>CM056579.1:106773146-112393146 GCA_029721435.1 Gymnothorax reevesii
GTGGGGGATAGTGGTTAAGGATATGGGATTTCCATCAAATTAATAGTTTGGATTTCCACACAAAGAAAATCAGAATACTCTTTTAGGCGTTATTTGCCATGTTTATGTTATTGATCAGTCTCTGAAGTACAAGAGTAAGCCCCTGTTTTATTCTAAAGATGATCTCAATAGCAAATATCCTCTTTAAAAAAATCTGTATCATTACAAAACAATGACAATGGCGTGGAATTGAGCTTGTTCCAATTACAAATAATAGCTATGACTGTAAGTGTTTATATTTATAAGATTGAATGAACAAAAATTGATATATTTTGATTTCTTCACAAAAATAAACTACTGATGGGAAGTGCTCACAAATATTTATAATCCACCATCATTGTTTATAATCCTGTGAAGTTCTGTTCAGAGAATTGAATAAAATCAGTAATCTTTAAAATCTCTGCATGGAGAAATGGTAAGAAAATCTACCAATTATGTTTTTTAACCTGATAACAAACTACAACCCCAATTCTGAAATATTGGGACGAAGTATGAATTGTGAATAAAATCAAAATGACTTTCAGATCACATGAGCCAAAAAGTTCTTACAATAGAACAAAGATTACATTACAGATGTTGAAACTGAAACATTTTACATTTTTAGCCGCAAAATGAGCTCATTTCAAATTTTATGGCTGCAACAGGTCTCAAAAAAGTTGGGACACAGGCAAAAAAGAGCTGAAAAATCAAATAATAAATAGAAGAATCAGCTGACAGAACATTTAGCAAGTAATTAAGTTAACTAGCATCAGTTGTGTAACGTGATTGGCTATAAGAGGGATGTCTTAGAGAGGCTGAGTCTCTCAGAAGTAAAGATGGCCAGAGGCTCTCCGACCTAAGAACGCTTGTGTAAAAAGCGTTCCTCAATGTCAAATTGCAAGGGCTTTGAAGGTTTCATCATCGACAGTGCATGACATCATCGAAAGATTCATAGAAAGTGGAAAAATCTTTGTGCGTAAGGGACAAGGCTGAAGACCGTTACTGGATGCCCGTGATCTTCGGGCCCTCAGACGTCACTACATCACTCACCAGCATGATTCTGTGATTGACATTACTAAATGGGCCCAAGAATACTTCAAGAAACCACTGACAGTCAACACAGTCCACAGATGCCACGTAAAACTCTATAATGCAAAAAGGAAGCCATTGTTGAGCATGATCCAGAAGCGCCACCATGTTCTGTGGGCCAAGGCTCATTTAAAATGGACAGTAGCAAAGTGGCAAAGTGTCCTGTGGTCAGACGAGTCCAAATTTGACATTCTTGGTGGAAATCATGGCCGTCATGTCCTCTGGGCTAAAGAGGAGAAAGACCACCCCTCCTGTTATCAGCATTCAGCTCAAAATCCAGCATCTCTGATGGTATGGGGATGCATCAGTGCATCTGGTGTGGGACACTTGCATGTTTTAAAAAGCACCATGAATGCTGAGAGGTATGTAATGGTTTTAGGGCAACATATGCTCCTCTCCAGATGACATCTATTCCAGGGAAAGCCTTGCATATTTCAGCAGGACAATGCAAAACTACATACTGCAGCAATTACAACAGCATGGCTTCGTAGTAGAAGAGTCCGTGTGCTGAACTGGCCTACCTGCAGTCCTGATCTTTCACCGATTGAGAACATTTGGTGGATAATTAAATGGAAAGTCCATCAAAGGAGGCCCAAAACTCTCCAGTTGCTGGAAGCCTGTATTAAACAAGAGTGAGATCAGAGTCCAATGGCTTAATTCAAGAAACTAGTCTCCTCAATGCCCAGATGCCTCCACTCTGTGTTAAAAAAAGAGGGGATGCTAAACCATGGTAAACAGGCCCCTGTTCAAACTTTTTTGAGACCTGTAGCAGCCATCAAATTTGAAATGAGCTCATGTTGTGGATAAAATTGTTAAATTTTTCAGTTTCAACATTTGCTATGTTATTTATGTTCTATTGTGAATAAAATACTGGCTGGTGTGATTTGAAAGTCATTGCGTTTTGATTTTATTCACTATTTACACTTTGTCCCAACTATTTCAGAATTGGGATTGTAGAAAAAAAAATAAAATAACCGCTGTCATTTTTTTTTTTAACCAAGAAACCAGAGGTGTCTATAATCATTGGATGTAAGGTTTCAATCAAATCTTTGATTCTGGAAAACAGTTAAACATGAGAGTAAATTCTTTTAAATCATAGTTACCCACATATTTCCCCATTTTTGCACTTAATAGACAGATTATTGTCCGCATTACAAATTATTGGCACCCCCTTTTCTTCATTGTTATTAAGGGTGCCAATAATTTGTGACCTGAATTAATACATAAACTTTCGACTTTCTGTTCCTCTCACCTTCGACCTTAACACTGACACGCAAGTGCTCTTGTGACAACAGGCTGAAACTTGAGCCAGTGCCCTCACTAAATTATTTCTCCAGCCAAAAAAAATGAAATCATGAACGGTATATTGGGAGATCAGAAAAATTGAAGATTGCAACGCTAAATGAAAGGGATGCACCATCCATTTGTTCATGGCAGTCACCTGTGTAATTAATTCAGGGTCGTGAATAAGAAGCTCATTAAGTTCATTATGAATGTGAAATGTCTTCATAATCAAGTATTTCTCTCTCGTACCTCTGCCCATTCCCCTACAGAGAGCAAAGACTAAAAGGAACTGGTTCCATCCTGCTTTCTAAGCTTGCAGTACATTTGGAATTAATATCAAGCATTAACTATCAGGCAGTTTTACAATGGTAAATATCCTCAGTTGAACACATCACTCAATAGTGTTTTGTTATTTCCTCAGATTTGGTTTGCAGTTTTACTTTAATCTCATTTGGGAGGATTTGATATGGGAAATTCAATTCTATGAGTCACATTTTCCACAAGTTCTAATGAAGGCTATGCTTCAGAGTACTCTCAAAGTATCTGTTGCACCTTTGAGACATAAGCCTATGGATTCAACGGCGAATTATGATGAAATGCACATAGAATGCAGGAGCAGCTGTGAAAACAAAATCAAGTATGATTGTTTCAGTGTTTCCCATCAAGTAATATTATTGCGTTTTTTTGTTGTTTTTTTACCATAGGGGGTCAGCATTTCTTGTATTTCTAGCAATCATAGTAAATAAAATCAGATAGTTAAATTTGCCAAATAAATAAATAAATAAATAAATAAATTTAATAAAATGTACATAATTAAGGAAGGCCAAGGAAAATATTTTGTGCCATTAAATCACTATCTGTTTTAAAAGGGAACAAAACTTATGTAAAATGCTTGCAGAGTCCCTCTTATCCATTATCTGGGGGACAAACAGAAGCACTGGCCATTCGGGGAAAAAAAAACGTCCACTATAGCTACATCACTCTCATACTGAGAGAAATATTCAAACCCAGGACGCTGTGTTTTTATGACCAAAGCATTACAGAAAATGGAAAATATCTAGATCCTGTACATAATCTTATACACATTTCCCTGAAATTCCGCAGGACATAGTTAAGATCGTCGGAAACCTTAGGATGTCCACTAGGATTTAAAATAGGCCAGAAGTTTACAGGTCTGAACACAGCAACTGTATGCACAGCAACTGCAGGTTTTATGGGGTTAAGTGTTATTTAGGCTACTATATACACCCTTCTTCTGTCAGTCTTGTCAAGGAAGACAATAATGCCGCTTGTTCATTTTTCAAATTTTCAATTGTTATAACAATATGGCGTGAAATTAAGACTGTTTGACACAAGTGATTTGCGTTTTGTTTTAAATTTCAGGATGTATCTATGAGGAGGAAAACATTTAATATTGACATGTTTAGTGGGCAAAGGCTATTCCCCCAACTGTTGGGCAAATTAAAAGTGTCAGTTTTGTGTTATTCACGCAACCATTTTCAGCCAGTAAAATGCTTGGAATATTTTGTGACTGATATCTGTCAGTGAAATTTTTTGGTGCTATTTGCACGGCATCACAAAGAGAGTCGGGGGGAATAAGAGCGACTTTCACTCCTGTGCGACTCTCCGGTCGTAAATTTATGATCTTGGCCAAAACTTTATGCAGCTCTGGATAGAAATAAATGCTGTAACCTAGCATAAGGATGTTGAAACATTGCCACGAGGAATACATGCCGTAATCAAAGCTAAATGCCAGTGCAATGAAATGTTAGTGACTTTCTTTTTGGCTTGGCAGTGTCCCTTTGAAAGATTGAAAGAGTAATTCTAATGGCAGTCATAATTCACATACATTTCTTTGCTGCCTTATTGCTTTCTCAATTTGCAATAGTAAGTTATGCAAGTTTCTTTGGGAACTGTTTAGCTTTTCACTGAATTGTAACCTTGGCATTTGCAAAGTATTCATCTGTTAAAAATGCAGTTATGAGCTATGAGGTACAGTAAACATCTTCTGGGTACTTGTACAAAGCCTGTACACTAAGAATTTTGGCCTTGAGTATGGCTTGCTGAAACCAAAAATGTTAGGCAGCATTTGCAGTAATGCTAACGTGATGCCCAAATCTGTACTATTGAACTTCAGACGTTGTTTCTGGTTTCTGCTCTACCTGTGTCGGCCTCTTGTATTCCATTCCACAGATCCTGCCAGAGGCTGTATACCTTCAACAAACTTGGATAAC
The DNA here is from genome assembly GCA_029721435.1 of Gymnothorax reevesii. NCBI lineage: Eukaryota > Metazoa > Chordata > Actinopteri > Anguilliformes > Muraenidae > Gymnothorax > Gymnothorax reevesii. The sequence continues at coordinate 106,777,772 of CM056579.1, forward strand.
TGCCTTGGTAGGTAGCAACCGTCTCCAACCACCACAAACAAACTGTTTCAATTAGGCTGGAGAAAAACCTAGCCAAGAGGCCACACAAGGCCGCGATGCGAAAATAACACGTGAAAGAAAAAACATTTTCTCGAAGAATAATCTGAGGGATACAATAATTATCTTACTTTTTCATTACTCCAGATGACTGCTAAGAACGATGGAGGGTACTTGAGGAACTTGTGATCCTGACGTTTGGAAAAGGCCCTAAATGACAGTGCTCAGTTTCTTCAGAATGGTATGTATTAATGAAAGAATGTACACTCTCTGAAAAAAAAAAAAGGTTCCAGAAGTGTAGCACCCTCTGATTTCGAAGAAGAACATACAAGCTCTCTACAACAGGCTAGATGATTCTTTGACTGGGAGCTTGTACATTTCAGACATATAATGGAGGGTTCGATTAAAAACTGAATGTAGATCCTACTTGGCGACAAGCCAAAAAGACATTTTGTTTGGAAACACAGAGCCACTGCCACCTTGCAAACATCCATCAAAGTCCAGATCAGGCCTGTTTGATGAGGTTTTATTTCAGTAGTGCAAGACAAAAATGCTTTTTGCTTTAACACTGGGCAGGCCATCAACATGTCAACAGGCTTTTTGGTTGGTGTATTTGGAATATGTGGGCCTGATTTTTGCAATTTGCAATCCATCAATGAGAGAGGTTCTTCTGACTATATAAAAACATATGCACATCTTATCCATAGCCGTGAGTAGGCATGACATGAGAGATCAGTGATCCATCATAAAAGGGCTCAGTTCAATACCAATAGTGTTGGAGCTCTGGTGAATGCACAAGGGGAAGATTCACACAAAACCCGATTGACTTTGCACACTTTTGTTGAGGCCCTAGCGATTATTTTGGCAAAAATGACCATTAACAAAATTTTATTATGTTATCTACATACCGTGCTGCAGCAATATGTACTTGATACCTCATGTTACTCTATACACTAGTACCTATACAGCATATTAGCCAGAATATGACTGTAACCATGTCCTGTACAACCCAGTCACATGAACACCAAGTCATCGCAATCACCTGGATGTCAATTCAACATCATCATTGATATTACGGTGTAAAAATAATACATTTTATTTGTTGTACTTCTGCGATAAATTCTTTTTTGTAATTATTTATTATCACAGCTGCTATAGATACTCTCAATGTGCCTGCAGAGGGAGGAAAGAAACTTCTGTTACTGCTGTCTCCACAATGACTCCTGAAAGTTAAAAGATCATGTGTGACTCATAAATGAATTAACACAACTTGTCATAAAAAAAAAATAAAGAAAGAAAGACAATTACCGCTCAAGTGAATTTACTTAAAGCGATCCAAAACAGCTTTTTGGGAAAATTGCGAGAAAGTATGATATTCTGTAATCAGTTCTGGTAAGTATTGCGCGCAGTATGTGCTGATGCAATTGGGTTGTTTGGGCTCACAGAAAATCTGCGTATTACTTACATTGTTACGTTTGTACCAGTTTTGTCCTGTGTACCATCCAGTGTAACTTCCTTCCAAAATGCATTTCTGGAATATCTATGTAAAATTTGTAAAAGTGAATTTAAAATTAGCATATAGTGGACTGCATTTGGATCGCTTGGATGACAATTGTCCTCAACCATTATTCTACCATTCATTCCAGCGAATTCTGCATTTTGATTGGTTAACACCGGGTATCTATTCACCGGTAAACTACCTCGCACAGAGTCAAGACCTCGTCATGATTATGCCGACGAAATAAGGCTAGTCTTACTTGCTAGTGGGCTACATACATACATACATACATGTATTTAGCTACATAGCCAACTGGCTAGCGAGCTATAAAGGCTGCAGTTCACTTTCAATGCGTACACGGTCATACGCGTTGGCGAGCTAGTTGGCTTCCTAGGTAGCAAGCCAAAGTCATATCGAACTGGGTGTCATAGCTCGCACGCCAATATTTTCGTGGGATGTTGACATGAGTCATGGTAGAATGGAGATAAACCTACTGTTTTTTTTTTTAATTTTTCGAGCACTCAGTATTTATCGTTGGCTAGATACCTGGAAATTTACATTTGAAACCTCGCACAACCGCTCAGCTTCGAATGAAATTTCCAAGTATCTATCCTATGGAGTCAGATTTGTCTGCAGCACTCCTCTTCAGGTAAGTTTAAAATACTGAGCAGAACTGTGTTGTTGCATCTGGGCAATCATGCAGCTAATTCCATGTTCTGTCCATCTTCTCAAATGTATGCTTCAGTGCACATTAGGCACACCAAAAATTGCCATTCCAAGTTGAGTGGGAAGGACAAATGAAATCAAGTAAGCAACATTTGAAGATCATTCAAAAATACCCTTATATAAACCAGCTTACAAGTCACATAAATTGAAGGCATAATTAAACATAGGCTAATACAATCATGATACAGTACTTATATAATTACCATTAAAGATGGAGAAATTTTTTAGTTTGTTGGCATCATCTGGGGAAACTAGAAATAAGAAGCTAGAAATAGTGTGGATGTCATACGCAGAGTGTATTTATACGAAAATATGGAATACGAAAAATTGCCTGGCTTGACCTGAATTAAATGATGCTCCCACTGTTGCCATCTAGAAGGAAAATGCCCCTGAAATACAACTATGTCCTTGAAATTCATCTTTCAGGCCAGTTTTGTGTAGCCCTGGAGGAAAACTTTAAGTACTTGTAGCTGGAGGAAAATAGGAATCTGCATATCGATCGTTTTGTGTGCATATTGTCAGATGTGCTGCGTACAGTAAAATCGGGCCTGCAGTTTTAATTGAAGGTGCTTCACTGGAGGCAGAGGTGTTTCCGTGTGATGCACTTCACGACTCTGAAACAGTAAGTAAGACATTCCTGTTTAAAACAGGAATGCATTGCCCATTTCACAGAATAATCTTTTTAAATATATTTCATATTAACCCATCTCAGAAAGATCAATACTGATATCATAACAAACTGCTGATACAATTGCAGAGTGTTCTAAGGGTGCATGTGTACATCTCAAGCAATTGCTTTGTCTGGTAGAAATTCAGTAAAAATCACTACAATTTTTTTGTCTCAGTAAATGGAGTCTTAATGACTTCCACATATACTCCTGAAGTTGCAAAGCACTGTTGATGACATCATCGCAACTTTGTGTGCGCAGCGTGATGGGGTCACATTCTCCGACAGACTAGTGATCCTTCTTCCATTGTTGGAGTTACCAGCCTGGGTAAAATAGGTTGACTCAGGTCAGCCACAGTATCTCGAACCCCAGCTCAGTTGTCTAGAGGTTTTTCAATTCCAAACAAACAGTTTTTTTGGCATGTATGCGCCCACATATGGAAATTTGCCTGCAACTCTGGAGGTTTTGGATTCCATTGCAAACATAAGTACTGGCATTGAACTCTTGAGCAAAGTACCTACTTAACCAGACTTCACTGCTGAGAAGTCTCACTTGCCAATATAAAAAAAATGACCACTTTTCATAACATTGTAGGAGCGAAATGAGTTAGATAAGACTGGTGTTGAAATGGTTGACGATAAGAGGTAAAGGCAAAGTAGAGATGAGTGGGAGTTGTGCATTGCTTTAAGTGGCAGTAGTGACAGATGCAGTGTTTACATCAGGCGTATTGGCCATACGTACAAGAATCATTTAAGTACTGGTCCACTCAGCTTTGGCATATAGCAGCCCACATGACTGTCAGTGACTTACTTTAGAAAGTGTAATTGATGTTAACCAGCGCCTGCATTTAGAGGACTTTGCTTCAAGATGGTGCCCTAGCAGTACGACACAGTCTCCCTAATGGAAACATTCCTGCGCTGGGAATGCTGTTAATGCATATGTGTATAAACACACACACACACACACACTCTCACAGAGACACACAAGCACACACATCCAATTTGACGACGCTTCATAATGCAGCCTGTTTCGCCAAGGTCACACACTTTTTTAAACCAGGCTGTCGCAAAAATAACCTCCTCTTCCCTACAGACCTCCCCATGTGTTTCGCATCACGTCAGGCTTTCAGATCCACCACTAAGCAGAAGGCTTTCATTTCTCACCATCAGGGACAAACAGAGCTCAGCTCCAGCACGTCCACGAGTGTTTGCCGGGTTTAATTTGGCTGCTCAGCACTTGCGGCTGCAGTAGGGAAGTGGTGTTTCACGGGCCTGGGAGAAGAGACACAACGAAGTGCATCCACTGTGACAACGCCGGGGGACAAGGGGAGTCTCACTGGAGCCAATGTTTTATTACTGCAAATTGAAAACCCAAAGTAATTTTTACACCAAAGAGCTGCCTGATACAATTCATTGGCCATTAGCAGAACCAAGAGTAGAAAATCTATATCTAAATCTATTTTCCTGTTATCCAGTGTCAGTAACCATCAATGTTTCTGTGCTCAAGTCCTTAAATACTGATTTTCTAACTGTCAAACATCCCTGTGAGCGTATACTTGTACATTGTTAATTACCTGGCTAATGTCTCAAGAAATTCACCCGGGGAAGTTAAATAAACCAGTGTTTTCATTCATGCTATTCTCATCAACTCCCTTCCCCCACTAAGACAGGGTGAACTTTAAACTGTTAGCCAGTCAAAACATCCTGCTGTCAGTATGCATTACAAATGAAAAAATTCTCATCCTGAGAATCAAGAATTAATTTGTCTGAATGGCTGTGAAGTGCCATAGATCGGCAAGACTGGATGGCTGATTCACTATGACAATTAAGTATAAGTATATGGTCTGGGCTACTAAACAGATTATCCGTCAAGTTCCCTGACACAGCTTATCTGCTATATCTGTAGAAGTCAGCTGCAGAATAAGAGGAGGCCCGCTTACATTTAGGTTGAATAAATCCATTATACCCAAATGCCGGCTCGTGGACCAGCTCCAGTCCCCAACATGACCAGAATGTCTCAGCAATGAGTCAGTCAATGCATTATGTTGTTGACTTCGCAATGTGTGAGGGTCTCTCCCCGAGACTTTGAAACTCTGACTTACTGGTCAAGAGGCTGAAAAATTCAGGGAAATAAATAACTGAATCTTTTAACAACAATGCACATACTGTGAAGGAATATACACTGATGAGCAAAACATTAAAACCACTCACAAATGCAATAATTTTGATCATTCCGTAACAGCACACGTCCAGGTCTGAAGACAGATCTTAGACGGTAAGCAAAACAATCGGTTCTTGTATCAAATTTGTTGAATGTGGGAGAAATGGGAACTGAACAACTTTGACCTGGGCCTAATCTTTATGGCCTGAAAAGTGGGTTAGAGTATTCTGAAGCAGCAAGACATCTCGGGTGCTCCCTGTCAGCTGATGGGAGTAGCAACTGACAGTTGTGCAAGGATGGACCAAGAGCCGGCAATAGGGTTTTAGGCGCTCAAAGCTCCTTGATGCCCGAGGACTCTGAAGGCCATCCCATCTGGTCCAAACTAATATAAGGGCGACTGTGGCACAAGTTGCTGAGAATTTCAATATCATTTACCTAAGGAATGTATCACAATTCCAACACACAGTGCATCATACCTTACTGTGTATTACACTTTTTAGCTTGCGGACCAGTCTAAGTGCCCACTCTAACCCCAGTCCACCTAAAGTTCCACTGGGCTCAACCCCAGTCCACTGGACCTTGGAAAAGATGGACCTTGAAAAGATCACTTGGTTCTGCGAGACCCATTTTCTTTCATGTTATGTGCTTCAGCTGAGTGTACATTTGTCTGAGAAGAGATGGAATCAGGATTCACTGTGGAAGAAAATAAACTGGTGGAGTGCACGCTATCCTGGGAAATGTTCTGCTAGACCATCACTGCGTCAGGCCAGTGGTTTTAATGTGGTGGCTAGACCAGACTCTGTAAAAATAAAAAAGTTTACCAAACTTAAAAAAAGTAAGGCAACCAGCTGTAAATGCAATTTTGGGTTTGCTCAACTTTAATTCCCTGTGGTATCACCAACTCATTTTTGACAGCCCTGGAAACCTGAAGTTGAGTGAACACAAAAATTATCTTTGCAGTTGGTTTCCTTGCTCTAGTCTCTAGTCTAACTCTAGTCAAGATGCAGACAAAAAAATACAATAGCAATGTTTCTCTGACAGTGGAAAATGCGTTTTGTAAATTCTCACATTTATTCAACCAATAGTTTCTTCCAGTATGTAACTATGATTTCAAAGCCACTGCACCCGCTTGGCCAAACGTGGCCAAAACGGAACGCCCCCTATTGGCCAAAGTATTGGTCCCATTGGGCTCAAAAATCGAACTTGGTCTAGACTGTATGACCCTATATACACACATGAAATATGAAAAGGATCAGTGAAAAACTGAAGACGCTAGAGCACAGACAAGCCAAAAGTTTACACACGCACGAACGACAGACCACCACTTAAGACCTTGAGCATAGCATAAGCCCCTTGGGCTTTTTGGCCAAGCAGGCTAAAAATTTGAGCATCTTGGCTCATATAATAAGGGAGCTAGAGCGGTTTGAAGTTTTGCAGAAAAAGCCCCCTGGTGGCCAATCTGAGAATCACAGCACACCCAAAATCAAACGGGGTATATCTTGAGCCCATATACATGCATATCAAATATGAAAAGGATCTGTTGAAAACTGAAGGCACTATTGCAGTGAAACAAAATCTGTGCATTTTATGACCTTTGACCAACATAACCTTTAAATTTAGGTCAAATCAAAAACCCATATACATACAAATAAACTGAACCCTTGGCCAAACCTACAGTAAAAATTTAAGCATCATAGCTCGTATAAAAAGGGGGCTAGAGCGGTTTGAAATTTTGCAGAAAAAGCCCAAACCGAGAATCACAGCATGCCCAGAATCGAACTCGGGGCTAGATATTGGGCCCATATACATGCATATAAAATATGCAAAGGATTCGTGGAGAACTGAAAGGTGTATCGCGCTGAAACCACAATTGTGGACGCACACAAACACATGACAGACCGCCACTAATGACCTTAAGCACAGCATAAGCCTGACTGGGCCTGTCGGACAAGTGGGCTAAAAAATCTGAACATCTAAAACAGTTTCATTTCTGAATTGTGAACAGCACATCATTATATGTCTGGCAGCTAACTGCTGCCATCCTCAGGTCAGATGGTGCCAATACATGATCAACAGAATAAATTTCAACACATCAGAAGGATGAGTAAAATTCAATGGCTAAGGAATGAAAGTCTAAATCTGGCAATTTCATAGCCTGAACTGTCATCACTGACTTTTCAGGTTTTTCTGACGAGTCTTAACTCAAATTTCTTTTTACTGCAAAGACAAAAACCTACATGAATTATCGGGGGAAATAGCCAATTACACGCAAAATCCTACAAGATTGGGGTAATAAAAGGGTTTACGATGACCGAATATCTAGAACAGCAGCCCCATGTCTTTTACAAATGTTAACTAGAGAAACTGTATTCGGTGAAAAGAATTATGATGACTTTTGAATCTGATGAGAAGATTACAGCAATCTAGCCAGAAAACTACTTTTTAAAACAAGATCATGCTTGGCAACTGAAATCAAAGCCATAGGTCTGTACAGCTGGAGGGTTAAAGACATTTATATCCAAATTTTTCCTATATCAAGAGTGTTCATCATGTTTGAGAAATATTGTTACACATCCAAAAATCTTCATAGTTACACAGGGGAAAGGCCATCTCAAAACAAAAAAAAAAAAAAAATAAATAATAATATGGGAGGCAACATGAATCCACATTTGACAGACATTTGCAAATAATAAAAAGCCTATTGTATTATCTTAACTCAAAGTGGTCACAATAGCAATTAGCAGCAAATTCTTTACAGATTTGTAGTGTGAAATTTCATGACATATCCACTTGAAACTATGAGCTTCTTTTTTCATGCTTTAATTTACAAATACTAGTAATATATTAGATGAACTAAATGAACGAACAAAACATTAATGTCAGGGATTTCATTCACAGAAAACATGTTTCCTCTAAAGCACAAATTCAAACAGGCATCTGATTGGGCCACCCTCCTCAGCAGCTGAATAGCAGGGAAGGACCCCATGGTGCGGTAGCACATGTTGATACTACAATACTGCCCATAGATGGGACACCATTGGCCAGCAAAAAATAAAGTAAAATATTTCAGAGGATAGAAACAGACACCGTATATACAGGGTCCTGCACAGCAGAATCATCCAGAATTTAGGCGAAACGGAAGCAAAAATAAATAATTTCTGAAAGGGTAAAAACGGTGCTGCCAACAACACAGAGCAGCTGTTTGCAGTCTAGAATCTCTTCCTCTTCACAATCTCGGGTTTCCAACTAACAGGGTGGGTTTCTTCAGTCTGAAAGCAAAGCATTTGTACCATTAATATCAGCAATAAAAAAAATCCTCTACAAAGGAGACTCTTCTCCTTATACCATAATACAGAACTATTCATGAGTGTGTGGCCATTTAATTTTGGAGGTTTTCGCAGCTGGTTTTAAGCTTAGCACCAATAGATTTACAAGGCTGGTCAGCCCCCATCCCCAAGACAGCACCAAAACCAACCATTTAGTATACGATTAATGTGCCCCTGAGCATTTTTTTGTGATACACGATTATGCAGTACCAGCAGAGGTGGACAATCCAGGTTCAGAAAGTAAAAGTCCTCCCCAATATTTAGTTCCAATCTCCTGGATTTGCTAAATAAAACAGCCCAATCCAGAGATTGGAGTAGTCAAGAAAATCAGCTGGTTAAGTTGATGGGTAGAAGTAAAACATGGTGGGACTTTTACTTTCTGACCCCTGGAATGTCCACCTCTGAGTACCAGACTATACAATATTCAGCACCATTTGGCTAAGAGCAGTGAGAGCACTTGTTAGCTGTTGCCCCTCTTATAAGAGATCCCGTTATGACAAATATTTGATAAGCCTTCCTTCAGAGGACCTTACCATAGTGTGACCACCAACTTTGCCCATGAATACAGCTTGGATTAACATCACATGAAAATTAAAGAAACAGATCTTTACCGCCGTGTCATCTTCTCTATAGACTTTGATGGTCTTATCGGCTTCAGCAGTGATCAGCCTGCTCTCCGATTGGTCGAAGAGGCAAGCGAAGATGCCCGATTCGCTGTCCAAGGAGCCCGGCTGCACAGCGGCGTGTATCCTCTGGAAGTTGAAGCCGGTCCTCCAGTCCCACAGGTGGATGGTGCCATTGTCAGCTGCGGCGAGTCAACAAGCGTCGCGTGACCAACAGGGCAAAACCCTCCTCAATTCTGATCTCACAGCATATACACACCTGCACAGCATGGCGTGATTTTAAGTGAACACACACACATATTTGCTAATAAGTCTACTGCAGAATCAAGTATGAGATCAAAATGTAATGCCAATGTAATAATTGTTGAGCTGATTGCAAAGCACATGATGCATCATAGACAGCAGGATAGAAACCCAATGTTCCATTTTTCAATTAGACAATAAATATTGGCAAGATGGCAACAGACCAGAAAAACAAACAGCAGGACCAAGAGAATTTTATTTTTTTTATTCATTTATTTTTATCTTATTATTTTTATTGTTTACCAGTGTCATTGGGTCACATTATAGTCAAAGGTAGGAGAATTTTTTTTAAATCATGAGAAGCACAAAGTAGATTACATACACACACACAAAACACACAATATCCCAGTGTTAAGCAGGCTTGGACATCAGCTTTCATCAGCTTTTCACCAAGCCAGTTTTTCTGCTCAACAGCGACATATCCTCGTTGCCGATCAGCGATGGAGATGACCGCACTGCCAACAGGCTCCTACTGTTTAGCGCGGAGGTTCTCAAACGTTTTGTGCCCAGGGCACACCAAAAGGCAAGCAAGGCACACCTGTATTTATATCAGCGCAAGTTAGTCTCAATAACACGTGTTTTCACTCTGATCATTCAGTATAGATTTTTTTATTCACTAATGCCGAATAAAATTGACAAACAACCATATTAATAATAAATTACTAGTGACAAAATAATGCAAGGATTCACTTTGTAATATTAAATCAAAACAGCAATACACCAATTCAGACCAGGCAGGTCACAAAATTAATATTGTATTTGCTTCGGTTGGAGAGTCGGATTCTCAACTTATCCCGGCAAAGCCATTACACTATCACACATGTATTCTAAATTTAAAAAAAAAAAAAAAAAATTACCGTCTTCTTCCGAGAGCTGCCGAAGCACCAAATTCCCGCGTTACGTTAGCATTTTTCATCGTAACTTAACTAAACCGGAATATTCTCCCCTTGCCAAATAAAGAATAACAAAAATGAACCCAAAGTCCTACATTGATGTGAATATTGCAGGACTTTACTAAGAAAGCATGATCAGCGCATGAAATCAAACGCTTAGAGTTGGCTTAATTTGTTCTGCTCTTAAAAAGCTGTTGAGAGCAAATCTGCACTTGCTATTGTTTTAGCCAGTCAATCTGAGAGTCCTCTCGCCATTCTGCTATGCACTCGAAGACCTCAGCAGTATAATGACTTAAATGGTTTTAGTTTTTTAATATTTTCGCTATAATTTACCACTGAATATTCAACTGTTGTTTTCAAAGCCCATTTATGACAGAGTATCTTTGGCCAATTTGCTCAAGTTCAAACAGCGCATGGGCCCTTTCACGCCTCAGGCCCTGGGGTCTGCAGCCCTGGTAAGCCCATACATTAATACGGTGCTGGCAATAAAGGTCAGCGACCAAAAGTGGGCAGGGCCAGCCATGCAAAAAAGTTGAACGAAGTTTCACTGTATGCAAATGACAAGGGATTTTTCTTAGGCAAAACCATGTGAGTGAAGCATTATGAAGTTACCCACTGTGAAAAAAGTAGTTTGATTATTCTGGTACTTTTACAGCATGACAGTGAATATGGAGACCTTCACCATTGCGATATCCGACCTTGCCATGCACAATGACATGGATTTCGGGCACAAACAGAGACATGCTCCAAATGACAGACACACTGAGATCTGTGTCAAAACTGCAGGGATTCCTTTTAATTTTTGTAAGTACACTTACAATCTGCAGTGGTTCAGCTAAATCATGCTATAAACGCAAGTGCATAGATACAGCGAATTGCAGAGAAAACATAAATACAGTTTTAAATCAAATAAATTTTCAAATGGATTTGCTTTTAGTACCATCATGCGAACCATTAATTTCTTGGCCACACAGTTTAGGAGCCACTAAATGTAAACAGGAACGACCTGCCAGTGCCCTCAGGAATTGATAAAACGCTCGTCTATGAGTGGGGCTTGCAACATTCCTGTGTTCAATATCTCTAGCGCAGAAGACATGACATTGGGTGATCAAAGCAAAGCAGTGCTCATTCGCTTGTAAACAATGTGACAACTTTAGGTCACTGAGATGGAAATTTACCCCGTCAGCTACTTCCTTGCAGTAGTACTGTCAACAATTCTGCAGTCTAGAGGCAGCTGTGCGAATGGCTCTTAAAACTGGTGACTGAACGTAATGAAGCTCTAGAACAGCAATCTAAAATAAATAAAACGTTGTACCACATAGACTGAAGATGATCAGTGGCCATTCACTCCATAATAATGCAATTTCAAACAAAACGCTAACCTTGCAAAGTGCAAATGGAAGAACATGAGAGCTGAAAAAAGTTGGATTGCCTCCATGCCACTGCAAAGCCATACGTTACCTCCCGACACCAGAACACCATCAGAGTTGACCGCCAGCGTGTTGATGATGGCATTGTGACCAGAGAGGTTCTGTATGAAACTTCCATCCGGGAACTTCCATTGTTTAATGTTGTCAGGGGAACCAGAGGCGAAGGTGTACCTGGAGCAAAGAGATATTGAACTCTGAAATCTCACCTGGCAACCAGACCTGCAAGCTTTGCACGACAAGCCCAGCAAAAGATCATCACACCATAGTTTCCTGCTACTGCCACAAACTCCTTAAACACTAGATGCAGATATAATTTTTTGGTACAGATATCAACAGATGTTAGTTGAGAGCATGACTCACTGACGAGGGTGCAGGACAAGGGCTCTGACAGACTTCTTGTGATTGGTCAGAGTTGCTTTCGTCTTCCCAGCAACAAGATCCCACATTCTGACAGTGGTGTCATGACTGCCTGTTTAAGGGGGGGAACAAAGACAGAGGACAACTGAGACTTCAAATCAATCCAGACAATAATAAATACAGATTTGAGAACATGGGCTCCAAATTCGCAGACCAGGCAGCAAATGGGGGGAGCACCGCGCCTACGGGGTGTATCCAGGCGCATTTTGCAATTTCTTGCCTGGTGCAGCCAAGCGCAAGTACTCCTCTGTCCTGCCTGCCGGCGCAAGTGGCAAAGAGGGAGGAGAGAAGGCGTGAGTGGATTTAACACAGCAGAGTCGAATCTTCAATCAAATCAGCTCCTCTCCTCACCTTTAAAATTGGAATAAAGAAGCCTCTGTCCTATATCTGCATGATGTGTTAATGTAGCGTTTTAGTTTGCTGCTTCAGGCATGTTGTTTTCTGCTCCACTTACGTCTATATTAAGCATTACGAATATGATTTAGCCGGCTAGCTAGGGCATTCACGAATTATTACCATTAGCGAACTTGAATGGAATTTCCAAACGAAATGACATCAGATCATTCAAACTAATGAAGTTGGAATGAAATACGACGGTTGCTCATTAATTTCTTCTGCCTGCATCACTGGGAAGAGAAACGATGGATAGCGTGTTCCTATTATTACAGCCTGTTCCTGCTTAAAATTTTGGAATAAACATGCATGTACAACAATGCAAGATAAGACATTTATTTTCAATATGTGATCTTATCTCAGTACAAGATCATAGCAATCAGGCTGTATTCCTTCCCCCCACTAAAAATGATAAAACCTAAGTGACAATAATAGTATTAAGCCACTTGCACACTGGACACAAAACAAGTTTTTCGCATGACAGATTACATTCAAAGTCGATGCAAAGACGCAAACACACGAGTGTATTCATGTCTTTGCATTGACTCTGAATGTATTCAGTCGTGCAAAAAATTCATTTTGCGTCCGGTGTGAAAGCAGCTGAAGGACACATACCCACATAGCCTACACACGTACCACACACACACACACACACACACACACACACACACACACACACACACACACACACACACACACACACATCGATAAACAATAGATATAGATACTATAATTTATGCACTGATTCAGATAGTTACATTAAATAGCGGTTGCTGTAATTATTTATTGCATTGAAATGTGCCTGACATTCTGGAAACCTGCCTGTGAGGTTTCGGTGACGTGTGCGCACTGTGCGCCGGTCAGCCAAATTACCACTGCACAGAAAGTGAACCAGGTTGGAGCTGGTGAGCTCTCTGTGACCTTCTGGCGGAGCTTTAATCCACGAAATTGTCACTGCGGCATGATGAATATGTGACACCTCCCCCTACTACGTCACCACCCCCATCTCGGAGCACGTCTGTCTACCAAATTGCCAAAGTGGCTGCGCATGTTGTTGCACCAGACAAAATTACCACTGCGTGGGCTGCGCCAGACAAAATTACCACTGCGTGGCCTGCGCCACGCTGTGCCACCCTGCGCTGCGCCAAGAAATTAGAGCCCCATATGGTGAGGTCAACAATTATTTGGATAGAGAAGTAATTTTCGCCTTTAAGTCCTGTAGTCAAGCAAACTGGTCTGACATCAAAAGTAATAAACATCACACCAACATGTACCCATTACCAGAATTACAATACTTTTGCACAGGGTCACATTCCACATAATTATACACTGCTCAGTTTATGTCCCATGGCAGAAATTCAATACCAACATCAGCCAATAGCAGGAGGTAGCTTAAGATTGATTTCAAAGGAAATACACATTTCTGCAAGACGGGAATAAATGCATGGCACCAAAAAATGAACATAGTGGTGACAGAGGCAGCTTCCTGTACCTGTGATGATCTGGGGCTCGGCAGCCTGACACTTCACTGTGGCCACAGTATTGGTGTGTCCAGACAGTGTGTGAACATTAGCCTTGGTCCTGATGTCCCAAACCTGCGATTATGGCATTCATGTGGTAAAGCAGCAAAAAAAAAAAAAAAAAAAAAAAGGCTGACATTCATGTTGCTTTTATTTCAGTGAGGATGTAGAATTTTTATACCGCTATTGTGTGTATATAAACACATTCATACACAGAGAATCCTGACCAAGCACCTGGAAATCTACATAACTTTTCAGGGCTACAATACATAGGAAGTTCACCCCATATGCCCATATGACTGTAAATAGGCAATAAAAATCAATGAAAGGTCAGATTGTCAGCTTTAATTTTGAGGGTATTCACATCAATATATCAATTCTACTTTGCATTACCGTGAGCCACAGAAAATACTGTCACCACCCAAACACTAAAAGACCTCAGCGCATACACTGAACCACAAACCCAGGAAGCCAACAGCTTCAAAAAAGCCTGCCATTCAAGCAAATGAACAGGGGGCACTCAAACCTCAGGAATCACTGCCTTGAATAGCAGCTTTGTGACAATCACAATATTGATTTTTTTTTTCCTTCTAAAACTGATTTTTTTTTTTTGCTGCTATTTGGTGTTCCGCATATGTTGTCATAATTCTAAACCGTTTCCCTCGCCTTCTCAACTAATTCTGAGGGGGGGGGGGGTACTTACCCTTGCAGTCGAGTCCCTGCTACAGGTCACCAGCACATCAATGGTGGGGTGCAGGTCCAGGTCGTACACCGCACTCAGGTGGCCGTGGTAGTGTCGGATGACCTGAGCGGATGGCGGTAATCAAATTGTTAAGCTGCTAGCCTAAGTGTGGCACAATCATGGAGAGAGAAAACACACAAGGGAAAGAGGCACCTTGTTATACTCCAGATCCCAGCACTTGACCTGCTTGTCCTCGCCGCAGGAGAACAGGTAAGGACTGCGGGAACTCACTGCCACACCGCGGACCGTGCTGATGTGTCCCGTGAGAGAAAGCTTCAGCTTCCCGCTAGCCAAGTCCCAGATCTGTCAAAAATAAATAAAAATAAATGCAAACTAAAATGAGTTTTTACTCATAAAAACATACATCTCCCCCTCAGCCCACTTTCCCTGCCCAACCCACCAGATGGACGGACAGATAGACAGACAGGCAAATGCCAAAAGGCACCAGCGCAGGATCTGAGCAGAAAGTTTGCGGACAGACAGGCTCATACCAAAAGGCGCGACTTCAGCACCTGGGTAGTAAGAATGCGAAGTTAAGATCATGCTAACGGTTTTGGAGTTACGCTCCGGAAATGAAGTGGGTACACAAATTCGAACGCGAACCAAGCCTAAAACAAGAGGTTCCTCAGAGCCTTTACTCAGGCCGCGCATGCACAGGACAATCGCGACCCTGAAAAAGAATAACGGAGCCGAAACCTAGACTCGTGGCCTACCGGCCCGAGTAATAATAGGTCTCTCCTCTCCCTCCGGGGGAAGGAGACCTAATTCCCCATATAAAATTACATTCAGTGTAGGATTAAGCTTAATGTCAACGAAACAGGAATAGAACCTCCATCAGATTAGCCCAGGTAGCACACATCAATTTTCAGGTCAAAATGCTCCCAAAATGGGGAGCTCTGTAGAGACATGGGCAATGCTCAAGATTGGAGGGTCTTCCGCCAAGATCCTCCAAGGGAAGACTCCCGTGTTTTGAACAACTCACAAGTTCTTGCACATTTTCAAACATGGCTGCCGATTAGAGTTTGCATCGAAGTCTACAAAAACAAGCTGTGTGAAAGCGGGCATCGTCTTAAAAAGTAAGGCGAGACTGCTCGTGCATATTCTCGCTTGTCTACGCAAGACTGAACGTAGTTTAATCATTCAAGAGGCGAGAACTCGCGGGCACTCCCTCGACCTTGCGACCTCAAACATGCACCTGGACTAAGATCACATGTGCAGTCGGACAGTAGATATTAATGTAAATCCATTTGGAAAGAAGGTAGGGAGAGTACTTACCTTTATGGTTCGGTCAGCAGAACCAGTGACAAACCACTGGTTTCCTGGCTCAACTGCGATACATCTGACCCATCCTAAATGACCACTGATGACCTGGAAAAGAAGAATGTGCAGTACAAGAGCCTGACACAGTTAGTAATGATGAGAGAGCAGTGTACACGGATTGAGCGCGTATCTAGATAGGTTGTGCATATTTTAAAATGGACATTAACGGAGTCATTCAGAGCCAGGTATGGCAGAGTAATAATCAAATGCAATGTGTGGGGGCATGTAACCCTAAGAGAGTAATGAACTTAATTAATTAAATTTATATTTTTTTTAAATCATCTTGCGCTGTTGAAAACATATCATGTGTTGTTGAAAAGGGCTCCCAAATCAAGTTGCCACATGATAAGCTTTTGAAAGCCTTTCATTTTGATATCCTTACATCATTGAACAACTATAGCTGCTTTTAGCACTCCAAGGGTGAGCACTGTGGTATTGGTGCAGGACAAACGAGCTACAGAGCGCTTATTACAGTTCTTTGACATACAAAAAGCCCTGGATAAACCCATCTCACCCTGTACAGTTTCCATGGTGGATGCCACTGCGGTTTTGGCATGGTCGGGGCTTTCCTCACCAGAGCAGAGTTCTTTGTCCCTCCTGCATCCATGAGGGACTACACCAAAAAAAGAAACCGCTAAATGTGGCTACAGTACACGTGAATGAAAAAAAGTGATCACAAATGACTTGCAGTACAGACGTTACAGACCATATTGTACAATTTTCGGATATCAAACTTAGTAGTTCGACAGCAAAATTAGTAATCCGTGTGCATTTAACAAAAAAAACCACACACAATACAGCAGCCAGGTCAATGGTCTACTTTCACTACATATATCACAGAGACCTGTTACATGAAGCTTAATTTCTTGCATGGCTGGATGGCTTAGAGCTTAGCTGGAGACAAATTTTGATTTCCTGGAGCACGACATGGCACAGTGCGGGGAAAAAAGTATTTTCCCCTTCCGTATTTCTTCCATTTTCGGATATTTGTCACACTTGAATGTTTAAGATCAACCCTATTTTAATATTAGATTAAGTGCCAAGCTCCAACTTAATGCAAATTGGATTTGTTCAATTTAGTGAGACTAAACAACCCTGCATGCAACAAGCCTCAGGGCTGTTCTCAAAATTCAAAGCACATAATGTTAGTTTACCGCCGTTGCTCAGGAAGTCAAACACCAACAGTGGAGAGTGACTAAAACCAGCTAAACCAGCAGACATGCCAGCCCTTTACATCCACTCTCACTTAACTCTGGTGCTCCATCACATTGCTGAAAGTAAGGGCAATGTGCTTACCATAGCATGTAGTGGAGGCAGTGACCTGTCCACACTCCCAGCATGCCTGTGAATGTCTACCACACTGGCTGCAGTGTGAGTCGCATCCAGCCTACAGAGGGCAGTAGAGAACAGATTATTCTTATCCAGTCAACCCGGACAATTAAAAATACCTAACTATTTTGCCCACTTAGGGATAGATGTAACCCTAAAATTCACCAAAATTTGAAAAATTTCATTTCATTTTTTTCTCAATACCACTTCTCCAAATACAATCCTGGTGGCTTTTGAAGACATAATAACTGAATATTCACAGTATCTGGTGGGTACATTGATGATAATTGGACAATAAATATTCACTGAGACGGATTTTCTCTGTAAGGGAATTTCCGCCATATAAATCCAGATATCTCAAGAACGAGTGAAGATATCTGCATGAAATTTTGTGAGTGAGTAGATCTCACTCTGATCTACGTTTTGAATCAAAGAAAACAGTAATATCCATGTTGGGGTGTCTTAGACACCTCAGCATAGGCCCTCAGGCCTGACCGCATTTTGAGGTCCCCTTCAAGATGCCCTATAATTTTTTCTTTTTGTCAAATCTCCCCAACCTTTGGCTCAAAACCTTCAATATGATATCCATAAAGTGTGTACAAAAATTCAAATCAATGCATGGAATGTTTTTTGAGAAAAATGGAATTATGGATTTCTACATAGAGTGCTGGCCATTTTGGATCATGTGACCTAATTAGCATAATTACACAAATTCTATTAAAAAATACCATCATAGCCATCAACATTGAAACCCTAAATCCAGTCTTTAGTCAAAATTAAGGAAATTTTCATTTTGGGTTACACCTAACCTTAACAGAAGTATTTTCAAAATTCTACGTCATTTTTTTTTCTTGTTTTTTATTGCCAGATGTCATGGTTACATCAACAGAAACATGCTCAAAGTGCATTAAAACCACATATTTATAATCTTCAACCTTAAAGGGTTAAAAGCTTTGCTTGTGACTAGAACCAAACAAAACATCCACCAGTTAATACTGGAACACCCTTTTCATCACACATTTTTTTTTTACATTTAGCGCCAATTCCAGCATAATTTACTTTGTCAGAATTTGTATGCAATTCATTAAGGTATTGGGTCTCTCACAGAACAAGGCATTCCTCACTGTCTGGCTAGATTTTATTTCATAGATACTGCTGCACAGTACCTCACTTGAGAAGGAGGCAGAGCTAGTGCCAGTGAGTGAACTCCACCTTCACTGGGCATCTTATGCATCTGCGTGTCGGCCGTCAGAACAACCCCTGGACAAGGAGAGGGGGAAAAAAAGCACTTAAGTGAGGTGAACGAGAATAAACTTGGATGGCTAGATAAAAAAAGAGACAGATCCAATCAGTGGCTTATTAAAAAAATAACAATAATAACACCAATAACAGCAAACAGAACTCTTACCAGGGCCTGATGGGTAAGGATGAGTCCCAGTGATCAGATACTCTGGATCCAGATCTAAAAAATTTAGAAGATTTGACAGGTCATCAGCACACAAGATGTGATTCTATCAAACTGTTACTGCATGCCATTGAGAAAAATGTTTCAAAATTAAGTTAGGACTGTGGTAGAACCCACCTGTGGATTCTGGGTACCCATGCTGGTTATAGGGGTCAACAATATGTTGCTTGGCCTTTCCTTTCCCCTCTTTAAGAACTGGCATGTGCAGCACAGCTCCATACTCAGCGCGTAGCTTGACTTCCATCTTCAGTTTATGGCTTTGAAACAACAATGTATAATACACATTAAAAGGACAAAGATGAGAACATTTTAAACCTCCCAAAAAGTAATGCAACTCAAATCAACAACCAAAATCAAATGTTAATAATGTTGTGATGATCTTCATTGAAAGGCAGGGGAAAGCACCAACATTTAAATAATGCAACGTGACAAGTGTAGCAGAGGTCTCATATAATGAAGGCAATTATTTTGAATCCAGCCCTAAGCCATGAAAAATCTGCATGTTCTCTTTGCGTTCGCATGGGTTTTGTCCAGGTACTCTGTGTTTAACTAATTGGAGACTCTAAATTGCCCATAAGAACGAGCTTGGATGTGTGTCCTGTGATGGACGAATGAAGTGTTCCAGTTTTATACCCACCAGTCAACCACTGCCTCCATTCACTCACCTGTCCAAGATTACACAGGTGAATAATGAATACTAACCTTCCTTCGTCAATAGCGATTGGCTTGGCATGGTCTGACACGAACATATCATGCGTTCTCTTGAGCGATCGGAATACGAGTGTGTGCACTGAATGTTTCTGAACGTCCTGGAAAGGTGGACAGACAATCACAATTACCGAGTCAGCTCGAGCAAACATCAACAGTACCAGAACTTAATCTCACAAATCTTCATCAAATTGAGCGCGTCGTCATTAATGTTAAGAAGACACCGAACCTAGATAATCCTACAGCATAAGCAGTCGACAAATAACCGAGTAACATTATCGCAGCTAAATTTGCAACGCTCCAGTTTCATGTTTCAAAGTATGTTTACAATCGAGCGGTCTGCTGGTGAAAGTGCGAGGAATATTTGTAATTGTCCTACCTCTGCCATAGTGAAATGTTTTTTATTTTAACGCAAGAAAATATCTTGCCACCAGTCGTACATGTACCGCAACGCACACATGGGAAGTACCTTCAACGTACACAAGTTATTCTTCCGGGAAAAAAACCCAGTCAAGCATCGCGGAGACCTAAATTTTCAAAATAAAAGTACCACTGATGATAAAAACCTGAAATTCGATCAATAAAATCGAATGAATTCAGCTAGGGATAACTTTTCTAGGAATATCGTTCATATCGATTTTGATTTCATTACAACCGAAGTTTGAATGGATGAATAATCTCATAGACATGTGAAAATAAGTCTCGTGGATTGTTGCTAATTATATACCTCGCTTGCGCGGTAGGCAGAAGCATTTTTTACATCCCCGAGTAAGCAGTCAGAGGTACTCCTGAGGGTAATTTATTCAATGAAACCCTAATTGCTTGAAAAAAGCAACGCACATATCATGGCCTAGTACCTCCTCTTGACATACTGTGGCAATGATTTGGCTTCGTTTGGAAAACCTTCCAAAATGCTCATGATTGTATAAAATGAGCTGCAACAATATATGGCAGGGCTTTAATTATGCACGCTGGAGGTGAATGCGTGTATTCCGACCTAATGGTAGAAGAGGCGAATGGGCCACTTGTATTGAGATCAGCTGCCTCTCTTGAACATTTTGGGCTCTAAATTCGTAGACTAGGCGCTGCGAATGAGGCGTGTGTCAAGGCGTATGTTGCAATTTCGTTACCGGTGCAGCCTGGCGCAAGTACTCCTCTGTCCCGCCTCCGTCCTTCCTCCCGGCGCAAGTAGCAAAGAAGGCGTGTTTGGGTATAACACAGCCGAGTCAAATCTTCACCAATCAAATGAGCTCCTCTCCTCACCTTTAATGTGTTGGAATATAGAAGCCTCTGTTCTATATCTGCATGATGCATTAATATTGCATTTTACTTTGCTGCTTCAGGCATGTTTCTGCACTGCTTACGTCTATTTTAAGCATTACGAATATAGCTGGCTAGCTAGGGCATTCTTGAATTATTACCATTAGCGAACTTGAACGGAATTTCAAAACGAAACTACGCCAGATCATTCAAACTTATGAAGTTGGAATGAAATACGACGGTCACTCATTTATTTCTTCTGCCTGCATCATTGCGAAGAGAAACGATGGATAGCGTGTTCCTATTATTACTCCCTATTGCTGCTTAAAATTTTGGGATTAACATGCATGGACAACAATGCAAGATACGTTACACATTTATATTCACGATGTGATCTTAACTCAGTACGAGATCATAGCAATCAGGCTGTATTCCTTTCCCCCACTAAAAACGATAAAACCATGGCTAAGTGATAATAATAGTAGCCTAGTTTTAAGCCGCTTGCACACTGGATGCGAAACGAATTTTTCGCACGACAGATTGCGTTGAACGCATGTGTCTACGTGTCCGAAACTCGGACAGGGTTTTAATATATCTCCATGTCCGACAGTCGGATGGTTTCAATATAACTCCGTGTCAGACAGTCGATTTTTGTTTTTAATTTCTTCAAATCTACTGACTCTTTTAGATATTGAAAGTGAATGTTTTGATAAAAGGGCTCAGTTCTTCAAGATGAGTACCGAGAATTTCAATTAATGTTTCTGTTTAAGCTCTGCTCAAAAGTGAGTCGACATTGGTGCTGGACAATGAGCAATGCCTGTCGGACATTAAATGCAAAATACTCCATGTGTGACTGCCAAAAAAAAAGGGGGACGATTAGAACAGATTGATGACGAAATAAAGGATAAAAAGAAGCATTTTAACAACAAACAGAACATCCAATGAACACTGCGATTTATTTATTTGCAGGCGATCTTCTCTGGATGTTCTATTTGTTGATGATATACAATATTTTTATTCTTTATTTCGTTATAAATCTGTTCTCATATCAATACTTTTACTTTTTGCCAGCTGCCGGACATGGAATATTTTGCATTTCGCGTCAGACAGATCATTTATTCACACTGTTAATGGTCATGAAATTGATTTGCTCACTGACTACAAGCACTATTTTATCTCTGATGTGAAAATAAAGCGTGAATCTGTTCGATCCATCTGTATAATTTTCAAAAAAGTGACCGAATAAAGACTGTTGTCTATCTTCAATAGTAGGAAACAGACGAATAAAAAGACCATGGCATGGCAAGTCGATGGCAATCAATTTGCATTTTGTGAAGATCGAACACAAACATGGCCAAGTTTGCACATCTAATAATTCCTGGAATACTCGAAAAATTAGACCTTTTATGACTTTCGGACACAGAGATATATTAAAACCCAGTCCGACGATTGTCTTTGCCTTGACTTCGTAATCAGTCGTGCGAAAAATTTGTTTCACGTCCAGTGTGCAAGCAGCTTTACTGAACATAGAATGCAAGCATTATATTTACGCACTGCCTGATGCCGAGGCAGTTTATGGTGGGCTGAGAAAGATGTGAAGTTGTTAATTTGCATCACAGATTCAGCTGCATTGATTAAGTCAGATCGAGTTTCCATTACGAGTGCCAACCGCCTTTGATCTGACATCAGGACAATCGATATCGATACAATAATTTATGTGCTGATTCAGATAGTTACATTAAACAGTGATTGCTGTAATCATTTATTGCATTGAAATGTGTCTGACATTCTGGAAACTTGCTTGTGAGATGTCGGTGACGTGTGCGCACTGTGTGCCGGTCAGCCAAATTACCACTGCACAGAAAGTAAACCAGGTTGGAGCAGGCAAGCTATCTGCGCAACTGCAGCGAAGACTTTTTCTACGAAATTGTCACTGCATCTTGATGAATATGTGACACTTCCCCCTATTACCGCGCCACACCCATCTCAGCACACGTTCATCTACCAAAGGCTGCGCACGGTGATGCACCTCACAAAATTACCACTACGCAGGCTGCGCCGGACGAAATTACCACTGTTTGGGCTGCGTCAAGCTATGCCACGCTGCGCCACCCTGCGCTGCGCCAAGAAATTAGAGCCCATTGTCTCAATGACATGGGGGTGTTTTGATAACTCAGCTATTCAAATATGGAGCAATTTTCATTTCAGCTATTTTTTGTCTTCTTGATGTTCTGAAATAAAGATCTTCTAATCGACAAATTGTCAGGCCAAAATGCATGTCGTATGCAGCCAAAAGACAAGCTAATCTACATCCACTCAAACATACAGGATTATTTATTTATTTGTTTGTTAGTTTGTTTATTGGCCAGGCGTGAGAGCAATTATGCTCCCAAGAAAGCCGTGACTTCTTCCTTATTTTTGTATCCTACCATGTAGAATTTCCTTATTTTTAAAAAAAATCTCTGAGCACCCCTGTGGATTTGTAATTCGGAGAAGTGGACTACAAACTGGACTACAAGTGCAAAAGCATATAATTTTTTCAAAAAAATACGAATTTGATGTTATCATATGTATCTGTTTATGCTGTAGGCTAATCTAAGAGCGAGGCAGCTCTTAAAATTACTCCAAGTTCAGGAAAGTGTCCAAACCCAATTATAAATTCCCATAGGGATTTTACTTCCGACACCAGAAGCTAAGTAGCGGTGACATCATCACTTTAGTACTCTATGAGCGTATTCGAATCCCTAACACAAGTCAACACGAGTGCGAGGTGTGGGGTTTTTCTGGGTCAGTAGCAAAATGGCGGCCGTGAAGGATGTCCGTCTCCAACTTAGGCTAGCCCATGGGGCTGCGTATTATGCAGAATAAAATTGAATTGAATTGAATTATTGTGATACCCACGGTTTTTACAAAATTTCAGCAAGATCAACCCTATTAACCGGGCCTGAAAGTCACTTCATGTTTCTATACATAGTTAATTGCCACTGAAGCTACTCATCCTCATGAATAGAGGGCTAGCAACAAGATTAATCCGTGAAATTGATGAAAATTTCACATACGTATCTCCCGCAGCCGCCATCTTTGTTCTTGACGACACTCGTCGCACGATCCAAAAAGTGGGGAGTGGAGAGAACGCGTTCTCGTGTTGGTTCTCTGCTGTTCAGAACGTTGTTCTTGTGTTGAGTCAATCTGAGTGTCCCCAAGAACAGGGATTCGATTATGCCCTATGGTATCGGGCTCCGTCCGTGCAGGCGTGTGTCAGTGGCATAGGCGGAGATTTTTTTTTGGGTGGGCCTGAACAAATGTGGGCAGGCCATTTTTACCCCCAGATTGGCTTGATTAAAATGAAAAATATATTATGCTTACATTAGGCTCACAAAAACAGAGAAATGGGACCAAACAAATAAAAATATTGGCAGGCAAGACATTTTTATGTTAAATATGCCCCAGAAGATAAAACCAACAGTCAAAAACCCTTTATCACACAAGTGTACTTATAGAATGTACATCCAGCACACGAGGCCATGGCCATGCAGACAGACAAATAAAAAGTTTTGAAAAATTCTTGAGCCCAAATGACCATTTAAAGGCTATTATGTCTTTCACACCTTCACTTAGACTGTTATATCAGAACCATCGTTAGCTCATTCACCTGACAGCTAATGGAATCATCACTTCATTCGCATCATATTCTCAGCAGTGAAAAAATAAACCAAGCAAATAGAGAGTCTAGTTCCCATTGAGTAAATATATGCCCTAATGGCAACCCTTCCACAGATAAAGAGGTAGTATAATACACAGCTAACTAAGTCATCATAAATTTTATGACTCAAGAAATTCAAGAAAGTTTTGTATGAAGAAATTTATTTTTATTAGCTAAGTTGAAGTAAAAGAAAGCTGGCTAGCCCTTTCATGAACGTCGATCCCAGGGTGGGCCGCCTATTTGTGCTTTTATAGCCTAACGACAGATACTGTGCTACAATAGAGAATTAGCAATATTGTGTTCGAAAGTTTGTTGCCTGAGCGATACAACTGTGTTAGCCGCTTTATGATGCAAATACGGTATAGCGAAAATCATAACGACCCTCCGCCTGTCAATGGAATCTCATAAGTTCAGTTGTATAGCATTGTTCAGGTGTGTCAAAATATGTTGAAATTGATGATCTTACCTTGGTAGTCATCCAGAGCTAAAAGCCTCTCAATGTTTTCAATCCGTAGAACAAGCAAGCTTGGACAAACGGCACTTAATTGGCTTTGAAATTGAGGTAGCTGTCGTGAGTCTTTAAGATTTTCCCTTGGATTAGCTTTTCATCCCGCACGAAGTGGGAGATATAGTATTAGGCTCCGTCCGTTAGTCCATCCGTACGTCCATACGTACAAATTGGAATATCTTACGAACAGTTGACTGGATTCTCTTCATATTTCACATCTAGGTTGGTCACAGTAAGCGAAAGGTGCCAGTCATGTTTGGTGACCTTGACCTTCATTTCAAGGTCACAAGGTGACTTTAACGTTTTTTTTGACATTTTACCCTTGACAGTGAGATATCTCAAGAAAGGTTTACTAGATTTTCATTCATCAATTTTCATCAATAATTATACAATTTAAAAAAAAAAAACATCACGACCAGGTGGGAGCCTGGGCGGGCCAGTGAACAAACTAGCCAGTCCAGTGCCGCCCAGGCCCATTACTGGCTACGCGTCTGGCGTGTGCGTCCATCAACAAAAACTTTGACATTTTGCTTTATTTCATCTACTATTTCAGTTACAGGGTCATCATTCTCTCTAGACAGGCATCTCATAAAAGCCTACAAATGACATGCCTAAAGGTGACCTTGGTCTAGATTTTTTCAAGGTCACTGGCCTAAAAATATCACCACAAACTTTGACATTTTGCTTTATCTCATCAACTATTTCAGTTACAGGCTCCTAATTTTCACTGTACATGCATCTCATAAAGGTCTACAAATGACGTGTCTAAAGACCTTTTTTTCCAAGGTCACTGGCCTAAAAACATCACCAAAAACTTCAGCATTCCGCTTTATCTCATCAGCTATTTGAGTAACAGGGTTCTAATTAAGGTATTGGGCTTTGTCCGTGCGTGCGTGCATCCGTCAACAAAAACTTCGGCATTTTGCTTTATCTTAAAGGCGGGAGCTTCTGGGATCGCCAGTGCCCTACATTTGCACTATAACCTGGACTAAATTGAAGCTTGTTTGGAGAACCTTCATTGACTTCAACTGCTTCTGTAAAACTATAAAATTCATTTTTATATTCACAATTATTTTCTGAGCAACACTTCCACATTTATGATTGCAGTAATCCTGGCAAAAATAAAAGAAAAAACAAACATGTTCAGGAAAAGTAAGAATTTAACAAATCAAATGATTGTATGCTCTGATTGTGTAAGGGATGTGATAAATGTATATTTCTCCTCATGTAGCTCTTGGACTATACAAATGCTATTACACAACACATATGTTGAGTCATGTCACAAACATTTTTAAAAACAGAAGACATTTCTCTAAAACTAATGCTATCCTTTGGACATGATAGAACTGAACTTAAAATTAGGCTTGTCTTTGTACATCTGCAGTGTTAGCACACAAATATTTCCTTAGTTCAATGAAACAGTACAAAGAGTCTGTTTAAAGTTCATCTCAGATATCTGGACAATCTATTACAGCAAACAAACCTGGGAGTAGGAGGGTGGTCAAACAGCAGTGTCAGACAAAGCTGATTGCAGATTTTTGTAGTTCAAATGTCATTTGCCAAAAATCAATATTTTTTTCGTGAAGTAGTCCCACAGTTCGTGCAGCTTTTGTCCGATATTCAGGTGTGACTGCTTGAGAAAAAATTAACAAGCAGAAACTGAACATCAAACCACATGACATAATGAATACCCTTAATGCTTATTTTGTGCATGTGCATGCCATTTCTTCTGAAACAACATACTTATTATTATTTTTAGTAGTAGTAGTGGTGGTAGTAGTAGCAGTAGTAGTAGTAGGAGTAGTAGTATTGAATTGGAAATGTTACATTGAGCCTTCAGTACATATATCACATCACATATCGCCAGAATTAAACTGGACTTTGGGAATGTGCCTAATCGAACCACCCAAATGTTCTAATATTTAGGCTGGACTAATATTTTCTTTCCCGGTGACACCAGTGATAATGTGAAGCCCTAAAAAGATGAGGTCAATGCCTATATTGAGAAAAAAAAAAATCTAAACAACAACATTCTCTCAAAACATGGGGATAATGATTGTTTCACTGCAGCAACCCAGTAACTCAGCCCGCCACTCACCGCTGACAGTCTGTTGGCCCCTGTTCTTATTAATAACAACTAATGATTTAACTTGTCAAACAAAGTAAGGTGCACATTTTTAATTTCTGCAATAATATGGTATATGTGGAATGATAAAAGTATACATTTTTTATTTGTACAAGAATGAGGGGTATATTAAATCTATATTTTATACATCACGCATATTCTTTACAGCAACATATTTTTCTCATTCTATATAAAATTTTAGTTTTTAAAACATATTGTTTGAATCAGTGTTCAACTGAGCGGTGACACAAAGACGAAGCTTGATTAACAAACCATTCTCGACAGTCTTAGTCAGTGTTGACAGAACATTTTGGGTTGAATATTACTGAGCGCGTCACACTATTCCACCAACAAGGGGAGGAGTCTGTCGGAAAATATAAATGCTGCTCTTTGGAGTGAGAAAATACTTCAGAAAGACGCCATCATTGCAGAGACCAAGACTCATATTTCTCCAGCATGAAGCGGCTTCTGCTTCTTTGTCTTTTTGCTTTGGCAGTGCGGAGTGAGAGCACGGACTATGACTATTCTGACGAGGTAAGTTATTTTAAATTCTGTTCCGGCCACAGTATAAATATTATTTTTAATATATCAGGCTTAACAAAACGCTATAATATTTCAACCGCGCCTGTGAAACTGTTATACTGATGACAATTTGTCATTTACCTTTTCCAGACAGGGACCACAGAAGGTAAAAAGGTAAATTTTGTTTGTTTTTTTGTTTTTTTTTTTGGTATCCAACAACTTTTAATAAGTTACAGCTCCTACTATGAAATAAATAAATAAATGAATAAATAATACATTGGATAAGTTCTTCCCAGATATAATGATTATGCTCCTTCATGTTGTGAAGTCTGTAAAAGAGTCACAATCACGCTTGACAGGTGATGAATTCAGGCAGATCCTTGCCTTAAGTCCAAAACTGTCCAGGTGCCTAAATACTGATCACCTTTTCTCTTTTCATTAAGACCGAAGGTGTTGGCCCAAGGGCACACAGACCTCTGCAAGGTGGCGATCACTACTCTGCCTTCAATCCTGCTCCTCCGCCAATCAGTGGAAGCAGTCGGTACAGAGGACGTCCCACCGTGACTTCGACTGATGACACTGAGCAGCAGAAGGTGGTGCAGCCAGATGCTGGTGGCTGTACCCATCTCTCTGAGACAATGGTGAGTCATCAGCGCTGTCCTTCACGGCGTGGATCACACCTGCCCATACTCGCAAAATTAACTGGAGTGCTGATCTGAGATCCGCTTATCATTTTAGTTGATAGACAAGCTATGTGCCACACAAGACTGTTGATCCTCTGCTGAAAAACCACCACATTCATTAATATGGCTGACAGTGTACGAAGAACGAGAGAAAAAAACAATCCTTAAACTGGTTGTGAACAGGTGCAGCCAAAATATTAAGAACAATGGTTGCTAAACAATGGATCAGGCACAACTCTTACTCTCAGATATAAGCGTATCAAAACAACCATACTTTGTGGTTTTCAAATATACAGTGGTATATGATATGGTATGGTATAACATGGTGCATGGATTATGATGATACAGTTGAAGTATTTGATTCTTTTTGTATGGCATGATGTTAGCTCATATTATATGCATTTATAGTTGCTTGATTCCTTTTTAAACAGGGTGTTATGTGCCCAACGGGTTGTGAACTGAAAAAAACTATTTTGAAACAAGAGAATACAGTAAGACCAACAGTCACTAAGCTGAAGGAAGAGGTTAACGAACTGTACAAATCCTCGAACACCGTCTACCGCTACGTCGATGGCCTGTCCAATGCTATCAGAGAAAGGCAGCGCATCAGTGGCGGTAGGCAAACTCCACAACTTCATTGCACTGCATGTCAAGGACTTAATGCTGTATGTGGTCCGGTAAACCTGTGTTGCTTAATCTGTGATTCGGGCCTTTAAAGGCCATGGGAGTGGGAGTGAATGAGGTTGGTTCATAAATGAGTCTGCTACTAATCTCTCTATGATGGTTTGTATATTTGATGGTGTCCCTGAAGGGCTCCATATTTCTAATTTGAGTTTTGATACGGGAAAGCTTATCTACTTAGGGTCGCAAGATTGAACTAATGAAATTAGAAAAAAGGTTGCAATTTGCATTGACGCATTTATTTTAACAAGCGTCTCCACAAAGAAATGTGTTTATGCAAAGTGCGACCTTTTTTCTAATTTCATTATTGCTAATTTCGGTCCTGCACTCTTAAAGTCTGGGAGTGAAGCTCGTTTGTGCATTTATTGCAAGATTAAACTGTTTAAGAACCAGTTCTGCAACCAATTCACAAAACCCGAGTGGCCAACCCTTAGAACCCCGTACAATTCTTGAGTACGTCCTGGATGTGTAGCTCGATGCTGACTGGTGATGTAATATTTTTGCAGTTTATTATTCGGCACTTAAAATGATGGGTTAATCCAACATCTCTGCAGGGGTCTTTAGCTCTGGCTGACTTTGTACAATTTATACTGTCTTCTCATCTTTCAGACAATGATAATGTGGTCAAGCAGTACACCAATGATCTCGAGGGGCAGCACGCCTTTGTGAAAGACACCGTCGACACCATATTCCCATCCAACATCAGGATCCTCCAAAAGGTTCTAGAGAACCTACGGGACAAAATTCAGAAGGTGGAGGCAGCCATCATGACCCAGAGGACTAACTGTGACAAGCCATGTACCGTCTCTTGCCCCATCCCAGTGGTTTCTGGGAAAGAGTGCGAGGACATCTTCCGCAAGGGAGGGGACACCTCGCAGATGTACCTGATCCAGCCAGACTCCTTCTTCACCCCATACAAAGTCTACTGTGACATGACCACAGACAAAGGAGGTGGGTCTCCAAAAATGATTCTCTGCCCCTCTATCCCAGCTGCCGTGCATCACTCAGACAGTGCAACTCATTAGTGATGGTACAGGCAAATGTTACATTGAGAAGACGTTGAGAACGGCAGTAGCCAAAACATGTCTGTCTTGTAATAAATTCGCTTTTTTAAGCGGCTCACTTTTTTGAGTGCAAACTTTTACTTTAGCTTCTTTATCGATTCCACCTAGAAAGGCTACGCACCACTTCAAGTATTTTCGGGACGTGTGAGGTAGACAGCTTTTTGATTATTTGGTTCACAGGCAAATGTTACATGAAAGCAGGCCTAAAAATTGTGTATGATGCTCTGTGAGGAAACACATTTTATTTTTTGCAGGCTGGACTCTGATCCAGAACAGGCAAGATGGCAGCGTGGACTTCGGCAGAAGGTGGGACGATTACAAGACAGGATTTGGCAACATTGCATCTGACTATGGAAAAGGTTTCTGCAACACACCAGGTGGGATTGTTTAAAAAAAACCCATTTAAGTTGGATGCAGACTTTGCCCATGTCATCATGGTAACCTATAGCTGAAAGGCAGAGATAGATACTGTAGGATATGTAATAAAAAGTCCTGCCATGATGTGTTTCTTGAACCCATAAATTCAGCCAACATCAGCAATTAGTTTCTGGTGCTGGCTGAAGAATTG
This sequence comes from Gymnothorax reevesii, assembly GCA_029721435.1. Taxonomy (NCBI): domain Eukaryota; kingdom Metazoa; phylum Chordata; class Actinopteri; order Anguilliformes; family Muraenidae; genus Gymnothorax; species Gymnothorax reevesii. Next base: position 106,808,443 of record CM056579.1, read on the forward strand.
GAACAAAAAATTTTGCCTTTCTGAACACGGATTTTCCAATGCAAATGTGCAGAAAAGTGTGGTCAGTTTGTGGCTTTGTGCTCCGCTTCTGTGGCTATATGTTTGCTTTTTGTGAGTGTTGCATGGTAAAGCAACTTTCCAGCAAAATTTGAACCTTCTGTGTGATAGGGGAGTACTGGCTTGGCAATGACAGAATCAGCCAACTGACCAAAATGGGCCCAACTGAAGTTCTGATCGAAATGGAGGACTGGAAAGGTGACACAGTGAAGGCGCGGTATGAGCAGTTCACCGTGCAGGGAGAGATGTCAGGTTACGTGCTGGCAGCGGACAAGTACTCAGGCACGGCGGGCGACACATTCCTGGAAGGGGCCACTGAGCTGACCGGGGAGAATCGCACTATGACCATCCACAACGGCATGATGTTCAGCACTTACGACAGAGACAACGACAAGTGGTAAGTACGGTTGCAGCGGCCTCATTGGATAGCATCATTCGATGCGGATCTGGCTGTGTGGGCTTCTCGTCTGCTGTGTCTCACCGTGTTGTTTCCGTGTTCCTTAGGGTCCCAGGAGATCCAATCAAACAGTGCGCTCGTGAGGATGGCGGAGGCTGGTGGTACAACCGCTGTCACTCGTCCAACCCCAACGGCAGGTACTACTGGGGCGGGGCGTACACAAAAGACATGGCCAAGCACGGCACAGATGACGGCATTGTGTGGATGAACTGGAGGGGATCCTGGTATTCCCTGAGGGCCATCAGTATGAAGATCAGGCCGTTCTTCAGTATGTAATGAAGTTTGTCCAAGATGGCCAGAGACTCTCTCCAGGAACACCCAATAATCAACCATCTTTCCCGCATCAGGCCAAATCTCCACCAAGTGTTGAACAATGACAATAATGCTAATCTGTGCTGGTTACATTTCAAAGACTAAAAGATTACTTGCTGTTGACTTTAAAGATATTTGTAATTTCTGGAACAAAATATTTGCACATGAGTGAATGAGAAACAGCTAAACATATATGGACCTTAAAATATGTTCCGTACAACATGCAGGCAACTTGCTTGAAGAATGGAATGACTCAATCTGAAAACAATTATCTGGTCCAAAAGCTCAAATTATACCTGTTGGATTTGAATTACAATATTGCATGATGACAGCTTTCTAAACTAGATATGAAGGAAGATACAATTGGCTCTTAAACTGTTTTCTAGTCATTTGATTTGTTTTTGTGCAAAGACACAGACTTGGGTCTGAGTTGATGTGGTTTCTTAGTTTCTGCCCATCAATAAAATCTCTGGACAAGCAACATCAAAATTTGTCTGATTTCATTTTGTACAAACATGGAATAAACCGATGTAGTCTAGCCGCGTCATGTACAAAGCCATGAAAAAGTATCTGTTCCAGTATTTCCTCTATTTTCGAATACCACTGCATTGCCTATTTAACTGGTCCTTGCTCAGTATGATGCTGCGTCTATTAAGTTGCAGCATGTGTGGTATTGGTGCTTCCAGTTCTTATGATTTCTCAAGAACTACATAGCTAAACACATGACACTGCACTTCTTTTGGTCCTCAAGAATACACCCACCAAATTTGAAGTTAGTCTGACGAACAGCCCTCGACATATTCAAAGGATACACATACACACATACACAGATTCCCTGCTTTATAGCTATATTTCATGCACTAAAGCAGGGATGGGCAATGAGGGCCGTAATCTGTCCCTGGTTTTCACACCAACCTCTGCCATTTATTTAGTTAATTATCTAAATTAGCCAAACTATTCATGAAATCTGGCATTTCTTTAATTTATAATGAATTTCCACCAAAGACTGTTCTTGTCACCCTACTTAAAACATTTTTCTTTGATCAAACCTTTGCAAAAATCTATATTTGTGTATGCAGCCAATTAACTCAATTAGTCAGGGTAATTGATAGAAAGAAAAACCTGCATACACACCGGCCCTCCAGGACTGGAGTTGCCCATCCCTGCACTAAAGGGTTTCAGTTCAGATGAACAAAATGTAGTACAATCTGAATGAGGAGAGATCGTAATGATTTTAAAATGGTAATTCTATTTATCGAAGGAAAAAAAAACACTTGACCTGTACACATTTGTGAAAAAGTAATTGCCCCCTACAACTTAGTTCACCGCTACAAAATTGAACACATATGAAATGAAGAGTTTCTTTCCAAAATGCAATTCATCTATTTTACTCATTTTGAGTAAATCAGCTTTTTCTATATTGGTGCCTGTTGCATATTATAGAAAAACATAAACTTGGGCCAGGAAAAAATAAACCTTATAATATAATAATAATAATAATTTTGAAAACAAACTCTTCAAATGCACAATCCCTGTGAGAGTGAGTTGTTCAAGACGTTTATCAATTTCCCCGCCAAAGCTTGAGATATTTGTTTGTTTGTCCCTCAGAGAACTTTCATAGGCATTCGCTGTGAAGACAATAAGCTATCAGAAATGCAACACACTAGCTAGCTATTCAGACAATCTCCGACCCACCTGAGAGGTGCGCATACCTGAGGTAGGCCTGATCCAACTTAGTCGTGAAAGGAGACGTTTAATTGACTGTGCAACTTTGACAAACTCAAAGAAAAAGCAAGAACTGAAGATGGCTTCCGGATAGGCCTGGCAGACTTCTGCCAAGAAGGTCATGTGGGATTGTGTTGAAAGTGACCAATCAGAAGAGGGCCCTGGTTTCCACCCCCAAGATAGTAAAAGTCAGGTTGATTTGCGCAAGCAAAAATGAACTTCAACAGAAAAATGAATCAGTGAGCGCAGCCAAGCCCTCCAGCGCTTGTGAAGCAGAAAGTGTCTCACGCATACTGGCTGCATGGTGGCGCTTGCTGCTTATTTCTGTACATGCAGGTGATATTCTTTACACGTGAAATAATAAAATTTGCGTGTGGCCATGTTTTATTGTGCGTGCAATTTTTGACTCAAAACCAATGCCATACTCTCCACCAGGATTTTCTGATAGTGAGCGGAATTTATGGTTTCATAAATTATGGTAAGTAGCCCAGGCCCTGAAGCAGCAAAGCATCAGCACACTATCACACAACCAACAATGTTTTTTTTTTTTTTTGTGAGGTTATGACATTCTTATTGTGGCATACTTTATCAGCTTTGCATCAGGTGTAACAGGACCCAGGTCTTCCGAATGGTTCCACTTTTATCTCATGAGTCCAAAGGACATTATCACTAAAGGCCAGGGGATAAAGGTTTTAGTTTTTTTTTGGTTTTTTTTTGAGAAAAGCTTTTGAATTCTTCAAGGTTAGCAGTAATTTCTCTCCTGACCACTCACCCTTGGATATATTTCTTGGCTAATGTCTTTCTCATAGAGGAAAAATGAATGCTACATTTTCCTGAGGCAAGCTAGGGCTGCAGGCCCTTAAATGTTTGCATGACTTCCTGGGTGAGTCGTTGATGTGCTCTTGGAAGAATTTTAGCACTTTAGCCACAGTTCCAAGGCCTTTGCATTTGGAGATAATGGCTTTCAGTGTGGTTTCCTGGAGTCTCAGCCTTAGACTGTGATGATTCTGCTGTTACCTGACCATGTTTTCGTGATGACCCTGATTTCTAGCCATGTTTTCTGATCTAGTTCATGCCATGTTTTGTATTTTGCCTGTCTTGCTTTGTCATGTCTTTTGCCTGCCATTTCCCATATTCTCAGTTTAGATATTCATTCTGGTTTTTTGTAATTCTCATACCCTGCATTGCACATTGTCTCCCCAGTCTTGTCTTGTGTTCTGAGACAGTTTTATTTCCGAAGTCTTGTGTGCCACAGTTTCAGGTGATTTCATGGTTTCTGGGTTTCCAAAGATTCCTTTCAATCTCGTTTGCTTCCTTCACCTTGCTGTCCTATCTTTACTAACAATACTAACAGTTAATTATTTTTGATAAATTACTAACACTAACATTGTTTATAATACCAACTTACTAACAAGCACTAGGGATTGTGTAGCTGCACATTACTAATTGACTAACGAGCTCTCAGCACTCGCTCTGTCTAGTCTCCGCCCCTTGCCTTCACTCAATTTACTTTGCTGTGCTTCAGCAGATTCTCTGCACCTGGTTAATTACTGTTCTGCCTCTCTCTCTGTGCACTTTAGAACTCCTTAACCAGTGTCGTCTGTTTGTCTTAGGCTGTCTGTGTAATCCCTGTCCACGTTTTGGCTTTTGCCAATTTCATGTGGTTAGGAACTTCCTCTTGTTCATTCCTTGGTTAATTAGTCTGATCCAGCTCACCTGTTCCCTATTATAGCATGTGACTTCCCGTGTGTGTATTTAAGCAGTCATTTCACCACTATCTCTTGTCGGAATAATTTCTTTGTGCTGTGATTGTTTATCCCTTGTACTCTTCGTGTTATACTTCTGACTGGAATGCCCTGGACTTGGATTTTAGCTTTGTCTTTGATATTCCTGTGCCGGGCTAACAAACCTGCTTTGCCTGACTGAGATTTCTGATTGCTGCCCTGGTAACAAACTGTTTCTGGCCCTCTGAATTGTGTCATTGGATTCTGGACTTTGTACCGTTGCCTACAATCCTGCTGGGGTTTACACCCCTAAATGCAATAAAGTTTAGATTCTACTGCACTTGCAGTGATCAACCCTGGGGGTGTTCAATTTAACCCAATTACCAATTAAATTTACTTTAATTGACAGTGCCAGTTGGTGTTGGATTTTTTCCGAAAATGCGTGAATTTGTCATTTAAAGAAGTATTTTGTGTTGGCTCTGTCATTGCTTACATTAAGTTGTGTTTGAAAATCTGAATAAATTTAAGCCTGAAGTGATCCTTGAATAAATCTAAGAGCCCACCATTGAACATGGACAAGTTTTTAAACAGTGCAAAGTTGAAACAGCCTCAATCAAGCTTATAAAATGCATAACATTCCTTATTGATAGAATGTAAGTAACCTAGTTTTTTCATTAACACATGCCAGCATAAGCTCTAGGAAATAACAGACAAATCACACATTCAAAGTTCGATTAGAATTCTCATAAGGTGCTGAGCAGCCATTTTGAATATGGAAATGCGGTCAAAAATCACACAGTGCAAAACTGTAGTCTTGAAGGGACTCATGAAAACAATAGTGGAGTTAATTGCACAAGTTTTGCAGATTCAGCAGGAAAAACTTAATATCCAATTTTCATGATGGAAGCATGGTTTCCATTTGAATATACAAAAGAATTATAAAAAATATATACCGTTACAAATCCTCAATGGAAACCTGAATACCAAAAAGACAAAGATCCCTACAGCAGACTGACAAGAACATACCTGATTAATTTAATATGGCAACCTGAAAGCCTTACAAATGTGCATATTGGCTCAAAAAACAAAGTGGTTCAGTTACACCTTGAGGGTAACTGTATAAAGTAGAGTGTGGGGGAAAATGATCAAATTATATAAAGGTGTATCAAGCAGTTCTACAGGAATAATGATACAAGCTTCAGAATCAAAATTCAAAATGGAGGCCTGCCAACCATTCTGAATATGCAAACCTGGCAAAAAAACAATCCATGATGTTCAGTGCAACAGTAGGGGGAACTCCTACGCAGGATTTGGTGGGGGAAAATTTTTTTTTTAATTCAAATGACTCAAAAATGACATGGTGCATAATTAAACCAAAGGGAAGACCCGCATGCAGTTTTTTTTTTTTTTTAAGATCCACTCATTAGTTTTCTTGGAATAGCGATAAATTAATTCAAAATGCCAACCTGGCAGCCATGTTGAAGATGCAAATGAAAAATAAAAATAGTCCACAATAACACCTTCAGGAAAACAAAATTACACATTATACTACATGTAAACAAAATCTGAGAAAGATACACCCAGCAGTTTTATGTGAATAGTGTTCGCAAACCTCAAATTTAAGACTGGTGGTCAAATTTAAGACTGGTGGACATTTTGAACACAAAAATTAGTGGAAAATTAATCAGAACTAGACCATAAAGGGAACTAGAAGGAAGAAATTGTTGAAGATGGTAGTTTTTTCTTTTTTGGGAATAGCAATAACAATGTACTTCAACATGATGAGCCCGCGGCCATTTTGAAAATGCACATGAGGTCAGAAACCACATAGTGCACAGCAACACCTCATGGGGAACATGCATTCAAAATCTGAGAAATACCCATCCAGCAGTTTCACGCAAATTGTGTTAAACTCTAAAGTCAAAATTCAAGATGGAGGCACAGTGGCATGCATAGTGTATGCAACTATGCAACTATGGCAAGAAATTACATGGTGCACAAGTAGACAGATGGGTAAACCTGCACGGGGAATTTGTTGACGATCCAGCCAATAGTTTCTTGGAATAGCAAAAACAAGTGTTGTTAACGAACAAAGAATGACGGAGGGCACATGAGGGACTGCGGATGTAAAGAGCGAAAAATGGACAAAATTGGGAGGAGACAAATACCATTTTTATGGCACTGAACAAACAAACAGTAATTTTCAATGTCCTTGAACATTTTCTCTATATAATTGTGAGACCGAGTCCATATAGTCAATTTCACCGTACCTGGGGGAAGATGGAGTGGGATGGTGGCTAATACAGAGGACCTGACTGACAGGCCTTGTTCTCATAAATTGTTCTCATCAAACAAATGATTTCCTTCCCTTGAGGTAGCCTTGGGTGGTGGGGCCAGAAATCAAGTCAGTTCATGAGGTACATAATGCTTGTCAATTACCCTGCAAAGAACAAACCAAACTAAAAATATTTCATGAATTCGCATGCGTTTTTACATTATGCGTATTTACATTAGCAGATCACATACTGTCAAGTCGCTACATGTAAAAGAGGCACATAAGCATATGACATAAAAATTCATACATATAACTTCAGTTCATACTGTAAATGTAATAAGCTATTCTGCTCTTCAAAATAAATAGTTTCTCATAAATTTTTTTGCATTACTATTTGAGACTTGCATACATTATTTCCAGTAGTGTTTTAATGGAGAAATGATATGAAAGGTAAATTGTCAGGAGTGTGATGATCATATTAACTGCTCATCAGCCAGGCATAACTATGGCATGTCAACATCGAAAGCATTCATTCTACTATAAATTCAATCTGAATTCTGAAAAGACGGCAGAGGAGTTCAGCTGATGAGAATACCGTTTATGTTCTTCTCAATATTAAGCTCATGCCTAGTTGTCCACTTCAAGCACATATTGTTCGATATCTTCATAATGTGTCAGAAGGTCTTGTTCACTGAAAGGGAGCCGTTTGAAGGATCGTATTAATGGAGGAGCAGTGCTCAGTGGTTTCCTTTTTAGTATGCCGGTGTCTTTGGCAGGTTGCTTTACATGATGAAATTTGTTCAGTTCTTCTTTGAGACTCCTATAGCTGTCTTTGTCAATATAATAGACCTCAGCATTTTTGCATGACCCTTGACAAGCTCTGATTTTAATGTCAATGTCCACCTACAAAAGAATAAACAGTGTTTATCAGATGAGCAATTACATTTCAACACTGAACAAACACAAACAACCTTGGGCTAGTTTTCACAAAATTCATACGATTCAAAGGTCTTAGTTGTTTCATTTTTTCTTTACTTTTTATTGAAGTGAATATGAGCAAAACGGATTGTGAAAAAAATTATTAGCAGTTTATCCTCTTTGTCTTTCTCTCAAAATATTCACCAAATTCTTAACTTTCACTGAAGTAAAATTATTGAAAGAGGAAAAAATGTTGACATTCAATTTCTACACAATATCTGTGCTGCAGTTATTGGCTTGCCAGGAGAATCCTCTTGATTAAAATTTAACTGAAATATATTTCCCGTCATAGTTAACATAGTTGAGTCTTAAGTGGTCAACCATGACTTCCTTTTATATATATATATATATATATATATATGAGGTGACACAGGCCAAATTTCTTTAATCCTTAACCCTTCATCACTATGGCAAAGAGCCAAGAACACGATGACGACACTGTTGACCTACACAAAGCAAGTAATGGATACAAGAAAAACTTAATGCAGCGGAAAATAGCCATAATTTTGAAGTTTAAAGGGACAGGAGATGTTAAGAATCAGCCTGGAAGAGTATGTGTGTGTACATTGAGTAATGGCCGATAGTGTAGGAGGCCAGGAGCAGTGAAAAAAGAGAACGTAAGCAGCGAGCAAACAGTGCAACCACAGAGAACAACACAGACTAAATGCAAGAACTCACGCCTCCAAAGGACGCCTAATAGTCCGAACACCGGAGGCAAGGCGAGAAAGGAAAAAAGAGAAGAAACTCCAAAAGTCAGTGAACAAAAAGTCTTTTAAAATCTGACTAAAGATTTCTTCAGCTATAGTGCATAGCTAAATACAGACACTCTAGCGCAGGAGGCGTGCCGGACCTGGGGAATCGCCACACCAGCTCAATCAGCCAGCTAGGTAAAGAATTTGATAGCCCAGGAAACAATATCGTACCAGGACGAGAGCCACAAAGAAAAGCCCAAAACACACACACACATACATCCAGAACCATGACACATTGACCCAACGTATAATGAAGAGGATGGTTCAAACTGCCAAAGGAATCTCCAAGGATCACAATTGGAGAATTGCAAAAGTAAGCTGAGTTTTGGGATGAGAAAGTATCCAAAACTGCCATCAGACACTGCATATATGACCATACGTTGTTTGGGAGGGTTGCCAGAGGAAAGCCTTTGCTGTCTGAAGCACCTACAGTTTGTTCAATGTTACTAGTACTTTCAATAGACCGGGCATATGGTCAGATAAGACTAAAATAGAGCATTGCAGCAGGAAACATCAAAGGTGGGTTTGGCATAGACAGGAAAATCGCCAAATAGAAAAGCACCTTATACCCACTGTGAAGTATGGTGGTGGAATTTCGATGTTGAGAGGCTGTTTCACGTCCAAAGGCCTGGACGTCTATTTTGGATACAGATACGTTGTACATGGTATCATGGACTTCATCGAGTACCAGAAGATATTGAATGAAAACCTAACAACCTCTGCCAGGATAGATAAACCTCTTCAAAAAAAGTGGTACGTGATTTTCAGTGAGGAGCTGTTGGCGGTATTAAAGCCCTTCAGTTACCACACCTATAACTCATGATTACTCCAAACTGGTTCCCATTTAGATTTCCGAATTAACAACCAAGATAAGAGAATGAACCTCCATGCTTTACTGAAGGGGTTGAAAAATCATTTTTGAACCGTTCTCCAACTCTTAAACGCACATAAGTTGTGCATTTGGGTGAGAAAATATTCAAATTTTGATTCGTCAATCCAAAAGACTTGTTCTTAGTCTGTTCGTGTACAATCCTTGAATGTTTTGGAAAACTCAGTCGTTTTTTTTATGGTGTCAGCTCTAAGAAGTGGTTTTTTTTGCCACCAGACCATTTTCACGTAAGCATCTGGAAATATCTGATCTTGACACTCATCTCTTCACCTCTAGCATTATTACTACCATCAAGGAGATGTGGTGATGTCAACAATGGTCTATTTGATCCAAATATAAGCGGATTGCCATCTTCTGCAAATCTCTAATGTTCAAATGTCTAAATATCTTAAGAAAGAAAACACTGGCATTCATATAAAACTGCTTATGGTCCACAGATTCTTCATTCTGTTTACCTCTGCTTGATGAATGGCCACTATCTGTTGCTGAATTCTCTCATACTGACCCTTCAGTCTCATTGAGAGCTCAGTTGCTCGCTTTTTCAGAGATGTTAGGTTTTTGTGCAGTTGACTTACAGCCTCCAGATGTTTTGTCTCAGCAACTGCAGCGGAACACAGACAAGATTCAAAAGCTAAGGTTTGAGGCATGACCCTTCATCTTCATGCAAATTACCATGTATGGATGCCATATACCTCCATAAAAAATGTATTTTTAAAGAAAAAAATCGAATCCTTTCTCAAGGACATGAAGTTGCTATGTATAATTCATCCCGCATACCTTACAGCAGGGGTATTCAGCACAATCTGTTATCACCACGTAAGTGTTGCTCTGGGTCAACAGAATTATGCTTTTTCAGAAATAACATTATAATCCACTTATAAAAAGTAGCTCTGCTATGATAAATTCACGAAAACAAAAAGGTTTTATGACTCTGCATCATACCCGGCTGGCAAGGACCTTTGCCGCAGCTTACAGGAATCAAAACTGGACGTGCCTCTCTTACTATCACGGGCGGAAACTTTGAAACGTCACCACTAGCTACCTAAATAAAGTCATCAAAATGAACATTTATTCAAATTACTAATGTGTGAATTTTGTTGCATAATTGCCTCATCATAGCCTCAGCCATGATCACACATTCACGATATTAATAAATAATTAATAAATATATAAATAAATACAGTTGCAAGAAAAAGTATGTGAACCCTTTGGAATTACCATGATTTCGGCATAAATTGGTCATAAAATGTGATCTGATCTTCATGTAAGTCACAACAATGGGCAAATACAGTCTTCTTAAACTAATACTTCACAAACAATTATGTTTTCATAAAAATGTCTTAACTTGGGAATTCATTTTTCTGTTGACATACTGCATACTTCACAGCTGGGATGAGGTTTTGATGTTGATGTGCAGCCTTTTTTTCTCCACATAGCGTAGTGTTTTCCTTCCAAACAACTCAACTTTGGTTTCATCTGTCCACTGAATATTTTGGCAGTGGAACGTCCAGGTGCTCTTTTGCAAACTTCAAACGTGCAGCAATGTTTTTTTTTTGGACAGCAGTGGCTTCCCCCCTGGTGTCCTCCCATGAACTCCATTCTTATATAATGTTTTACTTATCATAGATTTGTCAACAGAGATGGTAGCATGTGCCATGGGCAGACACTCCAGGATTCTTCTTCACCTCATTGAGCATCCTGCGCTGTGCTCTTGCAGTCATCTTTACAAGACAGCCACTCCTAGGGAGAATAGCAACCATGTTGAACTGTCTCTGTTTATAGACAGTCTGTTTTACCGTGGACCGATGAGCATCAAGGCTTTTAGAGATACTTTTGTAACCCGTTCCAGCTTCATACGAGTCAACAATTCTTTATCGTAGGTCTTCTGAGAGGTCTTGTGTGTGAGGCATGGTTCACATCAGGCAATGCTTCTTGAGAATAGCAAACTAAAAACTGGTGTGTGTTTTTTATGGAGCAGGGCAGTATTAAGCAACACCTTCAATCTCATCAGATTGATTGGACTCCAGGTTAGCTGACTCCTGACTCCGATTAGCTCTTGGAGACGTCATTAGCCTAAGGGTTCACATACTTTTTCCTGCACTTTGAATGTTTACATGTTGTGTTCAGTAAAAACATACAATTGTCTGTGAGGTATTAGTTCAAGACAGGGGTCTCTGACTCCTGGAGAGTATACCAACCTGAAGGTTTTCACTCCAACCAAAGCAAAGCACTCCTCATTACCCTGTGAGAGATCCTGATGAGCTGCTAATGAATTGAATCAGGTGTGCCGAATTAGGGGTAGAGACAAAACCTACAGGATGGCAGCTCTCCAGGAACAGGGTTGGAGACCCCTGGTTTAAGAAGACTGTGTTTGTCTATTGTTGTGACTTAGATGAAGATCAGATCACATTTTATGACCAATTTATGCAGAAATCCAGATAATTCCAAAGGGTTCACACACTTTTTCTTGCAACTATTTCTGATAAAAGTCTGACCAATCATTTTCTGCGCCTCTCTGGCAGAAAAAAAAAATGACGCATTTGACTGTAAACAAACGGGCGCTGAAATGCTATAATTACGATAATAACGTCAATGGTAGTTCAACAGACTACAAAGGTAACTAAACGTTACGAGGGCATTTTTTTAATACCACTTATAGAATTGAATATTATAGAATTAGTGTTGGTTTGTTTTCACTCGCCGGAGCATTTGAATCTGACTTTATTGACCCGTTTCACTCTCCAACGAAAAAAAATATAGCATGCAGTAGGGCTGGGTATTGCCACTGATTTCCTGAATCGAGTTGATTTTGATTCACAAGGTCCCGATTCGATTCGATTTCCGATTTGATTTGATTCAATATTGATTCATTGAAGGATATTTCAGCTACGGTACCTGTTTTGCTTGAATATGAAAGGGAGTCAGAGAACTAATGGCAGAAATTATAGTCTCTGTTGAAGTGAAGCACCTATTACTATAACCCCATAAGTCACACTTGACTTGACTTGACTTGACTTGTGGGGTTTTAGTAATCAGTGCTTCAATTATCAATAAGAAACCTTCTAACTAGGTGCAATATTTAAAATATTGAAGTTCACACTGTAAAGTGACCCCAAACTTGTTTCCTGAAAATACTTTTTATTGACCAACACATTTGATCAATCAACATAATAAAGTGCAACATAGATTTAACAATCAGTAGACTATTATTCTCTGAAACTGTCAATATTACACGTGTTATGATTCTGATCTGCCTTGCCATGTTCATGCTCTGCTTTTGATTATATGTCTTATTTGGTTTTGGATCTTTGCTATGTCTGACTATTCTTTGATATGTGTATTGTGATTTGATAAAATAGATTTGTTCTTGTATTGTCTTAGTTTTACTTTTCCATATTTTGCATTTTACCATGTTTCATTCCGGTCCATGTTTTTTACCATGCATTGCACTTTGTCCCTCCCTGTCTGGTCTCTTGTCTTGTCTTTGCTCACAGGTGATTTAATGGTTTCTGGATTATAACCCTCCTTCCTATCTCGTTTACTTCTTTCACTCTACTTTTCTATTTTACAAACCAATACTAACAGTTTGTTGTTTTCGCTAAGATTACTAATCCAACTAATATTGTATATAATACTAACTTACTAACAAGCACTAGCCGGGATTGTATAGCTGCACTTACTAATTGATTAACAAGCTCTCAGCACTCGCCCTGTTCTAGTCTCCGCCTCTTGTCTTTCCCTAATCTTCTCTGCTGCATTTCTGTGAATCTTCCACACCGGTTTCGCACTGTCCTTTCTCTCATTAACTATGCACGTTAGAACTCCTTGACTGGAGTCGTACGTTTGTCAATAGGATTGTCTCGTGATCCCTGTCCGTGTTTTGGCTTTTGCCTATTTTATATGATTAGGTTCTCCCTCTTGTTCCACCCTTTGTGATTAGTCTCATTTCCTGCACCTGTGTTCTATGTACCATGTGATCTCCCTGGAGTGTATATTAGGTGTCTCTTCACAGAACTTCCTTGTCAGAACGTTTCTCGTGTTTACCTGTGCTGCTCTTTATCCACCTTGTACTCATTGTGTTACTCTTCTGACTGGACCGTCGTTTTGATTTTTGGCCCTGCTTTTCTTGGATTACCGTTGCATTTGTGTTTACGAACCCTTTTTGCCAACTACGATTTTTGTGATTGCTGCCCTGGTAATGATTTGGATACGCCCACTGGTTTTTGATTTTTGCTTCTCTGATAAACCTGTGCCTGTGTACCGCATCTGTTTTGCCTGACTACAAATTGTCTTTGTTGCCCTGGTTACGACTCTGATTCTGCCCTACTGGATTTTGACTTTTGGATTGTGAACTCTGTACTTTTGCCTTCTGCCCTGCAGGGGTTACATAGGTGTACATAGTTCACCAATTGGGCATTGGAGATTCGGGTGGGATTGGAGATTCCAAACTTCAAAAAATAAATAAATTAAAACTACCTGTGCATCTACCTAATCATCAGTGCCTCGTTTTAAATGTCTGGGCCCTCGGAATTCTAGCAATGAAGTGTGAAGCTATTTTGAGCCTTGTTAATGATGTAAAAATAGCAATTTTTTTTTGCATGACAACGCTATGCCCCATTCACTAGCATTGTAAGCCTGTTGGGAGCTTTGGCTAAAAAGCCCTGTATTTCGAAATGTTGAAAGCATACGGAGGTAAGGTATTCAACAAAAGATAATACTCATTATCACGTTTCAATACACACCAACTCAATCGCACACCGGAGTTTCCCTTTAAGAGAGGCACAGGCAGTTTTGATTTCTGCACAACACGCTTTTGCAAAGCAGTTCAAACCAGAAAAATCCACAAATTAAGAGTGTAACTTGTGTGAAAATCATATAAAATTCACAAGCCAAAGGATATTTTGGGTTTTCTTGACCACAGGCATTTCTGCAGGTATCTGCTCATTTGCTTGAAAAGCTGGCTCAGCTAAAATACATGACGTTTAAACAGCATAAAGGTATCAGAGCTGCTTTTCATCGGTGGACTAAAATGTCACCCCAGAGCAAACATTGTTTTGTTCATCCTGGAACAACAGCGATATCAGATTGTGTGGGGTATTCAAACATATCCAGAGAGAGTCAAAGTACTGTAGGAGCAGGCTTTCATTCCAGCCATGCAGCAACACACCCAATTTTACTAATCAACCCCTAGAATCTTTGCTCAAAACTTAGACCCCAAGATTCAGGTGTGTAACCGAATGGCTGGAGCAAAAACCTGCACCCACACTGGGTCTTTCTGGATGTGGCTGAGAATCTCTGCTCAGGAGCAATGTCGCCCAGTCATGAGGCAAGGTGGGCAGAAAATATGCCGGTCTTCATTCCAATTAATTACCACACCGGCCAACCTAACCAATTAGCGCACCCTGAACCAGAAAGGAGGGTACTAAATAGACAAACCAATTGGTGATTGGCTAAGAATGAAATCTGTACCATCTCAGCCCTCCATGTCAGACGACTGGACACTACTGTTCTAGTGATGTGAAGCCCAAAAGTAAATGTCACATGCAATCATGGACTTTTTGCAATAGCAGCTGGTTACCGTAATTTCCCACTATAGTTTTCCTGTTGGCTCTGTAAACCTGTTTGGTCCACAGCATTGTCTTCTCCGAGACACGTCTGCCTTCTCTAACTGCATCACATATTTGGCCAAAACGGGTGAGCAGGCTTTGCTCGACTGCATCGATGTTTCCCAGAATCCTACAGCCTGATGGACATTTCACATCCTGCCAACAGATTCCAGGTGGTCAGAGATGTGAGAGGGCAATCCTGAGTGACTCTGGACAAAATTAAATGACTCGTGTCCAAAACTACATGAAGAGGTGCATAAGTTTTTTTTTTGGAAAACCATGGATTGCCTTAATTGTAAGTACCTGACCAAATAAGGCTAATATGTTGTCATTAATAACAATGTTTATATAACCCATAGTAATGAAATATGCAAATGGATCATGGAAAATATGTCCTATATATTACAATTATATTGACCCACCCAGTCATCAGATGTACACGCAGGGGGCTGTGTCTTCACTGGGCACCACTGTTCTCGTCCCCTGAGGGGTCCCTGTGTTTTTCTTAGGGGCAGCTTACTGTTTGATTTCCAGTTCTGACACACTGCAGGACAAAGATAAATACTGTATAAGCAGCAAGCATATTTTTGTGTGCCAGTGTTCATGAATGTGAGAGAAAAACTACATTTGTGATAAAAGAGAGCATACTGTACAATAAAAGTGAATGTGCGCTCTCTGGTTAAAATGTGTGTCTTCTCTCATATTGTCTTCACGTTCAAGATCTACAACTAATAACTTACGGGCCTAATCATCTGTTCTTTAAACTAGACTGTGTCCTGTCTATGGTATTCGACACTATGTAAATTGAATATATTGTACATTGCTTCTTGTTAATGAAACTCATTCTTCACTGTGAAATCCTTGAAAAGCTGCAAAACATGTACTATTCCCACGTTTTTACAGCTTTCCCAGGGTGAAATAATGATATATTATGTTTGGAGTAGTATGTTCTCCGCATCACCGTCTCTGCTATCAATCTTAAAAGCATGTAGCTTCTTAAAGCAATTCTTACCTTTCTGGCGTGAGGCACAGCACTTAGTAAAAATTTGAACATGAACAACTCCGCCTCCCTCCAAAGCCCCACCCTCTTCCCCCTGCCTGACCTCTAAGGCTCCCCTCCTCCCCTGACGTGTGCTGTGAGAAAGTGAGCAGTGCGAATAAAGTTACTTTCACACTGAGCACGAAACTAATTTTTCGCCCGACAGATTACATTCGAAGTCAACACGAATCTCGCGCGTATTCGCGTCTTTGCATTGACTTTGAATGTAATCTGTCGTACGAAAAATTAATTTCGTGTTCGGTGTGAAAGCATCTTGAAACGGGGCAATGGAGTCAGATTCAGAGGCACCGGTTAGTGAAAATTAACCAACAGTAATTACATAATATTCAATTCTATATGTGGTATAAAATAAAATGCCCACGTAACGTCTGACGAACTATCATTAATGTTATTCTCGTAATTATAGCATTTCAGTGCCTGTTTGTTTACAGTCAGATGCGTAGTTTTTCGGCAGAATTCATACATGTTTTCTTGCAAAACTGCTGTCATAACTTCTTACCTCACCAGAATTGTCCCGGTAACGTTAGTCATTAAATTAGGAGCAGTTGCAGCTGTTTTATTTGCAGGCTAACTTTGTTGAGTACCTGTTTTGTCTCTACCGCTCTGCTGCTCTGCCAAAGAGGCGCGGGACTCACAAGCAGTGACAGCGGTAGGCAACTGGAAGGGACGCGGCGACGGATAACAGCCAGGAAGCTCGGCAAATCAATTTATTCGGACCGAAGAAAATGATTGGTCAGACTTTTATCAGAAATATATGAGAATTGAATATTGATGAGTTTCAACACCTGGAGGATTTCTTTTACATTTTAGTGTGCCATACACTCATTAGGAACATATTAATATTGCAAAAGAACAGTGTAAAAATGCCAGAAAGGTAAGAATTGCTTTAAATGACAGCATTTTTAGAGAACCGATAATGCCTTTTCCTCTCTCCATATCGTTTATGAAGCCTCAGCCTTGTTTGAATTGATTTATTCCTTGAAAATGTGCATGTGCAAACACAGAAATCATTGATGACCTTTCACCCCTCTGCCCCAACTGAGGAGCAGAGGGGTATTGTCGTCACGTGCGGTGTCTGTCCGTCTGTCTGCCCGTCTGTCCCGTAAACGTTTGCATTTCGCAGGATAATTTGAAAACACCTATGTTAATCAATGGCATTTTTGCTATGCTGCTTGGTCTTGTGTACCCACAGAAGCCTACAGAATTTGACGGTACTTGGATGTCCAATATGGCCGTCACAGCTGCCATCTTGAATTTTGTATTCCACAGGGTAAGTTGAAAATGTCTTTGTCAATTTATATTCATTCCAAACAATCCAGGGGCTGGGGGGTAATGCCCGCTTTATCAGGCTATTTTTAAGCAGTGAAATGTTAATTTCATTTTTTTTTTCACTTTACTTATGATTTTTCCCCACCCGCAGTACAGACTTAAAATGGAGGGGGTTCATGGGTTACTTACATACCTCATACAAACCCCCATATTACCATCAATATCAATCCCAAACAAAGGGAGAGTAGGGTGCACTAGGCAGATCCCCCACAGTTGCCTATCCATATTGTGTAAGCGGATAACCAATGATGGATAAATTTCACCAGTAAGGTCAGCAATGTGCTCATAGTTATAGAATTATCATCGGGCAATTGTTCTTGTACACATGTGACCAGTTGGCTCTTGTGTTCAAACTTTAGGTTTTAATTACAACTTGTTGTACTTTTAAGCCTTATAAGAATATCTTATATCTTTGTTGAGCAGCAATAACATTTGTTATTTTTACAGACCATATTATTAAATTTTAATGATAATGGACAATGGAAACCTATAAACTTATAATGAAAACCAGTTCCTCACAAGATAGGGGCTGAGGCTAACCATCAAATGGCTGATTGTGACCTTTATATGTAGTGCTTCCTGCTAAACTTTGAGTAAGGCTGATCACATCATTGCAGGCATGTTGAATATTACCTCCCTGCATGGAAAGACCCACCTGTCTCAGGGCTCAGGGGGGAGTGCCCAGGTAAGAAATGTGCCATAAAATGGCGGTCAGGAGTTTTACTTAAACTGGGAATTACTTCACTCTGATTCAAAAGGGACAGTTTTCATCATTCAATGTCTTGTCTCTGCTTATACAATTCCAAAACAATTTAGCTTTACATGAAGAATGTTCTAATGTCATAAGTGAATGAAGTAAGGCAGTAAAAGGTAGATTTGGGACCTATTTCTATGAGGGAAACACTGCTTTCAAAAACCCAGATTGACTCACTGGACTGGCATCTCTGACTGCCATGGACTGGGCCTTTTCCTTTCTCTTAATGTAGACACCTTGGGATGTACAGTCTAAAAAATATAGATATAATCCATTTAAATGTGTGACATATCAACTGCTAAATGGAAAAAAGCAAGGACAAAACAAAAGAATAGGTGAACACATGCCTTTATTTGGAAAGCTTCTTGGAGGTACATCGTTTCTTATATATGAAAATTCAGAGCTTTTTTTTATGATCTATACAAATGTCCTGACATTGCTAATCTCACATTGTGGCGATGGGTCTGATTTTCATGCGAACGGTTTTCAGCGAATAATCTGCTGGCTTCAGTGGCAGCCAGACCACGCCGTTTTCGATCTCGTAGGGGACGTTGCTACCCGGATCGTACTTCCCCTGCTGGAAATATATGCCATTCAGGTTAGCAGACTGACAGTTGTTGTACCACCAACCACCCCCATACATCTCCGCACAGTTCTCCTCCCAATTATCGCTGTCCCTGTCGAATGTGCTGAACTTCATGTTGGCGTGGGATGTGAACGCTCTTAAATCAGGCTGCCCCTTTACCAGTGCATCCCCGGCGTCGCCCTGGTACCCAGAGATGGACAGAGGGTAACCCTCGGCCTTGGCTCCTACCCTAACCGAATACTCCGCATAGTACTGCCGACCTTCCCAGTCCTCCAGTTCTATCCTGAGCATGCTCTCTGCCTGCGTAAGGAGGTGCAAATATTTGTTTCCCAGCCACAGCTCCCCCTGACCTCGCTGGTCTACACTGCCAAAGCCATTCTCGTAGTCCTTCCAGGTCCGGTTGAAGTTAACGGACCCGTCCATTCTCTGCTGCACCAGGACCCAGCCAGCGAGCAGCGTGTCCTGGTCACAGTAAACCTCTACTACATCCTGTGAGCCACCTGGCTTAATTTTGAATAGGCCGCTTTTAGTTCCTGATGCATGCCTCTGGAGGATATCAACACAATCTGAAACAAGATTATACCTGAAATTAGTGCTTCACTGCATTGGGCTTAGTGGATGCAAATAGCAGCCTTTTCTAAATGAGCGTTCACCAGCTGAGTGAATTGGGGGCTCTAGTTGGGACTCAGTGGTGCATATCTTGACTCTTAAACACCATCTAAATTGTAAATGCAAAAAAAGCCTTATAATAGTTTGATTTTGACTGGCCAAATGAGCATTATGGTAAAGTAATAATTGAGGAAGAAGCTTGGTGGTACATTATCTTTGGTGAATAGATTTGTCTTTAAGTTTCATTTGGTTATATATTCTTTGTTCATGGTTCACTGGTCTGAGAATGGAGATTCAGAATACGTGGCTGAGATCGAGAATGATCACGCCCTTGTACCTTTCCCAGGATAATCGCTCTGCATTCCCCCAGAGGGGCTCTTGAAGCTGCGAACATGGATATCAGGACGGTCCTCCTCCGCTGCCCCGCCCGTGAAGCCACCAAAATCAGCGAATATGTCCTTGTTGGACCCGCTCTTCACAGTTTTGGAGCTGGAGGTGGAGCTATGGCTGGTGAACTTGAAAAGTTCAGAGTCACCCTCACCTTTGCTGAAGGTTGTCATAGATGATCCTTTCGATGGCTCCTCAAAGAAGGAGCCCGCCCCAGGGAAAAGGATAGTCCCAGCGCCCTCCTGACCAGTTATCGTTGTGGTGCCACCACCAATGCCTAGAGACTCCAGACCCTCGAGACCCTCACACTCTGGCCCTTCCCCGACAACACTCACTTTCTCCACAGTCCCGTCTTTCGTATGTATGGTTTCCTTTCTAATGGTTTTTGTGCATGAAACGGTATGGGTGGTGGTGTGTACCTTTGTGGTTGAACTGTCAGAAGTTTGCTTCCTCGTACCTGTGTCCGTGCTAATGGTCGCTGCACCAGCTGCCGCTTCTGCGAGGGACAACCAGCGCTGGTTCACATCAGCAAAGTAGTCTTGTCTTTGCTCCTCCCCCTCACCTGCGCCGGTCTTCCAGATTTTGGGAACTGTCCCCTCACTCAGAGGCAAACTCTTCACCTGCCGGAGGGTGGTCACAGTCTCAAGGCGCTGCACAGCCATGGCCTCCAGCTGAGAGAGCTGTTTGTCCAGATTAACATAACTGTCCCGATCCACAGAGAACTCTGTGTAACTTGCACAAGAGCCTTTGCATGAACGTAATTTGATGTCGATGTCCACCTGAGGATGAGAGAAAGTTGCGTTTTACTTAAGATCATTACTCTGACGTACCTTTGGATGAAATACAGTACCAGTCAAAGGTTTGCCCACACCCACATTTTTCTTACAGTATGTGTTATATAAAGAAATATGCTCCCTTTGTTTTGCAAAAAAAAGAAAGATCTAATTCCTAAATCCATCAAACAAACCAGCATTTGTTGTCATATTTGCTGAGCATACTCATTTTTTTTTTTCACTCATTCATGGCTATAATGAGTTAGAAGCTGAGCACTTGAGGTTTGCTTTTCATCGACCTTTTTGCTCAATAAGTCCCAAAACAGCCAGACTTTAATTCGGTCGTTGGACAATGGAAGGAGCTTGTTTGTCTGTTACACTTCTTTTACAATTCCGAAATTTTGGATTCTATTCAAACAAGTAACTTATTCTCTTTTAGTTTCTGACTGTTTACTTCTTACCAGATTCAATTTGGGATTATATGGAGAAGATAAGCCGTTCAAATTTCTCGAGAAACAGAGGGCCGGGACGTTCGCAAAGTGTGTCCAAACTTTTGACTGATACTGTGTGTTGTTCAATCATGGAAATCTGAACCATGCAACAGCATAATGCACCGTGGTTGAACAACAGGGGAGACTGGGTTTTGATGAGCCACGAGCACCTATGAGCCATGTCACGATTCTGCCTATTTTAAGCAGCGCTGACATCTATTGATTTCAAATATGCGATAGGGCTCATTGGTCCCCATGGCTCATTGGACCCCACTCTCCCTAGTTGAAGAACTATATCAGTCTAAGAAAGAACACAAGCCAAATCAGTTTAAGGATTTGGCTCTTCTACTTTTCCACTTGAATTTGTTTCTTGTAACTGTTTAGTGATCTTCATTCACACAGCATTTTAGATCCTGCAGTTACAGCATTAGGGTTAATGGAGTTGGAAATTACCTCCATTCTCTTCATATTTTTTACTTGATCTGCAACACGTCCTTTCAAGGCTTGAAGCAGCTTAAGCTGGCTTTCGATCTTGATCTTAATGCTGACGATTCTCTGCCTTAGCTGCTCAGCCAGAGACATATACTTGTCGTCGTTGCCTATGGAGGTAAAAAGAATGATAGACGAGATAAGCCTGGGGACAGAAGACGAAATGTAAGAAATCAAGATATCTCATTCTCTTAAGACCAAATGAGGTCATTCAGTGAAAATCATCTGTAGGAAGATGAAGTTATGAGAAAATTACACCATTATATAATTCATGAAAGGGAATGATTATAATTTCCAAATATTGATCTAATTTCTCTTCCATTCAAATGCTATTACCAGCCTTTCCTGAGTCTATGACCAGCCTGGACTTAGCCTCTGAGCAGACTCACCTGAATCTGTGACCAGCCCTTCTCGTAGGAAATCGTAGGTTTCCTTGGTCTTTTGGTCGGTGGAGCGGTAATTTCTGCGGTTCTCCTCCAAAAACTTGCGGATCTTGTCAATCTTTGCACCAAGATGCCGATCGGCCTGTTCCAAAAGCCCCTGAATCCTGCAGCCTGAGGGACATTTGGGACCCTGTGTGTTTATCCCAAGATACAGAAAAACAGATATGGCTGTTATAAAATAGAGTATGTGAGAATGTCATAGTCTCATCAAAGCAGTGTAAAATTTAATGCATAACCACTGCACATCAAATGTGAGCCTCAATAAATAATTTTCAAAAAATGTGTCATGCATTTGGCTTCCATTATTTAAGAATTTGAATTACTTTTGATTCAATTTTAGAATATTTGCTTTTATATTTATACTTATATCAAGAACGCACTACATGTTATATTCGTATAATACTAAACCATAAAGTGATTTCTATACCAACTTTTATCATTGTAATCCATGAATGATATCAATATTTTATTATGTACTTTTCCTATAATTTACTGTTTGTAAATCTACTTTGTATTGTTTTTCTAACAAAGTTGTTAATTCAATTCATAGTTACATGTGTTTGTGAAATTATATTTTATTTGATGCATTATACTCTTTTTATACTGCATACATGTAATACAAGGCACATTTGGAGAGCAGTCGTCAAACTGAGGTGACAAACCTGAATAAATAAAACAGACTAAATAAAGAAACAAAAAAAAAAAATAAATAATAAGCAAGCTCAGGTTTATACCACTGCCCCAGAAGCAGACCAAAGAATACGAGCCTTTTATCCACACACCCTTCCAACCCCATACTCTACACGTTCAGAGTGTTTATAGGTGTAAACACCCTATCAATGAGCTGTGTTATGCTTACGGTAAAAAAAAAAAAAAAAATCATCAAGACTGAAACTGGATATCTCCCATTTTGTTGTGTATGAGGTCATGTCAAGCGTCTGTCCCACGAATGCAATTTGTGCTTTTTTCGTGATTTTCAATAAAGGGCAATTCCACGGAAACAGAATTACGATCAAGAGTGATTTTCATGTAATTTTTACCTGCCATCTATTAATCTAATGCCGTAGCTACTTGACTGTGCTTTTATCAGTTCCACTGGCATGCCTACTGGGGTGTATAACACAAAGTTTGGGGTAATCTACTTTGTAGAAGGTTATACGAAGGTGAAAGTGTTAGTAACAGAGTTATGGCAGAAAATAAATGCCATAATTTTTGCCTTTACTTTGGCAGGCATTTTTCTGAAATGATGGGCAGTAGGTATAAGCCTGAGTTGGTGGCCTAGGATGTTGACCAGGCCATGGTAAGTTTATATTGACTGGTATGTTCACAGATATTTTGAAGGATGCCATTTATGAGAAAGAGACAGCAGTAAAGAAATTACAAAATGGTTACGGAATCACGTTTTCTGATAATCGACTAAATTTATGACACTTAAAACAACAAAGCAATTGAAAATTGGTATTATAAATTATTTTTGTGTTGCGGACCTCCTGGTGAAGAAAAATTTTGATCAACAAGTCTGGGCAAAAGGAAGGCAATGCATTATATTGATGAAAATAACTCATTTCTTTGGCTACCAATGTATGGAAATACAGTAAATAGCGAAATATCTTTTAGGAGTTGTCAACTTTGGAAAAATAACTTTTGATCCTTTGATCCTTGTCCTTGTCAAATCTAAATTTTGAGAAGACTGTCAAAGATATTTCAAAATGATTTTCAGTGTCTGATTTGGTAATGAGTCATCTACATGAAAACCTATATATTTCTAATATAAAACACTTTTTAAAAATGGCGGTATTAGCAACTCTCTCATGTGGAATTGCCCTAAAGCTAACAGCCCAAAGGAATTTCAGTCAATGTTGCTGACTTTTGCTGACTCGAGTTCACCAAGTAGATCACATTTGGAACATGATTTGTGGCTTTAATGTATAAATGTATATTTCCATACAAGGTTGTGAAATTGATCGTCAGGAGAATAGCAAAATGCTATGAATGTGTCTAAGCATGAAAGTTGCTGGGCTGTTAAACTGGAAGTGACAGAATGGTTTCTGGAAAAATCCCCACCATCTTACCCAGTCATCATCTATGCATGCTGGCCATTCCTTTACAGTCGCACACTCGGCTTTGTGGCCAGCACCCATAGGTCGGGAGCCTCTCGGAGTCAAATCCGCCTGAAAGACAATGCAAAGCATTAACTTTTCACCTAGCACAATTGGGTTTCCACAGGAAGCAATTGAGATCTGACAGGAATAAACCAAAGGTTCAATAGACATTCATTCATTTTCTCAACAGGCAAAGGAACAGGACAGATTTTGAACAAAAGCATTTCCCCTCACTGATTTAGAGATTGAACAAACCTCGAAAACATGGAGGATAACGGACAAACTTGCCAGTTAGGCTGCTGTCCGGTTCTTTTCATTGTGATGGCTGAGGGAGAGGTTATAAAATTGTTGTCCCATAACTGTGGCAGGAAAAGGATCTTACCGCTGACGCGATGGAAAGCAGCCCCAGGAAGCAGCAGAAAAGGTAAACGAGTCCCATCTTTCTTTACTTGACAGGAAGACGAGTGAAATGCAGGTCTTCCTCGCTTCTGCACGCAATTTCAACCCTCTGCATGACTCATTTTGGTTAAGTCATTATTTATTTTCTGTTATCTTTGGGAGGTCACCACCCCACTGATTGCGAATGATTGATCGAAGGGTCCGTGGACATTTCGTTCTGGTACACAAGGCTTATTTGGGAGCCGGGGAGACATTGATTTTCTAGAAGACCTGCTGCCTGTTTGTAAATTTGTTTTTCTACAATTAAACAGACCAATGTACCCTTCAAATGTAGTACAGCCCTTACGAATGCATGCTTGACAACTCAGGTCTAATTCCTGTAAATTACTACATAAAACAGTGTGATCAGTATTTCATTACTGATGAATTTACTTGGCTATTTTCCAGGTAAATTAATTTCAGTTGTTACTGGCACTTTCAACCTGCTTTGGTCCAGGATGGTCTGATATTGCCAGTGCTATATCAGGCATAATATTTATTTTTAGAATTATACTAGGTCTCACATATAAGTCAGCAATTCTTGAACCTCAATACTGTGTATAAACTAATCCCCTTGCAATATTGTGGGCAGAGTTGGACTATATTTGCCACTGGCTACAAAAATTCTACATATTTGGTACAAGTAAATTACACAATTTCTATGTTGTGGAAACTAAAAAAAAAATTTGGTTGAAAAGTTATGCATTTTTGTGCAAGAATATCTCAATTTAAATTCTGCCAAGTCCAATGCACAACCCCTCCTTCTGTCTAATATTTGCATGCTTTTTGCTCTTCTATGGCCAAACACTCTTAATAGGGAGCTTTCCTCTTGGGAAAAATGTAATCTTTGAGTTTCCAAAGGGCCCAACTCCAAGGAACGCTCTTTTTCAAGAAAGGAAATAAATTGATTTATTTGTTTGCCCATATGTTATGACCCACAAATTTTTTGTTTATTTCTTTACATGAGAGTGTCATTTGGATACTTTTGGCTGAAATTACAAGAAAATTCCCCTTTTTTGATAAGAGATGCAGACCACTAATTCATTGGAGTTAGTCCATTTAGAAACTCAATGATTCAATTTTACCTGCATGTCTCTACCCCACATGGACACAGGACCATGCATCACAGCTGAATTCCTAGCCAGAGAATCACCTCACTTGGACTGTTCAACAGATCACAAGAGGCGACCAAGGCTATATTAATTTCAGTAAGACAGACTGTTACGTTCTAGGCGGTGATACAGTTTAGCTTTCTTTCACTGAGATTGCATTTTGGTTTGACTTTTACTGATGTAATTATATGATCGCATTGTGTCTGTTTTTCATGTTTAATGGAGTTTATTAGCCTTTGACTGATTGTGAACCTCCGCATGCATAATCCCTTTTCCCTCTGGCTAACTTTAAGATGCTGCAGTAAACTAATATGGATGCCATAGTGTAGATGGTACTGAACAAGTCAATTATGTTTTAAGTTTATAAAAAAGTTAAATCCAACTTAAACTGTTTCAGGATCATGAGAATGTATCTTTCATTAAACGCAGCCAGACTTTACATGCACGCTATGATATTTTCACATCTGTCATACTGCCTCACTTCCTGGTCCCAAGCCTCACAAACAACTTTAAAACCAATCATATCCGCCTACAAATAGTCAATAAAAATCCTGGACAAAAACCTGCCCGAAGGCATCACTGTCTCATATTAGAGAAACATAATATGCTTAGCTTTGAAAGTTTCACTAGCTTCTGTAATCTTAAAATGTTTTTCAAATGCTGACATAGTCTAGTTCCATCTATACTCGGTGAATTTGTATGCAGGAGTCAGGACTCCAGGCGAGTGAACACACTGGCTTCTGTTAATGGAAACTGTCAAATTCCCATGCGCAAAACGTCCTTTGGACAATCAGCTGTCTCTGTCACAGGAGCTAATCTCTGGAATAGTTTACTTAATGAGATGAAAATGCAAACTAATTTTAAAGGTTTCAACAAAGGTATTAAATCATGGCTGAAGGAGCAACAATATTGTTCCCACATATAAAACATTCACTTGTATACTTTACCTGAGGGAATCTCAATCAGCTTTTTTTTATTGAACTTGCATCTTATTTGTTCTGGGTATTTTAATTCTGATGAATGTCTTAGGCATCTCTGTTTTTTTTCTTCTCTTTTTTTTTTCTCTGTACAACTTTAATCCTTAAAAGCCTACCATGGACTGGTGTTGAAAATTTGCACTCTGCTATTAACACTTACAGCAGTGCATTTGGGACCTGTGTATATTTAAATATCACACGTTACTGTGTGTCCATGTCAAATAAAGGAATAAATAAACAGATAGCCCGATTAGTGATACGAATAACTTATGAGCTGAAGCTAGCTTCTCTTGGCAATTCCTTAAAGCTAAATTAAGTTGTCCAAATACGCACAGGCCTACAGCGCCTACCTATATTTACATTGCGAGATACAGTCGCAACCAGAACGCCGTCAATTCTCCCTTTGTCCCAATACAAAAGTACACAAGCCCACGAACACTCATGCACATCCACGTGCACATGCCCACAAGTGCCCACGAGCACATAGGCTCATCCAGCATGAACGCGCGCACACATGCACACACATACACACTCGCAAACATGCATATCCATTGTTACCTTCTCATAATTTGTACATGGTCACCCTCCCGTAGATTAACCTCTGCATGCTCTGTGTTTCTTTGTTTAATAAAGTCATTTATTAAACCCTGGTTCTGTTTTGGTGTTCTATAACATTGGATTCTGAGTCAAAATAGCCTGGTTAGGACTCCAAAATCCTACAAATTAATTTAATTAGATTTTATTAAATCCTCAATATTGATTATTTAACAAACCCCAATTCCAATGAAGTTGGGACGTTGTGTGAAATGTGACTAAAAACATGAACCATCTGCAAAAGCATTAAAAAACCACTCTAATCCCGTTTTAAACCATAAGTATAAAAGCCTTTTCATTAACAATTATTGGAATTGATAATATTAACCACTGAAGAACAGATTGTGCCAAAACACAGTCTTGTGGTCATGGAACACATGGTTACAAAAGAACAAGCTTTGAACGGCCAAAATTTGTCACGGACTTACCCGGGAGAGAGATGGCATTATGATGCTCTGTGGGAAAAAGACAAGTTGATGGAGGAAAATGTTCCACACTGAGACTCTTCCGGACAATTACAGCGATTTCTGAGATGTATCTTAAAGGGTTAATAATTCCTGCAGTCTTGAGTGGCGTCCGAGTTTTGGAACCTGCATTTTACCAGGCACTTAATTACGTGTCTGTAGTGCCCCCTTGTGTGTGTTATCGTGAGTAGCGTTGCGGCTGTACTAACCACCAGGAACCATTTAGGTGCCATTTTTGCAGCACGGATAGTGATTTTTGTAGCACTAAGAACTTTGCGTACCTTGAACATTTTCACGAACAGAGCAACGCGATTTTATTGCCGATTATAATATATATATCATGTTTACGGTCTTTGTTTTACGTCGTGGCATCCAAAGGCCAGCACGGATCAAGCTGAGTGGATATCATTCCGTTTTGTCTTTTAGGTTCGGCTGTGGTTTTACATTGTTTAATTCAGACAATGCCAGTGTTATCAATGATTTATCGCCATACGCAGAGAAGACGTGCAGAAATTCCATGCATTTGAAGACGCATCATTATGAAGGCACACGGCATTACTCTTCTACCAAGTCCAGTGTTAGAATTGGATGTGCCTCCGGTTTCTGGGGCGACACTGCAACATCTGGTAGCTATCAGAGTAACTTTATTTTTCACACCCAATGATACCAAAATGGTAAAAGTTTAAAAACACTTGTTAGCTAGCGTCGACTAGCGTCTGGAATGTATGCATTGGCTCGCTGACAGACTAGTTATGCACCTCTCACCTGTTAAATTACTTTTGTGACCGTGTCACTGAGTCCTCAGGTCCCAGCTAGCTTCTGAAATATGTCTGCTAGCCAGCTAACTAGTTAAGTCCGAGGCTTGATTTACTGGTAGTATGTTATCCCTAAAAAATCTCAGTAGGAGACTTGCATATGAATATATTTTGTATTGTTTAAAGTGCTGTGGAAAAAAGTATTTGCACTTCTGCTAAATCAAGCTATTTTGCTTATTTGTCATATTTTCAATGTTTCAGATCATCTAGCTAATTAACTGATTATAATACACTGCCTGGTCAAAAAAATCGCACACTACTATTTTGATGGACCACCTGTTGCTGTGATAGTGGTGCCATTCTTCATGGCGTTGTTTCGACAATCTTATGCTTTGTTACAGCATTTATTTACGCTGAGATATTGCACTAATTTTTGTTCGCGACCTTGTATTGACAACAGGAGAATCGAACCACACCGCAAAACGGCTGAGATTTCTTTGCCCACGGAAGAAGTTTTTGACCCTCTTCATTAGAATGAATGAAGGGTGATTTTTTTTTTTTTCATTCCACTTTTCACATACCTGATTGCACCTAGGCAGTGAAAGACGACATTGATATCAACATTTTTGGCGCTAATGGTGCCGCATACAGGACAAGCTGGCTGTCGTTTTTCTTTATAGCAAAAAAAAAAAAAACACATCCTGCTTTAACTGCTTTCCTGCTGCTAAATTCCGTGACTGTTCAGTTTTTAAAAAATAATTTAATTGTATGGTAATTTTGAGGTGCCAGTCTATCTTTGTTTGCATTACAGTGCCACAACTTGTATATGGAGGGAAGCTGGATTTTTTGGTTTTTGATTACCTCTCAGAAATTACCATGTCCTTGCTCACTGCTGCCAAAGCTAAGGCTCCTGTAAGTCCTTCATTTTATTTTCTAATAAACTAATTAATTGAAACTTTTGTGGTTATTATGCTACCCAGTGTCCAGTATTATTTGTGTCCCTCACTGGAAATGAACATGATGTACACAATAATAAATAATAAATAAATAATAGATAATTGTTTGAATAAATTCAAACTGCCTAGTTTCATAAAGTATTGTAGTTTATTAATGTTAAGATGGAACAAACTGTAATCAAATTTGTATTGGAGAATAAACATTTTCACCAAAAATTAAGGTTTTGTAATTATTGGCACACCTGGGTCATTAGCTACATGGTGCAATCACCTCTGGTAAAGATAACTTCGCCTGGCAAGGTTAAGGCACACACATATGGAGGAATTTTGGACCATACTTTATTCAGATCCTTTGAAGATCAGTGAGATTCTTGGATTTTCTCTCTAACAGCTGCTCTTTTCAGTGCAGTCTGCACATATTCAGTCGGAAAAAGGACTTGTAACTGCCATGGCAGAAGTCAGATTTTTGTTGTCCCGGAACCATCGGCCATTTGGTTACTATTAATCTCACATAAGAACTCTTATATGGCGAGTACAATGCCTTCATGACCTTTCATCTTGACTGACCTTAAAAGGTCAAACCCAAGTACACATATACGTTGTACATGAAGAGTGGTTCAACTCATTCAACAGCTAAAATATGTGCGAGGAGCTGTGTTTACCCTGCATCATTTTTGTGGATTGATTGTTTCCAAATTTAAGTAGCATAATTATATACGGGTGAAGTTTGTGTATTTTGGAGAGCCTTGAGGTGTTTTTACCAGGAGTTATCTCCCTTTTCAATATCAACCCTGTAAACACTACTATCATGGATTTCTTTGTGGATTCTTTCCTAGTTAAGGCTTCCTATGGGTGAAGACACGCATGTGCATTTTTGAGTTTTTTTTGCAGATGTTTTTAACTAAAGTCATTTCCTCTTCTATTACCAACTTTATTTATGCAAGTTGTAGTGTTCTTAATGGATTTTTTTTTTTCAAATTAAGGTTACGCCTCTGCCTTTGGTAGAAGATGCACCTTTGTATTTTTGAGACCTCTGCAGTCTTTTACCAAGAGTTTCATAATTTTTTTTATGAACTGCCTCCCTACCATTCTTTCCATATTAGATATATTACATAGGATATCACTCGCCATGCGCTAGTAAAGATGCCACAGTCACTTAATTGTTTTTACTGACAGTTGGCGTGATGATGGGCGTATCTTGTGTTTGCCTCAGCTCTGCACTTCGGTTTTATTCTTGGTTTGAAACTGGTTGATCATATTTACGGTGATCATTGTGGGTGCCATCAATTTTTACACCTTGATTGGGCGAAAACTGATTTTTAATTTAATTAATAATTATATTTTCCATTGAAACGGTAATAATTTTGAGTTTTTTTAGTACATTTCCTGTCAGGAGTCTTAATAATTTTGGACACATTCATTTCCCTCAAAAAATGATTTTGGCTGCTAAATTTGTGTGCTTAAAATTTTTGCATGTCCTTTAGAATGAGAAATAGTTGCTCTCTTATTTCTGTAATTGTTTTGAAGAGCCTGGGATACACTCCAGATTTCGTGCAAGCTGCCATGTCTCCGTATATCAAGGACATTCACAAAAAAGGTAAAGTTTGCCTTTTTTTTTTGCTCAGTATACAAAAATTAACGAGGACAACCGTCAATATGCTGCAGTTCTGCTAAGCAACCACCAGAGGCTCTGAAATAGCCATTTTAAACTCGTTGAGTGGAAAATAATATGGTCTGAGGTTAAGTGTACTACTTCCATGTCACTAATCTACGGTGACTGAGTTTGACAGTGATGGTGTGGAAAAGAAGTTGAATATGCTGAGCGCGCATAAATGGGTTCTTGCATTCAGCAGGTTTAAAACTTAAGTCATAATTCATCAATGTATTGTTGAAATGTGTTACCTTGTAGACTGCTAGTGTAGAGTACAGTGTTGTGTATGTGCAGAACTTGGAATATTTCACTGTCTCCCGGCAGGGATCCGTGTTATCAGCAATGCGGGGGGTGTAAACCCTCTCGCATGTGCAGCGGCCTTGCAGGAAGCAGTGCAGAAAGCTGACCTCAACCTTAAAATTGCTGTGGTTACTGGGGATGACCTTATGCCAATGGTAAAGAATGTTGGCCTGTGTTGAATTATGACCAATCACTACTTTTTTAACAGTTAACAGTGATATGGCAGCGCATGATCTGTTTATTCAAATGCACTGGTGGTGCATCCTGGAGGCTTATGTTAAAGGCTTGTTTTGTTTTGCTTTCCAGAAGGACACAATGACGGAACTTAGGATGGCGGATGAAGACAGTAGAAAACCACTTCCCAAAGGCATTCATAGCATGAACGCATATCTTGGGTAAGTCTGTATAACGGTCTTGAGTATTTTATTTCAGAGCGGTAGCTACAGAAAAACCTTAGGGACGTACTCTAGTTAACTGTTTGGTTGGTCAGAAAATTTAATTCCAACCTCTCAGGCACGACGGAAACAGTACGAATCTGCACATGGTTCAGTCTGCAATGTTGGTCACAAGGACTGCTGTCCAAACAACTAATAAGTTTCAGAAAACATGATTCATGTGAATATTCTTGTATCTGTCTCTGTTTGAATTGGTTTATGAGTTCTGTGAACCCCCTAGTACAGGGCTATTTAATATTATCCTGCAAGGGCCGGTGTGAGTGCGGGCTTTCATTCCAACCAAGCAGTTACACAAATGATACTACTAATCAAGCTCTGTAGCAAAGACTCTTGCAGTTGATTAGTAGTATTAGGTTTATAAGTGTTTAGTTGGAATGAAAGCCGGCACCCACACCAGCCCTTTCTGCATAAGGTTGAATGCCCCTGCCTTAGTGCAGTAAAATGTTGCTGAATGAGAGATCTTTAACCCTGCCCTCTAGGGTTTTCTGATACATAATTTCAAATTTTCCCAAGTTTTTTAAGGTGGGTTATTAATTAGTTTAAAGCAATCATACTGTAAGTATGTATGTATGCAATTTTAGGTCACCTTGCCGAAGGCGTGACCTATTGCGATCCCCTTTTGTCCGTCGTCGTGCGTCGTCCGTCATGCGTCATCCGTGGTCCGTAAACTTTTCCTTGTGAACAAAATAACTTAAGTATTCTTGAACCAATTTTGATGAGACTTCGTATGCAGGCTGATATCCATAAGATCTTGGACGAGTTTGAAAACCAGATTGACTCGATCATATTTGATGGAGTTATTGCCCTTTGTTGTATTATTATCATTAGCAACCTTGTGAACACAATAATTTTAGTAAATATTGGTCAATTTTCATGAAACTTTGCATGCTGGCGTTTATCTATAAGATCTCAAAGAAGTTCGAAAACCAGACCGATTCAATAAAATTTGATGGAGTTATTGCCCTTTGTTATATTGTCATCATAAGCCACATTGTGAACACAACAACTTAAGTAAGGGTCATTTAAGGATGTGTCATGTTTAGGTTTTGGAGGAAACTGGAGTATACCTGGAGAAAACCAACAACCTGTGGTTGGTACTTGGCAACTGCCTGTACAGTTTGAGGGGAAAATGCCCCGTGGGATGCGGTTTTACCTCAGAAGTAGAAAAGTAACTTGACATATCTTAATGAAGGTATTATTCCTTCCTTTCACCGAAGCGTTTTTTGTTTAAACGCAAAATGAAGTTTTTATGAGCATATTCACAGACCGCACCGACCAAACCTATGTATGGTCAACTCTGTTAGTGCAAGCCTATTGTCTTGCATTTACTTTTTTATACCTAGATATGCTGGAAACCAGTTATCTTTATAGATAGAAGTGTCTTGAGGTGCTTTATAAAAATTGTGAATTTCATGACCCCCAGGCTCCATGTTTGCCCCTGGGGAGGGGGTCAAGTTTACTATAGTTTATATAGGAAAATGATACTTTTGGGTATATTCTGTTTAATTTCTACTGGAAATCATTCACACTTGATTGACATTACAACAATGAGATGACTTTATGATATTTTTGACAGTTTCCCTTACCCAGGGGCTAAGGGGCAGGGCCCAAGGGTCAAAATGGCTTGAGAAATCTTCTTTGCTTAAAGAAAATAGCTACAAGCTATATACATACAATTTAGAATACTCTATTGCTTATGATACTGCTTTCCATTAAAATTAGGGCCACGCCTAATGGCCAAGGTTTAACATTGGATATACTATACTCAGGTGACCGTTAAGGCCCATGGGCCTCTTGTTTTTTACGAGTAAAAACACACCCTTGTTCAAGTTGACATTACTATGACAGTGCTGTTTTGATGCCACTAGGGGGACTAGCACAATATTTGGCAGGTTGTTTTAAAGATGCATACTTCTTGGATAGTGGTATTCTAATGCGTGAAGTCTGTGTTCTTAGGGAGTCCTTAGAACTGTGCAGTGCTTCTAATGTGCACTGGGGTCCTCTCTTTGGTGGAGACGAGTGCATTTAGAGGAGGTCAGGTTTCCCCTGATCACTGCTCTCCTCTTTTTCAGTGCCTTGCCGATTAAGAGGTGTCTGGACCTCGGTGCAGATATTGTAGTGACTGGTCGCTGCGTGGACAGTGCATTGGTGCTGGCCCCACTGATGCACTCGGTAAGGAGTACAATCATGCAAGGGTACTCAAAATCGTGACTGTCGTGTAACCTCCTCAACAAATAACCTGAAAAGGACTTCATCTAATTTATCTGAATGAAAACAATGCATTTTGTTTTTAACTGTCGATTATGTAGATTTTTAAAGCCTATGGGTTGCCGTTGTCATCCCCTCTTGGAACTTCCGATTATTGTTTGACCCTCAGCTTTCAGCATGTCTGATTAACAGATAATGTCCCATTAAGCAGCCACTTTTGCATTTTAATGTCTCTGATTTTTTTTTTTTGCCAGTTCGGGTGGAAACAGAACAGCTACGACTTGCTGGCTGCTGGAAGGTAAACACTGCATCCGTGTCCTCGGATTTGGGGGCACGAAACGGTTTTGGGGTTGAATAAAGTTCACGAGGGGAGGAGTTTGTTTTGTCCATTTGGGCTGATACTCCTCTTGAACTGCTGACCTACATATGTAAATATTATGAATGGTTTTAATAAAACAAACAATTGATTTGTCATAAAAATCATAGGGCAGAGTTTGTTGACCTTAAGTGCAGACCAATGACAAATTTAACAAAGAACTACAACATTCTTGCAGAATTTTAGCGCGAGATTATGCAGTTAACACCCTATCAAATGTGTATAACAATGTTGAATAGGCCTTGATCACCGCAATTTGGGATGAGGTTGGTAAGAGAAAAAGGTGTAAGTGACTTTAAATGAGGGTTCATTTCTGGTGAATTTATGGCAGTTCAGTTACAAACACTTTCAATCGGCTAAAGTTCCTGTGGTAACATTTTTACTAAAGTTACATCTGAATTTGGCTCTACGGGAAAAACAAGTTAATAAATGAGGACATTGTACAATTATTGACTTAAGTTGAGGTAAATCCAATGATTTATCCGCCTTGGACAAGTGATAATAGATAATAGATAATTCACCGATAATAGACGTCAATAACTGTTGTATTTTATGACCCTACTTGGAAATATAAGAGAAGAGCAACAACTGTAACATAAAGCTCCTCACAGGGACAAAGGGACAGGAAATGCAGACACTGCCAGGACCTCATGTGGGGAAGCTTAATCTATTCTTAGCTGGAGGTCGTTGGATTGTAATATTCACCTCTCGCACACTTTCGCACGGTGAATGTCACCATAATGTGCTTGGAAGCTCAAATTCTGCTTTTTCATCTGTTTTGCCACAATGCTTTTACCTTAGTGCGATGTGTAAGGGCATCTACTACACAGAGTGATATTTTTGTAGTGTTGCAGTGTATAC
The DNA here is from genome assembly GCA_029721435.1 of Gymnothorax reevesii. Lineage (NCBI taxonomy): Eukaryota > Metazoa > Chordata > Actinopteri > Anguilliformes > Muraenidae > Gymnothorax > Gymnothorax reevesii. The sequence continues at coordinate 106,843,388 of CM056579.1, forward strand.
ACTTCACATTAGAAAGACAAGTGCACATTTCTGAGTTCAGTGGTGCAAAAAGCCCTGGTATACTATTTATCAGCAGAAATATGGAAAAAAGGTGATATGGCGAGATCCTTCACATAATTCTGTGCAAGTACCCGACACACCTAGAGAATGGTACAGGCCTGAAAGTTTGACCCTATATGCAAGCAGTCACTGTGACTTTTTATGAATATGAAAATGCCGGATCCTATTATATGGCATTTGCAGTTACCAGATCTTCATCCAAATGAAAATCTGCGTTAAATTTTAGACAATTTTGTTTGCACAGCACACTCTGCCACCATCATCTAACCATCAAAGACTGGGAATTTTGAGGATGGTGTTCTGTCATTATAGTAGGCTCCTAGAGACTGCTGCAATCGAGCAAAAGGTGCATTTATGGTGTTCCGAGGGCTTGCGGTGGCCCAAAACCTTACCAATGCATTTGCTCTTGATTTTTTCCATGAATTTGTCGCCCATGTGTATATGGAGTCCTTATGAACTTCACCTCTACAGAATGTAAATTTGCAGAACTTTGTGGGAGTTTAGGTCCTGAAAATGGTAAAAAAAATTAAACTTTGAACCTGTCAGATGAACTTCTGTAAGAGTGCGCAAAATTAAAAGGGGCTTGGAGAGACATCTGAGAGTGCATCTGCAATAATCTTGTGCCAATAATTAGAATTAAGTAGCACCCTGACTGTTTATAAAAGTGTTGCTCAGTTAAGAACTACTTGTTTTGACCATATGGTGGGCATCCGAGGCCCAAGCTTTCTGGCTGCCGAGCAGAAGCAGATTCTCATCTAATTGTCAGCTGTTTGTATTCACTTGTAGTGCAAGTCTGCATTTAAGGTCTTTCTTAGGAGCCTGATGTAATGGCACTGGCTCAAGCAGATCTCAAATGCTGGAAGCAGAGACTTTTCATGATTTGTGCAGAAATCACGGATTAGCCAACAAATTCACTGGAGGCGGCACGGTGGCACAGTGGTTAGCACTATTGCCTCACAGCAAAAAGGTTGTGGGTTCGAATCCGGCCGGGGGCCTTTCTGTGTGGAGTTTGCATTTTCTCCCTGTGTTCGCGTGGGTTTCCTCCGGGTACTCTGGTTTCCCCCACCCACAAAAACATGTAATATAGAAAACACTCCTGTATTCGCTGAGTGCGAATGTTTGGTGGTGATCGGAGGGGCCGTAGGCGCATACTGGCAGCCACGCTTCCGGCAGTCTGCCCCAGGGCAGCTGTGGCTACAAAAACTTAGTTTTCCACTATCAGAGCGAGTGAATGAATAATGAATAATGTATGAATGAATCATGTATCATGTAATCATGTAAGTGTCTTTGAGTGCCCAGAAGAGCAGAAAAGCGCTATATAAAATTGATGCATTATTATTACCCCGACATATAATGCGGGGGGATATAGCTATCGCTCTGTCCGTCCGTCTGTAAACATTCTTTTGTCCGGAGCATAACTTGAAAACCGTTCAGTATTTCTTCACGAAATTTGACATGTAGGTCAGGTGTCATATTTAGATGTGCCTTTTGGTATTTAGGAATTTCTTGAGCAGTTAATCCATGAATGTGGGGGGCCGGGGGGATATGCCATCGCCAGGTGGCTCTTGTTATTATTATTAATTGTTTTGATTGTTTTGATTAATTGTATTGTTTATGACAACTGTCTTTGCCAGACCATGTTGTATTTACCCCCTAAGAAAGTTCCTAATTGGTATGAGAAGTAATGGATTTGTGATTATTTAGTCATTTTGTTGTAACGTGCTGTCGATATCCTGTACACTGTATGCAGGTGTGTTTTCACTCCATAGGGGAGATTACAGAAGTGACAGTGGTGGTGCGGGGATGGTCTGACACAGCCTCTGTGACATTCAGCCTTGCAGGTCACCTGATCGAGTGTGGCGCACAGTGCACTGGAGGGATTTTCACAGACTGGCACAAGGTCCCAGACTGGTGAGAGACCTGCGCTTCACTGGGAACCCTCTTGAACAATCATGTCCGTCTACCATGTCCAAGACTTAAAGACAAGTGGATCGTGTGGACATTTCCGGATGTAACGATGTGGGTCCACACATCAGATTTGGCCGATAGTGCGGTGTTTTATTCAAACTATGGCAATTAAAGAGTGGAGGCAATTTATGCGGATAGGTGAAATAGCTTGACTAACAACCAGCTAGCAGAGGATGTTGTACATGTTTAAGTGCTTCCAGGAGTGAGCTGGTTGGCAGTGCATGCCCACATGTTGTAGACAAGGTGAAACACGATAAAGCTGAGGAACTGAATAATTAGGAGCGCTGAGTACTAAACTTGCAAAAGGAGATCAGTCGTTCAGTAGAGAGGGTGAGGGAGCTTTCCCTTAAGTGATGCCATCGGTGTTTGTGCTGGGGATGACCTTTAGCTTAAGTAGAGCAGCTTGGTAAGTAAGGCCAGTCTGGACTAAGGTCTCTTCCAATGAAAGTGCCTCAGTAGTTGGGTCGAACGCTACTGTTTCAGCTACTCTGCTGGTTGAGGTTGTGCGCGCCTTTCTGGAATGTGTAGGTTTGGCTCTGCTGTTGATGCTCGCCAATAATCCCATCCCTGTCTCCTTGTTTTCCGCCTGTTGGAAGATCAAAGAGCAAGCCCAGGAACAGTTTTGGCTCTCAAGCCAGACAAAACCATAGTTGGTTATAGGTGAACCTGAGGTACTGGGAATCAAAGATTCTCTGGTCTTGGATTATATGGTGGCTGCCACAAATTCTCTCTGATAAGGAAATCATTCTCATGGTGCCCAAACCAAAACTAAAAATCTTGTCAAAGACGCGTCTTCAACAATCACCCGTGAAATGCCACGTTTAATCACTTTTCATGTGGCTTTGTTTCCATCACTTGTATAACTGCTGTCCCGTTCCTCTTCTCAGGGATAACATCGGCTTTCCTATTGTGGAGTGCTCTGCTGACGGATCATTCATCCTGTCGAAGCCACCGAAGACAGGAGGTCTGGTGTCCTTTGGCACGGTGGCAGAGCAACTTGTTTATGAGATTGGGGACCCTCAGAACTACCTCCTTCCTGACGTGACGTGCGATTTCTCTCTGGTCACTATCACCAAAGTCCCAGGTACCCACTGTGTATTTGTTGTCATCAGCCAATACTTGTTATGTAGAGTTGGATTTTGTCTATTCATTTCAGGATGAGACTATGCAAATATGCTATGTATGCACCTCTTAAAACAATTTGTTTTCATGAAGACCGTGAGTTATTTCCAAACAGGAACCTGGCAAAATTCAAATGACTCGACCGTTGCAGTGCAGAAGTGACTATCAGGGCACGGGTTCAAGCCCCGGTCGTACCAACCGGCAGTGGTCAGCAGCTTTTTCAGAGTAGCACACAATTGGCCATTGCGCTACAGGGATGCAAATTGGGAAGGGACTGCCGGGAAGGGAAATATAAAATGGTTACTTTGCTCGTTGCTCAAGTGCCTCCTGTTGGCCAGATGGGCGCTCGTCAGGAAGATTCTAAGCTTGTTCATGTTCGGGTATCTGCCGCCCTCGTTCTGAACTTGCGAGGATTCAACCAATGAGTGTAAAAAAGCAGTATTGATGGGCACATGCTTCGGAAGAGAGCTGTAAACCGTCCATCTCTCCTGAATTGGCAACAAGGGGTTGCATACAAGCAAGCCTTGTACTGGACATAGTTCCGCAATTGGGCATTCCAGATTTGGCTGGGATCGGAGATGCCGAATTTATATTTAAAAAATAAATTAATTAAAAACAAATGACTTGACCGTGTTTTTGGGCAGATGGCCTATGTTTTTTTAGATACGTATATTTCCATTTTAACCATTTTAAATGTGAAAAGGAAAATGCATGTAATTTGTTCTTATTTTTTTTTTTTACCCCTCAGCCCTAAAGGCTGACGGGGTATTGCTATCCTTCGTGCGGTTGGGCGGCGGGAGTCTCCAAAAACTTCGACATCAGAGATAGGGCTGAGGGGTATTCCGTGCATTGCACGCCTATTTTCTTTTCATTTTTTTCCAATTCCAATTTTGTTTTGAAAGCAGTATCATAAAATTGCAGTATTTCACATTTGCATTCCTCTAAATGCGCTACAACATTCTATGGTGCCTGAAAGCCTTGGTTAATGCTGCTGAACTGGCCTGAACCGGCTGTTAGTCGTGACCTGATTTCACATTTGGGAAATTGTGCAAAAATTTGACTGGAGACAGATGGATCTCTCCTGACCGTGGCCCGAACTTCACCCTGCTGATGAACTCAGCCAGACATTTTTCTTCAACTCTAGCTGCACTGAGCTGTGACCCTAAACTCATGTTAGCCTCCCCAGTGCAGCACAACTCACTGCTGACGACCGGAGCCACAGTGTGAAGCATGGCCTTCACGTATTTCTCTCACAGTGCGGTGTCGCTGCTCGGAATGAGGAAATCAATGTAAATTCTTGTTTTTTTGTGGCGTCGCTCACAAATTCCTCCTTTTTTTCTCATGTCCTTTTCACCATTACTGCAATCAGGGTGGGAGTTGGATGACGGCCATTTACGAGCTGAAAAACACATTATTTGCAAAATACGCTATCCTATTGCCAAAATATGCCTTTTTGACCTAATGTCATGAATGTTTCCCTTGTTGTGGCACCTTCAGTGATCCATTAATCCCCCTTAATCTCAGGACAGGTTTCGTAGAAAGAATATTTGATAGTTTTGGAATATACTTTATGTTATTTTCTTGTTTATTTGCTGCCTAACCTAGGTCAGTTCTTGCTTTGTCATTGACTGATGCTACCTTACAGGTGTGGATGGAGGTGCTGTGAGGGTTAAAGGTGCCAGAGGGACACCATCATCTGGTGACTACAAGGTGCCCCCCTGCTCTCTCTTTCTTTTAGCTGAAACTGACCAAGTTCATTTCAGAGACACATACCATGATAATACGCCCACATGGCAGCCAAGTGGATGGCATGTTATTTGACCAAAAATTTCAAAAATTCATCACCAAAATCAAAAGGAATCCTCTTCAAATCACCATTGGCCCACGAAACAAACATGGAAACAATCCAACAGTAAATTGTGGACGGACTGACAGGTGAACCGATGTACTGTTGGGGGCAATCGCAATATTCGTCCATCGGGTGAAGTGGGCATTTAAAAACTGTTTATGTCCCCTGTAGGTCTGTGCCACGTACATGGACGGATACAGGGCCACTGCTGTGTGCCCTGTAGGGGGTCCGAGATCCGTAGAAAAAGGCAGACGAACAGCAGAGAGCATCATTCAAAGGTGAGCCTTGTAACGGCACCCGGCTCACCATTTTGCACTGGCAGAAGCCCAGAATACTTTTTTCGTATTGCCTGTAGCCTCTGCATTGTGTTATGAGCACAACCACATTTGCTACTCATTTAATTTATCACAAATACGACAACTTCTTTCTGACTCGACATTTCTTTGTTAGCTGGTGTGGAGACTGAGGTTGGTTTGATATTTGTAATTACAGTGCAAGTATGGACTTATTTCTATCAGTTTGACTGTTGAGTGAAGGATAGATATGTTCCCTATTCATTCACAGCACACGGGATTTGTTTCCTCGTAGTTCTGCTGCTGCAAAGTTTATTTAATGTAAATGTCCCTCTTTTGTTGTCAGGTCAGTTCGGTTTTGTTTGGTACCCATTTTGCTCTGCACTTGTTTTCAACAAATTGCAATCCTTGCGCCACTCCTTGAATGCACTATCCTCCATAATCCAGCAGAGTGATAGTAGCCTCCTCCCATGCTGGTAACTTGGTAGTGTCCTAATCCAACTGTTGCACATGCAGAATTTCCAATGGAGATCATAGGCGAGAGCCCCATTGCAATCTTTCTATTGGTGCGGCAGCATTACTCAGTGTGATTAAGCTCTATGATATAATCAACTTGTCAACAGATCCAGTGTGCCCCAAGGCTTTCCTCTGCTAGTCTTGTTTCTTTGTATTCTAGGACACTGAGAATCTTCCAGAAGCTTGGCCTGGAGGACTACAGCGCTGTCAACATTCAGGTTCTGGGTGCCGAGGACACCTACGGACATCATGCCCACAATAGAAACGTATGTCTTGTGTTTTTCATATACTTACACGGGTCTTTATGAGCAGAATGTAGCTTCAAGGGATTGGTTCAGTGTGCATCCCAAAAAAATGATAAATTCTGTAAGTTCTATGATTCAATATACAACCACAAATCAGAAAAGGTTGGAATAGTGTATTAAATTAAATTGAAACCGAAACTGGACATTTGTAAATTATCTTTCACTTGGATTAGGTGAAAGCAATTCCATGGATTATTTAATGTTTGGCCTCATTTTTCAGAATAAAGGCTTGTTTTGATTTTGATGGTTTCAACATATTTCGAAGAAAGTTGGGACAGTGACATTATTTACAGCTTTGTGATGTTGCCATTTCTTTTCATTGCAACCAATGATCATCGTGGGACTGAAGACGCCAAGTGATTATGTATTTTCAGTTTTGTCCCATTAATCCAGCAAACAGGTCCTTAAGTGTGCAATGGTACAGGGTCTTAGTTTTCGCATTTTTAGTTTTAAAATGTGCTGCAAGTTCTCTATTGGGGACAAGTCAGGATTGCAGGCAGGCCAGTCCAGCACCCACACCCACTTCATACCCAACCTAGAAAAAAATGTCATCTTGAAGGCAGCATATGTTGCTCCAAAACCTGAATGCACTTTTCCACATTAACGATGTCTTCACAGAAAGACAAATTGCCCTTCCTAAGTACATTGGCACAACCCTGTGCCATGACAGAGCATGACTTTTGGACTTACTGCTGGTAACAGTCAGGATGGTCCTTTTTCTTCCTTACGGCATCCATTTCATCCAAAAAATACTTCAAATATTGATTCGTCTGACCAAATACACATTTCACTGTGTGATAAACCATTGCAGATGCCTCTGAGCATAGAGAAGTCAACAGTGCTTATGGACACTGTTAAAATAAGGCTTCCTTGTTTCACAGTAAAGTTATAACAGACATTTGTGGATATGACTTTGCATTGTTGTACTTGACAAAGGTTTGTCAATCGTAATCCTGAGCCGATGAGGTTACATCACTTGCCAGTAAATAACGGTTATTGTTGCAGTGCTGACCAGGTCAGTATTCTGTGAAGGCTTGCACCTTACCCTTTACGCACAGAAATTTCTCTCTATTGTTTGAATTTTAAAATGATGTCATGCTTTATCGGGAGTGGAAAATCTAAATCCCCACTTATTTTTCTTTGAGTAACATGGCTCTTAAACCTTCTCATGCATTTATGAGCAAATTGGCAATCCTCCGCCATCTTTACTCCTGAATGACAAGGCCTTTCCTGGATACTGCTTTTGCTCCAAACCATGACCACAATCACCTGCTGACATCAGCTATTTCAAGTCATTATTATTCAAATCATTAATCAATTTTTTTTCCCTCAGTTCTATTCTAGTCCTAAATTGCCATGGTCCCAACCTTTTTTTGATCAAGTTACTGGCCTGAATGGTGGGAATGGATGCATATTTACAAATAAAAAGAAGTCGACCAGATAAAATTTATATATCTTGTCTTCATACTGTCTGCAATGATTTGCAAGTCAAACTAAAGTTGGAAATCACGGCCGTCTGTTTTTATCTCCAATTTCTATTCCTTTGCAGCTTTTGCTATTAAAAATCCAGATTATATTCATGTTATTTCAAGGATTTTTTTTTTACCAGTCCTTAAAAACCATTGTGTACAGTAATAAATTAGCCCTTACCAAGCTTTCTTTGCATGAAAGGCTGCATTTTTTCCCCCATTCTTTCAGCAAATAGCCTTGTTTCCAAGACACTTGAAAGGACAAAACGTTTTTGGAGTGTCCTTTCTTTGACCGTCTGATTGGCCAGCTAATGCTCGCCAATACTCGTGGGACCTGCGAATAACCACAAAAAGGATAAACTCCATGCTGACGATCATTTTTCGTTTTGGCCTGTGTGCGGACGGTTCCATTGGGATGACAAAGCTGATGGTCATTTGCATGCCGCTCTTGGAGGATTAGATTAAGTGGATTTTTTATGGTCATTATTTCACTGTTTTTGCATCCATTCAATGCATGTACTGAGTCAGCGTGATCAGCAGCTTCAGAAAAAGAGTCTTGGGACAAACATGACCCGCTTAGAATGTAGGTCAAGAAGGAAAAAAAAAAGTTTCACACACCCTAAATCTGTTCCCTGTGGTAGTATGCAGGGCACGAATGACGCACTGTATTGTCCTCTTGCATGGGGTCTGACCTGGATTAGAAGCAACTTAAACACCCTTTCGACCGCAGGGTAACCATTTCATGCTGAAATATCGCCTTTGGAAAGATTAGTATTGAGCAAAAATAAAATAACTCAAATTCTGTAATTCACAAGAGGGAGGACTTAGACTTTTAGTTGTTTTGGTTGTGCACCCTCAAGCTGATCCGCATTCATCTTGGATTGATGCAGAGCATGCTAACGTTCTTCAGTATTTGAAATATGCATGAAACTGCTGGCCATGATATCAGAGAATGAATCCGTATTGATTTTTTTCTTTCTTATCATTGGTCATTTGGAATCCCTGATCATGTCCAACTCGTGCCACCTGCTTTTGTGTACAGGTGAACTCAGCCACGTGGGTGACCTCATCACGTGCAGTCATCTGTTTCAACCTCCTATCCACACTTAAAACACTTATTTCTTTGATTGCTAATGCCTTAGTGCCTTGTCCTGTGAGACATGCTCTTGCTGCACGTGCCACCAAGGCATTAAGTAGCTTACTTGTGACTTAAACGCTCCCATGTTTTTTTTTAGAAATTTAATCATAAATCAGCATAATATTTCTCTTTGTTGTGTTGATGTGTTTTCTTGTGATCGACAGTTGATGTTCAGGTGGCAAAGTTGCTTTTCATGTGATTTTGTGCCATGTAAAAATGTCCTCAGACGGGACAGGTAATGCAACAGCTTTTAAAAGGCTTTTCTAGCCCATATTTCACCTACTCTGGCTCCATCGTGTTTTCCCAGGATTCCCGAGAGGCAGTTGTTTGGATGGCGGTGCAGCACAAACAGAAGAAAGCACTAGAGCTTTTCGCCAGGGAAATCGCTCCAGCGGGCACCGGCATGGGTATGTCAGCTGGGGGGGAGGCGAATGTGAAGATCAATTGTTTATTATTAACATGCATTATAATGGTCGCAGCCTTGTGCAAGGGATTTTCATGAATGGCCGTTGGGGCAATTCAATGCTTTTTGATAGTCATAGATAAATTTATAATGTCTGCTTTATGTCTCTATTTTATTGTCATCCTACCATTGGTTGAATGGGTGAAACACATGTACAATAGTTATTATTATTATTAGCCTGATTCACCTCTAGGCCAATCGGGCTTCTGCTGTGGTTAGATGCCTTCGTGGTGGTCTGTCGCACGTCGGTAAACTTTTTGCCTCATCAGCGCTCTAGCGCCTTCAGTTTGTCACGGATCCTTTTCATATTTTTTATGCGTGTATGTGGGATGAAAATCTAGGCCGAGTTCGATTTTGGCTATTTTTGGCCAAGTGAGCACAGTGGTTTTGCCTCTTTTTTTATTATTGTTATTATTATGATTTTGAAATTTAGACTTCTTTAATAAGGGAGTCATCGCTCTCCATTAGGTAGCTTAATGCCCAAGTTTTGACTCCATTATGACCTTGAATAAACTGATTTTTATATTTTAATCTCTCTGTTTGGCCTGTGTTTAAGGGAAGTGTTTTTCTCTCAAAGCAAAGGTCAGTTTCTGGGATGTTTCCACTTTGGGTTCAGGCTTTGGTCACAGACAGTAAGCTCTGTCAGCTGAACGGTCTGTGACCTCTGTCCTGAGCCATATTTTGGCTGTGCTTTTTTATTCAAGAGTCCTTATAAATTAAACGTGATAGGTTTATTGGGGACAAGCTCTTATTTTCTCACCATTCTGGTTGTATGTTTCTTTTTTTGTTTTTTCAACAAACTTGGCATCTTCCCCGGTTACGCGCAAAAAAAAAAAGAAAAGAAATAGTGGCAGGAAAGGCCTATCTTGGCGAAATGTTTCCGTTGCACGGAGCCCCTGATAAGTCGCTTAATCCAAATATTTACCCTTGAGGTTGAATGCAGCTGAGTTTTTGTTTTGTTGTGTAGATGCATTGACCAGTCTTGACTGGTTTTGTCAGCAGTTTAATTAGGCCTCATGCTGAGCTACAGGGGTGGCCCTGTTTCTGTGGATACATTTTGTACTCAACAATTATGCTGATTTCGGACGTGCTGAGGTAGCTGTAAAAGGGCATTAATTTTCATTCAGTTCATTATATTCCTTTAAAAAAAGGTTTGGGTGATTTTTGTAAATCCCTTTTTAGCGGGGCAGATAACAGAACAATCGTGCAAATTGTGATACAAGCACCAAATTTGGCATGGGTGTTCTCTATGGGGTACTTGTCAAATCTGCCCGATTGGCCGTTTTTTCAAGAAGGCCACCAAAATGAATTTCCAAAGTCAGATTCTTTCATAGAAATGCATGTATTTGGTCGATTTGAGTGATCTTGGTGTCCAAGCATGCTGGATCTATTTTTACAACTTAAAATGGCATCAAAGATAAATTTGTTCTTAATTCTGCCATTTATGATTATTGTCGGGTGTAAAACAAGCAACAATGCATCTCATCAAACAATAAAACTTTTAATGATAATTTTCAACCGAACAAACACATACATGTAGTTTTGATACTTGCAACATACAGCAATTGGATCATACAAATCTGGCTGGCAATGTAGTACATCACATTTGAGGAGAATGCATATCTTTCATTATGTTGTAGTGAATGTCCCTGCAGAACATATGGTAATTAACAGAAAGATGAAATTGAAATGAATGGATGACCGCGGTATGCATGGTCCTTGTGCATGTACTTTTAGACGCTGTGTAATCAAGGTCAATTAAAAACATCAGTAGTCAAACATTAAGATCAATTTCATTTTCGTGGCAAATATTGAAAAGTGTCCAGAGATACAGTAGTTGTGCATTTCTGTGCGTCACTAGTGCTCGCACACGCAGCTGCAAAGTCCAGTGCATGACAGTCCAGAACAAGAAGATTTGCATCTGCGGCTGCAGCCTTTCATGCATGAACACTTTGTCAGTTCCTGGCAGCTTGCGGCAATTTGTGGAAGGATCCTCCAACAGACCTGCCACATCCCCCCTTTCTGTGTCCAACCCCAGTTAGCAGGACTGATGACTTCTGGATTGCGTATAGTTGCCTGGCCCCAGATGACTTCGGCCTGGTAGGCAGCACGTTTCGCATGTTCCTTGAGGGCTGCACGTGTCGGTGGGATGGCATCATAGGGCCTCTGCTTACCAGCGAAGAGATCCAGCCGTGCCTCGTCGACACCAGTGACTGCACTTGATCTGTCATACATGATGAGAATAAATTCCTCCAGCTTCTGTAGGTCATCATCAGAAACTTCTGCTGGACAGTTGCTGAACTTTTTGAAGGTTGCAGAAACCTCACCACAGACATCCCATGTCTGCCATGCAGATTTCTTTGCTTTACCATGGAAAGAAGACACCACATCACAGCCTGTGAAAGCGTGGAAATACAGTATTCCACTGGATTTCTCAGGTACGATTGCAGAGACGACATCATAGACTGCCATGGAAGGAAGTTTTAGCTGTTGTCGCAGTAGGGTTGTGGTCTATGTTATCCACTGCTGAAGTGGTGAAAACGTCCTTCCTCAGGGCTGGTGGGCAGACAACTCCATCTTCCACATACTGGCCTACAGCCTCTCCCAGCTGGGCTGAAATTTCTAGAACTCTGTCATAGGAGATGCTCAGCCCATTCTCGTGCAGGATGTCAATGAGCTGCTTCTTCCTCGTTTTAGAAAATACACACAAGCCAATATATACAGCAAATAGTGTCTCCCTATCCTTGGAATGTCTGTGGACATGAGATCCGTCCTTGTACTTGGCAAAACAGTTGTACTCTAGCAGCTGTGCCTTTGCAACATCAGACTTTGAGGCACCATTTTGGAGTTGTTACTTGATGTCTGCTCCATGTTCAATCATGCAAACAAACTGTAGCAGAGACGGGGAGCAGCCTCTTCGAGGCTTCCATCGTACAATGTGCAACACTTGCTCCAGTCTGTCTGCCAAGACATATTAACAGATGGTCTGTTTGAAGCCATTGCTTTGCACAGGGTTGAGGGATAATCCTTTTACCTCCCTGAGTCAATATTGGGCACTTTCTTGTATGGGATACAACTAGGTTCGTGCAAACATGTTGCCTTGGTTGCTGAAGTTGAAACATAACATGTTTGGCCTACTCCTAGCCCGATCGTTCATCCAATGCCATTCAAGTCCCGTGCGATCTGTAAACCATCCAGATAAATTTGAACCCCTTTATCCTTGGCTAGGCTATCCCGTGCTGGCATATCCCGTCAATTCAGGTGCGGCTGCTAACCTGATCTGGTGTGGGTTAAGCAACATTTGGGACACTAGTTTTATAAAGCTAGCTGGCATTAAACCCCACACTGGGTTTCACAGCAGTAATCGTCACCAGTGTGCCCTGGTGGTACCCGACAATCACTCCTTTAACAAAAATGCCTTTATAATGGATCAAGTACGTCTGGTTTGTTGACTTCATGCACCTTTTACAAATTTGAGCTAGACTAACTCCATCACACGCAGAGACTCTCTATGTGCTACCCTCACCTAGTTTAGCCCGTGAGCCAACACGGAGTACCGGGGTGTGGCCGCAGCCATGTGTAGTTACATGTGTAGCAAGGACCAATGGAAATATATTCATTTTAGGCTTGGATCCAGCATGCAAAAAAAAAAACATAAATTTGGACACTTAGATCACTCAAATAGATCAAACACACACATTTCTGTGAGGGAAACCATTCTCAACTCACACGTTTGGCGGCCATCTTTAAAAATGGTGGCCATCTTGGATTTTCAAGTGGCTAATCGGGTAGATTTGTTCAGTAGACCAATGGGAATGACCATGCCATGTTTGGTGCTTGTATCACATTTTGCACGATTCTTATGCAAAATTGCTATTATCTGCCCCACTATTTAGGTCAAGTGGTGCTTTTTTTGTTAATCGGTATATCTGTGGGATTGTACAAAGAGAATCAATTACAGCATCGGTCTCTGCTTGTTAGCATTGTAGCTTACTGTAGTGCATTTAAAAAAAATTAAAGTTGATACCAATAATTTGGGTTACTGTTCCACAATAGAGGATGGCCATTCAAAATGCAGGGTTTGCTGGTCCGAGGTCAAGAACCACATCACTTCTCCCATCTAACTGAAATTGGAGGTTTTTTTCAGGGCGGAGCTTCTGGACACTGTTATCATAATGTTATCATAATGTTTGGGGTTTTTCAAGGGGACAATCAAGAGTCTGTTCACATTCCCATCATATGGACTTTCTGCATTAATCTCTAATGACTCAGAATTTATGATAAAATGACAGGAGTTTGTTCTGGACTTGGCTACATAGTTAGCCTCAGAAAGGACATGAACCAAAGAGCAAGGAGTTGTGTGCACCAAATGTAGGCATGATAATGAAATCCTTCTGTTTTCCTTTCTGTAGCTCCTGGACTAACAGGAATAGTGGGTGGGCGTCCAAGAGTGTAAGTGCAGTTTCCACACTGCTTCACATTTGGATATAGAAAGAAAATTTACAGGATGGTTGAGTTGCTCATCTCTAGAAAAAAAATTTGTCGGTTAGCATTCTTCTCATTTCAGTTCTCAGGGTGCAGACGAGAGTCTTTATTTTTTATCTTATTATCGTAGTTTGAGATGGAAACAGTGTGAGAAATCCAAATCAAAATTATATGTATTTTATAATGTAAAGAATCAAATTTGCATGACATATTGACGTATTGACCGCTCTTAATATTCAGATCATGAATATTCATTTTTGTCCAAAGCGAGACTTGAGATGCGCAGCTGGATCATCAGCTTTGTTTAGATGGTGTTTGCAATGGCTCGCCTGTGGAAGAGAACTGTCATTTACCATTTGTTCCAGATTTTTCTTCTTCATGCTACTAGCACTTTTACCATAGCTCCACTCATGAGATATTTTCATATTACCTTTGGGACTTATCACTCTTGCGGAAATTTCATTGTCTGAGAGCATGAGAAATAAAATCTTTCCATGTTAGGTCATGCTGTTAATATTCACCTAAACTGAACGCCCAGTGTACATTTTGGTTAAATCCACTTAGCACTGTTGCAGGCTGGCCAATTGTCACTCTCATAACGAAGTTAACATTACTTAGCTAGTGTGCTCGCAGTACCTTTCCATAACCATTATGTAATATCTTTTTGTTAGCTATTGAGCTAATGTTAGCTAGCAACTCAGTTTGGCAGTGGATGAAAACTGATTTGGCATTTGTTATAAAAATATGCCTTATTTTTCTCTATCACTTAACCATAGCCCATAGCCCAACTCATGATGTGAAACTGATCAGTACAAACAGTTGCTAGCGCACACGCGAGAGTGATAGCTCGACAGCTGTGTAAGTTAGCAGAATGATGACATTTCTATTCTGGCACTTGCACATTGGGTTTTCTATGAAATTGCGCAATTCAGTTATGTGATAAATTGCATCTTATACTCCCAGTGGTGACCGGATCAGGCCACAGCTAATTGCACAATAAATGGAACCACTGGAAATGTGTATTGAGATCATAAAACCCCTGTAGTTCCAGCCCTTCATCTCTCCTTACAAAGATAATCTTTTGAAAAACGATGAAAAAAAGAATAAGATCAGCGTTCAATCTAGTATCCCCAGTACACTGCGGAATACAACAGTGAAACGCGGATCGGGACTTGGCCATTCTCAGTTTGCTAGTCAGGCCTCGTTTTGGCATTGGATTGCGTAGACTAGTATGCATCGAATTTTAGAATGGTCAACTGGTGGAGAAGCAACTGAAAGCCAAACGGATTGTCTGCATGGACAGGGATTCTGAGCATTTTTTCACTTTCCTTTTGCGATTTTAACAGATTTTTTTTTTCTCAAAATAAAAAAAAAAATAAACGAAAAATCAGAGGCAGGTAGGTTTTTCTGAGGCAGCTGGTGGGGATGCTAATTAACAGATTTTTACCCTCGGCCCGGCATCAGGCCGAAGGGTATTGTCATCAGTTCGTCGTCTGTCTGTCTGTCCATGTGTGCACCTCTAAAGTCAGGCCGAGGGTGTTCCAACGCGGGCGTTTCTTGTTTTATATGACATGCATACGTGTTAATTTGTTTTCTGAACCTGTGTAAATCTGTCTCGCATAGGTCCCCTGTTCTGAAACCGTTCTTCTTCTTGTATCCTAAAAGAAAGCTGAAGGTAAAGTTTTTTTTCTGCCACATATGTAGCACAGTAATCATAAATGCAAGTTTCAATTCCAGCTGAGAGATTTAATCCCTGGAATTTGGCAGATTTTTATCATGTTTCTAAATGCTGAACAGATTATAAAGCTGGTTTGAATGTGTTCAAATTTTAGTCCTGTAATTTACAGTCCAGTCTATATTTACTTGGTCAATGACACAATTTTCATTTACAACAATTATTTTGTAATGAAACAAAGATTTGCATGATGTATGGACTTTCTACTTCAATGTAAGGCTTTTCCTTAAAAATATTCTATGAACCATGGAGAATTACAACAATTTTTTACAGCCCTATGAAATTCAGAAATAACTAGCCTGCTTTTGTCAGCAGTCACATCATCAACAAGTCGACATGGTCTACAACATCCCCCGCCAATCGTGCCCTACTCATTTTCGAACACGATCAAGGCCTTTATGGTCTGAAGCTACACACCAAATTTGGTTACTATATCTGTAGTAGTTTCTGAGTAAAGCTGTACCCTTTATCTCGGACGGACGGAAGGACAGACAGACGGACGGACAGACGAACGGATGGAGGTCAAACCTATATCCCCCTCCCACTTCGTGTTGGCGGGGGATAATAAAAGCAAGGAAAGCAATTTCATGCGTGCCCAGAAGTGACCACACTTTACGGGTCGGGTGGCATGTTTGAGATCCTGTGCAGTTCATTTTCTAGTGTGCTCGCAGTACCTTTCCATAACCATTATGTAACATCTTTTTGTTAGCTAGTGAGCTAACGTTAGCTAGCGACTCAGTTTGTCAGTGGATGAAAACCGTGATTTGGCGTTTGTTCCTTATTTTTCTTTTTTCTTCATCATACTTTTATATTCCAGTCATTCTGATACAAAATGAACTATCTTAACCGTCCATGGGTGGTTTTTTCCAGAACTAGACAGACTTTAAAACTTTTGGTTAACCTTCTGTTTTTAAAGCTTTCTATTTGCTTACATCTTGTGTTTACTTCTCTTTATTTACTCCAGTGAAGTCCTCTCTTGATTTTTGACTCCGATTCTGATTCGTGGCATGCCTACCTCCTGGAGGTTGCTCTTGACCTACCTGCCCAAGTGTTCTAAAGCAGTTTTTCTGCGCCAGGGAAAGAAACATCATCCACGCAGTGCAGTTTGTCTGTGGTCTTCCAGGCCTTTTGGTGTTCCTAAGCAAAGCAGTATATTCTTTCTGTGCGAAGCAGTTGTTTTTGGCCTCAGATAATGTTCTTTCCTCTGTTGTGATGGGTTTGTTTATTAAACCTATTGACAGCTTGCTTTTTTTGGCTATGACCGCTCTTCGAACCTCATTTTTAGAGTTAATGGCTACCAATTCCAAATGCAAATGCTTCACATGAAATCAGCTCCAGACCTTTCATCTCCATATTTGTAAATTAATGTGTGAATCAGCACATTCCATAGCTATGTGTGCCCATTATCCAAACGCATGAAAATTGGAGTAATTTTGTACACCACGAGCTGAAAGTCTAGTCTTGGGGCCCATATGCACCATTTAGGTTCTACTCAACTTTGACAATTCTTGTGTTTAAATATTTATGGACATCTCTGTGTATAAGTCCCTGAAGTATCCAACAGACATGTAAGTTTGTCCACTGTGATCAACTATTTATTTCAGGTTGATATTCATATCAATGGAGAATTTGCAGAGACGTATGAAGATGTGGATCAACACCTCGATGAAGATCGATTTATTCCTGAAAGGCTAGAGGAAGAATATATCACGCCAACAGGTGCTAATTTTTAGATTTTGTTCTGGCATCCATGTTCAGCTTCAGTGCTTTAATTTACCTGCCTCTCTCCTCTCGCCTCATCCATTAATTTACCATGGTAACACAATTTTTATGATGGAATTTTACCTGGAAAAATAATCTGGTAATGTTCTTTTCCCCACTCCTTTGTCGAGACGTCCTCCATCCAATCAAATTTGCGGGGAAAATAGTTGCATTCCTGGCTCTGAATGCCCATTGCTGGCTGCCACTCTATGTGCGAGGAATGACCCATGCACAATGGGAGACGAGCCTGAACCTATGAGCCATGATTGGTGTGAACTGATGTGATGACCTTATTTATTTTTTATTTTTATAGTGATTACATTTGAGGTCATTTTGGATATCATCGTGTTGAGAAGTTTTAGTCATTTGTTTCTTGAAGTAGGTGTCTAGTGTGGTTTCCACTCTCGGTGGTTAAATAACCATTTTCTGAACAGCCCAAAATGCTCTGTTTTGCATGAGTGACTGAAAATTGAGTCTGCATGTTAAGATGGAGGACTTTTTTGCATTTGCTCGTTACTGTTCAGCATGTGTACTATACCTTGCATGTTTTTTGCATGCATTCTTCTTTTGGTATTAACTACTTGTACTACCTTCTAATTCTTTACCTTGCTACAAAGAGTACTTAGACTTGGATGGTTGTTTCTGCAGCTAGGACAGCTTGCTAATGAGTTAATTGAGTCTGTAGTTGTGATACATGCTTATAGAGAGGCACAACAATACAGGATGTCGTTTCGAAGGATTGTTTTACTGTTTTGTCCCTGTTTCAAGTTCAGTCCTCACTGAGTAATTAACCTCAGATATCTTATTTCAGGGATTTTGCAATTATAAACCGATTAAATGGACAGAGCAGACATACTTACTGGTAATTAGCCTGGCTTGCGTGATTTTTCCTTGTCTTAAAACCAGACAATGCATATATTATGAATTATTTCCAATGACGTAAATCCGCGGTGCCTATCGTATTGGATCAATGTCCTGTGAATTTAAAGTTTCCCAGACATGGTTTGACCAGGTTGCTCGGCGATAAGCCAAGACGGACAGAACTTGGAAACCGAGAGATGTTCAACTTATTTGTAGTAGTTCTTTTGTTGCTAAACTACAACCCCAATTCTGAAATAGTTGGGACGAAGTTTAAATTGTGAATAAAATGAAATGCAATGACTTTCAGATCACATGAACCAATATGGTATTAACAATAGAACATAGATAACATTTCAAATGTTGAAACTGAGACATTTGGCATTTTTTTGTACAAAATGAGCTTATTTCAAATTTTCTGGCTGAAACGGGTCTCAAAATAGTTGAGACACAGGCAAAAATAAAGGGCTGAAAAAGTTATTAATATATAAGAGAATCAGCTGAAAGAACATTTAGCAAGTAATTAAGTTAACTGGCATCAGGTGTGTAACATGATTGGCTAGAAAAGGGATGTCTTAGAAAGGCTGAGTCTCTAAAGATGGCCAGAGGCTCTCCAACCTGTGAAGGCCCGCGTAAAAAAATTGTGGAATACATTAAAAACAATGTTTCTCAACATCAAATTGCAAAGGCTTTGACGGTCTCATCATCGACAGTGCATAACCTTATCAGAAGATTCAGAGAAACTGGAAAAATCTCTGTGTGTAAGGGACAGGGCAGAAGAGCTTTACTGGATGCCCGTGATCTTCGGGCCCTGCATCACTCACTGGCATGATTCTGTCATTGCCCAGGAATGGTTCAAGAAACCACTGTCTGTAAACACAGTCCGCCGTGCCATGCACAGATGCCACCTAAAACTCTATCATGCAAAAAGGAAGCCATTGTTGTGCATGATCCAGAAGCGCCCCCGTGTTCTGTGGGCCAAGGCTCATTTAAAATGGTCTGTTGCAAAGTGTCCTGTGGTCAGACGAGTCCAAATTTTACATTCTTGTCAGAAATCATGAGCGTCGTGTCCTCCTGGCTAAAGAGGAGAAAGACCACCCCTCCTGTTATCAGCGTTCAGTTAAAAATCCATTATCTCTCATGGTATGGGGATGCATTAGTGCATATGTTGTGGGACACTTGCATGGTTTAAAAAGCACCATGAATGCTGAAAGGTATATTAAGGTTTTCGAGCAACATATGCTCCCCTCCAGACGATATCTATTCCAGGGAAAGCCTTGTATATTTCAGCAGGACAATGCAAAACTGCATATTGCAGCTATTACAACAGCATGGCTTCGTAGTAGAAGAGTACGTGTGCTGAACTGGCCT
Organism: Gymnothorax reevesii; assembly: GCA_029721435.1. Lineage (NCBI taxonomy): Eukaryota > Metazoa > Chordata > Actinopteri > Anguilliformes > Muraenidae > Gymnothorax > Gymnothorax reevesii. The sequence continues at coordinate 106,862,781 of CM056579.1, forward strand.
ACCTGCAGTCCTGATCTTTCACCGATTGAGAACATTTGGCACATAATTAAACAAAAAGTCAGTCAAAGGAGACTTAAAACTCTCCAGCAGCTGGAAGCCTGTATTAAACAAGAGTGGGTTCAAATTCCAATGGCTAAACTCAAGAAACTCGTCTCTGCAATGCCCAGACGCCTCCACTCTGTATTAAAAAGAAGAGGGGATGCTATACCATGGTAAACAAGCCCCTGTCCCAACTTTTTTGAGACCTGTTGCAGCCATATAATTTGAAATGCGCTCATTTTGTGGATAAAGTTGTAAAATTTCTCAGTTGCGACATTTGCTATGTTATCTCTGTTCTATTGCGAATAAAGTACTCTCTGGTGTTATTTGAAAGTCATTGCGTTTTGATTTTATTCACAATTTACACTTTGTCCCAACTATTTTGGAATTGGGGTTGTATTTCAAAGAAGTATTTGTAAAAGGATGGTCTTTTGGCCATTGTAGAATGATGATATGAAAGTCGGTGCAGGTAATCTCTTTGAAAAATATTTCCGTATATTGTCCCCCTATTTAAGACACTGATATCAGATTCTCCATTCTTCTTTGCCCAAGAAGGCTTTGAATGGACTTGATCCTGTGTGTGAACAAAACAATGTTTGGACTGTATGAGAGTATGGTAGATGGTCAAGTCACACCGAAGAATTAACATTAAGCAAATGGAAACTGAGCCATGGGAGTTTGAAGCTTTATCTTGATTGATTTCTGGGAAAGTTCCTCGTACAAAAGATTGATTCCATCAGACCCAGTCTTTTGGTGAAACTAGCTTGTTCATGAACAATTGATTACAGTAGTACCCTCACTTGTCCAGTGGTTTGATAGACAAATTCATGTTTGTCCCGATAGATTTGCCCATTGGCCCGCACAGTTACCGCGTGGAAGAACTGGCCTACACCAGGAGTGGTGACAAAGGCGACTCCGCTAATATTGGTGAGAAGTTGTACATCTTTCACACACATCGCACATTGTGGTCCTGCGTAAGTAATTAGTTCCTCTTAGTTCCTCTAAGCTTAGTGGGAACAGTCCTGCCTCTGGCTGCTGGGATCTTTGGCTGAATACTGCACACTTTCCCGTACACGCTGTCCAGCACCCTGGAATCCTAACAAGGGCATCTATTTCCGGAACTTGGCATCTCCGCTGTGCCCAGAGTATTGGGTATTTCTCACATTCATGTAGGTTATAATTAATTCACTCCATAAACCCTTTGGACCCATGCGCGGATTTGCAAAATACAACTGGTTTATTCAAACCTGGGGAACTTCAGGCCTATTTTAAATTCTAACGGAGGTCCCAAGGTTTCCAAAGATGCCATATGTTTTGCTGAATTACAGGACAGTGTGTATAAAATGAGTAACAAGATCTTGGTACTTTTTATTTCATGTAATGCTGCGGCCATAAAACCTTGGTCTCCTGAGTTTGAATATTTCAAACAGTATAAGTGTGATGTAGTCTCAGCGAAGTGCTGCAACCAGCAGATGAAGAATATTTATGTGACCTTGCCCTAATTTGGGGAAAGAAAACTTCTCTCTTACTTCAAACCTACTTAAGGGGAAATTCAAGCAAAAATCAAAGTTTAACTTGGGGGTTAATATGCATTACGTTGGTGGACATCATTATCAGAATTTGTTTTTGTCTTAAGTGTGTGAAGGTGCAAAGATTTTGACTTTGATTTATAAACGTGGTGTACAACATGGTGAAAACATACAAATATATAATATGTACATATTGGGGGAAAGCATTATTCTAAAAATATATTGCATTCTGTTCTTTTAATTGGTTGTAATTTTTAGTAAGGCTTTTTTTCTGTGATATGAATGACTTTGCTCTAATTTTAATGTGTCTCAGGTGTGATAGCTCGACACCCGCTCTACTACCCGTATCTGAAGAAAACACTGACAGCTAAAGTAGTGGAGGAGTACTTCCAGCACCTCATTCAGAAAACAGACAGTCACCTGCCCTCAGTGTCCCGGTAAGCCGGTAATAAATACAGTGGTTAAATGTAATATTAATTTTCATGCACGCTCTACTCATCAGTGTACTAACCAACTTGATGACACGTGTGTCTGAAATTTAGCTTTGCTTAAATACTTATACACCTCAGTTTGCTGGAGTAGGTAGCTGCATTTTTGTGAATGTCTGCATGAGAGCTGCCTGTTCCGGCAGGCTGAGGTGAACTTGTATTCTATGAATACAATGTCAGTTTTAGTGTTTTTTTTTTTTAATTGCCCTGTTAGTCAGTCTTAGGGTGTGTTAAGCAGACACAGTCAGAGCTCCACTGTTTCTGCCAGTAAAAAGGGCTCCGGGGCCCCCTTATGGCCCCCAAGTTGCTGGTGGAGTGGGTTTACGAGCTCAACTAGCTGGGCTGTAGGGTAACTGTATGGTGACTCTCTCTCAGTTATGAGCTGCCTGGGATCAACGGCCTGAACTTTGTCCTGAGGAACTCCCTGGGTGGGGGAGGGGTGGCGTCTCTTCGCAGTGACCCTCAGGTGAGCCCACCCTGCCCCCCTGCCCCCTCACCGCACCTCCTCCTAGCAGGAGGATGAGGTGGCAGCTGGGTCGCCTCTTGGCCCAGTTGAGGATTTAGCAGCTAGAAAAATCTAAAGCTGATCAGGCCGACACTGCTTGTAGACTCATTTAAGTCATTTCAGTTGTCTACCTCGTAATCATCCCTTACACATAGTTTGCTGTAGGTAGATGGGTTTTCAGTTATTTCACAAAATGAGCAACTATTTAGTGTTTCTGATTTCTAAGCAATTAATGGCATAGGAAAAAGAAAACATTTTTGATGGAATCCAGGCCTGAGTGTTTTTGAATTTTTGACTGCATTTAAGAGTCGGGTATTTAAAGTTTCTCTGTCTGGTTCAGTTTATTTAAGCAAATTGGGTATGTTTCGCTGAGTAAAGAGTGACACTAGAAGTAACAGTAGAAAGCCAGACTGAAGTTGATGCAATGTTTTCTTTGTTTACTAAAACTCGGGGATACGGCAGCTTAGCGCATGACCTTGGTTTAAAGTAATGAATGTTATATGGCTTACAAAACACAACATAATTCACACTTTTGCAAGGCAAAGAAAGTCAATGAAATTTCACAGCTTATTAATTTATCATTTTAATATGCGAGAGATGAAAACAAACAATTAAGAGATATAAAACAAGGCTTCAATTTGCAATAATGCTGTAATTCTCAAAAGAGAACATAAGCTTGCAAGTGCAACATATTACTAAAACGTACAATAAATATAGGATAAACATTCAGGTACTATTTTTGTAAGTTACTCAAAGAATCAGGTCTTAAGTCGACCCAATTGACACATATTATTAGTATCAAATTATTATATTGAGACCAAACAAGCACAAATTTAAAAAAAAAACTGAATAGAGAACAGCATAACACTGGGCTAATTCTCACCACAGTACAGCCCAGTGAGCCCCTACTAACCTAACTTTGAAACAGTTAAAAACGATACTGCCGACTGATCTCTGATATCTGGATTTTTTTTTTTTTTATTAATAATGTCAACATATTCTGGGTTCTGTCCGTGCTGGTTAGCACTCGTGTAAAAATCTATTTTTGCACCTCAATATTTCTACCATTTGCAAACTTCTCTTAATACTGTGTCGTCGGTGGACTACAATCGCCACTGATTCATCATTAAATGATTTTGGTATGGCTTTGAATTGTCCTGAAATGGTATCAGGCAGAGAGCATCTGGATCGCGCAAGGGCACAGTCAATCTGGTGATAAATCGTAAAAACAGACCCCTTATCCCGGGCACTCAACTTGTGATGCCATGTCAGATCCAGTGAAGTGATGGCGGGTAAAAGAGACCTGCTCGGTCAGCGTATGTTTTAGAGAACTGGACGTTAGCAGTCCGTCATGGCACTCATCATAAAGGGCCAGTGTAACTGTTGTCAAATTCTCCCATTTTTCAGAAAGGCTCGGTCAAACTATCTGTTTATCAGTTATTCATTTTCAGCAATAATCTTAATAATGGTCCACCAGGAAACACTGCATTTGGAAAGGTGATAAGTGATTACTCTCGGCAACAGCTAACAAATGTATGGAATGATGTTTTCACCTCTCTTTCTGAAAGGTGAATAATGTTAGACTGGGGGGAGGAATGACAAAGTGGGCAGTAAATACTAACTCAGGCAATAGGACGGCTCGAGCGGTCAAACAGGAGCCAAGATGAGTTAATTGAGGCTGGTGCCTACTGAGTAGAATTTACTGTCCACTGATCCTGGAATCACACTATCTCACATCAAAATAAAAGTAATAAATTCCACTGATTATGATTATTCTTATTTGTGAAATTATTTGAAGCTCCAACACAATTTGGTTGACCCTTTCCTGATGCTTTTGTTGTGTCTGTAGGGCAAGGCCTATGGACAGATGCTGTTGGACCTCAGAGTGAAAGGCTTACCTGATCTAAAGTCACTGGTGGACTGAACTGAAACCGATAGCTGTGGCCTCACAACGTGAGCTAGATGTTGAATAACTGCACTGGACGAATTCCTAACACTTGTGCCTTTTGTTTAAAAATGGACATGTATTCCAGTCTGAAAACATGGGACAATGAGTGCCTGAGAAAGGTGTTAAACCCTGTGACTGGGATGTTAACAAAATACCGTACTATCACGATAGGATTAACTTGTTTCTTTTTTGTCGAGTTATTACATTATTGTTCTGTTTACATTAAGGAAACAAGTTCCTGAAAGAACAAAGCTGTATGTCCTAAATACCATTATTTTTATTTTTATGTGAGTGCTGGCATTGTGTTCGTATCAGGCTTGTGCTGTCCAATCATCGCAGACATCCGGCAGAAAATTCTGTGTCCCATATGATGGCCAAACTCTGTGAAAATGCCATATATGTAGTACATTTTCATCGATTCAGATGAATTGAAATATGCTATGCAGTATATACAGTTCTTCATTTTCACTGCCTCTGGGTCCATCCATATTTCTCACTTACATTGAGTAATTCAAATTTAAGTTAAGCAAGACAATTTTTTGTGATTGAATTGATTTGAATGAATCCAGAATCCTGCCTGTTAAGATTCAACATTTTTTAGTAGAGATGAAAGGTGAGTTTCTAAGAGGATTTATGACATAGGACAGGGCTTCTGTAGCTATAACAGAATAAATCACCTCTAATCTTGTAAAATGAATAAAAAAGAATTTATAGATGTATTTAATTGATTTTCTTGATGATTTTATGCCCTGTCTTATTTTACATGGAATTATTTCATTATGCTTCTCTATGAGTGAAAGGTGAGATGTTTCCAGCCTGTTGCACATTTTCAACGATTTTGTTATAAGTTGCATTTCTTTCCTAAATCAGTTTGAGATTGTATGGGATGGTCTATTATTGAATTTATTATTAGCACAACCAAAGGCAAAATAAAATCCAAATGCAATCTACAACAAGAAGTATTGCAGTGCCAGAATAGCCTAAATTTTCAAAATTGGAACCTGCCTGAAAATAAAATAATTTACTTGAAGGAAAAAAAATCCAACATTTTCTGTAACATTGTTGTGATTTTCTTTTTATCTGTACAGTTGTAGAGATTTGATTTGGATGTTCTAACATCCTTGACTTAATTTTATTTCAATAATACAATGAAATTTGATTTTGAAACATACCATTGACAATGTCCTTAGCAACATTGATAAGCCCTCTGGATAGGCTCCTCACATCTACTTGAAAAAAAACATCATGAAGACCCCTAAGACTTTATGGAAAATATTGTGGACTGATGAGTCAAAAGTTGAACTTTTCGGAAGAAATGGATTTTGTTACATCTGGTGTAAAGCTAGTGCAGTATTACACAATGAGAACCTCGTACCTATAGTCAAACGCGCTGATGGTAGTGTGATAGTCTCGGGCTGCTTAGTTGCTTCAGGACCTGGGCAATTTGCCATAATTGATGGAACCAGGAATCCTACTTTCGACCAGAAAATCCTGAAGGCAAATACCTGGCCATCAGTTTGTGACCTTAAGCTCAAGTACATTGGGTCATGCAGCAGGGCAATGATCTGAAGAACACCAGCACCTCTGGCTCAAAAGAAACTAAATTGAAGTTTTTGAGCGCCCTTGTCAAAGTCCTGACTTGACTCTGAGCGAGATAATGTGGCATGACCTTAAACTGGCAGTTTCTGACAAATAAGCCTCAAATGAGCCTTAATGAAAAAAAAAAAAAAACAATTGCCAAGAACACTAATGCATAATGCCTTCACAGCGATATAAAAGACTCATTGCCTGTTATTACTAACTTTTGATTCAAGTTGTTGCCACTGAGGGTGGCACAACCAGTTATTAGGTTTTGAAGGCAATTGTTTTTTTTATATGCATGATGAATACCTCTAATACTTTCAATAAATGAATGGATCATTTAAAAGCTGAATGTTGTGTTTACTCCTTTGTCTTATATTAAAAATAGTTAGATAATCTGAAACATTTAAATATGTCAAATTATTCCTCCCCCAAAGGACCCTTGAAGAGCCGATACCAGTCCATTATCACTCACTCGACAGTCGCAGTGACTGGGATTGTGTGGAGTTGACACTTCTACTGTTAAGGCCCTATCAACACATTGAAGTTGATGATGCTGCTCAGAAAACATTTGGATATGTCTTCAAAGTGTTCAGCAATTGGCTACTCGTCTTCAGCAAATGCCAAATTACTGTTTTGTAGCCCATGCCTTTAAGTAAATGCATGACTTGAGGCAGCTTTTATCCAGCCTGTCGGGTGAAAATTTGGAAATGTGCTGTCCAGGATAAATGTAATAGATTTTCATGTCATGAAGTTAACAGTGCTTTAATTAAGTAGTGAAGTGGCGGAAGGGTGTCTTTACGCATATAGGGCCTGATTTACTGAGACTTTTTAACACATGCAAAATTTTTTCGCCCGTGCAAAACCAATAACATTGCTCATGAGTGGCCAGTGTACTTGCCTTGCACCAATCAGTGGCAAAGTTTCTGGTTTTGCCCGGGCAAAAAGATTTTGCATGAACTAAAGGTCTTAATCTTGTGTAGATGTATGGTCTTACTTTCCTTGTTATGACGCCTAAGCTAACTTTTTGTTCAGCACTTTGGCTCAACCCGTTGTTTTTAAATGTGCTGTACAAATAAATGATTTGACTTGACTAGTAAATCAGACCCATCATGTATATGATAACATGTTTCTGGGCATTATATCATTGAAAAAAATAAAATAAAATTTTTTTTGTATTGGGATGCAGTTCACATGTACAGTGGAGTGCAAAAATTTGGGCATCCCTGGTTTAAATGTTTGTTACTGTTAATGTCCAAGTGATTGAAAGCAAACCTGAACACTGAATGCTACAAAATTAAACATGACACCTTTCCACAAAATTAAAAGTAAGGTTTCTTTTTATTTAAATATTTCTGAGTTTTTTAATGATAAGAAAGGAAAAAGGGCCCTGTACAAAATTTTGGGAACCCCTTTGGATTGTTACTTGTTAAGAGTATGATTACTAAGGCCCAGACCCAGGATATTTACTCGTTAAGGCTTAAATGAGTCAGGTGAATATATTTCCAGGTTGAACTATATATTCTGCAGTAGCTCTATGCCTTCGAAAGAACCCGACTGAGGTGGCTGTTGTGCATGTTGTTAAAAACCATGTGTTCCTCTAAACAGTTGTCCGAGGATGTCAAAATCAAGATAATTCACTTCCACCAACAAGGACAGGGCTACAAAAAACTCTCGCAACGTTTCAAACTTCCCATTTCTACCGTCAGAAACATCGTCCGAAAAGGAAAACAAATGGAATAATTATTTAAGTCATGGCAAGATCTGGAAGACCAAGAAAAGATTCAGATGGAATGGCCTGAGATCTGGTGAGAAATGCTCAGAAGAACCTACATATCACTGCAAAAGAGGTGCAAAAAAAGTAGCAGACACAGGTCTAGTTGTTCACTGGACAACAATACAGTGTACCTTAAACAACAAAGACCTACATGGCAAAGTTGCAAGAAAGAAGCCTTTCCTACGACCTCAAAGCAAATGTAAGCTTCTGAAGTACGCAAAAGAAAACCCTGAGAAACCTCAAGCCTGTTGGAACAGTGTGCTTTGGACTGACAAAACCAAAATTTTACTTTTTGACCACAAGCAAAAATGGTATGTTCGGAGAAAAAAGGGTGAAGCATTTGTAAAGAAAAACATGTTGCCAACTGTTAAGCATGTGTTGCCAACTGTTCAACATGGAGGTGGATCTATTATGTTAAATTGAGAGTCAAGTCTCTTTTTCTGTGTGCGAGTCTTTCTTTGTCATTTTTGAGACTACCTTTTTTTATAAAACATGGAATTCAGCATCGCATTCAGATTTTGCTCTCCTTCATACATCACATGCAGGCTTGTGAGAATCGTTCTATCGCTCATCCAAGCATCGCCATCTGCTGCAATTTTTTCATGGCAACATCCCTCAACATGGAGGTGGATCTATTATGTTAAATTGAGAGTCAAGTCTCTTTTTCTGTGTGCGAGTCTTTCTTTGTCATTTTTGAGACTACCTTTTTTTATAAAACATGGAATTCAGCATCGCATTCAGATTTTGCTCTCCTTCATACATCACATGCAGGCTTGTGAGAATCGTTCCATCGCTCATCCAAGCATCGCCATCTGCTGCAATTTTTTCATGGCAACATCCCAGCTTCAATTGGCAAAAGCCCACAACTAGCTGTAGATATGCCATCCTTTTTTTTTCTGACTATTGTATGCAACTAACCTGGATTAAAATGCAGGAACGCCAACGAAATTTAACAACCTATTAAAGGGGACCTAATATGCTTTTTGGAAGATACAAAGAAGCAGTTGATATATTTCAAGGAGAACAAGTAGCTAACTAGCTCGCTGGTTAAGTGCTTCCAATTTCAGTTGATATTCAAACAAAATTCCAAGTGCAACCTGAAAATGTATATGGCCCTGGTTGTTGACGTAACTAGCAGGCTAAGTGCTACTTTCAAAACTAAATTAGTTAGCTGGCATGAGCCATTACTTAACTATAATCCCTGTGTGGTTTATGAGCAAGCTGACTAGCTTCTAAATTGACTGTGAATTAGAAAAATTTGCTAGATATGCTATGCACGAGACACAGCAATTGGAACAGATAGGATGCCTGACCATTTTTAATACATTTCGGTCCATTTTTAGTGGACAACTTGTGCAGTAAATGGAGTATTAGCTAACGGTTGCCACTGTACAGACGCTACCCACAGGCCCTTCTAAATGTTAGAGACTGAATTACAAGTGTGGTAAAACTACCATGGCGACTGCTTGTCTTGCTTCCGTGACTGTCACTTCAATAATTGCATTGCAGTCCTTACCTTTCCATACTCATTGTGCAATTTAATGGCCATCTAGCTAGCTACGTATTCAATTGTCTGTATAGATTTGCCAGTAGCTGGGGGATTACGTCATTTTTGCTTTTTATTAATACGATGGCTTTGCTCACTGGCCAGTAAAAAAAAAAAAAAATCTCACTCCATAGAGGGGATTTCCACTCAGGAACAGCCCGTTTTTCGGATGGTTAGAAATGACAAGAATGAAGTTGCCTAGAAAAATTGCCTAGAAATCATGGAATTTTTATGTATTTATGTATTTTTGGTAAAATGTTCATGAACATCCCTTTTCAACACACAACAACAAATTGCCAAAAGGTCCCCTTTAAAACATACCGAGCTGACAACTTTGCAAAACCAAACTAAAATGCAATTGGGTTTTCTTTTCTAAAAATGTAGGTGTATTTATAATAATTTTTTTTAATTGTTATTGTTGTTTTTGCTGTTAGTATTATGAGAAATAAACATATTTATAATAACATGTCCAATACTCTGAAAGTAACAGGAGTTTGAAGTGCAATGTACTGTACTCATGACATTAAAAGTATACCTGGCCTAAGTCATAAGAAGTAAACAAACACATTGTCAAAAATGAATGATTTTTATGTCTTCCCCTTCCTGGGGGGGGGGATACTGTTTTTGCCCGAATTCCTGTTGCCGTCGGCGTTCCCATTTCTTTCCGGAGCATAACTCTGAAACTGTTCGACCGATTCTCACCAAATTTGATAGAGTGTCTCTCCGTAACATGTAGATGTGCCTTTTGAGGGTTTGAACTGCTTTTGAATTTTATTTTTTCTGTTTCCATGGCAACAATTTGGACTTAGGCATATTGAAGGGTGGGACTCGTTTCCGGACAATAACTCTAAAATGTGAAATGGGGGAAGGGGGAGGCATCTGTTTTTACGTGTAAAAACCATTTCTTGTTATAAAAGGGATCCCAGGAAATTTTTCAAGGACAACTATGCTGTCGCTCGTAAAAAGACAAAAACAAAAAAGAAATCATAAATGTCAGCTGAGGAATGTTGTTAAAGCAGACACAGAAGATTTCCTTTAAGTTGTACCGTTTTCTGTTTTTTTTTTTTTATTGAGTCTCATTAAAAGTGTTGGCTTTACTACCGTAAACCCGTTAAGTCACACGGTGCCTCCTGAAGTGGCCCGCAGGTCAGTTCACACAGGAAGCTGGAGGGTAAATGGCTGAACGGTGTGAATAGGGATGTTGACAGAGCTGTGAGAGTGAGGGGCAAAACATGGCGACCCTGAGAGTACATCACCAGTCGCTGATAGCAGCTCTCCATCAATGTTTTAGACGTGATCGTCATTTTTACAAGTGATGAGCCATGCTGTCTACATTTGATCATGGTAGTCGCCAACAGATTCTGTGGGACTACTTCAGAATCTGCTGGTGCTGGTAGCTATAATTCAAACATTATATTTCAGTCTTTGATTTTGAAGGTATCCCTCCATGAAAAATATATACTCAAAGGCAATGAAAATGCAACACTCAAAATTTTGGTTTATTTTTGCTCAGGACCCGAGTAGTCCAATTTGAGTTCTTAAGTGACCATTGGGGTCACAATGTGAACCTCATTACACATTAATGATCATCATCATGACTCAACAGTGTGAGTTGGACTCTCATCCATTCATATTGAGTACAACATATGGGATTAGGAGTTGTGCAAGTGCAGTGCTTGAAATGAAGGAGGGGTTGTCTTCCCTATATAAAGGCACGATAAAAGCCACACAAAAAACATTTTAGGTGTCATAATGCCATGTCTGTCGACTGAACAACGGAACAGGGCCCTGGGTATGCTAGAGGCGGGAGTGAGTGCCCGGCATGTGACTCACCGTTTTGGGTGTAGTACGTCCCGCATCAGTACGTTTTGGGTGTAGTACGTCCAACTGGGATGAGCTCTTTCATCAAGAGTACCCTGACCTCAAACCAGGCTGCAATTCCAGAATGCACTACAGGCAGAGTGGCGACAACTTCCCCAAGACAACCTAAGACGCTTAGTCAGGTCCATGAGGAGACGTTGTACTGCCTGTGTGGATGTTCGTGGGGGTCACACCCGATACAGACTGTTCTTTTGAGTTCATTTTTAAATGTGTGTTCCCTTCAGTCTTGTTGTGATTTATCATTTTCAACTTGTGCTCGTTATATTTAATGCATCTGTTTATTATTGTCCAAATCGGCCCATTAACACATTTAATTCATCAAAGTCAACCCACCCAACATATTTGAATTGTTAAAATAAGAAAATAAATTTGTTTCACAAAATTATTTGAATCCAAACTGGTGTTGTGTTTTCATTGCCTCTGAGTATACTATGTAAATTTGAAAATTTTTATTTAATTGTGATTTGGTATATTTTCATTGCAGCTGTGGTACATCCACTTTTTATTGGGGATTTTCACAATTGAAGTGGTATATTGAAGAAATTTAATCTCCTCACTGTAATACATGATTAAAAAAGGCATCAACCCGGATTTCAAGTGATGTGTTGCGAAGTCAATAAGCATTCCATTGTCACAAAACTATAAAAAAACAGCTGTATAGCATCCTGAGTATATTTCCAGACTAGGTGGGAATATTTATGAGTTGCTTGTTGTAAAAGGCTTAAGCTCATCTGTGCATTGGAAGATGGACGCAGTTGATGCTGTTTTAAACGGACGCAGTTGATGCTGTTTTAAACTGTCTATCAAAACTGCTGTTGGTTATAGGTCACACAAGGTCTCCAAGATGGGTTGGTTTCTTTAGGGAGGGTAGGGCAGGATTACTGTTGGACGATGAGATTTTGAAATACTTCTGTGTCCATCACTGGCCTGACAGACTTCACCGAGTCACAGCAGGCAGGTCACTGGGTAATCCCAATACCCAGCAGCTGGAGAGCATTAACCCCACACTGAGCTGCATTGTTGGTCTGAGCAGACTGATCTTTTCTGTCCATTACCAGTGCTCTGGTTAAATACATTCCGTCAGTGAACTGGGAGATGGATGTCTACACTTTCTCTAAGCTTTTAATCTCTTCTTTATGCATTTAACGGAGGACCTGGAACCTTTAGGGTCTCAAATGCAAAGGCGAATTTCAGTCAAGGTGAAAAGGCCCTTGCATCTGGCAAGGCTCTGTGCATTTTTTTTTTCCCCTCAGTCTTTTGTTTCCATTGCTGCTCACTGAGACCAATTTGAATGCCTGTTGTTTTTAAATGGGAACAAAAGTTAATTAACTCCCTCCTGAACCCAAATTTGCAATGCTAATTATTAATTAATTTATTTATCACCAACTTTTTGCATTTTCGAGAGAGGTCAATACTTTGGGGCGTTCATGAAAAGTTTTGGTTGCAAAAAGTTTCCGTTTGCGGTGTACGATGATCGCATTCCTCCTCACTGACATGAATTAGGAAGTTGTTTTCTGTTTCCAGAGTGAAGTACTGCTGACTCTCTGGTCTTGAAATTCCACCGAAGTGAATGCACTTTGACTCCTGCAAGTTTTTTTAAATAAGTTTCATTTTGAAATTTCTAAATCAATTTGAAAATTTTTGCTCAGAGAAGAAAAAAAAACCCCATAATGGTCTAACATTTCTGAAAGACTGTTCTTCATTGAATCACCTGTATAAGTAACGAATGTGATGGAATCGTTTTCACAGATTTGGCCCAGACTGAATCGAATGAAGTAGATGGAGCAGAATGAAGTTCAGCCTGTCTTCTCGAGACCGTTTTAAGTCGACCAGCTGTTTAAGCCAATCGTGCTGCAAGCAATGTCATGATGTCATCCGGTCCCATCCTTGCGCACATTCGTATAAAAGCTCAGAAATAAGTTTAGGATGCTGCAAGAGAAAACCTCAAAATGCTGGACTCCCTGATTTACCTTCTAGAGAAAGTTTTTCTCATTGCTAGTTTGAACCTTTTCAGTATTATTTCCTCAAAAGAGGAAAAGAGCACATTTTATTGCGAGGTACTCACTTTACAAAGAGGAGATTTATTAGAGGTACCACGCACTCTGTTTATTCACTTTGGTATCTACCTAGGTGAGAACAAAGTGGCTCATTTGATGCCAGATATTATGCCTGTAGTCACAAATGACAAGTTTCAAATTCAGAAAATGGTTACCAATAAAAGACTTCTCCTTGGTGTGCTCTCCAAGAACGCCACCATAAGGGTTGACACAGTTGAAGATTTTTCTTATGGATCGAAAATTTTATTGAACAACATGGACGAAACGTTAAAGATGCAGCCCTTGCCCAACGAAGAAATCGCAATTAGAGCAGAGAAACTTATCGGTGTTATACCTTACAGTCTGCTCTGGAATAACTGCGAGCATTTCGCCACCTACTGCAGATACGGATCACCCGTGAGTTTGCAAACAGACAAGGTAATGATATGGTTTTTGATTTTCTGTTGTGACCGTGAAAATTATTTCAACGCACTTGTATTCTATTGCAAATTTACAGCTATGGTGGTTATAAAAACATCTAGCATGCTTGAGAACCATTGATTCGTGCCAAGTTGTAATAAGCACCGATATGATTTTTTTTTTTTTTAATCTCGTGGTAAAACTGATAAGAACAGATTTATCAAATCTTCGCGGCATCATGATAAACTAATAATAGCCTACCCTATGGATGCACAGAGGAAGGGAGTTAGCTGCATTTAAAAAAATTAAAGCGCTGTTGGTTTATTTTCTATTGTCATATCGAGGGTTCGGAGCACAATGGTTATATGTCCGAATTTTGTGGTTTTGAGATTTTTACCCCCTGTCACGGCTTTCTATCAGCTTATTCCTGGAGCACAATAACTATATGTCCTTCTTCTTTTGTTTTTCATCAGAATTCACATTTTCATTTTGTGGTATGTCCAACAAAATCCGCTTAAATAACATTAAACATTGTTCAATTAAACATATGAGTAAACATGAATTTTATTACAGAATAGTCTGCCGTCCATTGCTAACAAACTTACCTTCAACCAATCACCATTGTGTTATGTTACATCATGTGCTAGAATTGTTGGAGCACTGAGGTGACATGTCCATTTTTGGCAAGTTTGACCATGATGTTGCGGTTACACTCCTATGAATACTTGGGTGTTCAATATACTTCTGAACCATGCAGCAAAAGAGTGACTGGTAAAAAAAGAAATATAAAATACCTGATTCAAAAGAACACTTGGAAACCTGAAAATCATTTTTTTCTCACTACCTCTAAAATGGACATATAACCTTTGTGCTCCAAACCCTCGATATTGGCTTCTTACACGCGTTTTAAGTGCGGGTGGTTTCCCGTGTGCATATTTGACCGTGGGCACGTGCAGTGCCTCAAAAGGCAGTTTCCACAGTGTTCTGTACTACAGTGGAGGGATTATTTAAACGATAGATTTTGAATGTAAACCTTATGATCCCTATGCGAGGTTAGTGGGAAATGAGATATCGTAGTTGAGTCGGAGAACTAATCGGTGCCAAACTGCTGACAGTTTTAAAGATTTAACACTCCGCGGGAACGAAATGAAATGTGAGACGATAATCAAACGTCTCAAATGCTGCATCAATTTTCTGACACCGCTGTCTCGGTTTTTGCGCGCTTAAGTGCATCGCATTCAGGATGTAAACAAATTCAAGTGATCAATCACATAATAAAACTGGGAAATCGACGCATCTGGTGATAACTATCTGCAACTGAAAACACGCATTGCGCTGTGTTGGGAGTTGTTATTTCTTACTACGTTCAGTTCCAAAATACGCATCCTGCGTGATGCTTTCTTGTGGGGGAGTGTCAACAAGTTGAGGATGATTGCAGGTTAGATAAGTATTTTACGTTCCTGATCAAGAGGGCAGAAATAGATGAATGTGATAAAGGACGGCGCGACTTAATTTCTTTTTGTTGGTTTCGGGGCAGCATTGTAACCCATTTCACAAAGCAACCTTCTGGAAAGCTGTAGCCTATTTACATGTTTCTGGTGGCTTCTCTTTCTCTGTAATATGACTATAATCTCTATACAATGGAATTAAAACGCAAACAATGTCGGCGCATTTACTTGTAGCATTGTTCAATCTAAGCCGACATTGCATCCAGTTTTATTTTAAACATTTTGATAATGTTGCTTATAAATCAACTATCCATTGACTGTGGACATGCTTGAATATTTGTATATCAAAAATTGTAAGCTTTCTTTTTTTTCCCCCTCACACTTAGGTTTGCACCTTACTGTGTTCCTTAATCAGTGCCTTTCCTTTCGGCTTTCAGTTCTGCGAATCATTCAAATCGGTGATACGGGACCAGAGGAGTATCCTGTTCTCAGCTTTTCTGGGAGTGCTCTCCATTGCCTATCTGGGGATGGCCCCCTCCACCGCAATACCCACAGTCTTCATCCCGTTCATCCTATGGATGGCCAGTTAACTGAACCAGTAGCCTACAAAGAACCAAATCTAAACAGTATTCTATTTTTTCGATGATGTGCGATTCCCAGTACGTGATTGAACTTACTGTGTAAGTTCAATAGCGTTGTACTTTGTATTTTGTACTTATTGAATTATATTTTATGTTTGACTTTATAAGTACCCCTGGGTTTTTCAGTATTAATGCTTTTAGTGTTTAATGTAAAGTTGCATTTTGGAAGGACAGTATTTTAAGTGTAAATACATTGGGAGATGAGTGAAGAACTTACTTTTTTCTTTTTTACTTTATTGTGATTTAGGATGTACATATAAAAAGTTTGATATTCCTCCAATGTAAGCAACTTTATTTTAATGGTAAATTAAATTATATGCACTATGACTATAATGAATTTGGATGGATTGTATTTTTACTTTATAAACTTTAACTTTCCCCCTCATAGCACTAACAGTTGACATCGAGTTTATTATCTTCAATGGAAATAAGGTCAACAAATTTTAAATTTTAAATAAAGAACACATTATGTCAATTATCTTTTCACTCTGTTTGAATCTTTTGTGTATTTATTTTTTCAAATAGATTTATTGCCAGTTGGTTATTTGTTGTTTGCTTTTACTAGGGTTAAATCCTCATGTCTGATTGTTTTCAGGAGTTAGTACGATTACAAATGAGATGGGGGTCCATTGGGTTGCGAATTCAGTTGCAAGCTCACTGTTAAAGAGGAAATAAAAATCTTACATTGGGGGATAGTAATATTTCATCTTGATGCTTTGAAACTGATTTTGGTTAGGTTGCTGAAGATCACATGAGTAGGTCTCAATACATATTAGCTTTGAGATTACTATCCCTGGCACTTGGGTTGAAGCCAACTTTGGCCTAAAATGAGTCATTGCCTATACGGGTGATGTGATTTGCTGGGCGTTGTAGGAGTCAAGACCCCCAACTCCCGAATATCACAATCATGCCAATTAGACCTGCACCCAATAACATACCAGTAACAACCACTGGGAGTGCAGTTTATGCATTTTACCTCATCTAATCCAAAGGCCATGTAGTTCAGAGCATTTAGAGAAGTGTAAAGAATTGTGCTATGGATGTCCTTCAAGGAATATACTGGCAGTTGATAGGCAACCACATTTGATTGGGGAAAAAAAAACATTAAAATACAAACACTGAAAAGCTCTCTGACTCCTTAATCAGGGCAGTTTCTCGTCACAATCCTGATCATCTGCACCATTTTGGGCCGGGGCAGGTTTCCCCAGAGCTCTGATTCAAACTAAGTAAGTTGCCAACATTGTTAGCAAAGAAGCTTTTGGAAAACATGCGGCGGCATTGTTATTTTACTCAGCCAAACGACCAGGACCCCTGAACTATTCCTGCTGCAACTGCGGCAGTAAAAGAAAACCCCTCAGTTGAAATATTTCCTGGTCTCATCAGCCACCACTTGAAGTCAACATATTTTAGTAAGCTAAAGAAAAGGCAAAAGTAATCACTTCAACTCTGCCAATCCCATGAGTGGATTTGTCAAATGCAGCTGCTCTAGCCAAACATGTGGAACTTGGGACTTTTTTAAGTTCTAGAGGAGATTCCAAAGCTTCTGAAGATACCAAACATATCTTGCTGAATTACAAAGAAATGTATAAAAAATGACACACAAGATCCACATATTTCCTACTTCATGACATCAGACAGCCATAAAAAACACAGTAACCTAGGTTTACATATTTTATTTTATGTCAGTGTGGTGTCATTTCAATGACGCGCCACAACCAAAGGATAAAAAACATGTACATGACATTGTTGTACAATATGGAAAAATGCTTTCCTCTAACCTTGAACCAACTAATGCTGCATTAGGGAACAAAGTTTTTATTGTTTTGGGGATGTTCGACTCCTGATTCACACTCCAATACAGATGGTGGCGGTAGCAACTGCAATAAAACCATAAGAAGAAGAAGAAGAAGAAGAAACAAAGCTTGTGAAGACTACTAAAGGAGTTTTGTACACCTATCACTGCTGGTAGGTCTACATAAGTATCAGAAGGCAGCAGGTTAACCAGGTTACCTGGGCGTATGTCGCAGCCCGGGACAGGAGAGAAAGGGAGGAGTGTAACTAAATTTGTCCCTCGTCATTCGCCCATTTATTTAGTGTAATTAATATTCATTGTTATATGGCTCAGGAGGAGTAATTCTATTTTTAAACGTTTGAGCACATATTTCTGCTTCATTCCATGGAGAAAAAATGAATAACAAGCAGTTTAGTGCGTCTCGTTTTCAATGGTTCTCTATAGCTGATGCCCGATGCTTGCCCGACATCTGCATTACGTGATTCACGTTCTTCGTGACGTCATCCACCCATTAGCTAGCTAGCTAAATTGCAACATGGCAAAAGACGATTGGTAAACGTCATCTCACCAACAACCTCTCGCCATCTCTAGTTCTTCTGCTGTTCTTCTGCAACTGCAAGAGAAGATATTACTACTTTTTATTGTTTTCATTTCGGTGTTAGTTCTTTGATGACTGCATTTTCAGTGAAACAACTGAGAAAGGCTAACTAAGCAAAAAACCCCACTTTGATTAGTCATTGTATTTCTTGTTAATCTCCACAAACAGAAAGCACAAGGTATATTTTCCACTACATTAACATAAAATATACAGCCTCACCATCACCAATTTTAATCAAAAACGTATTATCTAGGCATAATGTTGGCCCGTACATATTGGCAGAAGTGCTAAACATGGACTGATTAAGAACCCACAAATGTTTGTCACCGTGACATAGAATCATTCAGCTTTACTGCTCTGAATAATGTGAGATATGCGCCTCACAGGGATTTTAATGTAAAACAATCTGATGCTATCTGGCTTCAGTTATCACACTGCAGATGTAAGTGCTGCATCTTCTACGGACCCCAACATTTAAAGCTCTGTCACTGTCACATAATTACATGTCAGCAGGTTCGGGCACCACTGCAACCCCTGAACTCCCGGTATTTCCGCCACAGAGTGAAACTGTAGTGTGAAACTCTGACCTGAGAGAGACCCCCTGCTGTTCAGGGTCACCTCTGTGATGCTGACGTGCTCGCATAAGCAGATCTGCTGACCTCTGACCTTCCTGATGGTGTGATCTGATGACAGCTCTCCGATTCTACTTTACCTTCAACAAAACCCCTCGCTCTGCAGTGGCCCTCCTGCTGCCTGTGATGATTCCATATTCATTCTGCCAAGTAAAGAAAACTCAAATTGCCATAGTTGAAGGAAACCGTAGTTGATTGATTAATTTTTTTGATAATTCACTAGTGTGAGGAGATAAAATAATCTTCGCCCTCAATTTAAAAAAAAAAGGCAAGGACAAACATTGGGAGATTTGGTTGTTAGACATTACTGTATTGGTCAACAAATATCCAACTGAAGCCCCGTTTTCTCTTTTCATGTGTCGTCGATCTCGATAATTTCTGGATACTTTCCATTTACACTTAGCCATATCACTGCATTTTCACTGAACAGATACCAATCTGATTTGCAGTTTTTTGCACAAAGGTGGATGTCAATTTATTGGTATTTATTGGGGAAGAGATATGATGGGACTGTAATCCTAGTGTGAAGATCCATTCATTACCTAAACCACCTCTTCCTAACTAGGGTTGTGGGGTAGCTGAAGCCTTTCCCTGCTAACCAAGGGGAAAAGGCAGGAACAGACCCTTGACAGTTTGCCAGTTTATCCTAGAGCACACGCACCATTCACTCACACACTCATACCTTCAAGCAATTCTGAGGTCTCGAATTAGCCTAACATGTATGTCTTTAGATTGTGGAAGGAGACCAGAGAACTCAGAGGAAAAACCAAATTAAAACATGAGGAGAACATACGGTCCTGAGCTACATATCTTCCACCATATTGACTATACGACTGCCCCAAAGCTATAGGCAAGAACATTTTTGAGGCCCTGGCTACTGTAACAATTTGTTCATCCATCTTCTCATTCTGGAGCTGAATTTCGCTTTGTGGCTAAAAAGAATAGATCTCTATCTCCACATGATCTCATTTTGTTATCCTTTTATTCTCTATTTTTCACCAATTCATTAAAGTTTGATCACAGGCTGTTCTAAACGCATCAGCTGGTCAATGGATCAGAGTAAAAAGTGCTTATCACTCAATTCAAATAATTAAAATTTGCATACCACTAAAATAGTCCTCAACAAAAATAAAGAGACTTTGTTTTGAATGCATATGATATTTGACATTAAAGGAAATTGAACCACATTAAAAAAAAAGAAATTTCTTGATTAACATTATTATATTCTCCATCAGTCATGTAAATACTTTGGGGTGTGCATTTTTGTGGGTAAATCTGACTTTAGTTATTAATTTAATTTTAAAATTTCCCCTAGCCACAGTTATAATTTCCCCCCACCAAGGAGGGCTCTGACCTCTTGCATGAAGGTTAATAGTATAATCTTTTCCTTTGTGAAACGATATCAAAAGATGACTAATGTTTATTTATTTTGTTATTTAACCAGGGAAGTCCCGTTGAGATTGAAATCTCTTTTTCAAGGGAGCCCTGGGGGTTGAGGTGGGGAAGGAGAGGGCAATTTCAGGGGATGATTAGGTGGCAGGTCAAAAGAGCCAGGTTGGGACTTTAGCCATGACACCGGGGAACCCCCTACTCTTATCAAAGAGTGTCATAGGCTCTTTAATGTTCAATAACCACAGTGAGTCAAGACCTCAGTGTAACGTCTCATCCGAAAGACGGCATATTCTTCAGTGCCCCGTCACTATGCTGGGGCATTGGGGATTATTCCACCAGAGGGCAGATCACTACCTTCTTCCAGTAGCCACTTGGTTTTCCCATCCAAGTACTGACCAAGCCCACACCTGCTTAGCTTCAGCCACATGGGTTGAGCAGGTTGAATTATGGTATGGCTACTGGCAATAAATGTAATTTAAATCTATTTTAAGGTAGGTATGCCCCACCAAAATAGGCTTTTTTTAAATGTTTTTGACATTTTTGTTAAATAATCTTCAGTAAGTTCATAGTGTGTGTACTTGATAGGACTATGGACATCAATCAAAAATATGGACATCGTTGTTTTTTGTCAATTTCTCAAAAATGTTGATTTTGACCTGCCAAGCATTGCTTCAAACACCATTTCTCCTCTTTCTCACATGCTATCATTGTGAAACTTGGAATATAAGTTCACCAGATGCATGTCTATGAACTGGTCAGGCATTTTGAAGAAATCATTTGTCTAGATTTTGCGGTAATTAGGTACCCAATAAAGTTAAAAAAAACTAAAATGCCCATATTTTTTCACAGAAATTTTATTTCTGAAAACCCTCTGATCAGAACATGCACTATATAGTCATAAATGATCTGTGAAAATTTGAGATTAAAGAAATGAAAAGTTACAGAGATATCCCGCCTGAGGAACTTGATCAAGTTCCACATTGCGGTAGCCATCTCGGGACCTAGCATAATTTATGTAAATGAGCCATCACTTTAATTCTGTATTTAGTAGTTGTTCATATGATGTTGGTGCTAAACTGTTATGAATGAAAGAGAAATAAATGTATTTGGGAGTGTATGCCTACCTTAGGTAGTCCGTGAGTTATGAAGGAGAATGTTACAATTGACTCTGGTGTTTGATGACAGCCCCCCAGCTCAGTGTATTTGCCTGTGCCCATGCCCCAAACCATAATAAGGCACTGCTGAGTGCGTTCTATATGCACCGGGTGTTATTTCGGGCCTCGGATGGAAAAACTTGCGGCGTGTGAGCGGATTTAAGCAGTATTATTCTCGTGGTTGTCCACTGCATCTGCCGAAAAAGAGTTTCAGCTGTGACAACTGACTGCCCCCGCCCCAGAGCACTGACTGTATAAAACATGGACGTAGCCTCCGTGACGTTACTCCATGGACCTATAAGGAAATCATTGCGTTACTCAGGTTTCTGAATATCCACTGTGAAGCTCATTTGATTGCCAATTTGGCACTCACCAGACTCCGCCTCCCGGCTGAGCCAAAAATGGTCAAAAAGGTGGACCGTTGCTGGAGCTCAGGCGAACCGAATGGAACCTGGTTGCTTAAACACGCCCCTGGAGCTCGAAGCTACCATGCCAGCTACTGTTCACGAGCTATGGTCGTAAGAAGCCAACTCAGTTCGATCAAGGATGCTACATAGCACGCTATGGTCGGGCCGCTGGGTCACATTTGTCCTAGTAAAGGAAAGGAGCTGCCAAGTTGCTTGAGGTGGCGGGTCGAACGCTGTTTATATCCGTGAAGCGGTTGCGAGACGAACGCTGTACACCGCTGGGAAGTTGTGACAGTTGACTCACCCCTATGAGTACGAGCGGTAACATTACTCCGCTCAGATTTTTGACGTACCTTAGCCACGCCACATTAATGGTGGTATGACCAGTGAAACGTTAACACTGCATAACGTAAGCTTACTGGCAAGCCTGGTGGGCCTTTATTTTCGTTCCTCACACAGGCATATTTCTGATCTGTCACCCTAAAATTTGAATGCCGGCTTCTGTGGCTAACATACGCACGGGTTATCATTGCTAGCACAGCTGGGCATCTGGCTCCAAGGCTAAACCATGGCTATATCAGCAGCTACCCAGCTCATCTATGACCTCAACGTTAGCTAACGATGCCAATGTGACTTGCAACGTTTTTTTCGCGTCGTCAAAATTAAGGTACTTCTGGAACTCAAAGAGGCTTTGCTCTTAGCTTCACTTTTCACTTAACTTAGGTTTTTTATTCTCCGTGTAAATGTTGCGTTACTGGGCACCGAATATAGCCAAACGTGGCCAGCTAGTGACACTGTTTTCCGTTGCCATTTGGGTTATTAATTCGGCCAGTGAACTTGTGGATGATGGACTTTATGAAGAAATACATTTAGGAACAGTTAGCTAGCTTGCTAGATAATGTGGGAGAGGTTTAATTAGCTATAAAGCTAGCTAGCCTCTCTATATAGAATGATACTGACACCGTATCGGTAATCGCACTGAAAATGGAACGAATCGATTTGCGGCGAAGCAGCAGTAGTTGTGGTTCTTGTAGTAAGATAACATGAGAGGAGAAGAGACTCCGAGCCTGAACAAGACTACATCCCTACAAGGGAGGAACAGCAAGAGACAGATACTTTGCGCGGAAGTGTGGAACAGGCATCAGCCACAGAGACTGGTGAAGACAGCTAGATTAGGCCAGCCCCTACCAACCTGTCCCTGGACCAACAGGTGAATTTATCAGTGTGCCCTTGATAATGAAATGGATGGCTGCAAGGTAAAATAATTTGGATAAATCTGTGTGTGTCTACTGTGAGTGAGGCATTTTCATGGCAATCATATAAAACCTTTGATTGGTCTTTCTCAGTAGTTCAGACTAAGAATAGTCTGAATAGAAATGTTCATTGGTCAATATTACAAATCTAATTACAATGGAAAACACTGACTACTGTTATGGCCCCAATTTGTTATTACATTTATAACACAACAGCAACAGCAAGGGATGACAAACACAGTTTTAACAACTAAAACACATTTAATTTTTAACAAAGACAAAGACTAATAACAACCTACAACTAAAGACCAAGATTGATAAATAAGAAAAAACAGAAATAATTACAGTCCCTTTTTGGTGGGGTGGCTTGGTGATGTCCTGGATGAAGAAAATGCTCAAACACAGGCAAAGAAATCCACAAAAGAAACGTCACAGGTCTTGAACAGAATGGCAGGTCTGGTCATCTTCTTGCAATTTCTCCTACTACTTTACTGTCTCAATTCTTTTCCTTAAATACTCTTTTGCAGACCCCACCCACATTTAGACCTCTTTTTTTTTTAATTTTCTGAGACTTGCCCCAGACATGTCCAGGACATGTCTAAACATGACTCCAGTCTGAGCTTAACAAAAAAAGGTAAATACTGCCATCTAGTGGCCTATATTCACATTACACCTCCATTCCAAAAGGGAAAAATTTTGACTCATAAAGGCAAAATTTTTCTTTTCAATACAAAATGGTTAAGTGAACACTTGTCTATATATACATATCATACAATATTCAAACACATGATATATATATACACATTCAAACACGGGATAAGCAATCAGCAATTACATTGTCTGTACCCTTCACATGCTTAATTTCCAAGTCAAACTCCTGCAAAATCAAACTCCAATTCAACAATCTCCGATTCTTGTTTTTCATCTTACTCAAAAACATTAACGGATTGTGGTCAGTGTACACAATCATTGGCTTTTCCCCTGTACAAACATAAACCTCAAAGTGTTGTAAAGAAAGGACCAGAGCCAACAGTTCCTTCTCTATTGTGGAATAGTTCCTTTGGTGGCGATTGAACTTCCTGGAGAAGTATGCCACGGGATGCTCAATGTCATCAGAGTCACTTCTCTGTAGGAGCACAGATCCACAAGCTTGGTCGCTAGCATCGACCGCGATGGAGAACGGTTTGTTGAAGTCAGGAGATTTGAGCACGGGGAAGTGACACAGCAGAGACTTCAGGTGATTGAAGGCTCTCTGGCATGCATCATCCCAGGTGAACTTTATGCCTTTCTTCAGTTGGTTAGTTAGACTGAGAGCAATCTCAGCAAAGTTCTTGCAGAACTTGCGGTAGTACCCGATCATTCCAAGGAAGCGGCGCAAAGCTTTTTTGTTGTCAGGAACTGGAAAGTCCATGATGGCTTGGACTTTAGCATTTATGGGTGCCACCTTACCCTGGCCTATGACGTAGCCAAGATAGGTGACAGTAGCACAACCAAAGTCACTCTTGTTCAGGTTAACAGTCAGGTTAGCCTGGGTCAGGCGCTGGAACAAAGTCTCTACATCTTTTAGATGTTCTTCCCAGGAGTCACTCCATGTGATCAGGTCATCGATGTATGCACCCGTGTGTGGCAATCCGGCGATTGTAGACTGTATCATCCTTTGGAACGTGGCTGGGGCATTTTTCATGCCAAAGGGTAGGACTTCATACTGGTACAATCCAGATGGTGTGGCAAAAGCAGAGATGCTCTTGGCCCTCTCAGTTAAAGGCACACACCAATAACCCTTCAATAAATCAATCTTGGTCAGAAACTTTGCTTGCCCTAATCTATCAATACAATCATCAATCCTAGGTATTGGAAACACATCAGTTCTAGTTACAGCATTGACTTTGCGATAATCTGTACAGAATCTAGTACTTCCATCAGGTTTTGGAACTAGCACATAGGGTGAACTCCAATCTGAGTTGGAGGGTCTGATAATATCATGTTCTAACATGTACTCAACCTCTTTCTCAGCAATCTTTCTCTTTTCAGGATTCATCCGGTACGGATGCTGTTTTATTGGTTTGGCATCACCAACATCTACATCATGAGAGGCTATAGTAACTCTCTTTGGAACATCAGGAAACAAATCCTCATATTTCTTGATCAACCTTTCAAACTGATCTCTCTGTGAGGGTTCTAAGTGCTGGAGTTTTACATCAAGATTTTGCAACACTTCAGTGTTTGACAATTTACATGAAAGAACTTCAGCTTTAATTCTTGGTTCATCATCTTGAAACTCCCCCTCATCTTCACACGTTTCGACCATTGGAGAATCTGAAGTGACAGCTGCAACCCTAGCATTTCTGTCATGATAAGGCTTTAGCATGTTAATATGACACAATTGTTTTGGTTTTCTCCTATCTGGAGTCTTCACAATGTAATTGAGATCATTGAGTTTTGTCAGAATTTCATAAGGACCATGAAATCTAGCCTGCAATGGATTGGACTGCAAGGGAAACAACACAAGGACCTTGTCTCCTGGTTTAAACTCACGGCTTCTAGCCTTATGATCATACCAAGTTTTCATTTTTCCCTGACTTGATTTCAAGTTCTCTTTGGCAAGGTCACAAGCTGCACGCAATCTTTCCTTGAACTTGCTAACATAGTCTAACAGACTGATGTGCGGCTCTTCCTCTTGCCATTGTTCACTCAATAATAGCAAAGGTCCTCTCACTTCATGACCAAACACTAGCTCAAATGGACTAAATCCAGTAGACTCCTGCACTGCTTCTCTAGCTGCAAACAACAGCAAATGAACACCTTCATCCCAGTCTTTCTCATGGTCATAACAATAAGTCCTCATCATTGTCTTGAGAGTGGAATGAAACCGCTCTAAGGCACCCTGACTTTCTGGATGATAGGCACTAGAAAGAATCTGCTTTGCACCTAGTTCATACACAACCTGCTGAAACAATCCTGAAGTGAAATTGCTACCTTGGACTGACTGAATTTCCCTGGGAAGGCCAAACAACGTGAAGAACTTTATCAAAGCCTTCGAGATTGCAGTTGCCTTGATGTTACGTAGAGGTATGGCTTCGGGGAATCTGGTAGATGCACACATGATTGTCAACAAGTACTGATTTCCAGATCTAGTCTTGGGTAATGGACCAACACAATCAACAATGACCTTAGAGAATGGCTCCCTAAATGCTGGGATAGGCTGCAATGGAGCTACAGGTGGGTCTAACTGGTGTTTTCCAACTACCTGACAAGTGTGACAGGTTTTGCAAAAGTTGGAAACGTCTTTCCGAAGCCCAGGCCAAAAGAAGTGTTTCATGATCTTATCAACAGTCTTGTTAACACCAAGATGACCTCCTAAAGGTAAACTATGAGCCATTGTTAAGATCTCATTCCTATAGACCTTCGGAACAACAATTTGCCTGACCACTGCCCAATCTGCATTGGCAGGGATATCAGGAGGGCGCCACTTCCGCATCAACACACCATCCTTGAGATAATACCCAACTGGAACTGCGTCCATTTCTTTATCAGGAAGGGCTCTCCTCTTTAGTACACAAATTTCAGGATCATTAGTTTGCTCCTCAATAAACCGCTTTCTGGACAGAGACAAGTCTCCAGACACATCAGAATCACCAGACCCATCCGGCTGGCTGAATAGAGAACTGATAAAAGTATCTGATAAGTCCTCAAACGGAGAAACCATAGTAGGCCAATCAGAGTCATGAGGCGAACCACCTGAGTCCTGACTATTCAATGTACTGGACGGCACCACATCATCTTCTTCTTTAGCCTTCTTGGCCATAGCACGAGTCACTGCGCAAGAAGGATACAGAGATGGGTCCTCATCCCCATCTTCAGTGCTCGGCTGTGAAGTAAGATGTACAGGGGGAACTACTTTGCCCCCAGCCAGGTCATTGCCTAGCAACAGAGAAACACCCTTTATAGGTAGACTTGACATAAGTCCCACCTTTACCTGTCCTGTGACTAAATCTGACTTCAAGAATATAGAGCGCAGGGGTACAGATACAGTCCTCCCTTCAATACCTTGTACAAGTATGAAATCCCCTGAAGCGGTCTCATCACGTAACTCCAAGGAGTCCATCAACAAAAGTGACTGAGAAGCTCCGGTATCCCTTAGGATATATATGGGGACAGGAGTAGTATGCTCATTCAGAGCCACAAATCCCTCTGACACAAATGGAAGAAATTCCTCCCTCACGAAGTCAGCTGTATCAGGCTTTTTAGCCCCACAAGAAGCAGGCAATTTAGCAGATTGGTTATCTACTACAGGGGTTTCTAACCTTGTTTTCACAAAGGCATTTGGTTTGGTATCCTTTTCTTTTTCTTTCTTAGCTTTAAGGAACCAACAGTTAGTTGTAACCTGACCAGATTTCTTGCAATAACTGCAAACTAGACCACTTTTGTCACTGTCAGCTTTCACACTTTGATCAGACCTGTTACTGGATTTCTGAGCACCATCACCAGATTTGTCTTTGTCTTTGGGTGAGGAATCTTGGGTATCACCGTAACCCTTTTTCTGAAATTGGGACCATTTATTGTTACTGCTAGACTGAAATTTGGACTTATGAGTGAGAACATATTCATCTGCAAATTTGGCAGCTGATTGCAAGTTCAGTGCTTGCTTCTCATTAAGGTAGGTCTTAACATCATCCTTAACACAGTTCTTGAATTCTTCAACTAACACCATCTCTTTTAGTGAGTTGAAATCATCCTTGACCTCCATAGAAGTACACCAGCGCTCAAAGCAAACCTTCTTCTCATTAGCAAATTCCACATAAGTCTGATTTTCAGATTTCTTCAAACCTCTGAATTTCTGTCGGTAAGCCTCTGGAACCAACTCATAAGCTCTCAAAATAACCTTTTTGACAACCTCATAATCAGAGGAATCATCTGCAGACAAGGCCGAATAGGCTTGTTGAGCTTTACCCTTGAGGACAGTTTGCAACATCAGAGGCCAGTGTTCCTTTGGCCACTGGAAACTCTTTGCTACCTTTTCAAAACACTGGAAATAGTTGTCAACATCCTTTTCTGAAAATGGAGGCACCAGTTTTACCTCCTGACTGGCACAAAATTTATTTTTAGTTTCAATTTTAATTTTTAGTAGCTCCATTTGGAGTCTTTCTTCTCTATCGAATTTCTCTAATTCAAAATCTCTCTGTCTCTGTCTCTCTCTTTCTGCTCTTTCCTCTTTCTCTCTCTCAAATTCTCTTTGTTTTTCTTCTCTTCCTCATTTTTCTATCTCAACCTTCCTTTGTCTTTCTTTCTTCCTTTTCTTTCTCTTTTCCCTCCCTTTCTTTTTCTCTTTCCTCCCTTTCAATCTCTAGCATTTTTAATTTAAGTTCCATTTCTATATTTGGATTTTCCACTGGAAACTGTTCCAGATCTCCTGGTGCAAACACATTTTCATCAATGTAATATTCAACTATCTCTCTAGCCAGTCTTGCTTTTTGCATGGCTGGTTTTACCTCTGTCAGCTCCAACTGTCTGCAAATTTCTAGCAGTTCTGTCTTTTTAAAAGACTTCAAAACCCCTACGGTTGGTGATGCCAAGAAATCATCCATTGCTGTTGTCAATATATATCTAGGAAAATTCACAAAAACAATTTCACAATTTGGAATGTTAGATTTTCAATAAATTACTCACACAATGGTCTATCCCGGACCTTGAGCCCCCAATTTGTTATGGCCCCAATTTGTTATTACATTTATAACACAACAGCAACAGCAAGGGATGACAAACACAGTTTTAACAACTAAAACACATTTAATTTTTAACAAAGACAAAGACTAATAACAACCTACAACTAAAGACCAAGATTGATAAATAAGAAAAAACAGAAATAATTACAGTCCCTTTTTGGTGGGGTGGCTTGGTGATGTCCTGGATGAAGAAAATGCTCAAACACAGGCAAAGAAATCCACAAAAGAAACGTCACAGGTCTTGAACAGAATGGCAGGTCTGGTCATCTTCTTGCAATTTCTCCTACTACTTTACTGTCTCAATTCTTTTCCTTAAATACTCTTTTGCAGACCCCACCCACATTTAGACCTCTTTTTTTTTTAATTTTCTGAGACTTGCCCCAGACATGTCCAGGACATGTCTAAACATGACTCCAGTCTGAGCTTAACAAAAAAAGGTAAATACTGCCATCTAGTGGCCTATATTCACATTACACTACTCATACTATTTGAATTATTATTATTATAGTTGTTGTTGTTGCTGAAATGTTTGTGTTTCTCTGAAACTTGAGGCAATTTTTTTGGATGCATATTGTCTTTTTAATGAAAAGGAGTCAAGGACATAGCCTAGGAAACATCTTGTATCTTTATTTTTTTGTGAGTGTTTTTTAGATTCTGCTGTAGGTAGATGGGAAATATATAAGGGGGTAGGGGGTTGGGGGTTGGGGGTTGGGGGGCAGGCATGCAGTACATGACCATGGGCTGGAACTGAATCCAGGTCATCACAAGAAGGACTGATTTGCTGTGCCACCCTAAGATTTTCACTGGCCCCATCTGGCCATCCCTATGAAAATTTTCTGGGGGCACCACTGACCCTTAGAGCCCTAAATGCAGCTATTGTTGCTCAACGATGTAAAATATCAAAATCATAGCTGTTGAAAACCCATCGTGTGGCAACTTGTTTAGAAGAGCTCCCACAGGGGGGGCTCTTTTAAACAAGCCACCACATGATAGGTTTTCAACAGCGCAAGATAAATTTTTTTCAAAATATAAATTTAATTATTTCAGCACTCTGAGGATTAAGCAGTCAACTTAATGCATTTACTGATTCGTTTGTCACTGAATGAGGAAAATTTGGCCTGACAAAAAAATGAACACACTTTGAAAGCTGGAATGATTCCATTCAACCTGATTTAAATACTGAACAGTACTTTAGCTATTTCGGAAGCTTTGTAAACACTTGACTTTTATTTATACTGTGGACTGAGTGTACATGAATTGGCCTAATTTCATGTATTTACATTATAATGCCTTCATTCAATTTCCCACAGCTTACTAAATTCCAGAAGTCTAAAGCCCATAAGTCTGTAACCCCTCCTCACACCATAGGGATAAAAGCAGCAAGTCTGCAATATTTCACAGCAGTTTCAAAGATGTTTCCCTTTCAGTTTTTGAATTTCTTTTTCCTCACTGCTAAGGTTGCAGAGGAGAAGCAGCGCAAATATGAAATCTCAATGTTCAAAAGAGGCGATCTGCTGGCGGTGCCCCGCACGATTTTCACACACTTCGGCATCTATCTGGGGGATAATAAGGTGGCTCACCTGATACCTGACATCTTGCCGGTCATCTCTAAAAACCAGAATACAATTAAGAAGACAGTGACCAACCACAGACTGATTTTGGGGGTAATTGCCAAAGTAGCCAGCATCAGAGTGGACTCCGTAGAGGACTTTGCCTATGGGGCCGAGATCTCCGTCAATCAAATGGACAACGTCTGCGGCCAGCAGCCACTAAACGGTGAAGAGGTGGCCAGGCGGGCAGAGAAACTGCTGGGATCCATATCATACAGTATTCTGTGGTACAACTGTGAACACTACGTCATGTACTGCAGATACGGCACCGCCACCAGCTTTCAGACCGCACAGGTATGGCATAGAAGGGAAACATGACAATTATCTCGGCCATGAATGCATGCAGAATCGAGTATTGCTGAGAGTCCTGGTATGAAATGGATTAAGCATTATTACTGTCATTTTGAAATCTTAAGAGGCTGATCCTCATTTATCCAAGATGTATTTCTATTTTTGAGGTTGGGTATAAGTTCAGAAATGAAATGAAGTTCCTCTCTAACAACTCTTCAACTTGGGATGTGACAAATACCTGTTTAAACGTGACGCGTGACTCTCTTCGGCTTAAGTGAGTGAAAGCTCCTTATAGCTGAAGGTTCTTAGGTTCAAGAATGCTTGCTGCTTTTCCAGAGGACAAACAAAAGTACTCAGTGTTACAGTTCTCATATTTTTATTTTTAGAAGCATTTTGACAATGGAAATAGGAAGAAAGAAAGTCGAAGGACAGTTACAATAGGTTTGGCATCCACAATCCCCCCCCCCCCCCCCAAAAAAAAAGCATTGCCCACCTGCAGTACCTCAAAGAGAGAACTGCAGAATCTAGCAATTTCATTGCTGGGGGTTCCTGTTGAGCAGTGATTTTAGTTGAAGTTTGCCTGCAAATGCACTCTTGCAATCCAAAACTCATATGGCCTAAACTCTAAAAGAACCTTTAGCATCACATGGAATAAATCGAGATCTACAGAAGTACTCTCATCTGGAATCCTCTCTATGGATTTGGTAACGATGAATTACTTGATGCCTGGGATTTCAAAATATGAGGTGTGCATCGCAGCAGCCGGAGCAAACCCAGTCAATAATTGAGCCCCGAATTGGTGTTTCACTTTGTCATAATTTATTGAGTGGAAGTGATATGGGTACAAGTTAATGATTATAGACTGCATCATGTAGATATAATTTATTTTGTATTTAATCCATTGGCCAATACATGGTGAAGAATGCAGGGCAGCCCCCAGGGCACTATTTTGTCAGACCAGATAGATAGGAATTAAAATTTTTAGCCCTTTGACAGACTTTGATGAAAAAGAGAGAGGATGATCTCTGAAAAGAATGGTGGACATTTCCATAAAATGGTTCAAATTAAATTCTCTAAAGGAACCTGCCAACCATCTTGGATCAACACAGCTCTAGCATAATTGGGATCTTCCAACAGTTCATGCAAAGCACTGAGTCATAAGATACAAGACAACACAAAGCTTTCACTATCCTGAGAATTATGGCTTTCTTTGGAACACTATGTTAACTACACCTCATCCTCAGTGTTCAAATTATTCCCTATAAATTCTTCAAAAATTCATTGCAGTCAAGATTAAGTATGGGTTTGGTGTCACAATATCTTCGTTATCGAAATTCATTATTGAAACTTCAGTAATTAGAAAGGACAAAGAAAGTGACGCATTCGTAACAAGACAGCTGATGGTTCACAGAGTAAATGGTTTGTAGAGGTGCTGTGAGCACAAAATGTTCCCTATATATACATCAATTTTGATAAGCTGACATCAACAACAGCGATGAATTGTGCAATTTAGGTCATATATTGACCATAGTTTACAAAGTACCCTGAATGCAAAGGGTAATATCCCATAAACATTAAGGCCTTTCTTTAAGGAGCTGTGTCAGGATTACAGTGTATGCTCACAACTTGGAGCAAAGTAAATCTGCTCAACTGCAAGTCAGAATCTAGAAGGTATTTTTCTTCTGTGATTACTGTTGATGGAAACCAGCAATTGAGGGCTGACTGCAATAAACAGTTATGTCCAATGTATAACATCTGGACATAACTGTTTATTGCAGTCAGCCCTTGATATATTCTTTGTATCCCTTGGCTAAAGCTTAAATTAGTGCTTTGAATCCTTGAATTTCCATAGAAAGCTGCTTCATATGAAAAGCTTAATGCTGCAGCAACTAAAATATATAAATACAATGCGAAACGGAGACGGATTGGCAAGGATGGAATCAGACTATGATCTGAGTCAATCAGGTTCACTTTCTTGGCATGCATGTTCTGACCATGCGCAGTAATCATGGCACCGCTCCTTTCACCTCACGAAAATCATGCATTGCAGATTCATTGGTGAGCAGCGCCCTCTAGCGTTTATAAAAAAAAACCTATCGTGTCGCACTCATTATTTGCGCTGAGTATGGAGGACTAAATGCGTCAAGTTTGTGGAAAAGAAAGACAATCAGGTGTAATAATTAAACAAACAGTTCCCATAGATAAATACCACTTCATTTTAAAATTCCATAAATCATGAAAACTTACCGCATTATGACTGGAAAGTCACAGGCTCTGCTGATTTTACTGGTCCCCAGAAGAACTGAGAACCTTGAAACTTTTGACTGCTTTCTGTCGAACACGGAACCAAATTGTTACAACTGGTCGGGTGAGAGTTCTCTCCTAATGGCCTAGATACATTATCTCAGCCCAGTCCCTCTCCAAGACCAGAACTTCTGCTGAGTTCACCAACTTAATTAGGGTGGGCACAATTTGAAGTGAATTGAAGTTTACCGCACTTGTTTTAACAACTAAGGTACTCCGAGTCGATCAACTCCTTCTATTAATCAAATCAACCCTCATTTTTATCTTCGTTATCCTGCAAATGGAAAACATGGATGAAAAGATTGTCACAGAAAATTCAGACGGACTTGAATTTGCGCCACTTTTACCCATTACTGACTAAATTCTGTTTTCTTCCTACAGTTCTGCAATGCTGTGAGGGAAATCATTTTCACCAAAAGAAGTGCCTTCCTCACGGCCATATTGGGACTCGGGTCCATGCTCTTTCTGGGATCCGCAACGGCATACACGACCCTGCCCACTCTTATTCTCCCCTTCGCCCTCTGGATGGCATCATAACCCCTAGATCCATGATCAATCTCGCCATGGCAATGAACAAAAAATAATTTCTGAGCTGGAGTTTTTTTCATGCGGAAATGTACTGTACGTTTGTATCAAATGATTTTATGTTGTGATATTATCTTTGAACTTAGTACATTTAGGCTGTGCATACTATGCCAAGTAAACTTGTGTCCTATATTTTTTCATATTCCCGATACCATAGGATAGACAGAGTTTGAAGCTATCTAAACTTTTAGTTAATGATCAGTCATGAAATGGGAAGCCTTTGGGAACAGTAAAAATATGGATGCTTTACCTGTCTTTTTGCTTTACTTAAAAATTATTTATAAATGTTTTTTTTTTTTTTAAAGTGCTGTCATTACCCACATGCACAATGGCCATTTTAATGTTTTGCCTCCAACATAGTTACAAACAGGTCAACCATGTAGTAACATGCAGTCACTGACATAGAAAGGCTCTTGCAAGTACAGGTTTGCCAATGCTGGGGAAGTTACTGTAAAAAAGTGAAACATCTAATCGTCACCCTCTTAAAATAATGGCCTATGTCTTTTTTTGGATGAAAACAAGTTTTTGGCCTAATTCATCTCTTGCTCTGCATTTGGTTAAGTTTTTTGTGTTTTCCCAAAAACGTGAAAAAATGACTTTTTTTATTTTAATAGATTGACAATATAGTACATATTACCGTTCATCAAAAGCAATAAGTTATGTTTTTGGATTTATTTTAAGTTATTTTAAATGAATAGCCAATGTAGTCAACGGTTGCCTGCATAATTGATTACAAATGGCTTCAATTGCTATAGCCCATAATTACTCTCGTTTCATATTTTGGAACAAAATTAATTAGGCCTACTACTGCCTTATGTCTTTCTTGTTTATTTAAATTTTATCATAAAACATTCAAACATGGAAAGAGCATCAACTGAGCAACAAAGACACAAAATCCACTGTACAGCAGAAGATTACACTGTGGCCTCTTGTGTAAATAGATTTCATAAGAAGGATTACCTATTGTTTTGGAAAAGTTACATTCAAGAAAAGATTTTACCACCAAATAAATGTACTAAGTTGCATCACAATTCTACTTTCTATTCACAGTACAATCTCACATTATTTTGAATAACTGTCATGCTGCCTTTACAGAACAGATTAAAATAAAGCACAATGGGAGTATGAACCTGTGGCTAATTTGAACAGAACATAATCAAATGAATATTACCATAGCCACCACATATCAATTACAGGCGATGGTTTTTCCTGAGGTTTGTTTGCCATCTTGAAATACAAATGTATTCAGGCATGAAAAAAATAAAATGAACTGTGATACATTCAGTGCAGCACATGTTGCATAGTGAGCAGGGATTTAATCTAACCCAGTCTTAAATTATTCCTCCTAATGTTTTTTTTGGCTGTGAGTATAAGGGCCTGTTTCACAGACATGGCTTAAGCGCAGTCCTGGACTAAGCACAGTTTTGTGGAGAGATTTTCTGTTGAAAATTGAATTTAGTCGAAGATTAAGCTTAATCTGTGAAACCGGCCCAATATCTGCAATTTCTTGGATGTGATAACCAGATATTGATGTTCTTTGATGTAGCTGTTGTGCATCTAGTGGTGCTCCAAAATTGATTTTAACAAGACTTGGTGCAACCTAGTATTTGGCTGGGCCACCAAGTGTTGTATGAGAATGTGGGCCCATGAAAAGGGTGCTAAATGAGGCAAAGCTCACGCAATTATATGAAGTGCAAGTTTAGTAATGAGCTGGAGCTGATAAATTATTTACAAAGTACATGGGGAGAGTGTGAAAGAGGGAGAGTGGGGGAGTGAGAGTGTGAAAGAGTGAGTGAGGGTGTGTGAGTAAGTGAGAGTGAGGGAGTGGGAGGTGGGGGGAGTCTTGAGTGAGGAAAACATCAAAAGCACGTCATACATTTGAATAGACCAAGAGCTAGAGTAAGGGTAGCAGTTATTGATTTTGTGAATGTCAATTTGAGAGAGACAGCCGCAGCAGATGTAGATAGTTAAATTATGTATGCATGTTCCTGAATCGTAATGAAACAATGAAGTTATCATTACAGTTGTGCGAATCGGGGACGTGATGTCACTTTCGTGAACCCATGGCAGTTCCTATATAGTCCATGGGCTGGAGGCCAAAATTTCACTTTTTGGTCTCACTCAAAGGGACGAAGGCTACCTATATTTTTTGGAAAGATACATGTCAGTAGATCATTTTTTTTCTATGATAGCCTTTCCAGGTGAGTAGCCAAATTTTGGTTATCAGCTCATGAAGTTAACCACCCCCTAAGGCAAATTGCATGGTAGACGCAGGTGCATAGCCTGGTTTTCCCTCATGGTTAGAACTTTTCTCAATGCTCAGTAATATTGTGTGTGGTGTCACTTTAAAGGGGACCTTCTAAGCTTTCTTTTAAACCCAATTGTGAACCTTTCTGATAAATATGGAGTTCACTGCAGCTCTTCAAACCATCAAAAGCATACTTTTTTTTTTTTTGCAATTTGCACCTAAACTGTGTTCTTTCTTTCAGTCCTGTAGCATCTAGGAACATCAGAAACACAAAACATAAGTACCACAACACTTACCTGGTTATAAGGTTTCAGAAAATATATAACATACCTCTACAATTTCATTGTGAAAATTCAAGATGGCGCCGTGGTCCATTGTTACCCATTTTCAATTTAAGATCTTGACAACCTAGATGGTCGTGTAATACCTCTATTTAACGGTTAATGGGGGTGGGAAGTCCATTTCTAAAGTTATTTTCGAGATTCAAGGTCAAATTCAAGGTCCACTGAAGGTCAAAGGGCAAATTTGGAATCATAGGCTACTTTGCTCCAGTTAGAACAAACCACAGTCCACCACAGCAGAAAGAATCAGAGCGGCAGGTAAATATCACCCCGCTGCTGCTGTCCTACCAACGATCACAATCCAAAACAAGCAATCCAAGGTTGGTTTTACTTCTATGATTATTCTATTAATACACACATAAACATCAATTGTTGCGTCCTGCAGGGCGGTTAACAATAGGTACTCAAGCGATGATGACTGTAAATATTGTAGCAGCAAAGTAATCAGGCTTTATCCAGTAAACTATCGGTTCCTAAACTGTGGTATGCGTACCCCTAGGGGTACGCAACGCGAGTGTAGGGGGTATGTGGGAAGAAAAAAAAAAAGCAAATAGCAACGTATGTAGGCAACGTAATACAACAAATAAGCAATCTGCCAATCAGTCCCAGCACTTTACTACGCACGCACACCAAGTTAGGCTCGAGGGTTCTCCCTTCAACTGAAAAGTTGTTACTAGGCAACCAACACGAAACTTCAGTCAGTTTAGTTACATGTCACTTCGCTGCTATGGCAATGAAACGTTGCTGCTAACAAAGAACGAACAAACACGAACATGGACAAATGGCTGAAAAGAGTACACCCGCCCTTCACAGAGGCGCCATCGGCTCCTAGGTCTACCGTCGGGGATGCCCCTGTCGATGACAGCAACCCAGATTTCTCTTCCGTCGATCAGGGTGCTAGCAGCAGTAGGGATAATGTTGCTTATCAAGATACTAGCATGGCTAGTGCCGCTGACAGTGACTGTGAGTATGATGAGCCCCCTGACATAGGCAAGCGTATGGATGCAGAAAGGACCACATCAGAAAAAAGACGCAAATATGATAAGAAATACATTGCGTTGGGGTTCACTCGGTACTGGCTCGTCTATTCAGCCACAGTGCATTGTATGCGCGAAAGTGTTATCTCACAACTCAATGAAACCGTCACTCTTGCGCTGACATCTGGAGACAAATCACCCTCACTTGAAAAATAAACCACAGGAGTTTTTTGAAAGGGAATTACATGGGCATAAGAAAAAGCATAAGAGAACCAGACACAATAAACAAGAAAGGGTTAGAGGCGCCTTATATGGTGAGCTACCGACCAACCCGGACTGGCAAGCCCCACAATATTGTGGAGGAGTTTTTCCTACCTTCTGCCGCAGACGCGGTTGGGGTAATGTTGGGAGGAAAGGGCAAAAAGTGTCATACAGTCCATGCCTTCATCAAACCGTTTCTCGGCATATCAGTGCCATGGCTGGGGACGTTTTAAAACAGTTACTGCTGCACATACGAGCCAGTGAATTTTATTCACTACAGCTGGATGAGTCAATGGACGTGGCCGGCTTGGCGAAGCTCCTGGTATATGTCCGTTAAATCCGTGAAGGGTCAGTTAAGGAGGACAAGCTGTTCTGTGAACCACTCGAAACAAGAACAACAGGGGAGGACATATTCCGTATGCTGGACACCTTCGTGACATCGAATGGACTTTTTTGGACTAAATGTGTGGGCATCTGCACAGATGGCGCAAGAGCCATGATAGGGAGGCACAGTGGAGGGGTCACGCGCGTCCAAGCGGATGCCCCCGATGCCACTTGGATGCACTGCGGCATCCACAGAGAGGCTCTGGCTGCCAAGGGGATGCCTGTAAATTTGAAGAACGTTTTGGACACAACTGTAAAAATTGTGAACTTTGTTAAAGCCAGGCCTCTGAACTCTCGCATATTTACTGCACTCTGCAATGAAATGGGCAGTGACCATACAGCTCTTCTACTGCACACGGAGGTGCGCTGGTTATCAAGGGGGAAAGTATTGACACACGTCTTTGAATTAAAAGATGAACTTAAAACGTTTTTTGTTGATCAGACATTTCACCTGTCTGGCAATTTGCATTTCTTTCACGACTAGCTTATCTCGGCTTTTTCTCGGCTGAATGAACTTAATCTTGGATTACAGGGGCTCTCCGCAACCATCTTTAATGCGCAAGATAAAATCGAGGCAATGATCCAGAAACTGAAGCTCTGGATAGACTGCGTGGGTAAAAACAAGACAGAGGCCTTTCCGTTGTTGCATGATTTTGTTGGGGTAATGGCCTCGCACAGAACACCAATGTTGGGAAAAATGCAATTTGCCTAATGATATCAATATTATTAATTTGACTATCCAAAAATATGATATCGTA
The DNA here is from genome assembly GCA_029721435.1 of Gymnothorax reevesii. NCBI lineage: Eukaryota > Metazoa > Chordata > Actinopteri > Anguilliformes > Muraenidae > Gymnothorax > Gymnothorax reevesii. The sequence continues at coordinate 106,901,330 of CM056579.1, forward strand.
ATATTAATATTAAATATTAATATAATCACCTCGGGGCACCACCCTTCCTCAGTGAAGGGAAAACGATAGCCAATTAATAAAACCTCAGTCTCAATATCTGCTAAGCTATTAATTTGGAAATTGATTAATAATTAAATTAATAATTGTAACCAACTTACCCAATTAATAGTTAGATTGAAGGCTTTGGAGTTCTATAGAAGAGGTTGGCAGTTTCGTTCACTCTTGTACAACATTAATAACCACAGCATATGTCTTTAAAGGATATTTATTTAAATGAAACAAATGAAACACACAATCTAGACTACACTATACACTATATGCACAATGGAGGAGGTGTGTGTGTGTGTGTGTGTGGGTGTGTGTGTGCGCGCGTGCGGGTGTGGGTGAGAGAGAACAAAGAGATGATCTAAGGTGTGAGTGGAGGGGCCTTGCTGACCATGTGGAGTGGGGGAAGGCAACCCTACTGTAACAGAGACCAAGTCTTTGTAGCAATGGAAAGTTTAAAGAGTTATAAAGTCAGTTAAATGACTTAAAACACTCAGTGTTGTGTTTGTGTGTGTGTATTACATTAAAATGAAGAGATCTGTTTGTATTTTGCACAGGAAAGGCGCCGTGTTAGTCTACAGGGGTTATTTGCATGCAAAACCTTGTCTGGTATATATTAATACCATCCTGTCCTACTAAAACACAATCCTAAAAACAATCACAGCAACTATCATTTTACAAATACACACAGTCAGTCTTAGTCTTAAAAGAAGGTTTGAATGCCCAGTTGTTACCAGTCCTTAGTTGAGGAAAGAGGTTTGGAGGTTGCTGGAGGATCCAATCACGGGTGATGTTGATCCGGCTGGAAGAGCGGTTCTGGTGCTGTCAGAAGAGCCGTTCTGGTGCGGTCCGTGCCTTTGCTGTGGGCAGAGGAGGGAAGCTGGCCGCTCCTCAAAAGCAAGCTGTTTCTTCAACTCTTGCTGTACTACTGGTAGCCTGGCAGATTCTTCAGCATGGCCAGTCTATGCTGGGCCTAGGAGGTGGGGGAGGGGTTCCCCAGCCTGAGCAGTCCCCAGGGGTCCAGGAGCCTCTCCAAGGGAGGGAGAGAGAGTCCAGAGCTCCAAGAGAGGATCCAAGAGAAGAGAGAGATGAAATGGTTGACCACTGCTTTTATGTGCCTGGCCTGCTGGCGGGAGGGGCTTGCAGGCAGCAAGTGGTCATGGGAAGTCCTGGACTCCATTTTGTCTCCTCACATATGAAAGGCTTTCCTCTGTGTGACCCCAACAATTTTCTGTGTGAAAATCACCTCAGTCTGACAGACGGCATCAAGCGCGACATCACGTCACATCTCAGCGAGCTGGCTGCTGAGCTGCGCAGGTACTTCCCCGACAGTAACGAGTCGGACAGTTAGATTCGACATCCCTTTTCTACTGTCCCTTCTGCCCTGTCGGTATCTGAACAAGAGAACCTCATTGACATAGCATCAACAGGATCCATGAAAATTGATTTCAACTACAAGCCTCTTCCAGATTTCTGGATAGGACTGCGCACAGAGTACCCTGAACTGGCAACACTGTCAAGAAATTAATGCCCTTCACAACTACGTATTTATGTGAAAGGGGGTTCTCATCTCTGACGAGCCTGAAAACTAAATACCGGACAATAAACTTCTACCGCACAAGCTGCGTGTAGAAGACGATTTAAGGCTGAAACTTTCTCCAATTCGACCAGACATAAGGGGGCTATGTGCGTCCTCTCAAGCACACCTTTCACATTAACCTGGATTTCGGTCATGTTTAATGAACCCCGCTCCAGTCACGCCCCCTCTCAAACTCGACGCAGAGCCCCACATGATTGGTTATGTTTTTAACAGGCTAATTAGTTCTTAGTCTTAGTTCTTGTTTCTTATTTTTCATGCCTATTCATCTGTAGTTGTATTTAATATCTGCAAGCTAGTTAATAAAACTGCTCCCTAAGATTCATGTTTTTATTCCTTGTTGTGCATAGGCTGTGTGTGTGTGTGTTTGGCACGGGGGGTGGGGGGTGGGGGGGTACCTGGTTGGAGATTAAATGCCTCAAGGGGTACGGGATGTTAAAAAGTTTAGGAACCACTGCATTAAACGATTGTAAATGTGTACGGTTACAAATGCAGCTGATGTGTCCACTTCATGTATCAGCGACTGCTGACAGTTGGCTAGCTACGTGCTATGCCAGCAGACTGATTTCAGCTCGCTGACTCGTACTCAAGCGATAATGGCCATATATATTATAGCAGTGAAGTAATCAGGCTTTATTCGTTAAAAGATTGTAATTGTGTAGGGTTACAAATGAAGCTAACATGTCCACTTCAAGTATCAGCAACTGCTGACAGTTCGCTAGCTACGTGCTATGCCAGCAGACGGATTTCAGCTCGCTGACTCTACGGAGTACAGAAATTCATTGTAATTGTGGGTAGCAAGTTAGCTACAGTCTGCATAATCGTGCATAATGTTGTGTTATGCATAATATCCGTTTCAGATGGAATCCGGTATCAAATCATCAGCTAGTAAACGGATGTAAGCATGTGCAAAAAAATTCTTTCTCCATGAACGTAAGATGAACTAAGATAGCTGGTTCAATTTAGCTTTGCCTATAGTAGGCTACCTGCCTACCATCAATGCTCCAGTGACACAAATGTCTACGGTCAATGAAGTGCTCAACCAGTCACTGATCATCATGCAAGACTTAGGCCTGAAAGAGATTGTCTGTGTGTTTGACCAAGCCATGTATGCAAAGGCTGCTGAGATCACATGGAAACATCACAACAAGTTTCAGAACACCATCATCAGGCTTAGGGTATTCCACACCATCTGCACACTGATGGCAATCATTGGAAAACGTTTCCAAGATGCTGGACACCAAGACCTCTGCATTGAGTCTGGTTGCAGAAGGCTCCGTTTCTGTTGTTATGGATGGCTGCAAGTACAACAGGGGCGTGCGACTCCGGTATGAAGCACTCATGTGACTGACATGGAATGGGTTCTTGTCACGGTTGGAAGCAACTCACATGAATGACCTGGTTCACCTGGAAGAGACACTGAAGACAATTGACTGTCTTGACACTTTGAAGGAGGTTCTTGACAGCAACTCTTGCACACGCATAATGGAACTGTTTGAAGTCTACCGCAAGTTCCTAAGAGATGGAAACGGCAGCCTCTCATCCTTCTGGATGTCCTATTTGGACATGGTGGAAATCTTGTTTGGGCTCATCCGAGCATCCAGAGAGGGAGACTGGATGCTTCACCTGGCAAGTATTCGGGCAATGATCCCATGGTGTTTTGCATATGATAGGATGAATTATGCACGGTACCTCCCATATAGATGTCTCAGCTACCCACCACACACCCAGCTGTTTGGTATTCATGGAATTTATGAACTTCTCAGTTCAACTAGGCTCCAAAAATCCTTTTGGTCGAATCCCTGTTGACTAAGCCATAGAAGGAATGGTGAACAAAGACACCCAGACAGCTGGAGGGAGAAAGGGATTCAGCTTGAAACTAGGGGCTTTGAGTAAATATTATCTAACTGCTGAGTACAGAAGCTCAGAACCTCAGACAGCTGAGAGACCTGACAGGCCAAAGCATGTCCAAACTTTCCCACCCAGATCTATAGGATCCAAGGATCCAAAGAGATGAGGCAGAAGTCCAGTCTCACATTGATCTTATGGGGAATCTTATGGGCTCAATCCTTTGTCCCCTGATGAGTCTGATCTGAGTAGCCTGTCCACTGGCTTCTTGGCTCCATCTGATGTAACCAGGGATCTCTTGAGAGCTCATGAGATTTGGGAAAAGGCCTACCTGATTTTCAAGAAAACCAGGGGCCAGTTGCATAAAATTAGACCCAGTCTTACACTTAAATGTAATTTAAGTCAGACTTACTATGGACACATAAATAAGCCTGTTGCATAAAACCGGTCTATGAGTGACTTATTTAAGACGGACTTAGATAGCCTGTCGCGCTATGTACCATGGGTAAAATAAGACACTTCACAGAGCAGAAAAAAATGGCGGACACAACAGTGACACTCGGTGGCAGCGGGAGATCACCGCACTTAAACGGAACAGAAAAGCTTTGCTTGCTGGCGGAATATAATGCCGAAAACAGTATTTTATTCAATCGTTTCAATCAAGCGAACAAAAAATTTGACACGTCATCAATCTGTTAAATCCTGCATTCAGGCCAAGAAAAATGCTTTCAAACAAGGATCTCTATCTGACACAATCGGCCACGAAAAATATGAAAATTGAAATACTAAGAGCAAAACAGAACTATAAGGAAAAATTGCAACATAATGAGTCCACAAACAAACTGGGTTCAGCATGGTCATGTATGAAAAGCATGTATGTATGAAAAGTCTGACTCAAACAATGCCATCACTCTTGAGGGCTTTGACTCTGATCTCAACCTTGCAAATGCCCTTAACAGCTTTTATAACCGCTTTGATATAGCTGATTTTAACAGTGAAATACAGGACCTGAGACATAAACTTATGGACCAGGATTACCATTACATCAGAGAACAGGACATTGTAAGAGCATTCATACACACAAAAACAAACAAGAATAAAGGGCCGGATGCTATTTGTGGTCGTCTGCTGAAAACATGTTCCAAAGAACTGGCTCCAATATTCCACCACATATTCAACAAGTCCCTGCAAACCCAGCATGTGCCCAAATGTTGGAAGGATGCTGTGGTGGTCCCAGTTCCCAAATCCAACTGCCCCAAAGTAATGAACGACTTCAGACCCATAGCGCTCACATCCATAGTTATGAAAACTTTTGAAAAATTAGTCAAATCTGTAGTCATGCTGTTGACACAGCCAAACATGGATGCACTGCAGTTTACCTATAGGCCACAAAGGGGAGTTGAAGATGCCACAGCCACCCTTTTGAATATGATTTTTAAACATCTAGAAGGGAAAGACACCCATGTTCGACTCTTATTTATTGATTTTATGTCTGCTTTTAATTCTATCCAACCACATGTTTTAATGGAAAGGCTCAAGGAGGAATTTAATTTGACTAATAACCTTTTGGGGTGGATTTTGGACTTTTTAATAAACAGAACACAGAGAGTACGGATCAATGGCACCCTGTCTGATCAGACCTGCAGTTCCACCGGATCGCCACAGGGATGTGTTCTGTCTCCACTATTGTTCATTTTATGTACAAATATGTGTCGTAGCAACAGAGCTGGCAGATCAATTATAAAATATGCTGATGACACCGTCATTTTAAGTTTGTTACACGGCAATGAGACAAGTCATGGCCCAACAGTCGAGGAATTCAAAGACTGGTGTGACAAATCCTTTTTACAAATGAACATTTTGAAAACCAAGGACATGATTATTGATTTCAGGAAGCACCACCAGACTCAGATGCCCACAGAAATAAATGACCAGGGTGGAGGGTGGAGACAGTGGACAAATATAAATATCTTGGCACTATTATCGATAACAAGCTCACTTTTGAGGCAAATTGTGAAGCTGTTTTTAAAAAGGCCAACCAACGTATGTATTGTTTGAGGAAATTGTCTTACTTCCACATTGACCAAACCCTACTGACTCTCTTTTATCGTGCTTTTATTGAATCTATTTTATCCTTCTGTTTGGTGAGCTGGTTCAACAACCTATCCCTGAAAAACAAAAAATTCACTTGTTATGGCCCCAATTTGTTATTACATTTAAAACAACAACAACAGCAACAGCAAGGGATGACAGACACAGTTTTAAAAACCTCAACACATTTAATTAACAAACAAAGACTAAACTACTATTTACAACTACAGACCAAGATTGATTACAAAAAAAACAGAAATATTTACAGTCCCCTGGTGATGTGCTGGGTGAGGAAAAAGGCTCAAACACAAAGGCAAAAATCCACAAAAGAAACTTCACAGGACAGAACAGAACAGAAATGACAGGTCTGGTCACACGTATCCTTCTTCTTTCAATTTCTCCTACTACTTCTACTGTCTCAATTCTTTTCCTGATATACTCTTTTGCAGACCCCACCCACATTTAGACCTCTTGTTTTTTAATTTTCTGAGACTTGCCCCAGACATGTCCAGGACATGTCTAAACATGACTCCAGGCTGAGCTTAACAAAAAAAAGGTAAATACCTATGTGGCCTATATTCACATTACACCTCCATTCCAAAAGGGAAAAATTTTGACTCATAAAGGCAAAATTTTTCTTTTCAATACAAAATGGTTAAGTGAACACTTGTCTATATATACATATCATACAATATTCAAACACATGATATATATATATATACACATTCAAACACGGGATAAGCAATCAGCAATTACATTGTCAGTACCCTTCACATGCTTAATTTCCAAGTCAAACTCCTGTAAAATCAAACTCCAATTCAACAATCTCCGATTCTCGTTTTTCATCTTACTCAAAAACATTAACGGATTGTGGTCAGTGTACACAATCATTGGCTTTTGTCCTGTACAAACATAAACCTCAAAGTGTTGTAAAGAAAGGACCAGAGCCAACAGTTCCTTCTCTATTGTGGAATAGTTCCTTTGGTGGCGATTGAACTTCCTGGAGAAGTATGCCACGGGATGCTCAATGTCATCAGAGTCACTTCTCTGTAGGAGCACAGATCCACAACCTTGGTCGCTAGCATCGACCGCGATGGAGAACGGTTTGTTGAAGTCAGGAGATTTGAGCACGGGGAAGTGACACAGCAGAGACTTCAGGCGATCGAAGGCTCTCTGGCATGCATCATCCTAGGTGAACTTTACACCTTTCTTCAGTTGGTTAGTTAGACTGAGAGCAATCTCAGCAAAGTTCTTGCAGAACTTGCGGTAGTACCCGATCATTCCAAGGAAGCGGCGCAAAGCTTTTTTGTTGTCAGGAACCGGAAAGTCCATGATGGCTTGGAGTTAAGCATTTATGGGTGCCACCTTACCCTGGCCTATGACGTAGCCAAGATAGGTGACAGTAGCACAACCAAAGTCACTCTTGCTCAGGTTAACAGTCAGGTTAGCCTGGGTCAGGCGCTGGAACAACGTCTCTACATCTTTTAGATGTTCTTCCCAGGAGTCACTCCATGTGATCAGGTCATCGATGTATGCACCCGTGTGTGGCAATCCGGCGATTGTAGACTGTATCATCCTTTGGAACGTGGCTGGGGCATTTTTCATGCCAAAGGGTAGGACTTCATACTGGTACAATCCAGATGGTGTGGCAAAAGCAGAGATGCTCTTGGCCCTCTCAGTTAAAGGCACACACCAATAACCCTTCAATAAATCAATCTTGGTCAGAAACTTTGCTTGCCCTACACTATCAATACAATCATCAATCCTAGGTATTGGAAACACATCAGTTCTAGTTACAGCATTGACTTTGCGATAATCTGTACAGAATCTAGTACTTCCATCAGGTTTTGGAACTAGCACACAGGGTGAACTCCAATCGGAGTTGGAGGGTCTGATAATATCATGTTTTATCATGTATTCAACCTCTTTCTCCGCAATCTTTCTCTTTTCAGGATTCATCCGGTATGGATGCTGTTTTATTGGTTTGGCATCACCAACATCTACATCATGAGAGGCTATAGTAACTCTCTTTGGAACATCAGGAAACAAATCCTCATATTTCTTGATCAACCTTTCAAACTGATCTCTCTGTGAGGGTTCTAAGTGCTGGAGTTTTACATCAAGATTTTGCAACACTTCAGTGTTTCACAATTTACATGAAAGAACTTCAGCTTTAATTCTTGGTGCATCATCTTGAAACTCCCCCTCATCTTCACACGTTTCGACCATTGGAGAATCTGAAGTGACAGCTGCAACCCTAGCATTTCTGTCATGATAAGGCCTTAGCATGTTAATATGACACAATTGTTTTGGTTTTCTCCTATCTGGAGTCTTCACAATGTAATTGAGATCATTGAGTTTTGTCAGAATTTCATAAGGACCATGAAATCTAGCCTGCAATGGATTGGACTGCAAGGGAAACAACACAAGGACCTTTTCTCCTGGTTTAAACTCACGGCTTCTAGCCTTATGATCATACCAAGTTTTCATTTTTCCCTGACTTGATTTCAAGTTCTCTTTGGCAAGGTCACAAGCTGCACGCAATCTTTCCTTGAACTTGCTAACATAGTCTAACAGACTGATATGCGGCTCTTTCTCTTGCCATTGTTCACTCAATAATAGCAAAGGTCCTCTCACTTCATGACCAAACACTAGCTCAAATGGACTGAATCCAGTAGACTCCTGCACTGCTTCTCTAGCTGCAAACAACAGCAAATGAACCCCTTCATCCCAGTCTTTCTCATGGTCATAACAATAAGTCCTCATCATTGTCTTGAGAGTGGAATGAAACCGCTCTAAGGCACCCTGACTTTCTGGATGATAGGCACTAGAAAGAATCTGCTTTGCACCTAGTTCATACACAACCTGCTGAAACAATCCTGATGTGAAATTGCTACCCTGGTCTGACTGAATTTCCCTGGGAAGGCCAAACAACGTGAAGAACTTTATCAAAGCTTTCGAGATTGCAGTTGCCTTGATGTTACGTTGAGGTATGGCTTCGGGGAATCTGGTAGATGCACACATGATTGTCAACAAGTACTGATTTCCAGATCTAGTCTTGAGTAATGGACTAACGCAATCAACAATGACCCTAGAGAATGGCTCCCCAAATGCTGGGATAGGCTGCAATGGAGCTACAGGTGGGTCTAACTGGTGTTTTCCAACTACCTGACAAGTGTGACAGGTTTTGCAAAAGTTGGAAACGTCTTTCCGAAGCCCAGGCCAAAAGAAGTGTTTCATGATCTTATCAACAGTCTTGTTAACACCAAGATGACCTCCTAAAGGTAAACTATGAGCCATTGTTAAGATCTCATTCCTATAGACCTTCGGAACAACAAATTGCCTGACCACTGCCCAATCTGCATTGGCAGGGATATCAGGAGGGCGCCACTTCCGCATCAACACACCATCCTTGAGATAATACCCCACTGGAACTGCGTCTATTTCTTTATCAGGAAGGGCTCTCCTCTTTAGTACACAAATTTCAGGATCATTAGTTTGCTCCTCAATCAACCGCTTTCTGGACAGAGACAAGTCTCCAGACACATCAGAATCACCAGACCCATCCGGCTGGCTGAATAGAGAACTGATAAAAGTATCTGATAAGTCCTCAAACGGAGAAACCATAGTAGGGCAATCAGAGTCATGAGGCGAACCACCTGAGTCCTGACTATTCAATGTGCTGGACGGCACCACATCATCTTCTTCTTTAGCCTTCTTGGCCATAGCACGAGTCACTGCGCAAGAAGGATACAGAGATGGGTCCTCATCCCCATCTTCAGTGCTCGGCTGTGAAGTAAGATGTACAGGGGGAACTACTTTGCCCCCAGCCAGGTCATTGCCTAGCAACAGAGAAACACCCTTTATAGGTAGACTTGACATAAGTCCCACCTTTACCTGTCCTGTAACTAAATCTGACCTCAAGAATATAGAGCGCAGGGGTACAGATACAGTCCTCCCTTCAATACCTCGTACAAGTATGAAATCCCCTGAAGCGGTCTCATCACGTAACTCCAAGGAGTCCATCAACAAAAGTGACTGAGAAGCTCCGGTATCCCTTAGGATATATATGGGGACAGGAGTAGTATGCTCATTCAGAGCCACAAATCCCTCTGACACAAACTGGAAGAAATTCCTCCCTCACAAAGTCAGCTGTATTAGGCTTTTTAGCCCCACAAGAAGCAGGCAATTTAGCAGATTGGTTATCTACTACAGGGGTTTCTAACCTTGTTTTCACAAAGGCATTTGGTTTGGTATCCTTTTCTTTTTCTTTCTTAGCTTTAAGGAACCAACAATTAGTTGTAACATGACCAGATTTCTTGCAATAACTGCAAACTAGACCACTTTTGTCACTGTCAGCTTTCACACTTTGATCAGACCTGTTACTGGATTTCTTAGCACCATCACCAGATTTGTCTTTGTCTTTGGGTGAGGAATCTTGGGTATTACCATAACCCTTTTTCTGAAATTGGGACCATCTATTATTACTGCTAGACTGAAATTTGGACTTATGTGTGAGAACATATTCATCTGCAAATTTGGCAGCTAATTGCAAATTCAGTGCTTGCTTCTCATTAAGGTAGGTCTTAACATCATCTTTAACACAGTTCTTGAATTCTTCAACTAACACCATCTCTTTTAGTGAGTTAAAATCATCCTTGACCTCCATAGAAGTACACCAGCGCTCAAAGCAAACCTGCTTTTCATTAGCAAATTCAACATAAGTCTGATTTTCAGATTTCTTCAGACCTCTGAATTTCTGTCGGTAAGCCTCTGGAACCAACTCATAAGCTCTCAAAATAACCTTTTTGACAACCTCATAATCAGAGGAATCATCTGCAGACAAAGCCGAATAGGCTTGTTGAGCTTTACCCTTGAGGACAGTTTGCAACATCAGAGGCCAGTGTTCCTTTGGCCACTGGCAACTCTTTGCTACCTTTTCAAAACACTGGAAATAGTTGTCAACATCCTTTTCCGAAAATGGAGGCACCAGTTTTACCTCCTGACTGGCACAAAATTTATTTTTAGTTTCAATTAAAATTTTTAGTTGCTCCATTTGGAGTCTTTCTTCTCTATCGAATTTCTCTAATTCAAAATCTCTCTGTCTTGCAAATTTTTCTAACTCAAATTCTCTTTGTTTTTCTTTTTCCTTCCTTTCTATTTTCTCTTCTCTTGCTAATTTTTCTAATTCAAGCTCCCTTTCTTTCTCTTTCTCTTCCCTCTCAAATTCTCTTTGCTTTTCTTTTTCCTCCCTTTCTTTTTCTCTTTCCTCCCTTTCTTTTTCTCTTTCCTCCCTTTCAATCTCTAGCATTTTTAATTTAAGTTCCATTTCTATATTTGGATTTTCCACTGGAAACTGTTCCAGATCTCCGGGTGCAAACACATTTTCATCAATGTAATATTCAACTATCTCTCGAGCCAGTCTTGCTTTTCGCATGGCTGGTTTCACCTCTGTCAGCTCTAAATGTCTGCAAATTTCTAGCAGTTCTGTCTTTTTAAAAGACTTCAAAACCCCTACGGTTGGTGATGCCAAGAAATCATCCATTGCTGTCGTCAATATATATGTATTCAATTAAAAAAAAATCAATTTTACAATTTGAAATGTTAGATTTTCAATAAATTACTCACAAAATGGTCTATCCCGGACCTTGAGCCCCCAATTTGTTATGGCCCCAATTTGTTATTACATTTAAAACAACAGCAACAGCAACAGCAAGGGATGACAGACACAGTTTTAAAAACCTCAACACATTTAATTAACAAACAAAGACTAAACTACTATTTACAACTACAGACCAAGATTGATAACAAAAAAAAACAGAAATATTTACAGTCCCCTGGTGATGTGCTGGGTGAGGAAAAAGGCTCAAACACAAAGGCAAAAATCCACAAAACTAACTTCACAGGTCTTGAACAGAAATGACAGGTCTGGTCACACGTATCCTTCTTCTTTCAATTTTTCCTACTACTTCTACTGTCTCAATTCTTTTCCTTATATACTCTTTTGCAGACCCCACCCACATTTAGACCTCTTTTTTTTAATTTTCTGAGACTTGCCCCAGACATGTCCAGGACATGTCTAAACATGACTCCAGTCTGAGCTTAACAAAAAAAAGGTAAATACTGCCATCTAGTGGCCTATATTCACATTACACACTCAACCAAATAGTCTAGCAGACTTAAATGGTCTAGCAGACTCATAGGAGAGCCACAGCTTAGCCCTGAATCCCTATACAACAGACAATTACGGAGGATAACTGATTCCATATTACAAGATGGCTCCCACCCACTACATAAAGAATTCCAGCTCCTACCCTCTGGTCACAGATACAGCCAACCTGCATGTAAGACAAAACGTTTCAGAGGAAGCTTTGTCCCCTCTGCTATTAGAGAAATTAATAACATAGCCTCTAAACATAGACTGTGATGGCATATTTTAGTGTATTTTACCATGTTTTTTTGTTTTTGCCATATTTGCCTTACCTCATTTTACCATATATTTATCAGTCATAAAACTATGTTATTTTTTATATATTTATTAATCTGCTATCATTTCTATCCCTGTTACGTCATGTGACACCATGTATCTTAAGTAGGATGCAGTGCTTTTGGTATTGTCTTATGTTCAGTGTGAAATACCTGTATGTCATGTGTGTCCTAAATGTTTAAATGTTTGTATGAGCAGAGATCACTTGACTGCAAACCAAATCTACCTTTGGGTACTAATAAAGTCAAATGAATGAATGAATGAATGAGGGGAGAAAATTACGGAAAGACGAACAGTATCAACGGTCGTGAGAACCGTAAAAGATGTTCAAAATCTTTGGTGCAAGAATCAAAAGCTGCTTTCACACCGGACGCGAAACGAATTTTTCGCACGACAAGTTACATTCAAAGTCAATGCAAAGACGTGAATACATGCGTGTATTCGCGGCTTTGCATTTACTTCGAAAGTAATCTGTCTTGCGGAAAATTCGTTTCGCGTCCGGTGTGAAAGCCTACGGAGCCCCCCTGGTGTCAGTCGAGAAAAAAAAAAAGCCATGTACTAAACTGAGGAAACAGATTACTAAACTGACGGAACAGATTGCTTAACTGTGCACACAGTTTACTAAACTGAGGGAACAGATTACTAAACTGTGCGCACAGTTTACTAAACTGAGGGAACAGTTTACTAAACTGAGGGAACAGATTACTAAACTGTGCGCACAGCTTACTAAACTGAGGGAACAGATTGCTAAACTGAGGGAACAGATTACTAAACTGTGCGCAGAGTTTACTAAACTGAGGGAACAGATTGCTTAACTGAGGGAACAGATTGCTAAACTGTCACAATGACGGACAATCAGAAAGTGTAACGCGACCTCTGCCATAAACTAATGCATTATTATTATTATTATTATTGGTATTATTATTATTATTATTTATTGATCGATGTAAAGACTACAGCTTTCACGTTCAGAATGGATCATGGTTCTTTACTTCCCTAAATCAACGATGAGCCTATATTACGATATTTGTTAACAAACACAGAATCTGTGTGCTTTTTTTGTTGACTGTTCTGCTCTGTTTTAGGAAATAGGCAAATAAATATTCGCATTGTTTATTATTGTTTCTCCGATTGCAATGTCTCATCTCACTGGGATGTCTATAGCTATAGACTGTTTTGTGATCCACCAGTTTAAATAAATATTTGGCAAAATATTGTTCTCATTATTTAACAATGCAGTGTAAATTGATGGGAACAAAAAGGGAAGGAGAGAAAAGACAGAGGTTAGCCTGAACTCGAAGATATGTCAGATAAACTGTCCCCGAATGTTCAATGCTCAATCAGTCCAAGGGCTCTATTTTAATGATCTGAAACCCTGTTGTGTTCCAGGGTCCTGGTCTTTGGCCAGGACAGTATCATTTATGGTTTTAACAGTTTCATGTTCAAGATTCCATAGTTCAAGATTTCATAGTTCATAGTTTCATTGTTCAAGTCACAGTTTTAACAGTTTCTTGTATTAGGATTACACATTTCATGTTTCACATTCCATGTCCATGTTTTTACTTTTCCGTGTTTTTGTTTTTGCCAGGTCTGCCAAACCACTCCACCGCTTGTCTGCGTTCCGCCCCGTGCCTTCGTTGTTGCACATTTCAGAGCTCTGGTTGGCTTTGGTATTTCCCCCTTCCTTCTGTGCTGTGCTGATTCGGGGCTGTCGTAATCTTAATTGACAATTAACTGTTTTTAAGTTACTAACATTTACTAACATTCACTGGGTGGTGTAATTCTTAGATAGGCACATTACTAATATTACTCATTCAGACAGGGAGTTTATTGTCATGATTCCTGCTTTGCTATTTCAAGATCTTGCTGTGCTTTTCTGTTCTGAACATTCATGCTTGCTTCCAAACTGCATACTTAATTAGTACTTAAGCTAAGCACGCTCATTCTCTTAATGAGCAAGTTTTGTTATCCAATCTCTGTCCATGTCTCATGATCTTGCCATGCCTCTTGTTTCTCCTTCTCCAGGTGTTGCCCCTCATGTCTTGATTTCTTAGCCTTTATCTGGATGCGGTGGAAGTTGGCTGGCAGACAGTGTCTCAAGTCCTTGTTCCCAAGTCTCGTTCTATGTACAAGTCTTGTTCAAAGTTTTGTGCAAGTTCACGCTCATGTTTCCAAGTCCTTGTTTACAAGTTCATGTTCCCAAGCCTCGTTTTCTTGGTCATTTTGTATATAGCTTTAGTCTTGTTGTTCATTTCTGTTCTTGTTTATCTCCCTGGAGTTTCCAGGGGCTTTTGTTTTTTGTCATTTTTTGATCCTTAGTTCTCAGCTCTGTGTAGCTTGCCTTAGTTTGACATTTGCAACCCTTTGGGCCAAGTTTTTTGTTGGCTCTCGTGCCTGTTTTATTTTGTGTTAAATAAATCCTCATTTCCCTTCACCCCGCTTCTGGTGTCTTACTGATTCCCTATCAAACCCAAGTTTAAACATGAAGCGCAAGTTGCTTAGGGGAGATACGAGGACACCGTTAGGCTATTCATGTTAAGTATATGCCTTCCCTTGCATCCAACGCAAAGCTTAAAAGGGTTGGTCTTAAGGCTAATTAATATTTGTGTTTTGGGCACAACATGATAAACCAATGAGAATGCCATCTGCCGAGAGAATGCAGAAGCGCAAAGTTGGTATAATGCAGGTTCCAACAGCCCGAATCTCCGCTGAGAAAGATGCATGACGAAATTAACTTCAAACGTCAAATGACGCTGTGCGGTCAAATATTGTAACACACATGAAATTAGGCACTATTCTGCCACTTTAGATACCCTTAGTCGATAAAATTTTAGCAAGTAAAAGAAAGTAAACTAGCCCTAAATGCTGTCTTTCCCAGGAAAAAAGAGAGAGAATTAAAATAAAATAAAGAAATTGTTCAGATCAGTTTTGAACATAACATGGTTCAGAAGTTAAGCAATCTGTTCCCTCATTTTAGTAATCTGTTCCCTCAGTTTTGTAAACTGTGTGCACAGTTTAGCAATCTGTTCCCTCAGTTTAGTGAACTGTGTGCATAGTTTAGCAATCTGTTCCCTCAGTTTACTAAACTGTGCTCACAGTTTAGCAATCTGTTCCCTCAGTTTAGTAATCTGTTCCCTCAGTTTACTAAACTGTGCTCACAGTTTAGCAATCTGTTTCCTCAGTTTAGTAATCTGTTCCCTCAGTTTAGTAAACTGTGCGCACAGTTTAGCAATCTGTTCCCTCAGTTTAGTACATGGCTTTTTTTTTTCTCAACTGACACCAGGGGGGCTCCGTAGAAAGCAGCTTAAAATGGAAATGTGAAAGAGAAAAAAATCAACAAAAAAAAAAAACCGGAGGAGAACCCCTTCCAAAAATAAATAAATAAATAAAAATAACAGAGCTGATAATCCTGTTTCCAATGTAAAATATTTTTTTTCCCTTTTTTTGAGAAAAACAATAAATATTGCAGTATCTTTTGGCCTCTAACGGGTGTTCTAACAATGTTCTGCCATGGCAACAAAGCTCTCAACTCAGTCTTAGCCAGGGGGAGAGGTGCCTAATTTTTCTGCCTCAAATTAAGTCAGTCTTAAGCTTTATGCAACAGACAGTCTTAATTAGACTAGTCTAACTCGACAATTTAAGACCAGTCTACAGTGAAAACCAGTCTTAAACTAAGTTTATGCAACTGGCCCCAAGCATGCCACGGTCAGATACAGGCTTTGGATGTAAACACCGGTTTAAAGGTAAGATGACGCGATTCAAAGGGGAGTTTCGGGGGGTGTTTTGAAACGTGACGCAGTGACGTAATTTGACCGTTTTAGCAAACCAAACATGTTATTTCACTGTAACCTATGTTTATAAGGATTCCAAAGGCTCTCAGCATTCTAGCGATATACGCTGTTACTATGTTATGTAATGATGGGTTGCGTTCCAATTCGTTTACCGTTCATTTCATTTATCGTGCGAGGCCCTTTGGGTCGGATCCGGGTCGTCTGCTGAGTAAAACAGGTTAACCTGTTTGAAATCGAGTATTTTTGCTAATGCATTCACATACACGGGGTACAAATTTCCTTCAATTACTAGATCTAGGCCATAATTTAAAAAAAAAAATCATCATTATTCATCCAGGAACTTGACCCAATGACTGTAGGGACACATAATCGGTAGTTTATAACAAGGGACAGAACTCTGATCTAGGCCTATTAAAAGTGTTAACATGATGGAGTAATCCAGTAGATATTCTAAATAATTTGTGGGATCAAAAATGAGTTACCTTAGTACAGACATACGTGTTGCTGCCAGTGTTTGCTACATTAAGTTGAGTATGGGGGCGGCCACACAGACGAATCCAACGAGGGCATTTTTCCTGGTTCGTCTTCGGTTTTGGGAAGGGAACGAACTATATGCCCCCCTCTAGCCTATCTGGGTACCTGTCGTCACTGTTACATATACCGTAACAATACCGCTTGACCATATTGATAGAAAACGTGTCTGAAAACGAGGGTTATTTCGTAATGGCCGCCATACAAACAATGTCTAAGGAAGCGATTTCCCGCGAACATATGCGCACGCATACGTGACGTTAAGCGTGTTGATTGGTCAACTCGACCTGTCAATCATATTCCACGGATAGGTCAATTATGACGAGCATGTCAATGTCACAGCGCTTCGTCCTGTACCGTCACTTAATTCGAATGTCAGTTTTCACAAATGCCTCGGAACGGCACACAATAAGTCAGTGTTAGCTATTTGTGCCTCGGAGCGGCACAAATTAAGTACAACGAGCAATTTCATTTGAGAGAGAAGCAGCTGTATAAGGTAAAACTGAATTGTTGCAGTTTCTTATACATCTTGACACTATCAGCGCACTCGCTTCTGTAAAGCCTGATTCATGCTTCTTGCGGCCGTCGCGGTTTTAGTCATTTCATGCTTGCTGTGGTCAAAGCTGCTCGCAGAACGGACCTGCTCTGCAGTTGTGTTACTGAATCTTATTTCTGTGATAAATACGTTCAAAAACAAAAAACACGGAAAACCTTGGGTTAAACAGAGCGCCGCATAGACTTCTGATTTTGTCTCCCTAAGTACCATAAACAGCATGAGGCAGGACAATGATGTAAATATTGCCGATACACTGATTCCGCCACCCTCTCCACTCCTCTCCTTCATTTTTTTCGTCCTTGCACAAACCTTTTGCGAAAGGTTTTCCATTTTATCTTACACACGTCTGATAAAAATGACCGATCTCCTTCCATGTTGGAAGTCATATGTATTTTCAGCTGTTTGTAAGTTCAGCTGGCCTTTCTTTAAAGCTTTCCATTTTTAAATTTAGTCGGTATACGTACCTCGGGGTCCTGAAGCTAGACAATCATTGCAACGCGGTCTCTGCGACCTCGGCCGCGTTGTTACTAAATCCTCCAGGTGCGCAGCTCGGCGTTCATAGCCTCCGCGGACCCTCCGCGTTGTCGCCTTGTCCGCAACTGCGTCATTTCACAGTGTGAGCCGTGCTGACCGCGCCGATCGCAAGAAGTATGAATCAGGCTTTAGGGTTACA
This sequence comes from Gymnothorax reevesii, assembly GCA_029721435.1. NCBI lineage: Eukaryota > Metazoa > Chordata > Actinopteri > Anguilliformes > Muraenidae > Gymnothorax > Gymnothorax reevesii. The sequence continues at coordinate 106,918,949 of CM056579.1, forward strand.
CACTTAAAATCGCATAAACTAGAATCTTGAGATAAATATTTCCGTTTATGTAAACATCATAGCATATTCATCGTTATACAGTCCAGTTTACATTGTAATTGACCACTTTTTCCTTTTTCACAAAGGAAACTGATCACTTGAAAGGAGCAGACAGCGCTATGCTTCAGTGTTTCAGGGCTAGCTAATTCAGATTAGATATTAAATTGTACGTGCAGCCTAACTGATATAGGCTAGACTAGCTTACTGTCTTCAGGTCGTTGGACCCTCGAGTTTATCAATGGTTGTAATATTGGTCATTTGTAATTTATGTCAGATTTTCCTTGAAATGATCGATTTGTTTTGACTTATTGCAGGAGATCACTAATATGGAGCGGATACCGTTAAACCCTGAGGTAAATTTCTTAATGTCTATGGAACTTGAAATGTAGTTTGGGTGGGGGGTCCTGCAGATATAATTTTTTGAACACAGCAGCATTGGCGCAATAATGGCACTCGCTGTCTTGTGGCCTTTCGTGCGCAGTCATGCGGTACCCAGTAGTACGGATTGACTATATAAATTCAGAAAATGCCCAGGCTCAAGTGCACTTAATCCACGCTCTATGAAGCCTCATAACACTTTACTGCAGAATTATCGGCAAAGTGTATCCTACAATGTATCAGGATGTTGTATGCAAAGAGAAAGCAGCGGTTATCAAGATGACGGGGAAGAAAATATTTAGATCTAAATTTCTCCAAATTAATGTTCAACCCCAATTCCGAAATAGTTTGGCCGAAGTGTAAATTGGGAATAAAATCAAAATGCAATGACTTTCAGATCACATGAGCCAACATGTTATTTACAATAGAACAAAGATAATATTTCAAATGCTGAAACTGAGACATTTTACATTTTTATCTAAAAAAAAGCTTATTTGAAATTTTCTGGCTGCATTAGGTCTCAAAAAAAGTTGGGACACAGGCAAAAAAGGGCAGAAAAAGCAATTAATATATGAGAATCAGCTGAAAGAATATTTAGCGAGTAATGAAGTTAACCGGCATCAGGTGTGTATCATGATTGGCTATAAAGGAATGTCTAAGAGAGGCTGAGTCTCTCAGAAGTAAAGATGGCCAGAGGCTCTCCAACCTGTGAAGGTTTGCATAAAAAAATGTGGAATACTTTAAAAAAATTGTTCCTCAACGTAAAATTGCAAAGGCTTTGAAGGTCTCATCATCGACAGTGCATAACCTCATCAAAAGATTCTGAGAAACTGGAAAAATGTCTATGGAAGGGACAAGGCCGAAGACCTATACTGGATGCCTGTGATTTTCGGGCCCTCAGACACCACTGCATCACTCACCGGCATGATTCTGTCATCGACATCACTAAGTGGCCCCAGGAATACTTCAAGAAACCACTGTCTGTAAACACAGTCCGCCGTGCCAACTACAGATGCCTCCTAAAACTCTATCATGCCAAAGGAAGCCATTTTTGAGCATGATCCAGAAGTGCTGCCGTGTTTTGTGGGCCAAGGCTCATTTAAAATGGACTGTAGCAAAGTGGCGAAGTGCCCTGTTGTCAAACGAGTCCAAATTTGACATTCTTGTTGGAAAACATGGGTTTTGTATCCTCTGGGCTAAAGAGGCGAAAGACCACCCCTTCTGTTATCAGCAGTAAGTTCAAATGCCAGCATATCTAATGGTATGGGGATGCATTAGTGCATATGGTGTGGGACACATGTTTTAAAAAAACAGTATGAATTCTGAAATCTATATGAAGGTTTTAGAGCAACATATGCTCCCCTCCAGATGACATCTATTTCAGGGAAGGCCTTATGTATTTCAGCAGGACAGTGCAAAAACACATGCTGCAGCTTTTACAACAGCATGGCTTCGTAGTAGAAGAGTCCGTGTGCTCAACTGGCCTGCCTGCAGTCCTGATCTTTCACCGATTGAGAACATTTGGTGTATAGGTAAACGAAAAGTCCGTCAAAGGAGACCCAAAACTCTGCAGCAGCTGGAAGCCTGTATTAAAGAAGAGTGACATCAAATTCCAATGGCTGCACTCAAGAAACTTGTCTCCTCAATGCCCAGATGCCTCCACTCTGTTAAAAAGAAGAGGGTATTCCACACCATGGTAAACATGCCCCTGTCCCAACTTTTTTGAGACCTGTAGCAGCTATCAAATTTTAAATGGGCTCATTTTGTGGATAAAATGGTAAAATTTCTCAGTTTCATCATTTGCTGTGTTATCTCTGTTCTACTGTGAATGAAATACTGGCTGGTGTGATTTGAAAGTCATTGCGTTTTGATTTTATTCACAATTTACACTTTGTCCCAACTATTTCAGAATTGGGGTTGTACTATTTTTGGGTCTACAGCTTCATTGTGATCCCTTCATCCTGGAGTATCTCGCAAGTGCTCCTTATAAAACAAGAAGTTTTGAAAGTGGGAGTTCTCTCTGGTATTTACCTAGATCAAACCGTAGTGTCCACCCTAAAGTCTCGGTGGACGTGTGACGAGCGTTTGTGTTCTTTGTGGTCAGTGGTCTGCAGCTCACCTATGGATGCAATTGTCGTGGTTTTCATTCAGACATTTTCATATTATGAGGTTCCCCCATCCTCAAACAATTGGAGTGAGACAGATTCTTCATAAAATTAGGCTTTAACACCGGTTGTATCAGAGACAGGCAAACCAAAACACTGCCAACTTGCTTTAAAAATTGCAACCAAAAGATAACAACCCTCTTCCAGTGTAATACTGGAGCATGCATAACTACATTATTTCTGATGAATGATGGTGATGGTGACTGAACAGATATTGCCTGAATCAACTGAACAGATGTCTATCAATGCTAAAAACGCCAACTGCTCATGTGTGTGTCTGCACTGCTCATGCTTGTGTGAACTGCTTATGTCTGTGTGTGTGTGTGTGCGTGTGAACTGCTTATGTGTGTGTGTGTGTGTGTGTGTGTGTGTGTGTGTGTGTGTGTGTGAACTGCTTATGTGTACATGTGTGTGTGTGTGTGTGTGAACTGCTTGTGTGTGTGTGTGTGTGTGTGCGTGTGCTCTGCTCATGCGTGTGTGAACTGCTTATGTGTGTGTGTGAGCTGTTTATGCGTGTGTGAACTGCTTGTATGTGTGTGTGGGTGTGGGTGCCTGTGTGTATGTGTGTGAGCTGCTTATGCGTGGTTGATCTGCTTGTATGTATGTGTGTGTGCCTATGTTTGTGTTTGTCAATGTATGTGTTACTGCTACTTACTTAATATGGTTACTGATCAGGATTATTGATTATGGTTATTCATTATGGTTATTGATTTACTGATGGATATGATGAGAAATATTGAAATATGAACTACGTCACATCGTGAACTACGATGCGCCTGGCGGAGGAATATGGCAGTTGGTTAGTTCAAGAGCAACTGTGTTTTTTTCTGAGCAGCTAAAATGCTGTAATTTTTTCAAATATAGTGTGCAATTAAAATGATGTACTATTTTCAGGTAGGACCTCTTTTCGACCGCGAAAAAATACTCTGTTTCTGTGTTTCCATTCACAACAGTGTATCGCTGAAATTTCCACCCAGCACTATGCGCTGGTGTGGCTTCCTGGAGGAGAACAGCGAGCTTTATACTGCATCTAATGAAAGTGGTGGCAATTTGTAGTGCATACAACCCCACTTCAATAAAAGTAGACTATCCCTTTAACGCTATTCTTGTCCAGTCTCTTTCTCATTGTGAAATTTTAACACTACCCTCAACTAAGGCAATGGATGACTTTGATGTTAGTCTGAGTTCTTTTGTGACCGGCTGGATGAGTTTTCTGTATGTTCTTGGAAGAACTTTGGTTGGCTGGTGACCCCTGGGAAGGTTGAGCAGTGTGTCTGCTTTCGAAATTTGCACTTGCTCACGATGTAGAGCACTATGGTTTGAATGTTTTATATTAAAAACAATGTGAAGGGAGTGAGAATCTAATGTTTAGATTCAACAAGACTGGTACGAATCTTGCCTGGGAGTGTCTAGTGAGCTTGAACCCAGTTATCAACTAAATTTGTTTAATCTGTTGCTTTTGTGATGAAGGGGCCAATTACTTTTTTCACGAAGGGCCAGGTAGGGGTGAATAGCTTTTTTCGTTGAACAAAAAAAACTATCATTTACAAACAGCATAATGTGTTTACTCTGGTAACCTTGGTCTCATACGAAAAATTAGTTTGATCTGAAACGTATGAGTGTGACACATATACGAAAATGGAAGATGGCACAGTAGGATGGCGGAGAAATGACCTGCGGCCAACTAACTTAATCATTAATGAATTAATTTATTTTACCACAAGTAGGTAGGTTCTATGATTAAATGCAATTTTCAGAATTTCTGATAAATCTGTTGATTTCGTAATCATGATAATGGTGTAATCACCAGTCCTTTGCAGTGATTTGTCCCTCAGTCACATCCAGTTATAAAGCAGCAGTTCAATGATCTAAATTGAATCCCAAGATCTCTTGTAACTGCGATGAAGGTCCAAGTGCAAATTAACTTAGGCCTACCACACCTCATGCTTAAGGATAACAGCAAGATAACATTTCTGATAGAAGTAGCAAATTCACTTCAAAGTGAATGAAATACCATTGTTTATTGAAGAGGCAGAAAATGTTGACTGAATGTGTGTGATGTGGTAATTGTATATTTATATTAATGCAGGAAAAAGTACAGATGGACGATCAGCTGGATCTGAAGAGGAGAATTTGTCAGCTTGAACAAGTAACCCGGAGACTTTGGAAGGTAAATTTTACAGTTTGTGTTGATTTGTAATACACACTTGGTAAAGTCTCTTGATAGCCCTGCTGCCCAAGAGAACATGGTGCCTGTCAGTGTTTATAGTTCCTCACATTGCTGGGGTGTTACAGTCTCACAGATCATCATACAGGAATAATGTTTCCAGACCTACAATCATTTTCAAATAGCAAAAACTCAGACATTATTGATTTATTGCCCTGAAAATGTCGTGTGGATTATTGGCTGGACGGACTTGAAATTACTAGGCAAGGCAAGACGACAGTGGTTGAGCCCCAGGATTGGAGTTCCAGGCACCGGGTGTAAGTCCAAATTATAGATCCACTCCTGATACTGTTAAGTGATTTGGTGATTTTTAGGATCGTTGGCCTAAAAGCTGAACAATGATCACAATGTACATTATTAGGAAATTAGTGACCTAATTTCTCATCTGAAAAGGAAAAGCTGTTGTTCCATCTAAAAGCTGTAAAAAGGTAAATTTGAGCAGGTACTAGGCACCATATATAATATAATTAGCCTACTGACAGTACAGGTCAAAAGTTTGGACACACCTTCTCATTCAATGTGTGTCCTTTATTTTCATGACTATTTACATTGTAGATTCTCACTGAAGGCATCAAAACTATGAATGAACACATGTGGAATTATGTACGTATGTATCAAACAGTTGTCCAATAGGGCTGTCGGCTGTGTATCAACCTGACTTCTGCACAACACAACTGATGGTCCCAACCCCATTGATAAAGAAAGAAATTCCACTAATTAACCCTGACAAGGCACACCTGAGAAGTGAAAACCATTTCAGGGGACTACCTCTTGAAACTCCTCAAGAGAATGCCAAGACTGTGCAAAGCAGTAATCAGAGCAAAGGGTGGCTACTTTGAAGAAAATAAAATATAAGACATGTTTTCAGTTACAGGTATTTCACACTTTTTTTGTTAAGTTCATAATTCCACGTGTTCATTCATAGTTTTGATGCCTTCAGTGAGAATCTACTATGTAAATAGTCATGAAAATAAAGGAAACGCATTGAATGAGGTGTGTCCAAACTTTTGGCCTGTACTGTATCTTGGATAAAAGTTTAAATTGTGTTGTGAATGGAAAGTTTATTCATAAGATATTATCAAATGGCTATATTTTCTGAGAGTCTATGTTTCAGTAAAACATCCTTAACAGGCCAATTTAACAAAATAACTATGCAACATGTATAACTACTCAGTTGAATAAAATCAGGCCACCATGAGAATCTGTGTAATTAGAAAAATTATTGAAACCTTTTACTATTAAATGCTCATTTTTTTCCCCATCTGAACGTAGGATAAAGCAGAATGTGAGGAGAAAATGGCTGCCATGTGTGAGACAATGGATAAAATGGTTCTGGAGAAAATGGAGGCAAGTGTACTGTCTTTGGAAACATCATTCTTAAAATGTAGATGAATAGGTTTTTTCCATGGATCCATGGTTCTGTATATTTCATCCTAAACATAACTAAAATTGTATAAACTAACCCAAGACACCATGAGGGAAATATTGCTGTCTCTGTAAGTTGTGAAGCTTTTTTCCATGATGTTTACTCTTATTTAGCATAATACAAAATGGAAATGTTAACTTTTCTTCCTTTCGTTCGGAAGCCAGTCTTATACAAATCACTTGACATCAGCGAACACTGTGGTGCTGAAGGGTTTGTGTGCTGTTACTGGCCCTGTTTCAGTTATTTTGTTTGCTTTCACAGCTGATGTAGTCAAGTGTGGGGCTGAACCAAATTTTCTGGCGCTGAAATTATTTGGCCAAAAATGGCGAAATATTACGCATTCAGTATTTGGCCAAATGAGTGAAAAGGCTGAAAACTTTGGTCATAACATGACAAGTGACATGACATGACATGACATGACATAAGTGGCGAGAACGGGCCGTTAAGCCCAACTAGCTCGCCAGTTTCTTTTACTATTGTGATCACTTCAGATACTCAATGACTCAGTGGTATCTTGCTTTAAGTCAAGCCTGGTCTTGAAAACTCCCAAGGATTCTGCCTCAACAACATGGTCAGGCAAGCTGATCCACATCGGAATTACTCCTTGGGTGAAAAAAATATTTCCTAATATCAGTGTTAGTGTGGTGTAGGTCAGTATAGGGATGCACTGAATTTTTAACCACTGAACATATTTAGCCAAAATAAATGACACTTTTTCTATTTGGCTGATTGTGTGAAGAGGCTGAAAATGTTGACTGAATGTGTGTGATGTGGTAATTGTATATTTATATAAATGCAGGATAAAGTACAGATGGACCGTCAACTGGATGCTCTGAAGAGGAGAACTCTTCGCCTTGAACAGGTAACCCGGACTAAAGCGGAAGTTAATTTTGCAGTTTCTGTTAATTTGTAAAAACTCTTGGTATTGATTAAAAAGTCTCTTCACAGCCATGCTGCCCTAGAGAACATGGTGCCTGTCAGTGTTTATAGTTCCTCAAATTGCTGGGGTGTTACAGTCTCATGCATCATCATACGGGAGTAATGTTTCCATACCTACAATCATTTTCAAATAGCAAAAACTCAGACATTATTGATTTATTGCCCTGAAAATGTCGTGTGGATTCTTGGCTGGACGGACTTGAAATGACTAGGCAAAGCAAGATGACGGTGGTTGAGCCCCAGGGTTGGGGTTCAAGGCACCGGGTGTAAATCCAAATTATAGATCCATTCCTGATATGGTTAAGTGATTGAGTGATTTTTAGGATCATTGGCCTAAAAGCTGTACAATGATCACAATGTACCTTATTAGGAAATTAGTGACCTAATTTCTCGTCTTAAAAGAAAAAGTTCTCATTCCATCTATATGCTGTTTAAAGGTCACTTTGAGCAGGTACTAGGCACCATATGTGATATAATTAGCCTACTTATCTTGGATAAAAGTTTAAGTTGTGTTGTCAATGGAAACTTTATTCATAAAATATTATCAACTGGCTATATTTTCAGAGAGTCTATGTTTCAGTAAAACACATCCTTTTCAGGCCAATTTAACAAAATAACTATGCAACATGCATAACTACTCAGTTGAATAAAATCAGGCCACCGTGAGAATCTGTGGAATTAGCAAAATTATCGAAACCTTTTTCTATGAATTTCTCATTTTTTTCCCATCTGAACGTAGGATAAAGCAGACTGTGAGAAGAAAATGGCTGCCATGTGTGAGACAATGGATAAAATGGTCCTGGGGAAAATGGAGGCAAGTGTACTGTCTTTGGAAACATCATTCTTAAAATGTAGATGAATAGGTTTTTTCCATGGATCCATGGTTCTGTATATTTCATCCTAAACATAACTAAAATTGTATAAACTAACCCAAGAAACCATGAGGGAAATATTGCTGTCTCTGTAAGTTGTGAAGCTTTTTTCCATGATGTTTACTCTTATTTAGCATAATACAAAATGGAAATGTTAACTTTTCTTCCTTTCGTTCGGAAGCCAGTCTTATACAAATCACTTGACATCAGCGAACACTGTGGTGCTGAAGGGTTTGTGTGCTGTTACTGGCCCTGTTTCACTTATTTTGTTTGCTTTCACAGCTGATGTTGTTAAGTGTGAGGCTGAACCAAATTTTCTGGCACTGAAATTATTTGGCCAAAAATGGTGAAATATTACGCATTCAGTATTTGGCCAAATGAGTGAAAAGGCTGAAAACTTTGGTCATAACATGAAAAATAACATGACATGACATGAGTGGCGAGAACGGGCCATTCAGCCCAACTAGCTCGCCAGTTTCTTTTACTATTGTGATCACTTCAGATACTCAATGACTCAGTGGTATCTTGCTTTAAGTTAAGCCTGGTCTTGAAATTTCCCAAGGATTCTGCCTCAACAATATGGTCAGGCAAGCTGATCCACATCAAAATTACTCCTTGGGTGAAAAAATATTTCCTAATATCAGTGTTAGTGTGGTGTAGGTCAGTATAGGGATGCACTGAATTTTCAACCACTGAACATATTTAGCCAAAATAAATGACGCATTTTCTATTTGGCTGATTGTGTGAAGAGGCTGAAAATGTTGACTGAATGTGTGTGATGTGGTAATTGTATATTTATATAAATGCAGGAAAAATTACAGATGGACCGTCAACTGGATGCTCTGAAGAGGAGAACTCTTCGGCTTGAACAGGTAACCCAGACTAATTTGGAAGTTAATTTTACAGTTTGTGTTAACTTGTAATACACACTTGGTATTGATAAAAAGTCTGTTGATAGCCCTGCTGCCCAAGAGAACATGGTGCCTGTCAGTGTTTATAGTTCCTCACATTGCTGGGGTGTTACAGTCTCACAAATCATCATACTGGAATAATGTCTCCAGACCTACAATCATTTTCAAATGGCAAAAACTCAGTCATTATTGATTTATTGCCCTGAAAATGTTGTGTGGATTCTTGGCTGGACGGACTTGAAATTACCAGGCAAGGCAAGATGACAGTGGTTGTGCCCCAGGGTTGGAGTTCGAGGCACCGGGTGTAAATTCCAATTATAGATCCATTCCTGATACGGTTAAGTGATTGAGTGATTTTTAGGACCATTGGCCTAAAAGCTGAACAATGATCACAATGTACATTATTAGGAAATTAGTGACCTAATTTCTCGTCTTAAAAGGAAAAGTTCTCGTTCCATTTATATGCTGTAAAAAAGTAAATTTGAGCAGGTACTAGGCACCATATATGATATAATTAGCCTACTTATCTTGGATAAAAGTGAAAGTTGTGTCGTCAATGGAAAATTAATACACAAAATATTATCAAATGGCTATATTTTCAGAGAGTCTATGTTTCAGTAAAACACATCCTTTTCAGGCCAATTTAACAAAATAACTATGCAACATGCATAACTACTCAGTTGAATAAAATCAGGCCACCGTGAGAATCTGTGGAATTAGCAAAATTATCAAAACCTTTTTCTATGAATTTCTCATTTTTTCCCCCATCTGAACACAGGATAAAGCAGAATGTGAGGAGAAAATGGCTGCCATGTGTGAGACAATGGATAAAATGGTCCTGGGGAAAATGGAGGCAAGTGTACTGTCTTTGGAAACATCATTCTTAAAATGTAGATGAATAGGTTTTTTCCATGGATCCATGGTTCTGTATATTTCATCCTAAACATAACTAAAATTGTATAAACTAACCCAAGAAACCATGATGTAAATACTGCTGTCTCTGTAAGCTGTGAAGCTTTTTTCCATAATGTTTACTCTTATTTAGCATAATACAAAATGGAAATGTTAACTTTCCTTCCTTTCGTTCGGAAGCCAGTCTTATACAAATCACTTGACATCAGCGAACACTGTGGTGCTGAAGGGTTTGTGTGCTGTTACTGGCCCTGTTTCACTTATTTTGTTTGCTTTCACAGCTGATGTAGTTAAGTGTGGGGCTGAACCAAATTTTCTGGCGCTGAAATTATTTGGCCAAAAATGGTGAAATATTACGCATTCAGTATTTGGCCAAATAAGTGAAGAGGCGGAAAACTTCGGTCATAACATGACATGACATGACATGAGTGGCGAGAACGGGCCATTCAGCCCAACTAGCTCGCCAGTTTCTTTTACTATTGTGATCACTTCAGATACTCAATGACTCAGTGGTATCTTGCTTTAAGTTAAGCCTGGTCTTGAAATTTCCCAAGGATTCTGCCTCAACAATATGGTCAGGCAAGCTGATCCACATCAAAAGTACTCCTTGGGTGAAAAAATATTTCCTAATATCAGTGTTAGTGTGGTGTAGGTCAGTGTAGGGATGCACTGAATTTTCAACCACTGAACATATTTAGCCAAAATAAATGACGCATTTTCTATTTGGCTGATTGTGTGAAGAGGCTGAAAATGTTGACTGAATGTGTGTGATGTGGTAATTGTATATTTATATAAATGCAGGAAAAATTACAGATGGACCGTCAACTGGATGCTCTGAAGAGGAGAACTCTTCGGCTTGAACAGGTAATTTTTAGGACCATTGGCCTAAAAGCTGAACAATGATCACAATGTACATTATTAGGAAATTAGTGACCTAATTTCTCGTCTTAAAAGGAAAAGTTCTCGTTCCATTTATATGCTGTAAAAAAGTAAATTTGAGCAGGTACTAGGCACCATATATGATATAATTAGCCTACTTATCTTGGATAAAAGTGAAAGTTGTGTCGTCAATGGAAAATTAATACACAAAATATTATCAAATGGCTATATTTTCAGAGAGTCTATGTTTCAGTAAAACACATCCTTTTCAGGCCAATTTAACAAAATAACTATGCAACATGCATAACTACTCAGTTGAATAAAATCAGGCCACCGTGAGAATCTGTGGAATTAGCAAAATTATCAAAACCTTTTTCTATTAAATTCTCATTTTTTCCCATCTGAATGTAGGATAAAGCAGAATGTGAGGAGAAAATGGCTGCCATGTGTGAGACAATGGATAAAATGGTCCTGGGGAAAATTGAGGCAAGTGCACTGTCTTTGGAAACTTCATTCTTAAAATGTAGATGAATAGGTTTTTCCATGGATCCATGGTTCTGTACCTCTCTTCCTAAACATAACTAAAATTGTATGAACTAACCCAAGACACCATGAGGTAGATATTGCAGTGTCTGTAAGCTGTGAAGCTTTGTGCGTAATGTTTGCTCTCATATAATGCTTGTTCATTCACCTCAAGGGGCACATGGACCAGGGGGTAGACTTAGCTGCCGAGGCACTGCTCCAAGAAGACAGCTCAGACAACGAAGTCCTCCAGGATGCTGCCAATGTGGCCTTGGGTCACGTGATCCAGAGCTGTAGCCCATTACGGTGTCTGGAGGCCCTGCCCAGGGAGCAGAGGTGGGTGGAGTCAGGGGTAGGGGATTGGGGAAGGGTGTGGTCAGTGGGGGCCTATGGTGCTTGGAATCAAATGTGGGTCTGCTTAAAGTCAGAATCTGACGTTAAATATCAATACACAACACTGGATAGTAGATGCGATATAAATTCGGTTGGTGTGGTTTGTTTCCCGTAAGGCGGCTTGGTTATGTAGAAAGCTCGACTATTTATAGCGCGCACATCTGGTTTCCGATTCAGCAGGTCGCCCGTCACGGAAACGGCCGACCACACGCCCTACATCACCCGTGGATCACTGATAAGCGACCCTCCCTCCCACTCCTCACCACACTGTATCCTACACGCATTTACACCAGTGGCGTGCCGTCAGATGAAGGCCTTCAGTAACATCACCCTTTCCCGCATAATTGCTCGTAAACTGTTTGTGATCAGGTTTGCCTGATTAACAATCAATTTATTAACTGAACAGCCATCACCAATGCATGACACTTAACGACGCACTGTATATAACAACTTGTTATACATTGCATTACGAATACATAAACTTCCGCGCATCAATGACGATGGAAAATATCAATTGCCTGCATCTTTATAATTTCTGGATTTGTGTAAATTAGTTCGCGAGGTTCATTGAGCAATAAGCCATGAGAATCCGTTCTATAGTCTGAATGTAGTGACAGCTAAAGTGCGTTGTTAAGTACCATGCGCAGCTGAGTGATAATAACGAAAATAATTGCCGCGAAGTCGGCGAAAGTTCCGGATTTTTTTCCAGATTGTCATCCTTGCGGAGTCATATCAATTATATCAACATAGCCAATAGGTAATCGCTTTATCATTCGTTAATCATCAAGTGTCATGCTTTGGTGATGGCTGTTCAGTCAATAAATTGAGTGCTAATCAGGCAAACCTGATCGCAAACAGTTTACGAGCAATTATGCGGGAAAGGGTGATGTTACTGAAAGCCTTTCTGACATCTGACGGCACGCCACTGGTGTAAATGCGTGTAGGATACAGTGTGGTGAGGAGTGGGAGGGAGGGTCGCTTATCAGTGATCCACGGGTGATGTAGGGCGTGTGGTCGGCCGTTTCCGTGACGGGCGACCTGCTGAATCGGAAACCAGATGTGCGCGCTATAAATAGTCGAGCTTTCTACATAACCAAGCCGCCTTACGGGAAACAAACCACTCCAACCGAATTTATATCGCATCTACTATCCAGTGTTGTGTATTGATATTTAACGTCAGATTCTGTACTTTACAGTACTTTACATGCATGCACTATGGCTCTTTTCCATTGCATAAACCCATGGAAATCGTCTGGTGTAAAATGGGCGCCGCACAAGTTGCTCTCGCTATTTCCACATGTCCAGTCTTTCCTGACCAGCTGCACAAAACGATTCCATTTCTCGGCTGTGGCTGTGTCCTTAGGTCATTTATGAACACTAACACCATCTTGATTGATGTTAGAACAGCCGATCATTACACACGTCTTCGTAATTTTTTTTTCAATCTTCAAAGTGAATTTCGCTGGGACTAGCTTGTATAATATAGGTATAAAATTATTTGTTGTAATATTATTAAATAGCCGGCGCGTATTGACACCTACATACAATACAACCCAAATGCATGCATGCATGCGCATGCAGTCTGGATCTAGTACAGAGCACGATGTTATCCACTGGTGACGTCAGGCACGGGAGTACGGAAGCAGACCCGAATACGTGGTGTTCTTACGACCCTTTGCGGAAGCCGTGGAAATCGGTAAATTAACATCACCGCGGTGGCTTTTCTGTCACGCGTATCTATCTGCTTTCTTCAGAAACATTATACAGTCATGGTATTTCTCCAAAACCGAGCAATATAAAAAAAATTCACCTTAGGATTCTGACTTTAATATGGGCGGGGCCCAGTGGAATCAGGGGAGTGGTCTGTCTTGACACTCGTGTGGCAGAGGTTTTTTTCCTAAAGCATCATACTGCACATGCTCACTGAGGATTATTGCAACAGCTGCAGAGCACTGGGCAGATGAAGTATCTGCTCTGAAATCATGGCCATTTACATCTGGTGAAAAACTCAGTGACACTCACAATACCATCAGGGAAACAGGAGCCCTTATTGCTGTTTTCTCCTAAAAAGTCCAGTAAACTCAGTATGTTTTTTTCAGGAGAAGTAAAAGTGCAAATAGGCCTATGTTGCCCAAAGGGCATGTTTGTGGTATACAGGTGCCAACAGTTGTGTTCCTCTCTAGTCAGCAGAGTGAGGAAGACGGTGCTCTTAGACAAACATTCCAGGAAGACGGTGCTCTGCGAGAGGCGTTCCAGGAAGACAGTGCTCTGAGAGAGGCGTTCCAGGAAGACGGTGCTCTGAGACAAGCATTTCAGGAAGACGGTGCTCTGAGACAAGCGTTCCAGGAAGACGTTGCTCTGAGGCAGGTGTTCCAGGAAGACGATGCTCTGAGACAAGTGTTCCAGGAAGACGGTGCTCTGAGAGAGGCGTTCCAGGAAGACGTTGCTCTGAGAGAGGCGTTCCAGGAAGACGGTGCTCTGCGAGAGGCGTTCCAGGAAGACGGTGCTCTGCGAGTGGCGTTCCAGGAAGAATGTGCTCTGAGAGAGGCGTTCCAGGAAGACGGTGCTCTGCGAGAGGCGTTCCAGGAAGACGGTGCTCCGAGAGTGGCCTTCCAAGAAGACGGTGCTCCCAGAGTGGCGTTCCAGGAAGACTCTGCTCCGAGAGTGGCGTTCCAGGAAGACGGTGCTCCGAGAGTGGCGTTCCAGGAAGACTGTGCTCTGCGAGAGGCGTTCCAGGAAGACAGTGCTCTGAGAGAGGCGTTCCAGGAAGACGGTGCACCAAGAGTGGCGTTCCAGGAAGACGGTGCTCCGAGAGTGGCGTTCCTGGAAGACGGTGCTCCGAGAGAGGCGTTCCAGGAAGACGGTGCTCCGAGAGAGGCGTTTCAGGAAGACGGTGTTCCGAGAGTGGCGTTCCTGGAAAACGGTGCTCCGAGAGTGGCGTTCCAAGAAGACGGTGCTCCGAGAGTGGCGTTCCCGGAAGACGGTGCACCGAGAGTGGCGTTCCAGGAAGACGGTGCTCCGAGAGTGGCGTTCCAGGAAGACGGTGCACTGAGAGTGGCTTTCCAGGAAGACGGTGCTCCGAGAGTGGCGTTCCTGGAAGACGGTGCTCCGAGAGAGGCCTTCCAGGAAGACGGTGCTCGGAGAGTGGCGTTCCAGGAAGACGGTGCTCCGAGAGTGGCGTTCCAGGAAGACGGTGCTCCGAGAGTGGCGTTCCAGGAAGACGGTGCTCCGAGAGTGGCGTTCCAGGAAGACGGTGCTCCGAGAGTGGCGTTCCTGGAAGACGGTGCTCCGAGAGAGGCGTTCCAGGAAGACGGTGCTCCGAGAGTGGCGTTCCAGGAAGAAGGTGCTCCGAGAGTGGCGTGACAGGAGGAAGGTGCTCCGAGAGTGGCGTTCCAGGAAGACGTTGCTCTGAGAGAGGCGTTCCAGGAAGACGGTGCTCTGCGAGAGGCGTTCCAGGAAGACGGTGCTCTGCGAGTGGCGTTCCAGGAAGACGGTGCACTGAGAGTGGCGTTCCAGGAAGACGGTGCACAGAGAGTGGCGTTCCTGGAAGACGGTGTTCCGAGAGTGGCGTTCCAGGAAGACGGTGCTCCGAGAGTGGCGTTCCAGGAAAACGGTGCTCCGAGAGTGGCGTTCCAGGAAGAAGGTGCTCCGAGAGTGGCGTTCCAGGAAGACGATGCTCCGAGAGTGGCGTTCCAGGAAGATGGTGCTCCGAGAGTGGCGTTCCAGGAAGACGGTGCTCCGAGAGTGGCGTTCCAGGAAGACGGTGCTGTGCGAGAGGCGTTCCAGGAAGACGGTGCACTGAGAGTGGCGTTCCTGGAAGACGGTGTTCCGAGAGTGGCGTTCCAGGAAGACGGTGCTCCGAGAGTGGCGTTCCAGGAAGACGGTGCTCCGAGAGTGGCGTTCCAGGAAGACGGTGCTCCGAGAGTGGCGTTCCAGGAAGACGGTGCTCCGAGAGTGGCGTTCCTGGAAGACGGTGCTCCGAGAGAGGCGTTCCTGGAAGACGGTGCTTCGAGAGTGGCGTTCCAGGAAGACGGTGCTCCGAGAGTGGCGTTCCAGGAAGAAGGTGCTCCGAGAGTGGCGTTCCAGGAAGACGGTGCTCCGAGAGTGGCGTTCCAGGAAGACGGTGCTCCGAGAGTGGCCTTCCAGGAAGACGGTGCTCCGAGAGTGGCGTTCCAGGAAGACGGTGCTCTGCGAGAGGCGTTCCAGGAAGACGGTGCACTGAGAGTGGCGTTCCAGGAAGACGGTGCACAGAGAGTGGCGTTCCTGGAAGACGGTGTTCTGAGAGTGGCGTTCCAGGAAGACGATGCTCCGAGAGTGGCGTTCCAGGAAGACGGTGCTCCGAGAGTTGCGTTCCAGGAAGAAGGTGCTCCGAGAGTGGCGTTCCAGGAAGAAGGTGCTCCGAGAGTGGCATTCCAGGAAGACGATGCTCCGAGAGTTGCGTTCCAGGAAGACGGTGCTCCGAGAGTGGCGTTCCAGGAAGACGGTGCTCCGAGAGTGGCGTTCCAGGAAGACGGTGCTCTGCGAGAGGCGTTCCAGGAAGACGGTGCACTGAGAGTGGCCTTCCTGGAAGACGGTGTTCCGAGAGTGGCGTTCCAGGAAGACGATGCTCCGAGAGTGGCGTTCCAGGAAGACGGTGCTCCGAGAGTGGCGTTCCAGGAAGACGGTGCTCCGAGAGTGGCGTTCCAGGAAGACGGTGCTCCGAGAGTGGCGTTCCAGGAAGACGGTGCTCCGAGAGTGGCGTTCCAGGAAGACGGTGCTCCAAGAGTGGCGTTCCAGGAAAACGGTGCTCTGCGAGAGGCGTTCCATGAAGACGGTGCTCCGAGAGTTGCGTTCCAGGAAGACGGTGCTCCGAGAGTGGCGTTCCAGGAAAACGGTGCTCCGAGAGTGGCGTTCCAGGAAGACGGTGCTCTGAGAGAAGAGTTCCAGGAAGAAGGTGCTCTGAGACAGGCGTTCCACGGAGACGGTCCTCTGATACAAGCGTTCCAGGATGTCGGTGCTCTGGGACACCCGTTCCATGGAGACGGTCCTCTGATACAAGCTTTCCAGGGAGTCGGCAATCTGAGACATGCAGTCCAGGGAGACGGTGCTCTGGGACCAGTAGTCCAGGAAGATGGTGCTATGAGGCAAGCAGACCAGGAAGTCCATCCTCTGAGAGATGCAGTCCAGGAACCGGTTCTCATAGAACGAGCCAGACAACAGAGGAATGAGTTTTTGACAGATTTCACCAGCGATTTTTTCGTTGCTTGTGGGATATATTATTTATTTCGGCTCTTCTGGTCAATATATTCTCGTTGGTTTTAGTCATAGTAGGACGACTGGAGACCAGCCCAGATATGAATAACAATCTCATTAACCCCTTTCTGCAGATGTAGATGCCCGCGTCTATAGACCTGCACATTGGAAGTACGCTGTTACTGTACTCGATCACTAGATAGCACCCCCGGATCAGTTATTGAATGTTCACAAGCAAGCAGACCTCGAACGCGGTTCTGAATATGGGGAAGTTCACTCCACTCCCGGTTTTTCAAGAGCTGCATGAATTAAACTCCTCAGCTAAGCCTGATGTGCAAACTGGTCAGTATCCTTGCCCATAGTGTCGATTCAGCAGTTTGAAAAAACGATATCTTGACACAGAAAAAATCGTTATCCTTTGTAGCAACCAGTTTAGCCACAGTGAGCTAACAGTATTCCATTTAGTAGTTCATAAAAATCAGTTTTCTGAGGCAAAAAAAATCGACATGGTATTAATTCTCTCACATTCTATTGCCTATTACAGTTGTCCCATACAAAAAAAATTGTAGTTCCCTACCGGGGATTTACGCGTAGATTCCTTCATTGCCAAATCCAGCGCTTCATTATATCCACCCGAGTACTGGCGTTGATAGCCAATCACTCAACCATACACTCAAGCTCTTCTGCGTAATTGTAGAGTTACACTTCATGGCCTCCTGAAGTTTCCCTGATCACAATGTATTGATCGGCTCGTTTCTTATCCAATTCCCGAGTGTTTAAACATTTTAGAGTAAGTGAAACACATTGATTGGACAAACACAGAGCATACAAACCAATGCGTATCAGCATGCGCTGTTGTATCCTGTCTACGTTATGCACATTACGCGGCTAAAATAGACGGGATTTATAGAAAATCGGTTCGCAAAACTGGCCTTGAAGTGTTCAGTTACATTACAGAATTTAAATGAGAACGATATGCTCTATTGGAATTATTTCGAATGAAACAGGACCGGAGGGTTCTTGTTACTGGATACATCGCTCTCTATTTTATACAGTCAATGTCTCTGGAGGAGGGATTCACGAAAAAGGTCAGGCTGCTATTTTTGTTTGTTTTTTTTTTCTGTTTCGGAATGTATATGTACTCAACTAAGTCGAATGTCGAGGTTTTTTTCCTGTTTAAAACGCGAACTGCCCGTGCATTTTGGTATGGACCCCCGGTACGTTCATTGCACGTTTCTTTTGAATCGGGAGACGCAATGGATTTGATATTCCCTGAAAGTGGAGTGTCTGTTCAGTTAAAATAAGGTATATTTCAGAATTCAGATATTACTGTGTTAGTGAGGTGTACTTGCTCCTTATAAGTGTTGAAATGGGTTCGTGAGCTTTGAAGAGGGGACTGGTAGCTTTCATTTCAGGGTGAATGTTCTGACCGTTTAATTAGCAGTTTATTTAATGCGTGTTTGTGCTGGCTTTGAAGAAAAATGGCCAAAACTCTAAACTTTATTATGGAGAAAAGGCACGTTCATATTTGGAGAGGTTACTGGTGACCATTGGTATTCAACTGCACTGATATTGATAAATTCATACTAAACTCAACCAGAAAATCATTCGTTCATATTAAATTTCATGCCTTAAAGCTTTAATTGTGTTAAATACATGATTTTTTTAATGATTTGACAGCAAATCATTTTGAGACTTTGGGGAGACACTTGGGTAGCTGTATAATTTGGCTAATAGCATGTAGGTAATCTAGAATGTAATTTTGAAGATGAATTCTACTTGTGCTCAAGGAGTTTATGATACCATAAATGTATAGTTTTAAGCCCCAGCAGTTTTTCAATCGTCAGAATTATTTTTTTTGCAATTTCAATGGTGAATTCTCATGAAGATTTTTTATGTTTGCTGCTCATTTTCTCTACCAAAATCATGAAAATAAACTGAAATACAATGTAATTCTAAATGCTGTAAGTGTCTTTCCTGAATTGAGCCACATTTTTCCTCTTTGTGAAGCTTAAAACTTGAATTATACAGCATGAAAGTGGGTAACCCATAAATAGCCAAATTTGGCTTCTGCACAAAGGGGTTAATGGAGGAGACCTCACCCCGCCAAAGTGTATTTCAGGGAAAATTAGAAAGCCTAAAGTTTCTAAAATCCATTTTATTGTTTTAGCAGTTTGTCTCTGTAATGGCAATAAAATAACAGCAAAACCTCGAATACATCTGCCTTAACTGGGCGGCCATTGCAGACATCGAACAGTGATGTCAGTTATATCACTCTCTTTGTTCACTGGAGGTACAGCGTGGATAAAGGTACCTCTAAAGTTAACGAGAAGTTGGCTTCGCGTTTTCATCAACCTTTTTCTGATCGGCCTGGCGGGTGGGGTAGGATTACAACAGGTTTCGATGTAGTCCCACCAGGCAGAACTTGAGGGGACTGTCGATAGGGGGGAGAGGTTTTTGGGTATGACTGTTGTGTACCAGATGTTACTGCAGGCCTTGAAGTTATTTAAGGGTTTAATTTCTTAATTAATGCGAAATGTCCGTACTTAACAAATCATCAACCCAACCATACAACTGCTTTAAAATGATCCTTCACCCTTCAAAATAACAAAACTTGAAAAATACATAAGGAAAATTAGTATACTGTGCAAGGAGTATTAACCAGCTTAGAAAAAAGAAAAATAAGTAGTTTGGGGGAAAATATTCAAGTGATGTTTTTAATATCTTATAAACAAGTCAATCAATGTTTTTGTTATTAGAGTTTTAAAATATTTACATTTTGTCTTTGCGTGAGCAATATCTTAAACCTTACTCATAATACCATAAATGCTGTTAATATGGAGTGTTGAAATATTTGTCTTTTAAATGACAAACTTACAATAGTTTCCCGATGTCCGAAACTTTATGGAGTCTATTTGTTGGTATTGGCCACAGTTAGCTGTGCTACTTAACAAACAATATCAAGAAAATCAGTAGGCTGCGAATGAAACTGTAACTGACTTATAAAAAATTAAGTAATTCGGAAAAAGATAATCTGGTGATATTTTCAAAATTGGATTTACAAGTCAGCAATGTTTTTATACCCCCAACAACAAAATGTAGGGGGTATATAATTATATATCAAGGATTCCGTCCATCCATCATTCCGTCACTGCATCCAAAGACATTATTTGTCTGATCGTTATCTTGAATATTATTCATTGGATTCTTTTCAAATTTGGCATACATATTCTCTACCACTGATTATGTTTTTGAATCAACTAAACAGAAGCCTGCTTACTAATCAAAGCTACAGAAGCGTGCTGCTTGTGTGTATGTGAGCTGCTCATGCATGTGTGAATTGAATTGCTTGTATGTGGGTGTCTGTCTGTGTGTGAACTGTTTGTATGTGTTTGTGTGTGTTACTGCTGCTTACATAATATGGTTATTGATTATGATTATTGATGGCTAAATATAATCTAAATCTAATTGTTAGTTTACTGATTATTAGTATGAGTAATAAAATGAATAATGATAAAAAAATATATAATCAGTGTTAGTGAATATAATGAATCAATATTAGTAAATATAATGAGCTGAAATGTATTTAGTATTAGTAAATATAATGAATAATACTGAAATATAATCCACAACAGCATCTGCATCTGTAGACGCTTACTTGTGGTTGCTGTACAGGCTGTAATTTTTAGCTTAACGGTCCATCGTGTTGTAGCATCCGTAACATTTTTAATTCTTTTATTTGGTTCGATAAATTTTTGTGTAAATTTGCCATAACAAACTACTAGACCATATCTCCTTACTTTTTTCGGATTTTTGATTGAATCAATTTTGTATAGATTTTGGGCCCTTGAAATTTTGGCTCCAATGTTAAAGGTAGGACTGAGAAATATTTAATTATCATTTCTCAAAAACTACATGATAATTTTTTTTCTAAAACAGGCAATCAACTTATGTTGATTTCGGCGGAGTTACTCCAAAAGTTTCATAGAAAATACATTCTCTGCATTAATGTCCTCAAATTCTGATTTATCAATCAAAATTTTAAAAATAATTTTAATATCATATAAATTTGCGATTAATTTGAGTTGCATCGAACCGAGTAGTATGCGGCTAGCGTCTGTGGTACGGTGGGATGTGTACATATTCAAATGTAGAGGCTAGCAGACCAATTTTTTTTCTTCAGCCAAAACATTCTTTAGCTTGCTGAAGATGTGATGTCTATTTGGGTGGCTACACACATTCCTTCAGCCAAAGTAAAAAATCGTGATAAGACGGCGAGTTGCAGTTCATATGCAGGAAGTGATTAGCTGGCAAACTGCTTATCAAAATGCTTTTGATTGACCAAATAGTCTGGCAAGCGGTTTCTTTGTTATGCCCCTGCCCTCCGAGGAAAGGGGGCATTATGTCAACACCATGTTCGTCCGTCGTCCGTCCGTCATCCGTTAACTTTTCGTTTCCGTAGGATAACTATAGAATCCCTCATCGGATTGATGCCATTTCTTATTGGCGTATTGGGAGTGGCTAGAGGAAGGTTCCTTTCGAAAATCAGCATCGTGCGATATCTAATATGGCCGCCACAGCAGCCATCTAGATATGCCCTTGATCAACACACAGGCGGGGGCATATGCCACGCTCTGCGTTGCTCTTGTTTTACAAAAGGGTAAAAACTCAGCCGTTACTCGCTCCACTACTGAATGATATCCCATAAGCTGTCAGGGAAACAATCACTACTCAGAGCATGAAAGTACAGTACCAAACTTCACTTCGCATGCTGGAAATCGCCAATGCACAGAACGAAATAAAGATCTCAGTCCAGTCCTTAACAACCGCTGTAGCTGATAAGCTAAATATTTGCCTCAAGAATATAGTCGGCTAAAGCTGAGGTTTTTACAAAAGTTAGGATTATGATTATGCACCTTTTTGCATTTACTAACGCTACTGGTAAACTAATAAGACCCTCCACTGCTCAATGTCAACATGTTCAAAAGTGCTGACGTTAGCCTGTATAACAGCTAAATGTGTGGGTTTAAATATGCATCCCGCGTGTGACCGTAGATGGACACTAATTACATGGCAAATGCTGGTTACTTCGACCATGGTGTTTTGGTGCTTTTCCACTACATGGTACCGACTATACTCCACTCTACTCGGCACCACGTACTTTTTTGGATTGCTTTTCTACCAGAGGATAGTAGCTAACGCCTCCGTGGTATCTGCTCATCGTTATGATGCAACATGTTACTGCCGCAACGTTATCTTCAGTTATATCAAGTTTACTTTTATTCTGTCGAATTTGTTAAATATTTAGGCCTACGTGTTTAAATCAGGGGACACCCACTACCGTCACCTCGTTATGGCACCAAAGTCCGCTAGTGTTTAATTGTAATTTCTGTTTGACATTCTCCTGATGCATAGGATAGCAGCTGGTTTTGTGTCCGATTCAGTTGCACATTAAATAACGTACTACCTAAAAACGCAAAGCAATGATGTACGTAAAAGGCATAGAGTATTTAAGGAATAAGCCCCGAATAGCAGTGGGTTACTGTGATTTTATAACGGCAGAGGGGCGATCTAAGACACGAAGCGCCTCCGCTGTTGTAAAATCACTGTAACCCACTGCTTCTCGGGGCCTAAATATTTAACAAAATCGACAGAATAAAAGTAAACTTGATATAACTGAAGATGCCGTTAACATGTTGCGTCGTAACGATGAGCAGGTACCACAGAGGCGTTAGCTACTATCCTCTGGTAGAAGAGCAACCCCAAAATAGTACCCGTTGCCAAGTAGAGTGGAGTATAGTTGGTACCATGTACTGGAAAAGCGCCAAAACACCGCGGTCGAAGTAACCAGCGTTTGCTAAGATAGCTTTTTCTTCTAGCGCCATTATGTCACATTTGGGCTCGTTAATGTAGATATACTATGAAAGCAGGCTATTTGGAATGTCTCCTATGGTCTCCCGAAGGCCCAGTAAAATAATTTTACGTTCGTTTCAGTTTCGGTTAGGCCTGGGACAATAATCAATAAATCAATTAATCGCACGATAAATAAAAATGAAGTCGGTAACTTTTCCGGCCTCGATAAATCCGTATGTGCATGCGTGTATTTGTTTTCCTTATAGACTATAACGGGTTTTCCTCGTCTCTCGCCTCCAAACACGCTGGATGACAAGAGGGTTTACTCTGTTCATTGGTCTCAGCACCTTGGCGCATTTGTGGCTTAGCGGAATGAAATGAAAGGAGTGAACCATCTTGTCAGTCATTCAGGATCTTTGTACCTGTGGGAGGAGGCGGAGCCGCAAGCACACACACACAGGCCGCAGCAAGTGAAGAGCATGAAAGATCTTATTGCAAAGCCAAATGCTACAGCACCGGTGTGGGAATATTTTGGCTTCAAGCCGAGTGAGCAAGGTGGGAACATCAACACAGACGAGCCAGTATGCCGACTTTGTTTAAAAATGGTAGCGACAAAAAAAGCCAACACGACGAACTTGCATGCCCACCTCAGACACAATCACCCGGTCGAGTTTTCTCAGCTGGGGAAAAAAACTGCACCCCGAGATGCAGAGCCATCGGCTCGACAGTCAACGCTTGCTGAAGCGTTTGGTCGACAAAGCAAGTACAGTCGGAGCAGCGTAAAATGGGGTGCGCTCACTGAAAGTGTAGTTCGCTACATTGCCAAAGAAATGCTCCCATTTAGTACGGTTGAAAAGCCAGCATTTCGAGAAATGATAAAAACTTTTGACCGGTAATACGAATTGCCCTCCCGAAAATATATTTCACAAACGGCAATTCCCGAGATGTACAACGGGGTGAAAGATGTCATACTAAAAGTAATAAAAGACATCAAATTTTACTCCGCCACCACAGACATGTGGTCCAGTTCAAACATGACCCCCTACATGAGCCTGACCATACACTACATCACAGACGACTGGACCCTCAACTCGAAATGTATAGAGACCAGATATGTCCCTGACAATCATACTGCTGCCACCCTGGAGGAAAACCTGCAGGCAGCGTTAGCAGACTGGGGACTAGATGAGAATAAACTCGCCTGCATCACGACGGACAATGGTCCAAACATTGTAGCTGCAATAAGAAATCTTGGCTGGCCATGGCTTAATTGCTTTGGCCACAATCTCCACCTGGCTGTGTCCCATGGTCTGGACAGTGAGAAAGATCGGACAGCTCGTGCCATAGGACTCTGCAGAGGATTGGTGAACATATTTCACCTGAGCTGGATCAAAAAGAGGGACCTCAGGAAGGCACAGAATGAGGCCAGTCTCCCCCAACATAGTCTAGTGCTGGTGAGTGGTGGTGTTTATGTCATTGATTCTCTCTCTCTCTCTCTCTCTCTCTCTCTCCATGTATAGTGCAGAGTACATAGTGTTGCATATTAATAAAATGTACAAATTATTAATGATAAATAATGGAGATGTAAAAGTAGTTGAAGACTGTTGATAAAGACAAACTAATGAAAAATTACAAATATTATATTTCCCACAGGATGTCGCCACACGATGGGGCACTAAGCAGAAGATGGTAGAGAGGGTGCTGGAGCAGCTCCCAGCCATTAGACGTGTCCTGGTTCAGGACAGAAAGCATGGCCACCTCAACCCAACCTGGCAGGATGTTTCTGTGTTGGAATCCATCAACGCAGCAATGAAGCCACTGGCCGACTTCACAGACATCCTCTCAGGGGAAAAATATGTCACAGTGTCCTCAGTTAAGCCTGTACTGGAACTGCTTAAAGGAGACCTTCTCTCTCCAGGGCCCAATGACACTGCACTGACAGTCAATGTTAAACAAAACATGTGCAGGGTACTGACTGAAAAATATAACTCACCTACTATCCAAGTCCTCCTGAGAAAGGCCACTGTCTTGGATCCAAGATACCGTGGCACCATGGAGGAGGCAGAGGCATCGGATGATGGCAAACATCAGCTTGTGCAAGAGCTGCTGGACTTAAAAGAGCCAGAAGCAAGTGGAGAAGGTACCAGTGGTGAGAGCTGCAGCACAGCTGCTGCTGGAGGAAATGAGGATGAACCTCCTGCACACACGAAGAAGAAGAAGCTGAGTGACCTTCTTCAAAACAGACGAGCTCACCTCACAGGTCAGTCCCAGGCTGCAGTTCCAAAAAGAGTGCAGGCTGATGCAGAACTGACCAAGTTCTTCCAGGAAGATACACTTGATGCATCCTCTGATCCCTTAATATGGTGGCGTGACAATCAAAGAAGATACCCTCTGATGGCTAAGTTGGCACAAAAATACATGTGCATATGTGCAACAAGCACCAGCTCAGAGAGAATGTTTAGCACAGCTGGCAACATCGCTACTCCAGAGAGATCCTGCCTTAAGCCACACAAGGTCAACATGTTGGTGTTCCTTGCTCGGAATCTGCCAAACTAAAGTAGCTACAGATTCGCATATTGTCTGTTAAGACATCTAAATATGGAAGTGTTTATGTTGTTACCTCTACCTCTTTTAACTGGATTTGCAGTGTTACATGTTAAGGTAAGGAAAGGAAGGAAGGATAAGGAATGTACAAGTTACAACTCTGTTATTATTATTATTATTTATTATCATTATTGAAGTGCAGGTTTGTTTGTTGAGACTGGATAGGCCATTTTATTTATTGTTTTGGAGAGACGGGGTCTATTTTTTTGTTTTTGGTGCAATTTTTGCTAACAGAGACTGAGAGTCCTTTTTTTATTTTATTTTTATAGTTTTTTGTTTGTTTTATTTATTGAGGATATTTAAAAGTTCTGGTTCTGGACATTCCAATGTGAAATAAAGGTTTAATTGTTGCATTTGAAAGGGTGTACTTGCATTATTATGATATATTAAAATTACATAAGTGGTTATTTTGGTCTCGATAATGTCGACAATAATATCGTTTATCGTCAATTATTTGTGGTGTTATGGCCCCAATTTGTTATTACATTTATAACACAACAGCAACAGCAAGGGATGACAAACACAGTTTTAACAACTAAAACACATTTAATTTTTAACAAAGACAAAGACTAATAACAACCTACAACTAAAGACCAAGATTGATAAATAAGAAAAAACAGAAATAATTACAGTCCCTTTTTGGTGGGGTGGCTTGGTGATGTCCTGGATGAAGAAAATGCTCAAACACAGGCAAAGAAATCCACAAAAGAAACGTCCCAGGTCTTGAACAGAATGGCAGGTCTGGTCATCTTCTTGCAATTTCTCCTCCTACTTTACTGTCTCAATTCTTTTCCTTATATACTCTTTTGCAGACCCCACCCACATTTAGACCTCTTTTTTTTAATTTTCTGAGACTTGCCCCAGACATGTCCAGGACATGTCTAAACATGACTCCAGTCTGAGCTTAACAAAAAAAAAGGTAAATACTGCCATCTAGTGGCCTATATTCACATTACACCTCCATTCCAAAAGGGAAAAATTTTGACTCATAAAGGCAAAATTTTTCTTTTCAATACAAAATGGTTAAGTGAACACTTGTCTATATATACATATCATACAATATTCAAACACATGATATATATATATATATATATATATACACATTCAAACACGGGATAAGTAATCAGCAATTACATTGTCTGTTCCCTTTACATGCTTAATTTCCAAGTCAAACTCCTGTAAAATCAAACTCCAATTCAACAATCTCCGATTCTTGTTTTTCATCTTACTCAAAAACATTAACGGATTGTGGTCAGTGTACACAATCATTGGCTTTTTTCCTGTACAAACATAAACCTCAAAGTGTTGTAAAGAAAGGACCAGAGCCAACAGTTCTTTCTCTATTGTGGAATAGTTCCTTTGGTGGCGATTGAACTTCCTGGAGAAGTATGCCACGGGATGCTCAATGTCATCAGAGTCACTTCTCTGTAGGAGCACAGATCCACAAGCTTGGTCGCTAGCATCGACCGCGATGGAGAACGGTTTGTTGAAGTCAGGAGATTTGAGCACGGGGAAGTGACACAGCAGAGACTTCAGGCGATCGAAGGCTCTCTGGCATGCATCATCCCAGGTGAACTTTACGCCTTTCTTCAGTTGGTTAGTTAGACTGAGAGCAATCTCAGCAAAGTTCTTGCAGAACTTGCAGTAGTACCCGATCATTCCAAGGAAGCGGCGCAAAGCTTTTTTGTTGTCAGGAACTGAAAAGTCCATGATGGCTTGGACTTTAGCATTTATGGGTGCCACCTTACCCTGGCCTATGACGTAGCCAAGATAGGTGACAGTAGCACAACCAAAGTCACTCTTGTTCAGGTTAACAGTCAGGTTAGCCTGGGTCAGGCGCTGGAACAACGTCTCTACATCTTTTAGATGTTCTTCCCAGGAGTCACTCCATGTGATCAGGTCATCGATGTATGCACCCGTGTGTGGCAATCCGGCGATTGTAGACTGTATCATCCTTTGGAACGTGGCTGGGGCATTTTTCATGCCAAAGGGTTGGACTTCATACTGGTACAATCCAGATGGTGTGGCAAAAGCAGAGATGCTCTTGGCCCTCTCAGTTAAAGGCACACACCAATAACCCTTCAATAAATCAATCTTGGTCAGAAACTTTGCTTGCCCTACACTATCAATACAATCATCAATCCTAGGTATTGGAAACACATCAGTTCTAGTTACAGCATTGACTTTGCGATAATCTGTACAGAATCAAGTACTTCCATCAGGTTTTGGAACTAGCACACAGGGTGAACTCCAATTGGAGTTGGAGGGTCTGATAATATCATGTTTTAACATGTACTCAACCTCTTTCTCAGCAATCTTTCTCTTTTCAGGATTCATCCGGTATGGATGCTGTTTTATTGGTTTGGCATCACCAACATCTACATCATGAGAGGCTATAGTAACTCTCTTTGGAACATCAGGAAACAAATCCTCATATTTCTTGATCAACCTTTCAAACTGATCTCTCAGTGAGGGTTCTAAGTGCTGGAGTTTTACATCAAGATTTTGCAACACTTCAGTGTTTGACAATTTACATGAAAGAACTTCAGCTTTAATTCTTGGTTCATCATCTTGAAACTCCCCCTCATCTTCACACGTTTCGACCATTGGAGAATCTGAAGTGACAGCTGCAACCCTAGCATTTCTGTCATGATAAGGCTTTAGCATGTTAATATGACACAATTGTTTTGGTTTTCTCCTATCTGGAGTCTTCACAATGTAATTGAGATCATTGAGTTTTGTCAGAATTTCATAAGGACCATGAAATCTAGCCTGCAATGGATTGAACTGCAAGGGAAACAACACAAGGACCTTTTCTCCTGGTTTAAATTCACGGCTTCTAGCCTTATTATCATACCAAGTTTTCATTTTTCCCTGACTTGATTTGAAGTTCTCTTTGGCAAGGTCACAAGCTGCACGCAATCTTTCCTTGAACTTGCTAACATAGTCTAACAGACTGATATGCGGCTTTTTCTCTTGCCATTGTTCACTCAATAATAGCAAAAGTCCTCTCACTTCATGACCAAACACTAGCTCAAATGGACTGAATCCAGTAGACTCCTGCACTGCTTCTCTAGCTGCAAACAACAGCAAATGAACCCCTTCATCCCAGTCTTTCTCATGGTCATAACAATAAGTCCTCATCATTGTCTTGAGAGTGGAATGAAACCGCTCTAAGGCACCCTGACTTAATGGATGATAGGCACTAGAAAGAATCTGCTTTGCACCTAGTTCATACACAACCTGCTGAAACAATCCTGAAGTGAAATTGCTACCCTGGTCTGACTGAATTTCCCTGGGAAGGCCAAACAACGTGAAGAACTTTTTCAAAGCCTTCGAGATTGCAGTTGCCTTGATGTTACGTAGAGGTATGGCTTCGGGGAATCTGGTAGATGCACACATGATTGTCAACAAGTACTGATTTCCAGATCTAGTCTTGGGTAATGGACCAACGCAATCAACAATGACCCTAGAGAATGGCTCCCCAAATGCTGGGATAGGCTGCAATGGAGCTACAGGTGGGTCTAACTGGTGTTTTCCAACTACCTGACAAGTGTGACAGGTTTTGCAAAAGTTGGAAACGTCTTTCCGAAGCCCAGGCCAAAAGAAGTGTTTCATGATCTTATCAACAGTCTTGTTAACACCAAGATGACCTCCTAAAGGTAAACTATGAGCCATTGTTAAGATCTCATTCCTATAGACCTTCGGAACAACAATTTGCCTGACCACTACCCAATCTGCATTGGCAGGGATATCAGGAGGGCGCCACTTCCGCATCAACACACCATCCTTGAGATAATACCCAACTGGAACTGCATCTATTTCTTTTTCAGGAAGGGCTCTCCTCTTTAGTACACCTATTTCAAGATCATTAGTTTGCTCCTCAATCAACCGCTTTCTGGACAGAGACAAGTCTCCAGACACATCAGAATCACCAGACCCATCTGGCTGGCTGAATAGAGAACTGATAAAAGTATCTGATAAGTCCTCAAACGGAGAAACCATAGTAGGCCAATCAGAGTCATGAGGCGAACCACCTGAGTCCTGACTATTCAATGTGCTGGACGGCACCACATCATCTTCTTCTTTAGCCTTCTTGGCCATAGCACAAGTCACTGCGCAAGAAGGATACAGAGATGGGTCCTCATCCCCATCTTCAGTGCTCGGCTGTGAAGTAAGATGTACAGGGGGAATTACTTTGCCCCCAGCCAGGTCATTGCCTAGCAACAGAGAAACACCCTTTATAGGTAGACTTGACATAAGTCCCACCTTTACCTGTCCTGTAACTAAATCTGACTTCAAGAATATAGAGCGCAGGGGTACAGATACAGTCCTCCCTTCAATACCTTGTACAAGTATGAAATCCCCTGAAGCAGTCTCATCACGTAACTCCAAGGAGTCCATCAACAAAAGTGACTGAGAAGCTCCGGTATCCCTTAGGATATATATGGGGACAGGAGTAGTATGCTCATTCAGAGCCACAAATCCCTCTGACACAAATGGAAGAAATTCCTCCCTCACGAAGTCAGCTGTATCAGGCTTTTTAGCCCCACAAGAAGCAGGCAATTTAGCAGATTGGTTATCTACTACAGGGGTTACTAACCTTGTTTTCACAAAGGCATTTGGTTTGGTATCCTTTTCTTTTTCTTTTTTAGCTTTAAGGAACCAACAGTTAGTTGTAACATGACCAGATTTCTTGCAATATCTGCAAACTTGACCACTTCTGTCACTGTCAGCTTTCACACTTTGATCAGACCTGTTACTGGATTTCTGAGCACCATCACCAGATTTGTCTTTGTCTTTGGGTGAGGAATCTTGGGTATTACCATAACCCTTTTTCTGAAATTGGGACCATCTATTATTACTGCTAGACTGAAATTTGGACTTATGTGTGAGAACATATTCATCTGCAAATTTGGCAGCTGATTGCAAATTCAGTGCTTGCTTCTCATTCAGGTAGGTCTTAACATCATCTTTAACACAGTTCTTGAATTCTTCAACTAACACCATCTCTCTTAGTGAGTTGAAATCATCCCTGACCTCCATAGAAGTACACCAGCGTTCAAAGCAAACCTTCTTCTCATTAGCAAATTCCACATAAGTCTGATTTTCAGATTTCTTCAGACCTTTGAATTTCTGTCGGTAAGCCTCTGGAACCAACTCATAAGCTCTCAAAATAACCTTTTTGACAACTTCATAATCAGAGGAATCATCTGCAGACGAAGCCGAATAGGCTTGTTGAGTTTTCCCCTCCAGGACAGTTTGCAACATCAGAGGCCAGTGTTCCTTTGGCCACTGGCAACTCTTTGCTACCTTTTCAAAACACTGGAAATAGTTGTCAACATCATTTTCTGAAAATGGAGGCACCAGTTTTACCTCCTGACTGGCACAAAATTTATTTTTAGTTTCAATTTTAATTTTTAGTTGCTCCATTTGGAGTCTTTCTTCTCTATCGAATTTCTCTAATTCAAAATCTCTCTGTCTCTGTCTCTCTCTTTCTGCTCTTTCCTCTTTCTCTCTCTCAAATTCTCTTTGTTTTTCTTCTCTTGCTAATTTTTCTAACTCAAACTGCCTTTGTTTTTCTTTTTCTTCCCTCTCAAATTCTCTTTGTTTTTCTTTTTCCTCCCTTTCTTTTTCTCTTTCCTCCCTTTCAATCTCTAGCATTTTTAATTTAAGTTCCATTTCTATATTTGGATTTTCCACTGGAAACTGTTCCAGATCTCCTGGTGCAAACACATTTTCATCAATGTAATATTCAACTATCTCTCTAGCCAGTCTTGCTTTTCGCATGGCTGGTTTTACCTCTGTCAGCTCCAACTGTCTGCAAATTTCTAGCAGTTCTGTCTTTTTAAAAGACTTCAAAACCCCTACGGTTGGTGATGCCAAGAAATCATCCATTGCTGTTGTCAATATATATCTAGGAAAATTCACAAAAACAATTTCACAATTTGGAATGTTAGATTTTCAATAAATTACTCACACAATGGTCTATCCCGGACCTTGAGCCCCCAATTTGTTATGGCCCCAATTTGTTATTACATTTATAACAACAGCAACAGCAAGGGATGACAAACACAGTTTTAGCAACTAAAACACATTTAATTTTTAACAAAGACAAAGACTAATAACAACCTACAACTAAAGACCAAGATTGATAAATAAGAAAAAACAGAAATAATTACAGTCCCTTTTTGGTGGGGTGGCTTGGTGATGTCCTGGATGAAGAAAATGCTCAAACACAGGCAAAGAAATCCACAAAAGAAACGTCACAGGTCTTGAACAGAATGGCAGGTCTGGTCATCTTCTTGCAATTTCTCCTACTACTTTACTGTCTCAGTTCTTTTCCTTATATACTCTTTTGCAGACCCCACCTACATTTAGACCTCTTTTTTTTAATTTTCTGAGACTTGCCCCAGACATGTCCAGGACATGTCTAAACATGACTCCAGTCTGAGCTTAACAAAAAAAAAGGTAAATACTGCCATCTAGTGGCCTATATTCACATTACAGTGGGACAATATATCGTCCAGCAAAATTTGTTATCGTCCCAGGCCTAGTTTTGGTTTCAAGTTTCCCTGTTCTCAACTCTCGCCAATTGGCCATATCATTATAACCAGCTGCGAGAGTTGTGAACAAGTTTGACTTTTGTCCTCCACACTTGCCGGTGTCCAGGAAAATGTAAATTCAGGAAAATGAAAATTAGTTTGCTAGCCAGCTTGTCAACTAGCTAGCGTTCGCTATAATGGATGTAAACCCTTCACATAGCCCATAAAATAAACACACAAGAAAAAAAAATCAACAAGTTATTGTTAATACTGAAATAGCGAGAGAGTTAGCAATGTAGTGTGATGTTATAATGCTAATTAATATGTTGCTATGTTGTCAAGCACATTAACTCCTTAGCATAGCTGCCACAATCTGCCAATATGCAAATCACAGAATATGAATGTAATAGAGTATAAAGTACACTTCTGCAGCCTCTCCAGCCACACTGCTTCAAGGTCACTTACAGCTGATAACCACAGCCGGCTCCCAGTTCTCGGAAAACGAGAGACGGAGAGGGAGACTTACGGGGAAATAGAAACTTAAGTGTGGGATCACGATTGATTGGAGGAGAAAAATCATCCAAGATCCAGACAGCGAAGGAGCAGCGGCTCACAAGACTTTTGACTTAGAGACTACATAAACTGGGAAAACAAGGAAGTCTGCAGAGCGCTCTCCAAAGAGAACGCACACTCTTTGTTTTGCATGTGCCTCAATTCTGATCATTATTAAATCATTCTTTTATACATTGGGACTCTGACTAAATTACTATTTGAAGGTCGAATACGCTCCTGAATATGCCTCATTAAGGGTCCTCTCTGAGGATCCCTAACAGTAGCTAGAAAGCAAAAATGATATCGAGCAATAGGGTCATTCCAAGTGAAAGGACCAGATATTCCTTGGGAGTGTTGCTGCACCATTTTCAAATTAGTCTGAAATTTACATGCCACTAGATAGTCACAAAAGTACTTTCTATGCAAAATTGTTGGCCTGTTGCTCAAATTGTTACTGAGTTATGGGGGTCTGAAATTTTCAGAATTTGGGCTATAAATAGCCAAGAAAAGCCTCGCCGGGGTTTTTTTTGCATCTTTAAGTGGTTAATTCTCAGCCTCTAGACATATCAGAGAGCTGTAAGTAGGCATACAAGGCCCCTGCATGTCGCTAGTGCTCCACAAACATCCCCAGGTGTTTCCCTACGCTCTGCAGGCCATGGGGGCTTGCTAAAAATGCCAAAAATTAAGGAAAACCTACTCGCGAGTGGGATTTGGGGCCTTAAAGGTATTAGAAATACTGCACAGAAGTGTTCTGATACCCCTGGGTTCCATTCTACACAAACTTGTGTGATAACTTGGCAAACTGGAGCTTTCTAGATACCTCAGTTTGGAAAATATGAGCTCCCGAAGTTGGACGAGATTTTTAATTGGCTGTTTTTGGTGGCAAAAATCACCATGTGGGACAGGTGCCAGAGACCCCAACTTTTTCTAAAAGACTGTTCCATCTGTCTTCTATCACTGTACAAAAAAGCAGCCGGGTTATATTTGTAGTTACTGAGATATTCTTATTCAAAATGGCATGGGTGATGCCAAAATCGTTTTTTGCTTTTCAGTTCTTTAAATTGGTATACAAGTATTAGTGGTCATTCCAATGGCAGCATTATGTATATTTTGTTCTTTTTGAAATGTTAATTGTTAAAGATGACTACTTTCAAAAAGTATAATGCCCTTTTTGTGTCACAAGGTCTAGCTTAGAGGCATTCCTGTAGATATGTTGACACCGATTCAATTCAAATTCTGTTGGAACAAATTTCGTTCCATAGACTTGCCCCAGACATGTCCAGGACATGTCTAAACATAGCTCCAGTCTGAGCTGAATAAAAAAAAAGGTAAATACTGTCATCCAGTGGCCTATATTCACATTACAGCTAGAAAATTTCATCTTCGTCCCATCCCACTTTCCCGCACAGGAGCCCGACTTGTATCGGATGGTATCCCAGAATGCATCGCGCACCAAAACGCACGCATGCCAAAAAAAAAATGAATGGGATGCGGAGGAGTGCGGAGATTTTCCGTGTGTAGTGGGGCCTCACCGTTACGCATCGTTTAGGCTTATTCACCGTAGTCCGCCTCATCACAAGTAATATTGGAACGCGATTATGACTCCGGACTTCCCGTGCTTCTCTTTACTCGGGGATTAGAAACAACGCATGAGTTTCATGATCGTTTAAATTGTTTTAATTAAATAAGACCATTTGAAACGCTTTTATGCAGTTCCATTGCTTTTAATCCCTCAGTAAAGACAAGCCTGATAATTCCTGTGTCATAATCGATTTCCGTGTCATTAGTGGGGAAATCCACCGTAATGCACGTGAAACTGATTAACTTGATGCACGATGACCTAAATTCCGAGAGAGAATTTCCTCGGTGCGCTTTGATTGAATAATTGCTGACTACGGCACAAAGACGTGAATATCACGAAGAGGAGAAACTCATAGGACGTACAGTATCTCACAAAAGTGAGAACACCCTTTACATTTCAACTATTAATTTAGTGTATCTTTTTAAGGGACAACGTTATAGAAATGTAAACTGAATATATTCTAGAGTAGTCATTGCGCAATATGTGTAGCAGTGTAGATTTACTGCACTGTCCAAATAACTGAACAAACAGTCACTATTTCCAAAATGGGTGGCAACAAAAGTGAGTACACCTCACCGTCAACATGCCAAATTGTGTCCATAGTGTCAATATTTAATGTGACCGCCATTGTTGTCCAGCACTGCCTTGATTCTCCGAGGCATGGAATTCACCAGAGCTGCACAGGTAGTTGCTGGGATCCTCCACTCCTCCATGACAACATCACGGAGCTGGTGGATGTTGGACACCTGCTGCTCCTCCACCTTCCTCTTGAGGATGCCCCACCGGTGGTCAGTGGGATTCAGGTCTGGAGACATACTTGGCCATACCATCACCTTCAGCTTCTTCAGGAAGGCAGTTGTCATCTTGGAGGTGTGTTTCGGATCGTTATCATGTTGGAAAACAGCCATGCGGCCCAGTTTCTGAAGGGAGGGCGTCATGTTCTGCTTCAGAGTCTCACAGTACATGTTGGATCCATTATTCCATTTATGAAGTGCAGCTCCCCAGGACCAGAAGCACTCATGCAGCCCCAGACCATGATGCTGTCAGCACCATGTTTGACTGTAGGCAGTACACACTTGTTTTGATACTTCTCACCAGGGCGCCGCCACACATGCTGGACACCATCTGAGCCGATCAAGTTTATCTTGGTCTCGTCAGACCACAGGACATGGTTCTAGTAGTTCATGTTCTTGGACTGGCTGTCTTCAACAAACTCTTTTTTCAGGCTTTCTTGTGGGCTAGCTTCAGAAGAGGCTTCCATCTTGGCTGACGGCCATGCAGACTAACTATGCGCAGAGCATGGCGTATGGTCTGAGCACTGACAGGCTGTTATCCCACTGCTACAACCTTGTTAGCAATGCTGCCAGCACTCCTGCATCTGTTTTCTGAAGCCAACTTGTGCACCTGGCACAGAGCACGAGGACTCAACCTCTTCGGTTGACCCTGACGAGGCCTTTTCCGAGCAGAACTCGTCTTGGAAAACCGCTGGATAACCTTGGCCACCGTGCTGTAGCTCAGTTTCATGGTTTCACAGATCTTCTTGTAGCTTAGACCATCTTTGTGTAGAGCAACAATTCTCTTTTTCACATCCTCAGAGAGTTCTTTCCCATGAGGTGCCATGTTGACCCTACAGTGACCAGAATGAGAGCATTGCACCTAAAGCACTACAATTTAACCCTTCAACATGTTACACAGCCTCATATGGCCCAGTCGAACAGATAAAAGCATGAACATGATGAACAAGTCGCGTTTTATTGCTTGGTTGACCATTATCAATTGGGGTGTGTATTCACTTTTGTTGCCATCCATTTTGGAAATAGTGACTGTTTGTTCAGGTATTTGGACAGTGCAGTAAATCTACACTGCTACACATATTGTACCATGACTACTCTAGAATATGTAGAAGTTTCACTTCTGTAGCATTGTCCCTTGAAAAGATATGATAAATTAATTGTCAAAATGTGAGGGGTGTACTCACTTTTGTGAGATACTGTAAGCCTTGGCATCTCTAAACATCGTCCAAGACATCAAAGTTCAAGGTTTTCAAGTTGTCAAATCCTATCTTTGTGGATGCCTACCACATAAATCAAACTTGCAGTGGATTTTTATATGAGAACTTCGATTTTAAATTAGATTTCCGCAACTGGAATCGACTGCAGCCTGCATTCTTTTATCCCACTCGTTGATGGAGGCATTGTTTGTGTGGCTGTTTTACCGAGATGAAATGCACTATAGATGTTCAAGTCGACAGCATCTTTTTGAGGCCTTTACAGCCATGTGAACTCCAAGGAACATGCTAGAAATAACTGTTCTCATAAGAAGTGTTTGGAATTTAAAAATACAGTTGCAATTTAACAAAGGCAAGTGTCCGAATTTAGAATTGTAGGTTAAATTTTCGATGAATAATAAATGCATGCAGCTATGTTTTGAAATGTATTATTCATTACTCTGTGTTGGCACAAGTGGATCCAGAAATTTTTGAAAGGGGATCCCAAAGCTAAAAAGCTACATTACTGATGCGAGATCAGAGAGACACCAGATGCGAGGTGGAAGGGAAAAGGGAATTTATTTAAACAAAAGCATGCAGGCACGAGGGCCAACAAAAAACTTGGCCCAAGGGGTTGCAAAAGACAAACTAAGGAGAGCTTCACAGAGCTAAGAACTAAGGATCAAAAAACGGCAAAAAACAAAAGGCACTGGAAACTCCAGGCAGGATAACCATAAACAGAAAAGAACAATGATTCTAGGAATGCAGAAGGCTGTATACAAAATGACTAAGAAAACCAGACTAGAACAAGACTTGGCGAAGAAGCTATGACCGAGACTCAAACATGAGCTTGAGACACTGTCTGCCAGCCAACTTCCACCGCATCCAGATAAAGGGTAAGAAATCAATGAGGGGCAACACCTGGAGAAGGAGAAACAAGAGGCAGGGCAAGATCATTGGACATGGACTAAGATTGGATGACAAGACTTGCTCATTAAGAGAATGAGCGTGCTCAGCTTAAGTACCAATTAAGTATGCAGTTTGGAAGCAAGCATGAATGTTTAGAACAGAAAAGCACAGCAGACTTGAAATTGCAAGGCAGGAATCATGACAATAAACTCCCTGTCTAAATTAGTAATATTAGTAATGTGCCTGTCTAAGAATTACACCACCCAGTGAATGTTAGTACTTAAAAACAGTTAATTGCCAATCAAGATTAGACAGCCCCGAATCCAGCACAGCACAGAAGGAAGGGGGAAATACCAAAGCGAACCAGAGCTCTGAAATGTGCAAACACAAAGGCACGGGGCGGAACGCAGACAGGCGGTGGAGTGGCTTGGCAGACCTGGCAAAGACAAAAACACGGAAAAGTAAAAACATGGACAATGAACATGAATTATGAAATGCAATGACTTGATACAAGAAACTGTTAAAACTGTGACATGAACTATGACTATGGAACATGAAACTGTTAAAACCATAAGCAATACCAGAACACAACAATTACATTGCCGACCAGAACTAAGCTACACAAATGTTTACTTGTATGGGATTAGAATTATTTGGGGGAAGGGGAATTTGCAAGATCGTTAAGGGGTCGTGGCCAAGATGCACAGGCAATACCCCAGGGATACCATGATTTTGGAAGGAGCAAGTGCCCCACACCCCAGCGAAATAATCAACTTTTAGTAAAGGTCAGTAAACATTGGGCATCACAAAAAAATCTGTACCGTCCCCCCTTCCGAGACTCTGGAATTCCGGGGTGGGTACTCTAGCAGGGAGAAAATCCAGGGTGGACACACCAAGAATTCTGTATAATGCATAACTTTTATCCTTGTAAGTATCCCCCCCAGAAAAAAAGAGGAAAAATAGCCAACCCAAAGCTTTATAACTTGAAAATCCGCAAGGGTTTTTTATGCCCCCGTAAACGAAGTTTCGGGGGCATATAGTTTTTAACCTGTCCGTTTCAGATGGGGTCATGACTTTTGACCTTGTGACCTTGACCTTGGAGCATGACGCTTGGTTACAAAAACTTTAACATGGGCCGCGGAGGCATCAGTGTTTCACAAAACACATCTTGTGTTTTTTTTTTTTTTTTAGTAATAATAAAAGATTTAATATGGCTCTTTACTTGTTATACACTCTAATACTAGAGAATCCTTAGGATGTGTAGAAACTGCTTTTAAATGTTAACAGTTCGGAAAAGTGTCCCATGCAGTTCATTTTACCACATTTGTTATTCAATGAGATTCTCAAAGGGAATTTTATAGACTGTAGTGCTGTCCAGAAGCATTTCAGTGTTTCACCTGTTCATGTATGATCTTATGAATAAACTTACTGTATCACATATGGAAAACTACAGCGCCCTCAATAATTATTGGCACCCCTGGTTAAGATGTGTTCTTTATCTTCTAATAAATTCAGTTTTTTTCTAAATAATATCGGACCACAATGAGTGGTCCTATATTATTTAGAAAAAAACTGAATCAGTGGGAGAAAAATCCCACATTAAGAAATAATTCTTTACCATCAAATCATGTGTGCCACAATTATTAGCATCCCTGATGTGAATACTTTGTACAACACCCTTTTGCCAACAAAATAGCACCTAAGCTTCTCCTATAATGTTTCACAAGATGGGAGAATACAGAAAGAGAGATCTTCGGCCATTCCTCTTTGCACAATCTCTCTAAATCATCCAGCGACCTGGGTCCTCTCCTCTGCACACTCCTCTTCAGCTCACTCCACAGGTTTTCAATGTGGTTGAGGTCTGGGGACTGAGACGGCCATGGGAGGAGCTTGATTCTGTGTCTGGTGAACCATTTCTGTGTAGATTTGGCCACATGTTTAGGGTCATTATCTTGCTGAAAGACCCAGTGACGACCCATTTTCAGCTTTCGGGCAGAGGCTACCAGATTTTGATTTAAAATGTCCTGGTATTTCAAAGCGTTCATGATGCCATGCACCCTAACAAGGTTTCCAGGGCCTCTGGAAGAGAAACAGGCCCACAGCATCACCGATCCTCCCCCATACTTCACAGTGGGCATGAGGTGCTTTTCTGCATACTCATCTTATGTGTTCCGCCAGACCCACTTAGAGTGTTTTTTGCCAAAAAACTCTATCTTGGTCTCATCTGACCAAAGCACACGGTCCCAGCTTAAGTCCTAGTACCGCTTAGCAAACTCCAGACATTTGCGTTTATGATTGTAAGTGAGAAAAGGTTTTTTCCATGCATGCCTCCCAAACAGCTTGTTGGCATGTAGATAGCGCTTGATGGTTGTTTTGGAGACTTTGTGCCCCCAAGATGCTACCATTTGTTGCAATTCTATAACAGTGAGCTTTGGAGGACTTTTTATTTCTCTTACCATCGTCCTCATTGTGCGTGGTGGCAAAATAACCTTGCGTCCTCGTCCAGGCTTGTTTACCATTATTCCAGTTGTTTTAAACTTCTTAATGATTCCTCTGACAGTGGATATGGGCAGGTGCAAACGAGTGGCTATTTTCTTGTGGCCATTGCCTGGCTTGTGAAGGTCAACACACATCTGCTTTTCTTGAATGGTGTGTTCCTTTGTCTTTCCCATGTTGAAGAGTGGATAAGAGAAATGGCGTCTGTGTGACATCATATTTATACCCCAGGGAAACAGGAAGTGATGAATTACTAATTATATATTCCTAAATACTCTGATCAGCTTTGTATACTACTGTAGAAATGACAGAAATACTTCAATTACATTTATTTCCTGGGAATTGTTAGGGGTGCCAATAATTGTGGAACAGGTGATTTTATGAAAAATAATTATTTCCCCTTAAAATTCAGGTGAGTTGAAGGTTACATTTTTCTACAATTCTCAGTGTGAGAGTATGCTTCTGCAATAAAAATTGAATTTATTTTAAGGCTTTTAACACATCTTAGTTTAGCATGTCCCTATGGTCAAATTATTTTCAATCTCTTCTAGGGGTACCATCATTTTTGTCGACGCCTGTTTTATAGGTTTGTTTTTTAAAATGATTCTTTGAACCGCAATTCAAAAGCAATGTCTAATTTTTATTGGTAATTTTCAGGAAATTTTTATTTAGTACTACTTTTGTCAGTTTCAAGTTATTTCAGAGCCAATTTTGGGTTTTTCTTTCATTAACAGAGGGGTACCAACAATTTTGTCCACGTGTGTATATGTATGTGCGTGTATATGTGTGTATGTTTGTGTATGTATGTAAGTGTATATAGATCCATAGATCCATATACTATTTCTGCTTTTAGCACACATAATGTTGATAAGCACCATGAGGTAATGGGTAAACCATAAATTTTTTCCAGTGATGTTTTACAAAGGAGATATGCACATATACGTGTATAGCTGAAATATATGTAATAATGCTTCAGTGATATCATGTAAAATAATGAAAAAAAAAGACTAAACCTCCTTATCTTCAGATGTTATAAATGTGTGAGCTACAATAATCAAAACAATTTTGATGGTATTGTCAGGCCTACCAAAGAAAACGTAGTCTCAGCACACAAAAACTTTGAAATGCACACATTAATCGCGGAAATAGCAACAGAAAAATTAAACCCTGCTACCGAAACTGTAAAAACAGCAACATAAACGGCTGACTTGGTAGCATAAGACTATGAAACTGCAACATTTTCTATCGCATCCGTCTTTGCCATTTACTGCGCTTGCGCGTACATGCCCAGGCTTCTTTCAGAGATGCCAGAGTCAGGCGTGTCTCTTTCGGTTGGAAAGTAAAACTTCCAAATATGACGTTATTGTTAATGCAAATGTATAACAATGAATTGTAAGACGTAGCCGTTACATCGCCAGATTTAGCGAGAAAGTCGCAAAGTTGGCAACACTAAGACTATAGTGAAATCGACAGTGCACATTTCATCGTTCATTTTCAGTGGTGACCTGCTAAAATAAGTGAATTTGCGAGAATGTGGTTGCTAACCACCAGGTTGCTAACTTTCTGCAGAGTCAATAGCTACAGACCTCCAAACTTCATCTGATCTTCAGAGAAGCACAAAAACAGTGCATGGAGAGCTTCATGGAATGGGTTTCCATGGCCAAACAGCTGCATCCAAGCCTTACATCACTAAGTGCAATGCAAAGCGTCGGATGCAGTGATGTAAAGCACGCCACCACTGGACTCTAGAGCAGTGGAGATGTGTTCTCTGGAGTGACGAATCACACTTCTCCGTCTGGCAATATGATGGATGAGTCTGGGTTTGGCGGTTCCCGGGAGAACGGCATTTGTCTGACTGCCAAGTGTA
Source organism: Gymnothorax reevesii (assembly GCA_029721435.1). Lineage (NCBI taxonomy): Eukaryota > Metazoa > Chordata > Actinopteri > Anguilliformes > Muraenidae > Gymnothorax > Gymnothorax reevesii. The sequence goes on from CM056579.1 coordinate 106,960,239, forward strand.
AAGATTGGTGGAGGGGGGATTATGGTGTGGGGTTGTTTTTTTTTTAAGAGTTGGGCTCGGCCCCTTAGTTCCAGTGAAAGCAACTCTTAATGCTTCAGGATACCAAGACATTTTGGGAAATTTCACACTCCCCCTTTGTGGAAACAGTTTGGAGACGGCCCCTTCCAGTTCCAACATGACTGCGCACCAGTGCACAAAGCAAAGGTCATAAAGACGGATGAGAGAGTTTGGTGTGGAGGACCTTGGCTGGCCTGCACAGAGTCCTGACCTCAAGCTGATAGAACACCTCTGGGATGAATTAGAGCTGAGACTGCGAGCCAGGCCTTCTCGTCGAACATCATTGTCTGACCTCAGAAATGCACTTTCGGAGGAATGGTCAAAAATTCCCATAAATGCACTCCTAAACCTTGTGGAAAGCCTTCCTAGAAGAGTTGAAGCTGATATAGCTGCAAAGGGCAGGTTGACATCAAATCCTATGGTTTAACCCTAGAATACTATTGCTAAAATTAGTAACACCATCACTAACGCCGGGTGATTTTTCCTGATATAGTAAAATACCCAATAAAAAGTACTTGTCATCAAAATATGACAATACATGACAAATTAGAGTAGTGTTCTTTTATTTTCAACTGTGCCATGTCTAACAAAATGAAAAAAAGTACCCTGAGGTAAACAAAACACCCATGCCTTCAAAGATGTCAAAGACAATGCTGAAGCTGCCCAGGGACCCATAACACTCAGACAAACGCAACATAATGAAAATCACGAAAACACGTTTGCTCGGGTAAAAATCACCCGGCGAGAGTGTTCTAGGGTTAAGAATGGGATGTCACTGACCTTTATATGCGTGAGGAGGCAGAGGAGTGAATACTTTTGGCAATATAGTGAAGTTTAAATGATTTGATTTTTTTTTTAAATTCTGATTCAGTTTTTATTTAGATTTTATGCAGCATCCCAACTTTATTGGAAACGGAGCTGCAGTAACTGTAATAATATTTTAATAGTAACTACCTATGTTTGCTTAATTACCTGGAGTCAGAAACTGGACCGGTGCTTTAGAGGATAGTGGGCATTTAAATCAATGCAAGCAACATTGCTGCACAAGGAAACGTAAAATAGCTTGAGCTATCAAGCCCTCAGTGTTCACATTCTACGCATCAAACGATTTGTCTCATAATCTTGATGATGAAATGGCATGTCATCCTATAGGTAACCTTAGCTGGCTGAAAACTAGCCTACTTATCACTGCAAGCAAGCTAGTCCGAGTGTACGAGGGAGGGTGCAGTTACCATCAGCTACCATCTCTTCACTGAAAATCCACCAGTTAGCGTTTCTAATTGGCTGAAAATGTTATACCACAGGGAAACGGTGTGATGCGGAGCTGTCCAGTCAGCAATTGGCGGGAACGTCAAATCGGGTTAACCTACTATTGAAACGATGGCTGAACGGCCGGGCAATTAAAATTTTGCATGTTCTCGTGGGGGATTGATTACTTGACTGCTTTAAATCCGAAGAATCATATGTATTTACCCCTTGGAGTAAAAAAGTGACAACTTGCTTGCAAGTAAGTTGGCAACTAACGTACCAAGTTGCGATTTGTTCCCAGTAGGTAATCCCCTGCGAAGTGCATCTAGTTAGCTAACTAACGTTGTGCTGCTAGCTGACTAGCTAGCTAACGTCAACCGATGAAGGGAAGAGTTAACATCATTGCCATGCATTTGCGCGATTAACATTTTTTTTAATGGTAACTTTTTGTATCCAGAATTTAACTAGATATACTAATGTTGCTCTCTGTGTCTCAGTGCCACTTCATGAGAAACTCAATTTAAATTTTATTTTTGTTGGTCTTAAGATTGCGGTTATTAGCCTAGTAAGCCTGCTCAGCACGATGCAGAGTACTCATTATTTTCCTTTTTTTCGGGCAGTTTAGCCACTCGCTTATGGATAAAGACTGTGCAAATTCAGTGGATGAAAGTGGCAGGATGGACCGACCGAAGGAGGCAGCGCTGCTGGACCTAATGGAGACGTCGGGCTACAGTATGGTGCAGGAAAACGGCCAAAGGAAATTCGGAGGGCCACCTCCAGGTAGCTTGGCAAATATCTCATGTAACCTCAGCTCATATTATCGTCACCTCGCACTTCGTTGTTCATTTGCAGCGAGATGAAGTTTGGGAACTTCATCCTCGGACAGGTGTTTCCTGCGTAATTAGGCTGCCATGTTATCTAAACATCAGGTCTGCCCTAGCAGGCATTCAGCCCATCTTGCCATTGTGCAGTATATAGTATAGGTTACAAACGCATTCATCTCCTCAAGAGCTACATTTACTTTTCAGGCATCATTATTTTATACGGCCGACTTGTGACTCTGTTGCTCCTGAAAAGCTACCACCTTATTCTTATTGGTGGAGCTGGTAATTGGGTTGTGGAACCAGTAAAGTACAGCGCTATGCACGTGAGGTCTTTCTGTTGGTAAGTCTTTTCAGCTTTACTGACATAAAAATCCTATTGAGTTGGTGTAGGAGCTAATGGGCGGTCATTTATCTTTATTCTGAATAGGTTAGTGATTACACCCTCTTTCACTCTGTACTGGAGGCAAAGCCTTTCAGGGAGAGGCAAACATTACTGGGATGAAAATGCTCTGTTACTGGGGCTACTGGGGTGAAAATGCTATTCACCATCTGTTTACAGTCTATACATTAAACATTAGTATGTTTAATTGCATTAAATTTAATTGCCCAGGACCCTCTATGCTCTTACCATGCCCTTTTACTCACCTAACTTTCCTACCCCCTTCTCACTCCTACCTCTCAACCATTGGATTCTTGAGCGAGGCCTTTAACCGCACATTGGTGGCATACCGCCACCTGCTGGCCACTGTTGATTAAGCTACATAACATTATCATTTACACTGTACACTGAATTGTCAAAAATATGCGGACATTTTTCTGAAACCTCATTGCCATACATAGAAAACTGATGTCGTGAAAATATAGATATGACATTTTTACTGCATTTTGGAATGAGAATCAGTATTGGCAGACAGTTGGGTTTGGTGATTATGATATATATTTTGAAGACCGTCAAATGTGTTGTTTATATTTCTTATCTGACTGGCACAAACTTGGAAAAAAGGCTTTACCGAATCTTTAAAGTGCATATCCTGGACCAAATTCGCCTTTTTATCCCCCCGGCATTTAATGCGGGGGGATATAGCGATCAGTGTGTCCGTCCGTCCGTCCGTCCGTCTGTAATAAAATGGTTTCCGGAACAGAACTCGAAAACTTTACCACTTACAAACACCAAATTTGGTATGGAGCTTCTCCTTATGGTCTAGTTGTGCCTTTTGAGGGCAGTATCCCCTTAGGTGCCAAAATGGCTCTCTAGCGCCACCAAGACACATTTCACTCGCACTTAGACGGCCACCACGACCGTTAGGAAAGTCGTAGAGAGATGGAACCAACACTGTCTTGTTCAACTCATCAAGGCCTAAAAATAAAAAAATGAACACCCATTATCTAAATCGAACAGGAAGTCTGCAATTTGCATATCAAAATTTCCTTTTTTCCCTAAATTTGGCCAAAATTTGCCTTCGAACAAACGCGAACTCCTTTGAGGGCGTTCATCATATCAACCCTAAATGCTAATACATGACAAACACTCTGTTGATGAAAATTACTGTAAAACTTTTTCAAAAGTCGAACGGTTTGGATTTTTTGAGGCGTCAAAGATGGGGTCCCCAGCCACTTTCACTGCCTTCTTTCGATGCGTACACAATTTCCAACCTTAATTTGACCCCTTAAACATGCTCAAAAACAAACCAAATTTTATAGTCAATTCATAGTGGATTTCAACATTGTTTAAATGTCTAAAATCTTCACCAAACAGGCAAAATGGCTGTCTAGCGCCACCTAAATACACCAAAATGGGACTTTTGCTTTGACCAAGGCCTGTCGCAATGTCATAAAATTCTGAAAAAAAACACACATCATTGCTTTACCATGCCCTGTAATGTGATCTAATTTCGAGAAATTCCATTTGAGACTTTTTGAAATAAAAAATATTATGTTCATAATATGCTGTACAGTATTATATAATTTGTTACTGTGGACAAACCGTTTATCGTATCAATGAGATATTAACATGTTATGAATATTAATTTTTTGAATAATATAGAGTGATGCACTTCTGAATTCACCATAAGTTGCAGTGTATGAAACTTTTGTCTTTCTTCATTTAACATGCTCCTGAAATTTCAGGATTTCCCTGGAAGAAGCATTTATTAATTTCTTGATTTTTATTGATTTTCAGCATTTTATTATCCCCCCGGCATATAATGCGGGGGGATATAGCGATCAGTGTGTCCGTCCGTCCGTCTGTCCGTCCGTCTGTAATAAAATTGTTACCGGACCAGAACTCGAAAACTATATCACTTACAAACACCAAATTTGGTATGGAGCTTCTCCTTACGGTCTAGTTGTGCCTTTTGGGGGTTTCGGTCCTTCCGCCTGTCCACACAACCTGTAGGTTACACAACCAACAGCCGGGGGGATCCGCCATTGCTAGATGGCTCTTGTTGTCAAAAAGATTGTGCCTTTATACACCAAATCCTAAGGGTTATTTTGCCAAGTGTGGCCCGCGTATGGAACAACTTTTGAAAATTACCAGAAGCATCTAGAAAAATCCCCAGGGAGTCCTAGATCCAAATTTGTGATGTCACCTGCGGTTCCCCCTTATCCAGGGTGCTGAGAGACCCAGTGCCTGCATGGATGATTTTCCCTCACAGTCTTGCCTTTGGGGAATCTGTGGGTACTAACACCATAACAATTGGTTACTGCATCCTCCCTCAATGCACCTGTTGACCATTCCGGCCAAATACTTCAAATGATGCCCAAAATTGCAAAAATAAACACACCATAAACAATAATGCATCCTACGAGTATATCCACTATCGACAGAATGACCAGCTTTGCCTGTGGGCTGCGGGAACCGCGCCTGACGTCAGAAAGTCAAAGTTCTCTGAAATATGAGCCTGGAAGGGCAAATTCTCAAATAAACTCCATCAAATAACTAGTGCTTGTGTTTCTAACTTCTACTATTCTAGTTTAGGATGGCAAATGCCAGTTACAGAAAAATTGCATTTTGGGGAAAAATTTCCCAACTTTTAAGTCCTTTAGTTTTTAACCATTTTTAGCTGCGACCAAGCAGCTCTATGAACACTTCTGTCTGTCCGTCTGTCCGTCTGTCTGTGACACCTTTTTCACCATGTTCCTGTCGTCGTATCATCATGACATTTTCAGGAGTTATTGACCTTCACCAAAGTGATGTCCATGCACAAGGTCAAGGTCAAAGGTCAAGTTCACAGAGGTCACGACCTTGTTTGCGGGTTTTCGCGCTGTAACTCCAGTTAGAATTATGAATCGCTATGACATTTTGGAAATAGCTTCTAGGCATAGAGGAGGTGTTCCCTATTGTTTTTCAAGGTCATCCTTCAAATCCCAAGGTCACACAGGTAAAAAAAAGTGTCAATTTTGCCCGATTTGACGGTTTTCGCACCGTAACTCAAGTTTAATTCAATGAATGGCTATGAAATCTTAGAACAAGCTTCTTGGTATAGAGGAGGGGTTCCCTATTGATTTTCAAGGTCATCAGTTGAATCCCAAGGTCACACCGGTCAAAAAAGTTTCGATTTTGCCCCGATTTCACGGTTTTCGCACCGTAACTCGAGTGTAACTTGATGGATGGCTATTAAATCTTACAACAAGCTTCTTGGTACAGAGGAAGGGTTCCCTATTGATTTTCAAGGTCATTTGCCAATTTTGAGGTCACACTTGTACAAGAAACCACCAGTCATGGACACTAGGACCACACCACGTGACGGATGCTAGGCCAGGTCGCAGCTATTAGATCCGTTTGATCTACTTGTTTGAGATATGGGTCATGTTTGAAATTAAGATAACCTTTTTGTGATTTGGATGACTGTCAAACTCAGCAGCAGAAATAATCTATTGGTAAGGTTGTTATTTTTCAACTTTTGCAGCAAAAGTCCCTGTAGACTTAAAAGTTGACCTCTTTAAGGGGGTCAAAATATATATAGTGGTGAATGACATCACACACGTAACGCATAGCAACGAAAGTTTTTCTAAAATTAATAAATCCTAGGGAAAATATGAAAAACCTGAGATTATAAATTAAAACCATACCTTTCATGCTTGGAGGGCATAACTTCCTTAGTCCCACGAATAGAATCTGTTTTATAGCCAAAAATGTACCTGTCACAAACGTAACGCGGTGTAACATGTGTGACATTTGATGTTACATGTGTGATCAAAGCACAAAGCCTATGCTATGACAGGACATTGATGACCTGTTCCTTTATCTTTAGACAAATAAAGGTTTAGTTCACACTTCTGCAAAAGGTAGTCCAGGTTATCTCTATACAGAACACCTGTCATGGTTCGGATTTGAGAGCTTTCTTTGCTGCTCTCGTCTGGGACGACGTTGTTTTGCTCTCAGTCGAATTCTTGGGCCAGCTGGCATTAATTGGGGGCGTCGCCCAGATTATATATAAGACCCAGTTCCTCCTCAGTTCCCTTGCTAGTGTGTCAGTGTTATGTTTTGCACCTTAGCTGGTAAGGTCTCTAGGAAGAGAGTTGTTAGGGAATTAGCTGCACATTTGAGGACAAGTTTCAGAAGGCAAGGGAATCTTTGTTTTCCCATTTCATTTTGTCGTTTCGAGCTCACTTTGCTTCCCTCTCCGGACGACATTTAGGTCCGTTGGTAGCGCGAGTCTCGCCTTATTGTTTTATTTTGTGTCTCTCCCTCTGCTGCTGTTCTGCCTTTTAATTCTGCGCCACTGCGCTTGGCGTCTGAAACTACAGCCATCACAACAACAATAATGATGACTAAAGCCTTCGACATGAAGGCCAGCCACCCCATCATTTGACCTAAATATTTTGCCAGATTTATGCAACTTTCATGTGTATACCCGCGTACAAAGCAGGAAAGAATTTAGATGTAATATTGTGGAATATGTAATGTTCAGAAAGTAATGTGAAAAGCTGTTAGCTGGATTAAATGAACCCCTTTGCGCAGAAACCAAATTTGGCTATTTATGCATTACCCTATTTAATGCTTTATGATTCAAGATTAAAGCTTCATAGAGAGGGGGAATATGGCACAACTGAGATAATGCACTTGCAGCATTTAGTATTCCTGTGTATTTTGGTTTATTTTCATGATTTTGGTAGAACGGTGTTCCCCAAACCTTGTGCCCCTTGTCCTGCATGCTCTCCCTGCTCCAGCCCAGGTGATTCAAATGATTTGCTTATCAAGCAGCTTCTGGGGTTAATTATGACCTAATCATTTGAATCACCTGTGCTGGAGCAGGGAGAGATCAGAAGCATGCAGGACAAGAGGTACTCCAGGAGAGGTTTGGGAAACTCTGTGGTAGAGAAAAGGGACTGCAAACATTTAAAAAAAAAAAAACCTTCTCGAAAATTTTTCATTGAAACGATAAAAAAAACGGAGGATTGGAACATGGCTGGGTGTTAAGACAATACATTTTTGGGATCCTAAGTATTCTTCGGAGCATTTAATCTTATTTGGCTTCGAAAGAGGAAGCCAAATGAGATGGCTGTCCAGGTGGCTCCTGAAACACACACAGCCCTCAAAATGGCGCACCGTCAAATCATAAAATAATCATATTTTTAACACAACTTTTGATGCATGAAATTCAATACAAATGAATGATTTTGTGGTTTAATTTAGCAGGAGTATATCAATATAGGCGCAGCTGGACATCAATGGTCACCAGTACCCACTCCAAACCAAAAGCATGCGTTTTCTCCATAATAAAGTTCAGAGTTTTGTCCATTTTTCTGCAAAGCCGCATCAGCTAGCACATTTACTCATTAAAGGAACTGTTTATTTTACAGTCAGAATGTTCACTCAGACGGAAAGCTTGCAGTTTACAATTCCAATTTGAAGGTGACAAAAATTAACCTGTAAAATGTTTATGTTGTTCACTTCTGTCCGCCATGTTAATACTGCCAAACCCAATTTTCTTATCTGGAACATTGGCTAGTACAAAGGATGTACGTTAAACACCTCCATGCTTACTTACAAGAACCTACAGTAGCCACAGATATGATTTTATTTAAATGAAATGGACTTAAGCATTGCAGGGTTTGCACGCGGTCACACACGTAACACAGGCGTCACACGTAACGCATGCAAATGAGGTTGTAATATGCAAATGAGCAAGGCATTTTTATTAAAGTTTTAATTAATGCAAACAGGAATAACTGTTGCTAAAGTTGTTGAAGCCGAAGTGTCAATCTTTGTTCAAATCACAGATCTTTTGGAATGTAAATTAAAATGTAGAAATTGACCCATTTTCTGTGTCACACACGTTAACGCAGCCTCTTCCTGGTCCTGTACTTCCAATTTTTTTAGGCAAATATCAAGGTTAATGCACCTCATTGATAGGGAAGCCCAGGTATCTTATTGTTGTCCTATATTGATCCCATTCTGCAACCCAATGAAATTATAGTGCATTGAATAATGTTAAGAATACCTTCCAAATGTCACACGTAACGCGAGAATCACCCAGCTGCGTATACCATAGAGGTAAAGGAAACGAGAGCTGAGCTCATGCAAAAGTGTGTGGGAGGAGATTTGATGGGAGGAATAAACCCATGGATTGCTGGATATTCATGCTGTGGACTGAAATGCAGCATACAACTGCACATGCTGGCATATTTACAGTTTCAAAGGCGCTATATCATGCTTTTTGGGGTTTTCCCTTTTGTGAAATGTGTTATATGGATTTTTGCATAGTTAAAACTTCTGTAAAGGTACAAAACAAGCCGGAAGTCCACACCAAGAGGAGTTATTCTGTTTGACAGAAAACAAAGCTTCTGAAATGTTTGTAGTTCAGCCTTTTCTTCCATAATATGTCACATTTGCATGATGCCCAACTAGGGACTAGTTTGGCATACCTGTGAACACAGCTAAGTGGAGCACAGGCCAGTGTTTAGTCAGTTCATATCATCATGTCAAGAAGATGCTATTTTATTCAGTCTGACAGCAAATTCCCTTCATATGAACTGTGAATACTGTCAGGTGTTGTATCAACGTTGGGATGAGGGGCGATATGAATGTTTTATGTGCTGTATCAGAGTTGGACGGGGTGGTATTAATTGTAGTCAGTCAGAGCAGCGTGGGAGGGGGTAGTATAAATGCTACCTGTGCTGGTTTTAGGGTGGGAAGGGGCAGGGTAAATTCATTCAGCCCTGATGTCTGGAAGAGAGGGTGGTGCCAGTCTAAGGTGGTAGGAGGTAATGTTAATGTAGTTGGTGCTGATTTCTGGGTGGGATGAAGTCATATAAATTCTGTTGGTGCTGGCTTTAGGGTGGGAGGGGCCTCCGCCGCCCCATGGCTGTGAAGTGTTCGTGGGTAAGATCCCTCGTGACATGTATGAGGACGAGCTGGTGCCCATTTTCGAGCAAGCAGGCCGCATCTACGAATTCCGGCTCATGATGGAGTTCAGCGGGGAGAACCGGGGCTACGCCTTCGTCATGTACACCACCAAAGAGGCCGCTCAGCGCGCCATCCAGCTGCTGGACAACTTTGAGATCCGCCCAGGAAAGCCCATCGGCGTCTGCGTCAGCCTGGACAACTGCCGTCTCTTCATCCGCTCAGTGCCCAAAGACAAGACGAAGGAGGAGATCCTCCAGGAGATGAGAAACGTGACGGAGGGCGTGGTGGACGTCATCGTCTACCCCAGCGCCACCGACAAGACCAAGAACCGCGGCTTCGCCTTCGTGGAGTACGACTCCCACAAAGCAGCAGCTCTTGCCAGGAGAAAACTCATTCCAGGTACGGAGGGGAGCTCTGCTCGGGGTGGGAGTATGAAGCGTGATGGTTGGACTTTGCCGGTGTCGTGGGACACCTGTTCCTCCACGTGATGTCTGTCGTGTAATGCGTGTCACATAAGGAGCTTTTGTTTCTGTCACCGTGGAATTACACTTCAGACCATAGACTGTATAAAAAGATGGACGCAGCACCAGTGTCTGAAAACTGAGGGCAAAGCGGAAATCAATAAAATTGGCATTCTATTTAATGGCCGGCAGATGACAACGTTGGTGGTTGCAGAAAGAAGTTCAATCCTAGACAAGTCTATGAGAAAATGATCCAACTTTCCCACCTGATTTATCATGTCAATGATGATTTTCCACATTATTTTATGGTATATATCGCAAGTTTAAAGTCTCCTTCAATATATCAAGAATAGAGATGCACCAAAATTTTGGCCAACGAAAATTTTCGGCCGAAAATGGAAAAAAACATGTATTTTCGGTTTTTGGCCGAAAGACTTTTAACACCGAAACATTACGGTCGAAACAGGATGTTGTGATGACGCTAACAAAAACTGCGGCACGCACCTGTCTGGACTTTTTTTCAGCCGATTTTGTGAAATATTTATGTGTTTAATTCAGGGGATGTACACTTCCATCACCATTTTACAGCACTAAAGCCTGTGAGTGTTTAATTGTGATTTTCTGTTTGACACTGTCCTGATACATAGGATAGCAGCTGGTGTTGTTCCGATTCGTTGCACATTAAATAATGTACCACCTAAAAACGCAAACAATGATATGCATAAAAGGCATAGAGTATTCATAGAAAAGACAATATATTCTGAAGGCAATTGTGTACCATCAGTATTCCATAATGTAACTACTACCCCTGGCAAGAAATTAAAAATTATGGAATCACCACACACCGAGGATGTTAATTACCTTTTTTACTTCATAACGAAGAAGCAAATAACACAAATGAAAAAATGATTATTTTTATTAGCTTGCCATTCAGGCTTCATGAAACATTTCACTTTGAATTTGAAGGCAAAACACGTAGCAAATGCACAAATTGGAGGAGAGGGCAGAGTATTCAAATTTATTGCTTTATGATGCGTCATCTCATCTGTGATACCTTTCCTAAGAACAAACTGCTTCATCAGCACCCGTTAAGTTATTTTCCGTGCAATTTTCATAAAATAGGGGCAGCATAATAACTTTTTCAAGGGGAATTAGGGGAACAGAATCGGTCACCGTTGTTTCTAATTTTGCTACGAACAGGGTCACAGGCAAAGAAACACGTTTCATAAATGCAGCAACTTCGGTGAACAAACGCAACCTTGTTTGAAAGGTAAGGCAACGTACAGTATATTTATCAAGCTGCCTAAAACAATACACGTTTCAAAAACACAATTTGAAGACCTGTTTCACTGATGGCAAATGAAGCCATTTTCTTTGCGTTAATGTGAAAGTGAGTTATCCTGCGCAGAGACGATTCTCTCTGACCAATCAGTGGGCAGCTCTGTTGTCACGTAACATATTTAATTTTACAATTTTTCAGCAGCCAGTAACGGGCCAGTCAGTTATAGGCCTGTAGGTTATTCATGAGTGGTGCCAAGCAAAACATTTAATTTAATTTTATATTGTGCTTTGTTGGAATATCTTTGAAGCATGAATATTAATTTACGCAATTGCAATGCTTTGACTTTAGTTAAGTAAGTACAGAGTCATGGCCATAAATGCAATGGTGCTAAAAATTGGCATAATAATTTCTTTCGGTGTTTCGGTTTTTGGTTTTCGGCCAAGCGTTTCTAATTTTTGGTTTCGGCCAAAAGTTTTTATATTGATGCATCCTGAAGAAGTTCATTTTTGTAACTTATGGTCCCATAGACAAGAATAAAGGATAAAAACCACAATTTGCTTTAGGAGTGTGGCTATCCTCTGGTCCTGGTCTGATAAGGCCAGATCCACCCATAGATCTACCCCTCGCTCTGCCCTGGATATTCAGTTCTGATCCAAAAGGAATCACATCTGGTTTCGAAATGACAATATACCGCTATTCAAATAGCCAAAATCGAAGCTTCTTAAATGTTATTCTGAAACCAATGGGTGACGTCACGGTTGCTTCGTCCATCTTTCATACAGTCTATGCTTCATACAAGTTTTGTTATTCAATCATTGCAATGCACAAGTGAACATGCATGGTTAAGCTAAAATTTGGAATTGCTTGCTGGCCAGCACAAAAATAAACAAAACTGTCGACTTATCAGACAGAATAGATGATCAGTACAGTAGTAGCTAATGTTACACAACCATTTGGTTGAACTTTTACTACTGCTGGGCAGCTAGCTACAGACTTAGCTTCCGGGTGAAATAATTCAAAATGTGGCGTTTTGCTTTGTGGAGCTCAAATTTTGAGCAAGCCATTTATGGGTTAATGCTGTGTGGGAACCGGTTTGCTAGCTGTTGGTAGTATGCTAGCATCATATCCAGTTATTTTGATTGACAACCAGAGATCAATTTGGATGCTACCAAGCATGAGACCACACATAACAAATTCTTGCAAAGCACTTGCTGGTGTGAAATAAATACCAATGCTAGTTATTCCTTGAAATACGAGCTTCACAAACCATTAGTGCTGTGAAAAAGTATTTGCTCCCTTCTCGATTTTGGCTATTGCATATTTTTCCACTTCATGGTTCGCTGTGGTTCGAGAGTCTGAGAAACCCTTTCTAGACTGATACAGCAGGGTTCCCAGTGAAACAGGGAAAACCTGGAAATTTACTTTCGGGTCAGTGACATTTTTGAGTTTCAAACCAGCAAAAAAAAAGTTATAAGTCAGGTTCAGCTTTTCCTGTGTAAATCCATATGTGTATTTTTGATTTTTGTGAGTGCCTCTCGCAAAAGATGACAATATATGACATTTTAATGCATTTGCCTGTATACACCCCTTAAAAATGTCATGCAGTATAACTAATTTCATTCATTCATTCATAAATTCATTCATTTTCTATACCCGCTTATTCCTCATTAGGGTCGCGGGGCGAGCTGGTGCCTATCCCAGCTGGCTACGGGCAAGGGCAGGGACCCACCCTTTACAGGTTGCCAATCTAAAACTAATTTATTTTCAATATAATATTAAAATGAATGTTAGTGGCTCTGTTACAAACAATCAAAATGTAATTATTTATCTACACAGATGCTGTACCCAGTTGCAGAATGTCAACACTAGAATTTCAAATATTAGATATTTTGTCTTTAAAGCTGCAGTTGTTAACTTTGAGGAGAGAGAGGACTTCGCAAAAAAATTTGAAAAAAAGCAACTTTCAGATCCCTTCCCCTCCCTCTCCACTGCACTCCTAAGACCCTCTCCCAGAAGACTGCCGTGCACGAGAAGGCACGCGAGCTGTTATGCATGCGACAGTGGAGAGATTTTGCACGTTCACATTATGAAAGCGGCCAAGTTGCCGAGGCAAAAGTCAACACTGCTGGCCAACAAACAGGCGCGTCGTTAGACCTGAAAATTCCGGGGCTAATATCCCTCCTTTTATTTATTGAATAATTTGTCCTGGCTAATTCTAGATGGTTTTCCTTCATTCACACGTTTTCCAATTCAAGAATAATCAAGTGGCAGTTGAGGACACGGCTTCTCTCCCCCATGTGATCTAAAAGCGACAAAATAATGGGCTACATTCAGTACCGAAAAATAATTTGATTATAATTAGGTCTATGCACCTTCACTCGGCGATGGCATTTCAGAACTCTTCAGCGAATGAAGATAATTTCGGCGACAAGTACATACACCTGTTTTTGCAGCACAGTCGCTCAATTTGTAGTAAAACAAAAAAATAGACCGCTGTCCAATTGGAAAATGTAAAGGGACAAAACCACTTACTAGTCTGAAATGCCGTCGCCAAGTGGAGGTGCATAGACCTAATTAGAATTAAATTATTTTTTTGTCCTGAATGCAGCCCATTATTTTGTCGCTTTTAGATCGCATTAGGGAGAGAATCCGTCTCTTCGATTGCCAACAAACGAGCAGAAATAAATCATGTCGACATGAAAAGTTATCTACACCAGTATGTATGCATTAAGAACCCAGCACACGCCTATTTCAATATGTTACCCGTTTTTTTTTTTGAGTACAGAAACTATCATGAATCCAGCTGAATGGCCCGTAAATCATGTATGTCAGCATTTAGCTGTGAGAGCACAGAACCGTTACACATATTTGTAAGGACAACAACCCAACTGATAAGACTGTCAGGTCACTTCATAAAGATATTTTCTGCTGCTTTCTAATAAAACAACGCCAGTAACGTTAGCCCTAGCATCTGAAACAAGCTAACGTTAGCTCGACTGCAACATCACAGTAACATCACATGCTCTGCGGAGTACTGTAACAATTACAAGACTAAGACTCTGGCTTGAGATAGACTCTGGCTATCTGCTGGCTAATGAACCACGTAGATCACGTAGTTCCTTCCACCTCCAAAAAGCCACTCCAATGTTCACTCTGGATTTATCCCGGGTTTTGTTCAATTCTTTCTTTTGTGCTTTTTTTTTCTGGCTTCATTTTTTTCCTGGCTGATGGCTCTAAGCTCCTGAACCTGCTTTCAGAGATTTGAACTTGACTGAGCACTGGCCTGAACTAAGGAGGAAGGGGGAGGGGCTGTCTGCAGCGCGTGCATGTGCACTGTTTGACGGCTGTCAGACACCATCCTGGCTCTAATTGGTTCTTTTTGGTCGGTCCGAATGATTCTTTTAAATTGCAGTAGAAGCATTAGGTGGGTTTAAAGGAGCCTTTTTTTAATTACAGAATACTAGTTTTATGTATTACTATCTGTACACAGTGACAGTTTTAGCAAAAATGACAAAAAGTTACTTTTCTAAAACTTACCAACTGCAGCTTTAAAGACAGCAGCATGCTATTTGTCAACAATTGTTTCAGCTTTTTTCAATTAGAGGCAAAACTGCTTTAAAATCTGGCATATCTTTAGATTTTATTAGCTCTTCTTGATTGTGTTCATACACAATTTAATGTAATAGAGTATTTTGTATATTTATTTCAAAATTAAGCATTTTACCGCATGACATATTTTGTTTTACCGCATGACATAGCACAACTGCATTAGACCATAACACATAAGTGTAACAAGTTGAAGATGGCTACTTCTGAAAAATGCCAAAGACACTCAGGGCTTTCAAAGTCAACCTTATAATGACATTAAAATATATTTTCCTCAACAGAAAATCAAGAATTATGACAAAACTACAGTGCCATCCATAATTATTTGCATCCCTGGTTAAGATGTGTTCTTTAGCTTCTAATAAATTCAGTTTTTTTCGAAATAATATAGGACCACAATGCAAAAAAGAGGAAAATCCATCCTTAAATTCAAGTGCATTTATTCAGTGGGAAAAAAATCCCACATTAAAAAATAATTCTTTTACCTCAAATCATGTGTGCCACAATTTTTAGCACTCCTGATGTTAATACTTTGTACAACCCCCTTTTGCCAACAAAACAGCACTTTATCTTCTCCTATACTGTTTCACAAGATGGGAAAATACAGAAAGAGGGATCTTTGACCATTCCTCTTTGCACAATCTCTCTAAGTCATCCAGTGACCTGGGTCCTCTCCTCTGCACTCTCCTTTTCAGCTCACTCCACAGGTTTTCAATGGGGTTGAGGTCTGGGAACTGAGATGGCCATGGGAGGAACTTGATTCTGTGTCCGGTGAACCATTTCTGTGTAGATTTGGCCACGTTTAGGGTCATTATCTTGCTGAAAGACCCAGTGACGACCCATCTTCAGCTTTCGGGCAGAGGCCACCGGATTTTGATTTAAAATGTCCTGGTATTTCAAAGCGTTCATGATGCCATGCACCCTAACAAGGTTCCCAGGGCCTCTGGAAGAGAAACACTTTTCACTTCGGTGAATGCTGAATTAATTGGTTACTGTGGCCAGCATACGCACGGGTTATCAGTGCTAACGCAGCTTGGCGTCTAGCTCCAAAGCTAAATCATGGTTATTTCATCAGCTGCCCAGCTAATCCATGACCTTTAGCAATATTAGCGAACGATACCACTAACGTTTCTATCACGTCGTGAAGGTAAAAGTAAGTGGTATAGTTAGTGGTTAGTGGTTCGGCAATATTCGGTGTCCAGTGACGCCCCATTTACATGAAAAAACAGAAGTGACACTTCGAGGAAGGGCTGAAGCACCTTTCAATATTACCGAATGATACCACTAACTTTTACCTTCACAACGCGATATAAAAGTTAGTGGTATCATCCGAATGGCGTTCCGGGGATATTATGTTTTTGGTCCGACCGCTGCCGCACTACGTGTTAACGCGATAACTTCAGTAATATTTCAATCAGAATTTTCAAGTTTTGCATATTGGTAAGTATCATAAAGAGGAAGAACTGATTCGATTTTGGACAATTTACAATTTCTAGATTGGCCACCAGGGGCCAAAAACGGAAAAAAATCACAGTTTTTATGATATCTCTGGAAATATTTGTCCGATTGACCTCAAATCAAGTGCAAATGAAAGGTCATGACCTAAGGATGTGTCCCACGATGACATTATACCTGTTTGGTTCAATATTTTGACACAAGATGGAGCTTTGTCACATAAAATTCACCATTTGTGCCATATCTTTGAAACTATTTGTCCAATTCACATGAAACTATGTGCAACTGCAAGGTCATGACCTCACAACGTGTCACATGATGACATCATACCTGTATGGTTCAATATTTTGCCACCAGGTGGCGCTTTGTGATGGAAAATTACCATTTTGGCCATATCTTCAGAACCATTTGTCCGATTGACCTGAAATTAAGTTCAAATGAAAGTCTATTCAAGGTCTATTCAAGGATTGGGGAATTTGAGGATTGGGGACGTTCAGGGATATACCCCCAGCCATCGCCTCCGACGGCATAAGCCTAGTTTGATGATGTCATGCACTGTCGATGAGACCTTCAAAGCCTTTGCAATTTGCCATTGAGGAATATAGTTTTTAAAGTATTCCACAGTTTTTTATGCAAGTCTTCACAGGTTGGAGAGGCTCTGGGCATCTTTATTTCTGAGAGACTCAGCCTCTCTATGACATCCCTTTTATTACCAATCATGTTACACATCTGATGCCAGTTAACTTAATTACTTGCTAAATGTTCTTTCAGCTGATATATTATATTAATTACTTTTTCAGCCCTTTTTTTGCCTGTGTCCCAACTTTTTGGAGACCTATTGCGGCTTTAAAATTTGAAATAAGCTCATTTTGTGGATAATGTAAAATGTCTCAGTTTCAACATTTGAAATGTTATCTATGTTCTATTGTAAATAACATATTGGCTCATGTGATCTGAAAGTCATTGCATTTTGATTTTGTTCACAATTTACACAACGTCCCAACTATTTTGGGATTGTGGTTGTAAAATAATGTTTAAAATATACAAAAATGTATTACAAATGTTAAAAGTAATTAAGAATAATTGTACAAACTTTACAAATGATTAAAATAATCGAGAAAGAAAAAGATAATTCAGTTTAAATCTTCTGTGTCATGTGGTAAAACAGCATGTCATTTGTAAAAACGTTTGTCCACATGACATATTTTGTTTGTCTGCATGACGGAGTCCATCATTTTCATTCCTAACAGGCAGTTGCATGGCCACCTATTCACCACACTAATCTTGACTTTGACCTATAAACTTTAAATTTCATGTCTAAATCAATAATTTCAAAATGTTCAACTTCATCAACACTTTTTTGACGTTGGACCGCATGATGCTCAAATCTGTGACACTTTGTATGACCCCAGAAAAAGGTGATAACTTAAATATAGGAGCACATTTTTGAACTAGCCTCCAACTATGGTTGTCCTCAGGGGTCCTCTGAGTAATGTCATCACAGGTCACATGACTTGAGTCATATTTCTAAAGTAGAAAATGGCTTCCAATCTTTGTTTTACTACATGACATTGAGTGAAATGTGTCTTTGCGGAACAAAGTGATTTAGATATTAATGAAATTTCTTCAAGATCTATCCTATTAATACTTTGCAGTGCTTTTCTGTACATTAGAAAAAAATATGCCAAAGACCAAAGTTGATGATTTTACACATTTTTAATCACTTTAAAAGCAGTTGTCTTTTTTTGAAATTAAGTGACTCCCCTTTTACCGCATGACATTTAGCACTTGAATGGTGAAAAAGTCTACCGATTTTGTATTTTTCATGCAAATATGAATAGTGAGGAGGGAGAATGATGTAAGATTATGAATATATACCATATCAAACTTATTTTATACAAGTACGTATTAGAAATTTCCCCTGGAAGCAAAAATCAGTGTGGCACGTCATACACCCTTTCACATTTTCCAGACAGGAAAAACTCAGGAAATTTGAGAAAAACACCAAAAATCAGGGAAAACTCAGGGAATTTGAACACTGACCAGAAATGATCTTTTTGAGATTTTGTCATTTACATGTATTAATGTTAATAATTCTGCTCTTGTGTCATTGAGTCTATGGTCTGCTTCTAGTGTGTACGTACATCCTTACTAATAGGCTATGGTGGCTTTTATACAGTAGGAATTAGGAATGATTGCCGTTTGCACATATCATAGGCTACAGTGTACTGATTAAGTACTGTCATCTCTGAATGTGTTTTCCGGAAACTAAAGCGTCAGAAGGGAGTTAAGCGCCCCTTGCTTCTAGAGCTGTCATAAGCAGCACATCACAATATTGTCTAGCATTTAATATCTCGTGACCTCCTGCTTAGCTGAGTGATGGGATTAACATGTAGAGGTGGTGGTGGGGATTTCTCTGGTGATCTTCTGGTGCTGGTGATATCGTTCACTTTCATGCCAGCCATGCTTAAAAAAATTGTCGTAAAATTGAACCCAACTATGAATTACATTTGCTTAATTGGGTGATTTAGTAGCCAGGGAGGCATTTACCTTTTTCTCATTGGGACAGGTAGGGTTGGATGGATGTTTCCCTCTATGAAATCATTTTAAAACTGCATCCATCTTATGTTTTCTCAGGTTATCTTGCTGTAATACTAAAATTAGTTTTATGATCTGAAACATTAAGCTCTGACAGATTTGCAAAAATAGACCAAATCAAGAAGGGGGCATATGCGTTTTCACAGCTCAGTATATTGTCATATATGTTGACAAAGTACCCCCGTAGCAGCTTTTTCTACCTTCTGTAGTTCAGTATTTGGATAATGGTTTCATAATTTTGATTGGGGAATTTGGTTTTCAGCACCAGAGGCTTCATGCAGTATGATTGGCGTGTTAACCACTGTAGGCTGTATGATTCTGGGAGAATGGTTATCCCTGGTCCACTGGCTTGTCTGTTCAAAAATGACTTTTATTTACTTAATTTTTACTTTACAGTTATTCAGTGACAAGTTAGAACCGCTGATGAGCTTGAATGTTTACAGTCCACACACAATGGGGTGCCAGTAACCCCAATTCTTCACACTTAGCTTTCATTTACGGTATGTACCCTCTCTTGCATGTATTTTTAAACTTGCCAAATTAAGAATAGTAAAAATTGTAGTGCAGCTATTTTAAGAATTTTGGAGAACCATACTCTTTTGTGTGTATGAAATGAAGGGAAACCTAAAGATGTTGGATGGTCTAATTCACTGTTACATGAACTGCAGGATTGTTTGGTGTCAGTGATGGCATCTCATTTGCATGAGCCTCTTTAGATCTTCCTCTCCACTACTTCAGTTTTAATGACTTTTCGTACTCAGTATCCATTATAAAATGAAATAGAATTGCTGGAGGGCCTTCTATAATGATTTATTTATCAAAACATTTTCCATTAAGCAAGTGGTTGTGCTGGTATATACATTTTCCCACAAGATAATACAGTATGTTTAAATTATATTTCTGTACGACAGAATTTGCTGCAGGGAGGCTGTTTCTATTTAAAGTATCATTTAAAATGTATCGAGTAATTCTTAGTAACAATACACTTTATTTTTGCAAAACCCGAATAATGTATTTTTTCCACTAGATGGCACTCACTGTCTTCTGTATTTTCTAAAGAACACCATCTGAACAAGCGCTTCCTTGTAGAAAAGTCCAACTTATTGTTAATCACAGCTTTTCAAGTAAACAAGCTCACCAAAAAGTGGATGTACTGGGAAATAGAAAACATCTTACTCTCGCTTGAGTCTTTTTGTTATTTTTTTGATTACTGTGATTAGTTAGGCTAGTGAGCTGCTGGAGCCAGTGTCCAAGTGCAAAATATCAAAGACAAATTTTTCTTGTATTACATTTTACTTTTTTGCCATTGGCTTAAACCTTAAACTATGCGAAAAGTCCATTGGTCAGAAAGCCCTGCCATGTTTTATTTTGCACCTTTGAACTCAGCCAGGTTCACTTATTAGATAAGGGATGTCAAAACTTCAGTCCTGGAGGGCCACAGTGTCAGCTGGTTTTTGATTTGTTTCCACTCAACTCATTAATTTGAGCCTCCGACAGGCTGAAGAACCCGCACTCATTCTCAAGGCATTAATTAGCGGCTGACTGAAAGAACAGCACTAAAGCCTGTGGACACTGAGGCGCTCCAAGACTGGAGTTTGACCTCCCCTGTATTAGATTATATGTCCTGACTGAGGAATTGTGCTCATTTTAAAAATTCAGCCGATTTTGGGAGAGAACATTGAGGAGGACTTTCTCAACCTCCATGTCCTCCTCCATCTGTTAGGCACCTTCCAGCTCTGGGGCCACTCTATTCAGGTGGACTGGGCGGAGCCAGAGAAGGACGTGGACGAGGAGACCATGCAGCGGGTGCGCGTGCTGTACGTGCGCAACCTGATGCTCTCCACCACCGAGAAGACCGTCTGCCACGAGTTCAGCAAGTTCAAGCCCGGCGCCGTGGAGCGCGTCAAGAAGCTGACAGACTACGCCTTCGTGCACTTCTACCGCCGCAGCGACGCCATAGACGCCCTGCACGCCATGAACGGGAAGGTGATCGACGGCTCGGCAATTGAGGTCACCCTGGCCAAGCCAGTCGGCAAGGATGCCGGCCGCCGGTTCGGCCTGAGGGGTGCCCATGGCCTCAGGAGGCCTTACGAGGAAGGGGTCCTCCTCCAGGGGAAAGAGGAGCCCGGGAATGGCCCCTTGCCCCGACCCCTCGGCTCGCCCAGCAGGCTAGGCGGCCCCTCCGTCCCGGACGTGGAGCGCTGCGTGTTTCCCTTCTCCCCCGGCTCGGCCCTCCTGCCCATCAGCATGCACTCGCTGAAGCCCAGCCACTTCTGCTCGGCCGTCACACACCTGGAGTTCTACTGTCACAAGAACAACTGGTCTCCGCCCGAATACTACCTCTACTCCACCAATGGCCTGGATGGAAAGCTGATGCTCATCTACAAGGTGGTCATCCCCAGCACCCGCAGCAGCTTCATGCCCGACAAGGTCTGCTCCATCCTGGAGGACGCCAAGGAGGTGGCAGCACAGAACACGCTCTGGAGTTTAGGTCAGTATCCCTCAATAACCCCTGAAGACCTCAAAGGCGTAGAACCCTCCGGAAGCACTCGCAATGGTGTAAGTTAAAAGCATATGCAGAGTTCGTTTCCAAAACGCAGTAAGTGCCAATTTTACAAAAATTGAGATGATCCCATAGAGCAACTGCCCTGCGGCTCTTGCACATGGTGCAAAAATATGTTTTCACTAATTGTAAAGTTTGTGTTTTTCTATAAAATGCTGTAGGCGCCAACACAGTATAAGCTTATTTACTCAAAATCAGTAAAATGGATATATTGTGTTTTGGAAACAAACTCTGCGAGTAGTAGCCAATCATGACCCTAGAGATCTGTCATCCTGCTGTATTTTGCGCCAACTGTCCCAAAGTAAACCTCATGCTACTGTTCATTGGTAAAACTCAGGAGTTGAAAGTTAAGCTGGAGATCAGCAGGATGGTTGTTATTCAGGAACATGTGTGGTTACCACTGCAATATATAACCTTCAGTTGCTATGAACAAGTATCCTCATGACATTGAGGGAGGAATCGCGCTGTGCGCTGACAAATCTCGCTGCACAGAGCCAATGGCTGTCCGTTTCTTCCCCATGCATTATCTTTCATTTTTCACGTTGACAGCTCTTTCCACAGCAGAGCTTTAAGTCAGACAGATGAATTATTGGAAATATTCAGAAGTTCAGTCGGGTCGCTGAATGTCTGTGAAGCAGAAAACGGGTAACAGCGGACAGTCAGCTTTGTGAGGAGAGTGATGCGTCTGAAGTTACGTTTTATTAACCCCTGTCACGGAGTAGATGGGATACCTGTCCGTCCATTGGTCTGTCTTATTTTTTGTGCCAGAACTCCAAAACCATGGAATGTTTCTCAATGAAATTTCATACATGGACACATCTCATTGCATAGATGCACCTTCTCATACTTCTGTCCATTCGTAGTCCGTCTATCCGTCCCTCCTCCGCCTTTTGTTTACAGGCCACATATCAGCCATCCTATGGCAGGGGATTGGAGTATTTCATGCTCGTTTAGCCACAGTGATGTGTGTGCCAGTTTTTTCGGCTGTGTCGCGTGAAGGAAGGGAATTACATTTTCTCCCTGTCTGTGTCTGTGAATTGCATTATTGTGAAAGACCTGCACACTCCAGCTGAAGGGTTCTTCCGCTCTGCTCTCTCAGCCAAGGAATGTGATCATGTGTTAAGCCTTAACTGTACATTTATTTTTTTTTTTTAAAAGCCATCTTGAAGTATTCATTTGTAAGCCTCTAATTGCCTGTGATTACTTCTTGCTATTCAAAATGCAGCAAACAAAAAAAGGTTTTTTTTAAACATACTTACATTGCTTATTGAAATTGCACATACATATTGTACAATAAAGTAAATTTTGATTTTACTAAATAAAAAAAATACTGTAGATATAATAAAAATCATCTGGGAGTTTTGCTACGGAAAAAAAGGGAAAATAATCCGTAAGGTACAGATAGAAAATGAGTAGGAGCACTCTACAGATCCGAAATAGGTGGGTTTCCTTGTGATTAAACTACACTAACTATGGTTACCATAAATTACACGTTAATTTACTTATTAGTTTCTAAATAATGAACCAGTAATTGGAATAATTAAGGATTAAAGGCTTTTGTAAGTTGGTGATGGAAGATTGAAGCATTAACCTTGGCAATAAAGTTGATTTTATTTTTTTCTAATTTGCAAAACATGGTTGGAGCCTTGACCCCAGTCCAGTGCCATATTTATGAATTGTATTCTATAAACTTCACAAGTGTAACCATGACATTAACCAGCTGTGGGTTTTGGTGCTGTCTTTGTCTCTCAGTTAACCCAAGAATTGAATTTCTAATACAAGGAAACGATAGCCAGAAATACATAGCAGCATGCACATAAATATTTAAATTTTAATAACAATTTAATAATTAACCCCAAAAGCCCTGAGCCTCTTTTTCGAGAATGGCAAGCCCAAAATGAAATGAGTATATCTCTGCGGCTGCTTGGTCCATTTGAATAATCTTGGTATCATAATAAAGGCAAAACCATTTGGGATTTCTGCCCTGGTGTAAAAATCACTATATATGGCACTGAGTCAGAGTAAATGGAGATGGAACACTGTGTAAATGAAAGATCTCATTTTGCACCTAAGAAAGTTTTACTTCTGTCCCTTGTAAATTTGTTGAGTTGCAGCCTGAAACCTCTAAAAAATGCAGCACAGACGGTCATTGTTAACTGTGCCAAAGTTTATTCTGATCAGGTAAATCAGAGCAAAATGAGAGAGGAATGTGTAGGTGGCTTCTCCAATTTGGCAATTTAGGTACCTTGTGTTCCATTTCAGATTTCTCAGATACCAAACTGTAAAACTCATTTAATTTCACTTATATATCACTACAGGCATCCATTCCATCCAAATACAACATTTTTTAATTTTTAGAAATAAAAAAAAAAAGTTATTATTTCTGCCAGTTTTGTTGCCTATACAATTTCCCATTCAAAGATAATACATACAATGAAAATGAAGTTTGACTCCACTGGAGCAGATTTATTAAAAAACAAAACAAATAAATAAAATTATTTATTTATTATTATTGTCGTCCATTTTCAAAAATATCAATGCTATTTCACTTGCAGTCCAGTTTGAAGTTCATTTTTGTGAACTATATATCCTGTACACTCACCCGCAAACAGCTTGTAATTTGTTCCCTAGCAACTGAATTCCTCAGTTTCCGCAAACGTTTATGACTGTAACACGACAGAGGCCGATCAGCGACATATTTTAGTGAGAACAAAGTCACTGCATTGTGCACTGGCTGATGTGCAACCTGCCACCGAGTGAACTGATTTCACAGCAGGCTGCTATTAGCAAGCGAACATGCGATTTTGTCCGTTGGCTAGCTATTTTGCTGGCTGAAAGGTTTATTCACCGACTAAGGTGGAAAGTAAAACACTATTTACAGCTATGGTACAACTTCTTACTGCGGTTTTACCATGACACTCTCCACGTGTTATTAATGCGTAAAATAAAGTGCTACCTATTGAGTTCAGATTTTTCAAAAATGTTGTCTGTTCTGTAACTTCTGAAGATTAGATGTACACGGCATCCCTATCGAACACACCATATCGGATAAAGCTTTTCAGTCTGTCAGCACAAGGATGTGTGTGTGGGATGCTATTGTTAACAGATAAAAGAATATTTTCTTCAATGGAAAGAGGTTTCTTGCCTCTTTTCTGTGTCACATTAAATCAAAGAAAGTCATAAATCAATGGCTTTGATCTGACAATTACTGGAATGGTCATGTATTATTAAATGTGACTTTAAATGCTGCCGTAATGGCGCAACCTCAAAGCTCATTTGGCTCTGCTTTGTTAACTTGTTGAAGAAAATTCAGCTGCTTGTGTTCTGTTTTAGTCTTATGTTCATTAGAAATGATGCAATTTTAATTCATTCTAATGTGCCGTTTCTGACAAATTTAGCCCTGTTTTCTTTATTAGAACCTCTTACATGAAAGCGACGTCAGTCAAGCTTGACGCTTCAAAATCCTTTAATCTGGCGACGAATAATTATACACGTCATCATTGCCACTCGCTAACAGCATCTAGGAGCATTAATAAATAACGAGGTCTGTCAATTTGCCAATATGATCTCAGTTTGCAGTAACGTACACAGCAGACTCATTAAAGTTAGCTGCACAGAAGACCCTGAGGGAAAGGTTGCATTTGTGCTCAGTATTAACCGCAGCAGGAGTAAGTAAAGGGGGCTCATATGAGCAAAGAACCTCATATTCAGCACAGTAAAGTCTGAGCTGAGAGGTCTCTGAGATTTACTTGCAATTTTCCTTTCAACAGATTTCTCAGTCATGTAAACTGTGTTGGAATCCTGTTATTTCCTCCCAAGTCAAAAATATTAGCTTGTTACAGTCAGTTACAATTTGGTGACAAATGAATTTTTTTGCAACACATTCACGTCTCTGCATTTCTGTATTATGCGACATAAAAAAAGCCCAAATGTGGGATTCGGATTTTACACTCAGACGTCAGACTGAATCACTTTGGTGAGGTTTATTTGTTCGTTCTTTCTCTCATGGAGTGCAGTATTCACTGTGTGCTGTGTCTCTAACATTACCCAGATTTCACCTTCCACGGGTCAGGGTCCCCCAGCGGCAGGTCGCCCCTGGCAACCACAGGAGGAAGCCTGCTCCCCTATGGGTTAGGCACCTGCACGTATCCAGGATACCCGATCTCCCCTCCCCTGCCACTCCCTGGCAGCAACGACCAGAGGGTCTACATCGCCAGCCCGTCCCCCTTCATCTAGCTGCGCTAAAGGCACCCGTGGGGTGACTCACTTAACTATGTTCTGTGCAATTGCACTGTTCAGTTTGACTGATTCAATTGTGTTTACCCTTTGGAGTCTTGGGCTATTTCGGCCGTTTTTGAATATTTTTGATTTTACTAATAAATAGACGAGACTGGAGCACTCGAATCACCTGCATAAATTTATTTATGTGCCAAGACTAATGTTTCTGCGTCTTGGCACGTAAATAAATTTACGCAGGTGATTTGAGTGCTCCAGTCTCGTCTATTTATTTGTATGTACTGTCCTTTCTGAGAGCAACAACCTCTGCTGATAGAGGGGCTGAAGCGCAAGAGGTTCCTTCCTTTTTGATTTTACCTTTATACAACCCATTAAAAAATGTTTACCATGCCAATGTTTGCTATCTTTTTTTTCAGCACAACATCACCTATATGGCCTTACAGTTATTTGTTCATTTTGACACACTGTATGAACGCATTGGACCCAAATGCACACAAAACACATAAAATATGATTAGGAAATTTTTTTTTGAACTGTGAAAATACAAAAATGCTCAATGAAGCATTTTTAAGGTTGCATATGTAAACATTGGTTGCAATTGTGAACATGTAAAGCTAAAATGGAGATAAAATCAAGCTATACAATTAATTTACTACAAAAAGCAGGTGTGGCCATGGGCATTTTTTCTTTCTTTTTAGCCATGACACTCTTCAACAGTTTATGTACATAATTTGAGAGTAGTATGTTACAGGCCATGCATTCCCAGACTATGGGGGGTTCCTTAATTATTGTATCCATGAAATATGAGTTTCGGGGGTATCGTGGTTTCGCCGCTTCCGCGTCCACCACCGCGTCCGCAGATTTTAGCCGTTAGTGCGATACTTTGAAAAATACATTGGCTTCTCATTTTTTACATATGGGTAGATATGGTCGAGAGGATGAACTGATTATATTTTGGGAAAGAAAGCGCTCCTAGGTTTGCCACCAGGTGGCGCTATATATCGGAAAAAAAACAGTTTTTAAACCAATATCTCTGGAACTATTACTTACACAGACCTCAGATTTGCCTCATATTGTAGGCCTAGTAAAGGGGAATATAGTAAAGGGGGCTTTGAGGATTCAGGAATTTCGGGGATATAGCCCTTGCTCTTGGCCGCTGACAGCGTAGGCCTAGTTGTGCAAAAGTACTATAATATATAAAGGTCAAATTTAGATAAAAATCAAACTATATACAACTATGTACAACAAGAAGCAAGTGTGGCCATAGGCTTTTTTTTTTTCATCTGTGTAGCATGTATGAAATCGGTGACTGGTTGGTCCGAGTGCAAGATGATTTATTTTCAGTAGAGTGCAATAAAGATGAAAAGAGCTTATAGATTTATATTCTGTTTTCTTTGGGGTTCTGATAATTGGACAGTGGTCAATAGAATAGTATTTTTCGATTGCAGCAAATGTTCAAAAACATGAATCAGGAACTATCTGGTAACGCCTCCCCAATGTACTCCAGCGACAACCATATGCTTATCACCTCAATGCCTCGAATAGGAGTCACAAAGCGGATTGTGTTTTTTAGGGCTAATTACGTCAGACATCGTCTTCACTCTAGGTGTGTTTCCATTGCCCTTAGAAATGCACAAAATCTAAACAGCAAAGTAAAAAACTGGTAATGGAAAACGCGGTCTGATATCACAAAATTTGCTCTCCAATCTGCAGTATTAGTCACAAAAGCAAAAGGCCTAATAAATAGACTATTGAACTTCTGCAGCAAACAAGCTAGTTTACTTGTAATTTTGCATATTGTGGAGCTCTTACTTTTGTACATCGTTATTGTCAGATGAGCATTTACAAAGGTTCTGGCCCAAACCACCGAATTCAAAATAATTTTCAGCATTGATATACCACCCCGTGGGGTTCATGAATCCACCACTGAGACCTGCTATATCAATTTTCTTTATGGCAAAAAATTATATTTTTAACATTTTTTAGTTTTTGGGAGAGGGCACCCACTCTGGGGCCCCACGAAGTGTAGCCAATGATCATAATCATGTGCTTATCAATGCACATTGTAGCCAATATATTTTCCTAATGTATAAAAAAGAACTTGTTGAAATTGATGTCATACTGCCAGGATAGGAAGATATTTGTTCAAAAAATATGTTCTGAAATGGAGATTTCCAATGGTCACATGTGTAAACGACGGTACATTTGACAATGTTCCCGGCCATGACACACTAAGGCAATTTGCTGGAATTTGCCCTAGGGTATGGCCGACATTCAATGAAAAAACCAGGCTGTCTTGACACTCGTAACATCTTCATTCGAACGCTTGCATCAACCAACCGTTGTAAACCCTAAAATGGGGTGTGTTGATAAGAAATGGATTGTGTGAGTATGGCTCTCACTTAATTCTTCTAGCTTAAGTTTTTTTCAGTTATATAGTTATTAAGTATTACCCTTATGATGTTTATGCTCAAAATTATTGCCTGTTCTTGGACCTTCAAAACTCCTCACCCCTGATGGAGACTCTGAGGTGTAGGTGTGCCAGTGTACACCAAACCTCATCAGAGGTCAGATTCACTCCAGACATCGGTCTCAGACTAAATATAATGTCTGGATTGAATAGGACTTTTCTGATGAGGATGAGCCACTGAAGGATTATTATTGTGGTTGCCCAACAGGTAAGCGTACTATCGGCAGTGCTTAGTGTTAGCTTCATGATGTGTCCACTTTCTTTCAATGACATAGGCACGGAAATGGATACGTTCTTTATTTTACCTGCTTAAATCGTATGTCTGAACTATTTATTTTCATTTAACTGTTTTACTGCAGAATTTGCCTGAAATCCACTCATTTAGATTTTACGCACCTTTTGCATTAATTTTTTACAGAGCTCTAGGTAAGATCCTGTTCAAGTTTTGTCATTGCGAATTTTTTTGCAGTTTACAGTGCAGAGTGTATTTCTGATGAATGTAGCAGTAGGCCATCTGATTACCCTTTGAAATCAAGTATGTAAATCCAAAATGTGTATTCTGTGTATGAATACAATGAGGAAATTTCTCTATTAGCCAGTGATATATTATACTTACTAGAATATCAATTAACATTTACCCCTGCAGTATCAATTCAACCAGGACACACCAATGAATTGGTAAAGGTAAACATTTATTACAGAGTACAGAATGAACAGATTAATGGCTGCAATGACAGTCTTTAAGTCTTTGGTGCTCGGACTCAACAGGGACATTTTGCAATAGTTGAGCGTCTGGCCTGTGGTGCAGCAGGATAAATGCACCCCCCAAAATGGAGTCCAGATGCTGGTGGTGGTGGCTGATGAAGATGGAGCTGATGAACCTGCAGAGGCGGGGCGGTGATGGGGAGGTGGAGGGTGCGTGCTACGGAAGCCTGCATGCATTAGATGCGGAGAGACATTTAAAAAGGCGGCTCCCAAGGCCAACTACGTAGGTGTGTTGCGGTGTTGTTGGATGGATGAGATCAGCTGATTATTCAGTTGATGGCGCCGCATGATCACAGCTCGAATGAAAGCATGCATTAGGAGTGAGAGCAGATTAAATGAAAAACTGGCAAGAGTGTGCAAAGGAGGGTCTTCCTGACTGAACTTGCCCTAAGCTTCATTATACTACATGAAAATATTAACCCTACCTATTTTGCCATCTTTGCCTTGGCAATTAAATGGCAATTAAAACTTTTTTTTTTTTTTTTTTTTCATTAAGCTGTAAGGAGAGGTCAGGAGAACACCAGTTGCAGGATCCAGAAGTGTTTATTAAACACAAAACACTAGGAGAAACTTGGCAGACACGCCAGAAATAAAACACCGTGCACATGCATTGAACAAATGGGAAAACCAAAGTACCCTGCCAAAGGCAGAGGGAAACAGAAATACTCACTCCAAGAGTGGATAAACTAAGAAAACAAAAACTGAACCTAACTAAACTGACGGACACACTGGGAGACTTAAACACGGGGTAGACAGGCCGAGGGCACAGCAAAAGACAAGACGAGGGAGCAGCAAAATACTAGACTCGGGAATCATACACAGGAGAAACTCGGAAGGCACGAGGAGCTGAGATTTCACCAGGTAGAACTGAGTCATACTAAGGATCCGTCTGACGTCCCCTCCCAATACTGCCACATAAATAGTCATGAGAGGAGGCGGGTACTCGGAATACAATCACGACTGAAACAGAAACACATGGGATTAATGAACATTTACACGAAAACCAGGTTAACAATAATGCAGGGATGTGATTTTCCCGATAATTTGTGGAATTCCACTTTTTAAATCTTCAAAATAAAAAAAATAAATAAAAGTCCGATCGTTCAGTCATGAAAATCCGATTTCATATCTACAGCATTCCGACTTAGTATTTCCGTAACTGAATTGATCTTATGCATGATGCATTCTATAGAGCTTCCGTTTTCAAACTAGCCAGCTAAGGCACTTCTGGTCAAATGTCATGCTGTGTGGGAAGGAGCCGCGGTGGCAAGTTTCAACACTGCGGAAAAGAAACAACTTAGATATTGCGGATATTCGAGACGACAGATAGCTTGTAGTATAGTAATAATAATTAATAGTCCATATCCCTGTATTTTGTGTAGCCGATTCAGCTAGTGGAGCGAGGATGAAGCAGTCTTGTTGCCTAAATTTCAGTGGCAAGAGTGGTTGACGGCTGAACACTGCTGCGTCCCTTTATGTAACTCGTCGAGGCAAATGCTGTACACCGCTGGTAAGTTGCGTGGTTGGTTCAGTTTCCCCCGGGAGTGCGAGTGGGTGCTCGTCTCAGCTCTTTGACGCACCTTTACCAGATCCCATTAATGGTAGTATGGCCAGTCAAACCATAACATTGCATCACGTAAGCTTATCAACAAACCTGATGGACCTTTATTTTCCTACCTCACTTTCGCACTCTTTAATATGAAGCATTATCACCCTACATTTTGACTTCGGTGAATGCTGAATTAATTAGTCACTGCGGCCAGCATACGCACGGGTTATTTCTGCTACCGCAGCTGGGCTTCTAGCTCCAAAGCTAAATCATGGTTATTTCATCAGCTGCCCAGCTAATTCATGACCTTTAGCAATATTAGCGAACGATATCACTACGACACGCAACTTTTCTATCGCGTTGTATAATTAAAGGTGCTTCAGGACCTAGACGAGCAGCCCTTCCTCATAGTTTCACTTTTGTTTTTTCATGTAAATAGAGCGTCACTGGACACCGAATATAGCCGAATGTGGCTAGTTAATGACACTGTTTTCCGTTGTCGTTTGGCTTATTCACTAGGTTAATATGTAATGCATATTTCCATGATGTTCCATTAAGATTGTGTTTTTAGTCAATAATTGGAAGCTGAAAATACCCACAGAACTCATAAATGGTTTCTACAGTTGATTGGATAAAGAAAAAAGATTTATTAGTGGTGTGTATCTACAGTGATTATGTTCTTATATTTCATTTTTGCTGTTACACAGTACATTCAGGGAAGGCTAAATTCATAAAATTCCATGAGCATGTGACTTTGTGATATGATTTTGGAGTTGACGAAGAAGTCAATGATTTTATTGATATACTGGCTATATTTAATGAATGTTATTTGACTTTTATCTGAGTGCAATAGTAGTAGATTAAATTCTTTACAAGCTTGGAGCTTGTGACTGATTTTGACTTGACTTAGAAATCAAAGATTGCATGTGTTTGTTGTCTTAAATGTACATTGAATACTAATTCTGTTTTTATTATTTTATTGAATTCTTAGTACACTTAGGGCACTAAAAATCACTAAAACCTTGGAGCTTCGTATCCCCCCCCCCACCAGGGCGCTGCCCTGGAGGCAGCTGGACCCCAGACCCCCGGGTAAATTTTCAGATAATTTCACTTCACCCAAATCACATCCCTGATAATGACTCGAGACAAGACGCTGAGACCCTCAATCAAGCTAGACAGGTTAGATCAAGGTAATCTAAACGTGACGAGTAAAAAGCACCGTAAGAGAAGCGAAGGAAAGCATAGCTTTTAAACCAGTTATCAGGGATAGCTTAGGCAGAATGTACTAAAGCCAGAATCGCACGCACTCGTTAATGAGACAATTTAGGTTAATACTTCGTGACGAAATATTTGCAAACCCCCCCCAAATAAGTTCTGCTTAGTACGGGTTAGTAATTATCCTATCAGAGAACGCATTCACTCAGAGTTTTGCGAGACCCAGAATTAAACACAGGTGGAAGCAATGAATGAAATACCAGAGCCGAAACCGAAAGAGGAAACTTGATTGGACGACGAGACGCAGGCATGCTGAAGGCAGGCACGCGACATCACTGGAGAATGCAGATTGGGGGCGAATCATCAGATGGCTGAAACGAAAGCTGAAATATAAAACGAAAGTAAGACACAAGCACAAATAAGCACGAGACAACACACAGAGGCAGAATCATAACAAAAGCATTTACCAGTCTGGATCCAAACTAAATCGGTTGCTGCACCCATTACCAAAACAATTTTTTGTGAATTTGCGACAGAAATATTCCAGAGCTGAAGTTCATTTTTGGGCTTGAAAGAGACTTCATATTTTGAAAGCTTTTATTCTAAACAATGGGATAGCTCTTCCTTTGTGGGATTCTTAACATGTGCATGCACAATGCCTTATGGATTGCATAGGATGAGAAAACATGATCATTAATTTCTTCTAGTCTTTGATGAATATTCACATTCTCTGCAAACAGGTTCGAGATCCATCAGCAGCTTCTCAGATCCCAGCTTGACAAGCTCGGTCCCAACGGATTTAAATTGTTTTCTTTGTTTGTCAGTCGTCGCACTTGATAAGAAATTGTTGATGACTGTATGTTTTGTCCCAAATCAATGTATTGAACTGTGAGATAATGTTCAATAACTTTTTTGGTCTTTTCACTGCAGATTTTTTTTTTTTTTGTGAGTTTTTTGTTTGGTTTTTTTTTTTCTTATATTTCTCAGTGTATTTGAGTCATGTTTTGACATGCTGCTCACTGCGGAGTTCTTAGTTATTTTGAAACCGCTTTACGTGTACATTTTTGTTCTCAGAAAGCAATACTTTCTATTCCTGGTGAAATGTGGAGATCACTTATAAAGTGCATGATACATGTTTTCATGTGTTCATTTGACAGACCATATGCTCTGCCATACAATGACCATGGGCAGGATAACCAGTGTCCCACTGTGTTTTGTGGAGTACTCTGTCACATATGATGAAGATCCATCAAACCAAGGTTTGGAAGTGTCTGCTCTATCTAGACTCTGTTTTTGATAAACTTGAGTCACAAAAGGTAGCAATATATAGAAAAATATGTGCGCCTTGCTCCCACATACATTTGATGTTTGATACAATTAAGTGTTTGGATACCCCCAGACAACAAAGATTATTGGCATTTTCATTATGTTATTTATGTGCAATTAATTGCCTTCTCCCACATTTTCCATATTTCATAACTAACTTGGGGCATCACTTTTCACAGCCTTATACTTCTAAATATTTCACTGTCACTTAATTGTGTTCACGGACAATGCGTGTGATGATGGGCG
Source organism: Gymnothorax reevesii (assembly GCA_029721435.1). Taxonomy (NCBI): domain Eukaryota; kingdom Metazoa; phylum Chordata; class Actinopteri; order Anguilliformes; family Muraenidae; genus Gymnothorax; species Gymnothorax reevesii. The sequence continues at coordinate 106,993,491 of CM056579.1, forward strand.
TATCATGAGTTTACTTACGCCCTTGTTCTTGTGTGTACAGGTCTACTCTGGTTTCCTTGTTTGCTAAATTTTTCTGTTCTCTTCTACAGTTCCATGAATTCATTTAAGCATGTTCTCAAACTTTCTTTGCTGTCTTCTGATATAGCTACTGCTACAGAGAAGCCTCATAACCTAACCGAGTGGGTGATGACAACAGTGTTCGCTTATGGAAAGGAAAAATACAGTTTTCCTGGGAAAGCAACCGCAGAATTCTGTGAGTTCCGTGGATTAGGGGAAAGATTAAAGTCTAGTTTTTGTAATGCTGGATGAAAACAGACTGACAGAAACGATTATGTGAGAATACTTTTCATTTTTCCCAAGGGGAAGTAGGAAGTGGAAGTCAGTGAATTCCAAACTCCAGTGTAGGGTTTGAAAACAAACATTTTTCATCCCTGTAATACCTTTAAATTTGTAAGGGAAGTTTTTTTCCCCCAACGGATTGTTTGCTGATCGCGTGGAGTCTGAGGTTTGCAGATGTTCTGGCACAATGACTACCTGCCAGCTAATACACATCAAGTTTAATTGGCTACTAATCATTCTGTTACCCTCTTGTGCTCTTGTTCTGGTGCAAATTGGCTGGTATGAATCTCTTAGGTGAGTGCTGGTTAAATATGCTGGTTAAATAAAGTGTGTCCTTGTTCACTGTTAAGGACTTTTGGCTGTGAGAATTGCGCCATTTAAATGCAAAGCATTACTCTTGTCCTTCCTCCTGGCTGAATTCCTCTTCAGACATTTCCATCATGCCAAGTCATATAATCAAATCAACTACATTTTATTACGCACAGGAATTTAAATGCTGCCTTTAGGGCTTTTCCTATTAAATCTATTTTTAGTTTAGGATATTGGAGTTCAGGATTGGGCCGTGTAAAAAAAAATTTCAAACTGATTTGATATGATGCCGAACACTAGATTAGAGTGGTATACTGGATGTTCCCACTAAGAGGCACAATCAGAATCTGCTCTCAAATGGAACGGAATGAGACCTCGAGAGCCCGCGAATGAGAATGTGGCATTGGCATAGTGTAAAATGCCAATGAACGCTAAATAAGAAAAAGCAGAGTGAAGCGCCACTGGGCGACACAATGTTGCGCTTGAATCAAGCCTAAAATGTTAAACCCAACCCAAGCCTGTCATGCAAGAATCCTGTCCAAGTCCAAACTGACCCAAAGCAGAATTTGTGTTTTGACATCCAACACAAAAAGCACAACCCGACATGTTCATGTCTGCGACGGCCTGACACAGAGTATATTTTTGATACCCAGACGTACTCGGTTTGAACAACAGGAAGAGCCCTAACAAAATATCAGAATAATAAACAAAATATAATTTCAGCCTCGAGCAACTTGAGAGACTAATTACAGAGAGTAGACTTATCAAAATGTTATCTGTACATGAACAGTCCTCAGTAAATAACAAAGTACAAAGGCATAAATCAAAGTTCTGGTTTCTGTTCAGTTTTTTTTTTGTATTTTTGGTAATCTGTATTACTTTGAAGGTTTATTGCTATGTTCAGTACATATTCATTCTATATTTCCATCCACCCCCCCCCCCTCTCTCTCTCTCTCTCTCTCCATTCTCAACTTAATTGCTTTTCATTACCCCAATGGCAACCATGCCCTTGACTAGCTCCTCTGCCGACACACCTGCTATGTGTTTCCTTTGCTTTGGTCAGAATGTATTTGCAGTGATTTAAGTTATGTTTTCTGTTTTGCTTATTAAATTTTTTCCCTGTCCTGATTCCCCATTGTCTCCTGACTCTTCTAGTCTATGGTTCCTCTTTGTGCTCTGACTTTCTCTGAATTTTTCTCACCCTTTTTATCCTTTCACTGTCTTGTTCTATTCCCCTTCATATGTCCTGCTCCTATTCCTCACCTGTCACAGTTTCCCCTGTCATATAACTCTGTCATGGTGCTTCCTTGTGGCAGTCTTACTCCCTCTGTATCCACCCGCCACCCCTGAGTTTTCTCCAGTCGTTCCAGTTGTTGCTGGTTAAATAAATCTGTGACTGGTTCCCTCCCCAGTCCATGTCAATAATTCGGTAGCCTCCTCAAACAGTCCCTTCAGAATGGAAAATGTAAACAAACTAAAAGTAAGCACTTTTGTATTCTGCTTGCCTCTCACATGATCACATGAAAAATAAAACTGATTTAGCCTAAAAAAAAAGTTAGCAAGAACACGATCCGTACAACTCATTCTTTATACAACATATGAGCCTATTAGTTCTTAACACCAAAAATCAATGTTCAATGTTTTTTTCAATGTTTTTACCTCTTACAGATTTGATGATGCAGGAATGTTGTTCACCGGTGTTAGTTGAATTGCTTGCTTGAGATGAGGGAACCAGTCGTTTTGTGAGAACATTTTATGCATTCTCATAGTTGATGGTATCTCACAGCATATCACAGCAGTATTTACAATTAAAAGTTTAAAATGAACTACATGACTCTCCCAATTAGGCTTCCTGCGCTCATTTTACTCGCAAATGCACCACTACATGCCTATTACAGCGCTAGCTGCGCACAATACACAAATCCCAGGACTATTTAATATGATTAGCACACGAAATGAGAAAATATACTTACACTTTCTGAGTTTCGATCGTTATTGTCATTAGCCCTCAGCAAGGAAGGAAACAAAAACTGACCTACCTCGCAAAGTCATGTCAGCTTAACTGATTATGCTCCTTCAATTAATAATCAATTTAACTGTTCTTAGAAGGCCCCAAAGGTGCACAACAATGTAATTTTTTAAAACATAAAATAGTTTTAAGACTGGCACAGCTAGATTGTGTCAGAAACTGAATAAATTTTTCTTTGCTGTGAGTCTTATTAGAATGCTCATCATATTTTCTAAGCCATATTATTGAGAAAAGCTGCAATCCAGCACCCACAGCATTCCTATTTCTCGCGGCTGTGCCCCCCTCCCCCACCCCGACTGAAATGTGATCTCCTTATGTTGCCGGTGTCTGGTTGGCAGCCCCTAGATTGCATGGGCCCTGTGAGGCACCAGTGGGTCTGTCAGTCCTGCCTTTAAACAAGCATAATATTATGTTAATCACGTCATTATATGGCTTACGGCCTGTGCAATACCCACTGGATTTAGTGCTCTGACGCTGCCAGGACAGGTTTCTGATGCATTTCGACCTCTTCTAATTTGCCAGCACGTCATAATGGCAAATGTCTCTTCAGCGAAACATGAAATTGAGCCGACACAATTGGGGTGTTAATACTTTTTATGTTTGCATTGGTTCATTTATATCTTTAAAAAATGCTATTCAAATTATGCTCAATAAAAGAAACGAGGAAGCACATTAAAAAAGACGGCGAATAACTGTAGCTGAATAACTAATATTAAGTAATTTGTTCATGGATTTGGCACTGAGCTGTACTGAGCTGTGGAAAACTAGATACTTTCTAGTTCTTAATAATAGTCACGGTGGGTAGATTAGTTAAGGAAGTAAAGAACTTTTCACAGCCAAGATGTGCGCGCTGCAGATCAACCTTAATGGGCAGTGCTACATTTACATAAAAACCATTACTGTATATTTTATTTCAGGGTATTGTGGATGAGCATCCAGGGTAATGGTGGTGTGTTGAGAGTCTTAAATGTCACGCTTAGGAGCTATATGTCGTTCTGTTGCCATGGTGAGGAATAAAAGAGGCAGAAAACGAGAAATTGCATTATTTGCACCGATAAGCCCTTCACAAGTACATTCTAGCATTAATAATCCCGTTTTCATTTGCTATTCGTATGACAGTTAGAAGAGCACTGCAGCAAATATTTGTCATTTAAAGTCAATTTAAATTTGCACCAATCCCATGACATTTGCCTTACTTGCAGCAAGTTAATCCAATGTTTCTCCATGCTACGTACAAGGAGTTTAGTGCTCTGTCACTCCAGTTGGTACTGAATACGACATGTATAAAGGAGGTCTTTCATGATATAGAGCTCCGGACGTCACGTGACTCCTTTTGTTTACGCCACCATTTTGGCAGTAAAAGCTAAAGCGAAAATGAATGGCGCTAGTGCTGATTTCAAGCCATCAGAGCTCATTGCCCGCTTTACATGCAAAGAAATGGAGCTATATAATTCAACACTTAATAGGTTAAACATTATTGGCCCTTATAATGCCTCAGGTGTGCTTTTCACAAGTATTGACTCAGCCGGGTCGGACCTGCAGACCTGCAGTATCCAGCAACTACAAATACCTGATCAACTTTCCCTTCATAGAGTCTCTCAAAGCGTACAAGAGCCTTGAGGCATACAAATGGACGCAATTTGGCTTTGTGATGAATAGGGCCTGTGTCCTCAGGAAACCTCTTTTTTGTGCTGGCTGCGTCCGTTTTGAATGCAAATACAATAAGTTTAGCACTGACAGCGCTCAACATCCTCAGCATACAGCTTTTTCTCACGGCGCTCTCGGCTGGAAACAGTTCGACTTTTGGAACACCGCCGGGCTCATGATGTCACTTCTCTCTCGCTGACAAATCATAATAGCAAATTGGGAGGGATTGACTATATCAATTGTGAGAAACGTTTCTTGCTGCCGCAGTCGAGTTTCTAATCAATTAGCTCGCTACAGTTTAGGTTTGCTTACTGTTCCCCATTTTGTGACATGAGGTTTGCCGACAAATTATTCAGTATTAATGTTTATGACAACTGTAGACCCCTACAACTTTAGCCAGCTTTGCTCTGTGATTGCTTAGGTTCCCATTTATTTTAATCTGGATCATTAGGTTTCGCAAATGGTTGGGGGCTACATTAGCAACTTCGCTACATAATCGGAACCATTGACTTTACTCGGTTCCAATTGCACTTTTGGAAAATGAACATTCATTAACTTAGTTGCGACAGTTATTCGCGGTTTCATTTAATTGAATAACGATGCATTTATAACGATGCATAGAGGATATGACGGTCTTAGCAACCTTTAACAAAAATCAGCGCTAGAGACTAGCGCTCTGTAAATGTGATCATGGGCGCAGTAAGCGCTGCCTGTGAACACAGGTCTTCAGCGCCTCTTCATCACAGTTACGTTAGCATCAGCAACAGGGCAGAATAATGTAATAAGCTATTCGCTGTGCTCAACGTGTAAGTTAATTAGCTTGTGTCACCACGTTATCAAAGTTTGAATGACTATCCAAATTACCTAAGACAGTGATTCCCAAAGTGTGGGCCGCGGCCCCCTGGTGGGCCGTGGTGGTACTGCAGGTGGGCCGTGAGAAGTCATTAAAAATATTATTCATTTTTGCAAATATGATTTTTTATTATTTTTATTGTAAAATATTTATTGCTCGATTTTAAAAAATATTTAGAAGTAATAACCTATTCAGTGTTATTGACCTCACAATATTTTAGGAACCTTATATAGTTTATGATCGGAACGAAGCTTTCTGGTCATCATGACCGGGGGTCATAATCGGAGGAGCACGCACTGTGTTCTATAATTAATTCTGTCTTGTGTGTACACCACAGATTGAAAGTTTGGGCTTCCTTTATACCCCTGCTTTCATTTCAATCCTGAATCTTTATAATAATAATAAAAATAATAATGATAATAATAGTAATAATAATATTAATAAACAAAAAACAACAATTATTGTTGTTTTTTTATTTATTTTCTTTATTTTATTTTCTTAAGAACAATTACTGTTGCTATTAAGTGTTCTGAGAAATCATAATTTTGTCTGTGCGCTGTTTATAGGACAAAGGTGGGCCGCGGACATTTTTTAGATTTTCAAGTGGGCCCTGATTTGGAAAAGTTTGGGAACCCCTGACCTAAGACATAAAATTATTCACTTTTCATGAACATAATCAGCAAATTAGCTGCTTGCTGTATGCCTGCCAGTGTTTTTAACCACACACTTTCCTGCCAATATGGCGATTTCTGATTGCATGACGTCTGCCCCTGGAGCCGTATAGGGAAAAATGCTCACAGCCCGATCAGAACAAGCTTTTGATATTATGAAACACCTCCGGTAACTCCACGGAAAACAAGTTTTATATGCCTGATTTGCATACAGGAAGTGAACTATGGCCCACTCTATTTTTATGAGACAATGCTCAGAAAAGTTCATTTTTGAGCATGTTACCAAGTCCAAATATGTTCAATTATTAGTTTATTAGCTTCAGCAAGACCTTCTGCATATTTTGATACCAAATGCAAACCCAGAAACCCCACAACAAAAAAGCTATAGATGGTTTACTCAAGAATTTGTCAATTTTATCACTAAATTTCATAGAAATGTTATTTTTCTTTTGCTTATTTCAGTAGGTTCCCATTCTTGCCCACCTAAATTTTTTTTGTAGAAAGTTGCGCTATATAGCTGTATAAATCCTGTAAAAAATTTTTGAACTTTCAAGACCGGTAACATTGATCTAGAGATCAATATATCAAAGAATATATTCTCATTTGTCAGAATGAACAGTTTGTTTTAAATAGGATAAGATTATCAACCTTTACCCAAAATAGTTGATATGTACTCAAAATATGCAATAACTAAAAAAGAATGGTATTATGGCTTCAAAAGTGGTATGAATTCATTCTGGATCATTCCGGATCATGTCATCTAGCAAGCTGTAATGGAGTCCTTACATTTAATATTGTGTGTCTATCCTGGATAAAGACAAGAAAAAAATTATCTATATCAATTTACAGCTTCAATTCTTGCATCGAGTGAGCTCTGGATCATTGCGAAATGTGATTAAATGATTTTTAAATGCACTTGGACCCATGAATGTACAGATTTTGGAAGTCACTTCATTTTGACCAAGAGATACCTTGATCACTCCTAGAACCTTTAACTCGAATTGTTCCTGCATTTCAGAAAATGTCAGACAAATGCATTATTGATAGTTGTAAGGTTAGGCTTAAGGATAGTTCTAAGTTATGTAAGGGTTCTAGATTGGTTGGATCCCCCGAAGGGGGGCTTTATGAAATGTTGTCCAAAAATGGTTTGAAGATCTCGTCGGGTGATAGGTTATGCCAGAAATGTTATCGGTCTTTATTGCGTAAGCGTCCCCGGGAAGAGAATGATATTCTTGATGATGACCATGATGAATCGCCTTCAGAACAAAGTTTTCTGGAAGATGTAGTTAGAGGCGAACAGCAATTAAGCACAGATAATGTTGTTCTACCATGCTTAAGTGTAGACGATTTGACGTATGGATCGTCATCCCATCGAAAATGTTCTATTTGTACAAGTTACAATGACAAGTGTGTTGTGTTACCAAAACAAGCTCGTCTCTCACTAATAGTACAATACGACATGGGTGAGTCTGATGATCCAGTGAAGGGATACTACTGCACATGTCCGGCAGGGAATAGAACAGCTTGCTTGTGCGCTCATGTCACTTCAGTATTGTACTACATTGGATATTACCAACACATTCCTCAAAATAAATCTCTTCAATCATCTTCTCAGCAATATACCACATCTATCAAAACAGATTAATAAACTGAAAATTACTAGTTCCATACATATCTTCCATATAAGAAAGTTACCTTTACCAAAATTTTGGACTTAAATGCAACATCATGAACACATTTAATCACATTCCAGAATGATCCAGAACTCACTGGATGCAAGAATTGAAGCTGTAAATTGATATAGATAATATTTTTCTTGTCTTTATCCAGGATAGACAATTATTATTAGATGTAAGGACTCCATTACAGCTTGCTAGTTGACATGATCCGGAATGATCCAGAATGAATTCATACCATTTTTGAATCCATAATACCATTTTTTTTAGTTATTACTTATGATTTTGAGTACAAATCAACTATTTTGGGTAAAGGTTGATAATCTTATCTTATTTAAAACAAACTGTTCATTCTTACAAATGAGAGTTCCTTTGATATATTGATCTCTGGATCAATGTTACCGGTCTCGAAAGTTCAAAAATTTTTTACAGGATTTTTACAACTATATAGCGCAACTTTATACAAAAAATTTTCGGTTGTCGAGAATGGGAACCTACTGAAATAAGCAAAAGAAAAATAAGATTTCTATGAAATTTTGGGTCACACTTTATTTGAAGTGTTGCTCATAAGGGCTTTATACAGCATGTATAATGCCTTTATAAATGAGACATAATGTCTTCATAAATCATTCATAAGCGAATGTCATGCTTTGTAAAGGGTGAAATAACACATCTATATTCAACATGTGATGCCAGATGTGAAAATGACAATGTCACTTAGCTGACAATGTCACCCTTTATCGCAATTAGCCACTAGCTAAGTGACATTGTCACTTATATCACATCTGGCATCACATGCTGAAGAAAGGATGTGTTATTTCGCCCTTTACAAAGCATGACGTTTGCTTATGTATGATTTATGAAGACATTATGTCTCATTTATGAAGGCATTATACATGGTCTATAAAGCCTTTATGAGCAACACTTCAAATAAAGTGTGACCCAAAATTTCATAGAAATCTTATTTTTCTTTTGCTTATTTCAGTTTGTTGTGGGGTTTCTGGGTTTGCATTTGGTATCAAAATATTCTGAAGGTAAGGCTAATAAACTAATAATTGTACATATTTGGACTTGGTAACATGCTCAAAAATGAACTTTTTTTGAGCATTGTCTCATAAAAATAGAGCATGTACTAAGTGGGCCATAGTTCACTTCCTGTATGCAAATAAGGAATATAAAACTTGTTTCCCGAGGAGTTACCAGATGTGTTTCATAATATCAAAAGCTTGTTCTGATCGGGCTGTGGGAATTTTTCCCTATACCGTGGAAGACCTCCTTTCAGGAACAAAATCTGATAAATATACAAGGAAATGATGATCGGGGGTTCTCAATTTTTATCTGTATGAATGGTTTAGTCTGGTAGTGTTGATCGTGTAGTTATGTCATATGCAAAACCAAATTTCTGATACGCCACATGCAAAACTTACTGTCTCTCAAAGCCTAGGGAGAGGTAATTTAATTTAATTTAAGCTAATTTCATTTGCTGAAAACTGGCACATTCAGGTGCCCATGCTGCTCCTACTGAAGCCTGCAGCCTTGATGCAACAGGACAATAAAGTGGCAGTGTGCCTCGCAGCTGGGGGGGGGCCGTTTGAAAGGTCGTAGAATGTGGGCTTGCTTATTAATCTCCGCACAACAGGGTTTTACAGAGACTGTTGGCATCCTGTCTCAATCGGAGTTTTCGTGCACATTCCACCAGCAGCTGGTTTTGTGACTAGTTCCAATTAGGTTAATACACCTCTCCTGCAAGTAGACTTGCTAACACTTTGTATCAATCTTGTCACCTGCTGTGTTTGTGGTTTTTTCCAAAACCATGACTCAAAAGTGAAATCCGCAAACAACTTGATCTATGCTTTCAGTAGACAATAACAGGGTATATCCCCAAAAGTGGCATTCTTCCCTCATGCAAAATTTATAGATTGGCATAATGCTGGTACAGGAACAGGTATCGGGTCCATTAAACCAAGAGGGGAACTAATCCAGGCTTCTGCAATTTTCTCAGCAAATTTTACCAGATTACCAAGAACTAGTGAACTTATTACATTTTTGAAAGAGTTAAGTTTGATCTTAAGGTGGAGTGAGAGGAATGGTCATCGGTACAATAAGACTGCTCTTTTTTGCACCATGACATTCAACGCAAAGTTGATCTGGTTCCCATTAAAACAGTTTTAGGTCACACTTTCAATTAAGCATTGCTCTTAAAGGCTTTATACAGCATGTATAATGCCTTCGTAAATGACACATAATATCATAAATAAAACGGAAGCAAATGTCATGCTTTGTTAAGGGTGAAATTACACATCCTTACTCAGCATGTGATGCCAGATGTGACAATGACAATGTCACTTAGCTGACATGTCACCTTTTATAGCATTCATCAACTAGCTAAGTGACATTGTCAGTTATATCACATCTGGCCTCGCATGTTGAATAAAGATGTGTTATTTCACCCTTTACAAAGCATGTCTCATTTATGAAGGCATTATACATGCTGTATAAAGCCTCAATGAGCAAATCTTCATTTTATGTGTGACCCCGTTTGACTATCCATTTTGAAATGTGGTTTATTTATTTATTTATTAATTAAACTTTGACAACAAGTCAGGAAGAGATCATACAGGTGGCAAGGCACCGATAGTGAGTGATCCTCCAAAAGCATATACAGAATGTTGCAAAAAGATAAAGACAGTTAAAAGCAGGTGCGTATACACAAAGTTGCAAAAGCATCAAGGCAATTAAAAGCTGAACAAGTACATTAGTGAGTATAGAGTGAAATTGGCGAAAATTGAACTATATTGTACGGCAGCGTGTACAATGACACCTACCAACCAATGGACAGCTGCTACTGGGAGAAAAATGGTTGTGAAACTTTCCTGAATAGTAATTAAATAACTTGGATTTAAAAGCAGCTGTGGTGTCAGAAGGTTGATAGAGATGAGAGGCATTTCACAGGTGAAATATTCTGTTAAAATATGAATATCGGAAAGTTTCAGTCTTAAATTTAGGAATTTTCATTAAAAATGTATCATCAGAAAAAAAAAAAAAAAAATGTGTCATCAGTTTGAAATGAGACAAAGTGCTCATCGGCAATGTCATATTCACCCCTCAGACATTTGCACAAAAGTACACAATCCATTATGTCACGCCTATGGCCAAGGGGTAATAGGTTGAGCTTCGTTAGACGGGCTTCATGATCATTTCCTTCGCAATCACTGAAACCAAGAATATACTTTGTCGCTCTCCTTTGCACACCTTCAATGTGAATGAGAGATTTTTTTCATAATACAGCCCAAGATTGTGTAGAGTATTCCAAAAGCGGTCTTATGAGTGAAGTATACAGTATTCGTTTCATATGTGAAACATGTGTGACCACAAGTTTTTTGAATCAGTCCTAGCATAAAGTTTGCTTTGCTGACCAGTGTATTGATATGTGTGTCCCACGATTAGTTAGACAATATCACAACTCCAAGATCACACATACAGTCAACTTTTTCAATTACATTACCATTCATTATGTACTGGTGAAGAACGAGGGATCGCTTCCTAGTGACACTCAAGAGTTAACATTTGGCGGCGTTGAATCTCATGTCCCATTTGCGGCTCCAATCTATGATGTTTTCAAGGTCACACTGCAGTTGTGAACAGTCTGGCACACTTCGGATTTCTCTAATGCATTTTGAATTGTCCGCGGACAAAGCAACCTGGGTCTCAGGACTTACACAGTCTGGCATGTCATGGATGTACAAAACCCAAAACCAGTGAAGTTGGCACGTTATGTAAATCGTAGATAAAAACTGAACACAATGATTTGCAAATCCTTTTCAACTTATATTCAATTGAATACACTGCAAAGACAAGATGTTTAATGTTCAAACTGAGAAACTTTTTTTTTTTTTGCAAATAATCATTAACTTAGAATTTAAAGGCAGCAACACATTGCAAAAAAAGTTGGCACAGGGGCCTTTTTACCACTGTGTTACATCGCCTTTCTTTTTAACGACACTCAGTAAACATTTGGGAACTGAGGAGACCCATTTTTGAAGCTTTTCAGGTGGAACTCTTTCCCATTCTTGCTTGATGTACAGCTTAAGTTGTTCAACAGTCCTGGGTCTCCATTGTAGTATTTTACGCTTCATAATGCGCCACACATTTTCAATGGGAGACAGGTCTGGACTACAGGCAGGCCAGTCTAGTACCCGCACTCTTTTACTATGGAGCCATGCTGTTGTAACACGTGCAGAATGTGGCTTGGCATTGTCTTGCTGAAATAAGCAGGGGCGTCCATGAAAAAGACGTTGCTTGGATGGCAACATATGTTGCTCCAAAACCTGTATGTACCTTTCAGCGTTAATGGTGCCTTCACATATGTGTAAGTTGCCCATGCCTTGGGCACTAATACACCCCCATACCATCACAGATGCTGGCTTTTGAACTTTGCGCCTATAACAGTCCGGACGGTTCTTTTCCTCTTTGGTCCGGAGGACACAACGTCCACAGTTTCCAAAAACAATTTGAAATGTGGACTCGTCAGACTACAGAACACTTTTCCGCTTTGCATCAGTCCATCTTAGATGAGCTTGGGCCCAGCGAAGCCGGCGGCGTTTCTGGGTGCTGTTGATAAATGGCATTCGCTTTGCATTGAAGAGTTTTAACTTGCACTTGCAGATGTAGCGACAAACTGTCGTTACTGACAGTGGTTTTCTGAAGTGTTCCTGAGCCCATGTGGTGATGTCTTTTACACACTGATGTCGGTTTTTGATGCAGTACCGCCTGAGGGATCGAAGGTCACGGGCATTCAATGTTGGTTTTCGGCCTTGTCGCTTACGTGCAGTGATTTCTCCAGATTCTCTGAACCTTTTGACGATATTAAGGACCATAGATGATGAAATCCCTAAATTTCTTGCAATAGCTCATTGAGGAATGTTGTTTTTAATCTGTTCGACAATCAGCTCACGCATTTGTTCACTAAGTGGTGACCCTCACCCCATCCTTGTTTGTGAATGACTGAGCATTTCAGGGAAGCTGCTTTTATACTCAATCATGGCACCCACCTGTTCCCAATTACCCCGTTCACCTGTGGGATGTTCCAAATAATGTTTGATGAGCATTCCTCAACTCTCTCGGTCTTTTTTGCCACTTGTGCCAGCTTTTTTAAAACATGTTGCAGGCATCAAATTCCAAATGAGCTAATATTTGCAAAAAATTACAAAGTTTACCTGTTCGAACATTAAGTAACTTGTCTTTGCAGTGTATCCAATTGAATATAGGTTGAAAAGGATTTGCAAATCATTGTATTCTGTTTTTATTTACGATTTACACAACTTGCCAACTTCACTGGTTTTGGGTTTTTTCACTGGTTTTGACGTACATTTTTACGAATAAAAACGTTTTCTACTTACATTTTGGGGATGATGAGGATAGTTGTCACTTCATTCCTTTTTCCAACATCACAGACACAACCTCAAACACTGCATTGCTGTTTTGTATGATATCATCTTCTGGGGTCAATATCCTGATATGTGATCAGTCTCAATAATTGAGTTGAGACGAAATTTTATTTTTTACTGCCATCAGTGTAAAAATGGCACTGTAATCAAACATTGTTCAGTGTAAATGTACAAAATTATTTTGTTGAATTGAATGGAAAATTGTGTTCGTATTTTAGCTGCAGTCCTCTGTAAAGATAACCCCCAGCAGATACTGCCAACATTTGGCAGTTTGGGGCAAGTCGTCAGTTTCATTAGCTTACTTGTACAACTGTCTCACAGCAAGAAGGTCGTGGGGTTGAATCCAGCCTGAGGCCTTTCTTTGTGGAGTTTGCATGTTTTCACATGGGTTTGCTCCAGGTACTCCAGTTTCTTCCTGCAATCCAAAGACATGCACATCAGGCTAATTGGAGACACTAAATTGCCTGTAGGTATGGATTATTTACGTCACACATATTTTTAAAGCTGCAGCCAGGTCTCTGTACTTCTCACAATGGGCTCTTCGCCTTTGAGATTGTAATTGTTTCATACACATATAGGCACACACTCATAACTTCACGTGGTGCAATAAAAGTAGGGTCGTAGAGAGGGAGATGGGCAGAACCTTGTTAGCCTGAAACGAATATACTACGCACATGCAGCGAGCACTTTATTTGGGAGACAGTGCTAATACTGGGTAAAGCTGCCCTCTGATCTCAGAGCAGTCTCAATTATCTGCAGCATAGATTTCCCACGATGGAAGGTCCTTTGACATTCTAGTCTATATTGACTCGCTGCATCACATAATTTCTGCGGATTCTGGCTGTGAATTTCCTGTTCAACCACATTACAAAGGTGCTCCATGCGATTTAGATCTGCTGACTGCGTAAGCCATCGATGTTCGGAGAGTTCATTGTCCGGTTCATGAGACGAGTCTGAGATGACTTTTGCTCCGCGAGAAGGAGGGTTATTATGGTCTACGCCACCATTACAAGAATGCTGCTGCGCCCACTTAAGTTTCATATTTCTTAGCTGACAGGCGAAGAACTAGCTGTGGCCTTCTGCTGTTGTCGCCCATCTACCTCCCGGTTCTCAGTGCGGTGCGTCCTGTGATGCTTTCTGCTCACCTCAGATATAAAGAGCAGTTATCTGAGTTACTGTGGCCTTCCTGCTTAAACAAGTCTCCTCGCTATTCTCCTGCCCACAGAGTTTCCGCTCTCTCAAGTTTTTTTTCCTTTATTGTTTTTTGTTGCACCATTTCTGTGCAAACTCTAGAGACTGGAGATCGGCCATTTCAGAAATATTCACACAAGCCCATCTGGTATCAACAAGCAAGGCACAGCCAAAGCCACTGACATCACATTTTTTACCCATTCGGATGTTTGATGTGCGCATTAACAGAAACTCCTGACCTGTGTCTGCATAGCCTAATACATTGTTCTGCTGCTAGGTCATTGAATGATTGGATAATTGCATGACCGCGTTGATGCAGAAGTGTCCCTTATAATGTGTTTAATGAGTGCATAATTGTAATAATGAGTAATATTTTGAAGGAAAGAATGGCAACGTTTAGGAGGTTAAAAAATTAATTCAATTAATTCAATTGCATTAAAAAATTATTCAACCCCCATTGCAAATTGAGATTAATAGCAAAATTTACAAACTTTCAGCTGTTTGTGATAAACAGATTAAACAAGAACATTTTAAATAGTTCAACGCAACTAACATTACTAGTGGTTTCTTCACCTTTAACTCAAAATGTCACTTTGGATGACTACTACAGTCTCAAAATTATTCAACCCCCCGAATAGAATCCCTCATAAGAGCATATTTGCAAGTCAGGTATTGCCTCAAGCACACCTAATGCAGCTAATCAAGTGCTTAATTAGTTGCATCAGGTTTGCTTCAGACAGAACACATCAAATACTTGCACTCGCTCGGGGTTTGTTGACAGTGACATTTGATTGCATATTAGAACTGTAACTATCAAAAGAGTTGTCCAAAAAAGCTAATAGAGGTGATCATTGCCTGGCACAAACAAGATAAAGGATACAAAAAGGTAGCACAGTCACTGAATTTTCGTAGAGAGACAGTTGGAAGTGTAGTTCAGGAAGAGTGGCTACAGTATCAGGATGTGGCAGAAAGAGGAAGCTGTCAATGCCTGTCACCAGATTCCTGTGGAGACGGGTGGTCAAAAACCCTCGAGTGACTGCAGGAGACCCGCGCCAAGACTTGGAGGCAGGAGGCTCTGAGGTTTCAGTTTGCGCAGTAGGGCACATACTAAACGTTGAAGGCCGCTTAGACATACACCACAGCTGATCCGAAAGCACAAGCTCCAATATGCTCAAAACCATATAAATCAGCCACAGAAGTTTGGGGATATTGTTCTGTGGAGTGATGAAACAAAACTGGAATATTTCAGGCTTATGAATCAGTGGTATGTCTGCAGGAGGAATAAAGAAGCATATGCTGAAAAGTACACCCTGCCTACAGTGAAGAATTCTGGGGGCTTTTGATGCTCTGCGGCTGCCTTGCTTCCTCTGGCACTGGAAACCTGCAGAGTGTGGTGGGAGAGATGGATTCAGTCAAGTACCAGGATATCCAAGGAGAAAATGTCATGCCGTCTGTAGGGAAGCTGGCGCTTGGGCATCATTGGACCTTCCAAAAGAACAATGATCCTAAGCATACCTCAACAACCACCAAGCTTGGTTTCAGAAGAACTCTGGGAAGATTCTAGAGGGCCCATCACAGTCGCCTCACTTGAACCCAATAAAAAATCTCAGGTGGGATTTGAAGAACACAGTTGCAACATGCAAACCCTGGAATATTAGTGAACTGGAGGCCATTGTCCATGAGGACTGGGCTAAGATTCCTCGGGAATGTTGCGAAAAGCTGACATCTGCCTATGTATCACATTTCCAGCAGGTCACAGCGGCAAAAGGGATTTCTACTAAGTATTAAAGATGCTTGTCATGAAGAGGTTGAATAATTTTGAGCCAACAGTCGTCATTAAAAGTGGCATTTTGTGTTGAATTTGGAGAAGCCACTTGTAATATTTGCTAAGTTGAGCCATTTAAATAAATCTTGTTTGATTTGTTCATTGCAAACAGCTGAAAGTTTGTAAATTTTGCCAGTAAACCTAATATGCAACTTGGTTGAATAATTTTGATTGCAACTGTATATAAGAAAGAAGAAGATTGACAGGACAAAAACTGATTTGATCCAAAGGTACTGAAACGAAAGAAAATGTTTTGCTTTCGGGTTTCTTTTTTGTGTGTGTTAAATCCAATGTGGCAACTCACCCACTGATATGCACACCCTCTTTGTGCTGCAAATGTTGATTATATGGACAATAAGGTCCATACAGTGATGTAAAAAGAATGTCCAACCATACTTGTCCCTAGGAAAATATAATTGGCCTCATAGTAACTAAATCAACCAGTTAAACAAATAAATAACAGTTGGGTTTAATTTCAGTGGACACATCTACCATAGGCATGATTACCGCCACCCCTGTTTCATCTGAACATCACTTCAATAAAACCTGGCCATGCGAAGTAGGCAAAAATCACAGTGAGTCATGACGTAAAGCAACTCAAGAACAGAGGAGAAAAAGTCATCTATTGGTCTGGAAAGAGTTAATAAACCTTTTCTAAGGCTCTTGGTCTCCAACAAACTGTGGTGACAGTCATTATCTATAAATGAATATTGGAAGAGTTGTTAAAAGATAAAATCATGTTTAAGCGTTGGGGAAGGTTACATTGAATGTATTCAGTATTTTCAAAGGTGATCCTTAAAAGACTGTTGCTTGGGCTGATTTCTGTTGAATCAGTAACATTATGCAGAACACAATGGACTGCAAAGTGTCTCTGTGGTAAGTGGTGGAGCTTTTTCAAAGGTCAGATTGTGCACAATGACAGATGTGATAAATCATTTCAGCTCTGTCTAGAGAAGACAAGGCTCAGGTACTCGGTTGAAAAATATGAGTCAGGTGTGCTGTCAAACTTGTAGAAATGCATGACTGCTTGTGCTGCCCAGCTCTGCGGCCATCGTCCTCCCCACAGCCCAGGGGCGGGGAACCTCATTCAGAAAGGGCTGGCATGGGTGCTGGTTTTCATTCCAGACATGTAGTGATGCACCTGTTTCTACTAATTATGCTCCTAAACTGAAACTCTAATGGTTGATAGATGGAATCATGTGTGTCACAGCTTGGGTGGAACAAAAACCAGCATCTACACTGGCCCTTTCTGGATGAGGTCCCCAACCCCTTCCGTTGACCCATGTTTGTCATCATTTTCATTGCAGGTGGTTAAGCTGGAGTTCTCCTCGGATATTTTCTTTGAATTATGTCTACCCCTAGAGGGAGATGGGAGACACATTGTTTAGGCTCAGTTCAGAAAGTTTGCATGCTTACTATTCAGGTCTTGCAGTGGGGCCTTCTGGCATGTGCCTGTCTGTCGGTCCGTCTGTCCTTCTGTTCGGATGCAATCAATTTATTTCTGGAGTGTAATTCCTAAGCTGTTTGTGTGATCTTAACACGACTTTGCATACTTACTATTCAGTCCCTGCTCTGGTGCCTTTTGATATTTGCTTGTCTGTCTGTCCGTCCGTCTGCTGGGCTAGGCAGGGAAGGGGGCCGGGGATTTTACGAGTAAAAACACATTCTAGTTCAGTTATATGACACAGCAGGCAAACCTAACAGGTCAGAAGGCTGAAAAACACTGGATTTCATTGACACATAGGAACCCTTTGGTCATGTAAACAATATACAAGGACATGTCAGTCATTATGCAAAAATAAACTGCACCCCTTAGTGCAAAAATACATCTGGATACAAAGGAAAGGGCGATTAAAGCCATTAACCATGTGTGCTGCCATCTATATAATGATGGCATGGAGTCATATATTGTGTTTATAACATCATGATTATTGCGCATATATTTACATATCTCAAAGCATAATTGTTGCATCATCCAAAAATTGCATCCGTTTTGTGTCGGGCCACATTGCAACTCTTCAGCGTGCAGTAATTTTCATATAATGACCGGCATATCAATGTGCATTGCTTACTTAACCGCATAAAACCCAGGGACTCATATCGGTCTGTAAAATGCAGCTGCTGTAATCAAACGAGTGGAACTGAAGGCCAGTTTTAAATTATATTGGCGATCCCAAGGTTTCTAAAGATCCCAAATATGTCCTCCTGGATTACAGGGAAATGTAAATAAAATTATGTACAAGCTCTTGGTATTTTGCATTTGATATAATGCTGTGGCCATAAAAACATGCTGTCTTAGGTCCGTATAGTTGACTTGAGTGCGATGTAGCTTCAGTGAAGTGCTGTAACAAGCAAATTCAAAATATGTGTGTGACATTGTTGCATAACATTACAAAGAAATGCTTTTTCTGACTTTGAACGTATTTCAGGGAAAACTTCAGTGAAAGGTTTGAGTTTAAGGGGTTAATGTTTCCGTCGCAAGACAGATATTCTCGAATGTGAGTTTGAGGTTGATGAGGGACGATCATTCCTCCACTCAGACGCTCCTGAGGCATGACTCGCTGGAACAAAAGCAGGGCAGGTTTCAATTAAATACTGCGGGTCAAATTCATATTCAGCGAGAGCCATGCACGGTGGCACTCGGCTCTCTTTCAGTGCTTAATAACTATGTCTCTTGACTTGTTTGACAGAATAAATGCGATTTGACCTGCAAATTCATCAAACTGTTCTCACTCCTGCTGGAGGATGGATTTCCTCGGCTCAAGAGACTTAATTTGATCTACTGGGTAATTTATTTTAAGACTTAACATTCGTGACGGTGCCCACACCTCTACTTTACTGGCCGGCAGCCATTTTGTATTAATCAGTGGTTCTATATTAAGCCTAATCAATGGTTGGACTCAGAGATCTCAAACTGAATCTGAATAGTTGATAAACTAGGACTGCAACTTTATTGTGAAAACCCAGGGCAGGACTATACTTGCGAGTTGTCTGTTAACAGAAAACACCTTTTTTCTTTGATTTTCTTGGCTCTCATACAATTGCATAAAGAAGTACCATAGGCTGTAATGAATTATTACGATGCATCTCTGTTTGAAAAACAACAACAGAAACAAGACTTAAATACCAGATGTATTATTTGTCATTGTTTCTCCAATGGACAAAAGAGTCAGCAAGTTTGTTATATATTTTAAATAGATTATTCTAGCTTCTATTGCCCTGCAATATTGGAGGGGGTTTTCAACCAAATAATTCATAATGTAATTCATAATGGTCGCTCGAAATAGTTGTTTGTTTTTGTTTTGTTTTGTTTTTTTTAAACAATCCTACCTCATGGAAATTCTTCAGCTTTATCAGGTGGCTAAGACGTCTTCTTTCACCACATTTCTTCTATCTTCTACACTTTCTAGTCAAGCTGGGCATAATAATTACAGCCCATGCAATAGAGAATACCTCATCATGGGAATGGGAATGCCTCAAAGTCTAAAGCCTTGTCACTGGTGTATTACATACATTCTATTGTTGATTATTGATGATGTAAGGAATGGTTTCTCATTTCCATGGTAAAGATTTCAACGCCTAACCTTTGTTGCGCTGCTCTGAAGAGCCACTACCATGGGATCAAGACTTGGCCAACATTATTGAATCAAAAAAAGCAAGATGTGTTGTAAATAGAACATAAATCATTTTAATGAAAAAGCATATATTGTTAGTTAAATTTAAATATATAAAAACAAAAACCTATTGGGTTGAGAGCAAAACAAACCATTCCAAACCTGTAAAGTACTGAGAAAAAGAGTTTGCCTGCACACATTAAAAACTTTTTAAATAAACTTTCCTTATTTCAAATATATGCAGCCAGCCAATACATTGAAACTACTCGTGAACACACTGATGATGAAGCAAATAACATTGATTATTTCATAATAACAACAGGTCTGCAGGTGGTAACACTTCCCTTCCTGCTGTTGATACGCTGGATGTTCAAGAAATGGAACCTGAGTGACTTTGACAAGGCCAGATCATTACGATCTGATGAGTGGGTCTCAGCATCTCGGAGGTGGCGAGGCTTCTGGCATGCTTACAGTCTGCAGTGGTGAGTTTATACCAACGATGGTTCTGGGAGGGGTAAACTATGAACCAGCTGCAGGATTTTGGGCACGAAAGGCGTATTGATGCACTAGGGCCACGTAGGCTATCTCGTCATGTCTAGACCAACAGAATAACTGCTGTGGCAAATGTCGCAGAGAATTTTAATGATGATTACATGAGAAAATTGTCACAACATACAGTGCATTGCACCCTGCTGCACATAGCACGGTTATGCTGCTGACCAGTAAGAGTGCCCATTTTAACCTAGGTCCTTTACCAAAAGCACCCACAATGGGCATCAGAACTGGAGCAGTTGAAGAAGGTCATCTGGCCCAGTGAGTCCCATGTTTGATTACACCGCGTGTATCAGCCGGCTATGTCTGCACCATTTACCTGGGGAAGAGCCGGCACCAGGATGCACTGTGGGAAGAAGACAAGCGGGTGGAGGGATTGTGATGCTGTGGGAAATGATCTGCAGGGAAACCCAGGGTCCGGAAAGTATCATGGACATCAGTTTCACGAAGCTGTTTTGGCGGTGCGAGGGAGACTGACAAAAATTACACATGCGGTTCTAACATGGCTGATTGACGTTTGTATTTGTGGTAGAATTTTGAAATTCCTTTGTCATTCTTTCTTTAATTCTGCTGGAAATGTCTCTTTGAGAAGTTGTTTTCCTCATTCGACCTATAGGTTTTTTTTTTTTTTTTTTACTTTTTGCTGTCTCATTCTTTCCTAATTTTATGGTGGTGGGGGGTGGGCTGATTGCTGCTATTTCTTGACCACACAGACAGTGAGAGTTAACGGGCCAGCCAGAGCCATGGCTGCCAACCCTGAGCCACAGGACTGTTATGCCTGCGCGATGAATTTTAAAAATCCAAAATATTGCGATTTGACTCATTAATTTTGGCCCTGTCAAAAAATAAATATTGATCAGTTGTTTTTCTTTGAGAGATTTATTTTTATGTTTAGTGTTAGTTAAAGTGAAAGTACCTCATATACAGATATTGGAAATTGTGACTTTTTTGTGGTTGAGAGAGCAAAAATAACTTTCAAGCCACAAACTTTTTGCCATTTTTTTTCTGTCAGTTTTTAATCAAAAGAAGGTCAAGAGGGCAAAGAACAGTTTTGTGCTCAAAATGCACATCAGCTGTGAGGCGTGATATGAATACTTGTCGATTTGTCAATATCTCTTGGCACTTTATCTCTGAGCCAGGCTGGACAGTATGCTGAGGATTGGCTCCGGAATACAGTAGTAGGGGCAGATGATTTTAAATTACACAAGCTTGCCACAGAGGTCACCGTATAGGCTTTTTTAGACGTGATGATTCATGGCTTTATATACATAAACATTATAGGAATTTATCACTGCGCCTTACAGCGCCCTCCATAATTATTGGCACCCCTGGTTAAGATGTGTTCTTTAGCTTCTAATAAATTCAGTTTATTTTCTAAATAATGTAGGACCACAATGAAAAAAAGAGGAAAATCCACCCTTTAATTCAAGTGCATTTATTCAGTGGGAAAAAAATCCCACATTAAGAAATAATTCTTTTACGTCAAATCATGTGTGCCACAATTATTAGCAGCCCTGATGTTAATACTTTGTACAACCCCCTTTTGCCAACAAAACAGCACCTAATCTTCTCCTACAATGTTTCCCAAGATGGGAGAATACAGAAAGAGGGATCTTCGACCATTCCTCTAGGCACAATCTCTCTAAATCATCCAGCGACCTGGATCCTCTCCTCTGCACTCTCCTCTTCAGCTCACTCCACAGGTTTTCAATGGGGTTGAGGTCTGGGGACTGAAATGGCCATGGGAGGAGCTTGATTCTGTGTCTGGTGAACCACTTCTGTGTAGATTTGGCCACATGTTTGGGGTCATTATCTTGCTGAATGACCCAGTGACAACCCATCTTCAGCTTTCGGGCAGAGGCCATCAGATTTTGATTTAAATATTCCTGGTATTTCAAAGCCTTCATGATGCCATGCACCCTAACAAGGTTCCCAGGGCCTCTGGTAGAGAAACAGGCCCATAGCATCAGCGAACCTCCCCAATACTTCACAGAGGGCATGAGGTGCTTTTCTGAACACTCATCTTTTGTGCTCCGCCAGTCCCACTTAGAGTGTTTGTTACCAAAAAGCTCTCTTGGTCTCATCTGACCAAAACACACAGTCCCAGTTGAAGTGCCAGTACCGATTAGCGAACTCCATATGTTGGCGTTTATGATTGTGAGTGAGAAAAGGTTTTTTTTGCTGTGCATGTCTCCCAAACAGCTTGTTGGCATGTAAATAGCGCCTGATGGTTGTTTTGGAGACTTTGTGACCCCAAGATGCTATTAATTGTTGCCATTTTTTAATAGTGAGCTTTGGAAAACTTTTTATTTCTCTTACCATCCTCCTCACTGTGCGTGGTGGCAAAATAACCTTGTGTCCTCGTCCATGCTTGTTTACCACAGTTCCAGTTGTTTTAAACTTCTTAATGATTCCTCTGACAGTAGATATGGGCAGGTACAGGCAACTGGCTATTTTCTTGTAGCCATTGCCTGACTTGTGAAGTTCGACACACATCTGCCTTACTTGAATGGTGTGTTCCTTTGTCTTTCCCATGTTGAGGAGTGGATAAGAGAAATTGCCTCTGTGTCACGTCATATTTATACCCAAGGGAAGCAAGAAGTGATGAATTACTAATGAAATGTTCCTAGATACTCTGATCAACTTTGTAAACTACTGAAGAAATGACAGAAATACTTCAATTACATTTATTTCCTAGGAATTGTTAGGGGTGCCAATAATTGTAGAGCAGGTGATTTTATGAAAAATAGTTATTTCTTCGTCAGGGATTTTTATTCTCCTTAAAATTCACTTGAGTAGAAGATTACATTTTTCTACAATTTTCAGTGTGAGAGTATGCTTCTGCAATAAAAATTGAATTAATTTTAAGGCTTTTAACACATCTTATCCAGGGGTGCCAATAATTATGGAAGGCGCTGTACATGTTGTATTTCAAATGAACTTGTCATGTCAGCCTATAGATAGAAGGTAAGCTACCATTGGTGTTGGGCTGCTGTTTTGTTTTAATTACCTCTGCCAAGAAAGTTGGGGTGGAGGTTATGTTTTGGCCCCTGTTTGTAGGTTTGTCTGTCTGTTTGTTTGTCTTTCTGTCTGTTTGTAAACAACATGACTCAAAAAATAATGCACAAATTTGTCTGAAATTTTGTGGGTGCATTGCTATTACATCATGGAAGGACGTTGTTGATTTTCACTGCACTCAGTAAAACAATATGGCCGCCACGGCAGCCATCTTGAAATCGTATGACACGCGATAACCCAACTTTGCTCCCACTCATGAGGATTTGGATTGTGCTGCCTTGGCGGAGGTTAGCACTCTACGAGTGCCTCTAGTTATTTATTTTATTCAATTTTTTTTGTCTCACGTGGCACTCCGTGCCTCAGTGACATTCTCCAGTGCGAGAATTGTGGTTGCAGTCAGGACCTATCTTCAGAGACCCCTTTCGTAGAGTTAACTGAAACCAGGTTAGTGAACCAGATCACGCCTTAAAACGTTACTCAATTCGGCCACGTCCTAACCAAACAGCCTATTTATACCACCTCCATTCGTCAATCCTGGTCTGTCTTGTTTGACATCGCTCCGTCCCGTTTCCTTCTATTCATTTGTCACCCTGTCACGCTATAGGAACCCCAAGGGACTTGAAGGAGCCTTTGTGACTCCAAGAACAGACGCAAGTCACGCAACCCCCACCCTGTGTGTCGTCACCAGGGGATCCCCTTTATCCTGCACCAGTCTCCATCTACTGGACTCCTTTCTGTTCTACATCAGCACAGATTCCCTTCCCTATCCAATTCAATAAATATCATGAACTGCTATTTTAGGAGCCGTCTAGAATTCATTTAATGTTCTTGAATTTGGAGCTCCGAGCTTACCCAAAGTTAAGGTAAATTTATCACTTTTGGTTTTGCCTTTGTTTATTAAATTCTGTCTGAATTTTGCCGCAACAACACAAGGAATCATTAACTTTGTCCTTCAGCTGGTGTTTAGTTTGTACCACTGAGAAATCTAAATTCATTACTCGATAAGATGTTCCTACATCAGTGACACCACTGTTTAAAACATATAGGTCAAGCATGCTAATATGGAAGAGGTTAGAGTAATGGACAGGAAGTCCATTGTTCATTGTGCCACTGTGGCAACTTGCTGTTCTCGACGCCTCCGCAGATGTGAGTGTTAAAGGATGCCAGCACTGAAGTGATTAATGGCCTCTCATCCTAAGAGTCTGTATAGCTCTGCTGTGTTTACCGATTCAAATTTCACATGCTTTTGGATACAAATGAGATGGTATGAGCATGAATGCCCATGATGAAGAAAATCCCAGAACTTTTTATGCCATCCTGATCATGGACGGTTATGAAATGAACATACTTTAATAACCAGAAATCTTCTGTGAATTTTTGCATTTATTTCTTTGCTTTAGTTCAGTATTCCTGTCATATTTCTCCAATATTTGTGTGCACTTGTGTATTATGCATCATTAATACTGCTCTTACTTCTGTCATCCACCATAATGCTGTGTTGGTATTAGAGAAAGCAAATAAATTTAATTCAAAATTTGTGAACCATAAATGATAGCAATGCTTATCCAGAAGACTACAAAACAGAGATGTGTATTAATATTTTCCTTTTCCTTCAGAAACTAAAACAGGTGCCATTTTCCTCCCACTTTTCCATAGTGTGACAAAGAATAACACAGAATTCTGAAATTCCTCTCAAAGACCTAACTTTTAATTTCGCGCCCACTTCCTCACTGATTGTAACTAGTGCTTTGCAAGCTCCAAGTTGTCCTGAATGCAGGTTCAACTCAGTGAGTAAAAATGAAGTTCTTATAGTGCATCCTGTTCAGCAATAAGACAAAAGATTTTGACTATTCACAGATGAAGCAAATTACAGTGATTATGTCACAACAATGCCGCATGTTGGTATGTGAACTAGCGTTAGTCTGTTCGTGAACTGTCAGTTCTCGAAGCTGGCAAGTTGCATGCTGGAGATTGGACCTGAGTGGCTTTGACAAAGGCAAAATTATGATAGCCAGACAACTTGGTCACAAAGTCTTAATATTACCAAGGCTAGCGGGGGTGCCCTTGTTCAACAGTGGTGAGAACCCACCAATCGTCAAGACTCCCTGTGCATCGACCCAGCTGAGAACGGGGCTTTGTAGTTGCAGTCTGGTTAGAGTGCCCGCCCTAACCCCTGTCCACAGTCAAATGGGTAATGGGCATGCGAATGTCAGAACTGGAGTTTCTAGCAATGTAAGAGTCGAAAGTCCTCTCTTATTTTACTGCATGTACACTACAGGCCAAAGGTTTGATCTAATTTGTACAAAAAAAGATCATAGTTTCATTGGCATATTTTGCAACAAGATAAACATGATTATTATATAGAGAGTCACTTCTCAGAATACATTTTTACTCAAATTATCAGGTGTTTCCTTTTTTTTTGCTTAGACTTTGCTTTATTCAAAGTAACCTCCTCTTGCTTTAACAACAGCATGGCATACACGAGGCATTCGTTCCACAAGTTTCTTAAGGTATGTGCCTTAAGTTAAACAATGAGAGACTGCTGATTCGTGGGACACACTTTTCTGATTGATCAATCCAATTCTTCCCTCACAAGCTCAATTGGAGAGAGGTCTGGAGACTGCGGAGGCCAAACCATCTTTCGAAGAACACCTTCCTCCTCTTTTTTGTTGATGTAACCCTGACAGAGCTTGGAAGAATGCTTAGGGTCTTAAGGGAAGAATGCTTTTGACCTGTATTAGCCTTTGTTACGACCCTGGTGGGTTCATCTCCATTCCCACGTGATTTAACCTCTCTCTGTCTCCAAATATCTGTCATTCATGTTAATTACTCTGTGCGAGCCCTTGTTTTTCATTGGTGCTCAACCCAGCTCAGCCTATCACCAGCCTCCTGTCTGCTCCGCTGCCTGCTCGCTGGCGTGCCTGATTGGTCCAGTGTTCCTGTCCTCCTCCAATCCCAGATCAATACATCGTCTTTCTCCTATAAAGTGAGCTGTCAAACGCTCACTTGAGACAGCACTGATTTAATGTGAGCAGTCCGTCCCGTGCTGTTAAACTCTGTTTACCCATTGTTTTGCGTGCATTTATTGTTGGAAATCATTTGAAGTACAATGACTTGAATCTGTAACATACTCTCCTGTGGTTACTCGTTGTTTTTGTTAGTTGTATTAAGTACTGATAGTTAGACAATCATATGAAGTATAAGGATTTGAATCTGTAATTCTGGAGTTTTACTTTGTCCATTGTGAGTTTTTATGCTGGAGAGAGGACCATGCAGATAAAAGCACTTGTTTTGCCACTTGTTAACCTTTAGTTTAGTGGTGCTACTCATTGCTGGTTATTTTTCTCCATTATTGGTTATTTTTCTCTGCATTTGCCACTGCACTGAAGAAGGGTTAGCAGCCCGAAACGTTTGCACAGGCAATAAATTCTTGAAACTTGGAGTGCTATCCCTTATTTCTTTTGATGGCAGAAGTTCAATACAGGATTTAGCACCCAGTTTTTAATGATTGAGTTGAGCGTGTTTTTTGTTACTTTTGGTTATTTTTCCCCCCCTTTTGTTTTGTACAGTTGCTCAAGTCTGTTTTTGGTTCTTTCATTTTATTTGAGTAGCACCATTGCGGCCCTTCGTTCTCCCTTTTCTTTCGTGTGCCAACCAAAGAAAACTCTCACCCTCGGAAAAAACTTGAGAATGACGAATTTTCGATGTCAGGCTTGTCATATTTTGTGATGGCAAATTTTCAAAGATGACCGGTGATCCTCCATCAAACTAGTTAGAGGATATGAAATTCATGGACTGAACGAAAAGCCCTCGAGGCCCCATTAAATCCAGACAACCGCTTAGCGCCCACGCACCATAAACAAACTCACTCACTACGCTTCGTCAGCCACTGCAGTGATTAGTGGGGTCACTGCGCATGCCTTTCAGTGTCTCACTTTGCGCTAAAGGGCAGCTCTTGGTTGATCAATTATTCTAAGTTGCGACTGTTTTGCTTGAAAAACTTCCCTCAAAGGTCAAACGGAAACCACTTCCACGTGGTGCAAAAATTGTCCGTCTATGCTGCAACCCTGTCAATCAGAAAAAGCCACTTCCCAGAATAGAAGTTGGGGGGCATGTGCAGTAGTGCAAAGCATTTGATGTTAATGCATCAAAAGAGCCTTGGCATTGGGAAGTGGAAGAAAAATATCTCGAGTGGAGCTGAATGATCTCCTCCTGAGGTGCTTCTGGCTTCAGTGCATAAATCAATGGTACGCAGAGACAAAACAGAGCAGAACCTGTAGCTGTCAGATACATGTGGCTCTGCTCCGCACTCGGAGTGTCAACAGTTATTGACGTGGCCTCCAGGCTGCTTTGATGTGAGACCCATTTGCAACAGTCGCATATACTGTGGCATCCTCTCGTCTAATGAGAGTGGTTCGTTAGTTCTGTGGGTGGTTGCCTGATTAATTGAAATCCATTTCTATTCATCTCAAATGCTGTCTTATAGTGTCATTAAAGATTCTAAAGTATATCCTATCTTTATTAGTTGCCATTTTCCTTTCTTGTTTTTAAAGCATTTCAACTTCTGCTTTATATTCTCTATCCATTTCTGGAAATGATTGATGTATTAAAGCAATTATATCCTGTATGCATGTTTGTGATGTTCTGCATTATGAAATTAAATGATTATGATATAAGTCTATTAGAGATTATGTCACGGTGCTTCAAAATGTATATAATAAAAACAATGTGTCCGCATGCCAAATTCTATGACAACTACAGCAATGTGGTGCACTGAAAACATTCTTATATTTTCATTCGTCTTGCCCTTTTTTTGTTTTTTTGTCTTTGCACATTTAACCCCTGCTGTAGACTGTACTTATTTATTTATTTATTTCCCCCCTGGAAATCTTTGTAATTTAATTTCTCACTGAGAGCTGTTAATGTCTGTTATCGCAAATACATCACAAATTCGTTTGATAGAGGATATTTGTCAAAATAGCTGTCTTTGACATGTTCTTTTAATCATAGCTGCTCAGAGGTCTTTTGATTCATTATTTCTGAGGAGCCCAATCCTGTATGACATGTACAGATGAGTAATTTACCTGATTTATGGCCAGGCTCCGAGTATTTCCAAGGCTCTGGAATTATGGGCCAAGCAATTATATGTCCACCCATGAAAGCCTACTATTTTTCATTGGTCGCATTTCTCATTTCAAGCAGTAGCTGAGTCAGGCTGGTACACTATGGTACATGGCCACATCTGGATATACAGTAACAGTCAGAAGATTGCATAGTGCAGCATAACCTATCATCCATTCATAATTTTACTAGCTGATTACTGGGTAGGGTTGTGACAGGGCTTGGGGCCTGACAATGGTAAACAGGCACGAACACGTCCTTGCGAGCCCGCCAGTCGATGGCAATCTATTCGTTCGTGCTCGTCAATCGATTGATGAACACGAACGAATAGATTGCAATCGACTTATTGTTACTTTCAAGATGGAGGCGACTTGAAACTACCTGAAGGTACTGTTTGCATAAATAGTCTTTCAATAAAATAACTGTGCATTTTCAAAGTTCTCAGTGCCTCGTTTTAAATGTCAGGGCCCTCGGAATTCTACCGATGAAGTGTGGAGCTACTTTGAGCCTTGTCAATGATGAAAAAAATAGCGATTTCTTTGCATGGCAATGCTATGCCCGATTCGGTACCATTGTAAGCCTGTTGGGAGCTTCGGCTAAAAAGCCATTTATTTCAAAATGTTGCATGCATACGGAGGTGGGGCATTCGACAAAAGTTAGTACTCATTATCATGTTTCAATACACCCCAAGTCAATTTCACACCGGAATTCTCCTTTAAGCACTACCTGCAGGACCGCCTTGCCACCGGCTAAACATGTCTGTGACATGGGAGAGTGGCTTCTATGGCATCCTGTGTAGAGCTCACAGAAATGCAGAAATGCACCCATGACAAAAATGCGAAGTGAAAAAAAGAAGTTAGACGTAATCCCTGAAACTCAAATTTTTCACTGAGGTTCTCTCTTAGGAAGGTTCAAAATCAGAAAGAGCATTTTTTTTTTCAAATGTTTAGACAGGGTCATCAAATGGAAAATATCTCGATCTTGTGCAAGATTATTTATACATTTCCCTGTGATTCAGGGGAATGTATTTAGGATTGTTGATAACCCTGGGATCTCCATTAGAATTTAAAACAGGCCTGAAATTCCACAGGTTTGAATACAGCAGCTGCATGCGATGAGCCCATAAATGGGACCTTAGGTCTCACGGGGTTACACCTGCCTTTCAGATCCGAGTGTTGGCGTTGTAGCGTTTAAGAGCATCATTTAGGCTATTGACACATTTCACCTGTTTCTCTGTGTATTCATGACATTTTCCCTTCTGCATTTTAAAGCTTTAAGATTGGGATATATATATATATATATATATAATATATATAGCGCCCTCCATAATTATTGGCTCCCCTCGTAAAGATGTGTTCTTTAGCTTCTAATAAATTCAGTTTTTTCTAAATAATATAGGACCACAATGAAAAAAAGAGGAAAATGCAACCTTTAATTCAAGTGCATTTATTCAGTGGGAAAAAAAAAATCAACATTAAGAAATAATTCTTTTACATCTTCAGCTTTCGGGCAGAGGCCACCAGATTTTGATTTAAAATGTCCTGGTATTTCAAAGCATTCATGATGCCATGCACCCTAACAAGGTTCCCACGGCCTCTGGAAGAAAACCAGGCCCACAGCATCACCGAACCTCCCCCATACTTCACAGTCGGCATGAGGTGCTTTCCTGCTTACTCATCTTTTGTGTTTCGCCAGACCCACTTGGAGTGTTTGTTGCCAGAAAGCTCTACCTTTCTCATCTGTCCGAAGCACATGGTCCCAGCTGTATCAGTACTGCTTAGCGAACTCCAGATGTTTGCATTTATGATTGTGAGTGAGAAAAGGTTTTTTCCATGCATGCCTCCCAAACAGCTTGTTGGCATGTAGATAGCGCCTGATGGTTGTTTTGGAGACTTTGTTCCCCCAAGATGCTACCATTTGTTGCAATTCTTTAACAGTGAGCTTTGGAGAACTTGTGTGGTCACTGTGTGTGGTCGCAAAATAACCTTGTGTCCTCATTCAGGCTTGTTTACCACTGTTCCAGTTGTTTTAAACTTCTTAATGATTCCTCTGACAGTAGATATGGGCAGGTGCAGGCGAGTGGCTATTTTCTTGTAGCCATTGCCTGACTTGTGAAGGTCGACACACATCTGCTTTACTTGAATGGTGTGTTCCTTTGTCTTTTCCATGTTGCAGAGTGGATAAGAGAAATCGTCTCTGTGTCCCGTCATATTTATACCCCAGGGAAACAGGAAGTGATGATTTACTAATTAAATGTTCCTAGATACTCTGATTTAATACATCTTAACCAGGGGTGCCAATAATTATTGAGGGCGCTGTATACATATATATATATATATATATATATATATATATATATATATATATATATATATATGTAAAACTCACTTATCAGTGCAATTCACAAATGATTATCAGGGGACACAGTGAGTTAAAGAGGACAGACAAATTCTTGATGAAATAACATGTACTGTATTCTCCACTTGCATGTGCACCATGAGACATAATTTTTTTAAGTTTTTTTTTAATTAAGTGAAATTAAGCACATGCAGCCTCTTGGTGATAAAATCTGAGAAATCAGTCAAGTATACTTATTTTACTTTAGGATAGTTCATTTATTGTCTGAAAAGACAATAACTGAAATGAATCAATGGATAGACTGGAGTATGATTAAAAATGGCACAAGTTCTGCGCAGAAATGAGGCTCTGGCTTGAAACTGATCTCTGATAACCATCACTCGCCACAATCAGACGTGATGATATGCTGTTTGTATATGCGGCTAGTGGGCAAATTATCAAGCCCTGAGATAATGATCTCGACCATCAAAATGGTGCAAGCCAACACAATGTTGACGTCTCACATCCATTTTTTCACACTGGGGATTGATTACAGGTGGAACAGAAATGAAAGGTCAAATGCAGTTCACAAGCTGTCTTCACCATTTTTGCTGACATGAACAAGGATGCTGTGTTTTCTTTAAAAGATGTCTGGGAATACTGTTTTCTCCTTCAAGGACTGGTACTGTCTGCAAATTGCAGAATGAAGGTGGTAAAGACTGGGTGCAGTCAAGTGCAACTTATATGAACTGATGAGCTGCATTTGTGCAAGAAGAAGAAAAAAACATCTGCATTCCAAATGAGGAAAACAGTAAAAAAATAAAAAGGAAAAAAAAAGCAAAACTCTTGTGTCTCCATTTGTTTTCAAATATAAATTCTTCTTGACACAAAGCCTATTGTGCTCATTCAAAGTGTTTTGCCTAATGTGCACAGGCTGTGACACAGACATGAAAATCAATAATGAATTGGATGGCGGAGCGATTTTTTTGCCCAAAGTCTAAATTGCATTCTCAGCTTGACTCTGCTCGAACAATTACAAAATGTTTAAAAAGTCATTTTGGAGAAACTTCAAGATGTGTTCCAAATGGTCTAAAACTTTTATCCTCATCACAAAAAAAGTTTCATGCTCCATTAGGCCGAATGTAAACTGCTGATGCCACTGTTATTCTTGACGCTGAGCTAAAAGGTATTATTCTGGGTGAAAGTTTTCCAGACTGGTGCAGTTTTTTTGAATTGTTATGGGCCATGTGCCTCTCAGCTTAAACGCTATAGAGTATGGTTATATAATATTACGGATATATAAAATTTTGCAATAAAGTTGCAGGATGTACTTTTGAATTGTTTGCAATAAATATTCAACATTTTTATGTCTTGCTTTATTTTTGCATCATAAAATTAAACTCTAAATCTTATCCTGTATATGCAGGAAATGCATGCAGATACATGCAGAGTAACAAAAGGGCCAGTTTGCCCTGAATCTAGGGTTAGGGTATGGGGTGTAACAATGTTTTATTTGAGTGAAATTTGTTAGAAAAAAATTCCCTACAAATATATTTCATCCAGGGCATGAAAACTCGTGGACATCTTAATTTGTATGCTCATCATTATTAGTATTACTTGGAATTTTTTATTGAATCATTAATCATTACAACACGCAGAGGTTATGTGCATGTTTGTGCAGGTGTGTGTTCTCTGGCCTTTAAAAGGTCACCATGCTCTTTGTCCCCATTCTAGTGCAGTGTCACAAACAGGTGGATGTCATATCCTGTAGGAAGCCTGTGGACAACCCCAATTCCAAAATAGTTGGGACGAAGTGTTAATTGTGAATAAAATCAAAATGCAATGACTGTCAGATCACACAAGCCAATATGTTATTTACAATAGAACAAAGATAACATTTCAAATGTTGAAACTGAGACATTTTACCCTTTTATCCACAAAAGGAGCTTGTTTCACATTTTCTGGCTGCAACAGGTCTTAAAAAAGTAGGGACACAGGCAAAAAGGGCTGAAAAAGCAATTAATATATAAGAGAATCAGCTGAAAGAACATTTAGCAAGAAATTAAGTTAACTGGTGTGTAACATGATTGGCTATAAAAGGAGTGTCTTAGTGAGGCTGAGTCTCTCAGAAGTAGAGACGGCAAGAGGCTCTCCAACCTGTGAAGGCTTGCATAAAAAAAATAGTGGAATACTTTAAAAACAATGTTCGTCAACGTCAAATTGCAAAGGCTTTGAAGGTCTCATCATCGACAGTGCATAACATCATCAAAAGATCCAGAGAAACTGGAAAAATCTCTATGCGTAAGAGACAAAGTCGAAGACCTTTACTGGATGCCCGTGATCTTCGGGCCCTCAGACACCACTGCATCACTCACCGGCATGATTCTGACATTGACATTATTAAATGGGCTCAGGATTACTTCAAAAAACCACTGTCTGTAAACACAGTCTGCCGTGCCATTTACAGATGCCTCCTAAAACTGTATCATGCAAAAAGGAAGCCATTGTTGAGCATGATCCAGAAGCACCGCAGTGTTCTGTGGGCCAAGGCTCATTTAAAATTGACTGTGGCAAAGTGGCAAAGTGTCCTGTGGTCAGAAGAGTCCAAATTTGACATTCGTGTTGGAAATAATGGGCGTTGTGTCCTCCGGGCTAAAGAGAAGAAAGACCACCCCTCCTGTTATCAGCATTCAATTCGAAAGCCAGCATCTCTGATGGTATTGGGATGCATTAGTGCATATGCTGTGGTTAACTTGCACCATGAATGCTGAAAGGAATATACAAGTTTTAGAGCAACATGCAGTATGCTTCCCTCCAGACGTCATCTATTCCATGTAAGGCCTTGTGTATTTCAGCAGGACAATGCAAAACCACATACTGCAGCTATTACAACAGCATGGCTTCGTTGTAGAGGAGTTCGTGTGCTGAACTGACCTGCCTGCATTTCTGATCTTTCACTAATTGAGAATATTTGGCACATCATTCAACGAAAAGTCTGTCAAAGGAGACCCAAAACTCTCCAGCAGCTGGAAGCCTGTATTAAACAAGAGTGGGATCAAATTCCAATGGCTAAACTCAAGAAACATGTCTCCTCAATGCCCAGATGCCGCCATTCTGTGTTAAAAAAAGAGGGGATGGTACACAGGCCCCTGTCCCAACTTTTTTGAGACCTATAGCAGCCATGAAATTTGAAATGAGCTCCTTTTGTGGACAAAATTGTAAAATTTCTCAGTTTCAACATTTGCTATGTTATCTCTGTTCTATTGTGAATAAAGTACTGGCGGGTATGATTTCAATGTCATTGCGTTTTGATTTTATTCACAATTTACACTTTGTCCCAACTATTTCGGAATTGAGGTTGCATTTCATTAGTATTCACGAGGAAGAAAAGTGAGGTCGATTCATTAAGGCATCAGAGCTGAGCACCATCAGGATGAAGGAGGCGATGGCAAAGCTGCCAATGAGAGTTTGTGCCCAAAAAGTTTAACCTTCAACACTGTATATGCAGCAAAAATGAGTGAATGAATAAATAAATAAATAAAAAAAACAAACAAACCCCAATTAGACACCGTGGTGTTCAGAAGCTGAGGTGGTAAATCACAGTTTGCAAACCATCTGCCTCCTTCCTCTATTGATTTTTTTAGGAAGGCCCATTAGATGAAGGTTTTTAGAACAAATTAGTCAGAGTTCAAGCCAGCCCACTCCTTGGTGCTGAAAAAACAATTTTCTTCCCTTGGAAACACATGATTCTGTGTGTCATTTATCCAGCCTGGAGAATACTTGCCAATGAATGATCACTGTCGTGAAGAGGAGCGATGTTAAAACAGAACCTTAAACAAAGTCATGTATTCCACATTGATAAAATAAGCCTAAGATAAGCGGCTAAAATGGTAACGTTTGAAACTTTGAAGCTATTTCCTGAAAGCATTTCCAGGCCATTATCCACACTTAATGTCAGAGCTGGTACATTTGGGCAGATTGCAGGTTTTGGTGAATAGGCTTGACTTGAATTTTCTGACAGGGGCATTTTATTGTGACTTGATACTGGGGGGGGATGCTTTGGTTAATAATGGGAACAAAACTTTCATCTGGATTCTCCATGCTCCTCAGGTCTTACACCAGGAAAAACTAAAGGCATATATTCACTGAAAAACAACTCTCTGGCACTGACACTTGACATCTTGAATACACAGTTACATATATGCCATAATCTCTGAAATAACATGTCACTTATCAAATGGGCCATACTATGCCCATTTCAGCAACATGTTCTCATACCAATGTATCAAATAATGATGCTTTTTGCCCAACCGTCAATGTACAATAAAAATAGAACTTTTTGGCAACCTTATTTGATGTTTACGGTTAGAGTTAGTGTTAGAGGTCAGGGTTATTAGAGGTTAGAGGTTATTTAACAGTGGCATCAAATAAGGACGTCAAAAGGTTCTATTTTCGTAGTATATCGATGCTTCGGCAAAAAGCATCACTATTTGATGAGTGGAGATGAGAATAAGTTGATTTTTCCCGTTGAAAATTTTTAATTTTGTGGGTTAATTTCAATTATTTGAATTTTTATTCTCAAAAGGCAACTAATTACAACTGTACAGGCTGTGTAGTATCTCAGGCTCGCTCAGGCTGAAACAGGCTGTGTTGGGTCCAGTCAAGTTTTGCATTGTCTTGATGAAAAATGCATGGGCTTCCCTTGAAAAGATGTCATCTTGGAGACAGCATATGTTGGCCCCATATCTTAGTGTATTTTTCTACATTAACGGTGCCTTCACAAAAGTGGAAGTTACTCTTGCTAAGGGCACTGACACAGCCTCATACTATCCATAAGTGAGTTATCCATTCAAAAACCTTGAGCATCCTGATTTAGCATATCTTCAAGCTGCACTCCAATTTTTGAGCATGCTGTCAAGTCAACTTAAAAATGGTGGGATTGTAAAAAAATGATAAAGAAAATATAAAGTTGTAAGGCAAAAATAATTAATTTGGGTTTTTAATTAGTGGCAAATAACTGAAATGTAAACATTTGTGGTCTCATGCCTGCACTAATGACAGAACCATGGGGAGAAGAACTAAGGTTTTGTGTTTGGTAACATCAAACAAATCACAGAGTAAGTGGATAATGGATTCTAAACGGATGCACATTTTGTGAAAATACCCACAGCAAAGACAACAACAATGGAAATTATATGATGTAACGCGCTGTATATCAACCGTATTCTTAGCTGAGGGTCTACCCAGTGGAGTTTATCTCGGGGTTATGCAAGACAAAATGAGCAAATTGATAGTCATTATGATTTCCTGCCACAAAGCTTTGTCTGTAATCACATATTTTACTGCACGGCTTCAGACAATTATACGATAGGGGATTCAGTGCTACTGTTTTAAATTGGAATAATGACAATTTCTCTCAGAGAGAAAAACTTGCATACCCTCCTAATTGCTGATTCCAACATGACAAGATTGAGTGTCAGAGAGGGGAATGCGGTGTCAGGATCTGTGTGGTGATAACAGTGCATCTCTGTTCCATCACATTGACAAGAAGGACATGCCCTATAATTTGCTCCACTCCCATGCCTATGTAAAATTCATATACTGTGCATAAGGATGGTTAGATGACTGGAAAGCCCCCGAGAGGACAGCAACATTGCAACAATGTCGTGCCATTCTGAATTAATTTTCATGATTTGGGAACCTCCCAGGTTGTTTTATATGCAAAACGAATTCCAAAATGATCTAGCAGAATGAAACGTGTTCTGCCACTTTTTCAAACAAATATCACAGCCTTTCCCAATCCTTTTCTAATGAAATGAGAATTTGCACAAACACAAATTGAAATTTTTTTTGTCTTGTAGTTTTGTTATACAAATCAGTCTCAACTAGTCAGAATAATGTTCTTTCCAGCTCCCTGTTGTCCAAGAAACACAGACTAATTACCTATTTTCTGCTAACTGCAGTGAAAATTGCGATAGGGCTGGGGTTTCTGGAGACAAACACTCCACATGTGCATGGTGATTGCACTTTTATTTGTCACAATTTCAACTCCAGATTTTATTCGAACCTAACTGAACAGACATGCTCATTGAGTCCCCTTCCATTTCACTAGCTTTAAACACTGTAAAGACAGCAATAAAACAAGTAAAGGATTATGCAGATTTTTGTGTGATTTGTTTGCACTCCCAATTTGATGCAGACAGTTTTAAGTCAGAAGACAGTTGACCAAAAAATGTGTTGAGCAATATTATGGGGAATGCAAAGCTAAATTAAAAAAAAAAAAAAATTAATACTTTTTCATACATTACCCAGAACACTCTATCTTCTATTCATTTTTGGTGCCCTTCTTCGTGCTTTTCAAGTCTTCCCATCAGATATACCACATTGGTTGCTGACTCTGTTAGGAGAAGTGTCACCTTACAGGACGAAGCCAAACTCCGCATCAATTATTTGCCGAAGTTGGCCTTTAATGACAAAATAGAACAAAAATGAGCGTCCAGTGCTGGAGTGTGTTTTCTGCAGACTGGACAGTGATCAACCAGGACCTTAGAGGAGCTGGCACACCAAAGTCGAAGGGACTGATCCGAGGTCAGTAACCAGGATGGAAGGCTGTGTGAACCAGGGCACTCAGTAAGAATGAACACCTTCACAGAATGTGCTCAGTAGAGACCTCTCTCCAGGACAGAAGACTCAAGGAGGAAGTTTCCTAATAACTTGGCAGAGATACACCGATGATGAGGGACACCGTATGCAAAATAACAATCCAGCAAAAACTAGACAAAGAACAGAAACTTATACACAAAAAATGACAATCAACGAAACAAGGAGGGAGGGGAATAGAATGCGACAATGAAAGATATTGAGAACCAAGTAACAAAATGGAACCGAAACAGATACGGACAGCTGGATTGCAGGGAAAACCAATGAGGGAGACATTCAAAACATGACAAGATGAACAAAGGGTTTAACGTTAACCTCATAAAGTGAAGGACAAATTTGCCTTTTGTTAAGTCTCCTGCATAGGTTTTTGTGGACTTGCATGAAGAAGGCCACTACTAATGCAAATTACCTTCTGCTTAGCAGTTGTCTAACCCTGTTACTGTTTCTATGGTGGATCGATCTGACCTCTGTGCACCATGCATGAGTCCTTGCCTTTCATGCAGCCGCACAGTCTCCTCCCCCCACAGTCTCATGGGGCTGCAGTCCTGAAGAACACAAGGCTTATCTAAACACAGCCATCATTCAGTACACTGTAGTAACAGCTAATCTCCGTCTGCAAATATCTCTGATGTATGGTAATTGGACCACCCCAGCTATGAGTCAGTTCTGGAGCGAAATGTTATCACTGACATTTTTCTCCAATCTACTGAAATTTTCACATCACTCCTCTGCTCCAACTCCTCTTGTAAGTAGGAATTCCACAGACTGTGTTTTGGAGACCGACAAGCAGTAGAACGACAATTCAAAACTGGCAAATTCATAGAGATTACCACCCTCCATATTTGATTAAGTTTAAATTCCAAATAACTGGCTTCGCAGTTCGATTTCTCTCCACGTATGCTCCAAATATGTCATTCCAAACCATATGAGCAATCTACTACCAGATCTATTTCAGACTCAGAGGGGGAAACTGTTCATCCCCTGACAAAATTCCCTGCAATGGTCACAAGATAAGATAGAAAGATTCTCTGTACACTGCAAAAGATGAAAAAACTATGTAAGATGAATGTACTTATTTTAAGACTTAAACTTATTTCTATCAGCATTTTACTTAGTAAGACATACAAAAAATTTTCTTGATTTTAGGTAATTTTGACTAGCTTGCCAATGGAATAAGAAAATTTCACTTGTCAAGCAAATTGTGACTTAAAATCAGTAAAACATTTTCACTTGTCATGCAAATAGTAACTTAAAATAAGTTACATTAATAATTCCATTGGCAAGCTAGTCAAAATTACCTCAAATCAAGGACAATTTTTTTTGTCTTACTAAGAAAAATGGTGATAGAAATAAGAGCTTTAAGTCTTAAAATGAGTAAACTCATCTTCCCTAGTATTTTCATCTTTCATTTTTTGCAATGTTCATTTTCTCAATTGCTAGTCGCACCCCAGAGGCAAGGATACTAAATTAGTACACTGCCTGGCCAAAAAAAAGAGAAAAAATAGTCATATATTCTACTGTTTTCTCAGACTGCCTTTAAGTTCAGCATGCATTAATTCTAGCATTGTTTAGTGGACAATCAATTACAATATAACAACATATATTTCTGTCCACATTATGCATTAATTTTTGGCCGAGATCATGTATTGATAACAGGAGTCAAACCACTCCATAAAGCCTTCGCCAGCACATCCCAATGACTTTCAGTTGGTTAAGATCGGGACTCTGTGGTGGCCAATTCATGCATGAAAATGATTCCTCATGCTCACTGAACCACTCTTTCACAATTTGAACCTGATGAATCTTGGCATTGTCATCCTGGAATATTCCTGTGCTGTCAAGGATAAAAAAAATCTATTGATAGGATAACCAGGCCATTCAGTTCATTCAGGTAGTCTGCTGACTTTATTTTATGGATGCACAGCATTGCTGAGCCTAAACGGCAGCATGCTACTGTAACACTCAGCAGAGCGTTCAGCGCAGCAGCCTCAAACCCTCCCCGCATGGTTGGGACCCGCCCATTGAATAAAAATCCACTGCACCGCCAATGCAGTGTCCTGTGTAGATTAGCACTCCCAGAGCATGTAGAGACAGATCAAGGCCTTGGGCCCAAACCAAAGAACATTTTTGTTTTCCATTTATCTTAAGTAGTTAATTATTTATGAGCGTCGAGAGGTTTCCCTCTTTGTTCCTATGTGTGAAGTCATGACCCAGAAACGGGTCCCACCTAGCTCAACACATACCCTTTGGGGGCGCTATTATCTTGGCAACCCCTGGGCACACGGTAGTGATTCTTGCACCATTGGATCGCAAATCCCTTCAACTCGAAGCTTACCACTTACTGTCTGGGACTATCTTTAATAGTTTTCGAGGTATTTCCACCGACGCCAAAAATTGGTGAACTCCCGGGGGGTCTCACGGGCTAACCCATGGGAGAATCTCCTCCAGATTTCACACAGAAATAATTTAGATGTATTTCAACAACTTTCTAATTGGGTGTTTTTTCTAGGATTGATAATTTTGGCATTATTAACGCCTGCCGAGACCCTTGCCAAAACCGCACACAGAAGTCGGGAATAGTCTTGTTTTTTTCAACATCTGTCGGCGGCTGTGGTTTCTTTCCCTGAGTAGGAGAACCAAATATGCACACCACATCATTGACATGTCCAGCTTCTGAGAACCATTGACTTTGGACTTCTTCCGTGCATCGTTTTTTCACAAGGAGCCGTAGAAAATGACCATTTTCCCAGCCCAGTTGCATGGCTGGTCACCCCCGCCTCCCACCACCCGCGCGCCCCATTTAAGGTCCTACACCAGCGTCCCTGCCTCCCGCCGGCCGGAAGAGCAGCATTATCCAGTGCACTGTGTGCGCTCTGCCCTGATAAGTTCATACAGGCTTTGAGAACAGATATGCTAGGAAAAATAGCAATTGCGCCTTTGGCCTGTACAGGTAAGTAAGAAATTTGGTCAAATACTGAGTCCGTGTATATGAGGAGTGTTGTCTTGGCCTATAAACCGGTTAGCTTTGTTTGTGATTACATGATAGGCCTTACGTGGAATATATGCATATAGCCTATGCATGGTGTTCACTCAAGCAAGTCAAATTAAATAAAACTCAACCAGTTAAGCTTAAGTACAACCACTTAAATTGAGAAACATTAAGGTTAGTTATTTAGTGTATATGGGCCACCAGAATGAACATATGGACCGTGTATTGGAACATGATTTGGGAAATGTAGGCTATGTGAAAACTTAAATGGACATTAGGGGCAGTGCGTGGCGGTGCTAGTAATAGTTGAAACTGTGAATGTTTTCTCGAAGGTATAGGGTAGTCCAGGCTGATGGTTGCAAAGCAGGGCCGCTAAATGAAACTGCAGCCTTTTTGGCTCGAGCATGATGGGCTGAGAATGCATTTCCTGTTTCCCAGCATTATGTTTTGTTTTTTGTGATGTCCCGCATTGACTTTGACATTTGCTTTTTGTGAAGGATGGCAGACAAGCTGGACTTGGTGTTGGTTAAAAATCAAAGGAAGGGAGCGTATTGAAAAAATGTCCTCTTTATTGGCAAAGTTATTTATGTTATGATTCTGCTCTGTCTGTAATGATTCTGTTCTGCTTTGCCATGTTTTTCATGTCCCTGAACTGTTTGCCATGTTTTATACTGCTGTCTGATTTGGTTTCTGATCTCTGCATTGCCTGACCGTGCCTTGGATTGTGTATTGCGATTTGCTTGCTTAGATTTGTTCAGGTATTGTCTAGTTTAGTTTTGCCATGTTTTGAGTTTTGCCAGCATCCTCATTCCTGTTATTATTCCGGTCCATGTTTTACTTTCACCCATGCATTGCACTTTGTCTCCCCCTGTCTGATCTCTTGTCCTGTTTCTGCTCACAGCCCCGGTATTGCGTGCCACTCTTTCGGGTGATTTAATGGTTTCTGGATTTCAACGATTCCTTCAAGTCTCATTTACTTCCTTCGTCTTGCTTTGCTATTTTATTAACCAGTACTAACAGTTTGTTGTTTTGTTAAGTCTACTAACCTAGACTAACATTGTATATAATCCTAACTTTCTAACGAGGACTAGGGAATGTATAGCTGCACCTTACTAATTGATTAACAAGCTCTCAGCACTCGCCCTGTTCTAGTCTCCGCCTCTTGCCTTTAACTAATCTTCTTTACTGCGTTTCAGTGGATCCTCCACACCTGCTCACTCTGTCCTTTCTCTCATTATCTATGCACGTTAGAACTCCTATGTCTGTCTATTGGATTGTCTCGTGATTCCTGTCCGCATTTTGGCTTTTGCCTATTTCATGTGATTAGGTTCTCCCTCATGTTCCCTCCTTTGTAATTAGTCTGACTTCCTGCACCTTTTTTCTGTTTAGCATGTGACCTCCTGTATGTGTATATTAGGAGTCTTCTCACAGCAGTTCCCTGTCTTTTCGTCTTGTATTCATAGTGTTGCTTTTCTGACTGCACCTTCCGACTTACGATTTTTGGCTCTGTTTTTGGTAACTCTGTCTACATCTGCCCGACTACGTCTATTGTTATTGCTGCCCTGGTTTTTGATTCAGACTCTGCCCCTTGGATTGTGATTTTTGGATTGTGGACTTTGTACTGTTGCCTTTGGCCCTGCGGGGGTTTTCCCCCTCGCTTAATAAAGATCACATCTTTTGCATTGCTGGATTCTCACGACTGGTTCCTGAGCGCTACCTCGCAATTTCAGTAGCTTATTGATTGTGGATGGGCATCAGACTGGTAAATATTTTTATTGAAAAACCAGTGTAGTCGCTTATGGGTCGCCAGATTGAGGATGTACATTAAATATTTATGGGGAGCTAGGCCATGTACCGTGACAATTTTGACAAAGCTTTTTTTAGTTGAGGTTTTGCGTGATTTTTTTTAGCGCCGAGCTAAGAAAAGGGGTAAATAATGGCGGATTAGAGGCTACAGAAATTGTTTGAGGAAAACATGTTTATTATGAACACTAGGCGTATAATGAATAAATGGCAAATTATTTTTCCCGTCACCTTTCACCAATTCATATGTATGTGCATCTGATTACGTTCCTCTTATATACCATGGTAAGCGATTCATAAGTTTATATGCACACTTATATATCTTCGCAAAACATACATGTTTTCATATTCGGCCTCATCCGGACCACTTTCTGTCCCACACTTTCTCTTTCGGTTCCACCCGGGTCTTCCAGTGTGCACCTTCCCACTCACCTCATCCCTACTGGCCCAATTTTTTCCTCCGGCCCCACCTGGCCCCCTTTTGGCACACATCTGCACGGAACAGTAACCATGCACTTTGTCAACGTGCAAATATGATAGAGAAGGGCAGGCGACTTGGGGGTGGTGGGCGGGTATAGTTAGGGGGTGCTGGGCGGGCCGTTTGGGTGGGTGGCAAAAAGGGATTGAAACATTGGTTTACATATTTTCGGGGGCCTTCTCCTAGAAATACTTTTTATATCAGGAGGGGAGAGTGACGAACGTTTACTGAAGTGACATTTCTACAGCTGTACCGCACATTTGTAGACAGACAGGTCACATTGTTTTCCTTTCGGAGATCAAACACTGGTTGTTATGGAGAACATACTTCTTGCTGGCTTTTCGACAATTTTGTACAAGTCTGTACAATGTGCAACCACTATAAGTCATATTGCATTTATTGTATTGCTCCCTTTATCGTCACCTGAGCACTACAATCACACCCCATTCCCTGTAAAAGTAGCATTTGCATATTGCTGTTTTCTGTACATGCACAGCCAAATCTAGAGCTCTCCCCTTCTCGCATGAATCCCCTCCTATAGCCGTCAGAGACTTGAAGTGGTGGTAAGTCTACATATAGTTCTCGTTACAGTGTGCCTATAGTAGTAACCAGTAGCTCTGTATGAGTATCGGGCATGTTGGCGCTAGCGCCTCGCCCCCTCAGTTGCCGCCACTCCCTCCTTGTAACTCCCCTGCGTGCTAGTGGGGGAGGTATTAGGAGGGAATCAGTGGTTGAAAAAAAATGAGGGGGTGGAGAGGGAATGAGATATCATTGGTATTTTACACTCTCCTGGACCTGACTAATTGAAGAACCCCATATCATAACACTACCTCAAGACGCTTGTTCAGTAGGTATTATGCATGATGTTTGCATCACTTCATGGGCTTCCTTTCTTACCCTGACATCACATATGGAACATGGTAAATCTGGACTCATTAGACCACTTGACCTATTTATATTTCTCCCTAGTCTGTGCAAGTGGCACAAGGACGCCCGAGGTCGGAGGTCAATGATCGACTTTGTGGTCAAGTCATCTGACCTTCGGCCGTATGTCTTGGATACTCAGGAGAAGAAAGGGGCTGAGCTGTCCACTGATCACCACCTGGTGGTGAGTTGCATCCGATGGCGGAGGAGGAAGCTGGACAGACTTAGCAGGCCCAAATGTGTTGTGAGGGTCTGTTGGGAACGTCTGGCGGAACCCTCTGTCAGAGGGGTTTTCAACTGTCACCTCTGGAGGAGCTTTGACCAGATCCCAAGGGAGGCTGGAGACATTGAGTCTGAATGGACTATGTTCTCCACCTCCATTGTTGACGCGGCTGTTCGGAGCTGTGGCCGTAAGGTTTCGGGCGCCTGTCGTGGTGGCAATCCCCGAACCCGGTGGTGGACACCGGAAGTAAGGGATGTCGTCAAGCTGAAGAAGGAGTCTTACCGAGCTTGGTTAGCTCGTGGGACTCCTGAGGCAGCGGACCGGTACCGGCAGGCTAAACGTGCTGCAGCCCGGGCGGTGACAGATGCAAAAACTTGGGTATGGGAAAAGTTCGGGGAGGCCATGGAGAAGGACTTTCGGTTAGCCCAAAGAGATTCTGGCAAACCATTCGGCGCCTCAGGAGGGGAAAGCAGTACCCTGCCACTACTGTTTACAGTGGAGATGGGGAGCTGTTGACTTCGACTGGGGACATTGTCGGCCAGTGGAAGGAATACTTCGAGGACCTCCTCAATCCCGCTGATATGCCTTCCGTAGAGGAAGCAGAGGCTGGGGACTCAGAGGCTGACTCATCCATCACTCGGGCTGAAGTCACTGAGGTAGTTTGGCAGCTCCTCGGTGGCAAGGCACCGGGGGTGGATGAGATCTGCCCTGAGTACCTCAAGTCCCTGGATGTTGTAGGGCTGTCTTGGTTGACACGCCTCTGCAGCATCGCGTGGCAGTCGGGGACAGTGCCTCTGGATTAGCAGACCGGTGTGGTGGTCCCTCTATTTAAGAAAGGGGGACCGGAGGGTGTGCTCCAACTATAGGGGGATCACACTTCTCAGCCTCCCGGGTAAAGTCTATTCCAGAGGAGATTCCGGCCGATAGTCAAACCTCGGATCCAGGAGGAACAATGCGGGTTTCGTCCTAGTCGTGGAACACTGGACCAGCTCTATACCCTCCACAGCGTACTTGAGGGTGCATGGGAGTTTGCCCAACCATTT
Organism: Gymnothorax reevesii; assembly: GCA_029721435.1. Classification (NCBI taxonomy): domain Eukaryota; kingdom Metazoa; phylum Chordata; class Actinopteri; order Anguilliformes; family Muraenidae; genus Gymnothorax; species Gymnothorax reevesii. The sequence goes on from CM056579.1 coordinate 107,038,240, forward strand.
CACATGTGGTTTGTGGACTTGGAGAAGGCATTCGACCGTGCACCTCGTGGCATTCTGTGGGAGGTGCTTCGGGAGTATTAGAAGTAGTAAGTAAGTAGTAAGGGCCGTTCGGTCTCTGTATGACCAGAGCATGAGCTTAGTTCGCATTGCCGACAGTGAGTCAGACCTGTTCTCGATGCATGTTGGACTCCGGCAGGGCTGCCCTCTGTTACCGGTTCTGTTCATTATCTTTATGGACAGAATTTCTAGGCGCAGCAAGGGGCTGGAAGGAGTTCGGTATGGGGACTACAGGATTTCATCTCTGCTTTTTGTGGATGATGTTGTCCTGTTGGCTTCTTCGAACTAGGACCTTCAGCATGCACTGGGGCGGTTTGCAGCCAGGTGCGAAACGGCTGAGATGAGAATCAGCACTTCCAAGTCCGAGGCCATGGTTCTCGACCGGAAAAAGGTGGCTAGCCCCCTCTGAGTTGGAGGAGAGCTCCTGCCTCAAGTGGAGGAGTTCAGGTATCTTGGGGTCTTGTTCACGAGTGAGGGAAGGATGGAGCGTGAGATTGACAGACGGATCGGTGCAGCGGCAGTAGTAATGCGGCCATTGCACCGATCTGTTGTGGTGAAGAAGGAAGGCAAAGCTCTCGATTTACCAGTCAATCTACATTCCTACCCTCACCTATGGCCATGAACTCTGACCGAAAGAACAAGATCTTGGGTACAAGCGGCTGAAATGGGTTTCCTCCGCAGAGTGGCGGGCCATTCCCTCAGAGATAGGGTGAGGAGCTCTGCCACCCGGGAGGAGCTCAGAGTAGAGGCCCTGCTCCTCCACGTCGAGAGGGGCCAGCTGAGGTGGCTCGGGCATCTCTATCGGATGCCCCCTAGACGCCTTCCTGGGAAGGTGTTCCGAGCATGCCCCACTGGGAGGAGGCCTCGGGGAGGACCCAGGACATGCTGGAGGGACTTTGTCTCTCCGTTGGCCAGGGGAACGCCTCGGGATACCCCCGGAAGATCTGGAGGAAGTGTCCTGGGAGAGGGAAGTCTGGGTATCCCTGCTTAGAGTGCTGCCCCCGCGACCCGGCCCCGGATAAGCGGTAGAAGATGGATGGATGGATGGATGGCTTGTTGTAACAAGTTTAGGCCAAAACCTAATACTTGTATGGGCTTTGTATGGTCTAAGCAGGAAATTGAGGGCAGCGTTTAATAGGGATACTCAGTTGTATAGTCCATAGCATTATTTCCAGGATTTCAATTGTTTATTGAATTTTCTGCATTGGTTTTTGTAGTGATTGTTGTCAAAATGTATCTGTTGGGATTCACTGTCACCAACCTCTGATGATGCAATAGAAAATGTCCACACTAAATCAGTTTGTAAGAGTGACTGCTAATGGGTACACTTGGCCAGCCAACCAATGTTTTAACTTCATCGGTCATTCTCTCAGCTGTAGACATCCGAGGATAAAGGGCCAGATCGTGACGGTTCGGCTAATGAGCTGAGGATGGATGTACTTTTGTATTGACATTGTTTGAAATATTTTTTCCATTTGAATTTGATGTCCTGATTTTATCCTTTTTTTGATTCTGTTATGAATCTTAGGGAAGGTAGACAAGCCATAGTGAGCTGGAGGTGTAATGTAGAAAAAAAAGAAGCCACTAGATGGCAGTATTGACTTTTTTTGTTAAGCCAGTCTGGAGCTAGGTTTTGGGCATGTCCTGGGCATGTCTGAGAGGGGAAAGTCCCAGAGAATTGGAAAAAGTCTAAAAGGTGGGAGGGGGCTGGAAAAGAATATATAAGGAGAAAAATTGAAAGAGTAAAGTAGTAGGAGAAATTGCAAGGAGAAGGATACATTTGACCAGACCAGTCACTCTTTTCAAGACCTGTGAAGCTTTTTGTGGATTTTTGCCTGTGTTGGAGCATTTCCCTGTCCCAGAACATCGTGCAAAGCAACCCCATCTCTGTAACTATCTCATTTTTGTATGTTATCAATCTTGGTCAGTGCTTTATTCTATTAAATCTGTTCAAGTTTTAAAATTTCGTCTGTCATCCCTTGCTGTCCGATTTGCTGTAACAAATTGGGGTCATACAGAGGGCTCAGTCAACACCTGGATTATCCTGGTTTCTTACTGATATTTGGGATTCATCAACTGTATGCGTCAGAACAATGAGCTTATCATTTTGTATTCTGCAACACTCAGAGTAACATATTTGGTTTTGCACCATTTTTATATACACTGGCTTCCAAAACCAGCCTAATTACAGTTTGGCATTGTTTATCTGCTGAACAAAGCAAACCCTGGGAAGGTGCACAGTACATGCTCTTGACTCTTAGCCCTGTCATTTTCAATGTTTTGTGTACCCAGCATGCATTTGCATGTATTATCAACGCACAGCTGCATTCAATTAGCATTGGGTGAAAAAAGCCTCCAAAATAGTCCTTGGCGAGGCGGAATGATGGAAATTTCAATGTTTCGTCGCATTTTTTTGTGGACTGTTGTCATTGCACTATATTTTTATGTGCGCTTTGAGCTCACATACTCTAGCTCTTTTGAGAGCTGGGCAAGCAAAGTATGAGGGCTGTTTGGACAGTGATTAGAGGATGGGCTGACTTGATTGGCAGGAGTGGAATGGTATCAACTGCATCAGTCACATAATTTCAGTGTTAGGTGCCATTTTGTCTATTCTGCTCTGGCAATTATTATGGACAATGGCTCAAGGGACACTTCATCGCTCTATGCTATTTATAGATGATGGGGGTAATGTTGTTGGTGACCCTGTGCTCAGTTAGAGCTTTCAGTCTATGAGCTGCTATTGTTGAACCTGAACAGCTTCTATTATCTAATGCCTGCTCATCCTCAATTGTCCCACCACTTTGTCTACCACGCTCCTAAATTTCTAAGAAAGAACTGGCTTGGCTGCATCAGTCATCAATCTGCGAGTAAACTAAGATGAACATCTGTGATATAGTAGGTTTTTAAAAAATGTTTAAAAGAAAACAGCATGTATGCTCTCAGAAATGTCTCACAAAATAGATCTTATAATTGCATGATAAATTGCCTTTTCACTGAGAACCTTCTGGTACTATTGTTCGGACAGCAGGCTGTAGCTGTGTTATTACATGGACAGACCAATAAAACTCAAATGACAGTGGTCAGTGAGATATGCCATCACTATGGAAAATGATCGGTTAAAAATCTGATAAAGAAAGAAAACTGAATTCTGAATTTGAACACATCTCTGCATGCGTGTAGCTGAGACCACACCATGTGTTTCAGAGGAACGAGTCAATGGTTTGAGCCAATATAAGTGAAACATGCTAATCTTTGGCTTATATGTTCTTCAAACCATACCCCTACCCTCCCCAAACGGGCACCGCAACGATGTGGCACAAATTCACTGTCACCTGCAATCCCGTATCTGAATGTAACTTCTGCATTCCATTCGAAAATCAGCCTCGAAAGATTACTTTTAAGGAGACGGGGGAAATGTAGCGTACACAACGTGTTACTGCTGTTGAAGAATTCAGTGGAATAAAACAATTTTTCGCCTAGGCATGAATCTGCCTTTAATTTTCTTCTTTTCCTCTCAGCTTGTAAATCTTGATCCTCTGCCCCTGCTCTAGTTCCATTAAGCCCTAAGGGAAATGTACAGTGGCAGTGGGGGCTTGAGTGAGCGCTCAATTCCTTTCAACGTACCTGAAGATATTCAGTCAGGGCAAATAGACTGGTTTGTTCAATTTATTCAGCAAACATGAGCGTGCTTTTTGAGCATGTTAGCAGATGTGTTGCACACAGAATGTGTTTTGGTGTGTATGTACTGTATGTGCGGTGCACAGAAAGCAGTCGTTTTTTCCTCCAACAAAAGTAGGCCTTCAAACAAAATATAAAGACCAGATTACTGCATTCGAAAGTATGATGCTGCATTCCAGTGTACAATTACACACACATTAAAACACACACTGCATTATATATTTCTGAAATCTGTGGGAAATTCTTTCTGGTTTCATCTCTTTAAATACAACCTAACTCCTCAAGAACTGGGACAATGCGCAAAATGTAAATAAAAAACAGAATTGAGTGATTTGTAAATTCTCTTTCACCTTCAACCCCAACTCAGAGAAAATTGGGACAGTATTGAGAACATTTATATGAGAACAGGAAGCAGTGATTTTTAAATTTACTTTGACTTGTATTTCATTGCAGGCTGTGCAGAGAAAAGATTTTTCATGTTTTATCTGATCCACTTCATATTTTGTAAATACACATCAATTTCTGTCATTCATACCTGTAATGTATTCCTAAAAAAGTTGGCATGGGACAGGAAAAGTGATGAGGTAAAAAAAAATTTGAATATTAATAAGATATAAAATAATTGATGTCAGCGGGGGATGGTAATAATGATTTTGCACAAAAGCAGCATCCAGGAAAGGCCTTGTCCTTCATCAATAAAGATGGGCCTGGGACTGCCAATTTGCCCTCCAATGTGAGGAAAAATAATCAATGAAAAATATAAAAACAATATTTATCATAGAAAGATAGGATAAGATTAGGAAATTTCACCCTCTACAGTACATGTCCTCTGGGACGTAAGCCTAAGCTGAATACCCATGATCTCTCAGACGGAAACTCCATCAAGAATCGTGATTTATCAATTTGTGATATAATCACGTCAGGATTATTTTGGCAGCCCTTCATCAAGAACTGCAAGACATTGACATTTTGCTTTACAAAAAGGACACATTATATCAACAGCATCCAAAAGAATCTCTAAGCTCAAAGATATCTGAAAAGAACCATCACACAGTGGAAGTGTTTATTGTGATCAGACATACTGAACTGCGCAGGGTAATTTGTTCTCAGCATTTAACTCATCCCATAGTTAGATGCAGTGGGCAGCCACTGAGCAGCGCCTGGGGACCAACTTCAGTTCAAAAGCCAGTTCTTGGTCAGGGGCACTGGTGGCTTGTTTTTTTCGTTTTAGGTAACAAAAGATACAATTATGACGGGGTATAAAATTAGTGGATACAAAAGGCTGCATCAAGAAATAGTTGAACAGTTTAGAGCAACAGTTTTTCTCAAAGTGTGATTGTGCAGAATTTGGGGATGTCGACCCTCACTAATATACTGAAAATATACCAAGAATTCGGAGAAAACAAAACAATCATCATACTTAGATGAGGCTGAATGCCAATATTGTATGCATGTGACCTTCACGCCCTCAGATGGCTCTGCATTATAGAAACATCGGCTCATAAATACATTGGAATCAGAAGAACTGTGTCAGTGAACACAGTTTGTCATGGCGTTGTCAAATGCAAGTTAAGACTATATTGTGCAAAGGAGAAACTACTCAACAATGCCATCCAGGAGCACCACCGACTTCGCTGGGTTTGAACTCATCTGAAATGGACTGACGCAAAGTGCAAAGGAGTTCATCTTCCAACTTGTTTTCGGAAATAATGGATATTTTGTTCTTGTGGCCAAACAGAAGGAATATCATCCCATTATTAATAGTAACAGCTTAAAAAGCCAGCATCTGTCATCGTCTGGAGCAGCATTATTGCCCCGGGCATGTGCAACTTGTACACGTGTGATGGCACAATCGATGCCAGAAGATATACTCGCATCTTAGAATAACAGTCACCATCCAAACATCTTTATTTTCATGGACACCCCTGCTTATACCATTGAGATAACACCAAACCATACTCTACACTTATTACAACATTAAGGTTTCATAGTCAGTTTGTGTGGGTGCTAGACTGGCCTGCCTGCAGCCAAGTCTCCCATCAAAAATGTGAGGAAGACTATGAGGAGCAAAAAATAGAAACAGATATCCCGGGATGTTACCCAACAGAAGTCCTATATCAGGCAACACTGGGAACAAATTGTACTTTTAAAGCTTCAACAATTAGGGTCCTCAATTCCCAACCAATTTCTGAGTGTTTTCAATCGGAAAGGAGGTATTCCTCTGCGGTGAACAGGTACCTGTCCCACCTTTATTAAAATGTGCTGCAGACATCACATTTCAAAATAGCAAAATAAAAAACAATAAAGTTCTTCAGTTAAAACGTTACTTAGCTTGCCTATGTACTTTTCTATTGAATAAACGTTAAAGGGGATCACAAATTACTGCTTTCAGTTTTATTTACATTTTACAAGCTGCCCCAGATCTTCTAGAATTGAAGTTGTATTTCTCACTCCATTTTCAGTCCCTCAGTATATGATATAACAGGAAAAAGTCAATCCTCATTCTACAAAAACTTTGATTTTTGTACTTATTTTAATTATTTTCATGCGTTGAAGATGTATAATGTGTAGCAATAAAAATATATCTTATTCTTGTCCTCTTAGCAAAAGGAAATGCAATATCTCTTGCTCAAATATGCATGGGAACTGCCAGACATTACATTCCATCAACTTTTCCCGATGAAGTCTGAGCACCAGAAAAAGGTCACCACGTCATTTCATTTTCTCAGAATATGACGAATGCATAATAGTCACCTGTACCAGTCAAAGAGATATCAGGAAATGCCAATGACTTGACAGCTGTGTGATGGCACTCAATTGTCGTATTTTCGGCAATACTTTAAAAATGTGTTCCCGTTTTTCAAAGAAAAACAGTGCCATGTACATGCTTGGAGAGAGAGCGAAATCATAACCATGTTTTGTGGAAACAGACAGAAAACTATCATTTTCCCAGCACTCTGCCCTTCCCACTGCTTTCATTAGGAGGACCGCTAGCACTGGAGTCAAAAAGGGCCACGGCCTGGATGTTTAACAGCTGTGCCATTCAATATTTCAGCCTGTCGCGAAACGAATTGCTCTCAGCATTGGTCTCCTGCCACATGAACTTATTTTAGATTCGACATTTGGAGAAATGTAGAGGCACGGCTAGATTCACAGCCTTGTTGGCGTGAGCTTGGAACACATAGGCCCTCAATTGGTCAGGAATGAGGTGAAATTGCCCGTCTTCACTCCCCCGCCCACAGGGAGGACATACTGAACATCTGTCTCTGTCATTCGTCGCATTGAGTAATGAAGAAATCACATCACTGTAATAAAATTAAGTCTTTTTTGGCGACATATGGAATCCTCGTCACATTTACCTGATTGCGAGTAATTCAATTATAAGGTGGATGAGATGGCAGTGGTGGCTCACAAAAGATCATGCCCTTCCTGAAAGTGACAAAGAGAAATATTGCTTCCATTCCTCTACTGAGAATATGAATACTTAAAAAATTTAAAGACATTTTCTATAGCTGTTTTAGCACTCAAGAAAGAGAGGAATCATCTTCATAGAAACCCTCCATTTAAAATTAGGAAAAAATTTGTATACTGGGAAAGGACGGGAAGAGCTCTGTATAACCTTCATGCCGCCTTTGCATTGGAGAGACTCATAACATTTCTTCCACTGGTCATTTTCTCGTTTTTCTGTGTTTACCAAAGAGAATGGACTGCTAAATGGCGCTTGATAAATGCGGCAGCAGGCCCCCCTGATATGTTCATTTATGAGACAAATTTATGTACTTTATAAACACTGTAAAAACAACTGACAAAATGAAATATAGTAGTTGGCATTATGATGATGACCCAAGTAAACAAAAAAAAATGCAGTTTTAACAGTTGTTTTCATCTATTCAAAGAAAAAACTATCCAACTCCAGCAAGCCATGAAGAAGTAATTTCCCACTTAGTTACAATATTAACCAAGTTAACAAATTTAATTAATGATTGGGTACAATTTCACTGGACACACCCAGGAATGATTATCATCAGCCCTGTTGAATCTGTTACTCTACATTACTTAAAGGAGAAACTGTCCAGCAATGTGAAAAAGACAAAAAAAAAAACAGCACATGATGCTGTGATCAAAAGAAATTCAAGAACAGTTGAGACCCAAAATGTTTGACATCAATCAGTATGGAACAGGATCCACAGCCATTTCTAAGGCTCTGAGACCCCAGATTACCATAATAAGAGCCAATATCTCCACATAGAGAAAACATGGAACAGTGGTGAACCTTCTCAGGTGAGGTCGGTCAATCAATGTTCCTCCAAGAGTGCATCGGAGACTAGAACCAAGTCAGCCATATAAAGAACTACAAGTTTCATTACCTCAAACAAGGTTAGTGTTCACTATTCCACATCGAGAAAGGGACTGGACAAAAATGGCATTCATGGGAGATCTGCATGGCAAAAACCACTGCTGACCCAAAACAACACAAAAGCTCATCTCACATTTGCCAAAAAAAATCTTAAAGACCCCAAAGACTTTTGGGATACCACTCAGTGGACTAATGAGTGAAAATCGGAGGTTTTTGGAGGACATAGGTTTCGTTACTTCTGGAGTTCAGCCAACGCAGCGTTCCAGAATAAGAACATCATACCAACAATCAGACATGCTGATGAGCTGGGTAGTGTGATGAGCTGGGGCTGCTTTGCTGCTTCAGGACCTGGGCGGCTTGCCATAATTGATGGAACTGTGAATTCTGCTTTCCACCAAAAAACCCCGAAGAACTATGTCTAGCCATCAATTTATGACCGTAAGCTCAAGCGCAGTTGGGTGATGCGGCAGGACTAGGATCTGAAGCACACAAGCAAGTTCACCTCAGAATAGTTCAAAAGAAAAAGAAACAAAATGAGGTTTTGGGGGGGATTATTTTTTCACATGGGTTATCAAGGTTTTGAAGCACTATTTACCCTCAATAAATGGAATGATTATTATAAAGAGCATTTAGTCACATTGTCTTTGCCTAATTTTAAAATTAGTTGGATGACCTGAAAAAATTCATATGACAAATAAGCAAAAATAGAACAAATTCCGAGGGGGCAAATACTTTTTCATGGCACTATAGCTCTTCAAAAGCCTGTCAAACCACCAGATGAGCGCCTCTTTAACATAAAATTTGAAAGAAGAAATCATTTTAGGTATTGTATATTACAATAGTTAATACGTTTTCAGTGGGATGGAATGCAAAGACTGATTGTGGAAAGGACTCAAATGGGCAAATGGGATGTGGACTCCAGCAAGGACTATTTCATATTCCCTTTGCTATTCAATATTCCCATAAATCTGATCTTAATACCATATTCAGCCCAAGTCGAATCTGTCTTGCCACCCCCCCAATCAGCAGTTCTCAATGACCTTTCATGATTTTATCTGTAATTTAGCACACACAAATCATGAAGGCTATTTACAAGCTCAGAAAGATCTGACATGATGTTATTGTTGGATGTGCGGCTAGCGTGCCTGAATCACTGATTCAGGATTTGTGGCTGCGTTTTGACATATTCCATTATCAACTTTGCATCGATTTGTTTCCGCCGAATAGGCTGAAAGCGGCTGAATCAGCAGAGGCCGTGAAGGGTCGCACACAGGAGACTCGAGCTGTGGAATTCAGAGGACACCTACAATATTTCTCAACTGACCTTTATTTTGAAAAAATTTTTACTTTACAATATTTCATACTTACGGTACATTGAGTACCCATTCAACATTGTCATTACACATGCTCAGAATATTATGTCTGCATCAAATTAATTTATTACATTTGAATCAAATTACTTCAGACGAAAAATGGCTAGGTAAGGACAAGGGTTTCCGTAATTTTGTTAGAAAAAAAAAGCTCAGTTTAAATAATCTGTTTTAATGAGTGGCTGCACACAAAAAAACTGACTCTGCTGGTGGTGTGAAGTGCGGGAGATAAAGTGTAAGGGACCAAATTACTGGTGTGCACTTTTTGTTTCCGTTAGCATCAATTTTTACTTTTGACCTCATGCAGCAGTGCATGTAAAGTAAATTAGCAGAATTTACAGCACCAGACATAAAAAATGTGACAACAATACAATGCTCAAGAACAGTCACAGACTGCTCATTTAATTCAGTAATTCACAAGTGTAGGGCACATCTTACTATACACTGGTGGCTACTTTATTATATGGTGGTGATGGACAGAGCCGTCATAATCATTGGATCTCATTTCAGTGTGCATCCTGAAGTATGCGGTGTTTGGATCTGCGGTGGCTCTGCAGTCCTATTTGATAATGACACTGTTGCTGACATCCCAGGCAAGGAAGCTGGTAGTTGGTGGCTGGTGGGCTTGCAGCCCTGCCCCGTCAACTGCGTGTCGCTCCTGCCACTGATTAATGTGCCGACACTCAAAGGACCTGACGCCAGCATGGCTAGTTGTCCACCACTCAGTTCGGTAAAGCGCTTGCCTCTCAAAAGCGGTCGCTATTTGACAGGCTTTTATATTGGACTTCAGGACATCCTTGTACCTCTTGTCCTGCCCCCTTGAAGGTGTTGCCCATTTGCTAGCTCCCCATAGAAGAGGGCTTTTGGTATCCGGTTGTCCCCCATTCGGACCAGATGCCCTGGCCAGCGGAGATGGCTCTTAACAAGGAAGAATTCAATTCCTTCAATCCCACACCGCTCTGGGACAGTAGTGTTTGGTAAGTTGTCTCTCCATGAGATACCACAGATCTTGCAAAGGCATCTCAGGTGGAACTGGTCGAGCTTCCTCACATGCTCGCTATACCATGTCCAGCTTTCACGGCCATATAAGAGGGTAGACAGAAAAACTGCTCTATAGACGAGAGAAAACACCTGCACACTGGTTAAGGAGTAGCAGGGTTGTGCTTCGCCCGATATTCCTCTCTCTTTCCGTGGCCACCAAAAACTGCAGGTCCGTTACCGCAACGTGCAGAAGGTGAGCACAGACTGATCAGGATCTGCTCGAGCAGACTGCTCTTCCAGCTGGTCGCAGCAGCTGGTTCAGTTCATCCGCCTTCGCCCGTTTGGGTTCCACCGCTGACCCCCACAAAAGGGACTAAGGGTACATGTTGGCCGTTGGCTCGCTAGGAGCTCATCTGCCCTTTGGCAGGTCTTGTTTTCAGTCCTGCAGGGTGGCATGCCACCCACCTCTCCAGTATGCACTGGTGGGGAAGCCGGTTTAGATGCCGACTACCCGTCCATGCGGCAGGTTGAACTGGGTTACAATGTTACTGGTAGCAGACTCCAAGCCTGTCCTGACAAAGGTTATTATGTACAGCATGAGTCTACTGGTAATGCAGTATGCTTGGTATATGATTGTTGGTCCCATATGCCATGCCATTCTAGCACACTCTTCGGGGTTCACAGAAAATTAGGTAATGTACAAGAAACATCCACTTAGAGCCATATCTTGGAATGAAAACAATTTGTTAATGAATGAGGTCACAGGAGGAAGGCAGACTTGCAAAGGCTGACAGAAATGCCTATCAAATGTTCAAATTACAGCTTTTTAAAAATGATTTTCTAGGGATTTTTTCCTTTATTAGTTATACAGTGGAGAGAGACAGGAAGGTTGGGGAGAAGAATGGGGAAGACATGCGGCAAATGACCCGAGCCGGAATCAAACCAGGTGTATCTGGTCACCGCGGGAAGGACACAGCCTTTATGGTGCGTGCGCTTGGGCAGCTGTGCCACTGGGGCGCCCCCCTAATTACAGCTTTTAACTGAAGTGGAGTGCAAAAGGGCGTTGAAAAATCAAGAACACATCGAATCTTCATGCAAATTGGCTATGGCTGCATATGATTCTACCTGGTTCCTCTCCTGCCATCAAACAGTGTTCAGATTTTACTATTATTGGCACGTGATGATCGATACTGTAAATGAGACCACTTTGACAAATTTCAAAATTAGTGACATGCCGATGGTAGGGTCATAAGTTGATGTAAGCAGCTTGAATTTGTGAATCCTTCCTACCTTGTGTCATCAGTGGAGGCTGGAAGCGCATAAGGCCCCTTAACCGCTATTTAAAGCGTCATGTGAATTGAGCAGCACACACAATGAATCGTTGCTATGAATGCTCGTCCCTTTGTGGCCGTAGGCTGCCAAATTTCAGCAGAATAATGCAGAAGAATAATGTGTCACACAAGGCACACCTCAACTTATTCCACAATCTTGCCTTCAGTTTTCTCCACAGACTCGCCCGGTCCCTGAACTCAGAAGTGCATCATTGGCCTGAAACTAAGCATTCAACCGCGTGTGGATCGCTCGAGAGATTTCTGAATGCCAAAAGTGCTGTTCAGAATCAGAAAGCGGAATTAGAAAAAACCTGGCAAACATCACTCACACGCGCACATACACACACACACACACACACACACACACTCGTAAAGCATGTGCCTTTTTTCATACGTGCAGACAAACACGCGCGCACGCATATGTTTCGCCATGGTTTGTACAAACCAACAAATGTGCTTCCCTCTTGTTCAGACTTTATTTGAGTCGAGAAAAGGTCAGCGTTTGGGGACAAGGCAAAGTCCTTGCCCTCTTTATACCCCATTTTAAAAGGTTGCACGTTCTGAGTGAAAAGGTCGGGATGAGGAGGCATGTGCGAAAACAGACGATTAAAATCAGAGGCTGGGGACACAAAATGCCAGTGCACGCTTTGGAGCAAATATATAAAAAATGGCATGACAGTTTCACCGATCAGCCTCTGCGATATAGGCTACCATGTAAATGAGGAAGGCACAGACTGACCGACATTGTCAGAGCACACACCTGAGTAGAATAACAAATGAAAACCTTGGAAATATTGCAGCATTGGTCCACTATACAATACATCAAAAGCTCCATGATATGTTTTAAACTCTAGTCAAGCTACCGCGTATCTCTGTATGAGTTATTCCTGTTTGCTCCCTGATTGGAACAAGGCAATACAAACTTTTTGACCTTGAAGAAGAATTTTAACACCAGTGAGAAAGTCCTTGTTCTGCAACACTGCCTAATGTGCGCCACACTTATGGCAGCAGCTGTTTGTACACGATTCCAACATTTATCCTGACCAGATGGGAGCTTTACTGGTGTTTAGCAAAAGAAAAAAAAAATAGGCTCTCTGCAGTTATGTTTGTTTTTTTTTTTGTTTTTTTTTTATATATTGTTGGGGCCGCACAGGTTCATATTTATTTGAAGTACAGGGAATGAGGTGAAAACAAACTCAAACTCAACAAAAAAAATATTTTTTGGTTCATGCACTCTATAATTGCCTCCCTATGGGCAATAACAGAATGATGAGATTATTATTATTATCACGAAACAATGGAAATTCCCCCATAATAAACACAGCACAATAAGTCCATACATCCATCCATCCATCCATTATCTATACCACTTCTTCTTCATGAGGGTCGAGGAGCCTATTGCAGCTTACTGCGGGAAAAAGGCGGGACCACCCCCTGGACAGTCGCCAACCCATCTCACGGTGCAAAGACCAATACCTCACACGCTTATATGTACGGGCAGTTCAGAGGCTCCAATTAATCTGACATGCTGCCTTTTGACTGTGGAAAAATACCGGAGTACCCGGAGGAAACTGATGAGACCACAGAGAACTCCACACAGAAAGGCCTCAGGCATGATTCGAACCCTCGACCTTCTTGCCATGAGGCAGCAGTGCAGAATCTGTGAGCCATATTTTTTAATAAAGATTTCAGCCCCTTTATGAAGGGGAGGCCTCAGGGAAAAACATCATTTCAGAGAAATGAATTCCCTCCATAAGAACAAGGTACTTCAAGTAACGCGTTTTATCTGAGAATAAAAGAGCAGACATCAAGCTGTGAAATGGTCAAGCTGGAAATGTAGTCATGATGGTATTGCATTTAAACATAATTAAAATTCACAGCACAATGCAGATAGTTCATTTCACAGAATTATTGCATGAGGCTCCTCTGAATGAATTATTATGCAAGATTATAATGCTGACCTATACTGTTTGGCCCATAGATATTTGAATGGTGACGCCATTTTCATTGTTTCTAGTTTTGTTCACCACCATGATGAATTTGAAAAAGAAATAATCAACATGTGCTTGAAGTGCCGACTTTCAACTTCACTTCAAGTGTTTGGGAAAAAAAAAAAGTATATATATTAAATGAACAATGAAGGAATTACGCCCATTTTATATACACAACCTCCTCAATTTTAATCAGACAAGCATAATCATCAATTTAACTGGAATTTTCAATACTTGCTGCCAAACCCTTTGCATTCAATGATTGCCAGAAGTCTGGGACTCAGACATCACCATAGGCTAGGTTCCTTCCGTGGTGATCCACTGCCAGGTTTTCACCGCAGCTGACATCAGTTCTTGATTTACTGTTTGGGCATATGCCTCCAGCAACAATATTTGGAGTTTGCTTCCAGGTCATCGTCCATCTGCAGTGTGAAGCTTTGTACAATAACTTCTGAAGCATTTGACTGAATCTATGTACATACATGATACAGCCCCATATGATTCAGATGTCACCCTCCAGCTTTTGTCAACAGTCAAATCACAAGTATATACAACAGAAGCAGCTCAACTGGCAGCCATACATGCCCACACATGACCACTCTTTGCAAATGAGGTGATAGGCATTGCATAATGGGCAGCTTCTTCCCTTCTACTTCTTTTTCTCTTCACATTTTTCTGGTCACCCTGATCTTGATCTTTCACTCATCTGTCCATAGGATTTTTCTTGAACAATAGAGTTTTTTTATATATATATATATATATATATATATATATATATATATATATATATTTGGCAAATTTCCTTTACCAGTGGGTTATATCTTGACATAAACCCTCTGTATTTACTCTAGGCAGGACTTCTCTTGATAATTGACTTTTGCGCTGACAGGCCTTCCTCCTGGAGAGTGTTTTTGATCAGGCAGATCGTTTTGAGGGGTTTTTTCTGAACCAGGGAGAGAACTCTTTTCTCATTCATTGTCTGACCACAGTTGTTATCTGCCATCTCCCTGGCCTTTTTTGCATTCAGGAGCTTATCAGTGCTTTATTTCTTCCTGAGAATGCATACTCTCGCTCAGTTAACCCTACCTATTTGTTCTCCTTTTTCTGTGGTGGGATTTTTACATTTTATTTTTAAGCATGATAATGGCTTGCAGTGACAGGTAGTGACAGATCTTTAGATTTCATACTGAGAGCCAAAAGCATCAGATTCTAACTGCAGATGCAAACTTGAAATGACCTCCATACATGCTATCTCCTCACTTGTAAAAACAGTCTGAGGGAATAACACATACCTGGCCATTGAACAGCTGATCTGCCAAATGTCCAATTACTTTCAATCCCTTGAAGGGGGGGTGATGTACTGCATAAGAAATGCTGTAATTCCTACATCATTCACCCATTTTTCAGATACGTACATATGTACATTATTTATACCCACTTTCGTCCTTTACTGGATTAACGGGGGAGGTAGAGCCCATCCCTGGTTACTATGGGTGGAAAGAAGAGGCCCACCCTGTACAGTTTGCCACTACTGCAGGGCACACTCACCACTCACTCACACTTATGGGCAGTTCAGTGTTTTCACTCAGCCTCATGTGCGTGTCTTTGGAATGCAGGAGGAAACCCACGTGAATAAGGGAAGAACATGCAAACTCCACACAGAAAGGCCCCAGGGCGGATTTGAATGCAGAACCTTCTTGCTGTAAGGTGGTAGTGTGACTGACTGCGCCACTGTGCCGCCCATTTTGATGGTAAATGCCGTCAAATTACAGCAGAGAGCCGGCACTTTGAGCTCATATTCAATATTCAGTTTCATTTCCGATGAGCTGCAGAAGAGCGCCAACATAACAGTCACTTTGTCAATTCGCAAATATTTACGGACCCAACCGTACGCTGAACTGCCCAATCAAATGCAGATCCGCGGGAAAGAATTGGATGCGTGTTATAATTACTTTTGTGATCGCTCTGGAGAATTTGGTGATTATTTCTAGTCATGGCTGTTCAGATTAATATGCCTGAATGTCATGGATATGATACTGGCCATAAATACTAATATTAAAAGTGTAGGCAGCACCGCTCACCTTTTGCGCCTTCGGTAAATGAAATACAGCTCATTCTCTGCCAGGAAATATTTCCAACCAAGACCAACATTACACTTTTATAGGGTGAGCGATTGATTTTATCAGACAAGAAAAGGTGATGGCCATAAATAAAGGATCATTGAGGCTGTTTAGAAATAAAATCCAATGCGCAGCTCTGGCAACTGAAGGCCTTTGGTTTTATGACAGACCGATGAAGAAGAATTATCGTGTATAAGAATCGTCTGACTTTGCACAGTGGAATTTGACACTCTTTGACAATTTTTTTTCATTCTTTATAAAACCACATACTGTAAATTTGGCGAGCTTGACAGACAGTAGACAAAGAATTTTGGCAAAATATTGATGCAGAATGTGTTCAGATGTCAAAGAAATATGTATTCATTTAGATAGAATTAGCTTTAGAAGGATGAAACTACTACAACGGCAGAACGTTTTTCATTGATCTGCTTCTGGTTATTCTGTCGGGATAAAATCTCATGCACGCACCTTATAGAATTCATATCACAAAAAAAAAACTAGTGGATAAACTTCCGATAAAATCCTTTTCTTTTCGGTAAAATGTTTTTTTTTTTTTCATTTGTTTAGCCTTGCAAGACGCACTCGAGGCCCAATCACATTAGAATCTAAAATGGCCAAATTTTGCGCTGTCAATCACTTACTCCCATTTAAATTTGTGCAAAAGGCGAAAATACTTACTATCCTCGGTGGTGAATTTTGTATATTCGCATCACAGAAAGCTTCACAAACTGGAACTTTGATCTGCGAATTTGCGCTGGCCACATGACTTCAGCTTATTGAGATTCTGAGTGCTCTTGTTGACACATTGCAACAGATCATCACTCTAGCCACCCCAGAAATGCACATTATGAAATTTTGTATGATAAATCTTGAGCTGGTTATTGAGACAAATATAAAAAGGATTAAGTGGATTGCAGTCATGCCTGAGACGGCCCGAGGCAAATTTTGTCACATCCAGTTTTGCTGCGAAGTGCAAAAATTTTTCTTGAGGCATATGTAGATGTGACCATGGGCTTTTCACAGAAAATCCTTTTAGACTGGTTCAGAAGCTTGCTCTCCCTGCAGTCTTCTGCCAAGCTTAGTTACCACATTAAGTGCAAATGCGGCCCCGATTTGCGGTAATTCAGCAGGCTTCAGTATCTGCATGACTGAGAGAAGTCCAATCACCTCCCATCTGTACTTCACTCCTTGAACTGTCCTGCTGATAATTGTAATGCGTCCCTGCTACAGATACTTAGTGCCCCAAGGTTCCCTCTTCCTCCCAGGGGCACTTTAAAGAAAAGAACCAAACCTCTCCATCTGAGCAGAGAAGCTCATTTTCCTTAAATAGACTCGAAGGGCAGCCTATTTGAGAAGACAGAAGCTGAGAAAATGATTCCCATTTGTATGGTCCATTATTGCTGAGTAGCAGGATAGTGCTTTTTTTCTTCAAGGCTTTTTTTTTTATTGAAATACCCAGTTTCTTCAATTTGACCCCTCGATTCACATCCAAAACCCATTCCTTCATATAATTTTTTTATTATCGCTCCCTGGGAGATGAATACGGATTTAGGGTAAACCCTCGCTAAGCTATATTCCATCGCAATGCCAGCCCAGCACACCACGTGATGCATTTCTTCTGCAGAGGTTCATGAAATTTTCACCTCCCCCCATATCTATCACTAAAAAATGCATCTCTCATCTCATGAGGACCCAATGGTCCACTCAGCTGCCGACAGGACTGAGAGCGCAGAATTATTCAAAAACTAGAATCTTGCGGCGTATATTTTGGACAGTGGGTGCGCCCCACTGTCAGCTTATAAATGAAGGGATGCTCACTCAGTGGTATGATTCAGTTCTTTTGCCACTGCACAGCATGGCACACTCTGCTATATTTTGCGCTATGATGGCGTGACTTGACTAGCAAGGGTCTTCCCTTCCTTTATAACTGATAATCCTCGATTCCAGAGCCCTGTTTTAGCTCTGCCGGTTGATTATTGTCCTTCACGCAATTTTGAAACTGGGATTACTAGATTACTGCTACTTTTGTGCCAGACCATCAGGTCATTCAATATGAATTTGAGCTATGTTACTCAGCAAGGAAAAGCACCAAACATTTACTTTATAGCTGCAATGAGGTGAGACTCTTCTAATTGACTGGTTCAGCATTCTATCGCTTGTTTTTACCTCTGCACTATAGGGGAACCAATTAAAAAAGATTTACTTCACAGGCAATGCTATCTAGCTCACTGCCCCAGTCTCTTGAATTTTCTAGTATCTTGGGCATACAGCTCGTGAGAAAAAAGCCTTTGAGAAGCCAGCATGGGACACAAGTTTTGTGCATCCCTTGTAAATAATTGCTATTGATTAATAATAAAGTAAATAATTGCTAGTATATGGCAGTGCTGTCAGAGCATTTTATATATATATATATACTGTGTGTGTGTGTCTCTAAAGCACAAATAAAAAAATAACTGCAGCATAATCCAGTTACTGAGCTGCCCGGAATCAGCGATGCAGACAGTGCTGAAAGTGGAACCATATTCAGACTCAAAAAAATGAGAGTGAAATTTTTCTAAAAATTATTATTTGTGTAATATAATCAGGAAAACCATGAAGCGGTCGTGTGAGTAGCAAAACAGTGATATTGAAAAATTGCTGCTCTGGGGTCTCCAGGAAAAAGATATCTCAGCCCAGAAAAAAAGATGAGATCCAGGCACTCAATCTTTTTGAAGTAATGCAAATAAAAAAGGCTTTATTATCACGTGGCTGAACACTTAAAAATTGCTGACATGTTTCGACCTCAATAAACGGTATGCCCTGATGAAGACCTCCTACTGTGGTCAAAACATGTCCGCAATTTTTAAGAGTTCAGCCATGTGATAATAAAGGCTTTTTATTTGCATTACTTTGAAAAGTTTGAGTGTCTGGATCTCATCTTCTGGACTGAAAAATTATTAGTGTTTTTGACAGAAAAAAATTCTGCAAGATTATGATTAATGTGTTGCTCTTTCATTTCCTCCTTCTCTCCCATACCCTTGAATTAGATAAAGTTTTCTGAACAGAGTGAAATATTTTGATCACAGAAAAAAAAAACTGAAAATGGTTCAGGCGGATGACTTCAAATCTCTGATAAGGTGCACCTTTAAGCATCACCCATAATGTTGCCGGGGCATGCATGGAATGGCAATAAGAAGATCTGAAGCCCATTCGCTCTGACGACTCATACGCATGTGAGATAGCAACTGCAATCAAGTGTGCCAACCTCTGCTTAGAAAGGGGCAGCTTCTGTGTGCTCTCCTGAGACAGACGTGCAGCTGATCATTCTTACGCCCAGCTGCTGTTCTGTTAATACAGCACCAGCTATCGAACCGCACACAGCTCCAACCAGGCCTCCGTCTAATCTCTTGGGAAGACAGCAAACAATAGGATGATTCACAAGTATCGGTCTGGGTTGAACCACAATGACACATTGCTGAAGCTAGGTTCCCACCTCTTACAGGGCTTACTGGCAGTGCATAAAACTCTTTCAAGTGCAAATGCTCTTCTTTGGCAGTCACATGTTGTCCAAACACGATATATTCTCGAAAGGAGGTAAAGTGTATAAAGCATCAAGCCCAAATCTCATTTCCCGCTGTGGAGTCTTGAAACATCTGGGAGGGCAAAGTCGGCACACCTCTTTAACCCCTTTGCGCGGAATACAAAATTTTGCCAATTTTTCCTCTTGTGCATGAGCCTATTTAAGCTTTAGAACTCAGGATTTGTGACACAGAGATTTTTGAAAATTATTCAAGTGAAGCTAGACATTTGGAAATTCAATTACATAATTGTTTAGGAATTAAATTTTGGAATTTACGGACGCCGGCGTCTACATCTGCAGAAAGGGGTTGTTAAGAAAAGCTGCCAATTATTTGTTGCTCCTAAATTCATACATATCTTTCTTAAGTATTGGTGCCCTTGAAAATGAGCAGGTCACCCACACCATGTGCTTTGATACACCCTCATACAATGGCTTTTTCACAAGACACTGATAGCAGGTTGTCCTGGTTGTCTTCGGCCTAGAAAATACGGCGGCTATTTAATCTATAGAGCACTAGAAATGTTGAATAGTCGAACCACTAAACATGCTTTCACTGTGCTATTGTTCATCTTAGTTGACACCAAGCCCAGAGAAGTCGGCTGAGCTTTTAAACAATGTTGATGTGTGGCTTTGACTTTGAATAGTTAAGCTTTATCTTAAGCTTTATCTCTGATGCAGAGATGAATAGTGCTGACTGACAACAGTTTACAAAAATATGAGGCATCCACTGGAAAAACGATCAAGGTCACTTTTCTGCACTTTTGAGTTCTCACCATTTAAAGTTCAAAACCTAAACACTGGACAAATAGTAGCTAGAGATGTATATTGTTTGTACCTTGATAAAGTCAGGGAATCTCCACAATGTATACTTCTGAAATATTTATATCTGGTGAAGGTATTGCATATTTGATTGAGCTCTAAAGTTAATAGTCGCTTGACTTTGATCATTCTTTCATTGTAAATCATCAATATCCCAAAAGGTCAAAGCAACAGATTAACAAAAAGTGACCATTATCTTGCATAAAAACACAGCTGATTGGTTACCCAAGGTCACGTGACTTGACCCTGATCATTCTTCCAGTGTTTTGCAATGACATTGATCGTTTTGTCATTGTACACAGATATTTCGACACTGCATATTTTGGACTCTGATCATTTTATCAGAGTTCTGATAATCTTAAGTGAAACCTCCAAGAGTCTGAATATAAATGGCTGGCCAAACTCAAAATCTTGAAAAATTGACCTTGACAGTTTTTCCAGTGGACCCTTCATATTTCAAAGCCTCATTGTGATTTCCATCAGTCGCATCATGGTTCTTCAGGCAAAGACATCTGAAGAATCAGAGATCACATGCATTCAGAAGTAGTTTTCAGCCTTTCCCTCTAATGCTCGGAGTTTTCTGGATTCCTTCCATCTTCTAATTACATCACATATGGCAGAGGGTGAAATGCGAAAAGTCTTATCAGTTGTTCTTGAGGAATGTTGTTCTCAAAGGTAAGGATTATAAGCTTATGCATCAGTTAGCAAATCGGCGAGCATTGTCCCATCTTGAGCATTGTCCCATCTTCGCACAGGAGGGACTGGACCTTTTTTTGAGGCTCCGTTTAGCTCACCTGTTTAACATTATGTGTTTCACATCAGCTTATTCAAACAACTTTTCGCATCATTACTAGTCCTAAATTGCCCATGAGGGACTGCGGAAGAAGAATATCTAGTCAAAGCATTACATTTACAAATTAAAGCTTTAAATATTGTTTTGGGCATTGTTTCAATACAGCAGAGGGTGCATTGTAAAATATGATAGCCCCATTAAATTATGTTAAGTCACTTCTTCTCTCTTTCACTCCATTTGTCATGACAAGTTTTAAATAGAAAAATAAAGCTGTTCACTTTTCAATGATCCATTCTCTTGGCTAATAGAGAGTTGAAACAAAGCTTGAAGGAGGAGACAGCACCACGGCAAAGTATCTCTGAGCGGAAAGTAGAATACTTGAAATGTATAAAATGCATAGTTTTATCATTTTTAATTTGGTAATGATCCAGTGCTACGCATTTTTAAACCAGCGAGTCTTCAAATTGGCTTCAATACCAGGGGGCAGACATATCTTCTTGGGGATTCTTCTGATGTTGAATTTGAGCTCCGGAAACCTCACCTTGAAAAATGCTTAACAACCTTAACCTCTCGCAGTTTACGTCTTTCGATTAGCCTTTTACTTTTGATAGCATTGTTATGCATTGCACCACAAAATAATGAGGCATCTTCTGCGCATAAATGACGACATAAAATATCAAAAGTATGTCTTCATAATTTCAGCACCAATTAAGCACCACAGATTTGTGGCAATTAGTTTGCGAGGCTGCAGGAATCCGTTCTTTATTTTGAATTTTGTCATGGCTAAAGGGCGCTGTAAGGTTACACAGCTGTGAGACAATCCCAATCCCAATGAAGAAAATAAATGCAACAAAGTCAGCGAAATTTTTGGATTTATAATGCCATATCAATTATATAAATGTAGGCAATGGGAATTCACCTTTCATTACCATCTCTACTTATAGGTCATGTGGTTAAATTGTTTGATTTAGAATCAGGCTAGCTTAAATAAAAACAGCTTGCGGGCAGCCAAGCCGTAAAGGGAGAGCTTACTGAAGGCCCTATGAATCCTTCATGGCCCGGATGAAAGGAAAGAGGACAACTGACGTCAAATAAGGGAATACCTGGCGCACATGCACCGCGGCACTGGCGCTTGATTGGATAATGCATTCGATAGGCACACTAACCCACTATATAGGGCACTATGTAGTGAATGTTCTACAGTGAAAACAATATAGAAAGTGAGTGGACAAGTGTGCATTCCGAACGCAGCCTTAGATTCCCCAATTAAAAATGTCTGCCCCTGGTATTGACTCCGATTTGAACACTTTCAGTTTTAAAAATGCTTCGTACTGGCTCATTACAAAAATTAAAAATTGTATAACTATGCGTTTTAGACACTTTAAGAATTCTACTTTCTGCTAAAACATACTTTGCCGAGGTGCTGTCTCCTCTTTTAACTTTAGGTTGAGTTGACTTGCATTTAGTTGGGTTAACTCACAGCTGAGGAAGCAGGTGAGAGCTTTTGTTTCTATGTATAACCAGCTTGAAATGAATTACAGTGTGAATAAACTTTTTTAATCACTCCTTTCAGATTTTATTTTTATTTTCCATAATAAGCCAACATTTTGAAATCAGGGTTGTATACAGTTTCTTCAATTTGACATGAAGGTATACAGATAAGTAGCAGAGATATTGTTCCAAGTAAATTCGGAAGAAATGAAACAAATTTGCTTGCAGCTATATGCGGACTTGTCTCAAGAGCAAGACTCTAGTATCACCTTACTATTTAACGTTTTAAAGCTTCAGAACAACATATCAGTGCTGAGTTTGGTGTTGAACATGCACGAAATGAAAGCCAAGACACTCAGGTGATATTTTTTAAAACTGTATGGATGCAGCATTAACGTTAGCTTTGCCAGCTGACGAAACTCTTGTCCATAAATTGTCTTCTCTTTCGACCCTTCTTGAATAACTACTGAGAATGAGGTTGCAGCCAAAGAGAGAGAATCCAATTTGTTCACATACACAAACAACCGGTCCATTTCCATAATGTGAACTCACCTATTGACCCCTCACATTGCATCTAAAATTCACTGCTGATGTCAGTTCATCTGTGTTTTTCAATTCTGAATTTCACCATCAATGGCTAGCAGTAAAAATATTGTGCGATGACCATATAAAATGAGCGTACCCAAAGATGCAATCTAACAAATAACACTGCCAACCTCGTCTTAATACAAAAGCATAGCATTTTTAGTCGCATTAGTAGCATTGCATTGCATTGCAACTCGACCCCCTTTCCTCAAATTCCCCAAATGAAGACAAGCTAATAATCCCTTTCAGTTTTATTGCACACCATTTCCGCATCACCACAAATTGAATTCCAAGGCTATAATTATATACATTAGAAAGTCCAGATATCAACAGAACTCTCACAAGGCCTGTGGGGGATGTATCCAGTGTCATTTCCATGTTATCATCTTTCATATTTGTCTCTGAATGACAATAGTGTGCCTAGAGGTTGTTTACAACTAGTCAGACAACATTTTGTGGTTGTGGGGCTCCAAGCTTCCTTCAATGAATATTTAATACAAATACAATGAGGGAGAAAAATATTGGACCAAGATTTTTTTTCACTGATGGGCAAACCACATACTAATTTAAAACAACAACAAGAATAATAATAAGAAGCAATGGGATGGGGCCAGGCAGTAGTGAAGAAGAGGTGAAATAAGTAGAAGATGACAAAGAAAAAGGAGAGGATATCAAGAAAAGGAAGAGGATTCATTACACTGAAACTAAAAATATTTATGAAGAAAATTTTACTCAAAATGTCTTTGTGTTTTTTTGAGTTTAAGCGGCAGTCAGCTTCATCACAATACCTACTGCCTCAGTTAAAAAACCTCACAAAGCTGCTTTTTCAATACCACTGAGGGCTTGAACCAAAACTCTTTTGCAGCATAGACAAGCTCCTTGCAGGATGTGCTACCGGACCAAATGGCTAAACTGGCTGCCGACACCTTTGTAGGTAAGTTGCCTCATATAGATATGGAAATTCATTCGATGTAAAAAAAAAAAAAAAAGCAGATATGCTCAAAACATAGTAAATGTTTTGGTGCATTTTGTAAATTTATGTACAAACATTATGTACATGGAGATTAATCATTCTGGTGAGCAAAGCACGTGAGGGGAATGCAGAGGAGGGGTAACAAACGAAACAATAATTAAATAATGAGAATCAATGAACAAAACAAAACCAAAACTGATACAGACCGCAAGACTGTGGGGAAAGTCATTAAACATTGGAACAGGACATGACGTAATCTGGAATAAAAAAAAAGAGCACATCTTTCCAATATCTAAGCCTATAGCCTATGTCAACCCTTTTCTGCAGACATCTGTCTGCATTTAGAACTTTTTTTCTAAAATTATTGTTTCCAAACTGTACCGGAGTTATCAGATTTTCCTTGTAAGCAGGAACTGCTCAATGGTCTAACAGAGCAGACCTGCACATCACAGGTGGTCTGATTCGGTAAGTAGTCAGTCGATGGAATTGCACATACAACTGTATTCAGTTAGTCAGTTTTACATCGTAAATCTAGCATATCAATGGGTTGCCATGTACTATAATTAATCGCGCAGAAGATAAACGGTAATGGACAGTGCGCACATTTCATTTAATAAATTCTCTTCAGCAGTAAAGCACAGCTAAGAAGCATCCACTTATCAGCTGCTTCGCAAATAATGCACGATCCGCACCCGCCTGAAAACTACTTAAGGACAGAGCAAGTGATATCAACGAGAACACGGGGGCTATATTCAGAAATTAGCCCTGGGCTTAGTTTTTATTTACCTAAAGCAGAAGTCATGCGCTGGCACGAACAGCCCAATTATAGGTTATATATTTTCTCAAATATGGACAGTCCTAAGAAGCGTTTCAACGTGCCTGTACTACACTACCCACAGGCGTGTTCTATAAACTGAGAGGATTTTCCATCCTGATTCAACATCCGTCAGTTTTGGTCCCTGCAGGATGGGGTAAAGGGAGCTGCAGTGCGAGCGCGTAATCGTTCAAGTTGTTTGCTGAAGACACAGCGGATTGGCAGCTCTCAGTTTTGAGCAATGGTTATAAGAACAGGTTCACCTTCCATTAATTTTCAGTTATTGTTAATACCGCAGTCTTGAAATAATGGGCAACTTTCCGTTTGTTGTCCTGCAATGATAGCCCACAGTTATGGAAAGCAAGACGGATAACCAACCTGCAGTCAAGCTGGTACTTTACAGGATATAACGTGTGAACGTTAATTTAAGATCTATACGAAAGGATGATCAATGAAACCAAAAACCTGCGAACGGAGAGTTGCAATAAGGAGAAACTAACACGGTGAGTTGAGGCTTGTCGTTCGCAACACAAGCATAAATCCTGCAATTTGTGAAAGCAGGAGTAACCTGCTGCATCAAGGGGCGTCTGCCAAAAAAAAAAAAAAAATGTTAGCTGCATGTTCCATTTACTCAGATACAGTACCTAGGCAACAAGTAGTACCATATTTTTGTCAAATAAGTGCATAAATTCTAATTTTCGGCTTGTATTGCATGTATTCCTGCTCTGAATCACCTTTTGAGGCAACTTTCTTGTGTTCTGTTAGTCTTCGCTGCGAAAACAACTTACAGCTCTGATCGTAGGCTATGCATTTTAAGAATTCGATTGAAAAAAAAATTATTTGATTTTGGTTGGCAGTTTAATCAGGTATAAACACTGTTGGCCTACGTTGGATCAGCAGTCTCATATTGTCATAAATTTAGCTTGAAAAAGTCTTGCTTTTCTCTGAATGACTGTGTAGTTCTTTTGAGCACTGCTTTGTACATCAATTAGCTTCATGAAGACGAACCAGAACCAGAACGCATAACTGAAAGGGAGAACGAACTTGAGTTTAACCCCTCGCATACGTACGCTGACATAATTCACAGTTGCCCTGCAATCGAACAGCTACAGATTTTCTTTATTTTATCTTAATCATCGTACTGAATAAACATTTGAAACGTATATTTTTCCTCCTTTTACATGCATTTACTTGGGTGAACAATCCAGTTTTTAGATGTTAATAAATGTTATGTTCCGATATCTCTTTATGTGTCTCTAATGTCTCAAGCACTGTATACGGTATGTTCCTCAAACAAACATGGTAATCACATTTTAATTGTTTTATTTTCTGTGCTGTCATGATTGAAGTACTGTGGTTGACTTTGTAAGAAAGAGGTGAGATCTTCAAGCTTATTTTCAGGGTTTAGTCCTCTAACCACCCAGTGTCCTGTACTGCATTAAAAACAGCCTGCTGGGCTTCTCTGTGGTGAAGATGTAATTCATCATTCACAAAAGCTGTCCTTCCCAGGCAAGTAAAAGACACAAATACAGAAATAATATTTTTAATAACTCAAAGTATAAACTTTTCCTTTCAAACTGAGACACATTTTTTCACACGATTTAGCAATCCAGATTAGTTTTTTTAAAAAGCAGTACTATTACAACTATTTCTGCCAGATTATTCTGAGCTGTGTTTTCAGGGAGATAGGTTTCTCAAAGTCTACTTCAAATTGAGTTAAAATTGTTCAAAACTGTTGTACAACCTCAGTTACGGTATGGAATATCTCACTTCAGCTACTCATAATAACACCAAGCAAGGTGACTGCTGAGCCACTGGATCAATTTGGGAATTTCAGGTGGTGATGTTCCCGGAAAAAAATTGAAATTTAGAAAGGACCAATATGCAGCTACACAGTACATGAATTGTTTGTGCTTAATATTGGAACCTGTACTTTCAGGGCATCTGTGTTGTGAAGAACAATAACCAATGGATTCCAGAGACCAAGCGAATTCTACGCGGGAGGAGCCTTCAATGGACGTTGATCGCGTGGAGTGTTGCGCCACAATCTCCACCGTGATGAAAGATAACGCTCTTTCAGGGCTCGAGGACAGTACCAAGCTACTTGGAGTTCAAGTGGTTCTCATTTTGGCATACAGTACCATAATTTTACTCGGTGTTGTCGGAAATTCCTTGGTGATTTACGTTGTGTGCAAGTTTAAAACCCTGCGAACGGTCACTAACTTTTTCATCGCGAACCTGGCGGTGGCAGATTTGCTGGTGAACACTTTGTGTTTGCCATTCACGCTGGTCTACACTCTTCTGGGCGAGTGGAAGTTTGGGCAGGTTCTGTGCTTCCTGCTTCCCTATGCTCAGGGCCTGGCAGTGCACGTATCCACAGTGACGCTGACCGTCATTGCCCTCGACAGACATCGATGCATCGTCTACCACCTGGAGACGAAAATGTCCAAGGACATGTGCTTGGCGATCATTGTAATAACCTGGATCATCAGCGCTGTGCTAGCTAGCCCGCTTGCCATCTTTAGGGAGTATGCGACCATTGACTTTTCCCCCGAACCATCGTTACAGGTGTGCACCGAGAAGTGGCCTGGAAGTAGCAGGGACGGCACCATCTACAGTATCTCCATGCTTCTCCTACAGTATGTGCTGCCCCTGTCCATCATTTCCTTTGCCTACATCCGGATCTGGAGTAAGCTGAAGAGCCATGTGAGTCCAGGAGCACGCAGTGATCGGCACCACCGGAGGAGGAAAACCACCAAAATGCTGGTCACCATGGTCGTGGTCTTTGCGGTGAGCTGGCTGCCCTTCCACGCCTTCCAGCTGAGCATCGACATCGACAGCAGCGTACTGCACATGAAGGACTACAGGCTGCTGTACACCGTGTTTCACGTCATCGCCATGTGCTCAACCTTCGCCAATCCCATCCTGTACGGCTGGATGAATAACAACTACAGGACTGCTTTCTTGACTGTGTTCAAGTGCGAGCAAAGGCTGGACTGCATCCACCCCAAGGTGCAGGTCCAAACCAAAAAGACACTGGAGGCAGGAGACATTGTTAGCCCACACTTAAATGCCACAGATGTCTGAGGGTGAAAGGAGAATGGATAATCTGTATCTGTATCCATTAACACCTATGAGTGTCTGGCAGTAGGTGTTTGTGGCGGTTTCACTGCAGTGTGACATTGGTCAATTACCTTTGAAAGCTGTATGAATTGTGAAGTGCCATGGACTCTCTTACTGCATTGCGATCAGAGCTTTTCGAAACACAAAAAAGTACATCCTCTCAGTAACAAAAGACTGATTGCATTATTGCTCAATATTAACTGGGCAAATTTGTAGAGGAGCACAAAGCTACATTAATTTGGAAGTCAAGTGATAATTTATATTAGAGTTTCCCAGTGGTCTCCTGCAGCACCATTCATCCCGCAAGTTTTAAATCCCTCCTTGCTCCTGCACTGGTGATTCAAATGATTTGCTCATTATCAAGCAGGAACAGGGGTTGATAAGGACCTTGATCACTTGAATCACCTGCACTGGAACACGGGAGAGATTTAAAACATGTAGGACAAATGGAACTCCAGGGGGTGTTTGGGAAACACATTTAAATGATACTGTGCTGAAACACCAATTGACAATGTTTGCTCATAGGACAGAGCATTTATCATTGCAGACATTGAATCTGTAAACATGTATAACTTAGTGAAGGAAAAAAATTAATTGATCTGAGTGGCCAAGTTAACAATATGAAAAAACTGGTAATTAAATCTCAATAATTATTGAGAGATAAAAATTGAAAAAGATGGACTCCCCCCCCACCCCCTCCCAGGCATTACAACCTTCTTTTAATGAAGGCATTATTTAGTTGCACAAGTGCACGCCAATGCTCATGCTTTCAGCGTATACTGTACCTTTCAGTGGAGTAGGGTTTTAGTGCGGCTGCAGCTCTCAAATTAGGCACCACCTTTCTGTGTTTAGTCTCCCCATAAGAAAGCTTTGGTTGTTCTGATATTGTTCCATACAGATGAAGCAGTAAAGTATCCTCGACCAGGTGGTGGGACAGACTGAGAGAGACAGGTGTTAAAATCGTATAATGGGCATCCCTCACGCTATGGTGACACCACCGGCTCCATTTGTAAGTAGCAGCTTATAAAGAAACCAGGGGGCACTTGGTAGAGCGCATACTTCCGCTCTGCCATATATCTGTTCTTTTGTTTACAGAATATGTTACGGATCTCTTCCAAAATTAACTCTTCCTCAGACTACTACCCATCATCCTGCCAAATTTTGTGCCAAACTTGTTCACAGGCAGAAAGACAGATGGACAGACAGGCAAACAAACAGAGGTGACGACATAACCTCCTTGGTGGAGGTAATTAAATAAACCGTTTTATGTTTTATAGTAAACCTATACTAAAATTGCTCTTCCAAGAATGAGTTTTGTCACATTCACGTTTGCCCGCTTCTCCTGCTTACTTGTTTACAAGCTAATGCATTTCATTTAATCAAAGTAATTGAAACTTATGAACATGTCAACAACAACACCAGGCCATCGAATAGTTTCAAGTATGCTGACTTTGCTATTACTGCCAAGAGATACTCCATTGAATGTATGGCTGCCACTCAATATTTAGGCCTGATTTTAATTGCAGTGCACAGTCATGTCTAAATTGTTTACCCCATTTAGCAGTTCAATCTCTGCCGGTACTATTTATCTGTACCAATACCCATTTTGCACATTCTAATGCAAAACAAGAGGCTCCTCAGAGCCTGTACTCGGGCCGGGTCAAGGCCTGGGCCAATCCATAGATATATATTGTGAGGTATAGTTCAGGAACCACTCGTGAGAGACAGAAATCCAAAAAACGTATGCCTTTAATGGAGTCCGAGTCAAAGCCAAGAAACACTGGAATTGGCTAGCCGCAATACGAAATCCAAAACAGTGTTGACCAGACAGGCAGGGGTCAGAACCAGTAAGACAGATGAGCAGAGGTACAAGGACGATAGGCAACAAGTCGTAGTCGATGAAAAAAGCCAAGGGTCATACACTGGGCATCCAAACACAGAAATCGTTTTCATACAAAAATGGGTCAAAATCCAGAAAGACAAAAACGATACAGAAAGGGCAATGGCAAAAATCGAAGTCAGACAGTCCAGTAGAAGAGAAACAGTACCCAATGGCATACAAGGCGCTCTGCACTAAGAAGTTTTGATCAACGTTCTGACAAGGAGCTTGCTGTGAAAAGACTGCTTAAATAGACAAGACGGAAGTCAGATGCTATGCAGGGAACAGATTAGCTGAATCAGACTAATTACAATGGGGAATTACATGAGGGAAACCCTAACCACGAAAACTGGCGAAAGCCAAGACATGGACGGGAATCACACACAGCCTATGACATTTAAACAGCTCCGGTCAAGGAGTTCTAAGTGCGCAGATAACGAGCGCAGGAAAGTAATTAAGCACGTGTGAGAGATCTCGCTGAAACTCAGGAGAAGACAGAAACAGCTGAGCAAGAGGCAGAGATTAGAACAGGGCAATTGCTGAGAGGGAATTAGTCTAAATTAGTAGTGGTGCAACTTCACAGATTTAACTAGAGTGCTCGTTAGTAATCTATACACATGGATTAGTTGTGTTAGTAGACTATGATACAAAATACAAATGTTAGTTTTGTTAGTAATCAGAACGAAAGACGAAGGAAGTAAACAAGAATCGAAGGAATATTTTAAACACCGGAATTCATTTAAATCACCCGAAGTCAGTGGGCATGCAGACAGGGAAGACGGACTGAACCAACTAGATCACAAGACAGGGGAGACAAGTGCAATGGAACTGAGAAATTGGATGAACTAAATACCTTACAATAACCAAAAAGAATAAATAAAAGACAAAATTATGAACACAGAACATGAACATAAACATGACAAAAAGGCAGAATCAGTATATATATATTTAGAACACTAGATTGCTGATGATGTTATATTTACATTATCCAAAGTGAAGCACCCGGCCGCCATATAGATACACCCAACTTCTTAATAAAATCAATGATTTCCTCTGAGGCCAATTTCAAATAAGTTAATATAAGCATTAAAATGCCAAGATGTGTGACTGCCTTTTGCAGCAATAGTCATTTGAAGGGCTGTAATAAAATGTTTCATGTGTAAGTTAACACAGAAACACAAATTAGTCACTTTAATAGAAAAGAATCGCTTTCGCTTGCTAGGTAGCTAATTAGCCGTCCCATTGACTTAAATGGATCGCTGACTAAAGCAAACGCTAGCGATCGATAATGGTCTCCAGCGAGCTACCTAGGTACCCTTACCGTTGCGGGGACTGCATTGACCAAACAGTCAATAAAATGAACAAGGTGGCTAACTAGCTAGCTACTTGTAATTGACATTCAAGGACAATATTTCTTACCTGCATAATATTTAAAACAATGGACAAGTCGCGTTGTCTGTTCAGAGTTCCAAAATGCAAGGAGGGGAGAAAGGCTTGGCTAATAGAAATCGGGTGAAAAAACCTTTCTGTATTTCCTCGATCCGTGCTGTGCAGTGATTATTTTTTGAGAGCAGTGTTATAATAAGACAGGGGCAAAGATGACGCTTAGTAAAGGAGTAGCCAGAGTCAACTAGCACTTCCTTTTTACAGCATTGGCATTAGCCACATGACTCAGTATGGACAATTTGGTCAACGGCAAATATGTTCAATCAGGATACAATGAAGTGAGGAAAGCAAAGAGTAATTTGATAACGTATACGGACATTCATCGACATTGCTTATAACAGCGAAAACTTCGAAGTAATAATCTTATCAGTCTCGGTCACCTAAACTGAAGTTTTCTGCTCGCACTTTAACGTTGACACCAAGTAATATTTCGATCTTCTCTTCAGTAAGTGTGACGCTTTCCATCCTCCAAAAAATCACATCTTTAGGGAGAGATAATGTTGCTCTGCACAGCGATACCAAAATGACCCCGACTCGCATGCAAGTGTTTTTGAAAATATAATTTTGCACTAGGCGAAAATGAATGGGAGTGTACGTGCAAATTTGACTTCCCAGTGTATACGCTCCTGGAACAGATGCTTCAATTGAGCGCGGCCTATCAGCAATGTGGTGTTCTATACATCAATGGGCCAATCGCGCAAACCCATGAGCAGGAAAATCGCGACCCCGAAAAAAAAAATTGAATAACCGGAGCCGAAACTAGACTCGTGCACATATTCAGGGGCTGAAAGGCCACAATGAATTAACTCTTTCAGCCAATGAGCAGCTCCTTGTGGAATTTATGGAATCAGTACACGGAGATAGTGTAGCAGTTCTTAATATATTTTCATGATTTGGAGACATTTGAAAGAACATTGTGTGGAAAAAGTGAGCACTGCATTATATACTGTATTGACTTTTTCCATTATTTTTGTATTCTGATCACTTTGACTCTACGTAAGACCATACCCCGACCACTAATTTTGGAGATTGTCAATGAATTTTGTGAAGAATTTCTATAAAACCAGCAAGCACGTAAGACGCGGAGCATGGGTTTGTTAGGACATATTTCTGCAATAAGAATCTTGATCAATAAAAGGCTTATGTTATGTGATTTATATACTGCCTGGCCAAATGTTTATGCATGTAACAACATTTATTTCCGACCTGAACTGCATTAAATTTTGGCAGAGGTCTTGTATTGTTGGGTGAGTCAAACCATTCAATGAAGCCTTTTCTTGCCCATCCCAAAGACTTTCAATGTGTTTAAGGTCAGGAATCTGTGGTGGCCAATTCATGCGTGAAAATGATTCCTCATGCTTGCTGAACCGCTCTTTCACAATTTGAGCCTGATGAATCTTGGCACTATCATCCTGTTATATTCCTGTGCCTTCAGGGATCAATAAATGAAGAATTTGTTTCCAAAATGCAATAAGTGCCAAAATTACAAATATTGAGATAAAGCCATGGAGCGATAGCCCTGTGCTTCTAAAACAGGGGTGGGCAATCCTGGTCCTGCAAGGCTGGTGTGGAAAGGCAGATTTTTATTTCTATCAATTGCCCTGACTAATTGAGATAATTGGTTGCAAACGCAAATATAGATTTGTGCAAAGATTCGATCAATGAAAAATGTTTTATGTAGGGAGACAAGAACAGTCTTTGGTCATTCATGATAATTTAAAGGAATCTGCCTGAAATGTCAGATTTCATAAATAGGTTGGCTAATTTAGATAATGAACCAATTAAAGGCCAGAGGTTTGTGCGAAAACCAGGGGCAGATACGGCCCTCATTGCCCACCTCTGTTCTAACACATGGTGCAAAAATCTGTTTTAGAAATTCATATAGTAAGTTGTATTTTTTCATGTTCAAAGTTTATGTTTTTCCATAAAATGCAAAAGGCGGCAGTATAGAAATAGTTGATTTCCTGAAACTGTTCAAATCCACTGAGGGGATAACCTGGTCATTCAGTACATTTAGGCCAGTGGTCGTCAACCCTGGTCCTGGAGAGCCGCAGTGTCTACTGGATTTTGACTTTACTCTGCACTTAATTGATAAATGAAAGCAGATCATTACACCCTTTACTCATCTCACCTGGTGTCTTAGGTTTAAATAGGTTGGAGAAAACCAAACTCGGCACACCCTGTGCTGTTAACAACACTCCTGCACTGAGGGAATATTAAGCAAATCAATCAATTACCAGGAACTATCCACAAGACTCCTAGATCCAATTAAACAGACATGCAGGTTGTGACAGAAGTCTATGTGGAAACCAAGATTTGTCAATGTAGTTGGACATTTAGCATTGTTGTTATCTGGACAAAGTAGAGGTTCAAAGTAAAGATAAGTTTATAGGGCAGGGGTAGCAAGCCCTGGTCCTGAAGAGCCACAGGGTGTGCTGAGTTTGGTTTTCTCCACCCTGTTTAAACCTAACAGGTGAGATGAGTTAAGCGTGTAATCAACTGCTTTCATTCATTCATTAAATGCAGAGTAAGGTCAAAAACTAACAGACACTGCGGCTCTCCAGGACCAGGGTTGACGACCACTGATATTGGCTCTCTGTTGACTTCATTTTATTGCTGCAGGACAGTGCTGAGCCTTGACCTGACCTGCTGAAGTATCCCCAGACCATAACAGTGCCTCTTGCGGCTGTGCAGTGAGCACTAAGCTCGACAAAGGCTTAGCTTCATGGGCTTCTTTTCTGCCCTGAAGTTCCTACGGCTTTTTTTTTGTGGCCACACAGCTTTTCAGTTTCAATCTTGCAAGTTCTTCTCACATGGCGAGTGTGGAAATGCTCTTCCTTTCAAATTTAAACATAACCATATGTTCTGTCCACTTTTTACAATGAGTCTTCGCCAAGCGTTTTAGTGATATCCAATTTTTAGTGCTCCTTACCTTTCAAGTTTGAGGAGCTTCCTTGTTGAATCCTTACATGGAGATTTGCATTCATTTTCTGCGATCAAAACGAAACTTGAGTGTGCATCCTTCATCTTGAGTTAGAGAAAACAAAAGCTGAACAGGCTATAAGAGCCTGACTGTGATTGGTTCCTTCTAGGAATCATGTTTCCACATTGCTGATGACTTAGCAGAATTTGACAGTTGTCTCCCTCGACTTGGCAGGTTTTGACAGAGTTTTGCTATTTCTGTTACAATTTATAACATGACTTAGTAAGTTTTAAAGTGGAGCTATCAGTGGGACATGCGCAGGTGCCTAAAAGAGAGTCCAAGAGTCTAACTCACTTATTTTCAAAACTTGAGTTAGCAGGTTTTGCAAGTGGACTACTCACATACAGGAGGAACATTTGTCTGAACATAAATGAGTTGCACTCTAAATGATTTTTGCTTTTACAATTGAAAAAACTTAGCAAATCCTAATTGTTCCACTACAAATTTAAAATTACATGCATGTTCTGTGTAGCCTGCAGCATATAATACATCCATAAAAATTACAGTGGAAATGAAGTGGTTAATTCTTGACTGTGCCACCTGTCATAAAATATTAAACCTGAGAGTGCCATAGGATGGAACTAATAGCCTGAATGAACCACAGTTACAGATATAGCCCACTAGCCCATTCTTCCACCTCCAGTAAAATCAGTTAATACATTTCTTCCTTTAAGGTTTCAAATATTGTGTGAGCTGCTCAGTTCTATATCCTTAAATTAAATACTGGTGTATTATGTGAAATGGTGCTACCAGCACTTACATTCACAAATAAAATTATACATGCATTTATAACAGGTAAACTGTTGAATTTCAAAAGCTTAGAAACATGAAATATTTTGAAGCCTATATATAAACAATGGAACAATGAATGTGCATGTGTTTGCTTTAAATTTCTGGCATAATTTTGAATAAAACATCATTATGTACAGAGTGTAA
Organism: Gymnothorax reevesii; assembly: GCA_029721435.1. NCBI lineage: Eukaryota > Metazoa > Chordata > Actinopteri > Anguilliformes > Muraenidae > Gymnothorax > Gymnothorax reevesii. The sequence continues at coordinate 107,073,526 of CM056579.1, forward strand.
TAATTTGGTTCAATGTAGTAAATATGATTCTTGCAAATATTCCACAAACATATCCTCAATAAATTTCTTTGGAATACAAATGTAGCTCATTTGACTTTTAAATATGCATTTAGATTTAAAAGCCTTTCCTGATGTTGTGATAGCAAGACTTGTTACAACATGGATTAAAATGTGGAAATGACACGACCAGAGATATACTGTGTAGGCTGTACACTAGGGATTATATTAAAATATATATCTTTTTTTTACTGAACTGTTGGAGTAATGACTTCATCTATGGATCAATGGACAAATTAATTAGGATATTAAAATGGCTTCCACTCATAAACTGATCGAGGACTTCTACAGTAATTCCCAGTTTGAAATGAACAAATGCACAGCAATGGTGATGATAAAGGCAAGACTAATAGGATTCATTGGGACTGAGGATGTGGTTCAGTATACATTTTCGGCCCAGGGTCTATGGCTTAAATAGAGTTTCTCTACTGTGATGGATGTACACCATTAGTATATATATTAATCACCTTATCTTACACTTGAACATTTAATGAACATTTAAAAAAGTCATTGTTACCATATTTTATTCTGATTATGACAGGTCAATTTCTTTGTGTTACTGACACATAATCAGCAAAAACGTGTAGAGCCTTTAAAACTAGAAAATTCCAGGAGAAATTTTGAATGTGCCTGCTGCTCTTCAAGTACAGAGTTGGAGGTGCTTACCAGGGTTCTGGTAAGCAGTTGATATGGTGTTCAGGGTGCTCTCTAGGGCATTGCTAGGTGGTTGCTATGGTGGTCCGGGTGGTTGCTACAGCGTTGCCACGTGGTTGCTAGGGTGTTGCTAGGTGGTTACTTTGGTATTCTGGATGGTTGCTAAGGCATTGCAAGGGGATTGCTATGGTGTTCTGGGTGGTTGCTAGGGCATTGCTAGGCAGTTGCTATGGTGTTCTGGGTGGTTGCTAGGGCATTGCTAGGCAGTTGCTTTGGTGCTCTGGGTGGTTGCTAGGGCGTTGCTAGGCAGTTGCTATGGTGTTCTGGGTGGTTGCTAGGGCATTGCTAGGCAGTTGCTATGGTGTTCTGGGTGGTTGCTAGGGCGTTGCTAGGCAGTTGCTATGGTGTTCTGGGTGGTTGCCATGGCGTTGCTAGGCGGTTGCTATGGTGTTCTGGGTGGTCGCTAGAGCATTGTTAGGTAGTTGCTATGGTGTTCTGGATGGTTGCTAGGGCCTTGCTAGGCAGTTGCTATGGTGTTCTGGGTGGTTGCTAGGGCGTTGCTAGGCAGTTGCTATGGTGTTCTGGGTGGTCGCTAGAGCGTTGTTAGGTAGTTGCTATGGTGTTCTGGGTGGTCGCTAGGGCATTGCTAGGCGGTTGCTATGGTGTTCTGGGTGGTTACTATGGCATTGCTTGGTGGTTGCTGTGCTGTTCCTAATGGTTACTTGGGCATTGCTTGTCAATGCTTGAGAGTTGCAAAAGAGTTTCTATGTGAATGTATGAGTTCACGGTGAGAGGGTGTAGATGAGTGAGTTTGAAGGATTTTCTCATTGACCTCCATTATAACAAGGTTTCAGAAGTCCATGTTTTTTGGGAATTGTGGGAAATCCATAAGTCGGATCGCAAGTCATAGCACACTCCTCTCAAGGGAGCTGCACGTTTTGATGTGTAATATGTGGGGATCAGGTGAAAACTGGGAGAAGGAGGCAGGATGGATTTCCAGTGAAGGCAGGTCAACTAGTTAGCAGGTAAATGGCTGCGTTGAGTTCAGCATGATTCCAAAGCACAGACAGGCAGGCATAGCCTGAAGATGCAGAAGTTGGCAAAACTGACTCACTAACTGGTGAAATGAAGTCAATGGACCAACTGGCAGAAACAAACTCGTAAGTAGACAAGAGAATCTGACAACTAGTCTGACTGAAAACACATGTTCTGTACGCAATGGGGAACTGATGAGGAGAGTAGAATCGGCTGATTTCAGGTAGAGACAAAGAATTACAGGATCGGAGCAGGCAGGTGAAGCTAATTAGGTCATGAGACTGAATGAATTTCACACATTGCAGTTACACATGAAGTCAATGCATAATACATAAATGTTGCTAGGTAGGAGGCAGTGTGTATTAAGGCCAATGGAATGTTCCATGGAATAATTGCAGAGAAGCTGTTTCATTCACAAGAATTATATTACATCAGACAAAAAATTAGGATCTCTGGCTGTCCTCCTGTGATCCCTACTGGTCTACTGTTTAATTAATTCAAAGAGCGAATATCTGGCCTCTAAAAATATTATGATGGGTCTCACTAACTCTTAAATTGAAAAGCCTAGTGACAGGTCTGACCTCCAGTTCTTCGTGCTGCTGACAGATCTATCACTCGCCACAGCATTGGTGTCATAAAGAGTGACACTTTCTTCGGAAACACTTAATAACTTGTTTCGAAGAGGAAATGAGACTGTCACATAGAATTAGTTCTTCATGTTACTGATATGACATCGACAATTTTCGTTTTCAAAATTTCATTGGGAGTAGATCATTTTCAACAGCAAAGCCTTTTAATTTGGAGGAATTTGATAATGCAGGAGTAATGTTCATTTACTTTACCCTCGTTTAAAAATACAATTTGAATAATGAGTTAAGGAAATCGGTAGATTTTATTATGGTTGTTGATTGCTTCTCTTTCAGTGGGTCTTTTTTATAACAGCATAACAACATAACATAACAGAACATTTGCCTTTAAGTAATGTTATTTGTCCAGTACTTCTTTAATCTCAACCTCAATTTCTGCTAAAAATTTCAGTGCATTGAAAATGTCCTCTGGCTGTTTAAGAATTCTGCTCCCTGGTGTAATTCTCAGCAAAGTAAATATTGAAGGCATCAGAAATATCCGTATTCTCATACAGCAACAATCCATATTTTTTAACTTCTTACTGAAAGAAGCATTTCACCTCAGTAAAGGATTGTCCTTCATAGAACTTGATTGTCTGCATTAGAAAGGTGAAAAACAATTGGTGCAACATGACCAGAGAAAACAGAGAAAAAGGGCTATGGTATTCCTTTTTGCTGTAAAGGTACATTGTAGAAAGCCTTCTATATATAGATTGCACAGGGCTCCTTGCCTACCTGGACCACTGCCAGTCTGCTCCCCAACTGCAACAAACAGCTGGTCAGAGCTACTGACGCAAAACTCAAGAACTGCTGAGTACCAAACAGAGGCAGAATATGTACTAAGTTAGTTCGTATCTCATAAATAAAAAAAATGTTCTTTGTATGATTTCATGCTCTAATGCCTATGAGCTACCCTAAGTACACTGACTTTACTCATTCCAAAAATATTGTGCATTAATATTCCCTCTATGATGTCAACTGCATGAGTTTAAACCCCATAAAACGTACGGACTCACAGGTCCATCAGATGGAGCTGCTGTAGACCTGTGGAGCGTCAGGCCTATTTCAAATTCTACTGGAAATCCAAAGGTTTCCAATAATCCAAATATGTTCCGCTAAATTACAGGGAAATGTGTGCAAAATAATGTGCAAGATCTAGATATTTTCCATTTGATGTAATGCTGCGGCCTAAAAACATGGCCTGGATTAAATTATGCCGCTTCAGCAAAGTGCTACAACCAGCAGATACAGAATATGTATGTAACACTGAAATTTTTTTTAATATTGCAGGACAATGTTGATTCTACTGAAAGGAAAACTTAAGAGAAAAATCTGAGTTTAAGGGGTTAATAAAATATGAATGATAACTTGTCCAAGTTCGTTTGATGTGAAGAATATTTAAAAAAGGCTGTATGAGTCTCTCAAACTTTCATTATTTTTGCAAATGTGACATAAAAGTGAAAAAAAAAAAATTAAAACACATTTGAAAAAGGAAAGTTTATTATACAGCAAAGGCTAAAATTCTGTCTGAACGTTAGTCAGAAAAGTGAAATAAAGAAATAAAGGCAGGAAAATAATTTCCTCTTATCATTATTTTCACATCAATTCACCCCATGGTGTGTCTGGGTTGATAAAAAGCACCAGCAAACATGAAGAACAATGTCACTGGGATCATTGAAATCCTTTGACTAGTTTTACTGTGACGTCAAGATTGCCTGCTTTGTTCTGTCAACTGGTTAAAATTGTCCTCCAGCTCAAAACAATATTCTTCGGTCTTGGCCCCTGGACATTTTCAAGGAACCATGACGTTCATTTCTGTATGTTGCAACGTATAATTGCGAGAAGAACCGCATTACTGACAAAAGGCTGCAATGCTACACACAATTGCATGAGTTTTATCATCAGTAATGGAACGGTTAGTCAATATACACAGTCCGTAAAAGCCATTCATTTAAACAATTGCGCTCGCAGTGAGATAGTTAGACGGGAACACTATCTCAGCATAAACATAAGACAAAAAATAGAGGGTAAAAATTGAATGATGTTAAATACATGGCTATCCTTCATTGCTGGGTAACACAGATATACTGAATAAATTCAACTAGGATGGTAGGTGACATGCAAAGTAAGTTAAACAAGGTAATTGTCATTTACTGAAATTGCCAATGAAATGAATGGTCTTGTGTTATAACTTTCCCTAGTTCAAACTACTTTATGCCACATTGTTAATGAGAAAAGAATAAAAATAATAATAATTAGTGAGATTGGACAACATCAGTCAATAAAATACACATGGAAACAGTAATGAGACTTAATAATATCTCAGTTTTTTGTTCACAGCCTTGATCATTATGAATCATTCTTTGACCCCCAGGTAGGGTCACTAAAACAGTTTTTGAAGTAACCATGCTTATTCTTGGATCACATATTTTCAGACTTCTTCAACAGTGATTATTATTTGAGATTCTCTCACTCACAAAACACAGTTTACAGCTTCACAGCTGGTAAAATAGGAAAACACATATACACCGCCTGACCCCCCCCCCCCCCCCCCCCCCAAAAAAAAGTTGCACGCTCTATGTTGTTTGCCTGCCTTTAGCAATGATCACAGCGCATATTTGTCATGGCATTTTTTCTAAAATCTTATGTAATGATACAAAATTCATTTTTGACAAAAGTTTTGTTAATTTTTTGCCGATATTCGGTCTTGGCGTTGGAAGCGTCAAACCACTCCGTAAAGCCCTCTCCAGCACATCGCAAAGACCTTAAAATCATAAAAGTCAGGACTCTGTTGAGGGCAATTCATGAGTGAAAATGATTCCTCCTGCTCGCTGAACCACTCTCTCTCAATTTGAGCCTGATGAATTTTGACTTTGTCATCCTGGAATATGCCTCTGCCGCAAGGATAGAAAAGTCCACAGATGGGGTCACTCAGTAGGGTCAGGTTAGTCAGCTGAATTAATTTTATTGCTGCATAACATTGCTGAGCCTTGAGTTGACAAATAGAAGCAGCCTGAAATCATAACACTTCAGCTAGAGGCTTGCACAGTGAGCAATAAGGATGACAACAGCATTCCTTCATGGCTTATCAAACCCAGTGTGTCCATCGCTCCGAAGAAAGATAAATCTTGTCTCATCAGACCACGTGTCCTTTTTCCTTTGCTCCACAGTCCATTCGTTATGCTCCCCAGCAAATTGAAATAATTTTTCCTTATTAGCCTCACTGACAAGTGGCCTTTTTGCGGCCCCACAGCTGTTTAGTCTGAGTTCTGCATGTTTTTGTAGCATTTTGCAGAGGGACATGCACAATTAAACATAAACATGAGTTCTACTGTCGAGGTTTCACGATGAGACTTCATCAAGCACTTTCATGATCTCTGATCTCGATCGTTCATGATTTTTTTCTGACCCATTCGTTTCACAAAGTTGACAGTTCATCTGTCTTCTCTCAGGAACGTTCTTACCCCAATTTCAGAGATTTCAGGAATCTCCTTAGTTATTTTCTTGGCTTAATGCAGGCCAATAATTTGCCCCTCTTGAAATGCAGTATCATCTCCTCCATGACCAGGGGATACATCTTTCAACATGCTTATCAAGATGCTAGATGAGAAGCTAAACACATTCAATCATAGGCTTTCGAGTATTTGCTAATTTACAGTAAATAGTGCCTTTTTTTTGGCAGGGCAGTGCAAGATATGTGGACAGAGACCACCATAGTTTATTGGACAGTGACATATTTTTTGTTATTGTGGTTATGTTGGCCGATTCAATCCTAGATCTGAATCCAACTGAACATGCATTTTACATGCTAAGGAAGAGATGGAATCAATCAATCAATCAATCAATCAAACACTTTATTTGTCCCCAAGGGGCCATTTAAAAAGCATGAGGAGCAGCATCACAAGACAAACAGAACAAAACTACAAATACATAAAATGCTACAATTAAAATATCCAGCCACTATCAACTTAAAGTGCTTCTGTGCATACTATAAAGTGAAAAGTGTTAAAGTGCTGTGTGCATTTAATCAGTCACAGAGAGAAGGGCGGTGGGGGGGGGGGTGCTGGGCTGAGGCTGAGCAGTGGTGTTAGGACAGAGAGGGGTCATTGTTCAGGAGTTGGACAGCTCTGGGGACAAAAATGGCCCTCCTCCTCTGTGTTTTACAGTGTGGACACCGCAACCGCGTCCTGATGGAAGCCACTCGAACACAGAATGTAGTATGTGTGAGGGATCGTGTAGAATCCTGTCAGTAGTGCAGATGGTTTGTTGATTGCAGAACACAGACAGAGCCATCCATAGGGAATCCAATGATTTTGGAGCAGGCTTTGGTGATATTGAGGAGACGTGTTCTATCTTGCAGGCTGATGGAGTGGAACCAGGAGGTGAATGAGAATGTTAGGATGCTCTCGATGAAGGAGTGGTAGAAGGTCAGGAGGATGTCTTTATTCACTCTGAATGACCTTAGCTTCCTGAGCAGATATTGTCTCTGGTGACACTTTTTGAGAAGACAATAAGCAGGAACTGAAGATGGCTTCTTACAGGTCAGGCAGATCAAGATGAATTTATTGCAATGAATTGTCTTGCAGTCAGTCTGATACTATGAAAAAATTAGAATGTCAAAGAAAACAGAGTTATTCTCTGATAATCTTCAGAATAATGTAATGGATCAGTGGGTCCTTTTATGTAATAAACCGTGCACATTAATATAATTCCAAGGCACGATATGGCCTGCAGTGCTCACTAACAGCATCCAGATGAAAATAATTCAAAGACAATAAAGGTGATATTTCAGGAAAACACTGTAAATGACCTCCATCCCAGAATGTGTCTATTAATAGACAGGATTTTTTATTAAATTCTTGGTCAGATATAGATTTTTAGAGATTTGTAATCTACCTTGCTTTTCACAATAATTACATTGCCTTGCACTTGCATTTTACCATGAGTAAAATAAAAGGATAAAATTAGGATTGACTCCATGTCAAGGCTCAAGGCAACCATTTTATGGAACTATTAGGTAATACCTCTGTTCTCTCTTGGATATACTGTAGAAGATAATGAGAGATATTATTTATCTCATATAAACATTTGGTTAAACATTCTGCTTCTGTTTTATCATATTGTCTGACAACTTTTTTTTAGCTATGTATGTTATATACAACACATGCATGACTGAGTCTGGCATATGCATGGGTTTTATCTTCGTCAATACAAAAACATTTGCATGGAAGCATTGTGTACAATGGAAATGAGAGGTCAAGAATCAAATGTTTGCCTTTTTTGCATGGGTTTCTCAGAATGGTATACAGGGAAGACAGGATTGAAACAGCAAAGAATATTCCAGAGAGGCCCGCTGATACATATATTTAGTAAAATGCCAGACACTCTTTAAAATAAAAATGGACTAAACTTTAAAAAGTTGCACGACCAGCTGCTAAACATTTTTGAGTTTGCTTAATTTCAAGTCCTAGTGGAAGCACAAACTCACATTTGAAAGAAGCTGGTTGCCTTTCTTTTTTTAAGCTCAGTCAAGTTGAGTTTAAAGAATAGCTTTCTGCCACCTTATTTCTGTCACAGATTTCACAGCAAAAACCAGGTGGAGATCAGCGATAACACAAAATTTGCCTCTATATTAAGAGAAGAAGAAATCAAGGGGCTCTTTGGCTGGAGCATTTTCACAAGACAGTCTGAAGTCAGGCAGAAGCAAACAGGAACTGAGAGGGGCAGGCATGGGCGTAGTTGAAGAGATTGGTCCGTAACTGGTCCGTAAGGTCAGTAACTGAGATGCCAAGCCAAATGAACCTGAAGTGCACTGAGCAGGTTCACACCTTTGAACTGGGATGAAGGAGGAACTGGAGGAAGCGCCACACACCAGGACCAAGCGCTTCCCTTATATATAGTAACTTACTTTCTTTCGATTTGACACTTGAGACAGAAGACAGCAATCCAGCAAAGAGAAGACGTCGACCAGGAACTTGAACACACAAGACAACATTAACAACAGGGAGCATGTAAGGGGGAGAGCACAAACTGAGGGGTGAAGAACAAGACAATAATTAAATAATGGGAGCTACTTTGGGAAAATGAAGGAGATATTTTCAGATTTTCACTGTCAAGGTTACAGAGATCTAAATGTACCGTCAGACCACTTCATTAGCAATAAGGGTATTACATTTTTACCAAATAAAGCACAAAAGTAGTTACTTCTAGTTTAAGCTCCTCTAGGAAACAGGAACAGGAGAGAGCATGCCCACAGGAGGGGGGCTAAAGAGAAGTTGCTGACTCTGCATTAGAACCTCCTGCCCGCTCTGATTGTTTAATTCTGCTCTGGCACTGTGGATTTTTACCAGTGCCTTTAGTAGCCCCAGGAGTAGGAAAATGTTACAGAATTTATTTATTTATTTTTTTTTTTGTTAACCGACTGCCAATCTCATGTACCACTGTCAATAAAGAGACAGTTTCCGCAAATATGAATAAAAGTTATTTTTATTGAAGTTCCCGACTGCATCTTGAAGTCCTGCCTGAAGGTAGCATTGGATATATATTGTGGAATCCAGCCTTCCAAAATCTATTAGATCGATGCAGGACAGATAAATAATTCTTCATCTGGGTGACGACTCTAAACCATGCGATTGATATAATTCTTTTCTCCGTTACTTAATAATGCAGAATAAGAATTTTTTTCAGGGGTGATTTGCATTGCTGTCCCACAACTGTACACTGTCAAGGATGAAATCTTTGCACCTAACTCAAGAGGAGACATGGGAAACAAAATTACAAATAAAGAAGAGAATACCGCAACTCAGGAAACACGTGAGGCATATATGATAAAAAGATCTCCTGTCGACACAATTACGTTCCTCCCAGGTCAAATAAATTGAGAGAGAGAGAGAGAGAGATGTAGAAAAAGTCTCTTCCATACCATTCCACAGATTTAAGCTGCTTTCACACCAGACGCAAAACAAATTTTTCGCATGCATTCGCCTCTTTGCATTGACTTTGAATGTATTCTGTTGTGCGAAAAATTTGTTTTGCGGCCGGTATGAAAGCAGCTTTAGAAGGGCTGATCACAAATTGTTCGGTAGATGTTAGTGATCCAGGCATCAACTACATTAGTGGAGTCACATGCAGTAAAAGAATGCACAATGGACAAGGCAGGAGGTAAAATAATTAAGTTCTATGTCTTGTTCCAAAAGGGGAAATACCTGAATCGACGGCTTAATTACTGGTTTGGATAATCCCTGATCATATGCAGTGGGAGAAACCTTTGCTTTGTGCTGTATTAGACCCAAATGACCATTTCCTGTCTGCAAAGGGCACCCCTGCCTTCTCACCCACAGAGACTAATTACAGCGATACATCACAGTGTGAGCCATTATGTATTGATGTATTGGGGAGAGTGCTGATAATGATGCATCATTCATAAGTATGCACATGCAGGAGCAGAGTAATGGATGCTCTTTAAAAAAATGTGAAAATGGCTGCAAAAATAAATCACACTGAATAAACGATGCAAAATATATCTGCAAACTACTTTGTACATATTTGTCTTTTAATAACTTTTCTTATGTTTGTTTTCGTTGTTTCTGATGCTTAAATTCATCTCATGATTAATGAAATTGTGTAATTCCATCGCTCCCCGTTCCTACCATCTTATTCCATTTCCTATGCAATTTTTTTGCATAAAAGTCATGCACAACACAGGATCCCTCTCCCATTCATCGGCATGAAAGCAGCAGAACAACTTTCAGTCCACAAAAGGCAAAGACTCTAATCGACCTTCATAAATAAGGCATTTGCTTCCAAGAAATATGTACATAAATGGTGAGAAATACCACTTGGCGCTAAGTGCATTCCATCCATCCATTCTCTATACCGTTTCTTCCTCTCTAGGACTGCATGGGGGCTGGAGCCTATCCCAGCTGACTGTGGGCGAAAGGCAGCGACCCAAACTGGACAGCGAGCCAATCCATCACAGGGCGCACATCCCATTCGCTCTCACACTCATACCTATGGGCAATTTAATATCTCCAATTAGCCAAATATGCATGTCTTTGGACTGTGGGTGGAGACCGAAGCGCCCGGAGGAAACTCACGCGAACACGGGGAGAACATGCAAACTCCACACAGAAAGGCCCCAGGCCGGATTTGAACCCACAAACTTCTTGCTGTGAGGCAGCAGTTTTTTAATTGCTCAAAAAAAAGAAACAAAAAGAAGCATGAAATATACGAACATAAATGTGTATAAACTAGCTTAAACAATAAGATATAGTTTTCCTCTGTGTTTGAACTTATTCCTTAAGGCAAATGTATAGACTATATAAGTCATTTTGTGCTTATAGGCAAATTGCTAAAAGAAAAATGGTTAAAAAGTGGTCCTTTTTGAAAAAATGAATGTGGCCAAAAGGAATGATGTTGTGTCAGTTGCTTGACAGAGTGCACCTTATTTACTCCTTTGTTAAATATACCTCTCTCTGATTGTTTTCTACGTCAGTATATCCTCAGTAATAAACTTCAGCTGCAGCGAGTGATTAGATTTGTATTTTTTTACCAGCCTCCCTTTGCCAATATGCTGATTAGTCCTCACTCAGGTGTGCTGTACAAGTGGAATAAAAGGCTTTTCAATAGATTTTTTTTTTTTAATCCTATGAATAGAGGAGGCACAGCTCTAGCTAATTACAGTATTAGTCTCCATCAAAGTGTTTTGAATAGATAGAAAAACCCCATTTATAATCTGTATTTCAATTATTGCCAATCTGGAGAGTGACCCATCAAAGACTCTCAAAAAGCTGTTAGACTCAAAACAGTGATTTACAGAGCAGTCTTAATACGATGTTGTTGGGGAAAACAGTGTAAAAAGCAGCAAGAACATTTACACAAATTCTATCAGGTGGAAAAGATAGAATATGAATACTCCCATTACCATTTCTCTGGAGCAAATCCATCCATTCATCAGTGAAACTCACTGCTGAACAGGGTAGGAGATCTATTGGTTGTTAGGCAGGAATGAGTGCCGGACAGTTTTCCAATTCATTGCTGAGTGCAGCACACCCATTCACACAGTGCTCACTCTTTGACCAACGGGCAATTTAAAGTCCCGATATGAAGCAAATAGGGTGTTGCGCCAAAGACTCCAGGCCTGGTGGGTGCGTAATTAGGTTCCAAGAGCATAATCAGTCCATCAATCAAAAGAAACTTGCACACCAAAATGGCCAATACAAAAAATAATTAGGTTTTATTACATCAGAAAGTGCAAAGTGCAACCAAAGTGCGTGCAGTGCAAAACGTTTTCGGTCACAATCAGACCATCCTCAGTGCAAACAGAAAATGGGGAGAGACGCCCTTATACAGACTGTGTCTAGTTGACGGCAGACTTGTCAAAGAGCCTAGTTAAGTTGGAGTGTAGTCCTGACATTTTAGAGGGCACCATCCACCTGGAGGTGGTTAACAGACAATGGTCTAGATAAATATACAATAATGAAAAATAGATCAGAAAAGAAAAAAAAAGAGGTAAAAGTAAATAAATGAATAGATTATATACAATGTAGTGGTACATATGCACATGGAGAGTATTAATGTGAATTTAAGATAATCGTACCAGAAACCAATACCAGTGTGCAAAAACAATATGGACCTACAGAAAACATGTTAAATCAAATTCATCATTTAAACCCTTTGGGTGCAGAGTTCTTAAATAAAATATCCACCACGCTAAATAATCTATTTATTTATTTACTTTTTCCTTTTTTTTCTCTTTTCAGATCTATTTTTCATTATTGTTTTTTTATCTAGACCATTGTCTGTTCACCACCACCAGGTGGATGGTGCCCTCTAAAATGTCAGGACTACACTCCAACCGATCTGGGCTGTTTGATTGACAAGTCTGCCGTCAACTAGACACAGTCTATATAAGGGCGTCTCTCCCCATTTTCTGTTTGCACTGAGGATGGTCTGATTGTGACCGAAAACGTTTTGCGCTGCACGCACTTTGGTAGCACTTTGCGCTTTCTGATGTAATAAAACCTAATTATTTTTTGTATTGGCTATTTTGGTGGGTGAGTTTAATTTTGATTGATGGACCAATTTAAAGTCCCCACATGTCAGGGTAACATTGGAGACAATGCAAAAACAAATAGCACCTTACTGAAAAATCTAAGTACCCAGCAGAAACCTGCGTGGACATGGACTGAGTATGCAAACTGCTTCATCTAGCCATTGTCTGTACTCCTCACAAGGGCCCCAGGAGCCTATCCCAGCTGACTATGGGCAAAACGCAGGGGTACTCCATGGACAGCTCGCCAATCCTTTGCAGGGCGTACGGACCATTCACATCTATGGGAAGTTTAGTATGAAATGCATGTCTTTGGACTGTGGGAGGAAACCAGAGTACCCAGTGGAAGCCCACATGAGCACTAAGAGCTCATGCACACTCCACACAGAAGGGCCCTAGGGCAGTTTTGAACCCGCAATCCTCTTGCTGTAAGGCAACAGAGCTACCTACTGTGTCTCTGTACCACCCCCAAACTGCTTACAAGGTGGTGCATTAGATTATCAAACAAAATTTATACAAAGCGATTTCCTCTGCTCTACATAAATTAAACAGGAAGACCGACAAGGGTATCAAAGTAGAGAACTGTCAAACTGTTCATACTTTACCTGATTTATATAAGAAGACAGATGGCTAGCCTTCTTGCCGCCCAGGGACAGCCTTCGACTGCACTCAATCACTGATTTAAAAACCAGTCCTTCTCCCTCTCAACCAGGAAGTAAGACAAACGCATCACAAATTATCAGCATGACCAAATCCCTGCCGTAGAAGAAAAGTAAAAAAATGGCGAGAGTAAGGGTAATATTTACATAACTGGCAGGAAAAAATATGAACAAAACCCCACTCTGATTTATATCCTGCTCTCCAGTCTGCTGCAAAATGTTTAAATAATTTTGAAGAGACTATTGGCAGGCAGAACAATGTTAGGCAGCAAACTATAAATAAGGGGGAGACAGGATATGAATAAAATAATAAAAAGATAGTCAACACAAATCCCATTTGACAGAGCCACATCTTTCAAGTTTAGCAGTTCTATGAGCAGCTGATGTTTAAAAACTGAAGTCAAGTTGATTCATTTGCTACTAATGCAATTGTGTCACCATTTGATTCAAATATTGAGTTTTGTTTAGAGGAGGAGGATGACAAGTATAACTAAAAATATCTTGCTTGAGTTTGGGCTCCGTGATAACTCTGGAGGACTTGGTCTGTAATGGTCTGTTCAGCTGTCTGATAAATGAAACAGACTCAGAGCTAAGATACAGCTCATACAATCTGTCGTATTGGTGTGAGCAGAGATATGCAAAATTGGCCGTAATGTCAATATTTAAGTCTAGACTCGACTTTGCTGTCTCTCTGTGGTCTCGATATATAACTTTTACAGTATCTGTGAGACTGCTCCTCCGCCTTTTAGTTTTGCTTCATGCTTTTTTTTTTCCACTACGGCGAAATCTGAACATATTTGTTTCAATAGTCAAGCCTATATAGCACAGTACAGTAGCCACAGCAGAATCAATGACTAAATTGTCGTTTCATATCTGAAATCCTCTCAGCCGCGGAGATGCCATTCCATAGCACAGAGCACCATCCATGTATCCTGGAGATAGGCTGGAGCCTTCTGCAGCTAGCATTGGAGAGAGGCAAGAATACATCCTGGACAGTGCGCCAATCCACAAGAAGGATCACATTGCACAGGGCTCCCCAAACCTGGCCCTCAAATCCAAATCTAGCCCTAATTTTCTGTCCTTCCAGACAATTCGCCGAACAACTATTGAAACTCATTGGCCAGATTGCCATCACACCTGACTCCCAGGTAAACAAAGCGGGGAAACCAACAGTTTTTGGCCCTCCAGGACCGTGATTTGGGGAGCCCAGACATTGCGCCTATCTTGTAAAAATTAGAGAGCAGTATTGAGGTCTGAACATTTCTCTTGGGGCTGGGTGCAATGGGCCATCACTGGCTGCGCAGGAAATTTAGGTTTGAAGAGCCTTTCATTCTGAATGGCATAACCTTTAGAATAACTACTTTTAAAAGGTGAGTGTCAATATTTTCTCCTGTTCTTGCCACAGGCTGATCCAAGTGCATGTATGTATTTATACATCTCCGCTTACCCTTTGTCTTTATTCTTTTCCAAAGGAACTTGTCTAAAGTGGAAGTTACAGAGTTAATGCACAGAAGGCTCTAAAGCTATTGGCCCTTAGTCATGAAAAATTCAATTAAAAAAAATAAAAATTTGCTAATGGCTATGAGAGCATCAACAAAAGATTAAATATACCGCTGAGCACTGTCAGGGCATTATTAAATATTTAAGAAGTATGGAACTGTTGAAAACATGACAGCTCTAGGATACAAACAATTTTTGCACATGAGGATAGGAAGGATGGCGCTTAGAGAAGCAAGAAAATTCCCAAGAATCACCATGAAAGAAATTCAGGCCATGGGGGGTTCTGAAAGCACCACCAAATACCACCTCTACAATCTCAGACTCTTTAAATGAGATACAAGAAGACAGCATTTTCTGACTCCAAGGAAGTAAAACAATCATTTGAAATTATCCAAGGGATATTTAACTCATTAAATATCCAACGGCGCAGCAAATTCTACCATTCCCTAGGGTAAGCCGGTGCCATGGATGACCATTCGCAGTCCGATGATAACACAAAATCAGTTGACAATCGCGGTCATGGGCCACCTGTGCTTCAATACTTTATATTGTGTAATTTTCAGGAAAAGTATTCTGTACAAATGCAACAATTTTATATAAAAGTATTTTGTGAGGAATGGGTTAAACAATGACTCAGATGAGACCAAAGCTGAACATTTTGGTCAGACACTGCATCATTTTGGTGCCAAAACTGAAATGCTGTCATGGTTTGGTCCCATCGGCAGAAGGCACGAAGGCGGTGGGCACTGGGACCATGTACCCAAAACCAAATAAGGGACCCACATGCACAGGCTGAGTGAGAAACATAAAAACTTATTTAATTTGAAGAATAAAAATCAGAGAGGAGCAGCGGCAAAAAGAACAGAGCTCCCGAACACAGAATGCATCTGCACTGCCAGTTTGGCAGCGCAGCTCTGTTATACTCTTCACTGCACCTCCACCTCAACGAGCAACAGATGTGGCCCGTTGAGGTGGAGGTGCAGACAGCAGGAGGGGGAGGGACTGTAGGGCAGAACCATCACAAATGCGTGCAAGGAAAGGCAGACCATAGTGAAATATGGTGGAGGATCGGTAATATTTTAAGCCTGTTTTAATTCCAGATGTCATGGGGCACTCGTTAAGATAGCTTAAGGAATTTCACCGTGTATCAGGCAATTTTAGCTGACAATCTGGTTCCATACGGAAGAAGGCTAAGACCCGAGTGTAGATGAACTTTCAAGCAAGACAATAACCCAAAGCGCACCTCAAAGTTCACACAGAAATGGAACTGGGACCACAGAATCAATGTTCTGCAATGGCACCGTCTTTCACCACTCCGCAGTCAGACTGAACAAAAGAGGGAAGAGGGAATGTGACTGAGGATGAAAGTATCTGCTCAGAGAAGTGGCTCAAAATCCTTACAAGTTTGTCCTGTTACCTAGTGAAACAGAGAACCACAAAGAACTCCATGTGACTATCCTTGCCAAAAGTGGTGGCACCGAGTACAAAACCAAGAATTTAGAATGACATAATACTCATAAAACAATAGAGTATAAAAATGATGACGTCACTCGGGTGACGGAAGAAAAATTTCCCATTCATTTTACCCACAGACTTTCTTTTCTCAGTTCTACAGCGTAGGCTGCATCCTTCAATGGCTGCATCTGTAGAGGTCAGCTCTTACTTCCATCCTCCAAACAGACATTTTGGGTAGGGGACAAGGTTACATTTAGGGTTAGGGATTAGAGTTACAGTTAAGGTTAGGGAAACCAGTTAAGACTCGCTTAAACCAAAAGTGTTTAACGAAGATGAAATGACAGTACATCAGCTGGGTGGGAAGAATTAAGTGACTGGCTCTAAAATTGCAGCCTTCGCAGGATGCAGCCTGTTACAACTCATAATGTAAAAACGACGCATAATCTGAAAAGAATTTTAGTTACTGCATAATATAAAAACTTTTGACGCATAATGTGAAAAATCAACTCATAATGTTGAAAACAACGCCTAATATAAAAAATGTTTTCCAACACATAATGTAAAACATAAGGCACAATGTAAGAACTTAACGTATAATGTTAAACACACTGAATATTTCCCGGGCGCTCTTTTCCATAGGTTAGAATTCAGTCTCCCAGGACAAATTTCGACCAATGAAATCAGGTCCTGACACTGTTCTAGACACTTTTTTGTGCTAAAGGGCTATGGGGGTACAACGGTCATATATTATTAACTGACCGAAATGTACCCATTTACAAGGGTCATCTTTTTTTGCTAGTTGTATCTTTGTTTTATAGTTGGATCATCTTTTTATAGCTGGTTAGATCTTTGTTCAATGGCGGTGGTCTGTAAATTAATACTATTAATAATAGGACCCGGATATTGTATAGGCCGTTGTGGACAGCAACATTCGAATATATTCCCCATATGCCCATCCGCCGATAAACATGGCGAATAGAAGTTAGTTTAGTTAATTCCTATTTTATCCCACAACCAGGCGTATAAACTCTGGCCAGTAGAAAGTGATTTCTATTTGGGGGCATATTCCAAAAATAAAATTCGCTTCCACCGCTAATTGACCCATGGAAATTCTATAACTAGCAGCGGAAGCGAATATATGCAGGCATATGAAAACAGATTTGGATTGGGCAATTTAGCGCCAGAAGTAGATTGCCGATTTAGAACATATGCCCCCTATGATAAGCATTTTCTATCGGCTTGAATTTTTGCTGGATAAAAGAGGAATTAACCCCTTTGCACAGATTACAAATAGTGTCAAATTTTCCTGTTATGCATGTGCCTACTTTGGCCTTATAAATCAGTGTCACATAGAGATTATTCCAGTGAAGCAATGACCATAACAGCAACTCCAAAAACTTATCAGGTGTGGCCAGTTTTCATTAATTACGCATATCTATCAACTCTCACGCATTCGATGTGAGTTTAAGTGGCATATTTACGTTCCTCTGCTGTAGTCAGCAATTATTTAATCAGCGCGTTTCTCGCTCGGAATTGAAGTCTTTGTGCACGGAGGGGCTGGATGGAATTGCAAAAAGGCTTTTCAAATGATCTTATTTAAACAATCATAAAACGCATACATTGCTTTCAGCCTCTGAGTTAAGAAAAGCGTGAGAGGTCTGAAGTCGTAATCGGAATGCGTTATGCATAAAAAACTGCAGACAGCCTCCGGAGAGAAATTGTCAGCGATTTGCGTGAGAATCCATGGAATTCTGGTGGCGTGTTTTTGGGAGGCTTTGTGGAAGGCGGTGATTTTGAACAATGTCTGTTTGACATGAATCAAAACGGAAATTATGGGGATCATATTATACTGCAAAGAGCTAATGAGATATAAGTCACTATGTTGCAATAATTGTATTTTCAGCACTTGGCCCAGATGCAACCAAGATTTTTTCGCCTAGGGGCAAAGCGGACCTATTTTGCCTGTGCTGCTTCTTGGCCACTTCGTAGAGGACTATGGGGACCACTAAGTGAGCCTTGACCTCAGCAACAGGTAAATTTTGCTGGTGGGATAGATCTCAGTGTAGGGTCAGATGTAGATACAGAATCTGTAGAAGGGTTGGCAGCCAGGCACCAGAACCGTCGGAGGATGGCTGCATACCCTCAATAGGTGTATGGGAAGATGGCCTGATCCACCTTCCAGATCCATCCGAAAACAGTCTGTTCCCACTAGATCTGTTACATGGTACCCTAATACACACTCAAGATCAAGAGGAAACCATGATAAACCCTCCAGAACTGTCCTATTGTGGCAAGATACACCTGCCTAATCTTGAGGAGAAAGGACCCCAGCTACCACCAGTGATACTTCTAATTATAATGAATGAAACGTTGTCGATGGACATGGCAATGATTCAGTTTGGGTGCATTTATGCCTATAATAATGTAGATGCCACCTAGTGGGAAAAACGAGAACTGTGTGTGATTAGCATGGAAATGTGAAATACAGAGCAAGGAAAAGGTTTAATTACAGCTAACATGTGCACACCGTTGAGCCAAAATCAATTCTAAAAACTGCCGAGATATCTTCTCTAGATTCCATGTGTTGTTAAACATTCTATGCTGGTTTTGCAGATAATATAAGGAGAAATGTCAGTTCATCCCAAATTTTTGACAGTGTCCTTGACCTTTTGACCTCGGGTCATTACATGTAAAACCAAAATTAAATTTTCAATTCATCAAATTAATCTCTAGAACAATACAGACATTTTGGCGTATAGATCCTTATCAGTCAAAAAGTAGAGGAGTAATCGCCATTTTCCCTACCTCAACCTCATTTTTTTGTACAAATTTTGGAAGTCGGATTTTGGTCAAAAAGGGCTCAGACAAACCAGACACACAGCTAGTGAAATGCAAGCACCCCATTTTTGGATGCCCCAAGGTATATCCTTTCCAAAAATACCCATTAGACACATGGTCATTTCCGGGAAATAAATGGCCCCTGGCTCTTGGACTACATTGTTTGCATAAAAACTCACTAGCTAGCAAATGAGCTAATCAGCTTTTTTGGTAACTGAAGATCAACAGTGGATAACTCTTGAAGCATAGTCACAAGATTTTCAGATCAGGCAAATTGCAACATATACTGTATGGTTTAAGGATAAAGATTAAAAGCGGGAGAAAATAACTAATGTAAATGAATTTTAATAACAAATTAGGAAAATAAATATGTAAAGACAAAGATACACAACATAGAACAGATATGAATATAGGTCATCATCTTTTAGGAAGTCCATGCATATCCTTAGAGTTTTGGCACTCTTTTTACAGCAGATGAAGGACAAGGATTGAAGGCATCCTTGGAATTCACATAGGAAGACATTAAAGTACAGGGATGTGTTGGCAAACTTGCACTTATGTAATATTTACCATACAACATATAGATTCACAAGATATTCACTTTCAGTCTGGATGTTCCAAATACGTAATAACATTGTTACACAATATATTGATGCTTTCCTTAATTTTACCTCGAATATAGTTCTCCAAGTCAGTCCTAAACTTCAGTGAATGAGAGCAATTCAAAAATAAGAGTTAATGATTCTAGGCCTACATTACAGAAAGTACATTTATCTTAACAGGCTGAGTATTTAGAGAAGTGTACATCGGTGAGGTATGTAGAATCTTAAGATGTACTTCTATCTTGTTAGTTATACAGTAGCTGTATGGTAACAACCAGGCTTTCCCCCATGAGGTGTCGCTAAAGACGGTATTCCAAAAGGATTTACCTCAGAAATTCCTTTTTTCCCATACAAAGTATAATGTACATGTTGTATTGCGATCAGAAACCAGATGCGAGAACCAGGAAGTGCAGTAGAGCTTGTTTGATTGGTAAAGGGCGGTGACCCCCGCAGAGCAAAAGGCAACAGTACGAAGTCCACAATCCAAAAGTCGAATGCCAGTTGGGCAAAAATAGTATCAAAACCAGGGCAGCAGTCACAGTAATCGTAGTCGGACAGAAATGGGTCTGGTACACTGGAATAGTACTATCAGAGAGACAAGCCAGAATCCACAGGACGTAATCCGAATCGTTACCAGGGCAGCAAACAGATCTCGTAGTCGGGCAGAAAAATGGTCAAAATACACAGATGCAACAGTAATCCAAAATCACAAAGGCAAAAATCAAAAGTTGGGCAATCCAGTCAGAAAGATAAACACTGAGAAATCAAGGCAAGAAACGTAGCACGAGAAAACTAGGGAGAACAATCTGACAAGAAAGTGAACCAAACAGACATCTTATATACACATCCGGGGTAAACGCATGACCAGGGAGAACAGGTGCAATCAATGGTAACAATGATCAGGGAGAGACACATGAGGAATAAACTAATCACATGAATTAGGCTGTAGCCAAAACGCAGACAGGGATCACAAGACAAGCCTAAGTACAAAACAACAGCTCCAGTTAAGGAGTACTTAAGTGCCAAGATAAAAGAAAAGGAAAGCACAAAGTATAAGTGGAAATCCACAGAAACTTGCAGCAGAGATAATTAGGGATAGGCAAGGAGGCGGAGATTAGAATTGAGCGACTGCTGGGAGATCGTTAGTCAATTAGTATGTGCAGCGATACAATCCTGAGTGCATGTTAGAAAATTAGTAAAAATATACAAGATTAGTGTGGTTAGTTATTAGCAAAAACAATAAACTGTTAGTATGTGTTAGTAAGACAGTAAAACAGAGAGGAAGGAAGAACACGAGATAATGAAAGAAGATTGAAACCCAGAAACCAATAAATCACCCGAAAGAGTGGCACGCAAGACAAGGGACCGTGAGCAAAGATACACACATGAGAAGACAGGGGAGGCAAAGTGCAAAGCATGTAAATGAAAACATGGCATGGAAAACTAAATGATCGAAACATGAAAAATAATAAACAAGAAATCTAAACTACCAAAAACACGATACACAATCCTAAGAATGGTCAGACAGGCAGTGGTCACTAAACACAAGAATCCTAAACATGGCAGAGCCAGGCACAGAACTTAAACATGACAAGCAGAAAGCAGAATCACAACAGTATATGTTTGTTGTCACAATTGAAACTCAACAGATCAACACCATTAATTTTCAACTGAGGGCTAAGTCTCAGCGCCCCACAGTAACCCATGTGGCCTTTCATTAAGAGAGTTAGACCAGCTGGAATGGCTTTGAAAACAGAGACGAAGTCTTTGATAGTAACAGGAAAGAAATGTTTCAGAAAATGCTCATAGTTAAGCAGTGTCCCATCATTATTGAAAAGATCACTAACAAAGAGGGCACCTTTATCGACCCAGTCTTGCTTAAAAATAGACTTGTTTCTTACCGTTATATGATCTTTGTTCCAAATAATTGCCTGGTGAGGTGAAAAGTTGTGAAGGTTAAATAATTTCCAAGCTAAAAGAGCTTGCTGATAAAATTTCAAAAGTTGTATTAGGCTACTTGGAAACACTGTAGTTACAGGTGAGTAAGAAATAAAGGCCACTAACCTTATTAAAAACATTGAAAGGAATAAAGGACCATATGAAAGGTTGAGCTTTGAGACAATCTTTTAACAACTTTACCTTGAAAGTGTGATTTAAGTCAATGAAATCTAATAATTCAAGACTCCCTTCTTTCCTTGAACCTGAAAGAATCTCTTTTTCAGAAGGTGTTTCTTATTTTCCAGGTGAACTTGATAAGCATTTTGTTAATTTCTTTAAGAGTTGAGTCTTGAAAAAACCAAGAAAGAGCAGGATATACCAGCCTAGAGCAGCTTCAGCTTTGGTTAAAAGGATTCTGCCCAGAATAGATAGATCCCTTTGAAGCCACAAATTAATAATACTTTGAGCCTTTTTTCATTCTAGGAAGGAAGTTTCATTGTTGTCTTAGTGTTGTGTCTTTTGTCACATCAATACCCAAATATTTCACTGTTTTTTTGACTGGTATATTATAAAAGCTTGTTTCATCTGTATCATATGAGATTAAAGTTTCACATTTGTTTATATTCAGCTGTAAGCCAGAGGCATTTGAGCATTTTTTTTTAAATTATATCAATGGCTGGCCAAATTTCAAATTGACTTTTAGATATAGGGCCGTGTCATCTGCCAGTTGTGTTATACGAATTTCCTGCTGAAGTATAGACAGGCCTTTAATGTTGGGGCTATTTTGAACCTTCAAGGAAAGGAACTCTGTAGCAATTAAGAATAAAAAGGGAGAGATCGGGCAGCCTGGACAGACAGGTCTGTTTACTGGGAACCTTTTAGAGGTGTTTGGGGAGCAGCAAACATCAGGATGCTGTTGATGTCTTTATAAAAAAATCTATGCAACTGAGATAATTTTTTATCAAATCCTAGAAACTCCAGAGTTTTAAAAATAAAGGGGCGTTCAACAGTATCAAAAGCTTTATAAAAGTCCAGGAACTCAATTACTGAGTCAGAATCCATATGTTCAGAATAGGCAAGTAAATCCAGAACTAGTCTTATGTTGTTACTGATGTGACAATTGGCCATGAAGCCCATTTGGGTTTCATTTATGACTTCACCTAGGTTTTGCTTGAAACGCCGAGCAAATACCAGTGCCAACAACTTATAGTCAATGTTTAGAAGAGTGACGGGTCTCCAAAATGAAATAAGCTCATTTTGTGGATAAAATTGTAAAATTTCTCAGTTGCAACATCTACTATGTTATCTCTGTTCTATAGCGAATAAAATACTTGCTCGTGTGATTTGAAATCATCGCGTTTTGATTTTATTCACAATTTACACTTTGTCCCAACTATTTCGGAATTGGGGTTATGATATCCTGCCATTTCAGTACTGTTTACTCATGACACCATTCTCAGTAGCCTTATAAGAGTCTGCTCATGCATGCAAGGGATTCTTGATCTCTCTCATTTGCTGCGTTCACACTTTCTGGCAAAGACATTTGTGTACATGCCTGTTGCATATCACATATACAGTGTCATAAAGTTGTCAAATCATTTGACAATGCAGCAATGGCATGCTTCACTAATGTTTATATGCAATAAACAGTTTGTCTCATTATCTTCAAGATAGAACAGAGGTATTACTTGACTGTTCCAAGGAGCAGAAACTTGAATTGTTTGCGATGGGTTTGCTTACATCATACTGCAGAGGTAAAAAACACAGTTCATACAGAGCTTTTCTTGGGATATGAGATATAGACCCAGGTACAGACAATTGAATTACTATAGTCCATTTAGAACAAATAGATGTGGCTCAAACTCAAGCCTACAACCGCAAACCGTTAGGAATGAAAATGAACTAACATGGAACAGGTGAGAAAGACTTGAGGGACCCAGTGAGGGCAAGGTGAAACACAAGACATCAAAGAAACTAAAATAGAATAACAAGAAATAATCAAGGCAGACCGGCTGGAGAACACAAAAACCAAAGTTTTGTGGATACTGGGAAACACAACATGAAATATGGAACCCAGACAAACAACATGAAATATGGAACCCAGACAAACACTTACGGTTTTCACGCCAATCCTGAGAAATAACACCTCTTTCAATGGCTGTTGATGTCATTTGGCTGCCAATTAATAAAGTCAAGTGTGCCAAATAAAGGTCAAAAGAAAGAGTATCAATAAATTTGACTGTCTTTGTGAATCTGTCTGAAATTGTGTAACACAAATATGCAGCACCTTGGAGCCGCAGGACTGTATAACTGTACAACACTGAAACAATAGCCAGACTGAATCTATATCGAGGCAGCCAGCTAAAATACCATTAGTGGTGAAGTGTGGTCAGCAGTACTATTACTTAACAACCTCTTGGGTATGCATGTGATGCTTGACAACACTGATTCATGCATCAATACAACACAAATGGGGAATAGCGGCCTGTGGACCTGCTTGCTTTGTATTGACAACCATAATTTTCAGTAAAGATCAATACAGAGCAATTTTTCCAAAATGACAATTGCGATCACATTTCATTTGGCTAAGCCGAGGATTTCAATGGCTTTCCTGATGTAATGACACATGCCATTTCAGTGATGTCTCAAAATAAATAAAATTAAATTCATAGCTTCTCTACTTTCCGTCTATTCTCAGATAAATGAAATGTGTTGCCATTGTGACCACCATGAAATGCATTGTAATCAATGAAAGATTCATGCCCGTTTAATTTTTCATTAATTATTTGGAGGTATTCATGCAACTGTTCCTTTGCTGCCACCATTTTAAGAAATGTAATTACTGTGAGTTTGGTTAAGGATCCAGTACAAATGGAAGTTGTTTCGTGTTGCACTTGGGAGCAGTGCTCATTAACCTCCTTGCAATTGATCTCCGATCACTAAAGCTTTTGTCTTTGGGAGTTCAGCAGCTAACCAGCCATGTGATTCATACTGATTTTACTTCACATACCCACTCCAGTCTCTATGATGAACTAACAGATCAATAATGGGGAAGGTAAGGTGCATGTGATCACCTCCAGTAGCATTTTTCTGCTTAAAAGAAGTCTAATCATTAGTGCACTGTAAGATGTATAATGAGTTGCAGAGACTTTCCAGCATTACTAGAATTAGAATTAATTTTATGAGCCAGCAAAGGGTTCTGGTGTCCTTATTTGACGCGTAGGGTTACGCTTAGGGTTCAAGTTGAGGGTAAGGGGTTAGGGGGTAGGGTTCGTTTTATCATTGTTTATTTTGCCGAAACGGCTGGAAAATTTTCAGTCGGCTGGCTTGCTCCACTCCGCAGTAACTGCAGGGTAACAAAAACCTTAGCTAGCCAATCGAAAGATAACGTTGTACAAGACATTCCATCAAGTTAGGTTTTTGTCAAATAAATTTTCCTTCATCACACCCTCTGCACTCTTATTTTGAGTGCCATTTTCACTGTTGGAAGCTTGGCTAGCTTGCAATACCACCAGTTAGGAGGAGTCACCCCAGCAGGCTTTCTGCCAGAAAACGTTCTTTTATAAAGCCTTTTGAATATGCGGCTATCATTGAGAAATGGTCATTTTAACCAAAATTGTGATCTTTTCCAGAACATTACCAAAATGTTTTGATGCCTAAACCTAAAGAGGTAGTTTTGTTCCTTAAACTAATCAACAAGTTTTTCTGCTGAAACCATGCCAAATAGTTTTGTTGCCAAAGGTTTACTGAACTGCAACTGACAAAAGTTACAATTAAAACTGAAAACAATGACAACCACGTCTAAAAGTAATAAATCAATACATGGTATCATATTGGATGCGACCTTTTATGTCTGCACGGAGGTCCTATGTTTAACCCATTCATGATTATCCACAAATTGCTTACCTTGCAGACTGTATTGTTCTTAATACTATATCACCTGACTTCCTGGCATTCTGACAGAAAACCTTAAGGGCAAATTTCTTCCAAGACCACCATACCAGCAATGACAACAAGGAAGTTGTTATTTTACTTTATTATCTTTTTTTTTTTTTTTTTGATTGGCATCCAGAGCATGCCTTGTGGCTTCCTAGTGCCAGACTCAAGAAATACAAGCTGTAGCTCGTAGTTCTTCCTTACCTCCAAGTACATCACTGTACAAATCAAATGACTGTGCTGGAGGGGGAAAAACATCAATATTTTCAGCTTATTCACAGAGACAGTGAGCCCTGGCAAAAAAAGCTTGCATTTTTCACACTATATCCCCAACTCAGACAGATAAGGACACAGTTGAAATTTAAGTAAGTGTCAAAATCAAAATGAAATAAAAAAAAACATAGAAAATTAACAGTCAAGAATAAACTGATCAATAAAATACATTTCAGTTCCGTTCAATGAAGAGGTTTTTTATTTTTTTTTTGAAGTGCAGTGCTTAGCACATTTAATTTTACAGTTTAGATACATTTGTGTAGAATTTTTGTTCAGGCGCATTAGGAGGTTACACCATATGTGAATAAAAAAATGCTCCTTCCAACAGTTTGTTTCATTTCATTTTATTTATATTGTTTATTTTTAAATAGTCTTAATTATACTTTTTGTATGTGCTATTAATCATAACCCCAAATATTTCAAATTGAAAATATTTTAAAACCAAAGCATGTGATTTCAGTAACTTCAAGATTATAGCTTGCATGCTATGAGTTTTGATCCAAATACAGACACCAATGCATATGATATTTCAAAATTTACAGATACGGATAATGGGTCAGCCTTACCTCCCAATGCAGTTGGTCTGTTTAATGACAGGCTGACTCATCATAACTGCCACCATCCCGACTAATGGCTGGAACAAGATAAATTCACTGATGCAGCCTCTTTTATACACACTGCATGCAAAATCTGGCGACTTAGGCACCTTTCTCACTAAACCTAACCAGCAGCATCACTAAGGTTGAGTGAAGTTATTGCTTGAGTACTGCTTCATCATGATATACTTAGCCTGTCAAGGTCCACACCAAGTCGCTGAATGCTAGCATATTTATCATCGTTTTCACATCTGCACCAGTCTGCGTTAGATCATGAAAATGCATTTGCTCGCTTCAGGCAGCGGCCATGTTTTCAGTTTCCACTTAAGGGTGATTTGCTGCCTCAACTCCACTAAAAGATTTCTTTTGGGAACGGGCATCCTGAAAGCTCACTAGCGATCGGAACTATATGACTATTTTTTAAATGTCCATAAAAACAGAAACAATCTTTGTCATCGACCCTGAGTGAGCCATTTCAGCTGAGCGAAACAGCTAAGACGGAACCTTCTCCCGCAAAAACAGAGAGAGAGAGAGAGCAGCAGGGGAAAGTGTGGTTTATCCCTGACTACCTCTTCCAAAAATCAAATGCACATAAAGCACTTCCATTTTGCAAATACTATTGCCATACGGAATGCTTTGTGGCCCAAAGAAAGAATACTGCAAACTCTCTGCCAGCGATTTTTGGCAATGATTAAAGCACAGTAGCATCTACCGCAGGCATTTTGGAGCCAGAATGTTCTGAAGATTGCGCAGTCATTATGATGCCTGCTCTGAGAAGATGTTCAGCCACCTGGCTAAATTACTGTAGTTCACTGCTGGGTCGGTCTGAAATCTGCTCTCTTCCCTGGGCCTGCCAACTAACTGCCCTTGTATGCCAAGAGTAAGGCTGTTCTGGTGCGCAAACAACTGTATCAACGTGGCAAAACGGTAAATTCAGTGGCTGGTTGGGGGTGCACCACTTTAGCATTTTTTTCAAAAGAGTGTTTTTGCTGAAACACTTGCGTACTTACATAAAATCTAGAAGAGCCATCTGGTTAATAATAATGAACCAATGTTACATGGATCAGGCATGAAGCTTGTGGCAAAGAGCTATGCCAAGTGCAACATGACCCTTTGCTCCATTGTCATGTGCTGTGGAAAAAAGCACTGTAAATATATTATACAACAATATATATTGCTGCCGAATAAAATATCAGTATGTCTGTTAAAATAAAATTGTGGCATTTAAACTATTTTTAATTTAGATTTAACACTGCTAGTGGTCTATTGCACAACGCTTCTCTTTATGAATAGCTGGCCTTTCAGGAAGCCTACAAGTCACTTGATAAGCAGATGATGTGGCAATACTTGCCAGTTATTACTAGGTTTTTTTGTGAGATATCATTGTGTGTATTGTTGGCTTTTCCTTTGTGCTGTTTTTGGTATTCTGGATTACAAGGCTTACAAACCTCCCCAAAGAAGTATTAGAGTCTGTCTAAACAAGGCTTTCCAGGTCTTGTTCAAGCATAATTCCTGAACTTAGTCTTACTATGATGTGATTCATATAATTTAATACAATTTGAGAATGTTAAATAAAGGTAAATACACCGTAACTACATCATACAGAGAGGTTTTACAAGGCCGTCTGTGACCATGACACTAAGCCCTTGAACCCTTGCAATTAGCTCCACAAAATTCCATATTGTTTTCAGTATACATTTGCATATTTTTATCGATACGGGCACTCTTTGGATGCCTTTCTTTTTTTTTTAAGTTGTCTGATTCTGATTCTTTTTCCCCAGGGGTAGGGTTGCCCTGAAGGTACTCAAAAAACCATAAGGCAGAGCTTAAACCAGTGCAGAATTTTTTGGGCAGGCCATTTTAATTTTGCCGTGTCCTTGAATCCACTCAACTCCGTTACTCTTTCAAGTGAGGTTCTCTCCTAGTACATTGTGATATACCAGTTCTGAAACTTTGTGAATATCACTCATTTCAGTGCCTCTGATTAAAACTGACAAACCTTTACCGTTTTACTCACCTCCATAACCAATATTGGTAAGGATGTTGAGGTCATGGAGTTCAGTGTTTTTCAGAAAAGTGGAATTTTCCATGCACTAGTGCAGTAACTTTTGATGCTTCCAATCATACTATGGAGGGTTTTGCACAAGTATTATCAAAGGCATGATTAAAAATTTGTCCTACCATTACCACGGATTTTAATGAAGGTAAAGGAGTGGAGTTTTAAAAGAATGCTCACCATAGGATGCCAAAATTTTGAGAAATATTAAAATAATCATAGAGCCTTTTTGAAAAAAGTCTACAAGGCCGCTACGGGTGTCACACAAAGGTTTTGTTTGCATGGGCCAAATACTGTGATTTCAGCCTCTGTTTCCAGGGGGAGTCTGTGTGGTGATGGTTATGGAGTTGAGTGGATTTTTTGGACGCCCTATTTTCAGTGATTTTTCTCGAAAAATCACCACCTTTGATTTTTTTTTGCTTAGGATTTTTATCTCACAGTATCTTTTAATGTATGCATACCGTTTTCAGCCAAAGGTAATTGAAATCATTGGAATATTACGAGTTTCAATAAAATCATCCAGTTTGGGACACTCCCGAAATGCCCCAAAATCCACTTTTTTTGCCCCAAAAATGATGGATAGAATGAAAATACACCCATGATACTTCATTTCCGATTAGTAAGGACACACACCTATAGTTTAACAGGTAAAAAACTAATCCTGTGGGATTATATCAAAAATAAGGGACCCGGACTGTGCAAATCACTTATAGTGCCCATATTGAGAAAAATAAACATTTGTATGTATGCGTGCGCACAGAAGTTTGTGTACTTATGAACACACACAGCACACATACTAACCAGTGAGGGCATACAGTATTGCACAATTACTTTACATCCTGTTCAAAATGATTTGCCTTCCCAATTCAATACAGGGTACAATTTTTGAAGCACACCTAGCTTGTGGGCCATGTAGGTACCAGACAACATTGCTGAAATTATCTTTCAGCAGAGGTGCATTTCTGTCCTCCCCCCATATCTCTCTCATTCTGTAGTGCAGTATGCTTCTGAACACTTCTATTCCCCAAGTTCATCTTCCTTTTTCTCCATTTTTTTACCATTCCTACATGTAAATATTGACTTGATGTATCCCAAAAATCATATTTCCCTGCAAATATTTGGATTTCCTGCATTGATGTGAATGAGATAAATAATTACTTAGCCTTTGTGTGAAATATTTACATCATCATTCTCACGCTATTTTGGAATGCATGGCACAAATTTAACAACTTGTTTGCAATGAATCACCAGGGCTACTCTGAAAATAGCTGTTGAAGTACAAATTAATTGATTAAATGTGACTTACAGACAGCGCTTTCATTAAAAAGCAGTGACCCTTAAATCCTTAAATATTCCCAGTCACTTGGCAATGACCATTCTCTTCACTATTCTGCCCTTTAATGACCATTTTAAGTTGCCCTTGTTCTTCACTTTCCTGTGCATGTTAATGAGGCTCTGAAGACTGCAACAGAGATTAATTAACAATGGTGAGATCACTCATACTGCATGACATTTCAATGAGACAAAAACTGAATATTCTACTTTTCAGGAATTCCAGGAACTCTATGGACGGTACAACACCGCCCTCTTCCGGGGCATGTCAGGCAAAATCCCACAATTTATAATATAAGGTGGTCACGTGAGTGATTGCGGAGGTCTGACTGCCGCTTGATTGCCAGCTGACCAGAGCCTTTAGAACCAAGATTTCTCACCTGCTGAACTTTCTGGCGTTTCTATTCTCCAATAAAACTTAAAATAAAAGTAGCGGGAACAAATCACACAAGAAAAAAAAGGTAATTGAGAATGCAATTTTCTGTGAACTGGCCTTATTTCATCTTGATTATAATGCGCTCAAATAAGCATGCCAGGTGAACATATGCATAAATCTGTATGGTGTGCTCCAGTTTATATACAGTACAGACCAAAAGTTTGGACATACCTTCTCATTTAATGAGTTTCCTTTATTTTCATGACTAATTACTTTGTAGATTCTCACTGAAGTCATCAAAACTATGAATGAACACGTGGAATTATGTACTTAACAAAAAAGTGTGAAATACCTGCTGAAAACATTATTATTATATTCTAGTATTATATTCTAGTTTCTTCAAGGTAGCCACCCTTTGCTCTGATTACTGCTTTGCACAATGATGATGAGATTCAAGAGGTAGTCACCTGAAATGGTTTTCACTTCACAGGTGTGCCCTGTCAGGGTTAATTAATGGAATTTCTTCCCTTATCAATGGGCTTGGGACCATCAGTTGTGTTGTGCAGAAGTCAGGTTGATACACAGCCAACAGCCCTATTGGACAACTGTTAGATACAAACATATTTCCATGTGCATTCATTCATAGTTTTGATGCCGTCAGTGAAAATCTACAATGTAATTAGTCATGAAAATAAAGGAAACTCATTGAATGAGAAGGTGTGTTCAAACTTTTGGTCTGTACTATATATATATATATATATATATATATATAGAGTATGCATTTAAACGTACTTATTGCAGTATTTTAAATATTAGAACAATGTGTATATTTTTCCATCCAGCTAAAGAATGCTTTTGGCAGTTGTCAGTAGGGAAAAAAGCATATATGAACAATAATGATTCCGTGCTCACTGGAGGACAACGTATTGCTTTCTCATACTGAACCAAACAGCTCGGAGACATTCATCATTTGCCTCGTAAGTTTGCTGTGTCCTTTCCTTTACGGTTTCCTCTTGGCTGCACAAGACTGCCAGCACTTGTCACTCAAATCCTATGCAGATATTTTTTCTTCCAAGCAAATATTTCTGAATTTACCCAGAAAGATCTCAGACTGCAATAGATTTTTCTGTTGCTGGTTGACAAATGGTGGATTTTTCCCCCTGCAAATTTAAAGACTGTAGAATGTGTCTGTCCATTTGATCCCATGCAGCCACTTGGAAAAAACCAGGTTTAGCCAGACTGGTTTGAAGATTCTATGTACTCCAGAATGAAAGAAAAAGTGTAGTTAGTGCTGATACTGTATTGAGTGACATGTATTCACACCTAATCACAGCTAAGAAAACAAATGCATCTGTTTGAACTTTGTTGAAGCAAATACTTTAAACAAAAATGAAATTTCATTGAGCAGCTTCTCAACCCTGGCATCTATCAGCTTTCTTTTAACAGAAAATAGGCAAAATAATCAAAACATGTAATAGGTCTTCTGTTAAATGTAGAAATATTCTGTATCAGTTTTTGAACTGAACTGAACAGTGACCACTTATTGAGAAGCACAGTCCACACAGGAGGCAAACTAGATGTTTGTCCTTTTCAGCAATATGATATGAATTTTTAGTGTAATGTTCAGCTTTATGGATGCATGACAATTTTTGGGAAAGTATAATTCCCCAATAAAAGGTTGCTATTTTAGAGCACATAGTCACCATCAGAGGTCAGTGTTCTCCACTTTAAATCAACAACTGTGTTATTTATTGTACACAAATGCAGAAAGAAAAACACTGACTGGCTGCCTACTGTAAACTGATTTACTGGTAACAATACTTAACTGAAACCACTGTTATTATGTATTTTTCAATTGAATTAAGACAGAGCACATTAATCAACATATCAGTAATTTGTGTCAATATGAATATGCCGGAAGTAGCACACCAGCTGAATTTCATTTGTAGTCCTAAGGCAGGTACCGACTAAGGCATAAAGCAAGTTTTACAATTACAGCACACCTCACAGAACAGTCCACAATACAGCACACCAACAGTTTTATGTACAAAATGGACGCATTTGTAACATTACAACTCAGACCCACACGCATTAAGTCGGTTAAAAATGCAAGAAGAGCATGATGCCGGCGGGAACTGGCATAGAAGGAAACAGATATTATGCATGAGAACATGACTGGTTTGTTTTTAGCCAATATTTTAAACTCTTTCTCAGCTGACAAGTGCCAGGTAAAAATATTTTGACGTGGGATGCCTGGCAGAGATGAAAATTATGAAATTTCAAATAACACTGGAAAGTTAGCATGGGAAAATAGGGCATGTAGTCATACAGATGGAGATATACATTGAGAGCGATAGAAAGAGAAGAAAGAAGGCAAAATGCAACTCATGGCACCTCAATCCAAAGAAATTCAAGAAGAGATGAGAGCCGGCCTCTTTGACATCTATCAATCTGGAGAGGGTTACAAAGCGCTCTCTAGGGCTCTGGGACTCCAGAAAATCATGGTGAGCCTTTATATGCAAATGTGAACTGTAGGGAACCTGGGTAGGAGTGAAGGCCTACCAAAATTCCTCCAAAAGTGCATCAATGACTCATTCAGGTGGTCACAAAAGAACCCAAAGTATCACGTAAAGAACTGCAGGCCTCACTCGTCTCAGATAAGGTCAGTGTTCATGATTCCACCATAAGAAAGAGACTGGGCAAATATGGCATCCATGGGAGGGCTGCAAGGTGAAACAACCACTGCTGACCAAAACAAAAACACACAAAGGCTTGTCCCATATTTCTCAAAAAGCATTTTGATGACCCTAAAGACTTTTGGAATGATATTCTGTGAACTGATGGCAAAACGTGGATTTTTTTTTTTTTAATTTGGCCTCTCCAATCCTACCCAAATCTGAAATGCTCAACCCGAGAAGAATGCACAAGGCTTGCCCGTATGCGATCCCATGTCGCCAACTCGAAAGATCGAAAACAGTTCACGGCTCTCCTACCAGCCGCTGCTGCTTTACACTCATAGGTTGAAACTTCGCAAGCTCAGAACGAGGGCAGAGAATACCCGAACATGAGCAAGCTTAGAATCTCACTGATGGCCTCCCGGCTGGCTAACAGGAGGCGCTTGAGAAACGAACAAAGCAACTATATTAGCATCCCATCCCAGCAGTCCCTTTCCAATTGGTTTTCCCTACACTGCAAAAGCCAATTGTGCGCTGCTCTGAAAAAGCTGCCGATCACTGTGGTCTGGTGTAAACATGATTTCCTCTCCCCAACAGAAAATCCTTAAAGAGAATTTCCAACCATCAGTTTGTGACCAAATGCTCAAGTGCAGATGGGTTATGCAGCAGGACAATGATCCAAAGCACACAAGAAAGTCCACCGCTGAATGGATCTAAAGAAACAAAATGAATGTTTTGGAGTGGTTTGGTCAAAGTCCTGACATGATATCCAATCAACATGCTGTGGCATGTTCAGAAACCCTCCAGTGTGAATGAAATACTACAATTCTGCAAAACAAAAAAAAGAGGGCCAAAATTCATCTACAGTGATGCAAAAGACACATTTCCAGTTATCATCTAAGTTAAATTGCAGTTATTGCCACAAAGGGTGGCACTACCAGTTATTAGGTTTACGGGGCATTATTTTCTCACATAGGTTGTGAAAAAGTCTTTAGCTTCAATAAGTGAAAGGTTCATTTTAAAGTAGCATTTATTGTTTGCTCGCTTTGTCTTTGCCTCATATTAAAATTAGTTGGATGATCCATGACATTTAAATATGACAAATCACCAAAGATAAAAGGAACCAGAAAGAGGGAAAATACCTTTTCACAACAGCATTTTTTCTCTATTAGAGATAAATTACCCCACCATTTTTGTGAGATGCAATGCTACTTCTTTTTCTTTTTGTCATCACAGACCAGCATTTAAAGGGGCAATTCAGCAATAACGATGTCACCTTTCGAACATAAACCCCACATCTTCCAGCGCAGAAAAAAATCTGTGTAATATAGTTTAAGATAATGTAGAATAAAGTCACTGCCATGAGCGCTTGACATCTGTGATGCATAGGCTTTTCCAGATGTTTTGGACCTTCCCTCAGATCCTCTGCTAGGCCTGGGCAGCTTGTTTAGAGGACTTCCTGCCCTCAGTGTTCTCTTCTGAATGTAAAATTCATGTTCAATGGGATTCAGATCCAGTGATCGACTTGGTGAACAGAACCACAGCAACAAAAACTGTGTCACTGTCCAATGACTTATGGTACCAAAAAGATGCAAACGGTGTTTAGATGTGTATATGCATAGACGTATATTTATGCAAATGTATGCATGCACGTGCAGATGTATTTAATTTGATTAATTTTATGTGTGTATGTATTTATGTATGTCCCTGTGGGGGTATATAAATATGGGCGGGCCTGTGCATTTAGGCTGTTAAAGTGTATATTGGGTGTACATAGTGTGTGTATGGATAGTGTAGGTATGTATGTTAAAAATGTATATAGGACGTTTTTTTATTGGTTTTATTTATTTACTTATGCCAAGGAGTATTAATTTAATTTTGTTGTACTCTGTACAATGACAATAAAGTTATATTCTATTCTATTCTATTCTATCCTATGCATCCTCCCACAAGTGCAATTGGGTTGGCATGGTAAATACTTAGTTCTCACGCTCGCAGTACATTGAGATGATAACTACCGCTCACAGAGGCAGGAGCATGAGTCATGATTAAGTCTTGTGCTATTTTAAGCCATGCCTCCCCCCCCAAAAAAACAAAAACATCTAATGGCCACTTTCTTAGATTATGCATTGATTTGCACAAGAATTAAAAGGCTGACTTTGACTGTACAAAATATGGAGTCATTGGTTTCAGTTCTACGCATGTAGAAAGAATGTAAACATAAAAATGGCTAATAAATATGACTGGCACAATTTGAGAAGAGAGTGGATGAACCTGACTTGACCCTTTTGTAATTCAGCTTGATATGTTGTGTTTCTCTGAGATCTAAGAGGTCAGAGTGTGCTCTGCTCATTGTATGTGTTACACAGAAAATACTGTACATCTCCTATTTTGTGGAAGAACCTAATATATCACTTCTACTTAGGTAAAGTTTAGGAATTTGCTAATTAATTAAACTAATTAATTTAATTAAATGTGGTAAAAATCTGGTAGTGTGCCAGAAACACTTGCGAACAGTGTTGATTAAAGAATATACTCTTCCAAAAAAGAAACTATACATTGTTGTTAGCATCAATTTATTATGCATGAAATGTTTTGACAAATGTGGAAAACATATTGAAAAGAAAGTGTAATCAATAATTCAATATTTGTATAGTTTCTTTTTTGGAGGTGTTATGGCCCCAATTTGTTATTACATTTATAACACAACAGCAACAGCAAGGGATGACAAACTCAGTTTTAACAACTAAAACACATTTAATTTTTAACAAAGACAAAGACTAATAACAACCTACAACTAAAGACCAAGATTGATAAATAAGAAAAAACAGAAATAATTACAGTCCCTTTTTGGTGGGGTGGCTTGGTGATGCCCTGGATGAAGAAAATGCTCAAACACAGGCAAAGAAATCCACAAAAGAAACGTCACAGGTCTTGAACAGAATGGCAGGTCTGGTCATCTTCTTGCAATTTCTCCTACTACTTTACTGTCTCAATTCTTTTCCTTATATACTCTTTTGCAGACCCCACCCACATTTAGACCTCTTTTTTTTAATTTTCTGAGACTTGCCCCAGACATGTCCAGGACATGTCTAAACATGACTCCAGTCTGAGCTTAACAAAAAAAGGTAAATACTGCCATTTAGTGGCCTACATTCACATTACACCTCCATTCCAAAAGGGAAAAATTTTGACTCATAAAGGCAAAATTTTTCTTTTCAATACAAAATGGTTAAGTGAACACTTGTCTATATATACATATCATACAATATTCAAACACATGATATATATATACACATTCAAACACGGGATAAGCAATCAGCAATTACATTGTCTGTACCCTTCACATGCTTAATTTCCAAGTCAAACTCCTGTAAAATCAAACTGCAATTCAACAATCTCCGATTCTTGTTTTTCATCTTACTCAAAAACATTAACGGATTGTGGTCAGTGTACACAATCATTGGCTTTTGTCCTGTACAAACATAAACCTCAAAGTGTTGTAAAGAAAGGACCAGAGCCAACAGTTCCTTCTCTATTGTGGAATAGTTCCTTTGGTGGCGATTGAACTTCCTGGAGAAGTATGCCACGGGATGCTCAATGTCATCAGAGTCACTTCTCTGTAGGAGCACAGATCCACAAGCTTGGTCGCTAGCATCGACCGCGATGGAGAACGGTTTGTTGAAGTCAGGAGATTTGAGCACGGGGAAGTGACACAGCAGAGACTTCAGGCGATTGAAGGCTCTCTGGCATGCATCATCCCAGGTGAACTTTACGCCTTTCTTCAGTTGGTTAGTTAGACTGAGAGCAATCTCAGCAAAGTTCTTGCAGAACTTGCGGTAGTACCCGATCATTCCAAGGAAGCGGCGCAAAGCTTTTTTGTTGTCAGGAACTGGAAAGTCCATGATGGCTTGGACTTTAGCATTTATGGGTGCCACCTTACCCTGGCCTATGACGTAGCCAAGATAGGTGACAGTAGCACAACCAAAGTCACTCTTGTTCAGGTTAACAGTCAGGTTAGCCTGGGTCAGGCGCTGGAACAACGTCTCTACATCTTTTAGATGTTCTTCCCAGGAGTCACTCCATGTGATCAGGTCATCGATGTATGCACCCGTGTGTGGCAATCCGGCGATTGTAGACTGTATCATCCTTTGGAACGTTGCTGGGGCATTTTTCATGCCAAAGGGTAGGACTTCATACTGGTACAATCCAGATGGTGTGGCAAAAGCAGAGATGCTCTAGGCCCTCTCAGTTAAAGGCACACACCAATAACCCTTCAATAAATCAATCTTGGTCAGAAACTTTGCTTGCCCTACACTATCAATACAATCATCAATCCTAGGTATTGAAAACACATCAGTTCTAGTTACAGCATTGACTTTGCGATAATCTGTACAGAATCTAGTACTTCCATCAGGTTTTGGAACTAGCACACAGGGTGAACTCCAATCGGAGTTGGAGGGTCTGATAATATCATGTTCTAACATGTACTCAACCTCTTTCTCAGCAATCTTTCTCTTTTCAGGATTCATCCGGTATGGATGCTGTTTTATTGGTTTGGCATCACCAACATCTACATCATGAGAGGCTATAGTAACTCTCTTTGGAACATCAGGAAACAAATCCTCATATTTCTTGATCAACCTTTCAAACTGATCTCTCTGTGAGGGTTCTAAGTGCTGGAGTTTTACATCAAGATTTTGCAACACTTCAGTGTTTGACAATTTACATGAAAGAACTTCAGCTTTAATTCTTGGTTCATCATCTTGAAACTCCCCCTCATCTTCACACGTTTCGACCATTGGAGAATCTGAAGTGACAGCTGCAACCCTAGCATTTCTGTCATGATAAGGCTTTAGAATGTTAATATGACACAATTGTTTTGGTTTTCTCCTATCTGGAGTCTTCACAATGTAATTGAGATCATTGAGTTTTGTCAGAATTTCATAAGGACCATGAAATCTAGCCTGCAATGGATTGGACTGCAAGGGAAACAACACAAGGACCTTGTCTCCTGGTTTAAACTCACGGCTTCTAGCCTTATGATCATACCAAGTTTTCATTTTTCCCTGACTTGATTTCAAGTTCTCTTTGGCAAGGTCACAAGCTGCACGCAATCTTTCCTTGAACTTGCTAACATAGTCTAACAGACTGATTTGCAGCTCTTCCTCTTGCCATTGTTCACTCAATAATAGCAAAGGTCCTCTCACTTCATGACCAAACACTAGCTCAAATGGACTGAATCCAGTAGACTCCTGCACTGCTTCTCTAGCTGCAAACAACAGCAAATGAACCCCTTCATCCCAGTCTTTCTCATGGTCATAACAATAAGTCCTCATCATTGTCTTGAGAGTGGAATGAAACCGCTCTAAGGCACCCTGACTTTCTGGATGATAGGCACTAGAAAGAATCTGTTTTGCACCTAGTTCATACACAACCTGCTGAAACAATCCTGAAGTGAAATTGCTACCTTGGCTTGACTGAATTTCCCTGGGAAGACCAAACAACGTGAAGAACTTTATCAAAGCCTTCGAGATTGCAGTTGCCTTGATGTTACGTAGAGGTATGGCTTCGGGGAATCTGGTAGATGCACACATGATTGTCAACAAGTACTGATTTCCAGATCTAGTCTTGGGTAATGGACCAACGCAATCAACAATGACCCTAGAGAATGGCTCCCCAAATGCTGGGATAGGCTGCAATGGAGCTACAGGTGGGTCTAACTGGTGTTTTCCAACTACCTGACAAGTGTGACAGGTTTTGCAAAAGTTGGAAACGTCTTTCCGAAGCCCAGGCCAAAAGAAGTGTTTCATGATCTTATCAACAGTCTTGTTAACACCAAGATGACCTCCTAAAGGTAAACTATGAGCCATTGTTAAGATCTCATTCCTATAGACCTTCGGAACAACAATTTGCCTGACCACTGCCCAATCTGCATTGGCAGGGATATCAGGAGGGCGCCACTTCCGCATCAACACACTATCCTTGAGATAATACCCAACTGGAACTGCATCTATTTCTTTTTCAGGAAGGGCTCTCCTCTTTAGTACACCAATTTCAGGATCATTAGTTTGCTCCTCAATCAACCGCTTTCTGGACAGAGACAAGTCTCCAGACACATCAGAATCACCAGACCCATCCGGCTGGCTGAATAGAGAACTGATAAAAGTATCTGATAAGTCCTCAAACGGAGAAACCATAGTAGGCCAATCAGAGTCATGAGGCGAACCACCTGAGTCCTGACTATTCAATGTACTGGACGGCACCACAACATCATCTTCTTTAGCCTTCTTGGCCATAGCACGAGTCACTGCGCAAGAAGGATACAGAGATGGGTCCTCATCCCCATTTTCAGTGCTCGGCTGTGAAGTAAGATGTACAGGGGGAACTACTTTGCCCCCAGCCAGGTCATTGCCTAGCAACAGAGAAACACCCTTTATAGGTAGACTTGACATAAGTCCCACCTTTACCTGTCCTGTAACTAAATCTGACTTCAAGAATATAGAGCGCAGGGGTACAGATACAGTCCTCCCTTCAATACCTTGTACAAGTCTGAAATCCCCTGAAGCGGTCTCATCACGTAACTCCAAGGAGTCCATCAACAAAAGTGACTGAGAAGCTCCGGTATCCCTTAGGATATATATGGGGACAGGAGTAGTATGCTCATTCAGAGCCACAAATCCCTCTGACACAAATGGAAGAAATTCCTCCCTCACAAAGTCAGCTGTATTAGGCTTTTTAGCCCCACAAGAAGCAGGCAATTTAGCAGATTGGTTATCTACTACAGGGGTTTCTAACCCTGTTTTCACAAAGGCATTTGGTTTGGTATCCTTTTCTTTTTCTTTATTAGCTTTAAGGAACCAACAGTTAGTTGTAACATGACCAGATTTCTTGCAATAACTGCAAACTAGACCACTTTTGTCACTGTCAGCTTTCACACTTTGATCAGACCTGTTACTGGATTTCTGAGCACCATCACCAGATTTGTCTTTGTCTTTGGGTGAGGAATCTTGGGTATCACCGTAACCCTTTTTCTGAAATTGGGACCATTTATTGTTACTGCTAGACTGAAATTTGGACTTATGCGTGAGAACATATTCATCTGCAAATTTGGCAGCTGATTGCAAGTTCAGTGCTTGCTTCTCATTAAGGTAGGTCTTAACATCATCCTTAACACAGTTCTTGAATTCTTCAACTAACACCATCTCTTTTAGTGAGTTGAAATCATCCTTGACCTTCATAGAAGTACACCAGCGCTCAAAGCAAACCTGCTTCTCATTAGCAAATTCAACATAAGTCTGATTTTCAGATTTCTTCAGACCTCTGAATTTCTGTCGGTAAGCCTCTGGAACCAACTCATAAGCTCTCAAAATAACCTTTTTGACAACCTCATAATCAGAGGAATCATCTGCAGACAAAGCCGAATAGGCTTGTTGAGCTTTACCCTTGAGGACAGTTTGCAACATCAGAGGCCAGTGTTCCTTTGGCCACTGGCAACTCTTTGCTACCTTTTCAAAACACTGGAAATAGTTGTCAACATCCTTTTCTGAAAATGGAGGCACCAGTTTTACCTCCTGACTGGCACAAAATTTATTTTTAGTTTCAATTTTAATTTTTAGTTGCTGCATTTGGAGTCTTTCTTCTCTATCCAATTTCTCTAATTCAAACTCTCGCTGTCTCTGTCTCTCTCTTTCTGCTCTTTCCTCTTTCTCTCTCTCAAATTCTCTTTGTTTTTCTTCTCTTGCTAATTTTTCTAACTCAAACTGCCTTTGTTTTTCTTTTTCTTCCCTCTCAAATTCTCTTTGTTTTTCTTTTTCCTCCCTTTCTTTTTCTCTTTCCTCCCTTTCAATCGCTAGCATTTTTAATTTAAGTTCCATTTCTATATTTGGATTTTCCACTGGAAACTGTTCCAGATCTCCTGGTGCAAACACATTTTCATCAATGTAATATTCAACTATCTCTCTAGCCAGTCTTGCTTTTCGCATGGCTGGTTTTACCTCTGTCAGCTCCAACTGTCTGCAAATTTCTAGCAGTTCTGTCTTTTTAAAAGACTTCAAAACCCCTACGGTTGGTGATGCCAAGAAATCATCCATTGCTGTTGTCAATATATATCTAGGAAAATTCACAAAAACAATTTCACAATTTGGAATGTTAGATTTTCAATAAATTACTCACACAATGGTCTATCCCGGACCTTGAGCCCCCAATTTGTTATGGCCCCAATTTGTTATTACATTTATAACACAACAGCAACAGCAAGGGATGACAAACTCAGTTTTAACAACTAAAACACATTTAATTTTTAACAAAGACAAAGACTAATAACAACCTACAACTAAAGACCAAGATTGATAAATAAGAAAAAACAGAAATAATTACAGTCCCTTTTTGGTGGGGTGGCTTGGTGATGTCCTGGATGAAGAAAATGCTCAAACACAGGCAAAGAAATCCACAAAAGAAACGTCACAGGTCTTGAACAGAATGGCAGGTCTGGTCATCTTCTTGCAATTTCTCCTACTACTTTACTGTCTCAATTCTTTTCCTTATATACTCTTTTGCAGACCCCACCCACATTTAGACCTCTTTTTTTTAATTTTCTGAGACTTGCCCCAGACATGTCCAGGACATGTCTAAACATGACTCCAGTCTGAGCTTAACAAAAAAAGGTAAATACTGCCATCTAGTGGCCTACATTCACATTACAGAGGAGTATTCAGAAGTTTTCCTTCACTTGTTAGAAACTTGCTCCAATGGTCCTACAAGATTTTTCTGGACCGCAGGAGAAAAGTTTGAGGGCGTGTGTCACCAGGTGGCTAATGAGAGCCTGAGCGGCCACAGCTCAGTTGTATTTGCCTCCTTAGTCTTAAGTGTTTTGGAGGCTTAGGTAGTATAGAGTGTCCTAATTCTGCCCAAGAAAGCTCATTCCCCTGATTTCACTCACCCATCCAAAGACTGCAAAACCAAACATAGCCTGGCTTAGGCAACGACATTGCCTAGCATGGGAAACATTGCAGGTGGGCGAAATTAGAGCACTTTATACTATAATGTACGTAGTGCACTACGACTGATCTAAGACAGCATAGTGAAAATAAACATATGATTGCATTGGGCGCAAGAACTCAAGTTATCCTGAACCGTAGGGATCATCAACCGTAGGGTTTAATGTCTAAAGGCATTTACATATTGGTGCGATTGCACACACCAATATGATTTGGTTGTTCGTACAAATGTATTTTACTGGTTCTGTTCAAGGCAATTTTGCAGTTTAAAAGCAAAAAAGCATGTTTTACACTTATCAACCATACATATTATGTAGTTAAGTAAAGAAAATGAAGTGTATTTATATTACATATTGTTCTAATCTGTTGTACTGTATTTCAAATTCTGCTTTGAATGTGTCAAGCACTGACTTCCCATTTGGTGCCATTTTAAAATTTCAATCCAGCTCCACAGGTTAATTATCCAGGCAATGGATTAGCATTTCGAAGAGAAACTACAAAGGCCTGGAAGCACTCGCACTGGAGGGAGTAGAGGTATCCTGCTAAGCACAGTGTTACAGTACCCTCAAAAATCACAGGCACCCAAGGTAAATATGAGCCATACAGGCTGTGGAGAAAATGTCCTTGTTGTTTATCCAATAGCTTTTCGCTCAAAATATTCACTAAAATCTTACCTGGGCTTTGAAGTGAAAAAATTGAAAGACAAAATGTGTGTTGTCAAGTTATTATTATATTTTTTCCCCAAATGCTTGGGTTCCAGAATCATTGGCACCCACAGAATATCCAATTCCAATGATTAAAACACAGAATATCCAATTCCAATGATTAAAATGTAACTTAAGCATATTTCTATCCATAGTTTACATTTTGAAGTCGTCCTGTTTGATTAGGAACCCTTCAGTGGTCAGACATGACTTCAAGTTTCAGTGGGTAATGATGCAAAACAGACCCAATTCCTGCAGTCATTCATCACTATGGGAAAGTAACAAGAACACAGTGACAGGGCACAATGAAAAGTTGTTGTGCTGTGCAGATCAGGAAATAGATGTAAGAGAATCTTTTTAACAGTGAGAATTGGTATTTCCAACTACCAGTGACCTGTCGTATTCATTCCAACCAAGCAGGTCAGACTGAGGTTACATTGACGCAATAGAATATGTATTGGAATCTGGCACCTCATGAAGAAGTGGTCCAAATTGGAATTGGAAATTTCAAATT
Organism: Gymnothorax reevesii; assembly: GCA_029721435.1. NCBI lineage: Eukaryota > Metazoa > Chordata > Actinopteri > Anguilliformes > Muraenidae > Gymnothorax > Gymnothorax reevesii. The sequence goes on from CM056579.1 coordinate 107,116,402, forward strand.
CAATGTATTTTTTTGGTCTTCATGCTGTCAAGAAAAAAAGATCTGTGTCACTATTGAGGACAAAAAAATGACATCAGGGCCAATTTTCACAGTCTGTCAAAACGTAGCCTCAGTCAATGTCCCTTGACTTCACTTGTGTCAGTTGCCAGTAATTGTTGTTACATCAGCATATAAATGTTATATTAGGAAAATTCTAATTAATATTTGCAATTGTACATCTACATGGGATAATATGTCCATTCCATGAAGTTGGACCACATTTTTTGCATTTTCAATAAATGATATGAAATGCAGGGTGTATGTCATAGAACACAATTACTGAGTTAGCTGGATCATAGCACTGATTGTAGCGCTTCTGCTCAGTGGTTGATCCAGATTTGGGGAGGGTTCTGGGTTAATACGCCAGCGGCACTGGTATTAACCCAGAACCCTCCCCAAATCTGGATCAACCACTGAGAAGAAAGAACTTTCTTATCGTGTTTATTCAGCACCTGCTTCATGATACTCCTGTCATCCTAGCAATAGATTTGACAGAGCAGTTTTTGATTATGTGTGACCTCAGGATTTCAGCTCAATCGATCTCAAATGCCCCATTGAAGCTCTCAGACTTGACCGATGCAAACATAACCACTGAAAGGTGCTACACAGCATTAACTGAGCTTAGTGATGGACGGTGCTTATTTGGCAAGATCACTAGTGAAAAAAATGCATCATTACTGTATTACTGCTGTAGACTGCTGGAGATTGAAAGCAGGAGAAAAGCTATCCTCTAACATTGTGCATGAGTGCCGAAAGCACTGCATTTGATTGAACATAATGCGATACGAAGCCACAGAATTTTATTTTTTTGGGAAGTACATCTCATTTTTTTTCCTGTCCTGTCCATTTTGAAAATGTTTCACGCTCCTTCAAATGTGATGTCACATGAGTTTGGACCCTCCTGGTGCATATCTCCTTTGGCTAGAAGTTCATTCTGGTGCGGACTTGCAGACTGGCCATTTTAGTTTCAGTCAAAATCTATATCTATAACACCTGACCCAGCAGTTTACATCAACAATCGGTAGGGGTGTCAAATCAAATTCTGCCTGCAGTCACTTTTCTAGTACAGGGAATGTATTGTCCTCTAAAATTAAAAAGATGACATTCTTTATTTTCTCTCAAAAACCAATGAAATTGGAATATAAAGAACCCAAGCAAAATCCTGCAGTTTTGTTTTGGTGCAATAAAGACAAAGCCATCTTCAGCTCACAACACCATTAGCCACAGTTTTTGTGCATTGAACAAAATATAGGTTGACTGACTGTTGGAGCTGTTGTTTCAACCCACAGGCTGTTGCTTAAGACATAAATATCAGACGATGCACTCAGCAGTTCACAGAAATGCAGGTGCGAAAAGAAAATGTCACACATTTGGATAACTTTAGGGAATACGATATTAAAGTTTGCCGTCAGTGATTGCTGGCCGTAATCTGAAATCAGAGACAACAAACATACATATCCTTGACATATTCAAAATGTAGGAAATTGAATGTGGGCAGAAGTTAGGGCATGAAATGGGAAATTCTGCGACTGGAGCAGAACTGGTCACTGTGCAGTGAGATGTTCTGCTTCTGATGTAATTTTTCTTTTGTAACCCAGTGAATGACCATTCTAATTTTCTCTTGTTTACAGCAAATACTCAGAAAGCGTCGTCCCAGACTCATCAATCTAGTGAGGGTGTCATTCCATGCCAACTCACCGAAGGGTCCCATGGTGACAATCTCAAATCTTCATGATTTTTTATTTATTTTTTTTTAACCTAGCCAGGGAACTGAAGATCTGTCAGTTTAACTTGCATTGCATTTAAGATACTGGAATGTATCATAAAAGAAAAGTTGGAATGATTTCTTGAAAGTAACAACACTCTTAGCAACATATTCTCACCCTGACCTGTCATATACTGATGCTACCTGACCGAGTGTCAATACATGATGAAAAAGGAGGCTTTTGCATCCTTATTTGATGCTTAGGGTTAGGGTTGAGGTTTAGGGGTCAGAGGGTATGGTTCATTGAAAGTGGCATCAAATAAGGACGCCAAAAGCCTCCCTATTGCATTTTATATTAATGCTTAGTCAGGTAGCATCACTATATGATGAGTCGAGATGTGACTGGGCTCTCCTGAGGGAAAGCAAACATGGTTTTCATAAGGGAATATCATGGCTGTGTAACTCTGTAAACCAAAACGTTCTTAGGTGAGCTCTTAATATCAGCCTTGTCACCTCTTGATATTCTCACAGGTATATTCATAGATTCGTGAAGGAGGATTGCAGCAGTGTTTATTAGTGTACTGTATAATAGACCTTCCCAACCCACAATAACACTCATGCAATGAAGCAGTTATCCAGGGATTATAGATTATATTTTTGAAAGAACTGCGGAACTAATTATTAAAATAGGAACATTAAAGGAAAATTGGTCACATTTGCAAAAGATTCTAAATTGGAGGGTTTGGCTCGCAGTATGGGCCATGCAGGTGAATCAGCATGATTTATATAGAATTCAGGGATGGGCAGAAACATGGTAAATGAAATTCAACACAGCTAAATGTGAGGCTCTACATGTCAGAAATGAAAGCAGTAGACAGGATTACTTTATTGGAGCCTTAAAACTGCAATGTGCTTTATTTGGAAAAGGTCTGGGAGCGCTTGTTGAACAAACCCTTACAGGTTCTAGCTGCTCTGCTGTGGCAGTTAATAAGGTCAATGGGATGCTGTGACATACAACCAAAAGTACTGAGTATAAATCTAAGGTGGTTATACTTCTCTTGTGAAATATTTTTAAAAAATATATGGAGTCATCAGAAAAAGTTCAAACAAGCCACAAAGTTAATTCCTGGTATAAAAGATAAAAGTTATGAGGACAGACTGAAGAACCTCTCCAGCTTTCATAAAAGGAGACTTAGGAGTGATCTGATTGAGGTCTTAATGAAAAAGGGATTGAGAAAGTTAACTATGCAGGATTATTTAGGCCAAGTTCTGTTTCCAAAACTCGGGGTCATGAATTGAAGCTTGCCAAGGGTAAATTTAGCACTGATATTAGGAAATATTTTTTCACGCCGAGTGATCACAGTGTGGAATAGCTTGCCTGGTCATGTCATAGAGGCAGAAACTCTGAGAGCTTTCATGATCAGACTTGACACAGTGCTAGATACCATCAAGTCCTTAAGTATCTGAAGTGTTAGGTTCACTTTATTGATTGGAAAATGGTGAGCCTCGTTGGGCTGAATGGCCTGTGAGAGTCCCTCGTGTGATGTGATGTTTCTTTTTTTTTTAATGTAAGTGCATGTGTGCCTGTGTGTGTATTTGTGTGCGTGTGTGTGTCTGTGTGTGCGTGCATGCATGCGTGTGTGTGTGTGTGTGTGTGTGTGTTTGTGTGTGTGTGTGTGTAACTGCTTGTCGGTGCCTGACCCAGATTGGCTTCATAATAACCTGTCCAGTTCTGAATGCCATTGGTCTGGTTTTTGCCCCACAAGCTTGTTTTGATTTTCTAATCAGAGAAGTGACCTTTACCAAATGAGAACATCACACTCAGTTCTTTCAGCCCTCCACTACAGTAAACACTATTTTTGGACATTGATTAATGACTGAGACATAGATTTAGATTTCCAGTTATGCCTGTCAAATGAGCATAGAAATTTCTCTTAAAATTAGGTTCCTGTGTACTTTGTGAACTAGATCTGTTGCATGAGGGAAAGTGTTGTGTTCCGGGGTTCTGGCCTTTGGCCAGAACAGTATTGTTTATGGTTTTAACAGTTTCATGTTCAAGTTTTCATAGTATCATAGTTCATGTTCATGTCATAGTTTTAACAGTTTCTTGTTTCAGGATTTCACATTCCATGTCCATGTTTTTACTTTTCCATGTTTTTGTTTTCGCCAGGTCTGCCATGCCACTCCACCGCTTGTCTGCGTTCCGCCCTGTGCCTTCGTTGTTGCACATTTCTGAGCTCTGGTTGGCTTTGGTATTTCCCCTTCCTTCCATGCTGTGCTGATTCGGGGCTCTCTAAGCTTAATTGACAATTAACTGTTTTTAAGTTACTAACATTTACTAACACTCACTGGGTGGTGTTATTCTTAGATAGGCATATTACTAATTTAGACAGGGAGTTTATTGTCATGATTCCTGCTTTGCTATTTCAAGATCTTGCTGTGCTTTTCTGTTCTTAACATTCATGCTTGCTTCCAAACTGCATACTTAATTGGTACTTAAGCTGAGCACGCTCATTCTCTTAATGAGCAGGTCATGTCATCCAATCTCTGTCCATGTCTTGATCTTGCCATGCCTCTTGTTTCTGCTTCTCCAGGTGTTGCCCCTCATGTGTCATGATTACTTACCCTTTATCTGGATGCGGTGGAAGTTGGCTGGCAGACAGAGTCTCAAGTTCTTGTTGTCAAGTTCCCTTGCATTTCTAGTTTCAAGTCTTGTTCTAGCCTCTTGCTTTGTGTATATATATAGTCTTGTTATTTATTTTTCTTCATCTTCTTGCCTGTAGTTTCCAGTGCCTTTTGTTTTTTGTCATTTGCATTCTTTATTTATAGCTCTGTGTAGCGTACTTTAGTTTGTCCTTTTGCAACCCTTTGGGCCAAGTTTTTCGTTGGCCCTCGTGCCTGTTTTGTTTTGTTTTTCAATAAATCCTCATTCCTCTTCACCTCGCTTCTGGTGTCTACCTGATCCCATATCAGGAAAGAAACACTTGCATAAAAATGGAATTAATTCTATTTTAGATCATCAGGTATATGAGCTCCCTGTGTTTTTTTTTGGGGGGGGGGGATATTTTTAAGGAAATTGAAAGCTAAAGAAGTTGTATTGTTGGGTGCACACTGTGCATGCCTCACACAAATGAATTATTGTAATTGCATGGCTCTTCTATTCTCACATTTGTATTTTGCACAGTGTTGAAGAGATCAGTGAAAACTTCCCTTTCACATTTTTTTTTTATGTCAGATCATTGACATTCACTTTCACCAATGCATTTCAAGCTAAATTGTGAGATAAAACAAGCATTCTTTACTTATTTACATCACACTGATGTTGAAATTAACAAATTAGCTTTGTCACAAATGATACTGCAGTGCCTATGAGGATGGTAAGGTTGCACCAGTATTTAAGTAATGATAGCTGCTGTGAATGAATATTTCATTTATTGCGCTCCAACTGAGAATAAGCTTTACAGCATTTGGAATCAGTTCAAAGTGTGAGGTCTCAGACACGAGGATAAGTCCAATTATTTCCTGTGGATTATGGACAACACAGAGCCACAGACATTCATACCGTGGCAGGATGGCACACATCCCGCCATGCCCCAAGTGCATGTATAATGAGGATACACTGATTCTTTTCTCACTGACTTTTATTGCAGAATAACTGGATTTTGGTGCAGTTGCCATGGCAACGCAGACACTGCTATCCCATTGCTAATATTTTCGTTTCTGCTAATACCTGTTATGGACTTCAGAGATGAATTCAAAGCAGAATTCCAAAAGTCATAGATCACTTTAATGAAAAAAAAAACAGTAAATAGAGGATCTAACACATGTGGGTGTGTTATGTAAAAGTTATGAAATTTTACTTTAGCGAGCTTTAGCAAGCAACAAATGCAAAATTTACATAATGAATTTTATAATTTTCCTATCCCATGACCAAGAGTGAGATTTTGTTTATTGCACAACTGAATAATGTAATTTTACAGAAAACTAGAGGCACTCCTAGAGTGCAAACCTCCTCCAAGGCAGCTCAGTCGTAATCTTGCTGAGTGAACATGGCTCTTAAGAAATTTGAGGTTTATCACATAACTGAAGTGCTTTTCCCAAGTACCAACTCATGACATACTTTTGATTTATAACCTATATATCACTTTTGCGAAAATCGCATTGGCTGGGAGCATGGGGAGAAAAATTATGTCATAAAGTTATGATTATGTCATATGTCAAAATTATGTCATATGTTATGACATAAAGTTATCTCTTGTTGTTTCTACTGAGCCAAACTGAATACCGAGTGTAACGTTGGTTGAGTCGGTATGGCTCAGCGCTGCAGGAGGCTAGTTAAGCGTCACTGACATAACCAAGTTCACGTTACTTAGCGAGGTAGTGTGTAAGCAATACTTTTTAAAAATGAATATGTAACATTAGTTCTTTACCCAGAGAGCTAACATTGGCTAACTACGCAGTTGACTGAATTTATAAAGCGTTACTCGTTCAGCCACAAATGTCTGTGACTCAGAGACTGTGTAAGCAGAGCGATGTAGTTCACGCAGTGCAAACATACATTGGGCGCTAAGGGAAATTGCATTTGCTTTCGATGAAATTACACAATTCATTTGATAAACAGAATGAGAAAGTTATGAAAGTCATTGAGTAAATTTTGGGTTTGTTGCTCACAAAAGCTTGCATAAAAGGCAAAATTTACTCAACTTGTTTCATAACTTTCATATGACATGCCAACCCTTGTAAGATCCTGTATATCAGCAACATAGGATTTTGTGATGGCAACTGTGGTGGGAATATTGTTTGACCAATCGCCGTTTAATAGGATTCATCCCTGAAGTAATAGCGACCCACCCAAAGAATTGTGGAGATATCCATTGAATACTATCCTGTTCACAAACAAACAGACAAATGGCACCGACCACAAATACCTCCTGCCAACTTCGTTTGATGGAGGTTAACAAATGTAATTCCCATTAGCTCCCACTGTAATTTAGCATTGCACTCCATCTCCATCACTCTGATAACATAGCTCGTCATTGAGTCCCGGACATTTATGGCTTGTAAATTCAGTTTACTGAGTAGCTAGCTAACAAACTAATGTTACATAATGGTTATGAAAAAGTACTACAAACACATTAGCTAGCTAGTCAGGTAACCTGAACTGAGTCATGTGAGTGGCACTTAGCTAGCTTGCTACAGCATTGAGCCATGCTGATTTAAGCAATGTTACACTTGGTATTCAGTGTGGCTATATAATAACAACGTGATGTAATGCGGAGTGATTTTTTTTTCTCCTACACTCACAGCCAATGAAATTTTTGCAAAATTGATATGTACCTATGGTAATATCAAAAATATGTCATGAGCTGGGCTATGGTAAAAGTACTACAGTTATGCGATAAGCTGCAATTGGTACTAAAACTGAAGAATGTTCAGGGGCCGGTCTGAGTCAGGTGAGGGCTGAACAACTATACAAAAGGTCAGGCAAGCCGAGATCAGTAGACTGGTCAGAGATCGCTACCAGGCAGGTAAACTGTGGTTAACACAGCACGCTGGACTATGCAGACTCCCAAACCCCAACGCTTGTAGGAACTGGAAGGCACGCCACTTTAGGAGCTGCTAGATACAGAGAAAACAATCCCTAATAAATCCAATCCACTTTATTTATATAGCACAATTTTAACGAACGCAAGGTCACCAAAGTGCTGTACAAAATAAAAACAATAAATAAGACAACAAAAGATAAAATATACAATAAAAAGATAAAGGCAATAAAATATACTGCCCACACTAGATAAAAAGTATACATACACATAAAAACAACAACCTACATGGTGTCAAAAGCCAAAGAATAGAGGTGGGTTTTAAGAAGACTTTTGAAATGAGAGAGTGAGGCGGCCTGTCTAATGTGCAGCGGAAGGTCATTCCACTGTTTTGGGGCTGCAACAGCAAATGCTCGAGCCCCTCTGAGCTTAAGCCTAACTTTAGGCACTGTCGCATGAATAGTTATTGGCTTCCGAAGACGTAAAATTCAGAGCACTTTGACTGAACCGACTTAAAGCATAATGTAGAGCAAGCAGAAACAATGAGGGACTGGTGAGGGGAAGGGAATGAGGAATGCACATGAAGAGGTGAAAGTTACTTCGCAATAATCATATAATGAGAATCAATTGATGAGACTGAAACTAACGCAGACTGTTGAATCGCAGGGAAAATAATTTACACAAGAAGCGGGATATGATGGCAGCGGGGTCCTAGAATTTGTCTACCGTTCTAATTTTCATTAAACTCCGTGACTATACCGCATCAATAGGTTTGTCTCCAAGTTATATTTACTTATTCATTCACCTATTGACGAAAAATAGCATCACTCTGTAGATCGGTTGGATTCAGCGCTGACCCGATACTCCAGGCCAACCTGCGCTCGGAGTGACGCTTGAGGTCACAACACATCCCCACAAAAAAAAAAAAAAGCTCGGGATGCTGCTTTCACTGATTGGACATGACGAGAATGTGGTTGGTACAGAAGAAGACACGTTACATATGCCATACTGTGATGTAAGTTGCCAACTTAAATTTTATTCAAACGCGGCCAGTTGACTGAGACATTTGAAATGTAACAGAGGAATGTGAGACAGGTGATTTCCGCGGTACCGCTGCCTTCTCCGAATGTGCAGGGAGCATCAAAACGTGCGAATACGTTGTCGCGCGCGTAGCAACATTTTCAGTCTGGGGGTGCAGACGCTTGTGCAATAGAAGGACGAAATCCACGCTGAGCACACGGGATGTTTTGTACTAAACTGAAGGAACTAAAAATAACTGGTGAGTGCCCATTCTCTGTGGGTACAGAAATGGATCCCGTTAATTCTGAGGATTACGCACGGAAAGATTCAGGAGACTTGCGGCCAGTCTCCAAAGATGTCTATGGAACTGCACCTGAAATCGTTCCTCGGCGAAAGCCAAGTAGAACCAAAGTAAATCTGCATACATTAGGAGACAGCATCCGCAAATTGACATGCCCCGAGGTAAACACTTTTGTTTGTGAATTCGCAAATAATCTGTCGCTTCATATAGCCTACTAGCGTCGAGATAAGTTATTTTTCACCTGCTGAAATCAGAACGCAGATGTTTGAAGTGGGGGAGTAGTGAGCGATTTCGTGGAAAGATTTCGAAGTGGTATGCTTTATGTAACGATTTAATCAGGTCAGTGTAGAAACCCTGTTGTCCGACTCACTACTTCTGTGTTATTTCTGTTTTTACAATTCAGTTACTGGAGCTGCATCATGCCTTCCTCAGAATGGTGCAAAAACACAAACAAGATATGATATGGTAAGACTGAAATAGCGAAATGCACAGATGCATAATACGCGGCATTGAACTGTAACACTGAAAACCGTTGTGTCTGGATGCCATTTGTATCATGTTATTGGGTTCGACCTTCAGAGCAAACCGACTAAAAAAAAAAAAAAATCGAACGTCACCAAAAGGGAACACGTCCTGTTGAGGGAGGGTTGCTCTGTTGAGATGGATGGAACCAATTTTCTCTTGTCTGGATCCATAAAAATTACTCTGTACCAAAACTATTGGAGTACCTGGATATTGTTTTATCATTATTCCACTCGGATCTTTTATCACGGGCTGGTTCTAGGCTATCTCCATGCACTACGGTGTTTTGTAGTAGCCTACAAAGTAATTTCTTGATTATGCAAAGTACTGAATAAATTATATTGCAATTATGTTTTTGCGCTGAAATTATTGATGACTGGCATTATAATTCATTGCAAAATGGGAACTCGTCAACTAAATGCGTTCAGTCATGCAGGGGAGCAGTGTTCCTGCCCCCTGCAACTTGTGTGGTGAAGCATGACAATTTCTCTGTCTGCAGTCCCCCTGCACTTCATGCTGATATTTACCAGTACACCTCCAGCAGCTGTGGAGAATCAGATGCGTTCATTGAAAACTTAAGAAATTACTCTGTGAAATCAGGTAAGTACCTGTCGTGGAAAAGAGTTTTAATTTTGTCAATATGCCAGTTCTGAATAAATTTTTGTTGAAATTCAGGGAAAGGGAGGTGGTTTTAAATTTTTTTTCTACATAGTGAGCAATGGAATTCTGTCAATATGATTTTGGCTTATGTATTTCAGGCATACCGATGGACTCTGTACAAGTATGCCTCGGGGCTGAGCTTTTCGAAATATGTTACGAGGAGGATGGACACATTCTGGAAGTGGTTGGTGGTGCACTCCATGACTTCCTGAACAGTTTCAATATCCTTTTGAAACAGAGCACGATGTTGGCCCCAGGTGATGCGGCCCACGGGAAAGCACCGTCAGTGCTATGCTTGGACAAAGACCCGGGACTCCTTACTGTGTACTACTTCAATCCGCACAAAACAACCGAAATGTTCTTCCCTGGGGTAATCAAGGCTGCAGCTAGTGTGCTGTATCAGACTGAGGTGGATGTGGAAATGGAGAGGTTAACGAGTGGGAAGAGAGTTTTGAACGAGCACAGCCAGCCTCACCTGCTCTACTCTGTGACTGTGAAGCACACAAGTCTTCTCAGCCCTCGTCCTGTGAATACCCATGACTCCGTGGATATACCAAAGACGCTCTTCTGCCAGACATTCCCTTTTCACATCCTGCTGGACCAGGATTTGAGCTTGTTGCAGATTGGAGATGGTCTGAAGCGGCGGCTGGGTCGCAGAGATGTTCAAAGGAGGTCCGTTTTCCATGAGCACTTTGTGATTTTGGCTCCTGCGGTCGACAGCACCTTCCAGGGCATTCTGACCATGCTGAACACTCAGTTTTTTCTAAGGATTAGAGATGCAACCACCCCTGCTGACTGCACAACAAAGGTAAAGGGCTTTAATATGACAGCGAATTATCATATGAGTTGTGAACTTTCACTCACTGAACTTATAAATAAACACCATTCAGCAAAAAAAATATCTGCTCGCATTTCATAGCATTTCTTAAAGGCCCATTCAGTGATTTTAGCCATTCTTGCTGACTACCGTCAGACTAGTCGCAAAGAAGTTCAGGACCTCATCCCCCCATTCCTCCCTCTCCTAACGGTTTTTTTTATGGTCATGTACTACAGCAGGATGGGTGATTTAAGCTAAGTCGTTTTGATGGTGCTCTTGATAATTTGTTTAATTTTAGCAACAACAAGCCCAAACTGGCACACATTTGCTCCCAGCTAACTTTGATTATTTTATGCAGCTAATCATTAGGTAGTAGCCAGTCTTTGGGCAGTGTTTATCAACTATGGGAGGAGTCGAATAAAATATGTTACCTATAATTCGCGCTGAACCCATTTAGATGCCTGGCTGATTGTTTGGTTGATGGGCTGCTGATTGGCCAGGATTTGTTTCTGCAGTGTAAAATACATTTTTTTTACCTTCTTAAAAAGAGTCAGAAACTCTCTTTTGGGTGTCAAGAGAAAACCCCCCCCCCCAAAAAAAAAAAATCCCGCATGATTTGAAGAAAAATATTTACAGCTTGAATTCCACCAGAATTGGTATGGTATGTAGAATATTAGTAAAACGTCTGATCATCTGTTTCCTCCATTTAGTCGAGAACAGCTCAAAGAAAATATGAGTTATGTTTCACCCGGTCAACTATGTTAATTCTTGTAAATTTTTGCAAATTCCGAATTTGATGCTTGCAACGCATTCCAAAACCACGAGGGTCTGGGGAATGGACAGACTCAAAAAGTTGTGGAATCTTCAGAAAAAAATTATGAAATGGTATAAAATGAGCAACCACAAGAGGCATGGTCGTTTACCGATACACTGGTTCAAGTTTTGCCACTTTGCCAAAAATTGTATGAGCAAATTGTCAAACTATTTTAGAAAAATGGTGCTGGATATGTTATTGCATGGAATTTAAGGATCTTAGCACTTGCATGATGTAATATAACCACTCTGATAATCTGGAGGAACTGGAACAATCTTTGTACGTAAATGACTCGGCCGAATACCAGTATCGGTATTGCACATGACCTTCAAGCCCTCAGATGGCACCACATCAAGAACAGACATGCTTCTGTGAACATAACCACATGGACTCGTAAATACTTAAGAAGAGCCATCACATTGAACACAGTTTGTCACGGCATCATAAAATACAAGTTAAAACTCTACATTGCAAAAAGCAAGTTATATATCAACATTATCTAGAAGCACCGCTGACTTCTCTGGACTCAAGCTCATCTGATTTAGACTGACAGTAAAGTGGAAAAACATGCTGCAGTCTGACAAGTCCATCTTTCAATTTGTTTTTTGAAGTAATGGACATAGTCTTCTCTGGGCAAAGAAGAATGGGACTCTTCTAATTCCTTAAATGGCATATTCAAAACCCAGCTTCTTTCATGCTTTGGGGCTACATTAGTGCACTCGGCATTGGCAAATTGTACATCTGTGAATGCAGTTGGTTGCAAAAGGGTCCAACAACATATGCTGCCTTCCAGATATCTTTTGCAGAGACAGCCCTGCTTGTTCCTGCAGGATAACGCCAAGCCACACTCTGCACGTATTACGTACAACAGGACAGATTCATAGACACAGAGTGTGGGCACTGAATGCTTCCCCAATTTGTCTCCCTCTGAAAACGTGTGACAGATTTTTAAGCAAAAAAAATATATACTCAGAGATTTCAGACTGTTGACCAATTGATGTCTTATATCAGTCAAGAATGGGAAAAATTTGTGTCATCTGTTCCAAATTGGCTCCAGAATGCGAGTAAAAAGTGAGGCGACCTTACGCCGTGATGAACATGAACCTATCCTTACTTCATTGGATCGTGCTGCATACATCACAATTCAAAATGGCTATTATTTTCAAGAAACAATAAAGTTTATGAGTTAAAGCATTACTTACTATATCTTTTAAGTTTTCTCGCTTGAATGCAGGTTAAAAAAGATATGCTGATAAACTGCTTGTTTTTATTTACATTTGATACGTGTGCCCTAGTTCTTCTGGAAGTGAGGTTGTAATTTCAAGGACCACAATATAACCATCTGCTGGGGTCTAATTATCACTACATGCTTCAGACAGCAATGTCGTCTGGATCCTGTAAAGTGATGCAAAATATGTATCTAAATATATTAAGCTTAGTACAATTTAATTAAATCGTAAGCAGAAAATTGCACATTTATGGCATGTATTTTCCACTGATCTTTGTTCTCTATGACCGTTTCCATTATAGCTGATGGAACTCAAGGGACAAATGATTTTCATGACCGAGTCCAACCATATCTTGTTTCTGGGCTCTCCATGTGTGGACAAACTGGATGAGCTGACTGGGCGGGGCCTGTATCTCTCCGACATACCCATCCACAATGCTCTACGGGATGTTGTTCTGGTTGGAGAGCAAACCAAGGCCCAGGACGGGCTTAAGAAGAGGCTGGGGAAGGCTAAGGCTGCCCTGGAGCAGGCCCACTGGGCCCTAGAAGAGGAAAAACGGAAGACTGTTGATCTGCTCTTCTCCATATTCCCTGGGGAAGTGGCGAGGCAGCTGTGGCAGGGGCAACACGTCCAGGCCAAGAAGTTTGACAACGTGACCGTGCTGTTCTCGGATATCGTTGGCTTCACGGCCATCTGCTCCCGGTGCTCGCCCATGCAAGTGGTTACCATGCTGAACGAACTTTACACCAGGTTCGACCACCAGTGCGGAGAGTTGGACGTTTACAAGGTGCTGTGGTATACACTGTCCAACTCTAGTTTTCACCTTCCAGAATAGGGGCCATTTCTTGATTCAAGATTACGTGTAACCTTGTAGAACGCAGAATCTTATTAATTCTTTACCATCTGGGATCCTGGTCCATGTTCTGTCTAATGCATCTATCCTGCTAACTCCATAATCCTGCTGTCAAAAAACTGTCAGGAAATTATGCAATTTACAGAGGCTAATTGGTTGGGATACCATTATGTATTTGCTTAACTGTGAATGCTAATTCTTTGCAATAATGTGTATGTAATACATTTATTTATATTAACTTGGTGCAATATTTAGACACACATCAGTATGTGTAATTATGTGCTATGGGCATTGTGCAATTTAATTCAGTCCTGCACTTTATTGGGCATTGTGCAATTCAATTCAGTCTTGCACTTATTGCACTAGACACTAGACACTTTATCAAACCACACTTTAGCACATGGCACTTTAATTAGCTCTCCAGAACTTTTTAACTAATCTGCAGTCTTTCTGGTCCTGTTACTTTTGGCCACTTAGCTTTTGGTCCAGCTGTATTTTCTTTCCGTGTATCCCGGACCTGGAACCCGATACCTAGTACTATATGTGAACTCCCGACATTTACCTTTTCACAAAACTTTTTAAGGCACGGCTATTGAAAAACTGGACCTGTGAGCATAATTCTGTCTAAAATTGTATATCTATCTAATTGGTTAACTATTTGGGGCACCACTCTGTATTTGTTTAAACTATGCGTACTAATTCTGTGCAATAGTGCACACATAATACATCTAGGTATACTGACTTAGTGCAATTTTTTGACACAAATCAGGATGTGCAATCGTGTGCTATGGGAATTGTGCAATTTAATTCAATCTTGCACTTTATTGGCATTGTGTAATTCAATTCAATCTTGCACTTTATTGGGCATTGTGCAATTTCAATTAAATCTTGCACTTTATTGGGTTTTGTGCAATTCAATTCAATCTTCCACTCTACACTTTAGCAAATGACATTTAAGCCCATGACACTTTAATCAGCACTTTTTAGCTTTTCTGTGATATTTTCGGTCCCGTTACTTTTTGTTAGTTAGCTATTGGTCTATGTATGTATGTATGTTGTTTATGTTGTATATGGTTTGTGTATGTTGCCTTGGGTAACATGACATATTGTTTCATTGTCTTAGTCTTGCTTATTGTACTTTTTATTTCCATTGTTTCATGTTTAACATCAACCTGCCAATGGCACTGGGGGTGGAAATTAGCCATTTGTCTACAAGTGTATAATCCCACATATTTATATGCAAATGTTCATTAATATGTGCTGTTCCCATCAAAAATAAATAAATAAAAATTATATATATATATATGTATATTTGCACAATAAGGTTAACCACTTACTCTCATGCCCTTTGCCTCGGAAAACAATTCTCACTGGTAATGCAACCTTGTTGCTTATTTTATCATAAGGCAATTAAAGCAAAGAAAAAAATCAAAAGGCAATTAAATAATGTTTTGCTTCTTTCATTTATTATTTTGTATGACATTTAAAACACAATCATGTTGTGTTTTAACAAAAAACTGAATAAAATTTTAAAAAATGGTGGAGCTGAGCTCTGGCCCAATTAAAATTATTTTAAATACAATTTTAAAGCAAAATAATATGGAAAGGTTAACCAGCATACATGGCAGGTCCATCTTAACCCTCTCCAGCCCAATTAATTTTTTTGAGATTTGAAAAATCTTTCATTCATGGAGAATAGTTCTCATACGCTAGTGGCTGCTGGTAGAACTAACATTGTATTTTTGCAATACTGAGCTGGAAGGCTAACTTCATCAAACCATTTCCCATGTGGTCTTCATATTTTATAATCAGTCATCAACTGATTTATTGTTGCAAATTTGCAACATGAGCCTGGAGAGGGTTAACAGGAGTTTGCTACGCAGGAATGGTAGATGCGGGATCATGCGCATGTCAGAGGATTTATTTCAGTTGTTCACTTGCGATATGTAAATGCTCACTTCTCTCCCACCATTAAATGTAGCGTCCATGTAAGCTGTTTGTTCGGATTGAAACCATTACACACATGCAAATGGGGCTATTGTCTTGTCTGTACATTGGATGTTGTTCCAGGTTTTTCTTTTTTTTTTTTTGCAAAATCTTTGATTTTTAGACTTTGAAATGGTTTACATTTTGGTTTTACTCACTGAATTTACTCTGGTGAAGTCTTCTCTTGATTGTTCACTTTAACTGTGTGTTGGGGTTTTCTTCACCGGAGAAAATTCATCAGTCATACACCACAATTATTATCCATCGTCTACCAGTCATTTCGAGTTCTTTTTTTGTGCTCACCCATGCCTGGGTTGTATTTAAGAATGTAACAAACCGTTGAAGTGGCCAAACTAAATGTTTTTTGCCAACTTTCCGGTGGGTTTGTTTTAATTTTCCATAGTAATTCATTGTACTGGCGTTGGCAGCTTTTTGGACTCCATACAGAGAGTTAACAGCAACATATTCCAAATGCAAATGCTTCATTCTAGACTTTGTTGTAAGTTAAATAATGAGGCAATAAAAACACATGACCATGGAACCAGTGATGTGCGGTCAGAGGCTATTTTGGTGAGGCAGAATCCTCCCCTTTGCTTGAGTAGAAATCGGATGATTAATCACTTTAGAAAGACAATTCGGCAGAATGACGGGCCAGTTTCAGTGTCCACGGTGTTATTACTCAGTACATCGAATCTGAAATGATAATTAGACAACAGATTTGCGTGTACTTGCTTCCCGGAAGCCGAAGCAATGTGATCAACAAATATTAAAACAGTTTGATTAATGCAGTTCAGTGCTTGATCAATATACAATGTATTCTCCTTTAAATGCGTTCTATTACACCCAAACAAAAAAAGCGAGAGTTTATTTTCAGTCTTCTTTCATAATCCGATCAACAAAGTGTTTAACCAATAAACAATATACAGAATTAGAGAGCCAAGAATTGATTATGCTGATTTCCATCATTGCAGTCTCAAATTGAAACGTATACGCGAATGAATCTTTTTGTCATTCTCTCCTCTATCAGTATGCGGGCTTCCTATAGGCTTGGTCTTAATTATTTTGATTGTCAATCAGGAACAGTACATGGGAACAGGTTCACAAAATCCTGTGAAAAACGTTTTGGTCACAGCCTCACCTCACCACGTATCTCTGGCTTCCTGTAAGCAAGTACCCACAAATCTGCCATTTCTTGAGCATTTCAGGTTCGATGTACTGAGCAATAACGCACGTCTGATGGAACGGCCGTGCTGCCGATTGTTCAAATTTTTTTGGTCCCTTTAAAATGGGGAATTAAGATATAAGTACCCTCAAATTAATGCTGAATGTCTGAATGTTGAGCTCATTCTGAGTATTCAATTTCAACACCAAAACGCTTTCGTAAACAGATAAATTGACACCTTTTTCTGCTTATATGGCATAACAGGTTCAGGTTTTTTTGGACTGGACTATAAATGAGGAAATAAGGTGTCTATTTTAAGCCATGATATAATGCATAGTATGTCATTAAATGAAATATCTCAATTATTTTACTGAGTATTTTTAATCAGGGTATTCTTCTGCATATTTGTGGTAACTGCTGAATTAATTAAAAATCTTCTAAATTACTAAGGAGATCAAATTAAAATCCACCACCTCCCTTACAGAAGCTCTATAATTTCTGTACATGGAGTCCACACTAATTTTAGACTCATTGTGGGGAAAAAATAGTTTGGTTGTCTTTTGTGCAGTGAATTATCTGGGGTAAACAGTTCATTACTATCTCAAATTAAGGCAGAAATGCTTGTAATATTCGACCATTATTCGAAAATAGCTGTAAAGTCCGACAAGTTTACTTACTTAAAGCTGCTGTAACTGATTTGGTCATTTTCGTAGCTTCTTACCTGTAGCCTGTGTAAGCAGTCCCCACCCCCCATCCTTGAGCCAGGCACAGGAACGCGCTTCGGTTTCCGACAGAGGCAGAGGAGAGTAGCGGCTCAACTACAATAAAAAGTACAATAGAAACAGACACTTTCAGTGATTGTCATGAGAAAGCTACACTGAAAACATGGACCAACGATATATTACATCCATGCAAAAACTTCGGTATGAATGGCCTTTTGAAGGTATTAGCTAAAACTAGCAAGTATCCTATAGCCACACATGCTGTCTTTACACAGCTTAGCAAGCTGTAGGCAGCCACAAACAATGACGGCTCATTTATAAACTGATATTAGCCGGATTAAAAAGCATCAACAGGACTATCCAAGGCTGATAAATGTGCATACCTGCAACAAAGTAAAACAAAGCTAGTGGCAGCAAGGCTAGCTGTGCATCGCTTAGTAAACCCTTTGATTCCTTCAGTTTTCCCCATTGAAAGCGGTACCAATATAAATACAGCTCTTGGCGTCTCACATTTTTCCCCTTAATTCTATTTGTTCCTTTACCATTCTTTGGCACTTTGGCTGTTTAATTATGTACGCCGTTGCCCGTAGCGCGAGGATCGGAAGCTTCATCTGTTAATGCATTACTGTTATTGATTTACATGGCGCACTAACAATGCCGATTCCGCTCGCGAATTCACAAGCAGAGAGAAACACATCTTGATGGTGTTCTCTCACCTGATTGGATAGAGGCAGTCGGTGACTCTGGAATTTTATATGCTGCAAAATTGCAGAGGACAGTGAGTGAGAGACCTGTGTTATTGACCAGATGCTCTAAATAGATGATCTCTATCGGAGTGTGGAGCTATTTTACACTTTTAAAAAAAAAAAAAAATCACAGTAGCTTTAAATTTGCTTTGCATAATGTAATTGAGGATATTGTACTTTTAACTGATATTGTACTATTGTTCTTTGGCCTCCACTGTGTTTATAGTTTATGTTCCATTTTTATGTTATGAAAGCTATCTGTTTAATAATTGTTTTCTTCTGACATATCAGCACTATCCATGCCCTGCACTAACTTCTAACACTCTGTTGAATTTCAGGTGGAGACAATAGGAGATGCATACTGTGTTGCTGGGGGCTTGCACAAACAGACCTGTACACATGCATTTCAGATTGCACTCATGGCTCTGAAGATGATGGAATTGTCAAACGAGGTTACCACACCAGCTGGTGAAGTTATTAAGGTCAGTACCTTGAGCCACCCGGTTCAAACTGCCATAGGAAGCTGGCAGTTGATGAATACTGTTTTCAGTAGAATATTGTACAGTGCGTGCTGGATCATTGTTGTTCCAAAACAATACAGTCTGTTTACTTGATCATTATAATTGCTTGTTCGCAATGGGGACATGTTCTAAAATTCCATTTTTTTATGTTCACGGCGCGACCGTAAAATTATTGTTGGATATTATATGTGGAAACTTTGGTGATGGGGCTATAGTATGTATAACAAAACTGTCTGTTTTTTTTGCATGTTTAGAGAATTAGTTTTCTCTTGGTGATCAGTAGCCGCTTAGATTACTAAGATGACTACATTACGCTGGTGTCAGAAATAAAAACATTTCATTAATTTTTCAGACTTTTTAAAAGTCTGAAGTACTTCCTGTTATTTAAAAAAATACATTGATTTGAGAGTTTTGCATCATACCTCCAAGTAACTACGCATTGTTTTTGTTGACTGCAATTTAGAAAAGTTAACATTGTTTTAACTTCTTTGCCGAAGTGCTAACCCCATTTGAGAGTATAAACTAGATATCCCATGATCCTCCTGGTTCCCAAAGCAAAAAAGGAATGCATCCAGGTAGCCTGTTTAAGTAGCTAGCTTACTAAATAGTTAGCTACTGTATGTTGGATTTAATATAGCCAACCTAGCTCATTTTCAAGTAGCTAGCAACAATTTAAATTAATTGCCACGTTTCTTTGTCCAATGTTAGTGTAAAATTTTATTTGCCAACAAACTAGCTAGCCAATCAGTCTTTCATGTCAATGCATATCTGACCTAGCCAGCAAGCTACGCAACTAAATTATTAGAACTTGCCAGTATAACATTAGTTAAGTAGCAAAGTGCTATTCACTGTTCTCTCTTTATTTCTATGCACCAAATGTAGCTAGCTAATGGCAGCCTGCAAACTTGCCAGCTAGCCAACTTGACACCCTTGCCAATGTGCCATTATCAAAGCCTTCTAGCTGCCTTGCTAAGCAATCATAAGTTTTTGATCAAGGATTAAAGTTGTGAAATAAAGGCTATTCAGTATTTCCTACTGATTTCAATGCACCACATATAAGCTAGCTATTAGTAGCCAGCTTTGAAAGTTCACTTGGTAGCAGATATACAGTTTTCTGAAGATTGCCAACAGTAAGCAAACGTGGCAGCATTCGTTTTGCATCTTGTTTTCTGCCATTTTTGTCTCTGATCAGCCTCAGTCAAGTTACTGTCTTAAACATTTGCTGAAACTTAGGTACCTGATTAGCCAAGAACAAATCACAGGCTACTTCTGTGTTTGTGGTGGATATGTAGTTTGCCAAAATGGACTGTGAATTGCACTACAAATGCAATAGCGCTCTTGCTTAAATGGGCTACTCTGTTGAAATAATCTTGGAGGGAATCAGCTCATAAAATTAATTCTAATTCAAGTAATGCCAAAAATTGTCCAAACTCAATCCTAAATTTCCATGGGGATTTTATGTCTGCCACCAGGAGCAAAGTAGTTTGTAGCAGAGATGTAGTCACCTCAGTACTTAGTAGGGGTATTTCTCTAAAATGAACAAACTGAGTAGGTTTGAGTGAAATGTCCCTCTCATGCGCTCACAGTGTGGACATCTGTTTTCCATACCTGGACGTTAAGAATTCCTAGCCCCATGTTATCAGTTATATTCAATATTCACCCTCAGGTAATGTTATCTTGCGCTTCAGATGTGTTCTAAAATTAATACATTTGTTTCAGATGCGAATTGGAGTCCATTCTGGATCAGTTCTTGCTGGTGTTGTTGGCGTGAAAATGCCTCGATACTGTCTTTTCGGCAACAACGTCACATTGGCAAACAAGTTTGAATCCTGTAGCCTCCCTGGAAGAATCAACATTAGCCCAACGACGCACAGGTACAATTGTGGTGAAAGAATACAGGAAGGAATGCAATGTAAAATATAGTGACCTAAGAAATGTCTACTCGCTTCCTCTGTCCAATTGAAGATTTAGATAAACATTGTGTCATGGTTCTGGATGTTTGTGCGTGTGTTTTGGACTTTTCTTCTTGGCTCTCGTCCCGGGAGGGTATTGAATTCCTCTTCAATTGGATTCTATACCCAGCTAGCTGATTGAACTGGGGCTGAGCTTCCCCAGTTATAACTCTATGTATATAACTCTATGTAACCCGGATGTTCGCCACGCCTCTTTGCTAGTGTCTGTCTGTAGCTACACACTATAGCCGAAGATATCTGTAGTCAGGATTTGTTTGACTTTATATCTTCTCCTTATTTTTGGAGTTCTTCTACCATTTTTCTTTCTCACTTTGCTTCTGTATTTCGGACTATTATACAGCCTTTGGAAGCGCAAGCTTTTTCCAATGGTCTGTGTTAGGGATGCACCGAAATGAAAATTTTTGGCCGAAACCGAAAATGAGAAAAACTTGGCCGAAAACAGAAACACCGAAAGAAATAATGCCAATTTTTAGTACCATTGCATTTATGGCTATGACTGTGTACTTACCTAACTAAAGTCAAGGCATTGCAATGGCAGAATTTAACATTCACGCTTCAAAAAATAAATTGCAAAATTATGAAAATATTTATTTAGCAATGACATTTCAACAAAGCACAATATAAAATAAAATTATAAATAAAATGTTTAACTTAGACCCACTCATGAATAACCTACAGGCCTATAACTGACTGGCCTATTACTGGCTGCTGAAAAATTGTGAAATATGTTACTTGACGACAACAGCAGCCCACTGATTGGTCAAAGAGAATAGGCTGCGACAGACAACTCGCTTCCACATTATCGCTAGGAAATAGGCTTCGCTTTCCATCACTGAAACAGGTCTTCAGATTGGGTTTTGAAACGTGTATCGTTTTAGGCAACTTGATAAATATACTGTGCGTTGCCTTACCTTTCAAACAAGGTTGCATTTGTTCACCGGAAACAGGCTTCACTTTCCATCATTGAAACAGGTCCTTAAATTGTGTTTTTGAAACGTGTGTTGTTTTAGGCAGCTTGATAAATATACTGTGCGTTGCCTTACCTTTCAAACAAGGTTGCATTTGTTCAACAAGTTGCTGCATTTATGAAATGCGTTTTTGTCCGTGATCCTGTTCGTAGCGAAATTGGAAGCAACGGCGTTGTGTCCAATTCTGTTTCCCCAATTCCCCTTGAGAAAGTAATCATGCTGCCCCAATTCTACGAAAATTGCGCTGAGAATAATTTTATGGGTGCTGATGAAGCATTTTGTTCTCAGGAAAGAGAAAGGTATCGCAGATGAGATAACGCATCGTAAAGCGATAAATTCTAATACTCTGCCATCTCCCGCAATTTGCGTGTTTGCCACGTGTTTTGCCTTCACTTTCAAAGTGAAATGTTAAATGACGCCTGCATGTCAAGCTAATCGATCGCGTCCTGACTGCTGTCAAAGTTTTATAAACTAATAAACAATAATTGTTATATCATGTGTTATTTGCTTCTTTTTTATGAAGGAAAAAAGGCAAATTAACATCCGTGTATAGGGATTCCATATTTTTCCAGGGGTTGTAGTTACATTATGGAATACCATTGCTTTGTGTTTTTATGTGGTACGTATTTAATGTGCAACCGAATCGGACACAACACCAACTGCTATCCTATGCATCAGGACAGTGTCAAACAGGAATTGCAATTCAGTACTCGCGGACTTTAGTGCCATAACGAGGTGACGGTGGTGCGCGTCCCCTGATTTAAAACATACAGACAGGCGCGTGCTGACCGCAGTTTTTGCTTGCGTCATCACAACATTCTGTTTCGGCCATATTGTTTCGGTGTTAAAAGTCTTTCGGCCGAAAACCGAAGATGCATCTTTTTGCCTTTTTCGGTGGCCAAAAATTCGCTGCATCTCTAGTCTGTATTATTCTCTGTGTTTGTATTGTGTCCGTGCTGCTCGTTTCCCTCTTGTCGCTGCAACTGGCCTCCTCCTGGCCATTATACATTGCTCCTATTTTTCTACCATTTTACAAACAGTTTGAAGTCAATAATAACAAGTTTTATGTTATTTTGGCTGAGCTAATGCTTGCATGTAAACAGATAACATTTCATTTTCTTTCCAGACTTTTAAAAGAGTGCCCTGACTTCATCTTCATACCCAGAAGCAGAGGAGATCTTCCAGCGAACTTCCCATCAGATGTTCCAGGCATTTGTTACTTCATGGAGGCTGTCCATCAGTCCGCCGGCTGCACAGCCAATCAATTAACCCTTTTAGGAGCACGATCCCAGTGAGATAAGGATGTTCATAATGGAACATTGAAGTGCTAAAGTAACAATCTGCATCTAGAATACTTACTAGGACTACTGCCAAGGCGTTCCAAGATATCTACAGCTGAGGAGAATTCAAAAAACAACCTTCCCCAAAACCCTACTCCTCTCAGGGTTGACTGTGTTAGTAGTTCAACTGAAACTGAATATGGGTAGCCCTGCATAACAAATCCTCTTATTTTGATGCTCCAAGTTTATCCTTCGAAGATAATCTGTCGTTGAATCAGCGAACATAGTACAGTTTATTTAAATGTTTTTTTTGTGGAAATAATTGTAGTTTTTATAGTTCAATACATTTATATATCTTGAAATAGCATACCACTGCTAGATCATCAATAATAATAAAAATAACTTTTTTTCCAGTTCTTATTCTGACGAAGTATGACATAATCTTCAATAAATAAACAAGCATGTAGTTCTCTCTTGATATCTTGTCAAATCTGTGCTGATCTTTAAATGGTCATTACACCAGTGGTTCCTAACCTTATCCACAAAGGGCCGATGTGGGTGCAGGCTTTCGCTTCAGCCATGCAGATACACACCTAACACCACTGATCAACCCCTGAAGTCCTTGCTTAAGATCTTGATTAGTTGAATCAGGTGTGCAGCTGCTCAGCTTGTTGGGTTTTACAAAATGAACCAATAGCGAAAACCAGTAGAATACAAAAAGGAGGCTTTATTTCTGAAGGGGGGAACCCCCCAACAGAGCTGGCAACAGTACAAAGTCCACAATCCAAAATCAGAATCCAAAGGGCGAAATCCAGAGTCATACACAGGGCACCTGTCACAAAAATCGTAGTCAGACAAAAAAGGTCAAAAAACAAGAATGTGGCAAAAGAACAGGGAATCAGCAAAGCTCGGTGTCTAGGGCAGTCCAGTCAGAAAGGTAAATCACAACGAAACAAGGCGAAAGAAGGGTAGCACAGGTAACACGGAAGAACTATCTGACAAGGAAGTGAATCAAAAAGGCATCAAGTATACATATCCGGGTGAACACATGATTAGGGAACACAGGTGCAATCAATGGTACAATAATCAAGGAGCGACACATTAGGAATAAAATAATCACATGAATTTGGCCGAAGCCAAAACACAGACAGGGATAACAAGTCAAACCTATGGACAGACAAACAGCTACAGTCACGGAGTACTAAAAGTGCATAGTTTAGAGAAAGGAAAGCACAAAGCATTTGTGGAGACACACAGAAAATCGCAGCAGAGATAATAGGGCGAGGAGACTAGAATAGGGCGACTGCTGAGAGATCGTTAGTCAATTAGTTACTGCAGCTATACAATCCCGAGTGCATGTGAGTAAGTTAGTCTAAATATACAGGGTTAGTGTCGGTTAGTAATTAGCGAAAATAAACTGTTAGTCTGTGTTAGTAAGATAGTAAAAGTAAGGGGAAGGAAGAACACGAGATAAAGTAAGAAGATTGAAACCCAGAAGCCAATATATCACCCGAATGAGAGTTACGCTAGACAAGGGACTGTGAGCAAAGATACACACATGACAAGACGGGGGAAAGACGAAGTGTAAGGCATGGAAAATAAACATGACATGGAAACTATGAAACATGGCTATGAACTGAAAACATGGCTAGGAGACTAAGAAACTAAAACATGAAAAATAATAAACCATGAAATCTAATTACCAATAATACAATACATGATCTAGGGATGGTCAGATGAAGCAGGGGTCACTAAAACACACGAGGCAATCGAAACATGGCGCAAGGCCAGGCACAGAACTTAAACTTGATGCATGGGACATGGGACATGGGCATGGCAAAGACAGAAAATGCAGGATCACAACACAGCAGGAATGATAGCCTGCTCCCACATTGATCCTGTCTGGAAAAGATTGAGGAACTCAGCGATAACTTTATTGACATTTTAAATTTGCAGGTCAAATAAAGAAGTTGTTCCTGTACAAACCAAAAAGTTTAAGAAAATTTTTGATTTGGAAAAAAAACAATCTTCAAGTCAAATAATTCTCAAACATCACGTACTAAATGTCATGTTAATTGTTTTCCCCTCAGTCAAGACATCTGTGTCAGTTTCGGTTTTTTTTTTTAGTTTAAACTCTAGCTGCAAAGTATGTTTTTTAGGGATCGTATTCCCAATGCCTGTGGTCCTGGCGAGTGGCACTTTTCCCAGTTTCTTCTTCATCCAAATCTGAGAGTGCTCATCTGCCCTTCGTGCCCTGATCCATTCGGCTAGACATCCCGGCTACTGACCTCAGACCAGTCCCCTCAACTAACTCTGGCTTGGGCCTTTGTTCCCACTCATCCCCGCCTGACCTTGGACCGTCTTCTGACAATCCTCTTTATTTATGATTAAATAACTCAAATTTCTGTTTATTAAAGACATCCTTGCAGCGTTGTGTGACCTGCGTGTGGCTGCTGTATTTTGAATGTGTGGGAAGTGCACACTATGCAACTGTAACAGAATAAAAGTCCTATAAATGTCCATATTCACTAAAGTAATAAGAGATGCCAAATTAGGACAGGTATATGTTAAGGAATAGTATGAGATCCAGAAGAACTTGTCATTAGAGGTAGGTTAGAGCTTTTACTATGTAGCTAAACCCAGACCCCACAAACCTAAGGGGAAGTCTGAATATCGTTCATTAGGAATGTCAGGTTTATGTGGAGAAAGTCATTTTCTGATTTAATACCACAAGGCCTCACTACCCCTGAAAATATTCTGTGGCTCAGTGCAGAATTATTGCAGCGTAAGATTCCCATTTTAACTTAACGGATGTGGATATGCATTGGTTTGACAGAAAAAGGATCCGAAAACCAGTCATATTCTGAGAAAGAATTATAGGAGTTTAAGTCTTCTAATTAGTCTCCAAAATGAAACAATTTTCCATTTTTATAATGTTGTAAAAATAATTTTTTGTCCAGCCAAATGGAGCAACAAATGTCATGTGATGTTGTTCTTGGCCAGAATTCTAACTTCAGCTGCGCAACATTTTTGGTTCTGAAATCAAAGCATTGACGCACCATTCAAGTGAGGTTTTGTTCAATGTCCATGTCTGCCGATCTGGGTGGTTTATTTTGTTTTATATTAAGACACTCTGAACTCTATCTCTATCTCTACCATACAAAACGATGCCACTACTATATAAAGACAAGAGTATGACACAACAAGTCCTGCAAAAGACCATGCCGTTGGAAAAGAGGAGGCTGGTTATGTTTGCGCAGATCTGTAATGGGTCTTGGTGGGAATGGTGGAGCTTGGTTAGTTGAGATGGAGAGCGCCGCCTTGTTGAAAAAGACGCGCAAATTAGGTATGTGACGCTGAAGTCTACTGCGATTGGACAAGGGGTGGAGCCAAGACTGACTTCCGTGCCTGTATGAACTGAACGCTGACGCTCCATTAATTGTATTATTAGTTTGCTTGTGTTTATGGAAGTAGACTTATTTCTGAATTCTTCTGCAAGAGGGACCTACAAATGAATAAAACACACTCTGCCTGGCGCATTCCCTCACACCCATTCCTCATGCTGTCAGATACCCTTTACATTCTACTTCCTGCTTTGCCTCAATCATGAGTTTGGTGGCCAGAATTCCACTGAACCTACTGGCAAAAAGTTTTTGACTTGTAGTTCTGTTGTTATGTGTTATGTTCTGTGATTTCTATTTAGTCCATTTCCCTGTGTATGATTGATCCTCTGTGTGTTATCTCTGATATCTCCGGCCCTTTTTCTTCTACTGGTTCTCCGACTTTGAGTCTTGCCATTGCCGTTTTTGTCTTTCTGGATTTTGACCCATTTTTGTATAACCACGATTTCTGTGTTTGGATGCCCTGTGTATGACCCTTGGCTTTGTTCATCGATTACGACTTTTTGCCAACCGTTTATGTACCTTTGCTCATCTGTCTTCCTGGTTCTGACCCCTGCCTGTCTAGTCCACACTGTTTATCGATTTCGTATTGTGGCTTGGCAATTTGGCTTTGACTCTGACCTCATTAAAGGCATACGTTTTTTGGTTTTCCATCTCTTGCGTGTGGTTCCTGAACGCTACGTCACGGAGCCATTAGACCATAAATGAGCGTAGAGTCTGCAGAGACTGTTATATGCGTGCTGCTGTCGAGGAGGATGTTACTGCAGTGTTGTGTGTTTACTCTGTAAAATGTGCTTTCTTTTGGCAGGGTACACAGCCTAATGAAAAAATCTTTACCACTCCATTACCATGGCAACTCTGCCTTGCTGCAGCCGAAGGGTCAAAAATGTTTTTCTGTACCTTCCTGTAGGAAATCAATAAAAATGTTTCTGCCATAATCGTTTGGTTAGAAAAAAGTAACACCTTGAGTAAAATCATAAGGTCAAATTTACGACATAGCAAACCTACAGTATGTGCCATTCACCTGCCTAGGTTAGCCGTAAGACTTCAGAAGCTCACATTTCAGTGGTGCGTGAGATTATTGTTTGGAATCTGGGCCAGGTGAGGATGTTAAACAATTATTTAACTAATATTTGACAATTTGTATCATGTTTCTTCCCTCTGTGTGGGAAGTGCTTTAAACCTTTGTTGCCAATCATAGCATACATCGGGTTGCACAGTGGTTAGCACTACTGCCTACACTACAGCAAGGAGTCTGTGGGTTCAAATCCGGCCGGGGGCCTTTCTGTGTGGAGTTTGCATGTTCCCCCCGTGTTCGTGTGAGTTTTCTCCGGGTACTCCGGTTTCCCCCACCCACAAAAATATGCATCATAGGAACGCTCCAACCAGTACCCCTGACCAAGGAACTGGCTTTAGAACTGGAGTTGGTCCCCGGGCGCTGCTCTGTGGCTGCCCACTGCTCCTAACCATAGGATGGGTCAAATGCGGAGGACGAATTACCTCTCGGGGTTCAATAAAGTATATCTATCTATCAATCATATCTAATCCTAACAGGAGCAGCTAACATATTTTTAGGTCATTTGGAAGTAATAGAAATGCAGCAGTCTTTTGAATGTGACTCAAATTCCATTGTAGAGTTTGACCAAAACTTGCTCAGTGTCTTGGTTACCTTTGGCAATGTGCCTCAGGCTTGCCAATGCTTTTCCCAATGTTCTACCCCCGACTGGAAAAGTAAGATTGCAGATCATTTAACATGGGGCATGGGCCACAGATCTTACTGATGCTCAAGTAAAGCTCCAAGTCTGGATACTGTCCCAAAAATTTAGGGCCCTGTTTTCATTACCTTAACACAGTCAGCAAACTTAAGTGCTTACAGTATTGCATATCAAAGCTGGGCATGTTTGACTTCATTGCGGTGATACTGTGGCAGGAGGCAATGGCGCAGCTGTGGTAATGATGTCAAAAGGGTTTGACTCTGACGACTACTTGTTGGAGTGGTAGGGGTTGGATCCATTAAAGCCAGCCAGGTTAGCCTCTTTAATTCCCTTGGAAATCAGTGCGCAAACGCCATAGCAAAGTGGCAATTTTGTCAAGTGAAGAACAGGCACCTCACTTGCCTTACTGCTGCCCCCTTTGGTCCTTTGAGAACCGCGCTCCAATGCAGTGATGCATGGATGCGTTTGGGGCGTAGTGGTCGATTTGCAAAGTAATTTTGCGTTAAAAGATGAGCAAAATTCTAACTATATACAAAATGGCACGCAAGGTATTAAAATGAGGACGAAACTAAAGTTAATTATTAGTATTCCCCCTGCATAAAAAAATATTCAATGCATAAAAATACCCCTTGCCTTTTTCTATTAGACCACACCACCATTTTGTAGGCATTATGTATATGTAAATAACAAAAATGATAATGGGAAGGAAACAGCCGTGTTTATATGCGAACAGCTCTGCTGGCTAAAATTCGGTCCAGTGGAGCTAGCACAGAGCAACAGCATTTGTGTTAAATGGTGGTTTGGGTGAGTCAAAACCTAAACAAGGTCTGTGATGGGAAAATTGCAGAACACCAGCTTTATGTATTGACGCGCCTCCACTTGAGTTGTCCAACTCCTTTAGATGCAATCACTTTTATTTTAGAGCAAGAAAATACCAAACTGGGCAAAGGTGATAAATATGCCATTTGCAACAGACAAAATTTGGCACAACATTACCACTGCACACTTTTCCTTTAGCAAAGGTAAAGATGTAAAGGTTGTGTTGAGGTAAGTTTTCTGAGGGAGATATTCACTGCATGACTCGAAATAAATTTGCACACTGCAAACACTGCCTTTGGAAGACTTGAACGCAAATTCCTCAATTAAAATAACACATTGTGTCAGTAGTAAGACAAGAAAGTTGCCTGCTGATCATCATTAATATGTCACATACCTGCGATGAGTTTTAACAAACTTGAATCGCAGTTGAATTGAAATAAAATGACCTTACCCAGCCTCGCCAAAAAAAAAAAACAATTTGCACATTGGATACAAGGGAGTAGCAAATTAAAGTAGCAGGGGTGAGTGAGGATTACTGTCTTTAAATAGACTGCCCCATGATGACCGTGTCTGTTGTTGGCGCTCCCTCTTTGGTGTGTTCTTCCCTTGCAGATTCAGCTGCTCTCGGCTGATGCAGACTCAGACCTGGACAAGTTTCACTTACTTCACTTTGCATTTATAACTCGCATAACCTGTAGATAAATGTCATGAAATATCAGCTCCAAAATGCAAATCTCATAGTCATTTACCAAAGCGACAGATGGTAGAAGCTGAATTTAATAAGTTTCCCGAGGGCAAAAATTGCTGAAAAACAAAATTGGATTTTCCATCTGCTGTGAAATTAGGGTGCTGCTCTCCAGAAAGGTAAAATTTATCACTGATGAAAATCTGTTGCTGCGGCTGTTTGGGCCATAATTTTTAATTGGCCTACATCTTGATACTGTAATGATGGAGACAATTATGTTCAGCTTTTTTTTATTTCAGCCATTCCATCAAATATTATGCAGTGGTCCTATGAAGAGGCAGTTCAGACCCACAGAGACAATGGTCAACACACTTGCTGAAAGCGTAATTGCTTTCATAGGGTTTTGTATGAAGGGCTGGAATGCACATGTGCATGAATGCCAGGCCTGAAAATAATTGGCATCTCAAATAAAGCAATGAGATGCAGCTGACGGGTGCTGTGTTCACACGCCCATCTACTCATACATCCGCATCTCCAGGCCAGGAATCACAAAATTCGGGCCAGGAATCAATAGCCTTTGCTATGTGCTCAGTAAATGTGTACCTTTTTGGGAATGCTTCACGGCATTTCGATTAATTTAGTGAACTTCATTTCTATTTGTTTGAAGTAAAGTCGAGAACCAGTAATCATGCGATTCTAGTTTTGTTAGTGAGCCATCAAAAATTTTGCTCATTTAACTTTACATGTTAGTATGATAAAGTACTCATTAATGTTGCATTTACATGCATTTGTCATGATTTCTTGGCACACAGTAGAATAACAGGTCATATACAGAGACCTTCAGGGATGTTCTGAATCCCATTTGTACTCGCAATGTTAGGATTCAAAGTCGTGTTCGTGCCTTGAGCTGTAGGAGTTATGCCTTTTCATGTAGAACTATTTCCAAGAGAAAAGTGGTGTCTGGAATTGGAAATGTCAGCTGATAAATTTTCAGCTCTAAATATTCCTCTTATTGAAGTACTGAACTTGATGAATGGAAATAGACATATGTAACTGATTTTTGTCCAGTACATCTGTAGTCTATGTACAACGTACAACAGTTATGAAAGGGTATTAATACTGTTTGCATTACATTTTGTATAGAAAATGTATTGCAGTTGATTTTCATCCAACAGCGTGCAATGTTTATTTGATATACGTGTTGCTTGCAAAATTGCCAGCATTGTGTGTGTGTGTTGTGTGTTCTTGTGTGGGTGTGTGTGTGTATGGTGTGCGTGTGTGCGTGCATGCATGCGTTCACGTGTGCATACCTGGCATACATGTCCACGTGCATTTGAGTTTGCGTTTGTGTGTGTGTGTGTGCGTGTGTATGTATGAGTGTGTGGCACGTGGTCCTTTAAATATTTGGTTCAATTTTACTTTTCAGCAAACCTTAAAGCCCTAAAATCCTTATGTATAATTTAAAACACTTCATCTTTTCACAGCATAAAACTGACCCAGTTACCATGACAACATTCTCTGCGACAGCACATTTATAGCCTGCATTTACAGAGAGCTGGGCTCTTTGGGGTTCTTTCCTCCTGTAGACCCCCAATTTATACAGTTAAAACTACACTGCGTGGATAATTATTGATGTATTGAGCGCTATTCTGTAAACATTTATATTCTATCAGTAAAGTAGACATTTCCCAACGCACTTAAAGGTCAACTGAAGTTCATTGCAGCTTTGTAAAAAAAATAATAAAATCTTACGACTCACTGTAATCTTATGTTTACACTAAGAACACTTAATTAAATTCTTTCTTATTTAAACAAAAATTCTGCCCCTGAGGTGGGTTTATTTTGACCCACGTCTAGATTTGTTCATGGGGTAAAAAGTTTCACGTCAAGCACATGGTAACTTAACATAAACCAATATTTTCTACAAATCCAAAACCAGTGAAGTTGGCACGTTGTGTTAATCGTAAATAAAAACAGAATACAATGATCTGCAAATCCTTTTCAACCTATATTCAATTGAATACACTGCAAAGACAAGTTACTTAATGTTCGAACAGGTAAACTTTGTAATTTTTTGCAAATATTAGCTCATTTGGAATTTGGTGCCTGCAACATGTTTCAAAAAAGCTGGCACAAGTGGCAAAAAAGACTGAGAGAGTTGAGGAATGCTCATCAAACACTTATTTGGAACATCCCACAGGTGAACGGGCTAATTGGGAACAGGTGGGTGCCATGATTGGGTATAAAAGCAGCTTCCCTGGAATGCTCAGTCATTCACAAACAAGGATGGGGCAAGGGTCACCACTTAGTGAACAAATGCGTGAGCTGATTGTCGAACAGTTTAAAAACAACATTCCTCAACGAGCTATTGCAAGAAATTTAGGGATTTCATTATCTACGGTCCGTAATATCGTCTAAAGGTTCAGAGAATCTGGAGAAATCACTGCACGTAAGCGACAAGGCCGAAAAAACAACATTGAATGCCCGTGACCTTCGATCCCTCAGGCGGTACTGCATCAAAAACCGACATCAGTGTGTAAAGGACATCACCACATGGGCTCAGGAACACTTCAGAAAACCACTGTCAGTAACTACAGTTCGTCACTACATCTGCAAGTGCAAGTTAAAACTTTACAATGCAAAGTGAAAGCCATTTATCAACAGCACCCAGAAACACCGCCGGCTTCGCTGGGCCCAAGCTAATCTAAGATGGACTGGTGCAAAGTGGAAAAGTGTTCTGTGGTCTGAAGAGTCCCCATTTCAAATTGTTTTCGGAAACTGTGGACGTCATGTCCTCCGGACCAAAGAGGAAAAGAACCATCCGGACTGTAATAGGCGCAAAGTTCAAAAGCCAGCACCTGTGATGGTATGGGGGTGTATTAGTGCCCAAGGCATGGGCAACTTACACATATGTGAAGGCACCATTAATGCTGAAAGGTACATACAGGTTTTGGAGCAACATATCTTGCCATCCAGGCAACTTTTTTTCATGGACGCCCCTGATTATTTCAGCAAGACAATGCCAGGCCACATTCTGCATGTGTTACAACAGCATGGCTCAGTAGTAAAAGAGTGCGGGTACTAGCCTGGCCTGCCTGTAGTCCAGACCTGTCTCTCATTGAAAATGTGTGGCGCATTATGAAGTGTAAAATACGACAACGGAGACCCCGGACTGTTGAACAACTTAAGCTGTACATCAAGCAAGAATGGGAAAGAGTTCCACCTCAAAAGCTTCAAAAATGGGTCTCCTCAGTTCCCAAACGTTTACTGAGTGTCGTTAAAAGGAAAGGCGATGTAACACAGTGGTAAAAAGGCCCCTGTGCCAACTTTTTTTGCAATGTGTGGCTGCCTTTAAATTCTAAGTTAATGATTATTTGCAAAAATAAAATAAAGTGTCTCAGTTTGAACATTAAACATCTTGTCTTTGCAGTGTATTCAATTGAATATAAGTTGAAAAGGATTTGCAAATCATTGTATTCTGTTTTTATTTACGATTTACATAACGTGCCAACTTCACTGGTTTTGGGTTTGTACTTGCGAGAGAAAAAATAGGAGGCTTTTTCAGTTCTTGAGCACACACATTTCAGTGTGCACAGCCAACAGATTGTTAAATTAATTAAACAACCCAGTCATTTTTTTCATGCTGGCTTTTTCATGAAACATGGCATTTGGCATGCCATTCAGATTTGGCCCCCCCTCGAACATCACATGCAGGCTCGTGAGAATTGCTCCGCCCCTCATCTGAATATCTCCATACGGCTTATTTTTTTTTGGCAACACCCCAGCTTCAACTGGCAAAAACCTATACCTGTGTGTGATACACTTTTTATCTGACTGTTTTATGCTACTAACCAGGGCCAAAACGATGCAGGTCTCACCACAAAATTTATATTAAAGCGGACCTATGCTTTTCAAAAGATACAAAAAAAAGTATCCTCTGAAGAGCATTATACATACAAAAAAAGCTTACAAGATCGGTAAACGTTTTAAATTTCTGTTAATGTTAACATTGAATTCTAACTGCTACTTACTTGTTTCCTGGTAAATTGAATATTAATTTGGAAACCACCCCTAGTTTAGCCAGAGGTCATACAGGAGACAAATCAATAGGACCTGCTGGAACAGGCGAATGTTTTGAAAGGAATTCAGTCCATTTTTAATGAAGTAGCACTGCTACTCAAAATAAATGGAATGTTAGCGAAAGGTTGCTACAATAGGGATACTAACCACTGATCATTTTTATTGACTGAATTCCAAGTGTAGTTAAACGTTCATGGTGACCGCTTGTCGCATTTCTTTATAAATTGAAAGACCGTCCTTGCCTTGCATGCAGGCGTTACCTTTCCATACTCATTTTGCGGCTAATTTAAAGCCAGCTGGGTAAAAGCAACTTATTCATTCATCTGTATTTAAATACTTTTGTGTTACTTCCTCTAATAAGATCAAAAGCCACTTTTTTTTGTTTATTTTCCCAATTTCTGGAACTGCTGCAGAGGTTCAGTTAGATCTGGCAACTGGAAGGCATTGTTGAGGCAATAGTTAAGTAGTGAGTCAGTTTTAAAATTAGAAACATTGCTTCCTGTCTGATATTTTAAACATGCATTCTTTTCTTTATTACCTCCGCCAAGGAGGTTGTTTTTGCCTGGGTTTGTTTGTTTGTCTGTCTGTCTGTCTGTCTGTTAGTTTGTTTGTCTGTTGGTTTCCAAAATAACTCAAAAAGTTATGGACAGATTTTGATGAAATTTTCAGAGAAGGTGGGTATTAAGTCAGGGAACAGGTGATTAAATTTTGGCATATCTGGGCCAAAGTACTGCTGAGATATATGCCGAAGTTCAAGATTTCAAGTCTTTCCAAAGGGCCGGAGTTCCAATCGCCATGCTTTTGGGTTTTGCTGCCCCCTGGCGGAGGTCTGCGCTCTCTGAGTGCTTTTCTAGTTTCCAGCTAATTTCATATTAATTGTGACTCCTGTCATGGTGCTAAATTCATGTGACTGAGGAAATTCTTCAAAATATTTGTCTCATGTCTCAAAATGACTGAGGGATTTTCCCTTCGCCAAAAATATTACATTATAGCTGTGTGGATTCTAACTCTTACAAATCTTACAAACTTTATATCTTAAGCTGAAGCAGTGGACACTTTATTAGGTACAACTGTATGCTTGCATGTTGACGCAAATACCTAATCAGCCAATCAAGTAGCGGCAACTTAGAGCATAAAAGTATGCTGAAATAGCCAACAGGTCGCGCTCTTTTTCGGACAACACACCACAATTTTTGGTGCGAGTGCGAAAAATAAAAAAAGAAAACATCCAACGAGTGGTGGTTTTGTGGGCAAAAATGTTTTGTTGACGAGAGTGGCCCGAAAATGGCTAGACTGGTTCGAGCTGACTGAAAGACGACCATGACTCAAATAACCACGTGTAACAACAGAGCTTTGGCGAAGAGCATGTCTGAACACACAACACATAGAACCGTGAGGTGGATGGGCTCCAGCAGTGAAAGGCCTTACGGGGCTCCTCTCCTGTCTGCTAAGAGAAGGATAGTTATGCTCCAGAAGACTCACCAAAACTGTCCCGATTGGAAAAATATCACCTGTCAGACAAATCCCAATTTCTGCTGCAGGATTCAAATGGTGGGCTATAAACAACTTGAATCCGTAGATCCATCCTGCCTTCTGCCAACAGTTCAGGCTGCAAGTGGTGTTATGGCCTGGGAAGTATTTTCTTGGCATACATTAGGCACCCTAATACGTGTTGAGAATAATTTAAATGCAACTGATTTCCTGAGTATTTTAGTTTTCATGAGCATCCCTTATGACTAAGTCTACCCATAATCTCATGCTCCTTCCATCCAGACGCACTATTTCACAAAACACGTCATCTTATGCTGGTTCCATAAAGATGGCAATGAGTTCAATGAACTCTAGTGACCTCTATAGGCACCTCTGGGATCGGCTGCAATAGGTGATTCCCAGCATGAACACACAGCTGACAAATCTGCAGTAACTGCGTGATACTATCATATTAACATGGACTGGAGTCCCTAAGATTGTCAATGTTGTTTCTCAGTTCTCTGTATTCTGTTGTTTCATTTGTATTATTTATGTATGAGTGTATCATTTCATTATTCTGTGAATTTCATTTAGTGTCCTTTTTGTTTCCATGTTCCCTCTTCCTTGCCTTCCCAGCTGTTTTCTTGATTGTTACTCATTTCTGCATTTGTAACCGCGCCCCTTGTGCTCTGTTCCCCTGTGTCTCACCTGTTATGCTTCTTTGAGAAGCTCCCTGCCAGTCTATTTATTTCATTTTTCTGTTTTTCTCTATTTTTTATATTCATTGTTGTTTTAATTTCTTGCATTGCTTTGATTTCTTTGATATTATTCTCCAGCGTTATTTCTGTTCTGTTCTTTATTTTCATTGCTCTTCTACACCAGCCCTCCCTGTTCTGTTTGTTAATCGTTTCCCATTCAGTTCCTTGTTTGCAGCCTCACCCCCTGTTATTTTCTCCCTGCATAAAGCCCTGCTTTTTCCCCCACTGTCTTTGCAAGTTTGTTGCATTTTGTGGTCACTTATAAGCCTCTGCATTTCCCAGTAGCTTTTCTGCCGTTCTGATCAGTTTTTGTCCACGGTTTTTCAGTATCCCGTTGTGTTGGCCCTCATGTACTGTCATCTCCTGGCTTTGACTTTGGCTGGTTATTTTGGTTTAGAATTCTGCCTTCTCCTTGTATTGACATTCTCACCAGTGGCATTCAATCTTTCGCTTATTTTGTGACCACAATTTGGATTACCCTTTTTGTGTCTGAAGTTGCCTGCTTTTTACTGTCTGACCCTGATTTTGTCCTAAATAAACCTGCTGTTGCCAGTTTACTCCTGTCTGCACTTTGGGCCACTCCCCGTATTGACAAAGGAACCATAACAGCACCTTATTGAATCCATACCGCAACAAATTTAATCTGTTGTGGAGCAAAGGAGCTGGGGGGGGGGGATCCTACCCAGTATTAGAAAGATGAATCTAATAAAACGGCCACGTACAGCGTAGAAAATTGTGGAAATTGTCTCAAATTATTCCCCGTCAGATGGGCTTCAAATTGCATTTTCTACCTCCAAGGTAATCTGTAGTGTACAACACCAATCTTTTGACTGTCAATGATTGAAACTTTTTGACTGTCAAAAGACAAAAGATTACGTGGCTTATCACAGTTTAAATTCAAAGCTTATTGCCTTGTTGTTTTATCTACATAGTGCTGTTATGCCGTGTTTAACGCAGTTGGATTTTTATCGAACAATACAGATTAAATTGCAGGCACAGTTAATTCACCAACACCCCCACATTCTCAGGCTCCTTGGTCCGATATTAAAAGAAAATGCATCTGGCATTGAGTCGAGTTTCCCACGCATGATGCTTTTAAAATGACGATGAACCATGTGTGTTTGACTCCTGCAAAGTATCTCCCGGCCACAAAAATACCTTTAAAAGATGCTGGTCTGCCCTCTCTTTACAGCAAGTAAAAAGAAGGAAAATGGAAGACAGGAAATGAAAGGCTCAAATAAAGGTCAAGAGTGGCAGTGGCACTTTGCTTGCACATAGCATCAGACATGCACTGGGTAGTGCAGACAAGGATAAGCCTCTTCATAAGAAACCACATATTCACACCTGATACGACTATAGTTCTGTGCTCAGAATCTTATGCACTAAAAATAGAAACAGCAAATGCCTGTTTTCATGAAATAGGTTGAGTGTATTGTTATTGGAATAAACATGACCGTTCCAGAGCATTCAGCTTGATAATAAAGGGATAAACGCAATCGAATAAAGCCAGTTGTCCTCTTTATTGTAGAAATTGATTTCCCATATGAAATCAACTGCTGTTTGCTGAATTCCATGATTGTGATTCGGATTCACTCGCGCTGTGCTCTCCCTGGTTTTGCGATGGCACATAAGTGTAAAGTGTAAACACTGTCATTTGCGGTACAAAAAGGCAAGGAAACTACATCAGACACGATTAACTGCAAAACATGCTGAAGCAGATTGCGGACAGCTGTATTAATCGGCAAACGTACAATGCAAGATGGGCCTCAGTGGATTTTATCTTGCAGTTCTTGTTGTCTACACAAATTAGCTCCCTGTGCAAAATACAAATAATAGGCTACTACTGCCTTAACAAAAGCCAAGCGCACAGACTGTAAAAGACTCATTTAGTAGCATTCAGCTGCAGCTCTGCCCACTCGAAAAGCACAGCAAGAGATACAATTTGCTTGCTGATGACATCACCTAACTATCAGTAGTATCAGCTCCAACATAATGATTAAGTGAACCATCTTGCATCCAAATATGGAAATAGTTGTAAGCAGTTCTTTCAACCACCCTTCATTATTTGCCTGAGACGGGTGCCACGAGACATGGCGTCATAGAAGGCATGATATTACAGCGCCCTCGAATGGTTTGACTGCAGAAGAACCTATAATATTGTTCAACTGTGAATGGGCAGTTCTATGAGCGGCAAAATTATGCTCTGGATATGATGGATCCGCCACAGCTAAAATTACCGGTTAGTTTTTCTACATATTCCTGAAGAACAGTCTTTAAGAAAATAGCAGAAAGATTAAAGGCTGTGACATTAATGCATGCGTTAGGCGTCTCTATACCGATTAAGCATCATTTGAATTCTATATCATCCCTTAACATTGTTTCTCACCTCATGCATGTCACAGCCCGCAGCTCAAACACAGGGCTTTGGTACAAGTTCAAAATAACGTGACATTAAATTGAGCAAATATAAAAGCAGGTGGCAGAAATAGAAAAATAAATTTGAAAAGCAGTGGGGAAAAAAATAATTTGTGACAATATATAAACATAATGGCACGTTTATTGACTCTAAACCTTTGAGTAGCCTAATTAGAAAATTGTTTCCGTGACAGGGCCCACATACGCAAGCTTGAGCTCCAGTTTGACATTACACCAACTTAGATTTTCACTTTCCAAATACTTTATTGGAATTCTACATATTGCTAAATGAAAAGCCAACTGTAGCCAGTTTTTTATCAAACTGAGCATCTTCAGATCTATTTTCGCTGATGTGACAATGCTCTCGCACAGATAAAAAAAGTCCCATACTTACATTCCAATCATTTCTCCATAGCCAAAAGCCAAAAAAGCAATACATTTGTTGTTTTACTGTGGTCTGAACGGATGCATAGGCAAACAGAGAGGCCAGTGCTACTGTGAACTTTAAGGCCCTCAGTAAATAGCATTAAAAACTGAGTATGATCAGGTTGCAGCATTTTGAGGCCAATGGTCCTGCGGGGGACCTTCTTTGAAATGGGATTATGGAACAAAAATTGTCTGGTGACTCTAGGCAAACAATACCCTGAAATAAGATGTTTGTGTGGGAATCATACAAAACTTTTTGTGTTCGTTCCTGACAAGTAGAGGACCAACACCATTGTTTTGTGCGACTGTACAACCATCTCTGAAGCGCCACCAACAAGTCAAGCTTTATACTTCCAAATGCAAAGACTCAAACAGTTTTGATGGGAAACATTTCACACATCTTGTGATTGTTTATGGGTCAGAGAGAAGGCATATTTTTGATGTTGGACACCCTCTGATCTTTGTTGAGCCACCACCACCAGACCAAACCTCTCATGTTTTAAAAAGTGCAGTAACTAGACAGATTTTACGGAAATCACCTGAAGCTTTTTGCGTTCGTCACTAAGGAGTATAAATGCCATTGTTTTGTGTGACCCTACAATCTTTCCTGTATCACCACCGCCAGGCCAAACTTTTAATTTTTAAAGTTTGCAGAAACTTGATAGTTTTTATGGGGATTGCATGAAATTTTTTGCGTTCATCCCAAGTGTATAGAGGATAAATGCTTTTTTTGTGTGACCCGACAACCTTCTCTGTAGTGCCATCATCAGGTCAAACTTATCTCCAAATGCAGTGGTCAAATTAAAAATGT
Source organism: Gymnothorax reevesii (assembly GCA_029721435.1). NCBI lineage: Eukaryota > Metazoa > Chordata > Actinopteri > Anguilliformes > Muraenidae > Gymnothorax > Gymnothorax reevesii. The sequence goes on from CM056579.1 coordinate 107,155,843, forward strand.
GTGAATGCAATAATCCAGTTATGCTAGAGATCATTTCACACTTAGTGTGATTGCTTCTGGAACATACAGAAGGGGTGTTATTCAAATTGGTCACCCTATGACCTAAATTTACCATGAACATTCCTGGATCCCAGAGTAGCTCTCCTGTTGATTTTCGAGACCCTTTACCCCCTCCTACTGTGCATCAACTCTGCAAAACTATTAATTTTATCTATATGGACAATGTTGTCATTCTGGGGATATACCCTGCGGTCGTCCGACAGCATTTGTCTAGTTTTTCTCAGGTATAAGTTAGTTTACCCTGTACATGGCTTTAATACAACGCATTACGCATGGTGGTCTGACTGGTTTTATTACAGTGTGATGTTACGTCAATATTTGATGGTGAAAATTTCCCTGTCATGATTTGTGAGTCAGCCCAATAAAATGGCCCAGAGGTAGGGCCTGAAGGCAGAGTTAGACTTTGGGCCTGAAAATCTGTGTCCATGTGAAGGATTGACAAGCACTACCTCCAGGCTCCTTGTTCAGTAAAGTTGTTTTTTTTTTTGTTCAGGCAGCATTTTTAGTTTTGGAATTAAAAAAAAATTTGCAATCAAATACAAAAGCAATATGTGGTGTGACGACAAAATGTTTACAGTCCAATGTGAAGGTGATTGGGAAGTTCCTTAAAATTCCTTATGACAGATGGTACCCAAAACAAAATAATCACAATTGAAGCACTGATTACTAAAACCTCACAAGTCAAGTCAAGCGAAGTGTGACTTATGGGGTTTTAGTAATAGGTGCTTCAATTATTGAAATCTCAGCGGTGTTACCCCCTCACAATACTCAAGCAAGCGAACCCACGTTCAAAATAACGTGACATTAAATTGAGCAAATATAAAAGCAGGTGGCAGAAATAGAAAAATAAATTTGAAAAGCAGTGGGGAAAAAAATAATTTGTGACAATATATAAACGTTATGGCACGTTTATTGACTCTAAACCTTTGAGTAGCCTAATTAGAAAATTGTTTCCGTGACAGGGCCCACATACACAAGCTTGAGTTCCAGTTTGCCATTACACCAACTTAGATTTTCACTTTCCAAATACTTTATTGGAATTCTACATATTGCTAAATGAAAAGCCAACTGTAGCCAGTTTTTTATCAAACTGAGCAAATACAAAAGCAATATGTGGTGTGACGACAAAATGTTTACAGTCCAATGTGAAGGTGATTGGGAAGTTCCTTAAAATTCCTTATGACAGATGGTACCCAAAACAAAATAATCACAATTGAAGCACTGATTACTAAAACCTCACAAGTCAAGTCAAGCGAAGTGTGACTTATGGGGTTTTAGTAATAGGTGCTTCAATTATTGAAATCTCAGCGGTGTTACCCCCTCACAATACTCAAGCAAGCGAACCCACGTGTAGGCCTTCCTTCCAGGTTACATTCATTGTTTCTGATTGACTATTGAAAATTGCCGGAAAATTCCATCCACAAACTTGAGTGCTATGAATGCAGACGTCATGATAGTAAATGCCCTAATTCTTCAAACAAATGGTGATGAAGAAAATCATTTTCATACAATTTAATTCAGCTTTAAGACATGAAATAGAATTTAACAGGCAAGGTCTCACAGAGAATTTGAGCAATATCAATGCATTACAAATAAGAATGTATCCTCGTTAGCTTTAAAGCAGGAAAGTTGCCTCTCAAATCAATGTAGGTTTGGAGTCCATGTTACACGTAATTTAGAGAGAGCAAGTGATTTTTTCCCCAAATTCCACAATTCAGATTTAAAAATCAAAATCTATTAAGGATGCCCGATAATTCTATTAATCAATATATGAACATAAAACACATTGTCTCACAAGTCGCTATAATGCTGCACGTAGATTATTTACACAGTATGTACATACATTGGAATGGTACCAATATGAAATAGCTTTGAGAGGTCAGGTTGTCAGAGGCAGAAACTTGGGGAGATTTCAAGACTAGGCTTGATTCAATACTAGGTACCATCCATTCTTGAGTATCCAAAGCATCACCTATATTTCGTGTACACTAGTATGCCCCTAGTATACTATAGCATGATAAGAAAATGGCAAGCTTTGTTGGACTGAATGGCCTTTGTCATGTTATGTTATGATATGCTATGTTTTGTTTTGTTCTGTTATGCTATGTTATGTCATCTTAAGCTATGCAATATTATATGTTATGCTATGATGTCATGTCATGCTATGATATGTCACATTATCTTATGCTATGCAATGTCATGTTACGCAATGCTATGTTACGTTATGTTACGTTACATTATGTTATGTCGTGTTGTGTTGTCTTGTGAGGTTTTGCATGATGCATCATGAGTTTGCACTTAAGCTTTGAAAAAAGACAGAGGTGTGAGAGAATCACTGTTTTTAATGAGTGGCATCCTAACTTGAGTCCGAGTCCTCGCTGCTGCAGTAAGAGCTGTCCCAGCATTCTGCGGTGTACAGGAATGTGTGGACATTGGGATTCAACTTGGGAATCCACTTGCGAGGCACCAGAAAGGTGGCTAGGTTGAACAAATCCACAAAGACCTTGTAACGGTCGCTAAAAAGAATAAATCGATACATTAATGCAATGAAAGAACAGTGGGGTTGCAAAACAGCACAGCAAAACATCTAAATGATTGCATCATGACATTTAAATTCATCGACAGTTAAATTTCCATTTATATCCATTGAGAAAATACACTGAATTTTTAGAGTTAATGCGAGCATTTGAGCCACACTCTCATCCCGAATTTAATTTACTTGCTACAATGCTGTCATTTATGGAAATTCTAAACTTTGGTTAGTGAACCAGACCATGCCTAAATACATTACTCCACCTATCCACGTCCTAACCAAACACAGCCTATTTATATCGCCTTCATTCAACAATACTCATCTGTCTCGTTCAACGTCCCTCTCCCCCATTTCCTTCTGGTCTTCTCTCACACTATCACTCTATAGGAACCCCGGGGGACTTAAAGAGCCTTTATGACTCTTAGAAGAGATACGACCCACCCTGAGTCTCGTCGCCTGGGGCTTTCCGTTACCCTGGACTGGTCTCCTACTCGACTCTGTCCCGTCCTTCATCAGTCTAACTCCCATGCTTATTCGATTCAATAAATATTATTAACTACTATTTTAGGAGTGGTCTGGAATTCATTAACTCATACTTAATCTTCAGTGAACCCTGCACTTGTATGTAAAGCTACTGATGACATGAGATGTGAAACCAGTGAGTCTGGTTTCTGGTTTCTTTCATGTACCTGACAGTGGAGCGCAGGTAGTGGTAGCCAGATGACCCTCCAGTACCAGTTTTGCTGCCAATCATCCGGTGGACCATGCACACATGGTTATCTAGGGTGTGGGGGTAAAAACAGAGGATGTGTGTCAAAGGGAAACCCATCACCAATGAAACAGGAACAAGGAACTGCATGATCCACTGATGCCTCCAGCAAGTGTCTATGGCAAGTTCTGAAAGGGGACATGACGGACAGAATGACGGGTGTCTTTGTGTGTGCATCAGTGGATGTAGATGTCTCTGTGTGTGTGTGTGTGTGTGCGCGCGTATGTGTGTATATGAGTGTGTGTGCATCTCTTTATAAAGTTTGTCCATGTTTCATGAATCCACTCAGCCTTCTTGCTTTAGGCTACTTCCATGACCATACGCCATTTTTGCCAATTGGCAAGAACAATAATCACCAGTCCAATAGCTCATGATCAGTGTTGGGGTAGTTACTCTGAAAAAGTAATGCATTACACATTACTAGTTAGTTTTTTAAAAAGCAATCCCTTACTTTACTTTATTACTCACTGCTGAAAGTAAATAGTTACACTGCTTGTTACATTACTTTAGGATTACCCAGCACCATCATCGAAATTTACCATAACTTTATTAATTAACCATATCATGTTAAAACCTGGCACATGCCCAGATCAGCACAAATCTTTATTCTCGTGAGGAGGACATATGCAAGATCTCTCTTTCATGCTCTTTAATACTGCAAAGCCTACAGGGAAGTTGTAAAAATTAGCCCAAATAGCACTTCACAGAAAAGTGAGTCAAGTACAGGGCTACAGTACTGACATAAACACGCTGAAAAAAGGGCATTTGATTCGTGTTTCTGTCCTTGTCCTCAATCGCTCCAGAAGAAGAAGAAGAAGAAAAGGAAGAAGAAGATGTTTTTCTGGCCTCCCGTCCTGCTGATAGTAGAAGAATTTAAAATAATGCAAGTAACTAGATCGTTTTTACTAACTGTAATACAATTGCTTAAGTTATCAAAGTAATGCATTACATTACTGCATTACTGATAAATGTAATCTGATTACTGTAATTAGTTACTTTGTAATGCCTTACTCCCAACACTGCTCATGATCAACCCTTTCAAGAAATCCTGCGCTATTCTGCAAGTCCATTTGGAAGTTACATGTCCATTTGTCAGAGGTCACTTATATTTAGCCAACTGGCAAGAACACTTATACCCACCATCAAACACATGCTTGACCTCAAAGCCAATTTTCAGCCTAACTGGGTGAAAACTATGACTGCCAAAGCATGTGGAAATATTTGCGGGCAAATTGAGCAATGGCGTTTCTGGACAAAGGTAAAAATCTGAAATGATAAGGCGACTGCGTTTAGCTGTGACGCATTTCTTGACACTCGCTAGGTTGTCGGCAGTTGGAACTCACATCTCCACTTTGTCATGAGGGTGTCAATGCTCATCAGACTGGTGAGGAGCTGGAATGGCATCTGGAATCGGGGTTCCTCTCTGTGATTTTCGGGTGGGTCAGAGGGGAGGGGGGGGGAACACAGACCGTCGTTATCAGCGTTTTAAGGCGGCAGGATGAGACATAAGGACCAGAAAGAAAATGGAGTACCTGTAAAAGTAGATCATCAGCGCTCCCTGCAGGGCCTTGTAAGAAAGCCTTCGCTCTCCTGTGTGAGAGATGGCTACCAATTCAGTTTTGTGTTCATGCATTAAAGAATTGGGTGAAAATAATCTTTGGGAAAATGTTATGAAAATATGCAACCAAAACATCAGTTCATGCGCGTGTGTTTGCAATTTCAATTTAGCCGAAATATTTTTCAGTACATTGTCAATCATAGATGTGTATAATTTTGCTTTGCAATACTAAAAGAATACACATATCGAAATGATTGTCACTTACAGTGCCTCCAAAAATATTGACACCCTTGCTAGATAAGAACGAAAGTGGTTCTAAATTAATGCCTCAATTCTTACTTCAAAGTATATCTATATTTGAATCAACAAGCACTTTGACTGGATCATTATTGCAACGATTAATGAGTTTCAGTTGGCAATGATTATTTTAGCCCTCAAAAATGAAGGACGTAGCTTCTCATTTTCTAAAACATTGAGATGGAAGATGTATCCCTGATGGTAGTAAAGATGTTACAGTGGTTCCTAAGGGGCAGATTATCAGCCTGCATCGAGCGAAGAAAACAATGAATGAGAAAAACAAGCATGAGGAATCATTTTCACACATTAATTAGTCACCGCAAATCCTGATTTTAGCCGCATTGATGCGCTGGAGTGGTTCAACTATCCCACAGTCAATACAAGACCTCGGTAAAAAATTAAAGCAGCTCTGATTGACAACAGTGGCTTTTTCAGACAACCCATCCGGACATCTTGTTGCTGTGCAAACATCATCTGCTGAAAGTTTTAAAAACTTTCTGACCCCAAGACATCTTAATATCTTCAATTCTCCAACTGAAATTCTTGGAATTTCTTTTAAGCCTTGAACTGTCAATAAGTTCATAAGTAAAATGCGAACAGGAACATGCTTCTCTTAGGTTTTTTTTTTTTTATTTAATTTTCTATGGGTGCCGATGATTGTGGCACACGTTTTAAGGAAGAGAATATTTATTGAAAAAAAAAGATTTTTTTTCCCCCGTCAATTATTTTCTTCAAATTTAAATTTTGATTTTTGTTAATATTTTGAGCAAATGATTGGTGTATTAACAGTAACTACATCTTTTTTTATATCCTTTTTTGGTAATATTTACCTAAAGTGCAAATATAAGTGGAGGCCGCTGTGCAAGTGTGCTGCAGTATTTTGTGCAAACATGCAAACACAAATGCACAATTTCACAATAACACTCAGGGAGAGCATGGTCACCTTTGCTAAACAGATGGTCATGGAGCTTCTCATCAAAAATGGAAGAGAAAACCTCTCTCTGTTTGTTCAGATCTGCCATCATTTCCTCCTTTGCCTCTGATTCTGGAATTTTCTGTGGATATATACACAAAGCTACTTCGCAGCACATCTCATTGAAACGCTAGCATCCATCCATTATCCAAACCGATTCTTGCTCACTATGGTCGCGGGGGAGCTGGAGCCTATCCCAGCCGACTATGCGAGAAAGGCAAGCACACTCCCTGGACAGCTCACCAATCCATTATCACACGGTGCACGCACCATTCACTCACACACTCATACTGATGGGCACTTTAGAGTCTCCAATAAACCCAGCATGCATGTATCTGGGCAGAGAGAAGAAACTGGTGTACCTGTAGGAAATTAACATGAGCATAACATGTAAACATCAAACAGAACAGCCCCAGGTCAGGTTTGAATCCACAACCTTCTTGCTGTGAAGCAACAACACAGCACATGGTGCCATTGGGCCACCCTAAACAGTAAACAGTAATTGAATATGTACGTTATACAGCATATAAGCATAAGCAAGTATCGTGTTTGATTTGTGGCTTTTAAAAGATCACGTACCTCAATCTTTTCCTTTTCATCTCTCTGCCATTCTCTGATGTTGACTTGCAGCTTCCCCCAAAAATTGAACCCATCCTCCTCCAGTCCAGGAGTTCTTTCCAGCCATTGCTGAAAGGTGAAATTAACACAATTCTCATAATTTCAGACTTCAAACAAACAACTACATTTCCAGGATTTACAAGTAATACTGTCCTCTCTTCAAGTCAAGAGAGTTACTTATAAAGACATTTTTCTTCGAGACATTCTGGATTCACATGTGGCTGACTGTGATGCACAATCTGATATTGCTGTGTAGAAATTGTTCCAAAATCAACATAATAACACTAGTCTGGAAGTAATATTACAGTCCACCAATGAATTACAGAAGCAACTGTGATGCTGCACCTACAAATGTGTTTTAGTCATCTCAATATGTCATATTTTAATAGAGGCATTCCAAGAGCGCAAACCTCCCCCAAGACAGAGCAGTCCAAATCTTGGTGAGTGGGGGCAAAGTTCAGCTATCGCGTGTCAAAGGATTTCAAGATGGCTACCGTGGCGGCCATATTGTTTGACTGATCACTGTCAAAATCAGTAGGGTCCATCCCTGATGTTATAGCGACCCACCCACAAAATTTCAGAGATATTCGTCCATTACTTTTTGAGTTATCTTGTTCACAAACAAACAGACAAACAAACAAATGACCGTTGTCGAAATTGTCTGGTATCAGACTCAAGACTAGGGTCAATTTCGTAACATGGTCAACAGTTACTTAATACTTTGACCTTTGCCTCAGAACTTTGAATGTGTGGCCTAGGTTAATGGGATAATATAATATTGTTTAAGGGCACTCAGTAGAGCGCATATCTCCGCCACGCCAGGCAACTCCGTGCATTAGTTATTTTCGTTGGCTGATGCAGGTATTGTTGCATTCTACCGCCAGGTGACAGCAAAACCCAAAGCATGCCAATTGGAAACCCAGCCCCTTGGAAAGACTTCAAATCTCTGCCAGCATAGCTGGATTTGTACATTGGCCTATATCTCAGCTGTATTTTGACCTAGATATGCCAAAATTTAATCACTTGTTCCTCTTGTACTACTGTAACATCCTGCAAAGTTTGTTTGAAATCTATACAGCCATTTTTGAGATATCCTGCTAGCAAACAGACAAACAGGTGACAAATGGAATGAAGTGACATGGTTGTTGAAATATAAACTGCAACGATCACATGACCTCCTGCCACACTTCATTGGCGGAGGTTATAATTCAACCGCTTAAATTATTATAAAGTGAATAATTTTCCCAATGTCATGGAAGTTAACAAGGGTTGAAAAAGGGCCATACATTAGAGACTAATTAATCTTGTTGAAAAAACTACCACCAGCAATCTGAGCAGCTGATACCAGACCCTGAGTGGGCTGGCAGTTTCATCAGATCTTGAGTTGGCACAGTACATACATCCACTAGAAGCAGCAGTGTTGGCTCTTGTTCAGATTTCAGCAGCAGCTCGCAGTCCTGGCCCCGAAAGCTATCTCTGTAATGACGTCGATTGTAAGGCACCCTCTGGCAGTCTGCAACTCCAATCTTATTCTCCAGCAGGCGAAACTGCAAGCTCTGGAACCCCGAGGCTGGGGACAGGTAATGTCTGCCCAGAGGTAACATACATCAGGGGCCATTAAGGCAAGAACTGTTGATAGCTTCCATTTAGAGGCATACATGCATGCAAATTTTGCCACCAGAGTACGTGCACTGATGATTTTTCGGTTTTACAGCATGCACACTTAGTGACAAAATATTTAGAGATTTCTGAAAAATTTCAAAATTTGATATCTTCCTCCATTCTGCTCAAAAAAATTTGCCAGGGAATCAATAACTGAGTGAACAGCAGATCAATTTCAGCAAGGCTAAATTCACAGTTTTCAATGGAGTTAAATAAGGACTTTTTCTTTTCGAAAATGGAGGGTTAATAAACTGCAATACATTGATGACAACAGACATTTGACACCAGACAAAAAGCCTGGTGTATGGGGTATTCAACCTAATCCAGAAAGGGCTAGTGTGGGTGCAGGTGTCATGTAAAATCTTGTTCCCCGTAAAATATGGTCCCCGCATGTGACTTTCCTCACATTTTGCACTCAATTTGCGCCAACTCGCATCATTTGAGTCATTTACGTGATTTTCCCAATAGTGAAGTATTCTCAGAAATGAATAGGGCCGAGTCACAGCATTTAAACTCAATGATCAGTACAGAAGTCGCGTTAGCGGACGTTATACAATCGTTTGCTTGCACTGAAATAACTAGCAAGCTAGTTTGCTAACAAGCCCACAATTTGCTTCTTCTGTAGTAACCACTAGCTAGCAAGCAAGCTAAAGTGATACTTTAAAGTCCACTCTTTAATATTATTGGTAGCACACCTGAGAATCAAGCTAATGTGATGACTTACTCCTCAATGCTATAGGTAGCACACCAATATATTTCGCTAGCTAGCAAGTGTGATAATTCACTCTTTAATATCTATCTAGCTAGCTAGCCAATGGCATAACTAACTCCTTAATTTTTCAGGTAGCATTTCGATCCTGGGCAAATGGTTCACAGGAAAAAATGTCTAACTTGTGGCAGTATACCACGTGCATGTAGCTGCAATTCTACGCCATGTCAATAGTAAGCGATGTCAAAATCTCACAAACAACGTCACTTGCATTATACGATGGATTTTATGGGAAGACCAGATTTTACATGACAAAGGCTTTTGATCCAGCCATGCAGTTAAACACCAGATTCAACAAATCCACCTCAATACTTTCCACTAAGGAAGTGGCTATTCGCCCCGCAGTGAGGCGAATTGAGGGAAAGAGATCAGCTATCTTCCCCGCAACGGGGCTGGCAAGAGAAGTAGTCCTGCTATTCGCACCACAGTGGGACAGATAAGAGAAGCACTTCCGCTATTTGCCGAGCAGTTGGACCGATAAGAGATTTCATTTTATAATCCGCCCAGCTCTTTGATCGTTTGCGCTGAACTACAGCGGGGCGAATAGCCTCTTCCTTTTACTAAAATTATTGATGAGTAGATTCACGAGTGTGACTGCATGGCTGGAGTGAAAGCCTACACCCACCTTGGTCGTCTTTGGGTAACGTTAAGGTTGAATACCCCTCCTCTAAAGCCTGTACTGGCTCTCACACTTTGAAAAGAGACCAAACCCTGTCGAGAAACCCCATGCATCTTGTCTTTACTTCGGGGAAATTCTGTAGAAACTTACCGGAAGTCAAAAAAGTCTAAGGCAGTCATTGTCTCCAGGACAGCAAACTGGTTGACTAACAGCCTGAAAATCATCGTGATTCTGTGCAGTCGAGTCACCACCTTGAGCATGTTCCTTTCATCGCGAACCTGATGAAGAACTGATATTTAGTAAAGGTGTCATAGAAGCAATGTTTCATTCTTGATCGACATATCTTTTTCAATGCACTTATCCTTTGCTGGCATCAGTGCACTAGGGTCATGCTACCTTGTTTCACCAAATAGACCGGTCAAACAAATATGGCACTGTAAACTGTTTCGCAATACTGGAGTCATTGACTTTACTCTGCTCTGTCTACTGTTCAAGGATAATGAAATGCAAAGAGTCTGTTCTAATTTTGGTAGAGGAAGGAAATACTCACAAGACCACTAATGAAAATTTCCCGAATTGAATCCAGTTCCCAAAGTATCTGTTTGAACCAAAGTTCATAAGCTGAAAAAAAATTTACATGAAAATCCCAATGAAGAACCTTTATTGAAGCCAACAAGGGACTATATTAAAATGATGATGCAAACTTGAACATGGAAATGCAATTCCATAATAGCACTAGAATTTACCAGGCACGTATGTGTTATCTGAGTAAAAATGAAAATGCAATAATTCAATTTGTATTTTAATTTCAATATGCCTGTATGGGTGTTCTATGACCATATTAAAACAAAAATAAAAAAGCAGTCTGGCATTTAATTTTTGAAGTCTTGCCTTACTGTACAGTGGACAATATTAAAATGAGAATTCAAATTTTAAAATCAAAATATAATGTAATTAATGTGAATTCTTTTTCCATTCAAGCAAGTGATGTAGGTCACACTTAAAATCCACATGCAGTTTTCCAATTATCTGAACCAACAAGCCAGTTTTAAACACATTGCTCTGCATTACCCTGGTGAGTGACTATGAAAAGGTGTTCATCGTGAATCTTGTTGCCCTCCAGCTCGCTGTGAAGAACTTGAGCTGTAACCACCTTGTCCAGCTGCAAACCAAAGCACAGGTCATAAAAAATAATCAGCTATATTCTTTAAGTTTGGGGAACAGACTTGTGGACTCATTCTACTTCTTTTCAAGAATATTTTGATGTTGCTGGGTAGGCATCTTCTTAATCTTAACTATAAGCAATGAACAGTAATCGTGAGGTGACTAGGCTATCTTTATATAATTTTACTACTGACGGCACAATACTGAAAAAATAATTAGTCATTTTTCTGACACTCTGCAAAAGCCATGTCAAAAATATTAATTTTATGACTTTTTTTGCTAAGCAAGAGAAATATGCTACCACTGAAGTGAAATCTTTTGACAGATCAAAGGTTGTGATAATGGGGTTTGAACATGGCTTAGAACATGCTTTCAAACTTTAATTAAAAAAATGTTTTAGCAATCAGTATGAGGCCCTATCAGTAAGGGCCCTTTTTTAACGGCAGTTAAATTCCTTAGATTGATATGGCCCCGATACAATCATTATCCGTCATATACAATGCATGAACTGTCCCTCAATGGAAAACTAAAGAAAAAATCTGATTACACCCAACAGAATTATGCATATGGTCCCCATAATTCATGGTATCTACATTATTCATTCACAAGTTATTCAAACTAGTGAGCTGAAATAGGCACAAGAGCTTCTGACCAACTGCAAGTGCACAGAATTATTTATTTTGAATGAATAAATACATCCAAGCAACTGATAATGATGGTCTTAAAATTGGCCATTGGCCAGTTTAATTTTTCATTGCTGCAATTGTCTAATTCAGACCAACAGTGGCCACGCTTTGTGATATGGTGTATTGCTATTATTTTTGGTAATGAAACATATTTCATGTTGTAAACTTGATTCTTTCTGCATGTTTATTAGCCTCCCTGTAACAGTCTGGTGGTTGTAGGTTTGCACATTTTGCATTGTAGCCTACGTCTACAGTATGATGTCATTAAAATGGGAATGAAACCACAATATCTCTGGTCAGCAATGATTATTGAAATTTCCAAATAGTGGCAAGGTCACCTGCGAGCCTATTTTCGCAAAGCTAGTGATAAAATAATATTGTGCATAGATAAAAATAGCCCGTATATGTGCGTTTAGCCACTGCATCCAATGCGCTTAATCCAAGATAGAGCCCAAAATTAATCCATAAAGTCTTTTTTTGCAGTGTGTTGTTTTACTGTTCTGTGACTGGAGAACACGCTTACCTGTAGATATTCCCCATATATGATGCCACCTTTACTTGCTTTATTGTCACCTTGCTGTGAAGCATCGTCGTCCTCCTGCAGCCGAAGCTCATTCTGAAGTAACCTATGTCCAACAAAAAAGTATCCCAAAAATTAAAAAAAAAAAAATCTGGCTGTGTAGGAAACTGCATAAAGGGCATTTAGAGCGCAGAGTTACTTCTAAAGAGAACCTAAAAAAATTTGTGCAGAAAGAAAATTACTTCCTGTTAAAATGTTTAATAGGGCATAAAAGTCAGATACAGTCCATTTTTTTGCAGACAATCTACCATGCATACTACTAGCATGGTGCATCCACCTCTATGTTTTTTTTTTTTTTGCTATTTAACAAATAAGTCCTAAAAATTGCAATTAGCCTCCAGCGAATAAATGTAGCCCTTGAAATGGTTTCAAATGCAAAGACTCAAATGAGTTCCATGCTGCAAGATCTGCAGTGTGAAATACATACTGATGCTTTTTTCCAAAATATGGACATCCACTCATGGTTAATCCAACTCTTTCAAACACTGATTTTCCCTTTGTTCTCTCTTCTGTGCTTCTTTCCTTGTTCTTGTTATTAACTCTCTCTTTCTTGGGTCAATCCTAAAGCACAGATTATTTAAGGCTTTGCCATGTCCAATCAATTACTCATTTCCAAACCCGCCCAACTCTCATTTTTCTGTCTAAATATTCTATATTTACCTTTATGTTTGCATGGACTTTGTTCCATCAGTGGAAGGAAGATCATCAACTATCATGCTTCATGCTGTATCTCAGAGCACTCCCTGTAACAGACATGTTGATTCCAAAATATCCAAATTGGCTCCAGAATGAAAACAAAAGATTCACTCTTTGTACTGCACTAAGTTGAAGCCTGGGCAAACACAATGATTCATTTCATTGGCATGCAGCATGAAATATATGTTACAAAAAAGCTAATCAGTTAGCCAAAATCTAAAAGCAATACAACTTCAGACCATCGCTAGAAAACTTGTGATTATATAACCATGTTTTGTGATATTTATGACATCAAGATATTTGCTTGACATTTTTCCATTAAATAAATCCAAAAGAGTCAAACATTTCAGAAGACTTCATTTGAAAATGGCACTGCTTAAAGAAGACTGAAAATATGAATACATTTACATTGCTGTAAAATCATATGACTATTTGTGGTGGCTAAAAACATGGATTTATGCCAGGTGTCATTAGATGCCAGTTGCACTGTGTTCCCATTTCCAGGAGTTTTCCTGATAACATTAAATCCAGAGATTTAATTGGCTATTGTTCAAATAAACCAGAGAGCATAGGTATTTTTATATTTGGATAATGGCTAATAATTAAGCTGGTATGAAAAGAATAATAAAATGTATTTTTCTTATAGAGCTGCAGCTGCAAGTGAACTAATGGAAGCCCAGAACTAAACCTTGACACAATCTCTTGGGTTTAGCAGGCAAATAGGTGACTTTTAAGGCAAACATGAAAGAAATTCTGTATTGTTTGATTAAGCCGGATGCTCAAAAATATTTTTTCCTGAATAATTGTAATGAAAATTTGTGATGACAACACACTTTCGCACCTGTATTTTTGTTGTAGGTTTTGCATTATCATACATAAAGATACTTGCAAGCTAAGAGTTCATTTGACAATAACATTTGATAATTTGCTTGAAGCTGGCCCCCCTACTGATGCAAATTATTAGGAGAAAAGTCACAGCTGTTTATGCAGTGTGCAGTCAAATTTTTTCATTTATGCAACTATCATTTTTTAGATAGTAAGAATATTTTATGGGTCACTCTGAGGTCACTCAGTCCCCCAAACTGCTTCAGATTGACCCAAACTGGTCTCGTTTGTTTGTGCTACGTTTGTGCCATTAATTTGTTTTTTTTTTGTGCTCATATCCCTTTTTAGATGTGAAAGAATGTGTTACAGGGCGTTCTGAGGTCCTGAAACCATCCAACCTGCAGTTCTTGAAAAAACCCAAAACCAGTGAAGTTGGCGCGTTGTGTAAATCGTAAATAAAAACAGAATACAATGATTTGTAAATCCTTTTCAACCTATATTCAATTGAATACACTGCAAAGAGAAGTTACTTAATGTTCAAACAGGTAAACTTTGTAATTTTTGCAAATATTAGCTCATTTGGAATTTGATGCCTGCAATATGTTTCAAAAAAGCTGGCACAAGTGGCAAAAAAGACAGAGAGTTGAGGAATGCTCATCAAACACTTATTTGGAACATCCCACTGGTGAACGGGCTAATTGGGAACAGGTGGGTGCCATGATTGGGTATAAAAGCAGCTTCCCTGAAATGCTCAGTCATTCACAAACAAGGATGGGGCGAGGGTCACCACTTAGTGAACAAATGCGTGAGCTGATTGTCGAACAGTTTAAAAACAACATTCCTCAACAAGCTATTGCAAGAAATTTAGGGATTTCATCACCTACGGTCCATAATATCGTCAAAAGGTTCCGAGAATCTGGAGAAATCACTGCACGTAAGCGACAAGGCCGAAAACCAACATTGAATGCCTGTGACCTTCAATCCCTCAGGTGGTACTGCATCAAAAACCAACATCAGTGTGTAAAGGACATCACCACATGGGCTCAGGAACACTTCAGAAAACCACTGTCAGTAACTACAGTTCATCGCTACATCTGCAAGTGCAAGTTAAAACTCTACAATGCAAAGCTAAAGCCATTTATCAACAGCCCCCCGAAAACGCCGCCAGCTTCACTGGGCCCAAGCTCATCTAAGATGGACTGATGCAAAGTGGAGAAGTGTTCTGTGGTCTGACGAGTCCACATTTCAAATTGTTTTTGGAAACTGTGGACGTCGTGTCCTCCAGACCAAAGAGGAAAAGAACCATCCGGACTGTTATAGGCGCAAAGTTCAAAAGCCAGCATCAGTTATGGTATGGGGGTGTATTAGTGCCCAAGGCATGGGTAACTTACACATATGTGAAGGGACCATTAATGCTGAAAGGCACATACAGGTTTTGGAGCAACATATGTTGCCATCCAAGCAACGTCTTTTTCATGGATGCCCCTGCTTATTTCAGCAAGACAATGCCGAGCCACATTCCGCACGTGTTACAACAGCATGGCTCCGTAGTAAAAGAGTGCGGGTACTAGACTGGCCTGCCTGTAGTCCAAACCTGTCTCCCATTGAAAATGTGTGGCGCATTATGAAGCGTAAAATATGACGACGGAGACCCCGGACTGTTGAACAACTAAAGCTGTACATCAAGCAAGAATGGGAAAGAGTTCCACCTGAAAAGCTTCAAAAATTGGTCTCCTCAGTTTCCAAACGTTTACGGAGTGTCGTTAAAAGGAAAGGCGATGTAACACAGTGGTAAAAAGGCCCCTGTGCCAACGTTTTTGCAATGTGTTGCTGCCTTTAAATTCTAGGTTAATGATTAAGTTTAAGTTTGTCAGTTTGAACATAAATCATCTTGTCTTTGCAGTGTATTCAATTGAATATAAGTTGAAAAGGATTTGCAAATCATTGTATTCTGTTTTTATTTACGATTTACATAACGTGCCAACTTCACTGGTTTTGGGTTTTGTAAACGGATATTTTATTTGTGCTGGTTTGTGTCCTTAAAAGTTTTGTTTGTACTGCTTTGGTTGTTGGAGCCATATATCACGTTGTTCATTTTTTTCAGGCTTTATTATGCAAGGAATTATGATTGTGATCTCTTTGCTTATTTACACTTTTCTTTAGCAATAATTATTAACATTCAACAGCCTCTGAAATGATAAGCCTGGGGGGGTGGGGTTATGTTTCTGTAACTCTACTTACCTTCAATTGACATCCCCCTTAATTGTTCGTATCTACTACATTACGTGCTCTTAGGAAGTCTGAGACAGAGCTTGCTGGCCTCGGAGCTAAAGCGGGAGTTCTGAGCTAACATCACGCGTTTGATATGGAAGAATCTCAACTCAAAGGAGGAAGTGAATGGCGTGAGTTAGGATCTGAAATGGCTGCAGAAGATGCGAAATTTAAAATCTTGGAGGATTATGACATCATCTCTGACCCCAGCAACAAGAAAAAGACTTGATTTAAAAGTAAAGACTTTCCCAGGTAATAACTGGACGTTGTCACAATATTGTGAGCACATTGTGTTTTTCGTGCTGAGCAAGTTGTATCCTGACGTGCTGAGTACACAGAAGTGTAGACTCCAGATAACCTTGTGACAACTTTGTGTTGGGACATTGTGACAACATGATAGCATAAAGAAGGGTAAGTACCACACACAACCACTACCTCTGTATACTTCCTCTTATAGTGCCGTGAAAAAGTATTTGCCCCCTTCTTGAGTTTTTCCTTTTTTCCATATTTTTTACACATAAATGTTTCAGATCATCAAAAAACTTTTACTATAAGACGAAGATAACCCAAGTAAATACAAAATGCAGTTTTCAAACGATGATTTCATTTATTAAGGGAAAAAAAGCTATCCAAACCTTCCTGGCCCTCTGTGAAAAAGTAATTGCCCCCTAAATCCTAATAACTGGTTATGCCACCCACGGCGACAACAACTAAACCTAACCCTAACCCAACATCAAACATTTGCGATAACTGGTAAGGAGTCATTCACATCGCTGTGGAAGAATTTTAGCCCACTGTTCTTTGCAGAATGGCTTTAAATCGGCCACATTGGAGGGTTTTCGAGCATGAACGGCCTGTTAAAGGTCACGCCACTGCATCTCAAGCGGATTTAAGTCTAGGCAACACCAAAATCTTCATTTTGCTTTTTTTAAGCCATTCAGAGATGGACTTGCTAGTGTGTTTCGGATTATTTTCCTGCTGCATAACCCAGGTGCGCTTGAGCTCGAGGTCATGAATTGATGGTTGGTTGGTTAGTACCACAACATCGCAGTTCAACGTGCACACAATGTTGTGACAATGTGAGATACAACCAAACCCTCTCACAACTGGCTCACAATGTTGTGAGCACGTTGTGCGTTAGCTGGGTTTACAGCCTCCCAAACCTACTGAATACAGTAGCCGAAGAGTACAGCTGAGGTTCCCATGCTGTCGATACAGGCTGAACTGACCGCATCAGGACACATGGGTGGGACGAACAGAGACTGGATACTCTGTTCAAAATGATCAGACCCTTGTTACCATTGTGAAAAGAAAAAATTACTTCACTAGCAAGGACCACGCCACAACGAAGTGAAGTTCAAGGTTTAATGGATTGAGGGATGAGAGAGTGGGTATGGAAGTAAAAGAGGGATGTTGTTGAGGTTGTCTGGAGGACATGTCTCTGACTGGGTGGAGGGAGACTGAGTGGGGGTTCCGTCTCGGTGTTATCCACCCTAGCTGACTTTGAAGCCCCCAAAGAGTCAGTACTAAATTGAGCAGAGTTGAGCGTGTGCTTGATGGAGGTCTTGAAGATGCGTATGCAAGTGTGGTATGCTTGAGAAGACCGTCGGCCGAGGACCTGCATGGTTTGATCGGTGATGCCTGATCTGGCGGCTGTGAATGCTGCTCCGATACGGAAGGAGTGACTTGAATTATATTGCGGGGAAATGCTTGAAGTGCGGAGGACTTGATGTAAATGTTTCCGGAACCAGAATCAAGTGAGTATATTGTCCGTTTCTGTAAGGAAGAGTGTTGAGGTGATGCATTTGCTGATCTGATCGGGGGTTCACATGGGCTGAGATAAGAAGTGAGGCGGAAAACGTATAGTGTGCTTAGAGCGAGACTGTTGAGAATGACTTCTAGAGAAGCATTACAGAGGTTTTGGAGCTGTGGATTCAGATTCAGGAAGAATGAGTGGAGACTGAGGTAATGCCTTTGCAGTGTATCTGTAGCTTATATATTTAGTCATGGGCTGAGATATGAATTGAGTGGAAAACATGGATGGGGAAGGAAACTCCTTACTGATCAGATTTACTCCTTAGTACTCCTTGTGAATATAAGGGAGTCAGAGTAGACGGTTATGTTAGATAGACTGGGATAGTAGGAGAAATAGAAGAGGGATGACATTTGGGTGAATTGGAGTATCTCAGGAAAGAGTGCAGACGCTGAGGGTGAGATAGTCAGAGGTGAGAAGCAAGTGTCTGGGCTTGAGTAGGTTTTGTTCTTGTAGCCTTTGATTAACATTGTTTTGTGAGATTGGAGGTGGAAGGACAATGAAGGTCAGCGATTAATTTGATGAAAATATCAATGTCCGCTAAATAGGTCCGGATGGCGGAGGCCTGGAATTGGACAGAGTGAGTATGGGTGATAAACTGCAGATGGACGTAACGTCTAAGGAGGGAATGACAGATTGTATGTGGCATGATGAATTTGAAAGCGTTCCAGCCAGTTAAGTAGGCTGAGATAGTGCTTAGAGCAAGGCTGTCGTGAATGGCTTCTTGAGAAGCTTTAGAGGTTTTCAAGTTGTGGAGTTAGGTGAGGTTTTGGCTGAAACCAGAGGAAATGATGTGGGATGTCCTTCTGAATCTGGAGCTAAGAGTCTGAATTTGTGGAATGAGAAACAAAATAATGAGTCGGCAATGTAGTTATGATAACCAGCAATGCAGGCTGCCCTGAGGATGAACTGATGTTGAGGTGAGATTAGCATGAGTCTGTGCAGGAATTGCATGATTGTTGGAGAAAGGAATCAACCTTTATTACTATTTCTACGAACGAGGTATCTGGGTGGATGAGTATAGGCTTTTTGGACCGTTTGTGCCCCCAAAGAATGGCAGCTATGACTATGGGGTACAGTTCATGAAGCACGGATGAAGGAGAGCGGGACTTAAGAGATCTGAACTCAGTGGTCATGTGGAACTAAAGCATATACTTCTGTCGTAGCCGCCAAAAACCAAAGGAGGGAGCTGCATCTGTATAAAGCTGAATGTCCTCAGGTTGAGTGACAAGGCCATCATAGAAGAATTAAACACCTTCTAAGAAGACAGGAGTGTTGCCAAGTGTTTCCTTTTACATGTCTCATTCAGGGTAACTCTGTCATGAGAGGGAATGGCAGCAGTTCTGTTTGTAGGTTTGACAGAAAGATTTTGCTTGTGGGATAATCCAAATAGTAGGGTTACAGTAGGGATGAGTGGATCAGGGTAGGGTAAGGATCTCTAGAGGTTAGAGTTGGGATGATTCAGGATGAGTACAGGTTAGGGAAGAGGTTAGGGTTGGGATGAGTCGACATGAGGCTAGGGTTGGGATGAGTCAGCATGAGGCTAGGGTTGGGATAAGTCAGCTTGAGAAGAGGTTTGGTTTGAAATGAGTTGAGATGAGTAGAGGTAAGGGCTGAAATGAGTCAGCTTGGGTAGAGGATCGGTTTGAAATGGGTTGAGATGAGTAGAGGTTAGGGTAGAGATGAGTCAGCTTGAGTATAGGTTTGATTTGAAAAGAGTTGAGATGAGTAGAGGTTAGGGTTGGTATGAATCAGCTTTGAAATGAGTTGAGATGAATAGAGTTTAGGGTTGAGATGATTCGAGATGAGTAGAGGTTGGGGTAGAGGTTAGGGGCGATGAATAAGTGAAGCTGGCTGGGTAGGTGGTACCGCTGTGGCTATAGTGTAGATATTGATGAAGAGAATGAGGAGGTTGAGAACCATCAATTTGATTAGCTTGTGGTGGGGCCCTTGGTGTTGCTCAATGGGGCTGTTGTGATATTGAAAGGTTGAGCAGATGCCTTATTATTGGAGGCAGCTGAGGGAAGGGTGGAGGATGGGATGGAAGGAGATATGTGCACTGGGATTTTGTGACGCCTGTGAGCACAGGGATGAAATGAAGGGTGAATTCATGTGAGAAAGTAAGACACAGAGGGAGCGGGTACGGGGGTGATACGACCTGTCCCCCATTAGGAGGGGCTGATGGAGCCAGCTGTGGCCTTGCAGGCAGTGGAGGCTCTGTGACATTGCGGGTAGCGGGCTTGCAGTGATTGTCTCTGGCCCATTAGCAGGGGGTCAGTCGCTTCAGAATCGCTGTTGTAGGCTGTTGGCGTGATAACGTTGCAGTGGTGCAGGAAATGTGATGAAGAGCCAAAACCACTGTATAGTAGTTGAATGGTTCTGGACAATGAAACGTTACTACACTTGAGATTGACGTGGAACAGGACTGAGATCGTTTTGCGGTGTTAAAATAGTGGATGAAATTAAGGTCCGTTCTTTCATTGCATGTTAGAGAGGAACAATGTCCCACCGTTAGGAACTAGGAGTTGTGTTGGTTTGAGTAACACAATAACTGAGGATGCAGCTGCAAGCTATAGTCCGAATCCTACAATGGAGTAGCTTACGAGAAGCAATGGCTAATGCAGAGCAACGAGAATGCCCGACTAATTGCGGACTGTTGCTTTAATGGTTTTCTGGTGAGCGTGGTAGTCACAGAGACGTCAGGCTTACGAAGATGTTGCAACCAGGAAGTCTTGTTTGGTGTTGCTTCGGCGAAGCATTGCAAAAATTAAGCCCAATAGCTCAGTTTTTTCTTCGTGTAAAAACCTTGGCAACCTCGTGAAAAAGGCATACGGCTTACTAGCAAAAAATGGTTTAATTTGTGAACCTCGACAATTAATTCCTTAAATTCGGAGCATGTTACATTCGTCGGAGGGAGTCGCTGAAGCGGGAGACGTGACTGGCGGCGGTGAAGTGCAACTTTGCCTGGGGGAGAAGCCCGGTGAGATGTGGCAAACAGAACCGCCGTCTGGAAGAAGGTCTGTCTAATCTGGAACTAAGACATCATCTGAACTGAAGGCTTTTGAGAATTTGTTGATATACTTCGGTATGGTTGAACGATTGAGTTTGAGACGGACGGTTGAGATGGAGTTTGGACTCGTAATCTGTGTTCCTTGGTAAGTAGAAACATCGGATAGCAGAAAAAACATTTACTTAGCGAGAAGCTGGCAATGGAGAATGCGGGTCCAGTAGAATGCTTGTTTTGGAGAATGCGGTCCGATAGAATGCTGGTTTGGAGAATGCGGGTCTGTTTAGAATGCTGGTTCGGAGAATGCGGATCGATAGACTGTTGGTTGTGGAGAATGCTGAATTCACCTCGGTGGAGAGATCGGAGTCAAATGGAGAGGAAGAGGCTGAACACGCATCAATAAGCTTGTCCGGTGATTGAAGGTGGACTTGAGGCGTGGCCCTGCTCCCGAACCTAAGTTAACTTATTAACTTCATATAACAGATGTTCTGATTAAATGAAAAGCTTCTGAATGTGCAACCCCAATTCCGAAATAGTTGGGACAAAGTGAAAATTGTGAATAAGATCAAAATGCAATGACTTTCAGATCACATGAGCCAATTTGTTATTGACAATAGAACATAGATAACATTTTAAATTTCTGTCCACAAAATGAGCTTATTTCAAATTTTCTGGCCACAACAGGTCTCAAAAAAGTTAAAACACAGGCAAAAAGGGCTGAAAAAGCAATTCATATGTAAGAGAATCAGCTGAAAGGACATTTACCAGAAAATGAGTAAACTGGCATGAGGTGTGTAACATGATTGGCTATAAAAGAAGCGTCTTAGAGAGGCTGATTCTCTCAGAAGTAAAGATGGCCAGAGGCTCTTCAACCTGTGAAGGCTTGAGTAAAAAAAAAAAATAGTGGGATACTTTAAAAACAATGTTCCTCAACGTCAAATTGCAAAGGCTTTGAAAATCTCATCATCAACAGTACGTAACATCATCAAAAGATTCAGAGAAACTGGAAAAATCTCTGTGCATAAGGGACAAGGCCGAAGACCTTTACCGGATGCCCGTGATCTTCGGGCCCTCAGACGCCACTGCATCACTCACCGGCATGATTCTGTCATTGACATTACTAAATGGGCCCAGGAATACTTCAAGAAACCACAGTCTATAAACACAGTCCGCCGTGCCATCCACAGATGCCACCTAAAACTCTATCATGCAAAAAGGAAGCCATTGTTGAGCATGATCCAGAAGCACTGGTGTGTTCTGTGGGCCAAGGCTCATTTAAAATGGACTTTTGCAAAGTGGTAAAGTCTCCTGTGGTTAGAGGAGACCAAATTTGACATTCTTGTCAGAAATCAGGGGCGTTGTGTCCTCCGGGCTAAAGAGGAGAAAGACCACCCCTCCTGTTATCAGCGTTCAGTTTAAAAGCCAGCATCTCTGATGGTATGGGGATGCATTGAGCACCATGAATACTGAAAGGTATATAAAGATTTTAGAGCAACATATGCTCCCCTCCAGCCAACATCTATTCCAGGGAAGGCCCTGTGTATTTCAGCAGAACAATGCAAAACCACATACTGCAGCTAGTACAACAGCGTGGCTTTGTAGTAGAAGAGTCCTGTGCTGAACTGACCTGCCTGCAGGTCTTTCACCAATTGATAACATTTGGCGCATAATTCAACGAAAAGTCCGTCAAAGGAGACCCAAAACTCTCCAGCTGCTGGAAGCCTGTATTAAGCAAGAGTGGGATCACATTACAAAGGCTAAACTGAAGAAACTTGTCTCCTCAATTCCCAGACACCTCCACTCTGTGTTAAAAAGAAGAGGCGATGCTACACCATGGTAAATAGGCCCCTGTCCCAACTTTTTGGAGACCTGTAGCAGCCATCAAATTTGAAACGAGCTAATTTTGTGGATAAAATTGTACAATTTCTCAGTTTCACCATTTGCTATGTTATTTCTGTTCTATTGTGAATAAAATACTGGCTGGTGTGATTTGAAAATCTTTGCCTTTTGATTTTATTCACAGTTTACACTTTGTCTCAGCTATTTCGGAATTGGGGTATTGAGGTATTGTGGTATTGAGGCAAAAACTGACAGTAATCAAGATGGGCTTTATTTTATAGAGCAATAAACTGTTCCAGTGGGCAGCTAAGAGTGCTTGTTCGCAGTTGTTTACATATGGATTCAGCAACAAGATATAGGCAGGCAAAGCAGCAGCTTGAATACAACATTGATAATGAGATGAAGATTTCTGCAACATATATAGATAAAGCATTGAACTGGATACCCATAAAAGTCAAAGATAGAAAAGCATTGTGGGCTTTTGCACTTTTCTGAAGAGGCATATTGCAGGACATTAAATTCTTGGTGGAGCTAGGAAACCCATCTAATCTCTGTATCTTTGTTTCCAAATACCACTCAAGCAGTGTGACAAGTGGAAGCTGATTGCGAGTGATTTCCACAAAGAACGCAATCGAAGAATGAAGTTTGTGTCAGTTGGTGTCCTTTGTGCGGAAGCGAGATCGAGCCTCTCTGGACCTCATATTTGGAGACCAGGAAGAAAAAGCAAGCAATAAAAGGGATTTCAAGACACAACCTGCTGACACAAAACAAAAAGCTAAAACCAACCAGCAGAGAGAGCAGTTTTGCCTCTGCAGTGACTTCTGTAACCAAAGACTATTATCCAAAATGAAAGCCAAAGCAAAAAAAAAAAAAAAAGCATTACAATGACGTGTCAACTGCTTTTCAGATGCCCTGCAGGTATTGCCATAGTGATTATACAATGAAGTTATGCCAGAAGCTGAAACAGTGGCCCAAGAAGGAGAAAGATGAGTATCATAATGTTAACGGCTTGCGCTTTGGATGCCTAACAAAAGGGCATACGAGCAGGAACTGCCACGAACGCATGACCTGTCCAGCATATCAACAAAGGTTTACCCAACCCACATATATACAAAGCAAGTAGCAATGAGCACAAGTTCCGGTGAAAATCATATCAACAAAAACACCCAAGTATCCAGCATATTGAAGAAAAAAAAATATCAGGCATGGGAAGAGTCTCAATAAAATATCTCAAGAGGCTTCCAGGTAGGTTAAACCTGTGTTTTCTCGCGTTAAACTCCTCAAGATTTCTGCACTGTTGTAGAACACTATTTTTAAACCTTTCATTGATTTTTCTCCAGCATTTGTTGGCAAATGGGTGTTCCCCAGACCATCTGAAGAACTAGGCCTTTCCTGGATGCTGCCTTTGCACAAAATCATAATAAATATCACCTGCAGACATCAGCTGTTTCAAATCAGTCCATTATTCAAAGTTGTCCAATTTTTCTTTTTTACCTCATTACTGGTCCTAAATTGTCCCCATCATCCCATCTCATTTTTGGAATGAGTGGCAGGCCTGAATTGCAGGAATGGATGCATATTCACTAATAAAATCAAGTTGACCAGAAAAAAACATTAATTTTCCTATCTTCATCTTGTCTGGTATGAAATATTACTCAAAGTAAATTCAGCAATCTCTGCTTTTTGCTTTGACTCTCGTTATCATACCAACTGTTTCTCAGTTGGGGTTGTAACACAGACACAAAGGGCACGTTTGATTGTACAACCCGCGTGACACGAGTTTATGCGTACTACGGTATACAATCAAACGCCGCGTGCAAGAACCCGGGTCAAGATGGCCACTGACAATAATACATTTCACTTTGTTATTTTTTTTTTGTTGCAAAAGGGCCATTGGTCCTTTTTCTCCAAATGTTTCCGACACACTTTCAAACTGCCTTCATACACGTTTGGTGCACTAAGAAACCTCAAATAGTGAGCCAATAAAATCTACGATACTGTCAAATTAATTTGCCATAAATTGCTTATAGTCTCTACCATTTGAACATGTATTTTAACCAAAACAAACGAACCAATTTGCCCAAAGGTTCTCGCTGTTGCTGGCATCTTGTTTCAATCGACTCGCAATGACCCTGCCAAAAGTGGAGAGCGCCGTGGTCAGGTCACAGCGTGACCCCAAGTCCAAAATTCTGGCCGTTCGAATGATGAACCCAAGTGACATGGGTTGCACTATCGAACACTCCCAAAGATAATGTTCAACAACAAGACAGATGCACACAGGACTGCGACTCAATTTTCTTAAATTATATCCTCATTTCCTACACTTGCATCCTACCCTTGCTATGGAATGCCATTTGGTCCAAAACATCCATGTTCACGCCTGTGGTAAGATGTGAAATTTTTGTGTCTTCAGACGTCATAAAATGTTGTGTTAAGACCCTGTTTGTAAAAAAAAATAGTGTGATAACAGGGCATTTTATGAAGTCTTAAGACACAGAAATATAACATCTTAAATCTGACGCCAGAATAGACATTTAGGACCAAATGATGTTCCATAGCAAGGATAGGATGCAAGTGTAGGAAATGAGGATTTAATTTAAGAGAACTGAAGCACAGCCAGGGTGTGAGAAATGTACAAGGGGATGGGGAGCCACACAATCCAAATAATTCAATAAACAGAAAGAAATGAGAAAAACAGAAAACACAAACAGTGCTAGTTCCAGGGCACGCGGAACTTTACGCAATTTGAGACCAAGTAATCCAAGTTTGTATATAGGAAAGACCAACAGCAGAGCTTCTCAAACTGGGAGGTGTAGAGCCACTGCAGCAGAGAGTGGGTTTTGAACTTAAAGTTGCTACAATTTGATTAATGTTGTGACAGAAACAAACAAATGTGCCTTAGGGGTTGTTGCACAAAAGCAGAGTTCCGTAATCGAGGATTACCGAGAAAGCGAGACTTGACCAATTCAAGTGGCTTAATCCGTCGCACGTTTGCCAAGGCTGAGGAAGAGCGGCAATGTCAAACCAGGTGAAACTAATGCACATTCATAACTTTCTTAAATCAACCACATGGTCGATCACAGATTCACTGATGCAGAAATGAAGAGGATGCGTGCAGTATACTTTTGACCAAGTAAGCAACAATGTATCATGCATATATATATGTAAAAAAAAAAGCAATAATGAAATAAGAATTAAGTAATTAAACACATAGAGAGAGCCTGGCAGACAATGGTGGACCAACTGAATGCGTAAGTAGTGTAAAAATATACACATACTAACTACTGCTCCACTGATACCATCATAATTACAATTACAAGTTGCTCGCCATTTTCACAAACAGTTGTACACTTTGCCTTAAAAGTGAGCAGTGGAAGTTAATCATACTCAGGAAATGTACTATGAAGTCTAACTACAGACCTATCTGCAATGCAAAAAAAATCAGTACACTCAAAAAATGAAACCCCATGAAATGTTAGATTTACTTAATTATGTTATGTCAACTAGTTCCACGCAATAGCTTTGCGTAACCTTTATTTAACTTCTAACATTTTTGGCCAGTTTAATTGCATTGAGTGGAATGTACTTAATTCAGTTTTGTGGAACCAGTAGACATAACTTATAAAGTGAATCTAACATTTCATGGGGTTTCATTTTTTTAAGTGTACAGCCCTATGGCCAAATCACAATCTTGCTCGCCCTCTCTTTCTTATATATACACTGTTATAAACTGCCTGAATTCAACACTTAAGCTAGAAAGTGTTTAAGACACACGGGGAAAACACAGAACACGGAACAGGGGGGAGAGTCACCAATTGCAGGGAAACCAGATTTAATGAAAAACTCAAAAGACAAGGGAAAGAGTGAAAATGTGGCACATGGGCCAAAACAAAACACCATGCACAAGCACTGAAACGTGGAAAAACTCGGGAATGGCTTGTTGCAAAAAACTAGGCAACTCGGGAGGGCGAAGCTGGCTAACTCGGGAAGGCACAGCTGGCGCAGATGGTTAACTCGGGAAGGCGCAGCTGGCGCAGATTGCTAACTTCGGAAGGCGCAGCTGGCGGATGGCCGACTTGGGAGGCACAGGGACACTCGGACACAGAGGGCTCGGGAAGCATAGGGACACTCGGATGCAGAGGGCTCGGGAGGCACAGGGACACTCAGACACAGAGGGCTCGGGAGACATCTGCCAGACTGCACTAGCCGGAACTGCACAGGACTGCTCTGCACGGGACTGGTACAGGACTGGAATGAAGTCAGATCTGCACTGCTCTGCAGCGACGGGAAAGAAATATAGGGAGGGGGCACGGACAGACACAGGTGCTGAAAAAAATATAAATAACAAGGGGTGGAACACGGGGGAAACCTAATTACATGAAACAGGAAAACACCAACACACGGACAAGGATCACAAGACTCTCCCTTAGACGGGATAAATAAACTGGATAAGGACTTCTAAGTGCACAGAGTAGGAGGCAGGACAGAGATGAGAGAATTTGCAGAGAATCTGCAAGAAATGCAGTGAAGGAGATTAGGCGAGAGCAGGAGGCGGAGACTAGAACAGGGAGAATGCGGAGAGGTCGTTAGTCAATTAGTAAGTGCAGCTGTACAATCCCGAGTGCTTGTTGGTATGTTAGTCTTATATACAATGTTAGTTTTGGTTAGTAAATTATAGAGAAACAACAAACTGTTAGTGGGGTTAGTAAGATAGAAAAGCAGGGTGAAGCAAGCAAATGAGATCGGAAGGAAAGCTGAAACCCAGAATCCATTAAATCACCCGAAATAGTGACACGATCTATAACGACAGAAACGGAAAAGGACTAATGACGTGACAGGGGAAAAAAGAAAAACCGTACATGGGTAGACGTGGACCGTAATAACATGAGAGAGATACGAAATGTGCAAACACTAAAACCATCAGACGAAAAACAGACATCACAAAAATAATAAAATCTAAATTGACTAACCAAAACATGAAAACCCACAGAACACAACAGAAAGTCAACATTTGCGAGCAAATGCAGGATATTTTCCTCCCCATCCCTCACCCGAGCGAAAATGGACTCATCTAAAATTGCCCCATGCAAAAAAGGACTATTACGAAATCACCCTGCATCTCTTGTAAAATATACTTTTTTTGTGAAAATAACGGACATGAAAAAACATTAAATATAACATTTTTAATCAAAGCAAAATGTTTGCCATCAAGTGGTAAGGTTATAGCGTAACTGTGTTACTATCTAATAATTTCCCACCGTACAGGAGCCTGAATTAGATTTTTTTGAGAAAGGAAACAAAAACTGAAAAAAAGACAAACAAAACAAAATTAAAATTGCCTCATTAAAATAATCTAAACCTTGGAAAATGGCAGGAAAATCTTTCTCAATCGGACTCAACCTATGAGGGGTTCATTTTAATTACACAGTGCGCTTCACAGTGAATTGAGTTTGACTTCTTTTCAACTGTATGAGTCGCCAATATCTTAGTCCAATTATTGTATGCTTTAAAAAGAAAAACCTGATATTGCAGAATTTAATTCAGCTGCAAGTGAATTATTTCAAATTCATTAACACAGCGGTTATTGTAGGGGTGATCTGCCGTGGAATGTGACATACAGTAACAAGATGACATTTCAATGCCAGCCATACTGACTGCAAATTATGCAATGAGAGAGCTTTTAGAGAAAGGAAGCAATAACGTAAAATAAGCTATTCAGAAGCTTTTGAAGGCATGTATCTCAAATTGAAAACGATCTTTTTAGCCCATTGTACTAACCCATGTCGACGCCAAATTTCCTCATTTGACCTTAATGAGCTGGCACAGGAGGTAAAAATAAGCATTTTTGGTGACCAAAGCTCACCAAAATCATTACCATAACACAAGCTAAATAATACCATTTTAAAGGCCTGTATCTAAAAAACGAAAACTATACTTTTAATATATGGTCCCTAGCTTTCTCCATGCCAAATCTTAGGTCATTTGGCCAACCATAATGACACAGGAGGCAAAATTATATATTTTTGGCTATTATTACCCCCCAAAAAGCTTATTATCCCCCGCCAACATGAAGTGGGAGGGAGGATATAGGTTTCCCTCCCTCCGTCCGTCCGTCTGTCCGTCCGAGATAAAGGGGACAGCTTTACTCAGAAACTGCTACAGATACAGAAACCAAATTTGGTGTGTAGCTTCAGACCATAAAGGCCTTGATCGAGTTCGAAAATAAGAAGCGCACGATTGGCTGGGGATGTTGAAGACCATGTCGACTTGTTTAAATCATTTCTAAGGCCAGCATCCAAAAAATTTTAAAAAAGCCTGGGCTTATGTCGCTAAGTTACCCCTGTTCCAAATTGCAGGTCATTTAGCCTTAAAATGAAAGTGTGGTGGCCATTTGATCAAAATGCCAGGAGGAGGAGAAGAACAACAGTAAATGGAGCTAAAACAGTATATTTCTCTACCCCTATAGGGCAGCGAAATATAATTCTCTTCCCCTTTAGGGGAGTGAAATATAATTAACTCCCCCTACAGAGGTGTGAAACATAACTCTCTCCCCCTATAGGCGAGTGAAACATAATTCTCTTCCCCCAGAGGGGAGTGAAATATAATTCTCTCCCCCTATAGGCAAGTGAAACATAATTCTCTTCCCCTAGAGGAGAGTGAAACATAATTCTCTCCGCCTATGGGGGACTGAAACATAATTTTTTCCCCCTTTAGGAGAGTGATGCATAATAGCGGCCTTGCCAGATGTGCAGTTCAGCTTTCTGCCGCTAGATGTCCTCACTTTCCTTCACGATATCCGGGGTGGTCAACAGTCAAGCTTGTACAAACTTCCATTAAATTATAAAAGGGAGAAATTTTGTTGCTAGCTTCATCGACTTCTCTGTCATTGCTTGTGTGACAGAGACATCTGATAAGTGAGGTATACATGGACAAGGACTCCAACTATCAACTTCTGGGAAGAGGAATGGGCATTTTGGAGTATTAAATGCATTTCTCCGCCGATAAACACCCCCGGGTAGCCCAGGTGCTCTTCCTCTTGACCAAAATCACACCTGCGCATACGTAAATTAACAGAGAAGTAAGATTCAAGAAACTTTATTGATCCTCGAGGGACAATTTTCAAGGCAAACAGAGCAAGTTAATGCGAAGATGTTTCTACCGCGCCTGCCCAGTTTGAGAAGATTATTGGATTCATGGAGAAAACCTGGATTTATTTGGTGAGTAAAGCAGCTAATCGTCTAAATTTGTTAGCTAATTACTAGAGGAACATTAGAACTATGGGGCGGTGACAACGTTTTTGCAGTCAGCTGTATACAGGAAGGCGCTATCACTTTCAAAAAAAGTTATAAGCTTTTTTTACCCACATCGTTCGTGGACTGTCATAATGACGCGTATTTGATTGATTTAAATCAATGTTATTCAAAATTACTCTCGGTATTGAGTGAAAAAAGTGGCACTGGGCAGTGAAATAGGCATGCGGCTCAAGCTATTTGCACAGGTATGCAATTTTAAATAACGTAGATTTAAATTCAGCAAATACGCATCCAGATGAATGATTGTCATCCTACCTAATCCAGGAGATCAAGCAGCACCTGTTAAGTGTGGAGTGCTCTCGGAGTGAACCTTTTGTTAATCATGAAAATGACCGAGAACTGGTCAGGACTAATAATTGTTTAAAATGGATGTTTTGTCCACACCATTTCTCAATTCTATGGAATTTACCCCATGATTTCATCGCTGTTAGATCACATATGGAGAGAAACCGTGTCTTCATTTGCCAGTTATAACTAGGCTTATGCCATCAGAGGCAACGGCTGGGGGTATGTCCCCGAACGCCCCCAATCCTCCAATTCCCCAATCCTTGAATAGACCTTGAATAGACTTTCATTTGAACTTAATTTCAGGTCAATCGGTCAAATGGCTCTGAAGATATGGCCAAAATGGTAATTTTCCATCACAAAGCGCCACATGGTGGCAAAATATTGAACCATACAGGTATGATGTCATCATGTCACATGTTGTGAGGTCATGACCTTGCAGTTGCACATAGTTTCATGTCAATTGGAGAAATAGTTCCAAATATACAGCAAAAATGGTGAATTTTATGTGACAAAGCTCCACTTTGTGTCAAAATTTTGAACCAAACAGGTATAATGTCATTGTGGGACACATCCTCAGGTCATGACCTTTCATGTGCACTTGATTTGAGGTCAATCGAACAAATATTTCCAGAGATACGATAAAAACAGTAATCAGTTTTTGGTCCCTGGTGGCCAATCTAGAAGTTGTAAATTGTCCAAAATCGAATCAGTTCTTCCTCTTTATGATACTTACTTATGTGCAAAACTTGGAATTTGTAATTGAAATATTACTGAAGTTATCGTGGAACAGTAATTTTTTCCATTTTTTGCCCCTGGTGGCCAATCTAGAGATCGTAAATTGCCCAAAATTTAATCAGTTCTTCCTCTTTATGATACTTACTTATGTGCAAAACTTGAAATTTGTAATTGAAATATTACTGAAGTTATTGCGGAACAGTGATTTTTTCAGTTTTTGGCCAATAATTATGGAGGGCGCTGTAGGTCAATACTATTATAGGTGTAGGTCAATACTGTAGGTCAAGTCCTATTGCATATGGTGGGAGGAGGGCACTTTTGCAGCAGCAGATGACGTGGAAGACTTTGTCCCTGGACTCCAGAAGGCTAAAGGTATCGTGTCAATCTGGTGGAAATGGTAATTTTGTCCATGATTTCTCCAAAGTCAGTGATGTGGCCATCTTGGTAGTCCGCCATCTTGGTTTTGTGTTTTTTAATGTTAAGAGGCATGAACTTTAGCTGCCGGAGGGGGCGTGACTGTGGAAGTTTTAGAGACACCGACTGATGGAACATTTTTAATCCAATTTTTTAAACATCCACCAGAGTGCGCCAAACATTACATTGATGTCTTATGGACAGACGCACCCTCAAGCACAGCACCAGGGGCCTTATTTATTAATTTGTGTAGATTTCATACCTAAATAATCTGTTCGCACAAAAAAAAAAAATAAATAAAAAGGACATTTTGTGGAAAATAACCAAATTTATAAACCAATGGATAAAATAAACTGCATTGAATTTTAATTTATTACATTTATTGACATTGTGCTTAATCTTAATACTTTCCCTTTTTTAATGTCAAGTTTGTTTTTGCAAATCAAACTTCTGCAAAGAAAGTGATGTACGTATCTTTTTTTGTGCCTACGCACCATTTATAAATGAGGTCCCAGGTCTGTATGCATGTTGTGACTTCAGTTCATAGGGCCTGTGTCCACATGCAGGCAGCGCTGGTTGAGCAGGAGGCGCCCATGACCTCACTTTATGAGCGTCTCTTTCAAGCGCCGATTGTGGCTGGGTTATAAAACCTGTTTTCTTAGCGCTTCAGCAACCCGTCGTCTTCCGGCATTGCTGTGATGAAGACTTGTTTGTAGAACCATGAAATTTTATGTCAAGAGAGGCCAATATGTGGTCATTTAATGAACAAAGTTACAAGTTGCATCCATGTTCTATTCATATTTAAGTCATTAAAGGGAACTCGAGCCAGATATTATTTGTCCAAATCAGTACAGTACAGAGTTTGTCTATTAAGATGCAGACCTAAAGCAGTGGTTCTCAAATTCGGTCCTGGCGCCCCCCTGTGTATGCTGGTTTTTGTTCCAGCCACAACTGCAATTCTAGGATCTTAATAAGCTGTTACTTGGTCTTAATTAGCAGCATTCCATGTTTAGAGTAGTTATTTACTTAAGTCACATTTGGATGGACACATCCATTCTGCTATGGAGAATAAAAACCCTTGAACATCTTGTGCTTAATTTTCAATATTGCTGGGATTTTCTGGTGAAAACTTTTTTAAATAGATCAAATTAGACTCTGAGAAAATCAATAAGCTCCAAATTAGGTTTCTGAATGCAGGTGTTTTGAGTTTTTCCCAAATAACCTGCCTGAACCAAATAAAATCAACAGAAAACACAACAGGTGTGACTCCATTGTTTGCCAAGTAAATTGTCGGGTTTTACCTCCATGTGTTAAGAGTTTCACCAATGAGGAACCTGTGCATATTTGCATAAATGCACCTAATTAAAACAAATCAACAGCTTGTTAAAATCCTAGAATTGCAGTTGCGGCTGGAACAAAAACCAGCATACACAGGGGGGCGCCAGGACGGAATTTGAGAACCACTGACCTAAAGGAAGAGTTGGTTCCTAAAAACAATCCAGTTCAACACAGGTAACCATTTTTACTTAATTACCTCCGCCAAGGAGGTTATGTTTTTGCCTGGGTTTGTTTGTTTGTTTGTCTGTCTGTTTGTTTGTTTGTCTGTTGGTTTCCAAAATAACTCAAAAATCTATGGACAGATTTTGATGAAATTTTCAGAGAAGGTGGGTATTAAGTCAAGGAACAGGTGATAAAATTTTGGCATATCTAGGCCAAAGTACTGCTGAGGCCAAAGTTCAAGATTTCAAGTCTTTCCAATGGGTTCCAGTCACCGTTCTTTTGGGTTTTGCTGCCCCCTGGAGGAAGTCTGCGCTCTCTGAGAGCTTTTCTAGTTTCTTTTATGGCTCAGATATGTGCTGTATTTGTCTTGGGTTTTGGCCATTTATTAGCTTCTTTAAAGACTCATTTACCCTGCGGCGTGGATGTGACTTTTTCTCCAGTTCTCACCATTCATATCTATACAACGGGTTTACAACTTAATATGAATATAGCATTCAATTATTTACGAGAATACAGATCTCCGTCAATCTATTTTTCATGTGCTCTTTTTCTTCAGTTTGATCATTGAAATGTTAAGATCAGCACAGGGCACTCATTCACACATGCACATTGCATATGCATAATAGCATTGTGTAAAAATTTTGATTGAGTGATGGAAAGAGTAGAAGTGAGAGACTGAGATGTTGTGTTAGTGTGTGAGAGGGAGAGCAGTGTAAGGGTGTCTGTGAACAGGTGAAGGAGGGAAGGGGAATATGTGTCAGTGTGTGGATGCATGTGTGGTTCGTGGGGTCAGTGATCAGAATTGAGGCAAATGGGGACACTTTCTTCCTAGGATAAATGATGTTCATTTTTAAATTAATGCAGTGCAACCTATTCACAAAATCCTAATTATTCTAGGCGCACTGGACCATCAATCACTGTTTTAACCCTTAGAGTGCAGAAATGTAAAAAAAAAAAAATTATATATATATAAATGTAATTATCTTGTGCTGTCGAAAACCTATCATGTGGCAACTTGTTTTAAAGAGCTACCCTGCAGGAGCTCTTTTAAACAAATTGCCACATGATAGGTTTTCGACTGCTTTGACTTTGATATCTTTTGTCATTGAGCAACAATAGCTGCATTAAGCACTCTAAGGTTTAAATCACAAGAATTTTTCTTGCAAAACCAAGCAACAAGTAGTTATTCATACGCCCTCTTCTACATCCCTCTGGGCATTCACAATGAGCCAGCTCTACTGAATCTTCTAGAAAAACATAGGGGCATTTACCAGAAGTCATTCAGTTAAGCCAGAGAGAATCTGTGGTCGAAATAATGTAATGTTAAAACTTTTTAATATTGCTTGTTCTGTTGCCCATCAGGGCCCTGTTGCTTTAATTCATTTATCAGGGCCATTCCCCAACACTCAGAAGAGCCGAAAAATAAAATTTCCCACTTAATTCTGTCTTCAACTGTAAATTTGCCAGTATAATAATTTGAATAGTAATTTAGCATTCAAAAATGTGCTCACACCACCAGTTACTTTAGTCAAAACATTTTGTCTGATCTTCAGAGAAGATCAATGACTTTTTTTTCTTCCCGTCCCTTCCTGTTGAGGTATCCTATGCACGTGTTTTGAGCTCATATTTCCCCTGCTCAGACATGCAATCCATCATGGACAAGCATCATATGCCAATGAGCTGATCCCTGACAAGTTCAAGAAGTCATTCGTCATAATCTCTCTCCAGTATTTTACCTGCAGCTCAGTGTAACAAAATATACTCGATACTCTCATGTCCGATTCCCAAGATCCTGAGCTAGAGCTCCTAATCTCACTGTTTACCAAAGGCGCATCATTCAAATGTGCACTCATGTATTGCAGTTACAGGCTACAGAGAACAAGCCACTGCCGCTCCCCAGGAGCAAAATCCCCACTGGTTACCATCAGCACTCATTTACTCACCTCATTTACCCTCTGGCACCAAAAAGCAAATTCCCCCTTTCAATTCTATTCCAAATTACAACTTCACTTTCAATAAATGATTCTATATTTGAGTACACTCACAAATTTCTGCTCACTGGACTCAAAACATTTCAGGGGTCTTCTTATCTGAGCGGCAACAATTTGGATTCCATTCATGAAGATATAGAAGGAAGTTTTCCATTTTTGTTATAACAAGAACAAATACAAAGTTCTTGTACTTGGTCCTCCATTTCGGTAATGCTGCCCATGCTCTAATGCCAAAAAGCCCAGAGTTGAACATGGCAGCCTCTATGAATTGGCTTCTAGCACTATTGAGCAGCTTCCATTGTACTCTAAGGCCCCGTTCAGAAGAGACTGAAATTACATATATGATATCAAGGCTGTTCTGACAGGAAATCTAAACCACGAGTGAGTTTTGGCATCTCGCTTTTATTGAGTAAATCGGGCAATGTTTCATTTTGCATCATCTGTTTACAGTGCCTTCACATAACACAACCCAAAAGTAGAATATGTTTGATGTAAGCAGAAAAACTGGTTCTCTTTTAGTTCGTGGTAATTAAGTGCCTGCCAGTGTTGACCACTCCTGTTTTTCCGTAAACAGTTTATTTCAGGCACACTTCAAGTCACTTTTGTTCGATAATATAGCAGAGGCATTGCTTATAGATGCAAACTGCGCTAATTTATGAGGTTACTGAACTAAGGAAGACCGGAAATAGGCCTGCAGAGCAGACTGAGAGCCAAGCATATATTTTTGAATATATTTTACCTCTCTCACCCTCACCTGATCTGCCTTAATCCTCTACCTGGGCTCTTCCTTGTAAGCTGATACTGACTTGCTGTGTCCAATGGGCTGGTGTATTTAGCCACCTGCTTTCTAAAAAAGCCCTCACAAGAACAAAGAAGGGAGTCTCATTGTTAGAGTCCTAATTCCTGCTCTACCCATCTCCCATTACAAACTTCAGGGACAAAGTCTTAAAATCTCCCCCTGCATTAATTCTGTTTTCAACTATACAATCATAAAACAATGTAAACCGGAAGGTTTTTGACGTAGAATTTTCTCAAGGCTTTTTTTTACTGTGGCAATATCAATTTATTCATCAGTCGCTGAAGAGGTGTATTTGAAATTTTACTTTTGCAAAACATCCATAAATCCCAAAATCGTAATTTCCCTACCTCATTGATTGTTTTCATTGATTGCTTTGCACAGGCAAAAGTGAAATGGAGAAAGAAGTCTAAATAATGTGTATTTCTTTCTGACTTGGCAGGAGGCCAAATTTGAGAGCACATAATGCATCATTCTAGGCTTTATGCCACTAAAACACCATGAAATTGTTCCAGCAAGGACCAACCTGGGTGAAATTTTAAATTATTACTTATATACACATGTATGGGGGGTGGAGGTGAGAGGTAAAAAGGACGTTAATGGAGCAGTACTTATTGAATGGATAACGAATAGAACAGCTCTTAGTCATTCAGTGAGTTTGGCAACCACCCTACACCCTCCTGGGTATAAGGCAATGATTTTTACTCGTGATTCAGTTAAGAGCTGACATTAGTGGCTTGTAAGCATATGTAGCCTATTGAAGAGGGGTGCAAGAACGGGAGGTGACCTGCTGATAGTGGAGAGCTGGCCTCGGGAAAAATTCACAGCCGATTTTTAAATTCGTGTCCAGCCCTGAACAAGCCCAAACTGAGAATAATCCGTTTTTATATGATGGAAGACGTGCGGACTCACGGTAGGCCTTAACACAGTGCATCGTCTTTGAATAGCGTAGAAAGTGAACACAGACATGCCCAGCCCTCCCTTAAATTACAATTCTCCATACAAGTCCGAGACTACTCTGTGCGAAGGAAACAGTTGAGAGCACTTTTTAAGGTTGCTTATTACGTATCATTCATAATGGGAAAGTTAATAATATCCGGGAAAGAAATTCTGGTTTTTGCTGAACTGATGTGAGATTCACAGTATCTATCAGTCCGTACACGGTTCACTTCCTGGTTGGTTACAGGTGGCTGTTACCTTGAACGCACTGAATGTCAGCATTCAGCGGCAATCTCCGGCATCCCAGTAACAAAATGACTTGCGTGTACTTGAGCCACTGAGGAATGCCGGGTAAGTCTGTGTTCTTTTTACATTTCGATATAGAGAAAATCTTTAACTATTGTAACTTCGTTGAGGTGGGCTACTGAGTTAAATGTTTAGAGTTGATTTGAATCTGATCAAGCTCCACGTCTGATCCGTCTTGGACTCATCAACTCGGTTGCAGTTGAATGAACTTGGGGGGGAAAAGCACCTACCAAAGCCAGCAATGATGTCACTTTAAATGTGTGGAAAAAAGACAGTGTACATGAAAGGCTTGTTGTAGAACGTTTACGTCTGTTTTGTTTATGCAAAAAGTGAATTACACGACTCGTCGAGTAGGATTTTTTTTTCTCGCCACGTAACTTGTCTTTTGTCCTAAGAGTTACACCAGCTACCAATAATTTTGTTTTATGAATGGCTTTCATAAATGGCTAGACTACGATAGCGACTCTTAGACTTCAAGGTAACGCAGGCTTTCTGAGTGATGCATACTTCCATGACGATGTGATACAATTAAACTATGTTTTATTCTCAAATGGGCTCAACGTTACACCTGTGTGACTGGTTAATCTAGTCAGATTCATTACCTGTTGCGGAGAATAACTCATGTTTACGGGCAGTTGCGACATGACCCTTTACATTTTCTTGAATTGTGGGGTGTATTTCTATTGCGGTTCCGCAGACGACAGTTTGTCTCACGTAGAACTGCGGATTCACCGACGTCGTGTCAAGAACTCAGGATGGATTTTGTAGCCTAGACAACGGGACCACCGACCTTCCATCATGAGTTCCGACAGGACGCAGCTTGTTAGCGCCATACAGCTGCAGGAAGTAGAGCTGGACCATGGTAACGAAAATGCAGCAGCTGAGGAACCGAAAGGTGCTGTTAAGTAGGATACATCCAGCGACGGTTGTTGAGCAGAAAACAGCGGTGGTTTGTGGATTTTGCGCAAAGTATTCCTTTAAACTGATGATTAGTCTTGCCCATTCATTTTTCTTGATTCACAATTCACAATAATCCATTGGCACCCAAACACATTTTTTCATTTATTATAATGTTTAGGTCGATTAAACGGTATCCTTGCAAACAGTGCCAGGCACAGCATACCCGCCCGGTTTTTCAGTGACCTTGACCCAATTTGGTCCTTGGACCACTTCACACCTTTGCTGAAAATTCTGTGCAATTTAAGCAAACCTCTTAGCGCACCGATGAGAGGCATACACGCAAACAGACACACCGACAAACTAATGCCACCCAAGACTAATACCTCTCTGTCCTCGGACAGGATAAAAACAATGCTTTATTCATTGGCATGAGTTGAGTACACTTTACGAACACAAGACCCTGAACTTGTGCTTTAACTTTTAGCACATCCTGCAATGCAGGCTATCAAACCTGTGCTCACTGATTGCTCAAATCAAGACAAAGAAAACGAAGATTGCGTCTTGTAGAATTTGGCATCTAAATGAAACACATTATTTCTCATTAACAAAGAAAATTGGCTTCTCATGAGACTGTTGAATGTAAACTTATAATCATCCAATGAAAATTATTCAAAACTGAGCAAGACTAATCAACAGTTTTCGGCACCCTGGTTATATGTATAGGCCTAATAATGTCATATTCTAATGATCGGCGCATAAAGAATGTACATTTTGTGAGTAATACTAATTATGGAATTATTGATATTTGGGCTACATGTCAACTGTTTTATCTTGCATTTCTTTGGTGAAGGGTAATTTTTTTACGCCTTCTTGTTTGTATTATCATTTTTCAGAGCGAAAAACATACAGCGTTGAAGACGCAGTTGAGACTATTGGCTTTGGGCGGTTTCACATAATGCTCTTCATCATTATGGGCAGTGCCAATGTACGTAAAACAGCCCTGAATAGTTTTGAATATAAATGATTGGTAAACATAAAGCATCTTATTGGGCCTAGCAATTGCTAAACTGTTATGTATTGCAATTATATTTCGAGGTTTTAAAGTATGTTTACTGCTAAGTAGAAACCTCAGGTGTTACCCATCATGAGAGACTCATGAAGCCCTAATATTACATTTAAGGCTTATTTGCACTGTATCCGTAATTAGGCTGTCTGAAACCTGAATCAAGTGTAGCATTGCGTGAGAGAGATGTGTGCTTGCATTTGGGTTTGTGTTTACAAGTGTTTGCTTGGGTTTGGGAGGAGATATTGTATGTGTTTGCATGCTAGTTTGCTCTTAAAGGGCATGTGTCTCTAGATGCTGTTGAGTATGTGTATTTGTTTGAGAGTGTGTGTGTGTCTTGGATTACAGAGGACTGTTGTGTATGTGTTTGTGTGTACTTAAGTGTCAAAGAGATTATAGCAGCTGTCAGCATGTTGATGCATGTCAGCTTGTCAGAATCTGTGCATTTGACTGAGAGCAAAATGTCCTATTTATGTGTTGTGCAGATTGTAGAGGCGATGGAGATCATGCTATTGGCCGTGTTGTCACCCGAGATACGCTGTGAATGGCGTTTAATGGATTGGCAAGTGGCGCTGGTTTCTACGGTGAGGAATGTGGTCAAGTGGGCGTGAGCATTGTTGTTTGGCCTCGTCATTCACCTGACCTGAATTAAGTTGAACGTTGGTTTCATGAACAAAAGGGAAAACTGATGACAAATTGGACCAAACTTCATCAGGGGCTGAGCTTCAGTACAGGCCTGGCAGAGCTTCAGCTGATGATGTCTCAGGGTCACAAAATTTAAGCAGTCCCTGCATGTAAAGCATATTTGATGAAGTAATAAAAAGGGACTGCTTTAGTATTTTGCCTGAAGCACCATGGTCTTCTAAGGCTGAGAAAAAAGTGCTGTAATGTCTACAAATTTATGCAATTTTTGTTAAAGAAAGTAATTTTTTGTGTCTTTTTAAAGATTCAAACAAGACCTGTTAGATCACAAATGTTGGCAACAAAATTGCAATTTTTAGACTAGACTATATGGTGCTAATGGTGTGTCTGAGAATTGGAAGAAGGCGACATGGAGAAAGAACCGTTTTTGCAACAGAAGTGATTGATTATAGCTGGGTTATGGCGTTTTTTTTTCACCCCCAGATGGTTTTCCTTGGGTTCATGGTCTGTGGGGCCTTCAGTGGATATGTAGCTGACCGATATGGCCGCTGGAAGGTCTGTGCTCCACGATTGACCTGCAATTCGAGTGGTGTCCACAAGATGTCACGTTCTTTCAATATTTATCCGAGTTCATGGAGAGTTGCGACATGAGGGATCTGGAAAATTTGGTCACGGAGCCATTTTGTTTCCATCGCATCATTAGGCACGGTCTCAGAGCGAAGCATTTATTTATTTATTTATTTATTTTGTCCATTTTTTCCATCTCCATGTTTGAACATTTTTGCCTATTATGCTTGTGGAAACCATTTTAGGTTGGTTCATGGGTGTTTTCCCCGAAATGAATGTATTTTCCTTCTAAGGAAAAAACAAACAAACAAAAAAAAAATAACTGACAATTTCCATTGTGCGGTGAAACAGCATGGTTTTCCACGATGGAAACACAATGGCTCTCGTTCTTAGGTTGTCGTGACTGTGCATGCAAGAACTTTAATATATACTTCTTTTAATGTGCTCAACAGCCTTTTGTGTGTGGATGAATGAGGTCCCTCTTGATGTGGAACAGGTGGTGTTTGGCGGTTTTGTTTGGTCAGCGTACTTCTCCCTGCTCACTTCTTTCTCTCCATCCTATGGCTGGTTCATCTTCCTGCGTAGCATGGTTGGCTGTGGGGTGGCTGGAGCCTCACAAGGGTGAGAATATGAGTTGTTTTTTCATGCCTCATGGACCATTAGCCTGATGCTAACAGTGTCGGTATTGGGCTCAAGCCATTACCACTGCACTCAGGCTGTTCGACCTGTGCAAAAAGTGTTAGAATAATGTGAAGGATATTAGCCTGTTAACTTATACAGCTTTAACATGCTTTTGCCTGTATCTGTGTATCTTAAGATGCATAGCTGTGTAGATACATTATTGCCTGAATATAGTTAAATATGACTGAAAGAAAGCACTGCAGATTCCATTCATGCATATTGTACTCAGCGTGTCTTGTGTGTCACGTATTAATCACTCCGGAAAGGCGAAAATTGCACTGTGGCTCTACGCAGGGAAATGCCATTCAGTTCAATTGTCATCCCCTTCTTCACCTTAACAATTTCCTCTGTCTCCGTTAAACTTCATGAGTGACTTTCCATACACATCATTTTATGCAACTCTGCCTAGCTTTGAGAAAAGGAAGCAAGTTACTTCATCATATATGTCACTTGCTTCCTTTTGCCAAACTTGGGCAGAAATACGAAACTACGCAGATACGGGCATATGGAATCCCATCATTATACATCTAATTTATTTTATTTTTATTTAACCCTTATTTACCCAGGGAAGTCCGTGCCCACTTGGACTTCATATGTCCCTTGGCGGTGCTATGGTTTGAGTAATTTCTCCTTTCTTTCAGATATGTTTTGAAAACAGAATTCATTCCTGTAAAATACAGAGCTTATCTACTCCCTATGGGCTCGGTGAGTAAGAATGCCATTAAAAGACATGGGATCCCGTTTATTTGTGTGAATGTGTTAGTGTGTTTGTGTTTGCATGTCAGTGCACTTGATATACCTCCTTGTGTGTGTATGCATGTGTGTGTGTGTGTGTGTGTTTTTTTTTTTTTTTAAATTACGCAATAGTGTGCAATTTGTGCATTGGTATGAATGTAATTTAATGCTGGCACACTGGTTTGTCAGAGTGCATTGCTCTGAGTGTGTGCAAGTCGAGGAAGGCTGCGAATTTTAAGAGTGAAGGCCAAGTTTTTAGTTCCTGTTAGTTCTTGTTATTTGGAGATTATATAATTTTTATGTGTTTTTGCATTTTGGATTTTATGAGGGTGGGAATGTGCGTGATATGGCTGGTCAGTGCGTGTTTGAAAACAGTCAGGGGTTGTGATTGATAGCCTCTCTTCTCACAGATCTTCTGGATGGCAGGCTCGGTGCTGATCATTGTCCTGGGCATGACAGTGGTGCCTGATCTCGGCTGGCGTTGGATGATCCGGCTCTCAGTCCTTCCCAGTCTCATTCTCATTGTTCTATTCCAGGTATTACCACTAGAGGCACACTTTCACTAATCTTCGCCTGTATCTTTGTTTACTCTACCTGCATATGACCTCATTGTTACTGGAGGTCCCATAGAAGTGAATAGCAGAACAGAATATCAGAAGCTGCTGATTTTTCCTACCTAAATCTACTCTACGTGCAAGTACACGGAGAATTGCGCGATAACATGGCATATGATTTTTCAGACAAGAGCTTCCCTCTGAGTGAGTTATTAGTTTTTTTACATAATAATAATGACTACAATAATATTATTATTATTATTTCAAATACAGTACAACTGCTACATTTTTCCCCTCTGTTTGCTCTCATCAATTTTTCTACTATAACAGCACTGTAGACCACTACTATGGTTAATGCTGATGTAAAAATAATAACCAGCTGCAGTGCTTGTGCCTGTGCCCGTCTCCAGCTCATCCCGGAGTCTGCTAGATACAACGTGTCGGCAGGGAACGTGTCGGCTGCCGTGGCAACACTTCAGCGAATAGCCAAGATGAACCGTTCGACGATGCCCGAGGGGGACCTGGTGGAGTCTCAAGTGGTGCGACGTTACGCTCCGAACACTCGTGTACTTTCAAGGCTTTCTATCCAGTCCAGATAAGCATCCCTCCCACAGAGCAGGTTTGGCTGCGTTGATGAATCCAAGTCCCCCTCAGAAAGTCCTCATTGGAGTGAGAGCCCAGACAGAGATGACAAAGTGCTTTTTTGTTTAAACTTGTTTCTGAAATGCTATTTTAGAAACAAAGATTAATGTTTGCATGCTTGCATGAGATTCTCTGTCTCCCAATATCTGAGATTCTGTTTTCAAATGTCAGCTTGTGGTGTTCTCAGTCCATATTTCTGGGCTTTTTGTTCGTCATTTTCCTCTCTTTGTCAATTGACGCAAAATAAAAATCAGAGGATCTAGGGGGGAAAGAAAAAATCCAAATACTACAGTGGTCTTTTAGACTGAAGACATGTTTTTATGGCGATGGAGAAACCATATGCTGTTAGTGTGGTCGTTTGTATGGGCACATTAATTAACCGTGTTTTAGGGTAGCGCTTTAGCATTAGTATTATGAATGACCTTAGAATTTTTACTGTAGCTTGTTGAAATTGGTATATTGGTGATTCTGTTATTGGAAATATTTTATTAGTAAAACTTGAATGCTATTTACATTTTTCATGGAATGTTTTATTGTTTGAACGTTGAATGTTCAATTGTTTTATTTTTGTGCTGTTATGAGAAAATAGATGTTATTGCTTTTAACAGAATAGCTTAGAGTGTTTGAAGAATGGCATAGTATGGCCTCAAAGTTCTGTAAAATGTGAAATCCACCAATCTAAGCTTCCTCTGGCTGCTTGAAGAATATAAAATTCTGATGCAAATTTTTGTTGTTTTCAGAATCAGAGAGGAAGCTTTCACATCCTTGTGAGTCCTGCGTTCAGAAGAACATCCATTATCTTGTGGTATTCATGGTAATCACTTTACTTTCCTTCTGTGTCCTCTAAATGCATCACAAACTGCACTGTGGGCTGCAATTGTCTGAAGTGGCATGGATGAGTCCTTATTCTTCAGTGAGAAGTCCCCTATCATGTCACCAGGTACACAGCCAGCACAAGCCATTTCAAAATCTGTCCTCTGTGACTTCACTAGGGGAGAGAGACCTCTGTGAATATTGAAGGAACTGATCACATGATTGGCTGAAATAG
Source organism: Gymnothorax reevesii (assembly GCA_029721435.1). NCBI lineage: Eukaryota > Metazoa > Chordata > Actinopteri > Anguilliformes > Muraenidae > Gymnothorax > Gymnothorax reevesii. The sequence continues at coordinate 107,199,696 of CM056579.1, forward strand.
ATCAGTCCCTCTTGCCTCTAGTCTAGATGATCACTTCCCCATGTGATGTTATGACGGAACAGACTTTGCAATGGCTTTAGATATCAGATTGACAGGGGACGTAAAAATATGCTAATAAAATTAAAATTCAAAGCAATGGACAAATTAAGCTTTCTCTTTAAAATGGCTCCCAGCATCCAATTTCTTTAAACTGTGATCGAAACTTGACTTTTAGCCACACGAAAGGTTAACAACCCGGTGATCTGTTGGCCTAAGGTTTGTGGCATCATTCTCCTACTACGGCTCAGTCCTGGGGAGTTCGGAGCTCCTGGAGAGGAACCTGCTGTGCATCACGGACGCAGATGCAGAGCACGAAGTGAAACACATCCAGGAGGGGGAGCCCTGCTACTGCATCCCGTTCGGCATGGCAGACTACCAGACCCTGCTGATCAGCAGCCTGGGAGAAGTGGGACGTGAGTAACACACTGCAAACCCAGTGCTAATTAAGGCTGACATTGGGCCCAGTCTTGATTGTCCTTGCCCTGTTATTACACTAATGGGTCAGTGAGGAATACAGAGGTCAAGTTGACAAAACAATTTGAGCTTGTTGAAAATATGAATGAAAGCTGCTGTATTAAGAATGATATTCACTCATTTCTAAAATCTTCCATCCCATTTAATTGACATATTTTGTATCTTGAACCACATGAAAAGTAAGATGAGATAAGTGATAAATATCTCTAAATATTTATTTTTTGATACTCTTATTATCATAGAAATTCTCCATAAATATAGCCGGTAAGGTCTGAACCACTGTTTAATGCCCAGAAAATGAAAGATATTTCATATCTATTTTTTTTTTTTCAATAAATTTAGAAAATGTCCACACATTTGAATGCAGTTATGAGCCAGAACATTAAAGCCACCTGCCTGATATCCTGGAAGGTACCCTCTCTTGCAGCTCTGTCAAGCTGACATCCAGTTGCATTCTGAGTCCCGGGTTTTTCTGGCAGAGCATTTCTCACAGTATCATGCTCTGTCCACCTGCCCCTTTCTTCCCATAATGCATTGTGGTGCCATCTCTTCTTCAGATAATTATTGCTCTAATAACCCAGCTGGTGCACATTATGTAAAAGAAAATGGGACTTGCTGGACCAGGTGACCTTCCTCAGTTACTCCAAGGTGGAGTTCCAGCATTCACGTGCCTATTTTTGGTGCATTCGACAGTGGACTGGGGTTGGCATGGGCAGTCTATCTGAACTGCAGCTACAAAGTGGTATACGCTGCAGGGTATGATGCACTGTGCTGTAACACATTCCTCGCATAAGTATCACTCAATTCTGTGATTTAAGCCTCGGCCCTTCTGTCAGTCTGGACCAGATGGGTTAGTCATTCGTTGCCCTTGTGCATCGAGAGCCTTAGGCACACTACAAACTGCTGCAGATTTATGGTTTGTCCCAGCTTGGACTCACTGTTAGTAGGTCCTCACAGCTGCTGACTCAGAGCACCTCAGACGCCTTGCTGCTGTTGCGTTAGAGATGCTCTGACCCACTCGTTTAGCCATTACATTTTGACCCTTTTCAAAGTCACTCAGGTCTGATTTCTCTCACATCCGATTCCTCAAGTACAAGAGCCAGCTGTTTGCTTCCCTGCAGAGCTTGACATGCACCGTTATTACAAGATAATCAACTTTAAAACCACTCACAAGTTAAGAAATCAATGTATTGGCTCCTCAATGATGAAAATGCCCATAAAATGATGCCCAAGTGAGAAAATTTAGTTTTAATAGTATATTTAATGGTATCCCCAGGTGACCAATTGGGGATAGTATGGATCAGCAATTGTTGCGCTGTATCTAAGGGGTCTGTGGATATTTTTTTTTGAGCGCTCCACAGGCCGCAAATTTCAACTGATTCATTTTATATTTGGTGTGAGCCTTGTGTGTGTGTGTGTGTGTGTGTGTGTGTGTGTGTGGGGTTAGGTCACAAAAACTGTTGATTTTGGGAGAGAACTTTTTGACACTTTTGGAATAACCAAAGACTTACACTGCCCTCAATTATTGGCACCCCTGGTTAAGATGTGTTCTTTACCTTATTTTTCTAAATAATATTGGACCACAAAGAAAAAAGAGGAAAATCCAACCTTTAATTCAAGTGCATTTATTCAGTGGGAAAAAAAATCCCACATTAACTAACACCCCTGATGTTAATACTTTGTACAACCCCCTTTTGCCAACAAAACCGCACCTAATCTTCTCCTATAATGTTTCACAAGATGGGGGAATACAGAAAGAGGGATCTTTGACCATTCCTCTTTGCTCAATCTCTCTAAATCATCCAGCGACCTGGGTCCTCTCCTCTGCACTCTCCTCTTCAGCTCACTCCACAGGTTTTCAATGGGGTTGAGGTCTGGGGACTGAGATGGCAATTGGAGGAGCTTGATTCTGTGTTTGGTGAACCATTTATGTGTAGATTTGGCCACATGTTTAGGGCCATTATCTTGCTGAAAGACCCAGTGATGACCCATCTTCAGCTTTCGGGCAGAGGCCACCAGATTTTGATTTAAAATGTCCTGGTATTTCAAAGCGTTCATGATGCCATGCACCCTAACAAAGTTCTCAGGGCCTCTGGAAGAGAAACAGGCCCACAGCATCACTGATCCTCCCCCATATTTCACAGTGGGCATGAGGTGCTTTTCTGCATACTCATCTTTTGTGTTCCGCCAGACCCACTTAGGGCTTTTTGGCAACAAACACTCTATCTTGGTCTCGTCTGACCAAAGCACACGGTCCCAGTTGAAGTCCCAGTACCGCTGAGCGAACTCCAGTCTTTTGTGTTTATGATTGTGAGTGAGAAAAGGTTTTTTCCATGCATGCCTCCCAAACAGCTTGTTGGCATGTAGATGGGACCTGATAGCTGTTTTGGAGACTTCATGACCTCAAGATGCTACCATTTGTTGCAATTCTTTAACAGTGAGCTTTGGAGAACTTTTTATTTCTCTTACCATCCTCCTCACTGTGCGTGGTGGCAAAATAACCTTGCGTCCTCCTCCAGGCTTGTTTCCCCTGTTCCAGTTGTTTTAAACTTCTTAATGATTCCTCTGACAGGTGCAGGCGAGTGGCTATTTTCTTGTAGCCATTGCCTGACTTGTGAAGGTCGACACACATCTGCCTTACTTGAATGTTGTGTTCCTTTGTCTTTCCCATGTTGAAGAGTGGATAAGGGAAATGGCCTCTGTGTCACGTCATATTTATACCCCAGGGAAACAGGAAGTGATGAATTACTAATTAAATTTTCCTAGATACTCTGATCAACTTTGTAAACTACTGTAGAAATGACAGAAATACTTTAATTACATTTAATTCCTAGGGTTAGGAGTGCCAATAATTGTGGAACAGGTGATTTTATGGAAAATAATTATTTCTGAGTCAGGGATTTTTTTCCCCTTAAAATTCACTTGAGTTGATGGTTACATTTTTCTACAATTTTCAGTGTGAGAGTATGGTTCTGCAATAAAAATTGGATTTATTTTAAGCCTTTTAACTCATCTTAACCAGGGGTGTCAATAATTATGGAGGGCGCTGTAAATACAAAGTCGACAAAATCAGTCATTGAATACAGTGGCTAACGTGACAAGAAAATATTGTGGCTGGGGTTCAGCCCTAAACTCTCCATATTTCATAGTGCAGGATCGCTAACCAGTGCACTACTGACTACCCAGATGCATCAATTTAAAAAAAAAAAAACTACAATACCTTACCCCCATTCCGGTCTCAGGTCAAAACATAAATTAGTGAAATTAAAATCCTTTTCTCCTACTCTGATCTCAGAGCGATATGATAAATCAATCAAATCCAATCTCATTTAGCAGTTGTGCCAAATAACATCGCCAAAGGACACCCTTTATGCCATATATCACCATCTGGGCAGGGTTTGTCTTGAGTATCACTGTATGACAAGTTGGGAAAAGAAATTGTTGTGTAATCACGTAAATTCCTCACATATTACTGCTGAAGGTCTTGCTGTTAGTGATAGAATGAGTGTCGTGCAAATATCACTGCTTATTCCAAGTAAGCGCTGTTATTACGCAAGATCATTCATGTTACTACCAAGATTATTGTATGCCTATTCTCAAAGAGCCAAGGTAATATTGTTGTAACTAGTGTTTTGTAAATGTGAGCATGTTCTACAGAGAGCAGTTGTTAAGCGAGCAAAGTCATGACACAAATATTATTACTGCTTAGGGCTGCTGGAAACTTCAACTTCAAAATCAATTACCTTGCATTATTCATCATTTTTACTGCAGTTTTGATTCAGTTGTATATGCCATATATGAACACAGTGGTATGTCCTGCTGTGATTTCTGTTTTTGCAGTTATACCTCTGAACATAACTCTGCTGAATGTTCTGGGGCGGAAGTTGAGCTTGGCCATCTTACAGTTCAGCTCTGGGGTTCTCTTCATGCTGGTCAACGTCTGCTCTACCATGTAAGAACTTTACATTGAACTTGTACAATAACCAGCCTGCTCTGTCCCGCACAATAACCAGCCTGCACTGTACCCATACAATAACCAGCCTGCACTGTACCCATACAATAACCAGCCTGTACTGTACCCATACAATAACCAGCCTGCACTGTACCCGCACAATAACCAGCCTGCTTTGTACTCATGCAGTAACCAGCCTGTTTTGTTCCCATACAATAAGCAGCCTGCACTGTACCCATACTATGACCTGCATACTTCTGTTCAATGAAGACACCGGTCTTTGGACTGGAATTAGAGTGCAATAATGGTGAATGGCTTACTTGTGTCAGTGCTCAGAGCAAAGAGTAATTCTGGTGAACAACAACCTGCATCTGTACTGACAACAGAGAGTAACAGAAATGGCAGGCAAGCAGTATCAGTACTGACAATAGAAGATATCAATACAGTTGACTACCTGGCAGTTTGTTCAAGTACTGACAATGGTGAGAAATACAGGTCAACAGCAGTTGAATATAGATGAATAGCAGGCAGGCAGTGTCAGTGCTGATGGAATAAGTTTTCTCTTCCCCAGGTTTGGCTTCACTGTGCTGCTCTTCCTGATCCGGTCTCTGGTGGCCATGAATTTCAGTGTTGTTTACCTTTATACCGCAGAGGTAGGTGCCCTTCTGCTGTAAAGTCACTGCACATAACAGACTTGGGACTCAGGACTCGGGTGCAGACGGAAGTTCTGTTTCACATAGTTATTTACATGCAGGCTTGGGGTCAAACAGACTGGTTCTTTAACAGACGAGAGGATTGCAGTATCTAGGCAGTGAACAGAATCAGCATCGATAAACAAGCAGTAGTCCAATAACCAGGTGGTCAGAATGCAGCACAAGGGAGGCAGCAAGATCATAAATTATATAACAAAAGATAATTCATAACCAAAACCAATCGGACTCTGAGGGAAATCCAAACTTGTTATAACCTCAAACAAAGGGAATCAGACACTAGAAACACAAGGCTTGTAAGTGACTGAAAAAAATTGGAGACAGACTTGGAATGAGGACTAAAACTGAGGGCTACTTACACACTGGGAGCTAATCAGGGAAACGATCACTGGTGAGACTCGGGGGCAGAAAGAAAATGAGGACATGACTACAAACTAGGAAGTGACTATCAAAGAGTACACACGGTGGGGAGCCAGAACAAATCAAAGACAGGTGGAGCATGGCAATAAAGGGGAAAAATCAAAACAAACCGAGGAATCATAAAAAAAAAAAACTCAAAATGAAATTGAAAATTAACAATTCGCAGAACACTGACAGCACAGGTGCCAACTGAGACTAGCATCCAGACTCACACTGAGCTTCTACCCTGGTCTTGCAGGTGTATCCCACCGCTGTAAGGTCCTTTGGACTGGGCATTAGCACCTCCTTCAGCCGAATCGGGGGCATGATCGCCCCTTTCATTGCACAGGTACGCACGCGAACCCTCTGTCACCGCCACACTTGCATCCCAAGGAAACAACTCCGACCAAATGAATGCTGGCTCCTTATCTGTGAAAGCAGCCATACTGCTGCTTTCACAGATAACTGGAATATATGCCTTTGAGTGACTTCTTAACTTCTGTCAGCATGTTTGAGTGCTCGCTTCTCATTCAATGAGGCGGGTCTCTCTGTCTGTCTGGACTTTTCTGTATCCACTGGGCATATCTGTTTGTGAAGACTTTTCTGCTTTCACGGTCTCGCTTTTAAATTCAAATTCAAATTGGCTTTATTGGCATAGGGGACAGCCGTTTACACTGCCAAAAAGATTAAACTTGTAGTTTGAAAAATATGTAAATTTGGATAATGGGCGCTCTATGAACGCTTCAACATTTTTTTTAATGAGTGTGTGTGTGTGTGCATACATGTGTCTGTGTGTGAGTGAATTGTGTTCTGCGAGTGTCTACGTCACTCATTGTTCCTCAGGTTGTGGTGACATTTTGTTATATGCATTGGGCAGCTAGATAGGCTGCCTCTCTTTTGCCGTATTTTTAACTTTGAGCTGTCATTTGAAGTCTTTTAAATCTGAGATTCTTCTATTGAATTAATTTAGGTAAATGCTCCTAATTTCATGGAATGCTTGACATAGCAGGTGGAACTGCATTTCTCTCTTTTTATATCTGTCTGTATCTCTCAGTCTGACGTGGGTCTGTTTGTGAGTCGCGGCTGAAGGCCCTGTGTAATGGCTGTGTTCTCCAGGTGCTGATGGCGAAGTCAGTCGTGCTGGCTCAGCTGCCCTTCATGCTGGCCTGTTTCGTCTGTTCACTGGCAGCCCTCCTGTTGCCTATAGAAACCAGAGGACGGGCCCTGCTGGTAGGTCGAAGGTCAAAGGCCCTTCTTGGAAAAACTTGCGGGCCGTACAGGCTTCGCGTAGTTCACACTTCTAAAAGAGGGAAAAAAAAATAGCTTGGCTAATTTCTGCTGGTTGTGTATTTATTTACACACATGGATTTACTTTCATTTCAGGTTTCATACATGCCTATAAATGTACAAAAGTACTTCCAGATCAATAAATCAATCAATTTAAATGTATAATACCACATGCATAACTGCAATTCATTTCTTCTTCTAGCTGTGTGTGTGTGTGTGTGTGTTCTTGGAACAATGCATCTGCGCGCTAAGCATAACCTGGTTCTTCTTTTCTGTTTCTCTAGCAAAATTCATGACGAGAACCAGATCAACAAGGAGTATGTCATTCTTCTGCTACAAGCACAGCCGAAACGAGTGTGTGGATATATAACCTCAACTTCAACTCAGCTATGTCCTTTGGTTTGTGGAGTTCATTGCAGCCCAGAGAGTGTACTGTGATTCAAGGTGCAGGGGGAATATGCAAATAATATTAGCACAAAATAGTAGGGAGCTGAATGAAAACATGTCCTACCAATTCCTACAGCGGCAAGAGAAAGTATGTGAGTCCTTTGGGGCTATTGCCCTGTTGTTAACTTGGCTGCAGTTTAAGTTTGAAATGAGATGGAACGTGTTGTGCCAAACAAGTCACATGATCACTTTATCTTCATTGCTGTGTCTTTAGAACCTGTAGTCTTATGCTCAGCTGTGGTTTAGTCTAAACTAAGGGTCTCAAACTGGTCTGTAAAAGGGCCAAGATGCTGAAGATTTTTAATCCAACCGAGCAGAAGCGTACCAAATAAATTTAATATTTCTTTTAACTACCTTGCTTGCTAGCTTGCTTACTAGGTGACCCATAACTGAATCATGATTTACTAGCAAGCTAACCATTTTTAACTGGCTAGCAAGATTCGGTAATGGATCACTAAAATTAATATTGGCAACGAAAATCTATGGTAAAAAAAAAGCTCTTTGTGCTGAACACAGCATCTGTGGTGACAGTACATTAGGCTATGTTCTGTGACCTATTGATATTTATATATGGTGAATGGTTTAAATAGGTATTGTAGCTGAGATGATCATACTACATTTTTTGAATGCATCATTGCAGTAAATCTGTTACTGCAAACAAATCTGTTAGGGTTAACATACTTTTTCTTGCCTCTGTATCTGCCATTTTGGATAATCGCACACTTGGCTATTCTAGCTCTGATATTATTTACGCGTACCTGCAGTACTTCAGTCTTCAAATTCTCAGGAAATAATTTGATCCAATGGGCCTCTGGGCTATTATAAGTGCACTTATAAAATGAAGTGTGGGGCATTATGCAGGGTTGAGTGCCTGAGAGGCTAACTTTCAACCTTTCATGGCCTTTACAGGGGTTTTCATTACAGAAAATTCACGGTTTATTGTTTTGCAATTTCACTTTTCTCAATCAACCTTGGAGTTAAAAATAACACTTGAGAGAACATTGGCCTCTTTGTCGTCTTCATTTCTGGCCACCACCTTCCAACGGTAAATGGTTTATTGTATTGGCTTGTTTTATTTTTGACCTTAGACAGTTTTTGCCCTCGTTACTAAAAAAAAAAAAAAAAATTAGAAACGCATTTATGAAAATCTTACTTTTGTTCTGTATTTTTCACTGTAGTTTGACTGTGAACACAAGAATTCATCAAATTTTTTGCATTCCACGTCACAAAACTGCGCTGGAACAAAGAGCCATGATTGGTCTCGATGGGGGTTTGAAAAGTGTCAGGTTTGCTCTTATTGTATCTAGGCCTGTCTTTTGCAATGTACCAATGAACAGATTTTGATGAAAACCCACATTCATAATAGGGATGCAAGCCCAGTCAGTGCTTGTTTACATAGAGCCAGGCATTAATTATCCTCGAGACATGGTGGCCTCCTAGGACATCTACCGCCGAAGTTGGCCAATGGTTAGCCTGCTCTCGTGTAATTTTTAGCTCTATACCATCAACTATCATCCAACTTGTAGGTGAAACAATGGGTCAGTTCACAGACCCAATTTCAAGAACAAATTGTGTGAAACAAACGGTCTCGCACCGCATAAAGAGCATTACAAATACCATGCATACTCAAATCACAATGCGACAAATTATTTCATGACAACTATAGTCCAGAGGGCACCGTCAAATGGTTGTTTTGTAGATAAATTATGTACATATGCTCTGTGACTGATAAATCGTTCTGAACGATTAAATATTAAATGTTGATGTCACTTATGTTATTGTGCATATGTGTATTTTTTTTATTTATATTTCAATGCGTGTGTTTGTTTATATCCACACTGGAGATTACACAGTATGTACTATAGGCTTTTGTTGTTAAGTTTTTACTTGTCTGTGGGCCCTGGTTAGAACCTATAACCGCTAGTGGGGATCCAAATAAGTAAGGAATTAATGCAATCTGAGGACGTATTTCATCAATATGTGGTATGGTGCTACAACGTCATTGCTTTTTTTTGATGAATTAGATACTCAGATCATCTTAGATTGGAATCGGTATATCTGCTGAATGATTAAATTTGATGTCTCTTGAAGCTGGAATTCTCAAGTTGAATTTTATTCTTATATTTTTGACAGCAAGCTACCCTGACTGGTTGTTGGGGTGTAGTTTGAATGGCGACTGGAAAACAGTTTGGGGGGTGTTAGTATTCGATCACAGGTTGTTCTGAGGGTTCAGATCTGGTCTGGAGTTGTGGTTTATGTAAGGTGGAGGATAGACTAATTTTGAATTGAGACGGAGTGCATTAGAAGGGGTGGAGCTAATGGTCTCTCTCACATTACAGGCAGACTGATCATCCTTGGCTGTTCATAAGCTCTTTAAGTCTGTCAAAATACGCTGGGAAGAGGAGTCAGTCCTGGGTTGTGCTGCTATGTGACTAAGGAGGTGTACGCCACCAAGCTAACTGAATACACTACACACAGAGTGGCTGTTTAATTATGACTCAATCAGTGAACCTCAGAAAAAATCCAGGGCCTTGCAACTTTATGCACTGTTCAAACTTTTCCAACTTGTTTATATAAATTAATACTGTGAATACAGTTGATCTTATTTAAATTTTTCATTGTAATTTTAATCAAAGTCATGTTGGCATCTTATGATACGGTGTGACAGCAGTAACTGAGGACATCTGCTGTAGCTGTATTGGCTGTTGTTGTGCCGAGATCTAGGACTAAGAGCAGAGCATGTGGTTCCTCACCCCAGGTAATATCCTTTCTGTGTGGCTCGACCTGGCGGTGTGAGGGTTAATCTGGATTATGAGACGGGAGGAGAAATCTTGTATCACTTGGGAGGTCCTTCTTTTGATCATGGTGAGAAGATGGAGGGACTGAATGAGAGCAATGAGGAGACATGAAGATAAGCGTGAGGAAACGACAGAATGAGAGCGGTCTGTTCTTCAGGGTTACAGACTTGTTTATGGCTTCTATTTGCTTCAGTCTGAAAAGGGAGAGCAGGTTGTGCGACAGCTGAGAAGGGTAAGCGCGAGTAAGTAGCATTAGCTTTAACTTAAACCCAGTCCCTAAGCCATTCTCCGCCACTGCATGTTAATGCCTCTGTTTATGCTGGTGTGTGTGCCTCAGTGCTGGTCAGTACTTATGAAAGTTCGCGAGCATAAGCATCTGTATCTGTTTGTGAGGTGTGTGTTGTCAGGTACGTATGACTGAGCGCGCTGGCGTATTGAGCAGTTGGCGCTTCTGGAGTTTTACTGGTTCTCTGCACTAAAGCAGCAACAGAATCTGGTTGTGCAAGGGGTTGTTTTTCTGGGGCCTATTATCTGAGTACTTTGTTGTGAGAACTTTCATTATTGATGGATTGGGAATCAGTCGCCATGCTAACGCCTTCACCCCTTGACCAAGATACATGAGGCTGTCTGCAGCACCATACATCATTTAAGGTGCAAAATCATTGTAAAGAAATTGTTTAAACTTTAAAAATTGAGCATTTGGGCTGCTTTAAAATTTTAAGTTGACTGAATTTAAGATAAGTTGAGAATTACCTCAACTTGTCATCTTAAGTTCAGTCAACATGAAATCTTAAGGCAGTCTAGTCATTAACTTTTTAACCCCTTTGCGCGGATATAGACGCTGGCATCTGTAAATTCCAAAATTTAATTCCTAAATAATTCTGTAATTGAATTTCCAAATGTCTTTCTTCACTGCAGTAATTTTCCACAGTCTCTGACACAAATAATGAGTTATCAAGACTAATTAGACTAATTCAAAACAGGGGAAATTGGCATTATTTGTATTCTGTGCAAACGGGTTAAAGAAAAGGCTTTTTTTTTTATTTTTATTACAATTCAACAAATATCGGTCAAGAATGTTTGTTAGTAAGTGAACATTATGATTTGAATGGTCTTAACTGAATGTTCTTATACTGGAGTATCAAGCACTGTTTTTATTTACAAGCTTTTGAGTTCCTGAGCACACTTCATTTCTTGAGCACTGATTTCATCTCAGGGTTTCATCAGTGTGGCAATGTATGTGGGTAACTCTGTGAGCTGTACCAGATTGTGTTTACAGCAAGTCCTCTTTTTAAAGGTTTCAGTCAGATGTCTGATTTGGGTTGTTTTGCTGTATGTGATCTGGGTGATCATTAGTAAATGAGTCAGTGTTGGGTACTGACGGTTGAAGCCTGTTTATTCCACTGATTTGATCCTTGTGATATGAGTACATTTGCCCTCGTGAGTTTCAGACTGCGCCCTCCGTGGTTATTATTAAGAAATGAGTTTTGGTTTCAGTCAGTCAAGTGCTTATGGAAATTATTTGTACTGGTTGTACTCATGGAGGCAACTAAAAAAACCTGTTGAGCTCGCTCTTGAATTCCTTCCTTTACCAGACTGTTAAAGAGCATCAATGTGGGGCAGGTGTGCTTTAGCAAGCCGTATAATACTCTCATACTGAGAGGGAGAGAGAGTCCTGATGTGACCTCACAAGATAACGCGAGAACAGAGAAGGATGCCGGATCCCGGAGATTACATGCAGGGCTTGACACAAAGGTCACCTCCTATCCTGTGGTGAGAGCTGTAGAGAGAGAACAAGTGTGTGAGGAGAGAGCCTTAAGCCACTGGATCCCTGTGTCAGTCCTGGGGCACCCCGAGTCAGTGCTGGTTTTTGTTCTAACCGTGACTGCAATCACAATTTTAAACCTCTGTTAATTAGGTTCTCTTCATTTTAAAGGAATTATTTACCCTGTTTTGTCATATTAACCAAAATGGTGAAAGCCGAATGCCACAGTTGTTAATCACACTTTCATGGATTGGAAGCCAATTTATATAATTTTGCCAGTAACAAGTCCTCTTTTTTATGCAATAACAATATTGCAGTATAGTACGGTATGAATATGGAACTCCCCATTGTATGCATTGCTGTTTCTGACGTAATGTGACTTGAAAGGGCAAATAATCCTCAAAGATGAAGAGCAATTAAGAAATATTTTCACCTTGTTATGTCCCCCGGAGGGAGGACATATAGCGTTTGTGACAATTCCTGTGCGCCGTGATCGTTATGGTGATCGTTATCGTGCGCCGTACCAAACAACGTCACACACTTTTTATGAACATTTATGAAGATACAATTACAAAACTTTTCATACACTCATATCTGGTCCCGAAGTAGGTTGCTATTGAATTTCGGCCAAATCGGAAAAACAACATGGCCGCAATGGCGGCCATCTTGAATTTTTTGTAAGCCTCTCCCTCCAGGAACCCGATTAATGTCCAGTGGCCCAATATGTTGTACATCATGGTATTTTAGAGAGAGAGAGACCGTGAGAGATGCACGCACACCACACCATGCATGCGTTATTTGGATCTATGGTACAACGGGTTTCTGCCATCATGTTCCATGTGCCATTCTAGTGAGAAAAACCATTCAGTGAGTTTGTACAAAATTTGGCATAAATATTCCAGAGCCATATACCTTTAGATGGGTTTTGCCCAATTTCATCTGACAGCTGCGCACCGGGGGACACCAGTCTCGGTTGCGGGCGACCGACTGGACTGCGTCTAGTTAAAATTCTGCTTTGCAATTGTAATTGGAACAAAAACCAGCAGACACAAGGAGTTCCCCTGGACCATCCTTGGAAAACAATCAGTCAGTTTGGTGTGTAGCACCATGGCAGTGTAGCCACAAAAAAATCAAACTATTGTGTTCTGGTCTCTCCTGTCTATACTCCGAGAAACACTGCAACTTCAGGCTCTAAACAATAGAATCCTTCAAGTTGTCTGCTTGCAACTGTCTCCAGTGTCTAGATCATCCAACTAATTTGAATATTAGACAGAGACCATGTGAGTAAACACAAAATGCTGCTTTTAAATGATAATTTGATTTATTGAAGGTAAAAAGTTATTTAAAAGTTTTATATCATCCATTTGAAAAAATAACTACCCCCCCTAAACCTAATGACAGGTTGTGCCACCCTTGGCAGCAACAGCTGCATTCAGATGTTTGCACAAAAAGTCTTATAAATTGTCTTAAGTGTTATAGTGGAATTTTTTCCCCACTCTTCTTCGCAGAATTGTTTTAATTCAGTCTTTGTAAGGTCATCCCATGGCATCTCAATCGGATTTAAGCCAGAAATGAGAAGGCCAAGCTACTGGATAGCTCACTCGGTTAAGGCACTGCGTTGCAGTGCAGAAGTGACTATCACGTCGCGGGTTCGAGCCCTGGTCGTACCAACCGGCAGTGGTTGGCAACTTTTTCAGAGTAGCGCACAATTGGTTATTGCGCTACAGGGTTTCAAATTGGGAAGGGACTGCCGGGAAAGGGAAATAAAATGAATAGTTTGTTCGTTGCCAGACGGACGCTCGTCAGGAAGATTCTAAGCCTGTTCATGTCCAGGTATCCTCCGCCCTCGTTCTGAACTTGTGAAGATTCCACCAATGAGTGTGTAAGAAGCGGTGGGTGACAGGCGCGTGCTTCAGAGGAGAGCCATGAACTGCCTTCATTATCCTGAATTGGCAACAAGGGATCGCCAAAGAGCAAGCCTTGTACATAGTTCACCAATTTGGCATTCCAGATTTGGGTGGGATTGGAGATGCCAAAATTAAAAAAAAATAAAAAATTAGTAGGCCACCTCAACACCTTAATTTTGTTCATTTTGATACATTCAGAAGTGGACTCGCTTCTGCGCTTCAGATCATTGTCCTGCTGCATAAACCAACTGAGCTTGAGCTTCAGGTCACAAAACTCATGGCTGGGCATTCTCCCTCAGGATTTCCTGACAGAGAGCAGAATTCATGGTTCCATCAATTACTCTAGGTTACCTTGGTCCTGAGGCTGCAAGGATGCATCAGACCATCGCCCTATGACCACTGTGTTTGACTGCTGGCATGATCTTATTTTATAATACTCTGTAAGTTTTATGACAGATGTAATGGGACCCACCTCTTCCAAAATGTTCCATTTTTGACTTACCGATCCACAGAATATCTCAAAAGTCTTGGGGGCCATCAAGATTTTTCTTTGCAAATGTGAGATGAGCCTTTGTGTTCTTTTTGGTCAGCAGCAGTTTCCACCTTGCAGTTCACCCATGGATGTCATTTTTCCCCAGTTCCTCTCTAATTGGGGAATTGTGAAGACTGAGCTTAACTGAGGTAAGTGAGGCCTGCAGTTCCTTAGATGTTACCCTGGTTTCTTTTGTGATCTCCTGGGTGAGTCTTCGATGCACTCTTGGAGGAATTTGGCAGTCCAGCATCTCCCATGAAGATTCACCGCTGTTTTTAATTTTCTTTATTTGTAGAGAATGGCTCTCTCTGTGGTTTGCTGGAGTCTCAGATGCTTTGAAATGGCTTGTAACCCTTTCCAGACCAATAGATGTCAATGATTATGTTTCAAATCTGTGCCTGAATTTGTTTAGATCAAGGCATCATGTACTGCTTTTTGCCCACTTCACTTTGCATGTTCTGTTCATATTCATGTCATGAACAGACATGTTCTTTTTAAGTGATATTTATATTTCACAGGGCTTGCAGTAATCATGCCTGGGTTTGTTTGGGGAAATCAAACCTAATTATTGATTAAATTTGTTTAATTGGTTAATTTAGTATCTGAGGGGGCAATTACTTTTTCACAGAGCCAGGCAGGGTTGGGTAGCTTTTTCTCTTCAATAAATGAAATCATCATTTAAAAACTGCATTTTATGTTGTCTTTGTTGAATTAAAAAATTTGTTTTATCTGAAACATTCTAATGTGAAAAGTATGCAAAAACAGAAGAAATGGGGATTGAGGAATTTTTTTTTCTGCTCTGTATGTAATAGATTTTTACTAGAGGTGTTATCAAGTCCACTGTGCCTTCCTAAGTGTTCCCCAGTGTGAGAATAGTAATGCATTTTTGCTACATTTATGATGCTTAGTGCAAGAGTTGTTAAGTAGAACATGTTTCAATGATCTGTCCCCACTGTTCCAGAGTTAGGAATCGAGATATTCCCTCTACAATTATGTTCAAAGAGAAGGCTGTGAGCCAAGAAGCTGTTGAAACTACTACCCTGGGGAGTTTGGCGTCAAGCATGTCATGACTTGCCAAAATTGCTCTGTCTGCATATTTTGTGGACTCTGTGTACTTTTTGGGACCTTTTTATCTCCCTTTTTGAGACCGTGAAATGATTCAAGAGCACCCTTGATTAAAGGTAACCGGTCATGAAAAAAATGAATAATAATTTTTGCATTAAAATGTAAAATTTGCATCAATCTGAGAATTTTTTTTGTCTATATACATGATGCACAATGGATACGCTATGCTAAGCTCGGCCCATTTTTTACTCCTGGATAAGCAAAGCTTAGGAAGGAGAGTTGTGATGAGACCCGAGGGTCACTCACTATTCAATCAATCAATTTGCCATTAGCACGACCACGGGCGGTAAGATCAGTATGATCTTGATATAGATGACTGGTCCCTAATTCACAAACAGCTTATCCAGGAGATAACGATAGTACCACTTTGATTTGAGGTATTATGAGGGTAATTGGGTCACTGATTGCCACTCAGGGTCCCACCTAGTATACAGCTCCCTCTATAATTATTGGCACCCCTGGTTAAGATGTTTTAAAAGCCTTAAAATAAATTCAATTTTTATTGCAGAAGCATACTATCACACTGAAAATTGTAGAAAAATGTAACCTTCAACTCAAGTGAATTTTAAAGGAAAAAAAAGAATCCCTGACTAAGAAATAATTATTTTTCTTAGTCAGATTATTATCACCTGTTCCACAATTAGTGGAACACCTAACAATTCCTGGGAAATAAATGTAATTGAAGTGTTTCTGTCATTTCTACAGGAGTTTACAAAGTTCCATCCATCCATTTTCTATACCCGCTTATTCCTCACTAGGGCGAGCTGGAGCCTATCCCAGCTGACTACGGGCAAAGGCAGGAACCCACCCTGAACAGCTTGCCAATCCATCGCAGGGTGCACACACCATTCACTCTCACACCTATTGGCAATTTCATGTCTCCAATTAGCCTGATATGCATGTGTTTGGACTGTGGGAGGAAACCGGAGTACCCGGCGAAAACCCACGCAACACGGGGAGAACATGCAAACTCCACACAGAAAGGCCCCAGGCCGGATTCGAACCCACGACCTTCTTGCTGTGAGGCAGCAATGCTAACCACTGTGCCACCAGGCCGCCCGAGTTTATTAAGTTGATCCGAGTATTTAGGAACATTTAATTAGTAATTAATCACTTCCTGTTTCCCTGGGGTATAAAATGACGTGGCACAGAGGCCATTTCTCTTATCCACTCTTCAACATGGGAAAGACAAAGGAACACACAATTCAAGTAAGGCAGATGTGTGTCAACCTTCAATAGTCAGGCAATGGCTACAAGAAAATAGCCACTCGCCTGCACCTGCCCACATCTACTCTCAGAGGAATCAATAAGAAGTTTAAAACAACTGGAACAGTGGTAAACAAACCTGTAGGAGGACGCAAGATTATTTTGCCACCACGCACAGTGAGGAGGATGGTAAGAGAAATAAAAAGTTCTCCAAAGCTTTCTGTTAAAGAATTGCAACAAATGGTTGCATCTTGGGGTCACAAAGTCTCCAAAACAACCATCAGGCTCTATCTACATGCCAACAAGCTGTTTGGGAGGCATGCACAGAAAAAACCTTTTCTCACTCACAATCATAAACGCAAATGTCTGGAGTTCGCTAAGTGGTACTGGGACTTCAACTGGGACTGTGTGCTTTGGTCAGATGAGACCAAGATAGAGCTTATTGCAACAAACTCTAAGTGGGTCAGGCAGAACACAAAAGATGAGTATGCATAAAAGCACCTCATGCCCACTGTGAAGTATGGGGGAGGATCGGTGATGCTATGGGCCTGGGAACCTTGTTAGGGTGCATGGCATCATGAACACTTTGAAATACCAGGACATTTTAAATCAAAATCTGGTGGCTTCTGCCCGAAAGCTGAAGATGGGTCGTCACTGGGTCTTTCAGCAAGATAATGACCCAAAACGTGGCCATATCTACACAGAAATGGTTCACCAGACACAGAATCAAGCTCCTCCCATGGCCATCTCAGTCCCCAGACCGCAACCGCATTGAAAACCTGTGGAGTGAGCTGAAGAGGAGAGTGCAGAGGAGAGGACCCAGGTCGCTGGATTATTTAGAGAGATTGTGCAAAGAGGAATGGTGGAAGATCCCTCTTTCTGTATTCTCCCATCTTGTGAAACATTATAGGAGAAGATTAGGCGCTGTTTTGTTGGCAAAAGGGGGCTGTACAAAGTATTAACATCAGGGGTCCTTATAATTGTGGCACACATGATTTGATGTAAAATAATTATTTCTTAACGTGGGATTTTTTTCCCCCTGAATAAATGCACTTGCATTAAAGGTCGGATTTTCCTCTTTTTTTCATTGTGATCCTATATTATTTAGAAAAAAAACTGAATTTATTAGAAGCTAAAGAACACATCTTAACCAGGGATGCCAATAATTATGGAGGGCGCTGTATCTTACCAGCATTCAGCCCCTGTTCCCTTTACAGGATGCTCATCCGGGCCAATTCCTGCCAAGGTGACCTTAGGCATCAAAAGGGGAGGGGCAAGGGGGAGAGGGAAGGGGCGCTGCATTTGCCTTCACTGCTGTGAACTGCATGGCTCCAGACAATCCACCTATTGAAAAGGTGATGATTTCATGGTGGAAGATAGTTTTGCATTAGATATGAGCTTTTGCTGTATTAGTGAAAGAATAGGCCTGCATTAGAAAACACAAAGTCGCGTTAATGTGACAACAGCTCTTTCCTGGCAGCTGCATGAAGGTCATCGGTTGCCGTTGCAGTGAGGTCAGTCTGGCAGGAACTGGCTTGGCTTGTAACAACAGTCATGCCACAAAAAACAACAGCAACGAGGTACAAGCTGAATGCATCTAATAAATTTATCTTTGGCCCCCACAAAAAACTGAACTTATCCCATCTTGACTGTTGACCCAAGAACCTCTAAAACCTAATCAGTACAGTTATCCTCTGCAGGAAGTTACCATCTCTGAATCTGATTGGAAGAAAATCCCACCAGTCCTTCAGGAGATATACTGTAGCTCAGGAAAGAGATTTTGCGACTGACGGTGTGATGGATGGACAATCTGAAAACAGCATGCCTCTTACTGACTGTGCGGGGACACACTCAATAATCTTTTGTACTTCCACCTTGCTGTTGAATCCTGTGTTTAAATGAATAGTCAAAGATCTCACTCTATGCATTTGAGACAAATACACACACATACTCCTGTGGGGTTTTTCGACATTATAACTAGCCTGTGAACTGACCATGTCACTGGAAATGAATAAAAAGGATTGCACAATGATCATGATAATAATAACAAGCATTCAGAGAATTCATAGTCTCGCCCAACAGCCGAAATTTATGTCATGCCGTTAGGTCAGCCCAAGGTGTTTACATGTGAAAGATCACTGAAGTCGGTCAAGCGGTTCTGAAGATTTCTGCGCGGAAACACACATACGGACAGACAGACTCTCAAGGTGATTACAATAGTCTCGCAAATCCCTACGGGGGCTCGACAAGTAGAAGTTAATGACCATCTTTCCCATAAAACGTATCATAAGATATCCATGGTAGTTCTGTGGAGTGCGGTAAATTAATTATCACTGAATGTTTGAAATATAAAGGTAGTACAATGATTAGGAATTAGGCAATTCTAGTTACCATAAGATACTGTGGAAACAGCATGGTAGAGAGTTCATTAAAACCAAGGTTAGGGGGTTCAGAGTCTTATAATCACAATTATCCAACCTTAGCATTGTAAATCCGTGTTCGTAACCAACTATGGTTTGGAACAGCCGATAGTACCATGAAGCACTAAGGTAAAAACCGGGGTTTCCGCATGAAAACCACAAAAACCGTAATGAATTTTCATAAGGGTACAGAAAGCACGAATGTACCCACAAAACCTTAAGGGAAATATGCATCGTGTCCGAAAAGATGATATATGGCTTAAGTTTAAGCAGTTTCGTCTTCAACCGGGATTCAGAGATTAATGCTCATATGGTTCTTCGAAAAAAATATTTCGCAGCACAGGCTTCAACACAGAGCTGATCCAAACGTTGAATTTTACTGCAATGCTGCTCATTTCACACGTCACTACTGTGGTAACGCCCAGAAATGCGTCACCGCCGCGGCAACCAATCTGATTAAAGTGTGCGAAAACACACCGCTGCACTTCGAATTTACGACAGGGTGCAGGGCACTGCTTGCAGTCAATTGCATATATAATTTAAGTGATGTTTTGTGTGGAAAGAAATTCTTACGCGATTGCAGTGCGTTTCTATATGGTTGTTATGGCATTTTCTAACTTGAAGTCTGCCCATTACAAATGACGTGGTTGTTTCTTTGGTGCAGTACCCCTCTGTGTTCTACGAAGATACACCATATCTTTGCTGTGCGGAGCGCTGAGTAACGCCTGCGATATGAGTCTGGTCTAAACACGCCTACTGGAAGCCGGGCAGTGGAAGTATTTTAAGTTAAAAGTAGCGACACTTTATGGATTAACTTCGCGCACTGTTTTTCCAGAATGTGGACTCTGATTAATTTATTACAACGTTGATTATTCTTCGTGGGATTGCGGTTAACATTAACATTTCTGTTGGTAATTCTGGGATCATTTTCAGGATTAACTCCTCAGAACCAGGTAAGGGTTGTAGGAATGTTAAGTCGTGTAAGTTTCTCTGAGGAAAGACCCAAAATCCATCCTGTATCAAACTGCTGCGAGCGTTTCAACTTAGTTCACTCCGGTAAATTAAGTTAGTTGACTCAGTTAATGCTAAATTAGTAACGATCAGTTAAGAATTCTCGTGACATCAGTCTGTTGCAGCGGCACA
Source organism: Gymnothorax reevesii (assembly GCA_029721435.1). Taxonomy (NCBI): domain Eukaryota; kingdom Metazoa; phylum Chordata; class Actinopteri; order Anguilliformes; family Muraenidae; genus Gymnothorax; species Gymnothorax reevesii. Next base: position 107,219,900 of record CM056579.1, read on the forward strand.
TGTTTGCTGTTTCATTAATTGATTTTTATACGTGGATACGAGACTTGCTCTGGGCTATTTTTGCTCACTCTTTAAGTCTGCATCCTGCATTGCATTTGCGATCCTGCGGCAGATTACGTGGCTAGGTGTCCCATATTAAATTGACTTGTGATGTATAAAGCAACGTTGCCCCTCCATTTGGCTCTGATAACAGTTTGTAACGCCACAAGTGTTCATGATTTGTAGACCCTGGCCAGGTCGTATAGTTGGTGATACAGACGCATCGCAACTGCTGCAGTCATAAAAAAATGACGGTGCGGTTTGTGTCATCATTGCATTAATTTAACTGCGGGAGTTAAACCTCCGCGAAGCTCAGTCACGATGTATAATGTTGTACTGCAGTGTGTGGCATCGCCTCCTTGCCCCTCATGCAATTTCATTTACTTTTCTCAAAATGAGCATTCCGCTTCGTCCCACGGCCAACAGATCGCAGTCCTGGGGTATATGCAACCTGATCCATTTAGGAATCATTTTGCTCATATTTTTAATGAGCGGTGAATTCTTGTCAATGACAAGAAATCATTCCCCCACTTGTATATTGACTTGTCTGCATAACAGTATGAGTCAGGGCCTGTTTTGTTTTGCGAAGGTATAGTATGAACATGCCGTTAAATTGGCCTCCTTATTTGCCTTTCACTTTGTTTTGACTAAGAATCAGAATTAAATATTCGTAGACTTTGTTTACTTACTATTCCAGGAAACATTTGAATTTGCAGTACAGATCTAGTTTTGACAATGTGCTGAATGCCATTGAGTGCATTGTGTAACTGACTCGAATAGATTTCTTGAGAGACGGTAAATTTCTAGGTCAGCTGACATTTATCAGCCATCTGCTAGCTCATATGTTTACATTTTTATTTGAGTCTTGTAGCGTTTGTAGGGCCCTTGGCCCGTGAAAACCTGTTCTGCCCCAGTCTCCGTATAAACGTGTGAGGTGATGCGAATTATAATTTTATCGTTATATAATCAAATGTGATGTAGTAATATTGTGGGAGGATACCTGTCTATCTCGGAAGATGTTTCTTTGAGTGGTGGGAGGAGAATCGAGCGAGGGGATCTGTACCTTTACTCAACCGGACCGCGCATTTAGTCGTGTGAATGGAAACGGGAAGTTGTCTCATTCAGGCCAGTTTTCCAGACTCTGGGGAGGGGTCATAAAGGCAACATCATTCAAGAACCAACACAAGAACCGTAATATTACCTTTCCTATAGTCATTTACGCTTACCCCGAATGCAGGGTACACTTGCCCTGAATTGTCCAACTGCAAATACTGTGTTCACTATATCCAAACACTGATTGCTGTAGAGGTGGGAGATGCATACACTCTCTCTCTCTCTCTCTCTCTCTCTCACTCACACATTCACAAAAGAGAAAAATAATGTGCTTTCTATTGGCATTTTCACTTGCTGGCTGCGGCGTCTGGGCAGCAAGTAACAGTGCATGTGTAATTTACATAGCAGTTCTAAGCCAAAATCACTGAGCATCATTGAAATTGGTAGTTTCAGTGGTGATTCCATATATAGTTCTCATTCTTTTCTGAAAAATAACATCTGAAGAACTAGCCTGATTCCATTCTTCTCTGGGTTATTTATGGGCGGTCTGGCAGAATTATTTTGGTGACTCAGGCCACAGTTGAGCTAGTTCTGTTTGAGTTTACTGCTATCTGCCATATTTTATGCGTTTCGCCTCTGCCATATTTTAAGATTTGCCTTCTGAGAAAGAATAGGGGCATTCTTTTAGACCAGTAAGGGAAAACAGTTTCTGACCTTATATTGGAGATTTTGTAAGAGTTGAAACTTTATAGATCTCACAGAGTCAAGAAAATGGGGGGAGGGGGGGAGGGAGGAGAGAGATTTTATCATTTAGGCCAGCATTTCTCAAGGTATGGGCATTGAAAGACATTTTTTATGGTCCCACATCCTAGAAAAGTATGAATGTTGATTATACGGAGCTATTGGAACTACTGGAACTATTATCCCGGCAGACGAGAACAATATCTGCTGGATAAAAAATAAGATTTATTGCAAATTGGGGGGGGAATACAAACAAATCTTGACTCTATTTTGACTCACTTATTTTGATTGGAGAGCTGAAAACATTCAGCTATTCTGCGGAGTTCACGTGGCCATTTATGATGTTAAGTAATTAATTAGACACATTAGTGTCGGGGACTAAAAGCTGCTTTTTTTTATCCAAGTAAATTCGGAAGGTTGGCTTAGTAATCAATATCTAGCGATGGTTGTCATGACCTGAATGAAACTGAAAAGAGTTGATGATTTTGCGCTTTTGTCTTTTACAGTTGCACAATGGAACTATTTGCATATTTGTGTTGTGGAAGATGATAACAAAGAGCTTGCCAATGTTGTGATTTTATTTATTTAGTTTTTTTACACACACACCTTCATAAACCATTCAGATGGATGCAAAATAAGTGAACATTCTACAGTTAGCTATGGTACAGAATTAAATCTTTGCTCTGAATTTTTTTTTTTCAACCATCCATCCTCATATTGTAACCTTGAAGTAGCCCCTCTACTGGGGGAAAAAAAAAAAAAAACTCGACTGGACCATTAGGTTCCTCAATTGTGATTTTATAGGAATTGAAATGTTGATCTTGTCTTGTGGCGAATTTCAAGAATTGATCTGGCCATTGATTAGACAAAACATCTTTAAAGTATCAGATTTATAGTTTCTATATCTTTAGAATTTTCCTGTCAAATTTTAAAAAAAATTGAATGTGCATATTTTCATGGCTCAGCGAGATGGAAAATATACTAAATTGACAAATGCCCTAATTTGCTACCAAAAACATTTTCACTCTTAACCTCCTTGGTGGAGGGAATATGTTTTTGCTTGTCTTTGTCTGTTAGTCTGCCTGTTGGCAACTGCAACCAAATGGTTATGAATATATTTGGATGAAAGTTATAGAAGGGAACGGTATGGGATGAGGAACAATGATATTTGGTGGTGATCTGGCTCACCGTCCAGATCCAGGAAATTTTTTTTAAAAAAGGATTCTTGATCACTGCAGGATCAGAGAAGTTTCATCATGTGAATTGAGCTGCCTCAGCTGAGGTTTGCTTTCTGAGTGCTGCTGTCTAGTTATGGAATGCCCTACTTAGTTAGTCACACTCACAATTTCACATCCTGCTAACTTGTACATGACACCAGCAGAGTTTCCTCCTGCTTTCAAGTAGACATAGTCCCTAGTGTGCTTGTCACAAAATATGAACATCCAAGGAGTGCAAGTTTTTCTACCAGGCCATATTAATTGCCTGTTCCCTCTCTGAGTGTAACGTCAGTCACTCTGGAATTGCCCTCTTGCCCTTACTTTTTCATAATCTCTGAAGTTTATTGGCAGCTACTGATGCAATGCTGATATTACTGAATCCATCTATCTTTGTCCATGAGTTCTGTGCTTATTGTCGCTAATACTGATATCTCACTGTTTTGAATTGGTTGGGAGGAAAGAAGGGGAAAAAAACATTTTGCTAAGAGCTACTGGGTAGCTCACTCTGTAAGTTTAGGTCCACTGCTTGGATCAGAATCCAATTGCGGCCAGTGGTTGTGAATTATTTGCTTCTCTGCTCGGGGATACAGGAGGGATACAGCCGGCATTCTTGTGTCGCGTAACGTTGTCGTACTGAGGGAAGGGAATGAGATGAAGAGGCCAAGGCTAACACTAGCCAGACTGCTGTGTTTGAATTGGGATGTAACACTGGCATGATGTGTTCACTTTTTGTCGAAACCTCCAGCCAATTTCTGCCCCTGGGAGGATTGAAACTACAGCGTGGAAAGAAACTGCTGTCGATGAGGTGCATGTTTTGAAGGAAGAACCCAGACTTTTCCTCGCTCCTCCTGTGCTGCCAGCCTGAGTTGCTTTTTACCATGTTTGTACATAGCAGATCCCAATGGAATTTTTAGATGGTGAAGGGGGAAAAAAGGAGAAACTACTTTTTTTTTTTTTTTTTTTTTCCCCCCCCTCTCTCTCTCTTCAGTCCACCCCCCACCCCCCACCCTCCCCATCTATCTGGCTTGCTTTAGGTGTGCTGGCACATTGAGGGCAGCATTATTTCCTTCTGTTGCTGAGAGGAGTGCCTTTCGGAACATTCCGGAGCTGCTTGCTTATGTGTGTCATTGCTCAGGGAGAGCTGTCTGCACCTCTGGCCGGTCTTTCCTGTGCCTGCTTTTGCCCAACCAGTCTTTTCGGATTGTACGAAAATAAATTATCAGAGAAGGTTGCATGAGTCGCGTCACTGTTGTGTAGAAACTGTTGTTCATGGGCCACTTGGGTCCCGTTTGACTCTTATTTTGACGGAAGGGGACGGGGGTCGGGGAGGGTAGTTTGGCAGGAGGAAAGAGGCCTTCGTTAACACTTATTGATTGCTGTGTTTGAATTGGAAAGTAACACTTACGTGGTACATGTGCTGCCTGGCAGAATTTTGTGCAGTTCCTGCATGTTTGGCTGGGAAGATTCCCACCGTTTTGCAAAGGCTTTGGGCCAGGGGGTTTATTGTCATTCAAGCTACATGATGTGCACCCAAGTAAAACTTAATGATTATATTTAAAGGGGCAATTTAATGCTTTTTTTTTCCCCCCCTTTCCCTTGCAGTGTGTTATGTAGTTTTTAATGCATTTAAAACGTCTGCTAAGTTACCAGCCATAAATCCACGCCAGCGGAGGTTATTCTCTCTGATAGAATATGCAGCTCCTGAACTGCCTGAAATGTGTTGTTTGCGGTCTCATCCCTTTCATAACATGTATACGTCACATTGAAACCGATTGGTATAATACTTGATTGGCGGCTAATTTGGCATGCGTTCAAAAAAAAAAGAAAAAGAGAAACTTGATGGAGCGGAGGCTGGCAAGAGTTCTGTTGGTGCGGAACCATATGCCAAAGATGATGATGCCTTCAGTGTGAAGGAAAATTCCCTTTGCATAGACTTTCGAAGGAAAATTAAGCAAAGAATCAGTGGTTAAAATTAATTTTCTCTAATGCTTTCCCCAAATTGACCTACAAATGACGCCTATATGTATGTGAATGGACCTTTTACTTAGCCTCTCCATTGACTGAAAGTAGGGGCATCCCCGAGGCGTCAAAGGTCGTCTTAATTGATATGGCCAGGGTCGTCATTTGTAGTCATGAGGGGGAAAGTGAGGGGGATGTTTTTGGGGAAAAGAGTTAAAATCTCTGGAGCCAAAACCACTTATTTCAGACTGAGTGAGTCTGAGGTGTGACACGCACAGCTTTTACAGTAGTAAAGGTTTTTTAAATCTAAAGAAACATACAAATGGGCAGCAAAAATTAAAATGTTTTACTCTGAATGGGCATAATATGACCCTTTAAAGATTTAGTCAATATGTCTCATTGCTTGCTCTCCTAAAATGGGAGTTGTGTGCCACCCCAATTCTGGTAAAGTTGGCGCATCAGGGGAAATGCTAATAAAATTAACAAGGGCTGATTTGAAAGCCTGTTCACCCTCAACTGTATTTAAAATGGTATAACACATTAATTGATATTCCAACACGTCAATTTATTTTCTTATTGAAATATACAATGTGATGACTGCAGCAGAGCCCCAAAAAGTAAATGCAGTCAACTCTTTACGACAGTGTAACATCACTAGGTGTTTTAATCATACTCCTAAAGGTCAGGACTGGGGGCAGGCCAATCTGGCACCCACACTGTGCTTAAGAGCTAGTTTTTCTTAAAATCAGGCAGAGGGTGATCTATGATGGTCTCAGATTTGCATATAATTTTAGTTGGTGACAGATGTTTGGTTCAATAGAAAAAAAGCAAATTTTTAGGTGCCAATACCTTCGGTTTCTTTGTAGGAGTGCCAAAGATTGCAAGATGAGAAAAGAGCTCTGAAAAAAAATCGGTTTTCAAGTGCAATTATATCATTACACCAAGTACAGCCCACATACATTTTCACATTTTTCAATCAACTGTGTGTAGGGCTTGCAGGAATCTGAAAATCTTTGTGGGCTGTTGAGGGCGCGTCCTACAGGGGGCGCTGCTAGATGCTACTTTTAGCTATTTGAGCAGTACTGTTGGGGGCATTTCCAGACTGTGCCCTTTGATTTATTCATAATGTGATACCATGCAAAGTTCTTTACAGAATTCATACAAATTAGCCGTGCAATGTTTAGGGCGCAAGAGTATAGGTGGCGCTTCAGTCAGGGGAAAAGTGAAATTTGGCGTTTTGGGAGGTCACGGTTCTCCATGCGCCCTCATCCAATTTTGATGAAACCTTTTCTGCTGGGTAACCCTACCTCCACTAACTGTGGTGTGAAGATTACTTTCTTTGATATTTGGTACGGACATGTGCTATACTTCAGTTATGACACCTATCGAGTTTGGTTGCCAATGCAACTGTATTGGCCAAATAATGCACAATAAAGGGGAGAAGCAGGCTTTCGGGGGCTATGCCCATGCGGTTATGGGCGACCGGACTGTCTAGTTAAATCTGTAAGTTAAATCTCTGTCCCTTAATCCTTAGAGTGCTGAAATGAAATAAAAAAATATATATACATTTTGTTATCATGTGCTGTTGAAAACTTGTTATAGGTTTTGAAGAGCTTTGATTCAGACATCATTTAGCTACAGTGGCTGCATTTAGCGCTCTTGGGGTTTATGTGATGTTTTTGGATAAGTGGTGAATGTACAGCATGTTTTAAGGAAGTCTTATGGGGTGAAATAAGGATTCTGGTCACAGCTTGTAAAGTTAACTTGTGCATCTGTCAGCCGCCCGTGGATAAGATACACTGGCTGTAAATGCATGAATCAGGCTTGCAGGATGCTTGGCTTCCTGTTATTGTCAGGTCTAGGATTGTTTTCAGTCATGTTGGACTTGGATAAAACTCCATTGGTTAAACCTGTGAAGGACAGTGGCTAAATGCCACACTGGTCCCGCATTGCTACACAACCCTGACTTCGTTCTCTTGACGAGCTGACTGAGCTGCGACTGCGCTCAGGTACACCTTAAAATCGGCTCATGATTAGAAAAGTGTGTTAGACTTTGCTGCTTCCTAAACTCCATCCTTGGGACCCTTGTGTCTGCTCGATTTTGTTCACCCACTAATGAACTCCAAAGATTTGAATAAGCTTCTTTTTTTGGGATTGAGTCCTGCTAAATTTTGTCGACTGGTTCCTGTGTATGGAGGTGACAGTGATGCAGCATTACTGCTGAATTTTTAGCACTAGTGCTAAAAATGTTCACCGTTTTTAAAGTTGCTTACAGTAGCCTGGTCTTTAGGCTTAGAGTAACTGCTGACACGAACAAGTATAGCCTATATACACTGATCAGGTTCTCAGACCTCTGGTCTGAGCAGCAGTGACTGTAGCTGACAGGAAGCGATCGCGCAGGTGCTGGTTGCGAATATGGCGATCCTGCTGAGGGGTGGTGACACGTGGTCTGGGGGCACGTGGTAGATCACCGGTGCTTCCTGTTTCATTATACCGGCTCCAGAGACGTGATATGGTCGACACGCGGACACCCAGGTTCCTTGCAACTCGTCTTTGCGACATTCCACCAGTGAGCATACAAACGGCTCGCTCTCGCTGATTTTGACCTAGGCACTGGATGGTCACACATTGACCCAGGATAATGCAAAGGAATATTTAAGTTGCCCATTGCTACGCCTATTTATTGACCAAATTCTCGAAGGATTGGTCAATGAGTTCTACTCAACCTGATGGGATAGGCAAAATTCTAAACAATCAAGCGGAACGAGCTGCCCACACGACAAAATCAAAACAATTTTCTGAGCTTTTAAGTTGTAGTTGATGTATCATGGCTCAAAACCAATATCCCATTTTATGTACACCAAATATTTCAAAATTTTGTGTGTTGCGTTGGAAGTTTTGGTCAGTGTATATATTGTGCATCGAAATGTATATGCATACATGGGGCCCAAGGCCTACATGCTGAAATAAAAGCTTATGCAACGTCGGTATTGGATGCAGGACAAAAGTGACCCGAGCCAAATTTTCATGTCCAGACAACTAAGTCTGGATCAGAAAATCTCCAAAAGACCCCCAAGGCTCATCGATGCACTGGGGCAGTGAAGCCAACCTTTTCTGGTCCCAACTGACAGAAGAGGAACAGTATGGGAGGAATGTGCTATAACGCACAGGGCATTACTCCCGACTGTGAAGCCACATACCTGACTGCGTGCTCATTCTAACCCCTGTCCATCCTCAAAGGTGTCTACAATATGTGCTTGAGTTTTGGAACTGGATCTGAAGGTCATATATTCTAAGAGTCCCATTTTCTTTTATGTCTTGAGGATGTTGGCTGCATACGCACCTGCCATTTACATGGTTTAGACACGGCAGTAGGGTGATTGGAGGGATGATGACAAGCTGGTTGGAGGGGTTTTGATGTTCTTGACCAGGGTTGTCCAATCTTACCGGCCGGTGTGGGTGCAGGTTTTGGTCTTAGCGCAGTGCTAGAACACCTGATTCCACGGACGAACTGATCTGGGGCTTCGATCGAGACCTTGATGAGTAGGATCAGGTTTGTTAGTGTTGAGCTGTAACAAAACCAGCGCCCACACCAGCCCTTTGTGTATTAGATCAGACACTCATGTTCTAGGCAATGTTCTGCTGTATCCAGGCATTCATGTGTATGCCAGCTGGACTCGTGCCGCCTTCCTAAAAATTGTTGTGGACCAGGCACACCCCTTCATTGCACTGGTATTCCTGTATTCGGTATACCGATAGTCTAGTCGGATATTGCGCCCTGCTACAGTGCACCGATGGTTCATGTGTGGGTTTAGGAACATGATGAAGAGTTCACAGTGTTGCCCTGGCCTCCAAAGTCCCCAAATTGCAGTCTAATCAAGCATCTCTGGGATTTGCTGAAATAGCAGGCTGATCTGCTATGTCCACACCTCACAACGCCCAGGAGCTAAAGGATCTCCGTTAACATGTTGATGCCACACATCACAGGGCAACTTGTCTTGTTCAGTCCATGGCTTGAGAGGCTAAAAGCTCTGAACCAAGCAGAATTAAATCTCCAAACTTGTCACATTATAGTATAATATGAAGATTTTAATTGCTGCACCACTTGATGTCCCTTTTTAGGACTATGCAGATGCTGCAACGATGTAGGGCATAAGTGTGATACATTTCAGGATTTAATTTTCCTGAAAGAAAAAAATAACCATCATAATTTTCAACGAGTAAAATCTATCAAGTGTAGATAAATTTATTTGGGAAGTTGAGCTCTATGTCTTGTCCCACGTAGTGAAATTGTATACTTTCCAGGTAAATGTTCAGATTGTGGGGTTCTGAGACTTAATGAGTCGTGTTTGATTTTAGTTTTGAATTCCTTGTACTTTCATCTGTAATCCTTCCAAGTCTGGCACGAATTTTAGTTTTTTTTTTAACTCTCCAACTTTAAAATTGCAGTATCTGCAGTCAAAATGGCCTATTTGGCTCATGTAAATAAACCATTGCATATGAAACTAGAATACTTCGTTCATCAGTCTACGCCATTTGATTGAGTTATAGCAACATATGAGTTGTGATGGTGACATGGAAGAGGGTGTTTAATGGTGATGGTGAGGAGTAATCTTGTGATAATGATGATGATTTTGCTTTGGTTGCATGTATGGGCTTTGGCTATGAAGCTTCCTGACGTCTGAGCGTGGAGTCAGGTTCACTTCACCCTCTAGTCAGCGTGAATTGATTAAATCAAATGATCAAGAATGGGGTTTCGGGATAATGTCGCTTTGGATCAAGAGTGGCATTTGAATTTAAGTTATATGAACACTCACTTAATCTGCAATTATAATTCTTATGATATTCATAAAATTCATGATCTTACTTTCTGACGTTAAAACGTAGCGTACATGGACATTAACTCTGCTGTGATTTATAATCCTTATGATATTTTAACCATAACCAAACTGTTTTTTCTGGTAGCTGGGGGCGGGACTCTGATAAGCGATTTCGCTTCCCCCGCGACCCTTTCGGTCATGATCCATGTTGTGTCCTGTTGAAATTGTCATGAAATGATTTACAATCATGCCGAAATAAAAAAATAAAAAATAAAAAAAAAGAATTCTGCCAGTCCCTAGATCTTCTCTGGCCCTCCAAATAATCCTGCCATGATTTCTTTTCCCCATTGGTAATTCAGCGAAAAATTAGTGGCCCTGATTGGCCTTGACCACCTGTCTGTTTACCGGACTTCCAGATAACATTAAAGAGGAAAACAGGACTTTTAAGGTATATAAGACGCTGATTTCTTGTTGCTTGCTCTAGAGAACCCTCCTGGAGAAGCTGCGTCCAAAAAAAGCAAGCCAGAATATTTTTTTGGAGCACAGAGTAGTGACAGCACAGGCCAGAGAGAGAAACTGCACAGCAGAGGAGAAGGTGTTTTTCCAGAGGGAAGCACTGTGTGCTGTACTGGTGTCTAATTATAAACCAGGAGGGACAAAATTATTAATGATGGAACTGATAGCCTGGATTTCCTACCAGCTCTGTCTGGGGATCCTACCGGCCTCCGTTTGAATCCCTACTTTAGCCTGCGTAAATAAGGGCTGTCAGAACCTTGGTCTGTGTTGAGAGGATATTTTATTTTGTGTTATTTATACTGTTTATTTTGGAGTCCTTGCCCCTGCCTCTGGGATTTAGAAGTGTGATTTTGGCTGGCAGAGACTCCTCCCCCAGCTGGGACATCTATTTATACCACAGCTACCCTGCCCTGCTGTCGGGGAGAAAGTGACCGGCTGTTTTAAATTACCCTGCAAAACCTTGTATGTCATTCCTTAGAAAGGTTTTCTGACAGTATTTGTAGTCTGAATGTTAATTTTACGCATTGAAGTTTTATTTTCTCTCTGACTGGAACGAAGAAAGTCTGGGTTAAGAGGTCCTTATTTCACGTATACATTTTTAATCGTGCGTCTGTCGGCGCTTTATTACTTTCCCAGGGTGTGACCTTCCTTTGCTCTAGGAAGCAGTCCCTTGGAATATAAGCGTCATCTGTCGGCGCTCTAGAGCTGACCTGTTTTAGGAAAAAAGATGTGTGTGTTGCTGAGCCACACACCACACACTCTGTTTCAGGTTACAGTGTTCTGCTTCGCCCAAGTAGCCTCCCCTTCAGTGAAGAATTCTAGTGAGACCTTTCCTAATCAAATATACCTCTTCACTATGCCCTTGCCTTGTGTAGAAGAATAAAGTTATTCTTTTGACAGGCCTGAAGTGAAATGGTATTAACTTTTCTTTTGAAGCTTTATTCCTCTGAGTTCAGTGCATTTATCTAGTCTGCATCAGAATTCCCATTGCAGCTCTTTTAGAGTACACATTATGGGTCCATTTTCACTTCTGCTTTTTTTTTTATTTTTTATTATTCTTTCTTATTCCCTGTCATAGAGTAGATGAGGATATAGGAATGAATGTTGTCCTTCCCTGTGTCAGTCCTTCAATATGTCTGTCAATCTATCCATCCGTAACGCCTCTTTTTCAGGCCAGAACTCCTAAATTGTTCTATATTTCTTAACAAAATTTCATATTTGGAAGCATCTTATTGTGTAGATCATGTCTCTTTCATACTTCTGCCGGACCTCCTGACTCTTCGTCTGTCCGTCCCTCCACCAGATTTTGTTTCCAGGCCAGATTTTCGCAATCCAGTTGTTTTCCAGATCAGAACTCCTGAACCGTTCAAAATTTCTCCACAGAATTTAATTAATGGCTCCGTCTTATTGTAATGATGTGCCTTTTCGTACTGCTGTCTGTACTTTTGTCCGCCTGTCCATCCTGCCAGACATCAACCATTACATGACAGGGATCTGATTATTTTATGCTTGTTTGAGGCTCCATTCGCTGCTCTTTGTTACTTGCCTTTTTGTGGTCCACACATCAATAATAATCAGAAAAGGTTACGAATAATAAATATGAGAGGAGTAAATGTATTGCTCAAGCTAAGGTTCACGACTGCAATGTAAACTAGGAATTTAATGACTCGTAGAAATGTTTTCTTTTAGTTTCATTCACTCCTGCTTTTGTGTTGATGGTCATTTCTCTGTATGTTCATTCCTGTTGATTATAGTACTTCATTTTTGGCAAGGTTGCTTTAATTGTTTTATTTTTAACTGTTTGAACAGCCTACTTATTTTCTTTGGCCTCTTTCCAAGCCAAAACTGACACTCATACTCCTCTGAAACACTAGTCTGCCAGGCTGGCTAAAATAAGCATGTTGTTGTCTTAATCCTTTTCTGTTCTCTCACCCTTACTTTGCCTTTTACCGTTTTCTCTTTAAGAATGAAGATGTCGCGAGGTGGAAGTTAAGGAGGAACCTGTGAGAGGGCTGATAGAGGCGGGGCATGGGGGATGGGGGCGTGGCCACTGGAGGAGGGGACAGGGTGAAACAATCCCATGTCCTGTTTGACCGCTTCAGCCAGGCGACCACCTGCAAGGGCACTTTGAAGGCCTTCCAGGAGCTGTGCGACTTTCTGGAGCTCCGGCCGACTGACTGCCGCATCTTCTACAACAAGCTAAAGTCCCGGCTGAACTACTGGAAGGCCAAGGCCCTGTGGGCCAAGCTTGACAAGCGGGCATGCCACAAGGACTACAAGAAAGGGCGCGCGTGTGCTAATACCAAGGTATTGGTACCAACATGATCAGAATCTTCACGCGCACAACCAGTACACTCTCATTCTACTCAAAGAATGACCACATTCAATTGCTGACTTACTGCCTCTGAGTCCGGAGATCCAGACACTCAAACTTTTTGAAGTAATACAAATAAAAATTTCTGGACTGAGTTCTTTTTCCTGGAGACCCAAGAGCACCAACTTTTCTACATCACTATTTCAGGACTCACACGAGCGCTTTGTGGTTTTCTTGATTGAATTGCTTGCTTGCTACTTCTAGATGCAAACTGTTACCGCTAAACTGACGTGCTGTAACTCCACCCAAACGAATGACTCCGTTGCTTTCTCCAAGTACATGTGTGGGACATACTGGAACATATTGCCCATAAGCATATTTACTTGTTGTCTCCCCCTGTAGTGTCTCGTCATTGGTGCGGGGCCATGCGGACTGCGGACAGCGATCGAGCTCGCCTTCCTGGGGGCCAAGGTGGTGGTGGTGGAGAAGCGCGACACCTTCTCCCGAAACAATGTCCTCCACCTTTGGCCCTTCACGATTCAGGACTTGCGCGGCCTTGGTGCCAAGAAGTTCTATGGAAAGTTCTGTGCTGGCGCTATCGACCACATCAGTGAGTGCTGATTGTCCTCAGGCTATGTTCTGCTCTGTTACTATGGATTGGTGGATGTCTGTGAAGTAGTGTCTAGTCAGGGTCAGTGTTGGGTGGAGTCAGGTTGTTGAGGGAGGTTTTGAACGAGTATTGATGGTGGTGGTGATGTGAATGTGTTTACCTTTGTCTCAGGTATTCGCCAACTGCAGTTGGTGCTGTTGAAGATGGCTTTGCTCTTGGGCATTGAGATCCATGTTAACGTGGAGTTCACCAAGCTGAGTGAGCCTCCTGAGGACCAGGAGAATGAGCGTAAGACCCTTCATGCACTGACCTTCAACAAGAGATTAGGGATGAATTGTGGGATTCTGGCTGAGGACATTTAACACGAGCAGCTTTGAGATGTTTTACTTTTTTACACATTCAATGATTTCCATTTTTATTCCCCTCGCAGTGGGTTATAGGGGGGTGTACAGGGAGCAGCTTGGCCGTCTGTCTATCTGTCCGTCCGCCCATCAGTCTGCGAATGAAATTTTGTCCAGAGCATATTTCCCTAAACAATATTGTGGATTCCCCCCAACTTCCAACTTGCCATGCAATATCATCACCACGAGAACCTGCGTGCCTGCGATTCCAGACGTGGTCCGATATATTTTCATGGAGATTTTGCAATTTTCCGACTATGAAATTTGAGTGTTATGGGTGAATTTTGTGCGAACCATTATTCCTTAACTGTAGGGGATTCTTTCCCAACTTGGTATGCGTTATCATCACAATGAGAACCTGCACACCTGCAATTTTGAAAGTGGTCCAACATATTTTGTTGTTTGTTGACTCCGAAAATGTAGTATTTGGGGTTGAATTTTGTCCGCTGCTTTATTCATAAACTATAGAGTGGATTGGTTCCAAACTCAGCATGCATCATTCTCACACCAAGAACCTGTGCTCGTGTCATTCTGAATGTGATTTGACTCATTTTCATGTCGATTTTTTTTGCCTCTTTTTTTTTTTTTTTTTTTTTTTAACTTTAAAAAAAATTCCGTATTCTTGGTGTTTGATTTGAGAGTACAGTATATGTTAATGGCTACTTCAGTCGAATGCCGTGCTGAATCCGGGCGGTATGTCCTGACTGGAATTGGCACATCATTAATTGTTGATTTTGTTGCGTTTTAATTGTAATGTAACTCAGAGGTTGAACAGTTTTTAAATGACTCGGCTCTGTTCATTTCAGGCATCGGGTGGCGAGCAGAAGTCCTTCCCCAGACTCATCCGGTTAATAAGTTTGAGTTTGACGTCATCATCGGAGCAGACGGCCGGAGGAACACCCTCCCAGGTATGAGGGAATCTAATCAACCCGATTAAACGACCTACAGCAGTCACGTGCCACTTGCCGGATCAGTATTGAGGTCCCATGGAGAGTTTTGCATACGCAGTCACTGCTCTTTATGGGAATGATCAGACGTTCTCCTGTGTTCTATCGTCTGTCCCTGTCCCTCCTCTAGGATTTGGCCGGAAGGAGTTCCGGGGAAAACTGGCCATCGCCATAACTGCCAACTTCATCAACCGCCACACCACAGCTGAGGCTAAAGTGGAGGAGATTAGCGGCGTGGCCTTCATCTTCAACCAGAAGTTCTTCCAAGATCTCCGGGAAGCCACAGGTCTGTTGTAATAAGACTGCGAAATGGATGATGCTGTATTATGTTATAACACTGCCCCTGCTGCATGATGAAGTTGCTTTATTATTACAGAGCTGTACCTGCTGTAAAAGGTAAAATAAGATTATTACGTAGCTGTTATGGTGTATTGTCTATTAGCTGCTTTATGACGCAAGTAACTGAAGGAATTCATTCTTGACTGGATTAATTCCTTGGGTTGCTCTCCTCTTGCTGGTCTGTGATTGTTTTTCACCAGGCTGCGTAATGTTCAATGAAAAGACTTTAGATTGAGTTGAAAACCACACCTTTAGCCAGGATTAACAGGTCAGAGATGCCTAGTTTTGAGTCACCATTTCAGTATTTGATTGAATTGGTAACTCCGCGCAGCTCCTCTGCAGGGTCTGTAATGGATTATAATGCGCCATCTTGAACGGAAAGAAAGTTCTTTCACAAAATGAATCTAAAATTTTCTCTTGGTTCCCAGGAATTGACTTGGAGAACATTGTGTACTACAAGGATGACACGCACTACTTTGTGATGACGGCGAAGAAACAGAGCCTTCTGGAGAAGGGAGTCATCCTGAATGTGAGTGATCAGTCTCTGTGGGGTTCGGGGAGGGGAGGGGGGGGGTCAGTCGACCTCATGACAGCCGTTAACCAATTGCCCCCCCCCCGCCCCCCCTCTACAGTGGTGGGGGAGGGAGGACTGAAGAACAACAGTTTATTTCTCCTCTTGTGGTGCATTTCCACTGCATGGTACGGCTGCACTCGACTCAACTCGTTTTTCATGAATTTCCCCTGTGGATGGGACCTTGTACCGAGTATTTCGTTGTGCCCTCTTGGCTGAGGTTCCAGCGAGCCGAGTCGATATGAAAAAGTGAGGTCAGTGTGGTGGAGACCACTGGTCTAAGGGAATCGTCATAACGCGACACTGGACAAACTAGCACAAGTCATAATGGAGATTACAGTGGATTAGGATGACTTTTATAGCAACACAATCTATAGTATACGCATTAAGATGTGACACAAGCTGGGTAATGCATATCCAAACTAACATGCTAGCTACAGAATTCCTGTCGAGGGACAGTTTGATTTCAGGGGAGTGTTTACTGTGTTCGCTGTGCTGTATTTTGTGTATACAGTAAGTGTGCTGTATTTTAAATGTGCAGAATTGTGGGTACTGTTAGTGCTAGTTAGTGTTAGTGTTAGTCCTTCATAGAACCATGCAGTTGCCGCTAATGCCTCAGTAGTGTGACCTCCAGTTGGACTTAGCGGTTACTGCTTACGCCCTTGCGTCATCTCCAACAGGACTCTGGTGTTACTGTTAATGCCTCTGTTGTGTCATCTCCAATAGGAGTCTGCAGTTACTGTTAATGCCTCTATCTCCTATCCAGGACTATGGGGACACAGAGCTGCTCCTCTCGAGGGGGAATGTGGATCAGACGGCCCTGCTCTCGTACGCCCGAGAGGCAGCCGACTTCTCCACCAACCAACAGCTGCCCGCGCTGGACTTCGCTATAAACCACTACGGCCAGCCAGACGTAGCCATGTTTGACTTCACATGCATGTACGCCTCGGAGAATGCCGCCCTGGTGCGCCAGCGGAACGGGCACAAGCTGCTGCTGGCGCTGGTGGGGGACAGTCTCCTGGAGGTGAGGGAGAGGGGAGATGGAGGGGGAGGGACTGTAAGGTGTTGGGTGTTTTAATGACTGGTGTGGGCATCTTTTTTTCAGCCGTTTTGGCCCATGGGCACGGGGATCGCGCGCGGGTTCCTGGCGGCGATGGATTCGGCGTGGATGGCGCGGAGCTGGGCTCAGGGTAGGGGTCCTCTAGAGGTCCTCGCAGAGAGGTGGGTGTTGCACTTCTGAGAATCATGGTACTTGTTTTCCTCAGTCATCCGTGTAGTCGTCTCTCCGTCCATCCGTCTGTCCCTGGATTTATTTTCCGGAGCTGAACTCGAATACTGTCCAATAATTTTAAACACAACTTCCTGTGCGTATTAGTCAGGTCCTAGACTGGTGCCTTTTGATATTTTTGGTATTTCTGAGACTAGATTGCAGTGACTGGGGGGGATATGCCATGTTCTGGTGACTCTTGTTTGTAATGATGTGGTGCAGTCAAACTGCGCATTACAAAAATAAGTGCTCAAGAACACCATGTTTTCACTGCAGTCAGAAACTGGGAAAATGAGCAGTGTTAAATGGTTTTATACATTTTACTTCAGGATACCGATGATGCTTTGCAGTATGAGTGAAACATTTGAAAGGCAAAGTAAAGTTGACGTTGAAATGAAGGGTAATGATGGGAATAACGCTGTAGCATTGAAACCACGCGGATATCGTTAACAGAGTTTCAACTGATGTGAAAGGTGCCCAGTGTGTTTTTGGACAGCTGGTATAAAGTCTTTTTTGTGTGACTGAGGCCTTTTACACACAAATTCCTTTTTTTCCTCTCCCTAAAAGGATATTTTACCCTCCATGTATCCAAAAAAAAAAAAAAAGTTCTCACAACCTAATGTCTGTGTACACACGACAACGCGAAAACGACAACAAACGCTCAAGTATGCCAGGCGAGTAGGTGGTTATAAAGGCTACAGTAGCAATGCGTATACTACAAGAGAACAACTTTGCCCATTTTTCCAGAGAAGCAGTGGGTATGTGCGAATTGAGCGGTAAAATTATTGTTTTCCAAATGCTGTGTTTTGTTCTCAAGGATACTCAAAAACTAGATTCTATAAAAAAAAAAAAATCTTCACTTTAGGAGGGCTTTCAAAAAAATCTGAATTTCAGTTGACTAAAATGCCATTTGCGTGTGAATTGATGGGCCGAGACACATGGAAAAAGCTACGTTTTCAAAAATAGCCATATATGTTTGGACAAAGCCTGACGGCGATGATGAAAGTCAAGTATTTCTGTGTCACTGGTGTGACTCTTGAGGTAAAGTCCTAAAGGAAAGTAAAAGTGTTTGGTCTTTAGATTCCTGAGCTCCGGGGTTCTGTCTTGACAGGGAGAGTATTTACCGCCTTCTGCCTCAGACCACACCGGAGAACATTAGCAAGAACTTCAGCCAGTACAGCCTGGACCCCACCACCCGCTACCCCAACATCAACCTCCGCCTCCTGCAGAGCCATCAGGTTTGTCTCCTCTCTACACAAACCCAGGATGGGCCCACAAACCCTTGATCCTATTGCACAGGTGTACGCTTATCTCTTAGGACCGCACGTTATCCAATGTATGTACTTACACCTGCTGTAGGCGCAGAGTCAAAAAGCGCAAACTCCATTAACATATTAAAACTATTAGTATAGACCATTGCATCAAGTACGTCAGTATCCTTGAGCAACCAGCACAGACCTTGGTGGTATTAGGCTCTGTAGGATGATGGTGTTTTTTTTTCCCCCTGTTTGCAGGTGCGCCACCTTTTTGACACCGAGGAATCTGGGGATTTGAATATCGAGGTGGAGAATGCAGTGAACTCTTCAGCAGCGAAACTGACACGACGGGGTGAGCGCCCTCTCTGCTCTCTGTGCAGTCTATTGTTCTTGGAAACGGAGATTGTCATCCTTGTGCCCTTTTGAAAACTGCAACTGTAGTCCTTTTATTCGTGAAAGCAGCCGCTTTGGTCCTCTTATTCAAGGAGTCAACCACTGTCATCTTGGCGTCTTTGGGAAAAATTTTGTCTTCGTGAGAACAACTACAGCAATCATGGGTTCATGGAAGTATCCACTATAATCATGGATCCCATGAAAGAATTCCTGTCAGCGCACATTGACAGTGATAGGAGTTTGTTTTTGGACAAAGTCTTTGTAAAATAAATAATGATGTTTAAAAAGTGAAATTCTGTAGAAATCATAAATCTTGCATGCAGTGAATTCTAACTTGCTTGAAACATCAAAAACCTGGATGCGTACCGACTCATGAGGGAAGTGGACCGAGCAATGATGAAGCCTTTTAAACCTTTTCTTTTTCAGGATTTCATGCAACGATTCTTTTAAAAATGGTTGTTCCACCTTCAAATTCCTATATTAATCCCCTTTAACCACCTGTTCAGCCTTTTGCTAGTGCACTTTGAGTCACTGTACCTAATTGAGAGATGCAATGAACTTGACTGATTGGATTTTTTCTGGCTTAAAATACCTCAACTGAGTGCTGGAGCCGTCTTGAGCAGGTTCAACACAATTTTCAATAATATAGCGACTCAAATTAAGCTCCACTGAAATGTTAAAGCCTTCATTTCTGATCATTATTAAATGAGTGAAATGCTTTATGAAATGTTTCTTTGATGTTACGTACTTCCCTCGGCTGTGTGGCAAAGTTAGTTTGGTCACGTGACCGATAGTTGCCATTGTGATTAGTTTGAGTGCTAATGTGAATTGTTCAAGACTCCATTTTGGCTCCTCATGCTCATTTTGCTTCCCAGAATCCATTGGTCGCTCCGACAAGCTGCTGAGCTGGTGCCAAGTACATACAAAGGGCTACCAGCGGGTCGCTGTCACCGATCTGACCACGTCCTGGAAGAGTGGCCTCGCGCTCTGTGCCCTCATCCACCGCTTCCACCCCGAACTCATGTGAGTCTCGCCCAAAGCAGAGTCATGCCCACGCCGTAGCCCTGCCCTCATTAGAACCTTGTCCATGCTAGGCTAACACAAAACGTGCTAAGTGGCTGTGCTAAATTGGTAGAGTGCTAGCATTTGGCTTTTCCCTGCAGAAACTTCGATTCTCTGCATGAGCGAGATGCAGAGAAAAATAACCAGTTGGCATTCGACGTGGCCGAGCAAGAGTTTGGCATCTCGCCCATCATGACAGGAAAGGAAATGAGCTCCAAGGCTGCTCCGGACAAGCTGTCGATGGTCATGTACCTCACACAGTTCTATGAAATGTTCAAGGACATGGCGCCCTCTGGTGGTGAGTACTGGCTGCTGTGCCATGTATTTTTGTCCATTTGCTTTTGTTTCTGAATTTGCTCAGTGCTGCTCTGTCTTTCATCAGATAATGAAAAGCTAACTTCTGAGGACAAGGCCTTCGTTTCCAGTACAAAGTCGCCCATCTCCTTCCTGAGCAAACTTGGACAAAGCATCTCCCGCAAGCGCAACCCTAAGGCAAGGACTTGCGCCCTCTGTTGACTTATAATTATCACAGTGTGCTCATAGACTGTGTTGAACAGGGATAGGGCCGGTCTGTATGCAAGCTTTTGTTTCCACAGATTAACTGGCCCAAATAAGCCAGTTGGCTGAACAAGCAAACATGAATGTTCTGACTGTTTATATCATAGTAAAATGTTTAACCCTCAAAGCGCTAAACAATTTGCTGCTTGCTGATGCAATGAAATAGGTTTTCAAATGCTTTGATTTTTATCTTGTGGTGACTTGTTGAAAAGAGCTCCTGCGGGATGATAATGGGTTTCAAACACTTAAGATACCTGAATTTTTAAAGCGTTTGATAATTTATTTCCGCACCCTAAGGGACAATTTAGGGACGCACAAATGGTCTTCAGTGGTCTATCATGAGCTTTTCAAGAAATGCTGCTAAAATGGAAGGTATAGCCCATTTTGGTGTAGAAAATTGGCTTTATCGGCCCAGTATGTTAACTGGGTGCGCAACAACCAGGCTTTGTTTGCATTGCCAGCTAACTGTTGACTGAATAAATGGCCAAATGTTTGCACAGTGGGCTCATGGAATATCAAGGAAACGTGCTTTAGTAACTCAGCAGGGTAATGGAGTGTCCAGAATACATGCTGTTTTACCACAACAGGTTACAGATAACTAGAGCAAACCTGAAATATGTGCACTGCCAGGCTGCCCAATCATTGTTTTATCATAAACCACAAAATTGTGTTAATGAAAGGACCGGCCTGAAGTCCATGAAGTAGTGGCGTTCGCAGGATGAAAAAATGAGAAGGGCTTCTCGTAAACGTTGTGGAGCTCCTCCACTGTGCTATTCAATAACTAATTTCACCAGAACGGGGTTCTAAAATGTTTAGAGCCTATAGTATTTTTGTGTATCTAAATATGAGTCAGTGGTTTATCAGACAATCATGGTTTTTCAGTTTATGATCAAGTAAGGATACTCAAGGAAACAAGATTTAAAGTGTGAGGTGATACGGTGATGTCGGGGATAGAATAAAAGAGGGGTAACCGGATGGTTGAAAAATTTCCTCATTTAATGGGGACCTAACATGCTGATCCTTCTTTTAATGCATATTAGTAATGTTATAATATTGGTTGTCCATGCTCAACCTCTGAAAAGTTTTTAAACATAAGACACAGGGATTTTGCTGTAATCAAAGAACGTGTTTTCGTGAGCGTGATTTCCTCTCTGAACAACTCCTCCCGAGATCTTCACGAGATCTGGGTAAAACCTGACGTCAGGTTGTGCCATCCAATTAGTTCAGACCTAGCCAGAGCCAACCACTGCGCTGGACCTGCCCACACTGGAAACTATTCTAGCAGGCACTAACAACAGCAGATCATACTATGCCTTAGTAGCATCTACACTTTTGGAAATACAGAAGAAGAACCGCAGATCATTTGAGGTGCAGTTTTGTTGGCATGTCTCCCGAAGCTACTTGTCTGTTTACTTTTGGATGCAAAGAAAAACATATATTCCCAAAAGAAGATGCCACCAGAAATCAGTGGGTAGCTTTTTTTTTTTTTTGTTTGCTGGCAGCAAACAGCCACGGCCAAAGGGAACGTTAGCTGCTTGTGCTCAACGTTTCACCAAGGACTGCTTTGTCAATGAAGGATAATTCGACACAGGATAAGCGTTTCAGCTGCTTCTCAAACCTGAAGCAGCTGCATCGATCAAGCGCTCGGAACCACAAGCTGTAAGTAACCATATAACAGCAAATGACGTAAGAGAAGCTAACTTTTTACGGTTGGCTAGCAGGATCGCGAGCGATAGTTGGCACTAACAACTGACCTCAAACGCAGGCTTTGTAAAATATCTGAAGATAAAGCCTGTATTTGTCGCGACTGTCTGTGACTCACAGACACAGAAGCTGTAAGTTGCTTTTACTGCATAAGCCAACCTGACGTGATGGCCAGTTGATTGTGGCTGTAGCACAGCGGCTAACGTAGCCAAGTTACTGTTGCTAATGTTTATGTCCTAAATATGCAAGTGATATCAGGGGAAATTCTACAGAAGGGGTGTGAACATAAACCTCATTTGAAGCTAACTTTTAATACTTGTTTGTAATTTGGATGCTTGGTACAACTGTTCACAGTAATAGAACTTGCTGTCTGTAAAACCTGTATTGCAAGGGTTTGTCTCTGTGGTTATGACCGCTCTGTTACCAGCTACTGCATGTTAGCTTGTGTTGTGCTGATTAAAAATGCTCCTGGTTAACTTATATGCAGAAATTCTAATCAGTATGCTTGTGTTACTTCGGTAAGCATCAATGTGGCAGTTTCATCATAACGTTGCCTGATTTTAGCCACAAGAGTTAGTGATCGCTTCACTTATCCATGACTGGGATCAGTCGGATACTTCACAAATGCCTAAGCAAGCTCTCTGGTGCTACCATGAAAGCGATGCGAAACGCAGAAGCTCTACCAGTTTACAAATGATTTCTCTGCACTACCTTGGCATAATTTCATCCCCCTTTAAAAATTGTTGTGGCTAATACAAAGGCGGAGATCAAATGGCTAATTCTTTCTTGCAGAAGTGATCTATTCGCTAGCTCCACATAAGCAACTTGTCCGCGCCAAGGGAACTTACGGTCTGCAAAACCTGTATTATGTTCGTAACATAACTGAGCTCTCTCCAGCTGTCGCGTACTATCCATAAAGCTGCTTTCAGATCAGACACGAAATTCACGGGACAGATTAGCCTACATTCAAAGTCAATGCAAAGATGCGAATACACGTCAAGCCGCTTTCTCCCAGGACACAAAATTAATTTTTCGCGCGACAGATTACATTCAAAGTCATGACCGATTATCAGCTACTGCATGTTAGTTTGCGTGCTCTGCTAATTAAAAATGCTCCTGGTTAACTCGTATGAAGCAATTCTGATCGGTATGCTTGTGTTACTTCGGTAAGCATCAATATGACAGTTTCATCATATCGTTACCTGATTGTAGCCACTACAGTTAAAGCTAAGCGGAGATGTGCAGTTAGACCAGCTGAAGATTTTGCAAAGCTTGGGTGCGTTTTTGGGTCCTTGGGAAACGATCGCTTTACTTATCCATGACCGGGGTCAGCCTGATACATCTCCAATGTCTGGTCAAGCTCTCTGATGCTACCGGTCAAAGCAATAGGGAGGTGTACAGGCCAAAATGTGTATAACAAACGATTTATTGCCATCGATTAAATATTAAATTCTTTCCTGTAAAAGTGATCGATTCGCGAGCTTTACATAAGCAACGGTTCGCACAGACGGAACTTACAGTCTGTAAAACCTGTAATCTGTTCATTACATAACCGGAGCTCTGTCTAGCTCTCGCACACTCTCCATAACTCGTCCATTTTCCGCAAGGAAAAGCTGGTCATTCCGAAGCAATAAGTAAACCATTACCATGGGCAATTTCCGAAAAGGCCATTTAGCTTGGAGCCTTCACCTCTCCTTCATATACCAGCACGGAAGCTGTTCGTTCCTCCACGCTAACAACACACCACAGCTATGCACACGAACCAGCAGGTCCTAATTAACACCGAAGCAGTCCATAAGCTGTTGGTCCACTTTTAGGTGCTCCTCACTGTCCAGGTTTCCCTCTTAACTCAGACCCACCAGATTTCTACAGTCTTCGGTCTACACTTGGGTATGTCGACCCGTTCAACAAATGTGTCTATATGTTGTGGATTCTAGCTTTATCGGCACCCTAGCTAGTAGAAGAACCGCTGGACTCACTGGTATCAAACTGAAGCCGATAGCAAATTGAGCTTACGCTGCCAGATTTTCGCACTGCTTCCTTCACTTTTGCCGCTGCGTTTATTAGAACAAGTTTATTTCATTAGATCTATATTCAAGTATAACGTTAGATTGCGGATTTTCCCGCCGCTTTGTTATCAGATGGCAGCCGTGTCTCTCGTGTCATTCTGGGGAAGCAGACTGCGTTCTGCAGCCTCTGCAGCTTCTTCCGGCCCAACTCCCTCTTCCCGCCCTCCATAGAGCTGGCCAGTCAGAAGAAAGTGGGCACACGTGGAGTGGGGGCCATAGCGGAAGAGCCACCCCAATGAGGCGTTTCAGGCAGAGACAACTATGGACTACAAATGGGGCTTTTTGAGGATGGCAGTATGAGCGAAATAAGTACCCTTTTCTTAATTTGCGCAATCAGGAGTACTCTAGGGAAGTCAAAGGCCAAAATATAAACTTTGAAAAATAGCAAATGGGGTCCCCTTTAATATTTTTGTGAGTTATTTGCGATGAGTCATTGATTCACTGTAATATTTCAGTATCATGTGCTTGCAATTTAAATCTCAATCAGAACCAGAAGTCCAGAATGGTGTCACAAAGTTATCAAGACTGCACCAACTTTCTCTGTCGACTGATATTTTCAGTCAGATTGGGGTATTTCATTCTGACTGGGGTGTTTACATGAGGGACTTTCATTCTGATGGAGCTTCACTCTGATGACAAGTCTTCCATGTAAGCGTGGCAACTGATAGCCACAGGGAAATGCAATCTGTGCTCTTGGAATGTAATCTACCTCACACACTATAATAGTATGTTAAGGTTGCAGTTTTGACTGAGCAAATTAAAACTTAGTCACACCTCAAGATTCCACAGAGGGTGTGGCTCAGGTAACTCTGTAGGAATGTGCCTGAAGTAACTGCGTGACGTGTGTCAGCAGAAACAACCACAAGACTGTAGTAAGGGTATATTTAGAACATTAGAAATGGAAAGACAAAGCACCTGGACATGTTCCCAGTGGAGTGCAAACGCAGTAGAGTAACAAGTTCAGCAAGTAGTCCACTGAAAAATCAACCAAAATTTTTTTTTTTTTGGCAATATAAACACCTTTTTCTAATTTGATTCTGTTTACTGCCAGTTTACTTCTATTGAAACATGAGTTGATGTAAACAGGCTGCTTTTTTTCTTGAGAAAAAAAAAGAATAGTTGTGGCTTGTATTGTTACCTACCTTACAAAAGGGCTTAAAATAAAAAAAATCTGGACTTGCCCTTCAACATTCAAATATTGTCTGTATGCATAATTACTTCATACCTCCTCTGAGAAAAATGTGGCTAAAGAATGTATTTAAGATGAATAGTTTTTGTTTGTTGGCTACACCTGAACTAAATCAGTTAGATATACACCTCCATAGTGTTTTGTGTGGGGTCTTGTGCATCAAGTATGCTGGTGTGCAGTTTGTGAAATGGCACAACTTGCCCCAAAAAGGTAAATCATACATTTTCACCAACGATACTTGTATCAGAGTAAAGTAAATAAACGCACCCTGACAATGTCTGTGTGTTGATTGTTTGCTGAAAAGCAGAAAGACAAAACCGTCGACTTGCAGCTGTAGTTAATAAGGTTACTCCAATCCCTGCGCTAAGGGCTTCCTGCTTTTTCGCTCTCACAGGAACAGAAGGAAAAGGAAGCTGACAGTCTGAAGAAAAGGAGGAAGACGAGTCAGTCTCAGGATGTGAGGGTTAGTGATCAAACGAAGACTAATCCCATTTTCAGAGCTAGTCAATCAGAGCGAACCAAAGCAGTTGACATGTAGGTCACAAATGTTTCAAATATTATGTAATCATTTAAGGCGCTATTACAGCCTTGATTATCATGTAACTGTTGTAGTTTTCATTAATCCCAGCTCATTACAAATGATGATATTTTTGCCCTGCAAATGATGATAATTTCGATCTTATTTTTGCTACAAGAGCTACAAGAATATTACCTTTGGCTGAGAGCATTGAAAAAAGAAATCGCTCCCCGTTACATCATGGTTAACTGTTATTGGCGGTTCATCCGGCAGCCTGTGGGTAAAAACTAACTGTTATCGATGTGAAGCGAATGATTTTCAATTTCTGTAAATATTTAGCCAAATTGAATAAATGATGATGATGATGATGATGATGATGATGATGATGATGATGATGATGATGATGATGATGATGATGATGATGATGATGATGATGATGATGATGATGATAATAATAATAATAATAATAATAATAATAATAATAATAATAATAATAATAATAATAATAATAATAATAATAATAATAATAATAATAATAATAATAATGCATCAATTTTATATAGCGCTTTTCTGGGCACTCAAAGACTCTTCGCAATACCAAGTGTAACGTTAAATCTACGTGGCTTAGCGCTGTAGCAAGCTAGGTCAGTCCCACTGTCATAACCAAGAAAATGTTGCTTACTTGGCTAGCTAGTGTGCATGCAGTACCTATCCATAATCATTAATGAACATTAGGTTGTTGGCCTGCTAGCTAGCAAACTAAAATTTAGCTTGCTACTCAGCTGAATGAATTCAGAAACCATTGCTAGTTCAATCGCAAAGGTCTGTGACTCATTGACTGAGTAGCAGAGTGATGCAGTCGGCTCAATGCTTGCTTATAATGAGAATTGCCTTTAAAGTGTGAAGGGAAATTATATTGGTTTCCTATTAAATTACACAATTCAGTTATGTGATCAACAAAATCATATACTCTTCGTTGTCTCATGCTTGGTATCAAACTTGGTGAGTAAATTTTGGGCTTGTTTCTTGCCGAACGAAGCCCAATTGGAACCATCTTCTGGTTATAGGTACCTACTTGTGGCACTGTCCAGAAAATAGATTTGGAATGTGAAATTTATATACAGGAAGTGATCTGTGACCTATTTAGTGATTTAAAGATTTTTGTGGTGCAAGGCCTCAAAGTCCATATTTAAACCCATAAACGATTGTTCTGAAAAACCAGAGGATTTTTAATGGCTACACAACAAAATGATGGACATTTTGATACCAAACATATATACTTATGTGAAAAACTGAAGACTTCCAGACAATTTTTTATTGAAAAATGCATCTGTCTAGATGCAAAACATAAAGTTCATCTTGAAAAACAACCAGGTTCCTATGAAAACAAACAAAAGTTGCCTCATATAGTTAAATAAATTATGCGCTAGTGTCGTTAAACTGCGAGACCAGTAACATGGTGTATTCAACATCATCTGTTGTCATTGTCTGTGTCTGGTTTTGGTCGTTTTTTGACATATTTGAAATGACATTTGCTGCATATCTTATCATTGTCTTGTATTGTCACCCCCTCGTTCACCAACAATGAGTAGCCATTGATTTTGTTGTCCATTTAGGTTACGAGCTCCCTTACTACACTTTGCACTATTTTTGAACCTCGTAGTGCAGTTGTTTATCACGCATTTCTTTGCCATAATTGTGTTTTTGTAATCCAAATGCACTGTATATATGGTTTATAAAATGTGTCACATGAAACGGCGGTGTGTAAATCATGAGCATACAACAGGGGTAGGGAATCTTCTCCAGAAAGAGCCACTGTGGGTGCAGCTTTCATACCAACCTTTCTGGAGAAGGTTCCCTAACCCTGCAATATAACATTGCAATATAACAATGTTGAATGCTTTATGATTCACAAAATCATTGAAGCGTGACCACACGCTCAGACTACGCTTTGCTCAGTGGAGTAAAAACAAGCACTGGGAGTTATAGAACCTTTACAATGTACAACAGTTTATGAAAACATCTAAATGGCTTTTCTGAGAAATACAAAACCGAAAACCAGTGAAGTTGGCATGTTGTGTAAATCGTAAATAAAAACAGAATACAATGATTTGCAAATCCTTTTCAACCTATATTCAATTGAATACAGTGCAAAGACAACTTACTTAATGTTCGAACAGGTAAACTTTGCAATTTTTTGCAAATATTAGCTCATTTGGAATTTGATGCCTGCAACATGTTTCAAAAAAGCTGGCACAAGTGGCACAAAAGACTGAGAGAGTTGAGGAATGCTCATCAAACACTTATTTGGAACATCCCACAGGTGAACGGGGTAATTGGGAACAGGTGGGTGCCATGATTGGGTATAAAAGCAGCTTCCCTGAAATGCTCAGTCATTCACAAACAAGGATGGAGCGAGGGTCACCACTTAGTGAAAAATGCGTGAGCTGATTGTTGAACAGTTTAAAAACAACATTCCTCAACGAGCTATTGCAAGAAATTTAGGGATTTCATCATCTACGGTCCGTAATATCGTCAAAAGGTTCAGAGAATCTGGAGAAATCACTGCACGTAAGCGACAAGGCCAAAAACCAATATTGAATGCCCGTGACCTTCGATCCCTCAGGCGGTACTGCATCAAAAACCGACATCAGTGTGTAAAGGACATCACCACATGGGCTCAGGAACACTTCAGAAAACCACTGTCAGTAACTACAGTTCATCGCTACATCTGCAAGTGCAAGTTAAAACTCTACAATGCAAAGCTAAAGCCATTTATCAACAGCACCCAGAAATGCCGCCGGCTTCGCTGGGCCCAAGCTCATCTAAGATGGACTGATGCAAAGTGGAAAAGTGTTCTGCGGTCTGACGAGTCCACATTTCAAATTGTTTTTGGAAACTGTGGACGTTGTGTCCTCCGGACCAAAGAGGAAAAGAACCATCCGGACTGTTATAGGCGCAAAGTTCAAAAACCAGCATCTGTGATGGTATGGGGGTATATTAGTGCCCAAGGCATGGGCAACTTACACATATGTGAAGGCACCATTAATGCTGAAAGGTACATACAGGTTTTGGAGCAACATATGTTGCCATCCAAGCAACGTCTTTTTCATGGATGCCCCTGCTTATTTCAGCAAGACAATGCCAAGCCACATTCTGCACGTGTTACAACAGCATGGCTCTGTAGTAAAAGAGAGCGGGTACTAGACTGGCCTGCCTGTAGTCCAGACCTGTCTCCCATTGAAAATGTGTGGCGCATTATGAAGCGTAAAATACGACAACGGAGACCCCGGACTGTTGAACAACTTAAGCTGTACATCAAACAAGAATGGGAAAGTGGTCTCCTCAGTTCCCAAACGTTTACGGAGTGTCGTTAAAAGGAAAGGCGATGTAACACAATGGTAAAAAGGCCCCTGTGCCAACTTTTTTGCAATGTGTTGCTGCCTTTAAATTCTAAGTTTTTTTTTTTTTTTTTTTTTGCGCAAATAATCATTAAGTTTCTCAGTTTGAACATTAAACACCTTGTCTTTTACACCATTTCTGTGTAGATTTGGCCACATGTTAGCTTGCTGAAAGACCCAGTGACGACCCATCTTCAGCTTTCGGAAAGAGGCCACCAGATTTTGATTTAAGATGTCTTGGTATTTCAAAGTGTTCATGATGCCATGCACCCAAACAAGGTTCCCAGGGCCTCTGGAAGAGAAACAGGCCCACAGCATCACCGATCCTCCCCCATACTTCACAGTGGGCATGAGGTGCTTTTCTGCATACTCATTTATTTTGTTCCACCAGACCCACTTAGAGTGTTTGTTGCCAAAAAGCTCTATCTTGGTCTCATCTGACCAAAGCACAAGGTCCCAGTTGAAGTCCCATTACCGTTGGTGAACTCCAGATGTTTGCGTTTATGATTGTGATTGAGAAAAGGTTTTTCCGTGCATGCCTCCCAAACAGCTTTTTGGCATGTTCATAGAGCCTGATGCTTGTTTTGGAGACTTGGTGCCCCCAAGATGCTACCATTTGTTGTAATTCTTTGACAGTGAGCTTTGGAGAACTTTTTATTTCTCATACCATCCTCCTCACTGTGCGTGGTGGCAAAATAACCTTGTGACCTCGTCCAGGTTTGTTTACCACTGTTCCAGTTGTTTTAAACTTCTTAATGATTCTTCTGACAGTAGATATGGGCAGGTGCAGGCGAGTGGCTATTTTCTTGTAGCCATGCCTGACTTGTGAAGGTTGACACACATCTGCCTTACTTCCTTTGTCTTTCCCATGTTGAAGAGTGGATAAGAGAAATGCCCTCTGTGACACATCATATTTCTACCACAGGGAGAAAGGAAGTGATGATTTACTAATTAAATGTTCCTAGATACTCTGGTCAACTTTTTAAACTACTGTAGAAATGACAGACCTACTTCAATTACATTTATTTCCTAGGAATTGTTAGGGATGCCAATAATTGTGGAACAGGTGATTTTATGAAAAATAATCATTTTTTAGTCAGGAAATTTTTTTTTTCCCCTTAAAATTCACTTGAGTTGAAGGTTACATTTTTCTACAATTTTCAGTGAGAGAGTATGCTTCTGCAATAAAAATTGAATTTATTTTAAGGCTTTTAAAACATCTTAACCAGGGGTGCTAATAATTATGGAGGGCACTGTATAACCAGAAGATGGTTCAAACTGGGTTGTGGGCAAATTTGCCCATACCCTGCAAAACCTCCTTTACTCAACTTGTTTAATAATTGTCATATGATGCGACCACTTGTCGGATCCTGTATTTTTCTATTACTAGTACTCCGCTCTGAAATGTAACTCCCACTGGTGTTCTGCAGTGCGCTTAGATGACGTTCACTTTCTTTTTGTCATCCAGGAAGAAGTTCTCCGCCGTGGCCGCGATGATAAGCCGCCGCTGGTTTCTGCTCTAAAAGAACGGAGGCTAGAAGCATCAGCTGATGCCAATCACAAGGTCAAGTCAATGGCCAATCAGCTGCTGGCAAAGTTTGAGGAAAACGCCCCTGCCCCGCCCTCTGGCCTCAAACGACAGGTAGCCCAGCACACTGTGCTTGTGGGAACTGTTTTACATAAAAATCTAGTGTCTGCGCACATCCAAAAAAAAACACTACATTGCATAAAGTATATATTGCTAAATATGGGTGTAATTTTGTAAGTATTGGCACCAAATCCTTCACTACTGGACTGTTGGTTATGCACCTCAGACAAAGTGCAAACCTATCAATAAACAATTTCAGCCTTGTCTTAACGTTTGTGTTGAAATTAATTCATGCCATTATTTGGTCATCCATTCCACATTAGCTCTGTGCATTTCTTGGCAAAAAATACAATGGGGGGGGGTAGAATCTCTTGGGGGGGGGAGAATCTCTTATGTTATGGCCACAATTTGTTATGACATTTACGACAGCAAGGGATGACAGACAAAACTTTAAAACTAAAACAGATTTAATTCAACAAAGACCAACACTAACCTACAATTTATACTACTGACCAAGATTGATATTATACAAGAAAAAAAAAAATATTTACAGTCCCTTGAGATGGGGTTGCTTGCTGATGTTCTGGTTGAGGAAAATGCTCCAACACAGGCAAAAATCCACAAAAAGCTACACAGGTCTTGAAAAGAGTGACTGGTCTGGTCAAATATATCCTTCTCCTTGCAATTTTTCCTTCTACTTTACTCTCTCAATTTTTCTCCTTATATACTCTTTTGCAGCCCCCTCCCACATATAGGCTTTTTTTTTTTTTCCCTCTGGGACTTTCCCCTCTCAGACATGCCCAGGACATGCTCAAACCTAGCTCCAGACTGGGCATAACAAAAAAATAGGTCAATATTGCTATCTAGTGGTGTTTTTTCGCATTACACTTAGAATTCTCCAAAGGATGCATCTAGATTTACGAGTTATACAACGAAAACTACCGTATACTATGTCCCTCTTTTTACAGCCATGCTGATGGCCAAAAAGTTGTGGTTTAATCTCACTTGACTTTCCAAAATGGCTGTCGTCACAGTTCTAATGATGTTGGGCAAACAGCCACTGCTCTCATTCTGCAAATGTTAGAAAAACCCTGTAGGTCTGTCTGTGGGGTTCTGTTGGATCGAGATGCCACGAAAGTTGAGTTAACGGGAAGAAACTTTGAGCAGAGGTGGAAAGTCTCATTTTTGGAGAGGAGCTGTATCTGGAACACGTGTTTCTGCAGAAGGGTGCATTCTGAGGGCGGTACTGGAGTGTTTCTTTGGGTCTGCAGAACTCTTTGAGGAAGGAGTTCCCTCAGAACATCGGGGGAAGCGACGTCTGCTTCTTCTGCCAGCGGCGCGTGTACGTGATGGAGCGGCTCAGCGCTGAGGGCAAATTCTTCCACCGCAGCTGCTTCAAGTGCGAGTACTGTGGCACCACGCTCCGGCTCTCATCGTACGCCTTTGACGTGCAAGACAGTGAGTTGCTCCGCATTCAGCCACTGATGTGTTTTTTTTTTATATATATATATATATATATCTCTCACCATTACTGTAAAGGGCCACAGGTACCGATACAGTTCATGCCAAACTCTGGAATAAACTCAAATTTGAGTGGAAATTCTCTATTCAAAAGCAAGTTAAGTCCAGGAGTTTGCTTATTCTGAGTTTTAAAATTGCCTGTCAACCCTCAAGTAAATCTGGGTAACAACTGCTGTATTGAGTCAAAATTAGAAGTAAAAAATAGGTTTATGAACCCCCCTTGACAAACACATATATACATACACATAAGCACATGGACACGCATAAACATGGCTCCCTGATGCGTTTTAGAATGCTGCAAAAACAACTGAAGTAAATGGGATAGTCCTTATAGTTCTACTGAGGTAACTGGCACAGCAGCTGGGCCCTTATTGCTCCATTCCACCCCAGGTGGAGATCTGCTGTCTTTGTCCTGAGTTCGGGGCTGAAGGTATTTTGGGTGACCAAGACACGCCTGTTGTTTTTTTCCTCAGGGAAGTTCTACTGCAAACCTCACTTCTGCTACCGCCAATCAGGCCTCGCCCTACGCAAGAGGCCTGCCCCAACTGTGGCTCCACCCACCGCAAAGGTACCCAATTATAGTCCCTGTTCAGCTCTTATTCTGACCCAATGAGTGTTAGAAGAGACTGCATGGAATTGAATGGACTTAATATGTTCTGCATGTTTTTTGAGGTCAGAATAATTTTTTCCCTAATCTGGGGATTTGTGCTTAAACGTGGCAGGAATCACCAAATCTGGACCAGAAATCCGAATCCAGCCCTGCTTTCCTTTTCTCCCAGGTAATTAAAAGATCAATTGGTCTTTACACCTGACTCCCAAGTGACGGGAGAGTAGAAATCTAGTTCTCGGACCTCTAGGAATGTGATTTGATCATTCCTGGTACACGGCGCTGACCACTAGGGCCCTGAACGTTTTAACAACAAAATATAAAGATAAATTGAGATTTGTTTCCTGAAACAGATTAGAGTAGTTAGGCTCTCGTCTGTCGCCCCCCAGGAGAAGCAGGCCTCCACGCCAGGACCCATTTTGGCGGAGGTTCCGGGACAGGCAGTGGCAGAACTGCCTCCTACGAGTGCCCCCTCAGGTACCAGCGTGTACTCCCTGCGTCGTGCGCTATCCTGGACCTACCAGCAGGTGGTGCTGCACCCTCTAGACTCCCCTTTCCTGCGTACATACTGCCTGTACCTTTTCTCCTGTTTCACTCTGAACATGCTCCTTAGCTTCCTGTAACAGGCCTGCGTGCCCTGCTCTCACCCTGTATGTAATGCGTGTGTAGCTAATAACGTCCTGCTGTTGATCTGAAAAGCTGTGAATGTTGTTTGTCTGTTTCCTTTGAGTCTTTCATGGGAGGATGCAGCATTCGGGGTTCTTGACTGCTGGAGACCCTGAAGGTGTCCCCCATAACGCACCACCTCCCCGTTCCACCCCCAATTAACGTTTTAACCCTTTAACAGCCTTTACTTTTTTGGTACAGCACATTTTTGGTCACTCCAGTTGAAAGATTTGTTGAACTTACCTCAACCTTAGTGAACCATCCCTAGCACTTGCTGGAGGATGTTATGCCGAAAAAATCTGGTCAGTTAAGTTCAACATCTTTCAATTAGATACAGTGAAGCAAAATGTGCTCTTCTAAAACTAAAAGCGGGCAGTTAAAGGGTTAAAGTGGCTTTTTTCGGCAGCTAATGAACCGTGAGTTTGGTGCATCCTCTGCTCTTGCGTGCTGCACTTGACTTGCACTGTAGCTGAATGAGGAGCTGTAAGAATAATAATGGCGCGTGTTTTAACCGTTAGTCTGTCCTGTGGTCTGGTTTTTAGCCGTTTGCTGTAAGGAGGCCTGTGCTCATTGCCTACCTCACGGACTTACTGAATGTAAACTGTGAAAGCCCTGTCTGCTCTGGGTCTAACAGTAATGTGGTGGCTTGTGACTATGTAATCTCTTTCTGTCCAATCAGAACTACTTGCTTTTAACAGCTGCTGCTTGTATCGCTGCCTGTGATTGGTTCTCTGTGAGCTTTACCTTTCCCCCCTCCATCAAAGCAGCTCTCTCTTGTAGCATCTGCTAAACTCTATCAGTGTTAATCCATCCCTAGTGTCTGTTCTTCTTTGGTCCTCAACCCCTCTTACCCACGTTTTATCCCTAACAACGCCCTTGGTAACACCACAACCAGAGATTTGAGTCGCCGTCATTTGATCTGGGCGCATGAGCAGTATTTGGCGAGGTCAATTAAAGAACACAATAGAACTTACTCATGCTTTCATTTTAGACAAGTGGCCCCTTTAACAGTTAAAAGCTGGTTTTTTGAGTGTGTGACATGTATATTTCAGTATTACACTACGCAAGTCAATTTGCTTGGTATATGTAAATAAAGTAACTACTGTAGGTTATTTTAACGCTGAGTTCCACTTCGCTATATGCTTAAGTGAGCATGTCCTCATGTGCGTCAGTATCGGTGATAAGAAAACAGGCTTTCCTGGGCCTGTATCGCCTGA
Organism: Gymnothorax reevesii; assembly: GCA_029721435.1. Taxonomy (NCBI): domain Eukaryota; kingdom Metazoa; phylum Chordata; class Actinopteri; order Anguilliformes; family Muraenidae; genus Gymnothorax; species Gymnothorax reevesii. The sequence goes on from CM056579.1 coordinate 107,254,442, forward strand.
AGGTGCTGCATGCAGTACGAAGTGTGACTGTAGACGAGCTGTATTGGCCCGGCTCTTTCTTGACCGCCACGTTGTTTGTTTTTGTAAATGTCCCCAGTTTGTACTTCACGTTGAAATTAGGTGTTGATTCGGAGTATCGGGCAGAACGATTTTTGTCCTATACGGGCACCCATCCACAAGCCCCTGCGTTTCACCTGGGCACACCCTTGCTCCCAGTGTGCACCTGTGTTAGTTTTGGGAGGGTAGGACAGTCTATGGGACTGGTTCTGCAACCTCATCCTGGAATCGCCTTGACACTTCACCCCGATAAAAGCCAATATTAAAGTACAATTAATTTGACTGTCATAAGTTGTTTCTGTTCTTTTGAACTGCACTTTGTTAAATAATAGATCACTTAAGTGTTCACTGGTCAGTCCATTAAGAGATGAGGTGATTACCTGCCTTTGAGTTGCTTCTTTGGGTGGGACGAAGGGAAAGTGTAAAAATGTGTCTTAATATGTACAATGTCAGTGTTATTTTAAATAAAGCAGTTTTGTGAGACGTTAAAATGCTTCAAAATTTAAATAAAATTTTAAAGAGCCTTCGTATGGTGGGTTTCTATTATTGGAATATCTCGACAAATTATTTTTTGCAAACAGTCTTGCTGAAATATCTATTGTGTCGTTGCATTGTCTTTTCTTGTATTATTTCTATTATTTATTGTCAGTGCTGTTTTTTTTTTTTTGGTTCAGAACACCTGTCGCCAGATGAACCTGTTTTGAATAAACACGCATTTGGCTCCAAAGGATTTGGTCGCCAGACCATCCTGTGTCTCGCGCCCAAACTGTGGGCGTGACAGTTGCGTTAGTCCTCCTTGTGCCGCTATAATGGCCTTATAGCAGAATGGCTTTCAAATGCATGCTGGGACGTTATTGCAAGGTTTTGCTTCCACTTTAGCTGGAGCAGCATTAATAACGTTCGGTGTTGTGGGCTTCCCTGAGACTCCTCTTTTCTGTTGATCCCAGCAGTGTTTGAGGTGCAGGTCTTGACTTTGTGCAGGCCAGTCAAAAACTTCTACACGGATCTTGGCAAACTATGAACGGACTTGGTGTGTCACACTGAGATGAGGAAAGGGTTTTGGGATTGAGAGTAGTCAAGGCTGACTAGGCATTGCATTATGTAGTGTGAGCTATTAGAGAATATCCATGGTGAGGGGTTTAGAGGAGCTTATCTTGGTCGGTGTTGTTGGGATTACGAGCATCAAGGTTGTCTGTGCGTAGGTGGTCAGTATTATGTTGTCAGTTACAGCTGGAGAATATCCATGGTCATTTGTACTGAGGACCTTTTAGTGATCGGCGTCGTTAGGATTTGGAGTGATGAAGCCTGTCTCTGTTGAGATGGACAGTGCTATATTGTCTGTTACGGCAATAAGAGTGTTTCTGTGGTTTGCGGCATCGAGGAAATTTTGGTGGTCAGTGTTGTTGGGGTTGAGAGCAGTACAGGCTGTTAAGTGGTGTAATGGTCAGAAATATATATTCGGTTTCTGGATGGTGTCTGTGGTTGGTGATATAATGGAGTTTTTAGTGGCCTGTTAGGGTTATTGTGGAGTCTTTGTGGTAAGTACTGTTCCAGTGATGTTGATAGGTTTTCAATTTAGTGAGTCCCTGTGACCCAAAGGTGGTGATCTGAGTAGGTCCCTGGGAAATTCAATGGGTCCCCAATGAGGAAAAAAATTTCTCTCTCTTTCTTATACTCTGTAGTGTTAAACTCCTTTGATGGTGGTATGATATGATATAGTTATAATTAATGGATATATTCATGTATGTTCAAAATGTATCTGAAATTAAACAAATAAACTTCTCAGATTTGGAATTTTATCGCAAAACAACTGTCACAGTGGCAATTCAAATAAGATAGCATTTTTGTAGCAACAAAAATATCATCAAAAGGAATTACTAGAATTCAAATGAAAACGAAATGGTGTCTGTAGTACCAGAATGAATTAATAAAAGTGCTGATTTTAACACAAAATATTCTCATCACTTTGACAGAGTCAAAAAATAAATTGTCATCAAAATAACACCAAAATCTTCTTGTCTGAACTTCAACTAAATCAAATGAACTGAGTCAATCACTAAAACTTTTAGCACAAAAATGAAACTTGACTAACACAGCGGAAAGTCTGAGATAAATAAAACGATGCAGATGTGTTTGTGGTGAGAGGGTTGAAACAGTGCTTGTCTGGTCTGCTGACTGCAAGGTTTCCTTTGCTAGTTACTGTGATTTTAAACACGAGTTTTTGTTCAATGTGGGCCGATTTCACAAAAGCATTTCAGCGTGTGTATAAATAGCATGTGTTTAAACACCATTTCACCAGATGGGATCATCGCACGTTTAACTGCACGCGGATAACCTTGCGTTTAGCGCAGACCGAACAGGTGCAGTCAAAGTATGACAACCTGCCATTGCATAATGGGCATTTCTAACTGTCATTATCGGTTAATAACCCCGTGTGTAAGACCAGCAGTGCTGTGGACACGCATTTCGCACAGAGATGTTAGTAAAGAAAGTGTGGCGAAAAGTTAACTTCGCTTCAAAGAATTTCAAACTTTCTTTGCTTGTCCCGTGGATGTGAGCAAGACACTGACGTCAGACGCATCCTTCACTATATGTGTTTCATCCTTGGCATTCTTGGTGTTTAAACAGACTCATTTGTGCTCTCATTATTAGTGACTTCGGACTTCACTCACGGCAGCCTTTTTAGAAACTGTAAACGTAGATGTAAACGAAATACGTGCCCTTGCAAAACCCCTCTATTAAGTGAATAAGAAACTGAAGAAAGCAACTAATTTCTGCATTCATTTCATTTATTATATGTTTTGTTTTTGGTCCGACCGCCGCCGCCGCCGCACTACTTGTTAACGCGATGACTTCAGTAATATTTCAATTGCAAATTTCAAATTCCGCACAGAAGTATCATAAAGAGGAAGAACTGATTCGATTTTGGACAATTTACGATTTCTAGATTGGCCACCAGGGGCCAAAGACTGATTTACGTGTTAACGCCATAACTTCAGTAATATTTAATTAGAAATTCCAAGTTTTGCATATAAGTAAGTATCATAAAGAGGAAGAACTGATTCGATTTTGGACAATTTACAATTTCTAGATTGGCCACCAGGGGCCAAAAACTCAAAAAATTACTTTTTAACATATCTCTGGAAATATTTGTCCGATTGACCTCAAATCAAGTGCAAATGAAAGGTCATGACCTGAGGATGAGTCCCACGATGGCATTATACTTGTTTGGTTCAAAATTTTGACACAAGGTGGAGCTTTGTCACACAAAATTCACCATTTTTGCTATATCTTTGGAACTATTTCTCCAATTGACATGAAACTGTGTGCAACTGCAAGGTCATGACCTCACAACGTGTCACATGATGACATCATACCTGTGTGGTTCAATATTTTGCAGCCAGGTGGCGCTTTGTGATGGAAAATTACCATTTTGGCCATGTTTTCAGGACCATTTGTCCGATTGACCTGAAATTAAGTTCAAATGAAAGTCTTTTCAAGGATTGGGGAATTGGAGGATTGGGGGCATTCGGGGATATACTCCCAGCCGTCGCCTCCGACGGCATAAGCCTAGTTTTATTTATGCATTTCTTTCCCAGAAAAGGCGCTCCTCGTGTAAACCTTAAAAGGCTTCTGTGAAATCGGCCCAATGTATCGTTTTTCATGGGAAAAATTCCCTGGGACGCATGGATAGTGAGTTTACTGCGTCCTTTCAGATTTTAAACCTAGCAACATCACCGCTGTTCTGTACCATAGTACTACAGAGCAGATGGCTGTGCTGGATTGAGAGTGATCAGAGCTTTAGCGTCTGATTGGTCAGCCCTGCTGTAGTTGCAGTTCGGCACGGCTCAGGTACACCTGCGTCACACACCTCAGCGTGTTTATTCTCTCCCCGCCCTCTCCACGCCGCCGCAGTCGCTGAGGCGAACGGGCTACAGGAGCCCAGCCTGCCCAAGCGGCTGCGCGGTATTCCCGCGGAGCGCATCGAGCTGGACCGCTACCGCGTCTCCCAGGAGCAGCAGGAGCAGGTCCTGGAGGAGGTGCCCGAGGAGACACTGGCGGAACACAATCTCAGCAGCGTGCCGGACCAGGCAGCCAGCGCTGAGCCGGGGTCCAGGTGGGTCCAGCGACCGGGCCCAGGACCGGTGCGAGGGTGTGACTGCTTGGTTGGCTGCATTTATGCAACTGTCTTTGCTCTTTCTCCCTGCTAGCATGAACGTTTTGCAGTTGTTTACAATAGAGGAACTGGAAGTGTGCAGAGAGATTTTGATCTTACAGGATTTTCCCTGTTCGGTTCGGTCGAAAGGGATCCAAATCTACTGCCAGACCACTTCAACAGCTGAAAGGGGTTTTATGACTTTTTTTAATAAAACACAAAAATGTTAGCTGTTGGGTTAGCTCACTCAGTTAAGGCACCGCATTCCCGAGCAGTAGTGACTACCATGGTGCGGGTTCGATCCCCAGTCGTACCAACTGGCAGTGGTCAGCAGCTTTTTCAGAACAGTGCACGATTGGCTGTAGCTGAGGGTATGCAAATTGGGAAGGGACAGACGAGACAGGATATTAAAATGGTTGCCTTGTTCGTTGCTTAAGCGCCTCCTGTTGGCCAGCCGGGTGCTCTTCAGGAAGATTCTAAGCTTGCTAACATTCAGGTATCCTCCGCCCTCGTTCTGAACTTGCGAAAGTTTCGACCAATGAGTGTAAAGATGTTGGGGCTGACGGGCAAGAACTTAGGAGGAGAGCTGCGTACTGTCTCTCTTTTGAGCTGGCAACAAGGGGTCACATATGACATAGTTCTCGGATTGGGCATTCCAGATTCGGGTGAGATTGGAGATGCCAAAAAAAAAAAGCACACTAAAGTGGTTACAGACACCTACTTTAAGCTCCTGAGGGTAATGGGACAGGAGAGCGCTCACCTTGAAGAGGGGGGGCTGAACAGCATGTGCTCAAGAAGTGATTGATGCTGCTTTAGAAACTTCTCCTGGCTCTGATTGGTTAATTTTGCTCGGGTGTGTTTGGATTCTTGCCAATGCCATTAGAACTTCTGGAAGGAGCCAAATGTGTCTGAATTTTTTTTTTCTCTCTCCCCTCCCCCAGATTATGTCTCATGTACTATTGTCTTTAAAGGGTGATACTTTCAGCAAATATGAAAAATATTATTTTTTAGAAAAGTTACCTACTGCACCTTTAAGGTGAAAGGTGCCTGTGCGGTACGTTTAAGGAGCAGTAGGACATTAAAATTGATTTTCATTTCTGAAAATTTTGGCTTGCATCTTGTACTGTTGTGTGATCAGTGCCACAACCCAATTTCCATTGAAAAGCGCAGCTCTGATCCGAGTCTGTACGCTCTCCTCGTATTTGCGTTGGTTTACTCTGGGGACTTCGGTTTCCGCCTACCGTCCAACACAAACGCTAAGGTGGGCTGGAGAGTCTAAATTGCCCAAGCATGTGAGTACCTGAGTGAATAGAGCGTTTATCGATTTCTGCACAGGTTTTAGAAGAGTACAAGGAATGAAACTATACCATCTTAAACTAATGTGCCGAATGTGTCGTTAAACAATATGTTAATAACCAGGGTATTGACCTTAAATAACAGTAATAAATAATAAAATAGTTGTAACAATATTTGACCTTTAAGTGACTGTAGCGCTGGTGTCCCACCACAGCTCTGACTCTGAGGAGGAGGGGGACGGGTGTGCGCCTTCTGACCTCGGGGGCGTGACCTGGAAGGAGGCTGTCAAACTGCACGCCAAGCAGAGGGGCGGGGCTACAACTGTGGCCGAGGCCAACGGCCTGGAGGGGGAAGACGAGAGTGATGAGGAGGAGGATGATGAAGATGATGATTATTATGAGGAGGAGGAATCCAGTGATGGTGAGCAGTACAGTGATGCAGTTTACTCCCTGACTCACTTCCACACTGCCCCTCCCACTCACGAAAACACTGTTGGATTCGCTCTCTCACTTTCCCTCCTTCTTTCCCTCATTCATTCTCTCTCTCTGTACTTTCCAATTTCCTCTCACTCACTCATTCACTCACTCACTTACTCACTCACTTGCTCATTCTAAGTCTCACTCACTCACTCAAACCGAATACACCTCTGAGATAATTACGGTTAGTCAGTTTCCCCCGTCAGCTCCACTCTGCTGTATATAATCTTCCCATCCCGCTCACTCTACTATTCCCTGTCTCCTCTGCGTGGGTTATTTCTGGGGCGTTGTCTCCCCCTGCTGGTAGAGGGGGAGTACTGCCCGTGGCAGAGAGAGCAGCAGTCAGGCCTGTGGCTCCTGGAGAAATCAGAGGAACGGGACTCAGGTACCGGCGCTGTGTTTGCTGCTGCTGCCTGCTGTGTGTCTCCTGAATTCCGTGGCTTAGGGCGGTGATTTCGCTCGAATAAGCGTGTTGTTATCCTCTGTGCCATCAGAACCCCTGTTCTGTTTTTCTGTTATCTGTGCTGCAGCATGTGAAGCTCTTCACTGCCCGCCGGCGAATCAGCATGGAGTAAACCCGCTTTCACGCCGGACGCGAATATATTCGTCTTTGCATTGACTTTGAATGTAATCTGAATAATTCGTTTCGCGTCCGGTGTGAAAGCAGCTTAAGAATGTAAACATTTGCTCTGTAACAGCGATATAACTGACAGTTCTATCAGAATAACTGCATTTTCACGCGTGTTGTGATATGGGTATATAATGGCAGTTACAGGCATCTATTAGCTGGGGGAACAGTGAGCAAATTTTCTTCTATTAAAATGAGTCCTGGTCATGGAAAACTCAGATAATTTTACAGGATATTTGTCCTTTATTACCAATTTCCTGATCTGAGCTCTGATGGCATGCATCTTGTGTTGGTAGTGATTGCCTAACCAGCCGATCAAAGTAATTCTGTGATTTTTCTGTCTTGAAACCACCTTCTGAACTGAAAGCCTGGACTAGCAGGGTGCTGCTGCGGTGCTTTTGCAGGCCTCAGTGTTGCACTGTTAAGGCTTGGCTGCACCGCTCTTTCAGTGAAGCCTGAATTTGAGTTCTGTTCCCTGTCTTTCTCAGTCTCTCATTTCTTGTCTCCCTCTGTCATTCTCTCTCTCCCTCTCTCACACACACGCGCACACACACACACACACACACACGCGCGCGCGCACACTCTCACACCTCAGCCAAAACACTGTACATTACAGAAACCTCACTTGGCCCAGACCGTCCATCCATTGAGGTGGTCCCATCCTGGCCACCCCGACAGCCCTCTCCGTGCTCAGGTAACTCCGCCCTGTGCTCAGCTAAGTCCGCCCTGTGCCGAGGGTAACCCCCTTTGTGGTCGTGGCTGTGTGGTGCGAGACTGCTTGCTTGCTTGCTTCACTCACCAGTTCCTCCCATGACATTCCCATAATCTTGCCTCCGTTTTACATCACGAGCTGGAACCTTCCCTGGTCCCTAGTGTGTGTGTGTGGGGCTTGGCGCAATTCAGCAAGATTCTCCTTCCACCGAAAAGAGTTTGTGTTAATATACAGTGTAAAGTGACCGCAGCTAGTTGAACTCTTGACGGAGTGCGTATGAATGCACAGGTACTGCCTGTACTCTGTAGCTGTTAATTGAATGATCAGCACTTGACTCTGCGCTGGAATGGTGAATGGTGTTCCGCATGGGAGAAGTCATGATGTCATGTACGCATTTCCCATTTCCGTAGCGACCAAATGCGAAGAAAGCCTCGGCACTTCCTTCCTTGTTATCGAGAGATGATCAGGCCTTTGTTGCACAGGGGCTGTTGGACAAGACTGCATCTGGCCTCCTCTTTCACTCGGGAGTGGTTATAAAAAAGACTAAAAACAACACTTCTCAGTTTTTCATTTACATCTGTGAAAGTGGATACGCTGCTTGCATTAATCTCTTCATGACCACATTATGCCTGTAAGACTGGAGTTAGTTTTTCAGTCTACATTGTGAGCGCTGTGCGCTGGGCATTGCCGTCCGTGACTCTGCAGCTGTGTGCTGTATGTTACGAATCATGATTTTTTTTTTTTTTGTTGTTGTTTTGTTTTGTTTTGTTTTGTATTAATCCTGCTTTGCTTCCCCCAGGAGAGAACCCTTTCAACCAGAGACATTTGACAGAAAATAGTCTGCATTTAAACTTCACTGGATGCTCTGCTGTGCTTAAGGAATCAAGGCAGCGTTTACATTTACTTTGTGATAACTTGGTAGCGCCCATTAAAATTGTTGCAGAACCTAGAGTAGTGTCTTTGACAGATAATTATTTGTTCTATGATCTGCCTGTCAGATAAAAAGTGTTGTCAAAGCCTGACCTTGTTTGCAACATAGCTAGATGCTTGAGGTGTGCAGCACTGATTCCATTTCATGTGAGACTTGTATTGAAAAAATCTCCTTTTGGTCATATGACTGTATAAAGCAGGATGTGTGATAGTGGGGTCATATATGTGCTGGTGCCTGATACTGACCCTGTCCTCTCACCTCTGACCCCAGAGCTCCAGGAAGAAGAGGTAGGTGAGGAGGAAGTCTGCAACCAACGCGACACAGAGCCCAATGAAGGTGTGTCTGTGTGTGTGTGTATGTGTGTGTGTATACACTACCTGACAAAAGTATTAGGACACAACTATTTATGTGTGTGATTTTCTTACAGTGCAGTAGAAAATACTGAATGTATCATGTTTGGAAATAGTTGTTTATTCAAATAAAAATACAGACCTCATTTTGGATAGGCCACCCTGAATTATTGTTTGTCTTCACCCCCCTTTTATAGAGAATTAAAATCACCCCATGTGTCACACCTGATCATAATGACTGGACCAACAGTAGCCATTGATCTTCCATTATGCCAAGGACACAATTTCAAACATGTAAATTTGAAAATTACCATCATGCAAGCACAATTTATGATAATATTTCTTACTGATGACAGACCAATATTGAGAGTTTTTCGCACAGAGAAAAAATATGTCAATATGTATATCTGTAGTTTCCCCAAATGTTCAATAATGTTCTGTGATGTTTACATGTATATTTTAGGACAAAAGTCCTACAATGCTCGCATATAAAACAGTATAACACATGTACATCAAAAATTGAGTGTGAATGAGGAACGTCCTAATACTTTTGTCAGGTAGTGTATGTGTGTGTGTATATGTGTGTGTGCGCGCGTGTGTGCGCGCGCGTGTGTGTGCGCGCGTGTGTGTGTGCGCGCGTGTGTGTGTGCGCGCGTGTGTGTGTGCGCGCGTGTGTGTGCGCGCGCGTGTGTGCGCGCGCGTGTGTGTGTGTGTGCGCGTGTGTGTGTGTGTGTGCGCGTGTGTGTGCGTGTGCGTGCGTGCGTGTGTGTGCATGCGTGTGTGTAATCTAATTCTTAAATCCATCAAACTAACCAGCATTTTCTGTCATTTACAGGGCATACAATTTTTTTTTTTTTATTACACTAGAGCAGTTATATGGCTATAATGAGTTTGCTGCTGAGCGGCCGTCTAAGTTCCCAAAGATGTGCTGCACTTGTGGTTTGCTTTTCATCGAATTTTTTGTCCAATAATTTCTAGAACAGCTCGTCTTTAATTTGGCTGTTGGAAAATGGAAAGAGCTTGTTTGTCTGCTTAATTTGCAAAATATGGCTTCTATGGGAATTAAAAAAATTTGGACACTATTCAAACAAGTAAATTATTCTCTTTTCACTTCTGACTGTTTACCTCTTACCAGATTCCATTTGAGATTATATAGGGAAGTTAAGCCATTTAAATTTCTCTAAAAACAGAGCAATGTGACATTAAGAGTGTGTCCAAACTTTTGACAGGCACTGTATGTGCGTATACATGTTTATATGTGAATAAACGTCATGTTCAATGCAATATGGAACACTTGCAGGGGCCACAATTTGTGTCGCCAATTGTGCAATACCAATTGTTCAATGGCCGCGGTTGGCACTGGGGCACTTTGTCCATCTTTCCACATGCATACAGTCCTGCATGTGAGTCCCGCAGCTGTCATGTGACGTGCACTGAATGTGTGTGACCTGTGTTCCCCTGCAGATGATGATGTTTCTCCTGATGCAGAGGCCCAAAGCAGTGAGATGGTGTCAGTAGCCGAGGAAAAGGAAGGGCCTGGTGAGTCCCTCTGCCCTGCCCCCCGGTGGCCGCCTACTGCTACAGGCAGAAGACAGGAGCGCTAGTAACTATTTACTAAATATTACCTCACGCTCCAGGTCCCACTCAATACTGCGAGAGAGCCGGGGACAGCTTTACACCCTACACACCAAACATTTTCGCAACAGAGCCCATCACTATATTTCATCCTACAGGCCTCACAATAGTTATTATGCACTTTCCCAAAAAAAAATTCCATTGATGACTGCTGACTGATTTAATAACCTGAAATGAATTCATCTTTTTTTTTTTCTTTCTTTTCAGTTAATTCCACTTTCCATCCCCGGCAGTCGGTCAGGGAAAACGAAGAGTCGCCAGTCAGTGATGTTCTGAAGACAGGAACACAGGTCTGTGCGGCAGGATGGTCGGTCTTTAAGCTCGAGGTGGTGGGGTTTTTTGGTCCTGTGATGTTATGTGTTCCCTGGCGACCTGTGCTCAATATTTCCACATTAGTCAGGTCTTGAGTAGGTTTTTAAATTTCTTTGAGGAACTTTGTACCTGTGGGGTTTAAAGTGAAGACTTCGCTACAACACATTCCTGATACCACTCTGATTAGCCTATATTTGGCTGTCGGAACTATGTGAAAAGAATGTTCGCAACTGTTAATTCGAAGGGTGACGTAACGGTCAGTACGGCCAGTTTAAAGTAATGGAGATGAAAAACATTGATTAAATTTTCATTCAAAGGAATAAGATTATTATCCCCTGCCAACACGAAGTGGGAGGGATTGACCTCCGTCCCTCCGTCCCTCTGTCCGTCCGTCCGAGATAAAGGGGACAGCTTTACTCAGAAACTACTACAGATACAGTAACCAAATTTGGTGTGTAGCTTCAGACCATAAAGGCCTTGATCGAGTTCGAAAATGAGAAGCGCACGATTAGTGGGGGATGTTGCAGACCATGTCGACTTGTTTGAAATTAAATTGGTCTCTATAATCACTACATTCACTGATTTATTCCCTATTTTCCAGGCCTCCCTGTGGTCTCCATGTTCATTTTCACTGAAGGCTCCTTCAGCGCCATTTTTTCCAGAGCTTTTCGTGCCAGATGACGTCAAACCAAAGACGACCTGCCCGGCTGCGCCATCGATGTCACCCACCGCCACATCCACGCCCCAGCTCAACTTCGTCCCACCCACTGAACCAACCGCGACTGCCCACACGGAGACGCTTAACACTGACACTCCTGCCGACGAGGAGGGCGTCACACTGAAGGTCCGTATGAGGACTGTTGAGGTTGGGAAGAGTTTGGTGCCAGAGCTGGGGCCCCAGGGCAGGGGAGAGACCGGCCCCAGCCAGCCCCTCAGCAGGGGGTCCACGGGAGACCTGAACAGGAGCTCAACCTGTCATCAAAACGGTACCAGCTCCAGCAAAACCCACATCCCCGATTCCAGCCCACTCACTCCGCCTGCCACTCCGCCCCCAGCCCCGCCGGACGAGGAGCCCGCCTCCCTCCTCCCCGAGAACCACCCAGTCCCTCAAGAGGCGGAGCCTACAGCTGCAGCCACACACGTTGAGGTCTCGCAGGAAGTTCACGGGTCCTTCCTGGAAAGTGTTGACGAGATTCCCTTCGCAGATGACGACGACGACGATGAGGTAGAGGGGGAGGGGGATGCAAATACACTGCGGGCTCGTGACCAGACGTTCTTCACCCCACCAAAAAGCCACGCCCCACAGCACCAACCTTCACATCACCTGGAGAGTTGGGAGTCTGATACAAGGACGTCGAGCGGGACCGAGAGAGCGGCCGAGGCCAGCGCCATAGGCGTGGCAGAGGAGCGCATCCGGTCGATCGGGAAGTCGATAAAGAGCCCGGCTCTTCGGGAGGCCATGGAGCAGCAACTGCGCAAGATGAAGACGGCCAGTATTCCCAGGCGCGAGTCGTCTACTGCAGCCTCGAGCCCTTACGCTGAGGATTCTGGGAAAAACAGGACCTCGTCAACGACAGCCTGGAGTCATTCCAGTGAGGATTCTGGGAAAAATAGGGCCTTGTCAACTACAGCCTGGAGTCATTCCGCTGAGGATTCTGGGAAAAATAGGGCCTTGTCAACTACAGCCTGGAGTCATTCCGCTGAGGATTCTGGGAAAATTAGGGCCTTGTCAACTACAGCCTGGAATCATTCCGCTGAGGATTCTGGGAAAAATAGGACCTCGTCAACTACAGCCGGGAGTCATTCTGCTGAGGATTCTCAGAAAAACAGGGCCTCGTCAACTGCAGCCTCGAGCCCTTCCGCTAAGGATTCAGGCAAAGACGAGGTCTTGTCGACTGCCAGCGTACCAGCGAGGGAGACGAAGAAACAGGTTCCAGCGTCACAGGTGAGGGTGGTTCCTGGTCAGGGGGCGGGGGGGCAAAGCTCGAGAAGTTTGGCAGTTTCCTCAGCAAGATCGGCAGGAAGTACAAGTGAAAAATGCCCCTCCCTCTTACCCCCACTGAAAGACGAACCGAAGGAGGCGGAATCAGAGGAAGCTCCACCCAAACATGGCTCGGTCTTCAAGGCTGTCTCTACAGGGCGCAGGAAAGACGCTAAGCACAGCCAATCACAGCACAGCTCAGACCCTGCTAATGACTGCCTGCTTCAGGGCCAATCCTCAGGTGAGGTCTGGAGTAATTTGGCATTTGAGTGTGAATCCATCTGCCAATGATGGGTCCGTTTTTCAGAGAACATTACTGACTGGACCGTCAGGGCGTGCTGTTGTGTTTACTTGTGTGTTTGCTTATGTGAATTTGTGTGTACATGAGTGTTCATAGGTATGTTTTGGTCTTTGTCTCTCTGATGCAGACCGACACAAGAAGCCAAGTTTGTCAGAAGACTCGGATCTTTCCTGTGATGAAGTGTTGGAGAAATCTCCCTCTAAAGCAGATGTATGTCATAAACACAAGCGCATGGAAATTTTACTTTACTTCGCTCATAGGGAAATTATTTTAGAACCAAATAATATTTCCTTATTCCAAACTCTAAATTCAACCCTCAACCCCTTCCCTATACCTGACTATAGTCTTAACCCTATCTTTAACAATAAAAATATCCTAATATTTAACCTTAACACCTTACCCATTTCTCATGCTAAAAACTAGAGCTAGTCCTGTCCATAACCCCAATCAGTTCTACACGGGTACCCTAAAGAATGTGCCTTTATTGTGATTTTGCTATACTTTTGGTCTCTCACTTCCCAAAAGGTGTCTTTTAGTCCTGAAAACAGTAAAACACTCTCACAAACACACGCATTCGCCCAACAAGATTGCTGGTGCTTTGTTTTGGAAAATTTGACGATTTTAACGATGTACTTTGCTTCCCAAATTGTCAGTTCCTGATGCACCATTTCAGGGCCATAAGGCCAAGTGTGAGCACTGGCTCAATATTGTGCATCACTTGCACTGTGTCTCAAAAGGAAAGAGTAATTTCGACCAAAGATTTGCATGGAGATTTGAAATTGAAAAGATTTGAGTTGAAACTTGTGAATACTCGCAATGCTAAGGTTTGCAATCTTCTGAAAAGCTGCCAGTTTACACAAATTGCAACTAGATGAGACTGTGTATCGTGTCCTTAGCAGTGATTTTTTATTTTTTTTTCACTGTCTTTTCCTGCCAGCCTCTCTGGTCATTGGTAACTGAAAATTTTGTAGCGTCTTAAAATATGAATGAGGATAGTACCGCTGAGTATATTTTAAGGCTTGTGTCGTACAGAGGCGCCTGTTCCTTCAAAAAAAATTGATCAAGTGATCCTCTTGCCTCTGCGCTATACTGCCTTTTGTCCAGCTTTCAATTTGTCTGTCTCTAACGGCTGGTTTTGCTGCGAACTGAAAGGCCGTTGGAGCAGGTGACGCACCTAATGCTGAAACCAGCCACTTGCAACTTGGCTGGCTTGAGTTCAGCTGAGATGCGCCACTTCACTTCGCTGCAACTTTTCTTTGTAACATTCTAAAAGGATTTAGTCTTTTTGCAGACCTTTGGTCTGAACTGGCCTGAGTAGTGAGACCCTGTTAAAGATGGTTAACCCTTCAATGTGTAAAATAACGTGATGCTGTGATCGGGAAGTTCTTAATATTCTATTGCTGTCATATTAATCACATCTTTTTTACGCCACTTGTGGTTGTCGTAAAACACAAATCGACTTTATAGAAAAAAGGAAAGAACATTAAAACCTGAGAAAATGTATTGAGCTGATGGATTCCTAACTGTTGTTTACTACATTTATCCTTTTGTCCTTCATTTTTATTTAGTGTGCTACCTGCATGTTTATGAGTGGATTGGCTCAATGTAAATGTAATTCTTGTGTTGATGTACTGTAAATGTGCCTCACTGTGACAAAGCCTTAACTGTACCTAACTGGATTATGTTGAGTGGTGTAATGTTGCTTTGCCGTGATTTAACTAACTTTGTTCCTGTTTTGATTTTGTCTTCCCAAGTCGTCTGTTTACATTGCTCATGCACTGGCATTCAGGAAAGGCTATGGCTTAAAGGTAGAGTGCGCCAAAGCAGCGCTGCGCCTCTGAAACATCTCTGTTGCTCTTTGTTTAACCTGTAATTCATGCCATGGCACTGCAGTGCTTCTTGCTACTGACGTCTGTCGCTGCCTATCGGTGGCGGCTCGTGAACTGGCAACTGGGGAGGCACAAAACAATCCCTTAAAAATAATGATTGGTCACGACCTGTCTTCAGTCATTCATTTAAATTACCATTATAGAAACTCCAAAAACTCACAACATTATCAGGTGCAGCCAGTTTTTATTTATAATGCAGACCGATTACGACTCCGGACTTCTTGCGCTTTTCTTTACTCAACGGTTGGAAGCTATGCATGTGTTTCGCGATTGTTTTAAATGAAATTGGATCATTTGAAATGTCTATGCAATTACATTGCTTCCAACCTCTCCATGCCCAAGGACTTCAATTCTGCGTGAGAATCTCTTACATACGCGTTGATTGAATTATTGCTGACTACAGCAGAGGAGCATAAATATGCATCTTAAACTAACACCGAATGTGAGAGTTGACAGGTATGCGTTGTAAATGGAAACTGGCCACACCTGATAATGTTGAGAGTTTTCGGAGTTTCTGTACCAGTAATTTAAATGAATGATTGAAAACAGGTCATGACCAATCATTCTTTTTAAGGGATGGTTTGAGCTTCCCCTACTGCCAGTTCACCAGCCGCCACTGCTGCCTACACTGCCTAGACAAGCACACTGATTATAAATGCACACGGATTATGAATACACACTGATTATAAATTCAAACGGATTATAAATATTCACGGAAGCTGCCTGGTCACATCACATAGGCTGCTGCCTCAAACACTGCATAACCAGCATGACTGCTATGTCACATTAACCAACAGGAAGGCAATCATGATCTGAAGGATGACCTTACATGAGTGAAAGCCAGCTTAGGAGAGAGTTCAGTGTTTGCTTGGAAGCTTCCTTTTCCATTACGCAGGTTCCTCTTGGTTTTATAGTGTGAAAATACTTATGAGCCAGAAATCCAGGAGTATATAGGATGTGTTGCTCCAAGTATGTTTAGTGTGGCACCAAGTGATGCTTTTGGATTACGATAGCACTCAATAGTGTTGCTCTGTTTGTGTACTCGTGCTGTTTTAGAATAGCATTCAGTGATGTTTTATGAGTGTCGCACTCAGTGGTGTGATGGTATTTGCATAATTCTGCTGTATTAGCGTAACACTTATTGGTGTTTTTGTATTAGCATAGTAAACACTGGTTTTGTTGTATTAGCATAGTGCTCAGTAGTGCGGCTGTTTTAGCATATCATCTACTGATGTTGTTCTATGAGTGTTTCACTCTATGGTGCAATTGTTTTAGCGTAGTGCTGCTGTATTAGACTAACAGTCATTAGTGCTGTTGCAATAGCCTGTTGCTCAGTAGTGCCGCTGTATTAGCATAGCACTTAGCGCTGCTGTATCAGCATATCACACAGTAGTGCTGCTGTATTAGCGCAGCACTTATTGGTGCTGTTATATTAGCGTAGCGCTCAGTAGTGCTGCGGTATTAGTGCAGCACATATTGGTGCTGTTATATTAGCGTAGCGCTCAGTAGTGCTGCGGTATTAGTGCAGCACATATTGGTGCTGTTATATTAGCATAGCGCTCAGTAGTGCTGCTGTATTAGCGTGGCACATATTGGTGCTGTTATATCAGCATAGCGCTCAGTAGTGCTGCTGTATTAGCATAGCACTTATTGGTGCTGTTATATTAGCATACCGCTCAGTAGTGCTGCTGTATTAGCGTAGCACTTATTGGTGCTGTTATATTAGCATACCGCTCAGTAGTGCTGCGGTATTAGTGCAGCACATATTGGTGCTATTATGTTAGTGTAGCACTCAGTAGTGCTGCGGTATTAGCGTAGCACTTATTGGTGCTGTTATATTAGCGTGGCACATATTGGTGCTGTTATATTAGCATAGCACTCAGTAGTGCTGCTGTGTTAGCATAGCACTTATTGGTGTTGTTGTATTGGCATAGCGTACTCAGGTGCTGTTGTGCTGTGGTATTTGGTGGTTCTGATGTATTGACATAGGGCTTCACGCCCATGTTGCATTTGTAGAGTCGTGATGCCCCTGGCTGAGGGCTGTTTGGCTGATAAACGCCTCGCTGCATGCCGCTCTCTCATTTTCTCCCTGCTAGAGAAACGCTGTGAGAAGGAAAAATCGGAAATCGGTACCAGCAGGTTCGAGGGAGTCCTCGTGCCCCACGGAGGTCATAGGACTGCTGGTGCCTGTCAAAGAACCGTCTAGTATAAGTTTCTCTGAAACGCTATTTCAGAAAGCGTACACCGAGGAAGAGCTGAACGCCAGGCTGACTCTGAGAGTGCAGAGGGCCGCTCGGCGACAAGCCAAGCGGGAGGAGCTCAAGAGACTACACCGAGCTCAGGTGGGTAACCAGTGGGGGTTCGCCTTTGCTTCTGCCCTCCCCCTCCAGCCCTGTTTTTATCTCTTTGTTTATATGCGTTTGGTTGGTTGAATAAATCTTTAAATAAATAAATAATGTGGGGAGGGCTTTCAGGAGTCGGCACTGGTGATTGGCCAGAAGGGGTGGGTTTTTTTTAATATTGGTACAAGTGAGTGAATGACTAGTGACAGATGGGTTTTCTGTAGAGTGAGTGGCCAATCAGAAGCGATGAAAACACCGTATAATGACACCAGTTTCTGGTAATGGTCTGTGCGGGGAGATGTATGGAGGGTAATTTGTGCCATAATTAAATACAATATACACATTGAAATACAATACACATCTCGAAAATACAATACACGTGTGGCAATAAATACAATACAAAAATGCTTAAATATAATACACATCTTGAAAATACAATACATATATTGAAAATACAATACATGTGTAACAGTAAATACAATACAAAAATGCTTTCTTTTTCAATGTGAGTCAGGAATATTTGTGCCAAAATTAAAACAATACAACTGTTTTGTATTTTTGAGACGTGTATTGTATTTAAGCATTTTTGCATTGTAGTTATTGCTACACATGTATTGTATTTTTGGAGATGCATTGTATTTCAATGTGTGTATTGTATTTAATTATGGCACAAATCACCCTCCATAGAGATGCACCTCGCTGATAACATGTTGCTCTCTGGTCTCTCTGCAGATAATCCAGCGGCAGTTGGAGCAGGTGGAAGTGAAGCAGCGATATCTGGAGGAGAGGGGTGTTGCCGTAGAGAAGGCCCTGCGTGGAGAAGCAGGTAATTTCTGTCCCAGTTCTGCACATTGTGACCTGTGTGGTTTGTACACCCTGCTGTGGAATATGTCTCTTGGCTTCAGTTTAGGGTTAACATGGGTTTATACCGATGTGGGCCATCTGGTTTCCTAAATTTGGCAACTAGTGTCCACTAAGCTTGTGAGTTGGTGCCAGGGCTTGAAATGAAGCGGACTGGTGACACTAGAACGTTCTTGAACACTGCGATTTCAGTCGGGCAGAATTCTAGTGCTGGACTATAAACTGCCAGTAAAGCGCAGGTGTGTGTTAAACTCCTGAAGTCACTTGTATATCTAAACTGGAGTTAACCAGAGTTTAAAACAAACCAATGCTAATCACGCTGCAGTTGCCTCCCATGTTGTGTTTTGTGCGTGTACCCTGTGCCAGGAGTGGTATACCCTGTGTTAGTGGTTTGTGTACCCTGTGTTTGGAGTTGGTATACCCTTTGACTGGAGTTGGTGCAGCCTGTGCTTGGGGTCATATTGTGTTGGAGATTAGTGTACTCTGTGTTTAGTAGCATTGTGACCTGTGTTTGGGGTTAACGTACCCTATTAGTAATTGGTGTGCTCTGTTTGAGATTTTTGTGACCTGTGTCTATGCATTTTGGGTTATTATGTCTCCCCTCAGGAGGGAGGGGAGACGTATTGTTTTCGTATGGTTTCCTGTCAGCGTCGGCGTTCCCGCTGTTTCCGGGCTGTAACTCGGAAACTGTTTGGCATTTGCATCAAACCTTGCACACTCTTTGTATGTAGATTTGCCTTTTACTGTCTGTGAACAGCAATGAGGGGGTGCTGTGTTGGGTGGGGGGAGAAATTTGTTTGTTTTGCTGTCATTCCACACCAAACCAACCACCTCATATACCCTTTCCATGCCTAATTTGGATAGAATTTTGAGAAGATGTTTATCATTGTAAGAAAAGGCTCTATTCCAAATTTCAGGTTCATATCATCAGAACAAACTGAGACATCAGTATTTAAAGATTTTCCCTGTTCCATCCTGAGCCACATCCTTATGAACAATCAAACGTTAATAACTTTAGTTCTCTTTGACATACTTGGCTCAGCAATACCTTTTTGTAAAGTATTTTATAAGCTTTATTCAAAAATGATAGTTTCTTTAACCTACCCTACCTTACAAAAATGCCATTTTTGTAAAGCTGTTTCTGCATTCCTGTGCTCCCCGTGAGTTGGTACCTCTCTCCCTGACAGAAATTTATCCCATAAGCTTCATCAGTGTCCATACATCCTTAATACAAATTTCTAGAATGGGCCCCCAAAGGATGACTTTGGTATAAGGTACGAAAACGTGAACTCCATGAAATAACAAGGGGAAATAATTTTAATTGTAGGCAGGGTGCTAATGATTCTGCACCTGACTACAATTCTTTTAAGCGCAGTATTTGCTTCCGTGTGGCAGAGAGATGCTTCTGTGAACAGGAGTTGACATAATTAAAGAGATTTGAGGATATACGCATTTACTAATTCTGAAGGCATAATATCACTATTCAAGCTTCTTTGAAGTTATTCTTTCATTGACAATGCAGTTAGTTCCATGTTTTGCTGCTGAATTGGACCCATTTACCACCATCCACTCAGGCTGCCTTTGTGCCTCTGTGTGTATAAAGGAAAATCATCTTCTTCCTCTTTAATGTCGTGTTTTTGTCCAGGCTAGTGTCTCCAGTGTGCCGCACATGCAGTAACCCAGCCTCATGTATTCTTACTGTAGACTATTGGGGAGAATCTAAGTACAGTGAGCTCTTCGACTTGCATCTGGGCGGTATGTTTATTCTGCCTGTGCCTTTGTTCGCATGCAGGGCGTTTAGAATACACTTCAAACGCCCTTTCGGTAGTCTAAAGGACGGATAAAAAAAAAATGGAAATAACAAGCCTGATATGATTTAATGGAACAAATTCAACTCCCAGCAAGGTGTGCATTTGATGATAAACTGTGCCCTTTTTCTTGATGGCATGCTGCTCAGCTTATCCCATGCAGTAGTGCTTACAGTATGCAGCAGAGCCAATCGCATACAAGGAGAGCTGAATACGGACGCAGTCGAGCGGACTCCCTCAACATGCTAACTGCATGTAATAGAGCTCATTTGATTTCATGCATTAGTGCCAAGCTTTGGACAACTTCGTGTTCACTAATATGGGATTTGCTGTTGCCTGTGTTGGCCTGTAGGCATCGTGCCCTGTGTTGAAGGATGATAATCTGTGTGTTTGGGGTGTATCCTGCTCCTGAGTTCTCTGGTGAAAAGCTGCTCAGTGGTTATGTCTGGTTCACGGACGAGCAACGGTTTATAGCCTGGAAGAGTGTACATGCGGTTTGCAATTTGTGTAGAGTGTGTGTGTGGCTGTTAGTTTGGTTGGTGTGTGCACTGTAGAGTGTTTAGCGTTTGTAGTGTGTAGTGAATCTGTAGTCTTTCATTGAGCTGGTCTTACTATAATTAGCTACTTATAGGCTGTCTATCACTGGATTATTATTTCTCTTTTACACCTTGACCTGAGAATGTCAATACTGCTCGTACGGCATTACCTGAGTGTGTCAGTACTGCTCGTACCGTATTACCTTAGTGCGTCAGTACTGCTCGTACGCCATTACCTGAGTGCGTCAGTACTGCTCGTACGCCATTACCTTAGTGTGTCAGTACTGCTCGTACGCCATTACCTGAGTGCGTCAGTACTGCTCGTACGCCATTACCTGAGTGCGTCAGTACTGCTCGTACGCCATTACCTGAGTGCGTCAGTACTGCTCGTACGCCATTACCTGAGTGCGTCAGTACTGCTCGTACGCCATTTACCTGAGTGCGCCAGTACTGCTCGTACGGCATTACCTGAGTGTCAGAACTGCTCATTTCGCATTAACTGAGTGTGTCAGTACTGCTCATACCGCAATATGAGTGTCAGTACTGCTCGTACAGCAATATGAGTGTCAGTACTGCTTGTACAGCTTTACTTAAGTGCATCAGTACTGCTCGTACCGTATTACCTGAATGTCAGCTCTGCTTGAAGTGCATTAACTAACCTGGGTGTGTCAGTACTGCTCGTACAGCATTACCTGAGTGTGTCAGTACTGCTCGTACCGCATTACCTGAGTGTGTCAGTACTGCTCGTACCGCATTACCTGAGTGTGTCAGTGCTGCTTGTACTGCATTACCTGAGTGTGTCAGTACTGCTCGAACTGCATTACTTGAGTGTGTCACTACTGCTTGTACATTACATGTACTTGGCTGCTTATACCCCATTACCTGAATGTGTTGGCAAAGCTTGTACAGCTGTACCTGAGTGAGTCGGCGCTGCTTTTACAGCTTTATATGAGTCTCAGTTCTGGTTGGGAAACTTTTGACACGATTCCATCGGATGGTACCAGCTCAACTCTCCTCTACTTGCATTTTTCGGTTCTCCATCAGGCAAAAAAGGTTGATAGTACCTGGTGTCTGGTGCTTTTTTTGGTATCACCTCCATCGAAGTTGTGATTGAGCTGCAGCAATGTCTTAGTGATGAGAAAACACTGTGGACTAATTGATAGGAGAAGAATCCCTAATGGAGGATAGTAAGGTTTATTAAACATTAACTCAAGCCTGTTTGGAAGTTTTATTTTCTTTTGTTGGCTGGTGATTGGAAAGCTGACTTAACAACCAAATTACTTTTAATCTCGTGTAAAGTCAAAATGTCGTCTACTGTTTTATGCCAGCACAAAAACGGATATCATGACGTTGGCACAGCCAATGTTATGTGCTTTGTTTATGTTCAGTGTTGGAGTTCTTGCCATTTCATTTTACAAATCAAGAACACGATCCCGTAGGTATCCTGCATTGTTCCTGTGTGATGTTTCATGTGGCATCGCTGTGACGACCAACTATATTGCGGGGGTAATCTCAACCGTGGAAAACAAAAGCACCTGGTACCAAAAGCAAGTAGTCCAGTTGAGCTGGTTCCAAGCAGTGACAAAGCTCCATTTGTGTGGATTTGTCAGTACTGCTTGTACATCTTAACCTGAGTGTTTGTACTGCTTTATGTGCGGCCTGATGACTCGTGCGGAGGAGTCGGCTCCTCTGTTATCGGTCTTCCTCTCTCATCGCTCCTTGGTCTTTCTCTAGGAATGGGTAAGGAGGACGATCCTCGTCTGATGCACGAGTGGTTCACGCTGGTCCAGGAGAAGAACTCGCTGGTGCGCTACGAGTCTGAGCTCATGATATTGTGAGTGTGATGTCATTTCCTGTCGGAGCCCCTCCGAATTAAATTTTTATGGCCTTAATACCAGAGGCGGCAACAAATTTTGTCCCGTTTTCAGTGCTCGGGAGCTGGAGCTGGAGGATCGACAAAGCCGCTTGCAGCAGGACTTGAGGGAGCGCATGGCGGTGGACGGTGATTATCATAACAGCAATCATTGTTATTGTGATTAATGGCGTATGTCTCTCGTGTCTTGCATTGCGTCTGACCCCGCAATTTGCTATTCTCCTAGACCATCTGAAGTCTGAGGAGCAGCTGGAGGAGGAGAAGCGGATCCTGGGCGAGATGCTGGAGGTGGTGGAGCAGCGAGACGCTCTGGTGGCCTTGCTGGAGGAGCAGCGGCTCCGGGAGAAGGCCGAGGACCAGGACCTAGAGGCTGCTATGCTGACGAAGGGCTTCAACCTCAACTGGGCCTGAGGCCTGAGGCCTGCGTCCCGGCAAGGCCTCACCCTCCCGCAAATTTGCAAACTCTAAGACTGCAAAGGTCCTGTCTTCACCACGCCCCCGAACGAATTTCATTGCTCGCCCACACACCACTTTTTGTTTTTTTTTTATATAAATTTGGCATCACCAATCCCACCCGAACGTTGCATGCCCAATCCGAGAGTTATGTACAAGACTTGCTCATATGCAACCCCATGTGGCCAGCTCAGGAGAGAGAGACCGTTCACAGCTCTCCTCCGAAGCACGGGCCTGCCAGCCCCTGCATCTTTACACTCATTGGTCGATACTATCGCAAGTTCAGAACGAGGGCGGAGGATACCCGAACATGAGCAAGCTCAGAATCTCACTGGCGAGCAACGGCTGGCCAACAGGAGGCGCTTGAGCAACGAATAAGGCAATGATTTTTAATTTCCCTTCCCAATTTGCATTCCCACAGCACTTTAGCCAATCGCACGCAGTTCTGAAAAAGCTGCTGGTTGGTATGACCGGGGATGGGACCCCCACCTTTGAACGCCACATTCTTAGCATTATATGTGCTCCACTCTGACCCTAACCCTAACCACCAATGGAATTTGTTTGGGGTCGTGATGAAGCTAGTACCTACCTTTGCAGCTTTGGGGTTTGCAATTTTGCCACCCTCTCAGGAGTGACACCGCCCCCCCCCTTCTTACTGAATATTACTGTTATGGAGGGGGGAAATTCTGCCTTATTACTCCGAGTGAAGAGTTTACACGCTGCCTCAAGTAAAGGAAATAATACTCCCTTCTGGAAGTCTATGCAAGATTGGTTGTTTTAGGCTCTATTATAGCTTTTGTATCATTTTTATTTTCATTGTTTGGAATAGGCAGATGGAGATGATCCTGCTGATAATGGGTAACTATGCAATATGTCAGTTTTTTTATGCGTTCTTCTAGCGCAAATCCCTTTTTTGTTCTTTTGTAAACATTTTATGCAGTATTGAGAAGTCTTGAGTGAAGAGAAGCTCGAATTGGAAGTGTTTTACTAAATGCCTTACTGCCAAATGACTCAGTCACCGTGCCTGTTCGTATTCTTGTTGAGGATTACTTGTGTTTGTCGGGTAAGAGTGGAAATAGTACACTGCTGACGAGCAGCTTTGTATGCATTATTTATTGATGTGTGAAAAGAAAATGTGTGCGTCCAAGCAAAATTTTAACGTTGCAAATTGTTCTTCAAGGAGCCGAATGCACCCAAGTTGCACAAGGATGATGATGAGTGAGCAATAAAGCTGTACAGCTGTTATTTTTACCCATAATGCTCTGCGTTCTTCCTTAAAACAACCGTTTTTCCCCACAGGCCTCATTGTGCTATAGGAGAGCCAAGCACCATTTATCTCCTGACAGTCTATATGCGGTGAGAGATGAGTCTGTCATTTCAAACGTTACTGGTAGCACAAGGTACTACTAGAGCATCAGGGATTATTTTACGAACCCCACACAATACACACACACACACACACACCCTTGTACTTAAAACTTTGTGAGGACATTATATTGACTTCCATTCATTCTTCCTGTGTCTCTACAGCCTTTCCCTAATCTTAACAATAAGCAATGTATGCCTAACCCAAACCCTAACCCTAACCTTTACCTATACCTAATTATAACCTTACCCCTAACCTTAACCAATAAGTCAATTAGCCTTTGTAGTTGTGAGGACCGGCCAAAATGTCCTCACTTCCCAAAAATGTCCCCACTCTGTAGGAAAAGAATGCTTTTTGGTTCTCACTTTGTAGCAAGTACAAGAACACACACACACACACACACACACACACACACACACACGAGTACTACTGGAAAGCCAAGAACCATCTTATGTCTGACAGGCCACATACGGCACAACTGGTTACTATTCAAAATGTTACTGGCAGCACAAAGTGTATAACTAGAGCATAAGGGACTATTTTACGCCTGACATTACAAGCAGCACTATAGGAGCCTCACATTTCGTTTGCAGTGTTGGCTGGTCATATATACTTTATTTTCATATACTTTCTGGATATTTCAGTTTTAATGCAACCTCTGTTTCCACTTTCGAACTGGACTGTGTGAGAAGCACGCTGCACAGCCTGAACCTTTTGGGTAATTCTTGTTCTTGGGCAGTTTTTTCATGTTTCAGGCCGTGTGTCACGGTTCCAGAGCAGGACAATCTCAGCGCTATGGCTTATCATAACTTTTCAGGATTCAGTGCTTATCAGTGCAAGGTGCTGTCCTGTTTTGCGAAACTATTCCTCCATGTGTCGGTGATATGTCTGTGCTGTGTTGGTCAGTGTGGAAGTGACAGCCGAACAGGGGGCCCTGACCCCTCACACCCATCAATGGAAAGACAAAAGTCAAGCCAGGTCTAATTACCCCACATGACTAACACTTTCCCATCTTACTGAACGCAGGTTCCTGCATCAGTGGTTTAAAATCTTGGACAAATACGTCCCAGAAAAGTGTGGACTGTTGCAGCAACAAAGGGTATCCAAACAAATCTCCATCATTTTGGAATAAGGCAGAGGATGATCTGGCTTCCATGTACTTCAGTGACGTTCTCGATGTCTGGTCAGATCCTGACTTCAACTGCAGGACCGACTGACCCAAGGAGCGCACTGGAGGCCCAGAAGAACACTTTTTTTTTTTTTTCCGTATGCATTTCTTAGTTAGTTTCTTACTTGTCATATAATTCTGAAATATGACGCTACAATAGAGAATTGCAGATTACTGGCAACTGGGTGGTATGTGAAGGCTGTGGCATTTTTATTGCAGGGTGTCCCTTGCATACTACTTCAATTTATTTGCAGAAGGGGAGTGATTTCTCTGGTATCTTGTATAAAAATAAGTCCAAAAGATGGTAAAATAAAAGATATAGGCAAAGTAGCATGTCAGGGAGTCGCTGATGATTCAAACGATGAATATAAATCCCTGCATTCCCTTCCAAAGATCCTCGTTCTTACTGTGAAATGATGTCCATGCCCAGAATATGCTGCATAGAAGAGCACACAGACAGATTTGGCTAACTCATTCAATTTATTAAATATTACCTCCTCTGGTATGTATGACAAAATTAGCTTTATGTAGGCTATAGTAGGCATGTTGCATAGAAAGAAAAGTTGCGTAAATGTGCATGAAACAGTCCCTCACGATAAATTGCACAATTAAACCGTAAAAACAATGCATAGACCAGTACAGAAATAATACAGAACAGTATTATAGTACAGTACAGAATCAGTCCACGTTTACTGCAGTGTCTTTCTCCTTGGAAGTGTGGTTCCTGTGTAAACAGGAAGTATTATATCACAGATGGAGGGCTGCATATCACCTCCCCGCCTTCGATTTCAGATCATCAGTAACCTTTTGATGAGCAGTTTCGTAGGGTTTTTACCCTCGACCCGACTTCAGGCCGAAGGGTATTGTCATTAGTTTGTCGTCTGTCTGTCCGTCTGTGCACCTCTAAAGTCAGCATCAATAAACTAGTTACCCAAGCCAAAACATTCGCGGTAATGTGGGGAAGACTTTTTCAGATTGGAAAAGACCATTTTTTGGGGAAAAAATGGCATTTTTGGCGTTATTGAAAAAAACTGACGTGGACTGATTTGATAAAGCATTTGAGCTAGGGGTTTATACCTGGGGGAACGATCATATATATGCGGGGCTCTAGGTAAGTGAAAAAAATGTGATTTTTCCAAAATTTTTGTGGGACTTTGGGCATTTTTGTATTTGTAAATGTATGTTCTGTGGAATTCTTCTTTGGTTATTGTGTAATTGTTCTGGGACACTGCATAAGTCAGGCCGAGGGTGTTCAAACACGGGCGTTTCTTGTTCTTTTCTGAAATTCTTATGTTAATGCCCTGTTTACACCAAAATACGACTGAAATGGCGACTGCTGCGACTTGTGAGATCACAGGGATTTGATGAACTCGCACAAGTCTTGTATACTCTGGTATACTCTCCAATCTAATCGCTAACTTGTGTTCACACCGAGCTTCCAGTGAGACCACATTTGAGATGTATTAATAAAAATTAGGCGATCTATGCAACATAATTTACGATGACTCTCCTTTCTCTTGTTTGGTCTCTTGGTCTTGTGTTGTTGATGCGATCGTTGCAGCAAGTGATGAACCGATTAAAACAATGGCTTTATATAGGAAACCCACTCTCAGAAAGAGTCGCATGGAAGCTCGCCATTGGTTGCAATTTCACTCTCACTGATTGCCATTGGTCAAATTTCGATCCCATCCATCACTGATGCTCTCGCAATTTCACTCGCAATGACTTTATTTACTCTTGAAGGCATTGCAATGGGCTCTTGTTCAGCTCACAAAAACGATCACCATCGTCGCATCATGAAAAATATTCAGATATTTGGAGATTATTTATGCAACTTGTTTGAGAGTCCATCAAGACCTGTGAGACCGAGTTAAGGGTGACTTGAGAGTTATGAGAGCTCATTACGATTGTTTTTGAGATCTGCATTTATTTCTGACCACTCGCAAAAGTTATGCGATTTGAGAGTTTGAGTTACTTGCAACCTCATCAAGAGTCAGTGAGAGTGATGGCTATTTTTGTCCATTTTTCGGTCGCAACCTGCTCGCAGGTCCGGTGTAAACTGGGTTTTAGTCAAGTTGCAGGACTCTGTTTTCAGGTTGGCAACATGGAAATGTGTGACCTTAAACCATTGTGTTTACGACTGCATGCAGCTAATGACCGGTCTGTCAAACAGCTTATGAAACACACTACACTAGAACTGACTTTACTTGAGGTCAGTTATGGGGAAGAAAATCCTCTGAAAACACTTACGACACAGGAGGCTGTAGACTAAGGCCCAGTCAACACCAGGAATAAAACCCATCCTGCTCATTACATTAAACGCACCTCTAAACCGACGTCTGTATTTAATAGGTGAAAGGACTATTGCAAAATCAGCTTCTTCTCATCTTTGCTCACCAAGAATCCAGTGAAATCAAACA
The DNA here is from genome assembly GCA_029721435.1 of Gymnothorax reevesii. Classification (NCBI taxonomy): domain Eukaryota; kingdom Metazoa; phylum Chordata; class Actinopteri; order Anguilliformes; family Muraenidae; genus Gymnothorax; species Gymnothorax reevesii. The sequence goes on from CM056579.1 coordinate 107,281,993, forward strand.
ATCCATATGGATGTGAACCAATGCAATAGTTCAAACATTTTCAACAAAATATTAATAATGGCATTGTGGTCTCGCCAATGAGCGAAGTAACCGGTATATCAATTATAAAAACGAGTTTATGACAAGATTAGGATCAGTGAAATGGCATTAAGGCCAGGGGGGAGGTATGTATATACGGTATAAGTGCACTAACAGGAAGTGCTCTCCACTCCAGGAAAACAAATATGACACCATTATTTATCACACAACATAATCACACCAGTATTTATCACACAGCATTATAACAAAAGAATACCTACTCCACTGAATTATTACACATGTACTCCACTGAATTACCACACCAGTATATATCACACTCCATCATTACAGTGGTACTGTATTCGCTATATGTCATTAGTTACATAAAATTACCATGAATTACCTTTATAACACAAGGACACGGGTAGAGTTCTTATACTGATTTAGAATAACAACAAATCACCGGCTTCCCCTGAGCCAGACGTTACTTCAACGGTTTTAACCGTGATTTCAAACTGTCCTCGCACACACCCAGCCCCAGACACATCAATTATTCCAAACTCCAATCCTAAAACATACCACCCAATCTGCAAATATTTCATAATTTTTAACACTTGCATTGGATGATCAGTAATTCAGTCATAACCCCATTCCCGAATAAAGCCAAATAAATGTCAGTTAAGACGGTCAGTCAGAATATCTTCCATAATCCTAAATCTGCTTTTTTTTTCTTTCTCACCAGGCTGCTGGCCTTAAAATCCTTGTGAAAATTTGATGTATGAAATGACCTAACAGTGCGATATTCAGTTCTTCTTTAGCCCCGTTTGTAGAATCACTGGCGGCTCTCATGCATGTTCCTCAATCCAAGTAAGATGGAGGAGACTCCCTGAAGTTCTGTCCTAGTGGGCTGAGCATTAGCACTGCCTCACACACACATCGAATCATCCACAGGTTCAATCATGTCACAGGTAACATGGCAAGACGATTAAAAAAAAAAGTCCCGAGTCAGGGGGCACATCACTGAAGAGTCTGAGGGTGGGGTGTGGCGAGGGAGAGACTCAGGGTGGGGCCAAAATGAAGATGGAGTGGACCATTGGTGGCATCTGGAGACTTGTGTTAGAAGGTTTGTGGGTACTACTGGCCAAGCCTGAAGTATGCAGACTTATTAGGACAAGCCATAGAGCCTGATAAAGTCTAGAAGCTCATGTAGACCACAGGAGGGACCTTTAGAAGCTTACAAACTCTGAGGTGACACAGAGATGATGCCTGTAGAAGTCTGGGGACTTAGACTACTCCAGATACCAGACACCTGTTGAAGTCCAGAGGCTCATTACACTACAACCAATATCTGCAGAAGTCTTGAGGCTCCTGGAGACATCTGAAGGGTTGGAGAGTTGAAGGGGGATTCCTGGAGAAGTCAAAAGGCTCATGGAGACTACTGGAGATGTCTGGAAACTGCAAGAAGCTCCCATGAAGATATCCGGCCATTTTTGCTGCTGTTGATAAACCATTGAGCTACCGCGACACTCTGCCCCTTAATCGGACTAATGCGATGCTAACGGGGCTGACTGAATATGTATACTTCTCACAAACGTTTCCCAGGAAAATCTCTGGAATGTAAAAGTCTGAAATTTACCTCAATGTTCACATTACTAATGAGAGCAGCCGCTCCCTTCGTACGGAGGTATTAGATAGTCTTTCCTTTTTACATTCAAACACCCTACAATTGACACCGATGATTGTTCCTTATACACGTAGACATGTTCTCTTAAGTATATCGAGATGGTATCCTCTCGAATAGCGTTTTTAGTCCTCCGTTCCGATCCTCGGGCATTTCCACGATAAAAATGTGATAAAATAAATCCACCACTTTCAAGAAGTCCGTTTTGGAAATATGAACAAATTGGGGGGGAAAAAATCTTTTTAAAAGCAAAGTTATCCTCCGATAAGTAAATAAAGCTCCAGAATGGGCGGAGTTTATGCCATTTTTTTTGCACGATAAGGTTTTATTTTGCCGACATTCGCATCCATTCAAAAAGGGGGGTCACGAGTATTTTAGCAAATCCGAGGGTCGCTGTTGGGAATGTACCACAGGAAGGAGGAGTAGAGCAGCTCTGTTTCTTTCAGTTCGGTTTGTCTTTGGCAGTCATCCTGTGGCCAGGCAGTGTGTATGTGGACCAATGACACTCGGAGAGATGAAGGTGCGCTGGGATGGAGTCAGACCCCCTTCTGTGCCCCTCGTTCATCACTACCCCTGTTAGGACTCCACCTGCTCCTAAGCCGCGTACTTCTTCCCCATCCTGTGGATCTGCTGGAACAGGGTCATGGAGAAGGCCATGCCGAGAAGCTGCAAAGAGGAAGTGACATCATTCAAGATCTCAACAAGGTAGGCAATTCACACAGGAGATGCACATCTTAATTTTGTTGAAGACATAAGTAGAAGCACTGCTTAAGTCAAATAAACTAAACTAACTAAAATTAATGATTTAAAACTTTATCTTAATGATAGCACCTCCTTTCCACATAGCTCTGTGCACGTTTGTGAGTTAAACAAAAGTCAGTTCCACTGGGAAACTCCAGACTCAAATGTGGTCGCAAAACTCCAGCCTTCATTTTTGACTGATCTGTATTTGCTTTAAGTAGAACATTTTGAACTTCTGCGGCGCATTTTGGACAGACCATATCCACTGTGTACCACTGGAAGTTGAAAATGAATAAGATTAAATACTATTTCATTCAAACAAGTCGCTTGACGATGTTATAGCAGTCAAATTGTGCGGTTGTATAATTAAAAAGAAAGTAGTTCTGCTAGTTTTACTTTTATTACTCGCTGAGAATTTTGAGTAATGTTACTTTGCTAAAAGATATGGTTAGCATATCAGCTACACAACCTTAATCAAAGTTAAATAAAAATGCGAGCGCTCAAATAGTGTTTATTACTACATAAAATGGGCCATATTATTTTTTTGCTTATCTCAAAAGATAAATTCCGCCATGTACACACACACACAATTATTTTTTCACCCAAGGCTAAAACAATATTGCATGGAAACAAGGCATTAATTTACACCGAAATCCGAGTGAAACAAGCCCCTGGTGCTCACCTGTATCACCAGTATACACATGGCAATTGTGCCCAGAAGGTGCTTATTGTCATCCAGCCATTCCTCTACCTTCTCATAGCAGCCCTGTCAGGAGAACAGCAGCACATTAGAGTGAGACAGGATGGGGAGTGAGAGGGAAAGAGGGAGAGGGAGAGAGGGAGAGAGGGGGAGAGAGAGAGAGAGAGAGAGAGAGAGAGAGAGAGAGAGAGAGAGAGAGAGATACATACACCATGACAGAGCAAACTACGACACAACGCAAACCCTCACCTAGAAGGCCATCATGGCCAGACAAGTATGCGCACACCTGTAAACAACTTTAGGACACAGAACCCTCAGCAGAGATTCTGCTGTTAGAGGCACGTCAACCGTAGATACAGTGGTTGACAGCACTCACCAGCTTTGGCAGAGCTAAAATTGAACACCTCAAAGATGTACTTAGTGACCTTCAGCGCCAAAGTGGATTGTGTATTTACATTATATTCGGCCGATAAATTTTGACCACCATGCCTCACAATTCACAGTTTATTAGGGCGGACAAGATATCTTCTAGTATTCTCCATCTGGAGATTATGGCTCTGAGAGATTTGCTAGAGTCCCAGAGCCTTAAAGATGACTTCGTAACCCGGTTCTAGGACTGAGGGTCTCAACTGTTACTGCAGCTACACACTGCATCAATAAGGATTAGAAGAATTCTTGCCTGCTGAAACATATTAATTAATACAATGATGATTCAGTCTTAGGCTCTTCTGTATATATATATATATTCTGTACATATTTGCCGACTCAAATCCAAACAACGGCTTTTGTTTGGCCAGGCAGTGTATATTTATACTCGCTGCAGTCAGGCTTTAAGTTACATGCTTATGATTTCCTCATTCGATTTCATTTCATTTTGTCCAGCCAGTAACATGATAAACACCCCTTTCCAACCAATGCCAATGACACACGCGCTAGTGACCGTCCCACCTCCCAGCCACCTGCCCTGCTGCTCACCTGCGTCCAGAAGAGGTTTGTGGTGTTGCGGCCGCAGTCCTGGTAGTGCTCCTGGCAGCAGCGGTCGGGCACCACCCTCTCCCTCAGGGCATCGTGCCAGTCCGAGAATCCAGTCACTCCACAGCACTGCCACTGTACAGATTCAGAGATAATACAGCCTCTACTACATACACTCGAACACGCATGTAATTACAATTACATGTTCAGATATGTAATTCCTAAAGTACTGTATTTACACACATACACAAAAACATTCAAAACAAGACGACATGGTCTACAACATCCCCCGCCAATCGTGTGCTTCTTATTTTCGAACTCGATCAAGGCCTTTATGGTCTGAAGCAACACACCAAATTTGTTTACTGTATCTGTAGTAGTTTCTGAGTAAAGTTGTCCCCTTTATCTCGGACGGACGGACGGAGGTCAAACCTGTATCCCCCTCCCACTTCATGTTGGCGGTGGATAATGATACATATCGCACGCTTACATACGCACACATTCACAAACACATACAATTATAGTCACACACACACACACACACACATACACAATTATATACAGACATATTCAAGCCCATAGACTACCGTTCAAAAGTCTCTTTGCCATTCAGTCAGGATTTTTAATAGTTATAGTGAAGTAAATGTGTGTGTTTTGTAAATTACCTGGGTCACACTTTAAATGAAGTGTTGCTCATAAAGACTTTATACAGCATGTATAATGCCTTCATAAATGAGACATAATGTCTTCATGAATCAAGCAAAGCAAATGTCATGCTTCGTAAAAGGTGAAATAATTAATCCTTATTCAGCATGCGATGCCAGATGTGACAATGACCCTGGCTAAGTGACATTGTCAGTTATATCACATTTGGCATCAGATACCGAATAAGGATGTGTAATTTCACTCGTTACAAAGCATGACATTTGCCTATGTATGATTTATAAAGACATTATGTCTCATTTATGAAGGCATTATACATGCTGCATAAAGCCTTTATGAGCAATACTTCATCTAAAGTGTGACCATAATCTGAAATGCCACAAGGTACAACTAAAAGAGCAAGAAGTCGAAAAAAGACCGTTCCTGAGAATTTCGAGTGAATAAAAATGCCATAATCGGTAAAATGAACACATTATTAGAAATAATTTTCCAACAAGGGACGTAAAATCAAGGTAATTTAGGACAAAATGTTCGCACGATAGTGGACTTATTAACTTATCAGCTGATCTTTGTCAGGATACAGAGAGTCTCATGAAAGGTTTCACAAACAGACTGAATTCCGTAATAAGGCACAGGTCACATGACTGGTGAGTTAGTAATGCAGCGTACCTCTGCTTGGATGATGTTCCAGGCGTTCCTCAGGCCCACATTGTTGTCGGTGTAGTAAAGGGACAAGCCATCTTTCAGGTCCTGCTTGGCGTTCTCACTCACCTGTGCATCATGGGAGTGAGTGACTGGCTGGGGCAAGTCAAATACCAGTGATATTCACCAGTGATCTCACTCTCTCATCTCATCAATAACCTTTGGTGTCGGATGAAATCTTCATTAACAGATTTCGCAGGTTTGTCAGGAGACAGAAAAAACTTCCATATATGAACTTATTGGGAAGCCTTTAATTTTTTCTGAAAATTGGTGGTCATTTTTTTCAAAAATGTATTTTTTTTCTTATCAACAAATAACATAATATCATGTACGAGTCCTCCCTCAAAAAAATATGTCCTCCTCCAGATCTGAACTTATGTCACATGACATTTTTCTCTCTTCCCATTGGTCCATTTGTTTGTTTGTTAAACAAAACAAAAGTAAGCCGTTCAGACAAAATAGGGAAGCAGAGCGTAGCTACCACACAGGAGGTGAGACGGCGGAGTGAGATTTCAGTTTGTTCATTAAAGAATTAAATGACACATAAGACAGCTTTATTCTACAGAAAAGTGCCAAAAGACGGGCAAACCACGGCAAAGCTAAATCCCTCTGAGCCTCAGGGCTGTGAGCGACAAACCAGTCGCTAATACATTCTCAGAATGGCAGCACAAATGCACTTCGTGTCAGCTTGTGTTTCTCTACTGAAGCAAGTGCACGTGTGTTTGCATGCGCGTTTGATGGCGTGTGAGAAACAGAGAGGATGTGTGCAAGTATGTATGAGTGTATGAGTGCAAGTACAGCGCCCTCCATGATTATTGGCACCCCTGGTTAAGACGTGTTCTTTAGCTTCTAATAAATTCAGTTTTTTTCTAAATAATATAGGACCACAATGGAAAAAAAAGAGGAAAATCCAACCTTTAATTCAAGTGCATTTATTCAGTGGGAAAAAAATCCCACATTAAGAAATAATTCTTTTACATCAAATCATGTGTGCCACAATTATTAGCACCCCAGATGTTAATACTTTGTACAAACCCCTTTTGCCAACAAAACTGCACCTAATCTTCTCCTCTAATGTTTCACAAGATGGGAGAATATAGAAAGAGGGATCTTCGACCATTCCTCTTTGCACAATCTCTCTTAATCATCCAGCGACCTGGGTCCTCTCCTCTGCACTCTCCTCTTCAGCTCACTCCACAGGTTTTCAATGGGGTTGAGGTCTGGGGACTGAGATGACCATGGGAGGAGCTTGATTCTGTGTCTGGTGAACCATTTCTGTGTAGATTTGGCCACATGTTTAGGGTCATTATCTTGCTGAAAGACCCAGTGACAACCCATCTTCAGCTTTCGAGCAGAGGCCACCAGATTTTGATTTAAAATGTCCTGGTATTTCAAAGTATTCATGATGCCATGCACCCTAACAAGGTTCCCAGGGCCTCTGGAAGAGAAACAGGCCCACAGCATCACCGATCCTCCCCCATACTTCACAGTGGGCATGAGGTGCTTTTCTGCATACTCATCTTTTGTGTTCAGCCAGACCCACTTAGAGTGTTTGTTGCCAAAAAGCTCTATCTTGGTCTAATGTGACCAAAGCACACGGTCCCAGTTGAAGTACCAGCACTACTTAGCGAACTCCAGACATTTGCGTTTATGATTGTGAGTAAGAAAAGGTTTTTTCTGTGCATGCCTCCCAAATAGCTTGTTGGCATGTAGATAGCGCCTGATGGTTGTTTTGGAGACTTTGTTCGCCCAAGATGCTGCAATTTGTTGCAATTCTTTAACAGTGAGCTTTGGAGAACTTTTTATTTCTCTTACCATCCTTCTCACTGTGTGTGGTGGCAAAATAACCTTGCGTCCTCGTCCAGGCTTGTTTACCACTGTTCCAGTTGTTTTAAACTTCTTAATGATTCCTCTGACAGTAGATATGGGCAGGTGCAGGTGAGTGGCTATTTTCTTGTAGCCATTGCCTGACTTGTGAAGGTTGACACACATCTGCCTTACTTGAATGGTGTGTTCCTTTGTCTTTCCCATGTTGAAGAGTGGATAAGAGAAATGGCCTCTGTGTCATGTCATATTTATACCCCAGGGAAGCAGGAAGTGATGATTTACTAATTAAATGTTCTTAGATACTCAGATCAACTTTGTAAACTACAGTAGAAATGGCAGAAATACTTCAATTACATATAATCCCTAGGAATTGTTAAGGGTGCTAATAATTGTGGAATAGGTGATTTTAAGAAAAATAATTATTTCTTAGTCAGGGATTTTTTTCCTTTAAAATTCACTTGAGTGGAAAGATATATCATTCTACAATTTTCAGAGTGAGAGTATGCTTCTGCAATAAAAATTGAATTGATTTTAAGGCTTTTAACACAACTTAACTTTTGCCAATAATTATGGAGGGCGCTGTATGTATGAGTGTCTCAGTTTGTGTGTGTTTGTGTGTTTGTGTGTTTAAATACAATAGATTTCTGCATGGCCAAGTTTTGAATGCTGGTGTAAAAGGCTGTGTATTTTTAGCTTGCTTACCTTATCCATATAGACGAAGAACAGAATGAGTAATATCGACTCCGCCAGCAGGATTATCAGCAAGCTAATGAAGAACTGAGGCAGAGATAAAGATGGAGAGAGATTATACTTGAGAATATATTACACACGTATTCTTTTTTTCCCCAGGTTTTGAAAAGCATAATCATTATTAAGCATCACCCCACTGTATCAATAGAGTAAAAAAATCAAAAATAAAGTAGCACAGTACAAGGGTGCAGCAGGTGGCCCACAGAGTTGGTCAGATTTATGAGAGCCAACTTCTGCTCGATTAATGAGAATCCTGCTGTAAAGCTCTGTGGATATGGTGTCATTACACTTAAAGGGCAGATATACAGTTAACTAATATTACACTTCAAGTACAGATATCAGTGGCTGTTGGCGCCAATTCAGTGCTACACATTTACTCAGTTGGTCACAATAAAATCCCAACAAACCATCAAACCAAACAAATTTTATCAGATAGGAATATTTAACTGGGATAACCAACTGAAATTTTTGGTTTCAACCCAAAAAATAACCAGAGCTTTTGATCATTTTGCAGATACACTGTTCATCTCAAGTCACAGTCAAGTAATATCGAAAACTGTCATGTTCTAATACAGCTATGAATAAGATTTTTTAAAACAGAACTCAACTATCAAAAGATAAGTATTAAGCAAGGGCAGTTAGGAATTTCTTCGATACATAAACATTCATGCGCTAAACAGGGTATTGTTGGTGAACATTTGTTCCAAATCATTCATATCCAGAGCAGAGTGCTGCATGTAATGCTGGTCAAGGTGCTGACGCACAGATATGGAAGAATATTTGAACTTGGATGCAGAAAACTGCAAGCAAGATAATGGGGGTTTGCACGTGAAAGACCAGGCCATTACGGCCTGTAGGTCAGGAGCGTGCTGCAGGTCAGGAGCGTGGAATTGTGAGTAACGAGCAGAGTGTATTGTGGCTAAAAGCAGTATCTTGAGCAGACACACACGTGGGGGGGACACTCACACTGAGAAGCAGGCACTTGTTTTCCTTAATGGCTCCCAAGCAGCCGAGGAAGCCTGTCACCATGACAGTGGTGCCAACACTGATGACCAGGTTGGCGGCGGAAAGGGAGGGGAAGGAGGGTGAAAACGTGGCAAAACTTCCCTGCGATACGGAGAGCCAGATCCCCACTCCCAGCAGCCCACAGCCACACAGCTGCAGAGAGAAGAGAAACTGATTCAGCCCTTAACCTCAAATGATTCACTTAAGGTTTCCCTTAAGAAGGTTTAAAGTTAGAAGAATGTTGTAGGGCAGTGTATACATTCTGTATGTGCTGGTTGCAGCGCTTCACTGAAGCTACATCATACTTATACTGAGAGAAATATTCAAATCCAGGATGCCAAGTTTTTATGGCCACAGCAGTATATCAAAAGGAAATATCTACATCTAGATTGTTTTAAACACATTCCCTGTAATTCGGCAGGACAAATTAAGGACCTTTGGAAACCTTGGTATCTCCACTAGAATTAAAAATATGCCTCAAGTTCTATAGGTTTTAAAACAGCAGCTGCACTGACGGACCCATATACTGTGTATGCAGAAACTACAAAAATGATGTCTTTTTCAGCAGTGTATACCTTTGAAACTATAGCATTCTCCCCACAGGCAATATGTACAGTTCGGCCTGGTGATGACACAACAGGAAAGGCCAGAGGGTCCAGACAATCAGCTGGGCAGCTACTCTCAGTTCCAGAAATGTTCACAGCAATGTTTACCCAATGTCCAGACAAACTCTCAGACTTGGAGCTTTTTTAGCCCTTAGGGCACTAAAATAAATTTTCAAAATGCTTAAAAATTTAAATAACTCAAGCTTTAGAAATCCCATCATGTGGCGTCTTGTTGAAAAGAGCTCCCGTTTCAACAAGTCGCCACATGATAGGTTTTCGAAAGCTTTGACTTTATTTGATTATATCAGCCAGCAGCAAATGCTGCGTTTAGCACTTTAAGGGTTAAAAAATGCTAAATTTGGCCACAGGGTGGTGCTGCAGAAACAGTCATGGTGTCGCCAGAGCAATAGGACCGCTCTCTTATACACCTAGATGTTCAACTCCAAAGTTTATCTGATTCACATTTGCAAGAGTTTGACTTGCAGCAGTTTGAAAGGTGCTTACACCTAATTGTGGCGGCACAGGAAAAGTAACGGACCCATCAAAATGAAAAAAAGTTTAGCCTCTCTGCGCCAAGAATGGCAACTGTAGATTTTACTGGGTTTCCAGTAAAACAGTCAAGTCTTAGCATTTTTGAAAGTGTTTGGCCTGTTGGTGGCGATGCAGGAAAGGCCACAGGGTGACAAACATTTCTAAACACCAGGAACCACCAAAGAAGGTTTGATATGACTCCTTTTGAGTTATTGCATTCGGAAATGTAAAATCTGAATGAGTGTAAGCTCTACAGGAAACATTGCAGGGCCACCATAATGAATAACTCCCGACTCTAGGCACCACAACATGTTGAAAACTGATTTGACATGATTCCCATTAAAGCTGTTTGAGTTATTGCTATTTGAAGAAATGAAATGTTTGCCCTGGTGGTGGCGCTACAGCAGTGGTCATAGGGAAACCAATAGTAGTTAAAGCTCTTCTCTATACACCAAAAATGATCCAAAAAAATGGATTTTTCTTCTATGCACGTAGAACGTACAGAAAAAGTTTCATGCAATTTCCATAAAAACAATTCCAGTTATTGCACTGACACAAAGAATCTGTGTCCAGGGCAGCAGCGATAACTCTAAGGCTAATCCATTATTTATAACCCCAAATACTCAGTTTCTCAGACATAATTATACAGAGATTACGCACAGACATTACACACCAGTATTACACAATGTATATTCTGTGTGTATCTCACTCTGAAATCATTCATTAAATTATATAAGTACCCACTACATACAAGCAAAAATATGTTACAGTTACATTCCACGATTATACATTAAGATAACATGACAAAATTACGTACTAAATCTAAACACTTCGATCACACATTAAAAGCCCAGAGGCTGCATTAAGACACTGCTGTTCACAGCTGCAAAAAAAGTCACTAAGATTCTGCACCACATTCAGCAGCAAGCGTTTCCTGAATATTGATTTACGCCCCAGAAATTTATCACAAACACAGCGTCCAGGAAACTGTACGAGAAGAAATATACACACTCAGCAGGAAAAATCCGCCAGAGTCACTGCCAGCAGACTGCACAGAGATTTCTTCGTGAGCGACAGAAAAGTCAACATATTTACTGTAATTACGGGGCATAATTAGCGTAAATCTGTAAAGCCAATAAAGGGACAGCTCGCGGGGGGGCGCAGTGGGAAAATAGACCTGGCATCGTACCGGCAGGGAGCAAGGCGTCGGACACAGCAGATCCCTAAACAGTCCTCCAGGGAGCGCACTTCAGCCAGGAGTCAAGGATCGACTATTTGACATTTTCACACGCAGTAAAATACACTCTGCTTCAGGGCTAAACGACCTATGCAGTGCAGACTGGAGATTACTGTGAAACGCAGTGGCAGTTTCCGAAGATAAAATGGTGGAGCATTAAAACAGCCCTTTAAACTAATTGGTCCGTTTTCAGTCATTCTCCTTGCTTAGCACGTTTTCCAATTATACAAATAATCAATTGGCATCAAAATACCAACCTTCTGTTATAATGCAATGTGAAAACATTTAAATCATTAATTCAATTAAAAAAAAAAAGTTTTACTCACTTGCCTAAGTAGGCTAAACTTTATGAAAAATGAAAAACTGCTCTGGACTCTCCCTGTCAACTTTTTGGCACATCCTACAAAGCTGGCAATCAAAACCTGCGCTTCATGATTGTTGAAATGCAAACAAAGAAAATGATGATTGAAATGTGCACAGTTTCACATCCAAACAAAAATAATTGGCGGCACCTGAGAGAGTTGAATGTTTATAAAGATAATGCCTCATTAATCCAGGAGAATGACTGAAAACAGATCAAGACTAATCATCAGTTAAAAGGGCTGTTTTGCCCCATTTTCTGTTCAACAGCTGCCACTGGTGAAAGGATCCCAGCAGGAGCTACAAGACCTAAAATTAATGGCTGCTGTTCTTCCAAAACACCATTCCCTCCTCACTATTCTTCTAGGCAGGATAAATGGTTGCAGTTACACACCAAATTCCTGCCCAGTGATCATGTGCGAACAAGCAGTGAAAACAATCTAATATTCACCTATGGAGTGCAGTGTAAACACCAGAAATGAACTAGGTACTGCCTTAATCCAGGATCATCAAATCACAGTCCTTGAGGGCCGAGAACTTCTCAAATTTCCCACTACTGTGGCTCCTACCCGCCTACCTGGGAGTCACATGGGAAGACATCCTGGCCAATCAGCAACAATTATTGTTCAGTTGGTTACCCGGGAGGAAAGAAGGCCCGGGCTGGATTTAAGGGCCATATTTGGTGAAAAACCATGAGTAAACACCGATAGAGCACTGAATAAACGGACATACCTGCATATGTTCAAGACCTTGATTCTGACAGAAAAGGAAAAATAATGATTAAACATTTGTGCACTGTATTTGATAAATAGTTAGGTTCCGTGTGCCCATACAATTAACCAAACACAATAGCACCACACACTTAAGAACAATTCTCATCCCTCAAGCTTTCACTTTAACTAATGCGGCTGCCATCTATCTATCGGCAGCAAACTTGCTCTTCCCTGTATAAGTGGCTTTTAATATGATATTTTTCGGCTCAAAAATGAAAAGCCACAGACAGGCAGATTGAGGTTGACGCAGAAATGCTAATTATCAGTAATGACTTTGAAAGGGCATGTGCGGATTAGCATTAGCGTCTGGTCTCGGCATGTCCATAAAGGTCTGTATCTGTGAGCCTCGCTGGGGGGGGGTTAGGATCTGGGGAATCCATGCATGTGAATATATTAAACCCCATCCATCTCAGGCACCAAGAGCACTGTTCTGTCTAACCGCTATAATTTCCTCTGTCTCAAAGCTCCCCTCTTCTCTACGCTTAATCCTTACCTCCCCACCTCAACCCCACCCTCCTCCATCACTTAGCCCTGGGGTTGCCCAGCCCCACCTTTCTCTATATTTAAGCCCTACGTTCTTCTATCATTAAGGCCCTCCTTTCTTGGTGTATAAGCCCCACCTTCATCCATGCCAAAGCTCTACCTTTCTCCATATAAAAGCTCCACCTTTTCCCTATCCCTAAGCTCCTCCCTTCTCTGTGTATAAACTCCAGCTAAGTCCCACAATTCTCCCCCAAGCAGCCCAACCTTCCCCTCTCTGCACAGCCCCACCTTCTCACCTATAAACCCCACCCTTCTGTCACTTTGCTCTGTCGTACAAAATGAAGCTCCAGAGCTCCTTTCGCAATACGCTGTCCTCCAGACAAACAGAAGCTGCTATCAAAATGCAGCTGTTCTCAAGGATGATACGAACAGAGTGAGAGAGAAAGATTGAAACAATGACTAACCTGGGACTTCGCAACTAAACTCAGCACCAGTAAAAAACAAAATATAATAACCCAAAACGTTAGGCAAGAAAACAAACTGCTGTACCCATTAAACAGGAATGAAATCCAGAAATCTCCATAACCTAAACCTGAAAGCTGGCCAGTCTACAGCTCGGAACTGCGAGGCTCTGCGTGTATATTTAAGGAAACATCAAATATTTATGGTCAGAATCTAATAAATGAGCCCCCAGTAGTGAGCCCGGGGAATGCTGGGATCTGTGCTTTATGGTTCTGTTTGCTGGCTTGGCTAGCGGCTATCGCTAATCCACCTCTAATGCTGCTCTGTTTTCCACCTTCAATTATTCATGCGCAGAGGTGTGTGCCAGGGAGCCGATAGGAGAATACCGCAGGTTTCCCCACACCGAAGCACGACGCAAAGCGGTCCCGTCAAACAAACAATCACAGCGAGCGCACAGGTCAATAAAACTGGGCCCTCATTTAGCTAACCTCTGACTCCATCAATAATATGGTGAGTTGTGCCTTTGTGCCTTGAAGAATGCTGTGTCATGTTTACCATTCAAAATGACAATTTCCACCGATTACGTGGATCTGCAACTACCCTATAACCCCATAACCCACACTTAACCCTTGAACTGCCCGCTAAACTTTATGGAAGAGCACATTTTGAGTCACTGAATCAACTTAACTGATAGGATTTTTTTCAACATAATGTACAACGTAAAACCTTGTGTTAGAGATGGCTCAATCAGGCTAAGTTCAACACATCTTCCAATTAGACAATAAAACACAACAGGCACAGTAACACAATGCACAGATAACTCTGCTTAGTGCCAAACGTTTCCACTATACAGGGGACCTGGATATTGGGCTCAATAGCCTGATATATCAGCTGAGGTGTGTTTCGCGTTCAGTGCAACACTGGAGCGGAAGACAGTAGCAAAAGCGAGATCCGCACTTTCAGGGGTGCGAGCTGCGTTAAGAGGAGTGTGAGAGCAGCATTTCCCATCACAATGCATCCCCCCCGGCCTAAATTTAAATATATATATATATATATATATATATAAATAAACACTGGGAGTGCTGCTCTACTCTCATGTTACTCTCACCAGTGCTGCAAAGCACAAGAAGGCTAGAAAACAAACATACTTAACGTTACAGGATTTATCCCAGGGAATGTGACAAAACAAGAAAACCACTTTCTCTGCAGAGTTCATCCACTTTTGAAGATCAGCAAGAAGAAATAGTGCAAAAATGAAAACTCTTGATGAGGGACATATACAGTAAGGCCATGGTCAAGACTGTGTGTGTGAGTGTGTGCGCATGGGGGGCGGTAAAGCATCGGTCATGCACAGTAGCTTACACAGAGTTTCCCACAGAGCAGGAAGGGGGATGCATTTCATTCTGTTGAGCGGGGGAAGAATGCCTTTCCCTTTGCTAGGCATGGGGGCACGGCACAAATATTATGCAAGTTCTGCACCTTTCAGGACTTCTAATTTTACCATTTGTTTTTGGCGCGCACTGAAATGATAATGCAATATAGAAAATTGCGTTGGGGCGGAATCCATTTGTGGCGGGCCGCCACAGAATCTACTCGGACCGCCACAGTGGTGTATGCGTGGGAAACCCTGTATACAACTTTTATTTCATTTGAGATGTTCTGTTTGAGCTTTTTTAAATCATCCATGACATTGCCCTACCAAACGGTAGCCAATGGTTTCAACTGTAATTACCGAGTTACCAGAGGTAAGACTCAGACAGACGTACGTTAGGGCATGAATCCCAAACCTCACAGTATCGTGAATTGGTTGTATGACTGAGCAGTTTATGTTTAGTTACCATAATCGCATTCATGAAATGCTCATAAAATAGCATATATCTGTGTTTACAAGGCAGTTCGAAAGGCAGAAATATACTGACTTCGAAGCTGATTTGGGAGAAAATGGTACTACAGGTCAGGAGATCGAATTCATGTAAAATGTAGATTATATTTCTAATTAATTAGTTAGAAAATTCTCATTCTAACATTCTGATTATTATTTTTAATTATAATATCTCTCAGTGTTGTCAATGCCCTGCTAATGCTGCACGAAAGATTAGGCCTGATTTTGGACATTTTTGTTGATACTGCCTGTTGTATAGTGTGCCACTAGTGATAGCTTCTTCCCCTCAAACGGCTGGAGTAATTTTGTCTGAGTCGCTTCAGCACCACGGGTGCCTGATGTAATGCCCCAGTCATGTCTGAGGCTACTGTTTTGCATAATGGGATGAGTGTGGACGTCTTACAAGGAATTTTAATACAGTGAATCAGGTGTTCGGAATTCAAATTGAAAATTTGATTCAGCATGACATATTCATCCCGTAGATCTCTTCTCTGCTGGTAGAACTTAATTTTGCACAAGCACGCCATAATAGAATTTCATTTAAGATATCAGAATGTTTGTTTCGGAGCTGGAAATGTAATCAGCTTTTTACCCCAACGAGGGATAGGAGTCAGAGGTCGTCTCCAATAATGATGGTGCTCTACTATATTCTGAGCACGTGCTTTAGTGAATATGGATGTTTTTGCAAAGTGCATACATATTTTTGTGGGCTCAGATATGGTTTGTGCGTATGTGTGTACTTGAATGTTTGCATGCCAGTATACAAGAGTGTATGTGTATCTGTATGTCTGCAAGTCAGTACACAAGAGCATGTGTGTCTGTATGTTTGCACACCAGTACACAGGAGTGTATGAGTGTCTGTATGTTTGCATGCCAGTACACAGGAGTGTATGTGTGTCTGTATGTTTGCATGTCAGTGCACAGGAGTGTATGTGTGTCTGTATGTTTGCATGCCAGTACACAGAAGTGTATGTGTGTCTGTATGTTTGCATGTCAGTACACGGGAGTGTATGAGTGTCTGTATGTCTGCATGTCAGTACACGGGAGTGTATGTGTGTCTGTATGTCTGCATGTCAGTACACAGAAGTGTATGTGTGTCTGTATGTTTGCATGCCAGTACACAGGAGTGTATGTGTGTCTGTATGTTTCCATGTCAGTGCACAGGAGTGTATGTGTGTCTGTATGTTTGCATGTCAGTACACAGGAGTGTGTGTGTGTCTGTATGTCTGCATGTCAGTACACGGGAGTGTATGTGTGTCTGTATGTCTGCATGTCAGTACACAGGAGTGTATGCATGTTTGTATGTTTGCCTGTCAGTACACAGGAGTATATGTGTGTCTGTATGTTTGCATGTCAGTACACAGGAGTGTATGTGTATCTGTATGTCTGCAAGTCAGTACACAAAAGCATGTGTGTCTGTATGTTTGCACACCTGTACACAGGGGTGTATGTGTGTCTGTATGTTTGCCTGTCAGTACACAGGAGTGTATGTGTGTCTGTATGTCAGCGTGTCAGTACACAGGAGTGTATGTGTGTTTGTATGTTTGCCTGTCAGTACACAGGAGTATATGTGTGTCTGTATGTTTGCATGTCAGTACACGGGAGTGTATGTGTGTCTGTATGTTTGCATGCCAGTACACGGGAGTGTATGTGTGTCTGTATGTCTGCATGTCAGTACACAGGAGTGTATGTGTGTCTGTATGTTTGCCTGTCAGTACACAGGAGTATATGTGTGTCTGTATGTTTGCATGCCAGTACACGGGAGTGTATGTGTGTCTGTATGTTTGCCTGTCAGTACACGGGAGTGTATGTGTGTCTGTATGTTTGCAGGTGTGCCTGCAGCAGCACATCTGTGTGGTTTTTGAATTTCTCTCCGCATTGTCTCTCTCATTAGCGCAGCTGTAGATCCATGCTGTAATTTTAATTAAAAACTGAATGAGAGAGTGTGGGTGTTCGGTGAGGGGCGGCCGAACGAGCACCTCTTCATTGTTTGTTAAAAATAAACTCCCAGGGCTCAACACACCTGCTGGGGTTTTCCAATGGTAACAGAAAACATCATATCACTGCATGAGCAGCAATGAGATTCCACACAGGCCAAAAGAATGGGCCCATTGGTGAGAGAAATCTGGACGGACCAGGCTGGTCTGAGAGGAAAATTTCCATCAGAATGGAACTGAAACAATATCCCACTGTGGTCCAATCAGAATGACCACGGTGACTGATAAAATTTTAGACCATAATACGAGGCAGCAGGTTCTATTCGCTATTCAAAATATCAAGCAAATGCCAATTCACTCAGAGCGCCTTGTTGGTACTAATAATGACTCATTTTGACTCTTCATCATCCAGCAGTGATGAATTTATGAATTTTGTGGTAAGTGATAGGACAAACCTTTGTTGATTTTAGTCCTTTGATATGACTGACAGTCTGTTCTACACTTAATCCTGCAAAACTTCTGTGTGAACTTTGGAATTGTCTTTTTTCAGTATTTACGGCAATTTAAAACTAGACGATGAGTGTCCATGGAACACAGACAACACCCTATCTGGGAAACTCCAAAAAAAATTTAGAAACACCTGGAAAAATCAACAAAGTCTTTAAAAATTCAGAAACAAAGAACGAAATGCACGTGTCACTACAAAAACATGTATAAGTTCAATGAATCTTGATGACTGGTTTTTGAGAAGAAGAGGATAAACAATACTCCTAAGCAACATTACGAACCCCGTACGGACAGACAAGGGCAATCAAATATCCCCCCAGCCATTTACGTATAGCGTAAGAATAAAAATTTCATACGTTATGAAGTAAAATCAACAAATGTCATACTTTTGAGGGTACTTTTGTAGTACTGCCTACGACCGAAGGGATTTAACTGCACCAAATTGAGGGGGTAATCAAGGCTGACTGGTCTGTGACAGGTCGTGCCCACTTCAACGGCTTACGTAAAAAAATAAGCTGCCACAAGTCCATTGTAATGAAAATAGCTTTAGAAATATGCTTGAATTTCTTATAGAGATGGCAGGGTTCTGTCAGCCTGTCTGCAGCCAATCCCTGCACCAGACTCCCCACAGAAAACTGCTATTACCATTTCATAAGAAGGGATTAATGACACGAAAACTCAGCTCCCAACAAGAGCCTCAAAGACTGAGGAGCTCAGGATTTTCATCAGAGAGGACTCCTCAGACAACTGGATTAGCAACCATTGTTTATCAGTGCAATGACAAGTACAAAGCCCTGGGCCCGTTTTCAAAATTATCTACTTTTTCCCAAAGTCTATTCCATTATTGCGTGGCCTTAGCAAAAAGGCAGACCTGTGAGAGCCTCCTCTGCAGTAATGTAATGTAACAGTGAGAACGGTGGGATATCTGACTCTGAGGTGTTTTGAGCAGTGACGTCTGTGAGATATCCGATGTCTCGACACTGCCGATGACAGGATATCTGATGAGCATCATACGCACAGGGAACAGAAGAGCCAGCTCGGACAGGGTACCTCACAGAGCTTTCACTTGGCACCTCTGGCTGTTCTCAGATCAGCTCACACAGTGCATTCATGTTTGGCTCCATTCACCGAGGGAGCTTCTGACAGCCAGAGGATAATCCCACAATCAGTTTCAGCTCTCAGTTGTCCATGTTTACTAATGCTCAAAAGCTAGGCTACACTTGTCATTCAAGTAGTTCTGGCCATTTTTTTCTACGTGCTGGTGTAGTGCATGTTGATTGACGCTTGGGCGTCATTTATGCTTGCAGATTTCTCAACAACCAATCAGAAAAACAACTTCAAACTCGACGCTGCAGTTCCTTGGGTCCTCAGCAATTCCAATCAAGTTTGAAGTTGATCAAATAAACGGCTCTCGAGAAGGAGCGAACGACACAAACACGCAAGCACGTACACACACTCGTTAATTCCTTGCTTTATGCTATGATGACTATAAAATGCGTTTGTATAACAGTGAATTATATAATGCAAGCACCAAAATGAATTTTAAGAGGGTTGATTTAGGCGTTAAAGTGTTTTATAAAGCAAACACCAAAATGAATTTGAAGAGAGTTGATTTAGGTGTATTCAGTAGTTTAAAAAAAGTTCTCAAATGATATTGAGCTCAGTTACTCATTTTAAAGATTTTGTAATCAAAGTATACTTCGAGATTTAATCACTGCTCAATAATTTTGGCATTTGGGATGTTAAGTTTACTAAGGCATCACTCTCAATGGTTTTCTACGTGGACTGTAAATATTTTCAATTTTTGAGTCTATGAAGACGGGCACCTGACGTATTTTACAATACCGGGGGTCCCGCAGCAGCTCGCCAGAGTTTACATCAGTTCATTGAGCAGGCTGCTCTATATTTTATTATTTCCATTCCAGAAAGTCCTTGCTGAGTTTGAATTTATGTTTTGGGTCACTGGCTGGTAATAACACAAGGTTTTTTCAATTCAATTTATGTGAAAATCTACAGTTATTTAAACCTTCCCTTTAGCAGGAGTGTATGTCTTTGTGTGTAAGCAGCATGAGTCTATCAGTCTGCCAGGGTACGGCTTCACAGCAGCCAGACCTAAGAGCCTCTTCCTTATTCAGACAGAGGCTTTCTGTTGTAATATTACAGCTGCAGAACAAACAACCCAACTCATTCGGTTAACTTTTAGCCCCTTATGCTAACAACAAACCCAACCACAACAAACAAGCCTGACCCTAACCCAAAAACCTGGAAACTTTCCAGACCCTATCCCATAAAACAGGGTCCTAACTCTAACCTCTAACCCCCACTGCAGCTCTGAATGCAAACTCAATTTAAAAAACACCTACCCTCAAAACCTCTAACACTGATGACCTGCATAGTAATCCACATAAACAAACAAGGCCCACATAAGACCGATGACTGATGCAGGCAGGCATTCATTGCACAGACTTGTGTCAGTGCACCTCTTCAGAGCAAAAGAAGCCTCTTTTCTCTCCGTGCCCAAACAGAGCATACAAACAGATGTGCTTTTCAGCACTATTAGCGCTCATCCATAACGTCTTGTGCTAGCCTTGCTTCCTGTCCCCTTCGGGTCCAGGTGTTCTGCGTTACACAGCCTCGTGCCGCAGCCTTTCCAAGGGAACCGGGCCCATTTCTGCATCAGCAGATTTGAGCACAGCTTCATATACTGTAGCTGCGGGTGTGGGTGAGACATCGTCGCATGCAGTGGTGTATCAAGTGCATAAAAGCCATACTTAAGTAAAAGTACAGATACCTCGCAAGAAAATTATCCCAGTTAAGGTGGACGTCACCCATTACAATAAAAAGTAAATCTTAAAGTATCTGATATTAACTATGCTTAAGTATCCAAAGTATTTTTAAGGTAAAAGTGCTTAAGTATTGAAAATAAAAGTAAAAGCAAATGCTGTTCGTACATTTTTTTTAATGACCAAAATAATTAAATTAAATCTGCATGGCACAGTCTTCAGGAGCCAATGTTCAAATGAACAGAATGTAGTAGCACCCTAAAGACATCTATTTAAAAAAACACTGCATGTCTAAATACTAAGTATTTAACTGAGAAACAATCAGTCACTTAAGAGAATCATAGTTTTTTTTTTTAAACTGTGGATTCACTAAAACAGCCTGTTCAGACTGCAGACTTAGGAGGAACCTCCTCACACACCACCTACATCTCCAGATCACAAGCGTCTGAAAGACAGAGATCCTCCTGCAGGTCTGGAAGGATGCACACATACAGCTCATTTGCAAACAGCCACAGAAGCGAACAGCCACAGAATCTCTCTCCCCTCCGTCGCAGGGAAGGAATTGGCAAAAATCAGGCTCTACAGACTAGTGGAGCATATTACAGAAATCGCTCTCCCAGAAGCACAATGTGGTTTCCGAAAGTTTAGATTCACAGCCGATGTGATCTTTTTCTTACGACAGCTACAAGAGAAATGCAGAGAGCCGCGCAAAGCCCGTACATAGCCTACATCTACCTCGGAAAAGCCTTTGATTCCAAAAACCATGGGATGTTCTGGAAATAGCTCTCCAAACTTGGGACACCAGCCAGGTCTCTCTCTGTCCTACAGCAACTGAATGATGGGATTCAGGCCAGAGTCCTCACAGGGGACGTCCCGTCAGAGCCCTTTAAGATCGATGTTAGGGTAAAGCCCCGGTCTCATTCACTCTCATCCGATAATTTCATTCTGAAAAAAATTTTTTTTAAAAAAATCCTTTTTTTAGAATGTACAAATAGTTGATTTGGCCACATCTTTTGTTTTGTCACAAATCTTGTTTTTTTCAGACTACCTTTGACTTCCATCATTGTGAGTAACAGCACTTTGAACTGCATATTGAACAGGAACAGGTTTCAGTAGATAATGCTGCACTAAAAATCAACTATAGACCTTTTCTTCTGATATGTAAATGAAATAAGGGAATAACACCTGGCCATTGGACAGCTGAGTGGCCAGTGTTTTAATTACTTCTGGTTCCTTAAAAAGGGGGGTAGGGGTCATGTACTCCTTCACCGTTCACCAGATTTGAATGCAAATTCCCAGATGGTCTACACTTTGAGTTCACAGTCATTATTCAATTTCCTCTCCACTATGCTGAGATGTGCAGCAAAAATTACAATAACTTTTTCAAGTTCTAAACATTTTTTGACCTGCCAGGAGATAGTAGAAGTTTTGATGGATTATGCCAATTTCATGTCACATGAAGGCAGGAGTGAAACAGACCACATTCCCCAGATAAGTACAGCGAGCTGCTCAGTCACAATCGATACTTTGGACTATAAACAGGTTTGCCAGGTCAAATGATATCCTGTTTTCCATTTTCAGTCATCAAAACTTGACAGCCTGCAGCAATTTTAGGACCTCAGATTCTGCAGAACCTTGCTGAAATCTTGAAAGTTATTATAAACAGCTCTATACCACACTCACAGATTTAGTCTATTATCCTAGAGTAGTTTGTACCCATTCCATCTCCAGAAATGACCCATACGCCTTCAATAGGGTATTTTGCGCTGCTAATATACTCATTCACTTGTGAAAAGCTTTTTGCTAAAATTGCATCGTGAATTGTATTAATATCACCTTATTAAACCAAGGTCGAAAAAGTGGGCCTCAATGTGGCTTTAAATTCAAGGGGAGAGGCTGTGGGTACGACTGTTCGTAAGTGTGTGCGCGGGAGCATGTGCCTGCATCTCCGTGTGAGACAGAGAGAGATTCTTTTGTTTTTTCATACATTTAGTTTTTTTTTATTATAATTTAAATCTTGCCTTGTGAACAACTGTTTCCCAAGCAAATAAAGCCACTCTGAATTGGAGTTTTAATTAGAGAGAGTGAGTGTGTGTGTGAGTGAGAGAGAGCGAGTGAATGAATGAGTGAGAGTGTGAGTGAGTTAGAGAGAGCGAGAGGGAGAGGGATTGACAGAGAGAGAGAGAGAGAGAGAGAGAGAGTCCGCAACAGAGCAGCTCCAGGTTTGTCGAGTCCCAACACTTCTCAGCTGCAAGAGACTAGCAACCTATAACAGGCAGCCTGGCCTCCCATTGTGTGAGGATCACTTTATCAGGATGCGATGATGTGGCGGACAGGGGTTGTGAAGCAGCTGTTTCAGTAGAGCTGAATCACCTCCAGGTGGGCTGTCCCACAGGAAGGGTCCCTAACTAAGGCTCCCAACGCCCTCCATGAGCCTCAAACACTACAGTCCAGAGACGGACAGCCAGCGTGGGATATAGGGATGTGTGGTGAGAAGATGCGTCAGTGGTGTACTGTCTGAGTCATGAATGCCACACAGTAAACCAGTCACAATTGTTTACACTCATGTTGGTTTGCCTGATTAACAATCAAACAACTTGTTTCCTGAATAATTTAAACCAATATGAAGCCTCTGATTATTGAGATATTATAATGACAAACTGATTGCCCATTGGCCAAATTTACACAAACGATGTGATATTGTAATGATGGCAGTAATCAGAAAAAATGCAAAAAAAAAAAAAAATTCCAAAAGATCCTCAGGCTTTCATCTCGTTTCGCATATTTTCAGCAGTGTACTTGATCATAAGTTGGCACATGATTTCTTCAGAATGTCATAAGTATTCAAAGGAATACATCTGCAGAAGAGGAAATCTTTAGCGCATCAAACTATGCCAACCTTGCAGGCAAAAGGCTTCAATCAAAGTAAGCCTTGCAAACTAATTTAAGCAAATCTGTACTATTCCCTAAGCTCGGTGAGTTCAGAATCTTCTTAAGGCGTCTTTTATATGGATATGAAAAAGCCTCATAACTCTATGATGCTACAGTATGTGCAATAATTCTGGTAAAAATAAATTGGCCAGTCATTATAGTCCTAGCAACTGAGCAAATCAATGTTTTGTAGCTAATTACGCAAAAAAAAAAAAAAAAAAGAAAAACGGATAAGTTAACTGTACTTGAGCACTGAGAGGTAAGGTTACCGAAGGCCTTTCACATTGCTGACAGTCACATGGATGTTTGGAAGGCAGGTTCCAATGCCAAACACCAGTTCCTTTAGTCTCTGGATTTGAGTTAGTCTTAGTCTTGAGCTAACGGTTACACCGCCTATACCAGGCAAAAGGGTATATAACGAGTACGAGTACTGTGTGCAAAGGAGTTAAGGAGCCTATCAGGTGACAAAGACTGATTTAATTGTTTCAATAAAGCTCATTTAATGAGCTGAAATAGCTGTATTTGCAGTGGAACCAGCTACATGATTCATTTGCCAAAGCTTAGTGAAGCAGCATTTATGGGCAATAATGAGACCAGACAGAATTCTATTAAATAAGTAAACCTGGGCTCTTCTGTGTGCCAATAGTGTAAAATTCATGGCCGTGTCGAAAAATAATCTTCAAAGACATTTGTCTGCAGTGGGTGTTTGTGAGAGCGGCGAGAGACTGGGCATTAAAGCCAGCTGTAGCATGGCACTGCGGTGTTAACGAACAAACAGAGGTCACTAATGTGGATTTTGCATTTGGGATCATTATTAGCCACAACAAGGTTGGCTGGTATCGTTTTCATCTCTTTTTCAGTCCGTGTGCGTACGTCATCATGCCAAAATGTGGTCCTGGAGGCATGGAGACACCTACTGTAGCAGGAACTACCACACAAGTTGGTGTCAGTAGTTTTCCAGGTGTTTGTATGTCCGCCTGTCTGTGGACTGATACTGACACTGCGAAAGCGTCGCATCCCTGCACGATGCAATCGTGAATCTTCACAGGTGTGAAGCTGAAATCAAAATTAAGGCCGAGTGCAAAGGTGGCTGTGGTCGGAGCAAGGACACCGGAAACATGGGGGTAGGTAGCGTGGCCGGTGCGGCGCCATCCCAACATGGTCAGGCGGCTACTATGGATTCATGCTTGTCGTCTCCGCTGCCGCCATCGCACCCGCGTCCGTAGTCACGACCTTGTGGACGCTGGACAGGCTGTAATCTGTGACCGATTACTCTCATGTTTGGTATGGACATGTGTTATACTTAAGTTAGACTCCTAACAACAGTATTGGCTGAAAAATGCGCAAAAAGGGGGGGGGGGGGCGCGGACTTTCGGGAGCTACACCCATGGGGTCGCAGCCGACCAGACTGTCTCGTCCGTGATTTTCAATTTTGAACAAGCAAAATTAAACGGCGATTTACACTTTAATCTTACGTCACTCGTGTGGATTTATTATGTGTATTCTTGATTAGCTCATTGATGGTGATGTCCATTATGGATAGACACACACCACATGCGACTGTAAAATGTGACTGAGCAAGTAACTCTGTAACATGAAGCACAGCTAAACCCATAAACGTCCTCCTCTCAGTTAGTGATGGAGGAGGGCCTTACCGCCAAGATCCATCACTAAGGGGCTGAGGTTCGCCCTTTAACATCACCAGATGGGTGGGATTTTGTTCTCATTTGATGACAGAAAACCTATGGCCACTGGTGTAGAGCCAATAAATCCAGGCTGCTGGAGACAACCAATAAATCCAGCCAATGGGAAACAACCTATAATTCCACCCAATGGCAGACGGCCCATAAATACATGTAATGCAACAGCTAATGGAAGCTTGTCCTGAGCACAGGCCATTTCAGTGTTGGCAGGGAACGCACCAAACTGCAAATGAACACTGCTAATTAGTACACCAAATTACCAATCAGCAGAAACCCACGATCCAGGGAGGAGACTGACAAAGCATGGGGTGTACATGAGCCTTTCGCTACGGGCTTCAGCAGCTCGAAGCTTTTCAGCTGCATTGATTTCACAGTAACCAGCTTTCAAATGCTAGCTACTGTATTTTGCATACATAATCTCAAGGGAGTTATATTATTTGCACTAAAATTTTACCAGCAGCTGGTAAAGCCACAGGACTCCCAGGTAAGATGGAGGACAGGAGTACATTTCTCTAGCAGGAAGTCACTTTCTCAATGCATTCATCCAATAGCAGACCTCCTCAGGTATCACAGGTGAATGCACTAAAACTGACATTAGTTTAAGTGAGAGAGGGAAGAGGGTCTGGGACAGAGAGATGATGACAGACATGGAAGGAGGAAGGAAAGCGGGGAAAGAAAATCAGAGAAAGCGAGATAAATGGGAAACTTGATTCTCTTGATAAGAGCATTAAAAGACAAATCTTTCATTATCTGTGATCAAAATTATTACATGGATATTTCAAAATCTTTGTTCTAAAGTCTTTGTCTGCTTCAGGTTGTCTAAATGCTTTCTACGGACGTCATCAACGGGAAACAATCAGTTCGCCTGACAACACACATCCAACAGAAACTGAAAATGAAAGCAAGTTCTGACAAATTATGAAGCTAGAGAAATTAAGGAAGTCAAAGAAAAAAATTGCCGGACAGAATTAGGCCAATTTATGCTGGCAATAAAAAATCAGAACAGAAGTTCAGTTGAAATTGTGGGGAAGTCATTGGAAGAAAAAGCTGACCGACGGACGACAGACGGAAGACGGATGACGGACAGCCGGATTATTCTTCATAACCAAGTTAGGGAAAAATTCCAGTGACGTACAATCTTATTGTCTGAAGTGTGTCTCGGAGTGGAGGCGGTGCCCCAGCTTTGTTAGGAAAAATAATCACGCTGACGGACGCTGCATCACGGCAATGGCTCCCTGGTCTAAAAAAAGAAAGAAAAAGATTTACAAAAAAAAAAAACATTTAGAGAAAGCAAGAGAGAGTGAGCGGATAATGGAACATTGAAACTGATTATGTAGATTATTTTGCTTCCAGCTTGGTCTGTATTAGCACATTAAACAGAACCGGAGACAGTTATGAGATTCAGCAGTAATGCATTCCGCAGTTTGTTCAATATCCCACATCTCCCACAGTTTATATGCATCACAACACCCTCAGCAGAACATGGCTGTGTGACGGACATGGCGATAAGCTCAGTCTCACAAGTTAACATGTCTTCTGCCCAGTTAGACCGTAACCATAAGTAACCCCCAGTCACTTCAGACCGAGGTGATAGCAGCGCCACGGAGAAACGTGTGGGGCCATGGTACTGGGCTGACCTCACATAAAGCGCATGTTTCTCCACATATGCTCTACAATAGAGAGTTTTTCTCCACAGAGACGGAGGAGCACAGCATCAGCAGTATTACGATCTGCCGCGCCAGGCAGGCGGGACCACTGCAGCCCACTGTGAGCTGTGAAAAGTGCTACCGCTCCAATCACACGCTCTTCGGGGGGAAAAACACCGATGTGTCAGTTACCAATGTCTGCAGAGGGCATTTCGTAAACAGAAATACAAAGGCTATGACGCAAAATAGAAATCACGACTAATAAAGTATCTTAACAGCTTACAAAGCGTAAAAATAATCTTGAGCACAGATCTGACCAAGATTTGTCCAGTAATCCTATTCCAGAGGTCTGCAGACGTTTATATGCATTTAATAGTTTTCTGTTACCTGGCCACCCTGATTTCGTAGGGTATTATTGATTTTCATCTTGCATTGCAGCTCACCATTTTATGTGATTTGTGTCTTTCGTTGGCAGTAATCCCTGAAATATCAAACCTGCCAACTGAACTGTGTTTCTCGTATGAGCATATTCGCTCTCCTCCATCATGACAGTAAGGAATCTGTATCATCACCTACAGAGGCATATCAGCAATTCAACATTACGAAGCTAACCAGTCCCTTTAACCTAACTCCAAAAAGTTGATGTCTGCGATGCTAACATTTGGCCAATGTATTTACTGCATATTTGTCAGATCGCCTAAACAAAAACATGATGCTGCTCGAATCAGTACAGACCACAAGACCAATCCAGAGCAGATCACAAAGTCGAATCACTACAAACCAGAAGATCGAATCAGGACCGACCTGTTGTGTTCTGTGGTCTGTGTGCCTGGTTAGTTAATTTTAGGTTTTTATTATTTTGGTATGTCAGTTTTTAGTCCATGTCTTAGTGTTCACATTTCATTCCTCTCCCATGTTAGTCCAGTCCACGTTTTACCCATGTACTGTCTTTGCTTTCTCCCCGGTCGCGTCATTGTTTGTAGCAGTTTCTGTCTTAATTGATTGTGGCACTGTTTCGGGTGATTTAATGGATTCTGGGTTTCATCCTTCCTTCCCTTCTCGTTTACTAGTTTCCCCTTGCTTTCCTATATCTACTAACAATTACTAACAGTTTGTTGTTTTCTCTAAAATTACTAACCACTACTAACACTGTATATATTACTAATCTACTAACGAGCACCCGGGATTGTATAGCTGCACTTACTAATTGACTAACTATCTCTCAGCGGTTGCCCTGTTCTTGTCTCCGCCTCTTGCTTTTCTATTCACTGGCTTTGCTAAATTTTCTGCAGACCCTCTGCATTCTTATTATCTATTCTGGCTCTTATTCTGTACACTTAGGAGTCTTTTTATCCAGTTTATTTATCCCGTCTTTGGGATTGTCTCGTGATCCTCGTCTGTGTGTTAATGTTTATCTGTTTCATGTAATAAGGTTTCCCTTATGTTCCACCCCTTGTTAATTATATTAAGTTCCTGCACCTGTGTCTGTCCTCGCCCCCTACCTTATATCTGTCAGCCTCTGCAGCAAGCCTCCAGATCTGACTTTGCTCCCACTCCCGCTCCCATCACTACTCCCGGCCCTGTGCACTATCCTCTGGTCCCCACACTTCTTCTCTGTGTTCCAGTCAGCCGCTTACCCAGCCCAGCCTACCCTTCCTGCTGCTCAGCCCCTGGTGCCCTTGTCCTCCAGAGCCCAGTGTGCCTGTCCCCTTCGCCATCTCCAGAGCCCAGTGTGCCTGTCCCCTTCGCCATCTCCAGAGCCCAGTGTGCCTGTCCCCTTCGCCGTCTCCAGAGCCCAGTGTGCCTGTCCCCTTCGCCGTCTCCAGAGCCCAGTGTGCCTGTCCCCTTCGCCGTCTCCAGAGCCCAGTGTGCCTGTCCCCTTCGCCGTCTCCAGAGCCCAGTGTGCCTGTCCCCTTCGCCATCTCCAGAGCCCAGTGTGCCAGTCCCCTTCGCCGTCTCCTGAGCCCAGTGTGCCTGTCCCCTTCGCTGTCTGCAGAGCCCAGAGTGCCTGTCCCCTTCGCCGTCTCCAGAGCCCAGAGTGCCTGCCCCTTCGCCGTCTCCAGAGCCCAGTGTGCCTGTCTCCTTCGCCCTCTCCAGAGCCCAGTGTGCCTGTCTCCTTCGCCGTCTCCAGAGCCCAGTGTGCCTGTTTCCTTCGTCGTCTCCAGAGCCCAGTGTGCCTGTCTCCTTCGTCATCTCCAGAGCCCAGTGTGCCTGTCTCCTTCGTCATCTCCAGAGCCCAGTGTGCCTGTCTCCTTCGCCATCTCCAGAGCCCAGTGTGCCAGTCTCCTTCGTCGTCCCCAGTGTGCCGGCCGCCTTCGCCGGCTTTCCAGCCAACGTTCCTGCCGTCTTGTCTGCCCCCTCCTGATGTTCTTTCTTACCCTTCTCCCGGCCAGCTGTGCTATCCGAGTTAGCCATCTGCCAGCTGTGCCCACTGTCTTGTCTTGTGCCTGCCCTAGACCCTGCTTCCCAGTGTCCCCTAGCTCCAGTTCCCTAGTGTCCCCTTTCTGAGTCAGAGTGCCCCTTCTGAGTGTTTCCCTAGCTCCCCTTCCTGAGTTGTCCCGAGTGTCCCTAGTCTGCCCCTTGAGGTTCAGTTTTTGGATTCCTTAGTTCACCCCTTTCAGTGTAGTTGCATGGTGGTTATGTTGGCCTGAGTGCCCCGTTTTTTTCCCCCCTTCTCTGGTTTTCTGTTTGTTTAATAAATTATTATTTTTGGATCCCCGCTCCTGGCGTCTCTCCCCTTTTTGTCTCTCCCAGTTCCGAGTGTTCTGAGTTCAGTTCTGAGTCTTGCATACGAGTTTTCCAAGTTCCCAGTGCTCCTAGTGTGTCTCCCTCCCCAAATCCTTAACACGACCACACAATTTAAACACTGAAGTCCCTCAGAATACAGAATCAATCTTTGAAATTGACATCATATTTTAAAAACTGTCTTTGCTCTGAAGCATCCACCAAAATTTGAATGCATGTTGTTATGTTACAACATGCGTATTAAAAAATGTATAACAAAGATGGCATAATCGACTCATCAAAGCCCTCTCGCCAGCTGTATGGGTGAGGTCAGAATGAAAGTCTCAGGGGAGGGGGCGATTTATATTAACTCCATGCATTGTGAGTATAAAGGAAATAGACAGCCAATGTCTCTTCACCCTCTGCACTGGGCCCAGCTCAGTTTTAAATGAACAGGCAAGTTATGATTACATGGGATTCAGTAGTTGAAGCAGCCCATGTATGGGTGGTTCCTCACACATCGTCAGCTTTGAGTGGACTTTATGCTAGTGTAATGCGGAAAGAAGCCACTGGGTGGTAGTATTGACCTTTCTTTGTTAAGCCCAGTCTGGAGCTAGGTTTGGGCATGTCCTGGGCATGTCTGAGAGGGGAAAGTCCCGGAGGAAAAAAAAGTCTAAATGTGGGAGGGGGCTGCAAAAGAGTATATAAGGAGAAAAATTGAGAGAGTAAAGTGGTAGGAGAAATTGCAAGGACAAGGATACATTTGACCAAGACCTGTGAAGCTTTTTGTGGATTTTTGCCTGTGTTGGAGCATTTTCCTCACCCGGAACATCACCAAGCAACCCCATCTCAAGGGACTGTAAATATTTTTTTTTTTCTTGTATTTTATCAATCTTGGTCAGTAGTATAAATTGTAGGCTAGTGTTGGTCTTTGTTTAATTAAGTCTCTTTCAGTTTTAAGGTTTTGTCTGTCATCCCTTGCTGTCTTATATGTTGAAGCAAATTGGGGCCATAACACTAGGCAAGCTCAAATCTGAAGTCACCCTGCCCTGGTTTCCTTTACCTTTTCAAGGTAATTAACTGTAAAATAACACAGCTTTGGCGAAATTGTCTTTGACAATGACACCAGGTAAAAAATAATGGGAACCACTAGTTCTTAGCTGATTAGGACCGTCCTAAGAGGAGCAGGGCCTTAGACGTTTTCTGTACGTCCTGGAAAGCAAATTAAAATAACAAATACAAACTCTGACACTATTAACTCTGCAAAAGCTACACCCCAGGCCAAATTACAGACAGTACTAGAAAGTCCCATAACGAAGGACCAACATTCCAGGCTCCTGACTGTATGACCTTATGTAAATTTCTCCTGCTGAACAACTCAACTAACTGAGCCAATAATGTGAAGGCACACGGAGAAGGTGTGTTCATGTGAAGCACATTCCATGTAATTAATTCAAACCATGCCTGGCTCACCAGGATCGACACTCCAAGGAGCGCTAATAATAGCATGCAAATGAAGATATGCACTACAGAACACGACAGATACACAGTACAGCATCATAATTAAAGTGACTATGGACCCGCTGCCAACAGCAACCAATGCGAGGAACAGACACAGTGCAATCAGTCTGCGCTAGAAACAGGGGCAGAGTGAGCGGTGTGTACTGGAAACAAGGTGAGAGCAGTGTAAACTGGAATAAGAAATGGCTTGAGCAGTGTACACTGGAAACTGAGCTGGTATTATTGCTGTCCAGTGAAAACAGAGGTAATGTGAGCACTGTGCACTGGAAACCCAGACAGCGAGAGTTATCCCACTGGAAGCAGGCTGTGCGAGCGGTGTGCATTAGGTATCGCAGCCAGCACTGCCAGCTATCATTAGTGAGTGATGTGATTAACATTAAGCAGTGCATAGAGTTAATATTACCAATTTGCACTGGAAACTGGCAGTGTGACAGTGGTATTACCAGTGTGCACTGGAAACAGGCAGTGTAAGAATGGTACTACCAGTGTGCACTGGAAACAGGCAGTGTGAAAGTGGTATTATTAGTTTGCAGTGGAACAGGCATGTGAGCGTGGTATTACCAGTGTGCACTGGAAACAGGCAGTGTGAGAGTGGTATTACTAGTGTGCACTGTAAACAGGAATTGTGAGAGTGATATTATCAGTTCGCACTAGAACAGGCAGTGTGACAGTGGTATTGCCAGTCTGCACTGGAGACAGGCAAAGTGACAGTGGTATTACCAGTGTGCACTGGCAGCAGGCAGCGTGAGATTTGGAATTATCAGTTTGCACTGGAACAGGCAGTGTGAGAGTTGCGATTATCAGTTTGCACTGGAAACAGGAAGTGTTAGAGTGGTATTATCACTGTGCACTGGAACAGGCAGACTGAGAGTGGTATTACCAGTGTGCACTGGAACAGGCAGTGTGTGAGTGGTATTATCACTGTGCACTGGAACAGGCAGACTGAGAGTGGTATTACCAGTGTGCACTGGAACAGGCAGTGTGAGCGTTGGTATTAACAATTTGCACTGGAAACAGGCGGTGTGAGAGTTGGTATTACCAGTGAGCACTGGAACAGGCAGTGTGAGAATGGTATTATCAGTTTGCACTGGAAACAGGCAGTGTGAGAGTTGGTATCACCAATCTGCACTGGAACAGGCAGTGTGAGAGAGGTATTATCACTGTGTATTGGAACAGGCAGTGTGAGAGTGGTATTATCAGTTTGCAATGGAAACAGGCAGTGTGAGAGTTGGTATTACCAGTGTACACTGGAACAGGCAGTGAGAGAGTGGTATTACCAGTTTGCACTGGAAAAGGTAATGTGAGAGTTGTTATTAGAAGTGTTCTTACCCAGAAGACCAGGTTGAAGAGGAACATCATGTACTTCAGACAACACAGGCAGCCCCTGGCCATGCTGAACTTCTTCAACTCTAGAAGAAACACAAAGGATAGATCCAGATAAAACACCATGAATTTGCCTCCTTTTTTCGCTCCACACTTGCTAGCCTCACTCTTGTTGTCGGCGCGGGTGTCCGTTGCCGGGCGAGGCCGGGCGGTGCCGTAGTAAGCCCCGACTGTTAAACCACGCCCCCCAAACTGACGGCCGGAGGTTGAAGTCCTGTCCGAATCGCGGCTCTCCACGGACGGGCTACGGCGCAGCGACTCCTCGCTACTCCACTTCTCCATGCTGTGCAGTGCCTGCAGGGGTCAAGAATCACCCTCCACCATGGGGAGGGGTTGCTCAGAGATGCGCAGGCTTCCCGTCCCCAAACCCAGAGAGGTCGCCTGCCTGGTAGTCCCTCTGTCTAATGTCCAAAGGAGCAAAAAAGTTCTCGAAGCCTAGAAGCAGAGAAATGGGTAGCAGGTGGCTTCAAAAACACTCGCTCTGTCCAAGGTGTGTGTGGAATGTAGTAGATCTTCACACATGATGACCAACTCCAATTAGCCGGGTACCCATCCCTTGTGAGAAGTTGTTATTCTCCAGCAGAAATCCGAGCTCTGTACCATACAAGTTTTTCTGTCCACCTATGTGGGGTCCACCTTCTTCTTCTCCCCATCTATAGTGACGGCGACACCGCTCCCTCAACTTTCTCTACAGTCCTCCCTCAGTCACAGACCTCTTTCTCCTGCGTGTCCTCACACTCCATGCCAATTTCTCTTCTCCTGTTCTCCAGTCCTTCTGGTGACTTATCAATTCACTCCTTCCTTCCCTCCCCTCTGCAGCACTGTCTGCGTGCGCAGTGTCCGATGCGCTATCGAGGACTCCGCGAGTCGAACAGCTTCAGCCTCCCTCGTTCCCTCCCCTCTCTCGCTCAACAGCCCCTCCTCCCCACATACATTCTCTCTCTCTCTCTCTTTTTCTCTCTCTCACTATCTCTCTCGCAATGCCACTCCCGACTGCCAGGGGGGCAGGGCCAATCAGAAGACAGAATGCAGACCCCGGCTCCGCCCCTGTGCAGCCCCTTACCCTCAGTAAGCGGTTGGTTACTTTGCTTTGATTACACAAGTTCATGACACTCGTCACCACTTTATCTATGCTGCAGAAAGTCAGTGAGCCAATTGATGAATTAAATTATAATGAGGCTGAGGATATTAATACGCCCCACGTGACTGGTGGAGTCACAGAGCAAAGAGAGCAGTTGTGTTTAATTTATCAGCTTCAGGGCTATAGCATGTCACTCAAAGTGGAGAAGGATCAGGCAGCCCATTTTCATGGCACTGTAAGGGGAGAGCTATGTGCCCTTGTGAGTGAGTGAGTGAGTGAGTGAGTGAGTGAGTGAGTGAGTGAGTGAGTGAGTGAGTGAGTGATTGATTGATTGATTGATTGATTGATTGATTGATTGATAGATAGATAGATAGATAGATAGAAGCAGTCGGCAGCCACAGAGTAGCGCCCGGGGACCAACTCCATTTCTAAAGGCAGTTCCTTGGTCTGGGGTGCCAGTTTGCTGGTGCGCTTGGTGTGTGTGTTCGTGTGTGTTCGTGTGTGTGGCCATTATTGGGTCTGCCCATCTAAAAGTTAGTCTCTTTGCCTGCCCGTCTGTATGTCTGTCCTGCTCCATGTTTACCTGTTTGTCAGCCCGTCTGCACACCAGCCAGTCAGCACTTCTGTGTGCATCAGTCTCCCTGCACATGTGAGTCGGATTGTCTGCATATCAAAAGGCTTCCTTCAGGTCACAGGCCATTTGTTTTCATGTTAGCGGCTAAGATACGCCAGCGGCTGGGGATTTGCAGCACCAAGCGGAGCATGGAGTGGGCCAGTGAACAAAACAGATACACTCATACAAACTCACACAAAAACCTGCATGCACTTTTCTCGACTTACTCAATTATTCTTTCCACTTCCCTTCATTTCAAAATGTAGAAATAAAGAAGATTTAATCAGCTCTTAAAAGAGAATACATATGAAATAGGACATGATGACACATCAATGAGAGGGAAAGCAGAGTTATAAGATGACTGAGGTAAAATCACAGTAATAGGATTCTGTGCGTGGGTATGTATGCGTTCATTATTGGGTGTGGGGGCACGTCTGTATATTCCTGTGCATGCATATGTATGCACATATGGACATATCCTGTATATGCATTTTTGCGCATAGGCCTGTGGGTGTGAGAGAGAATGTCGGCACACCCACTATTAGGTCTGGTTTTTTTTTTTTGAATGAATTGACGCACCATCTTCCATCAGGGTCGAATTCTATCATTAATTTTAACACAGATCAGACCAGGCAGCACACTGGACAATCAGTAGAGACCTTTCAGCGAGTCAACCCTCCATAGAATGTAGCTACATCCTGGTTTCATGTTGATCAGGTCTTGCAGCAGTCTTGGGCCTGGTCTTATGGCCAGCTCAGGCCAGGTCTCAGGGCAGTTTTGATCCAGGTCTCGTAGCAGATTTGGGAGAGGTCCACGACCATTTTGGACCAGGTCTCGCAGCAGTCTTAGGCCAAGCCTCAAGGCCGACAAAGGCCAGGTCTCAGGGCCGTTTTGAGCCAGGTCTCGCAGCAGTCAATGGCCACTTTGGACCAGGTCTCATGGCAGTCTAGGGAGAAGTCTACAGCCATTTTGGGCCTGGTCTCACAGCTGTCTTGGGATACGTTACGGCCATCTTGGGCCAGATCTCCCTGCCAAGGGCCAGGACTCCTGACAGGCTTAGGCCAGGTCCAGCAACTGTCTTAGCCCGAGGCTTGAGGCTGGCTCAGGTCAGGTCAGGGGTCTTGGGATTTTTTGGGCCAGATCATAGGACTCTCTCAGGTCACAGCTCTAGGCAGGCTTAGGCCAGATGTTGCAGCCATCTTGGGCCAGGTTTTGGGATCGTCTTAAGCCAGGTCTTGCGGCCATCTTAGGCTAGTTCTTCTTGCAAGCTTAAGCCTGATTCATGCTTCTTGCGGTTGGCGCGGTCAGCACGGCCCGCACGGTGAAATGATGCAGTTGCGGCCAGGGTGACAGAGCGCGGAGGGTCCGCGGAGGCTCTGAACGCCAAGCCGCGCACCTAGAGGATTTTGTAATAACGCGGTCAGGGTCGCACAGACCGCGTTGCAATGATTGGCTAGCTTCAGGACTCCTAAGTTCATATACCGATTAAATTTAAAAATGGAAAGCTTTAAAGAAAGGCCAGCTGAACATACAAACAGCTGAAAATACATATGACTTCCAACACATGGAAGGAGATGGGAAATGTTCATCAGACGTGTAGTAGACAAAATGGAAAACATTTCGCAACCGCTTAGTGAAAGCACAAAAAATTGAAGGGGAGGAGTGGAGAGGCTGGCGGAATCAGTGTATGGGCAATATTTTCATCATTTTCCTGCCTCATGCTGTTTATAAAACTTAGGGAGACAAAATCAAATGTCTATGCAGCGCTCTATTTAACCCAAGGTGTTCTGCATTTATCGTATTTTGAACGTGTTTATCACAGAAATAAGATTCAGTAGGGCAACTGTAGAGCAGGTCCGTTCTTGGAGCCCCTTCGACCGCATCAAGCATGAAACGACTCGACCGTGCGCGCCGTCTGCACTGCTGAAACCGCGCCGACCGCAAGAAGCACAAATCAGGCTTTAGGCCAGGTCCGGAGGCTGTGTTAGGCCAAGTCTTTTGGCCATCTTAGGCCAAGTCTCTGAGCTGCGTCAGACTCTGCTTTACTCTAAGTCGGGAATTTAAGCCTCAAACAGCTACGCTAGTGATGGGGAATTTACAAGTGCATGAGTCATAGCGGTGATACAGTAAATCACAGGAGGTCGGCGTGTTGACGGTGTATCAGGGGGAGGATGGGGGAGAGGGACTCCACTGGCCATAAATGTGAAAAAATGGCATCAAGCAGAACCAAAACTTCAAAATGATGTTTGAAATAAATAAATCTGTTAGCAGCACAAACTATTACTGGTTTCCAATATCCAAAGGTAATGCTTGCTGATATCCATGCACGGTGTGGGATTTATCAAGGATCACAAATTCATAAATACAGACAATAGAGGACAAGACTGTTTCTTGAAGAACCTCACTTCTGCTAATCACAGGTTTAACATGGCACTTGGCTATGATAAATAGAAAGAATGCATTTCAGGTGAGGACTGGCCAGATTTGGCATTTGCGCAAAGGGGTTTAGTATGACGGTAAAACATGGGCAGGGTGGGAAGGAAAATACAGTCGAAATTTGAGCAAAGCATCTTTAGGCAAGCGATAAAGATAAAGCACCACATCCGACCAAAAGACAGGCAGAGACCTTCCCGTAAAAAAACTGATGCCGGCATCTCAAACCGGGGTCTACAAAACCAACTGGGGTTCCAAATATGCCTAAATTGGGTTAGCGTCTCACCAAACCAAAAGAAACAATTCAAGATGGACCACCCACAAACGTCTAACATACGAAAAAAAAAAATCCCTAAAATTAAAGTTAAAACAAAAGCAAAAGTAAAAAAAGTAATTAAAAAGCCACTTACTATGACCCAAGAAAATTATAATAAAATCAAAACAACATAAAACATCCGTACAGGCTATCATCATAGATAGGACTCAAAACCACACAGGAAAAATCCGAGAGTTAATCCTGCTTTTGTGCTTCTATTTATTTTGAGAGAAGTGAAAGGTCACAGTAAAGTCCCCAAAGAACAAAGTAAAAATATCTTCAAAAAAATAGCTAATCTTTTTTCTGCTTCAGTACAGCTAAACTTCAAACAAAACCTGAAAAGCACTGAGTTATGAGGATTTTTCGGGTCCCTTTGAGGTTAGTTCAGATATTGCTCACAAAAAGTTCTGGTTTTCGAAGTCAAGCAAAGTCAGAGCTGTGCTGAGTAATTTCTGCTGCTAATCAATAGTCTTTCCGCAGCCGGCATCCAAGTGCCACGGTGGATCATGATACAGGTGGTTTTTAAACGTTTACACAGGCGTCTCAGTGACCTGGGTGCTGACTCTACATAAATATCCAACTGTATCTTCTTGTTGCTGTTGGAATTAAGCTTACTATGGCACAGTTGGCACTGTCAATTTAATCAAGTTGTTAGATATGCTTCACTTAGCAAAACCCTGGCTAACCCTTGCTTCAGAAATCTCACCAAATACAACTTCATGTTCATACCAAAGAGCTGCATAAGAACAAACAAAACATTTCATAGTAAAAAGAAGAAACTGCAATCAATATATAAAAGGCAAAAGATGAACAAGGATAGTTATGGTTCCTCACTTATTTTAAATACTTATTTTTCCTTTTCCAGTTGTTTTTCTGAGAAGTTTCATACTTTTTTGTGAAAATAATTTGAACGACAGAACCTCATTCAGCCACGAGTGCCATGAATCACAATTTCTGCGTGGGTCTTCAAATCATTCGACTAAATTGAAGACTAATGACACATTCTGAGAGGAAACGACATTTTCACAGCGAAGGTAAGAAATCTAAATTGCAGATGGAAATTGAATTAGTGGGATATTCAAGTGAGTGGATTCAGGCCTTTCACAACGATGGACTAATCATGATGTTAGGGAGAGGCAAGCAGTAAATGTTGAGCCCTAAACATTGAAGTGACCGAATCCTGGACATTGTAGACAGTGGATTCTGGTTATGGATTGCAGGGTGTTGTGGGAATTGTAGGCAGAGGTTTGTAGTTCAGTTCTGTGAGGACTTGTGGGTAATTCAGGTATGGAATTTTTATTAAACATTGCCTGAGTAGGCAGAGTATTGTGGTTAAATATTGCAGGATGTTATTGGCAGTGGTCGTAGCCAGAACCAATAACTGGGTAGGCACAGAGGATCCCTTTGAAACAATTATTAGTCCTGACTTGTTCTCAGTCTTTTCACTTTATTAACAGTAATTTCACTCTGAAAACTCCACACTATCAGGTGTTGCCAGTGCTCCTAGTTAAGGTAAGATGATAATCGTTCATTTGAACCCACATTTTGGCGCATTCCACTAAGACTTATACAAAATTGTGTAAAGGTGTTTCAAATCTTTGTCTTTTATTTAATTTAAACAATGTAAACCACCTTGTAGCACAGGTTAGATCACCTGATGAGCTGAAAACGTAGGAAGGGAGTTCCAGTGCTGTTTCCCTTTCATAAAGCGCAGGCCTACTTACGAGTAAAGCATTTTTCTGAACTGAATTTATTCAGCCAATTATTTAGTCATTTTTAGATTGCATTAAGAAAGATGTTGTGCCTTTAATTGCCAATGGATTTTTCTTATAATTGGAGAACATTGTAATAAGGGGAAAGGATTGAGAATACGTCAGAACTAATAATTGTCGTAAAGGGTTGTTCTCTGCCTACATAATTTTCAGTTCTGGCAATGCCACTAGTCGTAAGTATTGCAGACAGGGCATTCTGATTAATCACTGCAGGGTGTTGTGGGTAATGCAGGTAGGCCATTGAGGTTAAAGATTGCAGGGTGTCTTTAGCGCTGTAGCAGCACGCTGTGATTAATATGTGCAGACTGTTAGGGGTTTATCCATCTGCGCCCCGGAGCTGACTTCTGTGTCCTCTTGTATTAACACCATGATGAGATGGGGGGGTTTAATCCAGCTTTTATCGACTCTTCTGCCCATTTCCCACCAGATCTACCAAAAAAGAGATAATTAAAGCCAGTTCTTGTTAGCGCCATGGGCTAGATGGGTCAGGTTACTGCCCTCAATAAGCGGAGAGAAGCTAAGCGGGGGATACAAGGATCGAAAGATAAACAGAGAAAGAGTATACACACGGAGGGGGAATGTTCTGGTTACCTTTGTCTTAGAGGGAAGCCAAAACAGTGCGGTTGATATTTTTTACATATATATATAAATATGCTTTTTTGCCACTGCCCACTGATATCAGTCAAAGAAATGATACTGGGAAAATCACAGTAATTAACACAACCGGAGAAATACGATGCAGATATTCGGCAAAGATTTTAAGTGGGCACAGCCAAAGCCTCTATTATGTTTTATGGTATTATTATGATATGTGCACATTTACTCTGGATAGTGAATATTCATACCAAATTTGAGTGTACATGAGCCATTACATAAAATTGTTATCAGGAATTTAACCTGGCAGAACCTCAGACATTACAAAGACCAACTCTCCATGCATTTCTACTACTCTTGACTCCCAGCAGTGGAGTCCTCTCACGGATTTAAAAGGGCAATAAAGACCTGCTCCGTGATGTGAGGATTTATATTGCACAGCCACACATCACAATAACACTGCACCACTAATGTCGTTGCCCTCCTCTCTCATCAAATCAACTCAAATGCTTTGACGATACTTAACCACAAGGAGCCCGACTGAGGGATTTAGCATTTGATTTAACCAGAGGCACACGTCGCTCAAGAGGCCAGATAATGACTTGCACTGCCTGCTCCCAACCAACCTCCTTCAGCATGTAAAGTACACTCTTATGACTTCAGGCAGCCAAATAAGATTGGTTAAAAAGAAAGGAAAATTTTAAAAAATATCCTCTGCAATTCTGCCCAATACGTTTGATAACAGCAGGAGGTCCAATCGTAAAGTGTGGAGGTAATTCTCAACAAAAAGTGAAATTATTTTGCAACCGTAGCAGTTGGGCTGGAGGCCCAGATTTGGGTACACTGTTTGAGGGAACACCTGTTATTCCCTCACACAGAGCATCCTGTCTGCAGCAGTGCGACATTCACGATCCAAACTCCCACACACTCCCACCCACAGCAGAGCAGGTCTGTACCAGCTATTCAGAGCAGAAATCAATGCGAGGAAGAACACTTATCTCTATATGGTCAGCAGACTGCAGACTGATACAATGCTGCTTTACATGCAAAAATGTAGAAAATAAAATGAGACAGAGGCGGAGGAAGAGAAAGGAGAGATAGATGAGGGAGGAGAGGACCAGAGGGGGTAGAAAGATAGGGATACCGTCAGCTTGCTTACCTCCAGCAACCAATCAAGTTGGGCAGAGGTTAGGCATCTGTTTGACTGTACAAACAATATATCCCTAATTTCTCAAATTAATTTCAATGATATTTCGTGGACATGCTGGCCATGGGCCATGGTACAATCCATTACATTTTGAAGGCGATGCGGATCAGCATCCGGGTCCAAGAATTTTTTTTTTAATAGGATTCTTCCCCACTGCAGTATTGCAAGATTGGAATAAATGCCATACGTCTTAAAATCCACTATACGCAAGCAATGTTCAATGCAACAAAACTTAGCCAATGGTGGAAATCCTAATGGCTGCCCTTACAGATTTGCGTATCATAGAAGAGTTGAATGTTGGCTGAGAGGAGGTTTACCTTCCATTACCACCTTTGTACCAGTTGTTAACGCATTAGAAAGTATTCACATTCAACACAATTTGCTTCAAAATATCAGACAGCATCATCCTGCCTATTGCACTATATGTGCGCAGGACTAGTAAAAGGGGGCACTTGGGTCATTTTATGAAAATTGAGATTTTCCAACAAAATCAAAGAGTGAGCCAAGTTTTTCATCTTGAGAAAAAAATTGGGTGAATTTTGCGTACAGCAAAGTGTTGTAAATTGACAGTGCAGTAGTGCTGGGATATCACTATCACTGGGATATCACTGAGATACCCCCTTAATCTCAGAATGGAAAAAAATCCCAAGTGACCCCTTTTCCTAGTTCTGCACACATATGGACATGATGTACATAGTATGCTAGCCAGTCAGACAACTCGAGATGAAACACTAATCAGACAGGAACTCCACATGCTGTCACTCACAATCCGAACAATGTTTATGGTTTCTTCGAAGCCAGCCATTACGCGCTTCTGACATTTGAACAGATCTAATTACGCAGGGAAAAAGCCCACAACTTCGTTAAAGAAATAAATGGCACAGACACAGTATAATCTATTCCTTCTGTTTTGAAATACAGCAGTGAATACATGGTAAACACTAAGCAACATTACTTGCACTTTATTTAACAAAATGCCTCTTGCAATGTGAGACTCCAAGTCATTATTTGTAGGTCTCTTTCCACCATAAAGTTTACCACCAGCTTGTTGTAGTTGACTGGTTTGTGTTACATACATTGTGTCGGCTCAACAATAAGCTCCTCCAATACCTCTCATGTCACTGCTCTCCCCTCTGTTACACGGGACTCTCTAAGAGCCTACGGTGCATGTGAATTCTCAAAAGACCAAGACACCTCTGTAATTAATGGATATGAACCAAAAGTAGTGTGGTTATTAGCCATGACAAGGAGTATCAAATTGTTGATGTCATTAAGGAAAGGAGGCAATTAGCTCCTTTGTTGCAGTGGAAACACTGGACCAACGGGTCATTCCATGTCAAATCACCCAAAAAAAATGGGATTCTACACCTCACTTGTATTGATTTTCTTCAGATTTGATCTCCCAGACACCGAGATCTCATATTTCGACTCAATCGGACCTTTCAGTGCAAAGTTACGGTCTTTTGGGTTTTTTTTTTTTTTGATATTTCGCGAAAAATGCCCGTGGCTGTCAAAATTCAAATGGCTGTATCTCCAAAACTACTTGACAGATTTTCACGAACAAGGTATTGTTGGAAAAGGCATCACACAAGCATTCCAAATTCTTAAACTCATTCTGGTAACTCTGGGTGTGATGAATAATTGACCTATAATTTGACCTCAAAATTGAGCTTGAGGGTTGCGTTACGTTGAATTTTTTAAACACCAAATTGTACCCTGATGAGGTAACCACAACATATCAAAAACTTGGAAACATATTTTTTGTTTTTCAGCAATGTCCAATTAAATCTGGCATACCCTTGCTGAAATTCAGGACTGTGTAAACAAAATGTACTACGTACATACTTATCCCAACAGTTGAGTTCTGTTAAGTGTACTCTTGTTCCATGTATGGTCAAGTAATGTTTTTTACCCTGATAGCTGGCAAATTTTCTAGTTAAAATCAAAGTCAAATCCCACTGCCGAAGTTGCTCCTGGAAGTGTAGTCCCATTTGGTTCAGTTTATTCTGAATCAATTTGCCAAACTGGGCAGACCTTTGAAATTTTCATCAAGTGATTGCGGCTGAGAGTATATTGCCATGATGAGGATGATGTAAGTGACGGGGTGTCAATAACAAACAGAATATCCACCTCAGGTAGCCAATAAATGTCATTCCATGATAGCCAGTGTTTTGATTGATTTGTCTCCTGATACAAACAAACTGTAAACAAGATTCATTGATGGGAGGCATCCTGAATAAAATGAAGATATACATGCACTTACATTTTTAATACTCTCAGTTGTTTACAAATACTGAAAATGGAATGATGTTGTAGATACCTCATCAGAGTACAATTTGGTGTAAAAAAAAATCAAGGTCACAAGACCCTCAAGGTCAATTCTGAGGTCAAAATATAGGTCAATAATTCATCACACCCAGAGTTACCAGTATGAGTTTAAAAATGACAGATATGGAATGCTTGTGTGATTCCCTTTCCAACAACAATATCTTGTCTCTCAAAATCGGTCAAGGAGTCTTGGAGATATGGCCATTTGAATTTTGGCGGCCATGGCCATTTTTTGCAAAATAGCGAAAGAAAAACAAAAGGCCGTAACTTTGCACTAGAAGGTCCGATTGAGCTGAAATTTGAGATTTGGGGGTTTGGGGTCACAACCAATTCACACACAAATTTTGAGCAAAACTGGAGATGGTGAGGTTTAGCTAATTGGGTGATTTGACATGGAATGACCCCAACCTTAAAATAAAGGAGAGATTGAATATGGACCACAGTCCTTTGCAGCAAAAACAAATGGATGCATCATTTGTGACCCAAAGTTTTCCAATAAATTGAGAAGGCTATCTTCGCCAGTGAGCTCATGATGATCCTCAGGAAAGTACATCTGATTTTTCTCAAACATATTGCAACGTACATTTGAAATGACCCAAAAACTTTCCCTTGACCTATGACTCTTTCTAGCTAGGCCGAGGAAAAGAGGTGATGAAAGTAAAAAGGCCTTGTATTTTTGAGAATCAGATGGTATTTTGCTGGATGGGCGTAGTGTTGAAGGAAAGAGCAGTGCATGCCTCCGCAGGGACCCAGGCCATCTCTGCCCATCCACTCAGCACTCATTCAGTCAAACTTGAATGGTTTAAATCATTTTCTTTTTCAGTTTTTCTGGCTAGTTCATAAAAAATGAAATTATCCACTAATCAGACAGATATAGCAATCAATGCACACATCATACTCAGCTGATTATAACATTGGAGTTAGACTAGGAGCTCGCTTGATCTGTAATTTGGCCAAGGTCGCCAGCTAACGTAGCTAAGGTAGCCAGCGAGTTATGAACAAAAAAAAATAAAAGAATCATCTCTGTTAAAATTTACAATTAGACATGAGGTCTTCTGTGAGTTTAATCTTTGATTTAAGGTTAAGATTTGGCTTAGAAACAACTTTTTAGGTCATGATTTTGCATCTTATTTAAAATATAATGATGTGGCCCATCTATTGGTCAGGAATTGCTCAGTGAAGCTTTAACGAGACAATGAACAACGAAGAGGATTTCTCTTACTGCAGTAGTTTTGTCTTAGGCAAGTGTTTTTTTTTTTTAGAATTTATTCTGTCTAGCGACTAGTCTGTCATTTCAAATGATGTGAGCATAGACAAAAAGAAAACAAACAAAATTATGCCATAAGGATACACAGTTATTAAAATCGCATGCACTGAAGCACTGCCATGAATGATGACTTCTGTCATGGTAGTCCTGCTCTTCTACACTAGTTCAGCAGTACAGACACCCGCCCTATTCTTTATAAGTACTGACCTGTCCAGCACTTCTGCAGCACTGACTTCAGTACTGTTTTTATTGCTCAAGAAAATAACAAGAGTTGTCAGAAGATAAAACAGCATGCCAGAAAACTTTAACCTTGCTGTCCATGGATGCCGACGCCGATGCAGAGGGTATGGCAATAGCTCTCCCGGCGAGCTAAAAAGTAGGCCCAGAAATTTAGGGCTGAGCATAAGTTAGCATTAGCCTGGCATATGCTCACCGCGTGATGCTGCCAATTAATTGCCTGCTTTGTGTGCAGAACACATGGGACACAGTGCTACTGTCCCCAAATCTCCACTGAGAGGAGAGGGTAAACAGCAGTGGCCATGGCAATATGCCGGCCGCTAATTCAATAACCTGGCTCAAGAGTCAAAGAATCCGGACTGGCATCTGGGCCCTCAGCCACTGAGGCACAAGGAACCGTTGTATAAGTTTAACAGAACACTACCGTATTAACCCTTTCAGAGGTACCACCACAAATGTATGAAAAGAGTGTTCATAATGGCATACG
The DNA here is from genome assembly GCA_029721435.1 of Gymnothorax reevesii. NCBI lineage: Eukaryota > Metazoa > Chordata > Actinopteri > Anguilliformes > Muraenidae > Gymnothorax > Gymnothorax reevesii. Next base: position 107,326,855 of record CM056579.1, read on the forward strand.
AAAATTCTGATGCAACTCAGGTCTGGTCACTCAAAGTGACTGAGATCTAGAACTCAGATTCTCACATACCCTTCAATAACACCCTATAAACTGAGTTCTAAAACAGCAAGGACTTTTGAGGAAAAACACACTGAATGGGTTAAGGGCTGAAAAATATGCACACTGGCACTGCAACAGGCTTCCCCAAACCTAGGAGTCATGCGACTTCCTGAACTTGCTGAATGACAAAACAGTCCCTGAAATTTGTTCATATTGTCCCATGTAATTCTATGCGGTTCCACAGGTCCGCTGTAACTCCAGTGTAGCCTGTTGGAGTATGTGAATGAGCGTGACTGTGCGCCAGGCACATAGTGAGGCAGCTCTCCAAGGTCCCCCGTGTTTCCCCATGATGATAAAGGCCTGATGAGCCTGATGGGTCATTTATTTATTTATTCATTTAATCGCGCATTTGTTAGAAAATCAAGAGTTCAGGCTTCAGAGCTGTCTGCACACCTGTGCATTCTTCATTTCACTCTCCTGGAGACACTGGGTGAATTGGCTATGGTGAATGAAGTCTTACAACTTACTGGCCAATGCTTTGAAAATTAACACATCAAAGCGGGAAGTATAGTGCGACACAGAATTCAAAATTACTCGTGTCCCTCCTACAATCAAGGGAGGAGACTTCACAAGGCCATTACATGCCACGCAGACAAATTAGTCGGAAATAGGCTACTTATTAATGCCATGAATCTGTGGTTATGGCTAAGGCTAGGTTATTATGTGCAACCTAATCCCCACATTAGTTATTTGAGTAAATATAATCTATTTTGAGGACTTCAGCTGGGTAACTAGTGGTGGTGTTTCCACCTCTCTGCCCATGAAATGCATATTCAATTTTGCTGAAGTATACAGCACAGTAGCCCTGTTCCAAAAGGCGAGTCGTTGCTCGGAAAAGAATTTCATGGTGACACAGCAATCACGTTAAAACCCAGTTAACATGCTAATGTTGTCTTGATGGAGCATTTGGGATGTAGCCCAGTGACAGAGCAATTCCTCATCAAAACTGTTCCAAAACAAAACACGTTTCTGATATCAAAAATTTCTCATGCAACTACAATGCCCATTTTTCATTTATATTGTTAGCTCAGCCAATCGACTGCTACCTTCAGCATTTTTTTCTTCCATTGATAATGCTTATCTAAGCCATTGTATGTAACGTTAACATTATCTCGCAGATGCGCTAAACGACTTCTAAACAAAATTTGACGTTATCTCCGATGTCGAGATGCTTCCAATTTCAAGCAATGAAAGTAAATGACTCATGTTCTTTTAAAGGTGGTCGAGCTATCAAATTTTAGCATGGCGCCGCTAACAAAGAAAAAAAACTGATTCTGGGCAAACAAATATTGAATAATTTTTCACTCAAAAAACCCCATTACCAAATCAAACAGCAGGGAGAGAGGGAAAGAAGAATAGAGGGGGAATGAGCTTGAGGCAGATGAGAAGAGAAAGTGAAGCTTTGCAGCAATTAGGGACCAAAAAACAGGCAAACTCAGAGAATCAGGCAAAGATCCAAGAGCCCTAAGTATAGCCCTTGGGTATACTGCATTGGCCATGGTAGGTTGGTTCCATGTACTTATACCTAACATACTACACCTAATAGAATAATTGGATTTTTTTCAACACATTTCTGTTGCAAGCGCTGTTTTTATTACAGCTCAATAATGAAAGTAACTTTCTTAACCTCTTAAACTCTAACTTTTTGCTTAAGTTTTCCCTTAAGTGAATCCAAAGTCAGAAAAAGCATTCTCTTCATATTGCAGGTCAATGTTACATTCATATTTTGCATGTGCTGGTCGCAGCGCTTCACTGAAGCTACATCATACTTCTATTGAGAGAAATATTCAAGCCCAGGATGCCATGTTTTTATGGCCACAACATTGCATAAAATAAAAAGTATCCAGACCTTGTAAATCATTTTATACATATTTCCCTGTGATTCAGCAGGACATATTGCGGATCAGAGGAAACCTTGGGACCAACACTAGAATTTAAAACAGGCCTGAAGTTCTGCATGGGTCCGTAGTTTTTATGGGGTTAAACTAACATTCAATGCATAAAGGAATGTTCTGCTGCACATGCTGCCGACATTAGCAGGCTGTAAAAAGGGGGACATTGTCCACCGTAAACCCAGATAGTGCGGCAAACTCAAATGTTCGGGGGAAACCTATTACTTCAAAAAAATTACATAAGCCAACTTAATTGCATTGCGTGCTTAAAGTACATAAGGTAAAAATTATTCTTACTACGTTTTCAAGTGATGTAAGCACAAGATCACCAAGCTGGTTTACACAATTTTTTTAAGGCCATCTGTCTCCACAAAACAATTGAGAGCACCACGCCATCTGGGGTTTACAGTGCAGAGGATGTTTAATTGAGATCCCCACTGAATCATTAAGGAAAGATGCAATTGATTCATACATGAGGTCCAACCACCACACTGAGGCCTTCCTGACTGAGGTAAATTTGACTACAGATATGATTTACAGACCAGTTTGATTTCAGTAATGGCTGCAAAGAAAATAATTGCTTGCATATGATGATTAATACTGTGAATCTTTAATTTCCCAGGTCAGTGTTGCCCTTGAGGAAGTGGGAGAGGCAAAATAAAGGGAAATGAAGTGCAGTTAAGAGGTTTGCCAAATTAGATATTGATTCTTGTAATGGTGATAATGGCACTATAATTTAATTGAGCTTGAGTTCATATACTGATGTCGGTCTATGGCACTTCATTATAACACTGCAAAAACAAAATCTTACCAAGCATTTTAATCCTATACGTGGACTAAAAACACTCATTTCTATCACTTTTTTTCTCAGAAAAAGAAATTCTGCCACTCAATGTGAGATCATTTTGACTCATTTCTAGATTTGTCCACGGGATTAGACAATTTCACTTCTTGATTTATGAAGAAAAAGTAAACATCTTCCATCATTCATCTCTACTGATCTCCGTAAGTGCGATGTACTGATCCGCATCCGAGCAGTTTCTTCGGAGGGTACCACCGGGCCTGCAGAAAATTCCAGGGGAAACACTGGCCCACATTATCTGGACTAAAAAGGCTTCACAACAGGATGACTTTGATTGTTACTCAAACTTGTGAGTTGACAGCGTATCAATGGAGTGATGCGAATTTGTCAGGGTTCCTACCCCAACGACCCTTGCCCTCTACTCCAGTCCAGCCCCGCCCACCGTCCGAGGTGAGTAGCTACTCTCGCACATGGCAGATGTGCGTCGAGCACATCTGCGAATAAGTTGGTTCAATTGAAAGTCTTTCTGCATACGTGCAATGAGCAGAAAAAAGAGGGATTTCTTCAAAGGCACATACAAACTCGAGTTACAATCGAAGGCGGCCACAGCGACAGCAGCTCGGAAGCGAGGATGGGGCATTCTACTGTAACAAAGAAGATCTGAAACATCAGAGAAAATATGGAACTCATTCCAATGAATGTATTTTTACAGCTTTCCTTCTCTCTTGAAACCTGATCTGGAAATTGAATAAGCTCGGCCATCAGTAAAGAGAGTTCAAACTGTTAAGTGTCAGGAAATCAGAATCAGCAGTTTTGGCAGGGATGGAAAGAGCAAAACTGCCAACATAGGGTCAAAATTATGTGTAGATTTTTATTCCTATATTTTTGGAAATAAGTTTTCCAGTTAAACAATCTGAAATACAAGCAACACCACAGCGCTCTCAATAAGAACCTCTACTCTGGTGAAATGCATGCTGGGAATCACAGACCCCAGCTGATTATTGCATATTCCTTTGACAGTGTTCAGATGAAGCAGTGAACTGAGGTGACACTTCATATCTATCAATGTGCTTATAAGATCAGGCGCTGAGGCCGACAGAAGAGAAATGTATAATTGATGAATGCTCTTTCTAGGCAATGCGCCGAGTGAAAAAGAGCCCTTTCTCAGTTTTACCACCTAAAACCAGCCCCTCAAGACAGGATATTCAAGACTTTTATTACCAGAAAAATTAAAAATAGAAATTGAAAGACAAAACTTACTTTCATTTTCTATAATGAGTCGGGAGCAGCGTCATGAATAATCATGCAGAACTAATTTTGGAATTAAATCGCTCAGCCTGCACAGAACCTCATTCCAAGACACTTTCATCTCTAATTGGGTACTAAGATTGGGACTGCATATCTATGATGGGGTATTTACATCATAACCGCGGATTTCTGACAGGGTACTCAGGGCTGGTCATTTTTCTGAAAGTAATCGGTGCCACTTTCTGATTGGGTAGGGAAGGTCTTCTCGCTGAAGGTAATCAGTGCCACTTTCTGATTGGGTAGGGCAGGTCATCTTGCTGAGGGTAATCAGAGCCACTGTCCAATTGGGTACTTAGGGAAGGTCATCTCTCTGAAATAATCAGTGCCACTTTCTGATTGGGTACTCACGGCTGGTCATCTCTCTGAAGGTAATCAGAGCCACTTTCTGATTGGGTACTCACGGCTGGTCATCTCTAAAGGTTGTTGTGTTCCGGGGTTCTGGCCTTTGGCCAGAACAGTATTCATGGTTTTAACAGTTTCATGTTTCAAGATTTCATAGTTCATAGTTTCATAGTTTCATGTTCATAGTCACAGTTTTAACAATTTCTTGTATCAGGTTTTTGCATTCCATGTTTTTTACTTTTCCATGTTTTTGTTTTTGCCAGGTCTGCCATGCCACTCCACCGCTTGTCTGCGTTCCGCCCCGTGCCTTCGTTGTTGCACATTTCTGAGCTCTGGTTGGCTTTGGTATTTCCCCTTCCTTCCATGCTGTGCTGGATTCGGGCCTTTCTAAACTTAATTGACAATTAACTGTTTTTAAGTTACTAACATTTACTAACACTCACTGGGTTGGTGTAATTCTTAGATAGGCACATTACTAATACTACTAATTTAGACAGGGAGTTTATTGTCATGATTCCTGCTTTTCTATTTCAAGATCTTGCTGTGCTTTTCTGTTCTTAACATTCATGCTTGCTTCCAAACTGCATACTTAATTGGTACTTAAGCTGAGCACGCTCATTCTCTTAATGAGCAGGTCATGTCATCCAATCTCTGTCCATGTCTTGATCTTGCCATGCCTCTTGTTTCTCTCTCTCTCCAGGTGTTACCCCTCATGTCATGATTTTCAAGCCTTTATCTGGATGCGGTGGAAGTTGGCTGGCAGACAGTGTCTCGCGTCTCATTGCATGTGCAAGTTTAGCCAAGTTCTTATTGTCAAGATTCCCTAGCATTTCTAGTTTCAGGTCTTGTCCCAGCCTCTTGGTTTTTGAATTTATATATAGTCTGGTTATTTATTTTTCTTGTGCTTCTTGCCTGGAGTTTCCAGTGCCTTTTTGTTTTTTGCCTTTTGCATTTATTGTTTATAGCTCCGTGTAGCTTACCTCAGTTTGTTTTTTGCAACCCTTTGGGCCAAGTTTTTTGTTGGCCCTCGTGCCTGTTTTGTTTTGGTTTATCAATAAATTCTCATTCCCTTTTCCCGCATCTGGTGTCACTGATTCCATATCAAAGGTAATCAGAGGCAGCTTCTGATTGGTTACTCAGGGGTGCATATAAGCATGTTTCGCTGATGCAGGCAACTTTGGATGGCTTAGTTTTTTTTTTTGTTGGGTTCTGGGTGAATTACAGTGCATGAGGGAAAATGGCTATCAGCCTAATCGTTCGATTGCCTCAGACTGGCCACATGACGTTCATGTGATGATCACATGTGTCTCTGAGCACAACTCCATAGAGACAACTGCTGCAGTTTGGCTGACCATTTGAGTACACCCTTATGGGTAAGGCGCTTGAATCCTGATATCCTATTTTAGAAAACTAGCTTCTAAATCCCCTAAAGATGCCTGACATCGTCAAGACATTCAAAGCAATATGCTCTCATTTTTAAATGCATTTTTCACACACCTTTTCAGAAGCACTCTGCTCTTCAGTGCTGGCTGCACTGTGCGAATTGCAATAAAGATGGCGGATGCTGCTGGACTTGCCGTGGTAAATGTCATGTAACTACTGAACCAACACGCAATGCAGAAATTGCCTGTGTCATCATGACAGACGGCTGGACTCCTATCAATACTGCTAATCCATGATTATGCAATTATGTCAAGGCTACCCCTGCATGATCGGACAACTACATCATGATTCCTAAACTCTGAATGGGTAGTCAGAGTTGCTCTTCTCTCATTGGGTCGTCAGTGCCACTTTGATTGGATACAGCGGTGCTTATCTCTGATTTGGTACTCTGATTTGGTATCCCCAATTGGGTACTGAGGCAAGTGCTGCGCATCTCTGATTGGGTGATTGGAGCTACTCTCCTCTCATTCACTGCAACTAAGCTGCTCTTCTCTGATTGGGTGGTTAAGGCCACTCATCAGCAATTTGGTGCTCAGGACGGCTATCCCATGGGATGGTCACAGCTGCTTCATAGGCTGCTCAGGGTTGCTCATCACTCATTGGGTACTCAGGGGTGCTTATCGTTGATTAGGTAATAAGAGCTGATTTTGATTGGGTACTCAACATTGCTCAGATCTTGGGTTCTGACCTATAAGTAGGTACTCAGGGCTGCATCATAGTAATTGAACCCTTGCAGAGCCACTGAAGTCTCTCTCTTTCTGTAATAAATGTGAACATAAATGCAGTTCCCCTCCCTGACCAGCTCAGTAAACAGATCTGTGCCCCTGTAACTGAGATCCAGGGCTCCCAGTCAGAAGCCTTCACCTCACCTCCATACATTCAAGGAACAAAGAGCTACGATACTGGAGACCTTCTAACGATGGGATCACACCAGTAGCCCTTCCTACCGCCCTACTTCCTATGCCGTTGCCCTGACCACACCCACCATTAAACTAGGCCATTATTGTGAATTTCAACGACATACCTGACCTTACGAGACGGGCACCGTTCCAAGGAGACAGACGTACACGTAACTGATACAGAAATACTCGTCTACAATTTGCAATGGATTATTTTACACAAAACCAAAATCAGAGAAACAATTTCAGGAACTCATACAGAGATACAGGGCAGAAGTTAGTCACAGAAAAGCAGTAATCGCGGGCCGTTTCTCAGATCTTTAGCTGCTTTCACACCGGACGCGAAACGAATTTCTCGCGCCACAGATTACATTCAAAGTCAATGCAAAGACGTGTTCGCGTCTTTGCATTATCTTTGAATGTAATCTGTCGTGAGAAAAAATAGATTCGCGTCCCGTGTGAAAGCGGCTTTAGGCAGCAGCCTTCGTTGGCTACATTTTTAGGCTGCTACTTCATCGCAGCCAGAACCATAGTGAAGACGCTTTTGCGTAGAGCAAAGAAATGCAGCCCTCATCTCGCCTGGTATCTGACAGAATTGTCAAAATGGAAATGGAGCGTGAACAAGCGGGCAATTCTGTATGACATCAGGAGAGATGCATGCTGCGTTTCTCGGCTGTATACGAAAGCGTCTCCACACTAGAACAGCCTATGATAACATAGCAAGCCCAAGGATGCAGCCTGTGCTTTGAGAAATAGTCACAGTACCTGACAGTCACAGAAACTCAGTTACAGCAGCAAAGAGATAATGCTGCACGGTTATACAAGCCCTACTTGAAAATGATCACAATTAACACAAAAAAAAAACACAAAAGCTAAATCACAATTTAGGAAAACCTGTCCCAGAAGCAATTCACTTCCACTGCAATTCTGGCTCAGCTGAATTAGAGACCAACACATTGATTTGTGTGAATATGAGAGGAAATGCGAGCACTTCATACAGTGCCACTCGGCAGCCTTTGGCAGTGATTCATATGCTGATCAATATGTTTAAATGATACAAGATCACATAAATAATCGAGATGCCTAAATGGAATGGCATCTAGAAATAGAAGCAGTTTCCTCAACTTCCTATCTCAGGAGATTGACACCGTCTAACATCCCAGAGGGCATAGCGCTCTATGAGGTCCACTGCAGAGCTACCTAAGGTGGAATGCGCTGATAACAGTTAATCTGTGCAGCCATTTCAACTGATAAATATTGCTTGCATGGCTACGACTATCAGCAGAAACTATTCAGAGGAAATCAATCAGTGTATGTGTGCTCATGCAAATGTGTATGAGCAAACATGTCTGTCTCCACAGTGCAGAGTTTGAATGTGTTTGAACATGCATGCCAGCAAGCTTGCGTGTAGACTCGCCATAGCACAATTTTAGGGTGTGTGTGTGTGGGGGGGGTCGGGAGGATTTCTGTGGGAATGGGGTTAGTCAAAGCAGAATGTGAAATACTTAAAGCACCAAATTCCATTAATGATTAAATGAGTATTACTTATTACACTGCAATAACAAGAGTTGCAGTTGAGTGACAGATGGCTATAAATGGCTCATTCAATAGACACAACGTTTCCCGTCTTTGGTGCCATCTAGTGGACAGAGCGAAAGACAAGTTGGTCAGTGAGGAATGTCTCCAAAATGCTTCAGCACGACTGCACTACCTATTCCGTTCACCTAATATGTTTAATGCTACAGGAATACAACAAACTGACAGTTCAATCACTCCAGTGCGTTATCTTGAAAAAATTTTCACCATGTCTTCCTTATCAGAAAAAGACTGTGGAGATGCCATAACAATATTTCCTAAAAGAATTACTCCATTTACATAGGTTTGGGTCCAAACACTGTAAACCTGTTCCTTCACATCAGTAATGCTAACTGCAGATACGTAGGTAAGGAATGCACGAGTGACTTCTAACATCCTAAAATCAAAATGAACAACCTATACTAAATGCCCAACATACAGTACATTCTACCATTCAGTAAAGGACAACTATGAGCCATCACTTCATTAATCAGCGATATGAATGAATAAAAAACTACTCCTTCCTAGCCGCCCCGCCGCCCCCCGCCCCACATACAAAAACCTGGCTAACTGCAGCCTGCTAATTTTGCTGCTGAGCTAGAGAGGGAAGCCTGCAGTAAAACTGTAATAAACATTGACTTACCGTTACTACCCTGTAATTCAGCTACACAACAGCCTATTTGCAGGGCCACCCAGTGATTTTCATTGGTTCCATCTGGCCGCCCCTTCAGTGGGCACCAAAATTAGGCAATTATGACTATCCACATCCCTGCCATTCCTCAACACAGCCACAAGGTGACGTCCATTTCAGAGAATAGTCATGATGATGACACATTGCTGCAGCTTGCCAATCAAGGACATTGCTCGAGGGTCTTGCTCGATTTAGAGAACTAGGCAGCCAATAGCAGAAATTAGACCTGAAGTTTGTTTAAACACAGACAAAGGGAAGCTAGACGAGACTCCGTTTACACAAACACAGCGAAACTAGCCAAATAAATCCCCTCATGTCGCAGATCCAATCAAGACCCGTGAAGGTTCCATTTACCGTGGCCGAGGGGCAGTTCTAAGTTTAACAGAAAGATTTTCCTTTAGCGAGAGGACCGGTGAGAGGAGAGTCACAGTGGAACTATGCAAAATTAAAATCAAAGCTGGATCTCTGTTTCTGCAATCAAGAAACGCAGTCAATTAAAGCCAAAAGGAGATGGATAATAGAGACGTCTGAAGTTAAATCTTCAGACCTCTTTGGCAGAGGCTTTGTTTATGAAGATGATTTTACGGAAGGAGGTCCCGAAACGGAATACCCATTACTGGACAAACACTCATTGGAAAAAGCAAGAAAACACGTGTCTCACACCGGAGAGACATCCAGAAGTTTCCGTGCTAGCATTAGCAGCTATGCAAAAAAGATGTGCGCTGATCTATAGCAGATGCCGTTGGACAGTTCGAGCCTTGTTAGCCACAGCCACTGACACTCTACATCCTGCCTTAAATCGCACCGGCTAATCAGTGTTCCCCATCACTCTGCTCAGCACCCAGTGTTGAGGAGATCACACTAACCCATCCAATCACAGCACCAACCCAGTAAAGGTAAAGGTGCTGGGATTCGCTGCATTTCTGCCCAATCAAACCAAAGCTGACCTTCATTAAAGCTCAGTCACAGCGGAGCTCAGCTTCATCACCACCTGCCAAGCTTCATGACAGTCTGATCATCAGGTTCACCACCACCCAGCTTCATTACTGCCCACTCAGACAGCAGTATTATTAATATCCCCCACTACGAAGTGCAACGAGGGATATTGGACTGAGGTCCGTCCGTCTGTCCATCCGTCCAGGCCACAATGGAGAAAAGATTTCTCACTAAAACTATTATAACCTAGATGTGTTAGGCCTTGTATGCTTTATAGGCTAATCTTGATCTACATTGAATTCGAAAATGCATGTTGAAGCTTATTTTTTTACTGAGTTACAGCCCTTGATTGTAGCGGGGGATAGTGATGACACTATCGTATTATTATTATTATCATTATTATTATTATTATTATTATTTTTACTACTACTACTACTATTATTATTAAATGCAGCCATTGCATTTCGTTTGAAAACACGGCTGAGGCAAGTCCTGGTTCCTTGTTTCGTGACAGAATGGAGACCGAGCAGCTTTCGTCTCGGACACTTTCGAGTGCCTCAGCAGAATGGGTCCTCTGTCGCAGTGGGAAACTCTGACCCCGCGGACACACTGAATGTTCTCACAAACATTACGCAACTCGAACAACATTATCACAGGGCTCTGACATCCCATTAACATGAAGAGGACGCAGAGTGCAGAGCGTACGACTCAGAAACAGCGCTGTCTCGTCGATAAGAGCCAAAACGCGTATTCCCACAGTCATTGCGTTTCACGAGAACCGAGGATACTTCATTTTTCTCAGACCAGACACCCAAAATTAGATTTGTTTACAGCCTCAACCGTCCCCTGAAACCCACGTCCCAAAAGGCATACTCCATTCTCCCTTCCGAGTCCTCTTCAAACTATTTTTACTTTTTGGACCGACATGGACCAGAAATTTCTGATTTGAGTGATGCAGTTTAACTTCCGCAATCTGAGTTCTTGTAGTCCCACAGTTCCACAGAGATCCAGTCTTCCACCGACAGGGACATTTGACAGAGAAGCACAGAGACATTAAATAACCCAAGTTTCAACCCTGGAAAGCGAGGTTCTACCTTGGACTAGAAAACACTGGCTGACTCAGACCAAAAAGTTTTGCTTCCCTGCTGAGATCTCCAGAACTAACATCCCACCAGATCTTTAGCTTTGTTCTGTCCATTAGACAGTACTTGCATGATAGACATAGGAGTGTTCGGTACTGCAAGCTGATAGCTGATGCAGACAAGTGCAGCTAAAAAGTAAGGTGGAGGTTGGCTGCAGGGATCTGTGGTCAGGTCAACAACCAGGCTGCTGAACAACATGGGAGTATGAGACCTAACCTAACATCTAGCAATTAAATTCCTCACTAAAGCTGCTCAAAAATCCAGCCAGTGAGGAAACGAGACTGCACCTAGGCTGCTGAATGATTCAAAAACAAGATGGCATCAATGAAAGCTAGCCTGTGATTTCAGGCTTCATTGTGGAACCTTTTAGGGGAGATGAGGGCTCAACACTGAAACTCACAGGAGGGCAGGAACTCACATGAAAAACCAGGAGAAGTCATTTTTTGCCATCATTTAACCAGGGAGGTTTCACTGAGAACGCTTCTCTTTTTCAATAATTCACAACCTAATTCTTCCATACTTCATCTGCGATGCACGTCAGAATTCCAAGCCCCACCAGTGGCTTAAACCGGTAACTCTACAGCTGTAAGACATGCAGCCCACCACAAGGCTACCCTGCCATTCATTTGTCATCACTGTCTGAACATGCAAAGTGTGTTTCTCTAGAAAGGGAATCTTACCACCCAGTCCTATCAAACAGAGCTGCGACTAATAAGAGCACTCACGAGTGCCAAATCAAGAATTACATGACAGGATTTTTTTGTTTTTTAACCAAACTTGCCATTTAAGGGATTTAGGCCAGGTATTTGCCCCCTACTACTCTACGAAGCAACTTCTGTAAAAAGTGCATTTGTTTTTGAGGCTTGTGTGTTTTTGACTTTGCAATGTTTCTGTTTTTGCAGCGCGTTCCTCCAATTGACGATGTTTTGGGCTGTTGCAGCATGTTTGCCCTCCACTGTACAAAACACATTCAATTGAATCCACTACAGGATGGAACAGCTGCAAGCACAGGCTCGGTTACCCCTTCAGGGTTCATTCCATCAGATCCAATAGCAGCACACGCCAAACGGAAACAACGACTGATAGGGTATAATGGAGCATTACCCCAAACAGATTTGCAGCTGTTCAAAGGGTCAATAAATTCATTTTAGGGTAATGGCTAATTACTTGCCTTAATAATTACACAAGCGCACGAACACAAGTTACCGTTCCTACTGCATCAGCCCAGCCTTACCCTTTGTAGTTCTCTTGCACGGCAGACCTCCTGCGAGGGATGACTTGCCCGACACAGCTTCTGATTGGCTAGTACTCTTTGCCTTTGTTAGTTGGGCCTGTTAAGTTTAGGTATGAGTACTGAGATCGGTTATGGTTACAAAGAACATCAGGATAAGATACTCAGAAGCAGAGTAGGGCAAGTCATGCCTTCAGCATCCTATGGGAAAAAGTGTGTGCGTAAAAAGTACAGAGTGAAGTCACTTCCTGTTTCCTGTGACAGCATGCCAAGAACACTTCCCAAAAGGAAGCAGGGCGGAAACTTGCCGACCCACAGCATCTTAATCTACTGCAATTTCTTCCTGCCACTGTGGACAGAGCGCTGGCTACACCATCAGCCATTCATGCAATCTGGATTCTCTTACATACAGGCAGGCTAAAGAGCACATGGGCATCAGGCAAGAGGAGGGCAGGGTCACCCATAGTCTGGAAGGGGTCAGATGTGAGTCAGGGAGTATTTTGGGACTGTGTTTGATGGCCCATCGACGTGTCACTACTATATTAGCAAAGAGTGTGGTTATGGGCCTTTTTAAAGAAAAATTTTTTAAATTGCAAATCATATTAACTAAGGCGCACTGAGCAACAATAGAACAGACTCACTAAACAAAATAAGAGGGAAAAAAATCACCAAAATAGTTGCTCTGAGGCTGACTGCTTACCTGGTTTATCATGGAAACAGACCTAAGACCTACACACCGAATGTGACATCTGTGAGCGCAGAAAAACAACGTGATCACGTTTGTTCTTTACTCGATTTGGCATTGAGGACAGGCGATAATGCATTTACGCAATTCACTTTAGTTGTCTGGTGGTGTAAGATACGGTACACTCCTATTCAGAAACACTATTTTTCACTGTGTGTTCCCACTGGCTGACAAATCAGATGCATCCCAGTGGCCAAGAATAGAGGGGGGGATGGGCCTCAGGGACACAGAGATATGTTGATTTAGCACAGCTGGGCCATTGTGCTGCATCAACTTTGATGAAAAGAAGGTTCCGGAAAGGCTGGAGAACGGAGGTGTTCACAGGATAGGACAGCAGTACAGTCAAAACAACAACATGGAACAGGGAGTGTCTCAATTAATCCTATTCAGAAGTGAGGGAGTAAAGTCAAGAGCTTTTTCAGGTTGAGGCAGCACAAGGAGAGATGGATTACCCCAAGAGAGAAGACAGGATGTGGAGATATTTCTCCCCAAACAAAGGGCAAAAATGATCTGGCAAAGGACGGCAAAGAGCAATCTGATAATGCACATTCTTCCCTCCCACCCACCGCCCCACTGCAGGATACATGAATAACAGGAGTCTGCGGTCAAGAAAATATGTTTCAGTTTTTTTTCCCCTGCACATTCATGACATTGGCCTTTGGAAATGCAGCCGCATGACTTGCTAAATAAACAGGCATGCATGCATGACCCGCCTGACTCCTGACCTCACTAGGATCCATTTCCTTTCCAAAGCATGTAGGCAACAACATACTCTCGGCTGTGGCAAGACATTTTTGGCCATAACTGATGACAGCTTTATCATATTTCCCATAAAATCATTTGAAGAAGAACCGAAACGGATAATTATTCTCATAGCAATAACAAATTAGTTTCATCAAACCACACTAAAGCAGAGAGCGGCACGTCTCGGCTGCGTGGTCTTCAATCGGCTGCATGACTCGGAAAAATCGAATGAGTTCCTCTCTTCACTAACTTTATCGTGAACAGAATTTGTGAGTGAAAAGCCACTATGTCTGAGCTAGATGGAAAAATTCAGAAGCAGCGCACTGATTTCTACAAGTCAAAACATTTTTTTCTTACCATATATTAATAAAGTTGGTCACACTTATGATTAACATCACTAAAACCAACACAGAGAACCACGCAAGAAAAATCGATTTAGAAGTCCGTCTTCAGAGCTCAAAGAAAAGAGTTGGGCTAATTCAGTAAAAACTGATAAAATCCTTTATGGGATTTTTTTATCTTGAGGGGAACTAGAGGCGGTGTTCGACTCCATCACTCGGTACAATCATCCAACCGCATGCCATTGAGAAATCCACCATCCATCAGCTGTTACTTTGAATGCTTCCCGCTTGAGGTTCAATTCCCCACATTCCTCAGCTCAGCAGATACTTACACTCCTGCCAATCCAAAATCACAGAACACAGGTTATACCCCAATATAGGCTACGTTAATTTCTGGTAATATCCTATCGGCTCAAAAAGTAGCTACTGGAACTACGGGCTGTTACTACATCCGAATTATTACATTATTTATTTTTAAAAAAAACTTTAAAACGCCATTAAAATAAAACAAAACGATGCCATGATATGGGACTAGTTAAATTAGAAAGCTTCAGCTGTTACACCGATCATCAACTAGCACCATCAACTAAAAACCTCAGTAGAGGCTACGAAAAACGCATATCGTCTTAAACTACCTATGTTATAATAAGGAAGAAACAAATAATAAATAAAAATTACGAATGTAAGCTATGCAAAGAAAATCACTCGCGCACGTAAGCAGCGCATAAACGCAGGGACTTACAAGTAACAGTTAGATTATAGGCTGAACGTAACGTTACCTTGTAATAGGTTAGTGTCGAACTCCTGGTGTGGACACTCGCTTCAGATCAGTGCCGACAAACTTTCATGAAGTTGAACTTATTCGTTCAGCTTTTATGTCCAAATCCTGCGTCTTCTATAAATCCAACCCCAATCCTTCACGGTAAGATTCTACAAACGATGGCTGTAAGTAACCGCACATTAGATTCCAGTATTCTTCCTGCATGCGCTGCGTACTAGATGAGCGGGGAGCTCGAGAAGTCCCATCTGGAGGCGGAAATGGAATGTAGCAGTAGCCGACAGAAGAAACGGAGGAAATGCAGCCTACTGACTGCTTCTGACGACCACAGCCTTTTTCTGTGAACCACCGCTAGGATCTCTTGGATCTTTTTGTAAACTAAAACCCCTAACAGGACATCTTCAGAAAAACTGATCACAGATGAAAAATAAAATAAAGCCCTTTGCACTGCTGGGTGTTTAAAACTCGATGTTAAGGCCCCCTTTTCATTATCGTAAAGGAGCACCGACTAATTAATTGCCTACTCAAGAATTAATGGCACCTTTATGAAAATGAGCAAAAATGGTGAATAAATTACATGTTTTTGTTGACTTCGGTTCGGATATGAATTGACATAGCTTTATTTTTCGAGATGTGGTTCAGATAGTAGTCAATAGAAACTCTTCTACCAAGCCTTCCTCATATATTGTCATAGTTTATAACAGTTCCCTGTGCCACATGAAATAATTTTTCCATTTTAGTGTCCAACAGATCTGCAATTTAGGCCTCTTTGTTACCAAGTTAGTATCATTATCTTGGTTTGTAAACCTGGCAAAGTGCTGCTAGTTAGATCACATTTGAACTGACCAACAAGTGTTTGTTGGTGTTAATATATTCCTCACTTTGAAAGTGCAAGTAGCTGGATTGTCACTTATATGCCCTTAAGCGACCAGTTAATTAAGAGTAAAAGTTCATCATCTTTGGAAATTGTTTGTAATCATTAATGATTGTTAAATACGTAAGCTACCTGTCTAGTCTATTAATAGCTGAGACCCGGCTATTCGTTTTTGTCCTCTGTAGAAGACATTAGGTTTTTGCTACTATCTCCTATAGTACACGTGTCATTTTAATGAATTTTGCTGTTCCTGAGAGAGGACAAATGTGGCAAAACAGTGATATCACATTTGGGGGGGTGTGGCCATTGCAACTTCTTTTTCCTGCTCTTTTAAAAATGGCAGGAAACCAGTGCAGCACATTTTATGGAAAAGGAGAGGCAAGCATGATTTTCCTAATTAAAATCTTTTTTCAATGATATCATTTGATTGATTTAGTTAGAAAACATGTCAACTGTGAACTGTATGAATTTGCAGAACAGAACTACTATATTTTTATATTGAAAGACAACTACTTCATCAACGTCCTCGGTAGGGGACGTCAGGACTCAATACTTGTATTTGTTCCCAATTTTTTATAGTGGTCAGCCCTGTTACTGAAGCAGAGAGACCTCTCATCAGAATCACTGAGGGAGACTCAGGGTTAGGCAAGGGTGAACAGTGGAGGGAGGGTTAGGGTGTGTGTGTGTGTGTGTGTGTGTGTCCTGTCCCTATCTGAGAGGTGTTATGTTCAAAATCTTCCTTTGCATCTTCAAGAAGTCACAATGCTTCCTAAATTTTCACAAATAAAATGAATTGTAATGAAATGTTGTGATTCTGCTGTCTGCCGTGTTCTGTCCTGCCTTGCCATGCTCATGTTCTGATTTGCCTTGCCATGTTTTGATCTTTTTGCCATATTCTGTTTTATTGGTATTTGATTCATTGCGATGCCTGACTATTCTTTGATACGTGTATTGTGATTTGGTAACTTAGATTTGTTCATTTATTGTCTTAGTTTTACTTTTCCATATTTTGCATCTTACCATAGTGTGATTCCGGTCCATGTTTTGCTTTCCACTATGCAATGCACTTTGTCTCCCCCTGTCTGGTCTCTTGTCTTGTCACAGCTTTCAGCCCCGGTAATGCGTGCCACTTCTTCGGGTGATTTAATGGTTTCTGGTTTCAATCTTCCTTCCAATCTCGATTACTTTCTTCACCTTACTTTTCTATTTTACTAACCATACTAACAGTTTGTTGTTTTTCGCTAAAAGTTACTGACACTAACTAACATTGTATGTAATACTAACTTACTAACGAGCACTATGGGATTGTATAGTTTCACTTTCTAATTGATTAACAAGCTCTCAGCACTTGCCCTGTTCTAGTCTCCACCTCTTGTCTCTCTCTAATCTCCTCTGCTGCATTTCTGTGGAATCCCCACACTTGATCACGCTGTCCTTTCTCTCATTATCTATGCACGTTAGAACTCCTTGACCGGAGCCGTATGTTTGTCTATAGGAATGTCTCGTGCTCCCTGTCCGCGTTTTGGCTTTTGCCTATTTCATGTGATTAGGTTCTCCCTCTTGTTACACCCTCTGTAATTAGTCTCATTTCCAACACCTGTGTTCTGTGTAGAATGTGATTCCCCCAGAGTGTATATTAGGAGTCTTTTCACAGTACTTCCCCGTCAGATCGTTTCCTCAGTCTTCTTGCGCCACGTTTCTCTCGCCTTGATTTCTCAGTGATTACCTTTCTGACTGGACCTCCCGACTTTTTGATTTTTTTGCCTTTGTGATTTTGGATTACAGTTGCATCTGTGTGTTTTGACCCTGTTTCTGCCCGACCACGAGATCTATGATTGCTGCCCTGGTTACGATTCGGATTACGCCCATTGGATTCTGGTTTTGCGTCCTTGACATACCTGTACCTGTGAACCAGACCCATTTCTGTCTTACAACAATTACTGAGATTGCTGCCCTAGTTTTTGATTCTATTTTTTCCCAACTGGATTTTGAGTTTTGGAGTGTGGACTTTGTACCTTTGCCTTCTGCCCTGCGGGGGTTTCCCCCCTTTATTAATAAAACTAAATCTACTGCATTGCTTGGTTCTCGCAACTGGTTCCTGACTGCACCCCCAGATGAAATGAAATTAAATGAATGGGCACTCATTTTACATGATTTGAGCCCTGACAATGAAGTTGATTTATGAAAAAATAATCTTTGAAATGTGTTCATTACCACCCCAAACATTAAAAAAAAGATTAAAAAAATAAGAAAACTTTTTTTTTCTGAGTGTCAGGAGGATAGGAACGAGATCCTAAGCCTTACTCTTGGTCATCAGGATTGAGACCGCAATCCTATTAATCAGCTCTTAAGTCTATTCCTCTGCCCGGTTTATTAGGTATACCTCCCAAGCCTTCTGTAGTCATAGGGATTGGGATGATCGTGACAGAGGAAGCTGTGAAAACAGCGGATTGAGTGCAGTAAAAAGGAAGCCTGGCGAGGCGAAACTCCAAACAGGCAAAGCACATTCCAAAATGTGTTGTTGGATTTCATCGACGGGTGACCACAAAAGGAGAGGACAGGGATGGAGAGCGATGTGGTGTTGCATTTATTTTCTGTTGCACAGCTAAGTGCTGGCAGATACTTTAATTAGCACAATAAAGTGTCTACTTTTCCATTACAACAAATGTATTGTTCTGGAATTTGTAGCTTACTAGCTGTGTTACTTTACATAGCTGTGCATGTATGCACCAGGTCCTACCATCAACCAATGCAACACTGACTAACTTTGTTGAGAAAATGACCCTTGACCTCAGAATCATTTTCTGGCAAACACATGCCAATCACAGTGTTTGCAAACCACCATAGCTGGTCAGTACATCATGGGAGTCTCAGAGCTAAGTGTATGTAATGAGCAGGTAACTGGTGGAGGCTAGCTGTCGATAGCTAGCATAACTGTTGGCAGACTTTTTTCTTTACATTGCCACAGAACTGGTATAGCAATATTGTCATATGTAGCACTGGTCAAGAACCATAATATAGAGTCATTTTGAGCTTACTAGAGTGTGATATGGACATTACGATCATCAAAGTAATCCGTGCTGAAGTTCCTGTGTCAGTCTGTTAAAAGCTGTCTGTGCTTGAGCGAAATCATAATAAATAAGATCAAAGACCATTGCACTTGAGAAAAACAAACACTCTCACAACACCGATTACTCAAGAGAAGTAAGTCGTTGAATGAAGTGGCATTAAGGATGTACATTAAAGTCCACTGAAATGCTCCACAGAAGTGAATTCTCATTCAGGCACTCTAATGGAGATTGCACAGAAAGCACATATCAGAGGATTTCGCAGACAGGCAAAAACTCAATGTTAAAATTGTTACTCTGTTTAATGAAGTAATTACAATCAAGGAGTTCTTATTATACTGCAAACTGCAGGCCGTGTTCACACTATCATTTGCACTAATGACAGAGAAAGAACTGCAGGAAATCGCACACGGCTGCACTTAAATATATGTCATTGCCCAGGGCTGGCCTAGCAAGCAGTATGGCAGTGCTATGTTCTTATCTACTGTTGCAACTTGCAGTGGAGAGTTTGACTGTACTGGAGATTTGTGGCTGTATTGGAGAACACGATTCCCACATTTTAATGGTGATTTGTTGCGAGGTGACCAGGAAGTGTATGAATAGGACTGTATTTGAGAATGCATGACCACACTGCAGCAAGCACTGCTGTTCTGCAGGGGTGTATGACTCTGTTGGGGAGTGTATGCCAGCACTGGAGACTGTATGATTTAACTGAAGAGAATGCGACTGCGTACTTGAGTGGAGATTCTCTGGTAAGACAGACATAGTCACAAATCCTTGAATATTATTACACAGTATAGTGCTCTCTATCACTACGCTTTAACAAATCGCCTCTAAAACTTTAAGCCTCGTCAGAAAATGTGAGTTTTTTTCTGTTCAGTGCATATCTGTTGGGCCGTTTGTCTGCACACAATACAGTATTGCTGACTACACATGCAGACAGCATTAGAGTGGGCAGTTACCCGTCCATCACCCCTCGTACACCTACTGAAACCACTAGGGGGCCACTACCCTCGGCACTTAATTTTTCTCACACTTTAATTGGCTGTTCATTCCGGTGAGGGCCAATACAGCAGGTATCATTAATCAGGCTCAGCCCCCTCTCCAATCACAGCATTTGTTAGCACAGCTGTTGCTCATTTTCTATAATGAACAGTGTCTCAGGTGGGAAAGCCTGAGGGAAAAGTCGTGTACTTATGCACTGACTCCCGATGGGACGGTAAAGTGGCTGGCAAGCTAGCCACTCCACCAAGGCCATGGTCGCACTCTTGAGACGAGCGTTATAGCTGCTTTCGCCACAATACCAGAGTTCACAGGTGTGCCTGCAGGACGCACACCACTACAGCCTGCGAGGAGTAGTAGTTGCTCTGCTTCAGAAAGTTCTAACTAACTATGTTACGCGAGGAAATACACCACCAATGCTAGCTCTAGCCAATGCATTATAGACAATCGGCTGAAGAATTTCACATCCTCTGTCGTCTTCTGGTACCACAATTTAGCTGAACAAAAAAAAATATATTAATTTCCAAACAGAAAAAAATTCCTGTATCCTAGAATAGTGTATATGAATATACAAACTACTCAGAACAATATCCCTTATTGGGCAATGTAACTCCATTACCCGCCCAATACCAAATCACATACCCAAGCAACAAGACAAAACAACCAACATATAAATTGTCTACAAAGTACAAATGCATCAAGGCAATGAAATCGCACCATAAACCAGCCAAGCAAATGGGTGCAAATATAAGTAAGTCCAGCGCAAGAGTTACCAAACAGATGAAATTTGAATTTATTCTTAAAAATGGTCATATGACAAGACTAATGTTAGTAGCAAAATGAGAAAAGTCGAACAGTAATAGGTGATGTCAGCGAGTGGATGCAGTCAAGAATATGATAATGGAAAGTTGAAATCAACAACCAGATTGAGATGAAGACTGATGGAGGCGATGGGACAGACAGAAGGAACAACAAGAGCTGCGCTTTTATACAACCGCAAATCAGTAAAAGTTTGGACAGCATTTTCAATTAATCAGCATTAATGTTGCCTCCTCAGAAGTGCAAATAACCAAAGCCAGGGGCACAGATGCAACCACATACCATGACAGAGAGTGGCTTTTGGACTTATTGCCGTCACCAGTCTGGGTGGTCTTTTTCCTCTATAATCTGGAGCACACAGCATCCATAATATTGATTTGTTTGACTGTCCTACTGTATACTGGTCCATCAAAGATGCCCTCAAGCCCAGAGCAGTCTGCGGCACTTCTGGACACAGTTCACAAAAGGCTTCCATTTAGCACAGTACAGTTCTAACTGGCACTTGAGAATGTAACTATCCATTGTAGTACTTGACATAAGTTTTTAAAAAATTATCCTGCTTCCATGAGGTAATAGCAATTATGGATATATGACAATTCATGATGTTGTGTCATCTGAGCGATCAGAGATCTCGAGTTTACAGCCCATGCCCTTTTTACTCAGACATTCTTCCAGATTCCTTGAATTTTTTAATCGTGTTTTGCAATATAGAGGGTGAAATATCAAAATCCTATCTTTCTTGAAGGATCACTGTTTTTAAACCTTTCAATTACTTTCACAGGCATCCCCTGCCCGTCTTCACTCCTGAAAGGTTGGACCTTTCGAGATACTTTCGTACCAAATCATGAATACAGTCACCTGCTGACATTAGCTTTTTCAAGTCACATCATTATTTAATTTTTTTTAGTCCTAAATTGCTCCCATCCATCCCAACTCTTTTGGAATGCACTGAAGGCCTGAATAGCAGAAACGGATGCATATTCAGCAATAAAATTAATTGACCTGAAGTTTCATTAAATATATTGTCTTCATACTGCCTAAAATGTAATGAAAGTCAAATTAAATTCAGAAATCACTACCTTCGGCTTTTATATCCACTTCCCACACCATCTGAACGTCCTCTGAGGTGGGGTTGTACGGAGGGACACACTGAGACCAGAGCTCCACCCGAACACACTTATACAGCCTGCCTTTCCTTTCCTTAACCTCGCTAGAAAATGCCTCATAGGTGAAGGGAAAGTTGTAGTGAGATTTTTAAGGTATCTCAGGCATGTAAGAAAAATTGGATGTCTTTTTCTTCGATACGTCATGAGCTCAACGGCAAAGATCGCCTTTTGCAATTTATCGGAAAACTTTGAAACCAAATAGGGTTTTTGGTTGCTAGAGCTAAAAAGAATTGTGGTCTATGTTTGATCTATATTTCCTTTCTTCCAAGGTTGGCCCTGTGTTTCCTTGCTGGAAGGATTCTACAAAGGAGCCAATTTCCTCCTTGCTATCACAAAATAGACAATTCAGATGTTCCTTGTAATGGCCACCAGCCAAACCATTTCCGGCTCATGTCCGTTTGCAAGGAAGGTTCCTCGCTCTTCAGAGCATTTCGGATGCAGCCCAGCCCAAGTGAACCAAATTTACACCAGCCATAGCTTTGCCCCCACCTGCAATCAGAAATGGACCGACGGAGAACCAAGATGAAAATCGTCAACACGAGTTGCAGGAGAGGGGTCATCACACGGTGAAAACCAGCTTCTCTGCCTATTCTCAGTCAAGCCTGTCTCCGCGGTCTGAGACTCAAACTCCCAGAAGGCTATGCAGGAAAACGCCACCTCCTGCTCCAAATGTTGTGTCCCATGCAATAGCTCACTCTTGTGATATTCCCAGAGCTGCAGATAATAAATCTGAGTTGAAATTTTTAAGTATGGCAGAGTGTAATAAAACAAAATATTAAAAACTCTGTTATACAGGTGTAGTTAATCATAATGACAATACACAGGAGTCAGGCTGCAGCTGATAATGGATCATTAACCAGACGTTAGACTGGATTTTTGCAGTGCATTAAGTCGTGGTAGTATCGTTTCATCTAAAACAGTGGTTCCCAAACTTGGTCCAGGGGCATCCTGTGTATGTTGCTTTCTGCCCAGCCACAGTTAGAATCATCTTTTAAAAAGCCATTAATTTGTTGGTTAGGTCATAGACCTAATAGTAATTAGGTCTATTTCATGTTTAAAGCAGTTCTTCACTGTCTAACGGTGCATTTTGACAGAAAAAAAACCATGTACCATGAAGAATAGAGGGCCCTGGAACATATTGTGTTTATATTTCTACACTGCAAGCAATCTCAGGAACAAACTTTTTAAACAGATCAAATTACATACTGAGAAAATCAGTAAGATCCAAATTAGGTTGCAGAACACAGGCCCTTAGACTTCTGTCAAAAAATTTGCTTGAATATAATAGCATAAACAGGATACAACGCATGTATTTGGGAACACTTTCCAAATAAACGGTTAGTTTTCGCAAACATTCGTCAACGGTTTCAACAATTAGGAACCAAATGATTGTTTACTTTAGTTACATTTTTTTCCAGTCTTTATGCAGTTGTTTTGAATAAATCGGAATGCATTTATGGAATTTTCATACTACATAACGTGTAGATATCTATAAAATGCAGCTGAAGTGGATAAATAACTGTTCTGAACATAAATGCACCTATGCAAGCCAAATTAACAGCTGCAATTACAACTTCTGTAATTGCAGTTAGAACAAAAACTAGCATTCACAGGGGGTCCCCATCACCAACAATGAGACTCTGCACAACTGAAAATGCTTAATAACAGACAACAATTTATTGTTAAAATATAATTAGATTTATTGGCTTTTGTTAAATCATTGTCATTTCCATACAACATTCTACACAAGAAGCAAATACAAGGGCTGTATGATTTCTCTGAGCAAGACATCTGAGAGGTGTGCATGGTCCTGTTCTTCAGGGAAAGGCCACGTTAAGGCATTAAGGCAATAAGTACTTCATAACAGCATAGATTTTATAACTTCATAGACTTAAAAATGAAAGTGAAAATTTTTTCTATAAGACAAAGAATAAAAGAGCCTTTAAGAGAGACAAATGCTTTCCTGTGTATGTACAAATCCATGGACTAACTTCAAATGCAAAATTATAACAGAGATGCAGCAGCACATGGTATTGAACTCTAAAAATCTGAAAAAATGTTGATGAGTAGTCCATATACATTCTAACATTTATTTCACCAGACTGAATTAGCAGTTAGCTTAAATAGGACGACATGCTTTCTACACTTATTTATAAAATTATAAAATACTTTGCGCTAATAAATCTGTCACAGTCCTTTCCTGAATTCTCAATTTCCTCTCTCAAAAGCCTTCACTGTTTTACACTGGACTTCAACATAAAACTGACATTTAAAATAATGACCTTAATAGCAGCTGATTGTGAGCAGTACTGTACATTGGTCACTCATAAACCATAACCGCACAGTGAAACCTTAAATTGATAGTCCACATAGCATGTTTGGGACAACATGCAGCAGCTGTTTCAACACTGGATGCAATTAATTAAAATATAATTATCAGACATTGTTTCCTCTCGAGACGATTTACTGGGACGCATTAACAATATGTAAGGAACGACCTAGGAATGTTTGACTCATAAGTTCCTCACCAAATAAAACATGGCAAATTTGATTACTCACTTGTAAATTGACGCTATTGATAGTTAATGTAAATGTTCTAGGAAAATTAACTTTTCAATCACTGCTATATGAGAAACTAAGAGGACTTTCTTTAGCCTCAAGTTCTAAGGGGAGAAAGCTGAGTGCCAGGACATCTAGACACCAACCTCTTTCACACTGCTACACCCTGAAACCTACCTCCTCCACATTGCTACACCCAAAAATCGACCTCCGGCTCTTCGACACAGCTATAACCAGAAACGCAACTCTTTCACACTGCTCCACCAAGAAACCCACCTACTTCACAAAGCTCCACCTAAACCCCACCTCTCCGTTACCGCACCACTCTTGCTACTGTTTACGTAGTGATAAAATATAACCAGTTTTGACACATGTAAATATCACCTAATAGCACAATCTGAATAGTAAGAAGTCAAAAATAACAATATACGTTACAGGATGGTGGAGATATCTTTTTTTGAAAAATCCATATTTCAAAAAGATGAGCAATTTATATTGTCTAGGAATGAAAGCAAAATCAAGCTATTTCAGGACAAATTGGACAAAAAAATCCAGATGAAGGGACTAACAAATGCAGTGTGTCTGTTGGAGCTTTTATTGAGGTGCCGGGTGTGAACCCTGAGAACCATGTCCCTGTCGTCACTGAGACCCTTAATCAGCTCAGCAGCAATTCTGCCTAAAGATGGCTGTTTAGATTGAAAATTTCAATAGGCTTTTGCATTAAAAAGTTTACTTTTCTTTTAACCATCTCTGATGATTTCAAAATTGTGGTTGTCCCAAAATTTTTTAAGAGCAGTTTATCTCAATACTGACCCTCATACCCTCTACACTGCCACACCCAGAACCCCACCCCCTCTCAACAACTCTGCCTTGAACCCTGACCCATCCAGTAGCGCCACCCTGAAGCACGCCTCTCTAAACCACCAAGAACCCAATGTCCTCCATGAACCATTACAACAGGGTCCCCTGTAGGTCCTCTATCTGCTTCAAAACTAAATTACCTACAGATTTAATCATGGACATCGTGAGCAGCATCACATTGGACCCTTCACTGTCATAAAAATATTATTGGTCCAGAATAACCTTCCACCCCGACCCCCCTGTGCCCCAAATCCATTCATAGAGAAAAGCTGAGCCCGTGGCCTAGTGAATGGCCTCTGAGGTTCTACAGTCTGTTAGAAAGAACTGCAAATTAAGCAGCAAATTAAGCATTGTTTAAGACACAAGCTAATGAGGCACGTAGGAAATGCCTCGCCATCAAATAGCCACTGGTATATCTATCATTCAGATATGCAGATATCAATCACACAGTCCAAAGTCACAACATGTCCTCATAGCCCTCACACACGTACACACAGTGATATAACCAGGAACTCTCCTGGTTCAGGGGGACAGGGCATTATCAGGGCATACTAAGGTCTTCAGTAGGGGTCCAGCTTAATGCTTCTGTACAAGCAGCAGGTCAGCACCATTCCGAAGATCTGCAAAGGACACAGAGCGCAGTAGAAGAGTGAAATCACACATCTGGTACGGTTGCACGTCTGAAAAACTGTGGGATGAAGGATGAGGGGGCAGGGATGAGATGGGAGAATGAGGAGCTATAGTTACTGATCTCGGACTCGTTATACTGGAGGTGCTCTATTTCGGTAGTTAGCCTCCATGTAGGGATATGTTTATGTCAGATGAGAGGTGTCATTACAGGAGTAATCGGAGATTTAAAGCAAAATAACAAATGTCTCTAATCAAGCCGCATTTCCACCTGCCTACTGGCAGACTGCAGAGATGCAAACAAAGCCAACATATACAGGAAGGAATGAATAACAGTGTTATGGCAATCAGAGGGGAAACTGCAGCCCCAGCATAAAATATGCCAATCCTGTTCTATCAGCCTCAGATAATCCATTCTGGGTCCATCAGCTTCATATACAACATCCAGGTCCCAACAGCTCCAAATAAGCCTTTCCAGTCCCGTCAGCTTCAAATGACCCATTATGGTTCCAACAGCTTCAAATACGACATCCAGGTTTCAACAGCTCCAAAATAAGTCTCTCTTCCATCAGCCTCACATTAACGATTTTGGGTCCAACAGCTTCAAATAAGCCATTTTGGTTTAAGCAGCTTCAATTACAACATTCAGGTCCAACTGCTCAAATAAGCCATTCTAGACCCACCAGCGATAAAAGGCAACATCAAGTTCCAATAACATCGGTAAAAAAAAAAAAAATTTGGCGACAAATACGACATTGCAGTTGTACCAGCTTCAGATACAATAATCTGGTG
This sequence comes from Gymnothorax reevesii, assembly GCA_029721435.1. NCBI lineage: Eukaryota > Metazoa > Chordata > Actinopteri > Anguilliformes > Muraenidae > Gymnothorax > Gymnothorax reevesii. Next base: position 107,353,591 of record CM056579.1, read on the forward strand.
TCACCACCTTCCTATATGACAGCTGCACACTCTGCCAGCTGCAACAAGCTACACAAATGGGTGACGCAAATAAACAAATGCATCACTAACTGTTCCGGTAAAAGAATAGTCAGCAGATGTTTAGCTAAATAAACCATGCATAAATTCCAAAGATGTAAGAAACACTGGTACCAGAGTCAGGTAAAAACAGCAAAAGAGACAACGGCTCAGTATCATTGAGTTCACCGAGCTAAAAATGCAATATGTTCAAAACTACATGTCCCATGATGCACCAAGAAAATCAATTCTCATCCATGTTTTATCATTCTCATAAATAAATCACATAAATGTTTAGTTGTCTCCCAAGTGTAACTGTATTTCAAAGGCAAGAGCAATACCTCCTCACATTGGGGGAGGGGAATGAGATTGAATGAGACAAGGACAAAAGACAACAGAAATAAAACTGATCGATCTGCTTTCTCTGCTCTAATGTAGTTCTAAGAGGGAGCCAATAGAGTGTATTTATATCAAAGACCGAGCCGCAGCTGCACAGCCAACCACCTTCAGCTCGTGAAAGCTTCACGATCTGTGCTTACATGGAAAGGAAAGCCCTCTGGGATAGATGGGAGAGATGGAGGGAGTTTCCATGGTGATGGAGAGATTGGCGCATGTGCATAGCTCAGAAAACGGACACTCGCATGCTGCCACTTCAGTCATGCTGGATTATTTGTCAGCCGTTAGCCAAAATGAGCAAGAACCCTGGACACACATCCCATGAAGAAGCCTCAACCAACCTTCTCTCTCTTAGCCATGCGCGTAGGAAGCAGGCGGGGGGGGGGGGGGGTCACAGGGGACGTGACACATGGCTTGGCAGCTGCTGTGACTGAACAGTCAACATAATTTAGCAGTATGTGGTTTCGGAAACGGAGATTAAAATTTACAAAGGTGCAGCCCATGGTGCTGTTAGTGTTTGGTCAATTTTTCGGTTCTGTTTTCCACCAAACAGGGGCATGCATGATGACCGCTATGTACAACATGTTGGAGTGATGCCCTGGTCCAGTCGTTCATCACAACAGCAGCGACAGATAATGTGGCGTTAGAGGCTGCGCTCTCGGTGCCCCATTCACTCCCATTATACGGATATACACGGCTCTCTTTGGATCTAAATATCTTCCGAAGGACTTCTAGTAACATGAAAGTTATATGGGTGAGTAAATGATTGTATTTTATGCCACAAATAATGTAAAAACGGCACTTCTCCTTTAAGTTGGGGGGGGGGTGGACATTTCTCACATCAGATCTTTACAGTCGTGAACATCTGTGGGCCAGGCTGTTCTGGATTGACATTTGCTCTTTGAATTGTCAGTAAAAACTGTATCCGACTTGTTATTTCTTTGTGCACTGTTGGTGCTGACAGTAGCCCATCAGTGCATAATGAATGTCAGTAGATGACATCTATGATAGTGATACAATGATGGATAGATTTTAAACATTTTAAAAATAGTTTCAGAATTCAATAATGAGTTATTACACCTATTTATGAATGGCCTACAGACCTGATGAGGCAGTCAGCGCCCACCCTGTGCAGATTTGGTCCCCCACAATGTCAAACTGCTTCCTACGCGCCTGCTCTCAGTCTTTCTAACTGTCACGCTTTCTCTCTTCACTCTTTCTCTCCAATCTCGCACTCTCTTTCTTTCCTTTTCTCCAGCTCTTTCTTCTAATTTATTTCTCTTGTTCCTTCTCTCTTCATCTCTCATTTACTCAGACGTGCAGAGGTTTTGCTACATTCACAAACATATGTACACACAAGCACAAATGTACACTCATACACACACACACTCCTCAGACCCTATCAAATCCTTCCAACAGTAGGGAACCCAGAACCAAACAGACGCTAACCAATCACACGTCAGAGAAGAACTCCTCCTCTTCTTTATAGAGCACATAGATAAAACAGGAAGTCAGGACAGCACCAGTCAGCTGTAAAGGAGGGACAGAAGACAAGGTTAGAGCGCCAACCATAGGAAAAGACAAGAACAGAAGATATGAGAGAACAAAATGGACAGACACCCAGGCATGACTCAAACAGACCAAACTGTGTCTGTTCTGGACTTTGGAACAGCAGTACAGACATACGTTATTTACTGTATCTAACAAGGGGACACATAGAAATTTCAAAAGACATATTAACACTCATATGCGTACACACGAGACTCACTGCACCACTGAAACCCATTGTGTACTAAGAGCCACAGGGATCCAGTGAGAATGCGTATCTTATCACAGTTCTTAAAGGGAGAGTAAACAAACAAAATCCCGATGTCTCTTCAAGATCTTTAAATCTGTATTCACAAATAAAAAGTTCCGAAGCATGGCATCTGCACAAGCCCCCGCGTCAGTCCTCTTCAGTGTCTGCATTCGGCACGTGGCAGAGCCAGAAGCCAATTAGTGGAGCCAGAGTGGGAGCATCGTCATGCTGAACTATAGGCCGACTTTACTAACTATTATAGATAACAAACTGCCATAAGTGTCTATGTATGTCCATGTGAGTAACTGAATGAGAGTAGCCTCTTTTAATAAGACACTAAACTGAGACTCCTATAATCCTGGACTCTACTCACAGGTTGCTGGAACATTAATGACAAGAATGAACTTGGGACCCCGAAACTGTAGTAAATGAAAAATAGTTATATTTGAAAACATCCTGAGGAAGGAACTAACTGTTCGGTTTGGGAGGGGGGCAATGGGATTTTAATTAACATTATTTCATGGGGAAATCAAAATTAGGAAACCAGCACTCACATATTTACAGTAAAGCAAGAGCATTTTTTTTGATTACTGCAGATTGTGGACCTCATGTATTTTCCAAAAGACTAGGACTTTTGCAGCATATACACCAGTGGCAGACCGGATATGCCTGTTCATTCTCACAGGCATGACAGCAACCAGAAAACACATGATGAATACCAGAAATATTACAGTCTGTCCATTTTCAAGCTGTTTAGTTGAAAAGGTTTGTGTTTGAAAAGAAATGTATGTAGTTGTTCAAATAAAACATTAAACATAAATTTTCTAACATGTCTGCACAGCCTCAGGTAAAGGTTTGGATAAAAATACTGATGTCCAAAAGAGAGTCAGGCACAGTTAGAAAAATAATGCAAGGAATTGCTTCTTGGGAATAAGAATATATCCTACCGGTTGCAAAAGGTAGATAAGGGATTAAACGCTTTCTGAGCCACAATGCGTGGTCATTGATTTCGATATACCTGTTCTTTAGCCATGTTTTAATAAAGGCCTTTTAAATTTATACGCCCTACTTTGAGGGTTAGACACATTTTATAACAACCCCATTCCTCATGCTGTACCATTTTATAACCAAATCAACCAGTAGTAGCATTGAAATGAGTCGGAGCACATTCGAGGCTTAATACGCTCTTTGAAAAGTAAATTAAATAAGACGTGCTTTAAATATAAACAACTCTTGGATTAGGACACAGCTCTTTTAGGAAGACAAATACTATTTTTATAAAGTCACCCGTGGAACAACTTTCACAGGGACCCTGATTCGCCGTTACAATGGCTGTAGTTCAAACCTGCCAAGAATCCTGGCCCATTAACTCCTCTGCTCTGATTTGGGGCTTGTTTCTCCTTGAAGGCATTATTAAAATTTAATCTGCTATCTGCTGCAATTCAGGAAACCAAAAAACATTCAGCGCAGAATTTAAGAGATTAATAACCCTGTTCTAATTCCATAATTTCCAAGTCTGAGAGAAAATGGCGACCAGTGCGGGACAGGAAAAGTCAAACATGGTTCCGCAGAAAGATAAGGCCTATCTTAAGTGGAACTGGCTGGAATTGTTTATATAGTGAAAGTCATATGCTTGGAAATGAGGTCAAACATCGTCTTAAGATTTTCCACTGAATACACTCCAAAAAGTAATAAATTAATGCTACCCGCGGACGCAAACATTTCCTTTTGTCCTCAACAAGGCAAAATTTTCTAAAGTTTTGTTCCAGTTGGAAGCTACGAAGCGACTGTTATGTCCTAACACTCACAGTGAGAACTAGTGTTCATAAAGTAAGAGATGACCGGTGTCCTTGTCAAGTCTCTCCCAGGTTGTCTCCATCAAAAACAAGTTGGCTGCTCTCCACCAACCACAAATATCACCAGAACCGTCTTTGCCAATTATAATGATCTCCATATCTTTACAAAGGTAGATGCAGAGCCCGTAATATTAGAGTCTTATGGGCCATAATGACACAAAGCAAATGACTGAGTTTATTTCAAAGCAGGCTATCTGACAGATAGCCATTAAATTATGCCTGGGAACAGCTGTTGAAAAGAAATTCACCAGATTTTATGCACAGAAAGTAAGGCCATCTGGCTCATTAAAGCAGTTAAGCTTCACTTGATGGAAATGATGATCATTTGAGTCTGCAGCACAGGCCCACATGCTAACATTGCTTCCAAACATCATACCTCCAATTCCATATCAGCTCCACTTTCACACATTGTTTTTGCCCCAAGATTAATACGTTTCCCTTCTGAGAAAAGACCAAAAAACCAACAACCTAATTGCATGAAATGGCCCAGTTTCGCGCTATGGAAACAAAACGCCTCCTATTCTTGAGCTGTCGTGACTCAATCGATCTCGAAACTCTGGTGACTAGTATCTGAACTGGGTGGACGTCAGTGATTCTGCACTGTAAGCTGTACCGGCGAGGAGCCTCACCTGCAGACAGGCCACTCCGATCCCCACAGCTCCGATGATGAGCAGGTGATCGGCCAGAAACTGTTCCAGCTTCCTGATGCAGCCGCCCTGCGCAGGGGAGAGACAGTCAGGATGCAAATATCACCAAAATTCACACTGAAGAAAATTAGGATATTCAGGGAGATAGAAGGTGCAAAAAGAAGCATATCGGAAGTACTAATATTGTTATAAAGATGTGTGCATGCTGTGTGATTACATTCCTGCATTTGCAAGGACCTAAAAAGGACCTTGTGCACTCTAAAAGTCACACATTTATCCCTTCGTAGCTACGTAACATTAGTCTCATAAGGCCAGTCAATGCAGAGGCTTAACAAGGGTGTTTTCTTTATGAACTGCTGACTTAACTTTTATAAAGCTACATTTGGCGGGTTTTCATTTAAGAGAGCTTATTAATGAACAATGATGTGTGAGGGTTCGAGTCCGAGGAGTGTGCTGTACGGTTCCCTGATTCCCCAGTCCCACCGTATCCACTTAATCTCAGAACGGATGCCTACTTTAACAGTATATCAGCACATCGGAGGCACAGAGAGCCTCAAATGCACCCCGGCTGCTCGCCCATGGCCCGTAAAGTGTGATTCTGCTCAACATTAAGAGCCTTTGTTAGTCACATGGGCATCCCAGCCCTGGACCAGAGAAATCTGCCATATACCAGTCTGTCCGATGGCACCGCTACCAGGTGGCATGAATGGTCCCCGTAAGAGTTTGGCTGTCCGTCCGAGGGACAGCTCAGGTGCAGGCTAATGTACAGGGGTCAGATGGTTACCCTCAATTACTCTGATGCAGTTTCCCCCATTAGCAGCAACAGACGACAGCACCTGCTGAGTCTAACCAGCCTCATAAACAATTTTCAATCCCAGCATCCTCTCTTACCTCTCCGGCCCCTTTTTAGTCCATGGAAAACTGATTACCGACAGAAACAGTCCAGTCACAAAAGTCATCAAAGAGCCAGGCCTGCATCCAGTATCCACTCTGAGAGGGGAAATCAGTCTTAACAGGTGACCTTTTTTACAACCTCATTAGTTATAGCAGGATGTTTTAAAGTTTCTGAGCCGCGGCTGACCTTGCCGGGGGGCAGTGGAGTGTATGGCGATGTGTAAGGCTGGTAAAAGTAAGGTAAGACTGAGGTAAGGTGCTTTCAGGGCCATTTACTGCCCTACACACTCCAAATCCCTCAACAGAGTCAATCCCTCAGTACAGTCGGTCGTAACTGTGAACAAGAGGTCTGCATTCATGCAGGGCTCCTGGGGACCCACGAAACCCGACTCAACAGTGTGCGGCGTGGCACGGTTTTTATTTCGCTGGCCAATAGGCCATGAGCCATTGGGAAGACATGGTGTCCAACATCGTCTTTGTCTTTGCTGTTGTCGTCGTCGTCATCCATTAATGATTTCTTTAAACATCTTCTTTTCCAAAATCAAAGGCCACAGTCACTTCAAATTTGGCAGGAACATTCTGTGGCACAATGTGTACCAAGATTGTTCTTGGGTGATGTACAGATGATGAGGAGGACGCGGGATAAAAGGAGGAGTGAAAAAAAATGGAAAGATGGGAGGGAGGTCAACATGACAATACGACGTAGGCGACGCTAAAAATGGGGACTGACCTCCACCTTGTAGATGTTGGAGGGGTGGTCTCTCTCGCCACAGCGAGGGGTGGGGGTCTTACAACAGCTGTCGGGCACGAGCCTGCCCCCGCCCTCCCCTGAGGCCACGTACACGCTGTTCAGCCAATCAGAGGAGGCGTTGCTGCCACAGCACTTAAACTGCAGAACCAGAAGAAACACACAAGGTTGTGAGCGAAAGAATTGGCCTGTTCAAATGCTATCCTACAGCTTGCACGCACAGCAATAGACGAGGTTATTCTGCATTCTGAGGTTATTTAACCTGGGGGTTAAAATGCTTACGTCCTGCTGCAGCCGATCAACAGCCACTGTGATGGAGTCCTTTCCACTCTGGGCGTAGCTATCAGTCATAGTGTGGCTCAGATGCTGCTTCAGATCTTCACCAAGCTGCGCAAACCAATCAGCCAATAAGAGAGAGAGAGAGAGACACACACATGCAAGCTTGGCTGAGTGGGTTCAAATGCGCAAAAAAAAAAAAAAAAAAAAAAATCGGCAGAGCTAACGGCTCTCTGTATGCTCCAAACAGAAGAGAAATAAAGAAAGGGGTGTGTGTGTGCGTGTGTGTGTGTGTGTGTGCAAGATACACTCACCTGTTGGTAGTACACATACGCCAGGACTCCGGCCACAAGCTCCATCAGGAAGATGAGCAGCAGGCAGGAGAAATACTGCAACAGAGAAAGTGAGCAGCGTTAGTCCGCATGGGCAGAAATTCTCCATGTACACACCTGAGGTATGAACAAACAGACCTATAAAGGTACAGGCAAACATGCGCAGACCTTCAGATGTAGACGTACAAACATAAAGACGAGTGTAACCCGGACCCTGCAGCTACAGATCTGATATACAGCAGGAAAGAGCTTCAGGTAAGTGCAGGGCTGATAAACAGAAATGAAGTTAGGAGGATCTCTGCTGTCGGGCCCTTGTACAAGGCCCTTAACCCCATAATTGCTCCAGGGGCTTTACCCTTGTTTCTCTCTATTCTTCCTCATTTGCAACTGTTCTCTCTCACAGTCACCACTGTCTGGCTTTGAAAATGGGGTCTGATTGTCCAGTACTGGAGCTGAACACAGTGGAGATGGAGAGAAACATTCCTAAACGAAATTAGGAAATAAGCCTTGGGAGTGAATCCAGATTTTGGTCGCCTGTATCCCTCACACTGAGCGAGATCATTCGAGCCCCACACACTGCTCTGACATCTGACATTCTCACGTAAAACCATGGACACACTGCCACTGCTGTTCAGCACATTTTAAAAGGAGTGCCACTGTACAGTCTGCGCATGTAGATTAGGCTCTTTTGTCACATCCACACTGGAGTGTGGGCATGCAGGGTCTATTCTTAGACTAAATCAATTCACTGTAAAAATTCAGAGAAAAGGGCCAGAGCTGCTCTGTTATAATGCAGGAAGTCTTTAGTTTGGGCACTGTACAGCACAAGCACGTTAGTCTCACAACAAGAATCAGGTTTCAGTGATTTTATATGTTCAGAGATGTCACAGAGGCAAGCACAGTACCTCAGTCAATAGCTTCCATTTAAGACTAAATTACAGCTGAGTCAGAACCCAGATTCTACCGCTTCACCAATAAAAACTTCTTTTGAGGTCTACTATCCACGAGCAAGCACTTCCTTAAACAGTACTACCATGTTACTCTCCAAAGTGTTATTTTGGAGAGTGTTATTTTTGCCATAAAAATGGATGCCAACATTCAGCGGAAATTTTCGTCTGGGGGGACAAAGAGTTTAACACCGTACCTCGTTACACACTCCGGTTTTGAAGCAAATCTGATGCCAAAAAAATAGCTCATGGCAGCAAATGCAGGACCTGCAATGGTAGTTATCACTAACCCTGTTCCAACAGATCTACTGTCCAGTAGTTTTTCACTCCAACCTTTATAAAAGTTCACCTCATTCAGAAGTTAGAGAAATGCATTGAGCTGCTCATGAGTTGCGTGAGATGCAAAAAAAAAAAATTGTGTTGGAGTAAATATCAACAGGACAGTAGATCTCCAGAAACAGCTTTGGTGACCAGTGTGCAAGTGAATCACCAGTCACTTGAAGGTTAAAGGGCTAGTAGCCTCACCATTATATTGCACTGCTATACATGCAGCACAACTTTTGATTTACGTTTGTTTTGTAGCTTTGGGTCATTATCAATTCCTAATCACTGCATAAATATATAGGAGGATACTAGGGTGATCCAGTAATGTGACAAAATTTTTTTATATACAGTAGAAGTCAAGGCACCTTTTCAAAATGTTCCAATTATCACTTTAATCTAGCATGCACAATATTCAAATTGATATATGAAAATAAAGGCAGTGCTCATGATGGGTCAATTCCGCAAGCTATTTGCCATCATTGTGCCGAATTCGAGAACCCGCAAACTTTCGAGTGCATATATTATTCCATCCAACAAATAACACAAAGCGCTGTATTCAACTAAAACTAGATCTACTACTGTTTTAACATATCATAAACAAAAGTAGGTCATTCACTTCTGATCTAAACAACACAAATTTCAAAAAGAGAGCAACAACCACAATGCACGAGTTTCACTATCGGTCAAATTGTTTAAATGAAATAAGACTATTTGAAATGTTTTTATACAATTACGTTGCTTTCAATCCCTGAGTAAAGAAAAGTGTGAGAAGTCCGGAGTCATAATTGATTGACATGTTACTAGTTTTGAAATCCACCGTGACACATGTGAAAGTAATAAACCTCCATGCACAGACTGCAATTATTACATCGCCTACGCGCTGAATAATGAAAACCGGCCACACTTGAGGATGCAGAGTTTTGACCCGATACTGAAGCCCTCCGCCACAGTTTAAAAAAATCCTGGAGGAAACCCTGTTTATAGATGACCCCATGAGCACTGCTTTCTATGAACAATATCACTAAGATTTTTGGCATAATTACATAGTTTAGTAAAACAAACAAAATGAAGAGGTGCCTTGGTTAATACCATGAAGTTAATTTTTTGGAACCACCCTAGAGAAAACAGATAAGACCTGAAGTAATGGGTCTTCGAAACAATCCAGGAAATAAGCGCACAAATCATCTCAGACCCATGCCTTCACCTTTCCCTGATAAGAAAGTAATTTCCTCTTCTTCTCATGTGATATGCCTGAGAAAACTCCTCGAGACCGTGCTATCCTGCACAGAATAATAATCGACATATACTCTTAATAAATTACAAAAGCCCACAGGTCAAACCATATCGAGGGTACACACTCCACTGATCTTAAATTGCAAAACTAGACATCGAGATCATCGTTCTACCCAAATGAGTTTCCTTTAGAGTACAACCATGGTTTCTAGCATTCACCTTCACATAGTCGCACAAAGACATACTTTTCACAGGTCTGTGAGCCAAAAATGCACAGTTCTGCTAGCAGAAAACGACAACTGCATTTGTTCAATGAAGTGGCGGAAACACAATACCACTGCTTCACTGCTTTTCCGTTCGACAAAACTGCTAAACTGATCCCAGGGATATTCACACCATTATAATCCTATTCAGAACAAATGTTTGGCTTAAAGTCTGCAGACTCAACTGAGTTTAGCCCTAAGGTGATCGTAAAAAACAGTTGCCAATAATGTTACTTGGCCGTAAGCGGTAATTTCTGACAGCAGCAATGTCAAGAAATGTTCCCAAAAGGCAAATTAGTGTACAGCTACTCTAGCCTCAGACAGCACAGAGCTACAGAGCGCTAACAGTACCAGAGGAACCCTGGGACAAGTCACGCTATAAAATTCATGTGCGCGGGTAGAGGCCTTGATTCTACTAATGATATGGAATCTAAGCTCTCAAAGAACCATTTACACATCACACAGTCAAGGCTACACTGTAAACCCAGATAGTGTGGCAAACTCAAATGTTTTGTGGAAACCTATTAGGTCAAAAAAAATTACGTAAGCCAACTTAATTGCATTGTGTGGACGTTACTTAAAGAACATAAGATAAAAGTCATTCTCACCGCATCTTTTAGTGCTGTGAACACAAGATCACCAAGTTGGCTTACACTATTTTTTTGAGGTCATCAGCATCCATAAAACAGTTGAGTGCACTATACTATCTGGGTTTACATTGTACATTGCTAAATGTACTTTAACTTACCCCTTGACATTTCATGAAGTCAAGCACTCAAACAATGCATCATAAATGTTCAAAAATGAAACCAAAAACCTGAAAACCCTAAAAAGGCTGTATGTGTCTGAAAATAAGTGACGGCAAAAAAGAAAAAATGAAGAGAACATGAGTTAACTGCCCTTGACTAAGTCTGATTCATCTGAATTATCCTGTCGAGTGAATACTTTTAAATCACTTGAAGTTTTTTAAAGCTTATTAAAAACTTATGTTGTAACACCTGCTAAGCTCTCAGCACTGACTGTATAAGGAAGTGTCCAGGGCTTAAAGGGAATATGTCAGCCAGGGCGCATGCGCGCGACTAAGCGGATCATCTTGAAAATGTTGGTACAACTATTTCAAGTTCATAGGAGATGTAAGGTGTAAGCGTTTCAATCGCATTCATCCTGTCTCTTTTTCTTCTATCTTTTTGTTGAAAGCAAGGTACATACAGGCAGTTATATAGAGAGATCACATTTTTTGATTTTTCATATAACACATAAAATAATTAAAAAAAAAAAAAACATAATCCTCCACCCCCCCCACACACCCACCCACCCTACAACATCCAGTGCATCCCAATCTAAGGGAGTGAAATCAGTAAATTAAAGAATAAATGAAAGTAATGATATTGTTAGGTAAAAATGTCATTCAGCAGGGATGAATAATTACACAAAGAGAAACAAAGAGAAAGTGGAGGTGGCTAATTTGAAAGTAAAGCATGATTGCTGTGCAACACCATGCAATATCCCTCAGGATCTAGTAATCGTGAGTTTATGAGTGGTCAGGAAGAGTTGAAAGTTTGTTAATAAAAGACATTACTGGGTTCCAGGTGGAATAGAAGAGGTCTTTCGACCCTCTAAGTGGTGTATTTAATCTTTTCTAGGCTTAAATGAAGCACAAGGTCGCTCATCCATAAGGAGGTGCTGGGTGGTTTGGGGGATTTCCAGCGCAACAAAATCCTTCTACGGGCAAGTAGAGTTGTGAATGCTATAATGTCCTTATGTTTATTGATAACCTGCTGGTCAGCTGGCGATATACCGAAGATGGCGAAGTAGGCGTTAGGTTGCAAATTTAAGGATAGTGCCTGTGAGAGAATTCTGAAGATTGCTGACCAGTAATCTGAGAGGGAAGAACATGACCAAAACATGTGCGTCAACATTGCCAGAGGAACATGACATCGGTTACAGATTTCATCCACCCCGAGATAAATTCTGGCCAGCCTAGACTTGGAGAGGTGGGTACGGTGCAGGACTTTAAACTGAATTACCCTAGCCTAGCACATGAAGTAGTTCCAGACCCGGATTCCTCAGGTATTACATCCTCAAACTCCTCCTTCCATTTCTCCTTAATTTTATTGAGAGACGTGTATCCGAGAGATGCTATGTTGGAATACATTCTCGAAATAAAGCCTTTTAGATTGGAGGGGATTTTAATGATGTTATCTATAGCAGTGGATTGAGGTGCATTGGGGAAATTTGGATCTAGATTTTGCATAAAATGACGGACCTGGAAGTATCGAAAACGACTTGAGCCAGGGTGGTTGGATTTTTGAGAGAGATGACTAAAGGTAGACAAGACACACTCACTGTAGAGGTCTTTAAATTTGGAGAGGCCAAGTCTTTTCCACAGGGTGAACATATTGTCTAATCTAGGCGGAACAAAAAGGTGATTGTCACAGATAGGGGCAAGGAGAGAGAAATCCGCTAAACCAAAGTGGTTTCGAAATTGTGACCAAATTCGTAAAGTATCAATAACAACAGGGTTAGAGGTACAGAGTGGAGTAGATAAAGGAGGATTCAAAGTGACCAAGGCGGGAAGCGATGTCAGAATGCATGACTCATTTTCGATTTCACACCAGAACAGTTTTGGGGCATGAAACCAGTATATGATTTTCTGATTATTAGCTGCCCAGTGATAGTGAAGAAAATTTGGCAAACCCAATCAACCCTGGGATCGATGTCGCTGCAGAAGCTTTTTTTGTATTCTAGGGGCTTTCCCGCCCCCCAAATGAATGATGATATAGTTTTATCAATGGACTGAAAAAAAGATTTGGAGAGAAATATAGGAAGTCATTGAAAAAGATAGAGGAATCGGGGTAGTACGTTCATTTTAAGACAGTTGATCTTTCCAGCCAGTGAAAGATTAATGGACCTCCAATTCTGTAAATCATTTTTTAGTTTATCAATGAGGGGTGTGAAGTTTTCTTTGTATAGTTTACAGAAAGTCTGTGTTATATTGATTCCTACATTTCTGAAGCCAGATTTAGACAGATGAAATGGCAGGTCCCTTTGTGAAATTGCAAGAGCTAGGTTGTTCACTGGAAAGCACTCACTTTTCTTAAGGTCAGTCTTATATCCCGAAAAGGTGCCAAATCTATGCAACGCCTGAACTATAGAGGAAACACACCGCACTGGGTCAGATACATACAACAGTAGGTCATCGGCATATAGAGCCACCCAATGCTCCCTCCCCAATCTAGAAATTCCATTGATTTCCTTGGATGCTTTTAACATGATAGACAGAGGCTCAATGGCAAATGCAAACAAAAGTGGACTTAGTGAGCACCCCTGACGTGTTCCTCTTGATAATGACAAAAAATCAGATCGCTTCCCATTCGTGACCACTGATGCCCTTGGTGAGGCGTATAAAAGTTTAATCCAGGCAATGAAAGTGGGTGCGAAACCAAAAGCCTGCAGACATTCAAATAAATAAGTCCACTCCACTCTGTCAAAAGCTCTCTCTGCATCCAGGGAGATAACACTTCTGGTACCTCCCCGGATGCAGGAGAGTACACAACATCGAGAAGGCTCCGGATGCTAGAGCAGGAGTGACGACCAGTCATAAAACCAGTTTGGTCAGGGGAGATCACCTCATCTGTAACAGATTCTGAACGCCTGGCGAGTGTCTTAGCAAGAATTTTAATGTCGCAATTTAACAACGAGATAGGCCGATACGATCCACTGTGTTCTGTCCTTCCCTGGCTTCGGTATAAGTGTTATGGATGCCTAAGTTAGCGTTTGTGGCAAGGTTCTGGAGCCCAACGAACCATCAAATATTTCTAGAATAAGTGGCGCCAACTTGGCTGAGAATTTTTTGTAGAATTCAATTGGATATCCATCAGGGCCCGGAGCCTTGCCGCTTTGCATCGCCGAAATCGAATCGCATTCATCCTTGAGAAGTTTATTGAAATTTTTACCGAAAAACTATCTTTCTTGATCGTAGATCCTATTCGTAGCATCAGTTTGTCATAGTTTAGGTTTTTTATAGCGCTATTATTGCTTTTAAATCAGCCTGCGTTGATTTTGTCGTCCTCTGGCAGCCATCGAACTGGAAGCGGTCGCAAAAGGATCTATGACAGCTGTATGTCAGACAAAACGTTACAACAAACAGGTTCTGCGAACAGATGCTTGAGAAAAAATTCCGCAAACTCCTCAAGGATGCACACGATGAAAACTGATTGAAACTCCACCATGAATTCACCGGTTTACATTACCTCACACTTTCATTGTGTTTTTGCCCAAAGAAATATGGATGGATAGCATAATTTATTCTTCGTGGGTTTTGGCATGCGGTTACTCTAACAACTCTGCATTTGCAGGCCATCTTTTGTATTTAAAACAGCGAGGAAGGTGCGCTTTACACACGTTCTAACACGCTTGTGGTTCGTATTTCTGCTCCCTTGATATCGCACTGCACGTATGAAAGTGTTTATCAACGGGACTCTACTACGTACGTGCCCCAGCTGACATAGTCACTTTAAGAACCCATGGATGCCATGGCCAACCAGACATATTTCTGGAAGGAAATAGGCCTCTCATAGACAGAGAATCATGCAGAGGGCCTATCTACCTGAATGCTAAGTCATAAAACTCAGGTGACACATTCCATAACAGCAACCCTTTCTATCTGCTAGGTCGGTCGGCTAATCAACGAACAAGTTCAGTTCACCCTTGACACGGTAGCTGGTCACAAAGTGGCGCAGGTCACAAAGTGACCTAATCATTGCCCTGTTGACAAATTACAATGGTCGGGCACTCAAGAAATCTTGCGACTTGCAGCGACTGCCAGGAGTGCTGCTTTCATCAAAATGGAAGTTTCTGGGGTTGCTTATGGAGCTTGTTAGTGAATAAGAGAAGTATGGGCGGTATTCACTCTCTGGTGGAGTGTGCGCACTTTCGCCAAAGGTCCTGAAAGAATGCATACTCCAGTCTTCACTCACTACCTCCATCATCACAAATAATTTGTCTCAATCTGATCGTTCATCTTCTCTGGGGGGGATGGGATGTGTGAGACTCTGGAGTCATGTTCTTACCTTTCCCCGGTGTGCGGATGGTCTTCTGTGCAGCCCTTTGCTTTTCGTATTTATGGGTCAGCCACTGAGTAACCCCTAAAAACCCTGCAGTAAGAGCTGTAACAAAGCTAAACTCAAAATACACACGTGGCCTCAACTGCAATTAAATCCAAAAACAACAACCCTGTTCCTTCCACTAGTATACTAAACATACTAGCCCCGCCTCATCCAGAGCGAATCACTACACGAGAACTCAATTCTTCCTCACTTACAGCTAAATCTAACACCAATCCTGCCCCCACTAGGAATGTACTTTAACCATCTTTCCTTAAACTATACCAAACACACGGTATAATGACCTCCATCCTCTTCTCACCCTCGCACTCACTCACTTAGACACTGACTGACTGACTGACTCACTCACTCACTCACTCACTCAATCACTCAATCACTCACACACTGACTGAGTGAATGACTCACTCACTCACACACTGTTTCACTCACTCACTCGCAAACTCATTCACTCACTCACTCACTCACCAAGGACAGACAGCTCCGTTGTTCGTAGATGATGGCGCAGCAGCCCAAGAATCCAGTGACCATGACCAGGACACCAGCGATCATGAGGATGTAGGCTGAGACGGTGAAGGCACTGGACTCCAGCAGGCTTAGGTAGTCACTCTTGTACACCAGCGTCCAGATGCCCACAGTCATCACTGCAGCTCCACCCAGCTAGCAAAGGGGAGGGGAGAGTGCGATAACAGGAGGCTCACAATTCCAGCTATATTCAATCGCACTTATGCCAACGGTTCCAACCCCATCCTATCTCACTGGCACTACCGGATCCAGTTCCACCAAATTATGATTTTGCTAAACGGACCTGGTGTGATGTGAACTTGCATTGTTGGACCCATTGACTGTGAATGGACAAACTATGCAAGTTGCTAACTTAATTAGCAAATATGCTTTAGGGAAATGCACCTAAGCTCAGCAAAATCACGCTAAAGCTAATGGCTCCAACACCGTCTGGTCAAGCTAATGGTAAGGACCCAAGGCCTGCTGGGCTTTCCTTGTCCAATAATGCACACTGTGTCACTATCAAACAGCAAAATTCAATGGAGTCTCAAGACCCGACAAATCTAGTGCAGACCACCCCACGCCAATCGAATGATGCCCCTCTCGACAGTCCCCCAGTAACATCTGCATCCAGCCACAGTCTCTTGTCTTTTCATCTTTCATATTTTCTTAGATTGCTGTGGTTTCCAGACAGCATTACTGTGAATTAACAGGAGCTGTAACTGTTCTCAGTCAGAGACCTTTGGCCTGTTTTGTATCCAAACTTAATACAATGTGGGTAAAAATCATTGCTATAATTAGCTTGTAAAGCTCTTTGCAGCAGTGGTCAGTTCCAGGCACTAACGCGTCATTCTGACGGCTACTTTCAAGAGTCACAACAATGAGAGCCCCGAGTCTAGGCACCCCCCTCTGGAAGGCTGGTGCATTGCAGGTTTCTGTGTTTGTAGCATCTCTAAATCATGGTCAGCATCTATTCAGATGAGCATGGTTTCCACCATACAAAATACGCCCTCTTGGCATAGACACGCAAACACACACATACTCACTCACACAAAAATTAACAGCGATTAAACAGGGAAACAAAAACACAGTCTTACTCTAACCCTCCCACCTCTCCTGGTGGCATCGTTGCAGGGGGGACTATCAGGAGGACTAAGAGGATTTTGCAGGGCACATGAAATATGAGTGGAATGCAGAAGCGATTCAAATTTTCTGATTAATCATTTGGATTGTCGCCGAGCTTAAAACATCACATGTATTATTTGTATATATAGCTGATGTGATCCCTTTATCATCATTCAATCCTCATCACTGTAGGCTGCATATTGGCCTTGATTGTCGGTAAATAAACTGTATGATTGTTAATCAAGCGTGTGCATACAAGAACAGGTTGAGTGCGATCATGCGTTAAAGGGGGAGGTTACTGCATGTCATGGAGGCAATGATCGTAAGAGTCCATTGTTATTCAAGTTTCTTTGCCCCTTATCGAGACCATCAGCAAGCACTACTTCTGGAGTGACTTCCTATTTGTATAGTCCTTTCAAGGTCCAACAAGACGTGCAGCCAAAATAAAGACTCTCGAGCTTTCACAAGCCTAACTTCCTATTGCTGTATGCCAGTCTAGGAAGTACTCTATTAAGTTTGGTGCAAGAAATCTGTGTCCTTTCATTCAGCATCGAACTGAATTACTCCTTGTCAACCAACACGGTATAAACATGAATGACTCCAGAGCACCTGGCAGCTAATGTGTTCTAACTGAGGCCAAAATTAGGCACACGTTTCAGACCATCTTTAGAAACTCACCCAGAAAAGGAAGTTGAAGACAAAGAGTAGATATTTCAGGCAGACTGTGATCCAGTCATTCTGGTCTTCCTTGTAGAAACGAGACATCTTTCTCTGTGAAAGCAGAAGAAGTAATGTCTGCTTCAGTAGGCCACATACTTCGTACTCGAAGGTCACAAAATCGAACCGGCTCAGTGGAGTCAATAACAAAAACACAAGGCTAAACGGAAACCTTGCAGAAGAGAGTTGAGAGCAAATGGCTTTGCTTGCAGATACACTGTATGTTCCAGTGGAAATCAATGACTCTTCCTCTTCCTGTAATCACAACCTCTTACCTGCTTTTACTTTATGCTCATTTTTCTCACAATCACAGATCAGACTGTGATTTTTGTTGCAAATGATTTTGACCTTTCCAGAGTAGTTTTCAACCAGAAGTAGTTCTGACTTACAAACGTTCCACCTCACCCAGAACATGCCCATAATTACTGGCCACTGAGGCAGAGCAGAAATAAAAGATAAAAGCAAGAATAACATGCTAATCATTCGTCATCAGTTGTTGTTTTAACTCGACTTCCTTACAGCTTACTGTGTTCAACTGTAATGCCAGATCACCTGACGCATTTGTGAATACAAAAGGGCCAAACGCAAGTCATATAAACACAGAATATCGGAAACACAACCATAAATATTAGCATTGGGATGCTCTCATCATACTGTTTTTCATGAGACGAGTTCAAATGTACAACTAGATTGACTCAATTTTGCGGTTTTGAGAGATGTAGTTTTGTTCCCTGTAACTGCTCTACCAAATGTCCATCTCTCCCTCTCAGATGTCCCTTTTCCACTGAGCTGGTTCCAGTGCTGGTTTGGAGCCAGAGCCTGACTTAGCACCAGTTCTTTGGTTTTCCACAGCCTAAGCACCAGCACCTGGCTCTCTAAACTGGTGCCAGAGAAAGCACCACCTCCTTGCTGGTCTACAGCCAAGCACCGATTTCGTCAGGGGTGCTACGGTAATGTTTTGACCAATCTCATTGTCAGGCCGGGTTTATCTTCTTCAGCAGCGCGATCTAGGACGGGGCATTTGTTAACTCGTAGGATAATTTATCATCACAAATGCCGGGAACCTTGATAATTATGACCGCTGCCAAGTAGGGAAGCTAGTTTACAGGGAAACTGCTTTACAAGGAAACTCGTGCTGAAGAAATGCCAATTTCTTGGAAAAAAACAATGGTTTGAAATTGGATCTGACACGCATCTATTTTTCCTTCTTTTTTTTCCAACATTAGTTTGTAATTGGATCAGACACCTATCTATAACTATTTTTAAGAAGATAAAGCCGATACTGGATTCTATGCTGCAGAACTGCAAGAATGTTTTTGTTCCCGACCGAAACACTTTGATCGACGAGACATTAAACAAATTCACAGGTCGACTCGGCTTTAATGGTTACATCCAAGATAGACGCGCACGATGAGGAACAGAGGTATTCAAACTCATCTCATGGCCCATGGTAAGCCCCAAAATGGGATTTTGAAAGTGCTGCGGTATTTCCACTTGTTAGGACTGTAAGTGTAGCACTCAGTGTAAATCAGTGAGACCGAATGTTTATGGCGTCACGTACGAATAAGATCTCTGTTTCCCATCCAAATAACCTGTCAGATCCAATCCTATACTCGAACAGCAACAGAAAATGATTCCAGCTGCTTGCACATTCGTTGCTAAATAAATCAGGCCGTAGCAAACCTGGCGAGCCCAGTAATATTCAGTGACGTAGTGACGTTACAGGATTACATAATCGCGTGGCTCCCACTTGGCTCCAAGGCGATGGAAACGCAAACAGGTTCTTAGGAGGTGCGTGGGTGGAATCAACTAAGCACTGACACCAGCACCAGCATGGCCCTAGTACTAGGTTCTTTTCAGTGGAAAAGGTGTAAGAGCGCATTGACATGTGGCCACAAGTTGTTTTTACTGCTTTTGGTGTTGACCATATGTTGTAATCATTTCAACTTTAATAACCTGTGTATGAGGCCAGCACACCTGCAATTTCATTTCCAACTATTTCCCTCTTTGATATGGTTACCGTCATCACCTTGCTATGGAGACATAGCTGTCAAAGTCCTGCTCATTAGACCTCTTTTTAGCAAACACATACTGAGGATTAGCATTCGAATCAAGAGGAGAGTCTCAGTTTCTGAAGACGTTCAACATTTCTTATTCAGACAATCAACCACTTTAATCAATTATCTGTTAAATATGGACACATACTGTACACATGGAAATAGTCATTGCTAATATTAAGAAGCAGAGAGGTTTAAGGCCTAGAAATCACTGCAAAAAAAATAAAAAAGTTTATCAAACTTAAATAAATTAAGACAACCAGCTGCAAAGCATTTTCGAGTTTTCAAGTCCTCAACATCAAGTCTCAGTGGCTGCACAAACTCATTTTTGAAAGAACTTGAAACTTGAAATTGAGCCAACTCAAAAAATCCATGGAACTTACCTTTTCAAGTTGAATCAACTTTTACATTTTTTTTTTTTACAGTGATGAAATTGTAACACTAACAGTCAGTAAGGGCAGATTGTTAAGAGATCCCTTGCAGATGAACTCATGCACTGTAGTTTAAATGAATGCATTTATGAACATTGCATTCATACAGCGCTTCCTCATAGAGACAGTGCTTTACTGTCATATGGGAACTCTCAGCCAATGCGTAGCACCTGCCTGGAAGATGCTCGGCAGCCATTTGCGCCAGAATGCTCAACACACAAGTTGGAGATGTAGATGACAATTTGCATAGTTGTGGCAAGTTGGAAAAAGCCAGGATGGGTGTCAGGGAACCCCCCACACTTGCCGAAGAGTGTCAGGGGATCTTTAATGACCATAGTGAACGACAATGACAATGACAATGATGACAATGACATTGACAATACCTTATTACCCAAGCAAGGGAATTTGTTTTATACATTCAAAGCTCAATTTATAAAACACAAACTGTTTACCAAACACAAACAAACGAGACAAATATACAAAACATGAGCGAAAATTAAGAGACACCATAAGGGAAAGCTTAAAATGTTGATAAGTACGATGTTAAAAAAATGTACATCAAGCACTAAAATTATGTAATAGAATATAATTATCTTAAAATATAATAAATAAATTAACAGGAAATAAGGATTTATCAGGTGAAAATCAGGCATTAAATGATGTAACAGAATATATGCATCCTAAAATATGATAAATAAGTTAACAACAGTTAAGATTTATGATAACAAGATACATAAATGAAATCTACTTTCATTATTTAACAAATGAATACTAGTTGGAATAAAAGATGTACAGGCCTTTTGGATTTCAATTTGGGCATTTGATAGCGGCGGGCAGAGGGGAGGAGAGAGTATTCCGAGTGGAGAAAATGTGATTCATCGTTTATAATTTTAGAAGCCAAGTTCACAACACGGGTTTGATAAATGGTTTCAATAGGGTCAAGAGGTGTTCCGACAATTTTGCTACAGATGTTTATTATTTTGTTAATTTTGTTTTTGTTTGTGAGAGACAGGGCACCGTACCATGTTTGTATGGAAAACAACAAAACAGATTGAACACAAGATTTGTAAAATAACAGCAAAATAGTTGTATCAATATTAAAAGACCTCAACTTGCGTAGAAAATACATTCTCTGTTGACATTTTCTATATACAGCATCAGTATTTTGAGTAAACGTAAGCTTATTGTCCATGATTGTCCCAAAGTATTTATGCTGATCAACTTGTTGCACTGATTCATTGTCAATGATGACTGGGTCATGGTTAGATTTCCTAGATTGAAAGTCAATCAAAATTACTTTGGTTTTCGTCACGTTTAGTTGCAGAAAGTTATCTTTACACCATTTAGAGAAATTGTGAATATCAGTTTTATAACTAAGATCTGAATCAGGAAGTAAACTCACAATGGCAGCGTCATCGGCAAACTTGATAGCAAGACAGTTGTCATGAGTGCTGATACAATCGTTTGTGTAGAGAATGAACAGGACTGGGGATAGGACACACAGCTCCCGTGTTGACACTTATCTTATCTGAGAAAAAGTCATTTACTTCCACATACTGCATCCGATTACTGAGAAAACTGTATATCCACTTGATTGGTGAGGCATCCACTGATAGATTACGCAATTTCTCAATCATAAGATGCTGTTGAATGGTGTTGAACGCTGACGAGAAGTCTACAAACAGGACCCGGGCGAATGCTTTCGGCGTCTCAAGGTGCTTGTATATCGTATTTAGAAGCGTGATGGTTGCATCTTCTACTCCTCGTCTTGCTCGATACAGGCAAATTGCAGAGGGTCTAACTTGTCTTGAACTTGCTGTAACAGAGATCTTAACACTATTCTCTCCAGACACTTCATAACAATTGAAGTCAGTGCCACGGGTCTGTAATCATTCAATAGAGATGGTTTGGCTTTCTTGGGGACAGGCACAAGTTCTGATAATTTCCACAATTTAGGTATGTAGTTATAGTCCAAAGACAGTTGAAATAGTCTACGAAAGGCTCTGCCTAGTTGGTTCCGACACTCCCAAAGCACAATTCCGTCCAACTTATCCGGACCTGAGGCCTTCCTGAGGCAGGATATTGGTTTATCAGGAATCAGGATATTGGTTTATCGTCTGATCTGAAAGACAGCGCACTGGAGATTACTTGAACAGATAGAAGACCACTTCCTATTTTGCACCACTTTTAGCAATGGTTTTCCCAGGTGGTCTCCCATCCAAGTACTAACCAAGCCCATACCTGCTTAGCTTCAGTCACTTGGCTGGAGCAGATCACAAAGCAGTGCTGGTCACCAACTGTACATTACAAGGCCTGTAGTATGTGGGCACCAGCTCCTTGATCTAACGAACACATTATTCATCACCTTGAGCAAGTGTACAAAATATTTCACAAGCACAGAAACCCACAAAATGAACCTGACACTCACAAACCGCCCACCAGTGTACTACTAAAGACTTTACTTGAGGATTTCTTAGTTTTATAGCACTTTGAAAATTGTTATCATACAACACATCAGGGTTGGGTTCAATTACTTTTTTTCAATTACAATTGATTGTAATTTACTTTCTGGACAGAATGTTCATTTACAATTACATTTAAAAAAAATTCAATTAAAATCAAATTACAATTACGAAAGTAATTGATTACAATTACTGTAACTGTAATTGAAAAAAGTAATTCTTCAGTGTTATGGCAAAACCTAGCAAGTCTAATTTTTGTCGAAACTAAGTTGGGACCATTTTTGTACTTATTAGACTTTGCCTCATCATATACAGTAAGATACATGGAAAAATAATAATTGATTTCCTATGTTTTCCTGTGGTAAAACCAAGCAAGTCGTCGGCATGTAATCTGTTGTGAAGTAAAAATCAAGCAAGTTTATTTTCCTTGATTCTTCCACATAAAATTTTATATTTTTTAATAATGATAATCATTTAATAATTTATTTATAGAGCGCTTCCAATCAAAGTGCTTTACAAGGCTTAAAAACAAACAAATAACAAGACAAAGACACAACACACCATAAGATTAGCAGTAAACAACATTAAACAGGTGGGTCTTCAGCTTCGCTTTGAATACATAAATCGAGCATGCTAACCAAATATCGACAGGGAGACTGTTCCATAGAGTGGGAGCACGAAAAGAAAAGGCCCGCTGACCAATAGTCTTTTTGCGGACCTTAGGGACACTCAGAAGGCCAGTCCCCTGAGAACGAAGTGCCCGAGCAGGCACATATGGATCCACCATATCAATGAGGCAAGAGGGTGCCAGACCATTTACAATTTTAAAAGTCAACAGTAGCACTTTAAAATCCACTCTGGCATTAGCAGGCAACCAGTGAAGAGAGGAGAGCACTGGAGTTATGTGCTCATATCTGTCTGACCCAGTCAGAAGGCGAGCCGCTGCCTTCTGCACCACCTGCAGCCCTTGCAAATTCTTCTTGGGCAGGCCCGACAGAAGAACATTACAATAGTCCAACCTTGATGAAATAAATGCATGTATAAGAGTCTCAGCATCCCTGAAAGACAGGATTGATCTTATCTTGGCGATATTTCTTAGGTGAAAAAAGGACACTCTTGTCACCTCTTTAATGTGAAGACCAAAAGAAAGAGTTTGGTCAAATACAACTCCCAGATTTTTAACTCTGTCTCTACTACGAATGGCAAATTCATCAAGTGACAGAGTGAAGCCATCATACAGGTGATTCAGTCTTGCAGGGCCGACCACCATCATTTCTGTCTTGGCAGAGTTAATGATAAAACCTGGTCACAGAATTAGCCGGTTATAAAGCAGCATACCAATATTATCTGATCCGTGAGGTAAGTCCCCATGCAGAGCATTGGATGTGAAGGACATTCATGGTCAGAATTCGTAAGTCATGCAATTCACGTGCTAATAATGACTGAAGAATGGCTTGAAGAGGGAAGCAGACGGTGAAGTTAAGACTGAAAAACTACTGCAGCTGCATAATCGTTCGGTTTTCGTCCATCATTTTGAGATTTCACATTGTATATTTTCAGATGGAAAAATTTCTTAAGTCATATTGCCAGGGATACATATAAAACAGAAAAAAATCCTACAAAAATGTATCTTATTATGTAATGAATGCAACTTTATGTAATGTAATTATGTAATGATCAAGAATTCAATTTCCACCAAGACGACAGAGATATTAAAGCAATAATTTTAATACAAAAAGCAAATGGACAATATCCCTTTTGATTTCTGCGAGCATTATTCATACACTTCCTGATAAAACCTGAACACTTTCACAAATTTTGGAACAGCGCGTTCCTCTAATAGAATTCGGTGCAATTGGACAGTCATAAAATAGACAGCGAATCTCCTCCACTGGAGTTAAGTACGCAGCTCGGACGTTTGTTTACGTTCTTTCGATAAAGCATCCTGTTGCCTGCAGTTTCACTTCAGCGACTTTAAGAGATACATTCGAGTAAAAACAGAAAAAAATGAGGAACTATTAAAAAATTTTTATATTTACTCGGCGCAGCCATGTCTATACGGACGCTACGTCAAAGCAGCACCACTGCATTCTGCGACTACGAATCCGCTATTCCCACGCTGCGCACCGCGCAGATAAAAAAAAAATATCTCAAATGTCGTGTCAGGTGGTCGGCGCGTTCACGTTGTTTCATTAATCTGAGATGAATATGGTTTGTGACAGCCGTCAACATGCAGAAAACAACACAAGCACAACGCCCCCCACAAATATCGTTGAGCCAGTAAGTTGCACTGCCACGCAGGTTCCAAAACACATAGTGGACGGTGTAACGGCGTATTGACGAAAGCTATGTTAAACTCACCCAAATATCCAGCACACGGACGGGGCAAAGGAGTTGCTTATATATCGCCGATGGATTGCGTCCAGCGGGTCCGTTATCTCATCACGCGTGATCGTATCTGCACATTCTGCAGCCCGCAGCTTCGCTCGCACCCGGCGCTTGTGGAAGGCGAGCGGGGTCAGCGTGGGTTCAAAAGGAAATGCGATCCCCCCGCCTCTTTTGTTTAGATGTAACCTGATCCAACTTTTCATGTATGAATGACAGCTGTCACTGCAACCATACGTTGGTTACAGTTTAACGTTGGAAAGTAAATCAAACCGTCAACAGCAAACACGCGTTGCGCTGTTCAATAGTTCAGCCAGTCCATCCCTGAAACAACAAATCTAAACCGACTTCTAGCAGAAGATTATAGGTGAACAAAAAGGATGGTTCCACTCTGTGAAGTGTGGAATGCAGTGGGAAAATGACAATAAGTTGCTTCTGCCCTATAACCATATGCTGTCAGACCTGGAAACATCCCTTTCATCCTACAGAAGATTGAATTACAGTTGGCCTATCAAACAAAAATTCAGATTAAAATCTAGTGTGGGATTACAGCGCAGAATGGGATGGTTTCTTTCATGCTCATGAGAGTCACCTCCTGATGAAAGACAGAGAGAGAGAGAGAGAGAGAGAGAGAGAGAGAGAGAGAGAGAGAGCAAAGGACAAGAAAAAGACTGGTGGGAAAGTGTTCTGTCTGACCAGCGGACATCCCGGCACTGTGGGCAGAGATCTCACATGCTCAAAAGTAAAGGTTCAGTGAAGGCACATTTTTGTTCAGAAAATAACAAATAATGCAATCATGAAAGCTACAATAATGTTTGTTGGGTACACATAAGTTTGTTTCACAACCATAAAATGTACAAATGTTTAAATTGATTGCTATGGTAACAATTTTACAGTTTCGGGTACCAACATTTGGGACTAACTTCTGCACCCTTAAAAGCCTCTACTTTTTCTGAGGGAAACCATATTCTCCATCACTCTCTATACCCTGACAAAAACCCTGGGAACTGAGCATTTGCTATCTTTCCCGCTCTAAACCAAAGTGTACACATCAGCATTCACCACCAGGGTTTCCTTTTCATACATAACAAAATTGGACGTCTCCACTTTCCTCTCTGGTGCTGAGTTTTTGTTCCATTTTGCTTAATAGAAAAAACTAAAGGCTTGTTAGGGCATGATGTATGACGACAAGGATGATCTCAGGAAATCATTGCCAATTACTGGGCCACTCCGCATGAAGAAGCAATGCATCACTTACAGCAGCACTGGCCTGCCGGCTGAGACAATGTTACTGAGGGTGACTTGAATCTAATTACCTGTCTATATATGAAAAACTCATCTATATTTAGCTGACATCAATGTCAGAGAGGAATGAAAAATATATTAAAGCAGAGAGTGACATGATAATGAAAGAGGTATTATTGGGGAGGTTAATTACCTCCGCCAGGGAGGTAATATTTTCACTCCTGTTTGTTTGTTTGTTTGTTTACACGATAACTACACTGAACAAAAACATTAATGCCCCATGTCAAGTATTGATGCTACATGGAGTTAATATCTCTAAGTGAGCATATGCTGACTTTTACAATAGGGATATTTCTCTTGATTTGAGTATCATTTTTTAATCCATCTCTCTGTCAGTGAGCATTTGCTCAGTGATGCAGCGATTTCACTCAGTATATGGGTGTGGCATGTCCAGACGGTGACCAGACAGAATGAGCAGTACCCAGACACTCCTAATATTGGGGACAATAAAAGGCTACCCCAAAATGTCAAATTTAGTCAAAAGTCAGCATGCCTCAGATGTCTCAGGTCATGTGGGAACGTAGCATTGGCAAGCTGGGTGCAGGGTTGTGCACCAGAGCAGTCACTGTGCAGCTGAATGTTAACTATTGGACGATAGGCCATTTGAGAGTTCGTTTCCGACAGACGGGCAATACTGCTAATCAACCTCATCCACGTCAGCCACATATGACCACACCAGCACAGGATCGCTATATCCAGCTCATCCACCTGTGGGATCGGCTCAGGTAAGTGACACGCCCAGCGGATGAGACCGTTGGTCCGCACAACAGACGCATCACACCACAGACAGTCTGTAACCACCTGCGAGAAGCCAACTTGCACGCTCGGTGTCCTCACCGTGGTCTGGATCTCACCACTGTTGGGCATCGGAACCGACTCACATGGGCCAATCTACCCGTTTGATGGCCCTTGGCACGCTGGAGAAAAGTGCTACTCACTGACGAATCCAGGTTCCAGTTTTTTGTTAAAAAAAAAAACAAAAAATTTTGACATGGGGCATTTATATTTTTGCCCAGTGTAAAAAAAAAGCTATGAACAGACTGGCACAAAATTTGGTAGGATGGTAGGTGGTAGTCCATGGATGAGTTGATTCAATTTTCTGGAACATATTCCGGATTCTTGATCCGGAAAAACAAGTAATTCTGACATATGGCGTGGCGGAGGTATGCACTCTACTGAGTGCCTTCTAGTTAGATTGGCTGTTCATGTACAAGCTTTTCCTGCCTTTTGTATGGCACATAGGGGAGGAGTCAGAGTCAATCTCTGTCTCAAAATACATTATTCATGATGACACTCTGGGGACAAAAGAAATGAGATATTGTATGGAACAATAGATTTGACATCTAAGCCAAAAACCTCTTTCATGGTTGTGCGCTACAGCTCAGCATATTTTGGGATGCTGTCGTGATTTTAACTCATAGAGATGTAACAGCAGAACGGTAACAGGTATGCTCTAATTACCTGCCCCTGAAAATAAAACTCTCCCTGGCAATTTTGGAAGAAAAAAAAAATCAGACCGATAAAAGCCAAAACCGCGCAGCTTACCATGAGCACAATAATCTATATGCAGCTTCACAAAGTAAGAGTTACCTAAAACATAAAAATGGACTTATGAAAACGGAACATGTAGCTGCATTCTAACATGTACTTGATTGTTGTTTGAGATCCTGCTGTTTGTGTGCTGTGTTCTTCCTCTACACCCTGTTAGTGAGTCAGGCTTCAAACGGAGAGACAAAGAGATTGAATGAGAGAGAGAGAGACAGAGAGAGAGAGAGGGAGAGAGAGAGAGCATCAGCTTTAGCCTCAGAGGATGAAAATAATGTGACTCCCCTCAGATTCATTTTTAAAGTCAAACCACAGTATGTGCATCAACAGTGTTTCAAAATATTACAGCATCAAAATACGCAAAGGGAGGCAAAACGGACAATTAAGACTACTTGCTGCCTACAAAACTGTTTACGACTTATCATATTTATTACATTCTAGCTTTTCCATTTGTCCAGAGAAGATGGCTCATGCAACTTTTATATGAATAAGTTGCTATTATGACTGACTGGAATTGTGTATATGAACTATTATTGGGGAAAAGCTTCCAAACAATGTGTTTTTCATGAGAGACAGTCAAGTAAGTTGTTTCATGGTTAAGATAAAGTATCTCAAACAAGCGCTACCAAAACACTCACATAGCTGTTTTGAATAGCTTCATGTTATAAAGCCAACACCTTGATTAAATGTTGTCAGAGTTATTATCTGAGTAGAGAACAGTCACTTCTTTTTCACATTGAGAAGTAAAAATAAGGGACTTAAGATTTTGGTCGATAATAATTGTTTGGAATGAATGTTCAAAAGTATATTCTCGTCCAGAATATAGGAGGGAATGAAGTGTCTTTTGATATTTTAGCTGCAGTCAAGTACCGTATAAGGATATCCTGAAGATATAGTCAACAAAAAAACTTAATTGCCAGTTTGAAGCAAATTGTCTCAATGGCCTTGAAGCAAGTTGTTACATAATTTAACATGCTGAACTCACTCTAAAATCATTATTACATTTGTGTAATCAGCTACAAAACTTCTGATTATAGTCTTAAATATCATTGTCGATGGATTATATTCTGCATATTTTTTGAGGGGATTTACATGTATCCTGAGCAGCTGCCATATCCCAAGACATTGCATGACAGGCTTTTTTTGGCCGAGTGTAACAATCAAAATATATAAATATGCTTGAGTACGTGTGCCAAATTACAAAATGCTGTGTGAGGCAGTTAATGTACTATCACATACACACAAACACACAGGAGACCTCAAACAGTAAAATAAGTGGAGTTTTTTGAGAACTGCATTGTGAAAACAAGGATAGTCAAGACTAGGACTAGGTCTGTAAACAATCAAGAAATATGTAATTGCAACAGGAAATTATGTCCTAAGAACGTGAATAATTTTGATAGAAAGATGATGGCACTTCATCAAATGTTATGAAAGGGAAGAGAACTAGATTAAAAAAAATGAAAATGACTTGGGTGTGTTCTAATTTGATTAAAAGTCAAATTAGACAACTTACCCCACGTAGTGTGATAAAATGTCAGCTGAGGGGGCAAGATATCAGAAGTGAACGCCTTCCACGAAACTCTCTATCACTCTGTACTGAATTTAAAAATCAAGATGTTATTAATCGAGTGTACAGTATATGCCTGCATATGCTTGACATTTCATTCTTTCGTTTAGAGAGACACTTGGTATATCGTGATGTGCTGAACCCAGGATAAGTAAGAGTGAGTAGATTGGCAGCAGGCTCCTCTCTCCCGAACTGTAGGAACAGGGTGTGGGTGGGTAAAGATTTTTAGAGCAGGCAGTCATGTATTTTCTGGTGCATCTCTGCCCAGAGTCAGTAGTTATGCAAGCGGAGGAGTAGGCGTCAGAGGAACAGCACTCCTCAAAATGGGCACAAATCTGCTTCATCTACAGCTGTGATCTGGATTCATCTGAAAATAAAGACCAAGCAGTATTATCCTCAGCATCTCTCAGCAAAATATGAATACAAATTAAAAACAGATTAATAATACAATACAATATAACCACAAGTGGTAAATAATGGAGTCCAAGCAACGTGTAGCACTGATGAATTTTAAAGCAGTAAAGACGTATTGTATGAATTTTTGAAACAACTTATGGTGTTCCTTGCCTTGCAAGTGGCCATCTTGTTTGCGTCATAATCTCTTCCTTAAAGACAGATACAACATGTAATTTGAACTTGATTAGATAAGTGGTTTAGGAATTATGATCATTTGCATTATGCAGCCAAATTCAGTGGCTGGCACTGCATTGTCTAACATTTGGTATGGATGTCCGCACCCTGTGCGAATTGCATTTTCCAACAGATTCTCATCCCGACTCATCATATAGTGACGTCACTTGACCGAGCATCAATATATGATGAAAAATGAGGCTTTTGGTGTCCTTATCTGATGCTCAGGGTCAGGGTTAGGGTCAAGGGTTAAGGGTTAGGGGTTAGGGGGTAGGGTTCTTTTTAGACTGGTGACATATACGGACGACAAATGCCTCCTTTTTTGTCATATATCGACACTAAGTCAGGTAGTCTCACTATATGGCAAGTTCCATTTTCACCCACCTGAGTTCTGAACACAATGAGAGTAAGACTTCCTCCAGCCGTGGTCAAGCGGATCGTCGTAAGGTCATAAGGTCACGCAGAACAATAGCGTTTGTCCTCGATGCGCCAGAAATCAACACAAGGGCCATTTCGCAAGGCGTGGGCGGCATCACTTGAATGCTGCATTTTTGGGCTGCATATGAATAGTGAGTATTTTCATTGGTGTGGACTGGCCAAATTCATGTGTCCAGTTTTCCCAATTTAAGCAGTTTGTGAGGACATTTACAGCTGCTTTCCCACTTGAATCCCTTAAAATAATACACTCTCCATTGTCTCATAATCAATATGTTTTTCATCATGATTGAAGCAAAGTAAAATAACATTTATCATGGTAAATGTGTGAAGAGTTTGTCTCCAAAACACAATATATCCATTAACTCATATTGCGTTAGTCAGGCTTTTGTTGGTGCCTATTGCATTTTATAGAAAAACACAAAGTTTGACCTTGATATAATTACACCTTACAGCTTTTATTTCTGAGAAATGGATATTAGGGCAATGTAAACATCATAGAGTTACTTTGAACATGCGAATATAGGCATTTCTTGCATATATATATTAATTTTCTATAATTCGTGATATTATTCAAATTCATCCTCTTATTCATCGCAACGCATAATGCAATTGATTATGAATGTGAGTTAAGTCAAGCCACTGTATCCAAATTTAACTGAATGCACGGCGCCCGTCTCTCAGGTCTTTGAGAGATGTAATTAGGGTTAGGGTGCTCTTAATCATTTAGTCACAAATTTCACCCCCCCCCCCCCCCCCCCCCAAAAGAAAAGGAAAAAACTAAACTAAAAAAAACTTTAAAAATTAAACAAAACAAAAACAGTTGAGCAACATACTTCTCTAATTCTCAAATGAAAGCCACAGATGACATCGCGCTTGTAAGAGAGGAAAGCGGTGATCCTATTGGTGCTTATTGATTCGGAGGTATGGCTCCATTTCCTATATTTTCTCATGCATAATTCTACTGCTAAGGAAAAACATCCGTTGGCTGGTGAGAGATAACGAATTAAGGAACGCAGTCCTGAACACAGCGTCTCTTTTGCTTTTTTGCTCATTCTCGGCAGGTGAAGCTTAACTTCACGATGCGGCGATTAATCGTGAAATGTAATTAGAAATTGAGCGATTTAACCTCAAGAATGCTTGCGTCTTAAGCAGAGAGAAACAGCGTGATATTTATTAACAGGATGTCATGAAACCACACAGCGAACAAATGCGTGTCTTTATATGGGTTACCTGCAGTTACCTACTTTTCAGATTAAATCATCATCAAAAATAAGCGGGCTAATCCATAAATACTGAATAATCGCCGAAAGAAAAAACGTTTGACCTAAATATTGTGGGGGATTTGTCGCAAGATTTCATTGTATTTAAGGTGTTGACCAGATTTGTTTTTATACCATAGGCTATTGCGTTAAAGTAGTTGGGGCTATAAATGGAGTTCAACGCGCATACCCCCGATATGCTGCTTACAGCAGCTTCAGGGGTGCTATGAATTTAGTCAAGACAAGTCGCGAGACGCATGTGATGCGCTTTCTGTACTTTTTTTTTTTTTTTTTTTTTACAATAGTTGGAGCAATACGTTAGGTTGTCTTCTCGAGATAAACATAAGTAAGTTTCGCACAATGGATTTATGGACCCTTATAAATAGAACTGGAGGTCACACTTCTTTGATAACTCCAAGTTTTTCCATTATTTTTGATTGTTTTCTTTGATTATATAAAATATTGTGTTCATTGAAAGGATTTAATTGAAGGACAATTAATTTGGTGTTGACAATCAGCAGAATATGCCCGATTCACCCGACTTCTCAGCTTTTTCCTCTGCACGGGCTGAATGAATGTAGTGGCTCTTATGGGAATGAAACACTCCACCCGCTGCTTATTTCTACGGAGGAAAATGGCGGAAGCCGAGAACACTGAGGTAGGTTAGCGAGAAATATGGATGGGGTGCTTATTGATATGCTTGCGCTAATATTTTCCTTTTGCCCGTCGTTCCTTCTCGTTTAAATCCCAGCTATTAGTCTTTTTTTTCTGGGTGAAAGAGCAGGGTTATCAACACAATCTCCGCCGGCCGGTCATCCGCAGCAGGAATTGCAGCACCTCGCGTGTCCTCCGCACGTCCGGACGGGAGCGCCTCTGATGTTTTACTCGCTTTTTGACCGCAAGTAACTCGTATATGACGTTAAGTCTGAAACCCTAGGGCTGCGATTGTTGATACTGCATATCATCAAGATGGAAGAAATACTTGCATGAAAGATGGCTCGTATTGATATTTAGTTTATTTTGTTATTTATTTATTTTTTCAAATGGGCCAACATGATGTTGCCCTATTACGTCGGTCAGACGTAAAACCAGCACGTAAATTGGAGCTGCAGGTAGGCTAGAGCTGCCGCGGCGCTGGGGGAGATGATGCAACCATGCCTAAATGCTCACATTACGTTGAAGTTACATTGTTGTTTATGCCTTGCAGTGCTTGTCTATATAGCGTCGTTAATAATTTCTGTCTTTTTATATGGTCTGTTGCCGCTGGGCACATTCAACTACTGCGCGCTGAAGTCTGAAATCACTGCTAGCCCTATTTAGTCTGTGTGATCTTTGCGGGTAGGAAGCATGTTCTGACATATGTTATGTATACGCATGCCCGTGTGTCTGAAGGCAACGCATTACTCCACCTTGATTTAATTGACATCTCACAAATTACTCGAAGTACTGACCCTTTATTTATAATGTCGCCGAATAACTGCTGAAAATAACATCGCAAAGCCTGAAAAAGCTGATGCATTTAAACTTCTGGAAGTTATATTATTATTTTAATATAAAAAATGATATAGCCTAATCTTTAGCTTTCTCAGCAGAGCGTTAGAACACTGATTTGACAATATCTATTGGTGACTCAAAGCAATTGAGGTTGAGAGCACTGACTCTATGTTGAGAAGACATTCCAAAAATGGACTCCTCTTAAACAGATAGTTCTTGGACAGTGGCGAATTTAGGTAAAACAGGTTGGGTGCTGGAATTTTGGGGGTCTGAAGGAGCAGTCTAAGTGGGTTACTACTCTAACTTCTGGTTTAATCATCAGCTTTTGGTACCCCAAAACCTGCAGTCTTTTATGCATAGCTATGAATAGCTATGGTGACTTACTGGCAGGTTGTGAAATCACAAGCACGTTGTGGGCAGTCAGAAGTAGGCAGTGGTCACAATTGCATCCTCCACATTGACTCCTCTCTGTCTTTGGCAGTGGAGGAAATGCCAGTGCATGCCAGCCTAGTGAGCCGTGTTCATCTGTCAGAGAAAGGCTTTGGGTGACACTGGGGTTTATGGCTGTTGGTGAAAACATTATGGGCCTGATTTACTAAGACCTTTAGCACATGCAAAATCTTTTTGCCTGTGCAAAACCAGTAATATTGCCCATGATTGGCCAGGGTACTTGCCTTGCGCCAATCAGTGGCAAGGTTTCTGGTTTTGCATGGGCAAAAAGATTTTGCATGTGCTTAAGTCTTAGTAAATCAGGCCCTATGTGTATGGAGGAGCCTCCTTTCTCCTGTTGCTACTTTGTCGAGGCAGAGGGCATCTGTAGTTGTGACATGGGGCTGTGGGCTCGTGTAGCGCATTCCTAAATATCTTTTCCTGTGAGGATTCATGTAAAACACTGTCTCTACATTCTTTGTTTGACCAGAGTGATACACGTCTCTCTAACGCAAGCACATTTTTATGTAACAGAGGCGACTGGTGAGCTGAAGATAGAGTAGCCACAGAACATCCCTTTCAACTATGATTGGTCTTGACCTGTTGTTGATCATTTTTTGAAATTAACATTATGTTAACTCTGAAAATATTCACACCATCAGCTGCGGCCTGTTCTCCTTGTTAAGGTAAAATGAGAAATAAAACGCCTCATTTCAACATAGGATTGCATTTTGATAAAACTCTATTCGATTGTGGATTCCTGTTGCTAATCTTTGTTTTTGTTTCGTAATTTAGAAATTAGGTAAGTTAGATAGCTTGGAGTGGTGGATGTGCTGAAAGCCGTAAGCTGTAAAGTACTTTATTGGCTTTTTTTTTTTTTTTGTAAAGTGAGGATAACATTTTTTAAAAGTTGAATTTACTGTTTAGTGACCATATCATTACATTGAAAAGGAAGCTGTATGTTTAACTGCTAATGGATTTTTCTAAATATCGGAAGACTTGTAAATCAAAGAAAATGATTGAAAACAGGTGAAGAAAAAGACTACTTAGTATTTCGAAAGGTTTTTTTGTGTCCCTAATTTCAGCTGACCAGCCGTCACTGTAAACAAACACCCTTATAAAGGCACATTTTTGAAGTGATGCTGTGATGATGAACCATCTTGTTGCCATGGCGATGGATGGATTAAGCTGTTCCAGAACTTTCCCAGATTTCAGCCTCTTGTCTGCCATGCAGAGATGGCCTAATCAGAGAGTCTAGAGGATTAATCATGAATCCATGCGAGTGTGGATATGGCAGCATGTCTTTGATGTTTGTGTTCTGCTATATTGGCTTTCAGAGGGTCAATAAACTGCACTGATTTGTAGAGCACCTCTGAAACATATTATTAAGTAAAAAAAAAAGTAGGTCTTATTCAGTTC
This sequence comes from Gymnothorax reevesii, assembly GCA_029721435.1. NCBI lineage: Eukaryota > Metazoa > Chordata > Actinopteri > Anguilliformes > Muraenidae > Gymnothorax > Gymnothorax reevesii. The sequence goes on from CM056579.1 coordinate 107,388,234, forward strand.
GGATCACTCGTGAAATAAAGAGCAGAAATTGTACGTTTCCGAGCTATTACAGATGCTCTGGAATCTACAGTAAACCACAGTAATCTACGGGGTTAAAAGTGACAAATCAAAATGCTGCTTTTATCCATTAAAACTGACTTAGGCAGTTTTATACTGTTGCTGAAGGTTTGACTCAGTGGAGTTGGATTTGCTCCCTCGAACATCCCACCTGTTCCCTCTCAAAGCTCTTTAAATGTCCGCCGCAGTGTGAAGGCGTTTCCACAGCTCGTACTGTACATGAGCCCTTTACTCCTGTAAATCTCCCACACAGATCTCAACTGCTCTGTAAAGTGCTTAAGTTTTTATTGTTCTGATACAGAGGCACAGAAAAACTCCTCTCTGAAACTCATCTTAAGCACTGCTTGTACAAACATTATTGATTCAGGTGTGTGGGTATGCCATGGACGCCCGTGTGACCAGCTGTGTAGGTTTGGGACTGTCTTGCCTGTCTGATACTCTGCTGCAGATGAGGGGTGTATGAAGGAATACAGGGGCAGCTAAAAATAGGATTTCAAACTGAGATGATAGGAGTGTTTGGTCACAGGAGCCTCAGTACTTCAGACTGAGATAGCTGAGAATCTGTTTGTTCTGTTTGGGTCTCAGTGCTACTACCAGGAGGTATTGTGAACATGTGTGTGTGTGTGTGCGTGTGTGTGTTTATGGCTGTGTTTGTCAGCAGGACTGCTCAAAAACTTCCACAGATTACCACAAAATTTTTTGTGATATTAGACTGTATGAATGGGTAGAGAAGACTAAATTTCCAGACCTATCTGGATAACGATCCTTAGTCACTAGCTGATTCACATGTGCTAATGTAGCAACACCTGCGTGCAGAGGTATGCGCTCTCTGACTGCCCTCTAATCGCTGAATACTGTGTGTCAGTTGGGTCTGTTCTCATTAACACCCTTAAGTCGTCACTGACATATCCTCAGAGACACCCTCAGTGCAGGCTGTTATGGAGTTCAAATGTCACGGTCCAAAAAAAGCAGTGCAGTTATCCATTTAACCGCCTCGACACAATGACTTTGAAATGTACCTGGTGCTGCTGCCTACATTATCGCCTTGGTGTGATCTGCTTTAATTCTCTGAAGTGTCGATGTGATATTTGGTCATTTTGATAGCAGCTTCAAGGATATTCGGAACTTATGTCTGAAAAGCTACTTTACGGTCTGTCATGGAGTCACAGCCTTCATTCTTGTCTCCCCTACTCCCTCTTTCTCTCTTTTTTCTCTTTCTCTCCCTTTTCCACCATCATCCCTCCCTCTCACTTCCTTCCATCTCTCTCCCTTTCTCTCCCTTTTCACTGCCCCTGTCATTTTCTCTCTGTCTCCATTCTCCTGTTCACTTTCTACATTTTCTTTTCCCCACCCTCTCCCCCTCTCTCATCCCTCCATCTTCTCTCTCACTCTATACGCCATCTCTCCCTTTTCTCTCTCATGTCCCTGTCCCTCTCTCTCCCTCTCTCTCCAGCCCTCCATCGGCTCTGTCCCGTCCCGCTCCATGCAGCCTGTACCCTTGCCCGTACCTGTGCCCGTACCTGTGCCCGCACCCGTGCCCACTGCCAACCATGTGTCCCTCCTGCCCCACACCCCCCACCCCGGGGGCCCCTCTAACTGCCCCGGGCGGGGGAAGATGGCCAAGTTCCTCAACCCCGAGGAGATGACGTCACGAGACTACTACTTCGATTCCTACGCGCACTTCGGCATCCATGAGGTAGGGTGGCTCGGCACGAGACTGGCACAGTATGTCACTAAGATCTGTCATATTACGATATAGTGCATAATAACTGTGGTGCATTATTGCATCAATGGGGTGTAATAACACTGTGGTGTTATAACACTGAGGTCTAATGGAGCTCATGATATGTTACGAAAGCTTTTGTGAGGCCTTATGTTTTTAATAAAGTGTTGAGACACTAAGGTGTGGTAGCATAGTTGACGTGTAGCAACATTAATGAGGAATATTGAACTGATGAGGTTTTAGGATACTGATGGGTCATTACAGGATTGATGGAGTGTTATGGCACTTGTGCAGTATAGTGATTTAGATGAAGACACATGAATATGAATTATACTGAACTGACAGGGCCTTATAGCACTGGTGAGACACTGATGGAGTGTTATGGCTATAATGAGGTGATGCGGTGCAGATGAGGTGTTCGTCGATTGATGATGCAAAATGTAACTGACTAGGTAGGATGACGGCCAGAGAAGAACAGAGACAGACAGAACTGAAGTGTTTGATATCGGTTTTATTTTTACTAAGTAGGTCAATCCTGTTCTTTCACAGCAGCCGTGGTGGCTGGAGAGAAGGATTTGTTCGGGGAGGCTTTTGACTGGGTTTAATCAATAGATTCAAATCTTTACAAATACCTAATAATAATAATAATAATAATAATAATGTTATTATTGTTATTATTAACATAGGCAGAGGAAGAGAAATATGAAAAAGAATTTAAAATTCTTGCTTGTAGATCTGTTGGTTACTGATCTCACTTATGGACATCTGACTTCACAATGTTATGCATAAATACACTCGTTGTTAACTCGTCTAATTCACCAAGCTAGAATACTGTACCCTGCCAATAATGTAGCATGTCTCTTAAAGGGGCAGCCTGCTGTTTACCGCTGACTGCTATTCTTAAGCTGCTTTCACGCCGGACGCGAAACAAATTTTTTGCACTACAGATTACATTCAAAGTCAATGCATTAACTTTGAATGTAATCTGCCATGCGAAAAAATTTGTTTTGCGTCCAGTGTGAAAGCAGCTTTATGGAGCCGAACTGTTACTCATCATAATCTAGTTTGACACTTCTCTCTGAAACCTCAGATGTAAATTGGAATGGAGTTCCTTATGGGAAGTGGTTGTATTGATTGGTAGTGTCTTGCAGGGCAGACTATGTTTACACTAAGAAAGCGTCTTTCACAGGAGATGCTGAAAGATGAGGTGAGAACCTTGACCTACAGAAATGCCATGTACCACAACAAGCACATCTTCAAGGACAAGCTGGTGCTGGATGTGGGCAGTGGGACGGGGATCCTCTCCATGTTTGCAGCTAAAGCTGGAGCCAGACACGTGTATGGGGTGAGGACAGCGCCTCCTATTGACCATCAGAGGGACTTCTGTACATTCTGTATATTACCACATGTAGAAGAATAAAACCACACTACTGTTCCCTGATTGAGAGACTTGCATCATGAGGGTTCCGGACAATCTGGTCAGGAAGCCATTTTGTTTATATCTTGCTTTCGAGCACCGTCTCAAAGTGAATGAGTTCTTTACTGTTTGGACTTTTCTGATGGCTGATTATTTTCCCTTCTCATGCCTTTTCGGTAGCAAACGGTACCGTTTTATTGTTTTTATCCTGAAATGAATATGTTCCCTTCTGTGAAACGGACAAAAAAATTCAACAGTTTCCAATGTGCGAAACGGTTCGGATTGGTGCCATGGAAACAAAATGATGTCTGTTCTCTGGTTGTTGCAACTTGCTTTGTCTAGCGACTCTAGTACGACCAAATTTGCTTGCTTTGTATTGTGCTGTTCATTAAAATCACAAAAATGTGGTTCTTCTCTGTACTCAAACTCAGCACTGGCTAAACACTAACACTGCAGAAAGACCGCTCTACACTACTATACAAACACTGCTAACACAGACTGCACTGACAGTGCACTTTCTCGACACTGTGCACCTGAAAATGCCTCACTGCACAAGCACTGCAAACCGCTGAGAAAAGCATAGCTGTGATTTTAATTTAGTGCAAGGCGGCACTGAGGCATAACACCATTTACATTTTATGGTTCCATTTTTCAAAGGAGTCGCTGTATCTCAACAGAGCCGTGTCACTATCAAAGGCCAAAAAACAACTGCACCCTCGGCGACGGGGGTTGATATATGTGTGTAGACTGAGCCGTAGGAGTGTCCTCAGTATGAGGACATTATGAAATACACTGCTGATGTGAACCCTGGGAAATGCTTCCATAAATACAAAACAGGAGGCAACACTTCATTTAGAAATAGAATGTAATCAAGGATGTTTGTCCTGTACATGCTTCAAACTAAACTAACTGATGTAGCATTGTGTCCGTGGCGTTCTGAATTGCGTGTACCCATAATGCAAAGTTTCTTTGTTTCCAGATCGAATGCTCCAGTATTTCGGAATACTCTGAGAAGATCATAAAGTCCAACCACCTGGATGGGGGTGAGTGTGGTTTGTGAGGCTTTTTTGCCAGGTCATGTACTGCGGTTTAGAATGAGCTGACACAGTATGAAAACAGGAGTGAAGCCCAGCGAGGCTCGTTCATTTCTTCTGTTGCGTCCTCTCCACGGACATGTTCTTATAATGTTTCTGTTATTACTGTTTTACAACATTGCCACAGTATCACTGCTACGCCTTGGGAACTTCTTTTAGTTACTGGAGGTAGCCTCTGCTGTTTGTACATACAGCAGAGTTACAGGGCCAATCTTGGGACAAAATGGAGGAAATATATCTTTGTGGTGATTATTATACAGTACTCTGACTGAAACAGTTGGCTTTGTCTTGTGGGAGTATCAGATGCAGACTGGCGAGTCGTCCGCAGGTATTAGGCTCCGTGTGTTTGCATGGTCTTGTGCATTGAGGAGTTATGTATGCTTGTAAGCACAGAGTCATGTTTCCTAGGTCCATAATCTAACCTCGTTCATTTCCTGCTAAAAGCAGAACCGGTCCCAGAGCTGTGCTCTTTTACTAAATGGCTTCATAAATATGGGTCATAGAGTTATGGCTGTTCGTTATTTGGGCTGTCAGATTTTCACCACCATCTTTCTCCCAACAAACAGTATCTGCTGCTTTAAGTCATGCAAGGACACAGGAGCATGTTGTGTGATAGCATGACTCTGCTTCCTCTGAAATAGCACTGCAGTATCCAGTGAATGTAGCAGTTCAGCCCAGTTCATTGTGAACAGTGCAGAAATACACCTGCAAGCCGTCACCTTTTTAAATGCTATAAGTTGCTGCCTCGCCCAAAATTATACAGGCCTATAAGAATTTGGGAAAAGTGCAAACAGACAAATACATGGACGGTCTCATTTTTAAAGATGGCTTGCCTGTAAAAATCCATAACATAATCCATAATGTTTTACAGGATGTGAGTGTTAGTTCTTCATATGAGAGGCAGAATTCCACACCTTTAGTGGGGTTTGGGGCGCTGAATGTGTCTTGAAGAAGCATTCCCAGCCTGTGGTGCGGGCCCCCTGAAATGGCCTCCTTTGGCTCAGCACCCCCACCTCAACGAAATGTTTTATGGCCGACGCATTTATCCACCCCCCACGAGCTTGTCTGCTGCAGCTCTTAAAGGCGCAGCGTGCGATTGCATGTCTAAGCCCTGATGTCATACTGTGGACTCCAGATGTGATATGGAATTGTAATTATATTGCTGTTGAAGTGCTGTAAATATAATACCGCTGCTCTATTTTAGGTCTACCAGAAATTCTGTCCCAAAGCCTGGGCTACCTGATCCACATACAGAAGTATAATAAAAAATATTTTCCAAACTGGGGATATTTTACAAGTTCCTTGGACCCCCTGTGCTTTCAGTCCACCTAATGCAGTTTTGGCCGATGTTTGATGCATTTTTGTATTTCAGTCATCACCATCTTTAAGGGGAAGGTGGAGGAAGTAGAGCTGCCAGTGGACCAGGTGGACATCATTATCTCTGAGTGGATGGGCTACTGCCTCTTCTATGAGTCCATGCTCAACACCGTCATCTTCGCCAGAGACAAATGGCTGGTGGGACCCCAGTTAATGAGCTGTCCTGGAGTAACCTGCTAATGTAACGCAGAGTATGAAGTGTGGAGGAGTGTTTGTCGTGTGAATGTGCGTGTGTCTGTGAGACACTGTGTAGCCCAGATGAATTGAGAAATCGAGACCCATTTCTCTTCACCAACAGAAGCCCGGTGGCTTGATGTTTCCGGATCGAGCAGCTCTGTATGTGGTCGCCATTGAAGACAGACAGTACAAGGACTTTAAAATTCACTGTAAGCGTCTGTTTCTTTCCATCTCCCTCAGTCTCACTCTTTCTTCATCTTTGGATTCATACGTTTAATTTTCTACAGTTTCTGTCTCTGCTTGATGTCGTCTGTGTTTTTGAAGGGTGGGAGAATGTCTACGGTTTTGACATGACCTGCATCCGGAACGTGGCCATGAAGGAACCTTTGGTGGACATTGTGGATCCAAAACAAGTGGTGACCAACTCCTGCCTCATAAAGGTTTGATACAATTGCTCTATGTGTGTATGTTTGTGTGTTTATGTGTGTGTGTGTGTTTGCATGTGCCTTTGTGCATGCACTCAGGGACTGTGCAAATATGTATGAGCCTGTTGCCATGGTAAATGTGCTCTTCTGGAATCTGGCAGGAAAGTGAGGTATAATGATTTTGCGGTGAGATGCCGCAGGGAAATTTCATGATGGATACGTCGTGGGGATGTCTTCAGTATTTACTGTGGTTCATGTCTCATTTTTCTGGAGAGAACAGAAAGCATAACTCCTAATGATGGTCACTGTGCGCTTCACGGAGAGTCCTGGCCTAACCCTGAGCAAGATCAAGCCAAAGGCAAAGAAAAACTCCCTGAGGGCATCCAAATTCTCTAAAGAGTCAGGAACCTTCTCTGAGAGTGGACATGACTCAGGAATAGTGCCGAATTCTCTATTTTGTGAAGGGAAGGAAGCAATTAGTTCCCTTTTTACTTATTTCCATCAGGTACACAGGACTAACCTAGAAAGGAAGGAGCGATTAATTATGGAGCTTTGTGTTATTTTTGGTCAAGATGTTGTGGTGTGAGTCACTGCATGATCTCTCTACAGGATGTGCTTGTGTGAGTCACTGCATGATCTCTCTACGTGATCTGCTTGTGTGAGTCACTGCATGATCTCTCTACAGGATCTGCTTGTGTGAGTCACTGCATGATCTCTATACGGGATCTGCTTGTGTGAGTCACTGCATGATCTCTATATGGGATCTGCTTGTGTCAGTCACTGCATGATCTCTCTAAGGGATCTGCTTGTGTCAGTCACTGCATGATCTCTATACGAGATCTGCTTGTGTGAGTCACTGCATGATCTCTCTACAGGATCTGCTTGTGTGAGTCACTGCATGATCTTTCTACGGGATCTGCTTGTGTGAGTCACTGCATGATCTCACTACAGGATCTGCTTGTGCGAGTCACTGCATGATCTCTCTACAGGATCTGCTTGATGTGAGTCACTGCATGATCTCTTGACAGGATCTGCTTGTGTGAGTCACTGCATGATCCCTCGACAGGATCTGCTTGTGTGAGTCACTGCATGATCTCTCGACAGGATCTGCTTGTGTGAGTCACTGCATGATCTCTCTACAGGATCTGCTTGTGTGAGTCACTGCATGATCTCTATACGGGATCTGCTTGTGTGAGTCACTGCATGATCTCTACACGGGATCTGCTTGTGTGAGTCACTGCATGATCTCTACACGGGATCTGCTTGTGTGAGTCACTGCATGATCTCTCCGCAGGATCTGCTTGTGCGAGTCACTGCATGATCTCTATACAGGATCTGCTTGTGTGAGTCACTGCATGATCTCCCTACAGGATCTGCTTGTGTGAGTCACTGCACGATCTCTCTATGGGATCTGCTTGTGTGAGTCACTGCATGATCTCTCTGGAGGATCTGCTTGTGCGAGTCACTGCACAATCTCTCTACAGGATCTGCTTGTGTGAGTCACTGCACGATCTCTCTATGGGATCTGCTTGTGTGAGTCACTGCATGATCTCTCTACAGGATCTGCTTGTGTGAGTCACTGCATGATCTCCTCTCTACAAGATGTGCCGGTATGAGTCACTGCATGATCTCTCTACAGGATCTGCTTGTGTGAGTCACTGCATATGTTTATGCTGAAGCATTTGTTTCTTTCATTAGGAAATTGTGGTGTGAATCCTCCTTCCTCTACAGGAAGCGTCAGTATTAGTTACTACATTGATCTGTCTCTACAGGAAGTGGATATCTATACGGTGAAGACAGAAGACCTATCTTTTACCTCAGCATTCTGCCTTCAGATTCACCGGAATGACTATGTGCACGCCCTGGTCACTTACTTCAACATCGAGTTCACCAAATGTCACAAAAAAACGGGCTTCTCAACAGGTGAGGTCTCAGCTTCAGTACGTTCATTTTATGGCGAATCAGTGGACGAGCTCTCAGGGAGAGGTGTATCCTGCCCTACGGCATAATTGAAAACCCCAGTGCTAAAAGTACTTAAGTCACAAAATGTCCATTTTGAGAAAATTGTCCTAAGTAACAATAAAAGACATTTTCCCATCCTTACCTCAAGGTGTGTGAAAATGTGACTTGAGCACTTTTAGCACTAGGCTCTTCAATTCTGTTACCTCTGTAAATTAAATATTCATTTTCATTTTATATGATAGTCATCGTTTTAGTTCTTTAAAGTGTGTAGGCTTAACCATCTGTGGACATGCTGGTGAAGGTGTTATTTTTGTTTGCCAAGGAAGACTCTGGGAGATACAGTGGAATTACTCTGAAAACATATTTCCACCACAGCTCCTGATGCTCCGTACACACACTGGAAGCAGACGGTGTTTTACCTGGAGGATTACCTGACCGTCCGCAGGGGGGAAGAGATCATCGGCAGCATCGCTGTCAAACCCAATGAGAAGAACAATGTGAGAGTCTCTGAGAACAAAACCTTTAAGCCTTGAGCCATAGAAAACCAATTTATTACTTTCAGACCATCAAATGTCCACCTCCTGTCAATAACCGTTACATTCGCCAGCATCGTACTCCTGAACCAATCTCCTCTTTTCAACTGTCACCTGTCTAACACCTGTCTCTTACTTTTAAGAGCATCATTACACACCTGTGTCACGCTCAACCCCTGAAACATCCATTACTTTTAGACTATCAAAGATCCAACGCTGGTATGTTACCACAGAATTCATGCCTGTATCAACCTCCAATTCATCAACCATCCTATACTACTTTCATCTTCAGTGCACATCTGCCTCTAATTTTTAAACAGTTACCCTGAAAAGTACAAAAAAAAAAATTACTCCCCTCCTGTGCTCCATCACGCTTATCTTGGCATTACCGTCAACTTTCTCATTTATCAAGCTCTGACAACTGGACATAATTCGGACAGTAACAGATTTTGCCTTCACGTTAAACTAAATGATGTCATGTCAGTTGAGTAAGCATAGAGTGAACAAACTGATCTGGTAATCACCTGCTAATGGGAAATTAGCCGCAGCCTGTTGCAGACGAGAGATGTGCCTGTCCAAGACGGGAGCATCAAAAACCCCCTGCATTCAGTGTGGTCTGCGATGGAAGTAGCTCTTACTATATACTGTGGACTCAAATAATACCCCGATGCTGAATTTTCTATGATGAAAAAATTACAAAAATCTCCATGGAAGGGAATTAAGTCACTTTCAAAATTGCTGATTCACAGGTTCTCATTGTGATAACAATGCATGCCAGGTTGGAAAACAATCCAACTTAAAGTTTAGGAATAAAGGTGTGGACAAACTTCACCCCCAATACTCAATTTTCTGAGTTGAAATTGCAAAATCTCCATGGAACTGCCTTGTATCATTTCATACAAGTTTGAAAAAAATCCATTTGGTGGTTTACAAAAAAGCTCTTGACAAAAATGCTTCCACAAATAGACAGGACCAACAGAGGGACGGTTGGACGGACAAGCTGATACTAGTATCCCCCCCTGCAATGTGGAATTACCATTGTCATCAATAATGTAAAATGAACATTGACTTGGAGCTCCTCAATGCTTGCCTTGGGGAGTCTAAGAATCAGCTGGGTTCTAGCTATAACATGGCAGTACACACTAAGGAAATCAGCTCTCTCTTACACGTGTGATCAGCTGGTTCAGTCGCTCAGTTTAATCTGGTGCGATGTCTAAAGCCTGCATACACTGCATCTACCAGGCATCCCTTGTGAAATTCTGGACCGGAGGTGGATTGAAGGCTCAGATCTGGACACTACGGTTGGCATATTGGAGTATATTCCAATCTATGGACGTCGATAGAGACCAAGAAGTACTGTACGCTTTATACATTCTGGAGACATGTAAAAAATGACAGTGCACTGTAAATCGCACCATGCGTGGTCAACCAATAGAATTTAATCCTTTAGGACAGCTAGATGAATGTACTAATGAGCCACTGCGGGAAATGGGAATGCGGGAAGTGCGATTAGGCCTCTTTGAGTGTGATTTAGCCTCTGTGTGTGTGACTGAATTTGACTGATGACAGCCCCTCACTCTTTCATCCCCTCTTTCTCTGCAGAGGGACCTCGACTTCACCTTAGAGCTGGACTTCAAAGGGCAGTTATGCGAGGCTGCCATCTCCCATGACTACAAGATGCGTTAGGCCCCGGCTCTAGTGGTGCTATGGTGCCAGAGAAGCCCTGAGAACTCTTGGAACGGCTAAGATTCCTTCATCACTGTGGTGCTGACCAATCACAGACCAGGACTAGGGGAGGAGGGGTCTTCTGTGCAGGCAGTCCAATCACAAACTGACTCCAGGCAACAGTGAATCAATCAGACAGAAAAAACAGGATTCTTCAAGTTTAGACTGTTCCTTTTCAGTATGAATGTTTTTAAAGGTCATTACATGTCACCATTTGATAAATGACATCAAGATGGATTCATTTGTTTGTGATGCCGATTTCAGGCCATGGCGAGTGGTATATATCTAGCAGAATAAGGAGAGCAAAAGAGGGAAGACAGTTTCTCGAACTTTTATTTTAAAAACGAGCTTGCGAATGAGCTCTTTTATCTCAGATACACTGTGGGCTCTTGTTTTAGGCTCACTCAAGGAACTTGTTTTCCTTTTACTACAGTATTAAATTTAATAAACCAGAAAGCATTTACTTCACTAACATTGGAAGTATTTGCTGTATTGTCAGATAAGCTTTCATTTTTAAGATTTTTTTTTCGTGTATGATTTCAGAAGTCAAAAATCCTAATTTGACTGTAGTTATTGTACCATATTAAGATATCTGCATGTATTTTATTTCACATCTAAGAGTATATTTCTCAGAAAGAATCTAAAACCATAAGCTTTATCGAAGCGGAGTTAAGTGTTCGCATAGTTCTTGTTCATTTCATCCGCATTTGAGAATCGATGGTTCGGGCAGATGAATTGCGGAATTTCACGAACACTGTGAACAGCAAGTCATTATGAGTTTGCTGTAGGGCTGCAAATGTTACTGTGCAATAATATGGGATTTTGAGCTATTAGCGTCATGCTTGTTAGTAGGTTTATAGTATGAAAAAACTTGGTGTGTTTGAGGGAGCGGCTGGGCCATGAAGCAGTTTGTTTGGAGAACCAGGATAACATTTCTCAGAGGAGGGCAGCTCAGGTGAACACTGCTTCCTAAATTGAGAGCAGCTTATATAAGTACGAGCAGTTACTCAAGTGTACAAGGTGAACATTGTAAAGTCAGTAGGGGAGCTGTAGGCTCAATCTCCTCAGCTTAAAACAGGTGCGCTCTGACTAGAGACTTCCCCTCAAACCATGGTGATGAATCAGAGAGGTATAGCACAACCTGCTAAACTTTCCTCTTGTATACTAAGGTGCTGGGGGTTCTCCTGCACTCTGCTGGTCAGCCCTGGAACTGCAGCTCACCCTCCTTATAGCCTAAGCTCTGCAAGTTCAAGTTTCAACCTCACAGTGGATATTTGCTGAGTAGTAGTCTGAATGCTTCCTCCCGTCTAAATGTGACATCCGTCGCAGCAGCGTATGACTGTACTGACCCTCAGAGACATGATGTCTGCTAACCTTGAGCTGCTTCCTGTTCAATTTCGAAATGCTCATAATGCTGTTCCCTAACTGTTACCACTGTACTGTTCCCAATCCGTTAACACAGAGCAGTTCCCCATCCTCTTACAAAGAGCTGTGGTCTCCACTCATGATACTGCCCTACATTAACCCCACAGCACAGGCCCGTATCCGCTAACACAGTGCTGTTTCCTGTCCGCTGACATCAAGCCACAATAACACAGGCAGTGTTCTGTTCCTTGTTCTCCAACACATCCCGGCTCCCTGTCCGCGACCACATCCCTACTCTCCATCTACTTACATGGTACTGCTCTCAATCCACTATTAATGCTTCTCTCTATCTACTAGTAGGACTGCCCAGTGTCCACTAATACAGTGAAGCTACCTGTACTGGAAGTCAGAGGTGCTCCCTATCCACTGACATCACACTGCTCCTAACTCACTAACACCATACTGCTCCCTATCCACCTACACAGGGCTGCTCCCTATCCGCTTACACAGGGCTGCTCCCTATCCACTTACACAGGGCTGATCCCTATCCACCTACACAGGGCTGATCCCTAACCACTAACACAGGGCTGATCCCTAACCACTAACACAGGGCTGCTCCCTATCCACTTACACAGGGCTGCTCCCTATCCGCTTACACAGGGCTGCTCCCTATCCGCTTACACAGGGCTGCTCCCTATCCGCTTACACAGGGCTGCTCCCTATCCGCTTACACAGGGCTGCTCCCTATCCACTTACACAGGGCTGCTCCCTATCCACTTACACAGATCTGCTCCCTATCCGCTTACACAGGGCTGCTCCCTATCCGCTTACACAGGGCTGCTCCCTATCCACTTACACAGGGCTGATCCCTATCCACTTACACAGGGCTGCTCCCTATCCACTTACACAGGGCTGCTCCCTATCCACTTACACAGGGCTGCTCCCTATCCACTTACACAGGGCTGCTCCCTATCCACTTACACAGGGCTGCTCCCTATCCGCTTACACAGGGCTGCTCCCTATCCACTTACACAGGGCTGATCCCTATCCACTTACACAGGGCTGCTCCCTATCCACTTACACAGGGCTGCTCCCTATCCACTTACACAGGGCTGCTCCCTATCCACTTACACAGGGCTGATCCCTATCCACTTACACAGGGCTGATCCCTATCCACTTACATAGGGCTGCTCCCTATCCACTTACACAGGGCTGCTCCCTATCCACTTACACAGGGCTGTGTTGGTGACCCCTGCTATAGACAATACAACACCGTTCCCCACTGGCAGGGCCCTGCTTTTGATCTCGACACACTGACACAAGGCTGATTTAAGCTTTGGGTTATTTGATGTCCTTGTTCTCCTACTGGACCTGACTTTGATTGATCAGTGCTTTACCAGACTGTGCCACAGCTAATACTTCTCTTACAGCATTGAGTCCATTTAATTGGGCGAGTAAATACTCTTATATTGTCAGGGATTGTTTGGATGTCTATGCATTTATATATCTTTGGTCTCTCACTCTTTGTTCATGCATTGATTAATGCATTATCAGCAGGCACTCGACATATATGTATTATTGCAATACATTTCTCAAGTGGAATACATATTTATTAAGGAAAAGACATTTATTAATACAATATTGACAGGTAGAGACTACTTGATATCATTGATGACGGCAGTGTCGCTCTGAAATATTTTGGTGCATAGTTCTGATTCTCTACAGTTATTTATTGTACAATTTAGAATAACTATTTAAGAATATACACAAAATAAGATTTACACTTCTGCAAATGTGTAAACGGACATTTTAGGCAAGGTCGAATTTAAATGACCGAGATAAGAAAGGGACGGTCTGGTTTGAGTAAACTTTGACCTGATATGAAAACAGTTGTAGGAGTTTAATGTAGATGAATTAGATAAGAAAAGAAATAAGATTTATGTCCATGATTACAAAGGGAAAAACATCAGTGAAAATCATCCTTCTGTCATCACAACCAGGGATTTTTCTTTGTCAAATAAACGGACCTGATCATCAGTACAGAGCTGTGATTTTGCATCGTTTTTGTCCACATGGCAGCCCAGCCACACCAGAATCTAAATGCCCACGGCCAGGTCTAAGTGTACAACTCAGACTCATTAATGCTGTATAGAGGAGGGAAAACTCTCCAAATATTTCAAGAGAAAAAAGGAGAAACACACCTCAGCCCTTCTCAAACTCCTTTTACATTTGTCTCCTTTATTCATAATTAATCATACAGGTATACAGTTCCATTTTCACAATTATACTCAACCATCAAACTTAGAGGAGTCATCTTTTCCATCTGAACAGAATAGTGCGAATGGGACAGTTTAAAACCGAAGATGAAAACAGGTTTGTGAGACGGTGCTGAAGTGCGCTCATCTGCCAACCTGCTGAACTCCGTTCACATCTGTTCTTTTTCCAGTGTTTTTAGCTGAGTGTTAAAACAGAACAGATGGACACCCTTCTCGCTGATCCAGAGCGAAACTAAAAACAGAATCTCACGGAACATGAGACGGAGTTGGACCTTTCGAGACATGAGCTCATGTTCTGTATCTGGGGGAATCTGCTGTTTTCATTCAGGTCCAGGCTCCAGCTGAATTGGAACAGCATGAGTTACGCTGAAGAACAGGCCCCAGGATTACCACATTATTCAAAGAGGACATCCTCTCAGCGAACAACTGCGGACATCTGGTTACAAGCCAGAAATACCTTACCTACAGTGACTGTGCACTAGGATGAATAAATATTTTCCATTAATATAGTAGTTTCATCTTCAAGATCACAAATAGTTAGGAAACATCAAAGTCCCAGAAAAAAAAAAAACTTGCTAGCTTATTCTAGACAATTCTGTACATATAACGAAGTCTTATTAACCAACTCTTTAATTAGACATAATGTGTACATAATAATTACTTCATGTTATGCTACCATTTCAGGCTGTCAGTAACGAACAGTGTTCACAAGGTAACCAGATTCTAAATGGCTCACTAGACATTTTGGGCTCAATACGGAAAATAGTCTTTTCTGTGGAGAATGTATCATTTACATGCTTTTGCAGAAAAAAGACCCATCGAAAATCCTGAGAAATGAACAGTCCCTGGTTGAAATGGCACTGTTGGACTAATTAGTAAACTAACCAAGAGACTAACCTCTGAGTCACATGAGCAGAAATTCACATTTTTTAAAGCCTTTTCATGACAGAAAATTCTCATATTTTCAACAATTTCAGGGAAAATGTTTTTTTTTACAAATATAATGTGCTGAGAACACATTGTTAGACACACCTAACACCTTTGTTAGAAAAATAGCCGCAGTTCACTAATTACAAAATTCACTCTAATTTTAGAATACAGGCAAAGAATCCAATCTTCTCCTCTCTCCTGAATGGCCTGCAGTGAACTCGGGACCAGAATCACACTGTAAAAAGTGCTCTCACACTCAGTGCTGTTGAAAGAGGGAGAGAGGCCACAGGACTTTAAATGGTTTTGAACGGTCTGGTGATGGAGAGAGGAACACAACAGAACCAGGCCGTGGGGGTGATGAGTTTGGGCCAGGCCCAGGTCTAAGATCGAGAGCAGCAGGACTTCTTGGCATTTCCAGGAGAATCCTCCAGGAGCTGCACTGTCTGCTCTTTCTCTCGATCCTCCTGCGCCTTCAGTATCCTGCAACACACACAAATACACACACACACACACACACACACACGCACATGCGCGCACACACACACACACGTATAGGTTTTGTCAGTGTGTGTTAAGGTTTTGTAATCATGTAAGTATTTTTATGCCTTAGTATCAGGTTTATCCTGTTTATTTCTGTGTTCTGTTCCGGCTCCTCATGTCGGTGTTAACCCTTTCCTGCTCCCTACTCCCTCTCTCCTCTCTGTGTTGGGATTGTTCCTCGTTTCCCTATCTGTAGCCACACCTCCTCTGGTCTCACACCCTTACTCTCCTCTCGTCCCTCATTTGCCTGATCACCTCTCCCTCCATGTAATCCCTTCGTTATCTCCCTTAAGCTAGTAGCTCACTGAGCGGCGAATGCTTACGAATGGCGAATTTTGGATTCCCCAACTTTTCTGACGAAAGTTGGCGAAAATCAGCATAGACGTTGGTGTCATTAGCGACATTTAGCAATGTTTAGCGACAGTTAGCAACATTTGCATAACTGCAAAAGAATAGGAAATGGCTTTCTAGAATATGAAAATGAACTCTTTGCGCCCCTAAAAACCGTTGACATACTCTTTTACAATCTTGATGAAACCTTGATGGTATCCTCACGAAACCCAATATTTATTTACATTTGTCAGCATTCGTAGTGCTATGGTATAGTGGTCACTACTTTGCGAACCAAAAAGAACTTTAGTGACACGTTACAACCGTTTGCAAAAGCTTACAACTCTTTTCCAAATGTCTGCAACTGTTTGTGAGAAAATAAATTCGCAAAGAAATTTTGAACATGCTCAAAATTTCTTTGCGACAAGAAAAACTGTTTGCGATCTTAAAAACCTTTAGGGAACTGCTTTGCACCCTTTTATGAACTCTGACGAAACTCAAAATTCGCTACATTCGTAAGCATTCGCCGCACAGTGAGATACTAGCTTTAGGTTGCGAGTCTGTCTCTGTATTTAAAAAATTTTTTTTTTACTTTTACTTACTTTGCGTTTGTATATACATTTACAAAAGTGTTACAGCAAGTAAGTGTAAAAAGTTTGGAAAGGGATTTAATCTTGATGTGGAGAGATCCAGGGCACACTTGTCTCATTCCCTCTAAGCCATGGTCGAGGTAAATACTCTTCTCTGATTGGCCAGCGGGTGTGCAGTTAAATGGAGTAATACAGACATAGTTCAGCTCAAGTTCAGTCACAAGAGTTACACGCTTGATAAACAACGTTATCCCTTTGAACAAAATAAGCATCATAGCAAACATATTTAAAGTAAATTTTGACCAAAAATCAAGCTCAATTTTTATACTCACCCAGTTCTTTTTCATAATCAGCTAGGCTGTAAACAGTACTAGAATTCCTGTCGTGATAATGATAAGCTCTTACATCATAACCTTAAAATTTTGAGTGCTAAACTTTCTCCTAAAATTCCTGAATACTTTTATTTTACACTGTTGGGAAATGACCATGGTGTAAGTGGGATAATCGAATTAAAAGTGTGTGTTAAATGGCGCCTTAGAACCGTTTCATTCTCTCCTATTCACTGATTATCCCTTAGTAATACTGCTCCCAGTAATAGTAAGTAGTTAGTTCAGCACTAATGGGACACTTACCTGGCCAAGTGAACCATGGACTCCGTCACATTGTGCCCAGAGAGGGCGCTACACTCGTAGAAAATCAGCTCAGAGTCCTAAAGCACAAGGCAGATGAAAAAACAGAATAAAAATAATAATAATAATAATCATCATCATCCAAGATAGTGTACATCCCCACATAGAAGTGCCGTGATTCAGAAACACATCCCACAGATCCAGCTAAGCATTATGGGTATTTATGATGACTCAGACTCATGCTGAATTTAATGCTTAGAGGGGGAAAAAAAGCATAAATGGAGTGGAGATCAATGTTCAAGCTTCACAAATGTGAAAAAAAGACCCTGAGGATCCTGTTGATGTGGCACCTCCTGACTGGACGAAATCTTTAAGTGTGCGCCAATACTTCAGAGATGCATCCCCTTCATCTCGACTTGTCTCCTGCCCCCTTACTTACAGACAGGGCAAGGAGACAAGTGGAGGAGAGGAGTGTACATCCTCTCGAGGGTTAGAGTGCTCCCTCTGCAGGGCTGGGTTAGTGCTGGCTGTCGAGGGGTAATTAACGTCTCCGTATGAACAGCTCCTACGCTCACTCACCTTGGCCAATTTTTCACCCAGTCTCTCCTGGACCTCTCTCTCGCTCTCTCGATCGGTTTTGTTGCCGAGGAGCATGATGGGAATAGTTTCACCAGCTCCTTCCTGGAAGTATCAGTGAAACTATTATGAGGCAAGTTAATTCTGTGTCCCTACCAAACAGTTTAACAATGCAATGAGAACATTTATTAAATGCTCCAGAATGGCAGTCAGTACCTCACACATATAATACCCAACTCTTTACACCATCACTACTAAATATACAAACGAGCCCTCAGGAAGTCTGCTAAACATTGTCACACTTTCAGCACATCTGATAAACATTCCCACAGTGCTTTTCAGTTGGTTCAGCCTAACACTGCTAAAAGTGGTTTTAATCCCTCTGCCACTCTGAAAATATAATCAGTACATCCATCAAAAATTCCCACAGCGCTTTCATCACCTCTAGTGAACATTATCCTTACGTTTTAAAGACTTCTTCAAAACACTTGTAATAATGCTTGTCCTGGCCTGAGCGCAGTTTATCCTGATCGTCAGCGTCAGGATTCACTTATAAGAGTGACTCACCTGTATGCTGGTCAGCCACTGGCGCACAGCAGTGAAGGTGGGGACTGACGTGATGTCGTACATAACCACCACACCGTCAGCTTTCCGGAAGAACTGCTTGGTAATGCTGCGATACCTGCACAAGCACACATCCCCATTTACCTCCAGCATGGTACTTGTGCTCTCAAATTATGGTTGTGCCGAACTCAATCAAACTGCACTGCCAACAATTACCACCGCTCTGCTCTACTCAGCTCAGCCAGGGTAACAGGGTCACTGTAGCTTTTCAGACAAATTAATTCCCTAAAAAGAATTATAAACCCCATTTTTTCCCCTTTCTTATGTATGAATAGGCAGGAGAGGATAAATGAAACGATGGCATCATGTTATAAGTACTAGTGTTTTTCAGTTAGAGAATGGAAACAATCTTTGTCGCAATAATTAACAAATTTAGCAATTTTATTGTTTTTATGGAGCATGTACTGCAATAATGCTTCGCTGGGTCATTCAGATGTGACGGTATTAAGAAAAAACAGCATTTTGAGTTCAGTTTATCTAAAATAGTGCGCAAGCTCTGTAAAAAAAAAAAAAAAAAACCGCAGAGAGGCGCTGTTTCCCCTGTCGCTGTGCCGTGCAGGAAAAAGAACAACGTTTTCTTCGTTATTCCCCACCACCACTGAATTTACCACCACCTGTTTTAAAACCCCGTCAATGCGATGACTGGTAGCATCAAACAGACAAAATTGCGTTAATCTAGATCAGGGCTTCTCAAACCTCCCATGGGATACCACCTGTCCTGCATGTTTTAGATCTCACCCTGCTCCAGCACAGGTGATTCGTTGAGAATGACCTGCTCAATTGAATCACCAGTGCAGAGTAGGGAGAGACCTAAAACTAACCGAACAGGTGGTCCTCCAGGAAAGGTTTGAGAAGCACTGATCTAGATGAACTAGTTTCTGCGAAAACGTTCCCCTACTTTAACAAATGGATGCGCTCAATTACAATAACTCTGCTCCAATTTGCAAGGGTTAAAATTCTGTTTTATGTAGATATATGCAGCTTTCCCAAATGAAAAAGATTAAACAGACATGAATTTGTAGCCACTGATTTTAGAAAACAATTTTGGCCGAAAATAACTGCATCACCTCATGACAGCAGGCTTGCTAGAAGAGCACCAGAGCAGTTCACCCACTAAATAGGATGTTCTTAGACCAGCTTCAATCGCTATTTTTTCCCTTCCATCCATTTATACCAACGTTTCCTTGGTCTTGGAGAGGCAAGGAAGAGGAATATGAAAAGGCAATAAAAAGCAGGGACCCAAAGAGGCGAAACAGAACGTCCCTGTTTATTCAAATAGGTTCAAACTGACGTCGGTTTCAGCATGGCAAGCCATTTTAACATTTCATCAGTAGAGGTTATTGCAATTGTAGATATCAACAATTTATTTTTGACTAGTTAGAATTCCAAGCCAACAGATCCCTAATGTAATTTTCACTAGTTTCAATTCAAATTAATGATATCTACAGTTCTATTCTCACTAATCACAATGTTAATTATATCAATTGATATCAATAATTGATTTCTTACTTGTGGAAATTGTCATTGTAGATATCTGTAATTTACTTACAACTAGTCAAATTTTAACATTGACTTCTATTCAAATTCTTTTACAGATATCTATAATTCAATTTTAACATGTTCTAATTCCAAATTGACATATCCATAATGTAATTTTGACTAGTTGGAATTCTAATTAATGATATCTGCAGCTCATTTCTCACTAGTCACAATACAAATTGTTTACATCAACAATTCAATTCTGACTAGTGGAAATATCAATTGTTGAATTGTTGTTACATTACAAATATCATAAATGGAATTCTAGTTATCCAAAATTGAATTCTGACTAGTTAAAATTAAATTACTGATATGTCAGGTCGGGATTGTAAATAGAAAGAATGTAATTTCAGATATCTAGAATTGTATTTCAGATATCTCAAATAAAACTTGTAAATAGTGAAAATTAGATTCATACTAGTAACAATTTTATTTGCGATATTGACAATTCCTTTCATTACTACTCAGAACTGAATTTTAGATATATATATTAAAAAAGGAATTTCCAGTAGTCAAAATGTCATATAGGATTAAATGTTAAAACGGCTTGCCAGAAAGCCATTTTAACATTTAATCAGATATGTCGGACATATCCGGAATGCAATTGTTGATATGTCAGACATATCTGAAATGCAGTTGTTGATATGTTGGACATATCCAGAACGCAACTGTTGATATGTGGGACATATCCAAAATGAATATGCTAATTTGGGCTACATATCCGAAATGCAATTGTTCATATGTCGGACATACCAACAATTGGCTACATATCCGAAATGAATATGCTAATTAGGTGACATATCCAAAATGAATATGCTGATTTTGCTACATTACCGAAATGCAATTGTTGATATGTGGGACATGTCTGAAATGCAATTGTTGATATCTGAAATAAATACATTTCCACTAGTCACAATTCTTTTTTGACATGTGGAAATTGAAATTCAATTGTAGATATCTATAATTGTTATTCTTACAAGTGAAAAAGGAATAACTGATATCTAGAATTACATTAAAGATATCTGTAAATCAGTTTTTTTGACTAGTCAAAATGTAATTACTACATGTGAAACTAGTAAGCCCCACTGATTAAACGTTAAAACGGCTTGCCATAGTTACAGCAGTGGTTTCCAAGCTCGGTCCTGGGGCGCCCTGACGTATGCAGGCACGCACAGATATTTCTGTCGAAATGTGGCTTGAGAGGGTAACTATTCGCTCAAAATATGAAATGCACCCATTAAAGACAAGTAAAGCTGCTTTCACACCAGGCGCGAAACAAATTTTTCGCACAGCAGATTGCATTCAAAGTCAATGCAAAGACGCGAATACATGCGTTTCGCATGTATTCGCGTCTTTGCATTGACTTTGAATGTAATCTGCCCTGGGAAAAATTTGTTTCGCGTCCAGTGTGAAAGCGGCTTTAACCGCTTCTTGAAATCCTCTGAGTGCCATTGAGGTTGGCACACACAGGAGGGCCCCAGGACCGAGCTTTGGGACCTTACAGGTGTAACAGATGCAGGGAGAGAGCCAGATTCAAAAGTCCATCACATGAACATCCCTCTTTTTGGGGAAAATTCTTTCCATACATCACATAAACATCACTCCTTCCCTGAAAAAGAACTCTGTAAAACAGTCTCATCTGCCTTTGCTGAAGACACCTCCAGGAAATTTCATATTTTTCTTTTCTAATCTCTTGGAATGGATTGTCCTTGATGAAGGAAGCAAAGTAGAATGCCAAAAATAACGAACTGGCAGGTACATTTAACACGGGCACAAGGCTGATAAACTACACAGCTTCATCCTGCATTTGCAAGTCACCCTGGGCTACAACTAACCAAGTCCACAAGCGAGTACATATGTACTTCCACAGCCCCTCAGGAGCAGACTAAATTAAGCGTGGTGGGGGGATAACTAAACAAGGGCAACCACTAAATTTACTTGGCCTGAATATGTGGTATTTTCAGATATTCATTTATGCTTTTTTTTTTTTTTAAATTTGAGGTCATATTTTGGGGAATAAGAGAGGTCTGAAGACCTGACCTATGAACGGACTCATGCTCACAGCTACAGACCGCAAGTTGTATGCTCCAGCACCTCAACTCAACTCTGCTCACCCTCACGCTCATTGGTGCACTAACGAGACAAAGGAGATCCTGCTGACCAATCAAAACGAACTCATCTTTCCCTCCCCGAGGTGAAGCGGAGGAATGTTGGGCTGAGTCCTCCAGTAGATGGCAGCATTCATCACTAAAATAATACTAATAAACACTGGCCAAAAGAGTCAACATTTGATGATTGAATCATTGTGGCAGTGATTAATATGTATCAGCTGTAAGCAACTGTTCAATTGATTCCTCCCTAACTAATGCAGTGTGTAGCTTCTCATTTCCAAAACAACAGTGTCAGAGGATGTAGGCCTAGGTAGTGGAAAAGATATTGCCTTGTTTCAAGAGGGAGGAATTACTGGCCTGCACCAAACAGAGAAAGCAACAAAAGAGATTCGTGAAATCTCTGGAATTTGGTCAAGAATCGTCCTACACATGATTAATCCCACTGTAAGTCTTTGAAACGCGCTGGAGAAGACATTACAGAGAGGTCTGACGTTCTGATTGTCAATACAAGATCTTGGCCAAAATGAATACAACTCTGGATGAAAATAAATTTAATGCAAAGTTACAGCGTTTAAGATACAATCCCACAACAGATGTGCACTGTAATCATAGCTAAAGGCTGTCCAGAGAAATATTCAGAATGTGAGACTTTTTTTGGCCAGGGAGTGTATAATCCTGGGCCAAGTATACAGTAGATTTTGAAGGGACACAAACGGGGCTGAAGGAGATATTCGGTGTGGATCTCACCTTTCCTGCCCGGCCGTGTCCCACATCTGCAGGGCCACCCTGCTGTTCTCCACAACCAGCGTCTTCACACTGTAGTCTATACCTGCAGGAACACAGATACCACAGAACAAGACTTCAGGAACTCAAAACACACCACTTATTTCAGCTGCTGGTAAGTAGCTACAAAAATTAAAACCAAATTTAAAAAAAAAAAGTTTTAAAAATTCCATACAGTATGGTATTACCAAGGAAAGTATGTAATCTAGGAGCAATTTTGAGTTATGTTCTGCCTCTTTAAATTATTTAGTTTTGTGCTTAAGCTCTATTCTGGTCATTTACCACTCTGTGGCCTCGAGTTACTCTTAATCTGAATCTGGCAAATATCCAGGAACAGGGTTGGAAACTGCACTTCTGGGCAACTTCATATATCATATTGAAGACAATGAAAGTAAAGTCATTGTAGAACAAACTTCCGTGCCATAAAAGACTGAACGTTCAGACAAATGACATCTTTTCCTGGAACAGAAGTTGAAGAGGAGCATTGGCTATAGAATTGATGTACAATGGACTTGAACAAAAGAGAGGCGTTTTTAGCAGCGTGGACAGTTGAGAATCTAAAGTTAGTCCATGCTCACTGGTACACAGACATTTTAGAAGTAAAGACATTCTCGGGGATGTGGATGGAAACGATCTCTGTGGTCAAAATACATACATTTTGCAATTGTAGCACTGCAATATATACTGAATTATATACACTTCAAGATATCTGCACATGGTAATCCAAAATTAATTACTTAGAAGATAGAGTTTGAGCTCGTCTATGACGCTCAGTTTAATGCAACTTTCTCTGCTGCACCACAGAGAGGCGCTGTTTCCCAACTCACTGGATCGTGCAGAAAGCTACAGTATTTATAACACCATGTAGCATTTCCACACGGGAAAGGTCAAAGTATGACGAAAGTGTAGCCATTGATTTTTCGAAATCGTTTTAGCCAAAAATAAAAATCAAAGCAGGCCAAACCCTTGCTCATCTACTGAAGACAACAAACATGAAAGGTAAAACAAAAATACTCAGGACTTTTGAATCCACCACTCCGCAGGCAACAAAATGTTCATATTAACAGAACGATCCAGTGGTTTGAAACATTGGAGTTCACAAAATGTAACATCATAAAAATATACGTGCAATTGTACTGAACAAAAGCACAGGGTTAACTCTTACAATGCCCTTGAGAATTATTGAGACAATTTAGTAGAAATGAGCAAAATGAGATGCAAAAAAAATCTCTTGTTTATCCTCATGATGGCTCATGCAAAAATTCATAAAAATCTAACCTATAATTTTAGTAGCAATAGATTTGGTGAATTCAATAAGGGCCTAACTCCACACATTTTCAGCATAGAGTTCAGCCCTTACTGAATTCAACGATTCAATTAAAAAGGCATTAAATTCTTATCACAAAACAAATACTTTTCTCAAAAATATGGACGCAACAACTACTGGCACCCATTCATTTAATACTTTATGCAGCCTTTCCTTGCCAGGGTAACAGATTTGAGTTATAATGTGTGATGAGGCTGCTGAACGCATGGAACAGGATCAGAGACCATTCCTCCATGCACAATCTCTCCAGATCCTTCCGATTCTGAATTTGATGCTTGTAGACTCTAGTTCAGCTCATCCCAGGGATGTTCCATAGGGTTAAGGTCAGGGCACCATGATGGTCAAGGCGAAACCTTTATTTCGCAATCAGTCAACCATTTTTGTGTATATTTTGAGTGGTGCTTTGGATGATTGTCCAACTGGAAGGTCCAACCAAGACCCATTTTAAGCTTCCTGGCAGAGGCTGTAAGGGTTTTAATATAATATCTGCT
The DNA here is from genome assembly GCA_029721435.1 of Gymnothorax reevesii. Lineage (NCBI taxonomy): Eukaryota > Metazoa > Chordata > Actinopteri > Anguilliformes > Muraenidae > Gymnothorax > Gymnothorax reevesii. The sequence continues at coordinate 107,412,835 of CM056579.1, forward strand.
GGTGTTTGATGGAGTCCATGATACCATGTATCCTAACAAGATGTCCAGGGTCTTTGGAAGAAAAACAGCCCCTCAATATTAAAGCTCGACTACCGTACTTCACAGTGGGTGCGCGGTGCTTTTCTGGGCGCCCATCTTTCTCTATATGCCACATAATTTTTATTAAATTCAAAGCTTAGATTTTCGTGAATATTTTTAGAGTTAGACCAGGAGGATAAATACCACAGACAAGTTTTTTCGCAGTTGGTGTTGCTCATATTCACTAAGAAAGCCAATAATTTTTGAGGGCATTGTTATTATGATGTATCCTGATCAGAACACAGAGGAACCAGATGGAAAGATATGGTTAAAAGGTTTCTCATCAAATAAAAAACATTATATGAGAAGACAGAGAATAAAAGGTTTTTCAGCACTAATGGACGAAGTGAGACTGTGTATTTGTGTGTGTGTGTGTGTGTGTGTGTGTGTGTCAGATCAAGAGAGTAACACAGACAGACTGAAAGAGTTCTTCATGTGAGCGAGGGCATGATTTATGCATGGGTGTGCATTATTGTGGATGTTTGAGAGTGTGTTTTGTGCGCATGTAAAAAAAAGGTTTGTTTGTGTGAGAGTTCTCTGAATGAATAAGTCCGTTCATGGACTGCTGAGAATTCAGACTATACAGATTTCAGCATAACTGGAGCAGTCAGTTGCTCTGCCAATCCTACTGTTATCATTACATCGACCAGAAGTAGAGTCCTGTCATGAAGACAGGGCAGACCGCAGTGCCTGCTGGTACTTGTAGTGCCCTTTCAGTAAGAGGACAATAACTTGCATTCATGATCATAACTGGTTTGGAAACAAGGAGACTGTGGCACTGCAGGCCTGAGTCTGTCAGCCCTGCTACAGACAGACCACAGTTAGACAGCTGGCAAAAGAAACCACACGGTACACAGAAAATGCACAATTTCATCTCAAGCTCTTTCATGTGATGCTGTTTGGCCCAGTGCCGTTTTCGCTCCCCGGGTCACGCATCGGTAGAAAAATGCACTAATCTTCCACACGGAACACACACAGAGTCATGGTGTTCGATTAGGAATTTAAGTCAAGAACGAGCCATTGTTCTACACCCACATGCTTCTGTAGGAGAAAGCAAAACAAACATGTTCTCATGGTCTGTAATTCTACAAAGTACACAACTACATTAAATGTGACAGCAGGGAAATAATGCTAAAATCCCCACAGATATAGCTAACGTGTTAAGTGGACCGCTATAATGTGGAGAAACTCAGTGTGTGTTGTCATTAAAACTCAGAGAGAGCTGCTGCAGAAAAGCAGGGTGTCCAAACCCTGTCCCTAGAGATTTACCATCCTGCAGGAGTTAATTTCAGACCCTAATTTGGAATAATGGATTACATTAAAACACAGCTCAATGAGACCTATGGCTGTTACTGGAGTTGTTTATTGTTGAGACTGGAATCCAGACCAACAGGCTGGTAGATCTTTAGCAGAGGAACTGAAACTCAGTTCTGGGGACCACAGTGTAAACCAGCTTTTGTTCATACTGCATTGGAAATCCCTAAATTTTACCAAGCTGTTCATTTTTTGGGGATATGTGCTATTATTATGGATATACTTAAGCTCATTAATCATGTTCCAGCAGAAATGGCTGTGATGCCATGAAGAACAACATGAGTCTGCTGTGCTTACTGGTCTATTTCCTTAACAATGTGCTTAAGTCCGCATAAAATTGTACAACCCTAACGCAAAAAAATCTGGCTTGGTGTGTAATATGCTAATAAAAACAAACAAATATTTTGAAAATTCCCTTCTACCCATATTTCATTGGACACAGTCCAAATAAACTATCTTAAAGGTTTTACCTGATCACTTCTATTAATTTAAAAAAAAAAAAACAAAAAAACAAATTCAAACTTTGATTGCAACACACTCCAATAAAGCTGGGACAAAGGCAAAGCAGCACTGGGAAGGTTGGGGAATCTTCAATAAAGACTGGAACATTGCACAGGTAACCAGGTGAACAGGCAGCAACTGATGCAATCACAATTAGCATAAATTAGCATCCACAAAGGGACTGGTCATTGATAAACAAGGACGGTTCGAGGCTCACCTATAATGACCAACAGCACCTCGTCTCTGGTGGAATGTGCACTGTGAGCTGTGTTTTCGGTGATATACTGTGTAGACCATGTGATACGTACCCACTGTTGCTGCAGTTCCGGGGTAAAAGCAGTCGTCACAGAAGCGACGCAGCAGGGAGGTCTTGCCGACACTGGAATTCCCCACCAGCACTATCTTAAAGAGGCGGTCCGGAGTGGAGGCCACGCCCTCCTCCTGAAATACAGCAGTTCATGCATACGTGTAATCCAACAGAAATTAAATAAGCAAGCCCAACTTCCACTCCATTTGGATTCAACACAGTCCATACCCTGCTGATATCAAATGAGTGACAGCACAGCATGTCTAGCTGGGTTATAATGTGTGTATCAATGGCATAAATAGCATAATCTGCTTTTGTTTCCTGTTGAAAGTATTGTATTTACCAGTTGTGTGAATATGAACAGCCCAATACAGCCATAGCTATCAGTGGGAAACATTTTTATCAGTCTAATTTTTTTCCTAAGATATTTCGAGTTCTCAATTTGCGACATTTTAATGGGATGTTATCAACACACTAAGACAGACGGCGCTATAGATCACAGTAGTGTAGGAAGATATATTCTTATTTCAGCAATAGTAATACCTGTCACAAGTACTGAGTATATCAGCATTTTACATCTATTTTTGTTGTCCCACCTTGGACCACATACATTCTATTGAACTTTTTTTAAGCATCTTCCCAGATAATGGACTTCAGATCATGAATCACATTTTCTTTTTTCTGAGCAAAAAACTTCACTGTTTGGCAAGGTTTAACTGCAATTTCCAATCTCATAAGTGGGAGCGACCAATGAGCACATGAAGACAGCCATTTTATGAAACAGGGAGAGTGATTCAAATGTAATGTCTTAGAAATGAGGTCAAATGCAGGGTCTGTGATGTAATTGAGCACAGATACGCACCCCTGAGTCACCGCGGCCACGCATAACGCTCGGTGATTATGACACAGCGGCCTCGCTGCACCGACGCTCACCTCCTGAGAAACCGTGCACCTGCCCCCTAAATGTGACCTTCTTTCTGAATTTGTGTTCATCTGACACGAAAAAACCACGGCTTTCCCCCTGGGTTAATTATCAATTCTGACAGCTCTGACCCAGTCTATATTTCTACTGAGGTACAAACCCACAGAACATGTACTGAGGGAAAGGTTGAGTGCAGAGGCACCAGGCTTATAACCAGGAGGTTGCTGGTTCAACTCAAGTAGGGAACACTGCAATTCTACCCTTTAGCAGAAGAAGTTATTTAAGACATGTCAGTTGTAAACGTTGACAGCGCAGCTCATAGAAATGAATGGAAGCATGCGCTACCAAATATTACATTCACTGCAGAAGGCCATGCTGTAAATTATGGCCAATAATGCTACAATTACTATGCAGGTGATCGCCCGCTGGTCGACTTAAGTCCCTGGACCCCCAAAAGCAATTGCTTCCAAAATCGACAGGATTTGTCACCTTACCGCACGCAAGGCTCGCGCCAAACAAAAAACAAGCGCGCAAGAAAATCTCTACTGATGTAGCAGTGGATGCAGTGCGACGATCACTTATCCACAGTATCCCCGACTCGTCATCCTGGGATACAATAATGCTACAAATGAGGACACAACCAGTTGCTGGCAGGAAAAATGAGTGAGTGTCTACTGGGAACATCACTGAGGGTGTGCCACTGACCCTAAATTATAATTATGTGAATATTATGATGATTATAATTCCTTTATTCCAGCATTTTCTTCCTGATCCATAAAATACAGCTGCTCTCGTGCTGTCTGGTCTCATTCACTGCGTATTGCAGGTCATATGAACAAATCCATCTCAGAAAGTAATTTTAACACTATCCGCTGCAAAAAATGAAAAGAAAAAAATACTAGGAAAGGAGAATTTACTTATTTTAAGACTTAAAACAAGTTCCTATTTGCTTGACAAGTGAACATTGTCCCATTGGCAAGATAGTCAAAATAACCTCAAATCAAGGACAATTTTTTTGTCTTACTAAAGAAAAATGGTAATAGAAATAAGCGTTTAAAGTCTTAAAATAAGTAAATTCATCTTACCAAGTATTTTTTTCCTTTTCATTTTTTGCAGTGAAATTGTGGCTGAAAGGACAAAATCTTGGTGTAGCCTCAACACTACGCTGTTGTTACTGAATCCTGCAACACCATCAGCTGTTGTGTCCACTCCTGCTGACAGATCTCTGACAACCATCTGGAAACACCTTCAGCAAAGCACTTCGGACGAGCGCTCAGAGAGATTAATGTGGAATCTGGACTTATTTGGTGGCATGGGAATAATGGAAAAAGTTTCAAATTAAAAGTTGGCCTATCACGGTCTTCCTTTTGTCTTTATGTTCTGTCATACATAAATGAAGTTGATTTTTAACCCTTAGAGCGCTGAAATACATTTTCAAAAAAAAAAAAACCATAAATAATCTCGTGCTGTTGAAAACCTATGATGTGACAACTTGTTTAAAGGCGCTCCCCTGCGGGAGCTCCTTTAAACAAGTTGCCACATCATAGGTTTTCAACAGCATCCGACTGTGATCTCTCTCGTCATTGGGCGACTATAGTAGCCTATAGCGCTCCGAGGGTTAGAAACCGAAGGGGCACGCTGCTCACCTGTGGGGCGGTTTCCTTGCCGACAGGCTGGCCCCTGGGGGAGGGGGGCCGGTCGGTCTCGTCGAGGGGAGTGCCTGCGTTGCTAAGGCGGTGGGGAGCCCTGCCCTCCGCAGCTGGGGAGTCCGGGAGGGCGGAGGAGGAGCTGGCGGAGGGGTAGGTGTCGCTCGCGCCCGGACCGACCCGCTCCTCTGACTCCTCCCCTTCCTCACTGCACTGCTGCAGCTGAGCGTGGTAGTGCTGCTGCAGGAGGTGCGGCAGGGGGTCCTCCTCGATGGAGATGATCCTCTGGAGGTGACCTCGCCCCGGGCCTCCTCTGCGACCCGGAGCCGGCCCGATCACGCCGCCCGCCACGCTCTTCATCGGGGAGGGCGGAGCTGGGTCTTCCTCATCCTCGCTGCAGGCCGGACAGGAAGGGATAGACCGTGACAGGGGGAAAGAAACAGAGAGCAGGAAAGACAGAATCCTCCAAAGTGTGTGATTTCAGAGTGTGTGCCATCTATGGACCGCTCCACGTATCAAGTAGCTGTTACTTGACAGCAAGTCAGGGTCGAACCCTTTAAATCTGTGAGATTTCCAATGAATGTTTAGAGAGGAGTTAACGGAAAATTCAGGTGCTGACAAACTGTAACAATCACACCCGATAAGCGAAAGCATCGGCATTCCGGTATACTGAAAACATCCCACAGGAAACATGCTGTTCATCTGTAATCCCATCGTCAGCACAGTTTAAATCCTTCACCTTATCCTGTGAGAGCCTCAGCACTGTCACTGACGCAGCTCACTGCAGTACAAAGCATTGTTGTGCACAACTGGAGTCGTGTAACCTTAGAGTCCTGAGAAAACAGGCAGAAGATGGCCTGTGCACTGAAAAAGACCTAGACTAGGATATTAAGATACTGGCTCTCTATTTCATCGGATTTGGTGATTGGTTGTCATCTCGCAACACTTGTCCGAGTTAGGTAGCACCTCTAAAGATGGTCTGAACAAGTATTTGCCACTAACGTGCCTTTGTCCCCCGCCACAAAATGTGAAATCTTGTGAAAATGAGCAATCTCTCGGTGTGACATTGAGAGTGACGCGAAGGTCACCAAAATCGACTGGCGCCAGGGTATCACCCTAATACATATTGACATCAAATTTGATGGAAATCCAATTCGTTCTTGAGATATCTCCCTGACAAGGATTCGGGACGGACGGACGGACGGTCGTGAATACTATGTCCCGCCGCTTCGTGGTTTCTGCATGGCGGGGGACAATAAGGTGTGGTCTCTGGCTTACCTGATTAAAGTGATACACTGAATATCTTGCACCTCTCAGTCCAGCTATTAATTCACTGCACTTTCGCACACCTTTTTTCACCATGCAAATGTTGAACAAGTACAGCGCGCAGCCCCACTGCCACTTAACATCAGATGCTGCTGTGCACATCAGCAGAGACATTCTACTGCCCACTGACAGGCGGACAGATGAATGACGAACAAACAAGAAAGATATAAGTCAGCCAATCCAAATTTGTTGGTGGGGCCCAATTAAAAATAAATAAATAAATAAATAATTTTGCACTTCTCATAGACTTTCAAGTCAGGATTTTCTCAGTCGTCCGGTAATCCTCCTCTGGTTCAAAGAACTATTTGTCTGAGCTAAAGCCAGTCACCACCTTTCTCTTAACCCCTCATGCATGACTTATGATAAACTCAGTTAGGATTTTTTTACCTGCATTTTTTAAATGCAGCAGTGCCCAAAATTGCAGGAATATATAGATAAAAAACACTTTTTAAACAGCTGTACACTGTAGTGACCTCCGTGCATGACAGGGTTGATGCCATTACATAATGATGGAGAATTAAACTGCAAACATAGAACTAATTTGGAGGATGGCTACAGTTCTGAGAGAAAACTGCGTCAGTCAGTGTCCTTTACAGAAAGTGTGAGATCACAAACGTGATTAGAACATTCAATACCAAACCTTGAAATACAAATGACAGTGGAGTTAGAAAAAAATGACTTAGAATTAAAAAAGTTAAAAAAAAAAACTCTCAAGTCCTATAACATCTCCCCAGGTCTGAATGGCTGATGTTTGAGCTCCCCGTGTGCAACACCCACCTTTTTAAGGACTGTCGCCGGTCAGCTGGGTTTAGCCCCGTCCAGCTTGGCCTGAGCTTCCGGCTCTTTCTGTGCAAATCCTTGGATTTCTAGCACAGAGTGAAGTGTGTGAGACAGGTAAATGCCTTTGGAAGCATGAAAGAACTGTAGTAACCGCCCCTTTAAACACATGATTACTTTCAACCTGTTCCAGATGATTTTTCCTGATTAATAACCAAACCTTGATTCCCTCAGCTGCTAGGACAGGTGGTAGCGCCAGAGTAAAGGCAGCATTAATTACAGCCCTTCTCTATGCAACAGACACAATCAAATGTGACATGATTCCCATCAAACGTGTTTGAGCTACAGCATTAAAAAATGTTCAGTTTGGCGTTCTAGTGATGTCACAGAAAAGGTTGTAGGGTCAAAAAAAAAAAAAACAAGACAAAAAAAACAACAAGTAGTTCAGAGGGATCTAATAGCTGCGACCTCGCCTAGCATACGTCACGTGGCCTAGTGTCCATGACTGGTGGTTTCTTGTACAAGTGTAACCTCCAAATTGGCAAATGACCTTGAAAATCAATAGGGAACGCTTCCTCTGTACCAAGAAGCTTGTTTTAAGATTTAATAGCCATCCATCAAATTAAACTCGAGTTACGGTGCGAAAACTGTGAAATCGGGGAAAATCGACACTTTTTTGACCGGTGTGACCTTGGGATTCGACAGATGACCTTGAAAATCAATAGGGAACCCCTCTATGACTAAAAGCTATTTACAAAATGTCATAGCGATCCATGAATTCTAACTGGAGTTACAGCCCGAAAACCCGCAAACAAGGTCGTGACCTCTGTGAGCTTGACCTTTGACCTCGACCTTGTGCATGGACATCACTTTGGCGAAGGTCAATAACTCCTAATAACTCCAATAACTAAATTTCATGATAATACGACAACAGGAACATGGTGAAAAAGGTGTCACAGACGGACGGACAGACAGACAGACAGACGGAAGCGTTCTTAGAGCTGCTTGGTCGCAGCTAAAAAAAACAATAGGGTCGGAAACACTAGAAGTTTCATGCCATTCCCATAAAAACAGTCCTTGCAATAATTAAGCAATAATTTACCCATTATATAAAACACATGCAATACAATTCACACATAATAATATGTCAATCACTGAAAGTTCACTCAACTCACTCAATTAAAAACACAGGTACTTACTGAAAAACACACGTCTCGCTCATCTCGCAAGAGTTTGTTCATTTCCCTGGACAGAATTTGATGGAACAGACAGAGATAATCAAACAGTGCGTGCAGACATGGATGACGGTAAGGGAAGGACGTGCCAATATATAAACAGGTGAAAATTATCGGAAAAACCTGAGTATAGGAGGGAAGAAACATACATGGAGATGCTTCTATGCGAGTGAACAGCATTATACAATTAAGCAATTAACAGCCGATCACACTCGTGACTTGTATAAAATGCTAATAAGGCCCACTTGACCTTGATTTTGAATAAAGATGCAAGAGGAAGTGACATTGAAAGACAGTTCATCATTGGACCCAGATCAGAGGAGAGCACTGCTGAATTGGTCAGTGTTCCAACATGAACAATCACTGAAGGGGCATCAGCACTTACACCCGGGGGCAAAAAGGGTTGGAAATTGTGTCCAACAACACACATTCAGGAACCAAGATGTTTGTTCATTAGAGCAGTATGTGAGGAAGAACATTGTATCTGGTTCTGAAAGGTTCAGTACCTGAGCAGGTCCAGCTGTTTCAGAAGACTCGCTCTTTCTCGCTGCATCCCCTCGGTGACTCGATACAGCTCCCTGTGCAAACCCAGAGAAGGTGCCGCTGACACATCTGTGCACACATACGGCTAACCCCTCGGTGTCGATGATGTTATCCACAGTGCCAGAGACCAGCTTCATACGAGCAGCCATCATTCATCTTTTTCAGTCAACCAGAGCTCACATCCACAAGCTGCAGATTTCTCACACACACGCACACGCGCGCACACACACACACACACACTCACATCTCACGGTCCTGGTGCAGACGGGTGGACTCCTCCTGCAGACGGCTGAGGGTCTCCTGGGCGTGGTTCAGCTCCTGGTGGGTGTGTCTCAGCTCCATCTGCAGCTCCTCATTGGTCTCCTTCAGTTTCACAGTCTCCGTTTTGCTCTCCTGCTGCCGGCTCTCCAGCTCCTGACACTGCAGCTCCAACTGTGAGCACAGATTTTACACAGCCATTATGACTACTGTGAGCACAGATTTTACACAGCCATTATGACTACTGTGAGCACAGATTTTACACAGCCATTATGACTACTGTGAGCACACATTTTACACAGCCATTATGACTACTGTGAGCACAGATTTTACCCAGCCATTATGACTACTGTGAGCACAGATTTTACCCAGCCATTATGACTACTGTGAGCACAGATTTTACACAGCCATTATGACTACTGTGAGCACAGATTTTACACAGCCATTATGACTACTGTGAGCACATATTTTACCCAGCCATTATGACTACTGTGAGCACAGATTTTACCCAGCCATTATGACTACTGTGAGCACAGATTTTACCCAGCCATTATGACTACTGTGAGCACAGATTTTACACAGCCATTATGACTACTGTGAGCACATATTTTACCCAGCCATTATGACTACTGTGAGCACAGATTTTACCCAGCCATTATGACTACTGTGAGCACAGATTTTACCCAGCCATTATGACTACTGTGAGCACAGATTTTACCCAGCCATTATGACTACTGTGAGCACAGATTTTACCCAGCCATTATGACTACTGTGAGCACAGATTTTACCCAGCCATTATGACTACTGTGAGCACAGATTTTACCCAGCCATTATGACTACTGTGAGCACAGATTTTACCCAGCCATTATGACTACTGTGAGCACAGATTTTACCCAGCCATTATGACTACCGTGAGTACAGATTTTACCCAGCCATTATGACTACCGTGAGCACACATTTTACACAGCCATCATGACTACTGTGAGCACAAATTTTTCACAGCCATCATGACAACTGAGCACGGCTTTTACACAGCCATTATGACTACTTTGAGCACAGATTTTACCCAGCCATTATGACTACTGTGAGCACAGATTTTACCCAGCCATTATGACTACTGTGAGCACAGATTTTACCCAGCCATTATGACTACCGTGAGCACAGATTTTACCCAGCCATTATGACTACCGTGAGCACACATTTTACACAGCCATCATGACTACTGTGAGCACAAATTTTTCACAGCCATCATGACAACTGAGCACGGCTTTTACACAGCCATTATGACTACTTTGAGCACAGATTTTACGCAGCCATCATGACAACTGTGGGCACAGATTTTACACAGCCATTATGACTAGTGAGAGCACAGATTTTACACAGCCATTATGACTAGTGAGAGCACAGATTTTACACAGCCATTATGACTACTGTGGGCACACATTTTACACAGTCATTATGACTACTGTGAGCACAAATTTTACACAGCCATTATGAAAATACCTCAAACACTCCGTCATCTCATCCTCAAATGATCACACTAACGCACCGAGTTGGTACTAAAGAAATCACGCACTTCACAGTGAAGGTACACGGAATAAGATTTTCTTAAAAACAACATTGACTCATCCAATACTAATCCCACTCAATCATCACTTATGCCCCGCTACATGTGTGGCAGTGTCTGCATCTACAGAGACCTGTTAATCTGCTTATATTTTCTTATCTTTCTTTGTCTTAAATGTTTTGGGGCATTAGTGTTTGTAGAGCAGGTGTGTAACCCCCAGGCTATATCAGCAGGCAGGGTGTGAGGGCGGGATGCAGCACTGCATTGCAAGACTTTATTGGGTGTCAGAAGGATATACACATCAATACTCTTTTGCAAGTTAAGAAAAAATGTAATTGCAGTTTTTACATAGCTGCACAAAAAATGTTTCATTTGCTGACGGAGCATGTAGAACATCAAGAGGTCTGTGCAGGAAGCCAATTTTTGCCAGTCAATCACATTAATGTTGCTCCAGACTCAAAATGATAAGTGAAGGTTTGGAATTTCAGAGTCCCAACCTCTAACTTGGTATAAAAGGCAACACAATGACGCAAGTGCATTACAATAGCTTCTGCTATGAATCAGGGCCTTGAAAACCCGTGCAGAAATTGAATTAAAAACAATTTTTTTTTTTTTTTTTTAATTGTCGACAATTCAAAACATTCTTAATGCCTTGGCATTTAAATCAATATAAAGCCAATGTGGTGAATAGGATTACGGATTCCTTTGAATTCCAAATAAAAACAATCCAGGCAACTACAAATTTTGGAAAAGCACCATATTAAATAGCATTACTGCAAAAATACATCTCTGCACACACAAAGGTGAAGTCTTAAATTGCGCATGTGATCACAAGCTGCAATAATATGAATGTTAATCCAGCTTCATGCTGACATTCCATTATTCCAGACACAACAGGGGGGTGCAGAGTCACTCATTTAGCTGCACAAATTAAATACTTTAGAAAACATGCCTTAAACAGTCTTTAATGAGTGTACCAACTACCAAAACAGATACCACCTCTCCTTTATTAAGAAGCAAACTAGGGATATTCACACACACCTTTGGACTCTAAGTCAGCGTAATTAATCCTGATTGAGAGGAGTGGCAGTAAACAGACTGTATTTGAACGCTGACACTGAAGTCACGTAATGAGACGGACTAAGAAAAAAGAGCTAATTTTACCGAACAGACTTAATGAACCTCAGAAGCTGTATCTGCTGTCACAACTAATGCCATTTATTGACTGGAGTCACAGCCAAACATGTTGATATTAGATGGGGAGCTTGTGGTACAGGCATGAAAGCAAGAATGCATGTAGGGTGGCTTCAATCAATGGAGGAATGGGTGGACTAACGATGACTAACGAAGGGTGAACATGGAGGACGAGGGGTTTGAAGAGAGTAGATGGATGAGGATGTACATGCAAATTCCAGTCGAGGACGTAAAAATATATCAAGTTAGGCAAGAGCGCTGGTATACGAGTCACATTAGTTATACAATCGACGATTTTATACAAAACAAACGACAGTCATTTCAAATAACCGGGGGCCGATCGTCGTCGGAGAAATGAGGAAGTAAGACCTGTACAAGGTCTAAACACTGCACAACACAGGGGCCTCAAGCACAAACTGTCAATGTCCCAGCCCAGCTTTAGGTCAAAGGTCACCCTGGTGTGTAGGGCTCACCCTCCTGTGTTTGAGGAAGAGCTGCTCCAACTCCTGCTCCTTGTAGTCGAGCTGCAGCTCCAGGTCGTGACTGCGTGACAGGAAACGCTCAGAATCCTGCAGGAAACAGGAAGAGAGACTGCCAGTGCACTGCATGCTGGTTACTGCAGCCGTATAGGCAGGAATAAGCCATATTGGCAACCAGGACATCAGAGCAGGGCATGATGGGTATGAAAGCCCTGTGCGCAGAAGTAAAATATTCACTGGGCAAAGGTGGAAACACAAATAGTAGCACATGCTTGATGAGAGTGTGCTTCCCATTGTAGTGCATGCAGAGTATGAGTGAAATGGCAGCAGAAGTGCATGCTGGGTAAGGATGAGCATACTTGCATGAGGATCCGATCCTTCTCAGTCTTAATCTGTTGCTCCATCTCCTCGTACAGACGCTTAATCTCATCGTCGTGAGTTGCAGCTTTTCTGCAAAAAACAATCTCACCAACCTTATTACATGATAAAAGGCAGAACTCCTCAAATTAACAGCTGTGCATCCTCAATCACAAGGACACTAATTAGCATCCCTCTTATTTGCACACCTTACATAAGCTGTTTGGAAGCCATCAAGACAACAACACATACAACAATTGCTCGGTAATTAGCACAGAGTTTTGCATCAACACAGCTGCTGATCAACAGCACTAGAGATACACATACTCAATCAATTAGAATACTCTTTAAAACGTCAATTAAAACCACTTAATGCAAATTCACTGAGCATATATTCCATTACCAACCCCTCATGCTGAAATAACAGGGGGAAGATAAAGAAAATTTATAGCATGTTTTAGTGATGTCACACGTTTTCAAAGCTAATTACTGGCTACTTAAACAAGATAGAAATTCTGTAACAATTCCTGCAAGGTATTAGCATAGTATCCAGAATCATCAAATTTATTCTCAGATGTACTAAACGGCCTGTCCACTATATGAACAGGACAGAGAAATCTAATGGTAAGTCTAATAAGATAACAAGACAGCTGTGTCATGAAATTCCTGAGGGTAAAGTCAGTATTTCAAGCGAAGACTGCAAGCGACTGTTTGTGTGGGGCGACATTAGTTGTGCATAATTTAACACAGTAGTTGCCCTCGGAAGTGTTCAAAAGCCTGTGGGTAGCTGACAGGAAATGGCGAAACTTACGTCTTCACCATTAAAGGCCACCATGAGCAGGTTGTCACAAAGAATAAACTAACATGATGACTGCTTTAGTCTCAGAATGAGACTTTGTGCCACACATAAAAATCAATACCTTTAAAATTATAAAACACTGAAGAAATGCATAGTTGGCAAATATGTCAATGAGCTCAGAGATTAAACAATAGGGCAGCAGTCAGTGAGATTCATGAGGTCACGAGTCATGAAGTCACTGGTTCTTTCAGAGACCTTAGTTCTTCAGCATAAATCTTAAACTGCCGACTCAAATCACATTCAAGTCCATGTATAAAAGTGGGCATCCTCACGCGGTGTTAAACGATGAAAACTGTTTCTGTACGTGAAACATTTTAAAAATACTACCCAGTCCAGATCAACATGACATTGACCTCCACAGTAACTCTGATACTGGTGCCTCACCACACAAGTCAGCTTTGTGAAACTCACAACAAGCATTTTTTGCTGTGACTGAATTAGACGTTGATTGATTCAACTCCAAAGTGATTTTTGAGCTGTAGTCTTGAGGTAAACTATCATTGAGACTAAATTCAGAAATGGGAGCAACTGAAACCAACACGAGGGTTTTCACATGACCAGTTTTTGGACTCCACCTCTTCATCACACAATCAGAGGGAAGTAGAAGCCGGGCTCTATGTCGAGAAATTGGACGTTTGAGTTACCAGGAAAACTGGACGGAGTTGGCTGGAAATCCTGAAACCCCTCAAAACAGACACTTATCGTGCACGTTTAAGATCCCTCCCATCTCCAGCACTGCTGATTTAAACAATCAGGTCACTATAAACCCCTGTAACTGCTTGATATCACTCAAATCACTACAGCTGGAGCAGGGAGAGATCTAAAACATGCAGGACAGGTATTACTCCAGGAGAGGTTTGGCAAACACTGACACCAGCAGTTGGGTGTTAGATTGTTGGACTCAAAAAATGAACACGTTAAACACCCCACCCCTTTCCTGATTGGCCGATCCTTCGTAACAATTGAACCGCCTGTCAGAGCGTTGGGATAGGACTGCTCGACTCAGATCACATGTGAATTCCCATGAAATCCTGCTCCGTTTCCTGATTGGTAAATATTTCCTCCTTCAGTACTTTAGAACCGTTTGTCATACAGTGTAGGGCTGGGTTTTTGGACTTAGGAAGGGGTCACACATCCATTGATGATGCCCCACCCACTTTCCTCATCGGTTTTTCTTTTCTCCCTCATAACTATTAATATGTGCACTATAGAGTGTAGAGGGTTAGGTTTTTGGACTCAGGAGAGAGTCATATTCTAATTGACAGAGATGAATAGCAAAGTCCCCCCCCATCATAACTATTGAACTGTTTCTCGTAGAGAATTGGGTATTGGGTTGTTAGTAATGTTAGCATCATTCTAATGATAAAACTTTGACAATATTTAGCCACCTTACTTTATTTTTTTCCCCACAAACTTAAGATGCTAGTTCGTAGTTATCAGGGTAGCCATCATCATTGAGTAGACAAACCTTACCACCCAGATTACGGATCAGAAATAAAATAAACAAGTCGACATGGTCTACAACATCCCCCGCCAATCGTGCGCTTCTCATTTTCGAACTCAATCAAGGCCTTTATGGTCTGAAGCTACACACCAAATTTGGTTACTGTATCTGTAGTAGTTTCTGAGTAAAGCTGTCCCCTTTATCTCGGACGGACGGACGGACGCACACACGGACGGACGGACGCACGGACGGACGGAGGTCAAACCTATATTCCCCTTCCACTTCGTGTTGGCGGGGGATAATAAATGTACTAAGGTAGCAGCCGTAGTTGGATTGTCACAGCAGTGGGCCATTTGGAAGATGATCTTCTTGGGACTGTTGGTATAACCTTGAGGCATCATTCTTGGGGGGGGTGCGTAATATTTGGCTTCTGCACATTTGAAATGATTGTCGCTTCCCTGTCCAAGTAGTATAAAGACTGAGTCACATTTACCTTTTGAGGGCGCTCTCCATCTCTTTCTTCTCCTGATTGGCCTCGTTGATCTGATAAGTGACCCTGGTTAGGAACTCCTCAAAGTTGGACAGGAGGTGAGGCTCGTCCCGGTGAAGTTGGGCCCACAGGCTGCGCACCTGAGCTGGGCTGGGGACAGGGTGAGGCAGGGACGAAGAGGAGAAATTTTGGCTTTGGCGCGAGAGTTGAGAAGAGCCACTAAGCTAGCGTCAGTCAGAAATTCCAACACTTGACAAACACAAATTCACAAGTTATGTTTGGAAACATTTTCCAAATGGAAACCAATGAGCTATGGACACTTAACTTATATCAGTTTCAAAATCAAACCACGTCCCAAAGCAGGGTAACTGAGATACCAGGACACAGGAACATAATGTCACCTGAAACCCCAGCAAAATCTGGAACTCAGGACAAAGTAAAATGATTGGTGCTGGTTTCTACCCCGCTCAGCTATCCAGGTAACGCAGTCATCTTTCCTAGTGTAACATAAAAGGCTCTTGGGGTGAAGCTGAGAGACTAGGCCATATTGCATTATTGTAGCTCCACCCACCCAATAACCCTCCACAGCACTGCATCATCCCCACCCCACTGCTGCGGTCTCGCTCTTACTCCTCGAAGATGTTGCTCGCCCCGAGGCTCTCCATCAGCATAGCGAAATGTTTCTCCTCATCGTCCTCGCCCATCACCAGCTGCTCCTCCCACTGTCTCTGGTACAGCACCTCCAGCGTCCCCTGCACCGCCTCCACCACCTGCTCCTCCACCGCCTCCCCAACTTCCGCCACAGAGATTCTCCGCCCAAACAGGAAGTGACCTGCACAAGGACGTCACTTACTACCGCGTCACATGACGTAAACACCAATGCTTCGAAACACGTCATACACCTGCGACCTGTGGCTAACTGGTGATCACAATCTATACTGAATAAAATTTTATTTTGGTTTAACGTTCTTATTTTGTTTCCCTTCAACTCAATTTTGTACACCTGACAAATTAACTGATTAATTATGCAGCAACATAATCATTTTTGCGGTGTTGTTTTATGTTTTTAAAATTACTTTTATTTAAAATATTGGAAGTATACAAACTGTATGAAGTGAGGCGAATAACCAATTTCAGTCTCATCATTGCAAAACGCTTCAGTTCCAACACAAGGGCTGAAAGCGTGGAGTGAGCGAGTGACATCGCAGAACCCACTGAATCCAGAGGAGAACTCCTCCAGGGTGAGGTAGCCATTGGAGTCGGCATCTAGAGTGTCGAAGACGTTCTCCAGTTCGTCTGGGGTAAGGGGCAGGCTCCCATGCAGCCTCTGTCGCAAACAGGGTTCAGAACATATTCAGCTCATTCAGTTTCATGAGATCCACCACCACAGTAAATTTTCATGGGTTCTGCCATTTTCACAGGGGCGCAAAACCCAAAACAAGCAAAAACAGCTGAAACAGGGCATAATGTCCTAAATGATTAAACTATCTAATAATTGTCAAAGAGAATTCTGCTTCTCATGAGAACATAAGCCGCACACTCATGATGGTGAAACTCTCCACAGGCCAGTGATTTAATGTACCAAACACAGTCAAGAGAACAGCAGCACAGTATACAGCACAGTCTGTTTGGACCATGGTTCTGTATAAAAAGTGCTCTCGACACTGCTGTGAAAAATTATTTGCACCCTTCTCAGTGTCCTCCGTTTTTCATATATTTGTAACAATTAAATGCTCCAGATCGTCAAACTAATTGTACTACAAGACAAAGATAACCTGAATAAACACAAAATGAAGTTTTTAAATGATGATTTCATTAACTGAAGGAAAAACACAATTTAACCCTACCTGGCCTTATGTGAAAAAGTAAATGCCCCAATATTTAACACAATTACAAAATAGAAAACTGAATTGATCATTAGGTTCAATTTCACCAGACAGACCCAGTTATGATTACTGCCAGCCCGTTTGAGTCTTAATAACACTTAAATAGAATCTGTCTGGCAAAATTAAGTACGCAAAAAGAAGCACATGATGCCACGATCTAAAGAAAGTTAAGAAAAGATTAGAAACAAAGTCACTGTCAGCTATCTGTCTGGAAGGGGTCACAAAGCCAAACTTAAGGCTCTGGGATTCCAGCAAACCAAAGTGAGAGCCATTATCTACAAATAGAGAAAAATCTGAACCATGGTAAACCTTCTCTGGTGCGGCTGCCCTTCGAAATTCTTCAAAAAGCACATCAATGACCCATCCAGTCAAAAAAAAATAAAAAAACTAACTAACATCTAAAGAACTGCAGGCCTCACTTGCCTCAGTTAACATAAGTGATCACAATTCAACAACAAAAAACACAGATAAAATAGCATCCATGGGGGAGCTGCAAGCGAACAGCACAGTGGACCGTAAAGAACAAAAACGCTCATATCACATTTGCCAAAAAACATCTAGATGACCCAAAGAATAGAATCAGAATAATTTTGCTAAGAAAAATAAGCCAAAATTCCTCCACAGTGACAAAAAAGACTCATTACTATAATTATCTAAAACATTTTGTTGCCGTTGTTGCTACCAAGGGAGGCACCAGTTATTAGGTTAAGGGGGGGGGGCATTATTTTTTCACTTGGGTGATGCAGGTTTTGAAAAACTTTTAACCTTTAGTAATTGAAACAATCATTCAAAAATTGCCTTTTTGTGTTTACTCACGCTATCTTTGTCTTATGTTGCAGTATATTGGATGATCTCATACATTTACATACAGCACAAGAAATAAGCCAAAACAGAAAAATGGCAAGGTGGCAAATAATTTTTCACAATAATGCATAAATGCTAACTTGCAACAAAATGGTTCCCATACATGATAAAGTGCACAGTCTCCATCCCCTCATTCATTTCTTTCCAATGAGCATGAAGGACAAAAATATAGAACAAAATACA
This sequence comes from Gymnothorax reevesii, assembly GCA_029721435.1. NCBI lineage: Eukaryota > Metazoa > Chordata > Actinopteri > Anguilliformes > Muraenidae > Gymnothorax > Gymnothorax reevesii. The sequence continues at coordinate 107,431,065 of CM056579.1, forward strand.
AGAGCTACGTTCAAAAGTGGAGTCGTATACTTTCCTGCATTGGACTCAGCTAACTATGCATACTGGAACAAAATTAATCCACAAAAAATGGAACCCTTCAAGCTTAATGAAATGTACGGGCATGGGCAGTGGAGCACAAAAAAGTGTGTTCACCCCAAACATTCGCGATTTAAACTGTGCCTGTTCAATGCACTGCACTGCACTGCACTGCATAGCTGATGCAGGGTGCAAACGAATGGCTCACTAACCATCATGCTCCATTTTTAACCACACGTAAGAGTAAGGGTGCGGGGGAGAGAGGGGCAGCCTGAAAAGAACATGCATCATGGGTAATTATGAATCGGTTTTGTTTGGTAAACAGGATCAGAGCTCTTCAGAGCGAGGGGCAGAAAAGCAAGGACAAAGGAGAGGCGGAGAGGAACACACGACATCTAACGTTACACATCAATACGGAGAAGAGGAGAGGAGACAAGACGAGAGCAGGAGGAGGTGCGAGGAAAGAGGTTGTACGCAATAATAGGTCAATGTGGGCCACCACAACGCAAAGAAAGGGGGTTTGGTCTTGTACTGACAGTTTGTTTTTTCTTTTCCATTAAGGCACAAAATATTACATTAAAAAGTACTTTTTGCCTGACAAGTGACATTATCTTACACCAATGGCAAATCGTAAAGTGAGTCAAACTGCCATTGCCCGTCTTATTCAATGAAAACGTAACGGAAATAAGGTTCAAGACACAGAATAAGACTAAAACATTTATTAAGATTCTAAAAAGCATTCTAAAATGTCATTTTTGCTAATTTTTCCGTAATGCTGAAAAATTCCCCACACATCCAGTCCCGCCTCCACAGTCCTCCTCCCGACACTGTAGGCCGTTTCCACGAGAGCTGGAGGACTCGCTCAGCTGTGTGTTTGCCGGGCAGGAGAGGCGTTTCCCCACTAAATGACATTAAGAGCAGCTCAGCACCACCGCTGTGCTCACAGCAGGTTTAATCACATGCTGCACGCCTGGCTTTCAGAGCCCTTTGGTTTGAGACTCTCTCTAACAGTAGAGCAGCCACTAATACTGAGCGCGGCTGGGAAAAGTTCTATAGCTGAACTGCCTAAAGCTTCTTAACCCTAAGCGCTCAGTGTTACTCAGTGATGTACGATATCAAAATCAAAGCTGATGAAAACCAGTTGGCAACTTGTTTAAAAGACCTCCCCTGCTCTTTTAAACAAGTCACAACATGATAGGTTTTCAAAAGCACAGATAATTAAATGTACAGTTTTTTTTTATTTATTTCAGCTATCTAAGGGTTAAAGCACCCATTCACAAACAGCATGGATATGTGAAATCTGTGAAAGGGCGAGCATTTCTGCATCACCCCCAGTGCTTCAATGAGAAGGGTTTTACCATAAAAATGTGTGTACTTTCGTATTAGGGCTAGCCAATACATTGTTACAGTATCAATATTGTGATGTAAAACATTGACTGGGATTTTGGGTATTGTAATATCGTAATATGACATGAGTGTTGTCTTTTCTGGTTTTAAAGGCCGCGTTACAGTAAAGGGATGCAGTTTTCTGAACTATTGGACTGTTCTAGCTGTTGCCTGAGCCTACAAGGTCATTATCTCCACATAACTAATGACTTTTTATCAAAAATCACATTGTGCAAATATTTTCGTAAAGCAGCAATTATCATCCCTACAATTAAGCCACAATATCGATATTAAGGTATTAAGTCAAAAACACTGTGATAATAGATTCTGTCCTTATAGCCAAGCCCAAATTTGTATGTACATAAAAATATTTCTACCACGTCAGAGTTGTTTTGTGTGTGTGTGTGTGTGTGTGTGTGTGTGTGTGTGTGTGTGCTTATAAGCCTATCTGATACACACTGGCTGTACCTGCATATCCCGGCGTGTGATGAACCCTTTGTCCTCGATATCACAGATCCTGAAGAACTCCTGCGTCTTCTCCAGCATGGCGGTCGGGCCAGAGCCGTCGAGGTCACTGTGGTCGCCGGGGTCACTGGCTCTCCGGCGTGGTGCTCCAGAGATTCTGGGTCCATGTTCCCTGCTGTGGGTGACCTGGGCAGTGCTGGTGCCTGGGGCCGCTTCCATACTGCAGACCTCTCACCTCCTCAAACGGGGCAGAACAGGACCAAGACCAGGGAACTCCTCACAGCCAGGTGATGATGTTGTCACTTCACCATCTACACCAGAAACTGCTGGGCAAGCACAGCGTAAAAGAATAAGTATGGAAAAACCCCCATTCAAATTTCACAATCTTGTTCCAACTTAGCAATCCAACTATGTAGGATTACTTAAGCCAAGTTCTGTGCATTGAATTCGGGGTTATGATTGGAAGTTAGCCAAGGGTAGATTTAGCACTGATATTAGGTAATATTTCTTTTGCGCAGAGAGTATTCTCAGTGTGGATAGCTAACCTGACCATATTGTTGAGGCAAAAACCTTGGGAGTTTTCAAGAGCAGGCTTGATTTAGTGCTAGATGCCATTTAGCTTTTTTTTTTTAAATCCTTATTTAACAGGAAAGTCCTGTTGAGATTGAAATCTCTTTTTCAACGGAGCCTGGCGGGTTGAGGCGGAGAAGGAGAGGGCAATTTGCACAGCCAATTAGATCAGGGGATGTAGGTGGCAGGTTGAAAGAGCCAGGTTGGGAATATAGCCATGACACCGGGGAACCCCCTACTCCTGTCAAAGAGTGTCATGGAACTTTAATGACCCAGTGAGTCAGGACCTCGGTTTAACGTCCCATCCAAAAGACAGCATCTCTTTCAGTACAGTGTCCCCGTCACTGCACTGGGGATTATTCCACCAGAGGGAAGATCGCAACCTCCCGACCCACCAACACCTCTTCCAGCAGCAACTTGGTTTTCCCAGGTGGTCTCCCATCAGTACTAACCAAGCCCACACCTGCTTAGCTTCAGCCAAGCGGCTGAAGCAGATCGAATAGTGGTATGGCTGCTGGCTAGTGGCTTGACGATCTGAAGTGTTAGATTCACTGTATTAATAAGACAATGGTGAGCCTAGTTGGCCTGAATGGCCTTTTCTCGTTATGTCATGACATGACTAATTCTCTCACTTATTCAATCAGCTCAATAATATCAGATCATAATTCTGCCCGAAGATGTAACTGTGCTCGAGGACAGCAGTTAAATGGTTTAATGGTATAGAGTAATCACCAAACTATATATTGGTAGAATATCAGCTGGGACAAAAACCAGTGAGGTCACAGGCCCAGCAGTACCAGGCTTAAGTACCCTTCCTCCAAGCCTAACCGCATGCACAGACTCTAAACCAAGGCCAACCAATCCCGGCCCTGGAGACCAACAATCTTAGAGACATCCACATCTATCCGAACAAAGCATCTGCCATTCAATAGCTAGAGGGATCACTGAGCTGCAAATGACAATTTTCACTTCACAACACATTATTCACACAATTGTTTTTTTTACACAATGGGCAAATTTACCCCATAAAACCAATAAACTCATGTGTGGGTCTGTCAAATACTGCTGCTGAATTCAAACCTGTGGAACTTCAGGCCAGATCCCAGGGTTTCCAACAATGCAAAATTTGTCCTGCAGAATCACAGGGAAATGTGCATAAAATGACGTACAACATCTAGACATTCCCATTTAATGTAATGCTGTGGCTATAAAAGCAAGGCATCCTGGGTGTGATAATTTCTCTCAATCTAAAAAGTGATGTCCCTGTAATGAATTGCTGCAATCAGGAAATATAGAATAGGTGGGTGACATTGTCCAACAATATGAAAACAATGCTTGTTCTGACTTTGAAACCACTTAAGGGACACCTTAAGTGAAAAATTAGAGTTTAAGAGGTTAACTTTGAAGTCGTTAAACCACAATCACAAAAGCATCTTCACAGAATTCTTCAAATGATTCGAAGGCTAACTAGCAGCATGTGTCTGCATGAAAGAGGACCAACCAGCAAACACGAGCTGGAACGTTTAATCTACAATACTACAGAGAAGTGACCTTAATGCTCAACTTACTACATCAGAGAAAGACTTCACTTAATAATGAAACAAAGGTCAGAAAAGGGTCATTTCCACAATTCCCAGAAAATTACGTTGAACAGTGAATTCTGAGGAATGTTCCTTGGCTGGGTCCAGTGTGTACCAGAGGTGTAAAGAGATCTGCAGAGTCTATCTGATTCGCATCAGCAGGGAGGGACTAAATTACACTCATCTTTATAGCAGCGTGTCTGTGGGACTGCACCCTTACAGTCAACAGACAGCAGGGAGGGGCCCGGGGGCAGGATATTCTCTTTATTGACATCTGAGGCTTGTGTACGTGTAGTTTGTCGTGGCAAAATCTTCGGCATAAAACCTCTAGGTATTCCATGGAGAAAAAACACCTGAGGTTCGGCCATTTGCATCTTGATTATATGACAGCTGTCCTACGACATGCTAGCCTACATCCACATATTATACCACACACACAATTTCAAGTCCAGTAATAAGCTTTGCAGGTCCATCCAAAGTATTGACACGCTTGCTGTATTAAAGTGAAACTCCGCACAGAGAAAACATCTGGCACAAGCCTGTTAACACATCAGTGAATAAACTGTCAGACACACAATCTGCAAAAACAAAAAATTGTAAATCTTAACTTAAATCGAAAACTCGGGTGGCAGAAGTTCTTCAGTCATAAAATGTCTATTTTGAGAAAAACGGGTCTGAATATGTCATGGATCCATAAAATCTGCCAATATCATTAGTTTTAATTCTGTGCCAAACAAGAGAAAAAAAAATGCCAGTGAAGTGATATCTTACTACATGATCTGCTGATGGGTCAATTTCTCTTGTCAATAAAGTTGTAGACAACAAGCTTATTATAAAACAATCGTGAGAAAAATGTCCAAATACATGACTACAACCTGAGACAATTTTTTACAGTGATCCGTCTAGTGAAAATTCAGAATTGGCTCCTTCTAACCCTGTAACTGCAGACCCCCGTCATTCAAGCCCCAACCACTCGATACTCCTCCTCCACACACACACTTACTCACTCACTCTCGCACGCACACACACACACACACACACACTTACTCACTCACTCTCGCACGCACACACACGCACAGGCACACACGGACGCACACAGAGCAGGCAACACAGTTTTGCACACTTAACATCTATCAAACATGATAAAAGAAAATTAGTCTATGAGAAAATCAACACATTTTAGGGAGTTTCCTCACAGGACTGAGATGCATAGTTTTACATGCATGTCAACTGGTTACATTTTTTTTTTAACTTTCTGATCAATACCAAGCCTGTTCAGACACATCAAATCATAGCCAGAGCCATATCTGTCCTACATTTACCAGGAACAATAGCTGCGGCAAATAATGCAGCATTTCTACAGCATGAACATCACTGAGCTCATTTACAAGGTGCGTTTAACAACCCCAGCTCAGAAAATGCTGGGACGGTATGGAAATGCACATCACACAAAGCAGAGATTTCTACATTTACCTAGACTTGCTTTTCATTGCAGACAATATGAAAACAAGACATTTAATGTTTTTTCCCCATCAACTTCATTTTATTTGTAAACATATATCCATTCCTACCACTCAGGCCTGAAATGCACTTCAGAAAAGTTGGGACAGCAGCAATTTAGTACTAGTAATAAGGTTAAAAAAAAAAAAAAAACTTAATAACGTAACTTTAACAGCTAATGTCAGCAGGTGATCGTTATCATGGCTTGGTTCAAAAGAAGTATCCAAGAATTGCCTAGTCCTTAAGGAACAAAGAAGCGCTGAGGATAACCAATTCTCCCACAAATCCCAGGGAAAGTTATTGAAAGGTTTAAAAACAATATCCCTCAGAGGAAGGGATTAGGATATTGCACACTCTACATTACATGATAAAATTAAAAGTTCGAGGAACTTGGAGAAATTTCTTTGTGAAAAGGGTAAGAACACAAACCTAAGCAGAATACTATTGATTTATGATGATTCACATCATACTGCATCAAGAACCGTCATTTATATGTGATGTAACCACACGGGCTCAGGGATTACTGCGGCAAACCTTTGTCAAGCACTACAACATGTAGTTATATCTACCAACGCCAGATAAAACTTTACTGTGCAAAAAGGAAGCCTTATGCTAACAGTGTCCAGAAGTGCCGCCGACTTCTCTAGGCTCAGAGTCATCTGCAACAGACCGTCATGCAGTGGAAAGAGCACTGCGATTGGATAAATTAATATCGCAGATGTTTTTTTGGAGGAAGTGGGCACTGTGTGCTCCAGACCAAAGAGGGAAAGGAACATCCAGACCATTACCAGCGACAAGTCCAAAATCCACACTCCGCCAGTGCCCTTGGCCAAGGTAATTTACACTTCTGTGAAAGCATCACTAATGCTGAGAAGTGCACTGAGGTTTTAGACCAACATATAGTGCACTCAAGACGGCATCTTTTCCGCGGACGCCCATACGCATTTCAACGAGACAAATTGCTTTCTGCATGCCTTGCAAAGCCACGGCTGCATGAGAAGAGGGTGCTGGATTCGCCCGCCTGCAGTCAAGACTTGTCCTCAGTGGAGAACATGTGGCACATTTTGAAATGCAAAATGTGACAAAATTTGTACTGCTGCACATTTTAAAACATGTTTTCAGGAAGAATGGGACAAATCACACCAGACACTTTCAATCACTTGGTGACTTCAGGCCTAAAAAGCTCAAGTCTTGCACACAGGAAAAGCAAGATAAAGTGGTAATACCCAACTTTGTTTAAAATATGTTGTGAAAATCAAAAATTTGATGTTTTTATTTTGAAAATCAATCAAATGATAGTGGTGAAACATCAAATAATGTGCTGTTCAATTGTTTCCAGATGATATGGGTCAAGTCTAATTTTCAAGACACTGTTTTCACACAGTCCCAACTTTTTCTGATTTGGAGTTGTAGTTTAACTCCGGTCAGTATGCCATTAGCCCCACTGGGCAAACAGTCAGTTGTGGTTTGACATTTATGACGTAATCCAAGAATGCTTCTTACTAGCCAAACACAAACTCGTATCAGACTCATATCAGCGCGCACAAGAGGGAGAACTGCTGCAGCTATTCTAGTTTATCCTGTCTGTCGAACACCAGCCAATTAAAATATTTACTTCCTAGAGATTAAAGTCGCCATGATGCAACATCTGCAGCCTTGCAGCACAGCGCTACCCTGATATTCACTAAATCATTTAAGAGCCTTACAGCAATGAAGCAAGAAAAAACGCACTAGAAACAGTACTGCCCGACTTCGAAGTAAGGAAGAAAGTGACATGCATGGCAATGTAACTTGCTTCCTATTGACAAAGTTGGGCAGAGTTCTCCACCCCTTGGACGCATTGTTAATATGCGCGTGTAATCCATACCATACGCTTCACAGTGGCTGTCAAAATGACTCGGTGGCTCTTTTGGCCATCTGATCAATTACTGAACTACAGAGGTGTAAAATCCAGGGGTCAGAAAGTAAAAGTCCAGCCAAGTTATTCTCCCTCCCACAGAATGAGCTGATCACTCGTATTGGCTCCATCTCCTGTCCGAAGTAAATCCAGGTGGTTGGAATAAAGTTCTGGGGAGGATTTTTACATTCTGAACCCAGACTTTACACCCTTGCTCTACAGAAACATTCATGCAAACCACCTTGCCCCTGTGTGTCAGACTGAAACAATATGCGAGTTTTCAGTTCGCACGCCTGCCATGCCGCCCCCTCCCCAAGAAACTGACGCGCTACTGAGGGGATGCGGTCGTGCGGCAAGCGCTGCTGGTTTTTCCTGCAGCCGGTGGAAGCGCGCATTTGCGGTACATTTGCGGTGTGTGTCATCTACACCGGCGCAGAGCGTGTGATTGTTCAACCAAACACTCTTCTCAGACAATGACAGCGCATATCTGGACCATGCGGTGAGTGATATATCTCCATCACCGCTGCTTTCCCCTGTTATATTTTAAAGGGGCTGTCAGCGCACGCTCGTTCAAAGCAGTTTTGTCATTTTCAGTCTCGATGCTGAGGAATTATTCCGACAAAATACTGAAAGTTTTTATCCATGAAAAAGATTCATCACGGTCTTGTTACCGAACCACGGAAATGTGATGGTCAAGTAGGCTCCTTGTTTGGATCGTTAGCAAAACTGATACATAATCAAATAAACCTTCAGCAAGAAATATAAATGTAGCCACATTACAGCTCTACAAGCCATGTCTGAATATTTTACCCGAAGTGCAAAGTGGTAGTAAGTTCGGGAAAACACAACCCAACGAGAGCACATTCGAGCCATTATACGAGTTATTTCCCACAGCATTAACGCAAACTTTTGATACCGCAAAGTGAGCCATTTAAGAGTCCGGACATTAACAATTAGCCTAAAGCCGCTTTCACACCGGACGCGAAACGAATTTTTCGCACGACACATTACATTCAAAGTCAGCCTTTGCATTTACTTTGAATGTAATCTGTCGTGCGAAAAATTCGTTTCGCGTCCGGTGTGAAAGCAGCTTAACAGTGACAGCAGGTTAATAACGCTTAGATAAGTAACTTTAAACAACCAAACTTTGGCTTACGCCAGATAAATACTGGCTATATCGCAAATAAAGTAATAAAATAGGTGGAATCGGGCAGAAACTTACCTTCATCACTGGATCCGATAGAGATGTGCAGCCAACTGAATTGTCCCTCTCTAACTCATAACGTTACTTAAAGTGAACACAGTCGAGCGGCAGAAATCTGGGTTTAGTGCGGTATAACTTTAATGAAAGTGAAAGTCTTCATACGTGTCCGATAGCTTTGAGCTATTTACATCCGATTCGTGTCGCTCTTCACGAGTGTGCAGGTCATGATTAAAAAAAAGTGACTACAAACGAAAGAGTGGAGGTGATATTCATGCCCGAGGGTGGGACTTAATGAACTAATGACTCATCGTAGCCATAGTTACTGCGGGATTGCAATGGGGAGCCGTCGTACCCGCTGAATACTTGTAAAAAAGTTTTAAAACTTTGAAAATGAATTTTATTTCATTATAAAGCGCCAAAACAGCTAATGCAAACAAGGACAGATTGCAAGTATCGTTCAGGATGGAAGCGTAAAAAAAAAAGAATGTGCATAGTGCATAGGCCTACCGTTGTCTGTATAAATCTTCATAAGCAAAATTTCAAAACGGCCAATAAATAAATAAGTACATAACGAAGATGTGAAAGGATTCAGGGAGAAAATTTGCCAAATTCTGAAAAGCTGATAACCTTTCCTTGGTAATAAGAATATACTCGTGTGACCCTTGTATGTTCAGGCATAGCCAAACAATCCAAGGTCGTGGGTTTGGAGCCACGAATCCTGGTTTTGGCCTAACCTGAGATAATTTAATTGGGCCTAAAATCCCTGGTAACGTTCATTAGAAATGATCAAAGTGATAAGAATTGATAGGACCAATGGGCTCGGGGACCCACATCTGGAGAGTGCCCTTATTTTTTAATGTACCCACAAATTATGAAATACAAGATTTTTATGGGGAAATTCCACACAATTACTGGTAAGTGCTTAAAATTAGGGCTGGGGCTGGCATGTAATTTTAAAGGTCAGGGTAAGGGATTAGGGAATGAATGTAAGTCTATGGAATTTACACTCAAAACATGAAAACACAATGTGAGTGTGTGAGTCTGAGTCCATGTGAGTTTGCGTGTTTGCGTGCGTTTGTATTCTTTGTCTCGTGTTCCATTACTCTTTCAGACGTGATAGTGTTGCCATAGACACCGTGAATGGATGCACATGCATAATTTAATCCCCTGAAAACAATCAAGAAAAAAAGATCTGTCAAAAATATCACAATTAACCATCAATATTCAGTCATTATAGTGGTCAGCCTCTGATATTTGCATCTGACGAGCAGCTGCATGGTACTTCAGTGCATTGAGTGTATTGGGTGAATTATGCAGCTAAAAAAGGAATGAAAACCTCTGATCTGCTACTTCAAAGCTGCTCCTGCTTTTAAAATGCTTATGAAGTATTATGACCATCGCTCTTCAGTCTCTGTGTGTTTTTCAGTTGGTTAATTCGATCGTGGTCTGCTAGATAAGTGAGAATTAAATTACATCCTTTGAGTAAATTATATCCGTGCGAGTACAGACTATAGCCTGTGCATTACATTATGTCTACGTTTGTATTCATGTTACATCATGTCCTCTTGATTCACACAGAGTACAGGAGTTGAAAACTGGAATATTAGATAAAATCAGAGCCAAAACACCCAAGTACCATTTGTGTCAACATCAACACAAACTGTGAGACGAACTATGAGACAAACTATCGAACTACCAGCGCTAAGAGCCATACAGCCACGTTCAGTTACTCATTTAATTTAGGAAAACATTTGTTTCATAGTAAAAGTCACAGCGCTTGCAAAGTAGATTACTTTTTTGTCTTTGAATCTGGTGTATTGTGATAATTCTCTCTCACTCCCCAAGCGATGTGCTGGCTTTCACTGGCCTGTGCCAAAGAGATCTCCGCAAAAGAGGGCTTTATGGTGGACCATGTAATTAATCTAAAAAAGACAGACAACATGCAAACAGACCTTTACACTCACAGATGTCCGCATCCCGGATATGCCAATAAAATGGACAGAAGTTTTGGTAATGCTGTTGCTAAATTAAGAGAAATGCAAGATTAATCTATTGTTTATTTGAAAAGATCTATAGATCTTAATCAGTATTCTTCTTGTAGAAGGATTAACACTACAACTTGAGTTCACTCATCAAGTGGTGACAGCAAGTCCATCGATTCCCAAACTCAGTCCTAGGGGGACCACTCTACACGCTAGTTTTTGTTCCAGCAACTATTCAAATTCCAGAATTCATACGACTTCTTCATTTTTATGTATTTTTTTGAATTGCACTTTTCATTTTTATTGGGATCATTTCACCTTTTAAGACACATTATTCTGGAACTATGCATCCTCTAAAAAGTATCAGAATTCCTTATCACACAACTCCATAACTGCATAACATTGCCTTCTCAATTTTTCTCTAATTAAAATCAAATTCTCACTTGATCTGGTTAAAAAATTCTTAGGGATATCCATGCATCAATGCATGTTTTTTTTTTTTGGTTTCATAATTTAGCCATGTTAGTTCTTTTGACATATTCACAGATAATGAAATAGTGCCCCTGATCACACCTTATAGGATAGGTCTCGATTCTGGGAACTACCAATCTGATATTTCAAAACAACCAAAATGCAATGGGTGTGGGAATCAGGGCCCAAAACATTAACTGTTGCCTGTGCTGCATAAAGTTGCCTTCAAGCAACACACATTGTTTTGGGCCTTGATACCAATATCCATTGCCTTACAGTAGATTTTAAAATATCAAATTATAAGTTTTCAACAACAGTGAGGGAAAGGACAATGAGCTGGAGTGGTCCCCAAATCCAGGCTTGATTCCTTGTAAAATGTAGAGTTAAAAACGGTGTTGTGGAGGGTCCATGCAGGTTTATGGAGTATATCCACTTCTTTTTTATCTGAATTTACACTATAACCACCAATCAGCCAAAAAGCGACTGAATTGTTTTGGATAGTGTACCCACTTTCTCCTTATTGATCTACCCATCTACCATAGAGTATACCCACTTCTCCAGGAGCCACTACACCACTGCAAATAGTCAGGGCAATGTTCGAGAGAAGCGAATATGTATTTAAAAGCATTGTAAACTTTATATTTAGGTGTGTTACCATTGGTGCGTAAGTGTGAGCACCAGTGTTAGCGTCGCCATCGTAAAAACATGAAAGATCGTGGCTTTCTGCAAATTGCATGATTCTATCCAACATTAAGCAAGGTTCTCCTTTAACCTTTTCAGGAAGTTAGTCATCTTGTGAATGTGTGGAAGAGAATCAATATTTTTTTCATGCTCATAAATTAAATTGTATTGAAAGTTACTTCATTGTATACTATAGCTGCATAACGTTGCCCTGAGGTAACAAAATACTTGGGTGCGGTGATATCCAACAAAATGTGTTTCAACTTTGTCTAAAGTCTTTAAGCACCTGCAAAAAACCCCACATATTTTCTTTGACTAAAAAGCAAAATTCATGCAGTATATTTTTTGTTCTATATTGCAGATGATTGTATCAGGAAAAATAGCGCGCTGTCGCGAGCGGGACCCCTCAGGCTTGTGCTTTATTGGCAGCCATATTGATAATTGGAGCGGGACACATATCGATTGGGAGCTTCCTCTAACCACCGCCAACATACCATAAAAAAAATGAAAAAAATTTGGCCATGGTGTTTTTCAGTTATCCTCTGGAAAAGAAAATCAAGATGGCTGCCTTGGCAGCCATATTGATTTTAGAAGCGAGATACAAATCGATAGGGAGCTTCCTCTAACCACCCCCAACATACCACCAAAAAATGAGTACATTTGGCCAAGGCATTTTCCAGCTATCTTCCAGAAACAAAAAGTTTACCGACAGACAGACGGACGCCACTCACCACGGCAATACCCCTCCATGACGTTCGTCGGCTGAGGGGTAAAAAGATGAAATGTGCAGATAAAATGAAAGAATCTTTTGGCCTCTACTTGCTGAAACTGTTGACACACATTCAGTAAATTAAACCATTTATTAGATAATGAAAAATTCAAAGACAAAGAAAAATGGGTCAAATGTTTTATGGGTCCAGGTTTTTATTATTCTTTTTTTTTGTTTGTTTATTTGTTTTATTTATTTATTTTGGCAGAAGGTTAAAAACCTGTTTTCAGAAACCTAATTAACTGCTGATTGATTCTCCCCAATCTTGAAAAACAATTTTTAAATAATTAAAGTAATTCTTTATAGCGCACTTGGACATGTCGTGCGAGAAGGTTAATAATCCCTACAATTTTCAAAAGCAACACATTAAGAAAAATGTACGTCTTGTACAAAAATTCACCAGATTGCAACTGTGGCTGGAATAAGTAAGCATCATACTCAGTGCGGTCCCACGGGACCGCGTTTTGGAACTATTGTGCTAACCAACTTTATGTGCCAGGATTCCACCTAGTGGTGAAAGTAGCAAAGTTATTGGATTCATGTGGTTTTTCTCTGCTCACATTCATCCAGGCTGAGGTTACTCAATCCTCCTCTTGAAGATTTACTTTCCTCCATATCTTTACTCCAATCTTCACAAAGTGCACGTTATTGAATAACCTGAGATTGTCTCCAGATGGGAATTAGAGCAATCAGATTAGGATTTAAATGAAAACAGGATGGCACATCTGTTGTAGGCCTGGATTGGGTAGCCGCAACATGGGCTTGTCTTCGCTGAACGTTTTGGGGGTAAGATCCCACAGAAGCTCTGATCAACTTTTTCTAAGCAAAATTAATATTTTCATTTTGAGCCATACTGACGATAACATTCTATTTCTCATTTGCACTTCTGTAAAAATAGGATAAACATTCTGTCAAAAAATCTCAATGTTAAGTTTATTCTCTATTTTATTATTTACATTCGTACATTCTTATCAGTCGCTCTGAACGAAACTGTCGGGCGAACCTGCTGTTCACCAAGCCTAATAAGTGTTCATTGAGTTACAGATTATGTCCAGCAGGGGGCGCTGTCAGCTCGTATGTGGGAGTTTCATCAGCAGGGACGCGACTATAATCTCAGGCTGGCGCCTGATATGATTGTCTCGAAGGGCTGTTGGCTGGGACAGTAGCTGATACAGGGCTCAGGAGCTGCCACTGCTACTTATCTCCACTTCAGCCGCGAACGCCTGGGATTTTGATGTGGCCCACCTACTTGAGGGGCGATGGCAAAACCGGGTGTAGCGTGGTGAGGAGGGGGTAAAACCCGGGTGTCCTTAAGCCCTTTCAGCCTTATACAGCTCTGACACTACAATGGCATGTAGAAATTTCATGCAGCTGGTTAATACCCAATGCCAATGCCCATCAGAAGATTTGTGGCGTAATTTATCTCTTTTCAATACACAAAAACTGAACCAATGATTTTTAACTTTGGTCTGACAGTCTGAAAGTGTGGAGGCCTCAAACACCTAGTTTTCATATTTAGGGCACATTATCGCTGGGACTGTGCTTTATTTCAGTGAAAGATTGGCCGTAACAGAGACTGTACTGGCTCTGAAGGGTGTGAAAAACCAGGATGGAGTCTGCACTACTGAAACATTTAAGCAAACACCTCACACATTACTGACACACACACACACACACACACATACTCACATGCACGCAAGTCCTGTTTTTATATTTAGTTGAGACATACCATAGACTTACATTCATTCCCCCACCCCTTTCCCAGACTTTAAACTTAAACACAGCCTGTTGCCTAACCCTAACAAAGCCCAACCGTACCCTTAAACCCTAACCCTAAAATAACTCTGTTAGCGCGTAAGGACTGGAAGATGTCCCCATGGATATAAAGAAATCAGGTATTCCATCACGTGTGGGGACTTTTGGTCCCTGTGCCAAAAGGGTACGAATACATGCCTGTACACCAATACACACACACACACACACACACACACCACACAAACAGACACTGCATGCACACAGAGCCAAAAAAAAAAAAAACACACACACATCTCAAGTTTTCACACATTCATGAATACCGCATACCACACACAGAAAGGCAAGCATCACATTTAGCACATACTAGGCTGCACACAGTATATCACTCAGTCATATGCTGAGAATGTGCAAGGATGGCTGAAAATGCCTAAGAATGTTTGAGCACTGCTTCATTTTTAATGTTTTTGAAGGTTTCCATAGCCAAGACTGCATGGAAGATTTCGCAACTACTGTATAGCCGGAGAACCTTTTGGCAATTTATAGTGAATGATCAGATAATCGCGTTAAGCTACTTTATTACTTCATTACGAGTCATTGCTGTCCTCAGTGTAGCTGCTGTTTTTGCTTTGTTAGGTCCGAGATTCGGGAGTTCCATCGGGGTACAGAACACAAATATTTTTTCTCAGATAAGATGTACTGTTAAAGCGTCAAAACATTTTTAACGTTACATGACATCACCTCCTGCTGAGAGGTGCAGTCTGGGTTCTTTCTCGCCACTCACTTCCTCATATCTTGGCTTTGCATCCTTTGTAAACTAAAGCCCACCCAGCAGAGTACACAAGGAGAGAACAGGCTGCCGTTAAATTGAAAAAGCTAGTAAATCACATTTAATACATTTTGAGAAAAATGGGGAAAACACATCCAACTCTGTCAATTGCCTTTCCTTTGTTTGGTGAATTTTGGAAACCTGTGCATTATATCTATTCAGTTCCAGTGTGAAATGATGTGGAAGAAACCAGTAAGTCCAAAGTAACAACAAAATCATTTTCCACATCAGTGTGGCTTACTAGCTTTTTCCATTAAACTCTAGCTGGGGGGAACAGCAGGAAGTATTTGGAGTGAGGCCTCTGTTTCTCAAACATGTTCCCTCCTCCTATTTAAAATATAGACTCTGGACGACCTTCAGAGACAGTGCAATTAACTTTAGTTACATGTATAACTTTTGTTCTGCTACATTCCATCGCAAATTACAGTTTTGTGAAAAAGCATTTGCCCTTTCCCAGGTTCCTACATTTCTTGGCTACAATATTCAAGTGCTCCAATGTTTCCTGCTGGATTTTCTGGTTGAGGGCAGAATTCATGCTTCCATCATTTACAGCAAGTTTCCCTGATCCAGGAGCAGTAATACAGTCCCAAGCATGGCACTTCGCATCACCGTCATGTCCTCTAAAAAGTTTCACTTCTGACTCACTAATCCACAGAATATGTCCTAAAAGTCTTGGGGGCCTACAAGATGTTTTCCAGCAAATGTTAAATGAGCCTTTGTGGTTTTTTTTTTTAATTATTTTTGGTCAGCAGTGGTTTTTGCCTTTGACATCTCCTATGGATGCCATTTTTTGCCAAGTCTTTTTCTTATTGTGGAATTGTGAACACTGACCTCACTACATTATCGTTCCTTATTAGGAAATCATCTATTATACGGTACTGTGGCTGGGTACTGTGGTCAATTCTTCTGTAGCACCCTAGCTATATACCCTCTCCTCGAGTGCCACTTGCACCTTTAGTGTTGCATGCATATAATGCATTGTCACAACATGTTTTTGAAGACAACTTGAACCTGAAAATGAAATCGATAGGGTATTTGAATTAATTATCCTCATTCGGTGTACAAAAGTTTGATCAGCTCAAATCATCGCAAAGTATTAATATTTTATATTTGAGTTTCCTGGATTGATTTGCTGGGGAATATTAGTGCAGTGTTTTTAAGTCATGCCTGACTTCAATAGATTCTTTTCATTTAGAAGAGAATTATTTGTTCAGTCGGCTAAATAAGGAAGCTGCGTATACTGATTTTATTTCTTTTGCATCACAGAATCGTCGCTTTGCCTCATTCACTTATGTATGTTGTTGCCAGAACCACAAAAACTTGTTTGGAAATATTAATAATAGGCTCTGTATACATCAAAACACATGTCCATATATTGGCTGATCGGAAACATGATGGCTGTATATTATGAGGCTTGAATAAACTGTCTGCAATGAAAATCCGTCAGCGAGAAATCTAATTTATATCCGTTTTCCCAAACAACACCTCCATGACATCAATTTTAAACATTACGTCATCTGCAAGTACCCTACAGAAGATATATCTGTATTTATGTCTTGAAATCTGCTGGACAGTACCATCTTGGGTTCATTTTGTAACTCTCTTTTTCCAGGAAAATACATATCCGAGGAAAAGAGTTTTTATGCTCCTTGCGAAAACAAATTTTTCAGCTTCTCAGTTTTCATTCATTGCCAAAAATATTTAAAAAAAAAAACCATTCTGTTTAAGCCCAACCCAAGCCTAACCTGTGGCAGCAGTTTTGGGACCAAACCAGCAGTCTGTTTCTGTAAAACGCACTAAACAAATAAAAGTGAACAGAACAGAACTCAGCAGGTCCGGTGGCAGGTCCAATCAGGTTCAGGCAGAAAATCAAAACCTTACACCCAGCATCCTGGAAAGAGAAGTGTTTTTTGAAGGACTGAAGCGCTTTACTGGATCTGTCTGTTCTAGGTCAGGTGCACTTATTGACCCAAATGGCACAGTTGCAATCCTTCACCATGTCCAATGAAGTCAATTGGAGAAGTTGGAGGCTCTTTTAGGCCACACTGTTTGGGCGATACAGATTAATCACACTGAGTGGAGAACCACTCACCTTCAGCTCCAAGGCAGGGATTTGCCTAGCCTGGTAAAACCAGACTCTGCTACTTCGCTTTGCTTCGTACACAGAGTCTGGACAGTCGTCACTGACAAGTGTTTACTTACTGATGGGTGGGCGCTTGTCAGAAGTTTAAAATCATTGGTGTACCCGTAAACTAATCGCTAATGTTTGGCGATGACGTATGTTATGCGCCGGCTCGGCCGCCTAGTACTTCCGCTGTAAACACAGTCACATGAATCACATCAGCCAATATTTTACTTACAATAGAACATAGATAACATTTCAAATGTTGAAACTGAGACATTTTACAATTTTTATCCACAAAATGAGCTTATTTTAAATTTTCTGGCTGCAACAGGTCTCAAAAATGTTGGGACACAGCCAAAAAAGGGCTGAAAAAGCAATTAATATATAAGTGAATCAGCTGAAAGAACATCCAGCATGTAATTACATTAATTGGTATCTGGTGTATAACATGATTGATGACTATAAAAGGGATTCTTAGAGAGGCCGAGTCTCTCAGAAGTAAAGATGGCCAGAGGCTCTCTAACCTGTGAAAGCTTGCCTTAAAAAATGATGGAATACTTTAAAAACAATGATCATCAATGTCAAATTGCAAAGGCTTTGAAGGTCTCACCATTGACAGTGCATAACATCATCAAAAGATTCAGAGAAACCGCAAAAATCTTGGCGCATAAGGGACAAGACCAAAGACATTTACTGGATGCCCGTGATCTTTGGGCCCTCAGACGCCACTGCATCACTCACCGGCATGATTCTGTCATTGAAATTACTAAATGGGCCAGGAATACTTCAAGAAACTACTGTCTGTAAACACAGTCTGCCGTGCCATCCACAGATGCCACCTAAAACTCATTCTTGGAAAAAGGAAGCCATTGTTGTGCATGATTCAGAAGCGCTGCCGTGTTCTGTGGGCCAAAGCTAATTTAAAATGGACTGTAGCAAAGTGGCAAAGCCTCCTGTGGTCAGACGAGTCCAAATTTGATATTCTTGTTGGAAATCATGGGCGTTGTGTCCTCCGGGCTAAAGAGGAGAAAGACCACCCCTCCTGTTATCTTATTCACTTCAAAAGCCAGCATCTCTAATGGTATGGGGATGCATTAGTGCATATGGTGTAGGGCACTTGCATGCTTTTAAAAGCACCATGAATGATGAAAGGTATATAGAGGTTTTAGAGCAACATATGCTCCCCTCCAGAGGACAGCTATTCCAAGGAAGGCCTTTTATATTTCAGCAGGACAAGGGAAAACCACATACTGCAGCTAGTACAATAGCATGGCTTCGTAGAAGAAGAGTCTGTGTGCTTAACTGGCCTGCCTGCAGTCCTGATCTTTCACCGATTGAGAACATTTGGGGCATAATTAAACGAAAAGTCCGTCAAAGGAGACCCAAAACTCTCCAGCAGCTGGAAGCCTGTATTACACAAGAGTGGGATTAAATTCCAATGGCTAAACTGAAGAAACTTGTCTCCTCAATGCCCAGACGGCTCCACTCTGTGTTAAAAAGAAGAGGGGATGCTGCACCACAGGCCCCTGTCCCAACTTTTTTGAGACCTGTAGCAGCCATCAAAATTGAAATGAGCTCATTTTGTGGGTAAAATTGTAAAACTTCTCAGTTTCAACATTTATTATTTGATCTTTGTTCTATTATGAATAAAATACTGTCTGGGGTGATTTTAAAGTCATGCGTTTTGATTTTATTCACAATTTACACTATTTCGGAATTGGGGTTGTAAAACAATGAAGTGAAATGAATGGTGTATCAAACCACCTGGTTTTTGTAATGAAGATTTATCATATAGAAAAACATTATAATGGCAGATTTTGAGTCAAAGTGAGCCAGACTGTCAGAAGAAACCGATGCTCTCGTCTGTCAGGGACGATGGAGTTTCCACATTCCTAATCCTGACCATCCTCCAGAGGCTTCCGTCCACGTTTCATCTTTTTATTCGATCCTACCTGGCACAGTGTTTCATTGCTGTAAACTACTCAATAACAGAGGAGTTTACCTCAATCTCGGTCAAATTCAGGAGATATATGTCCGCCATTTTGGATAATCTAACAAAGATGGTACATAAATCACTGCAGGATGGTGTTAAAATTTATAGCCATGAGTTATAATTTAAAGAATGAAAAAGTGAACACTCATGCCCTGAA
Source organism: Gymnothorax reevesii (assembly GCA_029721435.1). NCBI lineage: Eukaryota > Metazoa > Chordata > Actinopteri > Anguilliformes > Muraenidae > Gymnothorax > Gymnothorax reevesii. Next base: position 107,450,462 of record CM056579.1, read on the forward strand.
AGTTTTGGTTCAGCAATCACGATAGAGATGAGGAAGTTTCATAAAATAATCTTGCTCCTTGCTCAACCAGACATTAAGTAGGGATTTTTACCCATTCTTGTCAATGTTTGAGATCTGTCATTATTAATTTCCAAGCAAATTGTTTCATGTTTATTATATCATTCCTATTTATCTATTTAAAATAATTTCATGTTTATTCTTGCTTTTCATTTATTGTGTTAATTTTCTTGAGTTCATTTTGGTTCTGCCTCAGTTCATGTGTGCCTCTGTTTCATTAGCACTCCCTTGCTTTCCGCCCCATTCTGTTAGTTTATCACTTCCTGTTCATTTTCTTGTTTGTAGCCACACCCCCCATCACAGTTCCCCCTCCCACTGCGCCTGATTTTACATCTGCGCGTGTTATTTTCTGCCTTAATGTAATCCGTCTTTCCCCCTTTTACCGCAAACGAATTAGCTGCCTTTCATAGTCACCTCATGGGTTTGTGTTTCCTCATGTGTTCCCTACAGTTCTGATTATTTTTTTGCTCACGGTTTATGAGTTTGCCCTATCCATTGTCTACTGAGAGTTTTTGGTTTTAAGTTTGGCTGGCTTTTTGTATTTATGATTCTGGCCTCCCTTAGTTCTGGCATTCTAACCATTTAGCTTTAGACCTCTCGACTGTACCCCAACTACAGTATAAATCATCCCGTCTGTGCGGCATGTTTCCTGACCACATTGTCTGACCATGAGCACATCTCTAATAAAACCCATGAAAGTGACTTTCTGTCTCCTCCTGAGTCCCGAGTCCGACCCCTTTCACTTGTGTTCAGAGCCACTGCCTGTAGCAGTGGTCTGAGATTAACAGTCTGTTGGTGAGAGAGGCTGGATAAATGTCACGCTTTAAAACCCAACTGGTGTTATCCTACTGAATCTGAAGGGAGCAATACAAGCACCAGAGTGAATCACTCTCTCTGACAAGGGCAGGGTGCTAATAAATCTGCCCTAATATTTATGATAGATTGCCTCCTCCTGGCCATTTTCTGGTCTCACAATGAAGGAGGCCATCCAACCGAATTTGCACGCATCGCGCGATCAAACTCTCGATTCTACAGGAGAGATGTTTTTTCCTGCTGGTCAGTGCTGCGGAGTTTGGTTAGACACACCCGTCACCCCTGCCACACGTACGATGAGTTATTATAGCCCAAAATCGTATCTGATACAGGGTATAAAATTATCCATAATCGTGAAGGGCTCCACTTGCTGCACGATGAAAATCACGGTTAATTTAGTTTGATACTGGGTCTAAAATGGGCTAAAATCTTACCTGTTACTGGTCTAAAATCATCCCCAATTTTGTCTGAGGTAAGTCAAAAACCCAGCATTATCTTGTCTGATTCTAGGTTAGAAGTCACCATGGACGTCTGTCAGAGACACAGCTGGGAGAACAGGTCTAGCGTTCATAGTGAAACAGATGGTGACAGTGCGTTGAACTTAAAATATACCTGGTGAATCTTTTCACTGCCCCTCAATTTTACCTTGCAGTTAACCTTTATAAATGTGGCTTTTAAAACAGCCCCAGAGTTTCTCTCATTCTGTGGTTTCAGCACTAAAAATAGCAGATCCTCTGAGGCTGCCTTAACTATAAACTACTGAAATGCAAAGTTCACTGCTGAATATGTGGCATTTAAAGACACAATCATCTGCAGCGGAAAAAACAGATGCATCTCCACCGGCTAAACTCAACCTAACATATTTACCCTTATCCAGAGCTGGACAATCCTGGCTTTGAAGGTCAAAGTCCTTCCTAGCATTTTGATCTTACCACCTGGATTTAGCCAAGACAGTTCAGTTCAGTTCAGTTCAGTTCAAATTTATTTCGGATATTGGACATATAAACTAACATAAATGCAATCAAAATAAAATCAGGTAATTAAAAGAAAAAGAAAATATTATGCAGTCTCTAAGTTCAGTTAACAAGACATTGAACTAATTAATGAAATCAGTTGGATGAGTTCAGGGACAGAGGTAAAACATGGAGTCAAAAACTTGAATTGTATGACCCCTGTCATGTCCTCATTTGTCCTTGCTCTCCCAGACACGTCTCCATAAAGACTGCAGAAGACCTGGAAGAGTGAGACAACACTGCTTATAACGACAGCCTTCGCACATCCTACCGTCCGCAAATAGAGACACTCACGACAACTCGAGAATAGGAGCCACTGTTTCCATCGTGCGAAACAGAGCCGCTTCACACCGCAGAAATCTTTGGATTTTTTTAGTTCTCAGAAGGGAATCGTATTAATTTCGGGGGAAGACAATTAACCAGCAAGCAGTGGTAACAGCCTGCATAACGTGGGAAAATTTTCAGACATTAGAAAAAAGAAATCATTTGCTTTGAGAGAGCGCCCGATAATGTGATGAAAACGAAATGGCTTAATGACCAGATTTTCTAGAATGTCGCAACACTATCTATAGGAACTCTTGAACAGCCTAGTTTCGCTACCTTGTGGCAATAGGGCCAAATTTAAATCGATTGCAAACCAAACAGGAGCCACTGATGGAGCGTGCTCAATGACTGACCACACTGAGGGGTGGGGCCTCAGCATTGGCCGTCAGATTGATGCACAGGTTCGGTCTGTCACCCTGTTACCCTCCAGTGCCACTCCGCCCATAGCACTGCTGGTATCTCCCCGAAAGCACACAAATAAACAAAAAATGTGGACTTTTTCCTTCCAGTTTCCTGTAGCACAGAGCCAAGTCTGTTTGCTGTCATTGTGTCCTCTGGATTGTTTCAGTTTTGCAGACGAACTCAATTTAGTCTGGTCATATGATATGACAGCTATGTAAACAGCTTGGAAGAAATAGCTGAGAGGGGTTAAAAAAAAAAAACTTTCGTTGCTGGATGGAAAGTAATGTATTTATTGTGTTGTTTGCCTTTGAGTCAACTTAATGACTCCTTTGAAGGTTAGACTGCATTATAGGGTACGCAGTTCATTTTGTCATGGGACTGTGATCACATACTTTGCTTTCATACTATGTTCATTGCTTAAATGCGCAAACCATAAATGATAGGTCCCTCTGAAAATTTCGGTCCATGAATTTTTAAAATTAATTATTCAGCAAGGTTCATAAAAAGTAGTTTAGCTCCCAGATCACCATAAAGTACACCCTGAAGACAAGGCAGACAAGCTTGATAAACGAGAGAATTCCTAGCATGCAAAGGCCATGTATCCTTTGAAGGTTAAATGGAAATGTGTGTATTATTTCCACAGGTGTCACCTTCGAAATGAAGCTGTTCAAGGGAACAATATTTCAACCTGAAAGCAGACAAAAATAGTTCACAAGAGCGTGATTAAGAGAGTTCATTGTTCAGAGGAAATGCAGTGGCAGTATTCCCAGAAAGAAGGGCTGTAGCGTTAAATTTCTCACCAGAAATGAGAGGTGGGGCTGGCTTTGGATGGTGACTGCCATTAGCTCCTCTTAACCTCACATCAGTGAAATCTGAACTCTGACCTCAGAACGTTACTCATCAGCAGATGACACTGGAACTGTCCCAACTCATCACTTCACAATAAAGTTCAAAAATCTTCACTGAATAAAAATGAGAAAATGTCTTTTCCCAGGAAGACTTGGTAATAAGCCCAGATCTTCACTTTAATCCCTTGAACTCAAACTTCTCACTTAAGTTTTCCTTTAAGTAGGTTCAAAGTCAGAAAAAGATTTTTTTTTCATATTGTCAGACAATTTCACATGCGTTTTCTGTATCTGCTGGTTGCAGTGCTTCACACTTACATTGAGATAAATACTCAAACCCAGGACGCCATGTTTTTATGGCCATAGTGTTATGAGTCTGCCTTTTTGCGATGTTTTGATTGCTTGGATTTTGATCTTTCGCTTGCCTTACTACGCAATACTATGTATTGTGATTTGGTTCTAGTTTATGTTCATGTTTTGTCTAGTTTAGTCTTTTCCATGTTTTTCCTTTTACTATAGTTACATTCCGGTCCATGTTTTGCTTCCAACCATGCACTGCACTTTGTCTCCCCCTTCTGGTCTCTTGTCTTGTCATTGCTCACAGCCCCAGTATTGCGTGCCACTCTTTCGGGTGATTTAATGTTTTCTGGATTTCAACCATTCCTTCCAATCTCGTTTACTTCCTTCGCCTTACCTTTCTATTTTACTAACCAGAACTAATAGTTTGTTGTTTTTGCAAGAATTACTAATCCAACTAACATTATATATAATACTAACTTACTAACGAGCACTAGCGATTGTATAGCTGCACTTACTAATTGATTAACGAGCTCTCATCACTCGCCCTGTTCTAGTCTCTGCCTCTTGTCTTTCCCTAATCTTCTCTGCTGCGTTTCTGTGGATTCTCCACACCTGCTCACACTGTCCTTCCTCTCATTATCTGTGCACATTACAACTCCCTAACCAGAGCTTTGTGTTCTGTCTATAGGCTGTCTTGTGATCCCTGTCCGCGTTTTGGCTTTTGGCTATTTTATGTGATTAGGTTCTCCCTCTTGTTCCCTCCTTTGTAATTAGTCTCATTTCCTGCACCTGTGTTCTGTGTATCATGTGCTCTCCCTGGAGTGTATATTAGGAGTCTTTTCTCAGCACTTCCTTGTCAGATCGTTTCTCTCAGTTTGCTTGTGCCACGCTTTCTTTTGCCTTGTTCTCTCAGTGATTCTCTTCTGACTGGACCATCCCTGTTTTCAATTTTTGGCTTTGTGATTTCAGATTATTGTTGCGTCTGTGTTTTTGACCCTTTTCTGCTGACTACGAATTCTACCTTTCCTTCGTTACTTTGACGCTGGCCACTTTGATGCTTGTTACAAATTAAAATAAGAATATAATTAATCCTTTAAGGATTATCTGGATTTGGCGCGTAATAGAAGAACAACGGTGCTCAGCAGGGTATTTTAAGCGCTTTGTTTGGATGTGTCCGCCAGCGGACATGGAGCTGCAAATTTATGCACGCAGTTACAATATTCTATCACTAGATGGGACTATCGGATCAGTTATAGAATATTCACAAGCAAGCCGAGCTTATTTAATACTCGGTTTTTGGACATTTGTAGTTATTTTTATATATCTAAGTGATCTTATTTGTTGCTGCATTTTATTGTTGTTCTTGCACTACAAATTATTTTTGCACATTGCTGTCACAGTTTTTTTACAACCAACAGTAATAAACCAGAAGACTCTGTTACAATAAATGCGTTGTCTACTGGTTTATATTTGTTACTTTTAGGCCTAGATTATATTCAGTATCCCACTTTATCACTTACAATGTTGTGTAAATCAACCGCAGTCCGCTCTTTTAGCTGAATGTGCTCCCTTTTTTGAGATTAAAAACCATGCATGGGTAAAGACATGTCAGGCTGACAATTGGATAATGTAAACAACACTGCCAGAGCTGCATAGTTGCAGCAGTGTGACACTGCAGTGAGTTTATATTAGGTGTATTAATGATCAATAATCAATATTACTAGCAGAACAATCAAATTTTGCTTAGGGCCCCATGGAGGCTTGAGCCGGCCCTGCGCATTTCCCTTCAATTCAGGAGGACATATTTGTGATCATTGGAAACCTTGTGATCTCCACAAGAATTTAGAAAAGACCCAAAGTTCCACTGGTATAAATACAGCACTGGTACGTGACAAACTCATTGATAGGTGTGTTGATTTTATGGGGTTGAGCACTTATTTGCGGTTTGCAGAACCTGTCATCAGCGGAGCATATTAACCCTTTGATCTGCCGCCTGGAATCTGGTGTTATTTACCCCAAGACTGGTCTCAACCAGAGATCGCACTCGACTCAGACCGGCCCGGACCAGACACAGCACAGATCTCAGATTGGCCTGACCCAGAGAGCGCAGCTGCACTCAAGAATATCTGCATCTGTTCCCTCCTCCTTACTGAGTTTGGTTTTAATCACAGCGGATATAAAACTGCATTAAACCCCAGATCCTATTCCACTGCCTGCTGGGTCCACTAGTCTGAACAATGAAACCATTGAAGCAAAATAAATTCAATTTCATGCAGATTCTGAACATTGAATAAGGGAGGTGGCCAAGTACAATAAAATGAGAGTAGATGTTCTGTACCGCTCTACTGGCCTAGAATCCCCTCTCACCAAGCTGGACTTCCTGTTTGTATGAGGGAGAGCGGATGGAAGGAATGCAGGATGCTGGGCATCGGTAGGGAGGAGCCGGCCAATCACAGCTGGTGGTCATTACGCATTTTAATCTTTCTGAAAAAAAAAAAAAAAAAGAGGGGTGGTAGAAATACTACGGCGCAATGGTCCACGGACAGTGCGCAAAACATCTCAATGCGCCGAAAGCTGGTGTATAGAGATGTTAGGATATGCGACTGAATTGTATACAATTAAAGCGATTATATGGAATCATCTGGGCGCAGTCTGCATCTGCGTTTATTTTAAAGGACTGGTGTTGTTATGGCTGACCGTAAGAATGCGGAGGAGATGAGGTGGAGTGCGGTTTCAAAGTCGGCTCTGATGTTTACACAATTCGGAGCACAAACAAGGCCGTACTTGGACTGCCGTAGCTTCGACTGTACGCACCAGTATATATGCCTGAGCTGCGTGTTTGGACTGTGTATTCCTTGGCTGCAAGCCCCTGATACATATACATGAAATTCTCTAAATGAGTTCGCCCTATTTGCTTTCACTGCATACTCCTCAACCGAACTGTGCATGCTGCTGCTATTCAGGCCTAAACCGAATGATTGAATTTTGTGTGCCTCAGCTTCCTATTCAGCTTAAATTACCACAGAGTAATAGCTCTCCTGACAAAACTGTTTGTGGCTGATTGGGTGCAAGATAGTCAATTATGCTCTTGCAGAATGTAAAATGTCTTTGGTTATGGTTGGGTGAATTGGTGGGGTCTTTGTGCGTCGACTGAATGTGTGGCAGAGAAGAAACTTGAGATGGGTAATTGGTAGCTCCTGACTGGAGAATAGAATGAAAGGAGGAAGAAAATGACATTGAAGGAAGAGAAAAGTAGTGGCATTCAGGTTCGAAGGACCACACAGGAGGAGCTGCAGATTGGGCCCTGGGTAAACAGACAGCAGCTAACAAAGACGGGGCTAACACACAGGGCTAGCACATGTAGGACACAAGCAAAGCTAACTTTGACAGGGCTAACACAGGAATGGCTAACATACACGGGACCTAAGCAAAGCTAACTTTGACAAGGTAACCAGAGACAGGGCTAACACAGGGGTGGCTAGCACATGTAGGACACACGCAAAGCTAACTCTGACTGGGGTAACACAGGCAGGGCTAACACGCGTAGGCACAAACAAAGCTAACTTGGGGTAACACAGTTAGGGGAAGTTGAAGCCGAAGCTAACACAGGCAGGTCTCTTGTAAATCAAAAATAAAGGAAAGCCACAGTAGACAATGGGTTAATGCAGACAGGGCAAAGACCGGTACACCTAATACAGACAGGGTTAGCAAAGGCACAGACAATGCTTAAGTTGACCACTGAGCTAACGCACTAGGGCTAATACTGGACAGGTGTAGGTGGCAGAATTTGGCATTTACTACTCTAAGTATCCAGTTTAAGTGTTTTTAATTTTGAAATTACTTTCCACATTATATTTTTCTTTGAACAAAATTAAAGTGGACATATTACTTGACTTATTAAAAAAACAGCTCTGTTCTTCAGAGGACCACTGAATCAGTGCAATTATGACTTGTTATAAAACATGTTATTAATAATAATAATATTAGCACAATTAATAATAGGCTAATCATATATTTGCCCATATAGTAATATTGATTGAAAACTACTGGTCTTTCCTCGTGCTCAGGTAAGCGCATGTGAGGGGATAGCCTGCCAATCTGTCACTGTGGCACATTAATCGCACACTCAGGTTATCGCAGAAATACCACAATAGCTGGAAAACAGGCTGTAGTTCCTGGCAGACGAGAGCGCCAAACTTCTCAGGACATAAATCTGGAGGTGTAATCCCTTACTGGGTGGGGGCAGTATCTGAGAGGAGATTCTCTGCTCCTCAAAGTGATGTGTAAATCTGCAGCTTGTTTTTCCAGATGTTTCTCCCAAAGTCAGTGTGAGAGTTTATGAACCACAAAGTGTCCCTTTGGCTTGCTTGTCACCATGGACACCAATAGGGTCATTTACTGTCCGCCGTCCAAATCACAGATGGGGTCTTGTGCCTTTTTATGAAATCCCCAGTTGATCTAAAACATGTTTCAGACTCCAAAACAACTGATTTATCTGTTCTCTCATATGCCTGCTTCAGTACTCATGGTGACAAAGAAATGAGGGGACATGTGTCACGTTTAACTATTTCACGGAACATTGTATATTCAGAGGAAAAAGGATTCAATTTGACAGCTTATTGGGCTGTTGCTTGGAAGTTTGAAATGAAAGACTTGCAATAGTTCCCATAGCCAGACAAACTGCACAAACAATAATGCACAATGAAAATGGGAGAGGGTTGTTCACGATTCAATTTTCATTTCTTTTAGTGGTGCAGTAGGTAGCGCTATCGCTTTACAGCAAGAAGGACACTGGTTCGAATCTGGGCCTGGGGCTTTCTGTGCGGAGTTTGCATCGTCTGGCGTTTGCGTGGGTCTCCTCTGGGTACCCTGGTTTCATGCCACAGTGAAAAGACATGCATCTCAGACTAACTGGAAACTCTAAAATAGTTTGGAGATGCGAGAGTGTAAGAGAACGGTGTTTGATTCCTGCACTTGCTAAAGAGAGTAATGAGCATGACATGACATAGCCTATGAGAAAAGTGCTAAACAAAAAGTTAGTAAATAATTAAATGGTCTATACATGCAGCAATCTCAGGTTCTAATTTCCCACACAATCACAGGGAAGAATATCAGTACTGACTGCAGAACCAAGAACAGGATTGATCCCACAGATTCCTTCGTTAAAGTCGGCTCTGGAAAGGAACAGGCGCTGACAGGCATTCATCTTGGAGAAGTTTATTGTCTCTTTAAAACTTTTGTGAGACAATACTTTCACAATAAAACATGCTACAGTTAATGTGTTGCAGCTCGTCGCTAAGATGAAATTTGTATTTATGCAGTAAAACAGGGAGGGCATCGGTTCGGTGTGAGGTTTGACTTGCATATTATGACATCGTACAGGTTTTTACAGTTACTGAACTCCTCAGTACACACTGTAAACCCTTATAGTGTGGTGAACCCAAATGTTTTGTGGAAACCGATTACCTCAAAAAAAACTGAATATGCCAACTTAATGATCTTGTGTTCTCAGCGCTTAAAACATGTAAAAAAAAAAAAAAAGTACCTTATTTTCTTTAAGTTCCTTCCACACAATGCAATTAAGTTGGCCTACACAATTTTTTTAAGGTAATTGGTTTCCACAAAACATTTGTGTTCACCACACTATAAGGGTTCACAGTGCAGCAAGATGAAGCCTGTACCTCATTTTCCAATGAAAATCCATCCTATGATTAAAATTGATTGGGTCGGGGTGAATACCTTATTACATTTTTCTGTGTGTGTGTGTGTGTGTGTGTGTGTGTGTGGGGGGCGGGGTGTGTGACAGATCTGATTGGGTCCCAGTTTTGTGGGAGTCCTGGTTCAGAACCAGTCAAGGGGCAGCTGGCACTACCATTCGAAGGATTGCAAAGCTTGGGCCATTTTAAAACTACATACAAGGTAAAAATTGTTGAAAAGATTTTTTTTTGCAGTACAGACTGATGAAATTGTACCTTAAGTGCAACTGGTTTTTGACACGTACAAAGTTCCACTTTGTGCATGCATGCGCACACACGCATACAAGCACAGTCAGGTGCGTAAATACTTGTACTGTGATGCAGTTTTCACCACTTTGACTGCATACGACAGCAAAATGAAGAAGCATTTGAGATGCGCGCGAAGTGTAGACTTTCAACTTTAAACATTTTTTTTATAATGCATGAAACCATTCAGATTATTTTTATTCACCCTTATGGTTAATAAATGCAGATACTTTTGCTCAGTAATGTAAGATATTAAAATGCCCTGTGGTAGCTCTTTTAAACAAGTCGCTACAAGATTTTTGACAGTAACATAATTAAATTTATATTTTAAAAAAATTAATTTCAGCGCTCTAAGGGTTAACCGCCTCCAGTTTTAGGGGATCAGAGATGATTGAATAAACAGACATGATATTAAATGAAGTTGCCCTTTTAACTTAGTTGCAGATCCTTTGTAATCAGTAACTGCCTGAATTTTGGAACCTCCAGACATCGCCAGACTGCGTTTTTTCCCTGGTGATGCTCTGCCAGGCCTCGAGTACAGCTGCCTTCAGTTCCTGCCTGTTCTTGCATGCTCAAGAGGAATCTGGTCAGGTGACTGACTTGGCCATTGTTGAACATTCCACTCCATGGCCTAATAAAAGTCTTCGGTCATTTTTTTCACAGTGTGCTTTGATTCATTGTCCATATGCACAGGGAAGTGTTATCCAGTGAGTATTGAAGCTTTTGGCTGAACCTGAGCAGAAAATACAACCCTAAACATTTTAGAGTTCATTCTGCAGCTTTTATCAGCAGTCGCATCATCAGTAAGCAGCCATACGTGTTCACAAATGATCGAGCTTCACAGACAAGCTAATACACTTCTGATTACTAGACCAGACTCCTCTCTTTTCATTATTTTGGTTCAAGTTGTTCTTTGTCTAGTCCGTCCCTAAGATATTTCCACAGAGCTGTGCAGGCATGTTTAGATGTTGATTGGCAAACTCTCTGTTTTTGAGGCTGACCAACTGTTTCAATCCTGTGGTATACCCTTTATTTATTCAGAAGGTCTTCTCTTGATTGTTGACTTTGACACCAAGGCATCTATTACCTGGAGGATGATTTTGATCTCGCTAACTAAGGGGGGGTATTTTTTTCCCAATAAGGGAAATAATTATTCCTGCATCCAGAACAGCTTTTATCCATAATTATATCCCCGATCGCCAAATGGCATTCCGGGGGATATTATGTTTTTGGTCCGACCGCCGCTGCTGCCGCACTAATTGTTAACGCGATAACTTCAGTAATATTTCAATTACAAATTCCAACTTTTGCACATAAGTAAGTATCATAAAGAGGAAGAACTGATTCGATTTTGGACAATTTACTATTTCTAGATTGGCCACCAGGGGCAAAAAACTGATTTCACTGTTAACGCGATAACTGCAGTGATATTTCAATGAGAAATTCAAAGTTTTGCATATAAGTAAATATCAAAAAGAAGAAGAACTGATTCGATTTTGGACAATTTACTATATCTAGATTGGCCAACAGGGGCCAAAAACTGAAAAAATCACTGTTCCGCGATAACTTCAGTAATATTTCAATTACAAATTTCAAGTTTTGCACATAAGTAAGTGTCATAAAGAGGAAGAACTGATTCGATTTTGGACAATTTACGATCTATAGATTGGCCACCAGGGGCCAAAAACTGATTTACATGTTAACGCGATAACTGCAGTAATATTTCAATTAGAAATTCCAAGTTTTGCATATAAGTAAGTATCATAAAGAGGAAAAACGGATTCGATTTTGGACAAGTCACTATTTCTAGATTGGCGACCAGGGGCCAAAAACTGAAAAAATCACTGTTTTTATCATATCTCTGGAAATATTTGTCCGATTGACCTCAAATCAAGTGCAAATGAAAGGTCATGACCTGAGGATGTGTCCCCCGATGACATTATACCTGTTTGGTTCAAAATTTTAACACAAGGAGGAGCTTTGTCACATTAAATTCACCATTTTTGCTATATCTTTGGAACTATTTCTCCAATTGACATGAAACTATGTGCAACGGAAAGGTCATGACCTCACAGCATGTCACATGATGACATCATATCTGTATGGCTCAATATTTTGCCACCAGGTGGCGCTTTGTGATGGAAAATTACCATTTTGGCCATATCTTCAGAACCATTGACCGATTGACCTGAAATTAAGTTCAAATGAAAGTCTATTCAAGGTCTATTCAAGGATTGGGGAATTGGAGAATTGGGGGCGTTCAGGGATATACCCCCAGCCGTTGCCTCCGATTGGCATATGCCTAGTTTTCCAGGGCTTTTGGTGTTTCTGAGCTCAGTAGTGTATTCTTTTCTTTCAAAAATGAATCATATAGTTGACTTGGCCATGCCTATGTTTTTGCTATTTTTATGATGGATTAGCTTTGATTTTGCAGAATAATAATAGCTTGCCTCATTTAGTGACAGCTCTTTTGAATTCATATTCCAGGTAACAGTAACAGCTTCCACATACAATTTCCACATTTAAAATCAATGCTAGATTATATATCCACTCGCTAATCATGAGGGAATGAGACAAAATCAGCCGTGGCCAAGCAGAGCAACCAGTTCTCTAATTACTTTTGGCCTCTTAAAAATACAGCACCGCGCAAAGGTCTTGGGGACTGTGCATTTTAAAAAATTTTAATATGGCTTTAGATATTTGGTTTTTATTTTCCGCATCGGTGTTGATGAAGATAAAACGTATATTTGAAATTCCAAATGCTAGTTTAAAAATAGTTTTATAAATAAACGTTTGGATTTCATTAAAAACTATTGTTAAATTATATAGTCTTCAAAAAGCCCTGATGTCAGCATCATCATGGCTGTCTGCAGTTACCTGAAGGGATAGACACAAGAGAGACGGTTAGTCCGCAGAAGAACGGCAAGTTTTCCACTCTGCTTGTAACAAGTAAAACGTCGATCAACTCATCAAACTATAGTATAACAAAACAGTTTCCCAAATTTCTAGGCAAAGCATGGTCACACAAAATATTGGTTTGATTTAGTTTTTAGCAGTTTACAGCTCTGTAAAGTATATTTCCCAGTTATCAGAAGCTTTTAATTTAATTATGTTTATGAGCATATTTACCCTATAAAATTCATTTAAATGCGCCCAAGACTTTAGCACAGTACTGTATGATCAGGGTGCACATATAAAAAGTCCTGTAATTCCTATTTTGAAATAAATACCCTCTCATTAAAGCTAGGAGTCTCGGCTTTCATATTCATCATTGAATTTCAACTTCAATATGCTGAGGTAGATAACTAAAATAATGAAACCTTTGTACATATGAAAGATTATATGGATCTGAAAGTTAGCATACGTATGTTGTAAAAGCAGATATACAGCAAGCTTATGCTACTCACATCCTCACTGTGAACAGACAATGAGTGATATACAAATACCTGAAAGGTGAAATTATGGCCTTAGATCAGGGTTTACATAAGAACCACAAAAATGCTCTCACATTTTGTTCATTTTTGCACATCAAGTCTACAAGATCATTCACAAAAAGACAGTTAAATTAGATATAGTAATTAAATAAAGTAATATTTCATAATATAGTAATATTGTTGTTAAATTCTGTGCAGGACTGGTGTGACTGTTTGATATTTGCAACAGAACATCCGTCCATCCATTACATTACGTTAACAGCTAGTTCCTTGTCAGGGTCCAGGTAGCTGGAGCCCAGCATTCAGAAGGTAAGAGGCTGGGGCACATCTGGGACAGTTTTCCAATCACTACAATCACACACCATTTACTGCCACACTCATACCTACAGTAGTCCAGTCTCCTATTAGCCTTACATACATTTACTTTGTGGGAGGAAACCAGAGTTGCAACATATCATGCGACATTGAAGTTCCATTCCTAGTGATAAAAACAAAAATTCAGCCAATCCAATACTTCTACTATTTGAGTTTCTCAGTGGGATTTTTGAATTTGCTGTAATGGTGATTGTGGCTCCCATTGCGTACTTATTTGGGGAAGCGGTTGTCCCTGTAGCTTAACTTTGCAGTGCGATCATGTCGCCCATAAGCACTCAGTAAACCCACTTAAACTCCCTCATTCACCCTTTCTCACACTCATTTCCTTTCCTGTCCCTCCCTATCGCTCTCTCTCTCTCTCTCTCTCATCATCCTGTCTTGTCATCACTACACCAGATGCACATTTGCTTCCAATTTGCCCTCCAAAAAAGTATTTGTATGGAGTGGTCAAGTTGTCATGGAAAGTCTGAGCAAAAAACAGTTTTCCCAGGATTCTAACAGTGCTGTGAGAAAGTATTGGTCCCCCCCCCCCCCCCCCAACCCAACCCCCGCCCCCCCGCTCTATTTCTTGCGGAGCTTAAATGTTCCAGATCATCGACCTAATTTTATTATTTGACAAAGATAACTTGAGTAAACACATAATGCAATTTTACGGCAATGATTTCAATTATTAGTGAAAGAATGCTCAATGCTATTCAACCCTACCAGATGAGAAAAAAGTCATTGCGCCTTAGTTACTGAACCAACCAATTAAACAAATTTAATTGATAACTGGGTTCAATTTCACTTGACGCACCCAGTCATGATTACAGCATTACAGCCCAGCTTCATTGAGTCTAATCATCACTGAAATAGAACCTGTCTGGCAATGTGAAGTAGGCAAAAAGCAGCACATGATGCTGCGATGTAAAGAGATTCAAGAATAGATAATTAAAAAAAGTATTTGATATCTATCAGTCTAGAATGGATTAGGAAGCCATTTCTGAGGTTTTTGGACTCTACCAAAACATAGCGAGAGCAATTTTCGACAAACGGAGAAAACTTGGAACAGTGGTGAACCTTCCCATAAGAGGCAGTCCGACCAAAATTCCAAGAGCGCATTGACAACTCATCCAGGAGCGTCATAAAAGAACCAAGACTGTTATCACTTTCCTCAGTGAAGGTCAATGTTTACACTTCTGCAATAAGAAAGAGTCTGGGCAAAAAAGGCATCCAGGGGAGAGCTGCCACGCAAAAACCACTTCTGACCAAAAAGAACACGAAGGCCCATCTCACATTTGCTGAAAAAAGAAAACATCTTGAAGATTCCCAAGATTTTAGTGATAATATTTTGTTGACTTATGAGTCAAAGTGGAACTTCTGGAAAGACACGAGTCCAATTTCATCGGGCGTACAGCTAACACAGTATTCCATACTAAGAGCATTATAGATGCTAAGAGTTTAAGAGTCTAGCATGGCGGTGGTAGCGTTATGGTCTGGGGCTGCTTTACTGCCTCTGAACTTGGGCAACTTCTGATAGCGGACGGAACCATGAATTCTGCTCTGGACCAGATTATCCTCAAGGAGAATGCCCAGCCATTAGTTCCTAACCTATAGGTCAAGTGCAGTTGGGTTATACGGCGAGACAGTGATCCAAAGCAAATAAGCCATCTCTGAATGGCTCAAAAGCGATAAACTTAAGGTTTTGGAGTGGCCTCGTCAAAGCCCTGACTTGATCTGATTTAGAGGCTGTGGCATGACCTTAAACAGGCAGTTCATGCTTATAAGCCTCTAATGTGACTGAATTAAAACAAGTCTGAGTCTATTAAAATCTATTTAAACAGACAGCAACGTAAAAGACTCATTTTCAGTTATCGCAAACATTTGATTGAAGTCGCTGCCGCTAAGGGTGGCACAACCAGTTTATAGGTTTAGGGGACAATTATTTTTGCATGGGTGATATAGGTTTTGGATTATTCTTTATCTTCAGTAAATTAAATATTCATTTAAAAGCTGTATTTTATGTTTAATCCTGTTGTCTTTGTCTTATATTAAAGTTAGTTTGATGACCTGAAACAATTAAATATGACAAATAGGCAAAACTATAAGACATTCGAAAGGGGGTAAATACAACCCCAATTCCAAAATAGTTGGGACAAAGTGTAAATTGTGAATAAAATCAAAACGCAATGACTTTCAAATCACACCAGCCAGTATGTTACTTATAATAGAACAGAGTTAACATAGTAAATGTTGAAACTGAGAAATTTTACGATTTTATCCACAAAATGAGCTCATTTCAAATTTGATGGCTGCTACAGGTCTCAAAAAAGTTGGAACAGGGGCCTGTTTACCATGGTGTAGCATCCCCTCTTCTTTTTAACACAGACTGGAGGTGCCTGGGCATTGAGGAGACAAGTTTCTTCAGTTTAGCCATTGGAATTTGATCCCACTCTTATTTTATACAGGCTTCCAGCTGCTGGAGAGTTTTGGGTGTCCTTTAACTGACTTTTTATTTAATTATGCACCAAAAGTTCTCAATCAGTGAAAGATCAGGACTGCAGGCAGGCCAGTTCAGCACACAGACTCTTCTACTACAAAGCCATGTTGTTGTAATAGCTGCAGTATGTGGTTTTGCATTGTCCTGCTGAAATACACAAGGCCTTCCCTGGAATAGATGTAGTCTGTAGGGGAGCATATGTTGCTCTAAAACCTTTATATACCTTTCAGCATTCATGGAGCTTTTTAAAACATGCAAGTGTCCCACACCATATGCACTAATGCATCCCTATACCATCAGAGATGCTGGCTTTTGAACCCTCTTTAGAACAAAGGGCACAACGCCCATGATTTCCAACAAAGAATGTCAAACTTGGACTCGTCTGACAACAGGACACTTTGCTACTTTACTACAGTGCATTTTAAATAAGCCTTGGTCCACAGAACACAGCGGCGCTTCTGGATGATGCTCAACAATGGCTTCCTTTTTGCATGGTAGAGTTTAAGGTGGCATCTGTGGATGGCACGGCAGACTGTGTTTACAGACAGTGGTTTCTTGAAGTATTCCTGGGCCCATTTAGAGATGTCAATGACAGAATCATGTCGGTGAGTGATGCAGTGGTGTCTGAGGGCCCGAAGATTACGGGCATCCAGGAAAGGTCTTCGGCCTTGTCCATTACGCACAGAGTTTTTTCCATTTTCTCTGGATCTTTTGATGAGGTTATGCACTGTCGATGATGAGACCTTCAAAGCCTTTGCAATTTGACGTTGAAGAACATTGTTTTTAAAGTATTCCACAATTTGTTTTACGCAAGCCTTCACAGGTTGGAGAGCCTCTGGCCATCTTTACTTCTGAGAGACTCAGCCTCGCTAAGACATTCCTTTTATAACCAATCATGTAACACACCTGATGCCAGTTAACATGCTAAATGTTCTTTCAGCCGATACCCTTATATATTAATTGGTTTTCAGCCCTTTTTTTGCCTGTTTCCCAGTTTTTATGAGACCTGTTGCAGCCAGAAAATTTGATAGAAGCTCATTTTGTGGATAAAAATGTAAAATGTCTCAGTTTCAACATTTGAAATGTTATCTATGTTCTATTGCAAATAACATATTGGCTCATGTGATCTGAAAGTCAGTGCATTTTGATTTTATTTACAATTTACACTTTTTTCCGACTAATTTGGAATTGGGGTTGTAAATAATCACAGCATTGTGTGGCCTGTCTGCCAGGCCCATCTTACTTTACACACAGAACTGCACTGCAGAGATGAATGGTTGATGCTGTACACATGGCCAGAATCTCATCGTTGGAGAGAGTCAGAGAATTTGGCTGAATCAGAGTCTGTCAGGTCCCAGGTTAAATGGCTGCTAGATCCATAACATGGACTTGGATCTGGAAGTGAAAGCTGCCGACTGGGTTGATGTTTTTTAGTAATAAACACATCACTCATAAAGCATCCTGAGTGGCCTCCTGGCTGCAGTCCTCAGCACACCTGAATCTCTGCGGAGCCTGGCGTTTATCCCTCCAAATGGCGCACTATCTTCCCCTAACCGCATGTACATTCTCCATGAGACCATTTTCTTGTCTCGCCGTTAAATTTCCCTGCACACTGGGCGCAGGTTTACAAGTGATAAGATTCTGACCGGGTTGCGTGTCTGAGCTCCAATGTGAAAGCAGTGTAGGCTGCAATGCTTCGGCTGCATGAGAATACATGTGTAAGTGCAAGATCATTTCTGAGGTAAAATATTCTATCTTTAACTCTTCTACTGCTGAAAATTTGCTTTATTGGTTTTTACAACACAATACAGTTAAAACCAACAAGCTCAAAAATACATATGACATCCAAATACAGGCCAACAAGACTTTAATTAATGCTAAAACAAGAAAAAAAATAACATTTTCAAAATCCAGCAAACCAATCATACAATATTACTACCAATCTTAATTTAAAAGGGAGCATACATACATGAGAATACAGAGATTACAAAAACAAGAGTAAATAGAGGCTCCCAAAAGAAACCCACAAAACCACCAAAATTCCAACTTAACATCAGAGAAGGAAAATAACAAATTATTTAATTCAGTCTAATCAGGACAAACCCACATACCTTTATAAACAAAAAAGGGATAATCAAAAGCAAAACACACATAATAACACACATAAAACAATTTTACAAATAATAAACGAAGAAGAGGAACATAAAATATACATTTATATTTATACATACATACATACACACATACACACAGTATCACGGCCCACTAAAATTAAACACGACAAAACCCTAAACTATACATAAATACCTAAACATACATTTCTGTCATTATTGGCTTACTAATGCGCCACTGAGGGACATTAGTCGCACACATGGTGCAGTCTCTATTGTCACCACACATATGGTTAGGAAACAGTTAAAATGAAAAATGGATATTATTTGATTTTAATTGGAATTTTTGAGACATAAGTGTTATTTTTTTGTTTATTCTTAAAAGAAATCACCATGTGACACTATATAGCTGGAGGAAAATCAACCAGTTGAAGCATTAAAATCACATAGAAGAATAAGATGGCACCGATTGGTATACTTTGTGCATGCCCTTCAGTAACATGGAATATGATTTGCCATTTTCAACCGAGCTCGAATATCCCTGGTCTGCTATATCATTAAATTTGATTGGCCTCACTAGGCCCTAACTGGCTGTAACATGGAATCTGATTGGCCTCTTTGGGCCCTGTCTTACAGCAACCTGGAACCAGATTGTGCCCCCTTCAGGCCCTCTCTTGCAATAACCATAAATCCAATCGGCCTTCGTCCACCCAGTTAGTAATGGACCCTAATTAATCCTGACTTTGGTTTGGGCAGGCGGGTGAAAGGGCCGACAGCCCGCCGCTTGTGAGGCAGCGGGAGTGCGAATAATTAAGCTTGATGGAATTAAGCACATCAAGATGTTTCTCATCCATTGCGGGTCCAACAGAGATTGTGACATGGGGCATCCCAGGGTCATGTGACCTGGCCTGGGCCAGCTCTTTGGTGCACTTGCAGAAGCCAGCACTCAATAAACATTATCCGCTGCATCCTGACTGCGCTGTCTGTTTGTACGAAAAGGAAAGAGGTGCAGGAAGCGGCAAAGCAGAGGAGAGTTGTTCTGAGGCCTAAGAATAACTCCTCCTGGGGAAAAGCAATTCTTCTGTCTGCACTCTGCTCTCAGACTCATCAGCGGCGGAGAGGGAGGGAAACGATCCTCTCGTCACCAAACATCCGCAGTCACTCACACGCGTGCCAGTTACCTTCTGAAACAGGGCCCTCGTCAGCTGCCAAAACATGACAGCATTTCTGGCCATTTTCCAAGTGCAACCACGGGGTTACAATCCAAAAATACACTCATTTCACAAACACTCAAAAGAGTGTTTAAACACAGCATCATGCTGTTCAAAACATGCTCAACATGTTAAATTCATCATAGCTTTTTTTATCTATTAGACTATTTTATCTTATTTGATAAATGGCAAATGTGTTGACCTATAATGGCGTTATACTAGCTCTGTTTTTGCACTTAATTCGTAAATGTTTAGTCAGTGACAGGTAGAGAGAGAAAGGGTTACAGCTAAACATTACATTTGGAAAATTAATGATTCTGTGCCAGGATCTTAAAGACACACACATAATAAGCGTGACCGTTTCCCAGACAAAGCAATGCTAATCACAGTTCCCAGCCTCTAGCAAAAATATACATTAAAAAAAATTACTATTCGCTATTTAAATGGCACACATCATACGCATAGCTGATTCGTCATTAATACCTTGAGCAAATTGCTAAAACTGCTAAATTGTATACTTGAGGTGTTAAGTTTATGTTATGAATATTTTCATGGCTACATTTCATGAACCAACATATTAATTTCTTCATACAATATTCACGGCGTTCAACCAGTATTTATCCACAGTTTTCAACCTTAGCCTTTAAACATTCAGTAGCTCTTTGCTACACAAACACACACACACACGCGCGCGCGCACACACACACACGCACGCACGCACGCACGCACGCACACACACACACACACACACATCCAAACTCAAGCGTCATAATTACCTGACATTAGCTAACATCAGCTCGAGGCTTCTGTTGATCCAGTAATTGTTGAGGATAACAGGCTTTTGCTTGTGATTGAACAGTGAAAAGCAATGTGTTATTAGGTTAACATATCGGTGAGATCACATTCAGTACTGCCCAAACAGCAGATTAATTCTGGTGGAACAGGTGTTATCCTAAGGTATCTAGTCAATGGGCACTTCAGGTTCTCAACAGGTACACTACATAGCCAACTATGTTCTATTACAATAATGTATAACGACAACCACGAACTGTAACTACCTTGTTCAACACCAGTCGTGCCCAATGCCAACCATGATCCACACCAACCACATGCGATACCAGTCATGTTCAATGCCAACCATAACTGATACCAGCTGTCACCAACCCCTATCCCTGAAGATCAACCATCCTGTAGGTCTTCATTACAACCTCAAGCAGGCACAGCTGACTCCACTAATTGGTAGCTGAACAGAATCTCTTGCTTTGGTGCAAGGTGAGCTTGCAAGGGTTGGAGTGAAAATCTGCAGAATAGTAGATCTCCAGGAAGAGAGCTGGTGACCTCTGATCTATACCGACCATGTGCCACACCAGTCGTAAACAATGTCAACTATTAAATATTCCAACCATGAGCCATGTCAGTCATGCATAATACCAATCATGAACTACACCCACCCTGTACCACGGCAACCACAAGCGACCAACTATGTACCATGAGAAGCAGGCAGTTGACCCCAGCATACGGTCTTCCAGGAGTTTTAGAATGCCAATAATTTTCATGCCAAAGATGGAAATCGGAAATGTAAAAACCTTTTGCTGACAAATAAATATGAATATTTAAACAAACAATTTAAAAAAATTAGCCACCTTTCACTGTAATACCACCTGAGTAAATTCAAGACATTTCTTCAAATAATTCATAAAGTTCACACCCAGCCCTGCTGTAGAGGTTGGTACCAGCCGGTCTGTACTAAATACTCGCTTCTTCTTGGTGTTTATTTGTTTGTCCCAAACTAAGTTGACTGTACTTCCCTTGTTTGAAAATGGAAATAAACAGTCCAGTTTATTTCGCGAAACATGGCATTATTTACTCTGCACTTCGATCACAGATTAAGTAACAGATTCTTAGCTTCCCCTCATCACTGCCCAGGAACCAAATCAGGTTATTTACGCAAGTTAAAATGGCTGATATTTTACTACAAAAAATGAACAAAAATTGAGTAAAGTGTACAAAAGCTTTTGACTGGCACTGTAAATGAGCTTTCAAGCACCAATCGACCTTTAGATGCATTTACAAATAGACCTTGGCTCCAGTTTCTCAATGAAGCGCATCACTTCCTTTCAGACTGGTGATTTATTTTTGTTCGCCTTGATAAAGAATCATATAGACTATTTGCTGCAAGGACTTTCATCAAATATTTTATCCTCTCCCACTGCGAGCAGACAGGATTGATTACTGGTAAAATTACTGCTTATATCTGTTCAGTAATTCATGCGTCAAAGTGTATAAAGGGTTTGCTAACAAGACAGGAGTGCTGCAAACAAGTAAATAGGATCCTGCTTGCCCATGTCCTGACTGTTATTGTGAGCTCAGACAAAAGATCTACAGTATAAATACACACTCACGTCATGGAAAAGCGGAACTGCACAGGATTTTCGTGAGTCGGGCTAAAACAATCCATGGGATTAAACAATTTCTACATTTCTACTGGTTTGAAAACAAACACTGTGCCATGTAGTGCCATCATGTATTCTCCTGTTTTACAGCAGATCTTGTGACCTGACTTACTCACACAGGTGTCTGTAGGCGCAGGTACTGAAGTATGATGTGGCAATTTGTTTGCATTGTGGCCAAGTCGCACTCTGGCCACAATCACATGACCGGAGCTTACAGGCAAACAAAGAACGAGTGCGAGACTGATAGATCTCTGACAATTATGGATCCCTGAATTGAGGCGTCATTAATTCGAATGATATGAAATCGAAAGCAGTATAAAATCTAGGGACAGGCTGCCCCCTTGTCTGCATGGTTAAGGACTTATGGCAAGCTGACCTCTGGGTAAAATTATATCCTTCTAAAGAACACAGCAGGTGATTGCAAGAGACAGAGAAGTTGTTTATTCATGACTTTGTGTATCCATGACTAAACCAAGCCACGTCAATGGATCTGCTGGCTGCAAGAACCCGATAACTGACTGTGGAACTGCCCGCCCCAACAGTAAAAGAAAAGGGATTGAAAGAGAAAAATTACAGAATTAGTTTTTGTTAATGAACAGCAAACATAGGGCACAATGTGGGGCACCATAGCAACCAGTCAATCCATATGCCCAGCTAATATTTCACAGTCTTGCAGACAATCAAATTATCATTCATAATCTTACTAAAAATTTAGCAACTTTGTACATCAACATCTGAGGCCATCATGTCTACAATAAAATGCCCCTTCACAAATTTTTCCATTTTTATTTATTTGTCACATTAAAATGTTTCAGATCATCCAACTAATTATAATATGAGACAAAGACGATGTGAGTAAATGCATAATGCAGCTATTAAATTATCATTCTTTGAAGGAGTAATTTAAAACCAATATCACTCTTGAGAAAAAATTACTGCCCTACAAAACCGAATAAATGCTTGTCCCACCCATGGCGGCAACAACTGCACTCAAACGTTTGCAATAACTGGGAATGATTCCTTTCAATCATGGTAGAAGAATTTTGGCCCATCTTCCTTGCAGAATTGTTTAAATTTGGCCAATTCTGCGGTATTTTCAGAATGAACTGCCTGGTTAAGATCATGCCACATCATCTCAATTGGATTCATGTCTGGATTTTAACTAGGACACTCCAAAAATATCATTTCTTTTTAGCCATTCAGAGGTGGGCTTGCTTGCGTGTTTCAGATCATTATCCTGCTGCATAACCCAACTGCAGTTCAGCTTTAGGTCACAAACTGATGGCTGGACAGTCTCCTTAAGGATTTTCTGGAAGAAAACAAATTCGTGGTTCCAACATTTATGGCAAGTTTTCCAGGTCCTTAAGAAGCAAAGCAATCCTGAATCATTATATGACCACCACGTTTGATTGTTGGCATGAAATTCTTATTATGGAATGCTATATTAGCTGTATGTCAGATATAACAAGACCTGTCTTCCAAAATTTTCCACTTCTGACTTGCCAGTCCACACAATATTACCGCAAAATTATTGGGGGTCATCAAGATGTTTTTTGGCAAATGTGAGATGAGCCTTTGTCTTATGTGCTCCCAGATCCTGGTTGCATCTTATCTTTGTTACTCCACCTCAGGTGCGTGTGACAAATTTATACCCCCTCCTTCGACCTATAAAGTTGCAGGATAGTCACTTGCTATATGCACTTTACCATCAGTCAGAATTGGCTTATAAAACACATCATCTTCTGAACGTAAAACGTAATCTCAAAAGATAGTAATTTGCGGAGGTTCTCTTGTTTAGCTAATCAGAACAAGCTCCCAAGCCTTCATCAAAGTCTCAAGGATTGGGGCCGCATTCCCGTTATTCCTATCCCAGTCTGATCCTCCATCCAGTTTATTAGGAACAAGCTCCCAAGCCTTCCCCGACTGTGAGGACAGGGGCCACATTCCGCCTAAGCTTCTCCATCCTACCTTTGGATGGTTCAACTCTGGTTATGTGAGCACTTTATCTGGCAGTCATTTCAGAAAGCCACAGGCCGGGCGCTGGCTACGCCCACATAGCCTTCCCTTAAAAATCTCAACTGAACTGTGCTATTCTACTCTGCTATTCTTCCCATTGCATACCATATTATTATCAATAAACCTTACTGTTGTATTGCACTTAACCTGTGCACTTGATTCCCTTTTTGAATCTTAAGAGGAAACCATTATCACCCAGTCTGTCTTATTGTGGAAATGTGAACACTGACCTAAACTGAGACAAGTAAGACCTTCCAGTCTTCCAATGTCAGTCTGGGTTCTTTTGTGACCTCCTCGATGAATCTTCAATACACTCTGGGAGGAATCGGGGTAGCCCAGCCTCTCCAGGGATGGTTCACAACTGTTCCAAGTTTTCTTCAATTGTAGAAATTTGCTCTAACTATGGTTTTCAAGAGTCCTAAAACCTTAAAAATGGCTTTGTAATGCTTTCCTGAATGATATATGTCAATTACCTTTTTTTCTTATTTGTTCTTGAATTTCTTTATATCGCTGCATCTTGTGCTGCCCTTTGCCTATTCTAGATTGCCAGACAGGTTGTATTTAAGTGATGTTTCGATTCGACAGGGCTGGCAGTAATCATACCATATAAATAAATGTTTAGTGATATTGAACCCAATTATCAATTCAATTTGTTTTATAGGTTGATTCAGTAAATAAGGGGGCAATCACTTTTTCACATAGGGCCAGGTACAGTTGGATAGCTCTTTGATTAATCAAATCATCAATTAAAAACTGTATTTTTTGTTTAATCAGGATATCTCTGTCGAATATTGAAATTAGTTTGATGATCTGAAACATTTAAGTGTCACAAATATGCAGAACAGAGGACATTGGGAAGGGACAAACATTTTTTGCACAAATACTGTACTCCGTGATACACATTTACCATAAAATTCACAGGTTTATCTTAGTCCTCCACGCCACAAAATCTTGGGGAGGCTTGGGGATCCGTCTCCATCAGTGTGATTGTTTGTTCATTTGATCCTCTATTTTAATACTGCCTTCCGGTTTGCTGCCTGCATTCAGAGTCTGGCTTAGTTTTTAACTGCAGAAGATGGAAAGAATGAATGAGCATCACTGTCTCAAGCTGTGCATCACCTGATGGGCAGTATTCCAGATCAGGAAGGAATACCGTGGAGTGACTTATGGGTGTCTAACACTGTCTGCGTGTGATTATACAGGCATCTGACTGTTACTGCGAAGATTCTTGCCAAGGGAGACTTATTCCACTTATTCCTCAGCACAGCGCCAGATACAGCATGACCAGAAAGGGTGGATCATCTTGTATGTTGTGTTTGTTCAAAAGAATATCATACATGATTTTATCAACCCTTCATTTCAGAGAGACGTGAATTTTTATTCTGATCCATTTTCTACTTGTTGTTCATATACTGTGCTGATTTTGAATTAAACAAATAAAACATGTATGGCACATTCAAGAACTCAAAGGGTGATCCTCAGCATATTGAACAGTAAGGGTCATTACGCCTGGAAGATCGCCTCAGATCATGGGATATCCTGTGAGTTTTATGTTCAGAAATTGATTGGAAGCGCAAGTATAATAATATAATGCAAAGTATTTATACTTTCCAGAGAATATTATTGTTCCCAAGCATTTTATCGCGGGACAAAATATAGTGAAGTCAATCTGCATGAATATGTATAGCATTTTAAATTTTATTGCACGTTATTCCTGCAGTAGATGCAGCATAGGTCAGTAACCCACACGCTGAAAATAATAACTACCGCTATTTTGTGCTAACTTTAACCTCACAGAGATCTGCGTATTTCTGCACGCATCTCCTTAGGCGAGCTGACTGCCTGCAGTCCGGGTCAGTCCTCTGATCAGTCTTGGTTCATTCCAGCAGTGTGTTACCTCATGGCGGGCTGCAGCTCAGTGAATGGACACATTGACGTGTTCCCGGGTGAAGCAGGTCTTTCTATTCATGCAGAACTGCATCAATATGCGCTGGGCCCGGCTGCCGCCTTTGTTTCCGCAGGAACAGAGGAGTACGAGGTCCAGTCTTTTCTTCACTCAAATTCTCTGCTGCGCGCAAGGAAAGTAAAATTCTAGCAGAACTACCGTAAAGCCACTCAACATTGACGCAGAATAAGGGAACGGGTTTCCTTTAAAATTTGCTTTCGGGACGAATAATTAAGTTTTAAACGAATTTGTGCAAACGGATTCGCGAAGCAATCGGTGTTTGTGCTCCGAGACTCTGTTTGCGCAATGAGAGCCCCCTGCTGGATAGTTTTAGATTGCATGGCTGTTTCAAGCATGAAGAGCAGTCAAAACCTACATATCTGGACTTAACGGTTATTTGAGAACACGACTCACGTGAAATACAGCAGTATGTAGTACTTTGCATAAACACTGCATGATGCTTTCATATATTAAACCTAGATTAAAAATCAGTGTCAGCAGAAACTGACGAAATCAGTTGCCTGATTTCAAAGCACTTTGAAAGCGTTATTTGGTTCTCATGTGAGATATTTATCCCTTACTACAGATGTTCAATATTAGGCCTTACAAGGGGAAAAAGCTTCATTATTTCAGGGCACTTCAAACAATGAGCAGTGCAGTGAGAAAGTACTTTCCCTCCTCCCAATTTCCTCTATTTCTGCAAATTCATCACAGTTATTAGAATCAGATCATTCAACTAATTTTGAAATTAGTCAAAAATAACCTCAGCTGACACAAAATGCAATTTTTAAATGGCGGTTTCATTGTGAAGTAGGCAATAAACCAGCACATGATGCCACAATCCAAAGAAATTCAAGAACAGATGAGAAACAAAGGCTTTGACATCAGTCAGAACAGGGTTACAAAGCCATTAATAAGGCGCTGGGACTCCAGCAAACCACAGTGAAAGCCATTATCTAGAAATGGAGAGAACTTGGTACAGTTGTAAACTGTCACAGGGTGGCCCGGCCACCCAAATTCCTCCAAGAGCGCATCAATGACTCATCCAAGAAGTCACAAAAGATCCCAGACTAATATCCAAAGAACTGCAAACCTCACCTGTCTCTGACAACCTCAGTGTTCACGACTCCATATGAAGATTGACTGGGCAAAAATAGCATCCATGGGAGAGCTGCCAGGCAAAAACCAAAGCAGATCAATAAGAGCTCAATGGTTCATGCCACATTTCCTTGAAAACTTCTTGATGACCCCCAAGATTTTTGGAGTCATCCCATTAAATCTTGTGCATAGCTAGCACAGCATTCCACATTAAGAACATCATACCAGCACTCCAACACAATGGTGGTAAAGCGATGGTGCAACTTGCCATAATAGATGGAACCATGAATTCTGCTCTCCACAGGCAAATCCTGAAGGAGAATGTCACACTGTTGATATGAATCCATTTGAGATGCAGTGGCATGACCTTTAACGGGCAGTTCATGCTTGAAAACCCTCCAATGTGGCTAATTTTTTAAAATTCTGCTAAGAGGATTTTACAACTTCCGTAGCAATGTAAAAGACTCATTGCCAGTTATTGCAAACATTTGACTGCCGTGGTAGCTGCCAAGGGTGGTGCAACAAGTCATCAGGTTTGAGAGGGCGATTTTTTTCTCACAAGGATGATATAAGTTTTGAAAAAAATCTTCACTTTCAATACATGAAATTATCTTTTAAAAGTAGCGCTTTGTGTTTACTCATTGTTTCTTTGTCTTATGTTAAATTAAATTAGCTGGATGATCTGAAACATTGCATTATGACAAATAAGGAATGGAAGAAATCGGGAGGGGGTCAAATACTTTTTTTCGCAGTACTGTAAGATATATTCAGTAAATGGAACCTGAAACAAACTTGAATATTTTAGAAGGAAATCGTGGAAAAGATCATTCATGGATGATCTAATCATGCAAATCGCCACAGGGTTGTGTAGAGGATACGGACGGATCACCGTTGGCCTATTTTCCCTCGTGCACTTCGCACTCAAGGGATTGGGGTCGGATTAGCGCGCGCTCGAGCTTTACTGTGCGCAGTAGAGCAACGCATTTTTGTCGGCAATGAACAAGTTTTTCCGTTAACAGGGAACCACACCGGTACTGTCAGCAGCCACTGTCAGCAACCGGCTACAATTCAGCACCCTCCTTGAGAGCGCACGACAATCCTATAGCTGCCATTCCATCTATAATTTTGTCACTATACGTTTTCATACTGACTCTTTAGTAAGTAAAGGATCCGTTCAAGGATTTTAAAGATCGCGCCTGAATGAACATTTGGTACACAACTGAACGCAAACCTTTTCGAGACATGATATGACACAGTCTCTCTCCGTGTGCGCGTACTGCACGATGAAATACAACACAACACTCGACGTCTGACCTGCTGCGCGCATGCGCGAAGACTTCACCCACATGCGGCTCAATCAGTCGAGTAGCCAGTGACCGGAATTCATCAGCTGGGTACAAGGAGTGGAGCGGTCCAAATGCGCTCTGTCGCACTGTAAAATCGGCTCGTTTTGCCTTCTTCTCCTGTCCGTCACTACTGACCTCCATGAAATCAAAATGGGTTAGAGTGCGAATGAATGGATTATTCGCTCTCTCCACTTTGCGAAGATGGGGAGTTGGAATTTCAGATTTTCCGAAGCACCTTGACAAAGAAGAGAGAAAATAGCAACGGGAACTGAATTGTCTCCCCTGTTCTACCATTTTCTTTTTTATTTTCCCTTTTTTGAGAAATGATCGCAGAGTTGGTGTGCAGCGCCGTGGCTTTGGTCCTCTATCTGAACACCTTGGGTGCTGATTTCTGCTACGATGACAGGTACAGAAATCGCTTTTCCACCTGTCTCTTAACTTCTCATACTTCCTTGCATAAGCTGTATTACTGAGATGCGTTGAACCAAAGTCATTAATTTATATAAATGCAATGCAGATTCGGAAATATGAAATGCATAATATTGATTTGTTTCGGTCGTCTGAGGATTTCTGGTGTTTTCTCTTTTGGTTGAATTCAGCGCAGCTGCGGGGATCTCTGCCCGGCGTACAGCTGAAGTTTGTCACGTGAAAACCGCAAAGCTCCACCGATTTCGTTATTGAATGTCACACATTCTTTGTAATTTATGGAGAGAATTAGATCGGCCTTCTTAAACACTGTGATCGGGCATCGGCAGTAATCATCTGAGGCGGATCTCTGGTTCAACAAACATTTGGCACGAATGTGTCGCCCTTGCAGTGATAAGCTTTCGCGCACATGAACTGGAACCGTATCGCCGTAGAATATGGCTCTGCACAATAATTACCCAACAAAACTGAAACCGATTAAAAAAGGAACACATTCTGCCTACAGGCTTGACTTGTACAAGAGACTGGCGAATAGGTGACTTTGTAACACGTGTTGGCACACGACAGCTATAACTAATGATGAAGGCTGTGGTATATTCCTTTCAAATTTCAAAACAGATATCCAGGGCATCCCTTTAACAGGATATTCAAGTCGATACCATCTCAAGTTGAGTTATATTCTTTAGAGGAAGCGAAGTTACAGGTGTCGTTACACTTTTCATAAATCAGGATGTTTTCCTAAGGTACTTCACTGAGAATCCATAAACATCCATGAAAATCTAATAAGCTAATACGGTTTTTATTATCATTATTTCTATAGTGGTTAAACAAGCATGGCGATTATATTCAGTTTCATTGTGAACTAATACTCGGTCTCTGGTTGAAAATTTTGGCTTGAGTTCTGTTACTCTGATTAATTACGCCAGATGGTTTAAATGACTAAGATTGAAACTGCAAAATTAATTCCATGTAGCTACTCGATGTATTTTGTTTTTATTCATTTCATTGGGATAGATTTTCTGGAAATGGCTGTTGGAGTAAAATAGATGTGCTCGTAGGTTTATATCGTTGTTCAGGAATAAATTACAGAAATATCCTAGAGTGCAACAGAGGACAGTAACGTTCTGTACGTGCCGTACATGCCCATTATGTGAAGTCTTTGTAAAACAAACTTGTTTCATTTCGAGATTCAGTCCGCTCAACTTTCTTATCTATATTATGTATAGCCTACACTCACTAATTTTGGACTGATTTGATTAGCTATTACATTCTTTATACAATGACAAATTAAACAAGCTTCCATATGCCAGTGTTTTGGCTGACTTCTACACTTCCATCTGAATTGAATTCAGGGAACTAAGTTCATTTTAACGTGATGGAAGTATGGTTCTCGATCAAATGAGTTTAAGGAACAGACCCTATCCACAGGAGTTTATTTTTAAAGGGCTCGGTGAAAGCACTTTTAGAAGTAGGTGAAGGGCCACAACCTCAGAAACTAGCAGGGCACTCGTGCTTACCTCTGTTGCGCCATCAGTATTATTGGTTCTGGATCCACAAGTATATTATCTAGATCACCAACAACTATATTCAGTTCTCTTTGTGGAGATTCAAAGTAACTCAGATATTGTATGAAAATCATTATTTGAGGGACAATTATTCTATTCAGGTATATTTAGAATGTTGAATCCACAATATGCTTCAGATCACTTCAAAAATTGAATCAACCTATCCTTGGACCACCACCTACCATCCTACCAAATGTCTTGCCAATCCATGAACCTTTTGATTCATCCTATTAACAGACAAACGGACAAATACGGGTGAAAGTATGACCTCGGTGGTGGAGGTAATTAATTCATATTCATCGGAGGATCGATATTATTAATGTAATGTATACGGCAGTAAGTACTGTGTCGGTTATTTAAATATTTTTTTCACCTACTTTTTAAATTAAAATATTGTAGAAATGACTTATTACTCTTCATATCTGCTGAATATGATTAATTCAGTCTAATTTTTAATGAACATTCCACTCAGTTGACCAGATTTGGAGTTTGTTTATAAATTTGAATGTGAACGTATCTAAAGCTCTTGATTTCTGTTTTTAAAGTTTGTTCAGTCCTGGCTTTGGTTCATCGGCTCATTTGCAATTGTTGCAACCTGTTGAACCTGTTGAATTTCTGCAATTCTGTGAGGACAAAAGAGTGAGTCTCAAGCGACATCACTTTGCATACTTGTGTTATTTATGGTGAGAAAGTGCTGGTGTCGCAGGCGAGGAAATGGTGTCAAGGGGCTAATATTATGTGTCCGAGTGACAGCTGCTCTCGAATCGCATCCTTCTTCTGATCAAGACTTTCAAATGTGAGCCAAACATTAACATGAATTTCAACAAGGCCATATCCAGTACCTACACCAGGGCACCATTCTTGAAAAAAAGGTGACTTTATTCTGCTTAGGTAAATACTGTCACTGGGTGTCTTGCTTTGATTTGTGGAAGTTGGAAATGGGAAAACTGGTATTTCTTGTGGTACATTTTGGTCTTATGGCTTTAAAAAAAGAAATAACTGAGTTTGAAAAACTAATTAATTTTGAGCAACTTTGCTCCTACTTCATTCAGACGTGAGTGTTATCCTGAGCAGTACAAGAAATATTCGATTTATATCAGTAGGGTGTACCAAAACTTCTTATTTTTTTTGCAAAAGGGATGGTTATCATGGTTACCTGTCGGCATTTTCACAGTTTCTGCATTCTGGAGTTGTTGTGTCTTCAGCTGAAAACAGCCTGAGTCGTCTGTATGTTGACAGTGGCCTGTTATCAGCCCCCAGGAGGCTGTGAGGCTGTGAGCATATGGTAACAGTGAACTTACACCAGCTGTCTCCTTTCTGACGCATCCTTTCTAGATTTGACAGCAATTTTAACACTCCCACTCATACATTTCCATCCCTCCTCAATTGAATATTGTTTTATGAAATGTTTATGGCTCAAAATAAGCTTTCTAAGCCTCTGTAGCTGGTGTTCTTTCTTTTAAGAGTGATGTTCTTTGGCTACATATATGGCACTTGTGTATCAGCAGCACTAGTTTGCTCATGTTAGCAGTACATATTCAGTTTTGTTAAATATTCCAACTGACCTCCTTAGATATGGTGAAACTTATGACTTGGTCGCGACCCACTCCCAATATCAAAAACATGCCAAGAGACCCCGATAACACAAGCTTTACATCATCTATCAATGCATCGCTCTTCCCCCTTAATGTTTGAATCAAAGTTACGCTCTTGCTGATGATACAACCTCACCGCTGGACAAAACTGTCCATTCGCGCAATTTGGCAACAACTTCCACTGCGCACACTCTTCATTTGGAGGACGACATTGGCAGAGAAGATGTGTTTTAAGCAGGAAATGGTGCCGTAGTGTTTGCAAGTATTGGAGCGTTGTTTTAATGCATTTTCTGGCAAAGATGGATTTGTTACATAACCGTGCAGGACGAACTGATCCCCCCCCCTTGCTGCCTCAAGGGAGTTATGAGACCTCTGACTCCATTCTTTGCGAATAAATATTGCAGATGAGAAACTGACCTTTCCTGAGACCTTCAGATTTCTCATAAACTGGTGTTCTTTCCTTTGTTTCTTTCCTTAGCAGGATGTGATGCTGAGATCAGATATACGAATGGGCACATGATGACTCCTTAACAGAGACATACTTTTACATACGTGCGTGAAATGTAAGAGCGTTGTAGTGCTGGGCCTTTTAGCACATTTGGTGGTGGATATAGTCCAGCAGGTAAGGAAACAAACAAACCCTGTGGAGGTGGTGTATTGATTTCTGCTGTTTTTGAGAGGAAGGTTGTGTGGTTCTCGGGGGAAAGACTGAGTGCTGTGGTTTAACCTCGTTAATGATTGCAGATGAACTTCAGTTAGCCTGACAGAGACCGTGCCTCTGCCAGAGTAAATGAAACCCCTGTTACCGACCTTGTTACTGCATGATTAAAAAGGGGAACTAGTTATTGTGTGCTGGAGTTGACAAAACCTTTTTAACTTTGTGTCTGATGTTAACCACACAGGATCTAACAGGGCTAGTGTCTGTGAGAGGAAGGAGTTTAGCGGCATTTTTCTGCACTTGCAGTGTGAGAAGTTGAGACTTTTATGTGGGCTGTGACGGGAAACATCATGAGCGACACACACTAACTGGATAACAGCGGCGCCATGGCTGTGCTTAACTGGTTAAAGTGATGTTAAACTGCAGTTCTGCCCTGCTGTTGTAGACTGTACCCCACCTGACTGCTGTACCTGTCCTGAGCATCACGAGTTTGAGTTTGAACAGGTGGACTGAAAGTGTAAATAACTGAACACAGGTACGATTTCCAAAGGCTTAGTTGCTGCATTGTGATAACGAGAGTCATATAGAGAGAAGTTTGTAAGTTGCTATCATAGCTAGCGATGATTTTGGGAAAGCTGCTACAGACAGACCAGCCTAGATAAAGAGCTGTGGTCAGTTAATTGTGAAGTGGCTGGTGCTACAGTAGGTGTTGTGTTACGGGGGACTGGGCAGGGCTGAATACCTGTTTTAGTAACCAACGTTACTGAGCATTTTTCCTCCTCCGTTGGTTTGTAAGCCCTATTAAAACAACCTTCTAACAGATAACGTGATAATATGGAGGCTGGTTAAGTGTGTTAGACTCACCTGCAGGCTATCTATCGTGAGGATGCTGAATTCATGGCCAGGAGTGGGTGTTTTTTTTCGCATCTCTCCTGGAAAAGTGCGCTGTGGTGTCTGCCAGCCAAGCTGCCAGGACTGTACACGAGCCAGACCCACTTTCCCTGCATCTGTGTGAAGTCACTGCCAAACTGCTGGCCTCGCTCGGGGGCTCATAATTCTGTCACTCCGGACTGTCGCGCTCATTGGAAAAAAGTCTTATTTTTGTACCGTGCTGCACCTTCATCGCTGTATTTTTTTTATCTGCTCCCAATTTTGTTCTTATCAGACAACCTCATTCTCCTCGTTAAGGCCTTTACTTACTTTATTCTCATATAAAAATTTGGCGTTGTTTGGAGGCAGTTCAAGTTAAGCAGCTTTTGGTGAATAGAACAGTTACTGTATCCTGTTGGAATTTGAACTGTCTTTATCTCTTCGAGTCCTCTGCCGAACAAACGCCTGCTGTTTACATCTGAATGTACTCATATTCAGTGTTGGGGTAGTTACTCTTAAAAAAGTAATGCATTACATATTACCAGTGAATTTGTAAAAAAAAATTAATCTCTTAGTATTCTTAATTACTCACTGCTGAACGTAAATGGGTACACTACTAGTTACATTACTTTAGGATGACTCAGCAACATCATCTGAAATTCACCATAACTTACTTAATTAGCCACATCATGTTAAAACCTGACAAATGCCCAGATCAGCCCAAATCTTTATTCTAATTAGGGGGACACACGCAAGATCTCTCTTTCATGCTCTTTATCTCAACATGGACAATGGCAAAATTGTGAAAATCGGCCCCAATCAGCACTTCACAGAAAAGTGAGTAGAGTACAAGGCTACAGTACTGGCACAAAAACACATGGAAAAGGACGTTTGATTTTTCTGTCCTCAGTCTCAATCGGCATTATACTCAAAAGGAAGAAGAAGAGGAAGTTGTTCTGGCCTCCCGTCCTGCCAATAGTTGAAGAATTCAAAGTGAATAATTATTAGATAATTTATTTGTAAGTAACTGTAATGCGATTACTAAAGTTATCAAAGTAATGCGTGACATTACTGCGTTACTGATAAATGTAATCTGATTACAGTACTTAGTGACTTTGTAATGTGTTATGCCCAACACTGCTCATATATGTTGGACTCTGAGCGATTGGGATGGTTTGTGACATTCTATAAACTGGCTCTAATTCCTAAAAACCTCCTGCCCATTTCCTGAGCATCGAGCCCCAAGTATTTTTATGGCCCAAAAAGCCGCATTCAGAAGCACGCATCTGTTATCACAATGTGGAATTTGAACCCTATTCATAGCATTAACTCACACTTGTTATATTACTAAATCAGGAAGAGATGTATAATTTACACTGTGTCTGAGACTGGGACACAAACGCTTGTGCCAGACTTAACCAACTCGGCTAAAAGTCTTTGTTTATTTCGTTCTTCCTGCAAACACAGAACAAAGACTCAAAGTCAAACTGTCGCTCTTTAGAAATAATGCGCCATTGGGGATTTGGGTCTATAAATATATGTGACTGTCTCTTTGCTGTGAATTTGTGCTGTAGATGAAGGGGAGAGCTGGAATATTTCTGGATAAGAGTTTCAGACAAAAGGAGGATAACGAGAACAGGGGCTCTATCCAATAAATAATTTTTCCCTTGCACCTCGTTCATTCCTCCCTTACACCTGACCCAGAAGCTGATGGTGTTCCATCGAGTGTTCATTAATTAAACTCACTTCTGTTGAGTCAGGGAAAGGAAATAAAGGTGTTCCGCAGGCCCGGGGTGATTTGTATTGCTGTTCATTATACTGGATGCATGACTTGCAAATTATGTCAAAATACTGGATATGTGTGGATATGTTTGTCTCATCAGCCACACGTCTATAACAGCTGTACTTGTTTACAACAGATTCAACTTCAAAATGATGTTCAGAAGAACAGAAGAAGAAATGTGTTCTTCAATCCCCCCCCTTTTTTTCTACTTCTACTTGTTTCCTCAAAGAGAGGGAAAGCGTGAAGAGGGAAGTTCGGTGAGAGGGGGGCGGAGCTTCATAACTTCATCTTTTATTACCTTTTGCTCAAAATTTTCACCTGCTATGGGCGATTTGCTGTAATTGCAGTTCTGTCGGGCCGTCACCCTGAATGCCCGGGTAATAGATGTAATATTTTATGTGTTTGAGAGATGAGTGCCCCGAGCACTGCTGATGCTGCTGATTTTTAAAGCGATTTTAAAGATCTTTAATTTGTTATGCTAATTGATGCTTGGAGTCTGATTGACAGTGTGGAATTTGGTTTGTCCCCTAAGTACTGAGCAGTTTTTCAAAAGCACTTTTCAACTTGTGCCATAATATATTAGCATTTCATAACGCAGCGAGAGCGGAAAAATGGAAATCCTTTGTGCTGCTCTTATGAATTTTATAAATGCATGTTTTCCTAATATTTGTACTCTGCTGAAATCCCTTATAAACTGTCCAGTCCTGCATAATTCTGCAGTCTTGTCTTGGATACATTTTCTGGAGAATTAATTTGCATTTTTTTAAAGTTGAGTTCTGAAACCTGGTAGTCTATTGCCTGTGGTTTGCAGTGGCTTTTGACTGTTTGCCCTGCACATAATTTTTTTGATTTTTTTTTTGTCATGCGATATGCCTGGTATGGTTCATTCTTACTCATCTGTAACTGCCATAATGTAGACATGTCCTGTGCCAGAACAGGCCCGTGGAGGATGTTTGCTTTGGCTGGAGGAGCCGTGGCATGTGAGCGTATATTTTCGGTGGAACAGGACAGAAACACTTGTTTATAAACGCTGACTTGTCACAGTGGGCTGGGCTGGGTCTCTGACTGCACACGGCCATAAATCACTGTGTGACACGCGGGCCGAAGCTCACTCTCGCTCTCTCTCATTCTTCTTCTCCCAGAGTGGGTGTGGATGCGGTGCAGATGCTGTTTCAGATGCGCATTTAAAGGGGGACAGTGAGAGGATTCAGAGAGTGGTTCCATCAGCCACACTTCCTCCCATTTTCTCTGTGTTCCATGATGCATCCCGAGTGGTTTGGTGGTTGGTGGGTTTCCGTGGTGACAGTGTCTGGGTTTGGCATGCGCTCGTGTGGGCGTGGCCTGCTGAAGTCAGAGGGTGGTACTGCGGTGTACTGGCTCTCTCAGCGATGTAGTCTGTAATTACCCCTAAGCCGGAGACACACACACGCACACACACACACAGATGCGCGCGCGCACTACTTCTGAATTAGTGTGTCCTATATTGACTTTGCCGAATGCATTTCTGAATTATTAAGTTGGTCAGTGATATGTCAGAACTTGATGAGTATGTGCTGCTCTGTCGTCATGGCAGCGATTCTGCTGTTCCGAGAGACTGAGTGAGTGACAGATTTAGTAAAATTCAGTTTCCTCATATGAAATTGGCGCAGGGGAGATGCTCTATCAGCAGTTTTACAATGAGGACCTTCAGACGGTTGTTTGAGGGATAGCTCACAAGATCGCCGCAGCTTGAATGTTGAATATCTTACATTATATGTTGCTGGTTGTTCTAACCTCCTAAATATTTAGATTCGGACCACTGATGTTGCCGCTTGTAATGAGCACGTGGATCCAGTCGTTCTTGAGTCATTTTCCTGCTGTGGATTAGAGGTGGATCAAAGGTTCCTTTTGCAAACTAATATCTGCTCCTCCACTGTGGCGACTACTGTATACTTGTCACAGCACAGATCTGTTCTCTCACCACGTCGCACGGTTTAGAGGTGTTCGAGACGACTAACAGCAGGGTGACATTCACTTTTCATTTTGGGGGAGGGTTCATCATTGAGAGGATGTAGTTTCAGCTGATTGGGGTCACTGCTGTCAGAATGAGACCTAGAGTTTTCGTCTTGGGCCGCCCCCATTTTACAGCCCCGTTTTCTCCGTCAGGAAGAGCAGTTAGAGAGCTGACCCGCTCGGTCCACTGATTATTAATGAGTCAAACCTTAACCACTCATATAGAGGACCTCTTGAAAAAGGAAGCTTGTTTTTGTTGTGGGATCTGCCACTTCAGGATGTAAAATTACAGACCTGCATCGCCGTCCAGTCATGTAGATTTATAGTTGCCAGTTATTAGTGTGTGTTTGGCAGCACTCGATGCCTGTTGAGGGCTATATACATTTGGCATCAAACATTTAAAAAAAAAAACAAAAAAAACTTCATTTTGGGCAAGCAAATAGCCACAGCCTCCGTGGGCCAGATGGTGTCTAGACTAGAAGTCTCAGGATGTTGAAATTAGAGGGCGTTATCCTCCTCGGTCGCCATCTCCGGGTGGTTTGCTGTGGTAGGAATCAGGAGCAACTAAACCTCAGTGCTTTGATCATCAGGATTTGGTGAGTACTGGTGTGTGTGTGTGTGTGTGTGTGTGTGTGTGTGTGTGTGTGTGTGTGGGGTAGAGGGTGGTTACGTTACCTCAGCAGGGTCTGGGGGGTCTGTAAGCTTGTAGGAAGTCTCTGATTGAGGAGAAGATTACTGTTATTTCTCTTGTCTTTGTGGTTGGAGTGGTGCGCTCCTTCTGTAGGAACGCCGTGGAGATAAAGCGGGGTGGTTGGGGGACAGCAGGTAGGTTCGAGGTCCGAGGAATGCATGTAGGAACAGATGGGGTGGGAGGTCCATATGTTCTAACATGTTCATGCTGAGGATTAGTGATCATCATCGTGGGGCTCGACTCACGCGGTGCAGAAGGGAAGTACTATGATTAATCTTGATGTTGCTACACGCCTGATACAGAGCCAATAGATTATATCTCCGTGAGAGAGCCATTTCTCTCGTTGGTGGGTATTGATATCAGGTGAGGATCATATAAGTTTGGTCTGTAAAAATATTTAACAGTTTATGGACATCAATTTTTACACTGTTCTCTCGATGTAAATGAAAGCAGCTGACAATCTCCTCTTTAATTTTAGGGTATTTGCAAGCCTATCGAATTAACCAGGCTGGAATACTTTACCGAATGTAATTAAAATAATTGTATCCATAATAATCTCAGGCTGTGTTAATGGATGATCCCTCCGCCCACAGACCCCACACGCGCTGAGTGTGTCGTCTCTGACAAGGCCTCAGCGGCAGGGTGAAGCCCTGCTAATGTGTTGTAAGCCCTTTATCTGCAAAGCAGGTGAGACAGTTCATCTGGCCGGAGAAAAGAAACGGTTGGCAGTTCTGTGAGTATGAGCTGAAAGAAGACCTTATGGCCAGGTTTTGCAGTCAGCCTCGAGAGGCTGGGCTCGTTTTAATTTCAGCAAAGGAGTAGGGGAACAAGATCGAGGTTTCTAATAAAGTCAGTACTCTCCCCATGCGCATCCCTGCGCTTCACTTCTACTTTGATTTTAATACTTTTTGACTTCGCTGATATTTACCATTGAGTCAGACACGATACTCACGACTGCAGATTTGAGATACATGTTGGCCAATGTTTGATAGTTGTATCAGCGAACTTCGGTATGAGTTCAGAAAACGGAGGGCTCAGTCTGGTGCTTTATGCAAAGAGCAGTGATGTGCATTGAAAGACACATTCTCCATTTGATTAAAAATCCAAATTTGATTAAACTCTGTTAAAGTTAATCCTAGAAAAGGGGTGTCAAACTGGTCCGTAATAGTGCTGAGGGGCTGCAGGTTTTCATTCCAACCGATCAGAAGCACACCTGATACTAATAATCAACTGTGCAGGCTGAGATCAGTTGATTAGATTAGTTATATCAGGTGAACTTTTGCTTGGCTGGAATGAAAACCTGCAGCCCCTCAGCCCATTTACAAACCAGTTTGACACCCCTGTGCTAGAAGGTCCGTAATAGACTGATTCTCACTAATTAATCATTGAACATACTGTGTATAAATTACAGTATGATTTGGAGCATGTGCCTTTGGTTGATTGTTTTGTGACTAATTGTGTAAGCGTGCACTAACACTGTTATGAGCAGGGTAAAGTTTTGAGCTTCCTGTGGCTTTTCCTGTTGGAGCAACTCATTTTACTGTATCCACAGAACAAAGGCAAGCCTCTTATCATACAGATAGTGGGGACCCGAGGGATGTTTTTGCAGGAGTCTCTAAACAGGTGAAGCCACCACAGCTCCTGTAAATTAGAGTCTGTGAGGCCTGTACCACCTGCAGGAGTTCATCTTCTTCTGAACCATGCATGTTCATGCAGCAAATATCTGACCCCAGCATTGACCCTTGTGGGTCTACGGTATCGCTGTATGTATTTCTATCCAAGGACAAACAGTGATAGCCTTAATCGGCTTGTGGTATTTCTGCACTACTTTTTGTTTTTAATAAAAGCCCTACACATGGAGAAATGTCCACTTGATTTGCCTGAGAATGTGTCATTAGCAGTGTGTGGGGCCCAATCTGTGGGGCACAAGAGCTCCCTTGTTGCCAAAACAGAACAAGGATGCTACAGTCTGGTACTCAAGCAAAGCAGTCCCCCTCACCCCCTGTTTCTCACTCGCTGACACTGCGTATCATTGCTTGTGTTTGGATAAGGGGGGTATGGGGTGACAAGGCCAATCCTTTGTGCCTTGTGGGGGTCGGTCGGGGTGTTTGTGTGGCCAAGGGTTTGGGGGTGTGTGGAAGCGTGGTCTGTGTGGGTAGGAGGGCACATTGATGGCTGGCATGTGCATGTGTGTGTTTTGGTGTTTGTGTATTCATGTTTGTGTTCAGTTCTCCCCCCCCCCTGCACAGTGTCCAGAAAACACGTGTCTGTGTGATAAGCCCTTGGAAATGCATCAGATCGTCTCCGCGGTAACTGCAATTATGAATGAGAGTTTCAATTATGCTTGATGTAAATATAACTGACTCTTTGTTTGGAGTGAGCCATGCGAAAGGGCTTTAATTAACGCAGCTGATGAAGGTAATGACTAACTGCGGCCTGGTCTGTATTGTACTGCCATCTCAGTGTAAGGTGGTCTTAGAAAGATATTTCTGATTGACCCTCACATTCAGTTGATCTTAGAAAGAGGAAGCTGATTGGCCCACAGGCTGAGCTGGATGGGGAATGAGCCAGCTGATTGACCCTTGAGTTGAGCTCGTCAGGCTGCTCTGGAAGGAGGCCGCTGATTGGCCCTTGAGTTGGGTAGATCGTAGAAACTGACTAATTTGCTTGCCATGGTGACAGTTCCACATACAGCCTCATCTAAAGCTCTGTCCTATTACCATCCTTAGCCTTTTCACCTAAGTGTTTGGAAATGGGAACTTTGATCTCTTGCGTGTTTGACATTTGTATGGTCTGATACAGTTGATAGCAATATCACTGACATTTGCAGAAGAAAAACACAATGACTCAAAAGCAAGTGCAAATATTCAGACATTGAATCACACCTAAATGTCTGTCATGCTGTGCCATGTGGTGCGTCTCCCTCTGCGACTCTTGCTGATTTTTGTCCCCTCTGTAGTCTGTCTGTCCCTCTGTCTTTCCATCGATTGTTATGGCTCTAGCTGGTTAACCGTTGTAGGGACAGTCATCAAATTTAAACAGATAGTGCATATTGGGTGTCTACAGAAGTCTATTTGATGTCAAGGTCGTAGCTCCAATTTGGACCACGTTTTTGTTTTTTAGGTCAAAGTCGAAAACGACCTGCTGTAAGGCGCGCCGAGTGGGGATATAGCGCTAAGTGTGATGTAATTGGGCTAGCCTTCAGGTGCCTGTCTGTAGCCTATTAACTCGTTATTATGTCAGAGCCAGTGAAGGGCTTTTAAGGGAACAGAAACTGTGATCCGTTACTGTTGAAGAGTGGCCCCAGCAGGATACAGGGAGGTTTCTGAAGGCTTCTGGCCTACAGTGAAATCCCTGTAGTTCAGATTTCAGGGGCTGAGAATGGTGTTCCGTCTGTTGTTTCATCTTGAGTAAAACAGACGTGTGACGTTAATCCTGTGTAGAGTTTGGCCGAGAGTCTGTCAGTGAGCAGCTGAAGCCTAGCCCAGCTGTTGACCTGAGTCATGATTATTAATGATGTTCCCTGGCTGTGCAGTGGAACATCCATCTGAGTAAGTAATGCCTGTAATGCAGCTCTATTAATTACCTTGTATCATTTTTTAAATGGACTTTCAGTTTACTGCATCTACTTTAAGCACTCGCTCACTGTCTTGGCTTGCACTCACATTGTTTGGACGGTCAATTGAAAGCGGACTGCTGTTGAGCCAGTCAACACTCCCAATTTTGCTGTAAACTGACTGTTAATTGAGTGTCCCTATGTGGATGTCTTCAGCGAAAGACCATGAAGTTCAACAGCACCTCAAGTGCTGCTAATTTCTCCACTTTATCCTCTCGGCCTCACGCGTGAACGGACAAACTGTGACATTTTGAATCTCAGGTTTATAGAATGCCAGGGCTTGCTGGAAAATATATAATGCAATCTTTTGCCCTGTGGTTAATCCTGTTTGTGTGATGTGCCTGCCAAAATATTCTCAGTGCCATCCAATAAGCTCTCAGTATTGTGTTCAGCTGCGCTGTGTGGCATCATGACCTCCTGTGTTCACTGGTTAAGGTAGCATGTGGTGCTGCTTGCGTCACACATGTTTAAGCATAGAACCGATAATTAAAGAATCACATAACCCCTCACGCCAAATAATAAAAAAGGAATGAAAATTTTAAGATTTGAACATAAAAATGTTAGTAGTTAGGTCACTTGGTCAAACGGACCTATGGGATCATGCGGTGGCGTCGGCGTTGGCGTCTGTGTTAACTGTGATCTTCTGCCAAACCACTGAAGGGATCAATGATGAATTCAGTGCTGAAATTCTGGTGCTGAATGATTGTCGTTTAATTGCAACCAAGATGTTTGAAATTTTAAGTCGTCTGTAATTTTACTGTTTAAAGCTATTTAAAATAACTGCAGATCCTGGTAAATTTCCTGTGACCTCGTGCAATTCTTAATTTGAAAGCTCAATTTCTGTTTCCAAGTGTTTGTTGTTGAATTGGTGGAAACAGATTTTTTTTTTTTTTTTTTTTGGACATCGTTAGTCTGCAGTTTTGCGAGTGTCTGAAGGCTTTTTAAAATATCCAACTTCAAAGAAACGTTTGACTCTGATGAGATCAATGTGAAATTTGGTGGGGAGAAAATGTACAGATTCAAGTTTTTCTGAGGTGTCGAAACTTGACATCAAATATTGCCGCCGTTCGGTAATTAATATAATTGCACTATATCATCCTGGAGAGCATTTGAAAGCAGGTCGAATTCTGAAACTTTGTACACACGTACTTTTAAAGACACAAAAATAAAGCTACAATACTACTCCCTTGAGCAACACTCTTAAGTCCAACAGCCAACTGGTTAACTCTTCTGTATATAATGCTGGGTACAATGATCTGAGGTCTGGGTCTTGATAAGTCAATGGAGCTGCACTATGAATATTACACGATAAAACCTCAGACCATGATGCTGAATTTTGCTTGAAATTTTTTGTTTTCTTTTTCCTACGCAAATTGCAAAATGTGTCCTCACTGTCCCATTGTTGGACCCAAGCATAAAAATTGTTTCCGTTTGTGAGCTTACATAACACTAAAGCCCGAAATAAAACAAGTCAGCTACAGTACCCACGGCACTATTTTTTATTGTTCTGTCGACCATGCTACAGTCCAAGCTCGGGCGTAATGAGGAATTCTGGGCCCCTGGAGAGAATGTTTCTCTCGGCTGCTCTCGTCGCTCTGGACCCCTGAAATTTCAGCGGGCCCTTTCGGGCTATGGACCCCTGTAAGCTGTGAGCTTCTTGAATTCACCTCTCAACCCGCCAGCCATGGCTCTGAGTGCTTTTGAAGTGCTTTAACATGGAGGAATGAGGAGGGAGGTTTGAGATAATGAGAGTAAAGCCTTGAGACTAATGAGCTTCCTCA
This sequence comes from Gymnothorax reevesii, assembly GCA_029721435.1. NCBI lineage: Eukaryota > Metazoa > Chordata > Actinopteri > Anguilliformes > Muraenidae > Gymnothorax > Gymnothorax reevesii. The sequence continues at coordinate 107,493,663 of CM056579.1, forward strand.
AAGCTATAAACGGCATGTCGTGGAGGAGAGCGCAGCGACCAGGGTGTGTGGTGAGATCTGTACGCTGGGTCTCCCATAAACATGGCAGCATGTTATTATTAGCAGTCTACTCCCCATCAGTCATACTGAAGCAATTACTGGAAAATGACCATGTTATAGACATTGGTAAAATTTTAAAACTGTTGCAGACTCTTGTATATTCCCAATGACATCATGTTCAATTACTGATCTCAGTATTGAATGTCTGTTGCCAAATGTTCGTTGAGGAATTGAAAGGAAACATAATTTTTGAAATTGTAGCCCAAGTCGTCGGCAGCAATTCTACTTTTGTCTGTCCGCTATTTAAAGTAACTGAGGATCCCTGTAAATTTCCTGTGACATTGTTTTCAATTCAGTCTGACTGATGAATTTCTGGTGCTGAATGATTGTCCTTTAATTGCAGCCACGATGTTTGAAATTGTAGGCTGTCTGTAATTTTACTGTTCTCTGAAGGCCTTTCAAAATAGCTGCAGATCCTGGTAAATTTCCTTAGACCTCATGCAATTCACAATTTGAAAGCTCAATTTCTGTTGCCGAATGTTTGTTGTTAAACTGGTGGAAACAGATTTTTTTTTTTTTACATTATTAGTCATCAACCGCAGTTTTACGAGTGTCTGAAGGCTTTTTAAAATATTCAGCTTCAAAGAAACGTTTGACTGTGGTCTTGAATACAAACTGCATTTGTGACCATGTTACAACTGGAGCATCTGAGGAACACTTAATTGTGTCACTGCTCGTGTGTGCCGCCAGACTGCCATCTCTGAGTGCCTCTTGTCATATCAGCACCACGGTAACGCTTTTGATTAATGCGTATAAACGATCTGGTCGGAATTACAGTTTCCCCCGAAACCTGCTGCCACCGTAACTGCAGTGACTTGAGTTTACTCACAGTGTTCGGTTCCCCCCAGCCGAAATGAAGGTAGTAGTTTAATATCGTGAGTTTCCCCCACTTTAATCAGCAGCTTGAGCAGATAATCTTTCGCTGGGGACTGTGTGCGGTTGGGGGAGCGGGCGCGTTTGCAGCCCGTAATCCGATCGGGGTAGCGCGGAGACCCCACTTCCACGGGTTGGCCCCGTAACGCCAGGCTGCGGAGGGAACTCGGTCGCCCCGTAATGAAAAACACGCTGCGTGCGGTTTTGGAAGTCTCGCTATTGCAGCAGGCTGATAATGATGATGGGTTGTCTCGATATTTCATTGAAAGAAGGAAGGTTTTTAGTTTTGGTCTCCACACTGCAGCCAGCCTTGGGTCCGCTACTTGTGACGCACTGGCTAATTATTCCTGGGGCCCTCTGCACTTTTGGGTTAATTTCCATGAATTCATATGTTCCCCTGTAGTAGCTCTGGTAGTTCTGAGTATAAACCAAAATTCTACTTCCAAACCGTCATATAAAACTTTGAGTTTTGTGGTGGGTTTGTGATTTTTACTGAGAATAAAGTCTAAATTTCTGAATTAGACTGGGACTTCAAGGAACTTTAGCTGGCATAGGTGAAGAATTTACTGCTTTATATTTGGTGAGCATTGTTTTAAAACAATCATGCACACAAAAGTAAAGCTCATCTCTGGAGTCCATGGTGTCACTACTATATTGGGACAAATAGAAGTGTTATTATAGGCCTGTATTTTTTCATAATTTTGATGCAAAAGCATTGCAAATGCTCATCTTTTTGCTCTTTTTCTGTGATACCATGTGGTGTTAAGAGTTAGTGCTTTTGTGTATTTTTATAACGTATTCAGGGTGCTGTCAGAGGAACTCATGGTTACTTTGGCAATTCTACCGTTTCACTGCTCTTCTCAGATGGTCATTTACTCTGTCACTGAACTGTTTGTCTGCCAGCCAACTGAAAGGGAGTCTTTGCTGACTCTCAACCTTATCTATATTTATCGGAGTATGAAAAATTTGTGCGTGTGTTTTTTTTTTTTTTGTCAATTTTCTGTGTATCTCCTGGAAAAATCTCAGCTGTGAAATATGCTGTACATCCCCCTCCCATCATTCGCTGTATCCAGTGACCTGCTGTAGTTGGAGGTGAGGGAGAGCTAAGGGATAACCACCAGCTATTTAAACTTGGATTTCTAGTCTTGGCCTGTGCATAACCAGGGTGCCCGAGATTCTGCTGAAAAACGTTACCTTTCTGTTTTTTTTGCTTGTATTGCGAGCTAGCTACATTTCCAACAGCGGTTGTGGGAATTTTAAATTTCATTCCAGAAAGAAAACGCTGAGAGAAAAGAGAGTAAATCGGATCCATTTTACTATGTTCCACATAGAGTCTTCGGTACAGGCAAGAAAAGCAGAACGTCATGATGTACGCCCTCTGCGTCAGCTGCTTGCCTACGCATCCCACGTAAGTCTGGCTCCAGTAATCCTAAAAAGTTTCTCCCCCCGCAGAAATTTACGTTTCCTTGGGTCTTACCTTAAACACTCCAGGCTCAGAAGGGACGCACTGTTTCAGTCAACACACTTCATGACGCTTCTACATAGGAGCAAGCCAGATTATAAAAGTTTCAGTCACGCATGGCCTAGGTCACCTAGAACAAGCAAGGATAATGAATGACTGAATAAACAAATTAATCAATACTAAATCAAGAGCAAGCAAGGATTAAGCAATTAATAACCAAATAGGCAAAAATAAGGAATTTATGACTGAATGCCACCAACAAAATGGCATCCCAAAATATGAGCACAGGGAATGTGATGGATGAGGATATATTTTACAGGAATTTATTCAGATAATATCACCTCTCGATCAGCGAATAGAGATGTTCGCTTACGGTTGTAGTGGACAAGAGTAAGCTGGAACATTTGCCATTTTGACAATATAACCTGACTGCTTTAGCACAGTCAGTTGCACTTCTGTTAAGTAATGAGTACATTAGCTTTCAGTTGTAATGTAAGCTGGCCGGAGCCAGCTAGTTCGTGGAAAATTTTGCCAGTCGTGAGTTCAGTACTTTAAGATCACTGCTTTATGATCATCGCCTTAACCATGTGGCCATTTCCTCATGTCATCTCACTCACTTCCGACTCTGGCGGTCGTCCTGTCTTCTGTAGGAGGGGATTCATGGGAGAAAGTGAATCTTGATTTATGGTAATTGCTTGCGTCAATAAATGGCTGGTATGGGCGAGTTGTTCAGAATTGGTTTTAGAGGACAACCCAGTAACTCAGAATGAATATCTCCCACCTGGAACTCAAAAAAAAAAAAAAAAAAAAGCTTGCTTCAAATGCCTACATTAGTATACTTACTTGCTAGCATGTGTACTTTGTGTGTCCTGTTTGCAATGCCGTACTGCTAGTCTATCACCTGCACTGTATTTGCAGGTTAAGAGTGAAAAAGTGTACAGAACAGGCACTGAACAAACTGCTTGCATAGTGATCACAACCAGTTCCCTTCGCAGGAATGTGAACGATTCTCCAATGCAGGGCAATGACTGCTGTATGTCACTGATCCACGCAGGGTTGAGGGCGAGTCTGGAGTAGCGAGCTAGCGCAACTGATGAGGGTAATAGATCTCTTCACAGCAGATGCATCAGGGTAACTGTCGCAGAAGTAAATATGCAAATATCTGGATTCGTTGGGGGAAAATGTGTAGGGTTTGTGCACAACTTATTCATACAGAGCTTATTTGTTAAAGGTGCGTATGGTTCAATTATTGGCAAAATTCCCATTTAATTACCATGATAATAAGCAGTTTTAGGCAGGGATTCCCATCCTTATACAAGTAGGGCAGGTACTGGTGCTGGTTTTTATTCCAACCAAGCCGTCAAACATGAATCTACCAGTCGAAGTCCTCTTCAGAAACACCTTGAGTGGAATCACTTGTATAACTGCAGGACTGGACCGAAAGCCTGCCACTTTCTAAGTAAAGCTTTAGAAACACTGATATAGGGCATAATTTATGCTCTAAAGGCAGGGGAGAATTATGAGAACTTGTTTTCAGTTCAGAAATGAAACGTGCACGTCTGAGTTCTGTGATCTAAGGAGCCGGCCTCGCAGAACGAGGTCGGGGAAGGAAGGATGAGCGCTCTTTCCCCCCACTTCCTGTTCCTTTGTGGAGCTGCGTGTTGATTTTTGTCGTACGGAAGGGCAGATGGACGCCCTGCCGGAGAGCGGAGGTCGTGGGCTATTTCAGGTGGCACTTGCTGAGTGTCGGCTGAAATATAGTCACGACTCACGCCAGCAGTGCCGGTCGCAGAATCCTTTGTGAAGGGTAGCCAATCAGAGGCCGGATGGAGAGATGGGGCAGTGACATGCATCGAACCGGCACGGCATTATTGAGGGCATGGGAGGGGGGGGGGGCTGTGTATTTCTCTTGGTAGTCATGACAACTATCACCGTGGCGTTGTTCCCATTTCTGTTTTTAGATTCGCAGTTTTCTGGGTCATTGAGTTTTTGACCTCAAAGAAATATCCTTTTATCATCTCATTTGCAAACTGAGATCAAACACTGACAAAAAGTAAATGGCATTTCAAATGATATATAAGCAGCAGTCTTATTCACATTTTTGTATCTTTATACTATTTTTGCCTCTTGCACATGTGCACTTATTTGCTGTCATGACTAATTGATTTTAATCTGTAATTACCATATAGTGGAATTATGCTAATACTGTATCTGTCATGACAATAACAAGCCTAGCATAGTGTCAAAGCCCTTAACCCTTAGAGCGCTGAAACAAAATGAAAAAATATATACATTTAATTATCGTGTGCTGTTGAAAACCCATCATGTGACTCCCGCAGGGGTGCTCTTTTAAACAAGTCTCCTTGTGATAGGTTTTCAACAACTTTGATTTTGATATCTTACATCACTGAGCAACAATAGCTGCATTTGGCGCTGTAAGGGTTAACCTTATTCCTGTTTTTGCACACTAGGTGACAGGTTTTAATGAGGATGGTTTTTTCAGGTCAGGGAAAACCCAGGCCAGCCTAAGCCTTCGTTAAGCTCTTGGGAGAATTTGATGTGGGGCCCTCCCCACATTACTGACTATGGTTAAAATCTACTCATTTCCACAGCCATAATGAATTTAATTAGCTGCTGCTCTTTTCTTTCTTTTTCCCCCTCTACCGCCAGTTGTTAGCTGCACCATTTTGCCTCTATTGGGTCCTAAATGCCTGAAGGGTGTCCTTAATACTTGCTGCTCATTTTTGGTTCATCATCAACTTCAACTCTGTAAGGTGACTGTGTTGTGAGATGTGGGCTGGCCCTGGGTACAGTTTGATACGGGAGTCTCAAACTCAAATTTGCGATGGCTGTCTGTGTTTACTAGTTTTGCTTGCTCCTGTGCTTTAGTGCTCAATTGTAAGCTGTTGATTGGCTGAGGGGTCCGCACACCTTGTTTAGGAGGTCTGAATGAATGAAAATCTCAAAAACCAAAAGAAACAGGGGCCCTTGTGGGCTGAACGTTGAGACCTTTGGTTAAATACATTTTGCTGTGTTGCATAGATTGTATAAAAAGATGGATGCAGCACCCAGGTCTGAGAAGGGAGGCCAAAGCAGAAATCTCTAAAAATTGCATTCTATTTAATGGCCAGCAGATGGTGACGTCAGTGGTTGCAGAAAGAAGTTCAATGCTGTAGAAGTCTGTGAGAAAATGGCCCTACATTCTCACCTGATTTATTATTTCAATAATGCTTTTCCACATTATTCTAGTTTCAAGTCCCCTTTGATTCATCACACTGTTCATTTTTGTAAATTATGGCTCCAAATAGATGAGAATAAAGGATAAAGCCAGAATATGCTTTAGGGTCACCGCTATCCTCTGGTCCTGGTCAGATACAGTCAGATCCACCAAAGATCCAGCCCTCGCTCCTCCCTGGATATTCAGTCCACGCTCTCGTCCAATAGGAAGTACATCTGGTTTCAAAATGACCAAATGGTGACATTTAAATTGCCAAAATCGAGTCCTTTTAAATGGAATGCTGAAACCAATGGGTGAGGTCACGGTGGCTTTGTCCATCTTTTTATACAGTCTGTGCTGTGTTGATGTTAGGGGAGGTGCATTCTGGGAATGTGAGTCAACTAGAATCGGTGAGCAATTCCAATGTTAGGGATCGAGATAATGTTACGGTTTGGTTTAGCAAAAGGATTATGGTTAGTGTCTCTTTAAGAATTAATTGTATTACCCACCAGAACGCTTTGAAGATTGTTGTTGATATTGCTTGCGTACGTATCATCCTAGATGTGTATGAAAGTGCATTTGAGAATGTGACCTTAGGAAGGCAAACGGGCCCCTTTGGATTCTTTTTGTTCTGTGTTCTTGTTCTTTGGTCCTTGCATGGTGTCACAGGTAATTCTGTGATTGAACACGCCTGTGCAGAGATTCCTTTTTCCATATGCGTCCTTCGGACAGATGTACTCACATACATTAAGGATGGTTTAACAGTCATTTCTGCAGCTCAGCAGGAAAGGTTTTGGTAATCAGCTGTGTCCTTTTGATTTTCTGTTCAGTGTCAATTCTGTGTTGTCATGGCAGGACTGCAGGACTGCTGGGGGTCAAGCGCGTGTCTTTGTGGAGGACCGCTTTGTATTGGGTGGCTGGATCCTAAGAGAAGAAATTTAAACCTGGATGCAATTTTTTCTTAACTTTGGCTTGGATTTGGTCAAAGTTTGTTCTGAGGACAAAGGGAATTTAACCAGAATTTAATTTAGCTGCAATTAAATCCAGTTTATTTGGTGTCTTCGTACAATTTTTGGTTCATCTGGGTTTAGCGATCCAGAATTATGCCAGGAAATGTACAATTTGCGCGTTTTCATAAACATGGTAATAAGATAAAATCCTAAAGAGGTTGCTTATTTGACAGTTAACCCTTAGAGTGCTGAAAAACATTTTCAATTATTTAAATTATTGATTACATTATCTTGTGATGTTGAAAAACTATCAAGTGGCGACTTGTTTATAAGAGCTCCTTTAAACAAGTCACAACTCGATATGTTTTTCAACAGCACAAGATAATTGATATCGTGCATCATTGGGCAACAATAGCTGCATTTAGCGCTCTGAGGGTTAAACCTCAGGATGAATGCTGCTGAAATGCAGACCTATACCCTAAGGCAGGGATGAAAATGAATGAACTGGTGTGGCTACACTGAGGGATGTCGAAGAGACAGACTGAAGTGCTGATGGTGAGGCATGACTGCGGTGTGCAGTCACAGGGCGCTCATTCAAGAAGCACTCTGTGGTCCTGTTCGCTTAAGTACTGATAAAGTGGGATGCTTAGCTGTGGGGTTTAAGTAGGATGATATATGACTGCTTAACTGCAGTCTCTACAGATTCATCAAGGTTGTGAAAGTCTGTATGAATTTCAGCGAATGGCCATTTATTTTTACCCAACAGGGACAGCAAGCCGACACCAGAACTCTGCTCATGTGGGCGTCTCTTAATGAAGTGGCTGTTGGTATTCTTGCAAAACGGCAATAAACTCCACATAGCATTTCATAATTTGTTCTTTAAATGAATGATGCCCTATTGATGCGCATGAGGCGGAAAGTTTGGAGGGTCACTCATATTTATTTATTGATTTATAGCTTACAGTGCCATGAAAAAGTATTTGCCCCATCTCGATGTCTACTCTTTTTGCTTAGTTGTCATATTTAAATGTTTCAGGTCATCCATCTCATTTTAATATAAAGCAAAGACTACGCGAATAAATGCAAAATGCTGCGGTATGACCTTAAACGGCAATTCATGCTGGAAAACCCTAAAATGTGGCTGAATTAAAATAATTCTGCAGAGAAGAGTGGGCCAAAATTCATTCAAAAAGATGTAAAAGACTCATTGCCTGTTCTTGCAAACATTTGATTGCACTTTTTGCTGCTCAGGGTGATACAACCAGTTACTAGGTTTCAGGGAGCATTATTTTTTCACATGGGTGATTTAGGCTTTGAATATGTCCTTACCTTCAATAAATGAAATAATCATTTAAAGGCTGAATTTTGTGTTTACATTGTCTTTGCATATCAATATAAGCTGGATGGTCTGAAACATTTAAATATGACAAATTAGCAAAAATGGAATTAAGGGGACATATACTTTTTCAGGGCACTGAGTGCCCCAGATTTATAATGAATGGATGTCAGGTGCACACACACTTTTGGTTTAGTAGTGTACTTTATCTGCATAGAATTTACTTAAGACCTGGCGTTCACGCCCTCACACTTGGCTGTCCTTGCAGGATTTCGAGCTTCGCAGCACCTGGGAAGGTCATCCTGCTGTATGCTGGGATGCCATTCATAGCACTTACTGAGAGAGTAGTTTGTTCCCCCTCTTTCTTAGTATCACTGGCGATGTCCTTAACGCTCGTGTGATCATCTGTGATCTGGACTCAATGTACTGTATGTTCAGATCTCATTTACTTTAACCCTTAGGGCCTGATTTACTAAGACCTTTAGCAGGTGCAAAATCTTTTTGCCCGTGCAAAACCAATAACATTGCCCATGATTGACCAGGGTACTTGCCTTGCACCAATCAGTGGCAAAGTTATTGGTTTTGCATGGGCAAAAAGATTTTACATGTGCTAAAAGGCTCAGTAAATCAGGCCCTTAGAGCGCTAAATGCAGCTATTGTTACTCGATGTAAGATATCAAACTCAAAGCTGTTGAAAACCTATCGTGGCAGCTTGTTTTTTAGACCTGTTACTACATGGTAGGTTTTTAACAGCACAAGATAAATTTTTTTTTAAATATAAATTGAATTATTTCAGTGAACAATTATTTCTCGTGAACAAGACCCCAAGATACTTGAACTCCTCCACTTGAGGCAAGAACTCTCCTCCAACCCAGAGGGAACATATCACCGACCGGAAAAAGGTGATATGTTCCCTCTGGGTTGGAGGAGAGTTCTTGCCTCAAGTGGAGGAGTTCAAGTATCTTGGGGTCTTGTTCACGAGTGAGGGAAGGATGGAGCGTGAGATTGACAGACGGATCGGTGCAGCGGCAGCAGTAATGCGGTCGTTGTACCGATCTGTCGTGGTGAAGAAGGAGCTGAGCCGAAAGGCAAAGCTCTCGATTTACCAGTCAATCTACGTTCCTACCCTCACCTATGGCCATGAACTCTGGGTCATGACCGAAAGAACGAGATCTCGGGTACAAGCAGCTGAAATGGGTTTCCTCCGCTGGGTGGCGGGCTTCCTCACCCTGGAGGAGCTCAGAGTAGAGCCGCTGCTCCTCCACGTCGAGAGGGGCCAGCTGAGGTGGCTCGGGCATCTTTATCGGATGCCCCCTGGACGCCTTCCTGGGAAGGTGTTCCGGGCATGCCCCACCGGGAGGAGGCCTCGGGGAAGACCCAGGACACGCTGGAGGGACTATGTCTCTCGGCTGGCCTGGGAACGCCTAGGGATACCCCCGGAAGAACTGGAGGAAGTGTCCGGGGAGAGGGAAGTCTGGGCATCCCTGCTTAGACTGCTGCCCCCCGACCCGGCCCCGGATAAGCGGTTGAAAATGGATGGATGGATTATTTCAGTGCTCTAAGAGTTAAATACAGGCCATTTCCTCAATATTAATTCCAGCCAGTTTATTATTCCCTGCCATGACACAGCGTGGAGCGGGGGATATTTCAATGGTGCTCGTTCCTCCTTCAGTCCATCCTTTCATCTGTCTATGTGTGCATAAGTGGGGACAAGTCTTCTCAAACTACTTAATCTAGGTGAATGAAATTTTGTGTGTTTAATGCTACTAGTCGTGACCTTGACTGGGTTTGAAAACGGGATTCCTCGGTAGGGGGGATATTGATTACAATTTTGTCTTGATTTTATATCGTTGTTCATCGCTAAAATTTGTGCTCTGCCAGAAGAGAAGATGTGGTGTTAGACCCTGTCAGTCCATTAGCTCTTTTTGTCTGAAACTGCTAGGCCACCCATTCCCTATCAGGGTAGCTGAAATCTGGCTTATCTCTGTCCCGTCATGATATCGCGGTGACCCTCAACCGCACCACCCCCCTCCACCCCCCCACCCCAATTCTGCTCTGAGAAGGAGCTCCGCGCCTCTGCTAAAACAGTAACTCTGTACATGTGTGGTGGCAAACTGATATCTGCTCTGGCGTTCATTAAGCTCTCATTTACAGCTAATGAAGCCAATTACAGCTTCGCGCTTCTCTGCGCGGCGGAACAGACCGGGCTCAGGCCAGCAGAATTCCCAGAACACCTGAGCTCTGGAACGATAAGACAACTGGGTCTATAAATAAACGCAGCTGCCGTTTGAGCGCTTATAAACGGAATGACATCTGACTTCGCCGCGTTTCCGCTTATCTCCGTGGGATTGGACCTGTCAGTTCGGAGGACTTGAAACCTGTGCGTAATTCAGGGAGACAAGAGAGGCTCTGCTGTGGGTTGTTGCGGAAAGTTTATTTGGAAAACTGTGCAATGCAGGCTCTGTTACCAGCGGTTACGACTAAATGTATTCTTGTCCTTTTGCGTGTTGTACAGTACGTAACACTTGTCCTGCTGTTCATATACAGTGAATTTCAAAATCATGGCCACCCCTGAGTGGAAATGCACAAATAATTTATTATTAAAATAATAGCAGTAAATAGAGAAACTCAAAATTCCAGTTCAATACTGCATGCTGCTATCTCTTAAAGGGACTGACTTAAATTATTAATTCTCTCAATTAGAAATCAATTTCAGCCAAATCAAGCTTTGTTAACCCTTAGAGCGCTGAAATAAATTTTCAGAAAATTAAATAAATGATCTTGTGCTGCTAAAAACCCTTCATGTGGCAACTTGTTTAAAAGACCTACCCTGCGGGACTGTGTCCCTCCCATATTCCTGAGCAGCGCAATATCAGTTATGCGCTGCTGGCTGCAGGTGGTACTGTCACGGCAGCATTCAGTCCTGTACCGCACTGGTCACTCTAGCACCACAAGCAGCACCTTTTACTAAGTGAGCCAATCCAATAGTCTACGCCTGAGTTTCTGTGGAGATTTTTTAATTCAGTTACTTATGATTCCATGAATCGGGGGTGAAATTTTCTCTGAAGGAGTTTTTTACCCTCGGCCCGACTTCAGGCCGAAGGGTATTGTCATCAGTTCATCTTCTGTCTGTCCGTCCGTCCGTCTGTCTGTCCGTGTGTGCACCTCTAAAGTCAGCATCAATAAACTAGTTACCCATGCCAAAACATTCGCCGTAATGTAGGGAATCCAGGCCTGGAAAGACTTTTTCAGATCGGACCATTTTTTCGGGAAAAAATGGCATTTTTGGCGTTTTTGAAAAAAACTTTGTCGTGGACTGATTTGATGAAGCATTTGAGCTAGGGGGTTTATACCTGGGGGAACGATCATATATATGCGGGGCTCTAGATTAGTGAAAAAAATTTGAATTTTCCAAAATTTTTGTGGGACTTTGGGCATTTTTGTATTTGTAAATGTATGTTCTGTGGAATTCTACTTTGGTTATTGTGTAATTGTTCTGGGACACTTCATAAGTCAGGCCGAGGGTGTTCAAACGCGGGCGTTTCTTGTCTCTGAATCTGAAATGGCTGGGTCTTAAAAGTGACCAGTATGAGCGGCGTTAGCATGAATGCTGACCTGCTATCGTGCTAATATGACACTGGCTGGAATGGAACTCCAATTACAGCTGAGGTGATGACATTAACTGCTGCTGTGTTATTTTATTATATTGTTTGAACAGCGCTTCTGTGCTTTACATCTGTCGGCAGTCCTACGCACATAGTTGCATAATGTTAGGTCCAAGTGCCTGCACAGCCTTTACTGGTTATTTATTTCGCCTTTAGTTATTTTCTGTTGTATAGCGTGAGCAGCGGCAGATATGTCTGCAGGTTGGTTTCCTGTGCGTGATGGAAGGGCTCTGGGGATGTTTGTTTGCTTCGCTTTTCAATAGGAACCAGGAACATCTGTCTACGCCATCTATTTTTCCCGACTCCGAGAAGACATCGATTTTCCACCGCATATTCAATGGCAAACGTGAGCTGAGTTAAACATTTCTCATATGTTCGCTGACCGTTGAAAGCTTGCGCACAAATATATGTATGAAAAAAGAAACTATGAGGATATATTTAATGACCGTACGTGTCAGAGTCTGTGTGTAGCTTTGAGGCCTGTAAATGTGTGAGTGAAACGCGTGTCTGTACACAGAGGCGTGAGAGAGACTCTGCTCGCCAAGCTTCTGTACCCCTCACAGTAACATCATTTCACTCAGATTTACTTTGCTTCTGATGTTATTATTATGGGTGAAATAACTCCTTAGAATGATATGAACTGCCTACGGCTCGTCTGTTTCTTTGACTGTTTGTTCTACCTCCTGCTGGTTGATAAACGGAGGCTCTCTGTTCCTCTCTTTTCAGTCGTCACGGCCATGAAAGTTGTTACGTTTACTAGTTCACGCAAAGCTTTTGCGTCTATGGTAGCTTAAAAAACTACTCAGCCTCCAGGGAAAAAAACATTTGTTGTTGCCAAGTGAGACTGCGCGACGGCTGGTTCCACAAACTGACCGCCGGAACATTCCATCCACAAAACATTATCCCACCGGAAATGCAGCCCGAGTGAACGCTCTCAACCTCCCTCTCAGGACATTTCCATTCCATCAAGACCTATTTTTTCATCCGTGCTCATCACGCGTTTATTTTTTGACTGAGTGCAGTATTTCTGATGCGAGCAGGTGACCTGTTCATAACTCGTCTCCTGTCTGAAATAACTCGGTGATTCATTATTAACTATGCCTTCTCTGGAGGAAATCTCCTGAGTCTGTCTTTCTGGATTTTTTTAAAAGTGGGGGGTGTTTGGTGGTGGAGTCACCCAACCTTTTCCGAAAGCCGCGTACCAGAAGTAGAGTGGCTGTTGGCAACTCAGGGGATATGATCAGTTGGCCTGCGACAAATGGGTGCTGTCCTGCTCCTTGGGCAGTCCCACTGCCCATTTGGAGCAGAATCCATGGGCTCTTAGTACCCAAATCTTTTACAGAGTCATCACAGGGCTGGACATGAAATATAGATTGCCCATTAGAAAAGGCCTCTGTGCAAAGCAGGAAACTGCACTCACTCTGGCCTCTGCCTGTCTATGCACTACAGGTCCACAGGAAACGCTTTGGGGAGGGGGGGTGCTTCAAGATGATGCATATGTAGAAAGAAAAACTCTTACTTTATCTCATTTTCTTCCGCAATTTATATAAACCATTTATTTGCTTTATTTAAAGGATTTTTTTCCTCATTGGAAAGGTGATTTTAGATGGGTTTATGCTGTGTGAAACATCACTCATTTTTCCAGTACACAGACTGAAAGTCACGTGTTGCTCAGTGCTGGGTATTGCCTTGTGTTGCATTGGACTTGTCGCCACTCATTTTTTTGCCTGCCATACTTTTTTCCCTTTTATACTAACCAACTCTAAAAGTAGAAAGCAGGAGTTTCAGTAATCCATACCAGGGCCTTATTAAGCTGTATTGATGGTTGATCAAACTCTGTTTGGCTGCCTGGGTAAAGATCTGACTGAGCTCTGAAGTCTGTGTTCTGATTAGCTGGTTGGGCAGAGGTCAGCAAAACGCCGTTCTGAGAACTGAGTGCTGATTGGCTTTTCAGGCTGAGACCAAAGACTTAGCTGTGTAGGCCAAGTGTATTATTATTGCCTGCTGAAGCGACTGTCAGATGAAGACTTGGCTCTGAAGACTGAGCTCTGATTGGATGCTCAGGCATTAAATGGAGGCAAACCAACTTAGTCTCATCTGGACACGTCAGACAGTGATGCTACCCCATCAAACGTCAATATGGGACAAAAACGGAGACACTTGGCGTTGTTTTTTGACCTTTATGCTTAGAGTTTGGGTTAAGGCTAGGGGTTAGGGGGTAGAGTTCATTTTAACATGCATCAAATAAGAAAGCCAAGTCTCCTTTTTCGTCGTATATTGATGTTTGGTCAGGCAGCATCACCGTATGATGAGTCGAGATGAGACTAGGCTGTGGGGAGCGGTTGTAAAAAGTTCTGCTGTGTAGGAGGAGGCGATGTTTCTGAAGCAGGAGCCGCGTTTCACGGTTGTAGCACGGCTGAATACGTGGCGTCCAGCCGGCCGAGCGTAATTGCTGTGTGCAGATGGTATTTGTGGGTGGCCATCCTCACACAGGGTTAACAGCTGAGGCAATTACCGGCTTCCTCACTGTCAGCTGCGAGATTTCTGCCCCTTTCACACGATTTCATCTTTTTAGCTTCGAAATGAGCCTATTTACCTGCGGATTTACGAGCGCACCCGCCTCTTAAATGCATAAGCAGACGTCCGAGGGTACTTTGATGCTGCGGGGTACTTTGAGCGAGACGGGGAAGGAAATTCTTCCTGTTTTCCCTGTGCCAGATGTTATACTCACCAGCTTCGCTCTCAGGGCTCATTCTGTGGTGCGTTTCTCTGGGTGGAGAAGGGCGGGGGGAGGAAGCCCCTCCCCTAACAGCTGTTTGGCTGTTTCATATTGGTCTTGCCTTCTTTGAACACAGAACTCTGCGCTAAATTCTTTTACCATCATTGGTCTTGAACACTGTTCACATAATGTAACACTGAATATTCTCCTTTAGTGTGAATCCAGCACTATGAGAACACTCTCTAACTGTGGAAACAGGAGTATAGCATTGGGCCGCCCTTTTCCTTCCATGCAGGTATATAGGCAAACCTGCTCGTAGGCTAATAATTTACCGTAATATTTTGGCTGAAGATATTTCATTAGGCATTTAACCCTTTCAATGCTGAATCCGGTAATACATCCAATGGGCAACTCTGATTGGTATGTCATTTTCGTGAAAATATCATTTTAGCATTATTAATTGTCAAACTAGACCTGTTAGGAATTGATACAATAACGACGGGGCAAAAATGTACCACTGACAAATACTAGTGGGACGTGTGTGTCCCGTTAGCGCTGAAAGGGTTAAGGAGGCATTTGTCTTCCTGGTTTTAAACTGCACTATTTGAAGCGTGGTAATTTATCTGAATCTCTGGAGTTAGCATTAATTTGCCTGAAGTGGCCGTTCTCACCTGCGCTTTAATCACTCGGCTGGCCACAGCTGGCGGGAATGAAAAATCAATGAGGCTGTAAAACGCTCTGAGCGTGTGCACATGCGCCGGTCACCTCTGAGAGTACAGCTCACAGAGGCTCTTAATCACCATCTGTCATCAGCTACTGATTGTCACTCGCACTCAAGGCTTTTCTCAACCTCTCTGTTCAAGTGTGTCTGACCGGCCAATGAATGAGGGCTCTCGCTCGTCCGAGTATTTCCTCTGATGAGTCCATCCCTAAACGCTGCGTGTAGAGACAGTGTACGGCGAGCTTAATGTAAGAAGACTTTTAGGTTTTCTCTTTCCGTCCTCCGTGCTGCCCCAGTGTTTTATTTGTGTTCTCTTAGTGTTTAACAGTGTTGTCTTTGTGTTTTATTGGAATTCTTTTATTGTTTTATTAGTATTCTCTTTGTGTTCCTTTTTTTTTTTGTTCCTTTAGTGTTCAATTTGTGTTCTTCTAGCGTTCCTGTGGCTGTCTTTCCCCCTCTTTGTTCTTTCAGTGTTCCCTTTACGGCTGTAACTATTCTCTTTGTGTTCCTTGAGTGTTATTTTTGTGTTCTACTAGCATTCCTATGGCGTGCTTCTTTCCCCCGTGTTCTTTACATGTTTTCTCAGTGTTCTCCTAACGGCTGTCACAGTTCTCTTATTATTCTCTCCGTTCCTCCTGATGGAAGAGCAGGTGTGGAGATTTGTCTGCAGGACTGGCAGTGACTGTTTCCACCCCAGTGAAATCTGTTCCCTCAATCTCGGAGACGCAGATTCCAGCTGTGCGTCGCTCAGAATGGCGCTCCTTAGCTACGCGCGCATCTGTCCCGTCACGCGAAAGAGCCCCCCTCCCTGACCCGCTCTTTTTCTCCAGCATCAAGCGCCTGTCACTCACTTGTCACTCACGCTGTTTCCAGGTGACTGGAGCCGCCCACCCCAGGGCGGAGCTGAGACTGAAGGTCCTTGTTCAGTGAATGGGGAGCCTGTCTCCTCACTGCCGTTACCAGCGTCTGTCATCTATGTGGGGGGGCCTGACCACACACACACACACACACGCACACACACACACACACGTGCATGCACGCACACACACACACACACACACACACACACACACACGCATACAGACACACGCACACACTCAGAGACATGCAGACACACACACACACATATGCAGACACATGCACACACACACACACACATACAGACAGACACACACACGCTCACAAAGATGCACACACACAAATGCGCTCCAGCTTCTAAGTGCCCACAGCCTTGTGCACCACGAGTGTGGCCAGGTGGGCCTCGTGGTTCTATTTCTGTCTTTTTCTTTGCATTTCTCTCTCACTCCATCCACTTTCCCTCTCCATTTGTTACCTTTCTTTTTCTCTCCATCTTCCCGAGTCTCATACTCACATTCTCTGTCTCATTCTCTTCATCCCTCTATTCCTTTTTTTTGTCCTCTTTTCTCCCACCTCCCCCTGTCTGCACCCCCTCCAAGTTTCCCTCACATTTCACTCTCTCAGCCAATCCAGAGCTGCCTGTCTTTGTCTCAGCCACTCACGCGCTTAGTCTCAGAGAGAGCCCGGTCCATTCCTTTGTGCTATAGGTCAGGGGTCGAGGGTCACCTCCGCCCCCCTCCGGCTTTCTGCTCTCAAACTGCAATCTGTCAGCAGCAGCTATTTCAGAAATGCGCTGAATCCCGTTCGCTCTGTGGGGTTTGAATGTTCTGCATTGTCGTCGCCCCCCCAGAAGGCCGACATTTTTGGGTTTTGGGACATTTTGACAGTGGAGCGGAGATGTTTGGTGGATAAATTGCCTTTGAGCAAAAGAAATTCCACTGTTGCCTCTGTTAGTTTGAGCGAAGCCCCGTCCTTTATTTGGTTGCCACTGGCAAAAAGTGGGCACCGTGGTGGTGCAGTGGGTATCGCTGTAGCCTCGCTCCGAGCGGGGCTTGTATCTGTTATGGGGGCTGGCGTAGAGTTTGCATGAGCTCCCTGTGTTAGTTTAGTGTGGGTTTCAGTCAGTTCTCATGCGTGCTGGGCTTCTTGGTGATCAAAATTTTTCATGGGTATGAATGTGTGTGTGTGTGTGTGTGTGTGCGCGCACCCTTTGGTGGACTGGCAGACTGTCAAGTATGTATTCCTCTCTCTTACCCAATGGATATTAAGATTGGCTCCAGTCCCCCTTCTACCCTGATGGGGAATACCTTAGACAGATAATGGATGGATGGATGGATAGATAGATGGATGAGAACCTGAAAGAGCGTCCAGTTACTGTCTGACTCTCTAGTTGGCCAACTGTCCAGCTCAACCCAGGCTTTAATAAAGGCTGATTCATACTCCAAAAGCACAGAGAAATTTGTTCTTGTTCTCGGGGCTGCGAGAACAAGAACAAAGTTCGTTTTGACCGGGACATTTCATACTTCACGAGAAACTCAAGTGCCGAACTCCTGTGGGCTGTGTCAAAAAACTTTACTTGTCCGACCGAGTCAGACCATCTGTCCAGTGAAAAGTCGGACCTTCGATGTCCGTCAGGTGTTTCGATAAAACACAAACAGGATGTCCCACCATGGTCCGACACGGACGGACGCTTCGTCACTGTTCGTTCGAAGTTGCATGAGAATTTACACCTCAGCGATGCACTGCTTTGCTATTTGGCATTCAGATATTTGAAATAAGTTAACGCTAAATGAAAAAAAGGGGAAAATACAATTCTGATTCGGTAGATCATTAACCACTATTCAGACATAAATTAACTGCGCTCATCGCTGTAGGAACGTAGCGTCCATTTTCAGTAGGTTATTAACTGAATACAATCTAGCTAATTCAAAGCAGTCTTTGCTCACTGTGCAGAAACTACGATTGGCAACATAACAAAGCTATTAATGACACAAAAGACATTAAAGCATTCATATCATCTCGATCGCCCATTCTACAGAATTGACTTAAGCAGTCGGGCGATAAGCAGAGCTCCACTCTCGGTCACACTAAGCACCACGAATACGATGTTTAACCACTGAGCACCCAGGCGAGACCGCTGCTTAGGCAGTGCCCCATTAGTGTTCACATAGCATTCATAAAAACACAACTATTTGTCGCACTTGAGGTGTACGGTGCCAACGATTTAAATTTGAAATCTTCACGCGTTGTTATTAAATTATGCGTAGTTGTAAGAAAAATTTGTTCACGGATTTAACAGAGCCCCGCTTCTGGGTGTAGGCTATTATGGTTTTGCGGGCACTGGTACTGTCTTTCCATTCTCGAAATATTTTGGGCTGTCTGCACTTCCAGACAAATTCAAACAAGAACGCCATATACTGGGCTTATATTTTTTTGTCCGACCGGGTTTTAGGACAACTCTCCAGTAGTCCTACAAAGTGGACGGGCCGTTTAATGTAACACTCAGAAAAAGACGGACCATCCGATCCAGTCTGTCGTGTTGATTTAAACAGCCCCCTGTTAAGTCAAAGGGTCACGCCTACTCCATCTTTCTGACCAATCACACAACAGTTCTCGGACCCCATACGAGAAAAGTTCTGCCCAGATGAGGTGTCGAGAACAAGCTGCAAGAACTACGAAAATCCGGCTGCGAGAACAAAATGACGTTTTGTTCTCGCAGCCCCGAGAACAAGAACAAATTTCTCTGTTCTTTTGGAGTATGTATCAGCCTTAAGAATGACATGATCAGTGATTTATCTCCAGTCATCCAATGGGTTTCTCCTTCCTGCAGAGCTAGTAGCTAAATACTATTTTTTACCCATAAATTACCGTCCCTCAAACACATATACATTATGTTCTGTGCATTACATGCATATTCATTGAAAATGAAAGAAATGTGTTGGAAGGACGGGTAAAATTTATGGGTAAGAAATAGTATTTAGCTACCAGCTTTGCATTAAGGAGAAACCCAGGGTTCTCGTGGGACCTCAGAAGTCTGGGTTCCTCTATAAATGCGTCTCCTATTTTACCGCGTAAATGCATTCGCCTTAATTTTGCACTTTTATTAGGGATTACATGGTGCACATAAATCTCGAGTACATGTGAGAGGTTTAATGTTTGGTCTGCTCTTTTAAAAGGGAAGCCGTTTGAAGTGTCACACGCGTGTTCCAGGCTTTTCCGTGATGCTGGAGGGCCCCCTTAATTTCAAAACCTGCTGTGGTGCTGGCTGGCTGGCTGTGTCAGACTGCCATAAAACATGTTTGCAGGAGAATAAGATGATGGGCTTACTCCGCACCAGCTGCGGAGAGGCCCATCACACGTATTGAAGAGGAACTTTTTAAATTCTAATGAAATATGTATTATTGATGGGTTTCTGTATTCGTGAGCTGAAGTCCGTTTCGCTGAATTACCTTCCTGCCGCAGTACGAGTGACTGGTTTTTGGTTTGAATTCCTCCAACAGAGAGTCATGACCGTCTTGATTGTGCGAGTGAGACTGACGCTAGCGGTACATGTGCTAACTCCAGGTGATTAGATTCCTGCTGCTGTCTGTCCATAGACTGACCTTGGCAGAGGCTACTCTGTGGCTAAACAGGAAGTAGACTGTTAAACCACTTCAGAGTGGGTTTTCGGACAATAAGAAAAGCAGCCGGCTTGTTTGAAGTAGGATACGGCTACTTACAGAAATACTCTTGAGTAACACCAAAATGGGATGTGATGGCAAAATAGTTTCCTTTCACAGGTTGTAGATTTGTAAAATATATGGCTGTATATGTCTCTAAATGTGTTTGGGCATCCTAGTTGAGCACCTTTGAAAACTGAAAATGGAAATCAGATCTGTTGTAGTGATGGTGGTGTTCAGACCAGCGCTGAAATTGGGAAAGTTTCCATGTAATTGATCAATATTATAGTCATATTATGAGTTGCGACTCCTCTAGCTCATGTGGGGCTCAGAGATGAATGCCCTTGTCTGCTGCACGAACAGCTGTGTTTGATGTGAAATCCACAGCAGGCAGGATGCATTGTATAATCAGATGATTGCAGGAGTGGGGCCTGAAAGATTAGCGTGTGGTTTGTGTGCGGTGCCCCTCTGACAGGAGCCTGTGCTGGATGATCTGATTTCTCCCTGTGTTACAGGCCTGATACTGGGTCTGTCTCTGCTTTACAAGCCGCATGCCAGGTTTCATTTCACCCTGTTATCGCCATGACGATGGATTTATCCCTGTGTTATCGTGCTACTGCTTGATTTCTCACTGCTGCAGGTCTGACTTTGGGTTTATTTTTGGGTCACAGGCCTGATACTGGGTTTCATACTGTGTTACAGGGTTGACCCTGGATTTGTTCTTGGGTTGCAGGCCTGATGGCGGGTCTCTCGGGGTGTTACAGCGCCTGGTGTTTGGGCTCATTCTGTTACTGCTCTGCGGGTGGAGCGTCACTCAAGAGGAAAGCTTTTCTCCAGCTGTAGGGTTTGAATTTGCTAGCCATTTGAAATCTAATAGATTTAGCGGAAAAAAAATGAATAGCTGACATTTTTCCTGGTTATGCATTTGACATTTGCCATCTTAGAACAGCTGACTTTTATAGTCTTTGTGTCGCACTCATTCTTTGTTTTTTTTTTTTGCTAAATGCAGGATTTACACAGTATTTTAGCATTAGTCCACAGTTTGAAATGCTTGGCTTTTAAAACAATGGAAAAACAAAGTATTCAAAGCACAAAGCTATAAAGCAGAGGAGCTGAGAGGGAGGGGATGTGCGGTTAAGGCGATTGGGCCACAATAAAATCTAAAACGTGTAATGAGCTCTGTGACAGAGATGCAAATCGACACCATGTGGAGGGCGAAGTCTTCAAACATGGTGAAGTGCTTATGTGGAGCTCGGTTTTTTTTTTTTTTTTTTTTGGGCAACCAAGCCCTGGAGTCTCACGCAAGGGTGGCGAGGGAGGTTACGGTGCCATTCGTTTCCTTTGGTTTGTTTCCAGCGAATGCCTTAAGCAGACGATGGGGTTGCTCTCATGTGGAGATCTCATTATGCTGAATTGGGGTGGGAGGCATTCTTTCATTTCAAAAGTCCGTTTCAACACATGACCTTTGCCAGCTTTCAGAAAAATGCTAAAAATTGTAGAAAAAATCCTCACAACATCTTGAAAGGGCAGATCTGCGTACTGAGGAAGCTTCTGGTAACAGATGGCACAGGGGTCCTAGATCTGACACGGTGTCCGAATGGGTCACTCTCGGCTCTTGAAATCTCTGGGAGTCAAACGTGGTCTCGTGACATTGAGGACGGGGGGGGGTTCTTCTCGGAAGAATCATTTGCATACCCCCCTCACGAGTGTATGGCTGGCCAATCCCTGACTGTATTGCTATGATTTCTGCTGTGACATCATTAAAAGCAGACTTTTAGATACTTCCATTACCACTTTAAAAGCACTTACAGATGCGCTCCCCACTATGTTATGGTTAGGGTAAGTGAAGCTAAGCATTTGGAATGCATATTTTGCAAATGGAGAATAATGGGGCTTCTTTTAATGCATGAATTATAATTTTTGTGTGTGTGTGTGTGTGTGTGTGTGTGTGTGTTTTCAGGGTGTGATGAGGCTCATGCCTACTGAGTGCACAGAGATAGGACTAGCTACGCTAATGTTGTTGATGAGCTGTACTTGTTCTGGAAAGCTTGAGATCAGCAGGGTCTGGAAAGCCCTGAGTCATACATTATCTTTGCGGAAATCAGTGTAAATTATACTACCTTTGGCTCGGCACAGATAACGACGCTTTTATCAAGTGGGTCATCCACTTTAATCAAAGGCTTTTCACTGGACCCATGTGTGTTGTTCACACCACGGCTCTGTGGATATTCACATTGTGGATCAAAGTTGTAGTAATGTAATAATCAAGTGTTATAAATGGTGTATAGAGCATTTGTAACTTCCTCGGTGTAGAGCTGTTCCTGACATCTGGGCCAGGTCACGCGGTAACAAAGTTACAAAATTGGTGCATTTGTTATCATAGCTCCAAAACTAAGTAAGATAGAGTTACAGTTTAAATGGCTTTGCATAGGTCTTCCCTAGTACTTCAAAAAGCAAAATGGTCAACTTCGTTCACTTGATTTATTTTGGGTGAAAACGGCAAAAACTGGTCTGCAACGGAGGCACGAATTTGTAACTCCAATACCCACCAGTTTTTTGCCGTTACCTTGTGACATCTGTGTATGGCAGCTTCACCAGAATGCTCATGTGCAGTTTCATTAAACGTGTGTGTGTGTGTGTGTGTGTCACTCTGTCAGAACATAAGGGGGCTGTGTGGCTTGGGGCTACTGACCCATCGTGTTCAGACCACTTGACTGGGGAAGCAGGCGGGGGTGAGGAGCCGATTTGCAGAAATTGTAAGCGGTTGAGCAGCCTCATGCCTTCGGATTTACGAGACGTGATAATCTGTGTGCATCAGCTGGTCCTGTCTGAGCAGGCGCAGTCCCGGAGTAATTGGTTTTTGCACCTGCTATGGGCAGCTAATTACAGCACACAGAGAGCTTTGCTTGACATATGAAGGTCTAGGATAATGAGTATTTCCTGGGATTTACTTTGAATGATTTGGCGCAATTTTGTTTGATTGAAGGCCTGTGGTTTATTTTTACTTTAGCTGAACAAGTACTTATTGTGATCAGAGGCTTAGGCTTATTGCTACAGCTAACTGGTCTGTTAGTCATTAGTGTGCTGCATACCATCATACCCATGATGCAATGATACAAAATTCATTGACCACCTGGATTAGAAGCAACTAAGAATCTGAAGCTAACGTTGGCACAGCTTGTCTTGTTTGGTGACAAACGCTGTAATACAAGGGCTGGAGGCCAAATCCTGGACTATACCTACCAGAATCTTAGCGTGATCACTGATCTAGGTTATGTATCCTGCAATAAATGACATGGGACGCCTGTACTGTGTTTTAAACATGAAGAATACCATGAAGGACCTAGAGCTGATGCGTCAGAACTGCGTAGCTGGATTGTTTGCCTTCAGGACCTGATTGCACTTTACAGTGGATTCATTGATCGAGTAAGAGATGGTATCTCTGAGACTCGTCCTCATGACGTGAAAGCAGACAATCGGCAGGAATCTCAATGTACGCCGGCAGTCAGAATCCCAATTGTATGGTGTTCTGGGGTTTCACTGTAGCTGAGTAATGAATGCAATATCAGGATTAGCAGTTTTCAGTTTACTGAGGTCCACTTGTAGTATTAGGAATTTATAATCAGTTTAAACTGCAGCCCACAGTACAGATGAGTGTTGGGTGGCATTAATGAGGAGATGTGAGCAATTTAATGACAAGCTGATGTGTGATTCAGGCTGATGGATCCGTCGTCTTTTTTTCTTTTTTTTTTTTTTTTTTTTTTGACGGAAAATCTTTGGTGCCTAATTTTGTCATGGTGCCATCAGCAGTTTTTACATACAAGTCCTTGGGAATGTTACACGCATTGTGAGCGATTTCCTCTCCTGTTAGAGATGGCAGTAATTCAATGTGAAGCGCGGGCTCCTGACAGGTCGCTATCTCCGTGCGTAATTGGTGCCGTAAATTAGTCTATGCGGCTACCTTGGACTGAGCTTTAATCGAATTATCCCGGCGGAGGAAGTTCTGGCATGTGAGCAGCTTAATCCTGATGCTGTATGAATGAGCACTCTGTGAACTTGGGAAGGGGGATGGTGGTATGCGTGGCATTAGCATTAGCACCTTACCGCTGGCTGAGCTGTGTGGTGCCAGAGCGTGTAGGGAGGAGGTGAGGGTGCTATGTCTTTGTTCGAAATGTCCGATAGCACGAAAAATTTCCCATTGGATCGACAGCCTGTCAGTTCGATGTCCATTATCCGACGTACAAACCCCCATAATGTCGAAGGCCCAATGGTCCAAAAAATGTCCCCTGGGACCGAAAGCCCATTCTTCCTACGTCTCATTATCCCTAAACAAAGAAAGAAGTGAATGACAGCTTTGACAGCAACACAGCAACAGAGAGGCTCTGGAGAAAAGGATAGCAGTCCTGTCAAATCCACCTCGGATCATAGCGCATCTTGAGCGTCCTTCCTTGGGCTGCAAGCTAGTCCCCATCAACAAGGGGGGTTGGGGGGGGGAGAAATGACAGCCTGTCAGATTAATGGGCTTTCGATCCAGTGGGACATTTTTGGGACTATTTGACTTTCACAATAATGGCAATTCGTTTTTCAGATAATGGATGCTGGACGCTGATGTTGCTAATGTTCTTTTGGTCCAATGAAAAAATGTTTGTATTATTGGACCTCAGGAATAATGGACCGTTAGAACAATGGGAAGTCCCCAGAGAGGGCAATGGCGTGATTTTGCCAAGTTAGGCTGTGGGCAGCCGGGAAGAAATTAATTGATCGTTCTGTGGCAAATTCTGCCATGTAATGAACAAAAGGAACACCACCTGCGTCCTGCAGTTTATCTTCTCACAACATTTAAAGCACTTTATCACGGACCTTTCATCTGAGCCTCGGAATTATAACTTTGAACAAATGCAGGGCTTTGGAAACCAAAGACGCATCTGACAGAGGGAAGTACTGTAGATTAGTGAAGTGGACAGTGTTCAAACCCACACTTGTAAGTACACACACAGGCCCTTGTTTGCACACACTCGGTCAGTGTGCATCACAGCCTGTAATTAGGTCAATTCTCCTGGGTTCATACAGCAGCTTTATTAATCTCAAGTGTCACATCGATTGGAGACATTGAGCTGTGATGGTGCTCCATCCCTCCTCTGTAATGATCGTACCTCAGGTCAGAGGCTATAGCCTTGATTTTTTTTTTTTACTGCCTCTAAGACCCCAAAATAAATGTGCAGTTCTGGCCCAAGTACTGTTTTTAAAATTTCACCACTGAAATTCCCCCAGATCACTGCAACTGTGACAGAGGCAGTATTTCCTGTATTCAGTTGAATATAACAAACTTTAATATAGATTCATAACAATTCTGTATATCAAAAAACAGCCGATTACAAGTTTTAGTACATTGCTGAAATTGATAATGCAGATTTTTAAAACATGATATCTCTCATGTCCGTGACCTTTGTGTGGTCTGCAGCCGGGCTCATAATCATTCTGACCTTCTCATGTGTGTTTCACTTCTACGGGCCACTGAAATCAAAGGATAAAAACAATCTCAAATGGCTCCTTATATCATCCTGTGTTATAACTTGCGTAAATAGCGGTCTGTGTGTTCGTAAAATGGCAGCATCGCTTGGCTCAAGGCCGCCAGGCTGTGGCTTTTCTCTCCCTTTTCCACGGACATCCGTTGCTCTTGGGATCTGCCCTCAGATGTGATGCCTGCCAACCTGGCCTACAGTTTCACAGGGCTGTTTTATTTCATGGAGCACAACCCAGCCCTTTCTCATGCCCTTCTGTGGTCACTGAGGGACCTACGGTTTCTGCTAAGCCACCTGCCTGCAATCCCTGCTGAGTTTGGTGCAGTGGAACCTGCAATTCTTGCTTTCTGAGTCCAACCCAGTGAAACCTGGAATTCCTGGGGTCTAATTTATAAAAGAAATTGCACAGATATCATTTTGAAATATTTCAAGGATGAAAAATAGGAAGTGGCGTTCCATTAAAAAATATGCTTATTTCTGAAATTGTGGGTGTGCTGAACTGCATACAGTTTTTACTTTATAAATCACAGTCATCTTGAAATCCTGTGAATGTGCACGTGCCTATTGGTTAAAAATGTTTTAAAATCAAATTGGTTTTGATAAATCAAAAATCAGCAGGTGAAAACGGCATATGTATCTTTTTTGATACGCGCAGCTGCTTCAATGGTGCAGATCAGAACAATGTTGTCTCATATTCGCAGGGCTTGAATGATGGGTTTGTTCTTGGCATTAAACAAGGATTGTTCTGTCCAAGGATGTTGAGGAATCTGTACTTTTTTGTGTTGAACCTAATTAACTTTGTTTTGGTGAATTATGCAAAAGACGATAATTACATTCACCACTACATGGCCAAAGAAAAACTTACCAATTCAGGATATTTAAAACTGGTAAAAACTCAAATTTAATTTGTCAGATTTTAGCACTGAATCCTGGCCAGTGGCTTTCACATGCGGCGAGTGCCTCCTGCTACTCTCACAGGAAGTCAAAACCTTAAATCTGACCCCTTAAGCCATTCTGTTTATGGGTCATGTGACCGCTCTGTCTGGGTAAAGGTCATTTTAAATGTGGCATGAGAGCAGAGCTTCCGCCGCAGCCGTAAACTTGGGGCTGTGTTTGGGAACGGTGCCGGTTTGTGGAGAGGTCAGAGAGTGTGTGCGCTCCTCGCCCGTGTGCAGACTGGGCCAGAGTCTCCCTGAAGTTCCACAGAGCCGCAACTCAAACAAATATCGAAAGCAAATTCTTCACAGGGCTGAAAGTCTCTTCTCACTCCTGCCAGTTCACTGGTTTTTCGTTTCTCTTTCTTCCTTGACTTCAAAAACTCAGCAGTTTACTTTGGGCCTTTGGCACCTCTGACCGCACGCTGTGTGTGTTCAGACTTGGTGTGGTCCTGGAGCTGTGTGTCCCTGATGAGTTGGAGATGGATGGAGGATGTGTTGGGTGAGGAAGGTGCAGAGAGAAAAGCCTTTATTTAAAATGTAACGGAAGTCACAGGTTGACGGACTGTGTGTACGGCCATTTTGTCATCCGATCTGTCTCTGTCCTTACCTCACACCTGTTTCTAAGTCTGTTAAGCCTTAAGGAGAACAAGCTCTTCACTTTGACCTGGAATGACCCCTTCATGCCGTATAGAGCTGAGGCCAGGCAAAATGGCTTGTGATTGGTGCTTTGGATTCGCTCTTGTACTTGGTTTTGTGGGTCACTTTGCTTAAAGATCCCCTTTTATGTCACCAGGTGTACAGCCAATTAGTTATTACAAGCCATTTCAAAATCTTTCCCCTCTTGACATCACACGAGGAAGTAAACAACCAGAGGCAAGAAGAACTGATCACCTGCAGCAAAGCAGTCAATCTGATTTCACTATTCTGGGTTGTCACTCCCCCTTGTGATGTCAGTAAGGGCAGATTTTCAGTTGCCTCATAATGGCTAATTAGCTGTGCACCTGGTGGCACGATAGGGAACCTTTAAGGATACCGCTATCGGTAGTTTACACACACCTCTCTGTAGTTTAGAGATGTTCTAATGATGTGATGTTGTGAGATACGTGATGGGTTTTGACTCCAACGTGTCCTCGCTTGCTCTCTCCTGCAGCCGCGCGATCAAATCCAATCAGGACCTGCTTCCCGAAACCCCCTGGACTAACATCTTCTACAACGACTTCTGGGGGACTCTGCTCACCCACAGCGGCAGCCACAAGTCCTATCGGCCGCTCTGCACGCTCTCCTTCCGCATCAACTATTCCGTCGGCGGGCTGGAGCCGTGGGGCTACCATCTCGTGAATGTGACGCTGCACGCGGCCGTGACGGGGCTGTTCGCCCGCCTGTCCCGCCTGCTCCTCGGGGACGGGCGTTGGACGCTGGCGGCCGGGCTGCTCTTCGCCTCGCACCCCGTGCACGCCGAGGCGGTGGCGGGCGTGGTGGGACGGGCTGATCTGGGGGCGGGGCTCTTCTTCCTGCTGTCCCTGCTGTGCTACACCCGCCACTGCGCCCTCAGACCCGGCCCTGCCCCTGGCCTTAGCCCCGCCCCCGGCACCTCCCGCTGCTGGGCGTGGCTCCCGCGCTGCTGGGCGTGGCTGCTGGCGACGATGGCGTGCGCTGCGTGCAGTATGCTGTGGAAGGAGCAGGGCGTGACGACCCTCGCTGTCTCTGCTGCCTACGACGTCTTCGTCTTCCATCGACTCAAACTGCGCCAAGCGCTCAGCTTCTTACTGAAGGTGAGCCTGTCTTCTGGCGTGTGTGTGTGTGTGAGAGAATTTTAGCTGTGTGAGGGCGAGAGGCAAGAGAGAGAGCAGGGAGGCTCCTTGTTTAAAGGAAAACTGATTTAAGGCTGAGAAACATAAACTCCCTGTGGGAGGCTCAGTGTTTCTGTTTGAAAGTGTTGAAAAAGCCCCTGAGATTTATGTAATTAGCCTGAGTGGAGTGAACAGCATTAACACAAAATAAAAACTTCAGATTGAAGAGTGATATATTCCTTTATTCAATCTTATTCACTTCAGTCTGGCAGGACAGCCGGCAAACAGCCCGAGGTCTCGCGGAACGATTCCGCTATAGTGCTGCGAGAATCCGTCTCTCTCTGTGAAAGTATGACCTCTACTCCAAACAAGTTTGGATAGTGTGTGAAATGTAAAAGAAAAACAGAAATGAACGATTTACTATTCTGTTTTGACCTGCATTCAGTTGAAAACGATACTTAGACAAGATGGTTAACTCTTTAATTAATCGACTGTACGTGTTTGATTTATTTATTTATTTATTTTGTTCGTTGGTTGCCGTTATGATGGTCTGTTTCTTTTGAGTGCTCAGCTCCTCAGAAACAATTTGAAACTTGACTTGTCGGTTCACAGCAAGCTTTTGCAGTTTGCGTCAGTCCGTCCGATGCGCTGCGGTCCACAGAGGGCGGCTGGGAGCCTGGTTGTTGTTGATATGGCTTCGGTTTTGCACCGCGCAATTTACTTCCATTTGTAGATGCACCGACAAACTGTGTTTACTGTCACCAGTTGTCCAGACTATTCACAAGTCCATGTGGTTATATTCATTACAAGAGTACGTCAGTTTTTAAAGCAGCATCTTCTGAACTCTGCATAAAGTGTATTTTAGCAAGTAACTTTATCTTATAATGAGGCACAACTTCTTATTTTTTCTTTCTCAAGTTGAAGATATTGGTTTATTTCGAGTTACTTGACGAGTGAAATTGGCCCACGGACAAACTGAGAAATTATTTAAAATTGTCTCGCTTCAGTGGCAGAATGTTTGTTTTACTGAGGAAAGAAAAGGTAACAGAAATACGTGTTTTAAGTCAAAATACAAGATTAAAATGCTTAGTAAGATTTTTTTACAGTGAGGAGCGTGAGGATCTCAGGTATTCAGTGATGACTTTCTGCCCTGCTGTGTAGGTTTTTCTGGATTCTCAGAATCTTCTCATGATATTGTAAACTGAATAAGGTGAAACCCATTGCTGTTATGCATTGAGAAACTTTGTTCCTTAGGCGTTTGCATATTTGCTCAAGCCGCTTTATGTAAATTAGTGAACTTTGAACCATCCTTGCTTGTAAAGCACTCAGCCTGTTGTGAATGTTTCTTTTATAGCCAATCCTGTTCATATTGCCTTTTACGCATCAACTTGTTTGCCTTGTTTTAAGGAAATATATTGGCGACATTAAAATTGGAATTAGCAGTATTTGAACTATAAATGCACAAACGGGCTTCACTCCTAGACTTTATGAGCGCAGGACCAAAATCAGCAATAATGAAATTAGAAAAAAGGTTGCACTTTGCATAAACACATTTACTATAACAGGCGTGCGGAGACGCCTGTAATAATAAATGTGTTTATGTGAAGTGCGACCTTTTTTCTAATTTCAAATTAGCAGTAATAGCTAAGGTCAGAAAAGCTGATAATTCAAACACTCAAAATGATTTATTTACATTCTTTTGGATTAAATATAGGTGAAAGAAATTGTTTAAATTACCGGTTTTTGATTTTATTAGCATATTGCACACTGTCCCAGCTGATTTGGAGTTTGGTTTGTACACATTGATGCTTGGAGGGGCTAAAAATGAGAACTCACTGGACTAGGCCCGTTCTGCAGCAGGCAGCGGGGGCAGTAAGAGTGTGGTGACTGATCGAGGGGGTATCTGAGATGTTTGAAGTTGATTCTGACCAGTTGACAGCTCCTTGACAATGTAGCATTTACCTCAGGTTGAGTCCAGGAAGCAGAATTTTTAAGTCCTGCCAAGAGTTTGTTCCACCAATGAAGAAGTCTTTCAAATGATTTCACTGATTTTCGTCACGTATTGTGCGTATAGTCCAGGAGTTTTGAGGAAAATATTGGAGAGAATATTACATTTCTGATGTTGGTTTTCTCTCTACCTCTGTCCTGAAGTCCAGCTGTGTTTGTACAGAGCGTGTAAATCTGGACCCACCATTAGCAGGGATAGCAGGGCGGTGGTGTATTGAGAGCCGTTAAACAAGATCTTGTAAGTGTCTATAATGATTGGCTGCTCGGGTTGGATAAGCCTCCCTAATCATTGGCTGCCTTGTTAAAAAGATTAATTTCTTCCCTCTTCGACTAGCGAGAGGAGGCTGGGTGTGTTCATTATCAGGAGACGGTAACGCTTTAGGCTTATTTGTATTTATCGCTTTCTGACTCGGAGCATTTGTGCACACGTGTATGTGCCAGTGAGGAGAGTGTGTGAATAATGAATTCTGGATTATGCCTTTGTGAATGAGGTGTTAATGCTCTGAGGGAGCAGTTGTGTGTTTTGTGAAATAGTAGTTAACGGAATATGCGCTGCTGTATCACATCTGTGAGTTTGTTGTGTGATTCTGCAGTGTCGTCCGTATATCTGTTGTGACTCGTTTCTAAGTGTGTTGTGGTGCCACGTCTTTCAGTCTCCAGAGCCGTCTGCACGTCTGCCGCGCGTCCTCAGTCTGTTTTCCTCTTACTGTCCGGTCATTAACCCTTAGATCGCTCTAGGAAACTAATTGTTGGCCAATGATGTAAGACATAGGTTTTCAACAGCATGTGATTTCTATCATGTGGCAACCTGTTTAAAGCTCCCCCACGGTTGCCACATTGTAGGTTTTCAATTGCTCCGGGTTAATTACTTTTTTTGATTCCTTTAAAATTTATTCAGGGCTCTAAGGGTTAATATAAAAGCTTTTCACATCTTATCGCCGTCATTCTACGAGGCTGATTTTCCATACGTCCGACCCGGTTTGGTCAGTTTTGCTGTTTTATATGAAATCAGCGTGATGGCTGACATTTATGCAGATGAGATGTGGAACATCCTGAGGCCCCAGCCAAGCCCACATGCCCTGGATCTTCTGTTAGTTTCCCATGGTTAGTGATGCAATTGGTATGAGAATAATAGAAGCTCCGCAGGCAGTGCGGTCAATAGGGAGGGGAATCATGCCTATTAATCTGTGGTGTAAGGATGGTGCTCTTCAGGCCCCGAGTCGCAGCAGCACAGATGGGAGGACCTCTTGAATTAGGCTGGCTGTTTGTTACCCGGCTGCTCTCTCAGATGGAGATGTGTTCGGGCTACTGATGCTGTCGGCCTTCATCGCACCGCAAAAAACGAAAGATGAAAATACTAGTAAGATGAATTTACTTATTTTAAGATTTAAAGCACATATTTCTATCGCCATTTTTCTTAGTAAAACAAAAAAAAAAATTATCCTTGATTTGAGGTAATTTGGACAAGCCTGCTAATGGAGTAAGAAAATTTTCACTTGTCAAGCAAATAGTATATTATTTTCAGTTACTATTTGTTGACAGGTGAAGATTGACTTATTCCCTTGGCAACCTAGTCAAAATTACCTCAAATCAAGGACAATTATTTTTGTCTTTCTAAGAAAAATGGTGGTAGAAATAAGTGCTTCAAGTCTTAAAATAAGTAAATTCGTCCTACCTAGTATTTTCATCTTTCATTTTCTGCAGTGCGTAAGACCATAAACCACCAGCTTCTCCTGCTTTCTTCTATCACTGAACTCATTGAGTCTGTTTTGTGTTTTGTGTCTGTATTCATGTCGTATGTGGAAAGGCGGCTCAGTGTACAGTTTGTGTATTATTGTAATCGTTAAACCCCAGGCTGTGTCTACTGGCCATGGCCACTGCTGTCCTATGAAAGCAACAGCACATTCAGCTGCATTCATGCTAACAGTGGAAATAACCCTTAAATTCAAATGCACTCCATCCCTGCGCGTTTCTACTTTAATAGGGGTGAATTTTAAGGGAAATGTGCGTTTTATGAGCAGCTTGTAGGAGTAACAAGCTCATTTTCGTAAACATTCATTTACTAGCAAATGTAGGAATTAGCGCACCTAGCTTGGCAAATCTGTAGCTCCTTTTTACATGTAATGGGCGGCTGTTTTCCGCTATGAAAGGTTAACTTCTGCAGATTTGACCATTACTGTGCTTTTCCATGACAAAAATTGCCTTGTTTGGCAATTATAGTAAATATTTGGACAGTGCTGCGGCAAATATGATCCAGATATTTAAAATGATGGAAAAAATCTGTATTTCCGCAGATGCATACTATTTATACGCTACTTAAATGTGAATGTTATAAAAATGAATCTCTCCTGAGGTCTCAAATGGGAAAAGTCCGGTAATCGGCTCCTAAGTTCTGCATAATAACAATTTTAAGTAGAAGGAATGAAGTCTTGGCAAGTGGTTAGAATCTCTCACAGAACTTTCCAGAAACCCTCCCTCTACCTGTGACTGATTGTCACTCTTCTGTGGATCCCCACCTGGTCAGAGAGGGGAGAAACCCTTGTGGTCTGCAGCACTAGCGAACCATGCTGGCCGCGGGCTAACTCTCACGAGGCAGAATTCCCCTTCTCTCCTCTTTTGTTTGAGCTCAGGTCTCCCCCTCTCATCTCCCCTCTGCTCCCTGCATTTCTCCTCTCTCCCTCCTTTGTCCCACGTCCTGTGCCGGGCCTGTTCACATCGCTGTGGAGTTTAGATGAATGTGGCCACTGTGGCGCGTCGCTCTTCGGGACTTTGTTTGATGCTTGATGACTGTACATTCATTGGCCTACCTTTATTTGCATCAGTCGCTGTTTACATTAGTGGGGCGCTTGCCTTAATGGCTTTATGTTTAGCAGAGAGAAGAGTTATGGGGAGACAGATGCACACTTGCATACACAAACACACATACACGCACTCACGCGCTCCTGAATGCCCCCCACACACACACTCATACACACATACACACACACACGCATACCTGCGTGCACACACACAGGTGGAATACAGTGGTGGGGATTGAAGAGTGAGTGTGGTGTGTGTTTCAGCATTTTATCCATCTACAGCTGCAGTGGCGGTGCACACGCGTGTCGTCACATCTGGAGTCACGCCGCCTGCATTAAACATGAAGATAAAGACTACTTATAATGAACAACTCAGTTATTAATCCAAACTTTAAGTTCAAACGTATGGGAAAATAATAAATTATTTTTGAATCAATGTTTAGTCTTTCAATACCATTACGCTTCTCATTGAGTAATATAATTTGTTGCGAAAACCAGAGGTGTCAAAATTATTTGCAGCCCTCGTTTTGTGTTTTGTTCAAACCACCCAGGGAAGATCACAGCAGTGAGTCTTTTTCTGTGTCTTTTGGTCAGAGAGTGCTTTTGGAGGGATTTTTGACTGGTCCTCATTGTTCGTTGATATCTTGGGTTTATACTGACGAACTTCCCTTTACAATGCAGACCGCAGGATTCTGATGGGATTCGCGTCCAGAGGCTGAATCGGCCATTTCAGAAGATGGATGTTGTTTCCACTTCACCGTTTCTGTGTCGATTTTGATGCGCATTTGTTTTTCGTATTTGGTTCAGTAACAGAGCTTGTTACTCGAGGGTGTGCGATATTTCGGCATCACGCGGCGGCCCCCTGGGTTTCGAAAGGCCTACGAGCGAGGCCAGCCAAAGCAAACGACGCTGCCACACGATTCGAGAGAAAAGCTCTCCGGCAGAATCGCTCTTGGACAGCTCAGTCGAGCAGTTCTGCTGCCAACATCTCGGCAAGGTTCGCATTTGGGTTGTGTTATCTCCGCTGGTCCCGTCCAAAAAGTATTCTTTCAATCACGCTCATGTAACGCAGACCTTAATCCCCTTAACCTCCATGCGGAGGGCTTTATCTACTGAATGCACTGTAATGAGAATTGTTCTGGGCACTGGGCATGTGAACGGTGTGTAATTTCCCCACACCATGCGAATGGCAGTTTTGAAATTATGTTATGCGTTTCACCATCAGGTCCAATTTCCCTCAAACTCCAGTTTCTCATTTACTCCCTCCAATGGACTCCAGTCTGTCCTTGTTGTACATCTGGACCTCAAATAGACTTAAAGCACAGTGTAGACTTCAAGATCCCTGCACTGTAAACGGTAGATTTCCAGTGTAAATACGACGTTCGAAAAAATAAGAGAATATTCCAAGAGTGGCCTCTTTGTGTGAGTTGTTTTAATCAAGGTTTTTACTTAGTCAGTGTTTCCAGTGTCGCACAACATCATTTTTTAAAGATTGAGCATTTTCACCACAACAATTTTCATGTGCTAACAATCAATTCGCCCTGTTTTTTCTTCAACAAAAGCCCTCTTTTACACGGGATAAAATCACCTGTTACAGATTAACTTCAGCAACTGTTTCTCAGGATGAGTTAAAAGGCACCGTTGCATAAACTTCACGAAAACATTGTCCTGGCGATCTGAAGGCTATCTGTTACACGGATTATCGATCACCCTGCTGCTCGCCAAAGTTTTCTGTTTAGCTGGGCATTCCTCTGTACGGGCACTGTGAGTTTTGATTTTTAGTACGGCAATGAACAGCGTTTCTCAGCAATAATGTCCGTGAATCATTTTAAAAAAGTTCTCGTATTGGATTTAAATTCTTCAGTTTTAATGTTCTTCATAGTGCTGTTTATGAGGTTTATGAGGCTGTTTTACCGCAGCAATTCATTTGTATGCAGATGACCCTGCCCATTCTCTTCCTTGGTGGTTCTACTGGTTTCTCATAGCCTCGCGGCCGAAGGCATTTTTTTCCTGGAAGAGCTGTGTTAAACTGCCCTCTGATGTTCGCGGTCAAACCGCGTTTGTTCTTTTCGTGGATTGTTTTGTCCAATTCACTGACTTCATCCAGACTCATGAATGAATTTCACTGCGTCTGTACTGCTGAGAATAAACTGAAGACAGGCAGAGCACTGGGGCCTCGTCTGGGTCCTGAGCCTGCGACCTTCCTGTTGTGAGGTCATCGCCCTCAGTGGCATGAGCCTGATGAACGGGGCTCATCCTTGACACATCTTCTTTATCAGTCTCGGAATTCCTGTTCCACTCATGTTCTGTTGACTCTTGTAGCTTTTAGAAGCAGTTTTGCGAAGTTGTAGGTTTGTGGCGCTTCAGTTGTGAGGTGATGCATTACTGGACTACAGCAGTCGTGGGGCTCAGCTTAACTGAAGATTCCTGTCTGTGTTCCTGCACCTTTTATTTTGTTTAGTTTGTATGAACCAGCGAGTGAAAAATGGCCATGAACCATATTTGAATCAGCGGCTTCAACACAAAGTAATAGGGTCATCTAAACCTTAATGCTGAGAAGCTGAAGTGAGAAAAATCCAAATGGCATCTGTGTAAAATCTCTGTTGGAAAGATGAAAAGTCTGTTTAGAACAATAATCCAAGGCCTCTAAGCTGGTGGATTTACACGTTTAGTGACGGAGATGAAATTTGCATCGTGGTGCTGCAAATAGAACAAGCCTTTCCTAACGTGTGTGTGTGTGTGTGTGTGTGTGCGCGCACATATATGTGTTGTGTCTGTTTCTGTGAGTGTGTTTGTGTGCATATGTGTGTGCGTGTGTGTGTTTGTGTGTGTATGTGCGGTTTCATGCTTCAGTATGATGGAGGGTTGTGTAGCTTGCCGGTCTGTGGCTGATCAGTCCTTAATGTTAACACATGGGGGGGGGGGGGGGCTGAAGGTGGCTTGCCCTGGGCAAGCTTTGTTGTACGAAACCTAAAATAATATTGAATGTTTTTTCATCGTCCCGTTTCCGGACCGCATCTTTGCACCACGGAGGGGAGGTTCGAGGAGAGATAAAGCAAATCCCAGACCAGCATAACACCAGCACCGCGATTTAATCTCCTGTCACCAGCTGTTCACTCCATGGGTCAAAGAGGCAAAGTCAATAACCGTGGCCTGGTTTTCCCAGCAGTGATACAGCCTCGGGGAACCTGTCCTTTTTAATTTGGTCATTTGGTCGTTATGAACCCCGAGGCTATGGGAGCAAAGGCTTGTGGGTAAAGGACCCATTCCGCACAATTTTTTTTCTTTATATTCCCGTTTAAACAAACACATTGACATCAGCAGGATGTGTGTTTTTCAAATGCTGTGTAAAAGCCCTGCAGTTATATCAGATGGGGGTGAACAGAATGTTGCCTGCAGCGCTGCGTTTAATCTCTCATTGTGAGGAAAACCAGATAATCAATACAAAAGCTCAGAAATTGCATTTTTTTGTGTTACCGCCATGGATGAACTGGTAATGGCTATTTCCTGGTAAGACAACACGTATTAAAAAAAAAATATTTGGTTAGCATCCCCGCCTACCTCAGAAAAACACTCCCACATCCTTTTTAATTCTTTTAATTTTTTGTGTTTAATTTGTCAAAATTGCGCCAAAAAGAAAGTGAGAAAAATTCTCGGAATCCCTGTTGTAATGTGAATATAGGCCACTAGATGGCAGTATTTACCTTTTTTTTGTTAAGCTCAGACTGGAGTCATGTTTAGACATGTCCTGGACATGTCTGGGGCAAGTCTCAGAAAATTAAAAAAAAGAGGTCTAAATGTGGGTGGGGTCTGCAAAAGAGTATATAAGGAAAAGAATTGAGACAGTAAAGGAGCAGGAGAAATTGCAAGAAGAAGGATACACGTGACCAGACCTGTCATTTCTGTTCAGAACCTGAAGTTTCTTTTGAGGATTTCTGTCTGCGTTAGAGCATTATTTTTCCTTATCCAGGACATCACCAAGCCACCTACAAAAGGGACTGTAATTATTTCTGTTTTTTCTTATTTATCAATCTTGGTCTTTAGTTGTAGGTTGTTATTAGTCTTTGTCTTTGTTAAAAATTAAATGTGTTTTAGTTGTTAAAACTGTGTTTGTCATCCCTTGCTGTTGCTGTTGTGTTATAAATGTAATAACAAATTGGGGCCATAACAAATTGGGGGCTCAAGGTCCGGGATAGACCACTTTGTGAGTAATTTATTGAAAATCTAATATTTCAATTTGTAAAATTGATTTTTTTTAATTGAATACATATATATTGACAACAGCAATGGATGATTTCTTGGCATCACCAACCGTAGGGGTTTTGAAGTCTTTTAAAAAGACAGAACTGCTAGAAATTTGCAGACAGTTGGAGCTGACAGAGGTAAAACCAGCCATGCGAAAAGCAAGACTGGCTAGAGAGATAGTTGAATATTACATTGATGAAAATGTATTTGCACCAGGAGATCTGGAACAGTTTCCAGTGGAAAATCCAAATATAGAAATGGAACTTAAATTAAAAATGCTAGAGATTGAAAGGGAGGAAAAAGAAAAACAAAGGCAGTTTGAGTTGGAAAAATTAGCAAGAGAAGAAAAACAAAGAGAATTTGAGAGGGAAGAAAAAGAAAAACAAAGGCAGTTTGAGTTAGAAAAATTAGCAAGAGAAGAAAAACAAAGAGAATTTGAGAGAGAGAAAGAGGAAAAAGCAGAAAGAGAGAGACAGAGACAGAGAGATTTTGAATTAGAGAAATTCGATAGAGAAGAAAGACTCCAAATGGAGCAACTGAAAATAAAAATTCAAACTGAAAATAAATTTCGGGCTAGCCAGGAGGTAAAACTGGTGCCTCCATTTTCGGAAAAGGATGTTGACAACTATTTCCAGTGTTTTGAAAAGGTAGCAAAGAGTTGCCAGTGGCCAAAGGAACACTGGCCTCTGATGTTGCAAACTGTCCTCAAGGGTAAAGCTCAACAAGCCTATTCGGCTTTGTCTGCAGATGATTCCTCTGATTATGAGGTTGTCAAAAAGGTTATTTTGAGAGCTTATGAGTT
This sequence comes from Gymnothorax reevesii, assembly GCA_029721435.1. Taxonomy (NCBI): domain Eukaryota; kingdom Metazoa; phylum Chordata; class Actinopteri; order Anguilliformes; family Muraenidae; genus Gymnothorax; species Gymnothorax reevesii. The sequence goes on from CM056579.1 coordinate 107,531,324, forward strand.
GGTTCCAGAGGCTTACCGACAGAAATTCAGAGGTCTGAAGAAATCTGAAAATCAGACTTATGTTGAATTTGCTAATGAAAAGCAGGTTTGCTTTGAGCGCTGGTGTACTTCTATGGAGGTCAAGGATGATTTCAACTCACTAAAAGAGATGGTGTTAGTTGAAGAATTCAAGAACTGTGTCAAAGATGATGTTAAGACCTACCTTAATGAGAAGCAAGCACTGAATTTGCAATCAGCTGCCAAATTTGCAGATGAATATGTTCTCACACATAAGTCCAAATTTCAGTCTAGCAGTAACAATAAATGGTCCCAATTTCAGAAAAAGGGTTACGCTGATACCCAAGATTCCTCACCCAAAGACAAAGACAAATCTGGTGATGGTGCTCAGAAATCCAGTAACAGGTCTGATCAAAGTGTGAAAGCTGACAGTGACAAAAGTGGTCTAGTTTGCAGTTATTGCAAGAAATCTGGTCATGTTACAACTAACTGTTGGTTCCTTAAAGCTAAGAAAGAAAAAGAAAAGGATACCAAACCAAATGCCTTTGTGAAAACAAGGTTAGAAACCCCTGTAGTAGATAACCGATCTGCTAAATTACCTGCTTCTTGTGGGGCTAAAAAGCCTGATACAGCTGACTTCGTGAGGGAGGAATTTCTTCCATTTGTGTCAGAGGGATTTGTGGCTCTGAATGAGCATACTACTCCTGTCCCCATATATATCCTAAGGGATACCGGAGCTTCTCAGTCACTTTTGTTGATGGACTCCTTGGAGTTACGTGATGAGACCGCTTCAGGGGATTTCATACTTGTACAAGGTATTGAAGGGAGGACTGTATCTGTACCCCTGCGCTCTATATTCTTGAAGTCAGATTTAGTTACAGGACAGGTAAAGGTGGGACTTATGTCAAGTCTACCTATAAAGGGTGTTTCTCTGTTGCTAGGCAATGACCTGGCTGGGGGCAAAGTAGTTCCCCCTGTACATCTTACTTCACAGCCGAGCACTGAAGATGGGGATGAGGACCCATCTCTGTATCCTTCTTGCGCAGTGACTCGTGCTATGGCCAAGAAGGCTAAAGAAGAAGATGATGTGGTGCCGTCCAGTACATCGAATAGTCAGGACTCAGGTGGTTCGGCTCATGACTCTGATTAGCCTACTATGGTTTCTCCGTTTGAGGACTTATCAGATACTTTTATCAGTTCTCTATTCAGCCAGCCGGATGGGTCTGGTGATTCTGATGTGTCTGGAGACTTGTCTCTGTCCAGAAAGCGGTTGATTGAGGAGCAAACTAATGATCCTGAAATTTGTGTACTAAAGAAGAGAGCCCTTCCTGATAAAGAAATAGACGCAGTTCCAGTTGGGTATTATCTCAAGGATGGTGTGTTGATGCGGAAGTGGCGCCCTCCTGATATACCTGCCAATGCAGATTGGGCAGTGGTCAGGCAAATTGTTGTTCCGAAGGTCTATAGGAATGAGATCTTAACAATGGCTCATAGTTTACCTTTAGGAGGTCATCTTGGTGTTAACAAGACTGTTGATAAGATCATGAAACACTTCTTTTGGCCTGGGCTTCGGAAAGACGTTTCCAACTTTTGCAAAACCTGTCACACTTGTCAGGTAGTTGGAAAACACCAGTTAGACCCACCTGTAGCTCCATTGCAGCCTATCCCAGCATTTGGGGAGCCATTCTCTAGGGTCATTGTTGATTGCGTTGGTCCATTACCCAAGACTAGATCTGGAAATCAGTATTTGTTGACAATCATGTGTGCATCTACCAGATTCCCCGAAGCCATACCTCTACGTAACATCAAGGCAACTGCAATCTCGAAGGCTTTGATAAAGTTCTTCACGTTGTTTGGTCTTCCCAGGGAAATTCAGTCAGACCAAGGTAGCAATTTCACTTCAGGATTGTTTCAGCAGGTTGTGTATGAACTAGGTGCAAAACAGATTCTTTCTAGTGCCTATCATCCAGAAAGTCAGGGTGCCTTAGAGCGGTTTCATTCCACTCTCAAGACAATGATGAGGACTTATTGTTATGACCATGAGAAAGACTGGGATGAAGGGGTTCATTTGCTGTTGTTTGCAGCTAGAGAAGCAGTGCAGGAGTTTACTGGATTCAGTCCATTTGAGCTAGTCTTTGGTCATGAAGTGAGAGGACCTTTGCTATTGTTGAGTGAACAATGGCAAGAGAAAGAGCCGCATATCAGTCTGTTAGACTATGTTAGCAAGTTCAAGGAAAGATTGCGTGCAGCTTGTGACCTTGCCAAAGAGAACTTGAAATCAAGTCAGGGAAAAATGAAAACTTGGTATGATCATAAGGCTAGAAGCCGTGAGTTTAAACAAGGAGACAAGGTCCTTGTGTTGTTTCCCTTGCAGTCCAATCCATTGCAGGCTAGATTTCATGGTCCTTATGAAATTCTGACAAAACTCAATGATCTCAATTACATTGTGAAGACTCCAGATAGGAGAAAACCAAAACAATTGTGTCATATTAACATGCTAAAGCCTTATCATGACAGAAATGCTAGGGTTGCAGCTGTCACTTCAGATTCTCCAATGGTCGAAACGTGTGAAGATGAGGGGGAGTTTCAAGATGATGAACCAAGAATTAAAGCTGAAGTTCTTTCATGTAAATTGTCAAACACTGAAGTGTTGCAAAATCTTGATGTAAAACTCCAGCACTTAGAACCCTCACAGAGAGATCAGTTTGAAAGGTTGATCAAGAAATATGAGGATTTGTTTCCTGATGTTCCAAAGAGAGTTACTATAGCCTCTCATGATGTAGATGTTGGTGATGCCAAACCAATAAAACAGCATCCATACCGGATGAATCCTGAAAAGAGAAAGATTGCTGAGAAAGAGGTTGAGTACATGTTAAAACATGATGTTATCAGACCCTCCAACTCAGATTGGAGTTCACCCTGTGTGCTAGTTCCAAAACCTGATGGAAGTACTAGATTCTGTACAGATTATCGCAAAGTCAATGCTGTAACTAGAACTGATGTGTTTCCAATACCTAGGATTGATGATTGTATTGATAGTGTAGGGCAAGCAAAGTTTCTGACCAAGATTGATTTATTGAAGGGTTATTGGTGTGTGCCTTTAACTGAGAGGGCCAAGAGCATCTCTGCTTTTGCCACACCATCTGGATTGTACCAGTATGAAGTCCTACCCTTTGGCATGAAAAATGCCCCAGCCACGTTCCAAAGGATGATACAGTCTACAATCGCCGGATTGCCACACACGGGTGCATACATCGATGACCTGATCACATGGACTCCTGACTCCTGGGAAGAACATCTAAAAGATGTAGAGACGTTGTTCCAGCGCCTGACCCAGGCTAACCTGACTGTTAACCTGAACAAGAGTGACTTTGGTTGTGCTACTGTCACCTATCTTGGCTACGTCATAGGCCAGGGTAAGGTGGCACCCATAAATGCTAAAGTCCAAGCCATCATGGACTTTCCAGTTCCTGACAACAAAAAAACTTTGCGCCGCTTCCTTGGAATGATCGGGTACTACCGCAAGTTCTGCAAGAACTTTGCTGAGATTGCTCTCAGTCTAACTGACCAACTGAAGAAAGGCGTAAAGTTCACCTGCGATGATGCATGCCAGAGAGCCTTCGATCGCCTGAAGTCTCTGCTGTGTCACTTCCCCGTGCTCAAATCTCCTGACTTCAACAAACCGTTCTCCATCGTGGTCGATGCTAGCGACCAAGCTTGTGGATCTGTGCTCCTACAGAGAAGTGACTCTGATGACATTGAGCATCCCGTGGCATACTTCTCCAGGAAGTTCAATCGCCACCAAAGGAACTATTCCACAATAGAGAAGGAACTGTTGGCTCTGGTCCTTTCTTTACAACACTTTGAGGTTTATGTTTGTACAGGACAAAAGCCAATGATTGTGTACACTGACCACAATCCGTTAATGTTTTTGAGTAAGATGAAAAACAAGAATCGGAGATTGTTGAATTGGAGTTTGATTTTACAGGAGTTTGACTTGGAAATTAAGCATGTGAAGGGTACAGACAATGTAATTGCTGATTGCTTATCCCGTGTTTGAATGTGTATGATATGTATATATAGGCAAGTGTTCACTTTACCATTTTGTATTGAAAAGAAAAATTTTGCCTTTATGAGTCAAAATTTTTCCCTTTTGGAATGGAGGTGTAATGTGAATATAGGCCACTAGATGGCAGTATTTACCTTTTTTTTGTTAAGCTCAGACTGGAGTCATGTTTAGACATGTCCTGGACATGTCTGGGGCAAGTCTCAGAAAATTAAAAAAAAGAGGTCTAAATGTGGGTGGGGTCTGCAAAAGAGTATATAAGGAAAAGAATTGAGACAGTAAAGGAGCAGGAGAAATTGCAAGAAGAAGGATACACGTGACCAGACCTGTCATTTCTGTTCAGAACCTGAAGTTTCTTTTGAGGATTTCTGTCTGCGTTAGAGCATTATTTTTCCTTATCCAGGACATCACCAAGCCACCTACAAAAGGGACTGTAATTATTTCTGTTTTTTCTTATTTATCAATCTTGGTCTTTAGTTGTAGGTTGTTATTAGTCTTTGTCTTTGTTAAAAATTAAATGTGTTTTAGTTGTTAAAACTGTGTTTGTCATCCCTTGCTGTTGCTGTTGTGTTATAAATGTAATAACAAATTGGGGCCATAACACTGTCTATGCAGCAGACGATATTTTCAGCTTTCAATCACTCAGCCACTTGGGGTGAGGGCCGATTGGATTTTTATGCTATTACACGTGCAGTACTTGTGATTTGGATTTACTGGGGTGTTTGGACCGCAAACACTTATTATAATCAAAAAAAAAGAAAAAACAAAACGAAAACCTCCTGCCCACCCCGGAAAATTTAAATTTGAAGGATGTTAACAAACTGATTTTTTTTCTATATGGCCTAGTTGTTGCTTCACTAGTTAGGCACACTGCTGATGAGGGGGTGAGATTTTCTTGGCAGATCCCATCTAAAAATGTGATGCTCCACCATCAGATTCTGTACGAAGGTGCCAATAAAATGACCGACCCATTATAGGAATATGACTGCCGCTGCAGTCATCCCTCAAATCATATTGTCACAGTAGATTCCCCACTATAGTCACGTTACTGCGTCTGATTCTCAACCCTTAGAGGGCTAAATGCAACTATTGTTACTCAATGATCTAAGTAATAGGTTTTCAACAGTTTTCATTTTAACCATGTGGCAACTTGTTTAAAAGAGCTCCCAGTGGCCACATGATATGTTTTCAACAACACAAGATAATTTAATTTACTTTTTTTAATTGTTATTTTGGTGCTCCTAAAGGCTTGATTCCACCGGGAGCGTCTTGGCCGCATTACTGCCGCGACGTGGTTGCCGGAGTTGATTCGCTTCCATTCCAGACAATGGTTGTGATTCCACCGGCCGCGCCACGGCACGTCTCGACAGCGTCCCAGAAGCGGCTCTCCGCGCTGCCCCGCCGAAAATACGCGGCGAGTCTATTTCTGCCGCTGGCGAGCCGCAGTCGCGCTGATCTAAATGTAGCAGGGATGCGTTTCCCATAGTTCGACCATAAACATTTATTTGATCCGACTACGTTTGGCACGATCTGGCGTGCGATTCCCATTAGCACAAATACAGACAGGAAGTATCAAGGGGAATACGCCTTTAACTAAAAGAAACCAGCCACAAATCTTCTATATAAAATTTGTTTTTAACTTGCTTTTCAAAGTTGTGATTTTGTTTATTTGTTTTGATAACTAAAACACGGGCACATTTTTTTAATCTATGGTGTTCACGGCTGGACTGTAGTAGTAGGCTCTACAGCACAACAAAGACGGAAAAGACATTAAATGCAATTAAAGCAGAACAAAAAGCATTTAAGGTCGTTGCTCAAATATGCAGGTTGATTGTATCAGCGGGCAGGACGCTGCGCAGACCCTCCGCATTCAGTGGAATATGAAGTCGTGTACAAAACGCAGTAAAATAGCGTCGCTCACGCCACGTTGCAAATACGCTTCCGGTGGAATCCGGGGTGAAGGCTTAATACAGGATAGGGTTACCTGAGAAGAGCACTTAAAGATTGTATAATACGGTTTCAGTGTTAAGTAGGCCTATTCCTGTGTGCTGTGTAAACAGGGTGTTTGCGATCATTTTTGACCCTCTCTGCTCTTGCGAGATATTTGGAGGAGTTCACTACGATTTTTTTTAGAGTCAGATTCTTTCTGAACTGCTTCTATACGCAGGCCAGAGTTCAGATGAGGTTGACGGTTCGAGGGAGGGTGACGAAATCCCTCGTTGTTATGCTTCTCCTGATTTACGTGCGTCAAAGGCGTTTACAGCGTACCGCTCTTATCGTGTGTAATACAGAGCGTATCTCGGCGCCAAGGCCGATAAAACTACTTCTCTCTCTCACGTTATCACATTAGCACCCTATCAGTCCCGAGCGAGCTTTCTCACTGACACTGCCCTCCTCTTCCTTATAAAAACTCCATATACGGCAGAAACCGCTTGGTATTGCTTAAAAAAAATGCAGCATAAATATCAGGGTCGTTTCTCATAAATACCCAGATGCGAATAAGTACATGTAGGTATTCCGTAAGTGAAAAATACCAATACATTAATCCAAAAATTATGCTTGCTAACTTAATTTTGTGTTTAATTGTATATCATGGGTACACTGTACTGAAGGAGATGCCATCTTTCGGATGAGACATAAACCGGGGTCCTGACTCACAGTGGTCATTAAAGATCCTATGACACTCTTCGATAAGACTAAGGGGTTCCCTGGTGTCATGGCTAAAGTCCCAACCTGGCTCTCACGACCTGCCACCTAATCATCCCCTGATCTAATTGGCTGTGCAATTCCTCTCCACCTCTACCCCCAGGGCTCCCTTGAAAATGAGATTTCTATCTCAACAGGTCTTCCCTGGTTAAATATGGGATAAATAAAATAAAATGTGAATAGGATTAGTTCAGCAATCCATTCCCTCCTTGACACGGGATGAGTGGGCTAAAATAAGTTTTGTACAACCTTTTATAATAGAAATGTGAAATAATGGACACTGCCTGTGTTTTGTTCTCTCTGTAAGAGACGGTGTTGGTCGTTCTTCACTCTCACTGTGGCCTTGATTAGTGTCAGGACCTCCAGCTGCTTCAGCCAGAGCCGGCCAAAAGTTCTCACGTACTCTACCTGTGGTTTCCTTCATCCTGTTAGAACATCATGTTTGCCCTTAAAGCAAGTAGCAGTTTTTAGAACTATTACTGTTTAGAACAGATTTCCCGATCCTGTGGATGTGTTTAAGAGCAGACGAAGTGATGCTGGGCTGGAAATATTCTTGTTTGCTTTTATCCTCGGAGACAGTTTGGGAATTTAGGTTTATGTTCTAACTGAAATCTGAATGACTCTGTTAAGGCAGCAGATTAATGTTTGCTGCACTCAACTGGTTTGTGGGGTTTGAATTTGGTCGCCGACCTTACGGTGAATTAAAAAAACTGCCTGCTGTTCTGGGGAAAAACATGTGGCTGACAAACATAGACTAAGTCTAAAGCCGAAATGAGCTGACTGTTACCTGGTTTCGCAAAACAGGATTCCCGAATTAGCTGTATTACTGCACCAAACAAAACCTGGAGGCGTCACAAATCTGAAACATGGACTGAAGTATAATGACTCATTTGTGGTTTTTACTTTTAAAACTAACCCGGTAATCTGCTCTGGGAAAAACACTCCGTCCTTCTCCAAACTTTCTTTTTTTTTCTTCATGAGTCTGGCTTGTAAAAGTGTGGCTTCATATTTTCCACTTAATGGACTTTTACACATCCTCTGTGCTGCTTCTATTCTCCTCCGAGCAGCAGCAGAACTTCGGCGCCGCTGGGCGTCAGTTCGTTAAATAAACTCTTACAGACCAGTGACTATAATGGTCCTGCCTGTCCACATGACTCCATTTTATGCAGATTTTCATTTCTTTATGAATGGCCTATGTGGAGTTGGTACTGTGTTATAGTTTGTGTAATTAACTGCTGCCCTTGGAATCTGATCATTCAGACCTGTTTTTTGGATTCACAGCCAGCTTTTTTAGCTGGCTCTGTGTGTGTGTACATTCTGGGGTTCTTTGGGGAACTGACCCCAAAGTTTGCCCTGCTATGAATCCCCTAGCTTAGTGCATGGCTTTAATTGGGGTGTTTTGGCTGAGTGTTTCATGGTGGAACGATCTGTGTAGGACACGTGCTCCATACATGTGCTTTTCTCCATACAGGTTTTTGCTCCTGTGTCTCTGTGCTCACAGCTGTATAAACACAATGCTGTTTAATTACTTAATTGGTCATGTCTTCATCGCAAAGCTGATGAGTACTATGCAAGCGCAATATGTGAACAGATTGTGTGATGTACATCATTTCTTACCCCTCAGCCCTACACGGGTATGAGGGGTATTGTTGTCCCTTCGGCGGGCACGCGGCGGTCCGGGCGGGCGGGCGGCTGCCAATTTTGTCCGGGCTATTTCTCTGTAACCACTTGGGTTAGGAAGTTCATATTGCATATGTGGACTCCCCATGGGGGTAGGTGTGCCTTTTCGAGGTTTCATCCCAGTTTGACCTTTGACCTTGCAGCAGTGACCTTCGGGGCTGAGGGGTATTGCCCGCTTCAGCGAGGCCCATTTTTGTATATATTATTTTATAATTGAATAACTTCTTCATAGATTCTCTAAATGAGACTTGTTCCAATTCCTTCCGTCCGGATTCTGGTTTACACTTGAAATCCAGTCTCAGTGAAATAAGGAGCAATGCATTATGGGACAGCTCTGTGTTTCTATTTAGCTAGTGTTCTACTTGGCTTCTGCCATATGCCCCTTTAAAGTTTCACTGGGAATGTTTTAACAACCTCAGTCTTTTCGCACGGAGCACGTGCAGTTCCATAGAGATCCAGCGTCGTGCCAATCTGCCATGTGCTGGAGTAAACTGGTGCTCAGTGGAGTGGAGTAAAAGTGAATTAGCTGGGGGAGGACGGGCTAATCTAGTGAAGACTGTGCCTGTGCAACAATGAGTAAACTTGTGTAAACTACAGTAAACTGTTGAAATGTCAATCTAACTATCACTAGAAGCGCTCCCGGAGTGCTAACCTCCACCAGAGCAGCGAAGTCGAAATCCTGCTGAGTGAAAATGGTTCACGAGAAATGAAAGGTATCTGCTACATAGGATTTTGAGATGGTTGCTGTGGCGGCCATCTTGCTTTACCGATCGCGGTCAAAATCGATAGGGTCCATCCTCGATGTAATAGCGACCCATTCACAAAATTTCAGAGATATCCGTTAATTACTTTTTGAGTCATCTTGTACACAAACAGACAAATCAATGCTGGCAAAAACATAACCTCCTTGGTGGAGGTAATGAACTTGTGCAGACTGAAGTCAGACAGTATGAGCTTGAATGAGCTTCGGTTGTGTAGAATAAGAGAGAATGCTGAATTGTCACTGCTACAATGTGCTGGGGAGATAAGATTGTTTAATAGGTTTAGAAACTGAGAACAGGTGCTACCAGCCTGCGAAAGGCTTAAGTGTACTGATGTATAAAAGAATATATGAAGACACTCCTTAGATTTTACAAATATGATTTATTCGGTAAAACTGAGAGCTTGAAAAGCCACGATGCAGCTGATCGTGGTTGGTATTTGCCCCCGTGGGACTGACTGAGCCCGAATGCACGATTACTGAGCTTAAATTTTGCTTTTCGGTTTGTACTGACCCAATTTGCTACTAAAAGTTTAGTTTTCGTTCAGAGTGCGACGACTGCTAGCAGTTTTGGATGGTCCCTAACTGCTGCTCGTACTTTTGTGCTTAGCTTGATTTCTGTTAGCGGTTTAGCGCTATGCTGCACTGACGCTATGACATAATCACGCCATGGAGTTTTGCTTACAGACCACATACAAGCACTGGCCTCCTGCTGGTTTTTCCTCTGTATTTATCTTGTATTTATTGGGGAAAGGAAGCCATAAAGACTTACAGTAGTGCCAGGTTTCCAAAGTAAGCAGTGAAATGGCCGGCCCTACGGAGCTCTGTAGGGAACCAGCGATGACAGCTGCTGTGAGCTCTCTCATGCTGGAGCAACAGAGGCTGTCTCTCCATTAATACATCATGACCATTCCCTTGTTTGAGCTCTGAATGTATTTAGTGTTGGGTCTGTTATTTATTTGATGGATGGATATATTAATTTGGCCACACTTGAGTGTATTTTTCATATCCACGTGTCACTTAAACGTTGGAGGGAGAAGGAAAAATGCGTTGAATATAGAGAAATGAACTGATAGTTTAAGGATAAGTTGTTATTAATGAGGGCTGTGAGCGCACTAGCAATATAATGACTGTATACAATGCCCTTTAAGATTATTAGCACCCTTGAATAAAATATGAGCGAAATAAGATGCAAAAAAAATGTCTTCAGTGTCTGTTCCCACAATCTTTACTTCAAAAATATTCAGTAAAATGTAACCTTTAATTGAAGTATCATAACAGAAAGAGACATTAAATGCTTATCATAAAACAATGAAAAAAAAATCAAAACTATATGCTGCAATTTTTGGCACCCCCCTTCATCTGATATTTTGTGCTGCCATGATAACCGCTCCTATAATGCGTAATGATGTTGGCGAACACATGGCATGAGATATCAGGCTGTTTCTTTGCACAGAATCTCTCCAGATCTTTCAGATTCTGAGGTTGACTTTGGCGGACTCTCCTCTTCAGCTCATCACTCAGATTTTCTATGGGCTTAAGGTCAGAGGACTACGAGGGCCGCGACTATTCTTTATTCTGTGGTGGTTTAACCCTTTTTAGTGTTGATTTTGAGGTGAGCTTTGGATCTTCATCTTGCTGGAAGATCTAACCGTTGCCTATTTTCAGTGTCCCTGCAGATGCTGTTAGGTGTTATGTCTTCTGGTATTGAATGGATGGAGTCCATGTATCCTAATAAGATGTTCAGGAAATTTTGGCGAAAAAACAGCTCCTTTCTTCGCAGTGGGTATAAGATGCTTTTCTGTTCAGCTGTAGTTCTGTTTATGCCAAAGCCACCTTGTTGCTTTTTTTTTGCTGAAATGCTCAATTTTAGTCTTATCTGACCCTATAACCCAGTCTTAGTAAAAGATGTAATGTTTGGCAAGAGGTTGGTGCTTTAGTTTGCTGTTGATGCACAGCATAGGCTTTTTTCCAGTAACTCTCTCAAACAACTTGAAGTGAAGTTGGTCATGTCTGGTAGTTATTTTGGGGACTTTCTGACCCTAACCCCTGCAATTTTTCAGTTTTGATCCGGGAGTTTTTTTTTTTGTTTGTTTGTTTGTTTTGCCATTCGTACCATCCTCCTTGTGGTTTGTTAGGTCATTGTACTCACACACCCCCTCCCTGGCTGATCATCAACATCTCCTCTCGTTAAGAAAACATTTTTTACAGGCAGTATTGCTCACATTCACCATGGCCGCCAGTCATTTTTGAGGGTGCCATACTTGTGTTGTGAGAACTTTGTCGCTGAAATAATTCTTACTAGGTGGGGTAGGATTTTATTGGTTCGTGTTGTTCAGTAGTTCATGTTTCATCTGGGATACACCCACATTTTGCTTTCTTTTTCTTGCCTTTGCCGACACAGTTTAATAACCAAAATTAAATCAACTCAACTCCAGTCCTAAATACATATTTTCACTTGGGGTTTGAAGAATAAACACTGACGCGGGCCCAAATCCAGACTGATGTGTGTTCCAGGCTGCACTGAATTTTACACTGAAGTATTTCTGTGATTCAGCTTCATTTAATTGTCATTATATTCACATTAATGTTACTGAAGTGTAACAGGAATATTGGCTCCTGTAGCGCATGACGATCATGACTGGCCTTTAGAAGCGTAGCAGAAACAGCACAGTCCCTGCCGGCTCGTGCTTCAGAGCTCGAGGTGCTGTTGCCAGGGTGACCGATGGCTTGACTCTGTGTTTATTTTCTCTCTCAGCGGAGGAACGGCGGCCTGCTGCTGAGTGTGACTCTGCTGGCCTCCTGGGGAGCCATTCTGCTGGGCCTACGGCTCTACTGGATGGGCAACAAACCGCCAAACTTCTCCAACTCCGACAACCCGGCGGCCGACTCTGCCTGCCTGCTCACCCGGACGCTCACCTTCCTGTACCTCCCCGCAGCCAATCTGTGGCTGCTTCTGTGCCCCAACACCCTGAGCTTCGATTGGTCCATGGACGCCCTGCCCCTGCTCAGGACGTTATCTGATTGGAGGAACCTTCACAGTGCGGCCTTCTACGCGGGGCTGGCGGCGTTAGTTTGGTTTGGCCTCAGGAGCCCGGCCAAGCTCCGCGAGATTAACGGCAAAGTCCACATTTTGAACGGAAACGGCAAGTCCAGCACCAATGGGCACAGCTGCCACCCAGAACCAGAACCGGTCGACTCTGGATCGGAGCCGCCCGGGAGTGCGGAGAACGGCACGAGAAACCACTGCAGTCCCAAGCCCCGCCCTCTGCCGGGCACAGAGGCCGTGGTGGTGTTCTCATTGGCCCTGATGGCAGTCCCCTTCCTTCCCGCCACAAACCTGTTCTTCTACGTGGGCTTTGTGATCGCCGAGCGCGTTCTCTACATCCCCAGCATGGGCTTCTGCCTGCTGGTGGCCGCGGGGATGCGGGCGCTGTTCGTCCGGCTGCGCAGCCGAGGGTACAGGACTGCGCTGCTCTACGCCACCGCCACCTTGGTCTTGCTGAATGGGATTAAAACTGTGCTGCGAAACCAGGACTGGTACAACGAGGAGATGCTGTACCGCTCCGGGATTACCGTCAATCCCGCTAAAGGTGCGTCAGAGTGCACCGCTGTCTCTTGTGACCCTTAACGTTTGTGTAAGCTGCCTTTATTTGTGGGTATTTTGCTTATCACTGAAAGTAAATTGCTGGGCATTGAATAATCTTCAAACTCAAATGCAGACGCCTACCTCGCAACAACCTCATCTGCTGTTAATTTCACCAATTGTTGATATGATTAAATCCTTTCAGTGTAAAATCAGACTGAGATTGAATACCCTTGTGCTAAAAGTCCTTTTAAGTAACAAGATGTCCATTTTGAGCTAAATCAAGGGAATTGACTCGGGTAACTGAAAGAGATGTTTTTCCAGATCTGTACCTCACGGCGTGTGAAAATGTCTCTTCAGTACTTTCAGCACGAGGCACTTCAGTTTCTAGTGCTTGTGTATCCCTCACTACCTTCAACTGAAAGCATTTAAAGTCCTGTTTTGAGATGTATTCCCGAAAGCCTGGTCCTCTAAAGGTAAAAGCGGACATCGGGTCTTCACGGTACGATTTTGTTAAATTCAGTGGAAGCAGAAAGCAGACAGCAGACTAGGACGTGAGTGTGGTGATCGATGACTGCATGTCCCGGGCAACTGCCTTTTTCTCATTAAATGGCAGCCCTGCAGGGAACATCTGTAATGGCTGTGACATTTTGTGTTTTCTTTTAATAGAAAAGGGCTTCCTTTATCTGTTAGGGCCTAGCCTAGGGGCATACTTTCTTTTATATCCTGTGGAAACGGGGATGATATATCACTCGCCATCTTTGCCTCCTTCGGACTTACCGTTTCGGGGAAGGAGCGGTCTGTGTCCTAATATGTTTTTTTTTTTTACAAAAAAAAAAAACAACCTAAATATCACAAGCTGGACTTAGTATGCTGATAGCCTGCAACTAGACAAGTGACCTTGGTTGCAGAAGAGAGCAAATTATCTTGTTAACCTATAGTTTACTTATAAAATTTGGGGAGTTTTCAAGTAATTTGGGGAATTTCTCAAGCCTGGTGGGGAAATTGAAGTATTGAAGTATCTTTCAACTTACTTGGCGTACTACTAATCTATGCAGGTGGTTCCTCTGCAGTTCAATCAATTTTCTAGATTTGCCAGGTTTCCAAATGCAGTTCTTTCTGAAATATCTGGCCTCTGCAGAGTTGCGTTTTAGTCGTGATGGCTGCACTGAAATTGTGCTATATGTCTGTATCTGAATAGTGGGTCAAATAAAATTGTAAGGATGGCATATCAATTAAATATATTTAACGTATTTGTTCCCAGAGTTTGCTATGGTGGAGTATAAGAAGTTATTTGAGTTTGCTATTTTGGCAGACTTCAAACACTCCGACCCCATTAAAGAGGACTGCACCAATTCAGTCTCAGGAGGTCTGTCGAAACTCTTCCATCCATTTCTGAAGATGTATCCAGCTGTGTTTGAGATGAATAATTTTCTTTAACCTCACTTTAATCAAAAGAGTAATCCCTATTACGTATGCATTTCTAAATTGCTGACTCGGGTGAAAAGAAATGTCAAGCATGTTTGCATGTGTCCTATTCCAGTGCTTTTGTTTGTTTGTTTGTTTGTTTGTTTGTTTTCTCGTCTTTTTTTATTTGTGGTGAAGACCTGTCATTCTTGTTGGTCTATCTAAGGCCCTTATTACTATAAAACCAAAATTACCTTTATTTGCCTTTTCAAAGGATTTTTTCTCAGAACTTTACGACCCTAGATCATGTCGCACACTTTCTATAGCTAATTCACACCCTAGCAGTCATTACATCACACTGCCAGTTGATGTGACCCTTCCATATGTTAGAGAGTTCGTGGAGTCGCGCCTACAGTATTATGCAGCACGCCGTGATGTAGCGGACTTCATCGCAGTCTTAATCAGTAGCTGCGATCCTAGCTGAGATTTCAGTGAACGTGGCTGTTAAATGTATTTTCTCTAAAGCCTGACTGAGAGTGTTGACGAGAGCGTTCTGGATGGGTTGTGATCAGTTTGGTAATCTTTAAGCCGCTTTCACCCCGGACGTGAAACGCGTGTGTTCGCCTGTTTGCATTGACTTTGAATGTGATCTGTTGTGCGAAAAATTCATTTCGCGTCAGGTGTGAAAGCAGCTTTAAACTGAAATTCTGGGCTATGATTGGGCAACTCAATGCTGCGGCAGAGGTGGGATTTTTTTTCCTCCCTTTAAAGCTTCTGGTTCAAGGAAAATGGTACAGGTGGAAGCCGCAGAAATAGCTAGAAATGTCTGCTTTATGCATGACGTAGCCTCCAGATGTTCAGAAGAGTAGTTGTGTGCACATCTCATACCAAATAGGCCCGGTGCTGGATTCACATATAATTCAAGCAAAGAAAGTAAAAGAATCCACACACTGGATTAAAGCTCCCAAACCTTTATTAAAGCAACGTTTCGACCACTCACACGGTCTTCATCAGGCAAATGACCGACAGACAGACAGACAAATATAAAGGCAGGTATCTACCTAGTCATTGGCTGATAAGCTATCAGCTGACAACCAATAGGATACAGACACATTGGCACCAGGCACAATGAGTGCCTGCCCTTAAAAGGGACTCAGTAATTAAATGCACCCTTACAAAGTGAGCAATGACTACATCATCAATACAATGCAATGCAATCATAAAATACATTCAGAAAAAAACATGCTGTTCCTTGTTATGTGGCCTGGATCACCATCGGCAAGTAATTACCTAAATATAGGCCGAACAGTGATATTTCAGTGATATAGAACAGAGAAAACACAGTAAGCAGCCAATTAATTTTAAGAGTAAAAACATTAGGAAATGTTAATATTGGGTAATTTCATAATAGGAATTACTCCAATGAGAATAAGGCTATTAATAGAAAATAGAAAAGTTTAAAAATGGAAAAATAGTCTGCAAAAAAGGCTTAATATCAAATTCCTCATTTAAACCCTTAGGGGACATGGTGTTTAGGAAGTATATCCAAAAGGTTTCACGTTGGAGAGGCCTCCTTTCTAAATCACCACCCCTACAAGCCTCCAGATGTATCATGAGCTGCTGACAAGTCTCTGAGCTTCTATGAAGAGGAACTTGGATTACATCCTGACTACCCAAGCCTGGAAAGAGCAGTTCTCATTCTGTGAAACTGTAGGGCAAAAATGACATTTGTGTGCCTACGCTTAGCGTCTTTAAATGAGCAGCTTTTGCAAATGTCAGGAAAAAGTCAGCCACCTCTCTCCCGAACCATTCCCTCCACTGAGGAGGGATTGTGTGAGAAAGGCGCAGTTTTATTCTTTAAATAATTAATACGGCGCCCCAGCCTCCACACCGCATTGCTGGGCAATTCAATATTCACTGCAATGCCTGCCTGTGATTCCCTCTGTAGTAAATAAAAGCTCTGGCAGAAGACACCAGTCAATGTGTTTTAATTAAGGCAGCCGCAGGGCCACTATATTAATCTCTGTGCTGAAGAGCTGTCAGGGGAAAGGGTAGTTACAGCTCGGAGAAGTAGTGAATAGCCGAGCCTAGCGTCTGTATACCTCAGTGATCCCCTCACCTGCCACCTGTGTTTGTTTGACCTCCTGAGACCGTAATCTGACTTATTCACCCAACCCCCCACCCAGTTTCTGTGCCATTCTTGTGTCAGAATAAGAGAAAACATTTCATATTGAAGTATAATACTTTACGAAGGCACATTCTGCCTGTAATTGACCATTAACTTTACATTAGGACCCCTAAAAAGCTCCCTTTAAAGTTTGAATATTCTGACTGAAGCATCGCTGTGTTTATTAAATAGCGCATATGTTTCCGTCAATATATAGGGCTGAAATGTTTCCACGTGGGACTCAGGGGGTTTGCATAAATGTGTATGTTGTGTGAATGAACTGACAGACTCCTTTCTCCTCTCCATCTGCCAGCTTGGGGAAACCTCGGCAACGTCCTGAAAAATCAGGGCAAGATGGGCGAGGCAGAGAGAGCCTACAGGAACGCGCTGTACTACCGCAGTAACATGGCCGACATGCTGTACAACCTGTGAGTATCTGTGTGTCTTACCTTTTAATGGGTCTGTCTGTCTTTTATATTCCATTATTCTAATCACAGGTATCAGGGTTTCTGTCAGTCTATTACCTCAAGAAAGACGTAGCAACTTCAGCTGACTCTTGAAACCAATAAATTGTAAATCCTCAGCTGACTCCCAGTTCCCGTTGTAGCACTTTCCCAGCATTTCCAAATGCTTAGGGCCTGTCGGATTGAGAACTTCAAATGTTCAAAACCAACTAGTTCCATTTGATTTAAAGCGGCCACAAAAAGGTAAATGAAGCCCTTTTACACGTTTCAAACTTTGCATCTGTTCAGCGGGTAACTGTGAAGTTCGGGCTTTTGTTCTACATGTGATGACATATTGTACCTTTGGCCTGATGTTGTAAAATTGCCCAGCGGGGTGTTTACTGTCCTCGGTGGGAGTTGGAGTCTGAAACATGTAGTTGTCCTGTAAACCTGTTGCTGTCTGTATTTATTTATGAGATGTTGGTGGCTTATGGGAAGCAGGTGATGGAGAACTTTGGTCTCTGTGTGAGGCCTAGTGCGGTCCCTGCAAAGTTTATATTAGTCATGTCATCTAAATCCCCTTTCCTGTGAGTTATAATGCCATTCTCTGTTTCAGAGGGCTGCTGCTACAGGAGAGCAGTCAGTTCTCCCAGGCTCTGCACTACTATAAGCTGGCAATCGCGAGCAGGCCCACGTTAGCCTGTGAGTATTGGTGCTTCCCTCTAAGGTTATATTGCACCAGCCTTCATCTGCCAATCATCCCACCAGTATTGATCCTCCCTTTCATACTGATGATGAATCCAGGTGTGAATCTGTCCTGCTCCTTGAGTTCAATTCCGTCTTATTCTTCTTCTTCTTCTTCTTCTTCGATTGTGCTGCATGTCTCTCCTCCACGTCAACTATCAGATTAACAGCTCTGAGTCTGTAGGGGGCGCCTCTCTCAGATCCTGCGTCTGAGATAATTAGCATATCAGACACTGACTCCCAGTTGACAGAGTTAGTTTATTCCTGGCGCATAATTGAAACAGAAGTGACTTTTTTTCATATGTAATTATCATCCACCTGTTTTGTCAACTTAGGAGTTGAACAACTGAATTTAAATGAAAATCTTTGTTGTTGGTAATGGTGATTCTCAAGCCCCATAAATGTCTAAGTGTAGATAAAGTTTTTTTGTGGTAGTTTGAGTATTTGGATCTACGGTACTCTGCAAAAGCTTTTAGCGCCCTTGGGTTTTTTAATGTTTGATTTCAACTGTGATTTTTTTTTTGTTTTGTTTTGTTTTCTACATTTCCATTGCTGAAGATAATCAAAGTGACCTTATTGTTAACTCCTGGATAAGCTGTTTGTGAATATAACTGCCCGTGGTCGTGCTAACGGCAAATTGATTGATTGATTGGTTAATTGATTGATTGATCAGTGAATGACGCTCGAGTCTCATCACAACACTCCTTCCTAAGTTTCCTTTATCCACGAGTAAAAAGGGCCCTTGAGATGCCAAATGTTTGTTAAAAAAATAATTTTAGATATAAATCTTAGTGTTCCATTAAAGACAGTTGGTACAGATTATATAGCCTTGACAGAGCACTGAGCTCAACATCAAGGCTGTGTGGGATGACCAGGAGAGATTGCGGGAGAGGAACAGCAGAAATTCCTTCAGTTTGCTTCTAACAAGCAAAAACCCAGACAGCTTATGAAATTATAGAACTTCAGGACAGAATCTGATTTTCAAGCTTTGGGTGAACACTGCTCTTTTTGGTACATTTATCTATATTTTTGAAGAAAAAAAAATCTACATGATTTTTGGAAGCAGCTTTCCTGCACTGAATAGTTACCAGGAGGTTACGTGATCGGTGCCGTTTGTTTGTTTGTGAACAGGATAATTCAAAAAGTAATGAACGGATATCTCTGAAATTTTGTGGGTGGGTCGCTATTACATCAGGGATGGACCCTATTAATTTTGACTGCGATCAGTCAAAATTTATGGCCACCACAGCAGCCATCTTGAAATCCTATGTCACGCGACAACTGCACTTTGCTCCCACTCACCAAGACGTGGACTGTGCTGCCTTGGCGGAGGTTTGCACTCTAGGAGTGCCTCTAGTTTCAAATGTGCCTAAAACTTTGCACAGGACTGTAGGTGCAGTATCAGTGCTGTATAAGAGTAGGTGTCGGTGCTGGGAATCATGTGCTCACCCAAGAATATGGCTCTACTGATTTTATCCTGCTTGATGAGGTGTTTTTTTTTTTTAAAATACAGGGTGTGTCACAAATAGAATTGCATTTTATTATAAATTATACTTGGTAAGGGTATTTGCTTCTCGCATGGACAGTTGTACAAATAGACTTGTTTTTGGCTGATTAAAATGCGATTAAACTCCTGTCTCTTACAGTGAATAACCATTATAAAAGGCCTGCTTCACTGCTGATTCTGCAAATTCTTATAATGAAATTGTGTCAGATGTGAAATTAAAAAAGTTCTGTGGGTGCTGAATGTTTCTCTCAGTTCCTGAGAAGAGGAGCAATGGAAGCCACAGAAAAATCTTTATTCTTTATTGTTCAGGAAGTTGAGAAAAGTTTAATGGAGTTTTAGTAATGACTGTCATGCGACCATTTATCTTGGGGGAGTCCACCTAGTCAATGATGCTTTGAGGAACAGTGTGACTAAAATGGCAAATGTTGTGTTGGTGTATATTACATATTCTACAAGGCCCAGATCTGATTAATCTCTCTTTGCAGCTGCGTACTTGAACACGGGCATCATCCTGATGAACCAGGGCCGTTTGGATGAAGCCAAGCGAACATTCGTCACCTGCGCCAACATCCCTGATGAAAACCTGAAGGACCCTCACGCCCACAGGAGCTCCGTGACCAGCTGCCTCTACAACCTGGGGAAGCTGCTGCATGAGCAGGGCCATCAGGAGGTGGGTGCTGATGAGGCGAGACGCAGGGCATAGTGCCGGGCAAACATACAGGGCATGGGACTCAGCTGGTCTAATGTACAATGCTCTGAACTGGCCTAAGATACAGGACACAGAGCTTGTCTATGATACAGGACACTGAGCTGGTTTAAGATACAGGACGCAGTGCTGGTCTAACACACAGAATGCAGAGCTGGTCTAAGACACAGGGCACAGAGCTGGTCTAAGACACAGGACGCAGAGCTGGTCTAAGACACAGGACGCAGAGCTGGTCTATGACACAGGACGCAGAGCTGGTCTAAGATGCAGGACGCAGAGCCGGTATAAGATACAGGACACAGAGCTAGTCTAAGATACAGGATGCAGCGCTGGTCTGAGATACAGGGCACAGAGCTGGTCTAAGATACAGGGCACAGAGCTGGTCTAAGATACAGGACACAGTGCTGGTCTAAGATGCAGGACGCTGAGCTGGTCTGAGATACAGGGCATAGAGCTAGTCTAAGACACAGGGCGCAGCGCTGGTCTGAGATACAGGATGCAGCGCTGGTCTGAGATACAGGACAGAGCTGGTTATGATACAGGATGCAGTGCTTGTCTAAGATACAGGACACAGAGTTGGACTAAGATACAGGACACAGTACTGGTCAAAGATACAGGACACAGAGCTGGACTAACACACAGGACGCAGTACTGGTCAAAGATACATGACACAGCGCTAGTCTAAGATACAGGACAAAATACTGGTCTAAGATACAGGACACAGGTTTGGTCTAAGACACAAGACACAGAGTTAGTCTAAGATAGTGCATGCAGAGCTGGTCTAAGATACAGGATACAGAGTTAGTCTTAATATCTAAGCGGGAGACTAGGTCTAAGATGCAGGATACCGAGCAGGTTGATGATGGAGGATACAGAGATGGTCTGAGCCTTCAAGGTTTTTTGGCCGCTGAATGTCCATTCTTACTGTGACATCAGACTATAAATTCAACGTAAAATGCAGTAAAACCCTGCACTTTGGTGACCTTTATTCTCTAAGTCAGCTAGCTTTTTAACCCGCCCTTCTAATTAAGGCCCTGTTTCTCTCATCCTCAGGAAGCTCTTTCTGTGTATAAAGAGGCAATGCAGAAAATGCCCCGGCAGTTCGCCCCTCAGAGCCTCTACAACATGATGGGTGAGTGTACTGCACTGATTCTGTCAGGATAAAGATCGAAAATGCCAAGTTTTCATCGAGTCAACATTTGATTAATAAATGTGAATCTTAATCATGTTGTATCTTTGTTTGCTAGCAAAATGACAACGCAAAAATTCTGTATCCTACCCAATGAGAGCTTATGTGGGTACTGGCTTTTGATTGACCAATCAAGATGTTAAAAAAAAAAAAACATAATGACTGATAAGAGTAAATCAATTAAGTCATTTCTGAGGTGTCATGGAGAACTGCATTCTCCTTTCTTCAAATAGAATGACACTTCATCATCAGCTTTGATTTTGGGTCAAAAGCACAGGCCTGGCTTGGCTCTTCCTGCTTAGGTTTCAGAGCATTTTTAACCTCATAGATCTGGAAATGAGGCATAGCAGGCAATGGACGATATCTCAACATTAGCTTCATTCTGTTTTGAAATGAATTACTGCATTTCATGAGCTGCTCTATTTATGTAAGTCCAGAGGCAGAAGCACAAATAATAGTCCTGACTCATTTTCAATCGACTCCCCTTAATTAACAAGTTTTCTTATGATTAGAATAATCCATTAGCAGTTAGAAATGCAGCAATGCTGAAGTGATGTTGCAGTGATTAAATAGTGAATTAATTTCAGAAAATGTTTCATTCCCTTTCCAAAAAACCACTCTGTCGACTTCTGCATTTTTTAGCACATCCTGCTAAGCAGGCTATTTAACTTGTGCTTTACAATCTATTAAATTGCAAAGAAAACAGATTAGCAACAAGTGTCCACAACTGAATAATGTAATTTTGTATTGAAATTAGGCATTTTATTTCTCGTTTTACCTTGAGGGGGAGGGCAGGCTACACCTGACCAATCATTGGTTTAAAGGGTTGTTCTGCGTTTTCGCTATGTTCGGCTCACCGGCTGAAACTGCCCGCTACTAGTCTTTCCACACTGCTATGTTGTTGAGCCGCCCTCCACAAGACAAGCTCTGCGTATCATTTGGAGATGATTTGCTTCTTTGATTTATCTGATGTGCTGCTGTGTCTCCTGTTATACTGAATCCTTTAATTCACTGACCTCCTGCTGTTCCCTGTTAAACTGAACCCTACAATTCACTGAACTCTTGCTGTTTCCTGTTAGGCAGAACCCTGTAGTTTGTTAATCTTAAGCTCTGTTTCCTATGAAAATAGACCCATTAATTCATTGAAATGTTGCTCTGTTTTGCATTGAGTCGAACCCCGTAATTAATCTATTGAGCCGAGTTAGTCTTGACAGTGCGGATGTTGTTCACTCAGAATTCTCACCAGCCAAACATTAGTCATGTATCCGACATGAATGCTGACAGTGTTTTGGCTGCGGGAGGTAATATGCGATGTGTTGCATGATTTAGTTGTGGGTTGTGAGACAGTTTGACCTTTGACACCACAGGTGAGGCGTACATGAGACTGAACAGACTGCAGGAGGCTGGACACTGGTACCGTGAGTCGCTGAGAGCCAAACCCGATCACATCCCCGCCCACCTCACCTACGGGAAACTCCTGGCTCTGATGGTGAGAGTGACTCCCCCCTCCTCCTCTGCTGTCAACTCTCTCTCTCTCCTACACTTCTTTTACCTTCCTCTCTGTCTCTCTCTTCTTCCTCCTCACATCCCCCCCTTTATTTCTCCCTGCTCTTACTTTTACACATGAATTCAGTATTTGGCGGGCGCTCTAACGCTGAGCTGCACAGGACAGGAGACGGAGTGAAAGACCAATTTGGTCTGAGACCCACATCTGAGGAACAGCCACCTCCTCCTCTTCCCTTCCTTCCCTTTCTTCTCTCTCTCTCTCTCTCTCTCTCTCATCCCCTGGACCTGCCTCCCCTTCTTTTTTATTTTTGTTTTAATTTATCTTTTATTTAACCAGGGAAGTCCCGCTGAGATTGAAATCTCTTTTTCAAGGGAGCCCTGGGGGTTGAGGTGGAGAGGGAGAGGACGAATTGCACAGCCAATTAGATCAGGGGATGTTTCAGTGGCAGGTTGAAAGAGCCAGGTTGGAAATTAAGCCATGACACCGGGGAACCCCCTACTCTTATCGAAGAGTGTCATAGGATCTTAAATGAGCACAGTGAGTCAGGACCTCGGTTTAACGTCTCATCTGAAAGACGGCGTCTCCTTGAGTGCAGTGTCCCCATCACTGCACTGGGGATTATTCCCCCAGAGGGAGGATCAAAACCTCCTGACCCACCAACACCTCTTCCAGCAGCAACTTTCCCAAGTGGTCTCCCATCAGTACTAACCAAGCCCACACCTGCTTAGCTTCAGCCACGCGGCTGGGACGGATGGAATCGAATAGTGGTATGGCTGCTGGCTCCTGCAGTGTTTGAAGTAGCCTGCGTGTTTGTGTTCCTGAGATATTCCAACAGAGGGAATTATCCACTGCCAGTCATGGGCATGTTGAGGAGGCACTTTGGACTCTAATGGCTGCAAGAATTCTGAAATCCTCAAAATTATGAGCTCATTCACTTTGAAACGGCGATGGAAGCAAAATGGGTTCATAACCAGATTTTCTGGAACCCTCATGTTGCCACGTTCTCCATCTTGAAACTCTAGTCCAGAGGGCACAGAGTTCGTCTGAGCCTTCAGTTTTATTTTATTTTATTTTATTTTATTTTTAGTAGCACTGCGTGGTTAGATGACTGTACTTACTGTGACATCAGATTATAAATTTTATGTAATGTGCAGTGAAACCAAGCAATTTGGTGACCTTATTCACTGAGTTTTTTTTTTTTTTTAGCTCTGAGACCTGCTCTTCTAACCCGTAGAGCACTGAAATAAATTTTCAAATAATTATAAATTAGATTATCTTGTGCTGTTGAAAACCAATCAATTGGTTTTCAACAGCTTTGAATTTGATATCTTACATCACTGAGCAACAGTATGTGTATCTAGCGCTCCTAGGGTTCATTAAGGCCCTGTCCAACATGCCTAGACGAGAGCTTGTTGAAGGCTGAATTTTCAACGCTGACGGCTGAAATGCATGGGGCTTGGACGCAGCGCAATGCGGCTACCGCAGTAGAGCGCATCCATTATACTCAACTCACGCTGCTACGCTGACCACTCAAGCGGCGGGAGCATCCTGCTGCTCATCTCTGGTCTTACAAGGCTGGTCTGTTTTTCTTTCTCTGTGCGCAGCTGTGCGGCCCTCCAACAGGTAACAACTTCATTGAACTGTGTAAAAAATCGATTGTAATCAGTTTAAGAATGATCAAAATAAATAGCTTTTTGTACCCGAAGCACTGCTGTGCTGCAGAGAGGGCTTGTGGGTGTTTTTTACATTTGAAATTAAAATGAATCAATCGAATCAATGCACCCACAGTGCTTTAGTTAATTCGATCAAGTTAATTAACTCAGTTCCAGTGAAGAGCCCTCGCCTTCAAACCCTGCATGACCGACTGCGTGACTGCTCGTCAAAACTGAGTACGCACCCAGTGAACCTGACGTACAGCCACTCACTACAGAGACAGAGTCTGTGTCGCAGTTAAAAAACTCAGCCCTGCGTATGTGACATGTCGAGTCTGCGGTCAGTGTATTTTGGCTGTTTAGGGTTAGGCGTTTACGGTAATATGGCGCATTAACAGTACTTCCGAACTGTGGTGTGACACAGTGTGTTTTAAGCGCACTGGAGCAATGGCTGCTGAAAACGTTACTCTGCAATCACACATGAACACATGAAATAAAAACCAATGATCTCTTAGAATAGTCATAATTTTCTTTTGCATTTTACTGTCTTTGCAGTATTTTTTTTTACCAATTTAACACCAGCATGTTGAATTAAATTAATATTGTTCTTCAAAGGCATCAACATACTTCTGGATACTTCTGTAGATATTCAGTGTTTCAGCAGTGGTGTATGTCTGATTCATGGTTTTAGGCCAGGTGTGTCAATGGGCATGTTCTCTCCATTTCTTGCTTATAAACTTCACCACAAAATGCCGAACTCTTTATGACGCTAGTGTTACAGAGGCCTGGTTCCTGTGTCGATTTCTCTGTCTCTTGAGGATTCTGTCCATGAATCTTATCCTGCCGCTTGTTAAGTGTGGGGTGTATTGATTTGCACGTCATTACTGGAGGAGTTTTGGTAATTGCTGTCATCCTCCGTGTCGGGGGAGGGATGGAAATGTTCATCTTCCACAGCTGCTGCCGCTGGAGAACAAAGTCCTCCTTCAGTTCTATTTCATCCCTGCTGACCGCCAGAGGGCGGTGCTTAAAGCACTGAATATTCCCCTTCGCGCATGCGTAGTGCGAGTATGTATACCAACAATGTCACCTGTGACCTGCAGGTGACCCAAAGAAGATTATATCTTCCGGTGTCACCTGAGGATCGTTTCTTATTTTCTTCTCGCGCGTAGTTTGCTTGCTTGGAAAGCAATGAGTCTATTGCTTTACTACTAAATTCCGTTGCTAGTAGTTCCGCGACCATTGTCGGTCGGAGCAGCGATTGTTCGCCCTCCAGGAACTGCGACGGCGATCTTTCTCTGGTTGAGAGAGACTTTACGTTACTTTGCTGCGTTTGTTAATTACTTATCGGTGACGGTTGCGTTCGCGCATCCTTATCCCGACGTTTTAATGTAGTCTGTCGAGCTGACTTCGTTTGCTGGCTGGCGGGTTGCGTCAGCGTTTCCCGGTGTCCAGCGTGGATAATTATTAGCGGTAGCGCTTGCATAGCTACACCTTCAAGTGAGTTGCATTAGCCTCTGTTGGGACAGGCTGCGTAGGCGCTGCCTCCCCCCAGCATATGGTCTGTTTTTGTGTTTGTGCTGTGTCCCGACGCTTAATTTAGTCGGTCGAGCTGACATCGTTTGCTGGCTGGCGGGTTGCGTGAGCGTTTCCCGGTGTCCAGCGGATAATTATTAGCGGTAGCGCTTGCATAGCTACACCTGCGGGTGAGTTTGCATTAACCTCTGCTGGTTCAGGCTGCGTGGGCGCTGCCTCCCCCCAGCATATGGTTTGTTTATATGTTTGTGCTGCGCCCCGACATTTAATTTAGTCGGTCGAGCTGACTTTGTTTGCTGGCTGGCGGGTTGCGTGAGCGTTTCCCGGTGTCCAGCGTGAATAATTATTAGCAGTAACGCTTGCATGGCTACACCTTCAGGTGAGTTTGCATTAGCCTCTGCTGGTTCAGGCTGCGTGGGCGCTGCTTCCCCCCAGCATATGGTCTGTTTTTGTGTTTGTGCTGTGTGCCGACGTTTAATTTAGTCGGTCAAGCTGACTTTGTTGCTGGCTGGCGGGTTGCGTGAGCGTTTCCCGGTGTCCAGTGTGAATAATTATTATCAGTAACGCTTGCATAGCTACACCTGCTGGTGAGTTTGCATTAACGTCTGTTGGTACAGGCTGCGTGCGCGCTGCTTCCCCCCAGCATATGGTCTGTTTTTGTGTTTGTGCTGCGCCCCGACGTTTAATTTAGTCGGTCGAGCTGACTTTGTTGCTGGCTGGCGGGTTGCGTGAGCGTTTCCCGGTGTCCAGCTTGACTAATTATTAGCGGTAACGCTTGCATAGCTACACCTGCTGGTGAGTTTGCATTAACCTCTGTTGGTACAGGCTGCGTGCGCGCTGCTTCCCCCCAGCATATGGTCTGTTTTTGTGTTTGTGCTGTGTCCCGACGTTTAATTAGTCGGTCAAGCTGACTTTGTTTGCTGGCTGGCGGGTTGCGTAAGCGTTTTCCCGGTGTCCAGCGTGAGTAATTATTAGCGGTAACGCTTGCATAGCTACACCTGCTGGTGAGTTTGCATTAACCTCTGTTGGTAGAGGCTGCGTGCGCGCTGCCTCCTCCCAGCATATGGTTTGTGTTTTGCTTTGTGCTGTGTCCCGATTTGGATTTGTTACTGAGCCCCTGCTGGTATAGGCAGCGTACGCGCTCCCTCCCTCCAGCTTACGGCGTCCATACTCGGTTTGTCCATAGCGTTCGCGCTCAGGTTATCCGAGGAGTATTCCAGGTTACCCGAGGAGTATTCATTAAATACCAGCTGGGTTCCTTACTCGGTATAGGCAGCGTACGCGCTCCCTCCCTCCGGCTTACGGTGTCCATACTCTGTTTGTCCTTAGCGTTCGCGCTCAGGTTACCCGAGGAGTATTCATTAAATACCAGCTGGGTTCCTTACTCGGTATAGGCAGCGTACGCGCTCCCTCCCTCCGGCTTACGGTGTCCATACTCGGTTTGTCCTTAGCGTTCGCGCTCAGGTTATCCGAGAAATATTCATTAAATACCAGCTGGGTTCCTTACTCGGTATAGGCAGCGTACGCGCTCCCTCCCTCCAGTGCAAGCCCCTGTAGCATACTAGCGGGAGCGTCTGGGCTTATTTGGACAGGTGAGTGTCGTGTAAGCCTCCAGCGCCACCACAATGGATGACTCCCATTTCTGTACGTCATGTGAGGCTTCTCTACAGCCAGAGGACGGCCATGACCTATGCCCCGCATGCCTCGGTCCTGAGCACCTGCGGGAGGCGCCGTCAGACAACCCCTGCATGAACTGCAGTTACTTGCCTTGGGCGGTGAGGGCTGCCAGTCGGGCGCAGGTGGAACATCAAGGGGATGAAAGTGACCTCCCCCCATCAGGCCAGTCTCCCCCGGCCTGTTAGAGACGCTCTAAGCGGCGGGCTGCGGCTACAGCAGTCGCACCCTCCAGGAAGAGGGCGAAATCTGCTCAAAAAGAGACAAGAAAGCAGGCTCTCATCTAAAGTCGATCAGCTGTCTGCTGAGCTGGCCCAGGTCAGGCCCATGCTCAGAGACTGCCAGCCTGATGCCCCATTGCAAGGTGATTTGACACCCTCTCCTCCAATGCCAGTGCTGGTACCTGAGGAGGATACATTTTCCCTGGCAGCTTCGGCTACCTACTTCCATGGTTATGGGAGAGATTCGTAAAATGGGGGTTCCCAGGCATCTGAGCGGGGCGCCCACTCCTCGGCTCCGAGTTCAGTGGCTGAGTTGGGGGTTGGCTCCATGCGGGCAATCATGCGCATGGCTTTAGATCGACTGCACATGCATGTACCACAGCAGGCAGAAGCTGCACCTGCTAGTGCCCTCTTCAGGCGCAGGCCAGCCCCCACTACCTTCGTTATTCCCCACTCTAAGGACTATCTGAAGGAGCTGCAGGCCTGTTGGAGACCTTCTCACAAGGCCTTATGATGCTGGAGCACGTGCTTGCCGCATGGGGAGCTCTTTGTCGAATCTCACGTTGGCGCTCTCAGCTTCACTGCAGGAGGGCAACGTGGCTGCTGATTCTGTCACTTTTTGTGATGCCTCACTGGAGGCATTCGGCCTTCTGTCCAGGGAACTTGGACGGATGATGTCCATCCTGGTTCAGGCTCGTCGCCAGGTTTGGCTATCTCAGTCAAACTTGACAGAGGCATCCAGGAGACTCCTTCGCAGTCTCCCCATGGAACCAGGAGAGATATTTGGTCCTGCAGCCCAGGAAGCACTGGAAAGGACCATCCAGGCTGTGCAAACTAGGCAGCGGCTTGCGGGCCTTAGGCGGATGCCTCTTCTTGATAGGCCTCCTGCCAGCAGAACGAGGGGTTCCTCGGCTGCTTCTCACACCCGCTTACCACGGCCGACCCACTCCACTGGCCGTCGTGTTGCCCAGTGTCCCATGCGGAGACCAGCTTGGGACTTTCGTGGCCCTGCCCGCCTGTCCACCCCCCCTCCACCCCCCTCCCCCCCTTAGGGGCCGGGGGGCCAGACATTGAGGCCGTGGGGCCGGCGGTCGGATATTTTTCACATCAGCTCCAACAGTGGGCTGCTCATACTTCAGACCCGTGGGTGGTTGCCACCTTGACCCACGGGTACAAGCTTCAATTCCGCCGCCGGCCCCTCACTTCTGGCCGGGTCAAAATGGCCTCTATCAGCGACCCGGCAAAGGCTCGCGTGTTGGGCCAGGAGTTATCCACCCTCCTGGCCAAAGGCGCCATCGAGCCCGTGGACCCTCTGTCGCGTCCCCGGGGGTACTATTCAACATACTTCCTAGTGACGGAACAGACTGGCGGATTTCGCCCAATCTTGGACCTCAGAGGGCTGAACATATTTATGAAGGTCATCCCTTTCCACATGTTGACCACTGCAGATGTCCTGCAAACTGTGGCACAGGGAGAATGGTTTACGTCCATTGACCTCAAGGACGCTTACTTCCGTGTCCCCATCACTCAAAAACATCGGCGGTTTCTCCGCTTTGCCTACCGAGACCGCCACTGGCAGTTCAGGTTGCTACCCTTTGGGCTCTCCCTCTCTCCAAGGGTCTTCACGAGGTGTGTTGCCGCAGCCCTTGCGCCTCTACAGTCTCAAGGCTTGAAAATTCTCCCATACCTGGATGACTGGCTGGTCTGTCCACCATCCCATGCTCAGGTGTCCAGTGATACAGCATGTCTCCTGTCCCACGTGGCCTGCCTCGGACTCGAGGTGAATATGGGAAAGAGTTGCCTGGTGCCATCTCAGGCCACAACTTTCATTGGGATTGCATTGGACAGTGTAGCCATGATAGCCAGACCGCCCCCCGCTGTGTGGGCGACATCCTTCACCTTCTTGCCCTGTTCCAAGAGGGCCATTGGCTGACCTTCCTTGCATTTCCTCGCCTCGTGGGCGAACTAACGTCCATTTCAGCTGTGGTTCCGCTGAGCTTGCTGGCACTACGCCCCCTGCTGAGGTGGCTGGACAGCTTCCACTTGGATGCCAAGCGACACTGGCACAGGAAGCTCAGGGTGTCACAAAGGTGTCTCCTTGCCTTGGCTCACCCGGCACTCAGGCACTTTCTGCCACACCTGAGGGGCAAGCATGTCCTCGTAAGGTCAGACACATCAACCGTATATCATATAAATCGTCAGGGCAGGACCAAGTCTGCGCGGTCGCTGCGACTGACAGAAGAGCTCCTCATGTGGGCGGCCCCCCCGTCTGATCAGCCTTCGGGCAATGTATCTATCGGGAGAGCGGAGCAACCTGACAGACTCCCTCTCCCGTCAAAAACTCCGTCAGGAGTGTGGCGCCTCCACCCGGAAATGGTCAGCACTATTTGGAGCCTCTTCGGCAGAGTGGACGTGGACCTCTTCGCTTCAGAAGTCTCTACCCACTGTCCTCTGTGGTTCTCCTTAGCCGAGACAACCAGTCCCTCGGGCCAGGACGCATTGGCCCACCCTTGGCCGGACGGCCTCCTGTATGCCTTACCCCCGCTTCCTCTGATTCGGTCGGTACTTCAGAGGATCCTTCAGGGGGGTCGCAGTGTCCTCCTTGTGGCTCCCTTCTGGCCAGGGAGGAGCTGGTTCCCACTGCTGCACGGACTCTGTCGCGGTGTACCGTGGCGCCTTCCCGACAGGAGGGATCTCCTGTCCCAGCTGGCGGGGCGGATCTGGCACCCCAATCCACGATGCCTCCAACTGTCTGTTTGGCTGCTGGAGGGCCCGAGTTGCTGTTTAGCTCCTGTGCGGACCCTGTCGAATACACCATATTGAATGCTAGAGCGCCGTCCACTCGTCTTCAATATGAGAATAGATGGAAACTGTTTTCCGACTGGTGTACAAGTCGGGATGAGGACCCTGTGCGCTGCTCTGTGCCAACTATTTTTGACCTCTTCAGTCTCTTCTGGATGAAGGTCGGTCTCATTCGACGTTGAAAGTGTACGTAGCGGCAATATCTTGTGGTCATGTGAGGATTGACAATGGCACTGTGGGGAGCCATAGTTTGGTGTTCCTCTTCTTGAAGGGGGCTCAGAGATTACATCCTCTGAGTGCCCCAAGAGCTCCAGCATGGGATCTCCCCTGGTACTGGATGCACTAAGCCGGCCCCCATTTGAACCCTTGACACAAGCGGAGCTGAAGTGGTGTCTTGTAAGACTGCGTTCCTTCTGGCCATTTGCTCTGCAAAGCGTGTCAGCGAGCTGCATGCCCTGTCTGTCAGTGACTCGTGTTTGAGGTGGAACTCTGATGGCTCAGGGGTCACTCTGTGGCCGAACACAGCGTTTCTCCCTAAAGTGTTGGCTCACGCTCACCGCAACCAGCCTATTCGGCTGGCTCGGTTTGACCCTTCTCCAAGGGAGAGTGGGGATGAGCCTGAACTGTTATGTCCAGTGCGGGCTCTGAAGGCCTACACTGCAGCTACTGTATGCATTCGAAGGTCTGAACAACTTTTTCTCTGCTACGGTGGCCCTAACAGGAGTTGCGCCATCTCCAAGCAGCGTGTGTCCCACTGGATTATTAATGTCATCACCCATGCCTATCGGACGAGTAACCGTCCCCTTCCACCTGGCGTGAGGTGCCACTCTACCAGGAGTGTTGCTACTTCATGGGCTGCCCTGAGGGGAGTGTCCTTGGAGGACATTTGTGCCGCAGCTTCATGGTTGTCACCGGACACGTTCTCCAGGTTCTACAGGGTGAACGTCGCCACACCCCACCCCTTAGCCGTGGTTCTGCGGCCGGGGTCTTCTGACTTTTTGCACACTGAAGGTCCGTGATTCGGATTCTTCGTGACCTTGTTGGTATAAGTCATTCAGTGCTTTAAGCACCGCCCTCTGGCGGTCAGCAGGGATGAAATAGAACGAAAGTTACGAATGTAACTACGGTTCTATGAATCCCGAATGACCGCCAGAGCTCTCTGTCACTCAGAATCCTCGTGTGCTCGCGAGAAGATTCTGTAAGAAACGATCCTCAGGTGACACCGGAAGATATAATCTTCTTTGGGTCACCTGCAGGTCACAGGTGACATTGTTGGTATACATACTCGCACTACGCATGCGCGAAGGGGAATATTCAGTGCTTTAAGCACCGCCCTCTGGCGGTCATTCGGGATTCATAGAACCGTAGTTACATTCGTAACTTTCGTTCTCACTCTTCCAGCTTTGTCTTTTCTCTGTTAATTGTGTAAAATGAAGATTGAGATGAGAGTTGAACTTGTCTTTCGTGTGACGATATAAGATCTCGTCTCTGGTGTAGAATATATGGCTTTTAACAGGGTGAAACTCCTTACCAGAGAGGGAACTAATCCGCAATGAAACTCAGTATCCAATCTTACCACAGTTCAAGGCAACAAGGAGACGGCAAAGCCACGTTTCCCTGATCCTTTGAGCACCGCTGCAGTGGCATTAGCAGAGAGAGCAGTTTGGTGCTTTTGCAGGCTAGTTCTGGTGGGCAGTTGTTTTTCTGTAGTCTCATTGTCATCTGCTTTTGTAGCAGGCTTGTAGTGAAGTTTCGATATGCTTTTATTGCAGACTTGTCGTGGTGTATCGTGTCGCTGCCTTACTCTAGATCCTCTCTTGTATGCTGGTTGCCGCATGGTTTCGTTGCAGGCTGCTTCTGTTGGATTTTTATTTTGCAGGCTTGTTGCCCTTGTGTAAGCACAGCAGAGATTTGGCCTTTCAATCTTTTTTACAGCACTGTTGCTGCCATATGTCAAGTCAAGTGAAAGCCCGTAAAAATAATGTGCCATGGATTCCAGCTTTTACAATTACCATCATGCCTTGGGCTACATTAAACATTTACAATGAATTACATTAATAGCGCCGCCTGTCAATAGGCTTCCTCCAATATTTAAAATGGGAAATTTTCCATGTCTGTCTAACGGTTTAATTATTTAACAATTGAACTGGGTAAAATAAAAACCAAAGGTTAAAACTTCCCTCATTTCTCTCTCTCTTGCTCTTTTATTCTGAGTTGCAGGTTGCAGGTCTCCCAGCTGAATGTACTTTGAGCTCACTGATTAGAGGTTTATAATTTGCCTTTTTTTTCAAAACCTGAGCAGGGTTGGCCTATAATAGGCATTCTCCCTTAGTGAGTTAATTACTGCCCATCATACTTTGTGGAAACGTTAATGCGCCAGAAGTGAAAACGCAGAAAAGGAAGCTGTAATTCTGTTGAGAAAAAGCTGTAGGAAGATGGCCGACTGATCACTCTTTGTGTCCAGTTTGCTAGTTAGATTTAAATAGTTCGCATTGTTTCATATTTGCCATTTGTTCATGTTTAGTATGATTATTAAAGACAACTCATAGCTTTTGCTCGAACAGCCTAATTTCCATGGATCCAACACAACCGAAGTCACACAGATATATTACCAGAGCTATTATACAAACTCATGTCAAGAATGTTAATTTGCTAGTGGATTGACCGGGAATGATATTTGTAAAACGTAATACCATTACAATGCAATTAATAATACATTGTAATATACTTCAATGTATAGCCTAATTTACCACAGAGAATGATTTTATGGGCATCTTTTGATGGAAAAGAGTCTGTGAGGATGAGTTTGCTCTACATTTCATTTTGGAGATGACATTTCATCATAGGGCAAGATATTTAGTTTCTGTGGTCTGATAACTTTCACTTCATTTTCTGTTTAGTTTGGAGAACAAATGGGCTGGTACTTTGTGAGCCGCCCTCAATTCAAATGTCAGAGAGATGTAGAAATCATAACATCCACATGCATTTGATGCAGTAGTTTGCACATTGCGTCAAGACAGTTGCTTGGCAGTAAAATGTATTTATTTATAATTTACACGGAGGCAAAAATCTCTCCATCTTTAGTTTTTCAGGGATTTAGGTGGCCTGAATGGAATTAATCCGTGGGGCCACTTTTCGCAGTTAAAAATTGCATAATTTTTCTTATGGTGACTCCTGCAGGTTTCTCAGGTGATTAGTTTCTTTAAAAGATACTAGAGAACTTTTGGCAGTATCCTACAAACTGTTTGTATCGCAGTTGTCTCTCCCAGTAATCGACCTTGACTATGAGGTCAGAGCTCTGTGGAGGCCATATTTTCTCTTATACTTTCTGTATTTCTCTCTAGCATTTTAATTTTCTAGAAAATTCATGTTTGTAAGTCTCTAATTTGTGATTTTCTGCATTTATATGGTTGCACAAGTTAAGCAGTTTGAGAGAAAAGTGTAAAAAAATCTGAATTTGCATTAAAAATCTAGTTTTCATGAAGACTGAATATCAGAGCAGGACCACGGTGATAATGTTTGTCTATTCATTTGTCAAAGTCTTTACTGTAATATCTGCACTACGGTAACTATTCCACAGTGGGGACTGCGATCAGTCCTGACATTGTACAGTTATTACCTGCATTGTCAATGATCAGTCGTGATGGAATCTTTAATATTAAAACTGCCAAACGCCCTTTCCTCTTCAGGGACAGAAAACAGAAGCAGAGCAGTACTTTCTGAAGGCCATCAGCCTGGATCCAAACAAGGGAAGCTGCTACATGCATTACGGTGAGTGGAAAATGGAAACATATTTCATCTTTTCATTTCTGTTGTGTGATCCAACACTTATTTTTATAACTATATGGGATTGCGAGACCCTTTTTGCTTGTTTGATCAATGAAGCTCTCTGATTGGCTGACGATCAGCTTGGATCATGCCATAAATACAGTTGGTCATCGATGAAATCCTTGTCTCATTGGTTGCAACAGAGTGAAGGGCTGGTGAGGGTTTCTTGCTGAGGGGTATCATGGGTAATCCTTCCTGAAAGATGCATGCCTGTGGGTGACACATCTCCAGATGTGTGGTCATGACATTTCTAATTATACATCATGCTCAAACTGCCAACTCTTTCGTAATATCGACCTGATATGACCCTGTGCGGTGTGCTGTACGAGTACGTGTCTGAGCTCAGACCACAGGGGCAGAGGTTCGCCCTGGAAATGAACCGCCTTCCACAAATTGTTCCTGTGCACTCAGTCTGAAGTGTGTGTGCTGGGGGATTAGAGAAACATGCATCAAAAGGCCTCGCTGGGCCGCCTATTGTGCGACTTCCTGCGGGGTCGCTTCTGCACGTGCCCGCACTTGGGGCGTCCTGTCGTAGGACCGGCATAAGGCATTCCTGTATCCAGAGCTGTGACTCGCCATCCATTCAACATGCACCTACAATCCAAAATCTGTCTCTCCAGCATCAGACACTGTATTAGACCGGATTCTTCATTTAACGAGTGCCAAGTATGCTGTCTGATCACATTAAACCTCTGATTATCTTATCTCTCTCTCTTAGGGTCATATCCTCGTAGCGTAAGCCCTTAGTCTATGGTCCTGCACGTAATGTCCGTTTAGGGTGTTTGCTTGTTTGAAGGCGGATCTTTCGAGCGCAATTCAAGGTGCCAGGTTCAGAGGAGTTGGACTTAACTGGCTAAATTAATTGCAATCCCATTTTCAAAAAAGTTGAGATGGTACAGAAAATGCAGGTAAAATTATATTTCTTCTGTATTAAATTGATAATGGTGCTATTCAAAATACAAACCTATTTTGTCTTCCCGTTTCAAATTGGGGTCTTTTACTTCTCTCTTTTTTTTTTGGAAGTCCATACTCAGTTTACTATAGGTTTCA
Source organism: Gymnothorax reevesii (assembly GCA_029721435.1). Taxonomy (NCBI): domain Eukaryota; kingdom Metazoa; phylum Chordata; class Actinopteri; order Anguilliformes; family Muraenidae; genus Gymnothorax; species Gymnothorax reevesii. The sequence goes on from CM056579.1 coordinate 107,566,549, forward strand.
GAATAGTTGTTATAAAGCAATATTGGATTCGGTAAGTGCTGCACTGCTAGAGAAAAAAATGGGTTTTTACAGTTCAGGTGTCGAACAGACGATGCTATAATGCTCGGATATAAAAGGCCCCGTTGTTTACAAGCAGCGAGTGATTGATGCTTGCCGCTTTGCTGAAATGCTGCCTGATTTTATGATCAAACCATTCAAAAACAAGATGTGCTTTTGTAAAGATTTTAAGGATTCCATCCTCTACGGTGCAGAGTATTATGAGTCCAGTTATCTGGAGAAATCTCTGAGTAAGGGGTGACATTGGAAGTCAATACTGACTTCCCCTCATCCTCATTCCTTCAGATGGCAGTGCTTTGAAAACCGACATGCTTTTTTATGCTTAAAACCGCAAGGACTGGGACTACTTGGGAAAACCTTTGCCAGTAAAATCAATTCGCCCTCGCATCCACAAATGCAATCGAAGGCAGTATTATGCACCATGGATGCCATATGTCATAAACAGCCAGAAACACAGCTCTCTCTCTCTCTCTCTCGGCCTGAGCTCATCTGAAATGGACTGATTCAGTTTGGAAATATTCTGTTTCAGTCAATCAAACTTTCAAACTGTTAATATTGGAAGTCGAAGTATGCAGGCCCAAAACAGAAAAGGATCATAAGGATCATCACAGTTTTTTTGTCAGCATAAGGTTCAAAAGCCAGTACCTGTCATGGCGTAGGGGTGCATGGGTAAGAGTAAGTATTCATCTGTATCGGTACCATTCATGCGGGAGGACTCAAATCCATATTGCAACAACAGCTTCATCTTCTAGATGAAGTTTTCTTTCAGTGATGCCCCAGCTTACCTCAACAAGACAATGGCAAGGCTCATCCTGCAAGTTTTACCACAGCATGGCTTCCTAATTTGAGTTTGTGGTTACTGGACTGGCTTACCTGCAGTCCTGACCCATCTCCTGATCAAAATATGTGTTGCTTTAAAAAGTATAAATTATGGGAATGAAGATTAATTATAATAATAATAATAATAGTAGTAGTACTAATAATAATAATAATAATAATAATAATGCATCTGTTTTATATAGCGCTTTTCTGGGCTCTCAAAGACGCTTCACAATGGATACATTATTCATTCACTCACACATTCACGCTCTAATGGTGGTAAACTATTTTTGTAGCCACAGCTACCCTGGGGCAGACTGACGGAAGCGTGGCTGCGGCCCTTCCGACCGCCACCAAACATTCGCACTCAGCCATACAGGAGTGTTCCTATATTGCATGTCTGTTTGTGAGTGGGGGAAACCGGAGTACCCGGAGGAAACCCACGCGAACACGGATTCGGCCGGATTCGAACCCATGAGGCAGTAGTGCTAACCACTGTGCCACCGTGCCGGGACACATATCAGAGAAGAATGAGGGAAAATCCTACCAATCTGGATATTTTATGTTATCAGTTCTTCAGATATTTATTTGAAGGGCTGTTGAAAGAAAAATGTAATATTACATACTGGCAAACACAACCATGTCCCAACTGAGCCTGTTGCTGGCAAAAAAAAAAATTGCAATGAGTTACACTTCCAAAATATTTTGTCTTTGCAGTGTTCTTAAATTAGTGCGGGTCAAGGCTGAATGATTTGAACATTAGATAAACTAATCAGACTGTCATACCATTCAAAGCCAATGTTTTGTTTCAGATTTTTTTCTATGCAGTCATTTTTCTTAATTAGACTTTTGAGAATCATTTTATTCAGCTTTTATTAATTGATGTGCTCATCAGGGTTTTAAAAGCTTAACTGGTAGGAATCAAGTCACGGTAATAAAACACTACGAAGAACTATCATTTGTTTAAAAATATGCTTAAAATGTCCCAAATGCGAATCAAGCCAATTTTGTAATCCAAAATCATGCACAGTCCTGGGGTTTGTTGGCTTTTCGGCAATATTGGCCAGACAAAGCTTTGGACTTTATTCCATAAATTTCTTGGAAGGAAGTTGACCGTTACGCCCATCTTTGACACAAATGTGATGTTTGTTGTTTTCCACATTGTGATGTTGCTCATGACTTTAAGTTCTCATGAAAACCATCAAGCGCATCTCCAATGCCTGCTAAAAAACCTCCTCGGTAAAGGGAGATTTTTATAAGTTTTCCATTGAATGACAGTCTATGCACTGCGTGTGTCGTAGTTATATCTCCACCAGGAGGTAATATGCTTTCACCGGCATTTGTTTGTTTTTTAGTTTGTTTGTTTGTGCGTTCAGGTAATGGGAATTCACAAAAGGTTAAAGATGGATCACAAGGAAATTTTGTGTTGTTGGATACAGTGCTAAGGTTATAAAGTAATAAAAGTTATAATAGTTATATAGTTTTGGTTTTATAAGTTTTATAAGTTATAAAATTTTGGTGAAGATCCAACTCTGCACTCTGCTTGATCCAAGAGCCAGAAGAATTTCTATGCGCATGCAGACGACACTGTCGAGATCAGTTTTGCACTCATGTTTGGCGATTATTCCTCCGCCAAAGAATTTCAAAACAGCGGAGGTAATGTGCTGTCTGAGTGCCTTCTAGTTCAATATGCGATTGTCACAAAAATTGTCACGAATTAGGTGCGTTATAAACATGTAATAAAAATGGTATAGAAATGGCTATATAAATTTTGACCAGGTTTTGGCAGGTCTGAATTCAGTTGCATCCAACTGCATGAATATGGCAATATGTCGGCGTGTGATGTAAAAATGAACTGTCTGTCTGAAAATCACAATTATGCATGAAACTGGCATTAGTGCCCAGTTGTCCCAAGTCAAAGATGGAGCTCTTATTGATAGCTTTGTTTCTCTCAGCATTAACACTGTTCATTCATCTTTTCTCCAGGTCAATTCCTGTTGGAAGAGTCGCGGCTACAGGAAGCTGCAGTGATGGCGGAGAAAGCGGCCAGTCTGGAGAGCGGAGAGTTTGACGTGGTTTTTAACGCTGCTCACATGCTTCGGTGAGTGTGTGTATACCTGGGCGCGCGCGCGTGCGTGTGCGTGTGTATACCTGGTGTCTGCACGTGTCTGCATCTGCTTTCAGGCAGTAGTGTATTGTAGGTGAAGTCTGGCCAACAGACCTGTGTTTCGTTTGGAGGTTCTCTAGCAGACATCTGAGGCCAGCTTTGAGTCCTGACCCCCAGGCCTCTGATCCAGAAACCAAATTTGGTGTGTAGCTTCAGACCATAAAGGCCTTGATGGAGTTCAAAAATAAGAAGCACACGATTGGCGGGGGATGTTGATGACCATGTCGAATTGTTGCTGTAGTATTTTGTGGTAATTTTGTGGTAAAGTCCAGTAGCAGACTAGAGGGGGGGGGGGGGGGCAGTGTTTGGTTGGGAGGGGGTTCTGTGGTTCTGGGCCCACAGGGGCAGTGAACTCTAGGCGTCTCATATTTCACAGCATGGTCCTTTAGACCGGTTCTCTGTCCCTTGCTTTTCTGTTGCTCACCTTCTATAAACAATCACCGCATTTTATTCCCATCTCCATCCGTACTGCATGAATACATTTCATGATACGCAAGGCGCTTCATTGATAGCCCGGGGGAATTCAGGGAATGCCCTAGACATTAGGGCTGTCCAGAGCCTGCTGGTTTAAACACATCTTCGGCTCTGAGACGAGATCTGACAGTTATGCCAAATTTACACAGCCCGTACAGGACGTGAGCGTGCCAGTGGTGTGACCCACAGAGAGTGCACTCGTGAGTAGGTGAGACTGGGGTCCGATGAGCCACGGGGACCAATGAACCATATCACATGTTTGTAATCAATTGCTGTCAGAGCTGCAAAGTAGTGATATGGCTCATTGCATCCCATTGGTCCCCTACCTTAGGAAATCTGTGTTCATTCATATATCTCTCATAGAGCAACTGCTGCTGCCTCTTAATTGCATTTTTCCCTCCAAAATCACTTCTCTGTGCTTCTCATCCAAAGTGCATTGCATTGACTTTTACAACTAAATTATAATGACTTTGGGAGATGATTATGAGAACTTTTGTGAGTTTGTATCTCATCATTAAAAATGTCTGACTTCACTAAGTGTTGCAGACAAAGGGTCAGATTTGGTGTTAAAATATAAGCTCCTCAGGCGACTCTCAGCTGACTGCTGGTTCTCTTGGAAACATAACCCTCCTGTGAGACTTGGGAGTAGTTGGGTTTGGCATATCTGCTCTACAATGTGGTTCTTGCCCCTGTAAATGCCACATAACACCTCATAAGTCTTCATTCTCAAAACACATTTTTGTTTACATTACACAGATACCATAAAGGACTGATATTGACATAATGTCCATTTAATAAATGTGTAGGAGAAGTTGTGTGGCCTGGTTACAACCAAAGGCCAAGAATAGCAGTTTGATTTTCATATTGAGTTACTTTCTACGATGCATTCAGGAGACTGGGATTAACACCAAGACCTGGTGTTTTCTCAACTTCTGGGAGGAATATCGCACATACAGCAGTTTATCTAATACCGCTATGTGCGGAATATAGCATGCTTTTGACACCAAGTGCAGACAAGTATAAAACAGGCAAGTGAAGTGTGAACTTGTAAGTTTAGTGTGGAGGTTGGTGAACTGTGGAAGGTAATTCTGAAAATGTTGGTATTTGAACATGAAAGTCATGCAAGTTAATTGTGGAAACGTCGAACTTGCCGTGGTGTGGAGTTTGGGAATTGAGTGAAGTTGTTGTTCATGGAGTTATTACTTGCAGTTTTTTTAGGTATACTACTGCTCATGCACACCTGATCGTTGGAGCACATGCATACCTGCACACTGCTGGCCAAATGTTTTTGGACACCCAGATATTACAGGCAGTTTGAGATCGACAAAGAGAAGTGCAGAGACACCATTGGTTTGAGAGAAAACATAAAAATCTTAAGCTCAGCAAAATTGCCATCTTCAGCCATAACTGCTAATTGAGCGTATAAATAATTTTTTTTTTTACAAGGACAGTCGTATGGTTCTGAAAGTGGACACCCAACTGTGGGAGTTTGTGGGTTGTTGTTTTTTTTTTTTTTTTTAGATGTCTGCAAAATTACGGCTTCTTTATTAACTTTGAAAATTTAGGTCACTATTTTGTGCAGTTACTACGTATATTCCTCTATCATTCTCTCTTTTTAATGTTATTTTAATAAGATAGAACGGCTAATGTTTGACTAAAACTCAAGCAAGATGATTACCAGAGAGTCCCAAACCTTTGACCGGTTGTGCATATCAGAAGGCCTTCATAGCAGTCGACAGGTTTCTATGAAAGGGCTCATGGTTGTTTGATTGTAGCAAATTAAAAGTTTGGGTGCCATCAGATAATTGGCCTTAAAATAAGGCTGCATTTAAATGAGGCTCCAATGTTTCACTCTCACCATTTCACATCATTGCAAACAAAAATGTGTCAGGTTGGCTTAGTTGTAATTTATTTGTACTTATTTAAGCCCTGGAGCTCAAACTGTTTGCTTTGATGGAGCTCTTGAAATATACCATCACATTCAGGTCATCATAACCGAGTTACGCAACTTTCACTCAACAGTAAATTCTGTGGGCCTGGATCTGCTACTCCACTCTAATTGGGGACTTCAAAGCCAAATGTCTAATTTTACGCCCACCGTTATGGCAAAGCAGCCACTCCTCATCTGTCATGTAGGAGTTGTTGGTTGCCTTCGGCAAATATTTTAGGTCTTTTGTTTGTTCCGAGGATAATCTTTGGTGGAAATCATGCTTTTGGTTTTGCGTACATTTTTCTCGTAAGGCTGTGGTCCTGTGTTTGTTGGAAAGACAATGAGTTTGACAGCCTGATTTGAGATTTTATGTAATGTGATATTCTCCACTTAACTATTAAAAGGATCAAAGACCTGTGAGTAAAGGAAAGAAATTGATTGTTTTTCCTTTTGAATGACAAACTCATGGATGAAGGCCAATATTATACTTCTTTTTTTTATGCATAACAATGAAAATAATTTTGTGGACTGAAATGGAATGTGTTGTGTTGAATATATTGTGCTCAGTACACAGTGGCAGTAGGAGCCTGATGTGAATTGACTCTGGGTTATGCATCACAAATTACATTTTCACAAGGCCACGAAAGCTTTTTGTGTCGTCATGAACTCGTAATGAAAATATATTTCATGCAGCATTGTGTCATATGTTCAACCACTGATTACTGTGGATCTCTTTGCTGAAATACAATTATGTAATTCAAGACTGGCTGTTTCTTCCTTCTTCTACCTGATGTTACTTTGGTGTTTTAAGGACCTCATGATAGATGTGCATACACTGGTTGCTGTTATGTATAAAATAAAAAAGGCATTTGGCTTCACATTACATTTGTGCCTTTTTAATTGGCCTTCCAAGAAGTTTCCGGTTATTTTCGTAAGGATATTTGTTTGCGTCATTAACCCCAGCTGCAATGTTGATTTGCCATTTCCTGTCTGTGCGTCGGAAAACAGCTGACATGTATCCCAATGATGCATCTCTAAGCATCTTTACACTCTATACGTTTGTAAGAATGTGCTCAGAATACTTCTGTCTGTAAACATGGTTATATTATTAATTTCATCACAAGTTATACACAACTGTACACATTTGTTAGTGTCCAGGTTATTCCTTTATTACATGCATACGGCTCTCGCAAGTACATATGTTCACACTGCCCATGTCTGTAACATGTTCAGGCGGCGCACACCTGTAACCATGTTCATGTAACATGTTTAAGTGTGTGTCAGCTGTAGGAGTGCGTGGGTGGGGGAGTTTAGGCCCTTTAAGAGGTCCAGTAAATCACTAAGCTTAATTACTCTAAACAAACTGAAACGCACTTCCTGTCCGCCTGTTCCTGTTTCCTTCCCTCCTTGGCCTTCACCTCTGACTTCCCCCAGCTGCCTGTGTGTTTAGACGGGGGCGGGAAAGTCGCACCCGGCTGAGGGGCTGTTTCCTCGACAACGACAGCAGCATTAAAAAGGACATTCATGTTGACGGCAGGAGCTCAGGGTCGTGACCTGGGAAGTGTTAAGATTACTAGGCCTCGCTCGGCCTGGGGCAGAGCTGTGTTTTCAGTGGAGACTTGCAATTTCACAAGACGTTCTCACAGAACGGCGAGGAAAATGGCATAAGTTCCTCAAACTCGACCCTCTAAACAGCCGCCTCTTTAAGTTCATGCTCTTGCTTTGTCTTTGCAGACAAGCTGGTCTCAACGATGCAGCTGAGAAGTTTTACGGAGCAGCGGCGAGCTTACGGCCTGATGTGAGTACAAATTCAAACTGTCCGCTCAATCTCCGTCCGTCTGTGCATCACCGTCTACGTTACTCCATCCACGAATTTTTGTCTGCACAATGGCTGTCTTTGCAATTACAGTCAGTGCCGTAACTCTCTGCACAGCTGTACAAGAGTTTCATCTGCGGGAGAAATTCTTGCATCAGCGCTGAAAAAAATATTTTTGGCTTTAAAAGATAAAGAGTTTGTTTTTACAAAGCGTCAGGCAAAGACTTTAAAGGAAAGGTGCGAGCAATTTTGAGGAGGGCTATTTATAAAGGGAGCAGTGATAATGGCGCCTGACCTTGGTTTGAAAATTGAGTGGGTCTGGCGACTCACCCTGCGTGACTCTTCCCAGAGGGGAGGGAGAGGCTGCCATTATTGATTTAACAACCAAAATAAGCCAGGTGAATCCCCCACTACCTTCAACATCTAATTCTTTTCAAATAGGCTGAACTGTTATTGAAAGTGCTGCATCATTCAAGATGGCTGACCAGGCTTGTCTCATTTCTGTTGTGTATTGAGGTCTCATCCTAGATATTTCATAAGATGGCAGATGAAGGACAGAGCCCTGTCTGCCTGTGATCGGTTAAATTCAGTCAGCTGTGGAGGAGAAAACTTTTCAGAGCTGAATGTATGTGCAGTTAGCAAAGGCTGTGAAACTGCACAGCTACTTGGGCTAATTAGAAGAGCTCAGTGATCCAAAACTTAAACATTCATTTTGTCGCCAGCATGGCTGTTTTCCTTTGAGCTTTTTTTTTTGGTAAATAATGAACAAATTGGTCAGATAAGGTCTACGCAGCCATTTTTCTGTTTGTGTAAATGCGTTTTAAAAGCAGCACTTGGCGTTACGCAAGCACTCTCACACTAGCTGCAGATGCTTGGGTTTTATGTTTTAAATTATTTTTCTACTAGCTTTTTAATTGGCCCATTTAATCTGCAATTATCAGAAACTCATTTGTGCTGCCTCCTGTTGTGGACGATTCTGGGGTTTTATGTCTTTTTCTGTGGTCTTGTGTTGCTATGATGCTTTTAGAGCTGGAACTATGGATTTGCTTACAGTGGGTCCACCAGAAGTGGTGAAAAACCAACTGGTGATGATGTTCCCTTGTCATTTATTTATTTCTTTGTCATACAACTGATCAGGGTGTGACAGTAATAATGATGGTCTATTTAATTTAATCCAGACTTAATAAATTCATTCTTGTTCATAATTAATTAATTTTTTCTCACAACAGATAAAATTCACCCTCGATACAAACACATTACACCAGCACATATGTTTCATATCATATAAATACTTGACATTTTAACCCTTAGAGCTTTATTGGCAACTATAGTTGCCTAATGATGTAAGATATCATAATCAGATGCTGTTGAAAACCTATCATGTGGCAACATGATAGATTTTCAACAGCTCAGGATAATTACATTTTTAATTTCTTTAAATTTTATTCAGTGCTCTAAGGGGTAATATTTGAGTCAATGTTTCTGAGGTTCACAAATTCCCATTTTCCTGCATGACTGATTTATAGCAGTCGTGCCGATGTTGGCATTATTTATTTGGAGATGCCTACAGAATATCTGCATGTACCTGGCTGGAAGGTCATTGCTGTGCCGTAATTATCGGCACTTCACACTGAAGCTGCTAGTCTTCCACAGCCCATTAAAGCGGGCCGTGACCTTTACACTCCGAGGCCGCGCTCTCTGTGCTAATGCATCTCCGCTGACATGTTTGGCCCCGGGGGGACCGAGTGTTTGGGCTTCTGTGAGAGCACATTATCGCAGTGGCTCCCGCGTGGCTCACCGCTCAAATGTCAGGGATAAACAGATGCAATATCATCATTGAATTAGTCCCTCTGACTGATGGACAGTCGCTAATTTTTTCGAGCGGTTGGCAACGGTTTCGTCAGTCACTTAGCTGCTCAGCTACGGCACGTGTCTGATCAGACTCCACATTTGATAAAGCAGCTAATATTTTAATTTAGAATGTGTTTAGGTGTGTGTAAAGTGTCTTAATGAAATCAAAGCTCTGTTCATTCCGTTTTATGTTTTAAGTGGCAATTGGAAACTTGTTTTCTTTCACCTCTTGCGTTTCCAACTATTTCTATTTTTGTTTCTGCCTCCAAGGCTTCAGTTTTACTTGGAGCCTGTAGCTCCAGAAAGAAGTGATCAGCACCAGTTTGGAAATCAGACAGGAAGCGGGAAATGAAAGGCAAACGATGAGCTATACGGGGTTCAGTTGACCTCACAGACCGGTCACAAAGATCGTAGGACCTGCACGAGCGATTGCTTCTGCTACCGTTAGTCGAGAAACTCTCTTGAAAAGAAAACATTTCTATCGTTGTTTGATTCCTGCCAATTCTAGAAAATGGCTTCTCACAGTGAGCATGCACGTATAACAGCCAGATGGTGGACAAGTAGCTACCTGCCATTGAGTTCTGATATATGCGAGTCATTTAGCAATAAGTTGCTATTGTCAAGCAGCTTCACAAGATCTTCAAAAAAGTGATGTTATCATCCATCTCTCACCGGTGAGTAAGGAATCCTGATTAGTGTGTTTGATTGGTGTCTTTAAGGGACCTAAATGCTCAAGAGAAGGAGAACAGCAGCCCCATCTGTCTTGCTGGCAGATGCTGAATTTTATTTCCTCCCCTTGAGGAAGGGGATCCAGTGGTCCCAAGTTTTTTGTGGTCGTGTTTGGTTTTCATTTTTTGATATTTGATTTTAGGTTAGCCCTTGGTCTGTTGACCCATTGCGTGGTTATCCCGGGAGCATACATTTTTTCCTTTGTGACTCGATCCCTAGACTCCCGTTTGCTTCATGCTGGGTCTTAATTTACTCATTTTTATTATTTTTGGTAAAAACTCCTTTGTGGTCTGAATGTTGCCGGCTTGATCGTGAAACGAGGCAGGTTGGAGGTTGCAGCAGTATGTAACTGCATTTGAGAGTGACTGTATGTGTGTGCATTATTTTGAGTATTATCATATTTTGAGTAACTCTGTGTGTTTCAGTACCCTGCGGCTTTAATGAACCTGGGGGCCATCCTGCACCTGAACGGGAAGCTGCCGTTGGCCGAGGCCAATTACCTGCGAGCACTGCAACTCAAACCTGATGATGTCATCACTCAGTCCAACCTACGCAAACTGTGGAATATTATGGAGAAACAGGGACTCAAGACCAGGGGGCCCTAGCTGTCAGTTTCCACCTGTTGGGCACAAAAGCGCTACATAGATGCAATGATCTAATGACCTATGTTTGCACAGGGCTGCAAGTCTGAGTATCACAGGGCCCTAAACCCAATCACTACTGGGCCCTTAGCTTGGACAATAGAGGTCCCTCAATTTTCGGCAGTATGGCCTGGACTCTGAACCTCATGGAGCCTTAAATCTTGGCAGTATGTGGCCCCCTGATACCAAACTACAGGGAACTCGGGGGCCTCTCTCTGTAACTTTGTGGCTTCCAGGTTCTCCGTGCTGAGGTTGGTCCTTCCAGTGTGAATGTACACATCGGATGTGAAGGTCTGTTCTGTTGGTGTGGAGGTTAGTTGAGACTTTACAGTGGTCAACGGCGCTCTGTGAGCATTACCCAGATCTTTAAAGACCTTGAACACTCATTAGTACCTCTGATCTTATCCCTCTACTCTCAACGAGTATTGTAGTTTTGCCTACTGGAGGTGAAGTTCATCTGACGTCTGCATTTTGAGGTTGTTTTGAGAGCTGCGTTTCTGGCCATTGTTTGAACAGCAGACTAACCTACGGAGACTGATGCGGAAAGTGTTTGTTTGGGGTTTTGTCTCACTCATGAGGTGGTTGTGCATTTCACAGCAGTGGTGTGATCATGTGCCATTCCCTGAAGGGATTCAAACTGATATGCCGACAGATTTTATGATGTCACTCTAAGCCTTTCATACATCCAACGCCAATTTGCAGCATTCAAAACTTATTTTAGGGATGCCGTGCGGAGAGGTGCCATCAGGCCTAGAACATGGTCCACTGTCGCTTCATTTTTGCCCAAGTCTGAGAGTATTAACATGGACACGGTCTTAGTTCTGGCTGCATCGATTCTGCTCGGAGGGAACGGACCGCTGCATTTGTCTGAGAGTAAAGCAGTTGATTTTGAAATGACCCTTATGAATTGAATTTGTATATCCTGCTGTATCGAACTGAAGCAGTCATCCCTGAATACTGCAGCCCAATATCAAAGCTCTCTGACATATCCTGGCTGGTGTGTCTATTTCTAAGGTCTAGTAAATTGCCTGCTAAGAAAGTTTTCACCAGCCCAAGTGGTCCTACATCTTCTGATTTGAATGATTTGAAAGCCACTTGAGTTTTACCAAATATGTATTTAGTACGGTCGAGAAAAAAGTGCTGAAATTTCATAATAGCTGTTTATATATGAGCAGAAAGGTTAGATGTTCGTGTTTCACTCTGCCTTATGACCTCTGAAAGATGCTGTGCACTGTAGTTGCAGTGGGTTTGGTGGCCTAAAAAATGCGGTCCTTTGTTCCTCGGCAGTGAACTGAGAGCCTCGCCCATCTGCCTCTGTGCCCTGAAAATGACTGTATGTTTACAGCTGTGTACAGTATCTCTGAGGTACTGTTCTCTGTCCAACTTACACATGAAAGCTGCCCAGCCAGCAACTATGAAGTCTTATATTCTTTTAATTGAATAGTGTTCTGTACAAAAGCGCAGAAATGTTTTAACAGAAACCAAATATATACACCTGCAACGCCTAACTTCCTTTGTACGCTGCACAACCACAGCCATACATTCCATCTGCGAGAGATTCCTTTAGTTTGTATATGGTTGTTTTTTTTTCGTTATATCATTTGCACTGTTGTGCATAAAGAAACTTTAATATATTTTAAGTATTGCATTGTGGGAAATAAAAGCCTGGATTTGAAAAGGGAGTGCGCAAAAAAAGTCCTTCACTGGTCTTTCTGTGTGGTCTTAAACCCTGTTGGATAACTGTTTACCCTCCAAGAAACTATCCTCTCATGTCTTGGTGCTTGATTGTTGTCATGTGTATACTAACTGTTGTTGGCTGTGTGTGTGTTTCCCAGTGTTTATCCACATTGAACATGGACTGAGCACTGCCGAGCAGTACACTATCAGGATTATCCATTTGGAAGCAAGGAAGCTATTTTTTTAATTTAGAGTGATGTATATTATTTGTATCTTCAATTTGTTTTAAATAATTACATTTCATTCCTCACTTAACTTATTTCTGCATGCTAATGTGGCTAAAAAAACAGCTGGAACTGTGACATGTGTTAAAATATTTGAAAAAGGAGAATTTATAAACGCAGTTTTCAGAGCAGACCTGGTCATGAAGTATCCGCTTTTGTTAACTGGATGGAAATTATATGCCAATGCAGTAAAAAAAAAAAAAAAGTTGTTGAGGTTTACTTTAAATTAATGGTCAATAGTTTCATTATGGCTCTGATCCAGTCTTTCTCATTCAGTTTTGAAATTCAGTTGATGATAGGGGCTTACTATACAGACACATTTCGCTGTAGATGAAGATAAATCCCACAGTATATGTGCATAGTGTTTGGTGATGGGTCTCTGTAGGTGAGTGTATACGAGGCTGTTTACTTTGGGGGAGCAGAGAGAGACGGTGAAAAATCTAGTAGCTCTCAACTGGAGAGGGCTCTCATATTTCATTTATAAAGTGGGACCCAGGGCGATGCTCTTTCAGGGGTAACGATGAACAGTTCCTAAATGGTCCAGCTCTGTTGTCACATAATTTTCTTCAAAAGAACACTTCCTAAATCTTCTATGTGATCATAATTATCCCAGTGAGGGAACAATGAAAAGAGTAGTGACCACAGCCCTCAGAGGGTCATTGGCAGTACTGTAAGCCCTGATTACTGTGTAACATGTCCTTGTTTTTAATTCCTCATTATCTGTTTTCCTGTGGTCTGTGCTAAAGCTCGCCTGTACTTCATGTTTCCATAAGCTCAGTAGCATCTGTGGTGACCACGGCTGCACGTGACTGTGGACGCTGTTCATTTGAGTCGTATTCAGCTTTGCTGCCATAGTGGAACATAGAGTATCGTCTGTCTCTGTGTTCTGCACCAGATCTGTTTTAAAAGAACTTGAAAATGAATCTTTTACAGGCTATGTTCGTCAAGGTAATGAATCCGTTTCAGGATCTGTTCATGAAGGAAATGAATCTTGTTCAGGCTCTGTCCATGAAGGAAATTAATCCTGGTGAGGGTCTGTTCATGAAGGAAATGAATCCTGTTCGGGCTCTGTTCATGAAGGAAATGAATCTTGTTCGGGCTCTGTTCATGAAGGAAATGAATCTTATTCAGGCTCTGTTCATGAAGGAAATGAATATTATTCAGGCTCTGTTCGTGAAGGAAATGAATCCTGTTCGGGCTCTGTTCATGATGGAAATGAATCCTGTTCGGGCTCTGTTCATGAAAGAAATGAATCTTATTCAGGCTCTGTTCATGAAGGAAATGAATCCTGTTCGGGCTCTGTTCATGAAGGGAATGAATCTTGTTCAGGCTCTGATCATGAAGGAAATGAATCCTGTTCAGGCTCTGTTCATGAGGGAAATGAATCTTGTTCAGGCTCTGTTCATGAAGGAGATGAATCCTGAATCTTGCGCAGGATCTGTTCAAGAAGGAAATGAGTCCTGTTCAGGCTTTCTTCCTCAAGGAAATTAATCCTGTACAGTTTGGATGATCAAATCTGGATCCTCACATCCAAATCCAGCCGTATCTTTCTTTTCCCTTACGCAGTTATCTTACTGACTGAACCATTACTGCTTCTCATAGGCCATACTGGCTCTACACCTGATTCCCAGGCTAAAGGTGGAAAACCAGTAGTTATTGGACCTTGAGGACTGTGATTTGATGATTAATGTTGTACAGGATCTGTTCTGGAAGGAAGTGAATCCTATTCAGCATCTGTTCAGACTGGTACTGTACCCTCAGCAGAATCTGTTTCTGAGTCAAATAATTTTTTGATCTGCCTCCGCTCAGGGATTTCAAACAGTGGGTTATTGCAGATTTGTTCTCACACAGCAGATGGAGCGTTTACTGAATTAAAAAAGTTTTATTTTTTGAAAACTGTTGTATTTGAATAAATTATCAAACTTTGTAGCCTTTCTTTTTTTTTTGTATGGTAATAACTGATATGCCAGACCAGGCCTCCCTAAAGTGTTGCCTTCTGTTCATTAAATTAAATGTCTTTCTGCATTAACTATTTTTTGTGTTCTGAATATTGAAGTTGTGCTATTGTCTTTCTTCTTTCGTTTGTATAGCCCACTGATCCTGTGCCTTTATTGTGCAACAATATATTATAAGATTATGTCTGAAGTATTGGAAGGCTTTCAAATTAAAGGAACCAAAATACTGATGGCTCTACAATCAATCTTACTGCCTTGCTACTCATTTACAGGGAAGTCGGGGAAAGCCATTTACCGTAATGCTTGTAGAACTGAGCCTGTAAATCATTAGTTTGGCTGTAGATGGGACGCTTCCTTTGAACTCCAGATTTTTTTGCTAAAATATCTTACCATAAAAATGGATTGATTGTGAAAATAAAAAATATACACATAAGTGACGAAACAGACAGTCTAGACAGTCAAAACCTGCGCCTAGCAGGTGACTAATCATATAACGGTCATTCCAAGGCCTAAGGTCTGCCGTAAGACACTTGAAAAATATGGTGGATTAAAAAAAATACTAATTAATTTATGATGGTAGTGCTGGCATCAATAATCTGTACAGATTGGCACGAAGATGCTGTCTGCTTCCTGTTATGAAATATTTTAATGAGGTATAAGCAGAGGATATTCATATGTTCCATTAGACATTCTGACTGCATAAAGCTTTTTAAATACAGATTTCCTGCTGTGCTTAATTTACAGCTGTTGAGTATGATCAGTGGTCAAAGACTAGAAGAAAAATCAGTTCCATTCTTGTATAACATGAAAGATTCAATGAAACAAATGAAGGCAACTAATGTAGAACAGTTTTTTTTTTTTTCCTTCCGAGTATTGAAATCATGTGAGCGCAGGACACTGGCTCAGAGGAAGACCGCGCTTTGTGATGTGCGCATGCTTTGCCATCTTATTTCAATCAGATTCTGATTCTACGAAGTCCATAGAATGGGCCTCACAGACCCTCTCTTCGCTCAGTACTGCCAGTGCTTGCCTTTGTTCTCCCAAAGCTATTGAAATTTTCCCTCCCGTCAAACCCGAAAAGATTCATTGTGCCAAGTTTCTGAAGTATTGGGAAAGAGCTTTGCACTAAGCAGTTAAAAGTAAATTAAGATATTGTGGGTGTTGAGGGTCATCAAGGGAGAATAGCTCAGAGCTACAGGTTCAGCTCCTCACACACCGCAACTGTGAACTGCTTTATATCTCAGTCTATTGTATAATGTGGCCTAAGCTTGCAACAACAAAGGATGGCTTCTCTGAGTTTGTCAGCGCAAAGTTCCCATCGTGCTTGTGTAGGCAGTACCGTGCACTCTGATGCCTGTGTCTAAAATATTTACCACATAAATATGTCCTCCTCCAATACTGGCACCCTTGATTAGTATGAGCTTAACAGGCAATGAAAAATTTGGCTGCTGTTATTGCTCCAAATTTTTATTCAAAATGTTAACAAAAAAGTGACCTTAAATTCAAAGGATGTGATTGAAGGAAAAAAACTTGTCGAAAATACTTTTCTCAAAAATGTGTGCCACAATCATTAGTGTGCTTAGAAAATCTTATTAGAAAAATCTTCTTGAAGTATATTCCCATTAGTATCTTGCCTTTTTTCATTTCAGTTTAATGATAAGGAAAACAAATGATAATAACTTCCTGTTTCCCTCGGGAATAAATATGAAGGGACACAGAGGCTGATTTTCCTTTGTCATTCAGTACTTTGATTAAAACTGCAGCAGTGATGCGTAAAAAGGATGTTGTAGACCATCATGAATTTTAAAATGGCTATAAGAAAATATTTGAAGAGTTGAAATTACCCTTTTCAGTCATCAGGGTACTAATTAAGGAGGCCATTCTCATCCCGACTCGTCGTATAGTGACGCTACCAGACCAAGCGTCGAAATATAACGAAAAAGGCAGCTTTTGGCGTCCGTATTTGGTGCCAGTTTAAAACGAGGCCAAACCCTTCACTTGAACCCTCGCCCTAAACGTCAAATAAGGATGGCAGAAACTTCCTTTGTCGTCGTATATTGGTGCTTGGTTACATAGAGTCACTATGTGACGAGTCGGGATGAGAATGTGTTGAATTAAGAGGGTTATGGCACATGTTAATGTTAAAAATCCGCCTGGAAGAGGATCTCCAACCGCTTTGAGTGTAGGTACCATATTGCTGATAGTTCAAGGGGCAAAGGACACTCCAAGGTATAAACTACAGACATTACTGCTGTCTTGGGGTCCAAAAGTCTCCAAAAATCTGATGAGACGGCATCTACACAGCTACGAGATGTTTGGGAGATGAGCCAGAGAAATGATCCTCTGTTGGCATCAAAAACCAAACTTATGCCCCTGTAATTATGCCTAATGTTACTGGAACTTCCAATGAGACGGGGTTTCATATTGGAATGAGACTATAACAGAGCACCATGGCAAACACTAGAATAAAGTGGGTATGCTCTCATACATATTTCAAAGGTTTTTTGGTGTGTATACTATAAATTTAGAGAAGAAGAGATGGGCATATGCCATACATATGTGTATACACTCAGCTGCAACAACTGCTGATTCTTTTAATTAACTCATTTTGGACTCAAATTAATGAATGTTGCCGAAGGATCCATTAATTTCATTTCATTTATATTTATTATACAGGAAAGTATTTAAAGTAACAAAGTTAGAATTAAGAAGGGCCTGACTCAGCATAAAACTAGTTTCCAGCAAGTTCCTGTTCTGCTGGACATATACTGAGAGGCATTAAAAATGCAAAGTGGTTTTTATCATCTAATTTGAAAACTGATAGTTTTTCCTTTTGCTAATTGACCTGATGACTGTCAGGTATGGTAAGCATAGCAAAATGTCAAGTGTCTGATTTCGGATCCTTCCTTGATTTAACACCTCATTATGATCATCTAAATGCGGCACAGTTCCCTGGATCATGGTTAAATCGCGTTGGCAGGAATCATTTTGCACATGAAAAGTTGAAGATCAGGGCCAATAAAAACACACATAAACAAAGTCACATCATTCCCACTTCAAATGCCACAAACAAATGAATCTCAGAGGAATCAAACATTTTGAATGTTGAATGATGGACAGTCTCAAAGAAAAGATTCTGGACGCATTAATGTCCATTAAATGACTGTATCCAGACTGCAGGGATGACACAGAATGACCAGGTGTGTCAGCTGTCGTCCCCGACAAAGTGCGTCATCTGTGACGCCACAAAAACACATTCCATAAAACGTCTTCTGCCATGTCAGATAATGCATCAGAATGGTTGAATTGACTGCCAGTGTAACGATAACAGTGAGGGAAAGTCTCACGACCAAAAGCACAGTTTTCCGAGACCGTGTTTTGCAACTACGAAAGAAACCATTTACTTAAAACAGTATTTGTTATTATGCTTTTTTAATGCCTCTCAGGATATAACTCATAACAGGAGCAGAACATAAAACACCTCAACTGAGACATTTGCATAGACAACACATAGAGCACAAACAGTGGCCTATAGACCGTCAGTGTTTGCAGGTGTAGGAATTAACGAGCATCTGTGTGTATGCCTTCTTGAACTGTGTGAGAGATCGTACTGCTCTGATGTGTTGAGGGATGTCATTCCAGACTTTGGTGTATGTGAGCTTGAAGGACCTCTGCCCATAGCCGTTGTTGTATGCAGGCACTGGGAGGAGGGTCGCAGAAACTGATCTTGTGACGCGCAGTTGGGACAAGTTATGTGTCGGTAAGAGAGAGATGTTTTTCGTTTTAGGTATGGGTAAAGTTGTTTACATGCCATTTTTCTTCTCATTGTCCGAATCATTAAGGTGGCTAGATCATGGCGATGCCATTTTGACCTCGGCACAATCACCTGAAAGTTTCCTGCGGACCACTGTCCCAGCATAGCAACTTTCCACCTTAAACTGGAGCGGCTGCGGAGACGAGCACCTGGTTTTCAGACCGTCAGGATGTCAGTGCGTCTGATATTAATCCAGCTCGAGCTGACAGCACGGCCTGTAAAAGTCACACTTACTGAGTGGCGCAGATGAAGTGTGGATGCAGTGAAACGCTGTCCTCCAGATGCCTTCGCAGCTGCGACGGCGGATTGCTCTGCGGCTTTGATTTACAGCAGAGCGACTGCAATCAATTAGCTGTGATTCTGCATGGGAGATTTAACAATGTCTCACACTCCTGTTGTGTCGAGCTCTCGCAAACAGCACAGGGCCCTAGAGATCGTTTCCATATTCAGCTGCTCGAGTATTCAGTTCATTACGGCCAATGTTCACAGTCAGTGTATGTTTGTACACTGCAGACACCTATTATGTTTTGCAATTAATTAACATTGCAAATAATGAAGTCTTACTACCACTGAAATAATGAAGTATGAGGTACGAGCATTCTTTCTTGAGGCAGAAAATGAGTAATAATCTTTGCTACTTTTTGTTACTCTTTATTAATCAGAGGCCTAATATTCTATCCCCTGGACACGCACAACTGCATAATTAATCCAAATTTCAATGGCACAATTAAAAAGCGCTCGCCTGAGATATATGCAAGGTAATGTTAAATAACATTCCGAATGATAATGATGAATACATCTTTTCCTTTTGTGCTCTAAATTCTCTCATATTCACTGGAAATGTAATTTATTCAATGGCAAATGTAAACACGCGTGCATACATATGTACTTTACACACGCTCACACATGCACATACATCTGCTCGCCAATGGAAATAGCCTTCATCAGTGCAGTGCACTTTGCGTGCAATCTGTTTTCCTTCACTGTCATAAAATGAAGAGGGTTTAAGCACCGTGTCTTGAATCCTCATGCACATAACTACAGGAAACCACATCTGTCTTCCTTTGCCGATCTATTTCACCGGGATACAGCCTGGCTGGTGCAATAACGGAAGCGTGCGGGAGAGAGATGGAGCGTATCATATCTGTATAAGAGTCTCACTCTTCCTGTTGTCCCGTATTGAGCGCTTCAGCTGAATTCCAAAGGTTTAGCATTGTGGTGTAGACTTGTATATGAAGGTCAATGGGCAAAAGTCACAATAGAGACAGTTAGGGGAGCCTTTGTGTTGTGAGTGAGCACTGATCCTGCATCGCTTATAGTTTTGGTTATTTGCCATTCATTTGTTTCAAATTCTATTGGGATTCCAATGAATGAATTCTATAAATTCCCTGTATCAGCTGTTCCAGACTGTATCTTTCATTGAAGCAGCGCTGACCCTGACCTATGTGGTGCCCTCGACGGGATTTTTGTTGGTGCCCGTGACATCGCATCGAATTTCACCACCAATGCTCATACGCTCACACAGGAACTTTATTTGACATCTAGTATTTCAGTCAATATTGTGACTCTATATTGCTCGTAAAAATGTTTGATGTCAGTAAGTACAACACAGGCACAAGTTACTTTCAATAAAAATTGTGTAAAAGTGGTTCAAAAAGGTTTTGAGTGATAGCATCAAAACCAAAAATTTTTACATTAACGCTCGGTCTCCCCTACGCCTAGAATTCATGTTCAAATCGTATTCAAGGAGCATTTCTCTCGCATGACTCCTGAGGTTTGCTGTCCGAACAAGACTAGTTAATCGTGGAATTGCAAAGGGTTTACAAAAGTCGTAAAAAGATGAAAAAGATAAGGCTCTGTAATTGACGTTTACATGCAGAGCGAACTTTGGCTGACTAGACGTTAAGCACAATGTATGTCTGGATTCCTAAAGCAAAACTTATTTTGTAGATTCTTCCCCAAACACCTGAATAGTCTTTCTAACTTTCCCGAATGAATTTAAGGTTGAAGTAACTGATGTTAACCCTTGCTATTTATTAAATTAGTGAATGTTACTACTGTCTGAGGTAAGCTAGTGACGTTAACAGTCGACTCCAATGGTAACTTACTACACAATAGATAAACTATTTATTCCTCATGCAGAACTTTTTTACTGTCTTTTTTGCCATTTTCTTCCTCTTCTCTTCTACTTTGCCATCCTGGGGCACCGGTGGGCTTTGGTCTTTTCGACACGATTCATTCGATTTAGGCGAAATCGCATCACGTTTCACAGTAAGACACAGCAGCCCTTCTGGATTACAGTTTGAGAGCCCTGCTCTAAGATTTACCATAACACCCAAAAAGTCTTAAAATCCAAGTACCAAGCAGGCAGGATGTTGAGCTTCTTTACTTCAATTCAGGCAGGACGCTTAAATCAGATTTAACCACTTATTGCGTGACGACATACAATTGAGTTTGGCGGTGACTCTTCTAGAGTGATGCCCTGGAACAATCTGAGCAAGCATAGCACAGACCGTCCCTGAGATCACAAGTTCCCCTGCGAAGCCTGAGATTCTTTACATTTAAATGAATGAGCCCTATATGAACAGATACTGCTCACAATGAGCAATGTTATTGATGAAGTTGGTGGCTAGAGAGGTGGAGAAAGTGAGATGCAGATCTGTTGAAGAGGAGAGTAGGTTTGGTGTAGAGGGCAGGGCACAGAGCAAGAGAAATAAGTGATCACTTCCTTGGTCATAAAAGCTCACCAGTTGGGTGGGACATGCTGAAGTCAAGAGTGATTGGACAGACAGGGGCTTGTGACTAGACCTGACTTCCTCGTCTGACTGAACTAACGCTTTGGCTCCATTTTTATAGGTGATGATGGTGGGTTTTGTTCACCGCAGACCTGCGGCTCCCTCAGTTGTCCCCATTAAAATTCAGCATGAAACTACTGGTCCCCCACACATGGAGTACAGAGCAGAGCCCAGTTCATCTGGATAATCCGCAGGCCCTCATAATCAAAGCCCGCACTATCGCCGCACATCTTCCTCTGTTTCGTTTCAGTGCCTAACGTCCTCAAATCATATCAACAAACAAAGGACGGGACGGAGTCGCCTCAGACCGCAACATGTGCGGGGCCAGAATTTTCTGGAACATGTGTCTATGGTTTCATAAGTTATATCAGGACACAGGGCTCGGGGGGGAAGTCCAGGATTTGATGAAAGAGATGGGGGAGATTTATCGGCTTCAACATTTTTATATATTTTTCTCACACACCCGTCCTGCAGCTGATTATTAGCTTTCCCTGCGGAGTCCAGCGCTTAGCGTACGGCATGCGAACCAGAGCTTCCTAATCTCAATATTAAAGCATTCGAATGCCTTTCATTCTCTACCAAAGGGGCTTTGGGCAAATAACCGGCGAACATTTTGAATCTGCACCACAAACACGCACCCTCACTGAAGGGTCTTCTACGGACATAAGTGGGGTGAGTTCGGCCAAAATATTTCTTCGAAGTAAAATGAATTGCTGTTTACCACTCAGGAATGCTAATTCTGCCTCTGCTGGCAAAGGCATGATGGAATAATATCTGATTCTGTTTGGGTTATCTCAGCCTGACGCTTTCAGATACCGACTGCAAAAGATTAATAACATCAGTGATAGACTGTGTTAGCTGCTTTTACGCCGCACTGAATGAATGTGAAATCAGGAAAACATTTTTCAAATGCTAATAAGACTTGTTTTCATTTGCTTTGGAAAGAAAAAAGTTCACAGTGCAAAGTTTGCCATCAGCCTTACTGATTACACCCAGACTGTATAAAGAGATCGTTTCCGAAACTCAATAAGCACCAAAAATTACAAAAAATTGAGATGATACCATGGAGCGATAGCCCTGTGCTTCTCACACGTGGTGCAACACGTGGTCTGGGGGCGGGACTCTGATAAGCGATTTCGCTTCCCCCACGACCCTTTCGGTCATGATACATGTTGTGTGTCAAAATTGTCATGAAATAATTTACAATCATACCGAAATAAAACATATATAAAAAAAAAAATCCATTTTTAGAAATTCGTAATATAAGGTGTATTTTTTTTCATGATCAAAATTTCTGTTTTTCTGTAAAATGCAAAAGGCGCGAACATAAAAAAAGCTGATGAACTCAAAATGAGTAAAATGGATATATTTTGTTTTGGAAACAAACTCTTCATATTTAACCCCCCCAAAAAAACCTACAAACCAATATATGGGTCCATCAAATGCAGCTGCTGTTTTCAAACATCGGGAACATCGGGCCCATTTTAAATTCTAGTGGAGATCCCAAGGTTTCCAACGATCCCAAATATGTCCTGTTGAATTACAGGGAAAATGTATATGACATGATGTACAAGATAATCTAGATATTTTCCATTTGAAGTAATGCTGTGGCTAGAAAACATGGCACTGCAACCAGAAGATACAGAATATGTAAAACACTGCCCGACAATATGAAGAATAAGATTTTGCTGTTTCTGATTTTGAACCAACTTAAGGGAATACTTAAGTGAAAAATTAGAGTTTAAGGGGTGAAGCATATGAAATAAACACTTCAGCCATCAGAAAGAAGTTAGTCAACTGTCATCCATTTGCATTTGGTGTGAATGAGTATGCAGATATGAAACACATTTTGCTCTTGCAAAGTAACAGCCTTAGGAGACATTGATCATGCCAATTACATATCACATACTTCTGAAACTTAAACAAACAGAAAGAGGTTTTCAGGAGGACAGGACAATGGACCATGAATTGGCAAAGGAGGACAGATTTGGCTCCCAGACGCTACAAGCCAGTCTTCTATCTCAAACATGAATTCCAGTGGGAAAACATGTAGAGTGAGTGCAATTGCAAACTTCAGTATCCTAAAAAAAAATACTTTAAATTACTATTGACTGAACTCACTGTTCCTCCAGCGTACCGCTGACTGCACATCAGTATCTCCAGGGAACACTTACTATATAAATTATCACCGAATGCACACCAAAACCTCTTGTTAAACCGCGCAAATTAGCATAGAGGGAGCATTGAGGCCCATCTAAAACACGAAGCTATCACAGAATGTACGGCAAACACTCTAAATGTTCACAGGCTGCACATCAGCATCCATATTAAACAATCTAGATCAACACGGACTGCAAATAAAACATTGTAAATACCTAAATCGCATGACCTCAGATCAGAAATGACTGGTCTAACTGATCCACCGCCCCATCAAACACAGGTGATCACCTGGCAGCAAGACGGCGACAGGACTGCAGAGGGACACGCTAATCTACAGGGCTACACACTGCTTCCCACCAGGACCCCCTCAAGTGATGGAGGCAAAAATACGAAATTACCTTCGCCCAGTACCAAATTAATGGCAAGAGAAGATCAGGACAAATGGCGGCTGCCAGCAGAGTTCGACCGAAAGGCACGGGCTGATTTCTCAACATATGCCCAGAGCCCCTGCCACCACACTCAGGTTCAGCTGAGAAACACATTACCATGGGAATCCACTGTTTCCCAGCCTCAAACACCAACCTTTGTGCAAATATGGTGCACCGATACCCCCATATCCCCAAACACAAACGCCCGCACTCTCAAACGCACGCCCTCGTATCGCAATATCCAGCGCTCTCCCATTACGGCTGTCCATAAACAGAAGGAGAGGAGGGCTGGTCAGATCTTGCTGCACGATAAGAGGCAAAAATATGGGGCCGATTTCTGTTGGAGGTGCCCCGTTCCCTGAATTAGGGGGTCACATTACTCAACCGCATTATCCATTCCCCAGGCTGACACAGTGCTCTCTGACCCCGGAGGAGGCTGGCCGGGATAGTCTTTCAAAGGTCTGAGTGGAGCTATTCTACACTTTCCTTGAGGAATGTCATTCGCTCTTCAGCTTCAAGAGGGAGCCGGTCTTTATTTCTCTATGTAACACTCAGAACAATACTAATGGGAATTTCGAAGGAGGCTTGGAGTGGAAAATGGGCCCTGATTTTTTTTTTTAAAGAGCAGTAGCATTCCAGGGATTCCTTTAATAAGCAGAATAACTACCGCATAGTCAGCGAAGCCCACCGCACCGACTCGTTAGCGCTGATTAATATAAATGATCCTGACGAGCAGTCGGCGGCGAGAACGGCATTTCTTCCACCTAATGAAATGGTTTTCGCTCCGCTAAGTTCATTAAGGAATGTGCGGACGCCGCTCCAGCTAATTAGCGCCGTTGGTGAGAAATGGCCAATTTGAGCAGCTCTTGCAATCTTCCTAACTGCATACCTTGTACCAGCTCAGCTTTTTTCTTCCACATTGAGACCCCTAAAGAGGCCCCGGTAACACCCAGCTCTTATTTTTTAAACGTTTAATCTTAGCACGCGCTAGCTATTATCCTCTTGGAACAAGTGCTGTGCTGAAAGAATACAGCGCTACTTTTAGTTTTTGATGTTGATTAGGCCTTAATTTGGCTGAAGTAGGCCGGGTCATAAATCGTTTATGTGCTCAGGATAAAAAGGCTGCGAATATTTAAACTGTATATCCGCACTGATTCATTCTCCACAGAAACGTAGGCGGCCGATTTCAACCATAACAAACATGTGGAGTCCTGATTCACAAACTCAAGTGCCTTTTGTCACGCATCACGCTTCCCCTGCGAGCGATTGCGACTGACAGTAAAAAGGCCATTTTCGGCGAAAACAGACAGTAATATTTACTGCAAATGACTGTGATTAATGGCTTTGGGTCTGCAGGACGGAGCCAGTAGACGCAGTCGTTCTGCAGCCCTGAAGTGTCAGACGTCGTCTCCGATGGCTGAACTTCCTCCGTGCTTCTGCAATATTTCCAAGACCTTCTGTAGGTTACGCTGAGTGCCAGATCAATCCTTCTGGGGCCAGAGTCTCGCTCTGAGGGAGGCGAGAGGTCCGTTCTGCAGATGAAACCCAATATCTCCGAGCGCTGGACTGACTCACCTCTCCACCTTCAGAGCAGTAACGTGCTCCAGCCTGTCATTTACAATCACCTCACAGACCCACTGCACACAAAGGCTGCTTTCAAAACCATCACTGGACACTCCCGCTGAGAAACTCTTACTTCAACTTCAATCATTCTCCTCAGTAAAACGTCTGATATCCAAATAACAAAACCGTTAGTTGGGAAGATTACTTGATAATGGGATAAGGAACGTATATAACAGTATATTATATTATATCACACGAGAGGGAGTGATGTTGTTGCTGAATATCATCATGGCTGTGATGCGGTCATAAGATATCATGAATATAATGATATTCAGCAATGACATCATAACCTTGAGTGCCATATTTCTTTTATACAACAGTTCCACAAATGCCACGTACTAGTTCATTGCAAAAGCAACAACAGATTATGACTTCTTTGTTTATTTAACCTGTTATGTGGCTTCCCCAATGCATAGCTCCACTAATGGATCGGGACTTGACTCTTGTTGACAATGCAGCACTAAGCTTGTGGTTGGCAGTTAGTGTAATCAACAGTTATTAAAACACCTGTGAGAGGAGTGATTTTGCTGTTATATGACCCAGCGATGTTGTACTCTATCATCAGCACTCGTGGAATGCCTCTCGTCCAATCAAATTACTCGGTCGTAACTAACTGTTATATATTATGATATATAATATGCTATTTTATACTATATTATATTATATTCACCCTATCATAGTATGCTCTGCTGGTTTAAAGTTCAGTTAATAAAATATTTTGTATTGGTAAAACTGATCTATGGCAACATGACATGATCTTTTATGCAAGTCAGTGTGAGACTCAGAACTGAATTTCAGTGATTCCAAGATCAGTATAAATCACCACAATGTAATTCAATCACGTCCGATAAGAGGTTTTTAATCATATTTAAAGTATTTATGTATTTATGCAAGTGCACAAATAGCTACCTCACGCTTAGATCAATATCATCCTTTTGTTTATCAGGAATATGAATGCGATCAAGTCAGGGAAAATAAAAAATTAATGGAAGACCCTGTAATCTGATCCGAAAGGGAAATGCTTGGAGTGCAAGATGTGGTTTACTTCATGTTTACAGACAAGCAGCTTAAATACGGCCAACAGTGATAAAATCCTCCACAATGCTGCAGTCTGGAATTCCTTGCTCGCGTGGGCGTGTGTGTGTGTGTGTGTGTGTGTGTGTGTGTGTGCGCGCACGCGTGTTACGTACACCAATTTGTGCCAATTTAATTGACACTGCACAAATTTTTTACTTTGCTTATGAGGCTTGATTACCTCTATTCAATGTGATAAACTGTTAGAGGAGACATCTGTGTGTCCGAAAGGTTTGGAGTAGCTGTTTTGCTGAGCCTATTAAGTTAGCATGTGTAGTCATGTTTGATTTACACACTGGATGCATAAATGCAAGTGGGCATTTTCGAAATGTAATCTGACTAGCAAAGCAGACAAAAAGCTTCGGGCCTGTGGTCAGCCCTGAGAAAAGCTGCGAATGCCACAGTACTTCAATAAATATGTGTCTGTCCACACCAGTGTACTGTATCACTCATAAAGTAAGCAGGGCAAGTATGTATCTATTAATTTGTAAGTACTTGAATCCTGGCAGCTGGTATGAATCTTTTTAAAAGTAGTGGTCTGAACTGTCAAGTCTTTAATTTCAGTCATATATAGTAGTGAATATTTGAAAATCTGAACTAAACCAAATTGTTAAAGCATGCTTTGCGGACAATTGACAGGGAGCAGAGACAGAATTCATGTGCGGATAGGAATCCACTTCAGTGACTTTAGAAATCGTAGCCGTCCAGGCCAGGTCGAAGATGAGCTTTGGTGATGCAGCACCCGAGTCTAAATCAGTTATCTAAAGCTCAGAAAACCCAGAAGCCAAAGCCAAAGCAGGAAACATATTGAGTCAGTCTAGAAATCAAACATGGGTATCGAATCATATACAGAGGGCTAATCAGATACCTTAAACCCATAAACAAACCAGAACTGTAACCAGAAAGCTAAGAAATTCTGAAAACTGCTTGTAAGTAAGTCAGGAATACTGACTAGCAAAGTCACGATTCACAAATGAAACAGAAATAACAGGGGACCAAATCAAATGGGTAACAAGTGTGTGGAGCCAAAAAGGTCTGTTAGTCTGACAAATAAGCAAAAATAAAAGAAATTTGGAGGGGGGCAAATACTTTTTCACAGCACTGACCCTTCAATATGGCTTAATCCAGATAGTGTTGCCTCTATATTGAAATAGAGTTTCCCTAAAATTTTTTCAGAAATAGGAATTTAGAACATCCAATTCACAGACATTTTCTTTTGGTCAGCATCTGCCTTTAATGGTATTTGGTTGCACACAACTATATGCATTGTTTTGTAGTATTTTACTGCCATCCTGACTGATATGGTCCTGATATGACATCTGGAGGCTCAGGTAGGCCTCAAGCATCTTGACTCATGAGAGAATAGGAACCCTAAAAGTGTCTTGTGGATTCTCTATTTTATCACAGTCACTTTAGCTGACAGCATTATGGAACATCAGCCAACACCTCAAAATCTGCAGTTTCCTTTTGGACGTGCTGTAATACTATATCCTGGATGACCACACAGTGCTCAAAATCAGTCACCTACATGGGCCCAGATTTCCACCCCAGTCTTTAAAATTAATAAAAGAATCTGCAGGTTGGCAGTCAGTCAAATGTCCACAGTGTTATTTATGTAAAAGAATGTCCCTATTATCATTCATCTCAAAGGATTAAAGTACAAAATTCTGCATTTTTTCAACTTAAAAATTTGTTGTCCACATGCGCACAGGTGTTTGGCCCGACATGATGACCTGCTTTGATCGCAACATAAATAATTAGTGTAATGGAGAGATATAGTTAATGGCTAATTATGGGCCTTTTGTGTACTGCGGCCTTTTGTGTAATTTCAGGGGTCACCAACTAATTTTCTGCAATTCTAAACTTAAATATCCCCAAGGCTAACATTCTCATTTGTAGCCAGACAACCATTTATAATGGTTTTGAGAAAAGCTGTAATGTGTCTTAGACTGGTAATTTTAGGGTCGTGTTCTTGTTTATTCAAAAAGCAATGAGCTGTTTTTCAGCAGAACTATTTCAACACACTTGTCCTGGATTTTTCCGAAGCAGTTTGAAGGTTTTAAATTCACAGAGAAACACCCAATAGAATCTTCGCAGAAATGAGACTTCAAACTCTAGACACTTCACATGGAAAATAAAACCAGGATGACATTTCTATTCTACAAGCCCAACCATTTGGGATGGTACGGAAAATGCACATAAAAGCTGAGATCTGTGATTTCCAAATTTACTTTGACTTGTATTTGTATTTGTCGGCAGTATGACGACATGATACTTTATGTTTAGTCTATTCAACTTCAATATATTTGTAAATATACATCTATTCCTGTCATTCAGGCATGCAATACATTCTAAAAAAGTTAAGACCAGGGCAGTTTTGGTGTAGAATGAGGTAAAGAATTTTAATAATGATTTTATTTGAAACAGCTGATATTAGCAGGTGATTGTAATCACAATTTAGTACAATAACAGCATCCAGGAATCAACAATGCTCTGGGGCCAAAGAGCGGCCAAGACTTTCCAATTTGTTCACAGATACATGAGAAAATCATTGAATAGTTTAGAAACAAGGTTCCTCAAAGAAAGGGAATTGGATATTTCACCCTCTACACTGCATAACATAATAAAGATTCAGGAATGTGGAGGCATTTATGCGCGTACATGACAAAGGTGCTAACCTGAGCGGAATACCCATGATCTCCAGTCACTCAAGTGGCACTGTATCAAGAACCGTCATTTATCTGTAAGTGATATGAGTCCAGGACTCAGGATTATTTTGACAAACTTTTGTCGAGTACAACAATATGTATTGTTTTTTACACACATGTGCCAGTTAAAACTTTAAAGCAACTAAACTTAAAGGAATTCTTATAGTGTACAGCAGCACCATCAACTTCTTTGGGCGGCGAGGCATCTGCGATGAACCATCACACAGTGAAAATGTGTATTTTGGTCAGACAAATCAATATTTTCATTTTTTTTTTCTGGAAGAAATAGACACTTCTCTGGACTAAAGAAGAGGACCATTCAGACCGTAACCAGCACCAAGTCCAAAAGCCATGCTTTGTCATGGTGTAGAATTATGTCAGTGCCATTGGCAAGAGTAACTTGCACTTCCTGGAAGACATCATTAATGCTGAACAACAACATGCCCTGACTTCAAGGCAATGTTTTTCCAGGGATACCCATGAACATTTCAACAAGACAACGCAAAACCACATTCTGCACACATTATAAAAACACGGCTGCACATTAAGAGGATGTGTGTACTAGACTGGCCTGCCTACTGTCCCAACTTTCCCCCAGTGGAGAATGTGTGGTGCATTTTGAAATGCAACATGTGACAATGAAGACCCTGCACTGTTGTGCACCATAAGACTTGCGTGCAGGAAGAATGGGACAAAATTACACCTGAAACACTTAATTACTTGGTGACTTCAGTCCCAAAACATTTAATAAGTGTTGCGAAAAGGAGTACCAACATGTAAAAGTGGTAAGTACTCCACTGTCCAAACTTTTATTGAAATCTGTTGCAAAAATAAAAAATTAAACGTGTTTATTTTGAAAAAATGTTGAAATCAAATTGAGCGCCGTAATTCACAACTCCCTGCTAAAAGTTTTAATTTTAATTTACCCTCCAAACTTCTTCTTGTTTGGAGTTTTTCTTGTGCGCAAGCTGTTGAGATTTTATGCAGTAAGACTTGAGTGGGCAGTACTGCCTCATGCAGGCGGATCTGCACCAGACCCATGTGTACTTCTCCTGCAGGTCTTACGCATGACCTCATGAGAAACGTCCAGATCTCACGCATGACTTCACCTGGTGACGCAGCACTGCCGGCATGCGGGGGCCCCTGAGGAATGTCGTGTCGCGACACGGCAGCGGCGTCAGGCACGCCCGTCGCGAGCGTGTCTAATAGGACCTGAATCTGCCACACGCAGAGCAAATGTGTAGCTTGGTGACCCCTCCATCCGTCTCTGTCAGGAGTAGCTTGTCACTGCTCTAAAGACCTGTTACACGCCATCAACCATGACGCTTAACAATGTCCCCCGACACACTGACAGTTACAACGCCCCCTGACACTCTGACATTTACGGTGCTCTTTGACTCGCGAATTCTCGCAGTGCCTGACACCCCAATCATGATTACACCGCTGTTACCTTCGAAATGCGGCAATGACCGCTGTTATTATACTTTTGTATTTGGCTCATCCTGGTTCAAAGTAATTCCACCTCAATCTCACGATTAAACATTTCTGTCACAGAGCAACCTGGAGTTTTTCACAAGTTGGTTCACTGTTAGTGTTCTTTGAACATCCTTCATCCTTTGAATGATTCAAGCATGTTAAACTACCATGCAGCATATTATTGCAGCATACATAAGGATATCTCTAAAGCACACAAAATTCTGACGTATTGTATTTTACAGCACATGACAAATAGATCTTCTTTTAACACTGACTCCTATGGCAACCAATTCATAACACTTTCATAACATTTCACATTGAATTTGTTAAGTCATCAGTCACCAGTCTCGTCTCCAGTCAAGGTCAGTCAAAACACTGTCTGTCTCACAAGCCCAAGGCCTGTCAGCATTGTATCGTTCCATTTTCCTATCCCTTCAAGACATGACTGAGGAATGTCTATGAAGAAATCAACTGCTCTACAGTATGGCTCATTCATTCAGGGTTCATATCCCACGTATAATGAGATAATTTCCTCTGAATTACCTATCACCTCTCTTAAGATTGCAGCCATCAAGAGAGATGTATCTGAGAAGTATCTGTGTAACACAAAGTTTTAGCTAGTTCTTAGGTCTGAAACCTCTTGTACTAAGTGTACTAAAATTTTTCAGTATTTTACTAGGCAAAAGAGCATTTCAAAAGCCAGTAACACGATTTCACAAACTCAAATCTGAGAAATCTAATTTAGAATAACATGGTACCACTTTGTGAGCATTAGAATACTTGCTTGAAGCGAGATATGCATTTAATTTTATATTTAGATTTTTTTTTTTTTTGCAAAACAGGTTATTACATATAGGGGAGCAGTAGATTATATCCTTGGAAAAATGAAAATAAGCACGTGAGTTTTTACACTTCAAAGGAAAGCCAACAAGAGCTACTAAGCAATCGGATTGTCCCCAGCAGAGAGGAAATGGATGGGTTCAGATTCATCGTGTGAGTCAGTGGTGTACAGAGTCCCACAGGCAGTGGTTCCCTGCATGTTTGCTGCAGTCACAGTAATAAAGGCAATGGCTCAACGATTTAGCAGTTATTTTTGATCAAGGAGGCGGCACAGCCAAATGTAGTGAGACTTGTGCAGCCAAACACACAGAGCAGGTACATCCAAACGCAGTGTGTGGGCACAGCCAAGCACACAGAGCAGGTACGGTCAAACACAGTGTGTGGGTACATCAGGGTAAAGCCCAACACACGGAGCGGGTACAGCAGATACAGCCAAGCACAGTGTGTGGGTACAGTAGGGTACAGCCAAACACAGGTTGTGGGTACAGCCAAACACACAGAGTGGGTACGGTCAAACACAGTGTGTGGGTACAGTAGGGTACAGCAAAACACAGTGTGTGGGTACAGTAGGGTACAGCCAAACACAGTGTGTGGGTACAGTAGGGTACAGCCAAACACAGTGTGTGGGAACGGTAGGGTACAGCCAAACACAGTGTGTGGGTACAGTAGGGTACAGCCAAACACAGTGGGTGGGTACAGTAAGGTACAGCCAAACACAGTGTGTGGGTACAGTAGGGTACAGCCAAACACAGTGTGTGGGTACAGTAGGGTACAGCCAAACACAGTTTGTGGGTACAGTAGGGTACAGCCAAATACAGTGTGTGGGAACGGTAGGGTACAGCCAAACACAGTGTGTGGGTACAGTAGGGTACAGCCGAACACAGTGTGTGGGTACAGTAGGGTACAGCCACACACAGTGTGTGGGTACAGTAGGGTACAGCCAAACACAGTGTGTGGGTACAGTAGGGTACAGCCAAACACAGTGTGTGGGTACAGTAGGGTACAGCCAAACACAGTGTGTGGGTACAGTAGGGTACAGCCAAACACAGTGTGTGGGTACAGTAGGGTACAGCCGAACACAGTGTGTGGGTACAGTGAGGTACAGCCAAACACAGTGTGTGGGTACAGTGGGGTACAGCCAAACACAGTGTGTGGGTACAGCAGGGTACAGCCAAACACAGTGAGTGAGGCTCAGCCAAATACAGCGAGCAGGTACAGCCACACACAGTTAACCAAATTGTGCTGGAAGGGAACAGTCTCATTTGAATGGATCAAGAAGTTTGCCATTTTAATGACACCCAGCAGAAGCGGAAGGGGGTTGGCTGGTTTTTGGTGAGGGGAGGGGCAAGAGCCATACCTCCTGATGAGATGAAAGATCTCCTTCATCCCCTCTTCTCCCTCCTCTTCCTCTTCCTCCCAGCGCATATGGCACTCCCAGGTGTAATGACGGAGGTAACACACTAACACACACACACACACATTACAGCCCTCATTCATCACACACACGCGTGCACACATGTGTCTGAACAGCCGCACCATCCCAGTGAGCAAAGCAGGGCTGCAGTGAATACTGTCCCATTCTTTTAGAAACCAGGAAGCTCTTCAGTGTGGCTCTGTGCATCCCATAGGTCAGTGTCGACCACATGGAGTGCGGATGATACATCATCACATATTTGACCTAAAAAAAAATGATATGTTTACCAGGAGTAAGAACCTTGTGTTTTTCCTCATATATAAGGCCCCGTAAAATATATATATATTGGTTTATCATCCCCGCCCGCATTGGAATTTGTGGCCACACCAATTTTTTTATTTTTTTGAGCATTTTTAGTGTCTGAAAAAAGGACAATTGGCCTAAAGCTCTTAGCCAGTAGCGAGAACGTACCCACAGACGGACACTTCAGTTGTTAACTTGAAAAAGTTACGTTGTTTTGTCATTCGCAGTGGAGTACAGGAAAATAAACAGCTCTAGAAACGAGAAAAACGCCACAAACAAATAAGTGAACTCTATATAAAAATATGTTTGCTAAAAAAGAAAAAAAAAAATGCCTGCCCGCATCACATTTTTAAGAATTAAAGGATGATAGACTATTATTCTTTTATGGAGCCTAATCCGTTGAATTTAGTTCACTAAACTAAAGCTAAGCTGCTATTTTCACTCTGACCTCCCCCTGTAGGGTTACCACAGAACGCTCCCATGTGTGTTTTACGTTTCCTGTTCTCTAGAAACCTTCGGGGACAATAAATCATAAAAATGCTTTGTTCAGCCCACAGTCTCTCACAACCACAGATGTCCAATGACTGAGGTTTCTTTGGTTCGCGTATGTTGACAGTACACATATTGGAGGCACAGATTTCGAAAATGATAACACCGGATTGATCCCTAATCTGTCCTTTACATGTCCAATGTCACTGGAACCACAAAGTGCAGTGAGCTGATTTTAATTATACAGCGCACATATGGATCTGTGTGGAGACGAGATGATGTGATCCATACCTTCTGTTTAAAATGCAGATATTTTTCCACAGAGGAAGAACTGATTACTCTATATTATCAATCAAGAAGACGTGTTTCAGGAAAAATCCTGGCTCCCATTGTCAGTCTCAGAATCCTGGTCCTTAAATCTGTGTGAGCTGTATGCAGACCATCTGGGACAATCAACAGTGTTACTTTTGTAAATGCTCAGATCAGCTGCTAACACACAACAGTGAGTCTGACGCTGTGCACAGATATATTTACAGTGGGACCGCGAGTGAGGAGGAATATGCTGGAATCTCATATCCTAGTTTAGTCCTCTAGAGCAAAGCATTCGTTCACAGGTACCCCACACACTCCAAATATTCACTGAGTTTAGGGTATATTTTTTAAAATTTTAGTTGGTTAGCATCCCCCGCCTGCCCCAGAAAAACTCTCCCA
Organism: Gymnothorax reevesii; assembly: GCA_029721435.1. NCBI lineage: Eukaryota > Metazoa > Chordata > Actinopteri > Anguilliformes > Muraenidae > Gymnothorax > Gymnothorax reevesii. The sequence goes on from CM056579.1 coordinate 107,600,784, forward strand.
CCTCCAATTTGAACATTTCTTTATTTTGACAAAATCTGTCAAAATGGAAATGAGAAAAATGCTCAGAGCCCCTGTCCATGCAGCGCAGGACCCGCAGATTTGAATTTTTATGTTGCCATTTAGATTTGTTGAGCTATTTGGATCTCATACTATTCAATTTTAGAAAAAAGTCTCACCCACCCTTGAAAATTGAAATCTGAAGGAGGCTAACCAACTTTTTTTTTTTTTTTTTAAATATGGCCTAAATGTGATCTGAAGCAACATTTCACTGGACATGCATAGAACCAGGTTCTTTTTTAAGCAGTCGCATATTTCAGTCAGCTTTTTTCCGCAAGGGCAGCCCTTCTGGAAAAGAACAGCGCATGTATTTATGAATTGTTTCCCCCGCTGCCACACAAAGAGGAATATAATTAGTTTTTCTGGCGGTCTCTGAGTCTATGGTCAGTCAGATTTGCACAGCACTGGCTCCTGCATCTCTCTGATTATGTTCACAAGCAGTTTTCTACAATTCGGTAAACCGAGGGTTCCAGATCAGTTCATTCACAGCCTCATTTCACTGGAACCTTTCCCTGGATCCCACAAGCACAGGGCTTTAACTGAATTTTTCCTCGCAATAAAATGTAGGTTTTTCCCCCACAAACACAGTTTTGGTGACTTCAGTGATCACCAAGTTCAGCTTGCCAAACCTGAGTTTGTGGAAAAAGGCAAACCAGAGCTTGGGTTTATTTGTAAGTGGAGGATAAACACAAGGCCTGAACTCCAGTTAACCACAGCTTTAGAAGTGCTTCTCTGATTCAGGTTTTTTTTTTTTTTAGGGAATTAAAATGGCGATCACTGTACATGTATTTATATATGTACACAACTACACGCGACTACATGGATTCAGACTACATTCAGGTATACCTTGATATTTCAGTAATTGTATCTATACTGATCTACAGTAATAGCATATTTCAACATGCTGCTTTGGTACGAATACAGACGAAGTTAATGTCAGTACATTGATATTAAAATTTGTGGAAAAAAAACTCTCTCTTTAGTTCTGCAAATGATGATAATGAAGCTGAAAAACTCCACTACCGTATGATTACATTTCAAACCCACTCGGCACAGATCCTATTTTTCACACTACGCCTCATTAGCAATTTATTTTTATAAACCAATAAAAACAATTTTCAACTGGCCAAGGAATGCATGTCGGGTCGTGTGTGTACTCATGCTAGCTACTCATCAATCAGTGGCTAAAGACCTCCAGCATTTCACAGTGACTTAGACTCAACAGCGAAGCCACGTTTCAGAATAAAACAAAAAAAACCTAAATGATCTAACGTCGGACATATTTTTTTATAAACCAGTCTTCTTTTTTTTTTCAAATTGGAGCAGGTTCAGCTTTCTATAATTGTTGGATTTTGTATTCCAAGGGAACGCAAGATTGGCAGACCGAAAATATGTCAGGGCTTGGGCGTAAGTGAAAAAAGGGGGTATTTGCAAAGCGATTCATTATTCTGGTGTTGAGAGGTGGTTGGACGGCCCTGCGTTAGCTGGCAGCATCCTGGATTGGCCTGTGAAGTGAGCACTGTGGGCAGGCCAAATGCTGATGCCGAGGCTGAAAACAAACTGCATACAGAATTTGCAGTGCGACTACAGTACAGGCACTGTTCAGGCGAAGTGCTGTCAAAGTACATACTGAGAGCACACTGAGTACTGGCTTAGTAAAGACTTACTGTTAGCATAGTACTGGCACAGCGCAGGCTGAGTACTGGGTAAGTACAGTCTCCTTAGAGCAGAATTCTCAGGCCCTAGTAGTATATAGACTGAGCACTGACTGAATAGTCTGAAAGTCCTGTATATTGAGTACAGATTCGGTCCTGGTAAAGAACTCTCTCAGTTGAGCCTTGGTAGAAGACTTACTAAGGACAGACCCTGCATGGACTCAGTCCAGGTACAGCACACAGTATAGTGTGTTTACCCACTGCAGTCAGAACGTAAGAAAACAGAGTTTACCTATGGTTATCTTGATTTTTAAACTTATAAAACAGCACATGGGGTGATTCAAACTCTAATTATTTGAAATGTCAATTGATATCCCACTAGTTCATCCGTATACTTCTTTTTAAACACATTTCTCGTTCAGGGTGTAATTTTATTGGTACCTCTGTTCTGAGCAGCAGTTTGCATCCCTCTCTCTATACTTATCTCAGGGGTTTGGATGAATGAGTGTCGAGTGCCATTGTTCGAAAACGTACCCTCGTCTCGGCAGAACGGTGACTGAATGAGCAGCACAACCCAAACTGCTTGCTTTCAGCGGCAGTAGCCTATTTTGATTTAGTCAGCAAACTCACAATTTTTTTATTTTGGATCATTAATAGCCAGTGCTTGTCATGAAATTTATTTAAAAAAAGTGATTTAATGTTTTTCATTAAAAATAATAATTGAAATAATAAATTATAAACACAATAAACTGGGTTTCATCATCTGGGCAAAAAACACATTTTTTTAAACAGTCACCAAAGATTCCAAATCTCTACATTTGCCCTACATATGTAACACATGACATCTGCTCTGAATGTGCTGAAGATATGAGGTTTGTACCATGAATGTGTAATTAAGCCTTCTTTAAGATAAGCACATTTAATCTGGCCTCCCATAAAAAAAATCAAACAAACGGGTGAACACCCAATGCAGTACAGACTGTGTGTTAATGCGGACTGGAGTCCTGACTGAGAGTGAGTGTTGACTGAGGCCAGGCCAGGGCAGAGTCTGACTCTGTCATATAGCTGCCAGCCAAAACAGAACTAAGGGCCATAAGGTTGGCGTATAATAATCTATACCTGCTCCCCATCTGGGCCTCTGGCATTTGCTGGCAGTTTACAGTGATATATGAAGGCCCTGGTCCTCATTAGGGAACACTGAGCCCCAGTGACGAAGAGAATTAAAGCAAAATATTTATTATGTACAGTAACTGCTGGGAGTGACTTGTATAGCTGTAATCGGTACACTGTTTACATACCAGAACTCACTTACCATGATCACTCGCATCTGTGACCCCAAACATGCACTCCATAGTTTGGATTAAGAGGCTGTAGCAGGTTAATCGCAGTGTTCCTCTAATCTCTCACTCTGGCAAATTTTTTGGAGGGTTACACTGGCTATCCATAATGATGCAAAGAATAACAGCTCAAGACCCAGGAGTGGGAGCAATACGTATATAACAATTCCTAACAGGGAGCAATAGTGTCTAAACTTCAGATCTGCTGATAGAACATCACAGATATATTAATATGTGTATCTGAGCGACTTGAGCCATAATTTAGAATTACTATTCAATACTTCATTGATGGGAAAGGAGCAACTGACATACTCACGGTTCCCTAAGCTGCTACTCAGTATAGATTAGAATTGCTCACTGTAAGCTAGCACACGCAGGCTAAGCGCTCAATTCCCTTTCTCAATCCTTCTCCACCAGCATTTGAAGCATAACTTTTGGCTGCAGTTCTTCTGAAAAAAAAAAAACAGAAATACGACGCATCTCAGCTACTGAAGAAGAAAAATTTGTTTGAACTTTTTTCTTGAATAAAGGGAAATGATCAATTTCATTTGTCAAGCTCTACAATAAGCATTCAATAAGATGTATCAGAATGGCTTCTGTGATACACTAAATTCATTCCGTCCAGACAATGACAAATTCTCCAATAAATGTGTTTCTTCTTTTTTAAATGCATAAATCTCTTCCCAGATATCTCATTCAAAGTGTAATGGTTAGATTCCAGTGGAAGCAGCAATATCCTCTGAGTGTCTGCAGGTAGTGCTGGTCATATGTCAACTGTAATGAGCCACAGTGTTAGATCCAGTTTTTGGCTCAGAGTAGCGGCCCAGTGAAATATGATCAGATTTATCTTTAAAAAGATTAATCAGGAGGCCTGAGTTGCAGACAGTCTCTTGGCAAGATGATGTTCCGGACCCATCCATTATTACCCGATGCCTCTTCTTCAGGTAATAACCAGCATGTGCCACAGGTAATGCACAACTCTGATCCATCATACGGAAATTCCGCTGGCTCTGCCCATATCCCAGGTCCTTTCTCTGCCTGAAAATAATTATTTACCTTTATTTATACCGTAAAAGCTAATTACATTTGAATGGAATTCACTTCAGCGCTGGAGGTCCCATCTGGTGACCAAAATGCTTTCAAATAAATGTGCTGAGAAATCATAGCCGAGTCTTCAGACTCCATGACTGTGTTCGCATCAATCTTTCTTTAGCTGGGTGGAAATTCCGAGGAGCTGATTTTTAGCCTGAAATACCTGAATCGATGGTGGAAAAAGTCATATGTGCAATGGACACTCGACAGATTTTGTCAACGGCGGTATGCATACCGATCACACATAGAATGATTTTCTTGATAAACACTGTCACGGGGGGCAAAAATTAAAAATGAGTTCTATAAAATGGGAGGAAATTAATCAGCATTTTATGTGGATAAAAAAAGGAAGATTTTGGGCTTATTGAGTAGCGGCCTTCCCCAGGCTGCATGATGATAGTTGGTCTGGACGAGCATAGAAACATGAATTATGGAAAAATGTTGACTGAATTTAGAATTTATATATTTGACAAGTTGATGGTCTGTGGAACACTATGAAGGACATAAAGTTGAAGTACACTGTTACGGCTGTTGGTTCGGAAAACTTCCAGTCTGTCAGAGAAGCATGGATCATCTGTTGCTTTTTCTCTAAACAATGACAAGAGCCACAGTCACACTGGAGACAGGACGGCCAGCACTCGATGGCCCTAAACGGACGGTCCTCACAGCTTCAGGACGCTTGTTTACTTTTTCTCCGCATGATCAGCTGATCTCTCCTACTTTGAGCTCAAGTGCAGCCAGCTGGATGCAGTCTGCAAATTTTAATTAACACAAACAAAAACTAAACCTGGGCTCATTCCCAAGAGAAGATTAAACCTGGCACGTGCTCTTCCTCCCAAAATCATCCTCCTCCTCCTCTACGGTTTTCTCCCATAATCCCTCAGCCTTTGCCAAAGGCTTTGCTTCAGGCCACGGTCCAATGGCACGAAGCAGGAAAATCCTTCCTTAATCGAAATGATCCAACTGGGTGACGCATCACGTTTCTGCTAACGGTGCATTCTGCCATTTGGCCCCTGTGTATAATTCAATAAAAACACTCTCGTGGAAAAAAAAAAACAACATCACAGGAAATTGCAACAATGTAAATGAGCGTGGCCTGGCTAATTGAAAACAACTGACGCTTGTCAGAATTCGAGATTATCTGAACTATTTTTGCAGCCAGAACAGTTGGATTCTGACAGGAAAATGTTTTTCGTCTTTGGTCGAGGCCAATAGTGCAATTAGAAAATGATTTATGAGAAAAATAATGGAACATCACCGCATACAGACATTTGTAGTTCAGTACGCGTATGCCTAGACAATTGCTTGGATAAATATACAGTATATTGATATTGTATAAATTATAAGAGCAGGACATGATTTTGCATTTTGACCAAAATTTAGTCAAAATGTTCCCGTCAGTTTAGTCGAAATAAATTGTTTTTTTTTTTACAATCCTGGCTGGATCACACACCAGCAGACACAGCGTGACCATCAGCACACACACGTAATGGACTCTCATTCCCACCCAGAGGGAGCTTCTAAGTGTTCAGATCTGTGCTGGTTTCTGAGCGCCATCCCTGTGTGATCTGCATCTCTGAGATTACATAGTGATCCCAGTAGGGTAAAACCACTGCACCACACACCCCATAGTAATCACGCAGTCACTGGTAACATAAAGAAGAGCTGACAGTCTGAAGTGACTGGTGTTCCCAATGCCAAGGACCAACAAGTTTATCCTGAGGATACAACAACTTTAATTTTAACATCACTGACTATAATTATTACCTTTTATTATCATATTTACGTTTATTAACTTATTTATTATTGCTTTTACCTTTTGAGCTCTCTGTGGCATTTTTTACAATAAACCACATTCTATGTCTGCCACATACTCCAACATGTCGAACCACCATTTTTTCTACGGTTGCCCAGAATGGGAAAGAAAGTGAATGAATAAAGGACTGACACAAGAGAGCACCTTTCACGTTTTCCCAAGTTTTGCAGCCACCGTAGGCTTTGTGAGAAAAAGAATCTGACCACTAGATAGCTCTAAATCTTACACACTGATTCTTTAACAGCCCTCCAAGTAATTGTTTGGGAGCACCAGTAGTTCCAGTTTTGAAAGATTCCTTTATAATATTTTCCCTTGAAACTTAAAGCTAAACTTAAAGGGGTCTTCATTGTCACAAGTTGCGCTACTTAAAACACTACATATTTTCAATGGCAAACAGGTCTGAACTGCTGGTTGACCAGTCAAGCAGCTGCACTCCTCGAATAGGAAGCTACGCTGCTGCAACGTGCTGAATATGGTTGCTGTTATTTTGTTTGAATAAACAGGGGTGCCTCTGAAAAGACACAGCCTAAAAAATAGAGATGTTGCTCCTAAATACATACTTGTCACTCAGCATCAACAGTAGCTTGATATTCAAGTTTCCCCTTCCCATGCCATGAGCACTAACACGCCCTGATGCCATGATGAAAGAAACTTCTTCTTTGGCCCAGAGAAGGCAACCTCAATTCTCCCCATAAAAGGTTTGAAAGGTTGACTGCTCAGACATCAACACTTTTACACTGTGAAATCAGTCCATTTCAGGTGAGTTCAAGCCCAGAAAAGATGGCAGCTTTTAGAGACGTTTTTGGCATATTGCTTCTTTGGTGCGTAGTACAATCCTCACTTGCATTTGTGGATGCAATGATGAATGGTGTTTATTGTAAAAGCTTTTCCACAGTAATTCCGGTGTATGTGGTCATATCCATGACAAAACCACATCAGTTTTTAAGGAGATGTCATCAAAGATCAGGAGGCAGGGCCCTCAGTATTGTCTTCCGACCCCATCTTTTACTGAGATATGTCTCCTCGTTCCCAGAATATTTGATAATATTTTGCATTCTGGAGGGTGAAGTCCTTAAGATTCTTACTACCGCACATTGAGATATGTTGTTTTCAAATTGTCAGATATTCAATTGCATTGCTATTGTTAAAAAAAAAGCAAAAAAAAAAAAACAGCCTTCTGTGGAAAGTAATTGTATAGCCAAGCACAATAGAATCATTTCATCCTTTCAATATGTGTGCACGTTTTAGCATATATATTTTTGCCTCTGTTCTAAATTTTTTGGAACATTCTGCAGGCATCAATTTGGAATGTCCATTTATTTAAAAAAAGACATACAGTTGAAAATGTAAAGAATGTAATATTTTGTCTGGCACGGTTTTCAATTTAATAATACAGGTCAAAGATGATTTACTAATCATTGCTTTCTTTGTGAAATCACATTTTCCATACTTTCCCAACTTTTTCAGGAATGGGGCTGTACAAAACATCAGTCAAAAAAGAGCACTGTAATTTATAGTCCAATGTCACGCCATATTAATCTAACTATAATCCACAATTTTCTCAACAATTAATTGAAGAAGCTAACCATTTACAGAGTAACATTTCCTGATACTCTATGAAAGAACCAGAATGAATGATTGCGGAGGCGTAGTGATTAAGATACCATTGATTTTCTTTTTAATCGGGCTGTAATGATCCTTTATGACTTTAGACTGTCTCAAAATAGCACCTGATGATTTAGCACGATAAAAATTTCTCTCCTTGTTCTCAAACTGGTGAGGAGCCCAAGATTAAAAGGCTGACATTTGACCAGGAAGAAAAAGTATTTCTGTAACATCAGAATTATGACAGTTATTGTGATATTCTCCTCTCTCTTGAAGCTGATTGGGATGGTGATTCATGAAGAATTCCAAAAAAACCATAACCATACCCCTTATTAATACATGCTAGTGCAAGACAATGCATCCAGATGCACTGATGTGCATGAACTAAATTGTGTCAAGAGGAAGTTCACTTTTTACATCGCTTCAGCAGTTAATGCTCGACTGTGATGAACTGTCTCATTATTTTCATTTAGTTCTCATGTTTTGTTGTGTTATTCAATAACAAATATATTTTTCTCTCAACTTGGCATTGAATATGTCATTTTACGGGCCTGTAGATGTACAAACTCAAACCACAATGTACCCCTGCATTTCAACTGTGGGTCAGAATTACGGCTCATTATAGAGCAGTAAGTGACACTCCTCCAGTGCCAGTTGGTGACATTTCTGTCATCTTTCCGCCGGGCAGTTGTTCTCATTAGCGGCTGTAATGCCGCCTTAGCAAAGAGACTCATTATCCTCTCCTGTGCCCAAACCTGCACACAAATGGTGCATCAATGACTTTCATCCCGCCTTCTCTCCAACCTCATTATTTTCTCTCCTCCTTTAGATAGACAGGTTGTGAGATTTTTGGCGTGAAACTTTTTTGGGCTTTTTAAATTCTAATTAGTTGTATTTGGATATTTGGAGAGAAACACATAGCTCATGTATACATGCACTAGCTGTGGTAATTTCCTCCACCAACCAACAAAGTTGGACGGAGGATATGTTTTTCCCCGAGTCGGTTTATTTCTTTGTTTGTTCGTTCATTTCTTTGTTTGTCCAGACAATATCTCTCAAATTTCGCAATCCATTTCAATGATATTGAGTGGAAGTTTGGGTCATGGCCCAAGCAACAATCCATAAAATTATACTGATCTGGATCACTACCAGGATCCAGGAATTTTTCACAGGATCCTTCACCATTGCGGGATTACACGATTGGAATAAATGCCACATGTCTTAAAGTCCACTAGATGAAAATAAATTTACAAATGTGCCGGCAAAGACTTGCACTTTCTGAGTGCTTTCTCGTTGTTACTTTGGCAGTTACAATCAGCCCTTAAAAGCGATGTTTTTGTGTAATGGTAAGTACTGAGTACAAGCCTTGTAAACTCACACAAGTTTGATTCTCAGTGGGACTCTGCCGGTCCACTTTTTCCAAAGGTACTTATCATGAATTGCTTCAGAGTCATATTAGGCAGTATAAATTAATACTGTGGAAAAAATGCTAAATCTGCTAAATTTATGACATTTATTAGACTTCAGTTTTTCCTTTTTTACTACAGATAAATGCAAGTAAAGAATATAAATATTACTTAAGAATCAGTAGTAAAACTTCTGAAAACCATTCGCATTACAGCTGAGTATATTTTTTGGGGTTCTGACTCAATACGGACAATCAAACAAAGATCGCATTGGCAACAAACACTTTGTTTGATTATAGTAGCAAAAGTACCATGTGCAGCGGAGAAAGTGCAGTAGTGAAAAGCCAAAATAGCGAAACAACTGTAACACAAATATACCATCTCCTAGGACTAAAATATGAAGAACTTATGCTCTCTGCAGATTCCAATTGAAGACTCCAGTGCTAAAAGCACTTAAGTCACAAAATATCCATCTTGAGAAAATGAAGACAGTAGACTTAGGTTACTATAATATATAGTTTTTTGTCCTTACCTCATGGTGTGTGAAAATATGACTTAAGTACTTTTACCACTATGCTCTTCAATTTGCCTAAAACAGCAAATTGCCCGTCATGCGGACTTGAGCTGCATTGTTAAATAAGAAAATGTGCTCATTATGAATCCTGAGTCCTTCCATCAGACATTTGCATTCATATCCAAGTGTTTTTCTATCTCAGCGAGGATATCTACTTTCATTTCCCAGGCCGGGTCCTCATTTCACCAGACTGTTTCATACAGCATCTCAAGTACCAGACACTTGCTGCTTGGGTAGTCTATTCTCATCTCTCCCCTCAAACGTACACGCACTCACAGTACCGGAGTAACACAGTCAGCACCAGTAGCTGTGCTGAGGTCTGTCCTTGCCTGAGCAGCTCTAAGTGCTGGATGGTGGGGGAGTAGATGGATTAAATTTGATGAAACAAACTACTGGAACTGTATCTTTTGACCCCTTTTTTCTCTAAATGTGTCCTCTGGGTAATCTCATGCTTTCAAACTGGGAATGTAGCACACAATTGCCAGTATATAATTACACTACTGTCCATCAAAGCATCTTTGTGGGAAATGAGACAGAATAAAGCAAGAAGAAATGTGAAAAGGCAGTGGAATTCAGGGCAGACTCCTAACTGAGAGCTAAAAATGGTGGTTGCATAAAGGCTCGGTTTGACATGAGTACTGCAGTGCATGATGGGAGTTTTGCCGTGTGTTTTATTGTATCAGTGGGGCTCTGAGTGAAAGGAACAAGCTTGTCCCTGGTGTTGGAGGAAAAGAGCAATCTTTGAAGTGTCCTCGAAACCAAAGCTCTTTTATTTGTAGTCCCACGACGATTCAAACTGCCAGTAGATGGGCTGAGATGACCTTCTCCTGCAGACAAGCAGCTCAACAAGAGATTCAAACTTTCATCTCGTATCACAACTGATCAATGCCCTCTGTGTTTAAGTGGTGCAGCAAGACAATGTAAACCCTATGTAATATTAAACTGAGCAGCTCTACTTTGTTTGTCGATCAATAAAGAAGTCTTGTTTCCTTTTAAATATGTGTAAATAAAATGTAAAATGCAAGAATTAGGTATTCTGCAGTTGGAGTGCCGCATTTTTAAATTTATTTATTTATATATTTTGCACAAACATATCATTTAAATAGTATGAACAATTATTGTGATTGAAATGTGCAAGGGGGAGGTATGAAATTTAAATTTGCATGTAAATTTCTGACATTAATCTCCTTCTCAGGCCACATCTCCATTCCAACATTGGTGCTAAAAATCAGCAGTCCAAACAAACCTCCTGCATCCAGCAATACTCAGATAATTTGTTGCATCACCACAAAGTAGGTTCTAGCTTCTCCTGTTCTGGCGGAGGCAGCAGAAAGCCATTAATACATGCACGTTCAAGACCAACAGCCATTAGCGTTTCATCGTAGAAATTCACAGGGACTTGCTGACTGCACCTTTAGACTGAGATAGTTCTGCGCACCGTTCTTTTGAAAGTAATCAGCAGTAGTTTCCCTTAGTTTACTCTCCCTCTCTGTCCTGTCAGCACTTTCTTTTTTATTACCTCCAATTTGCTTTCTTGGAAAATTGCAGTGCACTTGACATTGGTGCTCCGGCACCGGCAGGCATTTGGTTCAAATGTTGTGGCCGTCCGTTGGTTACATACGCCTCCAAAAACCTCACCTTTCAGTGCTTAGTAACATAAACCTCTCACTGTTTACTTTTTCCGATTAGCAACAGTTGCTCACACTAATTGGTTGAACCGACGATAGTCTAATTTATTTTTGATAGCATTGTTATACATGGCACCACAAAATTATACGGCGTTTTCTTATTCTAATAAATGACTACGTAAAATATCAATGAGGCTTTATAATTTCTGTGCTCGCGTACCTCATGAAGCAGCACAGGTGTGCGTAAGTTAGTTTGTGAGGCTCATCAAGCAATAAGCCACAAGAATCTGCTCTATAGTCTGAATGTAGTCACGGCTAAAGGGCGTTGTTAGGTACGATGCACAGCTGAGTGATGGCGAAAATAAACACCGCGAAGTCAGTGGATCATGGATCGGTCTTGATCATTCAATCGATAAATTGTTTGATTGTTAATCAGGTGAACTGGAGCATGAGCAGCTGGAGGACAATCTAGCGGTAGAGAGTGATGTTACTGAAGGCCCTCTGAACATCTGACGGCACGCCGCCGCTCAAATGGTTAGTTGCCATTAGAGACGAATCTCAGTGCAGAGGCGAGTTTAACAATTTAGCACCTTTTGTGAGGGGTGAGAGGGGCTCCAGTGAACTCTTCGAATGATTTTCTGTTTTCTTTTAATACCAACTTCAGTTTCACACCCGATTCATTCCACCGATCTAAATTTAATGACAGAAAAAATTGTAAACAAAAACAAACTTTTCATTGCAAGCCCATTGAGGGGCCACAGTGGGGTCCTGGATAGTGAGTCGATCCCATTTCCCCCCCCATGTTGGAGCCTCTGGCTGTCAATATGCTTTAGTATGCTTTAGAAATACCGAGTTATAAAAGGTTAATTCAGATTTTCTGTTGTTGCAAACAGCAGAACAACATTGATGCTGATAAAACCGAGCATCACAGTCCAGTCCGAGCTCCTCCATTGCTAATTTAGTTGCAGGACACATTTTTCCATTGCCTTGCATGACAGTTTGCTGCTTGTTTGTTGACATGGAAAGGGTGGGCCTTGAGAATACAGTAATGTTAGGCAGCTTGCCATCCTCATACAAGAATAAAATGAAGCTGTTCGCTTAAGCTTGTGTGTAATGTATACCATGACGAGGGTAGGTTGGGTCAAACCCAAACACAAAATCAATCACAATTAGAGAGAATTTATAACGCCAGAATATTTTACCCACCAGAAATAACATTAAAATCTGTTCCTGGCCTTTTCCAAATTTTGGTGGGAGTCTCAGCTACATGGTTAAAGCTCTAATAATGTGAAGTCACAGCCAGTATTTTGGGCAAATTTAGCTCTAGTCTCTTATAATAGAACAGCATGCACTAAACACAGGCATTAAAAACACGGATGTGCTCTGTTTAACAACAGTAATTACACAACAGGCAGTGAATGTGGCCAGATTCCACACTGTAGGCATTTTTAAATTGCTCTGTTCATAAGTGCATGAGAATTGTCACTTTTAAAGGGAAAAGGGGCAGTTAGACTCCTTACATTCAAAGCTTACACATAGATGCCATCATTACTGAGGTTTATTCCACATTCGCAGTCGTCATTTTTCATTTTTTTTATTATGTTGCAACTGCATGTTATTAATGCACATAATAATGGTGTGACCTGACCATCCACGCAAGGACGACCCAACACCGAAAGTCATTATGAGAAGCAATGCACTGTAAATGCCTCTCAAGTTCACTAAACATCTTTATTGTCACAACCTTTTGTTTATGACTGATTTCAGCCATATTTTATCATTTAATTGCAGGTTCGGCTTGGTTGTCCTGATGGAGCTCATATCCAGAGTCATAAGTTATTATTTTACAGCTCCAGAAAAGTCTAGGGAATGCAGTCACTTTCTGTGTCATCCTTGATTCTGTCTCAGAGATGTGAGCCTCACTGTAGGTCAGTCAAAGTCATTGAGAAACTGACTCTACACTCTATCAGCAGTAGGATCTCTGCTTCCATAAAGGATCTTCCTGTTGTGTTTGAAAGAGGGTCTTTTTTTTTTGCATAAGGGGTTTATGGCAGGTCACAGAACCTGTGCTTCAAAGCATCAAAGATTCACTGAGTTTGGTCCACTCGGGGTCTATATACTCGCTCCTCAGTACAACAACCTTGCCTCGATGTTTTTTTTTTTTTAAGTTTGAGGAAGGAGCATTAAACTGTATCCAGAATTTACGAGTTCCCCAATTATCCTTCCTCTCAGCTCAAATTCCACTGATTCCGTCTTCTGCCCTCGCAATCCTTCAGCCTCTAAAGCAGCCGAGGTGCGTTTTAATGAGACAGGAGGTTGCAATCGACTTGAGAAAACTGGTCAACCAGAGACTCTTTTGAAGAAGCCGACTTATAGTAAATTAGTTTCTTTTATGGCAATTTCCAAAAGTGGCCTGATTTAGTGAGTTAAATGTAATTTTTTCTTTTTTAGTTTTGTGGATGGTAATTAAACCTCAAACTGTAATCCCCTCCCCCTTCTGGGCACCTCTGGCTCCCCGGCTCCCTGCCTTTTCCAAATTAGTCAGTTATCACCTGCTCTCTCTCTCTGTTCATGTTTAATAAGTTAATTATCTTCCCCTCTATTTATATCTTAGTTTTTGCCTTCACAGGCAGGTAGCCTCACATTGTAACATTTTAGTTTAAAGCAACCTCAGTTTGGTTTTTAGTTTTATTCCCTTATGTAGTGCCTTCTTTCTGTTTCTGAATGCACTTTGTTTACAAAAGTTAATAAATTTCACGTCCGAGCATTTGGGTCCTCTGACTTCACTCTTCTGGTGCTCCGGTTACATTCTTGGGCAGTAGGAGGGCTACACAAACTATTTCCACAGGAGGTGAATTTTCGGAAGCCACAAATTTTAATGATTACTAATAATATAATTCCATTGAGTGATTGAAGTATGAAAATTTCAGAATTAAATTTAAAACACAATTGTTTGTCATGATACCAGATAGTTGTTACTCAATTTTTAGATTAATTTTGTCAATCACTGAACTTTTGAGGGGTGCAGAGTGCTTGCATTAAACTTGCACAGAGCTGGAAAAATAGCGCTTAAAATATCAACAGCAGTTGGCTTTATCACGCGGTGAGTGTAGCATCACTACGCAAAGAGATTACCTTCAACTCTAAGGCCCACATGAAAAATGATTAGCATCACTGCTGCGTAGGCTGTTGGCATTCCTGGAAAGAGCAGTAATCTTCGACGCCCTGGGGGATTAGCAGCAGTAGTCCTGTATACAACCATTATCTTCACACTTGTCCAATCCCAAGTCATAAGAGGTTTTTTCCTTTTCACCAAGTATTTTCTTTTAATTGGCCAAAGGCTTATAGCTGACACATTTTACATTTCAAACAGCTGTATTGTTTTCAAGCAAAATGTAGTTCTGACATGATCCAGACAAGGAACTAGACGCGAAGACAGAGTACGATCCAATAGTAGGGTTTATTTATCATAAAATGATAACTAGAATGTGATTTTACTCATAAAAACGTACGTCTACCCCCCGGCCACCCTTCCCAGCCTTACCTACCGGACAGAAGGACAGATGGACAGACAAATAGGCACATACCAAAAAGCGTACTGCAGGACCTAAGTAGTAAGTAAAAGTTTCGTTAATTATGCTAACGTTTTTGGAGTTACGCCCCGGAAACGAAGTGGGAACGCTGCCGCGAACGTGAACGGGAACTGAGCCTAAAACAATATGTCTCCCCTCTCGCTCCAGGGGGGAGACATACTGACGATGAGAAACGGATCCCGGAGCAGAATGGCGCAGTTCAGTTCAGATGGCAGTGGGCTTGAGTGTAGGGCGTGTCCATGCCTGGCCAGTGGCATCCCAGGGCAGTGACCACATGGAGATAACCTTTCCCTTGCCAGAACTGTCAGACGGCAGGACCAGACTGTTTGGCAGGGACACAGTCCCAATCTCAATGCCACAGAAGGCTTGATGGATGTTCCTAACAAACAGAGCAGAGGAACAGACTAAAGACTGGTTTACTGGAATTCGTTCCCAATCCTGGAGACCGAGAGAAAGGCTTGTGCATTAAAGGATGAGTTTTCCGAGTTTGGCATTTCAGTGGTGAGAGCCACTTCTTTTTCAGAGCTAAATCAGCACAATATTCTCTCCAGAGAGATTACTGTCAGGAGGCGGTGATTACAGTTTTCACTAGGCCTACTTTGGGTCTGTCATTTTCCTGTTTCAGACTCTCTCACACAATGACAGCAATGAATAATGTCCATTTTCCTTAAATGTGAGGTCAAATAATAGAACACATGTCAAACAACTTCCTAACTACTGTGCCCTCAAAATATGTAGCGAGAAACATGCCACTAAATATCAACTGCCTACCCTAATACAAACCGTTTCTCTCGACAGCAATTTGACTACAATGAATGAAAAGGTTAAGTATGTAATTTTCCCTAGTTCACATAAATCCTCGGATTATGCGTACATATCTTTTGTAGTCTGGCTCATGCATTTGGCAAAACTCTCATCAAGAAGTATTCTATTCTCAGAGATGAAAAGCTGAAGCGTTGTTTGTGACACAGAGCATCTAAAGGAAGCAGGTGGTGTACATTACAAGGACGAAAACTTTGTGATACACCCACCTTACCCTTGGAAGACAGACGGAAAAATTGGACAGTCCGCACTGTATGTCCAGTACATGAGGTAGGGCATGAACACACACTGCAAAGCCTTTAAAAAGCCATCAGTACTGTATATAACATTTGGGAATTTTTAATTTTATACATACATAAAATTTGGCATCCCCGATTCCACCCAAATCTGGAATGATCAATCAGCGAACTATGTGCAACCATGCTCGTGTGCGACTCATGCTGCCATCTCTAGAGAGCGCACGGATCCTCTCTGAAACACGTGCCTCACGCCGCCCCTTCTTTTAACTCGCTGCTTCAAACCTCGCGAGCTCAGAATGAGAGCAGAGGAAACCTGTACACGTCCTCGCTTAGAATTTTACTGACGAGCGCCCGGCTTGCCAACTGGAGGCGACTGAGCAGCATACAATGCTGACCCAAACCAGCTGAAACCCTCACATAACCCAGCAGCGGGAAGCCAATTAAGCGCTGCTCTGAAAAGGCTACTGGCCACAACCCGGGCCGTGGAGGCCACTGCAGCACTGCAATGAAGCGCTTAAACCCAGTGAGCCAACCTGGCTGCCCTTAAATAGGGATTTTAAATGGCACATGTACTTGACAACTTTCTCATTCAGTGCATTTAATTTTTGCAAGCAAGTGTAAGTATATAAACTGTTTTGAACTCAGCCGTTTTCTGATTAAATCAGTGATCTATGTCCGCCTGCCACAAAAACGCTTTTATTGTTCAAAAACTCTAAAGAACACTGAATTGAACCCTGTCATTGCTCATTAAGACTGGTTTCACGGGTGAATTATGTAACACAGTTAAGTTGATAATGCAACCTCATAAAGGTGAGAAGAATCTTCAAATCTGTTGACTTCGCTCACTGACTGCCTTTAGAATATCTAGGTAAGTCAGGTTTTCAAGGTTTCCCTTTCACTGCAGCTCGGTCGCAGTTTCTGAGCGCTAAGCCACCCTCAGTGTCATCAGGGATGCAAGGAACAGCGCCTACTACAAGCTCAATCAGTGATTTCTCTCAAAACCAGGCTTCAAATCTATTCATATGTGTGCCTATCTAACTTGACCCACCGCAAGGTTCAGATAATGGCAGTCCAGTTATTTTATACACTAATACACTGTTTTATACATAATCATCTGACCTTCAATAAAGCCTTTGTGATAAATATCATGGTTTGAGATGTTCTATCTACGACGAAAAGAACTACAATATGTAAATACATTGAATTATCATCACCGAGGCATTAATCACCAGTGATACAACTGACAGAGCATGACTGAGATCGAGATGGACTAATGTGATCATATAATCATGTCTTTCTGCACCCCCGCATCTGCCCTTGATGACTTGGTAATGCAGCCATTGAACTGCAGTGTGCAAATCAACGAATTCTAACAATGAAACCAGCTGGCTTTGCAGCTAACACGATAGCAGGTTTTGTTATCATGTTACTCAGCCACTAATTTAGGGTCTATTTTTGTTCGCAGACAAAAGTACTCATGCGTGGAGCTTAATTATAGTTTGCATAAAATGATATAAATACATTTGGTATCTGCTAAGTCACATGAAACTTGTTAATTGCAGCATAAACAAATATAGACAATGACAGTTTGTTGTCTCGGGTCTAACCCTGACACATCTTGCGGCCTACTAGGCTTGAGGAAAAGAGAACAGGAAGGGTCAGGAAGGCACAGGAAGGAAATTCAGAGACCACAAACGGACGCTGGAGTTGAGGAGTGACATTCACTAGCAGCAGGCATAAGTAACGCAGCAGCGGAGATTGATTTAGCACAGCAGCAGGCAGAGGCATGCTTGCCATGGAGTCAGGGCGGGAGATCAGCTTTAATAGCCCACCCATCGGAGGGCAGAGCAGTGTCTAACAGGCATGGGAGCGTCTATCGGATTGTGGGCATGTTTCCAGTTGTCTGCCAGAACTAGCTGCACAAGCTGCTTCCCATTTTAAAGATAATTTTTGTTTATAAATTGACGCAAAAGTGTCGTACAAAAGCAATAACTTACTTGCGTATTTACAGGACTGTGATTATTGCACCGACTGTGTTGAATGTTGATACTAGCTATCAGCATGAGCCTTTGACTACAGCTCTGCTCTTCTACACAATAATCGTAGTCTAGAGCGAGCTCTCGTAAGCATCGATCGTTAAACGCCACGGAGGCATTAATCAACAGAGATGTGCTGCAAATCCGTAATGCATTAAGCACCAGCGAGGCATTCATCAATAACGATGCATTAGGCACCTGTGATGCTTTGAGCACCAAACCCTAGTGTTGCATTAATCAACAGCCCTGCTTGTACAACCACTGCTGTTTACTCCACTCCAGCTGTTCTGCGGCCATCCTCAAGTACACAGCCAGTTTATTATTCTTCCGAAGAAACTGGAGATGTGCCCAGAGGAGAAGACAAATGTCTTTCATATCTCCGCTCTTTCACGAGGGGAGCGGAGAGCTCAACTCCCTTATAAACGCAGTCATGTCAGAGGGGATTATTGTTCTCTGGTTAACACACGGTCTTATGAGTCGGAAGATGAATAACGATCACGTGACCAGAGCTCGTTCACCTTGCCGTAGGAACACTCCATCACGGTAAATGATCAAACTGGTGAAAGAGCGCTCGGAAAAAAGGGGAGAGCACAGTACCGGCCACACCAAGCGCTGATGGATAGTTTCTGGAACATTTACATAAACTATGAAGCCATGAACTGTCCCACCATTTATCGTACTGAAGAAAATGGAAACACTGCATGATTTATTAATTTTATGTTTCAACACTGTTTGAGATGGCCTTTAAACGTGCAGACGTGTAATTGTAAGCATACTATGATCATACTGTAAACTTACACACTAATATAGCATGTCCCAGCTTAATGTACCGGTTTTGTACTGCATGAAGCCCTTTTGATGAATTAACAAGCACAATGTTAAAGCAACAGGGTCCACATTTAAACTTTAAGCCTTATCTCCTTGAATTGAGTTTTAATCGGTTTTCTAAATCATACTTTACACCATTTGAAGATGTATTTAAATCTGAAACTTACAAAATGTTGAGTTTTGGCTTTTTTGTCATTAAAGGGGTGGTGTTTCGCAACCTTCAAAATGTGTCTGCGCTGCTTTTAATTTTAGTGGTGAATTCATTCATTGGTGTTTTTGGTTAACAGGCCAGCTGTGTGATGGAAGCAGTTTGGTATTTGGTGTGTTCATTCAAAA
Organism: Gymnothorax reevesii; assembly: GCA_029721435.1. Classification (NCBI taxonomy): domain Eukaryota; kingdom Metazoa; phylum Chordata; class Actinopteri; order Anguilliformes; family Muraenidae; genus Gymnothorax; species Gymnothorax reevesii. The sequence goes on from CM056579.1 coordinate 107,619,808, forward strand.
TGACGCCAGAATGATTGAAAATGATTGCAAAATGACCACAAGGTACAGTGTACTGTAGTGCTCATCATACCCACTGCTGTCCATCGCACGGCAGCACACCACCTGCCGGCCTGACATAAACGTCACCTGTACATCTCCTTGAAATACAGCCATAATTCTCAACCGAAAGGCAATAACTAAAACAAAAACAATGACAATACCCGTTTTATATATAGCATATTATATGCAGTGTATGATCTTAATTAAATTATGATCTTAGTGTGTGTTATACGGAAGGGTTCACTCGCCAGTTAATTGCTGTCAACTGTGCAATTTTCAGTGGCCATTTTGTGCCAGAAAGCTTGGCACACAGCTGCGGTGGGGAGTGGGAATTTATAAAGAGGGAGCGAGTTCCTCTGTGTTCACATGGTGTGCCTTCAGTGCCAATGTTGGTTTGGCATTAATAAGGATAAAGCTCCAGAAATCTTTGCTTAGGGGCTGAAAATAGCATGTAACTCATCTTCTCTTTAGGACGGTAATTTGGTTCCCTTAAGAAGGACAAGGTCATCGACAAATCTCCTGAAAACGGGGTCTTTCGGACCCACAAGAATGCCTGCGAAATGTGTGTTTTCAATTACGCCGTGCGCACACAGCTGAGGGCTATGCATTTAGCTGTCCATTTTGGAGACCGAGAGGCGCTTCTTCGCAGTAAATCATTTGGCTGTCACTTGAACACGCACAAAATTGCAGCTGATTGAATCTGGGAAATAGAACGGGGAAATAGAACGTGACAAATCCCGGGTCCACCAAAATAGCCTCTCAACAAAAAGCAGGCCCGGGCCCAGACTTTAAGATTACGGCGGAAACTGCAACGTGGAGAAGTTGCATGCAGAAATAGTCGGTTGCGGACGGGGAGAATGGGAACGCAGGAATGTCTGTGGGCTTTGGCGGAAAAGACAGGGAATAGTCGGGATTTCGAAACCGCTGCGTTACTGAGCCTGCGAAAGGAGAAGCTGAGCCTGTATACTTAAAGTGTGAGGTTTACATTTTTATTTATAGCATACTTACCACAACGGTATGCATGCCCAATACAATATGACAGGGCTTTATTTTGCAAGGCATGTCACATGATATCTGCATGTTCACTGTTCATTCATCCCCATTGTGTTGTTGTTTGCCTTGTGGGGCCAACACTGTGGGGCTCTCTCCGTAGACATGATTTAATTGATTATTTTATTAAGATTTTATGAAGGTGATCGATTGCCTTTGAGACAAAATGTTCTTTAAAATGGACTCTGGCGCTGAGAGCTCAATTCCTTGGTTAATGAAAAACATTCCCTCGAACAGGAGATGTGTGCGAGCGTTAAGGATAGGAGTGCGCAAGGTGTGAATAATAGGCACGGACAGGTCTGAACCGCGAAGCACCGTGAGAACTGCCGACCTGTTAAACACTAACATGGGCTGTGAACTCTTGAGTGTTGAAATATCATTGCTTGGGGAACTGTGAGCATTAATGCAACAGGCTACTGCTGCACCGTTTACCCAAGTGTTGAGCCACTTAATATCCACAGTTTCCCACCCACTCCACTTTCACATAATTCTCCCGTCATCCTACACACGCCAGCGTGGCCCTGTGTGTCACACTAAATACACAACCTGAAGCACAGTGGCCACGAACCGTATGCAACACTATATGTTCCGCTGGACACATCTACTAGGCTCTTTGTGTAGCAATATAACTCGCTACTTAGCTAACTTACCAGGCTCTGCGTGTCGCACAAAGTACGCCCCCCTGAGCGCTCCCCTGCCACTCTGTGTGAGTATCAGTATGTACACTCACCTCGTAATTCAGGCCGGCTTTGTATGTTACGTTACATGAACTCCCCTGGGCACCTAAGCCAGGATGCAGGAGTAACACTAACTACACTCCCTGAGGCAAACCAGCTGGACTCTGTCCGTAATAATAAATTCACTCCTACTGATACCTCAGCCAGGCTCTGTGTGTAACACCAAATACGGCCCCCTCTGCTTACCAGATAGGTGTACTGTGTGAAGGTGACAGCACTCTCCTGGAGGAGCCAGCCAACATAAGAAGAACTCCAAATGAAAGGCCAGGCTTCACTCACTACGCTAACTGAAATATTTAAGCCCCCTTCATACCTGAGACTGAGTGAACCTGATGAATGCTATCTAACTTTGGTTTGATTTAAATTGCTATTGCTGCAGATTACAGTGATTTGGATGAGAAGATTTTTTTTTTGTCATGTTCCATAAAAAATACTTCCTTCATAATTTTCAAAATGGCTACTGCAGTGCCATCTGAAAATCCCATCCACACTGCTGTTATTACGGACCAAATGAAGTGGACTCCCGTGTAATAAAAACAATAATTTACAGCATTCATCAACATCAATGTTTATTACACTTGTGCCTCCCCTGGTCTGGAAGTTTTCAACTAGCCTCAGGCGAAAATTCAACGCACACAGACACGGCAGTCACTGTTCTCCTGTATCTCTATCTCTGCACCAGTGTCAAGAGTAGACCGCTCTCAGGAGTGAGAGAACGCTAAGCTTTATTCGGCAAGTCTTCAGTCCAAGGTAAGTCACAGGTAGACATGACAATGCGGGGCAGGTGAGGCAAAGTGGATGGACAGGCAGAGCACCAGTAGAGAGAGGCCAGAGGAGCAGGCGCAGCACAGACACGAGTTCGGCCTGTGGCCAGAGTCAAGGAGTCAAATCATGAGGGATTGGGGAACAGAGGTCTGGAGTCTTTGGGCCAGGGCTGGCAAAGGCTGAGGACCTGGGCGACACAGATGAAATGGAGGGCAGAAACTGGACCTGGGATGATTAGGGCTCAGGAATGAACAACGGAAAGCAGAACAATACCGAAAGCAAATCCAGCAATATGCTAATGAGGAGGACAAAGACAAGGAGTAAAATACATTGGGACAGTGAGTCACAATGAGGAACAGGTGAGGGAGACGGCGTGAGGGATGAACTGAAGAGAAGGGAGGTAATAAGACAATCGGAATCAATCAGCAACATGAAACCAAAACTGATGTGGACAGCCAGAGTGCAGGGAAAATTTGCTGATGGAGACAAGGGGCATGACAGTTGGTGTGTACATACATTCATACACACGCACACACACACACACACACACACACAAATGCATGCAGGCACACACAAGCCAATTCACTCACACGCAGAGTCAAGGAGAAAAAGCAGCTTGTGTTGGCATTCTGTCTCTGTTACTGTCAGCAGTACTTCTTTTTAGAGTCAAATTGCGGATGCTGTCATTCTTTGCAGTTTTGTGACTTTTATCATGGAGCGCATTTCAACTTTAACCAAGGGGAAAGTGCATAGGGCAAACCCCATAAATCCCCTTTAATAAGGCCTTGGTCTGTCTCACAGAATGGGTTCTAGGACGGGGTTAGGGTAAAGGTTAGGGCTCAGGCTCGGGTTAATGGCAGGCTGTGTCCCTGGAGAATAGAAGCTTAAAGAACACAGAAGATGAGGTAACTTCATGGCCACATTGAGTTTGATGTTTTGTTGTACTATATGGACAGTCTTTCATAGTATTAACCACATGTAATACCAAGGAAGTATTCTTCAAGAGTGACTTATCTTGTTGTGAGATTGTACTTAAGACCCAGTTGCTACCTAGACTTTTCGCTCAGTAAATTAGCCTGCAATGAGCTGTTTCTGAGGGACATTGCATATAAAAGGTTGGTTTCTTGGTCAATAGTGTAAAATCTAAATCAGCTCCGCTCTTCATCTGAATTATTTGCACAGGCTGTGAAATGTTTCGTGAGTAGGTGTAATGTCAGCCAGCCAGCTCAAACGATGCCACAGTTCAAACCCATTACATACACACTGGGACCTTGGACACAGGATGAAGGCCGAATTGAAATATAAATGCTTACGAAATCGTGATCTTAAAATAATCGTCACCACATTATGAAAATAAGGGCAGCGCATTATTTCTGAGGTTTGGACAGTGCCCTGAAGTTAAATCTCTTGATTTGTACAAATTACATGAAAAAGAGACGTTTGGCTGACTGCTTCCAACAGATTGAAGTCCAAGTTTATGAAATTGCACTGAGGCCTGCAAAGTCAGAGACTTTTTGTTGATAAAGTAGTGCGAAAAATGTTTCACGCTAATGAAATAAACACTACCAAATGCGTAATTGTATGTATAAGTTAAGTTCAAGACAAATATTGACTGGCCTTAGACGCTACGAGACGCCAAAATACTGAAAAAATAAATAAATTAATCGAGAGAATTGTAGACTGTGCCAATACATCTATTCAGTCATGTAGAAACCTACACCATGAGCGATGTTTTATGAAAATACATTGAATTTTTGAAAATATATCACTTGAAAATTGTTTGTGTTACCCATAACATAGCCATTACACTAAAAACTCAGGGTAACTTTATATGCTTGGTGTCAGATAAATACATATGTTAGGTCACTTTCACAGCTCAAAGGCAAATTTAAATGTTGTGTAAATATGCATCACATTTGAAAATCCGAACAGAAATCTTGTATTGATTCCCTCATGGAGCATGTTGAACATCAGATGAAGGGTGTCGGTTGGCAATTTTTTCAACTGCTAGTCAAGCTAATTTTGCTTCTAGTCACAGAAATGGAGCAAAAGTTTGCCCGCGTTGGCCGTCCAAGCATAAACTCAAAATTATTTGTGATTGTTTGGGACACCACTGTCTCGACCCCTGGAGACTTTGGTTAAAGGTGGGAAAGGGGAAAGAGGTGGGAAGAGGCATTGAAAGATGAGGATGGACTAAGTAGCCAGGGACAGAAACCAAGTTTGAATGACTAGAGTATGATGTAATCAGCACACTGCCATTCAAACCCATGAATACTATTCAGCATCACTTAAGCATTACTTAACATTGTAAACATTGATACAAATTATAATTAGAAAATTGAAGATGACCTCTGCTTTTATTTGTTTCACAAACTGCCAACTGAAACATTATCAAAAGAGCCAACAGAGTTTTCATTCGGTCATTAATCATCAGTATTTGCACCCCTTGTCTTCTGGCTGTGGTCTAGAGCGAGAGGAGATGGTATTTTCTGTCCGTTACAAGCTGTGATTTTGACAGAGGGTGTTTCTGGCCAAATCCCTCAGTCGGAGCTCTTCATCAAAACAAACAAACTTCTGAGTATGCCTCCGAGATCTCCGCCATAAAATTAATTTTCCGCAAAGTGGAGAAAGATGAGCTTTGCAGACTTTGGCGGGAAATACTTTATCCTAGAGTCACTGTCCTACTGTAGCAATGTACATCCCAGAATACCATAACAGCTCAGAACTGAAGATTGAACAAAACCTGGGCTGGCTCACTCTCCAAGCTAATCAAAACTTGATCAGGCTCACAGTCTGAGGTTAAAGAAGATCTTGTCAGGCTCACCCTCTAAAGGTAAGCAAAACCTGGTCAGACTCACACTCAAAGTTTAAAGTCTGTTATCCATATGACAATGACACTGTTTATGTCTACCTCACCATTTGAAAGGTCATTCCTTTTTGTCTTATATATCGTAATCAAATACAGTATTATGTATGCTAAGAAAAATATTTATTGGAGATGTACTGTCTCATCCAAAACCTTTCTTCTTTGCTAGCATTACTTATGTCTTTTCCGTTCCCTGCCCCGTGTAGAGAGAGAGAAAAAAAAAAACAGCTCCGTAGTTATTAAACATGTGGAGTTGGTTAGGTGGAAGAATGGATTCAAAAGTCAAAATTGCACAGGATTTGCTGACTATTTTCTGCACAAACAACTCTTTAAAACAGCCCCCATGAATCAAATCCAAAATCAAAAATCCAATGACTCAAGTGCTGTCTGACTCTGGTATACAAGGAACTTCTTCCAGGAAAAATTAAATATAATAATAATCATCATCGTCATTATCAGTGGTATTCTGTGCTACGTCAGCCATTCACAATCTGATGCAATTTCCCATGTGAAACAAACTATATGTGCAGCCTCCTCTGTGCCTGAACAGGAGAATAGAGGGCTGGGAGCTCTAGTTATGGGTTCAAATCTTGTCTTTGTCAGGAGATGTTACCATGGCATCCTCAGAGGAGGGATGAGGCCTGTTGTGCTTAGTAAAATAAATTCCCAGGGGCGGTCAGTCACAGCATAATGCACGTCCCATGAAGGTCGTTCCGATGCGACATGTAGCAGCGATACATAAAAAAGACGGCGTGATGCCCATCCTGTGAAGGTCTGTTCTACCCAGTGACATGTTTAACAAAGTTGCTAAAAAAGTCACCGGTCCTGAGAGGGTCAGCACTACGTGACATGTTTCAGCAAGTGAGTCACTGTCTGAGAAATGGACAGGTATGACGCCTGAGAGATCACAGGAAATACGGACAAAGGATGCAATTAAAGAGCCTGGTTCTGAAAGCACATAGGTCACATTTTCACACACTGTGAGGCAAAGATGGAAAAATGTCTTTCAGAGTTACCCAAGTCTGCTGCATAAATTTTCTCAAAATGGTAATTTTGTATTTTAGCCTAAATGCTTCTAGCATTAACATACACTTTATTGAACCTTGTGGGGTAATTTGTCCTCTGCATTTAACCCATCCCATAGTTAGGAGCAGTGGGCAGCCACAGAGCAGCGCCCGGGGACCAACTCCAGTTCTAAAGCTAGTACCTTTGTCAGGGGTACTAGTTGTACCTATAATTCATGTTTTTCTGGGTGGGGGAAACCAAAGTACCCATAAAAACCCACGCAAACGCGGGGAGAACATGCTAACTCCACACATTAAGGCCCCAGGCCACATTCAAACCCATGACCCTCTTGCTGTTAGACAGCAGTACTAACCACTGCAAATCAGGACAGAGTTACCCTATATTAGTAGCAGCAGAGTCACACTGACCAGGTGCTCCTCTTGCCGTACAGGGTTTCTTAATGTGATTATTGACCTGATCCATGATTCTTATCAGTGAACACTATTGTACTGAACCAGTAAGACTTTGACAAAGGAAGCCCAGGGCAATGATGTCAGCACTCTGTGGGAACTGCTCCCTCCTCATCTCCCAGAAGGCACCACTGTTGCTCGGAGTGGCGCTCTGTGGCGTGCTGATGCCGCAGTTTCCTGGTCGCCATGAACAACAGCAAACAAACTCTGCGGCGACTTTAATTTTTGAGCAGTTGGATGGAAGCTCTGCAGCTGAGGCAGGCAGGATCTAAAATGAACACAAATGCACACTGGAATTAATCAGATTCGTTTGGTCTCATGTCCTCACTCCGTTATTAGAAACAACGGCACTTTTATTTGTGTAATCCTCCCCAGTGCGGACAGTTTTAGCTCTAAAAATGAAATATAATTAAAGGATCTTATATCAAAAAGGCCTTTATTATTTATCAATAAACACATAAACATACGGTCAGTTGTGTACTATACCGTACTGTATTGGCGGAGATGTGAGTGAATTGGATTTGAGAGCATGTAGACAGAGCGCCATAGATTTCTGCGCACGTATAGTCTACAAATGCTCCATTCGTTTCATGTTCTTTGGCTCCAGGTGTGCTCGAAAATTAGCTTGTCAATTCAAGCGGGCCAGTTCTGGGAATTGTGCAATTCCACCAACAATTGTCGGATTTCTTTGTAATCACCTCAATGAAAGTCAAGCAGGTCACTCTGCAATGGCCTGTGTGCAGTTTGCTGATTGCAGATTACGCAGAAATTCAATCACGGCTTCTTTGATTCAAACCGTTGTGCGCTGTACTAGGGCTAATCATAAAAAAAGCCAAATCACTTAAGGCACCCAAAATTAAATATTGCCGTCAAACCGAAATTTCTGAAATAAAATATTTCCCATGTGTCAGTTTCAGGGCAATATGTGTGAGACTTGAGTCGAAGAGTCCCTAAGTAAGACTGTAAATAATGGCATCACGGTTATATAGAGACCATTTGAGTCTCGGGCATTGCTGCATAAGATTATCTGAGACGGACCCCTTTCCTATGTAATAAGCTCTCTGTGAGCAGAGGATTTCAGTAAAGCAAAACAGGTGCTCTCCAGTGTGTGATGTGCCGGTCAGTTCAGTTCACAGTGTTACCAGCAGCAGAAATGGACGATCAAAGTCTTTACAGTCTTCCTGTCTTGTATGTGCATAAATCTGTGTCCAGCCTTTGACCTCAAGTAAAAAAAAGACATAACAATAATAATAGAAATAAAAAAAATGAATTGCATTCCTTTTTGCTTTCCTTCTAGAGCAGCATATTGAATTGCCTGTCTCAGGCGAAGCTCTTTTTCCTTGTTAGCACTATGAGTGAGCTCAGTCCAAACTCTGTGTTCTAGATAGCTCTGTGTAAACACTGTCTGAGACTTAGCCCTGCCTACAGTGTAGCACTCTTTGTCAACTCTGTCTCAGGCTAGCTCAGTCTCCTGGTTAGCGATATGTATAAGCTTCTGTGTCTGGCTAACTCAGTCTCCTGGTTTAGCGCTCTATGTAATCATGTGGCGCCTGGTGATCTGAAAATTGAGGAGGCACGAACATCCCTTGAAACGAATGATTGGTCATGACTGGTGTTCAATCTTTCATTTAAATTAGCATAACGCCAACTGCAATAGCACTCAGGACAATCAGATGTGGCCAGTTTTCCTTGTGAAGGTAACACGAGAAATAAAATGTCTCATTTTGACACAAAATTACTTTTCAATCAACATTAATCAATGTAACTCTGACCCCAAACCCAACTCCAGTCCTGAACAGACCCAAGTAGTTTTGGTACCAAACCCTAAATCCCAAATCAGACCCAAACCCTCAATGTAACATGTCACAAATAAAATCCTGTGATTCCAGTGACCTGACCACCTGCCCATAAAAACCGCTAACCATAAGTTCCTAGAGCACTATTGAAGCATTAAATTGAGCATTGCCAATCCGACATTGTCCTTCCATGCGCAGCCTCTGGATTTTGAAGGGTTTTTTTGTATATTAGCAGCACCAAATGCACTATAATTGAGTAGTTGAAAATAAACCATTGCACGTATTGTTGCTGCAATGAGGACTGGGGATATGAGTAATCTTGGTTCCTGAGAAAGCAGAATGAGACAGACTTAATGTACTTGCTATACTTAACAGTGGATGGTATGATATACCTCACCAGGGTTGGTGCAATGCAGTTTGACTCGCACTTTGAGTGATGGGGACGAACCATGCAAGTATCATTGTCAAAAGGTAGACACGCAGTGAATAATTAGCGTTTACTATTGCTTGTTGGAATGTTAATATGAAAAAGGGGCAACAAAACTACATTTCATTACATGACAAATGACAAAACACATCAGCGGGGAGCATCGCGTCACTTCGTCCTGTTAAGCTGCAAGTCCAAGAGCTGCAAAAAAGGCCTTGAAACTGAAGTTCTCTGAATTGTGCAACCCTGTCCTGAGGCAGTGCCATATGCTTACGATCATTTTCATGCCGATGAAACCATATTGATGCCTTGTTTTCTGTGTGGTTTGGGCAGCTGTCATTCTGGAAGAGATTACTCCCATCAGGGTAGGAATGCTTCATCACAGGATATAAAGGGGATCACACAGTATAACCCTGCATTGATTCGCAGTGACCTTTCTGCCTTCAAGGGAAAAACTGGGTGCAAAGTTAGGAGAGACAATAATGAATCTGCATTTGTTATGTTTTTCCACACGAGCATTTCTTCCTTTAACCCTCTATTAACCTCCGTAGCATATCAGCTACATAAAGTGAAAGGGTTAACAGCCTGGACACCCTGCTGGTTTTGTTTCTTACTGCCAAATAAACATTTGAGAATGACTTGAATGGTCCGTCACTTTCATTTTTCCACTCGCATTATTACCCAATGTGTCAGATCTGCTACATTTTGGAAAGGTGGGCCAAAGGGTCATTTTTTTTTTTTTTAAACTATTTTTCCAAATATTGGCCCATAATCAACATATTTGCATAGGGAAATGATTTTTACACAGTTGGAAAGGTACTTGGTTAACAGAGGGTTAATTCGTCATCTGTCCTGTACACACTCACGCACGCACACACTGAAGAGCTGGAGTGTTACGACCACCTGCCTAATATGCTGTAGGTTCATGCCGTGAAAAAGGTTGTCACACTGACCAGCGGTTTCTCGGCAGAACATTTCCCTGACAATCTCACACCATCCCCCAGCTTCTGTTCTTCACACAATGCGCTTTTTGCTATATCTTTCCCTGGTAAACCGTGCACACACACTCCAGTGATATAACTACTAGAAAGAAAGTAAAACATCTGCTGCATTAGCCTTTCACCTGGTTTGGACCAGATGGTTCATGGTTTGTCCTTCCTCAGATCACTGGTGGTAGGTACCCACCACTGCTGACCGAGAACAGACCGCAAGCTGTGCTACTTCAGAGATGCTCCGACTTAGTCGTCTGACCATAGTAATTTGGCCCTGATCATTTCTCCTGCATCCAACACATTGACCATGAGAACCAACAATTCGCCTACCATCTACAGTCCGTTCACTCATCCTCACAGGCACCTATGTTACAATATAATCAATGTTACTTGCGCCATCTGTGAGAGGGTCATTATGTTTGGCCTCATATGTGTACATGTGCCAAAGCAAAACATTGGTTAAATTTCCTGTGATAGTTCAGGCCTTGGACAAGCCGGCTTAGTGAGGAAAGAATAATTATAAGTCTGCTTGTTAGTGATGTGGGATGTTGATTGTGTAATGATGGACGGGGTTGTGGCCAACATGCGATTATCCTCTGAGGTCCAGAAATTGTCTGGCCAAAGCTGGCCCTGATAAGAGTGTTGGGAAGACTTGGAAAACACAAAAATCTGATTATTTTTATGTCTCAACGACATCAGTGTTGTATAAACAAAGTTATCAAATGTCTCTATACTTGACATGCTTTAACGACACAATAAATGGATAGAGAGGGTATTTTCTAAATATTAAATTCTTTGTTGGTTAAAAGCTGAGTCAGAGAACTGAGAAGTTTCATTGTAATTTCGAAAAGCTATTTTCTTAACTTTCATTCAAATGCATTAAAGCATCCATTACTCCGGTATGACAGAAGAAAACTGCATATATGCCAAAAAAAACAATGGGATAGAAATGGTCAGAACTTATACTAAAGACATTTATACAAAAGATAAATGACTGTTTGGAGAGGGGAATATGTGCCGCATTTCTCCACCATAAAGAAATGTAATCTAAGTGCAGTCAAAGAACAGTTACATCTTATGGTCATAATTATACTGTTATTCCCGAGGATGCAATTAGTCTGGACCATTTCTGAAAACTTCATCAGGTCTAACGAGCTGCTGCGAATGAATGTGGTCTTCAACAATGAACTCTGACCTTTACCTACGTGTTGACCACTAACAAGCAGCTGCAAATGAATGTGGTCCAGAACAATGAACTCTGACCTTTATTTAACTGCTGACCACTAATAAGCAACGCAAATGAACGTGGTCCTGAATGATGAACTCTGACCTTTAATCTAACTGTGAACCACCGAGAGGCCTACAGCTTCACCTTTAGTCTAATACTATCGACTGTGAATGAGTGATATTTTTTCTCTGAGTATTGTCGCTCATTTATTCAAAGAAATAGGTAATACCTAAACCGTCTCCCTGTGCGGCAGTGAGCATGTGCAGCTTTAACTATCAACTTCATGCAACACAGATTAGCACCAGTGCTGAGGTGTCACTATGAAATACTTTTGGCAAACTACTCTTTCTTGCAGTCCATGGTCCAATGTCTTATAAACGCCTAATATTAATTACCCATGTGTGATCCGGCCCTTCAATGATAAACAGTACATTGGCCTTTAAAACAGGATCATGTGACCAAGAGAGATCAGTCTGGTCACCCAAGCAGTAAAGCCTGGGGTGTATTGCTTTGTAAGTACAGCATGTTATCCTATGATGTAATTCTACTGTACAAGCAGCCTGGTTTTAAGCCCATGTTTTGAGCTGTGTTTTCATGAACTGCCGTTTAACATTACGTCCTGTGGCCAGGCATGTGCCACAGATACAGAGAAAAGGTGCTGAAACACACAAACCAAAATGCCGTTTGTTTTGGCAGGATGCACGATGCTCATTAATCTCTTTAAGCAGATCCCTGCCATTTTAACAATATGCAAATAAACGGTCCAAACAAAACCAAACACCCTGGAAAGTACTGCCCGGGATACAACACCGCCTCTCAAGAGTGGTGTGTGAGTGCGTGTGCATGTACATGTGTTCACTTGTGTGTGTGCGTGTGTGCACATGTGTATGCGTGCGTGTGGATGTGTGAGTGTGAGTGTGTGTGTGTGTGTGTGTGTGTGTGTTTGTGTGTGTGCAACGGAAAGCTTCTTTTTGTGTTTTAGCATGACTGTGGGACTGAAGATGATTTCATGTGCTCTGTGTGAAAACTGAGTCCTGAAATCACTTCATTAGAAAATCAAAAAGCAATTTTGTTTCATCATTCAGAGAGGGGTTGCTTTAGTGTTGTTAAACTTAACCATTAATTAGAGTGTTCTTCCTGTAGGTGTTGAAAATTAAGAGAACTTGATTTCATCTGCGTTTCATCAGTCTTACTGATTGGTTACATATTTAATTCCTCCATGATAACGATCAAAAAAATTTCTGTCAGTTTTACTGCTGCTAATTTCTGTCACGATTCATAAGCTTTGCATCCTCTGAAATGCTAAAATCCATGGACTGCAATGGAGAGGCCGCGCATGACCTCATGTTCCATCTACTACTGGTCTTAAACTGACTGCTGGGTGATTTATTTCCTCAGAATTAAGTTCAGGTTTAAGTGACCAGGTGTCTCTTCCTTCTCAGTGTATAAACTTTTACAGCCCAAAGCTCCCAGAAGGGTGTTACTAAAGTCAGTTTATATAGGACTGCTAATCACTCTCTTGATCTTTGAGGCAAAGTATTCACACACTCACTGAAATACCTTTTTTATTTTTTCTTTGGGTGAGTTACTGATATGAATGCTGGAGCCTGGCTACAGACTCAAACACAATGTCTTCTCGTGTACGTTTCTTATCATAAATGTACATTTTATGATGGTTCCTAATTCTGAAGGGGATTCTGCTGTCTATTTGGGTTGGGGAAGTGGGATCAGTATTTTGTCTCTGATTCTTACATTTGACTCTACGTTTCTAATGATAAATTTACACTGTGTATCGGTTGCTTATTCAGCAGACGGTTCTGCCATCTGTTTTCTAGGGGAATCAGTAATGATACTGCTGTTTGAAAAGTCTTGGTGATTAGCTATCAGTATCTTAAAGCAGAATTATTTAGTTTGCAGGGATATTACACTAAGTGATGCCCAGAACCCTCTGAAATCTAGAACATTCTCTGAAAAAGACCCATTCCAGGAATCTCATTTTCTGGTTATCCAGCATACTCCGTAAACTGGGATACAAGACCCTGCTCTGAGCCATGCTGAAGTTTGTCCTGCGGTACGTTTTCCAAAAGCTTAATTCCTAACTATGCAAGTTGCATAGTTTGAACCAGAGCCACATAGAGAGAAGTATGTAAGTTGCTAACATAGTTAGCGAGTACGCTATTGGGAAACGTACCCCCGGAGGAGACCTTGTCCAGACCTCGGTCAAGAACACATCTTAATTACTAGTAAAACACGAAAATACCGCTGATGTTCGGCAGTGTTTGTTATGAAAATACACAATCCGATGAACATGTGCTCTGGATGGTGCAAATAGCCGCTCCTTGAATAGCAATCAGCATTTGTTTTACTTGTTTTTACAGTATTAAATTGATTGTGAATCTGAATTGACCCGTGTTTGCTTTGGATTGAGAGAAGCAGATCCAGTATGTTCTCCGTTAATTCCCTGCATGTGTGAGCGGATTTACACTACCGAATGGTTTGTTTTGATTGGGGGTACATGTGTGATTAGGTACGGTAGTTAAGACCGGATATACACTCCTGATTGGCTGTCGTGAGAGGGGAGCGTGTGATTGGTGGGCTACAACTTTGGGGTTTGGAGAGTGAGAGCATTCCCAGTGAAGATGCTGATAGACTGGAAAATGACAATATCTGGAACAACTTTCTAACTACTGTCCACTCAGAGCGTGTACTGTCCACTTACCATGCTACCAATTACCTGCTTTGCACCTGAAAACGCAACATTTTTTACAATAAGAAATTTAGGGAACGGGATGAAAAGGATTTTAAGTATGCTATATTGTGCAGTTTTCAGGATTATGTTCATATTGCTGTGGTTTGGCTCGTAAATTTGGGAACACACTTCTAAAGAAGTAGGCCAAACATCGAGATGAAGAGAAAAGTCTTTGTCCAGTCACAGTCTGAAGGATCATCAAAGGAACGTTGCTTTTTATGTCGTGGGCGACACGCCTCGCCAGATGGTGCATCGTGTGAGTAGAAGATTAGAGCGGAGCCACACTCAGTGAAACCGTCGCAATACACATTTTGTTCAAGCACTGAAGCATGCATGTTGGAAACAACTTTTTAAGCCTTTATTTAATCAGGGTAGTTCCAATGAGAACTTTTTTTTAAGGACGTAGCGGTAATAGTGGCAGATAGAACCGCTGCAAGTAAGGAGGGACGGAGAGAAACAGGGGTGAAGCTCGTGGGGCAGTTTGAGGATCAGGGCCCTGCATGGGTACAGGCCTGATGGCTGAGATCTTCCCAACTTCGTCTCTCCAGATGCAAATCAGAAACCAAACTACCGCCTGGGGCACAAACCAGCGACTTCGCAGTTTCCAGTCTAGCAGTAGATCACCGAAGGACATAATTTCACATCCAGTGCACTGAGTTTGAGAATGAGTTCACTGTTTCGCACAATGTCATGGACTGGCGACCATAAGAAGGACTGATGGGATTGTGTTTAAATAATTGAGTGACCTGTGGCATGGATGGCGAGCGGTTTGACCCTTTCACTGCCTGCGCAACCTTTTGCAAGAGGCGTGGGGAACATTTTGAGTGGCTTTATCTAATGGAAAGATCTGTTGACCTTAACTGATTGGATTTTTTCAGCATAACGTACAACATACGACCGAGTGTTAGAGTTGGCTCAGTCAGGCTGAGTAAAGTTCAACACATCTTTCAATTACACAGAAACTCAAAATCTGCTTGAAAGGGTAAATAGCCTCCCTGCTAATGAGGCTGCGCTGCTAAACCTATCATTTCCAAATGTCCTGCTGTTGCTGGGTGTGACAATGATTCATTTATTCTGCAAGCAATTATGCTTTTGCATAAAAATCTCATATTGAGGAAATGATGCTGTGTTGCGCCCTCTGTGTACATGAAATGCACCCTGTGATCTTTAAGTCAGTCCAGGAGACTCAATTCACCAAAAAATGGGGAAATGTTTGGTGCTTAATTTTCAGTATTTAACAAACTGAATTTAAACAGATTTCCTGGATTTATTTAGATTAAATCAAGCCCAGATCCGTTCCTTTCTGTCCTGAATGTATTTCTGTTAGAGACAGACTGAAGGAACCACAGGTTCGACCCTCAGGGATGTGAAAACCAGAGCTTTGCTTTAGTAACAAACACAGTCCAGGGTTAGTAACGATAAGCAGAGTGATGTTGGGCAAACAAAGTGTAGTCAGGGGGCAGGCAAAGGTTAGTAGGTGAAGAACAGAATCCGGAGGAGAGGGGCCAAAATCAGGGGCCAAAGCTGGGGGGCCAACACCACACACTCAGTCCATGGTGATCCAGGGACCAGAGGAGCAGAGAAACACAGGCTGGGTGAGGTGAAGACAAAAACTGGGCCGAAATGAACAAGCGTGCGCGACTGGACCAGGAACTGAGGAAGGCAAGACCTGAGAGTCAGAGGACAAGATGGCGCAAATGAAAGGCATGACTGGCGAATCTGTCAATGACATCATGAAACAGGAGAACTAACTCTTATAAAAAGCCACTATAGGAATACCATAAAAACTTACCACCAAAAACAGTCAGCATTCCTGTAGTTATTGTATGTTTTTTTGTAATCCACTATAGAGAGTTTAGTATTACTATTGAAATATTGTAGGGCTTCCATAGCTAATAAAATAACACTACAGAAAAAACTATGGTAATACCATAGCTGGTCAAACACACTATAGAACACTTCAACCACATCACAAAACGCAATACAATTATTATAGTACATTCCAGTTATCCTTTAGTCCAGCTTCATCAGGGAAAATACACAAATATAACAAAAGAAGACCAGAAACAGGTGTGGGAAAGGCGTGAGGTATTCGCAGAGGGCAAACGAGGAAACGAGACAATTAACCAATAAACAGAAACCCACAACTGGGAATGCCAGAAACCCCATGAAACACAGACAGAGGGGCACGATACGAGATATTTTTCATGGCAAAGATCCCGACACGTTATCGTATAAATGCGAGCCAAACTATTTATGCCTGAGTTGTGCCTCTGAGGCTGCGCCCACAGTAAACATCGGTGTGTGTTTGTGTGCAAAATCTATATACGTGTATACGACCGTGAGCACGCATTCGCATATGTGTGTGCTTGCATACACCGTGTGTGTGTGTGTGTGTGTGTGACTTTTTGAGGTCTTGAAGCAATTTAGCGGTCTCGTTTGTTACATCCATGCAAAGATGGATCATTTGTCGGAGTAATTTGGCTCAGAGCAGGATTCATGTTCCCTTCCAGTGTTTCCTCACTCTACGCAGAACACCCCCGCACACCGGCGCTTTGGACAGGCTCACTCTGGCCCTTCATTTTCTCATCATCTTTAAAGAAGTGGTTAGAGTGACCCTGATGCTCTGTATTGGGAGCAGATGCGTGGTAGTGAGCGGGGATGTATGTTTTGGGGGGACTGGGTAATGAGGAATGGCTGGAGATTCATTTCTGAATGGTACCTCAGGACCGAGCCCCTGAAACTTCACTCCAAAATGGTGCTCTTTTTACAAACATAATATGGATAGTGATGGAAACAAGAAATGATAATGATGTGATATGCAGTCTGTGTGCATTAGGGAAGTCACACAATATTTACATATTTTACGCTGGATATGAAAAGTAATGAACATGAGGTAAAAGATAAAACTGGTTGCTTTGCGTTGGCAGCATTTAACCTCCATATCAGGCAAACCATTTGACACTGTCCAAATTTGTATGGATGCACAGCAAATATGAAAACAAGCTTTAAAGAAATTTATTTAAAAGGTAATATATGTTGCAGGCAAACTGTATATCGGACATTTTTTGAAATGCCTGGAATTGTGAATCAGTTGTTTCATGAAATGTCTAAAATCTTTAGGAATTTCATGAAATGACAAAATTGAAACCCAAGCATTTCACAAAATGCCGGATTACTCATTTTGCCTGTAACATACACACACTATGGTTGAAAAGTTTGGAATCACTTGTTCTGTCGGTAGCTCCTGCTAGTTTAATCAATAAAAGTGATGTAATAATGATGAATTATATAAATCAAACACTTAAATGTAATTTAAGATGTTTCATATTTAGTATCTGGGGCAAAAAGTTTTCAAATAAAAAATAAAATACAATTATCTTTTTTAATGATTTTACATCAAATAATTCATTATGAGGTTTAATCACTGTTTTGCACATTTTAAGCATTCAGGATTTTAATTTTCACTGATGCATCATTCTTAATTGAGATCCATGTGGACCACAGTTTTTTCCACAGTTTTGTCTTTGAAAATGGGCACACTTCACCATGTTTATAATTCAGGAGAGCCCAGTCTCATCCAAACTTGTCACATAGTGATGCTCCCCGACCAAGCGTCGATATACGCCAAAAAAGGAGGCATTTGGCGTACTTATTTGATGAAAACAACCCAACCCCCCAACCCTTGACCCAAACCCTAACCCTAAACATCGAGTAAGATTCCAAAACCCTCTTTTCAGCTGTAAATCGACGCTCGGTCAGGTTGAGTCACTATATGACAAGTCGGGATGAGAATGCATTGTTCAGGTGATCCTGCAAAAGCTGCAGTCAAAGATGGCCACTCCATGTAGAGTTATTTCCTTTCTGGAAGGTCTCTGCTGAGTTTTGAGTCAAGATTCAGGTTGCTGTCTTGCTGCAACACAAAGTGTCTTTGATTCAACCAATCAGGACATCACTGGTGATTCCAAAATCTTGAGTGGTGGTGGATATGCCTTCTCCTCCTTTGTGTTCCTGGTGAGTTTCACCGGCCCAAACCGCAGACACCCACACACCGAGTCCCAGATGTGAAAAGCTTTTCCAGGCAGGTCCTTTAATCTATATTTACTTTGTAGCAGGACTGCCCAACCCTGCACCTGGTGATCTTCCATAGTGTTGGCTCAACTCAATTTTGGCAGGTCTCACTCCCTCAATTACTAGCTCAACAAGGTCTCCCTCTGTTCAGTGATGTCATCTGCATGAGGGTTAGAGTGAAAACCGGTTGGATTCTTGACCGCCATGAGTAAGGTGGGGTATCCCAGATTTGCAGTGCACACTACTTTTGCACAGTGAGTGAATTGAAAACTCTCCACCATGCATTTTTCTTTCACTCTAAATATTGGCTTTAGCTCTGTTGGCCCAGCTATCTGACATTTGCATTTTTCTCTGCTCATAAATCATGCATATCCTCGGATATCGACGTCCAGCGCTGTATTTGCTCTGAAGAGTGGCACGAATGGCCAGTTTGTATTATTGACGATGACTTGGCGCCCTACTGTGGAAAAGATTATAACTGCAACTTCGCCAATACTGCTCTTCGGAAAGTAAAAAAGTAAACTTTTCATTTTTTTCATGGAACACCAGGCTCTTTTGTGAGCATAGTATTGTAGTTTATGAGGTGGAGCTTCGAATCAATGTAGCTATAGTGCAACAAACTTCGTAGCAGTAAAGTGATATATACAGATATATTTAAATTTTAATAATAATAATAATTTTTTTTTGTTTGCCAGTGTCTCATGTCCAATTCAATAATCTATTTTTTATTATTAGCACCCCAACTTTAATAAATAACACCCAACAAAGTTAATTTGGTTGTTTGTTACTTGATCGCTAAAATGAGGTAAATGCTTCCTATTCTCAATCATCACAATGGAGCAACCCAGAGCCGCCGGCCCAAGGCATAAGCCAACTGAGCGACTGCTTAGGGCCCCGCGACCACTAGGGGGCCCCCAAGAGCAATTAACAATTTTTTTTTTAACTTTATTTTTTAGTTTATTTATTTTTTGCATGTGTGAGTGATGATTCCTTTATGTTCAAAGGTATCGTACAAAAAGTACATTTTGTGTTAACAGAGTTCTGCTGATGTAGGCCTAGTGATTCCCACTGCCTCTCGCTTTAAATGTCAAAGCTCCGGTGCACTAGTAATTTGTGCATCCTGCTGTGCAGTGCGCATTGCGCATCCAAGGAGCAGCCTGGTGAAAGCTAAACAATGTCACAAAAATACATATCCCTCAGGAGGAGAGAAAAGAAAGAGGAAGAGGAGAAAAACGCCACAATAAAGGTAGTGATGGCCAAACGAGGCGTTGTGAAGCTTCGGACCCTATTGGACCTTTGTATTGAAAATGGGTTCGCTACTCGAAGCTTCATTCATTAAGCACGTGGGTGACATCTGCTGGCACAGAGATTGTATACAGCCTTGCAAAGGTGACGCTGACGGACCTTGTGCGTGCACTTTGAGTATGTTGAATTGCGAAAAATATTTAAATAAAGCTGAAATCTAACTTTGTCTTACATGTGTCTGTTGTTTTTCTTCCTTACCTTAATAATTCATATTATATTATAACATTAATTACATCCACAGCCTCATTGAATACGGTGAATATTTACTCTGTCCAAAAAATATTTTGTTTTGTTTTTTGATTGTGCTTGGTGTATACTGGGTGTGCTTGAGCGACTTTGGCAGTATTATTTTTGAATAAAAATGTCTAAGCGCTGTTTCATCTTAAATACATCTGAATTGCGCAAATGTTTCAAAGCTCCGCCTATCGAATCAAACCGGTCAGCTGATTCAGTCTGAATGAAGCGGCGAAGTGGTTCAAACGTCATCAGTCACGTGGTTTTTCCCGATGTGAGGCAAGCTCCGACACAGTGCTTCAGAAAAATACCCTGCCGAGTTTGAAGCGCGCTTCGGAGCCTTGGAGTCAGCGGTAACATCACTAGATAAAGGTAAGCTTGCAGGTCTTGGTAATGTAAGTCTCCTCAAGTAGGGAAAGTCCCCAAATATCCTTAATATTTTGATGCAACTGGTTGCGTGTAGCCGTTAATAGCAAATTAGCTAGTTAAAAATTAGAGACATTTCTCTTTTAACTGGCTGACAGAGGGGTATTGTAACGAAGTACATGTACTTCATCACAATACTTAAGTCGACTTTTATTTTGAGGATTTGTACTTTACTTGAGTTTTGTTTAACCGGGACTTTTACTTTTTCTCTACTACATTTAAAAGATAAAGTGCACTTTTACTTCGTTATTTTGACACTGGCAACTTAGTTACTTGTTACAATTGAAAATATGAATGTAATTCATCATTTAAGGATTATCTGGATTTGGCGTGTTCGAGAACTACGGTGCTCAGCTGGATATTTTAAGCGCTTTGTTCAGGTGTGTCCACTAGCCTAGCGGACATGGAGCTGCAAATTTTTGCAAGCAGTTACAATACTCTATCACTAGATGGCAATCTCGGATCAGTTATTGAATATTCTCAAACAAGCCGAGCTTATTACCCACGCACGACGAGGCGGCGTGGGTATGCAGTTTAGCACCGTCTGTGTGTGTGTGCGCGCGCGCACACGTGTCTGTCCGCGCGACAGCTCGGCCACCACTGAAGCTAGGGTGACCAAACTTTGTGGGTTAGATGACCCTAGGGTACCTTGTCCAAATTTGCGTTTTGAGGACGAAAGGTCAAGGTCAACAGGAGGCATGGGTTAGCATCTCTATAGAGTGCGCATCATCTAGTAATGCTGTTTTTGTACATTTTATTTTTTATATATCTTAGTGATTTTATTTGTTGTTGCACTTTATTGTTGTTCTTGCACTACAAATTATTTTTGTACATTGCTGTCGCAGTTTTTTGAAACCAAAAATAATAAACCAGAAGACTCTATTACAGTGAATGCATTGTCTACTGGTTTACTTTTGGTAGGCCTAGATGATATTCAGTTTCCCACTTAGTGCTTTATCACTTACAATGTTGTGTAAATCTTGTAGCTGAATGTGCTCCCTTTTTTGAGATTAAAAACCATACATGGGTAAAGACATGTCAGGCTGACAATAGGATAATGTAAACAACACTGCCAGAGCAGCATAGTTGCAGCAGCGTAACACTGCGGCAATGAGTTTATAATTGGTGTTTGAATGATCAATAATCAATATGATTGGCAGAAACAGAGGGTCCCAAAATCAAATTTTGCTTGGGCCGGCTCTGCAACCACCTTCATCACCAAAGCAAAATAACTCACTTTATATATGATGAAAATAGACGATCGCACGTGAGGTGATGTATTCCAAAAAATAGATAAATGCTTGAAGATACGGCTAAACATGGAAGGGGTAACATTATGAGTCTTTCCATATGAAATTGACATTCGGTGCACAGTTGACCCGCCTGGAATTGAGTGAAACTTTGCACATGGGTAGATATTGGGGTCTCGCAGAAAAAGCCAAATTTTTAGGTCTGATCTCACTTTGCCTGCCGATAACGCCACCTGGATGCCACTTAAGTGGCTCAGTTTTGCTTTTGACACCACATTATACATCACCTATCATGACTTCAGGGTACATAGTACCAAATATGTTATACTTTTATTCTGACCTGTGACACTTCAAGTCTGGTTAGACTTCAGAACCACATCAGCGCCAAGCTGGGTCTTGTATGTTATCGAGCCAGAATTATTTGAGAAATAACAATAAAAATTGAAAATGGGAATAATCCCAGACATATACCAAGCTAGAATGCTTTTTTATGCGTTTACTCACAACAAGACTATCATTTTCAGCGAAAAGTACCTTGGTATCTTGCTGTGTTTGTGCAATGGATGGCCAGAAAGATGGTCAAAATTAATTTTTTTTTTGCTTGTTTGCGGTACATTTTCTCTGTAACCCAGATTTTTACTGGGAGGATGAATGCTGCTTGTTGTGCATTCGGAGCTCTGTTTTCGGGAATACCAAGCATTTCCTCAGTATTATCTACACTTTCAAGCTAGATGAAGCCAAAGTTGGAGGAAAAATTAAAATTGACCATTTCATAGCAGATTGTGCCTATGTTTAGGTGGCATTATTTTGTTTACCCAGCAAGATAGAGATCTGAAATTATCTGGATACATAGTCCCCTTGGGGTACATTTCAGCATTAGTAAAGTCTCAATGGTCGTATTTTCAATGTAGACGATATTCATCATCAAACATCAGAAAAATTCGCCGCCAGGGGCGCTGTAGGCTGGATGCAAATACTGGCCATCCCCAGCAATGTACCAAAGACATTGTTTTTGAATTTTAATGCACACACCTAGTTTTCTCCGAAAATGAAGAATTTAGCTCGGTAGTATTGTGGATGGACAGCTATCTGACCAAAGGTGGTGCTCTAAGAACTAATGTTCCACAAACCTAATATTCCATATTCCCAGACATATACCAAAGTTTTGTCTTTTGACTTATATGAAGTACATGCATAAAATTTGTAACCTCTTTGGTATAAAGCTGGGATAGGTGTAAATTGGAAAAGAATGTCGGTGGTGATTGTAGCCCTGTGTCAACATGCAAGACATTTGCCATTAGTCAGTTCAGTATATAGTTTTGTGGTGCTGGTGCGTTTTCAGAAAATAACATTCTCTGCATTTTCACTTTACTATTAGAACTGGAGAGCAGGCCTCAGCGTTAATTCTAGGATTTCCCTAGGATATGGTGCTTGGGTATGAAAAAGGGCACAGCAGTCACCTCTAGCGAGTGGTTGTCCTAATAAAGGGCACAGAGGTCCTACCAAGCAAGCAGCACCCTGCCAAGAAAAGGGCTGGTCATTTCTAGTGATAACATGCATGCCGTCATTCCTAACACCTGCCCATGATGACTAGACTATGGGATACCTGCTGTTTGGGAGGGCGGGGTTTCTTTGACACACTTCCCATTTCCATGCGTACCAAGCCATGGGTGTTGACGCAACTATTGCGCCATATTGGCTGCAGCCTGCTATTTAATTCAGAGACAGACAAGCTCACTATCAACGGCCTGTAAGCAGCCCTGTAGAGACCCAGGATGCAGTGTAATAGGGCTTGCCTCGGGCTCGACTAGCTCCGCTGGTAACATCGACCCGGATTGAATGAAGAAGGCCATGGATGGCTCCTCAGGGCCAAGGCCAAGGAGCACCTCTGGTGCGCACCACCAAGTGCCGCCAACCCACAAATTAATTCCAAAAACAGTCTGACGGAGAGAGCTAGTCACATGCTGTGTTGACATCATTTCACTTTGGATGACATGAAAAGTATTAAACAGTTCTAACTTTTGTACTATACATTCTGTCTTCATGTATGCAGGTGTGTAACAAAGATCCTTTTTTAGGGTTCAAAACTGTTGTTTTATGTAAGTGTACGTGTACTGTTGATGCGTATCTTCATTCGTACTTACGGTGGTACGCCTTTTACATTAGTTCTTGTCTGGCATTTAAAAATTTTGGACTGGTCATGTTTTATAACGTGCTGTACAGTTCTGACTGCGCTGTGCCTGTAGTTGGTAATAACCCATGTATTGTGCGTTTGTAACGCTCCGTCACCACCAGTTTACAACCAAAAAAGCTTTATACCACAGGGATGACAAATATTGTGCATAACTGTGCATGTACGTCATATATTTCAAAAGACAGAACTTTGGTATATGTCTGGGAATATGGAATATTAGGTCGGTAGAACATTAGCTCTTTAGAGCACCGCCTTTGGTCAGATAGCTGTCCATCCAGAATTGTACCAAGCTAAACCCTTCATTTTCAGAGAAAACTAGCTGTGTGCATTATAGTCCAAAAAACAATGTCTTTGGTACATTGCTGGGGATGGCCAGTACTGGCATCCAGCCTACAGTGCCCCCTGAAGGCGAATTTTTCCGAGTTTAAAATCATCTACACTGAAAATACTACCATTGAGATTTTACTAATGTAATGTACCCCAAAGGGACTATGTATCCAAACTATTTCAGATCTCCATCTTACTGGGTAAACACAACAACGCCGTCAAAACATAGGCACAATCTGCTATAAAATGGTCCGTTTTGAGTTTTCCTCCAACTTTGGCTTCGTCTAGCTTGAAAGTGTTGATACTACCAAAGAAATGCTTGATATTCCTGAAAAATGGAGTTCCATAAGAACAACAAATGGCATTTATCACCATAGAACATATCTGGGTTACGGAGAAAATATACCGCACACAGGCACCGAAAATCAATTTCGACCATCTTTCTGGCCATCCGTTGCACTAACCCAGCAAGATGCCATGGTACTATTAACTGAAAATGATAGTCTTGCTGTGAGTAAACGCATAATAAAGCATTCTTGATTGGTATTTGTCTGGGATATTATTTTATTCCCATTCCCATTTTCAATTTTTACTTTTTGTTTGTTTATTTGTTTATTTATTTATTTATTCACAGAAAGTTTAAATGCTTACTTTCAGCTTACAGTTGTTTTTCCGCAAGTCCGTTAAGAATAGAGGGTTTGTTTGTTGTGATGTCCTGGGACAGGAAAATGCTCCAACACAGGCAAAAATCCACAAAACGAGCTTCACAGGTCTTGTAAAGAGTGACAGGTCTGGTCAAATATATCCTTCTCCTTGAAATTTCTCCTCCTGCTTTACTCCCTCAATTTTCCTCCTTATATACTCTTTTCCAGCCCCATCACACCTTCCAGACCTTTTTTCTTTTCTCTGGGACTTTCCCCTCTCAGACATGCCCAGGACATGCCCAAAACCTAGCTCCAGACTGGCTTAACAAAAAAAGTCAATACTGCCATCTAGTGGCTTTTTTTTTCCTCATTACAAGATGATGAGGATGCGAGTGCTTGTTGTGCTCATGAGCTGGCAGTGAGATGGTATGGGAAGCAAAAAAGAACTTAAGTATCATGATTCAAGAATTGCAGTGATGCGTTGAAACCTGGAATCAGAAAGACTTAAAAAACAGCAACGACTTGCCACCTCTGAAGTTATAAACGTTTTGGAAAGGGTGCATGAGGAAAGCCTAATTAGGCACAAGAAACATAACCAAGCATCTGGAGTTTTTGCTCGATATCTTTGAGCCCATGACTGGAAGAGAGATTTGTCAGATGCGACAAAAATTGACATTTGTAGCCATAAACACTGCTGCTATAGTGTTGTGAAAAGTTCCAGATTTCTTCCATCTTTGCTTATTTTTCATATTTAAATCTTTCAGATCATCCAACTAATTTTAATATAAGACAATAACAATGAGAGTAAGTGAAAAATATGACTTTGAAAAGATTATTTATTGAAGGACTTATTCAAAACTTGTGTCATATGACAAAAAAAGATGAAAACTTGTATCATATGAAAAAAACCTAATAAATGGTTGTGCCACCCTTGGCAACAAAAAGTGAAATAAAACATTTGCGGTTACTGGCAATGAGTCTTTTACATCAGTGTGGTGGAATTTTGGCCGTCTATTCTTTTTAGAAATGTTTCAACTCAGCCACAGTGGAGTGTTGAACCATGTTTAAGGTTGAGCCTGTTTAAGGTCATGCCACAACCCCTCAATGAGATTTAAATCAGGACTGTGTCTTTGCTTCTCCAAAACCTTTACTTTGTTTCTTTTGAGCCTTTCAGAGGTGGACTCGCTTGTGTGCTTTGGATCGTTGTCCTTTTGCTGAGCTGAACTCTGCTTGTGCTTTAGCTCACAAATTGATGGCCGGGCAGGCCAGGATCTTCAGGATTTTCGGGTAGAGAGCAGAATTCATGGTTCCACCCATTATGGCAAGTCGCCCAAACCCTGAAGTGTCAGAGCAGCCCCAGACCATCACACTACCATCATGTTTGATTGTTGGTACGACGTTCTCATTGGTGAATGCTGTGTTAGCTTTACACCTGATGTTTTTTAGGGACCCATGTCTTTGAATAAGTTCCACTTTTGACTCATCTGTCCACAGAATATTATCACAAAAGTCTTGTGGGTAATCAAGGTTTTTATGGCAAAAATAATATGAGCCTTTGTGTTATTTTGGTCAGCAGTGGTTTTTGGAATCCCGAGCTTCCATGGATGTCATTTTTGCCCAGTCTCTTTCTCATTGCGGTATTGTGAACATCGACCATTACAAAGGCAAGTGAGTTTTAAAGGTTTGTCTCAGCTCTTTTGAGACCACTTGGAAGAGTCATTAATGGGCTCTTGGATAAATTTTGTTAGACTGGCATCTCTTGGAAGGTTCACCATGAGTTTTCTTCTCTTGTAGATAGTGGCTCTCACCGTGGTTCGCTGCAGTTATTCAGGCTTTGTAACTCTGTCCAGACTGACAAATATCAAAGACTTTGTTTCTTTCTTTGGATTGTGGCATCAAGTGCTGGTTTTTTTTGCCTTCATCACATTACCTGATAGGTTCTATTTAAGTGATGAATTCTGCAGGGCTGGCAGTAATCATGCCTTAGTGTATGCGGTTTAATTGGACCCAATTATTAATGAAATGTGTTTAATTGATTAATATTTTAACTAAGGGGGCGATTTCTTTTTCTCATAGGGCCTGGTAGGGTTGGATAGCTTCTTTCCTTTCATAAATGAAACTATTGTTTAAAAACTCAATTCTGTGTATACTCAGGTTATTTTTTGTCAAGTGTTAAAATAAGTTTGATGGTCTGTAACATTTCAGTGTGACAAGCGTGCAAAAATAGAAGTTGGGAAGGGGGCAAATACTTTTTCTCAGCACTGTATGTTTGGTTGACAATGAATACACTCTTCAGCATGTTCTGCCTGCAGTCAAATGTGAAGATTGATCATTGATGTTTTTGGCATGTTTTGCTGCCAGTGGTCCAGGAGCGCTGCTCAAGATCAAGGGCATAATTACAGTAATTCCATGAAGTACAGGGAAAATTTTGTTGAAAATCTTGTTGCATCTGCTAATAGGCTGAAAGTTGGTCAAAGATGGATTTTCCAGAACAACGACCACAAAGATGCATCCACATACAGGCAGAGTAAAAACAGGCCCGTAATCAGTCGAGCTTCTGGCCTTGTATCCCATCAAAATCTTGCAGTCTGGACTGACAAAAGCAGCCAATTAATGTAGATGCAAGGGCATGACTAATCTTCACCATGTCTGTTTTGACAAATGGTCACCCCCCCCCCCCCCCCCCTCACCCACCCCTAAAATGTGTTCAACATCGTCACAAATTACAGTGGGAAACTCACAGCTGCCGTCTGTAATATGATACACCACCATCAACTCAGTAAGTTTCCCCTAAACATGTCCATAGACATAACAATCTAAAATGATGCACTTGTGTATTAACCTTCAGTGTCATTTAATCTGTTGGATGAACTATAGGTTCGTTGACAGTATAATGGCAAACCACTTACTTCTAAGCCTTTGGTCTGCAGCCTTGGCGCTCAAGGGCCATGCGCTCTGTTTATTTCCTCTCAATTAGCATCCACTTTCGAAGGCTAATCTAATGGAATAAAACGGTTCCCGAAGTCTGCCACTGATTTCTTGTGATAATCTGTTGCAGATTAACTAGTTTAAGTTAATTACTCATGCACTGTAAAAAATCACATTCACTTGGGTGTTACCACATAAAATCCTATTAAAAATATCAGTTGTTTTAAACAGAGAAATGGCTCTCTGGGTTATGAACTTTCAGAAAGTCATACTCAGTGGCAGACTCTCCTGGACAGAGCGAGTGGTGATACTCATTAATCATAGCAATCATAAGTGGCACTGAGATATCATGAAAGCAACTCTAAATGAGAGGTGAATGAGGTCTGCATCACTCACCTGGTTTGATATTGTAACAGTTCTTGTCAGTTATGCAGCAGGAGAATGTAAACATTGGCGTACTGTACAACGTCCCAACATGGTCATGTTATCATTTGACATTTCAACTTCATCTGAACCAAGACTTTGAGCACTTTCAGCAGGTTTGATCCAAATCAACCCACTGCAACTTCAGAAGCAAACTAAACTGTGTTGGGTAATCAGCAGGGCAACCATACAGGATTCTAAATCAACCCCTCATATAACAACTCTCAGCGAAGGCTTTTTTCTGATTATTGGCAGCCAGTGGCACAGTGGCAAGAAGTCAAAAATGTGCCAGCCAATCAGAGTCTGGAGTGGCCATATTGGACACTGAATGGACTTGAAATTAGCAACACTTAGGCAAAGCCACGAGACAGATATCTGTACCCAGTGCAATCAAAATCTGACCGTTTGATCTGCAGACAAATTTAAAATAGGCGTCACCTAAAAAAGTGGAACAATTAGTCAGGATCCTATAATTATTAATAATTAAAAGTCATATCCAAAAAAGCTCCCTTGAATTTGTTGAGAAGCTGTCAGTCAGAGGTCAGGGCGGTTTTATTGGATTTAGAATAAAGCCGAAATAAAGAAAGAAAAAAAAACCTCATGTTAGGGCTTTACGACCAACACGTACAGCTAGAGTTATCTTATAGTAACCAGTGCAACTGGAGAAGAAATCGAAACTGTGTCAGCCAATCAGAGGCCAGGGCGGCCATGATATATTCCGAATTGTGCCTAAAAATAACGACACTTGGTCACGGCCATCAGACAAATAAATACATGTTGCGAAATCCAAATTTGACTAATGGAACTGGAGAGGAAGTTGAAAGTGCGTGAGCCAATTAGAGACCAGAGTGGCCATATAGGATTTTGAAACACGCTGAAAAAATTAACAGCTCCTGGTGAGGACCATAAGACGAACATCTGTATCAAGCCTGATTCAAATCTGCTGGGTTGAATTCGAGAAAAAGTTGTTGAAAGTAAAAGTTAATGGGCAAATGGATGTCAGACAGACATCTGACGCTGCGTCATGGTGAGCTAATTAAAAGGGGAAATGTTTATTTAAATCTAATAATAAAGTAACAATGTAAGGTTTCCAAAAGAATGTAATGCACTTGTCATTCTGAGTAAGCGCATACTTATTTCCTGACTCTAATTATTTAATTAGACGGGAAAGCCCAGGCACATTTTGCACAATTAAATTCACTTCACGCTGTCACCGTAAGCAGATATGCCAATGTCTTAGTACATTACAGCGCTTAAGTCCACTGTCTTCAATGGTCTGGTTTTCGGAGATGGATCCCCTTATGACATTGATAAGAACACAGAAACGGGTCGTTCAAGCATATGATTCATCTGACAGGGTCCCCTGAAATATGATGGGTCAAACTTGTTTCTATTTTCGCCAGATGTCCGGATGAGGGAAGATCAACGTGTACGGACGAGGAAAAACGGTTCTCATAACCTAATACGGGACTGTGAATTGCCCCCATGATGGTACTTGTATTTCATGTTTCAAACACTAGATGGCGAGAAAGTATAATATGTCAATTTTTTCCTTTGACCAGCCTTTTTTTTTTTTTTTTTTAAAAAGCAAATTCATGAACTCATTATTTAACCCCAATAAAACACATTTGGATCTGTAAAAATGCAGCTGCTGTTTTCAGACCTGTGGAACTCCAGGCCTATTCTAAATTCCAGCGGAGATCCCAAGGTTTAAAAGATCCCTAATGTATCTTGCTGAATTACAGGGAGGTGTATGTAAAATGATGTGCAAGACCTAGATATTTTCTATTTGATGTAATGCGGTGAAAATTAAGCATAGCATCTTGGGTTTTCACATTTCTCTCAGTACGAGTAGTGAGGTGTAGCTTCGATTAAGTGCTGCAACAGGCAGATACAGAATATATATGTAGCCTTGTCCTCTTAAACCTACTTGAGGGAAAACTTGTGCAAAGTGAGACTGAAAGGGGTTAATACCAGCATGTAAAACAAAATGTTATTTAGCTTTTTCACAGGTATAGTTTCATTCAAAGAGAAGGTTGAGAGCTGCTGTCTCCTGTTCATCAGACAGCAGGTGGGAGTGGACGATCGCAGAAGAGAGTTGTTCCCTGTGGAAGACAGCATCAGAGACAGAAGCGGACAGAGCAGCTGACCCATGTGGGCTGTGTGCACTGCAGCCCTGCACCGCTGTGCTGACGAGGCGCACTGATAATGCTGCTGCGCTCTGAGTCACACACAAGGTGCTGGTGTTGAGAAGCTGGAGAAACAGACCCACCTCCATCAGTCACAGACACACACACATATATACACAGACACCCACACGCACAGACACACTGTTATGTCCCTCAGTGCCCAAGGTGCCTAATATGTTACGGCCAGGCACACTGGTCGTAACACACACACACACACACACGCACGCACAAATACACACAGATACAAACACACACATTTATACACACATGCACACACACACATGTATACACATGCACGCACATGCTGATACACACACCTGCACGCACAGAAACATACACGCTCACTTAGACGCACACACACACACACACACACACGCATTCCACGGATAACAAAAAAGGCCTTTCCACCAGGGAAGCCCGACTGTTACATGGAGCTGCATTCCTTTACCTGGATGGCACAACACCATCTCCTGACATTGGCCCTATTGCCTAGAACCAGCCCCCCCAACCCCCTCCCTTCTATTAGACCCAACCCTGTGTTTGGACGTTTGGACGGCACCATTTCCATGGGGAGCAGTAGCCAATATCTACTGTGGCAACGTTACAAGCATTCTGCTGGCAGTGAGGATCAGCACCATATGGTTGTGATTTTGCCTTAAAACAACACCAAACGCGCATGTTTCTGCCAGAACAGAGGAAACCCACGAGAAATAAGGACAAGAATAAAATTAACTGTACAATTCTTGTGAGACTAACAGGTAAATCCGGGGATCAGTGTCCAGATTTACCACCAGGAGCCTAGATGTGTCCTCTCTCTGCACAGCTGGAAATACTGCAAGTTTAAAAGGTAACTGCCATCTCCAGCAGTTAGAGATGAAAGCTATCGTTTCCATTCTTTACCTCGTGGTTTGGCTGGTTTTTATTTTAACATCAAAGTCGGTGGCCAGATCAGACCCAGGAAACCAGATGAGGAGAGTTAGCTGTGCGGTCAGCTGCAATCAATGATCGCCCGTCTGCTCGAGGACACTTTTGTGGGCAACCAGGACAGCATGAAACCAGTTTTACACGGTGATTTCACCGACGCAGCCTGTTGTAGCATCATCTCTTTTTTAACGCAATCATCAATTCGGACATTAAATGCGTGAAAACAATGTTCTTTCATTCTGAAGTCACTTCTCTCACGCCAATAGTTTAAAGGTCGATAACAGAAATCGTTACTGGAATTTTTCGCTTGCTGAGCAGGTAATCTGTATTAGCTGTGTAAAAGAAGACAGTCGCTCTCCCACACTGAGAGGGACCAGATCCCCCCCATTCAGTTCGCTCTCTTTTCCAGATGGACACGTGGCGTTTATTCTCCACGATTCTTCGCTGTTCCCTGGGAGCCATAGTATTTGAAATATTCCAGGCATTTGAGCAGCGGGATCCAGGATAATTCCCTAGGAAGATGACTTATTTCCAGGGAAAGCCTTACTTTCAGGAAAAGGGATCGCCCAGTATATCACACAGCTCATCGAGCGGCAGTGTAGGTCACTCTTTTAAATAGCATTAGCATTAATGCTCTCGGTGACAGAGTCAGTGCTCTGGTGGGCTGCTCGGGGCACCAGCGTTATTTTTGTGCTCTCTGAGACAGTGCCATTGAGCTTCAGGGAGTTTCTCTCTGCTCTACTGTCAGTTCTCTAACACTCAGGTGTGGAAATGGACGACTCAAAGGCCACGCTTGGGGACAGCCTCAGCATTAGTCCTCTCTGTGTCACTGTTCGCGCTTACGTGAGCTGCTTTCTGAGATAGTGGTTGTGCCTTAATTCACACTTGTGTACTATTCTTATCGATCCAATTTGGCCACCTATTGTGTACTTACTGAAAAATGTATAAATCAGTTGTGTACCACAAAATGCGCAAATTATGTGCATTATCCTCTGAAAAGTGTACAGCTGTGGACAGTAGATGCACTTATCTGGCTGTATATGTTTCATGGCATCAGGCCCTGGTGCTTAAATTGCAGTCCTCAAGGTCCGGAAACTGCTTCTTTTCCACTGTCCCTCCTTTACTTGGGAGTCAGGTGTAAAGACAGTCTGGCCAATCAGAGGCACTAAATGTTCATCAACTTACCTGGGATAAAAGAAATCCTGGGCTGGATTTGGATTCGAGTTTCAGATTTGAGGATCGTCGGCGTAAGTGGAGGCGCCGCTTGACCAGCAGCAGATATTTTCACCACAAGATGGCAGACGGTACACTTCATGGCCCGAAAAAAAAAAGAAAGTCGCTGGCTGTGTTCGAAACCGCGCTCTATGGTCTACATACACTATTCTCACTTCACACTAATCACACTACGCGCTGCTCACTACGAACGAACCCTTCCTGTTGCTTCTTCTTATTATTCCTCAGCGAGTTTTTCTGGCGGTTTACATTGTGTTGCATCTTGGGTAATTTGTGTATGAATAGTGAGCTGACGATGCACCCACAAAATATCTGCCCGATCTCACGGACAGAAACTCACTCCCTATGCATAAGTGAATACCCTACCGCCTGAATCTGACGTCGTCAGTAGTGAGAGTAGTAGGTTAATGCGCGGTTTCGAACACGGTCTTTGTTTGGTTTTACATGACCAAATATGTTAGAGTTCACGATGCATTAATTATTTTAGTTGGCAAAAATTCTTTGAACCCCGACTGATGCAGTGTGTAATTTCTCTCCTCTCAAAAACTGTCGGACGATGCTGATGTTCTAAGAAGGCTAAATTATTGGGCTACTTCAAAGAAAACAATGGTAGAAATCATTGGAATTGGGTTAAGAACTGTCCAACTTGTTATTACAAATTGAAAGGTTAGTGGTGATTGGTCAGTTTTGCTAAAGAAAGAAGTTGGGGGGGGGAATCATGGACGATTGTAATTGGAAATTATTGTATCTCCCCGATGACGATAGTTGGGAGATACTGCGGTTTAGTTCAGCCACTGCCGCCACAGAGATTTTCTGTTTCAGCCTCTGGAGGCTTCAAAGTTTATAGGATTTTTCTCCAAATTAACATAGTCAAAGATGTTTATTTGGCAATGCGCAAGATCAATTCTCGGCAATTTCTGACATCCAATATGGCCGCCAGCAGCCATTTTGTCAAAAAAATTGCTTTTGCTGATTGTGTTTTCTGTTCATTTTGAGCCACATTTACATTATATATATATATATATATATATATATATATATATATATATATATATATATATACACAAGTACAGGGATGCATGTTAATGTCATAGCTAGAGTAAATACAGTAACATTGCGGCCGTAAAAATTTGCAAGTGATCTCTCATGGGGATTGTATAAATCTGCCGTAGAACTCATGGCTGTGTTTAATTGTGAATGTAAGAGCATTTCCACATGCTAGATTGGGATTAATCAGCTGCTTGGACACCAGAAAAGCACTTGTTAGTGCAGCTATTCAAGAGAGACGACTTGGTTTTGCTAGGAGGACAAACACTGGATTGAGGCACAGTGGGAGAAGACCTCTTGGTCTGATGAGTCCAGATATACCCGATTCCAGAGTGATGGGCGGGTCAGGGTAAGAAAGGAAGCCCATAAAGTGATGCACCCCTCCTGCACGGTGCCCTCTGCAGGAACCTCTGAAGGCACCGTTACGCTCCAGTAGTCAGATCTAGGGTTAGCAAAATTATGCAGCAATAAAATGAAGTCTGCAGACGACCTGAATGTACTAAATGACCAGGTAATCCCTTCAATGGATGTTTTAATCCCTGATGCCGCAGGCATATTCCTGAGTGGCAACTGCAAGATTTATTGGGCTCAAACAGTGAGAGTGGTTCAGTTAGCAGGAGGAAGCATTTTCACGCATGATTTTGACCACTGCTGTGTCCTGACCGCAACCAATTGAAAGTCTGATTGGGGAGGTGCTGGAGAGGATTTTATGGAGTGGTTTGGCCCTCCAATACAATATGTCAGCCAAAAATTAATGCAACTCTGGTTGGAAAGACATGTAACATTGCATAAAATTGCTTAAACAATGCCACAACGAATGTTTGCCGAGATGAAAGCTAAAGGTGGTCCAACAAAATATTAAGGTGCGCAAAATTTTTCCGTTTTTCTCTTTTTTTATTTTTTTTGGCCAGGCGATGTATAGGCACAAAGGTGGAGGCAGCAGCACTTCAGAAGTTTTTCCTGCCTGCTATTGTTCAGTGTGGTATCTCTGCTGGTGGACTTCTGATTTTCAGTTTTCTGACATTTGAAGGTTTGATTTTTTGCTAAAGCTGTCCCCCCCCACACATCTTGATGCTGTTCAAGTTAAAAAAAAGTTAAACCTTCTCCCTGTGGGTATAAGAGCGGCACAAATCAAGATGGGCATTTCCTGCATGATTGTGTCCAAATCTGCACCTCCATACCTCTCTAATCCCTTTAATGGAGAAAGAGAGAAAGATCCACTTATACAACACTAACAAACATTAATCCCATGAGATTTCAGTCCAGTTAAGGCAAAAGCACTTTTTCAAGTACAGCTTCATGCCAGTGGAACGAGCTGCCCGTCTCGCTTAAGCTAAGCCCAGTTGAAAGGAGATTTCAATCAGATCTCAAGAAATGGTTGTAAAATAATTTGTAGCCTTACATATTTACATTTTATTTGTCATTCTTGCCTGTTACTTTGCCTATTGCCTATTCAATCTGCTATCTGGGACTGTGATCGACAGGAGCATAATGGGCATAAGGCTTCATTGTGTATTTTATCCTTGATGATCTTTTAAAAACTTATTTGGAGTCTGCCTGTCATGTATGTTTTTTTATTCTTGTCAAATAAATGTGTAACTATCTATAGATCCCAATAGGACTGAGATGCTAACTAGCTAATTTACCTCGTCGGTTTACCTTGTGCACCCATCCCTGCGTGCGTACGTCCAGTTTTTGGCGGCAAACTTTTGCTGTCTCTAACTGGCTTGTTTGGGGGTAGATATTGCACAAGGAACCAATGACAGTATTCTGTCGCTCTCACATTCATGTTGTGTTTAAATAAATATTATTCCATTCATGACAATATCCTCAAAAATGCATGCACTAAATGTTCATACGTACTACACTGCACTATGTAGAGTAAGTACTGTAAGCGCATGGATCATAATGTGAGACGCAGTGAATGTTTACGCCAGGCCACCAAAAACTGGGATTCATTTTCAAGCCTGAATCCCTGGTGTTTTCGAGGGTCGATGCTCACTGGCGTCGCTGTCAATAGCATCACTTTAGAGCATTTAGATCCTGTTTTTATTGAAAGTCGATGGTACAAATTCAGCCAAAACAGAATGTAAATCATTTCCCCCTCAGAACTATGTGCACCCAGTGTGTGTTTTCCCTCTTCATTTGATGTCTCCCCATGTGCTGATTTGGTGAACTGTAGCGCAGTTGGGATGACAGAGTAATATTGCCGATGAAACATGAACAGGATATATCACTACATCTCACACACTTAATACATGACTCAAACTCCTCAGCTGTACTGTGCTGACCCTGGCCTCAAATCTGAACAAGATGGTGGCACCTAAATACAGCATTTCTGTGGTTTGGAACACTTTCACCGAGCCGGAGAAAAATCATTGGGTGAAATCAGCGACTGTCGGTATTTTTTCTCTCAGATGTGCGAGCTGAAAAAACACAACAAACACGGGGTCATTAGTCGGAATTTGATGCGATGTTACATGGGCTACTTCTGCCTGACCGAAGTCTTATGTTTCTATTGTTAAAGGAAGAAAACAAACACCGTAGCTGTCATATACCTGCTTTACTATCAGTCTGCGTATGTGTGTGTGTGTGTGTGCGCGCGCGTGCATGCATGTGTGGGTTTATGTGTACATCTTACTGTTTGTGGGTTCATACTTGTGTGTTTGTGTGTGTGTGTGTGTGTGTGTGTGTGTGTGTGTATGTGTGTGTATGGGTGGGTATTCAGGAGGTGCAACAAGTATGGAGAATTGTTGAGTATGAGAGTTGTCCCTGATTGATAAGCCATTGTGCAAACTGAGCAAATGAGGGACAGCGATATCAGTGCACTTCTGCTTTTACCTGAAGGCTCCAGAGCTCGTGGGGGGAAAATGTTTTGTAGTAAAATGTTTTGTAGCAGAGCTCCATTGTGTTAACCTTTGTTTATAATGGATGTTAAACTCAGTCACTGTGCAATTTTTTTAATTATTCAAAGCACCATCCGTGGCAATGCATTAACGTTTATGGTAGTACTCAAGTGGATAGATTGCTTATTAAACTTTGTAATTAATATTGCATGATTGTGTAAGTAATACTGCAGAGGTCTGTCATTGGCTGAAAAAGCTGTTATTAATCATTCAGCATAATGCATTGGTTCGTAATATCTCACTGCGGGGACATCAATCAGGCTGTGGTTTCTGTCCCACAGCCAGACCCAGCATCATTCTTCTGTCTCATTGGCTGCATAAATGTGCAGGAATGAATGGTCTTTCACTGTGTGTAACCTTGTATTGAATCTGAGAGGTTAATTAAAACAGTGTGATCAATGCTGATGGAGATCCAGGCTTTCTTCTCCCTGTGCAATCGCCGAACTGCCCAATAACGCAACTCACGCCCCTCCTCGTTATAGGACAGCTCAAGGCTCCTTTTAACGCAGACATTGATTTTAGTTGAGGTCATCTATTTAAGCGAGACAGCAATGGCATCCGTAACAGGGTCACCTTGATAGGACCCAGTATTCTGCTGAAGCCTGTTATATCGTCGCATAAACTCTTGACTGAATATGTGTGGTCAGCAGAAGATGGACAGAATACTTCATTTTGTCATGTAGAGTTTAAGTTCCTCCGCTCCCAGTTGGTGTATTTTTCGCGTAACATAAACTGCCCATCCAAAAAAAAAAAAAAAAAAGTTGCGCAATGAAATATTTAGTTGGAGCCACTGTTGCTTTGATTACAGTGCTAATTTGTTGAGTCATTGTTTTGACAACCGTATGCAACGTCAGAACATTCATTTTCAATCAGAGTCGCACTCATTTTTGGCCTGGCTCTTGTTTTGACGACAGGATAGCTGAAGCGCTCTGCAGTTTTCACCAGCGCATCCCACAGACTTTCATTGTATTTAAGCTCAGGTCGCTGTGGTGGCCAGTTAATGTGTGATAGTGATTCCTCATGCGTGTTTTTCTCTCTCCTTGTTTTCTTTGCTTGATGCAGGTCAGTAATTTGCCTCAGAAGGACTTACATCTTTTCTGCCACCGAGTGGTACGTCTTCCGAAATGATAATTCAGGATATGAGAAGCTATGGGCTTCACCTGTGAGGGTTAAAATAATTATTGCCAGCCGAAATACATTAACCCCTTTGCGCAGAATACAAATATTGGCTATTTTTTCCTGTTATGAATGAGCCTATTTGAGGCTTTATAACTCCATATTTGTGCCACAGAAACTGGAAAGTTATTGCAAAGAAGCAAGACGTTTGGAAATTTCAGAAATGTTCAGAAATTAAATTTTAGGATTCATGGTCATCGGCATCTATATCTGCGCAAAGGGGTTATTTGCTGCAATAATCATCCAATCAAAGGGTAATTTTTTTTGGACAGGCAGTGTATCTACACACTAGTGGTTTGTTTGCACTGGGTCACGTGAATATTGTTTGTGTTTGCGTGTACCTGTTTGTGTCAGACACGTTTGTCCACGTGTGTGTGTGTGTGTGTGTGCGTGCGTGTGTGTGTGCGTGCGTGTGTGTGTGTGTGTGTGTGTGTGTCTGTGTGAACACTTTTACTTCTTACTACTTTTTTTGGATTTGCATCATATTAGAACCGTTGTTTGTATGTACTGTCAGTTAATTATGTAAAAGACTCATCACAACTCAGCCACTCAAGACTGTACAGATATTGACATTCGTCACGAGCTTGTTAACCTTGCTGGAGCTCATTAGATGAAAGCCGGGAACACATTTTAATTTGTTCAATCTGTTTTTTTTTTTTGTAATCTTTTTCTGTCTGTCCAGGCGAGGGAAATGCAAACCACTGTGCCAGATTTGATATGAAAAGAAAAAAACTATAGGAAATTAAGTCAAAGTTTTTAAGCGGATTATTATCCGAGCAGATGTCAAGGGGATCTGCAGTGAAATCCTGAGTTACGTCCGCGATGAAAGAGGCCTTTGTGCGGGAGGAAGTTTATTTATTGATTACAGGCTGACGAGCTGAATGCAGAGCACAGCAGTCTTATTCAACCGGGCTCAAGGGAGCGCAAATTAAATGGACACAATAACTGCTGATCGGCAGACAGACAGATATACCACAATGAAATTACAGCTATAGACAGGGTTCAATGAATAAAGATAGAGAGGAACCTGTCGAGAGGATTCATTGGTGAAAATGACCTATATAAAGAGTTAAACAGTGGGAAGAACTGATGGGGTGGATTACACAAGGAGAACGACCAGCAGAGTGGGTCAAACGGTAAGACGGATCAGTTGAGGGAATGAAACGGTGAGAAGTACCTGTAGAAAGAAGCTTAAACATTAAGGACCTGTATAGGAGGTTAAATGATGAGGAGAATCTGCTGAGAGGATTAAAGGGTAAGATGTACCTGCAAGGAGAGTAAAGGAAAGAAAATCAGTCCAGTAGAGGTAATTGGACTGTGAGAAGTACACCTGTGGAGAGACTGTGATGAGGACCTATCGAGCTGGATTAATCGAGGACAACCTGGGGAGAGTGTTACGCCGTGAAAAGTACATCTGCAGAGACAGTTAAATGGCACTGATGGTAAACAGCGCACAGATCACTCCAGGCCCTTCTATTTAAAAACATATGTTATAGAGATGCTGCGCCCCTAATAATAAAAATGAAAATTTTCCATTGTCCTCAAGACGAAGAGTTTTTCCTTCCATGAAATAAGACTTATAGTTTTAGTAACTTCCCTAGTATTACATAAAATAGAAACAAATAGTTCCTATTCTTTGGGTGCTAGTTGTCACATCCTGTCTATTTACTTAATTGTTTTATCCTGCAATCAAGCCGTCTTAATCAGAGTCTCTTTCCTTTCCCTGATTGGATCTTTTTATTTAATTATCTTTGCCCTCCTGTCCCTTCCCTTTGTGCTCTCCCTCATCTGCACCCCACTGTTTTTCATCTTTTTGTACATTTAAGTTCCTGGTCTCTGACTTCCCTTTGCTGGATTGTTGTCTTTCACCTTCACTGTTAACTTTTAAAGAAAAGCGTGTAACTATTCATCAGGGGAACTCTCTCCAGTGTCTGTGGTCCTGGTGCTTGGCTTCTGCCGGTCCCTCCTTCCCAGTTTGAAGTCGAGCTCCAGCTCATCATGCACTGGTTCATTCGGCTTTCCATTTCCATTACTGACCTTTGGCCAGTCCTTCATACTTCATCTTGCCTGACCTTCTACGTTTCTGTTCACCCCCAACTGACTTTAAACCATCCCCTGATTATTTTCATTGAGAGCGAGAGTGTCTTTGATTTCTGCTTCTTTTGCTTATTAAAGAAGTAAGCTTGGCTTATCTGCGGTCTGCAGCTAGTTCCTTTATTCCGTTACTCATGATACCTCGTCAAATGAAAGTGTTTAACTTCCTTACTATTCGGTCTAGGGTTGTATGTTTTAAAGAACTCGTGCCCTCGGAGAAAGAAGATACTAACATTTTCTGTGCTAAAGAGCTGTAATTTTCTTTTTAGCTGATTCTGTAAAACCAGACTAAGCATCTGAGCTCATATTTAAAAATGGTCCTGCTTCTCGGAGCTCAGCAGCTTCCAAGTGAAAACGAACGATCTGGCTGCAGTGGAAAATTAGACCACAGCATCACTTGAGCGTAAAATAAGGTCAGAAATGTAACGTTGACGGAAAATTTATATTTCGGGCTTTTCAGCACAGCCCAAAATGTCCTCTTTGGTTTCCGAGAGAAATTTGGCAGCGGGCAACCAATGATTATCTGATGATATTTTGGAGAATCGATTATTAGGCTGTAAATTTGAGAGTTTCAGAATCTCATCTTACAACAGTAACTGCAGCGGTAGAAAGTCCAGGGGTCAAAAAGTAACAGGGCTGCCATGCATACCTTCCACCCCTGCCCTCATTTCACTAATTAGGATTGACTTCTGCAGGAGGAAACGTACGAATCAGCAAATCCCAGACACAGCACCAATCTTCTGTGGAGGACTTTCTATGCATTCTTGTCCAGGATTTTCCAACTTCTGAGTAACCAAGCTATCTTTCCTTTGAAACACAGGGAGAATGACATTCAAGTTTGTGACACATCTGACATCCACTGTATTAGATAAAGCTGTTGTTAGGACCATGATTGTGCATGTATCTAATGCTTGTACCTTCTGTATCATCTTCCAGTCTGGCTCCTCTTTGATCAACAGACCGAAGGAAATTGCATACAAAACAGCAGCTTGCCATCTGTCCATCTTATTGCATCTGATTTATGTTACAATTTTACTTTTTTGTTCTCTGTTATGCATTTAAAACACTGCACATCTGCGCATCATAATGTTGACATTGTGCAGCTTTAGTCACACTGGGTATCGTTCTGTTGTTTAGAAGTGGAAAGCTGTGGCTGTTTGCACAAAACAGACAGAACATGTGATTCACTTCTGATGCTTATAAACACACAGAGCAGGGAAAGCGGTTATTCCGGGATGTTCATTTTCGGCAATATCTGTGATACAGCCAGCACCCCCTGGGTC
The DNA here is from genome assembly GCA_029721435.1 of Gymnothorax reevesii. NCBI lineage: Eukaryota > Metazoa > Chordata > Actinopteri > Anguilliformes > Muraenidae > Gymnothorax > Gymnothorax reevesii. Next base: position 107,660,586 of record CM056579.1, read on the forward strand.
TTCCGCTTTGAAGCCGAGAAAATTTCTGGGACCACCATAACAGTGACACACAAATTCTTTGGAGGGCTTTTGTCTTCATGCTGAATACAGATTTTCTGACACTGAGTAACTGTGAGTGATTCAGAGTCTCAGGACACAGCAGTAAACTGAGTTATATGGAGTCTAAGTACACAGCAATAACTGTGAGTGATTCAGATTGTCAGCACAAAACCGTAACTGTGAGTTTTTCAGAGTCTCAGCACACTGGATCACACATACCTGTATGTGATTCAGCCTCAACACAACAAACTGACTAATTCAAAGTTACTGAACACAGCAGTAACTGAGTGATTCGAGGTCTCAGTACACAGTAGTAACTGAGTGATTCAGAGTCTCAACACACAGCAGTAACTGTGAGTAATTCAGAGCCTCAGCACACAGCAGTTACTGTGAGTGATTCAGATTTTCCGCACACAGCAGTAACTGTGAGTGATTCAGTGTCACAGAACACAGCACTAACTAGAGTGTGATTCAGAGTTAACTCCCCGCCAGCAAAAACAGGAAAGTCCTGAAGTCAGAAAGCAAACAAACTGGCTACAATCTGAAAGTTTCTTCCATCCATGAGCTAAGCCAGTGTGATTTATTTTTGAACTCTACCTCATGACTAAAGAATTATGCTAAACAACAAATCCAGGGAATTGGAATACAATTAGGATAATACAAAAGTAATTTCACTTCCTGTTATACTTTCTGAAACTTTCTACCTCTATATAACAATGAGTGAGTCATCAATACTTCACAGCAATAGTCATGAGGCTTGGCAAACAGCAGTTGACTGATTCGGCGTCTTAACTCACGGAAGTCACTGCAAGTGATTCAGTGTCTGAGCTAACAAGAGTAATCGGTATCTGTTCAGGAATTCTGATGGTTATAGCAGTGGCTTAACTTGTCAGCTAGCAGTACTTTACTATCTCATTCTTCACAGCTTAATTTTATGTAAATATTTTACTCGCTTTTTGTTTTTGCGAACTTGTTTCCCTCAGCCACGGCAGTTTCTAAGGGGAGGGCTCTGATTACTGGGCAATGATTATCATCCCTGGGCCATGCTGGAATTTTGAATTTCACCAACTGGCCCAGGATGTGTGCACTGCAAAGCTTATGGACTGGCTGCCTGGTTCAAGAGAATATCTGTTGCTATGAGAATTTTCTGTCTTTCTGGATAGTGGTATAGTCTGTTTATCTGTTCAAGGTTAGCGTTGTACGGTGTGTTTGTCCGTCTCTCTTTGCATGATACAGTGTGCCTGTCCCTTCCTGTTAGGGTGGAGCAGAGCATCTTTTTGTTCCTGTGAGGACTAACTGTCCCTGGTAGTGTGTAGTTCCTCTGTTCTGAATGATGGTTGGGCAAAGCAAATTATGATCCAAAGACAATCGGCTCCTCTGCTGGAATATGGTCCGATTAGCAATATGTGTGCTATTAATACAATGAAATGGAGCTTGAAATTAAGTAAAAATTTGAAAAACTGTAATGACCTTTTCACTGGAAGCTTTTGAAAATATTTACTCAGATTAATGGTATTTGAGTTGACATTAAATAATTGCATTTTTATCAGAAATTTACTTTGATGCATGAAGGAGACCAGCTGTATTAGCTCATGTTGATACAGTACAGTCTTCCACAAGGCAGATGAACAAGATAATAAAGTTCATATTCCTCCCAAAATACTGCGCTGTGGAAAGTATTTGCCCCCGTAAAGTTTTTCTATTTTTGCTCGTCAAATTTAAATGTTTCAGATCATTCAACTAATTTCAATATTAGACAAAGACGGTGTGATTACGTTTTCATATAAGGCCAGGTAGGGTTGGATAGCTCTTTTTCCATCAATAAATGAAATCTTCATTTAAAAACTGCATTTTGTTTTCACTAAGTTTGTCTTATATTGATATTTCTTTGATGATCTGAAATACTTAAGGTAGAATACTGTTATTAAGCATGAAAATCTTTATTTCTTGACTTTCATCAAATTGCTTTATTGATATGAGAAGCAAACATTCAGATTAGCAGGGATGGAGGTGATTTGCATAAATAATGCAAATTTGGTGTCCAAGATGGCCGCCACAAAGGGGCATATCATGACCATTACAAAACACCACACCTCAGTTACTAACAGACAAATCAACTTCTTATTTTGCACACAGGTTGCCTGATCCAGCATCTATGGGCTAAACCTCTTAGTGTTGGATACTTTAACAAAATGCAAAGGTTTTTTGAAATTTTGCTCTTGACTTGAAAATTCTCTACCTCATTATATATTTAGCACCCCCTGAAGTTGCTGTAAACTATTTATGTTCCAAACTTCATTAAAATCAGACAAGCGGTTTTTGAGAAATGGCGCGTGAAAAATGTGGAAATAGTCGTGGTTTTTTTATAGCAGTAATCTACCTTAAATGAGTCAAATATGCAAAAATAGAGAAAATTGGGAAGGGGGCAAATGCTTTGCGAATCTACGATGCAGTTCTATCTTGGGTGCTAGTATTGGGATTCTGCATTGGACCGTTGTGTGGTTCTACATCAGAATATGATGGAGTTCTATACTAGGATTCTCCATTGGGCTGTTGCATGCCTCTTTTCTGGGACTGAGAAACAAACAGAGCAGGACAGGTTTTTGACATTTGATTGTAGTGTGGTTCTTCACAAGGATTTTATATAACCTATGCTACAAATTTCTTCTGGTTGGTATCAGGGCACTGTAATTGCGTTCTGTATTTGGGCAGTGTTTGTGTTCTATACTGGCCAGCAATAGAGTTCTGCGCCGGGGTTCTGTATTGGATGCAGTATTACACCAAGTATTCATAGAATATGGCAGTACAATCTCAGCTGACTTGATGCCTGGTTCATTTGAGTGCTGCCTGGCTCAGGAGACTGTTTTCTCTGCCTTTTGAATCAGTGTATGGTGGAATGTAGTTAACTGTAAAACACAAAGCTGTTATAAGAACCATAACTTTGCAAATACAGTATGAAAAGCCTGTATCTTTCCTGTTTGGCTACAGACCAGGGGAAATGCATCTGCCCTTTGAATCTGTGCATGGTGGAATGTAGTTAACTCCAAAACACAAGTCTGTTATAAGAACCATAACTTTGCAAATACAGTATAAAAAGCCTGTATCTTTTCTCTTTGGCTTCAAACCAGAGGAAATGCATACACAATAGCTGCCTGTCATCTCTCCATCTTATTGCGTCTGATTTATGCTGGGATTTGACCTTATCTCTCCCCAGTTTATGCATGTAAAACTGCGCACGTGTGTGTACATCGTAATGCTGAAATTATGCAGCAAAGGTTGCCATGTGAACTGGCACATTAGATATTGTTTAGTTGTTTTGGAGGTAGAAAGTCGTGGCCGTTTGCGTAAACAGACAGAACATGTGATTCAGTCCTGGGACTCGGCCGCTGCCTGTAAACACAAGAGTAGGGAAAGCGCTTATCTGGGAGCATTTTGTTTTGCCTGGCACTGCTGAGTCATATCTGTGATACAGAAAACCCCTCGTGCCCCCCCCCCCCCCCCCCCCCCACACACACACACACACAGTGACATCACAGTGATACCAACCACCACACAACAAAGTTAATCCATTTGATCCCAAATTTTATTCTTGCAGTGTAAGTGCATACATTTCACTCAATAGACCTCCCTAACTCATAAACTGTATGTTTTTTTAAATTTCATGATGGTTCAGTTAAGTTCAGAGTTGCATTTTTTGCCCAAAGCCAACAACAACACTTTTAGAGCTTCTAGAAGTAAAAAATAAAAAATAAAAAAAAATTGGTCAGAAACGTGACAAGTGGGATTAAATGGGTTTAAATTAGCATGCAGGCTGTATCTAGACACTGTCGTGGAACCGAGTGATTAAAGCCAACAGGCTTTCATCAATTGTATTGTGCAGGTGAAATTGTGAGCCAGTTATTGAACAATTGTTACAAACAGAAACCATCTTCTGAAGCCTGTGGCCCTTTGCCTGGCCCCAGGGAAAAACAGACCCCCCAGAATGGGCTCTCAGAAGGTTATACTGGAACTAAGTGGGCTGCTCTTCACAGTAAAGTTCGCACTGATTGGACATGAAAACACAAATGGAGAGGAAAACCTATGAATGATAAACAGAGGAGGTTTGGAGGGACATTGAAAAGATAACAATGGGAGGCGATAGGTGGGATTGCCAGGTACAGACACAGAATGATGGGGGAGGGAGAGGGAGAAATGCTTCCTTCTACCACGGCACGTTATTCAGTTAATGAAATTCATTGGGTAAATGCTGGCTGAATGCAATCTGATCTGACTGACCACATCATGAGCACTCTGGCTCACGTAAAGATCCCATCTTACCCCGGTGTACATGCAGTCTCAACACCGGGGACACATGGCTGTAAGGCTGTAAGTTGTTTTTTTTTGGGGGGGGGTTTCTCCAGATGAAAACCACACGTGACTTAAAAGGAGCTGCGTCACGATTACTGAGCATGCTCAGAACTTACATCCCATCTAGAGTGAATCTGCTTGACTGCATGTCATAATCTGATTCCATCCTTGCCACTCTGTTTTGGGTTTGCATAGTACTTATATAATTTTCATGGTTTTTATGTTCAGGAGTTTTCCATGAAAATTTGAGGACTCAAAGAGCTATTTCAGCGCCATAGCCGAAGAAAACTACGAATGTAAGCTGGTTTACATTTCACCAATCATCACAGAAGAATAAAAATACCTTCCTCCTCTACCATTATTGGCTGTTGGCAAATCAGTTTACATTCTTCATATCCTTTGGCTTAAAGGAGAATTCCGGTGTGAAATTGACTTGGAGTGTATTGAAACATGATACTAACTTTTGTCGAATACCCCACCTCCGTACACTCAAAATTTCAAAATAAATGCCTTCTTTGCCCAAGCTCCCAACAGGCTTGCAATGGTATTGAGTCGGGCATGGCGTTGCCATGCAAAGAAATCGCTATTTTTTTCATAATTAATAAGGCTCAAAGTAGCTCCACACTTCATTGGTAGAATTCTGAGGGCCCTGACATTTAAAATAAGGCACTGAGGACTTTGAAAATGCGCAGGTAGTTTATTAAAAAAAGCTGTTTATGCAGACAGTACCTTGAGGTAGTTTCCAGTTGCCTCTATTTTGAAAGTCACAATAAGTTGATTGACGAGCACAAACGAATAGATTGCAATCTGTTCCCCTATCCTTCCTATTCGTTTATGCTCGTCAATCGACTTATTGTGACTTTCAAGATGGAGGCGACTGGAAAGTTCTTCAAGGTACTGTTTGCGTAAATAGTGTTTTTTAATAAACTACCTGTGCATTTTCAAAGTTCTCAGTGCCTCGTTTTAAATGTCAGGGCCCTCAGAATTCTACCAATGAAGTGTGGAGCTACTTTGAGCCTTGTTAATGATGAAAAAATAGTGATTTCTTTGCATGGCAAAGCCATGCCTGACTCAATACCATTGTAAGCCTGTTGGGAGCTTCAGCTGAAAAGGCATTTATTTCAAAATGTTGCGTGCGTACGAAGGTGGGGTATTCGACAAAGGATAGCACTCGTTATCATGTTTCAATACACCCCAAGTCAATTTCACACCGGAATTCTCCTTTAAATGCCAAAATAGCACTGTGAATCCTCAAATTTCTCTAGAAATCTCTGTAATATAAAAATCATAATGCCTTAGTAATTAAAACATCTAAATACAATGCAAACCGAAGACAGATTGGCAAGGGTTAAAGCACATTTTGACTTGTAGTCGAGTGGATTCACTTCGTTCGAAGTTGTGAGCATGCGCAGTAATCGTGACATGGCTCCTTTAATGCCCAGTGTAAATGCAAGTCTCAACATCAGATCCCAGGTTGTAGGAAGTTCATATCAATGGGGCCACGGAGTGACCCTGAATGCATCACTGAGTCTGACAAGGACCTGCCAAATTATTCCAGGGACAGCTGAGAACGGGCTCCAGTGAAAGGAAGACAAACAAATCTGGCCTGATGGTCTGTCAAAGTCATTAATGAGCAACTAGCCCGGCGTCCCTCCCACTTCAGCCAATCAGTCACTCAAAAACGCCAGACCTAAATGTTCCCTCCATGTCATTTTGACAAACCTCTCTCTCTCTCTCTCTCCTTCTCTTTCCCTCCGTCTCTCTCTTTCCCTCCCTCTCTCCTTCCTCCTGCATTATTTTATCCATTCCTGCCCCTTTCCCCTCACGGCCATCGTGAACTCGCCAAGCCATTTGAAACTCCCATCTGTTTCGACCTTCCCGAGATTACAGCACAGCTGTCTGACATTACAGGGACAAACATGTGCTTCTCTCAGCTGCAGCAGACATCTCCCATGTGTAATATAGTGCAGTACAGTATATCACTGCCTGATTCTGAGGATGGACAGTTATGATGGATGCCGCTCGGGGTGGCGGTCACACGGATATAAGGCAGATGAAAGGGAAGCAGAGTGGGAGGTTAGAGTTGGGTGGGTATATGGGACGCTAGCACTCGGAGAAAATGAGCTACACCACTGTACGTTTTTGCTGTACGACAGCTTGTCACTCAAATAGTACCCTCCAAGGCGGAGGCCTCAAACTGGTCAGTGAAGGGACCAAATGGCTGTGGGGTTTCATTCCAGCCCAGCACAAGCACTTCTGATACAACTAATCCGCTGTACAGGGGTGCGTTTCCCAAAATCACAGATGCTAACTTACATAGTTGAACCCATTGACTGTGAATGGACAAACTATGTAAGTTGCTTGCTTAGTTAGCAACTACGCATTTGGGAAATGCGCAGCAGGCTGAGATCGTTTGATCAAATTTTGTATCAGTTGTGCTTCTGCTCAGATTGGATACCTGCGGGCTCTTGGCCCTTGTTTAGAACAGTTTGAGACCCCTGCTCTACAGTGTGCCTGTTGTCCCTTTAAAAATGTATTTTTTACCTTTTTAGCCTCCTGAATGGTACATATAGTTACTTTGACATCCAATAATTAACTCTTGGGGGTACGAAAGTGTAGATTATACCTTGAGGGACAAAAATGGACTTCTATTATAACACTATTACTGTGGGTGTAGGGATTGCATGGATAATGAAACCCCTCTGTGATTTACTGACCCATCAGGCTTCAATCTCCAGGATTTACGCAAAGGAAATTTCTGATTGATACAGTGGCTGAGAGGAATGCTGAGCAGCATTGGAAACAGGTGAGATGGATCAAAACAGGACTCATGTTCTCAGATGAGGATGAGGGGCATTGAGGAGTGAGATCGAGTTCTTGGCGAGTTAGCGTCAACGCCGCGTCATACCTCAGCACGTTCCGCAGATGGAGGATGTGCTGATGTTCCATGGTTGAGCCAGGCTTAATTTAATTATCACACAAATTTCCTAAGAGGTGTCTCCATTTTGTTGCACCCTATGCGATCTGTCTGAGAGCGATGCCCATTAAAAAAACCTCTGTCTGACAGTTATGTTAGTCTCCTGAAATTTACGACATAGTCTAGCCTGTTGTGTAATCAGAATAAAGGAGTTCTGTCCATTTTTTTTCCTCGATTAGAAAGGTTTAACGGTAAAGCACCCAGGGCTGTTCTGACAGTTTAATTAGGGAGGCGTAATTCTGTCCATCAGAGCAGATGTAATTATCTTAGCCTGTCTGGGCCTGATTTACCTCTAGGTCTGGAGAGAACCTCCCCGTGAATCCTCCAACGGGCCAAATCTCATGTGACTCACTTCGAATTGAAAAGCTTGAGCAGTGTTCGACTTCTGTCTGGACGAATTACACCTCTCCGGTCTATGTCAGAATAACTGCAATGTAGGCTTGATTAAATAAATAAAATATCACCTGCTAACACTCCTGGAAGTAGCTTGAATTGGTGCTTTACATCAGGGATACTCACTCATTTCCAGAATGAGCCGGTGTGGGTGCGGGCTTTCATTCTACCCATACAGTTTCACATCTGATTCTACTAATCTATGGCAAAAGCTTTGACAGTTGATTAGCAGAATCAGGTGTGTGACTGGTTGACTACTGTGTGCAGATTTTAATGCAATAGCAACAAATAGACTTCGACCAGATATTCATGTCACCTGAGTCGACTTGCCGACATACCTCTGGTAACGGAAAAAACAGGATTTTCCAAATTCACCTACTACTGATGTTTTTCAAGGTGAGAGCAGTTCGTTTAACTGGCTCGGCCCGTGAAATCTGATTCCATCTTAAAGTAAATTATTTGTGCATCCACTGGCACCGGTTTTGGTCAAAGTAAATATGTGTCACAGAGCAATATTTTCCAGTTAAATGCGATGTCACGTGATCTCCTATAAAATTTTGAGATGGATGGCAATTGACTGAGCAGATTCAGCATTTGACTGGAAAATGCATCACAGTGATGCCATGATCTCATAAATTAGCAGCGCGGATGGGAGCACAAATCATTTCTCTTTCAGATGGAATTGTATTTAAGGGGCCAAGCTTGTTAAACGAGCTGCTTGCACCACGTACATCAACAGCGGTCGGTATATTCTGAAAAATCCCATTTTATTCAGTCATGTCTTCTACATGAATCCATTCAGGCAATATGATTAACTCACCGAAAACTCTCGAACCCGTCTTTTGGTTTTGATAAAATCAGGTCGACCAAATCATTGGTTAACCCCTCAGTTTCACATATTTGCATTTTAGAAAAATTACTTTCCAACACTTTCTCATCCCTACTTATAATGACACTACCTGACCAATTGTCAATATACAATGAAAAAGGAGCCTTTTGGCATCCTTAGTGGACATTTAGGGTTAGCCTTCGGGTTAAGGGTTAGGGGTCGGGTTTTTTTTTTAATTTGCGTCAAATAAGAACGCCAAAAGCCTCCTTTGTCATCCTATATCAACACTTGGTCAGGGACGCATCGCTATACGATGCGTCGGGATGGGACTGGGCTGTACTTTTGGGATTACATCGGCAATATTCTTGAGTGCGGGCCATAACCATGTATTTTCTCTGCTTTATTAGTTTTTACATTAAGACTGTGTCTCATCATAAGATCAGTTACAACGTCGTATTTTCTCCACAATGAAATTAAGAACTTGCTGTCAAATTATTTCCAAAAATGCGTTTTTAAAAGTAAAATAACCCTCACCTGATTATTTTAAGTCGTGAAGTGCTGATTCTGTGACAGTGGCTAATGCTCCTGCCACGACGGATTTCTCCTAAATGGGCTCTCAGATAATGGGACAAAAATTTAGATCATTGAGATTGTGTTATTGGCCATTAAATTGGCCACTTCAATGGGTGGTATGTTTACATGAGACCTGCATAATTGCTCGCTCTAATTTGCAATTATCTTTGCGAATCAGACATTTCCAATTTTGAGTGCTTATTTTGAGCTGAAATTCGGAGAAGTGGATAACATAAGTGAGTATGCATGACCGTGCCTGATTGAGTGTTTTTCCAGCCCTGTTGTGTTCTGTTGCAAGGTGATTTATGAATCATACATCATTTTAGGGTACTTGAGATTGTTTACTGTGTTCAAAAGATTCACAAGCTCCTTGCTGGGTCTGTGGTCTGTGACTGTCCAATACGTTCACTCGTCCATTTAATCAGTTTCACCACTCCTGTTCAGCGTCATATTTTTTACAAATTCAGGCACACATTTCCTGTCTTCCCGTGTTCACAATAAGGCAATACTTTTACATTATAACCTATTAATTTGTGCCTTATGGTGGACAGTGAAACTTAAGAATCAGCTCGCCTGAACTAAAGTCTGCTGTCTGATTGCAGTCATGTTGCAGACCGTATTTTCCGTTCTCTCTGTCTGTCTCTGTTTCTCCCGCTTAAATTAACCTCCAGCCTGTCAGTGTCAGCCATGTCGGCTCAGGAGGCCCCCCTCCTAAATGAAATGGACACCCCCCTTCTCACCCCCAGCCCCAAAACTCTGAGCCCCATCTGTATCGCCCCTTCGGCTGAGTATCGCGTCTCTCTATATGACTTCAGCAGGCGCGAGACCCGTGGCTCCCTCATCACTGCCTGTTCAGTGCTGTGTTTTTAATTATCAGATCTCCACACCTAGGGAGGATTTTACAGGGAGTTCTTTCAGAAAACAGTGCGTCTTTGAACTGCTGATTTTAATCACATGTTTTATTGTTTATATGAATAGAGACTTAGTTTTCTGTGCTGTGTGTTTGAACCCGTGCTTCAAGCAGAATGTTTTCATCTGTCTGCACTGACTTCATGGACAACAGGAGCATTGACTCCGGCACACAGCTGCTCCTGTACAACTGCCTCTCAAGTGTGTGTGTGTGTGTGTGTGTGCATAAGAAAGAGAGTGAGTTCGAGTGTGAGAAAGGGGAAGAGATTGGGAGTGTGTGCGTGTGTGTGTGTTTTTGTATTTGCATGAGAGAGCAAGGGAGTGTGTATGTGTTTGTGTGTAAGAGAGAGAAACTAAGCATGCGTGTATGTGTGTGAGTATGGCTCCATCAGTTTGTGGTTCCCTATGTCCGTCAGTGGTGAGAGATACTTCTGCAGGACCAACGCTGGCTTGCTGTTGAGTGGGTACGGAGTGGGGGGGGTGGTTAGACTGCTGCCTGGTTAGCAAAGTGGGTGGAGAGTGGAGTGTGGGAGAGAGAGAGAGAGAGAGAGAGAGAGAGAGAGAGAGAGGAGCTCAGACGAGAGTAACAGGAAACCAATCCTTCCCTCCACCTCTCTCTCTCTCTCTCTCTCTCTCTCTCCCTCTCGGCTGTACCCAGCAGCCAGCTGTGTTGCGCAGCAGTCACTGTAGTGCGTGTGAATGTGCTGAAGGGAACTTGCGGACTTGCGGGGCGTTCTGTGCGTGTCGGTGGAGTAACACAGTGGAACAGTGAGGGACAAGGTCACCGCTGGAACCGGGGGAGAGAACCGGCACGTGGAGAGCAGTCTGTCCAGGTGGGTCCTGAACTAAGCGAGAACGTGGCGCCCGATAAAGAGAGAACCATAGAGTGCGGTCAGACAGGTGCAACTCTCATCAAATCTGCTCTTTTACTTTTCTGTGGGATCTACTCATTGCTGTTTCGTCACCCAGTTCTCCTTTAGAATTTTACCATTTCTGAGAAATCAACAAATTAGAAATTGGCAATATTCTCGTCTACTCTGCACACATAAGATTTAATAGAACATGATTGGTAATGTTCTGTAGCTGAGATGTTTTTAAGCTGCATCCTTAAATCTTCGCTTGATATCTACTCTCTTGCGCAAGGAATAAAAAAGAGTTGATTTCTTTTGGCTGGCTGAAGTGGGGAATTTTGATTTACAGCCCAATAGCTGCTCAGTGTCTTGTGAATTCAGTAGCATTGTAGAGAGAGACACTTGTGTCCATGTAAGCACGTCAATGATAAGTCTGCATGTAAGTCTGTTTTATATTGATGATAAATCTGTATGCAAGTCTGTACGTTTATGGCAGCGATAAGACTGTATGTAGGCAAATTCTTGTGAGTATTGGGGGGTCTATACCAGTGTGACCATGTGTGAATGAGTGTGTCCTAATGAGCAACACACTGCTGCTCACTGATTGGTGAGATGATGGGTGTTGCAGGTGGGTGGGAGTGACACAGTGACAAGGCATGGCGGTGGTTTTTGACAGGAGGTTTGACAGGGTGTGGCAAGTCATGTGACAGGGTGTGGTGAGTCACGTGACAGGTCGTGGTGAATTATGTTTCAAGGTATCTGGCGGTGAGTCATTCGCCACTAGAATAATTTTATTCCTTGCGCATACTGACCCTTAAACTGAAAGCTGTGCTGAATTAATGCAGTGCTTCACACTAATGACTATAATTGCGCATGCAAAGGGATATTTATACAAGCTCATGCCAGAAAATGAATGAACGGCAAACTAAGAAAAAGTCACATGCAGTGAAAAGGTCAAGGCATGTTCTGTCTCTGAGAGTCAGAAATGAGATTGTATGAGTTAGTAGTGAGTCATAATTACTCATTCATAACGGAAATGCACACGTCCTGAGGAAGTAGAAGTAAACTTTCCCTCAGTCGCTGCTCCGTTAGATACATAATTATTGGTAACCTTGAAGAAATGAAGAAAAAAGGTCCATATGTTTAACAACACAGCTCATTATTCATACGCTAAGTTCAGACAGAGGAAGAAGCTACAGTATATGTACTGTATCTTGTAATTAAATAAATCTACACGCTCCCGCATGGCTGTAGAGGAGTGCGGGGGATACCTTTTGCAGTATGTATATTTGACTAGAATTGTTAAGTATCGGCGTAAACAATTACGACTTCAGCCCCGTAGATTACCTTTTCGATGCTATAACATGCTTAAGTCTTTAGATGACATGGAGTGAGTTACTTGGGCCACGAAGGAGAAAAACTTATTATTTGAGTATTGATTTGGTTATGTGTAGCTTTGCCAGGATGTTGGTGATTCCAAAGCATGTATAAATCAATTTAAGCTTAGACTTGGAGACAATTTACAGCAACTATGGCGCTCCTCTGTTAGCGCTTCCTCTAAATGTTACCTTTACGAGCATTTCAAATCTTTGTTAAATGTTGAAAGACATCTATGCTACTCACTCTCTATTCATTTAAGAATCACCCTTGCTAGTTTCAGATGTTCTAATTTCAAAATTGAAGCACTGATTACTAAAACCCCACAAGTCAAGTCAAGTCAAGTGTGACTTATGGGGTTTTAGTAATAGGTGCTTCAATTGCCTTAGAAACGTGTAGATTCATGAAAATTGTTCGTAATCTCAGATTTTGTACATACTGTAGTAATAAGGGTGTGAATGGGGTTGAAGATAAGTGTCATGTATTCTTTAACTGTACTTTATACTCTGACTTGAGGCAAACCTGCCCATCTAAATATCTGCAGACTGTTAAAACTGTGCAGCACTCTACCTTGGTTAACATCCTTATGAACTACACTGAGAGGCATTAAAAATGCATAATAAAATATAATGGTTTAAGTAGTGGTAAATGGTTTCTTTCATAGTTGCAAAACACGGTCTCGTGAAACTGTGCTTTTGGCCGTGAGACTTGCCCTCAGTTATCGTTACATTGGCAGTCAATTCAGCCGTTCTTATGCATTATCTGACATGGCAGAAGACGTTTTCTGGAATGTGTTTTTGTGGCATCACAGATGACACCCTTTGTCGGGGACGACAGCGGACACATCTGGTCATTCTGTGTCATCCCTGCAGTCTGGATACAGTCATTTAATGGACATTAATGCGTCCAGAATCTTTTCTTTGAAACTGTCCATCATTCAACATTCAAAATGTTTGATTCCTCTGAGATTCATTTGTTTGAGCCATTTGAAGTGGGAATGATGTGACTTTGTTTATGTGTGTTTTTATTGGCCCTGATCTTCAACTTCTCATGTGCAAAATGATTTCTGCCAACGCGATTAACGACCACGATCCAGGGAACTGTGCTGCATTTAGATGATCATAACGAGGTGTTAAACCAAGAAACGATTCGAACCCAGACACTTGACATTTTGCTATGCTTACCATACCTGACAGTCATCATGTGAATCAGCAAAAGGAAAACCTATCAGTTTTCAAAGTAGACGATAAAAACCACTTTGCGTTTTTAATGCCTCTCAGTAAATAATGAAGACACTATTTTCCCAGCGTGTAACTTTCTGTACCACGCACCATGCTCAATAATTAATCAATGACAAACGTGCGCCATGCGGAAAATAATTATTCCATGTATGCATTTTGGGCCTCTGGCCTTTTACTGAATAAATCTGTCTGTCTGTCTGTATCTTGTAATTTCAATTAGTTTAATTCTTATTTTTCAACGTTTTTCAATAAGCAATCCCATTATTCAACTAAAGGCACTCCGAGAGCGCAAAACTCCGCCAAGGCAGCTCAGTCGAAATCTTGCAGCCATACTGTTTGATGGTTAGCGGTCAAAATCAATAGGGTCCAACCCACACACACAATTTCAGAGATATCCGTTCATTACTTTTTGAGTCATCTTGTACGCAAACAGACAAACAGATGAGCCAAAGTTGGTAAAAACATAACCTCCTTGGCGGAGATGATGAAAGCCAGAGGTGGAGGCTGGGATGGCCATTGCAGTGCATTGATTTTTGACTTCTTTTGGTTTTGATGTGCAGTGCTGAAAAAGAATTGGCTCATTCTTATGATTTTTTATTTTTTTTTATTACTAATTTGTCAGAGTTAAGTGTCTCAAATTATCCAATATTTTTTTTATATGTACTCACAAAACTCAGCGTTTAAATGATGATTTAAAAGCCTATACTACTCATATGTAATCATTTTTGCCCCTTAACCCTAATGACTGGATGTGCCGCCCTTTGGTGGCAATAATTGCAATGTAGCATTTGCGGTACGAGCCAATAAGTCTTTTACATTGCTGTGGACAAATTTTGGCCCATTACTCTGTACAGAGTTGTTTTAATTTGGCTACAGTGGGTGGTAGTGTAGCATGAAGTGACTGCTTAAGGTAATGCTGCAGAATCTTGGTTGGATTCAAGTTATAACTTGGACTAGACCACTATGAAACCCTCTTTCTGGTCTCATTTGAGCCATTCAGAGGTGGACTTGCTTGTCTACTTTGGATCACTGTCCTGTTGCACTATCCAACAACACTTGAGCTTTAGGTTTCCAACTGAAGGCCAGACATTCTCCTTCAGGATTTTCTGGAAGGGAGCAGAATTCATGGTTCCATCAATTATGGCGAGTCGCCCAGGTCCTGAAGCAGCAAAGCAGCCCAGACCATCCCACTACTTCCACTGTGTTTGACTGCTGGTACAATGCTCTTATTGTGGAGTGCAGTGTTAGTCTTACGCCAGATGTACCAGGACTCATGTCTGGCGAAAAGCTCCACTTTTGACTCATCAGCCTGCAGAATATGATCTTGGGGGGTAAATTTATTTATTTATTTATTCATTTATTTATATTTTTTTTTGCAAATGTCAGACGAGTTTTTGTGCTCTTTTTGATCAGTTGTGGTTTTCACCTTGTGGCTGTCTCATGGTCTGTAGGCGTTTATTAGGGCTTGTGTGACCTCATTGATCCACTCTTGAAGGCATTTTGGTTTGCCAGCCGCGCCTGGGAAGGTTCACCACAGTCCCGAGTTTTTTCATCTGCGAATAATGACTCTCACCCTGGCTCGCTGGAGTCCCAGAGCCTTAGAAATGGGATTGTCAGCCTTCCCAGACTGATAGATATCAAGAACTTGGTTTCTCATCTGTTCTTGAATTTCTTTATATCACGGTGTGCTGATTTTTGCCTATTTCACATTGTCAGACGGGTTCAACTGTATGTAAGTGATGTTTAGATTCCACAAGGCTGGCAGTAATCATGTCTGGGTGTGTCCAGTAAAATTGAATCCAATTACCAATTAAACTCATTAAATTTGTTGATTTATTAACGAAAGGAGGAATTACATTTTCACATGGGGCCAGGTGGGGTTTGATAGCTTTTTTTCCTTCAATATATTAAATCATCATTTAAAAAAAAAAAAAAAAATATATATATATATATATATATATATATATATATATATATATATATATATATATTTGTGCTCACTCTGATTATCCTTTTCTAATATTAAAATTAGTTTGATGATTTGAAACATTTAAGTGCGAAAAATATGCAAAACAGAAGAATCGGGAAAGGGCTAAATCCTTTTTCACTGTACTGTATGTTTGTGGAAATTGTCCTGCTGGATAATCTACCAATAACTAGGTGTTCATGATTGGAGAGGTTATTAGATTTACCCAGTACGTGGTTGCATTCTTTAGCCATTAATCTCAACTAGTAACTCCAGACCACTGGCAAAAAAAAACATGCAGAAAACAACAATGACCAATAATAATTGATGTCCATGTTTGACTCTGCTTGAATGCTCCTCCTTGTAGCCATTTTAGTGCCTGTGGCAGATGTGGTCATGAGTTTCAATTTTGGTCTCATCAGTCTGTAGGACACTCTTCCAGTCAAAGTTCCAATGATGCTTCACAAATTTCAGATGCTTGGTCTTGTTTTCTAAGCTCAGTAGGGCTGTCTTCATCCAGTATTGCCACTGTGGTGACATGATATGGTCATTTTGAACACTAGTTTTAAGGTGCAAACAATTGTTGCAGATCTTGAAGCATGATCCTTGGGTTTCATATCCCTCCATTACAGTCTCCCTCACTGGCTGTGAGGGCACCATGGACTTCCATCATCTCAGTACTTTTTCAGGCTGCGTTGCCTCCATTCCTCAAGTTTTACTCTTTTAGTGTTGCCCTTACAGTGCTCCTTGGTATTTTTAACTGGTTATATTTGGAGCCTATTGCCTTATTTATGAAGGTTAATTGCCATCTGTCTCTTTTGAATTGACAATTATTTTGCTTTTTATGTAATGCTGGAGTGAAAGAGCATTATGCGTTTATCTTAGGTCATTTTCATACCCAAATTAAACGACAGGTGATGGAAGACATAATTCAGGCCTTTTAGTCTGTGTTGAACTTATTTACATGCAATAAATTACCTGTATAACGTTCAGTTAGTTCACAATAATTTTACTCATGGTTTTTGTAAAAAATATTACTTAAGAAACATTGCAACATAAGGTAAGAATGTGTTAAAATGATTGTATATAGTTTAGCCATGTTTATGCTTTTAACATATAGACTATTAGCAGGGCTGTTTTTCAGATGCGGTCGTTATTCGTTTTCAACAAGGGTGCAAACAGCGCAGTACCTGAAATCTGAGCCGTTCCCTTTCTTAATTCTGAGACAATGACTGTTTGGGAAAAACACACAATAACCCTCAATCCTTCTATCCATTTCCATAAACTGATTATTCCTGGTCTGCTGCGTGGGTAGAGGGGCTTTCAGGCTGGAAGATGTCCAAATCCATCCCAGAACCCACAAACCATTCACTCACACATTCATATCCACAGGCCATTTAGAGGCTCTAATTGGCCGACACCATGTCCTTGGTCTGTGGGTGGAAGTCAGAAAAAAAAACCCATGCTGGCACGGAGGGAACAAGCAAACTGCGCTTAATGGCCCACAGCTACTATTTTAACCCTACTTTTTCATGCTAAGAGACAGTACAATTCCCAACTCCACCATACAAAAAATGGGGGAACAACAAGAGTCCTGTACTGTTCCTCAAGGTACAGTTAACACTAATGTTCCCCAAGGGCCAATTATTGGACCTGAGGGTAACTATGTGTTATTTTTATAGCCCCTGAAAAGGTATGTACACATTTTTAAGGGTACAATGGGCTTATCTTAGAACGAGGGTCTGAAACTCCATCCAATGAGGCTAATTGTGGCTACAAGTTTTTGGTTTATTCCTGCACTTAAGTGTTTAATTGATGTCATTAATTTGCCAAGGAGTCTGGACACCTTGTGGTAACACTATACAATAAGGGTACATTAATTAACATTAGTTAATGTAGTAATAAGCATTTACTAACAGCTAATTAACATTTAACTAAAGCATCTGATAATAATTTACACATGGTGTTCACATCAACGATATTTATTTATACATTATGGTTTAACCGTTTGAAGTGCTGCATAAGGGATACTTAAGGGATGTTTTCAACTTCACTGAAAGGGAAACTCATAAACTTAAAAAATTGTCAATTATGGTTGCATAGTGCCTATTTGGCTATCTAATGCACTTGTTAATTGCTAATTAACTGATAGTTAATGAATTAATGTTTATTAATGTTCATTATTGTACCCTTATTGTAAAGTGTTACCCACCATGTTTATGAGGCCTGAGTTTTCTGCTCATTGAATGGAAATCCCAAAAACTCGTCAACGCTGCTGCTCTCAAGGAATGGAGTTTGAGACCTCTGCCTGAGAGGGTACTGCCCTATTGACAAGCAGTTATGCTCCAAAAGGTACAATGATGTATTTTATTTTCTTAGAGTGTACCACCGGCTATAAACTGTACCATCTCCCCTGATGACTGTACAGTACACTCAGAATATGTTTTAAAGGGTAGCTTAGAAATGTCGGATTGGCTGTGGGGTGTGAATGTGTGAGAGAGCTCTGGAATGTTAGCTCTGATTCTCAGAAATAAAAATTCTGAGGAGGGACTTTTTTTCCCAGAATGAATGTCCCAAATGTTCCTTGAAGGCCACAAAAATGTTCTTTGGGTGTCAGTTAATATCGGTGACTTTTTGAATGAAATGTTGGGGTTGCATTTGTTGGAATTCAATGGGCTGGATGTGTTAGGACTCATAGGACTGGTTGTGTTTGTTTGCTGGGGGCAAGTGTTATAGCTCCTCAGGCTCCGATGGGTGAAGGTGTGAGAACTCATTTGGCTGAAGTGTATGGATGTGTATGTGCTCATTTGGCCGTAGAATCGAAGTGCAAAAGGTTTAATGGGCCGCTGTGTGAGGATGTGTAAAAGTTCATTTTGCAGTCTTGTGAATGTGTAAGAGCTGATTGTGCTGTAGGATGGATGTGTCAGACCTCAGTGCACCGTAGGATGGATATAAGTTCATATTTGGCTGAACAGTATTGGTTAACATGAGCTCTTAATAGAGTACAATTTGAAGAACTTATTGGGCTGTCGGTTAAATGTGTAGATACTCACTGGGCAGAGGGTATCAGTGCTCTTTGGGCTGTAGGGTGGATGTGTAAGATTTTTTTTGGCTGTAGGGTGGATGTGTAAGGGAACTTTGAGCTGCAAGGAGGGCGCATAAGAGCTCATTGTGCTGTAGGGTGGACCTTTAAGAGCACAGTGGGATGCTTTCGAGTAGCAGCTGTAATATAACTGGGTTTTAGTGCTATAGAAGTTTGAAATATTATACAGGAATGTGTTCTTGCCTCAATACTTGCTGAATGACAGAAGTTCCGGGAGATGAGTATGCAGGGAGCCAGCTGTGCAGTGATCTAAGTCTGCAGTGATGACTCCCGCAGCTGTGCAGGTCTCTCTTTTATAGGGAGCAGCAGCATAGCTGACTAACGGCCAACGCGCACTTCAGCATCCTGCATATTCAGTTTCACGCAGATGCACATGCAAAAACCCTTCCAAACCCCACCCATGTCCCATGTGGGTGTATTCCACAGTGAGCATTATAGTCTGTTTCCAACTGACCCGTCTGCCCGCTCATACTGTACACACTGCAGCTGGAGTCCGAAAGGGTGTGAGGGGGGCGGGCTCTCCCTCCTGACATCGTTAATATTTAACCAGCCTCATGTTTAATGCACGAGCCTGGAGACCTGTTACACGTCTATTCTCTTATATATAAATAATACTGCGGAGAGCTCAGGTGCAGTGTTGGTCCCAGTCTTGTTCTCTACAAAGCCTTTTAGGAAGCAGAGCGACTCATGCAGAATATTCTCTTCTGTTCCCAAGTACAGTCTCTCTGACCTGATCCTATCTATGACTGCCGGACTGCACCCTGTCAGGCCTGTCCATTCAGATGATTTTATCAGTATTTAAAGTGGCAATATTTAATTATTTCTGTATTGCCACTGATTTTACATTATTTAATGTGCGTTTCTTGTACGCAATTTTGACATGAACGTTGTCGATCAGCTGCTACAGTAAACCTTTTAAGGTGTAACGATCGCAGCATAGCATTCTAATGCTGATGTATCCAGCACTGTTGAATTGGTTATCAACTGCAGTGAAGTTTAAAAACTACAAACATTTCCAAAGAAAGCAGTCTTCAGATTGTTTAAAGGATGCCTACCAAGCATTTGCATCTTAATAAATATTGTTTTATTATATTAAGAAAACTAACTGATAAAGTACATCGCAGCTATTTTAGAAGCCCAGTAACATAATATAACCCTGAAAAAAAATTTCCCTGCTAAAATTTTGTGCGGGAGGCAGCACGTTGTGGTGGCCTGTGACGTCAGCGAGTCGCACTGGAACTCTCTCGCCCTCTGCTTCACGGCCTTGAACATGGCAAAGACAGATTTGTTTCCCTCAAAAACTGCCAAAGATGTGGAAAATTTTTGATGAGAATGCTGGTAACTCTTGCTGTTTATATGAACTAGAACAAGCAGATTATTTGTATTTGGTACGAAAGCGTGATAGCAGTGTGGACAGGGAAGATAATATGACTGAAAACATAGCCTTACGCCCGAGGGCAGAGCCCGGTGTTCGGGATCAGCTGGTGTTCCTTTTACCATGTGACCTTTGTTTGTAAACGGAGGGTTTTCTCATGGCAGTGGCAGATGTTTCAGCTATGGAGCAGAGGTGTGGCTTGACTACGTGTACGGTTTAGTGAGTGTAATTCTGTGTCACTTACAATCAACTTTACTGGACTTCTGATTCCTATAGTTCATTGTTGGTTGAAAAATTTCTGCCGGGCAACCAGAAATCAAACTGGTGATGTCACACGGTACAAGGGAATGGCCTCTCTTGGTTGTTTTCTAATTATTACGTATTGTTAATGTTTTATAGTGTTTTTGAGCCCGAGATTGCGACTGCCAGAGGTGCCCTTTGAGATTTTTTTTTTGTTTTGTTTTGTTTTTTAAAGTACGAAAGCTAAGAAGCCAATATGAGAGCAGTGCTCCTCAATCATGGGTAGATGATGAACCCTGTCTTTGAGCACGATGTTTATCATTCATGATTCATGGAGCTCTTGTCTACATTCCTGTCTCCTGAACTGTGAGGTGATTAACCAGCAGGATGCTTGAGTTCTGACCTGGTCTCCACAGTAATGCCGGTTCTCGGTTGTTCTGTTCTGGTTCTGTAGGCCTGAAGGCCTGGGTGCGGTTCCAGAGACCAGCAGCCATGGGGTGGCCAAACTGGGGCGAGGGGGTAACTGTGCGGTCAGCCGTCCAGACCCTCCTGTTCCTCTCCGTCAGCGTCTCTGGATTCTCCCAGCAGCCCCTGCCCAGAGTCTTCCTGTCCTTCCAAGGTAAGGCGCAAGTCACTTCCTGTTTACGTCTGAATCCCCCTGGAGTGAAACATTAAATAATCACTGCTGGCAGTTTAACTGTGCTGTCGGACATGTGTTGCATAGCGCTGTGGCTGGCTGAGGCCCTCACCTCGCGTCTTCTTCCTCAGTTTGTCACTCTCTCTCGCTCTCTCTCTCTCTCTCTATCTATCTCTCTGTCTCTCTCCTGCCCTCTCTCATACACTGACTCACTTTCTTTATGTCTGTGTTTCTTTCTTTCTCTGTCTTTCTCACTCCCTTACACTCTGTCTCAGCTCTTTCGCTCCCTCTCTTCCTCTTTCTCTCTCTCCTCCCCTCTCTCTCACACAGACTCAATTTCTCCATGTTTTTCACTCTATTTTCTTTCTTACTCTCTCTCTCTCTCTCTCTCTCTCCCCCTCGCTCTTTGTCTTAGGGCCAGTTCATACATCAGGTTTAAGCCTAGACTATGACTGACTTTAAATTTGAAGGGATGTTCTCCATACAAAACTCAGTTTAAGCTCAGGACTAAGCTTAATCTGTTGTGTTAAACTAGCCCTCCATCTCTCTGTCTTGTTCTTTCACTTTCTCTTTAATTTAGGGCTTAATTTAATTGTGGAGTCCATTATGCAAGCATCACAACTAAACAAGTGGGCTCTCTTGCTGAGAAGTCATAATTTACACTTTTTCACAATCGCTAAAACACATTTTTGAAACTACTTATCTTTTTCTCAAAACTGTGAACACAAAACCCATTTTTCAAACTACGTACTCGAAACGCTAGATTCTTTCTACAAAATTGAACAATCACCTCAAAACACTTTTAACTGTGTGCAAAACCAAATAATGGTCTCAGATTCATTCTCAAAGCAGTGGAAATGCAGTCAAAATGGAAATCTTGCTGAGCAGTGATTACACAATACGTCAGACAATAGAAGACACAGTGTTCAGGGCAGGGCAAATAGCTCCTGGAGGAATTTTTATTCATTATAATACAGAACTGGAAATGAAATAGGGGAAATCTACAATCAGAAAGTAAAATTTTACAATAAAAATAGGGAATCCAAAAAAAAAAGAAAGCTCACTGAGCTTCATCACGCCTGTGGCCTGGGTCAAGCCACAGGACTTCATCCACATCACAAGCGATATTCTCCCTTCTGAGGCAACAGGGGAAGAAGGCTCTTTTGTGTCGTATCCAGCCTTGGCACGATTCTTCATGTATGTCGCCACAAGCCGCAGGAGATCAGCCCTGATACAGGGTTGCCTGTCATAAACCTTCCATCTCCAACTTGAGAAAAACTCCTCTATGGGCTTTTGGAAAGGAAAGTATGGTGGGAGGTACATGTTGATGAATTGGTCATTGATGTTAAACCATTCCCTTATGTGAGCAGCACGATGGAAGCTGACTTTGTCCCAAATAATGACATAAGTATATTGGTCATTCAGCTCATTCTGCCAAGTGACCAAAACATCCCGAAGACCTGCAAGAAAAGTGAGGTGCTGAGTGTTATACGGCTCCAGCGTGACATGTTGACGGAGAACCCCACGGTTGCTTATAGCAGCACAAATGGTCACACTGCCACCACGCCAGGGACGTAAACAATGGCTTGCTGACCAATAATGTTCTGGCCCCTCAGTTTCCTCTTCGCTAGATCAAAACCTACTTCATCCTCAAATATATATTCATGGGGTCTTTCACTGGCATCCAATTCAAATATTCTCTATATGAAGAAATAGATTGTTTTGTAAGTGAACAGCGAGACAGGCCGATACTGTACAGGATATGATTTGTACTGCAAAGCCGCTGAGTATGATAGTAGTATGTTTGCAGTAATATTGTACTGTGTCTGAATGTACACTTAATTGGACATACTCATATCTGAGCTCTTTCACTCTGAGTTGTGCTCAAAGGGTACTCTATACACTTGCTTCATGCGCACCCTGTTGCCTTTGAGGACATGGTCAATGGTGGAAAGGCTGACTGTGTTGATTCCTTCAAAACTGACATTGTCTTCAATCACTTGTTGTTGTATTTCTGGGAGTCTAATGGTGTTCTTTTGAAGGACCATATCGACTATCAGGGCCTCCTGCTGCTGCGAGAACAGTGGGGTCCTTCTCAGTGGCGGTTCTAGACCCGGGAATTGGGGTGGCGCAGACATGTCCCTTTATGACAATTAGTCCTGGCTGGTTCTCAATCATTTTCCTTTACTGACGCGTTTTCCAATCTTGGTAATTGGCAACTGAAAACACGGTTTCTCTCCATATGCGATGGAACAGCGATGAAATCATGGACTTAATTCAGCACAGTGGCGGAACCTGAACTGAGAATTGTGACAAAATATCCGTTTTAAACAGTTATTAGTTCTGACCTGTTCTCAGTTATTTTCATGATTAACAAAAGATTCATTCCGAGAGCACTCCACACTTAACAGGGGTTGCTTGTGGTCCCCCATTACGTAAGAAGATAATCATTCATCTGGATACGTATTTGCTGTATTTAAATCAATGTTATTCAAATGTCCGTACCAGTCAACTCTCACGCAAACAGCTTGAGCAGCACGCTGCCTATTTAACTGCCAAGTGCCACTTTTTTTTTGTAATCAACCCACACAATACCGAGAGTGAAAGGTGATATTTTACTGGAGTACAGACCTGATCAATCAACGCGAAGCACTGGCCTATTAGTAAGTAAATTATTTTTCTGTACTGAATTTCGCCCATGATTTCATCGCTGTTCGATCGCATGTGGAGAGAAACCGTGTCTTAAGTTGCCAATTACGATAATTGGAAAATGCATCAGTTAAGGAAAATGATTGAGAACTACCCAGGATTAACTGACATAAAGGGTCTAGAACCACCACTGGTCCTTCCACCTCCTCCTGTCAGTCTTGAAATTCTACACAAGTGAATATACAGTCACAGAAAAGCAAACAGGACAGTGATGAGCTCTGTCCCAGAGTTCAGAAACATCTGCTGTAACTGTGGACTTTGTACTGGGTCCTGTATACAGTAATGAAGATTTACACTACACCTGTTCTCTTGTCTGAATCTCTGGATTATTGAAGCCAAAGAGAAACGGCTGATGTTAGGTTGGACTCAAAGTCCTGCTTCTCTCATCGACATCCCATGAACCAGAACATGGTCAACGATTGTTGCCCAAGTTTCATCATTTACTGCGTCTCTAACACACACTCCTCCCCTGGGCCTCTAACACACACTCCTCTCCTGCGCCCCTGACACACACTCCTCCCCTGAGCCTCTAACACACACTCCTCCCCTGCGCCTCTAACACACACTCCTGCCCTGGGCCTCTAACACACACTCCTCTCCTGCGCCTCTAACACACACTCCTCCCCTGCGCCTCTGACACACACTCCTCCCCTGAGCCTCTAACACACACTCCTCCCCTGAGCCTCTAACACACACTCCTCCCCTGAGCCTCTAACACACACTCCTCTCCTGCGCCTCTAACACACACTCCTCCCCTGCGCCTCTGACACACACTCCTCCCCTGAGCCTCTAACACACACTCCTCCCCTGAGCCTCTAACACACACTCCTCCCCTGAGCCTCTAACACACACTCCTCCCCTGAGCCTCTAACACACACTCCTCCCCTGCCCCTCTAACACCCACTCCTCCCCTGCCCCTCTAACACACACTCCTCCCCTGAGCCTCTAACACACACTCCTCCCCTGCGCCTCTGACACACACTCCTCCCCTGAGCCTCTAACACACACTCCTCCCCTGAGCCTCTAACACACACTCCCCCCCTGCGCCACTAACACACACTCCTCTCCTGCGCCTCTGACACACACTCCTCCCCTGCGCCTCTAACACACACTCCTCCCCTGAGCCTCTAACACACACTCCTCCCCTGCGCCTCTAACACACACTCCTCCCCTGCGCCTCTAACACACACTCCTCCCCTGAGCCTCTAACACACACTCCTCCCCTGCACCTCTAACACACACTCCTCCCCTGCACCTCTAACACACACTCCTCCCCTGCGCCTCTAACACACACTCCTCCCCTGGCTGCGCCTCTGCTTTCTGTCCATTGTTTAAATGAAACTCCAACCAGCGTTTTTCAATACTGAACTGGCTTATATTGATTGTCACATCATCAGACACATGTGTTACCCATTTTTAGTTGTAGTGTCTAATTGGTCACAATTGTACTATAATTCTCATCATCTTCCGCCTTGTTTGGTTGACAATATAACTTAGAAGAGAATCAAAATGCACAATGTGCTCTATTGTATGAGAATGTGTTTAGAGTTTTGCAAAAAGAGTGAATGAGTTTTGCAAAATGCACCTACCTAGGTGAATGCAGTCTATGGTTTTGCCAAAAGAGAGATTAATTCAATAAATGTGTTCAGGCAGTTGAGAATTTGATTCAGAGAATAGGGAGAGAATAGGGTTTAGTGTTTTAGCAGTTGTTAAAAGCTGTTACATGCTGTAATGTGCATTATGCTGTGTGTTGTGTGATGCAATGTACAAAAAAGCAGGCAGAAATGGGAACTGCCATGATAGCCAGACTTCAGGAAGTGCTGAGAGACCGAGCAAATGTTTTGTCTACTTTAAAATGCTTCTTCCTAACTCTGCTGCAATTGAGGAAAACCACAAACGATTAATGACAGATGCTTATCTTTTATTACAATGTACATTTCCCTGCCAGACATTTCACCCCTGCATTTGGGCTCTCCGCTGACCCTCTTACACCATGCCCAAGTTTGAGTTTTTATTTTGTACTCGCAGTCCATTTTTCTTGCCAATGTGAAGTGGAGAGACCCATTTTATTTACAGTTTACCCCATTTGCAGCTCTTCTTGGGAGGAAACTCACTGGGGTCCTGACAATGTTTGTGTCAGGTCAGACGCAGGTGGAGGAAAGTAGATATTCTGGAACCATATTCACAAAGTCTCTTTGTAAAGAAGTTAGGGAGACTGGGGTTCGATGAGCCATAAAGCTATTTTGCCTGTTTTTAGCAGTTCCAATATCTTCTGATTACAAATATGTCATATGGCTCATTGGTCCCTTTGGCTCATGGGACCCAGTCTCTCATATTGATGTCAGATCAGCTTTCCTTGATCCAGCAGTAACTTTCTTCAATATTGACTAAAACCCTGACTTGATCCCAAATCATTGCTCTTATTTTAATATGTTTTATGAATCTGAGCCGTTTCACTGGAGGAGAAGGTTTCGTTTTTCTGAGCTAGTCATGGGTGAGTGAATTCTTGCAGGCGCAGGTTGTGAAATAGTCTCTGGTCACTTCTCCCAAGTTTCTCTCTTTCGCTCGAGTAACTCTAGCCGGGGTTAAAATGGGGTCGCGAAGTCTGCTTTCGTTCTGCAGGAGCTGCTGTGTCCCATAAGCCTAATCTGCTAGGTTAGCGTCGCTCTCTGATTGGTCACGGCGACAGAACGGCGAGAGGGACTTCGCGACAAAGAGTTAAACCCATGGCTCCCGATCTCGGCAAAAACACTTTAATAAGTACCAGAACGCTGCCTCATCGTTCAGTAATGAAAAATAATAATCGTATAACTCCAGCACTGCCGAGAAAGGGACAAATACCGAGGTTTGAATGTTTGGAAAAAACACTGCTATAAACTAAAAACTGTCGAGGCATTCCGCAGCCTGGAGCAGCTTCCATTGTCTGCCGTTGACAGTTTAATCTTCCCTTGCATTTAAAGGTCCCATAAGCAGTCCTTGGCTTGGCCAAATCATTCACTCCAAAATAAAGAATATCGCCTTTTCATTTTGAGCGTCAGCCAACTGGCCTTGTGGGTCAGCTTAGGTGACAGATCGTCACGCTCATTGCAGCCCTGAGGCTAATTCTGAAGTACCATGTGCAGAACCGTGAGCACAGGGTACTGTGCTTCTCGTGGATATTAGTTACAAATACCTGTTTTTTCTTTATTTCTTGACTCTTAAGAGTTCTGAAGCAGCTTTCAGGCTCTAAGCTCAGAATATTTATCCTGGCAGAGAATTAGTCAGGAAACCTTCCCACTGCTACAATTCAATTTCTGCTTGATGTGTGTCCGTGTCCATGTCCGTGTGTGTGTGTGTGTGTGTGTGTGTGTGTGTACGTGCCTGTGCTCATTCATATAAGTTGGAAAAATTCAGTCATGTGGCTCTCCCTTTATTTCCCTTCCGTTATAATCTGATTATGTCACACAGTGAAAAGGAGCACCTGGCGTCTGTAAAACACTTTAAGGGAAGTTTGGAGCGATACCCAGATACACATTCTTGTAGTGAAAAGTCAGTGAAGTGGCCGCACTTAAATGTCACATTTTTGTAGCTGCACCTATTTCCAACATTCCAAATCTAGATTTTGGCTGTTGTTCATGGGATATTATTTAGCCTTATAGTGTTGTCTCCGTAAAATTATGAGGGAGGAAACGTGTTTTTAGCTGTGGTCTGTGCTTTGGGATTCCAGCTTGCTGGATTTTAATTAATTTGTACATCATTTTAGTTTGCATATATGGAAGGGAACTTGGGAAGGTCAGTAATGAAGACATGAATAAAAATGAAAAACTGATACTGATCTTGAATCCACCGCAGCTCTTTTAATGAGAAAATAATTAAAATTTGTACTGTGAGGCTTTCACCTTTATCCTCATGCCTGTATCAGAGAAGAGCTGGTGATCAGTGTGCTGTCAGGGTGAGATATGAGAGTTTTATTAATCCCGTGCCTTAGTACTACAGCTGAGATTTGTTACCTCTGCAAAGGAGGTTTTCATTTCTCCTGTGTTTGTCTGTTTATCTGTCAGCAATTTATTCAAAAAGTTATGAATGGATTTCGATGAAAGGAACAATCCTACAAAACATAGCGGGATATTCCATTTTTTTTCTTTTGTCTGTCTGTTTACAAGTTCACTCAAAAAGTTGTGAAAGGATTTTCATGAAATTTTCTGGAGGTAAAGGATTTGGACCCAGGGACAATCCATCAGGCTTTGATGGTAATCTGGATCCAGGGATTTTTTTGAGGAGTCTTCACCCCTGTGGGATTGCGAGTTTTGTTGCTTGCAAAAACTTGAGGTCTTGCTAGTATGTTGATCATCACGTTTGTCTATCCATCTGTGTGTCTGTTTCCCTGTCTGTTAACACAGAAGTGCCCACAATTCTTGAGGTTTTGACTTGTCCAAGGAAGTTCAGTTTTTGAAGGTCAAGATCTTAGGTCAAGGTCACGGCTGTTGAAAAGTTCAAAACCATATAGTGGCCAATAGCTCGCTTCAGAAAACTAGAAGAGACATAAAACCAATGGAAAAATGTTAAATCTTCTCTCATGTTTTCAATCTATTGCATGTCACTTAATGAGAGATTCTGTCTGTTTATCTCTCTGCCTGGTTTGTTTGCTTGTGTTTACTGTAGCATCCATAGTTCTTGAGGTATTGACTTAAAATTTATACACAAGAGGCCATATATGTCCAAGAGTATAGGGGCTCAGTTTTGGAAGATGAAGGTCAAAGGTCGAGGTTAATGTCATCAAATAGGTTAAAAACACATTTTAGCCAATATCTTGCTTTAGAAAAATGATAGAAGCATAGGGCCAAAGCCAGAAAGTTTAGTCCTGTCTTGTGTTTTCAAAGTTTTGCACTGTGAGTGGTGTTGTACGTTTGTCTGTTTGTTAGCAACTTTACTCAAAGAGATAAGGGTGCACTTTCATGAAATTTGTTGGAGGGAAGAATCCGTTAGATTTTGGTAGTGATCCAGATCACCATCTGGATCCAGGAATTTTTTCTAAGATCCTTCTCCAGTGTGGGGAACTGTGCTGCTTTGGTGGAGGTTTGCACGTTCTGAGCGCTGTCCAGTTTTGTCATGCTTTAGCATTTCAACATGTCTTAAAATATTGTATATTTGAATATGGAAAATGTTTTTTAATACTGCTGTATTACATATTGATTTAATACTGGTGTATTACATATTGATTGATTAAAATAAAAGTGATAATACAAAAAAGTTATAAGCTAATCCGTTATAATCAGTCGTAAGCATTCTTTTGTACTTACTACCCAAGCAATTGCTTATATGTTTGCAAGTCTGTCAGCCTGTTTGTGTCCGTGAATATTGAGCTGCAGGTCGTTAAGCCGGCTCACTTTTGAGCGAAGTCATGAATCAGGGCTATGACCTTACCATTGCTAGGTAACTTGAGGCTAAACCTGTGACCTGACCGGCAGCAGCTAGGCTATCGGTATGTGCTAAATTTATATCAAACGTCACTGAGGTCTTCATATGTCCACAGCAAAAACACGGCCAATTGCGTGTACTGCGCTTGTCCAAAATCTTCTTGCATTACCCTCAGGAAAATTCTTTGTAACCTCAAACAAATTACAAGCCGAAGTCATGTGACAAAGCTCTCACTTTGACACCCATCCAGCTTTTACATACATTTACAGCCGCAGAGGTCAGATGTCACAGGAAGCCGAAATGAGGAGGTGAAAGGTCAGAGATTTGGGGGAAGTTTTGACAGGTGGGTGGTGAGTTAAGTATTAATCAGTAAAGCAGAGAAATTCTTTCAATGCCGAACGCCCAGACAGCATTTCTGGAAACTCTTTTTCTCATCACACAGATATTACTGATAATAGATGCTTGAGCAATTAATCCATCCCATCGACTTTATTATCATTTATTGAGTATTGATGAATGCTAAGCATTACACTTTGCAGTGCAGTTGTCAGCAGGGTCTCCGAGATGTGCACACGGCCTACGTGTTTTTAGACACCGTCCATTTATAGCGCTCAATGTATTAATGAGGTGCTAACTTCAGTGACTTTGGCTAACGTGTAAACAGCAGTGTTTGGCTTTGCAAGCGGGTAAGCTCTTCGCAGTAGCAGCCCAAATGCCCAAACCGCTGTTCTGCTACCACAGACCACTACACCCCTGGCCCCATGCCCCAGTCCCCACCCCACCCTCAGTCAGCACATATTGGCAGCGTGGTCTTGCTGTCCGCGGAAGAATGCGGGCAATGCGGCGAGGGTAGACCCCGAGGCGCTCATTCTGGGTGGTCCCCTCCTACAGGGCATGGCTGCTCACAGACCCCGAGGGGGCGGGGAGATGAGCGGACTTGGCGCGAGTTGGAGCATCATATCTGTTCTGTGGGTTTACGCCAAAATATCAGTGGAGTCTCAGGAAGCAGACTGTTTATTCCACGGAGTCCAGATCAGGGCTTACCTCTCTGCCTCTGTATACCCATCAAAGGGAATTTTGTCTTCTCATTGTCTCCTGTGACCTCTGGAGAGAAATCGGCAAACACAGCATCGGATGTGCGAAAGCACTCGAGGGAAAGAGAGAAAGGTTTCAGAAAAGAAACTCAGGGGCAGCCAGGTTTCTTCTGAAGAGGCATATAATGCACATGTACCAGACTGCATGAGCTTTAGGAGTGTAAATTAAAGACATCTTAAGTAGCAACTTGGCTGCTCCTAAGTTTCTTTTTGATCTCTTTTTTTTCACTCCTGTGACCTCAGACATAATCTGCCGCACGCTTGTGCGAGAATGCTAGTTTTACCCCCAAGGTCAAGTTCAAGTGAAACCGCAAGGTTGTGAGGACTATCTTCTTACGTTATCCATCTGACATGCATGTGCACACAGACACGCACCCACACATGTGAGCACTTACCATGCCGTCTCTGAAATCACGGCTCTATTGTTACCTGCATGAGCACATGCGAGCAGTTACAGTCAGCAGGCCTGCTCCTGAGGCATTATGGGTACACTGGAGCCCAGCTGCACATCAATAATGGAAGACTACCCCCCCACCCAATCCACCCCCATAATGTACCCAGCACTGCCTAACACACAAAAACATAAATCATTTACACGCAATGTGCTTTCACTTTGGGGCCAAAAGCCTTCTTTTGTTCATTTTTTTAAAGACTTCTGCTGGAACATGAAAGTTCAAAACAGTAACGGTGATATTCCGATAAATATGCTAGTGTTTTCTTTTTCCATGAGGTGATTCATGGTGAATTCTCTTCAGATGTAAGAAGGCAAGGCTATATGATGGGATTTTGTTTCTGATTGTTACCTGATAAGCGTAATCCGCCATAATATGCACATCTTGATCCTGTAAAGATGTCCTCTAGATGACTGCAATGAATGACTGCTACAGCCTTCAACAGAGGTAGTGGAAGAGATTTTTATGGTTTATAAAGCTGGCTTTCCTAGCTGTGCTCTGTAAGATCTTTTGTGACTGAAACAGACCAATTATGGAGTGATCCCATTCGCTGTTTCTAAGCAATGATTTTTCAGTACGTAATGGGCACGGGGCATAATTATCAGATATTTACCAGGTTCTGCGAGCATTCCTTAGATCCTTACTTGTAATGTCACTAAGGAATACAGCCAAAATGCTTCCCTGATAAGCAATAATAATAGACATCATTACCGCACAATTTTGTTTTTCTGAAACATATTGAGGAGAAGCATGCTTGAATTACAGATCTAATTAATTCCATCAATACAACCCCGTATCTGAATAAGTTGCAGCTTCGTTGACAATGCAAATTAAATCAAAAAGAACAGATCTGAAAAGTGCATTTACCCTCCTCTACATAGAAAACAGTACAACACATATTTAATGTTCCAACATGTGCATTCAATTACTTTGTGAACATATGCGATGTGATGGTGGTAACAGAGTTCAAAAAAGATAGCTCAGTCATCTGTTTAGTACTGCAGCATGTCCATGCCACGCTTCAATCAAACACATTAAGCATTTGGGCAGTGAAGACACCAGTTCAAATCAAGCAAGTGTAATCTCCCCCCATTTTGCCAATATGTTCCTGTAAATCTGGGGCATTCAACCCCATCCAGTAAGGGCTGGTGTGGGCGCCGGCTTTCATTCCAAGTTTGCTGTTACACAGCGGATTCTAGTGCCCAACCTTAAGTCTTTTCTAAAGATCCCAATCAGTAGTATCAGACGTGCAACTGATTGGTACTGAACTAAACCTGCATTGTGACTTGTTACTCGGACCATATCAAATTGGCCAGTCTGAAATGTACTACCTATTTTGCAAATACTTGTAATAAAGAACCATTCTTATTCTACATGGCACATTGCTGTAGCTATTCCTTACAAAATGGCAAAAGAGGGTGTAATCCTTTTAAATGTGAAAAGGATCTAATTAAGAAAATAATGACAGCTGTATATAATTGATCACAGTTGCGGTTAGGGAAAAAAACAACTCACAGAGGTTTCCCAGGACAGATGTTAAAAACCACAATTACAAGGAGTATCAGGTTTCTGTGTGTAACAGGAACTAACACTGTATATGTGTGTGTGTGTGTGCGTGCGTGCGTGCGTGCGTGCATGCGTGCGTGCGTGTTTGTGCGCGCGCGTGTGTGTGTGTGTGTGTGTTACAGAACTGTTGGCCTCCCAGTCCCTGCAGTATTACAGCCTCTCTGAAGCACCCATGGATTATCGGATCCTGCTGATGGACGAGGATCAGGACCGTATGTATGTGGGCTGCAAGGACCACGCTGTCTCAATGGACATCAACAACATCACTCACGACACCCTGCAGGTGAGTTCTGTGGCCACGGCATCACACAGGGAACTTTATCGATGATTCTCAAAATACAGCGTCACCCAGGTAACTGTACCGGTGATTCCCATGGCAACAACATCACACAGGGAACTATCAGAGCTACAGCATCTCACAGGTAACTGTACAGGTGATTACCTTTGCAACAACATCACACAGGGAGCTATCAGAGCTACAGCATCACACAGGTAACTGTACAGGTGATTCCCATAGTAACAACATCACAGAGGGAGCTATCAGAGCTACAGCATCACACAGGTAACTGTACAGGTGATTCCCATAGCAACAACATCACACAGGGAACTATCAGAGCTACAGCATCACACAGGTAACTGTACAGGTGATTCCCATGGAAACAACATCACACAGGGAACTATCAGAGCTACAGCATCACACAGGTAACTGTACAGGTGATTCCCATAGCAACAACATCACAGAGGGTGCTATCAGAGCTACAGCATCACACAGGTAACTGTACAGGTGATTCCCATGGCAACAACGTCACACAGGGAACTATCAGAGCTACAGCATCACACAGGTAACTGTACAGGTGATTCCCATGGCAACAACATCACAGAGGGAGCTATCAGAGCTACAGCATCACACAGGTAACTGTACAGGTGATTCCCATGGCAACAACATCACAGAGGGAGCTATCAGAGCTACAGCATCACACAGGTAACTGTACAGGTGATTCCCATGGCAACAACATCACAGAGGGAGCTATCAGAGCTACAGCATCACACAGGTAACTGTACAGGTGATTCCCATGGCAACAACATCACAGAGGGAGCTATCAGAGCTACAGCATCACACAGGTAACTGTACAGGTTATTCCCATAGGAACAACATCACACAGGGAACTATCAGAGCTACAGCATCACACAGGAAACTTTACAGATGATTCTCAGAGCAACAGAATCACTCATGGTACCCCACAGGTGAGTCTCATAGCAACATCATCACCCACAGGACACAGCTGAGGATGCAAGTGCCGGCTCTTAGGCTGCAATGAGCAGGTTGACAAGTTTAGTCTGCATGAATCAGCTTTTTAATGGAGCTCAAGGTATGTAGTAACAGTATCCCTGCGATGGAGAGGTGAATTTCCCAGGGTGTGTTGTGCGCCTTGCCCATTGCATTCTGGGATAGGCTCCAACCCCCCCCAATGAATCTGATGGATGAATGATAAACAGTTCAAGTGTACGATTATACCTCAAGCTTAAAAAATTGGTGGTTGTTTGTAGCTCTAGTGGGTGACTATAGATGATTCATAACTTTGGGGTGTTTTATTGCTCTGGTGTGTCTTTCAACATTCTGCGTATTCCTATAAGAGAAAATTACATGTTATGCTTTTGAATGCTCGATCTGTCGGCTAGACTGTATCAGGTATCCTTATCCTGACTGAATGGCCTTAATGAATATTGATGGGATTAGTTTCAGTGAGATGTGTGTATAATGCTGATGGCCCTGCTGCCCAGATAATGATACAGATTTCAGCGATGGAGGCTCCCCATTAGAGTAAACTCACTCGCATCTCTGCCGTAATGTAAGGAGGTGAGGAGGCTCTGAACACGTTAGCCATTATCGCTAATTGATATGCGGTGTCTGGGTGCCACATCACGTTCGTGTCCAGCAGAAGCCGAGTGTGTCTCTATCCGTGAGAGCGTTTAAAACATTTTCAGCGGCTCCATTTGCCAGTTAATTATCAGGTGGCATCCCAGAATCACTCTAATTACAAGAAGTGGCCAATTACTCGACCCACAGCAGGTTTACTTGTTCTGGATGCTGTGGTTATTTTGGGCTAATTTAATGTGAGTGAGTCATTGTGTGCTGAGGGAGTTTTGCCCTGTTTTAGCACGGCAGAGTTACTGGCTCACTTCAGCGGATTTACATCTCTCTCTCTCTCTCCCTCTCTCTCTCGGTCACATGCTCTCTCTGTTTCTCCCCTGCCCTCTCACTCTATCCTACCCCTCCTGTCTCTCACCCCCCCGTAAAGGTGTTCTGGCCGGCATCTGGCAATAAAAAGGAGGAATGCCGAATCGCAGGGAAGGACCCCACGGTAAGAGGGAGAGCCGGGTTACAGTGACAGCAGTGAAGGAGTGAGTGAGTGGAGTTGTGAATGAGTGAAAATGGAGATGTACATGCAGAGGAGAGGTGAATGGAGAGTGGGGCTGGTGGCTCGAGTTCTCTCAGGTCTACAGATGGGATTAATCCCTCCAACAACCATAGACGCAAAATTGACAACAAATGCTGTGGGTTTGAAAGACACAAGCACATAGAACTACAGCAGGTTATTACTGCCTCCTCATCCACTATCGTAATGGGCTTATTGATTTCTTGACTAACTGACTGATTGACAACAACTGCTTGACTGATTAGTTATACCACCAATTTGTCAATATGGCTTGGCAAAATAAATGTACTTGTCGTGATAATGACAGCACGTCTCTGTCCCTTTCTCCCTTGTGACAGCATGGCTGTGGTAACTTTGTCAAAGTAATCGAGCCCTTTAACAGAACTCATCTCTTCATCTGTGGCAGTGGTGCCTACAGCCCTGTCTGCACCTACGTCAACAGGGGTCGAAGGCCAGAGGTCAGTTTCAGCTGAAAGCTCATACATGGTTCCCACCAGTTACTGTGAGAAGCCCAAAGATTCAAGAGTTTCCCATAGGCAATTCAGTAGATCCCAGAGCTTACTAATGTTTCTTACAGGCTATTAAGTAGATCCCAGAGATTACTAATGTTTCCCACGGGCCATTCAGTACAACCCAGACCATAGTAATGTTTCTCACAAGCTATTAAGTAGATCCCACAGATTACTAATGTTTCCACAGGCCATTCAGTAGATCTGTGAGTTTACTAACATTTCCCACAGGCCATTCAGTAGATCCCAGAGTTTACTAATGTTTCCCTTAGGCCAGAAAGTAGATCCCAGAGATTATTAATGCTTCCCACAGGCCATTGAGTAGAACCCAGACCTTACTAATGTTTCTCACAGGCTAGTAGGTTGATCCCAGAGATTACTAATGTTTCCCACAGGCCAGACAGTAGATCCCAGAGTTTAATAATGTTTCCTTTAGGCCAGAAAGTAGATCCCAGAGATTATTAATGCTTCCCACAGGCCATTGAGTAGAACCCAGACCTTACTAATGTTTCTCACAGGCTATTAGGTAGATCCCAGAGATTACTAATGTTTCCCACAGGCCATTCAGTAGATCCCAGAGATTACTAATGTTTCTCTCAGGCTGTTAAGTAGATCCCAGAGTTTACTAATGTTTCCCACAGGCCAGACAGTAGATCCCAGAGATTATTGTTTCCCACATGCCATTCAGTAGATTGCAGAGATTGTTCATGTTCCCCACAGGCCATTCAGCAGATCCCAGAGCTTGCTTATGTTTCTCATGAGCCAATCAGTAGAGACAAAGTCTCACTAATATTCTTTATAGGCCGGACAGTAGAGTCTCCAGAAATGCTCCATTTCACTTGCACATCACAGAGGCTTAAAAGAGGACAATGTAAATTCTGTATAAAAATGACTCCCTGTTTTCTCCCCTGTCTGTGATCCTTCACTGTGCTGCAGGACCAGGTGTTCAATGTCGACTCACCATCTGAGTCTGGGAAGGGGAGGTGCTCCTTCAACCCGACCGTCAACACCGTTTCAGTCATGCTCAGTGAGTAACCTTACCTGCTCCGATAGTAACTCCTCATACCTGTGTTTGTCCATTACACTTTCCTGTGGGTCAGTAATACCTCTTACCTGTGTGTGTCTAATACACTTTCCTGTGTGTTAGTAATACCTCTCACCTATGTTTGTCTATTACACTTTTTTGTGGGTCAGTAATACCTCTTACCTGTGTGTGTATAACACTTACCTGTGGGTCAATAATACAAACCTCTTCCCTGTGTGTATCTGTTGTACCGCTTACCAGTGTGTGTATCTTCAATACCCATAACCTGTGTGTGTCCCTGTCATATTTTAGCTGTGTGTTTTTACAGCCCTTACCTATGGGCGTTCGTTGCATACAGATCCTGTCTGTCTGTGCCTGTACAATATATCTCACCTGTGCATATCTGTTACATCTCTTACCTGTGTGCGTGTGTGTGTGTGTGTGTGTGTGTGTGTGTGTGTGTGTGATATACCTTACCTGTGTGTGCCTGTTCTGTGTTTACCTGTATGTGTTACACCTTATACCCATTTGTGTTTTCTAATATCCCTTACCTGTGTGTGTTACATACAGAACTTGCATGTTTGGATCTGTAACATATCTTAACTATGTGTATCTATCACACGTTACCTGTGTGTGTATCTGTAAAGCTCCTTGCCTGTGTGTATCTGTGAATTACAGTATCTGTGTAAATGAGCAAAACTCTTCCATCAGTCTTTTTTCCCTTATTAGTAACTTATGCTTAGTTCCCACTGTCGTGCGCTCCGTTACGAACGCCATGATTGGCCATTCATAGCTGATCTTGGAACTTCTTTGAAGCTGCTTTCACACCGGACGCGAAACGAATTTTTCGCGCGGCAGATTACATTCAAAGTCAATGCGAAGTCTTTGCATTGACTTTGAATGTAATCTGTCGTCCGAAAAATTTGTTTCGCGTCCAGTGTGAAAGCGGCTTAAAATTTCAGGTTTGGATGCAAGGTGATGTGATGATCACGACTGACAATTAATCGCGTTGATCGTAGGAAATTTTTGAACCGTCCAAACATTTTCTATGATCAACACGATTGCCACAACTGACCTCAAGATCTGATCAGATCTGATAGGATCACCACGATTACTCCACGATTAAGAACACGATTTAAATAGTTCCGCGAATTGTGATAGAGGGAACCTAGCATTAGTTATCTGATACAGCTGCCCTGTAAAGGTAAATGTTTGCCTCAAGCAGTGCCCTACAATGGAAGTGTCTAATAACTGAACTTTGGTGACGGTTTGCAATTATAATCGGACAACAGTACACTTGGCTACAAAACTAGTCAGATTTCCCCATACCACTCAGTTTTGGTTGCTATTGTGGGCATATTCCAGGTTTGGTCTCTTTTCTACGGCCCTCTAGCATAATGGGGGGGCCTGAGTGTATATGATTTTAATCCTGGTGCTTTACAACCCAACCCCAATAGTCCTGAGTATACATACTGTCACCCCCTCCCCTCGTCCCATCTAGCCCTCTCGGGCTGGGGTCATTGAGCTACCTCGCCTTTTGCTCTTAAACTGATTCTCCTCTCTACCTCTGTAGCCAGTCAGACTGTTGATGACTTCCTCCTGAGTTTATGCAGCAGTGATGCCTTTGATACTAACTATAAGAACATGGGAGGGGGTGGGCGGGTGGGGTTGGGAGAGATGAATTGGCTCTGTCAATGTGGGCACATGGCCACACGTCAAAGCCAGCCATGGTTGCCATTTTATCATATAATTGATTCAGCCCATGTTAAGTTTTGATTCTGTGTAGAGAAAATTCCAAGTAGCAGGTTATGTAAACAAAACGTCAGTAGAGACTGTGGGGTTTGCAGGGGAGTGAAAGGGGTTTGGAGCCAGTGTTTGCTCATCTGTCCCATGTGCCCAGATCAGGAGCTCTTCTCTGGAATGTACATCGACTTCATGGGAACAGATGCGGCCATTTTCCGGAGCCTCACCAAGAGGAATGCCATCCGGACTGACCAGCACAACTCCAAGTGGCTGAGCGGTAAAACGAAAACAGAGATTAAATTCTGCAGCTGTGTCACTGCTGTTGATTAAGCACATTTATTATTTAAATCAAACGTTAATGCCCTTAAAGTCTGGTGTGCTGCAGCATTTCGGCATTTATTCCTTTGGTTATTTCATCATTAGTTTTAACTGCCAACTTTAATGTTGCACAGCGCGCATTCAATGTACTGTAATATTCATAACTGCAATGCATGAATAAGTGGGAATTTATCAGCGAGCTCCTGAAGTCTTGCTCTGGGGTTTTTTGTTTTTTTTTTTGCAGAGCCCATTTTCATAGATGCCCAGCTCATCCCTGACGGCTCTGATCCTAACGACGCCAAACTCTACTTCTTCATACGGGAGAGAATAGTGGACAACAGTGGCAACACCAAACACATTCACACCATGGTGGCAAGAGTGTGTCCGGTAAGAGCGTGTGTGTGTGTGTCTGTGTGTCTGTGTGTGTAGTGTAGTGAGGAGCAGAACTTGTTTTTAACCAACTTGGAGGGGACATTTCTGAGAGGTGGAGACGATTTGGCTGGTCCTCACTATACTGCAAAACTTTGAAGGCAAATTGTGACTTATTGGTCAAAGTTGGCATTAGGAGCCGCTTAAGGTTAGGTTAAGGGTTTGGACAAGGCATATGTTGGTTATTGTTCAAATTAGGGAAAAGCTGTAGAGACACACAAAGAATGAGTGGAAGTCAATGTAAAGTCATCATGAGGATAGAAGTACAAGTGTGTATTCGCCCTGATTTATGGTTATTGGAAAAGTGGTCTTATGCTTACGTGTACGATCCGTTGTCAGTTAAAGGAGCATTTAGCACTTTTTTGACATGAAGTGCTCCGTGACTCAACTCTCAACCAGTCAACACAAAAATAGACTGTCTGATGCGTAACACTAATATCAATGTCCTCTCAAGGTCTGTAACCTCAGACATAAATTTTCTCTCCCTCCTGTTCGGTCCAAAGGTTTAAGCCAATCAGTTAAGGGCTCAGCCAGGAAGTGGACCTCAATTCTTGTCAGTCACACTGCACGCTCACAGTATGTTTAAATAAATACTCCTAGAACCTAGCTCTGACTGCATTGTTGGCAGAAAGCTCAAAAGTTATGATTCTGCCAAAGCCCAAAATGGCATAGGCTTACGCTTTTAAACAGCCAAGGTTAATAAAGACCAGAGAACAGTGTAAACTTTGAAGGAAGAATTGGACAGAGTGGTGTTCACCAAACCTGTGCTTGACTGTGATTTAGTTTGCTAAAGCTGGCACTTACTCCAACGAGCATTAGTCGGCTTATTAGCAAGCATTGGAACAATAAGGGAACAAAGAGAGCTGTAAGTTAGGCTGTCAAGTTAGCCAGGCAATGTTACAACCAGTTATTTATAAAACTGTGCCGTTCTAACCTACATCATAGTCAAGTGAGTGACTAAGAAAACATAAACTTTAGCAAACAAATTGGCCTCCCCCCCATAGTTGAGAAAGAGGCAGCGGCTTGTGTCAGATTAGTTGCATTACAGTATCATTCATTTTAGGTGGGGGCTAATGTTCGCCAGTTTGGGCTTGCTATTGATATTATTCTACAAATTATCAATAGTAACCCCGCTACGATGTAGCTTTCCACCTATAATGTTGTACATGTCCGCAGTAAGCTGCTATGTTAGTTACCAAAGTTTTACATTAAAATTATTGCATATTTCACTGGCGCCATTACCTCTTAGAGCGAAACGATGTTGGGAGGGAGAAGATCAGTGCTGAGCCAATGAGGGTTCATGATCCTCTGGAGGGGGAGGGGTTTGAGAGGGAGAGGCATGAATATCTTGCTAACTAGTCAAACGGTAGTCTGCAAGGGTGGCTGAAATTGAAAATTCAACTTTAAACTGTTAAAGGGGGTTTGTTGTGGTTTGTGATCCCTGCATCAGGATAGTACAAAACTTTCAGGATGACGAGTCGAATGAGTTGAAAACAGTTTGTCCGCAGTATATCCCTGCTCTTGTTTTGCAACATTTGTTTTTGATTAATTTTATGCTTGTCTACTTGCCTGTCCTTTTTGCAATGATTGAATGTAGCTTACGTATGCCTAACATCTAGTCTACGCATCTCTGGTTCATGACTAAGCTGGCTGATGCTCTACATGAATTGTACATTGTCTGAAATATTGTGCCACTATTTCAGTGACCTGATTCTCAGCGCTTTCTGTGCGTCAGTTTGGATAAAAGCATCTGTGAAATAAATGCAGTGTAATGTTATGAGTAAAGCTTTTTGTCTCACAGAATGACATCGGCGGTCAGCGGAGTCTGGTCAATAAATGGAGCACCTTCCTGAAGGCGCGGATGGTGTGCTCGGTGGTGGAGCCTGACGGCACAGAGACACACTTTGATGAGCTGGGTCAGTGAGATATGCAGGTCATCCTCCAAGCATGTTTACCATCTCCCAAACTATTCTGCATCGTCTTCCAAACCATCCCTCCCAGCACCATCCCAAACACCGAAAAAAGCATTTCCTAAACCAAACTATTCTGCGGACCATCCCCGAATAATCCAACAAGCCACTTCCTCAAACATCCCCAAACTACATGCTGTGTCCTTTAAACCATCAATGCTCTTTGCCCTTCACCCCCTTATAAAAATTTACTATAGTTAACTATAGTTTATTTCAGTAAAGTTGATGTAAATATAGTAAACTACACTTTACTACCGTAAACTATAGTTTGCTGCAAATATACTATCGTAATTGAATATCATTGCTATAGTTCCTATTGTAGAGTTTGACTTCTGTGATTTACTTTAGCATCACTATAGTAAACTGCAGAGTTACTGCAGTATATCTATAGTAATTCCGCAAAAATACCATAATTATTATAGAAAACTATTGTATTTTTACTGTAGTATTTTATGGTCATTTTTCATAAGGGAACTGTCCAGTAAAATTATCCATCAACCATCTCCAAACTATCCTTTAAATTGTTCAAACCATCCTACAAATTTTGACAAAATATCCCAGAATTATTCCCTGTTTGCTTAACAAACCCCAACTGTCCACCAAACTAGCAACCAAACCATCCACTAAGCGCCCACTGTCGGTTAGCCACTTGAAAAATGCCCACCAACTATCAGCCCCTCTCCCACCGATCTGAGACATACAGTATTTACACACGATCGCAGCGGAGATCTCCGTTTCCTCCTGCTTGTGGTTTCAGCTGCTGAGGAAGTAAAGCTGTGACCTGGTTTCTAATTCTAATCCTGTTCTTTTCCAGAGAGCATATTTTTAATGGAAACAGAACAACCCAAGAACCTTCTCTTGTTCGGGATTTTTACGTCCACGAGGTAGGTGAGCCGCAAATCCTTTTTCCACTCTAAAAATCTGACTGCATTTCTTGGCTGATGCTAGCGCTGTTGGATTCAGTGCCCATACCTACATAAAACACACTCACGAAGCACTTTATTGGGAACACCGATCTTATACTTGGTAAGGCCTCCTTTTGCTAAAAGAACAGCCTATATCCTTCGTGGGATGGATTTGATGTGATGTTAGAAACATTACTTTGATATTCTGGCCAATGTTTGCTTGATTGGGTGACATGTTTTTGGATGATTTGATAGGTGCACTTTCATACAGTGAATCTCGTCTACTATCAAGTTCGAAAGGTCCTCTGTTTCATTCAGATCTGCTGACTGTCGAAACCCTTGAGATGCTCTGAACTCACTTTCATGTTCAGGAAACCATTTTTGGATTACCTTTTCTTTGTGATATGGTGCATTATTATGCTGGAAGTAGCTAGGGCAAATTTTGGCCATTACAGGTGCTGGCTGCCGGCACCTGTTTGTTTGTGATAAGTGTATGAGGTGTCATGTTTTGTGTTTGAATTGTATTGCATTGGTAACCCTCCTCATATTTATAGTTTGTTTTTTAGCCGGGTAAAAATTACGTCACTGGATCAATGTGTCATACTACCGCAAACACCCCTTGGCCGGATACTTTTTCTATCTGGCTGGCTACTCAGGATTTTGGGAAACCCCCCTGGGCCGTATGGGGATTCTCATGGTCAGCAACAGTACTCACATCTGCTGTGGCATTTAAGGATGGCATTCAAAGTGTTGCCAAGAAAACATTTCCCAAACCATTTAACCACCCTGACCAGCTGCAATCGATATTCATTAGACCATCCTGCTTTTTCCAAAATTTCAGCTGTTCAGTTTTGGAGAGTCTGTGCCCACTGTGGTCTCGGCTGAGTGGAATCCGACGTGCAGTCATAGCCCGTCTGCCTGATGGTTCGAAGAACGGTGATTTCAATCACTCACGCCTTTGTTGTCAACTTTAACCATTCGAGTCATTCTCCAGACTGCTGCTCCACTGGATCTTTTTTTGTTTTTAACACCATTCTGTGTAAATTCTAGGGACTGTTGTGCTTTTTTAAAACCGAGGAGATCAACAGATTGATAAATACTGCAGCCAGCCCATCTGGAACTAACCATGACACAGTCAAAGCGACAGATAATTTTTTTTCCCCACTCTGATGTTTGATGTGAACATAAACTAAAACCCTGACCTGAATCAGTATGGCTGAGTGCACTGCACTGCTGGTACGTGATTGGCTGATTGGATAATTGCAAGAAGAAGGATGTGTGAAGGTGTTCCAGATAAGGGGTTGGGTGTCTGTACATGCTATATGTTCAGATGCGATATTGGAACGGGGGTGTGACG
The DNA here is from genome assembly GCA_029721435.1 of Gymnothorax reevesii. Lineage (NCBI taxonomy): Eukaryota > Metazoa > Chordata > Actinopteri > Anguilliformes > Muraenidae > Gymnothorax > Gymnothorax reevesii. The sequence continues at coordinate 107,703,354 of CM056579.1, forward strand.
GGTCTCCTTTAAAGACAGTGACTCAGCGAGTGAAGGTACAGTCAGTTATACAGTTATACAGTCAGTCATGAAGTGATTTTGTAGCTCTGTTGCTGAGTTTCAGTAAGTGACTACACATTCTCAGCTGGTGGGATTGATCAGCATGGAGCTGATGCAGCAAATACTAGGCTATTGAGAAATGTGCTGGTATCGCCTCAGCCTGCAGAAATATTGCTATTACAGTAATAGCATTATGGAATGTCAGTATCATTATTGTTGTTATGGATACATTTTTACCAGACGTACAGCGACAAGCGATGTTTTCAGTTGTGTGTGTGTGTGTGTGTGTGTGTGTGAGCATTGAGATTTGAGTTGTTTTTGAGTCTGTTTTTCTGTTATCGTCTGTTCGATAACTTTTGAACGCTACATTGAAAACTGATGAAACTTGGTAGGTATATGGCTTTTACAAATATCTAGCTTGGGATTGAAAATGGGGGTCGTAGGTGTTTGGCGTGGGGGGCTAAATGTGGGGCTTGTGGCTGGTGTGATCTCATCCTCAGGTGGTCTCTAGTTATTTGCTATTACAGGTTGATACTTTTCTGAAGGACCAATAGAACTAGGTATTATTATTCATCTAAGTATTCATACTACCAATGCTGTGCAATAGTCTAAGGAAAGGTCATTGTCCAGTATTTGTAATGTAAGGGTGCGCTCATGGTTTTATGATGTTCACGCGCTCAGTCACATGAAGTTTTTTTGGCTGGGAACGGTCATGTGTATGGACTGTTTATTAGCTCAGATCTGGGTATCTGTCGGTAGAGGATGTCCATACAGAGAGTTTGTGAGCCCTGATCAGTCTTGCAGATCGGGGAGGTCATGTGTTCTGTGCGTTTATGATTTGGCTGCCTTGCAGTCAGGATGGGGCGTGTGTTCTGCGCACTGTCTCATGCCCTTATAAAGTAGCATTGCAGCCACTCAGTGAAGGCAGTGAGATTTTCCATCCTCAGCCAGTGCAAACAGGGGCACACCACATTATTCAAACAGCCCATCTCTTCCTCTGCCTGTTTCAGTGCTCTGTGTTTACCCTGCTCGCTGAGGTTTTCCGCTATTGACGGCGTTATTTCAGCCAAACCACGCGCTTTCGCTTGGATACAGGTCCAGCGCCACTTGCAGGAGTGTGCCAGTGAACCCACCCCATTCCTGTAACTGGGAAATCCGGAAACAGGGCGGGGCCCTGAGGGAGCTTCGAAGCACTGCACAGGAAGTGCATTCTCTGTGATGGAGTTTCCAACAGGAAGTGCATGCTTTAGGGTGCCTCGGCGCAGAAAGCGTCTTTGGGAACGAACATCACCTGGAAATACTGTGTCCTCTGAAATTATTGGTGCCCTTAATGAATATGAACAAAACCGGCTGTGGAAAAAAAATTCCTTCGTTGTTTATCCTCTCGGTCTTTCACTTGAAAAGTTCACATAAGTCTTACCATTTGAAGTAGAATTATTGAAAGATTTATTAACACCCCATGGACAAACTATGGTTAAAAGCTAACTGAAGAATATTGCCAGTTATGTTTAATCATTTTAAGTTCACCCATTTGATTAGGAATGCGTACTTGGTCAACCCTGACTTCCTGTTTCACTAGAGTTAATATTAGGTGACACCGGCCAAGTTCCCTTAGCCATTCATCACTACAGGAAAGACTTGAGACCACAGTGATGATGTGCGACAAAAAGCTGTTGAGCTGGAAAATTCAAGAAATGAAAATCTCTCAGCAGTTGAAAATGCCCTTTGCCACAATCAGGGCAAAATTTAAAAAGCTTTAAGGGACAGGAGATGTTTAGAATCAGCCTGGAAGAGGATGTTTTTGTGCAAATTGGCAAAAAAATCTCCAAAGATCACTGCTGGAGAATTGTAGAGGTAATTTGAGTCTGAATGTCAGAAAATCTCCATAACTACAATCAGATGCCACCTCCAATGCCTCAAGTTGTTTTGGAAGGTTGCTGGAAAAAAAGCTGTCCATCAACAACAAACTGAAGTGCCTTCAATTTTCTAAATGTTTCTGGAACTTTCAGTGGGATCAGATCGTGTGGTCAGATGAGACCAAAATCAGGCATCTTGACAACAAACATCAAATGTGGGTTCGGTTTGGACTCAATGGCCATACAGAAATGCATCTCTTACACTCCGTAAAGTGTGGCAGTGGATCTTTGATGTTGTGGGGCTGTTTTTCTTCAAAGCGTCCTTGACATTTTCTTGGGATACATGATATCTTGGAATCCATAAAATACCTGTATATTTATATGAAAACCTGACAGTCTTTGCCAGGAAGCTTAAAATAGGCTGTGGCTGGACTTTCTAACTGGACAATGATCTGAAGCACACCTCAGAGTCTACACAAAAAGTGTTTACTGACTGCAGATTAAAGGTTTTGCCATGGTCATCACAGTCCTGTATCCTAAACTCCATTGAAAATGTCTGGGATGCGCTTAAGAGGAGAGTCCACCGAATCGGAAGGTTCTGGAGAGATTCGGTGTAGAGAAATGGTCACAGATCCTGTGCCAGGAGTTTGCTGACCTCGTCACAGACTTTAGGAGAAGACAGGACTGTTCTCTTCTATTACAGTAATCCTGTTAATAAATACTCCCTGGTGGATTGTACCCTGAGTCTGTGTTTGGTTCTTTTGGTTCCATAACTGAAAGATCAAGAGGATAAACGGCAAAGACTTTTTTGTTTCTCATTTTGCTAATATGTTCCAGCGTGTGCCAGTGATACTTAAGGGCACTTAGATTTGGCTAGCAGTCATGAGAAGGAGCATCTGAATGGGATATTTAACACTGGAGTGCGGGCAGCTCCTTCCAGCGAGGTAACACAGGACTAACCATGGAGGAAGGGAATAACTGATTATGAACCTCAATGAGTACACTATTCCTTGCAGTTTCCCTGTTTGAACAGTGATGTCATTATCAGACACTACTGAGTTTGTGATGTGTTGAAGAAAAAGTCATCTGATTTCATCTCAAGGTACCTTAAAAATCGCTGTGAAACTCACCTTTGACCCGTGTGAAGTTTTCTTCCGGGGTCAAAGAAAAGTGGAGAGGAAATCAAAAAAGCTGGCTGTTTAGGGCCATTTCGCTGCACCCGTCATCTCAGCTGGTCTGAGAGGAAGTGCATTTTTTTTCTCTTAGTACTGGCTGTAAGTGCATTATCTGTCCTGGGGACTCTGACAGGAAGTGCATGTTTTGGCTTGGTGACTGTGACAGAAAATAAGTGTTCTTTCCAGTGGCTCTGCCCTGAGGACGCTATCAGGAAGTGTGGGGTGTTTCTTTATCAAAGATTGACACATCCACACTTACAATCCTGTGAATTACGTTCTTACAGCAGAGTCACAAGGTAAAGATGGCAATATAACGTCACAAATTATGTAAATGTTACCAACAGAACTTCATTTTGTCGTGATCATTTCTTAGTCTTTACAAAACATGTGTTCATCTTGGTTATTCGGTAAATACAAGTAAATAGTTTAATTGTTTATTAGGAAAACTTAAAAAGAAACAGCAAGAGGAGAATCCTGCAGTGGCCGTTTGGTGGGTGGGATGTACCGTGATTTTTGCAGAAAGGGTTGTGGTCCTTGTCACATTTTAGAAACAAAAATGCATAATTCAGTGTGCAAATCAACAACTCATATCGCATTTTGGCAAAAATTGAACATGAAATTAATAAGATCGCTACCGACCAACTGGCGACGGGAGTTTCATATTTTCAAATTTGCGGTATATCGCATTTTGGAACCAAACTCTTCAATCGTACCAGTGAATATGATGTCACAAGCATTCATCAGACTGCAAGTATCGACTCTGAGGAACAGCCAGTGCTGTCCTTTTAGCTCCGGCGAGGTGCGCGTTCTCTGTTTAAGTAACTTTGACAGGATGTGCTTTATCAATCCCAATGACCCTGACAGGAAGTGTACTCTCTCTCTCTCTCTCTGTCTCTCTCTCTCTCTCTCTCTGAGTCTTGAGAGGAAGTCAATTTTTTGTCATGGAGACCCTGAAAGAAAACATGTTTGCTGCCCTGTCGGCTTTTATAGAAAGTGGTCAGTGATTTTGACAGGAAGTATTTGTCTGTCCACAGCTCGGTGTTCCATGGATCGGCAGTGTGCATGTACAATATGGCTGACATCCTGAAAGTCTTCAACGGCCCCTACGCACACAGAGATGGACCAAACTTCCAGTGGGTTCCGTACCAGGGCCGAATCCCTTACCCTCGACCTGGCACGGTGAGTTCTAGGGGCGGAGATTCGGTGGGGTTGAGGGAGACATTCAGCTTATCACTCTGAATTTTTAGTCAGAGTTTTCTTCCTTTCCAATACCAACCTTGAAATGCTGTTAGTCCTTGATTTCCCAGAGTTCTTTGTGAATTCTTGGATGCTCCAATCAAAATGAAATTTGCTGTGTGCGTTGGTAATGGGTAGAAGGTGGTTTTTTAAAATCGGCACGTTGTGATCTCGAATACGCCCGTAATAGCAGCCTTCTTGAAATTGATTTCTGTTGATTTCAAGTACAATGAATGACCTGCCCAGATTTACTGTTTGAGTTGATAGTGGGTAGAGGAGGGATCTTTTTAAAAATTGTCCTGCTATAATTTTCAATATGGTATATTAAATATGGTTTCCATTTATTTCGAGGACAACAAATAATTGTATTAAATTCAATATTGCTGTGCGCGTTATTGATGGGTGGAAGACGAATCCATTTGAAAATGGGTGTATTTCCATTTTCAATATGGCCTCCGGAGCGGCTAACTTCAATTTGGTTTTCATTGATTTTGTGGAGAACTCATGATCTGATAAAATTCACATGTGCAGTGTGTGTTGGCGGTGAGCCGTCACGGCAGCCATCCTGAATTTAGTTTCCATTTTTAGTTGATTTAAAAGAGAATGAGTCATCCAATCAAATTGAACTTGGCTCTGCGTGTTGGGGTGTGAGAAGGGGAAGGCTGCTCTCTAAAATGGATGCAGAGCCATTTCTCATCAAGCAAAGTATCTGTCAGCCTACAGCTGGATGGTATCGATGCTTCTTGCAGTGTCCGCGCAGGAACGTACACACTCCTCTGCGCAGGCTCTTCACCTGCAGTGTCAGGGACATATTCCATGCCTCGCACTGCTGTTGTGTAGAGTTCTGCAATGTTTTCGTAAACAATTATTCCCACTCATAATTTATTCATGCAACTAGATTAAGAGCTTTTTGTAGACTCTGGCCAAATGAAGGCTAATCTGAGTGTCATCTATTATCATGTGGTATACCTGCAAACATCAGCGGACTTTGAAGACTTTGACAGACAGACAAGCAGTTGAAAGCAGTGGCATACCCTGCTGTAATGGACAAGCAGAATGTGGCTTATGTCTGTTTTTTCATTATGTTATTACACTAATTGCCACTTGCCATATTACATACTTAACGTGGGATATTGCCCTGTACCGGCTTACACTTTTAAAGATACCGTGGTCACTTCACATTGCTCAAATTCTTGTTTTTCAATTAAAAGACATTCTTTCTGCCGGAAGTTTCTATGTGATTAGTTCTGCGTACCGTCAGGCTTTAAAGGCTTATTAGTCATGGTCTCTGGCTCGAGCTGGACGGGGCTGACTCAGTCTGTCTCTGTGATCAGCTGCTAAGACTGAGGATAGCGAAGCTGCCTGTTGCCTCTCGGAAGTGTTTCACCGTCGTACATCTTTTTTTTTAAGGTCCATTTTGTCCCTTCAGAACACCCTGTTCTAATTAGTGGTTCTCGTTTAAAGAAACAAATTTGAACAGGATTTTTCCTCGGGTCTAAGTCTAACTGTTTCCCTCTGCATCAGTCTGCTGCAGTTAAATGATGTCATTCCCTCCCCTCATTTGAACTGCTCAAAGAAGTGAAATTACAGTAACCAGTCAACTGTGGTTCAGTGATGTGTGTATTCACTCACAAATCAGCTATTAAATCTGCTGGTGAAGTGCGTTGAATATAAGTTAGAAAGCAAACCCATATGAAGCCCATTATTTCATCAAAATGTGATGTACTTATGGAGCTGAATAAATGTGGATTTCAATTTACCCATAGTGCCCTGGAGGGGCGTTCACCCCGAGCCTTCGCTCCACTAAAGAGTTCCCAGATGAGGTGGTGACGTTCATCAGGACCCACCCGTCGATGTTCAATCCCATCTACCCCGTGGGCAGGAAGCCGCTGGTGGTGCGCACGCAGGCTGACTACAAGTACACCGCCATCGCTGTGGACCAGGTCACTGCGACCGACGGTCGCTATCAAGTGCTGTTCCTGGGCACAGGTAGGACGGTGTTATAATTCCTCCACCCTGAGGTTTTTGTGTGGGAAGTTCAGATGCTCTCTCTGGGTTTGCATGGGTTTCCTGCTACGGTCCAAAGACACCGATGTCAGGCTGATTGGAAACTTGAAATTTCCCGTTGGTATGAGTGTGTAAGTGAATGCTGTCTTAATGTTGGAGCCTGTCCTCCAACCGAATACACCCGCAAAGGTCATTTGTTCAACTGATTATTCCGACCTAAAGTTATCTTAAGGAGTTACGCGAACTCTAGCGGTCGTAAAACAACAATCTGGTTTCCATCGTCAGCGTCACCATCACAAAATCCCTAATCTAACCCTAATCCTAACCCTTACTCTAACCCCAACCCCAACTCTAACCCTTAACCTAACTCTAACTGTCACTCTAACCCTAACCCTAATTTGAAATCTAATTCTACCTCACACTGTAACTCTAACTCCTGCTACCAGTAGGGGCGCTATTTAAGGAAATGCTCCAATTGGTCGTGCGTCAGGGCAAATGATCTGTTTGGGCGTATGGCCGAAGGACAGGTTGCAATGGTATGTGTGTCCTGTGATGGATTGGTGAGCTGTCCAGGGTGGGTCCCTCCCTCCTGCCCGTTGCATGCTGGGACAGGCTCCAGCTCCAGGTGACCCTTGCTTGGAATTAGACAGTTAGATACTGCCTGAATGGATCAACCCTATAAAATCTACCGACCCAAATATGAGTCTGTCAAATGCAGCTGCTGTATTCAAATCCTAATCACAGAAAAATGTGTATAAAATGATGTACAAGATCTAGGTAGTATCTAATAATGTAATGCTGTGGCCATAAAAGTATTGCATCCTGAGTTTGAATATTTATCTCAATATATGTGGGATGTAGCTTCAGTGAAGGGCTGCAACTGGCCGATGCAGAATACGTACGTGACGCTGTCCTGTGTTATGAAACAATGTCGTTTTTACGTTGCATCTAGTTAAGGGAAAACTAAGTCTAAGTTATATTTTTGCATGGGATCTGCTGTATTGATGAGCTTGTTTTGTGATTAATTCAATTCTTTGACTGATTGATTACCCTCAGATAAAGGAACAGTGCAGAAAGTAATTACCCTGCCCTCTAACCACTCTCTGGATGAGGATCTGATTCTGGAGGAGCTGGAAGTGTTTAAGGTCTGACCTTAAAATCAACTGCAGATGCAACACATTGACGCACCTGCAGGGAGGGCATTTCACTCACAATAGAGATTTAGTCACATTTACACGACAGATTTTCCCAACTTTACTGCAGAGGTTCACACAAATTTACATCCAATATTTAACGTAGCCCCGCGTATTGATGCCACAGAACTCACTGCTTAAACCTACAGTCACTACATTTATCGTTACGCCGTTCGGTATCCTCTACACCAGGGGTTCCCAAACCTGGCGCTGGGGACCCACTGTGTCCGCTGGTTTTTGTTCCAGCCACGATTGTAATCCCAGAATTTTGTTGAGCTGCTAATTTTTCTTAACTGTGCTACCTCTACTGATATGGATTATTTACACTTTCTGTCACATTGAGAAGCCACATTATGTCAGCATTAGTTATTGAGGCTTTTCCTGAAGAGCTGCATATTAAAATCGTGCATTTTACAAACTACTTTATTGAATAAAAAGGATAGAAAATTGTGACTTTTGAAATAGTAAAATCAACTGACTTAATTTTTAACTGTGGTCATGTGGTCACTAAAATTAACTATTTATTAGGTAATAAAGATTTCAAAGACAAAGCAAATTATGAATCAAACCTGTTTTATGATGTTTTTGTGATTGGTTTTAGGAAAACCATTTGTAAAGAACTTGAGCACCTCTGTTCAGAAGCTTAAGGGGTAATCTGGGTATAAATCGGCAAAATTTGATTATTTTTCCAAAAAATTTTTTTGAATAAAAATATTCGATAATAACCCACCTGTAATAATCAATAATTGCTACAAGGATTAAAAACTGAATTTTGCGATAAAATCATGATTTAAAAGCAACTGTGATGATAAAATTTTCTCTCCAGGAAAGTGATAAACATTTGAATAATCAAATAATACAGTCTAAAAAATGGGTGTAAGCCACAGACTAAGACTTCAACGCAGCCTAATGCATTTTCCATTGATTTCCTAAGGTATTTCTTTTTCCACGTTTCTCATGTTTGTGGCAGCCATAACTTTTTTTAATTTATCATTGAAAATCAATGAAATTGGGCCGCAGGTACTTTACTTCATTAGAAATGCATTGACATAGGGAAATTTTGCCCATCTGTTACATAGTTTGAATATTTGGAGTATTCGTGAGATTCTGCGCAAAATTATTTCAAATTTGAGTAAAATGCCACAAAATCACAAAACTGATAAATTGGGCAAAAAATGGCTATGTAATCGCATTTGGATAAGCAATGGCTTTTAAATAATGAAAGAAAAACTGAATTCTATTGTAGAATTGAGGAGGAATTGGTGCCAGAAGTTTTCTGCATATTTAATGAGCTTGCTTGGTTACCATGGCAACCGCATAAACAGTAAAATGCAAACTTGTGTCTTTCTTGGTGGTCATTACATATACCTCTTTAGATTAATTCTGAGTTGTTTCCTGGTGTCATTTTTGATTTAACCCCAGATCAACCCTTAAATAGCAGCTTATTGATTTTCCACATCTGGCTTGGCTTCTTCACCAGGAAAGTCACAAAACGAGCACAAGATAAACATTTGCCTTTTAAACATTGTTGAATGCATTGCCATATTTGTCAAAGTGATTTTAGCAGGTTCTTTGGCCTGAAAAGCAATTAATTTAAAAAATCAACGCCTTGCTAATGTTGGGATTGTAAGTGTGGTTGGAACAAAAACCAGCATACAAAATGGGTCCCCAGGACCAAGTTTTGGAACCCCAGCTCTACACAAACAGCTTATCACCGGCAGATCAAAAAAGTAAGCCCCTCGCAAAATTTCGACTCCTTGTCTTTCAGGAACAAAAGTTTGAAAGCAATACGTTAATGTCTTATGAAGTCTCCTGACATTAGTGCGTCCCAATAAAGGAAAATTTTGAAACTAATTCTCTTGGGCAACAATGGAGGTGATTGACAGGTTCAACAAGCAATCATTTTAACCGTCAGAGTGCTGAAATAATTTTTTTTTTTAAATATAAATTTCGTTATCTTGTGCTGCAGAGAACCTATCATATGGCGACTCGTTTGAAAGAGCTTTCCAGCAGGAGCTCTTTTAAACGAGTTGCCACATTATAGGTTTCAACAGCTTTGATTTTGATATTTTACATCATTGGCCAACTGCAGTTGCCTATATCACTCTAAGGGTTAAAATGTCTTGATCTGAGCAGCATACCTTCTTCAGTAATGTGACGTATGAACTAATGACTGAAGGTTCACAAGCTGGGGAGAACTGATTCACTTACTGACGCCAAGAAGGCTGCTAGCTTTGCACTACAAAATGGTTAAATCTTTTGGGAAGGAACGATGAGCAAATTCACTCAGGTGATATTTAAAACCCAGCATTCTCCCGATATTTATGAAAGAGCTTATTGGATTTTGGCTTTTGTAATGGTCAAAGTTTCATGAAAAACACATGCGAAATTCCAAAATTCTGTGGCAACCATTGGCGCAACTATGCAACGTACATCTACTGAAGATATTTACATCCCAGTCCTGCAGTAATTTGCATCGTCAGAGAAGAGTTTTGCTCACTGGAGATTGTCAAAAAAGAGACGTTTGAGACTTTTATATTAGAGATCTGCGCTCTTTGAGAGAAGAAAGACTCACACACAGCGGGACACAGAGTTCTCCCTCTCTCTCCGCGGCAGTAAAACAGGATCAGGCATTTCCCTGCATCTGATCAAATGCAGCTGTCCATGCTGATGGAGCCCAAGGAATGTTCTAGATGGCTGGGAGAATGAATGATGGCCTGTTGATCTTTATACATTGAGCATGCTGTGAGTTTTCTCTTTGGTAAAGGAGTTGAAATCACACAGAGTATTGACCTCTCTTTACTGTCCCTTCCAGAACGAGGCTCCGGTGACACATTTAAGAATCTCCTCTAAAAAGGTTGGTTTGTGTGATCAGCGTGATGGTAACTTCACCAGAGTCATTTTGCCAGCTTAGCAAGAATGTAAAATCTACTCAGTATTTTCAGGGCTGCGTAACACGGTAGTCAGTCCTGTTGTGCTCTGAAAATTGATTGTGGAAGTAGAGGTGTGTGTGTGTGTGTGTGTGTGTGTGTGTGTGTGTGTGTGTGTGTGTGCGCGTGTGTGTGTGTGTGTGTGTGTGTGTGTGTGTGTGTGTACTTATGTGAGTTCTCTGCTTGTGTTTCAGCAACAACTGTACGCCAGTTCAGAGTATGGGGTCTCCCAGGTGTCTTTGCACCGTTGCCATGCCTACGGCCCAGCGTGTGCTGACTGCTGTCTGGCCAGAGACCCGTACTGCGCCTGGGACGGATTGACCTGCTCACACTTCTATCCTATGGGGAAAAGGTATTTCCATAAACTTCTAATGTGTACCCTAATTACCCAGCGTAATGAACCTGCTCCTGCCAAAACATGCTGCCATTGTCCCCAGAGACCTGCCTCGATAAAGTTACTGCGCTTAAGTCACTTACCCCTGAGCAAAAAGTGCTGGAATTACTCCATAATACATATTACGCTTTCCCTGAACACCATCTTTTCCCCGGTTCTCCTTAAGTACATGCTAGAGCTGGAAATTTTACCGTGAAATAATCACTGCTGATTTTCAAAGTGCAGTTTTGATCATTACCTCCATATGATATATTGCCGACCCGTCCATTTCATTTTATAAACTTTATGTGGTTGTTGACATCCAAACTTGTACACACACTGGACAACATCAGTGATATCTGTCGGGTGTTGCTAGCACACTCTATTTTATGTGGTTACATAAATAATGATACCTGCTACATGGCTCCAAAGGTTGTTACACTAAGGACATATTTGATAATCATTGATTTTATTGCCCTGCGGTAGTACTTACCCTGTCTGCCTCTTACATCCCACATTCCTACCCCACCGAGAGGCAACAGAGGAATAGCTTTTCCATCTGTGGTGTCCAACAGTTTGCCCAGAGTAAATTTCTTTTGTTTATTGTTTCGTAAGAACCATTTGTCAAGCTGAGTAGTCTGTGTTGATCACTGTGAATATGTTCATACGCTTCTCATTGCTGCTAATTGCATGGGTGTAGCTGTTGTTAACCGCAGTTCAGGTTTAGTTGGGTCTGACAGCGAGTCCTTTTCTACATCTGAAGTTCTCTTCTCATCGCTGTGGAGCTCTTGGCTGTTTTGCTGTATAACGCTGCTGGAATGTGCTTCTCGGAGCCAGATGTGTCTAAAACAAATACCTCTCAAAAATAATATGTTCTTCATTTGGGATTAAAATCCAATCAACAGAATAAAACTTGTGTTCTGTGTGCTTTTATGTTTGTGGCTTTCTTTGTGTGTGTGTGTGTGTGTGTGTGTTTGTGACTGTAGCAGGAGGAGCAGAAGGCAGGATATCATACATGGGAACGCTTTAACGCAGTGCAAAGGATTCAATCTCAAGGGTAAGATCCTTCATATCCCATGATCCTTCACTCCAGAGGTCTTCTGACTGCAGCAATACGATTGGTTCTGCAGGCTTGCTGCACTCTCCAGCCAATCTCATCTCTCTCTGATCTCTCCAATCCCGATCCCCACACTCTCAAAGTTAGAGGCACGTCCCCACAAAGTCCAGGAGTGTTTAGGGTTGTACAACCACCAAATCATCAGGTGTATGATGACTCTCCTGCTGACATTTTGAGCTCTTTATTACTGTCTGTTAATTTGCATTTCTGCGGACTTTGCCTTAGGAAATTACCCACAATTATTAGCGTTGTGATGTTAAAACAAAGCATTACCAAAGGAAGCCTGGAAGCATTTTTTTTTAAATGAGGGGGAAAAAAAATGAACGCACATGGAACATAAAAGGAGCAGTTACCGTAACAAGCTAAAACATTCATGGCACATGAAATTAGCAGAGTACAAGCACACATTACTAACCAAGTTTGCTTCTTAGAAGCCAAGAGCCTGGGAAGTGTTCAAATCATGCAGTCTGTCCCACGTGTGCCTCCATAGCTGCGAAGAAAGTAAAAAGTGTAAAACAAAACGTCCCAAGCCCACAATGGTAGAATAACAAGTCTTGACGTTGTCTAGCTAACAGTCCCATTCCTATTTATACTCATACATATTTATATAGGTTTTCAACAGCTTCTGATTTTGGCATCTTACATCATTGGGCAACTATTGTTGCGCTCTAAGGGTTAAGTCCCTGAGGGTTCAGGGGTCAATGGTGGGCCTGGGTCTCTCTGTGCTTACCTGCATAAGTGTGCTCTAGTGTATTCAGGTGGATTGATTTATGTTTGTGTGTTCGTTGTAGAGTACAGGAACGCTGCAGAAATGGTGCAGTATGGCGTACGGAACAACACCACTTTCCTGGAGTGTTTGCCGAAGACTCCTCAGGTTTCCATCAAGTGGCTGATTCAGAGGGACAATGACCGGCGGAAGGAGGTGCTCTTCGACATGAGTTTGAGCTTTTTAATGCTGTGGTTATGTGTACTCTGGGTTCTTCAATGCTTATTAATCAATCAATCAAATCCTTTATTTCACCAGATAAAACCAGTTGAGACCAATGTCTCTTTCTCAATGGTGATCTGGCGAAACAATTAATGCTGTGCTTATGCGTACTCCGGGGCCGTCAGTGCTTTGTAATGCTGGTTTTTGTGTACTCTGTGTTCATCAGTGGTTTTTAATGCTGTGTTCATGTGTACACTGTGTTCGTCAGCAGGCTCATATCCTGTGGCGCACGATAGCACATGCTAAACTCAGCGTGGGTTCTCATGAGTGCGGTTCATTTTTAAGAACAGTGTATTAGCTCTGTACATTTTAATCAGCGCAGTATTTACTGCTGCATAGATTAAACTGTGGTCTTTACCACAGTGTTTAATTAGCAATATTTGGCTTGGTGTATGTTGATTAGCACACTGTATATCAAGGTATTAATGAAACCGGGTGCTTATTTTTGAGGCGTTTGGCGCACTGCCTTGTTTAGCCCTGTGTTTCATTCAGTGCATGTCATTTTGCTAAGTGTTCGGTGAAATACATTTTCATGAGCACTATTTGTTCATCGCTGTCCTGACTAGTGCTGTATTTAGTGATTGCATTCAGCTCAGCATTTTAGAACAGAGTGTCTTTTAATTAGCAGAAGTGGACAATCCAGTTCTCCTCAGTAACTTGTTCCAACCAGTTAGATTTAGCAATTAGAAAAAAAGCCTTCAGCCTGGTAGTTGAAGTCGCTCGTAAAATCAGCCAGATTAACCCATGGGTGGACTTTCTGACCTCTGGAATTTCCTCCTGATTTCATTAGTGCAGTATTCAGCACATTGAGTTATATGACACCGCCTTTGGCACAGTGTTTTTTTATGTGGCACCATGTTCATTAGCGCATGGCATAGTAACTGTAGCAGCGTGTGTTCATTATTGCTAAGAATAGCTCTGTATTTGTTAATCAGTTGTGCTTAATACAGCATTTGCTAACCAGGGCGGTACGTGCTAATTACCGCAGCGTGTGTTTCCATGCAGGTGAAGCTGAGTAACAGAGTCCTGTCCACCGAGCACGGTCTGCTCTTCCGCACCGTCCAGCTCTCAGACCAGGGCCTTTATCACTGCCTGGCAACTGAAAACGGATTCAAGCGCACGGTGGCCAAGATCCGGCTGCGAGTTCTGAGTTCAGTGACGGACAGGCAGCTGGCCCCCAAGGTCACGCAGGGGTCGCTGAGCATGGGCGACGAGTTAGCCATGCAGCGCTACTGCAAGGAGAAGCAACAGGCCCAGACGTTCGGTCCGCTGAGGGGAGACCTTGCGAAACTGAAGAAAATCGCAGAACTCCGGAAGAGCAGGAGTCGTAGGCATCCTGTCCCTTGGGACTAAGCAGGGCTTTTGGAGTTGGAGAGAAGGGGGGACCGGGGTTGAGGTTGGGTGTGGCTTGGGGTTTTACTGGTAGGGGCTCACATGCACAAATACATGTACTCTCCTTGTCAAAAAATTTTCAGAAAGTGAAGAATTTTCAAACAGTGGGATATTGAAAAAAATGTTTCTTGAATACAATTTACCACAAATTATCTTGATTTTACTTCCCTTTACTCTAAAATTTGGGGAAATATCCCATGAAATAAAAGATGTTGTTTTAACTTCTCGCTATTCACATCTATTATAATGTTTACTTTTGACATTCACAATTTAAAACTGCTTATGTTTCGCTAAAAACTTGAGTGGAAATGTTTTGTCTGGTTGTGTGTGCATTCACATAAACTCATAAACAAACACACACAATCGTATGGTAATTACATCTGTCTTTCCTGAAAGTTCTTGGATACATTTACCCTCACATAATATGGTACGTTATTTATGTGCTCGACCAGGGGTGACTAGCCCTGTAAATAAAGGGTCAGAGCCCAGGTACGCAGGTCAGAGCGCAGCAGTATGACACAAAATTCAGCTAAAAATCTAATAATGGTCTTCAGTTAAGACCTGCACCATGTTAACTCTTTCAGAGATTACACAGCTCCTTTTCTAAATTTACTGTCAAAATGAAGGAAACTATCAATTCCGGTTTAGTGGCATTATTTTGGATGAAAAAGACAATAAAGTGAAAATTGCAAATAATCATGAAAAATAATCTGCATGTGTGTGTATGAGTGTTTGCGTGTGCGTGTGTTTTTTTGTGTATGTGAATGTGTGAGCATATCCTAATTTTGCTATTTAGATTTTGCTAGTCAAAATGTCTTTTCCACAAAGAGTTCAAATGAGCCAGAAAGCATCAAGCTTTGCTGTGCTCTGAATGTATAGAGTAGGTGGATATTCCCATACATATAAAATGCAGGGAATTTAATCCACATTCACAATGACTTTCACTCACATACAGATTTAAATGCAGGTCATCCTCAGTGTTGGGAGTAATACATTACCTTAGTAACTTATTACAGTAATATTTATTTCATGAGTAACTAAGAAATATAGCAGATTGCTGTTAAAATTTGGGTAAAATTTTCAAAGTTGCTCCATTAAATAATATATTACATGGCCCTCTATAAAAATGTCATATTTTCTAATTTATTTACTCAATCTTGCTCAATTATCCACTCAATTATCTACACCAGTGGATGCACAATGAAAAAAGTAATGCCACATTTCCTGAATCATTTTCATTTCCGGTCATTTCCATGTCTGGTTCACACGGTTTATACTGAAAATTTTCAGTTTGACAAACAAAAAAAAAAAATTGCTGAAGCACTCAACCGTCCAAAAACTAGTATACTTAAGAAAAGTAAGGACTCCACTGTTTTTTTTGGATAAAACAGACAGAAATTATATTTTCTTTGGTGAATTGGAGATATTAAAATATTGTGAAAGATATTATTGAAGAATCTGAGGATTTGATGTAACGAAATATTTTCTCTGGAGCAGAGTCAATGTTTACCACTATTTTATTGTCTGATTATTTTTTCTTCATTGTAATGACGCATGACATGTCTGACATAATCATATCATGTAATTACAATGATCAGTATACACATTTTGGGCTTCACTGAATTCATTATATAAACTTTACACTAATTATTGTGCTTAGATAGTCATATTAGTGTCTAGAGGCAAATTACCATGATGATGTCATAATGCATGTAATTTGCTTGAAACATCCAATTCTGTTATTATTCAATGATATAATTGTTAATAATAATAATAATAATAATAATAATTCTCCACTTTACAGTATGATTAATGTTTTACGGTTTACTATCAAAAACAAAAATAGTTGGAATTATTATTATTATTATTATTATTGTGTAATGTTCTCAGTGGAATAATTAGACAAAGTCTGTGTATATGTACAGTTTTTTTTTTTTTTTTTTGTGCGTGAGTGTGCGTGCATGCATGGGTGTGTGTGTGTGTGTGTGTGTGCGTGAGTGTGCGCGTGCATGCATGGGTGTCTGTCTGTGTGTGTGTGTGTGTGTGTGTGTGTGTGTTTATGGTTGCGCACTTTCGTTGGTATTGTCATGATTTATGCTTCAATGTGTAGGTTTTGATGTATTTTATTGAATACGTTATGAAATTTGTATATATTTTTAAGAATATTTCCTTCCCTGTTTTAGACCAGGTCTGCAAATCGCAGTCAAATTGTTCTTGTTTTTCAAGTGTTGCATAATGTTGTCTCTTGATAGTTTACATGATTTTAATGATCAAATGTACTTATTTGAAGTTTGATTAACTTGTAAACCTTTCACGATGAGTTGCCTTCAATTTGATTTTTTTTTTTTTTGTGAATTTTGCTCATTTGAAAGTCAAAGACTTAATTTGAACATGTAATTTTATTTATGAATGTAACATTCTTAATGCTTGCTAAGTGTCATTAAATGGATATGAATCTGATATACACGTCATAATGTTTGAAAATGGCACAGTTCCTAGTGCAGTTCATCGAGGGTGAGCCACGTTAGCCCTAAAGCCTCGGTTACCTACCCTTAGAATGCCAGCAGAGAGCGCTATTGTCTCAGGAATGTTTGAAGGCGCCAATTTGTTTCGCAGCTCTGGCCTGCCATGCTTTCTTGCATTCGATTGAATATTTGAACCAAGTCGCTAATATTACATGTTATAGATGAATAGTAATCACATTCTTGTCAAATACTTTATTAGGAACACCTGCTCCTTCAAACAATCAATCGTGGCCGTAACTCAATACATAATGTGTGCTAACGCAGTGAAGTGAGTTAACTTTTTTCTGAGTAAACAGTAAAATGGACAAGATTAATGCTGTTAAGGTTTTTGACAATGGTATGATTGTATTTCGAAATTGAGGTCTTAAGTGACTTCCACAACGATATGACTGTTTTTGCCGGAAGTGGTGGTTCCAGTATTCGAGAAACCGCTGCTGACTTGCGATTTTCATTCATTCCTGTCTCTGGAATTTTCAGAGAATGTTAAGAAAGTTTTAAAAAGACATCTTTGGAGCTGTAGTTCTGTGGCTGCCAATGCTATGTTAAAGGGCGGGGACAGAGGAGAGCTGGCTTATTCAAAAAACCAGAAAGATCACAAATTCTGTAAAGCAGCTTAGTGGATTTGTGGGACATCTCCAAACATACAGCACATCCAACCCTGAAGCTACATTCAGAGGATGAGGTCAGTATTCGGTGGACGGAACAAGACCTTCCATGGATGAATCCTGCCTTGTGAGCACTGGTGGTTTGCACGGTATTATGGTGTGGATAATGGTGTCTTCCTGGCACATATCAGGCCTACTGAAAGTCATCGAACATCATTTGAAAGCAATAGAATACATTAGCATTGTCGCTGAGCGTGTGCATCACTTTGAGACCACAGCCTAACCTTTTTCAAATGGATACTTCCAGCAGTATATAGTGCAACAGCCTCAGTCTGCATCATCTCTGGTTCCAGAAATTTGGCTGTGAATTCAGTTTTTCTCCTGTGGCTTTGGAAGACTCGAGTCTTGACACAATAGAGTGCATTTGAGATGAACTGGTGTGGGAGGTTCATCACATTCAAGAATCTCTGACAAATATGCAAAACTGTGGTCCTCAACTAATGGTCCTCGAGGTCCGAAAACTGCTGGTTTTCCACACATCCTTTTACTGAGACTCATGAGTAAAGACAGTCTGGCCAATCAGAGGCAATTGGTGTCAATTTACTTACCTGGGATATAAGAAAACCTGGGCTGGATTCAGATTCAAGGTCCCGATTTGAGGATCCCTGATACTCAGAATGGACCAAAGCCCATAAGGAGGGCCTCCAATGACCTGTTGAATTCATGCTGTTGAATTTGGGGCTTTTGTGTGTCCTGTTTGGTGCTGTTATTGTTGTTGATCCGTTTGGGTCCAACAGTGTGAGATGAATGCAGATTGTGCTGACTGTGGCCTACAATTCTGTGGGGAATAGGGTGGATTCAGCCCATGTAAGACCTGTCACTGAGTTCGACAAGACAAGGGCAGCCCACTGAGATCTCAAGGTGAATTTTGCAGGGTGGGTTCAATCTGATGAGATGACGTACCAGGCTGTACAAGGAGAGCTCCAGCTCTTAGAGTTTTGGATATGCAAGGACAGGCCAGGTTCAGCCCACTGGCATCTCACACAGAAAGATTCAGGAAAAGGGCTAATTTCGCCAGCTGGGATCAGGCATTAATGGTATGTTCTCATTTCCAAAGTACCTCCATCCACCACCTGGACTCTGAAACACCAGAAGCAAAGCAGACCAGTCCAGTACTAAACCTGTAAGCACTTAGCGCCCTCTAGTGCTGGATATGTGTCAAGTAGTCTCAAAACCTTGCAAGAGTTTTTTTTTTTTCCAGACAACAGCATAGAATTTTAATTGAAAATTATTGTATAGGGTCAATTATACATAAGTACGTGAAATAAAAGTGTACTATACTATTAAGAAATAATTTACATAAGAAGGCCCGATTATGCTGGCCATGAAGATTTTACAATTCTATAGCTGAATGTCGTCACAGGAAAGCTTTTGGGTATGCATTGGCGATATAATATGGAGAGGAAAGGAAGCGATATAAATATGTCGAGCATTAGATTTTGCGCCTGCGAGGCGATATTTCTAAGATCAGGGTGGGAGGACGGATTCTTCTGGGAAGCCTCTGCCTCCCTTGTTCTTCCCCCAGGGGTCCTACAGCAGCAGTTTGCAATGATCATGCTGAAAACACAGCAATCAAGCCGACCCAAAGGAGCCTGTGCTAACGAGCTCTGCTTTTCTAACAGCCGACTAATTGATTTGCTTTGTTCACAAAAGGACTGCGGTTACTGAGGGAGTCATCATTAGTGTTCACCTGTGGGTCGGCCGCTCGCAGGTGTTGTAGGGTGCTGAAGGCTCGTAATGAAGCGGAACGCAAATTCGGTCATCGTACACAAACATTCGTGCATACACAGATGCGCGCAGTGCAAACACAGCCAGATTAACGAAAGGACATGGCTTAGATCTGCTGCACAGCTTTGTATGTGGTTTTTTTTTTCTTCTCTTAAGTGAACGCTAAGGTGGTAATGTTGGTTCATTCGACATTTCTTTCTTCCATCTGCGGTGCATGGCCGGACTAGAGCTGAATTGTGGCTTCTGATTGAACTTGAGGTAATCCATGATAGTCAAGTACAGCAAACATAATATAATGTGGTTTGGGGGTCAAAGTAATGACGCCAGAAGTTATAATAACTCAACCCTCTCAGTTATTTTTTTTAATAGTTTTCAGTACATTAATGTTGTCTACATATCTGTTAATTTAGAAGCCACAAAAAAGTCTGCAACCAATCTGGCAATAAACTGTGATAAACACAATTACAGATGGTATGTTGCAATAAGCAGTCTTTCCCAAGTCTCCATTGGGATGAACACACACTCAAGACATAGTACAGTGCCTGCTCAACTCTGAGGGTTATAGGCCTCCTGCAAAGCAAGTTTAACATGGCCAGGCCTTCTTTGCAAGAGCTGGCATGAAAAACCCTGAACTCGCAATCAGAGATACCTTAAGTTACAATATTGATCTAGTCAGGGAAAGAGAGAGCCGGCTTCATGACATTGAAAACCCTGATTTAAGGCTCAACCCGCTAATCTATCGTCGGAGTCCTGCCCTCTCGTTGTTGTGATATGCGCATTGTTGTGCGCTTGTTTGTTGTGTTCGATACTCTCTCATGGGTGTGTGCTGCAATAGAAACTATCTCATGGGGGCTAAATGACGTGACTGGATTACTGACTCAGCTAAATACACTGCCCGGCCAAAAAAGCTGCTGACTCAAATATTTATTTGGAACCCCTGAAGCTTTCATTACGGCGCAGATTCATCGTGTCTTTTTCGACAACCAATTGCAACGTCAGGACATTTGTTTTCAATCAGAGTTGCATTAATGTTTGCCTTGAGATCTTGTCTTGACAACGCAATAGTTGCACTTCTGCACTCTGTAGGTTTGTCCAGCACATCCCAGTAACTTTCAATTTGTTTAAGGTCAGGACTCTATGGTGGCCGACTCATGAGTGAAAATGATTCCTCATGCGTGTTTTTATCTCTCCTTGTTTTCTTTGCTTGGTGCCGGTGCCCCTTCTGAAATATTGTAGCTTCTTTTCTGCCACAAAGGGATACGTCTTCCGTCTTAGCTTCTCATTTAAAAATTAGAAAATCTTGTGGTTCATCAGTTAGGGTTAAAATGATCATTGCCAGCTGAAACATATTAATCGCTGCAATAATGATCCAGTCGCAGTATTTGTTTATTTTCATCCAAACAACGCCTTTTTTTTTTTTTTGGACAGGCAGCATACATGTAATAAATCCCAGAGGCCTACAACAACTGGAAGATGAACGAAACGAAAGTATTGAAAGATCTTCCAGAATTTTCTCAGCGGATCGGTGCAGTTATCGCAGTAATCGCACTCAATGATATACCCCCATGGTTATGTGCTAACTGCGATAAACACGCTCCCACACTCGCATATCAGTTGCAATAAACACACTCTCCCACTTGTTAACTGTGATAAACAGTCTCCTGGTTGTGAGCCACCTCCAGGTTCTCTGTTTGTTTGATAAACACTCTCCGGCGTATTGGATCAGTGCGGAGCTGTACACAGGTACTGATTATGCATGACACTGAGTTCTGCACCTGGTTTCCATGGAGCTGACCAGGGAGTTTGTTCCACATGAGCGCACCGGACAGGTTGCAATGTCGGTTTGCATCCTCAGCGTCCTGTGTCCATATCACAGGAAAATTATATGTAAAATTGCATCATGACAGACGTCCTCGGTCAGCTCAGCTGGATGCATGTACCTGCGATTTCTGCTCCTTAAATAAACCAGAACATCGTTTTAAGAAGACAAATCCGCCCAAACCGGCCCTGTCGGACCGCAGCTGTCCTTAGTGGCCACACTCATTTACATGCGTCTGTGATCGCAGATGTGAACTGACTGGGTGCCACAAATATGGATGAGTGTGATTGTGCTTCTCCAAAATCCACTGTTTGTCAGATTCTCTTCAGCTGTTTACGCTCCACTACAAACCAACCCCATCAGTCCATTACGCGTGACTTACTCTGTTTCAGTGAATGCATCTTCCAAAAGTTCATATCACTCAAAAAATATAAATACAATAATGAAATAATCAGATCTCCTACCGCCTCTTATGAAAAATGAATATAGTTCCAAGCTATAGTTAGCCTATAGTAAATTGATGGTACTTTTACCACCATAATGTAGTATTAATATAGTGATACTATAGTTATTCAAACTACAGCAATACAGTTGCGTGGACTATTGTAATATCACAGCACTGTTGACTGTAATAATGCTATTGTTATATGTGATGGCTATAGTAATGCTCTGGTTATACCATGCAAACAATAGTAATCCTATAGTTATGCCATAAATACTACAGTATTACAATGTACTAAGAAATAACTACAGGATATTTTCATCAGGGGCGGGTTGGCTGATATTTGGCCTGGAAACAGGATGCGGTACCGGGACGGACCGATGGACAGGAGGCCGGCGAGAAGTATGAAAAGCCACATCTACACAATAAGAATTAGCCTTATATTACATTTCATTGTGAAATGCTGAACAGTTAAGGACTTCTGTCCCAGAAAAGCACAGGATGGCTGATGTCTGGCCGGGACACAAAACCCGGTGGAACAACGGACAGACGGACAGGAGGATGGAGTAAAATATGACAAAGACGCATCTACACAATGAGATGTATCCATATATGAATTTTTGTTGAGAAATATTACATGATTTAGGAGTTCTGGGTCAGAAAAGAACCATGACAGACGAACACGTGGAAGGACAGCGCTGATTCCTATATCGCCCGATCCACTTTGTGGCGGGGGATAATACATTTTTATTTTCAGAATCCTTGGCTCCCAGCTTGCAAACATGCACTAGGGATGGATCTGTACTCTGCCTCCCCTCTTACTGTAAAGAGAGGAATCTGCATTACACTGCCTGTCCCCACACTGAAGATAAAATCATTATTTACTTTTATCACAGGCAGAGTTCTCTGCGCCGGTGTTCTGAGGAGGACTGTGACTTATCTCTCCGAGAGCAAAATTGTGAGCAGAAGCCCACAAAAATACAAATGCTGCCCTTCAATATGTGGTATTTTTTCTTTTCTTTTTTGTAATAAAGTGCCTCTTTATACACACCCCCTTAAGCCATTTGTCTTTCAGGAGATGTTTTCCAGATAGATTGGATTTTGGAGGCTCAGCTCCGTCACTAAAGGCTGATGGGTAGAGTTATCTCTGCTGAAAAAGTGCAGCAGGTGGAAGTATCACTGACATTTAAGTGTCCCGGGAGGAAATATCATTGATGCGAAATGCAACCGAGTGGAACGGCTCACAGCGATGTCAAAGTGCCCTGGCTCTCTGCTCTCAGCATATCTCAGCTGGTCCACATGCAAATCCACACCTGGATGGTGGCGAGGGTGGGACATGGCCTGATAGCCTGGACGTGTCCAATCCAGGAGTACAGCGGAATTCACCCAGGTGTCTTTCCATCTCTGCAGGATGTATTCAAATTGGTTCCCTCTTCAGAAGAGATAGGGCATCCTATTTACGCAGGAGATAGCCCTGCCATGGATTCATAAACTGTGTGCTCATAGGCCGTATCTCCATTTCCATCAGTTTGAGTTTCAGCGTTTCTTAACAAGTCAAAGTTCAGTACAAATATACTCAAAAAGCACCATACGGGGTAAGACACTAGCCACTTTCCGACAGGTGAAACTTTCCCCAAGGACCAGGAACCTTTCGAGGAACCCTGCGTATTTCGGGCAAAGGTACCAGGGTTAAAACTAAGTTCCTGGCCAATTTTATTTGCTGCCAAAATAGTCCCTGC
The DNA here is from genome assembly GCA_029721435.1 of Gymnothorax reevesii. Lineage (NCBI taxonomy): Eukaryota > Metazoa > Chordata > Actinopteri > Anguilliformes > Muraenidae > Gymnothorax > Gymnothorax reevesii. The sequence goes on from CM056579.1 coordinate 107,726,578, forward strand.
TCTGGGAGAAGTAATTTCTACTGGCCCAGGAACTTTGGGGGTGTGGTCTACAGCGCTGAACATTTCTGATTGGTCGAGTACCTGCAGTGTTTCATTTCACCCACCATGTTTGAAACTCTGCAGCTGCGTGGTCTCTACTGTTTACTTCATCGTGCTTCGATTGTTTTCCATGCTCCAAGTTAGATACAGAGAAGAAGGCGTAACTGTTGGACCAAATCCGCTTTGCAGCAAGCACACACCTCCTTGCCAGAGTGGATTGGATGAATCCATTTGCAATGAGATAAAGCACAATCATCAAATAAACAGCTTGAATATCCTCCTTGGATATTCTCCACTCGCAGAAATAATGATGCCTGCCTGTCCATCCCATTATATGACGTCCCATTTTATGGAATCCTCATTATGGCCTTTGGTTTTTTCTTATCGCCACCTACTGGACTGGCGGTTTATTGTGGTTAGTTTGATTGCTTTTCCTACTTCATTGGCCCGATTTCCATCATCTGCCCAGAACTGCAGGACGCGGTCGAGATGCAACCAACAATGGGCCACAGGAACCTTTTAGTTCCTTGAGGAAATTTTGATGTGAATGCAGGTATATTTAACGAGTGAATGAAAATCATTTAACACTAATTTTCAACATGAATGGTAGAAGTTCTGCAACTGTGAATGTTTGTTTATTTGACAAACTTAAATGTTTTGGATTGTCCAACTAATTTAAATATAAGACAAATACAATATGAGTAAACACAAAACCCTGCCTAAAAATTATCATTTCCCTTATTGACAGTAAATAGTTTTTAAAACCTATATCACCCCTGTGAAACAATAACTGCCCTCAAAACCTAATAACTGGTTTTACCACCCGTGGCGGCAACAACTGCAATCAAATGTTTGCGATAACTGGCAACGAGTTTTTCAAATCACCATGGAGGAATGTTGGCCCGCTCTTCTATGCAGAATTATTCAAGTTTCACCACATTGAAGGGTTTTCAAGCATGAGCTGCCATTTTAAGGTGATGCCACAACATCTCAATCAGTTTCAAGTCAGGGCTTCCATCAGCCCCTCCAAAACTTCTTCTTCTTTAATTTTTAATCCACTCAGCGGTGGACTTGCTTGTGTGCTTCGAATTATTGTCCTGCTGCAGAACCCAACTGCACTTGAGCTTTGGGTCACAAGTTGATGGCTTGACATTCCCCCTCAGGATTTTCTGTTAGCGAAGAGAGGTCATGGTGCCATAATTTATGTCAAGTCGCCCAAGTCCTGAAGCAGCAAAGCAGCCCGACCATCACACTACCACTGCTGTGTCTGACTGTTAGTATACTCTTCCAAAAAAGAAACTATACAAATATTGAATTATTGATTACACTTTCTTTTCAATATGTTTTCCACATTTGTCAAAACATTTCATGTTTCATAAATTGATGCTAACCACAATGTATAGTTTCTTTTTTGGAAGAGTATATGATGCCCTTATTGTGGAATTCTGTGTTACCTTTATGTCAGATGTAACGGGACCCTTGTCGTCAAAAAGGTTCCAGTTTGACTCATCACCCCACAGAATATTATCTTACAAATGTTGAGGGTCATCAAGATGTTTTTGGCAAACATGAGTGGAGCTTTTTTTCTTCTTTTTGGTCAACAGAGGGCTTTGCTTTGCAGCTCTCCCATAGATGCCATTTTTTCCCAGTTCCTTTCTTGCTGTGGAGTCTTGAACACTAACCTGCCTGCTGGTCTTTAAATGCCAGTCTGGGTTGTGTTGTTACCTCCAAGATGGGTCGTTGATATGCTATGGAGAAATTTTGGTATGACGGTCACTCGTGGGAGGGTCCATCACAGTTCCAAGTTTCTTTCAATTGTAGATAAAGGCTCTCATCCTGGTTTACTGGAGTCTCAAAGCCTTAGCAGCGGCTTTATTCCCCTCTCTGGACTGATTCATGTCAACAATTTTGTTCCTCACCTGTTCTTGAATTTCTTTATATTGTCATATCATGTGCTGCTTTTTGCCTAGTTCATGTTGCCAGACAGGTTCTATTTAAGTGAGATTTAAATTCAACAGGGCTGGCAGTAATCATGCCTGGGTGTGTCTACAAAACTGTCCCCAATTATTAATGTTTATTATTATTATTATTATTATTATTTGTTGATTTATTAACTAAGTGGGCAATTACTTTTTCACATACGGCATGGTTGTGTTGGATAGCTTTTGTCCAACAACAAATAACATTATTATTATTTACAAATGGCATTTTTCTGTTTACTCAGTTTATCTTTGTCTAATACGCAAATTATTTTGATGATCTGAAAGACCTGAGTGCAACAAATCTGCAAAAATGTAAGAAATCAGGAAGGGGGGGAAGTACTTTTTCGCAGCACTGTAAGAATGCAAGCAATTATGGAAGTATCATTCCTGCAAAGTAAACCATAAATAATTAGATTTTTAAAACTTTTTTCATCTTATACTGCATATATCATTACCGATGTATTTCCTGAACCAATGATCGTGCTCTTTGATAATGATAGAATAATTGATCTTGTTTAGCGAACACTTGTTATTGAATGTGTAATAATAATCTTTTCGTTAAATCTATTTATTTTCTTCTTAAATTATCATTGGGACCGAAATCACACCATAAATAACATGCAGAACTAAAGTCCTTCAGTATACGTTCCAATTTCAACTTATTTTAGTTTGAAGTAGGCCCATTGATGACGACTCTCGCCCATATTGAAAAAAAGATTTCTGAGTTTAATGGATGAACAGTCTTTTCAAGATCAAACTATGGACCGAGGAAAACTGATACTCATCGCTCCTATTCTTAGTATTTTATTAATATGACATTCTCTGTCCCCGCAAGACATGGACTGGGCTGAATGTTTACGAAGCAGTCAAGAACCATCCTAGGCACATTCTTGACTGACAGTAATAAATGGAGGGTCATCCAGTGTTTGGCCACGGTCATTTTCTTGTTTGGTTGTACCGAAAACATTCTCACGAAGTCGCATTTGGACATATATGCTGTCAGCGTGGATGCCAAAGCTTTTGCCACGCCTGCGATGCAGCCCGAGCAGCTACTGCGCAGGTGGGCGCGCTCTCGCTGGGCGCGTTCCGTGCATGAGCAAGGCAGAGTATGAACGCGGAGACCGAGTTGCAGGGTGTGTGGGAGCGTCTTCGTAGTTTTAACTCTGTGTTTATCTTTCAGTGACATTAAGGGAAGAAAAAATTAACAAAAGTATACATATACAAACAGAAGCGGAAGGTATTAAAAGGACCCTTCAACCCGTTTAACTTGAACTCGAAAATCCTGCTTATTTGGTGTCTGGCGAACCGTTGTTCTCATCCAGTGAGTTTACACTTCCAAGGAGAGAGCGTGTTGCTTCTTCAGATGACATTTTTTCTTCTTGCATGTGGACGTTTTTATGAAGTTCACCTCTTCGTCTTGATTTCGTCCCGACGACCTGCCTGAGGATGGGGTGCACCCTTAGTGGAACAGGGGATAAGTCGGCGATGGTGCGTAGTAAAATGATCGACAAGAATCTGCGAGATGACGGGGAGAAAGCTGCCAGGGAAGTGAAGTTGCTCCTCTTGGGTAAGCTGGGAGGACCTGGGTCCCGTTATGGCTCCGGTGTAGCCAAATCAGCAACACTTCGGCTTGCCTCTGCCGGCATCGTCCACGGCAGAAAAACAAGCATGTGGTTACTTGGGCCAAGTTATCTCTAGCTGGGAGGGTGAATGAAAAAGCTCGAATGCACTTTACGAACGGGGTGACTGCTTCTCGCTGACGAAGTAAATTCTTACTCCGGTAACGTTACGCACACGGGTCTGCAGACTTCTGGGTGCGCCAGCCAGGCGAGTGTTCTCAAAATCGGCATACAAGTAAAACCTATTGTTGGCTACTCCGTGCTGTTTTGCTCCATAGTTTTAGCAGTGCTTGCTTTTTTTTTAGACCGGTTGAACTCCGGCATTAGCGCAATACAATAGCCGCACAATAGTCCTAGGCCTAAGTAGTTAATCCTGTTGGCTGTTACAATGACATTTTAACAGATTCTAAAGTTTGCAGCAGTGATGCACTGCAACGGAACCATCAGACATTACATCTGACGCACTATTACGTCGGGACTTGCCTTACAAATGACCTCAGGGTATCCACTTTTTTTTGTTCGTCTAGGCGCAGATGGGCTACTCTTGCCGATTATTGTTTGTAAACATTGGCGACGCAAATAAGTGGCTTCGTACGGGCCCACTGCATTGTAGCAATAATTTAAATCTCTCGGTAAACCTCTCCGAATAACCCGCCCGAAATGTCAACAGCTGGACACCTAACGCGATCTGTTTAGTGGCAAATGTGGTAAAAAGTTGTTGGGCGATCATTTGGACTTTTTCGAATGACCGGAATAGGCCTGAGTTGTTTGCTTTAGGAAAGTTTTTATATTTGTGTTTCACGAGTCACAACGAGGATGGTGTTGTTTATCGACAGGCTGGAATTTGCTTTGTTAAACTGGCGAAGTACCGTTGGCTGCTGCGGTTGCCAAATGGCTGAGTCGCATCTGAGGAGCATCACTTTACCAGGGGCCCTCGGCAAGGGTGGCACATCCGGGACATGCACTGGATAGGTGACGTGATAGTCTTTGGGTACCGCGTTTGTTAAACGCAGGGACCCCCGTGAATGCAGATTTTTGTCTCAACCTCGATTACAATCATAACATTTTAACTCGCTGTCAATTTCTCGTGGTTGCGTTTCATGTTTAGTTCAGTCATTTACACTCTGAGCTGTTTTTCATCAAAAATAGCCGTGCATATAATGAAGAGTAAAATATACCTGAACATATCATGTTTATTTGTAATGTTATTTTTTTTTAACAGATCAAATTAGACAATGAGAAAATCAGTAAGCTCCACATAAGATTGCTGAACACAAGTATATGGAAGTTTTTTTTCCCCCAAAATGCTTTCCCCCAGCTTGACTTTAAACAGTAATTTCACTGAAGGGGTTGGAATGACTCTGCACCCAAGTGTCCTCTTAGGAACAATTAGGAAGCGACCAATTGGTTTCATTTGATTGGTTACATTTTCATAAGACCATCATCCGTAATGATGGGCATATTATGGTATGGTGCTGTCCATCCATCTGTCTGTCTGTGCCTGTTTGTCCATTCATCAGTCTGAAGTTTTCTTTTAATCGCAACTAGTCCTACGGTTGTCTGTAGGTTGTTTCTGAATCACAGTTGCATGATTGTATCAGGTGGAGATGTGCCTGTGCAACATGAGAACTCAGATTTTTACTGTGAGTTATTCTTTCCAATGTCAACGTTGTTAACGCGATTGGTCCTTGACTTCTTTGTTTATTCTTTCCTAATTACGGTTACCTCACTCCCTTCTGGTGAAGACACGCTGTAAATCTTTAAGAGCTGTGCAATGTTTTTAACTAGAGTTCTCCCCCCTTCTTTTGCCAACTGCTTATATGCAAACGGTTATAGAGCTCTTCCTGGATTCTTTCCAAATTAAGGCTACACCTCTGCCTATGGCAGAAGAAGCACCTTTGCATTTTTGAGACCTCTGCAGTGCTTTACCAAGATTTATACCGCTCCAATAGTTTCAATTAAATGCCTCCCACACATACTTTCCCTATTACATACCTGACATGGGATGTCACACTGCACAGCCTAACACTGACAGTGTGCCTGATGATGGGTGTTTTTTTCAGTTTACTTCAGCTATTGTTTCTCTCTTTTCATTCAGTTGTCACAATGCGCACATTAAAGTTTTTTTTTTTTTCATGGTTAGTGTGGATATTCCTGTCATAATGAGGCGCATTACATATATATAGGATTTTATTTTTTTTCTTATCCTACCTGACAAAATTAATATGTACCAGTTTATGAATGCAACTTTCACATCAAAACTGAGCAGAGTTCATCCAGTGACATTGTTTAACATGCAAATGCAGTTGCTTTCATTTTGTTTTAACACCAAAAGGTGGTTGGGCAGGAAATAATACTGGTGTTCTGCCTGATACGTTTGCTCTGTCTAGGAAAATGCACGTCCTATTCTGAAATGAAATGAAAACTGGGCATTTTTTGTTTATTTTAGAAATTCCTTTGCCTAAATGTGCTATGCTGATTTTTTTTATTGGTTATTAGAACGCTGAAATAATTAAATTTTCATGTTTTTAAATTTTTATCTTGTGCTATTGAAAACCTGTCATGTGGGGACTTGTTTAAAAGAGCTCCTGCAGGGGAGCTCTGCAAGTTACAAACACGATAGGTTTTCATCAGCTTTGATTTTGATATCTTACATCATTGAGTAACAATAGCTGCATGTGGCACTCTAAGGGTTAAAATGCTTGACACTTTCTACAGTACCAAACCCAATCCATACATGCAGTGAAAGGGAGAGGAACTTAAGCAGTGTAGAATGTCAGTGCAGACCACTGAACCAACCCCACCTCGCGTTTGGTCAAATTTTCAGTTAAGATGTTCCTGCTTTTCTGAAAAGTGCAGCAGGTTGTCTGCTGACTCTCATTAATCTTGACGGGTAATGAAGAGTTGTCAACTTTCAAGTCTTACTTGTTTTAGTTCGCCAAAATGAATCACGTTTTGTGGCAGGTGCTTTGCCACTCAGTAAAAAATCTCAGTGTGATTACGTGACACAAAGCTTGAAAGCAAGGAGCTTGCGCTAAAAGCAGTAAAACGGACAACTCTGTTAATGGGCATTTAAACCATTAAAATACACCCAGTACAAAAGTCTGGAAGGGTTTGACTGCCTGTTTGTCAACCAGACTGATTTTGAATGAGATACAAGATCCACACACAGAAAAGATGAGATGAACTTATTTGAAATTATAGATCACATTCTGCCTCTGCATATGCACATGGATTTGTTATCACTTATTTTTAGGTTGTAAGCCTTTGGTTTCTGACACGGCAGGTAAACACAGAGCTCGGTAATTTTGTGTGTGGTGCGTTTGTTAACCATGAACATCTTGAGATGTTTGCTTTTAGCGTTTCTGAGGGCCGCATGGTTGCCAGGAAGCACAGATGCCGTCTTCAGATTACCAGCGGGGGCAGCGTTTGTGCAGTAGTCTTAACTGACTGAAGAATGGGGCCGTAAACTGAGCCGAGCCTCTTATAGCCATTAAAAATGGAGGAGCAGGGGAGTGTGGTCTTCAGTATTAACTGATGGTTGGGGGTTAGATGAGGTTTGTCCACTGTTAGTCTCTGCTGCTCTGAGCACTGCTCCACACTGCCGCTCTGACCACTGCTCCACACTGCTGCTCTGACCACTGCTCCACACTGCCGTTCTGACCACTGCTCCACACTGCTGCTCTGACCACTGCTCCACACTGCTGCTCTGACCACTGCTCCACACTGCCGCTCTGACCACTGCTCCACACTGCCGCTCTGACCACTGCTCCACACTGTCGCTCTGACCACTGCTCCACACTGCCACTCTGACCACTGCTCCACACTGCCGCTCTGACCACTGCTCCACACTGCCGCTCTGACCATTGCTCCACACTGCCGCTCTGACCACTGCTCCACACTGCCGCTCTGACCACTGCTCCACACTGCCGCTCTGACCACTGCTCCACACTGCCGCTCTGACCACTGCTCCACACTGCCGCTCTGACCACTGCTCCACACTGTCGCTCTGACCACTGCTCCACACTGCCACTCTGACCACTGCTCCACACTGCCGCTCTGACCACTGCTCCACACTGCCGCTCTGACCATTGCTCCACACTGCCGCTCTGAACACTGCTCCACCCTGCCGCTCTGACCACTGCTCCACACTGCCGCTCTGACCACTGCTCCACACTGCCGCTCAGACCACTGCTCCACACTGCCGCTCTGACCACTGCTCCACACTGCCGCTCTGACCACTGCTCCACACTGCCGTTCTGACCACTGCTCCACACTGCCTCTCTGACCACTGCTCCACACTGCCGCTCTGACCACTGCTCCACACTGCCGCTCTGACCACTGCTCTACACTGCCGCTCTGAGCATTGCTCCACACTGCCGCTCTGACCACTGTTCCACACTGCCGCTCTGACCACTGCTCCACACTGCCGCTCTGACCACTGCTCCACACTGCCGCTCTGAGCATTGCTCCACACTGCCGCTCTGATCACTGTTCCACACTGCCGCTCTGACCACTGCTCCACACTGCCGCTCTGACCACTGCTCCACACTGCCGCTCTGACCACTGCTCCACACTGCCGCTCTGACCACTGCTCCACACTGCCGCTCTGACCACTGCTCCACACTGCCGCTCTGACCATTGCTCCACACTGCCGCTCTGACCACTGCTCCACACTGCCGCTCTGACCACTGCTCCACACTGCCGCTCTGTCCACTGCTCCACCCTGCCGCTCTGACCACTGCTCCACACTGGCGCTCTGACCACTGCTCCCCACTGCCGCTCTGACCACTGCTCCACACCGCCGCTCTGACCACTGCTCCACACTGCCCCTCTGACCACTGCTCCACACTGCCCCTCTGACCACTGCTCCACACTGCCCCTCTGACCACTGCTCCACCCCGCCGCTCAGGCCACCGCTCCACCCTGCCGCTCTCCCCCCTGCTCCACACTGCCGCCCTGACCACTGCTCCACACTGCCGCTCTGACCACTGCCCCACACTGCCGCTCAGACCACTGCTCCACACTGCCGCTCTGACCACTGCTCCACACTGCCGCTCTGACCATTGCTCCACACTGCCGCTCTGAACACTGCTCCACCCTGCCGCTCTGACCACTGCTCCACACTGCCGCTCTGACCACTGCTCCACACTGCCGCTCAGACCACTCCTCCACCCTCCCCCTCTGCCCACTGCTCCACACTGCCGCTCTGACCACTGCTCCACACTGCCGTTCTGACCACTGCTCCACACTGCCTCTCTGACCACTGCTCCACACTGCCGCTCTGACCACTGCTCCACACTGCCGCTCTGACCACTGCTCCACACTGCCGCTCTGACCACTGCTCTACACTGCCGCTCTGAGCATTGCTCCACACTGCCGCTCTGACCATTGCTCCACACTGCCGCTCTGACCACTGCTCCACCCTGCCGCTCTGACCACTGCTCCACACTGCCGCTCTGACCACTGCTCCACACTGCCGCTCAGACCACTGCTCCACACTGCCGCTCTGGCCACTGCTCCACACTGCCGCTCTGACCACTGCTCCACACTGCCGTTCTGACCACTGCTCCACACTGCCTCTCTGACCACTGCTCCACACTGCCGCTCTGACCACTGCTCCACACTGCCGCTCTGACCACTGCTCTACACTGCCGCTCTGAGCATTGCTCCACACTGCCGCTCTGACCACTGTTCCACACTGCCGCTCTGACCACTGCTCCACACTGCCGCTCTGACCACTGCTCCACACTGCCGCTCTGAGCATTGCTCCACACTGCCGCTCTGATCACTGTTCCACACTGCCGCTCTGACCACTGCTCCACACTGCCGCTCTGACCACTGCTCCACACTGCCGCTCTGACCACTGCTCCACACTGCCGCTCTGACCACTGCTCCACACTGCCGCTCTGACCACTGCTCCACACTGCCGCTCTGACCATTGCTCCACACTGCCGCTATGACCACTGCTCCACACTGCCGCTCTGACCACTGCTCCACACTGCCGCTCTGACCACTGCTCCACACTGCCGCTCTGACCACTGCTCCACACCGCCGCTCTGACCACTGCTCCACACCGCCGCTCTGACCACTGCTCCACACCGCCGCTCTGACCACTGCTCCACACTGCCCCTCTGACCACTGCTCCACACTGCCCCTCTGACCACTGCTCCACACTGCCCCTCTGACCACTGCTCCACACTGCCGCTCAGACCACTGCTCCACACTGCCGCTCTGACCACTGCTCCACACTGCCGCTCTGACCACTGCTCCACACTGCCGCTCTGACCACTGCTCCACACTGCCGCTCAGACCACTGCTCCACACTGCCGCTCTGACCACTGCTCCACACTGCCGCTCTGACCATTGCTCCACACTGCCGCTCTGAACACTGCTCCACCCTGCCGCTCTGACCACTGCTCCACACTGCCGCTCTGACCACTGCTCCACACTGCCGCTCAGACCACTGCTCCACACTGCCGCTCTGACCACTGCTCCACACTGCCGCTCTGACCACTGCTCCACACTGCCGTTCTGACCACTGCTCCACACTGCCTCTCTGACCACTGCTCCACACTGCCGCTCTGACCACTGCTCCACACTGCCGCTCTGACCACTGCTCCACACTGCCGCTCTGACCACTGCTCTACACTGCCGCTCTGAGCATTGCTCCACACTGCCGCTCTGACCACTGTTCCACACTGCCGCTCTGACCACTGCTCCACACTGCCGCTCTGACCACTGCTCCACACTGCCGCTCTGAGCATTGCTCCACACTGCCGCTCTGATCACTGTTCCACACTGCCGCTCTGACCACTGCTCCACACTGCCGCTCTGACCACTGCTCCACACTGCCGCTCTGACCACTGCTCCACACTGCCGCTCTGACCACTGCTCCACACTGCCGCTCTGACTACTGCTCCACACTGCCGCTCTGACCACTGCTCCACACTGCCGCTCTGACCACTGCTCCACACCGCCGCTCTGACCACTGCTCCACACCGCCGCTCTGACCACTGCTCCACACCGCCGCTCTGACCACTGCTCCACACCGCCGCTCTGAGCATTGCTCCACACCGCCGCTCTGACCACTGCTCCACACCGCCGCTCTGACCACTGCTCCACACCGCCGCTCTGACCACTGCTCCACACCGCCGCTCTGACCACTGCTCCACACCGCCGCTCTGACCACTGCTCCACACCGCCGCTCTGACCACTGCTCCACACTGCCCCTCTGACCACTGCTCCACACTGCCGCTCAGACCACTGCTCCACACTGCCGCTCAGACCACTGCTCCACACTGCCGCTCTGACCACTGCTCCACACTGCCGCTCTGAGCACTGCTCCACACTGCCGCTCTGAGCACTGCTCCACACTGCCGCTCTGAGCACTGCTCCACACTGCCGCTCTGACCACTGCTCCACACTGCCGCTCTGACCACTGCTCCACACTGCCGCTCTGACCACTGCTCCACACTGCTCCTCTGACCCCTGCTCCACACTGCCCCTCTGACCACTGCTCCACACTGCCGCTCAGACCACTGCTCCACACTGCCGCTCTGACCACTGCTCCACACTGCCGCTCTGACCACTGCTCCACACTGCCGCTCTGACCACTGCTCCACACTGCCGCTCAGACCACTGCTCCACACTGCCGCTCTGACCACTGCTCCACACTGCCGCTCTGACCACTGCTCCACACTGCCGTTCTGACCACTGCTCCACACTGCCTCTCTGACCACTGCTCCACACTGCCGCTCTGACCACTGCTCCACACTGCCGCTCTGACCACTGCTCTACACTGCCGCTCTGAGCATTGCTCCACACTGCCGCTCTCACCACTGTTCCACACTGCCGCTCTGACCACTGCTCCACACTGCCGCTCTGACCACTGCTCCACACTGCCGCTCTGAGCATTGCTCCACACTGCCGCTCTGATCACTGTTCCACACTGCCGCTCTGACCACTGCTCCACACTGCCGCTCTGACCACTGCTCCACACTGCCGCTCTGACCACTGCTCCACACTGCCGCTCTGACCACTGCTCCACACTGCCGCTCTGACCACTGCTCCACACTGCCGCTCTGACCACTGCTCCACACTGCCGCTCTGACCACTGCTCCACACTGCCGCTCTGACCACTGCTCCACACTGCCGCTCTGACCACTGCTCCACACCGCCGCTCTGAGCATTGCTCCACACCGCCGCTCTGACCACTGCTCCACACCGCCGCTCTGACCACTGCTCCACACCGCCGCTCTGACCACTGCTCCACACTGCCCCTCTGACCACTGCTCCACACTGCCGCTCAGACCACTGCTCCACACTGCCGCTCTGACCACTGCTCCACACTGCCGTTCTGACCACTGCTCCACACTGCTGCTCTGACCACTGCTCCACACTGCTGCTCTGACCACTGCTCCACACTGCTGCTCTGACCACTGCTCCACACTGCCGCTCTGAGCACTGCTCCACACTGCCGCTCTGAGCACTGCTCCACACTGCCGCTCTGACCCCTGCTCCACGCTGCCGCTCTGACCACTGCTCCACGCTGCCGCTCTGACCACTGCTCCACGCTGCCGCTCTGACCACTGCTTCACGCTGCCCCTCTGACCACTGCTCCACGCTGCCCCTCTGACCACTGCTCCACACTGCCGCTCTGACCACTGCTCCACACTGCCGCTCTGACCACTGCTCCACACTGCCGCTCTGACCACTGCTCCACACTGCCGCTCTGACCACTGCTCCACACTGCCGCTCAGACCACTGCTCCACACTGCCGCTCTGACCACTGCTCCACACTGCCGCTCTGACCACTGCTCCACACTGCCTCTCTGACCACTGCTCCACACTGCCGCTCTGACCACTGCTCCACACTGCCGCTCTGACCACTGCTCTACACTGCCGCTCTGAGCATTGCTCCACACTGCCGCTCTGAGCATTGCTCCACACTGCCGCTCTGATCACTGTTCCACACTGCCGCTCTGACCACTGCTCCACACTGCCGCTCTGACCACTGCTCCACACTGCCGCTCTGACCACTGCTCCACACTGCCGCTCTGACCACTGCTCCACACTGCCGCTCTGACCACTGCTCCACACTGCCGCTCTGACCACTGCTCCACACTGCCGCTCTGATCACTGTTCCACACTGCCGCTCTGACCACTGCTCCACACTGCCGCTCTGACCACTGCTCCACACTGCCGCTCTGACCACTGCTCCACACTGCCGCTCTGACCACTGCTCCACACTGCCGCTCAGACCACTGCTCCACACTGCCGCTCTGACCACTGCTCCACACTGCCGTTCTGACCACTGCTCCACACTGCCTCTCTGACCACTGCTCCACACTGCCGCTCTGACCACTGCTCCACACTGCCGCTCTGAGCATTGCTCCACACTGCCGCTCTGAGCATTGCTCCACACTGCCGCTCTGAGCATTGCTCCACACTGCCGCTCTGATCACTGTTCCACACTGCCGCTCTGACCACTGCTCCACACTGCCGCTCTGACCACTGCTCCACACTGCCGCTCTGACCACTGCTCCACACTGCCGCTCTGACCACTGCTCCACACTGCCCCTCTGACCACCGCTCCACACTGCCCCTCTGACCACCGCTCCACACTGCCGCTCAGACCACCGCTCCACACTGCCGCTCTGACCACCGCTCCACACTGCCGCTCTGACCACCGCTCCACACTGCCGCTCTGACCACCGCTCCACACTGCCGCTCTGACCACCGCTCCACACTGCCGCTCTGACCACCTCTGCTCTACACTGCTGCTCTGACCACTGCTCCACACTGTCGCTCTGACCACTGCTCCACACTGCTGTTCTGACCACCGCTCCACACTGCCGCTCTGACCACCGCTCCACACTGCCGCTCTGACCACCGCTCCACACTGCCGCTCTGACCACCGCTCCACATTGCCGCTCTGACCACCGCTCCACACTGCCGTTCTGACCACCGCTCCACACTGCCGCTCTGACCACCGCTCCACACTGCCGCTCTGACCACTGCTCCACACTGCCGCTCTGACCACTGCTCCACACTGCCGCTCTGACCACTGCTCCACACTGCCGCTCTGACCACTGCTCCACACTGCTCCTCTGACCACTGCTCCACACTGCCGCTCAGACCACTGCTCCACACTGCCGCTCTGACCACTGCTCCACACTGCCCCTCTGACCACTGCTCCACACTGCCGCTCAGACCACTGCTCCACACTGCCGCTCTGACCACTGCTCCACACTGTCGCTCTGACCACTGCTCCACACTGCCGCTCTGACCACTGCTCCACACTGCCGCTCAGACCACTGCTCCACACTGCCGCTCTGACCACTGCTCCACACTGCTGTTCTGACCTCTGCTCTACACTGCTGCTCTGACCACTGCTCCACACTGTCGCTCTGACCACTGCTCCACACTGCTGTTCTGACCACTGCTCCACACTGCCGCTCTGACCACTGCTCCACACTGCCGCTCTGACCACTGCTCCACACTGCCGCTCTGAGCACTGCTCCACACTGCCGCTCTGACCACTGCTCCACACTGCCGCTCTGACCACTGCTCCACACTGCCGCTCTGACCACTGCTCCACACTGCTGCTCTGAGCACTGCTCCACACTGCTGCTCTGACCACTGCTCCACACTGCTGGTCTGACCAGTGCTCCACACTGCTGCTCTGACCACTGCTCCACACTGCTGGTCTGACCAGTGCTCCACACTGCTGGTCTGACCAGTGCTCCACACTGCTGCTCTGATCACTGCTTTACACTGCTGCTCTGATCACTGCTTTACACTGCTGCTCTGATCACTGCTTTACACTGCTGTTTTGATCACTGCTCCACACAGCTGCTCACAGCATTACCACTACAGCTCTTACACTGCAACTCCACATTGCATCTACTGTGTATTTCCTCTGTGATGTTATTTAATGTCTTATGTGAAGGTTTAGTCTGCCTGAGTGCTTCAGTCATGAGACCTGTGGCTGGTAACAGTGCAGTGCTGTTTCAGGGTCAAAGGGGAAGTGGGATTAGGTGAGTTTTAATGGGCTGCCGTACCCTCCTGCTCGGCAGATTAAACCCTCGCTGGGGAATGCCAGGGAGATTATGGAGGAGATCATGTGATCTGTGCTCAGGCCTGTGGGGATTGCGAAGACTGTGGGAGCGAGTATGCTGATGCCTCATGGGAAATGAGCAGAGATAATGAGATCAGGGACTCATTCACAGGGCTTATTCTTCACAGCCTTACTGTCCGCTCTCACTACCTTTCCTAACTCTGAGCTCCGCTCAGAGAGAGGAGTACAGACAGGAGAAATATGATGAGACAATGGTAAAGGGAAAGTGAATGGGTAAATTTAAATGTCCTTGCTCTTTGAAACTAATTTTTAAAGTCACATCAGTTATACAAAGCTTCAATCATGGCAGATGCATCGCAGATGGAAAAAGGTCAACTGGTCATGTTTACTTCACGCATTCCAGCAAAAATACATCCTGGAAAAAAGGGATAGACATGGACATAACCCTACTTTTTAAACGGACTGGAGTCTCCATATCGACGGCGGATCATGAGTGATGTCCTGGTCAGGCTCGAGGACACTTATCTTGCAGACCAATCTGGGTGTGTCACTAAGGAGATGAGCGTAATGGGGGCCAGGTCTTTAAAATCAGAGATAATCCTTGAAGCGCATTTCCTTGGCGTCATGGCGACTTGGCTGAAGACTTTGTATGGGAGCGGCCATTTCACTGTGATTATTACTCAGTTGGAAGTGCTGTGGACTTGGAAGTATTTTCTGTTTCTCTCCAGAGCACATGACTCATAAAGTGAGTGGGAGGTTTGCACTGATTAATTTGACATGGCCACTAGCGCACTCTGCGGATGAAGCCTCCCAATTGGCTGAGAGTACATACCTGCTCTTTAGAAGCACCAATAGAAGGCCTCAGAAGCACTGAATTGATATGGAGCGGGAAGTGGAAGCCAAGTTGTGACGCTGGGGGACAGACAGTCGGCAGCGATTTCTTCCTTCTGTCATCGCTGACCAGACGACATCCATACTAGTTCTGTTTCAGCAGAATTCAAATGAGTTTGCTTGATCCCAAATGATGACTGGGGGTCAGTAACTTTAAAGTGTCCATTTTTATGTCTGACTCAAATTTTAATATAAAAATGTGAATTTTTAAAAAACGAAAATTCATGGGATAAGTCAGTTATAAGTAATGTAAGAATGATTCAAATAATGAGCAACTGAAATTAAAGGAAGTATTGCACTTTAAATTGGAAAAATGTCATATGGGATAACTGTTCTCTCCCAAAAGCAAAATTCAGACATGTTACTAGATTGACAAAACATTAATTGAAAACTGAATCTTTCTCTTGGGCATAATTTTATGGGTGATTCTATTAATGTGTTCAAATATATGAGCCTTGGTTTATAGACATCTTTTGAAATTAAATTATGGAATAAGTTTAATTTACTTTCTCTTTTATTTAATTGAGTTAATTTAGCACCAGTGATCTTGTTCAATCAGTTTATCATTCTCTGTCAGAGATGTGTGCTCAGAGTCAATTTTTAGGTGCTTTGAATGCAGGTCAAGCATCATTAAGCCGTCATATTTCTGTCGTATGTCTTGTCCTGATATATTAGAGTTGCAAATATTAATGGTTTGTTTTAATTTGGCGTCTCCAATCCCACTCAATTATACAACTTGTTTATCAGTGAAGTATCCGTGGTTCCATGTCGCCATTTTGGGAGACCACAGACTGTTCACAGCTCCGCTCAGAGTCAAGCATCTGCCAGTTGCTGCTTCTTTTCACTCGCAATCTCAAACCTTGCATGCACAGTTTGGGGGTGGGGAATATCTCGACTGTATCCCCCCCCCAAGATCCCCAAGCAGCACTAAGCCAATTTTGCACTGCTCTCACCGAGCTGTTGGCTTCTGTTAGCACTGGCACAGCTGGATTCAGTCCAGTGCAGTGGTCTCTCTAGCTCTTTTCGTGACACCTTCACCAATTGAGCCAGCCCAGCAGCCAGCAAATCTAATGCCTGATGTGTCCGCATTTTATACTCCTTGTCACGTCATGCTCATGAAACTGGAGTTAAGCACCAGCCTGATGAGCTACGAGGCTCAGGACAGATTTAGCCTTTTTTCGTATTTTATAACCTCAGAAAATGTGATCTGTGTGGGAGATGCAGTTGCAGAGTCACTAGTGATTGTTCATCCTTGTGTGAGAGCATGCAGAAGGCAGCCATTGAAGCACAGAGTGGAAATCCCCATAAAATCGACCCAGGGAGTAATTAGTTTGGACAAACTCTCTGGTTCTCTCCCAAACCGCCCCCACACCACTGAGCACTGAGCTACCAAGTTTCACTGAGTGAGGGTCTACCTCGAAACCGTGGATCATACTTTTCATTATGGGGGAGGGCATAGATTTGCGTTGAAACTTTGGGATGTCCTCGCCCTCTGTCCACCAGGAAACAGGGGCAGTCTTCTATACGGCGACTGAGAGATGTGTCCAGTGGGCCGAATCGTCTTGCTTCCGGGGAGGCCGGGTGAGATGGGAAAGTCGCCATCGATGCCGATTCGCTGGCAGAGGGCATGTCATCCCTTCCCACTTGTGCTAATTGGATTGGCCCAGACTTCATCCTGCCGGTCCCTGGGGTATCTGGGGTATACACAGAAATGAAGGGTGGATAGGTAGGGTGAGTGTGGAGGGGTGATGTGGGATTGAGCCAGAATCTCTCCATTGTGTAATTAGCACTCATGCTGCAGTATTCGTTCAGAACCTGCGGCATAATTCCCTCACTTTGTTTGATGGCTGTAAATTGCTTTAGTGTGTGACTTGGCTGGTGTGGGAGGCTCTGGTGGGGATGCGTCTCTGCCGAGGGGGGGGTCTCGAGGGTGCGCATCAGTCGGCCCCTCGGGGCCATTTAGTCATGTGTGTTGGCCCTCAGCTGTTGCTGCTCTGTGCTGTGGCTTCCCCTGGGGGCACAAGGTGCCATGCCGACTCAATCAAAACAAGGAAATATATACCCTATAGTGACATCCATCTCGGCATCACTGGCCCACGGAACCCTGCTGTGTGTGTGTGTGTGTGTGTGTGTGTGTGCGCGCTTTTGTGTCAGTGTGTGTGTGAATGTGTTTGTGTGTCAGTTTGTGCGTGTTTGTGAAATGTGTGTGTGTGTGTGTGTTAATGTATATGTTTTTGTGTGTGTTTGTGAACATGTGAGTATGCACTGTTAGGTACAATGTGTGCGTGTGTGTGTGTGTGTGTATATATGAGTTGCCACTGAGTGGCATAGTATGTGTGTGTACATCGGAGAGAATGACTGCAATCACAGTTCTCCATTTCCGCCTCAGCAAGGACGATAACATGACCCTATGACACTTGCTGCTGCTTTTTTTTACAGTCCTGGTGTACCGTTCTTCTGTTGCTCAAGCTTTTATTTATACGTAATTTGCACTCTGACCTTGGAGACAAGTTTGGTGTTTCTTACAAAGTGATTCCACCTTTGAGGCAGATGAGATTTTCTAAATAAGTGGGGAGCTTCCAGCTGTGTCCAGCGTGAAAAAACTGTGAAATGAAATATTTTCCAGAGTTCAAACACCAGATGCCCCTAACTAACATCAGAGAATACAGCACTGAAGTGCTTATTGCTGCATTCAGATTGAATTTTCTGTCAGAGCGGGTGATATAACAGTATGAAAGATATACTGCATGAACTATGTGCCACAGTACTAATGTGGCTAAACTGTCCGTAACAGCAGAGAGAAAAGAATGATGTGTGTTGTATATATCATTTATTTTATATTACTAAGTAGCGTCAAATAAGGAAACAGTTCTAGACTTCAGACATCAGTGAATCTAATGATTTATCCACATTGGATATGTAATAGTCACAGAGAATATCCCTTGTCCAAGGTGGATAAATCATTGAATTCACCTCAACTGAAGTCAATAATTGTATATTATATCATCAATGAAAAAAGACTGGATTAGTCAAATTATTTCCCAGTCCTACTGAATATTTGTATTCCTTTTCAAGCATGTTCTGTTTAATTTAGAAATAAAGTTGTATCACGTGATTTATATTATCATCAGAAATTCAAAATATGTGTGATAAAAATTTTTGGCTCTATTGCCTGTATTTTGGGGAACTCTGCTATTTTTGTGGACAAAGTCTGCAACAGCAAATATTGGGCAGAACCTAAATAAAAACCATAAAAGCACTGCTGATCAGATGGGCCTGATTTGAGAATACTTTAGCGAAGCACAGCGAGATGCCATACCGTCGTTTGCTGTGCTGTGGTTTGCGTTCTCTCTGGTTATCACCGGATGCCATTTTTTCTGTGGTTTGTGCTTCTCCCTTCAGCTTGTTTGGTCGATTCTATGTTGTTTAACAACACTTTCAGCAATTTTCCAGCTATCTCATGTCAAAGACAATTCGTTCATACCAATGGCCAATTTAGAGTCTCCAATTTGCCTGCCATGCATGTATTTGGACTGTGGGAGGACACTGGAGTACCTGGAGGATACCCACACTGGGAGAACATGCAAACTCCACACAGAAAGGCCACGGGTTGGATTCGAACCCACAACCTACTTGCTGTGAGGCAGCAGTGCTAGCTACTGTGCTGCCTCTTCAGTTTGCGGTCTGTCTTGCATATGTAGGGACCGCAACGTTTTCTACTTACACTGCAAAAACAGTTCAACAAGTCATTGCGTTGACTATTACACTGCATTGCAAAGCTTAATTAAATATTAAACGTGTCCAAACATGCAGTCGAGGTTCATGTTGGTTTAAATTGCCGCCGAATATCCGTTGATGATGATCGTTCCATCCGTAGTCTTGGTGGTTTTCAACTGTTGTAGAAGTATTTTGCATGAAATATTTCTCCTTCTCTAGAAAGGTGCGTCCTCGCTGCATTCTGCAGCAGGATTTTTCTCTCATAAATCAGCTGTAGCGTCTGCATGAAATAATTATTCTCTCTCTCCCTCTGCCGCTCTGCCTCTCTCTCAGGTGCTGGTGAGTCCGGGAAGAGCACGATCGTAAAACAGATGAAGTGAGTATTCACAGATGAAACTGCCTGCATAGATGAAATTGAATGCACACTTTCCATTTAGCTGTTTTGAAAATGCATACTTTTCCATACTTTCTCCTCCAAAAGTCATATTTCATGTACTATGAACAAAGTCTATTGCTGGAACATTTTATTTATAGAATCTTGTCAGGCAGACCACCATCATTCACTTTAGACAGATGGTTGTAAGGTCTTGTTGAATTTTTT
Organism: Gymnothorax reevesii; assembly: GCA_029721435.1. Taxonomy (NCBI): domain Eukaryota; kingdom Metazoa; phylum Chordata; class Actinopteri; order Anguilliformes; family Muraenidae; genus Gymnothorax; species Gymnothorax reevesii. Next base: position 107,746,510 of record CM056579.1, read on the forward strand.
TCCAAACCAGACAGTATTTTCAAGGTTTTGAAATTGGTTTCATTATGATTGCGCTTGAGCATGTTTGGCCGTTTCTCCTCACATGCATGTATGTACACTAGCGCTCAAAACTTTGGAGTCATTTAAGTAGTTCTTGCCATTTTATGAAATAAAGGTATTTGCATAAAACTAAATTATATGCAACGTTGAAGCACCAAATTGTATTTTAAGATTTAGCACTTCAAGTATTTGGAGGACAAAAAGCGTTTTAAAGATAAAAAATAGCTATTTAATTTAGCAATTTGTCATTGAAGTATCCCCCATGAGATTAAATCACTGCTTTGCACATTTTAGATATTTGGGTATTAATTTTACTAAGGTATCATTTGCAATGGATTTGCATGTTGGCTTCAATATTTTCCATTGGTGTGTTTTTGAAGTTGGGCTCACTTCAGTAGCTTTATGATCCAGGGGATCCTGCTACAAATCTGTGGATTTTAAATTGGGGGATTGAGCTGACCACTCAAAGTATATTTCTTTTTCAGAGAGTCCCTGCAGAGATAGGTTATTTGTTTCTATTTATTGTCTTGCTGTAAAACATGTTTCTTCCAAACTTTTGAACTCTGGTGTACGTTACAGTGTGTAACTGTAATCTCTCTCTCAGGATTATCCACGAGGCTGGCTACTCGCAGGAAGAGTGCCAGCAGTACGCAGCTGTGGTCTACAGCAACATCATCCAGTCTGTAATCGCTATCGTCCGCGCCATGGGCCGCCTCTCGATCGACTTCACTGACCCTGCCCGAGCGGTATGCGCTTTAAGGAGAAATTCGGGCTCGGCCAGCTCAAAAAGCTGAAAAAAGCAGAATCCTCAGTGGCTGACCACAGCTATTTGTAGGAGTTTTGAGAGAAAAGAGGAATCTTTAGAAGATACATGTACATAAAGGATAACAATGAGAACACTAAGGCTGAATACTGTAAAATGCGGGCTGTGGTCATTATGGAGCTGAGGAATGCTCAAAGACTGTATGAAAGGCAAATTGCAGAGGGGGCAAAAACTAATCCTAAGCGCTTCTTTCAGTACTGTAGCAGAAAAGGGTAAGTCAAAGAGGAGGTTAAGAGCATAAAGAATAACTATGGATCGCTGCTATATGATAACAAAGATATTGCAGATACCTTAAACATTTACTTTGCTGAGAATTTTACCTCGGAGCGGGTTTTTATTCGGCCAGAGGGCATGTCCAATGCTCAAGATTATTTAGCGGAAATTGAGGTTAGGGATAATGAAGTATTAGACAAGTTGCATAAACTAAAGGCAGATAAGGCGGCGGGTCCTGATGGCTTATATCCTAGAGTGCTCAGGGAAGTTGGTGAGATCATCTTTAAACCACTCTCAGCCATCTTCAGACGGTCTTTAGTAACTGGAGAAATACCAAATGATTGGAAGCAGGGAATTATAGCACCAATATATAAGAAAGGGGCGTACTGAGCCAGGAAATTACAGGCCAGTCAGTTTAACTTGCATTGCATGAAAAATACTGGAATCTGTCATAAAAGACAAGACGGAATTATTTCTTGAACGTAATAATATCTTGAGGGATAGCCAACATGGTTTCCATAAGGGAAGGTCATGCCTGACAAACCCTCTGGAATTTTTTGAAGAGGCCACCAAGACTTATTACCAGAGCAGGGCTTATGACATCATATACTTGGATTATCAGAAAGAATTTAATACAGTACCGCTTAAGAGACTCATTCTTACCCCTCAGCCTGAAAGGGTTAGGGGTATTGTCGTCTCGCACGACGTCCGTCCGTCTGTCAACAATTTTGTATTCCGCGCAATAACTCCAAAATGACTTCCCCAATCTCATTCGTTTTCAGAGTGCATGTTGGGAGTGTGGAATTACAGTAGCCTATCGATTTTGGTCGCGCTCCGATATCCAATATGGTCGCCATCTTGAAAGCACATTCCACATAAGAACTTCAAAACGACTTCACCGATCACTTTCGTTTTTGGGTTGCATGTTTGGGGTGTTGAACTACAGAAGCCAATCGAGTTTGGTCACGCTCCAATATCCAATATGGCCGCCACAGCCGCCATCTTGAAATCACATTCCGCGCAATAACTCCAAAACAACTTCACCGATCACACAGACATAAGTCCAGTCATGTCACAGTATGGATACTTACAGCTGGCTCATCGTCATGTCTCTCGAATCAAGGATATTAGTCAAGTCATGTCACACTGAGGATACTTACAGCTGCTCCTGCCACGTCTCTTGAATCACGGGCATTAGTCGAGTCATGTCACAATGTGGATACTTGCAGCCGGTTTCGTCACGTCTCTCGGATCACGGACATTAGCTCGTTGAGTCTTGTCACAATGTGAATATTTCTCTGGCACATCAGCTGGAAAAAGTTCTTAACTTACATAGTAATGGTAGCATGACAGGGAGAAAGTGCTTCAAACTTCACAAGAACTGATAGCAGGTCAGCAGCAAAATACTACAACATTCTCACACTCACTTTCCTAGTGATACAACGCACAAACGATGCACGTGCTCAAATAAAGCTCGGGACTGAGGGGGATTGGAGTGGATTCAAAACTGGTTACAGGACAGAACACAAAGAGTGGTGGTCAGTGGAACCTCATCTGAGCTAGGTATGGTGGGGAGTGGCGTCCCTCAGGGATCGGTGTTGGGACCCCTGCTTTTCCTCATCTACTTTAATGACCTTGAAAGGAATATTGAGATCGAATTAATGACCTTGATAAGAATATTGAGAGCAAATTGGTTAAATTTGCTGATGATACTAAATTGGGAGGCTTGGCTAATAGTTAGAGCCCACTAAAGTGATTCAGGATGATTTGGATAGAATCCAGAATTGGGCAGAAATGTGGCAAATGAAATTTAATGTAGCAAAATGTAAAGTTTTACATGTGGGTAATCTGGAGTACTGTGTACAGTTCTGGGGTCCATACTTTAAAAAAGATATATAGGCTCTAGAAGAAGTTCAGAGAAGAGCCACTAAGCTAATTCCAGGTATAAAAGATGAAAGCAATGAGAAGAGGCCGAAGATCCTTAATCTCTTTAGTCTTAGGAAAAGGAGACTTGGGGGTGATCTGATTGAGGTCTTTAAATATGTTCAAGTTATAAACAAAGTGAATTATTTTGGATTCCTTCAGCCAAGTTCTGTCAGTAAAACTCTGGATCACAAATGGAAGTTGACCAAGGGTAAATTTAGCACTAATATTAGGAAATATTTTTTCACCCAAAGAGTAATTTCGATGTGGAATAGCTTGCCTGACCATATTGTTGAGGTAGAGACCTTGGGGGTTTTCAAGAGCAGGCTTGACTTAAAGCTAGATACCATTCAGTCCTTGAGTATCTGAAGTGATATATTCACAATAGAAGGAAAGAAAAAAAAAACTGGCGAGCCTGGTTGGGTTGAATGGCCTCTAGCCACTCATGTTATGTTATGTTAAAAGACTTGAGTGTTGCTAAGTTGCTGTATAGTGTCTCGCCTGCTGTCTCGCTACACTTTAGCTCAAAGTGACTGACTGTTGATTGGACTTAGCAGGGCCAGTCGAATCGAAATCAGAATGGTCATGTGTAGGGAGAGTGGCTGAGATCTTATTGTAGCAACCCTGGGGCTTGATAATACAGGAAGACCACTGCTGAACTTAGCTAAAACTTGGCTAAGGTCCTGGAAACATACAGTGCACATCAATAAAAGAAAGATTTTCACGCACTTAGATCTAAACAAAATGTTGAAAATTATAAAGGAGCTGTGTCACAATCAATGTGCAACTGCAAATAATCATTGAAGAAGAAGGCATTCCTCTTATACGATGTTCATTGGCGATGGCCAGCTTACATTTTCATACCCATTGGCTAAAGCGCAAAAATAGCATTTTGAATCCTCAAATTTCCTTAGAAAACTCCTCAATCTGGAAAGCATAATGCTCGATGTACTAAAATGTATAAATATAATGCAAATGAGGATGGATTGGCAAAGATGGAATTAGATTATGACTTGCAGTCAAGCAGATTCACTCTGTTAGGATGTAAGTTCTCAGCATGCTCAGTACTTGTGACGCAGCTCTTTTAACTTGGCTTAAGGTCATTCAGACCTTCATCAGACCATAGACAGTGCAACCAATGGGCAGGCAGCGAAAAACAGGTGGAAATCACTCACGTTCCAATCAGTGGCAAAATCCAGTGCACCTGTGCAGTGGTAGAAGTTTTACCTGCTGGGAGTTGTAGAAGCTCTAAATGGAGTACTATGGGGCATTCAGATTGAAACCTTGCTTTTAAATTAAAAAAAAGTGGGGAGCACAGTGAATATAGGAGAAGAAAGAAGTAAACGCACTCAGGAAGCGTCTAATGGCAGTATGATGTAATTTGAAAAAAAGAAAGGGGTTTGAACCATCAACCATACGGAGCCCATTTGCAGCTGGGGTGCATGTTGAGATGAGGAGAACTGTGATGACATTTCGTAATGATGATGATGATGGAGTTGGTGGTGGTGCGGTTCCTCAGGACGACGCTCGGCAGCTGTTTGTGCTGGCGGGATCGGCTGATGAGGGCTTCATGACAGCAGAGTTGGCGGGGGTGATTAAGAGGCTGTGGAACGACGCCGGGGTGCAGGCCTGTTTCGCCCGCTCCAGAGAGTACCAGCTCAACGACTCTGCCTCATAGTGAGTAACCGCGCTCATCCAGCTCTCCTCCAGCTGCTGGCTGTGATGTTGATCATGATGATGGCGATGGTGATGAGGCTGCCTGTGGGGTGTTCCTGGAGACATGAACCCTGCTGTAGTTGTGCCGAACTCGCCTGAACTACACTAACATGGGGCTTTTGGGAACCTGCAGAGGCAGACAGACGGGGTTACTGAGGAATTTTGGCACTTTTTGAATTTTTGTCTTCTCTCCCAGCCGCAGAATAGCGCAGAACATTTAGTTTCTCTCATTGGCCTTCCCTCTGCACACGAGAGATGAGCTGGAATATTATTGAGTATAATTCACTCTGCTGATGTGGCCCATATCACCACCCTATAGCAAGTAAAGACCTCAGCAGGAATAATGAACCATATGTTCATGAGCTGAATCTGACAGAAGAGCCATTTTGCTGAAGGGTAACAGTGGTTCGTGTTTGAGTTTCAACTGAGCGATGTATTGTGGATGTGCAGTTCGTGATGAGCCCTGTGCCTGTCCTTTGCAGCTACTTGAACGACCTGGACAGGATATCACTGCCCAACTATGTTCCCAACCAACAGGACGTTCTGCGGTCTCGAGTAAAGACCACCGGTATCGTCGAGACTCACTTCACCTTCAAAGACCTGCACTTCAAGTAAGTCTTTGCGCAGGTGGCCTGAAGATTCGGGAGATGTTAGAGGTTAAAAACTCACCTGCAGAGAAGAGGGACAGGAAGTTGTTGTGATGTTAACAGAAAAGGAAAGGGGCATTACGTTCACCAGGAGGGGACATTACGTAAACAGGAAGGGATTGTGATGCAGGTGGGGAAAGAAATTAAACAGGAAGTTGATGTGATGTAAACAGAACTTGAATTTTTGGTGAGCAGGAAGGAGAGATGATGTATGCATGATGGAGATGTACAGGCCAGAGGTTCAGGAGTTTTGATGTGGGATGTGTGTTGTCTGCAAGACCCCCGCGCATGTGACCAGTTTTGTCTACCAGGATGTTCGATGTGGGGGGTCAGAGGTCGGAGAGGAAGAAGTGGATCCACTGTTTTGAGGGCGTCACCGCCATCATCTTCTGTGTGGCACTGAGTGATTACGACCTGGTCCTGGCTGAGGATGAGGAGATGGTGAGACCAGTCTTAATGTCCGTGCACTCCATCAAAACCTTGTTACAGTTTAACTGCAGCTTGACCGTGTTCGTGTGGCCTTCAGAACCGCATGCATGAGAGTATGAAGCTGTTCGACAGCATCTGCAATAACAAGTGGTTCACGGACACATCCATCATCCTCTTCCTCAACAAGAAGGACCTGTTTGAGGACAAGGTCAAGAAAAGTTCATTGACCATCTGCTTCCCCGAGTACTCAGGTACGCACACGCTCAGTATGTAGTTCACCACAGCTACGGTTAGCTGGTAACCACACCCAGACCACTCCAACAACATGAAGTGTTACCACACTGGGAATTGCAGGTGTGCTTCATTGATTTAGCAGAATGATTGGATCCTGGCTCCTGCCCTGTCTATCAGCAGTGACATTCACTGTGGTCATAATACATTGCCAGAATGTAGTTTACTTCCTGCAGTGTAGAGACTTTGAAGTGCTATAGGAAGTTGAATTGCTGTAGAAGCATGTTCAGGGAACATGGCTCATGTTAACTTGGAGCCTTGAGGATACGCGGATTCCGTGTCCTGAGATACTGTTGGCTCAGTGCTTTGAGGTGTCATTGGCTCAATGCATTGAGGTATCATTGGCTCAGTGCCTCGAAGAAATACTGTATTTCCTCAGTCTGCATAAAATGACAGCCCTGAGGAAGTGTTCGCTCTCCTGTGTTCAGGATCCAGTACGTATGAAGAAGCTGCCGCCTACGTGCAGTGCCAGTTCGAGGACCTGAACAAGCGCAAGGACACCAAGGAGATCTACTCCCACTTCACCTGCGCCACCGACACCAAGAATGTGCAGTTTGTCTTTGATGCTGTCACCGACGTCATCATCAAGAACAACCTCAAGGACTGCGGCCTGTTCTAGAGCCGCAAATTCTTTGGTAAGACTGGTTAAACTGATAATGACTGGCTGCTTCAATTTGCACTGAATGACTGTTTAGCCGCACTCTCACTGACTACTTTAAACCAGCACTGACTGACCGCTCATACACATTCACACTGCTTGCTTTAAACCCACACGGAGTGACTGCACTTACTCATTTACACTGTCTGCTTCGGGTCACACTGGCTGACCGCTTCTGTAGCCCCAGTTAAACCTACACTGACTGAATGCTTAAACCTATACCCCCGAATTCTTAAAGGATGTTTTTCTCTTGATCACGGTTAACTTGGCTAAACGGTGTATAAATGGGTGATGATCCAGCGGACAAATTTAGGCCCGAATTTATGAAGAGAGATCAGATGAGCTGCTTTTTATCCAACGTACATGGTCAGTCACACCCGTCTAAGTAACAAAAGAAATTCTAATCGTCCCAAGGGGCTTGTTTATCTCGTGTACAAGCTACCAATTCTCTGCTGCCTTGCTTGTGTGGCTGGACGTATGACATATGGATCTCTTGCGCACAATTGAAATGGCACAGGAAGAGATGCCTGATCAAAGACAGGGTGCCAAACTGAGGGTTTTCAAAGACAGGACGAATCCTTTAGAGGAGAATAGTGACACGAAATTTGTCAAGTGATACAGAATCTGCAAAGAATCATACCGTCATATTCTAGACCTAATCGAAGCAGACATCGACCATCTCACAAGACGAAACCATGCCCTTCTACTAGTACACCAACTATGTATTACTCTGCGCTTTTATGCACGTGGTGCATTCCAAATGGTTGTTGGTGACACGTGTGGTGTATCACAGGCTACCTGCTGTCGAGTAGTTTGTTGTGTTACCGAGGCAGTATGTGCCAGTAAAAACCACTTCATACCATGCAGAGTGTCGCATGACACCGCAACACATTGGCTAAGCCGGGACTTGTACACGGATGGATAAACACCCGACTATGTTCTACCTGAATTCACAGGAGTGAATCCACACGCCTACTTCTCTGTTTTAGCCACCGTACAGTAGTTGTACGTGACAAAAATAATCGGGTGATCATCACCCTTTATGAATTCGGGCAATAGTGTTTGACTGCCGAATTTCTCTAACTGGCTACTGATGAAGGTGGTGACCTATTTCTTAAATCCAGTCACCGTAAACTGAATCGTCAGTGATACTGCGTTTCAATTGAAAGTGTGATTGAGGTGATGTGACATACTGATGCGGTTGCTTTGAGTGTCCGTTTGTCAGTGAATAGGTGCGTGTCTTTGTGTTTTCTCATGCAGGTTGGGTCAGCTTCGCGTGCTGTTTCTGGAAACTGCATGCAAGGAGAGAATCGTGAAGCATGTGTACAGAATGGAAGACCATTACCACCGCATAATTTATCAGTCTGGAGAGCTTTTAAAAAGATTGTATCAGATGTTTTTATAGTAACTATTGTCGCAGATCATTCACAGAGATATTTTTAAAGAATGATATTTTAGCTAGCTGTACTTTTTTAAAATAAGGTTTGCCTTAACAATGATCGAAGGAGAAAATTCCCACCCCAAACAAGGTTGTAGTAGGAAAACTGGTTGGATCTAGTTTGTGATGCCAGTCCCTTTATTTGCATTGTACAAAACCCAAAACCAGTGAAATTGGCACGTTATGTAAATCATAGATAAAAACGGAATACAATGATTTGCAAATCCTTTTCAACTTATATTCAATTGAATGCACTGCAAAGACAAGATGTTTAATGTTCAAACTGAGAAACTTTATTATTTTTTTTTGCAAATAATCATTAACTTAGAATTTAAAGGCAGCAACACATTGCAAAAAAGTTGGCACAGGGGCCTTTTTACCACTGTGTTACTTTTGTACATTGCCTTTCCTTTTAACGACACTCAGCAAACGTTTGGGAACTGAGGAGACCAATTATTGAAGCTTTCTTGCTTGATGTACAGCTTAAGTTGTTCAACAGTCCGGGGTCTCCGTTGTTGTATTTTACACTTCATAATGCGCCACACATTTTCAATGGGAGACAGGTCTGGACTACTGGCAGACCAGTCTAGTACCCGCACTCTTTTACTACGGAGCCATGCTGTTGTAACACATGCAGAATGTGGCTTGGCATTGTCTTGCTGAAATAAGCAGGGGCGTCCATGAAAAAGACGTTGCTTGGATGGCAACATATGTTGCTCTAAAACCTGTATGTACCTTTCAGCATTCATGGTGCCTTCACATTTGTGTAAGTTGCCCATGCCTTGGGCACTAATACACTCCCATACCATCACAGATGCTGGCTTTTGAACTTTGCGCCTATAACAGTCCGGATGGTTCTTCTCCTCTTTGGTCCGGAGGACACGACGTCCACAGTTTCCAAAAACAATTTGAAATGTGGACTCGTCAGACCGCAGAACACTTTTCCACTTTGCATCAGTCCATCTTAGATGAGCTTGGGCCCAGCGAAGCCGGCAGCATTTCTGGGTGCTGTTGATAAATGGCTTTCGCTTTGCATTGTAGTTTTAACTTGCACTTGCAGATGTAGCGACGAACTGTAGTTACTGACAGTGGTTTTCTTCCTGAGCCCATGTGGTGATGTCCTTGCACACTGATGTCGGTTTTTGATGCAGAACCGCCTGAGGGATGGAAGGTCACGGGCATTCAATGTTGGTTTTCGGCCTTGTCGCTTACATGCAGTGATTTCTCCAGATTCTCTGAACCTTTTGGCGATATTACGGACAGTAGATAATGAAATCCCTAAATTTCTTGCAATAGCACGTTGAGGAATGTTGTTTTTAAACTGTTCGGCAATCAGCTCACGCATTTGTTCACTAAGTGGTGACCCTCGCCCCATCCTTGTTTATGAATGACTGAGCATTTCTGGGAAGCTGCTTTTATACCCAATCATGGCACCCACCTGTTCCCAATTAGCCCGTTCACCTGTGGGGATGTTCCAAATAAGTTTTTGATGAGCATTCCTCAACTCTCTCAGTCTTTTTTGGCACTTGTGCCAGCTTTTTTGAAACATGTTGCAGGCATCAAATTCCAAATGAGCTAATATTTGCAAAAATTACAAAGTTTACCTGTTTGAACATTAAGTAACTTGCCTTTGCAGTGTATTCATTTGAATATAGGTTGAAAAGGATTTGCAAATCATTGTATTCTGTTTTTATTTACGATTTACACAAGGTGCCAACTTCACTGGTTTTGGGTTTTGTACAATGAAACAATGTTATACCTGCTGAAATTATGTTCCACGTGAATGTAATTTCAATATCTGTTCTCTCCACCTATTTCTTTGAAATCTTGGAAATTCTCAGGTGGTCATGAGTATAGATGTCTGTGGAAATATGATGCCTTTGATTCTCCCTGAGCAGAGTGATGAGAACCTGAGTATCTTCATTTCTAACAGAGTATAGTGCCTCATATACTGGAAGCTCTTTGTAGGGCAGCTGCCTTGTTTATTTATTCACAAACATATGTGTCGATACGACTGGAAGAAAACTTGCTGTTCTTTAGGGAGAACTGTCTAATCACATAAACAAATCTGCATTAGTTTTTTTTAACTGTTTTAGAGGAGGTGGCAGCACAATGTTACGGAGATGCAGTTTTAAAGTGTGGAAGGGGTCATTGTGTGTTTGCAGGTGAGAAAACTATCTTCAGCGCTGCCTGTAAAGGCTGCTTGTGGTAGAAAGGGAACGTTTGTAGACTTCTTTCCCGTATTTTGCTAATAAAAACAATGACAGTCTGGATGCATGTTTGCTGTGGTTTTTCATTGCTACGCCTGGGCTGGGTTTTTGTCTTTTTCGGAGGAGACTGAAGTTTTGGGGTTACTACTTGCTGCCTTAATGGGTGTGGTGAACGTGAGGCCTTTGTCATTGGGGTGTCCAAAGTTGACAAGTACAATGCAAGTGCTGGACCATGTCGGTCTGAAAAAGGCATCTCTTCTATTCAAATTAAATATGAATATGGATACTGCGGCTGGGAGGCTGAAATGCAAATAGGCCACAGATGGAAATTCCACACTAAAGCCAAAGGAAATAAAATGACCAGCGGTGTCCTGTTCACAAGGTCTGTCTGCAGGTGGTGTTTGCTTGGCAGGTGCCGGAGCAGAAATCATCAGGCCGAAATCCTGCTCCGGAAAATGAGTGACGCATCAGTAAAATTCAGTCTGTCGCTGATGCAAATCTGTTCTGGTAATGACAATTTATGAATCTTAATTTCCAGAAAATATTGAAGCATTAATATAGAAGAACAGCAGAAGTGCCGGGCACAATTATATTTAACGTAATAAATGGGCATGTGGCCTTTCTCGAACGCAATATTTAGTAAATATTTCCTGTTGACAATAAACTAACAAATGGAATGTTGTCAATAAGGGTTACTTCTGATTCAGTGGGCTGGTTCTACGATCACATCTTAGTCCTGAAGTAAGTTTTGTTTTGGATGGAGGATGGACCCACAAAATCTCGGGGCCCATGGTTGAGGAGGGTCCATGGTTTTTGAAAAAAAAAACTAAATTTTATCTTCCTCATAACACAAAACTGAGCTCTTGGCCCAAGGTCATAAATCAGAATCAATGACAGCTGTTGGATTTCACATCAATCGGAGCAGTATGCTACTTGCAACAGCAAATTGGTTTTAATGAGGACGTACGTGTTCAGCAGAATTGCAGTGTAATAAGCCAGGCACGCATGATCTGTCAACTGAGAATCTTCTGCCTTTTTCATTACACCCCGTGTAAGAACATATGGCTCAGATCGGTCTAAAATGGAATAGATACGCTCAGAAGGATTCCCAAATGTATTTTTGGATTTACAGTATACAGTGATATGAAGAAGTATTTACTCCCTTCCCAATTTCCTATATTTTGCTTTTTTTTAAGTCGTATAAATATATTTCAGATCATCCAACTAACTTTAAGACAAAGGCAGCATGAATAACAAATGATGCCGCTTTTAAACGATCATTTCAGTTATTGCATGTAAAGAGTTATTCAAAACTTCTATCACCCAGGTGAAAAATATAATTGCCCCCATTAGTCTCATAACTAGTTGTGTCACCCTTTGCGACAACTGTAATCAATCTTTTATGATAACTGGCAGTGAGTGTTCTATGTCACTGTGGAGAAATGTTGACCCCCTTCTTTCAGAATAGTTTTATTTCAGCCACATTGGAGAGTTTTCATGCATGAACTGCCTGTTTAAGATCAAGTCACAGCATCTCAAGTGGATTCAAGTCAGGGCTTTGACTGGGGCACCAAAAAACCTTTTTTGTTTCTTTGGAGGCATTTAAAGAGGGCTTGCTTGTGTGCTTCGCATAATTGTCCTGCTGCATGGCCCCACTGTGCTTGAGCTTTAGGTCACTGACTGATAACCAGAAATTCTCCTTCAGGACTTTCTGGCAGAGAGCAGAATTCATGGTTCGATTGTCAAGGTCCTGAAGCCGCTAAACAGCCCCAGGCCATCATATTACTGCCACCGTGTTTGACTTGGCATGATGTTGTTATCGTGGAATGCTGTATTAGCTTTAGTCCAGATGTAAACAAACCCTTATCCACAAAAAAGTCCCACTTTTGACTCATCAGTCCACTGGATATTATCTGAAAAGTATTGGGGATCATCACAATGTTTTTTGGCAAATGTGTGATGAGCCTTTATGCTCTTTTTGGTCAGCTCTACCATGATCCCATTTTTTCCCTGTCTCTTTCTTTTAATGAAACCATGAACACTGACTTTAATAGAAACAAGTAAGCCCTAAAGGTCTTTAGTCATTAGTCTGGCTTCTTTTGTGACTTCCTGGATGTGTCGTTGATGCGCTCTTGGAGGATTTTTGGAAAGCCAGCCACTCCGAAGCAGGTTCATTGCTATTCTATGTTTTTTCCTTTTTAAAAATGGAGTCCCAGAGCTTTAGAAATGACTTTATAACCCTTTCCTGACTGAAAGATGTCAACAACTTTCCTTCTCATCAGGTCTTGAATTTCTTCAGATTCTTCTTTAGTGGCATCATGTGCTGCATTTCCTCTTCTTCACTTTGCCAGACAGGTTCCATTTTAGTGATGTTTAGATTCATCAGGACGGGCAGAAATCATACCTGGTTGCATGTAAATTTAACCCTTTAAGTTTATTTAATTTGTAAATTTTGTAACAAAGGGCTCATTGCTTTTTCACATGGGGCCAGGTATCTTGGGATTGCTTTTTTCCTTCAATAAATGAAATTTATTAAAAGCCGCATTTTGTGTATGGACCTTCTTTGCCACCTTTTTAAGCACATACTTCAATGCACATGATCTAACCTGTGTTTCATGATTGTTTTAACTAAATCAAAGAAACCAAAGATTTCACGTACCTTCACTAGATTTTGAATCGGCTAATGCTAATTGAAAGTGTTGTTTTTTCATCTCCCCTTAATGTGGAGAACACCTGGCAACACTTAATCGTGTGGAGTGTAGTTGTATTGATCATATTGTTACTTTAGAAAAATTTGTGATGTGCTCCTTCAAAATGCGCCAGTCTGGAACCAGTCGGTTGCTTGGCCTCCAGTATTGCTGCTTGCAGCTTTCTCAAGAACCACCCAGCCAAACAACTTCCCATTCAACAATGCACTTTGTTGGGTCCTCAGTAACACATCTGCCAAGTTTGAAGTCAAGTGATGGACGATTGTCAAGAAAAGGACATACAGACAGGCAGAGACATTTCTGATTACATTATGATGACTGAGAACAAGTCAGGACTAATAATTTGTGGAAAGGTATGTTCTGTGGCCACCAGGGTTTGCCTCTGCTCCAAATGATCACTCTTCTCCATTTACACTATTTGTCATCATCGTCGCCGAGCTTGTCGCACATCGTACCAGAAATATAACAGCATCCTTCTGATTGGCTAATGCTATGATGCGACGCCAAATATAAATAGGGTCCAAAAACAAACTTTGCCAACTTTTACTGTTCATTTATATAATGGAAAAGAAAAAATAGTTCTTGAACATATGGAAAGCAGAAGGTCTGCATTTTGCATTTCAGCGCATATGTTGTAACCCAGGCCTTTTCCATAAATGATAGCGGACCTTCCTTGATTTTTGGGTCAAACGCAAGAAAGAAAGAGAAATGGCGATAGGATTGAGCCCATGTGTTTTTTTTATTTTTTTTTTATTCAATTACATTTTCCTCTCCAAGTTTTCCTAGTGGTCCCAATGGATGAAGTTAATAGCCAGAAAACAGGGTTTGAAAAAAACAGCTTACAACACATTTGTGGCCCAGATCTTTGTTACTGGCCCAAGATTGTCAATATCAGCAGGGGTTGCCCTCCAAAATGTTCATAGTTATGTTTCAGCTTTGTTTGCATTATATCCAGCACAAAATTATATCCAGGCTTACTGAAAACTTAATACTTGTATTTGCTACAAATAACAACCACATGACTGACTGAACTGTTCCAGTTTACTGACTTATTCAATACTTTTTCATTGGTTTATGTATCCATTTTGTGGTGAAACTCTCTCTAGCCAACCAATAAAAGGATTAGGAGCAATGCTACCTTGGTGGATTGCCCCTCTGCAGGGGTTGGCTAATTTGTTTGCATTGGCTTTATAGAAACTCTCTTTGAGCAAATAAAAAAAAACATTCACTTTTTCTTCACCACTTGGGCTCAATTTTAATGGTGGTTAAATTAAATGTCTTTGTGTACAACAAGGCATAATCATTAAATATCAAATCATTGGGCTAGATTAAATCCCAGAGACTGCACAATTAGGAATTTTAGCCCATAGATTTTCTTTTACTCTGTAGAGCAATTGGATTGAGCTAGAATTTCCATTACTCTACCCTATGCCACAGTAATTTAAAGATAACCATTTTGGCCATCCTAACTGATTTAAAGCTGACATGGTGACACGGTTGGGCACTAGAGGATGATCACCCTCGCTCAGGCGCGGGGTTTAGATAGGACACAAATTAAATTTAGATGAAAACCCTTAGATGGACACCCAAATCGTTGCTAGATCAGTGAGTGGCCCTGATACGGCACCGAGCTTGTATCAGTCTCGTGCGTCCTTTCCCAGATATGACGAGCCTAAGATATGGTTGTGATTCCCGGTGCAATTCCGTTTTTAGACTCTAGATGGCAATATGGATCCCTGGACGAGAGCAGCTCTATCTGTCTACCGGTCACGTCAGCTGCTGAATGGAATTAAAGAGTGTGCAGTGACATTCGACCTGTGAAACAGAGCAATCTAAATGGCCGTAATTGCATGGGTGTCCGAGCTCATTGGATTGTCATGCCTGAGTCATGCTGGGAGTGAGAGTGCTCTGGGCAGTGGAGATTATGTTCTGTTATTGGAGGAAAAGGCTCGTTCAGAGAGAAACACCGCCTGCGGCTCTAGAGCGTGTCATATTGTCATGTTGTGCAAAATGGGAACTTGTACACTTGGACCACCTGCTTCCCAGAGATAATTAAAAATCAGCTGGAGAGTTGCTAGAAGTGTATGCATGCGTGTGTGCGTGTCTAAGTGTGCATTTGTGTGTGTCTGTATGAACAAGACTGTCTGTCTAAGAAACAAAAATTCGCATTAGAGAGTGAAGGTGAGTAGAAAGAGATGGTTTGCTTATTTAAGAGGGGCAGAGGATTGGTGGATCCTACATCACTTGTTTGACCAATCACTTTGCATGTTTTCCTATCTCCAATACAGGCCCAGCTCCACAATTCCATCCTCTGTCACAGACCCAGTTTACCAGTAGATGTCAGTTACAGACATGGCAGAATTGTATCGCTGGTCTGTCTCACTGACTGATCAGCATGGTAATAAATTGACTGAATTTAACAGGTAAATTAATGCATTGTCTCCCTGTTATTTTAACTGTAAGTAGAGTCCTGCTCATATTTAACTGTGGTTTACAGTTGACATACTCAGAACCTCTGTTATAAACTGATTGTAAAATTACAGTTCAAATAACTGGCAAAAAAGGTGCCAGTTTATAACAGTGTGGTTCCCCTGTTCCACATTCATTACAGACCTGGTTCTGTTACAGACTCAATCTAACTGTCGTATCACCATATTTAAAACGGAGATCGGGTAACAGAATGGGGTCTGTGACAAAGACGGGGCAACAGAACTGGGTCTGTAACTGAGAAAAGGCAATAGAATCGGGTCCATACCACCTAGAGAGCGAAAGGATGGGGTTTGTAACAGCCAGAGAGCAATGAAATTGGGCCTGTGACAGTGGCAGAGAAACAGACTTAGATCCGTAAATGTGCCTGGAGGCCCAGCAGACCCTGGTCTGTGACAAAGACAGCAGAGTAAAATCATGACTGCGACAGGTACCGATCAATGACACTGATTCAGTAACAGTGATTGTGCAGCAGAGTCAAGTTTGTAACAGGGTGTGGAAACAGATCTGCAGTGGTAGAAAAATATCTGTTATAATGTCACATGGGAAGCAGGTCTGTAACAGAAAGAAAATAGTGGATTCAGTTCTGAAAGTACAACGTTCCAGTGAGCTCAGGTCTATCACGGAGATAAAGCGTTCCACAGTATGTAAGTTGTTCATCTGTACAAAATTTTTGATGAACCAAAAACTGGTGAGGGTACTATTTACAAAATCTGTGGTGTTTTCATAGTGGTTCTTTTGTTATGGCTGAAAACACCTCAAAGTACAGCTGGCAGTCTGCACCTCAATTCTTCATTGTTATTACATCCTTCCTAACTGAAATTGCAAGAGCACAGGACCAATATAAAAACCCTGTCACTGTTCAATGAATTATGGTAATCACTGTGTACTCTGGAAGTGGTGGTGGCTGGTAAACTGGCGATAGGGGAAGCTCAAACAATCCCTTAAAAATAATGATTGGTCACAACCTGTTTTCAATCATTCATTTAAATTACCTGCACAGAAACTCTGAAAACTCTCAACATCATCAGGTGTGGCCAGTTTTCATTAATAATGCACACCTGTTAACTCTCAGGCATTCGACGTGAGTTTAAGATGCATATTTACGTTCCTCTGCTGTAGTCAGCAATTATTCAATCGACGCGTACGTAGGAGATTCTCACGCAGAATTGAATTCCTTGTGCATGGAAGTTTATCAATTTCACCTGCTTTTTGGTGTTGGAAGCAATGCATGTGTTTCATGATCGTTTACATAGTTTTAATGAAATAAGATCATTTGAAACGTCTTCAGGCAATTCCATTGCCATATCGAGTGTGAGAAGTCCAGAGTCATAATCGGTTTCCATATTTGCCTACTAATGTTATAATCCATCGAAACGCATGTGAAACTGATAAACCTCCATGCACAAAGACTTCAATTCTGCTTGAGAATCTCTTACCTACGCGTTGATTGAATAATTGCTGATTACAGCAGCGGAACGTAAGTATGCCTCTTGGAGTAGGCCCGTATTCAGAAACGACACTCACACTCACCATAATAGTAAGTACGATTGAAATGTAACTGGAGTGTAAGAAAGAGATCGACCGACGACTAACTGAGAGAGCGGTCCCACTCCTCTCCAAATGCCATTCATAAACGCCACTCGCGCATAAATGACAGTAGTGGGCACTGGGTACCACAGGCGGTGCGTCGGCTGCTGCAAAGGGACGGTCAATCCTTGCCCTTCAGTGCAGAATGACCTAAAGCTGACGCAGTTCACTTTTTTTGATTAGAAAGTTTCTCTGACAAACTGGTAAAACGACAATCAAATTTATTTTTGATAGCGTTGTTATACATTGCTTCACAAAATTGAAGCGTTTCTTTCACACATAAATGTCGACGTAAATATCAGCGTATCTTCATACATTCTGTGGTCGAGTGGCTCGCGAAAGGCGCAGGACAGCCCGCGAGGCTCACTAAGCAACAAGCTGTGACACGTGCCGGACATTTCCTTCTACATTCAGCGGTTAAGAATGTAGAAAAGAATGGAGTCTCGTGACTTACAGCTACATGAGCCTCGCAGACCAATCCACACGCGCCCCACGAGCCGCTGAGCACAGAATTTTCCAACCCATCAGTAAAGAAAAGCGCGAGAAGTCCGAATGCGTGAGAGTTGACAGATATGCGTCATTAATGAAAACTGGCCACACCTGATAATGATGAGAGTTTTCGGAGTTACCGCAATGGTAATTTAAATGAATTGAAGACAGGTCATGTCCGATCATTACTTTTAAGGGATGGTTTTAAGCTTCCCCTATTGCCAGTTCACCTGTAGCCACTGGTGGTTACGCAAATGCTAACCTCGAGTTCACCACAGCGCAGTTCCTAAACACTGAAACCAGGTGGTCAGTTAGTAAGTTACCGACATTGTTATCGTCATTATAGTTAAAATTTGCGTAGTTGCGATTACGTCGAGCACGTGGCGGTAAATGATCCAGAGTTTCTAATGTTTGTGACCACCTGAAAACCATGACAACGAAATACCGGCGCAAGTTAGTGCGGCTCAAGGGAGGTGTTCCCTGCAGTCAACCTTCACTCAGAAAGAGACGCTATTTTAAGTGTGAGTGAGGTCTCTGAAAGCAAATGAGGGTTAAGGCAACCTCAGACTCATTTAGTATAACCTGACACTAAGTTTTAGTACGGGCTCACATTCAATTAGTGTGAGTGTCGTTTCTGAATACGGGCCATAAACTCACATCGAATGTGTGAGAGTTGACAGGTGTGCGTTATTAATGAAAACTGGCCCCACCTGATAATGTTGAGAGTTTCTGTGATGGTAATTTAAGTGAATACTTGAAAATAGGTTGTGACCAATCATCATTTTTAAGGGATGGGTTTGAGCTTCCCCTATCGCCAGTTCACCAGCCACCAATGCCTGGAATGGTGGAGCCACCCCAAGCATGAATATGCATGAATATCACTTCTTTCCACCTCCTTTGCCTGGATTTCGAGAATGAAGCGGTGAGGCCTGCAGTCAAACATACATTGAAGGACACTTACTACCTCCAAAATCAGCATATCCATGACCTGCCCTGTTTCTGTTATCAGGTGTTCTCAGAGTATTGAAGAAATTTTCACAACTCTCATTCATACTGTGCAACCCTCTGATCCTATGGATTAGGAACTCCTACAGATTAAATACATTATAAGAGAATTATTAATCTTCATTTCAAAATGTTTGTACAAAACCATGAAGTGACAAAATTTGACTGTTCTCTGGGTTCTTAAATAGTCGACCAGCTCGATCAAAAAAGTCCTCTGGATCTTAGCCAAGACATTTGCCAAAAACTAATTGTTCTCCAACATGCTCTTCTCTTGTGAATTTACTTGTACCTAATTACTTATTGAACTCTAATTAACTCAGTTGGTGTTTAACCTGAGATAAGTGAGCGAATTAATAGATCGTTGAAGTACAGCGCTTTGGATGCTTCTGTTTTCCAAGTGAACAACAGTAGATTCAACTTATAATTGGGAAAACAAAACAAGCTAAAATGTCATTTTGAAAAATGTGTGTAAAAAAATCTTTTCGTCGATAAACATAGTGTGTAAACAGAACTGTAATTGGCCCATTTTGGACCATTGAGGGCCTCCATATTTGTCCGCAGGCTTTGGGCTTGTGTTTCTGCTGCAGAGCATATTGTGATAAATGAACATGAATGCATGTAGCATATTAATCTTCCAGCTGAAACGGTGCAGCCTGGTTTCACCCCGGGCCTGTGCTGGGGGGGATTGCAGAGCTTGTTAGACCTACACAAGGCTCCTCATTAATAATCTGGCGTGTGGGCTATGTAATCTATGTGTGATTCTTTGAGCCAGACGACTTAAGGCTCTTTGAGTCAGAAGGAAAGATATCAGCTCGTAGAGGCAAAATTTCGGCATAAACGTCATTGAATAGTCATCAGAGTTACAATGTGCTGTCTATGGGGGTGTATACCCTTCCCAAAGTGATACTTTATTATTAACATATGCAGTGGTCATGATGATACTGAAACATTATAATTCCAGATAATTATATGGAGATTATCTGTCCCTGCATTAAATTCAGATAGGGCAGTTTGGAGGCAGCCGATGTACCTCTCCTTGGGAACGTGGGCTCCTGTCCCTGCAAGGATAGCAGGGATTTTTGAGGAATGCAGTCATACTAAAGAGTCTGTCTCACCATGAACCCAGCGTGAGATTACTGGGTCATTCCAGTTGCTTAGTCCATCCATCCTCATCTCTCTTCTTTTCATTTCTCTCTTGACCCTCAAACCAAGCGCTCATCCTTATTTATTATCCATCTAAAGTTCCTTGGTGGAGAGAGACTGTTCTCGGTGGATTCTTCAGTGAGGGCGCGTGGGTGTCGACGCTATGGAAGTTTTTGTGGAGGCTGTGACTCATAAATGATTGACCTGCGTCTCTACTTCATACACCTGTAGCCTTTCCTCGATTCCCATGTTTGTAATTTACGTGGCTTAGGAACCTAAATTCGGCTGAGCGGAGACTTCCATTTCCCTAATTCATATTTCCTTGGTCACCTTCAGAAACGGCAAATTTCACGTGATTTTTAATTTCATATTTGTCAGAAAGATCTTTACTCCTCCGTAGAGGCCAAAAGAGTCCACAGCTGCTCTGAACCGTTCACAAATGCAGGTGTCTGGAAATATTTAAAATTCCATTCCACATTTCGTGCGCCTCTCATTGGTCCCGTGCATGAAAGAACTGCATATCACCGTGATGTGTATCATTGGCGTAGCGAATCCCCCGGTTTAAATCACCATGAATATGCCAACTGTGGAACTGGAGAAATCCCTCTCGCGTCCCCGGGCATTTCTGTTCTACTCGGAGATTATGCATCCATACCGCAAGAAATTTCGAATTCCGCTTCTCGCACCTGTAAATATTTATGCGGTGCATTGAAATTGCTCCGTACAGATCTATCCTAGAGAAAGGATATGCGCATCGGAGCGCGGAGAGAGGGGAAGACAGTCGGATCACAATGCACATCAGAAACACCGCACACCGACCAGACTGAGTAAATACCACGCTTCGCTGCGCAAATTAAGCCAGTGTTTCAGGCCGCACATCGCAGTCTCAGTTCTGTGGTGGAAATATCACCGGTTCTGCCCCAGCGATTCTGATGGGTGCTGAAATTTGATCTCAGAATAAAGGGTCTGCATCGTGAAGGGCGGAACCTAACTCAGCCCTGTTTCCAATCACGCCCTATTTTAAATCTTAGTGTTTTCCAGTTTCAATCAAATAAACCAAACGTACAAACTACATCTGATTTTCACACAATTTTGGGAATTGGCGGTTACATAAGCATTGGTAAATCTTTTCAAATGTGTACAGTTTAAGTTCTGTTTTAGTTACTCCGCCACTCAATCACCCCCCTTCCCTAGATTCCAGCCAAAAACACTTCAAAATGCTTGTATTCTCGCAAAAATAGATGAATTCATGAAACAGTACTTTGCTTCACCGCTCATACAGGTATCATTCACACAGGTGTCTCTTTCCCCTGCTTTGATTCAAAAAATGGCTTTTGAAGCATCTCTGTTTCTTATTGCCAACTGTTGTTTTTGTTGTTTTGACTCAGGGAATGGCTGCATGCATCTATATTTATCGCTGTAGTTATACAGTAATTAGATTTAGAATCATTTAGCGAGACAGGATTTGGGACAAACTGTATTACGGTCCCAGGGGGGTTGTTGGTGATGGTGTTTGTTGAAGCATATGGAGTTAACAGCATATGTCTGCAAGCTTATGAGATGAGTGTCCAGACCACACATCTGTCAGTCCTACTGATGATCCCCAGTTAGGCACCAGAGGGAGAGGCCCACTGCAGTAGTGTAATGAATGTTCACTGTGGTGATGAAGCTGAGCTGTACTTAATGAGCGGCATCTGCGCTTTCAGCGCATTGTGAGCGAGGATGCCCCCCGATCAGTCATCCATCTCCCATGGTCCTGCAAGACCAGCGCGAGTCGAGAGCCGAACGCTGACCTCACAGGTTCTGCCCTGCTAAATCGAAGCAGCCTCCCTATGCGCTGCTCTCTCAGGGACTATCGCTGACAGGAGTGTCTCTTAGCATCTTTATCATTTTCAAAGTCACTTTTCATGCCTTCAGCCGGAGAGCACCTGTTAGTATGACAGTAATATGCGTTTGTCTTTATTAGAACAGTGCTGAATGTTCTGGGGAAAGATACTGTTTCCCATAGCATCTCTCTGTTCAGTTCATTGATACTAACTGTATATATTAAGTAATTTTCATCTGTTTGGAAATGAAGTGTTCTTTTTTAAACAGAGAAAAGAGTATTTTTCTTGAAATAGTTTTACTGGTGTGTGTGTGTGTGTGTGTGTGTGTGTGTGTGTGTGTGTGTAAGAGCAGGGACGTGCGGTCAGGGTAGGCAGTGACCTCTCCTTTTGTCAGATTTTGTCAGCCTGTTTCCACGTAGCTACTTTGTCTGATTGTCAATCAAGCAATTTGACCCTTTTTTCTGGTCAATTAAGCCTGTAATGATTAAGAGAGATTAAGGAGATAGTGTCAAAAAGATTAATTTACCATTATGCTTTGATTCGAGACTGGAAGGAAGTAAATCTTAATAATAACTAGGAAAAAATCTCAATTCTCTCGGTAATTCCGTATATTGTTTTGATCTTTTGTTTATCGGATTATGAAAAAAGACTGAAAATAAACTCCCTAATTTTTAAAAATGGCATTAAAAAGTATGTGTTTAAGGGGGGAAATATTATTGTTAACATAGTGATCACACATTGAACGCCGCATAATAAAGGTTTTAATATTTGTTAATGGCATTGCGTTAGATTCCTCTAAACAAATATGAACAAACTTGCTTTCTCGTGAGCATTTTTTTTTTTTTTTAATTTGGCATCTCCAATCCCACCTGAATCTGGAATGTCCAATAAGAAAACTATGGACAAGTACTTCGGCTTTCTCACATATGCGACCCCCTGTTGCCCACTCAGGAGAGTGAGACAGCTCACAGCTCTCTTCTGAAGCACGCGCCTGTCAGCCCCTGCTTCTTACACACTTACTGATTGAGACTTCGCAAGCTCAGAATGAGAACGGAGGATATCCGAACATTGGTGAGCTCAGAATCTTCCATAAGAGCGCCCGTCTGGTCAACAGGAGGCGCCAAGGGGAACTTCTAATCTACAAACCCTTCCCAATTTGCATTGCCGTAGCACATTGGCCAATTGCGCGCTACCTCTGAAAAGAGCTGCCGACCACTGCTGGTTGGTACGAGGCGATCGAACCCGCACCGTGATGGTCAGTTCTGCTTCGCAACGCGATGCTTTTTCGAGTGGGCCATCCGGCAGCCCATCCTGTGAGCATTTTAAGTTCAATAATGTCATGGATGGAACTGGCACGCCATTCGGCCGTTCAGTCTTGTAAATTAGTTAATCAATCCTCAGATTGCTAATCAAACAAAGTAATAGAGTTATCGTTTGTTAAACGGTGAGGATTCTGCCTACCCTAACTGACCTCCGATGGCACATCACTGTGTAAGTGAGACTATGTGAGTGAAAGCATTTCAAAATGAATTTCAGAGCGGATGAGGCCTGCATGTGTGTTTTAAGTTGTGTTGGTGTACAAGCTGGCGCATCGAGTGCGTGTGTATGTATGAGACGGTGTTTGTCAGGGCAGTGAATACACACAGGCACAGAGCGTAGCAAAAAAGCACAAATGGTTTATTAATCCAAGACCAAGGTCAAACAATCCGAGTCCAGAACCAGAGGCGGATAACAGAACACTGCACAGTGAGCAAGGGCATGATCGTGACGCAGGCAGGGAGCCGAAAACTAAACCGGTGGAAGCTGCACCAAAATTCGCAGTCCAAAAACACAAAAAACAGGGAGACAGTGACACGGACAGACATGGAGGGCAGTTTAAACCCAGAAACCAGGAAACAAAGATGGTCAAATACAGGAGCATGAACTCAGAAAACGGAAGGAGAGGAGAGAATGGGGGGGGCGTCTGGTGAGCCACTGAGCAAAAGCAACCGAGACAAACTCGCAAAGAACAGAGGGATATATAGAGGGAATGATGATCGGTGAACCGTGGACAGGTGGACGAGGGGGGCAGGAGAGAGCACAGAGGGGCTGGGTAACAAACAGGACGACTCATTAAAGGGAACAGTCAATGGGACAAACATGACCCACTGAAGTGGGAACAAAACATGGACACATGGAGACACAAAGAAAGCAGAGGAACATCGAAACATAAAACAATAATGAACAAAAAATAGAAACATAATACAAAATGCAGGGATAAATCATGGACTCTGACAGTATAACACAGGAAATGACACTAATGAGCAGAAACTGGATAATGAGAGGGAAGGTGGGGTAACGCAAGGGAAGGCAGACAAGAGCACCGGGACTAAACTTAATGAACAGAAACGCAGACACAGATCAAAGAACGAAAAAAGGTAGAACAGAAATGTAAATGTGGAAAAAAGTGTGTTTATGTGTGTGTGCGCTTGTGTGTGCGTATGCGTGTGCTTGCGCGTGTGCCTGCGTTTAAGAGAGATTTAGTGTGTGTGTGCATTCGGAATGCCACACTATTGAAGACTGTGCAGAAGACTTTATTAAAACGGCTGAACAGTCTGTGATTGGCTTCTGCCCTGTGGGGGAGCAGGAATGTAAACACAGGAATATATTAAACAGCAATGGTCCTGACAGAGAGGGCAGTGACAGGGCAGTAACATTTCTCTGTATACCTCTCATACATTATTTATAATCCTCACCCTTCTTTCTTGAATCTCTTCAGCTCATTTTTATGCCTCTCCAGTGTCTTTGAGCAAAATCACCTGAGCATATTATTAATTTTCCCCTGGGATACTTCGACTCAGTTCCTGAGCTGTAAAGAATTGCACATCATTGTTATCAGGGCATCAAAGCTATTAGTTTCAGAGATATGTGTTCGCAGTGTGCGGGCCATTTCAGCATTCAGTTAAAAGATGTTAAATTTATTTTATAGTCTGAGGAATAAGACTTGAAAATGCCTGTTTTTTTTCCAAGACAAGTAAACAGCCAGTTTTTTTTTTTTTTGATATACTACTGGAGATATTTTTTGCAATACACTCTTGTATCACTTTCTAGCGAAAGTAGCAGCCTAATTATTCACGTCTGCTTGCATTACAGTCCAAGTGAGTACTCATGCTAGCAGTTGGCATGCAGGCTAGGGTGGCCTTGTCACAGGTTATTGTCAGTTGCTTTCCCATAAAACCATCTGCTGGTGGAAATTCAGTGTGATTTTCGGAATGCCAACAGTGGCGACAGTTTGGTGGCGGTGTGAGCTTTTGTGTGGCAGCGCTGGACTAACACAGGCTGCTAATGGACTGGTCAATGTCTGCCATGTTCTCTCTTCATCTCTTCCTCACTCGCTCTCTCTCTCTCTCTCTCTCTCTCTCTCGCTTTCTCCAGCTCTCTTGCCCCTCTCCTCATGTTCCCTCTTTTGTATCCCTCTACAGGACTTTTTCTGCGTGTATTTTCCTCGCTCACTCGCGCTCTCCATTCAGTGTGGCTAAGGGCAGAGGTGAGCTTTCTCCTTTTCTTCTTCATGAGCGCAGCTGTTCCATCGGGAGTCCAGGAGTCCTCCAGCCGTAAAGACTTATTATTTTCAGACCGCGAGCGCACGTTGCACTGCAGCCAAATTCATTTCTGCAGCCAAAAACCGCATTCAAATGTCACCGGCTGCAAAGCTCACTGCATCAAAATGACTGCGCTTCTGTTCTTTTGGAGGAGCAGGTGGCACTTCTGCCAGAAATGGATGAAAAATATTAATAGGATTTAAGCCATTGCTGGATGTGAGCTCCATTACTGGAGAAAAATAAATTTTAAAAATTCCCTTCAGCATCTTTTCGTCAGTAAATACATTTGAATCTGGTTAATGTATTTCGCTGAACATGTGGGTTTTTAATGCAATTACACTCATATGCAGAATAATGTACATAATAGTAAAGTCAGTCATCAGCAAGGGCATTGATAGCCCTTTAATTTGATGCTGAATTCTGCTGTCTGCCACCGAACAGCAGGTGGCACTGTGAACTGGGATTATGGCTATATTTAATTGCCGCGAGTGTGGTATTCCAGGAGGGAATTTCATAAAGCGAGATAAATGGAGCAGCTTTTTCAACTTCAATCCGTGTTCCAAATTTCAGAGAGCTGTGGGTTTGACGCAGTGCTGTTTTAAGCTGTTTTTACATGAGCTGTTGGCTTATATCTTTATTGGTATTCATAATTTTTTTCAAAATGCTTTTGATGGAAATAGAGTCGTTACCAGCAGAGATTTTCCTCTCTTACAGTAAGGATTAGCCGCCGCATTTTGAACACAAGCGCTGGGTTTAGTGTTTATTTCCGTGCACATACGGCACAGGGATAAGTTGTGTTTCTGCACCGTGATGCTATAGGGATAGTCTTCATTTCATCGTTTGAATATCACAGGATTGACTTCGTTTAATTGTACTAAAGCAAGGAGTTTATATTTTACATCAGGGGTTTAGTCTCAAATTTTGCACTAGAAACTGCATTTTGTTTCTGGAGAATCACAGCAGGAGGTTAACAGTATGTTTCTCAGCAGGTATCAGTCTTTTTTTTTTTTTTTTACAAAAGGTTACAGTTGTCAGTCCGCTTTCACGTCAAGATTATGTCAATCTACTCATATGATGGGGCCTAATCTGTGTGTTCCCTGTTGGGAAAAGACTCGGCTGTATGTATTGCTTTTCCTGCAATGTTTATTGCTTTACTGCCACATTATTTATTGCATGTTTGAACCCACCATTTGACATGTTTACTCACCTTTGAATCACTTTCCTGAGGGGTCGATGGTTACTTTTTCAACAGACACTATGCAGTGACATCAAAACACACCCGAACTGAGAGAACTGAATGAAAAGCACAATCCCATTTTACAGTTTAATGTTAAATACTTATATCACTGACAACAGTAGTCCGGCCAGAATATTTTCATGACAAAACCGAAGTTGCAGCCCACGACTTAAGTTGATGTTGTCATTTTGTGTTTTGGCCTGTCGCGTCGCCCTCCACCACCTCCCAATCACGAAGTCAATAGCATTTCGGCATCCAGGTTGCCAGTTACCACTGAGCTGCAGCTACAAGCTTTTCGGAGCACAAATGTCTGAAGTTACTAAACCTCAAAGGCCTTGTTATCATTCCAAAATACGTCATGACAAAGTCAGAAACAAAACAAGGATCAGTATACGACATGCCTTTGAAAGATGGAGATGGCTGAAAGCAGACAAGAGTTTGAAGACCGACGCCGAAGTTACTAATTTTCTCCTGGACAGGTAAGGTTCAGCTAAGTTTGGCTAACTTAATTCTATTTAATGTAGGCACGGACATTTCAAATATTCTCTACAGTCGAATAACGTTATGTATGTTCGTTCATGGTACGTTAGTGTGTATGCAGGTGAGTCATCGAATTGACTAGGCAACAAATTGTTTGAGAAATAAAGGTAACCGTGGCTCTTCATTGCTAACATTAGCAATGAATTATTAGTCCGTTTCTCTGGCTTTTATGCTGAGACGCTGTGGAAACCGTTCCAACATTAGCACAGCCATTATGGCAATATGAAATGTAATTGAGACAGTACATTGGTCAAATGAGTCCTCATTCATTCTTTACGGAGATTATAGTATGGACTTTAGTGGGCTATCCACAGAA
The DNA here is from genome assembly GCA_029721435.1 of Gymnothorax reevesii. Lineage (NCBI taxonomy): Eukaryota > Metazoa > Chordata > Actinopteri > Anguilliformes > Muraenidae > Gymnothorax > Gymnothorax reevesii. Next base: position 107,773,819 of record CM056579.1, read on the forward strand.
GAGTGATGAGCAAGTTGACCAATATGACCATTGCTAAAGTTAGTTAGTCATTAGTCTTAATCTTTTCTGAACTGAACTGAACTGAACACAATCTTGTCTGAGCAAATCATTGGTGATATTGACACGTACCCATGGCAGCTCCGTGTAGTAGACATTCTTGCTGGATCCGGCAACCTCTCGTCGGGGAGAGGAGGAGGGGATACTGCGCTCTGCACTATTTTGAATGTGACTGCACTACCAGTTTTGGCCACAAACTTACATATGGCTCATTTAAATCCCATCCAAAACATTTATCAGTGAGATAATTATTGTGGAATATTTGGTTCTTCTGTTTCCCAAGAGTGATTTGCTTTTTTATGGACTTCATTCAATTTCACATGCACTCTTGTAACTCAAAAGTAATAAAAAGTCAGACTTTTTTATTTTTTTATTTTTTTTTATTTTTTATTTTTTTATTTTACCCTTATTTCACTTACTCGGCTGAACTGGCGATAGTGGATATTAAAGCCAGTGTGGTATATCTGGTTTTACTTCAGCCAGATAACCAGATCCAGGTCTTCGCTACTGCCCTTAAGACAGCTTAGATGGTCAGTGTTTGAGGTAGTGAAGAAATAGGAGCATAATTGTTTTACATTAATAAGAGTAAAAATAATACTCCTGTGGAGCCGATACTGTGGAACAGAGAATCCATTTGACTCTTGAGTCTTACCTGGAGTTGAGATCAGGGTCTGTAAGCAGACATCTGTGCATTTGTGCGTGTGTGTGTGTGTGTGTGTGTGTGCGCACGTGTGTTTGCGTGCATGTATGTGTGCATTTGTGCCGCAAAGTACTGCCATCAGTGACGCACAGTTGTTAACACATGATTACTCTCATCCAGTTCCAACTCACTTGAACAGCAACTTGTACAGCTTGCCTGACTAGCAGCTGAACAATGATTCACTCAATTGCAAGACAAAGATCTGTTGAATGACTGACCGATATGTATTCAGAGAGCACAATTAACCACAATAATCATGGTATTAAACATCAATATTTCTTTCAAAGATTCTGAACTCATGTATATTAGCTCATAAACACAGATTTGCATAAATTACTTTGCAAGGCTTATTATAAGGTAAAGCTGCATCGCGCCAAGGTCCATCACGGGTCAATACGGTTGAGAAGATATTTTTCAATTTAAATATATTCTAATAAACATGCAAAACATTTTGAAAACATCAAGTGCCATCTTAAAATAAATTACACAGCAGAGAGAAAAATTCTGAAATGGGAGATGGGTTCCTGGGAAAGTTTTTGATTTTTTTTTTCTTATTAATTATTCAGATTATTGCAATGTTGACATACACGTACACACAGACTATATGCGATCACTATGTCCGAAACATTTCTTATCCCTTAGAGTGCAAAAATAAATTAAAATATAGCCGCAAGCGGCAATTCCGTCGTTCAATCCAAGAAAGACCATTAGTAGTTGAAAGCTTTAACAGCTTAATTAACAAGTGTTGCCAGTGAATGTGGCCATGTCCCCCGCGAGGTGACGGAAATCGACTGGGGTCGGCATATCACAAAATTACACATTGAAGCCAAAGACGAATCAAATCGGTCAAAGCGTTCTCAAGATTTCGCATTCACAACAAATGGGACATGACAGACGGACGGACGGAGCTGAATACTATGTCCCCCGCCCCAATACACTTTGAGACCAAGGATGAATGGAATCGGTCAAACGGTTCTTGAGATATCGCGTCCACAGCAAACAGGACATGATGGACAGAGAGACGGACGGACGGAGCTGAATACTATGTCCACCGACCCTAATACCAAAGACCAAAGATGAATGGAATCGGTCAAACTTTTCTTGAGATGTTGCGTTCAGAACAAACGGGACATGACGGACGGCCGGACGGAGCTGAATACTATGTTCCCTGCTCCGCTGACTACCATAGCGGCAGTGGACAAAAACCACTTTAAAGGGGACCTAACATGCTGATCCTTCTTTTAATACATATTAGTAATGTTATAATGTTGGTTGTCCATGCTCAACCTCTGAAAAGTTTCTAAACATAAGATACAGGGTTTTTGCTGTAATCCAAGAACGTGATTTCGTGAGCATGATTTCTTCTCTGAATAGCTCCTCCCGAGATCTTCACAAGATCTGGGTAAAACCTGACGTCAGGTTGTGCCGTCCAATTAGTTCAGACCTAGCCAGAGCCAACCACTGCGCTGGGCCTGCCCACATCGGAAACTATTCTAGCAGGCACAAACAACAGCAGATCATACAATGCCTTAGTAGCATCTACACTTTTGGAAATACAGAAGAAGAACCGCAGATCATTTGAGGTGCAATTTTGTCACTATCTCTCCCAAAGCTACTAGTCTATTTACTTTTGGACGCAAAAAAAAATATTTCTCTTCCAAAAGACGATGCCACAAGAAAACAGTGGGTAGCTTCTTTTGTTTGCTGGCAGCAAACAGCCACGGCCTGAGGGAACGTTAGCTCTCAGCATTTCACCAAAGACAGCATTGTCAATAAAAGATAATTCGACACAGGATAAGCGATTCAGCTGCTTCTCAAACCTGAAGCAGGTGCATCGATCAAGCGCTTGGAGCCACAAGCTGTAAGTAACCATATAACAGCAAATAATGTAAGTGAAGCTAACGTGTTACAGTTGGCTAGCAGGACCGCTAACGATAGTTAGCACTAACAGCTGGCCTCAAACGCAGGCTTTGTAAAATATCTGAATATAAAGCCTGTATCTGTCGCGACTGTCCTTGACTCACAAGCACAGAAGCTGTAAGTTGCTTTTACTGCATAAGCCAACCTGACGTGATAGCCAGTTGATTGTGGCTGTAGCACATCGACTAACGTAGCCAAGTTACTGTTGCTAATGTTTCTGTTCTAATTATGCAAGAGTGTTATCAGGGGAAATTCTACAGAAGGTGTGTGAATATAAACCTCATTTGAAGCCAACTTTTAATACTTGTTTGTACTTTGGATGCTTAGTACAACTGTTCACAGTACCAGAACTTGCTGTCTGTAAAACCTGTATTGCAAGGGTTTGTCTCTGTGGTTTTTGGTTACCAGCTATTGTATGTTAGTTTGCGTGTCATGCTAATTGAAAATGCTCCTGGTTAACGTATATGCAGTAATTCTGATCGGTATGCTTGTGTTACTTCGGTAAGCATCAATGTGGCAGTTTCATCATAACGTTGCCTGATTGTAGCCACTTCAGTTAGTGGTCGCTTCAGTTATCCATGACTGGGATCAGCTGGATACTTCACAAATGTCTGAGCAAGCTCTGTGGCGCTACCATGAAAGCAATGCGAAACGCAAAAGCTCTGCTCATGTACAAATGATTTCTCTGCACTACCTTGACATAATTTTATCCCCCTTAAGAAATTGTTGTGGCTAATAAAAAGCCTAAAAAGGCACAGATTAAATAGGTAATTCTTTCCTGTAGAAGTGATCAATTCGCTAGCTCCACATAAGCAACTTCTCCACGCTAACGGAACTTACAGTCTGCAAAACCTGTATTATGTTCATAACATAACCGAGCTCTCTCTAGCTGTCGCATACTATCCATAAAGCTGCTTTCACATCAGACAGGAAACAAATTTTTTGCAGGACAGATTTGTGTACATTCTAAGTGCAAAGACGTCAATCAGCTTTCACACCAGCAATCAGCTTTCACACCGGATGCAAAACAAATTTTTCGCGCGACAGATTAGCTACATTCAAAGTCAGTGCAAAGACGCATTAACAGGTGTATTAGGCGCGTTAAGCAGCTTTCACACCGGACGCGAAACAAATTTTTCACGCAACAGATTACATTTAAAGTCATGACCACTTATCAGCTACTGCATGTTACTTCACGTGCTCTGCTCATTAAAAATGCTCCTGGTTAACTTATATGCAGCAATTACGATCGGTATGCTTGTGTTACCTCGGTAAGCATCAATGTGGCAGTTTCATCATAACGTTGCCCGATTTTAGCCACTCCAGTTGAAGCTAACCGGAGAGGTGCTGTATGTGTCTGCTGAGTTGGGCTGCAGTTAGACCAGATGTAGATTTTGCAGAGCTTGGGGTGCGTTTTTGGGTGCTTATGTAATGATCGCTTCACTTATCCATGACTGGGGTAAGCCTGATACATCTCCAATGGCTGGGCAAGCTGTCTGATACTACCGGTAAAGGCAATAAGGAAGCGCACAGGCTAACGTACATTTGGTATAACAAACACTGCATTGCCATCGATTGAATATTAAATTCTTTCCTGTAAAAGTCATTGATTCGCTAGCTCCATATAAGCAATGTTTCATGCAGACGGAACTTGCGGTCTGTAAAACCTGTATTATGTTCATGACATAACCGGAGCTCGGTCTTGCTCTCGAACGCTATCCATAATGCGGCCATTTTCTGTGAAGAAAAGCTGGTCATTCTGAAGCAATAGCCGTTTAGCTTGGAGCTCTCGCCCCTCCATCATATACCAGCACGGAAGCTGTTCATTTCTCCATGCTAACAACACACCACAGCTATGCACACGAACCAGCAGGACCTAATGCACACCGAAGCAGTCCATAAGCTGTTGGTCCACTTTTAGCTGCCCCTCACTGTCCATGTTTCCCTCTAAACTCAGACCCACCGGATTTCTACGGTCTCTGGTCTACACTTGGGTATGTCGACCCGTTCTACAAATGTGTCTATAAGGGGTGGATTCTAGCTTCCCCCGCATCCTAGCTAGGAGTAGTTAAACTGCTGTACTCACCAACTGTTGCCGTAGCAAACTGTAGCCGATAGCAATTTCGTGCTTGAGCTGCCAGGCATTCGCACTGCATTTTCCACTTTCGCCATAGCGTTTATTAGAACGAGTTAATTTGATTAGATCTATACACATGTACTGCGTTTTATAGCTGAATTTCCCCGCTGATTCCTTCGCTCAGATGGCAGACGCCTCTCACGTTTCACTGTGACACCGCACCATCCCGCTTAGATCCGCCCTCCACGGAGCTGGCAGTCAGAAGAAAGTGGGCATACGGGGAGTGGGGGCAATAGCGGAAGAGCCACCCCAATGAGGCGTTTCAGGCAGAGACTACAATGGACGACAAATGGTGTTTTTTGAGGATGGCAAATGAGCTAAATAAGTACCCTTTTTTTACTTTGCACAATAAGGAGTACTCTAGGGCAGTCAAAGACCAAAATATAAAATTGGAAAAATCGTATATTAGGTCCCATTTAAGAGTATTTTGCAGGTATTTATGTGGACCTATTTTGCCAGTGTAGTGATTGGACCAACAACTTATGATGTATAGTCTGATTTTGTTATGTTAGACTATTTTGTGTATTTCTGGCACCCCCTGCTGGTTGATTTGATTGAAACTTTCAGGCTATGTTTTAGGTTCTTATGTGGACATATCCTGGGAGTTTTGTAATGATTGGGAAAACTATTTATGATTTATAGTCTGATTTGTGTTATACCACATTGCTTTGTTTTGCATTAATAGCGCCCCCCTATCGGACAATTTGAATGAAATTTTCAGGGTATGTTTCAAGTACTTAGATGAATATATCCTGTGAGTTTTATGGCTATAGGACAAACAATTGCTGATTTATAGTCTGATTTGTGTTATACCATGCTGCTTTGTTTTGCATTTATAGCACCTCCTATCGGACAATTTGAATGGAATTTTCAGGGTATGTTTCCAGTACTTATATAAATATATCCTGAGAGTTTTATGGCTATAAGACAAACAATTGCTGATTTATAGTCTGATTTGTGTTATACCATCATGTGGCGACTTGTTTCAAAGAGCTTCCCTGAGGGAGCTCTTTTAAACAAGTCATCGTCACATGATAGGTTTTCAACAGCTTTGATTTTGATATCTTACATTATTGAGTAACAATGGCTGCATTTAGTGCTCCAAGGGTTAATTATTGTGGTTAATTATTTAGTAAATAAACAAGTAACCAGGCAAACGTATCCAGGAGCAGGATGAGAGCGATCATGCATTAAAAGGTGAGGTGAGTGAAGGGCTTTCATACTAGTGACGACACACCACTGACTCCTGAAATCCCAACCCCCGGGCTCTCTCTGAGCTGAGCTGCTGTGATTGTATTCTGGCTCTTATTTTTTGTACATCAAAATGCAGACAACAATCATGAAAATGTACATCTCTGTAATGCACTGCAGCCTTAGCAACTGTACCCACTGCCTTAGCAACATGTTACCCCCTCCCCCATGATTAAAACGAAGGAGCTCATTGCTTGAGGATTGCGAGGATCGCATCTTTTGATTTGTTTAAGAATTTGTGTTGAAAAAGCTATTAGCAAAGTGCCTTATACTGCCAAGAGGCTGAAACCACAAGCGCCTTTTAATCAAATTAAGCATTAAGTCTCCCTTGCTTTTTCTAAAGGAACAGAGTGACTGCCATTTATCCATCTCTTAATCTGCAGGCTCCGTGTGGCGGGAATTACTGCAGAGCCTGAAGGGGTTAAATCAATCTGTCAGCTGCACTACGGTTCCTCGCTTTGGCAGTGGGGGGAGGCTATGGAGCATGTGCGGGAAACCAGCTGCAGAGGAGTGGGGCGAACGCACAGAATCACATCGCAGACCCACAGGCCCAGTTGCCTTTCTAGCACTCAAGCATTTAGAATGATGTGGGGGAAGGATTTGCAAATTCTGTGCATGGGTCATTTATTACATGCAGATATGGGGTCAGTTATAACATTGAACGCAGGGATCTGTTATCTCATGCTGATACGGGGTGAGTTATCACGCTGGGAGCCAGCGTCAGTTATCACATGCAAGGCAGAATCAGTTATCATATGGAAGACAGAATCAGTAATCACACGTAAGGCAGAATCAATTATCATATGCAAGACAGAATCAGTTATCACATGTAAAGCAGAATCAGTTATTACATGCAAGTCAGTACCAGTTATCACATGTAAGGCATAATCAGTTATGACATGCAAGACATAATCAGTTATCCCATGTAAGGCAGAATGAGTTACCACATGTAAGGCATAATCAGTTATCACATGTAAGACAGAATCAGATACCACATGTAAGTCAGAATCAGTTAACACGTAAGGCATAATCAGTTATCATATTGAAGGCAGAATCAGTTATCACATGTAAGGCATAATCAGTTATCACATTGAAAGCAGAATCAGTTAAGGCAGAATCAGTTATCACATGTAAGGCATAATCAGTAATCACGTAGGCAGAATCAGTTACCACATGTAAGGCATAATCAGTTATCATATTGAAGGCAGAATCAGTTATCACATGGAAGGCATAATCAGTTATCACATTGAAGGCAGAATCAGTTAAAGCAGAATCATTTATCACATGTAAGGCATAATCAGTTATCACGTTAGGCAGAATCAGTTAACACATGTAAGGCATAATCAGTTATATTGAAGGCAGAATCAGTTATCACATGTAAGGCATAATCAGTTATCACACTGAAGGCAGAATCAGTTAAGGCAGAATCAGTTATCACATGTAAGGCATAATCAGTTATCAAATGTTAGGCAGAATCAGTTACCACATGTAAGGCATAATCAGCTATCACATGTAAGGCAGAATCAGTTACCGCAGGCCTGGAAGAATCAGTCATCACATGCAAGGCAAGGATTAGTCAGGGCAGAAGTCTGGTTTTGTATGTGGAGGCGGGATCTGTTATCATATGTTAGGAAAGAATCTGTCATCTCATACAGAGACAATGGTAGTTATTTTATCGCAAAGCTTGGGTCAGTTTTCAGATGCACAAGTCGGTTATACCACAGAGAGCCAAGGCTAGTCGTAGCCTGCCAAGCAGGGATCAGTTATAACTTAGAAGAATGTATACTTGGTGTTGACCTGCTGGTTTAAGGGTTGTACAAATCAGAGTGACTAGAGCAAAACACAGGAGAAACTGTCATCTGAACCTGGATTTTTCAACTCCCTTTGTAACGGTACATAACATTACATTTATTCGGCAGATATTTTTATCCAGAACGACATACAGTATATATAAGTGTATAGAATTAGATCAGCGAAACGGTAAACCAGCAGTAACACTGTAATTGTCCCCTGCTCTCCCCAGCCCCACACGCAGGCTGGAGAGCACCATTTCATATTTGGGTCATCTGAACAAATCTAATCTAGGTGAGGAGATATATATATGGAGCAGAGGGGTGACTGGATGGTGAGGTGTATCGCTGGCGCTGAGACACCATGAACATAATTAAGTTATCTGACAGAGTGCAGACTCACATTAATCTGCTCCGGCGCTGCGAATACGGCGGGATACCGCACCTCCAACTGTTGGGGTCACTATCCAACAGAACGCAGGACGGAAATAACCGCTGCCGAGCGAAGGCGTCAGACCTCCGCCGACAGGAAATGGTGGGGTCAATTAAACCACATAAATCGGTGCACAATAAAATCACTTATGCATCAGCGTATTTTTGATATGCCCTAGAAAATATGTCACCCTGTCGCGGGCTATTTTCAGACTCAAACATCAGCAGCACAGCAGTCTTCACTGAGTGACTTTAGACTTCTTCCGGACTGAAATCTCGGGAGTTTATCGGGAGAAGAAAGCAAGAATTAACCTTTTAAGCTATAAAAATCTCAAATGAAGTGATTAGAATGTGCTTAATAAAACATTCTTATGGTGGACCATGAATCACTTGACACAATTGATTCAATAAAATAATAAACACCGATCAATGACCTCTGAAGGGTTATTTTTCATCATGGAGGGCTGAGATATTTTAGGAGGGAACAGAGTACAGGAAGAGTGGGGCACGTGTGTCTCTGTTCTTTAGAGAGAAGCCGAGACTCTCTTACTGGAGCAGGGAAGGCAGTGGCATTACAGCGCTACTGCTGAAGGCTCTGTTCTACAGAGCAGGATGTGCGGACTCCATGACTCATCACTGAACAGAGCAAAAACAATAAATTAACAATCATCCTTCTCACAAACCTCTTCAACAATGTACTTCACTGACAGTTCAGCTGCATTGAGGTAATAATAGGGATAATAACGATGCTTGTCAGGTCATGATTATATATGTTCCGCCTGAACAGAAGCATCACTCATAAAGTGAAAATATTCTTAATTGGCACAGATTCCCTGGAGAATGGACAATGTGATGTGTTTACATTAGCAGTGTAGTTAAAGACTGTAATCTATCAGTGAGCGAGGAGCTCGAACATCCGGGACAGGCTGGGAGCGAAGCTGCCCCTCCTCCACACTGAGAGGAGTAACGTTAGCATTGGGGTTTTGGGTGTCTGGTTAGGATCCCTTGGTAATGCCTCCCTTTGGAAGTTTTCCAGGTTTGTATAACTGGAAGGGAACCGCCGGGCAGACCAATCACTGTCCGGACGGATTATATCTCCCAGCTGGTCAGGGAACGCTCCGAATCTTCCTGGATGACCTGGGGGCAAGTCGCTGGGGAGGGGAACACTGGACTGCACTGCTTACCCTGCAATACAGCCTCACACAAGTGAGGGAAAATATATAAATGGATGGATGGATTGTAACTAAAGAATAAGATCAATACCATGAGACACATATCTATACAACATGGGCAGCTTACTATTATCACCCGAAACATCTGAGAGTATGGTTCTTGCAAAGTGAAACATGTTACTTGGGAAACTATACACAACTATATTTCTGTACTATATTTACAGTTAAAGAACAGTATTTATGAATGAGAATATGCCTCTGGAATTGGAACCACTGAGCAAAACTGGATCAATAAACTGCCCAAGAAACGGAGCTCTGCTAATCCAATATTTGACAAAAATTTTGTTGACCTTTGAATGGGTTTTCTGAGACTCATTTACATAATATGCAGATTTAACATGGTAAATTATCTGCTGTTTGATTATCACCTTCCGTTGAACCCATTTAGCACATTGAGAATAGACAGGACTTGCTGTTACCAGTGAGATTACCCCTGGTCAGTTCATTCCCTCTTCTGATTGGTCAGTGCATTGGAAACCACAGGGTAATTCCAGCCCTTCCTGTCTTCTGTTTGGCCAGTGTGCTATGAGGATTTTCAGCTTAGATTTACTTTACGTTATCTGCTTACTTGTAAATGAAATAATGGGAAAATGAGGAATACCTGCCATAGAACAGCAAAGCAACCAAATGTCCAATTACTTTCGGCCCCTTAAAAATGATGAAACTAAGTGTAAAATGAGCTGTAATTCCTGTACTCGTTCTCCGATTCAGATGTGAATTCCTTTAAAATTAAAGTTGAAAGTCTACTCACTGACCTCTCATTCATTGTTTAGTTTTGTCACCAATATGCTGTGGTGCACCGCTAAATGAATAATATAGTCAATGTCCAAATATTTACGGACCTGACCGTGTATTTCTGAGACTGAGTCTCTGTGTTCAAGACACCCTCATGAGTCTGTGTGTCTGCTCTCGGTGACAGATATTTCCCTGAGTAATGACTGTCCTGCAAAGCCACCTGATCCCTTACATCTCTCATATTAAGCATCCTTCATGTAACCTGTATTCTGAGTCTGTCTCTATAATAGATCCTGCCACTCGCTGAGGGGACGACGGTGCAGAGACACCCGCTCAGAATGACACAGTCAAACACAAATTCTCCTCATGACGTCATCAACCACGTCAGCCGAGCACGGAGTGTGGAAATGGACGAGCGTTTATAAAACTGATGACGGCTTTAGAGAGCTAGATGAAAATGACTCTGGTGGTGCATAGGCAGAGAAATGACTCTGAAAATGGCCTCGGCTCTTTGTCCGGTATTGTCTTGTAGATGAAGTATTCAAGGGCGCACTGAAGTAATGCAGTGATACCGCTTGCCAGCACCACCCACTGCCTGAGTGAAATTAGGACGCTCTCAGCATGGGCTCAGCTTCAGAGGACAGACCTCATTCAGATAGATCTGAGATATGGCGATGCAGCCCTCCCCAGCTGAGCTCCAATGGGAAAAGAGTATTTAGAGCCAGCGTGGTTCTGGTTTTACCGTGGAGAAGGTTATAATGAGAAACCTGCTCACACTTCTTACAGTAGGGAAGGGGAGTAATGTGCCAGTGTCATTCAAGCACTATCATGGGTTTGGAGTATAATGACCCAGCAGGGGTCCAGCTCAGTTGCAAGGAAGGGCTCAATGGGCAAGTCTGCCTCCAGCTCCTTGGCGAAAACGGCATTTTACAACCCACTCTGACATTCATTCAACAAGGTAAACATTTGCTCCGACATAGTTTCGGCTCTGTTGCAAACATTTGCGGTCAAACGACTTTAAAGAACATTCCATTAAGTCCTCAGTGTCGTCATCCGCAGCTGTGTAATAGAAATGGAGGCGATATGCAGGTTGATTTTCACTCAGGTTTCCGTCATATGAAGCTTAGCGAAAGGTCAGTGAGGAAGACTCTCCCTCGCGCACGTCAACACTGTTTATTTTATTCACGCATATTCACTCGTAAATCTACGCAGTCAGTGTCCGGGGCTGTCAGTTGAGCAGTCAGCTGGCGTACCAGCTGATCTCTTTTATCCAACCAGGGCACACCTTAGTCGCGTTGCTAGCCAATCGTTCTGCTGCCGTCTTTTTAAAAAATGTCATTCTCTCTACCCTAGTTCACCCATGCTGCCGTTCGTTGACCCTCCGCCACCCCAACACCAACTTAATTATCGGACCTCCCGTACTGCCGCTCCAGCTCCACCAGCCTTCAGCCACCATCGCCACCGGTGTCTGGACTCTTCGGGGGATTTCCTGCCGCTGGTCCGAGCCGTGCTCCTGCTCTACGAGTCCTCCCGAAGAGTCCAAGCGCCAAAGACTTGTTTGATTCTTATCATGTTACTCCTTTATGCTCAAAGCATAATAAATATTTTTCTGATTTCACTTGAGTCTCTCCTGATTGAAATATGATTAAGACTTCCATTAGTGCTTCATAGATTGTGGTCCTCCTGACATGACTGACATTGAATGCTCTGCAGTGACATGAAATTCAGTGAATTACAGCCGTCGAAAGATTGTTATATTGCTTTCCATGTTATCCCTCGTTGATAGCCATTTTTGTTCACCGTCCCGATCATTTTAAGATTGTTTGCTACTTCCACGACAAATCAAAACTAGAGGTACTCCGAGAGTGCAAACCTCTGCCAAGGCAGCACAGTCTAAAACTTGGCTCATGAGAAATTAAAAATGTCTACAGCATAGGATTTTGAGATGGTGGCCATATTGTTTGACCAATCGTGGTCAAAAATCAATAGGGTCCATCTCTGATGTAATAACAACCCACCCACAAAATTTCAGAGATATCCATCCATCACTCTTTGAGTTTTCTTGTACACAAACAGACAGCCAGACAAACCAATGCCTGCTAAAACATAACCTCCTTGGTGGAGGTAAAAAGTTTGATTGTGGCAGAAAGCGGTAGCTTACGTTCGCCTTGCTACTAGAAGGCTTCACTGGTTCCAGCTTTGAAGTGGTGAAGGATTAAACTTGGACTTGAGCTGGTATTGATCTCTTTGACAGCAAGACAGAGGCAATAAGGGTAAAAATGGCGGCAGGACAAAAACAGAAGATTAAAGAGCAGAGAGATCTGAGGAACCGCAGATCACACATCAGTCAGGAGGAGGGAGGAACACCTGTCCAGCATGTCTGCAGTGAGCCTGGTGTCCTGCCTTGTGATACAACCTCAATCCTGCCATTTTGGCTCTAAATATAGTATCTCTGTCACTCCCAATGCAGCAATACCGCTGCTGAGTGATCTATTATTATCTTTTTTAAGCAGACACTCATCCTTTCCCTCCTTTAAAATTTCGCAGTCGTGTTATATCGCGCAAAGACAAAACACTGTCCAAACCCCAATGTGATTAACATACTTTCGCTCATTAAAGTGACAACTCAGACAAAGAACAGGGGGCTGTAAGCAGTGTGTGTCGCGAGTGAATAAAATATCTGCAGAAAACATCTGAAGACCGAAGGGGATGGGGGGTACTAGTCACACTTTCCCCATTTTGAGAAAATACAATTTGAAATTTTGAAACTTTTTAATGATTTCTTTCATCATTGTAATTTTGTTACAGCAGATAGAACAATCCCTTCCGAACATGTGTGTAATGTATTCTGCATTCAAGAATTATATTCAATGAAATTATGGGGAAATTTTGAAAATGAAAATGAAAAAAAATGAAAGGTCAATTCGGACATGTGACCTTCTTCCCCTGGGATCTTCATTGATTAGTTTAAAAAAATCAAACAGATCTTCAACATTTCTACAATTAAATATAGAATACTGCACATGACCAATGACCACTGCGGCAGCTCTTTTAAACAAGCCGCCACATGATAGGTTTTCAACAGCTTTGAATTTGATGCCTTATATCTTTGAGCAACAACAGCTGCGTTTAGTGCTCTAAGGGTTAAATCAACTCTTGAATAAGAATTAACAGTACATAAAAATACTTTTCAGAAAACACAGATTATAATTAGTTCTACTTTTAATTAGTCCTAGGAGCGGCACAGTGTGACAGTGGGTTGGATATTTCTCTGGGTGCTTTGGTTTCCTATAGCGTTCTCAGTGTGTGGAGGTTCGATTATCTAACGAGAGAGGAGTGAGAGGGGTTTGTGCCTTGCGACAGATTGAGAATTCTAGTCTGGTCCAACACTTCTGTGGCTGTGATCAGGAACATTGGTTCAGACAATGCGTGGTAAGTTTCAGGGATAATGTAGAGGAGAGTGAACATATGGACTGTGGGGCTGTCTTCTTACACAGAATAATTATGTGGTGAAAGCCTTCTCATTCACAGTTATGATTCATGCAGATTTTATAGCGAGTTCCGTACCATTATTTGCTTTTCGATATTCATGAATCATCGCGGATTTTGTCGTAGAATTTTACATTCATCATTTAATCATTCATTTGTGTGTATGTGGGGTATCACAGTCACATGCTGAAATGTCGTGTGCTTGTATTCAAACTGCTTATGCTTGGGGAAGTGAAAATTACTTAATGAGGGCACCGTGTTCTGCCATTCTGATTGAAGCAAGGTATTTTGTGCTTATGTGGACATGATTACAAACAGCTGCGGGTTGCACTAAAAGAATTCACAAAATGTGGGTATCAACCTTACTGGGCTGCTTCGCATTACAAACTTAAGTGAGACCACCTCGGCTATCGGCTGTACAAAACCATCTCACCGAGACCCACTCTCACACGAGGCTAGCTCACGTGGAGGAGTTTGAAAGATAAAACACTGTGGTAAAGTGGTATTCAAAGAGGCTCACTGTGTCAGAATGATGTGTTCTATCATCTCCTGTTCATGAATAAAATTTTTACTTTTGAAGCTTTAGTTTTCTCTCATTCTTATTCTCTCTGAAACAGCTTGCGTGACAAATTCTGAAACAGTTTCAATCCCAAAAAATGCAATAAATTCTATGTTCTTTGTTAAGAGATATATACAGTATTTTGTCTGTACTCTATCTATTTCCAATTTTTGAGTGGCCAGTAAGATTTTAGATTGGTCCTTACCTTGGAATAACTGAGTGTGGAGAGCCCGTCTATAGCTGAATTAACCTTTAGAGCGCTGAAATAAATGTTTAAAATATACATGAATTTAATTTTCTTATGCTGTTTAAAACCGATTATGGTGGCGACTTGGTTAAAAGAGCTCCCCTACAGGAGCTCTTTTAAACAAGTCACCACATGATTGAGCAACAATAGCTGCATTTAGCGCTCTTAGGGTTAAAATCTCTATCCTCCCGTACTCACGGACTTTGAGGCACGTTCCCATTAAATCTGTTCGGGTTTATGGCCATCCCAATCCAAAATGGCTGAGTGAGAAAGGGCTCTGATGTGAGAGTCTGATGTTGTTATGTGCACTTTGTGTGAGTCCGCATATGTGCTGCATATGCTGAGGGATTTGCCCATAGTTCATAAAATTTGTGATGTATGCAGGAGGTTGTCCAGCCCCTCGCCCCAAAAAATGTAAACAAACCGAGGTTGCATAGTGAAAAGAAAGAATCTGCTCAGAAGTTTATCCGTAAGTGACAGTTACTCACTGTTGTGGTAATTGGCTACATTCTGTAATGTTGCTTGTGTTTTAAGTCAAATCATTTTAAATCAAACATCTGCATTGGATTTTGCCAACAGATCTTCATATATTTTCTAAGTTGTAAAAAAAAACACCGTTTGTTTTTAGATGCCTCGACTGTGCAAAATAAACGCAAAATAAAAAGTTCCAAAGCAGCGATTGTCAGATATAATTTTGCGGTGTGGCTTTTTAAAAAATTATCATTCACTATGTCCAGGCAGCATGTGATGTCACAATTGCATGTCCCATTTTGACTTTTCATACCATTTTGTGCCCTCATGAACTCAAACACGCAAGCACTACAACTGCAGACACAAATGACGTTAATTTAGTCCACGAGGGTTTAGAACTTGAGTCGTACGTGTAGAGATTGGGATTCTGCCAATGAAGCTCAATTCTGCTTGTCTGCATTGGTTTCTCTATCTCCCCCTAGCCAATCTGTACCGTTACTGCATTAAAAGACTCTTGCTGGTGCATGTGGACCAAGTGCACTCAGAGAGCACATACCTGGACCATACCTGTAGGTTTTGACCTACTAGCACTTACAGTCAGCTTCGGATCTGTATCCAGATTAGTCAATAAACTGAATCATCTCTACCCATTCATATAGTCCAACCTCCCATAAAATTTCTTGGTAATCCGTTAAATAGTTTTTGAGCAATCCTGCTGACAAACGCGCACATACACACATGTTCAAGTGATAACAATACCTTCTGGCAGAGCAAACAAAAAAAAAATGGTTGCAAGACTGAGCAGTTCTGCTTGAGTCCTTCCCTTCAGGTAACATTCAGAGATCTCCGGTCCAAAACGATAACTAGCTGTAGTGCTCTGGACATACCACTCGGGAGGTCTCAAAAATTAGATGAGGGCTGCTAATTTTATTTGCCATTTGATTGGATTTGTTGTAGTCCATCTGTTCAGGGAATTGGACATCCGGAGTCTGTTATGCCACTGAGTAATTTACAAAGTTGTGCTTTTGCTATCAGTACAAGCTCACGGACTCTCTTCATGCCTCATAATGTCTCCAGCTTTCCATCTGCAGGCTGTACGCATTCTGCAGGGAGAAAGCAGTCTTCATTTCTTGGTCCAAACACTTCACAGTCCCAGTGAATCTTACTGCGGCACAAAAAGACTCAGAGTTCTGGAAGGTTCTGGCAACACTATGAGGTCTTTTTGGCTGGACCGAGCCCTCGAAGGCTGATATCGTACAGCGAGGTTCAGCAGATGGTGGTAAAATTAACACTTGTCGCAGCGCACGCTGTCACACGGGGAAAAACTGGGTCAAACTGGGCCAAATGAGTTCTTATTCCTTTGTGCTGGTCGTCTTGGCCCTGCTAAAGTATCAAAAAAACAACAAAACAAAAAAAAAACTAAAGTTGCCAAAAGATTAACCGACATATGCAGCATTCTGAAGAGACAAAAAGCGCAATGGCTTCCATCAATGCGAAGCAGCCTCTGTTCGAATGTGTTTCAGCACATGAAGTAGCTGCACGCTACAGTCGTGACAACCACATTTAGCGGCTTTAAAGCGAACGCAGTTTGATTGACAGCTCTGCGCAGTTGGGTGAGACGCACTGTCCCAGCACAAGCTTCACTGCACTTTAAGTCCCCTCATCAGCATTTACTGAGCTGCACTGCGGGGATATGTGAGTAGGGAATTCAGATTCTTACAAAAGATGTGAATACAACTTTCAGAATCTGCTGGGCCACACTGCAGTCTACTCGCACGGTAACTTTAAATTCAGCTCGTGCGGAGGCGGCGTTTGAATATTTATTCAATTAAGGAAATGAAAATTATGTTTGTGACATATTTCACTGAATATCTAACGGAGGTTCTGTGCATAGTGCTCCACTTAATTAAGCTGCCGACCTTTCCGATGAGCTTGGCACGCAGGAGAATGCAAGTAGGAGGACAGTGGAACTTAGATCTCCAATCTGCTCCCTTGCCGTAGTGTTACAGTCAAACAATTTTATCAGTTCTGTCAAAAAGACTATTTCAGTGGTTGGTTAAAAAGTATGTGGTTTTGTTGTGTTTAGGCAGTCTCTCGGCCTATCCCGGATGACTCCTGGCTTACCCTCCTCAGGATGACCCTCTTCAGACTCCTGTTATCACTTGAACACGATTTTTCTCACAACTGTGGTACCTTTCTACATCCCAGCTCCTGACACAATTTTGATATTATCCTAGGTGCATATCACATTTGCTAAAATTTCATTGGCTGAGAGTGTGGGAAAAAATTGCTCTGCGTTACGTCACGCTGTTAACATTTAGCTAAGCTGGGATGTGTTTGCCAAAAGCATAGAGGCTAATGAAGTGCTTGAAAGTCTGAAAAAAAGATACTGAAACAAGACCTGTGTTATTTTGTCAGTCTTTGTGAGCAGATAAAGAAAATGCAACAACAACAAAAAAAATCTGTTTGGAATTTACGGAGAAAATCGATTTTTTATGTGGCAGTCATCTTCAATTGCAAAGTCCTACAAAAGGGATTAATAATTGCAAGCCATCATGTTTTTTTTTTTTGATAGTTTGACTCATTAAATCATACCACAGGGTCAGATTGGTGAAAATACAAAATGGTTACCATAGTAACCGTATTTATTGTCAAAAACATGAAAATATTAAATCCCTGAATATAACCCATCATCTTGCTTAAAATTTTGGTCAGCTTTAGTCCAATAGTCCAAAACTCTCCTTTTGTGTGGTAGGAACAATTGGCAGCTGATTACATCATGTATAACAGGCCTTTTCATTCATTACCTCAGCTGGAGTGGAAGTAGAAACAAGATTCCCAGAAGCAATCCAGTGGCCAAGGAAGCTACATCAGGTGAAGCAAGAAAACCATAAACAGTTTGAGGGAAGCAAATGCTTCACCTTACTGTGCAGAACTGATGTCTTAGTCCAGCTCAAAAGTTCAACGACGAAAACACCAGCAAGCCATCCAGCCACACCCTTCGCAAATGCATTTGCAGCAATGGGAAAGATGGTCACTTCCTGCTTCGGACAAAGCCTAAACAACGGATGGGAAGACCACGTTGCCGACTTTTGCGAGGCCTATGCAAAACTTGGCATCTCGACCACACCCAAATTCCACATCATCAGAGACCATTTGCGTGAGTTCTGTAAGTGCCATGGTTGTGGATTCTTTAGATATTCTGAGCAAGCTTTCGAAGCAGTTCACGCTGACTTCTCAACATTCTGGAAGAGGCATCAGATGAAGGATAGCAGCAACAAATTATTTGTTTTGTGCTTAAAGCAACCTGTCAAAGAGTACAATAGCGCACATGTCTAAGCATTACATTTAGCTAGATAGAACATTTTTGCCACGTGAGGGTTAAAGAAAGGAGATGGATGAATGAAACAGAGACACCAAAGTTTGTGTTTTTATGTGTATTTCTTGATTATTATAACTGAGTTCTTTGGCTGGTTAAAAGTTAATCTCCCCGTGACATCGTGTTCTTTTCTATTTGTTGAAATACTCCAATTGTCTTTTCACTCTGTCCCGCCCTCCCCATTGGGTGCGTGGAAATTGGCTACTGCCTGTTTGATTGGCATCAAAGTGGGGTCCCATTGTTCCCCGTTTCAATGGAATTCGTGCCAATATTTTAGATTAAACAGCCACAGAACAGCACGTATCTGGGCTTAAGGCACACAGCCTTCTAAACACAACCTTAAAACTCTACCCCTGATGCCATTTTAATACTCCCAACAAAGCACTTTTCCCGTGCTTAATTCAAAACTATTCAGTGCACAGCACCTCAGATAAAACTTCAGGCCTACCACAGTTTTCAATTAAAATGATATGCAGGGGAAATAAACTTGCTCAAATAGTGGTAGAACTTTAATTACACAATCAGTGATTCACTCATTTGACCCAATCAATGCGTTTTACAGCAGAAAAGAAATCACAAGACTGTGCAGATCTTCTCCCATTGAAGGTCATGAAATGTAATTGTCCTTAAATGATTGAACAGTAAACATATTCTCCCAGTACTGCGTGTGTGTAAAAGGCATATGGATGCGGGCAGAATCGGCTTGAGTCTGTCCAGGCTTCACTGCTGCCGAAGGGTCTCAGTAATACCCCTGGCACTGGCCACAAAAAGGTAATCCCATAATCCATCCTGAAACCAGGATTACTGTTTATCCAATTTGCTGTCATATTTAATCCCAGATCTATACAGAGATATCTTGTTGAATCAGCATTGTTAAATTACAGCCCATTTCAGATGGGTTTGCTTGATATTAAGATGCAGTTAAGGAGACACTAAAATTTGCTGATAAGCTCTCTGAATCCTGCACTTCAGTGCGCATGGACCCTTGGAAAAATATCATATTGATTAATGTTGCTCGTCATACAGTGTATTACGGTACCATTGCTTTGAAGTATATTTAAAAGCAGATGTGTGTAATTTTATTGATTCTGTACTTTTCGAGTACAGAATTGAGTTCTTCTAATTTTGCTTGAGTAATAGCTTACTCAGGATATTTCTACTTTCACCAAAATACAAGGTTTTGTAAATTACCAAATTTTTTTTTCCCCGCCGGATGGAGGTCATTTTTGTGTTCACACAAATACTTCAGAGTTGCCAAATAGTGGATTCGCTGTTCAAAATCCATTTTTACCGGGTCAGTAATCCATTTTTTTTTTAAGTCAGTGGTTTAGAATTCCATTGTGTTTACTGACTGTTGTTTATTGTAATTACACAGCTTTGGTACTCAATTCTAATTGGTCAATTACTGCATTCTACGGAACAGAATGTTGTTGTGCATGTGACCAGTTTCAGCCGTAGAATCTAACACTACTTTTTAGCAGAAGTGATCAAATCAATTTAAAATCAATAAAAACATTTTTAAATCATTAATTTGAGTCAAATTATTGATTTCTTTAGTATGTACTACTGAATAAGCAGGGGTCTTGCATCACCATCGGGGTTTATTCACGTAATGACCAGCTCACTGTCCATTATCATTTACCGTTATGAGCAGTAGAATTTTCATTTAAACATTATAATTACATTTTATGCCTCAAAGGGATAATACTGAAAGTTCTGCCAATCTATCCTTGAAGATAGACAAAAGCATTAAGAAAATGCCTAAATGGGTGCAGAAGTACTCCGACAGTAAATGCTCTATTCTGTGCTATAGCCAGAGAACTCCAGTCATTGCCAAATAGAGCGTCCAGTAGTTTAAAACCAGAGAGAAAAAACAACTTAATACAATGATAACATATATTGTCTGTCCAATCTCTCGTGTTTAATATTTGAGGAGTAGGGCTGAATATTTAAGATTAACTGTGCTAGGCAACTTGGTGGATGATCATCCTATGTGCTAGGTGCTAGATCTTCAATATAAAAAGTCTTAATCTCAAGCAATATTGATGAAAACAGGTGGCATCATTTCTGTACAATGCTAGTGGGGTGTTAGTCAGCAATACAGGCGGACTGGCATTTTTGTGTAGCGCCAGGTGAATTCTGTGCGTCTGTGTCAGTGGGGTATTTTCGTGGGTCTAAATACAAGCACTTGCACCGAGGTGGGTGTGAGGGCACGGTGGGGGTGTGTCAATAAAGATCTGCCAGCACAGTGCAATTTAGGTCCCTTTATATCACAAGATTACGCCCAAGCCAATCGCCAGCCCAGACCCACACCAAAGTACGAAGCGTAAACACTGGGCTATTTTCGTGATTTTAGATTCAGCGGAGAGTTGTCTGTCAAGGCAGAAAAGACGTGGCAAATTTCCCACAAACTGGGGTCGCAGCCCAGCTAGACTAAACATGGGTATAAACGCTAGCCCAGATTATACCCAGGGTATAAAACAGGTGAGCCCACTTTAACTCCGGGTATACTCTGTGCTGGGCGTATACTTTGGCCTGTTCCACTAGTTTATGGCTGAAGGCCATATACTGTGTATCACGCGACTATGAAATATATAATTCAAAAGATCACAATAACTGCTACTCAGCATTTGACTCAGGTAATCACTACAAGCTATTTAAGCTTAATGCTTGTGATTTTTATGGGCCTCAGAATCAGTAGATGTGCATCATTACACACAGATAATCCCGCCTAATTCGGGTAATTGAATGTCTATCAGGCAAACTGAGAGCAACTCTGAGCCTTTGACATAAGCCTATTTAACCCGTTTAATCCCACTGGTCACTTTTGGGACCGTTTTTTTTTTTTACTCCTAGAAGCTCTAAAAGTGTTGTTGTTGACTTTGGGAAAAAAATGCAACCTTGAACTTAACCATCATGAAATCAGAAAATACATACAGGTTCTGTGTTAGGAATACGGAGGTCTCAGGATTAAAATGCATGCGCTTACACTGCAAGGAAAAATTTGGTGGGATTTAACGGGTTAAGATCTCTAGGCTTTGCTTTAGAATCCACATCATTAAGACAGAAACGTGACATAGAATGTGACAGGCTATATCAGAACTAGACAATGCAGTAAATTATGGTAATCATGCTGTCAAATTAAAATGTAGGTTACTTGCACGCTGCTTCAAATCAAATCGGAATTGTTACATATTTGGCTCAACAGGAGATGGAGCGACATCATCGCCAGGAGACATCAGCGGAGGCACGGCACACGCCAGTCTCGCCATCACGTGACCTTTTCCCGCCTTAGCGACAAATAGTGTAAGGAGAAGCTGCACCTCTCTCCGGAGGTCTCAGATGAGGTCTGTCAGCTGGTCTTCGCAGACCTGGCCAGAACCGCAACAGGTCCCCGTTCTCACCCAGTTACTGTAAAAGTCGCAGCAGCATTTGCCTTCCTTGCCAATGGATCCTTCCAGCACATTTTGGGCTTGGCGTCGAGCATCAGCCGGTCTGCTGTCAGTTTGGCTATACATTTAGTTTGTTCCAGGCTAATCCAACATGCCAATTAGTTTATTGTTTTTCCGAAAACACCCAAAACCAGCTGAAAACTATACACAACTTAATGGTCATGTGGATTCCCAGGATTTTGGGTGCCATTGACTGCTCACACATACAGTCGCCTGCACTACCCTACCTCTCATCTATGTGAAGTGAAAGGGGGTATACCATCAATACGCAGGTGGTTTTGGATTCAAACTTTCAGGTCACAGATGCATGCCAATTACCCCGTGTCTCAGTGTGATTCATTGGTCTTGGCCAATTCTGTCATTCCTACACTGGTGTACCCCATGGATGAGTGACTGCTTGACAGCAATGGGTACGCTTGAAAACCATGACAGATTACGCTCGTACATTATGGCCTCAGCACAAAGGGAGCGTGTTTTTTAACGGTGCTTTAGTGGGGTCAGGTCAGTAATCAACAGAATATTTGGGAAGTTAAAAATGTGATAAAGGCGTTTGGATCGAACGGGCTGTAGATTACAGTACAACCTTCAGAGAGTCAGCGCATTCTTCCTGGCATGTTGTGTTCTGCATGACACTGCGAGACAGCATGGATGTCACACTGAATCCTAAAAGGACACAGGAGAGCAACAGGGCCCCCGGGAGAGACCGGACCTGCCGACTATGTTGCGATATCCATCACAAGTACAGACAAAACACATCACATTTTAAACATATTTCATTTGTGTGATAGCATAGCTGCTATGGAAAAAGAAAAGGCTTATTAATAATATAAAACAAAGAGCCAAAAAAGTTACTCAGCATGCAGTAGCCTATAAATAAAATAATAAATGAACTCATCTCTAATAAGTGCAAAAAAAAAAAAATTCGCCTTCCCCCCCTTGTCTGCAGGCCCAGGCGACTGCGATGTCAGGCGGTACCCGGAGTCAGGGAGGCAGAGGTCTCAGGAGAGTTGGGAGGGAGAAACAGGCGGTCCGCGGCGTCGGCAAGCCTCCCGGGGCTGGTTTCAATGGAGATCAGCGGCGGAAGGGCGCAACTTTCCTGCTGAGGCAGGTTTCAGGGCCCTCCTGAGGTTTCTCAGCTCCCTCGGGAGCACATCAGACCCGCCTCGCTGGAGTTCGAGGATGAGTCAGTCCTCCACCCGCTTCGGGCTCCATCCTCTTCTCCCCCTCGTGCACAACCTGAGGCTGCCCACCTCTGCCTCTCTCTATCTCATCCCTTCACAGGCCTGTCCTCCACCTGCGAGGGACCATCGTCACCCTCTGGAGCCGGAGAGCATTTTCATGTTTTTTGTATTTCTTTTTTTTTTTTTATGTACACCAATAAATATCTCCATTCCTCCTTTTTCGAGTGTGGTCTGTTTTATAATCAGTGTAAAATGCCTCTAACAACAGAAGTCAATTCGCATTTAATACAGAAAATATAAATAGGTAGTGCAATTAAATTCTATTACAAGGTAATGGCCTTTTTCCATACAGATGTGCGGGCCTGGCTTTTTTCGGATCAATACTACGGGTCAGACCAGTGCAGCTGGAATTTTGCGTTTCCATAACGACGGGGTTACCCACTTGAAGGCGCATCCTTCAGTGCAGAAATTCACAGTGAGCCTCTTGCACAGGTATGTTGTTTGCTTCATGTCCACTGAAGTGGCAGATAAACAAAGGTTTCATTTAAATCATTCAAACATATTGCCATATCATGTGCTCAGTCAGGGGACTTTAAGCCCCCAAAACCATAAACACTTCCCACGCGGACTGTGCGGGCAGCTCGGTCCTCTGTTGGTATTAAAGGCTGGCTTGTTGATGGCCCCCCCAGTACTCCCTGATAACCTGCGGGAAGCTTCCACTTTTTGTTGGGCCCTCAGATCATTGAACACAGAGCAACAGTTCTCAGAGGACCAGCAGAAGAGGTGCTGATGCTGTGTCACCTCCTTCCAAGCCAATTTTAAATCATCAGCCCTTGGGGGCTTATTTAAGGTGTCATAAATGTGCCCATGACGATTCTGCACCTACCGCACAAGTACACAGTGCAGTGATGATTATTCACTTAACTAAATGAGGATAAATCATAAACCAAGTGGTATTCAAGAATTTATTTCATGTAATATTGGATCATATAGTTGAAAATAATAAAACAGACAATATATAGCAAAAACAAAAATAATGATGTCATTTTGCAAAAAAAAAAAAAAAAGTTTAAAAGAGAAATCAATATCTAGCATGGCCATCCTTTGCTTTAATTACAGCATTTAATCTTTCAGGAATAATTTTTACTTTTCTTTTTTATTTCCTCACCCGATAAACCATGCCATTTGGTTTGAAGTTCATTCAAAAGCGATTCTTCCAATTCTACAACAGATCTGTTTATGTTGGCATTAAGCAAATCCCTGATTTGCTCAATCGGATGATTCTTTCACAGTGAGATAATTCTTGCACAACATGGAAGTGTGTTTAGGGTCATTATCTTGTTCAAAATAAAACCCCAGACCAACCAGCATCATGTAGGCCAGAATGTGGCCACAAACAATCTCAGAGCTCCTGTCGTCGCCCCACCGTGTTTAACACTTGACACTGCTCAAAGTACATGTCACCTTATAAACTGGAACAGACCAGAGGTAATTTTGCAAAATAATGTTGCCTCAAACCTGTTTAAACAATTCCTTTTTACCATGAATAGTCATGGAATGAATCTTCAAAAATGCATTCATGCTATGCAAGAGTCAAAAAAAATTTGAATTTGCAACACCTTGCAGGGCTTATTTAAAAGAAGAAAAAAAATTGATGTTTTCAGTGTTTTTGTTAATTACCCATATATTCACCTCAATATACTTGTGTGAATTTTTTTTGGGTTCTCCTTGCCTTCAATAGTATTTTTCAATGCATTTTAACAACAACAAAAAAATAAATAAAAAATACTTACATAGAGAAGTAACGTGTTAGTACCCCTTTTAGACGAAAGTGGTGGTGTAATACCATTTTCATCCTAGGTGAAGTTCCTCTGACAGGGCTGGTCTGGACTGTTCTCAGCCATTACAGAACAGTCAGTGAGCAGGCCATGGAAAATGTGCCATTTTTACAGGGAACGAGAGGACCTGCTTTGATTGGCGATAATTGAAGCCAGCTCGAAATACAACCGTGTATAATTATTGCTCCTTGTCCAACCCTTTTTTAATTGCGCTGCCAAATACCAAACATAAGCACGACACGCTCAGTCCGCCAGCCACCACAGACTTAAGATTTGTGCTTTGCTCTTCTTCTAGAGATAAAATACTGCCCTGAATCATGAGTAGCCACGAGGATAACTGGAACATGTGAATAGCAGCAACACATTGCAGCTGGGTCATCATTAGGAGACATGGTATCAGCAGAGTCTACCAGGGCATGAGTACATCTGAGCCATTTTATAATAAGATTCCCCCCCGCCACCCCCCCAAGAAACTCTCATTAATCCAAACCTGCTTCATTCTAGTAGCAGCCAAAATAAACATAGAAGACGGCACATCATTGAAACGAATCACGTGAACCATAACGACTCAAACTTTCGGGAGTTTTCATTTAGCCGCTTGTATGAAGGTACACAATTTGCATTATACCGATGAGTTATCACATTATAAAACAAAAAACTGTTGAGGAGTAATGATTACATTAACTTCTCAAAACAAATACATTCCGTGCAAACAATCTGTATTGGTTGATTCAAAGACAATACAAATTTGCAAAAACATACCAAATAGCCACTCTATGAGGGATACTTATATGATGAACGAATGAACATCAAAAAATGTTCGATTATTTCATAGGAGGGCTTATGAGCACAAACGCATGCGAATTCCCTTAGCGGCATTTCCCTCAATGCTGAAGAGATGTAGACGCTTTCATTATCGCGGTGTTTTATTTGCTTTTCACTCGCGTGATGCAGCAGGAAGCTGCAGACAGAGGTGAGCGGAGATGTTTGGTCTGGCTGACGTTCTTCAGTGCATTATCGCCGGCGCAGGCAGTGAGAGGCTGGTTGCCGTGGGTTACTCTTCCCGCCGCTCCGCTCAGCTTTTTCTCCACCGTGGTTTTCCCTGAGCGGTGAGATTCGGAGCCCCGTTCTCCCCTCCTCTAGACATCACATCCGGGTCACTTCCCTCTGCAAGAGAATTTACTCCTCCACCGTTACAGGGAAACGCAGCCGTAGCCAGCTGCTGTGTGCAATAGCTGGCATGGATATTTACACACACATCCTGCGTTTTTGAAAACGTCAAGCATCTCTTCAGAGGACAAGCGACACCCGAAGCAGAGGGAAGGCTAACAACTTATTGCATGGGCGCCCTCATGTAATAATTATCTTTTTCCAGCAATGTCCAAAACCTTGAAGAAGAAAAACCACTGGACCAACAAAGTCCACGAGACCGTCCTTTGCAGGAATAAAGAAGGCGAGCTCGGGTTCGAGCTGAAGGGAGGCGCCGAGAACGGCCAATTCCCACATTTCGGAGAGGTGAAGCAGGGCAAAGTGGCCTGTCAAAGCGGCAAGCTGTCCCAGGACGAGCTGCTTCTGGAGGTCAATGACACGCCGGTGGCCGGACTCACCATTCGGGATGTGCTCGCCGTCATTAAACACTGCAAAGACCCCGTCCGCCTTAAGTGTGTCAAACAAGGTGAGCGAGCGGGGTAAACATTGCCGCTGCACAGGGTCTGCTTGGCTCTGCAAGCATGCCAGTGCGACCCCGCCGTGCCTAGTAGCCTATCATCCATGACACGTAGAACAACCATTGTTTTGCTTTTCCCGGAAAAAAAAAAACACCACCGAGCCAAGAATCCAAAATGTTGCGCAGCGTTGGAGATGTGATAAACTTTGCCTTTTGTCTGCTGATCTTTGTCTTTTTTGAAGGGGTGTTGAGCTGCAGAACGGCTTTTGGGGTGTCCTCTCTCTCTGCTGTTTCATTCGACGTTTAAACATGATATTTGAAGTTGTACATTGTTGCCAAGTAGCGGAATCGATGCCCTGTGCGAAAGGGGGTGTGTTCAGTTTGTGTGGTGTAATCCGATGCCGACGCTAAATCTCAGAGGAATGCTCGTTTCCAGTGGGTTGTTTTGCGTTGTTATAAATCGCACTGTTTGTGATGGGAGCGTTCCTCCTACCCAGATATGCGCTTTATTTCGTTGTTTGCCATAAAAAAGGGAAAAACTAACAGATTCGCCAAGAAGTTGACCATTGTGACACATGTTTGCCAGTGGGTGTGGCGTTTTAATTTAATTGGTTTATTTGGATAAGTTTCATGTTTTGTCCACCCCGGTTCAAATCCAAGAGGTGCTAACTAGCTGCGTGATTCTTTCACTTGGGCCTATTACGACCGGCTACGTTTTACTTAAGACCCATGCTTTGCTCGGTAAGACAGCCTACTGTTAAAACGGATAATTTACGCGACATATCCTGAGATATATTGCGGGACTGGTTCGATCTTCTTTGGCTTTGTGGAAGGAATTCGGT
This sequence comes from Gymnothorax reevesii, assembly GCA_029721435.1. Classification (NCBI taxonomy): domain Eukaryota; kingdom Metazoa; phylum Chordata; class Actinopteri; order Anguilliformes; family Muraenidae; genus Gymnothorax; species Gymnothorax reevesii. Next base: position 107,801,197 of record CM056579.1, read on the forward strand.
GGAGGATGTAGCCTTCTCCTTGCACAAAAGCAATGTCTCACCTGGCAACCGCAGTTCCGACACCACACTGTTGCCGTAATTGGGGAAACAACATCTGGCAGCCTTTTCCATTGAGCATATATATATATGGCCATCTTTATGACAATAATAAAGGTTACAGATGTGTTCATGGTAAAATGATGGGACGATTATGCCCACTTTTTGATGACATATTAGGCTACGTTTTTCTTTTATTTTTTTTGGCGAATTGTCAGGGTATAGATTGGTTTAATAAAGGTGAGCTCAATGACTCTAAAATGACTGGTTGATTTTTATTTTTAGTTCCGATGTTGCAGTCTTTACCATTCAGCCAGGCGATTAATCTGAATTTCCTCATTAAAAGTACTGCTGTATCTACGCGATTGCATGGAAAGATTGTCCTCTGGTGGCTAAGTGTATTGAATACGATCATCAGTAACTGTCAATAAAACTCTAAGATAAGTTATCTACAAAGACCATCTGCTTTGTATCAGTGATTCAATTCAGTGCCGTGCGATGACGAGTTTATGAGAGTTGAGTACAGTGTTGTGATGAGTGTATAGTTGTGAACTGCAGTAAGTTACAGTGCGTTTATGGGTGTTGAGAACAGTAGTGGTGATGAGTTTATGGATGTTGAGTACAGTAATGGTGATGAGTTTATGGATGTTGAGTACAGTAATGGTGATGAGTTTAGGGATGTTCAGTACAGTAATGGTGATGAATTCATGCATGTTGAGTACAGTAATGGTGATGAGTTTATGGATGTTGAGTAGAGTAATGGTGATGAGTTTATGGATGTTGGGTACAGTAGTGGTGATGAGTTTATGCATGTTGAGTACAGCAGTGGTGATGAGTTTAGGGATGTTCAGTACAGTAATGGTGATGAGTTCCTGGATGTTGAGTACAGTAATGGTGATGAATTTATGGATGTTCAGTACAGTAGTGGTGATGAGTTTATGGATGTTGAGTACAGTAATGGTGATGAGTTTAGGGATGTTCAGTACAGTAATGGTGATGAATTCATGCATGTTGAGTACAGTAATGGTGATGAGTTTATGGATGTTGAGTAGAGTAATGGTGATGAGTTTATGCATGTTGAGTACAGCAGTGGTGATGAGTTTAGGGATGTTCAGTACAGTAATGGTGATGAGTTCCTGGATGTTGAGTACAGTAATGGTGATGAATTTATGGATGTTCAGTACAGTAATGTAGATGAATTTATTGATGTTCAGAACAGTAATGGTGATGAGTTTATGCATGTTGAATACAGTAGTGGAGAGATGAGTTTATGGATGTTGAGTACAGTAATGGTGATGAATTTATGGATGTTCAGTACCGTAATGGTGATGAATTTATTGATGTTCAGAACAGTAATGGTGATGAGTTTATGCATGTTGAATACAGTAGTGGTGATGAGTTTATGGATGTTGAGTACAGTAATGGTGATGAGTTTAGGGATGTTCAGTACAGTAATGGTGATGAATTCATGCATGTTGAGTACAGTAATGGTGATGAGTTTATGGATGTTGAGTAGAGTAATGGTGATGAGTTTATGGATGTTGAGTACAGTAGTGGTGACGAGTTTATGCATGTTGAGCACAGTAGTGGTGATGAGTTTATGGATGTTGAGTACATTATTGGTGATGAGTTTATGGATGTTGAGTACAGTAATGGTCATGAATTTAGGGATGTTGAGTACAGTAATGGTGATGAGTTTATGGATGTTCAGTACGGTAATGGTGATGCGTTTATGCATGTTGAGTACAGTAATGGTGATGAGTTTATGGATGTTCAGTACAGTAGTGGTGATGAGTTTATGCATGTTGAGTACAGCAGTGGTGATGAGTTTATGGATGTTGAGTACAGTATTGGTGATGAGTTTATGGATGTTGAGTACAGTAATGGTCATGAATTTAGGGATGTTGAGAACAGTAATGGTGATGAGATTATGGATGTTCAGTACAGTAATGGTGATGCGTTTATGCATGTTGAGTACAGTATTGGTGATGAGTATATGGATGTTGAGTACAGTAGTGGTGATGAGTTTATGCATGTTGAGTACAGTAATGGTGATGAGTTTATGGATGTTGAGTCCAGTAATGTTCATGAATTTATGGATGTTGAGTCCATTAATGTTCATGAATTTAGGGATGTTGAGTACAGTAATGGTGATGAGTTTATGGATGTTGAGTACAGTAATGGTGATGAGTTTATGGATGTTGAGTACAGTAATGGTGATGAATTTATGGATGTTGAGTACAGTAATGGTGATAAGTTTATGGATGTTGAGTACAGTAATGGTGATGAATTTATGGATGTTGAGTACAGTAATGGTGATAAGTTTATGAATGTTGAGTACAGTAATGGTCATGAATTTAGGGATGTTGAGTACAGTAATGGTGATGAGTTTATGGATGTTCAGTACGGTAATGGTGATGAGTTTATGGATGTTGAGTCCAGTAATGGTCATGAATTTATGCATGATGAGTACAGTAATGGTGATGAGTTTATGGATGTTGAGTACAGTAATGGTGATGAGTTTATGGATGTTGAGTACAGAAATGGTGATTAATTTATGGATGTTGAGTATAGTATTGGTGATGAATTTATGGATTTTGAGTACAGTATTGGTGATGAGTTTATGGATGTCTAGTCCAGTAATGGTGATGAGTTTATGGATGTTGAGTACAGTAATGGTGATGAGTTTATGGATGTTGAGTCCAGTAATGATGATGAGTTTATGGATGTTGAGTACAGTAACGGTGATGAGTTTAGGAATGCTGAGTACAGTAATTGTGATTACTTTATGGATGTTGAGTACAGTAATGGGGATGAGTTTATGGATGTTGAGTACAGTAATGGTGAAGAGTTTATGGGTGTTGAGTACAGTAATGGTGATGAGTTTATGGATGTTGAGTACAGTAATGGTGATTTGTTTAGGGATGTTCAGTACAGTAATGGTGATGAGTTTATGCAGGATGAGTACAGTAATGGTGATGAGTTTATGGATGTTGAGTACAGTAATGGTGATGAGTTTATGGATGTTGAGTCCAGTAATGATGATGAGTTTATGGATGTTGAATACAGTAACGGTGATGAGTTTAGGAATGCTGAGTACAGTAATTGTGATTAGTTTATGGATGTTGAGTACAGTAATGGGGATGAGTTTATGGATGTTGAGTACAATAATGGTGATGAGTTTATGGATGTTGAGTACAGTAATGGTGATGAGTTTAGGAATGCTGAGTACAGTAATGGTGATGAGTTTATGGATGTTGAGTACAGTAATGGTGAAGAGTTTAGGGTTGTTGAGTACAGTAATGGTGATGAGTTTATGGATGTTGATTTCAGTAATGGTGATGAGTTTATGGATGTTGAGTACGGCAATGATGATTAGATTATGGGTGGAGTAGAGTGTAGTTTGTTGGTGAGTTCATGGGTACTGTCGATTACATTACGTTGGGATTTTGCCCATTAATTGCTGGTATGTGTTTGGGTCCTCAGTCTGTGCTGACTGGCTCTGATCCATGGCATGGGGTTTTGTCGTGGAGCCAGGGTCGTCATGGTGACCCACTTCTGTCAGTTTCTTTGCACAATGTTAGAGCACAGGCTCTCACTCGCTCAAGCGTACCTGTTTCAAAATACACTTGACAAGTGTGCACATGCATCTGAGTATAAGTGTATGATCCATTATGGTTGTATGTTGTGCCTATGCATTTCACTTCACCTACAGTTTGTGAGGAGTTTGCCATTTCCTGTGGAGGTCAGGATGTTCCTCTGAGCCAGAGAAGAGAAGTTTCTCGCCTATCGTGACCTCCTTTCATTGGCCAATATATGTTTCAGCCGTCGCTCTGTGAATGGACAGTATACTAGTCCTGTTACATTTACAGTTCTCGCCTTGTGATTTAAAAAATGAAGCTGTCCATTTTATCTCTGATTAGATAGTGGTTCTGCCCCCTATACCTCTGTGGTAGAAGGAGGACCTCCCCCCATCATTCTGTGTCTGTACCTGACTATTCCACCAATCCACTCCCATTGTTATCTTTTGAATGTCCCTTCAAACCCCCTCTGTAGATCTTCCATTTGTCTTTTGGTATCCAATCAGTTCAAACATTACTGTAAAGAACAGCCCACCTTGTCTCAGGATAACTCTCTGGAACTCCATCTATAGGGGCTCTTGCCATGCTGGTACCAGACAGAGCCACAGATTTCAGCAGTAGGTTTTCATTTGTATGGTTCAACCACTTGTTCACAATTTTACCCATGCAATAGACTTGATAAAAAGACTATTGGCTTCAATCTCTAGGTTGTACGATGCCTCAGCTTATTTTTGATAGCATAAACATAAGCAAAATTTCCAATAAGCAGCATAATGCTGATATGAAGTAAGAATTTAGGCAGTATGTCATGTGATGGGGGTTAATTAAGGTAAGCCACCACTGTGCCTGGGTATTGCTTTTAGTGGGTTGTCTGTTGATGGGAGGAGGCCTTTTGTTTTATTTTATTTTATTGTTGTTTTTATTGTTGTCTATTGGTTAGGCCTATTCATATTTCTCAGAAAGAAAATAAACATATTTTTCCCTGATATGTCCTCCACCTAACATCTCTGTGCGGAAATCCTGAGACTTGGCAAGCTATGAAAGGGAGCTCATTTACAGGAAGTTCAACAAGTTTTTCAAAAATCAGCAGACCTTGACATTTAAAAAAAAATGCATCCACTCAACAGGATAGAAGAGAGCTGGTGTTGCGTCATGTGGAGATGCAATCAGTCTGTCAGCTGAAAAATGTGGATCGTAGCCTTTGTGTTTCTGTTTTGGGAGGAAGTCTTTATGCTATTGAGAAGTGTCTTATCTGCCTGGTGAATTTACTGGTATTAAAAATTCTGAACCATGTTTCAAGTTTGGGTATCTTAGTATTAGGGTGTACTCTCACCTTTATGTAAATATTGCCTTTTCTAAGGCAAGAGTGTTTTTTTGAGCGAGTCCTCTCCTTGGTTATCCTTACTGAAATGGCTCACACCTCAGTTGAGCTACAACTGAAATGTTTAATTAAAATTCACTGCGTAAAAATTCTGCAATTATGCCACAAAGCCACAGGCACCTTTTTCTCCCCTGTTGGGAGAAAAAGTTGAATTAATAATTTTTGTACTTTTTTAAATAGTTAATTGGACTAAATTTAACAAAAAAAAATTTCATATAAGAAAATGTGAGCCTTATAAGGACATCGTTCCACTGCAAGGAGGCAAGCTAACCAGCTCATTGCCTCGACGGAGAATAGCGCTTACCTTCTCCTTAAAGTATATCTTAAAAAAAATGCATCTACTCAACAGGATAGAGGAGAGCTGGTGTTGTGTCATGTGGAGATGCAATCAGTCTGTCAGCACAGTTTTTAGCACTACTGGCTCACAGCAAGATGGACGTGGGTACGAATCCGGCCTGAGGCCTTTCTATGTGGAGTTCGCATGTTCTTCCCGTGTTCGCGTGGGTTTCCACCGGGTACTCCAGTTTCCCCCGCACCACAAAAGCATGCATTACAGTAACACTCCTACTCGTACCTCTCACCAGTAGAACTGGAGTTGGTCCTCGGGTGCTGCTCTGTGGCTGCTCCTAACTATAGGATGGGTCAAATGCAGAGGATAAAATTACCCCATGGGGTTCAATAAAGTGTATATATCCTTACCATGGCTGAAAATGCTGCTAATTAGCTGCAGCAGAAAATAATTCTGTTCAGGCCATAGCCATATATTTGAATAATGCTAACCAGCTCATAATCCCATAGCTTCAGCACGGAGTAATACTTACTTGGCCATAATCTTATAACCACCTCACAGAACTATTCCAAAGCTACAGCACAGAGTGATGCTAACCAGGTTATGATCCTCTAACCTCCACACAGAATCATGTTGACTATCTCATAGCTACAGCACAGAATAATACTAATGGTCTAGAGGTTTAGCCAAACGCGTGAGGGCTGCCGAGTGAGTCTCTTGTATTTTCTGAAGTAATGAGAGGTCGGGTGAGGATACTGGTGTGTTGTTAGAGTGTGTTCTCTCGTGCCCTTCATTATGCAGACTCAGTCTGTTTGTCCCGCAGTGATTCACTGCACGAATAAATGAATAAACTCACTTTCTGCGCGGAGAGCCACTGTCTGCTTCTGTGAGGCCGAACGAGGGATGTGTTCAAACTCAGCCGCTTTGCAAACCTTTCTCCCCTTCTTGTCTGCGGCGTAATTGGACCGATTAGAATATCCTTGGGCAGAATGTAAGCGATTGGAGCAGAGTGTAATAGTGTGGTGCTTATTGATCCGCGGGGGGAATCGGGCCACTGCTCGCAGCTGGGGGCGGTTATAGGGTACCGCATGCTTACTGCTGGTATAGATGTCAAGGGATAGGCGCGACAAATAACGAACCCAAGCTCATATGCCAGTATCCCACAAGGCCCAAGTGGCCCCTGGAGAATACGGCACTGTGTTTGAACCTGTGGCCAAGGTACATCATTCTGTCCAAGCACTTTGTGTGTAACTACGAAACTTTGACCTTGTGAATTATGACTTTGTGTACCACACTGCGCACTCCTATCTACTGTAGCGCATTTGTGGCATAATGCTAGCAGCTGACCTGTCCTGTGGAGGGTATTTGTACCCCAGTGCTAACCGCTCTTGAGAAGGTTGTATGTTGCATAATGCTAACCTGTGCTGTGCTGGGTATCAGTACCCCAGTGCTAACCTCACTCAAGCTGATTATTTGTAGCTCAGCGTGAACTGGTCTGGAGCTTGGCATCTGCAGCTTAGCAGTAAGATGTACAGGGCTGGGTGTTTGTAGCATTGCGCAAACCTCTGTGGAGCACTGTGTAATGTAGCACTGACCTGATAAGAGCATGGTATCTGTGCCGTAGCTCTAGCTTGACCAGAGTAGGTTATTTGGGGTATTGTTGGGTATTATATTGTATGTGCGAGTATCGATTACTGGTAATATAGAGCAATTGTACCTTATGTGACCTGTGTTCTGTTGCACCAGTAACCCTCAGTAGCCTTTGACAACATTGTACTTTTGTATATCACAAACGCATGTGTCAACTAATTTTACACAAACGCATGTGTCAACTAATATCCTGATGTAATGCAAGTATTGTAGTGAGTGATTTTGTGTAGTGTATAAGTGTGACATGTCTGTTTGACAGTATTTTCTATGTGTTTTAATAACGTGCTTCTTAGTGCACAGTCTGCACACACCATAGTGCTTTTATATGTGCGGTATACTGACAAATACTGACAAAGTATTGGCTTTGTCAGTATCTCCCTGGTATTCCTCTCCTCTCTCGTGCGCTGCGACAGCTCTTTACTCACTGTTTACCTGCCTCAGGTGACTGTGCGAGGTCCAGCGCTGCATGTCCGGTGACCAGTGTCCCCTTCAGCTATCTGCAGACAGGCCTGTCCACAGTAACTGACGATACTCCTCTCTGTAACCATGGCAGCGGCACTGACACTCCGCTGTGGGATTCTTGCGCTCACCGAGCCATGCGCCCTCGGCTGGTCCCATCCCCTTTGCAATGTGTGCTATTATAGGACTGAATATATTTTGATCCTTAATAAAACATTGTTTTTTCTCTATTTATGATGTGTTTTGGATTTCCTCAAGGCAAGTAAACGGCCAAAATATAGGCTTATCTTTTTCATTGGAGCCAGCGGATCGTTATATGCAGGAATGTGAAATCTCGCCCCTTCTCATCGCTCTTCATCTTAAAAAATAAATTAATTAATGAAATCCACTTGGACGGCCAGACATGCCTCTGATTTGGCCAAATGGAATTATTTTGATGCAAATTCCAATAGATTTGGAGGCGTAGAAGCCAACTGTCGCCTTGTTTCTCCTTGTAAATCGAATGAAACATTTTACTTAATATTCGATTTCTCCTGGTGGGTCAGCTTCACGGTAGAAGATCAGAGGGATGTGAAGTAATTTTCATTTAGTGATTTGTACAAGTATTGATTTTCTATGATGGAACGATTGGAAAACATGGGTATTTGTGATAAAAAATTAGTAAGTTCTTTTCTAAATTCATTATTGATTATCTGGAAACATGACAAAGTCTGCTGTGTCAAAAATATACTACAACAACACCATGATATTCCTGTTCTTAACCAAGTAAATGTAACCTTTTGACCACTGCTGTTTTTTTTTTATATCTTTTTATTCCTGTGTTTGGCAGATTTATTGCACTTGGGCCGCACATAATGTGGCCTCGTTAGATTTCTGTTAAGCTATTCTCATCTCCACAGATTCAAGGCTTACTTTGATATGAGGGCTTGGGGTGATATAAGGTGATTCTGTTACTCGTAACATCTCTGCAGTGACCCACAAATTGCACTCTGATTCACCTATAAATTGAGATCAGTCCTTTAGGATATGAGGTGTTCGTGTATGAGTGGGTGGCGAGCTGCTGCTTTGGCTCCCAGTTTGAAGTCTGGCCTACACAGTTATGCATCAGCTGATCATCACCTTACAGCACAGCAGTGTGTACAGCAGGGTTGTTCTATCTTCTCTTGGAGTGTACTGCGCCTACTGCATGTCTGTCTGAATTTGTTGGCCGGTGGATATTAGTGAAATTGAAAATTTGAATGACATTCTTTGCGTGTTTGTTTCACTGCGAGTGCCATTTAATGTCTGACAAACACAGTGATCTAAAATGTGCCGTGGCACAAATCTCACATTTTTGTACCTATTTCCGTTTTAGAGAGATTAGGCACTAATGACTTTTTCTGATTGGGGATTCAATTGTGGGCCATCATATAACTCCATAATATATCAACAAATTTTTTACTTCCATTTTTAATGAAGTTTTTAGAGAATTTCAAATCTTATCATTGTCTATCAACAAACATAAATCTCTGTGACTGAAAAGTTTTATTGAAATAAATTGTAACTGTTTCAATTTAGATCATATTATTTTTACTGTAAATGTTGTAGACGTGGCTCTAAATCTTGTATTTAGTTGCTTTTATGTTAAAAAAAATGCCTGTAGTTTAGCTCGACTGTGATTTATATTTTGAACCCTGGGCCCTCGTCATGTGAATATGTAAATATTCTTTCCTTTCACCCCCGACCACTAGGGGCAGTGCTTTATCACTTCAGGAAAATCTATTGATGTTATGTGCGAATTGATAACCAAATGGTAATGCACCTAACTTTATGGATGATTTACCTTCGGGAAGCCAGTATAAAATTCTGTGAAAAAGTATATTGCCTTATTTCCGATTACTCCTATTTTAACTTATTTGTAATTTGTAAATGTTTCAGATCATCGAACTTTAATATGAGACATGAGCACACACAAAATGCAGCTGTTAAATGATCATTTCATTTATTGAGACAAAGTCTTGTTCAAAACCTCTATCACTCATGTGAGAAAATAATTGTCCCCCTAAACTTAATAACTGGCTATGCCTCCCTTGGTGGCAATATTTGCAATTAAACATTGGCAGTAACTGGCAATGAGGCTTTTGTATCGCTGTGGAGGAACTTTGTGCCAGTCTTCTTTGCAGAATTGCTTTAATTTAGCCACATTGGCGATTTTTCATGCATGAGCGCCTGCCTGTTTAATGTCATACCACAACATCTCAGTTAAAGTCAGGGCTTTGACTAGACCACTCAAAACCTTCATTTTATTTATTTTGAGCTATTCAGAGATTGATTTGTGTGTGTGTGTGTATAAGCTGCTGCATAAGCCTTCGGTCATAGACTGATGGCCCAACATTCTCCCACAGGATTTTCAGATAAAAAACAGAAGTCATGCTTCCATCAATTATACCAATTTGCCCTTGTCCTCAAGCAGCAGAGCAACCCCAGACCATCACTCTACCACTGCGGTGTTTGACTGTTGGTTTGGTGTTATTGTTGTGGAGTGCCATGTTAGCATCACATCAGATGCAACAGGATCCATGTCTTCCCAGAAGATCCACTTGTGACTCCAGTCCTCAGAATATTATCCAAATAGCACTCGGGGTCATTTCAATGTTTTTTGGCAAATGTAAGACAAGCCTTAGTATTTTCTTTTTTTGGTTAGTAGTGGTTTTCGCCTTGCAGGTCTTCCACAGATGCCATTCTTGCCTGGTCTCTTTCTTACTGCATGTAGAATTTTGAATTCTTACCATAACTGAGGCATTTGAGGCTTGAGGTTCTTCAGATGTTTGTCTGGGTTCTTTTGTGAACCCCTGGTTGAGTCTTCAGTGTGATCTTGGAGGAATTTTGGCTGGCTGACCACTGCTGAGAGCGTTTCTCGCAGTTCCAAGTTTTCTCCATTTGTAGATGGCTCTCAGCGTGGTTTGCTGGAGTCTCAGAACCTTAGATTTAGATGCTTGGTCACCCTTTCCATACTGATTGATGTTAACAAGTTAGTTTCTTACCTGTTCTTGAATTTCTTTCAACTGCGGCATCATGTGCTGCTTTTTGCCTAAATTTCGACCCAATTATCAATTAAATTTGTTTAATCAGTTGATTTTAGTAAGTAAGGGGGCAATTACTTTTCTAAATAGGTCAGGATCGGGTTGGGTAGCTTTTTTCCTTCAGTAAAGTAAATCATCATTTAAAAATGGCATTTCGCATTTACTCGGGGTATCTTTGTCCAGCCATAAAATTAGTTTGATGATTTGAAACATTGAAATGGGACAAATGTGCAAAAATAGACAAAATCGGGAAGCGCGCAAATACTTCTTCACAGCACAGCTGTATAGCCTTACGGATACCATTGAGGTCAGTCCTCACTCTAGCTTAAAGCACAGCCCTGGGCAGTCTTCCACTTATTCATAAAACCACATTCACTTTTGTCACTTGTGCATTATGTAACCACTCATCAGCTTTCTGAGTTCTACTCGTCCCTAATCTGGACGGGAAGAGTGGGTGTTGTGATGGCTGCCCTGAGATTCCATCTGTTTGTGACATGCAGTTGTCAAGCTGATGGCGATAAACATATCAAAGGGCCAATAGCATTTCATGTTATTGAAAGCTTGGCCCTCCCTTCTGACTGCAGTACTGTACACTGCTGTAAGAGTCTTTCGGAAAGTGATTAGCACTAGGAGGGTTATAATCACCAGTCTCTTCACTTCTCCGAGCACCATAGCTGTCTTTGAAAATGTTTGGCCGCTGCAGGGTTCTTCTCAGTAATATCCTGGGCGGACCAGAGCATCAAACGTGATTATTCTCCAGAGACTTCGCTCTCGTGTGTGTTTGATGTGTTCCTCTGCCTTAGAAACGAGCTCGTCCTTCACTGGCGGCGTGCGCGGGAAGGGAGCGCTCGCGGTGGAGGAGTGGGCCTGATGTTCCTCTCCTTCTCTCTCCCTCTGTTTCAATGTGTCACTCTCCTGCTCTCTCTAGAGGCAGTCTCTATCTGTGTCCTTTAACTTGTGTGTGTGTGTGCCCCTGTGGATTTGTGTATTTGAGTAGCATCTATCTGCACTGTTTGTGTTTGTGTGTGTGTGTATGTGTGTGTGCTGTAGTTCTGTAGCACAATAGAATGTTGTAATCAAGACTGAGGTTTTGCATCATAGTTTTTCTCCTGTCGAACTGAGGGCATAAACTGTAAGGCAGGAAGATTTTCCAATGATTTACCAAAGCCTTGATTTCCTGCATCGGCTTGTAAATGTAGCTCCAAAGATGATGGATAGACCATCCCACTAGCTTACTATTCTCTCATGCACTCCACTTGCCGCTCTAGACTGTAGTCATGTGTCGCATGTCTTTTAGTATAGTTTGCCTTTAGACGTGGTATAATTTGTGACCTTGCATATTAAGTTGGCTACACAATGCAACACAAAAACCAAATGAAATCCTTTCACTCAGCATACAGGAATTCATATGATATACTCACTCCCTGCATTACAGGAACTCAAATTACAACATATACACTCACTCCGTTTATTACAGAAACTCAAATAATAAACTCACACCCTGCATTACAGAAACTCAAATCATATACTCACTCCCTGCATTACAGAAACTCAAATGATATACTCACTCCCTGCATTACAGAAACTCAAATGATATACTCACTCCCTGCATTACAGAAACTCAAATGATATACTCACTCCCTGCATTACAGAAACTCAAATGATATACTCACTCCCTGCATTACAGGAACTCAAATGATATACTCTCTCCCTGCATTACAGAAACTCAAATGATATACTCACTCCCTGCATTACAGAAACTCAAATGATATACTCTCTCCCTGCATTACAGAAACTCAAATGATATGCTCACTCCCTGCATTACAGAAACTCAAATGATAAACTCACTCCCTGCATTACAGAAACTCAAATGATATACTCACTTCCTGCATTACAGAAACTCAAATGATATACTCTCTCCCTGCATTACAGAAACTCAAATGATTTACTCACTCCCTGCATTACAGAAACTCAAATGATATACTCACTCCCTGCATTACAGAAACTCAAATGATATACTCACTCCCTGCATTACAGAAACTCAAATGATATACTCACTCCCTGCATTACAGAAACTCAAATGATATACTCACTCCCTGCATTACAGAAACTCAAATGATATACTCACTCCCTGCATTACAGAAACTCAAATGATATACTCACTCCCTGCATTACAGACACTCAACTGATAAACTCACTCCCTGCATTACAGGAACTCAAATTATATACTCTCTCCCTGTATTACAGAAACTCATATGATATACTCACTCCCTGCATTACAGAAACTCAAATGATATACTCACTCCCTGCATTACAGAAACTCAAATGATATACTCACTCCCTGCATTACAGACACTCAACTGATAAACTCACTCCCTGCATTACAGGAACTCAAATGATATACTCACTCCCTGCATTACAGAAACTCAAATGATATACTCACTCCCTGCATTACAGACACTCAACTGATAAACTCACTCCCTGCATTACAGAAACTCAAATTATATACTCTCTCCCTGCATTATAGAAACTCAAATTATATACTCTCTCCCTGCATTATAGAAACTCAAATTATATACTCTCTCCCTGCATTATAGAAACTCCAATGATATACTCACTCCTTGCATTACAGAAACTCAAATGATATACTCTCTCCCTGCATTACAGAAACTCAAATGATGTACTCACTCCCTGCATTACAGAAACTCAAATGATATGCTCACTCCCTGCATTACAGAAACTCAAATGATAAACTCACTCCCTGCATTACAGAAACTCAAATGATATACTCACTCCCTGCATTACAGAAACTCAAATGATAAACTCACTCCCTGCAATATAGAAACTCAAATAATATACTCACTCCCTGCATTATAGAAACTCAAATGATAAACTCACTCCCTGCATTACAGAAACTCAAATGATATGCTCACTCCCTTCATTACAGAAATTCAAATGATATACTCTCTCCCTGCCTTACAGAAACTCAAATGATATGCTCACTCCCTGCATTACAGAAACTCAAATGATAAACTCACTCCCTGCATTATAGAAACTCAAATGATATACTCTCTCCCTGCATTACAGAAACTCAAATGATATACTCACTCCCTGCATTACAGAAACTCAAATGATATGCTCACTCCCTGCATTACAGAAACTCAAATGATATACTCACTCCCTGCATTACAGAAACTCAAATGATATACTCTCTCCCTGCATTACAGAAACTCAAATGATAAACTCACTCCCTGCATTATAGAAACTCAAATGATATACTCACTCCCTGCATTACAGAAACTCAACTGATTTGCTCATATCCCACGTTGCAGAAACTCAGATGATCTGCTCATGACTGATATTGCAGACACTCAGATAATTTGCTCGCACTGCATTTATCGGTGCACAAATGATACGCTCATGCTGTGACTGCTGTTGATCTTAGCTGTGGGTCTCTGAATTGACTGAATTGCACTCATTTCAGCCATTATTAGACGAACCCGTCAGTTTCTCTGCATCCACACGAAGTTGCCCAGCGGGACTCATCTTCCCTTTGCTGTTTGTTTCTGGGTAGAAAAATATCCCTGGTCTGGAGTTTGCCATGCAGGCATTACTGAACCACAGGACTGAAAGCTGCACACGCTTATGGCATAATGAGGCCTGGGGGCGAAATGACCTACTCGAATCAGTATGTACATTTGTGTAAGTGCCTGTGTGTGCGTCTGCAAGAGTGCGTGTAAATTTTTTTGCTTTGTCTCTGCATCTTTTGTGTTGAAGTTGTAACTCATTAGGTGGGTCTAATATGCAGTCTGTCTCCACTATGTTCAAGATGGTGGCCCTCGCACTGTATCAGAACATTTTTCATGAGTTCATTTGCAGGGTCTTCTCCTAATCTGTGGTCTATGCAGTCACAGCGTGTAAAGGCCCATGCCCATGTGTTTCCTCTGTGGTATTCTGATTGGGTGCATGTGATCACGGAGTGTGTGAATGACTCCATACAGGGTTGATGGGCGGGGGGCTCTTGGCGGATGAGCGCAGTGGTGTTGTGGGGAGGGGGATGTTATCACAGCTGGAACATTTCACACTGGCTAAATTTTCCCGCAAAAAAGCACTCAGTGATGTGAAAATTTCCTGTCAATCACAGGCTGAGCTGCTGGGCCTATAGCGCCTCCTCTGTTCAGTCTGCATTATAGCAGGTAGCCTGAAAAAAAAAAAAGTAGATCACGAACGTCTACAAAAGCTGGCTTAAACCTTCCCCAAAAATAACTTAAGCCTCACGCAAGGATCCTGTCAGTCATGTGTTATCAGGTAATTGATTAGTTGGCTTTTTCAAAATATCCTAGCCTAGCAGTAACAGTAAATGAAAACTGTGCCGTTAACTCGTTCACCTCTGACTGCTGTGATCTGGAAATGCAGGATAGTGAGGAGTCCCTGTTATTTATTACGCATTTCTACTCCATCTCCTTTATTTTGCTCTGGCTAGAAAACCTATTTAATTTTTCTTCTATAATACATTAGAGCGGATCGGAACAGGAGGTTTTGACCTCTGAGCTCTCGATTTTGTAAAGTCTCCCTTGATGAGGGTGCTTTCGGAGTCGGCCCGGCGTCCAGCTCGTTCTGAAGGTACCAGGTCCCCACTTCACAAACACGTACACCAGTAAAGTGAAACACAGCGTTATTAGCCAGAAAAGTTATTAGTGGGAGAAGTTCCAGCCCTCCACTTCTTCCCCTTTGCTTGCTCATTGCATTAACCCTTAGAGCGCTTTAGGCAACTGTAGTTGTCCAGTGATGCAAGATATCAAAATCAGATGCTGTTGAAAACCTATCATGTGGCTCCCGCAGGGAAGCTCTTTTAAACAAGCTGACACATGGTGGGTTTTCAACAGCTCAGGATAAATACATTTTAAACAAGTTGCCTCATGATAGGTTTTAAACGGCTCAGGACAATGACATTTTTAATTCCTTGAAAATTAATTCAGCGCTCTAAAGGGTTATGTTTGGGGTTGTACGGTTTCAGTGAGTGGCCAGATTGGGGTCTGTTGAATTAAAAGAGGGATGGCTACCTACCTGATCCTTGCCCGGTAATCAATTTACTTTGGCGTTGATGATGGTCAATGATTTAGAGAAAGTTTCTCTTAATTTTTGCAGCTGATAGACTGAAATTTTAGAAAGTGTTTTACAAGCTGAGATGGTCAGTGGTGCAATACGTGCTGTGATGTGTCACTTTAAATTGGGCCAAAACCAATGTGTTGAACTGGATCTGCTGTACTGTATTTGTGAAAAAAGCGAGAGTTTAATTTCAGTTGTGTGACTTAGGTTGTAACCGCAGGAGCTTGCTTTTGAAAATGAATGGACCCCCTCCTCCGTACTTTCATCTCTTTAATCACCTGCGAGCACAGAGGTGCCTGTAAAAAATAAAAAATAAAAAAGTTGCGCCGCATATAAGCAGCACATCTCTTCGTGATTCACTGAGCAAACGGAAGCATGAAGGAGAGCTGTTGCTCGACGGGCTTGAGCTGTAAGTCATTGTGTTGTGTAAGCAGTTTGAGTGAGAGAGAGAAAGAGAGAGAGAGGGTTTTCCTGCCATGTTTTAAATTTGTAAATCCTCTCAATCTCTGCTGAGAGCGACCGTGAGAAGCAGCCAGCATAGCAATGATGTGAAGAACTGCGTCTCAGTATTACATGTAGCAAGCACTACAGCTGCGGAACTCTGCTTACTGCCCTGACAGTACCCTGCGCACTGCACAGACAGCTCACTGCACACTGCGCCTACAGAACTCCACACTGCTGCTGCAGAACAATTTTCAATTCCTGGAGAGATTACTGCACACTGCAGCTACAGAATTCAGGGCACTGCCCTGATAACACTGCACACATCTCTGACTGAAATGAATACACACTGCAACAGCCGAACACTGCTCACTGCGCAGACGGCTCACAGCACACTGCGCCTACAGAAGTCTACACTGCTGCTTCAGAATACTGTACACTGTGCTGACAGAACTTAGCTCACTGCACTGATAACACTTCACAGAACATTGCCCACTGCTTGAAAGAGCTCTGTTCACTGCATCTACTGAACATTACCTAGGCCATTACACACTGCTCTGACTGATATGTATCTTCAGGACCTACCAATAACAATTATTACCAACCAGAATACTGGTAAGTGGTATTTTAGGCAGATATTCGTCCATCATAAAATCAATGAGTGAGAGTCATCAGTTAGAGGAGGTCCTTTAAACAATAGAAATTCAAATTTCAGTGCCAGAGGAATTTACAGTAACACAAGCTCCAATTCAAAACTCCCTCTCAATGCCTTTAAACACGCTTAATTTTACATTACAAAACTTAACACTTCCACTGTGCCTCTTGCAAAATGAACTGAAAAAATTGTATCTGATTAATGTAGTTAAAGGTCCCATATTGTACTGTTTCTCAAATCAAGGCAATTCCCTGCTGTCCGTAAAACAAGCGAGGAAAAAAGAAACGCATTCATTATCTGCAGTCAGTCTCCAGTCTCTCGTTTTCTCTCCTCAGTAATTATGCGCTGTTGTGAATGGGCAGCGTGTCGGTGAGAATGAGGCTAGGTGCTGAATGAACAATGCCTGCCAAAACCAAAACGTGTCTATATTGGCCTATACTATGCAAATGACTCCTCCTGTGATGTCGAAAGGGGCACATAATTACAACCGGTCATTCAAGAACATTATTTCTCATGATGGTCACTGTAGCCACTATCCTGGGACAATTCGACTTCTCATTTTGAGCCCGATTTTTATGCGTGCGCTACATCTGACGATATGCGCGCAGACTGATTGCGAGGCCTATTCCTATTTTCCTCCAGCTGCAAGGACTAACTGGTATTTTGTTGTCAGTGCAACGCACCATTGGGTGGAGAGATAAATATCAAGGGTGCAGGGCGCTCAAAGATGAGGTATTTTCGGTGAAGTAGCAGAACATTAGTCCACACAAATTGAAAATAGATGATGTTATTACAGACATAGATGACTGTGATGTTCATTGACCCTTTTAGCATGGAGTATTGTGATTATTATTGCACTTAAGCAACATCAGCATTTTTGAAATTTGTTTCTGAAGTTTTATAAGCAGGTACTTTTGTAGTAGCTACATTTGGTAACAGATGGATCTATTATATACTGGACCCCAGCGGCAAACCAAACAAATATCAACTCATTTAACTACAAATATATGAGTGAATATGGACCAGTTTCTCATGACATTCTTTTTGGGTTGTGGAGGCATGTAAGGTACCACCCACACACACGCCCACACACACGCACATTTGCACATGCAGTCCCACGTGCACAGAAACCTACGCTACGCTTATGCGCTAATGCACAGTCGCACACATCAGCATATACTCCGGGACTTAATTGATTTAGTGTCAGCAAAATTGAAGTCAGGTGATTAGCGAGAGCAGGAAGTCCAGTCAGGCTGCATTTTCTGAAACCTGTATGTGACAGCTGCTTAATATATAGTCTTTCTCACGAGGTCAGTTCACACCCATGAGTGCTCATTAATACTCATAGGGAAACTTGGTTTCCGGCAGGAGCTTTTCACACGTTCCAACAATGTGTTTATCTGAGTGAGAGTTTTTAGGGTATTATTGAACGGGATGCGCGTCTGTGTGTGTGTGCTTGTGTAAAACGGGAAACCCTGCTAACCACTGTCAGCGCCCTGTCTTGAGCGACGGGTTATGTGGCTGCTGGGGATTCGAGTGAAAAACGGTTTTTCTCCGGGTGGCGCTCTCTTAGTTGAGGGCTGTTTGTATTCCCTATCCACTGTGAGCTCTCATGGACACAGCTGTTACATTGATTTATATCTATGGCTTTCTTCTGTGTCTAGTGCCAGAGCAAACCTGCTGTGAAACTCATGTAACATCCACTATCTTTTGAGTTAGTGTATCACCGTAACCCTTTAGAGCGACTAAGGGATTCACTCTGAAGATTTACAGAGGGTACAGTCTTTCAGGAGTTGTTGAGTTTACTCTGAAGGGGTATGAGGTTAGGGTGACGGAGTTACGCTCTCAAAAAGGTTACCGAGTTACGCTCCTTAAAAGGTTACTGTGTTATGTTCTATGAAGGATTACAGAGTTACAGCCTGTAAAGGGTTTTAAGGTTACAATCTCTAAAGGGTTATGGAGTTTAGCTTTCTAAAGGGTGACCAAGTTACTCTTTCTAGATGTTTACAGAGTTACGCCCTCTAAATGGTTACAGTGTTTCACTCTGTCAAAGGTTACTGAGTTACACTCTTTAAAAGGTTACTGCATCAGTTCTCTGAATGGTTACTGGGCCAAACTCTCTAAAGAGTTACCAACTGTCAGTCCCTAAATGTTTACAGAATGATGCTCTCTATGGGGTTATGGATTCATGTAGAAAGGATTACAGAATTATGCCCTCTAAAGGGTCACAGATTTATGCTCTCTATAGAGCTGCAGAGTTACAGCCTCTTGAGGATTACTTAGCTACACTCTCAAAGGGTTATGGATTTAGGTTTATGGAGTTACACTCTCTAAAGGGTTACCAAGTTACACCCTGGAAAGGTTGCAAAGTTACACTCTGAAAGGTGTAGCCCTGTAAAGGCTTATCAGGGTGCCCAGTCTTCAGGGTTATGGAGTCAGGTTATTTTAAGGGTCACAGTGCTACACTATGTAAATGGTTACATTTACATAGCAGAGATAAAAGGATTCATGTTGAAATACGCCCTGCGGAGTGTTTCTCGCTCTGAAGTGCTGCGCTCTGATATGTGTGCTCGTGAGAGTGCACTCTCGTGACCTCAGTCACCTGTGCGTGGGGCATCATATTCTCCTATAGTCTCGGTCGTCTCCATGGAAACAGTCTGAGGGCCGCGGCTCACCGGTTGGCGGAGTGTCTGGGGGAGAGGTATGTCGGATTAATGGGTCTGTAATTAGGGCTAATCTGTGAGAAATTGCTGTCTGTCTGGACACCTGCGAGGGCTTTTTCAGGGGGCCTTCTTCCTCTCCTCAGGGGGTTCGGAGAGCCTTTGGTCCCATCTTCAAAATACTCGATCCTCACGCTCCTTCTTGGCTGGAACATCAACTGTCTGGTGTAATTCCAGTACAGTCAACACGGGGGCTGATTTGCTGGTCCGGAGCCATTCCTGCTTTGTGTGGAATGGGGGAGCAGCTCGCTACCTGTGAGCGACTGACTGCTGAAGTCTGTCATTCTGTGTTACAGTAATGTGAGGCTCTATACTGCCTGTGTGTCTGTGAGTTTGTCTTGTTGTGTGTACGGCTGCTGTATATTAGTGCGTGTGTTTGTTAGTCACTGCTCTCGCTTTAATTTAAGGCGCTGGAGTGTCGGGAGGGTTTTACTCTGCGGCAGCGGGCACAGATTTAAAGGGATCTTTACCATCACAACCCTCGCGCCATTAAATCTTTCATGTCGCGGTTGGAAGCCGGTGGAGTGAATTTAACGTCACTCTAGTGATGCTGCTGTCGCATTCAGTACAGAGCAACATTTACCTGCATGCGTTATAGGGCTACGTTCACAGGCATGCAACACAGTGCTGTATTCGTCAGTGTACAACACAATGCCACATTCGTCTGCACACAACGCAATGCTACATTCACTTGTACTCCACACAATGCCACATTCACATGCACGCAACACAATACTACTTTCACCATTGAACATAACAATGCTATATTCACCTGCAAACAATACAATGCTACTTACACGTACACACAACGCTGTGCTCAATTCACCTGCTCACAGCGCCGCGCCTCATTCACCTGCACACAACACAATTCTACATTCATCAGCGCCCAACACGGCCATATCCGTACCGGAAAGCTCTACCATGGTGCATTCATCTCTGAGACTGTTGCAGGACAGCTTAAGCAGGTTCCTGCGGATCTGTATGCCTTGACTCCTGCAAAAATGCATGAAATTAGGAAAATGTATGAGGTTCAGTAACCATTGAATAACCAATGGATTTAATTAAATCCGTTGAACGCTTGTAAACTTCATCATGAATATGTAAAGCAAACTAACCGTGTTGACAGGTGGGTGCCTCGCCCAATCATTCACTTTCTGTCGCATATGTCTGACTCTGAGTAGCTAGTAGACATGGGCAGTTCTCAGATTCATCGCTGTATGAGCTGATGAGATCAAAACATTGCACGTGTACCCAGGTTGAGAATGTTCCGGCGACTCCCTGCTGGGCCTGCTTCCTGTATGGGAGGTGATTCATCTGCTTCCTGTTTTATTAAGTCCTCCAGGGTCTTCAGCCAATCAGATCTCTGCTACACGCTGGCTTACTGATTCTTCACTCTGCAGGAGGCAAATAAAGCATCTGGCCAAACCTATAAATAATGAAGGGAAGTATTAATCAATAGGCCAAGTGTATAGTTAATATCTCTTCAAGTGCTCTTTGGTGATCTGTGTAGTGTAATTGAATGCTCAAGAAATGCCTCGAAGGTCACCTTATGGGATGTTAAGACCATGCTGGGTTATTATGGTACATAAAGACCATGCTGGGTTATATATGTCTACAATGATGTGAGGGCAGGGACATGCAGAATTATTTATGTTTTAAGTTTTAATGCATTAGTGTAACATTTTGTTGTGAAAGCAGTGTGCTGTGAATCAGTGGCTGTTCAGTTAACGGTGCATCGCTTTGCAGTTTTGCTCGTGTGATATTATTTGACGAGAGCGTGGAGGGAAACGTGGCATTTGTGTACGAGAGACTGCTTTGATCGGGCCCGTTGTTTGCGAGTGACGGAGTGCGCTCGACTACAGAGGGAGATGAGAGGCACTGGTGTCCTGTCGAACCCCAGCGCAGCGCGCGGGAATGGTGCTCGCGAGCAGACACAGTGCCCGGCTTATAGCCAGCTCCACAACCCAGGAGGGCTTCAGGCTAACAACACTTAGATCTCTATGAATATCATGTACCAAACATTGGTATTGTGTGTTTGAGCGCTAGCCTGCGTGTGCGTGTTTGTGTGTGTGCGCGTGCGTTTGTGTGCGCTTGTTTGAGGGAGTTATTTCAGCGTTGGTAAGATCTGTTTAATGTTTGTTTATGCTCCTGTGAAAAGCTCCTCTGAGCTTTTGTTCTTAGGAAAGGCTCTGCATTGATCCGTCAGGAGTACTGCTGTGTCTATGGGCAGACATGATTAAAATAACCCCGCTCTCTGGCATCAAACGGGACAAGATTGGTACTGCATAAGATACAGTGTTTTTCTTGCCTTCGCAAGGTCATCTAGGGGGTTATTGAGCTTGGAGTGGAATGAAAGTGTTTTTGCGATTTTAATAAACCTTTTAAGCCCAAACAATTCATTCACTCCACCGTAGGAGAGCAGAATATCAGATCTTTTATCGAAGAACATGCTGTATCGTCTGTAATGTACAAGCCTAAACTACAAGGGATATTTGATTTTAAAAAGCGATATAGTTGACATACGTGCAAAAATTTGGAAAATATTTCATCGGCTGGTGTTTTGTCTCATCCATGAGACATCTGTTATGTTTAAAAATGAACATGTTTTTAGAGTGGGTACTACTGCCACCTCACAGTATGAAAGTTGGGAGATCAAAGCACCTAAGTTTGTGGGTTCGAATCTGGCCTGGGGCCTTTGTGTGTGAAGTCTGCACGTTCTCCCCTTGTACAGGTGTTTTTTCCGCAGGTTCTCCGGTCCAGAGACATGCTTGTCAGACTAACTGGAAACTGTAAAAATTGCCCATATGTGTGAATGTTCTCCGGTGAAGTGACTGAGGCCTCACCTCATATCTTCCCTTCAAACTGGGTGCATAGCTCACAAGCACAGACTGGGGACAGCACCCTGACTGACTGACACACTCACTGAAAATGAAATTGTTGTGTTATTATCTCCTGTGAACTGGAAAAACCTAGTACATTTGTCACTGTTGGGAGAAACTGCATTTGACCCTTATTTGCGGTGATTAAGAGTGGTGAAAATCTTAACACAATAGCTATTAGTGTTATTTGAACTGTCAAAATCAGGTTTCTCTAATTTTTTTCGGTTCGGAAAAGTCCAGAATCCAAAGGTTTTTGTTCAGTCGCGAGAATCCTTGCGACTGATAAATTCACTAGGTTTTTCCAGATCACAGGAGATATATGCCATATTATACAACAGTTGGTTCTGATTGAGTAATTTGATTGGACGAGAGGCATTCCATGAGTGCTGATGATGGAGTACAGCATCACTGGGACATATAACAGCAAAATTACTCAGCTCAATAACCGTTAATTACACTAACTGCCGACCACGAACGTAGTGCTTCAGTGTTAGCCACAGTGAAGTCCCGATCCATTTGTGGAACTATTTGCGCTGGGGAAGCCGCATAACTGATTAAATAAACAAAGAAATCATCATCTGTCATCTCTTATTGCCATCAACTAATAAGTGGCATTTATGGAACTGCTGAATAAAAGCAATATCGCACTCGAGGTCGTGATGTTGTTGCTGAATATCATCACGGCTGTGATATCTTCGGCACTCGGCTTACGGCCTTATGCCTACGACCACATCAAAGCTGTGATGATATTCAGCAACAACATCACTCCCTCTCGTGTGATATTGCTTAATTTTGACATTGGTTAAAAAAAAATAAATTTTCTTCTCTCACCGAGTTGGTGGAATATCAGAAGGCTTGTTTTGGGTGCCTAGCTTTGCTAGCTACTCACTGTACTCACTCTGTGGTTCCAGTACGAAAGAAAAAAAAGCAAAAATCTGTGATGAATATCAATGCTGAAACTGGAATGATTTATGATCATTTGGGATGCCCTACCTCCAGGGCATGAAGTTAAACGTTAACACCAATGCACATTTTAATGCCTGCTTCGTCTTGTATATTTATTCCCCGCTCATTTTCTTCTTTGCAGACTTGTGCTGTTTCTTAAAAACAACACTTCTGCTGTAATGCTTAAAGATTTCTTTATTGTAAGATCACTTTCAATGAGGCTCAATGTATGACACTGTTCAGATTTGGAACAAGCGCTCTCATTTATCATCCACTAATATTGTGTTTCCCCCTTTCATAAATAGTGTGATAACCCAGTCTTTTCCATTCTCCTGCGTAAGTTAATCAACCATTCTTTCTCTTTGTTTGGTAAAAGTCCTCGTCTTCACTGCAGTAATTGTAATAAATTTGAAGCTGCAGTGCTTTTGAGTAAAATATATATTTTTTTGAAGACTGGCTCGGAGATCAGGTGACCATATTTAGGCTTCTGTCAGAATCCCCTCATTCTGCTGGGGCTGTGTATGACTGTGTATGACTGGCTGTGTATGACTGGCAGCTGCGGGTATTTCCTGTCGAGTGCATCTGGCTCGCAGGTCAGTGTTTTCCTTTAATTCGCATAAAAGGGGGAGAAACACTGCAGTGCTAGTGCAAATACAAGCTAGCAAATATCCAAAACCAGACGTGCAAAGATCTGCCTTGCTCATGGCTGACATATGGTGTCCTTCTGAATTATTGGCACCCTAATACAAATGAACTATTGGAGTTTCAAAACAATGTCAATGTTGTTTATCCTCATGATCTTTCATTCAAAATATTCACAAAAATCATACATTTAATTAAAAGAACATGCTTGAAAGAAACATTAATTTCTTACTATGAAACAAAAATATTTGTGCCACAATTATTTGCACCCCTTCATTGAATATTTTGTGCAGCCTTCCATTTCCAAGAGTTTTGTTTAATGCTTGATGAGATTGGTGAACAAATGATATGAGATCTGAGATTAATTCACCATGCAGGATCTCTCTAGATCAGTGCTTCCCAAACCTCCCTGGTGGACCACCTGTCCTCTGTTTTAGATCTCTCCCTAAACCAGCAGAGGTGATTCCAATGATCAGCTCATTATTGACCCCCTAAAACTGATTGGTAAGGACCTGATCATTTGAATCACCTGTGCTGGAGCTGGTAGAGATCTAACGCATACTGGACAGGTGGTTTTCCAGGAGAGGTTTGAGGAGCACTGCTCTACCTGCTTCAGTTTCTGAGGTTGATTCCTGTGGTCTCTCCCCTTCAGCTCTTCCCACAGATTCTTTGTTTATTTTTTATTGATTATAGGTCAGGGGACTGTAACGGCCAAGGGAAAACCTTTATTATGTGGTCAGGTGACCATTTTTGTGTAGGGTTTGAGGTATTCTGTGGATCGTGGTTCTGCTGGAAGGTTTAACTACGGCCCTTTTCAAGCCTCCTGGCAGATGATGCTGGGTTTTTACCCCCCGTCGCGGCCGATAGGCCCAAAAGGGGGGTCAAGTGGAGACCAGCGTACGTATGTATGTATGTATGTACGTCCGTCCGTCCAAACATTTTGCACTATATCTCCAATGCCCCTGGTCCGAATCTAACCAAACTAATTTGCATATTAATTAGGTCCCAGGGTCAACGAGTGCAAAAATTACATTTATGGCCACTGCTAGCTTAGTAATGAAGTTAGGTGGCTGAACTCTTTACAGCAGCTACCAAGGCCAAATGACCTTGAACTTGACCTTGAAGATCGGTATGACCTAAAATTAGGTTATAGTCTACACGAATGATCGTCACAGTTGTCACTATCCCCAGAGCCGGTCTCAGGCCTTTGATCTTTGACACCTAAGTTTGGTACAATAACATTATCATGGTGGAAGGGTGCTATGGTAACTGTGACCTAATTTGCATATTAAACAAGTCATGGAGTTAGTGAGTGCACAATTTTACTGAACTGGTTGTGATTTAACTTGCCTGTGACTTAAAGCTCAGAAAGATGCGACGGGGGGTTCGCCACAGCAACGGCTTTCTTGTTTTTTTTTTTATTGAATATCTGCCAGTATTTTATGGAGTCTATGATACTATGTATCCTAACTAGAAGTCCATGGGTGGCCTTTGGAAGAAAAACAGCCCCATTACAACGATCCACCACCATTCTTCACAATGGCGATGAGCAGCTTTTCTTTTTGGCCATCTTTGTCTATGCCAAACCCATGTTTGATGTTTGTGGCCAAAAAGCTCTACTTTGGTCTTATCTTACCTTCTGCCCCATTCCCATTGAAAGTCCTGGTAATGTTAGCATACTGTAGGCTCTTTAATATGTTATTGATTGACACCAGTGGCTGTTTTTCTGGCAACCCGTCCAACAGCTTGTGGTGAGGTAGGTGGGGTCTGATTGCAGTTTTGGAGACTTTCTGAGCCCAGAACTCAGCTAATCTGATACTGATACGGCAGTGATCCTTGTAGATTCTTTTGCCAGTCAAACCATCCTCCTCACTATGCGTGGAGTCAGTGTACACTCATGTCATCTTCCAGGCTGATTCGGAATATCTCCTGTCACTTTATTGCTCTGAGAGTGGAAATGGGCATTTTCAACTGTTTAGAAATTTTCTTACATACAATTCCTGATTTTCACTGCTCAGCAGCTTTTTGTTGCACATTGTCATTGTGTTCCTGTGTCTCTGCCATAGTGATGAATGGCAAAGGGAACTTGGCCGGCATCACCTCATAATTATGCTCCATTGAAACAGGAAGTCAGGGTTGACCACGTGTGGGTTCCTATTCAAACAGGTGAACCTGAAGCTGTAAAACATGACTGGAAATATACTTCAGTTAGACTTTACTCATAGGATTTCCTAGTGCAAATAATTGTGGAACACATTTTGGAGGAAAATATTGTCAACATTTTTTTTCTATATCTTTAATGAAAGGGTAAAATTTTAGTGAATATTAAGTGTTTGAGTGAAAGACCAAGAACATAAACAGAAAAGACATTTTTGCAGCTAGTTTTGCTCCATATTCACACAGAAAGCCAATACTTTTTTAGGGCACTGTATAATTTGTGCTTTTTTGGGTTTAAATGTCTGAGTTACATATGTGCGCATGTGTACACGTGTATCATGATAGTTTTTTGTTGTTGCGTGCGTGCGTGCTTCCTGTATTATGTGTAAGGGGAGGGGGAGGGGCGGCTCAATAATACAAAGCCTTGTTCTCATTAGGAAACAGTGAACACATTCCGATTTGTACGGTTTTATACAAGGCTTATTATCATAAATGATACATTCTAGCTCTCCACATTAAATCAATATTTACCATAACTTGCCCATATTGATAAGATCTAAATAACCTACCAACCCATCCCCATCCCCCCCCCCCCCCCCCCCCACACACACACACACACACACACACAGCCCCACACCCTAACACCTGCCCCAGGTTTCCCATCAGCCCCCTGGAGCACTTCCTTTTGCGTGACCTGAAAATCAATATCAAGTCCGTCATCAATAAAAGAGATTTTTGTCCGCTTATTGAGTTTTTGAAAAAAGCGGTTCCGTCAGGATAAATTCGCTAACTAACATCTGGACCATCCTAAGTTGAAGTGGTTTTTACTTTTTTTTGGAATGCGTGATGTATGATGATTAACCTTTGAATCCACCTCTCCAAATGTATCGCTGCTGCAGCTGTCTGCGAAGGATGTTACTGAGGAATTACATTCGAAGGAGCGAAGACATTCCATTTAGCAAATTCACACGCCTTCAACACGGTCTTCTGTTCTCCTCTTTCCTTTCTTGTCTCCATGATGGGTGGGGCTTACAAGCAAGAGAAGGTAGGAAAGGCTTAGAAAATCAGCTGCTGGAATGAGCCTTGTGTATCAGTTTAGTCGAGGGAGGATGTGGCGTATATTTCTTTCAATTTCTCATACAGCGCATGTGAGCTCAAGAGTGATACTTGTGCAGCTGTGATGGAGAGACTGTGTTGAGCTCAATGTAGTGCAGGCGATGCCAATTTTCTTGCTGTTCATTTACGTTTCTTATGTGTCCAAAAAAAATAAAAACCAGAAGAGTTGTTGGGAGAAAAAAATGTCTCTGGATAACCAGCAAACAAAAATCTCTGTTATTATTATTATTACACATTTATAACTTATTATTGATGGTGGTGTGCTGCAGACGCACATTTTTGAAACTCCTGCTCGGTAAAACCATGGACTGAAGAATATCTTCAGACCTTGTCACTGTGGCGTTAGCCATTTACTTTCCTGGGGCTTGGGAGAAAGCATATCCCAACACAACAGAGCAGTTTTCTGGTCTAAGTATTTCTCTGTTGTCCAGTTAGCACTGGAGCTTAATAAATTGGCACAGAGGGAGGCAATTAGAAAAGGAGGACACAGATACTTACTGAGTCTGCGTTTTTGAGACAAAAAAATTAGTGACTTCTGTAAAGTTGCCAATGATTTGAATGGTGAGCTGGGTCTCTGACCTGTAATGGAACTGGCCTTGGTGGCACGAGTTAGCGATCTCGCCTGGAAATAAGTCTCTGAAATGAAGCTCAGTTATGGCTGATTGGGTGAAACACAGCACTCCAGCACTCTGCAGGTGTGGAAATGCACGCCTTAATTATGGGCACTTTGGAAAATGCCCTCAATGGCTGTGCAATGTGCTTGTACGGGAGAAAGATATTTTGAAAGTATATCAGTGTGAACGTGCATCATCAACACTGATATTGATCTGTGTTGATATCGTACGCTTAATCTGTCTGTTGGTCTCTCGTCATAATATCAATCCATTTGCCGCACAAACATATAATATCTCTCTGCTGCCCTAACATGTCGATATCATCGATATGCTGGCCTAACATACTGATGCGCTCACTCTGCTAGTGATATTGCCATGATCTGTGGCCCTTGCTTGGTGATATTGTTCAGCTCCTCGCCTGACAGACAGATATTATTGATCTGTTGGCTGGCCAAGACAAACAGGGCAAATTCCCAAAGTAAAACTTAGTTTCGGTTTGCGTCCATTATCCAAAAGAGAGGCTGTGCGATTGTGATCATATGAAAAAACGATTGGTGGAGCCAACTGCCGTTAAATTGGTCATTAACCTGTCTACGAGTGCACATAATCAGTCTCCACTGTGTTGTATGGTTAATGAGATATGACCACTGAACGCCACTTCATTAGAAAAGGAAATTTACATTCTTCTGCCTGTTTGACTTCATTACCTTTGCGTACGATGACTGCTCCAGTTGAGTAATCATGGCACCGGGTTACTCTGATTGGTTTATGAGAGATCTCTGTACGTCTGTCACTGCTGACAGTATATTTGCTCACTTTTGTGAAATTAACCCTTAGAGCGCTGAAAAAATGTTTTTAAAAATGATAAAGAAATGATCTTGTGCTGTTGAATACCCATGATGTGGTGACTTCCTGCAGGGGAGCTCTTTTAAACAAGTTGAGACATGATGGGTTTTCAACAGCTTTGGTTTTTATTAGGGCTGTCAAAATTAACGCGTGAATGCGGATTAATCCATCGTCATTATTAAACTGATTAAAACGTTTTACGCAATTAATCCATCTGCAGTTCAGAATGACTCAAAATCCCTGAAACGTCGCATTTCGGGCAGTTTGTCCAAGTAATGTTACCGTCGCGCATGCGCAAATGGGCAGTTGATCCAGCAGAACCAAACAGCTCTGCATGGAAGACGCATCTCCATGGGAAGGTGCTAAAGACCCTCGCGGACATGGAACTGCAAATTTAAGCATGCAGTTACAGAACTTGATCACGAGATGGCACCCCCAGATCAGTTATTGAATATTCACGCTGGAACACGATCTGTTGAATCTAGGGATATATTGTTTGATTTTTCCTGAAAGTGGAATGTCTGTTCTGTTAAAATAAGGTATATTTCAGAATTAAGATATTACTGAGCTAGTGAGTTTTACTTGTTCCTTGTAAGGTGTAGAAAGGCTGTGAGCACAGAAATGGAAACTGTTAGCTTTTCACTGCAGAGTGAATGTTTTGACTGTTTAATCATTTTATTGATTTTCCTGTCTGTGAAGCTGCAATCTTGAATTATAAAGCTTTAGATAAGATAACACCTAAATAGCCAGATTTGGCTTCTGCACAAAGGGGTTAAGTGCATAGATATTTCCTTATTTCTTGATTCTCTTTGCTCATGTAAAATGAAACACGATTAATATTGATTAAAAATGAATGATATTTAATCGTGATTAATCAAAATTAATCTACTGCAACCCTGTGATTAATCTAATTAAACGTTTTAATTGTTTGACAGCATTAATTTTTATGTGTCACATCATTGAGCAACAATAGCTGCATTAGCGCTCTCAGGGTTAATAAAATTACAGACTTGCCTAGAACATCAGCTGAATCTTCAAAATGTACAGAGCGTACGCATGGAGTGGTTGGGTAAGGTAGTGGTGGGTTGCTTGAATGTTAACCGAAGAGTTGCTGGTTCAAGTCCATGGTGGGCTTTGAGAAATTCTGACTTGTATCTGGAGAGATGAAGTTAGGAAGAACTCTGCTGTTGGGCCCTTGAGCAAGGCTCTTAAGCCCAAATTTGCTCTAGGGCAAGGGTGGGCAATCACGGGCCTGGAGGGCCGGTGTGTATGCAGGTATTTATTCCTATCAATTACCCTGACTAATTGAGTTAATTGATTGCATGCACAAATATAGATTTTCGCAATGATTCGAGTCTTTGTAATTTCATAATAATTTAAAGAAATGCGCATGAAACGTCAGATTTCATAAATGGTTTGGCAAATTGAGACAATCAACTAATTAAAGACCTGACGTTGGTGTGAAAACCAGGGACAGATACGGCCCTCGCTGCCCACCTCCGCTCTAGGGGCTTACCCCTGTTTCTCTCGGTCCCACCTCATTCGCAACTGTACTGTTTGGCATTCCTCTATCGAAATCCTTGGAAAAAGAGAAGGATGGGCTCCCTGGTAAAAACATAGCTTATTGACCTTATGAGAGATCACCCACAGTATCGCAGCTCACTTGCCAATGTTTCTGGAGGGTTTATGTTTCAAGATATGTGAAAAGCTAGACAGCATCTACTGACTAAGGGTGCGTTTCCCAAAAGCCTAGTGGCTAACTATAGTAGCAACTTACATAGTTTGACCAGATACAATCAATGGTTCCAACTTTGCAGGTTAGCATTTGTGCTTTCAGGAAACGTACCCCAGGTCCATGGGCTTCGATTGGTGCTTCTTTGTTGCGAGACATTTCGTGCAGGATTCTGTCTTTGACTTCAGCTTTTTGTGGCCATGAGAGTGTTCACACACGTTTGTATCCTTGTCAAACACTTTGAATAGTTGTAAAGATTGAATTGGAATCTTCTTTTGTGCAGCTCAGGAATGACATCTGTCCCTGAGAGCAATCAGATCAGTGCAAAGAGGTGTTAGACCTTAAAAGCACAGTCAAAAATAGAAAAATGATGCCCTTGCTATGTCATTGCTTCGAATGGACCTCAATGGCAGAATCTGGGTTTTGGCACCAGATGCTTGATAAACTGCTATACACCTGGCACCACCGGAGTTTGCCAGCTTCTGGTGCAATGACATTCTCTGTTCACCCAGGATCACCCTTACTGAAGAGCAGGAAGTAAAGGGTTGCGCACAGTCAGTGGCTCATCCAAACAGCTGGCTTGGCCTTGGAGGTTCAGATCATTGTGGACACTGACACTATGGAGTCTGGCAGTGACATCACTCCAAGCTGGGTGTTTCAGTGTGTGTTTAGGCATTGCATTTATGTCCTTTTTGTTGCTGTATGAAATTCTGTGTGTATATTAGCATTTGTTGGTGTTTCTTCATGAGTACATGTGTTTGTTACTAGCAGAGGGTTCAGCCCTCTTGAATCGGTCACCGCTTAAGCTGTAACATGTTGTTGTGTTTGCTGTCCCTTTAACATTATGGAGCTGTAGGTGTCGCTTCAGGTTCAGAAAGCATTTACTCAAACTTTAGCCTGTTTTAGCGTTGCTGCTACGTTGCTATTACCAATCTTTAGCTTTGGTGGGATGTAGCTCTTGCTTTAGCTGTGCCTGTGGATTTGTTGTATAAAGACGATTGGCTTGTGGGTGGGGGCAGTGTTTCTAGCTGACAGCTGTGCCGTCCTCAGGTCTTTTTGGAGGACGACTTGTTTCCTGCTGCAGAAGCACTCGGAAATACAGTTCTGTTCTCCCGACTAAACGGTGCAATCTGCCATTGCTTCTGATCCTCTCTTGTTATGATTGGATAAATAAATTCCGCTTGTTGGCACTGAGGAAACAGGATGCGTCACTCCACTTAACCAGGGCACCGAATGCCTTTTAACTTTCTTCATTGATTAATTATTTACTGTAAACATTCCTAAGCGTAGTCGCGCATGTATTATTCATTGGCGTACGAGTTGACGCCGCACAAAAACCCACACTATACTGCGCAGACTGTGGGTTGAAAGAGAGTGATACAGTTTGACTATGTTTTGATAATGTGGAGTCTGACAGGTTCAAGCCGAGTGTTCTGAGTGTGTGTGGGTGTTTCATTTATGTTTTTCAGTGTCTTTGCATACTTATTCATGGGTGCGCTTGTTGACTCTGCACAAAGACCTACACTGTGCTACACAGACAGACAGGTTAAAGTGCAATACAGTTTAACTATGATTTGATAATGTGGAGTCTGACAGGTCCAGGCCTGGTGTTTGAGTTTGCGCGTATGTTGGTGTTTCATTTTGTATTTACGTGTCAGGATGAATTTCTAGGTGTACGTTTGCACACTGTTTCTACATGTGTGTATGTTCATGTTTGTTAAAAGCACGGGGTACCAGAAGTTACTTCTAATTTGTGTACTGGCACGTACTGTTACATAGTGTGTTTGTTTGTTTATGTGGGAGAAAGCATTTGTATTTTGTGATCAAAGATACTCCGATTTCTTTAAAGGTTATATAGACCATGACCCAGATGTGAATCAAAACGAGATAATTACTCTTGTTCCTTTTAGCCCGTAAACTCTTTTGTGTCATTTACTGATATTGTATTTGCATCACTGCTTGATTGCGGCAAAATTTTTAGAAAAAGAGCCGGATTTTAAATGAAGGAAAACATTGGCATCAAAAATTTTCCATTTTTTTGTTTAAAATGAGGCCTTAGCCAATGCCCTGCCGTTGATCAGATTGATCTCTGTCAATTATGACAGAATGCTTCCCCCACTATTGAGGAGATATTCAGGTGTTGTGTGATGGACAGCGCAGTTACAGGTCTGACAAGAATAGCCAGAGAAAGATCAGGGAATATCATCAAAAAGAACTGGCAGTTGCAGGCAAATTAAAGAATCATTCTGGCGGGGAAAGTGTTGATGAAGGACTCACTCTTTGTGTTCTCAGTATTGTAGCACTTAGTCATTTCGTGGAGAAGGTGTGTTGGTATAATACGCTGACGGAGTTAAAAGTAACACGAGATGCCTTGATGTAAACCGCACATAACAATGCGCTAGAAATCACTGTTTGTGGTTTTTTGACTCCTCAATTTTAAAAATGCCATTAATTACTATAAAATTTGCTCCATGCTTTTTTTTCAAATTAGCATTTTAGACTGTTGGTGAAAATGTGTATTGATTGGAATACAAAAACACCATTTTATCTTTTGTCTGTCTTCTGTTGTAAAAGTGAAATGAATAATTATGTCTCCACCCCCCCCCCCCCGGGAGGAAGAGGGGAGACATATTGTTTTAGGCTCGGTTCTCGTTCGTGTCGGCGTTCCCACTTAGTTTCCGGAGCTTAACTCCAAATTTGTTTTGCATGATCTTAACAAAGCTTTGCATACATACAATCAGGTCCTGAAGTGGTGCCTTTTGGTATGTGCCTGTCTCTACTCTCTACGTCCATCTGTCCGTCCGTCAGGTGGGTTAGGCATGGAAGGGGGGGGGGGTACGTTTTTATGTGTAAAAACACATTCTAGTGATATTTTGTAAATTTATCAGGTTATTGTTGTGATGTGGCATAGTACGGCCAAAACAGCTATTAAAAATGCTTGTTAATTTTTAAAAAAATCAATATGAAGCAGTGCCATTGCTTTTGGCTGTTGCCGATTTTGCAGTATGTGTCATTTGAAGGGATCGGTGCAATAACGTTATATATCCAATTTTACAGAAATCAAGATTGGGATGGTTTTGAATATATGGCAGTAGATATTTTGCCGTGAACTGGTTTTACATTTCTACGGCTATTTGGCCGTGACCTCTGGTACACATGCGCAGTTGTATTATTTTTGGACTTCAACACAGAAATCAATGGAGTATCTTTGGCCAGCGTTAGTGTGAAAACCAAGGATGTCCATGGTAAAAAGTCGGTAGCTAACGAACAACTAATCAGCCTCATCAAAGCATAACTGACCTAGCTACACAGCTAATGCAAAATAATTGCAATTCACTGTTTTTTATTGATTTATATGCACCGCAAATAAATGCTGTTTTTTATTTATTTATATGCACCGCTGAGCAGGCGACCTAGCTTGCTAGCCTAGCGTGCAAGCTCGTTTGTTGGTTTCTTAGTCAATGTTAGTTGGCAACCTTTATATCTGGTGCATATTAATGCCAGCTAGCGAGCTAAATGCTCGCGGTGCAAAGTTAGCTCGCATAATAATGGCTATACACATTTTAAATTGACTCAAATGGATAATATATTATGTTAGCTAGCTAGCAAGAGAGGCTTTATGCCGGCTTGGCTAGCTATATTCAATGTAGAGTAAATGCAAGCTAGCTAACTAAATGGCAAAGTTATAACTGTAGAGTACTAAAGTGATGACGTCACACTGGTGTCGGAAGTAAAATTTCCCATTCATTTTACCCATAGACTGTTTTTTCAGTTCACTTTTGAATCACTTCCCATTGTTTTCAAGCCTCCATCTTTTTTGAGATTTTGCATTATATTTCTAAAAACAAATATGATTTTTCTTGACCGGAATCAGCTATATTTCAAATAACTTTAATTTTTTTTGCCACCATGCTAACCCAGATAGCAAGCTCCTCCGCTCCAGATCTGCTGCGGATCTGCCCCGGATCAGCTGGAGCCGGGGCAGATCCGCGGCAGATCCAGAGCGGAGGAATGGGAATCCTCTTTATAGTCTAAAAACTACACGTCCCATGATACTCCTGATTCCCGGGCTGACGGTGTTCAGGACGCGTTAGAAGCACTTACAATAACTTGATAGCTGATGACGTCATAACTCTGAAGTAACCGTGCCGCCATATTGGCATGCTCAGCTATCATCTCTCAGAACATTACCCACATTAAACACGTTGCAGCGAACGATACAACTAGATGATGCACACTCTATAGAGATGCTAACCCTTGCCTCTTGTTGACCTGACCTTTGACCTTTCAACCTTAAAATGCAAATTTGGATAGGGCACTCTAGGATCATCTACCCCACAAAGTTTGGTCATCCTAGCTGCAGTGGTGGCCAAGCTGTCGCGCGGACAGACACACACACACACACACATACAGACAGACAGACAGACAGACGGTACTAAACTGTATACCCATGCCGCCTCATCGGGCGTGGGTAATTAATTGAGAAGATATCTTTTCACATTTTAATCTGTATACCCTGTAGGCTAATCTTAGAGCGAGGCGGTTCTTAGAATTAATTCGAGTTTGAGTGATGCCAGAACTGTCCAACCCCCATTATAAATTCCCATCGGGATTTTACTTCCGACACCAGAAGCTAAATTGGGGTGACGTCATCATTTTAGTTCACGACAAACTATCCACTGCATTTGAATATTGCTTTACTTTATTTATGCAACAACAATATGTGTGATTTACAATGTCATCCTGACCACTATTCAACATTTCCAGTACCGGGACACAACATTTGTACATGATGAACGCATATTTTGTGTAATACAATGAAACACGTTTGGTATTTATTAAGTTATTGCACTGAACCCTTAATTAGTGTATGCATGCACTTGTCCATTCCTGTCAGCTTCCCTGAAGTGTTGCGACTGGGCAGAAATAGTTAGCGGTTGGGTACGCAATTATTCAGTTGGCAGGTGAACCACGGTTCACATGATCAACCTTAACAACTCTTTGATTGGCTATGCGATTGTAGATTTAATTAAACGTAATTAAAGTGCGTTAAGTGCTGGTGCTCATGAGGATTTAAAGCCCGCACTCCCACACGTACTCATACTGCGCCCTCAGAAATAGAAGGGACAACAATAGTCCACTTCTGTTATCTAAGGTACAGTCTACCCTAATATACCTCTAAGGGCTAATTATTGAACCTCAAGGTGACTGTGAACTCTTTCAGTGGTCAATAAGGCCATTTTCAAGGGTATTATAGGTGTATCTTTGAGGGTACTGCCGGTCGCTAACGCGCGTCAGCGCACTCGCCGTAACACTCGCGGACTCAGCGGTGTCAAAAGCTTCATGTTTTAATTTGAATGATGTTCCGCAACTGCACAGTGCTCTCTTGCTTGAGTGCATAACGTTTTGCGAATCGTCTCATTAACTGGTGACCTCTCTATCAGTCATACCACTTTTGAAATTGTCTGGCCGGCCTGTTGGTAAAAGCGAGGTTTCGAGCTTTTTCGAGGTTTTTTCACGATGTCTGCAAGGAGAGGGCATCTGCTTTTTATTTAACGCTACTATTTTTACTGCCCGCCAGACGGAACTCGGCTCACCCACAGCCAGAAATTTGCTGCATTACCTGGTCTGACCAACAGAGGGCGATCCAGGACCTCCATATCCCATCCACCAATCAGAGGATGGATCTGATTGTGAAAGGGCGCCCCTTGGCTGAGTGATGCTCCTCTGCTCCCTCGTCGCTTCTCTCGCGCTCTCCCTCCCCTCCGCTCCTTTTCCCAGTCTCTCACTCCCTCACTCTCATCCTTTTTTTCCTAGTTTTTTCTGTCGTGTTGAGAGGAGATCAATGGCTGAGTAGTGCTTGTCTTGTTCGACGGAAGATAGAGAGGCAGAGAGTGAGTGAGGCAGTACAGACAGGAGAGGATGCGATGGTGGGTCGGTGCTGAAATTGTGTCGGTTCTGTGTTCAGTCTGTGGAGTTATTCCTGGGGGTTATGGATACAGATCTTCACCAGCTGTGAAGAGGTGATACCTTTCTTTGAGCACTTTGTGAGTGTGTATTTCCGTATGTGTGTGTGTGTGTGTGTGTGTGTATTTAAGGTATTTTTGTTTATATGTTACTGTTTATGAGAAATATACGTATTTATGTGTGTATTTCTGTGCTTGAGTCTGTGTTTATATGTATATATTTTTATGTGTGTTATGCGCAGCGTGTGTGTATTTGTGTGTGTGTTTGTGTCAAAGTATGTGTATGGACGTGTGAAATATGTGCTTTTGTGTATATCTTTTGTGTATATGTGCTTGAGTCTGTGTATGTGTTTATACGTGTATATGTGTGTGTCTGTGATTATGTATATGTGTGAATGCACAATATGTGCGTGTGTGTGTGTGTGTGTGTGTGTGTGTGTAAAGTGCATGTATGTGCATGTGAATGTCTGTGGGCGATGGCCATCACACAGTGACCGGACTGTGGTCCTCATTAAGGCTTTGCAGTGATTCTCTCTTTGTTTTTATGAAGACGCTTGAATGAGGCTCTGATGAGCCGTGAGGCTGATTGGTAAAACTCGCGCGGTCTCTCTTACCATTCGACATAACGAGGGCTTATCTCTGTCCTCACGGACGTGTGTGCTTTGATATAAAATCTGTGCAAAGTTTGGAGAACGAGTGTATTTGTGGGAGTCACAGGTGTAGGAAGTGGAAAGGTGCGAGGCGAGCGTGACTGAGTTTAATGTGTGTGCTATAGTGCGATTGAATCCTTCGCATAAAAATGCGTCCGTTCAGCGCGCTCATTATAGATGTTTAATTCATGACCGCGTCCTTCCTTTCCTGATGATATGTTACTGGTGTCAGGACGATCAGAAGCTGAGCTATTCCTGGTTCTCTCTGATGTGGTGTGTGAGGCAGTGTGGAGTATGTTCTGATAACAGCTCACTGTCATTGCTTTACTGGAGAGCTGCTCAAAAAGGCTAACAAGTGTATTTTACCACCAATTGAATGTTTGCCCAGCGTCAGCATGGAACGAGCGTGAGGGAGAGGTCCTGTCGCTGCTTGCTATGTGTATAGATGTGAAATGCCTGTATTTGTGTGATTTATGTGAACGTGTGAATTTGTATCTATCATTTTACGTTCTGCATCGTGTATGTCAGTTGTATTTGAAAATATAATTTTATGTGCATTTTTTTTGTCTTTATTTGTGCATGTGTGTACATGAACCTGTTTACATGTATGTGTGTTTGTGTGCGTGTGTGCGTGTGTCTGTGTGTCTTTGTGTCTGTGTGTGTGTGCCTGCGTGTGTTTTTGTGTGCGTCTGTGTCTGTGTCTGTGTGTGTGTCTGTGTCTGTGTGTGTGTGTGTGTGTGTGTGTGTGTGTGTGTGTGTGTTGATGTACATTTCTCCCTAATCTTTGTTGGTGCTTATATGTGCGTTTCTGTATATGTGTGTGTGTGTGTGTGTGTGTGTGTGAATATACACTTCTCTGTTGTGGTTGTTGGTGTTTATATGTGTGTGTGTGTGTGTGTGTGTGTGTGTGTGTATGTTGATGTACATTTCTCCCTAATCTTTGTTGGTGCTTATATGTGCGTTTCTGTATACGTGTGTGTGTGTGTGTGTGTGTGTGTGTGTGTGTGTGTGTGTGAATATACATTTCTCTGTTGTGGTTGTTGGTGTTTATATGTGTGTGTGTGTGTGTGTGTGTGTGTGTATGTTGATGTACATTTCTCCCTAATCTTTGTTGGTGCTTATATGTGCATTTCTGTATATGTGTGTGTGTGTGTGTGTATGTATGTATGTATGTGATGCTGTTCATTTCTCTATAGTGTTTGTTGGTGCGAGGCATATGGTGCTGACAGTAATTGTGCTGGTTTTGCCCTTGGCTGCTGCTGAGGTGGCAGCGTTTCCACCATCCCCCCTCTCACACATTCACTCACTGGGGGAGGAGCCAAGAGGGTGTCTAACATCGAGTGTGAGCGTGTGTGCGTGTTTTACTTATCTAAACCTGGCTGTGTGTGTGTTTTTGTTTTTTGGGGTCTTCAGGTGGTGTTGTTGACAAAGACCTCCGTCACTACCTCAACCTGCGCTTCCAGAAGGGCTCTGTGGACCACGAGCTGCAGCAGATCATCAGAGACAACCTGTACCTTCGCACCGTCCCCTGTGAGTATCCCAGCCCATCCCGTACCCTCTCCCCGCTCCTCTCGGTATCCCACTGCTGTACCCTCTCCGGTCTGTGTCCCACCGCTGTACCCTCTCCGGTCTGTGTCCCACTGCTGTACCCCCTCCGGTCTGTGTCCCACCGCTGTACCCTCTCCGGTCTGTGTCCCACTGCTGTACCCTCTCCGGTCTGTGTCTCACTGCTGTACCCTCTCTGGTCTGTGTCTCACTGCTGTACCCTCTCCGGTCTGTGTCTCACTGCTGTACCCTCTCCGGTCTGTGTCCCACCGCTGTACCCTCTCCGGTCTGTGTCCCACCGCTGTACCCTCTCCGGTCTGTGTCCCACCGCTGTACCCTCTCCGGTCTGTGTCCCACCGCTGTACCCTCTCCGGTCTGTGCCCCACCGCTGTACCCTCTCCGGTCTGTGTCCCACTACTGTACCCTCTCCGGTCTGTGTCCCACTGCTGTACCCCCTCCGGTCTGTGTCCCACCGCTGTACCGTCTCCGGTCTGTGTCCCACCGCTGTACCCTCTCCGGTCTGTGTCCCACCGCTGTACCCTCTCCGGTCTGTGTCCCACCGCTGTACCCTCTCCGGTCTGTGTCCCACCGCTGTACCCTCTCCGGTCTGTGTCCCACTGCTGTACCCTCTCCGGTCTGTGTCCCACCGCTGTACCCTCTCCGGTCTGTGTCCCACCGCTGTACCCTCTCCGGTCTGTGTCCCACTACTGTACCCTCTCCGGTCTGTGTCCCACTGCTGTACCCCCTCCGGTCTGTGTCCCACCGCTGTACCGTCTCCGGTCTGTGTCCCACCGCTGTACCCTCTCCGGTCTGTGTCCCACCGCTGTACCCTCTCCGGTCTGTGTCTCACTGCTGTACCCTCTCCGGTCTGTGTCCCACCGCTGTACCCTCTCCGGTCTGTGTCCCACTGCTGTACCCTCTCCGGTCTGTGTCCCACTGCTGTACCCTCTCCGGTCTGTGTCCCACTGCTGTACCCTCTCCGGTCTGTGTCCCACTGCTGTACCCTCTCCGGTCTGTGTCCCACCGCTGTACCCTCTCCGGTCTGTGTCCCACTGCTGTACCCTCTCCGGTCTGTGTCTCACTGCTGTACCCTCTCCGGTCTGTGTCCCACTGCTGTACCCTCTCCGGTCTGTGTCCCACTGCTGTACCCTCTCCGGTCTGTGTCCCACTGCTGTACCCTCTCCGGTCTGTGTCCCACCGCTGTACCCTCTCCGGTCTGTGTCCCACTGCTGTACCCTCTCCGGTCTGTGTCCCACTGCTGTACCCTCTCCGGTCTGTGTCTCACTGCTGTACCCTCTCCGGTCTGTGTCCCACTGCTGTACCCTCTCCGGTCTGTGTCCCACCGCTGTACCCTCTCCGGTCTGTGTCTCACTGCTGTACCCTCTCCGGTCTGTGTCCCACTGCTGTACCCTCTCCGGTCTGTGTCCCACCGCTGTACCCTCTCCGGTCTGTGTCCCACCCCTGTACCCTCTCCGGTCTGTGTCTCACTGCTGTACCCTCTCCGGTCTGTGTCCCACCGCTGTACCCTCTCCGGTCTGTGTCCCACTGCTGTACCCTCTCCGGTCTGTGTCCCACTGCTGTACCCTCTCCGGTCTGTGTCCCACTGCTGTACCCTCTCCGGTCTGTGTCCCACTGCTGTACCCTCTCCGGTCTGTGTCCCACCGCTGTACCCTCTCCGGTCTGTGTCCCACTGCTGTACCCTCTCCGGTCTGTGTCTCACCGCTGTACCCTCTCCGGTCTGTGTCCCACCCAGGGCCGGCGCTCGCCATTTTGGTGCCCTAAGCACAAATGCTTTGTGGTGCCCCCCCACATACCCACCCACCCAACTCCACCCCTGACAGAAATGAACAAGATCTGAGTATTTGTCAGTTTTGCTTTATTTTACAAAATAAGTTGTCAATATTAATGGTTCAAAAACTGAGATAGAGATAAATAATAATACTAATATAATAATGGTTATTATTTTATTATTATTAAGAGATAAATAACAATAATTAAGTCTTTATTAAACGCTAACAATGGCATCAAATGCTCAAATAAAAATATATAATCTAAATTTAAAAAAAATGCCACGACTATTAACAAATAATCATGTTTTTAACTGTTATCACAGTTCTGAGTAAGGAACTTTAAAAACCTATTTTAAAATGCAAGCACCAGTTGTTAGAGGCCCTACAGAGGCACATGTCTGCATTTTCCGGCTGCGAAATCAGATATCAGGTCATCATATGACAGTTTCAGAGCAATTTCCCCATTGATGCTGATGACAGCCAGACCACTTAAACGCTTCTGGCCCATTGATGAGCGCAGGTATGTTTTAATGAGTTTAAGTTTGGAGAAGCTTCGCTCAGCAGAGGAAACTGACAGGGATACATCTGCGAATGTGTACATATAGAAAAACGGATGTAGCTACCTAGAGACGCTTTATGGACACCAAACTGATTCGCTATCAGCCTATTCTCTCCGCAGCTAGCGAGCTTACATAACGCAATCGCCACTCGCATTTCTAGAGGTACTTCGGTCATCTCTTCTGGGCTCATGATATCCTTCATTTCATCACACAGTTTCACGAATGCTCCCCGAGACATCCTGAAATTCTCTCTCCATTATGCATCTAAAAAATTCATTGAGCACCACTCTCTCCCACCAGTCCTTACTCCAAACGCACATCCAGCGAGCACGGGTTTTTGGTAGGAGTGGAAGAAGGCCTATGCTGAGACCAAGAGTTTTACGTCATGTACTTGGAAAGAAATCGAACTAATGACAGAACCATGTAAACCAGGTTCTTCCGATTATCACATTACTGAAGTACATGAAAACGCGTCAAATCCGATTATTGCCATTACCCGATTATTCCCAGTTATTGGATTATTGTGTGGTCATGTAAACGTAGCTGTTACAAAATAAATCATTGTTAATTAAAACATTGTCTTACCTGCAAGTGACGCGCGAGCATCATCTCGCAGTTTTACTTTTCCTCTTTTCCGCCCCCGACTCTTGATGCCTTTTCGATTTCGATGACATGTCCAGATCTCCGGAATAAACTTCTGCCAAATTTGCGATTGACGCATAATGGAGCAAACTACTAGGGAATGGGGGAGGGGGCACCAAAGGTAGACCGATGAGAGGGCCGCGCAGGAGATTAATCTTTTTTTAGCGTAAATAAGCCTACGTTATTTTTGTATTACTTATATTTATTAATGTGCTTTACAAACTTTTATTTTAAATATTAAATACTGTTATTATTATGATTTTTTTAATGGGCTTGATTTTTTTGGTGCCCCCCCAGGCAGTTGGTGCCCTACGCGCAGCGCGTGGTAAGCGTATGCCGAGCGCCGTGTCTGGTCCCACCGCTGTACCCTCTCCGGTCTGTGTCCCACTGCTGTACCCTCTTCGGTCTGTGTCTCACTGCTGTACCCTCTCCGGTCTGTGTCCCACTGCTGTACCCTCTTCGGTCTGTGTCCCACTGCTGTACCCTCTCCGGTCTGTGTCCCACCCCTGCACCCTCTCCGGTCTGTGTCCCACCGCTATACCCTCTCCAGTCTGTGTCCCACTGCTGTACCCTCTCCGGTCTGTGTCCCACTGCTGTACCCTCTCCGGTCTGTGTCCCACTGCTGTACCCTCTCCGGTCTGTGTCTCACTGCTGTACCCTCTCCGGTCTGTGTCCCACTGCTGTACCCTCTCCGGTCTGTGTCCCACTACTGTACCCTCTCCGGTCTGTGTCCCACTGCTGTACCCTCTCCGGTCTGTGTCCCACTGCTGTACCCTCTCCGGTCTGTGTCCCACTGCTGTACCCTCTCCGGTCTGTGTCCCACTGCTGTACCCTCTCCGGTCTGTGTCCCACTGCTGTACCCTCTCCGGTCTGTGTCCCACTGCTGTACCCTCTCCGGTCTGTGTCCCACTGCTGTACCCTCTCCGGTCTGTGTCCCACTGCTGTACCCTCTCCGGTCTGTGTCCCACTGCTGTACCCTCTCCGGTCTGTGTCTCACTGCTGTACCCTCTCCGGTCTGTGTCCCACTGCTGTACCCTCTCCGGTCTGTGTCCCACTACTGTACCCTCTCCGGTCTGTGTCCCACTGCTGTACCCTCTCCGGTCTGTGTCCCACTGCTGTTCCCTCTCCAGTCTGTCTCCCACTGCTGTCCCCTCTCCAGTCTGTGTCCCACTGCTGTACCCTCTCCGGTCTGTGTCCCACTGCTGTACCCTCTCCGGTCTGTGTCTCACTGCTGTACTCTCTCCGGTCTGTGTCCCACTGCTGTACCCTCTCCGGTCTGTGTCCCACTACTGTACCCTCTCCGGTCTGTGTCCCACTGCTGTACCCTCTCCGGTCTGTGTCCCACTGCTGTACCCTCTCCGGTCTGTGTCCCACTGCTGTACCCTCTCTGGTTTGTGTCCCACTGCTGTACCCTCTCCGGTCTGTGTCCCACTGCTGTACCCTCTCCGGTCTGTCTCCCACTGCTGTACCCTCTCCGGTCTGTCTCCCACTGCTGTACCCTCTCCGGTCTGTGTCTCACTGCTGTACCCTCTCTGGTCTGTGTCCCACTGCTGTACCCTCTCCGGTCTGTGTCCCACTGCTGTACCCTCTCCGGTCTGTGTCCCACTGCTGTACCCTCTTCGGTCTGTGTCTCACTGCTGTACCCTCTCCGGTCTGTGTCCCACTGCTGTACCCTCTTCGGTCTGTGTCCCACTGCTGTACCCTCTCCGGTCTGTGTCCCACCCCTGTACCCTCTCCGGTCTGTGTCCCACTGCTGTACCCTCTTCGGTCTGTGTCTCACTGCTGTACCCTCTCCGGTCTGTGTCCCACTGCTGTACCCTCTTCGGTCTGTGTCCCACTGCTGTACCCTCTTCGGTCTGTGTCCCACTGCTGTACCCTCTCCGGTCTGTGTCCCACTGCTGTACCCTCTTCGGTCTGTGTCCCACTGCTGTACCCTCTCCGGTCTGTGTCTCACTGCTGTACCCTCTTCGGTCTGTGTCCCACTGCTGTACCCTCTCCGGTCTGTGTCTCACTGCTGTACCCTCTTCGGTCTGTGTCCCACTGCTGTACCCTCTTCGGTCTGTGTCTCACTGCTGTACCCTCTCCGGTCTGTGTCCCACCGCTGTACCCTCTCCGGTCTGTGTCCCACTGCTGTACCCTCTCCGGTCTGTGTCTCACTGCTGTACCCTCTTCGGTCTGTGTCCCACTGCTGTACCCTCTTCGGTCTGTGTCTCACTGCTGTACTCTCTCCGGTCTGTGTCCCACCGCTGTACCCCCTCCGGTCTGTGTCCCACCGCTGTACCCTCTCCGGTCTGTGTCCCACTGCTGTACCCTCTCCGGTCTGTGTCTCACTGCTGTACCCTCACCGGTCTGTGTCCCACCGCTGTACTCTCTCCGGTCTGTGTCCCACCGCTGTACCCCCTCCGGTCTGTGTCCCACCGCTGTACCCTCTCCGGTCTGTGTCCCACTGCTGTACCCTCTCCGGTCTGTGTCCCACTGCTGTACCCTCTCCGGTCTGTGTCCCACCCCTGTACCCTCTCCGGTCTGTGTCCCACTGCTGTACCCTCTCCGGTCTGTGTCCCACCCCTGTACCCTCTCCGGTCTGTGTCCCACCCCTGTAACCCCATCCGGTCTGTGTCCCACCCCTGTACCCTCTCCGGTCTGTGTCCCACCCCTGTACCCTCTCCGGTCTGTGTCCCACTGCTGTACCTTCTCCTGTTGGTGTCCCAACTCGATATTGCGCACTCAAACACGTGTCTTCCAGTTCTCTTTAAATTCTGTTTTTTTTTTTTTTATTGACTGGGCGGCCAAGGATTCTCAATGGGCGCATATATTGTGAACAGGCGGCAACGGCGCAATCACTCAGAATGAACAGGCGGCCCGTTACTGTCCAACTGTTACAACTCCTTACTGTCCCCTGCAAGAAATCAAACTTTACTCCAGAACTTTACCGCTGATGGGAATATGGGTTTTTCTACTGTCAGATTTGCTTTATACTGTAATTCCCCTAAAACACATTCCATTTTATATGATTTTAAATTTTCCATTGCAGTACTATTGGTACTTCTAGTGGTTATCATATAACCCCAATTTTAAAAAAAAGTGGTAATAAAATCAAAAAGGATTGACTTGAAAAGTCCATTTCCCCTCTAATAAATTGAAAACAGTACTCGAACACATTATTTGATGATCAAACTTTTGAATTTAATTGATTATAAAAGATGTTCACAGTGATAAATGCAACAGATCAAAAAAGCTGGCACAGTTGACTTTGTTCCTCTGCATAATATTACCATGAATGTCAGTCTCACTCATGAAGTGACTGACCGGCTCCGAAGGCAACAGGTGGTCAAGTCTTTCAAGTCCGGAATTTTCCCTGTTTTTCAATTATGCAGATCTTCAGCCGCACAAGTGTACACTGCCTTTGTTGCCGTAT
The DNA here is from genome assembly GCA_029721435.1 of Gymnothorax reevesii. Classification (NCBI taxonomy): domain Eukaryota; kingdom Metazoa; phylum Chordata; class Actinopteri; order Anguilliformes; family Muraenidae; genus Gymnothorax; species Gymnothorax reevesii. Next base: position 107,846,079 of record CM056579.1, read on the forward strand.
ATTTTGCTTCATAATATGCCATAATTTCTCCATTGGAGGACTGCAGGCAGACCAGTCTAGCACCCTCACTGTCTGCTTGTGAAGCCATGCACCTGTAATCTGTGCAGAATGTCATCTGGCATTGTCTCGGTGTAAAATGCTTAGATGTCCAAGGAACAGACCACATTTTGGAGGGCAGCATATTTTGCACATCATTTTGAGTTAATGGTGCCCTCACAGATCTGTAAATCACCCATGCCATGTGAACTGACTCATCCCCTTTCCACGAACCATCCTTGTAGTCTTTGGTCTGGAGAACGCAGTGGCTGTTTTTTCCAAAAAGCGGCCAACATTTTTGGCTCGTTTGACCACAAAAAACACCTCCACTATGCCGCTGCCCATCTCTGGGAGACTGAGTACTGAGAATTTGGCTAGACTTTTGGGCAGTGTTATCATATGGCTTTGGCTGCACCTTGAGAAATTTTAATTTGCATTGGTGGGTGTCAACATCTGAATGATGTTGAAGTGCAATGGCTTACCAAAGTATTTTTAAGCTGATGTCAAGATATCCATTCGCATGACAGTCGCATGAACGTTCTTAAGACACTGACGACTGAAAGATCAGAAGTGACCTTGCTCTTTACTCATTGAGATTCAAGCAGATTCCTTCCAACTAATTATATTCCCAACTGTAGAGTGTGAAATGCCTAAAATACTTATGCTATGGTCTCGGTGAACCTTGTGTCCAAAGTGATGGATTGTGAGCTTATGCATCTGTTGGCAAATTGGTGAACCTCTACCCACCTTTGCTCTTGAGGGACAAGTCTTTTTTAGAAGCTCCTTTGATACTTATTATTGCTACTTGTCCCCTCATTATTTGTCCTGCATTGCCCCTGCACCAATTTTGTTGGAATCTGTTGCTGTTGTCATATATGAAATTATCATTATACAATTGAATTCACAAGTTGAAGCATCAAATAATGTGATGTTATAGTGTTTTCAATATTGTGACAGGTGAGTAGACTTTTCAAATCACCCCTTTTTGATTTAATTGCATTTTCCAAAAAGTGCCTACTTTTTTGGAATTGGGATTGTATTTTGTTTGTCCGTAGGCTGCGTTTTGATGCTTAATTAAATGTCTCCTGCTGATTTGCTCAGGTGTTAGTGATTGGGCGATGGCAGGGGTCCATATCTTATTTGCCTGTCATGGACATAGTTGTGAATATGACTGTGAGTGTAGTGTATTACTGGCTACAGCCTGACTGTTTGCTTATATAAACCTAGTGCAGATGAAGTGGATATTTGGTAATAGAAGGACTGTACTGATGATGTGTTTTTTGTTTTAGGAGAAGCTATTTGCCGCTTGTGCGGATAAAGGTCATGCTAGCTCTTGGCAGACAATGAGAGTGATTGCTGGTAGAATCTCTGTTTGGATAATGTGTGTTTGTTATAAAACGTTTTGTTCAGGTGATGTGCGTTTGTTATAAGAAGCTCTGTGCAGGTGATGTGTGTTTTTTTAAGGAAGCTCTGTGCTGGTGATATGTGTTTGTAATAAGAAGTGTTGCTCAGGTGATGTGTGTTTCTTATTAGAAGCTCTTTGCTGGTGGTGTGTGTTTGTTATAATAAGTGTTGTTCAGGTGATGTGTGTTTGTCATAAAGAGCTGTGCGCTGTTAATGTGTGTTTCTTATTAGGAGCTCTGAGCTGGTGATATGTTTTTCTTATAAGAAGTGTTGTTCAGGTGATGTGTGTTTTTTATAAAGAGCTCTGTGCTGTTAATGCGTGTTTCTTATTAGGAGCTCTGTGCGGGTGATTTGTGTTTGTTATAAGAAGCTGTGTGCTGGTAATGTGTGTTTCTTATAAGATGCTCTGTGCAGGTGATGTGTGTTTTCTATTGAAAACTCTGTGCAGGTGATGTGTGTTTGTTATAACGGACCCTGGGCAGGTAATGTGTGTTTGTTATAGGAAGCTCTGTGTGGGTGATGTGTGGTTTTTAGCTGAAGCTCTGTGCTGGCCATTAGTTGCACTGGTCATAAAAGTTCTGGTCCTGTGTTGGGCTGGGCAGTATATCGATATTATATCGATATCATGATGCAAAGTAAAATATCGTCACAGATTTTGGCTATCGTAATATCGTGATATGAAATAAGTGTTGGCTTTTCTGGTTTTAAAAGCTGAATTACAGTAATGGGTTGCATTTTTCTGCACTTGCAAGACTGTTGAAGCTGTTGCCTGCACCTGTTTCATCGTTATGTCAACATTACTTATGAATGGTTCTCAAAATATCATTGTCTAAATATTTTGCAAAAGCGCCAACATTTGTCCCGATAAGATAGGCAAAATATCGATGTTGAGGTATTCGGTCACAGATATCGATATTAGATTTTGTCCATATTGCCCAGCCGTAGTCCTGTGTAGAAGAGGAGATTAAAACAGTCTTCTGAAAGCTGAGGTCATTCTGGAGCAGAACATCAGCTCCAGGTCAGGACCTGCAGTTTTATCTGAAGGGCTCCTGAGTCTAATTTATCTGCTGAGTTCTGCTGCGCAAACTCACTCAGTCTGGATGAGTGTCACACGGTTATGAGTGAGAGGGACTCATGAGTGGGACAGACGAGCATGCGGATTGGTTTTGCTCTGAGCCTGTAGGCCAGGTATAGTGATGCTCAAAGCTTATCAGCAGGGTGTTGTGATTTTAAGGGCAGTTTGTTTTGAGCAAAGTAGATGGGTGGTAGTTTTGGCTGATCGCTCAGGTGTATTGATATCAGGTGGTTTGCTCTGGACCTATCGGTCAGTTGTAGTGGTATCAAGTGATTTACGCTGAGCTAATTAGTCAGGTGTAGTGAGGTAAGGTGATTTTCTCTGGGCCAGTCGGTCAGTTGAATATCAAATGGTTTGCGCTGTGCTAATCAGTCAGGTTTAGTGATATCAGGTGGTTTACTCTGGGCTAATCGGTCAGGTGTAGTGACATTGTGTAGTTTTCGCTTTGACCTTGTTGGTCAGGGGTAGTGATATCGAGTGGTTTCAGTCAGGTGTGGTTATGCCAGAGCTTGTTCCGGGCCTATCAGTTTGGTGTGGTGTGCGGTGATATGGGGTGGAGTTTGCTCCACACTGATTGGTTGAGTGAAGTGATATTAGGAGGAGTTGGCCCTGCGGTCATTGGCCAGGCGTAGCAGTAATAATTGGTTCTTTGCTCTGAATTCACTCGTCTGGTGTAGTGCTATTGGCCGGAGATTGCTTTGAGCTCATTGGTCAGGTGTTGTGATTGGATGGAGTTTGCTGTGAGCTTTATAATTATATGCATTGCTTTTGAATGGAGTTCGATCCAAGCTCTTTCGTAAAATGTGCAGTCATCAGTTGTTTTGTCTTTGCTCATTGGTCAGGAGTATTGATAACAGGTGTTTGCACTGAGCTCATTGGTTCTACTTTGGAAGCCAGGCCAGGAACTGTATGGTTTTGTATGAGAACCGCATATTGGTACACTTTACTGAATAATGCAGATGGAGCTCATATCGGGATTAGCTGTGGTAAGCGTTCAAAACAGCATAAACTCACACAAACTCCTAAGCAGGTACATACATGCACACACATACAGATCAGCACCATGGACAGGGCTTCTTCATTAATCTGCAGGGGTTTGGCAGAACATCTCCAGGTGTACTGAGTTTGTTGTGTGTACTTAACTGCAGTGCGTGTGTCCTAAGTGCCATTTCCTTATGCTGTGAGCGTGTAATGCATGTGTGTGTAATTCACTTTTTATAATATGCGTAATGCCTGTAGCTGCTTTTCCAAGCTCGTTGGTAAAGTGCATTCATCAGTTACCGGTGTATTGCTCATTTGTGGCGTTAAGGGATACACATGCTCAGCGGCTATGCTGAGGTATTTTGTGGCATTCAAACAATTATTTGATCAGTAGTAAGTATCTGAATTACCGTAGCCTTCTTGTCAGCACTGACTAGTTTGCAAAGAGCGGTTGTCTTAATTACCGTAACCTTTTTATCAGCGCAGGCTAGTTTTGAACGAGCAGCTTACTGTATTACTGCAGCCTTTTTTTTTCTTTTTTTTGTCAGCACAGACCAGCTTGCTAAGATCAGTTTTCTGAGTTACTGTAACTTCTCTGTCAGCTCAGACCAGTTGGTAAAACTGCAGTGTTTTTATCAGCACTGACCAGTTGGTTTCCTCTGGTCTGACCTCTCTCTTCCAAAAAGGCATTTTTGTCAGCAGAGCTGCCGCTCGCTAGAAGAGTTTTGTTTTTCGCTCCATTTTGCCTGAACTCAAGAAGAATCCATTTGGCGTGAAAATTTGAGGACGGCAGCGGTTTCAGAAACGCCAAACACCGTCTGGCACCAAAAGCCTCAGTGAAAAACCACTGAAAATCATTTCTCATCGTCTGAAGTTTCATGTGAGCATTAACTGAAGCTTCTGACCTGCATCTGCATGCTCATATTCATAGCATTGCTGCCACGTGACTGGCCGATTGGATAATTGCATGAATACGCAGGTGTACATTTGTTCCAAATGAAATGCTGGGTGAATTTATGTGTGCTGTACTGTGTTGTGTGTAATGTGTACTTTATGTTCAATTTGTTTAATGTATGCGCTATTCTGTGCATTTGTGATGTATATTTGCTGAGCCATATTATACTCAGGTAGTAGCTGTTTTTAATGGAAGGATCACAGCGGGACGGCATTTATATCGTCTCTCCGCTGGTCCCACTCAATCACCTCCTCTGTTTTTGCTGTCAGTGTGATGGATGAAAGCAATAATGCTAATCACCTCATCTCTTTCTCACATTATTCATGCCGGCTAATAGTACCGAGCAGCTTAATACAACCTCAGTAATGCCATCAGCACTGGGACCTGTCAGCAGGAATCTAGGCAAACAGGAACCTCCATCCCCCATTCTGCTCCTCTCTCTCTCTCTCTCTCTCTCTCTCTCTCTCTACCTCTCCCTTTTCCTGTTACACACTTTCTGTCTGTCTCGCACTCCGTCTGTCTCCTCTTTTTCCTCTCTCTCTCTCTCTCTCTCTCTCTCTCTCTTTCGGTGTGATATATTGGATGATGATAAGCCTGTCTTTGTCGTTTTAAGGTTGGTTTTTTGTGATTTTGTTAAGTGCTGTGACTGAGAAGAACCACTAATGGTGGTTTGATAAAGGTTTTTTCAATCTCTCTCTCTCTCTCTCTCTCTCTCTAGCTCAAAAATGTACTCTGAAGCCCCAGCCAGGGTTTCTATGGCAACTTCCATCCCCTCTCCCAGGTTGTGACATGCAGGCAGCTGGCTCTGTCTAGGAGCAATCTGATTGGTGCAGAGGTACTGTGTGTAATTGAGTGGTTTACTAGCAGTGCTCTGATTGGTGCAGAGGTACTGTGTGTAATTGAGTGGATTAGTAGCAGTGCTGTGATTGGCGCAGAGGTACTGAGTGTAATTGAGTGGTTTAGTCACAGGGCTGTGATTGGTGCAGTAGTATTGTGTGTAACTGAGTGGTTCAGTGGCAGTGCTGTGATTGGTGCAGAGGTACCGAGTGTAATTGAGTGGTTCAGTGGCAGTGCTGTGATTGGTGCAGTAGTATTGTGTGTATCTGAGTGGTTCAATGGCAGTGCTGTGATTGGTGCAGAGGCACTGAGTTTAATTTAGTGGTTCAGTGGCAGTGCTGTGATTGGTGTAGAGGTACTGAGTGTAATTGAGTGGTTCATTGGCAGTGCTGTGATTGGTGTAGAGGTACTGAGTGTAATTGAGTGGTTCAGTGGCAGTGCTGTGATTGGTGTAGTGGTACTGAGTGTAATTGTGTGGTTCAGTGGCAGTGCTGTGATTGGTGTAGAGGTCCTGTATTGGTGAAGAGGTACTGTGTGTAATTGAGTGGTTTAGTAGCAGTGCTGTGATTGGCGCAGATCAGATTTTTTTATGACCGAATTCGGCAGCTGCACATTGATTGGTCCAGAAATGGTGTACATCTGATTGAGGGGTTATGCTCTTGCTCTCTGATTGGTGTGATCATGCGTGTGTCTCAGGAGTCAAGCAGAGGCTCTCTGATTGGAGCACAGGAGCCGCGTGTTTGACTGAGGGCTAAGGCAGCAGTACTTTGATTGGGCCAGAGGTGTGTGCGTTTGGGGGTGTCTCAGTGTCTCGGCGGAGCCTGAATGGAGCCTTATCCCAGCGCGGGACAGCTGGGTGGATCAGCCCTCCTGCACACTGTGCTCTTTCACTCTCACTGAGCCAAACCCCGCTACCCCACCAGCCTTTGGTAAAAAAGAGCAGAGATTGTTCTGCAGCATTAATATTCATGAGCTCGGTTACACACGGGCCAATCTGCTTCCTCCTCCCCATGGAGACTGGGGCGGGGGGGTGGTGCAGAAGTAATATGTTTCCTTCCATTATTCAGCTGCTCATCTACAACCACTGACAAGCGAGCCCTTACACACATGCTCACACACATGCATGTACGTATATGATACTTTCATGCGCACTCAAACACACCCTGTGTGCACACATGCAAACACTCTGACACATCTAGGTCTGCACAAATGCTCATAAACTGACCTGAATATTAGCACCTGCATGTACATTGTCCAACATGCAAACGCGAACAATGGTAGGCAAGTATGTGCAAGAGCTGCGTTTTTAACCATAGATAGCGTAGGTCTGTGTGCATATTCATGCACTTAACTCTGTGTGAGTGTGTGTGTGCAGCCCGTTTTTAACGCTCCAGGCGAAGCCAGGGCAGGCTCTTCTCACGCAAAACATCAAACGCTCCACATCAAAGCTCTGCCACAATCTCAGCTTCGCATCACTTCCTGATTGGCCCGGCCCTAAACAGGAAGTCTCCAGATAAGGCCGGAATCTTAACTCTGCAGGCTACCCGCCGCCCCGTAGCTGATCTTGCGGCTCAGAGCCTGGTTGTAGGTGGCTAATTTTGGGGTGACAGGGCCACTCAGTCCACAGGGGCCAGCTCTGGGGCCCCGCGGGAGGTTGGACCCCGGGTATAGGCCACGGGGGAATGGGGCAGGGGCAGGTTCTCCGGGCATAATTAGAGGGAGTGTTGAAGACTGCAGTGTCCCTGAGGGGAGGTATTTAATGTTAATTACAGCGGCTCCATTATAATGAATTTAACCACACCCTATTCCCCGTGGTGGACGGGGAGGGGGAATGTCTGAGTTGGGGATTGGAAAAAAATGGAAAAAGAAAGTGAGAATGTTCAGTGTCTTCAGGATGTAGGCAGGGTGTGATTTGGCCCCTAGCGAGCAAGGAAAATGTAATTAGTTGTAGGTCGAGGTTTATAATGGATTGAAGCAAAGGGCCAATATTCCATATTATTCACAGTTTGAACGAATATACCTTCAATATTGACCCCTTAGGTTTCACCTGACATACAATGCAATGATTTATGCTTGTGTTTAATTTATGTGCGGCCTGTAACTAAGATAGGAGAAGGTTGATATTTATTAACTGCACTGGAAACCAAACTTGCCACTCAACTCATTGTTATTCATTTTTTAAAGAATTCTGGGTAATGTAGTCACAGGGTTGGCTCAAACAGGCTGCATTCACCTGAGAATTTGTTTTCATCTCGCAGTGGCAGAGTGACAGGTGGGTTAACAGCGCTACATGTTTGCAGGTGCCGTCTCTTAAAAGCAGGCCACAATCGTGCAGCAGTGGTGCTGCTGGGGCTTATATTACTTTAACGGAGCAGGGAGATGTGGGAAAATAAATGGCAGCCTGACAGATTGATCTCTCCCTCTGTGCAATCCTGCTTCCTGAAGCGTAATTATCGGTGTAAATCTCGCAGTCGGTGACTGTTGACTGGAATCACTGACTGAGAGTCTTTCATACAAGGAATTCGCATTTTGAAGTTCAAAGCAAATCACTTGTTTTGACAGCGTATGCTATGCACTCTGCCTCGCGTTAAACTCAATAATATTAACTAGAGTGGCACTCAGTCGAGTGCATACCTCTGCCTGCAACGTCATTTTTGACCGTTTCTGTGAAGTTGACCTTGAATTTTGACTTTGACCTGAGAAGATCTAAACACCCCGCTCTGTTGGAATGCATAACCTTCCCACGATGTTTCATCAACATTGGTCCAAAACTTTTCTTTAAACAGACATGCAGGCAAAATAACGTAGGGCAAAAACACAACCTACGTCTATCCTTTCGGCGGAGGTGATGAAATGAACGTTTGTAATAGTTGTAAAACAGAAATAAAAAGGTTATAAAATGAGGTGACCGGATGTTTCCTGATCAGCCAGTTTGTCCCTCAGTGTCCTTGTATCTCTGCATGTCAGGCATGTCTTGGGAAAACTGCATTATTATTCAGAGAGAAACCGTGACTGGGTTTTCCTGGCTCAGAATGAGCTGGTGGTGGTACTCGGTCATACGCTCCTGCGCACACCTCAAATATTGTTGAGTGGAGGGGGGGGAATTACATACTTCTTATTTTGTTTTTTAGCGGGAGAGAGGGATGCACATGCGCTTTTTTTGACCGCGGGAGCATGGCAGTAAAATTGTGTAAATTACGCGTTTTTTTTTTTTTTTTGTTCACACGCAAATGAGAATGCAATTCAGAAAATCGCGTTGGGAGCTGGTGGCGGCCGCCACCAAATTCTCTATGCAGGAAAAACCCTGAGCAGGAGAAGTGTATCTGAAATGTGTAACATTGCACTAAGCTACAAGCTACAAGTGTGTACAGGCACTTGTGTACATTTGAATGTGTAAATTGTTTGCGTCGTCTTGTGTACAAAGTGTGCATGTGCACATGTCTATGTTTGACTTTGCGTGCATGGATTTGTGTGTGTGTGTGTGTGTGTGTGTGTGTGTGTGTGTGTGTGTGTGTGTGTGTGTGTGTGTGTGCGTGTGTGTGTGTGTGTGTGTGTGCGCGCGCACGCTTGTAGCTGAAGTGTTCTCAGATGAAAGATTGACTGTTTGTGAGAAGATTATTGGCTGTAAATGCTGAATAAATGTAGCCGAATAGAGCTACATTTGTTACGGCCTCATATTAAACTGCGTTCAGTTTGATGTACTGAACTGTAATTACAGATTAAATTAAGATGTCTAATGGGGTCAGGATTGGCCATTTAACTGAAGCTGGTATATAGCATTAATACTTGAAAATTGGCGCTTCCCTTCGTAAGCCTTTGATGGAATATTTATGCAATATATGGTGTTTGTATGCGTCCGTGTCTGTGTGTATGTATGTGTGTGTATCTGTGTGAGTGTGTTTATGTAATTGCGTGTTTTTGTGCATTTGTAATGGAAAAGCATGATTGGCTGGGGGGTGTTGGAACTTTGTGATTGGTAATGGGGTTAAGAGGAATGTTAATGACTGCTGACTGTCGGTGGGGGATTCACATTAGGATAATAGTTTGATTGAGAGTGTCGGTTGAGGTTTATGATTGGCTATTGAGTGTTGGTGCTGAAGTGAGACTGGTTGTAGCATGCAAGCAAAGTGTGATTAACTGTAGGGTGTAAGAAGAGTGTCATGGGCTGTTGAGTGTTGGTGGAGGTGTGTGATTGGCTGATAATATGGGCGAAATGAGTCTGACCTTGTGGTCTAGGTTTTAGCCCAGGATCACTCTTTAACCCAAACAGCATTAGTAGACCTTATTTTCATGGCTTATTCCTTGGCATTATTGTGAGATATTGTTTTTGATCTCCACTGCAGTTAGCTCCTGTGTACGTCATAGAGACCCTGCTCTCCATAAAATCAATAGTTGCATAAAGGCTTTAATGTGAAGTCAGTGACATTTTCCCACAAGAAACTGAACACTCCATGTACATGCTTGTTTTTTGTCGTCTAGTTTCCTCCCTGTGTGCCGATTCGATAAAGCTTCTGGAAACTTGGTCTCTAATATTAAAAATTTACCTGACATGGCAAAGATAATTTATCTACTAAGTATCTACCAAAATATTCATTCAAATAATGCCTAGAATGATGATTTAAAAATATTTAATATAAAATAGCCAAAAGTTATGTGTAGAATAGCTCATTAATGGCTCATCTGATTACTCTATTTCTGATAAGTGTTGTGGCCTGGTCTAATGGTGTTTTAATTTACATATAACTGTCCAGTCACGTCGCTCGAGTATCTTTACATTGCTTCCAACATTAAAGATGGCAAGATGGCACTGGTAGACACCATCAGCATAGTTTGGCCATCACTGTGTCAGCCCTTAGACTCGACAATTTTACATACCGAGCCAGAAGTCTGGCCTCCAAAAAATACCCGACTGTTTGGGTCAGCTGGTTTCTGAGTGGCGAGTCTCGATTTATTATACGTTGAGCTAAATACATCATTCATTGACAAGCTTCAGTCAGCTGACACTTAGCGCGCGCGCGCACACACACACACACACACACACACACACGCACCAGGTATTTGCTTAACATACTGCTTTTTTCAACTCTAGTCCTTAAAAAAAGATCCACTCAATTTCTGATTGGTTGGATACTGCTGGAGATTGTTGATGTCAGCAATCTCCTTGGGAAGTCCCACCCACTTTACACCGGCTGTCGGGAGAAGACTAAACGTCTACCCTGTTTAATTAAAAATTGGAGTAAAATTTTCCTGTTTCATTGGTATGTTTTGCAGTACATGCACACACAAACAGAAATTAAATATTAGCTAGAAAATCACAGAATTTCTTCGCCGGGGACTTGAAGTTCTGGGAAATTTTTTTCGTGGATGAATCAGGAGCCACTCATGCTCACATGAAGGACCATTGTGTCATATTCTGAGAACCCAGAGCAGAGTGATGCTCTTTCCAGGAAACAGGTCAGACTCAGTGGCACAAAAATAAAAGTTTCCCAGAATCGCAGGATTTCTTCATCTAGTCATCTTTCTTCATCTTCATCATTAACAATCGTTGTGGAAATAAATTTTTATTATCTCCTGCCACAAAGTGGTGCAGTGGATATTGGATTGGGTTCCGTCCGTCCGTCCTTCCGTCCATCCGTCACACTTCCGATGGAGACATGTTTTCTGAAAAACCATGAAGGAAACATGAGTCTAATTTTGCATGCCCACTTAACCAGTCATGATCGGGGTTGAGTTCGAAAATTGACGTCACAGCATTTTCTTAACGGAGTGATGGCCCTTGAATTGAAATGACTTACTTTGTGCGTAGCGTGTAATAGGGACAAGCTTTCTCTGAAGGTACTGTAGGCAAACTGTTGAAACTTCACGCATTGATTCATGGCCCTGACGGCCCTCGATTGTGGCGGGGGATGGTGATGACCACGTTGTCTTGTGTGTGGTGCACTGAGATAGCATTCCGAGATGTTAGATTCTTCGCCGACTATCATGAAATCAGTTTTCCTTTCCTCTAAAGCACAGGACCCGAAGTGTTGCCCGTGGGTGGAACAGGGGAAGGGGAAGTTGCCCAACTGGCAGCTGCAGAGTTATAATTTGGAGCCCCTGGCGGGAACTGGGACTCTGACTTGCTTGTGGGGAGATGAGTTAGAAAGCAGTATGCTGTGGGGACACAGAGCCAGGGCTTTTAACAGAAGCCTGTTCTTGGACATTTTTCCTGTTCACTCCTGCTCTCTCCACATCTGCGACTAGAAGAGCACTCGTTGGAGCGCTTACCTCCGCGGCTCCGCCGCGCCACGCCACTTGTTTGACTGATCACAGTGAAAAACGATAGGGTCCATCGCTGAAGCAATAGCAACCCACTCACAAAATTTCAGAGATAACTCAAAAAGTCATGAACAGATATCTTGTGCACAATCAGACAAACAGACAAACCAGCGCCAGCAAAAACATAACCTCCGTGGCGGATAACTATTAATTCTGTGATTTGTCCTAGAGCGTCCTCGAAACAAACATGCATGTTCTCAGTGGACCTCTCTGGGTTAAATAAAGGTTGTTCACTGTGTTGACTATGTGTTACACTTTAGGCTTGGAAAATGAAGAGAACTCCGGTGAACTCAAAAACAAAATCAGGTTGTGCTTGTTCCGAAAATCTCACCCCTTATTGCTGATTTGATACATGAATCATCATCTGTAAGGCTGTGGAGTGTCAAAGAAACGAGCGTGGATTTATAAAGCCCTGCTGAAACGGGAGCACTGATCTTGGACCGGTTTCTTCTCGACATCTTGTCATCGCAGTCGTAATAAGCGGAAAAGGCATAACTGATTCTAGACCAGAGCTTTTGCTCTGAGAAGCTTTGAGCCGCTAAATATACATTTCATATATTCTGCTTTTTGTGTATATGTGTGTGTGTGTGTGTGTGTGTTTGTGAGAGAGAGCAAGAGACCGAGAGAGAGAGAGGGAGAGAGAGCGAATGTGCAGACTATGATCTCCTTCTTTAGATCAGAAGCCAGAGGAAATCTCATGAATGCACATCGCCATGGAGACGGAGCAGATGAGATGGGCATGAATGTAATCGCACACAATTACATGCACCCCAGAGACTGGGATCTGCTCAGCCCAGGGTGCACATCTCTGTGAGCAGCTCTGGCCTTTCATTGGATGCTCAGGCTCTGACTGTGACCTCTCAGTGACCTACACAGGGAGGAAGTGCTTCCGTCGCTGCTAAAAGTTTGAATCGAAGCAGTAAGATGAGTTGACAAAATAACACTCTAGTGGTTGGTTTAAGGACGGATGCATTTGTGTATATGTGTGTGTATGGGAGAGAGAGAGATAAAGAGAGAGAGAAGGAGCGAGAGATAGAGAGGGAGGGAGAGGGAGAGAGTGTGAGGTATCTGGCCTAAAATAAAGAGGTGTTGTATCTCTGATAAAATTTTGCTGCCAGAATTCAAACAGTGCATTGTTTTGAAACTCAAGTGAGTCATACAGTTGTCTTTGTTAGGAATCCATCTCACCCTTCCTTATGATTTTAATCTCGGGTTAGTGTTTCTTGCCTCACTTGCGAGAACAAAATATGAATTTCTGCGATTAAAGTGAGGCTGGGTTTATGGTATATATTCCCAGCCACAGCTCCTCCTGTAAGCACATTATCTGACTCCTCTGATTTATGTTTTGTCGAAATTCAGAGGAATCCTTTCCCTCCCAGTGTTCCTCACTGCAAATTTCTTTCTCTTGCAGAACAATTAGATTTACATGGATATTTGTATTCCTTTGTATTCAAATGACCTGAAGTTATAATTATTCCACTCCAACAATCTTTATGTGAAGCTTGCCTGATTAAGAAATGAGGCAATTACAAATGCCTTGAGAATTCTTTTGAAGTGTTATTGTGGTTTATATTATTTTCAACAGTATAATTTCCCTCTTTCATCGAAGAACACTGCGCAGAAGATGGCAACCGCCTTAGAATTTCAAGTTCAGGAAACGTTCCCGTCTCGCTGATGAGGTAATGTGTCGAGGCTGTCCCTAATATTCTGTTCCCTCTGTCATGACCAGGTGTCTACGGGTGCTTGCGGTGCTTGGCAGCTGGGAGCTGCCGATTGCCATGGCGATGGCATAGGCTTGTTTGGTGTGTGAGTTTTGCCGGGCGGGGGAAGGGCTAGTTGATGGCACATTGCTAATCTTGTTTGCGCTCAGGCTGGTTTATTTAGCGGCTCTGAAACATTAATGGCGGGTGTGTAATTCACATTTCTCTGGTCCTGCCGTGAAATGTGGTGGCAAAGGGCTGTAGCTGACAGACCCTGCGGTGGCTCCATGAGGCAGAATTCTGCCCGACTTCCATGCAGCGGGGACAAATATTGTTTATTTGTAAATCGTCCAGCTAGGTTAACATTGCTATGAAAGAGCTAATGTTAGCTATTTCCATGACTTCACAAGCTCCCAAACGCAGTTCCAGCAAAAATGTGTGTATCTCAGTTCCCCTCGCCCATCTCTTTCTTTGTCTTTTTGTCTTTGAGTCTTATTTCTCCAGCACACACACTTGCGCTCACCTGGACATACGTGTGCACACACGCAGAAACTCATACACATACACACACACACACACACACACACACACACACACACACACATGCGCAGCGTACACACATGTGCTCACTCATCCTTTTACTTGTATCTTTGTGAGGACATTACATTGACTTCCATTCAGTCCTTCTGTGTCTCTACAGCCTTTCCCTGATCTTCGCAATGAGCAATTTATGCCTTATCCTAGCCTTAACCAATCTCAATTTCTAACCTTAACCCAAACCCTTACCCTATCCATAAACTATCCCTAATTCTAACCTTACTCCTAGCCTTAACTAATACGTCACAATTTGCCTTTGTAGTTGTGTGGACAGTTAAAAATGTCCTCACTTTCCAATATTGTCCCCACCCTGTTGGAAAAACAACATTTTTTGGTTCTCACTTTGATGCATGTACAAGAACACACACACACATGCTTACCTACACATCTGCACGCATGCATGCACATAAACACACACACACACACGCAAACACAAACACACACACACAGCTGAAACAGCAGCATATCTCCCTGTTATCTCCTCCGATCCATAAGCAGAAACCAGTGTGCTGTAGAACTGAACAGCAGGTGCTGGAGTGTGATCACAGCGTACACCCCTGCTCTAATCACTGCTGTCCTTACACACACACAACACCTGCTGGTGTTACACTCACACTCTTAGTGTAAGACACACACACACGCACACAAACACCCACACACACACACACACAGATGTTGTGTCCCACAACACAACACCTGCTGGTGTTACACTCACACTCTTGGTGTAAGACACACACACACACACACGCAAGGTGCATCTCGCAACACAACACCTGCTGGTGTTACACTCACACTGTTAGTGTAAGACACACACGGTGTGTCCCGCAACACTACACCTACTGGTTTTACACTCTCACTCTTTATGTAAGACACACACACACACACACACACACACGGTGTGTCTGGCAACACAACACCTGCTGGTGTTACACTCACACTGTTAGTGTAAGACACACACGGTGTGTCCCGCAACACTACACCTACTGGTTTTACACTCTCACTCTTTATGTAAGACACACACACACACACACACACACACACACACACACACACGGTGTGTGTCTGGCAACACAACACCTGCTGGTGTTACACTGACACTTTTTATGTGAGACACACACACACGCACGGTGCATCTTGCAACACAACACCTGCTGGTGTTACACTCACACTCTTTACGTAAGACACACACACACACACACACACGCACATACTCACACACGGTGTGTCCCACAACACAACACCTGCTCGTGTTGCACTCAGACTTTATGCAACGCACAAAACATGAAAGACTGTTCTTTACCGAAGTGAGGAGGCCAGCCATGCTGAACCCACTGCTAATACTTTGAAGTACATTACAGTGATTTTCTAGAAGCTTCTATGCTAAGTTATATGCAGGTGAAGAAAGCAGGCCATTGAAACAGCAATGTAGCTTGAGATAAGCTGAAATTCATTTAATGCATCAGTCAGTCAGTCGTGAAGCTGTGAACAGGTTACATGGCAGTTATAAGTGGAACTATATACAGCTAAGCAAACAAATTGAGGAGTCATTTTAATTAACGGGCAATCTCTATCTGGAAGTCAATGAATAGATAATTACAACAGCCTTAAGAGATTACCTCGTGGATAGAAGATTGTGATGGATTATTTGGGGATTCAGAGAAAGGCAAAGCAAGGCCTGAGACCTACACTTCCTGTCAAAAGTTTGGACACAATTTACCTATTTTATAATGCTGAATTTTTAGTGAAATTTAAGTAGCTTAACTTTTGTATATAAAGTCAATTGGTATCTGGTAAGAGGTTAATAGTCATAGTAAAAAAACATGTACATCAGACGCAATAGTGTCAAAATTTTTGATTTGTAATGAAGTCATATGTAGCAATATAAACAGACTTTTTCTATTTTCCTAGAAGTGCATTAAAACGAAGATGATTTAGGACTTGGATAAAAACTTCAAAGTGAAGCAAGCTCATCTATCGGAACTTCTGCAGCAGGACTGGTGTGAACTCTCTTTACCCTGTGACTGCCCTCATGAAAAACTAAAAAAGAAAGGAGAATATTTGGCAGTTATTATAAACAATTGGTGGTCAGTTGGATGGATTTGAAATACAGATTTTTTTTGTAAAATAATATGTGTTTAGTATACTGAGTCAAAAAAGAAACTTCACACTTATAAATTTAAAAATATTTTCTTGAAACTTTTAATAAGAGTTTTTATTATCACTAGGGGTAAATGCGTTGTCAAAGACATCATGACACACATCAACTCCGACGTGCACAGGTACGTAGCACGTGCGAACGTACCTTATGCTAAAACCGTGTTTTCTCGTGTTCCTAGTCACGTGACCATATGAGAGATGTGCAACTAAGCTCACGTTAGCATGTTAGAGTGACATCTTGGAAAAACAAGTTTTTACAGTTAATTATTCGTTGATTTTCAATGTCATAGCTGTCAATCATTCAACGTGAATGTGCCATTGGCATGCTGAATACGGAAACGTCCGTCACTGACGTTGCAAGGGTTATAGGATGCATTCGACGGACTATCCATGATCTTCGAACACGTCTCCAGCAAACTGGCACCACAGCTGACCGACCGCGTTCTGGTAGCCCACGTGTGACGTCAAAAGCAGAAGACCAACAAATTGTCTTACGTCATTTGCAAAATCGATTTGTCACTGCAACGTCCACTAGGAATGAATTGTTTAGAGGTCGTGTGACTGCCCAAACCATATGTAATCGCCTGCGCACTGCTCTTATTCAAGTTGTAACTTACCACTTTTACTCTTGGACATTTCCGTAGCATTTCCGGTGGAACTGGTTACATTATGGACATTATTTTTATGATACACCATCTTTAATGAGTACAGAATTAAATAAAATCATCATTTAAAACCTCATTTCTTGTATGTTCAACTTATCGACCTCCAAACAAGTGTGAAGTTTTTATTTTGGCTGAGTATAGTTTGCTTTTATCATAGAGTGCTTGAAAAATGTGGGTGTGTCCAAAAATGTAAAGGCTCCCTGTCATGTCCGCTGCCATTACATACCATTTCAGAATCTGTTCCCTTCTTGACATCACTTGGGGAAGTGACCACCTCGAGGCCAGAGGGACTGATCAGCTACAGCCGACCACTTCCTGTTCTTAGCTACTGCACAGATAACACATACACAATATCTTTGGTGGCAGTTTTAGCACTATTTTTTAATCAGTATTTGTTTTAAAAATTCTGTCGAGGGGCACCCCTGTAGTTAGTTGAGGACAGCTTTTTGCACCCTTGTCATGTACCAGGGAAGAGCAGTAACACTGGAGGCTTATGAGCAGCCTGGTGCCGCCCATGATAGTGTGAGGTCCGCACAAGGCCGTAACGTAAGGTCAGGTTTGCCATGATCTGGCTCATAGTGCTTTAGGATTATTAGTAGCTTGGTTAGGGCTTGTAGTATCTTAACCCTTAGAGCGCTAAATGCAGCTATTGTTGCTCAATGAATGTAAGACATCAAAATCAAAGCTGTTGAAAACCTATTGTGTGGCGACTTGTCTTTTAAACAAGTCGCCACATGATAGGTTTTCAAAAGTACAAGGTAATAGAATTTATTTATTTTTTTAATCATTTCAGCGCTCTAAGGGTTAAGGTTATGCACAGTCAGTCTCGTACTGTGAGTTACGAGCAGCCTGGTTCGGCTCATAGTACCTTAAGGTTACATTCCTAGCGGGTGAAAGGTAAAGACGGCGACTTCACCCAGAATTGTGTCTGATATCTCCGAATCTTCGCCCCAGTTTTCGACAGCATTCCAAACGAGCGCAGATTGGACGTGGCAGCATTGGAGGACTCGACTCTGTCTGCTGCCATGTCGGATGACAGTCGCTCGATCCTCAGAGAGTTAGAGTGCGAAAGCGTGTTGAGCTGAGTGGCGGAGCCGTGGCGCTCCGAGGTGGGTCTGTTCTTTCGCGGCGAACGCGTGGGGGTTTTCAAGCCCTCGGAATGAAAGCAGCGAGACTGGAGAGGAAACTGCCTGTGACTCATTGGTTGTCAGAGAACAAACGTTTTGCCATCTGGTGATTCGCGTGGTGGAATCCGGCTCTCCTGCCATTCTGCTTTTTCCAGAGCTCATTCCTCAGCTCGCCCTGGTAAGATGCAGGGCAAACACACACACGCACACACACACACACACACACACACACACACACACAAATGAACACAATCGAACTCAGTGACACAAATGGCCATGCAAATGCTAGCATTGGAAATATAGACATTTTCTTTCATACAAAAGAAGATTCATGCAAACAGTGCCGGCCTCTTCACCCAGACGCATATACGCACACTTCACTTCAGCATGTCCATGAAATGTTTGCTGTTAAAGAGTCTGGCCTTTAGTGGACACCTTTTTGAGATATATACACGACTATGAGCTAGATAATGGATGGATGGATGGATGGATAATGGATAACTCCAGTCCAAATTCTGCCGAATACAAGGTTAAATTGACTGTCAGTAGCAGTGTAGAGCAGCACTGAAGTGGTTCTGATCCCTTCTAACTTTACTCTTACTACGGGACAGCAGCAGTGTTATGCTGAGGTAGTTATACTGTCTGGTTCCGCTCATCTTCAGTGGCTCTTGCTGTGGTGCCAACGCTAACACCAGTGCTAATGCTAAAGACACAGCTGTACAGGTAGTGCTGAGCCTCTATCACATCATCAAAGGAAATATTTCTCTTTCATCCCCCTGCCTAAAAAAATCCTCTTCTGTTGCCCTGGGATTCTGTTGCCGTGGGCGCCTGAGATCTCAGTCCATTGACCTGTTTCAATAATAGAACTGATGCTAGAACAACTGATGCTTGTGTGTGTGTTTGTGTGTGTGCGCGCATGTGTGTGTTTGTGTGTGTGTGTGTGTGTTTGTGTGTGTGCGCGCATGTGTGTGTTTGTGTGTGTGTGTGTGTGTGTGCATGCATATTTGTGCGTTCACCACTGTCCCGAGTCCTGACTTCAAATACACAGTGTTTTTCTTAAACCATTTGCTTGAGGTTTCTCTAAAGCTGAGATGGTTAGCCTTGTTGGGCTGTAAAACCATGAAGTAACACATTGACTTCAAACAATAAAAAGCAGACTGTTCTAATGTGTCTCCTACATCATCTTTGACATCCCTGAAGGTTCTGGATGGTAAAGTGTCTTTGATATAATGATCGGCTTTGTAGATTCCTATGGAGAAATCTATCTGCAAAATGAAAAAATGTAAAAGTGTATGACTGAACTCGACTCACTCTTTTCCATTTCAAAATTAATTTATCTATCCCTCTGAGCTTATTATTTGCGGGTTATTTTTGTTATATTTTGGGCACATTTCAGAGTTGAGCAGATCAGGCAGGTTGTAATTTCTATGCTTGAGTCACTCTATACCGACGATGAAGTGGCTTCTATCTCCTGACTTTTCATTCAAAGAAAGACCCATATCTGCACTGCATAGATGACATGTGAGATGATAGTAAATAATTTAGCTATTTACTACCAACTGCGGAAACGATGGTCAGTGCATAATTTATGGACGTTAACTACTACTTCAGATAATGGCGATTAATATACAGTGGGTTTCAAAAAAAGCTAATTATTTGTTTATTGTCAACTAATTTATAAGTTCATGCTATGGTTCACATACGTGTAAATAATTGTCAACTGATACATGAGTTAATGTATTAATTTGTTGAAAAATGATTAATTTGAAGTTTTTTTAATCGAGCTTAATTAACAGTCTGTATATACTTAGTTGATAAACATTACCATCTCCATTATTTAAGGCCAGTTCATAAGATATTATGGAATTGATTGTGAAACAAACACATTTTTAATTATTATGTGGTATTGTGTCTCACACTGGATATTGAAAAAATTTTTGACTTCCCCTACAGTTCCACAGCTCAGATTTGGATCATATGTGGTGTATTTATTTTTCTCATGACCGTGACCAACTGTTGTTATTCCTCAGCTTGTTTCGGAATCCAATATGGCCACCCTGGCTCCTGATGGGCTGACACATTTTTGTTGTCTCCTCCAGTTCTTCTCGTCAGATTTGGATCAGACGTATTTGTCTCATGGCCATGACCAAGTGTTGTAATTTTTGGCTCGATCCACAATCCAATATGGCCACCTTGGCTTCCAATTGGCTGATATGTTTTCGATGATTTCTACTCCTCCACTGGTCAGATTTGGATCAGACGTGGTGTAATTATTTGTCCCATGGCCCTGACCAAGTGTTGTTGTTTTTGGGCTGGATTTGCGGTCCAGTATGGCCTCCCTGGTCTCTGATTGCCTGAGGAATTTTAAAACTTCTCTAAGGACTACAAGAAAGACTGGGATCAAACTTTTGGTACTAATGTTATGTCTTATTGCACTGACCAAGTGTTGCTATTTGACTTGATTCAAAAATCCATGGTTGGATGATGCGTGTTCATTTTTTTTTTTTGCAGTTCCAATGGTCAGAGTTGCAAATGTATAGATATCCAGCTCATGGCCCTACCTAAGCATTATTATTTTCAGCTGGATGTAGGATCCAATATAGCTACCCTGGCCTCTGATTCGCTGACGCATTTTTTTCTACGAACACTCATCTCTAAGTGTTCAATTTAGAGTGAAGCATGTCCCGGATTTTTGAAATCTGTTATGGTCCAGCCCGGGAATCAAGTGCAGAGTCACAAGCACAATTAAACCAGTAGTTTTCTGACGGCACTATGGTACAGAATGGGGATGGAATCCCAGATAATGTTATAGGAGCGAAACCCCTGATAATGATAGACAGTTCAGCACAGACGTTATAGGCTATCCTGTGCTTAAAGTCGCTGGCCAGTGGTTTCTGGGATGCAGCCAGGTGTAGTACAGATTTCCCCGACACTGACCTGGTTCAGAGGATGAGGAGGTTGCTTGAGAGGACTGCAGTCACAATGCTAGGCCCGGATCAGGGTTGGATGCTTGTTTGTAACAAATTGGACAAGGAGAACAAATTTTGATGGTTCGACAAGAATGCAATCCCAGTCTTGGACCCTAATTAGGATTGGAAGCCTGCTCTTGAAAACTTGAATGGATGAACAGGCCTGACTGGAGTAAACTTGAAGTTAGCCCCAATCCGGGACCCTGATTAGGATTAGGAGCTCATTCGAATTGGCAAAATAACAAAAAAAACATCTTGGAGGATGGGTTGTCAGTAAAGTGCTAGCTGCATTAGACCAAGACAAAGAAGTTTTACGAACAAACATATGACTGGATTTCAGTATAAATGCAGCTTAACAATCCAGTAATTTGCACATCAACTAGTGGGCGCAGATATTTGTCTCGCAGTCATTAGGAGACAACCGTGTTAGGCGATTCAGTCGGCACGGAAAGTCAGCACGCAAACCAATCGCAACACACATACACCTAATAGAGGCGCCCGCTGCTGAATTGCGACGAGACACACTAGTGTTTCAGACGAGGCTTGTGACAACATCACAATTAGCGGGTAGATTTGGACAAAATTTGCTCAAAGTGTTCAAAATCTTAGTCTACATAAAGTTGAAATGTTTATTGAATATTTTGAGTGCGTTAATTAAAAATCCATTCAGTATGGAACTCTCAAGACTTACTGACCCTCATTAACTTATATTACAGTGATTTAACACCAATTCAATAGCGCATTTATTGCTACAGCTGATTGTTCACGGCTTGACATGACTTCAGAACTTGCTGCACATGACAGCCTGACTATGTCAGCGTGGCGTACAGTGGACTAATGTTTACTTTATAGTACAGCATAACTGAGAAGAAGTGTTATGATGGCGAGCCAGGTCAGCGATACATTGACCTTTTTTTTTTTTTTAGTTGCTTCTCTTTCTACATTTTCTGATATATGGATTCAAAGCCATATCTGGACAGTGTCCGTATTACCGCCACAAGGTTCTCTTGTTCAAGTAATCAGGAATCTCACTGTTGGCCTCCCATTATTAAGAGAGGTTCCAGACTATGCGACAAAAGGAATATTGCGAGATCATTGCACGTCATATTGGATGAAAGGATTCTCCTAGAATCTAGACCGCAGTATGTGTCACACTGTAATTTTTCAAGTTCATTGTATGTCACATTGTCGGAGTCATCTGCCTGATGTATCGTGACTATAAATGCAGAAAAATGTACCTCTGCTGTTGTCATCTACTGTGTGCATCATCTGTCTGGACCTCCTGCTGGGAATGTGAACGTATGAAAAAGAAAAGGAGGCAAAACCGGTTACGGCAATTTTTTTGTGTTTGGTCTCCTCATTTGTGCGGCACGAGATTCAGTTTTGTTAATGTGTTGTGCTGGCTCAGTGTGTGTATTCTGGATTTTTCCGTGCCTTGTTACAGTTGGGTCCTTCATAGACGTCCGTCGTAGACGTCGAGTGTATTTGGTTGTAGCAGAAGTCGCTCTGTCCGATGGCCGACCCTAATTTCTGATTCTGTCAAGAGTTTGTCTCAGCCTGTCTTTGGTTGCTGTTGACACAAATCTGCGGAGTGCAGTTTAAGGCCGCGGATTCAAAGTTCAAAGCAAAGATTTCATCACGTTTTTTTCAAGATTTGTCCACAATGGCAATATCGTGGGATTAAATTGTAGAGCTTCTTGGAGCATTTATTTACATGGCAGCCATGGTGTTGTAACGTCACAATGGGGGTGGGAAACTCTGAAACTTCACTTAAAACACTTCAGTGGCCTGAATTTTTTCTATCCCCGTATTTCATCACACATTTCACTTCTTCCTCAATTTTAATCACTAATATACTGTAGGACCATTTTTTTGGACCTGTCGCTTTGGGTGTCAGGTTACATATACCGTATTTTACCAATCAAAGAAGACGCACTTTAAATATCCTTCTGGATTAATTTTGCCTGGCCCCAGCCCATGTTTCACGCTTCAAAACAAAACTTTCGACGACCTGGGAAACCTTGCATTTTATGTGCTGCTCTTTTATATATCAATGAGTCACAAAATTCTGACAACACACTCAATGTCCTGTTGGTTATTAGTTTGTTACCAAAACAGCACCGACCCTCTATGGCATGCATGCTACAGGACCTCTGAAGCTGCTCTGTGGCATCTCTCACTGAGTTGTTAGCAGCCGGTCAATTAAATCCAGTAAGTTTCAAGCTATTCCGGCACATGCCACGCATGCTCGATCAGGTTAAGGTCTGGGAAATTTGGAGGCCAGCGCAAGGTCTTGAATTAGGCATCGTGTTCCTCAAACCATTCCGGAACAGTCTGCGGAGTGCGGAGTGGCACTTTATCCTGCTGACTGCGGCCACTGCCGCTGAGCCATGAAAGGGCGTATCTGGTCGGCATCGGTGTTTGGCAGGGATAAACTAATGTCCACATGAGTGCCCGGACACGGTTTCCCAGCAGAACTTCGGCCAGAGCATCACGCTTCCTCCCTCACCAGTGTTTGCTCTCATTGATTTACAGTATTTTGACTCAAGGAGAGCGCTTGTGGGGCAATAACGAAGCTCAGGCCAATCTTTTAAAAAAAAAAAAAAAAAAACCTGATTGATTTGAGTCTCAGGCTCGAAATACATTTTGACATCAGCCGATGCTGTGCTGGTGTGGTGACCCTTCACCCTCTCCCTCTGCCCCAAAAATTACAGCCTATTCATTTTCAATACTGTTGCAGGACAATTCCCAGTAATTAATTAAGGAAGTCATTTTACTGCATTGTGGCTGGTAGGTAACTCCTAATGGCCAGTCTCACATATCAGAGCATTTTTTATGGAATGTTTAAGATGCAATCTATGGATGCATGAGATGCATATTATAGATGCGATCTATAATAATAGAACAGGTCTTCTGTGAAGAAAGGACCATTTTGACTACCCACTACCCTGTGTACTGCTGAGAAATCACACATGCAAAATCCCACCTTTAGTTTCAAAGTACTACCCATACTTAATTACAAATACGCCCGCTCAATGTCTTTTGATGGCCAATTAAAAAAGGATGCTAGTTTTCACAAATATTCAAAACAAATTTATTCTGACCTGCCATAGTATTTTAAATCGCTTATAGTAGCACACTATGACAGTCCTGAGGGATCTGTGGACTTGATTAGAGCTTATACCAGCTTCTAAACGGATGAAAATATTATCATCATTTGAGTCCTTTGTGGTTGGCGAGTGCTCAGGAGCAGGTAGCAGTGAATGTGAGCACGGATTAAGCACAATTGTTGTAGTGGTTGTTCAGTTGATCTTATGGATTTTGAACAGAATTTCA
This sequence comes from Gymnothorax reevesii, assembly GCA_029721435.1. NCBI lineage: Eukaryota > Metazoa > Chordata > Actinopteri > Anguilliformes > Muraenidae > Gymnothorax > Gymnothorax reevesii. Next base: position 107,870,236 of record CM056579.1, read on the forward strand.
TCTAATTCTCATAAGAAAGAGGATGAGGCAGAATACTCAGAATATCAGACTTTATAACGCCGGGACGTCTCTGTAGAGTGATCCAATCCAGCCTTCTTTATATACATTCTTGATGGTTCCTCAATTTCCTGATTACTGCTCCCAAATGGATGCTTACCGATTCTCGAACCTACAGTTGTTTACCAAAATCATTTTCTGCTTTGTTTCTTAATTTTGATCTTTGTCAGCAGGTATCAAATCTATCTGACTTCTTTAAACCTTGTATGGTCGTTCCCCTCCATCTGGTGGCTACCCTAACTCACCCGGTATTGGGAACTCCGCAATTCCACAATTCCTTTGTCTCTTAACCTTTACTGACCCTTTGTTCTGAAATGTAGTATTCAACCGCTGAACAACCGTAGTTTTCTGCTGATAATGAGTGCAACAACAATATGTTAATGCAGCTCTCCTCTAAGAGTGTGTTTATCAAGCTAAAACAAAGTATAGCTGACAGTGTGTGCGTGTCAGCGTGACTTGACGTGCCTCTGAGACAAGATAAGACAGAATATTGCCGATAGTGTGGATGTGACTTGGCATGATGCGCACAGTAAGATTATTCTTGTGATGCTAAATATACTTTTTCTAATACACTTTCACTGGGTGATGCATTACAATGAGCCTAATGGAGGACGCAAAATATGGATTTACTATTTAAAAATATGTTCATGAATTGGTATGTGCGAATATGGAAACTCCTTCGTCGTCTATGCTACTGTTTCGTATCTCGGGACCAGTGGTTAGGACTGGCATTACTGAGCCGCTCCAGGATTCAGTGGGAGCACGGTGCAGCCCAGAGCACCTGGCGGATAATGCACCTACTTACAGTGAAACCAGAGGCGGCTTCAGTGTTCTACAGCGCTGTTCTACAATGGTCGTATCAATCACCTGTCCTTATTCCACCTGAGCGTGCATTTCACTCGCTGTAGGCAGAGCTGCGGGCAAAATTCTTTAAGAACCAGCAGGAACTGAAGGCAGCTGCTCCGCAGGCCCGGCAGTGCATCGCTGGGGGAGGAACACAGCGCATGCTGATGCCTGTGGGGTTTCGACTTCAGACAGTCATTGACTGCAAAGTATTTGCCAGCACGTATTAAAAATGGCAATTTAGTTTATGATTGTTCGTTTGTTCTAATACCTTTGTGCCCTTACTGCTGGGCGGTTTTGGCTCTAATTCTTTCAGATTTTGTTCAGTGCTATTTACAAACCCCTCAAAGTAAAGCTGTTAGTTTACACTTCAAGGAAACCTTTACTGTTTAATTTTAAAATCGGTATGGCGGCATACTTAGCCAAAGTGATGAATATTGCATCGCGGTCCAAATTCTTTTGGAGTGACTGTATTTGTGGTCTATATGGCTGTTAAGTGCCTATATGCAGACCTTAAACACCTACAGTCCCCAACACTAGTTTATGGACTATCCTCTGAGGAATTGTTTGATGGAATTAGTTTAGTTAAAAGGGGCATCACAGTTACAAGATCTACAATAGGGTTACCAGTAGATACAAACACACACCTCCATGAAGCCACTTTCATACCGGACGCGAAACGAATTTTTTGCACAACAGATTACGTTCAAAGTCAATATTCGCGTCTTTGCATTGACTTTGAACGTAGTCTGTCGTGCGAAAAATTCGTTTGGCGTTCGATGTGAAGGCAGCTTTAACAAACACACACCATCCTTACTCACATTCTCCTGTTTTGGACTGAGAGACGGAATGATAGATTGAGATGGTGATTACGGGAATGAGATAGAAATGGAGAGAACGGGAAAGAGAGACAGAATGAACGGGGAGGCAGACGAGCCGAGAGCGCAGCTCTGCAATGCACTCCAGAGGTGAAAATCAATGACGCCAGCTGCTCAGAAGCACTCATTTTAAAGCTGGGCAATAAAAGCTGCCATTGAGCTGAAAGGGAGAGATGAGTGTGTGAGGACTGCTGCATTATCTCTCTGTCGTGTCAGCTCCGCGGGACCAGCCCTCCAGGAGAGTGAGTGAGCGGTAATTTTAGCGCCGAGCCGTAATGGTCTGCTCCTCTAACGTAGGCAGTTACACTGAGCTAGTGCTCGTAATGGGCTGTAGGACGGCGCGGCTGCCTGTAAGTATTCACCACAGGGTACCCGCATACCGACATTCGTTTGAGTGCCTGAGGTAAAATTGGCTGTGGGGTGGAGTTCGAGAGATTGAAAAGCACAGATTTTACGCAGCAAATTAGGGTGCAGTTTGTTACTGGTGTCGGTGGAGACTGAGAAATGGGAGGGGTTGATATTTTAAAATAAATAAATAAACAAGAGTACTCAGAGAGTGCAAACGTCTGCCAATGCATTTGGAACTTTACTACTATCTAGTGGATTTTAGGATGCATGGCATTTATTATTCCAATCTTCCAATCCAGCCTTGGTGAAGACTCTTTAAAAAATATTCCTGGATCTGGAATTTGATCTGGATCAGTTCCAAAATAAAATCTCTTCTAGAATTGGCCAAGACACACCTCTGGTAAAAAAAAATAAATAAATAAATAAAAACTCAAATTTAATAAAAATCTGTCAATACCTTTATCTGTAATGTTGCTAACTAGCAAACAAACTTATCCACAAACGGAAGGTAAAACATAACCTATAAAATATGGGGATATTTAGAAAAGGAAGGATGTGGAGTTTATGAGACAGAATGGGATTAAGTTTGAGAAACGCGAGAAGAGGAGATTGAATTCTGAAGTTGATGGAAGGTTGAGAAGCAGAGAGGAGTGAAGTTCTGTGATTTAGTGTAAGTTTTGATACCCATCAGGGCAGCCCTTTATGGCACAGTGGTTAGCAAAATACAGCACAGCACATCATATCACTACTATGGTTAGCAGTTAGCAGTAACCATCAGGTCATGCTAATAGCATACGCGCTCCGTTCAAGTGGCAGGTGAAGAAGAGTCAGCATATAGTGTTACTGCTGAAGCATTTTCAGTCTCTATACGCCTGAACATGACGCTTAGAGATTTATATTCAAGTCCTTCTCCAGTTGTCAAAGGCCGCACGTATTCATGTTTGTTGGCGGTTATTGATTTTGTGTGGGTTTTCTGTGTAGAGGCAAAGAGCGCTGAGCAGACTGGTTTCACCCCCAATATATCGTCTACCCCCCAACCCCCCGCCCCCACGGTCTATAGAGGTATCCATCCGAGCGTGCAGTCGCATTCAAGCCCCGCTCCTGCATTTGAGCGCTCAATTCTCTCCGATTGCGAGGCCGCGATTCGCTGTCATTTATACTGGAGGACGGATTGTCACCGCTTTGCAGAGAGAGACTGAAGTGGAGCGGGTCAAGAGGGCTGTTTGTGCGGCAATGAGAGAGGACGCACTGCCATGAAATTGCTGGGAAAAGAGCCGTTTGTCAGAGACCCTGCCATTGATACGATTGTGTTTTAACCCCAGAGGCTGTGTTTGTCTGATTTGGTGCCTGCCTGGATGGTACCTTGTACATGTGTGTGCTTGTGTGTTAGTGATTGGATGCTGTTACAGAACCGAAAGAAGGAAGCATTTTTTTGCTACGGTGCTTTGTGGGAATGGGGTCTTGAAAGGTTTTTCTCACTGCTAGCATAGTGTTGACATAGTGAGGGAAGCCTGGAGCCTAGTGGCTAAGGTGCTTGACTAGGAACCAGGATGTTGAAGATTGAAGCTTCTTTGTGGCCAAAACAACATCAGTGTAGCCCTTGAGCCGAGGCCCTGAACCCCATGTTCCACATGAGGGGATTAGTGTCTGTCTGCTTTGGCTGATGAACTTTGAGTAAGTTTGGATTAAAGCATTAGCTCAGTTACTAACATAATGTAAACTGCTCTTTCCTCTCTCAGATACTGAACACACATCCCTAAGATCCTTGTTTAGCCCAAGTTCTATACATTTATGAGCAGTTCTCCCAGTAATATTGCATCTCATTAGCAATATGAGCACGTATATTTCATTGTGAGCAGTTGGCAATTAATCTGCTTTGCTGAAGTGCCTTTTATTTCATAAGGTCATGAGCAGTCTAATCAAGTCTAATGCACTGCTACCCTGTGGGTGATTGTGTTTGCTGTGCCCCGCTGTGCCTGTACAACTGAGTCGCTCCAAAAAACAACATTTTTCTTTGTGATTAAAAGGTTTTCTTTTCATCTTTCAAAGAAGCTGTTTGCGAACTGTTACATCCTGTTCATGTGGTATTGAGGCACAGAGCTCTGTTAGTTCGGCGCTGGCTCTTTAGTGCTGTTAGCTCAGTGGTAGCTCTTCAGTAGCCCGGCTACACATTAGCTCCCATAGCAGAGCCTTGGTCAGGATTCTAACTTTCCGCAAGCCTGGGTTTAAGCGAGCCAGTCTGCAGCTTGGTTGGAGATAGTCGAGCTTGAGACACAGGGTGTACGTCGGCGGCTCAATGTCAAAATTCACATGGCATCTAGCTCGAATGGAAGGCCATTGATTTGAATTTTTAGAAGGAAGTTGGCGCCAGTTTAGCTTTGCTTTAGCCCTGTTGTAGCTCTGTGCTTCGCATTATTTTAGCTCTGCTTTAGCACTACTGTTGTTCTGCTGTAGTTATTAACTCTGCTATAGTTTTGCTGTTGTCCTGTCAGCTGCGATGTAGCCTTTGCTGCATTTCAGTTGTTACTCCGGTTTCATATGTGTGAGGGCGAACGTTAATCAAAGGTGAAAAGTCATGATATTGGGAGCCTACAGTTTTGGGGCCACAGCTGAAGGTGGATTGCATTTTTGTTGTCCCTCGTCGCCCCGGCGGGACGGGGGACATAGAAATGCTGTTCGTCCGTTCGTCCGTCCGTCCATCCGTGCATCCGGGAACAGTGTACTCGCAATAACTTTTGACAGCTTTGATGGAGGATCACCAAATTCACACCACATATGCCTCTCGTGAAGGCCTTGCTCAAGTTCAATGATGAGTGACCTTGACCTAGTTTTCAAGGTCACTGAGCAAAAACATGTGAAGAACACTGTACTCGCAATAACTTTTGACAGCTTTGATGGAGGATCACCAAATTTACACCACATATGCCTCTCATGAAGGCCTTGCTCAAGTTCAATGATGAGTGACCTTGACCTAGTTTTAAAGGTCACTGAGCAAAAGCATGTGAAGAACACTGTACTCGCAATAACTTTTGCCAGCTTTGATGGAGGATCACCAAATTCACACCACATATGCCTCTCGAGAAGGCCTTGCTCAAGTTCAATGATGAGTGACCTTGACCTGGTTTTCAAGGTCACTGAGCAAAAAGATGTGAGGAACACTGTACTCGCAATAACTTTTGACAGCTTTGATGGAGGCTCATCAAATTCATATGACATTCTTATTGGTTTTTTAGGTAGATCTCAGCCATGGCCACAAAACTATGCCTTGGCGATGCGTCCATCATCCGCAAGTCATGAAAATTGTAATCTCTCTCATGACCCATGGTTATATTTAGCTCATATCACAATGGTCCATCCCTCATCCATCTCTCTGTTCAACCAATGACCACTGAGCTACAGTGTCATTGTACTTCACATTATTAGTGGTACAGTGCACCACATTATTTTTAGCCATCAGTTTTTGCCACATGTTTCTGGTCACTTGTGCGACGTGGGACACAAGGCCTTCAGGCCAGCAGGCCATTTTTTTTCTTCATTGAACGGGACCAGAGTAATGTTAATACAAGGGGCCCAGGGACCCTGACTACTAGCTTAGATAGCACTACCAGGACACAATTAGCGCAGCGATTGACAAAATGACTGCAGTAGATATTAATTTGCTGACGCGCGAGCAAAGGCACTGTTAGCAGATTGAAATTGCTGTAATCAAGCAGTCATCACATGCAAAGTATGTGGGACAAAACATTCAGTCAAATTATTACATTATTCTACATGATATTAAACTGAGAAATATTTTTATGCTGCCAAAAATTGGGCACTATGTGTGTAAGATGCTGTCGTTTCTAAGGGGTTCATTCCATATAGATGAAAATGCCCGCAAATTAAAGCTGACCGTCTGCACCTCACCTCGTTCTCGCTGTATCCTTCATATGTGTCACTGGCGTCTAATTAATTGTGCTGCTCACTGTATGTAACGAGAAAGTGCAAGTGTCTTCTGCAGTGTTTCTGCAGTTGGGTCTTTAATAGCCGTGCTGGAGGGATTAGCACATGCAGGTAAAGAATAGCTGGGATAAGCTAACGGATTAGCGCCGCTGCTGTTTCAATGAAAGGAAGTTGCGTTGGAAGCATCTTTCTTTAGGTCGGGTGGTGAGACTTCCTCTGCTAGCCTCGCCCGTGTCAGGCTAATCCGGACCTTTGGTACCCCGGCGTTTAGAAAAACCCTGCGGTTTCCTAATTGGATAATGCTTAGATTAGCATCAGCACAACAAAACTTGCTGACACCACCTCCCTCTTTCGCTAGCAGGGTGATTCATTGGCTTTCACAGAGCTGCCTCATTGGTTTAGCGCTGTGGAAACACAGATTTGTTCACCCAGGGTCTGATATGGGACTCGTCTGGTTTTATCTTGGGAAAATGCAGATATCTGTCAATCAAAACAGACGGCTTGGGAGGCTGTGTTTGTGCTTCGATCCAAATATGCAAATATGCTCTCGATATTGATGTCATTTGGACTGCATAAATCAACCGTGTTTTCATTGTCCAAAAAGTATTGAATATTTGACCAGTTAATGGCTGAATGATGTTATGTAATCAGATGTATACACGTGGCACATGAGTGCATGAGCTTGTGTGTGAGGATGTGCTGAGTTTTAAAATTTCTGTGATGTTGGATGAACTGTATGTTCTGTTCTCCTTGTCAAGTGCTCTGGTGTTCTTGATTAGCGGAAGGGCCTGTTCTCATTACTTTTAATTTTTTTGATTGTTTGAATGGCAAGGCCCCCTCAGTATAAGTTCCTATAACCTTGTTTGGTGGAACAACCTCATCGCCTCAAATAAAGTAAAATCAGAGAGAAGCTGATAGACTGTAGTAATATTGGTTCAGTTACACAGATAATTTATCCGCCAGGTGGGTTGGGGACTGCTCTTGTTTCATTGCAGTTTGCCATTTAATAGTGCAGTGAAATGAAGTGTTTCGGTGAATGTAGCATTTATTGGCATTTCAGACACTGAACTCATGCTGATGAGGCCCCAGGAAGTGACAGCGGGGGTCCCTGAGTAACCTATAATCTGGACATGACTGACACAGGCTAATGCACTCATTTGCAAACAAAGCATGGTGTTTGGCACCAAGGTCTTCCTCAGGCCGAGAGATTAACCAGAGGGGTCTGGTTTTGTCGAGCGATTTGCTTTTCCTATTAGAGCTCTGATTAATCAACAGATGAGACATCCAGGCAGCGTTGCCAGGCAATTGACAGCTGTGGTGGATTCATGTTCTGCTTGGTTCATTAGCCGATGACGTGGGCCTGGAAACCAGAGTCAGAACCAGCTCAGTATGCTGAGGATCAGGGGGTAAGGGGACTGATTTAGTTTAACCCTGGCAGCCCCACTATGTTCGTGTTCATACACCAAAGTGTAGCCCATATCAAGGATCCCCACTCTCCCCATTACCCAGAAGCTCAGCTTATTATTCCCAAAGTAGGACTGTCGGATCATCAGTGTGCTCATACTGACAGACATTTCAATTAGGAGAAACCAGTGAATGACGTAATATATGTTATTAATTGCTTATTTCCGTATTCCCTGCGGCCTCGAGCCAATACGGCGACCCAAAGGCCAATACCAAGGCAATGCGAAAATAAGCAATTTATAATACTTTTATAAGTTGGTTACATATATTGTGCTATCATGACAATATTATGACTATGACTTTCTGGAGTACGCGACTTCAAGACTCATTAAAGAGCTAAATGCTCGGTCCGCGACTGTCGTCTGCGTCTCTGCAGAGAGCGAATGCCACAGTTGCCAATGGTTACTGGTGCATGTGCTGAACTCGGCCAATTTAGGTCGGCCAAAACAAGATATATTGGCAGGTCATTTTTACTGTATGCGGGCAATAACATACGTAACCAATTAATAAAGACAATTACTTATTACATATTACAGAGTGTATAGATTAACTGATAATTTGATGATAGCCTTGACAGAAAGTCTTTGGTGCTTGGATTCAACAGGGAGATTTAGCAGTTGATGAGCATCTGCCCTGAGTCGCTGCAGGATAAATCCCCCAGTAGAATCCAGACACTGTTGGTGGCGGCAGTTGATGACTGTGCCTTCTGATTGGCTGATTAGGATGATGAATGACGAAGGTGATGAACCTGCGAAGACTGGGCAGTGATGGGGAGGTGGAGGGTGCGCACTATAGCAGCATGAACATACTAAAGGCGGAGTAGAATCATATTTAAAAAGTCAGCAGCGAGATGATAGGCAGAAGACGTAGATGTGTCGCCATGGTATCTCATGTGACCAGCTGATAGGACAGTTGGTGACTCAGTTGACAGCCCCACTCAATGACAGCAGGAATTAGGAGCGAGCGTGTGTGAGACCAGCGAAAGGCGGATTGAATGAGAAGTAACCTATGAGCTGAAGCATGCAAAAGAAGAATCTTCCTGAATGATGCTTTCCTAGAGCTTCATTTAAACAACAACTTCATATAACTGACACTCTGGCAAAGACACATGACCTACCGGTTACAGTATTGTCACTGTATGACAGACATGTCATCAATCTTGAGAGGCAGTTCGTTTTACACTGTAAAGCGTTTAGTGATATGACTCAAATAGATAAATCGCAGTTAGGCTGGGTTACTCAGGTGATGCATCTGAGCCATTCAGAAAACTTAAGTTGGCTTGCTGGAGGTACAAAGCTTGTGTGGCTGTGATTCCATACGGTGGTCATTGCGTTATATATTGTAATGAATTTGTGTATAGAGATGGGATTTGGGCGATTTTGAAGGAGCTGGTCCCAGAGGGCTGCCGATTCTGTTATTTTCTGCTCTTTCCTCTGTTTACATTTGTTTCTAGTTCTTTCCTGTTGTATCCTTCTGTTTTTGGCTTGTTGCCACTGTTCTGCTTGGAGTTGTTCTCGTTCGTACGGCTTTTTTGCTGTTTTGTGTCATTTTCTGATGTTTATAGCTGTTTCCAGACTATTTCCTGTTGCTGTTGACTGCTGCTCTCCTCCCACGCTTCCTGGCCTCTGATTTCTGTTAATAGTTCCAGTTAATGTAAAACATGAATATAGAATTTGCTGGTCACATTATCACTCGTATTTACGATGCTTCAGAGCCACAGTTGGTGTCAGGATTCATGTGAAATCATTGGTGCTGGTTACCATTGGTCTGATCCTTCTCTCATTCATCGATCCGATCTGCTCTTGTTTTATTCACAGGCTTGCAAGTGATCTCGTTTCAGATGAATGACTTCAAAGGGTTAATTGGCTCTCTCTCTTTCTCTCGCTCTGTCTCTCAGGCACGACTCGGCAGCCCAAGGAGGGCGAAGTTCCTGGGGTGGATTATAATTTTGTGACAGTTGAGCGTTTTATAGAACTGGAGAAGAGTGGCGCCTTACTAGAGAGTGGAACCTATGAAGGTGAGAGCACACACACACACGCGCGCGCACACACACACACACATACACACACACACACATACACACACACACACACACACACACACACACACACACACTCTCTAACACACACACACACACATTTGTACAACTGTACTTGAGTAGACTTTGTTTTGACTTACTCTATTCTGTACCGCCATTCCCGAACCCTGACCATCACAAAATTTTATTTGACCCTGACTGTAAGTGTAACCCTAATTTTAACCGATAAGATGTGATACTCCATACAAAATGCCCTTGCAACTCCAAATGTCCTCACAGCAGTGGTTTGTTTGAGCTGGTTCTCACTAGTGTAGCTGTGCAGGCACACACACACAGATTGTCTGTCTCTCAGCCTTCAGCCAGAGTGACTGTGGGCACTGCGAACCCCCCCCGGTACATTCAGTGCTCTGTACTTTCAGCATTTTAAACAGGAACATTAAGTCTTCATTTGGCTCCATGATCTTTTGAAAAGCCCTGATATGAGCTGCCTGATCCGTCTGTAGAGGAGCAGAGATTATGGTGGATGTTTTTTTCTGGGCCTTTTCACTGAATGTCGGCTTCCTACTCAGACACTTGTCTGTATGTCCATCTGTCTCATTTCTGCCCCCCAGCCTGACAATCTGTCTAAGCATGTCCTCTCTCTCTCTGTCTGTTGGTCTGTCTGTCAAGCTGCCTGTATTTTGTTTCTAATTCCTGTCACAGATGCACAGCAACTATGAGCTTATTTAGACATTACTTGGAGGAGCTGGATCTGAAAACGCAAACGTCCAAATCAGTTAGAGAGGGTATTAAACGGACTTTACCCTGCCAGGTCCCTAGTACAGAGTGTAATGTCCTATTGAGCCCGGGTGTGAATGGAGCAGGTCATTGTCTAGAGAATTCACCGATGAGTGGGCGTGTTGATGGCGTTCCTATGAAACGCGTGTGTGTATGTTTGCAGATAACTATTACGGCACGCCCAAGCCCCCGGCGGAGCCCACCCCCCTGCTGCTGAATGTGACGGACCAGCTGCTGCCCGGGGCCCGGCCCAGCGCGGAGGGAAAGAGGAAGAGGAACAAGTCCGTCAGCAATATGGAGAAGGCCGGCATCGAGCCGCCCGAGGAGGAGGAGGAGGAACGGCCCGTCATCAACGGCAACGGCGTCGCCATCACCCCAGGTTTGAGCCGCCGCGCGGAGAGCGGCAGTGGTTTTAGCGCGCTAGGCGAACTCCGAGGGATGAGGTCGCTTTACTGGCGTGTGGTAACCAGGTGTGCGTAGTAATGACACGGTTATGGTGTCATTACAAGAGCAGCACTGCGTTTTTGTGTTGCAATAGTCGCAGTATAGCTAGTGGATAACAAGAACACAATAGTACCTGCGAGTCAACCGTGTCATTACAGGATCAACATTTCTAACAACATAACTGTGTGATCAGTGGAACTGTGTAGTTACAGCTTAGTAACAGAGTCATAACAGAAATGGTATAATGACTGTATAGTAACTGTGTCATTACAGCCACACCCTGTGAACAGCATGGTAACAGCATCTAGCGACAGAAGCAGTGTTCAGCTCAACAGCTGAAGCACCTTAGTAATTTCATAACAGAAGTAGCCTAGTAGCGCATTAACAGTGTCCCAACAGTATTGTAACAGTGTCATTACAGGGTAATAGGAGTAAGGACTGTTTCAGGATATCTCCGTGAAATCCTATATTATCATGGATTAGTTATGGTACGTGTTGGTCTTTGCAGGATTTGGTTTCCTGAAAACCACTCATATTGCAGTAAACTCAACAGAGTAATTCACACTTGGTTCTGTTTGCTGACATGTGATAAGACACTCATATAAACTGAAAGAAAATGTGGACTCAAATGCAATTGAATCTCTCTGTGTACCCAATGCTAATATTTAGTGATTATTTGTTTGCAGTGGCATGTGCAAATAGTACCGCAAGTTTTAGTGTATCAATATTTGTCATCATCGGAAAGTCTCCTCGTGAAGAGGAAGTCCTGGACGACTTCATCAGAGACTTGGAAGTCATGAAAGGCATGTTGTGATGTTTGGATTGTTGGTCGGTTCGATCTCGCACGGGCTCCTTATGTGCTTCTCGTTTGAATTCTGCGTCTGATTTTTGTTGACATTGGGGTGTCTTTACCTGGAAAACGCGTCCTCTTCATCTTCACTACAGGCCAGAAGTTTGGAAGCAAGGCCAATACAGGTCAAAAATTTGGAAGCAACTTCAAGTTTCTGTTCACTGTGCCTTTCTTAAACTTCTTAGACTTGTCTTTCATTGGTATGCACCATTTTCCTCTATTTACCTTTAGGCACTGTATACATTGATTAACATTAACATTGATTAACATACTTTGTACATTGATTAACGAGATCATTGCTGAATAAATGTTAAGAAAAAAAGGAGGGGGTTAGGTTTTGGGTTGAGAAGATTTGCAAGAGTCACAACTTCAGTGAAAAAGTAAAAAACAATTCACAGTTGGCATTATTCACTTTATGTCATGGTTTGCAGCCCACCGGATGCCAACGGCAATCCGGCGGGCACTAGGACCATGGGCCTAGTAATATGGCCCTGTTAATTTGAGTAAAAATGTATTCTGATAAGTGACTCTTTATTTAATAATCATGTTTATTTTGTTGCGAAGTATGCCAATGACACTGATCTTTCTTCGTACAAATTTAGTCTTGCTTGCAAACTTTTGGCCTGCAGTGTACGTCGGTGACACTTGATGGTATCTTCAACACTCATTTGATTGACACGTTCAATGACTTTAGTGACCCTGTCCTCTCAGCCGATGCCTCAGGATGACCTCAGCTTTGTCGCTGGAATCTTTATAGGCTCTTCATGTTGCGATGATACAGAGTCCGTGTTTCGCTGCCGTAGGTCAGTGTGCTGGCAACAGCTGCCTGATAGACTATGAGTTTTATTTTCATTGAGAGGCCATGTCGTAGGGAAGCCCATTTGGCGATTTTTACATCTTTCCCCGGAGGGAGGGGGAAGATGAATTGTTTTTGGCTCGGCTCCCGTCAGTGTCGACGCCTGCGCTGATGCTCTCGAGGTGCTTCCGGCCCATAACTCAGAAACCCTATGAAATTTGGAGGTGCATTGATCAGCGACTAAATTTGTGCCTTTGGTATCTTTGGGTTTCTGGGGGGAGGGGTGCAGCTGAAATGTGTTTTTACTGTATGAGTAAAAAGACACTCTAGTTTTCATCGTCCTGTGAGCAGCTTTCAGGCAAATGAAGATTTCATTACCAACATTTCCATAGGTGTTTGAGATGCTTCCTAGATTGTTGCAATTTTGATGTCAAATGGTTCGGAGATTTTCCCTGTGGGGAATAGATTCTTTGCCTTTGCAACGTTCACTGTCATGCCACTGTCAAGATTTTGTAGGCATTCGCAAAAGTATCTGAAAGTGATTCTAGTTTCTCTGGTGACAGTTGTCATGCTCTTACTGTAGTTCAAACATGATTGATTCTTGAGACTTTGTTCGTGACTGCAGTCTTTTGAAATTGAATAGACCTTTGCGCAGCAATATTTGAAGGCGATGTCAGATAGTTGTGCAGCAACTGTTTTCCTGAGCATAGCTGTAAGGTACAGGAAGAAGAGGGTTGGTACAAGGGCACATCCTTTCCTCACTCCTGACGTGAATTCAAAGGCTAGATTGAGTGTTCCTTTATGTAGTGCTAATGCAACCATCCTACCTGTGTCATGGCAGAATCAGCATAGAATAAGATTTAGTGTCACAACTGGGGAGCACAATAGTAGTATAGTGACTGTCAAAACAGGGTAATGATGACTGTCTCTGGAAAATCATAGATTTTTGAGCATTTGAGCAAGACTTTCAATATTTGTAGGTCTTTGCAGGATCTGGTCCAATGAAAACCACAAATATGGCTGCTGAATCAACAGAGTAATTCACCCTTGTCTCTGTTTGTGGACATTTTTTGATTGACACTCTTATAAACTGAAAGAAAGATGCGGACCTACATGAATGAACGTGTCCGTTACCCTATGCTTATTTTAATTGATTATTTCTTTTCTGTGGCATATGCAAGTAATACCTCAAGTTCTTTTTTATCAATATTTCTGTACAGTAACAGTTAAATAAGAGAAACTGTAACTGTGTGGTCCCCCTTAGCCACACCCCCCCGGAGAGGATTTAAGGCCTGCTACAGAGGTCGGCTCTGACCCCCCCCTTCTCCTTTGGCGTACCCCCAGAATCCAGCGAGCAGGAGGACAAAAGCACTGATGTGTCCGGAGAGATGGCCCCCCAACCCTGTGGGGGGGAGGCGCCCCCCTTCAGCCCCTCTGAGGCTGCCAGAGATGAGGGGGAACCCCCGCAATCACCCCCGAAACCTGATGAGAACGATGACCTGGGACCCCTGCCGGACAACTGGGAGATGGCCTACACTGAGAAGGGAGAGGTCTACTTCATAGAGTGAGTGCAGTGACTCGTTAGTTTTGTGTCAGAGTCGTGCCAAAAGTCGTGAGGGGGGAAAGACATGCTTATGAGCGAATTATATTCTTTTACATGCACAGATATTTACTGCCACTGGCACAATACAAGTTCTTGCGCACAAATTCAACAAGCAGGAGTTGCACTGACAGCTAGAGCGAGAAACAAAAGATAATCAATACCGTGACATAATTGACAAGCAAGCTGTTAAGTTGGCACACCTTTATTAACGGTTCTATCAGAGCATGCTTCATCTTCGATTCCAGTCTTGTCAGGACTTGGTTGTTTGAAATAACAGGTCTCCGGCCAAACTGTCAGCCTGTTGTTCATTGAACAGAGGCTGTCTATCAAGGTCCTAAAGGAAGTCACGTTCATTTGGGTGTGATCGCGTTTGAAGTGACCAATCAAAAGAAGGCCAGTGCCTGCCTTGGTTTTTGCTCCTATATTGTCAGAAGTCGGGTGGATTTGCACGAGCAGAAGGGAACTTTGAGGGAGAAGTTAACCTCAGAGCGTACATTCCCTCCTGCGCTCACCGAGCAGAAACTGTCATGTGCATACTGGCCGCTTTGTGCGTTTGCTGCATATTCTTACACTCAGCGGCCATTCCCTATCTCTGGATTTGTTTTGTTTCTGGCTTGCAGCCGCCTGTACATCTCCTGGTTGTCAAAATTTATGCGCAAGAACTTATATTGTGCGAGTGGCAGTTAATATCTGCGCGTGTGAAATAATGTAATTTGCTTGTGGGCACACTTTATTGTGCTTGCAAATTCTGACACAAACCTGCCGCCATAGATTAGCCTCATGTGAGAGATTAGTCTCCTCCATCATTTCTCTCACCCCAGGGACAGATAATGTTTTCATAAACCTTCTACCTCACTACTCTAGCATTAGAGACCGTGTAGTCGCTTTCATAAGTATTTGCCATCTTTACTGCTACTATCTACTATAAATGTTAAAACGGTTCTTTGTTCGTGCTGCTATTTCTGTTTGAGAGAGACGGGGAGCGATAGACAGTGGGTGGAAAAGGGAGGCTAGCAGAGAGAATTTGACAGAAGAAATGAGAGGGTGGAGGAGAGAGCTGTAGGAGGGGGTGAGAATGTGCATATTTGCTTCATGCTTCGTGTCTGACTGTTTAACAGCTCACTCAGGGAAAGATAGCACATTCCTGAGAGTGTTTCAGTGAGAAACGTTGCATTAATTAAGTCGTTGCGATCGGGCGACACCCCACACTCAGCGTGTCAGGCGCTTACTATTGCGATGCCGCGCGGGTCAATCAAGGATGTTGTACCTCCCCGAGATGGTATAGCCATTGCTTGGGAATTGATCAACCCTTGGAGCGCTGAAATCAAATTTCAAAAAATTATAAATTGAATTGTCTTGTTGAATTATCTATCCCTGCGGGAGCTCTTTTAAAAACCCCTTTGCACAGATATAGACGCCGGCGTCTGTAAATTCCGAAATTTCATTCCTGAATAATTCTGTAATTGAATTTCCAAATGTTTTGCTTCACTGGAATAATTTTCCAGAGTCACTGTGACACAACTACTGAGTTATAAAGCCTAAATAGGCTCGTGCACGACAGGGAAAAATTGGCATTATTTGTATTTTGCGCAAAGGGGTTGAACAAGTCGCCACATGATAGGTTTTCAACAGCTTTGAATTTGATAATCTTCATCATTGAGCAGCACTATTTGTTTTAGCGTGCCTAGGGTTAAGGAATTGTTTGTGAAGCGGGAAGAGGGGGTTCGGTCAGATAATACCGTATTGATTATCTCCAGGCAGTTCCTAAACTCTTAGATCACCCCTTGGCATCTGTTCCTTAACGGCCTCGGAAATCGAGCGTGCAATTACAGCCAAAATGTATCACAGTCTGTTTTGTTTATCCATCTGTCTGATTTAAGCTCTCCGCGGTTTTATTGTGATATCGATTAGCACTGAGGGCATTGTTTCAAATATATGTGCACTTAATATTGTCTTTAATTTGTGTGTTTAATGGTCGTTTGTCGATTGTCTGGCCAACCAGAAAGACAGGAGGAGATTGAATAGCTTTCCGTTTTGACAGACTTACATTATTTTGCTTGGACAACTCAGCAATTGATTCACATGAGTCATAGTTCATAGTACCTGTAGCTGTGCTGTGATTGGTGGATTTCTCAAAGATGGTAACCTGTCTCATTAATTTAGATTTCTTCACAACAGATTCCACAG
This sequence comes from Gymnothorax reevesii, assembly GCA_029721435.1. Taxonomy (NCBI): domain Eukaryota; kingdom Metazoa; phylum Chordata; class Actinopteri; order Anguilliformes; family Muraenidae; genus Gymnothorax; species Gymnothorax reevesii. Next base: position 107,886,463 of record CM056579.1, read on the forward strand.
ATTTACCAGTCACTCCTGCTCCTGAGTTTCTTATATCCTCTCTGCAGCTCATCTACTGGAATCTCTAAAGAGAGGCAAAGGAGACTGGAGCCCACTGATGAATTAACAGCCTTTACTGTGCAAACAGACTAACATTTCGACACTACAATGTCTTCATCAGGGATCCTGTTGTCGAAACGTTGGTCTGTTTGCACCATAAAGGATGTTAATTTATCAGTGGGCTCCAGTCGCTTTTATCCCTCTTTCTATTTGTTGTCCTTGTCCTTGCTGTTTATCACCTGATTCAGCTGACTTTTGCGGTAAGATGCGCAGTGAACCTTTTTTTTCTACAGGAATCTCAGTTTGCAGACAGACATTTCTCGTGCTGCATTACAGCGCTGGGTGAATTTTCCTGATGTGTCAAATTGAAATGCATCCTGGCCATCCTGGAAGGGGGGGGGGCAGCTAACTTGAGGTCTTTGATTGAGAGCTGGATGGGGTAGATGCGTGTGTCTGCACTGATGATAACCTAATCACGCTCCGATTCCGAGGTCGCTAAGCATTACGTGCTAAGGCTAACACCAAGACTGAGTACCAGTGCCACTGATATTTTGTCTCATAAAGATGTAAATGAGATTTTATGAAAGACCAGGCACACCTGCTCATGCATCTGGAAAACAATTTGTATTTCAAGTGTGTTTCTACATTTTCCCCTCAACTGGTGAGTGTGCGGTTTTTGTATCTCATGCTCTAAGGACGTCATTACTGGAATAAATTGATATTGAACATGACCTGAATATATATATTTATATACTCCTGTGTTGTGCTGTGTGGAATCATTCTGGAACAGGGAGGTAAAGATAGAATCTGCATAATATCGTAATATCTGCGCTAAATTAAATTCTCCCCACAGCAATGAGTGCAATTAACCCAACTCTGTGTCTATGATAAGCAGACTCTACGTCCACCTGTAAATACCCAGAGTCTGTACCTGTTATTCAACACACTGCTCAGAATTCAAGAACAGAGATATTTTATCTTCTGTTCAGATTAGTGCAGCACTGCTGTCAACAAGTGTTGCCATCAAAAAAGCATTCAGCAATTTTAGCTGTTCTTGCTAACCCCCGTTTGACTAGTCATAAAAGAAGTTCAGGCCCCCATCCACCCTCCCCTTGAGCTTTCAATTTTCTTAAAGAACAGCTTTGGCAATGAACATGGCAATTACAGCATTATAATTGATTTTAGCTAAGCAGTATGAGGAGGCTGTTGATAATTTGTATAATATTAGCCATTGCAAGCCCAAAATGGCTAATGTTAGCATCCAGCTAACGTTGACTGAAAAAGTTATACGGCTAAAATGTTGCTAGCTGCTGGCCTTCGGGCAGTCTTTTTCAACTGTGGGGGGATACAAATTAAATTTGTTGACCAAAGTTTATGTTTTCCTGGTCACTCACTTGGCTATGACATTTATTTATTAAGCTTTGACAGAAGTCAGGAAACGATCGCACGGGTGACAAGGCACCTATCGTGAGGCAATCATCCCACAACATGTAGACAATTGAACAATGAAAAGAAAAAAAAAATAGTAATAATAAAATAAGACAGTGTACCAGTGAGTATAAGTAACATCAGAGGGACAGACGGCAACGTGAACAATGACATTTGCCAACCCATGTACAGGAATCATCAGAAGAAAAATAGTTGTTGAACTTTTCTTTATAAACATGAATTAGCTTCGATTTAAAAGCAGCTGTAGTATCAGAAATTTGATGGAGGTGACTGGCGTTCCACAAATAAAATAATCTGTTAAATTAAGAATGGCAAAAAGTTTCAGTCCTAAATTTTGGAATTTTCATTAAAAATGTATCTTCATTTTGAAATGAAATAAAATGGTTGTAGTTAATGTCATACTCCCCCTTCAAGCATTTGCACAAGAATACACAATCAAATATATCACATCTGTTGCCCAACGGTAAAAGATCAAGCTTCATTTGTCGGGCTTTGTAATTGCTTTCAACACAATCATTATAACTAAGAATGTACTTAGTGGCTCTCCGTTGCACACCTTCAATATGAAGGAGAGATTTTTTGACGAAACGGCCCAAGATTGGGTGGAGTATTCTAAAAGTGGTCTCATAAGCGAAATATACAGTTTTCGTTTTGCTTGAACTGAACATGTATGACCGCAAGTTCTTTGAATTAATCCAAGCATGTGATTTGCTTTACTGACCAAAACATTTGCATGTGCTTCCCATGATAAATTTGATGACACCACAATCCCAAGATCACGCATGCAGTCGACTTTTTCAATTAAATTACCATTCATTGTGTAATAGTGAAGAATGGGAAATCGCTTCCTTGTAACGCTCAATAGTTTAAATTTGCCAGCGTTAAATCTCATGTCCCATTTACGACCGCAATGCAAAATTTTTTCTAGGTCGCACTGCAGGTGTGAACAGTCTTGCGTGTTTCTGATCTCTCTTATGCATTTAGAATCATCAGCAAACAAGGCAACCCTAGTCTCCGGACTTACACAGTCTGGCATGTCGTTAATATACAGCAGAGACATCAAAGGGCCTAAAATTGATCCTTGTGGAACCCCTGACATTGATTAGTATGGCACAGTCTTGTGAAGTAGCATGCAGTACCATCCATCTTCTGTAGTTAGCTAATTAGTTACCCACTTTGATATCCTAATATTGAATGCATGGTAGCACCAGCTGAGATGCTAAAGCTGGATGGAGTATACGCTAACGTTGGCAAACTTGGGCCCAGCCGAAGAAGGAGAGGAGTTGCAGTTATGAGGCTAGCTGGCTTGGTGAACACCACTGTCAAATTCATTTTTCAAAATATTCTTAACTACAGTTTTTATGAGCTTTAGCTGTTTAAAAGCATGCACCATGTTTGGTCTCGGCAGAATCAATAGTTTTGAATCGTTGATCATCAATGATGTCAGTGCTAAGTGCTAGAAGTCCTAACACATGCAAAGTGTATTTATGCGTGAATGAGAAAAGTGATTTACTGGTATGGAGGCCCACTCTCTTGCTGAGCTCTTTTCATGATTGGCTTACATCTTTGGACCCAACAGAAGAGAATATTTATTTTCTGATTTTACTGGGCCCAGAGGGTACATGGAATCCAGTGCTACAGATCAGCCAATCTATTAATGTGATAACTGGCACACTGTAGCCAGAGAGCACTAAATGTTACAAAGAATATTGCTGAATGCTCCTCTAAGTGTGCGCTATAAACTTCAGCGTGAACTACAATTCAATTCCCCCCTCATCTCACTGGTTCATGCGGTAATGTGCGCGGTGCCTTCAGCTCGCTGGGGTTGAGAAATGGTCTAGAGGCTGAGGAAGATTTGTGCTGCTTTCATCTTAATTCAGCACATTATGCTGCTGCTTCCTGAGTTCATTGTTCTAATAGTTGGTTGTGGTGCGAGTTGGCATAAACGAGACACATAACTCATCCCCGTACGCTCTCTCTGTCTGTCTGTCTCTCTCTCTGTCCCTTTGTCTCTCTAGTCATAACACAAAGACGACATCGTGGCTGGATCCGCGGCTCGCGAAGAAGGCAAAACCGCCAGAGGAGTGTAAAGAGGACGGTGAGTGTGTGTGCCTCTGTGTGTGTGTGTGTGTGTGTGTGTGTGCATGTGTTTGCGTTTCTGTGTGTGTACATGTGCAAGTGTGTGTGTGTGTGTGTGTGTGTGTGTGTGTTTGCGTTCCTGTGTGTCTGTGTGTTTGCGTGTGTGTGTGTGTGTGTGTGCTTTTGTGTGTGTGAGTGTGTGTATGTGTGTTCGCGTGTTTGTGCATGTGTGTCTGTGTGTGTGTGTGTGTGTGTGTTAGCATGTTTGTGTGTGTGTGCCTGTGTATGTGTGTGTGTGCGTGTGCATGTGTGTGTGTGTGTCCTTATGTGTGGGTGCTTATGTGTGTGTGTGTGTGTGTGTGTGTTCACGTGTTTGTGCATGCGTGTTTGCATGTGTATGTGTGTGTTTTAGTGTGTTTGTGTGTGTGTGTGTGTCTGTGTATGTAAGTGTGTGTGTTTGCGTGTATTATTCCTCTTCAGTGTAAAGCTCTGTCCCCCTTTTGTGGGAGGATTTACGCAGAGACATCATTAATCTGGACAGTTTGATGTGTTTTCTCAGTGAAGCTCATTTTAATAACTCTGCGCTGTGAGGAGGTGAGAGCTTGTGGGGACTCCCCTGCGTGTGTGAGGTTCAAACCAGGTGACACTCGCTCTCAGAGCTGTGCTTAATGGAGACAACACAAGACCAAACACTGCCTGCCTCCCCTCTCTATCTTTCCCCACTGCCTCCTTTCTCTTTTGTCATCCTGTCCCATCTCCCTCCCTCTCTCTCTCTTTCTCCTGCGGAATGCTCTCTCCTGTTAAGGGATCTCTTTAACATTATTCAAATCATATAATCATAATTATGATTATATCTGTAGTTAGGCTCTCATTCTCATTATAATGAGAGATATTGATGGACTGAGGGGACAGGTTAACTTAGCAAGTGTTGTACTTCTAATTCTGCCCTGTTGGGGGCGCAGTTGATTGTGTGTTGTCCGAAATGCAGCTTTGTTTCGTGTCTGTCTCAGTCAGTCCTTGGCTTTAGCGCCTCCCCTTGTCAGGTGTGTATATGGGGGAGTTATAATGACATCTAGACAGGTCGGCCTGAGAAAGTCAAGCACCCAGTCATGTGGGACGGGATTACTTTATCCTGAGGGAGCAGGTATTGATTCTGCACAACCTTGAGGCTTTGAACTGGGGGGGGGCTTGTCTGATAGTGATTTGATTCATGGGTGGATTCTGACCAGGTCCTGGGCGAATCGGAGCGGGGATGGTGACGTCAGACGGTGACGTTCAGTCAGGAATTTGTGTGAGATTGGGAGAGTATGCAGGACAGTGAACCAGACTCAGTGAGGTGATGTTTAATGCTGTGAAACTGAAGATCGAGCTCCCTTCTGTCAATGCTCTGTATGTAGTCAAACAATTAAATGAAATCAATTTATTCCTTTCATTTATCAGTCTCTTTGAGCTTTTGAAACTGCCTTTTTTTCTGCAATATTACAAAAGTAGCTTTAGCTTTTGTTGTGCGCAACTGTTCTCTCGCTACCATTTTCAGCCAAAACATAAAACGTAAATTCACTCAGCCAAAATACACTGTGTGTGTTGATATAACTGCACTTCTGAGAATAATTGTCAGATGCCACTACCAGTATGTCTTATAACTGCATAACATTATTGTTTTGAAATTTAGCTGATTTTGGGCTGTTAATTACCCTGCCCCACCCGAAGGGTGAAGGGAAGGGGTATTGTTTTTGGTGCGGTGCAGAGACATCAACACTTATCCTTTGGGGAAGTCTTTAGTGTGAAGGAAGTTTGAAGGAACTTGCTGGAATGTTGCAAGACTTGGCAAATGAATGGAGTTTATGGAGAATGGAGTGATGAAAAAAGAAGGGGAGCATGGCTATTGAAGCATCAGCATTCATCCTTTGGGGAAGTGTGAAGTCGTATGAAAAGTTTTGAGCCTCTAGCCTTCATATTGTGAGAGTTTGAAGACTTTAAAAAATCAATGGAAGTGTATGGAGCTGAAAAAGAAGCGATGAAAAAGGAGGGATAGAAAGGAGATCATCAAAGAAAAAAACTTGAAAATGACGAATCTGGGCTGACATGAAGCCGCGCAGCTAATTAGATGTTTCTAGCTATGACATTGCGTGAGTTTGCACAGTTTAAATAAGAAATAAATAAATTAATAATGGCCCATTATAAGTCTATGGGAAAAAGTGATGAAAAAACTGAATAGAGAAGAAAGAAAAAAGTGAGCTATCCATTCAAAAAGCACAAGCAGCCTGACTTGACATATTTTAAAGCTGCCCTCCCACTTCTGAGCTTATAGCTTCAAAGCAGTCGGAGGAGTTGCTTCTGCAAATTCGACGTTGAATAATAATAATAAGGAGATTAAGAAGATCAGTAAGTAGGCTTCGTCGAGCCAACTTAATAATGAATCTAAGTGTAGACTGTCAGCTTTAATTTAGGGGTCTAAAACGAGGGAACAGTGTAGGAATTACTGCACTTTTTGTACATGGTTCCCCTCTTTTTACAGGAACAAAAGTAATTGGACTTGTGGCTGTGTAGCTGTTCAATTCCCAGATGTGTGCTGTTTTCTCATTATTTAATTTACAAGTAAGCAGATAAAATGCATATTGCATTTGAAGGCATATAATATATATATGGATTTAAAGGTTGGCATTGCCAGTTGCAATCTGTAGCTGTTAACTCTTTATATGAATTACGAAAAGTTGCCTCTGCCTGTGAAGAAAACCATCATTAGGCTGAAAAATGAAAATAAAAGCTTCAGATTGTTGGTAAATTAATAAAAAACCAAGAACGTTGTCCCGTTGAAGAAGCAGAGTCCGATTGTTCGTGTCAAAAAGCAGGAAGGAGTTTATTACACAGCCGGCCGTGAGAACAACAACGTGATGCAAAGTTCTAAAATTCCTTCATTTTGTAAGAAACTTTATACATGTTAAAGTACAGAAATTTGCATATGATTTCTTTTATGTTATCAGAAGTTGTTGCTGATTGGTTCCAGGGTTTACACATTGATAAAAAGCAATACTCTACAATTGGGCCTCTCCTGAACCACCCAACTGTGAGGTGCTAGTGCCTATTGTCCTGTCGGAACTGAAGACAAACGGAGATTCAAGCTGGAAGTCGCAAATAGGCGACATGTCCTGCCGGACCTGACGGCTTCTCTTTATCGCCTAATACACATTCATTACCCATTGATCAAACAGTCTGGCTCACCTCATATTGTCAATACCCAAAAATTCTGTTTCCCAACAGTAAATAGGGAAAGTGTTTGACATGGTCAAATGGACTGTTTAGTTCATTGGTAAAAATGAAGAACTCTCCAGTGAACTCGTGAACAGGGGAAAAAAAAAACCTGGAGGACAACATATAACAACTGCGGTGGATGACAGAAGAATTCTTTCCCTGGTGGAAAAAAAATCCCTTCCTTACAGTTGGCCAGATCACGAACAATCTGTGGGAGGAAAGCAGATCTATGTCATTGCCAACAACCAAGAGAAGACTTCACCAGAGTAAATACAGAGGATTTTCCACAAGATGCCAGACACTGATAAGTCTCAGAATGCAGATGTTTGCCAAAATAAACAACTTCTAAAAAAGGCCTTTGCGGTTTAGGAAGGAGAGATAAAACCAGGATCAGTTTGTGCCAGAATGCTGAGTAGAGTATGGAGAAGGGAAGGAACTGCTCATGATTTGAAGCCTGGCACCTCGACTGTGAAGCATGGTCATGTGTGGACATGTAAGGCTGTTAAGGGAACCTTTTTATTGTATTCTGCTCGCAAAGCAGAAGAATTAATCATTTTTAATTCTATGGGGCCATGCCATCCACTCAGATTAAGCTTAATACTTCAAAACTAATTTCGAAGGCAAAGAAGTGGAATGATCTGCAAATGGCCAAGACAGGTTATTTACCTGTCTTAAATCGAAAGTAGCATGCTTTTCACTTTCTGAAGGGAAAACTGAAGGCAAAATGCTCCAAGAATAAGCAGGAATTGAAGACCTCTGCAGTGAAGGCCGGGCGGAGTGTCTTCATGGACAAAAATGCCGCGTGTGGTGGCGTCTATGGGTTCCAAACTTCGCTCAGTCAGTGATTGCAGAGGATTTGTTTTCAAGTGTTCAAAATGAAGATAGAATATACGATTTTATCAGTTTGTCCGAATACTTTTGCCCCCCCAAAACTGTGGGACCATTCACAAAAATTGTAATTCCTTGACAGTACATACAATATTTTTGTTAAAAAAAACTGAATTGGAAAATCTACCCTTTGTGCACATATTGATTAATTCACATGAAATCCATTGTGGTGGGATATCATGAAGTAATTGGAGTTAACCCTTTGAGCGCTGAATACATTTTCAAGGAATTAAAAATGTGAGTATCCTGGGCTGTTGAAAACCTATCATGTGGCAGCTTGTTTAAAAGAGCTCCTTGCGGGAGCTCTTTTAAACAAGCTGCCACATGATGGGTTTTCAACAGCATCTGGTTTTAATATCTTACACCATTGGGCAACTGCAGTTGCCTGTGGCACTCAAAGGGTTAATCCCAGCTCTTTGCTCTTCTCCCCAACACAAAGTGAAACTGCTTCTGCAGATAAAACATATGAACTCATTGTGTGGGACCCTCATTTGCTCTTTGAGATGAGTGGGTTCAGGTTGAAAGGACTAGGAAATCAGCTATTACATACATGTGCATGCGCAAACACACACACACACACACACACACACACACACACACACACACAAACAGCAATTTATCTGTGCCGTGTATGCAATTGTGTTCCTGTGCCTGTGCATCTGTGTGTGCAGGGGATGCTGCTAGACTATGGGGGGGCTCAAAGAGTCTTCAGTTCAGAATGCGGCTTCCTCTACCGGTTTCCATGGAAACTGTCTCCCTTTGCTACAGGACGGGTCTGGTGATTTAAGGCGGCTCCAAACAAACAGCAGAGATTTAAGGCGGCGGGCGCCTTTTTGAAATCCCATTTTTCTCTGCGCGTTACGCAGCGTTTATGAAGTCAGCCGGCTTAGCTGAAAGCGGTGCTGCGTTTTTTGGGCATAACTTCACGGCGGGGTGAAATGAGGCAACCAGCATTGGCACGAACAATACAAAACACACATTCTCTGGCCATTAGAGTGAGCTTTTATTTTCAAAATATGTCATGAGGCAAGGCTCTGTTGCTGCGGAGTAGTGCAACATCGTCAGGATTCTTTAAAACAAGGCCACAGGAAGCGGTCAAAAGCTGCCTGGGTCCTGCATGCAGATGGCCGTGACACCAGGGTTCGCTGTCTTGCCGCCAAATTGATTCCGTCGCTTTGTTCTGAGGTGAACCCCCCTCAGTTAACCTGATAGATTGAGTCTAACAGGGCACCTGTGCCCTAATACTCTCCGCTGTAACAATATAAGCTATACAAAATGTTTGTTTAAGTGGAGTTATTTTTATCAGGGTTTTTATATGCCGCTGTCAGAGGGTCAGATTCATTCTTACCACCCTGCGCCCAGATCTTCATTTTCTGCGCATCATGCAAAGGTTCAAAGGCCAGTGAAATTACAATTCATGAAAACACTCTTGCCGCTCTGGGTGAAGTACTGAAGAAACACTCAGTGTGCCTTTAAGTCTCATTTGCCAAAGCTCAATTAGGTTTCATTTCAAATGAGTTCCTTTTCTTGTTTGGAGATGTGATTCCTGCAGTGCTCTACCATCAAAATTAGAAAAATCACTGTGAAATATTAATGATATTCGGAGCCGGAAACTTGTGTAAGTCTCCGTGTCAGGCTAAGCATTATTCTGTGAAATATGGACCACTGGAGACATGTAGAAGTATGTGTGTGTGTGTGTGTGTGTGTGTGTGTGTGTGCGTGCCTGCATGTGCGCGCACTTCTGTGCATACGCGTGTGTTTGTGCACAAGTGTTGTTGGGCGTTAAACTGCTGTCATAGCTGTCTGACTGTCTCATAGCTGTTGTTTTCATGTTTAAAGATGACAGAGATTTGGTTAGGGGTCAGGCTTGCTGTTCATTAGATTTCACATCAGGGAGTGTGTGTTTTTGTGGGGGGGGGGGGGGGGGGGTTTAGGGGGTTAGTGTAGGGGAAGTGGGATCTCATTCTGAAACATGAAGCTTGTGAGACTACGGTGCATCTTCCACAAAGATGCTCTTTGATCGCAAACGGCTCGAGTCTGACAACCTGAAGTCGCTGTTCACACAGTGTGTGCTGCTGTAGCCTGTTTAAATACGGCGTGTTTCTGCGCTACATTTGGACGCGATGCAGAGTAACTGTTTGTGCTGTGCGGTGCTGATGTGTGACGGTGCTGTGAAAAGGTTTTTACCCTCTTCCCGGTCTTAGGTTTTGCATAATTTTCACGCTTTAATGTTTCAATCAAACAAATTTTAGTATTAGACAAAGGTAAACACGTTAACGCTAAATGCAGTTTTAAAATGATGGTTTCATTAATCAAAGGAACAAATGATTGAGCCCAACCTGGCCCGATATGAAGAAAGAATTAGAGACTTACTTTCTTAATAAACCAATCAAACTAATTTAATTGATAATTGGGTTTGATTACACTTGACACGCCTTGACATGATTACTGCCAGCCCTGCTGAAATGAAACATCGCTAAAATACAAACCCTGTTTCCAGAGAAGAAGGGCTGCTCTCTGTTTGTAAATAAAAACAAAATGAAACCGATACTTTATTGAAAAAAGTGCAAAGACAACATTTCATATGTTGAACTTGAGAAATATTCTTGTTACTGGCTGAATATCTGCTCAACTGAAATTTGCAGCACATTTCAGAAAAGCTTGGACGGGGCTGCAAATGACTGAAAAATTTGTGCAATGCTAAAAAATATAAATAAATAAGCCTAGCTGGACATCTCGCAACAAATTGGGTTATTTAGCTCAATAGCATGATGTGGTGTAAAAAAGATTATCTCCGAGAGGTTGAGCCTTTCAGAGGTAAAGATTGTGAGGGCTTCATCATTGCATGGGCAAATAGTTTAATAATTTGAGAATAATGTTTCTCAACATAAAATTGCAAAAAAAAAAAAGAAAAAAAGCAAATTACATTCTCTATATTACAAAATATCATTAAAAGATTCTGAGGATCTGAATAACTCTCGGTACGCAAGGGACAAGACCGAAAATCAATATTGAATAGCTGCGATCTCCTGGCCCTCAGACGGCACAGCATATAAAACAGATTGGATTCTGCAGTGGAAATCTCTGCACTGGCTCAGGAACACTTATTAACGGCCACTGTCAGCGAACATTCATCGCTGCATCCGCAACTGCAAGTTAAAACTCTATTATGTGTTGATAAAACTATATAGAAATGGAATGGAAATGCTCTTACTTTCACTATTATACATAGCCGCCAGTTCTACAATTGATTTTTTACAGTTTGATTTCAGGAAATGTTTTAGAGACCTCCAATCACTATCATTCAAGATCTTTTCCCAACCACGCTTCCTCCTTGAAAATGATGGTTCACCACTATCCTTCCAGGTTTTAAACATGCATTAGACAGGTCTAAACCCAATTTTAGTAGTTTCAGTAATATCCTTTGCTCTTTCTATTCTTTGCTTGATGCAGGCCAATAATTTTGCCCTTCTGAAACAGAGTAACATCTCTCCCACAACCACAGGATATGAATTCTGACATGGTTGTTTAAGAAATGAGAAGCTGTTCACTGCTTCAGTTAGGGTTAAATAACTTGTTTCCAGCTGAAACATATTTATCACTACAGTAATTATCCAATGGAAGGCTCTTGCCTATTAGCTTAGTTAAAGGTCCCCTATTATGTCACCAGGTGCACAGCTAATTAGTTATTACAAGCTATTTCAAGATGTTTTCCCTCTTGACATCACATGGCGAAGTAACCAACCAGAGGCAAGAAGAACTTATCACCTTCAGCCAAGCAGTCAATCAGATTTCATCATTTTGGGTGGTCACTCCCAATCTGTGATGTCAGGTAGGGGAGACATTGAACTGGCTCATAATGACTAACTAGCTGTGCACCTGGTGGCATAATAGGGGACCTTGAAATCGAGTTGACAAATGTTTTTTTTTTTTGGCTGTTTATAAATGTTTATATACAGTTTATAAATGCTGCTGCCTTCTCTGGGCCCAAGCTCATTTTAGATGGGCTGATGTGAAGTGGAAAACTGTCCTGTGGTGTGGGAAATCAAAGTGTAAAATTGTTTTTGGAAATCATGGATGCTGCGTCCACTGGCCTGAAGAAGAGTGGGACTATCCAGCCGATTATCAGCTCTCAGTTCCAAAACCAGCATCCATGATTAAATTCTGCCTAGAAGAGTGGGTTAAAATTACTCCACTGTAATGTGAAAATCTCATTGCCAGTTATTGCAAAGGCTTGATTGCAGTTGTTGCTGCCAGGGGTGGTAAAACCAGTTATTAGGTTCGGGGGGTAATTATTTTGTTCACATGGGAAATATAGATTTTGAATTACTTCTCCTTCAATAAATGAAATTATCATATACAAGCTGTTTTTTGCATGAAGTCATGTTGTTTTTCTCCAATATTAAAATTAGTTGGATTATCTGAAACATTCAAATATGACAAATAACCAAAAATGGAAGGAATCAGGTAGGGGGCAAATATTTTTTTCACAGCACTGCACACATACAATATTGTGTGTCTATATATATATATATATATATATATACAATATAGTATGCCACTGTTTTGATTCAGGGCCATTTTTCTGTTTGATTGAGCTGCTACATATGTGCGCTCATGCGTTAATTGGATGCATTTTGTAATTGTTCCACTTTTGACCGAAAAGCTAAACATGCTTCAGGAGGCAAGACGAACAAAACAAACTCAAATGTGTTACATAAGCATCATGGCTGATTATATTCAGTATTTATGTCTGTTATGAAGGCACTTATGCGATTTTAATAAATGCTAAACGAATCCCTCCATGACATGATTTGTAAATTGGAGCAGCCTATGCCTAGAACATCAAACGCTAATGAAGGAATTTCCATATTTGTAGAACCTTATCGTGCCGCCCATTCTCTCCAGAAATAGAGCCATAATCCACAATGTAATTAGTATAAGCCATATCATGGGGAGTGATCCATCCGGAGCATGTGACCAACCTCAGTGATATCAGCTCTATCTGAATCACCATTTTATATTCTGTTCCAAAATTCCCTGTCACCCATTTCAGTGGAGGTCTACTGGCTGTTGGTTCTGTGAGAAAGGTGAATTTATTTTAATGTGAGTGATTTATCTGATAGGTGGTACATGTACGGTATGTTTATCTTCACAGAGTAAGAATTTTAAGTATGGGGGGGGAGGTATGACATCTTAAAAAAAAAAATGGAAAGAATACTCGTGCACAGCACACACATGTACACATTTTCATACACACTCGCACTCACATACTCATGCGCACACATACACGCTCGCATCTTTGTACTTCTATCCTAGTGTGGACATTACATTGACTTCCATTCATTCTCTCTGCATCTCTACAGGCTCTCCCTAATCTTAACAATAAGTAACTTGTGCCTTACCCAAACCGTTATCCTAACCTTAACCTATCCCAAATTCTAACTTTACCCTCAACCTTAACTAATGAAGGAAAAAAACATTTTCTGGTTCTCAGCTGTATATAAAAAACAGCCCACACGCACACACACATAGGCGCGTGCACAATCAGGCCAAGGTGTGTGAGTATCGCTCATTGAAATAAATATTACTGGTACTTAGATCCATTTCATTTGAACTCCGTAATTGAGCCGCAGTAGCCAAGATTCAGTGGGCTCAAGTATTTAATATTTTGCTTGTATCAATACCGGTAATGAGGTTCATCATTACTAATGAAGATACAGGACACAACAGGTCGCTCAATATCATGAATGAATCAATGCTTGTGTTTATGTCTTTAATGAGAAAATAAATTGGACAAAAAAACTGATTAATCATTGAGGTATGGTTTTGATTTTACTGAATAGTCTTGTACTGGAAGCAGAGATGTATGGCGTATGGCTTCGGGAGTTAATTTATTGTTTCCCAGGAAGTGTCGGTCCGGAAACATATTCTTGATTATCTGTTTTTTTCTTTTCTCTAGAGCTTCCATATGGTTGGGAGAAAATTGATGACCCAGTTTATGGCAGTTACTATGTGGAGTAAGTACCATCCTCCTATTGTAATTATGGTGATTTATGGTCGAGTGTATGTGGGTGTATGTATTTGTTATTCTTGTGAGGGTTTATTGTGTCGGATGAGTGTGTGTTTATGTGCGTCTGTGGTGGGCTTGCCTGTGTAGTTTTGTATGCATATGCGTTATTTCCCTGTGCCATTATATGCTGTTTATTCGTATGTGCTATTTGTGTGGGTGTGTTATATGTGTGTATGTGTCGTTTGTGTGTGCGCGAGTGCACATTTGTGTGTGCACCCACACATAGTGGTGTAGCAGTCGATGGAAGAGTGGGTATCCTCTATTCGATACACGGGCACATCCTTACGGATTAAGTGGGTACACTCTACTATGTATCTCAGTGGCTTTTAGGCTTATGGGTGGGTATAACATAAATTAACATAAAATGAAGTGGGTAAACCTGTGTACGTGCACCACTGTACTCACTGATTGTTACTTTCTGTATGTGTGCATTCTGTACCACTCTTTATGTAGCGCTTCTATATTTAGCGTGTACCGGGAGCGTGTGTGGGACGGGGAGCCCTGCTTTGTTCTGTCCGCTCGGCAGGAGACTCCCGAACTGCACATGCTACCGTCATACATGCAGCTGCCAACCGTCACGCGCTCCATCACGTGTGTTCACGCGCACAGGCTGGCTGCGCTGGACTGGGTTCAGATCTGTGGCCGTTGCGTCAGTCTGTTTGCTGAGAGCCATTTTGTTTCAGGAATGTGTGTCTTTCCTCACTTCCTTTCTTTTCTTCTTCTTTCATTTCAAGCGATGGGGAAATGTAACTAGCGCTGACGATGGGCATCACTGTCTTTCTTTTCTAAAGTGTGGGGGACGATGACTGGTTTGACGTTTCACACCCTTTTTCAGCGCGCCTGCCAGTGCTTAATGTGAGCCGGATCCTGGCGGAACGGGTTCGGGGAACTCTCTGAATTTGACCGTCTGCTTTTTTTTTTTTTTTCTCTGTTTAAGTGGGTCTGGTCACACTGTGGACAACACTGTCACTTACTCACACGCGCACACATGAGTGCCAACCAAAGCTCATGAATGACCACGAAAAGCTGTAGAATTGTAGGTAGCAACTCAGCATTTCTATTTAGATTTACCGATCAGTTATCATTTTTCTCTCTCGATGACACCATATGTACCAACGTGGTTTTCTTCACTGAGTTTAACTAATGAAAGACTGTCAGAAAGTCGCATGGATGAAATGTGCCACAACAAAAAGTGGTGAAGGCATGTCCCTGGCATCCCCAGCTTTAAAACCCCTTTGTGCAGAACACAAATAATGCCTATTTTTGCCTGTTCTGCATTAGCCTATTTAAGCTTTATAACTTTTGTGTCACAGAGACTGGTGAAAATTATTCCACTGAAGAAATTGATTTGGAAATTCAATTACAAGATTATTTAGCAATTAAATTTCGAAATGTATGTACACTGGCGTCTATATCTGCACAATGTTGTTAACTGTCACCTATGAGGCTCACCGCTTATGTCATAAGTAAAGAAACATGGCAACCTCATTCCTGCCCCGCTGTTGAATTTTGGAGACACTTGGCCGTCCAGCGTCCCCTTGGGTCTGTGGTCCTGATTGGGGATGATCTTTCGGGCTGCAATCGGGCCAGTCTGAGCTCTTCCCGTTTTCCCTTTTGCCTCCCGCAGCCACATAAACAGACGGACGCAGTTCGAGAATCCGGTGATGGAGGCCAGGAGGCGTCTGGAGCAGCATCAGCAGATGCAGGGCCAAGGGCTGCCGTCACTTCCCCTGTCCTCCTTGTACAGAGGTGATTATCCACAGACACACCCCTGCTCCGCAGGAGCGGCCCATTGGCCTTCAGCACCGTGTATGGAGGTGCCTACAGCTGCGTGACACATTAATGGAAAAATCATTGTAAGCTGTCGTAGCGAGGTGCTGGACCTCCGCAAGCTTCCAAGTCTGCTGCAACATGCTTTTGCATAGAGTTTACAAGCGTATGATGCTACTGGAAGAATGGAGTACCTTTATTCTGAGAGATATTCCCTTATTTGGTGATTTGATGATGGTGACGGAGATGTTCTTCCAAAATCTCCCATATTCGTTCAGTTGGTTTGAGAGCTGGTAACTGTGAAAAGCGAATGTATATGCTTATGATCATTTTCATAAAACCATTCAGTGACGTCCTTGTGACCTGGGGGGTTTAAGCCATTGTCATCCTGGAAGAGATCTTTCTCATCATAGTAGGATTGCTTCACCTTAGGACATGAAGTAAGATGATCACTCAGAGTAATTACTTTTGATTAGCAGGGACCCTTCGGCTATTAAGGGGACAAGTGGGCTCAAACCATGCCAGGAAAAAAATAGCATCTGCATTTGTTGTCTGTTGTCACCTGTCTTCATGAACAGGTACACCCACTGACTTTAACCACTCCCCATGCCCTCCTATATCCAGATGTGTCTAATTACAGCCACACCCACTGACTTTAACACGCCCATCATCAAGCCCCATTTATGTTCAGGCGAGTGCAAGCACAGCCACACCCACTGACTTTAGACACTCCGGCTGCCCCTCCTCTACATGTCCTGAGGTACCCATGTACAGCCTTTCCCACTAAGTATAGAACCACTTGTGGCCTGCAAAACGACTTCTTTATATATTATGCCATAAGATGCATCCAACACTATGCAAGTCGGACGTTCCATATGTCTCTTCTCTCCATTTAATTAAAAAACAACCATTTAAATGCTTTTTAAGTTTAAATAATAATCGGGTGAAGTGAGTAGTCTTTTCTGAATGTAGCGCCTGCTGTGTGATGTAAGTACGGGCGTTTTGCCCTTGTTAATCCTCTGATCAGCATGTCTGACTGAAGGATCATTTATGCCCTGTCTGCATTTGTGGTGTGTTGGCCCATGAGCGAGGGGCTCTGCTGTGTGACTCTGCCGTCAGCCAATGAGGGAGGGTCTCCCTGCTTCATGACACTGCAGCCAAACAGTGTGTGAGGATCTCTCTGCTTTGTGACACTGCCGCCAGCCAATCAGTGAGGGCCTCTCTGCTGTGTTACACTGCTGCCAGCCAATGTGTGAGGGCTGTTCTGTGGTGTGACACTATGGCCAGCCAATCAGTGAGGGTCTCTCTGCTTTGTGACACTTCTGCCTGCCAATCAGTGAGGGTCTCTCTGCTGTGTGACACTGCAGCCAGCCGATGAGTGAGCGCTGCTCTGCTGTGTGACACTGTGGCCAGCCAATCAGTGAGGGTCTCTCTGCCTTGTGGCGCAGCTGCCAACCAATTAGTCAGGGCCTCTCTGCTATGTCAAACTGCTGCCAGCCAATCAGTGAGGGTCTTTCTCCTCTGTGACAGTTGAGGAGGGAACCTCCTCAGCGACGTTACCTAGGCCCAAACAAGCTCGCTCAGTCCCGCTCCCCGAGCGTTCCCGCAGTCTCATGGACCTATCAGAATATCCTGAGGAGAAGGCAGGAGTGTTCGGCCTGCATGGTACGTCCCCTCTCAGAGATATGCTGCCCCCTGGTGGAGTGGGGGTATAAATGCTTGTTTTAGCCAGCAGCTTTGACTTGCCTTTGCCTGTCTGTACTTCTGTGCCCTTTCCTGTCTGTCTGTACATGCGGCAGGTGGTCTGACTACTCGGCCGTCTGTCCGAGTCCTGCATGTTCCCTCCGCAGCTGGATCACGTCCAAGGGTGTAATATATTGGGGGGTTACACACCACCCAATATTACAAGATGGGCTAAATTGCCTTCTTGTAATCTGTGCCAGAAATGATTTATCATACTTAACCAACTGGAAGAAGTTTGGGTTTTAATTTTGTCCACATTTGTAGTGATTGAATTGTACTCATCAGTAGTATGAAATGTACTACGTGGCAAAAGTATGTGGACGCAAGCAAATTATCATTACAAAATCATGGACTTTTATATGGAGTTGGTCCTTGGAAGGCTTTCACTAGATGTTTGAACATTGCTGCAGAGATTTTCCCCTATTCCACTCAAAAACTGTTTGTGACATCAAGGAATGACATCAGTTGATTAGGCTGTTGATGCCAGTGGTATTTAATGGCGTTTTAGTTAGAGCTTTTTTTGAGGCCAAGCAAGTTCTTTTTTTGCCAGTCTTGACAAACACTGTGTCGATCTTGCTCTGTGGATGGAGTCATTCTCACTATCAAACAGGAAAGGGAAGCACAGAACCATCTGGAATGTCATTGAAGAAGCTTAACCTGAGTTCTGAAAACTTCCGCAGACTAAGGTCTGTCCACATACTTAGGGTCAAGTAGTACATTTCTCCTTAGAATTCACTTTGCGTAATTAAATACTTTCCTGACCCCAGCATAGCGTTGCAGCTCTCGGGGTTGACCAATTACAAGCCCCAGATATTCAGACTGGAGTTGCACCCTTGACATTCACATCACAGATATCTGCCTGATTTGAGAATCAGCTCAAGTGTATCTGGAATGCTGATTGAGCGATAAATCCAGGACCAGTATGATCAAGCACTTCCCTGATTGATTTTTCTCTGAGGGTAGAGTTATACTGACAGTTGCTGAAACTTGGCAGCTGTAAGGACTTATTGTTTGAAATTGATGAACGTGTTCAAAATCAGCCTTTCCTTTTACGAGTGATACGAGGTGATGTGAGTACCCTGCTCCACCCCAGCGCTGAAGTCCGCTTCACTTTTGTGTCTTTTCATTCCTTATTTATTCAGGCATTTTTGCTCCAGGGCAGTAAAGCTGAGCGATCAATTCAGGGTGCCATCAAACGTGGCGCGGCCAAATCGAAGTGGAGTCAATAATAACGGCTGCCTCTGCTTGCACATGGAAATACAGGGGTGAGAACCTCTGTCTGGAGCAAAAAAGCTAATATGCCCCGCCCTTGTTTCGTGTGCTGATCTCCCATTGGCTCTGAGCTGCTGTGTGTCATGTCCGCCCGTGAACGTTGGCGCTTTCACAGCAGACTTTGTTCTGTCTGAGCAACTAAGATGATGATGGCAATGCTGATGGTGTCATTAATGCTGAGGATGATGATGGTGGTGATGAGAATGGTGATGGCCATGTTGATGATGAAGCTAATACTGCTGATGATGGTGACGATGGTGCTATTGATAGTTGTGGTTTTGATGATGATGATATCGGCAGTCGTAATTTCACGGAAATGACGATGTCATTAGCAGTTGCGATGGTTGCAATGTCGATAATGACAGTTGCAATAAGGTTGATGATGATGACAACAGCGATGATGATGGTGATAGTCGTGAAGATGACGCTGATAATGGTATTGATGATGGTAGTGCTGGGTTATGTCGACAAATCATGACGACAATGACTCCCTCCCTACAGAGAAGCCTTTGTTTACGCGGGACGCCACTCAGCTGAAGGGCAACTTCCTGTCCACCACGCTGCAGAAGAGCACCATGGGATTTGGCTTCACCATCATCGGCGGCGACGAACCCGATGAGTTTCTGCAGGTGAAGAGCGTCATTCCAGAGGGCCCTGCTGCACAGGATGGGAAAATGGACACAGGTAACCTCTCTCCGTCACCTTCCACATGACTTTCCCATCACCCCCCCAGTGAATTAGCTCTTTTCTGTAGACTTGGCCATCTTGACTGGCGAGTCAGTAATGGTTTTCTACTAAACATGATTGCTGGCAGTTACAGAACTTATCGTCCCCGGATTTCTCGTCCACAGTTTTTTAGTCCCTGAATTTTTCGTCCTTGGCCTTTTCGTCTCCATGAACTTTTTGTTCCTGGCCTTTTCTACCCCAGACTCTTCATTCTCTCGGACTTTTCATCCCTGGACTTTTCGTCCCTGGATTTTTAGTCTCCTAATGATAACGAAATGTGCCACCATTGTTGACAGGTGGATGGATGGACGGACGACAGATTAATCACCATGATATAAGGGTTTGGGTCAGGGTTGTAATGCAGGAAGAGGGCAAAACATTATTGGGGAGGAAAAGTCCACGGGAACGAAGAGTTTGGGGATGAAAATTCAGAGTGGATGAACATTTTGGGGACAAAATGTCCAGGCGTGATGAGTCCTAGGGTGTTTTCACACCGGCCTCATTTGCTTCGGTTGAATCATACCAGAGTTCGGTTCCCTTCTTGGTACGGTTCATTTGGTTCGGTGTGAAAGCAGTAATTGTACCAGGAACAAGCAAAGAATTGTACCAAAACAAGCGCACCAAGACCACCAGTACGCTTGCAAGTGAACTCTGGTGCGGTTCGCTTACAGTGGGAAATGCAAACAGACTATCCAGCAAACCAAAGAGAGAAATTGAACCAAAGAGAGGTCCTGGCCAATCGATGAGCTGGGTTTTATTCTTCCTCATGCTGTTTTCCTTCCTAGTCAGTGCTTGTTTCGGGCAACACTGCCCCAAACGAGCAGCTGCTGTGACTGCATGACATTGTCCAGGCGGTTTGGTCCGCTTCTAATAGTGCAGTGTGAAAGTGAACCAAACCAAATAAAGGTGCAAATTTTTTCTGCATTCCCCGCTCAATCAAATTGTGTCCTCCAGACTATCCTGGTGTGAAAGGGCTCCACGAGCCAGTGGGTACTGTGGGTTCCCTTTGACTTATTCTAAATGCGTGCTGGGTCATATCTTGCGGTTCAGTCAGTAATGGTCGCCATCTTTTCGTCACAAATGCCAACGGGGCCACATAGTGCTGCGCAGCTAAGTCAATGAAAACTCAGTTCCTCAGGTCACTGCTGTATTGGCTCCTCCCACTGATTAACCCTTAGAGTGCTGAAATAAATTTTGAAAAAAGATCAATTTAATTATCTTGTGCTGCTGAAAACCTATCATGGGACAAAAGGTTTCAAAGAGCTCACTTGCGGACAACTCGCCACACGGTAGGTTTTCAGCAGCTTTGATTTTGATATCTCAAATCATTGAGCAACAGTACCTGCATTTTGCGCTCGAAGGGTTAATACTCTCCTCTTTGTTTTCTCCTCCCCCTCGTCAGGTGATGTCATTGTCTATATAAATGACGTCTGCGTTCTGGGGACCACGCATGCGGACGTGGTGAAGCTGTTCCAATCGGTGCCGATAGGACAGAGCGTGACCCTGGTGCTTTGCCGGGGTTACCCTCTGCCCTATGACCCCGAGGATCTGAGCAGCAGTGGGGTGCCGCCCCCGATGGGCCTGGGGGAGCGCCCCCTGGTGCTCAACGGCCGCACCAACTACGACAGCTACATGGATTACGTGTCCCGCACCACGCGATTTGTCGATCATGGAGACCCTCTCCAGCCTCCACCCCTTTCCCACCCGGGAGACACCCACCTGGACGGAAGCCTGCCGGGCCCCGCCCCTCACGAGGACAGCGTGTCGATGGCGTCGTCAGGGGCGACCCAGGCAGAGCTGATGACGGTGACCATGGTGAAAGGGGCGGAGGGGTTTGGGTTCACCATCGCGGACAGCCCCACGGGGCAGCGGGTGAAGCAGGTGCTGGAGCCGCAGGGATGTCCCGGGCTGTGCGAGGGGGACCTGATTTTGGAGATAAACCAGCAGAGCGCACAGGGCCTCAGCCACACGCAGGTAGTGGATCTGCTGAAGGACTGCGCTGTGGGGGCGGAGACCGCGCTGCTCATACAGAGGGGCGGGACAGGTAAAGGCTCCTCCCTCTCACAGAAATTTAACTTGCATTTTTCACACAACTTTTGCCTGAGCCTTCAGAGTCTATTAATTTCAGCAATTCAGTACTACTTGCGAGTGTAAAGGTTTTAACTAGAGGTAACCTGCCCTGTTGCTGGTCAACTGTCCTGTGGGTTTTCATTTTAACTCCACTCTGGCACCCCTTATCTGCATCTCAGTGAGATTTTAGCTGCTGAGTGACTTGTGCTTTGTTATGGCCGGAGTGAAAATCTTCAGGTTAGTTGATAACACAGAACATGGTTGATTACCAAAGGTTTGAACATGCATATAACACACATGCTCATTGCACTGTGCTGTGAAAAAGTATTCGCAGTCCTCTCATTTTCTTCTATTTTTGCATATTTGTCACACACAAATGTTTCAGGTCATCAAACTAATCATAATATTAGACAAAAATGACAAGAGTAAACACAAAGTGTAGTTTTTAAATGATAAGGTCTTTTATTGAAATAAAAAAAGCCATCCAACCCTACCTGTGAAAAAGGCATTGCTCACTGGTTTCAAAGTCAATCTCTTAAGGGGTCAAGACTAGGTTCAGACTAGAAAAAAATTTTTTTTTTTTCATTTTGTAAAAAATCTTTCAAAACATTCATAAAATGTGATTTTAAGACCAATAAAACTATCTTTTAAGTGGATTTTTATCGTGAATGCCTCCAGTGCATTCGTTTCGCAACAAAAATGCTATTTTCTCGCACCGCATCATGTTTATCAGGCTTGTGGTGGGCATAAAATCCACATTTTTTAAGGTATTGCTCTGAAATTTTCACGATAGCATCAGTTTGTTATGTTCTATACAATGACATAGCCATTTTTGGGTAGGTAGATACAAGATGTATTTATGATCCATCTGCCAGGCAGGTTCTGCCACCCATTTCTTAAATTCTATGAGCAAATTTTCATGAAAATACCCAGAATGAGTATGTCATTATATAGCTGGTGATATTAGCTTCAAAACAAAAAAGAATTACAGGAAAATATGGTGTAGTTTCTGAGATATTGTTGCCATAAGATTTCCCATTTTTCGCCAATAATGTACGGTTTTAGCATAACAAAACATGAATGGCAAGAACAGGCCTTTCAGCCCAAGTAAGCTCGCCAGTTTCTTTGTACTATTGTGAATATATCCCTTCAGATGCTAAATGACTCAATGGAATCTAGCTTTAGGTCAAGCGTGCTCTTGAAAACCCCCAAGGTCTCTGCCTCAACAATATGGTCAGGTAAGCTATTCCACATTGAAATTACTCTTTGGGTGAAGAAATATTTCCAAAAATCAGTGCTAAATTTACCTTTGGTCAACTTCCATTTGTTACCCAGAGTTCTACTCACAGCACTTGGTTGAAGGAATCCTACATGATTCACTTTGTTAATCCCTTTAACATATTTAAAGACCTCAATCAAATCACCCCTGAGTCTCCTTTTCCTAAGGCTAAAGAGATTAAGGATCTTCAGCCTCTTCTCGTAGCTTTCATCTTTTATACCTGGAATAAGCTGGGTGGCTCTTCTCTGAACTTTCTATAGAGCCTCTATATCTCTCTTAAAGTATGGTCCCCAGAACTGTACACAATACTCCAGGTGTGGTCTAACGAACGTGTTGTACAAAAGAAGCATCACCTCCTTAGATTTGTACTCAATACTTTTGGCAATGTATCCTAGCATCCGATTGGCTTTTTTAACTGCTACGGCACAATGGCTAGAACCTGTGAGGGTTTGGTTAACAATCACTCCCAGATCTTTCTCTTGTGCAGCACATTCCAGTTTTAAACCTCCCATGAAGTAATCCCGTCAAATGTTTTTATTACCTACATGCACAACTTTACATTTTGCTAGATTAAATTTCATTTGCCACATTTCTGCCCAATTCTGGATTCTATCCAAATCATCCTGAATCACTTTAGTGGACCGAAGACTATTTGCCAAACCCCCCAATTTAGTATCATCTGCAAATTTAACCAATCTGCTCTCAATATTCCTATCAAGGTCATTAATGTAAATGAGGAACAGCAGGGGTCCCAGCACCAATCCCTGGGGGACGCCACTCCCCACCACACCCAGCTCAGATGAGATATCACTGACCACTACTCTTTGTGTTCTGTCCTGTAACCAGTTTTGAATCCACTTCAGAATACCTCCTGTAACTCCAATGGAGCTCATTTTAAAAATTAGTCTCTTAGTCTCTTTTCATGGTAATAAACTTATTAAATTTGATTAAAATCAAATTCTATTCTGAGCTTTTTTCAGTTGACACAATTTTTATGTGTTTTTAGTGTTTAGAAGTATTTAAATTGAGTGAACCCGGGTTTGACCCCTTAAACAAATTGAATTGATAATTGGGTTAAATTTCACTTGACACATCCAGGCATCATTACTGTCAGCCCATTTGAGTCTAAACATCATTTAAATAGAACTTGTCTGGCAATGTGAAGTAGGCAAAAAGCAGCATATGATGCTACGATCCATAGAAATTCTAGAACAGATGAGAAACAGTGCCATTGACACCCTTTAGTCAAAAAAGGGTCAGAAAACCATATATATGGTTCTGGGACTCCAGAAAACCACATAGAGAACCAATATCTACAAATGGATAAAACATGGAACTGTTTTAAACCTTCCCAGGAGTGGCTGGCCAACCAACTTTCCTCTAAAAGCACAATGAGGACTCACCCAGGAGGTCACAAAATAACAGAGACTAACATCTCAAGAACTGCAGGCCTCACTAGCCTCAGATAAGGTCCGTCTCTAAGACTCCTCTGTAAGAAGAGACTGGGCAAATTGGCAAGTATGGGGGAGCTGCTTGGCAAAAACAACTACTGACCAAAAAGAGCTCAAGGGCTTGTCTCACATTTGCTGGAAAACATCTTGATGATCCCCAAGACTTTTGTAATTATACTGTGCGAACTAATGAATCGAAAGTGGACCTTTTTGAGTATGAGTCCCGTTACATCCGGCGTAAAGCTAACGCAGCATTCACCAACAAGAACATCATACCAACATTCAAACATGGAGATAGTAGTGTGATGGTCTGGGGCTGCTGTGCTGCTTCAGGAGCTGGGTAACTTACCATAAATGTTGGAACTATGAATTCTGCTCTCTGCTGTAAAAATCCTGAAGGAGAATGCCTGGTCATCAGCTGGTGACCTCAAGTTTAAGTGCATTTGGGCTATGCAGCAGGACAGTGCAAGCACTCAAGCAAGTCCACCCCTGAATGGCTCTAAAGCAACAAAAATAAGGTTTTTTTAGTGTCCTTTTCTGATTCCTGACTTCATTCCAGTTAAGATGCTGTGGCATGAATTCAAACAGGCAGTTCATGCTCATTTACCCTCTGTGCGGATGAATTAAAAATTCTCCAAAGGGTGGGAAAAATTCCTCCATTGCAGTGTAAAAGACACGGCCAGGTATTCCAAACATTCGATGGAGTCCTTGTCACCAAGAGAGGCAGAACCAGTTAGTGGGTTTAGGAGGCAAATATTTTTCATATGGCTGATGTAGGTTTTGAATGACTCTCTACCTTCAATAAATGAAATAATCATTTAAAAGCTGCATTTTGAGTTTACTCTCCTTGTCTTTGTCTCATATTAAAATTAATCGGATGATCTAAAACATTTAACTATGACAAATAAGCAAAAGTGAAATAAATCCTGAAGGGGGCAAATACATTTTCACATTTCTGTGTGTGTGATCTCCCTGCGATGGTGTCAGAGTTGTGAGGGATGATACACACTCACTCGACAGCTGCTAACCGAAAACAGCCTCTGGTGAGTGATCTCTCTGAGGAGCAGGGTACTGAGGATGAGTAGGATTCTATTGGACTGGCTTTGTTGTCCTCAGGTAGTGTCTGGGTTTTGTAGTCCATATGATTGGTCCTGCTTTTGTTGCTCTCTGCTCTCTGAAATTCCTACAAAACTTAGAATACACCGAGGTTTACTGAAGATCTGGGGCCAACTCTATAAACCTCTGAAAAATTTTACCGAGGTATCCCAAAGTTTGCCTGGTTTACTTAAGTTTGGACAACACGTCAGTAATCCTCGGTTAAATTTTCCCGAGACACAACGAGGATTGTCTGGACTGCATCTAGGGCCTGGCTTAATTACCCTGTAACCTCGTTGAACAAGCAATACTGGTCATTTTTATAATTTATTGGTGTTTGGACTGCTGTACTGGTGGGAGTTCTTTAATGAGGCATGCGTTTTTTGACTGTCTTCACACCTCCCCTTAGTCTGGTGTGAGCATAGGCCTAGCAGACAAACTTTGGTCTACCGCGGTGAAATTTTCCCAAGGAATACCGATGTGGTCTCTGAGCTTCAGTGGGCCAGACAGTCCTTGGTGTGTTTCGGTAAAATTTTTCTGATGTTAACCGAGTTGGCCTCAAATCTTCAGTAAACCTTGGTGTATTCTAAGTTTTTATTGGAATTTCATGGACAAAGGTGCACTGTCTCGGTTTTTAGGTGCTGCTAGTGCTGGTTATATGTGGGTGTTGCAGTCCATTATTCAGGTGTCAGTTTTTTTATCCACAGAAGTGAAGTATAGGTTTAGTTCTTCACTGCTCTGGTGGTTGTTATTGGACTGGATGAACATTTTGTTTTGGTTTACGTTGGTTTCGCTACGTTACCTTCTCGCTACTGTACTTTCGCCACTGCACATTGCACTTTCCCTATGTCCAAGTCTGCTCGCTACTATAGATAAATACAAGTTAAGAACGAGCACAAATATTACTGAAGAATCAGTGGTAAAACTTTATAAAAACCAATCGCATTACAGCTGAGAATATTTTCTCGGGTTCTGTTCTGACTCAATGCGGACAGTCCAACAAACATCGATCTTCGAGCAGATGTACGCTTGCTTACAGTAGTGAACTTACTTGGACATAGCAAAAGTGCAGTGTGCGGAAGCGAAAGTGCAGTAGCAAGAAGTCAAAGTAGCGAAACAACCGGTTACCACTGGTTTTGTCATCACCCACGTAGCAGGGTGTCCTCTCACCAGCAGTTTTTTTTTCTGAATAGACTGAATTAATTCGCAATTAACACGCAACTCACATTTTGAAAGGGGTGCAGCTTGACTTGAGATGGACGCATTAAGCCTGTCACACACAGCATTAGCTGAGCCATTAGCCATGCTAATAAAACTGTCACTGTTCCATTCAACTGAAGCTTCAGTCTGAGAGTAATGCACAGAGATATTGATATCAGGGACTGGACTTCACCCAATTTTTCCCATCAAATATCTCTGTCAGAGTCTGTGCCCCTAACCTTTTTCTGTTCGATAAAGTGGCATTTTGGGTGGGATCCCATGCGCTAGTTTTCTGTGATGAATGATCTGTGAAAGAGGACATTTCATCACTGCAGTAGCACCTCGCCCCTGGTACAGTGTGGCAGGCTGGCGGAGAGAGGGAGGAAATGCTCATTGGGCGGAGTAGGATTGAGTTCATTTGTATATGACTGTGGTGCTGATGAGTTCCAGATGGCTTTGTGGAATGATAAACTGTGTCGCTGCTTTCATTAGAGCTGAGAGCCTCAGAGCTGTCTGTCACTGTACACACACACACACACACACACACACACACTTGCACACATGCGCTCCATATTGCACTCCATATTGCAAAATACTGTAGTTCATGATGTACAGCAATACAAAATCATCCATGTGCAGACACATCTGACTTTGCTTTCACACATACATTTGTATGATAGCTCGCCAAAACTGAGTAACACACGCGCTTGATTTATAGACAGACACGCACAAACACATACTATAACGGACTCTAATGCACACGATGACACTCGATGTAGCAGCTCACTGGAATCTAATTGAACATGCTCACATACGGCGCCATCTGGTGGCCTCATTTGGTAAGAGTAGCGATGTACAGTTCAGGCCTGATTTAATTAATGTCGCCCCCCTACTATGGATCCTTTATGTCATTGTCTCCATGACTACCTCTTCTTACAGACTGGAGGATACGGCTGTTATTCCTCAGAGTCTTAATTTGCATGTAAAGGAAACTGCTCACTTAGACGGACAAGTGCACACAAACATGGTTAGGAGCTTAGGACACCAGTTGGAGTGTACGCAAATGTTAACTGGACATCGCAAAGAAAGTGTGCTCTCTGATGGGCTGGATATCACTGGGAGAGTCTACGCTAGCATGGACTGGACACCACTGAGAGAGTGTACACTAGCATGGACAGAACTCAGAGAGAGTATGCTAGTATGGATTGAACATTACAGTGTAGTGTACGAGTGTGGACAGGACATCACAGTGTGGTATATTAGTATGGACAGGGCTACTCAGAGACTGTTTTCTTGCATGGGTCGGACATCACATAGGGAATGTAAGCTAGCATGGACAGGGCATAATGGAGAGAGAGCTAAATTAACTTTTTCTGAGCAAATGCAGTCCTTACTGAACTCATACACTCTTCGGCCACATTATCAGGTACACATGTCTGATGTACTGGGTTAGACTCCCTTATACTGCTAATCAACTTGAATTCTTTGTGGAGCAGATTCTGTAAGGCGCTTGTTGGATTTGGTCTGAACCTTTGACACATGGCTGGATCGGTCCAGGGATTCATGTTGTTTGCACCAGATTCTAACCCTTCGATCTGCACGTCCAACTTGTGATCTGTCAGCGCGGGTGGCGTCTCCCCAGTGTTCCACTGCCCCGTTACGATGAGCCTTTGCCCACTGTTTCCGTTGCTTAGCTGTCAGGAATTGAGTCAGGTGTGGTCTTCTGCTGCTACTGCCAATTATTTACGAGACTCGAAATGTTGTGCATTTACAGATGCTTTTTTTTGTACTGTTCTGTTATAACATGGATATTTGAGTTACTGTGGCCCTCTTGTCTGCTTGAACCAATCTGGCAATTATAATCTTACCGAACAAAGAATTTGGTCCACAGAACTGCTGCTCATCCATCATTCTTTGTAAAGTCTGAACTGATTTGTGAAAGTCTCCAGAGATCAGACATTTCTGAGAGACTCGAGCCACCTCATCTGGCACTAACAATCATTCCAGGGTCGAAGCCCACTTTTTCCCCAATTTATGATATTTGGTCTGAATAACACAGCAACTTAAGCTTAGTCCACAGGTACTATTGTATTTTTCAAAATGTCGTTTGTCCTCTTTGGTTTTTCAAAAAAAAAATCCCTGTCCACGTGAAGTCGCAAAAATGCTATTAAAGTGCTGTCAAGTTTATTTGTTTATTTGTTTATTTAAAAGGATCCCCATTAGCTGACGCCAAGACGACAGCTAGTCTTCCTGGGGTCCAGACAATACATACAAAACACAATAATTACAATGTCAATTGCTAATAATCTTGGTTAAAAGATTGTCAAGTGCATGCCTATACGGTGCACACTCTCTGATGTAACTAGCCAAAAACTCAGTCTTTCCCATCTTCATGTTAGCAGTGAAAACAGAGTTTCGAGAAATCTACACCATGGAAAGCGTTTTCCAAAAGGTCCGTTTTCAGGATCCAAAAACGTGGTTTGCATGCGGAGGAAAGGCCGAAACACATACAAGTTGTTACGTTTTCAAAAATACCCCTGTATGAGTGGAAAAGGCCTTACTGATTTAATGCAGTAAGTTGCTGAAGCCTGATTGGCTGATTAGATATTTGCATCGATGAGCTGGTATGTAGGTTTACCTAATTAAGTGTCCACCTAATGTCAGTACTCTGCTGGAATTGAATTAGCGCTGTGTATCTCTGTGTGTCTGTATGTGCGTACCACATTCATATGCTTGTGCATATATGCAAGCATGGACACGTATGTGTGACATCACATCAGTTTTGTAACTGGTGCAGAACAGTTGTATCAGACGTAATTATCTTGTGCGTGAGGTCATGTCGGTGGGTGACCTCTGTAAAACTGCTGTCATAATGATATTATAATGAGCGTCTTTACTGGACGAGGGCCTGGCCGTTCTCTGTTCTCAGGTCATTCTTCTCTCCAATTGGAGCTAATTGGTCTGGCCGCCGCGGACACCCTCGTTAGGAGACGTCTCGGCTGTTAGCGGCTCGCATGGTAATCGCAGACAGCTCGACTCTGCGATCCAGGCCCGCTCTTTAAATTAACTCCGTAAGTGGGGTTATTGCGGTTCCAAAGACAAATGCTCACCCGCGTGGCGAGAGGGAGATGGGTAGTGATGGCAGGGAACGAGGAGACGGTGAGAAATGACTCGAATCTAGGTCACATTAACCCTTAGAGCGCTGAGACAAATGTTTAAAAAATATAAATGTAATCATCTTGTGCTGTTGAAAACCTATCATGTGGCGACTTGTTTGAAAGCGCTCCCCTGCCGGGACAGGACAGGTTTTCAACAGTGTTGATTTTTGATATCTTTCATCATTGAGCAACAACAGCTGCATTCAGCGCTCT
The DNA here is from genome assembly GCA_029721435.1 of Gymnothorax reevesii. NCBI lineage: Eukaryota > Metazoa > Chordata > Actinopteri > Anguilliformes > Muraenidae > Gymnothorax > Gymnothorax reevesii. The sequence goes on from CM056579.1 coordinate 107,916,220, forward strand.
AAGGGTTAATGGGGGGGGGGCTGTCCCATGAAGTGATGGATCTCAGCATGATGGTAGGAACAGAGATGGAGTCATCCTGTGGCCTACTTACCCCCTCCTCACAGACCCCTCTTCCTGCTGTTTCGGCAGCAGAACCCTGGCTGAACACAGGATTGCAGCCAATTTTATCTGGATTTCTCCTGTTCATCATCACTGAGAGCCCTGACCTCTGCCTCGCTCTTCGCCACGCTGTGTAACCGCACTGCAGACAACACGAACATCAGGCTTCAGGACTGCAGTTAGCTCTTACAACCCTCTGCAGATCCCCAATGCTCGCTGGCTCGGTGGAATTAGCATTAGTGACCAACTACCTTTCTGTAGTTATCATTAGCACTCTGCAATACTGCATTTCCTTGGTTTGCATTAGTTCTCTGGAATCTGGATGCCTACTTTTATGGAACAAAAACTACAGTGGTGCACGCACATCAATTGAATTCAGGTGCTAGATAAAACTATACCAAAAGAATAAAAAGAAAGAAGATACCCGCACCCTGTAACTGTTGCTCCCTGCTCCCTTTGCTGGAACTGGCATTAGCTCTCTGGATTACCACATTTCTGGAATTAGCAGGAGCACTCTGGTCTATTACTCTTGAGTTGGCTTTAACAAGCTGGGTACATGTTCTTAGAATATTTAGAACTGGGTATTATCATTTGATGTAGCCTGTACTATGAAGATGAGTCACATTTTCATTTGAGTGCATTATAGTAGAACAAACACTTTTGAGACAAGTGTCTGTTTGCTCTGCTTTTGAAAATGTCTCACTGCTTTTTTTTCTGGGATTTCTGGGTATATTTCAGTATCAGAGATTAGCTAGTGCCAAAAAGCGGGTTAGTTTTCAGTGTACTGCATGAGAAAGACGTGGCTGTCCAATCTGATTTGAAACTGTTTTAAGCCCAGCAAATATGATTCAAAACCAGTCTGAAGAGGATTGTCCAGAACTTTCTCTCTGATGATGTGGCTATACATTATCCCCTATTCCTTATCCCCATTCCCTACAACTTTTTTTCTATCCCCCACTTCCTTTTCCGTTTGTCCTGTTTCCTGTCACGTCCTATAATGTCCCTGCTGTATGGCTGGGATCTTTTGCATGTCCTCTGTTCCCTGTTCAGGTGTTTATTTTTTATTTCTTTATTTTTACAGGTCAGTTTTCACCCTGGAGTACACCTAAACAGGTAAAATACATGCTTCGCTTATATAAAATGTAATCCCACATATTTTACCCTCATACTGTATAAAATGCATTTTAACTGTACTTACTTTTGAAAATATTTTTGAACAGTGATATTTAGTTGGTCCATCACCCTGTTCAACTTCTAAATTATGTTTTAAACGTATTACAATTCGTGTTAACTGACACAACAACATTAGAGTGCTCAGAGCATTTAATAGCCCCTCTCCAACACAGTTGCAGCCCGTGCGCTAATGACCTGTTACCGCTCTTCTGTAATATGTATACGTAACCCGCCGCAATTTGTGTGCCATTGTGCGTCGCTTACTCTGTATTGAATCTAACTCAGTGTCCGAGTGATTTTGTTGGTTGGTCAGTCCAGTACACTTGGCAGGAGCTGCACCATAATGCTGACACATCGCACCCAGTTTTTAGGCGACATTGTGACATGTGGCAACTGACTTTCTAGTGTCATGTTAGGTGCTTGTCTCGGTTTTTTTTTCCCCAAAACATTGTACAACATACAAAAACGGTCTTGATCATACCGCAATTATGAGATGTTTCTCCATTTTACTGCGCTGAAACTGACAGGAGCAATTATTCACATCACGGTAACCTATTGGTTGTAAAAATAGGAGGCTCAGAACTGCGGTTGGCCCAGAGAAAGATGGGCAGCAGGCAGCATTTGTCTGACAGTTTTCATCCCTCAATCGCTGGGCTGTCGCCCGTCGCTCGGCTTCTCAGAGAATGATTGGGTGTCTGACAGTTGATGGCTCACAGTGTGAACACTCTGTTAGGAAACAGACTCACTCTTATTGGGAGGTTCTGCTCCAGTGCGTGACCCACAGATCTGAGGTTCCGCTGTGTTAAGCGCTAGTTCCTGAGCGCTTGGCCGTGTGTCTGCAGGTCCTGGAACAGTGGGATCTGCAGGGGAGCCCCCAGACCAGCCTGTCGGCCCCCGTCCTGCCGCACAGCGCCCCCTATCCCTCACACCTCCTGCACCGAGCTTCGGTTCCGGACTCCAGCGAGGGCTTCGACCTTAGCAAGCCTGACCCTTACGACCTGTACGAGAAATCCAGAGCCATCTACGAGAGCAGGCGTGAGTGCAAGTACACACTGTGGCAGCTTCGCTACACAGGCTTACACAAGCACACACACGCACGCGCACACTCACACACACACGCACACACACAAACACATACACACAAGCGTAAACACACGTGAGCATACTAATGCATACAGGCAGTTACTTTCTTATGTACACGCAAACACACACACACACACACATATATATACACTCACACGCACATATTTAGTTACATACAAGCATACTAACACATACAGACAATTACTCTCTCACTGAGACACACACACACACACACTCCCACATGCGCACATATTCACTCGCACATAAGCATACAAGTACAGTGAATCACTTTCTCACTTGCAGACACAAATGCACGCTCAGTCCATCAGTCACTGACACACACACACACACACACACACACACACTCTAACCCTCGCATACACTGTCACTCACCCGCACTGGGACTCATTCACTCACATCTCCTCACACACTTCAGTCTCTCAGTGGCTTGTGTTGGTCCGGTGCCGCCTGACCCCCAGCTCTCTACAGTCTCGCCCCAGATGGCAGCCAATGCTGGCGTTCCACAGATCACACTCCACTGCCACCAGCAGATGGTTCTATGGAAGCCAATAGTGGTTTGTCCCAGTGCCTCTCAGCCTCCTTGCCAGCTAACAACAGTAATACCCACTGCAGTGCAGCCAGACATGATCTGCCTGGCGGCTACTTTAGCCAGAAATTGGTGCAGTAGTGTAGCCTAAAATAAGATGAATATTTGTCGGAGAGGAAATCGCTGAAGGATAGATTGTCGCTGTGGCGTTTTTCATGGCCAAGACTGGAGTAAAGATGTGTTGCTGATGAGGAAGCTTGTGTGTCCTGCCCAATACAATCTACCACAGCTCAGCATCGCACTGAATGGAACAGATTTCACCGCGCACAGTCCAGAATGGATGAGAGCCTGCACTCCACGGATACAGAAATACAGTGAGCACCATAATTCATGGGACAGTGAAAGTTTTTTATTATGCCCCCGCCCTCCAAAGAGGAAAAGGGGCATTATGTCGACACCATGTCCGTCCGTCGTCCGTTAACTTTTCGTTTCCGTGGGATAACTACAGAAACGTCGGATTGATGTCATTTCTTAATGGCGTATTGGGAGTGGCTAGAGGAAGGTAGAGGCTAGAGGAAGGATTTGTATCAAATTGATCGTGGATTTCACATGCCAAAGAGAAACCTGAAGGCAAGGAGTTCCCAAAACAAGCAGGAACTGAACAAGACTTCAACACAGACCTGACAGGGAGTCACCAGCTCACCACAGAAGATATTCAGTGTCTGGTGATGTCGGCGCATCTCCGAATTCATGCAGTCATTGCATGCGAAGAACAAATTACCAAATTTTAAAAAATGATTGCTTTATTCCACGTAATCTCAAAATGTCCTGTATTTTATGAACATTTTTATGGACAAAATAAGTTGCCACCTCTAAACGGTTCATCAAATTTGGATGAATACATCCTCAAATTGAAGCAGACAGTCTGCACATGAAGGTCATTGTCATGGTGTCCCTTCAAACGTCCTTTCAAAAGTCCTTAACTTCAGAACCATGATAAAACCACAAGAGTACTGAGAGACCGCAAACCACCTCCGAGGCCAATAGTCCACTTTTCTAAATTAGCTATCTTTTGTCAATATTCATATTAACTGCCATATACTGGATTTAAAGTTGTACGGCATTTATTTTGTCAAGACCCAAATGCCTAATCTTGCAGTGTTAAAGCAACAATATGCGAGAACTGTTTTTTTTTTTTTTTTTTTTTTTGTGATTTGGAACCCCATCGTTTTTGAAGCTTTTTATTTGTAAGGTAAAATAGTTGCATAATGTTATTTTTACAAAATGAGAAATAATCTCTATCCGCCCCCGTGATTCAGATCCGCTATAAAATTTAATGGGTTCTTCTTTGGCTCATGATGCACTCTGCCGCCAAGTTTCCTGAAAATTGGGCCTTTGGCTTCCAGAAATCATGGGGACAGTCAAACAGATGAATCAAACACATCGGCTGGGAGCTTCTCAAATTTATTGCGAAAAAAAGTTGCCAGGACTTTGGCCTATATTGTTGTAGAACTTTGATGCACTTTCACAAAAAAATAAATAAATGAAGTTACTACTCCGGACCAAGGCTACGACCTTCCACGACCTTCTCACTGTGAGGCAACAGTGTTACCCACCGTGCCACCATGCCGTCCACTGAAATGGAAAATTTCAGCGAGCAACCAACGGACAAATGAATCATTCCCATCGATTTTTGAACTTTGCACGTTATCTTTGTTCAAAGTTGACCTACTTTCACAAAAACAATAGGTTTCTATTTTGCCCCAAGGCCTGCTTGCGTGTTAAAAGTTTATTGAGGGTTAGCGTTGGACTGAAAGTTTCAGAGTGGATATAACCAAGTAAAAAAAAGCGAACAAACTCAACTGACCAATGTGCTGGTCGAAACTGAAAATTTTGGCGAGCAACGAACGCAAATGAATCAGTTGCCGTGAGTGGGTGCTTGCTAGAAAAGTATTGCAAAAAAAAAAAAATGCATTGAGCTTTGACTGTATCATTGGACTTTATCTAACTTTGACCCACTTTCAGGAAAAACAATAGGTTACCAGTATCACCAAGGCCTACTTGCATGTGATGTTTAGTGAACTGAGAGTGGTGCTCAACAGAGAGTTACAGAGGTGATACAAGCCTGCAAACAAACTCATCTGACCAATGTGCGTCTCAACATCGGAAATTTCAGCAAGCGACAAAAAAACAAAATGAATTATGGTGCTCACTCCATGTTCTTTGTTGCACTCCTTTTGTATTTGTATTTCTTAAAATGAGTTTTTGGTCTCGAGGCGAACAGTGCTGGCGTGCCTCAGGAGGGCGTAGCTATGCCTCAGCTCAGGTGGAGTGTGGCGCATGTGTATTTGAGGATGGACTGCACACACATTGCTGGTGTGAATGTGTCTCTCTGTGGAGCTCCCCCGGTGTCGCACTTGCAGGAATTACTCAGTAACGTTTGGCCAGCACAGAGAGCACTTGGAGCTCATTAAATACATCACACTCAGCCTCTCCATCGCCAGTATTGTGGCTATTAAGCAGCACTAGGAATGTGCTTTGCTCCCATTGGCCTCTGTCTGCCCACTCTTTCTGAGAAATGAACTTCATTTTAATGAATTGCAGCAAAATTGATGAATTCAGGCCGTAATAATATAGATGGATGAGGGCATGTGACCTTAATGTACAGCAGTAAAGCACTGCGAGTGGAGTGGTGAAGTACTGCGATCGCGGCAGCTTCTGTGCTGAGTTTTTCCCTCCAAGCCTAAGGAGTGACGGATGTGTGCCTCACAGCACTGGCTGTATTCTGTGGTGCGCACTGTGTGTTATCACGCGGACTCAGCTGTGGTCGACTGTATTCTGCTGTGTGGCCGCCGGTCTGCGATGCGGACTGTGCTCTGTTTTTGTCCTCTGTTTTGTCCTATAAACCTTCACTCTTGACCACAGAGCAATTTCCTGCAAAACTGCAAAAGCAGAAATGCCAGGCAAGCATTTCGCCTGGTGATCAACACTGTTTTAATTTGTTTTCCGGGGCAAATAGGGTCCGTGAACGAGAGCAAGTCCCCTGTGTGCAGATGAGGCTGTTAAAAAACGAATGATGTAAGCTTTCCCCAAACCCTGGGAAGGGTTTTAGTGATTCTGTGATTGACAGCACCTCTGGGGATGGGATGGGGGGGCGGGCACGCCAACACAATTAGCACCCAGAAGGTGAACAGTAAGACACCTGTACACAGAATAGCCACCATCTTGTGGGATTGTTTTTGTGTGTTTTTGATGCTGTCTGTTCTGCGATAGATGGCTCCTGCTCCTGATCACAGATTCAAATTAAAATTCCAGTTCTGTGGGAGGAGGTCATCTGCTGACTTCAGAATGAAGATAAAAAGTATCTGCGGCTTTTCAGAGCTGACAAGTTGCTGTTGATGGTGTTAATTCTCACTGTGTTAATGTTAACCCTTAGAGCGCTGAAATAGATTTAAAAAATGCATAAATTTAATCATCTTGTGCTTTTGAAAACTTGTCATGTGGTAACTTATTTAAAAGAGCTCCCCATGTGGGATCTCTTGTAAACAAGTTACCTCGTCACAGGTTTTCAACAGCTTCAATTTTGGTATCTTACATTACTGAGTAACAGTAGCTGCATTTAGCACCCTAAGGGTCAATGACGTCAATTATCAATTAATTATTTAGGGCGTTGATGTTCATGGTGCAGATTTCTTAAGCCGCTCTCAGACCGGATGCGAAATGAATTTTTCGCAAGACAGATTACATTCAAAGTCAATGCAAAGATGCGAATATGACTTTCAATGCAATCTGTCGCGCAAAAAATTTGTTTCGCGTCCGGTGTGGAAGCGGCTTTGGGAGTAATATTCAGGCTGTTGGCAATCGGGACCGTCTTCATTCTCTGTTTCAAACTTGTGTTAATTACTCAAACGGTTTGGGTTAAGACGCATGGTGTCAATTAATATTGTTAATGCCTAGGGTGTTCATGTTCAGAGAGTTGCTTTTCAGGGTGTTACTGCTCACAGGGGAGATATTCTGTTAATATTCTGGGTGTTAATGCTCAGAGGAGTGATACTTTGTCAACATTCTGGGTTTTAATGCTCACAGGGTGATACTCCGTTAATTTTCTGGGTGTTAATGCTCACAGGGTGATGTTAATTTTCTGGGTGTTAATGCTCAGAGGTGATACTCTCTTAATATTCTGGGTGTTAATGCTCACAGGGGTGATACTCTGTTAATACTCTGAGTATTAATGCTCACAGCCCGTCATCACTTTCTCTGTGTAGAACCTGGCCCCTCAAACACTGCTTCGGGAATTGCCTCTGCTGGCAAGTAGACCTGCATGCGTCACGCATCACTGCTACCATCGTGCAACGTTTGCAGAACCTACGCGGAATATTTGAGCAATATTAGTCAGCTTGCGAGCATGGTTCTCAATCCTGCCCTGCTTTTGTTTTTAGAATTTTTGGTGTAATTTTTCTTTTCCCCTGTATTTATCTGTAAAGTGTTGGGAGCTTGTGTTCTATACCATTTAACTTTCTGACTAACGGTCCCACACCAGTCTTGTGTTAAACCAGAGATACTTGTAAATCAGAGCAAATACCATCGTTAACAGCCTGATTTAGGGCGCTAATGTTCAGTGCCATGCGGTCACACTAGCATTTCATTTTTCGACATCTGTTGTACTTCATGGCTGTAGTCCAAACTCGGATATAATCGGATGCTGTATCTTGTGGTAATTTTGCTGTAAATTTTTGTTTCTGATTCTGCATCACATCAGAACTGTGTCTTTAGCTGGATAACTGCCCATTGGTTGACTCACTTAATGACTCGCTTGTATTGAGACAAGTACAATTTTTCTGGAATCAAGAAGAGTAAATTGAAATGAAAGATTTATTTTGATTCTTATCATGAGGTTTATTGCGTCTTTTGTGCATAATTGACTTGCTTTCATTTTTTAGAATGGGTAACAGCCTGAGCACTCCCTTGTATAATTTTTACCCATAATCCACAGCACAGATGTTAACAGTGAACTGAATATTTGTGTTTTTGCCGCTCATTTCTGGCTATGGGCTAATGCCAGCACCTGTCTTATCTCTCCTCAGTATCTCTGGTTAAACACAGAGGCTGGAGCAGCATTCTGATTGCATGACTGGCAGTGCATGCTCACAGGTGCTTTTCTGCATTCATACTGAATGTGATGCTGATAATGGGGTATGTGGCAATGGGACAGGGTCTGTGTGTAACTGCCAGCAGGCACTGATTAACCCTTAGAGCGCCAAATGCAGCTATTGTTCGATAGATACTTTATTGAACCCCGCGGGCTAATCTGTCCTCTGCATTTCCATCCTGTAGCTCGGAGCAGTGGGCAGCAACAGAGCTGCGCCTGGGGACCAACTCCAGTTCTAAAGCCAGTTCCTTGGTCTGGAGTACTGGCAGGAGTGTCGTTATAATGCATGTTTTTGTGGGTGGGGGAAACAGGCCATAATCGAACCCGCAACCTTCTTACTGTGAGGCGGCAGTGCTATCCAGTGAGCCACCTTGTGTTATTGTTGCTCACTGATGTAAGGTTTCCCCACAGGGGATATTGTCACATAACAGGTTTTCAACAGCACAAGGTCATTTGTGTATCATTTTTTGAAAATTTATTTCAGCGCTCTAAGGGTTAAGCATGTTTGGACCCTGGTTCTGTACTCAAAGGGCTCTGCTCTGACCCAGCTGCAGGAGTGGAGTACCAGGAGTTGGAGGTCCACCTGAAGCGGCAGAAATCTGGGTTTGGGTTTCGGATCCTGGGGGGTGATGAGGCCGGTCAGCCTGTGAGTCTGGAGACTTGCGACAAGGCTCGTATGGGACGGGTTCAAATCCCGCCATTTTACTCACTAATCCTTCGCAAGATGCTTATAGGATGTGTGTTTGAGTCTCACTATCTTACACATTAATTAATCGCAAGTGGGTCAGCATCCTGACAGTTAATAATCACTAACATACCATTCATTTCAAATGGGTTCCAATCCCCCACACATTCAGTGTGAGAGCTGGTTACCATTCGGTCAGCACTGTTAGCTAATGTTTTACAGAAAGCTGTTATGCTATGGTACACTTATTGCTCTAGGACTAGGTGATTTAAATTAGCTTGTATTTAATGTTATGCCTCAAGTTTATAGTATGCCAGTAAATGTTAGCTACAAATTTAGTAAATGCTCCATTTTTAATTATACTACATATTTGGTTAATCTGTTGTTACCATGTTAGTTCATGCTACAGTAGACTAGTGTCCCAATCCCTCCGTGGTCAGTAGCATGAAAAATGAAGCTGATTACTGTGTTTTACCGATGGCCTCGTGCAAGAATGGCGTAAGTGACGCTTTGGTCAAAACTGATTTTTTTGATTGTTTTGCAATAACTTAGACTAGCCCATCTCCTGACCAACTCTGGAGTCTCAATTCCTATCCTAAAGGGGTTAAAATGCCTTTTTAACATTGGTGCATCTGTGATCGAAATGGTCATCTTCGCCCATGCTTAATGGCCTTAAGTGCAATTTGCTAATTATCTCCCAAGTTACAAAGAATTATGAAAATGTCTAGTAGGCATCCCAATAGGTTGCCAAGTACTATACTTCTATCATGGATAGTTCAGCATATAGCTAACAGGTGGCGCTGTGGCAATTTTTTGGCTCGCCTGTAAAATCTGTAAAATGTCACTTACGCCCTTCTTGCACAAGGCCATTGTTACGTAAATACAGTACAAGTACATTGTACTGATAGTGGTTTGCATGTATAGATCCTGATTGGGGCGATCATCGAGAACAGCCCCGCAGATCGGGACGGCCGTCTGAAGCCTGGAGACGAGCTGGTGTCTGTGGACCGGATACCTGTCGCAGGACAGACGCACAGATATGTCATCGACCTGATGCACGCCGCCGCCCGAAATGGTCAGGTGACCATGACCGTGAGGAGGAGGGTCCAGCCCACAGGTGAGCCAGTCCCGCACCTGCAGTGCACTCACTGCGAGGGGAAAGAAGGATAGTGCTCTGTACTATGCTTACCTACTATATTATCCAGGTGGCTGCATAGTGACGCAAAAGGTTGTTATTTCTTGTGGGTTCCTTCCAGTTGGTGCTGACTGTTAGCTCTGATATTTGGATGTTTGCAACCATGTAGCACTGGGGTCTCAAACTGGTCTGTTAAAGGGCAGAGGGACAGCAGGTTTTCAATCCAGCCAAGCAGAAGCTCACCTGATACAGCTAATTTAATAATTTAGATCAGTTTGACACCCCTGATATAGAGAATCGAGCAGGAATTCCTTCACTGAGAGTCACTTAGCCAGTATTGCCCTGTGCATGTGAGGAAAAGTCAGGCTGTCAGCCTTGTGGGTTATTATCTGGCTGTACCTCTAGGGGGTGCTGGTGAGGACTGTAGTGTTCTCAGAGGTTTTCTTGCGTTTTGGGCTGTGCTTTAGCCAGTAGGGGTCGCTCTTGGTTTACCGGACTGCATAATCCATGTTTGACTAAAGACAGAAATGTTTTCTTGGGAAAAATTGCCAACAGCGACATCAAAGATCTTAATGTAAAGTGTCAACAGTTTATATGAGTATCCTAAAGCTATTCGCTTACATGTCAGTTGCCATCTTTGAAAGCATTTCTGATTATCGTTGTCTTAAGTGGCAGTTTAAGTTCACCTTCCAGCAAAGATTCTAAATTGATAGGAACATTCATTACATAAAGCAGCACTAGACATCCGCAAAAATGCTGTGTTTAACCACAGGCTGTTGAACATACGCACCCAATAAATGCAGGCGAGAGGATGATCGGGAGAGAAACATCTCCTCCATTTTAATAATTTCTCTGTCGCTGCCAGTTTAGGACTGTAACACAGCCTGTATGGGCATTACCGAGTGGATCTGCCTCGTACTCTCAGTTGCACTCCAACAAAAAATGAATATAAACATGGAAAATATAAAAGCGAGTCTTTGTACTCTGAAGACTGATTGACTACATTAATAATGAATCTGTTACTCAACCTTAGAACGAGTCAATGTTTACAACAAAATTCACGGTCAGTTTGCTGCTAACCAATGTCAGCTGTCCACCGAGGAGTAAACTTTGGTCAAGCAAACAGGACTGCATCGGAAGACGTAGCATTAGTTCTCGCACCAGCATCATGAGCTTACTAGCTACAATTTAGTTTTGATCGTTTCTCGCACCCTCAGACCTTTAAAGGCCTTCCTCCTGCTCTCACTCCTCTCAGTAGAGTGGATATTGTGAGTTGAATGTATTTGGATTTTAACTGGGTGTGGAAAGGAGATGAGCTCTCCTGATTGGTTGGATGGAAAAGAGGTTTTGGATAACGTATAGTAAGAGCAGGGCTCCCCGAAACACAAGCCATATGGAGAAAAAAGGGAAAATCAGTTACTTTGTGTACAAGCTACAGCCTAAATTATTTCCTATAAATTCAGTATTATGGTAGTTTAAATCCCTTATATATGTTGAAAGAAATTTAAGGACCAAAAAAGGTTTAATAGTACCTGTAATAAGCTGAAAGTTATCAACTTGGCTATCCCGGGAAACCCTCGCTCAACGATGCTGACAGGTTACTCTCTTTCTCTGGGATTGGTCCATCAGAAATCAACCTGTCTCTGATTTGTTGGTCTCCAGTTAGTCTATGATATTTTATTTTGTAATTGGCTCATATGTAAGGACCATGTTTTTGGCTCAAATTCACATAGCCTGTTAGCAATCAGCATGTCTGCCTGTGCTTGGCAGCATGCCTGCAGCACCTCAGAGAGAGAAGGTTTGATTGGCTTCTGAATGCTCGTTAATCTCCGCAGTGTAATGAGGGTTTAGACAAGCCTGATTGGACTGGTGTCTCTACTCCTCTCTGTCAGGGAGATTTCTCGTATTTTAGGCGCGGAGCGTTTTATCAAAGGGGATTTTTCCGGCTTGCATGTCTCCTGCATACGAATAAGCAGTGTCTGACGCGAGTCTGGGTCATGTGAGGTGAACTCGCGAATGAGACTGAATGTGCTGTTCCGAGCAGACGTGACTGAGCAGGGGCCTTTGTAGGTGAAGCTGGGTAATATAAACTACATTGGGTCCGGACAGTGATTATTATGCCGTCGGGCATATAGTGTGTCTGTTCCAAGCTGCGGATCTGCAGAGCACATACAGATATACAGAATGTGTCAATGCGCAGCTCAGCACGCGCACACGTACTTGCCTAGACATGCATACAAATTCACACTCCCACTATAAATTCCACAGACATGCTTGTGCCCGGTGCCTGCACTCTGAAACTAACATGGATATACACACAAAAGCACGCCCACAAGATGTTCATTCATGAAGTGGGCAATGGAAAGCCCTGCTTTACCCCTTTGCTTCGCTTACCCACTCTGTGACACACTCTCACTGCAGCTGAAGTATGCCCTAAGAATGGCCGGAGCCCTGGCGCGTTGTCGACACAACACAGTTCGCCGAGGAGTGAATTTGCAACCGCCGGGTATCCCGCCAAGGCCAGCGGTGCCCTGCCCACAGCTCCCGGCTCCTCCCCCCCAGAGCGATTCGCTGCCCACAGCTTGCAGACTAGTGATGTCATCATTCACCGGAAGGAGAACGAAGGCTTTGGATTCGTCATCATCAGCTCGCTGAACCGACCGGAAACCAGCGCCACTATCAGTGAGTGTTCACTACTTTCTAACAGGAAATGCCACTATCAGTGAGTGTTCACCACTCTCTAACAAGAAATGCCACTTTCAGTGAGTTTTCACTACTCTCTAACAAGAAATGCCACTATCAGTGAGTTTTCACTACTTTCTAACAGGAAATGCCACTATCAGTGAGTTTTCACTACTTTCTAACAAGAAACGCCACTATCAGTGAGTGTTCACTACTTTCTAACAGGAAATGCCCCTAGCAGTGAGTGTTCACCACTCTCTAACAAGAAATGCCACTATCAGTGAGTTTTCACTACTTTCTAACAAGAAATGCCACTATCAGTGAGTGTTCACTACTTACTGACAGGAAATGCCCCTGGCAGTGAATGTTCACTACTCCCTAATAAGAAATGCTACTATCAGTAAGTGTTCACTACTCTCTAACAGGAAATGCCACTATCCGTGCATGTTCACTACTTTCTAACAGGAAATGCCCCTCGCAGTGAGTGTTCACTACTCTCTAGCAGAAAATGCCACTATCAGTGAGTGTTCACTACTCTAACAGGAAATGCCCCTAGCAGTGAGTGTTCACTACTCTCTAACAAGAAATGCCACTATCAGTGAGTGTTCATTACTCTCTAACAGGAAATGCCCCTAGTAGTGAGTGTTCACTACTCTCTAACAAGAAATGCCACTATCAGTGAGTGTTCATTACTCTCTAACAGGAAATGCCCCTAGTAGTGAGTGTTCACTACTCTCTAACAAGAAATGCCACTATCAGTGAGTGTTCACTACTTTCTAACAGGAAATGCCCCTAGCAGTGAGTGTTCACTACTCTCTGACAGGAAATGCCCCTAGTAGTGAGTGTTCACTATTCTCTAACAGAAAATACCCCTAGCAGTGTGTGTTCACTACTCTCTAACAGGAAATGCCAATATCAGCGAGTGTTCTCTACTTTCTAACAGGAAATGCCCCTAGCAGTGAGTGTTCACTACCCTAACAGGAAATGCCCCAAGCAGTGAGTGTTCACTACTCTCTGACAGGAAATGCCACTATCATACATAAAGCATTTTTATGATCAAACTTATAGTCAATTAAAAACATATGCTTGTGGTGGCCTTCAGACCTCAGGTATGTCTGAGTATGTTTTAGACTGTTCTTTGAGATGCTTTTGCTTTTCAGATCTGAACCAATAAAGTGCAGCTCTCTCTACACTGAGTGCTTCAGGTTGCTTGCTGTGAGCGCAGAGTAATTAATTAAGTTAAGTTTGCCAAAATAGGGTTGAAAACCTATGTGATGGCGGATCTCAGGATAGACAGTTGGTCACCCCTGTACAACATTCCCTCAGGAGAGGTGATTCGCTCGTGACGCTCTGTGTCCATGTCTCCCCCTCAGCTGTGCCCCATAAGATCGGCCGCATCATCGAGGGCAGCCCGGCGGACCGCTGCGGGAAGCTGAAGGTGGGAGATCGCATCCTGGCGGTGAACAGCCAGTCCATCATCAGTATGCCGCACGCCGACATCGTCAAACTCATCAAGGACGCGGGACTCAGCGTCACGCTGCACATCGTCCAGCAGGAAGGTTCGCATCTGCCTGACTTTTAAGGGGCATCGCTGTGACCCCTTCACTCTCACCTTTGTGTAAATAGGAATCTATTTGACCCCCTACTAAAGGGGAATCTCTCTGACCCCTGACCTAAGGGCAATCCCTTTGGCCCCATATTAAAGGGGAATCTCTGTGACCCCCTTTTGAAAGGGAATCTCTGTGACCTCTCACATAAGGGAAATCCCCTTTCATCCCTCACTAAAGGGGAACCTCTGTGACCTCTGATGTAAGGGAAGTGCCCTTTGACCCCTCACTAAAGGGGAATCCCTGCGATCCCTCACTTACGTGAATCTCTGTGACCCTTCACTTAAGGGAAATCCCCTTTGACCCCTCACTGAAGGAGAATCTCTTTGACCCCTAACTAAAGGTAAATCTCTTTGACCTCTCACTTAAGAGGAACCTCAGTAAAGGTGAATCTCTGTCCCCTCACTAAAGGGGAATCCCTGTGGCCCCTCATTGAAGGAGAATATCTGTGACCCCCTTACTAAAGGGAAACTCTGTCCGTCAGTAAGGAGGGAATTCTCTTACTCATTCCAAAAAGTGAACCTCACTCTTAGGGAAATTCTCTAATACCTTTAAGGGTTACATGTGTGAGATGTATTTTTGCTCATGACAGTTTGCTATCACTTTGTAAGACTGTGCAACTGTGCTTGGCTGTTTTTAAATGTGGGTAGAGTCCATTGGGAATATGTCTCCAGATATGGGACTGAATTATAATGTTGTACTCTGGGGTTTTTCCCGCTGGCACTTTTGCCCATTCCATGTTGAACTGTGCTGAGCTGATTTGCTTTTCCATTGCCATTATAAGCACACCATGTTGTGCCAAGCGGAGTAGGCCCAAAGCTCGTCGGATCTGGCCTCAAGCAGGTTACGGCGACATAAGAGGGCTTCACCAACAACCACGGTGCAGTGCAATGGTTCAGCGCTTACGAAGGTGCTGGTTTTAAATGCCCTTGACTCAAAACAAGGGGGTCATCACTTAAGCCACACCGTATGGTGGATGGTCCTGTTGTAATGAAAACGAGTTGAGTCAGGCCAGCAGGTGTTTGGAAGGAGGCCAAGGGTTTCATCTTTTGCTTTCACTTAATGCCTGCGTCCATATCTCTGTCTCTGCATCTGCTTACATTGTGTGTGTGTGTGTTTGTGTGTGTGTGTGTGTGTGTGTTTCACAGAGCTGCATAGTCCACCCTCAGGGCCCAGCTCAGAGAAGCAGAGCCCCATGGCCCAACAGCACTGTCCTGTAACCCAGCCAAGTCCTGTAGCACAGCCCAGCACTGTGACCCAACCCAGCACGGTGACCCAGCCTACCACAGTGACTCAACCAAGCACTGTTGGCCAGCCGGGCACAGTCCCTCAACCCGGCGTAGTGACTCAACCCAGCACAGCCACTCAACCGAGTGTGCTGACCCAACCCAGCATAGTGACCCAACCCAGCGCGATGACTCAACAGGGCCCTGGTATCCAGGTCCAAGCAGGCCCCGCCCCAGTTCCTGCCCCTGGTACTGTCATTGGCTCTGTCCCACCTCCCCAGCTCTACGCCCACGACAGCAGGTAAAGTAACCTGCACACCCACATTGGCCAGCAGTAAGGGTGACCCAGTGCTTTCTGGGATGTTACCGGACTCAGTACAGCAATAGCCTGCGTTCGGGTTCACTTTTTGAATCGGAGGTCATTCCATGTGCTATCCTGCAGAAAACAAGCGTCTTTGAAGATATTAGTTTTGCATGTGACCTCTTGGGCTTTTTGGGCATGACATCTTCAGCCCTGCTTTATAAGCAGGCCTACCGAAGACGGCCAAGCTGTAACAAAAGTTTATCGGATGTCTACCTTTTTCAAATAACCAGCAACACGATGTCGAAAACATGCCACATTCCCGCAAAACTTCTCGCCTCAACACTTTAAACTCGATAAATTTTTACCAGAACCAAACTCAAATAAATCGTGGAGCCTGTAACAAACTCTGTGACGAACCAGAGTTGCGGTGTGAAGTTTTGCAAGAATGTGGCGTGTTTTCGATATCGTGTTGCTGGTTATTTGTTGTTACAGCTTTTGTTACAGCTCAGATGTTTTCTTCGGTAGGCCTGATAAGGATGAACTGTCATTTAGTTTGTTGGTCCAAATGGACATTTGGTGCATCTGGCATGTAAACTGTGCAAATTAGGCAGAAAATCCAGACAGCTCCGGCAATGATGGAGCTAGCACAGCCTATAGTGCAAGTTAAGAAGATTTTTCTGGATCGCAGCTCTTCATCTCAGCGGCTTGTCTGTAGTTGTTTTAAATAAGGTAGCCTCAATTTAAGTTGACCCACACCTTGCTGAATAAAATAACTCAATTTCCTCATATAAATCAATTTCATGTGAGCTTACATAATTTTAAACGTATTTCAGTAAATTTTTATCTTTATTATTTTTGTTACAACTTCACTGTCTTACAGAGTACTCTTGCAGAGATCGGTCTTGGTATTTCTAATCAGCTTTGGAAGCAAGGTATTACACAAACTTGGCACTGCGCTCTAGTGGTGCAAACAGGTATTGCACCACAAATGCACGTTCTTAACTAGGTACAACAGTCAGTCAGTGAATCAGTCAGTCAGAAAAGGATAAATGCTTTCACATCCCTTAACTTTGGGTCAGAAACTGTTTAAAAACTGGTGAAAAACCTCTGTAGATTCCAGAAAATTTTATTGACTGGAGAACAATGAGAAAATGTCTATTAGAAGCAGAACTTTCTGGAAATCTGCTGACACTCTGCAGGGTTCTTTGGGAAAAGTATTTCAGGATTGAGTCAGACCCCAATGTCTGTCACCACAGAAAAACTCCACCTTTTTGAGCTTCCTTCTGAAATGACTGAATCCTTACAAGCAGCTGAGTCACAGCATACCTCTTTGTTACCCAGCGGTCATGCCACATATTGTAATGCTGCACGGAGAGCTCTTACCGTTGTCCGACAGCTGTTTGGGTTCACGTTTTGAATGATCGATCTTCTGTTGAAAGAAGCCTCATTGTACTGTGGTGATCCATCTCATCTCCTGCTCTAATCCTGATGAGTGCTGTTTACATCACGGTCTCAATCACATCTGTTCTTAATTACATGGGAAATTTGGTATCATTTTAGAAAATAGTCACATTTTTGAGCGCAGCATTGATTAGGTGTTGATTTCAGTTCTGAATGTGGCGCTGAGCATGCTGCTGGCCTCCTGTAATTGGCTCGGTTGTTAGCTACAGGTCGGAGGTAAAAGCCAGGCAAGACGTGAAACCAGACTACCGACAGCCAACGTTCACCGATTACCGACAGCCCCCGGTGGACTACCGGCATCCTCCTGTGGCCGATTACCGTCAACCCCCCACCATAGACTACCGACAGCCCCCACTGTTGGACTACAGACAGCACTCACCCGATGCGCGGCAGTTCCCAATCCCAGACTACAGACAGCTACAGGTAACGAATCTGTTCCAACCCTCGTAATAGACACTGTACACAACTGCTAGTTTACACCTTACTTCATTCATATTAAAGGCACTTGTACTACCTCAGGTTACAAGCCCATTAGTGTCCTCATTCTGGCGACTCTAGAGATGGCAAAGGGTATAAAGCCTAATGATAACAACAGGCACCAGATCGTGGGTCACAAATGTCCTTCGAACAGTTACGGCTAATTGAGCTGTGATGCCATGAAGCAAGAGGTCTACCAGTCTTTCAGTGGGGCATTTGGAAATTTAAGTGAGTTTTGATGGGTAAAAATAAAATCCGCCACATAACATAAAAACTCACACCCATCTAAACCCATCTGAATTTTAGAATGCCCTCCTAAAAGGTGGGTAAACTGGTGGTGCTTGGCCAAACCCTTGCCATAGAGTATTATGTGCATTGTCCAATACATGCAATAAACTGAAATGACTAAATTTAAGCAGAAGTGGACCCAGTGCTCAGAAACAGTTGGACCATTGTGTAATTGTGTGTATGTGTGTATGCATGCATGCGGACGTGTGTGTGTGTGTGTGTGTGTGCAATTACAAGTGAGTCTTTTATAGCAGTGCACATACCTGTGTGTCCGTGTGCAAGTTTTGTGCTGTTTGTGTTTGAAAATTTACCCCAGTGCTTCTCCGTAGGACTTTGACTACTTCACAGTGGATCTGGAGAAGAGTGTGAAAGGGTTCGGGTTCAGCATCCGCGGGGGCAGGGAGTACAAAATGGACCTTTTCATCCTGCGCCTGGCTGAAGACGGTCCCGCCATCCGCAACGGCAGAATGAGGGTATGCCAATGTCATTTTCTGTCGCAACAGGAAGTCCTGCTCTCCCTGCATGCTGCGCCATCGACGCTGTCATGTCAGTTTTTCCCCTGGTTTGTTCCAACTTAATAAATAAGGACTGAAAGGCACTTCCACAGTAAATATGAAGCGGTCTCTGCACCTGTGGTTTGTTCTCGGTTTACTGATTTGAGGACCTGTGTATGTTTATATCGCCTCTGCCGTAAACAGTAGAATTCTCAGGGCGGTGAACTTTGGCCTGACTACATTCCTTAAAAACAAACTCTGTTTTAAGTTTCCTAGAGATAAAGGAAAAGGCAAATGCCCTTTTCCTCCCTAAACAATCACCACCCCAAATAATAAAAAGTTGGGACAGTGTATTAAATTAGAATTTAAACTGAAAACAGTGATTTGTTGATTAACGTTGGCCGACATTATAGTGAAAATGATACCATAGCACTTTATTTGATGTTTCACCATATGAATTTTATTGATTTTCTTTTGTAATCATTCATTGTAGCCCCCGTACGAAGTCGGGAGGTTTACTGTGGATTCATGCGCCTTGTCTTCGCCTCCACGTACGTAGACACTTCCTTGTGGACGGAGTACAGGCTTTCGATATTGGTTGCCTTGGCGACAGTATTGGACGAATAATGCACTACAAAGTGGATAAGCTGGCTAAACTGGGGCAACTCCCATGCGGTCGCGGCCAACCAGACTGTGTAGTTTAAATTGTGATTCTTGCAGCATCTTTAAAAAAAAAAAAGTTGGGACAGTACAATTTGGCCAGATGATCATAAAATATCATGTCCTCCTACTGTCTGCAGTGAAATACAAATAAATTTGCAAATCACTGCTTTCTGTTTGAATGTCCGTCTTTCACACCGTCCCGACTTCTCCTGTGTTGGGGTCGGAGTACATTTGTGAGGGGTTGCATCTCTGTCCATCCCACCTCAGCTCCTGATTCTGGAGTGTTTCATCAATATGTCTACTCGTAGAAAGGCAGAGTATCCTCTGGTTTGAAGCACCTGTTCAGATGGTGTTATGTGGATTTATTTTAAGCCCTGAAAGCTCCTGCGTTTGCCTGTCATATGCTATTTCATTCTCTAATACTGAATGTGGATTTTCCTGAGTCCTCTTGAATGCCATGGGTTTTGGAAACTGGCAGTTTGAGCTGAACAGAAGTGAGTCTGGTTTGTGTATCTGTACCTTGTGGGTGAGGAACTTTGTTGTCTCAGTGGAAGAATGGTTCTAAGTTAGTTTGAATTGTTTTGAATTGTTGCACAAAATTTTCAGAAAACACGTCCAAGGATCACCTGATTGAATTTTGGACCTAACTGGGTCAAGGTAGAGGTCACTGAAAAACTGGGAGGGGTATGTTTTGCCTTGAACCTCTTGTTTTTATTTTACTTGCATATCTGTCTGTTAGCTTTTTGTTTCTTTGCCATTTTTATTTATCACATAAATGGAATCGTTTTCGTTCATCCTAGCTCATTACATATTTTTGACACTACCCTAGGTACATATCACTTGCGAAAATTTCATTGACTGAGAGTGCGGGGAAAAAACATTGCGCTGCTTTACGTCACGCAGTTAATATTTTGTCTGACTGAGTATCAAGTGTAACGTTGGTTAAATTGGTATGGCCTAGCGCTGTAGCGAGCTTGCTAAGTGCCACACTCATAACTATGTTGGCATTATTTATCTAGCTAGTGTATACGCAGTAACTTTCCATAACTATTGTGTAACAATAGCTTGTAAGCTAGCGAGCAAGTGAGCTAGCGTTACCTAGCTACTCAGTTGACTGTGAACTGAGAAACCGTTACTAGTTCAAACGTGAATGTATGTGATTCACTGACTGAGTGAGTAGCAGAGTGATGGAGTTGGCTGAATGCTAACATGTAAGGGGAATTACCATTAAGGCACTAACTGAAAATAAGTTTGTTTCCTGTTAAAGAAACTTATAAACAAGTTATGTGATAAACAGAATCTTATACTCTCATAATAAAATAATCAGTCTCCTGGAGTAAATTTTAGGTTTTTGAAAATATCCCAGCTACCTCTCGATAGGTTGATTCCTCAAAGCACATGACGTCACTTTCTAGAAAAATCATGTTCATGACTGCTTGCACACAGCAAACATTGTGTATACATTGTAGCATGTTTCATTTTTCACACATCAATTGAAAAACGTAGATTGAAATGATGGAAAGTGACACTGAAAGGGTATCTGTCATGGATTCTGAGGATGAGTTGAGTTGAACCTAAATAGTATTTCAGATGAGTTTTCTAGCAGAAATGTTTTGGAATGGAGTGATATTTCGCCAGAGGATGTACAGCCTATGACATCGACATTTGGACATTGCAGATCCATCGCCCATAAAATACAAAAATACTTGAATGAGTTTTTTTGTGTGACATTTTTCCTCATGTAGGCCAGTTTGGGGATGAGTCAGGGGCCCACAATGTACTGTACTGTGCTTCAGTGCACTGTGGCTTCAACCACATCCTTCTGAGACTCAAGATAAAGGTCACAGACCTCCACCACACTCTATGTCCCCCCCCCCCCCCCGCCCTTCCGTATTTCAGAACAACAACCAGTTTACTCATCACTAAACCTGACATATTTTCATAATATATTCATATTAGAGTGAGAGTGTAGTTGATTGACATAATTATGCTAAGCTCTTCGTTATAAATGCTGCCAGTGGGGTGTGAAATGAGCGCTGAGCACCTGCCCGTTGACCTCAGTTGGTGATGATTAAAGGCCACTGTGTTCTGTCTCCAACCTCCGCTCTGATTTCTGTAATAACAGTTAATGGCCGACCTTTTATCATCCATTGTAATCCTCGCTCTCTCCTGAATTAGCTTCCCTTTAATGGGCCCGGTAACATTTATCCCCGTAATTGGTTTCTTCACCTTGTGCTGTAAGGATAGAAAGGGTGGCTGGTGTTTAAAGCACTGAGGTAACCAGTGAAAACCAGAGGGCAGTTGGAGAGTGAATTACCTTCGCCGTGTTGCAATTCGTTGACCAGAAGAATTATCATTAAACGTGAGTGTTCAACGAATGTGGACTGTGCCATCCTAACATGCATAGAAATTCTTTCGGTTCCTTCGTGTTGCAATTTGTTGGCAGAGGATTATTGAACATGAGTGTTGAACGAGTGGATTAAGAAAGGCAGTTGGGTCTCCACCAAACTTTGATCACTTACTTGTTAGCTCCTTATCTGTGAGCATAAAAATTTTCCTTGACATCGATCCATTCATTTTTGAGATATTGTGTTACCTAAAGGACAAGCGAATGAGAAAACAAACAAAGAAACGACAGTGAACTTAGGGGGGCTCATCCTGTGAAGTCGCTCCTCAGGTGTGTTGATCTTGTCCCTCAGTCTGTAGTCCGTAGACTGGCTCGTAATGGCCATGGTCATCGCCTGACAAGTGTCCCGTCTCCTCGACCTCTCTACTGTTTGCCGCAGGTGGGTGATCAGATCATCGAGATCAACGGTGAAACCACGCGTGACATGACTCATGCTCGAGCCATCGAGCTCATCAAGTCCGGCGGGCGCCGGGTTCGACTGCTGCTGAAAAGGGGGACTGGCCAGGTCCCTGAATATGGTTAGTGTCCCACACAGTTTTCACCTGGTCACTACGGGATCTGCATTCTAACATCCACTTTCTGTCTCCTGTAATCAACCAAACTGAACACTGTATACCAAGATTATATTAACATTACATATCTCTTTGACAAGAATGTAGTTTCTGTCTCTGCACCTAGTAGTTTGTCTTTGTCCAAATCCCTTCAGCAAACAGAACCTTTTCTTCTTTACTAACTGTACAGTATGTGACTATTTTGATAGGCTGTGAGTTAAAATAATTATTCACTGTGTGTGCTTCTGACTGACTATTGGTTAACTCCCATGACTCATGTCTGAATGGCTGTGGGTTAAGTAATGATTAGTCTAACAGTGTGTGAGTGTCTGGCTGTAAGTTAACTCAAATGATTTTTGTAGGGGTCTGAGTGCGTCTGTTTGCCTGTCAGTTAACTCAAATGATTTGAATAACGGTATGAGTGTGTCTGTTTGCCTGTCAGTTAACTCTAGTGATTTGGGTAACAGTATGAGTGTGTCTTTTTGCCTGTCAGTTAACTCTAATGATTTGTATGACAGTATGAGTGCGTCTTTTTGCCTGTCAGTTAACTCTTATGATTTGTATGACAGTATGAGTGCGTCTTTTTGCCTGTCAGTTAACTCTAATGATTTGTATGACAGTATGAGTGTGTCTGTTTGCCTGTCAGTTAACTCTAATGATTTGTATGACAGTATGAGTGTGTCTGTTTGCCTGTCAGTTAACTCTAGTGATTTGGGTAACAGTATGAGTGTGTCTGTTTGCCTGTCAGTTAACTCTAATGATTTGTATGACAGTATGAGTGTGTCTTTTTGCCTGTCCGTTAACTCTAATGATTTGTATGACAGTATGAGTGTGTCTGTTTGCCTGTCAGTTAACTCTAGTGATTTGGGTAACAGTATGAGTGTGTCTGTTTGCCTGTCAGTTAACTCTAATGATTTGTATGACAGTATGAGTGTGTCTGTTTGCCTGTCAGTTAACTCTAATGATTAGTATGATAGTATGAGTGTGTCTTTTTGCCTGTCAGTTAACTCTAATGATTTGTATGACAGTATGAGTGTGTGTTTGCCTGTCAGTTAACTCTAATGATTTGTATGACAGTATGAGTGTGTCTGTTTGCCTGTCAGTTAACTCTAGTGATTTGTATGACAGCATGAGTGTGTCTGTTTGCCTGTCAGTTAACTCAAATAATTTGTATGACAGTATGAGTGTGTCTGTTTGCCTGTCAGTTAACTCAAATGATTTGAATAACGGTATGAGTGTGACTGTTTGCCTGTCACTTAACTCTAGTGATGTGGGTAACAGTATAAGTGTCTTTTTGCCTGTCAGTTAACTCTAATGATTTGTATGACAGTATGAGTGTGTCTGTTTGCCTGTCAGTTAACTCAAATAATTTGTATGACAGTATGAGTGCGTCTGTTTGCCTGTCAGTTAGCTCTAATGATTTGTATGACAGTATGAGTGTCTGTTTGCCTGTCAGTTAACTCTAATGATTTGTATGACAGCATGAGTGTGTCTGTTTGCCTGTCAGTTAACTCTAATGATTTGTATGACAGTATGAATGCCTATGTTTGCCTATCAATTAACTCTAATGATTTTGTATGACAGTATGAGTGCGTCTGTTTGCCTGTCAGTTAACTCTAATGATTTGTATGACAGCATGAGTGTGTCTGTTTGCCTGTCAGTTAACTCAAATGATTTGTATGACAGTATGAGTGTGTCTGTTTGCCTGTCAGTTAACTCTAATTATCTATATAACAGAATGAGTGCGTCTTTTTGCCTGTCAGTTAACTGTAATTATCTATATAACAGAATGAGTGCGTCTTTTTGCCTGTCAGTTAACTCTAATGATTTGTATGAGAGTATGAGTGTGTCTGTTTGCCTGTCAGTCTACTCTAATGAGGTGTATAACAGTATGAGTGTGTCTTTTTGCCTGTCAGTTAACTCTAATGATTTGTCTAGGCTGTTCCTCCGCTTCCTTTAGGAATGGTACCTTCCAGTCTCTCCATGTGCATGAAAAGTGACACGCATGGCTCCCCCTTTTTCTTCATAATGGGCCATTCTAAAGACACGGTTTGTAGACACTGGCATGCATTCTTTCCTTGCTCATGCTGTTTCTATTCTGTGCTTCACTTCTGCGTTGCTGGGGTATCTGCGGTATTTGGAGGTATTTGGATTGGTACCAATGGCAGTTTTTGGGGTGATAATTGGCCTTATACGCGGGTGTGCAGTGTTTTGAAGGATGCAGTGCTATGTGAGTTTTGGAGCTCTGGTCAGCTTTCTGTTTTGTCGAAAGTGCAATTTTCATTTTCTGTTTTGTTTCTTGCCATGATTAAAGTAAATAAGACTACAATGTATACTTGCCTCTACTGAATTCATGAGAGAGCTGCCTCTCCAGGTATCTTAACTGCAGGATTTTTATTGGCTGACAATTTAATGCGACTTTATCCAGTCTGAACACTAGCTATTCCTCTTAACGACAATTATTTTTGGAATTTACAAAGGAGGGTTGCGTTTCAAGCAATCTTAAGGTGCTTGGAAGTGCCATTTCAGTTCTATTCAGTCATCTATCACTGATTTTGTAATAGATGTATTGCTACACAGTATTCATACTCAATAGTTTATCTTGCACATAGCGCTGTTGCCCTCTGGTCTTCAGTTCTCACAAGACTGTTCAGGAAGATTTAATAGTGAAGCCCATTTAGATAACTAAAATCAGCCGCACCCATGGCAGCCCGCAGTAGAATGCTATCTGGAAGATGGTGGTGTAATTTGCTTGGCTTTACTGTCAATGTGAAGATGCAGCTTAGGGCTTTACCCGGCCATTTTGGCTGCTATTATCTCTTTGCCCACGCAAAACAGATAGTGATTTGTTTACTCAGAGTAAGGACTGCAGAATTCCCCTTACAATCCAGCCATCTCTACACCACGGTCTCTGCAGAAACTAGCAACAACAGTATAGTCAAGCAGAGCTGAGCTCCATGTCTTTGCAGGTACATTCATAAAGTCAAAAGTCACAAATTTCATATTGTGAATTTCAAATTGGGAATTTACGCAATTAATTTTCTGAATTGTTTGATTGAAATGACATAATCAATATTATAAGCCAACGACTTTTTTTAATAGTCATAACAAAAATATATGTATTGTATTATATTGCGCGCTTTATTGGTAGATGTCTGTACTGCACAGAAATTATTCCTGTGTGGTTAAAATAATTACATTGGCCCAGTATGGGCAGGTGTCAGGTGATGCATTCAATGACCCTTTTCTGTTTCTTAGTAGATAGCTCCGCCCCCCGAGACACTCTCCCCGCAGCCACCGCAAGCCTCTCGGAAGTAGCTCTACCCCTCGACCATCTTCTGACTGCGTCTTTGCCTTCATCTCATCCTCTGGCCCCACCCCCTGACTCCGCCCACCGGCTGCACCTGGACGTGGGGCCGGAGGGAGGAGGGGAGCACGTCGAGAGCCCCACCCAAGACCTGCCCGGATTGGGGAGGCAGGGCGGGAGTGGGAGGGGCAGGCACCGGGAGAGTGGCAGGCCCATCCGAAGAGGGGGCGGGGCTGCCAACGAACAACCGGGGGATGTCAAACCCCAAAAAACCAACAAGGTGAGGTCACAGGAGACGGGAAGCGCTGGGGAGAGCAACGCCGCCCCCTGCAGGGAGATGAGGGAACAGCCGCGGTCCCCGAAAGGCACCAGCCTGAATGGCAGCAGCCAGGGCAGCGGTTGCCAGAGCGCTGAATGCAGTCGCACAGCCCCTGCAGATCCAGCCGCGGAGAAGCCTCGGCCCCCTCCGGGCGCCAGGACCATCAACAGCGGTAGCGGGATTAGTGGCACAGCTAGCAGAAAGGCCACAGTCTCTCCCGGTCCCTGGAAGATCCCAGGCTCCGATAAGCTGCCCAGCTCGCTACGGCCTGGACCATCCACTGTGAGCAGATAACAGCTTAAAACCACCACCAAGGGGCAGCGTGGCACCCGTCTGCTCTTCAGCCCCACCCAGACACCCCCTGCAAACGCATGCGCTCCATTCCTCCGAGTCTGTCATTGGGTTTTTTTTTTAATATCATTGTCTTTATTTATATTTTATACTCCATTTTAAATTATTTCCATTTAATGAAGTTACACCACCCACCTTAAAGCTAAAGCTGGACACGTACAGTGAAATGGAGAAAGCAAACTGGATGTGCAATGTTGGGGGGGGGGGGCTTTTAAAGATGTTTAGCCCAAATAGAGGAACTTATCTTCTCCTGGCCTGTGGAGTTCTGAAAAGCCCTCGCTTGGCAGTGGCCAATTTAGTACTCTGTAGCTTAAAGCAGCAGCGATGTCACAGCCGGATGGATTCTACGGCTGTTCCATTTCCTCACATCAAGGATTGTGTTTTATCGGGCGTGGAAATGCTAGAGGGGTTCGAGAAAGAACAGAGGAGCCAAACTACACAGGATATTTCTCTGCAAACTGCCTTAAACCTGTACCGAAACGGCACTGACATGGAAGATATCGCCAATCATTCAGCTGATTTCACCATAAATGTATACATATGTTATATAAGTATGTGTATAAGTATGTAAATTCGATCACCTATAAATATATCTGGGTGGGCTAGCGCTAGTTCTGAAGCTTATACATTACATCTGCAGCTGGTGCAGAAACTGTAAAAAACAAAAAGAATGCATCTCTCCATAAGGTGTCAGTTCTGTGTTCCTGCTTTGGGTCAGTGTGGCTTATCTTATTCATACTGAAAAATTAACAGAAAAGACAAAAAACCTTTGTGGAAGGTTCCTGAAGGTCCTCTCTCTTGTGCTCTCCACCCCAACTCCCCCCCCCCCCAAAAAAAAAAGGGTGACGTCTCATTGGCTGGACTGGAGCGGTGGTTTGTGCAAGCGGGTGGGGCTGAGTGCCTTACAATTGTAGTCTCACTTGGCAGTCGTATGACATGTCTGGATTTTCCTAGTCTGGAGTTTAAGATCCTTTATGTGTGATGAGAGGCAAACTCTAGCTGGGCTGCTACTTCGTCAGGCACAGTCAGTGATGCTAATGTCATTGTAAGTTTTTTCTTTTTTTAAATCATCACATTATGTCTATTTTGTCCCATATTTTATGATGCATCTCTCCTCATGAGGTAAAGTTGCTACAAAAAAGAAAAAAAAAAATAAATAAATAAATATATATATATATATATATATATATATATATATATATATATATATATATATATATATATATATATATATACGTAGGTCATTTCATGTGAAACCATTAGAACTCCTTGGGTAATGATCGTGTTCTCAGAATTCTCTAATTTTAGTAGTCTTTAGTCCCGAATGCAAATTGAAGAAAATTGCTCATTCCAGCTCAGTATCTCTATCAGTAAAGATTATATGGTGGTTTTAAAAACAGAGTCTTGTCCTCAGGAATAGTTTGCATTTCAGAAAAAAAATCAAGATCCTGTAGAACAAAAAACAATTCTCATATTAGGCTTATTTTTTCAGAATTTGTTCATTTTCTGGGATACTTTCTAAAAGTAAAGGTTTAAAGTTTAAACCTTTTAGGGGTCAAAAAGGCCAAATTTTGAAAAAGGCTCTTATTACCCTCTTTTCAGTGCCAGTTTTCTCTCAGAACCCGTTCATTTTGCCTTTCAGTTTTCCTGCGGTAATAATTTTCCCTGAAAGCTTTCTAAAAATATACAAATTTCCAACAGGTTACCAGTAGCTTTGTTGCCAGGGAAAGCCGATAATTTGGCAGTATGTTAACCTTCCATTTTGAAGACGTGGGTATGCTTAGATTTTCAGAAAATCGGTTTTAAATGAAATTTCTGGCAACACACTGTCAGATAAAATTGCTCAATGAATCTTAAGTGCACACATGAAGATGTTTTTTTCAATGCATCACAAAGTGAACAAGCAATCTAAGAGGAAAAAATGTATATTTTTGTTTAAAAAAAGTAAATTAAATAACAAATTGAGTACTTCACCAATCATTTAATAATTTTGCATGCACTAAGCACATGGCACACTGATAAAGATTCTCTGTGCTTATTATTATTCTCAATATTATTTGTCTTCCGTATGGTTTTACGGTTGCAACAAGGAATGATTACACCCACCCAGAAACACCATTGCGGCCACCCTGTACACCCTAGCAACCATCTCATACACCCTAGCGACTATTTAGAAACATTTTAGCAACCACCCTGCCACACTTAGCGCCCAACTAAAAACACCTTAGTAACCACACAATACACCAGGGCTATTCAACATTATCCAGAAAGGGCCGGTGTGGGTGCAGGCTTTCATTCCAACCAAGCTCTTACACACCTAATTCTACTAATCAAGCTCTTTAGCCAAGACTCTTGGGTTTGATAAGTGGAGTCAGGTGTGTAAGCGCTAGGTTGGAATGAAAGCCGCACCCACAACGACCCTTTCTGGATAATGTTGAATAGCCATGCGATACACCCTATCAACCACCTAGAAACACCCTAGCAACCACCTGGATACACTCAAGCAACCGCCCAGAAATAAACAGGTGTCTTTATTTGGCAAATAGGACTAAAAAAATACTTAAATCTGATACAGTGCTGCAGCATTGACCCCAAGGAGCTTTAGTGATTTCATTCAGAATGACTCAAATATAATATTGGTTGAAGCTCATTGTTTTTAAACAGAATTAGGCTGTAGGGGTTGTTTGTCTTTTCTATTGTCTCTGAACAAAGACACCTTAAGTCTCGCGCATGAATGTTTAATTGCAGCATAGCTTCTCTGCGTGGACGCTAGTAGCTCCTTGCAGCTGTCGGTCCAAAAGGAAGCGCAGGTAAGTTTCCTGTAGATTGTGCACTGTTATAGAGAACAGGGAGCTGTGAAGGCACCTTGGATCTGATCACGTGAAACTGTAGTGCAGCAGGAGCTCCAATCGAACGCAGACTGTGCAGTTGCATTACTCCGCCATAATCCAATGGCCTAACTACAGCGATTAATGCCACTTTTATGAGGACCTGAAACCAGAGGGGGGCAAGGCCTCAGGCACATTAATGCCCTAAATGCCATCCGCTTGACTGCAATTTTACCGCTTATCCCACGAGAATATGCAGTCTTTAAGCTGGGCCAGCAGGTGCCTTCATACACTCTGAGGATAGGGGCCAAAGCAGCTGTAAGGTTTTCGTTGAAGTATTCGCCTAGTCAACTGCTCTGTCACACATTTTGTGGCGGGAAAGAGATACAAAAGAATGGAAGTCGTTTGAGTAATGATCATTATATTTAATGCAGTGCCCTGGGGAATATCCACAGCAAATCCACTGTGTTCAGTCTTTACTCTTCTCTCCTGGTTAACATCTTCAACCTGGGAATTCTCTACATGAGTTGTGCCGGCATTGTATGCTTTTCAGTTACGAGCACATTTCAGTTCAACTTCAGCTTCATGTTCAAATTTATTGACGCGTAACATTAGTTATTTTCACCAATTGATAAACCTATCCGGAACTTCTCATTTAATGAATGGTGTTTCTTGCCTACTCATTGTACTCAAAGACCAAGGACATTGAGAATTTAAATGCAGTTACGTCTGTGACTGTGCGTGATCTGAGAGTTTCAATGTCCTAAGTGGCATTACTTCAAACTGAAGAATTAATTTTCCACTTATTGCACTAGTCAGGAGATGGAGACCGAAACGGTTTGAACAAACATTTGCTTTGAGCGCAAACTAAATTTCTGCGTACATTTCTAGCATAATTCCCATGCGAGCGTCATTATTTTTGAAATCAAGGAAGGAGATGTGATTTTTAACACAGCTTCCAGAGAACTGTGCCAAACTGAACGGCTGTGACTGATTCCTTTCGGCCTCATAATTTTTGTGTTTAAGAGGCAGGGGGTTCGGGGTTTGGTTTGAGGGTACTGTTGGGATTGGCAGACAGCAGATTTTTGCCCACTGTAAGTATTTTTATATCAAGTAGGAACAAACCCCTGTGAAAGACGGCAAGTTCACGGACCCCTGCTCAAAATAATATGACTGTGTTAGCTGAGTATTTACCTTGTACAGCTGTATCTCTATAAATATAATTCCATGTATTATTAATAGTCACAAAGACTGTAAGTGAGCAACTATTTTTTTGAAATGCAACACAGTGGATATATTAACTTTTGCAGAACTCTTGTTTACTGTATGATACTCTGAAATAATGTCAAATAAAACATTGACAACATAAACATGTTCAAAAAATGTTTTTGAATTTTTTTTTTTGTTTTTTTTTTTACCATTACAGAGTTTGCAAACACTTTTCCCATGCAGCCATGTACTCTTCTAAAGAGAAACAACACCATACTGAGTCTGTGGTGGTCCACTGCCTTATTCAGTTAGCCTCTCAGTGAAGGTTTGTGTTACTGCTTGAATTATAATGCAAGTTATTGGCAGTCTTTTATTTTATTTATTTATTTATTACTATGCTACAAGGCTCCAGACGGTTGGTCTAGTTAACCTCCCTCTTTTGGTCTCATGCCACTGCACTGACAACAGTTGAGTATGCAATCCATCAACAGGCAGATCCGCAAGTATGCCAAACTCCCATAAGAAATGGCTGTGTGGCAGGGGTGCACAACTCTGGTCGCAGAGGGCCTGCAGCATGCCGGTATTTCTTCCAACCAATGACCGTTTAATATTTTCTTAACACTGTACCTGTACATTAATTCACCCTTGTACTTGATGCAAATGAAATTTAGAGCAGACAGATTTAGGGCTGATGTGGGAATATAATCCTGGAATGAAACATACAGCTCTTCCTGAGCCCCCTTTTGTGGTATTTTTGTACGATCGTGCCGTCATTTTTCAGTCACTAAATTGACTGATGTCAATGTAAAATTCAATAAGCAGTTGATTTAGTGTCTGCACTTGTGTACTGTCTGTTCCAGGCAAACATACATCATTGAATTCAGAACACTCCTAGAATTTTCAGTGAAAGTCTGAAAGTTAGTAAATATTTTCTGATCAATCATAAGAATCTGTCCGGTCGCTGGAGTAAGAATTTCTTAATTCAAAATTTCCTTCGGAAATGGCACATCTAGAAGAATCCTGACCGCTGTCGAATTCAGTTCCTAACCTGTGAACATGAGAGGACCTCCTGTCCAGGAGAGGGCACCCTCGGGCAGAATAAACATTTTTCGGCCAAGCGTTGGTGTTGAGTGCACCCGGAAACAACATGGTGGTTCTTTAGAACATAGATTTAGAATACGACAGGCCCGATTGTACTATGTTTAGTTGTATTTAATGATTGGATTAGTACCTTTATGCATGGGTATGGACGACAAGCACCGAAATCTTCCGTCCTGGATGTTAGGGGAAGAGGCAAAGCGCAAGGAACATGAAGAGTTCGGAAAGAGAGTAAAAACACGAGTAAACAATAAAACAAGACTTAAGAGGTTGGTCTGCAGCTCAGCCTGCTTACTGCGTAAACGTTGCTAACTCGCTGGGTCATTTGTCAAAGTAGAGCAGGGTGTGCAGCCTCCTGATGGTACTGAATGGGTTGCCTCCATGAAGCAGCTTGTTAAACGCAAGTAACGTAATGTTTGTCTGAATCCAGGGAGACGCTTTATTTCATGAACGAGGCTGAGCTAGTGGACGCGGCGATAAGGGTTTTGGCTGAAGGACCTGGGGAGAATTCTGGGGCTGGTACCGGAACCCTCCAGGTTTGTCACTAAAACTTTAGCATGCCTTCTTAGCAATGAGTTTTAAGGCTGCATTAATGTTTGTGAAGACACTAACCTTAGATCATAGCCGGTGTTACGGATCATCCGGTTTCCCTGTTAACTGGTGACCTTTGTTTACAAAAGTCGGGTCTTTCTCACAGCAGCAGGAGATTTTCCGCTGGCTATAGCTGTCCGTGCAAATGCCTTAACAATTACAATCCAATTTTACTTGTTATCTATTCATCTGATTCAAGTATTTCATTGATTGTTGACAGTTGTGATGTCGTGACGACAATTTAAAAATTGAGTTTAATCTCCTTGCTCTTCAAATTAAAAAAAAAAATGAAACCTGAACCGGGATTAGATAATACGGAGCACGCTGGTGTAAGTCGAGAAAAAAAAGCCTTGTACTAAACTGAGGGAACAGATTGGTAGTCTCTTCCTTCAGTGTAGGAGACTGTGCGCACAGTTTACTTGACTGAAGAAACTGATATTGCTAAACTGTGCGTACATTTTACTAAACTGAGGAAGGAGATTGCCAAACTGCGCACAGTTTACTAAACTGAGGGAACAGATTGCTAAACTGCACACAGTTTACTAAACTGAGGGAGATTACTAAACTGAGGGAACAGATTGCTAAACTGCACACAGTTTACTAAACTGAGGGAACAGATTTCTAAACTGAGGAAACGGATTGCTAAACTGCACACAGTTTACTAAACTGAGGGAGCAGATTGCTAAACTGCGCACAGATTACTAAACTGAGGAAACGGATTGATAAACTGCCCACAGTTTACTAAACTGAGGGAACAGATTACTAAACTGAGGAAACGGATTGCTAAACTGCACACAGTTTACTAAGCTGAGGGAACAGATTACTAAACTGCGCACAGATTGCTAAACTGTGCGCACAGTTTACTAAACTGGGGGAACTACTACCGCTTAGAATGGATCATGGTTTTTTTTTTTTTTCTTCCCCCAAATCATTGAGTGTATATTACGATGTTCGTTAACAAACACAGAATCTGTGCACTTTTTTTGTTTGACTGTTCTGCTCTGTTTTAATAAATAGGCGAACAAATAGTCGTGTTGCTTTTCATTGTTTCTCTGATTGCAATGCTTCATGTCTCTGGCATGTCTATAGCTGTAGACTGTATTGTGACCCACCAGCTTAAATAAATATTAGGTAAAATATAGTTCTCACTATTTAACAATGCAGTGTAAATTAATGGCATCAGAAAGGGAAGTAGAGAAAAGACGGAGGTTTGCCAGAATTCGAAAATGTGTCAGATAAATTGTCCCCCAATGTTCAATGCTCAGTCCGTCCAAGGGCTCCATTTTAATGATCTGAAACACAAGTTTAAACATGAAACGCAAGTTGCTTTGGGAAGATGCGAGGGCACTGTTGGGCTATTCGTGTTAAGCATATGCCAGCCCTTGCACCCAAAGTAAAGCGTTAAAAAAAATTGTTCTTAAGGCTTATTATTATGTGCGTTTAGGGCACAAAAAGATAAACCAATGAGAATGCCACCTGCTGTCGCACATCTCATTTTACAGCCAGGAGCGTTAAGTTGGTATATTGCAGGTTCCAATAGGTGTCATGAGTCACGGTCTGTGTTTTATGTGGTAGCCTTTTATTATCCCATGTTTCCTGTTTTACTTTGGTGTCTAACTTCTCCTCTCGTTTCAGGTTACTGCACTTCCTCTGTGTGTCTCCTGGTTACCTGAGTTGTCATTAACTCCCTAATGTGTCACACCTGTTCCCCATCAGCTTGTTACGCCTATTGTATTTAAGTCCTCAGTCTTCCCCTGTCTCATAGTCAGTTTGTTTTTGTTCCTGTTAGCTCTGTGCTACCCTCCCCTCTGTTGTTCTTTGTATTTTTGACTGCTTGAGATTTTTTCATTAAATTGGACATTGTGCCTTTTTTTTTTTTGCCTCTTACTGGCTGACCGCATCTTTGGATCTTATCTCTATTCATTTAAGCCATTCTTGGCTTCACAATAGGCCTAATCTCCGCTGAGAAAGATGCATGACGAAATTAACTTCAAACTTCAAATGACACTGTGCGGTCAAATATTGTAATGCACACATGAAATGAGGCACTCTTCTGCCACTTTAGATACCCTTTGTGAACGCAATTATAGCAAGGAAACGAAAGTAAGCAAGGCCTAAATGCTGTCTTTCCCAGGAAAAAAGAGAGCGGAAAGGAATTATTAACCCTATAATGCCCCTTGTATCATACATGATACACCAAATTTAAAGGACCATGCCCACCTGGTAAGATGCAACACAACCAGGACTGCTCTCTGTATCATATCTGATACGCAGGGCTGCCACCTGGAAGGAAGAAGTGAGATTACAGGAGTCCCTCCCCTAGTCACTCACTTCAAGGTAGTAGCTCCCATGTGAATGGGAATTCATGAATTTCCTTGGACTTTGGCAGTGAAGTTTGGCATTGCAAGGCAAATATTACTCAAAAACTTATTCTTATACATGTTAAGGGATAGCTATAGATGGTAGGGAGAATATAAATAATTTGAAATTTTCAGTGTTGAGTTCTGGAGGGGTGCTGATTTTAGGCTGCATCAGATATGATACTCCTGGATTTAGAAGAAGTTCTGTTTAGAAATGTATATTTTGTGGTCACAAAACCTAATGATGAACAGTGGATCTGAATACTACCCTTCAATACTTCAAAAATATTACTGAGTCATATTTTTCCTATAATGATGTCTGTGTCTGGGCATTATTGGGTTAAAATAAAAGAAGTTGTTCATATCAGTTTTGAACATAACATGGTTCAGGAGTTTGACCATGCAGCTATCCATTCCAAAAAAAAAATGTAAAAAATACCCAGTTCCTTCAGAGCACATTGTCGGAGTATTGGGACATCGGACCAATGGGCAGTCCCCGATAATAACATGCGTGATATACATTACACTCTAGATGATTTTCAATTGCATAATTCTGAATCTGACAGATTTTGAGATTATTGCAATAATAATCTGTTCCCTCAGTTTAGTAAACTGTGCGCACAGTTTAGCAATGTTTCCTCAGTTTAGTATACTGTGCACACAGTTTAGCAATCTGTGCCCTCAGTTTAGTAATCTGTTCCCTCAGTTTAGTGCATGGCTTTTTTTTCTCGACTGACACCAGCGGGCTCTGTAGTATTGAATCCCGGGTAAGGTTTCTTTTTTTTTTTTTGTCTTTTTTTTTTTGAAGAGCAAGATTAAACTCTGTTTTTAAATTGTCGTCACAGCTTCACAACTGTCAACAATCAATGAAATACTTGAATCAAATGAATAGATTACAAGTAAAATAGGATTGTAATTCTTAAGGCATTTGCATGGCCAGCGGAAAATCTTCTGCTGCTGTGAGAAAGACCCGACTTAACAAAAGTCACCAGTTAACAGGGAAACCAGTTGATCTGAAATACCCGTGTTCTACTGATATGCATTACTGTGTGCCATTTATCGGTCGTGCACATGCGCTAATTCACAATCTTAGGCTTTGAAATACCTTAATAATATTATTACTTTTGGCGTGCGAATATTTGCATGTGCTCTCTGGGTTTATTGCAAAATGTAGAAGTTAGACGCAAATGGCATGCAGTGTGTTATAACGCGCGAATATTATAACAACTTGGAAAATGCCAAACTTGGTAGTGTTGGCTGATTAATAAATAAAGCTTAAAGAAAGACGGCTATCGATTCACATTAAGGTACCTTTTTTTTCGACTAGACCACATAAATCATTTGTATTCCTGATTTCTGTGACTTTCTGCAAACATAGTTCGAAGGAACTCGAATTATATGCAATCATACTTTTGTTTTTGATTTGTACCTTTAACCTTCCTTTAATTTACATATTTAAAGGTGTGTGGCAAAAGAAAAAAAAATCAAATTCATTTGATTTTAATAATATTTCCAATGTAAAGTTTTCGAAAAGACCTTTTCCTTGATACCAAGATCATGAAAATTGGCCAAGAAATAAGACAGTAATGTAATTTTTATAGTGTCCCCAATTAGTGGATAGTTTGGTCTTTGAGAGGGAGGCTCTATATCAGGGACACTCTCTCTCTTCCAGAATGAGCCAGTGTTGGTGCAGGGTTTCAAACTGTGCAGTTTAATATCTGATTCTACTAATCAACCCTTAAAGCTTTTGATCAGTAGAATCAGGTGTGAAACCGCATGGTTAGAATGAAAGCCCCCAACCACACCGGCTCATTCCGGAAAAGAGTGAGTATGTCTGCCCTACATCAATCCTGGCCGATCATAATAAGCGTAGTAGGAAGTGATCAATTTTTGTCAAATTTACCTCAAATATATTAGACGATAAAAATAGTAATATGATCAATGTTGCAAAGAATACGTAACACCCTTTAACTAGTGGAAGTGTGACTTGCGCAAGTTACCACATTAGCAACACTAGATGCTAGCTCATAGTCAGGTACAAAACGGGGACGAATGTAGCCATCAAATTTGCGAGCAAACGACGTGCCGGGGCACACTTGAGTTTTAAGGTAGTAACTTAGACGTAGCTTCATAGTACTTTACATTAGTTCAGTGGTTATTAAGCACGTTTATACACTTTTTAGGTGACATAATGTCAAGTGATAAATATTCATTTTAACGAATTGTGTCCTGAAATTCTACTCTCTATTTACAATCAGACAGAGGCTGAGAAGTGCACAGGAGAGGGGCCGCCGGTGAAAAAAGACAGTGTCTTCATCGTAAGAAAAAGGAAAACTATGTTTGAATCAGATTCAGCAGGGGAATCGTCAGACTGTGAATTGAACAAGAAAAGCTACATATCCGAGACGGACCCGGAGGACTTGGCGGGAAAAGAGACACTGCCTAACGCCGAACATGGGCTCAAACATCGAGAAACTGCAGGCGTGTCGAAGCTGGACACTGAGGAGTTGGTCATCCCCCGCCCTGGCCTTGCACCAGAAATGGACCAAACCAACCCGCCCTCGGATATATCCGATGATGATGCCCTACGCCTTGTGCGGGAAATCTTCTTCACATAAACAGACACCATTAAAATATCTCATGGTTTTATCATAGGCAAAGCCTACACCTGGGGCACGTTCGAGATCTCGTGATCGAGCGAGAGCCCGCAAATTCTTGCCTCTTGAGCAATTAAACGAAGTTTGGTTTTGCGAGGACAAGTGAGAACATCTATAATCCGTTTCGCCTCGCTTTTTAAGATGGCGTCCAGTATGGTCACTGCTTGTTCATGGAAGTTTGATGGAGAACTTTGTTGGCAGCCATGTTGTAAAATGTGCCAGGATAATGAAGTCGTTCAGAACTCGGGAGTTTTCCCTCGCGGGACCTAGGCGTGAGACTCTTCTGTCTTGAATATGCCCGGAGCTCCATTTCGTGAGACATACGAAACTGAGATCGTAGTTATCCTGCAAACTGAGAAATTCCACCTTGTACAGTGACCCCTGCGTGGTTACAGGAAAGGCATGCTGACAGTATAGCTAGTTTACTGTGAGTACAATACTGGGTAGTGGCCCAAACACTAATCTCTCCCCCGATTTACAAAACCTCCAGAACAAGTCGCGTGCTTATTCTTCTATCCAAATTATGGTACACGTCCGGTCTGAGCCATACTTCAGCCAATCAGCCTGCACTTTCCTGGAATTATCTGCCCATCAGTTTGTATGTACCTGGAATTTTTCTCAACTTTGTTTTTAGAAAAATAAAAAATCCAGCAAACAGGCGCACGAATGTGACGGAACATTTTAAATATTGGAGACAACAATGTGCGGAAGGCCTGAGTATTGATCCCCACATGAATAAAAATACCACATTGAATAAAACTGGAAAGTCCTGGGGTCTGACGGCACAAGTCCCGCCATGCATTTCTTTCATCTCTGACTGTAGATTGATGATTTAAAACCACTTACCCTACTCCTACTGTCTGAATTGGTCAATTTGCATGATGAGTGAAACAAATCACCGGGGAGGAATTTAACTTTTTCAGCTGATTTCCCCCATCTCTGATGGGGAATAACTGCCTTCTCCTGGTCAGAGAAAGAGCCAGGGTGTGACCTCAGGTTCTGTTTGGTGTTTAGAATTTAAGTGAAGAGTGAATAATGAAGTTATTAAAGGACAATATAACGACCCTTCCCACGCCACAATTTTTAAAAAAATGTATTGGCAATGATTATATTTCCGACGATTATATTGACAAAATCTTGAATCGAGTAATTCCATTGCAGGTTTTTTTTTTTTCCATAGAGGAATGATGATGCCAAAAATGAATAACATTATCAGCCTAACCACACTTGGAATCACAAAAAATCATGAAAGTGAAGCTATAAGGAGTAAATAAAATAGACTTTTTTTTTTGAGGAAGGAACATGCAGCTTTTAAACATTTTAGCCCTTAGAGTGCTGAAATAATTAAATTTCTCTTTTATAAAAATGTATCTTGTACTGTTAAAAACCTATCATGTGGCATCTAGTTTAAAAACAAGTTACCAAATGATAGGCTTTCAGCAGCTTTGATTTTGATATCTTGTATTATTGAGCAACAATAGCTGCATTTAGCGCTCCAAGGGTTAAAACGAAAAGGCGTTGTAACACCACCTGCTGCCATGGGGCGAACATCTGAGCTTTCCCTTTTCCTTCATTAAACCCGACGCAGTCTTTAACGAAAGTGCCGAACATCAAAGGACATCTGATATGCTTCCGGAAAAACACGTCTAAAAAATACAAAAGGTGGAAAACATTCTGTAAAGCGGATGAAAGGTCAGTGTGAGATATAAATTATCACAATCGCACGAAATGGCTAAATACGTTCATGCAAATCTGCGCTGTTCTATGGCCATTTAACTTTCAGAATGCGGCAATCAAACATGTCTTAATAAACTGCTCTACTCATTCAGCAAAGTAAATAAGCGTCTCTCCTGTTTGATTGCTCATTAAGCAAAGAAAACAGGGACAGGATTAGAGTAGCCAAATTGGTTAAATGGAGACAATTCTGTGGTCCTTTACTTGGCTCCATGCAGCACCTCTCCGAAAAATAGTGATGTCAGTCAATTTTTTTTTCCCCAGAAGCATTTTACATGCCCTTTGATGTTCGGCACTTTCGTTAAAGATTGCGTCAGGTTTAATGAAGGAAAGGGCAAAGCTCAGATGTTCGCCCTATAGCAGCAGGTGGTGACTAAGGCGCTGGTGTCGAGAAGCGTAGCCTTAAGAATTGGCTCAGAGTGATGGGTTTTCGCTGGGCTTAAAATAAACTCTTGGATCCTCACACAAGGAGACTGGCGATCGCCTCCTTGCAGGGCAGTCTACGCAGTCTCTTAAGTCTCATCCAGCTAAGAAAGGTAACCAGGATCATCTCCAGGATTGCACTCAGGCTCATGTAGAACCCGGCCGTGAGCCCAGAGAGGCGAATCAGGTGCCAGGATTCCAGGATGGCCAAAGCGATGCTGGTGAACATCAACACGGAGGCGAGGGCCTGGGTGACCAGGCAGAAGCGCAGGACGTGATCGTCGTCCAGACACACTCCGAACAGGTAGGCCAGAGCCGCGAAGAGCGTCAACGGCAGCGGGGAGAACATACCCAGCAGCACGAGAACCTCGTAACCCGTATCGCCGCCGGAGACGTGACTACACTCTGCCCGACTGCTTCGCCCCAGCAAGCAGCGCCCGGCGGGGCTGATCACCACGGTCTGGTCCCGCACGATCTCTCCGCGATCCAGGAAGAGTGAGAAGAGCAGCTGGGCGCAAATGGTCGCCTGTAGCATGAGCACAAGCGCGGAGGCACAGCAGCTTCCTCCTTTCATGGTTCCTCGTTAGGCTGGGGTCCCCTCTCGTGTCACCTGCAAAAACCGAAATCATGAGTATCGCTCACGACTGCGAAATACAAAAGCGGATCTCTGCATGCACACTGGCCGTTTTTCGTGAGCATTTTTACCATTTTTGACTGTCACCTCTAAGATTCATTTGTACCGAGCAAGAAGCACTCAGGATTGCCAAAGCTGCGTTATCAGAGCTGTAAACTTTCACAACAGCACTCAGAGATTATACTCAACATCCATAAAGACCAAGGTGATATGATGACGAATGTGCAGATGGCCAGACTTATAGCTTTGCCATTCAGCCTCAGTCAATGCATAAAGCCTGGAAGATCTGTAGAAAGTTGGACATCGAGCCGCAGGTTGTGATTAAACCCACACCATGGCTATGCAAATTTCCCCCCATTGACATTACATAAAAAAAACTAATGAACCAAATGTATTTCTTCTATTGACTATTTGTCTGTTAGTAAGCAGTAAATAAAAAAGGGAAAAAAATCTTAAAAGATTGCTTTTTGTGGGTCCAAGAACGAAAAGGGATATTAAAAGGAATAAAGGCAGGATATCGAGGGCTGACTGCAATAAAGAGTTATTTCCAATATATAACATCTGGACATAACTGTTTATTGCCGTCAGCCCTCGATATTTTTTGACTCTGTACTTGAGGTGAGACATGGATGATTTGCTGTGAACATCACATTATAATGGGGATGGTCTCTTCACATTCTTTTGCTTGGGGAATTCCCAGGATTCCTGTGAAGTGATGGAAATCCTTAATATACTTGAATTTTAATGTTGTTTGCAAGGTGTGAAAAGTGCTTTGATTTTGAATAAAGTGCTAAAATGTGTCATGCCAGTATTACTTTTAACATGATCGCTGTCTGACTGGGTGATTTGATGAATAATGTACCACAGCTGTAAGGAAAAGCTTGAAAAGACACGTTGAAAAGTGCCAAATTTCACTTTGAAACAGGTGTAGAAATTGAGATAACGAAGAGACCAATTTAGCACCATGGATTGAACTTGATGCTGTTATACATCTACGTGAGATTAAACGTGACAGCCAATAATCCATGATAATTACAACTTTAAAAGATTCAGATTTGGCTGCATTTCTCTACAAAAATTAAGGAGTCGCTGTACGGAACTGAGCCAAGAGTTGAATCTCTTGGCCGTAGTTCTATATCAGCGGAGGCTTTCCATCAAAATCACATCCCCATTCCAAAAAAAGTTGGGACCATATAGAAAATACTACAACAGTGATTTACAAGTCATCCTTTACCTTTCTTAAACCGAAAAAAGCGTAAAGACAATTTATTTAATGTTTTCCTTTTGTCACTTCAGAAACGGAAACTCGTCCTGAATTTTGCCCCTGCATGACATCCTAGAAATTCAGGACTGTAGTGCATTTACCGCTCAGAATCACCTTTCAACTGTCCTCCGGGTGCAGTTGAAGTTGGGCGTTCACACGCCTTAGCCAACCACATTTAAACTCAGTTTTTTTTCACAATTCCTGATATTTAACTGTATTGGGTATAGATCACTTAAAATCGCTACCTTGAGAACGTGTATTTACGCAACACATTCCCAATGAGTCTGAAGTTTTCATAGCCTTAGAATTGGGCAACACTGCCTTTAAATGATTTAACTTTGGTCAAATGTTTCAGTTGGCCTTCCCCAAGCTCCTAGCTATAAGTTGCTCAAGGAGAAATTTGTTGACATCATGGCGCGCACATGCTCTTCCAGTTCTGCTCGCAAATTTCTGATTAGATTGAGCTAGGACTTTGTGATCGCCATCCCAATACCTTGACTTCGTTGTCCCCAAGCCATTTTACCACAACTTCAGAAGTATGCCAGGAATTATTGTC
Source organism: Gymnothorax reevesii (assembly GCA_029721435.1). Taxonomy (NCBI): domain Eukaryota; kingdom Metazoa; phylum Chordata; class Actinopteri; order Anguilliformes; family Muraenidae; genus Gymnothorax; species Gymnothorax reevesii. The sequence continues at coordinate 107,957,582 of CM056579.1, forward strand.
CATATGGAAGGCCCATTTGGGACCAAGCCTAAACCTCCTGGCTGATGTTTTGAGATGTTGCTTCAGTATATCCTCAAAATTTTCCTTCCTCATGACACCATCCCACCTGCAGCATATTTCATAGAATTTTGTAAGAGGATTTTGAATTTGAAATGTATCTGCAGATAAATTTAAAAAATAAGCAGTTTATTAATTCACGAAGTCTAGTCATCGACTCCTATTGAAACCAGGTGGTGAAGAAATATTTACTCAGAGGTATTGGTAAATATGCGAACGGCAGATGGTATGAGATGTTTCACTTTCTCTCTTACTGTGCCCTTAATAGTGAAAGAGAGCTGAATTAGTCACCTTATTTGCACATCAGACCAGTCTTTCGAAAAAATAAAAGTATTATTCAAGCAATAAATGAACAAAGGTTGATGAAATTAGGTAAATCCAAAAAAATTGGCATACAACTCACTATAGACAACACATTGTGATACTATAAGTGATCTGTGTTGTTTTCCACTTGCTGTAATGGAAAGGTAGTTTTCTACTAATACAGGATGTGAGCACTGACTATAGTGACCATATAAATTTTGTCTACAGTTATGTTTACTCAACATAAATAATAATCTCTGTTATTTTCGGTTCAGAGCTCCCAGGACTCTGTCAAGCTTGTGGTGAGAGAATGTGGTGGTCACATAAGATACTGAAATGACTAAGCACATTGTGTGACCTTTTTATAAACTCCTGAACAAAATCTTAAGACCGGGGAAAAAATTACAAGAATTCATATTTTGCACTGGTGAATCATAACCAGGTTGTAAGCTGTGCTTCAAAGTGCAAAAAGAAGAAACTGGAGCAAGAGACAAAGAACAGAAAGTAGGCATTTAATTGAAAACTGTATTTAAACTGAAACAGCCTGTTCATCAGCTGATCAAAAGTTTAAGACCATGGCCCCAAAAAACAAAAAAACAGAACTAAAGAGCAGAAAAAGGATTCAGTACTGAGTAGCCCCACCATTCTTGTTGATCACTTCAAAAATTCGTTTGGGCATGCTTGATGCAAGTGTTTCCAGGAGGCTGGTGGGAACATTGCTCCATGTGGTGAAGATGGCTTCACGATGTGCATCCATGGTCTGGAACTGACGCCCATTTTTGTAAACTTCCCTTGCCATCCATCCCCAAACATTCTCAATGGGATTTAGATCAGGGGAACAAGCAGGATGGTCCAAAAGAGAGATGTTATTCTCCTGGAGGAAGTTCTTTGTCAGGCGGGCGTTGTGAACTGTAGCGTTGTCCTGTTGAAAGACCCAATCATTACCACACAGACGTGGGCCCTCAGTCAAGAGGGATGCCCACTGCAACATTTCCACATAGCCAGCCGCTGTTTGATGCCCCTGCACAACCTGAAGCTCCATTGTTCCACCCAAAGGAAAAAGCACCCCAGATCATGATGGAACCTCCTCCACTGTGCCGTGTAGAGAACATCTCCGGTGGGATCTCCTTGTCATGCCAGTAACGTTGTAATCCATCAGGACCATCCAGGTTAAATTTTTTCTCATCAGAGAATAAAATCTTCTTCCACCTCTCATTGTCCCATGTTTGGTGCTTCCTTGCAAAGTCCAAACGCGCAAGTTTGTGGCGCGGGAGGAGGTGTGGCCTTTGGAGCCGTTTTTTGTTCTTAAAGCCCTTCTCTCGCAAATGCCGTCTTATGGTTATTGGGCTGCAGTCAGCATCAGCATCAACCCTTAATCTGGGTTGAAGATTGGCCTGGGTCTTCACGGACAGCCCGTAGGATCCTCCGGCTCAGTGCAGGTGAAATTTTTTTGGGTCTACCGCTTGACTTTTTTGTCCTATAACCCTCAGGATCTTTTAGGAAATTTAAAATCACTGTTTTACTGCGTCCAACCTCGGCAGCGATGGCACGTTGCGAGAGGCCTTGCTTGTGCAGCTCAACAATCCTGCCACGTTCAAAGTCAGAAAGCTTTTTTGCCTTTGCCATCAGGAGGTCATGACAGTGCAAATGCATGAAAGAAAATGACATGGAGGCCAGATTTTTGCACAGATTTTGACTTTTTAAGGCTATGGTCTCAAACTTTTGATCAGCTGATGAACAGGCTGTTTCAGTTTAAATTCTGTTTTCAATAAATTGCCTACTTTCTATTCTTTGTCTCTTACTCCAGTTTATTCTTTTTGCACTTTGAAGCACAACTTACAACCTGGTTATGATTCACCAGTGCTAAATATGAATTCTTGTAATTTTTTCCCCGGTCTTAAGATTTTGTTCAGGAGTGTATTATGGTCTGGACTTGGTGTGATTTCTGGTCTTCTGTGTGGATACCCTGTTTTGGGGTGATAAAGTCTTTTGATCAAATGTGTTGATGCATTTTGTGTCTTGGAATAACATCAGTGACACAAACAACACTATAGATCAATGGTCAGTTTTTATATTGGCATACTCTGGTAAAAATCAAGTGTTTCTTTACTTTTTTTGTTGAGTATATACAATATGACTATGAAAAAATATATTACAAAACTTTGCAATAATATAGTAGATCAGGAAAATTACATTTGCACAATGCTGATATAAAATATTTTCGGGGGCATATAGTTTTTCCACCTGTCCGTCTGTCCGTCCGTCCGTCTGTCCGCACTTTGCCATGGCTATAACTTTTGATTGGCTCGTGATAGGACTTTGATACTTGGCATATACATTGCTTGTGAGAAGGCATTTCAGATGGGGTCATGACTTTTGACCTTCTGACCTTGACCTTGGAGCATGACGTTTGGTGACAAAAACTTTAACATGGGCCATAACTTTTCATTAGCTAGTAATAGGCATTTGATACCTGGCATATGTATTCCTTAGGGTAAGGCCTTTCTGATGAGGCAATGAACGTTGACCTTGTGATCTTGACCTTTAACCTTTCATTGACTCATGATAGGCCTTTAATGGTTAGCATGTGCATGTTATGTACGGGGGCATCAGTGTTTCACTTACACATCTTGTTTAAAAACAATTTTTAGGTGCTGCATCAATGTAGGTTGAATTTTTAAAGACGATTTGTATAATGATGGTATTGAGTGAACGTAAATCGATAATTAGAATTATCAATATTTCTATAAAATGTAAAATACTTCAATATTATGAGCTAAATGGAAATTATTACTTATTAATGACCAAATGATGTATTTCTTGTACCGCCCTAGTGGTTTTCGGAGGGAATTAACCCCTTTGTGCAGAAGCCAAATTTGGCTATTTATGGGTTACCCACTTTAATGCTGTATAATTCAAGATTTAAGCTTCACAAAGAGGAAAAATGTGGCTCAATTCAGGAAAGACTCTTACAGCATTTAGAATTACATTGTATTTCAGTTTATTTTCATGATTTTGGTAGAGAAAATGAGCAGCAAACATAAAAAATCTTCATGAGAATTCACCATTGAAATTGCAAAAAAAATAATTCTGACGATTGAAAAACTGCTGGGGCTTAAAACTATACATTTCTGGTATCATAAACTCCTTGAGCACAAGTAGAATTCATCTTCAACATTACATTCTAGATTACCTACATGCTATTAGCCAAATTATACAGCTACCCAAGTGTCTCCCCAAAGTCTCAAAATGATTTGCTGTCAAATCATTAAAAAAAATCATGTATTTAACACAATTAAAGCTTTAAGGCATGAAATTTAATATGAACGAATGATTTTCTGGTTGAGTTTAGTATGAATGTATCAATATCAGTGCAGTTGAATATCAGTGGTCACAAGTAACCTCTCCAAATATGAAACATGCCTTTTCTCCATAATAAAGTTTAGAGTTTTGGCCATTTTTCTTCAAAGCCAGCACAAACACGCATTAAATAAACTGCTAATTAAACGGTCAGAACATTCACCCTGTAATGAAAGCTACCAGTCCCCTCTTCAAAGCTCACGAACCCATTTCAACACTTAAAAGGAGCAAGTACACCACACTAACACAGTAATATCTGAATTCTGAAATATACCTTATTTTAACTGAACAGACACTCCACTTTCAGGGAATATCAAATCCATTGCGTCTCCCGATTCAAAAGAAACGTGCAATGAACGTACCGGGGGTCCACACCAAAATGCACGGGCAGTTCGCGTTTTAAACAGGAAAAAAACCTCGACATTCCACTTTGTTGAGTACATATACATTCCGAAACAGAAAAAAAAACAAACAAAAATAGCAGCCTGACCATTTTCGTGAATCCCTCCTCCAGAGACATTGACTGTATAAAATAGAGACCGATGTATCCAGTAGCAAGAACCCTCCGGTCCTGTTTCATTCGAAATAATTCCAATAGAGCATATCGTTCTCATTTAAATCCTGTAATGTAACTGAACACTTCAAGGCCAGTTTTGCGAACCGATTTTCTATAAATCCCGTCTATTTTAGCCGCGTAATGTGCATAACGTAGACAGGATACAACCGAGCCTGCTGATACGCATTGGTTTGTATGCTCTGTGTTTGTCCAATCAATGTGTTTCACTTACTCTAAAATGTTTAAACACTCGGGAATTGGATAAGAAACGAGCCAATCAATACATTGTTATCAGGGAAACTTCACGAGGCCATGAAGTGTAACTCTACAATTACGCAGGAGAGCTTGAGTGTATGGTTGAGTGATTGGCTATCAACGCCAGTACTCGGGTGGATATAAGGAAGCGCTGGATTTGTCAATGAAGGAATCTACGCGTAAATCCACGGTAGGGAACTACAATTTTTTTTGTATGGGACAACTGTAACAGGCAATAGAATGTGAGAGAATCAATACCATGTCGATTTTTTTGCCTCAGAAAACTGATTTTTCTGAACTACTAATTGGAATACTGTTAGCTCACTGTGGCTAAACTGGTTGCTACAAAGGATAACGATTTTTTCTGTGTCAAGATATCGTTTTTTTAAACTGCTGAATCGACACTATGGGCAAGGATACTGACCAGTTTGCACATCAGGCTTAGCTGAGGAGTTCAATTCATGCAGCTCTCAAAAAACAGGGAGTGGAGTGAACTTCACCGTATTCAGAACCGCGTTCGAGTTCTGCTTGCTTGTGAACATTCAATAACTGATCCGGGGGTGCCATCTAGTGATCGAGTACAGTAACAGCGTGCTTCCAATTTGCAGGTCTATAGACGCGGGCATCTACATCTGCAGAAAGGGGTTAATTTGTCTTATCTTGTCTAGCAAAGCACCCACAGAACATGATACTGCCACCCCATGTTTCTCGGATAGGATATTGTTCATTGGCTTGCAAGCAGCCGCTGTAAAGTTCACCTCGAAGTGGCTCAAAAGAAAAAAAAAATGAGAAAAAAACAAGTGCAAAGTCACTGAACCTGCGTCGCTGCTTGGGTGTTATGTAGAAGTATGCTTTGGTGAATAAAATGCATTGATTGAGTGATGGTGAATTGCTATGATGATGATGACGACGACAACGATGATGATTGATAGATGCAGCCATATGGAAAACATAAAACTGGAAAGGATTTTGGCATAGCACATTCATCCTCAATAATCACCTGCCTTGGGTCTGCCACTTATTTTGAGAGTTATCTCAATAACGACATTTGGTGGCCATCTTGGATTTTGATGTTGTGATAGCATTTTTAAACTAGGCTTATGCCGTTGGAGGCGACGACTGGGAGTATATCCTTGAACGCCCCCAATCCTCCAATTCCCCAATCCTTGATTAGACCTTGAATAGACTTTCATTTGAACTTAATTTCCATCACAAAACGCCACCTGGTGGCAAAATATTGAACCATACAGGTATGATGTCATCATGTGACACGTTGTGAGGTCATGACATTGCAGTTGCACATAGTTTCATGTCAATTGGAGAAATAGTTCCAAAGATATAGCAAAAATTGTGAATTTTATGTGACAAAGCTCCACCTTGTGTCAAAATTTTGACACAACAGGTATAATGTCATCCTCAGGTCATGACCTTTCATTTGCACTTGATTTGAGGTCAATCCGACAAATGTTTCCAGAGATGCGATAAAAACAGTGATTTTTCCAGTTTTTGGCCCCTGGTGGCCAATCTAGAAATTGTAAGTTGTCCAAAATCAAATCAGTTCTTCCTCTTTATGATACTTACTTAAATGCAAAACTTGGAATTTCTAATTGAAATATTACTGCAGTTATCGTGTTAACATGTAAATCAGTTTTTGGCCCCTGGTGGCCAATCTAGAGATCGTAAATTGTCCAAAATCGAATCAGTTCTTCCTCTTTATGATACTTACTTATGTGCAAAACTTGAAATTTGTAATTGAAATATTACTGAAGTTATCGCAGAACAGTGATTTTTTTTAAAAAGTTTTTGGCCCCTGGTGGCCAATATAGAAATTGTAAATTGTCCAAAATCGAATCAGTTCTTCCTATTTATGATACTTACTTCTATGCAAAACTTGGAATTTCTAATTGAAATATTACTGCAATTATCGCATTAACACTGAAATCAGTTTTTGGCCCCTGGTGGCCAATCTAGACTTCGTAAATTGTCCAAAATCAAATCAGTTCTTTCGCTTTATGATACTTACTAATGTGCAAAATTTGGAATTTGTAATTGAAATATTACTGAAGTTATTGCGTTAACACGTAGTGCGGCGGTGGCGGCGGCCGGACCAAAAACATAATATCCCCCAGAACGCCATTCAGCGTTCGGGGATATAATAAGAACATGCAATAGGTCAAGATGCACTACCATACCAAATTAAAAGTTCCTAGGCCACTTATTTTTGGAGTTATTGCGATGATGCTGTTTCCAGAAGATCCATGGCGGTGGCCATCTAGGATTTTGATGCAGCACACCCATTTTCAATAGCGACCTGCCTTAGGTCAAGACACATCAGCATACCAATTTATTACATCCTACGACACTTATTTGTTTTGCGTTACCTCAATAATGTCGTTTTTACAAAAATGGCGACGGCCATCTTGGATTTTGATGCAGCATGGCCATTTTCGAAATCGACCTGGCTTAGGTCAAAATACATCAGCTTACCAAATTAGAACTTCCTACGACATTTATTTTTCGCGTTCTCGATAATATCGTTTTTACAAAAATGGCAGCTGCCATCTGGGATTTCGATGCAACGCGGCCATTTTCAATAGTGGCCTGCCTTAGGTCAAGATACAACAGCATACCAAATCGGAGCTTCCTAAGACGCATATTTTTTGCGTTATCTTGATAACTTCGTTTTTTACAAAAATGGCAGTGGCCATCTTTGATTTTTACGCAGCATGCTCATTTTCTGTCGGGAACTGCCTTTGGTCAAAATACAACAGCATACCAAATCAGAGCTTCCTACGACACATATTTTCGTGTTATCTTGATAACTTCTTTTTTACAAAAATGGCGGCGGCCATCTTGGATTTTGACGCAGTAGTAGGCGTAGTAGGGGGAGGTGTCATATATTCATCAAGACGCAGTGACAATTTCGTAGAAAAAATCTTTGCTGCAGTTGCATAGACAACTCGCCAGTTCCAACCTGGTTTACTTTCTGTGCAGTGGTAATTTGGATGACCGGCACACAGTGCGTACTCGTCACCGAAACCTCACAGGCAGGTTTCCAGAATGTCAGGCACATTACAATACAGAAAATAAATACAGCAAGCACTATTTAATGTAACTGCCAGAATCAGGACATAGATTATAGTATCTATATAGATTGTCCTGACGTCAGATTAAAGGCGTTTGGCACGCGTAATGGAAACTCGACCTGGCTTAATCAAAGCAGCTGAATCTGTGATGCAAACTAACAACTTCACATCTTTCTCATCCAACCACAAACTGCCTCAGCATCAGGCAGTGCGTGCATGTGTGTGTGTGTGTGTGTGTGTGTGTATATATATATATATATATATATATATATATATATATATATATATATATAATAAAAAGAGGTCAGGATAACACCAGATGCAGGATCCAGAAGTGTTTATTAAACACAAAACACTATGAGAAAATTGGCAGACACTCCAGAAATAAAACACTGTGCACATGCACTGAACAAATGGGAAAACTAAGGTACACTGCCCAAGGCAGGGGGAAACAGAAATACTCACTCCAAGAGTGGATAAACTAGAAAAACAAAAACTGGACCTAATTAGACTGACGGACAGACTGGGAGACTTAAACACGGGGCAGACAAGGCGTGGGCGCAGCAAAATACAAGACTCAGGAATCATACAAGGGAAATCGTCAGAAGGCACAAGGAGCTGAGATTTCACCATGCAGAGCTGAGTCTAAACAAGGTTCCGTCTGACGGCTTCTCCCCTCTCTGCCACATAAATAGTCACGAGAGGAGGCGGGGACTCGGAATGCAAGTTAGACTGGAAACAGAAACACATGGGATTAACAAACAATTTCACGAAAACCAGGTTAACAATAATGACTCGAGACAAGACGCTGGGACCATCAATCAAGTTGGACAATTTAGATTAAGGTATTCTAAACGAGTAAAAAGCACCAAAAGAGAAGCGAAGGGAAGCACGGCTTTTAATGCAGTTATCAGGGATAAATTAGGCAGAATTTACTAAAGCCAGAATCACACGCACTCGCTAATGAGTTAATTAAGGTTAATACTTTGTGACGAAATATTTACAATCACCCTCAAATAAATGCTGGTTAGTACAGGTTAGTAATATCCTATCAGAGAACACATTCACTCAGAGTTTAGCGAGACCCAGAATTAAACACAGGTGGAAGCACTGAATGAAATACCAGAGCCGAAACCGAAAGAGGAAGCGTGATTGGACGACGAGACGCAGGCATGCTGAAGGCAGTCGCGCGACATCACTGGAGAGTGCAGATTGGGAGCGAATCGTCAGACGGCAGAAACGAAAGCTGAAATATAAAACGAAAGTAAGGCACAAGCACAAATAAGCACGAGACAACACACAGAAGGCAGAATCATAACACACACACATATATACATATATATATTTTTTTATTTTTTTTTGGTATATAAATAAAATGCTTGCGTTCTATGCTCAGTAAAGCTGCTTACGCACTGGACGCGAAACAAATTTTTCGCCCAACTGATTACATTTAACCCAGATAGCAAGCTCCTCCGCTCCGGATCTGAGCCGGATCAGTTGGAGCCAGGGCAGATCCGGAGCGGAGGTGCTTGCTATCTGGGGAAGGCCACGTTTCCCAGATTCATTTAAGAAGATCTTAGCGCTAAGAGCTTCTTTAGATCCTTCTTAAGGCTCCAGTAAGAAGCAAACGCGTTTCCCAGATTTCTTCTTTGCCTAAGATGATCTTTTGTTGAGAAGAATTTGAAAGAAGGGTCTGTAGCACTCTTAACACCCTTGTTAGTGACGAAACACTGCAGATACAGCCGTGTCAGGCAAATCAATGTGACACTAAGCAAGGAGATATACTGAGTACAAATGAAAACGCACCACTAGAAAAAAGTCAATATTTAAATGAACTTCAATATAATTTTTATACAACAACAACACTACAGTGACGTCACCCGACATGCCAAGTGCAAGAAATGCGAGAATTTCAAGTTACCTGTAACGCTAGGCAATTTTTTGCTAAAACGCAACATCTTGCACGCACACCACGGGAAAAATGAATTTCACTCTGAATTTGTGCACACATTGCCTTTAAAAGCATGTGAATCCGAATAAAATTTCACTTCTTCACTGACACTTGTGAAACGTCGACACTATGCCGCGACTTACAGCCCCTGAACGGGAACGTGCCATAGGCATGCTTCAAATTGGCGCCAGCACCAGGGAAATTGTCAGACGACTACACTGCGCACACACAACGATCGCAAGACTCCATCAAAGGTTTCTGCAAACGGGGAGCACTCGGGACCGTCCTCGACCGGGTCAACAACGTGTGACAACGGCACGTCAGGACCGTCAGATCGTACGGGATCATGTCCGAGACCGAACACTACCAGCGACAAGAACGGCTGCTCAAGTCCAAGGACGACGTGGATTCATTCACCCCAACACCGTACGGAACCGTCTGCGAGCTGCAGGCCTGCGTGCACGACGTCCTTATTTCGGCCCCATATTGACGGATCGTCCCCGAAACCAGCGTCTACAGTGGGCAAACAGGCACCAGAATTGGCGACTACGACAATGGCACGGCGTCATCTTTTCTGACGAGTCACGATTTCACTTAAGGAACGCAGATGGCTGTATACGTGTTTGTCAGAGACGTGGTGAAAGTTATAACGCCGATTGTGTCGTTCAAACGGACCGTTGGGGTGGTGGCAGCGTTATGGTGTGGGGTGGAATAAGCTACCGTCACAGAACCCCTCTCCACATCTGCAGAGGAAGGGTGAACGGCGTCTACTACCGGGACCAGGTGCTGCAGAACCATGTTGTGCCGTTCTTCAACCAACACCACGATGTCCACACTTTCCAACAGGTCAACGCTAGGGCACACACTGCAAGGGTGTCTATGCAGTACCTTGCACAGCAGAACATCCCCCTGCTTCAGTGGCCAGCTCTGTCACCCGACCTCTCCCCTATTGAGCACTTATGGGATGAAATTGGATGACGTCTTTCACGTCGACGCCAGATGGACAACATCCAAGAACTTGAGGTTTCCCTTGTTCAGGAGTGGAATGCTATCCCTCAGAACACTATCCAGAGACTGATCAACTCCATGCGACGACGATGCACCGCATGTGTCAATGCAAATGGCGGTCACACCCGTTATTGACTTTCCTGTTTGACCCCTACACCAGTTAAACCTCTCTCGCGCATTAACATTATCGTGAATGAAATTGAATGATGTTTACATGTCTTCTTAAATCATTCATTATCGCAAATGCATCATACGTATATACTTCACATATCAATCCGTGGAGCAATTCCAGATTTCGTGAGTGGTGCGTTTTCATTTGTACTCAGTATACTAATGCAGTGCGTACGGTTCGTCAGGCAAGAAATTGCAACGTACGCCTGGACACACCCCTTTGGCGCGGCGCTCCCCCTATTCACCGCACCTGCGCCTGGTCTACGGATTTAGAGCCCATGATGTAAAACTGTTGACGATCTTCTGCACTTTCACTAGAGGACTCATTTCCTTAATGGGTAAAAGGAGATTGTGAACTAATATGGAAAAAAAATAATACTCCTGCAGAAAGTCCTGATCTTTTAGTGTTTACAATGGAAACGCTTACACTGGGATCATTTTTACATACTAATTATAACACATGATAATATGAAGTTTATAGTGCTTCTATGTAAATAGTCACCCTCAATCATTACCCGTACCTTATGCAGTGGTGGAGTGGACCCTGGAGAAGTGCAATACTCTCTTCAGTAGACTGGTAGATCACTCCGGAGAAACTGGCTGTTCTGTTCTCCCCTAAGTATTTCAGTGGGCTTTTTGGCTGATAGTTGATTTACAGTAAATAAAGAGTAAATTAACAGAAAAAAGATGTGGATGTACACTGTGCAAAAGATATTAACTACTCAATGCATCCTGACCTTGAGATCGGCCCTTAAGGGAAACCATGGGTAACATTTACCTGACCAGCAGAAAGCCCATATATGACCTAACAATGCAAACCTAAGCTGTAAATGTTATATTAAATCAGATACTGACCAGTCAGTGCATTGTGACTTTGAGATTGACCTTTCAAGGTCACCATAAGTCACTTTTCACCTTACCAGGAGAAAGCCCATAAATGATTTGCTAGTACCCAACAATGCTAACCTAAGCTGTAAATTGAATCTGAACCATGATATTGGCCATTCAATGCATTGTGACCTTGAAATTGGCCTTTCAAGGTCACCATATTTCACCTTTGACCAGACTAGCATAATGATTTGCTAATACCCAACGATGCAAACCACAGATGGGAATACAATTTTAAATGACATGTAGCACAATTTACATAATTTGGACCAGTAACAGGCCCAAAATAAAACTACAAGGTCCAAATTTGCACATACATTATCAAATGCCTTTATTTATGATTCTAGAACAAAATCTTAGGATCTACGGACTAGTTTCTGAAACATGGGCCCAAACAATGCAAGAAGACCACTTTTTGGCCAAAACTGTCCTACTACAAAACTACAGAGCCCAAATTTGGATAGGTAGTACAGAATGTCGTTTTCGTCTTTTTAAACCAAAAGTATTTATGGAGCCATTTTTGAGATTTTGAACATCACAGACGCAAAAAAAAAAACAATTTGTGCATAGAAATGGGCAAGAAACCAGTCCAAAATGGTCCAATCCAAAAAAAAAAAAAATAAAAATTAAAAAGTCCAAGGCATCATCCCACCAAATTTAATCAAAATCCATGGAACGGTTCCCAAGATCCAGTTGCTAGTGCGGACCATGGACAGACGGACGACGGATGCAAACTAACCACAATAGCTCACAGCCTGTCAGCCACTGAGCTAAAAAAAAAAAAAAAAGGAATGTATATGTGTAAAACTGGAGTTTAACACACAATTTTTTTTCAGGGCTGATGAGGTAAAACATGAATTACTGTCATGTAAATCACAATCATGGTCAGTCATGAAAAAATACAGTTATGAAAATATCGATGTATCTTTACTTGAATTGGGTTGACTTTAAATCAACCAGGGTATTTAGTTCAGCAAAATAAAAAGTAAAAGATTTTCAAATGTCTTCATTCTGAACAAAATGGCGACTGTTCACTGAGGCTAAGTCTACCTGGATTTTCACATTACGAATGACAATTTAAATTTGGACTTATTTTAAGTGCCATTATCTTATTACATATAAATATTTTACATGAATAAACAAAATCTGTGTACCTTATGATCTTTCAAGTCATTTTCAGATTAGCCAAGTTCAAGCAGTGACAGAGCCACTGGATCTTACACCATCCTCGGAAAAATGCCCCTTTGCTACGAAAGCCTCTGCTTAACCTCATCATATTTAATAGGGCATACTGATACAATACTTGTCTTATATTATCTATTTGCCTTAGTGATATACTATAACAGACCCAAATACAACAAAATGTGTAAATACTGCTATGTTCTCTCTGGTTTTGTGAAAGCTTCCTATCAGTAAAAGTGGTCAAAATCTGTGAGAAATCTTTAGAGTACGTACCCCTTCTACCATTAAAATTTTTCACCTAGATATTCTTGTGCAAATAATAATAATAATAATAATAATAATAATAATAATAATAATAAATCAGATTTTAGATCCTAAAATCAAGTTTCTTATGACGAAGTTTTATTAGGATAGGGAAAGTTTTATTTTTCAACATAATTGACTCCCTGTGTAGACATTGATTGTGATTCACCCGCTGTTAACTTTGTTTACTCATTTTATTTGTTTTCACGTTTTATTTCAGTATATCCTGCATGAAAGCTGCTGCAGATTTATTATTATTATTATTATTATTAACGTCATCATCTGAAGTCCAAATGTCGGCTCAGTCGCCTACGCAGTTATATATGTGATTTCACTTTCGTTTCAACGTCGTTTTTCCATATAAAATGCTTTTTTTCTTCATTTGCATTACCCCCCGAAATGTCATGTGCATACTTTTCGAATTGTCTTTATTATTCATAATTTGCGAACAGGATATTTAATAATTAAAATTCGCTTACCTCTCGCTCTGACGCTGATGGTATGAAGCTGAGCAATAGTACAGCAGCAGTTTTTTTTAAATGAGCTGAGGTAATCCGCCCGCTGGCTAATTATTGCAGATGGCCACAGTTGGTACAGGTAGTCAAAACACCCAGAAGCAAGTTAAAGAATTTCTTACCTTGAGTTGGAAGGATATAGTTTTCCTGTCGGCTATAAAATCCGTGGTTAGTGTAAACAAATTAGACCACTCACTCGCCTTTCTCTATCCTCAGTTTCGAAGCTTCTGAAGCGCTTATGTTTTGCTAACTAGTTGCAGTCGGTTCCAAGAAAGGAGATGTCAGTCGTATCCGGATAGCGGTCAGATAGTTACACGTGACTTGCTTGATTTCGTTTTGACTCAGGAGCCAAAGTGAATGTGAAAGAGAGCCTTGTTTTGATTAGGCTTGTGTAGAGTAAAGAAATTAGTTCGCCGATATAATAATTTTATGAGGGAGTGGAACTTATTTTTAAATTAACAGCTACGACCATTTTCTGGTACCTAGACTTCCTCTAGTCAACTATTGGCGAAAACGATTAGGCTACCTGTGTAATGGGTAGAGAATGATTCAGCTAACGTAGTGTATAGAGACACTGCAGTTTTTATCGGTACGGCAGTCGATTTCAAGGGATTAGGATAAGAATTCGGGATTATGGGAGGGGTGAGAGGTTGGGGCTTGGGGAAGGGTTAGGGTAGGGTTTGAAATGGGGCTGCCGTACCTCAGCATTACGGTGCTCTACATCGAAATGCTTTGAAAAACTGCCGTACCCGTAGCAACTGCCTTCAGATAAACAGGGTTGGTGTGGAGCAGTCCTACGAGCAAAATATTGATCGTTTATTTCCCACGACAATTATCGTATTTTAAAGGTGAATAATCGTAAATAGTCTACAACTTCATTGTTGGCTTTTCAATTTATAATTGGATTCCTAATTACTGCTAATTTTGCAATTTAGACGTGGTGGGAACGTGGAGGATGGTAATAGGACAGGCCGCTTAAATTACACTGCTCAAAAAACAAGTCGACATGGTCAACAACATCCCCCGCCAATCGTGTGCTTCTTATTTTCGAACTCCATCAAGGCCTTAATGGTCTGAAGCTACACACCAAATTTGGTTGTCCTACCTGTAAAAGTTTCTGACAGTCCCCTTTCTCTCGGACGGAAGCACGCACGGACGGACGGACAGAAGTCAAACCTATCCACCTCCAACTTTGTGTTGGCGGGGGATAATAAATAAAGGGAACACTGAAATAACACATCCTAGATCTGAATTAATCATTCTTAAATACTTTGTTCTTTACATAGTTGAATGTGCTGACCACATAATCGCACAAAAATGATCAATGGAAATCAAATTTATTAACACATGGAGGTCTAGATTTGGAGTCACACTCAAAGTTAAAGTGGAAAAACACACTACAGGCTGATCCAACTTTGATTTAATGTCCTTAAAACAAGTCAAAATGAGGCTCAGTAGTGTGTGTGGCCTCCACGTGCCTGTATGACGTCCCTACAATGCCTGGGCATGCTCCTGATGAGGTGGCGGATGGTCTCCTGAGGGATCTCCTCCCAGACCAGGGCTAAAGCATCTGCCAACTCCTGGACAGTCTGTGGTGCAATGTGGGGTTGGTGGATGGAGCGAGACATGATGTCCCAGATGTGCTCAATTGGATTCAGGTCTGGGGAACGGGCGGGCCAGTCCATAGCATCAATGCTTAAGAGTACATTAACTAACTAGCTAACTTCCGTTTCTTTTGTTGCTCAGTATATGAGTGGATTGGTATTTAAATTTCCTGAAACCTTGCACACTATATATGGTTAATTAATTTTTTGTTTGTTTGTTTGTTTGTTCATGCATTTTACACCATGAATTTACCCGAATACTTAGCACCGGCATCCTAATAATTTGTCCTGTAGCCTTATGGAACAACAGTAACCACTGGTAGCATTTGGCAAAGAACTTAGATTGTACAAATGATGACATTAGACACTTGTCCATCACCCTCCTCCCCTATTTAATTTGTTTCACTTCATGACCTGTTTGCTTTTCACAGGGCTGCATTTCTCTTCAACTGCAGGAGATTTACAAGAAACAGTCACTACGAGAATGAAGCAATCTGATTGGTTCATAAGCTGGCCATGTTGCATTGTTTCCACTTCAAGAGCCTTTGAGAGATAGATCTCACTTCCTTGTGCGTGTAATTAATTGGAAAAAAAATAAAGGACAAGTTTTGAACATGTTCTACAATATATCAAAGACTGATCCTGAAAATGGAATACTTCCGGTTACTATGATACTATGATTCAGAATACGAAAGTTGGGGACCTTCGGAACTTTCATTATAGGAAGAGAACAAATGAAGCTACAAACATGCGACAAACACCATTATATAGCCAAGATATTGCAGAATTAGGAAGGTGTCACCGGATTTACTATATCTTCAAAAGCCAGGGAACTAGATCCAGAAGAAAACCACCATTACGGAAAATTTGATTTTCGTGAATAACTACTGAATTGATATTGATATCATGATGATTTCAGTTGCTCGTGGTATGTTTTCTTGGTCAGGGAATCTGAAAAAATAGATTAAATAAATGTAGGACTAATATTTATGTGTAAATCACAACATGAGGGGAAATGTTGCATCATAAGGAAACAAATGAAGCTAGAGACATGCAACAGACATCTTTAAACAGCCAAGACGCTGTGGAACTAATATTGATATAGCATTATGAATCAAATTGCCATGTTTTCATGGTCAAGGAATCTAAAAATGAAGATTAAATAAATGTAAGACTAATATCTATGGTGGAAGTCGCAATATGGAGGGAAATGTTGTGCTTGGCGGAGGTCTGCGCTCTCCGAGTGCTTTTCTAGTTTATCATGGTA
This sequence comes from Gymnothorax reevesii, assembly GCA_029721435.1. Taxonomy (NCBI): domain Eukaryota; kingdom Metazoa; phylum Chordata; class Actinopteri; order Anguilliformes; family Muraenidae; genus Gymnothorax; species Gymnothorax reevesii. The sequence continues at coordinate 107,974,088 of CM056579.1, forward strand.
TCTGAATCATGCATTAGGCTTTGAGATAAGTGAATTAGTTTCTATATGAGCAAAATAATAGATCACAGAAAAAAAGAGGCTGTTGTACAAACATCCAACATCTACCTCCAGTCACTCATACCTATGAACAGTTTAGTCTGCAAATAGCCTGTCATGCATGCCTATGGGTGGAAACCCTGGCAAATAATACAAACTACGCTCAGAAAGCACCCGAGCCAAATCCAAACCTGCAAACTTTTAGCTGTGAGACAACATCACTGTAGTACTGAGAATTAACAAACATATTATGACAGGACTGTTCAAATGCAGTAGCACAAAAATCGAAGACTTATTTTATGGAAAAATTTACTGCTACAATGGGCACCAGAACTCATGACACCCCTGACTCGACACCTACTTAAGAGCCAGTTTTTCGAAGATTCACCCAGTTCATTTTGCACATCATAGTCATGGATTTTATGATTCTTGGGTATGTTGCCGGCACATGTCTCAAATAGCAAAATCCAGATTTTTAGGTCTCAAGAGCCGAGCCGTTACCTTTTTTTCTAGGACCCCTCAGAAAATCCAGGGGTTAATCAGCCATTTAAAGAAAACTGATTTTAGGGGCCTGTATCTCAGTGCACCCGCGACAGCCCAGACTCATTTCCATCGATTTATGTCTACAGTTAAAGATCTTTCAGAAAACATTAAAATTTCCATGGGGAGTGAAGGGCACAGTTGATGGGGGTGCTTAAATCAGCTGCCAAAGCCAAAACAGCCCATTTTTCATCAGGGATTTACAGGCTGTGCCCTCATCAGCCCAACATGTTTTACACATCATATAGAGGGCTCTCTTAGGGTCACAACACAGTTTTTGCTTAATTTTGGGGTGAAATATCTCCATACACCATAAGAGGGCCCTCTATATCCATGCGCCCGAATCAGCCCAACCCAAATTTATGTTAATTAGGTAGAGGTGTTACTAAACTGTTATATTATCTATAAAACATGTTTGGCTGCTGAGGGTGCAGCCTGTAAATCCCTGATGAAAAATGGGCTGTGTTGGCTTTGGTAGCTGATTGAAGCGCCCTTGACACCCCATGGAAATTTTAACCTTTTCTAAAAGGCCCTTAGTTATACATACACATCATGAAAATGAGTCTGGGCTGTTATGAGCACGCAGAGATATTGGCTCCTAAAAGACAGTTTACTATTCCAGGCCTGTTAACCCCCAAAGTTTCTAGGGGTCCTAGAAAAAAAGTAATGTGTCCAGAGACCTCAAAATTTGGATTTGGGCATTTGAGACAGGTACCTCCAACATTTCAAATAATTACGAAAATCCATGACTATAATGTATGACCCCCTAATGCATTACTGGGTGAATCTTAGAAAAACTGGCTCTTCAAGTAACATCATGGGCATAAGGTCAAAGCATGCCAAACTGTGAGAAATTTTGTGCTTTATGAATGTTTAACCAACTAACATAATTTTTTTTCCAAATCTTGGTTTCAGAATTAATGGAACCCGCAGAAAAGTCTGCCAGATTTAATGGGATGAAATTAAATTTTTTCAAGTATTAAGGATTCATTTTGTGTCACAGCATGACTTCCTGTTTCAATAAGGTTTTAAAATTAGATAAAACGAGTGCAATACCCCATTTGTCATTCTGCACCAAGTGATCTGGTGGCTGTTGACCTTGTATCTGGTAATAGTTACACAAAAATTCACAAAAGATTATAAATCCCAATCTGCACTGCCAGAGCAATTAGTAAAAAAAAAAAAATAAAAATGTAAGAACTTGTTGGGGAAAGGACACTGCATTTCGCCCCCCTTAGATACAGATGTAAGATCAAAATTGAACATTTTGGCTCCAAACATGTTAACCACTGAAGCGTAGAGGCATACATATATAAAGGCATCTCTTACTCATGATGAAACACAATGATCAGTGATATTTATTTATTTATTTATTTATTTTGGGAATTCAGCCACAAAACTCCAGAAATTAGCATCCTCAGTTCTAAAACAGAAAGGAGTGATTGTACAAAGGAAGGAGTGATTGTACACAGTGGTGAAAATGCACGTGTACCAATTTAACTGGAACAAGTGGCAGACATAATATTGAGAAATTGCTATTGTTTTTTAAAAACAATAAATTTGATGAGGGAAAACTATACTTTTGTCACTGTACTTTCTCAGCTGAGTTCAGGTTAAAAGGATTTGCTAATCCCTGCATGCCATTTTACTCATTGTCCCAGTTCTTCAGGAACTGAGGTTGTTTTATGAAGGCGCGAGCCCACAAAGTGGCTGTAGAGCATTTATCATGTTTTTGTCTTTTTTTTTCATTAATGCCACTATTAATATACAGTGGGCTCTCAAATTACTGGCACACTGACTGGAAATGCACAAACAATACTTCTAAAAAATTACATTTATAGAGAATTCTAAATACCAATATCTGAGAAGAACTGTACAATACCAATATTCCAATGGAATCAACCAAAATCATTTACTGATTTAATTTTAAATCAGTTTCCTCCAAATCAAGGTTTCACTATTAATGGCGCCCTCCAGGATTATCGTAAATAACATCTACCAAAATAAAACCAGGAGTTAAAGTCCACTTATTTAAATTTTATCCAAGTGTTAAGGAACTATGTTGAGCCATTCCATCACTTCCTGTTTCACTAATGTTTAAAAATGAGGTGAAACACATGCAATATCCCTTTGTCATCCAACATCATGAGGAAAACAAAACAACTGCCTGTTCAAAAGAGGCAGTAATGGTAATGGTATAAACGTGAATGGTCATAAACAGTAATGGTAATAAATCTGGTAATGGTTGATTCATAAACAATTGAATATGCCAGTGAGCACTGTCAGGGCAGTTATTAAAAAATTCCAAAGAAATTGAACTGTTGAAAACCTCAAGGGTAGAGGCCGCAACTGCATTTTTCCCCCCAGAATACCAAGGAGGATGGTGAGAGAGGTAACAAAATCTTTAAAAATTACTGTGAAGGAACTGCAGGCCTTGGTGGCATCGTGGGGCCACCAGATCTCAAAAAGCACCATCAGGCACCACCTTCACAACCACAGGCTCTTTGGAAGGGTTGCCATAAGAAAGCTTTTTCTGACTAGTTGACACAGAAGGAAGCATTTGAAGTTTGCCAGACATCATTTACAATGTAAATTATTACTGGAACAAGCTGCTTTTGGACTTTTTTTTTTGTGAAGCCAGTCTGGAGCAAGGTTTTGGGCATGTCCTGGGCATGTCTGAGAGGGGAAAGTCCCAGAGAATTGACAAAAGGTCTGGAAGGTGGGAGGGGGCTGGAAAAGAGTATATAAGGAGAAAAATTGAGGGAGTAAAGTAGTAGGAGAAATTTCAAAGAGAAGGATACATTTGACCAGACCTGTCACTCTTTTCAAGACCTGTGAAGTTTTTTTTTTTTTTTGTGGATTTTTGCCTGTGTTGGAGCATTTCCCTGTCCCAGGACATCACCAAGCAACCCCATCTCAAGGGACTGTAAATATTTTTTTTCTTGTATATGTCAATCTTGGTCAGTAGTATAAATTGTAGGTTAGTTGTCAGTCTTTGTTTAATTGAATCTGTTTAAGTTTTAAAATTTTGTCTGTCATCCCTTGCTGTCTTATATGTCACAACAAATTGGGGCCATAACAGCATGTTTGGTGTCAAAACAGAGATGCATACAAGGGGAAGCACCTCATACTCAGGATGAAATATGATAGTGGGTCAGTCATGTTTTGGGGCTGTTTTAATTCAAACGGTCCTAGTGCACTGGACAAGATTAAACGCATGATGAATTTCACGAGGTATCAGGATATTTTAGCTGACAATCTGGTTGCCTCCGCCAGAAGGCTGTCGTTGGACTTTCCAACAAGACAATGACCTAAAGCATGCCTCAAAATCCACGCAAAAATGGTTGTGTCAACAAAATCAATGTTCTGCAATGGCCATTTCAGTCACCAGCCCTTAATCTAGTTGAAAAGCTTAGGGCTGAGTTGAAGAGAGTAGTTGATAAATGCAAACCCAATAATGTGAAGGATTTTGGAAGGATATGCTTAGAGGAATGGTCCAAAATCCCCCCAAATGTGTGCCTCAGCCTTGTCAAAAACTGCAGGAAAAGACTCCATGTGCTGTAATCCTTGTCAGAAGTGGTTGCAGTAAGTATTAAATAAAGGTGTGCCAATAATTATGAAACCTTGATTTTGTTGAAATTAATTATTAATTATGTGCTAAATGATTGTTATGATTTTGGTTGTTTCCATCGAAGCAGTGATAAAGTAAATTATCTCACACACGTTGGAATATTCCATTTCTCTACAATTATTTTGTTTACTTCTTTTTTCTGTTGTTTGTGCATTGCCAGTCAGGGGTGCCAGTAATTTTTGAGCCTATTGTATTTGCAAGCAGACAGGAGACAATCTGAACAGTACCAGCATAGGCACAAATTTACATTCCATTGACTATGAGTGGGGTGATCGAAGACTGAGCAGAATAGCAAGACATGGCATTAGGGCCTACTTCCTGGTCAGAGAATCAACAACCTCTAATCTCATTGCTTCATTGAAAGCAGTTGAATTGCATAAAGATGTTTAAATGATTTTATTTAATTTTAACAATTTAAATGATAATGAAACACATGCATTGCTTACAACCTGTGAGTAAAGGAAAGCTTGAGAAGTCCAGAGTTACAATCGGTTTCCAATTATTAGTGGTGAAATCCAATGTTATGTTCATGAAACTAATAAACCTCCATGCACAAGGACTTCAATTCCGAGCGAGTATCTCTTACATACACGTTGGTCGAATAATTGCTGACCACAGGTAAACATAAATAACGCATGCGTAACTCACGCCGAATGCGTAAGAGTTCACAGGTATGCGTTATCAATGAAAACTGGCCACACCTAATAATGTTGAGAGTTTTCGGAGATTCTGTAAAGGTGTTTTAAATGAATGATTGAAAAGAGGTAATGAACAATCATTATTTTAAAGGATATGTTTGAGCTTCCCCTGTTACCAGTTCACCAGCGCTAGAACAGGGAATTGGGGCGGCACATTGTCCCTTTATGACAATTACGATAGTCCTGGCTAGTTCTCAATTATTAACCTTTATTGACACGTTTTCCAATTACCGTAATTGGCAACTGAAGACACTGTTTCTCTCCATGTGCGATCTAACAGCGATGAAATCATGGGGTAAATTCAGTAGAACTGAGAATTTGGGTGGACTAAACATCCGTTTTAAACAATTATTAGTCCTGACCTGCTCTCACGTCAGTTTCATGATTAACAAAAGGTTCACTCCGAGAGCACTCCACACTTAACAGGTGCTGCTTGTTCTCCCCGATTAGGTCAGACGACAATCATTCATCCGGACGCGTATTTACTGAATTTAAATCAACATTATTCAAAATTACTCTCGGTATTGAGTGAAAAAAAGTGGCACTCGGCAATGACATAGGCTATAAAAAGCTATTTGCTCAAGCTATTCGTGCTGGTATGCAATTTTGAATAGTTTAAAGTTTTAATTTAAATTCAGCAAATACGGGTCCAGATGAATGATTGTCGTCCTGCCTAATCGGGGAGAAGAACAAGCAACCCCTGTAAAGTGTGGAGTGCTCTCGGAGTGAACCGTTTGTTAATCATGAAAATGACCGAAAGCAGGTCAGGACTAATAATTGTTTAAAGCGGGTGTTTTGTCCTCCCAAATTCTCAGTTCTACTGAATTTACCCCATGATTAGATCGCACATGGAGATAATTGCCAATTACGATAATTGGAAAACGCGTCAATAAAGGAAAATAATGGAGAACTAGCCAGGACTATCCTAATTGCCATTAAGTGTCTGGGCCGCCCCAATTCACTGTTCTCGCGCCGGGCCTGGGTTGGGTTTTCCTTGCACACAATATTTTCTCTTTCTTCAATCTGATTCTTATTTTACATCGAAAGAATTTCAAATATCAATAAGTTTTTAGGGGTTTCTGTTCCTGCAATTCTTGTAATTAATATTTGACCGAGGAAACCAGAAAGGACTATCATACAACACGCATTCCGACTGGCTTATTTCGCGCAAAGCCATTAAGTCAGAGAACACAAAACCCGGCTCGAGTGCGCAGACGCTGTGTGAGGGAAGCGAACCATGCACTGCAACAGAGGCGGGCCATTTCAGCTTGAGGTTTGGCTACTCGGATCTCATAGCGAGTATGATCCGATCTCGGAGCGCACAGACTTGACAGTTAATGCCTCTGGGCATGATCGAATCAAGGATGTTTTATATTTCATTGGTCCATGGATCGAATGAGTTAGTCGCATTGAAAAGACAAGTGTAACACGGCCTATGTGACTGTAGCTTCGGTAACGTGACATTTATTTAAGTGCCCCATGTCAGGTTTAGGGTGCAGTAACAAGGCGTTGTCCAGTAGGGGACGCACGTGACCGTATTTTTATTGCACGTCGAGAACGTTCTGCAGTCTGCATAAACTTCCGTATTGCTAGTATCTGAGAAAAGAATCTTAGAAACTTGAGGCTTGAACAAGTAATGAGGAAATAGATATCTATACCCGCATATAGAACTGAACAATATACGCTCAGTGAATCCTTCTGTGAGATTTCAACTCAAGGCTTTTTCATCTTCAAGGGCTGAGTGGTAAACTGACACTCTTGGAGACATTATAGTACAATTAAATGCCTTGAAGCCAGCGCGGCATGAATTAATATGAATTAGTACGTTCAAACTGACTTGCTGCAAAAAAAGCCTCAAGCTTTCTAAAGTTCATCATAACAATAATGAATTGATTTCACGATCTCACTTTCAGAAGCATGATGGCAGCGTGTAAAATGTTAATCAAAACAGAATTAAGTAAGAATTGTGAATTTTTTTTCCCTACATTAAGTGGAAAACAGCAGAAAAAAAAGTTTCACCTCATTAAACTGTCTATTTGCGTTCGTATTTTCTCATTCTGAATTTGAAACCTGCAACACGTTCGAGCAGAGGAATGAAAAGTGTTGTAGCATCTCTTGAAAAGCACCTGCTTGGAACATTCCATTTGCAACAGGTCATTGAATTATGATTGAGATCATAATGAGTTGTCACATTAGCATGGTTGTTTACCAGCAAGATGGTTAGTGGTCTGTCACTTTGCCAAAAGCAGCATGAACAAATAAACAGTTTGAGAAAAACATTTCTCAAAGTGCAATTGCACAGAATTTAGACATTTCAAACGTACAGTCATAAATTAGTGTAAGACTGTCTGGAGAAACTGGTTTAATCTCTGTGCATAAAAGATCGCGCCGGATGGTAATATTGGACATTCATGTCCATGGAGCCCTCAGAGAGCGCCGCACCGATTTGTTTCTGCAATGGACAATGGGCCTCTGTAATTACCTGGGCTTGAGAGTACTTCACAGAATTGTTGTGTCAATGATAACAATTCATCATGACATCATCAAATGCTAGATAAAACTCAGCTATGCAAACTGGAGGCCATTGCAGTCAGCAATATTAATTGGGCCCCAGGTGGAGCATATGTGGACTGCTTACTGGGGCCCAGCGACTTTTGTCCATGGGCTCCATGTGGGTCCCAACTGGACAAGCCCGTATCTGGCCTTCATTAACGAAGATATTGGCAAACTTGGCAAGTGACATAATTGTGCCAATCATATACTGAACGCAATCTGATTCAATCAATATAATTACTGGCCCATCCATTCTTTTATCACTCAATTCTTAAAACCAATTGTAACAATAATTGCCAAATATTTTGAATTGCACTTGGCTTATTGTTGCTAAAATACAACATTTTTTGTGCCTCTTTGATTTTGGTCAGCCTGCTGCATGTAGTTCCCATGGGGTTAATTCTCATGAAATGTGGGCAGCCTATGTGGGACTTTCATGGAACCCAAGGTCGGTTGAGCTCAATGTGCCCACTGAAGCTGGTGCCCACATGGGAGTGCTGACTGGGGTATGTTAACACCATGCAGATGCACTGCCGTCTTCTCTGGGCTCAAGCTCATCTGAAACTGATGTGAAGTGGAAAGAAGCACTGTGGTCTGATGACTGTCTTTCTGATGGTTTCAAACTGAGATGTCTGTTACACAGTGGTGAATGTGCTCCTGTCCCATCTTAAAAAATGTTTATCAAAAGAGCTATTTTCAGACGAGTGCTTTCTGTATATGTTTACATTTTACTAATTCTCCCATTTCCTCTGGAATTGCCTGCAATTTTACTTCCCCACAGTTTTATGAATTAGGTTTTTTTCAGTGAATACAATATTTAGGAAGGAAGTCCATACAATTTTGTTTATTAAATAAGATAAGATACAATTTATTGAACCCCGTTGGGGTAACTTGTCCTCTGCATTTAACCCATCCAATAGTTAGGAGCAGTGGGCAGCCACAGAGCAGCGCACGGGGACCAACTCCAGTTCTAAGGCCAGTACCTTGGTCAGGGATCAAATAATTTCAGGGAAAGTTAACCAACCTCTCAGAAGTTTGTAAAATGCATATTGTAGTTGGAAACTCTGAACATGTAAGACTTTGATTTGCAATCATTTCCTTTTTCTCTCTCATCTTTTTCAGTAATCAGGTAGGTAAGTTTCCTGACCTATTTGATACACTAACCGTTATAGCACTAAATAAATTTTCAAGGAATTAAAAATGTAATTATCCTGAGCTGTTGAAAATTTATCGTAGCATCTTGTTTCATAGAACGAGAGCTCTTTTAAACAAGTTGCCACATGATGGGTTTTCAATGGCACCTGATTTTGCTATCTTACATCACAGGGCAATTATATTTGCCAATAGCGCTCTAAGGGCTGATAATAACAATATTATTTAGTGTATTCATGTACTCCCTCTGGTTTTTCACCAACTCAGACAAAGGTGTGATCCTCTGTAAGCACCAGAACATGCGCTAGTGAGTACTGTGACACATACGGTAGTTTTTGGGTTCACGTCTGAGTAGTCTCTGCAGGCTTAGTTGATCTGCTCCCATAAGTACTCTCTGTTCCTCCAGGTTTCCGCACTTTTTATTCTTTTGCCGCCGGGATGTCGACCTGAGTGGATTCTTGCTTCCCAAGCTGACCTCAGATGACTCAGAGTGAAGTTCCCAAAAATGTGTCTAATGTTTAATTTGCAATAAAAATGAACACAGTGTACAAGATATTGATATTGTCTCTTATTGGTCCATAACTGTGGTCACATGAATAGTCACGAGCGCATGCTTGAGCTTGTTAGCGTTTTCTGTCCAATAAACCCTAACAGCCTTATGCGACCGAAGGTTCTACAAAAGAATCCAGAAATTGCACTGAATGTCTTTTTCTGGCCCCTGTCCAAAGCCATAACCTGGGGCAGGTTATAGCAGGTCTCCTCCGCCATCTCTCTTTACCCCTCTTACACCACCCCCCACCCCCCTTACACCCCCCTTTTATGTAAACCCTGATCCCTGGAGGGTCTGTCATTGCCTAGGCTGTGCTAGTGCATTCCACTGCACCTCCTTCCTACTTCATTAAGAGAACTGGAACTGAGAGTGGAATTGCGGGAGTTGTTAAGATCTGTGTGTTTGGGAACATCACAGGAGGGCTTAGGTGGACTGTACCAAGAGTACAGTCCTGTTACACTCTGCATGCCAGTCACATTCAAGCCTAGTTTTATCACTCCTCATGAGAATCATTCACGTAAAACAACGTGTTTTAACTGTCAGTCACTGGACTTAGGTCAGCCTCGTTAATCTGTCTTCTTTTGCATTTTACACTCCTTGGGCTGTGCTTTGAACATCCAATCAGCTCGCTGGAGTTTGGCTTGATCACCTGTAGAGATCAGGAGGTCATGAAACCAAAACAAATTAAATTGTTTGCTATATTTGCTCGAAACAACATACATTGGCACAGCCTGTTATTAAATCGCAGGGCAGTCACAAAAAGAACTGAAATGTACCTCCTCTCTACCATTGGTTCTGAAAGTCTGCAAAATATACGATTGTCATTAACGTGACTGTGTCTCCTGCCGCATGTACATGTCGGTGCTAAATATGAGCAAAATTGGTCAACTTGTCCTTGATATATTGCATGAACAGGTTTACGAAGGCAAAATCTATGTCATTGCCCTGTGACCTTGAAAGTGACCTCAAAGTCACCAAAATCGACTGGTGTCACAGGACCCCCCCCAAAGTACAAGTTGGTGGTAAATATGAGCAAAATCGATCCACTGGTTCTTGAGATGTCGCATTAACACCAACGGGACAGACGCACGTACTTTTGTGCATACAAACGATTGAACGAACGGACAGACGGAGAGAGCTGAATACTATATCCCCTTCTGGGGATGGCGCGGGAAAAAAACTGATTGATTGACTTGCGTTGAGTAATGAGGTTGTTTTCTATCAGAGGTGTTGAATGAGGGGACGGAAGATAACTTTTGTTCTGAAACTGAAGTCAGTTTGATCCAATTGCAAGTTTGAGGCAAATGACACCAAGTGAGCAGCTTCTTAACGGGTTTTTTTTTTTTTTCAAAGAAACACCTGAGAAATGCAGGCGTGCTCAGGTTAGTAATCGCCTCATTACTGACACAATGCTACCTGTTTTTCAGGTCCATAGTGTCTGAAGTTGAGAAACTCCAGCGCTGCCGTAGAGAAACCTGCAATCACCTGAGAACAAGTTCCGCCCAGCTCTTCGTCAGCTTGTTCAATGTATTATCCTTAAGTCCTTGAGCTTCATTGTCATATGCCTCAGACTCTTGAAAGGTGACGTATTGTGCTTGAGGTGACAGTTGAATGCCAGGTTGCTGATCTCAAATCCTAGTGGACAGGGTGCCTGCTGCTCTCCTTCGCGGTTTCCTGTTCAACGATATGTCGTAAGACTGTGAGGTTTGTGAAGACATTACTCTTCGAGGCTGGGATCTGACGCCAATGATTCAACCATTATTCAAGTCATTTTTGTCACTCGCTTTTTTCAGGCATGTGGCTGTGTGAGCAAGAGAGACTGTCAGCAAGTGCATGACTCAGATACAGTGCCCTCCACCCTTCAGAATTATTGGTACCCTTAGTGTATGTGAGGAAAACAGGCTGCAAAAAAAATTTACTTTATGTTTTTCTTCATGGTGTTTTACTCAAAGTGCTCACAAAATCTCGTCTCATTGAAGCAAAATTATTGAAAGAAAAAAGAACAACATCATTTAATAAATATTTTTCTGCTAAGACGTGTGCCGCAATTATTGGCACCCCAAGAAAATCCTACAATTAAAATCTAACCGAAGTATATGCTGATGAGTAAAAAAAAATTAGAACAGCTCGAGATTCAGGGAATGTTGATTATTTCACAACAATTCCACACATCAAGGTCTGCAGACAGATTTTAGATGATATGTGAGGAGTCCTGTAGGATGTGGGAGAAACTGAACGACTTTGACAAGGGTCCAATCGTTACGGCCTGACAAGTTGGTTAGGGCATCTCTGAAGTCACAAGACTGCCAGGGTGCTTCCTGTCAGCAGATATGAGTACCTACTTGTCCAAAAAGGTTCATGCTGTCTGTAATACCAAATTGGATTTGATGTTCTTATTTTCAGACAGAAAAGGTTTTATCCTACCTTAACATGTTTCAACGGAATACTTCCGTCTTCAGAAGAGTCACTGATGTTACGAGTGACTTGTCTTATCAGCTGATGTCAAATCTGACAGGGTGGCCAAGCCTCGCTAACATCAGCTGATAAGACACTTCACTCGTAACATCAGTAACTCATCTGAAGACGGAAGTATTCCGTCAAAACATGTTAAAGTAGGATAAAACCTTTTCTGCCTGAAAATAGAACATCAAATCTAATGAGTACCTACTGACAGTGGCCTAAGGAAGGACAAACCATAAACTGGCCACGTGGTTTGGATGCCTAAGGTTCATCGATCCACAAGGGTTATGAGGGCTATCCTGTCTGGTTCGAACTGACAGAAAGGCGACTGTGGCACAAGATGCTGAGAATGTCAATATTATTTAAATAAGGGCCGTAGTGCATCATACCCTGCTGTGTATTGCACTTTTCAGGATGCAGACCAGTCAAAGTGCCCCCTCTAGCCCCAGAGCACTTGTACAAGCACCCCCAATGGGCACCTGAGCTTCAGAAATGGACCTAGGAGAGGCTGAAGAAGGTTGCATGGTCCAGTGGATCCCATTTTCCTTCACCTCAGGTGCTTTAGCTGGGTACGTGAGCAACATTTACCTGGGAAGAGATGGAATCAGGATCCACTGTGGGGAGAAGACAAACTGGTGGAGAGAGTGTAATACTCTGGGAGATGTTCTGCCAGGAAACCTCAAGTTTGTGAATGGAAGTGATGTCAGTTTAATGGAGCTGTTTTTACAGCACAAGGAGACCTTCACTACATTAGGCAGGTGGGTTTAATCTTATGGCTGATTGATGTATTTACAGTCTTATTTTACATTTTTAGGAATTCTTAATTTGTCAACCACGCCTTCCTGTTTCACTGTGGTATAAATAGTTAGTGACACAAGCCAAATTTCCTCAGTAACACATCACTTTGGGAAAGCACGAGCGAGAGAACATACTGAGAATGAGCGACAAAAAGTTATTAAGCAATGCAAATCAGGAAATGGATATAAGAAAATCATAAAACAGACAAAAATACAAATTTCGACATTCAGGGCAATAATTAAACAGTTTTAAGCGTCAGGAGATGTTTAGAATCAGCCTTGAAGAGGATGGGTGTGTATATTGAGCCCACACACTGTGAGGAGGATGGTTTGATTGGCAAAATAATCTCAAAGGATCACTGCTGAAGAATTGTAGAGGTTAGTCGAGTTTGCATGTCTGAAAGTCTCCAAAACCACCCTCAGGTACTCCCTACATCACCAAAAGTTGTTTGGGAAAGTTGCCAAAGAAAAGCCTCTGCTATTAGTCAAAAATGAACTAAAGCGCTGACAATTTGCCAAATGTTGCTAAGACTTTCAATGGGTCAAAGTTATATGGTCAGATAAGACCGAAATAGAGGTTTTTGGCGACAAACATCATAGGTGGGTGGGATGTAGTATGGTGATGGAGCTTTGATGTTGAGGGGCTGTTTTTCTTCCAAAGACCCTGGACATCTTGTTAGGATACATGGTATCATGCACTCCATCAAACACTAGCAGATATTATATTAAAACCCTAACAGCCTCTGCCAGGAAGCTTAAAATGGGTCTTGGTTGGACCTTCTAGTAGGACAATCATCCAAAGCACGACTCAAAATATACAAAATACACAAAAAGGGTTCAGGACTGCAAAATAAAGGTTTTGCCATGACAACCACTAATCCCCCAACCTTAACCCCATAGACAATCTGTGGGATGAGCTTCAGAGGGAGTCCACAAGCGTAGACCTCAGATTCTGAAGGATTTGGAGAGATTCTCTGTGGCCAAATAGTCTGGGATCCTGTGTCTTGTGGAAAAAGTTACATCAAGCATTATATGGGAGAAAAGAAAAACAGCTGTTATTGTGGCAAAGGTAACCTGCACAATTTAAAAAAAAAAAGAATTGTAGCGCACTTTTTTTTTACAAAAATATTTGTTTCAAGTTAAAAAACCTTTTTCAATGAAGTTCCCACACATACATAGGTTACATTGCAGTGAATAATTTGAATGAAAATTCATGAGGATTTAAAAAAAAAAAAAAAAGACGACTTTTCTTACATCTCGTTTTGCTCATTTCTGCAAAAGGGTACCAGTAATTCTGGAGGACGCTGTATTTGTCAGCGAGTATCACTGAAGCATTGCTAATGTTACCCGCACGCAACGTGTGTGTGTGTGTGTGTGTGTGTGTGTGTGTGTGTGTGTGTGTGTGTGTGAGAAGGTGTGACGGTGCGTTCAGGAACCAGACGTAAGAGAGGGAAATCCAAAAAAACGTATGCCTTTAATGAGTTCCGGGTCAGTGCCAAAAAACATGAATTGCCAAGCCACAAAATGAAATCCAAAAACAGTCAACTAGACAGGTCGGGGTCAGAAACAGAAAAACAGGTGAGCAGAGGTACATAGACGGTAGGCAAAAAGTCATAGTTGGTAAACAAAGCAGTGGGTCATACACAGGGCATCCAAGCACAGGAATCGTGGTCATACAAAAATAGGTCGAAATCCAGGAAGACAAAGCAATACAAAAAAGGGCTATGACAAGATTCGAAGTCAGATGAAACAGTCGAAGGAAAACAATACTCAGTGGCATACAAGGTGCTCTGCACAAAGAAATATTGATCAATGTTCTGACAAAGTCAGAACTGCGATGAGGACTCTTAAATAAACGGGAGGGAAGTCACATGCTATGCAGGGAACAGGTGAGCTGGATCAGACAAATTACATAGGGAGGAACACGAGGGGAACCCAAACCACGAAAACTGGCGAAAGCCAAGACACGGACGGGAATCACGCACACAGCATATGACATTTAAACAGCTTCGGTCAAGGACTTCTAAGTGCACAGATAATTAGTGCAGGAAAGTAATTAAGCCCGTGCGAGAGATCTCTCAGAAACTCGGGGGGAGACGGGTAAAGCTGAGCAACAGGCGGAGACTAGAACAGGGCAATTGCTGAGAGGAAATTAGTATTAATTAGTAGCTGTGCAACTTTACAGATTTAACTAGAGTGCTTGTTCATGAGATAGTAATATATATACATGGATTAGTTGGGTTAGTAGACTATGATACAAAATATAAATGTTTGTCATGTTAGTAATCAGAACAGCAGGGCGAAGGAAGTAAAGGAGAATTGGAGGAATAATATTAAACACCAGAAACCATTGAAATCACCTGAAGCATGTGAGCACAAAGACCAGGGGGACGAACTGAACCAACTGGAATCCGAGACAGGGGAGACAAGTGCAATGGAACTGAAAATGGATTGAACTGAAAACCTGAGAATACAATAACAAAAAAGAATAAATAAAAGACAAAATCATGAACAATAAACATGAACATAAACATGAACAAAAGCCATAACCATGACAAAAGGAGTACAATTTTTTTTATTTGAAAGGAGAACAAATTTATGCCCCCTGGACAATGGCTCACTACTGACCACTGTGATGGGTGCTTTAGTTTCCCTTTATCACAGTTCTCATCCCCAGGTAAGGTTCACAGTAAATTTCTTGCTAAATGTTTGCAGTTAAAACGCCTAGGAATTAATAGTGGCAAGAGGTTTGTATTCATGCCGTCCTCCGCCTCGTTTGAGAGCACCGGTTTGTGACTACATGAACTGTAGCCGGAGGTCGACCCACTGCCTTGGTGTCAGCCTGGAGGGTGAGCGAGCTGGGCGCTTTCTCTGTGCACCCGTCGTGTTTGACCCTAAAAGAGGACCGGGGGTCAGAGGAGCTATGTTCTAACCTTGCCTTCAGGCCGAAGGTCATCACCACAACTTTTAAGTCATCGTCCATTCGACTACAGGCCTTCTATCCACCTCCTCATGCCACCAGCGCTCAGGAACGGATGCACAAGCTGTGCCCAGTGTGCACGCTCAGTCTTTACTTGGAGTGCATTACAAGTCTCAGGAAGGTGGATCAGCTGTTTGTTTGTTATGGCAAATGGGCTCAGGGGGCCCCACTGTCAGCACAATGCTTGGCACACTGGATCTGTGATGCTATCTGCAGAGCCTATTTGGCGGTGGGTCTCATTACCACAGCAGGATTGACCACACATTCTACCCGAGGCATTGCATCCTCTACAGTGCTATTTATGGGCATATCCGTAGAGCAGATTTGCAGGGCAGCCTCTTGGGGTTATGACAGCCAGCGCAGTTGCACATTCACTCTTGGGAACCCTGTCAGCAGGGTCCCCCTCCAACGCTGACTAGTGGTTTTGATTATTACCACAACCAGAGGCAATGCACTCTGAGGGCGCCCCATCAGCAGTTGTAGGTGCTTGTCGTTGGGAGATGACAGTTAGCATGCTTTCCCAGTCATTCTGGGGGAGGGACCCTATCGAAGGGGGGTCCCCTTCCAACATCGACTCATCTGCTTTGTGTTGTGCCACGGCCTGAGGCGATGCACTCTGGCAGTGCTCGCCTGTAGGTGTGGGGGTTTCTCTTTGGGAGATAACAGCTATCAAGCCCTCCCATTCATTCTGGGAAGGGATCCTAACGGTGGCGTCCCCTTCCGAAACGAACTTGTGTTCTGGTTTACTTCTTGTGCCACGACCTGGGGCAGAGTACGCAGCCTGGCGGTGCTCGTCCCAGTCTGTGGAGGGGTTTCTTTCGGTTTCTGAATGGAACACCGTAGTCTGGGTCCAGCTGGGAGTACATCCATCCCTAACAGCCTTCACATTAGGTGTAAACTAATAGCAAAACCCGTTACAGGGCGGAGCACGTAAGAAATAGAACTACCGGTTACCTGAATGTAAATCCAGTTCTGTGAGTATGTGCGTAGCCCTCTAACAACCTGCCCAGCTGGCCCCGAGTGTGTGATGCTGAGTTTCAAAGGGAGCATTAGCAGCACGAGGCTTTATAGGAGGTGAGTGTGCTACCTACTCCTATGGAGCAGGTGAGTTCAATTTTCTTTCTGGGGTAAACCAATATCGAAGCCCATAGGCGTGCATAGATAGACTCTCGGTAGTGCTATACACCTGCCGTCTGCCCTCTAGACTAAGCAAGTGCCCTTTTGATTTTTTTTTTTGGTAGCTACAATGTGTTCACGTGATCATCGATAAATTATCGACGATTAAAAGCGTAAAATAATAAGAAGCAACCCCCCCGGTCTGCCACCACACGTTGCTTCATCGTCTGTGGGAAACCCTGAAGTGCCCTTATCTTTCACTGAGCACCTGCCTCCCAAAATGTCTGTGCACGCCACTGCCCGTTAGAGGGCCACGCACGTACTCAGAACTGGAGTAACATGCAGGTAACCGGAACTTCTGTAGCCTGTGCGACCACGCCGCGGTATAATGTGGACCGTCAGTGACTCGCGTATGGAGGCTGGCCCAGCCGTGACTCAAACGGCAGTCATAAATGGTTCCAGAGGGAGGGTATTATGTGAACATAACACGTCACTTAAGTTGCATCTGAGGCTGGTTTAAGATCCTTGAATGCACAACCTTTAGTAGGCTACTTCCTTGTTTCCATATCGATTAGAGATTTTCAACGGCACTGTTGCCCCTTCTTATGTGTGTCTGGGACATAAAGGCTATAGCAGTCTGCACAGCACTGCAATATTTTAAAAGTTTAATTTATCATGAAAATCGCTTTTACGCGTTGAGGGCCACTGTAATGAATAAATGCTGGAATATTTCTGTGATCCTGATGGTAGGGAGTATCAGACCCATTTGATATGCATGGTGTGTTGAAAGTTCAAGTATACCCGGCGAGAGAACCCCACCAGTGACTGCAGATTTCTCTCAAGACAGGTTTTAAAAACAAGCAAAGACAGCGGGATACTCCTATTGCGAAGCAAAAATGAATCATAACTTGACAGTGTTGTAATTAGTTCCACAGAGAACATTACCCACTCGATTTTCGTGTCTGACAAGGGTGTGCCCTTTCAAATTGGTGCAGAAGGCGCCCACGCCCAGTCCCAGCACAGACTACCGTCCGAGCTCTGTGGTTGTCTCTCAGCGGTTCCGACCATTGGTTTGCACACTCCGCGGTGCTGAGCAGCGGGACTCACGGATACGAAAAGAGGAGGAGACTCGCAGTCTCCATCCAGTGCTCAGGCATTTTGACTGGGTCTTCCGTTCACTTACAGTCGGAGCGGGCTGACTGGGACTGAGGATCCCTACTCATGCTCACGGTAAGGTAAATTCCCTGTTCTTTATCATATGTTGATTATCTGCGCTGGGACATCGGCGCAGGAATCTCAGCGATATAAAGCGCAGTTTTATTCGCATCGCCTATTCCGTGGGAGCGCAGCGCAGCTAACGGGAGCATCTCGGCCGCCTGTCATTTGACTGCATGGAAGAAGCTTAACGTTCACCCAAGTCAGATGAAATCATGCGTGTTGGAGCCAACAGCTGCATACCTGCTTCATGTCTACTGGAAAATAGCCCCTCATTTCGGAAGACTGGTGGCTGAATAATGTCGTAAAACAGAATACTGTCCTACCAGTTTCGTTATTGTGTGGAATTCATCCTTCGATTATGGGGATAAATGTATAATAAAATGTAGCGCAGCTAAAAATGTTAGCTCTCAGACAGAAGCCGTGTATGTGGCCTGTCAGTCTCACAAGGCTAATTACAGCGGCTCGTCTTAACTAATTGCTTAATTGGGCTGCAAGCTTGCTACAGATAATTGAATTCTCAAATGAGATCAGAGGACATGCCCTTAATTGTTCGGAGTCTTCGAAGGATCCTGTTTTGGATTCAAGGTCCATAAGCTTCAGCCTGCCCGCCGTGCGCTGTCTTGTTCAATGTTGGGTTCCCGGCTGAATCCATTGAATGAGGAAGGCGAAGGAGCAATTTTTTGTCGGTTTAATGATAGCTCAAGCTGGACACTAGTTGGTCGACTGGCTATGAGTAGGCTATATATGAACATGTTTGCGGTGAAATTTAAATTTCGTACCAATAAATGTGTTGTCTCGTTTCTTGCGCGAGTATTATGCCTTGTTTGTTGCGTGTTGAGATTGACCGACTCATGTTACTGGAGATCGCATGCGTTTAGCCAAGCAACCTGTACGCGCTGATGTTATTTTTGGTGAGGGCACGTTTTTCATAAACTAGCAGCCTTGCTTACAAAATATAACCTAATATGGGGTCTGTTTGCCGTGGACTTTACCGAAGATTTTTAGCTTAAATGCTGATGGGTTTTCATTGCATAGCTTACACGTGATTAAGTTGCGTTTTATCGCCTGCGATTATCTATATTAACATGGCGTTTCCTTTTTATGCTACCCTGTGTGATTTTTGGAATACAAGTATAAATATAGACCACCATTGCTCATCGGCTATGCCTAAGTCACCGACACGACTTTATGGGGCGAGACTTTTTCGTTGGTGGATAATCGGTAGCCTCCGCCACGTTCCAAGCAAATTGGTTCGGCTCATGAGGCAGCGAACGTTTAACGTTTTCAAGTTGCCGTTTTTTAAACTTTCATTCTTGAGAGTCGGCGTGTGGGACGTCTACAACATCTAATTTGTAACAATCCTATCCAGTGAATTACTTGAAAACATGCGTGGGCAGGGTTATCTGTAGTCATGCTGACACTATTGATACACCGAGCGATGAGTCTGACAAGTGGCGGATTTTATGATTTATAATTTGTTTATGATTTGTAATGGCATTCCGAGAAAAATGGCCTTGATCAGAATGAACAGCCGTAGTGACGTTTGTTGCCCTGGGTCACCCCGATGCTTAGTCTGCCAGCCAGCAATTAGGTGTATTAGGCCTATCTGGAGATTTGAGGTTATTTCAGAGTCATTTAGGTGGTCTTATTGGATCATAATGTCATAATTTTAGAACATTCAGACTTAATAAAAGTACTCCACGCGTGGTAGCCCTGGCTTATTCAAATTTAAGGGATGGCGTCAGAATTTTTCCTGGGTTGGGAGCAATAATGGAGAACAAGAGTGTTACAATCCGCTAGTATGATCTGGTAAAAGAGAATACAAAATAACGCTTCCAGTTGTTTCCTTATACCATGACGAGACAAGTATAATGCATGATAAAGATTTCCTAATGTTACTGTGACTGAAGTAATACTCATACTCTTGATTAAGTATTTACTTATAATTCTCTGGGTGCGTTCATTTCATTGCCCCCGCCCCACACACACACACACACACACACACACACACACACATACATCCATTATCATTGTCTAACCATTTTATGATCCTGATCTGTCTGACCATGTTTTTGTTTTGATCCTGTCCTGCCTGACCATGTGTTGATTATGAATGTCTTTTTGACACAGAATGTCTTGTCTGTTTGCCATTTTCCACCATTGTAGTTATATTCCGGTCCTTGTTTTGTGTCATACCATTCATTGCATTTTGTCTCCCCCTGTCTGGTCTTTTGTAACGTGATCGCTCACTGCCCCAGTATTGTGTGCCACACTTTCGGGTGATTTCATGGTTTCTGGGATGTCATCCATTCCTTTCAATCTCGTTTACTTCCTTCACCTTGGTTTTCTATATTACTAACAATACTACAATTTTGTTGTTTTAAGTAAACTTACTAATCAAGATTAACGTTGTTTATTGTACTAAGATACTATCAAACACTAGGGATTGTATAGCTGCACATTACTAATTGACTAACAAGCTCTCAGCACTCGCTCTGCTCTAGTCTCCGCCCCTTGACTTCACTGTTTACTTTGCTGTGTTTCAGCAGATTTTCTGCACTTGGTTAATCACTGTTCTGCCTCTCACTCTGTGCACGGTAGAACTCTTTAACCGGAGCCGTATGTTTGTCAGTAGGCTGTCTCCGTGATCCCCGTCCGCGTTTTGGCTTTTGCCAATTTCTTGTAATCAGGAACTTCCTCATGTTCATTCCTTTGTAATTAGTCTGATCCATATCACCTGCCTCCCCTTTGTAGCATGTGACTTCCCCTATGTGTATTTAAGCAGTCATTTCATTCACAGCTCTTGTCAGAACGGTTTCCCTGTGCTTCCATCGTTGATTCCTTGTACTCTTAGTGTTATACTTCTGACTGGAACGTCCAGGATTCTGATTTTGGCTTTACCTTTGATATTCCTGTGCCCGGTGTGTACCATACTTCCTTTGCCCATGAGTTTAGTGTTTGCTTCCCTGTTAACGGTTCGGATTACGCCCACTGGATTTTGGCTTTGGACTCTCTGACAAACCCGTGCCTGCGTACCGAACCTGTTTTGCCCGACTCTGAGTTTAGTGTTTGCTGCTGTGTGTACAGTGTGGATTACATCCCTGGGATTCTGATTTTGGATTGTGGACTCTGTACCGTTGCCATCTGCCCTGTGGGGTTATCCCCCCAATCTCAATAAAACTCATCTTTGCTGAAACGAGGGGCGGGGGGACACACTATCCCTGAATTCAAGGGGCATGAGACTGGAACATACCCTGGACAGGTTGCAGGACACACTTGCACCTTCACTCCCTCACTCAGAAGTATGGGCAATTTAGTGCGTAAAATTAGCCCAAAATGCATGTTCCTGGATTATGGAGAGCAACTCGAATAGCTGGCAAAAACCAGCACACCCATGGGGTAAAGATGCACTGTCCACCCGGGCAGATCCTGAGTGATGAATTAAAATCCATTATCTCCTTAACATGTGGACACAATCCCACTGTTTTTCCCTGTCCTCCTCTGGTGTATTCAAATGAAAGTTTATTTTTCAAAGTAAGCCCTAAGAGTCTGAAAACAAATTGCCAAATTGAGTGTCTAAAAGCAGTCAGTCATTACATTCAATGCAAAAGCCAAATTTAATCACAAATGTTCATTGAACACGGGTCAGAGGCTTTTTCAAAGGCTGTCCTCAGTGAGCTATTATCTTAAACTTGTCTGTGCAAGTTGGTCGTTTGGGTACCCCTTGAGTCGAAAGAGAAAAGGTGTGGTGAAGATTATAAAACCACATCTCGCTGCGTTTCTATTATTACCAGCAAGGGCCAATCTATATTTTGTCCTAGAATTCCCTGCAGCCCTGAAGGATTGTTCCTTGGTGTATAAAATGTGTTTTGCTATGTGCTGCTCATGTTAAATGGCTTGCGTTTCCAAAATATCTCCCAGCCATGGGTATTGCTCTGAATATCCAAAATATTGGTGCCAGTTCTTCATTTTAAAGTCAGTCAAATCCTGCTTTACCCATCTTTTTTCCTGTCCTGTTTTTTTTATTTTTATTTTGCTCACCAGTCTATGGTTAGCTCGCAAACTGTAAAATGTGTTTCCTTGAGGTAATGCTGAAACTGTGCCAAGTGCTGCTGCCAAGCTTTGCATGCCTTCCTGCCACCTTCCTTTGTCCGTTGCGGATATACGTGTGCGAACTGCTGGTTTCAGCTCAGGTGCGGTCACACCTAATACAGTAAACTGCTCTTATCACTGAATGTGCATTGTTTTGTTTAATTACGCTTTTATCCTTCTGCGTGGATTCTACTGGCAGCTGCTCACTCAGTTTCTGTTGGCAATGCTTTGCTAGTTCCTCATGCCATGTCCCTACTGGCCAATCACTCCCTGGTGTGCACTCATCAGCAGTATTGGGGTAATTACTCTAAAAAAGTAATGCATTACATATTTCTAGTTACTCTTTTAAAAACTTTATTACTTACTTTATTACTCACTATTGAAAATAAATTGTTACACTACTTTTGGATCACTCATCACCTTCATCTGAAATTCACCGTTACTTACGGGGTCAAGACTAGGTTCAGACTTATATATATATAATATTTTCTTTTCATTTTGTTTAAAATCTTTCAAAACATTCATAAAAGGTGATTTTAAGACCAAAAAACTGTCTTTTAAGTGGATTTTTATCATGTGACCGCCTGCAGTGCATTCGTTTTGAGACAAAAACGTGATTTTCTTGCATTGCAAAATTTCACAGTTTATCAGGCTTGTGGCGGAGATAAAATCCACATTTTTCAAGGTATTGCTCTGAAATTGTCTCCATAGCATCAGTTTGTTATGTTCTATACAATGACAGAGCCATTTTTGGGTCGGTAGATACATGGTGTATTTATGATCCATCTGCCAGGCAGGTTCTGCTGCCCATTTCTAAAATTCTATGACCAAATAATTTTTCAAAATATTTTCCCATGAAAATACCCAGAATGTGTATTTCATTGTATAGCTGGTGATATTAGCTTCAAAACGCAAATAGAATTACAGGAAAATATGGTATAGTTTCTGAGATATTGTTGCCACAAGATTTAAAATTTTTTGCCAATCATGTACGGTTTTCACGGTAACAAACATTAAATTTCATTAAAATCAAATTCCGTTCTGAGCTTTTTTCAGTTGACACAATTTTTATGTGTTTTTAGTGTTTAGAAGAACTTAAGTTGAGTGAACCCAGGCTTGACCCCTTTATTAACCATATCATGTTAAAACCTGGCAAATGCCCAGATCAGCCCAAATCTTTATTCTAGTGAGGAGGACGTACACAAGATCTCTCTTTCATGCTCTTTAATTCAGCAAAGCCAACAGCAGATTTCTAAAAATCAGCCCAAACACCACTTCAGAGAAAAGTGAGCCAAGTACAAGGCTACAGTACTGGCATTTACACGCTTGAAAAAGGACGTCTTAATTGTTTTTCTGTTCTCGGTCTCAATCGCCAATATACTCAAAAGGAAGAAGAAGAAGATGTTTTTCTGGCCTCCTGTTCTGCCGATAGTTGAAGAATTTGAAGTAATGCGAATAACTAGATAATTTATTTGTTAGTAACTCTAATTTGATTACTTAAGTTATCAAAGTAATGCGTCACATTACTGCCTTACTGATAAATGTAATCTGATTACAACAATTAGTTACTTTGTTTTGCATTACCCCCAACACTGCTCACCAGCATGTTTCTGACTGCGTTTGAAATGGCTCACTATTCAATTTGTGGTCCACTATTTAATGTGTGAAGTACTGTTTTGTAGTATTGGAATTCATGATGGTAAAATTCACTCGCTATATAGTCCACTATAAAGTGCCCAAGATGTGGTGAACAACTGATGGTCACTACATTGGTCTGATGTATAGCCTAGTACAATATGAACAAGTTTTAACCAGCATCCCCAAAAAGAAAGGAGACTCATTGCAGAAGGGATGTTTGTTAATGGGACAGAACTGGGTAGGATACTTGTATCCCACAGATTTCCTACCCACTGAGGGTTATCCAACGTCAAGTCACTTGAAGAAAGAAGGTTTTGATGCTCACCATCTCAGATGTTGAATATCGTTTGGTTAACACAGACGAAAGAAGGGTTCTTAAAACATTTTTGCAAAAATAACAATTATTTCAAAATCATGACTCCCATTTGGACCTGCTTTGGAAGTATAATTAACTGAGCATCAAGGAATCCAAAACAATAACCGAAGCCCCATCAATAAGCCTCTGAACCCCACGATTTGAATATTTGACTGGCCTATATACAGTGATATTGTATTCTGTGGGACAAGACATGGAGCTGAACTTTTAAAATTTATTTTTGTGCACTTGATAGATTATTTTCATTGAGAATTGAGATGGCTATTTTTTTCTGTCAGGAGAATTGTTGGGCCTATTTATCACAACATTATGATTGCAGCATCGGCATAGTCCACTGAATGTCCCTGTAGTGGAAAATGCAGGTGCTGCCATAATCATGGACATAAATACAGTGATAAATTTGGAGATTTAAGCCGCTTTCACACCGGACGCGAAACAAATTTTTCGCACGACAGATTACATTCTAAGTCAAAGCAAAGAGGCGAATACACGCGAAATGCATCTTTGCAATGACTTTGAATGTAATCTGTCGTGCGAAAAATTTGTTTCGCGTCCGGTGTGAAAGAGGCTTTAATTGTTGTGATTTGACCCAGAATTACCCATCTCCTCTCTTGTGCCCCTTTATGTCAGGGTTAATCAGGGTCTTCTCTGAAAGGTGACACTCACGCAGCAAAAATCCCAGTGTTAATTCAACTCCCGTAGAGTTTATATGAGACCAAAACATCCATCTAGGACTCCGATGAACTCTATTGGAGTTGAATTAACACGGATTTTTACTATGCAGTAGATTGCTCTCCAATAGTCAGATTTAGTGAGAATATCACTCAAATTGAGTAACAACACTGGAAGTATATGTTTGGGTCTGGCAGAAAAAGAAAAAGATTCTGTGTGGGGATCTGGCCCTGTGACTTTGTGACCAGCCTCAGCTGCCTAAAAAATAATAAAGCGACAGCTAAAAGCCTAACCAACTGCAGGTTCAAATATTATTATACTGTGACCAAAAATTTATATTTTACGATAATGTCCATGCGTGTTTCTACAAACCATTTTGGGGCCTCCAAATATCCCGGTGCCTGGCATCACCATCACGTTCGTTTTTACAGTTAT
Source organism: Gymnothorax reevesii (assembly GCA_029721435.1). Classification (NCBI taxonomy): domain Eukaryota; kingdom Metazoa; phylum Chordata; class Actinopteri; order Anguilliformes; family Muraenidae; genus Gymnothorax; species Gymnothorax reevesii. Next base: position 107,999,032 of record CM056579.1, read on the forward strand.
TTTTCTGCTTCCTTCTTTCTTGTGTTTTTCTCCATCAGTGACGTAATTTCATTCTAACGCAACCTTCTGATTTCAGCACCAGTGTGTGGTCAGATATGTGGGATAAAGTTGCTTTCGAAACACCTTTGCTTCATGGCCATGTATCACTTGGATTCCATAGGTGTGACTTTTTGAAGTTCCAGACCATTGGCTATGCACAAACCCGAAAATAAGTAAATTTTTCTGATGTTTTTGAGTGAGGGCTGATACAACGTTCAGTTAGTCCAGCACATAATAGCAAATGGAAGCATTTATTTTGTTCCTAAAGGGCTACTGTACAATCATGTACAAAAATTCAATTTCACTATGATTAACCAAGATGCATAGCAACTATCTATTACAAAGTGGTTTTAGTGATGTTTATTCAAGCTCTGTTTTGTTGTGAATTGAAAACTATAATTGGTTTTTCATCACTGGACTGTTGCTGAGGTAAGAGCATAAATATCAACATATTTCGACAGATCTGAACAATGGTGTAAAATTGAACCTGTGGGACCACATAGTCAGGCTGAGGGTTTTTATGACACAATTTTAAACGCTTTTTTCAGAGTAGACTTTGCATCATAAAATTGCTTATGCAGTTAGTGTGCTGAGACCTCATACTTTCTAACGATGTACAGTTCTCCAGTGCGGCACTATAATTTACTATGTAAAATGCAATTATATCTTTCGTCCCGCCTTCAGGCCAAAGTTTGATAAACATGGAAATGTGCCTTCAAGGAAACAGGAGTTATGAGTTCCCCAAAGAGATATGAGTGGTTAACATCAAGAAATCTGTCCGGGGTTTTTGTTCCCAAATGATGTTCAACTGATCAACCTGTGGCTCTACCTTTCCTCGCAAGCTATACATCGCCCATGCCTGTAACCAACGTTTTTTGAACTGACATTTGATGGACGGAATTTATTCTCCTGATTCACTGTTCTGCAATTCCTTCGACTTCACTTCGTTGTCTCCTTAATTTTTCACGCCTCCACGATGAGGTGGAGATAAAAGGCAAAAAGAGACACATGAGAAGGGCCCAAGTTCAAAAATGAACATTTGGATTGAACCGTTGGAGTGTGGTGGCAGTTGAGGGAACCTGAGAGTGTGGTGAGGGTGAACCTGGTATGAAGGATTCGTAGAGGGAAATGGTGGCTCACGTGTTATGTTGTGGATTAGATGATCTACTTTAGCCACGCATCTGCTAAAGCAAATCCAAAACCCTCTCATGCCTTTGATCTTCTGAGACTTGGTCCTTGGGTTGAGTGAAACCCTGCTTACAACCCAAAAATACCATGACCATTTTTGTCTCAACGCGATAGATTTGGTAAAGAGGAAGTTTTGCTCATTCTTTTGAGTCCAGATGCGGCAAAGATGCCAGAAAAACAGTACCGCCTTTCGGCTGCGACTATCTTACAAAGTCGACCGGAAGCGAGCTGTACTGATTTCCTTCTGTTAAAGGCAGTTGTTCACTCCCTGACTAAACTTGGCAGCATGCGGAAGGAAGTGCAACCGACAGCCCCTGGGGATGCTGTGATAGCTTAATGCTTCTTCCGAGCACTTCAATATATTAAGCTTTCTTTTGCTGTCTGGTTTGACGCCGTTATTAAGCAGTGGTACTTGAGGTTTTAGATCGGAGGGATGTTAGTGCATCAGTCATACGAAAAGTGAGGTGCACCCACCATAGCCTACCAACGCTACACAAGCAATTTCTTTGCTAAGCGAGTCTGATGTCAGGCCCCACCATCATAACGCATCGATCTTCACTGCAACCGAAATTCCATTGCAGCATTAGTCTTGCATTGTAGTTGGCGTGTTTGGCATTGCAGTGGGATGCACATGCTGTGCACACACGACGCTGTAAACTGCTAAAACTCCCCAGTCTCTCCTGCATCTTATTAATGGGCTCTGTTGGTGGAGAGCTTTCCCAGTAGGGACTGCGATGACTGGCTGACTTTGAGGATTAATGTTTGCCTGGTCGGGGGTTGGGGAGCCTACAAGGCTCATAGCTGTGCGCAATATTTATCATGTGAATCTGTTATTCTACCTGCTGGGCCGTCCACGTAGCCGCACAGCTGTGTGCTATAATTGCTGTTCCTTCATTGTAATGTCAGGGAACCATCTTCAGTTCCTATTTTCAATGCCACATCAAGGCTTGTCAGAATGATGCAGAAGCCAAGATGGTCACAGCCTGGTTAATGAATGGAGTACAGTTGCGCACGCAGGAACTGAACTCTGAGTGGACAGGAAGTGGGTGTTGCTGTCACTGGCTCTGTGGAAACTCTAGGAAGTGCATGTGGGTGGCCACATTCCTGTGTGTGTGTGTGTGTGTAAGTGCGTGTATGTGGGTGTATATGTGTGTTTGTGTGTGTGCGTGTGTCTGTATGTGTGTGTGTGTGGGTGTGTGCACGTGCGTGTGTGTGTGTAACTGCGTGTATGCTTGTGTGTGTGTGTGTGTGTGGGGGTAAGTGCGTGTATGGTCGTGTGTGTGTGTGTGTGTGTGTGTGTGTGTGTGTGTGTGTGTGTGTGTGTGTGTGTGTGTTCGTGTGTGTGTGTGTGTGTGTGTGTGTGTGTGTGTGTGTGTGTGTGCGTTTGTGCTCTGCAGCTCTGATACAAACATTGCTTCCAGGGTCCTGCTGCCCTCCCTTGCTGGCCTGAAGTTCCCATTGTTACAGAACCCTGCTCGCTCCTTTCACAGTCTGCCATCCACAATCTCAGAGTCTTTTTTCAATTATTTGCTGGGATTTCAAACCTAAATGCTGCCCACGCTCAAAAAAAAAAGCCACATAAGTGAAAGATATCCTAATTTATGAAACCATGGCTTTGCTGAACTCCTTGCAATTTTTGGTTAATCAGGATTAACTTGGAAGTTTTCATGTGTTCATAATCACATCAATGTAGTGTTTTGTAATGTCAAGTTTGCTGATATGAATCCAAATTTGCAAAGAAATTGGCATATGCATCAATCCTGTGCCTACACACTATTCAGAAATGAGACCCCAGTCCCATCTAGCATACTTCCTTATCTTGCATTCACGTCGTGTCAGCGCATGCTGCCATTATGAAGAACTTGAGGAGTAGATCACATGTTTCTTGGTGTTAAGAGCTATACAACGTATGCCTGTTGCAAGCAATTTAAGCAACAGTAAGTGAAGTTGCAGAGTTAATGGTCCTGTCCTTTCATGGTGTAAGATCACAGTTATGTAAATTAGGACGTGCTGAACTGAACACTCTAATGCTGGTGGAACAATCCCAGTTGGTTGTTGAAAGCAGTGGCGTTTCAGAACACTGAATTAAAATTTTGAGAAGAAAAAAAAGCATTCCATCTAAGCGTCGTGTTACGTCCCATAAAAAATATATTTGTTAATCACCTCGTTAATTTGAAAAACGCGATCCGGGTGGGCGGGCTTCAATTTTAATTATTTTTTTCGTAAATATTTTTCTCTAGTTTACCTACGCGTTTTTGACCCATTTATTTTCCGGTACTCAACTGAGAACAACACAGGAACATAACCCTCTCAAGTAAACATCTTAAGTGTCCGTCTATGGGTAGGTTCACATCAATGGCTAAGAGCATTACACCGATTGCCTTTGTTTCAATACTAAAAATGCTACTACCAAAAAAATGATGCGGCCACAAATTCCGATGTGTGTTGGGATGATAAAGTAATACGTATACAGTACAGGCCAAAAGTTTGGACACACCTTCTCATTCGATGCATTTCCTTTATTTTCATGACTATTTACATTGTAGATTCTCACTGAAGGCATCAAAACTATGAAGGAACACGTGGAATTATGAACTTAACAAAAAAGTGTGAAATACCTGTAACTGAAAACATGTCTTACATTCTAGTTTCTTCAAAGTAGCCACCCTTTGCTCTGATTACTGCTTTGCACACTCTTGGCATTCTCTTGATGAGCTTCAAGAGGTAGTCACCTGAAATGGTTTTCACTCCACAGATGTGCCTTTTCAGGGTTAATTAGTGGAATTTCTTGCCTTATCAATGGGGTTGGGGCCATCAGTTGTGTTGTGCAGAAGTCAGGTTGATATTCAGCCGACAGCCCTATTGGACAACTGTTAGATACATACATAATTCCACATGTGTTCATTCATAGTTTTGATGCCTTCAGTGAGAATCTACAATGTAAATAGTCATGAAAATAAAGGAAACGCATTGAATGAGAAGGTGTGTCCAAACTTTTGGCCTGTACTGTATATACATATATATATATATTTTTTTTTTATTACAGTGAGTGCTGGGATCAACTTTATGCTATCTCAATGAGCACGCTAGCTGCTAACTGCAGCCTGCCCCTGGAGGCTGCTAAAAAGAGCTGCACTCTGAGACAGAGGGCTGTCTGGAGTACCACTTTGTCCATGTGTACCCAGGCTGAGCTCATGCATCCTCTTTATCAGAACAGCATTACACAGCATCCCGGATTTATTCTGCCGCGATGGCTGTGGATCATGATCCCCTCAGGCCCTCTCCGAATGTCAAGCTGATCTGCGGAGGAAGGACGACTAACTACTATCTGCTCGTTTTACTGAAAAATTCTCTTTCTTGGCCTGAAATGAGTATAATCGACATACTTAAAAAGGATAAGCTTGTAATTTATAAACCAGGCAGCTTGTCACTTTTGGATATAACCTAAATGTCATTAGTGTGACCTTGGAATAGGCACTACCAGGACTTGTGAAATATGGATCATAGTTATTCAGAGTATTTAATTCAGGATTTGTGTGTATTTGTCACATTTGTTCCTGTGTATGTTTGGTGTATTGAGCTCTGCTGTGCTGTTGTGTCTGTACTCGTCGCATTGATTTCTGCTGCTCTGTTTCCGCATGTTTTGATGTGTTTTGCCATTTCTCAGCAGTGTTGTGCTGATGCCCTGCAAATTTCGGTACATTGAGATCTGTGGTGCTTCCCCGCGTCTCCTGTTTTTCGGCTGAGTGATTCAGTCGTGATTTCCTGCATGAAACCTCCTCATCCTTCCCAGAATCCTCCTCCTGACACTCCCAACCTCTCCTCGTCCCTGGCGGCAGGTCTTTATTTCCAGCTCCTTTAGACAGATTAGCTACAGGGCTACGAGCCGCACAGCCCTGCCCATCACTGCGCTTTCCCTCCTCTCTTCGTCGCTCTCTCTCCCTCCCTCTGTGCCCTGGACCTGATGAGACGGGCCTCCCTGCCTGTTTCCAGCACAGCGGCTAGCTTTAGCTCAATCTGCTGTGAGAGCATAGCGTAGGCCTGTCATATTCGTGATACATTTAGCGTAGCCTAGCCTCAGCCTAGCACCACTTCAAAGTACTTAGCCTCGTGTTAGTTTTCTGTCACTTTGATGCGCATACTTAGAATCTGCTAATAAATTACTTTGCTGCTTGTAGCCAAGTCACCGTTTGTAATATCCACCATCTGACTTCTACCCCAGTAGTATAAGTGTACAGTCACATGATGAATTTATCCCAGCATCAGATTATAATTATTCCTTTGCATGTAGCCTAGCGTCAGTCTGTCATGTTGCTTGATATCAGTTTATTATCTCTTTACATTTGGGTCAGCATCAGCTTATATAATCTGAGGCTTGCAGCCTTTCATCAGCTTGTAGGTCCGCTGATGCATCTAGCTTGGCATCAGTGTAGTTGTCTGGATTCCCATAGCCTGTATTTAATTTAAAGTTGCTTTGATGCATGAAGTGTAGCGGTAGCCTGTCTGGTTGACTTGAACAGGAGGACTTGAATGAAGGGTGTGAAGGTTATCCATTATTAAATGCGTGGTACCTTCCTTAGATAGCAGAGCTGGTTATCAAAGAAGCCTTCAGGAAGTGATATCGCTCTTTCCGTATTACCTGAAGTGAGCCGCTGGCAAGATCGGACGTGGCGTAGGGGGTGGTAATGGCGTCGGCTACAATACGTATGGTAGGATAGCGAGTGGGGCTGTTTTGGGGTGTTAGGGGGGCAGGTTTGTGGTGTGAGGGGGACAGGTTTGGGGAAGAATGCGGGGTGAGCAGTGGCTCTAACTGCCTCATCTCTTCTCAAACAGTCAGTATTCACAACCGACATTTGATCTGGGATCTCGGAAGAGAGAAACAAACAGTGTTTGCTGAGCCTGTCAGAGTCAAAGCAAGCGCTGTAATTACAGAAACGCGGGACTATCCAGCTCACACGGTAACGGAACACCGCTGGCAGCCGCGGTGGGAATATGCAGAGACACGCGATAGCTGGACTGCGGCCGTGTCCAGTTCTCAGCGGAGAATATCAACCTTCCCTATTTTGTCAGCAAAAATGTGCCTGTAGCCCATCAGGAGTGGGCAACTTCAGTCCAGGAGTGCCCTGTGACTGCTGGGATTTAATGCCTGTCCGCATCTGGCTGGCTAATGAAGCCAAACGCCATGTTCTGAAGGCATTCATCGCCACCTGATCACAACAGCTTGCGGACACTGTGGCCCCTCAGGGCCCGAGATGCCACCCCATGGCCTCCTGCTATAACCTCCCTTTGTACTGAAAAACTGATACTGTTAGCAATTAATAGTACAGTGCTGTGGAAAAAGTAGTTGCCCACCGCCTATATTTTTGAAGAATTTGACTTAAATGTTTCAGATCATCAAACTAATTTTAATATCAAAGATAATCTAGGTAAACTCAAAAGGCATTTTTTGGAAACTTTTGAAATCAATTTAACCCTACTGGCTCAATGTTGAAAAAATAATTTCCCCCTTTGTTACTTCAACCAATTACATGCATTTAATTGATCTTTGTTGGGTTCAATATCGCTAAACACACCCAGGCATTATAGACCTAGTGCTTGCCCCGTTGAATGTTAACATCACTTGAATAGAACCTGTCTGAGAGTGTGAATCAGAAAAAAGCAGTAAGAGATGCCGAGATCCAAAGAAATTCATGAAGAAATGAGAAACAAAATCATTGACATTTATCAGTTTTGAAAGGGCTACTAGGCCATTTCTAAGGCTATTGGACTCTGATGAACCATGGCGAGAGCTAACATCTACAAATGAAGAAAACTTAGAACAGTGGTGAACCTTCCCATGAGTGGCTGGCCCAACGAAATTCCTCCAAGAGTGCTTCAGCGACTCATCCAGGAGGTCAGGAAGGAACCCAGACTGGAATTTAAAGAGCTTCTGGCCTCACCTGTCTCAGTCAAGGTCAGTGTTTATGATTCCGCAATGAGGAGGAAACTTGTAAAAAAATGGCATCCATAGGAGAGCTGCCAGGCTAAAGCCACTATTGACCAACAAACACATAAAGACTTGTCTCTCATTTGCCTAAAAACATCTTGATGACCTCCAAGACTTTTGGGATAATATTCTGTGGACTAATGAGTCAGAAGTGTCACTGTTTAGAAGACATGGGTTCCATTACATTTGGCGTAAAGCTAAGGCAGCATTTCACAACACGGACATCATTTCAACAATCAAGCACAATGGTGGTAGTGTGATGGTCTGGGCCTGGGCGACTTGCCATAATTGTTGGAACTATGAATTCGGCTCTTTATCGAAAAATTCAGAATAAGAATATCTGGCTATCAGTTTGTGACATGAAGCATAAGTGCAGTTGGGTTTATGCAGCAGGACAGTGATTCAATGCTCACAAGCATGTCCACCTCTGAATGGTACCGGTACCAAAAAGAAAAACCAAAATGATGGTTTTGGAGTGACTTGTCAAAGTCCTGATCTGTATCCAATTGAGATGCAGCAGCATAACCTTACCCAGGCAGTTCATACTCTAAAACCCTCCAATTTGGCTGAATTAGAATAATTCCGCAAAGAAGAGCGGGTCAAAATTCCCTCACAGTGATTTTATTGACAATTGCAAACATTTGATTGCAATTATTGCCGCCAGGGGTGGTACAACCAGTAATTAGGTTTAGGGGGGCAAATATTGTTTCATATGGGTGGTATTGGTTTTCATTAACTCTCTATCTTTGAAAAATGAATGGATCATTTCAAAGCTCTTGCATTTACTCATGTCTTTGCCTTATACTCAAATTGGTCAGATGATCTGAAACAAATATGACAAATATGCAAATGAATAGAAATCAGAAAGGGGTAAGATACTTTGTCTCAGGCCTGTGGGCCTCAACACTTCTTTGGTGTTGTAGTTCTTTATTGAAACTTAACATAGTAGCTCACAGACCGAGATTAAAACTTTTCTTAGCTTAAATTACTTTGAATGAAGATTGTCCACATAAAATGTTTGTTAATGTGTCTGCAAAACTGGCCAAAATTTTTGTCCCCCCCCCCCCTCCCAAGAAGAGAATAATAACTTGTTGTAATTTGCATGTGAAATTGTTTGAAGTCACTTGTACGAGTAAATATTTTAGTTTCCATTTTTAGGGACTTTTTTGAAGTGGTTTTGTGGGTCCATTGTTAACTGCTGAAAGCACTGAACTGAAATCTGGCAAAATCTTTCCTTCCAATGAACTGTTTGACCCCACCTCCCTGCCTCTCCTCCTGGGAAAAATCTCATTTCCTGCCTACTTTCTATGGTTGTTTTTGTTGCTTCCTGTATATGTGAGAAGTCCTGGAATTGCTCCCGTCTTGTACATTCTGTTCCATATACAAAAGTACATCATAAGGTAGAAGGTTCTGAAACTCGCCCGCCTGACTGTCTTGCTCTTTTTTCTTGCTGTGAGTAGTTTCCTGTAGTGATGCAGTCTTTGGGTGGGGCCAGAAAGCAGTGTCCTGCCCCAGGGCCTACTCATCTGCAAAAAATTAGCAGAGGGAAAGAAATGCGGTGCAGTTGTGACACACTTTTAGGGATGAGTGGCACACAGTCACTTGTTCCATCTTGTACACTATTGCGCCATTGCACTCATATAATCTCACACACCAGCATTCGCTCACTCACGTTCTCGCTATCTTGCTGGCACTGGAATGCACTCAGGCACACATTCACTTACATGCTCACGCAAACGTGCGTGCTAGCAACCCTCATGTACTCCAGTTCACATGAGCGCAGTCCGAGCTCTACGCTGTCGAAGCTGTTTTGGCAGTCATTGCTGTTCACAGCAGACAGCTGTCCCCTGATCTTTCAGCACCGCAGGCCTGGGTTGGTGATGATGGAGGAGTTCGAGCTTCTGGAATTTTCCGTCCCAATGGAGCATTAACCGTAAGGGCCTCCGTGTGCAGGACATTGAGCGAGGGAGAGGAAGTGACAGAGAGAGAGAGGCAGAGAGACAGAGAGAGTGAGAGAGAATGAGTGAGAGAGAGAGAGAGAGAGAGAGAGCTGTGGTTTACTAGACTCTCTTAACACGTCGGCCTAAAGACGCACACCACCCTATCCAATTTCATCTGCCTGTCAGCTGTGATGCTGCAGTCATCCTCGCCATGGTCTTCTTACGTATTTACCAATTTATATTACTGCTCCTCGATGTACCTTGTCATTCTTCCAGAGTTAGTCTTGGTCCTATGTTTCCCTGGCTATAGTATCTTCTAGAAAATACTCATTGGGATGTTTGGTGTCATTTTTGTTCGAGGCTCCATTGAAAATTCAAAGAGCTTGAATCACGCATTGGATGGATTTTTGGTTGCTTGGTCGATTCATTCGTTTGTCCGAATGACTGCTTGAGTGATTCATTTCTTGGTTAATTGATGACTGGTCGATTCATGAGTTGGTTTATTGATTGTTTGAGTGATTTATTGGTTATGTGGCTGGTTTGTTGGCTGATGTTGAGCTTATTTGAGCGATTGCTCGGTGCTTTGTGTTGCGTCTGTTCCTTGATTCCCTTTCACTCTCCTCTCGCTTGTTCTTGGTACGAAAGTGCGTCACCTTTTCCCGCACCAGTGGTACCTGTGAATATCACCTTGCTGGTTTGTGAGCTGTCATACCTGCCTGGGCTCCTGGCTGGCGTCTGTGCGTCAACATTTTGTTACCTTTTTAAACCTTTTCATGGTTGTCGCTAGTCATAAGCCTCGTTTTGTTTATCTTTTCCTGTGGTCTATCTGCATGGTCCCTCTGTAGTCATCTTCTTACCCTGACTTTGCTCTGCATGGTGCTCCAGAGGTCAGGATATGATGAAGAGTTTGCGCTGTGTGGGATACTGTAGTGCAGGGGTCCCCAATCTTTCCCAGAATGGGCCGGTGTGGGTGCAGGCTTTCATTGCAACCAAGCAGCTACACACCTGATGCTACTAATCAAGGTTATTAGCAAAGAGTCCAGGGGTTAATTAGTAGTATCAGGTGTGTAAATTGTTTGGTTGCAATGAAAGTCTGCACCCACACCGGCCCTTTCTGGGAAAGATTGGGGACCCCTGCTGTAGTGGAATGGCTGCTGCTGACTGGGTCCTGTCTGTCACTGAAGCAGACTCATTAATGCTGACTTAGTTGGCAGCGTACAGGTGAACTTTTAAGGTGATTACAGGTCTGCACCTGCACTTGCTGAAGTACTTTTCAAGCCTGAGGAAAAAGGATATGCGCCATCTCAGTGACTTTCTCTGTTTTTATGTCTGCAGTATTTTCAGGCCACTCATATGTGTTTGGCTGTGTTGCTTTAGGAAAATCAGTTGTGACACGGAATGCTCACCGGAGCTTGACCCCAACCCTGGATGCTAAGCAGTGATTGGCTGTAATATTTCATTGTTTGAATGAGGTTTGGCCGGTATTCTTTGCTGGCGTTGATATCGGGGCCTTCATTCAATCATTTGCTTTGAGCTGTCGGGGTCTCATAGCAACCAAGATTATCGTATTGCAAATGTTCCACACTTTTGTCATTGAATTATTGAATCACTATTTGTGTTGATCCCTCTCTTTAGCTGTTTTTTATTCATCCGTATAGTTTTTATTCAACTCTAATGCAGAGCGTTCTCCTTAAATATTTTAAATTAACTGTTCCAAAACACTTCTGTGATCTGCTTGCAATATCTGTCTTTGAACGCCTTTGTGAGTGAGCCTGCATTTGTTGTCTTATGATGCGCTTTGGAAATTTCTGGAAACGGTGGGCTTTTCTGTGTGCTGAGAGGTGGGTAGGACTACATTGCTTACCAAGGTGAGGAAGCTAAATTAGGCCACAATAGAGCGGAACTGAAGGCAGCCGTTGCGCTAAAGAATACAGTCTTAGCCTTGGAATTACTCTGACTCTCTAGCAAACGCTATTACAAAACAGAGCTGCGAAGAAGATGAATCAGTAGAACTAATTTTAAATATAGAAACACGAATCAGGGGATGGGCTTTTGGTGACACTCTGGAAACTGAGGGCTTAGTGCAAGGCTAAGAATTCTGTGTAGTATTGCTGTTGTAACACTTGAATCTACTGTTTAGTAGCTATATGACACCCAGAATGCATTGCACAATCTTCTCTTACTGTTGGTTGTGGATTGAAAGCCACACTTCATCACAATGTAAACTAAACTAAACTGATAAGATGCAGCAGCCATGCATTCTCTCATGTCTGAACTTTATTTGTGCCCTGCTGAAAATTCCAGTTAAAACCAGCGTAAACTGGTCAAGTTGGTTCATGCTGTGTTTTGGACACTTAACCCCATAAAGCCTATGGACCCATATTCGGGTCTGTCAAATGAGGCTGCTGTATTCAAACCTGTGGAACTTCAGTCCTATTTAGAACTCTAGTGGAGATCCCAAGGTTTCCAAAGATCTCAAACATGTCATGTTGAATTAAATGGAAAAGTGTGTAAAATGATGCACAAGATCAGGATATTTTTCATTTGATGTAATGCTGTGACCATAAAGATATGGCATCCTGTTTTTGATTATTTCTCTCAATGTAGGTGTGATGTAGCTTCAGTGAGGCGCTGCAACCAGCAGCTACAGAATATATGTGCGACATAGTCTGAGGTATGAAAACATAACGCTTTTTTAACATTGAATGTTCTGAAGGGAAAACCTAAGTGGAAAAAGTCAGTCTAAGGGGTTAAAACTGGTCAACCACCTGACTAGTCTATACAGTCTGCTGGTCAACCATATTGATCTCCACCTTGCTTAATCAGCCAAACTCGATTAACTAGCTTTGCCGAGCAAAAGACCTGCTATGACCGGCTTGGAGTGTCCAAAATGCAGTTTCGACCATCGTAAACCAGCTTAATATTGCAGCTGGTCATTGCTAGAATTTCAAACAGGTTTCAGTGTATGTGAGTGTGTTAGTGTGTATGTTTGAGTGTGACTGCTCCCCGGACCAAACTGGGCCAGGCTCTATTGAATGAACCCTGTAGCAAACTCAACCCAGCTGGTTCTGACTTAGAACTAACTTGGGTCATACCTCCACTATGGGTCATATACCCATACTAAGTGGGGTAGGCCTGGCCAAACTGAGACCTAGCCAAATCCTAAGCCAACTGGGCCAGACCAACCCGTGTCCAATCCAAACATACGTTTGACAGGCTAGACCTGCCATCATCAAGTTTGACCTATCCACCCCTCGACAAACTTTGAAGTGCTGTTTGCATGTGGGTTTGTGCTGTGGGGCTGTGTGTGTTCCTAGGTTTACTGGGACTTAGTTGATTCCTAGCTAAGGTAGTTGAGTAGTTGGCATCCATTTAGAGTTTCAGAGTCAGAGGGTGGACGAGCACAGATATAAGGAGCACTGATGCCGGATTAGGCCAACTGCAATGATCTAAATCGACCAGGTGGTGATGTTCCTGAAACCTCCCTCTTAAGACTATAAATGCATTGGTGTGTTATTGACCGGATACCAAGCATGAAACTGCTTCTATTGTTAGTCCGCGGACATAATTTCCCATAATCCCTCGATGGCTGCCATCTTTGCCCTGACAATGCTGATGAACCTTCAGTAGAATGTGGAGTCCAGAGCCCTCTTTGCTGGGACTTAAGCGGAAGTAGTCAAGCAACTGAAATCTCCCACCTGAAGGGTATGTTCTCATACCCCTGTTGTTCCAGGAGGCCAAATCAGGACAGTTCCTCCCTCTGTCTGTCAAAATTCCTTGTGAAAGTTACCCACGTGCAGAGCTTAGACCACTCTGAACCCATCACCTTTGTTTTACTCAGGCTTGTTACTTGCTCATGCCAGACAAGTTTTTTCCTGCATTGATGTATGGAGTTTATGGTCCCTGGAGGGGATTGAATGCTCCCCTGCAGTATCATAATGGTTGATTGGAGCTAACCGCAGGTCGACCAATCGCTGGCCCCGGGCCCCACGGCTTAATGTCACGCCGAGGCTCTCTATTCCTTGCCGTGGCTCTAGCAGGACTTTCTGTTTGCATATTCAACTGTCAAGTACAGAGCTGCGCCTGATAATTATTCAAACTGCTTGATGCACCAGTAATTCCTGAAGATTAAGCAGACACTAAACCCCATAATCTCTGATTTTCTCTTGAGTAGGCTCCAACATGGGAAAAGTGTTTTTTTTTTCCATATTGTCGGACGATGTCACGTACATAGTATGTAAATGCTGGTTGCAGTGCTTCACTGAAGCTACATCAGACTTGTGAGGGAAACGTTCAAATCCAGGATGCCATGTTTTTATAGTCTGCACATTACATCAAACAAAAAACAGCTAGAGCTTGTGCATCATTTTATACGCATTTTCGTGGAATTGAGCAGAACTTATTTTGGATCTTTAGAAACCCAGAGATCTCCTCTAGAATTTAAACTGGGCCTAATGTTCTTCAGCTTTGAGTAAAGCAGTTGCATTTTAGGAGCCCATGCATGTACAGGTCCACAGGTTTTACGGGGTTAATACAATCGTTAAATAGTAATAATGATGCATCAGTTTTATATAGTGCTTTTCTGGGCATTCAAAGACGCTTCACAATCGATTGTTCTATCCAATAAGTAGCCTCAATGTACTTGATGTTTACCCATGGGTTAACTAGTATGTACTCTCTTTGCACCTCTGGTTTACTCTCTGCTTATTCAATATTTAGTCTGTTTGAGTCCCCACATTTACACGGCCTTTACCTCCTCTGTTCTCCCCGCTCCCTGGGACAGGTGTTTTTGGCCAGCTGGGATAAGGACGACAGAGTGACAGACAGACGGACAGCATGGCCTCCATTGCTGATTATTATGCGGGGAAGAATGTTCTGATCACCGGAGCGACGGGCTTCATGGGAAAGGTTCTGGTGGAGAAACTGCTGAGGTCCTGCCCCGGGGTTCGGGCCCTGTACATCCTGGTGAGGCCCAAAGCTGGACAGACCATGCAGGAGCGCGTCGCCAACATGATGAAGTGCAAGGTAAACCCACCATACCTGACCCAACTGGGTCCAGCTTGACCAGGCCAGCCCTGGGCTAAATCCCTCCCAACTGAACCTGGTTCCGTGAAATGGTTTAACTTAATGTAACCTAATCAGGTTTGACCAAATTAGCCCAGCCCCAGACCTGAGCAGACTGGAGCAGGTTCAATTCAGTGAACCCAGGGTCAAGGCCAAGGCCAAGGCCAGCTTGACTTAACCAAATCTGGATCATATCATTCCAAAGGGGGTTTGGTTCAACCTCACCAAGCCTGGGCAAAACCCAACCAATTTGAGCCAGATTTGATCAGACCTACCTTTGTCTTATCCAAACACGATTTGGGCAGGTTCCACCAAACTAACCGTCATGCTTGACCTAACCAACCCGGGGCAAATCCTAACCCAGTAAGCCCATGTTTTTCTGAACCACCAGGGGACTTGTCTAAACCTTAGCGGGCTCGGCCCATATTATTTAGGTCAAACACAATCCAGCTGGAACAAGCTAAGCTATACTAAGCTGGAGCCAGAAGTTGTCTGAGTGAGTGAAGCTCACTTAATCACCTCAGGACCAAATCCCAACTGAACGGTGTCAACTAAACCAACCCAAGGCCAGGCTACACTGAACTCAGCCTTGCTAGATCAAACCAATCGATGGCCATACCGAACCCAACTGGGCCTGGCTCAGCCAAATCAGGACAGGGATAAATTAAACTGAACTAGGCCTATCTAGGCTAAACCAAACCCAGCTGGGGTGCGATTTGTCCAACCAACCTGAGCTGCCTCCTTTTTTGGCCCGCTTCATTACATTTTTGATGCTTGGAGGGGGTGGAGTTGTAATTCCAGCAGGGATCATCTCATATTAATGAGAATAGCCTCATAAAGGCTGTTGGTCCACGCAATAACCCTGTTTTATTTGAAAACCATTGGGTTAGAGCTGAGCCAAAACAATTGTGTCGCTGTTTGAGAACTAATGCTCTGCGCTGTCATGCCTCCGTCAAGGCTGTTTATTTACCATATGTTTAGTCTGAATTTAAGGAGCGTAATAGTTACTGCCCTTCCCTGAAAACCTGCTTTTGCTAAACTTGTGTTTGCGTGTGTGTGTGTGTGTGTGTGTGTGTGTATGCGTGCCTGTTTCTCTCTGTCTTGTGTCCCTAGGTGTGGTAACCCAGCCTTTTAAAAAATTCTTAAGCAGTTTTTATGTCCAGAGAGCTGGTGCTTCAGGTATTTCTGCAATAAGAGAACTGGAGCCGATTGTTTCCATTGTTAGTTTCTTATTGGAATGAGCTGGAACACTTAACTGGCTTGGCTTGGGTTGCGGATTATCTAAATGGAGTGTTATTATGACGCGGGCATTAATAATGTTACACTGTGTTGTTGTAGTTACTGTGCGCAGTTTTTCAGGAGCACGAGTCAGTACAGATATACACAGTGCTGTAGTGGTGTTTTATAGAGAGCAGAGTTGGGGTGATTGGGGTTGCCGTGATTGACTTGTAAACCACAGTGAAATAGTGTTGCAGTGATTGTCTCCAGAACCGCTGTGTTCTGCACCAAAGTGAAAACAGAACTGTAGTGATCCATTATTATCAAGCTCCGTGTGATACGGAGCTACAGTTCGTAGTCTTAAAACCCAGGTACAACTTACCATTTTTCTTTGCATAGCGATTCAGTTTTTATGTTGAATATGAGGTGCATGGTTAGCGGGTGTGTATTTCTTGCTGTTGGACTTAAATTGTATATTGCCTGGTCTATCAACAGTGAATTTTGAGGCTGTTAGGTGCTTTTAAAAAGCAAGTTGCTCTGACTACAACGCCCAGCTTGGCAAGTACAAGTCATGACAGGTAGGAGGTGTTATCCTAAATCCAACATAGAAATTTATGAGCTACTTAGTTTTATAAAGGTCCCTTTTTATGCAGTTTTTTTAACAAGATATTATACTATTTGATGCCCTAAAACTTTCAAAGCACTTAAAGGATGCCTATTATTCTTTCCTTTTTGAAGAACAGGCTGTATAGTGTGAGTCTTGCCTTTGGTTATGAACTCTGCTCTGATTGGCTAGAAAATACAGCTTAGCGGCCCCAACATCATTCAGCAACAGATGGTGACTAATAAATCAAAATTCCCAAACTAAAGCGAGCAGCAGTTTCCTACTTGTGACCAACTTGTGATGGGTTCACAATAACTCCTCTTCACTGCAAAAGAAGGGAAAAAAATAGAATTTCTTAGAAATATTTAGACTGAAAATACTTATTTTTGTCACAATTTTTTTTCTGGTAAATCTGGTCATTTAGACTCATCTCTGGATTTGACCATGGACCTGATGAAATTTTCTTACCCCAAGAACACATCTAAAAATGAGTCGAAACTATTTCACATCAGTGGCATATATAAACACTCACGTATATAGAAATAAGTGTTTAAAGTCTAAATACAGGATTAAAATGCTGCTTTTGTGGTAGTTCTTGCTACAGTAGTGGTCTTTAGGACCACATTTTGCCATGATCACTCACTCACACACACACACACACACACACACACACACACACACACAAGACAAAAACAATAATAGCCCATTGGTGTTGCAGTTGGTAAATATACACATTTAATTAGTAGTAAACTGCCCAAGGGAACGGTGCGTCAAGATTAAGTATGTTTGACGGTGGCACTTGGTGACTATAGGCTGTGCTTGGTTGTGTATCCAAGTTTAACTACAAATAGTGTTCAGTTTAATTCTTCATCAAAATCAGAAATGCTTACAGATTCGAGGTTGGCATTTTCTTCACGGGCTCTTGTGTTGGAGCTGTCCGATAGTCGTCACTTTTTAGCAAATGCAGTGTTACACTGACCCTCGTTCAGAAAGCAGTCCAATGTGAAATGACAAGCACACAGAAGCAGACGTGTTCTAACTTCAGCCGGCGCGCTGCTGTTGAAATAAAATCCAGCCAGACCATTTTCACGTCTTCAGCTGTCAGCGGGGAAAGTGCAGCGTCGCCTGGCTCCTCGCTGCCGAAGATATTCAGCTGCTGCCCTGTACATCTTCACTGACACAATGTAAACAAATAACGAGCGAGTGGCAAGAGGTGGCAGAGGGGCAACAGAGGTAGGACAACGATGGAGAGAGGATGAGGAGGCCAAACAAGGCTGCGGGAGAGAGCGGGGCACGTGGACTGAGCTGGTAGGAGGAAACTATGCGGAGCAGGTCGGTTTGCGACTTGGAAAACAAGGCTGGATGTTTCAAACACTGAAGTTGCGGAGTGGGCTCTAACAGCTGAACTGAGCTGTCTTAGGTCTTCTCCTCCTTGGCTGTTAGGTACAGTGGAAGCCACTATGCTGGTGGATTGCTCTTGGGGAAAAGTATTGTCTGTAATATAGGTTCTTTGAAATGCATAGTCACTGAAAAATTCACACTTAAGGTGTAAAGCGATGGAATTTAACCCAACAAAACACCTGATCTCCTGAGGTTCAAAATCCAAGCTCAGCAGGTAGAACTCATCCCTGTTATTTAGTTCCAGTCACCTGGGTTTGCATTGAGCACAAATCCTCTGCTAAGAGGCAGAACTAATCCATGAAATGGGCTGGATCAGTTCCTGGCTAGATGAAAAACATGGCAGGAGTTTTACTTTCAGACCCCTGGATTCGACAGCTCTGCTTATCACTGCGACACTCCACAGTGGTGAGGCGACGCTCTTATTTAGCTCAGTGTTTGAAAGCCACGGAGTAATTAATGGCCGTGAAGTGTTGGGTATGTTTTGTGCCAGCAGATTCGTTTTGGGCCGCCTCATCTCCGACTATGCGCCGCTCCTCTCTGGTGTCAGCGATCATTCCCGGCATAATGTGGATTCGGCAGCCTAAAATTGCCGCGGTTTGGCAGCGCGAGCTGCAGTTTTGTTTCGGAGTGAGTAACAGTCTCACTCTCTGACCGCCAGCGGCGTGGAATCGATCTCGTCCGGGGCATCTCCTCAGCCGGCCGCTGTCCGTGTTCTGACAGGCCCTCTCTCTCAATCCCACTTCCTCTTTCATCTTTCTTCGTTACTAGGTGGTCTTATTTCGAGCCGTCGTGATTCAGGATATGGAGGGGTGCATACAGAGGGTGTGTTAAGAATAGAGAGGCAGAGACAAAGATGTTATATCAACTAGCGCTTATCCAAGCTCCAGTTTTAGTCGTACAGGTGACGCTTGACAAGTCACAATTCTATGCTTGATGTTGAAGAAGCCCTCATGAATTGATATGAGGAGTGAGCGGGTGAGCTCCAGACGAGTTTTGAAGAAGATTAACAGTCTGAAGGCAACAGCAGTCTAACATGCTACAAACCCCACTGTTAGCATTCTCAGACTCACTCACTTAGTACTTTTTCTTTTGCCGCTACCCCCTCCTCAAACATCAGCATCGTCCTCGCGCTTCTGTTGACCTTGGTAGCGTTTGTCCGGAACAAACACCGTCTTCATCCAGCCGGACTATGCTAATTGGCTTCCTCTTCAGAGCTGTTAGCCAGTGACTTCATTAAGGTGATGGCCTGCTTTTCAGTACTTGGTAGACCTGCTTGTGTGCAGGCTGTTATGAGCTACAAATGCCTGGAATTTAGCGCTAAAAGCAATTTTTTTGTTGTTTGCATGAAAGCGTACTCTCTCAGCTGTAAACGCACTGCAGCACAAGGGAGTCGCGTAACCTGATGGGTATAAATGGAGTGTGGATCAGAGCTCTGCTCTGCAGTTCAGAATGGGCAATTTCTACACTACATACACTCCCATTGTTTTCTGTTGAGTTTTAGTGGTGTTACGGTTCTCCAGAGGCCTGTCAAGTGTGTCATTCAGGGCATCTGTTGCCTGGCAACGACAGCTTCAGTCTCTTGAGGGTAGGATGCTAACGGACTGAAAACCTGAAAAAAGGACAGTTCTTAAGCCATGGACTGAGACTGCTCGCTGCCTGCCTGATCAATGTGATGTGCATTTATGTATCGAGTGGGTGATCGGATGAGAGAGCAGCAGGGTGTTAATAATAATGCATCAGTTTTATATAGTGCTTTTCTGGGCGCTCAAAGGCGTTTCACAATGGATACATTATTTATTCACTCACACATTCGCGCTCTGATGGTGGTAAACTATTTTTGTAGCCACAGCTGCCCTGGGGCAGACTGACGGAAGCGTGGCTGCGGCCCCTCCGACCACCACCAAACATTCGCACTCAGCCATACAGGAGTGCTCCTATATTGCATGTTTTGTGGGTGGGGGAA
Source organism: Gymnothorax reevesii (assembly GCA_029721435.1). Classification (NCBI taxonomy): domain Eukaryota; kingdom Metazoa; phylum Chordata; class Actinopteri; order Anguilliformes; family Muraenidae; genus Gymnothorax; species Gymnothorax reevesii. Next base: position 108,018,435 of record CM056579.1, read on the forward strand.
ACCGGAGTACTCTGAGGAAACCCACGCGAACACGGGGAGAACATGCAAACTCCACACAGAAAGGCCCCAGGCCGGATTCGAACCCACAACCTTCTTGCTGTGAGGCAGTAGTGCTAACCACTGTGAGTCTTGAGTTCTTGCAGATGGTGACTGATGTTTGGTGTGCAGGTTGTGGTTGAAATGTATAGGTGGAGTTCGTTGGGAGAAGATTGGGAGGAGTTTTGTTTGTGTCATTCAGTGGTGTTTGGTGTGAGAGGGTTGTGTAGAGTTGTGTTAGAGGTGTACAGTGGTGTTTGGTGAGAGAGGGTTGTGTAGAGTTGTGTTTGAGGTGTACAGTGGTGTTTGGTGTCAGAGGGCTGTGTAGAGTTGTGTTTGAGGTGTACAGTGGTGTTTGGTGAGAGAGGGGTGTGTACAGTTGTTTTAGAGGCGTACAATGGTGTTTGGTGAGAGAGGGTTGTGTAGAGTTGTGTTTGAGGTGTACAGTGGTGTTTGGTGAGAGAGGGTTGTGTAGAGTTGTGTTTGAGGTGTACAGTGGTGTTTGGTGAGAGAGGGTTGTGTAGAGTTGTGTTTGAGGTGTACAGTGGTGTTTGGTGAGAGAGGGTTGTGTAGAGTTGTGTTTGAGGTGTACAGTGGTGTTTGGTGAGAGAGGGTTGTGTAGAGTTGTGTTTGAGGCGTACAGTGGTGTTTGGTGAGAGAGGGTTGTGTAGAGTTGTGTTTGAGGTGTACAGTGGTGTTTGGTGGGAGAGGGTTGTGTAGAGTTGTGTTTGAAGCGTACAGTGGGGTTTGGTGAGAGAGGGTTGTGTAGAGTTGTGTTTGAGGCGTACAGTGGTGTTTGGTGAGAGAGGGTTGTGTAGAGTTGTGTTTGAGGTGTACAGTGGTGTTTGGTGAGAGAGGGTTGTGTAGAGTTGTGTTTGAGGTGTACAGTGGTGTTTGGTGAGAGAGGATTGTGTAGAGTTGTGTTTGAGGTGTACAGTGGTGTTTGGTGAGAGAGGATTGTGTAGAGTTGTGTTTGAGGTGTACAGTGGTGTTTGGTGAGAGAGGGTTGTGTAGAGTTGTGTTTGAGGTGTACAGTGGTGTTTGGTGAGAGAGGATTGTGTAGAGTTGTGTTTGAGGTGTACAGTGGTGTTTGGTGAGAGAGGGTTGTGTAGAGTTGTGTTTGAGGTGTACAGTGGTGTTTGGTGAGAGAGGGTTGTGGAGAGTTGTGTTGGAGGTGTACAGTGGTGTTTGGTGAGAGAGGGTTGTGTAGAGTTGTGTTTGAGGCATACAGTGGTGTTTGGTGAGAGAGGGTTGTGTAGAGTTGTGTTTGACGTGTACAGTGGTGTTGGGTGAGAGAGGGTTGTGTAGAGTTGTGTTTGAGGCATACAGTGGTGTTTGGTGTGAGAGGGTTGTGTAGAGTTCTGTTTGAGAGGTACAGTGGTGTTTGGTGAGAGAGGGTTGTGCACAGTTGTGTTTGAGGTGTACAGTGGTGTTTGGTGAGAGAGGGTTGTGTAGAGTTGTGTTTGAGGTGTACAGTGGTGTTTGGTGAGAGAGGTTTGTGTAGAGTTGTGTTTGACGTGTACAGTGGTGTTGGGTGAGAGAGGGTTGTGTAGAGTTGTGTTTAAGGCGTACAGTGGTGTTTGGTGAGAAAGGGTTGTGTAGAGTTGTGTTTGAGGTGTACAGTGGTGTTTGGTGAGAGAGGGTTGTGTAGAGTTGTGTTTGAGGTGTACACTGGTGTGTGGTCAGAGAGGGTTGTGTAGAGTTGTGTTTGAGGGGTACAGTGGTGTTTGGTGAGAGAGGGGTGCGTAGAGTTGTGTTTGAGGTGTACGGTGGTGCTTGGTGAGAGAGGATTGTGTAGAGTTGTGTTTGAGGCGTACAGTGGTGTTTGGTGAGAGAGGGTTGTGTAGAGTTGTGTTTGACGTGTACAGTGGTGTTGGGTGAGAGAGGGTTGTGTAGAGTTCTGTTTGAGAGGTACAGTGGTGTTTGGTGAGAGAGGGTTGTGTAGAGTTGTGTTTGAGGCGTACAGTGGTGTTTGGTGAGAGAGGGTTGTGTAGAGTTGTGTTTGAGGTGTACAGTGGTGTTTGGTGAGAGAGGGTTGTGTAGAGTTGTGTTTGAGGTGTACAGTGGTGTTTGGTGAGAGAGGGTTGTGTAGAGTTGTGTTTGAGGTTTACAGTGGTGTTTGGTGAGAGAGGGTTGTGTAGAGTTGTGTTTGAGGTGTGCAGTGGTGTTTGGTGAGAGAGGGTTGTGTAGAGTTGTGTTTGAGGTGTACAGTGGTGTTTGGTGAGAGAGGGTTGCGTAGAGTTGTGTTTGAGGTGTACGGTGGTGCTTGGTGAGAGAGGGTTGTGTAGAGTTGTGTTTGAGGTTTACAGTGGTGTTTGGTGAGAGAGGATTGTGTAGAGTTGTGTTTGAGGTGTACAGTGGTGTTTGGTGAGAGAGGGTTGTGTAGAGTTGTGTTTGAGGTGTACAGTGGTGTTTGGTGAGAGAGGATTGTGTAGAGTTGTGTTTGAGGTGTACAGTGGTGTTTGGTGAGAGAGGGTTGTGTAGAGTTGTGTTTGAGGCGTACAGTGGTGGTTGGCGAGAGAGGGTTGTGTAGAGTCGTGTTTGAGGTGTACAGTGGTGTTTGGTGAGAGAGGGTTGTGTAGAGTTGTGTTTGAGGTGTACAGTGGTGTTTGGTGAGAGAGGGTTGTGTAGAGTTGTGTTTGAGGCGTACAGTGGTGTTTGGAGAGAGAGGGTTGTGTAGAGTTGTGTTTGAGGCGTACAGTGGTGTTTGGCGAGAGAGGGTTGTGTAGAGTTGTGTTTGAGGTGTACAGTGGTGTTTGGTGAGAGAGGGTTGTGTAGGGTTGTGTTTGAGGTGTACAGTGGTGTTTGGTGAGAGAGGATTGTGTAGAGTTGTGTTTGGGGTGTACAGTGGTGTTTGGTGAGAGACGATTGTGTAGAGTTGTGTTTGAGGTGTACAGTGGTGTTTGGTGAGAGAGGGTTGTGTAGAGTTGTGTTTGAGGCGTACAGTGGTGTTTGGTGAGAGAGGGTTGTGTAGAGTTGTGTTTGAGGTGTACAGTGGTGTTTGGTGAGAGAGGGTTGTGTAGAGTTGTGTTTGAGGCGTACAGTGGTGTTTGGTGAGAGAGGGTTGTGTAGTGTTGTGTTTGAGGTGTACAGTGGTGTTTGGTGAGAGAGGGTTGTGTAGAGTTGTGTTTGAGGTGTACAGTGGTGTTTGGTGAGAGAGGATTGTGTAGAGTTGTGTTTGAGGCGTACAGTGGTGTTTGGTGAGAGAGGGTTGTGTAGAGTTGTGATTGAGGTGTACAGTGGTGTTTGGTGAGAGAGGGTTGTGTAGAGTTGTGTTTGAGGCGTACAGTGGTGTTTGGTGAGAGAGGGTTGTGTAGAGTTGTGTTTCAGGCGCGCAGAGGGCTGGAAAGAGCTGTGGCGGACAGACATTGTGGTGCTTCTGTGTGTGTAGCGCTGATATTGGTGTCATAGATCAGTTCTGAAGCTGTGTGTGATTGGTCAGTCTGCATCTATCTCTTGGTGTAACGTTTCTCGCTTCCTTCTGGTCTCACTCTATTCCGCTGCCCTTTTTCTTTGTGGGCTAATTAGGGAAACATTTGTCTTTGTGGGCTAACAAGGGAGACATTGTTTGTGAAGTGTGTGTGCTTGTGTGTTTATTAATGTGTGTGTATGATCGTGTGTGTCTGCGTGTTTGACGGCATATGCGGGCCTTTCATTAAAGGCTCCAGTTTGCACTTCACTGGGGAACAGATCACATGATACAATACTGCCGGCCAGTCTGTGGCATATTTAGCGAGGGTGGATTGTTTACCCTATTTACTTTTATTTATAGCCTTACTGCTGTTTTCACTCTGTTTGTATTGGCTGCAATTTTATTGTTAAGTACTTTGGCAATACTGTGGTATCCAGTCAAGCCAATAAAGCATTAATGAACCAAAAATGAGCTTAAATATCTCTTATTAGGAGTTGTAGATTGCTAATGCGCGAGACTGTGGCATGTGTAACATCAAACATATTCACCGGTGGCGGCTTATTTAAGATGCATGCTTCCCAGATCATAACATTTACTTGGGAGTCAGTCAGTCACCTCCTGTTCTTTGGCCCAATGGACACCTGACACAGAGGGGAACATGGTGGAGTTTGTAATGAGTTTTACACCTTCATGCAGAGCGCAGTCATCCCAGTGGAGGCGCAAAGAGGGCGCTTATACCACCTGGTCTATTTTCAATGTCCCTCGCTGGGATATAAAGGCCTCAGTCAGACAGCAGTCACTGAAGAAGGTGGGGGGTGGGGGGGGGCAAATCTTTTAAAATGGTACAATGTTCCATTCTGGTTCTCAGGAGCACCGTTTACAATGTTTATAAGCAATTTGCTCTTGCTTTTTCAGGGGCGGAGATTTTTATGTACCTAAGGGGAAACGTTCCAGAGGAGAAAAAAAACCTTTGCCGTGTTGGGGTACTTATTACATTTTATTCAATTTTTAAAGATTGTTATTGCTTTAAAGGAACTTTCATTCATTTATGGAGTGCGCGATTGAGTATCAGATGTTTTAATGTCAATGATTTCTGCGGCAATTTTATGATGAAAATGTCCCGTTGCGGTCTGAATGTGTGGAGGGTATGCAGCTGGATCATTAATTATGGCATTAGTGTTCCGCTGAGCCTGACCCGTATGACTGACAGTTTAGTTACCCACCCTTTTCAGGGCAGGGCTTTTAGGAATAACTCATAGTGGAGCTTTTGCTGGGGTGGGGGTTGGGGGGGGGGGGGGGGGGGCAGAGGTGAAAGCTCTTTGCACATGAAAGAGGATCAAGTTCATCAAGATTAGCGGGTAGCGCAGTGTAGCTTTCACAGATAATCTCTCCGTGCAATCTGATTAAAGTTAGCGGCTAATGTGGTCGCCGCGTGCAGAAGCCATCAGTTCCATTTTAATCAGGGCGATGCCTGGGGGCTCGGTTTCGCAAGCCTGTGTCTACTAGCATGTAGAACGGGCTGTGTGTGAGATGTGCCAGCTAGCTACTGCATCCCAGCGTCATGAGTGAGTGCCATTTTTATGCTTAACATCATTCCCCACATAAATCGAATCGGAATGCACCAAGCCAACAGCTTTCCGCTGGTCGGTCTACCGTGTCCTTGTTTTGTTGATACCGGTTGGGAATGATCTTTCCCGACTCTCCCAAATGTTGAGATTGCCCAGACGGTCACCGACTTATTCATAAATCTATTTACATTCTCTGCTTTAGTAAGAGGGAATTGTCAGTTTAGGGAAAGAACTTGGAAGTACATGAGATGGGAAGTACAACCCCAATTACAAAATAGTTGGGACAAAGTGTAAATTGTGAATATAATCAAAACGCAATGACTTTCGAGTCACACCAGCCAGTATTTTATTCACAGTAGAACAGAGATAACATTGCAAATGTTGAAACTGAGACATTTTACAATTTTTATCTACAAAATGAGCTCATATCAAATTTGATGACTGGAACCCAGGAAACCCCCCCCAGATCCGGCTCTGTCATACCATCAGAGATGCTGGGTTCTCAACTGAATGCTGATAACAGGAGGGGTGTTAGCACTTGTACTTGTCTCCTAGGAGCTCTTTACTTTTTTACTGATCCTGTGCACTTTTGTACATCGCTCTGGATAAGAGGGTCTGCTAAGAACCTGTAATGTAATGTAATGGGTGGTCTTCCTCCTCCGGGCTTGGAGGACACAACGCCCACGATTTTCAATAAGAATGTTAGATTTGGACTTGTCTGACCACAGGACACTTTGCCACTTTGCTACAGTCCATTTTAAATGAGCCTTGGCCCACAGAACACAGCGATGCTTCTGCTTCATGCTCAACAATGGCTTCCATTTTGCATGATAGAGTTTTAGGTGGCAACTGTGGACGGCACGGTGGACTGTGTTTACAGACAGTGGTTTCCTGAAGTATTCCTGTATTTGTGTTTCTTGAAGTATTCCCATTTAGTAATGTCAATAACAGAATCATGCCGGTAAGTGAAGCAGCGGCATCTGAGGGCCCGAAAATCACAGGCATCCAGTAAAGGTCTTTGGCCTTGTCCCTTACGCACAGAAATTTTTTCAGTTTCTCTAAATCTTTTGATGATTTTATGCACTGTTGATGATGAAACTCAGTTTCAACATTTGGAATGTTATCTATGTTCCATTGTAAATGACATATTGGCTCATGTGATCTGAAAGTCATTGCATTTTGATTTTATTTACAATTTGAAGCACTGATTACTAAAACCCCCCAAGTTAAGTCAAGTGTGACTTATGGGGTTTTAGTTATAGGTGCTTCAATTTACTCTTCGTCCCAACTATTTCGGGTTGTTCAGTAAACCAGATAATAACAGAGTATAGATGTTTACAATGACTACTACTTCTGTTGTATATTAACTGCATTTTCGCAATGCTCGTGAGAACCGAATCTTTCAACCAAATAGAAAAAAAATGGGCGGTTTTCAAAGGATATACTGCTCAGTGAAATATCATTTCTTTTGCGCTCCTAAAATAGCCAATTTATGATCCTTTTATGGAATAAGCACCACTTTTCATTTCATTTTAAATCCAATGTGTGGGATGGAAAGCTGAAGACCCAACCATGATGTCACTGACTGTCCTCAGATTTTAAACGGCAGTGTGTACCTTGTAGTCATGTGATCAGCGCAAGGCATAGGGAAGGGATTCAGGGTAAGATTTGTTTACTTCATTTTTTCTGAAGTACTCCTGCACCATTTCTAGGGTGTGCTTTTTTCTGTCGAAATGCTGAGTAAGGCAATCGTTTGGCTGTGAAAGCAGATTGTTTGGGCCAAACCTTGGCTGGCATTAGGTCTACGATTGTCTGCTTCTGATGTCAGCGGACAAACTAAAGCTGCTTTCACACCGAACGCGAAACGAATTTTTCGCACGTATTTGCGTCTTTGCATTGACTTTGAATGTAATCTGTCGTGCGTAAAATTCGTTTCGTGTCCAGTGTGAAAGCGGCTTTAGGAGGACGGCGTTGACACGCCCGTGTGCGTGTATTAAATCACAGTGCCATTTAAATGTTCTCCGTGTGCGTGTAGGCTAGAAAACATTTGTCAGGCAGCATGGGGATGTGGTGTTTATTCACGCTGACTCTGTTTACAAGAAAAAAATCAAGCGGCAGTTTTAGTGCTGTGTAGTCAATCCAAGAGTGGAGACAGAGCGCTGCGGCGCTGCTTTACCTCTGCGTCAACTGCCACTGTGGCCATAATTTTTCTGCTGGAAATTCCTGTCTTGTCATTCCTGTGTGCTTGGTGTCCATGAAGTGGGGCCTCATTAGACATGTGAAGCCGCCTGTGTGCGTCTTTATGTGAGTATCTGTACGTCAGACCAAGAGGCCTTGACAGGGAAAGCTTTGTAACCTGGCATTAGAAACGTTTGTGCATTAGAATGTCGTAGAATGTGGACTCGCTGCGGTACGGAATGTGGGTTAGCGATAGCGAAGCAGTCAGCATTGTAACCTTCCTTTAGGCAGTGTAAGGTTTAGCACAAGCGTAGAACTGCCTGTTGCAGCTTTTCCCTGGTGTCGTGAATGGTTCGTGGGTTAACATACCAGCGAGGCTTCTGGCCCTGCTTGGGCCTATTGTGTCATTTCACACACACACACATCCAGGGGTACAGGAGGTCGGTATCTGGCTGGCACAGCGCGACTGCTTGTCCGTGAGGCTCCGCACTGTCCTATCCCACAATGCCCTTCTCTGCCGCTTCCGAACAAATATGGAGCGAAGGCGCCTTGTTCCCTTTCTTTCTCTCCTGACTAAACACAGCCCTCTCTGTGCAAACACAGGCCCGTCTGTCCGTTTGTCCTTTTGTGTCCGTGCGCCCGTGCACCCCCTCGCCCTCCCGGCGATCACCTCGTTTGCTCTCGTTCACAATTCACTCCTTGTCTCTTTCAAACTTTGAAAAAAAATGCAGCCATTTTACATCTGAAGACCTTGCCACCCTTTCATTTTGACTCTCGTCTTGCTCGATGCTTTGAGTCAGTGCGGAATTTTTTTCTTGTGTGAGTGAATCGGTGATAAAGCTGCGCTCATGGCAGCACCGCGTTAAAACTGGGGGTCATTGCATCTCTTCACCCGGAAATCTGTGTTTAGTGGGGTTACCCTCCCATTCCCTCTCCTTGTCCCACTCGCTCTCGCTTTTTTGCTCATTCCTCCCTCCTCCTTTAGCAGTCTTACTCCCTTCTCTACGTCCCTCTCCCTCTCTCTTTCTCTCTCCCTCCCTCCCCCCTTTCCTTGGTATATTTCGGCATGACTCACCGCTCTGGTATCTCCGACTCTCCTTTCTAAGAGAGTGTGAGAGATGTACCCTCTCATTCCCCCCCCCATCCTGCTAAAGGCCCCAGAGTGACTGATAATCCGCGCTGAGATTCTGCCCACTGAGCCCCGAGGCGTCCTGTATCACGGGCTGTGAAGTCCATACGCCAAGAATACTCTGCGTCTGAAGAGATGGAAACTATAAGTTTGCACCCGTATCCCAGAACGAAGGCGGATGCTTCGCTGCCTGCGCCCACACAAGCGAGAACCATCGCCGTCTGCAAGGCGGAAAGGATTTAGTGGCGGGAACCAGAGAGGGCAGAAACTGAATCTTTATTCAGGCAGGTCGATAAGCTGAGGTTTGGCGCAAGGAAAGCCGGGTTAGAAAGGCAGGCAGATTGTAGTCGGTCTAACGGAGAGAGGAAATGGTGATGGTGGGAAACAGGGAGCGCAAGGGAGTGATGCCGAACAAAGACACGCCGGTGAGAAACACACAAACATGAAGGACTGAGGCAGGAATGAGGAACTAGGGACTAGAGCTCGCAGAGAATGCAAGAAAGCGGGCGACAAGCACAATGCAGTGAGACAATCTGGGAATGAAACCTAGAAACTGGAGAAGCTGAAGCACACAGGGCCGACGAGTAACAAGAAACAGTTGCAGAAAAGACGGTAAGGAATGCATACCGCGCTAAAGAAGGAAGGAAACAGTCATTCAACACAAACCAATTCCCAAAAACGACAGTGAGAAGACAAGAAAAACAAGAATAACGGTGAAAACCAATTACACAGGGGCATGAAACATAACACAGGACTGGAACAGATGGCCATGGATACACTCTGAATAGTGAAATAGTCTTTTCTGAAAAACAGGGGCAAGTTCTGCCTTTTCAGGAGGCTGACTGGCTGTTTACACACAGCCCATGACTTGGTTTCCCTGGTGGTAGCGCAACTCCAGTTATTTTCATAAGTGCAGTGTGACCAAAAAAATGTAAAATAATCCACGCTTCTTATTTCTTAAATCCTAGCTGCTCCCCAGCCCCTCCCCCACCCCCCTACTTTCCGAAGGAACCCTTATGAAGTGGTAATGATTCATGTGGAAAGTATCATAGCAGCGTTTTAATCTTGTTTTTTTTGGGGGGGAAGGGGGGGGCGCAGCATTTTCTTGCTCTGGGACGTCGAGCAGCAGTCGCATCGCGCTGCGGTTTGTGGTGAAGGAGCGCGCCGTTCCAAATCTCAAGGCGTGTTGATCGGTTGCCTGGTTACCCCGGGTTCGAGAGGAAGTCGTACTTTACTCAACAGATGCAGTTGGGTTTTATGTGCGCGCAGTTTAATGGGCTGTGGAGATCTCTGCTCATCGCTGCCAGCGGAGACTCTGTCCCTCTCCATTATGCTGAGCCTAAAAATGTCCAAGTAATGGATGATGGCTGCGCTTCTCCCGCAGCGTGTTACACCTTCACCGCGCTGAGCCTGACTCATGTCATTACAGTTGGCTGGCCTCCATTTCAGAATTCCTTGCTGCAAGCACTAAACCGCTCTCTATTGGCTGCTGCTTCTTTTATAGCGCTTATTTAAATTCATTTCAATTAAGTTATTTGTGTATGGCAGGCAGCCTTTTCTCTTTGTGTGTTCGCCCACAAATCTGACGATCAGCGGTGGGACCCCTTTCACCGGTGAGATACGGCACGGCGTAGAGTAGCATCATGGTTACAGCTCAGCGTGGCTGGGGCAGTGAATCTTCCGTGACCCCGCAGCTCTGTGCTGTGGGCCTTTGCTCGGAGCAGCTGTTGGCTTTGAATGGTTGGGGAGTGGAAGGTCCAGCGACAGCTGGAGTCATGTGTTCATATACTCGTATGCAGTTGGAAATTCTTCTGGGAGGAGAGGTAGAGGGGTAAGGTCGTCATTTATGGGATGTGTCACAAACCCCCCCACCCCCCCCATTCACAAACATGTCGCTAAGAGCCCTCAGTCACACAGTCGTATTAATATCCGTCTATGCTTCTCGATTCCCACCCCTTACGTCCACACCAAAGTTAGGCCCTTGGAGGAGGGAGATGGAGGGATAGTCTGACTGAGAAGGGGTGCCCTCCCGGGCATTGCTCTCTGGAACGGCTGCACAGCAGGAAACCTGGAGACTCTGTGTAGTCTTTAAGCCGCTGTAGCGGTGTGTTAGTAACAAGTCAGTGCCGTTTTGGGAGCCTGTTTGGGCCTGCAGTGCGTAAGAGGTGCCAGTGACCTCCACACGAACCCACTGCAGCTCTTCACTTTCCTCTGATTATGATTCACTGGTTTGTAGACCTGAGTATAAATTGTATTCCTTTTGGATTCAAATACTCGTCTGTGTCCTGCTGCTTTTGCCCGTTGAATTTGAGCCTATGGGAGGGGTTTGCGCCGAGAGGATTATTCAATTAGTTCCTGCGCAGGTGGCATTCACGGTCATCTGCAGACGTGTTGGAATCCATGAGGACTGCTGTGTGAACGTATAAGACTGCCGTTTTGACACGTGGGAGATGAGTCCTCTTGGTTCCTGTACACCACAGTTAGTGAGTGTGTGCACTTTGTGAATCCACAATGTTCATGAGAGGATCGAGGCTACATGGTGCTAGCAGGTCATAACATAACATTACCAGCAGCAGGCCGTTTCAGTGCGTTCCGTACGACTAGTGTGCAGGCAGCATGTACATGCGGAAATCCACACACTCCCTGGTATGTGTTCTTCCAGTTCCATGCTCGAAGTGCTCAAGAGTGTCCCGTGTGCATCAGTGCATGTGTTTTTGTGCTCTTCTGGGTCCAGAGATCACAGCCCTTTATGCTAAATGTTAGCAAGTATCAAGTATGCTGGTGGCCACGAGCAAAGTTGTGGATAAATGTCTTTATTAGCTTTAGTTCTTATGGGAGTGCTTGGGTGATCACAAGTCAGATACCTTCAGGTTTATCACAATATATTTCTTATTTATCTTGGAAAATGCGCTGCCGTAATTTGAATACTGTCCACGCAGCCTCCTTTCATTAGCCATGTTTTATGGTCAGTTTGATTTTGTACAGTTAGGTCCATAAATAGATGGACATTGACAACAACATTATTATTCCAGCTGTTGGCCACAGAATTTGGAGTTGAAATGAAATGCTGAGGAGGAGGTCAAAGTGAGGACATTCTGCATCAGTGTGAGGGCTGACGCGTCAAAATGTGGGTGGACGAACGGTTAAGGAATTACAGCATTTTTTAAGATGTCCTTCCTTTTTGTAGGGACCAAAAGTTTGAGGACAACCGGATGTTCAGCCATTCTATGGTCAAGTGCATTCACTAATAATATAATTTAAACATGAACACATAGAAGCTCTGAGGAAGTGGATTGCTCTTCTGTAGATAAGTCAATCATATGACCTGAATCCAAGTAAACGTGCATTTTACTTGCTGAAGGGAAAACCCCAACAACAAGGCAGGATCTGAAAACGGCCGCAGTGAAGGCCGGGCAGATCATCACCAGAGAAGAAATCTGGTCTGGTGTTGTATTTGGCATCTAAACTTCAGACAGTCATTGACTGCAAAGGGTTTGCCACCGAGGATTAAAAATAACAATTTAATTATTGATTATGTCAGTTTGTCCAATTTCTTTTGTGCTCCTGAAACAGAAGGGGGCGCTCTTAAATGGGTGAAATTAGTGCGTGGTTGGGCGATATATTTAAAAAAAAAAACTCCTAAATTGACGTTAAAATTCTTCACTTTAAGCACATCTTCATTTATTTTTTTCTTTTAAAATCCATCATGGTGGCATGTAAAATGAAAACAATGAAGCGTGTGTCTCTGTCCAAATATTTACGGACCAGACTGCATGCATGAGTAGACCTTACCATGACTCATGTTCTTGCTGAGAATTAAAAGGTCTCGCTCTGACTCGAGACTGGCGTCGAAAATGCTGCGGGCTTCATACGGCTGGTCTTCCAATCGCCAGTAGGCCGTATACCAGTGTCCCTGTGAGCTCGTACCCGAGTACAGACGGACCAGCATGCTCTCTCATGTTTCTCCCTTCACAGTCCCTGCCGGCTGACCTACATGAGGCCGTCTGGCTGTGGGTAATGATTGCTCTTAAAATGCTGACTCAGACTGAAGTGCTTTTACTGTTGTGTTGCCGAAGCCGTCTTGTCCCTAAAGAGGCTTTTCTTAACAAGGTCAGAGCTTCTTGTATTACGGTACAGCTGCTCAGCTTTGCCGAAGAGCTACAGGCAAATGGGCCTTTGAAAAAGTGCATTGAAGGCTCATTGTGCTTCAGAGAGGCTGCATTTTGTTTGGGTCTGTGTGGAATAATTTGAGCTCAGTGCGGAAGTGTGCGCACAGTTCTTGTGCTCTGCGTGTACATCTGTTATCTCGGCTTGTTATAAGTGTGTAAGTGTGTGCGCGCCATGCGTATGCAGTCTTTACGGCGCTGTACGTGTGCCCGTTGCCGTGCGGAGCGAGTGTTGGCTCGGAGCGCGAATGTGCGTTCATCATCTTGCAGCGCGTATGTGAACATGTGAGCGCGGACTTGTGTTTTACGGTTGCGGTGTCTGACCCCGGCCTTCTGTGTTTGCAGCTGTTCGACCGCGTGCGAGAGGACGATCCCGAGTTCCACAGGAAGATCTTCCCCATCAGCAGTGAGCTGATGCAGCCCGGCCTCGCCATCAGCCCAGAGGACGAGGAGAAACTCCGCTCCTGCGTCGACATCGTCTTCCATTGCGCCGCCACTATCCGATTCGATGAACCGCTCAAGTAGGTTCAGTCCTCTTCCCTGTTTCCCACATGCCTAACTGTAATCCCAGCAACCTCCAGTGGCCACGTGCTTGATTTACTCGCTTACTATTATATATGCAAACTGAGTGCGCTTGTGAAAGTGAACCAGAATTACACGCAGTATGTTCTTCCAAGCCGTTATACATGGTTGAACAAGGGTGCCTAATGGTTTCCACCTTCGTTATAAAAAGGGCCCACCTCTTCCATAATACATCTAACTGTGATTGGACCCCTGACTGTGCGGCCGCCTCACATACATCCTGGAGAGAGTTTTTTTCTGAATGCATCAGCCAAACCATGGAAGTAGGCATATAATATATCTTGGGATTTAGAGAAAGTGACATGTTGAGAATATTTTGCATATTTAGCAGCATTTTCGTCCGGCGATCTCGACTTGCTTTGAAGAGGAACGGTCTGTATTCTGGTGTAGGTAATTGGCAGTGTGTTTATTAGACGGTATATATATTAAGGTCTCAAGTGCTTGAAGGCTGTCTTTGACATGCCTCTGAAGTCTGCTTAAAGGCCAGTCCAGCCTGAAGATTTGTGACGAGACAATTTGATACTCGCAACTACTTTCAATGGGCCGGTCTGCATCGTTCTGAAAACTGCCACTTGTGACTTGACCAGTGGGGTCACCGGTAGCACAATCAGCCAGCTTGAGTTGAGCTGAACTGGGCCAATCCACACTGCTGCAATTTTTCCCAGCAACGTTCTGAAATAGTTTTGCCTCATTGCAAACCTTTGTTCTGAACTGGCCTGTCGAGTTCTAAATGATGTCATCACATTTACTTTACTCCACTATTCTGAATTATGACATCAAACCTCAGTCATCCAGCTTGTGTTCTTTGTGCCTTGACCTGCAGCTCAACTACTGTTCGACTACTGCGCTACATTTTTCAGCGCAGCGTTAACCTGATTTTGTAGTAAAGCTATGACACTCCGTTCCGAATAAGTGGGCTTTGGGGGCTCCCTGTGGCTCTATGTTTTCCTTCCTGTGCATTTTCCTCTTTTATTTATCGCTCAGAATAGGTGTTTTCTGTTGTTTCCTGACTCAGGGGCCGTGCTAAATTACCGCCTCTCAATCAGCGCTCGGTCCTCGTGATAAATGATTCACGAAGCTAATGGCTACGCAAGCTCATCACTGGGTTTATGAGGGATGTAGAGGGAGAAAAAGGGACATAAAGATTGAGACAGATATGAGGGAGTGTGTGCGGGTTAATATAGATGAGTGTGTTTTTGTCAGTGTTTGTGTGGGGGGAGGGGGGAGGGGGGAGGGGATCCAGAGGCTAATTATGTTTGAGTGGTTGCTCTCTTTTAACTGGATCTTTAGCCCTGTGCAGTTAGTCTCACTGTCTCATTGTGCACTGCACTCAATCAATTTTCATTGCTCCATCTCTCTCTCTCTGCCCCACTATCTAAGGGAACCGTAAATGAAGGAAGGGCCGTTACATTATGATACCGGCGATCTAATGCTCTGCTCGGTGCTGGGCTTTGGTGCCAGTTCTGTAGAAGCCTATGGGAGATGCTCGGAGAAGCACACTAAAATTCAACATATACACATCACATGACCTTTGATGAAGAAGTAATTCAACCAGATAAAAGAGCACACTTCAGCAAATACAATTTATTTATTTTTTTACCTTTGTATATCTTCTGTTGGTCTCTAAATAGTATCCAAAGATTACTGTTGGCATACTTTACATGGTGAGTCAAATTAATGTCGCTATGGCAAATATTAAAGATAGAAAGTTCCAAGAGAGGTGTCTGTTGAAAATTTTGAGTCGAATATGAATTCATATTGGTAACATTTTCCCTTTCTTTCGATCCGGAGGCTGCCGCCGTGGGCGGCACGGTGGCACAGTGGTTAGCACTCACAGCAAGAAGGTTGTGGGTTCGAATCCGGCCTGGAGCCTCTCTGTGTGGAGTTTGCATGTTCTCCCCGTGTTCGTGTGGGTTTCCTCCGAGTACTCCGGTTTCCCCCACCCACAAAACATGCAATATAGGAACACTCCTGTATGGCTGTGTGCAAATGTCCGGTGGTGGTCGGAGGGGCCGTAGGCGCATACTGGCAGCCACGTTTCCGTCAGTCTGCCCCAGGGCAGCTGTGGCTACAAAAATGTAGTTTACCACCATCAGAGTGTGAATGTGTGAGTGAATGAATAATGTATCCATTGTGAAGCGTCTTTGAGTGCCCAGAAGAGCAGAAAAGCGCTATACAAAATTGATGCATTATTATTATTTATCATTATTTTAGGATGACTGACAGGGCTAGAAATAAATCGTCATGCAAATAACAATTATTCAAATGAAACGTTAACAAACCTCTTCTGATTATTGATTGTACATTGCCAGACTGTAAGCTAACCCTTGGCTATAAAACAGCAAAGGCATTTTATAGCCTTCAGAAACTTTAGGAAAACGTTTAACGATCAACTTGATCATCAGAAAATAATGCATTGTAATTTTGAATTAAGCAATCTCTGCTGTGATAAAATCGTCTGGTGCCCTGTGGTTGTCGTGGATAATCTACACAATGTCTGGTCACCATGTCAGAAAGTGTGGAATACATTACATAAGGTTGGCTAGCAGGCTTACAGTTATTTTTATTGGGCTAGTAGTATTGCCGTTGAGCTAAGTTATAGGAAGCGACTCTAGGCTAGATTTGGCCTGGATCTGGGCCAGAGTCTTCTTGCTATCTATATATACATTAGAATTTGTAATCTGTTGTAAATCTAGCCTGACATCACTGCAACTTGCTTGCACATAAATTATTATATTAGCATGCAAATCAAACAAAATGTACCTCAGAAATCCATAAAACAGTTACCAAATAACACACCATAATACCGATGCTTCCATCACCCGGATTGATAGGCTGTGAAACTCAGAAGGGAGAGGTGAAGCAATCTGCCCATTCACTACTACGCTAGTGACGCTAGCGAGCATTCGCGCTCAACACAGTGAGGTAATGACCCTTCCTTTGTTTGTAGTTTCCTCGCTCTAACCATTTCTCGATGTCCCTGTCATCCAGCCTCTTCTGTTACTTGCTGCGCATGCCAGGAGACTGCTCTGTGTGGGGAATCAATGAAAAAGCTGTGAGACGCAGCGAGACCTGTGGCCTAGCGTAGCCTAGCTCAGCTTAGTTTAGCCTTCAGCAGAGAGACTGGCCGCTGTCTGTTGGGCTTGATCTTGGCCAGTGCATTGTCAGCTTAGCTCTTCACTAAATATCACGTGTGCAGGGCGACTTGAATTTTGTAAAAGTGTGTTAAAAAAAATGTGTGCGAATTGGTAGAAACAAAGCTCTCCAATGATTGGAAACCCACTGGCCTTTTAATGACCATCAGTCATATCTACCATCATCGAAGTGCTTTTGTATGAGCCGGAGCATGGTGGACGGGTAACGTTGCAGTGACTTGGTCCGAAGTTTTCAGGCAGCCTGTCCTCCGCAGACACGCCTTGCAGCTGAACGTGATAGCGACGCAGCAGCTGCTGAGTTTGGCGCAAAGGATGCAGCACCTGGAGGCCTTCATCCACGTCTCCACCGCCTACGCCAACTGCAACCGGCGCAACATTGACGAGGTCATCTACCCCCCTCCCGTTCAACCAAAGAAGCTCATCGAGTCACTGGAGTGAGTGACCGTCGCTGTCGACCCCCCCCCCCCACCGAGTACACATACTCACAATACATAAGCTTTCAGCTGCGTGCATGTGTGTGTATGCGATTGTGTTTATGGAACTGTGCGTGCATGTGCGTGAGTGTATGTATGTGTGTGTGTGTGTGTGTGTGTGTGTCTGTATTCTTACACATGCCGCAAGGTGAGAACCAAAAAATCTTTTTTTTCCTGACAGTGAGGACATTATTAGGAAGTGAGGACATTCTCACAGCTACAAAGGCAAATTGTGGCTAATGAGTTATGCTTAGGAGTAAGGTTAGAATTATGAATAGGTGAAGGTTGGGTAGTGGTTTGGGTTTGTCATGTGTTGCTTTTTGTTAGGATTAGGGAAGGGCTGCAGAGACACTGAGAGAATGAATAGAAGTCAATGTAATGTCCTCACAAGGGTATAAGTATAAGGGTGTATGTGTGTGTGTCCGTGCGTGTGTGTGTGTGTGTGTGTGTGCACGGGCTTGTGCAGGCATTTGTCTGTTAGATTTAGTTTTGGTTTAGTCCTTTCTTCTCTTTGACCATTTAATCTTTATCCATTAGTTGAAGTTTTGGGGACAGTGTTTCAGTCAGAGTTACATAAGAATTAATCACTGCGCTAACAGAGAGAGAGCGGAATTAACAGTAATTTGGCCCATGACACACTCAACACATGCAAATATGCAACATGTTTATTAGCTCAAATGAATAAAATTCTCTATAAACAACTGGCAAGTTGCTCGCATTAAAATGACAGTGACAAATTCCCCTCTGAGATCAGTTTCTTGGATGGAAGTGCGGCTCCTTTTTTCCTGTTCAAAAATGTTTTGTCTGCAGTTTTTTTATTTTTTTATTTTACTGATTGGTATTTAATGCTATTGACCTGGTTTACAGGTGGATGGACGATGGCATGGTGCGTGACATCACGCCGCGGCTGATCGGGGAGCGGCCCAACACCTACACCTACACCAAAGCGCTGGCGGAGTGTGTGGTTCAACAGGAGAGCAGCCGGCTGAACATCGGCATCATCCGGCCGTCCATCGTGGGAGCCAGCTGGCAGGAGCCCTTCCCAGTGAGTGCCGACCCTGCCCTCTCCTGCTTCTGACCCCATTGTGCTGCATCACAGTGCATTACACTGAGCACGTTTTTTCTTTTTAATTAGTTGATTAGCATCCCTTGCATTTCGATTTTCAGGCGCGGGCAGGCGTTTTTTTTTTATGATTTAAGTTTGAGATCTATACAGAGCAGCAAAGCTAAAAAACAAGTCCATGTTTTAACATAAAGAATTAAATCTGCCCAACCTATTGGTGGTGCTGTGATTAAAAGCCAAACAGATCGTCAGCTGTGCGGATAAGGATTCTGAGCATTTTTTCCCACTTCCTTTTTTGGTGCAATTTGAACTGATTTTTGAAAACTTAAAAATTTTAAAGAATCTGAGGCAAGGATGCTAATCAGAGGGTTTTTCTGGGCTAGGTGGGGATGCTAACTCATTTTTAGCTCACTTGACCAAAGGTCCAGTGGACTTATGTCATGGGACATTTATGGGACATTATGTCATTTATCTGTCTGTCGGTGTCGTCCGTAAACATCTTCTTCTCGGAAACCACTGGATCGATAACGCTGAAACTTGGCACGTGTTCCACCCATGAGGATTCCAAAGTTTGCTTATGGCGTTCCAATCCGATTTTAAATATGGCCGCTATAGCAATACCATCTGGAACCATAGTGAAGCAGTTTTTGAAACGATAAAGCTGAATTTTAACATAATGGGTAGATGGGAGTGAGTCCTAAAACATATTTGATGGGTTTTTTGAACTTTGACCTTTATTCGACCTCAACACTTTGGCCATGGCTTCTTTTGAAGGTGTTGACTTTAACCCTTTAAACCCCAATACACCAGAAGAAACAGCAAAAAATGAAGCATTACTCATGTAACCATATAGTCATGTGGCACATCAAATTAAACAGAATAACCTCAGCTATAATATAAGCTATTTTTACATGCTTCAAACACAATTCCGACACCAACGAAATGAATTACCAAACACCAGAGGTGTATGATCCAGGCTCAGAAAGTAAAAGTCCATCCCAGGATATTGTTCCAGCCACAAAAGACCTGTCAGTTGGCCCTATTCTTCAGCTACGAGGTAAAACTAACAAGTCAAATCTGCTGACAGGAGTTTATGGGTGGAATGAAAACATGGTAGGATTTTTACTTTCTGACCCCTGGATTATACACCTCTGCCAAACACCAAAATCCCTACAGCGCCACCTAGTGAACGCACTCGTCATAATTTCAATGCCATCGCTCTGCTGCTTCATGCCACGTGCACAACTAACAGCCCAAATGAAACCAGAGACTCCACAGATTCCAATGATCTGCCCTCTTTACTCCATTCCAAAGCATCTGCGGGATATCAGCAAAAGTAGAGCAACAGCAGAAATGGGTTTATAAAAAAACAAGAGTGTTTCACATCTGAACAAATCTCACAAGTGTCCCCTTCATTTTGATTCCACAGTTATCCAATAGGCCTTACGGTTGCAGAGATGTGCCCTTTTTAATTTGGGTATGCAATTTTTTAAGTTGAGATTGAAAAAAACAGGCCTGGGTTTAAAGGGTTAAACATATTCTTTTCCAGAACCACTAGACCTATAAAGATGAAAATTGGCACATATGTTCCTACCCATGTGGATCCCAAAATGTGTTCATGGCATTATCTGACAGCCTAGCCTGTACAAGCATAAACAATCCAGGTGAGCTTCAGTGCTCCTGGCTCTACTTTTTTCATATGACCTTATTTAGTTTATACTCTGACCCGAAATGACTCACAGCTGAAGGGGTAAAGTCGGGCCCAGTCTCCCCATGGGACCATGGGGGGTCAAGATGCTTTCTTACGGGTCCCGCTCGAGGACCCATCAGCTGCAGTGATTTTACTGTGGCTTCTCTTGGGCTTCAACTCACATATATATACATTTTACTACTTATGTTTTATTGGTTTCCATTTATTATTAACAGAACAAACACAGAAATTAGTGTCAGTGAGGTATATAGTGTAATGTAGAACTTGATCTTTGCGCTGAGGTTCTCCTGGTGTCTTTAGTGTTGTGCTTCACAAGCAGTCCCCTTTTCCCATTTTTTATAAAACCCCGATTGTTGAATTTTCAGACGATGTGCTTGTCTTTCCATCTCCTTTGTCTCTTCAGTAAAATTCAGCCAATGTTTCTTTCAGAGTACAGGGGTCCTCCTGACTGCCCTCTTAGCTGCTGCTAGCAAAACTTTTATAACATATCGGTTCTCGTGTTAAACATTATCTTCTGTCAGGTGACCTAAGTAGACCACAACATGTCTTAGGTAGTTTATACCCAAATATCACCGTAAACTGTATCCAGAAATCGTCCCCATGCTTTCTCATTTTCATAAATTTCCCGTATAAATGGGTGTGGCTCGCATTGCTCGCCCCATTCAGCCTCCAGCAGGGCTGTCATGCAGATAAAATCTGCTCATGGTCTTTGAGTGACGGAGAATCAGAATGTTTTCCCACAGGATTCTTTGCATAATCAAGAGCTGGTAGATATTTGTTGCACTTTGCATATATTTTGCAGTCATCAAACGCGGTATACTGAGTAAATGTTCTTTCCCTCATCTCCATGATGCAACTCAAATCACTCTGATGACGATATTTGTGAACTGCCCTCTTGACCCGCCTATCAAGGGCCTTTGAATCTCGGCTATTGGCTGCCCCTTGTTTATGCGCGTTCCGGTTGTTTTGTCATTTGGTTAACACTGTGAGATTAAAGTTTAACATTTATTTCCCCTTCAAAATTACATTGAAGGCTTTTAGATAATCTTGTATAAAAACTGAACTTCTTGGTTGTTAAAAGAGTTTCACTCGAAAACTACAGTTCCTGTCCAATGCAGGCCATAGTCACTCTGGACCCTGCGTGGGAACGGGATTGGTGGTACCCTGCACTCCTCTGTCCCTTCATTTCGGTCGTTGTGTTGTGTAGTTTGCGGCGGTAGAAAATGCCGGTTGAGCATGTGAAGGGACTTTCCGCGTTTTCGTTCTAATCCTGAATTAATTAAGCCCTGTCTTTCACTATGGGGACAGAACGAATCGTCAGTTGTACGAGTTCATTTGTGGAAAAAATGCATTGCTGGAGTTGATCATAAATCTTCATTATTTTCATTGATACCACATATTTACCCGTGTAGATTCAATAGGTTTTGAATCAAAATCTGTAAGTCAGCTGTGATGAAAAGAGATCTTGTTTCTCAATCATTTAGGCTACTATTTCTAAAATTAATAAAATGGTAAGATGAGCACTTGCAGGATCCAAAAATAGCTCTCGGTGCGCATATTAATTCTGCGAAATGGCAGTGCGAGAAGGGGAATAATATAATGTTTCTGATCCCTCGAGACTCTGCAAGTGCAGACCATATTAGTCTCATCGTGAGGTTCAGTAGGTTCATCTGGTGGGTGGTGCGTACGCAGACCAGTATTTGTTTCTCTTACTTAAAGGGGCTTTTCATGCAAAAATCAGGATTTCTGGGTACTTCACTGTGTCCATGGAGTGAACCTTCATCAAAATTGATTAGCGACATAAGGAAGACTAATCACTTCCATTTCCCCCAAAGGCAGAGACTTAAATTGTCAGATGACCTGTAGGTTTTCAGGTAAGCAGTGGCGTACATGAGAAAGTCATTGTGGATTCATTCTTATTTTAGTGCTTTCATACTGAAAGGATAACGACTGGCCGAATAAAACGGCCGGGGTTTCTTATTTATGGGTCCTTTAGACTGTCAGTTCAATCACGAAGACTCCGGAATTAAAAGGAAAAGATTTATTGACAATGAAATGAATGAGAATCTTTGGCGATGACTCCGTTCTCAAGGATCCTTCAGCGAGGTGGGGTGCAGATCTGCCTGCGTAGCAGGCTGTGGCGACGCCATCCCTCGTTTGGAAGGGTCATCTGGTCAGCAGGGAACTGTGTTTGATGCTGAAGAGGGCGGAGCCAGGAAGTTGGTGGTGGTGGGCAGGTGTAGGGCGATGCGACATCTCTGCAAACAGCGAATGGAAACACGTCATGGGCATTTAAATAAAAGATCTATGGTTGCAATTAGGTGAAATTGCATAGGCGTTCCTTCTTCTCGTGTTTGAACGTTCGTTTACACTTCCATGTAGAAAACAAGAAAATGCATTTTTCAAGTTTTTTCATGAAAAGTGCCTTTTCTTCTTTTTCTCGTTTTCACTAAAAATGAACCCTGCAGACTTGCTTTAACCCCTTAAACTAACTTTACAAGCAAGGAGGTTCAGAGTTAAAAATTAGCATTTTTTCTGTATTGTAGGACAATGTCACACACATATTCTGTATCTGCTGGTTGCAGCACTTCACTGAGGAACTTTGCACTTACATTGAGAGAAATATTCAAACCCGACATGCCATGCTTTTATGGCCACAGCATTACATCAAATGGAAACTATCTAGATCTTGTGCATCATTTTATACTAATTTCCGAGTAATTCAGCAAGACATATGTGGGATCATTTTAAACCTTGGGATCTCCACGAGAATTTAAAATAGGTCTGAAATTCCTCAAGTTGAATTCAGCAGCTGGATATGACGGGCTGACATATGGGTCTGTTGGTTTTATGGGGTTAATTTCAGACGCATAAGCGCATGATTGGCTCATTCAAGCGGTTGCTTCATGACGAATCGAGTGAGCGCTGTGAAATGTGCATGTTAGACCCTTCTGCTCTCCGTTTGCTGTAATCTCTCGCTCGGGCGGAGTCTGGTTATTATGCAACACTGCGTAAGCCCACTGCACTCATAGAATACGCAGACACATTCACACTCCTCTGGTAAGCCTCCACCAATGCAGTGTTCCGTTGATCCTGGTAAAGGTTGTATGAGCTGGTGTGTGGGTCTATACATTAGTCCCTTTGTGTGTGTGTGTCTGACTGACAGCAAGAGCTGTACTTCTCTCTGTGCGCGATGAGCTATGCTGAGAGCTAAAAATGTTTCCTGTCCCTCGCGGGTCAAGGACTTTCACTGCTACAGACGTGTCCAGCAGCTTTAACAAAGGCAGACACACACACACACACACACACACACACACACACACACAGAGCCCAGACTGAGGCTGTAATCTGCTGGCAGACACACACACATATGCGCTCGCACTTGGGATTACAGTGTTTATGTATTTCTAACGAGCCGTGATTACTGTTGATAAGCAGTGATGCTAGCACGCGCGCCAATTATGGGCCGACGCAATGCTGGTTTTGGAGGGCTGTTAGCATGGGCAGGACATGACGCACATGCATTCGGGCCAGGCCTGAGGCTTCGGCGATGACGTAACAGGTGAACCTATTCCATTGTGTCTCACGAATTTTTTTCTTATTTTTCTCTTGACTGTTTCACCAGGGCTGGATTGACAACTTCAACGGAGCCAGTGGCGTCTTCATTGCTGTGAGTAACAGCGTATGACTGCTTGCAAAGAATGGAAATTACAGAGATGGACGTAACTGACATTTTTTCCACACTTGTTGTGCTTGATGTTCTCGCTTTGCAATACCGCTTGGGTGTGGCCCATCGTCTTCAGTATGGGTTCCAGTACATTGCTTTTAGGAAATGTAGCATGGAGAATTTTTGGCACGGATGATTTAACCACAGGTATGTGCAATTTTTACAGTGCAAAAAAAAAAAAAAAGACGCATAACGGTAGAGATGTTCTTCACAATGTCCTGTCTTCTCAACCGTACTTCCTCTCTGTCTTGGGGCTTTACAGGCGGGGAAGGGGATCCTTCGCACCATGAGGGCCAATAATGACGCGGTGGCCGACCTGATTCCGGTCGACACAGTCGTCAACCTCACCCTGGTCGCAGGCTGGTACACCGCAGTGCACAAGTGAGCGACACGCGCCTAAAGTGCTTCTCTCAAACATAAAATTTTTAAAAAAAGTGATGAAGGATTTGAAAGTCGTGGTCTGTGTACGTTTTAAATAATGTCGCCACAACAGTGTTAGTTGAATGTGTTAATTTATTGGTGTGTAATGATTTTATTGCTTATAATGTTGCACATTGTTTATGTTTTTATGATGATGTGATTGTTAACTGAGCACCAACCCAAATGGGACTGAAGTCTCAATTGATTTCTCTGTTTGAATAAGGAGTTCGGTAATGAAGAGATTAAACGAAAAATGGATATATAGGTGCGCCTGACCTCCATATGAGACGCGCGCACACATATGCTGCTCTGGCAAACTAGATCCAGATATGCAGGGTGCCACTGAATGACGCATCCTAGCTCGGCATTCCTACCGCACGCACTTGAGTTACACGCACAAGCACACGCACCTACGCACAGCTGCACGATTCGGACGCGCGCTGCCGAAGTGGACACACCTGAGATGCGCGCGCCTACGGCACACACCCCGTTTTTTCTGTCTGCTTGCGGCTCTGTCAGCACCAGATAGGTATTGGAGCCTCCCATGGAGAGGGTGGCTGTTTGGGCACGCATGTGTTGGGTTGTTCAGAGGGCAGTTCAGTGGGTTGGGTTCTGCTTGTAAGTTTCCCTGCCACCTTTCCAGTTAGAATCCAGTGCGTGTGACGCAGCTCGGTCTGAGTGCTCTTCCATTATCTCTCTCAGGGAAATCTGACCTTAATCCTACACTGCTCTCCTCTCCTATCTTTTAAAAATTTGTGCGATACTAGTGTCAGCATGTGTGACTGGGTGAAATCTACATGGACATGACTGCGAGCTTCAGTTATGTTACCGATCGAGCTGAGTCTGAAGGGGTCTTCAGAACTCTGTGACCCCACTGTGACCTTTTCGCCTCTCCTTTTCTGTTCCAGACCGAAGTCAGCATTGGTGTACAACTGCACGTCAGGGGGAATCAACCCTTTCCACTGGGGCGAGATCGGTGAGTGCTTAGTCATTTGGGAAACAACACCCTTAAACTAGCGGAGGCTGATTTCATAAGACCTTCAGTGTGCGCAAAGCTTTTAGGGAAAGAGCATGACACGACTGGCTGGCGCCGAATGAATACCATGACCTATCAGCGGTCATTTTTTTGGCTTTGAGTGCGCCAAAGCTCTCAGCAAATCAGGCCCTTGGTGTTCAGCTGTGAGGCTATCTTATTGAATAGCAGTTCTGGGTCATTCATGTCACGGCGATTGTTTCATAAAAGCCTGACGGAATTGAGGTTATTATAGCCCTGCACAAATGGGAGGTTCCAGGCTACAACTTTGTCCTGTTCAATTCTCCTCCTCCTCTGTGATTAGACACGGTGAGTTGCGAGCACCAGAGCCGTTAGCAGCCTATCGCTGCCCGACTTACCTGAAGGAAGACTTTGTACATGCTTGTCAAACTTTAATGTGGAAGCATGATCAGTAGCCAGGAGTGCAAGCATAGATCTGGTTTGTGTCTGCCCTCTGCTGGTTGGAATAGAATGGTGACAGCTATCCTGTATTTCAGGTGATGAGACTTTCAAGTAACTTTTTGAGTTTTTATTATTCAATAATGAGATCAAATTTATTTTTTATTTCTTTAATTTAATTAATTTTTTTTACCTAATTGAAGTTGAGTGCACTGAATGGCCTCTGTAATACCTGCCTCTGGAGAGCCCCAAAAATTAGGCAGCTTTTTTATTTTTCTGTCTGCCATATACATTTATGGATTTTTATTCATTTATTGTTTATCAGTAATGTGTTATTTTGTCATTTGCTTTATGGTGTATGGATGTCTATTCATTTCTGCATAAATCATGATTTCACTTCACCTGTAATTTCATGGTGCAGTGCTTTCCCCTGTAGGTACATCTCCCAATCCTGGTATAGCACATTATAATAAACTTAAAAAAGGACTGATTTGAAAAGTCATTTGACCCTCTGCTGTACCGGAAATGGTATTACAGCACATTATTTGGTGTTCTAACTTCAATTTTAATTGCTTATAAAAAATACTATGATGTCTCAACACAGTGCAAAACACTTGGCACAACTGTTTACCACTGATAAGTCACCATGGCTTTTGGGCATAATCTGACATCAGGAGCCAGGGGAATTAAAAATCTTGCAAATACAAATTTTTCCCATTCCTCCAGTGTGCCAGTCCTCAGCTGTGTAATTGTATGGTGCCTTCATTGCCTTTAATTTTGCCCCATAATGCGCCATACATTCTCAGTAGAAGACCGATCAGGACTGCTGGCTGGCCAGTCTAGTGCTCCCACTCTCTGATTATGCAGCGATACACCTGTGATAAGTTCAGAATGTGGTTTGGTGTTGTCTTTGGAGAAAATAGAGACATTCCATGAACAGACAATGTCTAAATGGCAGCATATGTTCCTCCAAACTCTGCTTTAATTGAGCCCTCTCAAATGTGCAAGTCACCTATGCCAAGTGCACTGATAGGCCGGCACATCATATGAAAGACGCTGGGTTTTGGGTTTCACACTTGTTGATTTGTCCTAGTGGACGTAAGAGTACAGTGGCCGTTTTTTCAAAAAAAAAAAAAATTTGAAACGCTGACACGTCAGACCACAAAATGCACTTCAGTCTGTCTCATTTCACTCCGAGACCTGCATTGCTTCTGGATAGCGCTGATGCATGGTTTCTGTTTTGATTAGTACAGCTAATCTGTGGGTGCAGCTGCGAATGGTGTTGCCTGGCAAAGATTTACCAAAGTATTTCTGAGGCCATGTTGTCATATCTATTACACGGTTGCGTGACAGTTCTTATGACAGTGACATCTGAGGGATCAGAGATAATGTTCATTCACAAGGAGTTTTTGGCAATGCCATTTATGCAGCGAGATTCAACCAGATTCATTCAGTCCTTTAATTCTGTTTAATTCTTTTTTTGGAGTGTGTGGCAGTAATCTGATTTTATATTTATATATATATATATATATATATATATGTACACACATTCATTCAAAGAGACCATTTGAGTTTTTCCCTTTGCGTGTTGCAAAGCCTCCTGTGCATGTAAAATGTTGGCAAAGTTGCAGTACGAAGCCCTAAGTTCACGCCAAAGGGAGGCTCTTCAGCAGAAAACACAACTGAACTTCCTGAAGCGCTTCATTTGCTGTCTAAGCTTTTCTTCCATAACTTGTCAACAGTAGAATGTAACATACTTGCTTAATGTTCAGCTTGGGGCTAATTTTGCACGGCGTAAAATAAAGCAAGGCAGAGGGGCGACAGGGAAGAATTTTGTCAGTGCCTACCGTCCTGTTCGCCTGGAATCCATACATATCAAGTGCTGGTCGGTCCCAATGGTCACTGACTGATATCAGTCTGGCGTCAGTCGTATAGCCAACGTTTAGCCCTTACATCACTAATGAAGTGAATATATGAATATTCATGTTTTCTGCTCTTGGTTGATTGGGTGACCTTTTGGCGAGAATCACCAATCGAATATGAGTTAGCTGGCCAGCAACGGAATTCGTGAATGTTATTTGACATGAGTATTTGGGGGGCAGGACCTACTACGGTAACGACCTCTCACTCAGCCCTCTCAACTGCCGTGTCTCCCCTGAGAGGGCGAAGTAGGAGAACTCCTTTTGAAAATACGACCCCTCTTCGTCTGCTGAGTTTTAAAAATGCCGGCTATTTTGTCGCTTTCTGTAGACGTTACATCCCGCCCTGAGTAAATCCAATCAGTGCCAAGTAAACCCCAAGCCCTACCCACGAGTTTTTCAGGGCCGTTCAGAGTACCTACTCCAAGGCAGGGACTTTTCCAGTCCCTATAAAAGTTCTGGAACTCTGGCCTTCGGGGAGTGGGTCCGGCAGTGGAGACACGCGATAAAATTACCCCGAAGTTCCTGCGGTGGAAACGGGCCTTAAGACAGGAGCCAAAACTGCCTGTTTTGGGCTAAGTGAGCCTGAGTTGCAGCTCACATGGCCTGTACACCTGAAACTAGTTGTTTTTTGAATATAATAATATGACATTTTCAGTAAATAGGCATGAAAATGGAAATATTAAACTGAAGAATATATGACCCCTTAAAATAAATTATTGAATTCACAAGTTGAAGCTTCAAATGATGAGTTGTAGCGTGTTCACTTTAGCAGTCGGTGCTAGTGAGGGGGAAAGAGTTAAGTTTGTATTATTGACATATTGGAAGTCGAGAGGTGCTTTTGCGGAAATACGGGATAGGCGTCAGGACTCGCTCGTGAGGGGGAAAGAGTGTAAATAGCCCTCTTATAATTCAAGTGCAGTAAAGTGAGCCAAATCTCACAGTTCAAACCCCAGGACAGTAGTTTTATAGGGCTTTGGTCCACAGACTGTTGTGAAAGCTTTAAAGTGAAAAGTTAATGCTTTATGTAAATGCTTTTTTTCTAGATTCTTTTCTCCTGGAAAAAAACTGTGTGTGAAACATGTATATGCCTTTGAAACAAATAATGTATGGCAAAGAGGTTTATGAATTATACATCTTCTAAATCACTTTGCCTATGTAACCAAGAGACACATAGACACTTGTGGTCATAATGGAGTGAACATGGTTATTTCTGCATGCCTTTCACTTTATAATATGTGTATTTAAGTATAGGTTTAATGTGGTGAAAATCCAAACCACGGGCTCTTTATAATCAAGCCTGTTAGTGAAGTGATGACATAATTATCTCCTGCGTAAGTGTGGTCACAGCGTGTGCACGGGACTTGACATGAGGAGAACTGCTGACAACAAGATGTGTACGACATGGGAAGAATTTGTGAAACTGTGAAATTTAGTGCATATTCCAGCCCTAATATTTGATGCACGTGCGAACACTAATACATGCACGCTCTAACCCTGGATCCTGTCTCGTCTCAGAGCACCATGTGATGTCCACCTTCAAAAGAAACCCTCTGGAGCAGGCTTTCCGTCGGCCGAATGCCAACATCACCTCCAACTACCTGATAAACCAGTACTGGATCCTCGTCAGCCACAAGTTTCCCGCTTTTATCTACGACCTGTTCCTACGGCTGTCGGGACAGAAGCCTCAGTAAGATTACAGCGCCATCTGGAGATCCACACAGTACACCAACCTGCTATCGATACATAGAGAACATTTTTGCATAACCCATTTAATGGCATGATGTACACTTATTTCAGGACATGAATAGTTCCAACAACTGTAGAAACATACAAGTGTGTGTGTGTGTGTGTTTGTGTATTTATGTGTGTGTGGGGAGGAGGGGGCTTATGTTTTCTAGCTTCTGTAGTGTCATATTATAAATGTAAATGAGTGCTATCAATGTGGTGTATATATATATCTCTCTCTCTCTCTCTCTCCCTCTCTCTCTCCCTCTCAGAATGATGAGGATATTTAACAGGCTGCATAAGGCCATTGGGTTACTGGAGTACTTCAGCAATCAGGAATGGGAGTGGAACTCGGAGAACATGACCATGTTACTCAATCAGCTGAGCCCAGAGGACAGAAAGGTACAGCCCCTTTCCCAGCATGTCCTCTGTCTGCCGCAGTGACACCGCAGGGCTAAACTAGCATCACAAATATTTGTACGGCAGGGGCGTCCAATATTATACAATATTGAGGCACTAACGCTGGTGTACGTTCTGTTTTGGCTGGGTTCCCTAGCGCCCGATTTCAATACTCGATCTGTAAGATTTGGTTGGTTAGGGAGTAAATGAATATTAATGAGCTGGTGAGCATGACAGCAAAACACTTCCTGCTACTGGAATTGTTCGTCAGGGGTGCTTTTGTGAATATAATTAGCGAATATTTCCACCTGTTTCACAGTGAAGGACCTGACTATGAACACCCAGTGATGTTTGACGTTTGTTTGATGTTTTGCTCCTGCCGTCACATAGTTCCATGGTTGTCGGTGACGTGCTGTATGACATGTCCACAAAGATCTGGAATGATGGGATGAAAGTGAATGTTGTGCTAAATTAAAGTATCTGAAAACCACCTGTTTTTGATCAGGGTAATGAAGTATAATTATGATTTGCTTGGAGGATGATAAAGAAGAGATTAGGAAATGTGTCTTCCTGGTTTTTAAAGAGGTCTTGTTTGGGCCAAATTATTGGAGGACTATTTTAAAATGTGCAATTAAAGGTGTAGTCAGCGATGTGGGAGAAAACGAATACAGACCCACCCCTCCCTTCACACTCCAATTTTTTCCAATTTGAGAAATGAATGTTATAATCTTGTTGCTTAACCCTTCAACCGGTCAAAAGACATTCCTATCACCATTGGCTTACTGGTAGCATTAATCGTACACTTGCTGAAGTCTTCATTGTAACAGCAGATATATTGTTAAAAAATAACAATTAATAAAAAGATGTGTGTTATTTCATTTTAGGGGTAATTGTTGTTAAATTTTGTAATTTTTAGTTTATTTGTAAATAAAAATTCTCAGAGTGAAAGAAAATCGATCAGTAAAAAGGTTGAATATTCAGGTTTTTCTTGTGTTTCCAGACATTCAACTTTGATGTGCGGCAGCTGAACTGGCCTGAGTACATCGAGAACTACTGCATCGGCACCAAGAAGTATGTGCTGAATGAGGACATGGCCGACATACCGGCTGCCCGACAGCACCTGAGGAAGTGAGTCCCCTATCCAATCCTCCTCTCTTCTTCTTTGTTTCTGTCTTATCCTGTTATTTGTATTCCCCCCCCCCCCCCCCCCCCCCGGAGGGAGAGGGGAGACATTGTTTTCGGCTTGGTTCCCGTTCGCATTTGCGTTTTGCATTCCCATTTCGTTTCCAGAGCGTAACTCCAAAAGCGTTTGCATGACCTTAACGAAACTTTGCATCCTTTCTGTTCAGGTCCTGCAGTGGTGCCTTTTCGTATGTGCGTGTCTGTCTGTCTGTCTGGGTGTCATCCATTTTTGTCCGGAGCATAACTCCACAACCGTTAGCATGATCTGAATGAAACTCTGCATACTTACTACTCAGGTCCTGCTGTGGTGCCTTTTGGTATGTGTCTGTCTGTCTGTCCTGGGTTCGGCAGGGAAGGGGGGCCGGGGGGGAGACGTACGTTTGTACGAGTAAAAACACATTCTAGTCTTTACAGTAGTGTGTGTCAAGACTGTGAGAGCACAGAATTGTGTATTATTGTCAGGCATTGTCATGAGTTTTACATTAAGAGAGCTCCTGAGTCTGGGAGGACTCTCTGTAGGAGACAACGATTTTAGGGATACTATATTAGGGGAGTTTTACATATTCGTACATTATAAATGAATTTATGCATCGGAAATATGATTCATGCAGATCTGTAGTTTTGTATACACTTACCAAGCTCTATAATAGGAACACCTGCACATCTGCTCATTCATGCGATTATGCGATCATGGGGCAGCAGTGCTCTACATTCAGTCATGCAGACGCAGGCCTGCAGATTCAGGTAATGCTCACGTCAAACATCAGAAAGGGGGAAAATGTTAAGTGACCACGGCATAGATGTTGGTGCATGAAGATAATTTGAGTATTTCTGAAACTTCATGGGGAAATGACAAAGATTCTTAGCTTATACAATTTACGAACTTTGGTGCAAAAAAAAATGAAAAATCTTTCATTCTGCCCTGCTTGATGAGAAGAGGTCAGAGGTGAATGACCAGACAGTCATTCTCATGCTGTTTTAATATGGTGTTCCTAATCAAAGACTTGTGAGTGTATTTCATTAATGTATTTCCAATTTTTACATATTCTACTCTTTAAAATCAAAAAGCATGCAATTTTTTTTCCTGTGTAGGTATGGTGTGTAAATGGGGTGTTACTCACCTCCTTTTACTCAGCAGTGGAAACATTATGAACAATATCTTGTGCGCAAATCACAAATAAAGCAGGCTCCTGGGCTCAGTGTAACACAGCTTTATTATTGCCCCTGACGCTCTGCCTCTCTCTGTCGCCCCAGGCTGAGGAACATCCGCTACACCTTCAACACGCTCCTGCTGGTGTTCGTGTGGCGCGTCTTCATCGCGCGCTCCCAGATGGCTCGGAACATCTGGTACTTCGTGGTGAACCTGTGTTTCAAGTTCCTGTCCTACTTCCGAGCGTCCAGCACCTTGACTGCCTGAGCAGGACATCGGACCCGGACCCGGTCCCAGTGCTGGTCCTAGTCCTGGTCCTGCGCCGGGCCCCAGCATCGATCTGCCCAACCCGCTGGTCTAAGCCCACTGCCAGCATCTCTGTTTGACTCCAGCTTCCCCACTCACCCCCCCCCCCCCCCCTCGTTCTGCACTAAAAATAAACCCTGCCCCCCCCCCAGCCCTGCTTCACTTTGCACTGTCCGCCCCCCCTGCCCCTCCCCCCACACACTACTAAACAGGATGATCACATGACCTGCATGCCATACTTCACGATAACGAACTTTGTCATCAGTTGGCATACATGTTGCAGATGTTAATTCTCTACTTTTATTTTTTTAAGATTTATGTAAAATCTATTAATTATGCAAGGGTAACAACTTACTAGACTGTGTAACATGTCTGTTCGGTTGTAGTGTTTCCGATGCCTTTAAATGCAGACGAGTATCCACTTTTTACTTGAAAAACGACGGTGTTCGTTGCGAATGACGGTTTGTTGAACCTGAATCGTTCGTCCAAGGCCATATGGTACATTTTCGTGTCTTTCTTCAGTCCACAGTTTTTAAGTTTGTGGTGGTTGATCTACCGCAGCGCTGGTGGTCGGTGCACCGTTGTCAGTGTGTAAATGTGAACGGACTCAATAACGTGCGGGATCTCTGGATCCACGGCACCTTTAACTGAGAGAGGTTCCAATTTTTTTTTAATACTCCGTATTGAAGCGCAAGTGTTTTTGGGTCAGAGTTCTGATGTTCCAATGTGACTGCGTCCTCGTGCAGTTAGCACGATGACAGCAGCGGACGGAGTGACCGGCAGGCGTGCAGCTCAACGACAGGAATGGACGCACGGACTTCAGAATCCTGCTTTTCTCCTGAAGAGTTCTGTATTAATCTTGTGTGCGTTCAACCAAAACGAAAGAATACATGAAAAGGGCGAAGTTTGTTTCTTGTGCCTGGCTTTTGTTGCTGGAGTTGGGTGTGAAATCAACTTTTTCTTCTTCCAAACCAGCGTGTCGTTCATTCCATTATTGCCGTGTCCTCGCTGGGAAGAAGTTGGGAGGCAGGAGGGTCTTTCGTGTATATAGTGAGGAGTACAATGTGTAATTACTCATGCTATTACCAGCAATTGTAGCAAGTTTTGAAAGAAGAAAGACCGAAGAGTTGTGGATCGGCCTCCGCAGTGTCCCCAATGACTTCTCGCTCGTCACCGACTCACTCTTGCCATCTGTTCTGTGTGCCTTTTCCTCTTCCCGAGTCTACTTCTGTTCCAAGTACCCTCCTGCTCCTACTCTGCGGGAGCAAACGCAGAAATGTTTTTGTTCTGTGTGTGAATCTGGACCTATGAGTGGTGTAAATCCATCTAGCAGAACCAGACACATTATTCTACTCCCCTGCACCGCACTTTATCCTCCGTATGCCCTAGTAAACAAATGCATGTACCCGTACGTACACGCACGTGAGCTTGGTCAACAGTGTTGTGACAATGTTTCTGTGTCGGGAGACTCCTGTGGAAGTAATGAGACACAAACCAAAATCAACGGCCTGTACGCCACACCTCCTGATGTGATCAAAGGGGGGATTGTTGAATCCCATGCCGTCCCATCCATTTTCAAAATGGGACTTGGTTACTTGGCTGGCATATTGACCCGCCATTGAAAAATTCATGTTATTTTACAAGCTGCAGCGCGCATAAATCACGAGAGGCGATGAGTGCATTTCGCCAAACGAAATGCTGATAGATGCTGCTGAACAATTGAAATTGCTTCGATGTGCAGCCACTTAAATTGTATGGAAATAGTTATTCCTAACAAAGAGAAGATAAACTGGACAAGGCTGCAGAGCTGCAGGTACGTCACCTGACTCTACACACCTGTCTGTTCACATTCCACTGTACTGGGGGCCCCTTATTGAATGATGCATCAGCACAAATGATGCATTCGCCAAGTTCCTTGCAGATATTGGATTTATGGAAACAGATTTGCAATTAAACTGCTCAGAAAATGAATATAATTATTCATACATAAAAAAATCCAAGTTAATCCTAATTAATTCAAGTACAATTGCATGCTGTTCAGCTTACCCTCCGGATTTATGTATTGGGATATTTTTTTACGATATGCCATTTATCTTTTTTTTTTTGACCATATGCAAAATTTAGGCATGAAGTCAACACAAATTTTTATAAATGAGGCCCCTGGACCACAATGAGTAATAGAAAGAAGCATGTCTCATTCTTGGAAAAAAAAAAATTAAAAAATGTGCCCCTTGTGCTTGTTCTGAAACCTTCCCAATAAAAGACAGGAATGAAGGAGAAAAGCACAGAGACGGCGACATTAACCTCCATCAGCAATGCAGCATTCCACGGGATTTAGCCTGCCAGAGAAGCACCGTGTGTCTTAAAGCGTGTAAAACAAACACCCCCGATTACACTAGAGCACAGAACCGCAGCTCTACTGCCGCTACGAACCTGCCACATTCCCATGGTTTTTAATCACACACGCACGCACGCACGCACACGAATAGCGCAAAAAAAGCAAACAGAGATCAAGTCCATTCCAAATCAAATCTACTTCCACAAAAGAAGGAAAAATTTCCGGATGACGATGCCAACCAGACAAGAATTTGCAGTTTTTTAAATTATTTTCTGGCAGTGTTTGTACTGCCAGTACTATTAAAACAAGTGGAGTCACTCTGTCCTGAGGCAGCTGCATGAGTTTAGCCGAAACAACAGATTCTGTTGAACAACCAGATGTCCATGTGTTCAACCAACCAGTCTAATTCAGTGTCCCAGTATCTCCCTTTGTGCGATTTTTATCCATGTGTACCATCTTATAATACCTTGTTACTGATACAATAAAAAGGGTATGAAGTAATTTATCATCAGGTTGTGTGCTTATTTGTTGGGACCTCATTCCACAGCTGGGGAGCAATATAAAGAGTTTCTCAAAGCCTCATATTTTAAAAATATTGTTCTTGATCAGGCAAATCAATCACAATTGGACTGTCGGTGAACGTGTCCTGATCATTACGGAGTCCCAGAATTGGTGTAGGTAGGCTATATAGGGAAAGAGCGGTGATTTTTACATATTGAAAATGCATGCAAATGCTCTTGATAAAACCTCACTGCACCTGTGTGCACGTACAGTTCGTCAACTCAACAAACACGCAAGGTGATGAGGTTTCGTCATGGTTTAGCCAAACATTGAAATGGGCCGTATGAGTGATCTTAGCTACACAGGAATTTTTGCTTGTGCCAGGTATGGTGGTTTGAGAGCCAAAGAAATGGCTGATATCCTGGGATTGGATTAGTCTGGAGAATGATCTGGTGAGGTTACAGCACCTAGTGAGCTAGTTATGTGGGCGACATGCAGTTGTCAAACCCTCTTTAAGACAGCAGAATTATCACAAATTCTCAAGCACCGGTTTCCAGTGTTGGTGCGCAGAGGGTCATAGCAACACATGCAACAGGAGTCATCAGAAGATGACATATCCCCGCAATGTAATCTCAGAAACCCCAAATTATCAAAAGGCACAAGTCTAGGACCCCATTAATACGCAGGGAAAGTTTAGTGAAAAAATATTGAACGGTATTTGAGTTCTGCTTCGGGAAACGAAATGCCTACAGATGGACTGACGACTGCACTCTGTGTATGTTTGTATGGCATGGATAATTTACTGTTTTGGACTGCCAGGCACATAAACGTACAGTTTATATTTAGAGTAATGGAAGAGATTTTTAATGTTGTACAGTCCTTTTCTTGCTTGTACCAGGTTTAGAGGTCTAGAGTAAAGTGTACAAGGAGGCCAAATGCATCAGTCCATTTCAGGTGGTTAATCATAGATCCACACAAGAAGATAATCTGACATGAATGTATAATTTGAAGCACTATTTATGCTTTTTTAAGATAAATTAGTGCTAAAAAATTTTTGCTTGCGCACTCGCATTGTTTGTGCCCCAGTACAGCATTAGGTCTAGTGACAACTCTGTGGACGTCCAAAATTGAGGAAAATCGGTCTTGAGCACTGTCATATATACATAGATCTTTGCCTGTGTAAAACTTGAAAACATTCCTGTGATAACTGTGCCTTCCAGAGCCCGGAACATAAAATCTCGGAGGCGGCGGTGGGCCCAGAACTAAACCACAGTATCTCCCGACTATCGTCATCGGCAAGATACAATTAAAGAAACCATTATGATCTGGGTCCCCAACATCACTTGATAACGTTGACAGCCTCGATCATTCTCGGAAAGATTCCCACCACTAGATGAACTTTGCTGCGGGGATGTTCTTCCTTTCAAGCGAAAAAAGCTTTACTGCAGGGCAGCTCTACCTGGGTCAGGATTGGTCTTGCAGTTAACCCCACTGGCATTTGTTGAGGTCGAACACACTGTACTGAGCCAGTTTAGTTCCACGCAAAGCCAAGAATCACTACTAGCACCTAAAAACTGACAACGTGCACGTTTTTCGGAGAAATTCCTACAAAAACATAGAATACGCCGAGATTTGTTGAAGATTTGAGGCCAATTCGGTTTACCTCGGAAAATTTTTACCCGTATTTTTTGCTGCCCTCTACTGTTTTGCACGTGTAGCTGCAGGCGGATATGGATAAATGAAAACGAAACTTGTGTTCCGCCATTTATATTTTACCGAGGTAGACCAAAAAAAAAAAACATTAAAATTTCAGATGTATGAAAAAGCATGAATATTCGCCGAATTTCATGGGAACTTTGGAATGGTCAGCACTCTAGTTCAGTCTGCTGTGTCTGTGCTGCATACAGGAACTGGCAAAGGGCAGATCACCACCATTATATTAAGAACAACAAAAACACATGCTCAGTAGGGGTGTAACGGTACATGTATTCGTATTGAAAACTTTCGGTTTGGTACAGGACATTGGGTTCGGTACAGAGGTGCGCAGCACGGGTGAGTTACCACAGTCATAAGTGGCGGAACAAATTTTGAAACCACTATAGCACTAGGGGGCTCAAATATTAAATTTTTACAGGAGGCCAAGCCTAAACCGTAAAACAGCCCCAGACTACAAGGAGTGCAGTTGGCCATGTACTGCATCTTGAATCTGAGTCAACTGTGAGGTCAGCACTCTTCCCAGAGTCCTGAAACACCAACACTGACATGGCAGATATCAACCATTTCAATTCATTTAATCCCATATCATTTAAATAAGGTTTTTCCAGACCATTTTCATTGAAATGTTTGCAACAAAATATCTAGTCCGACATTAATTTAAAAAAAAAAACAAAAAAAAAAACATAATTCTTGTGCTCAATTACAATCGAAATTGTTCTCCACACCACCAAAATCACAT
Organism: Gymnothorax reevesii; assembly: GCA_029721435.1. NCBI lineage: Eukaryota > Metazoa > Chordata > Actinopteri > Anguilliformes > Muraenidae > Gymnothorax > Gymnothorax reevesii. The sequence continues at coordinate 108,055,465 of CM056579.1, forward strand.
TATTCCTTACAAATAATAATATGGCATCGCTTGCGAATTAGAGAAGTGACAGAGAGGCGCTAGATGAATTGAGAAAGCAACTGCAAAGGACCGAACTGAAAACCTCCCCCTCCCCAAAAAGGTAACGGACGATCAAAAATCTTCTGTTGAAGACAGAACCAATCAGAGGCACAGAACGCAGATGAATTATATGCAGAACAATAATTTATACTCTTCCACACAATGTTTCACAAGCTCACCACAAACACAGGAGACATTCAATACAAGATCTCCAAACGGCAAACCACCCAGCCCAAACCGCTAAACAGGTTCTTTCCCAGCGCAGGTGCAGCCCTAAGGCCAGTCAAACCACTTCTTTAAAATGACAATATAAACCCAGGTCAATGTGTCCATCAAGAACAGTTTCAGAAAAATTCAACTGCATCACCTGACCCCATGTAAGGAAAGAACACTGACGAGGTCAGCATTCTTCACCGTAAACTATGTAAAACCTCGTGTCCGCACAGGGGCGTAGGTGTAGAACAGATGCACAGGGTGTAGCGTCTGGTCTCAGACCGACAGGAGACTGGTCATTCCAGCAAGTTCTCTAGAACAGGATTTGGCATTTCTTCCCTTAAAGCCTCTCAAATGGGCAGGAAAATTTAACAAAGTTCATAAGGTCTCCGTGATGACAAAATCACAAATTAGAAACAATAAAAGGTATGGGGGGGGCAGAGGGCCAAAAAAAAGTTCAGGCTGTAACGTGTGACGTCACTTCTCAGGAAGGCCAGTGCACAGTCTTTCTTCAGTTTAGATCCTTCCTCTTTAAGAACTCCCCCCTCGGTCTGTCAGCAGTGGTTCATTCCTGTCCGTTTGTGTTAGAAATGTTCAGCGTGTAGAAAACGGCTGAACTAAATGGTGCGCGGTGGGGGGGTTAAAACACATTTCTGTGTGAGGTGGTGGGGTTGGGGGTGGGGGGTGGACTCCTCAAAACCACACCCCCCAGGGTCTGGCTAGTGAGCGCTGTTCTCGGAGAGCAAAGGGGTGTGGTTATTCACCATGGTATCTGTGATCCTCATCTGCAAAACACAATGGAAAAAAAAAAAAAAAAAGTTTCATCTTTCATGAACAACAGAGAGAAAACTGAGCTGGCTTCACACAGACTTAAATAAAGCATCACAGGGTCTGGCCCAAATCCAGCCCAGGTTTTCGTTACTCCCAGGTACATAACTGATTAACAGAGGAATTACTGCCTCTGATTGACCAGACCTTCTTCACACCAGACTCTCAGGTGAGTTCTCAGCAGTTCTCAGCCCTCAAGGACTGACTTCAGTCAATCATGAATGGCAAAGATTTTTTGCCTTAATAACAAACAAATGTTTCCCCCCACCCCAACACAGCACCCCCTCACTGAATGTTCACAGACAGTAAAAGGCATGACTACATACAATGTTGAAAGAGTGTGCAAGGTTTGATGGAAATATCTTAAACGGTTTCCGAGTTACAGCCCGGAAACAGTGGGGACGGCGATGCGAAAGTTGACGGAAAACCATACGAAAACGATACGTCTCCCCTCCCTCCTGGGCAGGAGACATAATTCACTGTAGTCCAAGTGGCTTCTATTTGCATTACACCCCCAAGGGACCACCTCGCCAGGACTGTGCAGTCCAAATGATCAGAGTCATCCAAGGCTGTAAGGATCTCAGCAAGGCTGACGAAACTAATCACTACCTTCCTATAGTTTGCACAGTCCTCCCGTCAGAGTAGCCCCTGTAAGATCTGCATTTGTCTGCTTAATAGTCTCAATTTTTAAACCCAGTGTCTGTTTTGATGCTGTATAAATGAGAATCTGAGTCAAAATCTGAGGCCTATTTAGAACTCAAAACAATCCTTCAGACTATTTAAGTCATTGTTTCCTTCATAATTTTCCATGATTAATACTGGTAATTTTACTTATTAATTGAAATTCTGTATTTCTGGTTAACACAGTCATTTTATGAGACTGATTACTTAGCTTGGCATGTTTCCTACTACACCAAATTAGCATCCTGCGGGAGGATTATAGAGACAAACACGCCTTAATTACCCATCCTCGCTATGGCATTATTCCTACAGAGCACTGGCAGAAGCCCCAGTACAACCAATCAGCGCCCTGGCAGGAAACCCAGAACAGCCAATCAGAACAGCCCATCAGAGTTCCAGCAGAAAACCAAGAACAGACTCCGAGCTCTGGCAGGGTGCCCATTACCACCAAAGATCACAGAAAGGGCACGTAGATGGACAGCCCAATGAAAGCATAGAGGGCGTGGCTTAGAAAGCGGTCCAATCGGAAGGAGAGGCGGATACAGCGCCCAATGGAAGCATAGGAAGCATAGCGCCCAATGGAGGCAGTACAATAGGAAACAGCAGTTGCTGCCACAAAATACAATACGAAAACTGAAGATGTAACAAGAGCAACGTAGAGCGTGGCATATGCCCCCGTCTGTATGTTGATCTGTGGCGGCCATATTAGATATCGCACAACGCTGGTTTTCAAAAGGAACCTTCCTCTAGCCACTCCCAATATGCCATCAAGAAATGGCATCAATCCGACGAGGGATTCTATAATTATCCCACGACGGACGGACGGACAACGGACGGACATGGTGTTGAGATATTGCCCCCTTTCTCTTTGGAGGGCGGGGGCATAAAAACCTACCAGGAAATATATGTAGATAGACCATATGAATGAAAAGTCTCTCAGAAGTGAGGTTGACCCATGAAAAAAGGCTAACAAGGATACAGAGGGGTCAGGCGTACCTCTCTCGGTCTGTAAACACCCAGTTTGAAGCGACAGCAGATGACATCCACGCAAAATCCCACCAGTCCATGGATCATACCTGAAACAGGAAGATAATCAATACCCATTACTGGCGAGGGATAATCATGTGACCCATAAAGACCTCAAGCAAAGTGTCTCACTTCTTTTAAAGAAACCAGTCAAACAGCCACACTGTCCCAAAAACTCCTAAAGGGATGCAGTAGTGGAGACTTTTGGACACAAGTCAGTGTGTCCAGATGTGCCCGGTTATGGTGTGTCCAGATGTGCAGTAGGTATTTTATTAGGGTCTGCATTCTGGTGTGCGGTAGGAAATGTGTGAGGCAGGAGTCCAGGTGTGTAACTAGCCTGTGTTCAGGCGTGCAGTTGAGGTGTTAAATCCATTATCGCATGTGCAGCAAGTGTGTTGGGTGTTCAAGTGCGCGGTGTACCTGTGGTAGAGAAGATTCCCCCGATGATTCCGCAGAGTCGCACCAGGAACTGCCAAAACGGCATGTGCTGCTCGGTTACCGTCACCATCAGTGAGCTGATGTCATACTTCATGAAGATCCCCGAAACACCATGGCTACCAGCTGCATGGTTAATTACGCGCTCCTAAAGCAACAGCACACAGCACACAGCACACAGCACACAGCACACAGCACACAGCACACAGCACACAGCACACAGCACACAGCACACAGCACACAGCACACAGACACTTCAATGTGAACTATGAACTTACCAGACTAAGCTATACAGATTATAATTCAACACAATTTGGCTTACATTAAATTCAAACACTAACCCCCACACAAACACTTATCTAACCTCAATCCTTCAACCCCAACACGATATTCCCAACCTGGAACCTATAATAAACCCAGCAAACATCCTGTTCCACATCAACACATATTTTCATCTCAAACATCATACTTTCTAAGGATGAAACATTTCTAATAAAAATGTTAAATGACGAGAAATAAACAAATCAGATACACCATTTTAAGAAAAACAATTTCACTGAAACCCGTAAAATAAATAAGGCTACAGACTAACTCAGTTCTCCAATTCTGGGCTCTGATACTCAGAATAGTCATATTTTCCAACAGATTAATGGGAAAAGAAATACATTTTATGTATTAAACTAAACTAACAATAAGAAATTCATTTCATGCCATTTTTCATAAAAATGCATTTTCTTAATTATAACATGGATTATCTCCCAGAGCACTCACTTAGGGAGAGTTACACACACCGATGCACAATGCTTTGCGGGGACTCACCCCACAGGGTGGACAGAAATATTGCCCTGTAGGAGGCAGCCCTCTGTGACAACACAACCCTTTCTCTAGACCAACCCAATCTGCCACACAATGCTCTGCGGAGACCAAAACCTCTCTGTGAATAATACACTGTTTTGTGAGGACCAGCCCGACATGACAAATCCCTGATGTGCAAAAACCCACCCATTCTGTGAATGAATGCAGGTTTTTACAGCCCGACCGACTCGGACACAATACCATTTTGGGAAGAGCAGCCCTGCCTGTGCCATAATGTTACTTTGCGGGAACCTGCTTGATTTGCAACATCACAGTGGTTTGTGGGGACCTACCCGCTCCGTGACAGAGAACTGGTGCGTGTCGGCAGTGATCTTGTAGGTCTTCAGTTTTGTTGGAACCACAGTGATGAAATACTGGAACATCTGATTATCTGCAGCACAACAGTCAAGAGTTTATAACGCATCTATATATAGTTTATAACGCAGATTATACTCTCCCAAAATTAAAGGACCAAAAAGCCCGATAAGTTTTGCCCATCAAAAACGGTGAGATGCATAAAAAGCCGTCCGATGGAGTCGGCGCACAGATCCGCGGACGTGACATACAAGAGGCGGCAGCGTTTCCTTACGTTCCGAGCAGATTTTCTCGGTGCCGTCCAGGGGATTAATGATTCCCGGAATTTCCTCTCCAAAAGACAGATGATCTATCCGATGTGAGAAATTGTAGGCTGCAATATAAAAAAAATGAAAAGAAAATTCTGTGTGGAGGAAGCCATCAAGAACGAGTCACACAGAAGGGAAACTGAGGGGCACATGAGGCCGTTACATAAACCATGACGCTGGAATATAAATCTCACACACAGGCCGTGTGCAGGAGCGGATACGACAGGAGACGGGGCGCTTACTTTCATGGCTGACAAGAGCAGCGAGGTGAGCGTGGCCTCGAGGATGAGGGATAGCTCTGCGTGAGAGAGGGAGGAGAGAAGGTAAGCGAGGGAATAGAAAAAGAGAGGGAGTAGGTGGAGAGAGAGAAAGATGATTTAAACAGAGACAGGTGTCACAGTAGTGGAGGTACTCGCTTACAACAGAAAATGTAACAATAGTTTCAGGGAATAATATACACTCAGACTGAATTTAAAAGGCCCAGGTATTGTGGTTCACAGCTTTATCACTGTGCAGGTCAGGGTGAGTCTCTAACCTTACGGCTTAGAGAATAGCGGACACTGTATTAAACTACACTTAACAGGATTATGTACATAAAATGTTTAAGCTCCATTAGATGAACTAAACAAACAAAACAGCAGCAGATTCAAAGGAATATTCAAGAAACAAAATAATCTGAACCAAAGCAGAAGAATGAAATTCATAAGAATATTCTTCTGATTACCTTACGAAAAATCAATCTTGCAAGTATCTTAAACACTTCCTTCAGGCATGACTTGCCTATAGTCAGCCGAACATTGATTTGTATGACGAACCAGATACTGGCATCATGAGGACAGAACTGAGCATGCTCAGAGAGGCAGTGACATACTTGCCCACTGTGATGTGGAAATTTCCCGCTACTTTGTTGACATAGAGGTGCCCATGTATCCGACAGGCAGTGAGGGCCTGAGGGGGTGTGTCTTCCCTGGGGGGGGGGGGGGACAGAGACACAGAGGGGGGTGGGGTTAGGAGATTTCAGTCAACCTCATTGATCATTACTGAAGCAGGACCAACCCACGCGGCCTAAACCAGGCTTCGGTTACCAGCCTCCGGGCTACGGCGAGACCTGCTTACCACAGCTGCAGTGGTTGGCCCCAGCGCACATGCTCAACCACCAGTTTCATTGAAAGTCAATCAATCATTTTTTTTTTTTCTTCTTCTTTTCAATTTGGCATCTCCAATCCCACCTGAAAGCTTGCTCGTATGCGACCCCTTGCTGCCAACACAGGATAGTGAGGACAGTTCACGGCTCTCTTCCGAAGCATGTGCCTGTCAACCACTGATTCTTATACACTCATTTGTTGAATCTTCGCAAGTTCAGAACGAGGGCGGAGGATACCCGGACATGAACAAACCCAGAGTCTTCCTGACGAGCACCCGTCTGGCCAACAGGAGGCGCTGGAGCAACGAACAAAGCTGATATTGCATGCCAAATCAGGCAGTCCCTTCCCAATTTTCCCCTGTAGCGCGATGGCCAATTGTGCGCTACTCTGAAAAAGCTGCCGACCCCTGCCGGTGGGTACGACCGGGGCTCGAACCCGCGACATGATAGTCACCTTAACAGAGTGAGCTATTCGGCAGCCCCATTGAAAGTCAATCATAACAAAACCAAAACAAGCTGTGTTCGTGGAACACTGATGCCCCCAGCGGCAGGTTAAAGTATTTTTTCTGCTGCAGACAGACAAACGGAGGGACAGACGGACAGGTGAAAAACTATATGCCCGGGCATATATATAATCGAAGATTATATACAATATATATATAAAAAATGCATTCAATCATTTTTTCAACCAGAAAATGAAGTGTTCTCTTACGCCATCAAACAATTTCAAAGAAATACTTTCGGATGAATCAGAGACAGTTGGCATCAATGCATCTTACACACTCAGCAGACAACATGGAGTCACTGCAGTGAAATCTCCAGCGCCGGCTCATGTTTCCCTGACGTGCCACCTCCACTATCTCAAAACACTCAGCAAAAGCCAAGGCGCAACAGACTCGTGTTTTACATCATCTTTACAATTTCTCATTTTAAAAAAAGATTTTATATACATTTATTCATTCATAGCCAGCCCTGTTTGCCGAGAGCTCACCGTGGGGGTAGGGCAGTGGGGGAGCCCTTCAGTACGGTCTTGAACAGGACGTCCTGCAGAGAGTGCTCCTCTCGAAGCCTGTTCTGTATCAGGAGCAGGGTCCTGCGGAGAGAAACACAGGGAAACCTAATCAGCACAGCGCTGTGATTATTACACAGGCCCTCAGGCAGGGGCTCTGCCGCTCACCCAGAGGGGGCCGGTGTGGGGGCAGAGCCTTTCAGTCCAACCAACCAGCTGCTACGCACCCGATTCTGCTGAATCAACATCCTCCACCAAGACTCTTCGGGTGGAGTATTGGAATCAGGTGTGGAAACTAGGGGTGTCAACATTTACAATTTTTTCTACACATGTACACGGGACTACTAACGGACGTGTACCCGGTTACACGTTAGGAGATTTATGAGCTTTTTCTATCGCAGTTGCGCTCTATAACCACAGAAAGTAAAATGAGTTGAAAATAAAATCCTCTACCATTTTGACAGATAAGAAAACGTACAAGAGAAAGCTGAAAAAACCTTCTTTTTTAATCACTATTTTAACCATTTCTCACTTTTGTACATTTAAGTGCAAACTGCATCCCTCTCTCGCAACGGGAGCTGCGTCTGAATTTTAATATACGTCTCATAGTAAAAGTAATGTGGAATTGGAGAGAAAGCAACTCAAAAAGAAGCCAAACTAAGCTGAAGAGAGAGGAAAAAACTTCACCTTTATATCCACAAAGTTAAAAAAGTAGAGGGGGACTCACAATTATTCACTAAAATTGGCGAAAAAAATGTGTTTTCTTCCTCCTCTTTAGACGCGAGGATGTGTGATCAGGTCGTGAAAAGCTGACAGAACACCCACCAACAATATAACGTGCAACAATATAGGCTAAAATAACAAGCCATTAACAGTTTTTGTTTTCAGCTGCATGACATTTGCAGAGAAAATGAGTGCCGCGCTCTTCTTAAGTCCTCTGCAGCCTATTCTTGAAGTGACGCGACACTGGCTGTGGCTGCGGGTTTTTTTTTTTATATATATCAAGGTAACATTGCGCCCCATGCACCTGTATGCATATAACTGCACTAGTGGGAACATTTAAGTGTATTGTTAGTTAATGTTATTATCTGAAGCTTTCAGGCAACATTATCACCCCTAAAAATAGGCGACTATATGTATTGGTGAGAAATGAACGAGGAGGAAAAAATGACGTGTACACGGTTATTGATTTTTCTAAATGGTTATGATTTGTTATCCGTGTAACCGTTTACACGTGTAGATGTTGACACACCTAGTGTAAACAGCTCGGTTAGAACAAACCCTTACGCTCAGGCCAACCTCTTCTGCCTAAGGTTGGCCCCATAAAACATAGTGTAGCTGCTTCATTGAAACCTGTGGAATATTTTACATTAGATGTAATGCTTTGGCCAAAAAACATGGGGTCCTGGGTTAAAGTATTTCTCTCAATACCAGTGGCGGCTAGTGAATTGGCAACAGGGGAAGCTCATACAATCCCTTAAAGCTAATGATTGTTCATGACCCGTTTTCAATCATTAATTTAAATTACTATAACAGAAACTCCGAAAACTCAACATTATCTGATGCGACAAGTTTTCATTAATAACGCATACCTGTCAACTCTCACGCATTCGGCATGACTTTAAGTGGTATTTTTACGTTCCTCTGCTGTAGAGAGCAATTATTCTATCAATGCGTATGTAAGAGATTTTCACGTGGAATTTAAGTACTTGTGCATGGAGGAGTTTGAAGTAATGGAACTGCATATAAAGATGTTTCAAATTATCTTATTTCATTTAAACGATCATGAAACAAATGCATTGCTTCCAACCCCAACCCCTGAGTTAATAAAAGCGTGAGAAGTCTGGAGTCGTAATCAGTATGCGTTATAAATGAAAACTGGCCACATCTGATAATGTAGAGAGTTTTCGAAGTTTCCGTTATGGTAGTTGAAATGAATGATTGAAAACGGGTCATGAACAATCATTAACTTTAAGAGATTGTTTGAGCTTCCCCTGTTGCCGATTCACGAGCCGCCACTGCTCAATACAAGTGTGATGTAGCTTCAGTGAAACGCATCACCCAGCAGAAACAGAATGTGTCCACATACCACTCAACCTCTATTCACTCCCTCACTCAAACCTACAGGCATTTTAGTCTCTCCAATTAGCCTGAAATGCATGTTATGGACTGTGGGAGGAAACCACGGTACCCGAAGGAAACCCACGCAGACACGGAGAGAACATGCAAACTCCACACAGAAAGCCCCAGGCTGGATTCAAACCCTCAACCACCTTGCTGTGAGGTGACGGTGCTGCACGCGGTGCCGCCACACTGATCAGCCCGTGTTCGACAGTAAAACTCACCTCTGCCACAGTCTTTGCCGCGGAGAGAGATCAAATACGACCTGTAACGAAGTCAGACAAAAGTGATCACATCACTGCTGCGAATCTACACAAAAAAATTAAATCATCAGGGGATATTCAGCATAACTCACAGGGATACCCAGTATTTTCTGAATCATGAAGTCCACTTGGAGTATAAACTGAACAAGGCCGACAGCACAGTTGCCTGCACATTTTACCACATCAATTGCCCTTAACTCTACACTTAAACACAATATTATTCGAAGGGGAATTGGCCTCTGACTCAATCAACTCTGAAAAAGCATCAGTAACAAGTATGAAATACTCAGATCCTCCACCACAGATGGGTGACATCTGACCTGGAAACAAATCACCGGAGACAGGTACAGACAGACAGGGGGACGCAGGCATGAAAAGGAACTTCGACACAATGAGATGTAGCCATACATTACACTTTGTGGAGAAATACTGAACGGTTTATGAGTTCTGACCCAGGAAAGAACGAGATCGCTGATATCTGGCTGGGAAACGAAACACAGGGGAGGGATGGACAAACAGACAGACAGGAGGACGGACGGTGGTATGAAGAGGTTCATCTACACCAGTGTGGTTCCCAACCCAGTCCTCAAGGACCCCAGTCCGGCAGGTTTTTGTTGCAGCTTTCCTTTTGCACACCTTATCCATTTAAGGCCCACTGCACCTTCATCCACATCCTGTTCAGGTAGATCTTCTTCAACCAATCAGCATGAAGCCCTTAAATGGATCAGGTATGAAAGAGTAGAGAGCGAGCAAAAACCTGCAGGGCAGGGGGTCCTTGAGGACTGAGTTGGGAACCACTGATCTACATAACGAGATGTAGCCATATATAACATTTTATTGAGAGATATCGACCCGTTTGGGAGTTCTGGGCCGGAAAGAAAGCGAGGCGGACGGATAGAAGGACAGACGGACAGCACTCATTCCTGTATTCCCACCCACTGTGTGTCGAGGGATAAATATCTAATATGATGTAATGAAACAGGAAGCGCATTTATAAAAATAAAGCTCCACTGACCGGCTCATACACCAGGCCCTCTGATGCAACCATGGTCTCAGCCAGGTCCAGCACATCTGCACCGATATCTGCGACAGCACAGTAACATCTGTGAACATCTGCATGAGCGCACGAACGACTGCAGCAATGCAAACGCACGCAGTTACATCCACAGTAATGTCTGTATCTACACAAAAACTAAAGAAAGGTCAGCGGATGGAGTTGTAGATCAAAATAAAAATCTGCAGCAATGGAAAAATAACAGAACATCTGAGAAACAATATCAACACAACAGCTCATCACTGCCTGCCAAGAGCTACACAACACTGCATACCTATGTAACACATTTGTGCATCTACATATCCTCAAATCTCTCTCATTGACATGCCAATATTGACAAAACACTTCCTATCCCAGTATCAACATCAGCACAAAAACCTAACTTTTGCCTGCAAACATCTACATAAGATTCCTGTGACATGCATCTACATTTACAGCAGCACCCAACTCCTGCATGGCAACAACCCTGTGCATCAGTATCAAATATGCATCAACAGAAACACCCTCACGCTTGCATGAAACATCTATAAAAAGACATCTCACTCCTTTATGCACTGTAAAAAAACCCAAGTTGTCTCCACTGAAAAAAGTTAGTTTCCAGGCTGACTTAAAATTTCAAGTTAACTGAATTTAAGATTATAAGTTGAATATACCTTCTACTTGTCATCTCAAGTTCAATGAGCTTAAAATTCTAAGTCAGCCTGGAAACTAACTTTTTCCGTGGAGACAACTTTGTTTTTTTTACAGTGTGCCACCATGTACTAACACTTCACATCTATGCATCATCAACCCAAACACCTGCCATCTGCACGCCAACATCTTCAAGATACCGCAGTGTCAAACTGAAAAACCGCCTCCATTTTTGGAGCCAATAAAGACAAAAGCCCATCCTCAACACAAAAATACCTCAAAATCTCTTCGGTAATGTGTTCAACCCTTTGGAAAGATTCTGCAATCTCATGCACATGTATGAGCCACATTTTGAATCAAACTATGCAAAATCATGCAAGCTCAGTCTAATCCCTGCAGCCACAAATATCAAATGAAGCCAGCCACCGTTTCCTTTCGCAAAGCACCTTAATTTCAAAACTGGCTTGAGAGACTGCAACACAATTCCTCGTTGGATTATTCACATACTGTTTGCTCAGAACATCAGTAAAAACATATTGCAGATACAGACTGAGTGAGCTCCTTGCATGCTAACCCATCTCCACCCAAGCATGTAGGCCATTAAACCACGAAGCAAACAGACAGATTCTACCTACATTCACATCTCATGCCCTGGGTGTGGACATTTAATTTTATCACACAATGGCTTGTGTAAGTAAGTAACAAATTATTTATATGGAGTACAGCACATAATTTCTAATCTGAATGAGAATGTAACACAGTGAGGAAAATTGGGTTAAAAAAATACTTACGTTGACATCTCATTGCGACTGTAATATCTATATTTATTCTTAATTTACTGCAAAGCAAACAAATGAGAATAGCTGGTCAAATTTCAACTTTAGTTCACGTAACAGAGAAAATTTAATATAACATCACCTTTATACTCAATTCCTCTTTTAGCAATAATTTGTGTTCTGATGAAGACCAGACTTAACAAGCTCTGTACTGTAAACTTAAGTCATTAATTTAATTATTCAGGGCCAAGTTTACCGCATTGTTAAAATTTAGGCTACATATCCAAGAGAATAACTTTGCTTCTGTAGCAAGAACACCACCACCAATAAACACTTTCTTCTTCACGGACAACTCCTACAAAAATCTACAGCAGGCCTTTACCATGAACAATCACCTACTTTAAGGTGATAAACTATACTAACTATGTTTATACTATATATAGTGAAACTATATTTCAAAGAGTTTTCTGAGTTACAGGGAATTAGGTGTACGGATCCTGAAATTGTACATGTAAGGATCTTTTGGGACTGTACCTGGTGAAGTCCCTGTCCACCTCATACTGGTAATTCATCCAGGTATCCCGGTACACGAAGAATTCAAAAAAGGCCAGGACTGCCATCGCAGTGAAGGCGATGAGGGACACTGTCAGCGGAGCAGAGGGAGATGAAGGAGACGCTTTTCACCAGTCAGAACCTTTTTACTTTTTCCATAAAAGTAAATAGTCAGATGGCATTTTCAGAAGTCGTCCCACTGACAGGTTACAGCGTTTTCAAGGTCAATATTTGTGATAGACCGCAATCATGCATTGCAGAATTAACAGGCGATAATCATTGAGCTCGCCTATTCTACCCAGGCATCATTAAACCTGAGGGCTCTAATACTCGCTTGTATATACAGAGCAATTAGACACAGGAGTTAAAACATCTCAAAGATGGGAACTGTTGCTCAATTTGGACAATATGAACACCTGGAAAGACCCAAAGCTAATGCACAGTCTTTAAACTGTAATAAAACCAAGCCGTGTCTCCAGGATCTTTGACATAATTGTAGCAAACTGGCAAACACACCGGTTCCTCCGCTCGCTGTAGACTCCACGTAGCTTTCGGGGACCTTGGGAAAAGCGTCCAGTTCTTTCACCAGGGTGAGAGCTTTCTTCCGGGACAGCCGCCTCATCTTCGGGAGAACCCTCCGATACCTCCCTCATACATTCAACCTGACCGGGCAGCAGTAAATTAGTATAAATCATTCACTTTTTTCCCCACATTTTGAGAGCTCCCCACAAAGCAGCGCATTACTTTCTTTCATTGGACAGTCGATAAGGATCATTCACTGTACCTGTTAATCTGAGAAACAGGAAACGCGCCTTACGTGTACACAGGCAAATATGATATGACTAATCCCATTACAGTTGGGAGTCAACGGTAGCTGCACCAGCGCCTTTAGCGTGTCAGGCTGGCTTAGCATACACGCCGCTTTCGTGACGTGGTGTTGGGTGGCTTGCTGTAGTAACCCAACGACCGGACTACAACAGCAGCAAGGAAATCAAACAGTATATATTGGCGCAATTAGGTTGCGCGCTCCCGAGTAGGTATCCAACTTAAAGGAATAAAGTCGACATAGGAACAGCGTTGTATGGTAACGTCAGGTGTGAATAATTTAGCTAAATATAGAATGGCAAATTATCACGGAAACTGAGCAGGATAAACCAGCCAGGCTGCCGAAGCGTTTGCTAAACTTTATCATGCGTGATGTGAACGCGCCTCACCTCGGATGCATACGTCCACAAAAATGCTGGATTTCCCCTGAAGCCGTTGATGGGCAATGTGTTGTTGATCTAGTCAAAAACTGGCTACATGTTTCATATTTGCTAATTATTCCGAGTCTGCACTAGATTTCCGTGTCTGTTAACCGCTGACCCCTTTAAATCATAGAGCTCCTATGGAAGAAGGAACCCGACTGCTTTCTCACAGCGCCGCCCTGCGCTTCCAGCGATACCTGCAAATTCGTCCCTCGGAGGAGCGATGGTTGGTCACTACCCCAGAACCCCAGTACCGCTTGCTGCAGCACCGACTGTTCTCTGTTACATAAAAATAGCTTTCCTCCCCCCACAAAGTGTAACCTTGCGCCATTCCTGCAGTTAAAATTGTTATAGCACTTGGCCTGTCGGAGATTCGTGGAGACCCTTATCCCTGCTGAAAATTCCAGCTTTGACCAGCCTAGGCTGGTCAGGCTGGTTTAAGCTGAGTTTTGGACAGTTTTAGCTGGTCAACCAACCCTTCACCAGCTGAAAATACCAGCTTAACCAGCTTTGACCACCATCATCAAGCTATAGAGACGAGCTACACTAGCTAGGACCAGCTAAGAACACAGCTCCGACCATCTTAAACAAGCTTAGAATTTTAGCAGCTAGAATTCTAAGCTGGTTTAAGATGGTCTGAGTTGTGTTATGAGCTGGTCATAGCTGGTGTACCTGGTCTCTATAGCTTGTTGAAGGTGGTCAAAGCTGGTTAAGCTGGTATTTTCAGCTGGAGTCAGTTGGTGAAGGGCTGGTTGACCAGCTAAAACTGTCCAAAACACTGCTTAAACCAGCCTGACTATCTTAGGCTGGTCAAAGCTGGAATTTTCAGCAGGGGTGCCAAAGATATACATTTTCAAATTCTATCTTCCCTATTGCTTAAATATACTGATTTTTTTTCTTAAAGGTCTCACTTTGAATAATCGGCTCGGAGATGCCAAGTCTCACGCATTCGGCGTAGGTCTCATGCATAATTTGGCTAATTCACCGTAGTCCGTATGCATAGAATGCTTAATGAGATTCTCATGCAGAATTAAAATCCTTGAGCATTGAAGTTTCCGTTTCACTTGTGTAAACGTGCACCTCATCACAAGAAACATGGAAAGCGATTATGAATCCGTGCTTCTCTTTACTCAGGGATTGGAAACAACGCATGTGTTTCATGATCGTTCAAATTGTTTTAATGAAATGTTTTAATGAAATGAAACTGTTTTTATGCAGTTTCATTGCTTTTAATCCCTCAGTAAAGACAAGCTTGAGAATTCCCGAGTCAGAATTTCTGTGCCGTTAGTGGGGAAATCCATCGTAATGCACGTGAAACTGATTAACTTGATGCACAATGACTTAAATTCTGCAAGTAAAATTTCTTCAGTACGCTTCGAGACAAAAAAAATAAATTACTATTATTATTTTTCTTTTGGTAAAAATATGGTTATCAACAAGGAGGGGGGGATATGACTTGAAGTGAACCTAGACACAAAAATTACTCCCAGGACTGGTGGACTGTACCAACAGATGTTTCATGTGGAGCTAAAATCCTGCCTTCACATTAAATTTACTCATTCATGTGCTCTTTCCCCAATTGTGTCACTATTACAAATACACAACTTTGCTTACACATCATTTACAAGTTTAAATGGTTTAATTATGTTTAAAATAACCCTAATAAAAGAAGCTGTGATCCCTCATCGGATTCAATTGTGTCAAAATGGAAAACAGGGCATTTTATTTTGCAAACATAATCAACCAACCAATAATATACATATTTTAAACAAAAAAATCACAAAACACATAGGTCCGATAAGGGCCCTTGTTATGAAACATACCGTAATTGGCGAGAAAAAGAAATGGAACATTGCATGTATTTCTAATTCACCCTTAAGAAACATCCTACAAGGTTGAAGAACTACATCAGAGTTAAACACTTAAAACTGTAAACTAAATACATACTAATAAACAGAGATAAATACACACATATCCACTGATGCACATGAACGTACACTTAATAAGCACTCACGAAGGTACAAATCAACTCACAAATTCACACAATGGACACAGTGAAAGCGATCACTGCATCCCAGCAGCACAGGTAACAAAGCAATGCATTCTCAAGTATTTTTTACTCTTTCAAGTGCTTAGTGATAACTATTATATTTATGCATGTACCAGGCACAGAAACAACACCTTGACACCATGACGCTCAGAATGAGGCTCAAAGACAGGTCCACTAATCCAGAGACGCATAATTGCTTATCCAGGTGTGCGGTCACATCCTTTATCAATTGTTTACAAAGTGTCACCCTGTAGTTGAAGCTCACATGCAGACTCATATCCTGTGGTGAAGACGGACATGCTAATTAACGGGCTGTAGTGGATGCTAACATGCTATATCACATCCTATAATGGATGCTCCATGCTATCTTGCATACTTTAGCAGGCAGGCCCTCATATACTCACTCACAACTGGCACCACTGCCCAGCATTAGTGCACTTCATTCAGGGGCTGGTTCCACAAAGTAGGATAGCTAAGTTAGCCAGATATCTGCTCAAAGTAAAACCCGGAACAGGTCTTATTACTGCAGTCCATATTCCAGATTGCAGAGGAGTCCAGGTTTTACTCGGTGCAGTTATCCAGCTAACTGAGTAATCCTGTTTTGTGGAACAGGCCCCAGACCTGCAGTGCCTGCTTCACCAGGCAGCCTGACCGCAAAGCAAGCGCAAACACACAAATACAAAAACTGGTCCTGGTCGCAGTATGCCGTCAGAGGAATCGCATTGGCAAGCAGACGGCAACTAGCGTCCCCTCCACTCTAATCCGGGCCCTCATCCCGGAGGATGGCCACACCCACATCAACGAGCCCGCCCTGCGCCACACCCAGGTCCCTGACCCCACCCAGGCAGTCTGGGGTGGGCGTGTCTGGGTGATACTCCTGAGAGAAATCCTCGGAGCAGCGGCTGACGGTGGGGGAGATGATGTCAGGACTGGTGTCACATGACTCCGTGCTCTGCTCCGAGGTGGCCGTGGTGGTTGCCGTGCTGGGCGGGATGGGGTCAAACTCGTCGTCGTCTTCCTCCAGGCTGGGAGACTTGTGAACACCTTTTAACAGGAGGAGGGGGTCAGGAGTCCACAGCGGGGACATAAATGGAGTTAGTGAGAGAGCAGGGGGGCGATGGTTACAACATCATCATCAAGACTTCATCACCGCTCGACTTACTGCTGAAGACATCGGGATACTGTTTCGCCAGCTTCCCTTTCAGTGTCCTGCAGGGTAAAAGACAGTATAATTTTACAATATTCACATTTATATTTACTCATATTTTACAAATTACTCGTTTTAATACAAAGGAAATCCTAGTGAGTGGAAACCACTGCCCTCAGTAATATCACTCGTGAATCATACAGCAGGAGTTAAATCTCACAAGACTTCCCTCATGCAGTGCGTAAGTCTTCACTCAAGACCAACAGCAGGTTATTCAGGTTAATTCATGCTGGGCTGGGCCCAAATTCCTGCCCCAAATGATCGCTAAGGGATGGAAGGAGACACTCCTGAACTGAACAGAGTGCAGTTTCCAATTACGTTTAAAATCTCGCTTCCTTTCCTAAGGCCCATGCCACGCCCCTTCACTTAACCCACCACAGTACACTTGGAAAGGAAACAAGGTGAGGACACAAATACGGAGGAAGTGAGAAAAGTGAAGTAGACATATCAACCGCGCATTCCCCGACAAACACCAGTTTGAAGCCAGCTCAGTCACAGTAAGGCTAACAGGGGGAAAAAATGGATCCACAAGTCCATTTATCATTTCATGCATCCCAGAAATATACTTCTGCAAAGATTAGTCACTTTCTAGCCGTTTGGCAACATGCTAGCTCCGTCACAGGGCTCTGAACTGGTTTACTGTCCTTAAAATGCCAAATTTTGCTTGAATCAAAGTCAGCCAAAAAACAATGCGACAAGGAATTGAAATAAGAAACGGGAATGAGGCCAGAGCACGTATGTGTACTGATGGGGATTGGCCCTTTTGTCCTGAAGGGGGCAGCACCTGATTCTGCGGAATATGCTATCCAGATCCTTCTTCATCTCCAGCAGTGTGCGCGTGTGCAGCAGGAAGTGCTCTGTCATCTGCTGCAGGCGCACATTGGAGAGGCCATTAAAGTTAAGAAGCATCTCATTGGTCTTCTCAAAGCGGTCCAACCTGGGACAGGTAAAAATTAAACCATTTCTCAGAGCTCAACAAGAAGAAATCACTCAAGAACAAGTATTTGCCTCTAACGTGTCTTAGTCCCCCGCCAGGAAATGGAAAATCTTGTCAAAATGAACAGTGTCTCGGTGTAACCTTGAGAGTGACGCGAAGGTCACAAAAATTGACTGGCGCCGGGGCACCACCCTAATACATGTTGACATGAAATTTGAAGGAAATCTGTCAATTCGTTCTTGAGATATCTCGCTGACAAGGATTCGGGACGTACGTACATACGGACGGTCGTGAATACTATGTCCCGCCGCTTCGCGCATTCGCACGGTGGGGGACAATTACAAAATCAGTTGGACCCACCCCTGATGGAGGAGATCCTACTTCAGTTCAGAATTGATATTAATCACAATTTAACTTGCTTGACTGAACATGCACTGTACAAAAAAAAACTGTAATCTTAACTTTAAAAAGCTAGTATCTGGGCTCCCTTAAAATTTAAAGTTAAATGAATTTGCCACAAGTTGAAATTATTTACAGATTCAAAATGACCTAACTTGTCTTAAACTCAGTTAACTTAAAAAATTAAGGTAGCCCAAACGCTAACTTTTCTGATCAAAAACAACTCGTTTTTTATTTTCTTACAGTAAAACTATTATAATCCTTTCAGTCAATGAACGTCAGCCTAAATGTTACATCCTCTACTGCGGTGCATCGTGTTCTCCCAGTTCATATTTCACTGTATTTCTAAGCCCCAAACCCTTTTCCTATCCATGTAACACACACAAAGTCAACAAGATTAGAATAAATAAGACTGGTGAACCCTAACACACACTCACATGTGTCTCTGTGCTTGGATGATGGCATTCACATCCTCAGAGTTCACCATGCTGAGCATCCGGTCACAGAACATTCCAGAAGCAGACGGCTCCATGTTGCTAAAGCTTAAAAACAGCAATGTTGAACAGATACCATCCATTTATTTACACATCATTGGCTAATTTACCTCAATCAGCTCATGTAGCCTACATGATATAAAGACAATAGAAACACCCAGAACTGCTTCGTGAGGTGCATACCAGCCTCTACACAGAATTATGCTTCATCAAATAAAGTATCAACCATAGCAGTAGAAGTGATGTCATGGTCATTTAATTAAAAAAATATATTTTTCAGAACTTTTACTGTTTTCCCCTACATCTCGTTCACTCTTGGCCGGTGACGTACCTCAGTCTATAAGCCTGAGGCCAAACTATTTTGACCTTCTGATCGTTCTCATGCATTCTGAGAGACCAGAAAGACTGGTTGTCACAGAGCTGTAGTTTTGGAAGTAGCTAGCATTCTACTTTCTAGCGCTCCTGATTGCACTGCAGTGGTGCTATCACTCAAGCGGAATGCAAATATTGATGACAGGGTCACAAGAAATCTTGTTTAGATTCAGTAGGGTTGGCAACACTTAGAGGCAATAGCGTTAGCTGTAGCAATTGGATACATAATTTGTGTCCCCAAATAGTCCGATAAACTGCGAAGGCCATCTTTGCTGTTGAGCCTGTGATGTATTTACTTACATCCGACTTTTCAAAAACATGTCCCAAGGCAAATCTCCCAGCAGCCTTTCGCGAGGTTATTTTTTATTTTTATTCCTTTTAAATCAAGGTTAAATTAAAAAATGAGGACAAAAGGGAAAAGGTTGCCTGAAGAAGAGTATTGGGGGTACATCCTAGAAGTGGGGGGTATTTGGGACTAAGACTGTATGCACCACTGCTCTGTGCCGATCTATTTCAGCTGCACATCTGATACAAAGGATGTGTGGATACTTAATGAGTAGAAGCACTAGAATGACAACACTAAGATTCACTGACTTGGCCAAGTGGGGCCTTTTGAGCGCACAGTATGTGAGACTCAAACTAAAGATCAATATCTAAGATGTAAATTCAGATGAAGGTCTAGAGAGCAGAGCTGCTCCAAATTTCATACTTGTCAATCAGGCAAACTAAAAATGCAAAAGTCAGGATATTGCCGAAGGTCAATCACAAAGCTCTGAGCTCAGAATGTTTTATTTGATTCTGAGAATAACCCAATGTGACACAAGCCGGCAACAAATACTCAGCTATGCACCGCCTCCTGGCGGTCACAAGCGCTATGAAACATAACTGACTTATCTCGCCGAGTATTAAAAAAAGAGAAGATTATGATTCATTAGTTTACCCGTTTATTTGTATTCGCAGGTATTAGTATGCGCCCCATGCTTACAGTATATATATATATATATATATATATATATATATATATATATAGAGAGAGTTACCTGTCCACAATGACCCGAGCAGATTTTTAAAAACTGCACTCAACCAGACACTAGCAACGCATAACACGACCACAGTATTACAAACCACTTTTACGTGTTTCTTCAAATATTCCTAGTAAAATGATCTTCGTTTTGTACTCTGTAGAACATATGGACACATCGCTGCATATCAAACTACAAACGTAGCAAACTAAACCCGCTAGCAAATAAGTTAACGCGTTAGCTTGCCAGCCAGCCAGCTTCAGCCGCATGAACGGTACTTCTGAGACCAAAAGACATAAGACCATTTTTGAAGAAGACTGGGATGCTACGGTTTCCATGCATATCTACAAAGTAATATCTTGTTACCTTGTTTCCCAAAATTGTTAATAAGCAAGCAATATTCTAGACTTTGAGATTCGATGTGTCACTGTACTTCCGTGTTATGATCGCACGCCGAGACGGGTCATATGACCGATCATGTGCAGAATCATTCTTCTTCTTTGCTGTTTCTTACACATTGTTGAAAGCATTATCGCCTCGGCCTGGATTGGAGTGTGGGATAGAAGACAGAACTGTAAAAAATTAACTGTACCTGTAGTTCCCCATTCAAATCTCCTTTCTCCAAAATACCCAGCTCTTTCTGCTAAACTTTTCTCAACAAAATCCCCTATCATGCCCAGTTTTTCTTTCTCCAGTAGTTTTACAAGTTTCTGTCCTCATTGAAATCTAACACACTTCCGTGATAGAAGCCAAACAGACTGATTGGTTGTCATATGTAGTCTTGTGGGATGTTTTTTTCCCATTCCGTGTAGTGTATGGCTGAGTCCTGTATGTCCTGCCCTGAACAAGAAATGGCTTTTTTTTTTCCTCTCCAGTTCCAACCCTGTTTTTTGCTGCTCCGTACTCATTTCTGAGTACTGTGGGGTTGTTTTATTAGGCCACTGATGTCCCTGTATTCATGCCAGATATTGTGAATGTGTTCCTTGATAATAGATGTGACCCTATCCTTAACTAACAGGATTTCTATGTTTATTGCATTTGACTTGTTTGGCTAATATTTTCACTTCCTGCCTGCCTTCAACACCAAAATGGACAGGAACCCCAAGGGAATGCAGTTCTCAAAAATTATTGGCACCCAGTAGGAAAAAATAAGCAAAATTAGATGCCAAACATATCTTTGTTTATCCTTAAGAGTTTTCATTCAAAATATTCATAAAAATCAAATTTTTGATTGAAGTGACATAACTGAAAGAAAAATTCAATTATCATGAAACAAATGTTATTTCTCAGAATTCTATGAGCCAGAATTATTGGCATCCATTCATGTGATATTCTGTGCGGCTTCCCTCTGCCGAAATGAGAGCTCAGTTTCCTCCAAAAGTGTGTGATGAAGTTGGTGAGACACTGCATGGGATCAGAGACAACTCCTCCAGACAGAGTCTGTCCAGATCCTTCAGACTGCAAGACTGATGGTTGTGGACTCTCCTCCTCAGCTCATCCCAAAAATTTCCTTTCGGTAATGGTGGACTAGGGAATTTTCACCCGTCACACCTCAGATTTATACCCCAGTGAAAGAGGAAGTGCTTGAGTGCCTAATAAAATGGGTGAATTTAAAAATTAAAAATTTAGCTGGAAATACACTTCAGATAGATTTTAATTACAGCATTTTCTTGGGTGCCAACAATTGTGGCACACATTTTGGACAAAAATATTTAATAAGAACCTTATCTGGACCAAAACTGAAGACTTTAAGCAAATTTGATTCAAATCTACCCAATGTAATCTCAGAAAAAGGGGAAAATGTTTTATCCGGATACCAAGTCAACAATACAAGACTAATCGCCCAAATATAAAACACCTGGCCAGGGCTTAGAGGTGAACATTAGTAGCAAGTTTGATCCAAATGTACCAAGTGGCAAGAGGAGAAAAAAAAATACAATAGCCAATCGGAGGCTTGAATAACCATATTGGATCCTACATCAACCTGAAAATGGCAACACTTAGTCAGGGTCATAAGACAGACATTTGCACCAAGTCAGATCAAAATCTGACCATTGGAACTGCAGAAGATTAAAATCCAGTGACTGGGTGATGCATATTAAACTGAGCCAAAACACAACACTTGGTCAGGGCCATGAGAAAAAAAAAACGTGCAGTCAGATGGAATGGAATTGAAGTCAAAAATGCACCAGTCAATTCGACACCAGGGTGCCCATATTGAATTTTGAATAAAGGCAAAAAAAAATAAAAAAAAAAAAAAACTTTGTCAGTGCCAGGAGACAAACCTGTGCAACACGTTTGATCCAAATCTGACAAATGCAATTGAAGAATTCCAAAATGCATCAGCCAATCAAAGACCAGGGTGGCCATACTGGACTGCTAACGGAGACGAAAAATAAGGCTCGGTCAGGGCCATGAGGATTTGTGCCTAGTCCGATCCAAATTCGCAAAGTAGAAATTCAGATGTTTTCATTTCAAGAAAAAGCCGATGGACAGACAGGCGAACAACGGACGATGGACGCTGCGCCACGGCAAAAGCTCACTTGGTCCTTTGGACCAGGTGAGCCAAAGGCATTTCCACACAAAGATTTCAGTTATTCCATAGCAGATAATGTCAGCCAATGGAAATCCTAAATCTCACTGCATTTCCTCATTGGAACCCGTCTGCACCTCGTACAGTCAATCCTAGTTCTGTCTGCCCGTCATGGCAATCCTGTTAGACTAAGAGTATTACCATCAAAATGTCCTCAAAATTCCTTCTGCATTTGGTCTTGTATGCAGTCTGCAACCTAGTGTGCAATCATGTGTAATGTATGATTAAAGACAATATTGGTTTTTGCAATCATTTCACACTGAAAAACGAGGGCGTCAGACACACTTTAAAATATTTGGTAACAAAACTATATCATTGGTCACTCACCATTCTCTTTTAACAGTAAATGTAAAATCAATGACAGTTGAATTTCAAACAGAACATTACTTAACTGTGGCTTCAGTCTTCGACTGCAAAATTTGTAAATGTGCGTGCACGTCAAAATCGCACAAATAAGATAAAAAGATACAAGACTGAGACGAGAATTACCCAAAACTTGAGAATACAGAAATACTGTTAGACCATAAAGGCAGTTTCATTTATCACAAAATTTATTTTTAAGAAGAACAAAGAATAAACCAAATAAGTATATT
Source organism: Gymnothorax reevesii (assembly GCA_029721435.1). Lineage (NCBI taxonomy): Eukaryota > Metazoa > Chordata > Actinopteri > Anguilliformes > Muraenidae > Gymnothorax > Gymnothorax reevesii. The sequence goes on from CM056579.1 coordinate 108,078,649, forward strand.
TATATGTACAGAAATATCCTTAAAATAGAATATATAAAATACTAAATATGTACATAAGAACACATCCTTAAAAAAAACAAAACAAAAAAAAGGAGCCAGTCCTATCTTGGTCGCTTCTCTTTGATGGTGTAGTGAAGGACCAAAGGCTGCGCCTAAAAAAAGGCAAAGAAACAGTGAACCTCTGGAACTTTGCAGATATTGTAACGGAAACACCGAGGTACATTCATGAAACAAATCATTTTCCCATTCTAGGAGTTAAACAGAACTTTACATTGAAATTGAATACCATAATTAATAAGGTGAATTAGGAGTGATGGCGCTGGGCATCTGCAATAACCCTTTTCCGATACTAATGCAACAGCCTGCATTACTGCATCTGATGGTTCCTGAGATGACTGTGTGCAGGACTAGGAAAAGGGGTCACTTGGGTCATTTTATGAAAATTGAGATTTTCCAACAAAATCAAAGAGGGATCCAAGTTTTTCACAGCAAAGTGTTGTAAATTGACAGTACAGTAGTTTGAAATTCTTTGCACCTGCATTTTCAGTTAAATAGAATAGGGTGAACTTTGACCCCGTTGATCACAGAATGGGGGGAAAAAAAATAAATAAAAAATCCCAAGTGACACCATTTCTTAGACCTGCACACAATTAATCCAATTTTGAAATTTATAAGCTACAAGTTTGAATAAAATGGTAGGTGGAAATCAACACAAAGCCTCCACCGGCCGCAACTTCATACGCCCCAAAAGTTCATCTTTGGTCGCTGCACACAGCTGACCTTCTGTAAACTTGACCCAAAAACCTCCAAAGGCTAAGCAGTTCAGCTACCCTCTCTGGGGAATTACAATGCTCGATTTGGTCAAAAAGCCTCCACTGCTTCAATGGATACTGTACATTCAAGATGTGAGACAGACAGATGGTGTGACAGACGTCTCGAAAACAGTACGTCTCCCATTCGCCATGCGTGGCAGAGGCATAAGTGAGAATAGTGGGAATGTGCAGAAAATTTCTGGCTCAGAGCTTGCGTTTCATACCTTGCCAAACCAGTGAGAAAGCCAAAGTTGTTTCATGGTCATGTGATCAGGCAGGGACTCATTGCTGAAGAAGATCTGGACCTGCAGTTAAAAAAGTGCACATGCAGGAGAAACAGTAAATAACAGCGCTGAGCCCATTAACCCTTAGAGCGCTATGGGCAACCACACAAGCCCAAGTGAGATATCAAAATCAGATCTTGCTGAAAATCTAACACGCAGAAACTTGTTTAAACGAGCTCCCACAGGAAACAATGTTAAAAAGCCAGACAGATCATCAAGGCTCACAGTCACTTCTTCACAAACGGGAATGCCTTACTTTGCAAATTCGCATTGTTCATATTGAAGTAAGTTCAAATACAAGTTCAAATATCATTTTACGGTGGTGGAATGTTGTCCGTGGGCAGCGCATTCAACCGCTCGCTGAAATTTTGCAATTTTCCAAAACCCCTTCCGTTGTTCACATTGAAATGAGTTCAAATTTAATTGCACAGAAAAGTAATGCCGTCTATGGGCAGCACATTCAACTACTCACTGAAATTTAGCAATTTTCCAAAACTTTTTCCATTGTTTGCACTGAAATAAGTTAAAATGCAAGTTCAAATACAGTTGTACAATAGTGCAATGACCCCTATGGGCGGTAAATTCACTACTCGTTGAATTTTAGCAATTTTGCAAAACTCCTTCCATCACAAATTGACAGTAGAAATGAAGGTGGGCAGTCAATGGCACACCAAGATTTCAATGTCAACAGCTAATGTTTTAAATCTAATTTGTGCCGTCAAGGAATTGACTCCACTAAAAGCCCAAAGGAAAAGAAAAAGAAATTTGATTTTAAACATAAAATTTTAAAGACTTTTCCATCTACACATAGGCTTTCGACCAAAAGAATATGTTTATATCAGGAAAATCTCAGGGGGTCACACATCACCCTCAGATAGAAATCCACCAAAATTTTAAAATCAGCAGTTAGCAGTGTTTCAGAGCATAGTGTGATACATCTCTGAAGTTCCAACGACTGCACGATAGCTTTTCCGATTCATTTTGCACTGACCTGGTTCTTCTCAACGCCAAGCCGGTGACAGAGAACTCGCCTCAGGTGTCGCACCTCTGCCCTCGCTGAGCATCGAACAAACTTATGCTGTGAAAGGGAGATGGCGGAGAAAAAGCTCAGTGAGGTTCCCAGGAAGTCAACATAGCAGCCCGTTCACCAGTGAACTACCCAAAAGTTTACATCATCCCTCTCCAGTCATGTTTCCGGACACTGAGATGTTGAGTTCCTTGCCTGCCACACAAACTTCAATACATTATACTTTTATCCGAGGAATTGTTCATAAGAAAAAAAGAATTTTGGTGCGGCTTATCAAGGCCCTCACTCAAACCCCACTGAGATGCTGAGGCAGGATGTCATTAAAGGCATTTAATATTTGAAAAAATATATATATCCAAAATGGCAGAATTTAAGTTTAGTACATCTTGACATGGACGACATATGGGTTGGATAACCATTTTCGGTAGATTTTTGAAAAGACCGTCTGAAATTCCACTTGCGTCCCTTGGTTTCCTTGTCTGATATAACATTGTGCGTAAAGAAATGAAACCATTTCCTGGGGCAATTACACAAATATCAATTAAGACTATATATGGCCTGATATACACCCTCAGGGTCGACCTCTGACCACAGGACCAAGCTCATGACCATAGTGCAAAGGCTTTTGGCTATGAGGCAAAGCCTGCGACAGGGTCAAGCAAGCAACCACAGGGAAAGACCTGGGACTACAGGGCCAAGCCTTTGACCACAAGATTGAGCCAGTGACCACAGGCCCAATCCTGTGACCACAGAACCAACCCTACAACTGAAGGACTGAGCCCAAAATTGAAAAGAAGGCTCTGAATGTCGAAGCCTCACCTGTAGAGTGTGTTTGCTTTTATCTTTCCCAGCAGATGAAGATAAAATACTGAAATGACAAGAAAGAAACAGTGTTTAGCAAACATTGTCTGGAGCCAAACAGAAATGAGACTGCAGCTCTGCATCTCACTGGCACAGGACTGCCTGTGCCACAGGAATCAATAGGCCAGCCCTTCGCAACAAGCCAACTGACCATTTAGACCAAACTGCACTGCTGCCCAATAAAAAAAAAAAAAAAAAAGCTGTGTTCGTGGAACACTGATGCCCCCGGCGGCAGGTTAAAGTATTGCATGTTAGTTTTTTTCACCCCCGCTGCAGACAAACCGACAGACGGACGGACAAGTGGAAAAACAAAATGCCCCCGAATCTTCGATTCCGGGGGCATAAAAAATGGCCAAACAAAACTGACCATGTTATTCAATAAACTGATTTTTTTACATAAGCATTTTCAACCTCAAACCGCAAAAATATTCATGAAATGAAAGCACACCAAGCGGACTTTGAATTATCATGATTAGATTAAATATACAAAAGGAGTGTTTGGAGTGCGGCTGACATTTCTTCAGCTCGGAGGCAGAAGTGTTGGCAAGGAGAAACGTTTTGACACTCTGCACTCACTGGAATCACTGCCAGGATAACAGGTCATTAGTCAAATGATTTTCACTTCCCTTGAACCAAATATGCACAGTGAACCAAAAGACGACTGAAATTTGTCTTTACAAGGTGAAAAAATGTCAATTACACAATCTCAAAAACCTCTAAAAAGAAAAGGAGTCAGTAAAATGCAACAGCACTGAACGGAGTTGTTCTCAGGTATACAATTTAGAGAAAACATTCACTCCCAAAGAGAAGACAGACTTAATTCACTGAATTTACACTTAATTGAACAAAATATTCACACGTCAGATTGAGCAAGTTGGCAGAAATGGATTTACCTTTGCCTCTCCAGACAGAGTGAGACCTGTTCATCGTATCTGTAGAAGTGGGCTTTCGAATGATCAAAGCTGGTGTACGGAAGGCCGGCTGAGTCCGATACAGCATCTGAGAGCAAACACAATGTGCATGAACACACACACGCGCGCGCACACACACACACACCAAAACCATCATCGATCGCAATCTCACTGCAGATGACTCAATTTGCAGTCAGTCAATTTATTCTTCCTGTATTTACCTCCACTGAGGAGGAAGTATTTTTGCCCATCAGACAGTCTGAATGATGAAATCTTTTGAAGGATCAGGTTATGGCACAAGGAACAACCACTAGATTTTGGAGGAGAGCTGGAACACCATCCAGATCCAGGATCTGTTAACTCTTTTCCCCATAGACTCCCCACTCCCTTTCACCATAATGAGTACAAATGACGCGACGACCCTGGCCATATCAATGAAGGCCAAACTGACACCTTGGGAATACCCCCGTTTTCAATCAATGGGAGGCTAGGAAAAAGGTCAACTTTTATATATATATATATATATATATATATATATATATACACACACACACACACACAAGTCGTTATGGGGCAAAGAGATAAAGGATTCTTCACCATTGCAGGAAACAGGCAATTTCAACACTTTTGCCTTTGCGTTATTGCTGGGATGGCATGCTATTGTGGGGCATTGAGCAGTCTTGGTGGAGGTTTGCGCTCTCAGAGTGCTCTTTAGTATTAAATACAACTGTTGGAGAAAGGTTATATAAACAAACCATCTCCAGATGGTTGGATGATCCGTTCAAGACCACGAGACTGGTAGAATTCCTTAATTCTCTTGTCCTCACCTGCAAGACAAAGCATTAAAATTAAGTTCAGACTACATAAATCGTTCTGCTGTTCATTTGAAAAAAAGAAAAGAAAAAAAAAGCATCTCATGGAAAGCGTGACCAGCGCTTGACTCAAAATGAGCATGTCCCGACCAATGCCTACACAGAACCAACAAGCGAATAGGAATCAGTTTGCTCCAAACTGAGCCTAAACGTGATTGGTTAAACAAGACCAATTTGACACAGACACAATAGAAGTCAACCAATCTAATCACAGGCTTTATAATGTGGCAGCTGTGACCAATCATTGTCATGCGGAGAGCTCATACCAGCGGCAGGAATTCAGTTAAGGTTTGCCCTTCGAATATGAGTAGCCAAATAGCAGCCAGTTCAAAGGCTCAATATAAAGTGTAGGCTTGGATAATTGAGGGTGAGCGCTCAAGCCCGGATAATAATTATTCCCTGCATTACAATAGAGTTCTCGCACCGATCAGTGCCAGGGCCTGCTCGTGCCGCAATTTAAAAGGGGGAAAAAAAAAAGAAAAGAAAAAAAAAAAACCCTTCGAACGAAAATAACAGGTTTCCTGCAGCTTTGCTGCTTGGACCACGTATGATGAGACTAAATCTAAATTGGCCTTGTCAAGCCATTTTCATAAAGAAAATTAAAAATACATTAATGTCCCTTTGCCCAAAGAGCGGCTAGAAAATCGTGGAGGCAGGGTGCAATGACAGTGCACCAGCTCTTAACAGTACCTATGAACTCTGAATGACAAGTTCAGTAGCCTAAGTATAGTGTCACACCACAGATGCATCGCTAAACCGCTTGAAATTGGGATTAGGCTCACGAGTTGTGATCCATTAACCACCAAAAAAAAAAAAAAAAAAAAGGCTCTGAAGGTAGTACTTACTCTCCTGCAAGCCAGGGACTAGTTTATAGACAATGTCCTGCATCACTCTGTCCAGCTTCAGATTTAACAGTGGTTGCGTTTCGTGGATTTTGATGTTGCACATTGGGCAGTATTTGCTTGTCTGGAGGTATTTTACAATACAGCTCTTGCAGACTGCAATGAGAGAGAAAAAGCTGGAATCATGCAACAGTTCTATTCAGGTATATTAAGAGACTTTCAAAATGCATAACAGTGATAAGACAACAAGCCATTCTAAGCATCGAAGCACATCTATTCGTCCATCAAGATGGAATCAAAACCTAGTAGCATCCAGTTTACAGACATCCACTAAAGGAGAAGTAAACAGCACTGATTTGACACTTACATGTGTGCAAGCACTCTGTGATAGTTGTGGCGTCGATGAAATACCCTGCACACAAATAGCAAACAATGTGCTCGTTCAGGTCTTTGATTTTCAATTTGACTTCTTCCTGAATCAAAACAATAAAAACATTTTAAAAATCTGAAACAGTTACAGGATTAGCACACGACCAATAAGAACACATGCACTAGCTGAATAAGAAAAAACACAGGACTATTCTGCATTAAAAAACAATACTAACAACTGTAAGGAGATGATAATGAAACGTGTCACAAAAGGAGATTTGGAATAAGTTCTAATACTGTAAATACTTATACATAGCATTACCTGAACAGCATGATACAAAGTACATGCCATTCATCATGACCAAGTCACCTTCAGCTCACCTGTCATGTGACTGATTTGGAGAAATCCATTTACAGTTTATTTGAAATGGCAATTTAGTATTTGACAGTCATTTTGACAACAAAGTGACCAATATATAAAAAAATAAATAAATAAGTGAGAATTTTAAAGCCACACAGCAGCAATGAAGCCACTGGGTTTCCATTTCACTTTTCATGCTTAACGATTTGCATTCCTATTTGAACACACATGAAGGTCTGTTCCAAACCAGACATATAAACCAAAAACCTGAACTGCTCCTTCAGATGGACAATCAACAGACTCTTTCAACCAGTAAAAAGGGGTACAATTAAGCCCCAGGCCCCAAATTAATGGGGGCCCCCACAGTTCTTGTGTCTTCAAGACTTATCTGTCGCTATAGGGAGTGCTGCTGATTTAATGGTTCAGTCTACATGGTTCTCATGGTCATAGGAGTCATATAGCATGTTGCTGCTCAGCAAGAGTGGCGATATCAGGAAGATGTTACTAATCGCAGGAGGAGCGAGGATGTAGCACCCCTGGTTTATAATCCCCCCTCTCCCCTTTGAGCAAAATTCTGTATCAACTCGCAAGTTCAATGCTTAAATTATGCTATTGTCAAGGTATATTTTCAAAGACAACTTTAGAATAATAATTCAAGTGATAACCTACACAAAAAAACCGTCTTAATTAGTTTAACAGTCTCATCTTATGCATGAAGCAAGTTTGAAGGCTCTAGCTGGAAAGTTGAGAGACTTGGTAAATGAATGGAGTTTAATGGCAGATTAAGTGATGAAAGAAGAGGGGGCAACATTCAGTCTGAAGCTGTAGGGATGGCTAGTGAAATTGTGGGATTATGAGGGCTTTTGAAAATGAATGGAAGTCTATCAAGCTGAAAGTAGATGACAAAGATGGAAAGTGGGGGATTCAGAAAACTTAACCCAATATGAAGCTGCACGGCAGGTTTGATGTTTCTAGCCATAAAAATGAGTACGTGCAGTTTTAATAAACGGCCCATGATAAGTACATGAGACCCGAGGGTCAGACGGACATGAGGTTTAAACGACATTTGACCTTTGGCCACAACAATCTCAGTTAATTCTTGGGTCCATGCGGACGTTTGCGCCAAATTTGGAATGTAATCCACGTGTTCTGGAGAGAGAACTTTCACAAGATTGGGACAGACGGACAACCCAAAAACATCATGCCACTGGCTACTGCTGTCGCTGGCACAGAGGCTCAAAAACTCTCTCTCCAAATTCTTGACGTTATTGGAAGCTCAGTATATTTTCTGTGCAGGCATATATATCAAAAATTATGAAAATATAATTTAAGCAAAAACACACTTCAAGCCAGCATTTCAGCTTAGCACGCTTTAAATCACCGATGACATATATGATCACATGACTTTACAACTGAGTGCAATCAGTAGATTACATGTTGTTCCTTTAAGTCAGGGGTTTCAAACTGGGCAGATAAAGTGCCGAGGGGCTGCAGGTTCTCATTCCACCTCAGAAGAAACACACCTGATATAATCGCTCAACTGTGCAGGCTGAGATCAGTTGATTAAATTACTTTTATCAGGTGTGTATCTGCTCGGTTGGAATGAAAACCCGCAGCCCCTTGGCACTTTTACGGACCAGTTTGAGAACCCTGTGATAAGGGTTTGTCAATGACGTAGTTCACCAACTAAGCTCTTGTCATTGCTACAGATCTGAATTCAGAAAGAAGCTATGCATTTTTTGATTTGCCAGTGGATTATTCTAATCATTGGAAAAGTTTAAGGAAAATTATCAAAAACGGGTACAGGACCCTTTAATGAGACCTTAGCAGATACTCGTCTGCGAAGGAACGCGATTTCCAGCTGCAGTGCTGTACAGCATTCTCTCCCACCGATGTCAGCGGTTCATGACTCATGTTCCTTCAGTGATCCTACAGTATTATTCGTTCACTGACTCATGCCTTATAACGAATCCTTCGACGATTAGTTCAGCAACACAATTCGTTCATTCATTCATCAAATCTCTGATTCATTGGTTCACTGCTGTTCCTCTTTTCTAGTTCATTTCCTCCTCTGACTGACTTCGACTGTCAATACCAGTGAACTGATTTATTACAACCCAAATGTGTGGATGAATGATCATTCGATCCCACATAGAGCTCTGTAATTGGCTGCCCACTTAGCCAATCATGTTTACACAAACGCTGGTCTGGTAATATATTATCCTCCATCCCGTCTGTCAGACCAGTGGCAATGAAGTAATGGAAGACGTTCAAGTCGCAGACAGATTTAAATAGACGAACATCTGACCGAAGATTTGAGTCAGTTATGTCATTTCTCAGATTCGCTCAATAGGAATTGTTCGCTCATGAGTTTGACATCGCGATTCAATTTCACTAAATCGCATTTACCTAATATCAATGAATTACCAGTTTTCACATTCAAGCGTGGAACTTTTTTGACGGCATTTCTCGATATTTTTCGAATTTTTCGCGTTTCCGCTAAGGTCTTTACGCGCAAGCTAAATATATGCATAAAAAAGGAGGTAGATGGATACGCACCTACTGCGCAATGAAAATACCTTGAGCCTTAGAGCCGTTTCATCGCCGGGCAAAAGCCCTGAAGAGCCGCAAAAAAAACTTGAGCAGTTGCCGGTGCAAAGAGTTCAGCTTTATAATGCCAGATCTCGAAGCAACACAACCCATGATATCGATCCTGGCATCATCCAAGTTGGCATTACGATTGGCCGGACGAATGTGACTGCGCTGTCAACTGATGCGGAGATAAAAGGATGGACAGCGTTGAGTGTCCGTTAATATGACACGCTTTTGTTTAGGTAACGAAAACATGATCGTTCGTAAATAAGGCCAAGTGAAACTTGGCGTGGAAACGTCCACAACTACACACAGTGCATGTGTGTCACCATATTTTGCGTTTAATTAGCACTACCTTGCCAGCGATGACGAGGGTTCGCAATGACGATTTGCTCTTGCATTGCACTGCCAACCCTCTATAGCCAGTTAAGCCACCAACGTTAGGGCTCCGTATTTTCACACATACTCAAAACACTGAAGACCACCACGTGTATGATTAAATTATGCACCAAGTTTTAACTTCCATTAAGAGACTGTTAAATACTATGAGGAAATTGTCGCCAGGACCTCAATACGCGTTTCTTGCAGTCCATCGACGGGGAAGAGTCGATTCGGCAGTAAAACTCGCTCTCACGCCTGCGCAATTACAGGGTAACTTACAACTCTACGGTCCAAGGCTTGTCCGACACGAACAAATGTGCGTGCGCTGCCCTGCTTTGCGTTATATTTATGGCAGGAAAATATGACTTAATACCCCTCGAATGATAATTTCAAAGCGCGTGAATATATTTAGAGTCGTGGACATACCTCATTTCTCAATGGATCAAGCTTATAGACGGACTGCAGTTGGTTTCTCAACCGCATAGCTATTGCCATCGGTCCCTGCGTCGCCATCTTTGGTGGTGGTACCTCTATTTCTTCTTCGTCTTTTTCCACGTTAATACTTCCGCTCTTATAGGCGCATTATCGCCCTCCAACACCATTTTACCTTACTTCATTCTTTCTCAGGATTCGCGAATAAACAGTCCCGTCGTTCGCGACAACTCCTTGCTTTATCCTTCCACTTCCCCCGAGGGACACCCCAAAGACTCACTTTATCACTTCCCCTCGGCTTCAGCCCATTTCGTCATCTTTCCCTCTCCACTTGACTCCTTCCGCATTTCACTATTACTTGTTCCACTCTATCAATCGCTTTATACTGATCACATTTGCCTGTGGCATATTTCTCAATCGTTGGTAAAATTTTGTTAAACCTGTATGTCTTATTCCTAACCTTGTATGTCCACTTCTCTGATTTTCCTCCATGTATTTCTATCCTTTCCCGGCTTCTCTTGAAGATGATGTAACTGCCTGCCTTTCTCCTCATCATCCAGTTTGATCGGCCATCTCATCATGTTCATTTTCTTCAATATTGTTCTTGTTTTTGATTTGATAATTGAGATCTCTACTTTTATTTCCTGTCTCAGAGCCCTCCTTGTCAGTCTGCCCGCTTTTAAATTTGCCTTTGCTGCAATTTGCACAGTGCAGCCAGCTAAACAGACAGCTTCTGTAAAAAGTGCAAGAAAAATACATTTAATAACAAGAGTACAACCCCAATTCCAGAAGAGTTGGGACACTTTTTAAAACATAAATCGAAACAGAATGCCATGGTTTGCAGATCATTTAAACCCAAAAATTGATTGAAAATATTGAAGCAAAAAGACAATATATCGAATGTTGAAACTGAGTAAATCAACTTTAAAAAAAAAAAAAAAAAATCTGCTTATTTTTAATTTGATTCCAGCAGCACATTTCAAAAAAGTTAGCACAGGGGCATGTTTATCACTGTGTTGCATTATCTCTCCTTTTTACTGCATGCTGTAAGTGTTTAGGAGCTGAGGAGACCAACTACTGAAATTTCAAAAGCAAAATGGTCTCTGGCTTGATGTTGGATTTCAGCTGCTCAACACCTTGCAGCTTACTTTTTCATATGTCTCCAGTGGGTGACAGGTCTGGACTGCAGGCAGGCCAGTTTAACACCCAAACTACGAAACCACGTCGTTGTAATATGGACAGAATGTGGTGTTTGGTATCGTCTTGCTGAAAAATTTTATTAAGAAATATAGTTTGTTTACAATAAAACAGGGCATTTAAAGCAAAGCAGGTAGTCTTTGTCTTTGGCTCAAATGGTGTAGAATCCGGCCCTTATGGTTCCAAGAGATGCCAGTGGAATGCGAGGGATCCATTCCTTCAGCTAACCTTTTGCAGCTCTCTGGATTTCCAAAAACTTCTCTGATGATCAAACTTCCATTCAAAAACCGATTTTATGGCTTATGTTTTGAAGTTATAATCGCAGTTGAGAAGTATAGAGTTTCTCATTCCATGCGCCATCTAGTACAAATAAAGTTGAGAGTTAATCTAGAATCATTAACCAGTTTGAATACATTTCCAGCTCTTCAGGTATAAAAATAAACATCTTATTAAATTTTCATTTCATCTGTTGTTACGGTCACTGAAAAAAAAATCATCTAAAGAGTTCAAAATAAAAAGGCTAATGGGGTCCCTTGGACCCGATTGCTCCCAGTCAATCCACCAATCCCTCAGTTTTTTGGCGGTTATGCTTTAAGTGTTGCGTCCTGCATATACGTTTTGTTACTGTTATAAAACGTAATTCTTCCAGCAGGTTCACTTTTCCATTGAGGTGCCGTTTCATGAAATGAAACCCTCGTTGTGTCTGCATCATCCAAGAACCTTTTTTGGGCCTTCCCATCTTGTTGAAGCCCAAGTACCAGCCTTTGTACTTGGCAGACACCAGTGCTGTGTAGTTGTTTTCCAAAAATTCTTCAATAAAGACACATTCCTGGTTCTTGCCGTTGAGCTGCGGGCAGGAGAAAGGGTGGGCACACCATGTCAGTCAAACAACAATCATTAATCATCTCAGTGCAGTATCAGATGTGCACTCAAATCAGCAACACAGACAGTGCCAGAGACCAATGATGTCAAAACTGGCCAAGGAGGAATTTTGCCAGCCTCTCTGCAAAGTATGCATGCATCATAGATACGAGTATATGGGAGAGTAACAAAGGATCAAATTCCATCTGTATAGCTTGTGTTTATGCTTGACATTGATAAAAATAACTTAAGCCATCTCTGCTCAGCCATGGGATGGCTATACATCTCCTGATATCACAATGCACTAAATGGCCAAAAGCATGTGAACATCTGCTCTTTCAACTATGTATTGAGTTGGTCATCCCACTGCTGTTAAAACTGTCTCCATTCTTTTCAGAAGATTCTCCATTCGACACTGCAGCAAGGACTTGTTTTCTCACCAGCCAGAAAAACTTCGATAAGGCCGGGCAGTGATTTTAGGAGATTAAATCCGGCTTAAAGTCAGCTTTCCAGTTGAACGCAAAAGTGTTTCATGGAAATTAGCGTTTCATTTTTCAACAATGATCTCCACAAATGATGATTGCATCTTGCTCTCTGTCAGGAGTATTGATATGTTGGAATAGAAAAGGGCTTTCCTCAAGCCGTAAGAACAAAATCACCTGGCTATTGTATGCTATAGCATCAATATTTTCACTCTGCGAAACCAAAATGTGAGAGCAAGCATTTCAGGAGCAATTTACCTTTCCAATGATTTTTCCATTTTTGGTCATGCATATGTAGTAGCCACTCTCCTTCCCTTTTATTCGAATGAGACTTCCGAAGGTTTCCGTCTCAACCATAAGAAGCGCTGCAAGGAACGAGAAACAGGCATTAACTAATGGCCACAGAAAAACAACTGAGTGAATTATGGTAACAATAAACAATCATAATGCTGGAAAGAGCGTGTTTTAATTGGCCAATGCTGTACAGTCTTTGCCAACAGCTGCGTAGGAACACTCCCATACCATACTTGCCCCCATCGTCCCCATTGGCGTTAATCTTCTTTCCGAGGATTTGCACGTGTTTCCCAGTGGTGCGACTGTACAGCTGATAGGTGCGGATCTGCTTTCTGCTCGGGTCGTCCTGATTTCTTGTGTGGTTCTCAATGTAAAACCGGAAATCAGTTGAGGTCTGTTGAGAAACCTATGAAGAAAAACACAGCATCTACATGTATACAACAGTACTTACAAATGTGTGAACCAGTAATTGTGACTGAGGATTTATGTGTACACTACAGTTATGTGCACAGTGGATATATGTTCATTTCTGTTTGCCAAGAAACACTAATTTAAAGTGCAGAGTTTGTAAATGAGATAAGCAATAAGAAGTGAAAAAGACACCGATTCTAGAACCATGATGGTTGTAAGAAATCTTGTCTAAGAATATTGTGTGAATCAAATCACATCCAGACCAATTCATCATCCTGTACTTTTTAATTCAGAACTTGCGCAATAACTTGCTACAGTAATAGTGATAGCAATAACATAGACGAGAACCAATCATAAAAACACCTCAACATGTGAAAAGGATAATCTGTGACATTCACACTGAGGCATTTGTGCATATTGTGTGTTTATGTATACTGGTTCTACTGAAGATACTTATCGATCTACAGCTTAAGCCAGGATTATGGTCAGGCAGTTTAATTGCACTGCCAGTTTAACCCCTGAAAGCTGCAAACTTATAACATGGTCTTCAAATGAGTGACGGCTGAAGGTCCAAACAGGCATGAGTACAGCCAGAGTGATTAAACAGTGGAGTGTTTCACAGACACGTATAGGCCTAAGCCCGGAACAGCATGACATGACAAAAACTTGCTTGGAGAGTGAGGGTGGATGGGAATTCTTTCAATATGAAACTGAGTCGCTGTACATTTTTAGAAATTCTTTGCTTTTTAAATTTAAATTTCGTCATCAAGTTGCTAAATGCAAAACCAGTGGATGTCAAAACTAGGCACTCCCTGTACCTGTTGCTGCGAACCTATGAGCGAATGACAAATAATTTTTCAGTCATTTCGATCCCGGGGAAACACAGTTCCTCAGTAATATTTCACAGTAATTAAATTGTAACCGTCTTACAAGTGGATTTTCTCTGGAGGCAATAAACAAATAACATGACTCGTCGTTCTTTAAACCTCAGCAAATTAATGACATGATCAGAGGAAAAACATTCTTCAGCTAAAACAATTCTTTTAAACTGTATAAATAAAACTGAAACTAGTTCCAACTGATTTGCAACCAGGCTCTCTTAGCTGCCAGGAGCCAGTTGTCCATCCATCCACAATCTACACTGCTTCTTCCTCACTAGGGTCGCGGGATAACTGGAGCCGATCCCAGCTGACTATGGGCGAAAGGCGGGGACGCAGCCGGGACGCGAATTTTTTTTTCCCAAACGTGGGAAAAAAAATTTGCAGCCGGGACAGCTTGTCATTCCATCGTAAAGCGCGCATACCATGTACTCGCGCACTCAAGCCCCCGCGCATTTACTCTCCAATTAGCCTACCACGCATGTCTTCAGACTGGGGGAGGAAACCAGAGTGCCAGCCCTACTCCGAACAGAAAGGCCCAACGCAATGCCCATAAGCCCACAGGAAGCCCATTATAACTCCGGAAATTATGGATATTGCTATTAACTGTGGTAAAAATAAACCCATACACTCTCAAAAGAGATGTGTTGAAAATAACACAAAACGTGTTAATTTTTAACACACCTGTGTGTCTAGTTAAGGACAACACATTTTGTGTTGTTTTCAACACAATCAGTGCTGATTTTTTTTTTTTTTTTACTTTTTTAAAAACTTTTTTACATATTTTGTGTTGAAATCAACACAAAATGTGTTATACGTGTTAACGCATTTTTTTGTGTTATTTTTCAACACATTCATTCTAAGAGTGTAGCCAACAATGTTTTCAAGCGCACCAACCATAGTCGATTCTGCTTAAGCCCTTCATTTAAACTTGCAACGCTTCCGATTTACTATCCGTCACAATCACAATTTATCTTCACCATTAATGACCGTAAAAATAATTTCGCAAGCCTGCTAGAAACTATCAGATCATTAAAAACGACCGGCCTAACGAAATTTGTGTTTTATTCTATCCTGTAAAGGTGCCATAACAACATGACCACAGATGCATAGTCTGTACCAATGCTCCGTGTGGTTCAACGTAAAAGAAAAATAAATTCCAAATCAAAATGTAAAAAACAAACGAGATTAAGGATCCTACCTGTATTTCGAAATAGAAGACCAGAAAGTGAAAAAACCTGAGGAAATAGGAGAAGAGAAATCAATGGGATTTACACAGAGGTAAAAGTACCTGGACAATGACTCGATTATTACCTAGGTTTTAGCGAGTTCTGTTGGCAAGTACGAAAAACGCTGAGGAATAAATGGAGAAAAGAACTCTTACACGCTGATGAGCCTTGAGGGGCGAAGAGACATCTTGAGCCTCTCATATACACCTGTTGACACCATTTTCAAAAGCGCAGTTAAGTAAGGCGGAGGACGACACAGCCGAGGATGCGAAGTATCCTGGAGGAGACGTGGAATCGCGGCTCCACATCAACTTGACGAAGTATAAAGGAGCCCCCGTCTGCCTCATTGAGTGTTTCAGAGTAAAGAAAAAATATTTGCTATATATATGCAAATATTTTATTTTCAACATCTCCGAAAGTTGTGAGGGCTCAATATGCCACCCTTTCCGCTTTCCAGGTTTCCCTTGTTTTAAATTCCATGGTGCGCAAATCCATTTCAGCTCTACCGAAGTTGCTCCGAGGGGTGGGGAGAGTTGTGTAGCCCGTTGGTTAAAGAAGTTACTTTGGTGGATCTTACAGTGGGGTACATAAATTGTCAGTTAATCGCATAAGGGTGGTTGTTACGTCCTGAGTTTGCGCTTAATTATTTTCCCGACGATCCAGCCATCCTTGCCAGTTTCTCTTGCAGTTTCTCTAATTAGTTGTCATTAACTGTTGAGTTATTCTCTGCCCCTCCGTTTGTGCTCTAAGAGTACTAGGTTGCTCTTTGTAAGGAAATCCCTGCACCCCAATTTGAAGGTGTGCTCCTGCCCGGGTGCCCCGTTTTATTTGACTTGCCATCCCATTCAATGATCTCGTACCAGTTCCTTTGACTGTGTCGGAAATCAGTGTAGCCCATTCCGTCTGTGAGATGTGGGGTGGAAAGGGAGGTATGAAGGTGCTGTTAGCTAATGAGCTGCCTTCACAAGTCAGGGATCATAAAATCATCATGTGAAGAGGTGAGAGGAACAGTCTCTGATCACAAAGACTGACCAGCGACACATCGCTAAACAACAGCCAACACTGTCGCTAGCCCTTGATCTGCCTTCAAAGTAAATGAGGCACTTTATCTTATTTTTTAATTGTCATCCTTTGTTTCAGTTAATTTTGGGGTCAACTCTGCCCAGCCACAAATATTTCTGGCCTATTGAGCTTTCATCCTGCTTGATGTAATGGACATCTTGACACTTCAAATGTTCTATTCTGCCTGACTAAGAATTCTAATGAATGGTCACGTAGTAACCGGCGTATAGCCACTTGGGTGAGGCCACCCTCTGGGTTAGAATGCCCACACAAATTCATGCCTCAGAACTCTGCAACAGCAATCAACAGTAGCTTTTGTACTAGTCAATGGAGTTCATCTGCGGCCATTTTGTGCAGGACTATGGGTTTTATAGAGGCTACTTTTGGATTTTGCGCCATAAACCATGTTCAATAAGTGAAAATTTCAAGTTGGGCAGCAACAGTGGGTGGTGTGGTGAACACCTTGTCCAAATGTCATGAAAATCATGTTCTAGAAACTTTGAAAGGCTGGTTACCTTAAGGTCACGACTCTAGCTTGGAAGAGGATGACAGATAGAGTGTGCAGAGGTGTGTCAGGGAGGAGTTTGGCATAGGCCCTTGTTCTGAGAGCAAGTGTAATTTATAACCGCCTCATCCATAAGCTTTGTTAACCCTGATCTATGAATCCTTGCGCCCTCAAAGCACCAGAGTTGGTAAAAGGTAACAAGGCCACACTTCACTCACAAAGCAAGACCCAACACCATACAGCATATGGTTTGCATGAACACTTTCAACTGTCTGGCATACTGCATCATTAATGTTACTCAACTGGCATCCGAGACAGGCATCCGAGACACGTAAGCTCAAGTCCCTCTCATTCCGTCTCAACACCAAGTTTTAAGCATGTTTTAACCCCCTCAACTGCTTCATGCCATTGTTTATGGGCTTCATCACACTCCTAGCTTTAAGCTGACAGTGTATCCACCTTTTTATTAGCCATTCAGCGAACATCACCATAACACCCAAGGAGTGGAACACATTTCCGGTGACGCTAACAAACAACAGGAATTTAATGCTCGTAACTTTGTAGTCAGCTAGCTATTTACAGTCAAATTCATGATGTCTGTCATTCAACCAAAATAAGTAGCTTAACATAAAAAATCAATTTAAAGAAAAATGCCAGGATAGTTGATAACAGTGTTATGTTGGATGAAAATCTCAATTATGGTCAATTAGTTTGATGGTATTGTTAAATTTTTTTAAATTCTGAAAGTCTCAGCTCAACATTTAATAGTCTGACTCTAGTGGCCAACTAGTTCGCTCTCAACATAATGTTGTAGTGGCCAAATAGAACCAAAAATTTGATGGTCACGTTTACATAAAATCCAGCAGCCGCTGTTGCGCATTATGTCTATGGTCATGACAGCCAGCTCAGTGCCAAACAAATGTTTACAACAATGAAAGTCCGTTCCAATTCTACTAGCTTTACTTCCATATCTCGTGTTAAAAGGTGGATACTCTTATTAATTTAGATTATAAGAAAGACATGAACAGAAAGAAGCAGCCTATTGCCAGCAACCACATCAGTTATGCAGGATTCAGATGACATAAGCCTCATCAGTAACTAAAATGGAGAAGTTCTGGTATTCTTGGCCTTGTCTGCATTTTCGGCCGAGGGCTGTTAGAGGTCCGACCCACAAACAAAAACTGCTGAGGCTAATTTGCCACTTGAAGGTTATGCTGAAGTCACACACTGCATTTTGGGAGGCAGGTTGGAGCAGGTTGAGGAGCAATAAGGTAGGTGAAGTGATGATAGACAAGCTGTTAACTATTAGTTTGAGATGAGGCTGCTTTAACTTCGCTAGTTGGCACCTGTTCGGCGTGATTAGCCTTGTATTTTACAGGTCCTAAGCTTTAGCATGAAGTTATGAGCTGGCAGGCAAATTTGTTAGTAAGTTTCTTAATGTTTCTCAACACTATCAATATATTGTGAAACTATTATCGAAGCCTACCCCGCCACACGCAAATAAAACCATATACAAGCTTGTTCAGCTCCCAGAGACAAAAAGAATATCAATCTCTTTCTCTCTCACACACACGTACGTACGCGTGCACGCACACACACACGCACACACACACACAGTACAGATGGGTCAACTGTCGTTGCAGTGGAAGCTCCCCCCTCCCCCCACGTTATACATGACCCAGCTGTTGGCCTCGACCTGTAGCTCCTCTCAGGCTAAAGGCGAAGCCCAATACATTCCCGTGTCTAACACCTCTTTAAAGGAAGCTCGTTGCTTTGTTCTGACAATACAGAAATGACCGTTCACAAGGGAACTCAGCAATCAGTGACATGCTAGCACAGAGTTTCTAAGAATATGAGAAAAAAGGAGAGAAAAATCCATCCATGACCAATGGCTCCTTAACTACCTGTCTGGCTATAGATGCTCTGCATAAGGAGACCCAGAGTGCCACCGCTTGTGAAGAACTGATGGTAGATGCCGTAGAACTGTTGATTGCTCACCTGGTTCAGTAACAGTCAGTAAAATAATTAAATGAAATGAATCCTTTTCAGCTCAATCAGTCATTCAAATGCTGTTTCTGCATTTGATGTTAGAACTGGATTAAATTTGCTTTTCAGTATGTTTTCTTTTGTTATATTCCAATAGTAAAATAATATTTTGTCCTTAGTCCAATTCAGTTTTTATGTCCTTTTATCTTCCATTTCTATGGTTGTAGCCTACAGGCAAGGTTTTCATTGCAGCTGAATGAAGACCTTAGCTTTGCTGGCACTCTCTAAAGTAACTTAGTTTGGAAGCTTTCCTATGTAGCCTACATGACTTCCTCTGCAGTGAAAACCTCAAGGGATTCCCTTACCTGGATGAAACATTCAAGGAATTCTGCGCAATGCTCTTGGGTAGATGCCTGAATTAAGGAGGAATCATCCCTTGAAGGCAATACTTAAGTGGAATACTTATGATACTTTTCACAACTGATCTCAGGTTCTTTAATAACAGCGGAGATGTTTTACTTTACAATCAGTGAGGTCCACCATTATTAGAACAGGTAACTCCAATCCATAAAGCTTCAAGGGTATTTTCAAACAGATCAACTCCACGATTTGAAGTTTGTCCCCCTTCCTCTCTGTGCTCCCCTACCCCCTTAACTACTCCACATAGTTTGAATGGAGCCCTCAGTGGGGGAGGGGGTAAAGGGTATACTGAGTGTTACAAAATCCTAAAATGGATCCAAATTGCTTCACCCTCAAATGAGAGCTGAATGTCAGTTCTATCTGGCCATATTGACCAACTCATACCAACTTCAATTAAAACAGTTATTTAGAAAATGTATGTCAGTGAGGTTTCGATGACGTGTACACTCACTTTTGGCTACATAATAAACCATCTTATATACTTAATATATACTTGTTTAATACAAAAACAGATCTATCAGCTTGGGCAGCACAGCTACACTTGGGACATCATCTGGAATTGAACTTGTCACATCTTGTGTTCCAAACTTTGGCCATCGATGATGCCATAGTTTTCATTTTGGGGGTGGGGGGATAAATCTAGTATTATTATTATAATTATTTTTATTATTATTATCATTATTATATCCCCAAACGCCGAATGGCGTTCAGGGAATATCATGTTTTAGGTTCGACCGCCGCTGCCGCAGTACATGTTAACACGATAACTTCAGTAATATTTCAATTAGAAATTTCAAGTTTTGCATATAGGTAAGTATCATAAAGAGAAAGAACTTATTCGATTTTGGACAATTTACAATTTCTAGATTGGCCACCAGGGGCCAAAAAACAGAAAAAAAATCACAGTTTTTATCATATCTCTGGAAATATTTGTCCAATCGACCTCAAATCAAGTGCAAATGAAAGGTCATGACCTGAGGATGTGTCCCACGATGACATCATACCTGTTTGGTTCAAAATTTTGACACTAGGTGGGACTTTGTCACATAAAATTCACCATTTTTGCCATATCTTTGGAACTATTTGTCAAATTGACATGAAACTATTTGCAACTGCAAGGTCATGACCGAACAACGTGTCAAATGATGACATCATACCTGTATGGTTCGATATTTTGCTACCAGGTGGCGCTTTGTGATGAAAAATGACCATTTTGGCCATATTTTCAGAACCACTTGTCCCAATGACCTGAAATTAAGTTCAAATGAAAGTCTATTCAAGGTCTATTCAAGGATTGGGGAATTGGAGGATTGGGGGCATTCGGGGATATACCCCCAGCCGTCGCCTTCGACGGCATATGCTTAGTTATTATTATCATTTATATTATGATTGTCATTTATACCTTTGCTAAAGAGGTTATGGTTGCCTCCGCCAAGGAGGTAATGTTTTTGTTCTCGTTTGTTTAGCCATTTATTTGTTTGTCTGACTGTTAGCAGGATATCTCAAAATTGGTTACATAGATTTTAACCAAACTTTGCAGGATGTTAAAGTAGCATAAGAGGAACAAGTAATTAAATTTTGGTATGTCAAGACCAAAGTACAGCTGAGATATAGGCCAAAGTTCAAATCCAGCTATGCTGGCAGAGGTATGGGCTTTCGCAAGTCCAGCTCTAGTTTCACCTGTGTTTGTCTGTTTGTCTGTCTGTTAACAGGAGAACTCAAAAAGTTACGAACAGATTGGCACAATATTTGGTAGGTTGGCAGTTGTTAGTCCAAGGACGAGTTGATTCAACTTTGGAAGTGATCTGGAACATATTCTGGATCCTACATCCAGAAGTTGTTAAAATATGCCGAATAGAATGATTGTCCCTTCTGTAAAGAACAGATTTTCATGAAATTTCTGCGTTATCTACACAACACTATCTACAGAATCTACACTAATGCAGAATTGATTATAGTTGTGGTGATCTGGATCATATTCTTGTGGATAGAGAACCAATAATACTGACACATGGTGTGGCGGAGGTATGCAGTCTTCCGAGAGACCTTCTATTTATTATTAGTTGGACAGCACTTGCTAAGCAAATCTTTTTTAATTTTACAAAAGACAAAAACGGACGCATTTCAGCTCGCAGGCCGTCCTCAGCCTCAGACGCTGAAGAAGGCCTGTGAGCCGAAATGTGTCCCTTTTTGTCTCTTGTAAGACAAAAAAGATTTACTAAGCAAGTGCTGTCCAATGTCTTCAATTTTTTGCATTTTCCTTTTGGATTCAGCACCTCATTCGATATTAGGAGGGTAGCCCTTTCGTTTTGCATCTTCGGTATTTATTATTTTCAACAATGCAGCGAACATTTCATTGCAAGCAAAATAGTGTTTTATAAACAGAGCCTTATACAGGGACACCATTACATTTCTATTCTGAATGAGTTGCAAGTCATTAGGCCAATTTCACTTCCCTGCACAGACGCACAGGTGGTAAAAGTAAGTCTGTAAAATGATCTATCAATGGAGGCTAACTTTGGCGACACAAAAAAAACACTACACTGCCAACTTGCCAATATCTTGGTTTTACGCCAAAATATAAGAGAGAGCCAAAAGACACCAGTCAACTAATCGATCACTTTGGTGGTCTTCTTGTTCTTGTTAATGAGTTGATGGCCAAAAACCCTCCATGATCATTTGAATGCATCACCGGGCTCAGTAGACGATGATGGCCAGCATCAAGCTTGTGCAGCAAGCAAACCTGAGCAAGTTTTCATAATCGCAAGCACAGAGGTAAAACCAATGAAGCTTCCTAAAACCTGTAAAAGTGAATACACTCATGTTCCTGGCAAAAAACCCAGAGACTCTTCAGACAAAATTTTTTCTTCTGGCAGTTTGCTCATATTGTTAGCAAAATGTCTACATTTTTCGACTGAGGGAAAAAAAGGCCGTTGTACAACATTATTGTTGATTGTTTAGGCTAATCGCGCTTTTTTTGTCAGGCTAATTGAGCCCGTTTGTAATGTGAGGTAACGTAATGTAACTGAATGTTGAAAATGGCTTTCAGGAAGTCGCTACATAAATCGGTAAAATTTGATAGTGTACAATGGTTATTATATTCTACTTCTAATAGCATTGGTACGGTTAAAAGTAGCCTTGAAATACATGCAACTATTTGGACCAGTGGTTCCCAAACCAGGTCTGGGGCTCCCATTTGTATATTGATTTTTCGTCAAACCTCAGTTACACACGTAGAATTTTAGCTTGCTATTAATTTTTCCAAATTAGGTGCATTTCATGTTTAAAGCAGATATTTACTGCCTTAAGCCGCATTTTGACAAAAAACATTCACGAGTGTCATGAAGAATAAAGGACTCTGGAACATACTATGTTCATTTTTCCACACAGCAAACAATTTAGGTTACAGCATTTTTTTCAGAGATCAAATCAGAAATAGAGAAAATAAGTAAGCTCTAAATGATGTTCCTGAACACAGGTGTTTAGAGTTCTAACGATCAGTTGACTGTGATTTTCTTGCCTCATACATTGTCCATTTTTGCGACAATGTCTCCACAATTAAACCAATTAGGAACCTAATTCACTCCTGATTCACTTTGATTAGTTAATCATTTAAATGCAGTCGTTTCTCTCACGAGTATATTCAATATTAGTTCTTCAAGACATGTATAAAGGTCTCTCAAAATGTGGCTGAAGATAATAAATAACCATACATGGAACTAATTAAGACAAATGAACAGTTTGTTAAAATCCTATGATTGCAATTGTGGTCGGACAAAAAACCAGGACACAGAGGATGCCCGAGAAGGGTTTGGGAAGCACCAATTTTGGAAATTTTAATTTTTATACAAGGCTAGTGCAATGAAGAAGTGTAAATATTGAGTGAGAAACAGAAAATCTTGTTTAGATAACAGTCTAGATGTATATTTTAAATTCTTTGTCATCTAAATTTTGCCAAAATGTTCCTAATCTGTATTAGAGGTGTTCTAACTTTCATGACGGTGCAAAACAACAATTGGCCACAATTTGCTTGACTGAAGTTTCATTCCAAAATATTCATTAATATGTGCAACGTGCTGTGAAGGCATGCACACGTTTGGGGATACCCGAACACACAGTGTAGTCGATTTTGATTAATATAATTCGGCAGCTTCTTTATCACTTTTTTATTCCTTAAAAATCACAGGAACACACCATTGAAGTAACAGACTGAACGCGCCTCAGTTTGGAGAGACATTGAGAGAAAGGAGGGAGGAGGACAACACAGCGAAGCACCACTGCTCCCTCACGAACCACAACCACTAGACTACCCGTTTCACTCAAGCCATTATTGTAGCCTGCAGCAATAGGATACACAGATTGAAAGAAAAACCATTAAGTGAACACCATTGAGCTTACCTAGACGATTTAAATCTGCCAGAGTACATTTTACAATTAGTTTTAAAAAAAAGAAAAGAAAAAAAAAAGAAAAAGATTGGATGGCATTCATGTCCATGTCCGATGAATGAAATGAATACACCCCTCCGATTCCTGAAGGCATTTTCAAACAGACCAGGTCCGAGCTTAGCAGAACTCACTGGGCACAGCCCAGGAGAAGAACCATGCATGCGGTATGTCCAACAGTCAGTTATTCAGACGGTAAGGGACACAGGCTCTCATAGGACGGTGCCCCGGGTCCATAAAGTGAGGGGTTACTCATACTTTTTTCTTTGCTTTGCCCAAGACCGTTTTTGACAGTTTATGATGTTTTTTCCCAGATTCTTCCTCCTCTTCCTCATCATCTTCATCATCATCATCATCACTGGAGAGAGAGCAAATATTTCAGTTTCAACAGGTTCAGACAACGGTAGGCAACAATATCAAATTCGAATGCAAGAAAGGCTACAATATAAATGAGCTTTCATACCAGTTCAGCTCCAACAAAATGGTCAAGTATACAGTGTACATTTTAGGACAACCTCAGTCTAAAGGGCATTGTTCTTCAGGCTAAACTGCTCCGTTCCTTGAACTAAAAAGCTTCAGGTCTCTGTAAAAACTGTGACAGGTTCTCAGCTTCGGTACAACTGGGCATCAGGCAAAATCCCGTAGACGAAATTCCTTCAGACGAAAGTGTCTCCTCCTGGCTAAATTCTTTCTTCTAGACCAGAGGTGGGCAGCGAGGGCCGTTGTTCTGACAAATTTTGCTACCTATCAAAATATGCTACCTCGCAGTTCTGCGCTTGCGCAAACCTAAAATCTCGGCCCGTTTCCTCGCTCATATCTTAAGTATCTTCAAAAATCATAAAAATAGATTTATTTTCAGCGCGCATTTTGACCTGTAAGCGTACATATGTTGTACATTTGCATATGTTTTCGGGTTTTCCCGAAAATGCAGAAATTAGATGATAAAGGCGTATATGGTCAGATATCTTTGAACAAACTTATCCAACTCGTTATAAAATCTGCTTATGTTATAATTATAATAAGCTGAAAAGAAATAACAAAGATACTACTGTAAACTGATTCATGTTGCAATATCAAGGCGAACAACAAGACTTTACGATCGCTTTGCATTACGGTAGCATTTTTTGACAAGGGAGCAAAATTTGACAGAAAACCATATCTGTCCCTGCTTTTCACACCAACTTCTAGCCTTTAATTAGTTGCAGTGTTATATCAACAGCGTTTGGCCATGACGCTGCGCCATGCCCGATTTTCTCCTGTCATTGCTGCCCCTTTTCTCATTAAATCCCGCCACGGCTGCCTTATTTCAGAGCAAAGCCCGCCACAGCGGTCCCCCTCCTCCCTAGGTTGTCGCGCCACGCTGATTTGCGAATCCTAAAATGGCAAAGGAAGGCCCCGCCTTCACAACGCCTCTCCCCCAACTCTGAGCAACTACGCCACGCCTCAGTTCGTTACTTGCCGCACTTGACGATAGCCCTAGCTGATCCATCTTTTCAGCCTCTCAGAGAAACTAATAATGCGCAGATATCCAGTGCTGCGGATGTGTTGTATATTCCAGGTATTCAGATTGATTTGCCCGGCTGTATTATTCATGTTATTAGCATAACAATCATCAGATCATCACGCCAACTCGTAAAAGTAGACTTGAACAGGTGGCAAATCGGCGAAAAAGGAACATCGTTCCATCAGAGAATTTTTCCATTAGGAATAATAAATGACCAGGCGATTGTCAGGCGAGAAGTCTGCAGTGTAATTATGATACATGATGAACGAGCTGGGCACGGCCCAGTCATTCACTATGAGTAACCGATGTATTCGTTCACGTCATGTTGTCGGGACTGCATGCAATCGAAATAAAGAGATTTAGTCCCATTTCGTGGTTACTTAGCCATTGTATCATGCTTTATAGGCCTGTTCGCCAGTTAGGATAATCAGTGGGAGATTTTTGCAAGGGAAATTTTGGGCTATTTTCTTGTTAGGGCCAGAAGGTAACCTGCACTCGATGGGATTGTCTGCAGTGATCAGATTAGACAGATGCACATCGCAAAATGTTAACTTCTCCCATTGTTGTGTGGTTTTGGGAATCGCAAATTCGCTACCGGCCTCTTCCGATCATTCAAATACATGATGTTGTGATGCCAAAATGTGTCTGAGTTGGAGAGTGCCTTTCGGGCCTGGATTTTAATGGGAATGGATCCTGATTAGGTGTTAACATCATACGCTATATTTAGGTATAGATAAGACAGCTATACTGCAGGTTACAAGTAGATCACATAAATTTCACTGGGAAATGGAAGTGTTCTGTATTGAATGAAGATTATTCAGTGTAAAATTGATGGCTTTTGAAAATAATTTTTTTGCTCTCAGAGTGGAGTTGTATTTTTCTTGTAATTGTAATTTGTCGTTAAGAAAGAATAATGATGGTAGTAATAATAATAACAATACAAATGAACTGCCCTTGGCAGGCTGCTGCTTGCTCGCTACGACCTCTGTGCCCTTTTTCAGGACAACAACTCACTTGAAGCAACTGCTGTGCCCTTTTTCATATCCAAGCACCATGCCCTAGGGAAATCCTAGAATTAATACCAAATTGATTATGTAAATTAGCTAAACCATTTATGAAATCTGACATTTCAGGCAAATTTCTATGAATGATCACGAATGGCCACCAAAGAATGTTCTTATCCCCCTTCATAAAACATTTTTCCTTGATCTAATCATTGCGTAAATCTATATTTGTGTATACAATTAACTAACTCAGTCAGAGTAATTGATAGAAATAAAATAAACCTGCATACACACTGGCCCTCCATGATCGGAATTGCCCACCCCTGTTCTTGACTGAACTCCTCCAAACTGAGATCCACCACACTGAACACCCCAGAATGAAGTCCATCGGACAATACTCCTTCATACCAAACACCTTCACTCTAAAATCACACAGACAAAATGGCTAAATTCCCGATAACTGTAGTAAAGTCAGATCGAGCCTCAGCCTATATTCAGAATTTGCAAACAAATATCGTAGGATGCAATACAGTTAAACAGGAATTCTATTCCTCATCAGACAGTAAATAAAAGCAAATTTTGATGCCTCATCCGCGACAATGCATCTTAAGAGCGATCAGGAGATGGCATATCCCCAGAGCCCGCAGAAAATTTTACCAAGTGTAGCAGCATTACAAACTTTCTTTCATTCAATCTGTCAGATAAAATCTCATCACATCTCTGTGCAGGATTTGAAAAAGGGGTCACTTGGGTCATTTTATGAAAATCGAGATTTTCCAACAATATCAAAGAGTGATCCAAGTTTTTCATTTAATGTAACGTAACATCGTCCCTGGAAATACCCAAATTTGTGTGTTTTATGAACATCTGTAGTTCCTTTGAATGCAGAATCTCTCAAAGAAATTAGAAGTGACTCTTTGGATATTGTTAAGTTCTGTTTTAATATCCGTTCAACCATGGTAGGGACCTGTGAAAACAAGCGACGCCGCTGCTCCATAAACGGCCTGTGTATGGGAAAAAAGCCTAGTCATTGGTTGGACTGTTTTTCCGTACCCCGGATTTTGTCAACCCTGGGAGATCCTGGGAACCAGAATTAGCTTGCAAGATGGCATCACCATGTCCGCATACAACAAAGGAACAGAACGGTCTAGCCTGGAGGCATTGCGACCTGTGGCTCTGCGATGAATGCCTCAATGCCCGATTTCCAAACCAGGCTATGGGCAATGAACGTGTGAAACAAACGTATCACCCAATCGCTATGAAGTCAGTTAACGGGAAAAGTTTAGTCGAACATTTCGCGCAAAACATGAGTGAGATACATCAATACTCACTGGGGAACATTCAGGCCAGCCTAGAGATGAATCAGGTGAACGATTGAGTAGAGCTTCGTAGATCTCTCTGTGAAAAAGTACAAGAGAGATTTCATGGGTTCAGTGGCCTTCGCAGCATCAGACAGATCAAACATAAAGCCGTATCAGATATCACCCAGCTTGGGTATAGTCTAGTGAACAATGCTGCTACCAAGGAACTTGAGAAGATGTCCCACCAAAATAAACCAGAAGTGAATCCAGTTGAGGAGGCCAAATCAAAGTGACATTAACATTTCTGAGATTACAGAGCTGACAGATTTGATCAAAGTTGTAACTGTGTGATGTATGAGTGTTTTATGTAAAGCACTGTATATCATTTGTGAATGGAGATGTGTTACATACCATTTGTGCTGCCTTACTGGTCAGCGATTTTTTTACTTTGTTCATCATTTAGCGCACTCTGGTGGTATGTCTGTAGAAAAACATGATCTGATGCAATTCCACTTGTTTGTGATGAAATAGACTAGCGCTTTCTAGAAGTTTCTGGCTTGCCTGGAAGGGGCCGGATCACCCCGGACTCCTGTAAATCTTTCCAGAATAATCCTAGTCAATATAAATGCTGTGACTTTGGTCAGTTAAGAGAGATTATTTGTTTTGGCATCAGAGTTACATAGTGACATTGGAGTGGTATTATAAAATTACACAGTGAATTATTTGTAGAAATTTTTGGACCTAATCAGAGAAGAATGAATTTGTTGTCATTGCTGGTTCTCTTTGTGTTGTGATTTTCAAGTCATAACAACTGATTTAAATGGTAGGGTTCGACTGATGGAAGGTAGACTTCGGACAGTGGAGGCTCAAAATGCTCTTTCACATCAAAGTAAAGATAGTCCCCTGCGGTCAGATAGGAGTGATTCCGAATCGCAAACTGACTCAGCATCTTGAGATGAATGCGCCGGAGCTGATGGCGTGCAAGACTCCTCAGGTGATGAGGAGATAAGTCAGGAACAGTTTGAAATACCTGTACGTGAGAAACACAAGCGAGCACGTCGCGCCAACGCTGGGATGGAGAGTAGCGAGCAACCTTTGACGACAGTCAATGGTACAATGCCACATATCCCAGCGGAACGGACTCCCGGTGCCACAGGACCGACGGAACGGCAGGTGAATGGTCGGACAATTGCCACTACCCCACCTACCAATGGTAGTACCAATGCGTGCAGCAATCCACCTGGTAAGGCGAAACTTTCCTGCAGTGCGTGCAACTGCCACAGGTTTAAATCTAATGCATATTATATACTTGATTATTTATCTATTTGTGATGTACTGTGTGCGCTAGAGACATGGCTGAGACCACATGAACTTGACATTATTACTTCCGTAATAATGTGTATATTAACACAATAATATTGTGTTAGAAGCACAATTTGGTTTGAAGGCGAATTATACCGTTTACTTCAAATCTGGCATGTCCTCAGAGGATACAGATTTTACCAGATGTCCATACGGTGGGTTGTCTATAATCTGCAAAAGTAATCCGTATTTTGTGTGCAATGAAATTGAAACAACTGGATATAGGTTTAGCTGGGTCCGTCAGTGATAGAACCGGTAATATCATAAAAACTCTAGTCAATGTTTACATGCCATATTATGACAATAGTAGTAATGTTCAAACAAAGAAATTTATTGAGGCCTTGGATGAAATTCAATGTTTAATTGACAAATGCACACCTACGGTTCCCCTTGTTTTATGTGGCGATTTTAATGCACAGCTCCCAACTGATGGTCAGTTGGGCAGGTTATGGTTCAAGCGACATGGCTTCACAGCCCATAGTAGTATTTTTTATGATTTTAAGGTCACCTGAGAAGAAGACCTATTCTAATCGCCTTTTGTCCGTCGTTGTCCGTAAACAATTTACTTTATCGACTTCTCAGAAACCACTCATCCGATTTCAATAAAATTTTGCCGGAACCGTCCTTGGTCAACTATGCAGCAAAATTGTTGACTATTTGGTGCTCATCCCCCCCAGGTGCTCTGAGGGGTGGGGCTAAAAGTGGTCAAATTGGCTGAAATTTTCAAAATCTTCTTCTCCAGACCTAGACATGCTGGAAAATAATACTCTTTATAGATGGAAGGGTCTTCAGGTCCAAAATTATACTTTTGGGTATATTTGGTTCATTCACATCAGTTGTTATACAACTCCGGTGACCGTTAAGGCCCATGGGCCTCTTGTTTAATATGTTATGATTTTAAATCGATGGATCTTTTATACAAACAGCAGTGTAGATATTCATATTTTTCTCACCCTCTTGGGACTTGGCTGTAGTTCTGGAGGCTTTCACTAGACGTCCTTTTGAGCCACTGGAAGACATAGTCCTGAAAACGCTGTCTCTTAAGGTGTTTTACTGCTGGCATGAGCCACGGCCACACATCTGAGTGATATTCACGCTCTGTCTGTGCATCCAACTTGTATGAGTTTCTCCCC
This sequence comes from Gymnothorax reevesii, assembly GCA_029721435.1. Lineage (NCBI taxonomy): Eukaryota > Metazoa > Chordata > Actinopteri > Anguilliformes > Muraenidae > Gymnothorax > Gymnothorax reevesii. The sequence goes on from CM056579.1 coordinate 108,108,465, forward strand.
TGGTAACCTTGGGGTAACCTTGAAGCCCAACCCTGCGTTCGTCCCGAAAGTGGTCAGTCCATGCTTGCCACTGGACCGGGCCACTTTTCAGCCACTGCTGCACAGATCTGCAGAGGCTTGATATGTTAAGCCCAGTGTGTGCTTTGCATGCATATGAGGAGAGAACCAGGACTTTCAGAAAAGGAGATCAATTGTTTGTGTCTTGAGCTAAGCCATACAAGGGCAAGCCTGTCACCAAACAATGATTGTCTCACTGGATAGTGGACGCTATAGCATTGGCCTACTCAAGTTCAGGACTACAGGCCCCAGGAAGATTGCGGGCACATTCTACCATGGGTCTTGCAACCTCCTGGGCCTTGTTTAGTGGTGTCTCTAGGCAGGACATTTGTGATGCAACTAGCTGATCATCACTCCTCACTTTTACAAGGTTTAACAGATTGGATGTCACATCTCCAAGCCTTGCTCATGCCGTCCAGAACATAGGCTCAACGGAGGACCCGCCTCACCCCAACACTTCAGTGTGAGGAGGGCTGGCAGTCAGTTATGAGAATAAGCTTGTCTGGCAATACGGGAGTCTCCATATCCCAAAGTGGGACATCGAAACGAATGCTATGAAAGAGAACTTTAGGTTACATCTGTAACCCCAGTTCTCCGAGTAGCATGAGTGAGATGTCTCACTAGACCTCCCTTCTTGCTGCTGGGAAAAGCGAGAAGAGGTGTGCTAATTTTGAATGACGAGTGACGTTGTGTCTAGCATATATATAGGGCTTGTGCCCTTACGCTTGCGTCATGACTGCCAGCCACTCAGGGCTGGCGTAATGATACAAGTGCTTCTGTGAATACGCGAGGGGGCGTACGACATCTCACTCACATGCTACTCAGAGAACCGGGGTTACAAACGTAACCTAAAGTAATTTTATAACCTGAAGAGCAAGCTCTTTCAACTGTTTAGGTCGTCTTGAGCCAGTTTCCCTTAATGGTTGCCATAGTGAAACTTTTGAAGTAACACGGGGTATTTGGCAAGGTACACTCCATCTGCAGTGGGTAACTCCCCCTACCCACTGCAAGCCTTCGCACGCTTTCATAATAATGGCCAGCACTAGGTCACATGATCACAACCATCCAATCAGCGCACTCATCCTGCTTTAAGCTGAGAATCTAACACTGTTTGTCATTGGCTCCGGGCGACCCACATGGTTCCTAATCTTATATCGCACTGACATACCACGCACAAGCATGAAAGCCCTTCGGCACAACGGTATACCCTTTTCTTGGGAGTATTTTCTGCCATGATCATCGCGGATTGTTTACTGTTTACACGTGGTTTCCGCCATTCCGTCTGCTGCTGGCGACGCATTTGTAAGCTCGGCGCGGATTGGTCCTCAGTCGTCGTCGACGACTCGCGGTTGCCACCTAGTGGCCATTATTATGAAAGAGTAAGAAGGCTTACAGTGGGTAGGGGGAGTTACCCACTGCAGATGGAATGTATTGGCAAGGTAGCACGCTTTCACCCTTATTAAATGGTTTCATCAACGACCTGTTGGATGAACTCTCGAACTGTGATTCAGCAGTTAAAATTGGCGATGACGTATATAATTGTATGGCCCATACCGATGAAGTTACATTACTGGCTTCAACAGTGACAGACCTCCAGAGGCTTATAGATGAATGTTATGCTTACTCGTGCCAGTGGAGTTTTACATTCGGCATAGCCAAAACTAAATGTATGGTTCATGGAGAAAATCTGCCATCAATAGAGCTAAAGTGGTTTTTAGGTAATAGAAAACTGAATACGAGCGATTCCCTTGAAGTCTTAGGCGTAACCTTCCGTAATGATGGCAAAGCCAAAGATCAGGTGGACCACAGGCTATGTTCAGCCAGGAAGGCTGCATATAGCCTTGCTAGTAAAGGCTTTTCCATCCCAGGCCTATCTACTGGCACCAAACCATACTTGTATGAAACTGTGGTACAGCCGACCCTATTGTATGGACTAGAAAATATGGACCTGGGACAAAAAGAGTTTAAAACTCAATTCCTTTCAGGGGTTTACTATGAAACAGGTTTGTGGCCTGGGTTTACAGTCTCATCATTCTAAGCAGCTCAAGACACTCAATATTGTAACATTAGAAAGTGTAATGAAGACCAGGGAGGCTTCCCTATACAGGCGGATTTTCATGAGCGACACTCCGGTAAGAAATCTCAATAGCTACCTTCTAGCTGAGTACCGGACTACTGGTGAGTGTGTTCGTGGGACTCTCTTAGATAGGCTGTGGTTAAGGACCAAGTCCTGTATTGGTTGGGGTAGCCGGTAAAATCCCCAAACGTACGCAGAGTTGCTTGTTAAGTGGTGATGGTGTGGTTGACTCCCTCTAAAACCTACTTCACAGTGCCAATAATAACTGCCCAGGGTCAACAGAACATGTACTCGCTGGTCTTTTTACTTAGTCATTTTAGTGTGTTCTGTTTGTAACAAAATGTACTTTGTGTATTTTATGCATTCTTTGTCTGCATACGTTATGCATTTATTCTCTTTTTTGGGGGCTCTTAATAAATAAATAAAATGACCCAAGTGACCCCTTTTCCTAGTCCTGCACACATCCACAAAAACTGAACATTTCTCAGGGTATCAAGTAAAAAAAAAAAAATCAAGATGGTGATATAACAGAAACTTATACAAAACAAGTAAAATGACTATGTGGACCCTTTACGCACAGAAATTCCTCCATATTCCTTGAACCTTTAAAATGCATCACGCACCGTAGATGGCAAAATACCCAAATCCCTTCCTAGGTTTCTTTGAGGAACACTGTTTTTAAACTGATTGTTTCATGCACTTGTGGGCAAAGTGGCAACCCTCTGTCCATCTTTGCTCCTTAAGGACTAAGCCTTTCCTGGATGCCGCTTTTGGATCAAATCTAAATTACTGACCTCCTGACAGCCGTTTCAAAAAGCATCATCATTCAAATTTTTTAACCTCACTACTTGTCACCCATCCCAACTTTTTTGGGCCTGAATGGCAGGAATGGATGAATATCTACATATGAAATGAAGCTCAACAGACCAAACCTTAAACACATTGCCTCTGAACTGCTTGCAATGAGATACGAGTTAATGTAATTTTATAAATCACTGGTTTCTGTTTGCATGTACATTTTCCATACCGTCCCAAAGTTTTTTGAGAAGAGGCTGGAAACGGCTCGCCTCCAGAACTCAGCACCATGCAAAAACATAACCAGAGTAGTGCTTACTCCTCATCCTCCTCTTCGTCCAGGTCGTCAAACTCCATCTTCCGTTTCTTCTGAAAAATGCAAAACTTTCTTTCAGAAAAACAGCGCCAAGAGCACTGTAGCTCAGCTGGACGCCTGTAACCTTTGAAAAGCTATCAAATATTAGTCTTTACATATTTTATTGTCTGATGTGACAATGGGACAAATTGCTGCCAAAATGACTGAGATACGGCTCTACACGACATTTTCAATATGGCTGCCGAGGCAGCCATATTTGAAATCGAAAAGTCATATGCAAACTTTGGCGGCCTCATTGGAAGGAACATGCATGCCAAGATACAGCTTCAGAGGTGCAGTTGTTTAAGAGAAGATTACATTTACAGACAATGAACGACGATGAACAACGAACAACCAGGCCATGGCATAAGCACACTGGACCTTTAGTCCAGATGAGCTCAAGACTTGGCCAGCTGGAGCCCGTTAACTGATAAAAAGTCAAAGGGCTGGACTTCTCCAGATAATCAGAGTGCATCACCATTCTCCTAATCCAGAATATCAGTTCCCAAAGTCACACTCCAGGACAGGCAAGGAGGTTCATACCAGCAGGGGGGCCTTTGCTGTGGGTAAATTTGAGGGCCTCTTGATGGGGGATGTGTTGTGTTCCTCCTCCTCTCCTTCGTTATCAGAATCCTTTACGCCTGCAGAGCGAAACAGGGAGACACTACATGACCATGAGCACAGGACCACCATCCTCAGGGCAATCAGCACTCAAGTTCAATTCCCAAACATGCTGCCCCGTACTGTAATCCTGCCTCCATCAATAACACTCCCTGCTCTACACCACTTGAATATGCCATTACAAAAACAACCATGGCGTAATCTACTGATCTGCCATTTGTGCATGCAGAAACAACAAGTGGTACTTCGCATTTACTTACTGACAAAATGTTGGCCGCTGATGAAAACTGGGCCGGATCCAGACTTGAGACGAAATGTGATGGGCGGAGTAATCTCAAAGCCTCCTAAACTGATCTGAGGAAAGAGAGTTACAGTACTTTCACTTACAAGGATACTCCAATGGGGCCGTAGCAAAGGTACTCCAGCAACAGTAACAAGTTTTCCTAATAAAGACCATTCTGAAGTGGGCACCTGAAGCAGCCACCTCCACTAATTTCTGACCTGTGTCAGCACTGCAAGATTACACTGTACAAGTGGATGGGCTACAGTACAAGTAAATGAGCCATCAAAATAAATAAGGTTTCTCCTCTAAACGGCATTAATGCTGACAGCAAATTTGACAGGCTTTCCATCAAAACTGTTTGAGTTACTGCATTTTTAAAAACAGGACCAAGGGTCCTGCAGCTTACCAGCAAGCAGTCTTATAGTGATGATACAAGTTATGAAAATTTAATGTGAAGTTTGACATTTGAATCAATGAAAGTCAATGTCAAGGCCACTAAATAAAAGTTCACATACATCTATAGGACCTCCTGAAATACAAACATAATCTTAAGCTCTGAAGCTAGTTTTGGTGATACAAGTCATTGAAAATTCAATGTCAATTGTGAAATTAAAGGTCACAGAATGTCAAGTTGTGGTCAGCAAATGGACTTCATATATGACTTTCTAAATGTCGCTATACAAACCCTGGCTCAATCGGTGACCATTTTGGAGAGTAATTCCACTGTCAAGTTTGACCCACAAGGGTCACTGACAGTCAAGTGTTACCAAATGAAAGTTCATACATGACTTCCAAGATGTCATTAACACAAACCTAGGCTCTATCTGTGAACATTTTAGTGATGCAAGTCATTGAATTTTCACTAGGTCACATTTGACCTTTGAAGGTCAATACGAAGGTCACCAAATGAAAGTTCATGAGACTTCCTATATGTCTCTTATACAAACCTAGACTCCATCTGTGACCGTTTTGGCAATACAAGTCATTGTAATTGTGTTATGTCAAGTTTGACCTTCAAAAGGTCGCCAACAGTGAAGTTGAATGTCACCAACTTCCGATGTCAGTAACACAAACCTAGGCTCCATCTGTGACCTTTTCAGTGACAGAAGTCACTGAATTTTCTCTTGGTCAAGTTTGACCTTCAAAGGTCAATAAGAATGTCACCAAATGAAAGTTCATCTATTTTCAAGCCTTGAAACCTTTGAAAATTGTAACATTTTGCTTGACTGTGCACAGAAACCATAAAAAGTGCAACTTTTGGATACAGTTTTAATAATGAAGCAATTGAGAGACCACCATAAAACTTGTTTGTGGTGAAAGTACAGACAAATAGCTTTCTAATGATATAGGTCCCATACAAATTGAAGAATACTCCCATTGAGGAAAAAAAAAGGCCTGAAAATGGGTTACCACCCCAAGACAGGGGGTCATAATTGCCCCCACCACAGACCAACTGCAAAATATATACAAGATATCAATGTCCCAATGGAGACCTGAGTATGTGCACTTACACAAAGAGACATAACATTTTGAGATATCTCATTCTATTCAGGTCAAAGGGCCACCTGAAATATGCCAAATTTGGGTTCTGTCTGTATTTGAACAATGACAACATGGACATGAATGTGCTAATTTTGATCCTTTTACTTGTAAACTGTTTACTTATGGAAGGTTAATATTTCCTGAAAAAATGAAGTCCATATCTGTTTTAGTTTTTGAGTTATAGCCCCATGAAAATGGCTATAATTCATTTTGCCGCATGAGGGTGCCACGCCCACTTTTTCCACCCCTGCAGAAAATTAAAACCGCTGGGGGCATTGGGCTAAAACGTGGGAATTCATCATTTCGCCTGTGATCTGGAAAAACCTAGTTAATTTATTATGGGCACTGATTATAGCAACAGAACAAAAATCTTTGGATTGTGGACTTCTAACCAAAAAAAAAAAAAAAAAATTGAAACTTGATGTCGACAGTTCAAATAACACTAATAGCTAGTGTTTTAAGATTTTCACCACTTGTACTTACTGCAAATGAGGGTCAAACTCAGTTTCTCCCAAAAGTGACATATGTACAAGGTTTTTCCAGATCACAGGACATTTGGCCCCAAGTACAACACACTACCGAAATTTAAGGGAAATCCAAGACCATGACACTGAGAGCCCCGGTTGATTTCATATGGAATGACCCAGGGGGGGAAATGGCTTCAATTTGCTAGGGAGCATAAACACTGGACTGCAAAACAATAGAGAAGTGTCATGTGGTCCAAGTCCAGATTTACCCTATTCCAGAGTGATGGGTACATCAAGGTAAGAAAGGAAGCCCATGAAGAGATGCACCGGTCATGTCTAGTGCCCACTGTACAAGCCTCTATTAGCAGTTTTTTGGTCTAGGGTTGCGCAAGTTGGTCAGGTCTAGAATCTGCAACATTATGCAGCAGTAAAATAAATTCAGCAGACTCCCCGAATATAGTGAATGACCAGGTTACAATTACAATATATATATATTTTTTCATCCCTACAGGAACAAGCATATTCCTTGATGATGATGCGACTTCCTAGGGCTCAACTTGTGAAAGAGCATGAGGAATCAATTTCACTTATAACTCGACCACCAGGCCTTATGGGGTGGTTTGACTCTTCTGCCATCACTACTAGATGTCGACCAAAAAATAATACCTGCTGATTGAAAATAAATGTTGTAACATTGCATAAAATTGTCAAAAAAAGGCCATGATGAATGCGAGCCAAGATCAAAGCTAAAGGCGGTCCAACAAAATATAAGAGCATGTTACTTTTTTTTGGCCAGTACATGGTGGTTTAATATCTTCACTAATATTTTCACTTATGGTTATCAGGAGCATTGTTTACACAACATGGCACAAGCAAATAACAGTCATAAGGTGAAGAAGCACTCACCGATGGAAGTACAGACGGCTTCAGGACGGCTAACTGGACCCTAGACATCTTGCCTTCGAATGACAAGCCCTCAATTTCCACGGTGTGCAACTTGTCCTCAGCCTCCACCCCCAAGCACACCTGTAGAACATGGACAACATCGCTGGATCTCAAAACTAAAACATATACTTTCAAGCAGGCTGCCTACAGGGAAATTCAGTGCTAAATCATTAGAGTTACCTAGGTAATGGTCCCAAATTGTCCCAAATTTTACTGTTTTAAGTCCTATATGCATAATGGGGAAAAAAAACAACTTAATTTCTGTTCAATATAACTGTCTGTTTAGATTTTATGGGGGTGCCAATAAGTGGCATGTCCACACAAATTGCCCACAGTTTGGTTCCCTGCATTTTCAAGATGCCATAACATGAAAACAAAATGCTGCATTGAGCTCATTTTTCAGAATTGGCTCATTATATAGGATACTCTCTCATGCCATCATCAAAGAGGGCTGCACCAGGCTATAGAAAGCAAAAATTTTTATAAGATACTTGAAGCTCTGGTTGAATTTCTCTCAGATCCCATGCATTTTAAGTAATGCGTTTTCTTGTAGGGTAGGTCATCAAGTTGGCTTTCTAAATATGTGAAAATTTCCAACGTGCTACAAATAATCTTGGAGCCATGGAATGCCTTTTTGCTCACCCCCATTTTGAAGATGAAATGTCTTCATTTTTTAAAAACCTAGCTTTAAATGAAAGACCAAGAATAATCTGATAAATCTAGAGGTTGTTAACCAAGCTGTAGAAAAATGACTAAAATTACGGAAAATATCAACCATTACAGGCACCGATATGAGAACAACTGAATAAGCTACAAATCAGCCTACAGCTTATATTCTCATAACAAATGGACATAAAAAATAAAAATAATGTGGAAACCATATCAATTAAATGTCAGCTTCTCTTGTGAAGCATCAGTGCACTCGGCAGACCGGCCTTACCGCTTTGAGTGACAGCTGATGCTCCGCTTCATCGTCGTCCACTTTGACTTTGAATTCCCTTCGATCTGGTTTCAGCTCACACCCTGACGGCAGAGAACACGTTTGTGAAAACAAAATCATCCCTCGCAAAGCTCTTATTACGAGTAGCACCTTGCCTATGAAGCCTTGACATCACTACCCCAACTTACCTTCCACCTGCGAGTACAACACCAGACATTTGAAACAGGACAGATAAAATTATAATTATATTGCCTTGTTTATAAGTCTCTCCCGGTCCATGACTTAAAATGTGTCTTCGTGCCAATACTGGATGTGTCGATGCAAACATCAACAGCAGGCGATACTGGATTAGCATGGTATACAACAGAGCGGAGGAAATTTCATTTCAGTAGCCTAAATCTTCTAAATAAAATAGGCTAAATAAAAATTGGGAATGTGGAAAGGCTTTCTGAACCGTCCCACCACACAACTATAATATATTTGAGGTCGATGTCTGTCTGTGTGTGTATGTACACGTTTTTCTCCAACATTTCTCAACCGATTATCGCCAAATTTGGTGTGAATATCCACTTGGACACCAGGAAGGACTTGACGTCGCCCGATTTCTGAAAAACGGTCATGCACGCAAAGAAAACGGCAATTTCACTCCGGATAGCAGCTAGTCGGATAAAAACAGAGATATGAAAATGCAAAATGCACGTGCTGGTATCCTGATAATAAATTTTCGTGCAAACGAAGTCTCTAACATACATATTAGAATTTTCTTCTCTTGTGAACCCTCAACCACTAAGTTCAAACTGAGTCCATGCATCGGCTAGGTATGTGGCCGCAAGTCAGGTGTCACAACGTTGTTATTCAATTAACACGTCACCCAGTAACGTTATCTAACTGTTAACGTTAGGTACTTAGTGTTCAGTGAAAGTTTCATTTCTTGTGGCCAATTTGTTTCATGTCCCCAACTGAAAAACAAGAAAAAAAATCACTGAAGATGACTGACTGCAGGAAGCCGCAATCGTCCACAAATGACGGCATGAAACTGCGATCTTCCTGAAATATCCTGAGTCTCTCTCCCTCTGCCTCCTAGCTAAGCTAACTTTTCCTTACATGCACATTCAGCACCAACACATGTCAATGCAGGCGCGCTAACAACATTACTTGCTTTCCAGCTTGATAATGGAGCTCTTACTGCGTAATACTTGGCGTTTCGGGCTTTAAAAATCAAATGGTGAAAACAACAAACTGAACAGGCACATTCATCCGACCGACATGCTCACCGAATAAATACATTTGTGGTCTGCTGCCCAGGTCTGGATTGAAGTCTTCCGCCATTTTTTGTCTGCTTCTTATTCTTTCTCTTTCTGCTGCTGTTATGTCCCCACAAATTTCAAATGTGTATACCGCCACCTAGGTACTGTGCCAGATAAAGTGGATCTGAGTATCAGTTTTAAATGATAAACAAAACCATCATCCACCAAAGAGCCGAATAATTGAAGACACTCACAGACGCAGCGAATAATGTTGTTTATCTTAGAACAACGACACATATCCGGGTCGGCAGACAGATCATGGACGGTGATCGAACAGTCGATATTTGCGTTCAACGTTCTGGAAGTGGAAAGCTGAACAATGTTAATGACGGCTGAATTGTTGTAGCCTGACGGGTGGGTTTGATCATCTCTGCAGTAGCTTGACTTCTGGTGTGCTCCCAATCAGCAGTGCTGGGTGCCCATAGTCAGTGGTCCGAGAAGGGACAAACCTTGAACCAGCGACAGGGTTTTGGCCTGTCAAGGCTCATCCATGCACAAGAGTTAATGAAGGCTATCCTGTCTGGTCCAAACCGACAGAAGGGCGACTGTGGCACAAGTCGCTGAGAATAGTATTTACATTAGGAGTGTGTCTCAAGACACATTAAGTCATATGCTGCAGTGTAATGGATTTGTTAGCTGACCAGTCAAAGTGCCCATGCTAATTCTAGTCCACTGATAAAAGCCTTAGTATTGTGTACAACACTTTTGGGTGATTTCATGGTTTCTGGGATTTCAACCATTCCTTCCAATCTCGTTTACTTCCTTCACCTTGCTTTTCTATTTTACTAACAATACTAACAGTTTGTTGTTTTAGTCAAACTAACTAACCATAATATTGTTTATATTACTAACTTACTTAACATTGTTTATAGTACAAACTTACTAACAAGCACTAGGGATTGTATAGCTGCACATTACTAATTGACTAACGAGCTCTCAGCACTCGCCCTGCTCTAGTCTCCGCCCCTTGCCTTCACTCATTTTACTTTGCTGTGTTTCAGCAGATTTTCTGCACCTGGCTAATCACTGTCCTGCCTCTCACTCTGTGCACGGTAGAACTCTTTAACCGGAGCCGTATGTCTGTCAGTAGGCTGTCTCCGTGATCCCCGTCCGCGTTTTGGCTTTTGCCAATTTCTTGTAATCAGGAACTTTCTCATGTTCATTCCTTGGTAATTAGTCTGATCTAACTCACCTGTTCCCTATCATAGCATGTGACTTCCCATACGTGTATTTAAGCGGTCAATTCACACCCAGCTCTTGTCAGAATGTTTTCCCTGTGCTGTGATTGTTGATGCCTTGTACTCTGAGTGTTACACTTCTGACTGGAATGTCCCTGATTCTGATTTTGGCTTTTTCTTTGATGCTTATCTGCCCGTGTACTGTACTGGTTTTGCCTGACTGAGTTGTTTGCTGCCCTGTTATCGGTTTGGATTACGCTCACTGGATTTTGGTTTTGGACTGAAACCTGTGCCTGTGTACCAAACTGGTTTTGCCTGACTGAGTTTAGTGTTTGCTGCCTTGTGTAGTTTGGATTACGTCCCTGGGATTCAGATTTTGGATTGTGGACTTGTACCATTGCCTTCTGCCCTGGGTGGGGGTGGGGTAAACCCCCACACTTCAATAAAACCCACTTTTGCTGAAACGTCCTGGTCTCACACATTTGGTTCCAGAGCGGTACCTCACATTATCTGTGCATACCTATAATACTGTGATAAAACCAAAACCCATGGACTCTCAGGCATACTTAACTGCTAGGCTTTTGCTTCACACAATTTTTGCAAAATGGATTTTACTTCTGACCTTGGCATAGTGACCATGAACTTAAATTTTTTTTTTCTGGGCAATGTTCTCAAAAGTATCAACCACAGTAGCTTCAAATTTGGCATGCAGCTTCTTTGAGGGGTAGTTTTGCAACCTGTCAGTAGTGGCATTGGCTTTTGACCTTGGCGCTGTGACCTGTGCCCTCTCATAGATGTATGCTGCAACTTATTGATAATTTAAGAGCTATGGGGTTCTTTTGACACTTTGCATCAGCTTGTTCCCATAGGTACTGTTTCTCTCAGCAATGATACTCTTGCCCTTTTGATCTCAATGGGTCTCATTCATGAAATGTGAGCAGAACAAATTTGTGTGTAAACTGTTGGCAGATGGAAATTTCAGTGCATCTCTGCATTCATCAATATTTTAGTAGCCCCGATCTTTTCATAGCTACAAACAAAATCTACGCATGCTGCTGACCACACGTAATGCTTGTGGAAATTTAAGAATGCACATAATGCTTGTCACTATTGGAAGTTACTATTTTAATTCATATTGCGCTCTGATGTACAAAATATGCAGATGCCTTTAAAACACATATTGCCTAAACATGACAAACGATTAAAAATATCACATTTAAATTAATTGGCAATTGGCAGGTCTAAGATCCAGATTAGGTTCATGATTGAGAATTATCTATGTGAATCAACTCGATAGATTACACGTTCTTTCTACATGTTGAATGATAAGAAATAAAAGTGGAGGCATATGTCGCTGTCTCCGTCAGGTATAATTCCTGACAGAGGTCTCCCCAATTATGCCAGCGATGCCCTTGTCTTTAATTGATAGTTAGTCCCATTGAATAACAAAAGGTTGTAAGTGCCTAACACCCCTTTTTTCTGTGTTTCTTTCCATCCATTACCCTGAGTCCTGGACCGTATGAATCCTGGACCGTCCAAGCCCTGACCCTCACCATGAGCGCTGGCTGCTGCTGTCCTGATCCGGTCCTGATCCAGGTCTGCACCATCTGCAGCGTGCCACTTCCTGGTGCTACAGACGCCACTGTTCAGATGGACTTAAATGGAACTCTTTTACCGTTTTACTCTATTTGACTTTATTTTGTTATTTAGCTAGCCTGTGGAGGATGGAGTTCCTCCCTATAGTCGGGCTCCTCCTGAGATTTCTTCCCACTGGGGAGTTTTTTCTCGTCACTTTGAGGATTTTTCTTCCTTCTGGGAGTTTTTTTTTTTTCTCATTTGCCGTAGTGGGGAATAGGCTGGGCACTGCCCTTTAATTATTTAATCTCTCACTGTGAAGCCTATTTGGGAAAGTCTCTGTGAAGAGCTCTTTACAAATAAATTGAATTGAAGTGAATTTCCTGATGAAACCTGTTTTTCTGCGCTACTACAGCCGCTGTAGTACTTCATGGTGCAGGAAAACAGGTTTCATCAGGAATGTCGCTTGCGACCTTTTGTTATTCATGGGACGAGTTGTGACTGTGAGGCTCCTCCTCCTGTGGCTGGTGTATTTATTGTGCGCTTATGCGTTTCTTTGCCTCCAGTTTCATGTCAAACCATTTACCATTCACCTATGACATGGTTCTTCGGACTACAGAGACAACATTAACAGCATCCGTCTCCTCCCTCCAGGCCTTCGCTTTGCCCGTCCCTGTCACACCACAGCTGACAGATAAAAATAACATGATTTTTCTTAACTCCACCCAAAATTATTTCTATCTCCCCTTCAGAATAATTCTTTTTTCTTTCTCTCTCTTTCTTTGTTTCGCCATGATTGACAGGCCGACTGTATGCATCTACACCTTATACGGTGGTCATTGGCAATTCATGGGCAGGGATATATGCTAATAGCTGATTACCGGGAGCGTGCTGTCACTTTACGAATGATTGGCATTCATGATCATACACACGTCTTTACGATCAGATCTGAGTTTCCCGCGGTGTTCATGAATCCAGAGTAGGTTTTTAGTAGCGTGGGCTTTTATGTGCAAATCTACGCACAAATTTACTAACGTTTCACGAATGAGACCCACTGTCTTTTGTTTCTGCCCCATAATGCTTAATTTCTTTTTTATTTTCGCTGCCATCTTGGATCACTGCTGCTGCCATCCATTGGCCGAGGCTGAAGTTCTTGCAATACAGGACCAGCTCTTCGACCTGTCCTGAAATGACTGGGTAAAATACTTTAAGCATAAAGCAGAATTTTTATGGGAGTTGAGACCTTCTTGCACCCAATCAAGAAGCTTTTCATTTGAAGAGTAGAAAGCATGCCAGACCTGCATTTTGAAATTGTGTGGAGGTGGGCCCTCATTGAATTCACTGATTTAATTCTCTAACAACCTACCGCATTAAAAAATTGCAACATAATAGAACATCAAGAAAAACTAGCAGGCATTGAAAAGAATGAGGCTTTTTTAAACAATATTGATTGATATTTCTCACTTTTTGCATTGATTAAACATTCTGTATGGTACATGACCTTAAAAAATATGAATAATATTGTCTCATTAAATTAATAAACGTACATGAAAAAACATCAATAGGAAATTATAAGCAGCACAAATTTTCATAAAATGAAAAATGCAAGCCTTGCCATAAATCAATTTTCATTTGAAAGTCAATATGTCCATTTCTACTCATCAATGATTCACGAAAAAAAAGTGCAAAACTTGAAAACATGACGCACATTTCACTTCATGACAAGGGGAAAACTTCCAATATTTTGATGTACCGATACCATCTTAACTCCTGGAATTTCAAGAAAATTGGTAGAGAACTCAGTGTTATTGTTAAAAAAACACTCATTCTTTCAAAAGCCGTGGTTCAGTAACTTGCACTATAAAAGTCTGTGTTCCAAATGCCATTTTTGTAGATCTTTTTCAGATTAAAAGAACTCACAAGCCCAAAGTATAAACAACTGCAAAAGTGAATAAACTCAAACCCATCAAACATGTACAAAAAGACATGCATACTGGCACCCTCTTCCTTACACGCTCTAAACACATATACACATAATCCCTTCCCAATGAATTTATTTCAAATAAAAGTTTACATCCCACAATGGAAATTGAGGCACAGGGGAGAGGTAAATGGCAATCTGTCAATCAGTTATTACTCCTCCCATTTCCTCAGATGTAAATCGCCTCCCACCCACATTTAGGTCCCACCCTGAGAATGCCCCCCCCCCTCCCCCCCCTTCTGCTTCCTGAGTCAGACCACAGATGCCAGAGAGGTCAATTTGTTGTCATCAGCCCATGGCCGCAGGTTCTGGAGAGCGTAGAGGGAGGAGTTGTGCAGACAGAGAGGGTCCTGCTGTCGGGGCTGGTTTAGAGTCTTTTGGAAAGCCTCCTGCTGCAGCTGCAGCATCAGGCGATTGGTCTGCTGCCTCTCAGCTTCTCGCTCCTCAGCAGTCTGCCTCCTAGTGGCGGGAAGAGGAAATCAAAAGTACTTGGTTTTGTTTATTGCCCTGGATGAGTTCTCTTATGCATTCCACAAGCGCAGTAATGTTTGGGACAAGTACATATTTATTTTTCTTCATTTGGCTCAGTTTTCATAGTAATAGTAGTGTAATTAAAAATTACCCATGCTATGGTAGACATTCTCAGCTTTTAATTAAGGGTATCTTTATACATTTTGGCTTCTCAATGTACAACCTCAGTTCCAGAAGAATTTGGATAATGAGTAAAAGGTAACATAAGCAGTTAAACAGTAAATCCCTTTTACTTGTACTCAAGTGAAAAAAAAGCAACACAAATATGAATAAGTAATTTAGCTCCTCAACTTAATACATTTTTTAAAATAACACCTATTTTCAAATGTGGTGCCTGCACCATGTTCCCAAAAAGTTGGAACAGGTGCATGCTCACCACTGTGTAAGATCCCCTCTCTAACTAGGTTTTCACGAGATTTATTTTAGATGTGCACCTTTTACCAATCTCTCCTTGCTCTGAACTAGGTAATTTCATTTTAAACATTGTCTTTTAACTCGCACATTTTATATATGTCAGTATTAGGGCCGGTTCATACTCTACGCTTAGTACCCGAGCGAACGCGAGCACAGGTCCGTTCCATTCCGTTAACAGAGAAGCCTGAACGCGCGTCCCTTGCTGCTCTGTGCCACGTTAAAAAGCAGTACACTGCTCATGCAATAGGGGGCAGCAAAGTCTTCTCCTTCTCCTCCCCCCCTTTTCTTTTTGGTGTGTTGAACACAGCGTATGGTGCATTATTTGCTTTATCTCCCCTATTGAAATCTCGCGGAAATACACGCGTCGATGCGTCGCGTTACAAAAATTTGGACGACACACTCTGCTACGCAAGGACGCAAGATGGCTACCTTGCGTCGCTCGATGTGTTGTCTTGCGTTCACGCTCGCATACCTTGCGTAGAATATGAACCGGCCCTTAATATTTCATTTTAATTTTGGCTACGTCTGTGTTTCCAGAATCTGCTGTCTTTTATCTTCAAAAATTGATCTCTGTGTTCTGCCTTGGATGAGTTTTTGATCACTTTTTACCTGCATTATCTTTCGTCCATGTTTATGAAGGCTGCAAATATTCTTGTTGGCACTGCACTTACAGTGTCTGACATAAAACATTGAGATTAACTGAAATTTTAAAACATCAAATAAAAAA
Source organism: Gymnothorax reevesii (assembly GCA_029721435.1). Classification (NCBI taxonomy): domain Eukaryota; kingdom Metazoa; phylum Chordata; class Actinopteri; order Anguilliformes; family Muraenidae; genus Gymnothorax; species Gymnothorax reevesii. Next base: position 108,124,260 of record CM056579.1, read on the forward strand.
AATAATATTTAAAAAAGCTAAATTTTAACCAAACTGCTTTCAAAAGCAACTTTGAAATGGAAAAACATAATTCTATGGCGTATAAATCTGTGCATGCTTTTAACCTAGCAGGATTTCTCTTTTGTCATCAGCAGTTTTTGTGGTTGACTGTATTTATAAGTCAGACAATAAAGCCAGGAGGTAGATGTCCAAATCCCATTAAATCAACTCAACAGTTTCTGTGTTGCAAAACGTCTTTAGCATTGCAATATGAATGAGCAGTTGCACCACTTCCTAATTGAATTCAAGGAATAACTGCAAATTTAAAATTTAAAACATACCTCCATTTAGTTCTCCTGTTCTGGAACCAGGTTTTGACCTGAGCGTCAGTCATTTTCAATGTCTTGGCCAAAGAGGCACGTTCAGCAGATGCAAGGTACTTTTGCTGATGGAAGCGCTTTTCCAGCTCGCAGATTTGCATCCGGCTAAAGGAGGTACGAGGTTTTTTTCTCTTTGGGGGCGTCCGGTTCTGATAAGGGTGTCCAATTCGCCGGGTCATTGCTTGTGAGGAGAGACAAAAACTGTGGGTTTTTAAGTATGCCATGAAACACATCCTGACTTTTCTTTATTGCACCTTGTGACTCGGAAAGAATCCTTTTGTGTATCATAGGGATAAATCATGTATCAGCATGTCAGAGTTTGAAATAGCCACAAATTTTGTCAATGTATTGCAAGCATTTCGCGGCTGAATGTTCTTTTTGCAGGTCAGTAGCCATTGTGATGACAAATCCTCAGCCACTATATCATATAATAAAGTCATTTGATACATGTTGCATAATTATGGGACTCTTCTGTTCAAGGTCTTGATGTATCATCTCATATTCAACACCATACCACCATATTTTCAGTAACGTTCCTCCAATACACCAGTTTGAGTTATGATTTTTAAAGACAATGGCTAAGTCTCTGTTTCAGCGCTGCTGGATCTCAGCATGGTATTTGATATAGTTGACCACAATTTTCTCCCGGACAGCAAGGCTGGAAACCTGGATGGGACTCTCTAACATTGCCGTAAAATCCTAACTGCAGGATAAAGATTACTTAGTGTCAATTGATAATTGCAAATCTGAATGTACAGCAACGACATGTGGAGTTCGCCATGGGTCCATTCTTGGGCCAGTTTTATTTTACACCTATATGCCCTCACTTGCTCAGATTTTGAAAAAAAAAAAACACAAATTATCCTACCATAGTAATGTAGCCGACACACAGATTTATATTACAATAATTCCAGGTGACTATCTTTAATTGGCTTTTGTTTTTTTTTTTGTTTGTTTGTTTGTTTGTTTTTATATCTATTCTCATGTGAAGCACTTTGAATAACCTCAAAGTGAATAGTGCTACACAGATTACATTTGACCTACCTTGGCTACATAATCTTTTTCACCTCTTTGGTACTGAAATTTGTGTATTTGTTACTGAGTATTTGATTGATTTTGCAACTCTTTATGAAATGGAGTTTGTACTCTTAATCATTTTTAACGGAGCTGTGTGTCCTCAGAACGCTCATTGCAAGAAAGTGAATCTGCTTGACTGCAAGTCATAATCGGATTCCATCCTTGCCAATCCGTCTTTGTGTTGCATTGTGTTTATATGTTTTGGTAACTCTGACATATAGCTTTTTAGATTAATGAGCTTTCTAGGGAAATTTGAAGATTCAAAGTGCTATTTTAAGTTTTAGCCAAAGGACACAAAGCTGGTTGCAATCACCAATAGTCAAAGAAGAAGAAAAATTTCCCTAGATCTTGACTTGCAGTCGTGTGGATTCCCTTCATTCAAAATTGAGAGCATGCGCAGTAATTGCGACACAGCTGCTTTAAGTTCTTTTCAAATATGTTTATCTTTTACTTAAAAAAAATGGTACTGTACTTTGATATCAGAGTGTTTTCTGAATGCATAGTGTGCAGTCATGATCAATGCTTATTTGACTGACTTTGAATTAATTGGGCCACATTTGCTGGTAAACCATGTAAAGCTGTCATTAGATTTGAAGCAATTAGTATGAGAGAAGGGAAAGTACATGTGTTCACGCTGATGCACTTCCTTTCGTCAGAGGAACTCTGCCAGCGATTGCACAGGATCTGTCTCGGCTACAGCTGAAGATTGCACAAGACCATCCGGACGCTCCCACCTACTCACCTGGGCAAGCACCCTTGAGAAAAGCGTAGTCAAGGAGCGGACAAGCCTCTCGCAGCAGGGCGAGATCAGGGTAACATCGTTTTGCTAATGCTTCCATGGAGCTCCAGCTGGGGGGCCTGCTGATCTCCCCCTCTGGATATGGGCAGAGTGCGTCCAGGGAGGGGTGTGTCACCCCGCCACAGGGGCCTCCCGCTGGTCCGTCCACTGCCTGCTCCACTATAGAGCAACAGAGGGAGACACAATCAGGGTCCCCGTTCTGAAACCGCTGCACCGGTGGGCTGGTGGGGGCAAAATAATATTTTAGAAGAAGAAAACACTGCGTACATTTGTTTTGCATGAATTGTGCATTTAGAATCCATGTATATTTTATATATTATATTTTATTATAATATTCATAACAATGTATAATAATTTATTAGTATAATATTTATAGCAATATGTAATAATATATTATTTTATATTTTATGTATTTTAGATTTTTGCATATCTTTTCAGTGCTTTGTTTCAAAGATCGTTTTGAATTTTTAATTCATCATTTCTCCATAACTTGAAAATGTGACTCTGATCATTTTTGTATTATGGTCTACATTTATGTTAAATTTTTTCAATTGAAATTTTGCGGTACTAATCTCAAGCGCTCACTTGTTGTTGTTGATATTGTAACTGGCAGTCGGCCCCATGCAGTGAAGTTGAGGGATTTAACAGAGAGAATGATGTGGAAAAATTAGTTTTTTCCTCTATTTTTGTATTATTTATATTTATATCTATATTTATATAGATAAATCATTAGAAAGGTCTACATTTTCAAAACTTGCTTACAACAAAAACACGCAATTTTGTCAGGTATTTTTCGCAACTAGGCGACGGCAATTCTCTGACTCTCTGAATGGAAGCGTGCCTAAAATTTTGTCTGGAAAGATGACAGGACCCAAGAAAATTCACTGTGTGGCCTGTAGGAAAATAAAATGCCAAGCTTTCATCCGGGAAAGAATTTGAAGGTGGAAAATTTTTTCCAGATTCCATTTTATTTTTTCCAAATTTTGTTAAATTTTTCTGAATTCATTTTTTTTTGCATTATAATGGCTGCGTTTCCCAGTTAAGAGCGTTCTTAAGGAGTTAAGAAGAAACTCTAAACAAATCTGGGAAATGTGGCCAAGCTCATTTTGACATCAAAAAGTATCCAATGATGTCGGAGATAACTAACTTTTCTGCAATGTAAAGGAGCTGTGACAAGATTACTACGCATGCTCAGAATATGAAAATTGTTAATGAAACCTGCTCAACTGCAACTCAAAATCTGATTCCATCCTTGCCAATTAGTCTTTGTTTTGCATTGCTTTTCTATATTTAAGTTACTCAGGCATTATGCTTTTTACATTAAAATGTTTTCTAAGTAAAAAAGATGATTAAAACCGCCATTTTAGCATTTTAGCCGAAGGATTTAAAGAATGTTAGCTAAACCGCAAATAAACATTGAAGAAGAGCTGAAAACTGAAAGCATGTGGATTTATGAAAACTTCATGGACCGCAAAAGGGGGTTTGCAGGCCGCTCATCCTTGATGATCCTGGTCATTTTCATATAAAATGTGTGGGGTCAAAAAGCCCAAAATGAAGAAGCGATGCCTTAGGCCTACTTACCCCCCACCTATGACATTGTTTTCCCCTTTAATGGGATAATTGCGCCGTAGCAAATGCGGCAGCTCAGTTGGGGCTGCAGATAAGATTTATACTCATTAGCATGATACTGTCTTGCACCCGAACGATTGTTCACAAGGCAAGACCAAGTAAAATGGAAAATAACGCCTTTTTCAATTCACCCTGGGGCTTTGGCCAGAGATCATCTGCACCTGTAATAAAACTATCAGCATATCACCGTACATAAATTGCAGAATAGGACCATTACTACTCAAGAACACTTTCATGATTATTATCGTAGCGGCAATCTAATGAATAGTAGGCTTAAATTGTTCTAAACCACCAGACGAGTGCAGACGTCAGGCAAATGCGTGATAGGCCTATACTACGAAAGAGATGATTGCAAGGGAATAACTTGCCTCCAATTTAAATTGTGTGTAAGAAATTATAATTATCGCATATTTTTTCTAAAAAAAAGCACCCGTTTTAGTTTTAATTAATTGACATTTTTTATAAGAAACTCTGGTTTCGTATTCCATTAAAAATAAAATGCGTGCACAAGGTGTCCAAACTGTGACCGTGTCCGAAATTGGTTTTTAAAATTAGTTTTAAACATCATCTATTCAACCAGTTTGCACATCATTTTTTCATCATTACTATTGACTGATATCGAAATAAAGCGTTCACCATAATAATAATAATAATAATAATAATAATAATAATTATTATTATTATTATTATTATCATCATCATCATCATCATCATCATCATCTTCATCATCATCACCATCGTTCGATTTTTTAAAAATTGTCATTTTTAAGTTCATAACCCGTATGTACAATTAAAATGTTTACAGCCTTGCAGGTTCAAACCAGAATATTTTTTGCTGGTTTCATAAGTGAACCCAACCTTTTCCTCAGTTAACTTTTGTCATAACGGCAAAGCATGAGCATACTGGAGCAATAAGCGACGCCAATCGTTCTCTGGAGATCAACAGCGAACGGAAAAGCCGCGCATTTGATATATCATAACATATTATTATTATTATTATTATTCAGCCCACTTTTTGCACCCATACCACTTACACATTCGTCAACGTAGAAACTTTTTTCAAACATCATAATATCCCACTCCATTCTGGACATTCAGGTATCTTTTCAAATTTTTCATAACATTTTTACCTTCAGGGAACTTTTTAAACTCTCCCCTCATTCATATTTTCTTCTTCTGAATCCATTCAAACAATAAACTTTTCCACATCTTTCAAACGTTCAAGGCATTATTCAACTTCCAAATCCAATTAGAACATTTGAGAATATTCAGCTTTGTTTGAACCAAAGTTATAATGGAGGTCAATCAGAAAAACAAAGTTCAACCCTTTCCACCTATTTCATACAATCACAAAGAAACTCCATTCAAACTTCAAAACAAAAGCAGGGCGATTTACATTACATTTCGGATCCTTCATTCCTTGCCCATCTGTCTAACTCTTCCCAAATGCATTCTGGGTATCATTTAACTTTCGTTCAATTTAAAGAGTTCGAAATGCTGAACTTTGTCCATAGTATGAACAAAGTTTTTCGCTTTGCATGCATCCATGTGTGTCCAAGCAGGCACACACACACACACACACACACACACGTATGCACTCACACGCACACACACAAACACACACACACACACACACACACACACACACACACACACACACACACACACGGCTTACCAACCGGATTTTATTTGCTCACTCATACTTCCTGCTAGGAATACCAACATTCAACATTTCCACAGCTTTTAGACATTATGCGCATGATTCAAATTTTTATTATAATGAGTACTTTTCAAAATATTCTACTTTTTGCGTTTTAAATGCCAAATTTTCCTCATCTTCAATAGCATATGTTCTTACGGACATGGACAGAGCCACAAAATACACCTCATTTCAATTCCAAGAGAAAATTAGCCTGAACTTAAATTTGGTTCAACGCATCAAATGGTATGTTTATGTTCAATAGTATTCATACCCCCTTGGAAAAAATAAAAAACGAAAACCAAAATTATTAATAATAATGATAAAAATAAAAATTGTTATTATTATTCTCATTAAATTGTTAAATAGATAAATAATGTAAATACAACTCTGTCAAACTATTCCTTCCCATTCAGCCGCTTCTTCACTCAAATTAAATCCAGCTATCCACAGTTGAGCGTCAACTTTTCAAAGGGCAGCAATACGAAAATGGCCACGTTTCCCAGATTCATTGAAGAAGATCTTAGCACTAAGAGCTTCTTTGCATGATTTCACTCGTGTAATGTAATGATTTAATTTTATGTTTTCATTCTTATTTCTGTGTTATTGGTCTTTATTTGCGTCCGTTTATTTTCAGACATTCTGCTGCGTGCGCAGTGGCATTACGCACGTTCATTTTTAACATTATACGCCACTTGCTACATCAAAACTTCATTTGTGTGCACGTAAGTATGTGGAACACTCGGTTACTCTGACATCGACCGATTAACTGAGCTCCAGTTAAGAAGGCAGTTAAGAAGGGTACAAAGACACGTGTTAAGAGGCGCACTAAGAACGCATCTGGGAAACACTCCTATCTTCAGGCTCCCACTATAGTTGAACTCTTCTTTGGAGCCTTCTTAACTCCTTAAGAACGCTCTTAACTGGGAAACGCGGCCAATGTCGGTCAGTTTGCAGCTTTTGGATGCTTCATCCATTTCTCACTTTTCCAACTCTTCACACATACACAGATTCTCGATGTCATTAAACTTTCGAATCCATTTTAAACAATTCAAATTCATTAAATTCTATTCAGATTCCCGCCAGCAATCCAGTTTCGCGTCAGCCATCGATAAAATGAGTATTGCACCCAGCTTTTACTATAATTCGCATCCTTCAGCTCACTCCCATGTTTTTGATCCACAGAACCAAGATATCTATTGGTTGATGTATTAGGCCTATTTGTATTAATTCGGCATTGCTTCGTCGATTGGCTATTCATCTTCATGGTAAAATTATGATTTTACTTATGGGCCTATTGTCTTAATGTCTTTTTTCATTTGGAGATATTGTTTCTCAAAAGTTTGGGGCACCTTACCTGTGAGCCTGTCTTTTGTAGCGTATCGTCTGCTACTCTCCATCCATGGAAAGGTAAAGTTCCCAATTCTGGATACTGCAGGTGCGGTGGGTATGCCGGCCAAAATGCCCGCTGGATGAGAGGAGGGAACCGGGTGAGGTGTCCGAGCTGTCGGTCTGTGGGCAGGAACCCGAATAACCCCAGAGTTTACCTTTACGTTTAAATTCGAGCCCACTTTCATGTTAATGTTGACATTGCGAGAGCCAGCGAGCCCAGCAGCCGCGGAGCACGCTGAGTCGTATGCACTGTTGCAGCCATCGGAACAGACGCTGGAGCACAGCTGGTAATCCGTGTCCCTGGTCCGGTTCGGCAGAATGCAGCTTGTAGGTGGGTCCATGCTATTCAAAATCTGATCAATCCCGAAGCTAATAGGCTCGTGTTGATGATGGGTCTGGTTGAGTTCTTCGGCCTCACTATGCTCCATAGTTGCGTCCATTTTCAATGTTATACGCCTATTACCACAATAATGGGTTCAAACTGACTTCAATCCTCGAGGCACAGTAGCCAATAAGACCATAAAGTAATTTTAATCACCAGGGTAAAGGTTAAAAACATAGGAGTACGCCTATGTATTTTTTCGAACAAAACCTGGCGACCATTGAGATGCCATAAAAAGGACATGTCACAGAAGCAAGCAAGTAATTCACGGCAAATAATCCTCCTAAATGAATACGAGAGTTGTGGACAGTAATGGTGAATATCCATGATCTGCGTGCATTAACATAACATTCCACTCTTTGGACTGATACAAGAATATTACAATTGACGAATATGGGTAAAATAAGCACCATTACTCGGTTAGTCCACGACAATCGCTCACGTCCAGTACACATTCAAACACAGCGTTCATAGCAAATCCTGAAAAAAAGCTTTTCAAATTTCCCACAGTAAAAATCTTTGTTTTGTTTTTTTAAGGACCTACAGACGACAATTTCATCAAAAGACTTTGCCGTGCAACTATCACTTTGTACAATGACACTCATGGTTATGCATGAATGTTAATAGAGAATACAATTTCTGCGTTAGCTCTACCCGACAGGATGTTGAACAGATCGCGCGTCTCATCGGCTAAAACCCAGCCAATCACGTTTCGATTGGCTGTTGGGTGTCCAAGATGGGATGACAGTGTGGAAAGCCTCTCAGTGTCCTTAAAGAAACATACTCATTTTCCAATTCGCACAAGTTCAAGTTTTAAAGTAGGCTACAATAATATCCGTCCGTCCATGAGTGCGTCCCGACCGTGTTCAGGCATAGGCTGAGGCCACTGTTCATCGCGAAAGGTGCTGGGACCGTTGATTGCGAAACGCGCAATGCGAATTAGTTTATTTGCCAATTCCACTGTAAAATGCTGAGTTGCTTCGACTCTGGCCTAACTGACGCAATGAATTGACAGGTGACTGATTATGATGAAATGTGATATTTTCTCTTAAATGTCATGATTTTATGTTTAATTTATTGTGCTCCAGTAAAGCACTTTGTGGCCTTTTTTTGAAAGGTGGTACACAAATAAAGTGCATTCTCATTATCATTTTCCATAGTTTGTATTTTATGCCATGACCCTCATACACGTCTGCCTTTATGTAACGGTGGACAGTAAGGTTATTTAATTGCATTAGTTAAAGACATCTTGAAGAGGACAGAAAGGCAAAAATGTGGGCTCGAGAGGAGCTGTCAACAAAGGCACGCGGTGCAGTAAATCATATTTAGATTCTAAACCAATTTCAACGGTGAAAAACTTGTCAAACCAGTTAGGTGTATATACGAAACATTTTGATGCATTTTTGAGGATTTAGAATAGTCTTTATTGTTGTTTTCTGTCATCCACGAGACTATGCTAAAATGTCTTCTCTTAAATTAACATTGGACATTAGTATTACATCGCGAAAATAAAACACTTCACAAAATCAATTATCATGTTTTACTCAGATCATGAGTCAAGTCAGACCTCTCCCCCCTATAAGAACTGAAGTTGAACGATATTTTAGCGCTCAAAACGTTTCATTGGGTAATTAATGACGCTATTCGAACCACAGTGGTTCCCATTTACAACGGACCAACAATCGTTTGTGGTCATAGCCATTATTAAGAAATTAGTTTATTTCATCATCCATTGTACTGCACTGTAAACTCTGATAGAGTGTGAACTCAAATGTTTTGTGGAAAACCGATTACTTAAAAAATGTGTAGGCCAACTTAATTGCATTGTGTGGAAGGAACTTAAAGAATAAAAGGTTAAGTTATTTTTTACATGTTTTAAGTGCTGTGAACACAAAGTCATTAAGTTGGCATATCCAATTTTTTTGAGTTAATTGGTTTCCACAAACATTTGAGTTCACCACACTATCAGGGTTGACAGTGTGCGGTTATTTATCAGTTGCTTCCATCGTCCTATTGGAAACGCACCCCTGGCTCAACTTGTCACCAAATCATCCTCTGTGAATTAATTGGCTCGAAATAATGTTGTCGCCGTCTCCACCTCAGCTGATTTGTGGTGAGTGCTTTTGCGCAAAACTGCTGCAGTGCATCACCCGATAAGGATAGGAATAGGATAGCTTGTTATGGTTTCTGAAAAGCGTCGTAATTAAAGATGTTCTCGGGAATCATTTCATATATATTTCCCTGTAATTTAGCAGGACAAGTTGGGAACATTAAAACCTTGGGATCACCTCTAGTATTTCAAATTGGCCTGAAGTTCCGTAAATTTGATAACAGCAGCTGCATTTGACGCACCCATGCATAGGCCTATATGTGAGAATAGATTTCATGGGTTAATCTCGGAGCTGATAGAATTAATTCTAATTCCAGTAAGTAAGTGCCCGAACCCCTGTATACATTTCTAAAGGGATTTTACTTCAGACACTTGAAGGTAAGTAGCATGTAGTCAACTTAGAAGGCTATTATGTTTACCTCAGGCGGTGAGAAAAGTTTCCCATTGATGGGGCAAGTTGTCACAAGTGCATCCCCTCTATCTTGCTGTATATTATTTTAAACTGAAATTGGATATAACGATGTGCCTGAGACTTCATTTATTTAGAATGATATTTATTTCACAGCTCAGTGTTAAAAAAGATTCGTAAGAAAGAGCGAGAAGCGTGCATAAGCCCCAACTCCCATACAGGCCATGTTATTGCCTCAGGTAAGCGCGGAGTGCTTCATTACTCAAATAGATTATAATAAACTGACTTCAGTCCCTTCAGCGAACCATTGTTAAAGATGCTGCATTACAATATTTTATTACCATGCTTTGCTTTAATTGGTTTCATTTATAACGGTGATCACTAAACGAAGGCAAAAATTAAATTGGGGTTTGTTAGGTTCGCGCTGGCACGGCCAGTAGGCCTACTTTAACCTACTCTTTTTAGTGCTCAATAACAATAAAAAGTGAATATCATTGTAATGTTTTATAATTAAAATGCGAAATTAGAATACTGTTTTGCCTATTATTTTGCCTCATTGTTCTTTAGCAGTCGCTGTAAAAGTGACCCGTTAGACGCCGAATGTCAGAAAACACGTGAAGGATTGTTTCGCTCTTCTGAACGTAATTTGATAGGGACCAATATTGTCGAAGAAAAATACAATTAGGGTAAGAGCGACTGTATCATTGCCAGATTTCTCGGTGTATTTTGGGCACATCATTTCTCAGGGACATGGTTATTGAATTAGGCTATGAAACAGAGGCACATGGAAATAACGAACATGGAGAAGATGAAATACAAAATGTAAAGCGTTAAATGAGAGGAAATTAGGTTTTGGGTTGGGTCTTAAGAAAGTGTGGTTGTGTGTCCCTGCCAAAGGGGAATAAATTAAAAATCGGCAATAATAATAGCTTTTAATGACGTTTTATACTGTTCTATGCGTCTTCATCTTTTCCTACTCATTGTTTTTACTACTATTTCTCTGCAGGGCTAGAATCTGTTCCGGCGCATACATCTTCGTTTCCCCATTCTATCCTCACTGAATGTCGCCTCCTCAAGAGCAGAAAATGCAGTTAAACTGAGAAAACATCTGTCTTGGCTTGTACTCACATTTCCTGAAGCCAGATAGCCTATAAAAAGCAAGAAACAGGCCGCATTTTAATTCATTCTTTCCTGTAAATGATTCGCAACATTTCTATGTCCGTTTTCTTTTATTTATAACGAAGAGACACATTACTTTTGTAACAATATGGAACCACAGCATGCAGTATACAGTTGAACACAGCACATTATTTCCCCACTCACTGCAAAGATTCTTTACCCTATATTTAATTGCCTGACACTTATTATCGGAAACACAATATCCTCACTACATCCTCAACCCGACTGAAATGTTTATCAACGTTCATCTCCAATATAAATTCGAATATCTACTATTGATTTTTATTTTATCCCCCAAGCAACCTTGAGCGCTTGAGAAATATTTTCATTCGCGAGAAAGCTGAAATAAGTGTGTAATAAAACAACGAAATATTTAATTCCTTTTCCTTGTGTTGCAGTTTTATTATAAGCCATTTTTCATTTTTTATTGAATTCAACCCGAGCATGCCTCGGTTTGCCCCAGGCTGAAAAAGGTCAAATTATTTGCGCCTATCAGCACTGGTTTGCAACTGACTGAATCTGTTCAAGTTTTCCGCCTTTGATTCCCAAGCTTTTTGTTGGTATAAGCTAAAAATAAGTTTTTTTCTATTCTTATTTGATGATGGAATGTCACTCTTGAGGACAGAATTTGTACTTAAATAAATATACTTTAAAACCGGGAACAGGAGTACAGCTGTTAAAGGAGCTGTGTCACGATTACTGCGCACGCTCTCAATTGAAGTTAATCCTTTCACCTGCAAGTCGAAATCTCGAAGGTATTTTCTTTCTCTTATGATTAGGCTACTGGAGATTCAAACAGCTTACACTCTTTGCAACCCTTATAGCAAGTATGCTTTTGGGAAATGCGCCCCATGCAGGTCAGGACAAATCCCAAGTTTAAATAAAGGGGTTTTTTGTGCTTCCACTATTTTCAGCGGAGTGTTCGCAACTGCTGTAGGCTGCCCTGGCGTCATGCTTTTTATATTATGGAACTTTCTATGGAAATACAAGGACTCTGGGTGCTATTTTAAGCTTTAGAAAACTATAGTAGCAACTTACCTCGTTCATCCATTCACAGTCAATTGTTCCAAAAATTTAAGTTAGGACCTGTGATTTCGGGAAACACGCCCCTGCACTCATTCATTTTCCTTCAATGAAAAGCTTCCTGATTATGAAAATAATCAATTCATTGGTAAATAAACAATTTCTCTTTGAATGCAGTATAACTAAAAAATAAGAGCAATTCAGAAAAAAAAGTTTATTCATAACGAGAGAGAAACCATTAACAACTTAGCTATTTGTGGAATAATCTGCAATGCAGACTACTTCTGCTTGATTGTTTAAATCAAACCAATTAGCTGGTCTACACGTAGGCCTACACAATTTTGAATTACAAAAGCAAGAGTAGTCAAAAAGCAGTAGGTGGCAGAGGTGTTTGTTACCTCGAAGTTTCAAAAACAATGATTCTCGTATAAAAATAAATGCGCGCTCTTCATATGCGCAGGCACATCTCATTTTATTCTGTGCTCTGTGTTGGGGGACATTTAAATCAGATTCATACACTTCAAAATCAGGTTGCCAATGTTTATGTTCCGTACTGAGCTGCGTGCCAGTGAAGATTTACGCGAGTTTAATTCATTTCCCTTTTTCTATAAACCTGACCAGCATTTTTCAAACTGTTACCGTCCTTAATCGCTCTTGTTAATTCGTAATATTAAAGGCTTCAGCTGGTTGCCCGGAGGCGCTTGTTGAGGTTGGGTTCCAGCGTTTATCGATGCTCGTGATGAATCGGTACCTTCCGGCGATGCTGCTCTTCTGGGTAATAAAGTACGACTAAAGCAGCGACAATAGGAATTTGTCACAGTTTTCCCTGGGTAATTTGCGACTTGCAGCCATCGTATACGTCCCGTATTAGGGATTAGGATACGTATGTTTTTTTTCTTCACAAAAAGAGAAATTAAATTGCATTGAAAGGACAGTCAATGGCCACCAGCGCTTCGCAAGGCAAACACGATTTCATTCAAGCCTACTTACGAAAGGATTGCCTACGACGCATTAGAAGCTAAACAAAGCCCGCACTGTTCAACTACTGCCAGGGAAAATTCAGAAAGCATCTAAAAGACTTCTGATTGTGAAGCGTGTTTCAAACATATTTACCTGGTGTGGACCTTTCTATTTAAAGTTAGGAGACTAAATTAGGCAAGTCATAAAATTCGAATACCATTTTATTTCAGTAGGCTATAAGCAAATCCAAATTAAAGGCAATTACATAACTAGAGGTAGGCTAACCCTTTTCACCTTGTGATGCAGAAGCTGACTAGTCCCTCGGTTACGATAAAAACAGGCTACTGTTTTTCTGACCGGAAGTCAATGCCTGCCAGTAGGCTACCAATAATATCGTTGCACAGATATCAGACGATAATACGGTCAATTGAGGTTGTCCTCTCAGTTAACACAAATAACCTCAAGTCCTAAAATAGATGTCATAATCAACATAAGACCATGCAGCCTGACAAAAACTGACAATTTCGACTCTAGGACGGACAGACAGATTTACAGACAGGCAGACAGACAGACAAACAGACAGACAAACAGATAGATAGATAGATAGATAGATAGATAGATAGATAGATAGATGGTCTGCGAGCGATTTGTTCGATTTGTTCCTTCCGCTACAATAGGCCTACTTTTTTTAGTGTTCACTGTTTTTACACCCAAATTAGGTATTACGGTTCCTAGGTCAGCTGCTTCGCATTATCCAACAACTCAATTCAGTTTAAGCCGTCTGACAGAAGCCGGAGACGCCAGGTCATCCCCGAGGAGCAGAGAAGTCACGGACTGCTGCTGGAAATACAGAATAATGTAATTCTGCGCGAGCCAAATTCAACTAATTACTGCAGAAACAACAACAACGGGCAGACCTGCTCGTGAATGAAAATGGGCTGAAATATCACATATGTCGTCACGTTCTGGCTGATAGTTGTATTGGGGTGAAGATGGGTGGCACAAAGCGACAAGAAAAAAAAAAAAGAAAAAAAAAGCGCCACTGAAAGGTACAGTTGCATATGATAGTTTGTTTTGTACAATTAGCTTGATAAAACACCATGACACAGGAATACATTTGGAATGCAGTTGAAAATGTTCACAGAAAGAGACCACAAAGAAGCATTGTGCCATTATGTTATGCTGGTGCCGCAATCCACAAGCTTATTAGTGAATGAATGCGCACCTGGCAGTCAGGGGCGAGAGGACAGTGATGAACACCGTCGCATTGCAGTGTGATGTGGATTTGAGCCCAACTTGCCCCGACCCATAAGTGCCGCATACAAAGCTGTAATCCTATTTGTCTTCATCAAGAATGATGAATTAGAGGCGAATAGCGGGACTGGCCTCGCCAGAATAGTCTGCTGCAGCTGCACAGTCGTAATATTGATAAAGTGTGTTGCATGGCAATCTTTATAGTGGCCTCATAAGGGGTTTTGCAGGATTAAATCGCATTTGTGAAGGGGTCCTTTTTCAAAATAACTGCAAATTGCAAGAAGTTGTGGCCTGTCTCCTGCAAAACAATGATTATAACAGCAAACAGAAGCTCTAACAAGGATCTATAATAATTTTCAATGTCATTACCAAGAACATGCACCCAAATACATTAATAGGTCTGTTGAAGATGAAAATATTGGAAGATACAGTATGTTAGATAAAAAATTGAGCTCAACAAGCTATACCTCAACAAGCTTTAAATCCATAGGATGTAATTATTTCATGCATTCACAATACAAATTGGGAACCTGGTACATAGCAAGGACAGAGGACATGTTGTACCCGGAAGTACATTTCTGTATGTTTTCCAGTTGTGTCTCACCGAAATGGCATGATGATAATTCAGTGGCAGGTTGTAGCCCTTTCTGATTGAGGATTATGGGAGGAATCAAGCTCAAGTTCAATTCATTATGATCCCTGAGGGCAATTTTTTTCTCACTGAAATGCAGCATAGGGATGGACAACACAAAAAAGAAAAACAATACAAACGTTATTCCAAAAAAAGACACTCAAGCGTGTATTGCTGTGGGTTCTAGTCCAGGGTAAAAGTCAAGTATTACTTCAGCAAAGTGCAAGTGCCTATCTGCTGAGCTAATATTGCCTGGTAAAAATGAATGCCCCCGTCTGTTTGTTTTAATCTTTGGTACCTTGAATTTGGCACCTGAAGGGACAGTCTGGAACTTAGAGGGTAGTATGAGATCAACATCAAGGAAGATATCATTGGCTTCCTGCAGGACTTGCCTCCTGAATGATTCAGGCAGACCAGTCTGACTGACTTCTATAGCCTTACTGTATTGCTTCACAATCCGGTCGACAGCATTTTTACTTTTCACACTCAGATTGCCAAACAAACAAATCGTAGAAAAACACAATACTGTCTCACTGAATAAAAGATTTATAAAACATTTTCCAACATTGAAAAGCCCTGATTTCCTTAAGCAAAACAAATTTTGGTGACCCTTCATACAAAAGATATCAGTATTTGCTATGAAAGCACAGTTTTCTGCCAAGAAGACGTTCTTGATACAAATCTCAACACTCTCGACCCTAAAATATTTGTATTCATGTCTCTCTCAAGCTTTTTCTTATAGTCATTTTGCCCTCCTTACTCCGCATTTGATTTAATCACGAAGCTTATGCTTCTCAACCCTATAAAGCCATTTGTTATACAACATATTTGATACACAATGTTTTGAGGCCCCCTGTGCACGTGATCAATTTCCTCCAAAATCTGTTGGTTGCAATCGGAGAAATTTCTTCTGTCCCCTAGTGGACACTAGTCTTGCACTATATGTAGTAGAGGAGCAGAGGTCCACTGAATACAAAATCAAAGATGGCCACCTCCACTCACCAACCTGCAAGTATTTTTTCCCATGGAAATCTTTGCTAATTTTGACAAAGTGACAGTAAGAATAACTTTAATATTTGTATTAATACTTCAATATGAATATTTGCTGGATTGAAGCAACTTAAACTGTAAATACACAATATTTTGTTGCTTATTTCATAATTGAACCAAGTTGAAAATACATGTATAAAATGTGACACCACAGTTATTTAAAGGTCCCCTATTATGCTACCTGGTGCATGGCTAATTAGCCATTATGAGCCAGTTCAAAATCTCCCCTCCCTGACATCACAAGGGGGAGTGACCACCAGAATAATGAAATCTGATTGGCTGCTTGGCTGAAGGTAGTCACTTCTTCTTGCCTCTTTTGGTTACTTCCCCACGTGAAAGGAAAAAAAAAAAAAAAAAAAGGAAAGATTTTGAGATGGCTTGTAACAACTAATTGGCTGTGCACCTCTCAAGTTTCCAAATCTTTATGGACCTATCTGTATACAAATGCAAAAACACACACGCTCATGCATGTGCATATTCACACATTCACCAAAATGCATGCAGACAGGCAAACATGCGTCTTATTGTAATTTTAATATCTCAGTTGATCCCTGGGGCCACTGGAAGGCTTCATCACTGAGCAATCAAACATGGAGCTCTGGATCGTTTCAAAGACTCCATCAGTTTCTAAGGGTGTACCCTTCTAAATTGATATTATTGGTATCTGTTGTGACATTGATATTCAGAGCGTTGAGCAGATTTGAACTGACTTGCAACAATCACTGATCCCTGCTGAGCCGATGAACTTGACTGGACTCAAGCTTATATATGTATGTCTATGCTCATCAGTTTACGAAGCTGAATGAACGAGTTATTTTGTTATACATTAAACTGAAAATAGCTACTATTTTCAAGGGGGCATGAATTGGACAAAGTGAACAGAAATCATGGGTGAATATGGGTAAAGTTTGGCTCCAAAATCAAAGAATAGTGAATTGCAAGTTTATTAACGTGACTTCTCGTTCAGCCCTGACGTGATAATACTTAACGTCCAACGCAGTGAGGGAGGGATTTTGACCTCCCAACTGAAACATTGCTGGGACAATCTCCTCAATGCCCCCATAGCCGGCGCCACTGCTTTGGCTAATAGCCATTCAACGATTGCGGGGCGGCTGGCGGAAATACGGAAATAAAGGCCTCCATTGTTCTCCTTATTGTTCTCTTGCAGATGGAGGCTGACACCAGGACACAGAGCCTACCTCTGGGCATGCTCAGTGCGCTCCCACCACCGTCAGCACATCTCCCACCGAACCACTGCTAATAACTGCCTTTGAATTATTAAATTACTCGTTGCTATTGGCAGGTGGGAGTACGTAACATGGCGAAAGGGTGTGTGTGTGTGTGTGGAGAAGTGCGGGAGGTGGTGGAGGAAGGGGGGGGGGGGTTGTTGGTTGGGGAGGGACTGTTGAGGAAATGAAAGTGATCCATAAGAAGGCTGGTCCAAAAAGACGAGCGGTAATGCTTTCTGATTTCTGTTTTGGTGGGACAGCATTTAATGCAGTGTCACATGTGCTCTGTATGGGAGGGGATGGTGTGGGGCTTAGGGTTGGCAATGGCTTTGTCCCTCATTTTGATGAATTTTTGAGAACGTTTCTTGTCTTGTATTGTCTTGCACCAGATTTTCCTCAATTGAGATATCAAAACTGACATCCTTCTTCCCAATTTTTTTTTCTAGGCCAAATCCAAGGCAAAAGAGTCCCTGGGAGCCCATTTTACTTGGAACATAGCGCCCATTTCGAGAACTGGCATGGGGGGGGTAAAGTATACAGTATACTAATTAAACGATAATGAGTACAACGGTAAACAAGATGAAGGTGATCGATAATTAGACTGGTTGAAGGTGAGCTGACATGCCTCCTGGTTTCTCCTGATCCTGATCATGATCATTGTGGTCAGAATGTTGATGATATCTTGGCAATAAACTTTTGCGGAGCAAGTCCTACACTGTGCAGACGTTATTATATCTTTTTTTAATGTGAATCTTCAGTTTGTCCTGCACAATACATTACATTACATGAACCGAGCTGACGCTCTTCTCCAGAGCAACTGCACCTGCACTAGAGTGGATCTGCATGCTCTATCTTTGTATAAATCTTTTATTTAATCTTGGTTTTCAGCAAGAGTTGTCCTTCACCTTTCGAACGCATATATGATCCAGAGTTTGGGAAGCTGACGGAGCGCAGAGACCCAGCCAGGGCTTGCAGATGGACCGGAGGCTGGCCCAGTGATTATCCCGTTAGTTTGAGTTGGGAATTGGATTATCCACATAGAGAATTGCCCGTCTGGCAACTGGGGCTTCATTTGCTCCAATTATTGCACTTATTAGGCAGCTTCATCCACTTACAATAATGAATGGGTTCAGAGAGGGGACGCTTGGGAATACTTTGTGAGGGTTTGTACTATTAACTGCAAATCAATGGGCTGGAGTGCTCTCGGAGTGAACCTTTTGTTAATTATGAAAATGACTGAAAACTGAGAAGATTCACTCCGAGAGCACTCCACACATAACAGGTGCTACTTGTTCTCTCCGATTAAGTAAGACGGCAATCATTCATCTGGACACGTATATGCTGTATTTAAATCAACGTTATTCAAAATTGCAAACCTGTCGACCATCACGCAAGTAGCAAAAATTTCTGTACTGAATTTAGCCCATGATTTCATTTCTGTTAGATCGCATATGGAGAGAAACCGTGTCTTCAGTTGCCAGTTACGATAATTGGAAAACGCATCAATAACGGAAGATGATTGACCAGGACTAATTGTTGTCATAAAGTACATGTCTGTGTCCTGCCCAGTTCCAAGTTCTATCTGCGCCCCTGTCTTGGTGGAAATTTTGTTGTTCACCCTCGTAGATAGATAAGATCTGTCTGTGGGTATTAACTGATGGTTGTGTGGGAGTGAGATTTTACACTTATTTTAACTACATTCATACAGTGTAGTGTATGCCTTTTGTTTCATTTTATGCGCAAACAAGGGTACAAACCTGTAGGACTGAAATTCACTTCGCAAAGGTTTGTGAATGGCGCCATCTAGTGCTAAGCAGAAGAAACTGTCCTCTGTATCAAAACTAAACCTCGGGCCTTCATCAAACTGGCCCCTCTCCCCGCGCCCTATCCACTCCCCCTCTATTTGTGTGTTCGTGTGGAGGATTTGCAGTGTTAACTGTTATTCCAAACAAATTAACACTGAGTGGAAGTGGTATGTAATATTCTCCATAGCGAGTTTACACTGCTGTAGACTTACTAATCACTCTCCTCTCAAGTGAAGCACTTCTTTTGTGTCCAGGATAGAGGAATTGCCACATACCTACAAATATGAGTTTTGTGTGTTTGTTTCTAAAATACAAGACATAAATTGCATAACCACAAACAGACATTCAATATTCTATTTCATGCACGAATCAGGAAACTCCAGGTTACATTGTATTTTGGAACGACCATACCATTTCATACCCAAGAAAATGGTACGTATTGATTTGACTGTAGTTGATTTCTGGGGTTGTGGAATTTATAGGACTGTAGGAAAATCAAGGATCAATTCAGTTTAAAACTGGAAAACAAACAAAAAAAAAGTAAAAATTATGCAGACAAAGAAGCAGGTAACAAGTTTTTTTTTTGTTTATTAAATTTGTGATTTTCTGTTCCTCAAGCTTACTATGCCATGAATGTAAAGAGTATTCCATGGTTGCATTTCATTCCATAGGGTTGATCCCTACCTTACACCTTGTGAGGTCAATTCTCTTTGTCACCAAAACTCTGAAGGGCAGCAGGGAATAGGGCTCCCAAGTAACGGTAGTTTGACATGCGCAAGTCAACTACTTTCACTGGCTATTTACCAGTATCGCAGGCGTTCATAACCAACCGCATAGTTTCCATCAGGCAACAAATAGCCTTAGACAAAAATGTAAAATGTCTGTATATAACTAGCACTAGCCAGTCGACTCTATTTTGCAATCAAACCAAGTTTGTTGGCTCTTTGTGCGCTATTAGCCATCATTGTCATCATTGTGACTTTCTTTAATATTGCTTAGTCGCTCACGTCACTTTACTTTGGTCGTCGCACGGCATTATAGGAGCAAAGTGATAATTGCCTGGTCACATCAGAAACGATCGTCATGTGGGACCCTCTGAAGAGATGAGTTTTGCATACTTCAGACTAGAATGCCCTTTATTATGGCTTTGGTGGTCATGGCCCTCTTTATGTTCACTGTAGCTAAGTATTATGGAAAAATACAGCCGTCCTTGTCTGCAACCGACACTTTGAGCTGCATCCAAATTCTTCTTCCTCTCAAACAGACATGAACCGGAAATAGGCTGGTAGTCATGACAAGGAATGTTTCAGTAGTCTGTTTCACGAAGGAAAGGAGGCAGTTAGCTCCTTACTTGCTTCCCTCTAGCAAGGAAACACATGACCAACCTTGGAAGAAAGAACCACAATTCTTTGCAGCTGTACCAACAGGAAATGCCAAAGTTTTCCGATGAATTGCGAATGTAATTGCGAATGTCTTTGCCGTCAAGCTCCGCAAAAAAAACTCGACCTCTTTCAGAGAATTTGGATGCACCCTGGAAGTTCACAAACAATGCCACACATGCCCACTGAGTGGTGGCCGAAAGATGTTCGAGAGTCTATTGAAGTGTATGGTGTTTTGTTTGTTCTGACAACTGTGAATGTCTGGCAATCCTTCCTGATTACAAATTGGCAAACTAAATAAATTCAACTGTCGCTTCTACATCTCAGGAAAAAAATATCTGATCCTGATGGAACACTTACATTGCTTGAAAAAAAAAGAGCAAAGCTAAAGAATTTGTTTTACGTCCATAGGCAGTAAAGACATGCTTAGAAAATAACTATTACAGTTATGTTCAAATTCATGCAGATGCCTCAAGAAGTCGGTTAACAAATTTGGTATTTCATTCATAGTTTCAGATTTCAATGATAAAATTAGCAAATGAGCCAGTGATAGACTATCATAACATACTGGAGTGTTTAGCAGTGCAATGGATTGAAGATGTGAGTCCTTTCAGAGCAGAAATATTTTCTGATCTTGTTATTGGTCAGCTTGAAGTGCAGTAATCAAGAAGCATGCCACATATTTTAATAGCGATACAACAAACACAACATAGGATCCAAATGATTTGACAAAATATGACACTTGCATAGATACCAGTACATAAAGCTTCAAAGGAAATGAAATTGTTAAAAAATTAGAAAAGGATGTTTCAAAGATGTACATCACATCGACTTCACGGTACCTTTCAGTCAAGAAGAAATGAAGGCCACGATTAAGTATACGCTAAAAGAAAGGTGGCAAAACAGTGGGAAGAAGAGAATAAGGGAAGGTTATTTTACAAAACTCAACCTATATTAAGAATGGTGATAAGCAAGGGGAGAATCTGGAGAAAAGAAACAAAGCTTTGTCTTAGTCATACAGAATGAAACAGCACATTAATTAGAATAAGAAAACATAAAGAAAGGAAGGCGTGAATTTTATCTTTAAAAAAAAAACCACATAAAACATATAATGCTTTACTGTCCAAGGTATGATGCTTAGAGTAGGGGACGTATCCCGAGCCTTAAGAAATTAAGTGAAGTTTTGATTTCCATGATATTTCACAAGGAAGTCCTGGGGAAATCTGCTAGGCTATAGGTCTTTTTTGCTTACATTGCAAGATTCCGGATGCACACTCCTTACCAGTTGGTGGCGGTAAAGCACAAATTCAGGATGTACAACTAGAAGAAGAAGAAGAAAATGACCTTTCACTTGTTTTTTTTTTTTCCTTCCAGATGTGATGTTAGCTAGTGGCGTGAGGAAGGTGGCTAGCACAATCTCAGCAGAGTCTTCGAAAGTGATTTGGTCGGACGGAATTTAAGTTTTCCGGTTTATTTTTAATAAAATATAAAAATTTCATTTTAACAGACTTGGGATCGTACAGCGACAGGCACGCATCATGCTCAGACGGATATTACAGCGGGTAAGGAAGCATGGTGTCCCGTGTTTATGTGACCCTGGAAGACTTGGGCCTTTCCCCGCAATATTTCATCTGTGCTAGTAGACTCGGCGGCTAACCGTATGGCCTTCTGATTGGTATTAAAGCGATATTACTGGTATACTTCGGTATTCAACTCGCCGTTTATTGTGAGCTTTAATGAAACTCATGCGGTTGCCTTGATACCACAGGGCGTTGCAATAGGAGCAGCTGACATGTTGGAATTTCCCTTGGTAGACCCGACCCAGCCCGCTGTCATTATATTTCTGTCGTTGGATTCGTTTTTATGTTGTGCAAAGACAGCAGCTGTTTACCTAACGCTTGGTAATAAGTGTGAATAGTGTAGGTGACAAGAGCACGGCTTTCACGTCTTCCAAGTTAACGGTCTCGCTAATTTAGCTGGATCCCTTGGCTTACGTTTTAGTTAGCTACACCCAGATGAATGAATTCAAGTCCTTGTTGATAACTAATGCCGGACCACCGACCTTCTGCTAACGCTAAATTAGATTAAAAACACGATGCAGTCAAAGATGGGGTTGTAATGGGTGTTGATGGTCATCTAGCGTCTGCATCTGCGGATATTGTTACTTCTCTAAAATTCTCTGATCACAGCGTCTCATCAGAGTGAGCAGTGATTTTCTCGCCGGTAAAAAAATATTATCCACTTAATCTGACGTCTGTCAGGACTTTTCACCGGCTGTAAAGTCACTGGGTCGGAACTTTCTGTGACTGTCGTACCCCTCTCTCTGACAGTTCGAGGAATGTCAGTCATTGCCAACCAGCAAAACCAGGCTATGCTACTCTCACCTCCAACTGCGGACACACCCTTTAACTTTACTTCTCCCCACCCTGCAAAAATTGTGTTTCCCATTTGGAACTGCGTCAAGTACAGGAAACGAAGAGCTCTGCCATTTTTCAGTGTCTTTAATGCACTGTTTTGAACTGCGGGATCGGGTTATAACACGACTTTATTCTTTTCAGCTCTGTGAGGCTGGTAATTGTTACTAGCAGTATGTCGAGACTTCTGATGGTTTTATAAAATCAACGGCCCGTGTCAGACGCCATCTGGTCAGCATGTTAACTGGTGACTGGTCTGAATGTCTCTGGTTTCTAGTGGCGACAGCTGCTGTTAAAACACGGAAGTGAAAATGCAGCTGTCCTCGCAAATGCCTCACTGGTTTATCTTTAGGTAAATTTTAAATTCACGCGCCGTAGACTCGTCCTGTGGAGGTCAGTAGACTTGGAACAAAGGAATTAATAAAATGTTTTGCCAACAAGAAGCACCATTCCCTGAGTGTCTTCAGTGTTAAAAAAAAAAAATCAGCTGCGGTTTGGCTATTTGGTCGGAATGGGGCAGTTTTTGCCTCAAGGTCTGCTGCACTGAATCTAATCCCTGCCATTCTTTTTCCGACGTTGACGAGTGTATATCTGTTGTAAGCTGTCCAGGGCTCAGCCTGGACTCAATTTAACCTATGTATACTGCGAAGTAATGGCGAGAGTGTGCGCCTAAATTAAAACAGTTGCCCCTGTTTCCATTCCAGATCAGGGACTTTGAAGTGCAGTTGGGAGACCTCCTGATATCGGCTATTTTAATTGACTTTTAACCTGGCTTGTAGCCGAAAGCACAGTCTTAGAGTTAATTGGGACTTGTACATTCACCAGTAAAATAATCTGTTTCTGGTAGTTATTTTGTTGCTTGGTTTTTGTGTAATTATCATTTTCAAGCAGAAGTAGATTGGTCTTATGAACAGGAATCCTTCGACCAGTACAGGAGGATCCATAGGATCAGGGAAGACCAAAAAAATTAGATCCCATGAGGATTGGGCTCTCTCATATTGTGATATAGTCGTTTTCTTGATGATTGCCACACATACACACAGTACTGAGTGGCATTGTTTTAGTACATCCCACAGTGTGTTGATGTTGTAGTTAAGATTTCCAATGGCCAAAAACCACAGCTCGCATCACTCCGGATCTCCAATAGGCAACAGTTGATAACATACATGGGTTCCTTTCCAGCACCATACACTTCAAGATTTGTAATGTAAAAAAAAAAAAGATGTTACTAACTGACAATATTCTGCAATGCAAAAGTAATATAGAGTATTTTAGTCACTCACTTCTTGCCGTAGTCCTGTTTGTTTCCACTCACTTGCAGCGCATCTCATCTTGCCCATTGGTCATTGCCTACTGCCAGCTCTGTGTTGGGTAAAACTTCTTCAAAAGAAAAATGGGACCTAACAGCAACCACTTTCCAGTAAAAATTTGATCAACTCCATGGAGGAACAACCCCCTGGGATTGTATTGGTACTTCAAAGAGTACACATTGTGTGTGGGCAACACGTGGTATGTGGGTGACGGCTCACACCAAGCAAGGCACCACAGCAGTCTGTCGATTCTTGCTTCAGTCGCATATTTTGCAGTATTCATCAGCGCAGTGGAAGTAAATGAGGTGGTTAAATTCAAGCATCAATTCATCTCTGAGACATAAAATCTTGCTGAGTGAGTTGGATTGTGCGTTGAACAAATTGGTAACAGCATATTGAGTCCTGTGTTCAGTGTTGACAAAATACCGCTTTAAAAAGATGGGCAAGTCAGTCACTCACTGAGTTAGAAAGGGATGGAGACTCACCGCTGTAATCCTTGGGACTGGAGAAAACACAGATTTTATGTTAACAGCCCGTCTGTTTTTTCCTTCCAGCATCAATGGGCTGTAGTGAGTGGGCATGAAACCAAAATATGGGCGGTACTATCCAAAAGACTGTCCTTGTGATGTCAAAAGGGGCACAAAATCAAAAACTGACATTGAAGAATGTGTTCTCTTAGGCAGGGCAGCACAGCAACAACACTGAGACAGTCATGTTTCATATATTGGCAGATGGTTTGGAGAGTGAGGAATAAATTCTCTGACAAGGTGTGAGGCAAAATATGCTTTTCAGTACAGGGAACCTTTATGCTAGGAAGGGGAACAGTATCAGAAATTATGACAACTTGTGGAGACAGTAAAAAAGAACTGGTTGCAAGTCTAAGCTCTCCAACAAGATCAGACAGATGCTTGGTAAGTCAGGTCAGTTGTTATAGACCACAGAACTTCAGTTATAGAAACAATTTTATGGGACTCATTGGGTCTAGTGGATGCTTTCCAAGGATGGACGAATGATCTGAAGCAGTTATATAGAACCAGGGGTACCCTATGGCGCAAACACTGTTCCATCATGATGTGCCCATATTCCAAGATGATAATACCCCAAACACACTGTTAAAAAAATTGAAGAATCATCCAAGAACACAATCCATGACCTGTCGCACTGTCTCCGAATTTAAAAAATAGTCGAACCTTTGTGGAAAGCAGGGTTTCCGGTTGAAAAAATTGGCACCATACAACGTGACTGTCAGGTTTTCAATTTATCGGACAAATGTTTGACATTCTGGTCAAATATCTGAATTTTTTGAGCATAAAAATGATATGCAGACTATGTAAGAATGATATTAAGGCATGTCAATTTATAGCGTAATCTTTCGATTGCTAAGTACTTTATATCAAATGAGTGGCGTCAATTGTACCACAGAGATATAAGAAAACTAGAGTGGACAATCCTGTCGTTTCTGTGGCAGCACGCCCCCGCCATCTTGTGTATGTATATCGGGGCAGACGTTCAATGGAAAATGCAGTATAACTGGCCTAAACCGTGCTCGAAAAAAACGAAAACTTGCTCATACGGGACAACAGCTGAAATTCCGATTTCTCTGCTACGTCTTCCAATTAAATAAACATTGAATACACCGGATTTAAAAATATGTATTTTTTAAATTAATTTTGTTGTTTGAGTACAATTCTTTATTCGTGTCCATTTTAAGTCTGAAAGGATAAATAGAACACGGAAAACAAGTCCCTAAGTTGTCGACACCCATGTTTAGCCTACTGTTTACATGTGCCTCAATGGGCATTTATACATACACAAGATGGCGAAGCTATACTGCCGTTTCCGCTTTAGTCCAGCCCATACGTCATCCACTCTAGTTTTCTTATATCTCTGTGGCTGAAACCAATGGGTAACGTCACAGTAGCTTCCTCCATCTTTTTATACAGTCTATGAGGTTCAGTGACCGAGTCGATAACTGGCTTCGCATTACCGCTTATCAGGAATGCGGAAGTCTGGTTAAGTGCAGCCAGATCCCTAAGAGAAACCCCGGGTATGTTAATCCAGCTTTATGGTAAAGGCCCTGGACTGGCTCACGCCATTTTAATAATGTGGCATGCTACCAACTTGAAATCAAATAGATGCAAAATAATAATAATAAACAAACAATCTAAAAAAACCCTTAATATTCTGGCTTGGGACATTTTAGCCTACTTTTTACTCATTTTCGCTGCAGTGAACTATGCAACTGCTGAATTAAAATTAAAACTCTCAAGTGTCTCTCCGCAACTTGCAATGCGCATCGGTCTTGTGACCTAATGCTCCCCCAGGGCACTTCGCTGCACTATATTGACACACTGCAGACAGGGATCACACGGGCTATTTTGGCCAGTTTAGCCCACTCAGGGTCGCCCACTTCAGACTGCATCTCAGTCTCTACATAATCCTTCTCCTGAGACCTGTTTGGTTTCAGAAAATAGTATTTATATTAGCTTGTTTCGACATGTCCGACCTCTCCCGTTATTGTTGTTGTAAAGCGTGGTGCATGCTTTGTCAGAGTAAATGAAACAAATGCGACAAGTTTAGTTCCGCGTGAAAAAAGTTTCACATGTAGGCCTGGCCGTCACATTCATAAAAAAAAAAAAAATAAATAAGATTCAGATTTTTTTTTGTAATAAAATGACACGGAAATTGATTGTTTTTATAAAATTCAAATTATCCTTAGAGGGAATCTTTTCACCAGACATTTTGACTGGAGAGGTTAAAAATTACCAGACTTCAGCAGATTTTACCAGTCAAAGTCCGGTAATTACCAGATAATGGAAACTCGCCACATCGTTGATCAATCAAAGAATTAGGGGCTTTCTTTCTTGAAGAATTGGGCAATATCCCTTGATACAGTACAGAATCTTTTGATGGCGTTCCCAGAAGGACTGGAATGGTTTTGAAGGTTTTGGGTGGGCCTACTCCATATTTGTTGCTTGATATTCAGTTTGCTTTATATTCAGTGTTCCAATTTTGTTTCCACCCTTGTACGTTATACCAGCCTTTTGAATGTGGTTTCCTGTCATAACATGGTGGGATGTGGCATGTGTGTCTTGCTGGTTGATCTCTTTTCATTGAGTGTGTTTGGGCGAATTAACAGGGGTTCTGCAAGAGTGCAGAGATGCCTGAGGCTGCAAACATTTTTTTTTCTCACTCATTTGCCCTCATTCTTTTCTCCCTTTCAATAACTGCCCTTCTGTTCCTACCAATACAGACTCCAGGAAAAGGTCCTGATCAGCCTGGCTCAGATATTGACAACGACCAGACCTCGGAGGTATGTTGTGGGCGTCTGTCAAACTGTGGTATTTACACTCTTTTTGTTCTTGAATATCAATCGTTCCTTGTGAAATAATAAATATAAAAAAGTAAAAACATGTGAGGTTGAGAACCCATGAACTCGGCCCTACTGCGGACTCAGGAGTGAGAGCTTCTCTTTTGCATGTTTTTGCCATTTTGGAACATGTCTTAATATTCTTTTGTCTGTAATTTTTGAGCTTGCAGCTTGACATCCTGTTAGTTGCATTGCGATTGCAAAATGTCTGATACATTTCAGATAAAATGTCGGCAGTTTCCTTTGCTAATCGAAAGCTAAGCTCCTTGGCTTCCTGACAGGATTGTGGAGATGCATCCTCCACACCAAGGAGGTCAAAAAGCTAATTGAAATTTTTTTAACATTGTCAATTTCAGTATTCAAAAGGTATTTCTTTTTAATAGTCAGATTTTGTTTGACTTTTTTGCATTCATTTTCACAGCCCAACATATTTCAAAGTTTGTATTTAATCTCTTTTGTGCTCTGATGAACAAAATAAATATTCCAACTCTTGATAAAAATATTCAGTTATGCCTGTTGCTCATAATGTTTTGACTCTTGTGGCAGAAGAGGGATAAAAACAATTGTCATACAAAAAAATAATGCATATTAGTTATGAATAATTCCTTGCCATTCAGATCAAAAGAACATTTTTACCCAAATAAATTGACTGCAGCTGGGGGGGCTCGGTGGCTCATCGGTCTAAGTGCGCGCACCATGAAGGCTGGGTCCTTCCTGCAGCAACCTGGGTTCAACTCCGCCTGGGGTCATTTGCTGCATGTCTTCCCCATTCTTCTCCCCAACTTTCCTGTCCAGCTTCACTGGATGGCTATCGAATAAAGGAAAAAATCCCCAAAAAATAATCTTTAAAATGACCGCAGGTTGCTATAATAATTATACTACTGATGATAATATTAATTGTAATATTAATGGAAAAGTTTTTGGTGATTTCTCTTTTTGTCATCCTGAGGAGGGTAGATAAACCATGACACCATGAATGGTTTCTTATTTTTGCACTTGGGGGGGCTCGATAAGGTAATTTTCCTGATGGACTGTCTGACTGATGTACCTTAGTATTTTATGCGTGTCTCGCTGACTGTACCAGTACACCCGTGCCATAATGTTCGCATACGGGGCTGAAATGGTCGGAACTACTTTCAAGTCGGACGTGTCTGTGGCACCCCGGGTGGTTTTGAAGCTGAGAATACTTGTAAAAAAATAGTATAACTGTGTAGAAAACTATATTCCTGCAAAAAAATTAACTAACAACCTAGATGGCGGCTTTTTTTTTTGTCTCTCTGTCATGATACTGATCATCAGAGGCTCCTGACGGACCCGTGTCTCACAAGTATAAGACATCCTTTATCATGACAGTGCGCATGTCAGGTGTGTTTAGCACACCAATTCATTTGGTACACTCAATTCAAAGTGAAGCTGGCATCGTCAAGTTTTTCTGAGGTAAGTAAACTTTTTTGAACTCAGTCATAAAAATGCTATGCTTAGCAGTTTGTGTATTGGATGCCTAAAAAATGATGCTTATCACATTTAATGTGTGACTTAGTGTGACGCATCTTATTTTAAATTACTTGGTTAGTTGGTCTCGCTAGATGGTAATGGAAGCCCTTGACATTGAACTGAACAAAGTTATATATTGATAACGTAGCTAGCGACACAATATCAAACCTTCTGGTGGGTAACATTTCTTCTTACCATGAAAATTCCTTATCTCAGAAAGATGTGCAAACACAACCTTGAATTGTTGTACTGAGTACTTTTGAAACCATCTGTCAATTCCCATCAGCAGTTTTGTTGGAATTCTTGAGTGTTGTCCTAAAGTTTCTGATGTGGTAAGAATTACGGGCTCAAGTTGACCCATTTTGGGTCAATCATCGTACCCAGTACTCGGTCAATATAGTACCAACACAG
This sequence comes from Gymnothorax reevesii, assembly GCA_029721435.1. Taxonomy (NCBI): domain Eukaryota; kingdom Metazoa; phylum Chordata; class Actinopteri; order Anguilliformes; family Muraenidae; genus Gymnothorax; species Gymnothorax reevesii. The sequence continues at coordinate 108,153,625 of CM056579.1, forward strand.
TACTGGGTCAATTGTGCCCAGTACCCATGGGAATAAAAACCACTGGGTCTCCGAACCTGCCTAAGGCAGTGGATTATTTCGACCTGGCATTAGTGTTAGTTATATTACTTCATTTGAATTATATAGCCTTACCAGTATGTGGTTATTTTGACCCAAAAACTATGTCATTTTTGCATTTTGAGTGGGTCAAAAATCAAATCAAAAAGGAGGTAAATTTTACCTGGTGTTATGCTATTAGATTTTTTTTTTTTTTTTTACTTTTTTATTATGTCATCAATTGAACCAAGAAGGCTGGCTACATGTAGCCTGTGTAATGTGATTTTTCGCCCGCTTGGCCTCCGATAAGTTTACAATAATCTGTTGGATATTAATTGGTGAATCCTTTTTAGTCAACTAGGAATTCAGAAAGGATGGAAACGATCGCTCAAATCTGGTTTGTCGGTTGTTTTAAATTTTTTTGGCTTTTTTTTATTTTTTTTTTTGCAAGAACTTAAAACACCCGTGTTGGGAAATCTAATCAGCAATTTTCTGTTTCACCACTGTCCTCAAAGGAGCACAATGCAAGTTTGTTTACTATCTGCGCAATTATATTTTTGTCTCAAATCGCCAACATCTCTCCACTACCCGCCAGCTACCTGCCCCTAAATTCACTGTAAAAAAAAAAAAAAAAACTTGGGCTCTGGAGACCACACAGGCGTCACAAACCGCATATAACATAACAAACCGTCCTGAGCAATCACTGACAAGAGTCCAGTTATGGAAGCATGGAGGGAGGGGCTGGCTACCTCTGTTTAGTTTGAGTTCGATTGTCAACGGAAGTGAAAGTAAACAAACCTGCATAGTGCACCTGTAAGAATATTGTTCCTTGTAATGCAGTCGCTTGGAATGTAGTGGTATCAAGATATTATGAACTCTGGACTTTTAATCTTCATTAAGGCCAGTCATTTTTGCTATTAGGTTTTTTCAAACAATGAAATCATTCTCTAAACATGAGAACCAACTTGGCCTAATTAAAAATGAATAAATGGCTTCTCCGATTGCAATTAGGTTTGGAAGAGGAAACAGTTTTGAAGCTCTTGATATGGGCTGTATTTTAACTCCACGTGTTGCAGTCAGTTTCTGTTTCTTTTTTTAATTTATGCCTTTCAATATAAATGTGCTGCTGTGGTGATATAATCATACCTGCAGGTCAGAAACTCTTTACTTTAACTCTAGTCCTGTCAGTTGCTGATTTATAGAGGACCCACACTTGTTTCCTGTGTGCCAGTTGATGTTCTATCATTCCCTGGTAGCTATTATCCTGTGTGCCAGTCCTCTAAGCATTAGCCTTGAGGCAGGAGTGGGGTTAAGAAGAAATTTGAGGATAGCGTTGAGCATTATCCACTAGTGTCAAATCAGCTGATCTGGAGATGGTTTTTCATGTACCCACAGTAGTCACGTAGGTCTTGGGGGAGGAATTTTCATGGTGAGAAGGAATTTTATGGCAACGTTAACAAGTTAGCGCACTATGTCAATTTTCTGTGTATTTTCTCTGATGCTGTCTTTCAAAATGGTTGCATTCAAAATCGTCATACGAGTTTGTTTCTATTTCAGCTCAAAACTGACCTTAGAAACAAGCTGAGAGGAGTGAACCTGGCTACTTGCCTCAGAATTTGAATAAATGGACTTGCCTGTGAAGCATACCAATAGAGACAGGCATTGTGTTTCTTTGCAAAGGAAGGAAAGTTAAATGTGCCACCAGGGAATGTGACTTGTGAGAAGAGGCACATAACAATGGGCTAAGGAGAACAACTCGATCAAAAGTAGAGGTCATGTTTTGATCTTCATATTGAAATGTATTTTAATGTGAATGTTATTTTTTAGTTGCTACCATTTTGACATGTTCTTCAAAAAACCAGAGTTAAAGTCCATGTTTAGTTCTTTAATTCATTTTGAAACTGAAAAATGTACTTAAATGTGTAAATATCATTTTACACTTTTAATTAATATCATCAAGTTATTTGTGTTGACATATAGTAATTTATTTTGAGTATGTTTTCATTTTCAATAAATGTGATTATTCATAGAGCTTTGTTTGACTGGTTTAATGCTGAATCAGCTCATTAAATGTTACACCACCCACAGAGTAAATTCTCAACCCGTGGGAACGGCGGAGCTGTGGGATTATGTAATGGGAAGGGGTACTGCAGCTGGGAAGGAAATCCGCCCTAATATATGCCTGAATAAAATCTGTATCGTTGCAATTTCAATATTTTTATGAGTTTAAACTGCATTTTCAAATACATTTTAAAATTCCATAATTTATTTATTACATAATTGATACATTTTAAATTATTTGCCAATTGACTGTTGTGTGTGTGTGTTTTTTTTTTCTCTCTCTCTTTTGGTAAATCCCTTTTAATTTTGAAGCTTTTATTGATAGATAAATACTTTTACAGATTTTTTTTTATTGTCCATTGACATATCAAATCATTAATTACTGTTTAATTTGGTCTTATTTATAGATTAAGTATCAAATTTATTAATACATATTTTTATTGAGCAATCTTTTACTAATTCCTTAAATGCTGGGTCTTTCCATGAAACTTGGTTAATTTCTGCATTTTGCCCGCTTTTTACACCAAATGATAAAATGGAAATGTTCACGTTTTCTGTAAGGATATATCTCGTGATGATCTGAGATGAATGCAAAAAAATTATTCCCTTGCTATGAGCCCCCACCCCCCCCCAAGTTAATGAATTTTTGATGAAAAATTGGGTTAAAAAAAAACCGAAAACAACTAGAGGCTCTGGTAGAGTGTAAACCTCCGCCAAGGCAGCACAATCCAAATCTTCATGAGTGGGAGCAAAGTTGAGTTATCGTGTGTCATAGGATTTCAACAAGACGACTGCTATGGTGGCCATATTGTTTCTCTGATCGCGGTGAAAATCAATAGGGTCCGTCCTTGATGTAATAGCAATCCACCCACAAAATTTCAGAGAAATCCGCGCATAACTTTTTGAGTTATCGCAAGTCAGGATTTCCAGATGGCTGCCGTGGCGGGCATACAGTTTCACTGATTGCGGTGAAGATCAATAGGGTCCATCCTTGATCTAATCGCAATCCACCCACAAAATTTCAGAGAAATCTGTGCATGACTTTTTGAGTTATTGCAAGTCATAGGATTTCCAGATGGCTGCCGTGGCGGCCATATTGTTTCACTGATCGCGATGAAAATCAATTGGGTCCATTCTGATATAATGGCAATCCAACCACAAAATTTCAGACAGATCCGTGCATTCGTTTTTGAGTTATGTTGTTGACAAACAAACAAACAGGGGCGAAAACGACCTCCGCCCCAACTCCGTTAGTGGAGGTAAAAATTAAGACATGAAAAGCGACATATCGGTGCCATGTTATCTTGAAAACATTTCTCTAAATTGCCTGAAATCCAGGTACAAATAAAGACTACATGTTAAACTTGATGCTCTTGGATGTTTTTTTTTTTTATTTTTTTTGGCTGGAGAGGTTTTCAATTACATGGCAGTCAGATTTGAGGTTTTGACCATTTGAAAATTGGAGTTTTTTTATGTCCATCAAGTCCATTTGGCTTGCATGCAGAACCTGACCATTCAAACACAATTTAGTCACAAGTGATTTTGCAGCAGTGTTAATTTTTGTAGACCACTCTGCCTTACATATTTACCTCAATTCCTGGTCGGTTTTAGATTTTTTTCATTCAAAAAAGTAGGGCACGATAATTTCTGGCTGCAACATCATCCTTGAAGGATTTTACAACTTCCTTTATTTTTTTTTCCCCAACAATGTCTTTATTCATTTTTATGATAAACACTTCCATATGTAGTGCAAAAATGCAAGACACATGAACAAAATCTTCAGTAAAATTAGCGGCACTCTGAGAGTACAAACCTCTGCCAGGGTAGCACAGTTGAAATCTTGCCGAGTGAACATGGCTCATAAGAAATTTCAGGATAGGTTCCATCCCTGATGTGAGACCAATCAACCAACAAAATTTGAGTAATGTCACTGAAAGTTCAGTTCTCACGTGCCGTGGCGGCCATATTGTTTGACCAATCACAGTAAAAATCAATAGGGTCCTCCCCTGATGTATTATCAACCCTCCTGCAAAATTTCAGAGAGATGCATTACTTTTTGAGTCATCTTGTACACAAACAGACTGACAGACAGAAAAACCAGCGCCAGCAAAAACATAACCTCTTTGACGGAGGTAACAAACATGAAACTCCCTGCCACGGCACGGCTGATATCTGGCTGGGTGGAGGACTGGACAGGAACAGGGACAGAAGTATGAAAGGTCACATCTACACAATAATGTATCCATAATGAACCTTTGGGATTTAGATTTATCTTATAGTCTGAAATCTTCTCAAATGTCTTAATCACAGGCAGAAACAGATTTTCCCATATATTTATGACAGATATGGACATCATTTGCACGTAACGACAATTCTCCTGGTGTCCCATATTTATTCCTCTAATGGTATTATGGGTTCTTCCTATTTCAATTGCCATAGTAACCAACATTGGGCACAGAGGATCCCCTTGCCTACACCCTGGTTTTGTTTGGACAATTGCTAAGTGTCACTATAAGTCAGTATTTCTGCATATGGTTCGTGTATAGTGATCTTGTCCAGATTTACCGATGGATGAACACCAAATTTTGTATGGTTGAGTCAAATAGCCTGTAGATGACGGATCTCTGGTTTGGTGATGATTGGACATTGCAGTTTGGAGTTGTTGCTCATGAAATTAATGGAGGTCGCACACCCAAAATTAATTTGCTTACCATGACCAAATCATTTAACAATGCAGCTTTGTTTAGATAACATTTCAAGACCGTCGTCTGAAGATTGTGTGTACCTAATTTAGTGCAAATCATTCGTGCGGTCTAGGCCTAGATGGATGTTAAAGAATATCTACAGTGGTGGAAAATCCAATCTTTGAGCATCATTTGGTCCTTTTTTCATCTGTAGTTGGGTATTCAGAGGAAAAAAATAACTATGACTGTTGGCTAATCAGTTTCAGAGGTATTTACCAAAACATAGTATTTTGGCTCGCAGTAGTGCATCCATGTGGCAGTTTGGTTATCTATCTATCCATTTCTTGAACGTTAGAAGTCTTCACTTATTATTTTGCATATTCAATGAGAAAATTGGTCAAAACTAAATAAATGTTTTTATGCTGGCTATTTTGCTGTGTTTTTTTTCTTAGTAACAAATTCCATCTGAAAGCAACACTGCAATGTAATCAATTTTACGCCACATTTTGCCAGTCCATGTCAGCAGTGTATGCCTCTGCTTATCTGCTTGTCAACACTTCAGACTCCACTGATTTTTGCATGGTTTACTGCAAGATGACACAAAACATTCAAATTAACGTAATTTGGAGAGAGTCCACAAAGGACTCTTCTACTAGTTCCATGTATGAAGTTGATACAGTATAAAAAGGGGGATTTACACTTGGTAAGAACATGGCAACGCTCCACTCGAGCAATACAAGGCATGAATATCTGACACTTTCCTGAATCCAATAACTCATCTCCCAACTCACAACAACGGATATTAGGGGTCGAATGCTGACCGACCAGGAAAAGGCATGGCTTCACCAATTAATGTGATCTTCTCCTGGGTCCAATATCCCAATCCATGACTCTATGATAAACGGTTTGATAGTAAAGGATCAAATACTGTGTATACTGATGAGGAAAGGGGGCGGGGCTTCACCATTTAACAGATGATCCTTTCTTGTGTTCACGACAGGTTGTGGGACACTTTACAGACATATATCATAGTTTGAATCTACATGAATGTGTTGATATTGAATCAGTTTAGATGTCTCGAAGGGGTGGGAACATTGGCAAAGAGTTATTAAACCTTTTGAAAGGTTCAAAAGTTCACTTCAGGCAATGGCACCTGTTAATTAGAGTGAAGGCCAGGCTTACCTAGCCCGTGCTCATATACAAATATTCCTGTAAAACACCAGAGTTCATCTTCGTCATGGGTGTTAAACTTCATCTGTGGGCTTTGGTGTTGTGTTTATTTTTTGTGAAAGACAACTGGTGTACTAGGAGGATACACAGTAGATTATGGTGCCCACTACTGTCCTACCATGCTGCCAGTACTGATTTGAAGTTTGGACTCACTGAGGAATGTAGGAACAATAGCGGCAGTTATGCTTGGACAATAGTTTTGAGCAGCCTTTAACACTACAAAGATTTCTATATCGGGTATGATATTGCTGTCAATATTTCATACTGTGGAAAAATTTCAGGATGCGCACATTTGCATGATTTTTGCCAGTGGTATGCCATCATAGCAGGGGTCAGTGATCCTACACCGGCATGGCGCCACACCTGCTGCAAAATAAACTTGCGATTTATTTTCTTTCGTCAAACATTGTCATGTGCACAATGAAACCAGGGAGCGCCCAATGCTTCCCTTGGTCTGCATTGAAGCTTTCATTCCTGTTTGCTAAATTGTTTGCTATCTGATCACCCAGGATGCATACTAATGCCAGGTGTATGCTGAACCATGCACTTGAGACTCTTCAGTCACATAATGGAGTGCATGAAGTCCATTGCCTCATTTGATCCAATGGTATACTCGGCGTCATTTTAAGCACTTGTTTGCATCCTCAGGGTTTCATCTGTCCCCAGTGCATGAAGTCACATAACTCCGCTGAGGAGCTCTTCACTCATTATGAGGTATTCCACGGATCTGCCAACCAGCCCATCTCCCAAAGACCCGACAGGTAACTGCATACTTTACAGTGCCACCCACTGTGGGTGCTGCCTGCAATATTCATGTTGGCATGAGCTTGTGCACATTCCCAGACACACTCACATACACACAAACATGAATGTATACCGTCTTCATCGTGTGCCCATTTTCATCTGGCCTTTGAAGTGATGTTTTCTGACCATATGTGGTTATTTTATAGCATTTCCGAATGAAAATACTTTTGACTTTTCGGTGTCTGTTCAGCCTGCCTGCGCGCTTGATGAATCCCACTTTCCTTGTGCGTAGGAACATTGTGTTTTTTGTTTGTAGTTGCGAATTTGGAAGCTGATCCTAAATAAGGCAGGCCCCAGTCTAAATGTTCTTTTTGAAGCAAAAAGCTTCAAATTTGTGAAGGGTATGGCTCAAATACATTATGAAAGCAGTAACAAAAGATTTTTTTGTTTCCTCCATAGCGACTTAAGAGAAATTTCCTTATGTCTTCCTTTGTTTTTCATGTGACTGATCAGATTATGCTGAAAACAAAGGAAATGCACATTTTATTCTTGTCCTTTTTGCTACATGTTTTCAGGGGAAACATTTCAAATTTCCGTGCAAACCAGACTGGTTTTCACCAAGATGGAGCATTTCTAATGGTTGAGTTGAATGTGAGCCATTTTTCAAGGTTGTACCTCCCCTTAATGGCTTTGAAAAAGCTAGAGATGGAAAGAAGCTTCCATTGCCTCTACAGTGTGAAAAGATCTAAGCCAAGGTTTCTCTCCTCTTGACAGGGAGGACCTGGTTTTTCTCCGACAGGAAGTGCAAGACCTCCAAGCGTCTCTGAAGGTAAATTAAAAATTACTGACCACATGCCACTTAGAAATGTTTTTTAATATTATCCCCAGATTTTGGGATTCTGAAGTGGGCTGCCTATCGCTTGCCCTTGATCCAATCACCATTTAAGAAGACTTCAACCAGACTTTTCAGTTAGGCTATTTCTTTTGTGTCCAGGTATTTATTCATTGGCTTGAGTACTTCTAACTGAATGTACAATACAACAGAAAGAAGCATAAAGTAAACAGTTGGAGTTAGATTTTAATTTGCAAGTGATTAGCTTTGGCGGTACGAGGTACGGTACGGACAAGGGCATGAGGGGTATTGTCGTCCCTTTGGCGGGCGGGCGTCCGGGCGGGCGGGCGGCTGCCAATTTTGTCCGGGCTATTTCTCTGTAACCACTTGGGTTAGGAAGTTCATATTGCATATGTGGACTCCCCATGGGGGGTAGGTGTGCCTTTTCGAGGTTTTGTCTCAGTTTGACTTTTGACCTTGCAGCAGTGACCTTCGGGGCTGAGGGGTATTGCCCGCCTCAGCAAGGCCCATTTTTTCATAAAATATGTTCATGTAGAAGAAGGTTGATAATCAAAGTTTTTGTTTCATTAAACGAATGTTTAAATATGAATATTTGTCTAATATAAATGCCATTACCATCATCCAGTGCCTACAGGGTCTTCTGGGTGTCTGAAGTCCAGGGTCTGAGAGGATCATTTTGGTCCAAAGTGGTTTTTTGACCCCCACAAGTCCCCCACCAATGGTACTATTATCCTAAAACTTATTTTAGTGGTGGAAAAGTTCCCATATACAAGGGAGAAACACATTTCCAACAGTAACATTCACTGAACTGAATCTTAGGGACCCCCAAAAAGAGAGAAACCACTTGCCGCTGTAATGTGAATATAGGCCACTAGATGGCAGTATTTACCTTTTTTTTGTTAAGCTCAGACTGGAGTCATGTTTAGACATGTCCTGAACATGTCTGGGGAAGTCTCAGAAAATTAAAAAAAAGAGGTCTAAATGTGGGTGGGGTCTGCAAAAGAGTATATAAGGAAAAGAATTGAGACAGTAAAGTAGTAGGAGAAATTGCAAGAAGATGACCAGACCTGCCATTCTGTTCAAGACCTGTGACGTTTCTTTTGTGGATTTCTTTGCCTGTGTTTGAGCATTTTCTTCATCCAGGACATCACCAAGCCACCCCACCAAAAAGGGACTGTAATTATTTCTGTTTTTTTTTTATTTATCAATCTTGGTCTTTAGTTGTAGGTTGTTATTAGTCTTTGTCTTTGTTAAAAATTAAATGTGTTTTAGTTGTTAAAACTGTGTTTGTCATCCCTTGCTGTTGCTGTTGTGTTATAAATGTAATAACAAATTGGGGCCATAACAAATTGGGGGCTCGTCCGGGATGGACCATTGTGTGAGTAATTTATTGAAAATCTAACATTCCAAATTGTGAAATTGTTTTTGTGAATTTTCCTAGATATATATTGACAACAGCAATGGATGATTTCTTGGCATCACCAACCGTAGGGGTTTTGAAGTCTTTTAAAAAGACAGAACTGCTAGAAATTTGCAGACAGTTGGAGCTGACAGAGGTAAAACCAGCCATGCGAAAAGCAAGACTGGCTAGAGAGATAGTTGAATATTACATTGATGAAAATGTGTTTGCACCAGGAGATCTGGAACAGTTTCCAGTGGAAAATCCAAATATAGAAATGGAACTTAAATTAAAAATGCTAGAGATTGAGAGGGAAGAAAAAGAAAAACAAAGGCAGTTTGAGTTAGAAAAATTAGCAAGAGAAGAAAAACAAAGAGAATTTGAGAGAGAGAAAGAGGAAAGAGCAGAAAGAGAGAGACAGAGACAGAGAGATTTTGAATTAGAGAAATTGGATAGAGAAGAAAGACTCCAAATGGAGCAACTAAAAATTAAAATAGCAATGAAAAATAAATTTTGTGCCAGTCAGGAGGTAAAACTGGTGCCTCCATTTTCGGAAAAGGATGTTGACAACTATTTCCAATGTTTTGAAAAGGTAGCAAAGAGTTGCCAGTGGCCAAAGGAACACTGGCCTCTGATGTTGCAAACTGTCCTCAAGGGTAGAGCTCAACAAGCCTATTCGGCTTTGTCTGCAGATGATTCCTCTGATTATGAAGTTGTCAAAAAGGTTATTTTGAGAGCTTATGAGTTGGTTCCAGAGGCTTACCGACAGAAATTCAGAGGTCTGAAGAAATCTGAAAATCAGACTTATGTGGAATTTGCTAATGAGAAGAAGGTTTGCTTTGAGCGCTGGTGTACTTCTATGGAGGTCAAGGATGATTTCAACTCACTAAAAGAGATGGTGTTAGTTGAAGAATTCAAGAACTGTGTTAAGAATGATGTTAAGACCTACCTTAATGAGAAGCAAGCACTGAACTTGCAATCAGCTGCCAAATTTTCAGATGAATATGTTCTCACTCATAAGTCCAAATTTCAGTCTAGCAGTAACAATAAATGGTCCCAATTTCAGAAAAAGGGTTACGGTGATACCCAAGATTCCTCACCCAAAGACAAAGACAAATCTGGTGATGGTGCTCAGAAATCCAGTAACAGGTCTGATCAAAGTGTGAAAGCTGACAGTGACAAAAGTGGTCTAGTTTGCAGTTATTGCAAGAAATCTGGTCATGTTACAACTAACTGTTGGTTCCTTAAAGCTAAGAAAGAAAAAGAAAAGGATACCAAACCAAATGCCTTTGTGAAAACAAGGTTAGAAACCCCTGTAGTAGATAACCAATCTGCTAAATTGCCTGCTTCTTGTGGGGCTAAAAAGCCTAATACAGCTGACTTTGTGAGGGAGGAATTTCTTCCATTTGTGTCAGAGGGATTTGTGGCTCTGAATGAGCATACTACTCCTGTCCCCATATATATCCTAAGGGATACCGGAGCTTCTCAATCACTTTTGTTGATGGACTCCTTGGAGTTACGTGATGAGACCGCTTCAGGGGATTTCATACTTGTACAAGGTATTGAAGGGAGGACTGTATCTGTACCCCTGCGCGCTACATTCTTGAAGTCAGATTTAGTTACAGGACAGGTAAAGGTGGGACTTATGTCAAGTCTACCTATAAAGGGTGTTTCTCTGTTGCTAGGCAATGACCTGGCTGGGGGCAAAGTAGTTCCCCCTGTACATCTTACTTCACAGCCGAGCACTGAAAATGGGGATGAGGACCCATCTCTGTATCCTTCTTGCGCAGTGACTCGTGCTATGGCCAAGAAGGCTAAAGAAGATGATGTTGTGGTGCCGTCCAGTACATTGAATAGTCAGGACTCAGGTGGTTCGCCTCATGACTCTGATTGGCCTACTATGGTTTCTCCGTTTGAGGACTTATCAGATACTTTTATCAGTTCTCTATTCAGCCAGCCGGATGGGTCTGGTGATTCTGATGTGTCTGGAGACTTGTCTCTGTCCAGAAAGCGGTTGATTGAGGAGCAAACTAATGATCCTGAAATTTGTGTACTAAAGAAGAGAGCCCTTCCTGAAAAAGAAATAGATGCAGTTCCAGTTGGGTATTATCTCAAGGATGGTGTGTTGATGCGGAAGTGGCGCCCTCCTGATATCCCTGCCAATGCAGATTGGGCAGTGGTCAGGCAAATTGTTGTTCCGAAGGTCTATAGGAATGAGATCTTAACAATGGCTCATAGTTTACCTTTAGGAGGTCATCTTGGTGTTAACAAGACTGTTGATAAGATCATGAAACACTTCTTTTGGCCTGGGCTTCGGAAAGACGTTTCCAACTTTTGCAAAACCTGTCACACTTGTCAGGTAGTTGGAAAACACCAGTTAGACCCACCTGTAGCTCCATTGCAGCCTATCCCAGCATTTGGGGAGCCATTCTCTAGGGTCATTGTTGATTGCGTTGGTCCATTACCCAAGACTAGATCTGGAAATCAGTATTTGTTGACAATCATGTGTGCATCTACCAGATTCCCCGAAGCCATACCTCTACGTAACATCAAGGCAACTGCAATCTCGAAGGCTTTGATAAAGTTCTTCACGTTGTTTGGTCTTCCCAGGGAAATTCAGTCAGACCAAGGTAGCAATTTCACTTCAGGATTGTTTCAGCAGGTTGTGTATGAACTATGTGCAAAACAGATTCTTTCTAGTGCCTATCATCCAGAAAGTCAGGGGGCCTTAGAGCGGTTTCATTCCACTCTCAAGACAATGATGAGGACTTATTGTTATGACCATGAGAAAGACTGGGATGAAGGGGTTCATTTGCTGTTGTTTGCAGCTAGAGAAGCAGTGCAGGAGTCTACTGGATTCAGTCCATTTGAGCTAGTGTTTGGTCATGAAGTGAGAGGACCTTTGCTATTATTGAGTGAACAATGGCAAGAGGAAGAGCCGCAAATCAGTCTGTTAGACTATGTTAGCAAGTTCAAGGAAAGATTGCGTGCAGCTTGTGACCTTGCCAAAGAGAACTTGAAATCAAGTCAGGGAAAAATGAAAACTTGGTATGATCATAAGGCTAGAAGCCGTGAGTTTAAACCAGGAGACAAGGTCCTTGTGTTGTTTCCCTTGCAGTCCAATCCATTGCAGGCTAGATTTCATGGTCCTTATGAAATTCTGACAAAACTCAATGATCTCAATTACATTGTGAAGACTCCAGATAGGAGAAAACCAAAACAATTGTGTCATATTAACATGCTAAAGCCTTATCATGACAGAAATGCTAGGGTTGCAGCTGTCACTTCAGATTCTCCAATGGTCGAAACGTGTGAAGATGAGGGGGAGTTTCAAGATGATGAACCAAGAATTAAAGCTGAAGTTCTTTCATGTAAATTGTCAAACACTGAAGTGTTGCAAAATCTTGATGTAAAACTCCAGCACTTTGAACCCTCACAGAGAGATCAGTTTGAAAGGTTGATCAAGAAATATGAGGATTTGTTTCCTGATGTTCCAAAGAGAGTTACTATAGCCTCTCATGATGTAGATGTTGGTGATGCCAAACCAATAAAACAGCATCCATACCGGATGAATCCTGAAAAGAGAAAGATTGCTGAGAAAGAGGTTGAGTACATGTTAAAACATGATATTATCAGACCCTCCAACTCCGATTGGAGTTCACCCTGTGTGCTAGTTCCAAAACCTGATGGAAGTACTAGATTCTGTGCAGATTATCGCAAAGTCAATGCTGTAACTAGAACTGATGTGTTTCCAATACCTAGGATTGATGATTGTATTGATAGTGTAGGGCAAGCAAAGTTTCTGACCAAGATTGATTTATTGAAGGGTTATTGGTGTGTGCCTTTAACTGAGAGGGCCAAGAGCATCTCTGCTTTTGCCACACCATCTGGATTGTACCAGTATGAAGTCCTACCCTTTGGCATGAAAAATGCCCCAGCCACGTTCCAAAGGATGATACAGTCTACAATCGCCGGATTGCCACACACGGGTGCGTACATCGATGACCTGATCACACGAAGTGACTCCTGGGAAGAACATCTAAAAGATGTAGAGACGTTGTTCCAGCGCCTGACCCAGGCTAACCTGACTGTTAACCTGAGCAAGAGTGACTTTGGTTGTGCTACTGTCACCTATCTTGGCTACGTCATAGGCCAGGGTAAGGTGGCACCCATAAATGCTAAAGTCCAAGCCATCATGGACTTTCCAGTTCCTGACAACAACAAAGCTTTGTGCCGCTTCCTTGGAATGATCGGGTACTACCGCAAGTTCTGCAAGAACTTTGCTGAGATTGCTCTCAGTCTAACTAACCAACTGAAGAAAGGCGTAAAGTTCACCTGGGATGATGCATGCCAGAGAGCCTTCGATCACCTGAAGTCTCTGCTGTGTCACTTCCCCGTGCTCAAATCTCCTGACTTCAACAAACCGTTCTCCATCGCGGTCGATGCTAGCGACCAAGCTTGTGGATCTGTGCTCCTACAGAGAAGTGACTCTGATGACATTGAGCATCCCGTGGCATACTTCTCCAGGAAGTTCAATCGCCACCAAAGGAACTATTCCACAATAGAGAAGGAACTGTTGGCTCTGGTCCTTTCTTTACAACACTTTGAGGTTTATGTTTGTACAGGACAAAAGCCAATGATTGTGTACACTGACCACAATCCGTTAATGTTTTTGAGTAAGATGAAAAACAAGAATCGGAGATTGTTGAATTGGAGTTTGATTTTACAGGAGTTTGACTTGGAAATTAAGCATGTGAAGGGTACAGACAATGTAATTGCTGATTGCTTATCCCGTGTTTGAATGTGTATATATATATCATGTGTTTGAATATTGTATGATATGTATATGTAGACAAGTGTTCACTTAACCATTTTGTATTGAAAAGAAAAATTTTGCCTTTATGAGTCAAAAATTTTCCCTTTTGGAATGGAGGTGTAATGTGAATATAGGCCACTAGATGGCAGTATTTACCTTTTTTTTTGTTAAGCTCAGACTGGAGTCATGTTTAGACATGTCCTGAACATGTCTGGGGAAGTCTCAGAAAATTAAAAAAAAGAGGTCTAAATGTGGGTGGGGTCTGCAAAAGAGTATATAAGGAAAAGAATTGAGACAGTAAAGTAGTAGGAGAAATTGCAAGAAGATGACCAGACCTGCCATTCTGTTCAAGACCTGTGACGTTTCTTTTGTGGATTTCTTTGCCTGTGTTTGAGCATTTTCTTCATCCAGGACATCACCAAGCCACCCCACCAAAAAGGGACTGTAATTATTTCTGTTTTTTTTTTATTTATCAATCTTGGTCTTTAGTTGTAGGTTGTTATTAGTCTTTGTCTTTGTTAAAAATTAAATGTGTTTTAGTTGTTAAAACTGTGTTTGTCATCCCTTGCTGTTGCTGTTGTGTTATAAATGTAATAACAAATTGGGGCCATAACACCGCCTTAAAAAAATTTGGATTTAAGGGGCCCTCCTCTCACCCCTCTGATCTCTCATGGTGATTCTGGCCGCTGAACCCTGATCTATGGGCCAGAATGCATGAGAACGTGAAATTTCAGCTTCCTGTCTCTATTACATGAGAAGTTATGGTCCTTCCAAAATGCTACAAAACAAAATGACCAATTCACATAAATCAAAAAGGGGCGTTTCACCAAAATTTCAAGAAATTTTCATGCGAAAACCGTTGGAGATACTGACATGAAACGGGATTCTTTCATTTGGTACCATAAAGTATTTTTGGACAAAGTTTGAGTAAAATCTGAGAGGTGTCACGTACATGGGTGGCTGAGTTGACATGGAATGACCCAAATGCAATAACTCAGACAATTTTGACAAGAATTTTGTCACTTTTTTTTTTTTGTTTCTGGGTCAGAGAAAAGCACTTTTTTAATGTTGGTCACCCTATGGCCTTCACTATAGCACCACCACCTGACCAAACTTCAAATTTTTGAAAATTGCTGTAGCTTGACAAGTTTGATGGGCATCACATAAAACTTTTTGGTTTCATCTGTGGTGCTTATAGGATGATGCCAGTGACGTGCGGTGGAGGTTAATTTGGTGAGGCAGGAATCTCCCCTTAGCTTGATTAGCAATCAGACGATTAACTCGTTTTGTAAGACTATTCGGCAGAATTACGGGCCAGTTTAAGTTTCCGCAGCGTTATTACTCAGTATATCGAACCTGAAATGCTCATAGGACAGCAGATTTGCGCGTACTTGCTTCGGAAGCCAAGCAATGTCATCAACAAATATTAAAACAGTTCGACTTATGCAGAGTTCAATGCTTAATCAATAGCCTATACAATGTATTCTCCTTTAAATAGGCCTACGCGCTTTTGCACCCTAACAAAAAGCGGGCATTTATTTTCAGTCTTCTTTCGTAATCCAATTAACATAATGTTTAAACGATATACAGAATTGCCGAGAGCCAAGAATTTTTCCTAATTGATTATTAAGATTTCCATCCTTGCAGTCTTGAATTACAATGTATACGTGAATGAAGTCATGATCTCCTCTATCAGTATCAGGCTTCCTATAGGCTTGGTCTTAATTGTTTTCATTATCAATCAGGAATAGTAGGCTACGTGGGAACAGGTTCACAAAATCCTGTGATAAAAGTTTGGGTTACTGCCTCACCTCACCGCACGTTTCTGGCTTCCTGTAAGTAAATACTCGCAAATCTGCTGTTTCGTGAGCATTTCAAGTTCAATGTAGCCTACTGAGTAATAATGCCGCGGAAACTCAAACTCAAAACGTCATTCTGCCGAATCGTCTTACTAAACTAGTTAATTGTCTGATTGCTACTCAAGCAAAGGGGAGGTTTCTGCCTCACCAAACTAACCTCCGACTGCACGTCACTGGATGATGCCTATTGTTTTGTGTTGCCCTACAAACTTTCCTGTAGTGCCACCTCTAGGTCAAACTTTATGTAACCAAATACAATAACTCAAAGAGCTTTCCTGGAAATCAAGTCACACCTCTTGTAATAATTTTTGATGTTAAAAAAAAGCTTGTTTTTAATGTTGGTCACCCTTTGACCTTTGCTATGACACTACTGCGAGGCCAAACGTTATCATTATTAATAATTGGAGTAACTTGATGCTTTTCATGAGAATTGCGTGTTTTGTGTGACCCTACAACCTTCCCTAATGTGTTCCCACCAGGTCAGACTTCATTTTTACTGTTAGAGTAACTGCATGAGTTCTTCTGGTAATCAAGTCGCACTACTTGTGAACATTTCTGGTGCATGAAGAACTGCTCCTGATTTTGGTCACCCTATGTTCTTTGCTGTCATTCTAAAACCAGACCGAACTGTTAATTTGTGTAAAAAAAAAAATAATAATTACCATAACCTAACAGCAATGGGAATCTTGTCAAATCTGCAACATTCCTGTTGCATAGAGAGGGAAATTATTGATTGTGGTGGCTCTTTCATGCGTCTTGAAGTGCCACAACTTGGTCAAATTTAAAATTGGCAAGTGCAATGACTCAAACCATTTTGGTTGGAATCATGTCACTCTTGTTGTTATTTTTGGTGCATAGCGATGGGGTAGTATTGATATAAGTTACCCTGTGACCAAAATTTGCTGTTAATATTCCTGGAGCCTAGAGTAGTTCTCCAGTTGATTTTTTTACCCTTTCCTGCTGTGCATCCACTCTGCCAAACTATGAAGTTTACCTACAGGGAGAATACTGCCTGTTTGGAGGTACTCGTATACCCTGCTATCCACCAACAGCATCTATCTAGCTGCATTCATGAGATGCTCAGAAAACAGTGCAGGCAATGTTTACTAGCCTGACTGTTCTAAAAGCAGTATATGGTGTATGGGCATATGGGGAAAAAAATGCTATCAGGGAAATGGAATTCATTGAAAGTTTACCTTTTGTTTACAAATAGTTATTCAGATAATACAGTCCATACAGTCTCATATTGCAGCCTTGTTACCTCTTTGTCATCATCACATTGTAAAGTGTTTATAACTTGGTGAATTAATTCTGTGATTCTTAATCACGAATGTGTTTGGAGTATTCCTGAATTAAAACGTCAAGTCACTTTGTCCCTGGACAGCACATTTCTGTTGATCAGTTTACTTGTCCATGTTCATTTATAAGCTACGTGTGTTCTTGAACTCTTGTTTTGAATCATTGAACAGCTTTGTTAGTATATACTCAGCGCCATTAAAAACGCACAGGTGAGGTACGTACTGTATTTGCGGCAAATTGAAGAATCGATTGATTTTCATTGCTTTTCCAGTGAGGCACGAGAGGAAATGAAGAAAAGCTTGTGGTATTGTAATTCTGACGCGCACCACGTCTGAGACGATTGAGGTGAGCGCAAGTACCGTTTGACGCAGTCTATGTGAGCAACACATGCGTGCGCACGGCCCCTACAGAAAGCCCATTTTTTGCACATCAACAGGAGTAGGGACTCTTCACTTCTGACTCTGGGCACCTGTCATGGTTTGGGAGGTGTGCGTGTATTTAGGACTTTTCTTTGAGGCTCCCGTCCCGGGACGATATCGACATAGACTTTGGAACGGGGCGCGGCCCCCCCGCCCCCTCCATCAGCCCCATACTGCCCCAAGTCTTATTATTGTTTTTTTTTTTTACGAAGAATCTGAATTCAAGTGTGTCTGACTTAGAATTATGTCTTTCATATCATAAAAAATACATGCTTTCTATATCTTGTATGACATGTGCTAGATAGCCTATAGAGACAGTGCAATTTGAAAAAACGTCTCCTGACACGCAAGCGTGCGGATTGTTTATTTTCTGTTAGCTAGCAAACAGATAAAATGCTGTAGGGTCCGTGTACACGCATGGTTTGCTTACGTAGACAGCATCAAACGGTACTTGCGCTCACCCTCAATCATCTCAGACCCCTCATCTCATGATCAGTTTTGGTTGCTGTCCGGCATCTGTCACATACAGGCTGTAACCAGATGTGGCGCTCTTGAGCTGCCATCGTAACTCGTGGCTGCTCTAATTGGGGTCGGTCAGTGACAGTGCCTGTGTTCCATTCTCGGATAGACAGCTGACTGATTGTTGAACGGTGACAGTGCTAATGACGCACCACCTCTCGGCGGGTGAGGTCTGCCCGTAACATGCCAAAGGCTGTTTTTCTCTTTTCTGTGTCATTAACCGTTCCATTTTCTTGATGCAGTAGCTTTTTTTTTTTTTTTGCTTTATGTAGGCTATTGACCAGACCAAAAAGAATAAGTCGAGTGTCACTGTACACATCACGAACAGCTCAATGTTTGTTATTACTGAAGTGCTTGGCGAGTGCACGTGGTGCGTGTCAGGATTACTATACCACACACTTTTCTTTATTTCCTCTCGTGCCTCACCGGAAAAGCAATAAAAATAAATCGATTCTTCAATTTGCCGCAAATACAGTACATACCTCACCAGTGCGTTCTTAATGGCGTTGAGTATATACGCTCTCATCTTATTTCCTCATTTCATATTTAAAATGGCATTAATTGACTGTTAAATCCAAGAACAAAAACAGGAAGCTATTGGGTTCTCCATTGCTCTCCTTGTCAGACATTTTTATTATTCTTTTAAGTCATGTAGTGCTTTGAAGTAAACATCTACCCTCTGCAACTTTAGATTGTTGAAAATGTCTTGGCCAGTCAGATACCAGGGCAACTATACTGGGTTGTATATCAACCCTATATTGGTCAGGGCTTAGAGGTAAATATTTGTAGCAAGTTTTATCCAAATGTACCTGGGCGGCCATATTGGACTTTGAATTGAGCAGAAAGAATCATCTAGTATACTAATAACTAGTATCTAGCCAGCTAAGGTGAGTTGTTCCTGAAGTTTGATTAACTTGCCAATATTAGCTGACAACAATATGCAACACTATCTTTGCTGCAAAAGTTATATAGGATATGCTCAGTGGCCAGATTTTACCGGTCATCTTAGGAGTTGACTCTTGTCTGGTATTCAGACTTACTTGGAAATATGCCGAGTTCGACTGGGTCCAGACAAGCGTGTGTAATTTGGGAGCGATAAGACCTTCTTTCTCTCTTTCTTAATTCATTTATTTTAGAAATGCCCACGTTATTGAAAAGCTAAATGAAGACTCCATTGACGGCCATTCTTTTTGTGAGCACCAATCATATGTTTCATTGGCACTACAGGCTAACAAATGCAGACTTTTTTCAGCCCCAGAATTTAACCCCTTATCTGTACTTCCTCTCTGTCTCAGTCCACTGTGAGATCATACTTTGTGTTCTGTGTGTTGCACTGAACATTAGGATTTAGGCTGGGATTGTTTTATTGATGTTAAGTTATTCACTATTATTTAAGAGGCAGTTTTTGTCATATAGATGTATAGATGGAAAGGTCAAGGTCCCTGAACCAGACTTTTTTACCCCTCAGCCCTAAAGGCTGACGGGGTTTTGCTATCCTTTGTGCGGTTGGGCGGACGGGTGGTCGGGCGGGCGGCCGGCCGTCTCCAAAAACTCTGACATCGGGCTGAGGGGTATTCCGTGCATTGCACGCCTATTTTTTCATTTTTTTTTTCTCAGGCCTCTAGTTGGGTCAATTTCCCTAAAAATGGACCTCTTTAAAAAATTACCTGTTGAAATATCTCAATTCGCCAATGACTGCTGTGCTTCATTTTGATTGTCAATCTGCGATGGAAGGATTTCTGGAAAACTGCAAAGTTGCAGCAGGT
This sequence comes from Gymnothorax reevesii, assembly GCA_029721435.1. NCBI lineage: Eukaryota > Metazoa > Chordata > Actinopteri > Anguilliformes > Muraenidae > Gymnothorax > Gymnothorax reevesii. Next base: position 108,173,310 of record CM056579.1, read on the forward strand.
TGTTGAAGGCACTGCCAAGAGGGGGCGCTACAAAACGCTACTGTTAGCTGAGATGATGCTAATATTTAAGGCATTCGCAGCCAGCACCCTCCACATCTCAAGCAAAAATTGGGGAAAGCGGGAAGGTGAAAGATGTTGGCCTTTCTAGTGTGCCTTTTTGCACTCTCTAGTATTTTGTCAATTATTTTAGCTCAATGTTTGCCTTTTTATTGAACAATTACCTTAGCTAATGATGGCCCCCGGGGTATGGAATAAGGACCTAAGAACCTCCTAAATCCCAAGCTGACTGAAAAATTGTGAACAAATTGCTCTGGAAATATTCTAGAAACTTTGGGTTGAGGACGCCCCGTGGAACTCAGTATTTTTTACATGCATTTTAATTGTATCCCCCGAACCAAGGTTGGAGGATACTATGGATTTGACCTCGTCACGCGTCCGTGTCCGCAGAGATTTTCTTGTGAACGCTCCACAGCCCACATAAGTGCACCGATTCTTTTCAAATTTTGCAGGGTCATGTATTATGGTAAGTTCACGACACCTATTGATTTTGGGTACTCTGGGACCATCTGTGCCCAACTGGGGGGCCTTCGGGGGATACATGTGCTCGGGTGCCGAGTGCTCTAGTTTGATTTCTACTGCAAATCCAGGCTGAAAACAACGGGAAGAAAAAGAGGTCCAGAGCTTTTATCCAGCTATTGTGTGCACTTAGATTTCAGTGATGTTTTCTGTAAAACTGTTAATAATATGCTCCATTTTGCTTCCGTGATTAAAGGGACAATGAGCTTTTTTTTTTTGTGTCCAGGAGGAGAAGTGGTTTTCTGGGGAATTGAAGAAAGAACTTGACAAAGTCCAAGGACTGCTGAAGCAAGTAATTTATTTAAAATGCTTTCACCCCAAATAAATCTGGCATTACCCTTAAGACCAAAAAAAAAAATACAATCATATTATTGCCGGTTCCAAATAAAAAATTAGAAAAATTTGAAAATTTTGTAAACTGCAAATAAAATCAAAACTGATTTTCAGGGTGCATTCACCCTTGAGAACACTGCAACAACACATTTTTTTATTGCTCAAACTTGTGATATCATAATTTATTGAAAATATATGGTAAATCTGATTAGTGCAGCAGACTGCTGCAGAAGTTCTTGATGCCAAATAAAGTCTCAAATTGCAATAATCAGGTGATCGGTAATTCCATGAAAATGGGGACAAAGGCCTTCAAAAATTTCCTCACAAATTTCTATGGAAGTCTGTATTTTTATAGAATGGAACGTCATATACTTTTTTCTTTAAGTACTGAATTTGGTATTTCCATCCAAATTTTGTCAGAATCCGACTTGTTACCTTTTAAAAATGTAAAATTATAAAATGACAATTTCATTAATTTTGGGCTTCAAACTCTACCTGCCTTCTGTATCATGTTTTTTCAGGTGCATTCTTGACAACTGTGCTGATTTTATATTTTGAAACCTTGGTCAAGTGTATTTTGTTCCAAATTTTCAGGATTCTGCATTAAAATTGGGTGGTGATGGTGGTGTAACGCGAGTCACAGAAACAGATATTTTTTTCTTCCCTCACATTAACCCCTGGCAGGCTGTTACTGTAAATTCTACTGTTGCCCACAACTAACAAAATTGTGCAACCAATATGTATATCTAGTCCTCATACGCAGCTGTGTAGGACATTAAAAGTTGGTGACGTGAGTCACGCTCATTACATAATATCCCTACTTATTAGTCGTAGAAATTTATTTCCCTTCAACTTATAAATTTGAAAATACACTAAAATGTAACGCATGTCACCATGGAAATGCCCTGATGTGAAGCCAGTGATGTTTAACTCTGTATGTCGCGGTGAATCCTTTCTCTCACGCCACCGTGTCCCAGCAAAGTGGGCTCTCAATGCACATACATGATTGAATGGCTAAAATTCATCAGCAAAGTAAAAGTTAAGTTCTTCATTTCAGTCATCCCAATATTTTTTAGTAGACACATATGCACTTGCCCATGTCTTAACCGGCAACCCCCGCTCACTTCTGCTGGATTCCCATTCTTCTTTCATAAATCATGTGGTTTACAACTGTATGCTTCCTGTCAGAATGTGATAAATGTTCACGAATGATTCTAATAGGTCAGCTGTCTCCCCTTCCTGTGAAATGTTGCCCTCATTTCCTGTCTCCCGTCCTCATTTCTCCTCCCCACTCTCCCGTTTTCTCCTTCCCTTTCTCTCTTCGCTTCCCCTGGGCTGACCTCAGGCAGTTGGGTTCCCCGCCTTTTCTGGAGCCGGTTTCTGCCTGTGGCTTCTTGCTATCAGGGAGTTTTTCCCCACGATTGTCGCCTTTTGGCTTTTTCCTTGTGGGTTCTGGCCCTCTTCTGTTTAAAGTGCTTTCGGTCAGTGTCAATTGTGAGAAGCTGGAGTCAAATCGAGTTGAATTAAATTAAATTGAATTGTGAAAGCATCAGAAACTTGCAGCATTTTTCACCTGTGTGCAATGACCGGTATCCACAGCCAGGAGCCCTGAAGGAAATGCAGTCTGTTACCCTCTTGTTTATTTTAACATTTCAATTTTTATTTTTGCAACTGACATGGATCAGTATGAAATGAGCAAATTTCAATCATTTTAATTTTTAGTCATTTGCTAAATGCTGCTGATTCCCTCTTTGCCGTGCTGATTGCTATTGTCCTCAGCCTATGTGTTGCTTTGCTTAGTCAACACAACTTGGGTACAATACTGCGCCAAGTAGATGAAGATCCATTGTGTACTCTTCCAGAGTATGATCAGTGTTGCCAATTGGCTGTCACAAGAACTGCTTGAAGTCAGTATAATCAGGGAATTCTCGGACTTGATGGAAGTTCCCTTGTATATCTAGCGTTAGTGCTACTCATATTTTTTTTATTTTCATGGAGCCTCAGTGGGACACCTATAAGAGTAGGCTAGTATGAAATCTGGGCCTTGAAGGAGCTCCTTAATGAGGGATGTTCCTGTATATATGATGACGTTAATACCACATGGATTGACCCGTTTTTTGCAATAAATATTATGTTGTGGCATAATCTCATTAGGCATGTTTTTACCCACTTCTGTATATCCCCTTCGGTCACTGCAATCATAATTGTGTACATTACTTTGAATGGTATTTAATTGCTTGACAACCTACGGTCTAGAAGTGGGTCTGAAACGTCAAGGTCTCACGATTTCAGTATTTTAATTTCAGTAAAACGGTTTGGTTTTTGACTTTGTCTGAAAGATTTAACCAGGTAAAAGATAAAATTTCCTGATGTTGAATTTCTCTATTGTGATTGAAGGGGATACTATCACCTGAGCAGACTGTAAACTGTTTGCCAACCCTCTTAATTTTCACCATCTGCACAGGGTACTTCAAGTTCGTTATAATCCTTAATTTTCCTTTCTCTTTTAGGGGCCACAGAATGATGGCGAAGCCAGTGTTGAGGAATCTGGTAAATAAAAAATGTTTAAATTAGGTCCGGTTTGTGCATGTGAGTGCATGCGTCCTAGTTATTGAATTTTACATAATGTATATTGTGCACTTTTTTGGGTGTATAAAAGCAAACGACTGTAAACATCTGTCCAATTGATATACAATGTAAAATGTAAACAAATTACTTGTTATTTTTGTATGTATATTTCTCATAGTTAAACGAACAATATGTTCGTTTTGGTCGATATAGCATTGAGTAATTATTGAATGCAGTTGTGGATACTGCTACCACTTTACGTATTGCGGTTTAATCATTCTTTATATAATAAGGCCTACTTGGCAGAATGTCTTTCCTTGCTCCATTCCTGTGTTTACATGTAAAAATGTCTCCTCCAGTCTCAAACCTACCCACACTCCCAAGGTAGGGAAGCGGTGGGTTTGCTCTAGTTTTTGCTTTTTTGATCTGGCTGGCTGTGGTATAGTAAAATTCCATTGAAATGTTTCAATCTGTGGGGATTTCCTTCTCTCAAAAATACATTTATGACTGTATTCATACGAGTTGTGGGCTCCATGAGGTTTTTTAAAGGGCTTTTGTTTCAGTCAAACACGACATAAAAATATTAGATTATGATCAGGCAGATTTTCCTTTGTTAAGAAAAGGTCATTTAGATTTTATTCCATGATATATAAACATATAAACAAAGCAATTTTTACTCAATTCTTGGATCCATCAGCCATATTGCAAGATCGTCTTTTTTGTTTTCGCTATAAATTTTTTCAGTTCTTTTAACGCACATTCACACAGATGATAACGATTCAGTTGAAGCAAATGTATAATTAACATGAGTACAAGCAAACAAAGATACAAAGGGCTCTATTTTCATGGCATCGCAAACGAAAACTCGCGTGGTGGCAAACCAGCATACTTGTCGCCTTCGCCAACTTTGTTAGCTTGGTGATCTTACATGAATACACTGGTGACTCAGTTGGGCTGGGCTGCGCATTAGAGGGGGTGTGTCAATGCATATAGTGGGTGCTGCGAAATTTTTGTGTCCACGAACTCGCCAACGAGGAATTGCCTCCATTCTTATGAAACTTGGCATAAAGGCAAGGACACACTCAATGAGAGGCTTTCACAAAATGGACAGAAAATGTGTGAAATCGAGTGAAAAACGTGCTCTAGAACTTGGAAAAAATAAACAAATAAACAAATAGATGCTCGACAAGCACATAAAACTTTGAGAGAAACACAGATTGAAGAAGAAGGAGTTACTTATGAGGCTGGTGCCTTTTAAGGAGGTAAAAAAATCCAAAAAACCACTAAAAACAAAATGCTAAATGTATTCCTCCTGAGAACATTACTGTCAGACTTCGATCACATTATTACTGCCAAACTAAAATCATGTTTTTCTAAAAATACAGATTTTCAACAAGAAAATAGATTTCTCAGCAATTGTACGTCCAATTAACTTCATATTTGGCAGTTTTCTTCATTTTGTGATCTATTTACTGAGCTATTTTTGCAACATGTTCCTCTGAATACAAGTGAATCAAAATATGCAGCTTTAATAAGCCGTTTCCCGCTGAAATTGATTTAGGAATGTTTTTTCCTTCACATTACAGCTGAAATTATAACCAAACACTGTTTAGTTATCTCAATAACTGCGTTTCTCTGAGTGTCTGTACATTCATTAAAACAGCCGTTGCCATGGCAACCACTGATGTGATGCTACAGAAACTCAGTGTTTAAGTTGCAATTTCTAATAGAATTATTTTGATAATAATTCTTAGTTTAAAAAGTGAATATCTTGGAAAAATGTTTGCTTAACTATAAGTCCCCTTAAATATTGTCTACAAATTTGTGGTGGGATCTAATAACCGGGGGCTGGTGAAGAGTAACTGTTAAACATAAGAATATTTTTTCAGTGTGGGGAAAAATATAAGAAAATAACTTAAGTCTTGCCCTTGTTTGATCAGATTTTAGGGGCCAAGCCTGTTAAACAAAGTGCTAAATGGCTCAGGGTGCAAAAAAGAGCCTTCTACTTTTCTTAATATTTGTTTATTTTGTAATGGTAGGGTCGGCATGAGACGTGCTGTTTTGAGGGGATAGTTACGGAGGCACAGCTGTGATTAACTCAGCTGTTGTTTTCCTCAATTATGGGATGTTGGCCGTATTTTTTTAAATATTGCTTTATTTCTGTAACTGCTTGCAAGTGTAGCTTGCTCAGTGATGTCGGACCACAGTGGTCGAAGACAGCAAGTCTCAGCTGTGTTCTGGCCCCAGTTTTACTCTGTCTTTGAATATCTTTTCTTCGCTTCACACACTTGGAAGAGGAATTCCCATGTTGTGGGAAAATGACACCAGACCTGCGTTTTATAAATCGTCTGGATTTTGCCCGCTAGCTCTCCACACCTCACTGACATCCAGACTCAGTCTGAGCCAGGCCACTTTAGGTCTGGATGATCGAATCTCAATGCATGCTAGATCTGATCTCGGCGCGTACAGGCTTGACCGTTAATGCGTCCTGGCATGATCGGATGACTAAAGTCGAGTTGGAAAGACAAGTGTAACACCGACCAATGTCCGCAAGGCCCTGAAGGATGACATGAAGCATACTTTTAAAGCTTACTTATAAGGAAAAAAGTTCGGGCAATTTTGTTTATTTATAGTTTTCAGACCAAAAAAAAGGCTTTGAAAACTTCTCTGTTCCAAATGATCTCTCTGAAGGCAATTCAAAACAACTATGCAATTTTTCGAAACTTGATTTATGAACAGTATCTTGTTAGAATAGACTTATGTAGGTGAATATGTGGTCAAATCTCTAATTTGATAGATTGTTTGTGCAGTTGTGAAAACCATCAACATGATGGCAAAGACCACAAAGTAATGTGGGTATGATTATCATGACTGTGATGGTGAATTATTTACTGATTATTCCAGCCCTGCGGAAGAAGCTGAATGACGCAGAGACTGAGAAGTTTAACATCAAGCAGCTGAAAGACCTGTTTGAGCAGAAGGCCACACAGCTGGACACTGAGATGAGGGGCGAGTACAGTACCTCTTACCTCTTTCCATCTCAGAATATTTCATCAGCTAGATCACAGGCGTGCCGAATTATGTGCCGAATTAGGGCGGCATGGTGGCACAATTGTTAGCATTGCTGCCTCACAGCAAGAAGGTCGTGGGTTCGAATCTGGCCTGGGGCCTTTCTGTGTGGAGTTTGTATGTTCTCCCCGTGTTCGCGTGGGTTTTCGCCGGGTACTCCCACAGTCCAAAGACATGCATATCAGGCTAATTGCAGACAACAAATTGCCCATAGGTATGAGTGTGAGAGTGAATGGTCTGTGAATGGTGTGTGCACCCTGCAATGGATTGGCAACCTGTTCAGGGTGGGTCCCTGCCTTTGCCCATAGTCAGCTGGGATAGGCTCCAGCTCGCCCCACGACCCTAGTGAGGAATAAGCGGGTATAGAAAATGGATGGATGGATGTGCCGAACTAACCTGTTTTGTTGCGCTAAAAGGTTCTTGTGGTAAGCCAAGTAACTATATTTGTATAACAGGCCTCAAATTTTCTTGTAGTTGATTCCATAGCCGTGGTGCGTAGTAACTGAAAGCTGCTTCCCTGAGGACCAACAGCAAACCGGTCCCAGAAGAGCCAAGTGCTCGGGATGGTTTGTAGCAGAGCGGCATATTGAAGAAATGCATTTTGGCCCCAAGCCATTTTGCTAGTGACACTTTAAGGAAGTCCAAGAACTGAGAAGAATGTCAGGTTGTCCATGACAGTATGCTACATTGAATGTGATGTGCGTATCAGTATCCTAAAGTTAATGTGTGTCATTTCTGTTTTAGAGAGTTCTAGAGTAGTTGCATGCGCTGATATGATGAGCACGTGTCACAGCTCTCATGTTTGCCTTATGGCTGCATTTCAAATGACTGTTTTAAAATCTGTTTAGACCTTAATTCACGTTACGAAGAGGAGAAGACACTGCGGGAGACGGCAGAGCAGAGGATCCAGAGCCTGACCCAGGACCTGCAGAAGGAGAAACAGGAGAGGGACGGCCTCCACACAGGACTGGTAATGACACCCCCCCCCCCCCCCCCCCCCCCCCAAAAACCCTTTATCGGGCGAGGAAGCATATTTGGTAACTTCAGTCGGCATCCAAAGTGGCACTCCCATGCCTCTCTATGAGGCGGAAGACCCGCGGCGATTTCTCCCAGCCAATCAGAGAAAATCGGGCTACATCACAGGTAGAGACATCAGGGTGTTCCACCAATCAGCAGTGGCCTAGAGCTTCTCAAACTTCTTTTCTACTCCAGCCTCTCACGGTGCAGTTGTGTGCCCTGACTCACAAGGACCTGACATCGTTACTCACGGAAGAAAACTGATGAAAACCCACACATTATAAAGTTGAAAAGGTTTGCTCTAAGTTGAGATGGGTGTTGTTAGTGTAGGATTTCTTGAAATTAGTGAGATTTTGCATGAAAAACAAAAAATTTGGTATTGAGGCCATATTTGATCATATGCCCTTTTCACCGAAGCCAAGAGCAAGTGATGGTTGGACTATTTATGGACATGCGCCCAACGCGCTGTACTTTTTTACAGTCAGCTTTTTAAGGTAATCTTTAGTGCCCTTTAGAGGGTTGATATAAGATTTCCGCCTGGATGTGCACTTTTTGTCTTTATATCATCATGTAATTGGTTATTTATTTTTTAAAAGAATTGTTGGAGGAGGATAAAATAGTCACCGTTATGGATCAGCTTTGCAGCCTACTGTCCTCACAAAATGTTGCAGGAAAAAAACATAATTTTGGCTCTTTGAATGTTCGTCTCACTAAATGGTTTCAGATTTTCATATGTTTTATGATATCAGGCCAGGACAATACAGGGAAAGAAGGATCCAGTTTTTAGATGTAAACTTTATTTATTGAAGGAAAAGGCATCTGAAACTAAAATCACTCGTGAATATGAAATTGCCCTACTAATAACCAATTAGTAACTAATGGCAGTTATGCATGTGTATGCTAATGGTAATCATGGCCTTCACTGGATTAAAAACTGGGATCCTTTGGTAGTGGGGGGTATTGATGACTAATTAGCTGCCCACCACTGCTCGCCTCACTCCTCTTAGCAGTTTTTTTTTTTTTTTTAGCAGAAAGCTGCGAGTGTTTTTGAATACTCAGGAATTCGCTCTCATGGAGGGGTATAAAAAACATACATTTTTCTTCATAATCATTGTAAGTCTCCATGTTGTTTCCCCATTGGCTACATTGCATCACCATCTTTTGAATGGTCCTGTGCAGCCATTGTTTCTCCTGTCTCCTTTTGTTAATCGCCAAACTTGATAGTTTCCTTTTGGTTATGGTTTCTGGCTTTTCTTCAGAGTTTCAGACGGTATTTGATTCTTTTGACTCCCTTTCAGCTGCAGACGAAGCAGCTGGAGGTGGAGCACCAGCTGCAGAGGGCGCAGGACCATCTGAAAGAGCAGATCGAACTCACTGCGGAGAAACTGAAGGAACGAGAGCAGGAGGCGGCCGACCTCCAGCTCAAACTCTCCTCCGCAGAGGAGCAGGTACGTTTCTGCACTGAACACTGTATAGCAGCTCATTATTGTATCTCCCCGACGATGATAATCGGGAGATACTTTGATTTAGTTCCCGGGGCCGCTGCCGCGTCCGCAGAGATTTACTGTTCCGGGCTCTGGATCGACAATTATTACAAGAATTTTTTCTAATTTTGCACAGGCAACAATATTTATTTGACAATGCTCAAGACCGAATTTCGGCAATTTTGGTTCGTCCAATATGGCTGTCAGCGGCCATTTTGTTGGAAATTTAGGGATCAGGGAGATGCACGACTCTGTCCCTGTTGCAACCGAGTTATCTAGTTTGATATTTCAATCAATTTAACTTTTTTTTTTTTCCAAACGAAATACTCAATTTAATTCTTCCTACATCATTGAAAGAAGTTAAGGCAGTAAAGTATAATACTACTTTCCAATGTTTGCCTTTTTTTTTGCATCACTTAGTTAACATTTCAGACTGAAGACTCCAAAGGAATAAACTTTCAGGTGTAATTTTTTTCTGATTCGTCTCACAAATAATAGTAAGGCATGCAACAGTACCGATCTTCATTGTTGCAGTTAGTATTTCAAAATGAGCCACATGTTCTCTATGAAGGACAAGTCAGGACTGCAGGCTGGCCAGTCCAGTGCCCACACCCTCTTCTTTCCCTGCTGTGCCTTTATAAAGCTTCCTGAAGGAAGTTTTGCACTGTTGTTGAAATATGGATGGACATCCCTGAAGAAGATGTCACCTTGAAGACAGCATATGTTGCTCCAAAATTACTGTACTTTTCTGCTTTAGTGGTGCCTTTACAGACATGCAAGTTAACCTTGCCAAGACACCCGCACATCCTCATGGCATGGTAGAACATGGCTTTTGGACTTGTTGCTGGTAACTGTGTGGATGTTAAGTGTAGTCATCAAGTTGGATTTTGTTTTTCTCGACTCCCCCAGCTGAAGGAGAATGTGCGCAAGTCCTCAGATCTGCAACATAAGCTGGACAAGGCGAGGCAGAGCCACCAGGAGGCGCAAGCGCTGCACCAGAGCACCAACAGCAAGCTCAGGGAAGCCCAGGTATGCGATCATTATGTTTAAGCACACCACACGCCTATTCTGCATTAAAATTTAAGAAAAACAATGAATTCGAGTTGTTAAGAATGTGAATAATTGCACTTTAAAAAAGTAATTGAAGACCCCTGTGGTAAGTGTATTTACGTCACAAATTGTCCATTTTGAGGCATTCGAGGCAGTGGACCTCAGTAACTGTCAAAGACCTTCTCCCATCTTTACCTCGCGGTGTGTGACAATGTCACTTCAATACTTTTTGCACTGGGCTCTGCGGTTTTGCTTATCCCTATTGATTATACAACTACGAAAAAAGTATTCGTCTCCCCAATTTCCTCCATTTTAGATTATTTACCATGTAACTGGAATCAAATTTTCCAGCGAAATGTATACAAGGCAAGCAGAGCGTGATGAAACATAAAATGGTGATTTGGTGCTGCGATCATTTCATTCGTTGAAGGAAAATGGTTTTCTGAGGCTGAAGTGATCAAGGTTTAAAAAAAAAAAAAAAAAGTCTCTGCCCCCTCCCAAAATGAATAAATGACTGTGCCACCCTTTGCAGCAACACTTGTCACCAAACATTTCCAATGGCTGATCATCAGTGTTACTCATTGTTGCCGTGGAATGGTGGCTCATTCTTGTATTCAGAATTTTTTTTTTTTTTTACCCTTTAAACTCTATTTGTTCTCTCAAGCTTTCCCTTCAGTGGCTTCAAGGTTGGAAAAAGCTTTTTTTTTATATGTATTTCTATTTTCGAGCAACGTGACACAAGGGTTGCAATGCTTCACCGAAGCTACATCACTCTAATATTGAGGGAAATATTCAAACCCAGGATGCCATGCTTTAATGGCCACAGCATTACATCAGCGGAAAATATCTAGATCTTATGCATCATTGTAGACACATTTCCCTGTAATTCTGCGGGTCTTACGCATTGAGGATCATTTGAAACCTTGGCATCTTCACTTGATTTTAAAATGGGCCAGAAGTTCCTCAATAAGAGGGATAAAAATGGGGAAAAAAAATCATAGCAACTAGTGTTGTCGTGCGCATTCGCTTGCCTATGAGTGGGGGCTGTACCTCTGATCTGTGGCAGCATGACTTTTACTTTATTCCTGCCTGTTCATCTGACTGAGTAATTTTCTGTCTTGCAGAATGATCTGGAGCAGGTGCTGCGGCAGATTGGAGATAAGGACCAGCAGATCCAAAATCTGGAAGCTTTGCTACAGAAAAGCAAAGACTCTATTAGCCAGCTGGAGACCGAAAGGGACGATCTTTGCGCCAAGATACAGAAGGGCGAGGGAGAGACGGCGCTCGTCGAGCTGCTGCAGGAAAAGAACCGAGGCCTTCAGGAAGAGGTATTTTCAGGCATATATTATACAGTCCTATTGTGATAAACACAGACAAGGGCACAGATGAACACACGGGCAAATATGCATATGCCATTCACTTGGATGCATAAGCTGCTATGTAATATATGTGCAAATAGGGGCCGAAATAATGATAATGATAAAATATGCTGATGGCTGGCAGATTTGCTTCACTCACCAGCCAAAAAAAATAATGGTAACCTATTAAGTGGCTGGTAAAATTTGAACATTCACAGGCCATTTAGCTGATGGACAAAAAAGTTTATTTTGCACCCTGTGTGCACGTGATTGAGTGAAATGAAAAACTAAGCTTCCCTGAGGCCCATCTCTCCCAGTTTCCTCATTGCTGATCTTAAGTTATTGGAAAAGCTGTACAAAAGTTAAAATTTATGCTGAGGTTTTTGTTCAACCCCTTTGTGCAGAATACAAATACGCCAATTTTTCCTGTTTTGCATGAGCCTATATAGGCTTTATAACTCCGCATTTCCATCTCAAAGACTGTGGAAAATTATTCCAGTGAAACAAGACATTTGGAAATTCAATTACAGAATCATTTAGGAATTAAATTTTGGAATTTAAGGACGCTGGCATCTATATCTGCGCAAAGTGGCAAATTTTTGCGCTCGAGAACCCATCGGCTTTTGTGAAACTGGTTTCAGGTTGCACAGTTGACGGAGAAACTGAAAAATCAGTCGGAGAGCCACAGGCAGGCGCAGGAGAAGCTCCACGAGCAGGTGCAGGAGCAGAAATCTCACCTGTGCTCGGCGCAGGACCGCAGCGCCGCCCTGGAGGCCTCCGTCACTGACCTCCGCACCCAACTGGCTGAGAGCGAAGAGAAGGCTGCCCAACTGGATGCTCAAGTAATATCTTAAATGCGTGTTACACAAGATTATTTTTCCCGGTTATCTCTTTTGTTAATGATTATGCATCTGCTCCCCCCAACAACCCGCCTCCACTCCGATGATGACACAGTGCGCCAACCAATAAAACAACAGAGCTGTGTTTTGTAACACCTGGTTGCATTTGGGGCTTTATAGCTGCAGTATGGTCCCACCTATCCTCTTTCCATTGTCAAGAGTATCTACAGTGAGCTTGCTGGTGCTTTCGTGTGAGCATCTGAACTTGAGCTTGGAGGTCACCTTTAATGTCAGTTTAACGGAGTTGTTATGGGGGCATGCTGAGTGGACCAACGGATGGTCATGATATTTTGGCTCATCCGCATTACTAAACTGTCATAACTATTGTGCTCTGTGCTCTACACTCAGTGAATATAACTTCTGAGAAGAATCTTTGATGAGTCATTCTTTCGGTTTTTGTTTGGCAGATAAAAGAGAATGGTATGCTCAAGGAGCAGTTAGCCACCGTGTCCAAGGACTTAAAATCTCGGAAGACGACGTGCGCAGAGCTGCAGAAGAACCTAGAAAATTCCCGGAAAGACCTTGCCACGCTACAATCTGAATGCTACGGCAAGGACTCGGAGATCTCTGCTCTGCAGCAAGACCTCAAGGTGGTTGCATGATGATTGTCACTGACCTCTTACCAAAATAACCGTTAGCACTATTTCTATGAGGTGACTGAAAGTATTGCCAGGGGAAATATCTTGATGGAATGTGAGTGATTCAACCTAATGTTTTGTTTGGTCAAAGTAGTTCCAGCAATGCATTAATCATGCGAGATTTCCATTTCTCGAACTCTATTATGTCAAATCCAGCTACATTTTTATTCTATTCTAGAGAAATGAAAGTGGTCAGTCCGGTGACAAAACTTCACCAATAGTTATGCTAGCGATGCTTGTTTTGTGTTTCTGGCTATTTGAAGTCCACTGGTCTAACGTTATTTGTGCGTACCTTCAATTCAAGTCCACAATAACCAGCTAGCTACAGAGCTACATAAAAACCGTGGCGATGAGCAGCTAGTTTTTCATGTTGCTCGCTAGCTGGCTAGCTAGCTAGCTACTGTAGAAGTTAAATTATGCTTGCTGGGTTGGAATAATTTTGGCATTAACCTTTCTTGCTAGCTACATTCTCTGAATGAATCCTGAGTTATACTTAATTAAAATGCAAAAAGACACTGCCTGGAAGGTTCCGGTACAATCCAGCAAGATTGTGTGTTGCTTGAATTTAGGAATTTGTTTTAAAGCAGTACATGCATTTAATATGGGCAGTTAGGTAATCATGTGGCTGTGAATTTCTTCAATGATGATTATTGTTACTGAAACATAGGCGTGACCTCCTTGGTTATATAGGTGTCTGGGGAGAAGCTGACGCTTGCCCAGGAGGAACTTAAGGCAAGTCGAACTCAAATTAGCAGCCAGACTGCAGAGATTCAGGACCTCAAGGCCGGCCATGCAACACTGCAGCAGGATTCCCTGAAAAAGGACGAGCGACTGCAACAACAGGAGGAGACCCTGAAAGACCTGCAACAGCAGAAGGTCTGTTTGTCTTTTTTAATGATAGTAGGGTAGTGCAGTGGATGCATGATTGTTTGTTTGCATACCTGCCAACATACACTTGCGCTAGGGCTGCAACAATTTATTTTTATTGATTACCTAATGTTCTTTGACATTATGAGTCTATTAATCTGTCATTAAATGGTTTCATTTTTTAATGAGCAATACGCTTTTCGGGGTAATGGCATTGTAAGTCAGTTGAAGAAACAAGGTTTTGACTCGCTCCATCTCAGACTTTGCTGAAACTCTATCAGATGTTCAGTTGTACACTAATGAATTGAGTGTTTTATAATTTTTTTTTTTCTGAAAATTTTTTTAATTTCCAATGTGTACTTTATATGCACCAAGTCAGCCATATTGACTGCAAATTTTATTTTTTTAAAACAACTATACACCCCTCATTAAGCCTCTTAAGCCCACAATTTGAATATTTAATTTGACTGTGGATTATGCAATTGTACTACAGTACTGTGAAAAAAATATTTGCCCCCTTCCCAATTTCTTTCATTTTGGTACATTTGTCACACCTACATGTTTCCGGTCAAACAAATTTTATTATTGGACAAAGATAACCTGATTGAACACAAACTGCAGTTTTTAAATGATGATTTCATTTATTGAACGAAAAGATTCACCCACCCCTTCCTAGCCCTATGTGGAAAAAGTAATTGCTCCCTTAGTTACTAAACCAAACAGTTAAACAAATTTAATTGTAGCCCCCGGACTAAGTCGGGCGGCTACTATAGATTCACATGTGTTGTCACCATCGCTGCCGCGTCCGTGTCCGTAGACACTTTCTTGTGGACGCTCTATGGGCTGTAATTTTTCACCGATTCCTTTAATATTTGGTGTGGACATGTGTTGTACTTGCGACACCAATTGATTTTGTTTTCCATGGCAACAGTATTGGCCGAATGATATGCAAATTAGTGGCAAAACATCAAGATTTCCTTGTGGAGGCAGTGCAGGCTGCAATTTTTGACCGATTACTTTCATATTTGGTATGGACATGTGTTACACTTCACGTATCACATGTATCGATTTCGGTTGCCATGGCGACTGTATTGGCCACATTTTATGCGAATTAGTGGCAAAACAGATTTCCTTGTGGACGCAGTACAGGCTGCAATTTTGGACCGATTACTTTCATATTTGGTGTGGACGCGATGTACTACACTTATAACACCTATCGATTTCGGTTGCCATGGCGGCAACATTCGCCAAGTACCGCGCAAAAAAGAGGTGAAGCGGGCTTTCGGGGGCGACACCCATGCAGTCGCAGCTAACCAGACTGTGTAGTTGATAACAGGGAGCAACGTTTTTCAGGAGAAAAGCGAGAAGGAGTTGCAGGAGGAACGTTTGAGGACGGAGGCGTTGACTGGAGAGATGAAAACTCTCGAGGAGGCCGTGAACAACCTGAAGGAGGACCTGAGGGCCAACGTGGAGCGTAGCAGCAAGGTGACTTTCTGGAAGCCATATCACGTGATCGGTCTCGCAGAATAGTGGGGAAATGTCTTCAAAGATGCCACTGATAATGACCTGTGATTGACTGATCTGTCATGTTGACATTACGGGGTGTGACATGTTGAGAGCCCTGATGTGAGTTTATGGGCGTGAGTTGATGAACGGGGTTTAGTATGCAGTACGTTAGAGGCGTGTGTGTGTTTGCTGCGCAGGAGCTGACGGAACTGCAAGAGGCCAAACAGCAGCTGATCCAGCAGAAGCAAGAGGTGCAAAAGTCTGTGGACGCTTCGCAGGCAGCCCTGGAACAGGAGAGGAAGGAACATCAGGCCACGCGGGACAGTCTGAACCAGGAACATGAGGAGATGAGAAAACAGAAAGCTCAAATCGAGGCCCAGCTGGTATTACCTTTCCATTAGTACAGTACTTACACACGGCTGTCTCATGCTTGAATATGTCATGCAGTTAACTGCTGCACCTGTACTCATTCTTTTCCAGAGACAATCCAGTTTAATCCAATTATTACTCAAAAAGTTGAAAAAGATGTGACCATACAGGCATTTTTGGGGCTTACAGCGCCACTCATCCTGAGAGAGACATAAAAATTGACTCGCTTGGCATGGAATCTCATGCTCCATAAGCATGTAGAATTTGTCTGTTTTCGACAAGGAGTTCTCAAGTTGTTGTGGTTTAAATAAAATTGGCCCCACCCACATCATTTGAGTAAACTTTGACTGCCAGTTGCAGCAAAACTGAATGGAATTTCAAAATTAAGAAAGAATCATTTTGTTTTCCAGTTTGGACCGTGGGTGTTCCGTGCCAAATTGGTTACGATTGCTCAAAATTTGGCAGAAGGGTTGCTACACTTAAATTGGCCTCACATGTACCAAGGACTCGGAGTGCTCCCTGCTCATGTCATGCTTACACGCTTATATATATATATGATTATATAAAAAATGGTACCAAACTAGATTTACACTATAACAAAAGAGGACTGCTTGTGCGACATTGCCTAGATGTGGCACCTTAAGCCGCTTTCACACTGGATGCGATACAGATTTTTTCCACGAAAGACGCAAACTTTGCATTGACTTTGAATGTAAATTTTTCGTGTGAAAAATTCGTTTCGCGTCCGGTGTGGAAGCGACTTTACTCATCAAATACTGAACTCTGGGTCACGTTGTGCCACACTGACCGCTCCTGCGACCGTTGCCGTCCTCCCCCTCCAGGACAAGGAGCTGAAGGCGAAGACGGAGATTATCAAGTCCAATGAAGAGACGGTCTCCAAGCTGTCAATGCAGTTAACGTCGATGAACGAGAACATGACGACACTGAAGAACGAGTGGCAGGGCAGCCAGCGGCGTGTCGGCGAGCTGGAGAAGCAGGCGGACGAATTACGAGGAGAGATCGCAGTGCTGGAGGCCACCGTGCAGAACAACCAAGATGAGCGGCGCGCTCTGTTGGACCGGTAAGGAGGCTACTGGCGTGGCGACTAAAGGTCGTCTCCTTGATGTGCAAGCCTGCGTTGTTCGGTAGACACCTGGGAAAAGTTTAATCCTCACCAGATTCAAAATGTAATTTTCCAAAAAATTGTTAAGTCTTAATCTCTGCATTTGCACAAGGTTTTTCGGCATGCATTCCACATCCATTTTACGGTCAAAGGCGTTTAGGCAATATTTACCAACACGCCAGTATCTGCAGAGGGCTGATTGTATTTCCTCACCCCGGACAGTTACGCAGAGTGCAGTCTCAATCTGAAAATTTCAGATTTTATAAGTGCGTCCACAGCACCTTCGGCATTTGCGTTTGTTTCCCTGTAGATGTCTGAAGGGCGAAGGGGAGATGGAGAAGCTTCAGGCGAAGGCAGTGGAGATGCGGCGCAAACTGGATGACACTACGGCAGCCATGCAAGAGCTGGGCAGGGAGAACCAGTCCCTACAGGTCTGGCAGTTTCACAGTTTCATTAACCGTCCAGTATTGTCGTTGCTGATAATGCAGTTCCTGGTCGGTGATGGCTGTGGTCTCCCTGCAGATTAAACATTCCCAAAATCTCACACGGAAATGGGCAGAGGATCACGAGGTGCAGAACTGCATGTCCTGTGGGAAAGGGTTCTCTGTGACCGTCAGGAAGGTAACCTCCTCCTCCTCCAACCATCCTTACCCATTGCACAACAGTTTATCCATCTTTCAGTGACGATTATGAACCATTCACATTACATGATCAGTGTTTAAGGAATATTATTATATGACTTAAGGATTCACTCTCTCCTTATTGGTCGAGGTGAGCTCCGCCAGTCACCGTAAACAATGATATTCACTGCGCAAGAGGTGAATCTAACAATCTGACGACCTCCAGCTAAAAGTAGATCAGGCCTCCCCGCAGGAGCTCCTGATAGTGTCTGTATTTCGTGTCGCTGCGTCCCTGTGAGCAGCTTTATGTTATGGTTGTTGCCCGTCTGTTATTTAATATTTGGGGTCATATATTAAAACAGTTATTGACTTTGGTTATTAGTGAATCCAGTGATTCATCCACCTTGGGCAAGTGATCTTCTCCGAGGCTGCGGCGGATGAATCATTGGATACACCTCAGCTGAAGTCAGTAATTGTGTAATATTTCACTGCTGAAGGCAACATTCCGAGCAATTGAACCTTTTAGCCTTTTCGGATACTACGCTGAGTGAAGACCATTCTTGGATATCACTCTCCGTCCACTACCCTCCACTCACTACCTGTTTGCCTCTCTTCTCTCTCTTACTTACTCCAGCATCATTGTCGGCACTGTGGGAATATCTTCTGTGGAGAGTGTTCCGCAAAGAGTGCCTTAACACCGTCGTCCAAGAAGCCGGTGCGAGTCTGTGACACCTGTTTCGAGGAGCTGCAGCTTTGCTGAAAGGATTGAAATATTTTCATATATTTTCAATGGATTTGGAGTTTTGCCCGAGATCTTGGGGACTGAGGAGGGGTATTGGTGTGTGCGCAGAGGTAGCCACTGTCAGCCTGTCAACAGCTGAATTACTCAACCCGTGGTCCTCTGGGCTTGGGGATCTGTAGCATTTGATCCAGCTGTGCACCGTACCGGCCAATTTGACTTATTATTCCCCTGGCCAGAAGAGTTGATCTTCACCTCATTCAATTTTAACACAATTCCATTTGATTTACTACATTACAATTTAATCACTAATTTATATTTAGTTGCATCACATCAACATGTTCTGCATATTTTGTCATTTAGAATTTTGCGTGTAATTAATTTTCGTCCTCTGCATGCATATTCAGAGAATAGTCATCACAAAGCCCAGCAATTGGCAGACTTAGAAATGTATGTGATCTATACGCATAGTATTTATACACTAAAATGAAGCATCTGCTAAGATGGTGGTCAACAGATGGCTTTTTTTCAGAAAATGTTTTAAGGACACCAACCCTCGCTGTTGGTTATCTGAATTTTTAGTGGTGCAATAAGATGGTTTGAGCAAATGCTACAGCATCCGCCATGGGATGGGCAAGTGTTGTGGGTCCCACACTCAGTTTTGGGGTTACCCCGGTGTATGGTGGATTTTTTTCCAACCAAAATTGCATCCAAGAACTAGAGGCACTCCGTGCAAACCTCCGGCAAGGCAGCATAGTTGAAATCGTGCTGAGTGAACATGGCTCATAAAAGATTTAAGGTATCTGCAACATAGGATTTTAACGTGGTTGTTGTGGCGGCCGTATTGTTTGACTGATCGCGGTCAAAATCGATAGAGTTCATCCCTGGTCTAATAGCAACCCACCCACAAAATTTCAGAGATATCCGTCCATTGCTTTTTGAGTTATCTTGCACACAGGCAAACAAACCAACACCGGCAAAAACATAACCTCCTTGGCGGAGGAAAAAAATCCCAGTTTTAAATGGCAGCAATTTTTACTTTTGTTTGTTTTCATTAGATTGATTACGATATTTGTTGCTTGAGCGGCTCCTTGCTGTCATTTAGGTGCCTGCTGGTCGCTCTTTGAACAAACCCATGAATAGGTCTCTTCTGTCCTGATTCTGTGCTTGCAAGGATTGTTACTTTGTTGGGCAAAGAAGCGGCGGCTGCCTTCCATTTTTTTTGGAACTGTAGACTGTCCACACTTTTTGGAGCCAGATGATTAAGGCACATACAAGCATGCTTGTGCTTAGTTTGTGCGTTGAACATTCCCCATTCAGGCAAGATCATAAATATCAACCTTTCTTTTTTTTAAATTTTTTCCCACAAAAGAAAAGCTCAAATAGTTTTGCATTGCCACGGAGTTTAACATTTCTAAGTTCATAGTGTATTTATTGTTCTATATTTTGCAAGCGGTGAGTTAACAAATAAGACTAAGGCAGAGACATAATATTGAAGAGACAAACCAGTGAAAGCATTTTGAATACAGAAGTCCGTAATGCTAGAAATGGTGGTTGTACGACGCATATCCTGCCCTGTCCGCCCAAAAGTGAATCGTCTGCTATATTCAGCCAAACTGGGAAACACATCTGGCCAATCATGTTGTTGCATTGACGCTAATTGCGCATTTCAGATTCACCATAGTTGCGACCCACATGGTTTCGACTGATTTTGGCGGTTTTTTCGATCGCTTGCTCTGGTGGCATGAGCCCGTTGATTGTGTCCCATCCAGTTCAGTGGGATGAGCTGATGGCGTCACGCCACAGCGTGCCATAAAGGAAGCTGGTGTCATGAAGCATTGCGCATGCATCATGGAAGTGTAATCTGTAAAGAAGAATGCTTTTTAAACCTTATTTTTAGGCCAAGTCATCAAACTTTTAAAGCGGTTTTTATCAGTTTTGACTGGTGATTCAGTACATGCAGTTTTATGTGCCTGTGGCCATTAAAAGTTATGTTATATCTCTCACCCCATTCATTTAGATAAAGGCCTGGTCTTGTTTACCCAAATAACCGTTCAGGGACGTAGCCAAGATGCCCGCTGGGTGGCGAGACTTGCACCTGAAGACTTTAAGATCTGAGAGACTTGATTTTAGCTTGAACACTTCTCTGGAATGAGAATAGGGCCGCCTTATACGAGGCAAGGTCCCTTCCTGACAGTCAGAATTGTACTACTTGTTAAATTTGATTGCAGTATCCACTCTCATCAGTAGGGTGCCGCCCTGACCTCCAGGCTGAGGTCAACACATACAGGTTAATGAGGATATGCTGTATTAGAATGATGAGCTCCCCTGCGGGGGAGGCTCATGATGCATCGAGGAACCTCTTGAATAGCTTTGTACTCGGCATGCCTCACAGTTCATCTTGTACTATCAATTAGTGCAGGGGATCGACACTTACTAAACTATGGAAGTTGCTATTGATTCCACCCTCGCAATAATTCCATTCACTTAACATTTGGGCTTCTTACAACGAGGATGCATCTGATGCCGGAATGACAGAGAACACAGAAATCACAGAAAATAACGAAATCATAAACATAAAACTGTAACCACAAGTCCAGTGGCCCAGGACATGCTGAGAGAGCCTCTCTTGCACCAGCTCCTGGGACGCCACCTATAGTCTTCACCACCTCCACGTCTATTTGAAATTTTCTTCAGTGACTGAAATACTATGACCATTTTAACGTGGTGTAATGTTTGTATAAATAATAAGTAAGGAGTTATGTAACTTCTTGGTTGTGCACATCTGTCTTATAAATAATCTACTAATGCCATGTTGAAAAAATGATGAAAAAAAATAGGGTCAAGAGCGAGAGATGTCTCGGTTGACTACAATAGCATTAATTGTAAATAATATTGAATAATATCCGCTTTCGCCAGTTACGCAATCTTAATTCGTTATGTAAGCAGGCTGAACAGTGTTCTCAGTGGACCTACAGTATTTTTTTCTGCACATCCAAGGAGTTTTATGTGAACAAATGGATTCAGTAACCGATGCTGCTGTAGTATAGTAAGTGACCGTAAAAAAGATGATGTTTAGTCTCGCCTGTTCGGACTGGGTGAAAGAATAAAGCAAACTGCAGAACCAGGAAGTCGTATACACTAAGCTTGAGAAGGGTCCAGGGTTAAAAACCAGTGGACAAATCGACATAGAACAGGCGAGACGTAGTCGTGGGGCAGGCGGAAGTCAGGCAGCGGAAGTTGGAATCTTGAAGGGCAGGCGAGTCGTGGTCAGCAGTCAGGACTGAGCTCGGAGTCCAGGGATCGAGCCGTGATTAATCAAGGACGCGCAGATGTGTTGTCTTAGACTGGGGCAGGAACAGACTTAAGATGAGGGAGGCCGTAAAGCAAACCCTGGCCTGGGAGAGAATTAAGGAGAATCAAAAGAACTAGAGGAACACTGGACAGTAGTGCGATACTTGGGGCACGTCTAACAGTCTAGCAAGGTCAGGAAGACAAAGAACTTAAATAAACAGAGGCAATGAGTCACAATGAGGAACGGGTGAGGGAGAAGGCATTAGGTATGCACAGAAGTGGGGGCAAGGTAGCGAGACAGTGATACAATAATGAAATCACTCAACAAAACAAAACCAAAACTGACGCAGGCAGCCTAGATGCTGTGAAAACTTTTATTAAAAAAGAAAGGTACGGGACATGACACTTGCCCTTCCTTTTCGTATGGTAATTGCACGGTTACTGATGAGTGTCTGCACGCGTCTGTTTACTAACGATGTTCTGATAGCAGCAGCTGAAGTGATACCAATATAAATGCTGGTGAAGTATCCACACGCATGTTATATTTTGGTACCTGAGCACTGACGATAGCGGTAGATTGAATATCTGTAAAAACAATGGGCTTGATTTTTGTGAAAACTTGCGCTGCGCTTAAAGCACAGCCAGTGGCCCACCAGTCGATGGCATGGTGAAGCTGGTTTTGTCATGCTCATGCTGGCTGGAGTTTGTCACACTCTCAGTGCACTTGGACACAGTGGAATCTGAAGGAAGCCACTTTGAGGTGGCATGTTTAAGGCAATGAACCAATCAAATATGCTCTTTTCATTCCCTTTAAAATAAGAAGTGTACCTGTGCCAGGTGTGTCATCTTGGTCACGGAGGCGTTTGAGCTGCTGATGGAAGCAAAGAACTGACATCCTTGTACAGGAGGTGCAATGTATGGGAAAACGATTTAATTACTAATATTATTGTTAAAATAAATGTTATTTTGAAATGTGAACTTGAGGCTTTTATTTGTGCATACTCTCGGCAGGAACACAGCTGCTCTGTCAGCAGGTCCCTTTGCTCTTGTGCGCTCAGCAACTCGTCTTTTCCCCTCTTCTGCCACATGCAGTTATTCTTCTCATTGTGTCAAGTCCTGTTTGTTTGCTCTGTACGGTCAATGTCACATCCATGATGCAGAGGGATGTTGCGCTGAATACAGCATATTATAAAAAAAAGACACTAACTCTCTGGAGACTGCAGTGTATCGTTTCAACCTACCAGTCCAGACATCTGAAATATGTTTTAAATGTCCGAATGTCCACACCGTAATTGACCTGGCCCTGCTAAACACGTGATTAAACATTTGCTGCCATTGTGGCATCGCTTTGGAACCCACCTATGTTCTCGCAAAGACACGCCTTTCCGGAGCATTCAAGCGCTAGGATTAGCCAGCAGTTCAAGAGCTTGGATTTCCATCCTAGAGCTGAATGGCTGGCTAATACTGGCGCTTGGATGACTGGCCAGTCCTAGCGCTTGAATGCTCAGGAGGGGAATGTCTTTGCAAGAATGTGGGTGGGTTCCATAATAACGTGCAGTTGTATTGTGGGCAAAACGTATGGCGTAATCAGGGATGCTTTTAAGATGGTCATTTTCGCCAAGCAGCCCACCCTTCCAGAGTATCCCCTTGAGAGATTGTTGGTATGACAGTTGGCTGAGATTGAGTCATGCGTTAGACCCCTGATTACTTGCAAATGTGTGAGTCACCAGGGAGTTAGCATTGCATATTACTTGGATGCTAATAGAGTGATCCACTTTCTGATTCGCAATAGTGCGAGGTTCAGTTGAGGGGGCATGCAAGTGTACATATTTGCAGTCTGTGGCCCCCAAAACGCGCAGAAATTCTTGCTTTGATTGCAGCTGGTCTTCAGGTAACACTGGAAACACGTTAGACTAGATGTGTAGATGGCAGAACTGATGGTGCCCTGGCTTACTCCAGCCATCACATGATCAGGGTTTGCTGGGAAGTGCTGGTTGTGAGGAAGGCGTGCACCACTGCCATCTTTATTTGAGGCCAGGAGTTTGCATGGACCTGTTGGGCGACCCTCTATGTCTGCCACAACCAGCTGACAGATTTGCTGCATGACTCGGCAGGGCTGATCTCTGCAGTCTTCATCCTATTAGCTAATAACAGTAAAATGCGTTTTGTAAACTTGTTAACTGGATATTTCTGCCGCCTGATGATAATGAACTGCTGTTCTCCTCAACGTTGATGTAATTATTTGCATACAACTGGCTTTAATGTGAACAATAAGTTTGCATGGAGCAGAAAAAAAAGAAATGGGGATTGAGCCTGAGAGAAGCCAGCTGTTAAACATAAGCCAAGAAAATTTTGGCACATTTTTTTCAATTAAGCACATAATGATGTGCTTTGGCACTTAAAAGTAATGACCAGTAATATCCCATGCAATGAACCTTTAGTAAAGTGGTTTGGAAAGAACCACCTGACCTCTTCTCCAAATCCTTAAAGCTCATAATGGCATAGATTTTGAAGTCTGTAAATACAGAACTGAGCCATTTCTAACTTTTGGGGGGACTTGTTCACAATTTCGTTGGCCCTCTCCAACCTCAAGAATTTCGGAAAAACTTCTGAATTTACCAGATGTGCATTATGACATCCCCCAAATGTACATAAATATACCTTATAACATCTCCCAGATAAAACCAAAGGCAACATTTTACTGAAAATCTTTTATTTTTAAGTTTGAAGCTATTTTCTTACAAATAAAAATGACATGAAAACATCCATTGCGCACCATAAATGAAAGAATAATATCATAAATAAAAGAAGAGAAAATAAACCACACCCCCCAAAAAAGAAACATAACCAGACCATTAAACAAAACCATAATCATGCCCATCTAGGACTATCCATGCTTGGAGCTGGCTTTCAATTTGGCTGAAGTGTTTGGTGATTATACTCTCATGAATCAGTAAATGTGAGAATTATCAATGTTCCAGTGTCATAAAAGTGCTTGTCTATTGTTTGGTAGAGAAATTTATACTGTAGCGGAAATAAGCATTATTTGCTAATCCTTAGCCTTGCTCTCTCGGTCGACCTTGTCAAAACCTGATCTGAGTCACGCATGGGCACTGTCGTTACCCGATCTTCTTCAACCGTATGAGAGTCGTGCACGTGCCATTTTGCAGCATTTTACCTCAGCTTACTTGGGCTGTTCTTTTAGACTACAGTGCATGGGCATGTGATCACAGAGACCAATCAGATGAGGGAATTCATCATAAAGGACAATACTTCGCACACTGAACGCGACCTACAGTCGGGTCACACACAGATGGGTGCTTCACCGCCTCCTTCTTTTGACTCATCGAGTCTCGACACAGCCGTTGTGGAGGTCCTTCCTGCTAGCTATCGAAAGACTTCACAGTAAATACTGTTCAGTGTAAAGTGTACTTAGGTGTTCTTTAAGTGTACCTTTTATTTTTAACTGCTGCAGTTTATTTCTTTCACAGAAATGTCTATTATTACTCATGATCTTCTGCACTGTTTTTATGCTCTGTAAAACTTGTACCTATTTGACCATGTCCCTGTTGTTCTGTGCGCTGTTTCTACTGTTTCACACTTTCAATTTTTGCACTATTTTTTTACATAATTTGCCTTCAAGAATGAATAAAGTTCCTATCTTATGTGGAAAAGCTTCTTTAAATTTGGCTACATTGCTTCACTGGCTAGACTCCAGCAGGTGTTTATTCACATGAATTCAGTACTTTGCATTGTAATTGACAACGCACAATGATTTGCTGACTTGCAAAATACAATCGACTTCTAGCTTACGTGAAAGACATGCATAATTTTTTTTCACACCATGGCAAAACATCAAATGTCCACTTGGGATAATTGTTTAGTCAAATGAGAATATTTGGTAATTATGAGATTAGGATGTACATTTGATAAATAAGCTAACTAGCTAGCTTTGGCTAACATCTGATTGGAAACAAAATAATACTCAGTCATGGGATCATATTTATCACCACCACATGAAAAAAAAAATCGGTTCATGCCTTAAAATGGCGTTGATTTAATGGTGCTTCTTTGCCTCTTTTAGAATGTGCAGATCTATGGCTATGTAAATATTCCACACCTCTATTCAAATGTTCACCAACCCCTCCATCACTGGCCTGTAACTTGAACTGTTTGAGGCCAAGAGTTTAGTTAATTTGATGAAAAAATAATCGCAAAAACTAAAATTTGAAACTGAAAATTCAGATTTTGACCCTGAATTTAAAAAAAATACAGTATTCAAACTAAAAATAAGTGGAGGGAAGGTTTTTTTTTCAATTTAGATATAATTTTGATTCAATTTTTTTTCTTTTTTTAATCGTGAGGTCTTTTTTTCAGTTGCAGATTTTATGTTTTCAGATTCCCATCTTTTTTCAGTTTCCGATCCAGATCTGAAATTCAAATCTGGCTTTGAAACTGGAAAAAAAGAATTGATTCACTTATATTTAAATTGAAAATAAAACATTCCCCACACGTATTCTAGTTTAAACACAAATGTGGAATTTTTAAAAATTTAATATCAAAATTTATTGTTTTCAGTTTCCATTGTTTTGTTTTTCAATTCCATATTTTTCAAATTGGCAAAACTATTAGCCCTTATTTGGCTCTGATACTGTACATTCCTGTAAGGCTTGAACTCTACTCACGATAAATGTCAGCTTCCTCTCGTTCTCTATTTTGCAAGCTATAGTGCGTTACTCAGTGGGACGTAGTAATATAGGAGTAATTCACTCGTGCATATTGATAACAGGCACCAATCCCGAAGAAAAAGATGGACAGCGAATAGTATTGGGCCACCTACAAGTTTCCAAATTATAGTGCATTTTATGTATCGCTTTCTTACAACGTTGTAACTGTAAAGGATAACAAGATAGCTGGCTAATTTGTTGCTTATTGTTCATGTTAAGTAAACAATGATTCTGATCACCATCTCTGTGAAGTTGCTGACATTGTGAAGATAAATGTGTGT
Organism: Gymnothorax reevesii; assembly: GCA_029721435.1. NCBI lineage: Eukaryota > Metazoa > Chordata > Actinopteri > Anguilliformes > Muraenidae > Gymnothorax > Gymnothorax reevesii. The sequence continues at coordinate 108,199,828 of CM056579.1, forward strand.
TAAGAATATAGCCATAGTCTAATTTGGAAGCGAATATTATTTTATTGGAAAAACTGTTTTGAGTGCTTTTTCTTCATCTGCATTCCCAGCCATATAAAATGTTCTCACAGTATTTGACATAAATATTCTAACTTGGCAGGCCAGCATTTGTAACACTATCTTGGTAGTACTGGTACTCTGCAAATTTGTTGGATGCAGTCAATAGATAAGACACAAGAAAAATTAATTCCCAGGTGACCAACTTGTCGGCTTGTACTCGCTGTGTCCCCAGGGTAAGTGGAAGGAACAGCTTCTGGCTTCAATAAAAGTATTGTGGTGAAACCCATTTGCTTTTGATTTAAATATTTATAACTGTCATCGGGAAGATGCCTGCAGCAAAAACTCCTGCTTTCTCTGGATCTTCAGCTGGGTCATTTGGATTTCTCCACATCGAGAGAAATTGGCAAAAAACAAATGTGTAACTCAGTTACCGACCAGTTTTTTGCGGTTTTCACCCAAAATAAATAGAATGAGCAAAATTAGCTATTTTGTTGGTTGAAGTACTCGGGAAGACCTACACCAAGCCATTTAAATCGTAAGTAACTTTCCTGGTTTTGGTGCTATGATACAAAATACACCAATTCTCTGTTACCGTGTGACCTGTCACTTATACTCTACTAACTAACCATGGTCATGGATCAGCTGCTGAAAAGCAAACACCTCTGTTATCAGCCGCTGATGCCACACTTCTCCACTTGCCAACTCCTGGAGCTGCTTCATCTGTTTATCTGAGGGATTGTCATCCAGGGACGACTACTCTGGGCCTACAAAATCCCTGATCCCAATGTTGTGCTGCATGTGCTGCCAAAACCTGAAAGATCACAGCATGCAATTGATCACTATGAAGTGCATTTCTCTGCCAGGCATGACATCACCATTTTTGCGTAAGAATACAGAATAAGATTCTGTTGTGAAGAACTCGTAAAACACATGCGGTGTCATAATGGCGTTAATGGCACTTTTTTCAATTATTGAAGTATGTTATCCATTACGCATGTCAACGAATGCAAGCAAGATCTTTAAAACATTACCCATTGAAATGGTTGATTACCTTTTTTTTAACAACTCTTTATTGGAGTTTTCAGAGTTAAACATACAAACAATATGTCGACTTATTTGGAGTTCAAATATTCAACAGGCATTCAAAACAACGATTAGACAAAAATAGGCATTAAACCACAAGAGGACAGCAATCCACTGTCTGCAAGTAAATGAGCAGTTGCAGGGTCATTTCAAATATAGACAACAGGGAAGTGCATTCGGACAAAGTAGATTATCAGTACCAATGAGTGGCTGTTTACCTTTAACGGAAAAGTCAAATGAACTTCAAGTGCCTGGAGGAAGATGCATCTGATGCAGGTTTTCATCATTCCAAAGCCACACTCCACAGTAGAGCGGCCTCTCGGGTGATTAGAGTCGTAACTTTGCTTCGCCATGCCTCTCGCTGGCCTCTTATTTGTTGACATTATTTGTTACAAATGTTAAAAACCTTGGTATCTCCATCAACTAATATGAGGTAGCCTTGTGGAGGGTATATAGGGTGGGTGTACGAGGCGCTGTTTCTCAGAATTTGCATCGCATCGTGCATGCTTGCAGGGCAACCGACAAATATGTCATCAAACCAGGCCTGATGGTCACACACTGCATGGAGCAAAACTAAGGCAAAAAGCATTCTGTTTTTAAAATTTTTTTATGTGGACTAAACAAAGGCTTAAAGGCCACAAAATAGCCATTTATTGCTCTGGCTGGATGAGCGAAGGCATGATTGTGAACCAGTCAAGCAAGCAAACTGTTTCCTGTGGCCGCAATGTAAGCTGTGTATTACTCAGGGCAGGAGGGTAATCATTTCGTCCACCAGGTGATGGACAGGTCTGTGCATGGGTAGAAGAGTTAAGGTGAAGGCCCTTGACAGCACCCCAGGCAAGGAGCCACAAGTCAGTCAAAACAGCAGCACAAGGACTTCGATCTTGGACTCCATCCAAGCTGCTGCCCATGTCTAACAGATGGAGAAGGGCTGCAGCAGGTTGTCCGAAGCTGTCTTTGTGTCTCAATCCTTAAATCTGGTTAAGACTAGAACAGACATGTCCAGTTAGCAGTAATGAATCTCAGACGTAAAGAAGAAAAAAACCCTACCAGCGCAGTGTTCCAAGCTAACAACTTTACTCTGCGTCTTGGCAGCGGTGGGCACAATTCTGCTTATCCATGAACTGCTAATTAGTGAAGCAAACTTTTTCTTTCACCTATCAAACGAGACCATGATTATGCTTGCAGTCAAAGTGGCTCAAGAACAGTAAGTATTGGTGGAAATTCGTTTTGGTGGAAATTAGTTCAAAAAGGGTTGGAATGTTTATGGGGTTAAAAGTTTCATTTTGTGTTTACTCACCTTGTCTTTGTCTGATATTAAAATGATTTAGATAATATGAAACACTTGCATATGACAAATAAGCAAAAAAAATAAATAAAATTGGAAAGGAACATGCGCTTTTTTAGTGCACTGGAAGTTTCATATCAATCAGACTTGTGGTATATTTTTAATAAGTTTTTTTCTGCTTTCAGAAAAGGGGGAAATACTTAATAACGCAGCTCTTTGGGTCCAAATTGCTTTTCTCTTTTCTTTACTTTTTTTGGCATGAAGAGACTGCTCTTTCAGTTTGGATTTGGTGTCTCTGAGCCAAAGAGTTCGAGCTATGGCCTCTGAAATTTGGAAAGCTAAACTTGTTACTATAGCCCCCCCTTCTGGAACTTTTGCGTCGAAATCGTTGTAAGTGTATTGGCTGGGGTCCTCTATGTGCTTGCCTAAAAGCAAAAGAGTTACCAATATTTGTGTGGGTCATTGCTATTTTATATGAAAATGGCAGAAGGCTGAATACTAATAATAATAAGCAAAATCATCATCATCATAATAATAATGAATATGTAGCAACAGTTCGTCAAAGTGTAGAATATTGGTGCCCAATCATCTGCATGGTTGACTGGGAAAATGCAAGTTTTCATTGCAACAAATCACGACACCAGCTGATTTCCCTGGTTAGCAGGTCTTCAGGCAGAGAGGAGGGAAATAATCAGTGATTTTGCAGGTGTGTACCCGGGAAGCCTGTGAGTGCTGAGGGCTGTGCAAATTCACAGTTGATTCAGTCCACATGGGGACTCAAGCAGACTGTCTGCAGACTTCCAGAGAGTCCGCATGGGGTAAGGACTTCACCAGTGTGATTACCCAGAATTCATGACAATTAGGATGTGATGATGTAAATGCCACAAAAGCTGTTAAAAACATGGGAAAATATCAATGGAGGTACGAGGGGAAAAACAACCAAATAATGTATCCTAATGTATGTAATGCACAATTCCTTTACCTTAAATATATTCTTATTTCCTGACACTAACATATTCATTTTTTAACTGGGGGTTTTCCCCTCAGCAGTGAGCAGGGGCTGAAGTCCAGTCGCATTGTGCATTTAAACTTGCGGCCCAGTTGTCTTGTAGACTCCGCAGAATGACGCAGAGCAGTTCAATTAATGTCCGCAAGTCCATTATAAAATACTCCTGACACCAGTTATACCTATAAGTGGAGTCCATTGGTATACCCTCATCCTATAAGTAATATTGTGCAAAAACACTCTTTCAGGTAGACCAACTTTCCAGCACTTATCCCTCCTTATGGCTCGTCGGCCATTTTGACCCGCACACATGCTCATCCGTAAGAGAGCATTTGTTTTGACTGAAAGTGGAATGCCACAGATCACTTATAGGTTTAACAGTTGGCCTTCCCCTCATTGCTGAACAGGCAACCCTTGGTCAAACATTTTAATCACCATTGCTTTATTCCACTGTTTCCTCGTTCTGCATTCCAAAAGCACATTTCCTCCCAGCAACACCCTTACTGCTTCCAAATCTCCTATTTCTTCTTCTGCAAATATCCCTAATACATGGAATCACTAAAAACATGATTTGCCGCCCCATCATCTACAGTTGCCTTCATTCTGACGTCCAGTATTCCTTCCTTAATTGAATTTTCAATTTCTTTTTTATTTTATTTTTTTCTCCCTATAGTAAATCATATTCAATTTTTTTCCCCAAATTCATTGATCTGAGTCATCTTGCACAGTGCCTGCAGATGTGACTTTTATACACAGGAAATCTGGTTGAGCCACACAATTACCTTCCATTACTTTCAGACAAGTCCTGGGGGCTACACTCTGAGAGGGTAAGGTTATGCAGGATAATTTGGCCTCAGTAGTCAGAGAGCAGATGTTATCTCCTGCTCTATAAGTTCAATGGGAGGTCAGTCAGGTTGAACATCACATATAACATCACATTCAATCCAGTGGTCTTATATGCCAAGTCGGCAATAGAACACATTTAACCAATTCATGAAAGATGGATTATTTATAACATGGTGCTGCTTCTTTTTTCTTTATTTTCACATCTTGACAGAGAGTAGGCCAGTCAAAGTTAGCCTGTATATTCCATAGTTCAGAATTTTGCCTCTTACATATTTTTGTACACAAGTTTTGCATTCCTTGTTTTACTCCTCAGTTTTCTCCTCTATTTGTGTATAAAAGTGTAAGACCACGCCTCCAGCCGTCCAGCTCACCAGTCTACTAAGACCTGGACTGCACTTCACCTTTTATTCAATTATCACCTCCGCCTGTTGTTCATTTCCGCTGTGCGGAAGCAGTGCTCTATTTAAGCTTCGCACTCAGCCATTGCAAAGACTTGCGACATGCCTGTGCACTTAAATGTTTTAGATCAGCAAACTAATTACTTCCGCCAAGGAGGTAATGTTTTTGCCCTGGTTTGTTTGTTTGTTTGTCTGATGGTTTCCAAAATAACTCAAAAATTTACAGACAGATTTTGATGAAATTTTCAGAGAAGGTGGGCATTAAGTCAAGGAACAGGTGATTAAATTTTGGCATATCTAGGCCAAAGTACTGCTGAGATATACGCCAAAGTTCAAGATTTCAAGTCTTTCCAATGGGCCGAAGTTCCAATCGCCGTGCTTTTGGGTTTTGCTGCCCCCTAGCGGAGGTCTGTGCTTTCTGAATGCTTTCTAGTTACCTTCGCCAGCGACTTCGCTGACGAAGGTAATGTTTTGATCCCCGTGTATTTATTTGTTTGTGTGTCTGTCTGTATGTGTATCGAATAACTCAAAAAGTACCAAACGGAATTTCATAAAATTTGGTGGGTTGATTTGGCATGACCTGAGGATCAATCGATTAGATTTTGGGAGTGATCGGGTCAAAGGTCAAGGTCAAGGCCACGAAAAGGTCAAAACCGACTTTCGCCCATATCTCGGTCAATTTTTATCCGATCGGCATGAAACCAACGCCAGTGGCGAGGGATTCAGTGGTGTCGGCGAAGGTATGCGCTCTACCGAGTGCCCGTTCTAGTTACCTTCGCCAGCGACTTCGCTGACAAAGGTAATGTTTTGATCCCCGTGTATTTATTTGTTTGTGTGTCTGTCTGTCTGTCTGTGTGTATGTGTATCGAATAACTCAAAAAGTACCAAACGGAATTTCATATAATTTGGTGGGTTGATTTGGCATGACCTGAGGATCAATCGATTAGATTTTGGGAGTGATCGGGTCAAAGGTCAAGGTCAAGGCCACGAAAAGGTCAAAACCGACTTTCGGCCATATCTCGGTCAATTTTTATCCGATCGGCATGAAACCAACGCCAAAATGTGCAGAATTATATACCCGATCCTGTGATGTGAAACACGGTACAATGGGGTCAATACCCTTCTTAGCGGTTGGGGGTCAAAGGTCAGGGGGATCATTACCTTTCGAACTTAGGCGTATTGATGTAAAAAAAAAAATATCGTACTCTTGTCATTCATCGATCATTTAAAAAAATAAAAATTGGTCCTCAGAGTTATGTGGCGAGGGATTCAGTGGCGTCGGCGAAGGTATGCGCTCTACCGAGTGCCCGTTCTAGTTTGTTTGTGTGTCTGTCTGTGTGTATGTATGTGTATCGAATAACTCAAAAAGTACCAAACGGAATTTCATAAAATTTGGTGGGTTGATTTGGCATGACCTGAGGATCAATCGATTAGATTTTGGGAGTTATCGGGTCAAAGGTCAAGGTCAAGGCCACGAAAAGGTCAAAACCGACTTTCGGCCATATCTCGGTCAATTTTTATCCGATCGGCATGAAACCAATGCCAGTGGCGAGGGATTCAGTGGCGTCGGCGAAGGTATGCGCTCTACCGAGTGCCCGTTCTAGTTATAATACTGTATTAGAGAGAAGTTATCTAGGTAACCCTAAAAAAAAAAAAAATCAGTTTTCTCACTCTTTCAGCTCTGTCAGGATACATATGTCTCACAACATTTATAAATACCCCGTTAGGACATATAAGTCCCGGGAACCATAGGTATTTGCACCAATTCCATGTTACAATCACAAAACTCAGTGGGTTACTCTGATTTGTTTAATTGAATTCAGTATCGAAAGGGTTAAATGATGATTTCATTAATTGATGGGAAAAGGCAACCGAAACCTACATACCCGTATGTGGAAAATGCGGACCAGTTCAATCAATGCAAAGCATTGGCATATTAATAAGTAAATTATTTTTTGTACTAAAGATTTCAACGCTGTTAGATCGCATATAGACAGAAAACATGTCTTCAGTTGCCAATTATGATAATTGGAAAACGGTTCAATAAAGGAAAATGATTGAGAATTTGCCGGGACTAATTCTTGTCATAAAGGGACTTGTCTGTCCCCCAAGAGAGTGCTGATGACTCTCCAGGAGGACACAAAAGAGCCCAGAGTAAAATCTAAAAAACTGCAGGCCTCACTTATCTCAGGTAAAGGCACTGTTTATGATTCCATAATATAGCTGGGCAGATTATGGAAAAATGATGCATTTAGTGATGCGAGCTCCAAAATTGGCACTCATCATGGTCCACTAGTAAGTAACTAAGTAAGTAAGTTTATTGATTCTAATGACCCCCGTTCAAGGGTAAGAGAGTACAATCACATTTCTGGGTATACAGAATATAAATAATACCAATAGTAAACAAAAATAATTTACAAAATAACCTAGCACTTGCATAATATTTGAATCATGGAGTTACAAAAGGGCCCAACTCCATGATTTTGAGAAAATCAGGTTATCTGCCTATCTTGTACAGTATATTGGGTTAAGACCTATGAAAATGAATTGGAGAAAGGTTTAACTCCAGTGCATAAAGCTGTTAACTGAGGTGAGTTCTTTAGCTTTGAGTTGAAGAACACCCCAAGTATTGACCTCATCATCAATGTGGACATGTCTTGACAGTATACTGCCAAGATAAGTGAATTTGTCAACTGCTTGTTGACATGTGTCTTTGACTGTGATTTTTGGCTCAATGTATTGTTGTCCTGGCGGGGGCTGGTACATTACTTCTGTTTTCTTAGTTTTGATTGTGAGCCCAAAGTTGTCACAGGCTGATGAGAATTTGTCCATGCTTAATTGCATGTCAAAAGCAGTATTAGCATTCAGAGCACAGTCATCTGCAAACAGCAAGTCGCGAATAGTAGGTTGTCTGGACTTCAGTGACAGCTTTTAGGCGTGATAGGTTGCGAAGTCCACCATCTGTTCTGTATCGGATAGGAACCCCTAGATCACCATCCCTGAAGGCATCTATAAGCATTGCTGAGAACTTCATGCTGAACAGTGTCGGTGCGAGTACACACCCCTGTTTTACACCGTTGGTAACAGGGAAGTCTGTTGATGTCTCACCATTGTCAAGAACACGAGCCATCATTCCATCATGAAATTGTCTGACAATGCTGATAAACTTGTCTGGACAGCCATACTTTGATATTATCTTCCAGAGACCTTCACGGCTGACCATGTCAAATGCCTTTGTTAAGTCGACAAATGTCATGTACAGACCCTGATGTTGTTCTTGGAATATTTCTTGTAGTTGTCTTGCCGCAAATACCATGTCTATGGTACCACGTCCAGCTCGGAAACCACTTTGGCTTTCGGGAGGAAGGCCATTCTCAAGGTGCTTTATAATCCGATTGAGTAAGACTCTTGCGAGGATCTTTCCAGCAGTAGACAGCAGAGAGATGCCACGATGGCTATCACAGGATTATCGATTCCCTTTGCGTTTGAATCGATGGTGAGCGCAGTCACCTTTTTTCGTATTGTAGATTTTCGACCGCTTTACGGGGATCCCTGCCAGTCGTGGTAAACTAGCCCAGGTGTACTGAGGCAGGCAATGTTTAGGGCACCATTTCTAGCCCCTTCCTTATGCTACAGAGGCAAGCAGTGCCATCCTAAAGAGGGCTGCTTGGTCACTCAGAGTGCTGCCGGGTTCTACTTCTGCCTCGATCAGTAGAAGATGACTAATACCCTGAGCTGCCTGTGTGCAGGTCCGTGACTGCAGCTGCCAGTGTATCCACACCTGCTGTTTCGTCGCTCGCCCATTGCTACAGGACTTCAGTTGAGTTTGAGTAGGTTGGAATTACCACAGCTAAAGTCAAGTTATGACTTGCGCGTGAATTAGTTTAAAGTGGGGAGAACTTCCGCAGCATCATCCACACTCTCTCGTCCGGAATCATTTGGGTCTAGCAGCAAGACATGGTCAAGACGGCTGGAAATGAGACAGGATGCAGGAGTTGGCAGAGACTTGACAAGGTTTGACAAGAAGCTGTCTTTGGGGCTCCACTCCGTTATTTCTGTGAGGGTTGTTTCCCTTAGCCTTCCGCCATCCTTAGCACTCACAAGGCAGTGAGGCCATCTTACCCATAACTGGGTCAGATGTCAGTTTGCCACCAGAGTGGACACATGGTGGGTTTGTTTTCAGGGTTTACTCCCCAAGACGCGCCGTATTCAGTGATGTCAACAGGGTTACCACGAGTAGGTACAATGGACGGTCTTCACCATGGAGAGGCTAATGTGGTCAGCTCTTGAGTGACAAAATGTTACGCTTCACATGGTGCTGGGCCTGGGGAGACCAGGCTAGGACGCCTGAGAGGGCTCCAATAAGGTGCTACTCCTCCAGGATCCCTTTACCCCCCAGGAACCCTTAACCCCAATCTGGATGGTATACAGATCGCACGGGACTTAAATGGTACTGGATGGACAATCGGGCAATATGTAAGAAGAACTTATACCTGAACCTAGTTGTATCCCATACCTGAATGTGTCTCTATATTCAGTGATTTACGACAACAGGTGGTAAAAAGATAAACCCTCGGCCTGAAGCCTACAAAATGTCAACATAAGTTGTTCAACACAAAAACTGACTAGGATAAATGCTTTCCATGCTAGAGCATCATAAAAGGAGAGGATTTGATATCACCAAAACCTAGTGGAACTGAGCAAGATTCAATAATCGCAGTCAACATTCCTCTTTTCCATACAATCAACCAACTTCCTGCCATAGTGGATCCTGCCAGATTAGATGAAGGGGTTGGTATAGAAGAAACCCTGAGGCAGAAAAATGCTAAAAACCACCCAAGCTGTTGACTCAAGTTCAATAATACCAAACTTGAACGAGCTAGGAAAAGGGTAGCTGATGCTCAGGCTTCTTCTGATGAAGGCCTGTCAAAGCCACGAAGAAGCAGCACTGAAGCTAAAGAATGCTTATTATGTAACCAAGAAGATCCAAAGTCAGAAATGAGGCAAGCAATTACAATGGAGCTTGGAGCTCAATGATTGTGCCAAAAATCTGAATGACAGCAAATTGACAGCCCGATTGAGTGGTGGAGACATTGTACCTCAAGAGCTCAAGTATCACAAAACATGTTTAACAGCACTTTACAGAAGAGAAAGTGCCCACCTTTCAGCCCTTAGGAGAAAAGACGCTGGAGAAGCTCAGAAAGCAGGTATATACCCTTTCAGTTATAAAGCAAAGAAGACCAATTGACAGGCATGGAATGTTTGTCCTGGCGTGTCTGATACTTTTGCAAAAATGAGCACCAACCCACCACAAATCCGAACTGAAGGCCAAGAGGTTATGGAGCGCTTCGTTATTGCAATGTATGACAGAACTGTCATAAATGAGGTCAGATTGGACATGTTTGCTTGTCACCAGAGACCTTATCACGCAATACCTCCAACCAGAGCAGCTTTAATAGAACACACAAAGTGTGCTACATACCAAGCTGGTTGTATTTGGGGGTCAGGCAACATCATGTCAAACGGACATGAAAAGTCCTGGTGAGTGGGGGTGGAGGAAACAAGGTAATCGGTTGCAGGTCATTTGGACAACTCTTCCACCCATTTCAGAAAGCTGCAAGGAGCTTACAAAGTGCGGATGTAAGGTCCAATTCAGAGGTAGATGCAAGTGCTACAGATTTGGTCTTCCTTGCACGAATCTGTGCAGATGCAAATGCTAGGACTGAGAGTTTGACTGAACAGTAAGAAACTTTTTTATCATTATGTCAAAAACCGAGCATTACATCACATTTATTTTGTTATAAATGGTTCTAGTGTGCACATATATTTTGATACCTAGTTTGCAAAATTCCATGAGATATATCAAGTTTAGGTCAAAAACTTGAAAAATGGCCACCATTTTGAATTTTTCAAGTGGCGAGCAGGGTCTATGTACTGTGTACTCCTCAAGCAACAATCCTGCCAAGTTTCATTCTTGCATCACAAAGTGCATGATTCTTCCCAATTTTCAACTTAATCCGCTCAGCTAATAAGAAACAGCGAGGGCAAAGAAAATGGCATTTATGGTGGAGTTGCAAGGCTAAAGTCACTGCCGACCAAAAAGAACATGAAGGCTCGTCTCACATTTGCTTGGAAATGTCTTGATGACCCTCAAGACTTTTGGGATAATACTCTGTGGACTGATGAGTCAAATTTTTTTCAGAAAACACGAGCCCCTTTACGTCTGACATGAAGTAAACACAGCATTCCACAATAAGAACATAATACCAAGAGCCAAATGCAGTGGTTATGGTAGTGTGATGGTCTGGGGCTGCTTTGCTGCTGCAGGACCTGAGCAACTTGCCATAATTCATGGAATCATGAACTGAGCAATAGAGAAAAAAGTCTAGAAGGTGAATGTCTGGCTATCAGTCTATGACCTAAAATTCAAGCAAAGTTGGGACAATGATTCAAAGCATGCAAGCAGGCTCACCTTTGAATGGCTCAAATGAAACAAAATGAAGGTTTTAGAGCAACCGAGTGAATCCTGACATGAATCAAATTGATATACTATGTATGACAGGCTGTTCATGCTTGAAAACCCTCCAATGTGGCTGAATTAAAACAATTTTGCAAAGAAGAGAAGCTCAAATTCCTCTACACATAGCGATGGAAAGGACTCATTGCAAGTTATCGCAAATATTTGATTGCAGTTTTTGACGCTAAGGATGGCACAACCAGTTATTAGGTTAGGTTTAGGGAATTATTTTTTTCACTCTGGGTGATACAGGATTTGCAGAACTATTTGCCTTCAATAAATGAAATCATCATTTAAAAACTGCATTTTGTGTTTACTCCAGTTGTTTTTGCTGAATATTAAAATTGGATTGATAACCTGAAATATTTACGCATGGTAAAAATGCAAAAATAAAAGAAAATCAGGAGGGGGCAAATACTTTTTCAATGCACTTTAGGTTTGTGCTATTCGATAAGCTGCCATTTCGTTATCTGTACCAGGCACTACTGTCCAAAGACATGATTGTGGTTATTTGTCCAAATTCTCTTGGGATATGGAAATGTCCAAATGATTATACTCTGAATTTCAAAGTCTAGTCTGTACACTTGTTGACAAATATAAACAATGATTTGCCCTCTTATTATCCACAAAATTACATACTCCTCCTTCCACAAGCTTTTATGCTTCAAGTTTGTCTTGCTCAGTTGTCATGTAAAACAGATCATAAAGATCGTATTATAAAGCAGATTGTATTTTTTTCTAAATTTAGTCTTAACCTACTTTGGCTGCAAGCTTGTACATTTTTTGTTCAATAAATGCACATTTGATTGAGTGATCTATTGCAAGGGGAATTTACCCTTTTTTGAACATGGCAAATGACTTCTCTAAAGTCTTGAGGTTTCCTCTCGTGTAGCCAAATCTCCAAGGAGACTGTTGGTAAAATTAAGGAAGTTACCCGCAGTCTGTGCTGGTAGTGGACATTTTCTTTATTTGTTAGAAGCACTTCAGTTCCCAGAATGAATGGTAATTGAGGATGCAGAACGTGACGCGGAAAACAACTCCTATTTGGTTCGGTTTTGTCTACAAGGACCTGAAGGTAGTACATGCTGGTGTCAGTGTTGAGTGATATTAGAAGTTTATCAACACATTCATTCTGTTGCATGAAGTTATTTGCATGACATGGTAGCAGAAGTTTTACTTACTTGCAACCCTAAAGAAAAAACTTGGTCAGAAAAAAAACCTAGGTCCATGCAATGGACTCATTTAACTATATTGAATTCAGTAATTTTATTATTCCCAGATAGTGTTCAATCTGGGGAAGTGGAACATTGTTGTGCTTGAAAACTTTTTTGAACACTGAGAAAGATGATTGTGGGTTACTATTGATGTGAAGAGAGAATTCTATCTAATCTTAACTAAAAAGACAAGGTTCATGAGCATTCTGAAAAAGTTGTGTTGTTGAACAGCATTCAGCAAGCTAGTTTAACATTATAATGTTGTAAGACATAGCTGTTCATTCTAAGAACAAATTATTTTACATATGGGTCAGACACTGAATATTTTAATACATTTTTATTAAACATACGTTTTGTTTACGTGAATTTTGAGATGTTTGTTTGCATGCTGCAATGTTTGGCCATGGATACTAGAAAGAAACGTGCCCATAAGGAATCTCTACCAACCTCACTCTCCATATTGCTTGACTATACAAGGTATATTTGAAAATGCAACAAAAGGGAAGCCAAAATGTAACAAAAAATCGCAGGTTTTCCTATGCATTATATAGTAAGTTATTTTGCAGGAGCTCTAAGTAATGCATAAAAACCAGGATCGTGGACTGCTGAACAATCTCTCTTATAACCGAGGAGAATCCACTAGGCATCCTCGGCCACGACAGTAAAGCCTTGAAGCTCAAAGTCCTCATTGCAAATATTTCTAAAGCTGATTCCACGAAAACAGAATCACTGTCCAAATATGTAAGGACCTATCTTTACGTATACACAATCATACACTTTTAGAAATTAGCTTTGCAGCAGAGGTGGGGTGTATTCACGGCCGACAAGAGTGAAAAGCGTGACGGACGGTCATGTCAAGAAGTTCTCGAGGATTTTTTCGGTCGTGTGCGCGTACTTTTATTTTGAAATTTTCCTCAAGATTCTTCGTGCTTACTGTCAGTTGGTCGCGCGCACCTCGCAGAGCAGAATGCTAACGCGTCTCCGCGAGAATGTAGTCACGAATGTAGCTTGCCAGCTAGCATTCGTTGAAAAAGACTGGATTTTGGCTTGGGTGCAAATTTTGCTCCCTGTCGGGGACAAGCAATTCCTTGAAACGTCTCATAAGTGCAGCGTATTTCCTGGGGGAATACTTTAAAATCAGCAGCTGCTTGCGCTGAAAAGATGACATCGAGAAAAACTGGCAACTCCAAATGCTAGCCAGTCGTATAAATAAGTGACAGTTGCGCTTCCTCGTTTAACCGTGAAGTTCAAGAGTAGTTATTTTGCAACTAGCGTTACGTTTTCAGATTGACTAAGGTGTCAGACAACGATCCTCTCGCAAGAAATTAGTCTCAACAGCTTTTTTTGCTACAAAATGGGGTCTATAGTCCACTGCTCGTATGACGTACCGCCATTTTGTGACGGCGAATGCAGTGCCGCTATAGGGGTACATGTAATGGTTGAATGTAGTTACCCCTTCTAGTTGATATCCGCCTGGCAGATACAAAAAGGGATCGTGAACAATTTCCATTTTGTCTCCCCATAAGTAATTCACTTGTCAGAAATTTTCGGGAACCTTCCCGGACGTTCGCTTCCCGATGAGTTTGTTCCCCCGTGTGAAATAATTCTTAAGCTACAATAGCTGACGAATACGCGATACCGTGGATCAAAGTAGCCTCTGAAATCTGCCGAGTTCACTTTTGCTTGAAAATACAACACAGGATGATTCCGTAGATGGGGAAACAAACGTGTCGGGGAAAATATACACATAAGTTAATTATCATTTACATACATTTTGCTGCTGCTGGTGGTTATTCATTTAAGGGAAGCGTTTTAGAAGACCAATGCTCCTCTAACAACGTGTATGTGGACTGAGATTCTGTTCTTCTGCGCCCTCTCATAACACGGCTGCCTGCAAATCTCCCAGCGCACGCAGCATCTTAAAGCAGTATATGAAGTTTAATTCTGAAGATGCATTTCCGTGCTTTTCCTGGACGCAGCTAGTTGCAGCGTGCGATTGCCGTCAAACTCACAGAGGGAACATTGCTTTTTGAGCAGGTGTCAGAGGCCTTATTTCTCTACTGTGCGGAGGCTTCGACACAGAAGAGCCCATAATCAAGAATATCCGTCATGAAAAGAATCGCATACCCCCGACATAAATCAGCTGGTTGCCTGTTGCGTCCCTTTGCAACTGTAGTTTCTTTAAGGGGAGGCAGCTACTCTATTTCCCCAGTAGAAATGGCCTCCGATGTGTTATTGAAATGAGTATGTTTCAGAAGAAAAAAAAAATTCCACTCTGTCAATGGTACCCCGAGAGCATCTAAGAACCTCAAAATGGGAAACTCAAGGATTTACGGTGTGGTGCCTGTACTTCCCCCAATACATTTGCCTATCGTAGAAATGAATTCGGTAGCTGGGTAGAAGTTCTTTTGGAAATTGTTTCTGACATTTCAGGAAAAAATTAACTCATTTTAGTTATTTGAAGCAAATTAAACATACCAGGCCATATGACAAATTTCAGCAGATACTTCTGGTATACAATATAATGATACTTTCTCTCCACTAGCTACCAATATTGCTGGGCATTATTGTGTGACAATTGCCTATACTGATTAAATCGTGTTTAGTAAGGGCGAGGTCATACAGGAAGTGAACAACGAAAAATGTCTGTTATGTTAAATCAACCCAGAATATGCAGACAATAAATATAACATTTTCGACCGTTTTAGTTCCATTCAAATAACTTCCAGAAGGCCACGAGCAGGGGAACTCAACTAAGGCGCTGTCCCTCAGATCTACATGGGATCTGACAGCTTTAAATTTGTGCGAGTTTAAAGATGAGCACGGATATCCAGCTCTGGTTCAGCGCTTAATCATCAGTCGGGATTTTTCTGCTTTTAATGATGTGTGAAGTTTAAGATGAGCCCTAAAAAAGAAAACACTCTATTGTTCTAACAAACCGTTTCGGATAGCGCAATTCCGTTGTTTCTAGTAGGGGGCGCTGCAATGGCTTTCGGCCTTTGGATCTTTTTGTCTGTGAACTCGATCCCGCTGCCGCTTTACAGTGTGTGCGATTGCTTGGTACCGCGTCTGTATCACACTGTCAAAGCACACAATTACCGCCAAATCAATTCATTGACCATCTGATACAATGACAATTTTAGTTCGCCTTCAGAATTGATCATCATTCGGATTGTTTTTTTAAGTTCTAGTGGGCTTTATTGGGCTCTGTTTTCTGTGTGCATATCACAGTCATTATTAGCAAGCTAGCCGTCACGCTTTCTCTTATTTAACTTTTTTTTTAGACAGTTCGGCTTCGCGAATGACTGAGCGCCGGCGGACTATGGGATCCTTGGTGTCTTAGGAAGCGTAAGAGCGGGGTTTGAACTGTTTTTCTATCGACCAAAAATGGCAAGTTCGACGGGGAAAATTCAACCAGATCAGCGAAGGAAAGGACTGGCTTTCTTGGACGAGCTGCGGCAGTTTCACCAAAGCAGAGGGTGAGAGAGGGAGGCGTTTTATATCTCCCCTGCAACTCTAAAACCACGTTTAACTACAAATGCGAATAGTCGGGTGATTTAGAGAGGGCGTCCTTCTGTTCACGGTTCATATTTTCTTTTTTTAGATCTCCATTTAAGAAGATCCCTTTCGTGGGTGGCAAAGAGCTTGATCTTAATGCTCTTTATACCAGAGTCATTTCGTTAGGTGGATTTGCGAAGGTGAGTAAACTTGGCTGCCGGAGATTTCACTCCGGCCGGCGGGTTTGAACATTTGTTATTTCCCCTCACAGAACTAAGCATGCAGAGAATACGGAGGACGGTCGCCATCTGGGAGATATTTTTGACAGTTTTGAACAGTAGAAAAATGCTGGATTCACATTGGCCTTGTTAGCTCGCTAGCTCAATGCAGACTGGTACACTGCTGTTCTGAGTGTTGACTACCGAAAGTCCGCTCGATGATCAGAGTGCGGTGTGCGGGTCTGTTCAGCATCGATTATCGGCTCGCAGCCCGAAAGAGGGAATTACTCCTCTTCACTGGATCGGCGTATTAAGTTTTGGATGCAAAGAAACTCCCAACTCGTCGGACCCATCGGCTTCGTGGCTTGGGGACGAAATGTAGGCCTCACAACAGGCCTGTGTGTTGAATACTTGGATATGGATGAAACCCATGCATTTTGGACCGGTCTAATTGAACACATAACGTTTATAAAGGTTTAACTTCTATATCAGACAAGAAAAGGAAAAACGTGGCTATGTTTTCATGCACCATAACTGCGTTTTTCTTCTCTTGTCTGATGTAGAAGTTAAACCTTTATTCTAAAACTAGAGGGAATATGAATCTCGTTCAACTACAATAACGTTTATGTTGGCTAACATTCCAGATTAATGATTTCAAGTTGTTGCTGGCTGGTCGTTCTTGTGTCAGTAGCACAATTAATCCGCTTTCACACAGGACGCGAAACGAATTTTTCGCAGGACAGATTGCATTCAAAGTCAGTGCAAAGACGCGAATTTATTGTGACCAGCGTTCCTTCGAGCTGGCAGCTTGCAAGGAAATAAACATTCACGCGTGGTGCTTAACGAATTGGGGCCAACTTGCTGTTTGATGATACGTCGGGAGTTGACTGTAACTCGCCGGTATATCGCGCTGGGTGTTTCAATTACATGATGATGGTTAGAAACTGTAAAAACTGATTTGGATGCGTGCCATCAAATATATTTAACGAATGAGACGATAACTTGGTGTAATACGAGAACTCATAGTCTGATCACGAGTTTAGTTGGAGGGTTCAATATTTTTACACTTGGCTTTTTTATTGCAGGTTTCAGACAGGAACCAATGGTCCGAACTTGGTGAAGATTTTAATTTTCCGAAAAGCTGTTCCAACGCTGCCTTTGTTCTAAAACAGTATTACCTTCGGTAAGTTTCCTGCCTCTCATGCCCATGCGGCTCCCTGGCTGCATGTGCCGAATGTTTACATATTTCATTGGGCTGCCTGCAAGTGACGATTTGGAGATTTTGTTCTGGCAAAGAAATTCACTCCATACTGCGATAACCTGAGAAACTGTCAAAGGTTTGAGGAGCCTGTTAACGTTGCTTCTGTGCCCTTCTTGAAGTCTCGAATGCGCTGGAAGATGTACGAAGTTTGATTCCAGTGTGATGCTCAGCGTTTGGTGCTTAATTCTTCTGCTCAGAAATGCTCTTCTCGATTTAAGTCGTGCGCTCTTGAATCGAGCGGATCTTGGGCTGGTTAACTTTGCTTTGCTGTCTTTATAAGAACCGTATCATGTTGCGGAGTTGCATCAACACTTGTTCCTATAAAACGTGCTGAAGTCCAGTTTAACTATGTCGTCGGTGAATTTGCAATTGCTTCTCCGTCCGAAAAAAGACTTGCTTCAAGGTTTGAACAGACTTGTTGTAAGGCAGACCTAAGCTGAAAATTAGTCTCATGGTTTTCTAGTCATTATTAACTAATGCCTGCTCAAACTCTTGTTCTGACGTTCTGTTTTGGTATGAATGCT
This sequence comes from Gymnothorax reevesii, assembly GCA_029721435.1. Lineage (NCBI taxonomy): Eukaryota > Metazoa > Chordata > Actinopteri > Anguilliformes > Muraenidae > Gymnothorax > Gymnothorax reevesii. The sequence continues at coordinate 108,217,720 of CM056579.1, forward strand.
CTCTGCTCAGTGCCAAATGATTTAACTTTGTGTTGCTGTTCTGATACTGTTTATATGGTTTAGGCCAGATTAATTTAAATGTGCATGAAGTGTGATTTTGGCCATGTGGTTGAATGTTCTTCGAATGACAGCGACAATTTAACAGACAGATGTCAGACAAAATTTGTTTTAGAGCTTACTTACAGGTGATTCCCTATGGCGATGTCTAAAATCAGAATGGAAACTTAGAAATTATTTCAGAAGTTTGACAAGCACATTGCCTTTTTTAAATGTGTTGCTTTTTGCTGTAGAAGCCCGATAGTATTATTGCAGTAGACTGGCTGTTCATAAGTTGTTTTTTGTGTGTGTGGAATGCTTCACTGAAACCTGTGAGGCTTTTATTGATATAAAACCACATTGCCAACCTTACAAGAAACAACCTTATCTAGAAAAGGTCCTTGTTAATCATGATTTTCGTTCCAGCCATGAAGTTACACACTTGATTCTCCTTATCAACCACAAGAGTCTTGAAAGACCTTGACTTGTCGTACCAGGTACATGGCTGATGGGTTGGAATGAAAGCTTGCAGCTTCGCTGGCCCTTCCTAGATAAGGTTGAATGCCTCCGTTTTACATCTTGGCCTAATCAGTCATGAATACCCTTGTCAATTTGTGCAAAGCATAAATGTCTTACACAAAATAATTTCCTTAGCAGTTTGCTTATGATTTCCTTTGGAAAAACGTGTTGCCTAAAATTAATGCAAGCTTTATACTCAGGAAATATTTTAAAGGTGCGGTCAACATTATTTTTATCAATAAAATATTTTGTTAATATTTTACACTAGGTGTTCTCGAACTTTCCACTATGCCAGTCATCACATAATGATATTTTTTGATGTGATGCAATGTCATCCATGTTACCTCTAGGCTTCAAAAGCTCAGATATTATATTCTCTCTCCTTTCTGTTTGGCCTGAAGATGTAAGCCAATCAGTTGTCAGTTGCTTTGCGCATTCGCAATATACCTTTATAAATACCACCACAACTGTAAAAGAGTTGGTACGCTATGGTAAATGCATATGAAGACAAAGCAGTGATTTCTAAATTTACTTTGGACTGTATTTTATTGCAGACTGTATGAAGACAAGATATTTGATGTTTTGTCTGATCAACTTCATTTTATTTGTAAATTTTAAGTTCATTCCTGCCATTCAAGCCTGCAGACAAAGCTGGGTATAGAAGGCAATTTATGGCTTGTAATACAGTGAAAAAGGTGATTAATGGTGTAATTTGAAAATGCTGATGTCAGCAGGTGATTGTTATCATGACAATATCAATGTTATCATTGGTACTAAAGCAGCATACAGGCCAAGTGTATACTAGTTTGCCCAAAAACGTGTGATAAAATTGCTCAAAGGTATTAAAAACTATGTTCCTCAAAGAAATCTGTGAAGGGATTTGGATATTACGCCCTCTGTGGTGCATGACATCATAAAAAGATTTGAGTAATCTGGAGGAATTTCTGTGCATGAATGGCAAGGGTGCGAGTGGTAGCGGAGTACCAGTGTTCTTTGGTCACTTGAATAGCACTGCATCAAGAACTGTTTTTAGCTCGCCGGGACGAATGTCTGGAGGAGCTATTGTCGTATCCCCGGCGTCCGCGTCCGTCCGCGTGTAGAAAAACTTTAAACTTGCCCCGGCGAGCTTTGTTGTCTTTCTGACAACTCTTGTTATTGTTAGTAGTGTAACCACATGGGCTTACAATTACTTGGGCAGACCTTGATCAAATATTTAGATATGTCGTAACATTCAGAAATACCAGCTAAAACTTTACTGAGGAATAAAGAAGCCTGATGTTAATTGTCCAGAAGCACTGTTGACTTCTCTGCGCTTTGAGGCATCTGTGATGGACCATCACACAGTGGAAATGTGTAATGAATGAAGACAGAAGAATTAGTATTTCTGGCCTTTTTTTTTGAATGAAAACTATGCAGAGTGTTCTGGACCAGCGTAGAATTGCTATTAATGGCAACAAGTCCAAAAGCTATGCTTTTTTATGGTATAGGGTTGTTTCACTGCCCTGAGCTAGGCTATCTTGCATGTCTGTGAAGGCAGCATTAATACTGTGAAGTACACAGGGATGCCAATGCATATTTCAATAAGACCATGCAAAACTGCTCTGCATGCATTACAAAGGCATGTAGTATGAATGCTGGACTGACCTACCTGCAGTCCCGATTTTGTTCCCAATAGAGAATATGTGGTGCATTTTTAAATGCAAAATACGACAAGGAAGACCCTGTACTGTTGCTCATCTTAAGACTTGACTGCTTGGGACAAAATGACTCCTGAAACACTGTCACTTGGTGTCTTCAGTCCCTTAATGTTGAAGTGTTGTGGAAATGAATTGCCGCATTACAAGGTGGTAAATGCTTTGCCATCCCAATTTTTAAAAAAATATAGTATGCTGGAATAATCAAAACCGAAATGTGTTTATTTGGAAAAATCAATAAAATTCATGCGGTGAAACTGAAAATAATGACCGGCTGTATTGTTTTCACAAAACCCCTTCTCTCCACCCACAAGGTTGGCTAATGCCACAGAAGGAATCTAAGTCTGAAAACTGAAAACACTGGAACTCTATTGTTTTGTGACCCTACAACGTTTCCTGTAGTGCCATAACCAGGCCGAATTCTATTTTCCAAATGTAATAACTTAAACAGTTTTGATAGGTAGGATATCGGCCTTCTTATGATTGTTCCTCGGGCTGAGGGAAGGTGGGCTTTTGATATTCATCACACTCTGACCTTTTTTATTATCCCCCCAACATAAAAATGTGGGGGGATATAGGCATTACCTCGTCTGTCTGTCCGTCCATCCGTCCATAATCATTTTGTTTCTGGAGCAGAACTCGACAACTATGCAAGATATCAGCGCCAAACTTGCTACATGTATTCAGTGTATAGTCTAGATGTGCCTTTGGCTACTTTGGAAATTTCAAAATTCCTATTTTTGTCTTTTCCATGGAAACAATTCTGGACTTAGTGCAAATTAGACTATGTTCGTTTCCTGAGCAGAACTTAAAAACTATGTAAGATATCAGAACCAAACTTTCTGCATGTGTTCTATGTGTAGTCTAGATGTGCCTTTTGCTACTTTTGAAACTTCAGGATGAATATTTTTGCCATTTCCATGGAAACAAATCTGGACTTGGTGCACATCAGGCCTAGTTCGTTTCCGGAGCGGAACTCAAAAATAATTCAATATATCTTACTGAAATTTTGCATGTGTATTACCCACATACTATAGTGGTGCCCTTTGATATTTTCAGATTTTTGAAAAATTTTTTTTTTTTTTTTTTTTTTCCGTTTCCAGGGAAACCAGTTGGATTTGGACTCTGTCCAGACATTGGTTTGTTTCCGGAGCACAACTCAAAAACCTTTCATTAGATCTCTCTTAAACTTTGCAGGTGTATTACCCACATACTGAAGTGATGCCTTTCCATATTTTCTGATTTTTTCGTTTTCATAGAATTGAGTTGAATTTGAACTCAGTTCAGGAGAGAGGTTTGTTTCCGGAGCAGAACTCAAAAACCGTTCGTTATATCTTTCTGAAACTTTGTATGTGCATTACCCAAGTACTGAAGTGGTGCCTTTTCATATTTTCAAATTTCTGAAATTATAATTTTTTTCCTTTCCATGGAAGCGAGATGAATTAAACTCTGTTGCAGGGATGGGTTTGTTTCCGGAGCAGAACTAAAACATTGTTAATTAATGACTCTTTTTTTTTTATTGCCTTTGTCAACATGTGGTTCAGTCTTTCGTAGATGTTGCCAGTACATACTTTCCGGTAATTCCAGAGAAAAATCACCTCAACATTCTTGTTTGAATTGCTTTGAAGGTGTGGGATTGACATGACTTTCGCAAATAATCAGGGGCTGGGGGGATATGTCATCTTCCGATGACTCTTGTTTATAATGCCACCCCCTGGCCAAACTTTTAATTTTTAAAAATTGCATTAATTTGGCAGTTTTAATGAGAATTCCATGATTCCCTGGTGGTTTGAGAACCAGCACTATTGTTTTATATGACCTATATCCGGTGGTACCATCAGGTCAAACTTAATATTTCCATTTGCAATCAAGCAACAGTGGTGGTGCTATCACCTTTGATATAGGGCCACCACCAGGCCAAACTTTTCATTTTTAAAACTTGGAAAAAAACAAGCTTTATTGTTTTTTTTTTTTTATTTTTTTTTTTTGGACCCCATGACCTTTCCTGTAGCGCCCCCACCAGGTCAGAATTTGCAAATCCACTCCCTCTAAACAGTTTTGTTGGGAATCATTCTTTTTGTGATTCCCTCCGATGCGTAGAGAAGGGCTCCTGTTGATGTTGGTTGTGCTAAGACTTTTGGCATGGTGCCATTGCCAGGCCAAACTTATCATTTTTGAAAATGGCAATTCTTTGATAGTTATGTTGGTGGTGTGAATGGGTTCAACTTAATCTTTTAGTGTACTATAGCCAGGCATTAAGATCACATCAACGGTAGTATGGCAGTATGGCCAGTTTAATATTAACTTTGGATGACGTTCGCTGACTAAGGTGGTGGGCCTTTATTTTTCAACTTAAGCCAAGTAAATTTTGTTTGAGTATTATCGGCCTAAACTTGAGCTTTTCTCCATCGCGTTTTGACTTTGGAGGATGCCGGTTTAATTAGAGACTATGCGTGGCGTACGTCCTCGTTAGCGACGTGAGCAGAGCTGTGTGTCTTGCTCTCGTGCTTAACCATGGTTAATTCATTAGATGGCTAAGCTCTACGGCTGCGGTGCAAACTAATGTTACCCCTGTAACTAGTTATTTTGATTTTGGGTTGTATAATTTATGGTACTTCTGGACCTCCACAAAGAGCCTTTCCTCTCAAATTTTTTTCCATTTTATCGTAGCGTCACTGGACACTGAATATTCTTTAACATAGCTAGCTAACTACCTTTTCCATTCCTATTTGGAACATAATTAGGTTTATGTAGCTAGCTAACTTGTGTATGAGTGAATTGAATGAAGAAATACTCATTATGACCAATACCTAGCTATATCACATGGAAAAAGGTGAAATTATTTAGCAAGTTAGTCTGTCTAATTACAATTATACCATATCAGATATTGAAAATTGAATTTATCCATTTGTAGGGAAGTAATGGCAGTTGTTGCTCTGCAGACTCTTGCTGTGTGCATCCCTTGACTGTATAAATTGCCACAAAATATGGAAGTGCCATCTAATGCCCCAGGGAAGGGGTGGAGAGAGAGAGTCTTCCGGTAGCGTGCTACAGTGGGCCAAATGCTGTAGCAAGCTAGCTACCGGGCCAGGAAGCTGTGACTGCTATTTATTAGTTCAGATTCTGTTGTAATGTAGTGGTCAGTTTCCATTTTTTCCATTCTCTTAGCCCACTTTCCATAACTGTGGATCATAAGCATAAAGGTGGGAAATCCAAAAGCATGTTTTCCGTCTTTAACCTGTTTTCAAAAGTTTTAACTTCTTGCTTCATTCCGACGGAAATATAGCTGGGGCTTATAAAATGGATTACAGTGCTAACTGGATTTCTGTTTTTGCCTTTGCCACATTTAAATGTCATGGGTCATCAAAGTAATTTTAATTAAAGAAAATAATCCAAGTAAACTCAAAATGCATTTTTTTAAAAGATGATTTCATTTCATCGAGGGAGGAAAACTATCCAGCCATACCTGACCCTTTGTGAAAAAGTAATTGCCACATTAGTTACTAATTTTAACAGATTTAATCGATAATTTGGTTCAATTTCAGGATTTTCACCCAGGTCTGATCACTGCTAACCCTGCTGAATCTAAACATCACTTAAATGGAACCTGTCTGGCAATGTGAAGTAGGCAAAAAGCAGCATTTATTGCTGCAATCTTTAGAAATTCAAGAACAGATGAGAAACAAAGCCGTTGACCTCAACCAGTCTGGAAAGGGTTACAAACAAAATTTCTAAAGCTGGGGACACATTACAAGATTTTCAGTCTTAGCAGATTTTGAAAAGACTTTGAGCACGCACTACACGACTAGCTTCAGCAGATTCGTGTAAAGACTGGGGATCACACATTTAAGGACCGCAGCAGATGAGGGATCACGCACTTCACAACTGCGTCCAGAGTCGGCTCAAAAAATTCAAACGTTTGCATTTCGGCAACTGAAGTCGGACGGAGTCTTTTCACCTCACACACTTGCTGATTCCAGTCTGTGCCACATCACACACTGACAGATTCTGCGCTGACTTGTCACGATGACTGTCCCCAACTACAGCTGGGTGGCGCAGACTAGCCCCAACTGCAAATCGTGGGTAAAATCTGGCCAAAAATCTTGTGTGTCCCCAGCTTAAGGCTCTGGGACTCCTGTAAACCACGCTGACAGCCATTATCTACAAATAGAGAAAACTTGGAACAGTGATGAACTTTCCCAGAAGTTGCTGGCCGGGCAAATTTCCCCAAGGGGGGCATTGACGACTCCTCTAGAAAGTAATGAAAAAACCTAGACTGACATCTAAAGAACTGCTGGCATCACTCGGCTCAGTTAAGGTGTGTGTTCACATTTCCACAATCAGGAAGAGACTGGGTAAAAATGGCAGTCAGGGGGGAGAGCTGCGAGGGAGAAACCACTGCTGACTAGAAAGAACACATAGGCTCGTCTCACAATTGCCGAAAAAAAAAATCTTGATGACCCTAAGACTTTTGAGATGATAATTTATGAACTGATGTGTCATGTCTTTAGTAAGACATGTCCTATTTACATCTGACATGAAGCAAACTCAGCATACCAAAATAAGGATGTCTTGCCAACAGTCATACACATATACGGTGGTGGTAGTGTTTTCAAATTGGTCATATAATTGTACATGGGTGATGGTGTGCTTGTGTATTTTGGGAACTCAGATGGTTTTAGAAAGAGTTACTCCCCTCACTAGCCCTGGACCTCCTAGACGTCTGTGCATCCTTGGGTGGTCATATGAAATACAGATTTCTATATGTGTTGGTGGTGCGTAGTGGTCAATTTCCAAAATGTATGCGCTGTGATAGTGGTGAGAGGTGTTGACCTAAAAATAATTTATATTTCAGCGTAATTTGTGGAAATTATATTTGTTATGAAAAAAATACTGCCAGGGCAGCCATCTTGGAGTTTGGTTTTTCTTGATTTTGTGGGGAACGGATGATCTGAGCGAATTTTAATTCCCTGTGGTTAGGATCAAGCCAAATTGAACAGGGAGGTCAATTTGTAAATGTCATCAAATTGATTAAATGGTTACATCATTGGAAATGATATTGCTTCAAGTTTCTAAAATAGTTGAAAATTTGAAAATGTATTAATAATTAAGGATTTTATGAGCATTTGACTTCAGGGTATTACCAAAACTCTGCTCGAAACAATTTTGCTCATTTCAGACCCAGATTTTCAATTCTCTACTATTTGGGGTTCCTTTAGAATAATTTTTTTGACTGATTACACTTTGGTAATACCTCTACTTCGAATACCTTTTAACATTTTTAATAAAAATTAATATATAATAACCTTAAATGCAATATGAATATTGCATAATCCTTGAAGATGCTGGTGTACCCCCGACATAATGAAAAAACTTTTTTTTTTTTTTTTTAACTTTTATAATGTTTAAAATCCATTTTATTAAAATGAAACTTCATGAAAGTAAGCATTTAAGGATATGTATAAAGACTATGTAATTTTGAAAGCAAAAAAATGTATAGTTTTAAAGTAATAATGGCTTAAAGTTTGTCCCCCTGACATAATTTTGGCCATCTTGGATTCAGTCAGTTCCAGTTTACATGGATATGTACTGTATATCCTGGCATTGATCCAGTGTTTTTAATTAATTATAACCTAGAATATAATGAAATTACTAAATATTTTAATAAGGAACATAACTAAAAATTATTAATTTGAGCTTCAGATTTATGAAGCCACCCCTCAAAGGCACATCAAACAGGCTGGTGTGAATTCCCCCCCCTAAAGGAATGTTTCTTGCATCTGGCAGATTAACTTCACAGTTCAACTTAGGGAAAATAAGGAAGTTTTTCTGGAAGCCACCCCTTAAGGAACAGATTGTCAAGCTCTAAGGCAGGTGTCACTTTGATCCTCCCTCGGGGTGGGTATTAGTACCGGTCCTGCTCAGGTCTCCGATCATTCACCAGTTGTTTCTCAAACACTGCACTGTGACAGTCAACTATGGTTACTGATAATGCTTCTAGGTGTAAGTCCTATTGGGCTGGGAAGCAAGCAGCTGATCCTTCAAGATGAAGGATAACGAGCAGAGACGTCTTGCCAGGCACAAGGACATTGGGCAAATTGTGCCGAGGAGTGAGCCCACAAAGCTGCTCAGAGAGCAGCAAAGAAGTCCAAGCCAAATCCAGGTCCAGAATATTCTGCGGGTCCTTCTCTGAAACGTGCTGTCAAGTGTACTGCTGAACACCTGCCCAAGTCACCCAGGAAATGCAGGAGAGTCCTTGCTGAACTTGGTGCTGAGTTTCCACTTGTTCCAGATACACCACCACCAACACCATCTCCTATTCCCAAGCCTGTCCACAATACGATCCCAGATGACATTAAGGCCAGAGTCACTTATGTTCTGAGACCACATATCAGCTGGACAGCACCACACCGCAGAGATTGTATCACAGTTGTCCGTGATGGAGTTGAGGTGTCAGAACAGAAGCGGTTCCTTGTGATGACCACTGCTGAGGCCTTTGCCCTGTATGCTGCAGAGTTCCCAGATGACCCTATCAAGCTTACAACCTTTAGGAGCCTGCATGTAGATGTTATAGACTTCCGCAGCAACATTCCCCACAGTGTTTGTGTGTGTATGTGTGTACCATGCCAACATCAACCTTCTGCTGCATTGCCTTGCCAAGTGTTCACATTTACCCTGAGACCACCACCAGCTTGTTGACCAGATTGTTTGTCAGGCATCACAGAACCTGATATCTTCAGTGATGGTGCTGAGCAACACTTCAAGCAGAAGTATATAGTCATCTACATGACAAGCCTACTAGAGCGTGAGGGGATCCGTGTCAACTGGCATTTCTTTGCTACCTCCCACGGAAAGGGCGCGTTGACAGAGTGGGTGGCACCATAGAAAGGACCGTCATCAACTCCGTGAAGAGTAGAGCAGTCACTCCCACTGATGCCCGTGAGTATGCCCAGTGTGCATCAGCCTGCTTGAATGCCATAAAGGTCCTGTATGTAGACAGCCACACTGTCAAGATCTACAACTACAAGGAGGAATTGGATGAGCTCTTCCGCGATGTCGCTCCAGTGCCTGGAATCTGGAGTGTTCTCGCCATCAGAACCCTGAGACTGGGAGAAGTAGCTGCTAGCCCTTACACTGATGCTGAGAAAGTACACTTTCACTGCTGAGTAAATCACAGTAACCATAGACGATACTCCTAGACAATACAGAGACAATATGCTCAAATCTAGAGCCATGAACTCTATACCTGTGTCACATCTGGAGTCAAGAACTTAATACCTGTGTCACATCTGGAGTCAAGAACTCTATACCTGTGTCACATCTGAAGTCAAGAACTCTATACCTGTGTCACATCTGGAGTCAAGAACTCTATACCTGTGTCACATCTGGAGTCAAGAACTCTATACCTGTGTCACATCTGGAGTCAAGAACTCTATACCTGTGTCACATCTGGAGTCAAGAACTCTATACCTGTGTCATATCTGGAGTCAAGAACTCTATACCTGTGTCATATCTGGAGTCAAGAACTCTATACCTGTGTCATATCTGGAGTCAAGAACTCTATACCTGTGTCATATCTGGAGTCAAGAACTCTATACCTGTGTCAAATCAGGAGCCAAGAACTCTATATATTCGTCATATCTGGAGTCAAGAACTCGATACCTGTATCATAACTGGAGCCAAGAACTGTATACTTGTCATATTTGGAGTCAAGAACTCTATACTTGTCATATCTGGAGCCAAGAAATCTATACTTGAGGAACAAAAGTTGTAAATATGTAAAAATGTACATTGTTATAATTTTACAATTGTTATTGGTTATCTGTCATGAAATAAAGAAGTTCAGTTAAAAATGCATTTCTTTTGTTATACCGGTCAAATGCTTTATAAACATTATGTCCCATGACTTATGTCCCCCTGACATAAATTCTTTGCTTACATTTCTTGCCACAAAATCCTTAATTTTTTTTGATCCCAAACATTTCCCATTTACAAGAAAACAATTTTTTAATCATGTTGTTCACATTTGAACATTTTTCAAAGTAAGGAACAGCAGGTTTAGCTGCTGAGAACTTGATGTAAGAATTTGTCCCCCCCCAACATAATCAGTTTTTGGACAATTATTATTGAAAAAATAATTTTAGAGATTTGGTCAAATTAAATTTAGTATTCTTCAATACTGACATTTTGATATATTTTATAAGTCTCTAGCATTATTCTTTCAGAAGTTAAAGCAAAAAAAGGTGTAACTTGTCCCCCCGACATTGGCTTGATCCTGACCCTGTGTTTTTGAGCTGTCCAGAGGAAGGTCCCTTTTGATGATGTGTGTCCTGGGATTTTTATCTTACCGGCCCAATGGGCCGATAAGCTATTGTCGTGGGGTGGCGTCTGTCGTCCGGAACATTTATCTTTTTTTTGGTCTGATGAATTTTCGTGTAAATTTGCAATAACGTACTCCTAGACCATATCTCCAGGCAGTTTCCTTTGATTTTTGATTGAATCATTTTTGTCCGTTTTATGGGCCCTTGAAATTTTGGCTCTAATGTTAAAGATGGGACTGAGAAATTATAAAAATTATTTCTCAAAAACTGCGCAATATATATATTTTTAAATCAGGCAGTCAACTTACCTTGGTACCATCAATGCACAGTGTGAGAGCCATTTTGATTGAATTGACAGAAATGAGTCTTTTGGGGGCGCTGTACTTAAGGAATATGCAAGATGGCCTGTGGAGGCAAAATGGTTGCTGGTAGAGATTAAGTTTGTATTATCGACATAGGACCGATATATGACAGATACATTGGCTATGTTAAAGTTGACCTCAGATGACTTTGTAAGGTCAAACTCGAAGTCAGGGAATGCATTATCAATGTTATAAGATATGACTTGAAATTTCAAAAAAATTATTTCTCAAAAACTAACTTTTTATAAATCTGGCAATCTACTCACCTTGATACACTTGTTGTACAGCACAAGTGCCATTTTGATTGAATCGACGGAAATGGTTCTAGTGGGGGCGCTGTACTTTAACATATGGAGAATGGGCCAAATCGCCTGTGGAAGCTAAATGGTTGCAGATAGAGATTAAGCTTGTATTACAGACATATAGGAAGTAATATATTTTGACCGTGTTAAAGTTGACCTCAGATGACCTTGAAAGGTCAAACTTGAGGTCAAGCAAAATGTTAGTTTTCAAAGGTTTCTAGGCTAGAAAATATTGAAGATGTATGTGTATATGTATATGTATGTGTATGTGTATATATATGTATGTATTTTGTTTTCCAATTATAGGGACAAAACGTATGAATGAACAAGGCTGCTACAGCTTTCGCATGTACATGTTCCTGTATTTGTCTGGACCTGTGTGGAGGCACAGGGTATTTTTATTTGTATTGTATGTACTCGTACTTTATATACTTATACGTTGTAGACTCGAAATAAATCTCTATCTATCAATCAATCAATCAAGATTGGGACCACATGTGCATTGAACACAGGAAGTCATGTATGAACTTTCATATGGAGGCCTTGAACTTGACCTTAGGCGACCTTCGACGGTCAAACTTCACATAGTGAAATTTAAATGACTTCTATCACCAAAACTATTACAGACAGAGCTTAGGTTTGTATTGCGGACATATAGGAAGTCATGTATGAAGTCTCATTGGGTGATCTTGAACTGACCTTCAGTGGCCAAACTATACAGTGAAATTTCAATGACTTATATCGGCAAAATTGTTACAGATTGTAGGTTTGTATAGGAGACGTATAAGAAGTCGTGTATGAACTTTCATTTGGTGGCCTTCATATTGACCTTCGAAGGTCTTACTTGACCTAGGAAAAATTCAATGACTTCTCTCAATGAAAAGGTCACAGATGGAGCTTAGGTTTGTGTTACTGACATAGGAAGTTACATATGATCTTGGTGACATTCTGTTTGACTGTTGATGACATTTGATGACATAATACAATTACAATGACTTTTATTGGCTAAATGGTCACAGATGGAGTCTGGGTTCCTATTAGAGACGTAAATTAAGTCATATATGAACTTTAATTTGGTGACCTTCATCTTGACCTTCAAAGGTCAAATATGACCGAGTGAAAATTCAATGACTTGTATCACAACTTGTGTTGGTGACAATTAGGAAGTCACATATGAACTTTCATTTGGTGACATTCAACTTGACTGTTTGTGACCTTTGAGGGTCAAACTTGACTGTGAATTACAATGACTTTTATCACCAAAATGGTCACAGATTGAGACAAGGTTTGTGTAGACATTTAGAAAGTCATATATGAAGTCCATTTGCTGACCGCAACTTGACTTTCTGTGACCTTTAAAGCTCACAATTGACCTATTGAATACATATTGACATATTATAATGACTTGTATCACCAAAACTGCTTCAGAGCTTAGGATTGTATTACAGAAGGTCTTATAAATGTATGTGAACTTTTATTTAGTGACCTTGACATTGATTTTCAGTGATCTGAATGTCAGATTTCACATGAAATTTTCATAACTTGCGTCATCGCTGTTAGACTGCTTGCCTGTAAGCTACAGGACCTTAGGTCCTGTTTTTAAATATGGTTGTCAAGCAGCCGTATTGAACTTGGTTTTTTCGATTTCAAGGAGAACTCATGATCTGATGAAATTTCAATATGTTGGGGCTGGATGGAGGAAGGTTCCTTTTGAGGATGGGCACATTGCAATATTCAGTTATGACTGGGACGGCAGCCAACTTGAATTCGGTGTCTGTTTTCAAGGATAATTGATGATCCAATCAAATTTGAATTTACTGCCTGCTGGGGATGGGTTGAGGAAAGTTCCTTTTGAAACTGGCCCTGCTGCGATTTTCAGCATGGCTGGCATAGCAGCCATGTTGAATTTGGTTTCCATTCCTTGTTGTTTTAAAGGAGAACAAATTGCCCAATCAAAGTCGAATTTACTGTCTGTGTTTGGGGATGGGAAGTGAAAGGTTCCTTTCAAAAATGGATGCACTGCAATTTCTCATCAAGCAAAATGTCTGTCAGCCAAGTAGAGAAGTATGTTGTCAGTGGGTCTTGCAGTGCCCACTTGGGAACTAAAGCACTCGATCTCTGCGCAGGTTCTTCAACTGCAGTGTCAAGGGCATATGCTGTGCCTTGTGTTGCTCTAGTTTAGAGTTCTGCCGTATATTTTTACCAAGAGTTATTCCCTCTTCTAATATGAACTTCATATGGAACTATTGTCAGAGTTCTTGTTAATGGATTCTTTCAAAATTAAAGTTAAAATGAATGCTGTTTTATGTGGCATACCATGTGAGCGTCAGTGGAGTTCATAGTGTTGATGTAAAAGGGGTTAAAAAAGCGGTGGCGTACGCTGCTCAACAGGACTGGCAGAATCTGGCTTAAGAATGATTACATCACAAAATTGCTTCCACATTAAATATTTTTTTCGGCTTAGAAAAGTGCTTTCAGGGAGACTTGACCAGTTTTTGATGGGCTTTGTATAATGACAATGTGGTTGGTGCAAATGAACAATGTTTTACTTTCCTCTCTGTTGCCTGCAATGAGAATTCCCTGCTCATTTTCCCTGCACATGAACTGTTGATCAAACTATTGATTGTACTTCCACATTACTTTGAGCAACCGCCTCCACTGATCAAGGGAGACTGGCATATGAATGGTTTTGCGCCTCTGGTAGGCGGATGATGACGGAGATGGCTTTTGACTGGTAGACAGAAAAATGGCTTCAAGTTTGGAATCTCGTGTCTGCTGAGGACAATGTGCATTGTGGTCACTTCAGTGTTGGCGCATTCTTTTCTTGTGTCTCTGTGCCTGCAGTAGTCGTGGTTGAAGGCATTATGGTTTTGGGTTGTCTGTCCGTATGTCATCAGGATCAGCTGTTGGGCAAGGCAGTGGATGCAGTGTGATGCTCTGGGCAATGTTCTACTGGAAAACCTTGGGTCCTGGTATTCATGTGGATATTACTTCGGCACGTACTACTACCGTGAACATTTTGGATGAACTACGCCCCTTCATGGCAGCACTGTTCCCTGACGGCAGTGGCCTCTATCAGCAGGGTGATGCCCCTCGGTACCGTGCAAAACTTGTTCAGGAATGGTTTGAGGAACATAATAGATTCTGTGGCGTTGACTCATTGCAGAATTTTTTGTCCAAAAATAAAACGTGGCAAGTCTGTGAAGGAAATGGCCGGATTGAAGACTATTTATGGGCTGCTTACAATCTGCATGGTGAAAATTTCAGTGTCTCAATTTTAAGTTAATAGTTCAGTTGTTTTAAAGTTGCTGAGGTCAAAATTATGGAAATTGCACGATTAGCTTGTGAGCAAGCAGATCTGCTAATCTGAAGGCCCATTGTACTTCGTTTTTGGTCTTGAATCAGTTTCAGGAAGAGGTAAGTTGGAAAAATGTATTATTACGTAATTGCGTTAAAATGAGCTGTTGCATCATCTTTAAACTCTTATTTCTTTGATAATATTCACTGATTTTGGTTAAAATTTAAAACTCAAGGTATGAGCATTTAGTTGGTATGTGTTTTATGGTTATGCATTTAAAGATGGGCTTGCAATGGACAACAATTCATTGAATCCATTTCCTAACAAGCCGTGAACAAGCAGGGTTACTGGAAGGATACTGCAAAATTATGGGTCTTTCTCACGTGTTTTGATATACTTAAAATGCTTCAACTTTGCTCAAAAGATACTTGTGCATTAGCAATGGATGTAATCAGTTTGTCAAAGCAAGCCTCCTTTTAATGTCATAGTTTTTTGTCCATCGTCTGCCTTTGGTCTTCCGATGTACAAAACATTTCTTTATTTTTATTTATTTTTTGCCTAATAAATCTCCCTGTAAATTTGCCATGCTATACCATGTCGCCAGACTTTTATATTTTTTGGATTTTTGATTGAATTGTTGTCCGTTTTATGGGACTTCAAAATTTTGGGCCCGACGTTGAAAGATGGGACTTTGATATGGAAAGTTCAACAAATTATCTCTCAAACGGTCTGATAACGTCTTTCTAAATTGGGTGATATGAAACCCCTTTGTACCCATAATGTACATTATGAGTGCCATTTCGGTCCATGGAAGTTAGCCTTTTGAAGGCACTGTACTGTAACATTGGGTCTTATGGAGAATGTACAAAAATCGCCTTTGGAGGCCAAATGGTTGCAGATAGAGCTGAAGTTTCATTATCAGCTTCTAAGAAGCTATATATGACCTATTGTCAGGGTTAAAGTTGACCTCAGATGACATTGAAAGATCACACTTGTGGTCAAGAAAAATGTTTAAATTTTCAAAGGCTTCTAGGCTTGAAAATATCGAAGGTGGAGTATATATGTGTATTCAACACTAGGAAGTCATATATGGTGATTTTTGGACTTGACCTTTAATGACATTCGAAAGTCAAACTTGACAAAGTCAAATTTCAAGTCTATTCAGTGTAGAATGAGTCCCAGTGGCAGACTGGCTACTAGCAAGAACAACTAACTAGCACTCAGTGCTAAACGCAACCCCAGCAGTAAAAGTTGCAGGCAGATGCTACTCACACAGCCCGTACAAGCAAGCGAACAGACGACAGTACTACTCCGGTTTAGTTTCTGTAGTGGACCTAACTCCGCACAATCATGGGTTGTTGGTCTCCACCAAAAAACGTTACCAACTAGGAAGCGGTAGCCATATATCTCCTCTCTCTCCCAGTGCTGGCAGGGACTTCCCTTCTCTCTCGCTCAATCTCTCTCATCAAGAGATGGGGGGGGGGGGGGGGTCTTGTGAGGCTCGCGATTTCGCATAAACATTGTACTACATATCATTGCCTGAACATGAAATTTAAATCCAAACATGAAAAAACAGAGGGGGAAAAAAAAATCATTGGTCTGCATATTGCAGTGTGTCATAAAACAGACTGATACATGAATGACACTGCATGCTGGTAAATTGAGTTCAACATGGGAGCAACAGCGTGTAATGCTCTGTGTAATAAAACGCACAGCATACAGTTTAAAATGTTTTACAGGGACCATAATTTGGAGGTCCTCACATGTGGAAATACAATGGCGCTGGGCGCTGGCCATTGTAGGTCCGCCCCACCTATTTTCCCTATCCTGATGCAACACAGATTTTCAGGGAATGTTTTTTTGCACCTTGGATAAGCTGTCTGTCTGGATGGATATTATTTTATTATCCCGTGTTTTTTTTTTTTTTTTTTTTAAGTTGTCTGTCATTAGTTTTGTTTTTATTTTATTTCATTAAGGTCTCATACCTTTTGAATGAGTGATGGATTGATTATATTGGTTGTTTCTGGTGCATTTATGTCTAATGCTGTTTGTTATTTGTATGTTTGACTGGACCCCAGGAAGACTAGCTCGTCACCTAGGTGGCAGCTAATGGGGATCCTTTAAATAAATAAGCAAACAAACTAGCGAGATTAATTTAGATGTTGAAAATGTGCTAAACGATTGTTAGATGTTACAAAAGTTTGGGGAAAAGGGAGGGAAACATTGTGTTCTGTGCACAAAGAAAATGAGAAACCCGAGTTCCGGTACCTACTACCTGGCAAATGGCACGATGGAACTTGGAACCAATATCAGTTTATCCTACAACAGCAATTCAAACTGCAGAAGAATGAAAAATATCTTTTTGGTCCCAGCTAACCACACAGCTTGCGCCCACTGTGAATACTGCTATGTACAGTGACCGCGATGGACCGTGTAAGACACGCATGCTACACGTACTCGGTGCGATACTAACTGATGCTGACACTGCACTGGGCGGCAAATTTATCATTCCCAAACCAAACTCACCTGCCCCTCTTATGCTTCTCTTCCTCCCGTCAGTACAGGTAGCTCAATTATAATGGAAACCTCGTTCTCATATACAGTGCTGTGAAAAAAGTATTTGCCCCCTTCCTGATTTCCTCTTTTTTTGCATATTTTTCACGCTTAAATGTTTCAGATCATCAAACTAATTTTAATATTTGACAAAGACAACCCAAGTAAATTGAAAATGCAGTTTTTAAATGAGTTCATTTATTAAGGGTAAAAATCTATCCAAACCTACCTGGCCCTATGTGTAAAAGTAATTGCCCCCCCAAGTCCTAATAACTGGTTGTGCCACCCTCGGCGACAAAAACTGCAATCTAATGTTTGCAATAACTGGCAAAGAGTCTTTCGCATCACTGTGAAGAATTTTAGCCTGCTCTTTACTGAATTATTTTAATTCAGCCACATTGGTGGGGATTTGAGCATGAACGGCCTGTTTGTCCTGCCACTGCACCTCAATAGGATTTCAGCCCAGACTTTGACCAGGCTACTCCAAAATCTTCATTTTGTCTTTTTTAAACCATTCAAAGGTGGAGTTGCTGGTGCGTTTCAGATCATTGTCCAGCTGCATAACCCAAGTGCGCTTGAGCTCGAGATCACAATCTGAGGTTGGACATTCTCCTTAGGGATTTTCCGATGGAGAGCTCGAGCAATAGCTGTTACCGCTACCTGGAGAAGGTGGGGTGAAAATGAAATCAGACGAAATTGCCGACATATAACGGTTATTTACCAGGATTTTCCCTAACCAGCTAGTTTGCAAGATGGCTATAATCTAAAAAGTAACGCAATACCCAATCACAGAATGGAGTGGTTGTGACAGGTCTCTGACCTAACCGCGTTCTAATGTGCAGTCAACCAGAACTTTAAATCAGCCTGGAAGGAGGTGCTGTGGGTGCGGCACGTGATTTCATAGGAAGGAAAGCTTCCTATGCAGGCTGCAAGTGGTGGGCATGTTCTCAACTAGTTTTCAGCCAATCGGAGTCCTCAAAACTCCCGTCTGCCATGGGCCCCTGCTGGTCACATGCTCAGTCTGAGTATTCTTGAGTCAGTTCAGATGAGGATTATAAATTCGCTACGGGCCGAGCGACTCTAATTGCGACATTCGCTCTGGCTTTGTATTTTGCCGGCATGATTTTAGAGCTTTCAGCGACCTTCCAGTTTCAAACTTGCTATCATGAAATTACAATGAGTTGCTGACCAAAATGGTCAAAAATAGAGCCTAGGCTTGTATTGGGGACATATAGGAAGTCCTACATAAACTCATTTGGTGACATTCGAACGTCAAACTTCACAGAGTGAAATTACAATGACTTGCATTACAAATGTATTATTGACACATTGAAAGTCATAATTGATGTCCTTTTGATGACCTTAACTTGACCTTCAGTAACCTTTTTGAAGTTCAAAAATGGCAGTGTGAATTTTCAATTCATTTTCTCCAAAACTTATTCACAATTTAGCATTGTATCAGAGACATATGAGGTCATATACATGTATGTGACCTTCCATTTAGTGACCTTGAACTTGACCTTCAATGATTTGAAGGCCAGACTTCAAATGCAGTTTTCATAAATTTTCATCACAGTAAGATTGCTTGCCAGTAAGCATTGGGACCCTTGGTCTAATGTTGAAAATGTTGAAAAAAGTTTTACCTCTAAGACTGTGTTACCTGTTGCATTACAAATCTGTCCAGTTATTGCATTTTCTTCTGTTTTCTCTGGGGGGATGATCTTCTTTAACCTCACTTTTCTTCAAGGTGAAAAAAAACTTGGATTAGTGATGTATGGCTGGCTTAGCTTTTGGGGGGCTCTGACTATTAAAAAAACGTGACCCGGGAAGAGTCATTTTTGAAAGCCAATTAGATTTTTCTAAATAACAAATGAACAAGCCAAAATCAAGCTATTTGAGATATTTTATAAGGAATAAGTAGGAAAGAAGTATAAATTTGTGCTTAATGAAACTGAACAAAGTACCACTGATTCAGAGTGATGCCTTAGTACGTCTTGTACTATAATAAATGCTAGAACCGCTACTAGGCGACGCAGTGAATTTTGTGAATGAGGAGAATGCCATAATTTCAAGGATATACTCTGCTGTCTTCATTGACAGCATTTGTCTGGTTTTAAAAATCTAATTTATGGTATCTGGCCTTTTCCACCCATTAAAAACATGTGACCCGTACTGGATTTGCACTGTCCGTGCCCAGCAGCTCATACCATAGCAGCACTTCATGCAAACTGGGAGGTTTTGATTAATCAGAATGACATGTCTGACTCAAATGGTGTAGTGGTTTTGTCAACAATTCTGGTTTCTCCAGTCTCACCTGAATCTGTGATGTCTGATGAGCAAAATATGTACTAGCTTGCTTATTTTCCACCCTGGCTGCCATCTCTGGAGGACTTAGCCAGCTCTTTTCTCCTCTGAAACACTTCCCTGTCTGTCGTCGCTTGTTTTTACACTACAGTCAATTCTATCATGCACATGGCTACGGCAGCGAAACCCACACGTGCTCGGTCAGATGGGGACCCAGGATGAACAGTAGGAGGAGCTCGCGCATTGAACAAAGCTGGCCCGCATGGCTGCATCCTTTCCAAATCCCTGAGCAGCCTAAAGTCAATTATTCACTGCTCCCGTGGGGCTGCTGGCGGCTTGGCAAATCCAACTGTGTTGGCATGAAAGAATCATGCTTTTATTCATGGCCTAAGTTGTGATTTTGAATTACAAGGAAAAGCAGTAAAGGTGTGTGTACAGCACACTGTCTATTTGAACTGAAAGTTTCCCATTCCGATAATGCACATGTCTTTGGTCTGTGACCTGTTCTGAATTAATTGGGAATAAAGATGTGGTTTTGCTCCACTTTGTTTCTGAGATACTGCCTTTGTTTACTTCATTCGGTGGAGCAATATGTATTAAAATCAGTGGAAACACATGACTGAAAAGTGTTTTAATCTTTCGGCGTGCCTGAATATTTTTTTTTTCCCCCCCAAAAAATGGCGAAAAATGTCCTAAAATAAACTTTTCAAGTTAAGAGTTTTTTTTTTGTTTTTTTTTTTTTTTAAAGCCTGCTTGGCCTCTTGGCCAGTTGAGCTTATGCTGTGCTTAGATGCCTTCCTGGTGGTCTGTTGTGCGTCTGTAAACTTCTTGCCCTGTCAGCAGTCTAGTGCCTTCAATTTTTCACGGATCTTTTTCATATTTTATATGCATCTATGGGAGAAGGTTCAATTTTGTTCATGTTTGGCCAATCCGGCGCGTGGCTTTGCTAGTATTTTTAGCTGCGACCAAGCAGCTCTATAAACGCTTCTGTCTGTCTGTCTGTCCATCCGTCTGTGACACCTTTTTCACCATGTTCCTGTCGTCGTATCATCATGAAATTTTCAGGAGTTATTGACCTTCACCAAAGTGATGTCCATGCACAAGGTCGAGGTCAAAGGTCAAGTTCACAGAGGTCACGACCTTGTTTGGGGTTTTCGCGCTGTAACTCCAGTTAGAATTCATGGATCGCTATGAAATATGGAAATAGCTTCTAGGCATAGAGGAGGTGTTCCCTATTGTTTATCAAGGTCATCCGTCAAATCCCAAGGTCACACAGGTAAAAAAAAAAGTGTCAATTTTGCCCGATTTCACTGTTTTCGCTCCGTAACTCAAGTTTAATTCAATGAATGGCTATGAAATCTTAGAACAAGCTTCTTGGTCAAGAGGAGTGGTTCCCTATTGATTTTCAAGGTCATCTGTCGAATCCCAAGGTCACACCGGTCAAAAAAGAGTCGATTTTGCCCCGATTTCACAGTTTTCGCTCCGTAACTCAAGTTTCACTTGATGGATGGCTATTAAATCTTACAACAAGCTTTCTTGGCACAGAGGAAGGGTTCCCTATTGATTTTCAAGGTCATTTGCCAATTTCGAGGTCACACTTGTACAAGAAACCACCAGTCATGGACACTAGGCCATGTGACGGATGCTAGGCCAGGTCTCAGCTATTAGATCCCTCTGATCTACTTAAGTTTTCGGTTCACATGTAAGAGGCTCGTGCCTGTAAGTTGCATATAAATGATGCTGAACTGTCATTAAATTTCAACTGATTTGTTCCATATTTCGTTAGCCTCATAGCATAATTACGAAGTCATATTTTTGCCAAATTGAGATGTCTGCTGCCTCTTCTTTTGTGTTGTTGAAAAATTTGTTTTTTCCTTGTTTCTTAAAAGCTTAAAATCCATTCACTTGAATAATAATTAAAAAAGAAAAAGCCTTAAAAAATTAGATCAGGAATTATGCTATGAGGCTGATGATATGCTGTGGGGCCTTGCGTGTGGTATGGTCATTAAGCCAATCGATTTTGGGACTCATTACTTTGGGATATCTAGGTATCCACGTCGACCAGCGTGCGACTGACTATCTGGTTTCCTCACATTTGTGCTGCAGCAATCCCCTAAGAAAATACGCACCATTGAAACGTAAACAAAAATAGTTACCAACACAAACGGATTGATTTGCTTGTGTTTTTCAGGAGGACTAAAACTGAAGGAAGAACTCTTCTGTGCCTAGTATTGTTTGTTTGGTAGCGATTGGGTGGCTGCCTGACAGAATTCAATTTCCTGTATTGCGCGCTATGGAGCACTGATGTCATCAAATTAAAATTTAATATACTCTGAAATTCATATATTATTACTTCCACTTTTGGTAAATGCAAAAATATGTATTGAAGACATTTTGGAGCTTATTCCTGATTTCTGAAGCTGCTCAGTTTCTGTTCTTGACTTCTTGAGACTTCTTCCTCAAGTGAGGAAATTCTGTGCATTAATCACAGCAGAGAAGCCATGTTAAATTTAAGTCCGCTCTAAATCGGATTTATTTTTTCTTTCTCTCTGTAGCTATTTGGAAAAGTATGAAAAAGTTCACCACTTCGGGGAGGATGAGGAAGAGGTGCACCCAGGTAATCCGAAACCATCTCTTCCAGTCGGTGCGATTCCCTGCTCTTACAACTACCAGCAACACACTGTATCAGGTAACGTACCAGAGCAACTTATAATTTTTGCTGAATAAGTTTAAGAATACTGTGTGTTTGAATTTGTCTCATATTGAGTCAGATTCTCATCTGTGGTTTTGGTGGACAGCAGCCCAGCGGTCCCTGCTAAACATGCCTTTCACTCTGAAAAATGGAGAATTATCATGCCCTGTGTGGTGGGTTTAGTTTTAGCTTTTGGTTCAAATGCAGTGCTGTGAAAGTGTTTGCCTCCCATTAGATTTTGCTCATCTCTGCTTATTTTTCATATTTAAATGCTTCAGATCACGGAACTAATTTTGATATCACAAACGCGAGTAGACAAAGAATGCAGCTTTTAGATGGTCATTTCATTTAAAGTTGGTAAAAAGTTATTCAAAAGCTACATCACTCCAGAAATAATACTTGCCCCCCTAAATCTATTGACTGCTTGTGCCAAATTTGGCAGCAGCACGTGCAGTCAAACTTTTGCAATAACTAGCGATGAGTCTTTTACTTTGCTGTGGAGGAATTTTAGCCCACTCATTTTTATCCCCTGCCTCAAACTGGAAGGGAACGTAGGAATGTCGTCATTCTGTGAGTCTGTCTGTCCGTCAGTCTTCTTTTCTGGGCTAGATAAAATTTTATACTGTAGATGGTAGATGGGTGCATCTTACTGTATAGATGTGCCTTTTCATACTTTTGTCCATCCACCTGTGCCTGTCATTCCACCAATTTTAATTGAATTTGAAATTAATTAAATGTGTTGATTTTGTAACTTAGGGGGCGGTTACTTTTTTTTTTTTTTTTTTTTACACAAAGGGCCAGGTAGGGTTGTATAGCATCTTTCCATCAATACACGAAATTACAAATTAAGACCTGTATTTTGTGTTTGCTGGGGTTATTTGTATGATATTAAAATGAATTAAGTCTGAAACATATGAGCAACACAAATATGCATATGCTAAAATGGAAGAAATTGGGAAGGGGGCGAGTGTATTTTTGCAGCAATGGTAGTCAAACTGTTCTCATGGGAATCTGATCAACTTTGCTGTCACGTTAAATGTCATTATTGTTCTGGTGGCGGTATGACCATTCCTGTGGCTCCACCTTCAGGTGTAACCGCTTCAAACATGCACTCAGTCGGGCAGTTTTCATCTGCGTCTGGTCGTACTTGCTGTGAGCATTCCTGTAGCCTAGAGTAGTTCCCCTGTTGATTTTCTGGGTCCTATACCTTTTCCAGTGGCCCCAACATGTATGTCTGTTGGGACAATACTATCACTTTTGGGATGTACCCCACGGTCTTCCATTCACAGTATTTATCCAGTTTTGCAATGTAATTGAATGGGCAGAATGTTCTTCATCTCTAAAACTGAATTGACTTTAAAAACTACGCATCCTGTTGCCAGGAAACTTGGCAGGTATATTTATGCGCTCCCCAACTACTCCGGATGCTGCAATTAAGCATATTGGCTACTGCACCTGGGGTTTTATATTTTAACCCGTGACCCCTTAACAGGGTGTGTGCTGGCCAAAAATTTCACTTAGCCACAGTGGCTAATCACCCCCAAATTCAGTTAGCCACAGAAAAAACCATTTAGCCACACATTTTGCCTTCAATTTTAGGAAGAAACCTAAGAGAACTTGGATTCAGTCATACAGTGTGTGTGTACACAGTCACTGACTAAGTGCACAGACATTCAGAGACTAGTAGGTATGCACCATCTTGTCAGCGACACCTGTACCATAGTGTTCTGGCCAGGTTCTCTTCCCATCAGGGTGGTTACTGGCAGTTTCAAGAAATTTTCCAATAGAGTGGCAATAAAATTTGTACAGGCTGCAAATTGCATCAAAAATCACATTTTGAAACTGTGATTAAAATTCAAACATTGACGTAAATCTATTACATTTTTGAACAGGTAGGGACGACCCTGTTCAAATTGTGTGGTGAGAGAACACTGTACTAGTGTCCTGACCTCTGTTGGTGTTGGCTTTTCTGCAGCCGTAATGTGGTTTGCGTGCTACAAGAGATGAAAAGAATAAAACAGAAAGTTGTTGAGAAAAAGGAATTGCTGCATATTTTTCACAGAGAAATTCTTACGGAACTTGTAAAACACCCACCAAAACCTTACGACAAACTACACACAGTCACATGGTATAACAATATCGTGGTGACGGAGAGCTGGTTCAAGTGTCTGGTAACTTTTAAGGACTATTAAGGCCATCCTCCAGTCTAATTATCTGACTGCTACTTAAGACAAATGGGAACTTGATTGATAGAAGTGCAATATCAATTTGATGACAAATAGTTGAATTACTAACTAGGGCCAGTTTACCATGCTAAAGATTGTCATTCTGTTATCCCCGCTTGTGGCCAAGTGATCATTCATTACATGTATTACAACATGAACAGATGCAACTTAGACTCGCTGATTGCTGTGTAATTCAGGGTGTGGAATGGATTAAAAATTATCCCATACAGCCACTATGAATTCACATCTACACACCTAGATGCAACCTTATTTAGGCTCATACAGTAAAATTTGCCTTGAATGCCATGATCACACACTCATTTTAGCACTTATCTTCTACCAATTGGTAATCATGATCGTTTGTCGGAAGTATTTCACTAAAACTCATAAGACATGTCAGCTTGAAGTAACAAGAAATGTGAATATTTACTTCATGTAAATTCCATTTGCTCAGAGTGCACTTTGTTCAGGCTTAAACATGATTGCCTTCTAGTCAAAATTTTACGTAAGTAACAAACTAGGTGTGGACAAAAATGTGTTGTAGGGAAACGTGTGCTAATATGAGGGAAAAAATGCCATAGTTTTGGCTAAAAATCGGTAGAAATGTTCGTATTCAACTGCACACCATGATAAAGGTCGATGTTGTATGTACTTCATAGCTTAAGTCTTCTGGAATAATATGTCTGGATGCACCATTCGCCATAAAGGAAAACGAAGATTATTATCATTTTGTCGACCGCGGAGTTTGTAGTAGCCAACTCGCGTTATGGATTCGTTTCTGAAAGCAATAGCTTATAATGTAGAGCCCAGAGACTCGATCATGTTTTGGATTTAACAAAACAATCATACTGACCGTTTGCTTTAAGTGTCCTGTCTCAACGTCAGCGGCATGCAGTCGGCTGCTTGGAGTTCGGCTGAAAAGGACTCGTGGTCGAGTCGCCCGTAACCGACGGGCATTTTGTCATTTTAAAGCCGCGAAAAATGCTATAATTGTGGTAGACTTGCTATCAGTCAGCAGGGTAGTCGACTCATAGTTGGTCGTGGTTGCACTGAACTCCGTTCTGAAGAGTAGTCCGGTTCTGCCTCGAGTACTACGTTGGCTGCTCAAGCTGATGATCTCTGATATATTACCGACTAATTTGCGAATCTGTTTTCCGCCATTTCTGACCTGTGACTGGGTAGCGGCGTTTAGAATACTGGGCCATTCGGACAAACAGCTGGTATACCAACAAGTTTGCCATTTGTTTATAAGTGCTCGAAAGTATCACGATTGCGGGTGGACTGCTTGTGTAAGGTAGCCCATGTGACTGAAATACCAAGGCAACGCACCTTAAATATCAGAGCTGATAAACAATAATTTCATGCGTGGCTCAGCATTGTATTTTAAGGCATCGAAACTAAAGAACTCCAAGTGATGTAGTGTGATTTCGCCTTGGGTTATCTAGAGCTTCTAGAAGTTACGGTAAACGCAACTCATAATTTTCAACAAACTCCTAATATTTGTCCACATAGAGGATGTCTTTATTGTTAAATATATACAAATAATCATTATCGATCGTAAATTAATTTCAGGCCTTTTCCTTTGCACGACAGAACTGAGCTCGAAGTTGCGCAGGTTTCAGTGCCGATCTAGTCCCACTGACATTAATGCGCTGCTTTAACTAGTGTTTGTTCAGCAAGAAAAACACTATCGCATGCTTACTTTGTTGTTCAATGTGTATGTTAACGATCTGTCTTCTTTGTTGAATGATACCAAACTTGGTGGTCTATTGCATGATACTCAACTGAATCACATTTTCTATGCCGATGATCTTTGTTTGTTGAGTCTTAGCACTGCAGCGATGCAGCAACTTCTATCAGTTTGTGAAGCTTATGGTTCTGAAAATGACATTTTGTTCAATGCCAAGAAGTCCATGTGTATGTCTTTTAAGCCCAGAGGTGTGAAAACCTCTGACCCAGTTATGTTGCTCTGTGGAAATCCATTAGAATTTGTTGAGAAGGCAAAGTACCTGGGCGTCTGGTTTGAATGTCACAAAACCAATGCTGATTGTAGTAGGCAGATCAGGAAAATGTATGCTCAGACTAATTTACTGATTAGAACTTTCAATAGGTGTTCACCAGAAGTGAAATGTACGTTATTTAAAACTTATTGTACATCCATGTATTGCTCACCGCTGTGGTTTAGCACCAATGTTACTGTTCACAATAAGTTACGTGTTGCTTATAATAACTCTTTGAGGAGATTGTTAGGTGTTCCTAGGCGAGCAAGTGCAAGTGATATGTTTGTCTCAGTCAATATTCCGTCTTTTGGTGAACTGTTGCGTAAAAATGTGTATAATTTTATCAGGCGACTCCAATCGTGTTCAAATTGTTTTATTGTTGCACTTGTTAATTCATCAACCCCGCTACATTCCAACGTTTGGAAGTGGTGGCGAACCATTTTATATTGATCTAGTCACTGTATCATATTATTATGATTATTATTATTATTATTATAGTTATTTTTATTGTATTTTTGTACCACACTATGAACTTCGAGTTTGAAATAAACAATTGAATTGAATTGAATTGAATTGAATTGAACTTTCGCTCACCTGTGGCTGTCCCGCCAGATTCATAATTTAATATTATTGAGGTGGTCAATCTCGAGTCGTTTTCATTGTTTTTAATATGGTGGAAGTGAGTGAGGTTCCTAACCCGGAATTCCCTTTTCTGACACGTGAATTACAACACGTGAAAAGTCCCGAATGGATGATGAATCGTCAGCCAATCAGTGCGATCGGAATTAACGTTATAAAGATAATTTATGACTGATGTATGATAATTAAGCATGAACCAAATGTGATAGCCAGCGCTGGCGGCGAGTGGGCGATTGGGCTTGATGTTGGCATTAGGTTATTGATGTAGGTTATTACTTCGCCACTCTCTCCATTAGGCTTTCGCCAATGTGGCGCTTTGAGGCCAATTATCGGTCGCCACACGCCACACCACTTCGCCATTGGCGACGTGTCGAGCGGGTAGCGCGCACCCTGCCTCAACTGTCTGGCCTTGAATCCGTTTTTCCCTGCAGATTCCTCTTTTGAAGATAAACAAAATGTAAATTTTGTTTCCATGTGGGCAAAATTTATCTACCATTTCGATTTTTTTTTTTTTTTTACCTTCTGTAAACAAAAATGTCTACTCTCATGACTTTAGGGGGTCTGTTTTGGTTTTGGCCAATTTTACTCAAACAGCCAAGACCAACGCTTTGTTATGACTTAATGAAGTTTTGTACACTTGTAGAGGTCAACTTGATATCATAAGGTTATAATATTGCTTGGTGCATTTCTGAAGGCCTCCAGTGTACAAGATGTATTCATTCAAAAGCATGGTTGCTGTTGGTGAATCACTTATGGGCAGCTGTTTGACTGGCTTGCCAATGACCAGCTTGGCAGATATGATGACCTTTTGAGGGTGTCCCCTGCAAATCTTGCATGAAACAGCTGTGAAGTGGTGCTGTAACAAATGTGTAGACCTCAGCGAGTGTACTTTTGGCTATAGTTGGTCAAAAAGATCACGTTCAAAATTAGATCAGGCTTTGTCTGTTAAAGAACCCAGGAGCCAATATTGGCTGCAAACTTGATTTTCCGCTAGTTGAAGTATTATGCAAAACCTGCTTTTGCAAGCTAGGCAGTGAATTTTAGGTCTTCCTTCACCTCAAGACTTGAAAGATTCTGTGGAGTTATCAAAATATTCACTTTTAAAAATGGAATGATCATGACCCATGAATAAGTTGCTATGGATGTGACCTATGTTGTTAAAATGTCTGAAACATGAATGCTTTGTCCCATTAGCAGTTCATCATGGATAACAAAGCCTTCAGTTACCTCACCTCTGAAGGCTTAATTGCGTAATTCTGTCACAGTTTACATTGTCTGATTAGCAACAGTTGCCTGCATAGACTTATTGGACTGTCAAATTTATTTTGATGACATTAGGCTATTTTATATTGCATCAATGAAGTTTTAAGACGTTTTCTTCTGCATATTTCAAAATGAATAACAATGTCTTTTGAATATTTTGAAGTAGTTCATGAAATGGCAAAGATTAGCGTTAATTAGTTTACGCAGCAGTGTGACATTGTTAGGATGGAAAAAGTCTGCACAAATGCTTAAAATGCCCAAAAATAATCATTTATGTTTACTTACATTGTTTTTTCTGTTATGAATCAAAATGAGTTTGATGATGTGAACCATTTAAATAGGACAAATAAGCCAAAATGGAGGAAAGGAGGTGGTGGGAAAGTACTTTTTCTTGGCACTGTATTTGATAGGCCTAGTAATGTCTGATTGTGAAGTTTGTATGAAAATAAATGGGCTGGGGAATGGCCAGGAAATTTTTATATTCAAACAATGCGTCTTTACTACTGAAGAATTCATAATTGCTGCATGCTGCTTGGTCGTTGTTAATTATAAATAAGTTTTTTATTTCATTTTGTTGCTGGGATGTGCAGTGAACATTAGCTGCCCTACTGAATGATTTTTAGTCTTTTCCCATCAGCTAATATTAAGTGTGTTTTGTTCCCAGATTACCTTCGCCAAAGCTATGGTTTGTCTATGGAGTTTGCCTCGTCATGTGATTACAACAAATTGGTGCTGTCTCTGCTGTCTGGCCTTCCGAACGAGGTGGACTTCGCCATCAACGTGTGCACCCTCCTGTCCAATGAGAGCAAGCACATCATGCAGCTCGAGAAGGATCCAAAACTCGTTACGCTTCTGTTGGCGCATGCCGGAGTTTTCGAGGACTGTGCGTTTGACGACTTCTCAGTTCTTTTTTCACCCCTTAATGCTTAATGTTTTAGCTAATTCACCTTATTAACCCCTCCTGTGTTAACGTGAAATCATTGGTCTTCTCACCCCTCTGTATCCTGACTGCCCCACAATCAACTGAAATTACATATTTGTGTTTTGTTCTGTATTCAGGCCTCTCTAGTATTATTTCCTACATTAGTGTTGATTTATGTTGACTTGATGAAGATATGCCCTGAATAATGCGTTTTCTTGGTTGATGCTGGCCTGAAAGTTGTCAGGAGAGCCAAGTGGAATTGTCCCCAAAAAAAAAAAAAATTCCTGAAATTTTTCCAATTTTTGTTGCAGCTTTGGGGTCTTTCTCTGTTGTCTTTGGGCTGGACTGGAAGGAAAAGACTTCTCGGAACTTCATGAAGGTAGGACTGCCTCAGAGTTGGAATTAATATTTGCATTTTTTAATGCAAATATTAGATTTGAGATGCACAGGCCCAAGGAACAGTCGCTTTAAGCCCATGCCTCAGACGTGCCATAACCTTAGATGCAGATGTCTAGATGATGTGGTGATTATCCTTCCCCAAAGAGTGGAACGAGGGATATAGGAATGAGTGTTATCCATCCGTCTGTCCATCACGCTTTTTTCTGGGCCAAAACTTCAAAATCCCTCAATTTTTCTGAACAAAATTTCATACATAAATGTATTTTATTGTGTAAATGTGGCTTTTCAAACTTCTGTCTGTCCTTTTGTCCATCTGTCAGTCCTGTTTGTTTTGTTTCCTGCCCAGATATTAGCTCTCCTGATCTTTTCTGGGCCAGAACTCCCAAACTCTTCAGTAGTTCTCACAAAATTTTATGTATGGATACTGTCTTAAAGTGTAGATGTGCCTCTCTTTAATTCCATCACTCTGTCTTGTCCGTCTGTCCATCCGTCGATGAGGTTTTGTTTCCAGGCCTGGCATCTGCCATTCCATGACGGGGGATCTAAGAATTTCATGCTTGTTGCAACTGTGCGTCGAATACATGACTAGATATTGAATATTCATGGAGGAGGTGCCATGTAATTATTGAGATGTTGCGAGTTTTGAGGTCTGAAACAGTGGTGCAGATGTATCACGACTCAAAACTCTCCATTAAACCTGATCTGCTCCCAGCCTGTGATATCTGGTTATAGCATCTACTAGGGCATATTTCATAATGTATATTGATTAAAAATTTGTATGACATCATAGCAACAGCTTAAGTCCATATTGCTGAAATGAATGAGTGCTGTTGTGAAAGGCTTCCTTGGGAGTAACAAAATAAATTCCTGTGTTGTCAGTCACACAGTTTTATGGTTGGTAATGTACAGTATAGTGTGGTCCTTTCAGAATCCAGCTCTGATTTTTTCCTTTATTTGGGTGTCCTCCAGAAAAAGAGAAATTGCTCATTAACTAGAGCCGAGAGTCCTGAAATGCCCTCTCTTAGCACTGTCTTCTGCATTAAATCTTTATCACTTGACTAGTAAGAGTCATCACTGATGGATGTAATAGAGCACTGCATTTGCTTTCAAATGTTGTCACTTTACATAGAATCTTATTTCTGGAGTCGCAAAGTAAGGCGTGAAGAGATCTTGCTTTGTGCGTTACTTTCATTGCATTGCTGCACGTAGATAACAGAATTCAAAAAGATAGGGAATCATCCATTAAGGTAAAATGGTATACCTGTATAATTTTGCCATTAAGCTAATTATTCTGTTAAATTTTCTACTTATATCAAGTATTGTTTGTGTGGGTGCGAGCTTTGATAGAGCCTGGATCAGAAATGGTATGTCGTACTGCTAGGTGGATTTAAATTGCTTGAGCTGTTGTATTTTCTGCATTTTTTTTCTTCCTTGAGTAAAGTCAGCTGACCTTCAGTCAGTCAATAATTTCTGGCTTTATTAATGACCCCAAGTCATGTTCACTGTCAACTGGTCATGGATACAGGTGCCCCAGGCTGACGCCTCAGCTGTTTTTGGGGCAGTTTGGTGGTGCTGTGGGTCCTGCTGCTGACCCAGAGCTGGAAGGCTTTGGACTTCAGTCCAGCCTGGGACATTATGTGGATTTTGTCTCCTTTCCCTGTGTCCCTCTGGATTTACTCTGGATTTGTACTCCAGTCTCCTCACACAGTCCTGAGATACGCCTGTGGTGTTCAGTGGAGGTTCAACTGTTCCTAGACATGAAATGAGTGTTGATGATGGTGATTGAATTCTACATGTGTTTGGAAGAGTACGACTTTGATGTCATTATATAGCCAGAAAAGTGCTTGAAGTGCCGTGAAACAACTCATTATTTTTGGACAATATATATATTTTTATCCCCCCGGCATATAATGCGGGGGGATATAGCTATCGCTCTGTCCGTCCGTCTGTAAACGTTCTTTTGCCCGGAGCATAACTTGAAAACCGTTCAGTATTTCTTCTCGAAATTTGACATGTAGGTCAGGTGTCTCATGTAGATGTGCCTTTTGGTATTTAGGAATTTCTTGAGCAGTTATTCCATGACTGTGGGGGGCCGGGGGGATACGCCATTGCCAGATGGCTCTTGTTTTAATCTGAATTAGTTTCTATGGCTGATTCTAAAATGAAGAAGCTTGCTCAAGGTTAGTTATGCCATTTTGTTTGCAGATGATCAATTGGTGACCTTTTTGTCTTTTAAAGTTCTGGAAGGAAATTGTGGAAGATCCAGAAGTGAGGGACCTCATCTCAGACAAGAGCCAGAGGTCACAAGGTAAGTCTTGAACTTCAAATGCCAAACCGTTGTCCTGCCGTCCCATCGTATTCTCAAACCTACTCTCAATTCTCTTTTTTTTATTCCCCTCCCAAAGATGGAACAGAAATGGAAGAAAGCGAGGAGTCCCTCTTCCACCCTCCTCGGTATATCGACATCAGTGACACTGAAGGACAGCGGGTGCTCCAGATCGCTGTCATTTTGCGCAACCTTTCATTTGAGGAGACGAACGTCAAACTCTTGGCAGCTAACCGCACCTGCCTGCGATTCCTTTTACTATGCGCTCACTGTCAGTTCATTTCTCTAAGGCAGCTGGGCCTGGACACGCTAGGCAATGTGGCAGTCGAGGTGAGAAATTGGTTCGCAATAAATAGTAAACGTTAATGCAGCGTTTGTGGTGCCGTGAAATTGTAACACTTCTTTCATGTTTCAGCTTCAGTTGGATCCTGTTGATTTTCGAACAACCCACCTCATGTTTCACACCATCACAAAATGCTTAATGTCCAGGGATAGATTTTTGAAAATGAGGGGTGAGTAATGTCTGAGGAATATAATGTCTGCTGAGGTGTTTTTAGAATGTTGTTTTTTTTTTTTTTTTTTTTTCCTGGCGTTACATGAGTGCAGTGAAATTTGAAGATGCTGTGCTACAATGCTCGATTGTCAGCAGTTTTTTTTTTTGTAATGCCTCTCATCCCATTGTCTTGTCTTGCAGCCATGGAGATTTTGGGAAATCTTTGTAAAGCGGAGGACAACGGTGTTCTCGTCTGTGAGTACGTGGACCAAGAGTCGTACAGGGAGGTCATCGGTCTTTTGACGCTTTCCGATGTCATGCTCGTCATCGCCTCCCTGGAGGTGCTGTATCAGCTTGCCGAGCTGGGAGAGGTCACTTGCACAAAGATCGCCTCTGTGGACAGGAGTATAGGTAACGCCCCCTCAAACAATACACAATGGTACTCGAATTTTTTTCATGACTGCTTAAATTTTTGTCTAAAATTTCACTCCAGAATGCAGTGTATCCCCCCCCCGGCATAAAATGTGGGTAGATATGGATGCAGTTGTCCATCCGTCTATCTATCTGCCTGTCTGTCCATGAACATTTTGTTTCCAGAGTGTAACTTGAAAACTGTTCAATATTTTTTAACAATACTTGGTGTGCACATTAATTATGACCTGTAGTGGTGCCTTTTGCTAATCCGAAGTTGATGAATTTTGTATTTTTTCTGGTTTCCATGGAAACATTTTGTACTTAGAGTTATAGGGCTTATGGTTCGTTTCTGGAGCTGGTGACATTTTCATTCTTTCAACATGTGGAGCAGGGGGGATATGCCGTCTCCTGATGGCTCTTGTTTGCGCTTTGCTGGCCCCAAGGATCACTTCAGTGCAGAGCAGCTTGTGCAGAAGGTGTAGTCTCCATCAGTATGGTTTTGTAGTAGTTTAAACGGAAAACGGGAATGTAAATAAGTTGTCATTCAACAAGTGCATCCAGGGTTTCCAACTTCAGGTGCAGCTGTGAGTCCTGTGAGTAAGAACAACATTAATCTTTTTTGATGCAGGTTGCCATTTGGGATCTAAGGGTTTGGGTTGGTGGAGTGATTGACATGAACAGAGCATGAGCACCGAAATGAGGTTTGAAACATGGCAGAAATGACTATCTCTGCTTGACTGTAGGCTGCAGGTTCTTCAGCCATTGTTCTTTGGATGCTTAAACAGTGGTCTGATGAGCTGTAGTATTTGTAGTCATTTATAGGCATTTGCATGTCATTTGCATTCTCATTTGCGGGCATAGCCAGGGTGGGGTCAGTGACCCGTGCATGTGGGCGCAGTTTTGCATTGGTTGGGTTGTATCAAAGGAAGTTGAGCAGAACCTGGCGGGGGCACGGTTCGGTACAAGTGGAGAGCTGCCTTTGGGTGCGTACTTTTCCAGTTTTGTGGCTGCGCCGTCTTTTAGTTTGAAAGCTGTGTTGTCTGTAACACACGAGACCCCTGGGCATTTCTTCATTTTGGTGAGAATCTCATGGAGTCTTCGTCCTGGGAAAGCCCCTTTGTGATCATTCAGCCTTGGAGGTTCCCTACTGCGTCACCTGGTGCCCAGTCGTGTCACTTCCCTATGTGATGTCACAAAGGAATGGATTTTGAAATGGCTTTTTATGGCTTATTAGGTGTACGCTTTGGAAAATGTAAGGAACCTTCAAGTTCAAGACCTTTTTTTTTTTTTTTTTTTAATTACAATTAATTGTTTTGCTGAATTAATTGCTCTCAGAAAGGCTTCCTCAGACACCTAGAATCAAGGCCTGACCAAAGCTGTTCCACCTGCTTTAACTGCAGTCAAACAAAGCTGCTGAAACTGAAATATGTGATGCCTTTTGCTCAAAACACAAAAGTGCCTTTAAATAGAGTGACTAAAGTTTGTCATTTCCACGTTCTGAAATCAATTGGATTAAAGTAAAGCCTGAGAATCTGCATTTAATCCCCACGTGAATTGTTGATTATGTAACTAAAATTTGGTGTACAGAGCCCAATCAAGTGAAATGTCTTTACTTGAACATTTTGGAGCTTTCTGTAGGCACCAGATATGCATTGCCTTTGTTACCCAGGCCTGTATGAGAACACTTGCTGAATGTTTTTCTGCGGTTTCTCACTTCGTTGACGGTGGGAACGACCCCCCACAGCTCCAAAACTGTTTGGACCATTTGTAATATGCTGATTAAAAACAGAACTCTCAGGGTCACCAGGTTTCCATGGGCACCATACGATATCTCCTCCATAACCACAAGCTCTATGCAGAGTTTTCAGGAAAGAAGCCTTATCTGACCTGAGGACACTGAAGCAAGCACTCCCAATTTATTATTTAGATTATGACAAAACTGAGGCCTCGTTATCGGATGATACCTTGGGTAACTTGCACATCTGTGAATGATTCATTAATGCTGAAGTGTAAATATGCGTTTTGGAGCTATATTTGTTGCTGCCAAGAGAAAAAATCTTTTTCAGGACTTGTCTCCCATTTCAGAAAGACGCTTCCAAGCTGCGTTCGGCGCTCGTTAGAACAGCATCGCCTGCCTGCAGGCTCGGGCTTGTTTACAATTGAAAACCTTTAGCGCATAATGAGGCTCAAGATGTGATAGCGGAGACTGTGGACTGTTGAGCAGCTTTAACATATTAAGCATGATTGTGGTATAAAAAAATCCACTTTCAAAAGTGCTACAATTGGTCTCCTCGATCCCCAAATGATTGTGTTTTTAAAGGAAAAAGGAACGCGAATGCAATAGTGTGAAATGTGCTCCTGTCCCGACTTTTTTTTTTTAAATGTGTTGCAGTTATCATGAGTAGTATGTATTTTGACAAAAAACTGAGTTGTTTAAAACATTGTTTTGTATACATTTCATTTTTGTCGGGTCAGCACAGATTTGAAAATCATTAAACTCTGCCCTTCAGCAGTGGATGTTTTTATATATATAAAAATATTTATATTTTTATCTTCTAATGAATGTGTTCACGGATTTATAACTGTACATGGATTATTTTCCCGGGGTGTCTCCCGTGGGGCAGATTTGCTGGTACGTCTGGTCTCGGTAGACCTCCACACGTTCGGACCGGACGCGCTGACCGCAGTGAAGTTGATCGAGCATCATAACGCCAGCAGCCAGGTGGGGTCAGAGGTGCGACCCCAGCTCGTGGAGCAGCAGCCTGCGCCGATGCAGGGCACATCTGCACCAGGTGGGAGCCGCACAACCAGCTGCCACGTATCGCTGAACAAAATGTCTTCTCTGAAGAACCACCTGTAAAATAAATTTACCTTGAGAGATGATGCAGGTCGTCTGCAGGGCAGAAGTTTACACATTCAGGGATTCTCTGTTGCTATGGCATAGTTTTTATTAGGATTTCTAAGAGGGAATGTGTGAGATCAATGCATACCTGATAGGGAAAAAGTTGAGGGGCAGAGGTAATACGAGACAGGAATGTTGTTACCAGGTGATGGATAGCAGATTTTTATGGGTATATTATATGGAGATGGATCGGGTAATGGAGTCCTACTGGCTATCCAATTGGCAATGCTGCAACGGGCCTTTTCATCCAGGCCACTAATTGAAGCCACAAACCAAAAATCATACACTTCCTTCCTTGACATTATACCAGTAATAAGTAACAATAGGATGATAATATAGCCCCGCGGTGTATTAAAGTAGGCTAATGAATGAGTCATGTTTCGATGGATGTTGACACATTAAACCTCATAAATAAACTGACATTGGGTAAACTCTGAAATATCGCTACATATTTATGCAAGCCTGAAAAAAATACTCCAAATTGCATGTCTTGATGTCCAACAAGCAAAGGAAATGGTTCAAGTACAAATGAAAGTTCATTAATACAAATAAGAATATAGTTAATCAAGATTGCAACCCAAGTTGAAGTTTGTGACGACGATGGAGCCTAGAATGCTTGGTTCCGATAGGTGCAACCTGCAGTCTCACCACTCTGACGAACGAGAAGAAGCAATCCTTTTACAGCTACCAGACTGCTTGCATCATTTGACTGAGAATCACATGATCCATATGCACAGTTTGCCGGTTGATAAGCTCCAATGTCTTGTTCACCTGCGCGCACACTAATTTCCCCTCATCCCCAGCATTCTGCCTTTGTGGACCTCCTATCAGCTTTTTGTTGTTTTTCGTCTGTTGTCCAGAATATTTTAGTATTTTTTTGCCTTTTGTAAATTTGTAACATACTGCATGACCATATCTTTGGATTTTTTTTCCCCTCTTTGAATTTTTTTTTTTAATTTTGAAGTGTTTATGTTTTATGGGCCTTTGAAATTTTGGTCCAATATGACAAGATACCACTTGAAATTTCAAAATTATTTCTCAAAAGCTGTCAATTTTTTTTTAAATCGGGCACTCAACTCACCTTGGTACCCGCAATGAACAGTGAGTGTTATTTTTTTGATTGAATTGTGAGAAGTGGGTCTAATGGCGCTGTACTTTAACATCGGGTCTTATGGAGAGTACGCAAAACGGGTTGTGGAGGCCTAATGGTTGCAGATGGAGCATAACTTTATATTTTTGATGTTTAGGGAGTCATGTATGACCTATATTTTGGCATTGTTAAAGTTTACCTCAGATGACCTTGAGAGGTCAAACTTAAGGTCAAGCAAAATGTAAAAACTTCCAGAGGGTTCAAAATGTTGAGGATAGTATAAATATGCATTGAGCACTTAAAAACTTTCATTTACTGACCTTGAACTTGAAGTTCCATGATTCAAAGGCCAAGCTTCACATGGAATTTTCATAAGTCATCACTGTAAGATTGATTGCTGGTGAGCCACTGGACCCATGGTTCTTTTTTCGCCCAGCACTCACTTGATGGCATACACAATGCATAGCATAACTAGGCCTATGCTGACGACGGCCGACGGCAAGGGGTATATCCCCAAAATTCCCCAATCCTCGAAGCCCCCTTTATTAGATTCCCCTTTACTAGACCTACAATATGAGGCAAATTTGAGGTCTGTGTAAGTAATTGTTCCAGAGATATGGTTAAAAACTGATTTTTTTTTTCAATATATAGCGCCACCTGGTGGCAAACCTAGGAGTGTTTACTTGCCCAAAATTTAATCAGTTCATCCTCTCTGCCATATCTACTCATATGCCAT
The DNA here is from genome assembly GCA_029721435.1 of Gymnothorax reevesii. Classification (NCBI taxonomy): domain Eukaryota; kingdom Metazoa; phylum Chordata; class Actinopteri; order Anguilliformes; family Muraenidae; genus Gymnothorax; species Gymnothorax reevesii. The sequence continues at coordinate 108,255,210 of CM056579.1, forward strand.
ATGCTAAAAAGGAGAACCCAGTGTAAAGTATTTAGTGAGTTATCCAGCTAACTGCTAAAATCTGCGGACGCGGTGGTGGTGGGTGGGGCTAAACCATGATATCCCCAAAACTCTTATTTCGGGGATATAATTAAAGAGTAAAGAAAAGAACACATTTCTATAAAATGCTGATAGAATGTAGTGTTTATTTTTTGAGGTTAGGCTGCTGCTTTGTGAGTTTGTGTGTGGCCGAGAGAGAATGTAGGGCCTTATGAAATCGGTTTTAATTTTTTTTTTTTCCAAATTCTGTTTTAGTTTCCCCCAAATTCTGTTTTTAGTTATAATTTTGAGAAAAATTGCAACAATTCAATAAGAAAATATTCTGAATTTAATGAATTTGAAGAAGTGCAACATTTCACTTTTATGAAAGTGCTTGAATGCATTTATCATGAAACAAAGCATTCCTTCAGTCAGTAAAATAAAGTGCTACACTGAATTGCACTATATACACAATTCAATGGACCGTGATGTGCGTCTTTTTCTTGAGAGAGCGTGTTCGGTCATGGATTACACCTGTCTGTCTGTATTGCCTCTATTGGCAAATGTGATTATAGCTTTTAGCTTTTATTAAAAGCTGAGTAAGTCAAATGCAGTAGGTGCAGAATGGCTCTTGAGTTGACTGAGTTAGAATAGTGGTCTGTATTGTAAATGATTGCAAAGTCACATTTGTAAATAGGTAGCACGAAGGTTATGGCCGCGATTAAATCTATTTTCGTTAATAGTTGGTCAGATGTATTTCTGACAGTTCATTTGCAAACTAAAGGGTGAAGGTCAGTCTTCCACTGGTTGATATTGGTGATAGATGTGTTGGGCTGTGTTGTAACAACTGACATTTGACCAAAAATGTGCAGTGGTATGCTGAAACATCAAGTACAGCATCAATCCCATGGTAATCCACCTGAGCCTTTTATTTTTCCATCCCTTTTTTTTTCCCCCCATTGACTTACAATACACACTTTCTTAAAACTGTGCATATTCATGCAGTTTCACAGATAGAAACCATAAATCTGCTGTGTAGCGTGATGCTGGATCAGAGGTTGTCATTTTCATGTTTATTGATGATCCCCAACTTCCGTTTATCCTTTTCCTTCAATTTTCAGCTTCATGGACTTTCTTTCATTTTCAGCAGCTCTGGTATTCCCTCAGTTTGAGGCCAAGAGCCTCCAAACTTGGTCTCCTGCTTCAGACTGCCCCAGAGCGTTGTTGATGTCTCTGTGGTGCTGCTCGCTCTTGTTTTTCATCACTCCCTCTCCACTGAACTCCACTCATTACAGTGTCTTCCTGCTTTCTAAGAGCCTTTCAACTTGCCTCATACTTGCGTCTTTCCCAAGGGGCGGTTGTTGATGTGTCTGGCCCCACCCCCCTATGCCATACATACAGACGCAGAGCTTTCCTGTCCTTTTTTTGCTGATACTGATCCTTCAAAACTATTGAATTGCTTGTTATAGAGTTTAGGGTGGGGTTGTTGGACTCCGGAAGGAGTGACATTAATTGTTGAAGTCCCTCCCCTTTCAGGTTTGGTCGAAATTCGATCATTTATAAATGCAGAATTGTTTGTTGCACTGAATTGGGGATTTGGCTGTTTGAGTTAGAAGGGAGTCACATTATCTGATGTAGCCTTGCCCCCTTTCCTGATTGTTTGATATTTCATCCTTCATGACTATTGAAGCGCTTATCATAGAGTTGGGTGTGGGATTGTTGGACTAGGGCGAGGGTCACTTGTTTGTTGGGTTTTAGGTTTGCTTGTTTGCCTCATAAATGCTTCTTGTTAACAGACGGAGCCCCATCCCCTTTGGCCGATGTAACTATTTCATAACTATATACCTCAGTGATGTGGATTGGAGCGTTTGAATCAAAGAAGGATCACATGTCCCCCCCCTCGATTGGATAATATTTAATTCTTCATAACTGTTGAACCATTTGTCCTCGAGAGTTTGGGTGTGATTTTTTTGGACTGAGGAAGGGGTCTCTGGTTAAATAATGTTGGTTTGCCCCCTGTCCTGATTGGCTTCGCTTTTAGCCTTCGTAACTATTGAACCATTTATTGCAGAGAGCTGAAGATTCAGTTGTTGGAATCCAGGAAGAATCACGTGAGTCGAAGTCCCGACCCCTCTCCTGATGGGCCAATATTTCATTCTTCTTAACTATTTCACTATTTGTCACGGAGATTTTGGCCGTGGTTTTATTGTTCTCCAGATGGGGTCACATGTTAATTGATGTAGTCCTGATCTCTTAACTGGTTGGCTTTGCCTTTTATCCTTTGAATAAATTGAGCTTTTCGTCAGAAGGTAGGTGTTTGAGTTTCTGGACTCAGCAAAGGGTCACATGTTTAGTATTAATATTCATAAGTGTCCAAGAATATGCTAAACGAAAAGTGTTAATGTTTTTAAAATAAAGCGACAATCTATAAAATTGACACACACAGAGAACAAAAAACAAATTGAAGATGGACACCTTATCAATGCAATAGAATTTTTCAAGTAAAATAAGATGACGAGCTCCAAAGCCTATTTTTACTGAAAGAAGCAAGTTTTTGATAAAATACACCTTCAAGACACTATTGAGCCGCAATAACAAGATTCTGATAGTGCTGTAAGATGTACAAAGACTTTTATTGCGTTCAGTGATTTCAGCAAATCGTGTGGAACCCTTCTCTGCCTATTTTTAAATCAAGCATGGACTTAATGTGAACTTGTTTTTTGCAGAATTGTATGCATCTCACTCCATCTCAGATTGTGACATAATTTTCCCAAAAGGCTCATTAAAAATCGCTGCCCGGTGGCTGTAGAAAACAATGGGATATACAACTCCATTTTGGAAAAAGTTGGGATCGTATGGAAAACACAAAAAAGACAAGGCAGTAATTTCTAACTTTGCTTTGATTTATATTTCAATGCAGTTTGAAGATGTTATTTCACGTTGATTGTTAAATTCATTTAATTTGTAAAGGTATACCCATTCTTACCTCTCAGACCTAAGGCTCATTACAAAAAAAAACTTGAGGGGGGGCCAAATTAGGACCAGTACTGAGGTAAAAAAAAAAAGAAATCCTGATTAATGATGTGATTTGAAACTTGAAGTGAGAAGGTGACTGCGGTCATGATTTGGGGCTGTAGCAGCATCCAGCAAAGACCGTCCTTCAGGAGTAAAGACGGGCCGAGGATCGGCAATTTGACCGCGTCTGAGAAAATCATTGAAAGGGTTAAAAACGGCGTTTTTCAAGGAATGGTTGGAAGGGATTTTGATATTTTGCCCTCTATATGGTCATCAAAAAGATTTGTGGAACTTTGTGGGTTTTTCCATGAACTTAATGATTTCCCACCGATGTCAGAAATCTCACACAGACCAGCAAATGTGGAAAATGCAATGGAAACAAAGTGCTTGGAACCACGTTGTACGGGGTCATAATTACTTGGGCAGAAGTCTGCTGCAGTTGTAATGTGTGGTGAAGATAATTCTGTCAATCAGTTAGTTTTAGCTGCTTCATTATATAATGGGTCTGTAATGGGATTCACTTGCTGCATCACACGTCCGCATGACATTAATGACCTTTTTACCCCTCAGCCCTCAAGGCTGACGAGGTATTGCTATCCTTCGTGCGGTAGGTCGGGCGGGCGTCTCCAAAAACTTCGACATCGGGCTGAGGGGTATTCCGTGCATTGCACGCCTATTGTTATTCTTGTTTGAATACTTGCGTTTTGAAAGTTAATGTCATCATGACATTTCTTTATCTCGTTTAAAAAGCGATTGATCCAAGCCATTCCATTGTCTTACTTTTTGTGAGCTGTAATGGTTTACTTTAATTATTTTGTACTTTAATGGGGACTCTATGAAAACGTCACCTTTTCAGTGCTTGTGCCATGTGCAGGTATCGTTTGGCTATCTAAAACTGGAGTGTATACCAGCCCACAAACTGTGAAATAAGACAACCTAGTCAGTTTTTTTTGGAGGGCTGTCTGGGTCACAAAACATGGCTTCAATAAGACGCTAAGATTTGCTCCCGCCCCCTCCCCCCCCCCCCCCCCCCCCGAATCACAGTATCTCCACTGCCTTTAAGACTGAGTGCTATTTTTTTCCTCATAAGCACGGGTTCCACCAGCATTGAAAGCACTGCTCTGTTGGTGGCAGCACAAACCAGTATAAATTGCTACATTGGCCACCAGCCTCTCTGACTACAGAAGAGCAGATTGGATGAAAAATTCCCCGTGTGTGTGTGTGTGTGTGTGTGTGTGTGTGCGCGCGAGTTTTTTTTTGGACTGAGGAAGGGGTCTCTGGTTAAATGATGTTGGCTTGCCCTGAAGAGTTGACCTCATGAAACACTTTGAATGACCGTCCAACTCATTTACATAATGAAGACGTAATGTATCAAAAAAAGTAAATGGCATTAATGTTAAAGGAAGTAAATGAATTTGGGGAAATAGCTTGGAAAATTGCAAAGGGGTAGGAAGCAGAAATAGGATGCAAAGGTTAATAAACGAAGTGATAAAACTGAAATATCAGTTGATGCCACATTTTATCAATTGATGCCTAAATTAATTTTTTAAATTTTTGGGTGCATTTAATGGCATTAATTTATTCAATGAGGATATTATTTATTTCCTTATTTTTGGCAGTTTTGGTCCTCCATTCAATTACGACTGTCCATGACAAAACTGGAAACGAGGGAATTGTAAGTATTTAAAAAATAATTATACTATAGTTCTTGGCTGTTTGGCGCTAGCTAACACTAACAGCAGGGGTAAATGGCAGATGCACTTCTCTGGCAAGTTACTGGCATTACCTGCAGCAGGATCAGCAGTACCGTTACAACCCCCCAGACTAACTTTTGGACCTCGGACCGCATGCGCTCCCAACCTGAAAAAGTTGGGCTTTTTTTTTAAAAAGACTTTGTCTCCTATAAAAGAGGCTGGGAGCCCTTGTGAGGATACAAGGTTAGGTGAAATGTGGCTGAATTCCTTAGGAGCCAGTGAAAAGCTAAGCCACTGCATTATTTACCAGTTTAAGACGTGAAAGGGAAAGACGGTTGTTGTGGTTCCAATTTATGACCTATCGGACAGCAAGGGATGACGGACAAAATTTTAAAACTTAAACAGATTTAATTACACAAACCACTGACCAAGATTGAAATATTAACAAACAGACAAACAAAAGGATATTTACTGTCCCTTGAGATGGGGGTTGCTTTGCGATGTTCTGGGACAGGAAAATGCTCCAACACAGGCAAAAATCCACAAAAAGCTTCACAGGTTTTGAAAAGAGTGACAGGTCTGGTCAAATGTATCCTTCCACAATTTCTCCTACTACTTTACTCTTTCAATTTCTCTCCTGATATACTCTTTTCCAGCCCCCTCCCACCTTCCAGACTTCTTTCAATTCTCTGGGACTTTCCCCTCTGAGGCATGCCCAGGACATGCCCAAAACCTAGCTCCAAACTGGGCTGAACAAAAAAAAAGTCAATACTGCCATCTAGTGGCTCTTTTTTTTCCACATTACACGGTCATCATCTAATTCTGTGATGGTGATACCCAGTTTCAGTGTGTGTGGACTAACTTTTGGCTACTAGCTTGAAAATGCCTGAATTTATGCTTTCTTGAAACTTTACAAAAATCAATAAGAAATATGCTGGACAATGATTTTTATTTTCCTTATTCAATAGAGGGCAGATGTAAAAGGAATTCTGTCCAAATGAGGGAGAAGTGAAGGCTTTTGAATTGGTTGCATCTCATGATTAACATCAGGGGTTTAGGTAGAGGAAACGACATTATTGCTGAAATTGAGCCTTTTGCCCATCGGTTTTCACTGGAAACTTCATCCTAAATTTAATTATTTTCAAACAAGTGAGCAGAACACTTCTGGGTTAAGTTGAAAGTAGTCTGAAGTATTAAAGTTCCTGGATCTTTAACTTGTCAAAATAAAGGGCACTTGCCCAACCTGTCCATAACTGTGGTTGCACACATTCGACAAAATCTAACAAAGCTTGAAAACATTGCCCAATTATAGAAAACATCAGTTTACGCACCTGAGCAATTTTCTAATATTGTATGTCGACATATTGTCCTCAATTCTTACCAAGACTGACAAAAAAAAGTTGAGGCCTTCACTTCCATGGTGAATGAAATTCCATTGTTTGGGTCCATGTTTTTTTTTTTGGGGATGTCACAGCAATCCTTGGGAAAAACCGGAGCATTAAGATTGGCGAGCTTGCAGAACTTCGCTTTCTGCACCGCAACTTGCTGCTTTTGACCCATAAGCGCTGAGGGGCTAGTTGGACCTCCTGTTATTGGTGGCACCTACAGCCGCAGATTTTAAGCCAAATGTTTGTCGCTACCAAATATTGTTTCACTGTCTGTTTGATTTATTGTCCTCCGCTGCAACGTTGTTGTGGGGCATATAAAAATCAGCTCCATCCATGTGTCCGTCTGGAGCCATAACTCAAGAACCAATTGTCAGATTTCAACGAAACTTCGAGGCAGGTACATTGTGACATCACAATGTATCATGCGGAAAAGTAGGTCATTGGGTCCAATGTCTTTCTGTCTCTCATTTGTCGAAATTTCCAGTGCTATTCTGTTATATGTTCCTGTCCGGGCAGTAACTCTCTCATTATTTGGACGATACTTTTCTAACTTCACAGATGAACACAACATGACCTAAACGTGTGTCATGAACCAAAACCAGGTCACTCGGCGAAATGTCTGTTTTTCTATCAGCACTTGTCTTCTTTAGCTGTGTCGCTATGCAAAGTTTTCCTGTCTGTGCTGTAACTCTCTCCTTATTTGGTTGATTGTTTTCAAACTCAGCAGGTGAAAACAACATGACCCAAGTATGTGTCATGAACCAAAATATTAGTAATGTGCAGTTGCGGGGGACATGGATGACTGTGTCAGCTTGTTATAATAGCCATCTGTGCCAACTTTGTAAAATCCTGCTGGTCGATGTCTGTTTTGTTGTGCATTACTCCAGACATGCACTCGCCATGAATTCCAGTTTTCTGGTCTTGAAAACATAACTGATTATTTCTTGATTTATTTAAAAAAAAAAAAAAAAAAAAAAACTCTGCTTTTCTCTTGCGGTGCACGGATACCACTTTGTTTACCTAAGAAAACTTGGTAAACAGGGGTAGCTTTCTGGAACCCGTCATGTTCATCTAACTCTATCGGGTACACGAATCGCCGCGCGCCCAGCCCTGTCTGACAGACCTTAAATCAGTAGTAGGAAGTCGGCTGATAAGATGATTATAACTAGATGTTTGCTATCAAAAGAGCAAGTTTCTACATGGCCTAAGCGTCGTGCTAACTAAAGTAATGTTAAAAAATCATGTCGAACCAGAATTCTGATAATTCACTGTTAAAAGATAAAATCACATGGCATTAATATTTGGAAATTCAAGGTTTTTTAAACTTCCACTTTTCAACACCCTTGGGATTCCTTTATCTTGACTAGAGTTATTTAGCAAAAAGCAGTAGGACTCCATGGTTTCTGAACCATCTCCAGTTGTTTTTTAACTTTGTAGTGGCAGTTTAATTTCTTGACCTTCAAGCAGGGCTCCCCATATCCCAGTCTTCAAGGGTTGAATTGTTTACTTAATTGCCCGAAAGGAGAGAAATTCTGAATGTAGATTCTGAGGCTGGATTTGGGCAGCCTTACCTTAAAGCTTTTAGGATAGATTTTTTTTTATATTAAAGAAAATTTTGTCTTGCTAAAAGGCCTGCATTATGTGTGATGATTTTTAATTGAGGCCATAAAAGAATGCCACTTAAGTTCAGCTGGGTGGCTCCTCTACAACACTACCTGAAAGAATTAAAAGATAATAGTTGATTAATTTCTGAGCTGACTGTAAAAGCTGAGTATCTTTGACATTTGATGAAGGAATTGTTTTACTGTGATTAAGCAAAATCTGCTATTGTGGAAAACTTTCTGAAACGTACAAATTTATCTAGGGCTGCTTGTGTTGGTCTTACTGATTTTGGTCCAATTCCCCCCCCCAAAAGCACCAAGGAACTCCTTGCAGTCTACTCCTCCTGGGATTGTGGAAATTGATGGAGAAAAGTTTGCAGCACAGTGGTAAGTTGTATGTGTTTTACTACCATCATATATTTGCTCACCGTGCAACTTATTAGGAAGAGTAATAGGCAAAATGGTGTTTCTTTGCTGTCATGATGGCTTCAATTACTTGAGGCATAGATTCTACTGGATTTTGTGATGTTGACATGATCCCATGACACAATTTTTGCACTTTGTCCACTGCACATGCATTCTGCCAGTCTGCCATTCAGATTAGGTGACCAAGGAGTCAGTGAAGTGCATTGAACCTCTTTTCATGTTCATGAAACCAGTGTCAAGTGACTTCTGCCTTGTGACACGGAAGATTATCATGCTTGATGTGGCCATTAAAAGATGGGTAAATTTGTATTAATGGGAATTTCCTGGACCTCAGCAACATTTCGATAGGTTGTGGCTAGGGATGCACCGAAATGAAAAATTTTGGCCGAAACCGAAAATGAGAAACGTTTGGTCAAAAACTGAAACACCGAAAGAAATTATTATACCAATTTTTAGTACCATTGCATTTATGGCTATGACTGCCTAACTAAAGTCAAGGCATTGCTATTGCATGAATTAATATTCATGCTTCAAAGAATAAATCAATTACAAAATTATGAAAATATTTATTTAGCACTGAAATTCCAACAAAGCACAATATGAAATTATAAATTAAATGTTTAACTTGGCCCCACTCATGAATAACCTACAGGCCTATAACTGACTGGCCTATTACTGGCTGCTGAAAAATTGTAAAATATGTTGCTTGACGACTACAGCAGCACACTGATTGGTCAGAGAGAATAGTCTGCGATAGACAACTCGCTTCCGCATTATCGGTAGGAACCAGGCTTCACTGTCCATCACTGAAACAGGTCTTCAGATTGTGGTTTTGAAAGGTATGTTTTAGGCAGTTTGATAAATATACTGTGCGTTGCCTTACCTTTCAAACAAGGTTGCGTTTATTCACCGAAGCTGCTGCGTTTATGAAATGCGTTTCTTTGTCCGTGATCCTGTTCGTCGCGAAATTAAAAGCAACGGCGTTGTGCCCAATTCAGTTCAATTCCCATTGAGAAAGTTATTATGCTGCCCCTATTCTACGAAAATTGCGCGGAGAATAACGTTACGGGTGCTGAAGAAGCATTTTGTTCATTTTGAAAGGGTAAGGTATCACAGATGAGATGACGCATCGTAAAGCGATAAATTCTAATACTCTGCCATCTCCCGCGATTTGCTCGTTTGCTACAGTGTTTTGCCTTCACTTTCAAAGTGAAATGTTGAATGACGCCTGCATGTCAAGCTAATAAACAATACTTGTTTTATCATATGTGTAATTTGCTTCTTTGTAGAAGAAAGGTAAATTAACATCCTCCGTGTGTGGTGATGCCATATGTTTCCAGGGGTTGTAGTTACAATATGGAATGCTGATGTTACACAAATACCCTGAGAATGTATTGCCATTTTCTATGAATACTCTATGCTTTTTACGGATATCATTGCTTTGCGTTATTGTGTGCTAGCCGGTATTTAATTTGCAACCGAATCCGACAGAACACCAGCTGCTATGCGTCAGGACAGCGTCAAATAGAAATTGCAATTCAGCGCTCGCGGACTTTAGTGCCATAACATGGTGACGGTGGTGCGCGTCCCCTGATTTAAAAGATACAGACAGGCGCGCGCTGGCCATAGTTTTTACTTGCATCATCACAACATTCTGTTTCGGCCGTATTGTTTCAGTGTTAAGTCTTTCGGCCGAAAACCAAAAATCTATTTTTTTTCTTTACCTTTTTCGGCCGAAAATTTTCGTTGGCCGAAAATTCGGTGCATCTCTAGTTGTGGAATTTAAATGAAATTGATTGGTATTAATGGACCTGGAGTGCGCTGAGAAAACACTAGCTGCGCCATAGAATACTGAAGTGGCTCCGTCATGTTGCTGACGGAAGAAAAATTTTCCAATTGATTTTTTTTTTTTCCTTCATTTTTTTCTTTTGAAGTGCTTCACAGTATTTAAGCCCCCATTGATTTAGAGATTTTGCGTCATATTTCCAAGTAACTACACGTCATTTTTCATGACCGTAGTCAAATATAATTTAAATCGCTTTAATTTTTTGCCGATGTGCTAACCCTCCGTATAGACTAAAAACTGCATATCCCATGTATCCTTAAACTTCGGCAGTTTAGTTGCACAGGCTCTGAGGAAATATATAAAGGCACATTGACTTGGGAAATATTGAAATATTAGACAAATCCAGTGAAAATGCACAGCAGAAAAAGACTAATGGATAAATGCGAAGTGCTGGAATTCTGAACAGGCACTTTTCTTCATTAGCTACCAATGCAGCACAATTACCTGCTTTTCTGTTGGACACAGTTCTATCACATGTGCACCTGCTCATAATTCCTCAGGGAAGTTTTAAATTTTCTTTAGTTGTCTTTGTGAGGTCATTCGACTTTTATGACTTGCGATTTCATGTTGTGCAGTCTATTCATATATATTATGCCCATAAAGACAAGGGGTCCGTGTTTGCAAACAGATTTTAGGCATTTGAATTTAAGGTTGAGCAAAAATTTTGTTAAGTAAACTGCTCTTAGTTTCCTTGTTTTGATTTACACAGCTCCCCTTTTTGGCCTTAGATGGCCTTTTAGATCCTTTGACACGGGGCAGGGGCCCCCTTCTTTTTTTTTTGCTGCCACCTGGCTGTTTCCGTGTTTTAGAGATCACAGCCCAGTCACATTGTGAAGGAATATTTACCGATTTAAGCGGCCTGTGTATTACTAGATTCATGTGAACTGAGCTTTCTGTGAAATTAAGTGCTTTATCGATGACTAGTGCACAAAACCTATCTGCAAAATTTTTCTGATCGGCAGATTTTAACTTTGGATGATGAGAGCAAGGAAGGCTGCTCATCCAAAGTGAAATCCGCTGATCAGAAAAATTCTGCAGATTGGAGGTTTTGCGCTTCGGTCATCATTATGTAGATTTTTTTTCATTCGCCATTTGTCTCATAGGAGCCATCTAATGTGAGCTGTGCTCACCTCCGTTTAAATCTTCAGGAGTAATTGCAATTTGCTCGAACCTACCTCAGTGATTTTTGGAAATCAAATGATGATCAAAGTACGATGACATCAGTTTATAAGAAAGTAAAAACTCCACTTAAGATACAAACAACTTGGTATATAAATGTTATCCGAGTTTCAGGTCTACCTGTTCTTTCCAATCTGCTTAAATGGCAAATGAGAAGGCGAATTATAACAAACTGCTTTTTTCCATGGAAGGCTTTTCACGCATCCAGCCCATTTTCCTTACATCTGTCGTATATTCGTCAATATTATTGAAATCGAGGAAACAAATCATCATCCCTTTTCACATTGGGCTTGAAAGTAACCTTTTGACCCATGAGATTGTGCCTGGTGGATTTTCAAATTTTGTGGCCACCGAGGAATTTCTTCAGCCATAAGTACCCCCCAGTGCCGCTAAAGTTATATTAGAGGGGCATCATCATGACAGGCGTCGGCTTTGCTATCATAATTTGCAAAGGTCACAATTTACCAGGGAATTTTTGAGGATATTTTGAACTTTGTGTTTGAAAGGATTTTGAAAGCGTTTTACTTTCCAGCTTTTTACTAGCATTAGTAGTAATAAGACAAACATACAAATTTACCTAGAACTAACCTACTTTATTCCTAATGTAGTATATTTTGCCTTTATTTTTACTGTGCAGGCGATTCTCTCTGCTTGTCTAACGGTGATTATCTGCATGGCCTTGTGCATATTCAGCAGTCATGGTTATCTGGAATCAGCAAGATGTATTTAATTCTATTAAACTTTAATAAACACCATCTTGCTGACTACTCACTGGCCTCATAATTTTCCTGCCATATCACTTGTTCCATTCATACCAACGGTCAAACGCAGTGGTGGTAGTGTGATGGTCTGGGGCTGTTTTGCTGATTCAGGATGTGAGCTATTTGCTGTTATTGATGGAGCCATGAATTCTGCTCTCAAGCAGAAAATCCTAAAGGAGAATGTCCAGCCATCTGTTTGTAAACCTGTTGCTCAAATGCCGTGGGGTTATGCCACAGGGTAGTGATTCAAATCACACAAGCAAGGTTTTGGAATGACCTAGTCACAGTCCTGCCTTAAATTCAATTGAGGCTCAGTGGCATGAGCTTGAACAGACTGTTCGTGCTCAAAAGACCTCTAGTGTGGCCTTGATTAAAACAATTCCTCTGGGAATAGTGGGACAAAATTCTTTCACTGCGATGTAAAAGACTCACTGCCAGTCATTGCAAGTGTTTGAGTGCAGTTGTTGTTAAGGGTGGCACAACCAGTTATTGGGTAAAGAGGGCAGTTATTTTTTCATATGGCTGATACAGGTTTTTAAGAACTTTCTTCCTTCCTTCAATACATGAAATGATTGTTTAAAGGCTGTATTATTGTTTGCTCAAGTTTGCTTTGTCATCATTTATGCAAATTTGTTGGATGATCTGAAACCTTTAAATACGACAAATAATCAAGAAAAGAAATCGGTAAGTGGGCAAATACTTTTTCATGGCACTGTACGTGCATGCATACCTATTTACTGTGAAAATAAACTGGCTAGTTTTTTGAAGCTCAGAAAGGAAATCGAGTGGGTGAAGTTTTCCTGGAATGGGATGATTGGTGAAATTTTTGAGGGTTAAATAATTCACAGCCTCATGCAATCTGTTTTTAATCAAGCAACGCGCATTACCAATAGTAGAAAACTGTATATCGTTGTTCTCGCAGGCTGAACGCGCACTTCGAAGCTCACGGAGACAGCTCTGTCTCCCGGTCAGAAATGTACTCGGAGTACCTGTCGACCTGCAGCAGATTAGCACGTGGTGGGATCCTCACTTCCTCTGGATTTTACAAGTGTTTAAGGTAGGGGAATCCAAGTTCATGTTTTTATCTGAGCAATTCATGGCAAGACCATTTTAAATTCTCAATTGTTATAGAAGCAACTAAAAGACCTTAAACTTTCCATCTGGTTTATTCTGTACTGTCAGTCCTACTGTATTTGCATTGAGCGAATACACGCATGTCAGTGCTGACCAATCAATGTTCCTCCCAGTTTCCAGTCTCTCTATTCACTTCAGCACTTCTTTGAGTCTCAATTACATTTATTTGTAATGTACTAGTTAACTTTTGATGGTAATAGTTGAAGTTTACAGGAACGAATGGTCTCAAATCAGTGAAAACGCCACCTTGTCAGTGTGCACTCTGCAAGAGAATTGCTAAGTGTCGCGAATTGCAACTTGTCCCAAATTTATGATCTCAGCTCAACTTTAAAAATTGCATGGAATGCAAAGCCATCTTCCATGAAAAAGAGTTGTGAATTTAAAGGCATACCACACGGTGGTTTCAATTAAAATATGGGGACAGGACTGTCCGCTTGTCATTTCTGTGATGTTTTTGTGCCTCTGCTCATTTTGTCCAATATCTTGCATTTCTGCTTGTAATTTGTTCTTCTGAAAGATGTTATTTTGAAAAAGGATGATTTTTGTTCACTTCGTCTGTCAGTCACAGCCATTCTGAGAAGGAGTCAATTCATAAGAGAGGGAATCTGTGTGGATAATGCCAGTCCTGCCGCTGAGTTATCGAGATGCCATGCTGATCCCTTTACAATGGCTTGTAGTATTTGGCAAAGGAAAACTCAAAATTAGGGTTAGTAATAGCTGGGGGGCTAACAAGTACCTGGGTTAATGAGTACTCAGCATGTTGATCCTAACCGGTCACAAAAATTAATACCAACTTTCAATGTTGTGTTTGCAAACAGCAATTGACAAATTGGTATACCTTTAAGTACCCAGGCACTTTACCCTTTAAAGCATTTCATTTGATGTTATATATTTCATCATGTCAAATTAGACACTGAGAAAAAATTCAAGCCAGGCTGTTATAAACTGGACTCCAAAATGCTGCACAGAATTTCATCAGTGAACGACAAAAGTTTTTTTTTGCCAGTAGATGGCAGTCACATCTAAATAATGAGGCAAAAATTTGCAAAAAGAAAAAAATAAGTCCGGTTGGTGGAAAAACAGCTTTCTAAATGATAGCGATCCAGTTATTGTGGCATTTTTTTGAGGAAAATTTGATTCAACATGGCTGTTAATTTATTTCTGTCATTGTACTGCAAATAAAGGCCATATTTTTGGTAAAATTTTTAATTAAATATGAGGAAGGTGACGAACGATAATATTCATAAAATCTTATGTTCCTATTAATGAACCGGGCTGGTATTGTATGGAGGACACGGCATATTTCATCAGGATCCTCTGCCTGGTTTGTCTTCAGTTATTGTAATTTATCAAGTATGTCTGTGTCTTGGCATCTGACCATATGTCTTCTGATGGTGCCTCTGCTCCGGTACAACTGAACAAAAACATCCGTTTCAGGCATCAGCATTATTTTCCTTCCTCCTGTGCTTCTTGCTTGTAAAATCCATCAAGAACACAAATCTCTGGTGGATCGTACAAGTGGAGACTGTACACATCAGGAAAGGTGAAAGGATCTGCACAAAGAACGGTGATCCTTGCAATTATAATGGACTTTATACACCCGTGGTTCAACAGAACAGAGTTTTCTGCAAAGTCATTAGATTTGACTTCTTCAGAACGACGTTAAACTAGCCAGCTATTTTGCTGTTAGGGAAATTAGCCCAATCGTACGAATTTGCGCCTCCATTAGCCCGTAAGCCCTCCGCTCGAGAAATTAGCCCAAAGCTGACGCATGCGCACTTTGCATCATTTCCTGGTAGAGCGCATGGTTCAATTTGGCTTTCCCGGCTCAATTTCCTTCTAATGAAGTCGCAACACAAATAGCGGGCTAATTCGCGAATTAGCTGGCTATTTCGCAAAGTAGACCAAAATTTATTGGGAATATTTTAGGATCATATTAGCGGGTTATTTGCGACTCCCCAAAAAATAGCCAGCTAGTATGACATTGGGCTAATTTCAAAACCATAAAATAGCTAGCTCAATTGAAACTTCATTCTAATGAAGACAGGCCTGTCGTTACTGTTCGCCCGGTGATTGGTTTACCTTTTGGTTTGATTGTCTGTGTTGTTCAGGAGCATCTTCTCCAACCATACGGTAAAGCGGATGGAGGATTCAAAAATCGGGGGCCAGACGCACATCCATGTGGTGGGAATCAGGAGGAGGGCCATCACACTCCCCATCCAGCTCTACTACCAGCCACAGGCTCCAGTCGCCCCCGCACCTGGTCAGGAACCTCCTCAAGCACCTCCCCAGGCTCCCACTACAGGTACACAAGCAGGAAATGGAGGGTCGTACTTCAGACAAATTGGGAGGAGTGAGTGTGTGGGTTTGCCTATTCTGTGATGGGCGGCGGCAATGGGTGCTTTCTACGGCTTGCTTTTTGAAGCAATGGCAGGCTGGGTATTTACACTATGCTGTATTTTATTATATGTTTATAATGCGCAGGCATTGCTCGACGTGCAGAGCTGCCAAATTCTTGTACCCGGAACTGTACTTTGGCCATTCCATATAAAACCAGCCAGGGCTCTGAAAAGGAGAATAGATGGATACGTTTTATGCAGAAAATGGACATTCTTGACATTCATGGTGGTCTGCAGTTTATTACTCTGCTGCACCCCACACCCCCGACCCGGCAACGATAGGATTTTAGGAAAAGGATTTTATTCGCCTTGGTTTGTGCATTTACTCATTTGTTAATTTGCAAGATTAGGAGAACTCAGAGCCTGAGTTTTCCCAGCTTTTGGCCAAGTTTTGTGTCATGACCCTGAACAGATCCCACTAAATTATGGCGCGAATTGATTTAGTTGAGGTCAAGGACGACAGAAAGGTCAGAATCGTTTTCTGCCCGTAACTCTGTCAACAGTCGTCCAACGGACATCAAGCCAATGCCAAAAGTTCCCTTTTCAAATGATAAAATCTAATCCTATCCATTGCTGTAGTGAAAATTAATGGTATTAAAGATCAGTTAAAAGTTTTGGGGGGGGGGTCAAGATCATTGATTTGAATCACCTAGTTTACACTATGAATTTGAAGTGTTTTAACATTGGAACTGGTTAATTGGCATATACATTTTTTTTTAGGTCACCTGAGACGAAGTCTCAAAGTCCCCATTCTAATCGCCTTTTGTCCGTCGTCCCCCCGCGTCCGTCGTGCATCCGTGAAAAATTGACATTTTCGAATTCTCAGAAACCACTGATTTGATTTCAATAAAATTTTGCAGGAACCTTCCTTCGTCAAATATGCACCAAAATTGTGAGAGTTATGGTGCACACCCCAGGTGCTTGGAGGGGCGGGGCTAAAAGTGGTCAATGCATTTTCCGCTTCTTCTCAGAAACCACTGATCCGATTTCAATGAAATTTTGCAGGAACCTTCCTTCGTCAAATATGCACCAAAATTGTGAATTATATTATGCCCACCCCCAGGGGCTCTGAGGGGCGGGGCTAAAAGTGGTCAAATTGGCTGAAATTTTCAAAATCTTCTCAAGACCCAGATATGCTCGAAAGCAGTACTCTTCATAAATTGAAGGCTCTTGAGGTACTTTAACAAAATTGTGAACTTCATGACCCTCGAGCTCCATGTTTGTCCCTGGGGAGGGGGTGAAACTTACTATAGTTTATTTCGGAAAATGATACTTGTGGGCATATTTTGCTCATTTTCTACTGGAAATCATTCAAACTTGATTGGCATTATAACCCTGAGATAAGATTGATGCTATGACATTTTTGACCCTGTCTCTTCCCCAGGGGCTGAGGGTTGGGGCCCAAATGGGGTCATATTGCCAAAAATTTCAACAATCTCCTCCAAAAGGAGATAGGCTGGAAACCTGTACTCTTCATAGATGGAAGGGTCTTGAGGTGCTTTATTAAAATTGTTAATTTCATGGCCCCCAGGCTCCATGTTTGCCCCTGGGGAGGGGGTGAAGTTTACTTTTGAGTATATTTGGCTCATTGACATCAATAACATCAGTTTTTATGTAACTCAGGTGACTGTTATGGCCCATGGGCCTATTATTTTAGTCATGCAAAGATGATGAAAATGAGGAAAGAAGCAGAGGCGTGTTCATCTCTGATGCTGAAGGTTGATAAATGTGCAAGACCAAGTGAAAAGAAATGGCTTGGAAGCGCGTGCATGTCCATGTATTTTTGTGTAAATAAAGGCGCCAGTCCTTTCCAAGCATCAGTTGTTGGAAGCCGGTGGTCTGATGATTTTAAGACTTCATTGTATGCAGGTCACATCCTGGACAGTGACATTGCTGCTGAGACTTGGTTTAATGTGTTTTTGTCCTCCTGAGGCAGAAAGTGGTCGTTCTGTTCGGTCAGCTGCTCTTGGAGGAGATCCTGATGCTTTCTGTCTCTTTGCCTAGGCTTGCCGCAAGGACCTCCCAGTTTCGAAGGCCAGCCCCAGCAGTCGGCGACCAACAGCATTACAGCCAACCCAGCTGCCTCCCGGTCGGCTGTGACTGTTCAAGGGGCCCCTGGTACGACTCAGACTGTTTCAAGGACATCCCAATGCCAGCAGCAGTCGTCTCAGGCTGCTACAGTAACACCTTGCAAGCCAGGGGACATTACAAAGCCGGGGAAACCCCAGGGCCCCAGCTCAACCCCCGTGCAGAATTTTGCCGCAGTCCAACAAGCGACTGTCGGCGTCGTGACTTCCCAGGCGGTTTTGCAGCATCCTCCGGTCCACACGCGCACGGGGGGTCCCGTCACGGTGTTTCAGCAGAACCTACCCCAAACTCACATCCTGACGGGGCGCATCGCCAGCGTGCCCCACCCAGTCGCTGTCCAGCCAGGGCAGCCGCCACCGGCTCCTCAGCAGCCGGTCACAGGACCTCCAGAGGTGCTGGTAATGACTCCTCCGCAGTATGTGGCCCAGTCCTCTCCCTCCTCCTCCTCCTCCTTGCAAAACTTCCAAGTGGCCGGCGGCCAGGTTTTTACCGTGGCCGGCATGCACAATTCTCAGAACTCGCGGGTCACCTTCCAAAACATTGCCCCCAAGCCTTCCCCGACCCAGACGACCCTGGCGACCCAAGCCGTGCAGCAGGGTGTGGTCATCGTCAGCTCCGCCCCCCAGCAGAGCCAGAAATTCACTCCGGCTCTCCACCAGATCGTCCTGGCGAACCCCTCCACCATCCCTGCCACGCAAACGGTCCAGCTGGCTGGACAGTCGAGCGTGGCAACCATTCCTCCACCGCCGCCGCCGCCGCCCGGCCCTTTACCGGGCGTTTCCGTGCCCCAGGTTTTTTCCACCCCCCAGAACCTGCCCCACGTCGCGGGTCCTCCTCCGACGGTGGGCCAGATGCTCTCTGTGAAACGGCAGCTTCAGCAGCACCCCGCGCCACTGCCGCCGGGACAGCCTACCTCCACCGAGTCCAGCCTGATCAAGCAACTGCTGCTTCCAAAGCGAGGCCCTTCCACGCCCGGCGGGAAGCTCATCCTGCCCGCTCCGCAGATCCTGCCCCCGAACCAAACTGCTGCAGCCAGCCCCCACATGGTCTACCAGATGGCCAACAGCTCCAGTTCCGGCTTTGGAGTACAGGGCACTCCGCAGACCTCCCAGGTCTTAGTCAACCAGCAGAACGTGCAGCTAGTGCAGAACCCCATGCAGTCGCACGGAACGGTGCACACAGTCCCCATCTCCAGCCTTCAGATCCTGCCCGGTTCGCTCATCTCTTCCACCAGCCCCGCCAACATCATCCAAGGTACTCCCCAAGGCAGCCAGGTAACTTTCACGGTCGTCCCCAACCCCGGGTTCGCCGCGTCTTCTTCAGTGAGCCCAGGCGGCCCTGCGCAGGCGTCCGGCGCCGATGGCACGGGGACCCCGGCACACGCAGTAGTCGCCTCCCCCCCTCCCCCGGCCACATCCCCCGCCCCCGCTCCTCCCTTCAGAGGGGACAAGATCATCTGCCAAAAGGAGGAGGAGGCCAAGGACGCCACTGGGCTGCACATACATGAGCGAAAGATCCAGGTGATGGAGAACTCGTCTCTCGCAGAGGGAGCGGGCAAAACCAGCAACGGGGACTCTGCGGAGATCGAGACCCCGGCCACCCGGTTATTAAACGGAAAGAAGTGTGCGGACTCCTGTCTACCTCCTTTCAACTCAGGGAAAAGCCCAGCGGAAGATGGCCCGGGACTGCAAATCCCGAACGGATCCTTGTCTGAAGCGAACGGGGTGCAGGACGGTGGACAGCCGGCATCGGTGGAGTGCAAGGCCGAGCCCAGGCGGTCGCTGGTGAACGGGCTCTGCGACTTTGAGAGAGGTGAAGGCCCGCATCTTAGCAAAAACATTCCAAATCACAAGGCTTCCAAACACTTGGGCAACGGGGAAATCCCGCCCCAGAAACGGCTCGAGAGCCAGGACCCTCCAAAGCACGACACTGCCAAAGCCAACCAACTGCAGCAAATGTCCAATGGGCCCCTGATGCCCAGTAATTCTGTGTCCGTCATGAGCGTACAGGGGGAGGGGTCTCCCTCGCTCTGCATTAAGGGCAGCAGCAGTATCGCGGACATCCCCAACGGCCCCCTACGATCCACCCCGTTGCAGTACCAGGCGCCCGCATTCTCATCTGCTACAGTACCCCCCACATCCTGCGCCGGCCCACCGGACTCACTGCCCTCTAACGGCGCGGGGAGTGAAAACAGGGCCGCAAAGAGGCTGGCGGAGGACTCTGACAAATCGGTCATCTCTGGAATACCCAGCAAAGTCGGGGTGCGCATAGTGACGATCAGTGACCCCAACAATGCTGGAAGCAGCGCAACTATGGTGGCTGTTCCCGCAGGTGCCAACCCCAGCGCAGTTGCGAAAGTAGCAATAGAAAACACTGTGCAACAAAAACGGCAGGCATCGCCACTGGTGCTGCCAGTTATAACTCAGGTGAGTTTGTGTCTCATTTCTCTGCACCAGCTGAAATGCCACTCTCGTTTCTGGCTGGCCCAAACTTTCTGGCAGAAGTTCATTCACATTGAGATTTGTTGTTTAAATGGTTTAATCCGCCAAAGTGTTGCAGATCGTTTCTGGTAGTTCTGCCTGGGCACTGGTTGTTTTTTTTAAACTACATAAAACTGCCGAAAGTGTTGCCCAGCAGTGTCAGGCTTTTTCCATAGAACATCTGAATGTTTTTGCAGCCACAGTAATCTCATTTCATGAAGGTTATGGCACCAAATGTTACTTAGTATTTTTTGAAACAAAGAACTCAACTGAGGTGATTTCAATATTGTTGCCATGCCTTTAAAAACTGATATTTTATCAGTTTTTATCATTTACTTAGAAGTTACTGCTTGTGGCCTGATCTTAAATAGCTTTAATCTTAATTCCAAGATGATCCTGGAAATTCTCTTGGTGTTTGTAACCTGTTTTCAATCATTTATGTAACAGTTGAAATTTATCCACTTTTCCCTAGGTAAGTGAGACTAAGACTTATTAGAAAGCAAGTCTTGAGCCCTTTTCAATCAGTTTATTTCATAAATAAGTTCTCTAATGATTAAAATAAGCCATCGGCAGAATGGCTTACTCCTTAATGCATTGTAGCAGCAATGAACTGGAAAATTCAATTCAGAAAAATGTTTAACTAACATAACTGAGAAGGGTAAATGATTATGTTAAAGCTAGAGCATGCAATCTTGGAACAGCGCGCAAGATTTGAATGTAGCCTCACCTCTAAACCCACCCCCTCCCCTAAAGTCTCTGACCAAAGCCACGCCCCCTGACTCATTGCTTTGGTTAAACTCCAGAGGCTGCACGTAGACGGGTTAAAACGCAAGTGACGGGGCGGTGTGCTGCGTGTGCACAAGAATGATTGACATCATCAGTCACTCCTCCTGGCTCTTGATAGGTTGTTCTGTCCCGGTCTCGGTGAAATCTTGCAGAAGGAATTCTAAGCACTAGATGGAGCCAGATGACTCTGATTTTCTCAATGATCATCTGACTCGCATCCCACTGCCAGGTCATAGTAACAGTTTTAACAAATATGCCAAAAAGTGATTTAAAAAAAAATAAAAAATTTGCAAACTCCAGCTTTACCTCGGGTATTTGCTTGTAGCAAATTTTTGACAACTTAAACCTTGAGGTTGCGGTTCCAGATTCTGGTCTGAAGTATTTCCTCGTGAGAGTTGGCCATCCTAGAAAACGCTTCATGAGGTCAAAAAAAGCCACGTAATTTGAGTAAATGAAAAGGATTTTTCATCCCAGAAGTTCACAGTGTGAATGACTTAAAGCATACATAACCATTCATATCATGTACAATTTTTCACAACCAATTTTACATGCTAAATGTAAAGCAGTTATTTTCACCTGTTTATTTTATTTTAGAGGGTTGACATTTTTCTTTTCAGAGTTCTTTCATGGGAATAGAGTTGTAAATCATAGCAATGCCTACTGAGGTAGAGGTATTTATACCATATGGAATGAGAGCCAAGTGAATAATGTCACATAAGGACACCCAAAAATTATCTGTACGTCTGGGAAAAAGTGCAGATTTTTATCTGAAGCCTTGGGCCCATGGGTATAACTCGCTTTTCTCTCCTGATGCTCTGCCAGCCCTCCGCTGCACCCATCAACTATTCCTGCTTTTTCCTGGGTTATTTTGTCTTTACTGGTGCCTTGGACTTGTAAAATGTAGACTTTGTTGCATTCAGGTCAGGTAATTGTCTTGCAAGAATGATCCATTTGTTTACTTTGAAAAAGTCCTGGGCCCCCCCCTTATTTTGTGGTATGCTGACCAACTGATTGCAAACCACGTTGGATCATGAAAGCCTAATAAGACGGCTGTGCAGTTGCGTGTACATTTCCAGGATGTGGCGATTTGCGCATGTGAACTGGGGCTGTAACATAATCTGCACAGCAGTTTCTGGCAGGCGCTTGGGGAGAGAGGGGAATGGGTTGGTTTGTGGACACGGCTTCAGGGACGCATGGAAGCCCCTGGCTAAGTGCACTCTGTACTCTGGCACTGTCGAAGTCTTCAGCTCTCTTGAATAAGAAGTTGCCTTTGTGTCAGATTCCTTTTCACGCTTTGAAATTTGTGGCTTTCTATTTCTGTTTGCTTTTCAAGTCCTCTGTTTTTTTTTTGTTTTTTTTTTTGGCGGTGTGGTCCCAAACGCACACAGTGCTTTAACCCTCCTAATATGTTCATATTAATACATCATTTTTTGTTTGAGGTCAGTTTTATCCCTGCAATGGAAAAACTACACAAGATGTTTGTTACTGAAGGTGTTACCCAATCTCCTCTCAGCTCATGCATGCGATTCTGCTGACCATTTTCATTGGCAAGTAAATAAAACACAACTCCCCCATCCTCGCCTAATTCATAGCGCATGAATTTTACACGATTATAGCAAAATTAATGAGGCAAAATGTGAAGTGAATGAGAAATTAATTTGAACTTGCCCACATTCTTTGGCAGCACTGCAAAAATGAGATCAGTGTGGTTTTATGTAATTATTCCCTGGGTGTAAATGACCCAGACAACACCGATGCTTACATGTGTACAGAATAAAAGCAATTTTTTAAAGTTAAATTCATGTTTTACCCATAAAGCTAGGGGAAACAAGTCGCTGAAAAAAGTTTGTTAACCATGTTTTTAGAGACAGTGAACATTGGGATGGATCAGTTTTACCAAGAACATAACAGTAGTGATAGGCACGATCTGATAAAGGTATTATAGTTAAAACTTTATCATGCAAAATGCTAAGTCTTCAGAAGCCAGCAGATAACTGATATCCCGACCGCCTTTGCCAAAATTTTTTACTGAGCCGTAGTTGGGTCTTCCAGCAGGACAATGATTCGAAGAGTGCAAGGAAATTATCATCAACCAATGAATTACGTTTTTGCCATGGTCGTCCCAGTCCCAGGACCTAAACCCCAAGGAAAGCCTGTGAGAAGTTGAAAGGGGCACTGTGAAGGCCGCACGTGCTTGTAAGAGTCGCTCGTAGGTTATCAAAGTTCTTGGGTTCAGCACGTGACCATGATCCCTGTAATATCATAAAGAATACGATCCCTTCAATTACCTTTTTTTTTTTAAATATATTTTGGCTTACGTTTTGTTTAGCATGTACACCGCATGCAGTCCAATATTATGGTCTGTGAAGTCAGTAGATATTACACACGGGTAAGTTTCCATTGTGTTTTGATGGCCAGGCATAGCAGCACACAAGCGAACATTTCAAAATTAATGCAAGCAAAATGTATGTTTGAACTAGATTGCACTTTGAACTATATCCCTCCTTGGTGTGCCTTATAGGTGGGCGTGGCTGACCTTTGATGTCAAAATGTGGCCAAAATTGGACTTACAACCTTGACATCAAATTATCTTGTGGAGACACCCACTATGCATAACCTTTTTATATTTGAGGGCTTTCGCTGCAACAGATCAGCGGCTAGAGCCTTAACAAGCGATGGGAAGACATGCAGACAGACGAAAAGACAAATGGGCAGACGGCGGAGAGGATGACTATGCCAAATTGGGGAAGTTTAAACTGACGAAAATATTGTTGGAGTCTTGTCATCAGTAAATAATATGTTCTTGGAAAGAACAGAACAGCTATGATTATAATGTTAAACTTGCATTTTCCACTAGTGACAAACTGTGGGGAGGGGGTTTGCCCTTTTTTGTTGATTACTACGGAAGCCCGGCTGGGACAATGCCTCTTTAAGAAAAGGGTCTATGAACTAGGGATATTCAGCGTTTTCAGATTATCAAAATCGTTATTTTTCTGATCCTGTTGCTGATATAATTGCTTTGAAAATGCACTATGGCTGCCCCGGCTAGTCTCCAGCAATGTCCCGCCCACAGCTTTATTGATTGGTTACTCGTCACTGCATTGAAGGCTGCTTTGCCACCGACAGGCACTGAGGAACGCATTAGCTGGCTGGAGAAGGTCTGAGAGCCAAGATGCTGGGATTTGCATAAATTTGCAAGGCTTATTGTAATTAAAGCCTTTCTCCAAAAGTTTGGTATGGTTTGAAACATTTCTTCCTTTTCAGAAGTAATTTTTGGAATTCTTCAAACATCCTGAAGAAGTCAAATTTCATCGTATTATTAAATACATCGCTGAAAAAAAAACTGGAATAGCTTCTTTCAGCACTCCAGCTGAATGTACGCATCCCACATAGGTCCGACCTTGTCCTTATCAGCTCCAGTGGAGAGGAGAGTCTCTGCCAACGTCTTATGTGGTCCAACAGGCTCCCTGGGTAGTTTTTCCTGAGAATGGATACAACTCAGAAAACAGCTTGGTTCTGGGGGACCTCCAGGTTCAGACGGAATGGAGACGTAATACAGGGTTTTCCTGGCTCAGAATGAGCTGGTGGTGGTACTCTGTCGTAGGCTCCTGTGCACACTCAATTTTGTTGTGGGGGTTAGCATGCTTTTTTATCCCCCCGGCATATAATGCGGGGGGATATAGCGATCAGTCTGTCCGTCCGTCAGTCTGTCCGTCCGTCTAATAAAATCATTTCCTGACCAGAACTCAAACTATATACCACTTACAAATACCAAATTTGGTATGGAGCTTCTTCTTATGGTCTAGCTGTACCTTTTGGGGATTTCCGTCCGTCCGTCTGTCCACACAACCTACAGCCGGGGGGATCCGCCATTGCCAGATGGCTCTTGTTTGTTGTTGTTCTTGAGCGCGGGAGCATGGCACTAATATTGCACAAATTACACATATTCCTCTACTCTTCGCTTTACCATTTTTGTCTTTTTTTTCGCGTACGCAAATGAGATACAGAAAATCGTGGAGCTGGTGGCGGTAAGGTGTTGGGCGACCACCACCAAATTCTCTGTGCCGGCAAAACCCTGTAATAAACACATCTCATGGCACTTCTACTTATGCACTAGCTAGATTACAAGGGTTAGCAATCGCGCATGGCCTAGATCACTCAAGGATAAGCAATTATTAACTAAACAAGCAATATATTACTAAATTTATTCCACACCAAAAATTTAATCACTTGTTCCTTGTGTGCTACTCCAACATCCTGCAAAGTTTGGTTATAATTTATGCTGCTGTTTTTGAGATTCTGCTTGCAGCCAGACAAACAAATAAACAAACAAACTGAAGCAAAAACATAACCTGGTGGAGGTAATAAAATGCATCTGGCATTTAAACAGCGAAGCATTCAGCTATCCAAATACTTTTGGTCCTTAAAAAGGAGGACTTCTTGAAAATGCCGTTATAAATATATTTTTTAAATTATTTTTTTTATTTGTTATATCTCTTTGCCTTCAATAAATAAAACGATAATTCGCCAAAAAAAAAAACATCTTGATGGCCCTTAAGACTTCGGGGACAATATTCTGTGGACTGATGAGTCGAAAGTGGAACTTCTTGAAGACAGGGGTCCTGTCATATCTGCCATTAGCTAACACCGCATTCCTCAGTGACAACATCATACCAACAGTCTAACACAGTGGTGGCTGTGTGGTGGTCTGGGGCTGCTTTGCTGTGTTGGAACCTGGGCAACTTGCTATTATTGATGGAACCATGAATTCTGCTCTCTTTCAGGAAACCCAGCGGGAGAATGTCTGGTCATAAGATCACAACCTAAAGCTCAAGTGCAGCTAGGTTATGTAGTATTGACCGAAAGCATGCAAGCTTTCAATCTCTGAATGGCTCAAAAGAAACCAAATCAAAGATTTGGAGTGGGCTTGTTGAAGTCCTGACTTGAATCTGAGTCAAATGCTGTGGCATGACCTTAGAGGTTGCATGCTGTAAAACACTTCAATGTGGCTGAATTGAAACAATCTTGCAAAGAATGAGCCAGAATTCCTCCCCTGTAATGTAAGAAATATAATAATAATTCTTGGCTGGTTTGCATGTGCTGACATCAAGTGTGGCACTACCAGTTGAGTTTAGAGGGCATCTATTATATCCCTGAACGGCGTTTCGGGGATATTATGTTTTTGCTCCGACCACCACCGCCGCCGGATATCCTACGTGATAATGCGATAACTTCAGTAATATTTCAATTAGAAATTTTATGTTTTGCTTACAAGCAAGTATCATAAAGAGGAAGAACTGATTCGATTTTGGACAATTTACAATTTCTAGATTGGCCACCAGGGGCCAAAAATTGTCTGTATCATACACTGCCCGGCCAAAAAAAAAGTCACCGTTTGGAAATTAATGAACAAATTCTATAATTGGATCATTATTGCGGTTATTAATATGTTTCAGCTGGCAGTAATAATTTTTACCCTGACTGATGAAGCGCGTCGCTACTCATTTCTTAAAAAAATCATGTCGGAAGACACATCCCCTGATGGTAGAAAAGATGTTACAGTATTTCAGAACAGGCAAGTTATTGGCCTGTATTTAGCAAAGAAAACCATGAATGACAAAAACATGTATGAGGAATCATTTTCACAGACAAATTTGCCACCACAAAGTCCTGACCTTAAACACATTAAAAGTTATTGGGATGTGCTCAAGAAAGACCACCGAGTAGTTCAACCATTACGTGGAGAAGACAAGATCTCGGCCAAAAATTATGGCATTTCTGATCGAAAATAAATGTTCTGGCATTGCATATAGTTGTCAAAACAATGACGAGACGAATATGCACTGTAATCAAAGCTACAGGGGTTCCTACTAAATATTTAGGTGTGTGACTTTTTTTTTTGGCCGGGCAGCGTATATCATATATACTGTATCATATCTCTGGAAATATTTGTTCGATTGACCTCAAATCAAGTGCAAATGAAAGGTCATGACCCATGATGACATTATACCTGTTTGGTTCAAAACTTGACACAACGTGGAGCTTTGTCACATAAAATTCACCATTTTTGCCATATCTTGGGAACCATTTGTCCATTTGACATGAAACTATGTGCAACTGCAAGGTCATGACCTCACAACATGTCACATGATGACATCATACCTTTATGGCTCAATATTTTTGCCACCAGGTGGAGTTTTGTGATGGAAAATTACCATTTTGGCCATATCTTCAGAACCATTTGTCCGATTGACCTGAAATTAAGTTCAAATAAAAGGTCATGACCTGCGGGGCTTTATATTGTATTGGGTCTATTCGAGGATTGGGGGATTGGGAGCATTCGGGGATTTACCTGACGGCATAAGCCTAGTTTTTTTTCCAATGGGGATATAGGTTTTGAATATCCCCTCTTGCAATAAATGAAATTAACATTAAGAAGCTACATTTTGTGTTTATGTATGTTATCTTTGTCTTATTTTACAACCCCAATTGTAAAATAGTTGGGACAAAGTGTAAATTGTGAATAAAATTAAAGCGCAATGACATTCAAATCACACCAGCCAGTATTTTATTCACAATAGAACAGGTAACATGGCAAATGTTGACACTGAGAAATTTTTCAGTTTTATCCGCAAAATGAGCTCATTTCAAATTTGATGGCTGCTTCAGGGGCCTGTATACCATGGTGTAGCATCCCCTCTTCTTTTTAACACAGAGTAGAGGTGTCTGGGCATTGAGGAGACAAGTTTCTTGAGTTTAGCCTTTGGAATCTGATCCCACTCTTGTTCAATGCAGGCTTCCAGCCGCTGGAGAGTTTTTGGTCTCCTTTGATGGACTTTCGTTTAATTATGCACCAAATTCAGTGAAAGATCAGGACTGCAGGCAGGCCAGTTCAGCACACGGACTCTTCTACTATGAAGCCATGCTGTTGTAATAACTGCAGGATGTGGATTTGCTTTGTCCTGCTGAAATACACTAGGCCTTCCCTGGCATAGATGTTATTTGGAGGGGAGCATATGTTGCTCTAAAACCTTTCAGCATTCATGGTGCTTTTTAAAACATGCAAGTGTCCTACACCATATGCACTAATGCATCCCCATACCATCAGAGATGCTGGCTTTTGAACTGAACACTGGAAACAGGAGGCGGTGGTCTTTCTCCTCTTTAGCCTGGAGGACGCAACGCCCATGATTCCAACAAGAATGTCAAATTTGGACTCGTTTGACTGCATGACACTTTGCCACTTTGCTGCAGTCCATTTTAAATTAACCTTGGCCCATAGAACACGGCAGCGCTTCTGGATCATGCTCAACAATGGCTTCTTTTTTGCATGATGGCGTTTTAGGTGACATCTGTGGATGGCACGGCAGGCTGTTTTGTGTTGTGTGTTTACAGACAGTGGTTTCTTTACTAAATGGGCCCAGGAATGCTTAATGTCAATGGCAGAATCATGCCAGTGAGTGATGCAGTGACGTCTGAGGGCCCGAAGATCAGGGGAATCCAGTAAAGGTCTTCAGCCTTGTCCCTTATGCAGATAGATTTTTCCAGCATCTCTTAATCTGAATATGAATTTAGATGATGTTATGCACTGTCAGTGATGAGACCTTCAAAGCCATTGCAATTTGTTAATGAGGAACATTGTTTTTAAAGTATTCCACTATTTCTTTTTTTTTTTTTTTTTAACGCAAGCTTTCACAGGTTGTTGAGCCTCTGGCCATCTTCTGAGAGAGACAGCCTCTTTAAGACATCCCTTTTTGTGTCGCCTGCGAAGCATAGCGGCGCATAGGGATCACTTTGTCCGGCTTCTGTCTGTCCGTCTGTCTGCCGGGTAGTCACACTTTCAGTTTGTAGTCACACGCAGGCGACACGTGTTCACCTGAACACTCTAGTATAGCCGATCATGTTACACATATGAGGCCAGCTAACCTAATTACTCGCTAAATGTTCTTTTAACTGATTCTCTTATACAGCGTTGTGTATTCATTGCTTTTTCAGCCCTTTTTTGCCTGTGTCCCAGCTTTTCTGAGACCTGTTGCAGCCAGAAAATTTGAAATAAGCGAATTTTGAGGGTAAAAATGTAAAATGTCTGTTTCAACATTTAAAATGTTATCTATGTTCTCTTGTAAATAACATATTGGCTCGTGATCTGAAAGTCATTGCATTTTGATTTTATTCACAATTTACACTTTGTCCCAACTATTTCGGAATTGGGGTTGTAAATAAGTTGGATGATCTGAAACACTTAAATATACAAATTAGCTGAGATGGAACAAATTGGGAAGGGCAAATTTTTCTCAATACTTTTGTTTCGGTGCATGAGATGGAATGAACGCTCAGTTTCTTGCCGCTTTTATTACAAGCCAAATCAATAAGTGGCCTTACGAAAGATTTAGCCACCTTTAACCTCTGAGTAGTCTTAATTTTGTTCCTAATTTGGTGTCTTGTGTGGTTGACTGATAGAAAGCCATGATTTATTTTGCTTCAGTTTGTGACCTTGGATTTGACCTTTGACCTTTAGTTCAAGGTCAAGTAGCGGAATGCCCTGTTTCTTGCTTATTGGATTTAGATTTTAGGTGGTATTACCAACTGATCGGAAGTTGTGCTGCGTGTCAGTTCATGACCTTAGATTTGAACTTTGACAGTTCGCAGTCTGACGGTAAAATACCCTTTATTTTGCTTGTTATCGTGTGAACAGCTTTTGTTTTATTTTGGGCAAAATGGAAGTAATTTATTTCACTTTAGTTGGTGACCTTGGATTTGACCTTCACTCTGTGTTCCATGTCAGATAGTAAAATGTCCTGTATATTTCTTTTTTTATCACGTGTATTTATTGATCAAACCTGAAAGAATTGTATAAATATAACGGGTGTTCACAAGGAGCAGGTTTGACAGTTTTTCTCATGTTAAACTTTACATACGAACTCAGAATATGTAGCCATCTACCCACCCACCCCTGCCGTTCCCCCTCCATCCCCCATCCCAATGTGTCCCATTAATTACAACAATCACAAATTAACAGAGGCAAAAGAAAAAAAAGAAAGAAAAAAAAACCCTAATCAGAGTGGGTATGAGATGACAGTCAGTGTTATGCATGAGAAAGGAATGGGTCCCAAGTTTTTTGGAATTTCTTAAGGGATCCCCTGGTGGTCTGTTTTATTTTATTTTCTCAAGATGTTAGAATGACCTTCCCTCTTACAACCAGGAGTTTGTACCGTGTGGTTTAGGGCTCTTCCAGTGCAGCAGTATTTGGCCTGTGGCGATAGGAGCGGCAGATGCTATAAGATCAGCTTGGTAGTCTGTAGATTTTCCCACAGCAGGAGGTGACACACTAAAGATGGGTATGAGGGGACATGGAGAAATAGAAATATTGAGGATCACTGATGATGTGTCAAAGAATGATGCCCAAAAAGAGTGTAGCTTACGGCAGGAGAAGAAGGTATGTGTGTGGTGTGCAGGAGACTGAGAACACCTGATGTAAAGATCAACCTCCTCAGAGAACAAGTTCTTCAGTCTGGCTGCAGTGTAGTGGATTCTGTGCACTTCTTAAACTCTACAGGGTAACCATCTGGGCCAGGTGTTTTGTTAACTCTACGTCTGGGAGATACTAGAAATAATTTCACCCAATCTTAGGGGCTCATCTAATCCTTCTGCCATTTCTTCACTCAATGTTGGGTTGTCTAAATTATCCAGAAAAGACTCTATAGTAGAGGTGTCAGAAGGGGGTTGTGATTCATGAAGTTTAGAATTAAAGGAAGAACATTCTAAATTTATTTTGGTTGGGTCTGTGGTCAGATTATGGGAAGGCACATTGATGTCGCAGTTGTGACGCTAAAAGCTGGCCAGCGTGGCCCCATGCTCATAATAAGTCACTCTTGTGCGTCGCAGGAAGTGTTCAGCTTCCTCAGTTGATAATAAGTCAAATTCAGTCTGCAATTGCAAACGTTTTGCTGATAGACCTGGATCAGTTGTTGAGGCCTGCTGTCTGCCAATGTCTAAGATGGCGTCCATCAGTTCCTTCCATTTCATTCTTTTCGTTTTGGAGAAATGTGCGTTAAAAGAGATGATGCGTCCACGGATAAATGCTTTTAGGGTTTCCCATAAGAGCGACGGAGATAAATCATCACACCTATTGGTCTCTAAGAAAAAGTCAATACTTGTGGGTATGTGATCACAGAAATCTGTGTTTGCTAATTAACTTGAGTTAAGTCTCCATCCTCCTTGACATCTGTGAGCCTGCTGGAAAACAAGGGTCCAGTGTGTGTGGGGCGTGATCAGAAATGACAATGGCTGTATCTTGTGAAGACTTAACAAAAGGGAGACGGGCCTTGTCAATTAAAAAATAATCTATATGAGCGTAGACCTGGTGGACAGCGGAGTCATAGGTTGTTCAAAGCTCCGTTAATTTAACGGCTGGTTAACGGCAGAACACCTGACATTATGACCCCTCTCTAAATAAGATTCTCGCAAATGTTCTTCACTACTTAAACTAATCAATGGGAAACCTACAAAATTCTTCAAAAACATACAAACATCTGTGCTTTCTTTCAGAGATATAGATAGTGTGGTTTCAACTTAATCACCGGTTAAAGTTAACAAAGCTTTGAACAACCGGGCCCTTGTGGACAACGGAGTTATAGGAGAAATCTTTTGCGAAAAAAAATGCCAGGGGTCAACACAGCCAATTTGATCCATTGACGTTGACAGCATCTTAGACATTGTTGTAGACATAATAGATTTGGAGTGAGAACGATCTAAAATGGGACTGGTAACGCAGTTAAGATCCCCTCCCAAAACTAAGTGATGGGTGTCCAAGTTTGGTAAATGGGGAAAATACTGTAAACGGGTCAGTGAGGCGACATTGTCATGAGTGCACTACTTTGGTTTAAAATCATTTTAAATGATTCATAATAAGCATAATTTTATTCAATAAAACCTGTTTAATTTGAACATATTTCTGGTTTATCATAAAGATTTTGTTATCTCAAACCCTCAAAATGTCAGGTGTCGCAGCCGTCCGAGCAAGTTAACAAAATGTGAAATGTATTAAAAATGTAATTTAAAATATGAAATAATATTAAAATGTGGGCATAATTTTATATTGAAAGCCTTTCAAATAAACCAAGTTTAATAGTTTACTTGTTCTTAAATTGTTTGGAAAACCAAAATACCCGCCCGCTTCAATAAAGAATCCATAAGTTACTTTTAATACCCAGCTCACCTACAAAATAGTAATGTTTTAGGCAGAGTAGCTCTCAGGTATACTTACTAAAAAAATCACTTAGAAAAAAAAGAGGTAAGCGGGGGGTTTTTTTTTCCAAGAAACTTTTGGTTGCGCCACCTGACATTTTTTGGCTGGGACACCTTTACCATTTTCCACCCAACCCACCCCTCCCATACCCGTACACACACCTCCAGTGTACCAACCGGAACCGAACATGTGCATACTCCTGATGCTCGTCCGCAAAAGGCGGCGAGGAGCCAGAATCCGTGTACATGCAACCAATTGATTCCTGTACATTTCTTTATTATTGTATTTAGACCTTTGGCGTGTATTAGGGATTAGTACTATATTGAGTATCACTTGGTGTCTTTGGATTTGACCTTTTAACCTTTGCATCAAGGTCAAAGAGGTAACCGCTACATTTCTCGCTTATTACTGCTTTCAGAGCTTAGGTTGGTACTGGGGACTAATGGGAGGTCGTATTTTGCACATCCACAATGTGACCTTGGATTTGACCTATGACCTTGGGTTCAGGGTGAATTGGGGAAAATGCCCTGTATCTGGCGGATTGTATCCCTGGAGAAACTGGAATTATAAATGTTCCGCTGCGTTCTCCGCTGTATCAAGCTGCCACCACGTCCATAATTGTTTTTTTCCATCAATCCGTTAGTCACAATGATGCAGATATTGCTCATATTTGGCGCAGGTGTTGTTGGCGGTGAGGTCACAAAGTCAATTAATTTTGCTTTGGCATTGACTCGTAATTAATAGAATAATTAATTAACTTTGGGTCTATATGGCACAACTGCATACAAAATGTTCCTCATCTAATTTTCTATCGTACTTAAGCCCTTGGTTTGTATTGAGCACTAATTGGATCCCACTTGTCGTGTATCAGTGTCTAATCTTGGGTTTGAGCTTAAACTTCAAGATCAAGGCCAAATTATGGTCTTTCAGTCATGCTTGGGTGACCTATTATTTCAAGTGGCCGGGGATGGATGTATTTGTTGCGGGTAACCAAACTGGCAAATTGAGTCGAAGCCTCTATCCTACGGCTGAAACTTTTACTCCCCTTAAATACCGATAATTAATCTAACTTACACTTTTCCTTTTCTTAAACAGCCGCCATCGATACCTTCGCCTCCACCACCACCCAGGCCCAACAGTGAGAGAGCAGCACCTACGCCGGCCGTGGTGGTGTACCAAGCACCTGAGGCCCCCCTGGAGCAGGACAGGAAACCTGGCCACAACTTCAAGTGTTTGTGGAAGTCCTGTAAACGGTGAGGCTGATGGTTTCTGGCTGTGGATTTTTGTGTCAGTCGCAGGCGTGCACAGTTTGTGTCGCACATCTGTGTTTGTGGAGCCACTGGAATGGGGTGTTTACATATTGGCCATGAGGGCATGCATGTACTAGGGAGTGGTTTGAGTCGTTAAGTTTATTTCTTCAGGATGATTGTTCTATTCCTCCGTTATTACTTAACATATGATTATGAGCCTTGACAAGCATATTCTACGAGTCGGTGTGCAGAGCCCAACTTGCCTGAGCCCAATTTTACAAAAAGTGAAGAAGGAATGGGTTTCACACTGATTTATTTTGAGTACAAGTACAAAGTTATTTTGCAAACATCACATTTCACGGTCCCTGTTAGCTATGTGGTGTCATCGTGAAACTCAACAAGATTATTTAGGATGTTGAAAAAGAAGTGCAGAATGCTTTATAACTCATACCATTAAGCATTCTGCTTTTTCTGTGCTACAGAGGTCCTTCCGCCAATTGAAAATCATCAACCGTACAAACTAAAAGCCTTAACCATTTTTGTGAATTAACTTTTATTGTGGACTTCACTGGCATATGTGAATATACAACCATCAAGGATCTGTCCACATGAACTATTGCGGCATTCAAACACTTTCATTAAGGTGATGTAACTTAGAGTGGGGGGGAGGTATTGGGATATTTTGGGAGAGAGAACTTTGGCTGTAGCATGTAGAAAAGTTAGCAGAGATGGCTTTATTTTGAAGGACTTGAAGACAAAAAGTAAGTTTGAGGAATTATATAAATTATATAGATAGGGAGGGGGGTTATTCAAAGTATTATTTGTAACCAAAAGCAGTTAACATTGTGAGAAAAGGTGTGGAATTCAGAGTAGAATAGTTTGATGTCTCTGTAGGTTTTTGTAGGTAACCTGCACCACTTCAGGATCTTGTCATTTCTCCATTCGTATTAGTAGTGGGAAAATGTGGCTTCATTAGTGAAACACATCAGTAAGGATATGAAGGAAAATTGCCGCACGATGCTCTGAAGTTAGCCGAATACTGTTAAGTTAGAGCGGAGTTTCTAGCATGAAGTTGAAAGCATACGGGTTCTCACAGTTGCCCCATTAATAACTTTAATGCGTTTTTGCAGGTGGTTTGAGACGCCGTCGCAGGTCTTCTACCATGCAGCTACCCAGCATGGAGGAAAGGACGTGTACCCAGGGCAGTGCCTTTGGATAGGATGCGAGCCGTTTCCGCGCCAGCGGTTGTCCTTCATCACCCATCTTCAGGCAAAGCCTCTAATTATTTCTCAGATGAAACTTGCCTGACTGCCGTCTCATGAGTGTTCGCTTAATGGTGATGGGTGAATGCTTCTTCACTCAAGGGGCCTGTGCAGTTCCCGAATAATGACCGTTACAACCTCTGTTCTCAGGATAAACACTGTTCAAGGGATGCCCTGCTGGCTGGACTGAAACTGGATGAGCAGTCGCAAACAAATCTGAAAACACCCAGGTTTGTTATACGGGCTAAATTACGGGATTTATCTGAGAGTGGCTTGAATGAAGAGGATTGGCTGGGTGATGGCGTGGTTGTGCTAATGGAAGTAGCTACATTACTTGGGATGCAACTTTTAAAGGCATTCTTTACAGGGTTTTTCTGTCGTCTTTTATTTCCACTCTCAACCTCACCCATACTCCTCAAATACGGAGTGCGTCCAACAGTAAAACAACTGATATTGGGGTTTTGCCTTGGGTGTCATTCTAAGAGTATACTGCATTAGAATCATGAGTTTCTTTAAAAATATAGAAATGGCTTCACTCATACCAAACTGGCAGTTAAAAATGCTCTGCTGATATATTCACTCGCAACACGTATGCTACAAAGATACTGGAATTGCTTGCTTTCTAAAACTAAATGAACTGGATTGCTTAAATATTCCTGGATATGTACTGAATTCACCAAAACCACGCTAGACAAATTTCATACCGCATCAGTGGGTTTCAGAATGTTCTAGACTCTGAAAGCATGGAAAAATTGCTCACCATATATGTGTAATTGCAAAAGAATTTTAGCTCATTGTAGCTCATTCTTATTATTGTGATCATTTGTATGAGGTATCGCATAATTGAGTGTGGTTATTGTTTATTTTATTTTTTTATGGTCAATATGCGAAAAAAATTACTCTGATCCCCTGATGGGTCCCATTAAAAAAAAAAAAAAAAAAAAAACCATATGTTTCATGAAAAATATCATTTGAAATGCCTGGTGGCATTGTGGCGTTTTTTGTTTTTTTTAGGCCAACTGGCAGCACTGTACAGTTCACAGACCTACGAGGTCTGGCTACAACAGGTGTTATTTGTTTCTTGTTTGGTCTGAGGCTGACTCTGTCTTTATTTTTCCGCAGAATTCAGCCTGAGACGAGCAGCCCATCCACTCCAAAAGGACAGAAAGCTCTGGTCAACCACCCCAGTGCTGCCCTCATGGCCCTGCGGAGGGGATCGCGGAACCTGGTGTTTCGGGACTTCTCTGTGAGTAGTTCTGTCCATTTCAGGAAAAATACCAGTTAATTTTATCAGGTCCTGTTATGTTCTAAGAACATGCCTCATAGAACAATTAAGACCATATACAACGACCTTCATTTTTTACCCCAAATTCCATATGTTTTATACTGGTTATTATTATAATGCCCTTGGAATCAAAGAATCGAGGGCATATTGTTTTGCACCTGTCCGTCCGTCCGTCTCTGTTTATCTGCAGCGGGGAAAACTTTAATCTGCAGTACTTCAACCTGCCGCCGGGGGCATCAGTGTTAAAACTGTCCCTTGAAAATTGCTGTTGGGACAAATTTTTATCGCAGTTCTGGAACAAACCAAATTGAATCTGCACTCTTTACTAAGACAGCTTTCGCAATGTAATGAGGAATACACCGTGACACTGCAGTTAAAAATTGGTTTCGTAAGTTTTTGACTGTGGACCTTCAGAATGTAAAAATTTAAGACTCCTACACAATGTTTGTTTTGGTATGAACTGCATATTACCATATCTTAGCTGAACTGTGTTGGTATCATCTATGACTTCAGTATGTTCATATTGCATCTAGGGCTTAATGCTGCTCTTTTTTTATTTAGTAATCTGTGACAACCTCTGATTGTCTTCCTTATTCCATCAGGATGAAAAAGAGGGACCAATAACCAAACACGTCAGACTGACTGCTGCCTTAACCTTGAAGAACATTGCAAAATATTCAGACTGTGGCAGAAAGTAAGTCTATCGCCAGTATTTTCGCTCAGTGACTTCATAGCTAATGTTATTTTGGTCACTCTAGATTCTAGAGATGTACTGCAAATTCACTATGGGCAATGCTTTTTGACCGGCAAATGAGTGCATCTGTTATTACTAATGGATTATTGTTTGTAATTAGCGCATACACATTTACGCTCATTTCTTTGTTTTTGTTTTTTTTTGATCTTGGTCCAGACTTCTGTATGATCTCTTTCTTGAATGGCAACGATTCTGCTGCAGTTGCATTTGAGTTACATTTGGACACGCTCCTAATTTCTCCCTGGACACTGCTGTGTAAGCGCATGGGACGCTTTTAACTGACTCACTTTGAATTTATGAAGTTCATGTTCTGTATCTATTGCTCAACCAAAAAAGAAAATCACATTCAACCATACGGACTCAAAGGCGTGAGCCGGAGAAAGAGCCGTCCTTCCATGTCTGACTCGTGTCGAATCTCTGAGATTAGTCAGTCCTCTCATCCAAGTTTCAAATAAAAGTAGGGTGGATTTTTCAGATGTTGTAAAAATGAATTGGTGAATCAGGAAACGGTTCCATTAGCATGGAAAAGAATGCAACTTGTGACAGTGTAACTTTGTATGAAAAAATTCTTGACTAGAAATATGGACAGAATCTTGGACACAAACACTGGCTGAGCGCTGTCTGAGACTTCTGCTTATTACTTGATATTGTCCATGGTTTTTCCCGTCTTTTACTTGACGTTGCTGCTCTCAGCATTACTGTTACTCATTTCTCAGTGAGGTTCAGGAATATTTTAGCTTCTTCCTCGGTCCGCTGGTACCAGCCATCTTCGGCCATGTTTCTCAGACACATCCAGAATAGTAACAGTTGTTCAGTGGCATGATTTTCCTGTTTATTGGTCATACTTTACAATATGGGTACTTTACATCAGCTAATGCAGTAAGAAGCATGAACTATCAGTAACTCAACAGTAAACGAATGGGTCTACTAATCATTGACTAATGGTGTTCATGTGAACTTGGGTATTAATGTATACATTATGGAATGTATGATAGTTTGAGGTGTTACTCAAGGGATGTTTCCAACTTCATAGTAAGGATGTGAAAGACCATGAATAAATGGTAAGGCAAGGTTACCTAATTCTTATTTAGCTCTCTGATGCATTAGTTAACTGTTAATTAATCAGTAGTTAATGCATATTACTGCATTAACTAATATACCCTTATTGTAAAGTGTTTACACATTTATTCATTAAATACCTTTCCATTGTAATAAATCAAATTTCTTATTAGGAAAAAAAAATGTATCCACCTCAAAATGTTGACATCCTACTTTTCTTGGCCAAGAAATTTTTAGTACTTCTCTGTTAATCAAAAAGGGCCTTGTTTACATTTGTGTTTAATGTTAATGTTATTGAACTTCTTTTGTTGTATAGATTTGTTGGCAAAGTGTTTTTTGATTTGGTTCCTATCAAGAGATATTTTACATTTTGTTGTACAAAAGACTGAAAGGATATTCATTATTGTTTATGTTCAGCATTCTCATTTCTGAGTGGATAGCTTAAATAAGCGTTTATAACACTCCTCCGTAAACTTATTTGACGGGCTCTTGCTTGCGACTTTTGGACTTTGGAATTTAAGGTTCTGGTTAATATTGAGTTCAGGATTGCTTTTTTTTAATATAAAAATTGCATTTCTGCTTCAAATTAGGACCATCCTACTTTAAGTTATGAGGTGCCTAAATGTCATACAAAATCACCATACAACTTCTTGGACAGGAGAAAGAAAAAGCTAATCCCTTATCATGGGCTCTGTCTTATGATTTTATATCATCATAAATTCCTGCTTCTGTTCCTTAAAATTGATGATTATCCAAAACACAGAAGGTTAAAAGCCCAACAAAAATTCATTTGGAAACTACAAAACATAAGGCTCCTAAAAAAAAATAATAAAAAAAAATCTGTTCTGAAAAGTTTTGGAAAGGTCTGGAAGATTTGTTTGGGAAAA
Organism: Gymnothorax reevesii; assembly: GCA_029721435.1. NCBI lineage: Eukaryota > Metazoa > Chordata > Actinopteri > Anguilliformes > Muraenidae > Gymnothorax > Gymnothorax reevesii. The sequence goes on from CM056579.1 coordinate 108,293,770, forward strand.
GAGCAAGCACCCTGTATTGGGAAAGCCTTAAGGCTGTCATGCTAGAGGTATTTGCAAAGAAAATCTCTAACATGGTTTGAAAAAAATAAATTTACTGCTTAATGCCTGGGAACACACGAATTTATTGAAATAAAAGAATGTTGCTTTCTTGTGTAATTCAACTTGAAATATGAATGAGTATCTGTTGTTAATTATTTGCAGCCTTTTTATCAATTTTTTATGAACGTTCCAACCATTTTCCACCTGATCGATCTTGATCATAAATGAAAAGTGAGGGTACTCTGTAAACACCGTCACTTTGTAAATTCTTGCAGACTCGACCATATTTGTTTGGATGTGATTATGAAGGTTGTATTTTAACAGCAGGTTTTATTTCTAGGGTCTCATAGAAAGAGGAAGTCTTTTTGGCTCACTGTCTGAAAACCATTTTTCCCTTTTTGCACCTGCATACAGAGATTTATGCATTCTGCAGGTTGACTCCTCTGCCCGAATATAGTGTTTTCTGTAGTATGTCTCCACCCCCTGGAGGGAGAGGGTAAGACGTATTGTTTTAGGCTCTGTTCCCGTTCACGTCAGCGTTCCCACGGAGCGTAACTCTAAAACCATTTGCATGATCTTAATGAAACTTTGCACTCATAATATGGTGGTGGGGGGAGAGACCTACATTTTTCCAAGTAAAGACACATTTTAGTTTCTTAATCTTAACCGGAAAGGGCCAGTGTGCAGGCTTTCGCTCCACAGCTTACACACCAGATTCTACTCGTCAAGGTCCTCTGCAGAGATTCAAATTCAAACTGAACGTGTCCCTGAATATTTGCTCTTGATGTGTAAAATCTGTTCAATTTCGCTGTAAAGAAATGCATCCCACTTGTGGTGTAATGTGGAAGCTACGTTTAATTTTACTTCATTCCATGAAATGCCGTGTTTAACCAAGAATTTAAAAGTTTGTGCGTATCATCTTAACTTGGGCAGGGCATTCACATTCGGTTTTGTAAAAGCTTAGTGTCAGAGGGATAAAAATATTACTGCGAAGATACGATGCAAACTCATTTATGACTTGCAGTGTTATTCTAAGGCCGATTTTGTGAATTGAGCGGTAGAACTTTCGGCGTAATTTTGTGCGTCTGTGCCGTCATTGACGGGCGTCTCCCTCTGTCCTCTCCAGGTTGGTGAAGCGGCACGAAAACCACCTCTCTGTTCTGGCACTCAGTAACATGGAGGTGTCCACCACACTCGCCAAATGCCTTTACGAACTGACCCGCTCACTCCAGGCCTGACCTCCGACACGGGGACTGCTGCTCTACACGCGGGGGTGGGGAAAGTGGCCAGGCTGTGCTACCTGAAGGCAAGCCGGGGGAAAACCGCACTTCGGCCGCATCCCCGAAGAGGGCTATCGCGAAGGGAGAGAGACTCGAGGGCACTTGACGGTGCCTGTTTATTAATCACTGCACCAGGTTCAGTGAAATCAGTCCTTTTTCGATCTTACCATAAACTGCCACGGGATCTTCCAGCATCCATCCGCACGAGCCGCCGGCCCTGGAGCCTTGTGGATGGATGGTGCCACCAGCCCCCCTCGTCCACCCCATCCCCTCACGCTCTTTATACTCTTAGTTAAAGTACTCCATACATTAACAATCAATTTTCATTTGTACTCTTTGCCCAACTAAGAGCACATTTTTCTAATCTTGGGACTGTTTGCATAACTTGGTTGAGTACGAGTCTCCTTGACGACAGCAGGTTGTGCAGGTGTTAGATGTTCGGGGAGGGCTGGGGAGGGGTTGGTGGTTGGTTTTGATTTCAGATTGGCAGGTGCTGCAGCTAGCAACTTGGTTAGTGCTTTTCTTTGAACTTGGTAGGTTGGATTTTCTTACTTGAGCCAATATATTTTCACTTATTTATTATTGAAATACCAATATGTCAAAATAAGAAATCTTGTAAATATTTGTGAATATATATAATATCCATTCTCATGCCGCGTGGTTACTGGAGAAAGATCATAATGGTGTTACAGTAGTTCCAGTTGCTTTTTTTTAAACAATCCCAGTCACTTGTATTGGGTGTAATTACATAAACAGCAGTGGAAGAATGTTCTACAACAATGTGTAAATAGTCTGCTAAGGTGCAGCTGCTGTAAAATGTTGGGGAGGAGGAGAAAGCAGTTTTTGTGGAACTAGTGATTTTTTTTTTTTTGTATTATAATTCCTTATAGAGCGCATTTTGCTGGTTGAAAGAGTATGGAATAATATATCATGTTGTTTTTGTAGGAGAAAAAAATATTGAAGGTTTTTTTTTTTTGTTTTGTTTTGGTTTTTGTCCTAATATCCACGTTAAACGTTTCTTACTGCGCAGATCCAACACTTGCGCACTTTCATTTGTATTTGTAAATTGGTTTCAATACATGGAGATTTATACAGTTTTTCTCGTTATTATATTTCCTTTATGTGCAGGTATGCTATTTTTCTTCAATGCTTTTCTATCTTCATATAGTGTGGAGTTTGTCTGATTTGTTTTTTTCTTTATTTCTTTTTTTTGTTTTTTTTTTTATTCCCCCAACCCATTCTTAATACAATTCCACATTCCGGCTCTCATCCCCAGACTTCTTTTCAGTGTTTTACTGTAAACATTTCTATCTGCCAGTTGTCGTAGCATCCAAACGGGACATCCCATCATTTCTGCTGTGTCAGTAGGAGTGTGCAAATTGAATAGCCCCAAACGTCTGTCATAGAATGGCTTTATTTACTTTTGTGACTGTTTATAGTTTTTAAATAAAAAAGAATGAACATTTTTCTCTCCTTTCGATTTGAATTATTTCGTCTTTCGCGCAAAGCTAGCTGCACTACTCGCCACTGTCATTGTCATGGCAACCCTTCGGACCTCCGTTGGTCTCCCAGTTCTCCCCGTTAACCCACTGACTCCCAAATTTCTTTTCAAGTATAAGTTGCATTTTGTCAATGGATAAGGTGTACGATGAATATTTATTGCTTAAAATTATTTTTCACCAGAATTTGTCAACGAGGACCCCAAAATATGTCTGTCCCACTCTACACAGATGTCTAAATGTACACGTCATTGCCAGCATAAAAAAAGCTTTGAGAGAACCTATTCGGATAAAGCTGTAATCTCCCTTTTTTGTTAAATATTATCCCCTGCCGTGGGATATAGCATTGGGCTCCGTCCGTACGGACACACAAAATTGAGGCGGCAGGGGATATTGCCATGTTAGGGGCAAACACTTGTTTTTGAAATAAAATGGTGCACACACCTTTTAGGGGGCCGCATAGTGCTGCTACAGGTTCAAGAAGTTCATGCAAATGGCAGCCTACACCACAGCTGTAAAGGAAGACTCTCAGGAGTACTATTCCTGGATGTGAGTTGCTTCCCTTGATTATCCTACAGCAGCTACAGTCACAGTAACGCATTCACTTGGGTTACAGAGGTAAAAATGTGCTGTGTCCCAATAGTGGGACAGCGGTCATTAATGGGTTCAACTCTTCTGTAAGTATATAATTCATGTGTGCCCAATGTACAACACATGGCAGACTGAGCGAGATTCACCATATTTCATGGAGTTGCCTCAAGGTAACTCTGCTATTATTGCCATTTTTTTTATTATATAAAAATCAGTTTGCCCACGACTCAATCTGCATTCTTTGTCCTAGAGCCAGTGTTCAAATTCTAAAATATTTGTCTCCTTTAGTAGATTTGTGATCCTATCTTTCAAGAATTCAACAAAGTTTTTCCAATATTCCCGCTTAAAAGGGCCAGTATCCTGGATTGAAGACGATGGTGGAACTTTCATTTTGTCTCTCCATGAGTTGACTGTGTAAAACGTCTCAATGATGTCACAATTCCCTCAAGCTCACTGTGGGGAGGCCCTTATACTTTCTTTTTTTTTTTTTTTTGCTGATAAACTTTGATTATTCCTCCAATTTTAACACACAATGAACATTCTGCATTTAAATGTGCTTCAACACGCTAGCGATATGATGTGCAGCTTGGACATTTGTTTGACAGGACTGTTTTTTGTTCTGTCTTCCTCTACCAGCCATTATTCAGCACCTATTTACTGTCGAATGACTTAAAAAAATTTCAGTTAAGTCGCTGCTTATGGCCAATTTAACAGAACCAGTCAATATCAATGACCTGTGTGAATATTTTGACTTGAGATACTGCACCAATTTTTCCAAAATGTTGAATCTGAAATCACACTCCTTCACACATGAGACAATGGATCATGCCTTTCATCATTAAAATGCTCTTAAATCATTAAAATTAAGTAATAATTGAGAATTAATCATTGTAAACTGGCAGCCCATGGTAAATCTGAAGTATTGTGAAAGGCCTGCTATACATGGAAATCCAGATCTGGACGAATGGTGCCAAAATTATTTTGACACACCCTAGCACCCCAACACCAGGCCAGGCCCCACTGTCACCTCCTCATCCTGAATCTCGGGGGACTCCTTCCTCCGTCCAGCCCCGGTGGGCAGCTCCGACTGCCGAGTTCTTCCGGTTCCCTTGTGCAGTCTTAGCTGCACCTGTCCAGGCCATTCTGCTCCTGACCCCACCCGTTTCTGCTGGGCCTGACCCGTGGGACAGGGTTCTGTCACATCCCACTCCGTTAATTGCATCTCCATGATGAAAATGGTCAGGAGATACTATGGCTTAGTGCCGGGGCTGTCGCAACGCCCGCAGAGATTTCCTGTTCTGGGCTCTGGAAGCAACAATTATTACAGGAATTTTTTCAAATTTTGTACAGGTGAAGATATTTATTTGACAATGCTCAAGACCGATTTTCGGCAATTTTGGATGTCTAATAAGGCTGCCAGCAGCCATTCTGTCCAAAATTTGGGGATCGAGGAGATACACGACTCGGTCCCTGTGGCAACCGAGTTATCTAGTTGGTTATCCCCCACCAGGCGAAGCGGGGGATATTGCAATGGGGCTCCTTCCGTACCTACGGACACAACATTGAGGCGGCGGGGGATATTGCCATGTTTGTAACAAAACAAGTGTTTGCCACTTTCTGCCTCAGTTACAAATTTATTTTCCCCTCAGTCTGGTAATCTAGTTTTCTTAATTCATTCGTTATTCAATTATTGTTTTGTGCTTCACTCCTCCTGAAGTGCCCTTTTCCACACCTGACCCTCTTTGTTAATTAGTGTCTCTAGATTTAAGTTGCTAGTTTTAATCTTCCTCGTCAGATGTTTGTGTTCTTGTAGTGCCAGTGTACTTCCTTCCCATTTAATAAAGAAGCTTTTCACTGTGAGAAAGCAGCTTTTGATAGATCGAAAGATGGATAAGAGAGAAACAAAGGATCAAAAAAAGTTGGATGGAAAGGTAGAACAATAGAAAGATGGATATATAAAAGAAGAAATTTAGAACTTAAAATGTATTAAAGGTGTCAGACCACTTCATACATATAGCAAGAAAAAAACAAGAAAGATGAGCCAAAGATAGAAAATATATAAGGATAGAAAAAATTAGTCGAAATCAATTCATGCGATATTGTCAGAATTATGATCATGAACTCAATTATTTCAAAATGCTTGGATTCCATCTCTTGCTTATAACAGTTTTAGATTTATTATGGGCAATATATTTTTAGGCATGATGAACCCAATGAAACATTGGAGCAGAATGGCATCACTTAGAAGCCTAACTAACCATTTCATGAGCTACAGGATGCCATCACCCCAAAAAACAAATAAATCCTGACAAAATCTTGAATTCAAATATGATTCATCGCATTAAATGAGGAATTTTTTCACGTAGCTCCTCCGTTTCAACATAAGTGCAGTACATGCAGGCAGGCAGCTAATCCAATGAAAGGCGTTAAAGAATGATAGTTTAATAATCACACTCAGTAATCACAAGTAATCTTCAAATGCTCCCAATCCAGCAATTACCTTGATATTTTTCCACAGGGCTTGTTGGTAAGAAAGTGACTTTGTGGTGGAGCGCAGAGTAACCTTGACCTTTGAAACCTTTTCAGTTCGGCTACCCTCTGTGGGCAGTTGCCCTGTCCAAGATTTGGTGAAAATCCATCCGCTTCAGTAAACATGGCACAGAGAAAATATTTGTGAAGGATGGAGTGACAGATGAGGTTACCGACTGGATGACTGGAAAACTGTACGCCATCTGCCTACTGTGTGGTGGGGGGAGACAAAAGGAATTCATTTTGACCAGGAAAGGAGTCATGCAAACGAATTTCCATACACTTTCATTTATTAATACTTTCACCAAACTAAAATACAGAACATGTACTGATCAGAAGGCAGGGCATAATTTATTCTGTAAGTCAGTATGCCAAGTAGTGGGTTTTGATTTTTCCTCAATATCGGGATTACGCTCAGAGATGCAAAAACAGAAATCTGCGTTCCGTCAAACCAGTGCACCTGTGGTGATAATGCATGTAGCATATAGCAGGGAAAATAAGATAGGAGTATGAACACTCAATGCAGTCCAATAAGACAGACAGGAAGGCATCCGCATGAGACGGGGGATCAAAAAAAAAAGAAATTAACTACCACAAACAATTATTTAATCAACCACTCGTAAATCCAGTTACTTCAAATGTGCCAGGAGACCGACAACAAAAATGTAACAACCAATGAGCCAGAATTGCATTTCAAATGTGTCCACATTCCAATTGTAATTTAAGTTAATTTTTGAGTTTTGTCTTTCTCAAAACTTCATAATATGAATTGATACCACTGCCATTATGTAATCAAACATCATTTCCTTTTCGTCAACAGGCTAAGCAAGGGCGCAGTGACAGGATTATCAATTTATTAAAGAAACTATTCCTCATCGTATTTTACAAATAAAAAAAAACTAAAAAAAAAAAAAAAATACAGCATTTTCAAATTAATTACCGAGTGCATTTGTTTTTTTTCAGACCAATTAGATTAGGTTAACAATAAATGAGGCCAACACTCAGATTCAGAGCACACACCGTACAAGACACAACGTACAGCAACGACACTCAAGCGCACAAGTTACATCTTCAGAGCGGGGACAGAAGTGCGGCAAATCGAACACCTGTATAAATGAGCAAGCATTTCAAAACATAATTTAAACACACAAGACAACAAAATTGTGGCACATTGCTGGACCCTCGAGACCTATATTATTTGTATGTGAAGGAGGCCTGGGTCAATGCCAAATATGTAAGGAGAATAGGGGTGTGATAGGAGAGGGGTAAATGAGCAAAGGACAGTTGAGTGTGCAAGGACTCCGGAGTGTGCCGTTGGAGAGGCGGGCCCCGCACGAGGGGATCGGCACGGCTCATATGTAGATGGGGTGGTACTGCTTCTGGTTCAGCCTCTTCCTGCAGGTGGGACAGGTGTGCGATTTGGCCAGCGTGTCGCGGAGGCACAGGCTGCAGAACAGGTGGCCACACTTGGTGGACACTACGAGCCTCCCACTTCCTACAATCTGTGGGGTAAGGGCAGCTACATCATTATGTGCTTTAACTAAGGCACTCCTAAGTGCTAACCTCTGCCAGGGCAGCACGGTCCAAATTTTACTGAGTGGGAGCAAAGTTCAGTTATCACGAGTCATAGGATTTCTAGATGGCTGCCATACTGTTTGACTGATAGCGGAGGGAATCAATAGGGGTCCAATCCCTGATGTAATAGCAACTCACCCAAAGAATTTCAAAGATATTCGTAAGTTACTTTTTGAGCAATCGTTCACAAACAGACAGACAAACGGCACTGAGGTAATAACAGTTCATTCAGCACTTCACATAGCAAGTGCTTTTATTCCCGAAAAGTTGATCAGCATTTGACAGAAGGACCACTCCAATTTCCAGGCTGTTCACGGTTCTTCAGTGTTACTAGATCTTTGAACAGTTCTGACTGATGGTCCACACCCAGTATTTCAACATCCACCACCAGCTATAAAGGGATGTACACAGAAGATGCCAATGATGGTTTGCAATGATACCCAATTAGTATTAAAGGGCTGAATGTGCGGTGAAAAAAAACATTCCAGACCATTACATCACGTCTGCCAGCCAAAGGAAAATTTAAACCCTCACCAGCAAAATGAGCTGTTTTTGAACAAGGGTTTCCAATGGTCATACACCCTTATTTTCACTCCGATTTCTAGGGATGCTTCACGAGACAAAACCTTGATATCACGTAATCATATTCACCATTTCAAGCTACTTTTCCAAAGGCTTTAAAAGCACCGAGCCAAGAGGTGGACTCACTAATAAGGGGCTAGAATCAACCCACAGTAACCACACATGTAGCCAAGATCAGCAACCAAGTGAAAAACATTTGGACAGGGCTCATTACAGGCTCCCATCGGTACTTTTTTTTTTTCCTTTTCTTTCTTTTTTTTTTTTTAACCTGTCAAAGCACTTCAGCAAGTTTATGAGCCTTGAACGGGGCTAATAAAATGAAGGATATAAACTGCCGATCATGAAGTGATACTTCTGCCAACCACAAAAAGCATCGCTTTTAACCCTTAGAACACAGAAATTAATGTTCAAAAAAATATATAAATTTAATCATCTTCAGCCGTTGAAAACGAAAAATCAGGTGATGACTTGTTTAAAAGAGCTCCCCTGCGGGAGGTCTTTTAAACAAGCACCACGACAGGTTTTTAACAGCTTTGATTTTAAAATCTAATATCATTGACAAACAATAGTTGCATTTCCCGCTCCAAGGGTTAATGATACCTGCAGCTTCTGAACTTACCTCTCCATAGGTGTCCAAGCAGATCGGGCAGCTTATGGTTCCTGGGGTAGCCCTGCAGGAGACAGTCATCTTTACCAGGGCAATACTTGAGTTCATAAACACCAGTCGAGCTGTATGTCTTGGGCATAACATAAAACAAAGAGAATATAATCTTCCTTTCTCTTTAAAGCCAGGCAGGCTTTGCCCCTTGAAGAACTGCCGATAACAGATTCATCAAGCTGTCAATCATGCAGCTTTCCCCATGATGAAAAAGGCTGCTTCCGTGCAAGTTATGGTTAGCTCTGTTTCTGATTTCTATAAAAGGTACATTTTTCTTGAGAATAATTTAAATTATGTCACTGCCTTTAGGTTCCAGACTTCAGGAAGGTATTGACTGCAAATGTGCTACTAAGGGCCCAATCTTTCCTATCATTTGCGATACACGCATGGGTCATCACAATCTCTAGTGATCGGCCAATGGGAGTGGTTCTTACATTTAAACGTAAGCTCACATTATGTGACAGCTGCATTTAGGCATGATTAAGAGCATCACTAGTGAAAAGAGGCCAGCTCAAATCAGTACCAATACTGCCACCCTATGTTGGGGCTCTGATGTACGCTTTAGAGGAAAGAGCAGAGCTTAACGGACTTCTCTTGTTTTTCGTGAAGGTGCTCTCCAATATTTTGTGGATATTAATAAAGCATTTTATTAAGTGCATTAACCATTATTTTACAGAAACGTCTTTGGTGCATTTTTGTATTAGAGAAAAAATATCAAATGCACACAGGTGTTCACTAGGGTCACAATAACAATGGCCATGTTCGAAATCGTATACTTATTTGCAAACTGTGTCACAATATACTGGATTCCTCATGTCATCTTCTATATTAGAGCTATACAGTATGTGCATTACCCAGCCACATGAATACCGAACCATCCCAACTGCCTGGGTGTCGTGGGATGTTACCACTGATATAAAAGTGTGAAATAACACCGTATTTCTAACATAAATTCTTTATTACTCATCGTCAAAGCTGTTACAGATACGCTTGGCGTTACTGTAAAAAGCCAAAAGAAACATTTTCGAGCATAACAGCGAAAGGATGATGTACCCACATGATTTTTGCAGTTGTGGGAAGTGCAGTGTGCTGTATGTGCCGAGGCAGTTGAGCATGTCAGACTCGTGGGGTTTGGAGAAAATTGGCGAATTACTTTCATCTCGCGTCTCGCGATTCTCCCCGATATGTTATTTATTATTTTTGCCGACTCTGTGCACAACTTGATAGATGCGAAATAATGTCACTTTAGCCAAACTTAGTTTGATCTTTGGTGAACGAATATGTGCACAGTATCAAGTGGACTCTCTGCTTCCTAAAGTATCCCGCGAAACATTACTGTAATTTTCTGAAGGCATAACTGCAAAAAACCTTCAATTCCAAGTGAACAGCACAGTTTGAAAAAAGCACGTCATCGCAAATGATTTGAAAAAAAATGTCCAAGATGAGGGGCAGGCCAACCTCATGGCACTGTTCGCTTCAAGTGACGACAGGAAATCTGCACTGCCGCTGAAATTCACAGATTCATCTTCATCGCTGCTCAGAACATAGCTCTCACAGCCTTCGCCTTGCCTGACCAGAGGACCTGAGGTTGATGGGGACACAGACACAGACACAGATGGTAACCTGCGGGCCTGTTCATAAAAATCCGCTTTTCTGGGCATCGCAAGTCATGCCATCCTGTCCATGTTTCACTTCGAGAGACCAGCTCAACATTATATTAACTGTCCAGTCCTTTTTTGGCAAGCAAATTTAAAAATAAGTTAAACATTGGGTGACATGAGTTTTACCACTGAAGAGCATGTCCGAAAACACCGAACAAAAATATGCCTGATATTTAAAAAAAAGGGAAAAAAAAAGATTTTTAGAGGTTCCCGTGCCACAGTTGCTGGACTGCTAGTTTTTATGTGCATTACTGACACACAATCCTGGAACCGGACTCTCTCTCTTAGGATTGTTATTCTCGTACTTAAGCCGGAAACTGTAACTGTATCTGCATCTCAGAGACGAAAAACAGCAGTTCTGAAACTATGAAGAGATACTGTAAATCCCAACCGCTACTCAGACCAAAGAGGAAAAAAAAGAAGAAGAAAAAAAAAAAAGAAGTGGTGCTGTAACAACAAACATTACATTTTGAGCCTTAACTTTTGAACCATGCATCTTGGGGTAAAAACTTCGCTTTCACTGGATTCCGCATGATTCGCCCTAATGCAGCACAACAGTGCAATTGCCCCGGTGCGTAGGGTTTAACAATGTTACGTTACCAAAGAGGGACTGTCAATTACCCACGCAACATTACCCAGTCAACATAGCGTAGCTTCAGTCATGATGCAAGAACATAGCCGGGAGTGAGAGTGAGATTTACACTGACTTCTGCACCAGAGAAGAGGATGAATCATCTTACCTTCGTCAACGAGCTAGGAATGGCAAACAGACAACAGAAAAACAAAAAGAAGAGGTTAGTCAAGGTTTTTATTAAGTTTGTACATATATGCGATATTAAAATAGCCTTGAACTCACCACCACAGAGTCGTTGTTGGTCAGGTCGACCACAGCAGCCTCTGAGGCTTCGCACGTCAGGTCCACAACATCCCCACCTGGTCGGAGAGTGAAGGGCTCATCGCATTACAGACACAAGAGCCATCAGGAGATGTGGCCCCACATCAACTTCAGGTCAGCAAAAGGCACCACTTCAGGTCAAGATTAACGTTCACACCGAGTTTTGTACAAAAATATTTTCAAGATGTGCTCCAGAAACTTTATGTTGACAGACGGACGGACGACCGCACCCATGGCTGTACTCCCCCGCATTATATGCCGGGGGATAATAAAAAGTGAATTCCAATACAAGTGGCGATTGAAGAAACGGCTGATCGCAGAGGTAAATTAGTGACGACACAAGCATGAACGCATTTCCCATTCCATTCACTCGGTCTTGTACACTTCAGACGTACCTTGACAGGTCACCATCAGCTGAAGCGGTAAGGCAGCGCACAGACTTGTCCCCCATCACGGCACAAACGGGTATGGAATTGTGCATGCGCATTTTAACCAGTTAAGTCATTCAGTCAGTCAATAAGTCAGAAAGGAGAAAACGCCAATCATGCGCCAGCGGCCGAGTCAGAGATACAGTCCAGCGGAGGACAGTAATACCAGTCCTGAGTCCGACTCACCACTTATTCCGCTGTCGTCCAACAGCTGGATGGCACCCTGACCCCTCTGGGATGCCGAATTTGTAGCTCTGCTTCTCTTGCGTGCAGTGCGTCGGGTCACAGATGAGTTCGGAGAGCAGCGTTTCCTCTGAGTCTGGGATGGTAAGAGAGAGCCCACTTCATCAAACACAGAGCCACAACACACATGCAAGTTAGTGAGCTGGTTAATGCACTCGCATCACCATCCAGCTGAAGTGACTGCAAAACAATGAAAATGTTTAAATAAATGAGTAAACATGTCCCTGTGCAAATAAAAAAAATAACATCTTTATAATGATTACACACATACTGAGACTAGTCAGCCTTGTATAAACTCGTGCCTCTTTTGTTGCTCAGTATATGATCACATCACATCACACAGTAGAAAAGTAACACTGACAGTGGATGGGCAGTGCTGCCAGTGTAGAGACAAATGTTGCAGCTGGAACAAGTCGACCTCCATCCACCTCAACCTCAACAGCTTCACACATTACTACATTGGTGCATGGTTTTCAGAGGACTGAAAGAGGCAATGGCAATGCACTTTAGGCGCTTGTTCTCCACCTAACAATACTGACAGATCGCCATAACGCACTGGTTTTATAGGGAATGACAGCGGCTCATGCGATTGACCTTAAAGGAACCAAATCCCCACCACAGCCACATTTAATTAATTTGTCTTAATCCAACCCCATTGACCACAGCGCCACTGCTGCGCCATCTACTCCTCTCACAGCGCCTCGTTTTGATCAGCGATACCATAAGCACTTGCGTTTGCCAGCTGCATTTAGGTCGTCAAAATAGGGTCAGAAGTATTTGCTCAGGTTATGTTCTTCTAATATTAAAATTAGCTTGATGATCTGACATGAGTAGGTCTGGGTGATATGGACAAAATCTAATATCCCGATATCTGTGACCGAATACCTCAATATCGATATTTTCGGGACAAACGTTGGTGCTTTTGCAAAATATTTACACAATAATATTTTTATAACCATTTATTAGTAATGTTGATATAACGATGAAACAGGTGCAGGCAACAGCTTCAACAGTCTTGCAAGTGCAGAAAAATGCAACCTATTACTGTAATTCAGGTTTAAAACCAGAAAAGCAAACACTTATTTCATATCACGATATTACGATAGTCAAAATCCGTGACGATATTTTACTTTGCATCACGATATCGATACAATATCGATATATCGCCCAGCCCTACATGAGAGTGATAAAAACAGAAAAATATAAAAAATTGGGACAAGGACAAGGATACAGAATGCCCTCCACTGTGAGCAGGGCAAATGGCTGGCATGATTTTCAACATGTTTTCAAAACATTGCAACAACGGACAAAGTAGTCAAATGCAGCTTAAGGGGGCCGCCAAGCCAATGTTGACATGGAGATTAAAAAACAAAATTCTGAAGAATGTATTATGATTGGTCATTATAAGTGGAAAACTCATTGTAATACATTGCTAAACTGTAAAAATGTAAATAATTATTTGTATATGTATAATATATCAAAATAAATACATTGAAACTAATTAATACTATTGTTGTCATTCCGTGACAATTTGCCTCTTGTAATTCCGTGACATTGACTTTTTGAAATTTCTTGCCCATAAAGCAGGGTTAAAGTCAATATTTGTTTCTATAACTTACAGTATTACCAAAAAACACCTTAAATATGAACATATTGAAGTTTCATAACTTAACTATGACAGGATCATCACTTTCTGGATAGTTAAATACAACATTATAAAAACCACATCAATTTTGTGTAATTCCATGATGGAGCAGCTTTTGCTTGTTTCTTCAATGAAAATTTCTTAAAAATATATATTATCACTTAATAATATTAATACACAAGTTAATACCTTCAATATGACTTATCATACATGATTTTATCTTATTAAGTTGTAGAGTTACAACCCAAAATGTAATGGGACTGTAATTCCGTGACAGCTTGGCGGCCCCCTTTACTCTCATTGGCCCCGTTTACATGGGTCCAAAAATCCTATTTACAATCCGATTGAAAAGGTCAATCAGATTCAAAATGTCTCATATTACCTTAGCCAATCTGATTCACCCGGATCTGAATGTATTTCGGATCGGACTGTAAGAGGTAGTCTACGCCGATTGATAATCCGCTCCATGCTCCATGTGAACGACTGAGTGGAGCGGATTGTGTTGATAAAGAGGATTGTTCGGACCGCGCATGCGCTCCTAGTACGTAAGAGGCTCATAAGTGAAGTGACGTACGCAGAGTGACATAATGTGCAGGTAAAAAAAAAAAACACAATACAATCGGATTCAGCTGGGGCCATGTCAACGCGGATTGAACGTGGATCGCTTTACTTAAACTTCATGTATACAGATCAAATCAGATTCACTTATTCCGATTGATCGAGGAAAACTACCCATGTAAATGTGGCCATTGTTGCACAGCTGTAGTATACCCAATTAATTAAAACATGACTATTATCAGTGGAAAACAACTTTCAGACGTCAAAGGTTCAATTTTGTGAAACACTTACAGAACTCATGACGTCAAACTGCCAGTTGAACTCGATTTAAGCCCCAAGTTCACAACTGCAAGGCTGCTGGTGCCGCACTGCTCTCTGGGAAAAAAAATTAATCCAAGCAAGCAAAATTTATGCAAGTACAATACAAACCTTCTACTTGAGACGCCTCTTATTTTTTAAAAAAGGAGGTCGCCATTCACAATTTGAGAGCAAGATGACTACATCAATCAGCCAGTCAAAAAGGCTCAACCAAGCAGGTTTGGAAATATTTTGTAGGTTATATCAGAAAGGTTATTTAAAAAAAAAAATAAAAATCATACCCAAGATATGTCAAATCAAGCCATTATGCCAAAAGCTGGTGCAGGGCCTGACCACAGCTCTCTCTGTTCCTACTTACCCAACTTGCAACAGTTTAATCTGACCTTTCTCCCAGGACACATTTGTAGAAGGAAAATATATCCTCAATGGAATTTCTCCAGTTATATAAAGGCTTTAAAGTATAGGTATTTTGCTTGATAGCCCAGACAGACAACCCCAAATAATTGGGTCTTGTACAACCCAAACTCTGAAATAGTTGCTAGATCATGGAAAATGCAAATAAAATCAAAAAGGACTAATCTTCAATATCCATTCACCCTCTATGTTCAAAACGGTGCAAAACATTAATGTTCTAACGTGAATTCAATTGTATAATATGAAATTAGGAGACTACAACAGTGTCCACAATCTGCAACTGACCGTTTACCACAAACATCATCACCATGTTGTTTAATCACTCATTAAGCATTTGGCCACAGAGGATACCAGTTGGTCGAGTCTAGCAAGCAAAATTTTCCCCCTCCTCCTTAACAAAGGTCCTCAGTCTTCGGCTGCAAAATTGTATGAGGCCCTTTGTTTTCATATATTTGGCATCAAAGTGCCCATGGATATGTTCTCAATCAGGGCAAATCAGGACTGCAGGAAGGCCGATCTAGCACTCATTCTCTTTTCTTTTGCAGCTTTTTCTTCAGATGGCTGTGGAGCAGTTTTATGCGCTAGTGTGAAAAACCTGAATAATAGTAAATCAAATTTATAATTTATTACAAGATTAATGCCAGGCCTGACGCATGTGCAAATTTTCACAAGTATCGGAGCACGTTTTGGGGGTCAAAAATGATCTGGGGGTGCTACAGAACCAGTGTGCTGTCACAGCCATGGGATGTGGCACCTCATCTTATCCTCCATCAGGTCCAACCAGCAGTACCTGGCATGACCGACAATAGTTTGCGATACACAAAACCGCTCAGCAATGCCATTCCGCAAAAAACTTAAGAGGAAGCTTCATGTGGGTCATCAGGCTGATCTTTTGGCAGTAGCTGAAAAACGCTGTTGTATCCATGTGTGAGGTCATCAGCCAATGAGTTAAATGCATCTAAAGACAATCCTATGCAAAGAATATAAATGTGGTCGATTCTTAGTAGATTTCTCTGTCCATCTCCGAGCATTTTCACTGGTTTCGTACTCCAAGTAGCCAAATCGCACAGAAACGACAGGTGAAGCACTACACCAGCAGCATCGCTGTGGTCTGACATAGTAAGATCGTCCCGTATCACTTCATCACAGTGTCATAAGGTATCTTCATCTCCTCCTTGACACTCCTGGTTGAAGCGACGGTGAAATAATACCATCCAAGTAAATTTTCCTTATTTTTAGATCTACATCCCTAAAAAATAATGCCCGTAGGTAAAATTAAAAATTAAAACAAAAAATAAAAAATTTTAAAGCAGTTCAATCAAAAAGTCCATACCAAATAACAAAGAAAGTCTGAAGCAGGCTACTGCTTTGTGGACACTGATAAAATACCTATGCTAACTAACCAAATGTTCCAACAAGACATTTTATGTTAATTAGCCAACTGGATAGCTTAAGGTAACATACTAGTCTTACCTCACAGTCTCGAAAGCACCGTACGCGTCCGCTTCACCAGAGCCTCACAAATGGGCCATTTTCCTGGGTAAGGAAGTTCTGGTGTTCTTTCCCTCCACAGAGAGCTATGAGCAGACAAATGGACTGTTAAGTGAAGGTTTTAAATTTAGAACCTTCAACCTGAGACACAGGTCCTCTTCTTTGGAAAGCAGTAGAAATAAGTTGTCAGGGTTTTCCCTGCCTATCTTGCGCCAAGGCGGGCCGCCTTGGTCATTTTGGCCGCTGTCTTAGTTGAAAGGGGGCTAAAAGGACGGTTCCGTTTCATCACAACGGGATTCATAGAACTGCACAACATAATCTTCGTATCCAAGGCTATTTAAGTAACACAGCTGTCAACAAAACACAAGCCTCACATGCGTCATACGTCACAAGCGTTTACATCGCTTGTGCACATGGCAGTTTACTCCAAGCGTGCGAAATGGACAAGGCGATATTCCAAACAAAAGGACAACTACTACGTCCATCACACATGGAAAGGCGCAGTGGCGTGTCTAGAACTAGGAATTGGGGTTCCACAGACGCGTCCCTTTTAGTCCTGGCAAGTTCTCAGTCATTTTCCTTTATTGACGCGTTTTCCAATTTTCGAATTGGGCGACTGAAGACACGGTTTCTTTCCATATGCGATCTAACAGCGATGAAGTCATGGGCGAAATTCTAAATCAGTAGGCAACAGTGGCGAAGCTAGAACTGAGAATTAGGCGCATAAAACATCCGTTTAAAACAATTATTAAGGCTCATTTATGCTCCCTTTACTAACGAAAATAGAGATGTCCGTTCGAAACGTTGTTAACGTCTTGGCCCTCATACGTCCATACGTCCTTGGCATTGGCATGGATGTTCAGCTGTAAATCCACCAGGGGGCAGCTAAGCATGAAAAGTTTCAGAAAATAAGAAACATAGGCTGCGTCCGAATAGATTTTTTTTTTGCCAAGGAAAGTTCCTAACTCCTAAAAGTGATCCGAACATAATTACTAGGCAGCCATGATAGGTGCTTTCGAATTCTATAAATTTTAAGGAAAGGTGTCTCAATGCTTCCTAATTTACCTCCTTTACCATAGGATACACAGAACCATCCTTTTCTTCAAAAAAAAAAAAGGGAGATAACGCTATCCCACAATTCTGTGTAGCAGCAATATTTGGAGCAGCGACCGTTCATCAAGCCAATCGCGTAAAGAAACGTATATGATGTGCAGAGGGCTCATGATTGCGCTGCCAAGTGCAACTGCATTCGTATTCTCTACTTGGCGCGTTGTCTTCCTAAGCAGTTAGGAATTCCCCTTTAACCTTCCTTTTACCTCATCGAGTTTTCCTCAAAGGTTAAAGTAAAGTGGTTAGGGATTAGTGGATAGCCCATAATTTAACTATATGGACGCAGCCATATCTTTGGGGAGTTCTTCTTCGCGTCTCGCTCATGTCGTTATCTTTTACCAAAAGCTACACTGCTCCCACGGTGTCCAGTGGTACTGCTCCGTTTGGCCCATATCCATAAGCTTTGTGGAAATGTACAAAAATACGGACAAAATGAACACAAAGTACGGACAGAAGGCTCCGTCCGAATCCGTACTTCAAGCTGCAGTTGGCAAGTTATAGAAAAGTAACTTTTTGTCATTTTTGCGAAAACTGTCACTGTGTACAGACAGTATATTACATAAAACTAGTACTCTGTAATTAAATAAAAGGCTACATTAAACCCACCTAATGCTCCTACTGCAATTTAAAAGAATCGTTTGGACCGACTGAAAATGAACCAATTAGAGCCAGGATGGTGTCTGACAGCTGTCAAACAGTGCACATGCACGCGCTGCAGACAGTCCCTCCCCCTTCCTCCTCAGTTCACGCCAGTGCTCAGTCAAGTTCAAATCTCCGAGAGCGGGTTCAGGAGCTTAGAGCCATCAGCGAGGAAAAAAATACCGATACCTCAGTTACCAGAAACGGCACACATGGCTAAGACAAGTACAAAAGGAAGCCAGAAGAAAAAAAAGTGCAAAAGAAAGAATTTAACAAAACCCAGGATAAAACCAGAGTGAACATCCAAGTGGATTTTTAGAGGTGGAAGGAACTCCGTGATCTGGAAGGATTAAAAACTGACGCAGAGTTTGCAACTTTTCTCCTTGAAAGGTAAACCCCTGCTTTATTTGTTGGTTCATTTTTTCCCGGCAAATAAGCGAGTTGGCGTCACTGACATGATCACCAAACTAACCCCAGCCCTAACCAGCATCAATTCATTTTCGCTACAAGCACAGTCCCTGTTCGAATAGCCAGAGTCTTGTAATTGTTACAGTACTCCGCAGTGCATGTGATGTTACTGTGATGTTGCAGTCAAGCTAACATTAGCTTGTTTCAGATGCTAGGGCTAACGTTACTGGCGTTGTTTTATTAGAGAGCAGCAGAAAATATCTTTATGAAGTGACCTGGCAGTCTTATCAGTTGTGCTGTTGTCCGTATAAATGTGTGTAACGTTTCTGTGCTCTCACAGCTAAATGCTGACATACATGGTTTACTAGCCATTCAGATT
Organism: Gymnothorax reevesii; assembly: GCA_029721435.1. Classification (NCBI taxonomy): domain Eukaryota; kingdom Metazoa; phylum Chordata; class Actinopteri; order Anguilliformes; family Muraenidae; genus Gymnothorax; species Gymnothorax reevesii. Next base: position 108,312,712 of record CM056579.1, read on the forward strand.
CACGACAGTTTCTGTACTAAAAAAAAAAAAAACACGGGTAACTTGCTGAAATAAGCGCGTGCTGGGTTTTTAATGCATACATACTGCTGTAGATTACTTTTCATGTCGACATGATTTTTTCTGCTCGTTTGTTGGCAGGCGCGTCATTAGACCAGAGAAATCCAGGGTGAATATCCCTCCCTTTATTGAAAATAATTAGTCCTGGCTAATTCTAGATGGGTTAGCTTTATTAACTCATTTTCCAATTCAAGAATAATGAAGTGGCAATCGAAGAGACGGCTTCTCTCCCTCATGTGATCTAAAAGCGACAAAATAATGGGTTGCATTCAGGACAGAAAAATAATTTAATTATAATTAGGTCTATGCACCTGCACTTGGCAATGGCATTTCAGACTAGTAAGTGGTTTCGTCCGTTTACACTTTCCAAACGGACAGCTGTCTATTTTTTATTTATTTTTTTTTTTTACTGTGACCGAGCTGCAAGAACAGGTGCATGTACTTGTCGCCGAAATTACCTTTGTTCGCTGAAGAGTTCTAAAATACCATCGCCGAGTGACGGTACATAGACCCAATTATAAACAAAATTATTTTTCGGTACTGAATGTGGCCCATTATTTTGTCGCTTTTAGATCGCATGGGGGAGAGAAGCCGTGTCTTCAACTCCTACTTGATTATTCTTGAATTGGAAAATGTGTGAATGAAGGAAAACCATCTAGAATTAGCAAGAACTAATCATTTTCAATAAAAGGAGGGATATTAGCCCCAGAATTTTCAGGTCTAACAACGCGCCGTGTGTTGGCCAGCAGTGTTGACTGTTCGCAACAGTAATGTCTCACCTTGGCAACTTGACCGCTTTCATAATGTGAACGTGCAAAATCTCTCCGCAGTTGCATGCATAACAGCTCGTGTGCCTTCGCGTGCACGGCAGCTTTCTGGGAGAGGGTCTTAGGAGTACAGTGGAGAGGGAGGGGGAGGGATCTGAAAGTTCCTTTTTTCAAATTTTTATGCGAATTTCTCTCTCTCCTCAAAGTTACCAACTTCAGCTTAAACGATGAGCATAAATAGGCCTTTATTCCTGAACAGTTCTCAGTCATTTTCATAATTAACAGAAGGTTCACTCCGAGAGCGCTCCACACTTTACAGGTGCTGCTTGTTCTCCCCGATTAGGAAAGATGACAATCATTCATCAGGACGCGCATTTTCTGTATTTAAATCAATGTTGTTCAAAATTGCAGGCCTGCGAACTCTCAAGCAAATAGCTTGAGCCGCAGGCTTTTTATAACCTATATAACTGCCAAGTGCCACTTTTGATTAAAAAAAAAAAAAACACCCAAGCAATACCGAGGGCGAAAAGCAATATTTCATTGGAACGCAGACCATATCAATCAACGCGAAGCATTGGTCTATAAGTAAGCAAATTATTTTTCTGTACTGAATTTGGCCCATGATTTCATCACTGTTCGATCGCATATGGAGAGAAACCGTGTCTTCAGTTGCCAATTACGATAATTGAAAAACGCATCAATAAAGGAAAATAATTGAGAACTTGCCAGCATCAAAAGGGATGCGTCTGTGCCACCCAAATTCCCTGTTCTAGACACGCCACTGGATAATTCGTTTGATAGGACATTTACAAGCAAAGAATAATTTGACTATCTGATCAGTCGGACTTTGCGTTCTGCGCATGCTTGAGCAGTGTTGTTGCTGGAAACATCGAGTGACGCAAACGCCTCGGCCCGACCGAAAATACACTTTTGGACGGACAAAGAGACGTTTTATGCTTCATCAGCCCCAAGAGTTAAATATCCTGAAATTTATATCTAGGATGAAAATGTGGAACGGCGATTTTGTCGAAATGCCGGTTGATCAGTTAGCCACAAGTAACTCTATACCGCTAAAGGGGCTACAGCGCCACCTAGCGTAGCGGAGCGACACTTTTATCATTTATCAGAAAAAAAAATACAGAAGAGTTAAGCGCAAGGACAAAGACTGCACAATCTGCTGTTAGGTTTCATTGTTTTTGCAAATCACATTGTCTTGTTTGTATTAATTTTTTTTTTTTAGCTAGACAAATTTATTTAAAATAAATGTAATTATAATGTACATTGATCAATTAGTGATTATTCTCTCAACGTCCAACAATCAAAAGGTGTGTTCATAAACATTGCACACCACGCATATCGCTCCCCGGCCTTCGCCACATTGGTCTCAAAAAAACCCAGGGAAAATCCTGGTTGTATGTTGCACCACAGCACTGCAATCGTACGGTGTTGCGTACGTAACCCTGTTGATCAAGCAAAATATGCCTCCTCTTCCAATTATTAAGATACCCTTCAGCTGATCATATTAAACTACTCATATTGCATGTATAATATTACTGTGGTCAGACTGTACCAGTAGATCAGCTGTAACCCTTGAAGTTCCAATAAAATGAAAACTAAGACGGCCCCTCCCCATTATGGAAAATAAGGCTTTCAAAGCCATGTTTGTCTTGGGAAATCAGAGGAAATTGGTTTTATTCTGAGTTCTGACCCATGCAAGTTAAGTTTAGTAAAGTAATGTTTATTATTTCCATAAGACCTCTCTTGGGGTAAGAGAGAAAAACAGCATATATACAATAAATTAAAATGGCACAATCAACTTGACTGTAGTCAAGTACTTGTTGATATACACAGAACAGGCAGTGATGGATAAATATACTACAAACGTTTAAATTGAAGCATAATCTCTTTACAAAATTTTGCAAGATTACGGTAGGTAAGAATGTCTTCCGATTTAAACAGCATGTCCATTTAGTACACACTGGTACTCAACCTGATATTCGCAGGTAGGCATTTATTTCTTCCAGCACTAAAATGACTACATTCAAATACGTACTAAAACTCATCACCAAGTTTTCCTGGGTAAGAGTTTACACAATCGATGAGCATAATCAGTACCTTGGCGTCTACCTATAACTACTGGGATGCCTCTACTTTTAGATTGAATTTGTGCCTTTTCCACATTTTCATAATCTAGCTTGAAATTTACACAGCCTCAGTGTCGTGTACAACACCCAAATTTAAAATTGTTCTTTATCATTTGTTCAAAATGATGTACAACAGTAGTAATAAAGATTTTCTGACTGTTGGTCCAGAGCAACAATAAAAGCCATATTTCCATGAATTCTCCTTACAGCTTATGATTAAAAAGTACTTATTCATTTGTCCCATATGACAGGAACATTTCTCAGCTGATGACAGGAGACCTATACAATGGAGGGCATCACATGAATAGAATTTTCCACTGGACCTTCTAAATTCAAGAGGATGCAAGACAGTCCAGAAGACAAGGACTCCGAAGACATATCTTGCTGACAAAAAAAGTTTTATCAGAGTCTGCGGAATTCTACAGAACGAGTCACGTGTCAAACTGGTGCCATAGAGGGCCAGGAGGCTGCAGGTTTTCATTCCAAACAAAACCTCCACCAGGTGATTCGCCTGATTACCTCACCTTCAAGCAGAGAGAAGGAACTAATCAGTGAAACCAACTGGTGGAGGTTTTGGTTAAAATGAAAAAACTGGCGCCATGGAGGGCCAAGAGGCTGCAGATTGACACCCTCGTGAGGACTGACGGCTAAATTTTCGTTTCCGTGATGCAACGTCTGGTGTCGCCGCATCCAACTAGTTTGGGATACATTCAGACAAATGTCATCAGGTCTGTAACCGGCAGCTTCATATTGTCCACTAAAAGCCAGAGGAAAACTTGCTCTGGTGGAGTAATGTGAACCTTGGGTTTATCGTCTGTCCCACAAAACAGTCTTGTCAATTGTAGAAAATGCACAATTTCACAGGGTGTCTTTGTCCGTGTTCATCCTATTTGCCCATGTTCCCTCAGCCAATTTACACGGACGGCTATGATGTAACCAACATCCACGCCTGAGAACCCAATGCACCCCGGCTGAGTGGCCAGACCGGAGTTCCGTATCAAAATAGGCTGGCCGGCAAGATGCTGGGAACAGCATATAATGCCGTTTTAATAGCTTTTTGTGTTTCGTAGCTAGTGTGTATTCGCCACACCGATTCCACAAATCTCGTCACTTCAATACCGACGTGATTTTCCACAAGCATGGAGGCGAAAAATACGCGAATACACTTTTTTCCCCATTGACTCAGAATGTAATCTGTCGTGCGAAAAATTCGTTTCGCGTCCGGTGTGAAAACGGCTTTAGAGGGACATATAAACCGATGTCCACAGTACATGTTCCGAGCGCAGACTGTGGTCCAGGCTTCGTCCGTCCAGTAACATTATTCCCATGAATGCCAGACAGCAACTAAGCGCATATAAGCTACATTGCTAACGTTAGCTAGTTCACATGGCTGTTAGCTCTATAGACAAAACCCCCGAGCTCTCCAGCTGACAGCGGACTCTGAAACAACAACTTAGCTAACGCTTCGCAGCTAACGTTCGTAAGACCTCCAGTCGCTGCTGTACTAACGAGTTCCCTAGCAAGCTAGCTAGTTCAGCTATTGTATTGATCAGTTGCTGCCAGCAAATAGCCAACCTAACTAAATTAGTCAAACGTTGATCGCAGAGCCACGCTGCAGTTGAATATTTAAACTCAAAACGCAAAATGAACAGTGATAAAACAACATTTCGAAAATCCAGTCAATGAACGTACCCAGCGGTCGTTACTCCAGCGACGAGCAACGATGACCGAAGAATGTGGCTGTTTCCGCTTCAGCAGCTTATATTCAAAGATACAGCGCATTAAACACGCAGGCAGAGGAGTTAAGTCAACCTCCAATAACTACTATAACTTTCACTAGCTACTGGCCACTACTTCTCTTTCTCCCCCAACTAGTACGAGCACTTCTTCCTCGGCTGCTATACTTCTTCTTCTACGATGCGCTTTTTCTTTCAAATACACTCGGGACGCCTTCGACCATTTCCGGTGATTTCCGTTATTCGAAAAATTTTACCGTATTGATGTGCGTATAAGTACATAACCTGTAAGTGAGTATGCGCCTATATTCGAGCACAGGGGCATTTTACCCGCTCGCAAACCATTTTTTCCACATCTGAGCGCATCCAAGACTATTTTGACTTAGGATAGAAAAAACAGATTACAGTATAAATCAGCAACGCCGAAAGGGGAGTGATTTCTGTGGGAGGATGTCGTCCATATATGCACAGATGCAGTTATAGTGTATATTAGTGTGCGCCTGAATGTGGGACAACATAATTTTTCCAATGATACAAAAATATTCATTACTTCAGTTATAGGCTCATGCGCTGATATGCACGTCTATGTTATGTTCGAACAAAAATGGCCTAGGCCACAGGGGCTGGCCAAGTCTGACACAAATCCAAACCCAGCCCCGTTCTCTCTCCTTCCAAGGAATTATGCAAATAATTACTGCCACTGACTGGCTGGACTGTCATCACACTGAAAATCCCAGGTAAGGGAGGGTGGAAACCCAACAGTACTCAGCCTTTTAGGACCATGATTTGGGCAGCCCTGGTTTAGGGGGTTCTGAGTGTTCTTTAATGGTAAGGATTAGGTAACTGTGGGTGAAGTTGATTTGAATGATATGCATTTTCAGGATCTTGAAGCGACCTCATTCTCGAATGCATTCTTTATTTCGGAAATAAACACGGGTGCTATAAACAAAGCATTTTGGGATTCCTGACTCTTCAAAGATTGGAAAGTGCTGATAATTCAGCCCAACTTTCCACTTCACTCTCTGTTATCCAATGCCAACCTTCTCAAATACCTCTTCTCCTGCAGCTGTGTTTGGACTGTGCTCTTGTCCACATGCTTGGCACGGGCTGCACGGGGCCACTGCTGTTAACACTGCTGCCTCACTGCAAGAAGGTTGTGGGTTCGAATCTGGCCTGGGGGTTTTCTGTGTGCAGGTTGCATATTCTCCCCTGGTTCGCGTGGGTTTCCTCCAGGTACTCCAGTTTCCCCCACCCAGAAAAGCATGCATCATAGGAACACTCCTGCCAGTACCACTGACAAAAGAACTGGCTTTAGAACTGGAGTTGGTCTCCTGGCACTGCTCTGTGGCTGCCCACAGCTCTTAACAATAGGATGGGTTAAATGCAGAGGACAAATTACCCAATGGGGCTCAATAAAGCGTATATCCCTCTCTCACTTTACAGTGTTCTCCATATCAAACATTGACTATTTAATGCTGTATACAGTGAATGACTGCAATTGAATAGTCAAAAAAATGACGTTCTATCGTAATTTCGCTTATTTCAGTAAGACATCGCCAAATACCCAATTTTGTACGTATTACAACAACATGGCTTCATAGTTAAATAGTATCTGTGTCTTAAACTGGCCTGCAAGCAGTCCAGACCTGTCATCCACTGAAAACCTTTGGCGCATTATTAAACAAAATATATGACAAAGGAGGCCACAAAATGTCGAGCAGCTGAAATTCTAGAAGTCAGAATGGGAAAACAGTTTGCCTTAAAATCAACAGCAGTTGTTCTCCTCATTTTCCAAAAGCTCAGAGTGTTGTTCAAGGTCCCCTATTATGCCACCAGGTGCACAGCTAATTAGCCATTATGAGCCAGTTCAAAGTCTCCCCTACCTGACATCACAAGGGGGAGTGACCACCCAAAATGATGAAATCTGATCGACTGCCTGGGCTGAAGGTGAACAGTTCTTCTTGCCTCTGGTTGGTTACTTCCCCTTATACTGTCAGGAGGGAATTTTTAAATGGCTTGTACAACCCCAATTCCGAAATAGTTGGGACCAAGTGTAAATTGTGAATAAAATCAAAGTGCAATGGCTTTCAAATCACACCAGCTAGTATTTTATTCACAATAGAACAGAGATAACATAGCAAATGTTGAAACTGAGAAATTTTACAATTTTATCCACAAAATGAGCTCATTTCAAATTTTAAGGCTGCTACAGGTCTCAAAAAAGTTGGGACAGGGGCCTGTTTAGCATGGTGTAGCATCCCCTCTTCTTTTTAATGCAGAGTGGAGGCATCTGGGCATTGAGGAGACAAGTTTCTTGAGTTTAGCCATTGGAACTCAATTCCACTCTTGTTTAATACAGGCTTCCATCTGCTGGAGAGTTTTGAGTCTCCTTTGACAGACTTTTTGTTTAATTATGCGCCAAATGTTCTCAATCGGTGAAAGATCAGGACTGTAGGTAGGCCAGTTCAGCACATGGACTCTTTTAACACAAAGCCATGCTGTTGTAATAGCTGCAGAATGTTTACATTGTCCTGCTGAAATACACAAGGCCTTCCCTGGAATAGATGTCATCTGGAGGGGAACATATGTTGCTCTAAAACCTGTATATACCTTTCAGCATTCATGTTGCTTTTTAAAACATGCAAGTGTTACACACCATATGCACTAATGCATCCCCATACCATCAGAGATGCTGGCTATTGAACTGAACGCTGGTAACAGGAGGGGTGTTCTCTCTGCTCTTTAGCCCAGAGGACACAACGCCCATGACTTCCAACAGGAATGTCAAATTTGGACTCATCTGACCACAGGACACTTTACCACTTTGCTACAGTCCATATTAAATGAGCCTTGGCCCACAGAACATGGCGGCACTTCTAAATCATGCTCAACAATGGCTTCCTTTGAACATAATAGAGTTTTAGGTGGCATCTGTGGATGGTTCGGCGGACTGTGTTTACAGACAGTGGTTTCTTTAAGTATTCCTGGGCCCATTTAGTAATGTCAATGACAGAGTCATGCCGGTGAGTGATGCAGTGACGTCTGAGGGCCCAAATATCACAGGCATCCAGTAAAGGCACAGAGATTTTTCCAGTTTCTCTGAATCTTTTGACGATGTTATGCACTGTTGATGATGAGACCTTCAAAGCCTTTGCAATTTAACGTTCCAGTTTCTCTGAATCTTTTGACGATGTTATGCACTGTTGATGATGAGACCATCAAAGCTTTTGCAATTCAACGTTGAGGAACATTGTTTTTAAAGTATTCCACAATATTTTTACACAGGCCTTCACAGGTTGGAGAGCCTCTGGCCATCTTTACTTCTGAGAGACTCAGCCTCTCTAAGAAATCCCTTTTATCGCCAGTCATGTTACACACCTGATGCCAGTTAACTTAATTACTTGCTAAATGTTCTTTCAGCTGATTCTCTTATGTATTAATTGGCTTCCATACACAATGTTTTTATTTGGATATTCACAAATATCTCAGCGCTGACTTCAACAGGGTGGTTGAATGAATGAACGAGGACAAGCTGTGTCTGCACAGTCGATCAATTCACCAGTGGAAAACTGAAAAAATGAAAACTTTAATAAGAGTGTGCACTGCTGAAGATAAATGGAAGTATTTGTGGAATGTTCATTTTCAATAGCCGTGTATGCAGCGGAGTAGGGATATTGTCTTCTTCTGAATTAGGGCAAAAATGGAAGTATTTTGCGTATGTTATCACTGTCAGTGAAAACAGCTTTTACCATGAAGCAGAAAGCTTGCTCAGTGATCTGATCCCAATTAATGTCATTGAGCATCTAAATATTGTAGCGTTGGGCTGGGGTGGGCTACCATACAATGAGGTGAACAGACAGACAAACCCAAAAAAGACAACAAATGAACTACTTTGTCAGAGGCCTTTTAATGACATCTGAATGCTCAAATAAAAAAAAAGGGCTAATTAAACAATAAAAGGACATCCAAGTGAGAAAATACCATTCAAGAAGGGAGAGCAAAACAAAAACATCAGTGCCCAAGCTCCCTACAGCACTCAAAAATAATATTTTAGCCAAACCTCTGTCAAAGCTGTCTCACTCTCCATACCTGGTAGAAAGTGTTCCTGATCTCGCAATGGGCCACATCTAATGTGATTATAAGTAACCCACAGCTGTAGCCCAGTCCTTTATTAAGTAGGGTACTGCCCTCTGGTGGACAGCATGCCACACTGCTCCTTTCCATTCACCACAATATTTTCCAAAAATATTCACTTGGTTATGATAAAAAATAAGTATTAATATTGTTTATACCATTTCAAACTATTACTTTAGGATGAGCTTGACACATGGATTGGGGTGGATTACTTTGTAAAAACTTCAAATGATGGACCTCAACCATCCACAGGAAAAAACAAGAATAAGGTTAGCAGGCTTGCATGAAGAAACCCATTAATTTTCAGAGGAGCATTACAGCACAATATTATTTCACATCTCATTAGAGCGATTATGTCATTTGATTAAACATTTGTCCTCCTGGAGTCCTCAGATGGCCTCTCTGGAAACCTGCCAAGACTCAGCTTCGAGGACAGTGCAAAATGCTCATAAATATGAGACTGTAATGAAATAAGATGTATGATTTGCCCACTGTTAAGCCGCTTTCACGCTGGACAAGAAAAGAATTATTGGCACAACAGGTTACATTCAAAGTCAATGCAAAGACGCGAATGCGCGTGAAATGCGCGCATTCGCGTCTTTGCATTAACTTTGAATGTAACTTGTCGTGCGAAAAATTCGTTTCGCGTCAGGTGTGAAAGCACAAGAAATTCTTTTTTGTATGAGAAATTCTAGTTCAATTATCCTTGACTTTAGTTTCATGAATATCATCAATAATCCTGAAAAACAAAGCCCCAAAAATTACCCAACGGAAGAGACTAAGATACCAAGAGAGCTGAAGAGCAGTAATCATTTCATTTTGGGCACGTCAGGCTCGCGAAAGGGGCGGGGGCAGTAATGGGGTAAATATAGGGCATTTTACATGCACATTATATAAATAATATATCAAACATTCATCCTCAAGCCTGGGATAAAACAACCATAAAAATAAAATTTAGAAACAATACAGATCTTGTGCCAAGTTATAATCTCTGAACAAATACCAGTAATAACTTACACATATTATCAGTAAAAATGTCTCATTTTAAAGAATAAGAAAGCCTACGGTAAACTTACTTTGTCATATAAAGTACATAATGTCTGCCATCCAATATGATGAGCCATTATTTAAAAAAAAAAAAAAAAAAAAGGACACCATGATCCCTGTTCCAACATCGCATAATCCTAGAAACGTCAGAATTTGCTATCGCCACCATAGAAAATAATTAGCCAATCAAACAACAGTTAATAAATACTCAGTCCAGACTGGCGCGTGATGTCATGAGGGCTGGCCATGACTTTTGAGTGCATGAAGTCACGGTGTAAGTATTGAAAGTTGCGTTTATGATTAAAGGGGCAATAAGCAGAAATGCATCATTTCTAGAGTGAAGGATTTAAAAATCGGCATGCGAAGAACAAGAGGTGTAATTTCATCTGGAGTATAGCAGGACGTCACATACCCGCTCTCTGTGTTGATCTGCAGCCCATTGTTTACAAGGCCGGTCCGGCTGCGCGTTCATGTACGTTCATGTGAATCGGCGCCTCCTCCTTCCCGAGAACGCATTCACACAGCCAGTGAGCAGTGGCAGAGCGTATTGTTTATAAAGCTAAATGGCGGAGAGCAGAAGGAAATGTTCGCCTGAAGACGAGCAGGATCCAAAATTACTTCTAAAGAAACAACGGTCGTTGGCGACAAAGTTGTCAGATAAAGAAAGGGACAGAACCCTGATTAATATTACCTTTGCTTGTCCAAGGTGGAGAGCACTGCGAGAGCAAAAGGGGCTGCAATTTGACACGGAACTACTAGCTCTTCTTCTCCTGGACAGAATGGACCAGGCGTTATGGATGTGAGTAGCCAGGCAGCCAGCTAACATTTGCTATTAGCGCAAATCTGCAGTTTTGTGAGCATTTCAGGTTTGATTTAATGAGTAGTAACGGCCCAAAAACCTACACTGGCCCGTCATTTTGCCGAATAGCAGAGGTAGAGGGAGCGTGGCTCCTGACACAGTTTGTTTTGGTCTACAGGCAGTGCACAACAGCAAACCTGGCGATGAAACGATTTCGCTTATTGCCCCTTTAAAAGTCTTCTGAGAAATACAAGTCGCTTGAATTATGACAAATCGTTTGCTGGAAATCTCTATTTAACCCTCTAAAATGCATAACGCGCGGCTGTTGGGTGTTGCAATGAAACTGGAGATCTGAACCCGACTGATGAGACCTTTCACCAGTTTATCTTTAATACAAAACAGACACTGGCCCTGGTGACGTGGGCATCTTCTTCAACCAAACGAACATGGCAGCTTTCTCGTGCTGACTTATACCCAACATTTACACAGTGTGCTCGGTGCAGAAAAATAAAATGAATAAATAATTGTTTCTCCTTTTGGATAGCAGAGATTATTGTGTTTTAATCTGCAATGTAACTTTACTTCAGTTTTTCTTTTTCTTTAATTTGTCTCTGATACAGCGCAAAAAGTGCATTCAGCACCATCCATGAATTGATTCCCCTGTAAACATTTTACTGCACCTCATTACATAGGCTACAGGTTCTTCTCAACTCCTCAAGCAAATTTACCCAGTACCTAATGCTAGGAAAAACTAGAGACAACATCAAAACAAAAACAGACCAAACTACAGGGCACCCAGACAGCCCACATCTCTACCAACAAGTTTTAATCCTCTAGCATTTATAATCAGCTGCAGAATCCAGATTGGCCTGGAAATTTAATCAACCCTCCCCATTCATACAGTCCATCTTCCCATAAAATTTGTGGTAATCCGGCGAATAGTTTCTGAGTAATCCTGCTGACAAACACACTCATAAACAAATAATAATAATGCATCAGTTTTATATAGTGCTTTTCTGGGCACAATGCGCTCTTCTGGGCATAATGGATACATTATTCATTCATGCTCTGATGGTGCCAAACCACATTTTTGTAGCCACAGCTGCCCTGGGGCAGGCTGACGGAAGCGTGGCTGCCAGTACGTGCCTACGGCCCCTCCGACCACCACCAAACACTCGCACACAGCCAGACAGGAGTGTTCCTATATTGCATGTTTTTGTGGGTGGGGGAAACCGGAGTACCCGGAGGACACCCACGCGAACACGGGGAGAACATGCAAACTCCACACAGAAAGGCCACAGGCTGGATTCCCACGACCTTCTTGCTGTGAGGCAGTAGTGCTAACCGCTGTGCCACTGTGCTGAAACACACACACAATCACACACACACACGCACACGCACAAACACACACACACAAAAGTGACCACAATACCTCGTGGCGGAGGTAAATCTGGCCAGGGGTAAATTTTTACAGCCACAAAATGGAATCTTGTAGACCTTTGCAGCAACGGAACTAAGCATCATCACTGAGGAGATATCGTTCAATAAATATCAGTCAACCCAGTACTAGGACTGTCCCATATGGTTCTGGTCCACAGCAGAGAAGAAGATGCAGACCACAGTGGTGATCAGCGTATGCATGGCTTCATACAGCAGCTTTGGGGAGAACACGCTCCAGATGAAGAGGTGGTAACGCAAGGCAGTGACGAGGACGATGTACACCACTGTTGGGATGGAACGAAGCAGGGCGAAGCAGTAACATCCATGGCCCACAGATGCCGGATGCCTAATGAGAGAAACATAAAAAGGACATTATTCCTCTTTTCTGGCCTTTGCTCAGGAGAGTCATCAATCATAAGAGTTATCTGAGAACTACAAGATCTTATTTTTTTTAAAAAGTACCAATCAGAACAGGGGTACAGAAGAGTATCCACAACAACAGAGGCGCCATGAAGCACAGTCAGGGACAAACATCAATAAGAGTCGTCAGAAGATGACATATTCCCTCCCAACCCCCGCAATCTAATCTCAGAAATCCCAAAATATGAAAAGGCACCAGTCTAGGACCTGATTAATACGCACAGCAAGTTTTGTTAAAAAATATTGAATACAGAGTTCTGCTCTGGCAACGAAATGTCCACGGACGGACGGACGGACAGACGACCGCATTATATGCCCGAGGGATAATAATAATAAGCGAAGATGTGGGACAAAAACACGAAATCAGGGCGGCTACCAAAAGGCCAAACGCACACCGACATTGAAGAAATTGCAAGAATTTCTTGTGGACACTAGTCATTCCTTGCGTCTGACAATAATTTCCGGTATTCTGCACATCTGTCTAAAAGGAAACCCTTTCTCACAATAAAGAACATCCAAGACTATTATGTCACATAATACATGTAATCACACTGCCCCACAAGGAAAAATGTGTCTGATGAGATAAAGGTCAAAATTTCTGGCCTTATTTCTACACCAAACAGTGCCTGGACCAAAAAAAAAAAATTGCACACTATATAACCTTGTTAGACTACCTGTAACTCTGATCACAGCGCACATTCATTGTGGCATTGTCTCGACTATCTTATGCAATGTTACAATATTTATTTCCGACCGCAGCTGCATCAATTTTGGGCCAAGATCTTGAACTGACGATGAGAGTATCAAACCGATCAATAAAGCCTTCTCCTGCAAATCCGGAAGTCTTTTCATTGGTTGAGGTCAGGACGCTGTTGTTGCCAATTAATTTGTGAAAATGACTCCTCGTGCTTGCTAAAGTACTCTTTCATAATTTGAGCAGGAATCTTGGTGTTGTCATCCTGGAATACGCCTGTAACAATGACATTAGCAATTGTTCGGTTGCTTGGAAGGGTTGCTATGATTTAAGTGAGTGGGCCGAATTTCCAGGTCAGAATGCTACTCCGTATTGGCCAATGTGCAGACGGATACAGATTAAGTTTCAGTGCATATTAAATAAGCTGGCAAAGTGAAGGGATGGCCCAGTAAAATAGAATTACAGCCGTTAGTCCATGCAGCATTAAACGGCCTGTTGTTCCTGCAGGTATCTTTAAGCCTTTGAATACTTGGTTTATGAAACCAAGACGAATAAGCTTAGTTCCCTTTCAGCGGACGTGATTAAGGCCTCCTTGAAATCAGTCAAGAGGAGAGGCAGTCCCTCTACAAACCCAACACCCATTTACATGCTTTAAGGACTCTAATGCCAGATCAGTTTAATGCCTTATAAAATGAAAACAAAAAAAAACAATGGATATATACAGAACCAAAAACTGAAATGATGTAATTGCAAGCTGCTGCATTATTCATAGCGAACACATCTGACAGGAATAATAAATCTTTCATGTCCATGAATAGTATCGAGTGACGCAGGAGTAAGACGAGACTCACCTGTCCTGTGCAGAGTTGAGGTAGCAGACTAAATGAAAAGCCCAGAGCAGCGGGCCGGAGTAGGTGTGAAAGGCCGTGAGGAAAATAGCTGGGGCTGCCACATAGCTCTCAAAGCCAATAAAGCCTGCGGAGATGTCCACAGTTCCAATGTTGTTGGAGTTTCCCTGCAGTAAAAATTCAGAAATTCATTTTAAAAGACAGGTAGTCAGATGAGTGGCAGTTAAAAATGCAACCCATTTACAGGAATTCTGAGGTAATTAATTTTCAGAAATAAGTGACTTTAGGGGGTACTAGCAGGCAGACCTGAGGTTACACATAGTTTAATTCATGAAAAAGTTTACCGTTCATGAAAAAAAAAAATCCATCATTAAACTTAAACGAGCCAACTAATTATCCTTGTTGAACTATAAAAGGTGCCTTTAAAAGCTAATATTTTTATTCAAAGCCTCAAAATGAAAACTCTCACATGATGAAAAACTTAATTATCACCATTAAGTGTATAGATAAATCAAAAAATGCTTCAATAACTTAAGACACCCTCACTTGACCACCTAAATGAAGTCGGCAAACGCAGGAGCTGACCAAATCGCAGATCAAAACTAGACTTGTCCAACCCCTTTGCAGTAATTACTTGACAGGAGGCGATAGCACAGTTTTGGTACTGTTGTAAACAGGGTCGGTCTAAGATGAAATAATTACCTACAGATGTGGCGGGGGTTTGGTTTCATTAAAGCCAATCATAGCAGCCACTGCAAGCCTCTTTAAAACCAGTGCATCTCCACCATAACAAACAGGCTGTTCTGTCAGATGAAGAACAAACGCAGCAGCGGAGGACATATCTGTCTCAACAAAGCAGAGCGTGGAGGGGTTTGGGCGAATAGGCACCAATCTCTTTTTTGCTTCAAACTGCTTTATTATCATGCAGATGTGATTAGGAGGTAAACCCCAATGAGTAACCTAAATAGCCAATGGTGTTTTAACAAAAGTCTAAGTTAAGCCTCTAAAATGTTTTTGCCAGTGCATGAGGTGGAAGATTTGGAGCATTTGTGAGCAAAAGGGACAGACTCAGCCCGGTCAAAAGAAAAGAAACTGTTCCCAAGAAGAGGCACTGAATATGTAAAATAGGAATCTCTCCCTGACCTGGAAGTAGAAGAATGCTTGTCCAAACCAGTAGTGTATGATGGTGGTCTGGGCAGCATCATAATGCAGGTCTTTCCAAATGTACTGGGCCATTGCTCTCTGGACGAACAGGCTGCCGGCCAACACTGGCATGTTGTGGGGTCGAAGGAGGAGGGCGCACAGGAGGACGATGCCGCTATACATCTCCCATAAACCCCTGCTCTTCTGCTGGGAGTCTGTAGCAAGAACCTGGGACCTCAACAGGTCCTTGAAGCCCGTGAAGAGGATACCCAGGATGAAGATGTAGACGAATCGAGCCTCTACAGTCCCTCTGAAAAAAGCAGAAAGCATCAATGTTCAGGAAACAGGAATATATCAGTGATTTACCACGTCTGTCACTCAGAGCCATGTGCTTGTGTCAAGTGACAAATAATCATGCTCTGCCATTTCCTCCATCGTCATTATAAAACTCTTTAATATTACAGACTATTTTCTCCTAATAATCTCCAGCAAAATTCAGCAGTCACTGAATTTAGAAGCATTTCTTTCAGTCACTGACTGAAAAGGATTGGCAACAAAGTTTTGAAAATGTAAATTCAATTTATAATTGTGTTAGTTTGTCCAATTGCCAAAGCTGGGCTAAATATAAAAATAGTTTTTCTTATACAATATAGTTTATATACAATATAAAACCTTTCAAGCTGAAATATACACATAACAAGGCCATCCTTATTCCTTAACTTCAAAACCATAATTTTGGCTCTGCATGCCTCCAGTATGAAAACTGTGTCATTGTCGTAATGCCTGTTACATGAAGGCACATTTAACATACTCTGGCTGCAAATTATCATCACTAAACAAACACAATCAGCATTATTCAAATTCAAAAATTCAAAACACTTCAGTCCAGTTTAAATTGACGAGAAGTCATTACGTTTTAGTCAACTTTTCGTAACATTTAATAGTCCGTCTTACAGCCATGAACCCCATTTCTTGCGTCAGACTATATATTGACCTCACTTTCCACTGATTGATCCGAAAGCTGTTTGCTATCCATAAGCTTGAACATTACCTGCACCAGATCAGGTTAGGGTTACCCTGGCAATGTAACTTTCTAAAAACACAGCCACTTTCATGCTCCGAGAAATAGGAACAGGCCTCAAATGCTTGTGGATGAGACTGCATGTAGTCATTTCAATATCATTTTTTTCCCCATTTTCATAGATGGGGCCAGTAATTCTTGAGCTGATTTTGTATTATTTATTCAAAAGTATTATATATTATTAACCCAAGTGGCTAATATATTAGGGAAGAGAAGCGAAAACTTTTTAATTTAATATCAAAGATCTTGTGCCATTACCATGCAGTTTGGTGGCAATTTCTAGACTTGAAATAAATTCCATAAAAATTTCTATAAATGCCAGGCTCCTCCAAGCTAGTAAAATGATAGCATACTCGGAGAAAACCTGGGTGTCAGTGCATGTGAAAGGAAGACAAAGGGATGAAATGAGAACTACCAATGCAGTGCCTACGCATGAATGCTCATATGAAAATTTACTTGGATAAATCTCGGGAGCCGAGTTGCCAAGGGACGAGTACATTTCCGATAGCTGCCCGGTAGCTGTACACTCCGAGCAGGCCGAGAGCCAGGGCGATCTTGGAAACCAGCGAGCAGCATTTCTGAACAATGCAGAAAATGAAGACCAGCGAGGCAGCAAAAATTAGGGAGAGCTCTGCCTTGTGTTCCAAGCTGCATTAAGAGACAAAAACAAACAAACACACAACAGTTTGCTTCCTTCTTTACACTCTATGTATTGCCTATTTTACAGCAGTAAGAGCAGCAGATCCTAATAACTTCTACCCAAAGGCACCCGAAGAGTTAGATCAGATCATTTTCAACACGTCCAACCCCAATTTTCCAGAACAGTAAGCCTCAGTCATCCAGAACATGACACCCATATAAAAACAAAGATTATAAATTTTACGCTGTTATTGCCAATGTACAAGCCACAAATAAGGTTTATAAGCAAATAGGCAAGTTTCACCAACAGACCAGAATTCTTGTTCACGAGGAGCAAAATAATTAGATATTGCTGGTAGCTTACACCTACATCCTGTGGCAGAGTAATGTAGACTAGCTAAGTGACAGGCGTGACAGACACCCTCTTATCATCAACACGAATAAGAGAAAGGAAATTATTTTTGGCCTCCCACCTCATTGTCAGCTGACTCCAGTGGCAACTATTTATATAAAACAAATGACGATAGATGCGGCCCTACCATGTACGGGCGATATAGAATTTATTCGTCAGAAGAGATTGTGAAGGAATTTTTGTTACAGTTATAGTTTTAAAATTCCCTGTTGTAGTGTTCAGTGCACTTGGATTTTATTACATTATAGTTTTACTGCTTAAAAAAATAATATATACTTGTTAGAAATGTAAATGCTCATTTTGTTCTCAGCTTTAGGATCCAAGGAAACTGTCTGTGGGAAAGTACTGACAGGAGGGGTCCATGCACCTGGATAGGAGTTATCGACTATTATGTCTAGGAAATGTCCCATCTTAGCAAGATAACAGAATTGTTTCTATCTGTGCCAGGCCTTGAAACTGAGCCCTACGCACAAGATGTGACTCCACCAAGTGCATCCCGAGAGCAGAAATTCTAAGAATAAAATGTTTGTGTAATTTTGTAATTGATTGCTCGAAGGATGCCTGACTAGAAGGGTATAAGAATTCCTTGTGAAAATTATTCAGCAGAGACTGACCTCTGACTGCTGTGGACACAGAGTCCCTGTTCGCGCTCTCATTCTGCAGAATTATATTGCAATAAGCAGTTGATCATGTTTCTTTTAACCTGCTCCAAGACTCTCTTATTACGACTCAAACTGAAAAAATCCTCCACAGAAATAGCAGCACATTTAATTGTTTGTAGACTCAGATCTTTTGGAGCCAATAGTCCAATTACCTTTCTGTGAGTTAAATAATTGATTCAGTTTCACCTTGTATTGTAGTATGGCCAGGCTCGGCATCTATGAAACTTCAACTACGAAAAATTAAACAAAAATGTTTCAAAAGATTATTAACCAACCTGTGGCGCACTCAGTTCAAGCAATTCAAAACACAAAAATTCTCAGACTTGCAAACGGTGGGCTTTAGTTTGACAACCGAAAGGCGTTTGGCAAATGCAAGTGCTAATGATGTTGTTAAAATATTCTCAAGATAGTAAACCTCGGACAATCTGTGATTTTTATCGACAACCTGAGGTTGTGGTGGGGGTTCGGTTCCATTAAAGGGCATCTAAAGTCGATTCCCATTGTTTTTGTTTATCAGCGAGCCGCACCTGCGCAACCAAACCGAAAGAGAAGGATCTACGGATGTACACAAAAATTTGGTTTATATGTATAAAATTGGTCATATGACAATGCAAGATGTCAACAAAAGCAAGTGATATGTTTGTAAACACTGGACGTTCAACGTACCGCCTGAGAATCGACTTTAGATGTCCTTTAAGCCCAGTCAGATCAGCTGCTGTCATTCAACAGCACCAACAGCTGAGTACCTAACCCAGTCGGCACTGTTCACATCACATATCTGGGGATTCACATTTCCTCAAAGCTGTAAGAGCCACAAAATCTAAAGGAAAATCTCCATATTCCAATTAGAATAAATAATATCCTTACCCTTCAATAAAGTTGGAATGAGATCTATCCAATCCTGACTTCTGGAATCAAATTTTCAACAGCATCTTCTCCATGAGCCATAATACTAATGTGCACCTCGTACAACACAAGATGGCCCACAGAGTTCACTTCACTTGACACAGGATGTTCCACATGGGATTGGTGCAACCTGGAATTTGCTCACACCGTACTCAACACACTTCCATGACACACACTTCCATACCTGCATACCTGTGAAATGCTTTTGGACATAAATCACCCCGCTACCTACTCTCCTAGGGAACCCCACCCCACTGTCGCCTTCACTCTGCCAGCAAAAAGAAGTATCAATAACCAACCTGAACAAGACACCAAGTGGGTCACTCCTTATGGCACTAACTATCAACAACAAAACTATTCCCGTGGACTGAAAAAAAAAAAAAAATCAAGGAACACAATACACATCACTCACTGTAAAACCCCCTTTTAGATAACATTTCACTACAAAAACTCTCTGTCTCCACTAAAAACACCTCAACGCATAATGATTCCACCGGACAGCCAATGAAAAGCAATTACTCAATATATGTGTGTCATCATAAGACTGTATTCCACAGTCTTCACTGGGCTTAGGCAAATAAAATACATAGCTCCCATCCTATAAATACACGTCTACACCAAGAAAAAAGACAAGCTACACAACTTACCTGTTGAACCAATGCCCCAGGTCGGGCAGGTGTGCCCACTGCACCCCAGTCTGGTTGAGGGACCGCAGCATGCGGCAGCAGACTAGAGCGAGCAGGGGTGTCGACAGTGCCAGCCATTTCCGGGAGCCAATTCCTTGTTCGGACATTGGGGACAGCAAGGATGGGAGGTCCTCTTTGGACGTGAGGTAAGAGCTGTCGTCATCGAAATTCTTCTTCTCCCGAAAATACTTGCGACAGACATCTTGGAAGATGACCAGACAAAGTGTGTTAATCAGGAAGTACCAGGTCTGGTGTTCTTCCTCAATAAAGCTACTGGATGCCAGGCTGAGCACATTGCCCACCGTCCCCATCAGGAGAAGGACATCCAGCTCCGAGAAACCAGAGTCGTTCGCGCTCTAGGACAAAGAGGGAACGAGAGAAGAGTTTGAGAGGTTTTTCATGCAAAAATAAAGACATAAACAGTTTTGCTAACCATCTGCTACAGCTCAAATAGACCACAACGAAGGGTGCTTCACAGCATAGAGAAGTAGCAATACACGCGTTCAAAGTTTATTTTTATCAATATGGCTATTCATCTCCTGCTTGGTTTTGATATTCCAAACAAATGAGCAACAGTTTTCAGAAAAACATGCAAACATGGGGTGGAAACTCCACCATGGGGCCTAATACCACTAGCACGGTGTTTAGGCGCCAACACGTTACAAAATTAAACAAACAGACAAAATTCAGTGGGCTTGTATTTAAAACAGATATAGGCCTACATGATGGATATCTTTATGACAGTAGATGGAGGTCAGTATCATTATTCCATATATGACAGAAAATAAAGCAGAAATTGGGCATAGGCCATGTGGTTTTGATCATTCAGTCCAACCAATTTTTTTTTTCTGAAAATAAATGAATAACCGTAATACGCCAGGGTCCATTTAAATTGGTTATTTAACAGTAACATTGTAAAAGTCCAATAACACTGAAAGAAGAATCGTGCGCAAATACTTTTGTCAGCAGAAGTTCCATACCTTTCTGACAACTCTAACATCAACAAGAAAAGAATCATTACATAGAAAAGAATGTTACCTAATCCTGGAAAAGGTTTAAAAAATACATTTCTGCAGGTATGACAAACTGCATGCAGAGACTGGTGATGATGCAGAATAGTTATTGAGTGCAGGCAGACACTCTGGTGGTTATCAAGGACCTTTCTGCTAAAATTACCAGATATAATCTAATTTTAGTGAACCAACTGTTAGCCAAGTGCACTTCATCTCTGTTTTATGTTCATTTTACTCGATTTGCAGTTCCACCATTTTCTATCTATGGATTTATTAGCTGTTATTATCATTCCATTTGTATTTAAAAATGATATTTTCCACTGCGTTATTATTATGATATTGCGCTGTATTAGGGAAGTGCAACAAAAAAAAAAGTTATTGCAGTCGTTGTTGCTTCAGAGGCAGGAAAAAGGCAAATCTAAATGATCAGTTCTCATAACTCCCCTTATGCCATGTACTTCCCCACCAAATCTTTCCCAAATCTGGAACCGCCAGAAACACCACGTCCACCTACAGCCAGTGTTATCGTATCCACAGGTGTCCGATATCAGCCTCACCTTCGTGCCGGTCTTTGGTCCCGGGACACTCGGGGCCAGCAGTCTGCCGGTCATTGACAGGAGCACACAGGTCATGGCAGAGACGGCGGTTATGGCGGCCAGGCCCAGAGCCCAGGGCAGACTGCAGAGGTAGCAGGACTTCACGGCGGAGGTGCACACCAGCACGTGTGCCGAGCAGCAGAGGAGCCACAGCATGTAGAAGGGCAGGGAGAGGAGAGCTGATATCAGGGGCACCTCCACTCCGGACCCCCGGCTCAGGGCCGCAGGCATCGCCAGCAGGAGGAGCAGCAGCGCCTGTCAAGCAGAAGAGAGCATTTCAGTTTACATTAGTTTACCGCCATAAAATCGTTCATTTTCACTAGAATGTGTTTTTACTCGTAAAAATGTGCGTATCCCCCCCCCCCCCCCCCCCCCTGCCTAACCCACTGGATGGATGGACAAATGGACAGGCACATACCAAAAGGCAGCACTGTAGGACCTGAGTACTAAGTATGAAAAGTTTTGTTAAGGTCATGCAAACCATTTGTGCATTATGCTCCGGACAGAACTTGGTCACATCCGGATGGACAGACAGGCACATAGCAAGAGGCACTACTCGGGACCTGAGTAGTAATTATGCAAAGTTTCGTTAGGATCATATAAATGGTTTTGAGGTTACGCTCTGGAAACGAAGTGAGAACGCCGACGCGAACACAAACACGAACGGGGACTGAGACTAAAACACAACATCTCCCCTCTCCTCCTCCGAGGAGACATAATATTTGCATGGTGATCGGCATGATGTATGCCCAGTCCTGTCCCAGGAGACCTCAACAAAGAAATTTTAGTTTCTCAAAGCAAATTCACAGCAGAATCTTTTTTAATCGCAGATAACTTGCTTTCATTACCGGTTGATACAGCTGGTTTAGCAGGGCTACAGTTTTACATATAATGCAGCTTTTATTTCCCCCAAACCAACAGAGTCCTAGATAAAAAAAAAAGTATTTCAGCAACTGCCAATGCTCAGTTTTTTTCATGTGTAGGCGAAGCCTTACTTGGTGTTGAAGTCAGCATTTGATTTCTAACATCTCAAGTCCGCTGTCATGTGTGTCATCTCTCACAGCACATACTTGCATAAGGTGTCATCAGAAATATATTTAAATTTACAGAAAATACCTTTTCCTGGGAGAGCAAGCAAGCAGTATACAAAGGATACAGGAGACCTATTCTCAACTGTGAGTATACCACCATATCTATGGCAAACTCACCTGCAGGACCAAGATCATCCCCACAATCATGGAGTACATGTCATATTTTCCCATCTGCTTGCTGAGGGCAGAGCTCATTGCCTTCATAGCATCCAGGTACTGTCTCAGAACCTTCTTTCCCAAATTACTCAGCACTTCTGATGTGTTCCCCTCCAAGTAGAGTTTCACCCAGCTCCCGTGAGACTTCTCTGCTAAGTGGAACTGCTCATATCCTTCTTCTGCAGAACAAACAATGGCATGTTTTAACGGCTGGCATAGCAAACTCCTTACAGACTAAGGTTAGCATGAGAAAATGAGGATAGCTGAATCTTTACAAGTACGACTTCACAAACCATAAAAGGATCCCTTCCAACCATAATACCTTGCTCACCTTTGTTGTCGCTTTCATTTCGGGCGTGGCCCTGACACGTGAAGAAAGGTCAAGAGACCAGTGACCATAGCGCAAAAAAGGGGGAAGTGGACCATGATATAAACGTGGACGTAGATGTTGAAGAAGTGGGGACTGTGCAACTGTCAACATCCGTAAATATATACGTTACGCCTGTTACACCATGCAGGCAAACGAACAAGGAATCAGGTCGAAAATAAAAATAAATAAAGAAAAAACTAGAGCACTCGGCAGCCGAGCACATGTATCCCCGAAGGCCCCCCAGTCGGGCCCAGATGGTCCCAGAGTACCCAAAATCAATAGGTGCCGTGAACTTACCATAATACATGACCCTGCAAAATTTGAAAAGAATCGATGCACTTATGTGGGCTGTAGAGCGTTCACAAGAAAATCTCTGCGGATGCGGACGCGTGACGAGGCCAAATTCATAGTATCCTCCGAACTCGTTCGTGTTTGTGGCAGTTTAACACCTCGGTATAGCAAACACACAAGGATGGACGAGGATTTTTTTTTTAACAAAGAAAATGTCAGAATTTAGACGGCAGATAAAATGGTGGACATCGCACTTTGGACGCGCAAGGTATCATGGTTGGACGGGATCCTTTAAAGATAAAACAAGGAAACATGACACAACATGTCCTCAAAAATGTATGAAAAGGGAATTCACTTCCTATTGGTTCAGGAAATGTTATTTTAACTTGGTTTTTATAGATGTACAGTGCTTAAAAAATGTATTTGACCACCTGTCATAAAAACAAGAAAAAACAAATATTTTTGAAATTTGCCAAAAACTTGTTTAAAACTAAAAATTATATTGTTATTTATTCCACAAATAACAAACTGAAACAACTAAATAGTCCTTATTCACAAATAAAAACCAAAAAAATATTTTGTATGGCCTCTTTAACATTTGCATTCTTGCATTCAACCACTAAAACTAAGTTTCATGCTCAGGAATGCAAGTGAATCACTGTTTTTTGGCATCTTAATCAAAAAATAACTAGGCTTATGCCGTCGGAGGCGACGGCTGGGGGTATGTCCCCGAACGCCCCCAATGCTTCAATTCCCCAATCCTTGAATCGACCTTGAATAGACTTGCATTTGGACTTAATTTCAGGTCAATCGTACAAATGGTTCCGAAGATATGGCCAAAATGGTAATTTTCCATCAAAAAGCGCCACCTGGTGGCAAAATATTGAACCATACAGGTATGATGTCATCATGTGACACGTTGTGAAGTCATGACCTTGCAGGTGCACATAGTTTCATGTCAACTGGAGAAATAGTTCCAAAGATATGGCAAAAATGGTGAATTTTATGTGACAATGCTCCACCTTGTGTCAAAATTTTGATCCAAACAGGTATGTCAACGTAGGACACATCCTCAGGTCATGACCTTTCATTTGCACTTGATTTGAGGTCAATCGGACAAACATTTCCAGAGATATGATAAAAACAGTGATTTTTTCAGTTTTTGGCCCCTGGTGGCCAATCTAGAAATTGTAAATTGTCCAAAATCGAATCAGTTCTTCCTCTTTATGATACTTACTTATATGAAAAACTTAAAATTTCTAATTGAAATATTACTGCAGTTATCGAATCAACACGTAATTCAGTTTTTGGCCCCTGGTGGCCAATCTAGAAATCGTAAATTGTCCAAAATCGAATCAGTTCTTCCTCTTTATGATACTTACTTATCTGCAAAATTTGAAATTTGTAATTTAAATATTACTGAAGTTATCACGTTAACACGTAGTGCGTCGGCGGCAGCGGTCGGACCAAAAACATAATATCCCCCATTAAAGTGCTTAACCGTTTTTTTTTCCCTGCTTTTTTGTAAGACAGTAAATTCGAAAATTCAAGGATAACAGCCATAATTATATTTTAGCATTAAAAATATCATTTCAATTAAAAGAGATTGTGCCTACAGGTGGATTAACCATTACAGAAACATAAAAAATAAATGATTTTGGTAATTAGCAATACTGTTAATTTAGGGAAGCTGTGGCGTAAATCTTACATCGAGTGGTGGTCTAATAAATTTGTTATGCACTGTATGCAGAATTCAGGCTGTCATAACCTTTATGGAAGGTGGGCATGCTGTCCTTCAGGAGGCGGGTCAGTTGGAAGCCGTTAAGATGCGAGAGGCGAAGCTGGTCTCGGAGTGAGGTCTGCTCAAACACGGGATGGATGAGGCGTCCCACACTGTTCTGGGAGATGGGCAGACCCATCCCAATGGCCAATGTGGGCAACAAATCCACCTGTTCCACAGTCCCAGGCTTTTCCATACCCACTACAACAAATGCAAAAGGTTTACATAACTTCTATGCCCAATAGAGGAAGAAAAGAGCACCAAATGTCATCATTCCAACAACAAAAACCACAATAATCATCTTGGATAAGTGTATTAAAAAAAAAACACGCAGGAAGAGAATTTTTTTAAAACTTACCATCACATTTACATTGATTCACGTGATACTGACTAAAAAAAAAAAAGCTCAGCATTCAGCAATTCTTTTTGAATTTCTACACTATTGCAAAACAGACAAAATGGCTGCTAGTCTTGAGAGAGCATGTAGAAATGACCATCTCCACATGAAGAGATATGACTACATACCGAGGCAAAGGCTAATTTCAGAGAAAACCAATCAGAAACCAATTTGATGATTGGATAGCCTGTATTCACATGAAAAGCATCGTTCTGAGCGAAATTTGATTAAATAGCCAAGTTTTGTAAAGTTTGGACTTTCAGATCGAAAGATATAAGCCAAAGAAATCAGTATGGGCCACGCCCTCAAATTTGATAGATGCATAATTTTTAAAGGAATTGAGGGATCTAAATTCCAGTGAAAACTAATTGGCAGCTTTGTCCGAAGATGGTTTCCACCAAGTATCGAGAGAATTGAATAGAATGAATGGCCTCAGACTAGTTTTATTTACATTTACTTTCCATATTTTTACACTGGCAGAACATAATGTAAGTTGATAGCAAAAATATTAATTTTGCGAACAACTAAATATTGAAAAGATGACAAAACTTTACCCTTCTTCTTGAAGAAAGGGCTGATTAGCACCAATGGGGTGTTAACTTCAGGATCCGATGACCCCCCGTGGCTCCCGATCTCAGACATCCCATGGTCCCCACACAGTACCAACAAGTTAGGCAAACTTCCCTCCGTCTCCTGTGGGTCAAATATGATGAAAATTCAGTGTTCAACTCCACCCGCTGTGTCCAAAATTGAAACGCCCAGTCACACATGCTCCATGGCCACTTAACTCAATACACTTTTGTTTTCGTCTGCATTGGTAATCAGGATCTAAATGAGGAAGTGAATAAATGTGCTTGACAGAATTTACCTAAGATGTCACTTTATTAATTAACCTGTTAAGACCGGATGCAACACCAGCAGTCGGTTGAGGCAACAGTGACTGACGGTAATAGGACTGGAAGAATTTACATTGTACTCGCGAAAATGCACACAGCATGCATCTACAAAATGACAGAACAGGTCCTAAAGATCAGACGTTTTTCGCATTTATCCTGGAGCATAGTCTTCATATTTATCCTGTCAGGTATTACTGTGATTTACCTTGCTGTATCATGGCTTACCATAGCACTGTATGCACATCTCCATGGACTGAACATTTTGATGCGTTTGGAGTGTTTACATAACTCCTGGACCTACTTCTGATAAAAAAGAGACGTAAATCTGACTTTCCTCAACTATGGGACTTTTAAGACTTGTTAGCCAGAAGAACAGGACAAAATAACACCTGAAACACTGAATCACTTAGAGTCTTCAGTCACTCAAAAATTACCAAGTGTTGTGAAAAGGATGGTGTAAGAATCAAAATCTCTGTTTATCTTGAAAACTCAATAAAATTAATGTATTGAAATACATTACACTGTTTGCGATGTAATACTGGTCAAAAAATTATTTACAAATTACTGCTTTCAGTTTTAATTTAACCCTTGATTAACCGAACCCATTTCCAATTGTGTAAAAATAATTTCCCTAGGCAAATATGTTGATTATGGGCCAATATTTGGAAAAATTGTTAAAAAAAAAAAAAAAAATGGACCTTTTGGCCACCTTTCCAAAATGTTGCAGATCTGATACATTGGGTAATAATGCGAATAGAAAAATTAAAGTGACTGACCATTCAAGTTATTCTCAAATGTTTATTTGGCAATAAGAAACAAAACCAGCAGGGTGTCCAGGCTGTTAACCCTATTACTTCATGTAGCAGATATGCTACGGTGGTTAATACAGGGTTAACATACTCTCCCAGCTTTTTTTTTTTTTTACTTGGGCCATAATTGGAATGAATTAAAACCGAATGAATTCTGAAGAGGTGTAGAATCGAAACAGTGGATTGACTACCTTGGAGATGAGTGCGGAGTGGATCTTCTTGACGATGTTGTCCATCTCGAGGAGTTTAGGGCCAATGAGGGAGCTGTACGGGCCACTCAGGTGTCCAATATGGTCCAGACCCAGGTAGTGCAGGATCAGGACGTCCCAGTCATCTCTCACTAAGGTGCTGTCAAGATGCCGAGTCACATTGTTGTCCACCTAGGGTAAGAGGAACGTGTTAGAAAGCGCTCTCCCTCACCAGAGGGAGCAAACCATCGAATGAGGGAATATCTCCTGGAATGAAGGTACTCTATCCCTCCAGTAAAGTTTTACGCTTGTAGACTCCACGCCAAGGCATGTAAAGCTGATCTAACAGCTTGTGGACGGCCCAACACCTCACTAAGACTGTTTATGTAAATTTTTCCACCAAAATGTCTCCTATTTTTGTCTTCACTTAAAGGGAACTTTTGATAATCCAACAATAATTGCCGTCTCTGTCCAAGACAGGGTCAGGGCAGGGTCCAACGATAAGGATTGCCTGACAGCCCAGTGCCAGTAAAACAAAACTTTGGGTCGATAAACTCTATCAGCCAGCCGCCAAATCGGGCCTCTGATTGAGAAAACAAAAAAACCTTTCATTCAATAATTTTCCAGATTCACGAGCGATATTACAACGTCAGCTCCACTCTCGACTTCACTCCACTCTGACTGGCCTTCCTTGCGAGATCGTGAATAGATGGATGGAGACGTTGTCATCCTGAATGACACCACTCCCATTATGATAGATATGGGTAATCATACGATAAAGTTGATTGCTCAAAATAACAATTTGGAGTGACCCTTCCCTCTAAGAGAACAATTGGACACAAACCATTCCACGATAACGCCCCATCACATATTTCTCCACTCATTCAGGCTTTTCCCTTAATATGGCACCCTTCTGTATGCGAGTCTGTGTGAAATCTTAATCAGTGCCAGCAGAAATTTTGTTCGGGCTGGAATATCCTTGACCCAAATGCACAACCAGGCCAGAGGCAAAAATGTCATTTTTGAACCTTGGATGGTTTGCTTTGCCAACAGAAAGCTCCATAATAATTACCAAAAGATAAGCATTAATCCAGAGTGAAACTGTAACTGGTAGCCAGCATTGGCCCACGATCCTCACCGCAGCAGTCAGGCCCAGATAATACTGTACGTCTCTGTGAGCTCATCAGCACAAGAGTTGACATATTAAGATGTAAAACAATAGCAGAATAAGATATATTAATATTTAGTGTACAAAGTAAGACACAGTTGTCTCCAAATGTGGAACAATTCTCCATAGTCCCAAAATGTGCATGAAAGAACCAGTCTGATGGTCTGAGCAGAGATCAAAAATTTAAGAAGTCAAAGGAGCAGTGTCATGATTGCAGTGCATGTTCACATCTTTGGACAAAGTAAATCAGCTTGACTGCAGGTCAAAATCTATTTCCATCCTTGCTAATTTGTCACTGCTTTGCATTGGATTTATATATGATAGTTACTCGGGCGTTATGCTTGATGTAATGATGAGTTTTCAATGGAAATTTGAGGACTCAAAGCGTTATTTTAGGGCTTTAGCCAAAGGATATGAGTAATGTCAACTGGTTTGCCTTCTGCAAATAATCATAGAAGAAGAAGAACAAGGAGGAGTTTTTCGTCTTCTGTGATTTCTATGAATAATATGTCCCCTGCTCTGCAGCAGTGTGGGACAAATTAAGTTCAGACTAGCAGGAATAATGCAGGACGTCTGTAATGCAGTGACAAGATACTTTACATGGATTTGAATTTTACAGGTTTAGTATTACCTGTGGCAATTTTCTCAAAGCATTTCACAGCAGGCAGAAGAAACTGGAATTTTTACTGACACAGTAGTGCGCACAAGTTACAACTTGGTAGACCTTTGAAGGATCGTATACAGGCACTATTATGGGTTTCTCGTAGAACATGAATACTTCCATCTTTCAAAACCGGAAAAAAAACTGGGACAGCCACGGACAGAAGGGAATGATTAATGAAAGATTGGGCTGTTTTTAGCGCCACTTCTGACTTGTGTTCAATTTGCCTTCGGCTTTATGCCCAACTGATAGGAGAAAAGTAGTCATTCAACCAATACCAAAGTTTGGCATGATTTACTGGCAAGGCACAATAAAGTAAATCCACCAATCCATAAGGAAGAGCTAGATTTTCTGCTGTAGATTTCCACAAGCGCATAGGTTTGCACATGGATGAGTAGGGACATGTCCCCATCAAAATTTAGGGGAGAGAGAACTGTCCATAATGTTTGAGTAAACACGCAATCATATTAGATAATTCAATCTCTAGGACAACCAAGCATGTTATGCTAACATTGGATTGGCCAAAAGGGAGGGGGCTTGAAGGCTCACGTCACAATGCAAAAATGACATTTTCAAAGTATCGACACCTGCGGTCAAGTTACCAACAATCTTTGCAGAACACCGGTTTATTTCCAGCTCTAAAGCGGACGCATACCAAGCAGCTAAGAGTATAACGAGTGCTTGTTTTCAACCAAACAGGGAAAAAGAACAGATAACATCATTCTGTAAGGTCCTACCCTGTGATGCTGTGTATATATCTTTACTATAACCTTAGTTATAGCAATAGTCTACAACAATAACAACTCGTTTATTCTCAATTTATCACTTGCCTGGTGACACGATTGATAGCATTATGGTGACATGACAGCCAGATTACATTGGCTTACAATTACTGTTAGAATAAGCGTTGGCATTACAGACCTTACGTAGCCTAGTTCTTGACCAACCTTCATCACAGAATCATTCAGGATTCGGCAGAGAATTACCCATGAGGCTGAGCTCCTGATTCTATGCTAACCTACATAGGACTGAGGTGATGGCCAGATTTAAATAAATGTCTGTTAAGTCACCACTGATTGCTGAATAAGGCAGCAATTCAGCCCATTACTCTCCAATGACAGACATCGCATTTGCTTTATTTGCCAGTGTACATCAACGTAAACAACTGGGTGTCTATGGCCAAATTCCCAGGAAAAATCACAAGTGGCTCAAGCACCTGTTTTTTCTGGTCTGTGTTAGCGTTACAAGAATTGAACCCAATTGAACTCAAGCAAGAATTTTCAAATAGGGCCAGGTAGGTTTGGATAGCTTTTCCCTTCAATAAATGAAATCATCATTTAAAAACTGCATTTTACAAACATAAGGGAAATCTGGAAGGGGCAAATACTTTTTCACGGCACAGTTGAGGAGAATAATGTAATTTCTCCCTCTTCAGTTAGTTTATTCCCTCTCCACTTTGCTCGGAGCCGAACACTTCTACAGTTTCACACTCCTGTCACACTCCCTTCCCTCACCTCTGTGTAGTCCGACACAAAAAACGAGGTCGTGCCGTCATACTCCATGAAGTGCTTTGGGAAAAGCTTCACCCAAGTGTCGTCCCCATAGAAGATGATCCTCTTTCCCGCCGTCTTCGCCTGCCAGAGGAGATTGTCCTCTAACAGAACCGGGGAGTTCAGGTTCATCACCACGTCAATGAAGCCCGGAATACTACCAGTGGTCAGAGCCTGGGGACGTGAGGGAGAGGGTGGTTGGGTTCAACACAAAAACATGCACAATGATCAGCAATTTTCCTTTTGCCAGCTCAGTCAGTGAATGGCTTCAGTTTAACTGCAGGCAAGTTTAACAGAACACAGTATCTCAGGGTTCCGTATGTAAATATAAGGAAATATCTAAGCAATTAGCACAATCAGAATCAAGCCAAACAATCTGTTGAAAAGCACAAATAAGATGGAATCTGAAGACAAATTTAGAAGACATGCAGGGTTCAACATTAATATTGGAACGGAGATCAGCATGCGCTCCTGAGTTCAAAAAGGTACGAGCACAGAATGAAATTTCAGAACACTAACATAGAAATTTAGGATTGGATGTAAAATTGAATTTTACGAATACATCACATGTAAAAGTCAGCAGCACAGCAACACGTCTGTGTGCACACAAGAGCGGAGGAGAGAGAGGGTGAGTGTGAGTGTGTGTTTGTGTAATAATTAGATAATTGGCCCTCTGCTTTCATTTTGTTTTTTAAGAACACTGTGCCCCCAAGTTAGAAAAAAAAATGTAGGACAGAGCCAACATTATTTGTCCTCGGTTCAAGACCTCACTTTCTGTGCTCCACTGGCATGTTGCCAAGCGATGCACATTGGGGAGTACTGTACTACAGCAGTCAGAATTTGGTACATCAGCCCTCATTTCTTACAACTGAGAAGCGCTGCAGGTTTTGACTCTCTCGTTGTCAGTCTAAATGACATAGGTTATAGCCTTTTTAAGCGTTTTTATGAACGCACTGAGAAAACACAATCATTTTTTAAAATTGGCTTTTTTTTCCTCTTCTGATATCTTTATCTATCAATGTTACATGTAACATAATGACAATGTAGGATGAGTACCACGATTGCTGAAGAAAATCACTTAACCCTCCCTCACGATGTTGATGTCCCATAGACTTCAACTGCTTGTGAACTGTGAGAGTGTGAGGAGTGAACTGCTTGTTTTTTTGAGGGCTGGGTTTCATGCCTGGTGGGAAGTGATGTTTCAGAGTTCGGTCGCGGAGCGCTATTGCGGGGTGAGGTGTTACCGATGTAATTCTGCGTTCAAGACAACTCACAACTCGGGAAGGGGGTGGGGGGAGAGAGAAAACGAGATCCGCGTTTATTTAAATTAATTGAACGTTGTCAAACTCGGAAATTACAGGTGCAAAATTCGGCCATCATTTTAAAGCTGAGATATATCCGACTTGACGTTAGTGACGACATCAAACATGGCAGTCTTCATTATTAATGGAGATACTTCACTGTTACAAAACTAGGATTCGTTGACGACATTTACTTATCCAATCTGTGGAGCAAGTTTATATTTTGCCCCGATTATAGCAATTTTTCAGCTATTTTACAGTCTCTCGTGGGTTTTTTACGAGCGTGTCGAGACTAGCTACAAGCTATTAGCACCACATTACATAGCGCAGTGAAGTCGCATCCATGTTTTCCTCCGTTCCTGCAGCATGACCGCAAAGGTTTCAGAAGTCGAAAATCTCTGCGTTCCGAGTTGTTTTGAACGCAGCGTAAGTGTCAACCCGACCTGAGTCGTGCGTCACATTATTTTAATGACCAGATGACAATTCATTTTCCTATGGTCTCCTTCGGGTTTCCTGCGACGAGGATCAAACTTGTGTCAGCGGGAGTGTGTCTGTCTATGAGTACATGCCAGTCAATGGGTTAGGAGGAGGTAGTGAATACAGAGGTGGTCGAACCTTTATCCGAGGCATGGTGACTGTTGGGGCCCGGGCCTTGGCCACAAAGCTGTGAGAGGAGCCCCACTCCACTTGATGTCGAGTGTAAGGCATGTGCTGAGGCCCCTTTGGCCCAAATATAAAATCTTCTCTGAAGGCATCTATCACCACTATCACCACTTTGTCAAACAGTGGAGTCACAACTTTGGAGGAGTTAGGATTATTTCCTGCAAAAAAAAACCATTGCAGAGGAATATTTATATATGTTTTTTTCCCCCAACTCCAAATTTCAGATGATCTAAATAAATCACCCATACATCCTACACAACTGAAAAGTATTGAGCACATTCACTGAATTGTTACATATCTTTGCCATCCCGCAAACTACGGTCAATTCAGAGGTCTGTCACTCTGTGCTTTTCAAAACATACTAAACTTATTAATATCGCTACCTCCTCAAGTCTTTATTCAAATACTGTCTGAGTTGACAATTTCTCAGACATTCTCTAGAGCCGGGATCCTCAAATCTGAACCTCGATTCCAAATCCAGCCCAAGTTTCTGTAAACCCAGGCAAGTAAATGACCAGTTAGTGCCTCTGATTGGCCAGACTGTGTTAACACCTGACTCCCGGGTAAAGGGAGGGTAAAAAACCAGCAGTCCTCAGACCTCGTAGGGTGTGATTTCAGGACCAGGGCTCTAGAGAGTAGATAGAATGAGTTCCGTATCATGTTCAGATAGCAGAAAGTTAACACCCAGAGAGCTTCCTGACCAACTCCACCCTCTATTTACATTAAATTGTCCTGTCCTACCCCCCCGCCCCCCACCCCCCCACCCCCCAACCAGACACAAACTGTACTTCAAAATAATGAATTGTGAAAGGTAGAGCACCATGTCTGAGCTTCTTAAGCTCTTCGACCCGTGATTTTTAGAGACCTGCCATTGGTGCATATCAATAGCTTTCCAAATATATAGGTTTCATTAAAATTGAAGGATGTCCACATCCTGAAAATCGGGGACGATAAAGGGTCATCCCCCGCAAGGGGTTAAAATAAGGGTCAATATTACCAAAGAACTATAAATCCTACAGAATATTAATTGGTGGCTATGGAAAGCACTTGACTATTACCAATAGCAGATAATACCACAAATCCACATATGTCATCAGATGGGTGTGAAAATGGTACCATTGAATGTATGTTTTGATACCAGCTTGTGAAAGTACTATTTTTGGGAGCCATTTTTGGGAAGTATAAAGCCTGAAACGGGTCCTGAGAAAATGATGAGGTCAACTGTATTACTTCCAGAGTTGCAGCCTGTTAAATATGTAGAAAATTCTAAAATTGCCAATCTGGGTGCCACGCCCACTTTTTGACGAACCCCCCCCCCCCAAGCCCCACCCCAGTCAGCCAGCCAGCAGAAACCAGCATAGATAAATCTAAAATAACACATGCTGGTCATCAGAGAGACTAACATTCACTAGTTTTGCTGTTCTGTGCAGCAGTGATCACTCCCGGTGTCTGCAGAAAAAGCAAAACCCTCTTAAACACACGTTCGTCGCATACCATATACTCGGCAGAAAGCGTAATCCCTCCAGCTCGCAGCATTAAAGCAAAGGGCTCTGGCAGGAAAACCCGGCAGAGGAATGCCAACTTCTTGAATCCAAGAACTCAAAGCAGTATCAAGCACTTTGGGCTCTCGGGTATTTTATATCAGCTTACATTAATATACTGTTTCATACCAATTAAGCTTGCTGGCTAGTTAATGTCATATCTTATGAAGTCTTTACGTTGGTTATAAAAATAGAGCGGATGCGCTCTCATTAAGGTCAAGTTAAAGTCAATTTACGCACCTGCAATGGGTTCTGCAGGAAGATCCGAAGCTTTGGTCTTGGATGAAAAAGAGGATTTCACGGGCACGGGGAAAAATCCTCTTAAGAATAAAGCAATGCCTAATATTTCAATAATGAGGCAAAAAGACACAAAAACCGACGAACTGCACTTCATCGTGCGACGTTTTCAAACCTTCCCTATAGCGATTGAGAAACAAAACACAAGCGACGAGGACAAAAATATCAATGAAATTATCACCGCATCGAATGGTTTCTTTATTAGTTAAAGCTAGAAATACCCATTTAATGGAGTAAAATGAAACGTCAATGAAGTTCCGGGTGCTGTAGCGTAGTAGGTCTTCCTCTTCAAACAATGTTTGTGATAATTGACGCTTAATCGTTCTACTGCCCCCCAGCGTTCACTTGAAAGGTCGGTACATTATTGACTTGCCTATATCCGAGGGTTTTTAGCTCAATCGGCCCATACAAGCGAGTATTACGAAGAGAAGACAACATAGTTCTTTCAAAATCTCAACGGTTCTTATCCATATGAAACTTTTTATGTGTCACGTGAGCACACCATGCTGAACAATCCTCGGCCTGCTAGACTCGTATAAACCAAGTTTACTGACTATCCTCAACCAACGAGGTTGCCCACAGTGATCAAACCTCAGTCGAATCAATTTGACAGCATCTCTTTTCCTGCGACCCAATATACGGACTTTTCATTTGAGGAGATTGTTGAACTGAAAAATAAAGCCCCTCCCTCTTTCATTGTCCCTTTCCTCCAGCCAATCATTTTCAAGCCCCTCCGTGATCATACTGTAATATTCTGGTCTTCCCAGTTATACCTTAATATCTACTATATATACTCACTGAAGAGATGCTTTAGCAACCTTGTCAACAATGTCATTTCCTTTTACATCTGAATGCCCCGGGACCCACAAAAACCCAACTTCACAGCCCATTCTCCGCTCCTCAAAGTCAATAGAGTAGCAGCTGAATCAGAACAAGTATGAGCTTTGTTTGGCTTTACTTGTTCTTCCCACCAAAAGGCCCAAATTATTGCCAGTAGTTCAGTGGCAAAGAATGATCCATCATTTGTAATCTGTATGCCTTGCTGAATTTGTGGGTCCACTTCATATACTCCATACCCTTGTTTTCTGCTTTCTGGATCCTTTGATGTATTGGTAAAATTATTTGAATCCTTCCTGCTGCAGTCAGTTTTACTGTCATATCAACATCAGGCTCAGAGAGAAACAATTAGGGGGTGGTTGACCAGAATGCACCAATCACTTCCTCTGACCAACTCCTAATCTTCCAGCCAGTTTTTTCACACATTACAGAAAACTCAGAAAACTCCCAATTTTCCTCTCAAAGACACTCGGCTGGGAGAATCAGGTTGAATCCGTTAAGCTTCATCCAACAGCGTAACATTCACTTTCTACGCCCTGAACTTCAAAAGAACTCTCTATTTCCACCAGAAAAGTAGAGATAGGTGTTGTCCTAAAAAACCCACACCAAATTCTCGAGGCCCTTGAATGAATGGACTTTAGTGTCTCTGACATAGCAATTGCAGCACATCCAAAAATAAATGTTCCATAACACTGATCTGATTATTGCTTAATAATATCATAAGCATGGTGCCCCCCTTCAATATGGACTTTCTAGGTAAATTTTTCATAAAACAGAACTCTGAGAAATTTAAATCCTTTAACTCTATCCAGTTAAACCCCATGCATAAACAGCCCCACATCAGGAATCTTCCTTTTAAATCCGAAAGCACACTCACCCTTAGAGGCAGAAATGGCAAAGCACCTCTCATTTTCCCACTCTTCAACTTGTTTTAATCAAACTGCGAATTTTCCGAAATTGAAGCTTAATATTTACATCTCTCCTCTAGAGGGCATTATTGTCTCCAAAAAGTGTACAGACGAAATGTTTGCCTGACATTCTGAAAAATGTCAGTGATCATGATATTAAATAAGACCTGACTAATATCTGATCCTTAAGGAGTACATTTTCTATGTCCACAATATCTGAGAATGCTCTTCAAACCCTCACTTGAATTGTTCTTCCTTAAGGAAAGCTCTTAATCTAGTTGTGCATTCTCCACTGTGTTCTTGCATCATGTGATTTAATTAGCATCCCCTCTTTCAACACTGAATCATAAGCCTTCTGAAAGTCTAAAAATACACAAACTACATCCTCCTTGCTGGCTGTGGCTTTTCTAATATCCAGTTCCAGAACAGTGAGTCAATTGTGCTTCTACCAAATTCTGAAGCCATTCTGGTTTTTGAGTTTCCAGGACATAAAAGTCAATTTGCTTCTTTATGTTTCATTATTTTACCAATACTAATGTAAGAGCATTAGGATCATTTGAATCTGGGCTTGATGCATTTATTTCTGGCTTCAGGATTGGAGCCACCTCTGTCTGCTTCCACCCCGCTGGAAGGACAGGAATTTGAGGGCTAGAAAAGGAAATAGGAACCAAGTTTCCTTAATAATAAACTGCTGATATCAACAATAAACAGCACCAAGTTCAAAAGTTAGAATGTATACACACGATACGCGGAAAAAAAAGTCTACATAAGACTAGAAATACACATGTGGCTTACAAGACTTCGCAAAGTCTAAGTGCGAAGCTCGGCCTAAAATAGCTCAACACTACCACACAGTGGAAATGAACAGCTGTATGCAATGATTGCGGGGCTGAGAATGCGGTCCGGGTCTTAATAGACTGGTGAATTTGAAGGTAGGAGGCGTGGCCTTACACTTCCATAGTCTTTCATCAAGCAAGTGAGGACAAACCAATCTTCAATTATGATGTATACTATGTATGATTAAATCCCCAAATTCTTTGTAATTTTATGTAACATTATTCTTATAATGTTGAACCATTTTTCCGAGCATTCTTACACAAAGTGTTGGAGCGCCTACCATCTTTACATCTGAAAGACTGAGGCTCTCAAGGAGGCTCTTTTTAACCCTCCTATTATCCTTGGGGTCAATTTGACCCCATTCAATGTTTATCATTCAAAAAATAATAGTTGACTTTTTCTTTTTTGCTTCATATTTCATGACTTTTCCTGATTTGATTGGGACAGCTGATTAAGCATAAATTTTTCATGATGATAGTTTTTCAATGTGCTGAACACATATTGCACACATTGGTGTTCCCCTGGGGTCAATTTGACCCCAAGCTGTTTTAGCTGTGTAAAACTTGTCCGTCTGTGAGTGTGACCTCATATACCCACACCTGCAGGTGCAGAGCTGATACTTTTGAGTTGATTTATGACGGGGGGTGGGGAAAACAACTATTCCCTTGAGAACTTTGATATGTCTCATGGTGTGACCATGTGGGAAACAAAATGACTTGTGAACCCCTGCCAATGAGGTAGCCAATGTAGGCTTGCGAGTTGATCACATCCAAGTCTTTCCAATTACACATGCCTCCCCTCTAAAATTATCATCTCAAGTACAATATTTTCAAATGATGGTCATATTAAGAGCTCGAATAATGACTCTATGTCTTCAACATGGCTGACTGTGTGTCTGGTGCGACACTCTTAGCAGCACGTCTACCTTATTGTTGAAGTGAGTAAAGGCATAATTTTCCATTTTTGGTGTTAACGTGACACAGGGGAGGGGTGAACAATATTCTCATGAAAACTTTCCCGCACCATGGGCATGAAGGTGTGTGTGTGTGTGTGTGTGTGTGTATGTGTGACCTACTGTACTCACACCTGCCGAAGTAGAACTGATATTTCCAGCACTGTGGAGGACAGGTATGCCCACAACGACATTGGTAGTTCAGGGAAAATAAGGGAGGAGCAAAGTATACTGCAATCTGCACACTCTCTCACTTGAAAATGTCCTCTGGGAAGAGGTTTACTGTCCATACTGTCTTTTGACAGTGAAAGTGACATAGAGGTGAATGTGTCTGTTGAGCAGGACCCTGATTTTGAGGGATTCTCATCTGATGAGAATGAGTGTTGACCCTCCTGTTGTCTCTCAACCACCAGCAGACACGGTCCCTTCCAAAAATTGGAAGATAATATGGTCCCTTTCCCCTCTTCAACAGCGGGGTAGACTTAGCGCTACTAATATTATAAAAAAATATAGATTAAAAAGTAAATAAATGTGTTTATGAGAGGAAAGGGTGGGGGGTCACCAACATCAATCAACATAGTTCACTCTGTGAGAGTCATGAATGTGTACCACAAATTAGAAAAGATTTCGATGAAAGATTTTCAAGATACATTAACTCTAAAACGGAAAGTATGACCTGATTGTGGCGCAACAGGAAAGGTCATATCATCACTAAAACCAATAGGCTTCATCCTCTTGTGGTCAATAATGTTGTCAGTAAATTTGAGAAGATTTTTGTGAAAAATTTTCAAGAAAAATAAATTCGAATTTAAAAGTTTGGCCTGATGGTGGCGCTACAGAAAGGGTCATATCATCACTAAAACCAATAGGCTTCTTCCTCTTGTGGTCAGTAATGTCGTCAGTAAATTTGAGAAGATTTGTATGAAAAATTTTCAAGATAAATAAATTTTAATTTAAAATTTTGGCTTGGCGCTAGAGGACAGGTCAACTCACTAGTAAGTTTCATTATCAAGGGGTTATTTATGTATTCAACAAATAAACAAAGTGCCTGACACAAAAACTTGGTCAACAATTCAATGTAAATCATTTTCTGGAGGCAAATATCCTGGGGGTCAGATTGACCCCAAGGGTAAAATGTGTTAGTAATATTTAAGGATAATAGGAGGGTTAAGAGCCAATCATGTTACTGACCTGTTGCCAACTAACCTAATTATCTTTGAGATGTTCCATCATGTGTATTTTTTTTTTTAGCATCTTTGCTCTGAGCACCGGTGATGTGCACGGAGATCAGGAAGCACAGGACTGGACTCAGGTGCGAAGATGGACTTGGTATTATGCCTTTGTGGCACAGCAACAAGGGATAGACAGCCCAACATTAAAAAAAAGAGGTTCCTGAGAGGTTTGTAAATGAGTAATACATAAAAGTGGAACTGATACAACAGTACTATGTATTACTCAAATGAAGAAACTGGGAAGCGAGGTTCCTGGATTACAAAAGGAAGCTGAGTGAAATGCTGGAGTAAAGTCTAAAGAAGACTATGGTATAACAGGCTTGTGAGGCTTACACAGTTTACGAGACTTCGCACCAAATAAGTGTGAGAGTTTCTCTTAAATAGGAACACTATTGTATGCACACAATAGGAAACAACTGTAGACAATTAGGTGGAGTGTGGGATGCGGTCCAGGTCTTAATATAGGCTGGTGAATTGGAGGGCTGGAGGCATGGCGTTACAATCATCCAACTTTTATGATCTTTTATTGCCCCTTTCCTAACTTCTTCGAAACACATTGCTGGCATAAAATTCAAAATTCAGATTTTTTTTTTTTTAAAACATGACTATTGCTCAACTTCAACATTTGAGATGATGCCTGTACTATTTTCAAATAAATATAGGGTTTAAATGATTTTCAAATCATTGCATTTTGTTTCTACTTATATTTTACAATGCATTCCCAAGTTTTCTGGAAATGGGGTTGTAGTTTCAGATGATGAAAACAGACATCAAAGAAGTATTGTGAATCCAAAAGTGGTTGTGACTAGGAAAACAGTAAAATTTTGACTCTCAGTTCAGTTCAGTTCTTTCTTCACATCAGTGAAAACCCTGTACAACATGCTCATTTTGTAGTTATCTTGTGTGAAAGGGGACACCCTAGGAAGCTTAAAAAGCTTGTTAAGAGGGGCCCAGGCACAAATTAAATACATGTACGATTAACCATAATCCAACCCTCCCCCCCCCACGAAAATTCGACTACATAACAGCTTTTGTATATTCGGCTAAATGCTTGCTATTGTGTGTAAAAGTGATTAAAATATTTGATAATCAATATGTTTTAAACAAATATTTAATGTCAAAATGGCATATTTGTCCAGAAAGGCGATTATCTGACCCAATAAGTATCTGTACAGTTCCATTAGTGAGTCACAAAACTTATAATACTCGGCAGTCCTCGGCCTCCAGTCTTGCCACCAAAGTGGAGGAAGCAACTGGAAGCCATGTTTGTGCCCAGGCCATCCGTAACCGGCTCCATGAAGTACAGTAGTGTACAAATACTTATTGGAGCCACTGTAAATCCTTATTTTTGAAGATTGGTATGAGAGGAATATATGGTCTATAGTTGACTTGATGGACACGAATGGCAATTTCTTAACTTATAAAAATTCTGTATGAAATATACAGTGGCTCCAATAAGTATAAG
Organism: Gymnothorax reevesii; assembly: GCA_029721435.1. Lineage (NCBI taxonomy): Eukaryota > Metazoa > Chordata > Actinopteri > Anguilliformes > Muraenidae > Gymnothorax > Gymnothorax reevesii. The sequence continues at coordinate 108,353,326 of CM056579.1, forward strand.
TTAGTAACTCTCTCCAATACCTTGGAGAAGACCGGTAAAATAAATATGGGTCTATAACTATGCAAGTCATTTTCATCCCCCAACTTAAACACTGGTACAATTCTTTTACTGCAAATGTTGTCTACACCAGCTGTGTGTGAGGTCTTCATTTTCATAACAATTTCCTACACTTCTTCTCTATCAGTTGGCCTAAGGAAAAGAGAGTTTGGATAATTGCCTTCAAGGTATTGTCTAAATGTGGCATTTTGTGGTTGATTGATCTTTTGTGAGAGGTTTTTTCCAATAGAAACAAAATGATAATTAAATTTATTGGCGAGTTCAACATTATTGGTAGCATTTCCAGTGGTATTTTCTGCATTTTTGGAGTTTCCCTTGATTTTGCTGTCAGGGAGAGTAGTATTTTTATGCTTATGACAGAGGATTTCATTTAAAACCTGCAAGGATTTTTTTTTGGTCAACCTGACAAGCTTTAATGCATTCAGTACAGTACCTTCGCTTACGCATACAAATTACTTGTGTAAGTTTTTTTCTCTACTTTGTATACATTTCTTTATTTGCATCACTATGGTTTTTAACAAATTGTTTGTGTAATTTATTCATTTTATTGAAAGATTTTAAAATACCCTCTGTGAACCAAGATTTCTGTCTAATGGCACTCAGCTCTAAGTCTTACAGGTACAGTACAATCCATAGAATCAGTGATTTCATTAATTAGTACATTATATGCAGTATTCGGATCATTGCAACTATAGACAGAATCCCACGTTTTAGTTTGCAGGTTTAGATATAGTTTTTGTAAAGATTTTTCATTTAAGACCTTCACTTTAGTTTGAGTGGGGGAATCATCAGCTTTCTAACCAAGATCAGTGAATAAAACAATAGGACAGTGATCTGTTAGATGAGAATATTATAACAGAATCTATACGAGCTTTGTGAGAATTTGTGAGGATATTGTCGATTATTGTCCTACTATACTCTGTGACTCTAGTGAAAGTATTGTTTGTAGGAAAAAATGAAACAGAATGTAAAATATTAATAAAGTCATTTGTCATAGTATCATCCTTAACAAGGTCTATGTTAAAGTCACCAAGAATGAAACATGTTTTATTTGTTTTATTTATACCATATAAGAGTTTTTCTAAATTAATTTTGAAGATGTCAATATCAGAGTCTGGTGGCCTGTAAATTACTCCAAGTACAATGTTTTTACCACTTTTTACATCTATCTCTATGAATAGGGAATCAGAATCGGCAATAATGAATTCATCACAAATGCTAACTGAGAGTTCAGAGGCCGCATACAAACAGACTCCTCCTCCTTCATTTCGCCGCGGCCAATGACATTAAAGCTCTGGACTAGATTTGTTAGGAGGGAAACAAGGTCATCATGTTGCTTGTTTAGACTCCTAATGTTAAGGAGCAACAATGAAAAGTTATTATTATGATTTAAATGTTTCTGCTGATCTGGCAAAAATTGGCAACAATTTAGCTTCCCATCATTATAGAGGCAAAACTAAATTTAAATCTCCAAAATTTGTTGAAATATACACTGACATTACTGGGGGAAAAATCATAAAATATTCATTTTTGATCAAAATATCATAATATTTAAACCTGCAGTTGTTTAAGCGCCTGGCAGTAGTTTTATTATTTTTCTGGCTGGGGAATTTGGTTGCAGTGACACAGAGCCGGAGCATAACAAAGAATTCTTTTTCTGCAGGACAAAACTCACATTTCCAGCGTAGTGACTCAGTTTAGGTAATATTCTCAGCAATTACAACTCCAGTCATCTTTCTGAAGGGACCACGATGGTTTCAAGTGATTCATAGTTTGGGTTAAAGTTTTCTCAAACTTTTTTCCAGTCAGGAGCTCAGATATGCTGTCTAATTATAGATAACCTTGAAAACAGTTCTGTGTTTTAGGGATTGTTCTTCCTGCGTTCGAGGTTCAGAGATTGGCTATTCACCCATTCCACCAAACTTTGGAGTTTGCAAGAGCACACAGACCCACGTGAATTATACCCACAAATTGTTTGCCAGGTACTGACCTTGGACCAGTAACTGACCACGACTTGCCTTATCACCTTCAACCAAGTTTGTTCATATTTGTTAAGAGGAATCTAACGTAATGCCATTAACAAATATTAAAACCTTTCTTATGCAGCGCTCAATGTGTGGTCAATATGTGAACGATAATTTACCCTCTCAAACACGTACTTTTTAATGCCATTTTCAAAAAACAGGGAATTCATTTTCAGTCTTCTTTCATAATTCGATAAACAAAAGATCAAAACAATATACGGAATTACCCAGAGAGAGTGAGATTTTTTCTTAATTAATTAGTAATATTTACTTCCTTGCAGTCTCGAATCAAAGCATAAAGGCAAATTAATCTTTTTGTCACTATCACTTCTTAATCATTACAGGCTTAAATGACCAGAAAAAAAGGTAAAATTGATTGATTGACAATCGGGCATAGTAGCTACGTGGAAACAGGCTGACGAAATCTAGCGATAAAAAAGGAGAAGTCACTGCTTACCCTGACCGCACGTCCCTCATCTGCGCCTGGTTCCCTCTTTAAGGTTCATAACGTTCCTACTATATATACATTTCTTGAAATCGTGTCCATTACTTTTCAAACTTCTTGAATTCCAGCAAAATATTTAAATTGCTATTAATATGAACCGATACATTATTCTTAGCCTGCCAGTAAACTGAGATTGCCTCCTACTTCCCCATTTCAAGCCTATCATATTGAGATGATGTACTGCTCCTTTGACTGTTGAAGACCCCAGTGCTAAATGTACTTCAGCCACATAATTTCCATTTTAAGAGAATTGAGAAAATCAGCTCAGGTAGCTGTAAAAGGCGTTTTCCCATCCTTTCCTCACGAGGTGTGAAAATGCGACCGACGTACTTTTAGCTCCAGGCTCTCGAAATATTAGTACACTCTTTCAAACTTGGCCTCAGCACCAATCATACCTGCAATGAAAGCCGCTGGCTTCCCTTTCAATACAACCTTATTGTATTATTCAGATCTGTCTCAACCGCTAGTTTTCCTCAGTGACTACACTTTCCCAACTGCCTCTCCTGCCTTGCCATCTTAACCGCCTCTGAATCAGGTACTTATTCTTTCGCTCGTTTTTGTGGGACTCTTGTCTCATGGCTTCACATCTCCATCTTCTCCACACTTTCCGAATGTAGCAGGCCGAAGGAGGGCCCGGGCGTGGACTTGAACCTCCAGACTCCCGGGTAAGAGTCATGCACGCTGACCACATCGTGTTATGACTTGGAAAAATCACAACAAAGAAAACTGGCCAGTACAACTAAAACAAATTTATTCTTTACAAAAAAAGTTGCACAAAAAATATCCACTATTTAAATTCTCTAATAACACTGCCACTATTTAACTGTTGCCAAAACAAAACTCTGGTCTGCTCTCTTCTGCTGTCTGCTCTCTTTGTTGTCAGTCTCTGCTGTGCTTAAAATCACAGCCTTTTTATAGTCTAGCAACCTTCCAGAAAGATCCACAGGATTCTAGGGAAATCCCGCCCCCTCCAAGCAGGAAAGTGCCAGAAGCTTCTAGAAATTACTAGACTTTTCTTAATGATTTTACAAACACGCCACCAGATGGTGCCAATGAACAAAATAAATATAGCTGACCAGCAGGGCAGCAAAACAGCATGTAACAAATCTTCATTTACAAATGGAATATAAAGCTGTACAAAAAATTATCATACATAACACCTCCCCTCTTTAAGAAAAGAAAGGTTTGCTAAAAGCTTTCTTTTGTTAAAATTAACACAGTTTTATAATCAGAACAATATTGAACTTTACACAAACGTATTATTGATCATGATAACAATCATATACATAACAAACAGTGTAAGTCTCACAATCAAATAGAAAAGTAAAATTACGTTTTTCACAATCACGAAAAGAAATAAAATTACATGCGTGAAAGTGTATCTGGGATTACATTATCTTTTCCCCTGATGTGAGAAATGTCCAAATCATACTCTTGCAAAAGTAAACTCCATCTCAGTAATCTTTGATTCTTGTTTTTGATCTTGTGCAAGAATGTGAGGGGATTGTGATCACTGAAGACCTTGATGGAAGTAGCTGAACAAGTCAAATAGACTTCAAAATGTTGTAAAGCCAAAACAAGTGCCAAACATTCTTTTTCAATTGTTGAGTAGTTTTTCTGATGTTTATCAAACTTTTTGGAAAAGTAACAAACAGGATGATCTACTCCATCAGTGTCTTCTTGCAGTAAAATTGCACCTGCACCAATGTCACTGGCATCAGCTGCTAACTTGAACTCCCTTTTGAAATTGGGAGATAAGAGAACTGGTGCATTTTTGAGAATAGCTTTTAGCTGGTCAAACGAATTTTGACATTTTTCATCCCAAACAAATTTTGCATTGTTCTTCAGTAAATTTGTCAAAGGTTCAGAGATGATAGAGAAATTTTTACAGAATTTTCTGTAGTAGCCAGCCATCCCTAGAAATCTCATGAGCTGTCTTTTAGTTGTTGGCTCAGGAAATTCAGTGATAACTTTGACTTTTGCATCAACTGGTTTGACTTGACCCTGTCCTACAACATGACCTAAGTAAACAACTGAAGCTTTACAAAAGTCACTTTTGATAAGGTTGACAGTCAGCTTGGCATCACTCACTCTCCGAAAGAAGTTTCTGATGTAGGTGAGGTGCTCTTGGAAGCTGTCACTGGTGATGATAATATCATCGATATAGGCCTCACATCCTGGCAGTCCAGCAATCACTTTGTTTACCAGACGTTGGAAGGTGGCTGGAGAATTTTTCATTCCAAATGGCATGACCTTGTATTGGTATAATCCATCTGGCGTGACGAAGGCAGAGATCTCCTTTGCTCTCTCTGTTAGAGGGATCTGCCAGAAGCCCTTGAGGAGATCAAATTTTGTGACATACTTTGACTGTCCAACTTTGTCAATGCAGTCATCAATCCTGGGAATAGGATATGAGTCCGTTTTTGATAGAGCATTCGCTTTTCTGTAGTCTGTCACCATTCTATATGTTCCATTGGGTTTGGGAACTAGGATGCATGGAGAACTCCAGTCACTGTAACTTGGTTCAACAAAGTCATTTTCAAGCAGATATTTGACTTCTTGTTTAAGGTATTCCTGCTTCTCTGGATTCATTCTGTAGGGATGCTGTTTTACAGGCTTGGCATCATCTTGTAGGATGACATCATGGTAAACCAAATCAGTCCTTGATGGAACGTCAGGGAAAATGTGACTGTATTCAAATATGAGCTGCTTTAGCTGCTGTTGTTGAAAAGGGTCCAGGTGGGACAACTTGCTGTCAATATTTTGAAGAATGTCTGAATTTTCAAGTTTGACTGGACCAGGTTCATTTTCTAAGGGGCAGTCACAATCTTCGGAATTTTCCAGTTCAACTGTATTTACCACATTGACTGGCTTTTGCTGTGTGTCTCTATCAATGTATTCTTTCAGCATGTTGATGTGACACATTTGTTTTTGTTTCCTCCTTCCAGGAGTTGAAATTACATAATTTAGATCACTGACCTTTTTGAGGACAGTGTAAGGGCCGAAATATCGGGCCCTTAGAGGGTTTCCAGGAACTGGCAAAAGTGCAAGAACTTTGTCACCAGTTTTGAAACTTCTATCTTTTGAATGAAGGTCATATCTGGCTTTCATTTTGCCCTGAGCTTCTTTGAGATTAGACTTAGCAAAGTCACAAGCCTTAGCAAGACGATTGCGGAAGTCAGAGACATACTGAAGCAAGTTCATTGGAACATCATCTTCAGCTAGCAACTTTTCCTTCAGTAGCTTCAAAGGTCCACGGACTGTATGCCCAAAAACGAGCTCAAAAGGACTGAACCCAAGAGACTCCTGAACAGCTTCACGGGCAGCAAACAGAAGAAGATGAACACCTTCATCCCAATCTTTCTCTGTGTCAAGGCAGTAGGTCCTTATCATGTTCTTCAGGGTTTGATGGAACCTCTCCAAAGCACCTTGACTCTCAGGATGGTAAGCTGATGACCTGTATTGTTTAATACCAAGCTCATGCATAACTTGTTGAAATATGCCTGACATGAAATTTGATCCTTGATCAGACTGAATAGACTTAGGAAGACCAACTAAGCAGAAAAACTTGGTTAGAGCCTTGATGATAGTCTTCGCCTTGATATTACGAAGTGGAATTGCCTCAGGAAACCGGGTGGAAGCACACATGATAGTCAGTAAGTACTCACAACCAGACCTAGTCTTCGGCAATGGTCCAACACAGTCAATGATGATCCGACTGAAAGGTTCTTCAAAAGCGGGAATGGGCTTAAGTCGAGCCTTTGGAATATTCTGGTTCGGCTTCCCAACCATTTGACAAGTATGACAGGATTTGCAGTACTCCTGCACATCAGACCTCATAGAAGGCCAGAAGAAATGGTTTCTGACACGTTGAAGGGTCTTCTTGATACCCAAATGACCTGACATAGGATTGTCATGGGCCAGACTAAGAGTTTCTTGACGGTACGGCTTTGGAAGAACAATTTGATGGGTGATCATCCACTCTTCATCTGCAGGAACATCAGGTGGACGCCACTTTCTCATAAGCACACCATTTTTGTAGTAAAAACAGACAGGAACTTGAGTAGCCTCTTGTTCACTTGCAGCCTGAGGTAGAAGATGCGCTAGATCACGAGCTTGTTGTTGCTCATGAATAAGTTGTTTACGAGACAAAATGTCATTAGAATGACCTGACAAGGACAAGTCTGAAGATTTCCCAGACATCTCAGGACTGGAAGGTTCCTGATGAAAAGACTGCCCAATGAAGGTGTCAGCCAGGTTAAAGTCCAGATCAGCATCATCTTGAATAGCCTTTTTGGCCATAGAACGAGTAACTGCACATGAAGGATAGAGGTCTGGAATTTCTTCCTCTATAGAGTCAGATTCTTGATGAATCAAAGGAGTGTCAGTTACAATAGGGTAGGGCACAACCTTATCCCCAGCAAGATCATTACCAAGAAGCAAATGAATGCCTTTGAAAGGAAGAGAAGACCTAACACCAACAGTAACAGGTCCAGAGACCAAGTCTGATTTGAGATGAACATTATGGAGAGGTACACTTGTAAAACCACATTCTACTCCTTGAATAAGGACATTAGCCTGAGTAGACGATTTGTCCGAGAAAGGCAGAATATCTGCAAGAATAAGAGATTGGGAAGACCCAGTATCCCTTAGAATTCGAACAGGAGCAGATGAGGAAAAATCCTGTGAAAGTGAGACAGAACCATCAGTGATGAATGGCTCAAAACCCTCCATAACCGGATCAGACACAGAAGGTAGAAGATCAGGTGAACTGACCATTGATACAAGAGATTCTCTCTTTGTCAAAGCAGTTGGCTTGGTTTCTTCTCGTTGTTGTTTTTTCTTGAGAGCATAACACTCAGAAATAAGGTGACCTTGCTTTTTGCAGTAATGGCAAGACACAGAGGGTAAAAAATCAGAGGATTGCTTCTCACTGGAAGGTTTCCTTTCAGAAGTGGCCTTAGAATCATTAGAAGTGTTATTAGAAGTAGTCTTGGACTGAAACTTGCTTTGAAATTTAGAAAAAGTGGATTTCTGGACAAAAGAAGTCTTATGAGTCAATGCATAACTATCAGCTAGCGTAGAAACATCTTGCAAAGTAATGGCTTGTTTTTCTTCAAGGAAAGTCTTAATATCAGGCTGGACACACCTTTTGAATTCCTCAACCAGAATAAGTTGCCTCATTCTATCAAAATCTTTTTCAACATTCATGGAATTACACCACTGATCAAACAACTGTTCCTTTAACCTGCCAAATTCAACATGAGTTTGACTGGCTTCCTTGCAAGAATTCCTAAATTTTTGCCTGTAAGCCTCAGGGACTAATTCATAACCCTTCAGAATGGCAGATTTGACAAAATCATAATCAGCACACTGTTGGACAGATAACTGGTTATAGATTTTTCTAGCTTTACCAGTAAGAACACTTTGTAACATCATTGTCCAATGCTCTTTTGGCCATTTCAAATTTTCAGCAATTTTTTCAAAGTGGGTAAAGTATTGGTCAACATCATTTTCTAAGAAAGGAGGAACAAGTCTGATATGTTTAACCACATCAAAATGATCAGAAAGTCCAAATGATTTTGGAACAGTACCTGCTTCTATTTTCTTCATTTCCAATTCGAACTGCATCCTTTTTTCTTCTAGTTCTTTCTCTTTCTCCATCCTTCTTTCCTCTAGTTCTCTCTCCTTCTCCCTCTCCAACCTTCTTTCTTCCATTTCTTTCTCCATCCTTCTTTCCTCCATTTCTTTCTCCAATCTTCTTTCCTCCATTTCTCTTTCCTTCTCCCTCTCCAACCTTCTCTCTTCCAGCTCTAGTTGTTTTTGGCGCAGCTGGAATTCAAGCCTTTGCAGCTCCGTTGCAGGCACTTCCACAGCTTTAATTAATTCTGCTGCTTCTTCCCCAAAGATATCTTCATCGATGAAGTGTTGCACCAAAATGTTGAATATTTCTTGTTTCTTCATTGATGACTTCACATCAGATAATCCAAGGGTTGAGGCTATTTGTAGCAAGTCCTTCTTCTTTGCCAACAAAATTAATTCCTGGGTTGGAGTTTTCAAAAAACTTTCCACATCAAAAGTCATGATTGCTGGTTTTTAAACTAGTCAAAAGATTTAAAATAATAATCTTCGGTGAATCCAATCTCGGTGGAACCTCCAATTTGTTATGACTTGGAAAAATCACAACAAAGAAAACTGGCCAGTACAACTAAAACAAATTTATTCTTTACAAAAAAAGTTGCACAAAAAATATCCACTATTTAAATTCTCTAATAACACTGCCACTATTTAACTGTTGCCAAAACAAAACTCTGGTCTGCTCTCTTCTGCTGTCTGCTCTCTTTGTTGTCAGTCTCTGCTGTGCTTAAAATCACAGCCTTTTTATAGTCTAGCAACCTTCCAGAAAGATCCACAGGATTCTAGGGAAATCCCGCCCCCTCCAAGCAGGAAAGTGCCAGAAGCTTCTAGAAATTACTAGACTTTTCTTAATGATTTTACAAACACGCCACCAGATGGTGCCAATGAACAAAATAAATATAGCTGACCAGCAGGGCAGCAAAACAGCATGTAACAAATCTTCATTTACAAATGGAATATAAAGCTGTACAAAAAATTATCATACATAACAATCGCCAAAGAGCCAGGCTCATTGGCAAGGTAGCCAGGGCATGTACTTATTAGGAGACACTTCCAGTGACAGGACCCTTCAACTGCCACATCTCTCCCCCTCTTTTGTGAGCATGTCCTCACGCTCCATGCTTGACGCATGCTGCCATCCATTAGGATGCCCCAGATCCTGCCGATTATACCAGAATGTAGCAGGCCGAAGGAGGGCCCGGGTGTGGACTTGAACCTCCAGACTCCCGGGTAAGAGTCATGCACGCTGACCACATCGCCAAAGAGCCAGGCTTGTTGGCAAGGTAGCCAGGGCATGTACTTATTAGGAGACACTTCCAGTGACAGGACCCTTCAACTGTCACACATATTTTTTTTCCATATTCCATATTTCCATATGCTCTCCTCAGCACTGGGCGCATCTTGTCTTAGTTTTGCACACTTCTGCCACATGTCCAAATTCATGGGAGTTGAAACATCTCATGGGTTTTGGAATATATTCCTTTGCACTGGATCTAATAAATCTAAAATTGATGCCGCAAATACATGAGCATTGAAGTTGTTTGGACAAGGTTGAATAGAGAGTGTTGCATGTGACTCATTTACGTACTGAAATATGAGTGTATTTTCCATTGGTATTAAACCTAACATTAATTGGGATAGATCAAAACTACGCCCTCACGTAACGGTTTTAGAGCATCTCCAATCTTCCTCCTGCTCCATTTTCTTTTATGCGAGGAAGATTGTCGGCATATTTTTCACAAGAAAAATCCAGTTTCTCTTAATCTTATGCTTAATATTTTATGATAATCTACATTTCTTTCATAATTTGTTCTTATTTACATTGTAACCATCTGTTTTGTATTGAGCCAAATATGTGGCTAATTGAACAAGACCGAGCAGCTCTAATGCTACATTAACGTTAACATTAGGTCTGGCGCTCACATCCATCAGGTAAGTTAATTGAAGCACTGATTACTAAAACCCCACAAGTCAAGTCAAGTGTGACTTATGGGGTTTTAGTAAAATCTGCTTCAATTATCCTGACGTTATAGAGAACAGTTTACACCTAGGCTACGTCCACACTAATAGTTTTCATTTTAACAATGTAGAGTGTTAAATCAACTCAAGTCAGGTGAAAGCTTTTTTAACATTTTCAAAAGTGTTGCTTTAAGACATTACAGTGTGGACACTTTTGCTGGTGTTAAAATTAACAATGTGGGCGACCATTTGACACGCATGGTCCTGCAGTGTAGCTCCCGAGAGATATCCTTTACATTTCATTCAACTAGAAGTGCTTCCATCTAATTTTTCTCCTCTCTTCTTGTCATCCTCTTAGCATTCTTGATTGCATTGTCTCGTACCTGCAAGTTCTCATAAAGATTCTTCATACACACACTGAGAGGCGCTCCGAATATCACACCCCTGCTGCCTTTGCATCTCTGTTCTCTCAGTTCTACCCCTTTAAACGGTTTCACTTTCCCAGCACTAGCCAGCTTCTTACCCTTCAGCAGTACATTGCTATTACACCCAATTAACAGATTTCCACCCCCCAAAATCTTTGTATGTTTTACTTATCCAATTAGTGTTCTAATATTTTTTTTATCAGTTTCAATGGATCCATTTTCTTTTCTCCTCCAACTCCTGCAGATCTTATGGCTTCATTTAATGGCCTTGGCCTTGAATCTTCACCTTCCTCTCTCGTTTCTTCACTTACAGCTTCAACCCAAAACGGTTTCATTTTCATTCTTCCTCTTACCACAAGACTTCCGCCTTAAATTATCTCCCGCTCACCCTCCCTCTTACCGTCACATCTCGACTTGCTCCTCCTAACTACATTCCATTCTACTGTAGCTATCGCTATCTGCTTCCTTCCCCAGCGTCCTGGAGGATATGGAATTTGCGAAAGAATGCCATTCTTGACTTACAAAGGCCGTCAGACAACTCTCTCACGGAATACTCCCCACTGAGTCAGTCCTCCAGTCATGTCCAGCTGTCTGCACTTTCCAAACCAAGTCTTTTACCCTAGAAATTGATCAAAACACCTGTATAGCATGGAACAGTAATTCAAACCTATTTCCTCTTCAGCAATGTGTGCTGTCTTGGCAACGCCGAGAGAAAATCCTCTTCTTCTTTGGTTTTATGGTGGTTACAAATACAGTGCTGTGAAAAAGTATTTGCCCCCTTCCTGATTTCTTCTTTTTTTGCACTTCTCACGCTTAAATGTTTCAGATCATCAAGCAAATTTTAATATTAGACAAAGACAACCCGAGTAAATATAAAATGCAACTTTTTAAATGATGAGTTCATTTATTAAGGGAAAAAAGCTATCCAAACCTACCTGGTCCTATGTGAAAAAGTAATTGCCCCCTAAATCCTAATAACTGGTTGTGCCGCCCTCAGCGACAACAACTGCAGTCAAACGTTTGCAACAACTGCCAATGAGTCTTTCACATTGTTATGGAGGAATTTTAGCCCACTCTTCTTTGCAGAATTGTTTTAATTCAGCCACATTGGAGGGGTTTTGAGCGTGAACGGCCTGTTTAAGGTCATGCCACTGCATCGCAATAGGATTTAATCCTGGACTTTGACTAGGCTGCTCCAAAATCTTCATTTTGTTTTTTAAAGCCATTCAGAGGTGGACTGGCTGGTGTGTTTCAGATCATTGTCCTGCTGCATAACCCAACTGCGCTTGAGCTCGAAATCACAATCTGAGGGTTAGACATTCTCCTTCAGGATTTTCCAGTAGAGAGCAGAAGTCATAGTTCCATCAATTATGACAAGTCGTCCAGGTCCTGAAGCAGCAAAGCAGCCCCAAACCATCACATTACCACCACCATGTTTCACTTTTGGTATGATGCTCTTTTTATGAAATGCTGGGTTAGTTTTATGCCCAATGTAATGGGATGCAAACCTCCCAAAAAGTTCAACTTATGTCTCGTCAGTCCACAGATTATTTTCCCAAAAGTCTTGGGGATCATCAAGATGCATTTTGGCAAATATGAGAAGAGCCTTCATTTTTTTTTTGGTCAGCAGTGGTTTTCACCTTGGAACTCTCCCATGGATGCAAATTTTTGTCCAGTCTCAATCTTATTGTTGAATTGTGAACACTGACTTTAACTGAGGCAAGTGAGGCCTGCAGTTCTTCAAATGTTATTATGGTTTTTTGTGACCACCTGGATGAGTAGTTGATGCGCTCTTGGGGTAATATTGCAAGGCCAGCCACTCCTGGGAAGGTTCACCACTGTTCCAGGTTTTCTCCATTTATCGATAATGGCTATCGATAGTCCCAGAGCCTTAGAAATGGCTTTGCAACCCTTTCCAGACTGAAAGATGTCAATTTCTTTGTTTCTCAACTGTTCTTGAATTTCTTCTTTCGCGGCATGACATGTTGCTTTTTGAGATCTTTTAGTCTACTTCACTTTGTCAGACAGGTTCTATTGATGTGATTTCTTGATTCAACGGGTCTGGCAGTACTCTGGCCGGGGTGTGGCTAGTGAAACTGGACTCAAAAAATGTGGTTAATCACAGTTAATTCATGATTTAACTGGGGGGGGGGGGGGGGTTACTTTTTCACATAGGGCTAGGTAGGTTTGGATAGCATTTTCCCCTTAATAAATGAAATCATCATTTAAAAACTGCATTTTGTATTTACTCGAGTTATCTTTTTCTTATCTTAAAATTTGTTTGATGATCTGAAACATTTAAGTGTGAAAAATTAGCAAAAAAGTAAGAAATCAGGAAGGGGGCAAATACTTTTTCACGGCACTGTTTACTGGGGAATTGCTGCCAACTACTGGATTTATATTACTTATAAAACTGTTTCTATATGATGAAAAACCCACACCCTAGTGCGCAATCATGGACAACAATAATTAGGCCACACTCCTCAAAATATTCAATGTTTGGCCCCCACCGGGCCCATTCTCCAAAATCCACTGAATTTCATCTCCCTTCATGTCGGTTACCCCTGAAATCTACTTGAGTGAACTACCATGATTATCCTTTTTGTCTTTGTTTCAATTTCGCGTGCGCTATTTTTCGCCATTACGATAAATGCTAAAAATGATTTTGTCCTCACTTATACTTTCTCTGCCACGTCTCCTCAGCTCGACTGCGCCTTATTCTTTCCTCACAGCTCCTTTTTCATCCCTCTCTTTTTCGTAGCCTCCACATAATGACATCTTATTTTGTGCTGGTTTGTTCCACCTTACCAATTTTCTTTGTTCACATTGCTTCACCCCTGCTTCTTCATCACACCAACAGCGACAACTAACTGCCAGCTCTTTTGGCACCTCCTGCTCCGCCGCTGAGCACCCTCCTTTACCACGGCTTTTACATCGATATGCCATTTTTCACACGTTACTGCCACATGTATAGTCTCAGGACAGCAGTGCCACTGGAGTGGAGCCCTTTCCGAAGTACCCACCCCGTAGCAAACGTAATCTAATAAAACCCAATCAGGTGATTCCCTGTCAAATTCTGGCGTCACTGCCATAATTTCTTGTTCATTCTAATCCCCTTTACTTTTCAAGCCCCGAGCTGCACATTCTCCATCCACCTTCAAAAAGGAATTGGGTTTTGCAGAAAATGGTGCACCTCTGATAACATTCTTTATCGTAGCAAAGCAATTCATTTGAAAACAGGCCATCATGCGCATGATCAAACTCCTTGAATTTCAGAGCCTTTTTTCAATTTTTAGTCTTCCATTTTACAATTACAACTCATTTCTGAACACTCTCACTGCTTCCACATCTCCGATTTCTTTCTTTGCAAGTCATCATGATTTTTGTGACTCAGCTCTCTGCTAAGAGCTCTTTACATAGCTCCCTGGTGACAATAAACTGTGGCCAACACTCATTATATCTTCTTCCTCTTCCAAAAGGTTAATTGGCAGTTGGCAAACCAGTTTACATTCTTGAATTCCTTTGTCTTAAGACCTGAAATAGTGCTTTGAGCCCATGAATTTCCGTAAACAACTTATTCAAATGCCTGAGTGACTAAAATACATGGCTACAATGCAACACGATGGAACGAAGGAATCAGATTTTGACACGAAGTTGAGCAAGTTCACTTTGTTTGACTTTTTTGTTAGGCTGAAAAGCTTTCAAAGTTCTGAGCACGGCCAGTAATCGTGACACTGGTCCTTTAATACGCAGCCTGTATCATCCATGAAAATAAACTCTCTCAGCCTCTGTGGTGTCTGACTCCTGCCGAACCCTCTTGCCAAAATTTACTGCCTTTCATCTCCCTAAACATCCAAAATCCCTAAAATTTCCCTTTGCCGCGACCGTCACAATCCTAATCATCTGTCTCTGCTTTTGTCTGTCTCACATAGTTAATAACCATGGATGCCATGGATCTGCCTTGGTCGATATTAATTATGTTGTTATCATCCTTCCCTTTTTGTTTCCTGTTCTTGCTACATCAAATCTCGCCTTTACCAATCCCATTTCTGGTAAATCTGGTTTTTGGTAGCTTCAGCATATTTAATCTTGTGCTTGTGTTCAGTCCACCTCCCTCTCTGTTCTCCTTCACTCTCACTGAACTGCCCCCACTTTGTGATTTTTGCCTACAGTGAAAACATGTAGCTTATACTTTAGTTCATTCACATTCCTTTTCGCTACACCAATTTTTCCCACGCCTTCCAGGCCAGTGCAGCCTTTTCCAACATACTACTGCCACATTCCCATAATCCTGACATCAATAACATTGCAGTGGAACCCTTTCACTTGCCCTTATCCTGTAGCTGATGCAATCTAAGCTCACCTGATTTGGCAGCTTCGCATCAACCTCCAGCAGCACTGTGTTGCTCTCCTACTCTACTCCTGCTCTGACTGCCTTGACTCACATAGTATTCCCTCCACCTTCAGAGAACTTTTTGCACTTACCGATGGCAAATCACTAATAACCCCTCTAATAACCCCCTTCACAAGAATTTAGTCCCTCATAATAAACATAATAAAACTTTTGTCCGATCATATGATTTTATTTTTAATTCTGCATTCCTGTTTTTTTCTTTGAACAGCTCCACAACTACTAGTTAATTCCTTGTTATATTCATTTTCCTTACTTCCCCAATCTCAGTTTGAATAAATTTTCCTGCTCCATGACTCTCATTAAATATACGCTGTTTGTCAAAATAAAATGTCCTTTTTTTCCAGTATGGAGCTGTGCATGGTTGTTAAAGTTGTCTTAGGTCTGGCAGCTGCCTACATTGGTGCGTATAGACTAGTTGTGGGTTTGTTATTTTTTAAAAAAATGCTTTTATGGGAATGTGTGTCTTCATAATAATGGCTCTTAGGAGCCAGAATGGTGGACAGGGATTGTTGAGCCCAGTGTTGATGTTTCACTGATGCATTCGTTTACTTTATGCAGAAATCTTAGTGACGTATACAGCTGAAAGAGCCATGTCATGTTTGTTGTTGTAGTCAGTCGCAACAAAGCGCATGTGAACGCTTCTCGGCCTTTTGGCTAAGATCATGTGAGGTAAGACGCCCCAGGTAGAGGGCTGTCCCACGCCTCGCACTTTTGATTGATGGCGGGCTGATATTAGCGTGTTGTGAATGCGTTATTGTGTGTGAATGTCGTAAGTCTTGTGGAGTGTGCAGTGTGAATGGAAAAAAAAAAAACAAAAAAAAACAAAGCGCATGTACTTCCTGGTACGCGTCCTCCAGCCTCTGATCTCCAGGTGCGACTGGTTAGATCAGCTACAAACCTTGAATCCTGTGTAAAATTCGAGCCGAAATGAAAAATGCCTTTATACCCCTTTAAGATCACATGACATCCCTGGTCATATTGTGTATCCATTTAACAATAAATTGCAACAAAAAAATTACAAAAAATCAATTTCTTTGTATTCTTATATCAAAATCCAATCATGTTTTTTCATGTAAAATAAAATATCCCTTGTGCTTACGTAAGCTAGAACCAACGAATTTCAACCAATAAAATCACGAGATCCACCCATCTATCAATCTTAAACTTTTAGAGGCAAAGAGCTAAGATTCGTTCGTTAGCTAGCTAGCAAGGAACGTCGGCGCGTCTTTAGGTGTTCGCCACCTCAAACTTTGTTTCGTTTCCCCAAAATACCGTGGTTATGGACCCGGTGGCTAGAATTTATTCACTCGGAGGAAAGTGGTATTTGTGACTTCTCCAGATTATGTGGCAGGCATTTTGCAGTGGACTATTTCAGCAACTACGTGGAGCATAGGATGGGCCTCGCCTCTCTCTCCCTGACGGATACTGGCTAGCATCCACCACTGATTCGCTGTAATTCTCCATGTTTGTTATGTCCCGCCCACTTTTCAACAGTCAAATCAAATTCTGCCCAACGTTATGTCCCGCCTGTCTATGCTGTTTCGCTCTGAAATACGTCACGATACGGACGTTAAATACTCCCAGAATGCCGTCTCAACTCGACTTGAACAGCTGCAACCTGCAACATTTAAAACAACCAAGACATTTCCAATACTCCAGTCACTTGAACTTTTCATAACTTAACCTGTAGGAATTATAAGGTGTGAAAATTAATCTGCAACAATTTGACACGTGAAACTTAGGATCGTTCCGTGTCTTCCTGTGGCGACAAACTCCGTTCTTGCCAAAAACAATGAACCAATGGGATAAAAGTGTTAAAGTAATACAGTATGATCAGCATTAGATGCAATTTTTCCAGTGATAAACACACCACAGTCATCTCCGTTTCCTGAAATGGAGAACAATAGTAGCATTTAGCAATGTAGTTTCGAATGAAAAAAATATGCCCCTGTACATCCCCCTTGTATTGGGGCTTTGGAAAGACTAATCTCTCTCATGTTCATATGATGAAATATTATTAATAATAATAATAAAAAATTTTCCACATTTATATGTATATCATGTTCTATTTTGCGCTTATAAGCCTTTCTTAAGGATAAGTAGTCAAACTGGGCAGAAATGACTACAGTCTGGGTGGATACGTATGTTTCCTGTATTTTTATAGTTAATATTAAGTAATTATTAGCTATATTGTCTGATCTTGAAGGAGATAATCACACAGAGGTCATCATTATAGGTCATATGTAGCAATCAAAATATAAAATTATCATTAATTTCCTACTGTTTAATCTTAAAAGAGTACATGCAAATTCGCCCATCTTCGAAAAGAATAATTTTAAGTTGTTTTTCTCTTCAAAAACATTCAGGCTTTCCTATTTGTCACGGTCGAGACCAGTAATCAAGTGATGAGGCAGTGTATAATCCAACAGGTAGTTTATTGACAGCTGATACAGCTGCAGGACAAAACCACTGCGGAAGAGGTGGGACCGGAGCCCTGAATAATGACAGCACAGTGCAGTACAGATGCCACAGAAAAAGCAAACAGTCAATCACAGCCAGTATCTTCTGGAATTACAGCCAGTTGTGGCACAGACTTTGCCAGCACCAAAATGTGCCGCAGGAGGATGGAATAGCTTGGGACGAATTTAATTCCAGCCCTGCTGACCGGAGAAAGATTGGAAACTTGTTCTACGGCTGCCGGATAGCTCACTTGGTAAAGCATCGCATTGTGAAGCGCGTCGCCTCTCACGTCGCGGGTTTGATCCCCACTTCGTACCAGATGGCAGCTTTTTCCGAGTAGCGCCACAGGATTGCAAATTGGGAAGGGACTGCCGGGAAGGGAAAATAATAGCTGCTTTGTTTGTTGCTCAAGCGCTTCCTGTTGGCCAGCCGGATGCCCGTCAGGAAGATCCTAAGCCTGTTCATGTCTGGGCCACGAACTGTCTACACTCTCCTGAATTGGCAGCAAGGGGTCGCATACGAGCAAGCCTTGTACATAGTTCACCCATTGGGCATTCCAGATTCAGGTGGGATCGGAGATGCCAAATTAAAAAAGAAAAAACTGGACAAAGGAAGACACTTAGAGAAGAACACGGTCCCATTCATTGACTCTGCTTGGGCTAGGGAGGTTGTTCTTTTAAACAGGTATTGACAAACTGACTAGAGTTGGGTTAACTTGAGCATGGTCCCAATCCTGTTGTGATAGCTGCTGGATGTGGACACCAAGAGCAGTGGCCAAATATAAAAGGCAAATCTCACAGCGTGTAGAGAGTCTAAAAACAGATACAAATAATGAGACTCGCGCTTCCAACGGGCCAGACGCCGTCCATGGTTGAAAACTGGCGAACTCAAGGCAAACAAAAGAAAAGGGAAATAAATCAAAGATTCCCTTACTCACTGACACTGACCCTGTTATGCAGCTAAGTCCCTCACAATAACCTCTCAAGAGACCTTACCGGCTAAAGCGCCAAAGAAGCACTGACACTCTAGCAAGGAACGCGAGGCGAAACTGGAGCTTAAATAGAGTCTGGGCAACGCACCCAATCACTGCCAGCTGGCCCAGGAATCCGATAGGCAGCAAAACGATATCATCCCAGACGAGAGCAACAAACAGAGCTCACAAAGCTCCCAAACCATGACACCTGCATCCTGATTAGGATTGGAAGTTTATTCGAATCAACAAAGTAACAAGGATAAAATTGAGGAACTTGCATTAGCTTTGTCGAAAAAATATCCGTGAAGATCTAGACGCGTTTGATTCACCACAGATATTGGCTAGCTACTGAAATGTTTGTAGCATAGACTAGTGCTTCAAGTTTGAGATGAAAAAATGCTTAGCCTGGTATATATTCTTTCCTTGTTAGGCCTACTGCCGGGTATGACAGCACCTTACAGACGCAGTAGTTGAGAAGTCAACACTAAATAGCCAACGTAAAACCCATCTCGGTGCTGCGTTCTCATTAGGCAGCGGAATCCTTCGCTAGATTAAGCAGCAGTGGTGGCAAAATGGCTCTTAGTTTCCCAAGGTTTGCAATGTGAGAAGTTGCCCAGAATTAACTGTGTTTTTTTTTGTTATATTCGGCTGCTGCTGCAGGCCACCCCACTGACCAAGGAAATACTATTGGGTCACTGTTTTAATTGGATCTTGTCTTGGATTGTGTCCCGCCAGCAAGAGACAAAGCCGGCGGGCGCTGAGACCATGTTCCCCAAAAAGCGGTGAGGGACCCAAACGCACAGGCTGAGTAAAAATATAAGATCTTTAATATAAACAAGTGCACCGCCGCTTATCGGCGAATGTCGTATTGCTGCGCAATACTAGTCTCTTACCAGTGTATGCATATTATAAAGTGACCTGAATAGGGTACCAGACACACCCTCTCCCCAAGATGCATCCACACACCAACTTTGATGTTCCTGGGTCATACGGAATTGAAGTCATGGAGTGAACACAAATGCGAATGGACGGACTGACAGACGGACGGAGTGCAATCCTATAGTCCCCTCCATTTCAGGTAGGGGACTAATAATAAAGATAAAACAGTCCTGGAGGGGAGCAGCAGCACAACAACACACAGCAGGGCTCAGGAACTCAAACAGAGCACTGCTGCAGCCAGCTCTTAAATACTAACGCTTCACCTCCACCTTAACGAGCAATAGGTGTGCCTCGTTAAGGTGGAGGCGAAGAATACAGCAGGGGGAAGGGCCTGCAGGCGCATGCCATAACAGGTCTTCTTCCCGCTGGGAAATATAAACCACATCCACTCATCCATTTAAACCGATTTCTGAGGTTTTTGTTGCAGAGTCTGCAAATCAATTTCTTTCTTCATTTTTCTCCACTGGCTGCTGATAGACGTGTTCTATGTCTTGTGGCGACACAATTAGCAACACAGCACTTGACTTTAAGCATGTTTAAAACCAAAAACCGGTATGACAAAACAATGGCATGCTCAGCTGTATGTGAACAAAGAGTAAAGAACTGAACAATATTGTCGATCTAACTCCGGGTATCACCCACAATGCACTGCGGTCAACAAGTGATAACATAGTGATCAGTTTGGTTCATTAAAATATGATTTCGCCAATGCTGATTAGGAAGATATCACAATGGTTTGTGAATCACAGGGGTGCATTCAGTGGCAGAGCTAGAACTGGGAATTGGGCTGCACAAAACACAGACACGTCCCTTTATGACAACAATTGGTCTTGGCTAGTTCTCAATCATTTTCCTTTATTGACACGTTTTCCAATTATTGTAATTGGCAAGTGAAGACACGGTTTCTCTCCATATGCGATCTAAGAGCGATCAAATCATGGGTTAAATTCAGTATAGTAGTGGAGCCAGAACTGAGAATTGGGCTTCACAAAACATTCGTTTATAACAATACTTAGTCCTGACCTGGACTCATTTTAATAATTAATAGAAGGTTCACAACGAGAGCACTCCACGCTTAACAGGTGCTGCTTGTTCTCCCGGATTAGGTAACACAACAGTCATTCATCTGGACGTGTATTTGCTGTAATTAAATCAACGTTATTCAAAATGACATACCTCTCTAATTTCATGCAAATAGCTTGAGCCGCATGCTTTTTATAGCCTATTTAATTGTCGAGTGCCACTTTTTTTTTATCATCCCACGCAATTCCGAGAGTGAAAGGCAATATTTCATTGGAACGCGGACCAGTTCAATCAACGCAAAAGCATTAGCCTATTGATAAGTAATTTTTTTTTCTGTACTGAATTTAGCCCATGATTTCATCACTGTTAGATTGCATATGGAGAGAAACCGTGTCTTCAGTTGCCAATTACGATAATTGGAAAACGCGTCAATAAAGGAAAATGACTGCGAGGCTTAGTGGTAAGGAAATATTGCAATAACCCTGTTTTACTGTGTTATCAAAAAGAAAAGTCAGATTGCTATTCCCATCACCAATAACCTCACATTTCAGTCACTCTTCTCTGTCTTGCAACTGCCAAGACCCAGAGGTTATAATGTTAAAGCGTTGATTCACCCAGACACCCAGACGGTTGCCGCAATAAGGTATATGATTCTTGTTTGAGGCTAATTGCCAATCAGTAAGATGGTTTTCATTATTATTATTACCCAGATAGCAAAAGTCATTAATTCAATGTTGGATTTTGGTCAGATAGGTAATTTTTGGTTGAGGTTGAAAAATCTATGTTGATTCAATGTTTAATTACAGTTGCCATTTCCATCCATCCATCCATCTTCTTCCGCTTATCCAGGGCCAGGTCGCGGGGGCAGTGGTCTGAGCAAGGATGCCCAGACTTCCCTCTCCCTGGACACTTCCTCCAGTTCTTCCGGGGGTATCCCGAGGCGTTCCCAGGCCAGCCGAGTGACATAGTCCCTCCAGCATGTCCTGGGTCTTCCCCCATCCTCCGACCGGTGGGGCATGCCCGGAACACCTTTCAAGGAAAGCGTCCAGGGGGCATCCGATATAGATGCCCGAGCCACCTCAGCTGGCTCCTCAGAACGTGGAGGAGCAGCGGCTCTACTCTGAGCTCCACCTGGGTGACAGAGCTCCTCACCCTATCTCTAAGGGAGCGCCCTGCCACCCTGCAGAGGAAACCCATTTCAGCTGCTTGTACCCATTATCTTGTCCTTTTAGTCAAGATCCAAAGTTCATGACCATAGGTGAGGGTAGGAACATAGATTGACTGGTAAATTGAGAGCTTTGCCTTTCGGCTCAGCTCCTTCTTCACCACAACAGATCGGTACAATGACTGCATTACTGCTGTCGCTGCACCGATCCGTCTGACAATCTCACGCTCCATCCTTCCCTCACTCGTGAACAAGACCCCAAGATACTTAAACTCCTCCACTTGAGACAGGAGCAGTCCTCTAACCCGGAGGGGGCTAGCCACCTTTTTCCGGTCGAGAACCATGGCCTCAGACTTGGAGGTGCTGATTTTTATCCCAGCCGCTTCGCACTCGGCTGCAAACTGCCCCAGTACATGCTGAAGGTCCTGGTTCGAAGGAACCAACAGGACAACATCATCTGCAAAAAGCAGAGATGAGATCCTGTGGTCCCCAAACCAGACTCCCTCCTGCCCCTGGCTGCACCTAGAAATTCTGTCCATAAAAATAATGAGCAGAACTGGTGACATAGAGCAGCCGTGCCGGTGTCCAACATGCTCCGGGAACAGGTCTGACTTACTGCCGGCGATGCGAACCAAGCTCCTGCTCCGGTCATATAGAGACCGCACGGACCTTAGTAGAGGGCCCCGGACTCCATACTCCCAGAGCACCTCCCACAGAATGCCACGAGGGACATGGTTGAATGCCTTCTCCAAGTCCACAAAACACATGTGAATTGGTTGGGCAAACTCCCATGAACCCTCAAGCACCCTGCGGAGGGTATAGAGCTGGTCCAGTGTTCCACGACCAGGACAAAAACCGCATTGTTCCTCCTGAATCCGAGGTTCGACTATCGGCCGAATTCTCCTCTCCGGCACCCTGGAATAGACTTTACCTGGGAGGCTGAGGAGTGTGATCCCCCTATAGTTGGAGCACACCCTCCGGCCCCCTTTCTCAAATAGAGGGACCACCACCACGGTCTGCCAGTCCGGAGGCACTGTCCCAACTACCACGCGATGTTGCAGAGGCATGTCAACTAAGACAGCTCTACAACATCCAGGGACTTGAGGTACTCCGGGCAGATCTCATCCACCCCCGGTGCCTTGCCACTGAGGAGCTTTCAAACTACCTCAGTGACTTCACCCTGAGTGATGGATGAATCAGCCTCTGGGTCCCCAGCCTCTACTTACTCTACGGAAGGCATGTCAGTGGGATTGAGGAGATCCTCAAAGTATTCCTTCCACTGGCCAACAATATCCCTAGTCTAAGTCAACAGCTCCCCAGCTCCACTGTAAACAGTGTTGGCAGGGCACTACTTCCCCCTCCTGAGGCGCCGGATGGTTTGCCAGAATCTCTTCGGGGCTGATCGATAATCCTCCTCCATGGCCTCCCCAAACTTTTCCCATACCCAAGTTTTTGCTTCCGCCACCGCACGAGCTGCAGCACGCTTAGCCTGCCAGTACCTGTCAGCTGCCTCAGGAGTCCCATTAGCCAACCAAGCTCGATAGGACTCCTTCTTCAGCTTGATGGCATCCCTTACTTCCGGTGTCCACCACCGGGTTCGGGGATTGCCGCCACAACATGCGCCGGAAACCTTACGGCTCCAGCTGCAAACAGCCGCGTCAACAATGGAGGTGGAGAACATGGTCCATTCAGACTCAATGTCTCCAGCCTCCCTTGGGATCTGGTCAAAGCTCTACCGGAGGTGAGAGTTGAAAAACCCCTTTGACCGAGGGTTCCACTAGACGTTCCCAAAATCAATAGTCGGGCAATCCAGTCAGAAAGATAATATTGCAATGAGTCGAGGCGAAAAACGTGGCACAAGAAACAAGGAAGTATAACGATCTGACATGGAACTGAATGTGAAGACACCTTATATACACATCCGGGGTGAACACATAACAAGGGAGCTCAGGTGCGATCAATAAAACAATAATCAGGATTGACGCATGAGGGATTATCTTATTACATGAATCTGGCGAATGCCAAAACGCAGACAGGGATAAGGAGACATTCCTATGAACGAATAAACGGTTAAGGAGTACTAAAGTGTACAGTCTAAAGAAAAGGGAAAGCCTGAGATATAAGTGGAAACTGCAGTAGAGATAATTAGTGATAGGCAAGGAGGGTGGAGATACAGATTGGGCGAATGCTGAGAGATCGTTAGTCTATTAGTATGTGCAGCTATACAATCCCGAGTGCAAGTTAGTCAGTTAGTAAAAATATACAATGTTAATCTTGGTTAGTAATTAATCGAAAACAATAAACTGTTAGTATGGTTAGTGGATAGTAACAGAGAGAGGAAGGAAGCACACGAGATAATGAAGGAGGATTGAAAACCCAGAAACCAATCACCCGAATGCGTGGCACGTAAGACAAAACCGTGAGCAAAGACCTACACAAGACAAGACTGGGTAAACAAAGTGCAAAGCAGAGCATGGCATAAATAAACATGATCAGGAATCTAGGGAACTGAGGCAATGGTTATGAATAAAAACGGATATGAAAAATAATAAACAAGAATATCTAAATATCAAAAACACAATACACAATCCTAAGAATGATCAGACAGGCAGTGGTCACTAAACACAAGAATCCTAAACATGGCAGAGCCAGGTACAGAACTTAAACATGACAAGCAGAAATACGGATCACAACAACATGACCACAAAGTCGATCATTGACTTCTGACCTTGGGCGTCCTTGTGCCACGTGCTCTAATGGATGCCTTTATGTTTGAACATGCTGTTGGTTACGGACAAACTGTGACTAGCACAGAAGTCCAATAACCGAATACCACTGCTCGGGTTCAGATCGGGAAGGCCGTTATTCCCAATCACGCCCCTTCAGGTAACACTGCCGCTGCTAACGTGGGCAATGAAGACCCCCAGCAGAACGATGGAGTCCCCAGTCAGAGCACTTTCCAGTACCCCTCCTACGGACTCCAAGAAGGCCAGGTACTCTGCACTGTCGTTCGGGCCATAAGCCAAGACAGTGAGGCACCTGTCCCCGACCTGATGGCGGTTGCCATTTTCAACGTTAGCAAAGCTGTTGTTGAAACAATGTAGTATAGATGATGATTTTTCAATGTAAAAATCCCCTACAATGAATTGACATCATTTCAATGGTGCTGATGGGGGATGGGGGGGGGGGGGCAAATAGTAGATGGCCAGATAATTCTCTAAGGTGCTTCCTCCACCTAAGCCAGGCAGGAAACCTTAAAAGAGCAAAAGAAAAGGTGTGCACTAAAATGTATAAAAGTGTAATTTTTCAAAAATCTTTAATAAATAACTAAATGAATAATGGTCTGTTTTATTGTTTTTTTGTTAATAGAGCATGCAGTAAAGCAGCTGTTCTCAACCTTGGTTTCTTAAAAAAATGGAAATGGCCAATCTACGAGCTCACAGCACATTTTCAAATATTCACCTATGAAATAATTATAATCAGATATGGGGTTCCCAAAAACACGTCCCTGTAAAGTGGGGTCTTTGTATAAAAAAAATTGAGAACCACTGCAGTGCAGTATACTTAATGGACCATTTCAGCATTTTAACCTTTGTCTGTATATTTTTAATATGCCTCATTTAAAAAAATTATCATTTTACTCCGGAGTTTTAAAGTTCTGCGGGGGTTGCTCCAAACTTGTCTATTAGTGATGTCATGAAAGGGTTTGGCCCTGCAGTCCCTCCCCTGCTGCATTCCTTCACCTCCACCTTTGACAAGCAACAGGTGTGGGCCGTTTTGGTGGACCGCTAAGGTGGACGTGAGGGCAGAGCATAGCCTCTGCATTTTTTTTTGTTCTGACTTTTGTGACCTGTGCTGCTCTGTTTTGTTTTTATAAATTAAACATCCAGTTTTTTCTAACCAGCCAGCATTTGAGCCTTTTGTTTATTTAGGCCCTGGGTCCTAGCTTCTGCCGGATTGCCGTTTGGCATCCGGCGGGTTGTAAATCCACGACACATCACTGCCATTCAGGCATATGGCAGTGATATCACGCACTAGTAAACTTCCTTGGCGTGCTGCTTGTTGAACTATACCATAAATGGAGTAATAAAATTATTATTTTCTCATGAGGCATATTAAAAACATACAAAGCAGGGTTGAAAAGTGTTGAAATGGCCCTTTAATAATAACATTGTTTCAATGTATAATGCAATGCAATATATGTAGTTAAATCAATGGTGATGCAATTCAACATTCTTTCAAGGTTGATCATATCATAGTTGAATCAAGGCTGATTCATTGTCAGAATTGATTGGAAATTCAACATTATTTTCATGTTGATCACAGCGAGCACTTTCAATGTTTTTTTCAATATCTGACATCAATGTTGATTGCAATCTTCAGCCTGACAATATCACAATGTTGATTCAATCACTTTTTGCTATCTGGGTACCCCAACCCACTCGAAGGGTGAGGGAAGGGCTATTGTTTTCGGTTCGGTTTTTTGTGTGTTTGTTTCTGTGTTTGTGTGTTTGATTGTTAACACTCCAGCGGCAAAACTAATTGCCAGATTCACCCAAAATTCGGTACAGGGATTGCCACTGATCCAGAATTGATCCCTATTGAATTTCGTTCAAGTAGGTGAAAGTATGTGCGAGGGGCGGGGTTTGCTGTGCCTGGCACCACTTGTTGTTGTTGTTGTTGCCTCACAACAAGAAGGTCATGGGTTCAAATCCAGTCTAAGGTCTCTCTGTGTGGAGTTTGCATGTTCACCCCATTTTCACATGGGTTTCCTCCAAGTACTCTGGTTATCTTCCATAGTGGAAAGCCATGCATGCCAGGCTAATTGGAGACTCCAAATTATAAGAAGCCATAAGTGAGAGAGTGAATGATGAGTGAATGATATTTGCACCCTGCAATGTATTGCCGAGTTGTCCAGAGTGTATCCCTGCCCTTTGCCCATAGTCAGCTGGGATAGGCTCCAGCTCCCTGGCGACCCCAGTGAGAAAGAAGAGGTAAAGATGATGGAGGGATGAATTACTATTATTATTATGACTACTAGACTACTACTACTGGAATTATTATAAGATAGAATCCTCAAAATGTTATAGCTGTAGAGACAGCTGGTGTATTCTATTACGCGTGAATGCATACTTAATATCAATACTGACACTACTTCTAGTGCACAACAACCTTCATATTTGAAAATGACAGTACATTGCGTTCACTCCAACAAAAACAAGAACTATCGAACAGGCTTGCCATGACAATGCAGTTATTTTCACACTCACAATCAACTTATTCACACCTAGGTTCACATGAGGTTTCCACACGTAGAACTTAAGCTCAAGATAAACACACATACTAGTGCACTTCCTTTTCCACATTCATTTGCATTAGTAAATACCCCACAGTTCTTACATCCTCATAGACACTGACATTTAATTCAGTTCCTCTGAACTCAGTCCAGGTTCATGGTACTTTTTTTTTTTAAATTTACATAGCATTGACGTGAATGGCACATTGACAATCTAGCCCAATGACATTGTTAGTTTCTGGCAACAAAGCCCTAAAAATGGCAGCTGTCTGTCTTTGCCTACTCTACCAATCTCAGTTAACCTTCCTTTTAAGAAACCATGTCAAAATGATCATTTAACACGACCCACTTCCTCCACAAACATCTTGCATTTACTGTGTGCCATCCATTTATTGTCATTCCCAAACCATCTCACACTTGCAACTCACTTTCATACACTTCTAGATTACCAACTGATATATCCAATTACTATCAATTGCTGACTGTCTTGCCAGCTGAATCATCTCTCTTTCTCCAGTGTGAAACATTTCAAAACATTACAACACATACTTTCTTAAGTCACCTCGCGAGACATAAAACAATACATTCAGTATATTCCAAATTTACACACCTGACCACAATTAAGACAACCATAAATTGACACTTGAAATGAGCATTTTCTCCAGGTAAGAGCTTGAACAAAATCCATAATGCCTAGAATCACATATGATTCCAGCTCACTAATGCTCTTCTCTGCCTCAGACTCATTTCTAACAGTGGACTAGTCTTCTCCCACTAAAAGAAGTGGGTTAACTCAACCCCACAAACATGGTTCATATCCACTTGCAGTGACACATGTAACATACGGTACCAGTCAAAAGTTTGGACACACTTTGCTAATGTCACAGCGCTCTGTTTTTGGAGAAATTTAAATGGCTTAGCTTCTCTATATAATCTCAAAAATGGAATCTTGTCAGAGGTAAAGTCAGAAGTGAAAAAATAAGAATAATTTATTTATTTACATAGTGTCCAGAATTTGGAATTTTCAAAGAAGCCATATTTTGCGAAGTAAACAGACAAACAAGCACCTACCATTTTTCCAACAACTGGATTAAAGACAAGCTGTTTTGGGACTTATTGGGCAAAGAGGTCATGTCAAGCAATTCGCAAGAGCGGCACATTTTTGGGAATTTAGAGGGCCACTCAGCAGCAACTCATTATAGCCATATGACTGCCCATGTAAAAAAAGAAATGTGAGTATTCTCAGCAAATATGACAACAAGCACTGGTTTGTTTCATGGATTTAAGAATTAGATCTTTGCGGATCTTTCTTTATTTAACATGCATTGCAAGAAAAACGGGGGTGTATCCAAACTTTTGACTGGTACTGCATACCCACACATGTGATAGACAAGAAAATTATCTCTAAACACTTCCTCAATCTGAAATCTTAGTATAAATTGAGTGCTGTATGAACTTATTACTGTGACTCCAGGGGTGGTACAAATCTATCTTACAATCAGTTGGGAGACTATACAAATTAACTTACAATAAGCCAACAGTCTTCAAGTCTTGAAAGTTTTCCAACCTTAACTGGATGCCACGATAGTTCTTACTCACTACCATTGGTTCGTACTTACTACTTAAGCACCTTCATGAATCAAATTAATTTATTTATTTTCAGTAGGCCTACTCCTGGCAGCTATGTTGTCGTACAGCACACGTAAACACAGAATTAGCGGTGGTGCGCCGTATCAGCAGGACTTCAGCTCCACCGTCGCAGAGAAACACGGAGGAAACAAAAGTTCTTCACCTCATTTGCTTTTTTCTGCCATCAGACCTAGTTTTCTGTAGCACGAAGATGGATGCCTCGGTCCTCCTGCGGATTACGTCAACATTTTCATGGAATCAAATGATGAAGCTTATGGTCTTTTATCCAATTTATTTTGGTAATCCAATTCCGAGAAAATAATTGTGCGACAGTATAAACAAAGAGATTGCTGATGTCTGTGGCCCTCTGGTGCCACAAGGCCTCAGACTGGACACGTGCAAATTTATACCAAAACAAGAGTAGGTCGTTTTTTACAGTACAGAGTTCATATTGATTGTACACTGAAAAAATTATCAGTGGGGAAAACCAATGAATGACCTATAGGCAGTTTTGGCAGAAAATTTGAATGATAATGGAAGGTGGTGCGGGGGGGAGGCAAGGCACAGATACGGATGGAGGGGGAGGGTAAGGAAGCTTCCTGCCTCCAGAATCCCAAAAATATCTGATATTATTGCCTCTGGACCTGTCCTCTGCCGCAGCTAGTCTCTCTGGCAGTCGTTGTCTAGCTGTTTTGTGGCTACAGAATTTGCTATCTGGTTCCCTTGCTTGTCTTTCAGTCCACGCACTCTTTCCTCCACCTCTGTCATGCAAGAGATCAGCGAGGACGGCTTTGCGTGCA
Organism: Gymnothorax reevesii; assembly: GCA_029721435.1. NCBI lineage: Eukaryota > Metazoa > Chordata > Actinopteri > Anguilliformes > Muraenidae > Gymnothorax > Gymnothorax reevesii. The sequence continues at coordinate 108,382,632 of CM056579.1, forward strand.
AAGAGCTCAGAGAATGTGATATCTCTTTCAGAGCTGCAGCTTCCTCCCCTGTCTTACGCAGCATGTTTAGGATCAGATTCATATCATGTTCCAAGGCATTGATAGCTGGAGAATCTTAGATAGCTGTTGCTCCCTAGTTCTCAGCACCAGTTGATATGTGGAGCTGAGTTTGTGGGGTAAACTGAAGTTCTTTGTTCCGTATTTCTACCAGCAGGAAAAAAAACAACTTTTTTCTGACATGTCTCAGCTTAAACTAGACAGGTTGGTCGCTGGCAACCAATGGGTGTAGCCCCCGATCGCCCACACGTTCCTTTTTTCTCTCAATTTGCGTATGATTTTAATCCACTATATATCATTGCATCACAAAAGGCTGCTACTCATCAAAAGGTTTAGTTCAACAAATTACCAATTCTACAACTGTAATAGACACTGAAGAGTTCAGCAGGAGAGCTTTGGTTATACTCTGTGTTCTTTTTAACTTATTTTTGACTCATAATTGTCTATTATTTGATGAATTATGTTATCACGGCAACCAAAATCGATAGGGGCCGTGACCTAACCGCTACCACATACTGTATAAAAGAAAGAGCTTTAAATTTGTGGCCTGTAGAGTATCCACTAGGAAATCTCTATGGCAGCGGTGGCGGACATGTGCCAAATTTATGGTAGTCCTGACTTCGTTTGGGGGCTACACTTACTCCAAGACCATAAACATGCAGATGCTTGAACATGTTTCAGGATGTATAAAGGATATTATCCCCAACATTACAACATTAGAGAGCACAAGTCTTAGGCTGCCCTCTCTCCTCCCTAAGTCACGAACTGAGCATTTTGGCAATATTTAAAAAGAAATCCAGCCAGGGGAAATCACTTTTTTGGACTTCAAACATGGTTAATGATCATATCTGTGGCAGGCCGAGGGAGGGCCCGGGCGGGGACTTGAGCCTCCAGACTCCCAGGTAATAGTCAAACATGCTGACCACATCACTAAAGAGCCAGGGTCATTGGCAAGGTAGTCAGGGCAAACACTTATTAGGAGACAATTCTAGTGACAGGACCCTTCAACAGTCACATCTCTCCCCCTCTTTCGCAAGCGTGTCCTCACGCTCCATGCATGCTACCGATTACGCCAGAATGTGGCAGGCCGAAAGAGGGCCCGGGCGGGGACTTGAACCTCCAGACTCCCAGATAATCGTCCAACGCGCTGACCACATCACCAAAGAGCCAGGCTCATTGGCAAGGCGAGCACTTATTAGGAGACAATTTTAGTGACAATACCTTTCAACTGTCACATCTATAGAATATCGTAACATGGGACATGACTTGTAACTCCCCGTGAGATATCATTAAATTTGACGTAAAATCACTTTTGTAATATTTTGAAATACAAAATCCAAATAGCAGAAATCGCCGGAGTTCATACTTCAAACATGGTGAACAGTCACACCCAGTTAAACAGGTTGACTTGGTGTAACAAATTACAGAAGCAGAAACCACACGCAGGTCACTGATGAGCCATTTAGGCATTTTTAATAAATGATTGAAGGAGTTCACAAAATGGAAAGGATGATTTTCTTAATATAAGCCAGCTAATAAATCTGGTTATCAATAGATCCTGAAATGCAAGTTGAGTTTAGCAAGCAGGGATAAGTGGGAAGAAGCTAACAGTCTAGCGAGGGGAAGGTGTAAACCAGGAACTTAGATACACAAGAACAACAATTGACAATGAGGGATGTCAGGTGTGTGAAGCACATGAATGGGACGCAGGAGGAGGAGTAACAAATGAGGCAATAATTAAATGATGAGAATCAGTTGATGAAACAGATATGAAACTGTCACAGGCAGCTAGACAGAGGGGAGAACAATTAGCATGAGCGACAAAATGGGACACTCGGCCTGCTCTTGGCTAGGATTGGCTCACTCAGCATAGCATCAGACTTGGGTGATGTCACCTGGGATAAAAACAACAGGTTCATAAGATACTGTTTTTAAGCACTAAACCTTTGGCTTAGAACAAAACCATCATGTGCAAAACAATTTGATGAAATAACAAACATCATCTGAAGATAATGTCTGACCTTTGGGAAAACCTTTTATGAAATAAATACATTTAGCCAAGTTGGTTTATTTTTTATTTTTATTTTATTGGAAAATATACAAAACTAAGGAAACAACAACAGCTGTAAATTTAGAATCTAATTGACATAAAATCCAAATTGACTGATAAATTGAGCAAAGTAAATATGTACACAAAAACGAGCTTGAGTCAGCTGAGCTCCTTTTAGTTTTTAGTGAGGTTCATTCCTTGGCACGGCATGATTCACCTCAACAAATATCAGTGAGTCAAGCACTTGCAATTTGACTCACTCGTGTTAAAATGGAAATAGTCCGTTCCAAAAGACTGTCATGGAAGATTTGTCTGTGATGGTGAACAATATTGTCTTCAAAAATAATTTCAAGTGTCATTTAGAATTTTGCTTTTTGAAACACTTAAATGTAGGGAAGATACTGATAGGTAGCGAGGCAGGAACCAGTTAAAAAATAGTGGCAAACTATGCCCGCTTGGCCAAAATCAAACTTGCCCTTGATTTTCATCCCATATACCCACAAAGAGGTCAAGAAGGCTAAAAATTAACTTGACTCAATTTATCACGAACCAAATGAAATCTATGAAACAGAAGTGGTGGATGCCTTTCCTGGAACAGAGCATTAGTTTTCCGGAACCATCAACCTGCCAGGAACCAGTAAAGCACCATATACTTGGAATGAAGTTTCTTTGCCTTACTCCATATCATAACGCAAAAATAAACATTAGGTGAGGCCCCGATTTTCTAAAGTTTCAGGAAAAGATTGGGCAGATGCTTCCGGAAACTGGTTGGATAGGTTTCCTGAAGGTTGCTGGCAGGTTTTCGGAATCTAGAAACCCAGAATATTTGGCTGTGCTATTGACCGGTGAATAAAGTCCCATATTCTTGTCAACAGTTTGGTAGCTATGGCCCGTACACTTCCCAGAGTTTTCTAAATTTGACATTATTTCCATTACAAGCTGTAAAAAAAAAAAAAGAAAGTGACAACAGGCACAAATACGAAACATACATTTTTGGATTTTTAAAAGTATATAAATTTGTCACACATCATGCACTAAATATAATCACCTTTTTCTTAACCTGTGACCCACTCATTCCACAAATTTCCATGAACGTCAAAGAGAACTTTCGGTAATTTTATGTGACCAAACAGGCAAATGGACAAATGCAGGGCAAATACATAACCTCTGTTCAACTTTGTCGGTGGATTCAATCAACAGCAATTATGTTGATTAGAAATTCTATTCAACCCCCTATCATAAAAAATAACATGACCATCAAGATAAAAATATTCCTACATTAAGGGTTTTTTTTTTTTTTTAATCACATGAAGGGTTACTAAAAGCCCACAATTTTAACCATAATGTGAGAAAGTTACCCTAAATGTAAAAAAAAAAATTAAAAAAAATTACAGAAATTGTCATTTTTGTATTAAAAGTTGTGGCATAGCTTGCTATCTAACTGGCTACTGTAGCTGCATAATATCTGCTTGTCAGTGGGAGGGCAACAGTTATATCATGCTGCACCTGGGAGTAGATTGTCTGGAGGACAGACGTGCTCCTGCTGGCTTCTAGGGAAAAGGCTTCGTCTTTTTCTTATTCTTTAATCAAAGACACCATTCAACTTTTTGCTGGTTTAGTTGCAAGCTTCGTGAGAAAGAGGCTGCAGCTTCAGTGCTGCTAATAACTGAGCCAGCAAACCGGTGCCAATTATAGCTAAACACAGCCTGCTAACCCAATGTAAACAATACTTTTGTTTGTTAGTAAAATAAACCTGCATAACTGTTGAGTCTGTATTTTGATCGAGAGTAAGCTTCATATTACCAGTAAGCTAACAGCATTACCAACCGCTTAAAAGGTTTTATTCTTTATCATTTGCGTGCATTCATAAATGGTAAGTTTTTGTGACCATGTGTCAATTAGCTGTCTCCAACTAGGAACCCACCAATTCTTGAATTTGATTGGTTTCATCTTTTTCCTTCTCAATGAAGTTGTAACCAAAATATGACAATGTCAATATGATTCCTCCCCCCCAGGGCATTCATGAAGGCTTACGAGGGTACATAACTGCTCTAAACATGAAATGCGTCCAATTAAGAAAATTAACAGCTTGTTGAATTGCTGCGATTGCAATTGTAATTGGGGAAAAAAACTAGGGAGCATAGATGTTGAGAACCACTGGTTGACATGTTCACAGAGCTATAATTTACGCATGACAATATACTCTATGTAACCGCACAATTTTTGTTAAAATGCGCTGGATTTCACAAGATTATCATATTTTATAACACATTAAGGGTGCGACTCTTCAGATATTACGATACATTTAGCAATGGTGTTGGATTTCAAGAGCAACGTGGGCCTATATGGCATTTTGAGATGCTTTTACGGGTCGTTGGGCTGATTTTGTGCTTTTTTTAATTGCCGTTGGGCTGGTTGTGTCAGCAGATCTGGCAAACCCGGTAGAATCCAATGCGAAACAATGGAGCCTCACTCGGCCCGACTCAGGCGTGAGATACTTGACCCAGTAGTATAAATCAGCACTCGGGTACTAACCCGTCTCTGATACAAGGACCGCAAGTGCGGGTACTAGCTGGAGCGAAGCCAGAACTATGTAAGTTACACAAAGACCCTTGCGCTTCCGCTGAGCCACTCCCCTTCCTGTTGCTGATGCAATGCTGCAAGCTATGAAATATAGGGAAGGTGGCGGTCAAGAACCCATCATAACAAAGGAGGAACACATAACCGACTAGTATTTATATATATGTATTATTTAAAAGACTTGTCTTGTAAATATATAACTGTCGTTTGTGTTTTGCCTTATTTATTGTGATACACCGTATTTTTTCACTGCATTCTGAAAGCCGTTATAATTTTATTTTTTCCTCCTTACACTCATCGATACGAATTGTATAGTGGCTAGCCGTTAGCTGTTTTACCGCATTGGACACTGGAATTGTGATGCAATAACGTTAATCCGCTCAAGGTCAGCGCAGCTATTTAATTTTCAGGTACAACAGATATTTACGAAAAATCCTATAGACTTTGAAAAAAAAACTGCGGAGTGTTTCCATCAAGGTAAGTCAAAGCGAACCAGTGGTGCAGTCACATTTACTTGCTCATAATCTTTGGTACCTAGACTGTAGTAATAGCTGACGTTAAATGATCACTTATTTACGCTTACCTAAGAAGCGCTTACTTATTTATGTAAACATTTTTTTTTAAATTTCGTTTTAGTAGTCAGTGTATATTTTTACATTTGAATATTCGTGCCAGTTTAGGCCAGTGGTTTTTATGGCTCAGAAGCCGGACAGAATCATTGAACAAGATGCTTTTCTGATTTCCCGTTGCTGTGAATAGTGTGCTCCTGAGCAGTGCTTTACAAATAAATAAAGCGCTGATCTAAATGAATGAAGTTCAACGTACGTTACAAATATCGCAAAATGTACTGAATTTATGGTGCTCATTCAGCTGAAATATGGGTCCAAACCGTTTAAGAGCGGAATGTGCAGCATTGTAGGCTAATTATCATGTGGTGGAAACGAAATCGGGACAAAACGAGGTATTAATCTGAGTATGATGACACGAGGCAGCGGTGTTGAGTCGTGCCTTATCCGACTCTGGCCACCACGTGCCATTGTTTCCCTCGGGTAAATGCGAAGACATTTTTTTTAAAAAAGGAACTTGAGGAGCTGTGTTGTAAATTAACCTCTGTTATAAATAAATTTTGCTAGAAAAAAATGTATTGGATATCGTAGCATTTCAGGCAAGATAGCGTTTTGTCCAGTGCGGGAAGTCCTGCGTACATTGATCGGAATGTTACTCCTAAGGTTCTGGGTTTATTTTTTTTCTTGGTCTAAAGATCTTTCAAAATCCTCTGTGGGAGGAATTTTACTGGAACAGGAATGCGCCTTGAATGGTGGTACCGGTTAGAATCTTGTGATCCGCCGGCTGGTATTTTTCCATTACTCCAATGCGACAACCCCTCCTCCCTCCTCCCTCCTCCCTCCTCCTTCCGCCCCCCTCGTCGAGTCACATGATGCTTAGATTTGTCTAGAGCCGTGGCGCTTGCTGTGAGCTGGCTTTGCCCGATATCTTTTATTCCGGTAGTTGGACCTTGACTGCAGAACATTTCGCGAACATACTGAGAAACATTTTAAAAAGATATTAATGATAATAAAAAAAAGCTATCTTGCCCTTGTCCAAAAAGACTGCTTCCTTCTTTTCTAGGATGAAACAAGCCACAGCCAGAACGGAAATGAGCCGTTTTAATATTTCCCCAGATGAAGACAGTAGCTGCAGTTCAAACAGCAATGATTACAGTTATCAGAAAAAAGCCCCTAACAGCAGGTGAGATGGGGGCTTTGACACGTTTTGAAAGTGTTATTGTAATTAACATCATTCTGCCCTGGGAACAGTTTATAATGCAAATTGTACGTGGTTTCTGAGTTGGTCATGGTTTGCTAGACTATGGTCATAATAAACCATGATTTTTTTTCAATTTTTAATTCTGGTTCAATTTTATATTTTTTAAAGTCAATATCAGGATATTGATGCCGAGAGTCAGAACTTCCTGTCTGATCACCACCTCGGGAAAAAGAAGTATGAGACAGAATATGTGAGTTTTCTTTTCTCCAGTAATTTCTCAGCCTCATTTATTTTCTGAAGCGTTTTGCTTTTGCTGGGTACACTAATAACATGTTGTACTTTGCAGAATCCTGGCACTGCCTCTTTTGGGATGTCTGTCTTCAACTTGGGCAATGCCATCATGGGCAGTGGGATCTTGGGCCTCTCTTACGCCATGGCTAACACCGGCATTGCACTGTTTATGTAAGTACCCCAGGAAAACTCGTGGACCACGAGTACCTGTAATTTTGCCTAAAATTAGACTCAGGGTAATTAGGAGGCTTTCTTAAACTAAATTTTGCTGTTTTCGGACAAAAACACACACTGAAATGTGAAACAGCCATAACACACCTGAAAAATCACAGGATAAATATGCCGTTTTAGTTGATGTAAAGTGCGTCACATGAAACTAGCACCTTGAAAGTAGAGATGTAGTGAATGATAGCTCGGCTAATTCCCTTGATCATACAGCATTCCACTCTGTGACATTGTCTTACAGTGGATTGGTAGTGGGCGCTAATCTGTGCAAAGCTAGCTGTGTTATTGTTGTCGATGGTCTCGCAAGAATTTTTCTTGCCCGTCAATGTTGCGTCTTGTATTCATTTTGCCGGTTGAATCTAAAAAAAGATCTGGTTACATGTAGCATGATGTTGCTATTCATGTTGTGAAAAAAGTACTATTCAGGTTGTCTGAAAATGATGACATCCTGTGATGGATGAGTCTCACAACCTAGTGAGCTCTATAGCCTACATTTTAAAGCATAAAATGTGCGTTTACCAGAAAAGGCAGGCTCAATTCTCAGACACCTGAAATATGCCCCCTGCTCAAATCTTTTTTTTTTGTCTGATTTCAAACCAGCATCCAGTTAATTGTTGATTGAAAAGGCAGTCTCATAATGCAACATGAAACCAAAAACATTTACAAAATTATTTCAAGATGGCAGTCGCGGGAGCCAATTCAACCACTAAAGTAATTTTACTTCAGAAATTTAAGTTATTTACTCACAATGTTTTATATCACCCTTTAGCAGTACATTTGCAGTAATGTCATTTATTTATGGATATGTCGATCACCAAGTAACAGATTTTAAACAATCTTGGTATTCATTGATAAGCATTGTAGCTAGCTCTGTTGAAGTGGCCATTTTAACTGGTCACTAAGCTTGCCTATTTGGTTATCCCAGCTAGATATGGCTGGCTAGATTGCTCCAAATTGAACTACATCAACCGTAGTGAGTAATTAAAAAGTTAGCCACTGACATCACCATAACATCGAGTTGGAATCACTGGAACGTTAGCTAGTTCATTTGTGAGCATCTATAGCAGTGAGCTGTGTTATGAGAGAGCTGGGTTCACAAGGGTTTGTTTTCACTTATAATGGAGAAAAACTGTAATGGAAGCCTTTTTACAAGCTAATATTGCAGAATGCATGCATATACAACGTATTTAAATATACTCAGGAGACCCGCCCACATTGGTGGATCACTGATGAGGTTGCAGATGGTCCTTTTTGATTATATCGTATATGATGGGGGGGGGGGAGTGAGCCCAGTGTGTTTTGTTGTCTTGTTTTCAATATGGTAGCTGGTGAGTGGACTTTTCAAATCAGACCTTTTTGATTGCATTAGCATTTTTCATGATGCGCCAACTTTTTTTAGAATTGGGCTTATACGAGGCATTTGTGACTTATTAACTGATTGCATTAAGTAAAATCGAAGTGCAGACGACATTAGGAGATATAATTTCGATGCATGTAATTATAGTCTTGGTAGATCACATGCTTATGAATGTATCCCCACATGACACTGAATCTTTGATTCAGAATCAATGTGTGAGGAACACGTGCCTGTATACACGCTGTGTCTCTTCGGTGCTCAAGCTTTTTGTAAGTAATGTGTGAATGAGGCTTGAGGAACATTTATATGTGGGTGGCACTAGCACTTGCTGATTTTTTTAAAACTATGCCAGTATTTTGGAATTGACTGCAGTCTTGAAACTGGCTTGTGCCATCTGGCAACAGCATTCATTAGTGTTGTTCATTTAGTAGTAGTTCTAAGTGTTGTGAACTTGAATGATTAAGTGATGTTCTTGAGTAAATCTTCAATCTGGAATTTCCCTTCGCAGCATCCTGCTTGTGGGCGTGTCTATCTTTTCCCTCTACTCCGTACATCTGCTGCTAAAAACGGCCAACGAAGGAGGTAACCATTTCTTTAAACTCCTGACTGATAGTTATGCAAAATTTCTGGGGAAAACATTTTAAAACGATGTTGTCTGCTTGTCCGTTCTACAGGGTCATTGGTTTATGAGCAGTTGGGATATAAAGCGTTCGGGATGCCAGGGAAACTGGCTGCTTCCTGCTCCATCACAATGCAGAACATTGGAGGTAAAGATAATTAGCACCATGTCTGGCCTCAGCCTAAAATTGCTTGAGGTAGACGCTGAAAGTTTGTATGGGCTTCACACAAAGCAGGGTTTGTCAAATCATGGTCCTCTAGAGTTGAAAACGGCTGATTTTTCCATCTTCTTACCTGGGAGTTGATCTTGAAGCATTCATTTTTCATGGAAAAATATGCGAATGCCACAATCAAATCCATTTGCACTTGACTTTTAGGAGGGATAGAGGGTTAATTATACTTGACGACAAAAGAAACACAAATTAAGGGTAAGGTGGTAGTTTGTGAAATTTTGTGTACTCCGCACGGTACAAGGACAAACGTGAAGCATTTATCAGTCTATATCTATCAGGTAACTAGTGAAAATCATCTGCAAAATAATGAAGGTGTGTTCCTTGCACTACTGAAAATTTTAAAATTGGATCGTTTTGTTTTTGTGGGGAAAAAGAAAGCAGTCCAGTCAGAACTTTCCTAGTAGGCAGTATTCTGTGTTCACCTGGATTAAAGGCCAGTGATTTTCCACTGAGGATACACTGTCATTCAGAGGCAGGATATAAAAACTGAAGGCAATAGGCCGTGAAAGCGCCACTATTGCAAGTTGTAGAATGTCCAAACTCGCTAATGCATTTAGGGTGGCCGTCTCGTATTCTGTTTGAAGCCAGAGGCAATGCTCGATATGGAGCCGCGAGCGGATTACCTTGTGCGTCGACAGCATGACGAGGCTTGCATATCTACTGCAGACATCTGCGCCAACTGTTCTTTCCTGTGACGGTTTTTGCTGAGAAACGCCATTGGGCGTCAATGCGGGCTTATATTGTGATGTGGGCTGGCAGGATGGCATCTTTACTGCAGATGTCCAACTAAAGACCTTTGCCGTCAATGAAACAGGCGGCAACGGATTCAGTGGTTCCTGCCGTGCTTGAACTACACTTGGCAGTACAAACCATGATGCAAATGCATATCATTGTAATTGTCCAAAAGATTTTATTTAACTAAAATGTGCTACCCGTGTTTCTTTTGTTGTTAAGTGTATATATGGCTACAGTTGCAAAACAGCAATATGATGCAAAATTAATGACTTCTCTTCCCTCGGTTTTAATTTTCACTGCTTGTAACTTAAGAAGTGTCTTAAGCTCTGACATAAAGTGAAATCTGAGCCACAGTTTAATTTTTTATGTGAATGTTGTGGCTTTGAAGTGATTATCAGATTTTAAAAGCAAAATGATTTCTTTATGAAGGACTTAATCTTTTTTTTTTTGGTGGTATTTTTATTTTTCAGCTATGTCAAGCTACCTATACATTGTCAAGTATGAGCTACCTATCGTGATCCAGGCCTTTCTGGGCATTAAAGAGAATACCGGGTACGTTCCTCGATCCTGTCAACTTCAGACTCTGCTACTGATTTGTCTCATCAAGCCCACTTGGGAACCTTCCTGAGTTCAGGAAAATCTGAAGGTTTTACATCCTCCCATCTTAGCAGAAACTGCTGCAGTAGTGATGCACTCCTTAGTAGTTACGCCTACAACTCTCTAAAATGGCGTGCTAACATAATAAAAAAAAAAATGACCCCAATCAATATTAAAGTGTTGCACACAAAAATAGAGAGTACACCCACAAGTAATAATGTGGTGGACAGCTGAGTATTTGTAAATGGGTGAACAGATGGTTAGTTTGTTGTAAAAGTATGACCATATAATTGCCTGGTTTTGTTCTGCCACAGTGGTGGGTACAGTATGCCCATTGGTAATGATGGGTTTAACAATAGTAATTTAAAAAAAAAAAAAGAATAAAACTTCTATGCATTACTTAATGAATCTCATGCCAAAATATGAAAATTTGGGCAAAAATTAATGTGCTTTGGCAGAAACAAGCTCCTAGACAGTTACATTACTGGATGGGCTCTGTGACTTGGCAATTAGCACCATCAACTTCTCGAGGGGGGGTCTATGGCCGAATATTTGATGTTCCATATCTGCAAATATAACACATTTTTGCATGTTTATCATTCTCATTAGTATAAACATCTAAGATTTTTTTTTCTACTGATTCTAAGGGGTTTACTTGGGGACTGCTGAGTGTGTTGATGAAGGAGTGTCTTGCTTGTATTTATCTTATTCTTGAAAATGCTCTTTTGGATCGAAGGGTTTGTGTGTATTGCTTTGTATGGTGCTCAGCATTGTAATATTTTCTGTCAAGTGTAAAAAAAAAAAAAAAAAATTCGTGGCTTAGTGCCCGGTCCATTTGAAGGCAACCGAGACGATCACCTATCCCTCTAATTCCCATCCTTTTCTTTTTCAGAGAGTGGTACATGAATGGAGACTACCTTGTGCTGATGGTGTCTCTCGTGATTATCTTGCCACTGTCCCTGTTACGTAACCTAGGTTAGTATCTCCTGTTTGTCAAAGTTCCTGGCACAAGGACATTCTGTCCTAATCAAGAAGTCTGTCATGATTTCGCAACCGCTGACGGCAATGCAGCTTCCTAGCATTTACCTTCTCATGTTTGAAAAAGTGATTTTGAAACGGTTTGCTCTGTGGGACCTCCTCAGCTTTCCTTAAATTGTTCCTCTTTCCATGTTTCAGGTTACTTGGGTTACACCAGTGGATTTTCCCTGTTGTGCATGGTGTTCTTCCTGATAGTGGTAAGGCTTGGTGATTTATTGTGCTTTTACTTGCATTGTTAGCTTTGTGGTGCTTATCCATTGTTTGCTTTTAGAAGCACTAATACCATTGTTTGAACTTGTAATGTTTACAACATCACCGCCATTTATTGCAGGTACAGCATATTTGTTCTGATTTTTTTTTTTTTTTTTTGATACACATTGCACGATGATGTGTCTTCAGGCGAATCACAGCTGCTAGGGGTCTGCATGTTTGGTGAAATACAGTGTAGACTGAGGGCAGTGGCAGTATTGGAATACTGAAATTACTATTTTCCTGTATTGCATAATGGGACATCAGGGATTTAAAAAAAAAAAAAAAAAAAATGCGATTCAAAAAGGAGTCAATAATAAGTCATGTCTGACGTTATTTTGATGAGGAAAGCGAGCTCTGCTATCTGTAATATTTGCAATGCTGCTATTGATTAACCGTAGTTTAATCAGCATCATGCTGAATCAAGAGACTGGAGCGTCCTGTAAAGTTGATCTACCCAGTGGGACATTGTGAGCGAGCTGATATTACAGAATTCACTGGCACTGTTCTTAAATGCATTGCAGTTCAAGGTTATGTCGTCACTGCATGAGATAATTCACAGTTGAACAAACATTCATGTTTTACCCTTAAATGCCACATGCAAAGGTTCTTCTAACATTTTCACATTTTAGATTGGAATATTGGCTGTAATATCAATAAACATGTAATAGCCTTTCTTTTTTTGGGACTCACAAGTACCCTACCATGAAATATAGCTGAAATAAACTGCTTGTTGATTTTATTTTATTATTGTTGATTTTATTTTATTTTTTTATTTTTTAACTTCAATGTTCGGGAAAAATCTCAGAAGGCATTGGTTATAAGCTGCTGGATTGCTCACTCGGTTAAAGCGAAGCAGAAGTGACTATCACAGTGCAGGTTCGAGCCCCGGTTGTACCATCTGGCAGTGGTCAGCTTTTTCAGAAGTAGCGCGCAATTGGCTATTGCGCTACAGGGATGCAAAGTGGGAAGAGCCTGCCGGGAAGGGTAATATAAGTTGCTTTGTTAGTTCCTTAGACACCTCCTGTTGGCCAGGCCCTCATCAGGAAGATTCTAAGCTTGTTCATATTCGGGTATCCTCCCCCCGCGCTTTGAACTTGCGAGGATTCAACTTATGAGTGTATAAGAAGGGGTGGCTGACAGGCATCGGTTATTTATTTTGAGAATGACATTGATGGTGTTACTGGAGCTAGGTTGGTCATTGACTCCAAGTCATTGAATTGAAATTAAACCGAATTATTGACAACAGCAACCATTCTCTCGTCTGCGTGGCCATGGTTTATTCTGTGGGCCCGCATTGCTCTATCAATTCTGCTAGACTCTATGCCTGGGATGGTATACATTATTTCCATCTTTCATTCGAATGAGGGAGCACTTTTCACGAATTACTGCACTTATCAGTGGCCATTTGGGGGATGACCTGAGGGACATGTAGGGGTATGGAGTGGGATTTATTTATTTATTTCTTTGACAATGTCTGGCCCAGGATGGCACTGGATTGCTTATGCACTTTAGTTGCAGGATTCCTTGGGAAAGACCGCCGGGATTTATAAAGCCGCTGCAACGCTAATCTGTGACTTGCGATTACTCTGGAAGCATGTATTGTTTGTAGATAAGCTCAAAATTTTGTCTACGAAGTCTGTTATAGCCTATACAGTGTAAGGTGTTCATGACCTCAAAATAAAGTTGACCGCTGTTCACTGGAAACAAATGCAAAAAACTGAAAAGCTCAGTCTCCTGTCCGTGGATATAAAAGATAAGGAGACTGAAGGACAGATCTGCTCCTGCACCACTGGGAAGTCTTAATGTTATCATAGCTGGGTCCTCCAGAGCCCATTCCTTAATGTAAAGCTATCTTTTTTTTAGGCTAAAGATAAAGCTAACATTTTTGTTGTTTATTAACTTTTGAGCTTTTGACTCAGGAGCCGAGGGCATAAGCTGGGCGTAAAAAAAAAATAGGCTTTTTAACTATTAGGCTGGTCTTGGCTCCATCTAATTATCCCCGCCACGCGATTAGCACAAAGCGGGGGATGTAGCATTGGGCTCCGTCCGTACGGACACTTAAAATTGAGGTGGCGGGGGATATTGCCATGTTGGTGGCAAACACTTGTTTGGGATTTGAAAAGAGACCGAGTGTACCAAGCCTGACTGAACGCTCTAGCAGCTGTGCCTGATCATTTTATGATCGTCCATGTAAATACATGCAAAGCGTAGATTGTTGCTTGGCAATATTCAGTATTGTTGTACATTATTTAGAGCGCACTCTTAACATCATCTTTTGAATTGGCTAGCTAATAAGTTGGCTTGCTATGGATAGTGTCAGCCCAAAGAGGAGGAAAATTACTTATAATAATGGCAAAATTAGAAAATTTACAGATGTTTCCAGAGAATAGAAAAGTTTACATGGCTAAATTAAACAACACCAACCCACAGAAGAACTATTAACGCGGTAATTGATCACCAGTGGTTTCTGTCTGAGCTGAGTGGACGTCACATTGATTAATGAAAACTGGGCTTGCGTACCAGGTAGAAACATCTCCGTCAGCTCACTGTCCAAACAGAAGTACAGTGGATTTGTCTGATCGCGAACGACTCTTTCTAATAAGCAAACTCTGGCTGCGTCCAAAGGATTGTTAATTTTCTTTTTCTTTTTTATTTTTTAACCATGTTCACCAACAACTGGCATGGAATCCGTAGATGCTGCTATTCTCATTAATACACACGACAACACCAATGATGTTTTCAGTGCGATATGCCGACCAGACGTATCAACCCAGTCTCAACAGAGAACATCTGGTTCTTATCATTTCAAAAAGGGCTGCATTTTAAAAACATTTTATTTTTTTTTTTTCACTAAAGCTTTGTTGGTTTTGGTGTATACATGTGAAACGCCTTCACCTGGAACATTTGTAGCTACATCTGAAACCTTTTGCATGTGACCTTTAAGAATATTTGAATATTGAAATTGGTCAGGATGGACCTGCCTAACGACTACAGAGCTGAAGTAGTTCATGAAGCCCTCTGTCCAGTCTATGATTTCCTGGCTCTTACAATGAAGTGATAAGAATTTCAGGTGAAATGCTAGTTTCAAGTGTTCATTTGCTTAAATGCATCGCTTCCTTTTGTCTTCAGGTTATTTTTAAGAAGTTCCAGATTCCCTGCCCTCTTCCTTTTGAACATAATTCGCTGAACACTACCCTGAACAGCACTAGCGATTCCCTAAGCAGCAGCTTCCCGGACAGGTCAGAGAATGTCTCAGCCCATGATGAAGACAGCCAGTGCCGCCCAAAGTACTTTGTCCTCAACTCCCAGGTGAGCAGAATGACACTGCGAAAGCCTAGCTTGCTACTGTGCAAAAACTGCAGAAAAGAGTGGGCATTTTCTTGTCCTCATGGTTTTAAACCTTTAAATTTTCCCTCTTCGTTACAGACAGTGTACGCAGTCCCCATCCTGACCTTTGCGTTCGTGTGCCACCCTGCAATCCTGCCGATGTACGAGGAACTGAAGGAGTACGTATCGCCGCTCGGAGATCAGTGGCTACACTAGAGCTCTCTATCAGTCTCGAATTAAGGACATTATTTCTTTCAGCCGTCTAATGTATGCGCATGTTTTCTCTCAAAAGTCGTTCCCGCAGGCGAATGCAGGGTGTGGCCAACGTGTCCTTCCTGGCAATGTTCATCATGTACTTGCTGGCAGCCCTCTTCGGATACCTGACCTTCAGCGGTGAGACATTTTGTACTGAATAAAATGGGTTTTTCCAAAAAGAGGCCAAGTGTGTAAATATGGGAATTGACTGATAAAACTGAATATTCCATTATTTAGAACAAAGAGTACTGCGTACTTCGATAAAAATCGGGCAAATATTAAGTTGGATTTATTTTCAACAAACGCTAGTGACGTGGAGATTCACAATGTAATTTTTTTTTTTTTGTCTTGAATACATTTGGTAGAACCTGTGTCTTTCATTGAACTTGCTACTTTTATGAAGTACTACAATTTTTTTCTGAGACATTATCTGGCACTTTTGCTGTTGCTTGTCTTTCAGGTGAACTTGTTCATTTACTTTTCTGTAAATGTGCAACTAGTATTAACAGTTGAATTGATTACGAATGGCAATTTTAGTTAAAAGGTTTTTCAGATGTGATCGTATGCTCTTGGTATGAGAATCCGTAGAAGTCATAATTCAAATTTCACCTCTTGTATACGCACATTTACAAATTTGATTCCCACGGAAACAAAATGCTCTCAGATGAACCTCTTTATCATTCAGTTACACAACAAATGCTTTTGAATTCAACAGTATTACTCCCATACACCTAAAGAGCTCTCACATTTAGTAATTAGGACTTTCATATACACTTAAAAGCTCACATTCACTCGTTTGACCCACTCGTCTGCTCACAAAAAGCTTTTGCATTTGCTAATTTGACTGCATATATACGCATACTAAGCTGTCACGTGCACCGGTTAGACCTGTCATGTACACAAAGCTGTCGCATTCGCGAGTTGGACCTTGCATATGCACAAAAAGCCCTTTCATCAGTTTGGCCGTGCACATACTCGCATAACGCACTTTCCAAGATATCTTGGATGTGAGAGTTTTTCAAGTGTATGAGAGATGAATGCTGCCAAAGTGAGCGCTAAGCCTTGGAAGCATTTTGTGTTTATGAGAAAGTTAAAATGCAAATTGTCTCACTTCCTGTGTTGGTGTCCATTAAGTTCATTTGACAACCGCAGCCAGTGCAGAAATCATATTTTGGGGAAATAAATGCCCACTAAGTGGTTTGGCATGTCCTGGGGGAAAAACAATGGAAGAAGGGAAAAAAAAGGTGATGAAACGAATGATGACAGAACCTTAATAGTAGTAAGAATAATGGTAATGCAGCAAAAAACAATATAGTTCTAACATTTCGTGCTTAGACCTGTAATGGTAGTAATGATAATCTGTTGAAAAGCAATGGGATCCCAGCACTGGATGCTAAGGACCTTGAATAGACTGGGTTCGGACAGTTGGATAGCCTTGACGGGTGACCCATGTTTGTTTAACAATCCTTTTTTTTTTTTAATATATTTCCAGATCATGTTGAACCTGAGCTGCTTCACACCTATTCCAAAGTGTACCAGTTTGATGCTGTCCTCCTGGTGGTCCGGTTGGCAGTTCTGACTGCAGTCACCTTGACAGTCCCTGTGGTGCTCTTCCCCGTAAGTATACTACTGCATGTCCTCCCGCGGGAAGATGGAAGGACCTTCCTGAAAGCTTGCAGTGATGATTATGTTTGCGTGCAAACAATTGCTTCCATTACCATCATTCTGAGTTCACAGTTCAGTGTTCGGAAAAATTAATTTCCCCCTCCCAATTTCTTCCGTTGTTGCTTATTTGTCTTATTTAAATTTTTCAGATCATCTAACTAATTTAAATACTAGACAAAGATGAGTAAACACAAAATGCAGATTTTAAGTAATCATTTTAATTTATTAAAGGTGAAGAGTTATTCAAAACCCACGTGAGAAATTATTACCACCCCAACCCTAATGGCTGGTTGTGCCAGCCTTGGTGGCAGCTGCTGCAGTCAAGTATTATTGTTGTTGAAATGTTTGTTTCTATTAAGCTGTGCATTTTCTTTTTGTGATGCATGAACGGAAATTACTTTATAGCTGTGCATGGCTTGTTGACTCTGAATTCGCTGCAGTGATGAGCGCAGTAGGACTTGAACAACATGTTTATTATGAATTAAAATTAGAATATGTTTTACCAAATTCTTAGATTTTTGCTTGAAATAAGGCGCACTTTTGGAGGTATTTGATCTCAAAAAGCTGTTGACATGACACTCATCTCAATTGGATCATTGTCGTATTTGAAATAACATGGGAGTATGACTAGAATATGAGGTGTTTACATCGTCAGTGTCTGGTTTCGGTTTCTGAAGGCTGTTCCCTTTATTTTCTAGATTCGTACCTCAGTGAACCAGCTCCTCTGTGCCTCTAAAGACTTCAGCTGGTTCCGTCACATCCTCATTACCGTCCTGCTGCTGGGGTCAACTAACGCTCTCGTCATCTTTGTGCCCACCATCCGCGACATCTTTGGATTCATCGGTACGTTCTGCTCAATTTTTACAGTACCAGTCAAAAGTTTGGACGCACTTTGCTAATATCACGGCACTGTATTAAGAGAAATTTAAATGGCTCAACTTCTCTATATAATCTCAAATGGAATCTGGTAAGAGGTAAACTGTCAGAAATTAAAAGAGAATAATTTACTTGGTTGAATAGTGTCCAACATTTTTTAATTCTCAAAGAAGCTATATTTTGCAAAGTAAGCAGACAAACAAGCTCTTTGCATTTTCCAACAGCCAACTTGAAGACAAGCTGTTTTGGAACTTATTGAGTAAAAAAGTCGCTGAAAAGCAAACCACAAGTGCAGCACATATTTGGGAACTTAGACAGCCACTCAGCAGCAAACTCATTATAGCCATATAACCGGTCTAGTAAAAAAAAAAAAACGTGAGTATGCTCTGCAAATATGGCAAATTTAAGAATTAGATCTTTTTTTTTTTTTTTGCAAAAAAAAAAAAGGTGCTTATTTCTTTAACATGTATTGTAAGAACAATGTGGGTATGTCCAAACTTTTGACTGGTACTGTATATACCAGTTGACTTTCAAAATGACACTGCTCATTTGGGTTCTCAATTCAAGGAGCTGTCACAAGTACTGCGCATGTGCAGAACTCTGAACATTCTTAGCCTAAAAAGGTCACCAAACAAAGTGAATCTGCTCAACTAAGTTATAATGTGATTCCATCGTCGCAAATCTGTCTTCGCTGTGCATTTACATATTTTAGTTACTCTGGCATTTTATGCTTTTTTTTATGCTTAAGCTTTTTATATTAATAAGTTTTCTATGGAAATTTGAGGATTCAAAGGGCTTTAGCTGAAGGATATGAAATGAAACGAAATGACCATCCGTTTCGCGAGGGCATCCGGCTCATTTTCTTCCAGGTTTTGTTGAACAAGTGCTAGAACTCTGGCAAAAGTTTGGGGAATCATCTTATGCGAACAGGAAGCAAATAATCTGGACTTCATGTTGCCGAAAGTGGTTGAAATGTGGTTGAAATTTTACTTGGAAGGGCCGTAAAAATATTGTGGCCAAAACAAAACGCACGCGGTAACCACTAACGAGGTGCTTTGGTGTACTTAAGCACTCATTTTGGCTGTTTTCTGACGGGAATCCTGAGTCAATTCTGTAGTAATATTCTGATGAATACAAGCTGGCAGTCTTCTCTCACAGTCATGTCTTTGGTTACCCATTTGCATTTCTTAAACACGAATATGCGCAGTAATTCCGACACTACTCCTTTTTAAGGGAAATTGGTTCTTGTCTTTTTTGTGAAATTTTGAAATACTTTCTTGAAATTATTCACACAATTTTATGCTTTTTGTCCGACTCATTCTTGTTCATGTTCTTAGGCGCCTCGGCTGCTGCCATGCTGATCTTCATTCTTCCATCTGCTTTCTACATCAAACTGGTCCAGAAGGAGTCAATGAAATCAGTCCAGAAGATTGGGGTAAGTGCCTGTACTTTAACTGCTTGTTGTTAAAAATGCCCTGGGAATGGGTTTGATTTTTGTACGCATGATTTCAAATGCAGTGCTAGAAAAAGCTGCATGGTAAACTATGTAAATTAGATGGTGATCTTCCCCTGGGCAGTCGGTTGGCGGGAGGAAATCGGGGTGCTGAACATCGGAGCATAATTTTGGGGAAGGGAGAATCGCGGGTTGTGTGCATGCCTGAAGTCTGTATGTAGGACTCAGCTGAGCCTTTTGTCCCTGCAGGCCACCATATTCTTGTGCTGTGGATTTGTGGTCATGATTGGCTGTATGTCCTTGATTATCCTCGACTGGACCCACAGCGCTTCTACCTCTGGAGATGGGCATTAGCTTCAGGGCTCTCGCCTCCCTGATGCCCTTGCCCTCCCCTCACTCCCTTGCTGCAGTCTTGGAATGGATCTGGGAGTCCTTGAAGCAGACGACCTTGGTCAGGAAGACCTCAATGATCAACAGCTGCACTGGACAGCAATACATGTGTTTTGTATGCATGTATGTACCGTGAGCACTTTAATTCCTTGGGCAGTGAGGCGTTTTTTTTTTGTTATTATTGTTCTGTTGGCCGAGTCGGTCACTGAATCCGAATCTGACTGAACAGGCGTTTTACGTGCTAATGAAGCGTCTGAAGACGAAAAGTCACAAAAACGAGCAGGTACTGAAGATTGCCGTGTACGCCTGTCAGAGCATCACCTGGGGTGATGTCTGTGCTACTCAGATTTCGAACATTGATTGCATGCTTATGATATGCGACCAAATGTGAAAAATGATGACTTTATTCTACATTACGCTAAACAGTCCTTTATTTGCATCAGAGAATATGAAGGACTATGTACAGAAGGTGCTGTCATTTCTAAACGTTTCTTACGATATGGCTGAAAATGCCCTCTCATTGAAGCTGACACTCCATATTTCAACCTCAGTATCATTGAATCCTTTCAGACTCTGTGTTGGAGTACTAAACCAAATTTTAAAAAAACAAAAAAAAAAGTCACTGTCCAATCAATTCTGGTGTTCACTGTATGTTGGCATGCATGTATGCATGTGTGGGCACACGTGCACACAGACTCCCGCAGGCACACAAACAGAACAATTATTCCTGGAGACTGTTACAAACTGTGTACAGTATGCTTATGGATCAAAAATTTTCCGTTGAAAATATGCTTTTGTCCGTTCCGGTTTCAGAATGAAGTTAATTTTTTGATTGTGCCTCAGGTAAGGACTTGCAAGTCCCTATTTTCCATTTCAGTCGACGCTAAATTTCTCATCTGCGAACGAGTGTCATGGCTATGCTGATGGCACTGCATTGGGTGGTCACCTGATGCCGGTGGTTGGGTGGGTTCTGACGGCAAGCACCTCAACATCTGGAGGACTTTTAGAGCAGTGATCATTCAGCCATGTACCTAATTCACCGTTTACTTTTTTACTTTGCCAAAAAGTATGTTTGTAACCGTTTTCCTCTCGTGAGAATTTAACAGTCTCTGGCTCATCTTACGTTGTGGTCTCTTTATGGGAGGCTGCAAAATTGGCCCAGCAGTATTTTCCATCTAGCACTTTGAAATTCATGGGTGGATGTAACCTGTCGCTTAACCCTTGGAGCGCTGAATACATTTTCAAGGAATTAAGACTGTGATAATCCTGAGCTGTTGAAAGTCTGTCATGTGGTAACTTGTGTAAAGTTTCCACATGTTAGGATTTCAACAGCATCTGATTTTGATGTCTTACATCATTGGGCAACTGTGGTTGCCTATAGTGCTCTAAGGGTTAATTATACCAGGAAATAACCATTCCTCAACAAATTTTCATTCGAGCTACAGCTTTAAGCACACCAGTGTTCAGTGTTAGGCGAACTACCCTCAATGGGGACCTGTTGTCTAATTCCTATGTATTCTTATTCCTTGTTGCACCATTCAGTCATTAACGTAAAAAAAAATTTGCGGGCAAAACCCATATATAACCAAAACGCTCGCACTGAGTAACGACCAAACAGCCAAGCTGCTTCGCAGACCCACACGTGCTGGGACAGGCCAGGAAGTTTTTATATAGTAGGACCTATAGAAGATCCCTGTAGGGTAGAGCTGTGTACAAACTCGTATTTTGTCTCTGATAAGTGCTTGTGGGTATTCACTGACTGATTCTACACTTCTGACACGCTCTGATGAGCCAGCCCATGCGGAAGTATCTCATGCGCACACACTGTATCCATGTAATCAGCGGAGCCTTGCTTCCTCCACAAACTACACCCAGCTGTGATAACTATTACTGTCCAGTTATTTATTCATGGAACAACAGGAAATCAGTGTGATTTAATCTATTTTACTATATTTATATATTGTAAATTTGTATATACCAGCTGAACTGTATATAAGCTTTATTTTTGTTTCATCTGTTGTCCTTTTGAGTTGCAGTTGTGTAAATGATGGACAAGTTGCATTTACGTGCTTGATATTCAGATGTCTCGACCATCCCCTCTGGAATGGCACGGTTTGCTTTTTTTGAACTGTAGAACAACCCTTTCCTCACTGCACTCACTCCTTCAGAGGGATCCTAACGCCCGAGTTTCCAGAAAGAGCAACCGCCTGTCCGATAACCAGTTCCCAGTGATTTGTGTTGAATGTAGAATTGATGCGCCTGTCCTGCTTCTTTGTATAGGCTATTAAATGATGTATGTAAATGTACGGTTTGACAAGAATATTGCTGGTCAGTCGTTCTCGAGCGAAGAGGGAGCATTCCTATCTGTTCCACTAGCTTGTTTCAATGAAACATCATGTATATCACGTAACTGTCTAAATAAAGCAACAGTTAATCCCTTAAACCACGTCTTGTGATATTTTTGCATGCATTTTGTCTGAATACAGTAATTTCCTGCTGTTAAAATGTAATATGGTACAGGGTCACAGAAAACAAGCTTTACGGATTGTTTGCAGCGTTTATACACCTGGGAGAAAGTAAAGCTCCACCCAATTCTTCAAACAAGGTCAAAATGATATGAACAAATATTTCCCAATTCTTTGATTTATGGTTTGGACATACCTTTGTTTTGAACAAGTTATATTGTTCACACATTTAATGCTGTAAAAGTCTAGGGCTCCTGATCTTTAATAATGGCAAGGAGACCTGTATTTGCCAAAAACTCCCTTAACCGTTAAATATATTCTTAGAATAAATGCCTTAGATAAAGATTAAGTTTTCTTAAGTTCCACCCTACTGCTAACATTCAGTTTGTGCAATTAAGCATGGTTCATGACAAAGCCTTTTGAACATGAAAAGCCTCTTATTGGTCATATCTAAATGTTTCAGATGATCAAACTAATTTTAACAAAAGGAAATGGGAGTAATTATAAAGTACTACTTTTAAATGTTCATTAAAAACCTGCATAACTTGTGAAAAAAATATTTGCCCCCTTGACCTTAATAATGCTTGTGCCATCCTTGGCTGCGAAAACGGCCATCAAAAGTTTGAGGTAAGTGGCAACGAGTCCTTCCCAATACTGTGGAGAAATCCACATTGGTGGATTGCTGAGTGAGTTTATGGTCAAGCAGCAGCATTTCCGTCAGAATCATCATAACTTTGACTAGGCCACTCCAAAACCTTCATTTTGTTTATTTTGAGCCATTCAGAGGAGGACTTGCTTTTGTGCGTCAAGTGTTTGTCCTGCTGCATAACTCATCTGCACTATTTTTTATCATAAACCTTTACCAAAAGAAAACAATTATGATGAGTGTGTTGAAATAATGAGTGGTGTCCACTGATTAAATGCAGTGTTTCTGTACCTTGACGAGGGATAACCAAGATATTTACAAAGTTAGTGATATATGGCAAGTTGGTTCTTCATGCAAAATAGATTTGGGGATTAAAATTCATTTAGGCTGCTTTGTTTTGGAGGTTTAGCAGAGGCAAGTAATTTTTGACCCTTTCAGAAAGGAGAGAATTCAGATGGTTTGAAGTACAGACGGCGTAATCGGCTATTCTGTGAGAAGAAGCCAAGAACACAAACTTTCTGTATCAGTCAAGAATGCTTCATTATAATTTTCTTCAGTGGATCTCCATCAAAGGATTAAATACAAGCCAAATATTCATAGACTTTTCTGTATACTTTCAGCATAAGCCAATTATACTGTTGATTTTTTAAAAAGTATATTTGATAAGAGCCATTTTTAAACACGCAGTGTCAGTTTCACAATAACTAAATAAATGCTCTTTGTGTTGTGCTGCTAGTAACTATAGTAATCATGTGACTGCGTTGTTGAGACCACGTGTTGCAGTAAATGTGCCGGATTAAGCACCAATTCATAGAGTAAGTTTTTGTAGGATATCACACAAATTGTTATATGAGAATTTATAGTGACCTGGCATCGGTTTGCTTTTTATTTTCACTGTATTTTAACCCTATGGTGACGTCTAGGTATAGACATCGATTCAGCTTTATTTCCAACAATGAACTGTTCGCAAGAAAATTATGACTTGGGTAAAATGTTAGCTCACGGACATGAGAGAATAACTGGATAAATAACTAGCTAACTGGTTGCAGTATGTACATATCTATGCAAATAAAATGACTATGACTATGATGTGTTGAATGTATAATACTTATGGTACCAAAGGAAACCAAATGAAAAGAGTGTATCAATGACAGCTAGGTAATGCAAACTCAACTTTGTGATTTGGTTTATCATTCTTTACCGTACCGCCAGAACAAGATTTAGAGAAAATGACACCACATTTGCCTGAAGCCTGATCTTCCAAGCAAAATGACCAGCAACACTGCTACAAGTTCTTGTCTTTGGAAAGACGTAGAGTGATGATATTTAGTCTCACTCTTGATAATTGAAAATGTGTTTGGTTAAATTTACCAGTTGTTTTCAAAACAAGCACAAGCAGCTATAGCCTTTTGAATTGGTTATGAACTCCTAGCCAGTGAGTGAACCAGCAAACCTTTTTTCGTCTGGAGACAACAAAAGAAGAAATCTGTTTGCATAAATCCTTTTCAGGCTTCAGCTCAGTAAACTTTACACTTATAAAGCAAACTTGACCAAAAATGACCCTCAAATTCTAATTAGAAGACATTAATGATGAAATCAAAGGTATGACATATAACAATTAAAGGTATTGATCTTTTTTTTTTTCCCTCCAGAAAACTTAAGGCCTTCTCTGAAGGCCCTGTGTGCTCCCCTATGCTTGTCTTCCATTGTTACTCATTGCCTCTGTGTACTTAAGTTCCTGTCATTGTCTTGCTCATCGCCAGATTGATGAACACGCTCTCTTGTATTGTTTAACTTTTGCATTCATTCTTGTCCCTTGACTTTTCCTAGTTCCAGACTCAGTCCAGTGTCTTTTTAGTTGTAGCCCGTCTTTTGCCTTTGCCAATCGTAGCCCAGAGATTTCTCACCTGTGTGCTACTACTCCCACTTGGATTGACACCCTGGTTGTGACCCCAGGCTAGACTCTTGACTACTTTCTGCCTGCTCCTCTGAATCCTGTTCACCACTGCCGGCCACCGACGTTGCCCTGTCAGCTAGATACCCTCCATGGACTTTTGACTAGAATGCGAAAGCTCACTAGTCTCTCTGTCCTGGTTCTGAGACTGGCTCTATCCAAGTTCCCAGCCCTGAAAAAATGAGGAATCAAAGACCAGTCCAACCTATTTCCTCCTGTGTTTTAGGTGCTTGATGTCGGTGCTATTTGTCTCTATTAGCATGGCTATTACAATATTATCTTTCTTTAAGAATGATGAATCTTGCACCTTTTAAAGTTGTGTGCATCGTCTAAAAATTCCTGGTCATTACTGACGCCAGTGGCGATTAGGTGAAGTGCAGTCAGCTTTCTGTTGCTCGCACTCGCACTCCCACACAAGACTTTACGTGCGAGATGAGGTAGCTTGCTTTGTAAAGTTACAATGTAAATTGTTGTGTCAAAATGCACATAAGATGAAGCTACAAAGTAAAGGAACATGTACTCAACAGCAGACTTTTATGGCATTATCTTGGAACATAGTCAATGAATTCATCCTTTCATTTGTGATTGTAATTTACATTTACTGTATCATTTCAGCTTATGACTGTCACTGGTCGTTTGTTCTTTAGTCAAATCCATTGCTAAACTATTGTTGCTAGCGACTGTCGCTCTATAGTATTTGCTACTAAAGAGCAGCGGAAGTGAGGTAAGCCAGACACTCAGGAATGTCCCTTGCTTTGGATTTTTGTGTAAAATGAGACCTGACACATATACATCAGTCCACTGGCCATTATAGGTAACAAAGGAAGTCAGGAAAAGTATAATTTTACGTTTAGTTACACTCCGATCACACTTCAGTTGTCACTTATTCTATTCAATCTACAGTATATCTATATCCCTGCCTTCCAAGGTTGCAGTAAGAATATATCCAAGTCTACCATTGAACAGCGTGCAGTTACGAAAATACGCCAACAAAACAAAACAACTATATAAAAGTAAACTTCTGGCCAGAGAGATGTCATGACATGGACTGGATTTAACACAAGACGTGTATTTTTGACCTCTTCCCTTTTGAAATCCCTTGTGGAAGTTTGCACAGGCAAAGTGATGAGAATTGGGTCAGTGCCCAAATACCTGCGGGCAATTTAGAGTCCCTAACTAGCCGAGCAAGAATTACGTTCTCAAATATTTTTGAAAACCCTTGATAAAGATGATTACTGAGTGTTTTTTTTTTTAAAATAATTTGCATAAAGGTAGGATAACGAGCACATTTTGAGGAATTGTTTATCATTTGGCCATGCAGAATTTTTCAAAAGTATTGATATCAGTTGGTTTGCACGTATGAACTTTCCATGTTTGTCTGCAGGGGATTGTGTATGAACACATAGCAGGACTTACAGTGTCTGATCCCTGGACTTTCAATCTGTCTTTCACACTTATGTGTCCTCGTGTTATCGCTCCCTCTCTCACTGATGATGGGGAGGTTTCTATTCTTTAGCAATTGTGCGGTCAGCATGTTTCTTTCACGGCACTAATCCTCCATAGTGGGAGCTATATATGAGAGAGCTGATGGGATGCTGGGAAGCACACCCTTTCAGTGAGACAAACGGTTTGCGGCTAATCTCACAGAGGTAAGAAACCGAGGGAGCAGAGACTCGGAAAAAGTGCAAATGTCTGTCAGTTAGTCTGTTCTGCCGCAATGAACTTTGATGAGGCTAAATGCAATAATTGTGCTCGCTGTTGTGTAGAACTCTGCATCAGTACTCGTCTCGTAAATTCTTCTTTCCTCTCAATATTTTTTCATCCCTTTATCTTCCTCTCATTTATCTCTCACCTCCTTCCTATTTCTTCTCGTGAGTTCTTCCTCTCTACATCTGACAGATGAGCTACAGAAGCTTTACTAATCTTTCTGTTTACCCCCAGTTATCATGTCCTCCAGTGGACAGAAGTCTTCTAAGGCTCCGTCCCAGACTGATGGAAAGACCACCCCAGGCAAGAGGTCAGAGATGGGCATGATGTCATACAAGGTAAAAACATTGAGCCACTATTGCATAGTACATCAAAATAATCACGTGATCATACTTCCAGAGCAGGGGTCATTTAATTTTAAATTTTTTTTTTAATTACACTTCATTTTAGAAGTCAGTTTAATCAAAAAACAAACAAAAAAAAAAGCATTTGAATGTTCCCTGAAGGGAATTTCAGTGAACTGAGCGAACTATTTTCTTGCTTGAACTAAATAAACAAAATTGACTCCAGCCCAGTAAAATACATAATTTTTATTACTGCGTGCTTACTGAGCCACAGATGGGGTATTCCACACAGAAGGATATGGAGTAAGCTGGATAAGTGCATTGAGTAAAAGCTAGAATCCACCAAAATGTGGAACGTGAACTGATAGAGATCAGTTGTTCTGGTATTTACTAAATTCAGCAGTAATTCAGAACCAAAGAAACACGTGAAGTAAATTTGTGCAGAATATCACTGCTTCGACATACTCAACAAAAAAACTTAAGGAACACCGGATTTTGACCCAAGTCTGTGAAATTTAAAAACTGAACATAAATCCCAAGTGCTCTTTATGTCAGTGGTGTTAATCCAAGACACAAAATGCAAAAAACAGGGCGTCTACATGGAAGACCAGAATCACACCAAACATCAAACCGAGTCTAAACTCATTTCAGTATCTTGTGCGACCACCAAATGCTCACACCACAGCTTGACAGCATCTAGGGGAACTCAGAACAAGAGAAAATAATGAAGAAAAACTGAGAAGTCCTTAACTTTTTTTTTGTTGAGTATATGAAGCCAATTAAGTGCGGGAAAACACTGAAAAAAATTAGGTGGCCCCTTCTAGAGGCCAACTGAAATAGGACAACCCTCTGCTCCCTGGGGCGGCGGGTGTCATCTCACAGCAAGAAGGTCAGTGAGTTTGAATCCAGCCTGGGGCCTTTCTATCCGGAGTTTTCATGCTCTCCCCTGTATTTGTGTCATTTACGCTGGGTTTCCTCCCACTATCCAAAGACATGCACGTCAGGCTTATAGGAGACTCAATATCCCATGAATATTGGTATCTGAGCGAACAATTTGTGATTTGACTCTTGAACGTGTTTAGAAGAGTACAGTGGACGAGATAATGTAGCCGTAAAATGACACACTGAAAGAGCCGTTAAAAAATAAATACATTTTTTGAATATATAAATAACCCTCCGCAGCCCCAAGACACCCTGGCAGAGATTTTGATCTAAATTTCAGATGGAAAAAAAAGAAAGAATAATATCATATGTATTTGTGTTAGGGTCAGCAGATCTTGGAGCAGTGTATAGAGGGTCCTGTTCTACAGATCTGATTTAGTGGAACTCATATGAAAGCAAACAATGTAAGTAAGTGAGGGAGGACTGCCCTCTATTGACAATTGAGAATTTTGTGATTAAGTATTAAAAATACATGAAAATTCACATCCATCAGTAATTTAAAACTGTGCAGATATTTAAATTATTATACACGTGCACATAAATATTCCCTCACTGAGAACCGGACTAATACTCGGTTGGACCTCCCTTTGCTGTCCGAACAGTCTAAATTCTTTGTGCCATGAATTCCACAAAATGTTAATTTTGTTGAGAGTCAGGGTCCAGGTTGATGTGATTGCATCATATAATTTCAGCAGGTTGGTTGATGTACATTCAATCTTTGGGAATCTTCAATTCTGCTGCATCCCAAAGGTGCATTATTGGATTCAGATCTGGTGAATAGAGACATTTAGAGGAGAAGTACAATGAATTGATCATCATGTTCATGAAGCCGGTTCAAAAACCTTTGCTTTGTGGCCATGGTACATTTTCATGCTGGATGCAGCCATTAGAAAATGGGTTAATTGTGACCATGAGGGTATTCACGTCATCAACGATGATTATCAGACAGACTACGGCTCTCAGTGATGAATGATGGGTACAAAGGTACACAAATTAGGCCAAGAAATATTAGCAACATCATAACACCACCACCAACTGGAGTAGCTTGACACAAGGCAGGCTGGCTACATGGATTCATGTTTTTGAAGTCAAATTCTGACCCTTCCATTTGTGTGTCAAGGAAGAAATCAAGATTTATCTGACTAAGCTACATTTCTCCAGTCTTTACTTGTCCTGTTATAAAAGTCTGTGTCTACTGTAGTCTAGATTTCTGTTCTTGGCCTTTTGCTGTTGTAGCCTCTCAAGGGTCAACATTTTGTGCATTGTGAAATGCTTTCTGCTCATCACAGTTGATTGATTCATTGACTGATTTTATTTGAAAGATTATAAAATACTTTAAGATTACAGTTACTTCGGCCTCCACCATGTGCATGTGAAGAGCACAACGGAAAAATGATCAGTCACATTTTCACTCTGTGGGGAAGTGATGAACAAAAATTCAAAACGATCTTAAAAACAAAACACTGAAAAATATGAAAAAAATATAAAATGTAAAAAATATTATAATGAAATATAATATTATTATATATTATTATAATTATTATAATGATATATAATACATAAAGTGTACAAAAATGCTACATTTTTCCTTTGTGGACTTCACATAAAAAAGTTGGGGATTTCAAAACAAAAATAAAGTCAAGATGACTTTTATCCACTGTGGACCTTGTTATAAAAAGCAATGGTCAACACAGGAAGGTTTTGGCAATGTCTGGATCAATTAAGACGTAAAAAAACAATAATATATGCCATATAAAAAATAAATAACATTAAAAAAATGCCTTTATTAATAATTGTCTGTCGGCACCTCAGCAGCCATCCCTTCATTGTCCTTTTATCTGGCTCAGCGGTGACAGTTTCTTGAATATGAGACGGCTATAGACAGGCCTGCAATCTGGAGACTAAAGTGTACAGATGACCGAAACTCATGGCTCTTGGGGCCCAATGAAAGGCTGTCCCTTAAATGGGATCAAGTACAACAGCAAATTTATTGACTTATTTCAGTGACAATACAATTTGTATGTTTTTTTACCAATTAGACTGACTTTTTCCACTGAAATTTTCCCACAAGATGATTCAACACTAAAAAAAGCATTTTTTCATATTGCAGGACAATGTCACATACATGTTCTGCATCTGCTGGTCATAGTGCTGCACTGAAGCTGCACCGCAAATATTAAGAGAAATATTGAAACCTGGGACGCCATGATTAGATGACCACAGCATTGCATCAAATGTAAAATATCTATACCTTCTAAATTATTTTATACGCATTTCCCTGTAATTCAATAGGACATATTTGGGATCATTGGACACCTCGGCATCTCCACTAGAATTTAAAATAGGACAGAAGTTCCAAGGGTTTGAAAACAGAAGCTGCATATGACTGACCTGTATATGGGTCTGTAGGTTTTATGGGTTGAACTAAATATACTGCTAATGTTAAGAGATGTTTAAACTTGTAGTCTGACACCCCACCTCACCCCCTCCCTAACTATTATCGAGAAAGTGGTACAGTCCAAACACTTAGCCAATCAGATGTGCAGAACACTTCCCAGTAATGTAAAGAAAACTGCAGCCTGTCTGGATAAACCAGTGAAACACCCCACAAAAAATCAGGGGCTATGAAAAGAAAGGCCAGAGAGTTAAAGAGAGAAGAGCTAAAGAAAGGGGGAGAGAACAGTGTGGAGAAGCAGCAGTTACGCAGTCAATGCCTCGCTGAGGAGCTGAGAAAACCAGCAAATGAAACATAATGCCTGAAGTCAACAAGAAAGTAATCTGATAGCTCTGCTGGGGTCACTTTCCATGTGATGTGTAGTGTAGTTGATGTGGACGCTCGTGGGGGGTCCCAGTTTCAGTTATGTCATCCTTCAGTTCAAAATTCCTAAGGGCTGATCTGAGAACAGATTCCATTCAGTACCTGCTGACTTCAAGAACTTACTTTTCCCTGATGCCTTCTGAAATCTACTGGGCCACTAGTTTATTCTTGAGTATCACTGACAAGTTTAAAATTAAGAGTTGTAAGGAGCAGTAATTATAATTACTGCAGCCTCTCAGTCAGTTCAAACTAGTCCAGCCATTTTCATCAGACCTCTCTTGTCACTGAAGCATTTCCTTCCGCAGAACTACCACACTCAGGTTGTTTTTCGTCTGTGTGATCTACAGAGAATGTTGCGCATGAAAACCCATCCAGGTCCAACATCCATGCTGGTCAAAATCTCACTCACCCTTTTCTCCATTTTTGTGTTTGATTTTAACGTTAACTGAAGCTTCTGGTCTGTATATACAGTATATCATCTCACGTACAGCACTGTCGCCATATGATTGGCTGATCGGGCGATTGCATAAAAAAGCAGAAATTTAGGTGCTCCTTAAACAGTGCTTACATATTGTGTATACAGTGTGTATATTTTTGCCCATGTAGAACATATTGATCTATACAATGTAATATTTTTTATAATAGGTTTACTTTCGGATACTTCCTTTTTGGCAGTTAAAATGAGAGTTTTAATCCTAATATTTCACTGATGACAACTCTGGGCCTGCATGTTTCACAACGGGAGTGAAATTTGTGGATAATAAGAGCAACTGTCTCAGAAGAGCATTTGATAATTTAAGCCCTGCTCTGCTTTGATTCTCATTCTTCTCATCCTCTCTGCTTCTTTCTCACCATAGATGTGCGTCTTTGACCAGGAAAACTTCCAGGGCAGGTGCATAGAGATCAGCGCAGAGTGCATGAACGTGTGCGACATGGGCATGGACAAGGTGCGCTCTCTGCGCGTCGAATGTGGCCCGTAAGTCCCCCGTCTCATTCTCACCCTCAAACACCTTTACCGACAAACACCCTCATCTTCTCACGCACTCAGCCTCACACACCTTCATCCTTTCAAGAACTTCACCCTCATCCAAACACTCTCACCCTCTCTTGTCCCCAATCATTCACACCCTTAACATCTCACTCGCTCACCCTCTCCAAACTTTTATCCCCCATCGTCCTCACTCTCTCACTACTTCCTCATCTCACAACCTCTCCCACAAACAGCATCACCTGATCACATCTTCACCTCCCAAAACCCTTTACTCTATTTCATAGTTATCAACTCAGACCCTCGCCCTCATTCCTGTCAGTCATGCTTCCGGCCTCATGACACCGTAAACAATTCTTTGTTACAATAAATATGCTTCCCAGGTAAAAACAACTTTATATCAGGTGCCAATACATTTAGCACACAAGGTCCTTCAGCAGTCAATTACTGGTGATTCAAAGTGAGGATATGGAGAGCATCACCTTATTCTCCGGTAAATTTACATCTTTAAATTTTAATGATGGGTACCTCTTATTTGTGAGGTAACTTAGAAAAACTGAACTCAGCTTACAGAAACCAGCCTGCTAAAGTTATTTAATTGATGCGCCCCAGGAAAGGCACTAGTGCACAGGAGTTGTTGTTACAACATGAGTTGCAGTGATCTCTGTCTGTCTATGTGCCAGCTTTGTGGGATATGAACAGATGAACTTCTGCGGTGAAATGTACGTTCTGGAGAAGGGGGAGTACCCCAGATGGGATTCCTGGAGCAGCTGCTATAGGAATGACTTCCTGCTGTCCTTCAGGCCAGTCAAAATGGTACTTTCCCCTGCATTTATAAGCCTACTAAATACAACCTCAATTCCAGAGGAACTGGGACAATGCGTAAAATGTGAACTAAAAATAGCGAGCGGCAATTTCCAAACCCCTTTTAACCTGTAATCACTTGAAGAACGTAGAAGGAATAAATAAGCGATGTTCAACCTTATTAACTTTATTGTTTTTCAAAATAATAGACATTTTGAAATTTGAGGTCGGCAGCATTTTCCAGTGACGTCGAGACCAGCGCATGTTCCCCACTACGTCACATCACTGCTCTTTTTAACAACACTCAGTGGTTGTTTTGGAACTGAGAACACATTGTCTCAGCTTTAAAAGCAGAACTTCATTCCTATTCTTGGACTTCACTTTGTCAACAGTTCAGAGTCTCCAGTGTCACATTTTTTTCTTCATAATTCTCAATACGTTTTCAGTGGGGCACAGGTCTGAGTTGCTGGCAGCACCCACGCCTGTGTGACTATGAAGCCTCGCTATTATTGATACGCAAGAGCATAGCTTGGTGTTGTTCTGCTAGAGCAAGCAAGGACTTGTCAGACCATTACATTCCTCTACATTGCCTTCTCAGTCCATTTCTGACGAGCTGAAGCTCAGAGAAGTCAGTGATGCTTCTGGACAGCGTTGATTCACGGCTTCCTTTTTGCGCAGAGTCTTAACTTGACTTTGAAGATGCCATGATGAGCTGTATTCACTGACAGTCCTTTTGACGAATTTCTAAGCCTATGTGGTTGTGTGCATAACAGAAGCATGTCTCTTCTTAATGCACTGCTGTCTGAGGGTTTGAAGGTCACATCAATCAAAAATTAGAATGCGGCCTCCTCGTTCTTGCGCAGAGATTGGTCCAGTTTCTCCCCATTCTTGTAATTTTTCTTAAAGACTGTCAATGGTGAGATCTCTCAATTCCAACTGCATGCTGAGACATGTTCTTCTCAAACTGTTCGACCATCTGCTCACACAGCTTTTGGCAAAGTAGCATATCTCAAATCATTACGCTGATAAAAGTTTGCGGTTTTTGTGACTGCTCATTTTATAGTTGATTAAGACTGGATCACCTGGTATCTGTTAACTGATGGAGTGTTCCAAAATAGTGCTTTTCTGAAGATTTAGCAACTTTTCCAGTCTTTACATCTCCCTGTCCCAGTTGTTTTGAAACATGTTGCAGGCATCAAATTTGGAATTTGTGAATGTTAACAAAAAGAAATACAAATTGATGAGACTAAATATTAAATATTTTGTCTTTGTGCCATTTTCAACTAAATGTAGGATGACAATAATTTACAAATAAATTAATTGCATCTCCCCAACGACGATAGTTGGGATTGTTAGTTTAGTTAGTTAGTTTAGTTCTGGGGCTGCAGAGATTTTTTGTTCCAGGCTCTTGAAGCCACAATTATCACAGGAATTTCTCCAACTTTCACACAGGCGAAGATAATGGTTGGATGCTCAAGACTGATTTTCGCAAATTTGGGATGTCCAATATGGTTTGCCGGTGGCAATTTTGTCCAAAATTTGGGGATCGCGGAGATACACAACTTGGTCCCTGTGGCAACCGAATTATCAAGTTCTATACTTATTTGTATTTTGCATACTGTCCCAATTTGAGAGGAATTGAGATTGTAATTACATTAGGACACAAATTTATTCAATTGTGTATTCAAAAATTTGAATACACAATACACACATACACAAATCAATTACTGCGGTCTCATTTTATTATTTATCTATTATCTTTTTTGAAAGCAAATCACTTTGCTTTCCACTCTATATGTGAAGAGTTATATCGGAAAACGCAATAAACGCCACTTTCCTTTTTGAACCACCACGGTAAGAAGATTGACAATGTCAGGCATGTAGTCGTTCAACTCTTAGCAACACACTTTATATCCATTTTCATTCCAAAGCGCAATAAATGCCAAGCAAATTTTTCCGCTTACTGCGAAATACCTGGCAGCCAATCAGCGATGGAGAATCCTGCACTGCAAACAGGCTCTGATTGTTTTGTGACTTGTTTTGGGCAAAACAAAAATATGAGTTTAATTTCTATGCTGTAAGCTTCACAGAAAAAAAAAAGATTAAAAGTTTTATGTCCACCGACCGAGTTTTTGGCCGCATTAAGCAGCAAATTCGCAAAATGTACAACAGTGTACAACACACAAAAAAGTATTACTAATTATCGCAGAAACATGAAATTGTTTAAATCTATAGAAGGCATTGGACTTTAAATCGAACTTCTGTGTTTTTCCGCATAATCACAACAAAGTTCACTTTTTCACATAATTAAATATTCTCAGGTTTAGTTGCATCATGGTATAGAGTTTAAACTTGTTAAGCAAAACATGCTAATAAATAAGAGAACTTTTCTATGCTTACTTTACCCATGACAAGAATTGGAGACCTGAGTGCAAGAAGCCTAACTTTCTTCCCAACTTCATAATACATGAGTATTTTTCCACAAAAAAAAAAGGGTTTTGGATATGTTGCCTTTCATAATGAAGTTTTTCACGTCCGTCCTTCTGCCAGGACCCCGAGAAGCACAAAATCTGCCTGTACGAAGTTGGAGAGTTCAAGGGGCGCAAGATGGAGATCATGGATGATGATGTTCCCAGCCTGTTCTCCTATGGCTTCACTGACAGAGTGGGCAGCATCATCGTGAGCTGTGGAACGTGAGTTTGCCATGGGAATGGAGAACGGGGTCGGGGAACCTCCCAGCAAGAAGTTCTGCAGCCATTCCCGAAACAGCTAGTTAAACTGAGGGGCACAAATGTTGCCAGTTTCATTTACTTAGAGACACTGCATGCAGTGAGCTTAATTATACAGTTTCTCTGTTGCCAACATCTTTGCTGCAATTTTTTGGTCAGCACTGCAAAAAAAAAAAAAAAAAACTAGTTCAGCCTCTTGATAGTTTATTTGTCCAATATGAATCAAATATGCCCTATAGGGGTATAATTACTGTGAGTGAGAATATTCTGTGAGCATGTACAATGTAGTATAGTTCACACTTACAAAAATATAACCGCATCTTCTGGTAAGCAACACCCGCCCACCCGCCTGTAACTTTTTCAGAGCAACAGAAGTGTGAAAGTCATTCAAGTCTGAAATGTTGCAAGGCTGACCAAGAATCATAAGTCGTGAACTGTGTAGATACAGCACATTCAGATATTGTGAGCTGAAAGTCTCTGATTTACATTTCACTCTCATTCAGATGGGTGGGGTACCAGTACCCCGGTTACCGCGGCAGCCAGTACCTGCTGGAAAAGGGCGACTTCAAGCACTTCAACGAGTACGGCGCCCGCTGCCCGCAGTTCCAGTCGGTCAGGCGCATCCGGGATATGCAGTGGCACCAGCATGGCTGCTTTACCACCACCAGCAAGTGAAGCGAGAGGACGGTGGTGGGGAGGGGAGGGGCGGGGAGCGGGGGAAGCGAAGAGAATCATCTGAAGTTTAGTTAACCCTTAGAGCGCCAAATGCAAAATCACCACTCAATGACGTAAGATGTTAAAATCAAAGCTGTTGAAAACTTATAATTTCAACAGCACAACATCAAATTTATATTTCAAAAATTTTATTTCAGTGCTCTGAGGGTTAAAAACTGGCCCGAACACCCATTCTATTAATAGAAAAAAGCTTGATTTGCATGAGCCTCGCTACAAACGCTTTTATTGTTTAGGAGTTAGAGGCCCTTCTTAAGACCTGACAACAAACACAAGCAAACACGCCCTCACATGCACATACATTTTTAGCTAAAAAAACCATTTAAATATATCCGTGCTGAAATATATGTGAGCGTGATCAGTTCAACCCTCCCCCTCTTTCTCTTTCTATAAGATCTATTCTTGCTTCTCCTTAATTCTTAAATTTATATTTTTCCCCATCTGATTTTCTTTTTTTTTAATCCAGAAAATGATTTGACCTGCTTCACAAGTGCAGGGACACCAGAAGAAGAAAGACAAAAAAAATAAATAAATAAAAACAGGGGAAATATTCATTTGCCATCTCTGCTGATTTTCGGATCAGTCTGCCATTGTACAGTGGTAGTACATGCCCTCAGCTTTAAACCATGTTTTATATTTGGTAATTGAAGCTCTACCATCATTGGCAACTTTTCAATAAACAGAAACCCATGACTGAGTTGTGTCATCATGCCAATTTTAAAAAGCAAAAAAATAAATTCCTAATGACCATCTTTTTTAAGAAATGCTTTGTGTCATTGCATTGAACAGTGTGTTTACCAGACCTGATCCTTCTGAATTAGGTATATTCTTGTAAGCTCAATTACTTAATGAAAGGCTAATAGATTCATTTCAAAGAACCAGTTCCTTCAAGGCGAGGCATGTTTGACCCTCCTGGACCTTACGGGTTTTGATGCTTTTATCAAAATACAGTTTCTTTGTGACACATGGTATAGACCATGCACGATGAACAGCTAGTGCTGTATTAACAGTCATCGTGTACAAGCGTACATGAATAGCGCGTAGGATTTTTCCCATTATATGCCATATACTCGAGGACCATGGAAACCTCATCCATGATCTGTCAATGGGAGCAGGAAGTAATGGTGGCAGGAGGCTGAGGAACCCTCCCCCAGAAGTTTTTTTGTCATTTAACTCTCATTTTCCACGTTTATACACTACACGGCATGACTTATGTTGACATCAGATGTTAAGTTTCAAAACTCGAAATAATCATAACTGTGTGTACAATGCTGTTGTAATGGTGCCAAGTGGTCATCAGGGAGATCATACATCTAACGTGAATAAGAAGAAATGGCTCCATTAAACTAACAGTGGAGTTGCTCAACCGTGCTGAACTTGGGACGACTAAATTGAATGGAAAAATGTACAACGTACACCATGGAATTGAAATATTTATTTGAGCACCCAATTCCTATTTAAGTTGCAGCTGTAAGTGCTTTTAAAAAGAACTGAATTGTCACACTGAACAAAACTGAATGGCTAACAACCAAACATGGGGCGAGGAAAAGATCAAATTGAACTAGTCAGTGGCCAGACGAACATGGGTTACTGGGTTTGACTGCAAAAAGCAACGATGGTCCACAACATAACTGCATGTGAAAGTATTATGAGAGTGCGTGAGAGTGAGTATAATGAGTGCTGGTTGGAATCTTATAACATTTCCTCTGGAAATGAGTAGCTCCTAGCTAGTTGGCTGTGTTTCGATTTGGCTAGCATTAACTGGAATCATGCAACATTAAAGCAAGATTTTGAATTTTTTTTTCAGAATTTTCATATTATGCAGTACTGAAGTAGTTAGCATGTGGCTCGCCAAGTCTGAACATTTAATCGCTGCCACCTGTGTACAGGCCATTGCTGCTTTTCATCTGATGTCACAGGCCTTGGAAATATCAATATTTGCCACAATAGTGCCCATAATAGTGCAATCACCCGGCATTAAAACCACTCAGCGATGCAGCGAACAGAATAGATCTGCAGACAGATCTCAGATGGTAAGAGAACAGTCGATTCTTGCATTCCACGTTGGATGTGAAACTGAACGACTTTGACAAGGGCCAAATCGTTATGGTCTGACGAGTGGGTTAGGGCATATCTGACGTGGAAGACTTCTGAGGTGCTCCCTGTAAGCAGATGTGGATGCCTACCGTCAGTGGTCAAAAAAGGGACAAACCATGAACCAGTAACTGGGCTTTGGGCACCCAAGGCTCATTGATGCACGAGGGCTCTGAAGGCCATCTCGTTCAGTCCAAACCGACGAAAGGGCAACTGTGACAAGTCCCTGAGAACTTTGATAATATTTGCATAGGGAATCTGTCACAACACACAGTATATCATACCCCCAAACCACCTCCAAAAGTGCACCCAATGGGCACCTGGGCTTCAGAAATGGACCTTCAGCAGTTAAAGGTCACTTGGTCCAGTGATTCTTATTTTTTTTTTTACATCGTATGCTTCGGTTGAGCCTGTGTACGCCAGTTACCAGGGAGGAGATGACATCAAGATGCACTGTGGGGAAAAAAGGACAAGCTGGCAGATGGAGTGTGATAATCCAGAGAAAGTTCTGCTGGGAAACCCCGAGTTTTGGAACTCGAGTGACGTCAGTCTGATGGAGCTGGTGGCAGAAGTGCGACCCTGACTATATCAAACAGGTGATTTTAATCCTGTGGCTGATTGGTGAAAGTATTCAAAAGAACACATGTGAAGAAGAGGAAATGCGCGGCGTGTCACACCACAAAGTTTTTGCCCAAAAGTTTGGCATATAATTACCAACAATAGACCTTGCAAAAGCTAGCACAAATCTGTGCCGGTTCATGAGCTATTCGAGTTCAGAGTTTTCAAACGGCAAGTCAACTTTTTATATCATCATTAATGTGCAAAGGAAAAATATTATTGTGTGATACAAGTAAGGGATAATACCCGACGAGGTGTCCATTATCTGAAATGAATGAACGACGAAGAGGCTTGAACTGTCTGACACGAAGCGGAGGACATTTGCTTCCGCGAAGTACATTCATTTCTGATAATGGACGCCTCGAAGGGCATCATCCCACTTATACCATGGTCACTTACGAAAGAAATATTAAATCAATTATTAATGCGTTATTGTTGTTTGTTACCGTTTTACCGTTAAAATCGTAAGTTTTTCACAAGAAGCGGCTGAGTGGACTATTTAATATCTCTTGTGACGCGTTGCCAAGGCTCTGGCCACAGAACCTGCAGCTCAGTCGGCCGCAGCCGTTATATTAGGCCTAATCAGTGGAGGGAAATGAGATGATTGTATCGCGTAGCATAAAGTTAAGCAAAGTAACATCTCAGAGACAATCGCACCTCTTACCGCTTGCGTGTGTCCACAGGATGATGCAAAATTTTGTTTCAAAGAATCAATGTCAACAGATAGTTTGCCAAATCGCTTTTATTGCAAGAAATATTATCCACCATTCAACGTATGTTCTGAGTTTCTGTTGCACTGGTTACCAACTAGCATTTGAGGCAGCCCAATAATTTACAACAATCAGGCTATTTGACCGGAACTTTTTTTATAGGTGTCCTACAAAGCTTTTTAATGGACACCCTGCAGCCAATCAGAATAGAGTAGTCACCAAGACCATGGTATAATGTACAATAATGGCATTGGAAATAAATTGGTTTGTCATAATTCTTCCACCATCTTTGGAATTGAGGTAATCAATACTTGGTTTCTAAACATACAGCCAACTGCAACTGGTCCAGAATAACAGATTCATTGCTCAGTTTCTTCATCCCCCCCTTTTAGTGGGAAGCCACCCAAGTCTTACTTACATTACTGCCACCCAGTCGTGGATGCATTTTCTCGCACCAAATTCATAACCGCTATACATTGTGGGTGATACTCACCTCTAGTGTGGCCAGTGATGTTGACTTGTTCCCTCAGTCTCTCTGAGGGCCAATCTCACGAAGTTAACCTCAATTTTTGAGTAATAGTGCAACACTTTGATGGCAACAGGGATTCCTCCAAGGATTAGTGCCACAGAGAAGTCAACAAGAGCATGTCAAGCAACAACTGAAATGCAGCAGGAGGTGACTGATGGAGGAAATTTGGTCTTTGTCACAGAACATTTTTATATATATAGAAGCATGCAGTAATAATACCATCAACAAGTGCCAATTTTCGACTGAACGTCACGATAATTACCTCAGACCACAAAGAGCTGCAATCGCAGCTACATCTCCACCATTGCTATACTTGCGGTTTCAGGTTAAGTGATCCAAACAAATGCGACAGGCTTATGAGGGACAGGTCTTCGTGCCCAACGCTGATCCATCGGCGGGGAATCAAGGGTGCGTTCCTGCCTATTAAGTATATATACTGAGACGGGCGCAGGATCCCATGAGACTCAGACCAGGAAATAGCTGTTTAGATAATGGCTGGAGGGAAAAATGCAATTGTGTTCACTATTCGAGAGGACTGATTCTGTGCAGGCTGCTTCATTGCGATTTGGTGTTTAATTTTCAAAACTGCTTCTATTCAAATCTACCCAGCATTTACAGCAAATGGGGAGACTTATCACCAATTACCTCCGCCAAAGAGGTTATGTTTTCACTAGCAGTGGTTTGTCTGTCTGTTTGTGTACAGGTAACTCAAAAAAGTAATGAACAGATAGCTCTGAAATTTTGCGGATGGGTCGCTATTACATCAGGGATGAGACCCTTTTGATTTTGACTGCTATCAGTCAAACAATATGGACGCAAGATTTCGACTGTGCTGCCTTAGCAGAGGTTTGCACTCCGAGTGCCTCTAGTTTCTCTGATTCAGCGCCCATTTGTGATTCAGCCGTAGTGCCTTTCAGCCGTCACCTCAACTATGCAACCATATCAAACCATCCAGGACGTCTCACACCGATATTCATTTCACATCTTTATTACAGATATTACATTAATATAGAAAGATTGACAGATACAAAAAAATAGATTAACTTGACTGACAATAAAAAAAAAGAACAAAACTTTGATAAAATTTAACAAGAAACAGGATTTAACAAGAGAACACCGGCAAAGACGATCACTGCTGTGATGATCCACAGTTGGTGCTTCACAATGTCAGTGTCTCACCGATGACCGATGCAAGTCATAAGAGAATACATACATGTATTGCTGAAGAGCGTAAAGACATGGCTTTAAAAGAGCTGAAACGCCCTGAATACCACACAGGCAACATGTGTGCGGCAATTCAACGTTCAGCACAACTGTCTTCATAACATTCATTGATAGGTATATCAATATTTGATGTATACATTGGTCTGAGAATAAACAGCTTTATACTGTATGTACCAAGCAAGTGATTTGTTTTCAGTGACATGTTCTCCGGCGGAAAAAAAAAATCCCAACCATCAAGTATAACAATTCTTCTATATTAATGTAAAATGCCAAACATTTTAACTTGTGTAGTCACAAGTACAAGTAACTACGAACTAAAGTTGCCAAGTGTGCGTCTACTGAGGACTGGCATTTACAAACATCAGGCACATCAACAATGCAATTATTCCCCTACATATCACTTCTTATCGACAGTCGACCGTGACTTCCCCAGGAAGACCTGGATTATAAAATACATACCACCGCTTTCAGCTACATTTACACGCGGCTAGCTCTGAATGGGCACTAGGAATAAAAGAGCGTTAAAATGTTTGCAAAAACCAAAAGCAGCAATTGAATAATTCTCCTTCACCAATATTTATTTGCAAACCATAAAAATAAACTGCTCTAAAGGGTTTAATTCATGAATTCTACTGATCTTTGTGAAATTACGCCAATTCTAATTTTGATGCCAGCAACACATTCCAAAAAATTTGGAATATGTAACAATGGGAAGGTTGAGGGGTGTTAAAAACATCTGCGGCATGTTACAAACAGGTAACTAATTTAACTCTTCCCCAACTAGCCTACATAAGGAAAAATGGCTTTGGAAAAACGGTTAATCTTCTGACAACATCAGTACATTCCAAAAACTCCTCTGAACTACTATTTAGGTCCAACTCAACGCTTCCTCAGAATCCATAAGATACCATTTCCGTGTCATTATCGGTTTTGATCAATATTTTTCGAGTGATGAGTGAAAGCGAAACTGGTTGCAATGGACACACCTTGTATGCAATGTGGGAGCGATAATAAACGAAGGATTTTTTTTCCAGAAAATGACGACATGCTTCGATGAGTCAAACTATTCCAACGATAGCCAAGCATTTCCATATTTGGACATCACTGGAAAGAGGAGATTTTCAGCTTTCTTTCAGTGTATGCAACTAGGTATTCCGTAATATGGAAGAAATACGCTCGCTGAAAGGGAAGTAAACTTCATCACTCGTCATATCTGACCGAGCTTTGGGGAGGGCTGTTGGGAAAGACTTAAGAGGCAAATGGTGATGTTGGCCATAAAAGAAGCGAAAGGCTTGGTCTTTTATGCGCGAGGACTATTCAAGACTAACCAATGTGCGAAAAGCTGCATGAGCGGACGTGCCAATGTTTCTCAATGCACCATTGAAAGGAATTTAGGGATTTCACCACACTCAGTCCATAAAAGTGCTAAAAGATTGAGAATCTAGAGAAATTTATAAAGGGAAAGGCCAAAAACATTTAATGTCCGTCATCTCAGAGCCCCCGAGAAGTCAGAGCCTCAAAAACCGACCTGCCGCTGCAATGAACGTAACCCCTTGAGCCTGCGGACACTTCAGAAAATTACCGTCAGTAAACAGTTCATCGCTCGCCAAGTTAACAAATGCAAGTAGTTGCCTGCGACTGAACTGCAAAAAGTCAAAGCCACGTACCGTATCGACAACAACCAGAGACGTCGATGATATTTGCACTCTCAAAAGCATCGGATACGGACTGACAAGGCGGCAGAGTATGCCACGATTGGGCAAGTCCATTTTAGAATGGAAGAAATGAATGCTGTACCATGATGTTAATAATGTTTCCGGGCCAAAGAGGAAAAGGACCGTCCGTATTGTTACCGACGCATTGGTGAAATGCCAGTGTCTGTCATGGCAAGGGGTGTGTCAGTGCCTGAGGCATGGCCATGTAGTCCATCTGTGAAACCATCCTTGTCCAAACGTTTTTGCAATGTGTTGCAGGCATAACATTTACAATACGCGTATACTGACAAAAATAAGGTTGCAGCGTTTCTGACTTCGCTCAATGAAAAAACCGCTCCATTTTAATCGCAGACACAGCGGCATTCCCTTGAATTTCCCCAAAACATCCTTACATTATCTGTTCTTGCAGTAAAAGGCCGTTTAAAATGAGTAACATCATCTAGAATGATTAAAAGCAGAGAAGGTAAGGACGGAGAATTGAAAGAACAAAATGATTAGCATTATCATATGTACCATATGAAACATGCCTGAAAGGAAAATGATAGTCGAGAAACAGACAAAATCTACAAAACCTGCTATTTTTAGTAAAAAATTGTGGCAGAATACTTACTATTTTTATACAATAATTCAACATGTGTACCATGTGGTCAAAATACATTACAAATACAATCTTTAAAAAAAGACCACACGAGTAACCCTAAACACGCACACAATATGAAACAATTTCATTTGAAATGTTAATTTGCTTCATGAATATGCAAAATATCTACAACAAAACAAAAAACAAAACAAACAAACAAAAAAAAAGTTAATTTTGGCTGGCTTGATTCAGTGCCAAGA
Organism: Gymnothorax reevesii; assembly: GCA_029721435.1. Lineage (NCBI taxonomy): Eukaryota > Metazoa > Chordata > Actinopteri > Anguilliformes > Muraenidae > Gymnothorax > Gymnothorax reevesii. The sequence continues at coordinate 108,426,257 of CM056579.1, forward strand.
CCTCTCCAGGTTGATTTTACACATTCTATGGGAGATTTTTTTTCAGCACATCAACACACAATTAACAGCAAACCAAGACATAGACCGTAATCTGTGATCAATTTAAATCACTGTACACTGATACCAGACAGGGAAAACCTGTAATTTCATATTATTTTAGGACAACAATTTTGGGACCATCGATCACAATTTTGCAAAAAAAAAAAAAAGCATGCACTTTGAACGATGGGCCATCGTAGTCACTCTGTCAATATGTGGAAACTGACACTGAGCTGTTTGAGGTAGGATCTACATAAGAGGATTTTAAATTCCGCCGTGGCTGTAAGGCATATTGTGATTCACTGTGTCACACCTCTAAAACTTTTGCCTGAACCACATCCCCAAACGGTTCTGATTTTCCTTATCTTATAACAACAATACCCAGGCTTATCTTCACTTTACTCCAAACTCTACAATCTGGAGATGTTGACATACTGTCAGAAATCTCTACCCTTCAGATTCGAACACATTCTTTGTGAAGGTGTAAACCAACATGAGTGTTTTAAAGCGGACGTAATATGAAAAACTCACTTTTTTGGTGCTTGTGCACATAAATTTCAGTGGCTGAAGTGCCTACCAGCTCAAAAGCTGTGAAATATGTGCAGGTTCATGAGAATTATTCCGCACCTCACCTGAATATTTCCATCCAGAGCATGAGAACTACTTTTGAGAAGGTGCGCCTTTTTTCTGCGAGCGCTGGACCCACTGGTCTTAAGCCCTAGCTAAGAGTGAAAAACAGAAACTGCACTGTTGGCAGCTGCAAAGACCAGCACGCATCTCAACATCAGTTTCCCATCTCAGAGGACGGAAGAGTTGAGTGGATATTGACGACAACGTCCAAGCTTCAACTGGCATGACCTATATTGTGAGTGCTATCCACTTTTCATCTGACAGCTTTATACTACAAACCGGTGTCAGCACAATGCAGGACTAGCCAAGAAATTAATATTAAAAGGGATTAATGCTTTTTGGAACAGAAAGAAGCAGCAGCTTTGATTTATTTTCAAGGAGAATTTAGCTAGGTAAGCGTTTCAAATTTCTGTTAATAGATAAACGGAATTCCAAGTATAACGGTAGTTAAACTTGTACGGCTGGGGTGTCACGTGTCACTCTCAAAACTACTTAGCTAGCAAGCAGGCATTACTAAATAATCTATATTTACAGTACCAGTGTAGATAAAGGTACCACTTAAGTTAGCGAGAAGTTGGTTTCGCGTTTTTGTCCGCCTTTTTCTGATCAGCCTTGCGGGTGGCGTACGATTACAACAGGGGGGCGATAGGGGGGCAGTTATTTTTGGGTATAACTGGTGTGTACTCCTCTCTCACTCTACTTCTATGTTCATCAGCATGGCACGTCTACCTGACTTTCGGCTGATACGCGGTTGGCTAAAGTGGAACCTTTTTCCATCCTGGTATTGTAGTTATAGGATGGCTAACAACCAAAACTAAATGAGAGTTTATAAACCTTCAGTAGTTTAGCCAGAGGTAATGTACGAGACACGTCAATAGGAACTGATAGAATGGGAGACCATTGTTAAAGGAAGAGTTCAGTTGCAGAGAAGTAGCGCAACCATTCTTAAATAGAATATTAGCGAATAACTGCTACTATAAAGAAGCTAGTGACAGATCATTTCTAATGCCAGAGACTGAATTCCAAGTGTAGTTTAACTTTTGTGGAGACTGCATGTCACCCTTTCCGGAGAAATTAACTGCCATCTTTGCTTAGAATGCAGCCGTTACCTATCCAGATTCATTGTGCAGTATAATAGCTAGCTAGCTACTTATTCAGTCGTCTGTATTTAGAGACTTGCCAGTTGCCAAGGCATTTCGACACTGACAAACGGATCAAGTGGCTCTGTTCACATGCCAATCAGAACAGAGCTCATTTCATAAAGGGGGCGGAATGACAGACCTCATATTGCTCATGAATTCTGGATTTTAATGCTTTTTGCCACAAAGTTTATTAACCTCCCTTTTGGACATCCAAGAATATTGTAACTTAGTAAAAAAAAAAAAAAAGAGTGATACACCATCCAGGAGATAGACCCTTAAGCTGACCCCAATGGCATCAACCACTTCACCGAAAGATGTACATCTACGACAAAAATAAATATAGCAGAATATCTCTGTTCTATTTGAATAGCTGGTTTGCAAGCTTTGAATTTTAATGCTCAGTAGTCTGAAGTAGCAGAAATGCAAATCCCTTTTCTTAATTGTTTTCCCAGGCACACTGACATATTTCAGGGCCTCCTTTGATCTAAAATTTGACAAAACCGTTGCCCTTCAGCCGTACTGAAGAAAGGGACCCGTTTTGATCCCGCCCCCCTTTTGACGCACCAGAGAGGTCATTTGCTAAATTTATGTTCTCCCCCCCACAGGTGATGAAACCTTGTTTTACAGACACCAAAGAATCTTCATAAATTGTATAAAATAGTATAATACAAGGCCTTTAATCTGCAAAGTGTTTTTTTTTTTTTTTTAAAACGTAACAGGATAGGTACTTCTATTGAAGTTTTCATGCGGAGTCTGCAATTGGTTGACCAAGCGCCAAGTTAATAGAGGGTATGTCAGTCTAATCCAAAAACTCTTAACCTTTCAAATGACGTGATTTCCCATCTAAAATATTACTTCACTTTCACCATTTGTTTATCTATGCATGACGGAAACAGAAAATGAAACTACATAATAGACATCCAAGTCAACAAATCGTATGCAACGTATGGACGGCTATGTGACGATCTTCGCTTTGTACTTTGAGGCCACCAGACAAGGGCTGACAATACTTTGATCATCTTATTTGGACTTCTTGCATTTCGCCCATTGGAACTCAAGACTCGACTGATGTGAGAAATCATGAAAATTTACCATGAGCTGGCGAATCAGATCGGATTCGAATATTCACTTGTGTAAGTGAACATGCATAAAAAATGTATTCAAATCTGAACTGATGAGGTCACAGAGTGATTTCTTTCTGACGGAACGCCCCATGTCCATCTTTTCATGATATGTTACAGATCTGAAAATTAAGAACCCTGCAGGGCGGCAATTCAATTCACAGACTACATACAATCATTATGAGGGTATTTTTCACACAGCAATGAAAAAAAACAGCACGACAGACCCACAAGGAACAAATAAGAGGCTATGAAGCGCATGCGGAGCGCTTTCAGATCAAAGGCACTAAGGTATAATAACTTGTACCTGATGGTCAAAGCTTCTTCAGCAAAGCAGGTCTTTCGGTTGGTAAAATAAAGCAATAAACCTGACTAAATTATTTCTAGAGCTTCCGCCGCATATAACGGTTAAAACTGATAATATGAGAGGTAACAAATTATTGTGAATCGAGAAAATTTCTTCTATTAGTTTAATGCAGTGCTTAACATCCTTCATTTAAAACATCTGAGGTTTTGTTTCTTTATATGTTTATGTATTGATTTTTTAAATTTGGAATCTCCAAACCCACCAGAATCTGGTTCGGCCAATCAACTTACTATGCAAAAGCATGCATATTTGCAATTCTTGCTTTTATCTTGGGAGAGCGCGGACAGTTTGCGGTTCTCATCCAAAACACGTGCCTTTCAGCTGCCACTTATTTTCACTTGTAGTTACAGACTTGAGACTGCACAGACTGACGGCATTACAAAGCAGCTGTCACATAGAGGAATACAATAGGAAGAAAATGTTTGCAATGTGGATAATGTAGCCACAGAGGGCAAATGTTGGCCAATTATGAGAGCTGTGGCCACAGTGGCACCACTCATGGGCCAGAGTTTGGCAAGCGTTCGGCAATGCAGGAAAGAAGTTTGATGAAGTCATATTTGAAGTGGATCGAAGAACTACCAGGCAGTATGTGGTACCATTAAATTTCCGTAGTCACCAATGCAGAGCATGAATTACTCACTGAAGTGTTAATGTAACAAAGCACCATTAAGCGGCCACACAATCACCACACAAAGACAACATGAGGAATGAACTAGACTGACGAAAACGGCGACAGTTTTTAACATTTCAAAACTGTCACCAAGTATGAGCAAACTATGGCAAACAAGTGCAGATCATCAGAGCAGTCCCACAACATAAGCACAGTAACACAACGCGAGACGAATATCACGATAAACCCGGCGTAGAACTTGGCAATTTGTATTGCCAAACTACGTCAATACATTCTTCTTCTATATGACAGCCGCTTAAATCAGAGCATGCGCTTGATCACTATGCTACTGACGAGCACCCAAGTGGCCAGTAGAGGTGCCTGAGCAACAGACAGTTCACCAAGACGGACAGACTCCCTTCGCATATCTCGGAGCAGCACAATGTCATTTTGCACTGCTTTCCCGAGCCTAGTGGGCACAGACCATGACTGAGGTGGTCACCCTTACATCATAACCGGCACTTTGATCAAGCGCAACCTTGCAGCGCTTAAGTATTATTTCAGTAAAAAATAAAATAAAAACAATTCCAGGAGGGCATGAATGACATCTTAGTGCTGTGACACAAGCTATGAATAAACAGTACTGCGCAAAAGTTTTAGGCACATTTGAGAATTATTCAGAAAAGATTCTTTCAAGTCAAGAAAACAAAGGTTTCTTAATATTGAACAGTATTGAAAAACATACCATCAAGAGCTATGAAAGGCTAATGCAATATCGATTCGATATTTGCCATTACTATCATTTGCATAAAAATTGAGACAGGCTGTCCTGTGGTTTGATTGTTTCAGACGATTGGCTTTTTGCTTCTTCCAAGCATACTAAAGAAACAAAATGTTCATGGACGGACGGACGGAAGGACAACCGCTCCCATGACTATATGGGATAATAAAAAATAACAAACCCCAAAAATATAAAAATCTAGCGCCCAAAACTTCCTCACAGTACTGTATATTTCATTTCTTCACTTGAGTCAGTACTGCAGCTGCACTCAATTCTGCCCAGTTATTCAAGTGCTTTTTCCTCAGCTCTTCTCCAACCTAAAAATCTACAGATTCATAGAAAATTTCACAAAGCCACATATAAGACTGAACGACACTTGAAGAGTTCATTTTTTAAATATATACACAATGTAACACCATACCTTTCAAGAAAAAAAAAAAAAAAAAAAAAAAAAAAAAATTGTATGCTAGCTATGGCTGCAGAGCGTTGCATCTGCTATAAAACTTCAATTGTAAAATGGAAACCCATGAGTATTTCAATGATTCTTATTGTCCAAGCGAGTAAGTAGGAGGGGTCTGAGTGCACGATTACAACAAAAACCTGCTTCTGACGTACTAATAGTTATCCAAGTAAATCTAGTCCTGCTTTCCATGACTGGATAGAGGCACTAATCTGGGCTGGACAGTGTTTCTGAATAGTTGTTTTCTAACAGTTTGTGTAAGGGCGTGCGTGTGTGTGTGTGTGTGTGTTTGTGTGGTTGTATGTTGGAATGGATGAGGGATATGCATTCCTTCCCCATAAACATCACAAATTTGGAGGTGCTCACTCCTTGGCCAGGTGAATGAGCTTAATGCTATGGCACATGCTGTGGCGTTGCAGGCACTTTTCCAGGAATTGACGATATGCAATAGACATCTGCCTGGTCAGCATACAGTCTGACTGTCCCTACTGATCAACTAAACCATAGAGTAGACCAGAAGAACTTAAGGTAAATCTCAATCAAACATCAAATGACCACTTGAACGTGAAAGCAAGTGATATTGAGGGCATGGGGGTTTTTATGAACTTTTGTTTCTGCAGACAAACACAGAAATTCTTCCTGAATCCTAGGCATTGCCATGGGTGCATCCTTCGATTTGCATGGCTGCATCCCGACCCTGTTTTCTGGGGCTGGGAGCACAGGCAGTCTTCTGTTCTGAGAATTCTAGTGGCCTCCAGAACCAGGTGGGTTGTGAATCCAATCCAGGACAATAAGAGTAAGGCTCACGATCATGAAAACCACGCCCACACACAGAAACACAGCTGCCTATGGAAAAAGGAGAGCGACACCAGTTGTTTGAATCATGGGTAGCTACAGTTGCAAATTCCAAACTGATCAGAGTGGATGCATCCCTCAAGTGCTGCGTTCACACTGCAAGCTTCTTCAATTCCTATTTTTTTTTTTGGCTCGGATTACATTTGCCCATCTTGATGGTTCACATTCATAATTTCAAGTGACCTGTATCTATCCGTAATGCGAACGCATCTGCCCTTCGAAATGGCAGGCACGCGCGCATTGATACGTTATTGCACGAGTCATCGGCGTCATCAATGACTAATAGTCACATTTGTGGTGTTAAAACCTGATTCACACCGAAAAAATGGATGCGCTTGAAGCAATTGTACAGACAGTATCTAAGCCCGGAGGATGGTAATCAGTGAGTTAGCGGTTTGTGATTGAGGTTGAGAAGATGGGGGGGGGAAGCCAGATGGCTAGATTTTCAGGTTTTTAAACAGTGCTCAGTGTATGCATACGGGCAAAAAGCCACAAGGATTTCAATCTGACCGTGCTCATTCATGTCGCATGACAACATATCAGATTTGTATCCAATCTAGAGCCATATATATGAAAGTAGCTGAATTCTGATTTGAAGATAAGATGTAGGATCGATCACTGAAAAGAAGACTCTGTCGGCGGATGTTGTGCTCTCAGAACAGTCTTGTTTGTAATGGCAAACGCACTATTTTTAAAGAGCAACTGAACGAACAGTCTATAATCTTATTTAAATTGTGCATATGTAGAGCAAATTATTATATAAATAAAACTTTATAAAATTTAAAATTTGATTCAATTAAAATCCACATACTTTCCCTTTCCCACATACTGATAACCTTTCATGAACGGAATGTCTTCTGGCAGAAAACAGTGATTGACATGTTTTATGGGATTGAATCTATACTCTTAAATTTATGGGAGTACTAGGCCACTTACAAAAGGTAAATAATGGATTTCTTATCTGAATATAGTCTACCCCTGATTGAATTCTTAATGTATCGGAAATATCCATTTGCATACCAGCAAACTCTACCCCCCCAATGGGGTAAGAGAATTTCACTGACCCCATGGACGAATCTAGAAATGAGTCAAAATTACTTCAAAATCAGTGATGGTGATAGAAATAAGTGTCTAAATAAGAAGTCTAAATACAAGGATAAAATGCTTGGCAAGATTTCATTTTTGCACTGTGGTTATTGTAATACAGGTATTGTTACACAAGATGTATACTTACAGATATCTTTTGAGGTGAACGCAAGGGAACGCTGTCAACAAGTCGAAGATAGAAGGCGGCGGGCAAGATGAATATCAACATAGTAGCAGCAGAGGACCCTACAGAAAATGGAACAGGCTTTAGAGTCCGAAAAAAAAAAAAAAAAGTAATTTGTTCTCAAGGACTGTGGCATGACGTCACGAGGAGGACAAAAAACTTTGTGCGCCGCAGTCAGAAAGTATGATACTGAACGACGCTGCAAGGCTCAATGTCACCATCGTTGCATCAGATAGACACGTAATAGTGTCATGCCATGAAGTTCTCAAATAAAGAAAATCTCACCGATGAAACCGAAAATATCTCGAATGGTTGGCACAAATATCACGAGCAGGTTGTTGAAAACCAGGATTCCGGCAGCTATGAGGATATGCCGAATCCAGCTAAACTCCGGATCTCCAAATACCAGGGTTATGATGGAGGATCGAATCTGAGGGAGATTAAAAAAAAAATAAATAAAATAAAAAAACAACATTTCATGGGGTTGACTTTGTGAAATAAAGCACAATTGGTTCGTTGATGCTCATGATTGTGGAAAAAAACCGCAGAATATCGACTCCAAATGTACTTTTGTCTGTGTATAAACTCATTGCCATCTTTGCTCACGGAGTAGGTCAAACATTTTTAGTTTTTTTAATGTCTAAGACTTTTGCACAGTGCAGTAAATTACTGCTACTCACACTTATTTGACCTTCCAGCATTTACCATTGGACCCTGCAACTGATGCAGAACACTGCTGCTCATCTGTTCTGAAAATCTCCCCTGAAAATTTCCCCATTCTCACTGCCCCCAATGGCTGCCAGTTCTGGCTCACATCAAGTTTAAGCAGAGGTGACTGCACACGAGCCCAGACAGTCCCAGCTCTGTTCAGCTCTTCGTTTCCCTGTCCCTGCGCTGCCAGCTGATGTCTCCAGTCTGCTCACTCAATGATGTAATGAAATTACCTTTCCTCAGCAGTCATAACAACAGAGAGTCTGACAGCCGTCCGGTACAATTTGAAGACTCAGCTAAACCACCTCCACCCAACCACCCACCCAATCTAATTTCGCAATTGGTGGAAAGTTTAAAGAAGTGAATAGTGCTGAGCATGTTTTCATTCAGCTAATGTCTTAAAGCGGGGGTAAGCAATTTTTTAAATATTATTTGGCCAAAATGTCATAATAAACCCCTAGAAATCAGCAGCTATATTCCCCACTGGTGTGAGAGCCACAGGTTTTCATACCACCTCCACTGGCTCTGGTGTCCCAGCTGCTTGACCCCATTTGTTTTCTTCCCTCTTCACCAGAAAACACTGTACAGTACTACGCTGAAGCACGATTCTCAAACAACTGCATGTGGCAGCAGTAACGCAAGCCAGAATAAATTAACAGTTCACAATGGTGTTAACACATTGGTTTCAAAGAGAATGACACTGACTGATCGAATTGACCTTAATGGAACCAAATCCCTACCATGCCCACAAGTAATTAATTCATTTTAGACCAACCCTTCTGACAACGGCGCCACAGTTGTAGTATTGCCTCATCACCTAATGACCAGAATGGTGTTAAAACCTCCCAATTTTGATCTGTGATACCGTAAGCATTCGCATTTGCAGACTGTGCTTAGGATGTCTATAAATCTATATTACATATCTATCTGAAAGGTAATTGGAAATAAGATGCAGCCATTAAGTCCCTGAGACAGCTGGCCAGGCCCCAGCTGCATTTACAAGCGGGGTAGCAGAGGGCAGAATCGAAAACCATAAACAAGATGCAGTATAGACAGGCATTAGTCAAATAATCCGGCGTAAACGACCAGAATAAAAGCAGGCATAACAGAGAGACAAGAGTTTACTGTGCAATGTTCTTTGCGAGTGCACGCCTGTATATTTTTATTACTTCAGAGCTGAAATCATACACCAAAGCATAACATTGCCAATTTCCATATTAGAAGCACTTACTTGTGTGCCAGCATATTTATGCATATGTGCAAATGTGAAAGGTACTCACGGGAAATAGGACGATGGGAACTGTTAGAGTCACAGCTGTCAGCACCGCCAGGCGAACCAGAAGAAGAAGAGTGTCGAACTTGTACACCTTGGTGAAAGTGTGCAATAACTCTGCCTCAACGTGATCTACGAGAATACAGACCAAATGAAGGAATTAATGCATGCCTCTTAATTCTTAAAATTCTGATATTTTAGAAAACAAGAAAAAAAATATTTTCAAGTAAAGTTTCAATTATTTATAGTGTTTCTGCAGCAGGCTGCAACAGAATGTTCTCATCAACTGCGGGTAAGAGCGTAATACAATCTGATTTCATGTCATTGACCCTCGTGTCATTGCTCTTTGTGCAACACAGGTCAAATAAACGCACGTCGCACATTCTCCCAATCGCAGCATCTCTCAAGTAATGACATGCTCTTTGCTCATAGACTACAAAAACCATCGTAGCAAACCATTACAGCATCGTCCCTTGCAACTCAATGAACACAGCCATGTTACCCAAAATTCCCACTACAATTTCCAGGATGGATTTATAATGATATACGGACGGGTGACAAATTAAAGGAAAAAGCCTGAAAAAAATGTGTGTACAAATGTAAATAAATGCAGATTCGTCTGTTCTTTTCCCTGGCATGGTTTGGTTCTACTCCCCATAAAAGGTGAGTCACTACAAATCAATGTAGAGTTATTCTGGGTGATCAGCTTAACAGTATAATGATTTTCAGTGCACAATATTTATATTTAATTAAAAATAGTCCCAAGACAACACATAAAATGCCGAAACTGAAAAATTGTATTGCTTTTTGAAAAATATGCGCTCACTATGAACTTGATGCCCGCAACATGTGTCAAAAAAATGTTGGAACGAAGGGATGTTTATCACAGCATTGTATCATTTCTTTCGACAACACAAAGTACTTCGGAGCGGAGGACATCTACTGCTGTAATTATGAAAGCAAAACATCACATTCTGCACATATTACAACAACATGGATCCGTAGTGGCATGTGACGAAAAAGCCCACGCCAACTGCTATTAGCCTTAACAATGGCTGACGAGTAACTTGCTATGCTTCAAATATGCACGACTATGTAGCAGGCTAGCCAACCAGGAAATGCTAGCAGAAGTAATGTTAGGGGGCTCAGTAAAGTGCTAACCTTATGCGCATCCACTCGCGGATAAACACCAGCTGAATCTACCATGTTATGGAAAGCTGACCAGGTAACAGATAAGAAGAATTTTATCAGTCCAGCAGTTTATTTTCAAATCATTTCTTCTTTCAGGTACCACCCTGAGCAACAGTGTGACATTCAGGTCATCTAAACCCAGCATGGCAAAGAAAATGGTCATCAGGTGCCCGATTGATATACCGGTACATGTTTTCCCAGGGAACATCAGCATTTTGGCCGAAACGAATCAAAGATGGCCTCCAGAAAAACCTTACTCATGTGGCGCACAAAAACAGCCACATGGAATCATTTGAGAAAAATGATGGAAACACTAATAACCCTGAAATCTCACATTAACTTGATATATTTACCAACTCAGAACAGTCACTTGCTAATAGAATTAAATCCATAAACATCAAAAACCTACCCACGTGGAGCAAAAAACAGCCGCATAGAATCATTTAAGAAAAATTATGGAAACACTGTAATAACCCTGAAGTCTAACAGCAAGTTGATATATTTACCAACTCAGAACAGTCACTCGAGAATATATTTAAATCAATAAACACCAAATAATTTTTTAGGATATTTTGTATTATGTCATGAATAGCGTAATTATACAAGGAGAGGTATTTAATGGGAAAATTCAAATAGCTCACCGAAGAACATGAGGTATCCAAACAGCGCTGAGAACATGTACATGACCAACATCGCGAGGATGGACAGGTTTGAGACATTCTGCATTTTCTTCCGCGTACGGCTGAGGAGTAGGAGACAAACTGTCAGAAAAACTGCACACCCCTGATCAAATATCGGCCCACACTGACAAAATAGAGGCTTCTCTCTTACTCTTTCAACTCGCTGTAGATGGGCAGGACCTCCGGGTGGCACACAAATGCAAATGCCAGGATGGGTATTGTGTATGCCGTCTGAATAGAAAGACAGAGGAAAAGTGAACGGTTAACGCTGGAAAGGGATGGAGTGGAGCGATGATCTATGCTTTTGCACACAGACTTTGCACCTGAGAGTTGAAAACAAAGAACTTGGGGCGACACATGTCCTCATCATCATGGCTGTGATACTCGTAGACTTCTGTTGTGTGAGCAGGAGCTGGCATCGGCAGGTCCGGATGGAGAGCAGTTTCAGCCCGAGAAAGATCCACAATGCCAGTACCGTTGTGGAGCAGGGAACTGTTCATAGTCACGTTTGGATAGTTTTGATAGAAAAATGGAAGAGGGCAAGGAAGCTGTGTCTTCTTATATATCAACTGCAAAACAGGAAGACCCCATGGGTTAGCACAGGAGAGTTAGAATTTTCAGAAACAAGATGGTGCCCAGCAAACAAAGCAAAGCTTCAACTGAACCAAAAAGTGACCAATTCCTAAGCCTCGCCCCATTATCATAGACCATCCAATCACAGGGTACTATTCTTCGCAAGACGTCAGGACCTCAAAGGGCGTGGTATTCTTTCCTTTCTCCAAATGAAAAAAAAAAGTTCAGAAACATGAGGGGAGGACTAATGGACTGTTCAGCACTAGACAGCAGGGTATAGCATTTACCCAGCCAAGTCTTCCAATAAACAGACAACAAACGTTCGCTTTTACTATACGACAAGCCGCATCCAAAGGCTTGCTCTAAAAAGTTCTGGTGACTGGACTACCATTCCTGAACATTGAGTGAAGTCACTTAGATATGTCATTGAATTCAATGTTGATAAAAAGTATTTGCCCCCTTCAAGATTTCTCCTATTTTGGCCTATTTTTTCAATTAAATGATTCAGATCAAACAAATTTTAAAATTAGAAAAGGATAACCTGAGGGAACAAAAAATTTCTGTTTTTAAATAATGATTTCATGTGTTTAAGGAAAACAGCAGTCCAACCCTACATGGCCCTATGTGACAAGTGCTTAAGTGAATATAAACGCCACCCACATCAGGCACATCGTCAGTAAAGACAATCTAATCACTGGAGAGTTTGATTTATTTTGGGTGAAAACAGCTATAAACTGGTCAGTAATGGAGCTACAAATTTTTCACTCTGTCACTGACCAGGTTTTTCCCATTTTCACCCAAAATAAATCAAATGACCAAAATGTGCCATTTTGCTTTTTGAAGTGCTAGGGGAAGACCTACACAAAGCCATTTATTGTAACCATCTTTCTTAGAGTGTAGCCAAGATCAGGGTACATAAGAATTTGCAAAAGGGGTAAAATTTAAAATTGGTTGAAAACATTTTTCCTTCCTTCTGGAAAAGCACACGTGGTAGCTCTTCATGACTGAAAAATATCTTGAGGTAAGCACGACCGACTAAATTTTAAGAACACGTTGAAATATGTGGTAGGGTGATGTTACGGACACTACAAGGACACTTTTCATGCACTCGATATGTCACAGGATCTTCATGTATTTAACATTTAATGTGATGACTAATACGATCCAACTCAAACTCATGTAAAATTGTTAACATTTTACTTTCTTTACACACAGAAGTGTAAAAATTCTGATGGAATCTTTTGCAATATTATCAATATTAATATTGCAATATTATCAGTGGGCAGGCAGCCTTGTGACATCAATTAGTTGAGGAGGCAGAGAAAAATTTCCATAGCTAAGGTCACAGATGAGAGATCACATAAAAATATAGATATTCTGAATGACTATTCACAAATATTTTTCTCGTTTGTGTACCACAGTCCAAATATAGAAAAATCAGTATGATCAGCAGTGTCCGTAACGGATTACGGCGGCTTATTTCCGGAGACAGAAGCATGGCATTCTTTAGTCTATTAACTACATAACAATGATTTTTGACCTGAAGAAGCAGTTATCTCAATTAAAAAGGGTTTAGTGAAATAAACCAGCCCATTTACCTGAAAAGTTACACGAGTTTACCTAAATTCTGGATTTTTTCTTTAGTAACATGCTATTCCATAACTACAAATACATGTACTACTGATACAGTAGTGTTTTAGTTTCATTATGGTTTCAGAACCATAATGCCCTAAAGGGCTTTCTGTGAAAGCAATCATCATGTAACGGACACTACGCAGCGTTACAGACACTACAGAATAACCGCATGTCTGATATAAACATTTAAGAACCCCTGTCCAGTTAAAATACTTTGCATCCTTAGTAGTCAGTCAGGAAGGGACATTATGGAAACACAATTGAAATATAGATAATTTGTTTATCAGACTTATAATTTACATGTTACGGACACTACCAAAATATTGGGACAAATTTCACCAATCTTTCATGATAATTTTAGTGATAACTATTACAATAGACCCATAAGCAAAAGCCTGACTGAGTTCTGTACATTAATATTGAATATGCAGACCAATTTTTCTTCAGTATTAATACACAGTTTAGTGAAACAGACAAACTTGAATCATTAATTAATACATTTTTAAAATGTTGTAACGACTTGATAAGTCGACATTATTTGGAGTAACTTTGTTACTAATTTATGGATTTTCAATCTGTAAAAAGCAACTGAAAGAAAACAGTAGTGAGTAAAAAACAAACAGAAAAAAAAAACATTAAAAGAAACTATTCCTAACACAAATCCTAAAAAAGTAAATTTCAAGTTGCAAATAACGTAACAGGGAATCTTGATTACCTAGTTACACGTGTGCCCTGTGAATTATTTCCCTGTAATAAAAACAGTGTATGTTTTGTTAGGTGTCCTTTACAGCAGTCTCTACCCATATTTTGAGATACTTTAAATAGGTCTGGGTCCATTATTCTGGTCATGATGAGTTTGTAACAGCAGCTTTCATGGAGATGCACCTTGACCTTGGCTACACCGTTAGTTTTGGAGCCATGATACAAAATTGGTGTATTTTGTAACTCCGTTACCGCATGACCTGGCCCTCTAGCCAAAACACTGCAAAACTCTACAGCAATGTGAGGTGTGGCATATGCCGCTGACACTTCAGTTAAGGAAATTGAGATTGAATGCTCAAGTTCCCAGTGGGCACTGCAAGAAGCATTGACAACATCCTGCTGACATTGGCTGACAGAAACTGCTTGATGGAAAATCCCAGCACATCCATTTCTGAAATAAACCTTCCTCAACTCAGCCCCAACACAAAGAACAAATTTGAATCGAATTGGATTTTCCTTAAAATTGACTGAAACAAAACTGATAATGGCTGCCGCGATGGCCATAATTGAAAACTGCAGACCACCTTCTTCAAACACAAACGCTCCCAACATCCGTAAAAAATTTGATCGGATCATCCATTCCTCTCAAAATTAAGAAATCCAAAATTTCAAGATGGCTGCTGTGATGGCCAAACAAAAAAAATCCTAGCTCATCCATTTTTGAAAGAAACGGTATTCCACACTGTAACTACAACCCCTGGAAAAATATGGAATCGCCACACACCGAAGATGTTAGTTATGAAGGAAAAAAGGTAAATTAAGAAGCAAATAACGCGACAAAACAATTATGGTTTATCAGCTTGACATTCAGGCTTCATAAACACTTCACTTTGAAAATGAAGGCAAAACACGAAACAAATGCGCAAATTTCAAATTGCAGGAGATGGCACAGTATTAGAATTTATCGCTTTACGATGCGGCATCTCATCTGTGATACCTTTCCTAGGAACAAAAAGCTTCAACAGCATCTATAAAGTTATTTTCTGAGCAATTTTCGTAAAATTGGGGCAGCATAATAACTTTCTCAAGGGGAATTAGGAGAACATCGTTGCTTCTAATTTCGCTATGAACAGGGTCACAGGCAAAGAAACACATTTCATAACGCAGCAGCTTCGGTGAACAAACACAACCTTGTTTGAAAGGTAAGGCAACACACAATATTTATCAAGCTGCCTAAAACAACACACATTTCAAAAACACAATTTGTTTCAATGATGGCAAGTGAAGCCAGTTTCCTAGCGATAATGCGGAAGCGAGTTGTCTTTTGCAGAGAGGATTCTCTCTGACCAATCAGTGGGCTGCTGTGTTGTCACGTAACATATTTAATTTTACAATTTTTCAGCAGCCAGTAATGGGCCAGTCAGTTATAGGCCTGTAGGTTACTCATGAGTGGAGCCAAGAAAAATATTTTATTTATAATTTTATTTTATATTGTGCTTTGTTGGAATGTCAGTGTTAAATAAATATATTCATAATTTTGTAATGGATTTATTCTTTGAAGCATGAATATTAATTTATGCAATTGCAATGCCTTGACTTTAGTTAGGTAAGTACACAGTCATAGCCATGAATGCAATGGTACTAAAAACTGGCGTAATCATTTCTTTCGGTTTTCGGCCAAGCGTTTCTCATTTTTGGTGTCGGCCAAAAATTTCCATTTCGGCGAATCCCTACTGAAGATGTTGACAAAAAAGCAAAGTACAGCAAACGCACAAACTGGACTTACCACTCCCAAAAAGAAGACCATGCAGGACAAAGAGAACCCACTGGTATAGCCAAGGTAACCTGGATATAAAGACTCAGTATTAGCTATAAATTAGCTAAACCCATAGTGTTTTAGAAGAAAGGACAACATTCATGGGCCTTACCAAGGTTTTTGAGGAAAGACAGTGGCAGGATGACACAAATCGACACCAAAACCACCAAATAGTTTCCATTTAGGTACCACTCCCTGACAAAGAAAAAAAAAACACGAAGGGTTAGGAAGTTTTCAAGCTACAATCAATGTCAGTGTTTACCAAAACCCACATATTAAAACTGCCCAACAACCCCTAAATAGTCACCGTTGCTGGAGAGAACATGAAGATCAACAAAACAAAGACATGGGGCTTGGCAATAACATGACAGCAATACATAGAGAACTTTTCTTAATTGATCAAAAATCATGTTCAATCCCGTAATGTGTCTTAAAAGAAAATTAATACCATTGGCCCAAATCACTCCATTACGTCAACAGTATTCTGAAAATGCACAAGAATTCTTTGAAAGCCTTTCTTCTTCCATAAAAAAAAGAAAAAAAAGAGGAGGATGGAATATGCACCAATTTAAATGACACACACATTATATTAACTCATGACATGCAATCTACAGATTGCACATTCCTGGAATACTCATCACCAGAATGTCTTTGATAACCTCCAGAGTATGCTTACAGGGGATGTTACAGAGTTTTTTTTTTGTCCAGAAAGAAAGTATGGAATGCTTGTGAAGGAAATGAACAGAAATGAAAAAGTTGAAGACAATTTGAAAACTGCCCACAATGCGCATAGCGAAAATAGCCAAACTTAATGGTTTCGCCATCTTTAAAGCTAGAGGATCAAAATTACTGAAAGAACCTGAGGGACTTGTGAGCATTTAGATATGCCAATTTGAAGGCCTATAGTATTTAATTTTGATCAAACAAGGAACAGGCAACTTGGCAAAATACATTCTTGCTTCGTTCTATTAAAACTAGGCTATCCCCGAACGCTTTCAATCCTCCAATTCCCCAATCCTTGAATAGACTTGTATTTGAACTTAATTTCAGGTCAATCGGACAAATGGTTCTGAAGATATGGCCAAAATGGTAATTTTCCATCACAAAGCGCCACCTGGTGGCAAAATATTGAACCATACAGGTATGATGTCATCATGTGAAACGTTGTGGGGTCATGACAGTTGCAGTTGCACATAGTTGCACAAAGTTTCATGTCAATTGGAGAAATCGTTCCAAAGATATAGCAAAAATGGTGAATTTTATGTGACAAAGCTCCACCTTGTGTCAAAATTTTAAACCAAACAGGTAAAATATGTCATCGTGGGACACATCCTCAAGTCATGACCTTTCATTTGCACTTGATTTGAGGTCAATCGGACAAATATGTCCAGAGATATGATAAAAACAGTGATTTTTTCCGTTTTTTGGCCCCTGGTGGCCAATCTAGAAATTGTAAATTGTCCTAAATCGAATCAGTTCTTCCTCTTTATGACACTTACTTATGTGCAAAATTTGAAATTTGTAATTGACATATTACTGAAGTTATCGCGTTAACAAGTAGTGCGGCGGCGGCGGTCGGACCAAAAACATAATATATAATAAATATATAATAAACCATAGCCATCTCTATGAACTCTCATTTCTGTTTATATTCATTGCTTTTGATTAATTGTGAGCCAAGTTAAAACTCTAGGCGTGAGCATTAAAGCTAGTATCTCACCAAGTGGCGAATGCTTATGAATGTAGCGAATTTTGAGTTTCGTCAGAGTTCGTAAAAGGGCGCAAAGCAGTTCGCTAAAGGTTTTTAGGATCGCAAACAGTTTTTCTTGTCGCAAAGAAATTTTGAGCATGTTCAAAATTTCTTTGCAAATTTATTTTCTCACCAACAGTTGCAGACTTTTTTCAAAGAGTTGTAAGCGATTGCAAACGGTTGTAACACGTGTTGCTTAAGTTCTTTTTGGTTTGCAAAGTAGTGACCAATATACAACAGAGCTACGAATGCTGACGAATTCAGACAAATATTGGGTTTCGTATGGATACCATCAAGGTTTCGTCAAGATTGCAAAACAGTTTGCAAACGCTTTCTAGGGTCACAAAGAGTTCATTTTCATATTCCAGAAAGTCATTTCCAATTCTTTCGCAAACAGTTACGCGAATGTTGCTAACTGACGCTAAACGTTGCTTAATGTCACCTAGGTCTATCCTGATTTTCGCCAACTTTCATCAGAAAAGTCGTTGAATCCAAAATTCGCTACATTCGTAAGCATTCGCCGCTCAGTGAGATACAAGCTTAAGGTGGAATGTTTTTGGAGATTTTGGAGGTCTCCAACGATCACAAATATGTCTACCGGAATTATAGGCAGATATGTACAAAATAATGTACAAGATCTATGAATTTTCTATTTGATATAAAGCTGTGGCCATAAAAAAGAAAGAAAAAAAAATGGCGTCCTGGGTTTGACCACTACGCACAATACAAGTATGCTGTAGCTACAGCAAAGCGCTGCAACCAGCAGATAATGCAAAGATTATGCAACGGTCTTTTCTCAACTTGAACCTACTTAAGGGAAAACCTAACCGAAAAGTTAGAGTTCAAGTGGTAAATAAACTTCAAATGCTTCATCTACGCTTCAAGCCTCATCAAAACACTATACACAAGTGCATGAAAGTTTGACTGGCCCATTTACGTAGTAGTTTCCACCTTATTTAATTGTTACCAAAATAGAAAATTATACAAAACAAATGCCAAAAGGTATTTCAAGATGTTACTTTACCATTTGAAGTATTTGGTAGCAATTTTTAAAATTTTGGGATTTTATTTTACTAAGGAGGCATTATCAATGAATTAGCATACATCATTATTTCCTATGCATGTGTCTCTAAAAATACTTAATTTGAGGACCAAGGTGATCCCACAACATGGGGCTTAAATTTTGTGACAAGGCTTCCCACTTTGAATTTCTCATCCATTGAGTGCTGTGAAAAAATTATTTGCCACATTCCTGATTACTTCTACTTTTGCTCATTCGGCACATTTAAATAGTCTCAGATTCTGCAAATAATTCTAATACGAGACAAAGATCAACGATCATTTCATTTATAGACGGTAAAGAGTTGTTCAAAAGCTCCATTACCCCTCTAAACTGGTTGTGCCATCTGTGGCAGCAACAACTATCATCAAAAATTGCAAAGACAGGTGAGGAGTCTTAAATCACTGGAAGAATTATGGCCTCCTCTTCGCAGAATTGTTTTAACGCAGCCACATTCGAGGGCTTTCAAACATGAACTGTCTGTTAAAGGGCCTTCCACAGCATCTCAAATGGATCTGAGCCAGGACTGACCAGATTACTCCAGAACCTTCATAACGTTTCTTTTGAGCCATTCAGATGTTGACTTGCTTGTGAGCTTCGGATCATTGTCCTGCTGCATAACCCAACTACACAAGAGCTTAAAGGGATAGTTCACTTTTTTTGAAGTGGGGCTGTATGAGCTACAAATTGCCACTACTTGCATTAGATGCAGTAGAAAGCTCTCTGATCTCCTCCAGGTAGCCACACCAGCACATAGTGCTGGGTGGAAATTTAGGCGATACACTGTTGTGAACAGGACCAGGGAAATGTAGTGTAAATTTGTAGCTCATACAAACCAACTTCAAAAAAAGTGAACTATCCCTTTAAGGTCCCAAACTGATGGCAAGATATCCTCCCTCCAAATTTCATGATTACATCCATGAAATCAAGCCGCTCAGGTCCTAAAGCAGCGCAGCAGCCCAAGATCATCACACTACCTCCACAACCACAAAATTCTTGCCAGATAATTGCGTCAACATAGTAAATGCTCGCTGTAAACGCTTACATTTGTGCATGTATTTGCAAGCATTTTTACTTTATATCTCCCGTTGGAATGGCAAGTTGCTATTCTATCATCCTTATTGTATTTGGTGGTACAGATTGAAAAATTATGCCTCTAGCTTTGGCCTTTTTGTAGCCCATGAACAGAACCGTCAGCATTCTCATCACTCCTTAGCAGTAAATGGTGAATGGTGCTCCAATGCAATGACACTGATGACCGCAATAGATCACAGATCTGCACAAGGTTGAGGACGCGCCTGGAGTACTGAGATAGCGCAATGCATTGTGGTAGTTGTTATCATTTGGTCAGTGATAAATAAGGGTTGGCAAAATGAACAATGCAAAACCTTTCAAAAACTTGTTTTTGAAAGCTTGCATTAAGTTTGTTAAAATGACTGAATGCACTTGAAAATGTCAAACTGCGAAAAAAGGGGGAAAAAAAAATTAAATATTTCATACACCTAATGTATGCAAGTGCATCCATACAAATAATGAAATTTACAATATCTGAAGAAAATTGAGAAGGATTACCTAAAAATTAAAATGTCATGAGTTTTTGTAATATTAAGCTGAGCATATGCTGTTCTGTAAATAATCCTCAACAATGTAAAAAAATAAATAAATAAATAAATAAAAAATTCCAGCATCTGTTCATCTTGATTTTTCAAAAACGCATAAAACACCCTCTGTTTTGTAAATAATGTTCGTCAAATTATGTAAAAATTGATTTTAAACAATTCAGCATGTCGTTTACACACGCGCAAGTGCAAGAGTGTGTGTGTGTGTGTGTGTGTGTGTGTGGGTGTGGGTGTGTGTGTGTGTGTGTGAGAGAGAGAGAGAGATATCGATCCTGTTAACTACTGAGGACCGGCACGAGTTTTTGACCAACAAAGTGAAGCCTTTTTTGGGAAGTGAGTACATTTTGGCTGGTCCTCACTTCTACAAAGGGAAATTGTAACTTATTAGTTAACGTTAGGAGCAAGGTTAGAATTAGGGATAGGTTAAGGTTAGGGAAAGGGTTCGGGTGAGGCATACAGTGCTTATTGTTAAGATTAGGGAAAGGCTGTAGAGACACAGGAACAATGAATGGAAGTCAATGTAATGTCCTCACAAAGACATAAGTACAAGGGTGTGTGTGTGTGTGTGTGTATATACGCGCGCACAAGTGAAAACTACCTTTCCCATCTTTCAGCAAGGTAACTGGCCCTTGCAGCAGGATCACCATTCACACGTGAACAGCCACTTTTCCATTGGTTGAAAGTGGCATCTATTGGAGGAAAAGAGGCTCTATTGTATGCATTATCAAGTTGCAAAAATTTAGCAAATCGTATTTTTCAGATGAACGTTTTAATCTTTGAGTAGCATGTCTCCCGTCCCTATATTACTGGAATTTAAGTCTTTTTAAACTAGTTCATCCAAGGGTGGATGTCCCTGTCCGCCCACTTCATTTTATTGCCATTAATGTAATATACGCTACCTCTTATATAGCTAAAAGTCGTAAGCGAATGGAATACAAGTATACATAAGAGTTAAACATTTCCAAGACACCAAGGTCAAGCAAAAGAGCCTTGATAATGAAGTAATGGATAAATCACCACGATCTTCAAAAAAAAAAAAAAAACCACTATATACAGAATACTTAAAAATAATGCCACATAGTAAGTTAGTTCATGTTACATCTCAGCATCACAAGCCCTTGATATTTGGCAAACAGACAGTCTTGCGATAAGGGCCAAATGGTGTAACCAGTAACACCATTTTACATTTCAATTTAGAATCAAATTTTAGAGGAAATGACATTGGACATCCATGAGAGCTCATGGACTTAAAGTGAATATTTCAAGCATCATCTATAAAGTTTATAAAAATTTTAATAATCATGATGAATGATCAAGGTTTTCATGGGGATCACACCATTTGACCTGTCAACCTGACCATACGCCAAAAATGTCAAAGCCAAATAATGTCACATCTTAAGAGCGTAATTCACCCAGGCATGCAGCATGTAGAGTCAACAAGAGCCCTTTTCAGAGATGATTTCCTGACACACTGCCTTCTAGCACAATATTGACAAAATGGTCTCTTTAATGGTGATAACACCAACTGGACACTGACCTGATTCCCCAGATTAATTTCAATATTCAGAACAATGGCTTCACATTACTTTTTACCTTTAAAATAGTTCGAATAAAAGACTAACCCACACTAGTTGATGGGGTGTTTTGTTGAGAATTTCACCTTTTTAAACCCTGACACCCAAATTACAAAACTGAGCATAATTGCTCTGTCCAAGTTAATTAACACCAGATATCAGCTACACTCAACGTTTATTTCATTCTGAGCAAACCATAACATTTCATGGTATGAAATAGTAACATTAAAATGTTGCTTATGCATTTCAGCAAGTTGAATCCAGTTATTTACAGCCATTTACATATTCACAAATACATGATCAGTTTGAATCTAAATCTTCGCTGAGGACCTTGATTAGTAGAACACGGAGTGTAACTGCTTATTTTAAATGAAAACCTGACCTACACTGGCTTGGTCCGGGCAAGATTGTGGAACCCAATGACAATAGGAGCGATCTGATATACAATACGGCACATCGCCAGGCGGACATGACGGCAGAAAATCACGGGTCAAATGTCAAAATGTCAACCAGTGAACTTCCGCTCATATCCCCGCGCAGTCAAACGCTAGCTAATCTAATGGCGATTTAAAGTGTTTCGTTCCAAAACGTGAACTCTGGCTTTGACTGGTTTGTAGCGTTTATTAGAACTTTGCGGTATTTTCACGTTCATATCTGTGTATCCACATTGGTGTTCGACTGCGAAGCTGTGCGATTCTCATCGCATTTCGTCATGCATGCATTGGCTTGGCGAAGGTCCCCTTCCTTCATCTCATTCCACGATTTACAACATTTTGCACTATATCAGATCGCTCCTATTGAAAATTACCAAAAAAAACAAGTGCACCGCCTATCGGCAAATGTCGTATTGCTGCGCGATCCTAGTCCCCTGCCGGTGTTTGCATATTATATTTCCTAAAAAGTACGTCAAAGTGACCTGAATAGGGTAAATGACACACCCTCTTCCCAAGATGCATCTACACACCAACTTGGATGTTCCTAGGTCATACGGTATTGAAGTTATGGAGCGGACAAGAATGCAGACGGACAGACTGACAGACGGACGGAGTGCAATCCTATAGTCCCCTCCGTTTCCGGTAGAGGACTAAAAAAAAAAAAATCCATATACGGGCAGAGGACTCAATTACGATCATTTCCATGAGTGGGTGTGAAAGAGTTAAATTATATTATTTGGTATAAAGTACCACCGGTTACACCACATTGATATTTTTGCCATAATCTCCCAGATATTCTCTCAAAACTGAATAAAAGGAGACATTTTAATCTAGGTCCTCAAAAGTTTTCTTTTTTTTAAATCATCAAATTTTATCATTTTTAAATACACAAATATCAGAAGCTGCAGTGGGAAATTGTGTATGGTTTGTGTCGGGCTTATTTATACAAAGACTACACTTGAAAACTATACACTGTAAGGCTTCATTATTGGTGAATTGCCCGTCAAATTCTGCAATGAAGATTGAGGTTGGAACAACTCAACTTTAAACGACACACATTGCCGTCAGCTCTGTTTTTGCATGCCAATTTGAGCTTTTTTGCGCTGTCATGGTTTAAGAATCACAACGAAAGGTCAGGCAGGCATCACATGAAAAAAATTTGAGGATAGCTTTCCGTCATTACCGACTACGTGTCAAATCTACCCATCTGAAAATACAGATGGTGACGCATCCACAATTCAAGGTTAAGAAGTTACATCTGCTCAAGGTAAGGAATTTTCACAGGAAGAAGAAATTTCACAACACCAAACCCATAATGAACCGAAAATATTAGCTTTATATACTTAGCTGTAACTAATAGTTAACCAAACAAATATAAAAAGGGACTACACAACGTACTTTGGATCAATACCTTGAAAGAACAAACAGTGCTAATAACAAGCGAAGAGAGCCACGCGTGACTTGAAAAGGAATTCAGTAGCTTTGAATTTGACATCTTACATCCTCGTGCAACACTATTTGTATTAAGTGCTCTAAGGGCCAAAAGTCAGCTTATTATTCTCTCTGCCTTGGTAGAGGATCTTGACATTATCCTGGAAGTTCAGCAAATAAATCGGAATTGGTGTAGGTCCAGCCAGCGAGATGCAGGAGTATGGTGAGCCCACTCAATTATAGGTGGCAAGGGAAAGTTACTTTTCCCTAGAACAGGGGGTCTCAAACTGGTCTGTAAAAAGGCAGAGTCGACATATTTTCATCCCAAGCAAGCAGAAGCTCAGCTGATAAATAGAATTTAATCGACTGATCTCAGCCTGTGCAGTTGATTAGTTGTATCAGGTGCGTTTCTGCTTGGCTGGAAGGAAAACCTACGGCCCCCAGGCCCTTTCACGGACCAGACGGAGACCCCATGCCCTAGAAGATGTGGGATAAGCTGGCTCAATGCTGAGGATATCTTGGCCCTCAGGCTGACCAAGAATACAGTTTGAAAGCTCAACTCCTGTTTTCCCCTTCTGAGACCTTCTCCCTCAAGTAGGAGTTTTCTTTTCGAATTTCTTGACCTGATTTGCTATGTCATGGCTGTTATCCTCATTTGAACTGACCCCTTGCTGAAGTTCGGAGGCTTGGTCGTCCAGTGTTGATAAGGATACTTGAATACCTTAAGGCTTGACTGAATTAAATCTGATTTTGCTTCAAAGTGGGCCATTATATCACCCCGGATCTAGGGGGTGGCCTTTAAAAGTATTTGGAGTGAAATTTGGCCTTGCTCCATGGCAGAATATCTGTTTGGTTCCAAACTTTCTTCATCTTGTAAATTTGTTCAGCTCTCCTTTCCCTGGCAGAGCAACAATCATGTTCTTGCGCATATAAAATCGCAAAAGTATTGAAGCAAACCATTCTGGCATCGTATTGAGACCACTGCTTTGAAAAGTGGCACACCAGACTTCGAGCCCACACTCACATCATTGTCGCCAACTTGCCAATTCAGGGCCAGCCTTATTTGGTCACCAAGTCTGATTCGGTGAAAATCCTGCCACTCCTTCAGCAAATATAGCTTGGACGAGATATTTGTGACTGGTCACGGGACGGATGAACACAGGGACGGACAACCCAGGAAAAGAGAATACCTGCCGTCTCAAACACTGGGGCAGGAGGCAGAACTCCCAAAATGACAAGTACAGACATACCACATCATTTACTTGGAAACCCCCATACCCTTGCAATAGAACTTCCTCCCGGAGATCCAAATCTCCACCCAGTTGTGCATTACACTGCTTTTAAGTGTGTGCAACCGTGGAAAAACTGGATCAGGTGTAGTACTTAAGCTATAAACAAATCATTGGACTTAGCGCAGGTTGGAAAATCTGCCCTGACGTCCATCAAGACGGCGGCAGTTGAAAAGTTTTTCAGGTTGCTAAAAGCGCTAAGTTAAGAAAAAATAGCGACTTGGTGACATGCAAAACATCTCATTGTTATTTTTTTCTCTCAGTAACACGTGCAGTAATGCCCACACTCTCGCTGGATTCTTTATGAAGACCTGATTAATATCAGTTCAGCGTTAGGTACTAGAGCAAAAACGCTTAAACAGAGTGAAGTTAGTATAATTTCGGACTTCTAAATTAAAATGCACAGTAATATTTCCAAACTGACCATACTTTTTACAAACTTTGATAGCTGCAAGGTCTTGTCCACATCACCTTCAAATCTCTAAATATACTCAGCAACAAAAGTTTCTGTGACACCATTTATGTGTATGTTATAAATGACACGCAAAGATCTCAATGCAATCAATATGTTTATTTAACAGGAGAAACACTGACTTTTCAGTGCCAACGTCACTCAAAACGAAAAATGTCATTTTCATGCGTCATGAAGCACTTGTCTGACGTCTAACCAATTGTGGCCTTCACACTTCAATACCGGGTGTGACTTCCTCGTGCCATGATGCAAGCAACGCATCTCCGGTGCATGGACCGAATCAGATGTGCCAGAAATTGCTGTGGGATGTCATTCCAAATCTGACGTAGACGTTGTCGCAATTCCTGGAGTGTAGCTGGCGGGTTATCCAACCGCCGCAAACGTCGATCCATCTCGTCCCAAAGATGCTCGATTGGGGACATGTCTGGGGATCTGGCTGGCCATGGCAGGACATTGACATGTTGTTGCATCAGATACTGCTGTACAATCCTTGCAACGCGTGGTCTGGCGTTATCATGTTGCAGCGTTATTCCGGGACCATGTTGCATGAAAAACGGTACCACCAATGGCCGTAGCACTTCATCGCGATATCTTTGACCTGTCAGATTTCCATCAATAACAAGCAAATATGTTCTGTTTCTAGCCGTGATCCCTCCCCAAATCATGACACTACCACCTCCAAAACGATCAAATACCTGAACACAGTTGTTGGCATAACGTTCTCCACGTCGACGGTATACACGTAAACGACCATCACATCGGTTAAGCATGAATCTTGATTCATCAGTGAAGAGTACAAGATCCCACTGATGTTGGATCCACCGTCGATGTTGTTGTGCCCACTGTAGACGCAGTCGTCGGTGTTGTACTGTGAGTATTGGACGTCTTGCTGGCCGACGTGGGACAATGCCAAAATGACGGTTACGGCGACGGATTGTCTGTGCAGACAGTCGCCTCAAACCAGGTATCGTTCTTGCAGTTATGGTTGCAGGTTGGAATCGATTTCGGAGATGGGTTGTTCGAATCCAGTTGTCCTGTCTGGGAGTGGTTACTCGTGGACGGCCGCTTCGAGGACGGTCTCTGACATGTCTTGTCTGCTGATGACGCTGCCATAAGTTCCAAATGGTGTTTCGGTGGACATTCAGGCGATGAGCAACTTCCCTCTGCGAGGTTCCGGATTCAATCATCCCAATGGCCCTCCACCGATCATTTTCAGACAGTCTTGGCATTTAGAGGGTAGGGTTCCTGATCTGAAATGGCTGTGTTTTCGATAAGTGATGCTTCCGTCGTTCATCAGGCACAATGTGAACATTCCAAAAATTCTCCTCTTTTATTGCCATTTACAAGCATGATTTACGCACATTTTCACGTGCAAAGTCATTTTCTCGCATTTTCATGATTTCCATTTCAATGTTGTGTTTACGTGTACTGTTTCAGTCTGATATCACCATGTATGACAATTTCATAATTGCGTTATGAAAAATAATTAACAATATTGGTGTCACAGAAACTTTTGTTGCTGAGTATACATCTTCTGTGCTCGATAAATAACCCTGTCAAGAATTCCTTTCCCCCGAAAAATTTTCCTTTGCACTTGAAATGCCTTGGATAAATCCTATGCCCTTGGTCATCATTACGTATGATATTAGATGATATCCCAGCCCCAAAGCTGAATTTCTGCCATCTTAAATTCATTCCTTTCCATATAATTCTCCCTTACCTTAGAACAAGAGTTTCCTGTCTCTATCCTAGAGCCCCCCTGTATATGCTAGTTTATGTTTCAACCACAACGGTCATCATAGCATTAACAAACTATGAATTTGTCTTAATATGGTGAATTTATTGTTCAGAGCAGTAATTCACCTTCTTAAGCCACATTTTGACT
Source organism: Gymnothorax reevesii (assembly GCA_029721435.1). Taxonomy (NCBI): domain Eukaryota; kingdom Metazoa; phylum Chordata; class Actinopteri; order Anguilliformes; family Muraenidae; genus Gymnothorax; species Gymnothorax reevesii. The sequence goes on from CM056579.1 coordinate 108,453,627, forward strand.
GGAATACCTACACATGCTTGGAAGAATAAAAATTCCATATCCAAAGGGCGATATATTGAAAACAGTATAAAAACGGGGAAGAAAAAAAAATGTGACTCTTAAAATTACAGGATCACCCGGTTCATAATGGGCAAAGACAGACTATTTATTAGGCAAACAAACGATCAAGATTCAAATCTAAGTTTATGTCAAATCAAGCAAAGTACCCTGAAAGAACTTAAAACACTTGAGTTCAGCAATTCTGAGCTTCTCAGTGTCAAATTTAAAAATAATATTTCATGAAATTACTTTCGATAAACATACTTTTACATAAAAATGCATTCATGCTTCTTATTTTTCCTGGCATGGACAGGCACTTGAGTCAAAATGTGGGTACATAACCGCACAAAACCTGTAACAAATTAACAGCTAGTCAAAATCCTATCATTACAATCGGAACAATTACAAATGCAAAACCAGCATATGCTGGAGGCTTCAGGACCAAGTCTTGGAACCATTGCTTCAGAATGTAAATTAATCAGTGAGGCTAATGCAACATTGGCAATGCATATCCATTCACATTTGAGTTACATTCAGACTGACAAAAAAAAAAAAAAAAAAAAGATTGTGCCCCCTCAAAGTGCCATTTTGTTTCCAGCAGATTTAATAGTAAGGTCAGGAAACAAGAATCCAAATCAAACAGCTTATACGCTAATCATTGCACATCACTTTCAAACAAACCTTTCATTTCCAATGTCAGAAGGTTACCTCTTCTAACAAACAACTGTTATGTAACATTAGCCTTCTCAAGTAGTGCCCAGGGACTGTTTTTAAACCGTTTGAAGAAGCATGATAAAGTGAAGGAGGAAATGTTAAGTTGACACGGCGCAAAACTCACCCAGAGATCTCTTCCCGTCCCAGAAATGCTCGGATAACTTCAGGCAATTCATACTTCACAATGAACAGATAGCTCGACATCGCTGTGGAAAAACAACCTCTGTTATAAAATTAATCCTCATGTTGATCCAGGACACGTCTCTCCATCACACCGTTTCTTGCATGACCGTAAGTTCAACAAAAATACGCACTTAATACAGCACGTGTCACAGTTGTTTGACACCCAAAAGATAAAAATGTCATCAATTTTTAACATTATTGAACATTGATAATATTGAAACTATGTCAATCACAAAATCCGTAAACTCAAAATGTCACATCATGAGGCAAATTGTCCGCAAAATCAGTTACAGTTTGGTTGGCTGCCACCGTATGGGTGTAGCCCCCGAAAGCCCGCTTCTCCCTTTTTTGCGCAATACTCGGCCAATACTATTGCTATGGCAACCAAACTTGATAGGTGTCATAAGTGAAGTATAACACATGTCCGTACCAAATATGAAAGTTATCGGTCAAAAATTACAACCTGTACAGCGTCCACAAGGAAGCGTCCACGGACGCGGTGACAAGCATGAATCCATAGTAGTAGCCCCCGGACGAAGTTGGGCTGAAATCAAGTCACTCCTTTTATCTTTAGAGGTGTCAGGCAGTACAAAATGTTCACTTCACCATTTTCACTTATTTATTGAGAAAATCAAGTAAAACTAATTAATCCGATACTTTTGATGATTAATACATAGTTGTGCGTTTTTCTTAGCGACAGAAAATCCATCCGAAAGTAACATTGCAGAACAGGAAAGTGTGAGCCACATTCTGCCAGTCCACTTTAGCGGTGTGTGTGTGTGTGTGTGTGTGTGTGTGTGTGTCTGTGTGTGCCTACTTTTAACTGCTTATCTGCCTGTCAACACTTCAAACTCCACCAATGTTTGCAAGGTATACCAGATAACAGATTAACATTTACCAGGCAAAGAAAGATTTGGTTGTCCAGCAGACATCCTGGAAAACAAATCCAGTTTTCTGCACAATTTCAGTAGTCCTGATTATTGTGAATAGCATTAAAAATCATAATAATTGGGAAAAAAAACCTTTGCCATTTATTAATCTGCAACAATTTTTTTCCCAATATATTACAGTAATTTTGATTAAACACCAAATATGCATATAGTACATTAATGCTTATTACATGAGAATATGAAATTCACCATTAATGAAGAGACTGATTGCAACTTTTTTTTTTTTTTTTTTTAAATAAATCGAAGCCACTATGTTGTTTACCGCTTCACCCGAGTCATTCCTGCCAAAAGTTGTTGTTTGCTAGATCGCCCACGCTTGGATTGACGTGCGCAGTCCAGTGTCACCAGATTAGGCAGTTTATTGTGGGGGCAAAAATAACCTTGGGCGGGTGGATGCATTTTGGGCTTATTTGGGATAAAAACTGGGTGGTTTTATTTAACATCAATAATTTGCATTTGTTAAGCACACACCTAGTCTTAAAGAATTCAGATTGATTCAGTTTTATTTGTATAGCACTTTTCACAGTCAGACTGTCACAGACTCTTTACAAAAAAAAAAAAAAAAGGGGGCAGTGCCCAGCCATCTCCCCAGGCATGCATATTAGCGAACAGAATCATCACCCTCCCCACTGTCACACAGGACTTGCCAGGGATGCCCCCTTTCCCATAGCACTTAGTGCCAGTACTTTTTTCTCAAAGGTCCAGAGATGGTTTCGCTATATGCTGATGACCTCTTTTACATATCTGACCCAGCGCCCAGCATTCCACATACTGCATCTATTCTCAGGGTATTTGGAAACCTTTCAGGTTACAAGCTAAATATACTGAACACTGGATGCTTTCCTACTAACAACTTGGCTCAGAACATTTGTCAGCCCCGCATACCTTTCCATCTGTTCGAGCCAAGCTTTAAATACCTGGGCGTTAACATCATTAGGTCTGTTCATTCATTGCGGAAACAGACCTTAGCTGTTCTGGCAACTAAGGTGAGGGCCAATTTGGAGAGATGGAGTGGCTCACCCTTTTCTCCAGTGGGTAGGGTAAAATCTGTATAAACTAATACATCGCCCAGGTATCTGCATCTCGTTCAATGAGTCCCAATTTTTCTTCACTGAGTATTCTTTCACAAGATTAATAAATAATATTTTTTTCCTTTATTCATCTGGAGGGGTAAAACCCTGCAGGTTCACATATCCCCATCGCTGAGACATATATCACACAGATCTTGGGTTGACATTGGGCAGCTTGGTTTGGCGTAACGTTTGAGCCAGAGAGCACTTGGAACAAGATGGAGGCCAAATCTCGCCAAAGTCTTCCTTTTCCAGCTTACCACTCCCACTGTCCAACTGTAACAACAGCCCAACTGTCATTTCCACATTGGACAGGTGAGAACAAATTTGCTTGAAATTTAAAACAAACTTCACTTTCCAAATAACCATGTACCCCATTCGAACCAACCACCATTTTCTGTCAACCAAACTCAACTCAGGCTTCCGAGCCTGGGCTGGAGAGGGGCTGAGTCATCCGGTGTATTTGCAGAACAAGGTAATTTGAGTGACCCATATATCATGCAACACTGAGTGCTTTACAGACTGTGAAATGTGTCATTTTGTTAAGATCCATGCCTGTACATTTCCACAGATCGCACCAGCAACAGGCATTGATCACCTCTTCCCTATAGCGAATATGGAAAGACCATGTTGCCAAACTGTATGATGTCATGTTAAAGGGAACCCAGAATAAAATGACCTATATGCTTTATAAGATTAATGTTGGTATCAGTCATATTCATGTGAGTCAAAAAATATCCTCGACATCTTTTTTATAAAATTTTAGAGTATCATTTAACTCGTAGGTCGCCATTGTTGTTTACTTCGCAATGCAGTTTGGGTAGTGACGTCAAATGGTTGCTCAACTCAGTTCTGTCAGTTCGCCGGTACCGTAGTTCTGACTCTACAGCGAGAAAAATGACATCAATTCAGCCTATTCAATATGAACCCGAGCGCTCGAGCGTTAGCGAGGAGGAAAACACAGAAAATAACCAAAATGAGCATATAAATGAAGACCAGAGGAGACTCGATGAGGCGAGAGTGGGGCAAACCCAGTGGTGTCAGTGCAACAACTGCGTCGCCATGACAACCTAGAGGGAGAGTGTTTGTTGTCGAGCTCCAATTTTTGTCAGTAGCTGTTCGAAGTCAGCATAAGCATACCATGAGTTTTCTGATTTGTTGCACCCCAAAATCAATAATTTCAGGTATTAGCATCCCAACTGTTGTGTGCTTTATAGCCTGCAGAACTTGGGGGGGACTGTCGATAGCAGGGAGCAGGTTTTGGGTATGACCGGTGTGTGCCAGATGTTATTGCAGGCCTTGAATTTTGGCAAGAATAAACTACTGCAACCCTTTGGGATACAACTTATTTACAAGTTAATCAATGTTTTTGTTATTAGGGTTTTAAAATATATAATTCTATTAGAGGCAGTTAGAAGTAATAGTCATGAAGTACATTGAGGATATAACAGTAAACGCACTGACAAGATGTTTATGACTTTGATCATTTATCAAGATGTTTTTGAGAGCGCATTATGCTCGCTTCCCGAGGCCGTTTAGACTCCTTGTGTGGGAAAATTGTCGGCACAGCATTTGCTTTTAGTCTCTGTTTATAACCGTTAGCTCTTGTCAGCTACTATAGCAGCTATGGTCGGCTAAAGGCCTCAAATGCATCAGGTGAGAAGTGGCGAGAACAGAGCCGGGGGTCTTCCAGAACGTGTGAACGTCCACAAGCATTTTCCCACTCCCTCCTCCTCTTCTTATCAGTAGGAAAGCTGTGGAGACTTCAGTCTTTAGATTTGTTGCCTTTTGACTGGAAATTGCAGCCAAAAGCAGCACAATATGGCTTTGTAGTATCTTCTTCTCAATGGCAGATTAACTCAACGTTGGCGTAAACGGCAAGCTTTTTACGTCATCACTCCCAGAGTGCACTGCGCAAGTAAAAAAATGCCGGCCACCGTTGGTAAAAATATGTACTTAACATTGAGGATTTTTAAAGCAATGACAATAACAGCGCACGATTGGCTAAAGCCCTGTAGGAATGCAAATTGCGAAGGGACTGCTGGGAAGGGAAATTAAAAATGATTGCCTTGTTCGTTGCTCAAGCGCCTCCTATTGGCCAGATGGGCGCTCGTCAGGAAGATTCTAAGCTTGTTCATGTTCGGGTATCCTCCGTCCTCATTCTGAACTTGCGATAGTTTCGACCAATGAATGTAGAGATGCAGGGGCTGACGGACGCGTGCTTTGGAGGAGAGCCACGAACTGTCTCTCTCCCCTGGGCTGGCAATAGGCGGTTGTATACGAGAAAGCCTTGTACAAAGTTCTCAGATTGGGCATTCCAAATTCGAGTGGGATTGGAGATGCAAATAAATAAATAAATAAGGGGGGGGGGGAGAGACTTTACATCCTCTAATCAATGGACGGAAGGGGTACCCAAAGGTGTAAATGTGCCCCTTCATGTGCAAGGCTTAGTGTGACGACCATTTTCTATCCAGGGGAAAAAGGCCACGCTTGAATGAATGAACGCACGCTCTTGAGTTTAAGTGGAGAACAAAACAAAAATAATTTATTGATCAAAGCCCAGGAAAAAGATGAATGAGAAGTGTTTAAAAACAATCATTGAAATTAAATTTAACGAAAAACTAGTGGTTGATTGATTTGATAACCAAGAGCATGGTCAAAATAGCGCTTTAAGCCACGCTCTTCCATTTTCCCAACCCCGCGGTTCCCAAGCGCCACGTAATATTGCCTTCCCTTTGACCTCTCCCCTGACACGTGGTAAAGGTAACAAATGGCCATTTAAGGAAAATACAAATAACAAAATCAAAACCACAAATTGTAACCAACCAATCCAACCATATGCAAAATAAATATGACATTTCTTAAATTATAAATAAAAATGACTAACACTTAGTCTCATCCAATTTCAGATGCTCCATAGGATCAAATTACAGTGAAACCGGATTTGCACAAAATACACCCATTCTAGCTTGATGTAGGATTTCACCAGCTGAAACACTAAGACCGAAACACTGAGACCTCCCTTGCCATATTTTTCATTTCATAATGTGCCAGATATTTTCAGTGGGGAATAGGTCTGGATGGCAGTCAGGCCAATTTAGCACCTGGACTCTTTTACTATGGAGCCATGTTGTTGTAATATGTGCAGAATGTGGCTTGGTGAGGCCTTCTGCAGTTACAATATGGTATGGTGACTGCAATTATAGTCTGGTAGGGCAAGATAAAGGCCAGTCCTTTTGCCACAATGTATAAATTAAGTAGGCTTTACCTCCAATGTTCTGCATAATAATGGACCCAAATGCAGCAATTTTTCCAGGCCAGCCAAAAGCTCGCTCTCCCAGCTTCTCGTAGATCAGGGACCCTGCAGAGACAAAGCACCATGTTAAGGAATGAATAACATATCAAATACCCAAACGTTAGCATGAAGAAAGTGCTCATAAATAATTACAATGCAAATGAATCACGCTGATCTTTGTTTCGCAAAAGCCGATTTAGTAGCGATCACATCACCAATATGCATGTTAATTCTTAACTAGTAAACACTAGAAATGCATAGTTGAACGCAGGGAAAAGCAGAGACTCTTTCTTGCAATGATGACTGAGGCCCCACTTTGACTACCAAAACACGGTCAGCAAACCCAAGTGCTAATGAGATCAAACCTCAAAACCGGACCTTCAGCACTGCCTTGCTGAAATAAGCCAAGACCCTGGGCGAAATACATATGAAAACCGCTTAGGATGCAGTACGCGTGGCAGTCGGGAAAACTCCTCACATGGTGAAATTTTGACCATTCCTTATGATCCACAGTTAAGGCAAGTAGGCCACCAGTTCTAGTTTCGTGTCTCTACACTGAATGGTTGAAAAGTTATGGCCACTCAAAGTAGAAAGATTTTGACCTCGCTCTATTAGTGTTGCCATTTGATCACTTCGTGGCATTTTCGAAGAGATTGCAGAGTTCAGCATTCTTAACACGCATACCAAATATCATGACTTTTCCCCAAACCATCAAAGAGCCGTGAACCTTTAGGCAGGAGAAAAATAATCATAATTTAAGCTGCTAGCAGAGTTGAACGGGCCTTCAGGTGTTTTATTTATCCGAAGTTTTATTTGCCATATGGAGTGCGTGCACCTCCTGTGTCCACTATGTAGTAATGAAGAATTCTCCACTAGAGATGAATTTTTATCCATTTTAGCTGTCAGCAAAATATTGGATTAAATAGTTTGACACCTTTTGCATTTTCCCCGAATGTAGGCCTAATCACCTTGAATCAGGTAACATTATAAAGACTTCGATTTTACGCGCACACGTTTTATATGTAAGCATGTGCGTGTGTGTGAGGAAAATCCAGGAAAGTGTTTAAATTTTTGTTCAAACCATTTGCTCTTCACGATAGGAAATTTCAGCGAGAAAAGGTGCATGGAAAGGCTATAAAAGTATGAAGCAAAGAAAGAGCTTTAATTTACATTCTGCACAGTCAGCAACTAGGTCTGTCCTTTCAGAATGTTGGACAGCCATACTGGTCAGGCAACCTAGGGGTACAGTAGTCGGCCGTAGCGCAGCATTGTGAGAGCCCAATAACCTCATATGCACACATACTCACCCCCCTCCTTTGCAGTCATAAGGAGCAGATGGATTGAATATAACGAAAGTATGGACACACCCAGAAGAAGTAACCTACAAGACAATGGATTATTGTTCGCATTAGAATTAAACAATCATCTAATGAAAATGCAATCATTTTTGACATCATTCCATTTTTAGTCCAGTCGAAAACAAAATTGCAGCACAAGGCCAAATAGCTGCAGCGTGTTTAACTCACCCAGGTAATTTATGAAATCAAATATTAAAGCTGTGGCACCAATTTGCAGATATCAATATTGAATATATGGCGCAATAAGGATCACAAAAACCAAGAGTTTCCAAGTGGCCAGCCAGACAGAATCAATAGCCAGCTAAGAGATATTTGTGATGGTGTGAAACGTTCTGGTTATGTCATGGTTATGCATTGGGTTACTGATATAATCCAATTTAAACACAAAATATGACAATTCAAGCAGTTATCGCAGATAAAAAAAGCACAAAAAATATAAAAAAAAACTAAGGTAGAGTAATCAGTTGGGATGATAACTGTAGGCCATTTAACAAAACTTTAAAAAAAAAAAAAAAAAAAAACCCAAACCAAGTTATATTTTTAACCCCCTCCCACAGAGGAACAGTAACCCTAAGAGACAGGCTTCTAAATGATGATTGTCATTTTCTCTTCAATACAGGAATAATCTTTTAACCACTTACATAAAAAGAACGATTCCTGTGTTAGCCATGGCAAAGGACAGGCCCAAGATCCCGCTGCCCATGATGGCATTACTAAGATTGAAGACGGACATTCCAAAAGAAGTGTGTCCAGGATGCTGCTTACAAGGTAGAAAAAAAAAATGTACATATCTTAAAATCAAAAACATATCATGACACTATGGCAAACACAAATAATGACCACCGCTTGCCACCATCAACGGTGTCAAAGAATACTAAGAATAATTAGCTGAAAACATTTTTTTCAGTAAAAATATGGTGTCTTCCTGAATACAAAAATATCAGGAACAAGAACCAGGCAACACTTGGTTTAGCTGTGTGTGTGTGTGTGTGTGTGTGTGTGTGTGTGTGTGTGTGTGTGTGTGTGTGTGTGTGGGTGTGGGGGGGGTTGTCGCTAAATCAGGGAAAATATGCAAATGGTAAGCTATAGAAATTATACAAGGACATAGGAACTTTTAAGTCCCGGCTAAAGGGAAAATGGCACATTCCTTGAGTGTTTCAATTTGGATATTAAAATATTCATCATTCAGTTCAGCTTTATCGTTAAATTACCAAGAGCATATTTTGTAACACCAAAGGGGCAGTTAATTCGATTGAGCTGAAGTGGTTTAAGAGATACTGAAATTCACAAACTGTGAAATTCACAAACCTCTTTTTGGCGAAGTTTCACAAAATTTGCCGTGTTTCCACAGAAAGATGTACTGAATCAGTGTTTTGAGTTTCGTCAAGAGAGAACCTTGACATCTCAAGTTACTGTCCATAGAGTCATTTTCAAAGATGTCAAAGAATCCTTGATGCGAGACATTAAAAGTGGTTGAGTGCGTTAATGCGCACTGAGGTTTTGCACAGACTGAGCAATTCTGGACGCTTCAAGTCACCATGCGCAGGAAGTTGGCAAAGCATGTTACTTCCTGCGTTTGTTTCTCATTCTGAGACACGCATGTCAATGTTTTTGTAGAGCAAGGATATTGAAGAGGAGAAGTGTGGCCAGATTGGCGGCGGGAGTCGCCTTGCTTAATTTTATTTGCCGGCAATGGCTATCGTTCCTCCAACTGTTGGAGAAGGGGGTAGGGCAGTCTCAAAAAGTTTCCACTCTCTGATATCACAGCCGAACAGCTCAAGCTGACATCATATTTCATGGATGGGATTTTTACAACTGAGTAAATCACAGCCCACCTTGATGAGACATCTCAAACAAAGCGGAGTTATCACAGTGCAGCAATATCTATGGTTGAAACACATTAGATATGACCGTGGACACCCAAAAGAGATGATGGGGAAAAAAAAAAAAAAGAATTAATTGATTACATGGCAACTTTGTAGTGTCACTGAAAATACCTTTGAATATTGAAACCCACTTCCTAAAAAATCACAATGCTCAACAAAAGACACAGGCTGCAGTACCTCGCTATATGAAGGCAACATTATTTTCAATGAATCCAAATCCAGTCACATAATCAAATTAACTTACATATTCCTCATGATAATCTTCATACTTTCTCTTCTTCAGTATTCCATTTGTAAGAAATTTCTGACTCTCAGTGTCATCTTCATCACCAAATTGACTGAAATAGATCAAATTAATAGTCAAACAAGCACAAAACATATTGGCAATATCGGTGTTCAAGCACTAAAGAGACTGTTGCAAAACTTGTAGACCCTTTTTAAGCTCCAAAACAAGTTACACAAACAACTTTGTAATAACAAAAGTGAAGATTCCTCTCAGTAAATTGAGCATTACCATTCAGCGGGGAATGCTTACTAAATATCATCATGTGACTCAGTCATAGGCAGAAGGTTGAAGGCTTAGCTGCTGCAGACAATGATAGCGGTGATGATATTTAGCGTAGCAGCATGCCATCTCATGTTATATTGCAATTATACAACAGTTGTTTTACACATAATGTATTTTAAAAAAACTAAAACAATATAATCACATTTTGTCAATTTATTTCTACACCAACAAATATATAATTCTGAAGAACTAGGCGAATAATGGAGATTGCACATAAAATTAAAAATTACTAATCTGAAAACTCCATTTAAATTCGACAACCCTGAGAACAGCATAGCAACACTTTGGTGCTGCAATGTAAATGTAATTGCCTTTTGAAAACAAACAATGATTATGTATTAAAAACAATGTACAGCACCCTTCATAATTAATGGCACCCCTGGTTAAGATGTGTTAAAAGTCTTTAAATAAATTAAATTTTAATTGCAGAAGCATACCCTCACACTGAAAATTGTAGAAAAATGTAACTATCAACTCAAGTGAATTTGAAGGGAAAAAAATCCCCGACTAAGAAATAACTATTTTTCATAAAACCACCTGTTCCACAATTATTGGCACCCCAAACCATTCCTAGGAATTAAATGTAATTGAAGTATCTGTCATTTCTACAGTAGTTTACAAAGTTGATCAGACTATCTAGGAACATTTAATTAGTAATTAATCACTTCCTATTTCCCTGGGGTATAAATATGACGTGACACAGAGGCCATTTCTCTTATCCACTCTTCAACATGGGAAAGACAAAGGAACACACCATTCAAGTAAGGCATGTGTGTGTCGACCTTCACAAGTCAGGCAATGGCTACAAAAAAATAGCCACTCACCTGCACCTGCCCATATCTACTGTCAGAGGAATCATTAAGAAGTTTAAAACAACTGGAACAGAGGTAAACAAGCCTGGACGAGGATGCAAGGTTATTTTGCCACCACGCACAGTGAGGAGGATGGTAAGAGAAATAAAAAGTTCTCCAAAGCTCACTGTTGAAGAGTTGCTACAAATGGTAGCATCTTGGGGTCACAAAGTCTCCAAAACATCCATCAGGCGCTATCTACATGCCAACTAACTGTTTGGGAGGCATGCACGGAAAAAAACCTTTTCTCACTCACAATCATAATCGCAAACGTCTGGAGTTCGCCAAGCGGTATTGGGACTTCAACTGGGACCGTGTGCTTTGGTCAGATGAGAACAAGATAGAGTGTTTGTTGCCAAAAAGCTCCAAGTGGGTCTGGCGGAACACAAAGGATGAGTATGCAGAAAAGCACCTTATGCCCACTGTGAAGTATGGGGGAGGATCGATGATGCTGTGGGCCTGTTTCTCTTCCAGAGGCCCTGGGTACCTTGTTAGGGTGCATGGCATCATGAACGCTTTGAAATACCAGAACAATTTAAATCAAAATCTGGTGGCCTCTGCCCAAAAGCTGAAGATAGGTCATCACTGGGTCGTTCAGCAAGTTGATGACCCTAAACATGTGGCCAAATCTACACAGAAATGGTTCACCAGACACAGAATCAAGCTCCTCCCATGGTCATCTCAGTCCCCAGACCTCAACGCCATTGAAAACCTGTGGAGTGAGCTGAGGAGGAGAGTGCAGAGGTCACCCAGGTCGCTGGAAGATTTAGAGAGATTGTGCAAAGAGGAATGGTCGAAGATCCCTCTTTCTGTATTCTCTCATCTTGTAAAACATTAGAGGAGAAGATTAGGTGCTGTTTTGTTGGCAAAAGGGGGTTGTACAAAGTATTAACATCAGGAGTGATAATAATTGTGGCACAAATGATTTGATGTCAAAGAATCATTTCTTAATGTGGGATCTTTTTCCCCACTGAATAAATGCACTTGAATTAAAGGTTGGATTTTCCTCTTTTTTCTTTTTCCCCCACTGTGGTCCTGTATTATTTATAAAAAAAAAATGAATTTATTAGAAGCTAAAGAACACATCTTAACCAGGGGTGCCAATAATTATGGAGGGTGCTGTATTTACTTGTCATGGAATAGCAATTTGCACTGTATGCTGATGGCATAACTCTTACTTCCATGACAAAGTTATCGGCACATACTGTGATATAGACCATTTCATGAAAGGCGTTAAAGTGACAAAAGTAGCCACTGGTGAAATATCATAGCTTGGATTCAACTGGCATTAGATCATCTAAAAGGCTCAGTATTTCAGTCTGAACCCTGAGAGCAGTCATCATTGTACAACCCCAATTCCGAAATAGTTGGGACAAAGTGTAAATTGTGAATGGAAAAAAAATCAAAATGCGATGACTTTCAGATCTTGAGCCAGTATGTTATTTACAATAGAACATTTTGTAACATTTCAAATGTTGAAACTGCAACATTTTACATTTTTAACCACAAAATGAGCTCATTTCAAATTTTCAGGCTAGGTCTCAAAAAAGTTGGGACACAGGCAAAAAAAAGGGCTGAAAAAGCAATTAATATATAAGAGTATCAGCTGAAAGAACATTTGGCTAGTAATTACATTAACTGGCATCAGGTGGGTAACATGATTGGCTATAAAAGAAATGTCTTAGAGAGGCTAAGTCTCTCAGAAGATGGCCAGAGGCTCTCCAACCTGTGAAGGCTTGTGTAAAAGAAATTGTGGAATACTTTAAAAACAATGTTCCTCAACGTCAAATTGCAAAGGCTTTGAAGGTCTCATCATCGACAGTGCATAACATCATGACAAGATTCAGAGAAAGTGGAAAAATCTGTGCGTATGGGACAGGATCGAAGACCTTTACTGGATGCCTGTGATATTCAGGCCCTCAGATGCCACTGTATCACTCACCGGCATGATTCTGTCATCGACATTACTAAATTGGCCCAGGAATACTTCAAGAAACCACTGTCTGTAAACACAGTCCACCATGCCATCTACAGATGCCTCCTAAAACTCTATCATGCAAAAAGAAAGCCATTGCTGAGCATGATCCAGAAGTGCCGCCGTGTTCTGTGGGCCAAGGCTCATTTAAAATGGACTGTAGCAAAGTGGAAAAGTGTCCTGTGGCCCGACGAGTCCAAATTTTACATTTTTGTTGGAAATCATGGGTGTTGTGTCCTCCGGGCTAAAGAGGAAAAAGACCACCCATCAGCGTTCAGTTCAAAAGCCAGCATCTCTGATGATATGGGGATGCATTAGTGCATATGGTGTGGGACGCTTGCATGTTTTAAAAAGCACCATGAATGCTGAGAGGTATATAGGTTTTAAAGGCAAAATATGCTCCCCTCCAGATGACATCTATTCCAAGGAAAGCCTTGTGTATTTCAGCAGGACAATGCAAAACCACATACTGCAGCTATTACAACAGCATGGTTTCGTAGTAGTAGAGTGTCCGTGTGCTGAACTGGCCAGCCTGCAGTCCTGATCTTTCGCCGGTTGAGAATATTTGGTGCATAATTAAACAAAAAGTCCATCAAAGGAGATCCAAAACTCTCCAGCAGCTGGAAGCCTGTATCAAACAAGAGTGGGATCAAATTCCAATGGCTTAACTCATATTTGTCTCCTCAATGCCCAGACGCCTCCACTCTGTGTTAAAATGAAGAGGGGATGCTACACCACAGTAAACAGGCCCCTGTCCCAAGTTTTTTGAGACTGTAGCAGCCATCAAATTTGAAATCAGCTCATTTTGTGGATAAAATTGTAGAATTTCTCAGTTTCAACATTTGCCATGTCATCTTTGTTCAATTATGAATTAAATACTGGCTGGTGTGATTTGAGAGTCATTGCGTTTTGGTTTTATTCACAATTTACACTTTGTCCCAACCATTTCGGAATTGCGGTCGTATTTCCCCAAATTTGCATACAGACATGCAAATTCACACATGTATATCTGTTTTAGTAACTTATCACTGTAACTTTACTACAAATCATATTGGAGGACAAATCCAGGCAGAATCCAAATGTTCACGCAAGTTTAGAAGGAACATTCCGGCACATTTGAGTCGTCAGAGACTGAAGTAAGTGGGACACCAATCAGGCTAGCAAGCTATTTTCTGTCCTCACCTGTCGATTGTGGCCTTCTCGGAGTCAATGGGCTCAGTGAACTGTTCATCAAGGCTGTCTGTACTGTCATCGTCCGCCTGAGTGCTGACCCGCTGTAGCTCCATACGTTCCATTATGACGCACACTCCTGTTTGTCACACGGATAATGGCAAGGCTGTATGGCACGTCGTTTCAGTGTTCCTCCTCGGACTCAAAAGTTCTGCTACAAAGAGAGAGAAAAAAAAAAGCACAATTAAGGAGATTCAGCATCACATAAGTAGCTGGGAACTCACAGGCATCAGTCCACGTTTGAAGATTCTCGTAATTAGAGGGCACTGTTCAATGAAGCTGCGAGCAGTGGACCTACAAGATGTCAGTTTCTAAGCACTAAGCCAAAGGTCCACAAATTCCGTCCTGGGGCCCGGCTGTGTATGCTGGTTTTTGTCAATGCTAGCCATGATGCACAATACGTTCTGACCCATCAAACAGGGGAAAGATGTGGCCTTGTCTGATGAATAACGATGTCTTCTTTTAAAGCATGTGGATTGTTGAGTGGTTGTGTGTTGTTGACCTGGGGAGCAGATGGCAGCAGGATGCACTCAGAAGAGGAAAAACCTGCGGAGGCAGTGTTATGCTCTGGATTAAATTCTGCTGGAAATCTTGGGTCCTGCCATTTAAGCTGATTTTACTTCGACAAGTACCATTTACCCACCGACCTAAACACTGTTGAGGAACAAGTGCACTCCTGCATAGCAACAGTATTCCCAGATAGCGGTGGCTTCATTCAACAGGATAATGCACCCTGCCACTCCGCAAAAATTGTTCAGGAATGGTCTGGGGAACAAGAGAAACAGTTCAAAGTATTGACTTCAAATTCCCCACATCTCAATCTGACAGAGCATCTGTGGGATGTGGTGGAAAAGCAAGTCCGATCGACAGAGGCCCCACATCACAACTTAAAGGATTTGAAGGATCAAAAATGACGTAGAATTAGCCAAGTGCCTCATTTCTCTAGATATCCCCTGCCTGGAGGTAACAAAGCAATCGGTGTTCTTTCATGTCCCGAGACAAAAAGTGGACCCCATGACACATCTGAAATGGGAACCCCTACATTTGCATAATAAAGCATAAGTGCATAAAAGAAAGGTTGAATGAGAAAGCATATAAATACATTACATAAGTATGGAAAAAATGCAAATAGGAAATGACACAGAATTAATATAGAAATGCATAAATAAATTACACCTCAGGGGGCGTCCTGAGGTTCATCTTAGCACTTCAGTTTTGCCTGAGTGAATACATCTGAACAAGTGGATGCTCAGGCAGCAGGGCTGGAGCCAAGTAGCTATGTACCTAATACAAGCCGTTGTATCGGACGCAGCCGGGAGCAGCAAGAATTGTGGCCACAGAAGCAGCGGAACCAGTAGAATGGACATTTGCAGCTGGATTGTTTTCAACAGACCCAGCAGGAGGACACAGTGAGCAGGAGCCATGGATGTATCCACTGGGTGGAGCAGAGCCTCTTCGGGCAGATGGCATAAGCGGATCTACAGGCACAGAGCGAGGGGAGAGGCCGTCTGGAGACAACGCCTCCTGCGATTTTGGACAACCACTTTGGTCAAGGGGCCTGGGAGTTTGAACCAGTACTGAACTAGTATTGAACAAGCAACGCCATCATGATTGGGTACGGAGGGAGGACTCTCAAAAAGCTCAGTCCTGAACAAGCAAATAATGGCTGAGGCTTGCCGCTGTGGGAAAAAATAATCATGTCATCCAAAATTATCCGTAGCAAGTTTCCTCCTTGCACTCTCATCAATATATTTGACCGTTGCCTTCCCCACAAAAGCACCATAAAACAAAAATCTTCTCAAACAATCTAGCCTTTTAATACAACTGTACAATTGTCAATGCACTGCCACCCCACCCCATGACCCATACATGCGCAGAGTACAGGAGATACTCTACAATACAGCAACCAGTTGTGGCAAGAATTTTCTGGTTGGTCTCCTGGTAATAAGTCTCCTGCCTGCCCTCTCATTAGCATTGGTTGTTTACTATAGCCGCAGCTGAACATTTGAATCACAATCAGTTTCCCTCATGGCAGCTCCATTGTAGACAGACATGATAATGAATGTACAGTAATTGCTTTATTTTGGACACAGCTAAAGCCCCCATAATGAGAGGGTTCTCAATTATATAATCAGAGGGTCCTCGTTTTCCCCATTTCAATTTTTCCAGATAAACCATTTTTTTCCAATTGATTATAGTGAATTGTAAGGTCATATTAAAGATGGAAAAAGCCAGTTTTGTAGTTTCTGACTTGACTTGGTTCAAAAACCTGATATCTCAAAAATGGAAAAGACTTTCTACATAACCTTCAATAGTTTAAATCAAATTGGGCCATTCTGCTCATGTTTTAAAACCCAACTGAATGCTGAAGCTCATCTGCATTGTTCAACCTGAAGCAAATGATTTTGGGACACCAGGTTAGGTAATATATGTCAGGTGTTCCATGGATCTTGAGTTTCCGGGGAGAAGCAGTATTTACCATGACTTTACTCTCTGTATTTTTACACTCCTCTTTCTATCAGAGAAGTAAAGAAACATCTGAAATGATTCAATAAATACAGTCAGGTCCATAACTATTCCGATAGAGGAACCACTTTCATATTTTTGGCTTTGTTTGCCACAACAGATGTGCTCGCAATGTAGGCTTTCAACCATCAGAGTTTCTCTTAACATGGAGTGAACCATGTAAGAATAACAATAATTTTATGCATACCGCCCAACTTTAGTCGCTCTTCAATTGCGATTTCAATAAGTCTTCCACCAACATCAAAATTACGCAAATTTATTGTCAGCAAAATGGTGTTACATGGTAAATCTCAATACCCAATTTAATGAAAAAGTGGAAATTCACTGAAGTGCCAAGACACTTGAATTTGTTCATAAAAATTGATATATGCAGAGGATAGCACAAAAGTGGGAAAAAAAAAAAATTCAAAAACCGATTATGAAATCAAACAAGCAAGCCAACTGACGATGACTGGCTGAGACAATTGCCTTCATGGAATCTTCACGACAGAACTAACGGTACTTTACAAATAATGTGCTTCAATTAGGCGACTGAAAAGTTAATGTATTACAATGGCAAGAGTACCTTTTGCCCTTGTTTGAAATCTTAAACTGCGACGGACCACACTGACAATTACGCATTTCCGATTGATGCAACAAAGTTGTGGATTACAAATTCAACAAACCCATGACGCGAAAACAGTAAGCAATACACTGATCTCAAGTGGGCTTTTCCCAGAGTTCTGCCTAAACTCACATACAGATGCCCTAGAGAGCGAGCCGAACCAAATGATCACAGAGCGTATAAGAATTTGCCACACATTTTTGCATTCGACAAACAAAGTCAAAGAAAAGCTTCGCTGCCAATCCCGGATCTGGTACAAATTTTTGAATGCATCCATGTGCCCTTCAGTAAACCAATTGTTTTGACGGAATAAGAAATGGTTTTACCTACTGAGACGGTGATGAGTGCTCAACAAGTGGAGGAAATCGAGAGGGAGGAATGGTTGCTTGTCCCCGACACTTCAACAGATTAGAGGGGACTGACTCAAGGTGAACAGGGAGGGCTGGAGGGGAGTCCATCCTCTCGGCCAATTGCAATGCCTGCAGCCCGCTGTCACATTCTATTGCATTATGCAACAAAGGAGGAGCAAGGCACTTTCTCAATTCTGCCAACAGTCCACACACACACACACACACACACACACACACACACACACACACACACACACACACACACACACACACACACACACACACACACACACACACACACACACACACACACACACACACACACACACACACACACACACACACATACACAGAGGACAAGGGATTGCATCATAGCTGGTTTGTTTTGTGCTGGACCTGAGGTCACAGGCAACACAGTCATTACCATTGGCTGACCCGGCCCATGGTGACACAGCCTGGCCCCTCCCCTCTAAAATGTTCCTGCATACACAGCATTGTGCCAATTACAACGGAACCATTTCAGTAAGGGCAGTGACGCCAAGGGCCAATCAGCTCCCACAATGATGCTCTTCCTCTACTTCACTGTTTGTCACCAAACAAGACAAGAATACCAGTGGGACAGTATAGCTCAGCTTGAATAAGAAAGGCTGCAAGCCAGTGGCATTACAACAGCTTGAAGGCAGGTCTACCACATGACCTCAGTGCCATCCTGAACATTTCTTCTTTACAAAACAAAATCTGCAGCAGGACCAAGTGTACTCCGCATAATGGCACAAAACCTTCAGTGCACAGAGAAATTTGGTTGGACACGATAAATTTATTTCCAATTACATCATTTCCCATACTTAATGTCAAAACTACTGAGGCCCAGTCCACAATCCAGAGAAAAACTGTAGAATCTTCAACACAAAATTGCAAATGAAAAACACCACACGATTTTCTCTTAGACTAACGCTTCAATTCCCATTTCTGCACCAGATTATGATCATAAACTGGGTTTACAAGGAGCATAATATTCCAATTAGAATTGGTATAGAAGCCCAACTCAAATAAAAATGCTCCATCCAAACACCTCAATCAGAACAGGCCTAAACTGAATGGAATTTCATTCGGTTTTGATGGGGTGGAATATTTCTTATCCCAGACCGCTCAAAAATAAAATTTCATAATGTAAACGGTGAAATGCAAAGTTCTCTTGCTGCATTCTTTTAGCGCATGCGCTGTCTTGAAGTAAATGCGCATGACGCTTCATCAAATATGGCGGCTTACAAGCACAGCACGCAGAACTGATGAACAGCAGAGGGTTCATTTTTAATTCTAAGAACTGAACATTATTGTATGCTTAGACAGCAGGAAAACAAAAAATGGCAAACCATTTTAAAAAGTCCAAGAAAAACTCAAAGCTTGGACAGACCAAAACGTCAAAAAAAATTAGAAACCACTGGAAAACTGAAGACCAGTTACTATAAGGCTTTGATCAATCACGTGATGTTTTCATCAATCTGCGCATATGTTACATCCCAAAACGTCATAACTGCCAATAACGTAATAATTTGGGCCCATTTGAAACGTAATAAAGCTAATAACGTAATAACTAGCCAATAACGTAATAACATTTCCCTACCAATAACGAAATAAGGTATTACATTATTGGCAGGTTATTACGTTATTGGCCTTACACTAAAAAAAGCTTTGATATTGTAATAACTATGCCAATAACGTAATAACTGCCAATAACGTAATAATTTGGGCCCATTTGAAACGTAATAGTGCCAATAACGTAATAACCTGCCAATAACGTAATACTTTTTCTCTACCAATAACGTAATAACATTTTGCAAATAATGTAATAAGGTATTACATTGGCAGGTTATAATGTTACTGGCCTTACACTAAAAAAAAAATAAAAACTTTGATAATGTAATAACTATGCCAATAATGTAAGAATGTTATTTTTATATTCTTTTGCTTACATTCCTGTTAGAATGAATAGATGATTGACCCAACCTACTGTCTGCTTACATTATTGGCCTACACTATTATTGGCTGATTATCAAGTATGCCTGCTATGCTATGGATTTACCCCACCTCTTGTCATTTATCCATTATGATGATGATGGCTCAGGAGGTAGAGCGGGCGGCCCAGGAATCAGAAGGTTCCCGGTTCGATCCTCGGCTCCTCCAGAGAATGTGTCGAAAGTGTCCTTGAGCAGGACACTGAACCCCGCACTGCTCCTGATGTGCAGGCTCCTTGCATGGCAGCCTCCAACATCCGGGTGAATGTGAGGCAAAAAGTTGTAAAGCGCTTTGGGGTCATATCATGTAAATGCAGTCCATTTACCATTTACCATTTACCATGATGTTGCAATGACTTGTTCATTCCAGCCAGACTGTGCGTGAGAGAGGCAGAAGAGGCAGAAGAGGAGAGAGGCAGAAGAGGACAGCTGAAGAAGTCCAAGGCTTCTTTTCTTCCATTTTTTTTAGAATGGTTGCAAGGCAAATAATTTTCAGCAATTAGTAACAATGGTAATTGTGCTTAGGCCTGTCACGATAACAAATTTTGCTGGACGATAAATTGTCCCAAAATTTATTGCGATAAACGATAATATTGTCGTTTCGGTACCATTTTTCAAATATAATGATAATCTATGAAAATGCAAAGTCACCCTTTTTAAAGATCAATGAGCTACTACGTTTTAGTGATTTTTAGTGCCCCAAGTGTACTAAGAATTCAATAAAATAAAATAAAATAAAAAAAAAAAAAACACAGAATTATTATCTGATATATATTCAAGCCAACAAACGCATGCAATCTTTCATTTCCAAGTCAAGTCAAAATTATTCACAAGCTCCAAGCTTGTAAAGAATTTAATCTGCCAATAATGCACTCAGATAAAAGTCAAATAACATTCATTGAATATGGCCAATATATATCAATAAAATCATTGACTTCACATTCAACTCCAAAATCATATCACAAAGTCACATGCTCATGGGATTTTATGAATTTAGACTACCCTGAATGTACCGTGTAATAGCAAAAATGAAAAATAAGAACATAATCACTATAGATACACAATACTAATGAATCTTTTTTCTTTATCCAATCATCTTTAGAAACCATCTAGGAGTTCTGTGAATATTTTCAACTTCCAATTAATGACTAAAAACACAATCCTGATAAAACTCCTGGAAATATGCATTACATATTACGCATTACAAATTAACCTATTGAATAAGCCAACGACAACGAAAAACAGTGTCACTAACCAGCCACATTCGGCTATATTCGGTGGCCAGTGACGCTCCATTTACATAAAAAAACAAAAGTGAAACTACGAGGAAGGGCTGAAGCACCTTTAATATTACCGAACGATACCACTAACTTTTACCTTTACGAGGCGATAGAGAAGTTAGTGGTATCGTTCGCTAATATTGCTAAAGGTCATGGATTAGCTGGGCAGCTGATAAAATAACCATGATTTAGCTTTGGAGCGAGACGCCCAGCTACGTTAGCACTGATAACCCGTGCGTATGCTGGCCACAGTAACCAATTAATTCAGCATCAGCGAAGCCAAAATGTAGGGTGATAATGCTTCATATTAAAGTTACAATGTTATCTGATTAACTATGAATCTAGCCTTACTCAACAAAAGTAGGTTAACAAAGATGCTAATAATGTTAATTATAATGTCTGTTAAGTTATTGACTGTTTCCAGTGCTATATACAGTAGCTCAGGGTAGAACTGAGCCATTTTTGTAGTTCATGTTTCACATTGCAGTTCAACATTTTGCATTGAAGAAATTAAAATTGAGCATAGGCTACTCTAAGTGTTAAAAGTCCTATTTTGTTAAAAAAAAAGTATTGTAGTAGAACAGTATTGTATATAGAATAGTAGTCTGTAGTTTTATTTTTTTAATGTTACAAAGAACTATTATTACTATTAGTAGTAGTAGTACTACAACTACTACTACTATTTTTGTAGTTCATGTTTGAAATTTGCAGTTCAAATTTTCAAATTTTTTGAATTAAAGAAATTTAAATTGAGCATACTGTATGTGTTTGTCATTATCATAAAAACTTAGCAGTAAGACAATTCGATTTCATTTTTGGAAATGCTGGAAATGCAGAGGATAACAGATTGAAATATATCCAGTCATTGATATGTGTTGCTACATTACTGGACAGAGGTGAGAAGAAATATGAACAGTAAAATAGTAAAGTACATTGCAAATATTGAAGTCATCTGTGCTACATATCCCTCCGAATAACCTGCCAATAATGTAGGCTAATAATGTAGACAGACAGCAGATTTGGTCAACCCTCTTTTTAAGAGCCAATATTTAGACATTTTCTAACATGAATTAAAAATAAAAGAAAGTAAAACAATTTGTTACATTATTGGCCTAGTTATTACATTATCAAAGCTTTTTTTTTAGTGTAAGGCCAATAACGTAATAACCTGCCAATAACGTAATACCTTATTACGTTATTGGCAAAATGTTATTACGTTATTGGTAGAGAAATGTTATTATGTTATTGGCAGGTTATTATGTTATTGGTTTTATTACATTTCAAATGGGCCCAAATTATTACATTATTGGCAGTTATTATGTTATAGGCAGTTATTACGTTTTGGGTTGTAACAGCATATCACACAGCTGTAAAACACAGCTGTCTGCTCTAATTAAATGCTGAGGTGTCAACACCAGACTGGAATAGATCGCGTCACATGTTAACAGTTGACCTGAAATCTTCAATTAAAATGATATCATTCTGAATAAAAAAGTCTGCATGTAAACATAGCAATTGGCATTTCAGAGAGATACAGATTTCTAGAAGCACAAATGTGCCAGATGCCTGAGATCAATAGACATATACTAATGGAGGGGAGATTTGCTGAGTCTATGTGCAGTTCTCCTAAAGCTGGTTGTGATGGGGCAAAATGTGCTCCTAAAATCTAAACACAACATTAATTGAATAAGTGAAGAACACAAACAAAATATCTCTGCAAAGGTACAAGTACCCTCCACTAATATTAATGCCTTAGGAAAAAAATGGGCCAAAGTGGTGAAAAATTCAAGTTTAACTTTAACAACTCATCATTTTATAATAAAACTAATAGTAAATAAAATTTCAGTTGAAATGCAATTACAGGAAGAAAAAATTCAGTCATCATGAGACAAATATTTCATTCAAAAACGCGCTAGAATTATTGGAAGTCCTTAAACAAACAGGCCTAGTGACCTGCTGAACTTGTCTGGGCAGTCAAGAGAAGTGTGGCTATCAAGATCAAAAGAGCTCATGAAGGAACTCTTGAAGGCCCAGAATCAGTTACCAGGAAGTTCTTCTTAAACTGCCAGAAAGAATGCCTAGGATGTGACAGGCTGTAATCATGGCTAAGGGAGGGTAGTTTGTAGAAAGTTAAATTTTAATATGTATATCTCTTAGCAAATAATTCTACACATTTATAGTTCAGATAGAAACACGTTATTCTGTTTTTTGTTGTCGCTGAAAATATTCTTAAAGAAAAATGGGCCTCGGTGAAGTGGCCAATACCCCTCAGCCCCGAAGGTCACTGCTGCAAGGTCAAAGGTCAAACTGGGACGAAACCTTGAAAAGGCACACCTACCCCCCCATGAGGAGTCCACATATGCAATATGAACATCCTAACCCAAGTGGTTACGGAGAAATGGCCCAGACAAAATTGGCAGCCGCCCGCCCACCCGCCGAAGGGACGACAATACCCCTCGTACCCTGTCGGGCTGAGGGTAAAAACCAGACAAATTCAAAAAATAAATAAATAAATAAATAAAAATTATATATATATATGCAGGATGTTTGTAATATTTTGGCCTGTAGTGTATATATGAGTGGATTTTGATGCAGAGTTCACATTTATGTCCAGTTGGAAGACCCAAGTGAGTCCAGTTTTAGCCTTCTGGTGGAGAGTCAGATTTTTCTTTGATATCTGCTTATACTTGATTGCATGGATAAAACTATGAATCTCAACAAGTTGTCTGGGGCCTTTGAGAAGAAGAAGAAGGAAAAAAAAAAAAACAGAACAAAAAACCAGCCCCTCAGGATCAAAGATCCAACCTCCGTTCTTCGGAGTTGGAACAGAGTTACTGACAGAATGATAATCCTTGTTTTCACGCCAAACGCATCTTTGTTGCCAAGGAGCTCCATTTTGGTCTCATCTGACCTGAGAACCTGGTTCCACTGAAAGAACTGGGGCCATTTCACAAACTGTTGGGACATTTTGTAGACGAGTAGATAGCACCTGAATGTAGCCTCGAAGACTTTCGGACCAGAAGACATATAACCCCCATTCTGAAAAACTGGCACGGTATTGAAGATGCAAATAAAATGAAAAAGGAGAGATTTCCCCCATTCAGCCTCTACTATATTGAAGTCCATTCAGCCTCTATCATATTGAAAACACAAACACTGAACATAGTAGTAATCTTGTGAATGCAATTGCCTATTGAAAATATATGCTTGTTTACCCTAATGGCTGCAAAAGACTGTGCAGGTAAAGTAAAACAGGGGTTGATAAACAGGTGAGCTCATCGTGTTAAACTATGGAAGCCTCTAAAAATGGCCAAGAGTTTCAAAAGAGCAAAAATGGGCCCAATCTGCAAACAGAAGCATTTAGGCTCATAATCACTCTGGAAACCATATTCCTAAAATCTGCAGGATTTTGGTCACTGCACCCTCTATGTGCAAAAAAAAAAAAAAATTATAAGAAAGGGAAAAAAGCCATTTGAATCACAGTGTGTAATGTTTTTGATGTTTAAGGTGCGATGTTATGCCAGTCTAAAGCCAGAAAACCAAAAAGCTTGCCCAGATAGCCAAGCAAGTGAGAAAATCTACTTGTGTACACGAAGGAGAGAATATCCCACAATACGGACAAGTTTGCGACTACGTCACATGTATACGAGACATTCCACACACCTCTGCTTTCGCACCGAATTCTCACACTACTGCTACATCCACAAAGTGTTTGGTACAAATGCGGTGTTCTACGTTAGGACACTGCAGCTGCGGCATCTGCACAGGAGGTCCAACCCAGTCTGGGGTTATTATAGAAGGAATGTGAGCCCCAAAAGGCAAATTCCTTTCTGTCTCTGCATGTGATCTCACTTCTGAATTTTCAGTGAGTAGGAGGCGGACTAAATGATAATTTGAACGCCATTTTGCAGCGCGAGTTGACTTGAGACAACCGACTAGCAGCATTCTGCTGTACGTCTCCAAAGCACTTTCAGATCTCCAAATGGGCCAAATGTTTGATGCTGCTATCACAACGTACGGCGGTCATAAAAAAAGCAAAATTATTTCAAGCGGTAAGCCGGGGAATGGTTTCCAAAATTACTTTGAGTGATCATTCTGACTTGGGTTAATATTTCAATACCGTTACGGGTTGATGAACGGATATTAGGTTAAAGGTTTCTCTATAAGTCAGTCCATTTATCATCCAGAGATTAAAACTGGGACTGCATGCAGTGATTAGCCACTCTCTCAGATATGTTTTTGAGCATTAATATTTCACTGGAATACAATATAGGGCACTGGCAGCCCCAGAAGCTCCCGCCGTTAAGATAAACAAAATGTTGAAGTTTTTGTTGACGCACGCATGCATGGATGGATGCACGCACGGATGTAGCCCAATACCATAGCTCCTGTACCACTGGGGCGGCGGGAACCAATTAGGAGCCTATAACTGAAATGGTTGATGAGTTCAAGCAAAATGTCAAAGTTTTTGGTGATATTTTTAGGCCAGTGACCTTGAAAAAAATGCATGTCCAGTGAAAATTAGGAGCCTCTAACTGAAACAGTTAATGAGATAAAGCAAAACATGCTGACGAACGCACGCACGCACGAAGCCGGATACCAAAATGTGTAAATCATTTGAATGCATATCGGAATCCACTGTGTTGCCTGCAGCAGGCAATGCGTACTACTCAAAACAAACATAATTGACACTTGAGAACAAAACCAGTAAATTAAACGATCATAAATCAGTCAGTGTTTCAATTAATGTATAACAGGCCACTTAGTAATTAAAGTTCGGCCATTTCAAGCATTAAGAATAAAAGCAGCAATTAAAAAAAAAAAAGAAAAAGTAGCAGAACCATTGCTCCCACTTGGCCAAACATGGCCAAAATGGAACGCCCCCGATTGGCCAAAGTATCAGTCCGATTTGACTCAAAATCAAACTTGGTCTAGACCTTATGACCATATATACACAACTGAAATACGAAAAGGATCGGTCAAAAACTGAAGACATCAGAGCGCAGACAAGCCAAAAGTTTACGCACGCACACTAAAGACCTTGAGCATAGTATAAGCCGAGACACCCCTCAGCCCCAACACACTGAAACATAGGTGAAGGTGTTTGAGCCAGAGTGAAAGGTCATTGTGGTACAAAACCAGGATGAGGCACCCCTACCCACCAAGGCAAGTCCACATATGCAAAATCAAGTTCCTAACCCAAGCGGTTTTGAAAGAACTGGCCTGGACAAAGTTTTAAAGGTGAAGGTCAATGAGGCAAGGTCAAAGGTCATTAAGGTACAAAACCTCGACGAGGCACGCCAACCCACTAAAGCTAGTACACATCTGCAAAATCGAGTTCCTAACCCAAGCGGTTACAGAGAAACGGTCCAGACAAAATTTTCCCACCCGCTGCCCGTCTGTCTGCGAAGGGGGCGACAATATCCCTCTGCCCCCAAGTCAAGACTGATGGGTAAAAAGCTGGAAGACCACCAGCAGGGCCAGACTTGACCCCTGCTGAGGAGCTGGCTCTTAGCCAAAACCGCAACGCGCCCATTTCAGGAGGACTGGAAAGGGGAGATCTCTTCCTCAGGGCCACTGGCAGACAGCAGCTGTGGTGACTTCAGTTCAGGTGAAGTAAGATCTCTGGGCATTCCTGCTGTTCCTCCGATTGGCGTTTCATCACATGCCGAGGTGTAATTTCATTATGTCACTCATGATGGTTTGGTGGCAGTGTCAGAGAATGCCATTATGACCCAGACGATGCGGCAAATGAGGACCCAGTGTCCGAATACTCCTTTAGAGAAGACGTGGGTATCTCAAATGGTCGTAAAACCCATTTCTGCGCAATCCTGTGCTGAGACTGATGTAACTCTTGTTATGGGAGTCCACTGCGGGAACACAGTCCTTCTGCGCACAGGGTGCTCGCTAAAGTAGTCTGAGTACCAGTGGCGGCTCGTGAACTGGCAACTGGGGAGGCTCAAAACAATCCCTAAAAATTAATGATTGGTCACGACCTGTTTTCAATCATTAATTTAAATTACCATAACAGAAACTCAGAAAACTCTCAACATTATCAGGTGTGGCCAGTTTTTATTAATAATGCATACCTGTGAACTCTCATCCATTCGGTGTGAGTTTAAGAGGAATATTTAAGTTCATCTGCTGTAGTCAGCAATTATTCAATCAACATGTATGTAAGAGATTCTTGCGCAGAACTGAAGTCCATGTGAATGGAGAGGTTGGAAGCAATGGCATTGCAGAAAGAGGTTTCAAATGATCTTATTTCATTTAAGAAATCATTAAACACATGCACTGCTTCCAACTGCTGAGTAAAGAAAAGCGTCCGGAGTTGTAATTGGTCTGCATTATAACTGAAAACTGGCCGCGCCTGAATGTTGAGGGTTTTTGGAGCTTCTGTAATGGTAATTTAAATTAATGATTGAAAACAGGTTGTGACCAATCATTCCTTTAAAAAAAAAAAATGTCTGAGCCTCCCCTGTTGCCTGTTCAAGAGCCGCCACTGGTGTGTAAGTGTGTGTAAACACACACACACACACACACACACACACACACACACACGTACATTTGCTGTGTACCGCAAAAATACTGAAGTACATTGAAGCATATTTCTTGAACATTGAAGCACAAAATTACTTAACAAGGCATGGAGGGGGATAAATTGAAAACACAGAGTTCACAATAAAAAATAAAATGGAAGATCAAAACCATTGTGTCACTTCCAAATAATAATACAATTATAATAATCATATTTAAGGGCCTGGATGCAATATTGGTTCCTCCAATATAAATGGGACAGCCATGGCACTAGGCCGATTTCCTGAAACACCAGTGTTTACAGTCATCTAATCTTGTTTACAATGAATAAACTAGCTCCCCGACTAGGAATGACTTCTCGGACCAGTCCACGGTAACGGAATTACGATCAAGAGTAATTTTCACGTCATTTTTTCCTGCCATCTATTACTCTAATGCAGTAGCTACTTGCCTGTGCTTTTGTCAGTTGCACTGGTATGCCTACCGAGCTGTATAACACAAAGTGTGGGGTAATCCCTTTTGTAGAGGGCTATACAAAGGTGAAAGGTAACGGAATTACGGAAAAAAAATGCCATTTTTTGACAGGCATTTCTCTGAAATCTGGCAATGACGGGCAGCAGGTTTAAGCTTAAGATGGTGGCCAAGGATGTTGACCAGGCCATGGTAAGTTAATATTGATTGTCATGTTCACAGATATTTTATAGGATGCCATTTATGAGAAAGAGGTAACAATGACAAAATGGTAATGGAAATAAATTAAGTACATTATCAGAAAATGTATTATACTCAAAACAAAGCAATTGAAAATTGGGATCATAAATGATGTTTGTGTTGCTGACAAAATGACAAATATCACAATGAGCCACTGGAATTGTGGGTTTCAATTTCCTGCAATGACTTACAGTCTCAAATGCTTTGGCTACCAATGTATGGAAATACAGTAAATACCAGGAAATGGCTAAATATTTTTTAGGAGTTGTCAGCTTTGGAGAAATAACCTGAGCAAGTTTATGAATATAAAAAGGGTACAGTTAAAAGAATTTCAATATTCAGCCTAAAAAAAAAAAACGCTATTTTTTGTTACTTGCTCTGCCCCCCTCATTAACAAACATTCTGAGCAACACAGAAAAGCGATTCTGGCTCTCCCCTGTGCGGTCACGTCATAAGTTGTACACGGTGGGCGATTGTGCGTCCAACAACGATGGCATCCGAGTCAGATTCCGATAGTTCCTCAGAATTTTCAATTGAATCTGCCCATTTTGATGAAGGAGTATTTTATGGAAGATGAGGAAACTGAATATAAAGCTGCTTTCATACCGGACGCGAAACAAACTTTCGCAAGACAGATTCCATTCAAAGTCAACGCAAAGACGCCAAGACCTTTCGCCTGTATTTGCGTCTTGGCATTAACTTTGAATGTAATCAATTTTTTTCGCACAACCGTTCTGCGTCCGGTGTGATAGCAGCTTAACACGGGATTCAGAGCCAAACAGATTACAGCCAGAGTACTCGAGCAATGAAGACAGCAAATTGTCAGTGTCTCCGCCTGTCCCAAACTGTAGAGCACTTACCAGCAAAGTAGCGAAATGATTATTATTCCGGTTCTACAATTCTTTCTGTGCACAGCATGTTGGATAACCAGCCTACTCACTTTTCAACCTTAAGTGAGTTCAATAGACCTGACATTTGGTTACCTTACCCAACAAGGCCATCTATATTATAATAGCCGTGTGGCCTCTCTGTGTGTGCGTGCGTGTGTGCATGCGTGTCCGGCCAATCTGGCTTCCACCGGGTGCATATCTGCAGCAATGGAGCATTGTTCACTATTATATAAAGATGAAGTTACACAAAATAGAACCAGTGGATCCCCACGGGCAGAGTGCTAGTATATAGCCTAATATATTAGGTGAAGAATAGCGTTGGTGGTGGTTGAACTCACCCCTGATCTAGCCAGGAGTGAAATGATAATGTTCACGGCTCTATTCATTTCAGTGCACTGTTTCATGAGCTCTCAAAACAATGCGTGTAAGCCGTACCTCACAGCTTGCTATTATTAGCTAGTTAGCGAGAGAACACGCAGTGCGCAGAAATATGTCGCTGACAAGGCTATCAGTGTAAAAATCCACAATCTCTCGGTGTGAGCTTGAGAATGGCGGGAAGGTCACCAAAATCAACTGGCGCCGGGGTGTCACACTAGTAAATGTTGACATGAAAGTTGAAGTAAATCCATCAATTCGTTCTTGAGATATGTCGCTGACAAGGCTATCAGTGTGAAAATCCACAATCTCTCGGTGTGAGCTTGAGAATGGCGCGAAGGTCACCAAAATCAACTGGCGCCGGGGTGTCACACTAGTAAATGTTGACATGAAAGTTGAAGTAAATCCATCAATTCGTTCTTGAGATATGTCGCTGACAAGGCTATCAGTGTGAAAATCCACAATCTCTCGGTGTGAGCTTGAGAATGGCGCGAAGGTCACCAAAATCAACTGGCGCCGGGGTGCCACACTAGTAAATGTTGACATGAAAGTTGAAGTAAATCCATCAATTCGTTCTTGAGATATGTCGCTGACAAGGCTATCAGTGTGAAAATCCACAATCTCTCGGTGTGAGCTTGAGAATGGCGCGAAGGTCACCAAAATCAACTGGCGCCGGGGTGTCACACTAGTAAATGTTGACATGAAAGTTGAAGTAAATCTGTCAATTCGTTCTTGAGATATCTCGCTGACAAGGCTATCAGTGTGAAAATCCACAATCTGTCGGTGTGACCTTGAGAATTGCGCCAAGGTCACCGAAATCGACTGGCGCCGGGGTATCACCCTAATACATGTTGACATGAAATTTGAAGAAAATCCGTCAATTCATTCTTGAGATATCTTGCTGACAAGAATTTGGGACGGACGTACAGACGTACTATGTCCCGCCGCTTCGCGCGTTCCGCGTGGCGGGGGACAACAAAGCTGAATTTCATGTCCTAAGCTCTTTAATTAACATTAGTGAGATTAGTTCATAAGTCAGCGGCATTGTTAACTTGTCCCTGGCCCTATGGCAGTTTCCCAGCAGTTTTACACCCTGTCTGTAACCAAAAACCTTGCCAGGTGGCGATGGAGGAATAGGTTGACACTCCCCATCCTTTCAGATTTTTCAGCCATTTAACATCTACTGTGCTCAACAAATTTATTAGACCACCTAACATAAAAAACAAGATCTCAAGAATAGTTAAGAAATTTGTCAAAAACTTGTTTAAAACTAAACACTATTTTGCCATTTCTTGGGAAAATAATGAACTGAAACCACTACATAGTCCTTATTCACACATAAAAACAAAAAAAAAATAAAAATAAAACCTGTATTTTCTATGGCCTCCTTCGGCCTTGATAACAGCTTGAATTCAATCACTAATATAAATTTTTAAGTTCAGGAATGCAGGAAAATAACTTTTGGCATCTTCATACAACCCCCATTCCAAAATAGTTGGGACAAAGTGTAAATTGTGAATAAATTCAAAATGCAATGACTTTCAGATCACATGAGCCAATATGCCATTTACAATAGAACATAGATAACATTTCAAATGTTGAAATGGAGACATTTCACATTTTTATCCACAAAATGCGCTCATTCAAATTTTCTGATTGCAACACGTTTCAAAGAAGTTGGGACACAAGCAATAAAGGGCTGAAAAAGCAATTAATATATAAGAGAATCAGCCGAAAGATCATTTAGCGAGTAATTAAGTTAACTGTTAAATGGGCCCAGGAATACTTCAAGAAACCACTGTTGGTAAAGTACGCCGTGCCATCCACAGATGCCACCTAAAACACAATCGTGCGAAAAAGAAGCCGTTGTTGAGCATGATCCAGAAGTGCCTCCGCGTTCTGTGGGCCAAGGCTCATTTAAAATGGACTGTAGCAAAGTGGCAAAGTGTCCTATGGTCAGACGAGTCCAAAATTTGTATTTTTGTTGGAAATCATGGGCATTGTGTCCTCCGGACTAAAGAGGAGAAAGACCACCCCTCCTGTCATCAGCGTTCAGTTCAAAGTAGGGGTGTCAACATCTACACGTGTAAACGGGTACACGAATAACAAATCACAACCGTTTAGAATAATCAATAACCGCGTACACGTCATTTTTTCCTCCTCTTCCTCCTCCTCACATACATGTAGTCTCTATTTTTAGGGGTGATAGTGTTGCCTGAAAGCTTCAGATGATAACATTAACTAACTATACACTTTAATGTCCCCACTAGTGCAGTTATTTGCATACAGATGCATGGGGCGCAATGTTACCTTGATATAAAAAAAAAAAACAACCCACAGCCAGTGTCGCGTCACGTAGGCTGCAGAGGACTTGAGAAGAGCGCGGCGCTCATTATCTTCTCCATGTGCAAATGTCGTGCAGCTGAAAACAAAAACTGTTAATGCCTTGTTATTTTAGCCTATATTGTTGCGTGTTGTTGTACGTTATATTGTTGGTTGGTGTTCTGTCGGCTTTTCACGACCTGATCACACATCCTCACGTCTAAAGAGGAGGAAGAAAACATTTTTTCCCGCCAATTTTAGTGAATAATTGTGAGTCCCCCTCCACTTTTTTAACTTTGTGGATATAAAGGTGAAGTTTTTTCTCTCACTTCAGCTTACTTTGGCTTCTTTTTGAGTTGCTTTCTCTCGCCAATTCCACATTACTTTTACTATGAGACGCATATTAAAATTCAGACGCAGCTCCCGTTGCGAGAGAGGGATGCAGTTTGCACTTTAAGTTTAAAAAAATATTGTACAAAGGTGAGCAATAGTTAAAACGCTGATTAATATCATCGTTTTAATATATCATTTTCGTTAAACAGCTGCGCAAACTGGTGGACTAATCATCACAGAAACATATTAATAATTTTGGTAATTACAAACACTTAATTTGCAGTTGTGGCATAAACCTTGCATTGGGTGGCAGTCTAGTAAATTTGTTAAGCACTGTACAATATCAATAAGAGGTGGCTTCACTTAAAAAAAAAAAACAAGTACCTTTGATAACACAAAAAATTAACACTCAAATGCAGAAAGGGTCTGCCCGTTTCACCCAGTCACATTTCTACCCAGCCAAAATAGGGTCTCCTATTCCAACACCAGTGCCAGAAAGGTTATTTGAGCCCACGGTAATAAAGAAATAATCCACCTTGGACCACATGGTACACGCATTATGTGATAGAAGATGGACAAAAACAGGTCAAAAAAGCGATCATCTCTCGGTCAAGTCCATTTTCAAGGCTCATAAACGCATTAAACTCAACTCGTTATTCGCAGCTCTGAACTTTGCACAATTATGTGGAAAGACTGAAGCAAATCTTACAGGCTTTATTCACTTTGGATCATTCATAATGCCACTCATCACAAGAGAGGTATTGAACCAGCATGACTGTACTTCATCCAGTTTTATTCTTGTTTCCACTTGTTTCAAAATTAGCGTAACCATCGCTCTTATAACCCGGTAAAGCTGACATTGCCATTTGCCTCAACGAAGTCCAATTGTTCAGGTTGCGTGAATGTGTCATTCAGTTAACTGAAAGTAAACCCACATTCTGACAGCCCCAACATATTTTAGTTTGAAAAATCAAATGAGGCTTTGTACATGTGAGCAAGAAAGTTGACTTTTTTGTCGAATATTGTAAAACAACTGAAAATGGTACTGCTTACTAGCTATATGCAATTTTGAGCATACCACTTTGCTACATAGTGAACCAAGCCAAATAAGATTACCAAAACTCGGAAATCAGTTTGAATGTTAACAGAAGTCGGAAAGATTTGCCAAGCTAGCAACGGATCCCCAGTGAGAATAAATCTACGCCATAGTTTCTTCTCATCCTCTGTTGCAGAAGAAAATGAAAACATTAGACGATATGTTGGTTGTTGCAGTCTGCAACAGAGCACATTGTGTTTTTACCAGAATAAAAGTCCACCTTTTTCAGGGACTTAATCCTGTGCCACATTCAGATGATAACCATATAAGGAAATGTCACACTATGACATCATACTGCATCAAGGGGGGGGCAACTGGAAACCGTACACAGCTGAAGGAAATCCGACGTTTTTGCTCACAGGGATTACACTTCAACATATGCCAACCTCATTATGTGAAACTTGTGCTACATTTAATAAACAACCTTCAATGTAACACCATACCGAAGACATGAAATTTGGACAAGCAAAATAGGTCCTTTTTAAATGAAGTGGGAGCCATCAGGTCAAGCTTAGTCATGATATTTTCTCAATTCTTGGCAATGAGGAAATAAATAAAAAACTATTCCAGGCCTTCAACCAAATAAAGTGTGTTCTCTGCCAACTCCAACTCAGAAAAAGTGGGGACATGAAAGAGAAAGCAGAAATTCATTGTTAAAATTTCTTTGGCATGCATTTCATCGCAGACATTTTCAAGGCAAGACATTTTATGTTTTTCATATTTCATGCTCTTCGTCACATCAAAAGATCTGAGAACAAACACAGCCGACCGTAACCATAACGCAGAAGGAGAAGTGGCAAAAACGACACCTTCTTGAGGCATAATTCTGCCCAGCAGGTCGGGACTGGTGGCAAAGTCTCCATTTAACACCAGAACAGTGGGGGTGGGAGGGAGGGAGAGGTGTGTCGTGCGTGTGCAGGCTGACCCGGAACGTCACATCTCCTGCTCCCAGAGGCTTATCAGAGGGTATTGATTTGTGTGCTTGTTATTCCCACAACTGGAAGCAGAGAGGGTTGCACTGAATCATATTTGACGAGGACAGTCAGGTTAAATAAAGACTTTGGCCTTGACAGTGAAAGTGCATGCCAGTGTGAAGTGGGGGGGAAAAGGCCCTGAGGGCTGGAGGCAAGTTTGGCAAAACAGGTACGAAGCGCAATCAGCAAATGAGCAAATTTTAATCATCCAAAATCATTCAAATTAGAGCTGAAACAGTGTGGACGACTTCTTACCGCAGCGAGAAAAGCAAAAAAAAAAAAAAAAGAAAAAAAAAAAGGGACATACCACCACAGTTTATCAGTTAACCGGCATTGCCTGAAACTACCCCCCCCAGCACAAACAAAAAAAAAAAAAAGAATAAATACTGACATGCATAATCACCATCATATTATTGACTTTTTACAGTCCATTTAAGGCATTCAAAACAAGTACAAAAATACAATGAACTGTGAATAAAGTCAAATATTGGTTCATAAGCCAAACTAAAGGTTATGAATACATGCAGCTTCAAAATAAACGCGGACTACAATTTGGATGGGATCATGACCCATGTGCCCCGGGTCACTGGAGAACAGCCTTTGGTGCCACCCATTTCCCGTATACCCAGGGCTAAAATTAGCTTAAGGTTGGGAGGTGCCACTTCTATCCCTGATAAGTAATGAACTGACACGAGCCATCAAGACTTTACCCTTTTGCACAGGATTACTCTCAACCAGTTCCTGGTTAAGAGACGCAGAACTAATTTATTGAATAATACAAATTACAACGTGGTAACAAGGCTGCAGTATGGCATTGTTTGGAGGGAAATCATCTGAGTAATAAATTCAGAATAAAATCTACACTTGGTCTGAATTCTATACACAGTATAGAATCAGTGTTGAATGAAATATATAGCCTTAACAGCACCTTGCAAACCAAATCTCAGCCATTTCTTGAGCATTTCATAAACGCAATAGGGCCAACTAAACAAACTGTCAAGTCATCTGGCCCATTACCCTTGTCGTGTAAAAACGTGAAAATCACACTCAACTCATTTCCAATGGCACGTCCCAAGTAATGGTTTCAAATAAATTATTCTTCAAACAGCAAATGATATGCTTCAGGTTAAATTACAGCCTAAATAAAAATTATTATTATTATTATTATTATTATTATTATTAATAGCTGCAGCGCTTTAGCCCGATATGGCTTTTTCAAAGTCCACCATAAAAGGGAAGATGTGACTACCATGTTTGTTTATGACTCTGCCTTGTCTGACCATGATCTCTTTTGTGATTTGGATTCCATGCCATGTTTTGTTTTTGCCTTGCCTGTCCGTTTGCCACTTTCCACCATTGGAGTTTCATTCCGGTCCATGTTTTGTTTCATACCATGCATTGCACTTTGTCTCCCCGTCTGGTCTTATGTCATGTGATCACTCACTGCCCCAGTATAGGGTGCCACACTTTTGGGTGATTTCATGGTTTCTGGGATTTCAATCCTTCCTTCTAATCTCATTTACTTCCTTCACCTAGCTTTTCTATAATAACTAACCAGACTTACAGTTTATTATTTTTGTTAAAGATACTAACCCAAACTAACACTGTTTATAATACTAACTTACTAATGAGCACTAGGGATTGTATAGCTGCACTTACAAATTGACTAACAAGCTCTCAGCATTCATCCTATTCTAGTCTCCACCCCTTTGGCTTTACTCAATCTACTTTGCTGCAGTTTCAGTGGAACCTCCGCACCTGTTAAACTCTGTTCTCTCTCCTTATCTGTGCACGTTAGAACTCCCAAACTGGAGCCGTGCATTTGTCCAAAGGTTGTCTTTGTGATCCCTGTCCGCGTATTGGCTTTCGCCAATTTTACGTATTTAGGAACTTTCCTCTTGTTCACTCCCTTGTTAATTAGTCTGATCCAGCTCACCTGTTCCCTATCATAGCATGTGACTTCCCCTACGTGTATTTAAGCAGTCATTTCACTCACAGCTCTTGTCAGAACATTTTCCCTGGTTTGCTTGTGCTGCGATTGTTGATGCCTTGTATTCATAGTGCTATATACCTGACTGGAACGTCCCCGATTCTGATTTTGGCTTTTACTTTGATACTTCTGTACCCGTGTACCGTACCTGTTTTGCCTGACCCTGAGTTTTGTCTCTGCTGCCCTAATAACGAATCGGATTACGTCTACTGGACTTTGGCTTTGGATTCTCTGACATTCCAGGGCCTGTGTACCAAACCTGTTTTGCCCGACTGAGTTTTGTCTTTGCTGCCCTGTGTATGGTTTGGATTACGTCCCTGGGATTCTGATTTTGGATTGTGGACTCTGTACCATTGCCTTCTGCCCTGTGGGGGCTCACCCCCCAGCTTCAATAAAACAAATTTTTGCTGAAACTTTCTGGTCTCGCATTTGGTTCCAGAACAATACCTCAGAGGATCCACTGAATTACTCAAATGCAGCAAGCACGGAATCTAAGACTATCACGCCAACAATTAAATTGATGTCAAAGAGAGAGAGAGAGAGAAAAAGAATAGTATAGCAAAGTCTTGCGCCTGTCAAATAGTAAAAGGTAGCAGACAACTTTGTTGTCTTCTGTTTTCATTGGCTAGATGGAACGAGAGTTCTGTCGTCATTGAGATTGAAAGAGCAGTCCAACTGATTTTTGATCAAACCCGATGGAAGCTTTGGAGAAAATACTGGTTGGTAATAAATCAAAAATGTACAGTAAAGAAAAATGTCAGATAATTATTAAAGTAACGTAAAGTTGTCTGAATTTTCGCGTAGAATGAGAATCTGCAATTAGCTTTCTAATATGGTAGATAAAAAGAAAATACAAAACTCATTTCTTCAGCGTATCCGAGTTTGACCCCCTCTACCCAGTTCTTGACATATTGTGAAGTATCAAGTGTGCTAAACATCACTTCAAACAAAAGTGCGAAGGAATAACAAATAGCCAAAACCTAAATTTTGCTCATTTTTCACAGTGTACAAATCTACAAGATAATATACACAAGGAATAGAAAATAACAACTTGAGAACATAGTGCTGAAGAATGATACCTGAAAACTTTCACATTTAACTAGTTATTACAATGTATGCATATCAAAATAAACAAGACTATTCTCAACTGGCTCTCAAATAGAAAATTTCAGTAGGTTGTTTAGGTTCTTTAAATTTACTGAAGAGTAAAAATTTTCAGAACATAAAAAATTGGAAGTGCGGGGAGGGGGGCATTTCTCTCAACAACATTAACATTAGCCCCGCATAGTGGGTGTTACCCCTCAGCCCCTGAATTACGTGAAGGCCTTAGCAAGTTATCCTATGGAATACAAAATACAAGATGGCGGCTGTGGCAGCCACACTGGACATCCGAGTGAAAAACCAAGCGACAGAGCAAAAAGGGCGCACATTGACAAGGGCATTTTGAAGCTATCATGCGGAATACAAAATTCAAGATGGCAGCTGTGGGGGCTATACTGAACATTCCAGCACCATGAAAATTGGTAGGCTTCTGTAGATACAAAAGACCCAGAAAAACAGCAAAAATGGCTTGGATTGACGGAGGTGTTTTTGAATGATCATGCGGAACGGAAATTCTAGATGGCGGCGGTGGCAGCCATATTTGATTTCGAATCGCGGCCGAAATCGATAGGTTTGTGACGTAACTGTACCCCCATTTCCTCATCAAAAATTGTGATGATTGTTGATGCCATTCTTCAGTTATCGTACGGAACCAAATGTGGATGGACAGACGGCCGCGGTGCGTGACGACTATACTCCTAAGCCCCCTTAGTCGGGGCTGAGAGGTAAAAATAACTTGCGGACAAAAACACCACGGTTAAAACTCTCTTTGCGTTCGGAGGAGGCATATTTGGAATGTACTTTATAAATTAAGAAAGAAAAAAAAAAACAAGTATTTACCACTAACGTGTCTTAGTCCCCCGCCAGGAAATGGCAAATCGTGTCAAAATGAACAGTGTCTCGGTGTAACCTTGAGAGTGACGCGAAGGTCACCAAAATCAACTGGCGCCGGGGCACCACCCTAATACATGTTGACATGAAATTTGAAGGAAATCCGTCAATTCGTTCTTGAGATATCTCGCTGACAAGGATTCGGGACGTACGTACGGACGGACGGACGGACGGACGGTCGTGAATACCATGTCCCGCCAGGACAACAAAAATATGCTTGACTACAAGTCCCCCAACTAGCAGCACAAATTCCCACCCATTAACTACATTAGCCTTTCACGTATACCTAGCCAGCTGCAAAGTATGAGACATGCTCACAGGAACAGATAGACTTGGGTGAATGTTTGACAAAATTGTCTCTTTTTAATGGAGTGGTGCAATTCAAAATAAGTGGAATGTTAGCTATCGGTGCTACTGTACAGGTGCTGACTGGGCATTATACTCATTGAACTGAAATCAAATTCCAGTTAAACTTTCATGGTGACTGCAGGTTGCATAAGAATCTAGCAAAAATCCTGGCCTAGCCTGCAATCATTACCAATCCATACTCACTGCGTAGCTACTTTTAAAGCTAAATAGGTAGTCTACAATTAAGAACCATCCTGTAGTTGTGAGAATTATGACATCGTCACTCTGTAAACAGGGCACTCTGTTCGCTGATTAATCAGAACAGAACTCATTCCACGGAGATGGATCCTACTCTGAACAGCTCGTTTTTCAAAGCATTTCACCAAATAATGCTTCCAGGCTTCGTGGTCATCATTATCCATTTCCTCAGGCCAATGATCAGAAGCACACAGCCAAGATTATTCAGGATTCATGAAGAAGAAACGCATCGATTTTGAGGACTGGCCAACTCAAACCCGGTTTCATCCCAAAGTAGGGCTGGGTATTGCCACTGATTTCCTGAATCGATTCGATTTCGATTCAATTTCCGATTTGATTCGATTCGATCCAATATCGATTCATTGAAGGATATTTCAGCTGGAGTACCTGTTTTGCTTGAATATGAAAGAGAGTCTTGGGGAAGTAATGGAAGAAATTATACTTTCAGTTGAATTATTATTAAGAAACCTTCTAACTAGGCACAATATTTCAAATATTTAAGTTCAAACTAAAAAGTGACCCCAAACTTGTTTCCTGAAAATACTTTTTAATCAGTAATTTCTATCTGATTTCAATCAATTCGTTCTTTAGATATCTCGCTGACAAGGATTCGGGACGTACGGACGGTCGGTCGTGAATACTATGTCCCGCCGCTTCACGCGTTCCTCGCGGCGGGGGACAATAAGACCCACATGTGTTATAATGACCTCATCAGGGTGAATCGTTTCTGGTGTTTCCTTTAAAGTCTGATGGGTAGGAGCATAAAAACACAGCATCTGCACTGTCAGGCTACTTTGTTCACGTCTGCTTGCCTCTGCTTGCATGAGTAACCTCTTCTGCAAAATTTGGATTTGAGGCTCAAGCTGCTCCAGGGCCGGAATGCATCTTTGTAGGCTCATACATATATGGCAAAATAGGGGTCATGTAGGTGTTCAGCAACATCGCAACAACTAATGCAAGCAAAGCGGTTGTAAGTATGCATCTTGCGAACACAAAGCCACGCCCCCTAAGCATACCAAGAGTTGGCTATTCTCAGAGAGGGTGCAATAAAACAGTTATAACAAAACATAATACATCTAAAGCTGAAGTATTGATAATAATGATATTAATATTCCACAAAAAACAGTTTATAACAGTTTTAAAAGAAAAAAAGAACAACAACAAATCATTAAACAGAAATCTTTGACACTCAATGACAAAAGCATATGAACTGGGCAATTCAATAAGGAGAGGTCACAATGCAAACACCGACACACAAACTTAATTACACTGGCCCTCATTATCAAACTTGCGAAGGGTCTGGCGTAGATTCTGGTGCAAATATCAGCATACAGCAGGTGTGACGTCTGATTTACGAAAAGCATGTACATCGCCGATTTCGATGTAGAACTGGTGTGGCGTTGATAAATCTGGTGGCTGAAACCAACCTTAAATTACATGACACGCCCCTATGAATTCATGCTCTGGGAGGCGTAGTCCTGCCCACTTTGCGACATGGACTCTCGAAAAACAGCAAAGAAGAAGAACTTCACTGAGAAGGAGATAGAAATGATCACATCTGAGGTGGAGAAAAACAAAATAATTTTATTTGGAAACTTTAAGAGTAACATAAAGGGAGCCCAGAAGGCTGCAGTTTGGAAAGCTATTGCTGCTGCGGTAAACACCGTTGGGGTGGAAAACCGGAGTGCAGCAGAGGTTTGATTTAATGAATTGATAAATTCAATTTATAGATCCATGATATTTCATGTTATATTGCCTACATAACTGACAATTCAAATGCTTTACATGCAGATTAAAAAAAGTGGTCCGATTTAAAGAGCACCACCAAAAAACAGGTTGCTGCTCTCATGCGCAGCAGCGCACGGACCGGTGGAGGCCAACCAGGCTCAAACCTCTGGCTGTCACCATTCAGGGAGCGTGTGGCAGCACTGATAGACTCCCCCTCCATCATGGGAATAAGAGTGAATTGTCCTCATGTAGCTCCAATTATGTTAAAATACATTCTGCAGAGATCACTGTTCATTGTACTTTTATTAGTAAGCGCATTGCACTTAATCAAATTCATTGAAATTGTCAGGCGTCTGGCCTGACAAGCTTGTTGTCTCAAAATATAAGTTTAATAAATTTCTCAACGCAGGTGTCTTAATTATTCATTTAGCCTATTTTTTCCATTTTACTAATAAGAACAGCAGCACAACGTCCGCATCACTGCATATGGTTTATTAATCATTTTGACAGCTGCACTGGTTCCTGCATGTTTTTCACTGGTTTCAAATCTGCGTACACTTAGTCAGATCTGGCGTGAGATTTTTACGTGCCATTAAGCTCACGGTCAGATTGATAAATGCCGATCCTTGAGGAAGATTTGGCGTACGCCCATTTTTTTTGGTGTACGCACCTTTGATAAACGAGGGCCAGTATGCTCAAAAAAACAATCAAGAATAACTTACCATAACCAAACAATAATTAACAATCACTAAGAATACCAGCAGTTTGGCTTCCTGAGATGAAAATATACCTTGTTACAACGTCATTGCACCAATAACAGCCAGCAACCAGTGCTACCATAAATTACCATTCATAGATAGTTTGAAAACATTTATTACGACTATAATAAACGAATGACTCACATCACTGCCAACACACCATGTAATAACAATATAACTTCATAATGCTAGGAAAACGGTTCAACAGCTGTGTAGTAAACGCAGTAAAAATGGCGACAACAGATTGTTTTCCCCTTCAAGCTGGTTGCCAAGGCGCGCAAAGTATCACAGGCACCCAAAGTGCCCAGATGACCGACCTCAAGAATCCATAGCATGGTAATCTCTCCTGACCTAAAAGTGGTCAGGGGGACCTTTGAATGACTCATAGGCACTCAACTAAATTTAAAAGTTGCAAACTCAGCGCGGAATTAAAAAAAGAATTATCTAGCCGCTGCAATCAGCCTATTTCTTGCACTATCTTCTCTACCTTGCACCGTGGCTGTTCAAACTAACATAAGCACCCAACAGCACCATGCTGGCAAAGACCCTAGGTAGCCCTCTTTATATAGCCAGGGACATTCCTTGCATTTGCTGCTATTTTCGTGACTGCAAGTTCGCTAGAAAGGTTTACACCTCCTGAGACGATTCACGATGATTAGAAACGAATGTGAGCATTTTGGGCCATCTTTCACGTCAATTTTGTACAACAAAGTTTCAATTCCACCGTAGTAAATTCCCAATTAATTCCCACATTTCTAGGCTCCAGGGGGGGTCTTTCTTTAATGCATTTGGAATCCTCAACCGATAAAAGCGTTTTTACAATTTAAGCACGAAACTCTCAATTTGACAGCTACGACCATCAGAAAAAAACTATCCATAAAAAACCCCAAAGCGTTTTCAGCCCTCTTACCCGAAACGGAGGTCAAGAGCATGGCCTCACGTCACCTCTCAAACAAAAACTGCTAAGAACCCAGGAAGAATATCAGCGATAAATCATAAAGTTTATAGTGTTTCGTTCACCTTTTTTTTTGTTGCAAGAATTACATCTAAAGTTTAATTAGGTTGAGTCAAAACAATAATCATTCCATGAGCTCTCCGGTTAAATTTGTTCGTAAAAACCAATCCCACATATTAGTCCACAGTTTTTGAATCGTTAAAACTTTCTAATAAGACTCATTCATCCGAGGGCGATTGATGAAGACAAATACTATTGACAATAGACGCCGGGCCTTCTAGTCATGATCATCTGGTTAGCGGCACACAGTTCAACCAGTCGCCAAGTATCACCTTCAGAATTATATTTAATTAAATCATAATCGGTCTTAAGTGAAAGTGGTTTTTAAAAAAAAAAAAAAACTTTTACGCAAACGCAACTTTTACGCAAACTGTAAACAGCTAATAGCAAGCAAAATATATTTACCTTACCGTACGAATAATTAGCATTTCTGCTGTCGCTCATCCCTATGGATTACATAGCTAGCTAGCTAATCTATGTATTAATGGAATATTGAAACGGTAAAGCAACTTCGAAGCAACCTTGTAGTTGCACCATTTCAAACAAAACCGCATGCATAGAAGCATAAGCTACAGTTTACCATATTTCAATAAAAACAGAATGCATACAGGCTGCTGAATGTTGGGCATTAATGCCTTCTCGCTGAGGCGTGATGAACACGCCGATTGAGGAAACAATACATTTACTGCATGAGGAAAGCATGGGACGAGCGAGTTAGTCTTGCTAGATTCTGATATTTCAACTAGCGTTTGCGACCACATACTGTATGTACTGATCTCTTATCAGAGAAGATTACAGGATGACCCACCTTACAACTTTAGTTCGTCAGGGTGCGAGGCAAGTAGATCTTGCTGCAAGAATTTCACTGAGCAAAGATAAACAGACGCTTCCCACTTAGCAGCAGCGAATTACAGCGGAATTTTCCACCATGTGACAACGCCCGCCCAGCACATCGCATTGCATCCAATGATGACATCCAGCTCTCCCATTCAGCCAATTAGAACGTGAATTTTTATATTCTTATTAAGAATGCTCTTGCTCAAACCAGATTCAAGCAGCGGAGTGAAAAGTCTTTGGCTCTAATTATGGCCAATTTGAAACACTCCGACTAAATGAGTGATTGAGCACTGCGCAAATCTGCGGCATGGAACTTCATTAAACCATTTTTATCGGTCTCCTCTGATCTTAGATGGGTTCTGAACAGTATTTTCAATTGCACAGGTCATCTGGACAACTGGATTGGCATCACACAAACGTCTTGAAGGAGTTGTGTCACGATTACTGCGCATGTTCAGAATTTACATCCTAAGAAAGTGAGTCTGCTTGACTGCTAGTCAAAATCTGACAATCTCTGCCAATCTGTCTCCGTTTCACATGTATATATACGTTTTAGTTACCCTGGCATTAGGCTTTAGAAATAAATTTGAGGATTCAAAGTGTTATTGTAAGCTTTAAGCAAGGGATATGAAGAATGTAAGCAGGTAGCCATCACTAATAATCATAGAAGAAGAAAAACACCTTCTAGATTTTGACTTGGAGTTTAGCGGATTTACTTTGTTCAAAGTTGTGAGCATTCACAATAATTTTGAGACAGCTTCTTTAAGACTTCTAAATTTAGGGAACACCTATGCTATTTTGGAGGCCTTTTAATACAAATATACAATCCAGTGATGAGTATGGCCCTAGGTGGCATATTACTAAGCTGGCTTAGAAAAT
Source organism: Gymnothorax reevesii (assembly GCA_029721435.1). Lineage (NCBI taxonomy): Eukaryota > Metazoa > Chordata > Actinopteri > Anguilliformes > Muraenidae > Gymnothorax > Gymnothorax reevesii. Next base: position 108,497,564 of record CM056579.1, read on the forward strand.
CTGTGCCTCTGAAAACTTCATTTGACCTAAACAAACCATATTACCAAACACGGGCTAATTCCATTTCATTAATCCAATTCCATCTGAAGATATAAAAAAGGCCAGGTTCAGGAACTTAAATGGGTCCAGTGTTGGGATTGGGGCATAAGGGGCTCTGGGCAGGGGTAGTACCTTTGGTATCTGGCAGCTGCACTCTGATTTATAGGGTGGACAGGCATCAGTGGTCCCCGCCAATCCTCTAAACCTCTCTCGTGTTGGCACCAAATTGTTTTGGCCCCAATTTGTTATTACATAAAAGACAGCAAGGGATGACAGACAAAATTTTAAAACTTAGATTTAATTCAACAAAATAACCACGAACCTACAATTTATACTACTGACCAAGATTGACATATACAAGAAAAAAAAAATTTACAGTCCCTTGAGATGGGGTTGCTTGGTGATGTCCTGGGACAGGAAAATGCTCCAACACAGGAAAAAATCCACAAAAAAACTTCAATAGTCTTGAAAAGAGTGACAGGTCTGGTCAAATGTATCCTTCTCTTTGCAATTTCTCCTACTACTTTACTCTCCCAATTTTTCTCCTTATATACTCTTTTGCAGCCCCCTCCCAGCTTCCAGACTTTTTTCAATTCTCTGGGACTTCCCCTCTCAGACATACCCAGGACATGCCCAAACCTAGCTCCAGACTGGGCTTAACAAAAAAAAGGGTCAATACTGCAATCTAGTGGCATTTTTTCACATTACACCTCCATTCCAAAAGGGAAAAATTTTGACTCATAAAGGCAAAAATTTTCTTTTCAATACAAAAAAATACTTAAGTAGACACTTGTATTTATACACACATAATACAATATGCTAATAAACACTTGATATATATACATACTCAAACACGGGATAAGCAATTGGCAATTACAAAGTCAGTACCCTTTACATGCTTAATTTCCAAGTCAAACTCCTATAAAATCAAACTCCAATTCAACAATCTCCGATTCTTGTTTTTCATCTTACTCAAAAACATTAACGGATTGTGGTCAGTGTACACAATCATTGGCTTTTGCCCTGTACAAACATAAACCCCAAAGTGTTGTAAGGATAGAACCAGAGCCAACAGCTCCTTCTCTATTGTGGAATAGTTCTTTTGGTGGCGACTGAACTTCCTGGAGAAGTATGCCACGGGATGCTCAATGTAATCAGAGTCATTTCTCTGTAGGAGCACAGATCCACAAGCTAGGTCGCTAGCATCGACCGCGATGGGGAAATGTTTGTTGAAGTCAGGAGATTTGAGCACGGGGAAGTGACACAGCAGAGACTTCAGGCGATCGAAGGTTCTTTGGCATGCTTCATCCCAAGTGAACTTTACGCCTTTCTTCAATTGGTTGGTGAGACTGAGAGCAATCTCAGCAAAGTTCTTGCAGAACTTGCGTTAGTACCCGATCATTCCAAGGAAGCAGTGCAAAGCTTTTTTGTTGTCAAGAACTGGAAAGTCCATGATGGCTTGGACTTTAGCATTTTAGGGTGCCACCTTACCCTGGCCTATGACGTAGCCAAGATACGTGACAGTAGCACAACCAAAATCACTCTTGTTCAGGTTAACAGTCAGGTAAGCCTGGGTCAAAGGCTGGAACAACGTCTCTACATCTTTCAGATGTTCTTCCCAGGAGTCACTCCATGTGATCAGGTCGTCGATGTATGCAACCGTGTGTGGCAATCTGGCGATTAGAGACTGTATCATCCTTTGGAATGTGGCTGGGGCATTTTTCATGTCAAAGAGTAGGACTTCATATTGGTATACCCCAGATGGTGTGGCAAAAGCAGAGATGCTCTTGGCCCTCTCAGTTAAAGGCACACACCAATAACCCTTCAATAAATCAATCATGGTCAGAAACTTTGCTTGCCCTACTCTATCGATACAATCATCAATCCTAGGTATTGGAAACACATCAGTTCTAGTTACAGCATTAACTTTGCGATAATCCGTACAGAATCTAGTACTTCCATCAGTTTTGGAACTAGCACACTTGGTGAATTTCAATCTGAGTTAGAGGGTCTGATAATATCATGTTCTAACAGGTACTCAACCTCTTTCTCAGCAATCTTTCCCTTTTCAGGATTCATCCGGTACGGATGCTGTTTTATTGGTTTGGCATCACAAACATCTACATCACGAGAGGCTATAGAAACTCTCTTTGGAACATTAGGAAATAGATCTTTATATTTCTTGATCAACCTCTCAAACTGATCTTTCTGTGAGGGTTCTAAGCGCTGGAGTTTTACATCAAGATTCTGCAACACTTCAGAATTTGACAACTTACCTCAAAGAACTTCAGCTTTAATTCTAGGTTCATCATCTTCACAAATCTCGGCCATAGGAGGATCTGAAGTGACAGCTGCAACCCTAGCATTCCTATCATGATAAGGCTTCAGCATGTTACTGTGACACAACTGTTCTGGCTTTCTCCTATCTGAAGTCTTCACAATATAATTGAGATCATTGAGTTTTGTCAAAATTCCATAAGGACCATTAAATCTAGCCTGTAATGGATTGGACTGCAAGGGAAACAACACAAGGACCTTGTCTCCTGGTTTAAACTCACGGCTTCTAGCCTTATGATCATACCATGTTTTCATTTTTCCCTGACTTGATTTCAAGTTCTCTTTAGCTAGATCACAAGCTGCAGGCAGTCTTCCTTTGAACTTGCTAACATAGTCTAACAGACTGATATGCGGCTCTTTCTCTTGCCATTGTTCACTCAACAATAGCAAAGGTTCTCTCACTTCATGGTCAAACGCTAGCTCAAACGGACTGAATCCAGTAGACTCCTGCACTGCTTCTCTAGCTACAAACAACAGCAAATGAACACCTTCATCCCAGTCTTTCTCATGGTCATAACAACAAGTCCTCATCATTGTCTTGAGAGTGGAATGAAACTGCTCTAAGACACCCTGACTCTCTGGATGATAGGCACTAGAAAGAATCTGCTTCGCACCTAATTCATACACAACCTGCTGAAACAATCCGGAAATGAAATAGCTACCTTAGTCTGAATTTCCCTGGGAAGGCTAAACAACGTGAATAACTTTATCAAAGCCTTCGAGATTGCAGTTGCCTTGATGTTGCGTAGAGGTATGGCTTCAGGGAATTTGGTAGATGCACACATGATTGTCAACAGGTACTGATTTCCAGATCTAGTCTTGGGTAATGGACCAACACAATCAATGATGACCTAAGAGAAGGGCTTCCCAAATGCTGAGATAGGCTGCAATTAAGCTGCAGGTGGGTCTAACTGGTGTTTTCCTACTGCCTGACAAGTGTGACAGGTTTTGCAAAAGTTGGAAACATCTTTCCGAAGTCCAGGCCCGAAGAAGTGTTTCATGATCTTATCAACAGTCTTGTTAACACTAAGATGACATCCTAAAGGTAAACTATGAGCCATTGTTAAGATCTCATTCCTGTAGACCTTCGAAACAACAATTTGCCTAACCACTGCCCAATCTGAATTAGCAAGGATATCAGGAGGGCGCCACTTCCGCATCAACACACCATCTTTGAGATAATACGCAGCTGGAACTGCGTCTATTTCTTTATCAGGAATGGCTCTCCTCTTTTAAACACAAATTTCAGGATCATTAGTTTGCTCCTGAATCAACCACTTTCTGGACAGAGACAAGTCTCCAGACACATCAGAATCACCAGACCCGTCTGGCTGGCTGAACAGAGAACTGATAAACGTGACTGATAAGTCCTCAAACGGAGAAACCATAGTAGGCCGAACAGAGTCATGAGGTGAACCACCTGAGTCATGACTATTCAATATGCTGGACGGCACCACATCATCATCTTCTTGAGCCTTCTTAGCCATGGCATGGGTCACTGCACAGGAAGCATACAGAGATGGGTCTTCATCGCCATCTTCAGTGCTCGGCTGTGAAGTAAGATGTACAGGGGGAACTACTTTGCCCCCAGCCAGGTCATTGCCTAGCAGCAGAGAAACACCCTTGATAGGTAGACTTGACATAAGTCCCACCTTTACCTGTCCTGTAACTAAATCTGACTTCAAGAATACAGAGCGCAGAGGTAGAGATACAGTCCTCCTTTCAATACCTTGTACAAATATGAAATCCCCAGAAGCGGTCTCATGACGTAACTCCAAGGAGTCCATCAACAAAAGTGACTGAGAAGCTCCGGTATCCCTTAGGATATATATGGGGACAGGAGGAGAATGCTCATTCAGAGCCACAAATCCCTCTGACACAAATGGAAGAAATTCCTCCCTCACAAAGTCAGCAGTATCAGGCTTCTTAGCCCCACAAGGAGAAAGCAATTTAGCAGATCGGTCACCTACTACAGGGGCTTCTAACCGTGTTTTCACAAAGGCATTTAGTTTGGTATCCTTTTCTTTTTCTTTCTTAGCTTTAAGGAACCAACAGTAAGTTGACACATGACCAGATTTCTTGCAATAACTGCAAACTGGACCACTTTTGTCACTGTCAGCTTTCACACTTTGATCAGACCTGTGACTGGATTTCTGAGCACCCTCACCTGATTTGTCTTTGTCTTTCGGTGAGGAATCTTGGGTATCATCGTTACCTTTCTTTTGAAATTGAAACCATTAATTGTTACTGCTAGACTGAAATTTGGACTTATGTGTGAGAACATATTCATCTGCGAATTTGGCAGCTGATTGCAAAATTCAGTGCTTGCTTCTCATTAAGGTAGGTCTTAATATCATCCTTAACACAGTTTTTGAATTCTTCAACACCATCTCTTTTAGTGAGTTGAAATCATCCTTGACCTCCATAGAAGTTCACCAGCGCTCAAAGCAAACCTTCTTCTCCTTAGCAAATTCCACATAAGTCTGATTGTCAGATTTCTTCAGACCTCTGAATTTCTGTCGGTAAGCCTCTGGAACCAACTCATAAGCTCTCAAAATAACCTTTTTGACAACCTCATAATCAGAGGAATCATCTGCAGACAAAGCCGAATAGGCTTGTGGAGCTTTACCCTTGAGGACTGTTTGCAACATCAGAGGCCAGTGTTCCTTTAGACACTGGCAACTCTTAGCTACCTTCTCAAAACACTGGAAATACTTAACAACGTCCTTCTCCAAGAATGGAGACACCACTTTTACCTCCTGGCTAGCACATTTATTTTTAGCGTCTATTTTTATTTTTAGTTGCTCCATTTGGAGCCTTTCTTCTCTATCGAATTTCTGTAAATCAAAATCTCTCTGTCTTGCCAATTTTTCTAACTCAAATTGCCTTTCTTTCTCTCTTTCTGCCCACTCAAATTCTCTTTGTTTTTCTTTTTCCTCCCTTTAAATTTCTAATATTTTTAATTTAAGTTCCATTTCTACATTTGGATTTTCCAATGGAAACAGTTCCCGATCTCCTGGTGCAAACACATTTTCATCAATGTAATATTTGTCATGGTTCTGGTTTTATGTGCTGATTTTGTGTCATGATTATTATCTTTTATTTATTCTTTTTGGTTTTTGTAATATTCAGGTTTTTGGTTCATTCCATGTGTCAGTTCCATTGCACTTTTCTCCCGTCTTGTGATCTAGTTGGTTTAGTCCGTCTTCCCTGTCTGCGTGCTCACTGAATGCGGGTGATTTAAATGAAGTCCGGTGTTTAAATTATTCCTTCGTATCTCGTTTTCTTCCTTCACCCTTCTGTTCTGATTACTAACAAGACTAACATTTGTATTTTGTATTATAGTCTACTAACACAACTAACCATGTATATATATATATTCAATTACTAATTACTAATGAGCACTCTAGTTTTAGTTGTAAAACCGCACCGCTATTAATAGACTAATTACCTCTTTGCAATCGCCCTGTTCTATTCTCCGCCCTTTGCTTTTCGCCGTCCTCTCCCTAAGTTTCAGCGAGAATCTCTCGCACGTGCTTAATCACTCTCCTGCTCTTGTTATTCTGTGCATGTAGAACTCCTGGACCGGAGCTGTTTAAATTTCATAGGCTGTCTGTGTGATTCCCGTGCGTATTTTGTCCCTCGCCAATTTCCGTGGTTAGGGTTTCCCTCATGCGATTCTCCCGATGTAATTGGCCTCATTCCCCACAGCTGATCTCTGTATAGCATGTGACCATTCCTGTGTGTATATTAGGAGTCTTTTCACTCACAGCTCTTGTCAGAACGTTAATAATTATTTCTTTGTGCAGAGCTCCTCGTATGCCTAAGATTATTGTTTTGCTTCTACTGGATAGTCCGACTTTGATTCTTGCCATTGCCCTTTTTGTACTGTTTTTTGTCTTTCTGGATTTTGACCTATTTTTGTATGACCACGAGTTCTGTGTTTGGATGCCCTGTGTATGACCACTGGCTTTGCCCATCGACTACGGCTTTTTGCCTATCGTTTTTGTACCTCTGCCCATCTGTCTTACTGGTTCTGACCCCTGCCTGTCTAGTCGATACTGTTTTTGGATTTCGTATTGTGGCTTGGCAATTCCTGTGTATTTTGGCTTTGACCCGAACTCCATTAAAGCATACGTTTTTTGGATTTCCTTCTCTTGCGCGTGGTTCCTGAACGCACTGTCACAGTATTCAACAATCTCTCTAGCCAGTCTTGCTTTTCGCATGGCTGGTTTTACCTCTGTCAGCTCTAACTGTCTGAATATTTCTAGCAGTTCTGTCTTTAGAAAATTAAAAAAAAAACAATTTCACAATTTGAAATGTTAGATTTTCAATAAATGACTCACACAATGGTCCATCCCGGACTTGAGCCCCCAATTTGTTATGGCCCCAATTTGTTATGACATATAAGACAGCAAGGGATGACAGACAAAATTTTAAAACTTAAACAGATTTAATTAAGCAAAGACTGACAACTAACCTACAATTTATACAACTGACCAAGATTGACATATACAAGAAAAAAAATATTTACAGTCCCTTGGGATGGGGTTGCTTGGTGATGTCTTGGGACAGGGAAATGCTCCAACACAGGCAAAAATCCGCAAAAAGCTTCACAGGTCTTGAAAAGAGTGACCGGTCCCATCTGAGAATCGACTTTAGATGCCCTTTAAAAAATTATCTATGTATTGGGTGACTTCAAAGTTGGTGTTAGTGTTACTTTTGGTATTACGGTAAAAAAAAGTCATAGCAGTATTTTTGAATGCAGAAAAAAAATGGGCTTATTGAAATGTTTTAATGTCAGAGTGTTTTTTTTTTTTTAAAAAACACGTATCAAAGAGCCAAATATTGGAAAAATAAATTGTGTCAGATGCACTTTAAACTGGGCCATGGTTGGATCCTCCACCAGGACAATGATCCAGAACATTCATCTAGATCACTGCAAAAAAAATTTCACCAACCGCAGAATCAAGGTTTTGCATTGGCCTTCCCAGTCCTAAATTCTGACCGAAATCCAGCGGAAAACCTGAGACACATGCTGAACAAGAGTCCATGCATGTGGACCTTGGCACGTGAAAGATTCTTGAGAGATTCTGGATTTTCATTCACGATGATAATAATTGTAATTTAAATGGAGACTTAGGGATAAACAATAAAGCGTTAATTCATGAGAAGTTTTGTTCCTATTTACCAAGGGTGAGACCAAATATGCTTATTTTCAATAAGAGATGAAATGCACACTGGAACATCGAATACTGTGTTGATGGACTGTTTTCAATATAGTTGAGGGTGAATGGATTTTTAATATCAGTCATTTGAATCAGGTCAAAGTTTTTTTGAGAGATGACTCATGGAGTGTGTGAGGTGTCGTTCAACAATGGAACAACTTAAGTCAAGAGGTGGTAAAAGAAAAAAGCCAAAATGATTGCCACATCATCTGCTGAAAAGGAGATGTTTGCTGGCCAGTCAAAGAAGTCAAGAACAGTGCAGCTGATCTGATGTCAATCTTCATTAGTCAAGAGAAAGTTTAAGTTGAAAATAACCTGAAGTTAACATTCAGACTTACCAAAGCAAAACTGCTGTGTTTTGTTTTGCTTTGGAGAGTTGCTGGTACAACATTACATGACACAGAGATAGGCACTGATGTCCAGAGATGCAGAGAAGTAAACACCAGACATTGAACAGGACACCACTAAAATGACTTTATCCAATAAGTTCTCTTGAATTTGTGCTTTGAATGAAGATGAACACACAGCCACTTTATGACTTCCAGAGATAATCCATGACTGAGCTTTGCAGCTTGTGTAAAGTGGCCATGTGCAGTAGTTTGAGAGAACTGCAAATGGCAACAAGGATTCTGTTCTCTATTGAGAAGCTTATAGTGCTTTACAGCAGATTCAATTTTCTTTTTAATTTTTAATTTTAACGGGATTTTGCCCTTAGAGGCCAAAACTAACAAGGCCCTGCAGGGAAAAAAAATGCAACTTGACATTCTGCCAATAATAATATTCAGAAATACAGTGTATGTGCTTGTCATATCCAATGTCTCCATTAGTTAATTTTCCCTGCACTCTGGTCAGTTTTGTTGACTGATTGCAATCATTAAATTATCGTCTAGTTATTACCCAACTCCCTGCATTCATCCTTTATTCCTCTCCCACACCTGTTTCCCATTATTACTTGTCTCTGTGTATTTAAGTTCCTGTCTTTGTCATTCGCATTGCCAGATTGTTAGACTAGCTCCATGTACTGTTCTACTCTCCAGCAGTTATTCCGGTGATGTGGATTCTCCCAGACTGTTTGAGCTCGCCTTTGTCCTTTGTCTCTGCCTGTCCTAGCTTGACGATTCCTCAGTTCAGAGCCCCTGCTCCCACTTGGCTTGACCCTATGGCTAAGACCCAGGACCAGATTCCTAACTAGGCTTTGCGCGCCCCTCAGGATCCCGTCCGCCTGCCCTCCGGCACCATCTTGCCCGTCCTGTATTGCCCTGGCTGCCAGTGTTAGACCCTGGACTGTTGACCATGCCGATAAAGCTCAGTGTTCTCTAATTCCTGCAGCTGCGACTGGCTCCGTCTGCCCACCTAGTCCTGAGAGAGCCTAATGAAGAACCAACTCCTGCTCTACCACGAGGGTGATACCCGGATTGCTGACCCGAGACACATAAAAATTCAAAGCTCAGGGTTTGAACAAATTTATTGAAGATTGCAAATATGAAAAACATCTTTCAGACTCTGAGACACTGAGCTTAAACACTCATCAATGAACAACTTTAAGAGGCAGCAGAATCTCTTACAGGCAAAGTTACTCAAACAATTGCTCATTTTTGATCCACTAAAACCCTGAACCAACAGACAATGCTTTAGACCTACAGTACGCAATACACTTTACACAATACATATATAATGGCAGACAGCTTTGCATTTGTTTGTTTTGTCTCTCAAGTCTTTTTTGTTGATTACATCAGCAACCCATGGTGTCTGTTATGTGATGGAGAACAGGAGACTGAGAATTGCTGATCACAAGTCCCAGCTTGGAAATTTCAGTCCTTCTTCGGGCACAATCACATTATAGATCACTTTTGCACAATCCTGGCCCAGCAAACATGGAATTTAGCGCAGAAATCATCAATGTGAGCCAGTCAGAAGGAGGACATTGTTTTCTGGAGACATGTCTTGAGCAGACAGTGCCCACAGTGACCTCTAGTGGACATAGCATGTCTCACACATTTAGGGTGTGGCTTTGATGCGTCCCTCCTGGGCTCACTTTGGAATGCGTCCTTGGAGGTTAAACTGGGGTAGGGACAAGGATGACAGGGACAAGTAGCGGGCAGATTGGGGAGGGTTGATGGAGGCAGTCTCCCAGCCTGATTCTCGTCTGTAGGACAGGCTTGGGGACAGTATGGTCGAATAGTTCGGCAAGTAGTCAGAATGCCTGTATGGCTTGTCTCTGCTGAAAGAAAGAAAAATGGCCAGTCTGAGCCCAGCAGCTCTCATACAGTTGCAGTATACACCTCTACGTGCATTTACCACACGACTGGCCTTATACCAAAGTGAACTCCTGTTTAAAAACAACCTAGGAGATAAGGGCATCCAATTCTGCTGTTCATTGAGACTTTCATTATTAATTCTGTGTATGACGGGCACACATTCTACACCGTTTCCATATATAGAGAGCAATATGGGACTTATACTGTATTTAATTGGGATTAGTGGACTGAGTGAACAGAGAGGCAAGTTCAACTAAGTAGTTTATCTAATTAGTTCTTTAAGAGAATGCCAATGTTCCAAATCAACACTGCTCAGTGATATGATTCTCTCTGTTTAGCATAGACCCCTTCACATACGCTTGCAGCCATATCTGTTATTACACCATTAGGCCCAGGTTTGTATAATTTTGTCTTTTCGAATGTTTCTACTGGCCTATAACCATGAGATTTTCACTTATGAAAAACTTTACGCTTGATTGTTTACATAATAGCCGAAAGCTATCGCAGAATTTGTCTACACCTGGCAATGTAGAGCAGAGAATGTAAGAGCAGAGACTGACACAAATCTTGTAACACGTTTGCAAAAATGTGCATAGGCCCATGTAAAAGAATGTGCAGTTGTCGCGGCAACAGCAAAAGCATGCGCCAATTCCTCACAATTTTTTTTTTTGTGTGACCTGAGCACACAGTTTTTCCGCCAGCTTGTTTTTGGGGCCCGTTTTTAATTGTTTGTGTCGACGAAGCCCTCAACCATTTTCAGAGACCCAGCTTTTGATTGACTACAGTCTTAACTTTGTAAAATATGATGTACCAAGATTACATTACAAAAATCAAGAGAATATACAGTTAAAAGTAGCAAGGAAAAATTAAGAAAAATGTCCCTAAGTTTAGTCCTTGCTTTCTATTAATTTTGCTCCCATGTTAGCATTTAGCTCACTTGGTCCAAGGGACCAAAAGGAGCTCATGGGATCAGGTGGCAGGAGTGGCACCTGCGCCAACTTTCATCTCCTTCTGCCAAACCACTGAAAGTTCAATGTCAAATTTCGTGGGGAGATACGGTGCTGAACAAATTTATTACACCACATAAATAAATTCATAAAAAATTCACAAAAAAAAAAAAAAAAAAAATCACAAAAAAAACGAGAACACTGATAGTTAAGAAATTTGTCAAAAACTTGTTCAAAACTAAAACTTATTTTGTCATTTGGCAAAAAATGGACTGAAATGACTCAATAGTCCTTATTCACACATCATAACTGTATTTTGAATGGCCTCCTTTGGCCTTGATTACAGCTCACATTCTTGCATTCAACTACTAAAACTAATTTTTAAGTTAAGGAATGCAAGAAAATAACTGTAATTTGGCGTCTTAATCAAAAAATAATAATGTGATTAACTATTTTCTCTGCTTTTTTAAAAACGGCAAATTTGAAAATTCATGGATAACAACGATAATTCTATTTAAGCATTAAAAATATCATTTCGGTTGAAGAGCTTGCCAAAATGGTAATAACCAACACTGTTATTTTAGGGCAGCTGCGGCATAAACCTCACATTGGGAGGTGGTCTCATAAATTTGTTAAGCACTGTACATACGGATATACAGATAAAAATTTGTTCAAGGCATCAAAACTCGACAGAAAACATGGCTGCCTGTCAGCCACATTTTAAATTGTGTTATCTCATGCTTGAGAGTATTTGAAAGCAGCTAGAATGCTGAAACTCTGTACATACATACTATTGAAGACAAGAAATAAAAAGTTCAGCTCTTAATTTGCCACAATACTACCATACAGGCCAGCAGACAATGCCATTTCTACATGAGATTATCGGGAGAAATACAAGAGACAGACATGAGAATATCACGGCGCAGCGTAAATGTCCGAGTCACATACCTGTATATCGTGCAGGAAAAGTATTCGGCCTAGTGCCGGTGATAATTTGCATTTCAGTACATTACATCAGAGAAATCTATACGCCAAACAAATCAAACTAATAATTACTGTATACTTAACCAATTCCAATTAAAGGGAAAAAGACATGGAATGTGAGCCCTGTCGTTTTCAGGATACTGCTACAGTTGCAGAGATGCCAAGTCTTACGTGTAAGGCTGGAGTCTCTGGCATTCACGTTCCTGTACCGTAGTCAGCAATTATTCTATTAACGTGCACTGAAAAAGTTCACTCGCGGAATTTAAGTCATTGTGCATGAAGTTGATCAGTTTCACGAGCATTACGATTAATTTCCAGACTAGTGATTTCCAGATGGAAATCGATTATGACTCGGGAATTCTCAGGCTTGTCTTTACTGAGGGATTAAAAGCAATGGAATTGCAATAAGACGTTTCAAATGGTCTTATTTTATTTACACAATTTAAACGATCATGAAACTCATGGATTGTGTCCAATCTCTGAGTAAAGAGAAGCACAAGAAATCCGGAGTCATAACCGCTTTCCGTGTTACTTGTGGTGAGGTGCACCTTCACGCAAGTGACACTGAAACTTCAATACACAAGAATTTTAATTCCGCGTGAGAATCTAATTAATAAGGTTCATTGAATAATTGCGGACTGCGGTCAATAAGCCTAAAAGATGTGCAAGCCGAATGCGAGAGACTTGGCATCTCAGGCAACAAGGCGTCACTTTAAATATAATTTGACATGTGAATTGATAGATTTGTTGCCTTATTTATGACACAATGAGACGCACAGAAAACATTCTATGGTGCATTTACAGTATAAATGTTTAAGAATAAACCAACATCGTCAAACAGAAGGCTATTAAACAGCAAACATAATATGAGTTATCTCCCTCTACCACATGACCTGATGAAATGATGAAACAGTAAACAGGCTGAAATAAATGCAAAATTACAATCTGCATGTATGTAGCACATTATGTTTTATTCAGACTGGCGGTACATGTATACTGAGATTTTCCAAGTGATTCTTCAACTGCTGCTGGATATCGTATACTGTTCTTCAGACCACCCTCGATTTTCACGGATTAGTGATTAGCGATTACCAACAACAACGCAGCAATGCAACAACGTATTGTATCTATTAAAACCATATATAAAAAGTAATTCTCAATAACAACTGTGCATGAGCCTAATTTGGACTACATTATGTCGCGGATTTGGCAGACTCTAGGCATACGTGTGTAGGTTTGATGGCCCGCCTACTGCAAAGCATGCCTCGGCAGAGTATGAGGTTGATGATAGCACGCAACCTGAAGAGGAGATTGTGAGAAATCCTCTTGAGATACAAGAGACATCTCTTGGGTATTAGGCAGTATCTGCTGGCCTGTACGGTGCTCCCATGAGCAACACAGTTAAGCCCAAATGCCGGCTGATTAACTCCTCAGTATGTAATGCTGGGTACAATGATATTTCAATGAAGCTGCACTATGAAAAGAGTACTGAGCAGCAAAAAAATGACATGATGAAATATCAAACCATGATGCTGATTTTTGCTTGAAATTTTAGATTTTTTTCCCCACTGACATTACAAAAGGTGTCTTCATTTTCCTACTGTAGGACTGGGGCTGCACGATTCTGGAAAAAATGTATATCATATGTTTTTCTGTTTAGAATCGAGATCACAATTCTTTGGCATAATTTTCCCCCACAAACATAAATGTTTATTGTAGTCATAAATTAAAAAATAAAATAAAAAACAACAACAATTGGCTGCTGAAGTGCAGTTTAAAAAAAAAGGGTTTAAAAAAAGGTAAAAAGACAAAATAAGCTAAATAAGTGCACTTTAAGGGCTCTTTGACTCCACATGGCCCTGAACTAGGGATACAAAAATGTCAAACTGCAACCCAGGAGATGATGCTGCTCAATTATAATGTCATATCAAATAGGCAGGCTCCGATGCAAGTCCATCCGAGGCACATTTGCACACAAACAAAAGCCTGCATGGAGAGAAAGCAGCACGCTGACTGCATTCCGGCATAAACCAAGATTAGTAGTTTTGGGGCAACCCTCGAAACCCAAACCAAACCCTAAAGATGGCCCTATAATTTTGAGTGCACTAATTTGCCATGCGAATAATTCGTTTCGCAATCGGTGGAAAAGCAGCTTAAAAATCAAGCAATTTATTTAGCAAACAAGCACAACCAGCATGCGACTGCCAAAAAACAATATAGAAATAAATGTAAATCTTGTAATTGTGCGAATCAAGTGCTTGATTGTCAGTTGAACATGGGACCAAGGTGAAACTTTCCTGCACTGAGCACTATTACGTTTCTTCGTCTCTCCCTCGCTGCCTCTGAATCTGCACTGCTAGCCAACTCCGTTCGATTTGAAAGACCAGCGCCTGTTACTGGTTTATCTCCTCTGGCTTCTACATGAACTCACGTGATGTAGAGCTGCTTCGCCATTGGATGAGCACAAATGCAATGTTAGTGTTGCGTTTGGGGGCGGTCTCAAGCGCCCCCCAAGAGACCGCCTACTACTCACTACTCTGTCTTTGAAAACAACCAGTTTGTTTGCTTTGCGGCTCGTGAAATAATGCTGGAGAATCGATAACATTCAGAAATTAGATTGCGCATAGGGGTGAATCGAGATCACGATCTTCTGGCGATTTATCGTGCAGGCCTATGTAGGACCCGCGCATAAAAAATAAAATAGGCATGCAATGCACGGAATACCCCTCAGCCCGATGCCGAAGTTTTTGGAGACACCCGCCCGCCCAACCGCACGAAGGATAGCAAAACCCCGTCAGCCTTGAGGGCTGAGGGGTAATAACCACTTGTTAGCTTATATAACACTACAGCCTGAAATAAACCAAGTAAGCTACAGTGCCCATGGCGCTATTGTTTACATATTTTTGAATATGAGTGCAATGCAATTTTACCTTTTAGCTCAGCTAGAGGCTTTAAAATGAATCATTCCACTTACAATAAAGGCAGCTGTTTAACTTGTAAAAGCAGTGTTACCTGACAGTTGCTGAGCTGGCGGAATGCGTTATTTGGGAGGTCCTGCTGTTTAACCTGAGCTGAACAGCATCTGTAAAGGAAGACAGAGTGCATCAGAATCCATTCAGCCTCCACACACAGGCATTCAAATTAACGTTAATGTTGTAGCTGCAGAGTATGAATTCCTGTTTTAAGTCCCTGGGAAAGTCGGTAATTGACCTTGTTCAGCAGGATCCACCAGTTTCTCACAGAGTATATGAGCGTGGCCTCAATTACCATTTCAGGAGGAGGGGACAATTTATATTGATTCTATTAATATATCAGCAATGTGTTGAGGTGTTGAGCTCATTACTGTTGAAATTTGGTAGATGACCTGATTGCACCGTCACATCATCGCAAGATGAAAAGGTTCATGCCTGATTCA
Organism: Gymnothorax reevesii; assembly: GCA_029721435.1. NCBI lineage: Eukaryota > Metazoa > Chordata > Actinopteri > Anguilliformes > Muraenidae > Gymnothorax > Gymnothorax reevesii. Next base: position 108,512,772 of record CM056579.1, read on the forward strand.
TTTTAGCCACTGGGAGAAGGAAATCTTTGGATTTATAAATCTATTTAGGGAAAAGTAGTAAAAAGTAGGACTCAGCGCATGCATGTTGTATACCCCCGAGGTCCAAAAAAGATAAAAACTCGTGAAAATTGAATAGAAAAGTCAACATATGGTCTGAGTAAGATGTTAGACCACCACAATCTGCCAGATCGGCACAACACACCTCGGAGTCTACAGGTGTAAAACTTCACTGGAAGCATTTAGTACCTGTCTTCCAAAAGATATTCTCTAATCTGATGCCTTGATGATGGCAAGAGAGAGTGGTGTCAAAAATGTTGTTCCAAAATCTCTCATATGAGCTCCGTTGATTGGAGATCTGGTGACCATGAAGGAAGTGTTCAGAGCTACTTTCTTGATCATAAAACCAGTCAGGGACCCCATGAGCCCCGTCAGACCCGGGTCAGCGTCATCCAGGAAGAGACCAATTATCATGTCAGGAATGCAAAATCAGAGGATATGAAGGTGATCACCCAGAACAACTTAGCGTTTATTCACAGTGTCCCTTATCTTTGTTAAGCAGATTCCAAATCATTTAGACCATTCCAAAAACTCCACAAATTTAGACCATTCTTTGTTAGCAAAGTCTTTTGTTCTATAGATATACTCAAAAAATAATGAAAAGCTCAGTATAGATCGTCTCTGCATCCCAATCTGATTTGACTCAGAACTCCAAGCATTACTGTGAAAGCATTACTGTATCCTCCAGGCCTGTATAAAGCAAAACAGCTTCTAAATATGAAGCTCCCTCCACGATGCTTCAGTATTCGAGAGGGTTCATACCGTTGATTTATACTCCACAGATCTCTCTGATGTTTCTGAAAACAAAAAAAAAATCAAACTTTTTATATAACAATTTCCAAAACATTGTTCTAGTAGCATTTTGTAAATCTCAAATAGCAAATCTGGGGAGCGTTTCCCAAAAGCATAGTTGCTAAATAAGCAACTCACATAGTTTGTCTATACACTGTCAATGGTTCCAACCTTAGCATCAAGTTAGCATCTGTGATTCTGGGAAAGGCACTGCTGAGGGGTGCAACTTCACCGTTTCATTTTACTGATGCACTTTTGAGTGTCAATACCTCCCTTCAAGTGCTGTTATCCCTTAAGCACCATTCTTACTGTGCACTCTTATCATAGACGTAAATCCTGATAATTAAATGACTTTGGTGATTTGTTTTGCTGTCATCTACAGGTTCTCTCAACCTGCTTGAGCACTTCTCTTTATGCTCTAGCACTGCTCTTTGAAGAATAGCGACTCTCAGGGCATTTAGCAACAATTAAGACATTAGTCATTACATCCATGTTCATATAATTTGTCTTTCTGAAGCTTGGTACTCGCCCTGGCCCCACCAATTCATCTGTAACTCTTTCAAACTTCATTCATCTAAAAAAAAAAAAAAGTCTTCTTGTGTGGTCATGGTGAATCTCTTCATTCAAAAAGCTTACATCACCTTCTGATCTTACTAGAGTAGAGGGAATCGTCATGTACCATTTTCGTGGAAGTTTCTTAAGGAAAGGGGCATTACTAACCATCTCCTTCAGCATCATTGCATTTATAGTACAAACTGAGTTCAGTAGACGTTCATAAAGATGTTCACATCCTTCTTCAATCTAGACTATAAGTGCTGAAATGAAGTAGTCAAACTGGACAATAAAATGTTGAATTATTTTTGTGGCGTGTTTAAATACATTGTGCCAGAGATGACAATCAAACCACATTTTATGACTAACGATGTAGATTTCACTGCAAAGCACTAATTGCTGTGCCTCCACCTGCCGTAGCTACATGCACCCACAAGGTTTGTCCTCAGTCCCTGCATTTAGCTGACCTTTAGTGACCTTGACCTTTGACCAGTCGTACAGAAAAGACATTTATGGTATTTATTACAAGGCAGTTCTAATCGTTCTCCAATTAAACATACTATAATATAAAACAATTTTCCCTAATAAAAAGTGTAATCATTGGGTTTTATTAATCATGTATTTAAGTTGCATGTATGATCATATTCCAGCTGAAGAACTGCTCATGAGGAGAAGTATGGAGGGCCAGCTTCACGGAGAGAAGAAGACCATGCTGACCATCGATATCACGTCCTTGATTGAGAAGGAGCCTAAAGTTAGGCCGTCTGTACATTTCCAATCTGCAAGACGAGGACTTGTTGTCCCTGATAAGCTTAAGACAATTAAATACTAGATTAAAACACGACCCCACTCCCTACTTTTGCTGGTGATTCACACAATTCACAAGTGACTAGCGTGTAGAGATGTGCCCGGCCAATAACACCTTGAGTCAGGGGCCCTCCTTGGCACGAGAGTATAAAGCATGTACCACATGAAGGCAGCGGCGCCCTCTGCTAAAAAATTCATATCTAATGCTCAGTGCCTGCATGAAAGTGAATATATTTCACTAAGGACACCCTATGGTCCACAATAAATGGCCACAACACCTGATAACCTCTAAAACCTGAATAGCTCACCTACCCTCAGCATGGAGATACCAAATCTGATGTCTCAGTAGAATCTTAAGAAGATATCTCACACATAAGATATGTGTGACAGACGGATGATATGACAGATGGACAGAAAACTACGGTATGCCTCTCGCCCACTGTGTGTGGCGGAGGTATTATTAATGCATAAATTCAGGTAAATCTAGAAGGTTCTCCTACTTTTTCTGGCCACTGCATTTCCATCCATGATTGAAAAAAGTCTCCTTCGGCCAGATAAGAAAAAAATTGAATTTTTTGCAGACTGGCATGACTGGCAGCAAAAGATGAAGGCATTTCAGGAGAAGTACCTCATCCGTAAAAACTTGGAGGCGGGTTTTGGGTTTATTTTCAGTGGTTCAGGCTCATTAGAAAAGACGATCAGCATAAGGAATTCCATAAAGTACAGTGAAATATTTCTGGAATACCTGCTCATCTTTACTTATGGCTGAAACTTGACTGTAGCAAACATCAAAACAGGAACGGTCAAGCGAAAACAACTCCCATTTTCTGCAATGGCCATCTTAGTAATCAAATCCCATCAAAATCCTATGAGACAGGAGAGGACAGTTCATGAGTGCGCTCCAAAGATATTATCTAATGTCCATATTATTTTTGTGTACATATTAATTTTTTGTTGAAAATTAACTGAATTCATTGATAGTATGTGAACCTATTTTCATACATTATGGGGTACCGATAGACATTTTTTATTACGAATATTCAGCATTCAGTGTGAATATTCAGGCATTTTCAGGATATTATTCATTGTTATTTGCCTTAATTATATTAATATCTCTTTGGCCTGTCTGGGGCCCATGTGATTGTTTCAGCGCCCCCTATGGGCCGTGTACTTGGCCTTGAATTGGGTGGGAATTCCTTAGTTTTCTCCAGGGTTTTTTGTCTTGCTGTATTTTAAGCAAGACTTCCTGGTATTTACCAATTCCTCTATAATTGTACCCGTTTGTCAATACTGCACTTAACTTGAAATGTAGTCAGTCACCTTCTCATGATTTTGGATAATAAAGTTGATAAGGTTCCTTACTCGACAAAGATGAACCATGTCAGAAAATTCATCCTTGTGCAGATGAATGTGATCATTTGTACACCATAACCCTGTGTACACTCCATTCGAGTTCTGTCCGGTGTATTTCGCCAAATAGCTCTGCCAGTCTTAAAAAATAAAGACTGAACAGAATGTGATGACTTTAGTCAGATATCAGCAAACATTGATTTACTTTCTGCCTCGCAAAGTACAGCCTACTTGCTGAAAGGAGGGACTACAATACGATAAACTGACTAACTCCATATCGATGACCAAATACAGCTTAGTAGGTCGTGGTCTCGTCAACACTGATAGAGAGTAATCAGGCTCGAATGTCAGACAGTTTTAACTGTGTCCCGATGGTCAACGCCTCATCTGCGTCTATTTGCATTCTCTGCTACGAGGAACATGGTTGTCATCTTAGAGCAAAAACTAGAGAGGAAGTGAACAAAACCACCAAACAAACATGTATAAATGGTTACATAACATACAGTGCCCTCGAAATGTATTGCCACCCTAAGTGAACATGGACTCCATCAATTACCAGCAGATGGTAGATAAAAATCTAATAGTCCCTGCCACAAAGCTTAAGTTGGGTCATGGTTGGATTTATATTAAGGAAAAGAAAAGGCACGTCTGAGGCTCTACAATTAAAATGCATTGCAAATGCAGTACTCTTCTCCATATACTTTTTTGAAGGAGTAGTGTAAAGAATTGAGGGAAAATGCAAAGACAGAGGCTTTGAGTGAGAGATACTGTGAGAAGCAGAGGAATGGAGAAGCACTCTGAATTTGTAGAGACATTAGTCATTAAAAAAACAAACAAAAAAAAACCTGAACTTTGAGTTAGCTTGTAATTTACTGATATATGTAAATCTTTTTTACGTCTGTCGGCATCATTAAGCAAAATATTGACAGCAAATGTGCAATAAATGTCCAGTAGCAAAAAAGTCTTACTTGGCACCGCAGCATGGGAAGGGGGGTCAAATCGGTTGTGCTGCTGCGCTGCTTTCAAACTGTAGGGGGAAATTATGAGACATTTATTCACCCATCAGTCGTAATACTACTTGTAGTTAAACTTAACTGACACTCAAGATTCTCAACGGTTGCTATTCTTGGCCAACATCTACCATGCATACCGTGCTTGCTAACATTAACCAATAATCCAATCTTAATACAGGTTGAACCTCTATTAAAGTTACAGTATATTACATTTTTGACCCATGTCCACTGAGCTACCGACCAAGAGTTATCCGATAATTTGGAACAGATGTTGGACTGAAGCCCTCCTCACACACAGCTCGCTCTCTGTTAGACATCTTTGTTAACTAAGTTACTACAGTTGAGTGAAGGCTGAGAATCACTGCTAATTTAAAGGATCCATTACCAGGAAAACACATCTTTCCCCCAGTTATTGCATGTATACATTCGTCATCCCTCACTCTGACAAAATCTGAAAAGTTTTGAAGTCAAAGCAGCTTCCCTCCTCCCTTTTTTCCTCATCACATATGATGTGTGTATCTTCATTGTAGCTGAAAGTGAGCCCGCTATAACTATGGAAATACAGCATGTCAGGTGAGCCAGTGGGCTGTGAGGGTAACGTTTACGTATTGGGTACATTGCCATGTTTCTTTTCAACTGCACCACACTCCATACAATAGCTTACGGTAATGTAATGATATCATTGAGGTTGGGGGAAGTTGTCAACTAATGCCAAAGTTGACATTCACAGACAATATTAAAGTTGCGGGTTCCGTAGTGTTGGAACAACACCCTTCTAGAGGCTCAGGTTTTTAGCTCAGCCAGCTTTGTACTGGCCTAAGTTGGAGAAAGAGTTTGACGTGAAATGAGCACGCAGGAATAGGTTCGAGGCAGGGGCTGCAGGAACATTATCAACAAAAATAAATACAATCCACTTGTTCCTCTGTGATTCATCGCTCGATGGAATGTTAAAGACGTTTTTATGTGGATTCTGGCAGCCAACTACAGAGCTTTCCTGTGCACCAGAACCTTTAGCTCTTGTGTGCATCTCAAAGCCTAGGCTGCGTCCTTCGAAGGCTGCAATTTTAGGGGTCGTCACTTACTTCCATCTGCCAAACTAACATTTAGAATCAAGGATAAGGTTAAATTTATGCTTAGGTCTTCGGTTAAGGGTTAGACTTAAGGTTAAAGTTAGAGAAACCAGTGACAACTCTATTAAACCAAAGCTGTTTAATTGAAATGAAATTACGTTATGTAAGTTCGCAGAACAAATTAAGCGAGGAAATTTACAGTTAAAAGGTACATGGCCTCGAGTAAAAAAAAAAAAAAAAAAAATAGGGCCACAGGCCCTGTAGCTCACCTGAATCAGCTGTGGTTACAATAAAATTACATTATTTGGGCAAGTTTAAAGCTGAAAAGCAAAGGTAAAACCTTTTATAGGCATGTGATGTATCTTGCTACATAATACCTACATGACAAATTTCAACTGAATATATGCATAAATAGCTTTCAGATGGCCAGTTATGGGATTTTCAATATGGCCGGTATGGCGGCCATATTTAAAATTGAATCAGAGCGCCTTGAACAAATTTAGTGTCCTAATGAGTGGAAAGATGCTTGTCAAGTTTCAGCTTCATTGGTCAAGTGTTTTGGAGAAGAGGAGTTTTAAAGGTTTCAGTGTAACTTAGAGGGGTCGTACAAAGTTGAAGGTCAAAGCAAGGTCAAAATTCAAAATACGGAAAAACTCGTATTATATGTGATGTATCTTGCTACATAATACCTACATGACAAATTTCAGCTGAATAAATGCATAAATAGCTTTCAGATGGTCAATTATGTGATTTTAAATATGGCCGCCATGGCGGCCATGTTTGAAATGAGATTGAAACGCCTTGGACAAAAAATAGTGTCCTCATAGGCAGGAAGGTACCTGTCAAGTTTCACCCTCATTGGCCGAGTAGTTTCGGAGAAGATGATTTTGAAAGATTTCAATGTAACTCAGTTGAAGGTAAAAGCAAGGTCAAAATTCGAAATATGATATGTGATGTATCTTGCCACATACTAACTACACAGCAAATTTCAGCTGAATATGTGCATAAATAGCTTTCAGATGGCCAATTATGTGATTTTCAATATGGTGGCTGTGGCCACCATGTTTGAAATCAGATCGGAGCGCCTTGATCAAACTTTGGTGTCCTCATGGGTAGGAAGATACCTGTCAAGTTTCAGCTTCATAGGCCCAATGGTTTCGGAGGAGAAGATGTTTACGGACGACGAACGACGGACAAACAGGCCATGACATAAGCTCATCTGACTTCGTCATGCAATCTAATTCTTTATTTTACAAAAAATCATATTGATTAAATTTTCTGATGTGACCCCATTCATTCTTAATTAAAATGGTTTTTCTTTTACACTTCTCCTTTCATATACTAATGGCAACCGTGCACTTGTGCCCCGCAAAGCAACAAGCTTTATTCATATTTCACAACATACACACTTACTTTATGAAGCTTATGCCATGTTTTATGTAGACTGCATACTTTTATAAGCAAGTATATTAATATATACTGACAAAATTTAAGTGCTAGCCTATTTCAAGTCTAGCTTGTACCCAGAAAAAAACACTTGACCTAACAATACAACATACAATGTAAATTCAATTCAACAATGAAATTAACAATACAACATAACAATAGGCACACTAGCAACATTTTTGTTTGACTAAAAAACAAGTAAACTGTCTACTGCAGAAACTTTAGAAATAAATAACTGTAAATGTCACCTTTGAAGAGAAGCGTCTCTTTTCGCAATGTGTGCTTTAAGTTCAGTTATTTTTCTGCAAGGACAAAAAGCATATAAATATTACTTTCAAATGAACATATTTCATGCAAAACAATGAGCCACAACATTGTGACAACTCACAGGTGAAGTAAATGATTTTCATTATTTTGAAACAACCCTAGTCTACATCAGCCTACAGACCTTTGATATTAAGCAAACATTTGGTTCTCATTGTCAACCTGTTAGACGAGCGTGAAATGGGACCTGAGTGACTTTGACAAAGGCCAAATCATTATGGCCAGACAAGTGGGTTGGACAATCTCAGCGGCTGTAAAGCTTGTGGTGTACTCCCGATCGGCAGTGCAGAGTATCAACCAACATTAGCCCAAAGAGGGAAAAACAGCCCCGCGAAGCAGGCTTTACCCCTCAGCCCCTGGATTATTTCGAATGAAAATAAATTGACGAATGCCTTTGCAATCTTGTTTAACACAGGCTTCCAGCTGCTGGAGAGTTTTGAGTCTCCTTTGACGGACTTTTTGTTTAATTATGGGCCAAATGTTCTCAATCGATGAGAGATCAGGACTGCAGGCAGGCCAGTTCAGCACATGGACTCTTCTACTAAGAAGCCATGCTGTTGTAATAGCTGCTGTATGTGGTTTTGCATTGTCCTGCTGAAATACACAAGGCCTTACCTGGAATAGATGTCATCTGAGGGGAGCATACGTTGCTCTAAAACCTTTCAGCATTCATAGCGCTTTTTAAAACATGCAAGTGTCCCACACCATATGCACCAATGCATCCCCATACCATCAGAGATGCTGGCTTTTGAACTGAACACTGATAACAGGAGGGGTCGTCTTTCTCCTCTTTAGCCAGGATGACACGACGCCCATGATTTCCAACAAGAATATCAAATTCGCCTGACCATAAGACACTTTGCCACTTTGCTACAGTCCATTTTAAATGAGCTTTGGCCCATAGAACACGGCGGCGCTTCTAGATCATGCTCAGTAATGGCTTCCTTTTTGCACAATAAGGTTTTAGGTGGCATCTGTGGATGGCATGGCGGACTGTGTTTACAGACAGTGGTTTCTTGAAGTATTTCTGGCCCCATTTAGTTATGTCGATGACAGAATCATGCCGGTGAGTGATGCAGTGGCGTCTGAGGGCCCGAAGTCCATGGACATCCAGTAAAGGTCTTTGGCCTTGTCCCTTACGCAGAGAGATTTTTCCAGTTTCTCTGAACCGTTTGATGATGTTATGCACTGTCGATGATGAGACCTTCAAGCAATTTGACGTTGACGAGCATCGTTTTTAAAGTGTTCCACAATTTTTTTATGCAAGCCGTCACAGGTTGAAGAGCCTCTGGCCATCTTTACTTCTGAGAGACTCAGCCTCTCTAAGACATCCCTTTTATAGCCAGTCATCTTACACATCAGATGCCAGTTAACTTAATTACTCGCTAAATATTAATTACTTTTTCAGCCTTTTTTTTTCCTGTATCCCAACTTTTTTGAGACCTGATGCAGCCATAAAATTTAAAATTGGCTCATTTTGTGGATAAAAATATAAAATGTCTCAGTTTCAACATCTGAAATGTTATCTATGTTCTATTGTAAATAACATATTGGCTCATGTGATCTGAAAGTAATTGCATTTTGGTTTTATTCACAATTTACATTTCGTCCCAACTATTTCGGAATTGGGGTTGCACAATAGTGTTCAGAAGCTTTGCTTCTTAAAAACCCAAATAATAATAATACGGGTTCAAGCACTTCATGTTTGGACCCCAATCACTGTATCCAGTATTTTTGGGGATGCCATAATGTAGCGCTTATACTTTATCTGTGTTGTAAAAAAAGAAAAAAAATGGCGGCCCTTACTTGTTCATCATCTGCATCTCTTGTTTCATCTTGCTCATCACTTCTTCCAGTTTCTGGCTCTGAACAAACACATAATAGTCTTTGTTACTAAAAAACTGCAAACAACTCATTCGCCTGTTGTCATTGGTCTTTTTGTAGAACAATTCACATTGAAAAGCACGCAAGGCCAGTCAAAATAGGATGAACTTGAAAAGTCCATGCAGCAGTGGACAGGTCTCCCCCAAGTGTGTACAGGAAGTCCCCAAAGGCTTGGTGTTTCAGAGGGCATTGCCTTACATCCTGCATCACATCACAAGTTTTCTGTGCCTGGTGCTTGTTCTCATCGGCTCGTACTGGGTCACCTAGCTTTTGGATGAGCTATCAAAACCGTAACCAAAAAAGTACTGTAGTTTATAATCGTTGCCTGTACCCTAACATGAAACGCACAGGAGACATGATGCCTAATCGCTACTTCTGAGATTATTTTTTTTTCAATTTTTGTCATCATTGATTCATGAAGATTTTTCCTCACTGCACAGCTTGCGTTGCTGTTGTGCTTATTAATCACACTGAGTCCCCCTGATCATCAGTGCTTCAGAAGGCACTGCACTGAAATCTGACATTTTTTTTAATTAACCACATGGGCAGGACTGTTTCGGAAAACCCTTGCCAATGAATATCATTCATCACTGCATCCACATTAAGAGAAGAATAAATGATACACCGAAGAACGTCGAGAAACACCGCTGTCTTCCCTGTGCTTGCGCTCATCTGAAAAGGACCAACGTAGAGTGCAAACTAGCTTATAGACCACTCATTCTTTCAACATGGTAATAATGGATGTTGTGTTCCTCGGGCCAAAGACGAAAAAGGACTAAGTAAGTTCCTAACATAAGGTTCAAAAGCCAGCACTTCTTATGGTATGGGCATGTCAAAATGTCTAAGGTATTGGTGACTTAAATGTCTGAGCCAGAGCCATTGACGCAGAAGGACATTAGACCCATGAAGTAAATTTTCACTAAAGTGTTCCGTTAAATAGGCTCAAAGTCAGAAAAAGTATATTTTATATTGCAGGACAATGTCACATGCATATTCTGTATCTGCTGGTTGTAGCGCTTCACTAATGCTGCATCACACACATATTGAGAAAAATATTAAACCCAGGAGGCCATTTTTTTATGGCCACAGCATTAAATCAAATGGAAAATATCTAGTAAATCATTTTTTACACATTTCCATACAATTCCTAGGACATATTTGGCATTGTTGAAAACCTTGAGATCTCCAACAGAATTTAAAGTAGGCCTGAAGTTCAACAGGTTTGACGAGAGCAGCCACATCTGACAAACCCATACGTGGGTCTGAGGGTTTTATGGCGTTAATGCATTTTGGATCAATATATCCTGCCTTCCACATGACTTTTCAGGAATTCCCCTGCTTAATTCAACCAGGCAACAGCAAACCCATTTTTGTCAACAGTTTATTAGTCTTATAATGCCGTAGTCCCCACTTTTTAAGAATGTGTTGTGGGCATTGTATTCAGAATGATCACGTACAGCATTTCCCTGAGAAACATTGAGGTTGGTCATTGTTATGATCCAGACCAGGAATCAAGGACGAAGGCAGAGTACAATTCAAAAATGGCCTGCTGGCCTGAAGGCCTTGTGTCCCCTGTCGCACAAGTGACCAGAAACATGGGGCAAAAACTGTTTTGATGGCTGAAAATAATGTGGTGCACTGAACGACTATTAATGTGAAGTACAATGACACTGTAGCTCATTGGTCATTGGTTGAACAGAGAGATGGATGAGGGATGGATCATTGTGATATGAGCTAAATATAACCATGGGTCATGAGAGAGATTACAATTTTCATGACTTGTGCATGATGGACGCATCGCCAAGGCATAGTTTTGTGCCCATGGCTGAGATCTACCTAACAAACCAATAAGAATGTCATATGAATTTGGTGAGCCTCCATCAAAGCTGTCGAAAGTTATTGCGAGTACACTGTTCCTCACATCTTTTTGCTCAGTGACCTTGAAAACCAGGTCAAGGTCACTCATCATTCAACTTGAGCAAGGCCTTCACGAGAGGCATATGTGGAGTGAATTTGGTGATCCTCCATCAAAGCTGTCAAAAGTTATTGCGAGTACACTGTTCTTCACATGTTTTTGCTCAGTGACCTTGAGAACTGGGTCAAGGTCAATCATCATTGAACTTGAGCAAGGCCTTCACGAGAGGCATATGTGGTGTGAATTTGGTGATCCTCCATCAAAGCTGTCAAAAGTTATTGCGAGTACACTGTTCCCGCACGGACGGACGGACAGCATTGGGACTGGGAGCTTGCTCCTTACAAACTGGACTGAGAAACAGACTTGGAAGGGCTCACAAGAATATGGTCCTTTTTATTTATTTATTATTATTAACTTTTATTAGTACCTACTTGGCCAGGGTTCCAGGCAAGCAGAGTTGATCCGAACATGTGACGTTGACAGACTGCAGGGCACTGATTGGGCAGGCCATCCTCAAAAATATGTCTGATGGGCGTAACCTGACTGACCCATCAAATTACCACTGACCAAAAAATTTTTTTCTGTTGTTTAAAAGACTCCCCCCCCCCCCTTATTGATATTTGTGATGCCCAGAGTGGCATAAAAAGTTATCTTATCACAGAACTGAAACACGTGATAGTTTAATCGTTAATAGACAACAAACTTAATTTCCGGTAGCGCCTGTATAAATTGGAAACTCTGCTAGTCTGATCGCTGTTGGCTTTTTTTTTTTTTGGACTTTAATGATGGCCAAGAATTAGCTATTTGCTTTAAGAAACATCCATTCAGAATCTTCTTAATTCAGTGCAGACAGAGAGAACCTCTATCAAATTGGTTTTGTCTTACTCTTTTATGTTGGATTTCTGATGTGTGACACAAATAAACATCAAACTAGCAAAAGACATTCAAAAAATTTTATTGAATGGCAATAGCTTGCTTCCAAGATCAGGCCGGGAATCTCGGTAAGCATTAATATAAAGAACAACGTATTCACAAAAAAAAAAAAAAAACACCGACCAACCCTGATTCTCAAAACAGGGTCGGTGTTACGCCCGATATTTTTAAGGATTGCCCCACAGAATGATGACTCCACCCACACTGTGGTGATACTTAATTGTAATGGAAAACGACCAAAACCAAGAGGAGTCGAGTCGATTACTGCAGAGGTGAGTAGTGCTAAAACTGTGTAATGGGAAAGCGGCATTATTTGAGCTGGGTTATCTTGAACGTGGTCCCAATGCTGGACCCTGAATCTGCTCGGAAGCTTGTTCAGGTTAAATGAGTAAAGAGAAAAGCTTATGCATACTGCTGTCATTTAAGGTTACGCTACACTTAATAAAGACAAAGGCCTCAATCTCACACTCAGCGCATTGTGGCGCAAAGTGTGACGGAAGTGTCATTGCTAGTTTATGTACTGACAAAGTTGTCTTTATCCTGTCTAGTTGCGAGTTTGCAAAATAAGAAACGGAGTTGCACCAAACTAAACGCACATGGGCATGTTGGTCTTAAAATGAGGCGAGGTCAAGCGCATTGATAGCACTTTGTATTTTGTGGCACCTGAAATAGATTGCGCAACTGACCAACAGAAACCTGGTCTAAAGTCAACAATAAGTTTTTAACTGCTATTTTAAGGGCGTATTCCATATTTAGCAATAGAGACTCTTTAAAAGCAGCTCTTACCTTCTGTCTGAAATGTGCAAGTAGTCTCTTTTGGTGCCTCATCTGAAATATTAAAACCTGAAAAATCAAAAAGACCACAAGTCAGGGACAATGTGGGGTCTCTGAACTTCTCAAAGGCTACAGGGAAAATTTAAATGGCTGGAGACAGGCTAGAGGACAATTTCCCAACGCAACCCTAAAATCCTGGAAGTGAAAACAATAGAGCTGAAATATATGATCAAAATGCCTGCCTGGTGGACTTTAAACGATGAATCATTCCGACAAAACAAACAAGCGTGCACCTGCTGTGGAACTATGTTCATTATCATTCAACCAGTCTTGTAGCATGTCTATGGATCCAAAACAAGCAGACATGAGAGGACAAGAAATCGCAAGGGCAAGTAGTAACACCAGCGAGACTCCTCCACTGATGTGGATGATAGGGTTGCCAGATGGCCAATGCTTGGTCCAGGTATAGTCAGAGGAGTCAACTAAGCGGTTAAATGACTAGTCAAAATCATGTTACAAATAATATTCCACTAGCTCTAAGCCAGGAGGCATTTCCCAATCATGGGTGTGCATTTGTTGATTCAACAAGATAAGAGCATCAAGCCACGTGGTTCATGTATGTGTGTGCATGTTGTCCAATTTTACCTGGGAGTTACTGTGGCAACTGTAAATAATGACCTCAAACTACGTCGAAAAAACACATGAAAAAGTCTCGTCCACCCCACAAAAGTCATCAAACAGTCAATATTAGATGTGGCACATAAGGAACTGAAAGATATGAATAATTCAGCTTTGATCCCCCCCCCAATCACTCATGAGCCCTCCAGAAAAACTCAATCAATAATTTGAAGCCTAGAGTAAGAAAATTCCCTCTCCTAGCAGGTCCCTTCACCTCAAATGTTTCTCCCAGCTCTGGTAAAAATCATCAAATAGGAAAGTATATTTGCTTCCATGTCTTGAATCTTGCTCTTGAGATTCACAACATGAATCTCACAAACATGTAATCTACCACATAAAGAGATCTTATTTTGTTCGCCTTTTCCAACTCATTGGTACTCCAGACAGAATGTCATTCAGAAGACATATGGAATCATTAGGTTACGCAAAATACCTCAACCTCTTTGCCATTTTGCCTTTAAGTGAATTATTCTGTAGAGAAATTTTCCATTTCTCTGAAGTATTGAGATGGAAGTTAAAGATGCAAAGTGTTTTTATTGGGGAGTTCAATACAAAATACGACCAGGCAGGTACACAACCACGCTTTTGTAGTTCCTTACGAAGGAACACTGAGGAACTCAAACTTTCGGAAGATATCCATAATATACAGTTTATCATTTCATCCCGAAACAATAGTCTATGGGAAATCAATCTCATCTAAATTTATCAAAGTTTACAGCCATGAAAATGCAAAAGCCATGCATATCTCTAAATGAATAACAGAACAATGGATCCTATGCAGAATTATATAATTTAAATGGAGATATTTTTGCACAAAAAAGTCATTTTTTAAATTCCTATTTTGGGGTACCCAGAGCCCCCTCATTTTAAGTCTAATTTTAAGGAACTAAGTAGCCAGAACCTAGTACCTGTGCAACCTAGCTATATCATATTCAACACATGGCAAGTGAATGGCAATTGTAATCCAGCAATTAAATGGCAGTGAGATCCTCAAGGTCTGAAAATCACGGTTTTAAAAGGGCTGACTAACACAAATTTACACCACTGTACTCAAAGAAACTAACTTGCTTTGGAAAATTTTCTGAATGGAAGCTGAGCCTTTGGCTCCCCACTAAAAGCAAGGATACACTGTAACCAACCATGACTACCTATAACATATTTTCAGAATGTAAGTGGAGATTAATAAAAATAATTTAAAAAATAATTTATAATATAAAATTAAAACATTTGTCTATTACCTTGTTTATTTCAGAAAGATACTTGTTTGCTACAACACTGACATCAGAGAAGAGGGCCGTTACTTCTGGTCGGCTCTGTGAAAACAAATTATTGTTGAAGTCAAACTTCTGTTTATAAAAGTAAACATGTGGTGTCATTGTTGTAATTTCTGGGAGAAACCCTAACAGATGCCGAATGCTTTATGCTGTATCTGCAAAGAAATGAACTGTACACCCCACCATGGAATAAGTAATGGGATGGCAGTGTCAGTTTTAGTTTTAAATCGCAAACTGAGAAAGACCAATGATACAACAGATGCCATCTACAAAGACTTAAAGGTCAACTAGCCATAATATGAACCGAAAAGTTTAATCACCTCCACCCAACTTATACAAAAGTACACTGCAAGAAAAGCACAATAAATTCATATACTACCCGAGCAGATGGTCACAGAGCACTTACTTTGTCCGAGAGGGGAGAAACGTGGCATTGTGCTTTACAAAACAGGCACTCTTCTGGCTTGCCTAAATGAGAAAAATGCAACACAGTGTGAAAACACAAAGTGTTTATGAAGTGGCTAAATTCCAATGTTTCCAGGTTCAGCAGCAGTATATCCTCATCTGCTCATTGGTAAACTTTGAAAATGCTAGAAAGGCTGCAGAAATAACTGGCAGCACATGACTTCAGGGTGATTCTCGCATTACGTGCGAACATTTGGATGGTATTCTTGACATTTTTCAAGGTACTATACTTTAATTGGGTTGCAGAAGGGGATCAATATAGGGCAATCACAAGATAGCTTGGCTGTCCTATCAATGCAGTACATCAACTTGATATTTGCCAAAAGCATTGGAAGTACAGGACCAGAATGAGGCTGCGTTACGTGTCTGACACAGAAAATGGGTCAATTGCTGCAATTTAATTTACATTCCAAAAGTTCTGTGATTTAACGAAGATTATGACACACTTGCGTCATCAACTTCAGCAATAGTTCATAGCATAGGCTTAGTACTTTGGTCACACATGTAACATCAAATGTCACACGTGTAACAACGCGTTAAGTTTGTGGCAGGTACATTTTTGGCTCTAAAACAGATTGTATTTGTAGTACTGAGAAAGTTATACCCTCCAAGCGTGGAAGGCGTGGTATTAATTTATAATCTCAGGTCTTTCATATTTTCCCTTGGATTTATGAATTTTATAAAAACTGTTGTTGCCATGCATTACGTGTGAGACTTCATTCACCACCATATATTTTGACCCCCTTAAAGAGGGCAACTTTTAAGTCTGCAGGTACTTTTGCAGCAAAGGTGAAAAATAACAACCTCAACAAAGGATTATTTCTGCTGTTGAGTTGACACAAAAAGATTATCTTAATTTCAAGCATGATCCATATCTCAAAAAATGGTGAAAAACTAAAGGACTTTAAAGTTGGGAAATTTTGCCCCAAAATGCATTTTTTAGCACTAGAATGCACTAGAATAGAAGTAGTTAGAAACATATGCTCTAGTTATTTGATGGAGCTTATTTGAAAATTTGCCCTTCTGCATTTCAAAAACCAAGTATTGGCAGGAAATAAATTCATCCACAAGCATTTATGCTACTTGTCATCCAGTCAAGTCCATACATATTAGGACAGTGACACTAATTTAATTATTTCTGTTTTGTACGCCACAATAGTTTCAAAATGAAACATGATGTTCTTGAAGTGCAGACTTTAATCCCTATTTAAAGAGGTCTAGTCAATAATTGAGTCTGAACCTTGACAAATTAAAATAATTTTTATGCACAGCCCCCCAGCCTTAAAGGCTCAAACGTAATTGGACAAAGTAACAAATATAATTTGTCATTTTTCAATACTTGGAGGTTAAGAATTTGTGGTCAACAACCGCCAGAAGTCTGGAACCATAACGCTGGTTTTCTTCCCTGGTGATGCTCTGCCAGGCTTCACCCGTTTTCAGTTTCTGCTTGTTTTTGCTGAGTTTTGCCTTCGGTTTAACCTTCAGCAAGTGAAAATCATACTACGTTAGATTCAGGAGAAGTGATTCAACTGGCCATGTAGAATATTCCACATCTTCCTCACATCAGTTCTTTATAATCTAATCTTGAGCACTCTCTCAGTGCGCTTTATGTCATTGTGACGTGTCGTCCAGTGAGAATTGAATCATTTGTCAGAAGCTGAGCAGGTTCTCCACAATTCAGAATTCATATTGCCGCTTTTGTCAGCAATCACATCATCAATAAATACAAGGGAACCAGTCGCATTGGCAGCCATTGGCAGGGTTTAATTTAATTCTTCAGCCACAAGAGGGCGTGCTTCAATGGCAGTTTGAGCTCTTTCGACGTCATATCGAGAGTTCCATTGAACAGATTCCAAATGCTAAAGCCACACTAGAATTCAACTTTGGACCGTGATTCTGCTGACGTGTAATGAAATAATAAAGGGAAAGTACGCATCTGGCCATCGAACGGCTGTGCCGCAAACTGTCCGATTTCTTGCAATGCCTTAAAAATGAGGGGACCACAAATTAAAAGTACAGTAATTCCTACACCTTGAACCAAATTTGAATGCAAGTACCCTCAAATTAAAGATGAAAGTCTGCACTAAGAGCTCATTCATG
The DNA here is from genome assembly GCA_029721435.1 of Gymnothorax reevesii. Classification (NCBI taxonomy): domain Eukaryota; kingdom Metazoa; phylum Chordata; class Actinopteri; order Anguilliformes; family Muraenidae; genus Gymnothorax; species Gymnothorax reevesii. The sequence continues at coordinate 108,530,206 of CM056579.1, forward strand.
ACTTCATTTCAACAGCTAAAAGGTTTTGTCAATGACAGAGAGCAAATTAAAATGTAGGAAAACAGGAGTATTCAACGAATAATTCATGCCAATAGCAGACAAATTCAGTGCACACGTGGGCAGCCATGTGTTCACAATTGTCGGAGCTTAACACTGATTTGTCGAACAATGCCTTTTATTTCCATGACCAAACATATAACTTTCCCCTTACTTCATTATTATTTGGGGGGGGAAAAAAAAAACATACCAAAACTCCAATTTTATATCAACAGCTGAACACTTCCCTGTTGCGAAAAACCCAGAAGAAGCAAAATTACACAAGCCAGCAATGGTTATTTTATTTTGGGTGACCCAAAATAAATCATAATGAACTAAATTGGCGGTTTTGTATTTTGAACAGCTAGGGAAGACCTACACAAAGCCATTTAAATTGTAACTCCATCTTACTTAGTTTTGGAGCTATGATACAAAATACACCAATTTTGTAACTCGTTACCTGGCCCTTATGCATGCAAGTCTATGGATAGGACTTATTACCTTCGCCAAACGAAGTTGGCAGGAGGTTGTGTGATCGGTGCCGTTTGTTTGTTGTGAACAAGATAACTCAAAAAGTAATGTACACATATCTCTGAAACTTTGTGGGTTTGTCGCTATTACATAAGGGATGGACCCTATTGATTCTGACCGCGATCAGCCAAACATTATGGCCGCCACAGCAGCCATCTTGAAATCCTATGACGTGCGATAACTGAACTTTGCTCCCACTCAGCAAGATTTGGACTGTGCTGCCTTGGCGGAGGTTTGCACTCTAGGAGTGCCTCTAGTTTAACTTGGAACGCAATACATGAGTGAAAGGAGTCCATACTTTTCAGTAAAGAATGTTATAAATCTGCATGCCGTAATGATGTCAACTTTTGTAGCCCACCTATCAATGTTTTTTGGCGTTATGACCACAGATAATACCGGACCTGAATTTCGCCCATTTGTCCAAAAGAATAAAACATTCCAGGACATGTGGAGGGGCTCCAGTGTTTTCTAACAGAAACTGTGGTTACAATGTATTTTTAGGCCACAGGGCACATCAGAGGTTTGCAGTGGGCAACCGTGCTTACATTACACCTAATCCATTAACCTTCTCATTTGATTTGTCACATTGGTATGGTATGTATGTGCGACTGGGAGCAAATCACGGTAAATGTTACAGGAGAGGACCCTGGAGTAAGATGATACTGTACCTTTCTGATAGCATTTCTGGCAGATAATGTGACCGCAGGCTGTCAGAGCGAGTCTGTGATTGGCCGTTGGCGGATGAAAGCAGACATTACAGCTGACCCAGTTCTGCATGATGCTGTGAAACAGTGTTGGGACAGTCCCACACAATGATCACCCATTCAATCACAGAAACACACATCAGTAAAGCAGGATTTTCAATCAAGAGGCATTACATCCAATTATTTTAAAACAATCCACAGTGTACCCTCCAGCCAAATTACCTCTGACATCAATGAACTAGAGAGTGTGTTTTCACTTGGAAAAATTAAAGCCCCTCCCCCACACTGGAAACCCATAAATAGCAAACACACTAGTTTACCAACTGATCAATGCATCAACTAATTTTGTTCAAGAAATTTTGAGCAGTTTCCAACTTACGGCCCAGGAACACTTTGGAAGCGCTGACACAGATGCCAATGGCTGCGTGAACAGAGCCAAAAACAGTGACTCCCTGCCCCCGCCCCCCCATAATGCTGGACCATATTTTTGCAGTGAACACCAAAATGTCCAATCAGAGAACTAAGTGCAAGCATGCTCACGCGCACTCAAACTCCATTCTCAAGCAAATACAGTGTGCTGCTCTCCTCCCTTCAGACACCAGATCTTTTTTTTTTTTTAACCCTTATTTAACCAGGGAAGTCCCATTTTATTTTGCACCTCCACTCCTCGCAAGTACAGCATGAGGCAGAGCAAACCCAAACATGTGCTTGCACAGAATGTAACTGAGGACCTCCCAGATGGCTAGCAGGAGGTGCCCGAGGTACAAAAACCAAACCAGCGGTATCCTTCTTGTATCTTTGAGCAGTACAGAGGCAATTATGCATTGCTCTCGCAAGGCTGATCGCCACAGTTAGCACTGGCACAGCTGGATTCAATCCAGTGCAGCAGTGGTCACTCCAGCACCATAAGCAGCGCCTTTGCCAAGTGAACCAACCGGGCAGCCAGAGGGTCAAGGTTAGGTCTTCAAAGTCTGCAGCTTATTTATACAGCTGAATCAGCCAAACTAATAACCCTCTGCACCCAAGTCCAGAGCTCCATTTCACAAATATGGCAAGGTAACTCATGCACAAGCAGAAAATAGGGTCTGGCAATATGACAGCAACAAATCTCCATCTATTACTTTTCCTCGGTACTAGAATAAGAAAATGTTCCACAAATTGTCAATGGAAAAACAGAAATAATGTCAGTGAAAGACAGCAATTCATGTTTAGAAAGTATATTGCTATTCCATTAACTTAGATAATACACATAAACATCCATGTGATGAATTACTGTTGGCAAATTATTACTATTGATGTCTCTATTAGTGGCACTGAATTTTGTAATAGCTCCAGAAAATATTTTGATCGCACCACTAAAGTTTGGTGTTTTTTCCTGCATCACCAGCAGAACAAAATCATTTTCAGCCCAACTAGATACTGGGCCCAGTGTTTCTAACTCATTGAAATCAACATAAAGAGCGAGTGTTGTTTATGCCATGGACTACTGGCTGTTCCAAAGCATACAAACACTGCACAATTTACGCTGAAACTTCTGACACACTCACTCCTCTGTTCGAGGCGAAGACTCACAAACTCAGCTGTCTGTGAGCACTGAGTACATGTATGCAGGGTTTGGCTGCAGTGGTGTAGAACACTAGACCAATTCAATCCTGTACAGAGCAAAAAACAACACTCACACCCACACACACCCACAGACCTAACATTTATTCTATTATTAATATCTTACACACCTCGAAGCTAGAGAACGCATTTTCTGCAGAAAAAGCAAAGCGATCAGAGCTGAATCAGAGCTTCTGGAGGTCCTCTGCCAAGTCAAACTCATGGGCTTACGCAGAGCGCAGCTGTGAACGTTTTAGTAAAATCTGGTCCGTCACTTTGAGAAACAGCTTTGTCAGATTGGACAAGAGATGATATTTTGTGAAAAGCCAGGGAAAATCTAACCAACAAACCATTCACTGTCACTCAGAGGAGTGGTTGTTTGGAAAAATGAAGAATATATTGTGACAGGTCAGGACTCCCCCTTGGCCTCTCCTAAGAGTAAAAGTGCATTGGATGGCTGGTTGAACTTTGCTTAACCCAAAACAGTTTCAAACCTCGACATGCATACAGCCGGCAACAGAACAGACAAATGGTTTAAACCAATTTGAAATTACATGTTTCAAAAAACAAAATAGGTGTGCATTGTCAAGGAGCAAGAAAAATCAGTGAAACCAGGTTTGCAGGCGATGTGGGTAAATTTGTAGTGGGTACGAAATTGGGTGACCTAATAATCAAAATACACTGATGGACTTTAAAAACTTATAACCAGAATAGTAGCCAAACTCGGACTCAAATTTGTAACTTTGACAAAATGTCAGATAACATCAACAAAAAAAGAATGACACAAGAATCAACAATGATAAATTTAACAACAAAATCAAAAACAAAGATCAACTCCATTCTCAGTACCGAGTGTGACCGCCATGCGCCTACAACAAAGCCATCACTTGTCTTGGCATGGACCGCACCATTCTGTTGAGCTGTTGCTGGGGAATGGCCTGCCACTCCTGGAGAAGGGCTTCTTGACGCTCCGCCCTCGTCCTGGGCGCTGCCGAGTCCGCTGATCCATCAGGTCCCACACATGCTCAATGCAGGTCATGCCATGGCTGAAAGGTGGCCATTCCATGACTCGCACACCATTTTTGGGCCAGGAGCTGCTGGGTCACATGTGCTGAGTGAGGTCTTGCGTTGTCTTGCATGAACGTGACCTCAGGATGGTCTGAGATGTAAGGCACGACGTGCGGTCTGATGACAAGATCACAGTAGCGGGCTGCATTTAGATTTCCATTCATAATGACCGGGTCAGACCTCCAGCCATACCGAACAGCACCCAAGACCTTCACCAAGCCTCCTCCAAAGCCATCCGTCTCAGCAACGCAGGGGGCCGTGTATCTCTCACCATGTCATCTGTGGACCCTCTGGGTCAATCCATCTCAAATGATCCAGTGCCAGAAAAAAAATGCTACCACTAAATCACAGATTTTGATAATTTTTTCATATATTGTTGGTACCTGTAAGATAGGAAAACACTCTAAAAAAAAGTTTCAGCAGTCAATTCCGCCCCGTCTCAGAATGGCAGCCATCTTTAAAAAGGGGGTGTGGCACTTTGCAACACGACAGCCGGCCTTTTTTTAAGTGGTTTTTCGCCGTATTTCAGCAGTAACACATGCTACGAAGGTGAAATTTGGCAGATTTATGTCATTTTTCATGGAGGATCCAATATATGCGATCAGATTTCTGATGGACATAATGGTTAGAGAGATATTTGACAAAGATCAAAATCTGTGATGTAGTGGTTCCACCCCTTGTTGATTTGAGAAGGATTGACGCCACTGTCTCCCATCATGTCGGTACAGACAAAATCTGGACTCATCACTGAAGACAACATTCCTCCAGAATCGGTTGGGGACTCGTCTCTGACTATATTCTTCAGCCCAGCGAAGCCTGGTAGCCCTGCGCCGTGCATCAAGCTGCATTCCAATACATGCCCTGTGGGCTCTGATCCCTCGCTCTGCAAGTTGGCGACTCACTCTTCTTCTGCTGATCTTCAGTCTGTGCATTCCTGGGGTCTCCTGGGCTGTCCTGGTGCAGGTTCGAATCCAATCTCTCAGATGGACGAGGCGGATCTGATTGTCCTGGGCTGGGGTCGTGACCCTGGGCTGACTAAGTCAGGGTCGATCATTAGTGCTTCCATTCTCCTGGTAACGAGCCACAAGGTTAGAGATTGTGAACTGGCTTACCCCAAAATGCTGGACGATGCGATTTTGGGATGTTCCAGCCATCCACAGCCCAATGGGGATCACGTTGGGGTCTGGAAAGGCGAGGCAAGGCACATATGGTGTCTTTGAACAAATGCTCTCGGGTTCTGGCCTTAATGGCCCCAAGGATTGTTTTAAGGCATTTGACAGCATTGCAACTGTGATGAGTGAAGCCGGACGAGGTTACATTACTAATTCCTCAAACCTGCTCCACAGACACGAACAAGGTCATTACCTCATGCACGGTTGTGTCTCGTTACTCAAAGACAACTTCATATCAATTATGTAATCATCTAATTAAAGTTCCCCTAACCCAACTATACCATTTCTGACTAGTCAAACTAATAAGTTTTTAAAGTCCGTCAGTATAGTTAAATACAAATGATTTAACATTGTTCTATTACCTATCCTGCAAGTTTTGTAATTAATGAGCAAATTATTCCTGAATTAGTCAGATTTGTGCTTTGCCACACCCATTTTATCTATTTGTAGTGCTCCTGAGAGGTCAATTTGAACAAAACTTTCAGGGTACGTTGCCGTTGACTGTGATCCATTTATGTGCAGAGTCACACCTCTTGAAATGTATTGGTCAATATCATGAAACCTACGTGCAATCTTAAAATGCCCAGAGCAAATTTTGATTAGCTAATGATCTACAAAAAAATAACTGGAGAGCGTAGCCCCACTTCCACATTTCTGTCTGCTCACATCCTTTCAGGTGTGATTGGCTAATGTTTGCGGGGATGGAGTGAAGACCCCGCCCACTGGCTACTGAGCCCTGGAGCTAAGTAATGGACACAAGCAGGAGGCAAAGAGATGAATATAACAGAACTTTCAAAATTCAGAAAAAAATGCACTAATGGAGATAACAATCTGAGGGAAATCACACACCAACCTGTAATGCTTATATGTATAATCAAATATTTAGGCTTTATAAGCTAGTCATTGCCTGGTAGACTAAATATTTCAGGTCACTCCTTACATTCAGTCATTGTAGGGCTGGAAAATATAAATATATTGATTTTGCAATATAAAAAGCTGAGCATTGCTACTCTATAGCCATGCAGGGTACGCTATTTAGGTCACTGCTAATAATTAGCCATTGCAGACTAAATCTATTTGTTGTGAGCAGAGCATAGACTGTGATAGTATTTCAGATCATGGCTTTTCATGAGCTACTGCTGACTAAAGTTATTCATTGAATAGCACTGTAAAAAATGTATCTGCTCTCTTCCTGATTTGCTCCATTTTTGCATTTTTGTTGCACCTAAATCAATTTCATTTGAACAAAATTGTGAAAAAATTTCACAAAGATAACCAGAGTAAACACAAAATGCAGTTTTTCAAATATTTCATGTATTGAAAAAAAAACTATTCAACCTTACCTGGCCCTATGTGAAAAAGTAATTGCCCTGAGTTATTAAATCAACCAATTCAACAATATTTAATTTATGACTGAGTTCAACTTCACTCAACACTCCCAGAGGAGATTACTGCCAGCCCTGTTAAATCTAAACACTAAAACAGCACCTCTCTAGCAATGTGAGAATCTAAAGAGATTCAAGAACAGATCAGAAACTAAGTTGTGGACATCTACCATTCTGGAAAGGGTTTCTCATCAGTTCTCTGGCTCAGGGACTCCAGCAAACCACAATGAGCCCCATACCAATGGAAAAACATGGAACAGGGGTGAACCTTCGCAGGAGTGACCAGCTTATGAAAATTCCTCTAAGAGCACATCAGCTGCTCACCAAGGACATCACAAAAAACCCAGACTCGCATCTAAAGAACTGCAGGACTCACTTTCCGCAGATAAGGTCAGCATTCATGATTCCACGACAGGACACACACTGCAAAAAATGGCATCCAAAGTAGCGTCACAAGGCGAAAACCACCACTGAGCAAAATCGACATTAGCTACCTGGCTGCCTAAGGAAGTTCAACTAACTTTACTTCGCACGCTAGTTCGCCAACTGACAACAGGACCGCCTTGCTAGCAAGAAACAGACAACAATTAAGTAGCTAACGTTAATTCGCCAAAACCAGGGGCCAGCTTGCAAGCGCTTTCCAAATGACCGGTTTAAAAGTAAAACACGGGTGATGACGCAGCGTCGTACCATCTCGAATATAGTGAGCTGGTCAGCTAGCGCTCGCTTGCTAGGGTCGTTTCCGATGCTGACCGACGGCTCTCAAAAACTGTTGCTGGCATTAAATAAGCTACTGTTGTAATATCAGTGCGATCAGTCGTTTTGCGGGCACAATTCTCTCTTCGAGACTGTAGGTTTTCAACGATCTGAGTTGGCTGCTGTCATGACGTATGAACAATTTCTTACCGTGAAAATTCCCGACTTGTTCACATTTTCTAAATATGTGCCTAAAAGGAGACCAAACGGTCCACCTAATGCTGTGAAGTTAAGAGTTATTTTCGACACCCAGCATCTCGGTCAGAGCGAATCGCGTCACTTAGCCTATAACATTTCAGAGCCGACCGCTAAGAAAACGCGGCACCAGGCTTTCAGTCGTAAAGGTTTCGTCGCTCTTCTTCGAGGTTTTTGAAATGTTTCATTTTGTTTATTGAGAGAACCACTCTAGCATCCCCCCCCCCCGCATTAAATGATATAGCGATTATTGTGTCCGTCCGTCCGTCCGTCTGTAATAAAATCGTTTCCGGACCAGAACTCGAAAACTATACCGCTTACAAACACCAAATTTGGTATGGAGCTTCTCCTTAAGGTCTAGTTTTAACTTTTGGGGGTTTCGGTCCGTCCGTCTGTCCACACAACATGTAGGTTACACAACCTACAGCCGGGGGGATCCGCCATTGCCAGATGGCTCTTGTTATCCCCCCGGCATCTAATGCGGGGGGATGTAGCGATAGCCATGTCTGTCTGTCTGTCCGTCCGTCCGTCCATAGTCATTTCGTTTCCGGGGCAGAACTCAAAAGCTGTTCAATATTTCTTCACGAAATTTGATGTGTAGATCTGATAAATCATGTAGATGTGCCTTTTGGTATTTAGGAATTTCTTGAGCAGTTAACCATGAATGTGGGGGGCCGGAGGGATATGCCATTGCCAGATGGCTCTTGTTAATAATTGAATGAGAAAGACCGCAACGCCAGAGATGGTGATTGTGTGGCATATCCAGCCTCTTCTCTCGTCAATCTTTATTCAACCAGACTAGAAAACACACCTGGCGAATCTTGTTGTAGCGCTTTCGCTAGCGCACATGTCAGACTCATGATAGTTTCGACACCCATATTTTCAACCGATTTGGCGGTTTATCGTTCAAGTGCTCGGTGCAGAGAAGAACAATGGTCTGCTCTTTTGGAAATTTGAGCTTTTGTTGGGCGCTATTAGACGAAATTGGCCCTTAGAAAATGAATGTGTAACTTTTAGTGCTATGAAAAAGTATTTGCCCCTTCTCGATTTCTTTTATTTTTGTTTATTTGTCATATCTGGGAAAAAAATTGAACTTGTTAAATGATGTTTAGATCCAGTGGGGCTGGCAGTAATAATGCCTGGGTGTTCATAGTGAAACTGAACCTAATTATCAATTAAAGTAATTTAACTGACTGTCAATTACTTTTTCACATAAGGTCTTGTAGGTTTGGGGTGCTTTTTTCTTTCAATACAAGAAATCATCATTTAATCATGCATTTTGTATTCTCTCGGGTCAGCTTTGTCTGATATGAAAATCTGTTTGATGATCTGAAACATTTCCAGCATGTGTGACAAATACACACATACAAAATAAATAAATAAATCGGAAGGGGCCGAATACTTTTTCACTCCGCTGTTGGTCTACTGTTGACATGCTACATCAAAATAAGTTCAGTGCGTCCTTTTGAAAGAAGTGTGCCAAGAGTCTGGACCACAGGAGGAAAAAGGTTGGGAAGCCCTGCTATAGAGGTAGATTTAACCAAGTAAAACAATATGGATCCATCAAAGCTACCATATTCAAATGTGCGGAACTTCAAGCCTATAGTGGAAATCCCAAGGTTTCTAATCATCCCAAATATGCCTTGTTTAGTTGCAGGGAAAGGTGAATGAAATGATGTTTAAGATTGAGTTATTTTCCATTCATTGTAATTACATTGTCCATAAAAACATAGTGCCCTGGGTTTGAATATTTCTGACAAAAGAAGAGTGATGCAACTTCAGTGAAGCGCTGCAACCAGCAGATATAGCATATGTATGTAACATTGTCCCACAATATGAAAAAAGCTTTGTTGACCTTGAACCCACTGAAGGAAAAAGTTAGCGTTTCTTGCATTCATTACACCATGCAAATTAAAATGGGCGAACACGTATGAAGTATGAATTGACATACTGCCGTAGTATAGATGTGGGTTTTCACCACGTACTACGTGTTGTCTGCACACATACAAGCAGATTTTTTCACAGAGAATGACACTGAATGGACAAGTCATTTCATTTTCTTTATCATCAGCTCGACCTTCTCTGCAGGAGCTTATCAGCTTATTTTCTCTGCAGTGAAGCATATGCATATGCACACAGGCATCCAGGTGTATAATTCTCATCGTGAAACACCCACCAGGGTTACATTTACCGTTTACAGTGTGGCATTTAACATGGGGGTTCAGATGACTCTGTTGTTGGCATTCTGCTGCCTGCAACTTAGTTGGGCAATGTTTTTTGACCTCAAACAGCAAGATATAAGGTGCATCATTGAGGAGGTTCCAGAGAACACAAGAGTGACTGGTGAGTTTGACTGACTCCGGAAAACCTTGTTGTCACAAATAAATTCTCTCGGCACAAATTCACTGAGCTGTTCGGTTAATGGTGCCTCAGAACTTATGTTTTGAGTGAAATACAAGCTTAAAAATAAGAAATTTGAAAATTCGTATCATTCATTTTCTGTGACCAAGGTTGCGGAATTCAATAATTGGGCACTTTAATTTCAAATGATTACTATGACAATTAGAACCTTGTGATAGCTTGTATAGGCTACCTGATTTATATTGAAAAGCAGACAGTTGAAAACAAGGCACGGCAGTACTAAAGATCCAATTTTTCTTGGTTTTGATATTTCTGTTTTGGAATCCTCCTGCAGAAGCCCCACACTGCATATGTCCTCAACCCACTGCAGTGTGTGAAACAGGCTTGTTACAACTGATAATGTAATAACGGACCAATTAAGTAATAACTGCCCGATAATGTAATAAAATTAACCGATAATGTAATAACTTCAACCGATTATGCAGAGGTGGACATTCCAGGGGTCAGAAAGTAAAAGTCCGGCCATGTTTTACCTCCAGCCATGAGCTCAGGCAGCTGATTTTCCTAATTTGTTCAACCTCTGGGCTGAAGGGATGCTGCAATTCTTAGATCCAGGCAGTTGCAGCAAAATACTGGGACGGACTTTTACTTTCTGGGGCTGGATTGTCCTCCTCTGCGATTATGTAATAGCTGCCTGCCCGATAATGAAATAATATTTTGACCAATAATGTAATGAAAAAATCTGCCCGATAATTTAATAACACTCAACCAATAATGTAATGTAGTCAATGGTCACCTCAGCTCATCCAGGTCGGTTTCCACGGGAGCCCCACAGGGCTCTGTAATCTCACCTGTTTTGTACACTCTGTACACCGATGACTGCAGGAGCACTAATCCAGGTATAACATACATTAAATACTCTGATGACACTGTGATCATGGACACTACAAACACGCCAGGACTGCTACAGTCTGAGATGGATATTTTTGCAGAGTGGTGCAGGAGGAACTGCCTCGATCTCAACCCTTCAAAAACTAAGGAAGTGGTTGTCGACTTCCGCAAGAACCCCACCATCATCTCCACTCTGTCACTCAACAACCAGCTGGTAGAGAGGGTTGAGTCATACAGATACCTTGGGACAATAATTGATCACAGACTCACTTTCCAATCAAACACTGAAACCATCTTCTCCAAATGTCAGCAGCGTCTCTTCTTCTTGAGAAAGCTCCGCAGACTCCAGGTTCATCAGTCAGTCCTGACAGCTTTTTACAAATGTTTCATTGAATCCGTAATCACCTTCAACATATCAGCCTGGTTTGGTTCACTATCTAACATCCATCGCAACCCACTAAACAAAATCATAACGACGAGCAGTAAAATAATTGGTCTGGAGCAGGAACCACTCATCCACATTTACAACAGAAGGGTTAAATTAAAAGGTACACACATAGCCTCAGTCATCACTCACACACTGCACAGCCATTACAGTCTGCTACCCTCAGGTCTGAGATATAGATCACTCACATTCAGGACTAAGAGAGCCATGTCAAGCTTTGTGCCCACATCCATCCGGCTCATGAATGCCTGACTTACAGTATGTGTGTACTTGTGTAAGTATGTGTACATGTGAATCCTTTAACCCGACCAGGGATTGCTGCTTTTATTTATTTACTTATTTATTGATTGATTGACTATATTTTAACAATTGTTTTTTATCCTACCCGTGTTTATCATGCTGACAGGCTTTCTTCTTTCTTCTCTCCAATTTCACTGTTTATTTGTTGATTGCTTGTGGTATATTGTGACGTGTTTCCTGGTTATGTGAACTGTACACGCACTGATGCTCTGCACAAATGAAGTTCCTAACGGATAAATAAAGTTCTTTGAAGTTTGAAGTTGAAGTTTGATGTAATAACTTAGTGCCAAAGGAAGGGGAATTAGAGTGAAAGACTATAGGGGCACAACGTGGGGGCTGGGATGTCTCACAGGGGCGGGACCAGAGACTGGAAGTGTGGGGTGGGCACCAAGGGAAAGGGTGAGGTGATGGCGACTGATCATATGGGCAGGACCTGAAGGGGAGAAAATGGGCGGCTATGAAGAGAGAAGTACTGCCAGACGCATTCAGCCAAATTCATGTGGGCGAGAGTGGGCAGCAGTTTTGCCAGATGCATCCAGCGAAATTCATGTGGGCATGAGTGGGCGGCAGTGTTGCCAGATGCGTCCAGCCAAATTCATGTGGGCGTGAGTGGGCCTCAGTGTTGCCAGATGCATCCAGCCAAATTCATGTGGGCGTGAGTAGACGGCAGTGTTGCCAGATGCGTCCAGCCAAATTCATGTGGGCGTGAATAGGTGGCAGTGTTGCCAGATGTGTCCAGCCAAATTCATGTGGGCGTGAGTGGGTGGCAGTGTTGCCAGATGTGTCCAGCCAAATTCATGTGGGCGTGAGTGGGTGGCAGTGTTGCCAGATTCATCCAGCCAAATTCATGTGGGCGTGAGTGGGTGGCAGTGTTGCCAGATTATCAAGCCAAATTCATGTGGGCGTGAGTGGGCGGCAGTGTTGCCAGATGCGTCCAGCCAAATTCATGTGGGCGTGAGTGGGCGGCAGTGTTGCCAGATCCGTCCAGCCAAATTCATGTGGGTGTGAGTGGGCGGCAGTGTTGCCAGATGCGTCCAGCCAAATTAATGTGGACGTGAGTGGGCGGCCGTGTTGCCAGATGCGTCCAGCCAAATTCATGTGGGCGTGAGTGGGCGGCAGTGTTGCCAGATGCCTCCAGCCAAATTCATGTGGGCGTGAGTGGGCGGCAGTGTGGACAGATGCATCCAGCTAAATTCATGTGGGCGTGAGTGGGCGGCAGTGTTGGCAGGTTATCAAGCCAAATTCATGTGGGCGTGAGTGGGCAGCAGTGTTGCCAGATTATCAAGCCAAATTTATGGTACTATTGTTATCATCATTAGGGACTGATGTAAGAGGTGTGGACAAAATAGTTGAATTTTTTTGCCTGTGCTATGCACTCGTTGAATTTAAAACTCACATGTTTTGTAATGGTAAAAGTACATTTGAAATCATGTTGCAGATTGCATTATTATATCCCCAAACACCGTTTCGGGGATATTATGTTTTTGGTCTGACCACCGCTGCCACGCCATCCTACGTGTTAACGCGATAGCTTCAGTAATATTAAGAATTTAAGAGTGGCATTTGAATCTAAGTTGTATGAACACTCACCTAATTGTAATCTATAATTTTCATGATATCCATAAATTTCACGATCTTACTTTCTGACGTTTAAAATGTAGCGCACATGGACATTAACTCTGCTGTGATTTATAATCCTTAAGATATCTTAACCATAATCAAACTGTTTTTCTGGAAGCTGGGGGCGGGACTCTGATAAGCGACCCTTTCGGTCATGATACATGTTGTGTTGTGTTGTGTTGAAATTGTCATGAAATGATTCTACAATCATTCCGAAATAAAAAGGAAAAAAAAAAATTTCAATTAGAAATTACATGTTTTGCATATAAGTAAGTATCATAAAGAGGAAGAACTGATTCGATTTTGGACAATTTATAATTTCTAGATTGGCCACCAGGAGCCAAAAACTGAAAAATCACTGTTTTTATCATATCTCTGGAAATATTTGTCCAACTAACCTGAAATCAAGTGCAAATGAAAGGTCATGACCTGAGGATGTGTCCCACGATGACATTATACATGTTTGGTTCAAAATTTTGACACAAGGTGGAGCTTTGTCACATAAAATTCCCCATTTTTGCCATATCTTTGGAACCATTTGTCCAATTGACATGAAACTATGTTCAACTGCAAGGTCATGACCTCACAACATATCACATGATGACATCATACCTGTATGGTTCAATATTTTGCCACCAGGTGGAGCTTTATGATGGAAAATGACCATTTTGGCCATATCTTCAGAACCATTTGTCCGATTGACCTGAAATTAAGTTCAAATGAAAGGTCATGACCTGAGGGGCTTAAAATTGTATTGGGTCTATTCAAGGATTGGGGAATTGGAGGATTGGGGGCGTTCGGGGATATACTCCAAGCCGTCGCCTCCAACGGCATAAGCCTAGTTTTTTGATTACACTTTACTTATTATTCACAACATAATGTTTTCTTTCCCACTGCCCTCAAACCTCAAATAGGAATGCTGATCCCCCAATTTTTTGGCATTTCGGTAAAGAGCTTGGCCATGATATACAGGCTGCGAGGAACCACACTCGGAATGGAAGCCAAGTAACATGGAAAGCGATTATTACTCCGGACTTGTCGCGCTTCTCTTTACTCAGGGATTGGAAACAATGCATGTTTTTCATGATCGTTTAAACTGTTTAAATGAAATAAGACCATTTGAAACGTCTTTATGCAATTCCATTGCTTTCAATCCCGCAGTAAAGACAAACGTGAGAATTCCCGAGTCATAATTGATTTCCATGTCACTAGCGGTGAAATCCACCGTAATGGATATGAAACTGATTAACTTAATGCACAATGACTTAAATTCCGCGAGTGAATTTCTTCAGTACGCGTTGATTGAACAATTGCTGACTACGGCACAGGAACGTGAATGCCACTAAGAGGCGAGAGACTCATGCCGAATGCATGAGATTTGGCATCTCTGAAACAGAGCACAAAGCTGCGAGTTTAATGATAACACTGTAGTACTTTAACTGCGTTGGTGCACATGCGCATAATTTATGTGTTAGCATTTGGCTCTGTGAATAGAGTGTGTTTCCTCTTTGCTTACATTAATGTTCATCAGACTGCCACTGGTGGGTAAATACTTGAGTATGTCAAGCATCGATGCACTTCTTGGGCAATCTGACATGTCCAATCGCAATTTTATAGCTTCATTAAGGGACATACTTTTCACTGCTGTAAGCACCGAGGCATCAACACCTTCAATGCTTTCAACAGACCATCATAAAGGTATTTAAACACTTGGATAATATCAGTTAGGCTGTATTCTCTCAACTTTGTGCAGCAGAGAATGACTTGATTGCACGAGAAAAAAAAAACTTCCAGAACCAACCCTGGAGAGTTAAGCTTTTATTTGCAGGATGGAAATGTGATTCTGAGATGGAAAATGACAGTTATTCTGAATGAAACAGACTGGAGGGCTGACAGAACTGATTATTTGGAGGAGAAATATAATGATGGAGAGTTTTTCCTCTTGAAGTGTGAGTCAAACTGTCAAACTTGTATGTTGCAGCTCTATTTTACTTCTAGCCAGCTAGCTAACTAGCCAGCTATTTCTTATTTTTATCAAAAAGCTAGTGTATCACATTGGCTAACAAGATTAGTTGATACTGCAATGTGCTGGCATTTTGCTTAATGAGGTGATCTGCGTAAGAATTTATACTGCATTCAACTGTAAATAGAATGCCTTGGATTTTCTTTCGTTTAAAATGCGAACAGCTATCACTGTGTTGCGAGTCATACTTGCTCCTTATAGGATGTGACAGCATTGTTACAAGCTTTCGTTTAGTTTGGATGATCGGAATTGTAAATAGCAAGCTTTCTGCTTGAGTGAACATTCTGACCGTAGAATAAGCAGTTCCTTGAATGAGTACATGTGCTTGCTGATATGGTTTTGTCAAATAATGGACGAAGCTGAACTTTGTCATAGAGAAAAGGCATGTTTTGGGTTTGGAGAGGTTACTGGCGACCACTGATGTCCGGCTGCGCCTATATTGATAAACTCATGCTACGTTAAACCAGAAAATCATTAATTCATATTGAATTTCATGAGTCAAAAGTTGATTTGAGTTAAAAATATGATTCTTTTTTGATTTGACAGTGCAATATTTTGAGGGCTGTTAGTGTTTGGGGAGCCATCGGGAGAGCTGTCTAATTTGGCTTCCTCTTTCAAAGCCAAATAAGATTTCATGCCCAGATAAGGAATTCTTGTAGTCAAGCAGTTTATGATCCCAGAAATATATAGCTTTATCCCCCAGCCATTTTTCAATCCTCAGTATTAATTTTTAAAAATTTCAATGAAGAATCTTCATGAAGACATTTATGTTTTCAGTCCCTTTTCTCTTCCAAAATCATGAAAATGAACTGAAATATGATGGAATACTAAATGCTGCAAGTGTATTGTCTCAGTTGAGCCATATTCACCCTCTCTATGAGGCTTAATCTTGAATTATAAAGCATTAAATAGTGTCACACATTAATAGCCATATTCAGTTTCTGCATGAAGGGGTTAATAGGGTGTGTGAGGGTACCACGGGACCTAAGTCCTAAGTAATTGTGACATCAACAGTTCATCAGCTGTTACCCAAGCAATGACGGGCGAACTGTTGACGTCACAGTCACTAAGAGTTAGGTCACATGCACAAACATAGAATAATAGCGTGGTATCCCCTCGAATGCCCTATTGCACCATTACTCTTATCGCTGGCCATATTCTATCGCTAGATGACTATGGATAGATGGATTTTCAAAAGATGCATCTGGCAGCACTCTGTCCACTCACCCCTTGATAACTTTGGCCCAACATGTCTTGCAACACTGCCGAATTAATACATACACGAATGAATTTGGCTTGATAATCTGGCAACGCCGTCACCCACTCACGCTGTCATGAATTTGGCTCGACGATCTGGCAGCACTGTCACCCACTCACGCCCAGATGAATTGAATGAACAGAGTTATTACTTTTGTACATTATCGGTTGAGTGTTATTGCGTTATCGGACAGACACTTTTTATTACATTATCAGTCAAAATGCTATTAAATTATCGGGCAGGCAGTTATTACATTATCCGTTGAAGTTATTACATTATCGGGCAGTAATTACATATCAGTTAATTTTATTAAATTATCGAGCAGTTATTACATTATTGGTCAGTTGTTACATCATCAGTCGTACACTGCCAAACAACTATGAACAAATAAGTACCAAATTTGCAAATAAATTCAAAAAAACATGCGCATATTTTCTTTTTTATTTCACATATACTGAAAACAAATTTAAGCCAGAAACTATTCAGCTGGATTAAGTCCCCCATGGTAAGCCTGCTCAGCTCATACGTGAGAAACTCTCTGCCCCACACTCCCATCACTATCTCTCTCCAGAATAAGTTGAAGGGCTTCTTTGCCTCATCATTTTATGAAAGCATAAATCAGTCAATACGTATGGGATACTAAGTTTTCAAAACTGTGCATCTTGGTGCATTTCTGTGCGTCTCTGCATCTCTATGCGCATTATTTATTGACTGAGCGAGATTAACTTTCCTGTGATATCACCTCTGGTCCATTTCATTATCAAAAAGAAAACTGAAATGCTTATCCCTACTCTTTATGGGCTGATAGACCTTGCCCTGCAGGTAGACAGTCACCCGCAGGAGAAACGATGGGATCGCTGTGAACACCTTCAGTCCTCCTTGCCTCCTGAGCCCTTTAGGCGCACAGCTAGTCTACCTGTTCACTGGCCTTCTTCTGAGCCCATGGAAGTAGACTGTCAGGCTCAACCAGCTTATTTCGGCAGAGCGTTCAGTTCTCAGTCACACCACTACACTGTTATAAACTGACTGAATTTAACAGTTAAATTAACCTATTGTCTCCTTGTTATTTTAACTGTAAGTAACTGTGGTTTATAGCTAACATACATGGAACCTCTGTTGTAAACTGATTGTAAAATTACAGCGAAAATAACAGGCAAAAAAAGGTTCCAGTTTATAATAGTTTACCTCTTTTTACATGTTAAAAGCACTTTTTTTTTGTAGTTTTAGCCTACAGTCTGGGAAATGATGTCCTCTGTGTTTGCTTTTTGAAATTCAAGAAAATATTAGACTTTTGTGTAACATCCCTCTCGGTTTTTTTTTTTTTTTTTAATAAATCATGAGATAAAAGAACCTTAATTTTGAATATCCATTCTGTGCTCTCCTCAGGGTATTTTTGGCTGGAATACTGGGACAATTTGAAGCCGAGTAACTCGCCACATCTTGGTTTGCTTGTTACGGTGAAAAGCCCAGACCAACAGGTGAGGGCTCAAACATACCGAGCCAGAACCATATTTCAGGAGTCATTCAGACAGGAATGGACAACACATTCTCATCCAGACTCATCCTAAAATGACGCTACCTGAACAAGCGTCAATAGATGATGAAAATAGAAGGCTTTTGGTGTCCTTATTTGATGCTAAGGGTTTGGGTTCTGGCTAAAGGTTTGGGGTTGGGTAGAAGGGTTAATTTTGAACTGATCAGGTAGCGGCACTATGTGACGCGTCAGGATGAGACTGGGCTCCAATAGAGCACCCTACGTCACAAATGGAGGGACTGACTTCGTGAGGCAAAAATGCACTAAGAGGGCTAATAGATGAGGACATTTCCAACACACTGTTGACAGGATGCTAAAGATATCATTAAAGCTTTGCATATTTGGCAGTTCAGATGTGTCTCCTCACAAGTAACTAGTGAAGATTTACGCCCCTTCATTTTTATGAGACTTAACTTGGACCGAAAAAGACAACTTGGCTGAATTTCTGATTAGGCGCTATACCCAAAAGCATGTTTCGTAAACTGCTGAAGTAAATACCCCAGCTGTATAAATGATTATGATGCACAATATGAACTAAACAAATGAATGTGAGTAAGGGTGTCGGCTAAGATCACTGATGAGTCATTTTTCTTTTCTTTTTTTTTTGCAGATTGTAATGTCAAAAAGATATGGCAAAAAAGGGAAATTTACATTCACTGCACATTCGTCTGGGCAGCATTACCTGTGCATGCAGTCCAACTCCACTCGCTTTTCCGTCTTTGCAGGGGACAGGCTGGTGAGATCAGTCACTTAACACCCTCGACAGTAATACAAGATTGCATGGTGGCTTAGTATCACTGTAGGAAAGTCATGGATCTAAATTCAGCCAAGGTCCTTTCTGAGGGGAATTTACATGTTTTGCCCAAGGGTACTCAGGGTTATGGGTTATGGGTACTCAGGTTTCTATCTACTGTCCTGGGCAAACTAGACGCTCAATTGCTATGAATATATGAGTGTATAATGCGTGATCCCTACTCTTGCTTGACAAAGAGTACAAAGAGAGTCCTAATATGGAAGAGCTGACATAATTCTGTCGAGGATTTGCCACCACCGGCAAAAGACAAGAAACCGGCGGGTACCGGGACCATCTGCCCAAAAGCAAGATCAGGGACCAAAACGCACAGGCTGAGAAAAATATAGAAAAACTTTCATTTAAATTATAAAATACATTTCCTGGAGGGGAGCAGCAGCACACAAGAAACAATCAGGGCTCCAGCACACAGAATACTGCTGCACCAAAATGAGGTGCAGCCGACCCTTAAATAACGGCACTTTACCTCCACCTTAACGAGCCTCGCCTGTTGCCCGTTAAGGTGGAGGCAAAGAATGCAACAGGGGGAGGGCCTGCTGGGCAGGACCATCACAGATTCAGACTCAGGGTTTGAACATATAGAGGGTTCATAGCTTCAAAAATGCCCAGTAAAATGAGAGAGGATACGGCATTCCAGCCAAATTCACATGGGCAAGAGTTCCTTGGACACTTTGGACTAGTAGGTCTACTTCCTGATACCCAGCAACTTCCATCGACTAATTTCTATGCATGTTTAATGCCTTGGGATCGGAGCATTTTGTCTAATATAATAACATAGTTTCACCTGAATTTCAGCGACTGCACCTGGATGTTCAAACTGGGGAACACACAACGGACCCAGGAGCTGAGAGGGTGAAAGACACTGTTCAAATCATGGAGTACAGCCTGCAGCATATAATCGACCAAATGCTGTACATCAGCCGGCAGCAGGACTTCCAGCGGGTAACATCTTCATCCTTTGATCCTCCGCAAATGACATAATAAATACGAAAGCCAAAAATTGCTTTGAAAATTGTATCAAAAATGAAAATAATACTTCAGGAATTCCCTTACGACGTGCTTAATGACAAATCTTGTCGGTCAACAACACTTCATGGAATGAGTCGTAGGGATATGAATTTATATTTTGATGAAAATTATTCAATAAGGCATTTGCGAGGACAGCTACATGTTTGTTTTCGTTTTTCCATATCTTTTGTTGGCGCTTGCAGCCACAGACGCTTTCGTGTGAAGGTCAACAATTAACATGGTCACCAGTTGATATGTAACGTGCTAGTCAGCTAGGTGGTTGGCTGGCTGACTTACTACATTCCACAAAGTTTGTTAATCATTATTCTCCTCCTTGGCCGCAATCACCTTGTTGTGGAATTCCTCAGCTGCCTGGGGAGTGTCAAAAGTGAACCTTATTCCATTTATAGTGAGTGTACGCTTAATGTGTAGGCTTATTTTTTTATCCGCCGCCGCGCAATTAGTGCGAAGCGGGGGATATAGCATTGGGCTCCGTCAGTCCGTCTGTACGTACGTTCGTACGGACACATATAATTGAGGCGGCGGGGGATATTGCCATGTTAGTGGCAAACACTTGTTTTTTTTGAGGGACAAGGATTATGTTTGTTAAAAAAATCATAGAATTATCTCATTCAATCAACCAAAAATTAATCAATGATTTTGGGTGCAGCAGAAATGATTTTTTAACAAAGTAAATGTTACCTGAATATTTGGATGACTGGGCTTAGTTATAGCCTATAGAGCTACTGGAGAAATCAACAGGACTCCCATCATTACTGCGGGAATTGCGGTTGTCAGGGTTCTGACAGAAATCGCATCCTCAGCAAGATGCAGCGCTACAACAGGATCAGTTCAGATAAACACGCATCCGCAATGAGCACTTAATCCAGAGGTCCACTGAGACATCCTCAGATTGACCACAGAAGCAAAGAGAGACTGCAAAAAAGAACAGACCAACTAAATCAACATCCAAGTGCCCTATGCATCGCAGACAGAGCAGCAAAGTAAAATAGCGGCAAAAGAAGCAACACAGCAAACCAGCGATGACAAGGATCTGGCGCATCGCATAAAAGGAGCTGAGGTAGCTGCAGAAAGTGTGCAGAGCGAACAGTGTGAAGAGTTGCAGAGCGTTAGCCTGACTAGCAGTTATTGAAAAGTGAACTCCGTAATGTAATGTGATGTGATGTATGTAAATGTGATTAATAGGTGAGGACGCCTGTTCTCTAAATTTGACCATGCAGCTGCAGCAAGAGTAACCCCACTGAACCGTTTGCGAGCCTTTCACGTGCACCACTTATTAAAAACCAATAACTGTGGATCTCAGAGGAAATTGAGGGGTATCACACAACAGTAAGCAGAGGAGAGAAAGAGCATCTCAGATTATGATCACAGAAAATTTCCGATGTTATTAATAATGATAGCAGAATTGGGAATGTTCAAGCTAAGGTTTTAATTTTATTTTGAAAACTTGAAATGTTCAGAGTCCCTCATGTTGATTGGTCATATCATCATAACAGTCTGTTATCGTACACAAAAAATAGGCAAATTGTCCAAAAATAGTTTGGCCCAGCACTTTGAGGTCCCCTCTGGCAGAGACCTCTGTCATTCTCACATGAGCTCTTCTGCGGATTGTGTAGTCTGTGGGATCCTGAGCCAACATGTCAGATGCGCATTAGAAACATAATAAAATTTTTACATGATAAAAAAGCACATCTAAAAATAATATTACTGCGGTGGTAGCGTTTAAGTTTTTGTTGTTTTTTTAAGAGTTTGATTGAACTGTGAGTAAAATGGTCTTTTCGGTTTTTCTGCTTGTGTGTTGTTTATTATGCAGTATTAAATCGGGGGAAGATGGTGGAGTGTAGGAATAAATAGGGAGCAGACAAGTGTAGGACAGAGTCATCAAACCTGACAGCTAAAAGGGATATATGGACCTGGAAAACCGTGATCATGTTACCACCTCCTCTTTGGTCAAATTGATGGTTATACAGCCAGGTTACTACAACCCTATGTGCAGCTATCCCCAATCTGTCCTAATATCACAGAAGAACAAATGGATTACTGAAATTTTATCTTCCATTTCAAAAGAACCCAATATATACTTTCCTATTTGTGCCGACATACTGTATACAGCACAATATAATCACAGACTTCCCACTGGTGATGTATCTATTTGTTTCCTCAGGAGCGGGAAGAGACCTTTCGTCAAATAAGTGAAGAAACCAATGGAAATATTTTGTGGTGGGCTATTTTTCAGACGGCCATCCTTCTCACCGTCGGACTCTGGCAGGTGAAGTGTTTAAAGGACTTCCTCATCGAAAAGAAGCTTGTTTAGAAAAGTCAAAAGCCACAAAATAAAATTTTTTTGATAACTCCAAACACCTTGTGCCTGTATCAATTGCAACTTTGAGAGAGTTCTGGAACAAGTTACAAGACACTCTGGCAATTTCTTGACATCAATGATACATACAATTCTGTTGGGCAGACAGTAAGAGTCAATCGCAGAACCAGGATTGAGGGAACACTTGTCTATATTTGGGGAGGATGAGGGACAGTCAATGATCTTTGGTCTGATAACTACAACAAGGACAATACTGGGCAGGCAAGACAGTGTCAAAGGGCAGGTTCTGGTTAAGCAGTGGCAGTTAGGATCCAAAGAGACATGCTAAGCAATGTAGGGAATCAAGTCTGTGGTCCGAACCGAGGAGTCAAGCTAAGTGTGAGCGGGCACAGAGGCAAGGATTCTTTGGGCTGAGGTAGAAGCCCAAAGAAGCCTTAAACAAATATGTATGCTAACTTAATGATCTAGTGTTCACACAGCACTTAAACACATGTAAAAAAATAAGTTTCTTATTTTCTTTAAGTTCCTTCCACTCAGTGCAATTAAGTTGGCCTACACAATTTTTTGGGGGTAATCAGGTTCCACAAAACATTTGAGTTCCCCACGCTATCAGGGTTAACGGTGAAACAAGACTTTTTAGACTATATTAGTTATGAGGTGAGGGTATATTAGAGGGCTCCTTTAAAGTGCTGTTGGTGTCTAGAGTTTAAGCGCACAGCTGCAGTTTGTAGAGGAGAGGTGCACATGTGTAGGAGGTGTGGGGAAAGATGGGTGTATAGAGGATAAGTGTCGTCTGGTTTTCACTGGAAGGGAAATCGTGAGACGGGTTCACAGCGATGTGAGCTAAGGAAAATCGCTGAGAGGTGGACAGGACTGGGTAAAATGTCTTCTGCAGAGGCGACTCAGAGAGTGATGACAGACAAGGAAACTGTGGGGAAAGAGCAGGCCAGAGTTCAGCCAGAGGAAAACAAAAGGATTATGAGGGAGATGACATTAGGATGAGTGAAAGCAGTTTCTTGGCCTTTATACATTATAGCAATGGTAATAAATTGTGCCTGCAAGACGGAAAGATGGTTGTGGATGCAGCCAGAGAGATGTGGGGATTGTATTGGATGTCAAGGGGAATACTGTATATACAAAACATTTTGGGAAGAAGATCTGGTGGTGGTCAGATTTTTGGCAAGTAAAGTATGGAGAGCTGTATGAGAGCTGGAGAGAGTATGGATTATTCCGGAATGAAGGTGGTTAAAAAAGTGTTTATACACTGCTAGTCCAAAAAAAAAAAACAAGTTGCTTTTTGGATTTAAATAAGCAAATACTTAAGAGCCTATGTTTGAATCATTATTGCAGTAATGAACATGTTTCAGCAAGTAATAATTCTTATTATTCATGTTGAACAATTCAAATTCAAAAAGGATATTACTCAAATTCAGTTTCAATGGACACATTACACATTTCTGCCCATATCTATATGTGACTCTCCAGCACCAAACCAGCCACACGGGTCAATTTTTCAAAGATAAGTTTTTGGGCTCATCTGAAAGGGCATATAATATGAGCCCAAAAACTCATATTTGAAAAATTGACCCATGTGACTGGTTTAGTGCAGGAAGGTCACATATGACATAATAAGGGAGGATTTTTTAAGCTTTTTTCGGGAAATAACTTAGTTTTCCGTCTAGTCTGGGGACCGAATGGGTAGGTATTTCACAAGCCCCCCTTCATTTTAACTGTCAAAAAATTTAAAATAAAAATATCCACTGGCATTTGATGCAGAAGCTTGTACCATGTGTCAGAACAATTACTTTGCAGTACAACACAGTATTATTTATAATTGAAACCAAAATCTCTCCATTTCTTGCTGTTTGGGGAGGTAGGGGCACAGCTTATTCTTGGCTTCATGGTATCAACTGAGTATTTGAGTATCACCCTCAGATGTAACACAGCTCTGGTGAATGAGTTTATGACCCAGGAAACTTATTGATTTACATCCAAGCCATTTTTTCCCCAGTATTTAATTGCACAGCAACTTCAATATTGAATTATCTTTGGATTTCTTTGCACTTTTTGTACACATATCACAAAAAATAAATGGAAATATGTTTCAACTCCGGGCATTACTACCTCACAGCGAGAAGGTCGTGGGTTCAAATCCGGCCTGGGGCCTTTCTGTGTGGAGTTTGCATGTTCTCCCCGAGTTGCGTGGGTTTTCGCCGGGTACTCCGGTTTCCTCCCTCAGTCCAAAGACATGCATATCAGGCTAATTGGAGACACCAAATTGCCCATAGGTGTGAGAGTGAATGGTGTGTCCGCCCTGCGATGGATTGGCAAGCTGTTCAGGGTGGGTCCCTGCCTTTGCCCGTAGTCAGCTGAGATAGGCTCCAGCTCGCCCCGTGACCCTAGTGAGGAATAAGCGGGTATAGAAAATGGATGGATGTTTCAACTCCAAATGATATGAGTGTCTTGCTTTATTGAAATCTCAAGTTATAAAGCCTTAAATACAGGTCAGACACACACAGGCAAGTACTGGCTGGATTTGGAATCTGCAGAAATGGGTTACAAAATTTTTTGATGTGCTCAAGAAGTCAACACTTTTCATAGTTTCTTGGTTTTATTCTATGACAAACCAAAACATACAAGTATGCAAAACAAAATGGCCAGTAAGTTTAACTCTTTTTAGGATGAATGAAGCAATATTTCACTGTGGTGTAAGGCTACCAGTGCATTTGACCACATCTGTATATATACTGTCCGCACACAGTACACCAGCTTTCTCAAATACTGCATTCTGGTGTATTTCAATCCATTTTTTCTCATTGCTAGTCTGTAATTGGACAGTACATGTAAAATGACGCTCCCATTGGTGGAGATGTTCCCTTCACAATCCAATAAGATGAACAAAATATTTGCATTTTGTTGGTCCAGTGAATGATTTCCAAGTCAATCTTCAATTTCTGACAATAGTCTTGCATGGTTATGAGATGAAATGAATGAATGCGAAAATATATTGAGGAAATATTGTATCTAGTCATATATTTATATCACATTGACAAATGTTTTACATTTAGTACCGTAGAGCAGCAGTAAAAAGCCTTCATTTGCATTCTGACTGCCAGTGGACTTCAGGAGCAGAAATAATGCTTTGTTGTATGTAGTCATTAGGTTTAACTACATTAAGAACACTGAACAAAAATATAAACACCCCAGGTCAAATTTTTGAGTTTTTATAAGCAAGAAACTGGACCCAGGATTTGTCTGTGAATAGCACTCTTCTCCAGCGTGCCTAGGGCCATCGAACATGTGCGTTTGCCCATGCGAGTCTGTTCCGACGCCGGACAGCGGTGAGATCCAGACCACGGTGAGGACGCCGAGCGCCCAAGTTGCCTTCTCGCAGGCAGTTACGGACTGTCTGTGGTGTGATGCATCTGTTCTGCAGACCAACGGTCTCATCCGCTGTGGTCACACGTGGTCGACGTGGATCAGGTTGATTTGCAGTACTGCCCGTCTGTCGGCTATCAAACGGCCTATCGTCCGATAGTTAAAGGGGACCTATTTTGCCGAGGTTATATTTTGATCTTGGACTCCCCTAGAGTACTCCTGATTGTTCAAAGTCCAAAACAGGGTCCTTATTTAGCTCATACAACCATCCTCAAAAAACCCCATTTGTAGTCCACTGTAGTCTCTGCTTGAAACGCCTCATTGGGGGGGCTCTTCCGCTATGGTCCCCACTCCCTGTGTGCCCACTTTCTTCTGACTGGCCAGCTCTGTGGAGGGCGGAGTTGGGCGGAACGAGGCTGCAGAAGGCAGTTTTCCAGGTCCGCCTCCCCAGAGTGAAACGTGAGACACGTCTGCCATCTGATATGGAAGCAGTGGGCAAATTCCACAATCTAACGTTATACTTGAATATAGATCTAATGAAATCAACTTGTTCAAATAAACGCAGCAACGAAAGTGGAGGACGCAGTGCGAAAATCTGGCAGCTCAAGCTCAAATTTGCTATCGGCAACAGTTTGCTACGGCAACAGTGGTGAGTACAGCGGTTTTTCTACTCTATAGTGAGGAAGCAGGGAAAGCTAGAATCCACCCCATTTAGACACATTTGCAGAACGGGTCGACATACCCACGTGTAGACCAGAGACCGTAGAAATCCAGTGGGTCTGAGTTTAAAGGGAAACATGGACAGTGAGGAGCAGCTAAAAGTGGACCAACAGCTTATGGACTGCTTCGGTGTATATTAGGACCTGCTGGTTCATGTGCATAGCTGTGGCGTGTTGTTGGTGTGGAGAAACAAACAGATTCTGCGCTGGTATATGACGGAAGGGCAAAAGCTCCAGGCTGAACGGCCCTTTTGGAAATGCCCTTGGTAATGGTTTACCCATTGCGTCGGAATGACCAGCGTTTCCTCGCGGAGAATGGGCGCCTTTTAGATAGTGTACAAGAGCTAGAAAGAGCTCCGGTTATGTTATGAGCATAATACAGGTTTAACAAACTGTAAGTTCCGTTTGCATGAACCGTTGCTTATGTGGAGCTAGCGAATCGATCACTTTTACAGGAAAGGATTTAATATTCAATCGCTGATTTAATTATCAATTGACAACAATGCAGAGAAATAGTTTGTGATACCAGACACGTTATAGCCTGTGCATTTCCCTATTGCTTTCACCAGTAGTATCAGGAAACTTACCCAGATATAGGAGAAGTATCAGGCAGACCCTGGTCATGGATAAGTAAAGCGATCGTTTCACAAGCACCAAAACACACCCCAAGCTTTGCAAAACCTACGTCTGATCTAACTACACCTCTCCGGTTAGCTTCAACTGCAGTGGCTGCAATAAAGACATGTTATGATGAAACTGTCACATTGATGCTTACTGAAGTAACACAAGCATACCAATCAGAATTCCTGCATAAAAGTTAACCAGGGGCATTTTTAATTAGCTGAGCAAGCGAACTAACATGCAGTAGCTCATAAGCGGTCATGACTTTGAATGTAATCTGTCGCGCGAATAAATTTGTTTCACGTCCGGTGTGAAAGCAGCTTGATATGCCCTTATTCGTGTTTTTGCATTGACTTTGAATGTAATCTGTCACGCAAAGAATTAGTTTTGCATCCGATGTGAAAGCTGCTTAACGCGCCCATAACGCGTGTATTCGCCTCTTTGCAATGACTTTGAATGTAACCTGTCGCACGAAAAATTAGTTTCGCGTCCCGTGTGAAAGCTGCTTAACGCGCCCATAGCATGTGTATTTGCGTCTTTGCATTGACTTTGAATGTATGCTAATCTGTCCCTTGAAAAATTTGTGTCGCGTCCGATGTGAAAGCAGCTTTATGGATAGTTCATGACAGCTAGAGAGAGCTCGGTTATGGTATGAACATAATACAGGTTTTACAGACCGGAAGTTCCGTTAGCGCGGACAAGTTGCTTATGTGGAGCTAGTGAATTGATCACTTCTATGGGAAAGAATTTCCTATTGGCAGTTGCTACGGGTATGGCAGTTTTTCAAAGCATTTCAACGTGGAGAGGTACGGCAGCCCCATTTCAAGCCCTGCCCTAACCTAACCCAACCCAACCCTAACCCTAACCCCTAACCCCTAACCATAATCCCGAATCCTTATCCCAATCCTTTGAAATCAACTGCTGTACCAATAAAAACTGCAGTCTCTAGACACTGCGTTTCCTTTTAAATCATTGCCTTTTTCGGCATTTTATTACCCACAACAACTATTAAATGGGGGATGAAATAATGTCACGGTTGTGCAGAGAAATCATTTGTTATACCAGACACGATAGAGCTTCTGCGTTTCGCATTGCTTTCTCGGTAGCACCAGAGAGCTTTCCCAGACATTTGTGAAGTATCCAGTTGATCCCGGTCATGGATATATAAGTGAAGCGATCACAAGCAGTCATAAACAAACCCAAACATGTATCCCAAGCTCTGCAAAACTTACGTCTGGTCTAACTGTGCTTTTCAGCCCAACTTTGCGGGCATATACTGCACTTCTCCGGTTAGCTTCAACTGTAGTGGCTACAATCCGGCAAGATTATGATGAAACTGCCGCATTGATGCTTACCGAAGTAACACAAGCATACCGATCAAAATTATTGCATATAAGTTGACCAGGAGAATTTTGAATTGGCACGGCATACAAACTAACATGCGGTAGCTGGTAACCGAGCGGTCATAACAGCTACAGAGACAAACCCTTGCTATACAGGTTTTACAGACAGCAAGTTCTGTTACCGTGCACCAAGCATCCAAATTACAAACAAGTCTAAAAAATTAGCTTCAAATGAGGTTCACACACACCTTCCGTAGAATTTCCCCTGATAACACTCTTGCATATTTAGGACACAAAAATTAGCAACAGTAAGTTGGTTACGTTAGCCGCACTGCTACAGCCACAATCAAGTGTCTATCATGTCAGGTTGGCTTATGCAGGAAAAGCAACTTGCAGCTTCTGTGTCTGTTGGTCATAAACAGTCGCAACCGATCCAGGATTTATCTTCAGATATTTTAGAAAGCCTGTGCTTGAGGCCAGTTATTAGTGCTAACTATCGTTAGCGGTCCTGCTAGACAGTAGCCACCCGTAACACGTGAGCTTCACTTACATCATTTGCTGTTATATCGTGAGTTACAGCTTGTGTCTCCGAGCGCTTGATCGATGCAGCTGCTTCAGGTTTGAGGAGCAGCTGAAACCCTTAACCTGTGTCAAATTATCTTTTATTAACAAAGCTGTCTTTGGTGAAATGCTGAGCACAAGCAGCTAATGTTCCCTTTGGTCGTGGCTGTTTACTGCCAGCAAACAAAAAAAAGTTACCCACTGATTTTTGGTGGCATCATCTTTTGGAAGAGAAATAGGTGTTTTTCTTCGCATCCAAAAGTAAACAGACAAGTAGCTTTGGAAGAGATACTAAGAAAACTGCACCTCAAATGATCTGCGGTTCTTCTTTTGTATTTCCAAAAGTGTAGACGCTACTAAGGCATAGTATGATCCGCCATTGTTAGTGCCTGCAAGAATAGTTATTAGTGTGGGCAGGTCCAGCGCAGTGGTTGGCTCTGGCTAGGTCTGTATTAATTGGACGGCTCCACCTGACGTCAGGTTTTGCCCAGATCTCGTGAAGATCTCAGGAGGAGTGTTCAGGGAGGAAATTATGTTCACGAAATCACATTCTTGGATTAGGGCAAAATCCCTGTATCTTATGTTTAGAAACTTTTCAGAGGTTGAGTATGGACAACCAACATTATAACATTACTAATGTGTATTAAAAGAAGGATCAGCATAATAGGTCCCCTTTAACATTCAGCTGCACAGTGACCGCTCTGGTGGACATCCCTGCATCCAGCATGCCAATGGCACGTTCACATGACCTGAGACATCTGAGGTATGATGTCTTTTGACAAAATTTGACATTTTGGGGTGGCCTTTTTGTCCCCAGTATAAGGAGTGTCTGGGTACTGCTCATTCTGTCTGATCTGGAAATGCCACACCCATGTACTGAGTGAAATCACTGCATCCCTGCAAATGCTCACTGACAGAGAGATGGATTAAAAAATGGAACGCAAATAAAGAAAAATATCCCCATTGTACAAGTAAATGTCAGCATATGCTCACTTAGATTGCATCAATATTTGACACGGGGCATTTATATTTTTGTTCACTGTACTTATATCTAAACCTGTATGGACTATATAAAGCTAACATTAACCCGGCCTGATGAGTAAAGACAGTAATATCCATTGACATTTGGCAAAACCTGGATTGCTGAAATGGAGCAAAGGCGTTAAAGTGGAGCTAAAGATTGCATCATTGAATGCTTCCATTGAAAATCATTCCAGAATGATGAGCAGTTGAAAACAGTAAATTCTGGGCTTCAAATTCTTGTTTTGAGTTAGTTTGCCGACAACCATAGCAACCCAGCATGGTTCTATTGCTGTTGAAGAATATGCTGCGAACAGACGCAAAAAAGAAAAGAAAAAAAACACCAGTTGCGAAAACACATACGTCTCCCATATGGACACAGACACGCCACCTTCACAAAAACATTGTACAAATAACAGCTTCATTTACTTTAACACAGCTAAATATTTCCAAAACCTGTTGCAGGACTAATTGCATAAACACCAAACACAAGCCCACTGCTCATGAGAAACACACACACCTGGGCATAAACAGTACCAGTCAAATGTTTGGACACACTTTGCTAATGTGACGGCACTCTGTTTTAAGAGAAATTTAGAAGGCTTAACTTCTCCATATAATCTCAAATGGAATCTTGTCAGAGGTAAACATTCAGAAGTTAAAAGAGAATAATTTTCTTGTCTGAATAGTGTCCAAAAATTTGGAATTCTCAAAGAAACCATGTTTTTCAAAGTAAACAAATAACAAGCGCCTTCCATTTTCCAAAAGCCAAATTAAAATCAAGCTGTTTTGGGACTTATTGGGCAAAAAGGTCAATGAAAAGCAAACCACAAGTGCAGCACATCTCTGGAAAATTAGACGGCTGCTCAGCTGCAAACTCATTACAGCCATATAACTGCCCTATTAAAAGAAAAACAAATATGAATATGCTCAGAAATTATGATAAAAATGCGGGTTAATTTGATTGAGTTAAGAATTAGATTTTTTTTTTCTCGAGATGAAGGGTGCTGGTTTCTTTATTCAGCATTGTAAGAAAAATGTGGGTGCGTCCAAACTTTTTACTGGTACTATATATATATATATATATATATATATACACACACACACACACACAC
Source organism: Gymnothorax reevesii (assembly GCA_029721435.1). Taxonomy (NCBI): domain Eukaryota; kingdom Metazoa; phylum Chordata; class Actinopteri; order Anguilliformes; family Muraenidae; genus Gymnothorax; species Gymnothorax reevesii. The sequence continues at coordinate 108,561,004 of CM056579.1, forward strand.
ACACACGCACACGCACACGCACACCTATATACTGTATACATATATAATCCATATATACACTGAGCAAAAATATTAACGCCCGAACCAAAAATGCGGAGTTAAACTGACCTATAATTAAATATGCCCATAAATGGTGTTTTTTGGTTTACTGAATGATTTGTTTTGCACAATTCTGGTGACCCACTTCTCATTGATCATTCCCTGTGAGATTACTCACTCACTGAGTTATCCCGCCCCTGAGCTGCATAGAGCATAACACTGAGTTGGTCTGTCAGTGTGACCAATACACAGGCACTCCTTGAACCAGGGTCAATGAAACTGAAAGGGTCAATGAAAGTGTGCAAAATGTGCACTTTTGTCACATGTCACAATGCCACAGATGTCACAATTCATGAGGGAGTGTGCCATTGACATACTGAATGCTGGGATATATGTGACAGCGGTGTCAACACACTTGAATGTGCATCATTCCACCATCTCCCATCATTCCACCCTGTTGGGTTCAGGCTGTGAGAACTCATGAATTTGAGCTGTAAATTGTTAGTCACGTTTCTGTTGTTTGAATATTAAGGCAAGAATAAAATAATAATTGTTTTGTTGAAATATTTCCCGATTGATAAAAAATAATTCGATAAAAATCACTTTGTGCGTTTTTATTTTTGTTCAGTATATATACACACACACACACGGACACACACATATAGTATATACTGTTGAAGAATGTGTTTCTAGTGGTCATGCTCTCCGAAGATCTGAAGATTAATACCCAAGAGCTAAATATCCCTGAAGAACCTTCAGATCTAGCAGGCATCATAAACAAATTCTTATTATCTGAGACAAAATAGGATTCAGTAAAAACACTCATTTCAAAGAGATTCCTTCATATGAAAAAGTAACAAAAACCAACCCACAATGTAGCAGCTGCAGCCTCCCCATACAAATGAAACAAGGTCACTATATATTTATACTTTATGGATAACGTGAACCGTCTTAACCACAAAATACTACAAGTGGCTATCCATTTAACAGTGCTAACTTATCAGAGAATCCGAAGACTTGTTGCCAGTGAGATTGGTTCAGCTGGGTAAATTCGCGGGGTAGGCTGGATATGTGGTTACTCTTAAGCCTCGTGAGCGTTACTTGCGCTATGGGAGGCAAGTGCTTCAACCGCGGGTAGTAGAAGGAGTTTACAGGGTGGTTTGGGAATGACGAGGTTATCTGGAGAAGAGAGGAGCAAGTTTATGACAAAACTATCAATAAATGTTCAGTGATTTGGCATTAATAAAATCACACCAGGTTGCATCTCCACAAATAATCTCAGTTCAGTGTAAAACATGATAGCTAAGCGAAGATACATGAACTTATTTCTTCTCTTTAACTCCACTTGTCATGACAGGTTTTAGATATTGAAATCAAGAAGCTAAACTTCAGGTGTCTTGACTAATTGAGAGGTAAAACAAAACTTATCTTATTGTGTTTGCTTACATTTAGTTGAGTGGACACACATTTTTAAAGCAGCCAATGAACTTTTTTTTGTTAAGTTTAACCAGATTGAAATGTATTAAAGTGCAGTACTTGTGAATAAATGATAAGGATTGATTCATCGTGACATAGTGTGTCTTGCATGCCTCTTATTTTTTCAAAAGATTCATGAATCCCAATTTTGAATAACCAATTCCCACTAATGTACAATCTAATTAAGCTCCGTGTGCAAAGGTGACATTTTACCTCAGTGATCTTTTCTTGGGGAATAGTCTCAAAGTTGGGAGAGGAGAAGGTGAAGCCGCTGTCTGTACCAGCGTCAAACGGAAAGAGGTCAAGTGATACATTCTCCTTCCAGTGGCCTTTCTCACAGAGGTTAAGACTGTCCACGCCCACAAACCAGTCAGGGCTCGGCATAATCCGCATGATGAAGGAAAGCTGAAAAGGAACAGCAAGCAATCATGTGCAAGGGAAAAATATACAATACCATACACTCCACAAGGAGAGAACAGCTATCATTTTTAGGGAAACCCTTACATGATAATGACATATTATTATGCTATTAGAATACAGTGCTTAACAAATTTATCAGACCACCTGTCATAAAAAAATGGTTACAAACATTGGAAACTCTGGATCATTTACAGCCACGTGCTCGACGCAATCACAACTACGCAAATTTTAACTTTTGATGATAACAATGCCAGTAACTTACTAACTGACCACCTGGTTTCAGGGGTTACGAACCGCACAGTGATGAACTCGAGGTTAGCATTTGTGTACCCACCAGTGGCTATTGGTGAACTGGCAATAGGGGAAGCTCAAAACCACCCCTTAAAAATAATGATTGGACATGACCTGTTTTCAATTCATTTAAATTACCATTGCAAAAACTCTCATCATTATTAGGTTTGGTTTGGCCATTTTTCATTAGTGACGCATATCTGTCAACTCTCACGATTCGGATCGCTCTTCTTTACTGATAGGTTGGAAAATTCTGCGCTCAGCGGCTCGTGGGGCGCGTGTGGATTGGTCTGCGAGGCGTATGTACCTGTAAGTCACGAGACTCCATTCTTTCCTATATTCTAAATTGCTGAATGTAGAAGGAAATGTCCGGCACGTTTCACAGCTTGTTGCTTAGTGAGCCTCGCGGGCTGTCCTGCGCCTTTCGCGAGCCATGTGACCACAGAATTTATGAAGACATGCTGATATTCACGTCGTCATTTATGTGCGAAAGAAACGCCTCAATTTTGTGAAGTAATGTATAACAACGCTATCAAAAATAAATTTGATTGTCGTGTTTCCAATTTGTCTGAGAAACTTTCTAATCAAGAAAAGTAAATTGCGACAGGTTTAGGTCATTCAGCACTGAAGGGTGAGGATTGAGCGTCCCTTTGCAGCAGCCGACGCATCACCTGTGGTACCCAGTCCCCACTACTGTCAGTTATGCTCGAGTGGCGTTTATGAATAGCAATTGGCGAGGAGTGGGACCACTCTCTCAGTTAGTGGTCGGTCGATCTCTTTCTCACACTCCAGTTACATTTCAATCGTACTCATTATATAGTGAGTGGAGGGTGAGTGTGAGTGTCGTTTCTGAATATGGGCCTAACTCTGCAGAGATGCCCACTTACGGAAAGGGTGCATTAAGGGCTCAAAGAGTACGCGAGAGATCCCTCACGCACTTCATGATTTGTCAACGGGACAACCCTAAACCCTCACAGACTTAGCGGGAGCGCGCCTCAAAGTCAGTGAGTGTGTGAGGGTGGACATTGGGATTGGGCCTATGTTAACAAATTGCTGAAGCCATGCACCCCTTCAAGGCCCTTCAGGTCCTCTGATACCCCTTTTCCACCGAGCTGGTGCTTGTGTTGGTTCGGAGCGAGCCTGACTTAGCACTGGGATGTAAAAACATCTGTCTTATATCTGCATGATGCGTTTACATTTCATTTTACTTTCTGTACCGCTTACGACTAAGCATTACAAATATGAGTTAGCTGGCTAGATAGGGTGTTCGCGATGTTATTGCCACTAGCGAGCTTAAATGGCATTTCAAAACGAAACTACATTAGATCATTCAAAGTTACGAAGCTGGAATGAAATATGACAGCTGCTTGTTTATTTATTATCTGTCTGCTTCCTTGGGAAAAGTAAAGATGGATTGCGTGTTCCTATTATTACATTCTATTTGAATAGGTTATTTCTGCAGAGGGTTTCGATATTTTTAACATGCACAGACAACAATGCAAAATACCGTATGCGCCTTGTATTGCCGCTTTTTATATATCTGATCTTAATTGGCTATATTCCTTTTCCCCTCTAAAAATGATAAAACCTAAGTGACAATGATAGTATTACTGTGGATGGAAACACAAGCGTTATGTCAGTTTTACATTTTTATTTGTGGTTTCCTGCAGTCCATGCTGTATTTCTGTACTGCCAGATGTTACGTGAGCGCTGCTGAGAGAGACACAGGTCTCGAACAACATTCATTTTCTCCTGGTCTGTTGGTCTTAAATTACAGTGACGTGATTATCACTTTTTGGTGGAAAAGGGGTATGAGTGAGGCCTGCTAGCTGTGCCTCGCTCAAAACTGAAAACATGGGGGACTGCGTTTGCTGTCCTTGGTCCCAGGCTATGAAACAGTCTCCCCCTGGAAGTTAGGTCAGCAAACTCACCTGCGTGTTTTAAGTCGCGGCTGAAGACCCATTTTTTCTGTAAATGTTATTGTCCCTGAGCTGTGCTCTCTATTGTTTTGTTTTGAAGGTTGTAAGAGCCTGGTGCTGAAAGTACTTCAGTCAAATTTTCACACACTGTGAGGTAAGGATAGGAAAACGTTCATTATAGTAACCAAGGTCGATTTTTCCATTTTTCTCAAAATGGACATTTTGCGACTTAAGTACTTTTAGCACTGGGGTCTTCAATTGCTCTTTTTTTGCGTCCGTCTTATAATGGAACTCTTGTGTTAGATCTTCCTCTGCTCTTTAAACCTTTCATCTTTGTATAAAGCATCTTGTAGCCTTGATTATGGAAGGTGCTATATATTGATAAATCTTTACTTCGGAAGTTAGCAGTCTCAAAGAGCATATGATCTACAGTATGGGACAAGAAACTTACAAAGGAGTGCCTGGTAAATACTTCAAACTGAGAGGAAGTTTGGCCTGTTCCTCCGAAAATAGCGGGGGCAGAGAGTACCCCATAGATACTCTGGATTCGCTCTCCAGCTGCCTGAACCTCCTTCATCAGCACCCAGGCTTCACCTCTCTCAGAGAACTCCCGAACGCCATTACTTGCAAACTCATTTTGCTGCCAGATATGGTAGTCGGAACTGTGTGTGACACCTGGAGTGAGAGTTAGAGGGCAATTAGGCATTGTCAGCGCACAAATACAGTTTGATTCCAAAATAACTTGATCATAATTCATAATATTGTGATAATGCATTAATATTCTCCTTACTTATGTGAGCATTTCTCTTCCCCTGGTTACGAAAACCATAACATTTCTGGGTCTGCATATACAACATCATTTTCACAAAAGTGAAGATATGGATACTGCAAATAAAAAAAAAGAAACCTGCTTCGTAATTAATCCTTGACCTGAATTAAATTTAAAACTGAAAACACAATTAAATAGATAGGTTTTCCTTCTCTACTTGTTGTTTTTTGGAACTAAACCCTCATTCCGAATTTAATGTCTGTAATACATTCGAGAAAAGTTGGAACTGGGGTTTGTTACATCACCTTTCCTTTGAACAGCTCTCTAAATAATCGTTTGGAAAATTGAGGACTCCGATTGTTTTTGTTTGTAAGGATTTTTCTGGGGTCTTCATTGTAATATTTTTTCTTCTAAATGCATGGCATATATTCAATAGGATACAGAGCTTGATTGGTGGAAGACCAGTTGAGTAATCCCTGAGTCCAATTAGGAAGCAAAGCCTTTGTAGCATGTGCAGAATGTGGCTTCCCATTGTTGTCTTAAAATCGACAGGGACGTCCCTGGAAAGACGCCACCTACAAGACAACATATGTTGTTCCAAAATGCAGATATATCCTTCACCATCAGTGGTAACTACACAGATATGTAATCCTGGTTCCCTGAATCGTTTAGTAATATTATACAATGTAAGATTGTTTTTGTTGTTTTTAAACCATTGGATTGTTCAGTCACACAGTTTTTCTGCAAAGTGGTGAGCGTTGCCCTCTCTTTGTTTATAAACTACTGCGCTTTTCGTGGATGCTTATTTTACATCCGAGCATGATAGTGTCACTTGTTCAATGCCAGTACGCATGTACAAGCATCATGTTCAGAATTAGCATGTGCTCCAAAAAACAAACAAAAAAAAAACAAAGTTGTTGAGATAAAACATACATTGTCTTTTACTGTTTTCAATTTAATACAGGTCAAAGATGATGGAGATGAGTAAGGCAGTAGTTCAGACTGACCGATTAGATGAGACCACTGCGCTGATGGTCTGTACAGGGGATATTGCTTGGGGAAGGCTGACTGGCTCCACAAGCCTGTGAATGAGAGGTTATACTTGGCACTGGTATCCCCTGAACAATCAGGGTCTTCCTCCACAGGCATTGCCAGGGTCCTGCAGACCACAGATAAGGTGAATAGCCATCGCACACAACCTCTCGTATGAATTTTTGTCATCTTCGCAAAGCTCCCCCTGTGTTGGAGAGGAAAGGGTGCAGAGCCTTGAAATCTGACATTTCGTATCAAAAAAGTGAGAATAACAAGAAAACCTTTCAAATTTCTTTGACATAATTTGCTTTTTTAAACCAGTATTTTCTCAAAGATTTCTTTAGAATGAGTTAGTGATGTAGCATTTGTTATTGCAGAAGCTAAATTCAGAGTATACAGCAAAAAAAAAAAAAAACCCAATAAATTCTCACTATGAAATAACCGTATAGGTTGATTTTTATGGAGTGAGATTTGTTTCTTTATTACATGAGAGAAATAAATGATCTGAGAGTGAAAAAAATGTGTTTCTCTCAAAATAGTTTTCATCTCTCTCTCAAAACCTAGATGCAATTTATTTGCTCTCGTGTCAGGATTTTGCTCCCGCTGTGAAAATAATGTCATAGGCGGGGCCACATTCCTATTGGCCAGCCGGGTGAGAATCGTCTTGGGAGTCGAATTCAACTGAATCATTGTCGATTCACTGGCATAGTTTGTGTACTGTCTTACTAGCTAGGGAGCTGGTTGGCTATCTAGCTAACAACCTAAAGTGATGTCGAACTGTATAATGTTATAGCTAGCGCGCCAATGTATTTAGCTACATAGCCAATGGGCTAGCGAGCAAAAAAGGCTTCAGTTTGCCTACAATGGAACACTCGTGAGCGAGCTACTTGTCTGTCTAGTTATCAAGATGAAGTGAGATCGAAATCTATTATTTTATTGCTTGCATGCCAATGTATTTAAAGTAGGAATTCAAAGAGAATATTCCAAGACGTCATTTTCATTTTCCAAGACGTCTCATACAGGTTGTGTACTCTGAAAGTACCCAGATGCTCCATAGTTATAATACAGTGAACACAGTGAAAATTGCGGTAATGTTGCATTAGGGTGATTTCTTTCATCGATGCATATTAGTTATGCTGCTTATTTTGGTTCGTTCAGCGCTGCAAAAATTCCGGTCACCATGCTGGCTATATGCTTTACGTACACGTTGTGTAATTTAGAAAGAAAATTATGTTTTTATTGGAGTCACGCTACTATTCCGTTGAAGGTTGGAGAAGCCAATGCTCTGGGCTACAAAAAAGATAATATTTAATGAACATGATCAAGTGGACTCTTGTAACACTGATTGACTGACATTGAAATATGGAGTTACGAGGTTGATGCCATTCAGAACACAATCATACCCCTCAAATATCTCCACCCAATACCTCAAAAGCAGCCTGAATCATCCGCCTGTAGGCCTACTTCTCATGCACCATTCCAACTTTCCTTATTTTAGGAGGGCATTCACACTGGGAATCATTATCACCTCTTTAATGATGAAAATCTGTAGTGCTCAGCTTTATTCACATTGGATATCAGGATCAATGTGAACTATGGAAGTGTTTTCTTTTTGGGGGACGTTTTTTCCCTCTTGGTCCTAGAAATTGCGACTTGTTAACGGCTCAGAAAAAAAATTGCTGCCCGCGAAAAGGACACCATAAGCACTTGTCAAACACAAAAAGGCTGTAGCCGGTTATTATCATTATATACAGTTCGATATCACTTTAGCTAAGTAGCCAACTAGCTCGCTAGCGAGTATGACAGCGCACGCAAACTGTAGCCTTATTTCCTTGGCGTAATTATCTCTGAGAATACTTCGTCATTGAAAGTGAACTGTGGCCTTTTTTGCTTACATTGGCGTGCTGGCTACAACATTATACCGTTTGACATCACTTTAGTTTGCTAGCTAGATAGCCAACCAGCTCCCTAGCGAGTAAGACAGTATGCAAACTATGCCGGTGAATCGACAATGGTGTAATGATTCAGTTGAATTCGACTCCCAAGATGATTCTCACCCGACTGGCCAATAGGAGCGTGGTCCCGCCCATGATATTATTTTCGCAGCAAGAGAAAAATCCTAACACAAGAGCAAATAAATTGCATTGAGAGCAAACACTTAGGTTTTGAGAGAGAGAAGAAAAATATTTTGAGAGAAACTTTTTTTTTTTGATAAAATGTTTTCACACTGATAGCAAAAATATATATATTTGAGAGTAAAAAAATGTTTTTTTTAGAGTTGTTTTTTTTCTCAAAAATAATTTCTAAAATTTCAAATTTATATTTTTATAAGTTCTATGAGATTTTTTGTCTCAAATATAATTGTTTTCAATCTGTATGAAAACGTTTTCTCTTAAATATATATATATATTTTTCTCTCATAAAATGTTTTTTTGCTATCAGTGTGAAAACTTTTTCTCTCAAACACTTTTTTTCCCTCTCAGATCATTTATTTTCTCTCATGTAGTAAAGAAACAAATCTCACTCCATACATTTCTCCCTGCAATTTGCCACAACCCATACCACCCACAGGACTGTGTCTGCATCTCTTAAATTACTGTAAGTAATGGTAGCACTGAGCCCTAAAATAGGAAATATTGGGCATGTGACTGAAGTTGCTGTTTCCTAAAGGTTAAGGTTAGGTTTCAGGGTAAGGTTAAGGTGAGCATCATTTTTAAAGACAGTCTTTGCTGTTGAAAAACAGATGAGGCTTGCAGTTCTAAATTTTAAACTACTGGAAGCAAGAAGTGATCCCCAATCTCCCTCAGGAAAGTCTGTGTTTTTAGCCATCATTATGTTTAGCCATCATCCTCGACCACCAACCCTGCAAACGTTTTTTACATTTTCAAGATTTGAGCTCATTTTAAATCTAGGTTGCTTTTGGCCAATTGTATTCACAATGTTTTTTGTAATTTTTTTGTGAGGACAGGCTCAAAAAACATATTCGATGCGTCTGTCGTTTGTCGAGGAAAGAAAATTTTATTTACCTTTTTTTTTCTTTCAAGTAAACTGGATAATCTTATTTTAAGCCCCCGAATGCCTGTCTTTCAAAGTTTCTTAACCCCATCTGCAAATTTCTCACAGGCAATCTTTCTGTCTTATCGGCAAAATCTGAAGCAGAGATTTTGTGCCCAAATAAACTACCTCAATTAGACTTACAATTGAACATTTTTGGCCATCTGACCATTTGTTTGGAAGTCTAAATTGCTATCAGACGGCAAAGTGATAAATTACATTCAGAAATATCTGACACTGATCTAATAGTCTAATAGTCATCATATCATGAAAATTAATGGAATTCAGTCTTACCCTCGCTATATTTACTACAACAACAAAAACATTCCAGTGGAGATTCCACTCAAAACAGGACAAAGTAAAAGACAGAAACAGGACAGGCCAAAAATACTTCATAGCAGTGACTAAGAAAGCTACACAAGCCTTCCTTGGGGAGCTTACACACTGAAAAAGGTGATTTTGACCCCAAGTAAATGTTCCATATATTAATTAAGCATATTTTAATAGAAATAGTTGTGTTATTTAACTCCACTTAAAAAATATAAATAATTTGAAATAGTCAACATCATAAAAATATCTAGCTTCAGATAAAAATATTTTGTGCAACCACTTACCTTAAAAAAATTATGTTCATTCAACAAAACATTTTTTTCAGTGCAGCTACTCACTCGGGTTTGCGGAGCAGCGCAAGAAAGCAGGGGAGACGACGGGGGATCAGTTGAGCTGAGGCTGTCCGTAAGATGGAATGTAAATCCAGGCAACACTGCAAGCTATTTATGCTTTTCTGGGGTTGCTCAAGTCAAAATAGTACAATCTGCAGCCCTTTCAGGCATGGTGCAGTACTTGTGATGCGCTCGGCAATGCAGCCCTTTCCAAAGTTCCTCCCACCGTGGAAGGGGGATGGATTCAGGTAGTAATATGAAGCTATTGTTCTTTTTTTTGGCTTTAACCCTCATTTCATGCAAGCATATGAATGCATCTGCATATGTGCTCTGTTACTCCCTGGAATGCACCAGTCATCTCAGCCAGCTGCTTGTCACCACGGAGACGGCCCAGCGCATCAGCCACATGCAAGAGCTCACAGAGTCAATTGGTTCCACATGTTTACATCCTGCCCCACGAACTAGTCTCCTCATTTCAAGTGTAATGCTAACTGCCAACCGATCCCTCTCTCACTGTTGGCAAAGAGAAGCTTGGTATTTCCAGGGGAAGTCAAAGCCGATTAGTGTCATGACTGTTATCGTCAATATTAACACAAGCAAGGGAATAGGATCCAGCTCTTACAGTTTTATGTGAGGTTGCCACAGCATACACTCAACCAAAGACAATTTGTTTTGGGAAATTTCCTAGCAACAAACAGAAATTCTCTGAGTCATATTAATTCATGAAGTATGATTTCAGTTACTTGAGATCGCAAGAAGCAGGAACAAACCTTGGACACTCAGCTAATCCGTAGCAGAATATTAAGACCGTTTACAGAAAGGTCCAGGCTAGGATAAGAACCCAGCCCTATTTTGCCTCAAAGCAAAAAGTGCTACCTACTGCATCAGTAGCTCATTTTTGAGTGTGTGCTGGCTGATGGGGTTTGGAGAAAAATTGGCCAATTTCAATGTTTTTTAATGGAAAAAAAATCTTTTTGGGGGGTATGGAGAGCTTTATAGTGACTATTGATGCCCATCCCTGCCTATATTGATGGACTCATGCTAATTCCCACTTGTAGATCATTAATTTATATTGAGCTTCATGAGTCAAAACAATTGATTCATGGTGAAAATATGATTATTTGGTGATTCGACTGAGCACAATTTGCGCAGGCACTTGGAAAGTCGCTTGGAGAGCTTGGAAAGCCATTTGGGCTGCCACTTGGATGGCAATCTTATATGGCTCATTGATATTTGGTAATTTTGAATATCACACTCAGATGGAGAAGACTTGTGGTCAAGGAGCTCATGATTCAGGAAATGTATTGTTTTACTGCCCAGCCATTTTTCAATTCTCCATACTTTTGTTGTAGCAATTACGATGCTGAGTGTTCATGAAGATTTTTTTTGTGTCAGGATCCCTTCTTCTCTGAGAATGAACTGAAATATGATGGTATTATAAATGCTACCAGCATCTTGTTTCATTTACGCTATTTCCCCTTCTCTGTCAGGTTCACTTCTTGAACTATAAAACCTTAAATAGGGTAGCACATACATTTCCAGACTTGGCTTCTGCAGAAAGGGGTTAAATATAGAGTGTAAATGATTTGTAGATCGTTGCATCCTGTTTTTATTTACATCTAACAGTGTCCCACCCCTACTTTTCTGGAAACGAGGTTGTAAGAATTGTCAATGTAATTTAAATAATAGACCAAAGTTTGTGAACTACTTTTCCAGTTACATTTGTTGGCTCTGAATGAGCTCAACAAACGTCTGATTAACGGCATCCAAAGTGTTCTCATTCAAGATTTCCATCAATGATATTTTGACACTAAAATATTTGTTTAACTGCATAAATAATATACTATATCAAGATCAATTTTTCAAGGATTGTGGTCGAAGTTAGCAAAACAAGTTTCTTAGCAAATGTAGGCTGAAGTCAGGTAATTTTGGACATCAGGTAAAATTGGACAAATAATGTTTTCAATATTGGACTCTTTAAATATTAGCAGCCTATAACCAAAAATGTAATTGTATTGTTGCAACAAATGTATTTTATGTGAACCCACAATTTTGGTTCGTCTGAGATAGCCAGGATTGGCAGAGTATGAGTTTTTAAAAAATTAAAGCTGCTTTGCAGCGATATCGGGGCCAGGCAAATTTAAGCAATTCTGTGCAATAAGAGGCAAAAAATGGAGGATAACAAGAAAGGTGGGATTACTTCGTACATTTTGTATTGGGTGACATTTGAACTAATAATCTCTGAGACCAAATAGCCTAGTATCCTTCGTCACACTGAGCTAATTAGCAAGTAACTTTTAAGAGTTACATGCATTTCAAACTTCTTCTAGCGCATTTTAGGACTAAAATAAGAAATAAAGCAGCAACGATTTGTCAATAAATCGGTTATTTAATCACATAATAGTTAATACACAACTATTTTCATAATGGATTGATTATTTCAGGCATGAATATTCTCAGTTGAGGATATCCCTCTCTTTGGCGTCGACATGACAGGAAGATGCTGGCTGCAGACGTGCTTTAACAACAAAAGGGCTCTTTGGGCATGAGACACACGCTCACACACCACACGTGACATGAGACACACGCTCACACACCACACATGACATGAGACACACGCTCACACACCACACATGACATTTCTCACTTTGAGAAGCGATGAAACCTCCTAGACCAAGACAGGTTTTTCTGCTAAGTCCATCCATACAGCTGTCTTGAATTAGCGAGCTATCAGACAATCAGAAAATAATATTTCTTTTTGCTGGGTCTGAAGGTTTGTAGTGAGTTTAAGTTGATAAGTTCCTAAAGTATTCAGGCTACATTTTGGTGAAAGTTGCAAAACTGTAGCACGTATGGTTGGTTTGGAAGGGATTTTCAAAGTTTTTATTTTTAAACGCTAATTGAGGAAAACAATAAGTTCCTAAATTAGCAAATAACAAGAACATCAACATTACAATATCTATTCTGCCATAGCTGGGGCTTGAATTCACAACCTCTGACACCAACACCCAACTTCAACACAACAAGCTAATTGGCTGGATATGAAAACAGGTGTGGGGCTTTATTAATCGACTCAGGTAGTCACCAGCCAGGCAGCAGTTAGCAAGGAAGATTTCAAAAATTGTCAAAATGCCAAAATTTCTGTTATCAAGACAAAAACCTGAAAATACATAAACTGCAGCTTGACAGCATAGAAATGTTGGTGATTTGTTTTTAGCAATAAGTGTTTTGCTTCATAAGAGAAAATCTAATGTTTAAAAAAATGCCATTCTTACATAGACTCCAATTGTTCCATGAGAGCAGAATTCAAACTGGTTTCAAAAATTCAGTTTTTGAGAAAAGATTCTAATATTTGGCAAACTTCATGGACCATGACTCTAAAATATAACCAGTTTTTTTCAGGAAGATTGAAAATGTATCAAGAATTGGCTGGTATATGTTTACAGTACTGTTTACAGTCAAACATTTTCATGCAGTGAAGGCTCAATTTTTCAAATATTAAAATGCCAAGTGGTATTTTCATGGAGGACGATCTGAAGATTCAGTATACAACCCCAATTCCAAAATAGTTGGGACGAAGTGTAAATTGTGAATAAAATCAAAATGCAATGACTTTCAAATCACACCAGCCAGTATTTTATTCACAATAGAACAGAAATGACATACCAAATGTTGAAAATGAGAAATTTTTAAATTTTATCCACAAAATGAGCTCGTTTTAAATTTGATGGCTGCTACAGACCTCAAAAAAGTTGGGACAGGGCCCTGTTTACCATGGTGTAGCGTCCCCTCTTCTTTTTGACAGAGTGGAGACGTCAGGGTATTAAGGAGACAAGTTTCTTGAGTTTAGCCATTGGAATTTGATCCCACTCTAGTTTAATACAGACTTCCAGCTGCTGGAGAGTTTTGGGTCTCCTTTGACGGACTTTTTGTTTAATTACGTGCCAAATGTTCTCAATCTGTGAAAGATCAGGACTGCAAGCTGGCCAGTTCAGCACATGGACTCTTCTACTATGAAGCCATGCAGTAGGTGGTTTTGCATTGTCCTGCTGAAAAACACAAGGCCTTCCCTGGAATAGATGTCATCTGGAGGGGAGCATATGTTGCTCTAAAACCTTTTAATACCTTTCAGCATTCTTGGTGCTTTTTAAAACATGCAAGTGTCCCACATCATATTCACTAATGCATCCCCATACCATCAGACATGCTAGCCCTTTGAACTGAACGCTGAACGTCTTTCTCCTCTTTAGCCCAGAGGACATGCCGCCTATGATCCTGCAAGAATGTCAAATATGGACTCGTCTGACCACAGGACACTTTGCTACAGTCCATTTTAAAGAGCCTTGGCCCACAGAACATAGCAGCGCTTCTGAATCATGCTCAACAATGGCTTCCTTTCTGCATGATAGAGTTTAAGGTGGCATCTGTGGATGGCACGGCAGATTGTGTTTACAGACAGTGGTTTCTTGAAGTTTGCCTGGGCCCATTTAGTAATGTCAATGACAGAATCATGCCGGTGAGTGGTGCAGTGGTTTATGAGGGCCCGAAGATCACAGGCATCCAGTAAAGGTCTTTGGCCTTGTCCCTTATACACCAAGATTTTTCCAGTTTCTCTGAATCTTTTGATGATGTTGTGCACTGTCGATGATGAGACCTTCAAAACTTTTGAAATTTGACGTTGCGGAATACTGTTTTTAAAGTATTCCACAATTTTTTTGCGCAAGCCGTCACGGGTTGGAGAGCCCCAACTTCTGAGAGACTCAGCCTCTCTAAGACTTCCCTTTTATAGCCTATCATGTTACACACCTGATGCCAGTTAGCTTAATTACTTGCTAAATGTTCTTTCAGCTGATTTTCTTATATATTAATTGCTTTTTCAGCCTTTTTTTTGCCTGTGTCCCAACTTTTTTGAGACCTGTTGCAGCCAGGAATTTTGAAATAAGCTCATATTGTAGATAAAAATGTAAAATGTCTCAGTTTAAACATTTGAAATGTTATCTATGTTTTATTGTTACTAACATATTGGCTCATGTGATCTGAAAGTCATTGCATTTTGATTTTATTCACAATTTACACTTCATCCCAACTTTTTTGGAATTGGGGTTGTGGTAAATTTGGTGACAATTCAGCAAAGATTGTGGGGCAAGAAAAGTTTTACAGTTTTTGAAAAAAAAAAACAGAGTGATGGACTTCATAATTTATACTAAGTTTAAGTGGACAAAAGTTTCTTAATTATTGGGGCTACATTATGGTGAAAGCAAAGGAAGCTAACATGCTAACTGACTGAAACAAAGGTACTTCCTCGTTCTCTCTGGTTCTATTATATATCTCTATGGATTTTTCATGTATGGGAAGTAGGATTTCCTAAGAAGAAGAAGACTGGAGAAAACAATAGATTCCCCGCAGCTTTCGCTGCCTGGCCTCTAATTACTGGTCCCTGAACTTGCTACACAATACATTTTACATTTTATGTGAAAGGGTTTTTTTTTCCATCTTCACATTTTTAATATTTTTGTCATGTAGAAATAAAAAAGTAGATTATGAGGCAATAAGTCGATTTCAGCAATAGCCCTGTGAATGTCACAAATGGTTTAAAAGCAAATTTTCAATAGTCCCATTTTACCTAAGTAGGTGTCCCATTTTGCATTAACATATCATCTGAGTGAGGTAGGGGTTCTTGAAATGTTTGAAGGTCCAAAGTTTCTAAAGTATTTTAGAATGCATTATATTTTCTGTATAGATATGCAGCAAAGATCCATATAAAGTTCTAAAAGTAACATTTGAGGCAGTCTTCAGAATTTCGGGTGGTTTTTCTTAGCAATCCAACAAAAAGTGTCCTCATTACCTGGCTTCACCCCACAGTGAAGAGTGAGGTACTGCACTACAATTCTTCTTCCATGGGATGACGCTGTTAGCTGCTCTTATTACATAGTAAGAACACAAATCCATCTTGCCCTATTCCGTACTCTTTGTTTGTTTGTAGCCTCCGCAGCCGCAACTGCGGGGTCTGCTCTGCTGAGATGCGCCAGATAACAAATAATAGGGAGTGCAGAAGGACCATATTTAATCGATTTTTCTCTCCTCGCAAGGTTTCCTTGGGTGTCTTCATTCATTTTCTGTGGGAGGGAGTTAGAAGCAAGGAAAAGCCGCAAGCAATGGAAACGAGGATGCAGCTGAACGGAACTGAGATTCTGATTTTAATGAGCCCTGTATTTCACGGCAGTATTCGAAGGCGCCTCCGCAATGAAACAGCCTGTGATGACGTAGCAGCCTAGAAATGTGGCCTCCCTCGGCTGCAGCTTATGCTTTCAGAAACGGCTCTTGTATTTTGTCATAGGGGCATGGATCTCTGCCCGAACAGTGAGCTGTATTGTGTTTCGGTACATTCTTAATTTTGTGCTTTCTACGATCACTGGATTTGAATTTGAAAACAGGAAGAACATTGAACGCGATTTTGGATTTGACGGGGAAAGGTAACCATCTTTAGATTGAGCATTATTTGAGCAAGCGGTTACATGTATCTTTGTAATGTTATGCGTATTTTTGTGTTCCGAAGCGACGCAAAATGCATTTTTCACGAGTGACGATTACCTTGTTATGGTAGGCTACTTACAAACACTGCCAGCAAAAACTGGAGGAATTCGTGCGCAGATTGGAATATCGACATTATGGTAAAGTTACTTTAGCTGGGGTCGCCTATTCTTGCTTCAGTAGTTCACGAGCGATGCGACAATAACACTACCTTCGAAACCCTGGTAACACAGACTGTCACAACCTCTTTTTCATTAGAAAAAAAATAGCTAGCCTGCCAACAACATTTCTAAAACTACAAGGTGCTTTCATCGCAACGGAAATTCGTCAGCGCTATGAGTTTTAAGGACTGTCGAACGATCAGCTATTATGATCCGAAAGAAAAAGAGTATCAATCAAGAGTACAGGGAGTCACAGCCCTGTCGTTACCAGAAAATATCCACTTCCGGTTACAACGATCTAGTGAATGGGAAAGACTATTGGCATTTTCGAAAACAAGATCCATGAGAAAATTTTGTGACCGAGATGGCGTATGTTTTGCTGAATGACATGACATACGGATGACCTTACAAATGCTTATGTTGTCAACGATATGCTATCATGAAAAACAGTTGAACTACAAACATGGACGACATTGAATGAGCCGAAACGCTGAGACCGGTGGGTGATGTAGTTCCATTTATTTTAACCTGAGCGTGTTGATGGCAACGTTCACCTTTTATGGTCTAAATTTAACCTGATCCCTAACCCTAAATTTTAGTTTTGCCGATGGAAATAAGTATATATAATAAGTAAATAATAACCCATTAAAATGCTGTCTTCGAAGGATGCAGCCTACACTTTGAGAAATGGCAAGAGAGTTAGTGGTTGATTACTCTTGGTTTGGTTAGTACATTGAGGTAAACGGTCATTCCGTGTCAACTCGGGGAGATTAGGGGTGGTCATTTCCCTGACCACCCCAGATTCTTTTGAAACTTAGTAAGAATGATCTTTGGCACCTGAAACTGACTTCTGCCAATTTTTTTAGCTGAAATTCCAACAATGTCATAATTTTTCACCCAATGGAAATTTTCAGTAAATCACTTGCGAGTTGGAAATTGAGCAAGATGCCACTTTCAGATATCCATATCTCTTGAAGTATATGTCCTGGAGTCTTCAGAATTTCATGAGATGTTCAGAAGTTTCTGGTGAATGGAGAGAATGCAGCAAATTCAGGCAATCAAGCCTCAATTTTTTGCTTAGACCTCTCAAACTCAGGATTTGTTCACAAATCGCAAATAAAGTGGATTTTCAAAAAATTAGGAAAAATATGTCTAATACATAAAATCTATTTGTTCAATTTTATTGTGAGAATAGTATCTGAATAGCATTGCCAATGCTTAGAAAGCTTTCATATTTTAGTAGAAATGGGAGTTATGGCCAATCAAAGTTGACAGAGGTAAAAAGTAATTCATTCCCAAACGGCCAGATGGACATCTTGAATCATGGGCAGTGCTTAGCATCAGTAAGTTTGCATCAAACTGGAAATTGTTTGAGCGCAGCATATAGCACGTAGAATTGCCGTCAATTTTTACTGATGCTTTAATGATTTTTTTTCCCCTCCTGTGTGCGATGTCAAGGGCAAGGGTATGGACCACGCCTTGCGGGAGAAAATGTCACAGTTGGTCGAGGAATTGACCACTTCTGGGGAGCCAGAGTTGAATCGAGATAAAATGAAGGAGTTGAAACATACCTGCAAGTATGATTTTTCTCATTCCTTCTCTGTCTTTTTACGTATGCATGCAGAATACATACCAGAAGTACTGGGCCACCTGTAGTTATATGGCAAACTAGAGGCACTCTGAGAGTGCAAACCTCCGCCAAGGCAGCACAGTCGAAATCTTGCTGAGTAAACATGGCTTATAAGAAATTTAGGGATAGGTTTCGTGTCTAATGCGAGACCAATCAACTCACAAAATTTGAGGGATATCAGTGGGAGCAAAGTTTATTTATCGCCTGTCATAGGATTTCAAGAGGGCTGCCATGGCGGCCATATTATTTGACCGATCACGGTCAAAATCAATAGGGTTCATCCCTGATATAATAGCGACCCACCCACATAATTTCAGACATATCTGTTAGTTACTTTTTATCCCACCGGTATGTAATACTATGGGATATAGTCATTGCCCTGTCCGTCCGTCTGTCCGTCCGTCCGTAATCATTCTCATTTCCGAAGCAGAACTCAAAAACTATACCACTTACAAACTTCAAATTTGCTATGGAGCTTACTCTTATGGTGTAGTTGTGCCTTTTGGGGGTTTCAGTTCCATGCGGCCCATAATTTTTGAAATTTTCACCAAAAACAGCCCTAAAATTGGACTTTATCTCGTTTCTGGGACAGAACTCAAAAACTATGCCAGTTAGAAACTTCAAAAACTCCAAAAGTCTCAGCTCACGCAGACCAAGTGAAATAGAGTGAAATGTCCTTGTTGTATCTCACATCCGAGCCATGGAAATAGGAACACACAGAACTGTCAATTACCTAGGACTCAGTAGCACTCCAGCCATCGCTATTGAAAGAGTATGGGTTACAGAACACTGTCAAGTTTGTGGTAGACAAGTTATCACTATGGAAGTTACATCATTGATTATTTATAAAGTTAAGTATATGTTAACATATACGGAAATAGGTGTTCCATTTCATACAGTGGTAATAGCAAATCTCACATTATTATTATTATCCCATCAGTATGTAATACCGTGGGATATAGTCATCGCCCTGTCCGTCCGTCTGTCCGTCCATCCGTAATAATTTTCATTTCCGGAGTAGAACTCAAAAACTATACCACTTACAAACTTCAAATTTGCTATGGAACTTACTCTTATGGTGTAGTTGTGCCTTCTGGGTGTTTCAGCTCCATTCTGCCCAAAACTTTGGATTTTTAACCAAAAACAGCCCACAAATCAGAAATTATGTGGAACCGGTGGGATATGTCATCTTCTGTTGACTCTTGTTGTGTTAGCTTGTACACAAACAGACTGACAGACGGACTGACTAACCAACTCCGGCAAAAACATAACCTCCTTGGCAGAGGTTATAAGTAATCTAGATTTTGTTGAATTCAGTTTTGAAAATTATTTAATGGTAAACCAAAAAATTTTTCGATTTCTTCTTTCATATTTTCTGGTACCTGTACGTATGTATTTTATTCAAACTATAGGCCAGTGGTTTCAAGCTACATACAGCTTTAAACAGAAGGCAGGTTTTTAAGACATTTAAATGAATTGATATCTATTTTTCCACCTTGATTCTCCTCCTCTGCATCCAACTTTTTCAATGAGCGGATAGACTTTCATTTGTTTGTTCAGCAATAATTAAAGCCAAATGAGGCTTCCGAATACACTTTTGTCAAAGCTCATTTCTTAACTCTTAAACCTAAATTTCCTGGTGGTTGGGACACCGCCATGCCAAATAAGCATAATTAATAATTTAGCGCTTGTCTTGGACAGTGAATGTGGGAAAATTTCTGCTTCTTTCCTGTTCAATGGAGTAAAAGTAGTTCGAGTAGCTGGGCCCTATAATAATTTTCCTGCCTCATGAGCAAATAGTACCTTTATGTACAGATTAAGGTATAGGTTATATTCTCACTGCAAGGTAATTTTTCCAAATGGTAAATTCAACATGGCACTGCTGTGTTGCATTTTGGCCACCAGAGATGATTGTGGGAACTCTAGTCAATGCGAATGATTCCAACCAGAAGCGTCGCAGCATGTTTCAGAAGCGTCCCCAAAGCGGCTTTCCACTCCGCCTCACCAAAAATATGCGCCTAGGCTATTTTTGACAGAAGTCGCGGACTGGCTGCATAAAACTGTGCAGGGCAGATAAGTCAGGAAGGGAGTCGATACAGAAACGACAAAGAGAATCTGCTCAATTTTCACAACGCCCTGCGCTTACTCCAGGTTGTGTTTCACAATGCTGCATTAACTGGTGGCCCTAGGCCAAAAATCTTTCATCCATGTTCTTCACTGGACTTTTTACTCGGTCAGGAGGCTCTAGCTAGGCAAAAAAGGAAATAACAACAATGAAAACATTCAAAACAGATTAGAAGGAAGCCATTTATCGATTTGGGCTACTTACCCATGGTGAAAGTACAAAAATCTTGGGAAGATGGCCAAATGTACAAGATCTGCATAAGTAAATCAACTCGGGCAGGAAAAACGCCCTGCTTCAGAAATGCTGTTGGTGGGGTATGAGGCACACATTCATTGCGTCACAGATGTGCGGTCAGTGTAAATTTGGGTTAGAGTTTTGAATCTGTCTTGACTAATGCTGAACAAAAATATATGTGCAAGCCTTCTTTTGTGAGAAGTCTGACCTTCTTCAGAAACTCGCTGTACTTTCATTGAGTGTTGACAGATTGTATGGCCATGTTGCAATACATTTCAATCATTGATTGAAACAGACAAATAAGAATCTAGTGGTGGTGTAGATGATGAAGGGGGTGGGGTCTGTTGTCGTAATTTCACAAATCAATATTGATACTGCTCTCTGTCTCTCCATCTGTCCTCCTGTGTGTATATGTGCTCAAAATGCGTATGCACGACGCAGTACGCATTTGCGGTGCGGTAAAAAAGTGCCACAAGGGGGTCTTAAGCGCCAAGGCATGTTACATTTAAGCTTATCTTGTCAGTTTTGGTAAATATAAGACCAATCGCTGGACGAATCTGGCACAAGTGTCACCTCCCTGATTCCGTCTGCTCCCCGCAGGATATCCGATGACTACATCGGCCACGCCTATCACCTGATCATGACGCAGCTGGGCCAGGAGCATGCCGAGATCCGCTTCTCCGCTCTGCAGATCGCCTCCGAGCTGTTCTCGCGCTCGCATCATTTCCGTGAGCTGCTGATCGCCAACCTGCAGGAGTTCCTGGAGCTGACCGTGGAGACCGATCCCGATGAGCCCCTGCCACCGCCTAAAGAGGTGGCCAGGAAACTGAAGACTCTGGCCATCCGTACCGTGCAGTCCTGGCACGACACCTACGGTCAGGCCTACAAGAAGCTCGCCCTGGGCTACCACTTTCTCAAACAGGTCAAAAAGGTACAGACTGTGCCCACCTCTAAGCTCTCCCCATAAACTTTGTATTAAAATGATGGTCCATGGATCGATATCTCTCGAAACGGAACAGGCTAGCTTTATCATTGAGAAATAATGATGGGACAAACTTTGTGCAAGTGCAAGTTTGTGTAGTCAAGGTCATACATCATAGGGGTCATGAACACACCGTAAGAAGAGCACATTCTTTGGTGGAGCAGATCTGGAAGTGTGTAGTCAGTATTTTCTCGCTCACGTCTTGCCCTTGTTCCCTGTCGTATTCAGGTGGACTTCAACGACATTCATGCCAGAACGCAGGCCGAGAGGAGAAGACAGGAGGAGCGGCAGGAGAGACTGGAAAGGCTTTATAGGGACAAACTTATCATTTCCACTCGGGAGATGGAAGGTAGGAGATTTAATTTTTTCGTCCATAATTTTGTCAATCCGCAATTTTTTATAACAAAAAAATGACTGCCAATTCGCCCAAGGTCCAACACAAGCAGACAACTTCACTCTGTGCTCCTGAAAAAGAGCCTTTTGGGACAAGACCTCCAATAACATCCTGAATGCCATGGAATATATCTTTTACAATGAATTGGTCTTTACTGTACAACAAGGAAAGCGTGTGTCTCATGCTGCAGAAGGACGAGCTGGGTGTGGGTCCTTGCTAACTTGTATTTGTTTGTCTTGCTTCAGAGGCCATACCCGACATCGAGAAGTGCCTGACCGAGGTAGAGAACTGCATTCAGCTTCTCGCGCCCCACCCTGCGGACTTCAACCTCGGCAGTTCGGAGCCAACGGCGGCCAATCATACACCTACCTCCGTATCTTTAGGGCATCAGGACGAGCCACACATCTCCAACAGTGATGATGAGAGGCCGTGCTGCAGCAAAGACTTGGAGGAGGACAGAGCAGCGAAGGGAAAAGACAGGATTAACGAAGAGGAGAAGGAGGAGAGCAGTGAAGAGTCCGAGATGGAGGAAGTTCTGGAGCAAGAGGCTTTTATTCAAAACACGGGTCTGATGTCTCGCGCGTACAGCCTGGCTCTGGACATTTCAACAGGTTTGACATTTAAATAATGCAAGATTCACCGTTTATCTTGATTTGGGGATTGTATTTACGGTGAGGTTAGGCTGTTTGAAGTGGCTTCAAATTCATTGGAAATAACTTTGAACTTTGCGATTGTAAGGCAGTTTGCAAGCAGTCTCAGCAGAAATGCCGCTGTTTTGTACCACAATGTACCTAGTCATCAAAACCCTTATTATCCCTGTAACATGTAAATTAATGTTGTGTTTGGTTTGAAGGTTCTTTGTATGTGTTGCATTCAATGCTGGCCAGAATATATTAGAAATCAATGAAGAAGAAGAAGAATTATTACCTCTGCCAAGGAGGTTATTTATGCCTTACCTTCTGTTTGAGGGTATGTTTGTTTGTTTGTTTGCAACATTACAGATGAAGTTATTGACAGATTTTTATTAGTTCTTTTTACTAGAGAGGTATATCTTGGCCAATCGGAGTGGTGATTTCACTTTGGGAGTGAACCGGATCAAATTCTGGATACAGGGATTTGTTAAGGGATTTTTCACCATTGCTGGATTGGAAGATTGAGATAATAAATGGCATACTTTTTAAAATCCACTAGATGGTAGTAAAGTTCCAAATGCGTTAGTTGAGGTATGCACTCTCTGAGTGTTCCTCTTGGAATTGGAGTGAGGTTAGCTGTAGCTCAGACTTCATTTATTACCGTTAATGTGTTGTTTACACCCCCAGACCTGAGTGTGAAGGAAACGGAGGATAATGAGGCTGTGGTGAACACCATGCGGGACCTGCATCGCCTCATCAGCACCAAGCACCTGCCTTTGGTCGAGTCCTGGATTCAGGTATCACAACTCTATAACCCACCTCTGCACCCAAAACACTTCATATTTTGATCGGGACAAAAATATCTAGAATCTTTAACTCAATCTGGCACTTTTCCAAGCACTCTGTAGGGTGACGCCTCTGAATTGTTCGTGTTTGTTGAACCCCAAATATAGCTGCCCACTTCATTTGCTGGGAAAACTTACTATAAATGAACAAAAAATAAAACAAAAAATGTGCGCCAACAAACTTCATTTCATTTGTTGAAAAATGCATAAGTTTCAAAAAAAAAATTGGGTCCTCTCTTAATAGGGATCGTTCAATTGAATTAAATCTCCCATTGCCACATTACCCATTTGTGTTTTGTAATGACTCAGTTTCTAAACTCGCTTTATGTGTTCAGACTCTGACTTTTAAGATTGTGCAGGTACTGTGTGTTTGGAGGTCAGGAATGATTGCCCAAAATACAGGTTCAGTAATGAGCGCACTCTGCATTATGGGTAAATACAGGCAGTTTGATGGGTGCAGGGGGGGAGTCAAAGGTACACGAGTCGCGCTGAAGGGAGACGCGCTCAGAGTTTCACAGTGTGGTCTCTCTCAGCTGTTTACCAAGGCCGGAGGGGACAGTGCACTCCTCAGGCGAGCGCTGGACTTGAAGAAGAGTCTTGAGAGGGCTTTGCAGAAACACGACGAGCTGCACATCAAATACAGCAGGAGAGAACGCAGGGTGGTGAGTAATCTGCTCCGCCTGGGCTCTCTCTTCCTGCTACTGCCTGCAGTCAAACTGTGTTTTTCCCAAGCAGCGGCCATGAGGAGCCATTTTCAGTTTAAACTGGATCATAATTGTGCAGATTTGGACATGGGTGCACAATGCAGTGAAAAAGTATTTGCTCCCTTCCCGATTTCCTCTATTTTTCTCATTCGTGACATTTAAATGTTTCAGATCATAGCTCCCTATGTGCTGATGAGCACTTTGAGCCTATAATTTTACTACAGTCAATAAAATCATTATTTTAGTTCCATAACATGTTTAGTTATGCATGTAGGAAGAAATATATATATATTTAATGAAATAAACAATAGCTACTGAATATGAGTCATATTTCCTTTAAAATTACAATATGCGAGCAATAAGCAATCACCTTTGCGCCCTTGAAAATGTACACTGTAACCAGATGGTTATATGCATTGCTGTATTTGAGTTTATATTTGATTTATCACTCAAATTATTACACGGATATTCACAAGGAAAGTTTGCTTTAGAAGTCATTCCAAGTTTGCATTTACTTTGGATTTTGTAATACTGATGCCTCTTTTTGCAGGATATTTTAGGTAACCATCTGTCATGTTCTAGCTAATTAAAAATGCTTGCCTCCCTCGAAATACTCTTCTACGTGTGGAATTTTTGCTTTCTACATTATTCTGTAGTATATAGGAAATAAATCGGCGTAAAAAATTAGTGTTTATCACGTGCATTTGAAAATAAGAGAATTCGTTTGAGATGCTTCCTTTGTCAGGGAAATCAGATGTTATTTGAATGGTGAAACTTCAACTTCAACTTACACTTCAAAAGCTCACTCATGGGAGCCGTTATTAGTGTTTTATAATTTTGCGATTGTCTGACTCGGCAGGTTATTTTGTCTTCAGATGAAGCCGCATGAGCACAATATCGTACACGTCGCATTATCATTTGTTGCCGCGAGAGGGCACCATCCGACCATATGAGGATGTATGTACTTGATAGGTTGAGGTCAGTCCTGGTCTTGCAAGTTATCATTTTCGGCATTTTAGGTATAAATATTTTACAACAATGAGGCATGCTCTATAAAAAGCTGTTCTTTTGTGGAATTTCTTCTTATTTCTAGGTATACAATATATAATATAAAAATAAATATATAAATATACTGGCGAACGTGACTTACTCCTTCATTTGAAAATAATGAGATTGGTATCGCACTAATCTTTGCCCTCTGTCTTGATTCCAGTAATATATTTAGTGCTAAAGTATTGGCATATGAAGGAAAATAATTACTGGAAAGTAGTACATCTGCTGTAGAAGAACGGTCAAGGCAGCAATTGCTTTTGAAAGTTTTCTACTCTTTGAGCTTTAACCCCAACTGTGTCAAAAGCAGTACAACTCATGGCCTGTTGCTGGCTATTTGGCAGTGGGCGAATGAATAGTAGCTGACTTTGGCGACACAATTTGTGGTTGGGCAATGTGCTTTTCTCTATTTCAGTTTGAGTTGTTCTGGAAGTACCTGCAGGGACCTGTGCGTGAGTTTGCTTTGAAAAGTTACGGCGCATGTGTATGTACATGTGCAAATATGTGCACTCACTCATTTATGCATTTGAATGTGGATGGTATTTTGCCTGAGAGGCCAGATTTGATTAGCACAATCCTGCATGGTTGAAGACTGCTGACAGGGAATGTAGAAAAAAAACGCATGAGTTGGGAGGACGAGGAGAATCCGTTGGCTCACAGCGGTAATGGAGAGTGACTCTCCAACTCGGTGTAATACGGCTGCCGTTATGTGACACATTATGACACCTGATATCCCTTTTTAGCTGGGGCGTGGAAGCAGAGGTTTGCGAGAGCCGAGCCCGGTGACAGTGACAAAGCTTCACTCGCCTCTCCATATGAGTTTATCGCTGTCACTCCCCATTTCCAACGCTGCTTTTGCTTGGTGATAAAGCCGCAACCCAAAGTCTTTTATCATAATTAGTTTTTTCCCTTTCTTCTTTAAAGCGATCCATTACTTTATTTATTTTTATCGCCATTCTGACACAGATGGAATTGCTTTTTTTTTCAGCGCAATAAAACTTGGGTTGATTGGGGGGGGGGTTACAAAAAAATGGGATCATTTTTACGCACAGTTTTACTGGCATTTGGAGATGATTGCTTCAATGCTTATGAAATGCTTCCGTGGCATATTTTCTGTGGTGTATATTTTGGGCGAAAGGTGCTTGGCATATACGGCGCCGTGCGAAATGTTCGATTCTCTCCAGATTCTCACCGTTTTTGTGTGTACGTTGCGCTGAATTGGTTTCAGATGTACTTAAAAAATGTGTTATAATGTTATGGGTGTCAGAACAGGAACCAAGAGCTGATCACAGGTCTGCCTAATTTAGCCTTAATTAACACAGGAATGTAGGAGTTTGCTACATAACACTGAAGCTTTATAGTGTATGTATGGGCAGCAAGCCCAGTTTGCCTGGAGTTATGCTGAGTTCAAGGCCTTTCCCGTTTCCACCGCGAGTCCTCTGGACGTGGGGTCTTGTGTAGTGCTCCTGCCATAGCTGCAGACTCTTTCACAGTTGCAGAAGGCCTTCCCAAGCCAGCGAGTTGGTCACTGCTGCTTTCTGCAGTTGTCTGGACCCCTCAAGAGTCAAACCGGCTCTCATTGTCTCCTGCAGTAGCTGTGTGCCCTTCAGAACGAGAACCTTGCTTATTGTTGGCTGTAGCCCTGGGCCCTCCAAATTTTTTGGCATATTCATATAGAAGCGGCTCGTCTCCATCCTTTGAAAGGATTTGGGAATATCAGATCTTCCCCTTTGTGAGTTGTTGGGGAATTGCATTAACTGGAGACTTTGTAAAGTAGGCAAGTTCTTAACTTCGCAGAACCGGAGCTTGTTCAACACGTGCAATTGGCGAATATGCCATTGTTGACCCAAGGATAAAGTGCATCTTATCAGCACGGTAAGAAGAGGAGATTTTGATGTACCTTTTGTGTTTTCATTATTCAGGAACCTTTGAGAAAACTAAACTAATTCCTCCCGCTATTCACCACCTCTGGGAGGGGGTTTGTCAGAAAGTGCCGCTGTGCTTTTGGCCGGCGGTTTGGCTGCTTTCTCCTGCATTTCTGCCTCTCCAGTGTTACTGCCTGTGCGTGTTACTGATCCAAGATAAAGAGGGGTCAAAGGAACTTTATGGAGCCCAATAGTTGTATATGATGTGACTGTTCAGATGCACCCGTTACTCTGACTTTGATCCGAGCTCTGTGGTACTGGTTATTTTAGCACCATATTTCACTCCATTACCATCTTTTTATGTTAAGTCGAGTCAATAATTCCGTTCATTATGAGGACTCATAAAGTTTAGTCTGATGTGTTTGTTTGACAAAAGAAGGCTTCAGGTAAATCCAATAAACCTTGACATTTACTTCTGATTAAAGCTTTAACAAGCGAACATGCAACATGTTATTGGACATTAGGCCATCACCATGGTAATGGATGTTTCGGCCCAATGCAAGGTGATGGCTGCCAACATTTGCAACTTCATCTGCTTTCTACCAGTGGGGAAGGGAGTGTACAGTTATGAGTTTCTGCCTAAATATTTCCCACTGTCCAGGGAAAAAGACGTTCCTACCGCTAAACTGCTCCTCGTGCCCTCGCAATATATTCTGTATGATCTAATTAACTCGGTAAGCATTCTCAATAGCCTTGTGCCTGGGAAAGTGCTCTACCGGTGCACTCCTCAAATAAGTCTGTTATCCTTTTAAAAAATTATTATTGGTGGCAGCCTCGGGCAACTGTACTCTCAACTTCATTTTCCCTTTGGCAAGTTTGATGGCCACGCATTTAAAAACCCATTCAGTCGTATGAGCTAAAAATTAAATGTACTCAGCTGTGATGGACCAGTGTGCATCCGCTATTTATATGCTAATACCCTCTCTTACTGGAGCGTCTTGCAAATGATTACAGCAAACCAATAACTCAGGTGTGCAGGACAATGGGCCCAGCCAGCCTGTGGAGAAATAGAATTAAACATTCCTTGTTGGGGACAAGACTGTAGACGGGCAAAATGGAGGGGGTGGAGGGGGTGGGGGGGGGAGGTTGCGGATAAAGATGCCTTGAAGCAGCGCAATGTTTGCTCTGTAAGCTGTTTAGTATTCGGCGCAGTCTCGGGACTCCCTGGGCCACTTGACGAGTGGAAATTCATTCTCGATATCTGCGACACACCAGGACACTACTGTCAAGGGTAAAAGTGTAACATATGCCCGATGCCTTGTCAGATCACTAACAAGGTACATTTTTTTAATATTTATTCACCGATATTAGCAGTTTAATTTTTCACGCTTACTTTGTTGCTCGGCGCGCATTGTTTTTCACTTCGGTACTGGTATACCATTGGGTTATTGTTTTATTTCTCGCGTTTGATGGAATACAAAAAAATGTTTATTTGTTCGAATGGACGCTATCGTTTCAATGAGTCAGGCTAGCTGCTGATTTGACTGGACGGGGAAGCTTGACAAACGCTGTGGTGCTATAGCGACGGAACTTAAAAATTCAATAAACAGATTAGTTCTCGTGCACTGCCTCACAATGAACAATGTAGAGTGGGTGTCATCTCCGTATAGTTAGAGTATTATAGAAGTTAATGTCTCGTTTGAGCAATCTTCATGAAATCTTGTTTAGTCTGCTTGGGCTGCACCAAAAGTTCAATATTTCCTCAGTTGTGCATTTATACTAAACATTCATTTACTCTTTGGCTTGCTGCAAAAGAATGGGAAAATTGCCAGCATGCTGTGGCTGGGAAAAATTCAGTCTTTTTGGAATGCCTCATGATGGAAAGCTCGTGGGTCTGGTCGTGCCACTCTCTTCAGAGCCGGAGATTTTGTTTAATGTAAATTGCTTCGGAGTGGGGCTCGAAGTAGGAGGGCCAGGCTTGTGTCAGCAGAAAGCATCTTTACAGAAGCTAATTCTCCTGTGCACACACCCCTATCGGAGAGTTATGGTCCTGACTCCTCAAGGTGGCAGCCTTGATATTATCGCCGCAGAATTAAAGTGCATTAAAAATAAAATACCATTTGTTGACCAGGAATTTCGAGTGCAGCGGTAATCTTTTTCCTCAGTTTTTAATCTTTCAGGCCAGAAATAACTGTTTGGATTAAAAAATTGCGACCTGCGAAAAAGTAGCAGGTTCAATCTCGTGGCCTGCCGTTGGGTGCAGTAAGGAATGAATAACTGTAATGATGGCGTGGAATAATGTGTGGATGCTTCACAATGCACAGTTACTCCTCGCTGTTTGTCGTCTCCCCCTTTCCCACCCTCGGGGGGGGGAGCGCAGGTTCGCAGTCTCGCAAAACGAGCTCTGAGAGCACTGACTGTGCCGAGACACGCATCCAGCACAGTCAGCTGAGAGCAGGTCACGTTCCTGTGTGGTCACCGTCCAGCATGCAATGCGTTTTATGCTGTTTGTTTGTTCGTCCATTGACAGTGAGCAAGCAGGGCTTCCCCGCATGAATTTACTGCACATGTGCTGTTCCAGCCGTCTGTCAGGAACTCAGGGTCACCGGGTAGTTGTTGGTACTGAAAAGATTCAGAGAAGTTTGAGACCTATCTTAGCATGTATGCCTCTGTTCGCAAGCTTTAAATTGCTGACAGTTTTTTTGGAAAGGTTACAAAAAAATTAAGGTTTTTTTAACAAAGGCGTGCTCTTTAAAAAGCAGGCCAACTGGGTCCGAATGAGTTACGGATGCCGAGATGCTCAAGTGTGCAAGAGGACAAGTTCAACGGAATATCTTCGTCTGATGCCTCGTAGATCGAGAGCTCAAGGCTGACGGGGTATTGCTATCCTTCGTGCGGTTGGGCGGGCGGGCGGGCGTCTCCAAAAACTTCGACATTGGGCTGAGGGGTATTCCGTGCATTGCACGCCTATTTTTTATTTTTTTTTTTGCTTTCTGTTGTCGCTATTTTTTGTTTGTGTACCTTTTTAACCTTTTCCCAAGTCCTTTTCACCACTGAAGAAGAATGAGTGGCCTAATGTTGTCATAAAACTAGGCCTTGACAGCAAGGGGTACATCCCCAAACCTCCTCAATCCTCGAAGCCCCCTTTATTAGATTCCCCTCTACTAGACCTACAATATGAGCCAAATTTGAGATCTGTGTAAGTAATTGTCCCGAGATATGGTTAAACTGATTTTTCGATACATAGCGCCATATGGTGGCAAACCTAGGAGTGCATACTTTTTTTTAAAATAAATTTGGCATGTCCAATCCCACTCAAATCTGGAATGCCCAATTGGTGAACTATTTACAAGGCTTGCTCGTTTGTGACCTTTTGTTGCCTAATTCAGGAGAGTGAAGACAGTTCACGGCTCTCCTCCGAAGCACGTGCCTGTCAGCCACTGCTTCTTATACACTCATTGGTTGAATCTTCGCAAGTTCAGAACGAGGGGGGAGGATACCTGGACATGAACAGACTTAGAATCTTCCTGACGAGCGCCCGTCTGGCCAACAGGAGGCACTTGCGCAACGAACAAAGCTATTTATTTATTTCCCTTTCCCATCAGTCCTTTCCCAATTTGAAACCCTGTAGCGCAGTAGCCAATGGCTACTCTGAAAAAGCTGCTGACCACTGCCGGTTGGTACGACCGGGGCTCAACCCGCGACGTGATAGACACTTCTGCACTGCAACGCAGTGCCTTAACCGAGTGAGCTATCCGGCAGCCCGAGGGGGTGCATACTTGCCAAAAATCTAATCAATTCATCCCCTTTACTAGACCTACAATATGAGTCAAATTTGAGGTCTGTGCAAGTAATTGTTCCAGAGATATGGTTAAAAAACAGATTTTTTCAATATATAGCGCCACCTGGTGGCAAACCTAGGAGTGGATACTTGCCCAAAATCTAATCAGTTCACCTTCTCTCCCATATCTACCCATATGCTAAAAATGAGGGGCTAATGTAAAGTATTTTGTGAGTTATTGCGCTAACGGTTAAAATCTGCGGCTGCGAACGCGGCGGCGGTGGCGGCTGGGGTGAAACCACGATATCCCCGAAAGTCATATTTTGGAGATATAATGAGTACAGGATGCACCATGGTTTGTGTTCCTGTGAAATGTAATTCTATCAAAATTTAAATTGGCCAGTCGTCTTACCAATTAGCCAATTGTTTTATTGTTTAGTAGACAAAGTTAATGGGAGCTGGTTCAGAGCATTTATACGTGAAAAGATGAAGTTACTGCCTGCTGTTCTGGTATTCTGAAGTATTCTCTTTTTGTGAATATATTCTCTTTTGTCCTACTGGGAGAAAGAACATGAGTCGAGGGGAAGCCTACATTTTTTTTAATTAACTTTTTGGCATGCCCACTGGAAAAAACTGAACTTGGAGCTGGTTAGAAATGACGATATCTCCCATAGCAAAATGAAATTAAGATTTCATGGGTGTCTTCTGATGCATAAAATAATTGATAGTCCATCCTACACCAGTCAGTCCTTTTCCAGATGATGTGATTTGTATATGAAGTCATCGTGGAAAATATATATATTTTGAATTTGTATGTCTGATTTGGGAGCTCACCTGAAAAATTCAACACCACAGATTGCTGAGACTCTCCTGTACAGGTGAAAGAGACCTTGGGTGAGAGAGTGAAGCTCTATGTAAATGATATGGTAATTGAGAAAGCCCAGGCCTAAATAAATGGCACTAAATATAAATAAACAGCAGTCAGCAGGTGGCTTGTATAGGAACCAATGCCGTTTATTTATGCCTTTTGGCGATATGATGGCGATTATTTATGGCAGGGGACGTATTTTAAAAATGGAGACACCATAGAAAACCAGGCGAATTGCGAACATTCAGCTGAAGAAATTTCTGTACCTCAGTGCATTTTTGCTATTTGTTTATTTTTTATGAATTTGCTCAAAAAATAACAAATCATTTAGAGTCATGAAAGAGTGTTGTTTTTTTTTGTGTTGCATAATTTTTTAATTGAACTTACTAATGCGTGGTTGTAAGTACTGCTGCAGCCTGTTTTAGCAATCAATTATTTTGTTGTAACTGTAAATCTGCGCTGTTAGAATGAAATCTCAGCTAAGAGGGACAAATTGACGGAGTCCATGTGATGCAGGATAAATT
Organism: Gymnothorax reevesii; assembly: GCA_029721435.1. Lineage (NCBI taxonomy): Eukaryota > Metazoa > Chordata > Actinopteri > Anguilliformes > Muraenidae > Gymnothorax > Gymnothorax reevesii. The sequence goes on from CM056579.1 coordinate 108,592,992, forward strand.
GCTCAGGCTTTCAAATGAAGTGGAGCTTGCTTCGGTCGCTCTCTGAATTCGGACGAGCTTGCACTGGAGATCCAGTAACTCAAACAGCTGAAACGCTTCCAGTCACTAGTGGATAGGTCACCTTAACCTCTGCCAATGTGGATGTCCCTCAAGGGTGGTGTATGACCACCTTCAACTTGATGATATAGTCGTGAAAAAGCTGTTGAATTCAGCCTGGCATGCATGGAGCTGGGTCATCAATTGCACCCCGTCCAAAACACAATATGAAACTGGGGTCTCTGTCTTCGGTTTGACTGCCTCATGACGAGAAAGTGGGCGCAACCGGGGCATTAGACAGTGTACATATTTGGAAATTGGATGACATTTATTGAATGTACATACTGGAGGTTCAACATCCATTTGGTGGCTGGTGCCTTGGTCACACATTGATGACCTCACGAGGCTGTATGTTCCCGCATGGAATGGCCTCGTGCCATGGCGACTGGTGTCCTGGCCTCACAGTGATAGGTTCATTAAGACTTGCATTTGGTGTCCGGCTCTGTTTTTAGACTGTTTTGTGGGAGGACTGTTTTTGTGGATATCCCGACTCTCCCAGTTCTCCTCTCCTCAAGATTATCAGGCCACACGATGTGTCGGAGTCAGACACTAGATGCAAACTATCATTGTATCTGTTTGTTACTACTACAATTAACAATTTGCGCAAGTTGACTGACAGAAGTCGTTTACCGTACAGGCCAGCAGATAGTGCTATTTCTTCGCGAGATTATCGGGAGAAATACATGAGACATACACGAGAATATCACGACGCAGCGTAAATGTATGAGTCTCATATATCGTGCGTCGGAAAAGTAACAGGCCTAGTGCCGGTGAGAAGCATACATGTGTATCGCAATGAAGTCTCGCATGAAACTGGTGTCGGTAAACAGCATTGTTCGTGAACGAGCTTCCGAATGTCTAATATCCAGTTTTGAGGTTTACTGTCTCAGGTGTGTTTAAAATATGGCTCCTGGACAGTGTCATTAATGTTTTTGATTTTCTTATGTATTGATAATACTCTCAATATTATTTTGTTAAAATTTATGAAAAAAAAATTTGTTACGCCTTTGTAACAAATTAATTTGTTGATGGAACAGAATCCGATTTGTTACTCTGACAAAAATCTTAACAAAATAGATTTTGTCCAGTCGTCTTTTCAAAATAGATTTGTTACTACTTCACACGGCCCGAGCAAATTTTCTGTTGTCACTTTTCATTGGTGAGAATCGATCACTTGCTCCAATTTCACTGTCTTCTGACTGCGAAGGGTCTTGAAATGAGCAGGAACGCAACGGGAAGGCGAGTTTTAACGTATGTCATCTTTTCTCTGTATAGGCCTACTATATGTTGTCGTTCTTTAAGTTTTAATATTTAGCGACATACACCGACAACATTATTCTAGCTTTATTCTTGTGTTGCAATCTAGATATGTGTGTGTGCAGATGATATTCCTATCCCACCATATTTTATCTTCTGTAAGCCAGGTCATTAGAGGAGAGTGCCTCTGATGCCTGTTTTTGTTCCTTTAACAGCTGATTGATTTGTCAACACTTTATTGGCATTGGTTAAAAACTCCCCTTACTGCTCACTTCTCGCATTACCACTTCACTGTGAAGTCATAAAAGTATTCACTTCAATTTTTTTGTCTACATGTACATGGGCCGCATAATCGGTTTGTGCAGATTTATTTTAATAAAAATCCTAACAAAATAATTTACCTAACACAATATTTTGTTAATACCGCAACAATTTTACTTTATTAATACTTTGTCATTGTCAATTTTAATTTGTTACTTCCTGAACAAATGTATTTTGTTGGATTGATTTTAACAAATTAATTTGTCATCTCTCATGGAACAAATTAATTTGTCATCTCTCATGGAACAAATTAATTTGTCATCTCTCATGGAACAAATTAATTTGTTAAACATTTTGGTAAAATGAACAAATAAATATTTTGAGTGTAACGGTCATCGGCTTATTATTAAACTGGTCAAAAAAAGATTTATTGGTCTGTCATTATTGTATTTATCCCATTGAGAGGTTTACCGGCTCTGTTAAGTTTAGATTATTGGACCGATCGATTGGGACGTGGGGTGTGTTGAAGGATAACTTTATTATCACAAATACAGAAAGGAAAAACCAAATTTAGGAGCGCATATAATCTCTCTGTATGAAAATCAAGAAACGTTATCGTGCATAAGAGACTGTCTGATCACAGAAGAAGGGATGTGCATTAAAACTAAACTGTAGTCAAACTGTACATACAGAGGCAAAATCTATACACCAAACAAATATCAAACTAATACTGGATACTTAACCAATTCCAATTAAAGGAAAAAAGATGTGGAATGTGAGCTCTGTCATTGTCAGGATACTGCAGCAAGGCGTCACTTTAAATATAATATGACATGTGAATCGATAGATTTGTTGCCTTATTTATGACACAATGAGACGTGCGCAGAAAACATTCTACGTTGCATTTACAGTATAAATATTTAAGAATAAACCAACATCGTCAAACAGAAGGCTATTAAACAGCAAACATAATATGAGTTATCTCCCTCTACTACATGACCTGATGAAATGATGAAAAAGTAAACAGGCTAAAATAAAAGCAAAATCACAATCTACATGGTATGTAACATATTGTTTTATTCAGACCAGCGGTACATGTAGCCTATAAGCTACTGAGATTTTCAAAATGATTCTTCACCCACTGCTGGATATCGTATACTCTTCTTCAGCCCACCCTCGATTTTCACGGATTAGAGATTAGCAATTACCAACAACAACGCTGCAACGCAACAACATAGCTATTATATCTATTAAATCCGCATATAAAAAGTGAATCTTAGTAACAACTGTGCATAGGCCTAATTCGGACTTACGTTGCGCATTTGGCAGACTGTACGGATACGTGTGTAGGTTCGGCATTCGGCCTACTGCGAAGGATGTCTTGGCGGAGTACTAGGTGGATAACAGTACGCGACATTATCGCGAGAAATCCAGGAGAGATACACGAGACGTCTCGTGGGAATTGGGCAGTATCTGCTGGCCTGTACAGTATGTGTGATAGTAAGGTATATGAAGCAAACTCTGAAATTTTATTCATGATGTTTTATATTACTTCAATTACTTGGAGGAAAATATTTTTTGAATTTTTAAAAAGTTAGGTATTTTAGTGATACCTAATGTGAGAGAAATTTAGTTATAAATTGCTTATCCTTGTTACCTGGCTTGTGCGTAAGCAGAAGTTATGGAATGTGCTTCACCGAACTGTATGTCCCTATACTGAACTGTGTGTCCTTATACTGAACTGTGTGTAACTCTGAGCCCCTGAGATAAGATTACAAAAGAAGCCTCATGAGATGTGCGTGCTAAACCTTGGGATCCTCCGGGGCCTTGAGATAAAGCCTCAGGATGAGGTAAACTGCAGGGGCAGTCTGTCCTCCGCTGGGGCTGATGAGGTTGTCGGGACCAGACATTTGTGGGACACGTGCACTCAGCTATGGAATGCTGGGAGAATAAACCTCTGTGTAAATCAGTTTCAAGGAGGGGGGCTGGATGAAGTACCTGCAAAAGGAGGGGAGTGATGGACTATTGGCGGAAGTTTGCCGCAGGGGCATACATTCAAGACGTTATGGTCATACAAATATCCAAGCAAAGGGGAATCCCTTAGTCCTTGTTCTGCATGTAACCTGGACCCTATATGCCTATAGTAAAGACTGGATGCTATTTTACTATCTCTGTCTCTGAATGTTTCTTACAGGGATAAAATAAATTTCCGCCACATCTAAAGTTCTTGAAGTTTTCTCTCAAGATTTAATCACTGCTTTTGCGCATATGGGCATTTAGGCTATCAATTTAGCCAAGTTATCATTTTCATTGGATATCCACATGGACATCTGTACAGTACAGTCGCCGTTAAAACCGAAGAGACGGCCTTAGTTCACGCCTGGTTCCCTCGGACATTTCGCCCTTCTTGCCCATTTCTAACCCCGATCTAACCAATGAGCCGTATCACAGGACAGTTTACCACCAGGAATAACCACATGTGGCTCCGGGGAACTGAATGTAGTACCGCGTGTTCGTTATAGAATACAGAGCATTTTGACTGTTAAAATACATAACGGCAAACACAAACGTAATTCTATCTTCTTATTTTCTCTTGCAGTGAAAGTGGAAGTGAGAGCTTATGCGACCTCTGGAAAGCGTGTGGTTTATCATTTCCTCGGTTTAAAAAGCCGAGCATGAAAATGAAAAAAAACTATTATGATACATTCGACAGTGTAATATAAGCAATTGCATTCTTGGGGGAATTTTTTTTGGCATTTTAAATCTGACTTTTTATCGCAGAAACTGTGTCAGCAATTCTGAGGGTTTGTGGGTAGATCTTCAGCGAAGTGTGCCGCAATTGATTTATTGGTTTTGAAAAGCCAACCGCAGTATAAATAAACAAATTGGCAATATAAAACTTAATAGCCTGTGAGCTTATGATCCCGTTATTCTGCGAAATTATGCTTTTCGGACCTACAGAGGTGTGAGGTTGTCTCTCGCCAAGGAGTCAATCTTCGCCCTAAACAGTGGGGAAATGCGTCATATCGTGATAGGTTCCATAGTTGTGAATGTGTGAGTTTATGCTTGGGCATTTTATAGAAAATTTCTGTCACGCGTTGAGCTGGTCATTAATTCTTTAATACGCTACAGTGAGCTTAAAGGGATTATTAGGGTGACGATGAGTAGCCTAATAAATAGATTTGACACCAACTGAGCTGTATTGAATCAGTGCCAGGTGTATCCGTGTTTAATTCCGTGAATTCAGTTTACGAAAGAGCCTTTCAGTTTTAAGTGACATTTAAGTTGTCCTTTAGAGATAAGATATTGAGCAGATCTTTTTATTAATTACGTTTTCCTTATTGATTGACATATTGTAAGCTTACTAAAAATAACCCATGTAAGGTTCCGCAAATAGTTTATTTTGCTTTTTTTTTTTTTTAATGGTGCATTAAAGAGTCGTTTAGGTCTAACTAAATTCATATTGTACTCAATTCTTTTCTAGTTGCAAGCTTTGCGAACATTTATATTTGAACATCTGAATGGTTATGAAAAATCATTAAAACAAATACGGGCGATGCAAAACGTTTTGTCATGAAAAACTGGTTAAAAATTGCCTATTAGCATTTTAAAACGAAACCGTATGTAAATCGAAAAACATTCAAGTTCTTTCCGTAAATGAATTTTACTGAGACGGGGTGCGAGTAATCTTCAATATAGGAATGGATATAAGCTACCAAATTACAGATTTGTTACTGGAAAAATAATATAGCCTATTTCAGCGCTTGAGTGTAAAATAATAGCACATAAAAGCACACATTATCTTGGAACATAAAATATTGCAGAAATGATACACGACAAACAAAATCCTCACCAAAAATAGCCTGATATTTAATAATCCAATCGCGTATTATACCGCACTAAAGTTTTAAGCGGTAGCACAGGTTGAGCAAACTGTATCGTCAAATATAAAAAGGTTTGCAAAAATGATTACCGGCAACATCACCCCCGCCAAAGCAAATCAATATTTTATGTAGGCTAACGTTACTTTTGCATTCATATATGGAAATAAATCACCAACAAGCTGTGCCATTATGTACATGTAAGGACTACTGTCAAAACGACCGTCCCAACCGCCCTCGTGGCTCAGTTATGATTAAACAAACACCCGGCTAACGGGCTATCGCCCAGCTACCCCGTGCGCGGGAGGCGGCGAGAGGTCTTCTTTCCTCTTCATGCGCGTCAATACGCTGGTCCTACTGCATAGCTTACGACGAGATTTCCCGGTCCTACTGAGAGCCTAACGCCCCCGTACTGGCGGATTAACGACTTTTTCTTTGGTTTTTACAGCGACTGTACTGTATTTCTCCTGATTGAGTGTCTGAAGATGGACACGCTTCTCAAACTTGATGAATCAGTTCTTTGGGGTTTAAATCAGGTGATTGAGATGGGATTGAAATCGGGTGAATGACTTAGAATCCATGTTTTTGGGGCCATTGTCTTGTTGTAAGACGCTCTATATTCTGTTCGCACTGTAAAGGCGGGAAAATATTGCAAGCAATGATGACTGCCAGTGTTTTCTCAGGAACTGGTAAACCCACGAGTCCTCTAGGTTGGTTGAATACTTGCAGGTGTCTTTGCTTAACCTCAGAGATTGGCTCCAGTGGAGGTATTATCAAGTCTAATGCAGGGATGCATTTAACCTTCATCCACCACACTCATAACGTACTGCTGGAAAATACATCAAATGGCGTAATGGTACCACAATAAATGTTTGTGCTGTAGTGCAAATTTAAATAGAGCCGGGGATTTGCTGCAATCGATTTTTACTGTCAGTTCAAAGCTATTTGGGGTGTGGCTGAATGCTATAGAGGAACTTGCTCTGAATTAACCACTTCAGACGACACCCTTGGAAAGCGAAGGGCGCCAACAGTATGGGTTTTGTTTCATGAAAATGACCCCTATATTTAAAAAGATGAGCCTCCTCTGTTATGCATTATAGCGCTGGGCGTCAGTTAGCGGCTACCTTTGGTGTAAATTAAAAGGCATAAATTCTGTTTAGCGCTTGATGGGCCCTGTGCTTGGCACCCCTTTCCTGAATGCCTGCCATGAAAGCGAGAGCCCGTGTGTACGAGGGAGCGGGAGGGAGGGAGGGGGAGAGAGATAGAGTGAGAGTGAGAGTGAGAGAGGGCTTTGGTAGCTTTTTACCTTTCATAAATCCCAGGCCCGGAATCTATGCCGAAAAATCATTTTCAGCTCTGGGGTTCATTGTTATTCGGAGGAGATTGATGGCGGTCATTTACACGACTGGAAGTTAAGTGCCCCTGTCATTCCCGCGGAGCGTAATTGGGCAGCTTCACAGGTCACTGGCAGCGACAGTTCTCTCTTTTGATTAGTGTCAGGGTGATAACGGAACCCACGCCGGCCCGGTGATCGATGAGTACGCGCGCTCTACCTGCTGTCCGGCCGCTGGCTGGGAGAGCTGCCTGCGCTCGGCTGTTGGCTCCTATTTTCCAGCCGCCTGAGAATATTTGCATGAGTGAGTGTGTAGCTGTATTTTGGGAGGCCATGGCTGTGGCTTCTTTGCATTCTCTGATCGCGGAAAGAGGTTTGGGAATGGGGCACGTGGTGGCGGTTGGGCAAAATTTTTTCTTAAGCTAACGGTTTGGCCGGGGTCGTTTTGATAAGTGTTAGGCCTATTGCTTCTTCCCGAAAGAGCACTGTGGAGGTGTTTACTCTCATCAGTGCGTAGTGAATTTACATCTAGGAGTGATGTTCAATCAGGTCCATAAATAGTTGGACATTTTCAAGGTTTTTGTTATTTTAGCCGTCGACTACAAAATTGGAGCAGAGATTTAATGATGCTCAATTTTCAGTCTTTCACCTCTAATTTGATGCAAATTAGGTCAATGATGTAAGAATTTACTGCACATTTAATGGTTGGTCTACCTTTCTTAAGGCATCAAACGTTGTTGGACAGTTGACTGCTCGGCTGCTCCATGGCCTGGTATGGGTCATTCCCTGGGTTTCATTTACAAGAAGGTACAGAGTTGTTCTTAATCCTGTCCGTAGCATTTGAAATCTGTAGCTTAATCCTCAATCTGATATTCAAAGAATTGTCAGTGCCAGTGATGCTTGTCATCATTTTGCTAGAATAGCAGCGCAAACCCATCAAACAAGCGTCTAAGACATGAGATGTAGCCAAGTCTACTACACTACAGGCCAGAAGTTTGGAAGCAAGGCCAATACAGGTCAAAAATTTGGAAGCAACTTCAAGTTTCTGTTCACAGTGCCTTTCTTAAAAGCCAATATGAAAATGAATTTTTGGATGTATTTACTACACAATTAGACTTGTCTTTCATTGATATCCACCATTTTCCTCCATTTACCTTTAGGTACTGTATACATTGATGTTATCAGACCATTGCCGTATAAATGTTAACAAAAGAAAGGAGGGGCTTAGTTTTTGGGTTGAGAAGATTTGCAAGAGTCACAACTTCCGTGGAAAAAGTAAAAAAACAAATCACAGTTTGCATTATTCACTTTATGTCCTGGTTTACAGCGCTCCGGATGCCAACGGCAGTCCGGCGGGCACTAGCACCATGGGCCTTGTGATATGGGCCTGATAATTTGAGTAAAAATGTATTCTGAACAGTGACTCCTTAATAATCATGTTTATTTTTTTGCGAAGTATGCCAATGAAACTATGATCTTTTTTTGTACAAATTTGATCTTCCTTCCAAACTTTTGGCCTGTAGTGTATTTTGAAAAGAAAGACCGCATTGGTGTGCTCACGCGCACGAGAATGACTGGAAGAACTCAGCCAACAACTGTCGTGGATGACTGAATAATTTTGTTCCCAGCGAAGACTACTAGCAGTAATGAGAGGACCCTGAAACCTTTATTGAAAATAGTAGGAGAGGGTGAAGGTATCTGATGGGATAAAAACTGTTGTCATAATGCGGCCAAATGGCTGAGTGTAAGGCACTGAAGGTAAACAAATATGATGGATTTTCAGGGCCTCTTCCTGGAGAGCTTAGGGATTTCATGGACCATAAGATCACTGGAGTGTGATTGTATTCCAGAGTTTCTGTTCAGATATTACTTCAAAGCGGCAGAGCTTAAACCTTCCAATCCAATCCGATATGTCACCTGATCTGACGCGTGCTGTCACCTTGTGCCCTCCAGATTGAAACGCGATAGCGAGCCCGGAAAAATGCGCCCCTTGGCATAGCGTCTGTATCATAGCCCAGCTGGGTGAATGGTCCTTTGCCTCCCCGCCGCAGAAAGGGATTTTTGAGACTTTATCAGCACTGTGAGTTATTAAGGTGGCCTTAAAGTCAGCTTTTGCGAGCCACAAGCCGTCCGGCTATCCCTGGTCGCCAAGCTCCTGGGCTTATCTGCAGATCTGTAAGCCTTCACTTCTTTCTCCTCTTTTTCCTGCCAGTCCATTTTGTACCCTGGTAATATCATTGGCATTAACACACTCCGGGGCCAAGAGGGTAACAAAGTCCATTTTCCCCAACTTTCAGAGGATTTATTTCACACACAGTGCTATTTTGCGTTGTGCCCAGCAGGGGGCATGACCACTAAATCTGTATGACACTGGTCTGGAGGCTGGCGGGAGCGACCATGAGGTCTAGAGTCTTTGATAAACGTTGCGTACAGTCAGATGTCAAATCTGTTGTTGGCTTTCCTGGCGCATACTGGAGGAACCTTATTGAGCTTGATGGCTCTGTAATTTTTAGCTTGCCAGGACGAATGTCCGGAGAACTATTGTCGTACCCCCGGCGTCCGTCAGCGTGCAGAAAAACTTTAACCTTGCCCCCCGGCGAGCTTTGTTGTCTTTCTGACAACTCTTGTTAGTGTTCAGCCACTGTTAAGGGAAGTTACATTTCTAAATACGATACATTAAACTGTTGTAATGGGAATCACATGTACTTTGCAGTGAACAAATTGGTGCACAAGGGAACATTCCTTTTGTTCTACTGACACTATAAACTATCCTGTAGGTCCACCATTGAGAAAAACTGAACTTTAAAAAAATGCAATTATTCCAACAGTTTTTATGGGTATTTGCTAGAAAAATGCTGTGAACATCCTTAGAGACGAGAGTAGCTCTCTTGTTGATTTTCTGGATGCAATGCTATTTCCTGTACTGCCACCAGTGGGCGAATGGCAAAATATTTTAGTTCGGCTGTTGTCTGCCAGGGACATCATTTACCTTGATTAATATTATTTTGGTTTTCCAATTAATTTTGGTTTACTGAAATGTATTGAAATGGCATTTTGTTTTGCATAATATGTATCCAGTAAAAATCATAATCATAATAAGCTGTCCGGACTTGTTTTATTTCAAATCGAATGTAATGGGATAGAATCAAAACAACTACAATTGTTTTGATTATTACATTGTCCAAATACTTATTACCCACGCCCGACGAGGGGGCGTGGGTATACAGTTTAGCACCGTCTGTCTGTCTGTTTGTCTGTGTGCGTGTGTGTGTGTGTGTGTGTGTGTGTGTGTGCGTGTGTCTGCACGACCGCTCGGCCACCACTGAAGCTAGGGTGACCAAACTTTGTGGGGTAGATGATCCTAGGGTACCCTGTCCAAATTTGCATTTTGAGGTCCAAAGGTCAAAGGTAAAGGTCAACAAGAGGCATGGGTTAGCATCTCTAAAGACTGTGCATCATCTAGTTTTTCCTGTATTTTTTTTGTGTGGAAAAACAGGCACTGAATAGTAGTAAAACACTTCGCTATGTGATAGAAAAACAAAAGAATAGTTTAATCAGGGTTTCTTTTATAAATATGGCGTTGTTCATAATATTTTGTTTTGTTGGCGGGGTAAATATTGCTGTGTTAATTCATGCTGTGTAATTATTATATCATTATCTTTTTAAAAATATTCATTGCATTACTCTGAGGGATTTATGAACGCATTTGATGTAAGGTTATGTTTGACGCAGTCAGCAGGCATGTATTCTGAATCAAAGAATTACCTGTTGGGTAATGATTTACCCTACATTCTGATGTGCACTATTAAGGATCAAGCAATTATTTGGTTTTGAATGTGGACCAAGCAAATCAATGACCCTTACGAGTCTGATTTGACATTCAAATATTCAAATTAATTCTTTTTTGAGTTTTTCAGGCCTTGTAGAAACCCAAGTTCTGAGTTTGGTATTAAGCACACTACTAAAGGATTCCCCGAAACAGAAAAACTGGCTGATGTGCTTGCGGTTGCTTATCAACAGATGAATCTTTTGACCTACTCGCAGCATCAAAATCCACTCCTGTATATGCGGTTGCAATTAATAGACCTACACACACGCGCACACACTCACTCACACACACACACACACAAAAAAAACAATTGGATTTGGTCAAGTGGAAATTCCATTAAGGCTGTGAATTAAAATATTCGCATAGCCAGCGTTACTGCCGAGTTTGCCATTCAGGGTGCAGTAAATCTCCCTGCTTGCACTGAGCCCAGGTCGGTCTCAGAGCTGCATTAATCAGCACGGAGGCTGCCCGGGATGAGGTCCTTTTTCCTTGGTAAAGTGTCCACAATGGAGCATTTCCTGGCCTTGTTTCCAGCTTCTGGACTGACTTGAAAACACAAGGAAGCAGAGATGTGGCGCAGGTCTTTGTCTGGGGGGTGTGTTTGATTTGCTTTGTGCTGGAGAAACAACTTTTGTTCCTCTGAAGTAAATTGTCTTCTTCTTGAAATAAGTACCATTGAAAGAAGACACCTTTAGTGCAGTTCCCTGAACAAAAACTTCTCATCCAGTTCCATTCTCTTGTAGGGGTATTTTAGTTGAAGGACCAGTGAATTATTTATCTTGTTTACCCTTCTGGCTACGGAGAAAACTAGTAAGTAACGAAATAAGAGATATGTTGTTTAAAAAAGTGCAGCTTTAATGCATAACAGTAAATTGTGTGTTGGCTGTGCGTACTGTGGTGAGATGAACTCACCAGCTGACACTCCAACTGACTTTTATTGTGCGCTGAAGTTAAAATGTATTGGGCAGGAAAAGAGATGTGTTAACTGACAAATAGTGCAACCCTTGATGAAGTCGGGATTTACTGCTGCTTGGTCCTTTGCTAAATCTGTTGCAATGGTATTGTTAACCTCTTAACGGTCACCTCTTTTTGAGCAATATACCACCCAGACTAAAGTGCTCACTGCTTATGAACCACTTTGACTGTAAGCAAATTCACGGTCTCGTCTGAAAGGTGACACTCGTGATCGCTTTTCAGTAGTGATAATGACTAAGAATATCGCCCAAATTGAGTAAAAACACTGGAAATTTGCATTTTTGCCTAGCGGAAAAAGATTCTATGCTTTTTTCCGGTCCTGTGGCAGTGTTATAAAGCCTCATCTGCCCCAAACAGTAATGAAACCACAACCAAAACCCTGACCAACTGCAGGTACAAATATCATGACACTGTAACCAAAAATAAATATTTTATGGATTTTTTTACAGGTAATGTCCCTACATTTTTCAACGAACAGTGTTGGAGACTCCATATTTCCCAGTACTCTTCACCACTGCCATGTTTGGTGCAACAACTGTTGTACAGCTTCCTTCTTTCTGGTCTTTCTTATCATCTGTTGTTGAATTTTCCCTGAAATTTACTCCTGTGATTTCCAGCACTGGTGGGCAATAATGTGTAAGTGAAGAAATCTCTTCCAGATACTCTATTACTTCATTGCTGGTCAGAAACCACTCAAGCGAATCGTTGTAAAAATCATTCTCTTGGCTGCCATATGCATCTGTCTTTTGGAAGTTCCAGACCGTTGGCTGTTTGTGTTAAGGAAAATAAGTCAATTTGTCTGATATATTTTGAGTCCGGGCTGATTGGCTAAACTACTGTCAGTGAATTAAGCATATTATAGCCAGTGGGAGGGCTTATTTTGTTCCTGAAGCGGTACTGTGCAGCCTGTGACCCTGCATTCATTTGTAAAAAAAAAAAAAAAAGGTTTATTTTAAAGATGAGGTTTGCTAAGACATACAGCTACTGTCTCTCAGTTCAAATGGTTATTGTGATGTTTGACGGGCAGTTTTGACAGATTATTACAATGCTTTACAATCAAACTGATGGGACTGCATAATCCGACTGGGATTTGTTTTGAAACCATTTTAAATATGATTTTTGCTGTAGTATTTGCTTCATAAAATGGCTCGCACAGATGCAGTGTTGAGTCCTCTAACTTAAATTCCCATGGATCGAAAAATATATACTTTTCCAACACACAAAATATTTGACTACACCAGAACGCAATTTTGTGTAACGCGGGCTAGAGCACGAGATGTGCTTCATCTGTACTAGATTATTTATCACTTTTATTACTTTATTGGCTGTATTTAGATGACAGTGTGGAGTATCATTATTTTTTACCTAGATAAAGATTTAAAAATGACAGTTGATTACAACTTCCTGAATCTCGGGTTCTCAACGACCAAACATATATTTGTTTAGCTGCTGTATTTTGTTCAAATTATGCATTGATTTGTCTCAGTTGTGGTCATCCACCGAAGACCCGCTTGATTAATATTTATTTGTCTGTCTCCTACGCACGTTTCTGTTTGTGGAACTCTGTGCAGATGCTGACTGGAGTTCATAGCTATGGAGATGCTGACATTTTGAATACTCTGAGCAGTAATCTGGTTTTCAGTTTTGTAAGAACAGAATTTGCGCTGATTAATCAGCTAATTCTTTGGGTACCCCCAGGGTAATTACGAGTCAAATTTTCTAGACCTGACACCCAACATCTCTGATGTTGCTGAAACTCAATCACATGGTGTGCACTGATGAAAGAAGCGGTCTTCTAACATTTTTAAAATGTTTATTGGTTTTATAAATAATTAAATAAACAAGCAATAAATTAAACAATGAATTAAATAAACAATAATTAATTTGTTTGGGCCAGGTCAGCCATTTTGTCTGCAGATGTTTTTTTTTTTTGTTTTTTTTTAACTCTAACTCAAGAGTTATGACACTGAATTGGATCAGCTTTGCTGGAATTACTGATGAATGAACAAGAAATCCAAAACAACAACCAAACAACCCCCATTAAGGCTCTGAACCCCAGAATTAGAATATTTTACTGGACTGTACACAATACGATTGCACTTTCTGGGACTAGACATATGGTGCAGAACTTTTCAAATTGATTTTTGTATACTTGATGGATTTTTCTCATTGAAAATTAATACGGTTATTCTTTCTGTCAGCAGAATTGAATCTCCAAATGTTTCACATTATTATGAATATTCTCATTGCAGCTCCTGCATGGTCCTCTTGGGAGATCTAGTGTACAATGCTGGTGCTGTAATTTTAAAGTTCCTAAAATATAATTAATTAGCGTACATCATCTGATAGTCCTGCAGCAACATCTGAGATGAGAGTGTCAAAACCTTGTTTCTGTTGGTGGTTTGGCACAGAATACCCCCCTGGAGCTTAAAGATTGACAGAGGGTGAAAACCCAGAAGCAAATGACTAACAAGGAATTACTCCATTTTCTCCAGCTTAATTTTAATGGAAAGACCAGATATTTTAGCTGACTTTTACAACTGTCTGTCCTCCCCTCCACCGCCTTTTGTTTTCAGAGCAGATATCAGCCTTCCTGTGATGGGGACCTGAATATTTCATGCTTGTTTAGGTCAGGTCTGTCGTAATATTGAGATCAGTTTGACGAGCTGAAACATTTAAGTTTGAAAAACAGGCAAAAATAGGTGAAATTGGGAAGGGGAAAATACTTTTTCCAGCATTGTGGTACAGTGTAGCATAGCTCTGCCTGTGTAGCACAGTTACAGTATTGAGTTAATGTGATTGTGCAGAACTCCGATGGCTGGCGTATGAAGCTCTGTGCTGATGAGAAAGGGACTGTGGGACCCCCTGAGCAGCTTTATTTAAAAACTGCGATGAACAGTTGGCCTTAGGGGCATTTCATTCTGAGTCTGCCTCTTTCACCAGGGAAAAACAAGCACGGACGATGATGATGACGACGACGACAACGACGACGACTTTGTGGACGTCCCAGAGAAGGAGGGCCTCGAACTGCACATTCCAGACCACCTCCGCGCAGAGTATGGTGAGTTCGCACGCTGGAGTGAGTGTTGGGGTCCCGGGACTTCGATGCAAGCCAAACAAACAGCCCTTAATGAGGCAAAGAATGGATGTTCATCCTGAATAATCCCAGCAGCCTCCCTTTCGCCCCGGGAACACTCCCTGCCCAATCAGGTGTATTGCCTGGCCTTGTCAATGAAAACAAAATAGAGACCCAACGGAAGCCCCCAAAGGTTAACGCTGGCAGTTTTAATTTTTTGCCACCCTTACAGTGTTTTACAAGAATACTGAAAGGGAGAATAGCTCTGTCAAACCATTTTTTTTTTTTTTTAGTGCTCATCTAACTGAAAAATATGGGCATATAGTGTTCAACATTATGCAACTCCTGCGTGCGTTGCCTTCTTGGCTCTGTCTGTCTAAAAAAAACTACTTTTGACAGAATAAATAGTTAATTATGATGGTAGTGGTTATTATTATTATTACTGATATAATCATAATGATTGGTTATTTGCGATTGTTTATTGTTCTGGCCAAAGCAACAGTGTTTCGCTCATGCTAACAAATGTCGCTACCGTCGCTAACTCCTGGATAAGCTGTTTGTGAATTAAGGCCTGGTCATTCATGCCTATCTTACTGCCCATGGTTGTGCTAACAGCAAATTGATTGATTGATTGACTGACTGATTGATTAGTGAGTGACGCTCAAGTCTCATCACAGCACTCCCTCCTAAGCTTCACTTATCCAGGAGTAAAAATGAAATAACAGCAGTGGAATTCTGAGCTCCATTATGGCCCATGTGAGCAAAAATTGACATTCAGACAACTCCGTTTAACAAACCAAAATGGCACAACCAAGTAATATGAAAATACAGTTCTGTGGCTGTTGTACCAACAGGACTTGTTCCAGGCCATAAGTCAGGCGTAACTTTAAGACTATTGCACCAGCTGGTCGTAAAATTTATGTTCACTGGGTGTAAAATGTATGCCTAACTGAGGAAAGGCTTCAAGTCAACTTCCATTTCCAAAAGAAAGCATTTATTATTGACCACCTCCCCAGGATGCAACATTACCACTGACCTTACCAATTCCATATTTATTCGAGATAAATTTATATGGTTGCCTATTGAAATGATATTGCCACAAACATAGGTTGCACATATTAGACAGTCTGGCTGAAAATATTGACTTCATTCGCACACATTAATCGCATCAATATTGTATTTATTCATAAACATCTTCAGAATTACTCTGGTATGATGATTAAAAAAACATGAGCCAATGATAACTTTATGCATTTTCCAACCGAACGACATTTATGTAGTTTATTTTCCACCAGTCAATATAAGGCACTGGCAGCCCCAGAAGCTCCCGCCGTTAAGATAAACAAAATGTTGAAGTTTTTGTTGACGGACGCATGCATGGATGGAGCCCGATACCACAGCTCCCGTGCCACTTATGACCCTAGAACTGAAATAGTCGATGAGTTAAAGCAAAAATTTCAAAATTTTTGGTGATATTTTTAGGCCGATGACCTTGAAAAAATAGGCCAAGGTCACCTTTATGCACGTCATTTATAAGCCTTTACGAGATGCGTGTCGAGTGAAAATTAGGAGCCTGTAACTGAAACAGTTAATGAGATAAAGCAAAATGGGTTGACTGACACGCACACGCACATGCACGGACGGAGCTCGATACCATAGCTCCCATGCCCACTTGGCGGCGGGAGCTAATTTGTAGCCTGTAACTGAAATGGTTGATGAGATAAAGCAAAATGTCAAAGTTTTTGCTAATGTTTTTAGGCCAAGGTCACCTTAAGGCACTTCATTTGTAGCCCTTTATGAGATGCATGTCCACTAAGAATTTGGAGCCTGGAACTGATAAAAACAAAATGTGATAAAACAAAATGTGTTGATGGATGCGCGCACACACACACACGGACGGACGGAGCCCGATACCATACCTCCTGCACCGCGAGCGGCAGGCGATAAAAAGTTAGAATTACAGCAGTGCTAAAAACAATAGCAAATTTTACATCAAAGAAAGACATGTTTATTATGTTTCATATGGAATAATTATCACCAATTGTCTGTCCACTTCCCTGCAGTTAGTATGGGAGTGCTGCTGTTAGTATGGGAGTGCTGCAGTTAGTATGGGAGTGTTGCAGTCAGTATGGGAGTGCTGCAGTTAGTATGGGAGTGTTGCAGTCAGTATGGGAGTGTTGCAGTCAGTATGGGAGTGCTGCAGTTAGTATGGGAGTGCTGCTGTTAGTATGGGAGTGCTGCTGTTAGTATGGGAGTGTTGCAGTCAGTATGGGAGTGCTGCTGTTAGTATGGGAGTGCTGCTGTTAGTATGGGAGTGCTGCTGTTAGTATGGGAGTGCTGCAGTTAGTATGGGAGTGCTGCAGTTAGTATGGGAGTGCTGCTGTTAGTATGGGAGTGCTGCAGTTAGTATGGGAGTGTTGCAGTTAGTATGGGAGTGCTGCAGTTTTGTTTGACACCATGGCTATACTATATCATTACCCAACGTAACGTAAAAGTCCTATTATGCCCCGTAATTATAGAGATAAATGTCATTAACATCCCTTGGTGGGGTCTTGCACGCCTGGTGGAGCTGCTGCTCTCTGGGTGTCTGTGTGCTCCTTGCTGGGGTGGGGCTTATGGTGCCAGGGCCTGCGGGGGCCTGCAGCCAGGCTGTGTGTCCTCCTCCAGTGGGGGACAGTTGCTGGGTCGTCTGGTGGCCGTGGTGCCTGGTGTTCCCGTGCTGGGGGGGTGCAGGTTGGGTGGGCTGCCGGTGGCTGTTGCCTGCTTGTGTTCTTGGCTAAGGCAACGGCTTGTTACGCCAGCTGGGGGCGCTCTGGTGTGGATCCCACATAGCCACTGGGCTGTGGGGGCTTGGCCCTTTTCCCCTCATGGATTTATTGGCCATTTCTCAATGCCAAGGCTGCTACATCACTGTAGGCTGTTCCAATGTGAACTCGTTTATGTTTCCCTTCCATTGTTGACAATTCTGTCTGATGAATAAGCGGAGAATAGAAGTCAGTGGGGTTACAAATCTGCAATCAGATTTATGCCAGACCCGTGGCAATGTTTTAGAGGCTCAGTTTTAGAGGAAAAGTGTAAGCTTTGAACCCCTAAACAGACAGAAGCCCTGCCAAATACAGCAGTAGGTTAGAAGAAATCAGGACGTGGGGAAATTCTTTTTCACTGCCCTGTAATTATTTTTACCCCGGGGTCAGTACTTGGTGCAGCCACTTCGAGGAAGTATAGCTGCATGGAGTCTTTTCATTGAGAAGGTCAAGACACACATGTAAAGGGTTTTTAGCCCTTTCCTTTGTGCAGATCCTATCAGTCACATTGTTCGCTTTGTGCTTAACAGCTGAACTCCCTGGATGCCCACAGGTTTATGATCGGATTGAGGCCTGGTGACCGAGATGGCCATTGCTGACCATTGATTTTTTTTTTTTTTTTCCGTCTGAGAACCATTTCTTAGTGGATTTTGAAGTTTGATTTGGGTTATTGTCGTGCCGGAAAGCCCAAGTATTGCCAAATCTCAGGCTTGTGGTTGAGGCAACCATGCGTGTCAGCTAATATTGCCTTATTATTGGTGGAATTCATCAAGCCATTGATCTTAAACTGGGCCGCAGGAATTAAAATAACCCCAAAACATCTCTGATCTCCCATTATTTTTGCAGTCTGTGCTGAGGTGTCTTTTTTTCAAGGCAAAATGTGCTGCATTTTATATCTGAGTAAAGCACTCAATTTTGGTCTCATCTGACCACAGCACCTCTGTCCGCTCATAATTTAAATGACCTTTGGGAAATTGCAGGCGCTGGCTTCTGTGCCTTGGAGAAAGAAAAGGTCTTCATCTTGCAACCCTTCCATAGAGTCTGAAGGGGTACGGTAGTGGCGTCTGGTGGTCCTTTTACGACCCCAAGATGCCACAAAGGCCTGCGATTCTTTTATTGCGTTTCATGGGGATTTCGTTCGCTTCTCTCACCGCTATTGTTTCTGTCTTCGGGGTCAAAATGTATTTGCCCCCCTCTCCCCCGCCTTTTCCCCCACCCTGAATAATGTAGAACTGCTTCGTTCACCACAGTGATCCGTTCCCTTCAGCTCAGAAGGACAGTGCTGTGGAACATGATTTCTGCAGCTCAAATGACGACTATCCCTCACTGCTTCCACACTACGCAGTCAGGCCACCAATTACACTCTACCTATGCCATTGCAGGGTTACCCCATTAGCTTACAAATTTTGCTTAAACAGCTACATCCACCGTGACGACCAGGAGTTGGATCACAGCATTAAACTGTGACAATGGCAGGCGGTGGCTGATCCTACACTGTAAGTTGATCAGCTAATGTGTATGTTTGCAGTGATTTTATTTTTGCAATTTATAAACCGCTTATGTGAATTTTTTTAACAAATCTGTCAATGTTCGCTAGATGCGAACCCAGCTGCACACAGACCGCTGAGTTTGAAAGAGCGTTCTGAAATGTAGAAATTATTTAAAATGCCCGTCGCCATTAGTTGCCACGGTAATTTAATGAAGGTTAGCTTACATTAGCTGAAGCTCAGTGCGTAACTGTTTAAGGGAAAATTAGCCTGCTCAGCATCAATCTTAAAATCCCTCTGCGCTGCAAGCTGTCTCTGTTTTTCATATTCTTATCCCGTATGTGCCCGCGTTTTACTATATCTGTGGTCACAGAGCTTTTCGGGATGGTGTTAAGGTTTTTTAGGCTGGATGGAATGTAATGCTTTCCCTGTTGATTTAGATCTTGTTTCCATGGCTGCAGCGTGCTGTGATTGCCCCACAATTGCTGTAGGTAACTCGGCACAGAATACTACCAGACAAAACACCAGACAAACCAAAATGTTGAAATGAGTGGAGGGTGGGGTCACACAAGCCAAAACTAAAACAGCCATTCCAACCCGGAATCAAAATTTTAAAGGACAACATATTGGCTGTGGCATTGTTGTTGTTGGAGAGCCCAGTATTCAAACTTAGCCTGTTTCTCCATATTCTCATGGTCATTTTATAATTTACTGCTGTAAATATATTTCATATTGTTCCTTTTAAACCTGTATAAGGAACTTATGATAAGGGGATATAAGTTGAATTTTATTATTAGTTTAAATTTGTTGGGTTGTTTTTTCAGTAATATTTAGGGTTGCCAATTATTGTAAAACCTTTAATTTGTAGGAAAAAAATGTTGATTAAATGAAGGAATGATTTTTGCTAGTTTCACTGAAACTATAATAAAGTGCAGTATTACCCGATTAACAACTCCAGGGACTTGAAATATGAAGAAAATTTGTATTTAGAATGGCTGGGTGGCTGAAAGGTTGGTGGAATCAATTGGATGGAAAGGATGGACTGGCAAAAATGATGGATTCTGATCACGGAGTCAAATTTATTGCACATTTCTCGGGATGCATTTCTTAATTCAAATTTTACAAAGCTGATTATCTATGCATTTAACTTACAAGTGGGGTGCTTGCAGGGGGTTGAAAAGGCCTGCGTCCCAGGTTGTACGTCTGTGGTGATTTGGCCCCGACAACTTTGTGTCTTTTCCCATAAAAACCTCTTTCCATCATAGCCAGACAGACACGTCAGAAAATTAGGCTATTTTTTTTCCTGTGTTATGCTGTCTGCAGTATAATGCATCACATTTGGATTTATCTGTAGATCTTTGAGTTTATCCAACAGTTTGCTGTTGTAGGTGGTACAGCTGCGAGGTTCAGTGCTATTTTATCATCTAGTTTACAGCCAGCTGCCGTTTTTGGATCTTTAACTTGGAATTAAATTATTTCTGATCTCATTTTTCGTGGTCACGTCTTGCAACTGTTAGATTCTTTGAAGAGATGATCAGGAGACTCAGTGGATTTAAAACGAGTGAAAGTTTTATCCCCCCCTGCGCTCTGCAGCAAGTCAAGATGAGTCTGATATGAGGCTTTCTTACCCAGGTTTAGAGCCTTGACATGACGTCCATTATCCACACAGACCTAGTCCAGGATAAGAACTGTTTACCAGATGGTCAGTTTTACACATTGCGGTGTGATGTGCGCGGCTGGAAGCAAGAGACGGTTGATTCAAGCAATTAATAGCCGACTGGACAATAGGTCAGGAGAGAGCAATTTCTTACAAAGGGTATTCTGAACTGGATCTGCATCAAGACCCTGTGAAAACCTTCACACCATCTGTCCCCTGGAAAACTTTTTCCAGAGTGAACATTCGCTTGGCTCCAAGCTCATCAAGAAAAGGTGAAATAAAAAGAAAAATGCAGAAAGAAAAATATAATGATAATGGCACAAAACATAAACAGTTCAGTGTATTTCATTCAACACAACTTTTCTGTGTCTGTGTTCTTGTGCCTTTGTGTCACTTGGGTGAATAATTTCATGAATGAAAAAAAAAAAAACTAAGACTATTACGGAACAACTGAAACACTGAACAATTTAAACACTTCATTTGTTCCACTTGATGTGAATACATGGATTATACATGGGTGCATTTTACCATAACCACATAATTACCTTCGAGGGATTCATTTTTAGTGAAATGTAATGTTTACTGTATAATAATGAATACTGCTAATAAACTTGTGGACTGCGGGTGCCAGAGATGCTCAAACCCATGTATGATGGTAAAATTTCAGTCACTGATAATTAGTATTACCAATCACAGCATTTCATGAAAAATCAATGGTTATGTTGAATTCAGAATGAATAAATGTGGCTCAGTGGTTCCTCGCTGATAAAGCACAGTAGGCCGTAGGTTAAATGCTTGACATGTTTTCCCCAGTCAGTTTTTAATTCAGTCCAAATTGATCTCCTGTCTCATCCATGTAATAATTTTGTTTTGAACATTTTTCCTTCCAGTTTTTGTGTAAATTGCCTTTTTTCTGAGGCAATTCTTGCTTTCCTGCCTCTTTTTCTTTAATTTCTTCCACGGGCTTTTCGCTGGCAGTCTTCTGCCTTAATTCCAGCATTTTCATCAGGACATAATCTCTTTCTGAAATTTACATTTTAATTACAAGGCCTGCTGAACTCGGGGAAAATCAATACCGCCGCCATCGGATGCTCCAATGCTGTTCCGTGCAGCGAGGCCTCTCTATTTCCTGGAGAGGCCTTATTGATTGATCTCCTTAACACCTGCAATTTTATTGCGTCCGATAAATAGATACCATTTTGGTCAATTTGAACTGGAAAAAAGGCATTTGGTTGCATTTTGTGGTTCCGCTGCGCAAAATTCACCCGTAGTGGATCCCTATGGGACACGGACTGCGCTGTGGTCTGCGGGGAGGACTGTGGACAGGTTCCCCTAATGGAGGGTGTTTCCTGGTGTATAGAACAAGCCACCAGAGCTGGGATGAGCTTCACTGTCCTAACAGCTGAACTGTGAAAAACTGAGTACGAACAAGTAATTTAAATGGCTGAGCGACTTAACTGATTTAGTGAGTCTACATGAATAAAATGGGCCTGGACAGTTAGTTGTTGCTTGGACTGGGTGGCAGATTCGAGCACAGTTTGTCAGCTTCTGCCTTGTATTGGCCACTGCATTTAATTAGCTGAGCTATGTGTATTTGTATTGGGCCACTACATTGTAGTTTGACTGGCTTAGATGGGCTCGATTGAGTATATCATTGCCGCGTACCTTTGGCTGTGTTCTGTTAGCGGAGATGGACAAGATTAATACAGCCAAGTTAATTTTCCATGCGTCATGACTCGGGCTAACTGCCTTTGATTGACATCAAATGTAATTGACAAGTGTCGAGCTTAATTTTAATGAACTGATTCAGAAGGTTGGATTTAATAAGTCTTGTTTTAATCATTTATGTCAGTGGGATGAAATGCGTAGGACATCCGCCAAACCAGTCTGTGGGACTCTGTTAACAGGTGCTCTCGCCTACTATAACTAAGAAATAGTCCTTGTTAGCATGCGTCTGCTCTCAGATGGGGCTGAACAGGTGCAATTTCATGTCAAAAATACCAAATTCCGTTGCATCAGCGTATCTAAATTGAATCCCCCCCGGCCCGCGCTGTCCCACCCATTTTGGCTCAGACGGGTTCTTGTTGAGCCATAAAGTTTGCAACTGGATGCAAGCACTGAAAAAGGCAGTGTGTGGCAGTACCAAATTGCAAATACTTCTATACCTGGATCTGCTTTTAGAGCAGCTTTGCACTCATATGAAAGTGGGGCCCAATTTGTCAATCTGTAATACTGCGTGAAATATTTGACGCTTTGCATTTCTCCATTGTGTCCATCTTTAAATGACTCACACCAGGTATGACACACATTCCCTCCAAGTTTCAAAACTTGTTGTTGTGTAGTTTGCTTGAGTGTTTGTTGAAGTGTAGAACAGCCACACTGCTGCTCAAAAGTTGAGGATCACTTGTCATTTAGCCGTTCTTGCTTCTTTTATTCTATAAAAGTTGTTATATTCATATTGTTTTGTTCAATAATTTTTATAGAGGAAAATTGTATGAAACAGATGGCAAAAAGTATTGTAAGATGTTTCAATTAGTATTTCAAGTATTTGTGGGCAATAATGAATAAATGAATAAATAAATTTGATAAATAATTAATAACATCATTATCAGTTTTAGCAATTCCTTATCAAAGTATCCACTTCAGATTTAATCACTGCTTTGCAGATTTTAGGCATTCAGAATGTTAATTTTTCTGAGGTTTGTTTTATATCATTTTCAATTGGCTTCTGTATTTCCTACAATATTTCCCAAAGCTTTGCCTTTAAAAATGGACACACTTCATGAAATTTCCAGTTTAGTTAATCCCACATCAGGCTTATGGTGTTAAAATCAGGTGATTGAGCTAACTGCTTCATATTTTTAACAAACTAATTTCCTTTGCTCAAGTCCACACATTCAGGCATTTTGAGAAGTGTAAAGTGGTGAGATAGTGAGACTGACTGTTACCTGCTCTGGCATTTGAATTCTTTAGTCTCCAGTGTCCCAGCACCGCTGGCTGGTTGTGTGAATAAAATGGGAGCAGAAGTTGCAAGATGATGTGGTGTCAGGCTTATATTTGTGATTCTGCTATTCCATGAATGTGCTAGAGGTGGCCTCACGCTTTTAGCCTACTCGATTATTGTAGTGGTCTTATGTTAGCAAGACGAGCTGGCGCAATGGTTCAGCATACTAGGGTTGGGATTAAAAGATCCTGAGTTTCTGTCCTGGCCAGGGCTTTTGGTGTGTTCTTGGGCAAAAACACTTTATTACTGCAGTGCCCGCTCCATTTAGGAGTAGAGTTGTATGCCGACAAATTGTTGGGGAAGCCTGTTTAAATGCCGGGGGTAACCTGCGATGGACTAGCGTGCCGTTCGGGAGGAGTAGCAGCAGTACTCAAATACTGAAAGTTGAGCATCGGCCAGGTAAGCCACAGTTAGTTTAGGACAGACTTTACCTACCTTTTTTTTCACCTTTTATTATGTTGTACAACAATCCTTCTGTTCGCGCTTCCCCTTCAGGTCTAGAGCCAGTTGTTGCGTCCACATCCTCAGCACAAACGGTAAAGCCAGCTCCAGTCCCCGTCTCCCGGCCCCCTGCGCGGCCGAAGCGACGCGGTTATGATGACGAGCAGGATCCCACCTGCGCAGCTGCAACACTGCGTGTCCTCAAGCAGAAACTGGTCTCGGCGTTGCCTGCCAGGTATTTTGCCACCATGAGCATTTGATCCTGATCGGACATAATCACTGCATGATCTCTTGTGTGCTGTGTTATGGTGTCATGAGGCCATTATGAGAGTTTGTAAGCCACGGAGTCTCAGCATGAAGTAAGAGGACTGGCGTGGCTTATTTTTACCACGTGTAACATCCCAAAATACCACAAATATCGTGGTACCACTACTTAACACTGCCCTTGGGGTTTAAGGCGACGATTTCTATCAGATAATATTGGCGAGTTGTATCCCGGAATGGTCCGAATACTGTAATCATACTCCGTAATGGTCTGTTCTTGGAAATGTGTTATTTTTGCATTGGTGTACTTTCTGCAGTTCTAAGAAGAGCGCTTGGCCCAGTTCAATGTGAGGTCAAAGTTGGGTGATTTGTCTTTAGCCTGATTCTTACTCTTCTGTTTTAGCTCTTCTGCGGGCCATACGGAGCCGGCAGAGAAGGGAGAGCACAGTGCGGACAAAGTGAATGCCCCTGTCGTCCCTTTTGGCATAGACCTCTATTACTGGGGTCAGGCGCAACCTACTGCTGGCAAAATCGTCAGGTGACGCAACCTGAAATTCTTGGCAGTCTCTTACCTGTGCATTTAGACTACACTCTGTCTTACTTGTTTGTTTGTTTCAATCCTGTTGTCACACGGTGCCCAGTAACATGTTTTAGTGCTCGCACACCTCCATCATTCCATCTTGGGAAAAGCCTGGACATTATTCTCATGAATGCCTTTATGCTCTTTGAATGCTGTGATTGTTTTTAATGTGACTCATCTGTTGTCACATGTGGTTACGCTCCATTGCGGAGCAACAACGCTGCACCAAGAACTGTGTTTTTGGTTGGCTCTCATATACAATGCGATGTCAGAGAAACGGAGAGGAACACTGTGCCCTCTGTACTTTATTCAGTGTGAGCCACCAGAGGGGGACATTGTCCTCCTCAGAAATGCTCCACTTCTGACTGGTGTTTTCAGTTTTTCGATTTAGCAGCTAAACAGAGAAATGGGGGGGAGGGATGCATAGTGCTCTGTTTATGACCTAGCAATCAGTTGGGCAGCATAGCAGCCTGGCTGCTGGTGACCCTTCGTCGGTGACAGTGCTCTGCTGCCTAACTCTGTCTCAGGCACTCTGCTCAACACCAGTTCTGGGTTCCTCACGGGGAGGAGGAAGAGGTGGTGAACAAGGAGCTGTCCGCCCGGGCGAAGGCCAGGTACATCACCTTTGCCGGACGCTTCCAGCCGGTGGAGCACGAGTGCCGGGCTCCCATGCCCAACGGCACACTGTGCAAACGGCAAGACCGGGTTAAGGTGAGCAGCGTGGATCCTGACCTCTGAAATACACCATACGCCTGGTGCCCTGAGGCCGGTCCTTTGAGACGTGCACACCTATATACATGTCATCATAAATACACTTAATACATGTCATTATATACATATCTGGCACAGATAATTTGGGCCCTCATGTTTGAATGAGTGTGAACGTGCTCCGTTCATGTGCGCACAGGCACTGGGTGTGCTTAGGAAAAATGTAACTTGCCCAGCATACAGCATACACACATTAATGCATTTGAGAATGATGACGCCTCATTATATTGAACTCATGCTTGACCCAATATTACTGGTACACTTCATGAAAATGGGCGAAAGTGGCTGTATAAAATAAATTACATACACTGTGAATATAGAAAGTCCATTTAACCTTTGAAAACTGAAATGCAAAGCCAGTAATTTCACACCATTTACTACAGCATAAATTTCTTTTTTTTTTCAATGTGACTGTCCAACTAACAAATCTCCTGCAAAAAGAAACAAGTGCGCTGCAAAAACAAGATCTAACCAAGCATTTTAATCCTGTATATAAACTTAAAACACTTATTTTTATTACTTTTTTCTCAGAAAAAAATTCTGCCACTACACACATATACCCCAATTTTTTCTGTACATTGCATTTTGACCCTGATTTGACCTCTGACACCTGACCACACTCCGAAAATTCATACATAGATTTGGAGAAGTTTTAAAACTTCTACTCATGAAAGGTTGCTGAGGCTGGAGACATCTTTCTCGAGAAGTGGCCACCATTTATAAAGTTGTCAAACTATGTCAACAACCAATAGTTATTTTAATTAGTTTCTGATTAAAAACAATATTCTTAAACTCCATGTCTACAAATAGTAAATTCAGTGTCTCCTGTAACCACTGATATTGTATCAATACAGCGGAGAATACGTGCATAAATTATATATTGTTTCTGTAATGTTGCACAGTTCTTGCGGGGTCTTACAAGCAGTCCTTTGGTGAGCTGCAGTGCCTGTGGCGCTATGTTTGATTGTTAGTAGAACTATGCATACAAAGGCAGGGTTTATGCATGGTTGATGAATTAAGCCCCCAGCTTTCTGAGGCACATTGGGACAGATTTTTCTTATTACAGCTTCATGAGATGCCCTCACTTGACCTATGAATGTGCGTGTCGGAGTGAAATCAAGTAAAAAGTGTGTTTTCCTCCAGTGTCCTTTCCATGGGGTGATTATTCCGAGGGATGAAGTGGGTCATCCAGTCAGCCCTGACGACGCAGCCCGGCTGGAGACGGAAAAGAGGAGGAAACAGGAAGAGCAGCCAGGTTAGTCACTGCAGGAAGCACAGCCGCTGCTCACTGCCGCCAGCTCAGAGCAGCCAGGTCAGTCACTACAGGAAGCACAGCCACTGCTCACTGCCGCCTGCTCAGAGCAGCCAGGTCAGTCACTGCAGGAAGCACAGCCGCTGCTCACTGCCGCCTGCTCAGAGCAGCCAGGTCAGTCACTGCAGGAAGCACAGCCACTGCTCACTGCCGCCTGCTCAGAGCAGCCAGGTCAGTCACTGCAGGAAGCACAGCCACTGCTCACTGCCGCCTGCTCAGAGCAGCCAGGTCAGTCACTGCAGGAAGCACAGCCACTGCTCACTGCCGCCTGCTCAGAGCAGCCAGGTCAGTCACTACAGGAAGCACAGCCACTGCTCACTGCCGCCTGCTCAGAGCAGCCAGGTCAGTCACTACAGGAAGCACAGCCACTGCTCACTGCCGCCTGCTCAGAGCAGCCAGGTCAGTCACTGCAGGAAGCACAGCCGCTGCTCACTGCCGCCTGCTCAGAGCAGCCAGGTCAGTCACTGCAGGAAGCACAGCCACTGCTCACTGCCGCCTGCTCAGAGCAGCCAGGTCAGTCACTGCAGGAAGCACAGCCACTGCTCACTGCCGCCTGCTCAGAGCAGCCAGGTCAGTCACTACAGGAAGCACAGCCACTGCTCACTGCCGCCGGCTCAGAGCAGCCAGGTCAGTCACTGCAGGAAGCACAGCCACTGCTCACTGCCGCCTGCTCAGAGCAGCCAGGTCAGTCACTGCAGGAAGCACAGCCGCTGCTCACTGCCGCCTGCTCAGAGCAGCCAGGTCAGTCACTACAGGAAGCACAGCCACTGCTCACTGCCGCCTGCTCAGAGCAGCCAGGTCAGTCACTGCAGGAATCACAGCCACTGCTCACTGCCGCCTGCTCAGAGCAGCCAGGTCAGTCACTGCAGGAAGCACAGCCACTGCTCACTGCCGACCGGCTCAGAGCAGCCAGGTCAGTCACTGCAGGAAGCACAGCCACTGCTCACTGCCGCCGGCTCAGAGCAGCCAGGTCAGTCACTGCAGGAAGCACAGCCACTGCTCACTGCCGCCAGCTCAGCTTCATGTCACTATAGTAACCAGTCATTACAGGTACCAGTATGTTTAAAAAAGCAACAGAACTTCTTGAGAAAACAAGAGAAAAGATGTATTGTTTTATGTTTTTTTGGTGCAGTGTATCACTGCTAGCCCCTTGTGTTCTGTTACCAAACAAGACTCAAGTCAGGTTGTGAATGAGCACATATATGGCAGGTTTTTTCACCACCACAAAGTTGGGAAGCAGTATTTCAAGTGAGTCCAGAAAATGTCACGAACGGAGCTGAGTCTGGATATCTTTCTTTACCCTGGGACTCAACTTACGCAAAATTGTGTCACATGGACTTATGTAGCTATTGTAAAGCAACTAATTGAGATGGAGACTTTTAACCCCAATTAAATATTTGCTGAGATGATATAGATTTCTAGCACATAAAAAGAACAAAAATGTGGAGAATTTTTTTGCGGGGGTGTCGACAAATGGGACATTTTTCAGCCTTGGAGGATGTCTGTAGTCTTGGACCGCTCTTGTTTTAAACATGTACACTGCTGTTGGACTAGAATTCAAATTAATGTTCATAAAAGTTTAGTAATTGTGTATATCATTCATCCAAGTGTGGTATTTTATTAGTTAAAACATTCTAATTATACTAGCCATCGGTCATCAGGTAATGAAAAACCCTTATCGGTTGACTGCTAATTTAACACATTATTACACTTTTCTGTCCTTCCAATGTTTTTTCCTCTCATATCCGGCTTCATTATCCAATCGAGGTCTGACGCCTTTTCTCCTCATGTGACTTAACTGTCAACGCATCTTCTGCATGTCAAAGATCAATATAACGTCTCTGCAGTGCAGTGCTTGATCTCCAAGTGAACTCTGTAAGTGTTAGCCCTTACCTATAGCAATACCTACAGTCCTTTTTCATTTTATTTGTAGGGTTGATGACTGATGCATATTTCACTGAAACTCCGATATTGGAGTCTTTGACCCACATACTACAGGCAGACTTAAAGCGGCCCCATTCAGCCCATTTCTTAGTTTTATATTTTCATTTTTGTGATCTATTTGCGCACATTTGCATGTTTTAATGGTCAAAAGCTCCTAGTTACTGCTGTATAGGCTATGCGTGCAGCACAGGCTCACGCAGCCCAAAGCAAGCCGTTTTGGCTCCTCCCCTTCTTGTACAGAGTACTCAGCTGTCATTGGCCAGTCCTAGTTCAGGAGGAAACCCGGTAAAATAAAGTGACAGTTTTAAAGTTTGGGGCTTAAGTGCTCAGCAAGAGTCATAAAAATGAACTCAACCACTAATTGTTCACTGTCTTAAGGAAGTTCACGCAAAGGGATTTGCCTCCGCACTGAAGAAAAAGTATCTTATTGACATTATTTTTATTATTATGTCTCCCCCTTCCTGGGGGGGGGGGGGGGGGGGGAGACATATTGTTTTTGCCTGAATTCCCGTTGGCGTTGGCGTCGGAGTCGCCATTCCCATTTGTTTCCAGGGCAAAACTCTGAAACTGTTCGACCGATTCTCACCAAATTTGATATAGTGTCTCTCCATAACAATAAGATGTGTCTTTTGAGGGTGCTTTTGAATTTTATTTTTTCTGTTTCCATGGCAACAATTTGGACTTATTGAAGGGTGGGACTCGTTTCCAGACCATAACTTAAAAATGTGAAATGGGGGAAGGGGGAGACATCTGTTTTAACGTGTAAAAACCATTTCTAGTTATTATTATACCCCCCGCAACGAAGTTTATTATAATTATACCCCCCGCAACAAAGTTTAGGGGGGTATACTGGATTTGCTTTGTCCGTCCGTGTGTGCGTTCGTGCGTGTGTCTGTGTGTGTGTGCGTGCATCAAAGGGTCTCTAGTTTTCTCATTCTCATACTTTGCTAAAGGAAAATTTCACGATGCTCACTTGGATTTGGGCAGTGGATTGGTTTTCTGGGTTGTAAACCAGCCTTTCACATTGTGTGTATTTTGCTGTTTTAAAAGTATCAGGAACAAAAATGACTTTTGACTGATCAAATTAAAGACTTTGTTAAATCAGTGAGCTGCAAATTAGGTTTCTCAACAGAGGTGTTGAACTTCTTTATAAACGTTTTTTCCTGGAACTTTTCACAAAACACATTTCTCCATTTAAGAAGAATGGGATGTCTGACCAGCTGTGTCCTTTGTGCAATAACAAGCCAAAAAAATGCTCTTTTGCGTTAAAACAGAAGAATAAAATAAGTAAACTAATAAATTAATACTAGTAAAGCACTTTTAGATGTGTTACAACCATTTTCCACTACTGTTTGCGTTCTAAGGTAAGTGACCATGATTGTGACAGCGCTCCGCTGTATAAGCAGCGCTTACTAGTCGCTAGATCTTTCAACGTGAGGGTGGTCATTGTCGGCGCAGCTGGAGCAGGCTGTGTGTGGTGTGGCCGTGCCCTTCATACAGGGTGGAGGGGGCATCTGACGTGTTGACAGAGGACGAGACCTGCTGGTGGGCTCAGGCAGCTTAAGTTAATAATACTAATACCCATGGCTTCATATGGAGAATGGTGTTAAGCCAAACAAAGGACCACCCTTAAGTAGATGGTGGATCAGAGACCCTGTGTAATTAGGTGGATTGCCTTTCACCCCAAGCTAGAGAATTTGGGAATTCCCAAATTAATTTGTAACTAATATAAGCCCCCTCTCACGGGCTTTGGTGGGCCACTAGACCCAGAAACTGGACCTGGATTGCACACATTCTTCTAATTCTTCCCTAACTTGCTGGGTCAATAGCCTGTTAATTTAATCAGCTTTGCTCAGGAGAGTAGGCAGCATAATGTGCCAGTCAGATACATCCACCACTTTGACACCTCCTGCCCGAGAGCTGGGTTCAATACATAAGAGAGTCAGATCCACAAAGAGACAGATTTTATCCCGCTGCTGTTCTGTGGCTGATGTGATCCGCACCTGGACTGTTTGCTAAATGATGCTAAAATGCCTTTGAAACTGCAAGAGTAGAGCATAGACCCTTTGACATGAAGGTATAGGGCAAATACATTAACTTCATTAAATTCATTTGGCATGTCTTTCTAGTGCTGGGTAGATCCCAGGTTTTCCTACAGAACAGCCTGAATTCTTCCTTGCATGGATTCAACAAGGTGCTGGAAACATTCCTTAGAGACTCTGGTCCATGTTGACATGCTGGCATCACGCAGTTACTGCAGATTTATCAGCTGCACATTCCATCTCCAACACATAGTAAAGTTTATTTGTACTGCACATTTCATACAAAATAGTAATTTAAGTAATTTAGAGGGCATATAAGTAAGATGACAGTAAGTTTAAATAAACAATTTGAAGAGCACTCAGAGAGCGCAGAACCTCTGCCGCCAGGGGGCAGCAAAGCCAAAAGCACGGCAATTGGAACTCTGGCCCATTGGAAAGACTTGAAATCTTGAACTTTGGAGTATATCTCAGCAGTACTTTAGCCTAGATATGCCAAAATTTAATCACCTCTTCCTTGACTTAATACCCACCTACCCTGAAAATTTCATAAAAATCCGGCCATTAGTTTTTGAGTTATCTTGTACACAAACAAACAAACCAACAAGCAAACGGCACCGAAAACATAAACCTCCTTGGCGGAGGTTAGTAAGGCCAATGACTCCAAATAAAAACAAAAGTCATAAAATATTAATTTGATTTGAGGGTAGTTAAAGGGGCACTATCACAACATGTGCGCGCACAAATCTTCGCTCCAATATTGAAATTGTTACCCTTGTGTTTTCCATGGATGCAACAAATTTTGAGGGTCCAGCAGCTGTTCCAGTAATGGCACTATAGTACATTTCATCAGCTTTATCATTTATATTGATTACTGTTTTGTATTTTTGTGCTGTTATTTTTGTTTTGGATTCTGAATGCGTTTGTGAACACTAATTATTTGTTATAATTTTGCGATCTTCTGAGTTTATTTATTGGGTGGAGAGCTGTTGCAAATGTGACTCGGCTTGTTTGCGTTTTTATTTTACACGGTTTTATGTGGTACCACAATGGCTTAGATTTCTTTCCTTAATACAGGTGTCCCTGATTGCTTTGCTCTGCTCTCTTTCTAGTGCAAATGGGCTCGCACTTGCTAGAGATCACGATTTGCCCAAGATAATATTTTGGCAGTATTCGCTTTACATTATTTTGTTTTATTAAAGTCCATGCATGCGGTTTTAGTGACGGTGCCCCATTTACGTGAGAACAGTTTGTAGCTCTTCAGCTGTTTATTCCCGCTACTTGCAGCTAAGTACCTAAATACCATTTCGCCATGTTTCGTCCCGATCCTCGGGAACACTCTTGGGCTAGTTTCAGTCGACCCAAGAAATGTGAGGATTTATATCATACTAGAAAGTCGTAAATGTATTTTCGTCATTGGCTTGTCGCTACACATAATTTCTTTCCTCACATTGCATATTTCTTTTGTATCAAGACACCCTAATCCTGTCTTGCCAAATGTTCCCATGTTTGCATTCAGCGTGTCTGCTGATCTCACTGTACCCAGAGGAGACCATGCATGACCATTGCACATGGACTCAAATTAAATGGACATGCTTGTTGCCACATGGCAAAAACTGGGTAAATTTGTAACTTGGTTACCAACCAGTTTTTTGCCATTTTCACCCAAAATAAATCAAATGAACAAAATTAGCTGTTTGGTTGTTTGAAGTACTAGGGAAGACCTATGCAAAGCCATTTAAATTGTAACTCTTGTCTTACTTAGCTTTGGAGTCATGATACAAAATACGCCAATAACTCCATAACTGCGTGACCTGGCCCATATGCATGTGTGTACAAGCAATGCTGCTGTGTATATCTGTGACATTGTATGACGGGTGTGTCTGTTTTTGGTGTGTATTTTGGAGCAGATTGGCGAGATCCAGAATTGATGCGAGATATCGAGGCTGCTACAGGGGAGGATCTGGGGTCCTCGAAGACCTTTGGAAAAGGCAAAAAAGGCTCCAAGGGTAAACGCAAGAAGTACCCTAACCTCACAGACCTGAAGCAGAGCACCAACACGTCACGAACCAGGCTGGAGAGGAAAGTTTTCAACAAGTAAGTCCACGAAATTCTGAAGCCGTTGCTAACCATGCTACCTACAAGATCTCCTCTGAAATAGATTAGGATTTGATTTCAGTAATGTGGAAATTAGCAGTAGTGGATTAGAGTGTATAATAATTACGGTGGGGACTGCGGTGAATCAACATAAGTTGTTAAATGTTTAGGAAATTAGTGGTTTGTGGTAGTGTCCTCCAGGGAAATGCATAGCTCCCTCTGAGCTTAATGCTCTGTAACTTTAATTTGAAAGATCATGCCTCCGTATACGTACGCAGGGCATTTGTTTCCTTGCAGATAACACATGATGTGGAACATAGTATCTTACTCTTGTTGAAGCATTGCTATTAACACTTTTCCTGCCATTGATGAGATTTTCTTTTAGTCAGCGTAGCTGGCGCTGTTGCAGATATTCTGACAAAAATGGGTCAAATGTACAAAATTCGTGGTGCCTTTTGGTGCATCTTGCAAACTTTTATAGAAGGAAGTTATTTGTATTTTTCTTGGGGAAAGTTCCGTGATCAAGAGCTTTCTCACGAGCTGTGATGAATGTCTTTGATACATGCGGACAACTTGAAAACAAAGCAGCTTGTCAGTGTAAAATATACTTTTCTCAGTTTTTTTGCCCCAAATGTGGATTTATTATGCAAATGGCCAATATTTAAGTGTTAATAGAAAAGAATAAATTAAGCTAGAATTAAATGGTTTCTTATGCCTTAAACTAGAAGCTCTGTTCTTACTGTTTGCATATTGATAGAGCTGAATATTCTGAGGGTGCTGAAGGATCAGTGAATATTATCAAACATTCTCGCAGTGGCGAGCAACTTATAAAAGAGTACTTTTTCTGCGAAAAACTGCATTTTTGAAACAAGCATAGTGGCGTTGAGAACCAAAAACTCTTTGAAGTCACTTTATTATTTTTTATTTTTTTGTTTACTTGCAGAAGCACCATGAGGAGAGTTACCGAGGCTTTGAAAAAAGCAGACAGCAGGAAACATGACAAATTTTCTAATCAGTTCAACTATGCACTGAATTGACAAATATGAACATATGGATTATTTGGACAAATGCATTAAACTCTGAATAAAATGGCAACCTAACTTGGGGCAGCAGGGTATCCTTGAGGTAAGTTGCTTGACTAGTAACCATAAAGTTGCTGATTCAAGCCTCAATGGGTCGTGGGATTCTGATTCGATCTGGAGAGATAAAGTTTGGAAGAACTCGGCTGTTGGGCCCTCCAGCAAGAACCTTCACCCCAAAATTGCATCAGGGGCTTTACCCCTGAGTCTTGCTGTCCCTCCTCACTCACAACTGTTCCATCATGAATTTCTCTCAGGGAATCTTTGAAAAAGAGAAAGATGTTTTCAATGGAATTACCCTGGTTATATAAAAGTATAAAAAGAATTAGGTAGGGAGATCTTTGTGTCAATCATATGAATTGCACAGCAGTGACACAGTTTTAGATGCAGTTTAACTTGCATCTCATCTACATTCTTCAGATTTTAATATACGTTCCTCTGTGGCATCATTTATTGTCTGGGACTGGATTGACTGAAGGTTGAGCATTAATATTATTTTGTTTATACTGTGATTTTATGTCAGTGGAAATAATGAACACAATTTTTCTCGAGCAAAATTACTGTATACTGTGATCATTTTGGATTTTTGTATTTTGCTGTAACTAGTATGTTGGCATACAGTAATTGTTCATGCTAAAATAAAATTAAACTCTTTATACTACGTTTGTTGTTTACTTAAATTATAATGCCCTTTACAACATTTTTATGTATGCATGCAATAGTTTGTTTACTGCACATTGAAATCTGCAAAAATTAGTCATTTGGATAAAGATTAATGAGATCCCTCTGTCATGTAAAATGTAATGAAATCTTGTCAGTCATTGCGGCATTAAGAGGTAATACCTTGGGAGTGCATATGCCCTGAGACCCCTTTATCTTACTATGAATATAGAAAGGTCATTAATTGTACTCTTTATTGATGCAAAGAATATCTTTCTCACCTTTTCAGAGGGTCTGTGCGCGAATACCAGACACCCAATGACTGATTTGTATTCCTTAATGTACAAGTGTGTTCAGTATTTGTGTCTGGTTGAACTCATAGTGTAAACCGCCCTCAACCACAGTGTGGTGAAAGAGTATTTTCCTCCTTCCTGATTTTTTCTATTTTTGCTTACATGTCTGGACAGAAGCATAGTCCCATTCTCGATTACTGGGCCTGTGCCTAGACCATGAGAGATGGGGTCGCTAGCTCTTATTCTTCAGGTATGGCAGTGTAGGAATGCCACATTCACGGACATATCGAGGGCTGACTGCAATAAACAGTTATGTCCAGATGTTATATATTGGACATAACTCTTTATTGCAGTCAGCCCTCGTTATATAGTTGCAAAAGCTTAAAAAAAATTTTGTTTTTGCTGCAAGCAATTCTGCGTGATTCTGTGCGAGAACTTATCAAGAACTTCACAACAGGGTGTGTCTCGTGCATATGGCCCATGGCGAAGAGTGTGGACATTGCAATGACCTGATCCTCTTCTGGAGCAGTAAAGCTTAATCCTGCAGCTGCTTCATATCGGCACTACTGGTCAGAACCAGAGAAGTACGTAAGGAGTTGAAGCGCAAGCCTCGTCGAAGGACCGCAGTATGTACCTTTTACGTCAGTGCCGTCCGTATCATTTTCAACTGATTGAAAAATAGCCAGGTTACCACTCGTTAATCGCTTTATCCGCCTTTTAATTTTTTTGGAGAAACGTCTCACGTTTTTCACACGGCCTTCTGATGTTTGCGGCTCTCCCATGCATGACGACATTCAGCTTGCTAAGCTCAGCAAAAATATCCCTGAGATAGGCCAGCTTATTTAACCAGACTGTCATTGAAGTTATTTCATTGTTCTACTCACATAAGCGATCGTGGATAGCATCACACCACTCAAACACAAGCGCTGGCGCTGCGCCACGGGAGTCATATCACAACTGAACAGTAAAAGAAAGAAGTGCGTTCACTTAAGTCTTCCCAAAGGGATGACGACAAGCATGTATTCAGTGCCTTTCACTTTCAGTCTTTCCAACAGGATGAAACACATTGCTGAGCACAACACTCGGGTTTCTGTAGGCCTGGGACTCTCGATGAATCGAGCGTTTTTTCTAGATCATTCCTAGTGCCGCTTCCCTCGTGCACAAGCAACCCAGCCTGGCTGCTGCTTATAGCCCTGGCTCATCCTTACACAATGCCACCCTCTTCTGCCTCAAAATATTTCATTTTTTGTCAAAGTTATCATGGGCTTTAAAGATCTCTGCACCCATCCTTCGCCCAGGTTGTGGTTTGAAAGTACAGAATTTCCTCAGACAGGCACCACTATTCTCCTTTTGCACAAATCTAACTGTAACAAATCATTGGTAATGTCTGTCAACTCATCAAGTTAAAAACAAAGCCGAGTTTCTTTATGAGCTGCATATTCCACATCATTGGCCATTGCCACTGTTTGTTGTCCCTTTGTGTCTAACAGAGGCACACTTTAAAATTTGTTTACACATTGTTCACAGATCTATCTCTGCTGCTAAAATAAGTTGCTGTGCAACTGCTTAGGGTTTCTATATTGTGTAACTCTGAGCTCCACCTAATATTTTGCTTTTAGTGCTTTTCTCCCCTTTTGGACTCAGTTCTCTTGCAAGACTCTTCTGTCCTTTGAAATTACGCAAATCTCTTATGTATACTCAACAGTAATCAAGAATATGTAAATAATTATTCTGAGACGATTAACATACATATTCTGCTAATGGCTTCTAATGGCTGCAAGTATGAATCAAATTTGTTACAATGCTTTTGGAACAATTGTCTACTTTCAGATAATATCTGTCAAATGTTTATCTGATTGAGTTACTGCCACTGGACATAAATACCGGGTTCAGTTCCATTCATGGGATATACAGTATTCTCTAAACTATTCCACCATGAAGCTGAGGGGTTAACGAACGTGTTACTGTAAACTTGTGAAACATTGTAAGATGGTAGGGAAAACATGCTAGATTATTACCTCAAGGAAGCCAGCGTGTTGAAAAAATAGGCTATTTAATAGACTGCTCTATCAAATGAGTAAACCCATCTGCAAGCCAAATATACGTAAACTTTCTAAGGCAAGAATATTCCAAAACACTTTTCTGAAGTGTATCTCAATCAAAAGTTAAAGTCAAAGCCAAATGTAATTAGGCTTTTCTGTGTACTTTCAGTACAAGCCAAGAATACTTTACTATTTTTTAACATACCTCTGATAAGTGAATAACGTAATATAAAGGCATGCTTTTTTTTAGCTTAAAAGATGGTATAATGGTATATTTGAATAATCGTTTTTTTTTTTTGTTGTTGTTGTTGTGAAGGAAAGATCATATGGGTCCGATTTTAATCCTAAAAATAGTTAAAATTGTAGATTGTATATATTTTCATGAATTAAAAATTTCACGAAGAATAAGCAGTTAATAGAAATGTGCTTTAAAAAGAAAACATTTATTCTGAAATTGAAACTACATTATCTAATGTGTGGTCAAAGAGTACCTTCAATGCCTTCTTAAACCACCAGGGGGCCACAGACCACTGGTCGTAATCTCCCGCAATAGATCACAATGCAATAATAATAGTAGGATACAGCCACTAATGACAATAATAATGGGGTAGGTTCCAAAACATTTAGTAAATTATGAGTCTTAAGATTCCAGGTATATTGCTCTCAAGATAAATCTTCATTGAATGAAAATCTGGCCCTATACTGTTGTGACGGGGCCTTTCATCAGGGGGAGAAAAAAAAACAAAAAAACTTTTGACAGGCCATTATCATGGGTGATTTTATCTCGAATTCACGCTAGTCCTACAAAATACATAGAGCAGTGGTGTCCAATCTCGTGGCATGGTGAGATGAGCGTATGCAGACGATCCTTCTGACCATGGGCAACACAAGCTTATTACACTGACTTGTACATTTTCAGCCAGACTGATGGAAATAAACATTGAAATAAGCTCGTGTCGTCAATGGGTGAAAGGAAAACCAGCATACACTCAGCCCTCCGTGGAACGGGATTGGCCACCACAGGCATAGAGAGTCCACGGACGAATGACGCGTCTCTTAAAAATCTTCATGCTAATTGGATTGTTTGTAACTTGTGGGAATATTTTAGAATGATTTGATATCAATAATGCCCGAATTCTTGGGAAGAACAACAGTGGATTTTGTTCTCATAAATCAAATTTGATTTTTGTAATCCCTGTCCAATTTTTACTGATTGCTTTAGCTATCACTGACGAGGGACATCTGTGTTCTGGTAAAGTGGGTTTCCCATTTAGGTTCTAAAATCACTATTGAATATAAATTTTGTCTACTGCTTAATATTAGAATCTTATTTTAGTAATATTTTGATGTAGCTCACTCGAAATGTCCCTCTTTATCTGAATATGTGACCCCTGAGAAAAGGGGGTGCTTCTTCTGTTTAATGATGTGAAATTTTGGAATGAACTTAGAGATACAACACAGTGTAAAGAATGTACATACAAAGAAACGGTGGTGTTACATTAACATGTAGTTAATGGCAGTGAATGTACGGTAATTGTTAATAACGACACCCTCCCTCCCGGCGTAATTTTCTTTTACAGTGCATGTGTCAATAAACGGCTTGAGTCCAACCTATACGTTTAGCTATTTACTGGAACAATTTGCAAATTTGCAGGCGAATCAATTTTCTCTTTCTAAATTTGTACAGGGTTCATCACAGTCTCTCAAAGCATGTTTAAAAGAATGTTTTACGCAGCTAAATCTCGCTCAAATTTCCACCAGGCCGACTCGGAGATCATAACATGGGTCATAATAATAATATTATTATTATTCCCATTGAAGTTGTTGTTATTATTATTATTATTATTATTATTATTATTAATAATAATAATAATAATAAATGCACTTTTCTATTAACTGAACGCGTATAGGTAATGGGCAAATTAACTAACAGAGCACTAGTTCTGAACTTGAAAACAACAATTAAGATAACATTTCTTTCTTTTGAAACGTACTACAGGGATGTTTTGCTTTCATCTGATATGACGATAAAGAGCGGCACAAAGTGAATGGCAGAATGCAGTGTCTTTAAAAGCTAGACACCTGAATCCGTGTGTAGCTATTGTAACACAAATGCACTTGCTTTCACGCCTGCGCACAGCTCTGCTGAAAATAAGCGCGTTTCATCAGTTCCCCCCAAATTATCGTTTGTGC
The DNA here is from genome assembly GCA_029721435.1 of Gymnothorax reevesii. Lineage (NCBI taxonomy): Eukaryota > Metazoa > Chordata > Actinopteri > Anguilliformes > Muraenidae > Gymnothorax > Gymnothorax reevesii. The sequence continues at coordinate 108,632,364 of CM056579.1, forward strand.
GCTGTTTTCCTTTTCTCGGCGAATCTTGTGTTATGTCGGTTAGTTTTGATCACATTTGATTCGAAAATGCAAAGTAAAAGAGGCCTCCCTCTCGGTAATCGCACCACCGCGATCCATATGAAAATGCGGGTGTATCCAACTGTGACAAACAAATCAACTTCTCGGCGACAACTGATCGGGTCAAAGTTTGTCGAGAACGTAAGCGTGGAAATATTCCCTTCATCTCATCCTTAGGGAAAGCGGCGGGAATATTTCTACACGTCTTGGGGGAAAAAATCGTGTAGTGTGCCGTGAGGTTTTAAGGCACATCGGAATCGGGAAAGCCACTCCTACCTAAGTCACTGTCTTTAAGATCAAGCTCGCAGCCGGCCAATGTGACAGCGCATAACGATGCTGGTGCACTAAATCAATCGCAACCGGTTCATCTTGAAGTCTTCCCGTGAACAGGGTAACATTTTCGTGTAGGCTACATGGAAAATAATTAGTGTGAAATTTATAAATTTGCATCCATGAAATAACCCCTTAGCTCATAATGGCTTTGCAATGCTATTTAGCATATCACAAGTGAATCTATGGGAAAATTTTCTAGTTCACTATACTCTCAGGTCAGTGAATACTTGGACTGTCAGTACCATAGTCAGAAATCAAGCAAAGACTTCATCAGAGTAAATTCAGTAGATATATCTCTATATGTAATCCACTGTCAATCCCTTATAGGCTGGTAGGATAATGTGACATACATTTCTGTCTCTGCTGGTTGAAGCGCTTCACTGAAGTACTTATATTCAGAGAAATATTCAAATCCAGGACGCCATATTCTTTTTTGCCACAGTATTACATCAAATACTTTAAAATACATTTAAAATGGGCCTTAAGTTCCACCGGTTTGAATACAGCAGTTACATCTTCTGGACCCATGTATGGCTTCATAGTTTTTATGGGGTTAAGGTTCAGAAAAATAATATTTGCCAAAAACACATTTGAAATGCCTGTATAGTTCTGAAACAACATACCATCGAGAGATGAGATGAAGATTAACTTCTATAAGAAAGACAGGAGAGGAATATGGAGAACAGAAGGAATTACCCATGATCCAAAGCACATCACATCATCTGTGAGGAACAGTCATGTGTGGGCATGTATGACTGCCAATTGAGTTTGTTCCACTGCAATGACTGGTGATCTGACTGTTGGTAAATGCTGGAAGATATAGTTTGAATTGTATCGAGTGATATTGTACGTTTTGGTTGAGACAAATGCTTCATAAGTCATTGAGTAGGCTTTCACAATGCAGTTGGATGATGACTCGAAAGCATACTGCAAAAGCAAACCAAGTTTTTGAAGCAAAAAAAGTACAATGGTTTGCAATATACACGTCAAACCTGAATCAAATTGACATGCATTTAAGGCAGACCTGAAGGAGAAAATGTCCCAAGACCAAGCAGGAAGTAAAGACGGCAGCAGTGAAGGCCTGGCAGAGCATCTTCCAGAAAGAAATCCACCAGCGGATGATGGCAATGAGTTCCAGACTTCAGGCAGTCATTGACTACGAAGGGTTTGTACCAAGTATAGAAGATGACAATTGAATTTATAATCATTTCTCTTAGTCCAAATACTTTTGAGGCTTTAAACTGAGGAACTATATATAAAATGGTCCTAATTTCTACAGGATACACCCAACATTTAAATTAAAAAAACATTCAAATGAAACCTGAAAGTTTACCCTTGATTAATTCATTTCTAATCCATTGTGGTGGCTTTCAGTCTAAATGATGAAAATGTCATCACTGTCCAAATACTTATTGACCTGACTCCTAACTATTTATTTGAGCAAATGTCGCCATGTGCAATCACTTCCTTGCGTTTAATTTATTTCAGTCAGTGTTATGCAACTTTTGTTTACTCACGTATCTATAAAGTTCGTAGCTGAATAGCAAGAGGATCAAGGCCAACTAAAACAAATCAAAGCAGGCCTACTGAATTGTTTTATTACAAAGTTCCATAACACAAAGTATAGTTACATAGCCTTCACAAAATTAACTATAGTCTATTTCAATAACAATAATTTTAATTTTTAAGGGGATACAAGTTAGTGTTAAAAATTCAAGTCATGCTCCATTCATTGTCTTTTTCAAAACATCCGCCCTTAACGTCAGTCAAAAAACAATGGCAATGCATGCACGCGAATGACCAGCAATGTGAATCCATCCCTTCGTTAACATTCGTTGCCTGCTGACATTTCGTGACAATGGCCCCAGCGAAAATAAGCAGTTTATCAGCAAAATAAGAAAATCAACATGCTTCTCATGCCATTAGCCACGAGGATGTTAAAAGTGCTAATTTAGCGAGGGAATCGAAAGGAGGAGGAGAGGACTCTTTAATTTTGACAAGGGTCATATTTAACTACAGCACACCACATTGCTGTAAGACTGACTGGAATTTGGTAAATATACGCATTCTCGGAATGAGAAATGAAGTGAAATTCTTAATGAGAAATATGGATTCTAATGCAGAACATAATGCATTATGTTATTGCCTGTATTAAATTTCTCTATGTCTGGGCTGGGGATAGCCCTTTTTTTGGGGGAGCCTAGTTACCCACTTAACGGGGTTAAAGGAGGTAATTCTCTTTAACTTCTCTTTTAATGTTCTCTTCTCATTTGACGTTAGAAAGGTATGCAACTCATTCAGGAGGATCGATTACTTTTTTTTTGTTGGATAATGCTTAATTTCATGAGCTCCAATCAAATGCTCTGAGACAAAGTTGGCCCGCGCAGAAGATAAACATTTAGAAGGATAGTCATGAGTGTTTGAGTGCACGTATTGCATTAAACAATCAATCGGATTCGTTAAAACTGATAAAAACATAACCCTCTGTTTGAATGGAATATGAATTATAAACGATTTACTGACAACATTTTATGAGCTTTATTGATTTTGCGTCCCCTTTTTTAATGAACGCTCCCCAGTTTCAGAAAAGCATCACACTTATTTAACTTGCAATAATTACCATAATAATATGCCATAATAATATGAAAAATACATAGCATTAATGAACGCATTCATGTAGGCCGTCACTTATTAACCTAGCACAGCTCTTTAGCCTAATAATTATTTTATAACATTTAGTTTTAGTTCACTCAATCTTTCCCTTGTGGAAACGGTTCAAAGGAAAATGTCTTGCCGAATAACCAGAGTAAGATAAATGTAACTCAGAAAATAAACTGATCACAGGCCTAAAATTGAAAACTTTTCCGTTTTGTCGGAGAACCGTTCACATACTAAATAGTATTATAAGCCATTCCAGACAAAAAACAATTATGTCAACTTATTTTCTAAATGACATGATTCAAAGATGTACTCAGCGATGTAATCATCCATTACTATACTCTTTTCCTTTTTGAACTTTGCATTCAGTGAATGAGATTTATCGTTAAGGCTACATATTTGTCGCCATTAAAATATATACAGCTCTACATTTTCCAGACACCAAAACACATTTTAACAAAATTAAATATCAAAACATTCTCCGTATATGGAAGAATAACTTTGTAATTAGCCCATAACCTGTTACATCCGTAAAAAGACATAACAGATCTGAACTAAGTCTTTCTGTGGCAGACACAACACAAAATAGTGTGCCCACCTTAAGCATTAGATGCAGATAGTCATTAAAGTTGAGGGGTCTTTTTTTTGTTTTCTCCTGATGAATAAATATCCAAAACGTTGTCAGATGAGTAACTTTACAAACGTTATGGAAACTTATAGGAAACACAATCTTATTTTGGTATAAAACACACGTAGACCTATTTCCAGCAGTCTTTATAAGTGCGGCGTGTAAAATGTCGGTGCGCCATAAGTCTGAGATCCCAACACGAAAGGTGACAGTACCGCGTGACTTGGAAGAAAAGGTAATTGGGTGGTACAGACAAGACCACCGGGTGTGTGACCCGGGTAGCTTGTGTGCATTGACAGATGACCGCTCATGGGAGGAGACGGACTCAGTGGACTAAGACCTCCTACACTGCTCGATCCGTTCGGACCACCACCGCCTCCGCCCGAGGGGGCACTAGTGTCTGCGCCTGGGTTCTGCTTCTTCCACTTGGTCCGACGATTCTGGAACCAGATCTTGACTTGAGTCTCGGTCAAACTGAGGGACAGTGCCAAATTGAGCCGCTCACAGACGGACAGGTATCTGGTGGACTTGAATTTGTTCTCTAGTGCCACGAGCTGTTCATAGGTAAAGGCTGTCCGGGCCCTTCGAGGCTTACCCGACTTGGAATCCGAGCCAGAGCGCTTTCTTTTCGTTTTAGCTTGCTGACTCTGTCCGTTCTGTCCAGACTGCTGTGTTTGCTGATCACCGGGGCTTGAGCTCTGGGTAACCAGGTCCTCCTCTTCCTGGTGTCCAAGTTCGGCGTCCACATTGCCGACAAGACCACTACTGCTTTCCTCGCTGCACAGCTCGTCTTGAATCTCACTGTCGGCGTGAATGGTTCTGTTGAAGTCATTCCCGCACTCGTCAGATTTGTACATGAAACCGTCCTCTGTGAAAATAAAAGTGTCACTCAGTTAGGCCTAATGTATTGTAATTTACCATCAACGGATATCTATCGGAAACAAGTCATGGTATAAGAGACTATTTCAGGCCAGACCTAGAAGTCTACAGTTCGAAACGACCGCAAGAAACCGCCCCAAAGTTCCTGAAGAAACTTTAATCTTCAAATATTTATCCGCACATGTTTTGCGTGTTCTTGCCCAAATGTTATGGGTCAATATATTACATTTAAAGGTTGATATCAGTTAAAAACCATGCAAAAAAAAAAAAAAAACCCTGAAATTCGGTTGCTTCTCTGAACGCAGTAGGCTGAATGTATTCAATTTGAGTATTTACTTCCACGGCACCATTCTTACAGGGCTGCCTTTATTGATTCTGCGGCCAGTTTTAAAACCTACGACGCACAGATACTAATTTGGACCCTCACAGATGAACATTCTCCGAAATCACAGACTTCGCTCTGAATCTGATAACTCGCTGTAATCCCCTCATTAATTTGTCATTTTATGCACAAAAAACGTTCAAATTAATACTTACACATTTTTAATACAGGGGAGAATTGGGTGATTGCACGCAGCATGTTTAAACATGGGGATTTTGCTCAGCTTTCGTGAGCAAAAATGACGTCTTTAATTTCACTTATATATTTCACCAAGGTGCTACCCACGTGTAAGAGGTAAGACTGATTAGAAAACCTAATTGGAAAAAAGTGTTCAGAATTTTTTCCCCCACCATGGGCTGAGTGTTTCAGATTATTGATGATGAATGAATGCCCAACTGACTATTTGACTCTGATTAGTAAACCTCAGGATTGTGTAGTTTGACCCATGCCCTTGGCAAGCAGGAACTGCGAGCCATGCAGGAGTACAGTTTGCACTGCTCTAGAAGCTGTGTTATAACACCCATCTATCTATTATGAACGTTATACCCACCAAAAATGCAAGTAATGTTAAATATTCAATGTATTACGCGCACGTTATATGTCCAGTATAGGCTATCGTATGACAAAGGCGAGTACCGGTTCTAATTCATATCTTCTTTGATTTCATATCACATTAATGACATGTGTAGTCAGTTTTATTTAAATAGGCCTATTTACCATTTCTGCACGAGAAGGAAGGATAACAAATATATATTCTACATAATTCACCAAAAAATTAGATTCACTAAGATCTGACTTGTGAAAATAAACCTGCTACAGCGTGTCCGGGGCCGCTCCAGCTTGTCCCATATAGGCTACTCGGGACATGTTGAAACAATTGCACTTCTGCGGCTTCTGGCTAAACTTGACTCCCGGTAAACCTATCTACTGACTGACTGTCCATAATCACAACTTATGAATTTAGGCTATGACCTTTATGAAAGAAAAATATTTCGGTTGCATCAGTATTTGTATCTTTCATGAAGTGAATGGCTAACAGTCTTGGGTTGTTCCCGGTCTCGCTTCTTTGAAATAAAAAGAGCCATTTCAAGTGCGCAATGACTGTAATTAATTACTTTTCATTATATTTAATCACGTTTGCAGTTTTGATTGATCCAATCATGGACAGTAGAGTGTTTTCACATTTGCTTAAACTCCTTCATGGCCTGGACGACAGGGTCGCCTTAAAAGCAAATGTTTTTGTGGCAAAGGTTAGAGAAAAAACGATTGATATTCTGAAGTACTGCCTTCGTTTTAAAATTGTTGAATTTAACAACACGTCGCATAAATGCTAATTAATGTCCACACAAACACTCAGATTCCACTTTTTCCACACTCATCCTAAATGATTTCAACCCCTTGCACAAAGCTTTAATCTGTGTCAACAGCAGTCTAAATATCCAGGGGTAAAATTTATACCAGCAGAGTAGGTCTTTATCAGTCGGACAAGGACTATGTGCGCAGTAAGACTTCATTTAAAACCAAACATTCTATTCCATTTTGGGTAACTTTTGGTGCAGTGAAATGACTTTACCATTAAAATGCTATGGAAAGGTTTCTAGCAGGTTTTCCAGAAATATTTCCAGCGAGAAAAAAAAGCAATCTACTGCTGCTTTGAGTTGCAACCAAACCGCAATCAATGGCGTCCCTTAATAAGTATAATAGGTTTTAATCGAGTAATTATCCGAATTTTCACCCTATAATTTAGATGTTGAAGGGAGTTTGCAAGCTGCCTGAAAGAGATACGCACAATTCGATAATAGAATATCGATCTGGCCGTCCTACATGCCACTCAGGGGCGATTTCAGCCATTATTCTGCCTCTTTAACGCTGCTAAGCACATTTTACCTTAAATGTAATCGAAGAGATTTAATTGTTTTTTTTTTTTGCAAATATCTGGCGTGTTGTCACAATTTGTCTGTTGCAATGGGACGAAAAAGAGCAAAAACGTATCATTTCCATTACAGCTGTGTGTGTCTACGCAGCTTGCTCCCTAAATATAATAGATAAATAAATAATAGACGTAAGATAAATGAATGAATGATTAAATAAAATAGATAAATAAATGATAGATTTAAGAGACTAGAAAAATAACCTTAGTTTTGACTTGTCATGCGAGATAAATGTTCATAAACCCATGTTTCCGCCATTGAATCAGACGTTAATTTAACACATTTTACTGAGTGTTGCTGCTGTTACTGTTGTTTACTATTGTTGCGCCTTACTTTCATGTACACCGTATCGCCAATAGTGAGGGGACACCTCACTGAACCCGCATTAAAATACATAGAAAGCTGACATCATAAAATTCAAAATTTAACATTTTAATTAAATTTGGAATTAATTGGCCTGTATGAACTGATGGGACGGTTTCCGTTTGACGATGCCGCAATTCAAATCCGTTTTTACTATGAGGATTTTGCAACGCTTAGTATACCCCATTCACCCCCTCCCTTACTGAGGCCTCCATTAAAACTAATTGGAGTTATTAAAAAAGAGGGGGGAGCACGTGCTGACAGGGCAACAGTTTCCAAACTGGGGATCAGAATCGTATGATAATACCATCAAAGATGACAGTCCGTCCTACCAGCGCATACTAACCAATTAATTCCAAATTCAATTCAATTATCAGATTTTATTATTTAAAACGTCGGTTTTCTATGTATGTCAGAGGGTTTTCAGCTAAGGGTCTACACACGTTTGGCTATATAGAGTATTTTTGCAATAAATTAATTTCCCTCGTTCTCTAAACAATGCAAATTAATGAGTTAAAATGCGCGGTTTAAAACAGTCGAGTTGTGACCGAATTTTAGTCACGGGACATAAAGTTACGTTGACATATAAAGGGCTTGTACATCCGTGGAATACGAGCTTGTAAGTCTGAATGTACTGGTATCCAAACGGAAATCAGACTGCTTGGGTGAAGTGTAATTATATCGCTCCAGGATTCCTGGAATAAGGAAAGAGACTCTTCTGCCTCTGATCGTAAGCAGAATGTCTCTTCTCGTTTCAAAGTGCAAGCTTCATACAAAATGGTCAATGGAAAGTCCCTTTCCTTATTGGAAAGCAGAATGTAAGAAAAAATCCCTTTCCTCAATCTGGTTGATGTTTAGTCATGTATTTCATCCCGTGCATCAGTCTTGTTCATCACTAATGATCCTACACTTCTGACAAGTTTCAAAGCAGGACTAAAAGTCAATTCGACCACACCGCGCTCAAAGATTGTATTGAGCCAAATCTCCTGTTTGTTAAAACATGCAAAAGTTTAACCTTAATTCAGGTTATTAACTTAATGTGGAAATTTTACTAAATATACATAACATTTAGCCAAAAATATCTAGAATTTTTGTGGGCACATACTTACTTAGTTTTTTTAAAGTATCACATTCTTCAGGATATTTTTTCTGATCCAACGACAGATTTGAGTCTTCTCCCCCTTTATTCTCTGCGCCGATGAAGTAGTCGCTCGCAGTCCTGCCCGGATGTTTTTTACTGGTAAATTTGTTTGGGTCCAAAATATCGAGAACTGAAAAAGATGTGGTGCGATGGACGCTTGAAGAGGCGGCCACAGCTGGTTCCTGTCTAGGCGAGTTGTCCCGACTATCCCCAGGAAGCCTGTCTCTGGTCGGGCAGGAAAAGATCGACAGCTCGTTGGTAGAGAGCCGCTTCTCCCCAAGACTGTCCATGCTCTCCGGTACTGCCATCACGACTACCGCTGTCTGGGCTGCCACACCGGGCACAGGCGGAACAACGGAGACGTCACCCACCTGAACCTTGTTCATGTCTCAACACCAGGATATACAGCAATGCCGTTATTGGCTATCACTTGTTTATATAAATGAAATACCGATTAAGAGTTTCAAAATGCGAGATGCATGGCTGCAACTACAATTCTGCAAAATATGATTTTGTAGGCGCAATACTTGTAGCCCACAACGCTTCAGTGCGTCGCAGAATCCAGTCGACGCAGCCGCGCTCTTGCTACGGAGTTCCACCTCAAACACAGGACGTGTTGGTCCACTGTCGGATGCTGATTTCTCTTGCCCCACTCCTTTTTTGGATTTAACCATCCCCGCAGGACCCTCCACGTTTATGTCACTCCCTGCCCCCTCCCACCATCCCGACGCACGCACGCTCTGAGGCTGCAACTTATGCATTCATATTCAACTGTGGATTGTAATTGGCTACAAATTAATCCCGTGCTTCTAATAGCCTATAATCCCCGTCCGCGAGCGGGAGTGAGCAGAGACGAACGGAAAGTGAGGAATGATGTAGCTTATGATATACTTGGCTGTCAGCTGTGTTTCAGCCAAACTCCACTCGACTGGAAAGCATCTAAATAGGCTTATTTTCCCCCCCTGTCGTTTTTGGACAAGGGTCAAGAGGGGGTGGGGTTGAGATAATGTTGATAGTCTCTTTAAATAATTATACGATCGGGACTCATCCCAAAACCTCGCTTGAGTTTTTACAATATTCACAGCGCTTGATAGCCTAGAAGTAGCTTTTCTCGATCCATTTACTGTACTTGTATATAACATACCTCTTCTTCTTTTTCTTCTTATTATTATTATTATTATTATTATTATTATTATTATTATTTCTGTTTTTGTTGTTGTAGTTGTTGTTGTTCTCGGCAACATAGGCTAACGTAACATGCCCGTTTTTTATTCTTTGGACAACAATATATTTCACTAATATAAAACATAAAAATTCCGTTTAAGATAAGGGTAATCTTCAATAGCCGACTAGTCACGAGTCACTGCCCTCCAAAATATAAATTATTCATTGAATAAATGCAGTTTAACACCTTTCGGTGATATATTGATTTCAGAATTAAGATATCATTATTCCGCTTGAAACCAACCCTGCAATAGTAATTCAATTTCAAGCCAACTTTTTCTGCTGTGATAATATTTTAATATTTGACAATGAACATTACAATGCTGGCTTATGATGTATTACCCCGTAGGTTGCAAACAAAAAATGGAAACAAATTTCAACAGATTTTGATTGTTTTCGTTTTCTAGACAGCTGATGACACATACAAGGACGGGTCCTTTGTAATTACCGCGGGCAATGATCCTTTAGAAAGCAGGAATTAAAAGTTGGAGTGAATAATGGGTAAAACAATCAGCTGTAATTTTGGTAGGGGCGAACATGATTAGCCCATCGGGGGCGGTGCCGTTGGGAATTGGAGAACAGCTCGCGCACTGAGGATTCAGGAGCCCCTGCTGCAATTTGTAATGTAATAGAATTTAATCAGGACCTAACAGCATCTTTATTCAGGCTGACGTTAGAGGGTATTCATTGGTATAATTTTATGTTCTCCCACTTTATATTATAAATTAATAAAACGATGCTTTAATGAGAGAACTCTAGATTTCAAAAACCCTTGAAAAAAATGCAAAGTATTGATCACATTTCTATGTTAATTTAACGTTACTGTATAGCCTCCTGTATTATTTGTATTATGAGCGAAATCGTTTCAAAATTGTGATGTTTCACGATGAAAACACAACGTCTCAGTGAATTGATGAAAAAACGCGGTTGCTTACTTGTGATTTCCTTATAATATAGCCCACGTCGAACTGAGGGCAGAGTATTTCAGAGAAAATATTTGATGCGTATCGTTTGGACTTAAAAATCTTGGAGTTTGCAGGATCATATTTTTTGAAAGTTGGAGGAGATCCATCTGGAGTTACCTGAAAAAATAGATAGTATAACATAGGGTCAACAAGAACAACAAGAATAACAACAAAACGACAACATAATATTAATAATAATAATAATAATAAAGAAGAAGAAGAAGAAGAATGATTATGTAAGAATTTTTTTTGAATGATTGTAACCACATCTGATGGGCGCTAATGCGCTCATTTGCTCGCGATCAGGCTCTTCGCTGTCACCTCTGGTTATCTCCTGCCGCACGTGAGCATTCAGCGCAGGCTACTATATCAGTTCTGACACTTAATATCTTCTTTAGTCTATAGCTGATTACTTTGCGGGTCACATTTACTTTAAAGAATATCTTAATAGCAAATCTATCAAGAAGGACAATCGCTGCTACATGGAGGAAAATTCTACACTTTGGATGGAATTAAGGTCTGCCAGCCATTTACCGTTCCCCTAAAAAAAAGCCCCGACGCGTTCAAATCTGTCTTCCAAAATAAATACAGGCTATACAAAGACAAGCACGCAAAAAGTATTTCAGCTGACCCCTCATCAATTAATAATTTTCCGATCGACAAATGATTTAAGTAGGCCAAATGAACATAATATGAATTCATAAACGAAGCAGGTTTTGATGGTCAACAATTGGGGAACCGTGAATAGGCCCTCTGGTTCGATCTAAACCCATTGTCCTAGATCTCAATTAATTTTGGCAAAATGTGGTAATTTGTATGTAAATGATGATGCTAAAACCTCTTTCTCCCCAGCGCAATTCGTGCGCTCCTGCCACAGTCACTAAATTTTTGCGTCTCTCACTTCCCATCAGCTGCCACCAGGAGCGCGTCACTCCCGTCCAATCATCCATGATAAATAGCAACTCAATACACACCTAATTTTCGATAAAAGCGGGCCTAGTTTAAGAAGATTAACGTTAAACTGGTTTCGATTCTGCTTTGATACCGCTTGACTTTCACTGAAAATACTAAATTGGCCAACAACGTATTAGTTGGATTTGAAGAAAAACAGTCACGCACACACACGCGCGCGCTTGCGGCGACAGAGAAATTTACACCAAGTGTAAGTCCTTAAACCCTCTCACGCGGAAATACTGTGGCTGCGCGCAGCTGTATCAGAACTTGCTCACCGCTTTTCTAAATCTGAACATTTCAGCCTTTGTAAATTAAATTGGATGCAGAGATCATCTCCACCGCGAGGAAAACATTCACGTTTGCAGGTATCCAGGAACAGAGATGCTATTCAGGTTTGTGTCGTTAATCTAAATTGCTGATAATGATGGCACTCATCCGCTCTTTGGTTGAAATAACTTTTCTGTATTGCAGTCATTTATACGAAAGAACACACATTTCACCCAGGGCCAAGAGTAGCCCACTCCCATGTATATAGCTGAAGTATCAGTCTGTGAAGTTCTTTGCATTGACTTTGCTATTTTTGCGTATTTCACCATATGTGTCTCTGCATATAGGCCTACAGTACTATTATCTGTAGGCATTAAAATGTAGGCTTGCGTTGCTTAGTTATTTCTGAAGGGTACCTTAATGAAATGGAAGAAAACACAATTTATTCCAATATATCAGGGCTTTTTAAATGTAAACACATTTAATTTAGCATAGTGATGTATTAATTTCAGCTTGGGATTTTGTAAATCAATATATGTGTACTAAAATTCCTGCATGTCGAGCTAAAAATGCACATTTTCAAATAAGAAAAGTAAATACAGTTAAAGGGAGGCAATCCCTCAATAAGCCAAATTAATTATAAGAGATAAAGTTTTGTTGAATTTAAGGATGGTAGGTATCACAAGATATTTAAAGGGGGAGGGATTTATCTACATAGCAGTTACATAACATCACACATCTGGGGTGGGTGCAGGTTTTCTTAATGATTCATAGCACCGGTTCCATTTCTCATTTCATGTAGTTAGTTCCTCTCTTCAGTGAAACGAGGCTACATCTGGGTCAGTGCCTGTTACTATTTCAGTGTGTTAATGAATCTTGTGGATCCCAAAGAAAACTATGCAAAATTACACAACAAATTGAAGTTACTTATGAAATATGAACTGCATATTCAGATTTATGCATTAAAATGGTGGTTCTCAAACTCGGTCCCGGAAGAGCACTGTGTATGCCGGTTTATGTCCTAACCACAAAGGCAATCCAAGAATTGTACTGAATTGTTAATTTTTAATAATCTTCTCTCTCTGCTATGTTGCCATAAGTAGTTATGGGTGGTGTGAACAACAAAAGTTCCATATCCACGCTGTCAGAGATTGGAAACAACTGCAACAGCAAAAGAGAAAAATGAAAACAAGAATGTGACCAATCAGTTTTGAAGAATCAAAAGAATTTTAAGTTATGCATTCAACCATTATCAGGGAACGAGGAGTTCATAAGAATGATTCAAATCAGTTTTTGAGTACTAGGCTAACTTTTAGGGTAATAAAATGAAAGAACATAAAATTGTGTGTAGCAACATTTGAGAGCTCATTTATTCTCATTTAATTCATTCAGTATTAATTTGATTAGTTAATTTGTGTAAGCTTAATTACTTCCATTGCAGCAATACAAACACAATATGGACATGGGGCTATTACTCTAGGTGACAGGTTAGGATATGGCTCGCATGATTCGGAGTGTGAGGGCAAATACTCTCTCTAAACTTTAAATGCAGCTAATTAAAAGAAATGAATAGCTTGATAGAATTCTTGGACTGCATTTCTGGTTGCAATGAAAACCAGCATACACACCGCAGTCCCCCAGCAGCGAGTTTCAGGACCACAGGATTAGATCACGGAATTTCCTTGTTTTGAATAATCAAACTTCCAAGCAGCAAGCAATCGTGAAGAATTAACAGTCACTATACAAAAGTTTTTAAAAATATTATGAGAATGTTTTGCTGAATGGACTCAGAAGTTTGTTCTTATGCAATTGTGAATGTTTGTAGCGAACTGATGTGCATGCATCAGATGTGGTTGCCTTCATTAGTTTCATATTCTATGGTTTTCAATGGATTTGCATACCTGTTAACATTCACGTCTCCGAGGGTCTTTGTCTCGTGTTTATTAATGTTCAGTTTGCAAGATGATCCATTTTAACATGAATGTCCTCATAACCCTCTTTCTCTTAACTCACAATAAATGAAATGTCAGATTTGCTTAATTATGTTACGCCAACTAATACATAACTGCAATAAGTACTTTCCAATGAGTGTAATTAATGAAAATGGCCTAAAATCTTAGAATTCAATCAGAAGTTATTGTGTGGAATCACTCGATGTAACATTTTTAAGTAAATCTCATGCTTAATTTTTTGAGTGCATGAAACTTTTAACTTGCAGTTTTGTTTATTCTCTATGTCTGTCATTTGTAACACCAATGAGTCGGCTTCATCTGAGCTCACTCACCTGACCTTCCCTCATGCACTTCATCAATCACTGCGGATACAAGTCTCTGCTTAGTGATCAATGGTAATGTGGAACATGATCGTACTGTATTGTCTTGAGCTTCTATTTAGTAGTGTACAAAAATTCACTTAGTCAAACCAAAGCATGATGTAACACTTCACAATAAGTGACACGCAATGTATTTTCGTATGTAGTATTTTTAATATTGTCTCAAGGTTGGATTGTCATTCAGCTGAAATTCGTAAAAACATATTAATTTGTTGAGATTTCATCCTGATGGAGTAACTGCTGACCTGATTTAGCTTCTTTCTCTGGATATGAAGTACACAAAACTAAAAGAAAAAAAGAAGACATTGCTAGTGGTGACTGTGAGCTGAGAATACTACTCAGAGGAACCAAAGGGCCTTACTGACCGAGAAACACATCTTTCTGAGATGAGGAGCTTGCAACAAGCCAAATATAATATCCTGCATGATGACTAAAATTGTGTGCACACATTGTACAATTGTTAATGGCAAGAGAATGTTCTCTCTGGCCCAGAAGGCAATTTTAATAAATCAGGACATTTGTAGTTTAATTAGTACACCCACTTGTTTAGTATCAGTCTGTGCGACATGAGGGCTCTTCCTTTGTGTCAAAGGGTAGTTGAGGGCTCATGATTTGGACAGAAATCACAGAATCTTGCACTACAAGGCAATATTCAAGTTATACCTTACAGTGCACTGGGTGGATATTTGTCAGGACACAAAATTCATGTCTTGACCACATGGAAGTGGATCTCTGAATTTAATTTCTTCGTGTGAGTGACAATGTTTCAGAGGAGTCACAATTACATCAGAATAACATTTTCAAGAATGTAAAAAATCCAAACAAACAAAAAAAAAAACTATATTGCACGCATATGGCAAATTATGTTCTCATCTTGATGGAAATTTCAAACCATTCACTTTATTAATAATTCTGTAGCAAATATGCAAAGCAAATGTACCAGAACAATTTAAAATTGAATATCAGGCTACTAAGATGTGCAGTACTGGGAAATGTGCAAAGTTAAAAAAATACGTCTTACAAGAAAAGTCCTTCATTTTTTACTCGCTAATGCAAAACAATTTTCATTCTGAAAGCATCACCTCACCCCCAAACAATTCTGTCCTTCATCACCCATATTATCATTATTATTGTTGTTGTTATTGTGGTTGCGTTTTCGTGTTTACTTAATTTACTCCATTTTTTAAGCGCTCAAACGTTTCTTAAAGGATTCTTTTGACCGTTCGCTGCCTGTCGGCGCTGTCAGGTTTGCAGCACACGTGGGGAGATTTAACTCACATGAGAAACAGGATCTTTCGGTAATGAGCTTAATTAAGGTTACTGCTGTCTGCGCAACCCTTGATTATTACATTAATGAGATCATACAAATGAATCATAATTAGAGGCTTAAATACCGCTTCCATAGAAGCGTCTGAGTCTATTGAGAGCGCGCGGCCCTTAAGCTGTGCTTTATAGGAACAGGATCTGTATACATATGCCTCACAACAGGCTATTCATCTGGGGTTTTTATTTTAAGTGGTGTTCTTCGCAGGCTTCTTCATAAACACACACTGCGCAGGCTGAAGGAAGGAATTTGGCGCGTTCTTTGTCTTCTTAATCTTATACTAGAGCTATTGCATTGTCCTGCTCTCCCTTGCGGTAGGTATAAATGATATTTATAATTATTTTATTCATATAACCTAATCGTTTTAGTCCATTCATAGCGACGGTGCACCTTTTTATTGCAGAGTATTCTCATATTGTGCCTAGTCAGGAGGGTGTAAACACGCAATTCATAAACGAGGATGTCTATTTCTCGGCAATTTTTTTTTCTGTAGGTAAAATATTGAGTAGTTTAAAGGGAAAGAAAATATCAGCTGTGACTGAGCGTTGGCGCCAATTTAACGATTTCAAATGAGCCCTGACTACCAGAATTCTTGCAATTCCCCCATCACGATGGCGGATGACAGTTAAAATGACCAGAAATCAATATTCTGACCGGGTGTCTCGCGCTGATAAGACCAACCAAGACAATGTTGACTATTAAACTGGACAGCTTGAGATATTACACTATTAGTTATGCTATTTTTAATAATCTGTAATATTTGGGCTATAATTAATTAATTATACGGGTCAGATAATATCTGAGTCTGGGATGAGGTCTGAAGGGTCTATTAAGGCTGGTAATGAGAAAGGAGAAATCTAATCTAAGGACGAGGAGCCGTGAAAGAACAAATATACAACCATGGGAGAGAGGGGAAATAGGAGGGAGGCTGGGATGGGAAGAGAAGTGATGAAAGCATGTTCGGAACTGCAGGCACATGGCACACACCAGTCTCTTCTGAGATTTTCAAGCATACGTAACTGCAAGCTTCATTAACCACAAAATAAAGCTAGTTGGATGTACATATATTGACAGAAATATTTTCCATTTGCGATGTTCACAGACTGCCAATTTTAAATCACACTGAAGCGTCGAAGCTAATATTGTGGTGTGGAAAGTCATTTTTAACAGGGCACAGCCTTTTCAGGGGATTTGTGCTGCTACTGACTATTCTGAGAGCTTCAAAAGTCGTGGGGTGTTAATTATCTTATTCATTTTCCTTGGATATTGAGATTCTGATTTAGGACATTCCTAAATTTCAGTCATTTTGAAAGTCATGTATTCTTTTTTTCCAGGACTTAATTGTTTGCACTGTCTCCATGTTTTGTGTGTCACTCTTCTTCCAGTTTGTTCTTTTATGTTGCTGTATATGATTCTGTTTGCTTATGTCTGCTTTAACACATCAACACTGTACCACTTTTGCTCTCACCTGTCTTATTTACAACACAATTTCCAATAACTTAGGGACAACACGAAAAATGCAGCACAATAACAAAAAAAACACAACAATCATTATAGACTTGTATCATATGGAAGACTGTGCAAAGACAAGATATTGAAGCCCAGTTTCACAGACATGGATTAAGGATTAATGGAGATTCCAAATTAAAAACTGTTTAGTCCAGGGGCTGTATTCATGAAGTGGCAATGTCGTTGTTGATAGGCCACCAAAGTTTATGGTCCAATAACTCCCAGAGTGGGCTCTTCATGAAGAGACATTTGGTGCTTTCGGCAGTGCTTACTGTCTGAGGAGTCAGAGCCAGGAAAGGAAAGTGAGTTTATAGCTCTCATGATGGCCATTTGTGAATATGTCCTGTGTTCTGAAAGTAACAGTCCTTTAGCTCCTGGAACTTTAGAGAATATCGCCCAGAGAAGAACAGACCCTTTATTAATATCGCCCCATGACGCCTGATCACGAAGGGACTTCTCAGGACAATATTCCCAAAAGTCCCAATAGCTGAAGGACTGACTCTCAGAATACAAGGCATATTCACGGACAGCCGTCAGCAGGGCCAACAACAAATGTCCCGTTAATTTTAAGGACTGGGTCTAGTTTACCACAGCGCAATCTCAATGGGTTGGCCTGAAAAGACGGCGTGACGTCACACTCAGCTTGATTCTGAGAATCGGGATTCGGGATCTCGTGTTTAGTCATTAGGGTAACATTTAAGCGAGTAGTAAATTCGGCCTGGTTGAATTTATTAAAGAGCGTTGCCATAGCTGTTCAAGGCTAGAATCTTGGGTACACATCGATTCTGGCTGGGTACAAATCGATTTCGTCACAGAAATGCTGGTACATTTTGATACATCTAATTGTACCTTGGATACATTTTGATGGAACCCCAGTCGAGAGTGACCCTATCAGCGTCACTAAGTGTTATACTTGTACATAAAACAGTGTTATTCGCATGTAAAGATGCACTCTCAGCTTTCTCACTTACATGTTGCTGGACTTCCGCCATTTTTTTTTTTTTGGCTCTGTACCTTTGACTTACTTTAACTACCGACTTATGAGGTCATCACAATCTTTTCTGACTGGGCCCACTGGATGCTGTCAGCCACTCGGAGGAAAAAAAAAAAAAGGCTGCTGAAGACTCAAAAAACGTGCCACTCCTTCTTTGATAGATATCTTCAGCAGCTCAGACGCCCAGGGTCTTTATTTTGCATATAAAGCACTGCGTATTTTCAATGGGAGGCAGGTCTGGACAGCAGGTAGGCAGCCACACTGTACTATCACATGCATAATTTTCTTCACCCTTGTTTTGTTGAAATAAGCAGGGGTGTCCCTGAAAAAGCCTCATCAAAAATAAGGCACTTGTTGCCCCAAAATGCATATATTTCCTTTATCTTCACTGTTGCCTACACAGGCATTCAAGTTTCCCAAACTACGAGTACTAACACAAATCCATACCATGAAAGACACTGGGTTTTGAATCTAACGTTGTTAAAAACTGGAATGGTCCTTTCTTTGGCCTGGAAGAATATCAGGTATTACTATTAACAATATGAAAGGTTGACTTGTCCATGAATGCCACATTTCAACTGTGCATCAGTCCATATCAGATGAGCTCAAGCTCAGAGAAGATGGCAGCATTTCTGGACTTTTTCAAAACCTAAGGCATGTGGCATGTGAGAGTTTTCAACCCTTTCTGACAGACTGAGAGGCTGACTGACATATATTTTGTTAAATCACAGATGCGTGGTTCAAAATTGTTTCACATCAATACTAGGTGAGTATCAAGTCTGTGCACTGCTGCGCCGCCAAACTGATAGAGAGACCTGGCATGGTGCATAACAGGGGGTGCAATCGATTGTGAAACCCGTGTGATGAAAGTTTATGTTTTGGCACATGCGTACTATGGTATACATTCAAACGCCGGGTGAAAGAACCCGGGTCAAGATGCAAGAGCATCATTGGTCCTTTTTCCCCCAAAACTTTCTGACACAACTTCAGACAGTGTTCCCACACATTCGGTGGAATGATAAACCTCAAATAGCAAGCCAACGTCATCCATGATACTTTCAAATTAATTTGCAATCAATTTCTTACGGTTTCTTACCATTTGAACTGTATTTTAACCAAAACAAACACGCAAACTTGCTCAAAGGTTCTCGCTGTTGCAGCCATTTTGTTCCACTCGACTCACAACGACCCTGCCAATATTGGAGGGCGCCGAGGTTGAGTCATAGCGTGACCCAAGTCCAAATTTCTGGCTGTTCGATTAGTCGACCCAAGTGACCCGATGAACGCGGCCAGGGACACCCAAATCTAGCCCTCAAATCCAAATCCAGCCCAAAGACATCTACAAATCCAATCAAGTATTGCCACTGATAAGCCAAACAGCCCTCACCCTTGACCAGCCTTTCGTAGCCTCGAGGTCTGTGATTGGAGAACAGAAGTGTACAAGATATTGATGAAAGAGAATAAAAAAAAGCACAATAGTTAACTGCAATGTCAAGACAGTATTGTTCATAAGAAATACATAATTATAAAATATACTGCTCATAAAAATAAAGGGAACACTTGCAGTTATATTGTGTTAAGTGTTCCCTTTATTTTTTTGAGCAGTATATATAGCAACTGGCATTTGTAGCAGAACATCCCCAAATACCACTGTGTTTTAATTTTAATGACGATGCTCATTTACCACTATTGACTTATACTAATTGAATGTTTAAATAAGATTGAGGAAAACGATGATCATGTTCCAAATATTTTACCTTTCAGACAACCTCAAACAAAAGTAGCAGAAATTGTTTAAATTGGCTCGACTATCTCCTTAACTGTACTTATAAATATCCATCCACCTTCTATGCTGCTTCTTCCTTACTAGGGTCACATGGGAGCTGCAGCCTATCAGAGCTGACCATGGGCGAAAGGCAGAGACCCACCATGGACAACTCGCCAATTCATCGCAGGGCACACACAACATTCGCTTTCACACTCATACCTGTGGGCAAATTATCATCTGACATGCATGTCTTTGGACTGTGGAAAGAAACCGGAGTGCCCAGAGTATTCTTGCGTGACCATGGGGAGAACATGCGAACTTCACACGGAAAAGGGCCAAGGCCAAATTCAAACCCATGATCTCCTTGCAGTGAGGCAGTAGTGCTAACTATTGTGCCGAAGTAAAAATACAGAAATATTTTGGCGCTTGGACTCCAGAGGGAGATTTAGTAATTGATGAGCATCTGCCGAGTCGCTGCAGGATAAATCCCTCCAATGGAATCCAGACACTGGTGGTGGTGGCAGCTGATGACGAGGCTGAATGATTGGCTGATGAGGTTAATGAAATGCTGAAGCTGATGAATCTATGAAGACTGGGCGGTGATGGAGAGGTGGAGGCCAACCAAAACAGTGGCATGAACAGACTACAGGCAGAAAAAATAAACAGCAGCAATACAAGTGTCTAAAATGAGGGTGTATTGCAGTGCTATTGGATAGATGTGGTCAGCCAATCGAACAGAAATAATAAACAACAGGCTAAAGCATACAAAACAAGAGTCATCCTGACTGAACCTTCAGAAGAGTGTCATTTTAATCAGGAGAGACCAGTGAATGACATTAAGATGATTATTTATCACAGATTACAGATAATTCAGATTAACAAATATGTAAAAAATATTGTTGCTTATACTTAAGGGAGATTTTGTGATTGAGGAGCAGCAGAATAAATTCTCCTAAAAATCATGGGCATGAGCCCCTCCCAAAAAAAAAAAACAAGGCCTAAAATTTCTTCAAAGAGTTCTTAATTACCAAGATGGAATGAAGTATGATTAATAGAAGATGGCCAAACCTAATAGTGAGCATGACATGGAATTTGGTGAGGATTAGGGATAGGGATCGACCATTTTTTGTCTTTTTCTAAGCTTAGCTACCAATGGCTATAGCACAAAAATATACTACGATTGCACTATAAAGCTTTATGCCAACATGGCTGATTATTAGCAGTGACCTAAATAACTTAGCCTGCAATGGCAAAATGGCAGCAATTATGCCCTTCTTGCAATTTATGACTTTTAGCTAGAAGGATTAGTCTTGGGAGCAATAAGAAATTGAAAACCTGAAATTCAGCAATGACCAGACTCATTTCACGGCAAAAACCTCTAGCTGAGTTCATCCAAGTGTTGAATAAATAATAAAGTCTGACTAGAATGAGATTAAGGAAATGAAGTTTGAGTTTGGCTGTATGGACATATCAAATAATTAACATGAAATATGCAGAAGGGTAAAGCACTGAATCTTTTTGATAGCTACACTAAATATCTGTCACACATGAATACTTTGAGACATATGCAATGAGTTTGACATTCTACACAAGAGCTCCATATTAGACCTCTCAGTTATCACTATCATTCTGACTTCTGACCAGTCTGTTATTGCTTTTAAAATAATAGGTAATTTGATAATGCACCATTAGTGATTTCTGTTCACCACATATTTATTCACACAACTTCCTGATTTGTGCAGCTGCAGTGGATCCCATATTATATTACTCTATGGTACATCCATGACTCTCTGTGAGGGTGTTTTCCACTACCTCTTTGAGCTGTATATGATGGATCAGTCGGAAATGTCTTAAGGTGTTCGCAGAATGAGCCAGCAATGGCTGGTGGACAGAAAAGACCAGAACTAGAATAAATTGTCCCAAGCCAGCAATGACTCGTAAGAAATTAAGCCAGTAGCAGCTATTGGACTGCAAAGACAACTAAAAACTTATGCTTAGCCAGCAATGGCTTGTGGACTGCTAAGACCTGAACAGCTAAAATAAATTGTGCCTAGCTGGCAATGCCTCACGGTAAGCATTGACTTGTATGAAACTATTAAGCCAGCAATGATGTGCATGCAACAAGTGAGCCTACAAAGGCTTGTTGACTGCAAAGACCTAAGCAGCAAACATAAATTCTACCCAACCCACAATGGCTTGTGATAAGCAATGACCTGAATGAAACGAATAAGCAACAATTGTTTCGGACTACAGAGACCTGAACAGCAATGTCTTGTATGTGATATATGAACTAACAATGGCTTGTAGTCTGAGTAAGGACTACACAGAACTATGGCTAATGCCTAGAATGTTCACTCAGTCTTACTCGGGTCTTACAGTGCTCATGCACAGTGATGTCCAGGAATGGCAGTGAGTTGTCTTGTAGAGAACTATGGAAGAGCTGTGAATGATGGATGACATTCCATCTAGCTGTGGTTTCTTCCCTAATGCAACATGATTCCAGGCTTCTACCTTGTGTGGGTCCATATTCTAATAAAGATATCCCTTTCATCATGTGCTCAAGTTAGTCTTAGGCAAGTTATTTTGAAAGATTGTTGGCGATTCTGGTTGTCCAGTTGCACGGAGCAGCATATGGGATAATCTTCCTGATTTTTAGAATAGGGTAAAACTGCTTAGTACGCAACATCTTGCCAGTCCTTGGTGTTAATTTGGCCCCAGGAAACTGCACAGACCTTCAATGGATGCACTAGCCAGCAATGACTTTTAGTCTACAACATCTGAATACATTGCATTGATGACGTCTACAATGACCTGAATGTAAAGTAAGAGTCCTAACTAGCAATGGCTATGAAGGCGTAGATGGAAACTTTTATGGGCGCACTAGCAAAAAAATAATTGGATGCATGATATCTTAGATGCCATGCTTGACAATGTGAAACAAGAAAAAAAATTACCTTTAGCACAGGCCAACCAATGTCAGAAAAAAAATACTAGCCAGTGGATTGGCTTGAGGAATTTCCTTGTAAACTGTTGTCATTAAGATGAATGAATATAAAAACTCAGAGCAAGACCACACTAAAAGAAATAGCAGGACTTGAAATTAGGTCAACTAAAAGAACTTTCTTGATTTTGAGCTATTAGCTGGTGGAGCAGATTCACACGTTTTGACTCACGTGACACTTTTACCATGATGCTGCTAATATACAAAGTACAAACTAGCGGACTTTTTGATCTTACATCGAAGAACAAGAAAGAATCAGAAGTAACCAACTGTAAGAAAGGATGGTTCATCGAGCATGAGGACTCATTAATATACATGAATTGACCACCAGAAATCCTGACCTTCTCCAGTTGAAAGTCTTTTGGATGTGCTGGAGATGTCTTTCCGGTGTGGTTTGACTTTCCCCATTGTCAATAAGATCTTAGCTAAAACTGAATACGACTCTGGTCAGAAAAAAATCATGAAACATTGCATAAGATTGTTCAAACAATGCTACGGGGAGTGCACACTGCCATCAAAGCTAAAGGTGGTTCAACAACTTTTTTTCCCCTTTTTTTTGGCCAGCAGTGCATTTACATTGCAATATTGCATTCTGAACTTAAAATGAGAATGAAGCAACACATTTACATGAAGCCATTATGCAGGGATGTGTATTCCATTCATATGTAGCATCTGCTGCCTTTTCAATATGCTTTTCAAGTTATTTTCCCCCTTAAATACTTGCTTTTTAATGCGTAAAAATACAATGGAGCATTTTCTGTGGTGCAGCCTGTAGAGCATTATTCACATGCTCATCACAAGTCACAACGTCAGTGGTTTGAATTGGCCTTTGACCACTGTCATGTTTTTCTCACCTGTTCAGGTTCCTCTATTCTTTCCTGTCAAAATAAAGCTCGAAAGTCACTGTAAAGCATGTCTCTTGTAATCCTTTATTATATCTGATTAATAAAATAATACAATAGGAAATAGAATTCAGGCCACTTTACATTTTTTGTAATGAATTATGCAAATTATTGCCTTCCTTACTGCTTCAAATTGTTGCCTTGTAATCTTCTTGTCATTATCCCTTCTTAATTACATTGTATTGTGGGCTATGTGTTGGTCTTCATTATGAAGTAATTTGTTTAATGGTCAATTAGGCAAATTACTCCTATTGGAGTGTGTTGTATGTGGGGGGAGGCACCAATGTTGATGTTGCATATCCCTCTGTAAATAGATATTTGGTGCCTTGGACCATGTTCACAAAAACAGAAAAACTGCATGTCAGGCTGATTCCCATCCCCATGCTGGCCAATCAGGCCACATATCGGTTGTAAGAAAACATGAGTGGAAAAAATGTACCATTCAGCCCAACTAGGCTCACCATTTTCCCATCACCATAATGAACCAAACATTTCTGATACTTATGGATGAGATAGTATCTAGCCCTGCATCATGACATGGTCTAGAAATCTCCCAGAGTTTCTGCTCCGAGGATATGGCCAGGCGAACTATTCCACGCTGATCGTTCTTTGTACGAAAAAATTTTATTCCTGATTTTAGTGTTAAATGTACCCTTGTCTAACTTGCAGTTTTGAGCCTGAGTTTTGCAAACATAACTTAAACAATCCTGCATAGTTAACTTTGTTGATTCCATTTATACATTTAAAGACCGCAATCAGATCACCCAATGTCTTATTTTAATAAGGCCAATAAGATGAAGATTCTTCAGTCTATCCTCATAGCTTTCGTCATTCATACTAAGACCTAACTTTGTGGCTCTTCTTTGAGCCCATTTGAAAGCCTCAGGGTGGTCTAACAAAGCTACTGTACAAGAGATGAATAACCTCCTTAGATTTATACTCAATACATCTGGCTACATACACCAGCAGCCTTTTGGACACAGTGGGTAGAACTTACATGGATTTGGACAACAATCACTTGCAAATCTTTTTCCAAGTAGACAACATACTGATTTTCAGCCTCCCATAAAGTAATCTGGTTTTGTATTTTAATTTCTGACCATGTAGAATTTTGCATTCAGCAACGCTGAATTTAATGTGCCATGTTTTAGCCTACTTCTGGATTCTGTCAAAATCATCCTGAATCACCTTAGCAGACTCTTAACTGTTACCAACACCTCCAAATTTAGCATCATCGGCAAATTTGACCATTATGTATTCAATGTTCCTGTCAAGGACAATGTAGATGAGAATGTAGATGAAGAAGAGCATGGGGTTCCAAACACAGATCCCTATTGGACTCCATTTCCCACAGTGCCTAGCTCGGATGAGATTCCTCTGATTGAATACTCTTTGGGGTGGTTTCATAGACGAGGCTTAAGCCCAGTCCCAGACTAAAATGACTGTTTGAGCTGTCTTTACTCAGTCACTTGTAAATACTTTGCTTAAATTAGCAAGTTTTACCTTGTTCTGGATTACACTACACTGACTGCAAGAGGGAGGATTGAAGCTGCTCCAGGACTAAAAGAAGCTGAACTTTATTCTTCAAAGGGGCAGGTTTAACTTCTGCTCATTATTGTTTGTCAGGGAGCATGGACTACCTGGAATATTTACAGTAAATAAAGATCAACATGCACAGCAGAGGCCAGCCATGACAGTTCTTGTGGACAGGAGAAATGCACTGATGATTTCTCACAAAATGTGATTCACAACTATGATCCAGGGAATTTTGTTTCATTACGGTAATCATAATGAGGTGTTAAACCAAGAAGGGATTTGAACCCAGACACCTGACATTTCGCTGTGCTACCACACCTGATGGTCATCACATGAATCAGCAAAAGGAAAAACTATCAGTTCTAGCTTAGACCATAAAAACCACCACCAGACCACAATGCATTAACCCTAAGAGTTTTCATGGAAATCCCATTAAATCTGTTGTTAATATTCCCGCTGCATTAAGGAGGAACCTTATCGATTTTGATGAGAATTATTTTTACTGTAGTGCCACCATTAGGTGATACTACATTTCCAAATGCAGTAAGTCAAACTGTTTTAATGAGAGTCAGATCAACTTCGCTGTGTACGTCCTGCTGCATAAAAGAGCAGTTGTATTGTTTTGGGTACACTGACCTTTCGAATAGCACCAACCTCAGGCCAAACTTAGCTTTTCCAAAAAATAAATGAAGTCCAGCACTTTTTTTAAATTTGGCATCTCCAATCCCACCCAAATCTGGAATGCCCAATTGGTGAACTATGTACAAGGCTTGCTCGTATGCCACTCCTAGTTGCCAATTCAAGAGAAAGAAGACAGTTCACGGCTCTCCTCCGGAGCACATGCCTGTCAGCCTCCACTTCGTATACACTCATTGGTTGAATCTTTGCAAGTTCAGAGCGAGGGCGGAGGATACCTGGACATGAACAGACTTAGAATCTTCCTGACGAGCGCCCGTCTTGCCAACAGGAGGCGCTTGAGCAACAAACAAAGCTATTTATTTGTTTGTTTATTTCCCTTTCCCGGCAGTCCCTTACCAATTTGAAACCCTGTAGCGCAATAGCCAATTGTGCGCTACTCTGAAAAAAAAGCTGCCGACCACTGCCGGTTGGTAGTCCAGCACTTCTTATGGGAATCAGGTAAAGTTTGCTTTCAACAGACTTGGAGCCTACCAAATTTCCCAAGTTGATTTTTTTTTTTTGGACCATATTCCATTTTCTGCACGCCACCACTCGGACAACAGAGCATTTCACTTATGGAGAGAATTATATAGTTTTCAGGATATGCCCTGCATGCTGTTGTCTACTGACAGCATT
Source organism: Gymnothorax reevesii (assembly GCA_029721435.1). Taxonomy (NCBI): domain Eukaryota; kingdom Metazoa; phylum Chordata; class Actinopteri; order Anguilliformes; family Muraenidae; genus Gymnothorax; species Gymnothorax reevesii. Next base: position 108,658,826 of record CM056579.1, read on the forward strand.
TCCACACCTACCAAAACAAAACGCTAGGGGCATCAGAGACATTTATTCAAATAATCATGGATTTGGTTGATATTTAATAATTAACTGCATAATTGCACACTAAACTAATACAAAGACTTGACTAAAGAAGGAATGTGTTATAATTAGCAAAGCAATAGGGAAGCAAGATTCCTTAAGGCAAAAAATTAAACATGCTTGTTTAAACAGACGCGGTAGCACAGTGGTCAATAGGCTTGAGATCGTAAGGTCCTGAGTTCAAGCCCTGGCCACGGCCTTTGCGGTGTGTTCTGGGCAAAACACTTCTCTCCCACACTCCACGCCTCACTCCACCCACGTGTATAAGTGGGTACCAGCAAGTAGTCAGGTTTCTGGGGGAGTACCTGCGATGAACTAGTATCCCGTCCGGGGGGGTGGAAATACTCCTAGTCGCTTCATGCCACAGAAACCGGGCCGATGCATCAGGCCGATGGGCCACTGGCTCGAAACAGGCTTACTTCTTCTTTAAACATGAAGCAGCATGGATTCTAGGTTTTAGAGTTAAACGCGAATATGGAAATACAGCCTATACAAGACTATGTCACACAGGCATGAGGTTACACAGACTTCACAGAAGAGGCTGGCGGAAACTCAGTCATAAATAATCTCTGCTACCACTCGGAGACAACAGGGAACAGCTCTGTATGATAATTGAATAATTACGGATGATAATTGAATGATAATTGAAGTGTGCTCCGGGATTTAGAAGACCGGTGGGCTGGATGGCTAGAGGTCTGTCCTCACAATTAAACAAATATAAAACATTACCAGTTATTGAGGAGGTGGTAAAGTTTGGAGTTACATCATGGTGGCCATCATTTTTCCTAACCAACATTTTTTTCCCAACAGTTTCCTATTTCCCATGCCTGGTTTATTCTGCGGTACGGCAGTTGATTGGGGAAGAAAAATCCTAAGAGGAAGAGTGAAGATATGGTGAGGGTCTATGTTTGTTGCCCTCAGAGCAGATATGTTCTTCTCCCTCCATAAAAGGCAGACAATAGCAATCTATTGCTACAATAAATACTCCCTCCTCTCCCAGAACACCACCCATGATTCCTTCAATTGAATCTGTCCTCGGCTGACACAGACCTCAGTTCTTTGTCAGCGGGGTTAGTTTGTGTGTCACCCCGCGGTTACGGCCCTTCAATCAATATACAATCCCACAATTTTTCTGTGCTGCTAAATATTACCCGAGCGGTACAATATGCTTCAACATAATGGGGGGGTGTCCAGTGTACCCTAACATTCTGTCCCCCTCGATCCTGACAACAGTGACAAGACGCCTCTCTGAGGGTGCCCTGCAGCCCTAGTCACTCTCCGGGTGTGATTACAGATTGGCCGTGGATTTATGCACCGGGGCGCGGTATCTGTGCCTGCACTTGTAACTCGGGTACTAAATTGTAGAACGTGCCAGGGACAGAAGTAGTTTAAATGCATTGGAACTCAGAATCCTATCAACTTAATTAGGAAAGAAGATCCCTGGCTATTAATCTGCTGACATGCTGCACCTCTGCGCATGTGGGCTACAGCAGTGTCGTGCGTGTTTGTTCACGAATCTGTGTGCACGTGGGCGTGTGCATGTGTGCACTGCTGCACCTCCAGTTTGGTTGTATGAATATTTGTGTTGTTCCCGAGAGGCCGCATTTAAAGTATCAGACTACAAGATCCAGTGGAACAGTGGAAAATAGCTTTCATACGGAACAGTGTTGATGCTGCGTCCTGTGTGTCAGTAGTTGGGGGCTGTGACGAAACTGCAGGGTCTGTGACCTAAATTACAACCCAATTTTCAAAAAAGTTGCACAAAGACAACATAGCCATTGAAACGAATTATTCTATTTTTTTCTGTAAAACTATATGCTCATTTTGAGTTTGATGCCAGCAAAGCATTATAAGAAAGTTTACTCAGGGGCATGTTTACCTCAGTATTACATCACCTCATTTAACAACTCAATGAGCTTCTGAGGACTGAGGAGACCAATTCATGCCATATGTAGGATTTTAGCTGCCCCTCACTTTGCAGCTAAATATTTTCAAAGGGTGACAGGTCTGGACTGCAGGCAGGCCAGTTTTGCTCATGAACTTTTATTATAGAACCATGTTGTAATCTGTGCAGAATGTGGTGTTTGGCATTGTCTTGAAATTAATGTGGCTTTCCCTGAAAAAGACGGTTGACGGAAAATACGCTCAATCAGGGTACAATGAAGTGAAGAAACCAGAGAGTAACCGAATAACGTATACGGACATTCATCGACGTTTCTCATAATGCTCTAAAACCTGTAAATATCATTCAACATCATTGGTGTCTGCACAGACGTGCAAATTAGAAGTTACAAATGCTATTTTCACAAATGCACCCCCATACCATCATGGATGTTGGCTTTTGAACTATTCACTGATAAAAAGCTGGATGTTACTCATTGATTATCTTGTTAGAAAGACGTACGTCAAGGTTGCTGATATAATTGAAACAATAATCAAACAGTCGGTTCTTGTAGTTGCGTTGGGAAATGGGACCTGAATGACAGGTGCAATTGTTATGATCAGATAAGTGGGTCAAAGCATCTCTAAAGCACCAAGACTTTTGGGGTACTTTGACTCAGCAATGGTCAGTACGTAGAGACAATACTTGTCTCAATACAAACCATGAACCGGCGACATCGTGTTAGGTGCACAGAGCTCTCGATATACATGGGCCACGAAGGCAATTCTGCCTGGTTCAAATCAACTGAAGGGCTACTATGACACAAGTCATAGAAAACATTAATGATGCTTCTGTGAGGAATGTGTCCCAACAAAAATGCATCTCATCCGGCTGCGTATAGTGCTTTGTAGTTCCAGACCAGTTCGAGTGCCCAGTCTAAAAACAGTCCTCCGCAGAAAAGTGCCTACAATCGGTGCAGATTACAATGATTGTCGGAATTGGACGGTGGAGAAATTGAAGGTCGCCAAGTCTAACGAGTCCCGTATTCTTTTACATCATGTACAGTACTTAACAAATTTATGAGACCACCACCCAATGTAAGGTTTATGCCACAGCTGCCCTAAATTAACAGTAATTACCAAAATAATTTTTATGTTTTTGTTGAGGTTAATCCATCAGTATGCGCCAGTTCTTTAACTGAAATGATATTTTTAATGCTAAAATATAATTATTATTGTTATCCACAAATTTTTGAATTTACAGTTTTACAAAAAAGCAGAAAAAATAGTTAAGCACATCATTATTGTTTGATTAAGATCCCAAATAACAGTTATTTTCTTGCATTCCTGAACATAAAAATTTGTCTTTGTGGTTGAATGCAAGCTGGTATCAAGGCCAAAGGAGGCCATACAAAATATAGCTTATTTTGGTTTTTATATGTGAATAAGGACTATTTAGTGGTTTCAGTTCATTATTTGCCAAAGAAATATCAAAATAATTTTTAGTTTTAGACAATTTTTGACAAACTTCTGAAATATTTGTGTTTTCTCATTTGTTTATGACTGGTGGACTAATAAATTAGTTAAGCACTGTACATCAGCCGAGTACATGTGCTCCATTTACCTTGGCAGAAGATGGCACCACAATGCACTGTGGGAAGAACGCAAGCAGATAGAGGGAGAGTGACACCCTGGGAAATGTTCTGCTGGGAAACCGGGATGTGGGGCTGTGTGGTTTGACGGGGCTGTTTTGGTGGCATGAAGGCGACCTAAACGTAGTTTTAATGTTGTGGCTGATCGTATGCAGCTGTCAGCGTGTTGTCTGTTAGGATTCAACCCCACATTGAGCTGTATCTCAGTTTTTACGGGAGTCCATTACAGGATCCGTCCACGTAAAAATCCAAACCTCTGCGCTGAAGACGAGGAGACTGCTCCTCCCACTCCGTGCTGGACTTGCAGATGTCTGAATTGTTGTTTTGGGGTTAGCAATAAAGACAGAGTTCTTGGCATGCAATCACAGGGGAAACAATAATTTCACTTATCTTTGCTTTATACTCACCTGAGAGTTATGGAAGCTGTACATAGTGTCTGCATCCTCCTCTTCAACCATATAACATGCAAAAAACAGGAAAAATAAAGCTGAGCTAGGCTGATTGGTTTCTTTTTGTAGGTAACCATCTAAAGAGGTTTATTTACTAAAACAAGTTATTCTTGTTTGTCATAAATCCCCATTTTATTTGACCAGAATGCGAAGTCCAATAAAACCTTGTTTTATTGTTGGGGGCAAATGGTACGCAGGGAGGACAGGGCTTGGAAACCGTTTCTGTTGTTGTGGTGAGTTAATGCCTTCATTTAAAGGTCTGCCAAGTTGATAGAAAACAGAGAGCACTGGCCCTATTGGATGGACTGCTGTTGTCCTATAAAGTGCTGGATCACTAGAAATTCAGGCACTGAGCAACCCAGGTGGAATGTTGGTCATTTTGGCAAGAAGCACACCAAATCTTCAAGGAAACGCAAAATCTGGTCAATCCTTTTCGACAGTTTTTATGCAGAACAGCTATTTTAGGCTACATAGCTCAGGAATTGAACACCACCGCAACTGTGCTACTCAGTATACTAACTGAAGCTAGATTATGCGAAGAATTTTGGAAGGAATGAAGTGCCACAAATGCAAAGAATCTTCATGAAAATTATTTTTTTCCTTTCAGTCTGCTATGAAATACTCACAATTGACACATACTATGGAAAGACAAATGTCTCAAAACTATTTGTAAATGCTCATATCATTATACAAAAATAATCTAAATTTTTTTTGCGTGCTTTTCCATAAACAAACTCAAAATTCCCCACTTGTGACTGGTAAGTTGGCATTTTAATAAATGACAAGAACATCTCAAAATTGTCATTGTAAGAAAGAATGAATGCGCGTTTGAATTAAATGAAGTAAACTGAACTTAAAGTCAGACAAAAAAGTTGTGTTTTATGATTTCTTTTGAATATGTCCACACTCTGAGTAGATTTCAGAGCCTCAGACAGACTGCCCTTTTGGCAAGGTCCATGATGGCAGAGAGAAGTCTTACCCTGAGTCTGCTTTCTGACCCCTGAGATAGTCAGGAGACAACTGCTGAAGAACTTGAGAGGTTTAGCAGGCTCATACCACGAAAGCGACAAATAATCGGAAGATAAGTAATTTAAAATGGAGCTTTGACTGAAATTCTGATAGGCCACGGAGTCAAGCTTGCTTAGCGTAGGAGGTGCTACCTCCTAGAGAGTCACCTGAGTGCATTTGATCGTTATCTGACTTTGCTGTCAAATGATTGCTCGGCCAGTTGGGCTTATTTAAGTTTGCCTTCCCGAGTAGCTGTTCCTCGGGCCGCTAGCTCAACAACTCTCCTCCACCCCAGCTCCACCTGTCTTTTATTGCATGCATTGATTATGTTCTCATGTGAGTAAATTGCCATTCAAAAAACAATGTCTTTATCTTTTGAGGTCATAACTGTAGGCTCTGCTCTATGGACGAAGGGTTAGTAGCAGCTTCCTGCCTTCGGTTCCATGCCTGGATGGGCGTGGATCTCCCAGAACAGAGCCATGTCGCCAAACCCCATGTATGCTTGTATGCTGATACGCCTGTATGCTTTCAATAAATGTTCTCTTTTTGACAAAGTGGTCCAATTAGAAATGTATAAATTAATAAAAGAATCAAAATTGATTTAAAAATCACAGGTAACCAGTGCAAAGACTTGAAAACAGATGTAATGTGTGCTCGCCTTCTGGTTTTGTTAAAAACATGAAGCTTTAACCAAAAGCTACATGTCACATCATTGTGTAAAATGGAGCTAACCAGTGTTTTTCTTTGGTGAATCACAGAGGAGTGCATTGAAGTAATCAAGTCTGCAACGGATAAGCACATGGACTGCTGTGTTGGCCTGAGAAAGAACAAGTCGTACTCTTGAAACCTTCTTCAAATGGCGAAAGGCAGATTTTATCTCAGTCTTAATGTCAGCATCAAAATTAAGATCAGAATCCAGGATAACACCTAAGTTCTTTCATTGGCGCTTTGGATGGCGAGCAAGTGACAGCACTTCGGTTGGTACTTTCTCTCTGAGCCTTTGATATAATGGTTTGAACATCTGTTTTGTCCCAGTTCAGCTGATGTAAAGTTTGAGTCATCCATGTTTTTACATCTAAGATACAATTATTGAGGGTTTCAGAGGAGCTCCTGTCATCAGGGTCTCTGGCAATGTAAAGGTGAGAATCCATCGTCAGCCTAACGGTGAAAATTTATGCCAACTACACATACTTGTTTTAAAGGTTTTGCGATCAAAATGAGCCAAAAAGACTTAATTCCTTTTCCTCTCATGCTGTAGGCTATAGTGAAAAGGAATTGGTTTAGGTCATTTGTAAAGTGGAGAAAAAAAAGCTAAACACGAGGTTGAGGATACCCAACGCAGTGGCGGCTGCTCGGTTTTCGGCTCACACCATAAGATATGTTAATTCATTTTGTGTAAATTCTGCCCTCCATTCCTTCTCAAGAAAATGGTCTGTGACCGTCGCAGCAATTGGGCATCTTTTCCAAGGACTTGACCAGTGTCCTCTCAATGGCCAGCAGAGCTAGGCTGCTTAAACGGACTTGGCCCATTGTGTTGGGGGTGCAAGACTTGAATAAATAAAGGAACTAACAAAAATATATTAAACTCAAAAAAGGAAATATAAGAATTAAGTTAAACTGAAACAAGGAAATGCTATAATTGTGTTTTATTTACAGTGTGTGATGTGAACAATGGAAATGGGCTATATCCCCAAGCAAAGATCAAGAAATGAGCTGTATAGTTTGTCTCTTGACTTCTCTCACAAACTCCGCAATGAGACTGAACTGGAAAATGCTTTGGTGCCGGTGTGTAGTTTAAAATCTCTGTCAGTCAAAAAGGGATTCAGTTCTATCCTCCAACCATCATGTAGAGGCCCAGCTTCCAGGCCCGCCCACTGCACCATTGAATTTCAGATCAACTTCGGGCGACTTATGTGAGTAACGCGGGTTACGCATGTTTCAGCCGAATTTCTGAGATCATGGAATCATGTGGGCAGATTCGACAAAAAAAAGGTAGAGTCAGAGTTTACGATCAGAATCCCCACCTCACCCAGACGTCACGCAGCAAAATAGCTAAACGAGAGTGGATGCGAGTCGAGAGTTACTAGTGTCGTTGATCTTCAAATTCGGGCGCCAGTCTACAACAATGTGCGTGCGCTGGGGTCATTGCCTGCAAGGTCAGCTACTCGGGTAATAGTATGTCGCCCAAAGTCAGCCTCAGAGACAATGAGCATCGAGGGAGGGACAAATTCGCGGCATCTATCCAATCACCGTCTAGTTTCGCTGCAGTAAAAAAAAAAAAGTGCAATATCACATAGATTAATCGGTTTAACCCGCTAACAATTTAAAATTAATTTTCATTTAGTTACTACCTAAGGTTTTCTCTAATCTGTCTGGCCTAGAATAATTAGTCGTGACATATCCACTGTAGAACAATGGATTCACACATTATCTTTGACTTTTATACTGTCCAACCAATCAGAACCATTAACCGCCTTAAGGCAGAGTAAACACTAAAGCGCCCAACTAAATTATCATGATTACTTGATTCAAAACACGTTGAACACAACAAACAAATAGGTTGGGCAGAGCAAATATTTGGGTGGGCAATGGCCACTCCAGCCCCCTACTGACTCAAAGGCATTGGGAGAACAGGAGGGTTTCAGTTTTCAGGAATTTTACAGATCCATTCAACATCGGACTTGGATTGTTATGCTGAACCGTGGTGAAAACAAAAAATTTAATTGAGGAACTATGGCTCTCTTGATCCTGTCACAGTAGTTCTGTGTACATTTGTATTTATACTGCCACCAATAAAAACACTTTTCATTATTTTCAGCTTCTTACATCTGACCATACCATGGCCCAATCACCACAGAAAATTACACATCCGCTTAATGCCATGCAAGCTGCACTCCAGTTGAATGGCACAAAAATCCCAAACTATTCATTGCTTAGTCTAATTTGGCAGTGACCACAACAGTTCAACTGGCTGATTTATGGCAATCAATGTTGTAAGGTGAGTATGGACATAGATATCACCAAGTTGCGGAAAATGCATATACTTCCATATTGACGGCTGTATATTACTTTGAAAATAAGCACAACAGTTTAATAATTACATATCGGCTGACCTCCAATTGTTGCTGCCACACAGCAAATATGGGACTGTTAAAAATTCAGTGTCAGTGTTAAATAGTGAGTGTTGGTGTTGTATTAACACCACATTGATTTAAAACAACACTGCGCGTGGTGCTTTTGTCAAAGTAATGTTAAATCATGGTGTTGATAATATTGGTGTTAAACCAATCCGGATTGGTGTAGATCAAATCATGTCCTTATGTCTAACTTAGAATTAGAATGTTTGAGGGATTGAAGAAAAATTTCCAAGCCAGCCATTGCCATTTTTAACAACTAACAACAAACTTTGTTAAAAATTTCACACTTTCAGAAGTATTAATTTTACACTGCACAGTGTGGACACATATAGACACTTTATGGGTGTTAAATCAACACTAGCTAATTTGCTGTTCACTGACCAATTTCACAGACTCCACAGTTTGATTTTGCCATTGGCAAAACATTTTGGAATATTTGGGTCAATTAATCATCACAAACAGGGTGAGTCCTCCCATTTTTGGCTCATGAAACTCACTCTCCCATTAGCATTGTTATACCACTCCCTCACAAAGGGGACTGTAAATTGAATATTTTGTTCTCAGTTTCATTTGGGAACGCTGGTATTGCAGACTATGTAGAGTTGCTTTATTGTATATTTATTTCAGTCAGGACAACTCACGTTTCAATGAAATAGAACAATTTATTCATGGATAGAGCATTACATTGTATTTTGGCGGCAGTTCTGCTCTGGAGGAATAATCTACTTAGGCACAGCAAACATACAAACATAGTCAGGAACAGAAATCAAAATCCCCCCGATGTGAGCAGAACCAAACAGGTGGAGGCTGGGGTGGAGGCGGCAAGCAAAAACCAAACAGCATGTTGCATAGCATGAAGCGTCATTGCGAACAGCAGCGGAAGCAAGTGAGCTTGACGTCTTTCAAATAGACCGCTGCATGACCCCGTGATGTGTATCCTCCAATTGTTCGCCTGCTGGTGCTGACGTGCTGGTAGCTTACCAGGCTGCTGTCAGCTGACGTAGCTCTTCTCGAGTTTCCTGCCTGAACTAGTTACACTCATTTCAGTCAGGACAACTCACGTTTCAATGAAATAGAACAATTTATTCATGGATAGAGCATTACATTGTATTTTGGCGGCAGTTCTGCTCTGGAGGAATAATCTACTTAGGCACAGCAAACATACAAACATAGTCAGGAACAGAAATCAAAATCCCCCAAAACAGCAACCACCGCCAAGGGGCTAAACCATGTATACAGTGGAGCACCCACTGCCTCCTGAATGACCATGAAATCCATAGAGATATCCAGGGTCAAAACATTGACTACTAAAGGCTGCCAAGTATTTAGTGTAGTTTTACTATCATCAATGCAGATAACCTGGATCAGAATGGACATATGATCATTAATGTACATTACCTCACCATGTGTAGCCTGGTTCCACTGCGGGGACCCGTTAGGCTCGTTTCCTCGAGAACACACCGCTTGGTGCCCTCACATCTGTACTTGCGGGCAGGGCCTCACTGTTAGTCTGGATGCTTGGCCAGATCCTCTAGAGAATAGGCGCACGCCGTTCCCTCTAGTGCACGTCTGCAACCCTTACAGATGCGGGAGGCAAGATGAACATCATCTTGGTCCTGAGAAAACATTCTACCTAGTGAGAAAAACTGTGTGTACAGCCGGAGCACCCACTGCCTCCTGGATAACCAGGAAGTCCATAGAGATATCCAGGGTCAAACATTGGCTGCTAAAGGCTGCCCAGCCTTTAGCGCACGTCTGCTGCCACCAATGCAGATTACCTGGATCAAAATGGACATTCTACCATTAATGTACATGACCTCCCATGTGTTGCCTGGTTCCACTGCGGGGACCCGTTAGGCACGTTCTCCAAGGAACACACCGCTTGGTGCCCTCACATCTGTACTTGCGGGCAGGGCCTCACTGTTAGTCTGGATGCTTGGCCAGATCCTCTAGAGAATAGGCGCACGCCGTTCCCTCTAGTGCACGTCTGCAACCCTTACAGATGCGGGAGGCAAGATGAACATCATCTTGGTCCTGAAGAACATTCTACCTAGTGAGAAAAACTATGTGTACGGCCGGAGCACCCACTGCCTCCTGGATAACCAGGAAGTCCATAGAGATATCCAGGGTCAAACATTGGCTGCTAAAGGCTGCCCAGCCTTTAGCGCACGTCTGCTGCCACCAATGCAGATTACCTGGATCAAAATGGACATTCTACCATTAATGTACATGACCTCCCATGTGTTGCCTGGTTCCACTGCGGGGACCCGTTAGGCACGTTCTCCAAGGAACACACCGCTTGGTGCCCTCACATCTGTACTTGCGGGCAGGGCCTCACTGTTAGTCTGGATGCTTGGCCAGATCCTCTAGAGAATAGGCGCACGCCGCTCCCTCTAGTGCACGTCTGCAACCCTTACAGATGCGGGAGGCAAGGTGAACATCATCTTGGTCCTGAAGAACATTCTACCTAGTGAGAAAAACTATGTGTACAGCCGGAGCACCCACTGCCTCCTGGACAAACAGGAAGTCCATAGAGATATCCAGGGTCAAACATTGGCTGCTAAAGGCAGCCCAGCCTTTAGCGCACGTCTGCTACCACCAATGCAGATTGCCTGGATCAAGTATGGACATTCTTCCATTAAGTATGGCCAGCCAACCACCTGCGCAAGCAATTAATTATTTTTAATTCAATTCAAATTTTTCTATTCAATTATTTGTATAGCGCTTTTCACAGTCTATCACAAAGACGCTTTATGTTGAGCGATTAAATAAATGAAAGGGCAGTGCCCAACCTAATCCCCACTAGAGCAAAATGAGGCAAAAAAACTCCCAGTAGGGAGAAAAATCCTCAAACAGTGGTGAGAAATAACTCCCCAGTGGGAAGAAATCTCAGGAGGAACCTGGCTATAGTGGGGGAGCCCATCCTCCGCGGGCTAGCTAATTAAAGCAATAATAGAATAAAATGGCATCAAAACAGTGGTGTCTAGCTCCAGGAAGTGGGATGTCGAGGAAGGAGCTGAACTGGATCCGGACCAGATTAGGACAGCAGCACAGCAGCAACTTCAGCTCAGATGGTCCAGGACTCCGTAGTGGAGGGAAAGATCCTCAGAAAGAGACACAGAGGAAAAAAAGGGGGTGAGGCACTGGATAAAACTACTGCATAAAATAGAAATACTGTCCTGTCTCAAGTGCCAAGTAAGAATTTAGGAACAATTTGTAATAAACAGTCAACACCCCTCCATCCGCTTGTTGCATTATAATTCTACCAGAAAGAAACCATCAAGTACCTTTAACCCTAGGTTTAAGAGCAAGTAACGATTCATCATACTTCAAAACCCCCAAAACCACGAAGTTTCATGAGGACAATTCTGGTCCTGAAAGGCCGGTGGGTAATGAAGGTTGTATTTCTTCCAATTTCAATGACTAATTGAATAAAAAGGGGTTATATACAAAACAAATTTGCTCATGCAGTAGAGAGAATGTTTCACATAGGGCGCCAAGTTATTATTTATTCATTCATTCCTCTTTTTTTTTTGGGGGGGGGGGGGGGGTCGATCTTGTGAAATTAGAGATGCCGCAGAAACTTCAGATTTTAAAAAGTGCTTTTGCCAATAAGGCAATTTACTAATTAAAGGCCAGAAAGGGAGCAAAAACTGGGACAGATATGGCCCTCATTCCTCAAACTCTAAAATACGAGTATTCTCCCTTTAAGATAGTCAATCCGAGCGGAATGTGATGTACTATGATTATGCATGCACATTAATTTGGTGCAATTTCAAGCAGTAATCCAAACCTAGCACATTAACATCACCTAGGCATTTTCAGGGATTTCTAGCACCCAAAGGAACCTTGATATTAGGTCTGGTCTGAGGCATGATGAAAAAGTCATAGCTACCAGCAGCATCATTTTACAGACCCTGCATGTTCACAGCTTTGTGTTCATGCGTGTCACGCGCTTAAATTTGTTAGGAGATAACAGAGTAGGCCTGGTGGTTTTAATATGACATACTAACATGTCATCTAATTCTTAAAATTTCAGAAGATGAAGCCGAAGCTTCAGAATCAGACCAACATTCAACAGAACATAATTCCAGCCATCTTTTTCATCTTATCATCTTTAACGGTGCTTTCTTTGAGTTAGTTTCTTCTTCTGTATTGAAGTGTTTATTTTAATTATTATGATATGAGCTCTTCGCCCTCCATGAGGTGCTGTTTAAAGTAGTGCTGCGTCGGGTCCTGCCATGAGGACGAAAACGGAGGAATAGCGGAGTTCAGCCGTTTAGAAGGAACACCGAGAACGCACCATGGGGCGCATGCGATGTCCCGTGTCTGTAGCAGCCGGACTTCAGCCGTATTAATGGAAACAGCTTAATGCTCTGGTACTGAACAAACCATAGACGGAAACGACCATTCATGCTCAGTTGGGTCTTAGGCGCATTTACAATGGACAAAACATTACTCAACTCGATAAATCATGTATGCATTCAACTGTTAAAAAATAAATGCGGACTAATTTTGCATACAATTGAGGCAATGACTCGGTGTTTTTTTTTTTTTTTTTTTTTTTTTTTTTTTTTTTAAATAAATCAGTTGGCCAGAAAGATTGTAGAATTGAGGAAACAGGAATTCTTCGCGCCGCGTAGTCGGATGAGTGAGTATCCATAAGGTTTCCACCGTTACTTGTTAACAATAACAGCAATCCGGGCAGTAGTCAACATTGTTGCCCATATACCCTGTTAATGTTTGCTGTCAAACATCCATCTGCAACAATGAATCACCACGACGCAAACCACTTTCTGACATTATGTTCACTGATGATCATCCGAACATCACGATATAACCACACCAATTCAACAGGCATAAAAGCATGGAATTTAGCGATTTTCAGGTCCCTGACGTGGTCCGCAAACTACAGCCCGAGCGCGACTGCCATACCATTCAAGTTCGCAAATTAAGAATTAAATCCTAGTACAAAACGCTTCACAGAAAAACTAGGGCTAGGAATACAAGTACCATCTTCTCTGTGAGGCAAAGCAAACACTAGGTCAGCACACAATTCATGAATCTTGAAGGAAAAGATCGCATAAGTATCCATGCACTGCCCTCGTGCTATTAAAGTCCAGTGTTTGTATTTTATTAATTTATTTAATTTATGAGAGACAGGGACATGCTTAGCAACTAAAAGGAACAGATTTATATCCACAATTAAGCGGCCTTCAGTCAACAATGTAGCACATAAAGCAGAATTAATCGCAAAATTTAAACTTACCTGCATATTTGGATTCCAGGGTTGCACAGAAGCTGCCGATGTGGTAAACGGACCCCGTCGGTTTAGAGAAATTGGCGTTCCGCGTCTAGACAGGAACCAGGTCTCCAACTGAATCAGTCCATAGACCGTCATTTTGACTTATAGGAGGAACCTCACTTGAATCAGAATTATCTTGCGTTTTCGATTTGAAAATAACGTTTGAGGGGCGTTCACGCGCACTTTACCAGTCGCAACTCTAACAAGATAAAATATGATTGCAGCAGTAGGCTAATTCAATTTCATCAGGCGCCCATTACTCCTGGAACACAGAGAATACACGCCAAAAGCCAAGAAGAAGCACAAGCAACAACATATTGTAAACTTAGCAGAAACAGAATAGCAGCATAATAACCAAGAAGACAGCAAAAGCAATCTGCGTAGCGAGGGACTGCTGCAAGCGCCAGTATAAACATCAAGCAAAAACCAAACAGCATGTTGCATAGCATGAAGCGTCATTGCGAACAGCAGCGGAAGCAAGTGAGCTTGACGTCTTTCAAATAGACCGCTGCATGACCCCGTGATGTGTATCCTCCAATTGTTCGCCTGCTGGTGCTGACGTGCTGGTAGCTTACCAGGCTGCTGTCAGCTGACGTAGCTCTTCTCGAGTTTCCTGCCTGAACTAGTTACACTCATTAACGTGAATATACATACATGCATGGAATCGTTTCAAAAATAATGAATCCAATTTTATGAATTGCAGTCACCCTGGGTAAGGGTGTGCAGTGAGCAACTGAATAAAGCCACAATAAATTGAGCTGTCATATTGTCTTTTTTAAAGCTGCCAGCATGCTTAATTAATTTCACGTGGTGTAAGAATGGTGTGAAACAATGCATTAATGATCCTCTGCTCAGTGTACGGTCCACAGTTCAGCCCAAAATGCAAAGGAGTTGGGCTGAATCCAATCAGAGCCAGAATGCCAACCTTGTTCTCTATATGCAGTGTGTCAGAGCTACTCAGTCCATGGCTAAGACACCAGAGCTGTGAATTCAGCTGGTCCTCAGAGAGTGCACACTGTCAAAGCAGAATCGCTGTAATACTATATCCAGGGCCGCAAGATATGTTTTTCAAGCGGAGGGGAATTGTGACCAAAACCCTAGATTCCTTATGGGAACTCATTCCTGCCAACAGCCATTAGACTCTTTAACAGACAATAATGGATTTTCTGTTATATTTTGCCTTGTATATTGTGTATTGTCTTGTGTAGTCTATGGACTTGTATATTGTTTTGTCAAGTGAACAGTTTTGTCTACTGTCTTGTTTTGTGTGTAGTCTCATATATTGTCTTGTAGTCTATACTGTACAGTTTTGTATATTGTCTTGTATATAGTCTTGTATAATGTATAGTTTTGTATATTGTTCTGTATACTGCCGTCCATTGTGTAGAGTTTGGTACAGTATTGTATATTGTCTTGTACAGTGTATAGTCTGACTTTGTTGTGTCTGGTTGTCCTGCCGAGTGTTTATTGCTGTAACCCAATGATTCTCTGCATGGGATCAATAAAGTGCCTGCCTGCTTGTCTGTCTGTCCGCTTGCCTGTCTGTCTGTCTGACTGTCTAGCAAACTCAGATTTCCAGATATTGGACTACCACTTCTGGCCGACTGTCGAACCACCATGCATCATCATATTTTAACCTGGCCTGAAAATTAAGCGAATAAAATTGTTATTAAAATGATTTAAGAAGTATGAATGAATGAATGATTCGAAAGGTGCTTTGAAAGGAAAAAAATGGCAAAACTGTAGGCTTTTTGCCGGTAAGCCCCCTGTGGAGTACCCACTGATGAGCAAAATGCCATACGTCTGCCCCCAGTGGTCCACTGGCCTTTTGCTACATGGTAGGCCTTTGATTTCTTTGGCTTATTGGTCCTACAAACTAGTTAGCTATTAAACTATCAATAACAGCAAGAACTACAGCGGTTTAGAGGCGTACAATCAACTGGTGTCTGGGTTTGTGGCTTCAGTGCCAGGAGAGATAATTTCAGCGATGGCTAATTCAAATTCATCGATTTCTCCTTAACCTGGTTAACTCTTCCCTCTCCTCTGCTTGATTTATAAAAGTCATTATAAAAGAAATGAATTATGAACCAAGCAATTCTTTAATTTCGTCTGCAACCTTTTCCAATTTTTTAATGAAGTTGTTTTCAATGTATCACAATGTGGATATGGAGTTTTTATTCTTCATGCATGCGTGGATATTTTTCTGTCAGTACATGGCTTAAGAGGTTGACTCCTTGCTGTCTGTTACTTTTTTTGTGGAAATGTAAATTTTGCATACGTGAATATGCTGAATCATCTGAAAGTAACCAAACTTAAGTGGAAACAATGAATTTGCGCTTTAATGTGACTGTTTTTGGAAGAGAAGCAATGGTTTTGTTTTATTGCTTTTATGAGATCTTAATACAGCTTAAAGTCTGCAGAGATTATCACAAAACTGTAGCCTGCGGAGTAAAAAGCCGGGGCTCCACCTTGCAACCAACAGCATATATGCGCACATGCAGATAGTATGGCTTTTTGGTCCCAGGCATCAATAACTGCAGGTTATCATGTTGTGGGCTTGACACCCCCACAGTGCGCATGTAAACAGCTCCCAGCGCTTGTGCAATGCTGGTTAACAGACCAAGCGTGCACCCCCCCCAACCTGCACATGCTCATACACACACCTCCCTCTGCTGTCGATGCATGATGTGAGACCATGGGCAATTTATCTAAATCTTCTCTCTCTTAAAACAGTTTTATCAAAACTGGCGGTCAGGCTATGCTGTTCCACGGTGGCCTCAATCCTAAATGCACCAGCGCAGATTTTAATTTGGGAAAGATTAATGTGCACCCAAGTCCGACTGCTGCAAGCTTTCAGTTATCTTCACTGATGTCTATCAGCTAATTCTAACAGTGGACTGTAAACGTCCTGCATTTGTCTGCGCTCGGGGATGGGGAGGGGATGGGGGATGGGAAAAAACGAACGAGACGTCGACACCGCTGTGGAAAAAGGAATTGAACCGTTTTCCGTAATTTCCTCTAAATTAGAAAGTGTCTTGCCCACTTGGGTCGTGCGCTTAAAAAGCAGAGGAGGAAGCGTTTTTCATTACTCTGAGGTGTACACTATTGGGAATTGAATCTAAACACAAGCAAGTGCCGCCATAACCAGTACACCTCTGGCCTCTCGTAGAAGGGAAACACCGTCGAAAAGTATAACTATTTCTTTATACGAAGACGCCGAGTAACATTTTTCTCAAGAATGATGGGGCCAGTATCCCTCCAATCATACAGTGCTGTGAATAAGTATTTCCTAATTTCTTCCAATTTGCATATATTTGTCACACTTATGTGTAAGATCAATTCAATTCATCTTTATTGCAGTGTCCAAGTCCATAAATGATAAATAACAGGTGACATACCTACAAATAATCAAGATAATTTTAATATTAGATAACGACAAGAGAAACGTCTCGGTAAGAGAAACTTTTACCTCTGTGAATCCACCGTTAATGCTGAGAAGTACTCTGAGATTTTGGAGCAACACATGCTGCCTTTAAGAGGACATCTGTCCCAGGGATCCCGATGCATATTTCAACAAGACCGTGCAAAATTGCACCTTGCATGCATTACACAAGCATGTCTGTTCAAGTAGAGGGTGCATGTGCTGGACTGGCCTGCCTGCAGTCCTGACTAGTCCCGAATAAAGAACATGTGGCACATTTTGAAATACAATATGTGGCAATACAGACCCCACACTCCTGCATATCTCAAGACTTGTTTGCAAGAAGAATGGGACAAAATTACATCTAAAACAGGTAATCTCTTGGCGTCTTCAGTCCCTAAGTGTTTATTAAGTTTTGTCTAAAGGAACCGACACTGTACAAAGTAATAAGTCCTTTACTGTCCCAGCATTTTTTAACCCATTTATGCCTAGCGTCCTCACATGAGGACCGTTAAGAAAAAGTGTCCTGTTTGAATGGCTATTAGAGTGGTATTTTGAAGTATAATAACATAAAAAAGTAAAAAAAGAAAATTCTGGCATAAATGGGTTAAATAAGTTGAAAGAATCAAAATTGAAATGTATTTATTTGGAATAAAAATCAATAAAACTCATATGGTGAGACATCAAATAATTTGAGTGTGTGGTGTCCCAAAGTGATGCAGGTTGAAAATAATTTACAAATCACCGCTTTCATTTTTCATTTTAATTTAACATAACGTCCGAATGTTTGCTGATTTGGGGTTCTGCTATCTTTACTTCATTCACGTCTCTCCTGATTGAATAGAAGCGCTTGCAAAACTTCAGTAAGGGAAACCGTTCTCCAGCATGCTTGCCCTGAAGTTCATCTCTCATTCCATCTGCCTTTCACTCCTCTAATGCTCTTGCAAAATTTCATGTGGTCACTGTCTAGGGCTGTCAACTGAGGCATCTGTTGGTCTATCAGCAGGTCACATATCTCAAATAGCACAGCTAACAAACCTGCATCACTAGCCTATCATTTTGCTGCTATCTTTTTAAATTAGATTCTCTCCCTACTGTTAGTATGCTAACACCGCTGTTAAGTGCACCCTCCACCTCCCCATCACCTACCAGTCTTCAGAGATTCATCAACATCACTTCATAAACTCCATCAGTCACAGCTTAGTCATGAGCTTCCTGCTGCTGTCCTGATCCAATTATACTTTCGGGTTACATCCATGCCTCCTCGCTTCCTAGAGTGACAGATGCTGCTGTTTAGATTTCTCATCAACATTTTTTTTTTAGACTTAGGCCACTATAGCTGGGTTCCTCCTAAGAGTTCTTCCCTCCAATAACTTTTTTCTGAACACTTTTTTCCCAACAGACATTTGTTTACTTCATCAGCAATTCTGGGACTTAGGCCAGGTACTGCTCCATTTTCACTCCGTCTTTGTGACAGTCCTCTTGGGAAAGCCCCTTACAAATAAAATTTTAATGAAGTGAATGGAACTCACCACCACCACCAGTGCCTGGATGCCATGGAGGGATTTATCTTGCTGCTGATCAGGGCAGATGCTCCTCGAACTACTAAATCACCCTGTGAGAGTCCAAATGCTTAAGACTTTCTGTCAAGACTTAATCATCTCATATCATCTCTTAATTTTAGAAATGTAAAATTTGGCCAAGAAAACACTACAGACCCACCAAAAAAGTCCTCCTTTATAAACTTGGCATTTTGAAAGCAGATTCGACTTGATACCCAATAATGTCACCTCTCCTGCTGGCCATTGACAGAAACAGAACTTTGCTCAAGTAGAAGTTGATCCTTGGGCATTTTTGGTTGACCAGAAAGGAGAGCATTACAACAGTCCAGCCTAATAGTGATAGAATCATGCACAAGTTTCTCAGTGCTGATCTGAGAGAGAAGCAGACACACTCTGGCAATATTTTTCAGAAGATAACATACAGATACTTTACAGATGTGGGCAAAAAAGATAAAATTAGAGTCGATAATGATGGCTAGGTTTTCAGCCCCACTCCTAGAGCTGAGCACCAGTGATTAAGAGGTCAGGTGCTCACTGCATCTCTGCTTTCAATGATGAGTACCTCAGTTTTTTCCTAGTTGAGCTGAAGGGAGTTCTGAGCCATCCAAGCATTAATGTCTGAAATACACTTTAGGAGGGCATCAATTTGGCTTGTGTCATCAGGAGACAAATCAATGTAGAGTTAGCATCAGGATAACTGGATATTGACACAATGTCTCCCAATAACACTGCCAAGTGGTAACATTTAAAGACTGAAAAGAACTGGACCTTGGATCGAGTAACTTGGCATGCCATTGTTATCATATTTCAAACCCCTTGTCAGGAGGGGTTTGATACAATACAAAGAGGTGTAAAGTCAAGATTCACAGCTTTGATTGACAGCTTCTCTCAGAGAAGTCGTCCCCTCTTGATTTACATCCGGGAATTCTACGGAGCTGGAGTGCGACCATCGAGAACAGGTATACTGTTAACATTACAAATGCATACGTTGCTAGGTCCCAGTGGAACAGAATATAACCCAAGGTGATTGGCAAGTCAGGCGAAAATTGATTGTAAAACGGTCTTTGCTCTGAACGTGGGGTCATGTCCTGTTTGCAAGGATGCTGGTACTGTAGAAAGGTATGGCAAGTTAGCTAGCCAGCAAGTTTAGCAACATTTTGTAATAGGTCACAGTAAACAGCCACAGAAATCGGTGGTCAAACGCTCCTTACTTTGAACATAGCGTAATGTAGTTTCTGTTCGCAGCATCGTTATGTTTGGAACAGAAGTGAATGTGGCGATTTTTATTATGCTAACTTATGCTTCCTAGCGTCCTCTCCTCTTCAGTGACCCGGAAATTGTTTTGCCTCCGCCATCATCGCCAGAATCTTCCAATCACTTAAATGCACCTCGAGGAAACATGGAGCAAGGAGAGAGGAGGCTTCTAGGGGAGCTTAAAACAAGGAAACAAAGTATTCTGCACGGAAGCCTTTTATCTTATGGCATGATGGTTACATGCCAAATCTCCACTTGTGACTTCTTATAATGGAAGCAAGGGTTTCTCATTTGGTGGCTTTCGACTCCTTCATCCTTGCGCTGCTTCCTCAAATCTTTCTAGCAGATCCTTGCTGGGAGGAGCTACGATGCAAGTGTGGGAAGTAAGGAGAGACATTAGCACTGTGAAAAGCACTCCGACGGTATGTGAGGCTATGTGATTGAGCATAGTCAGTGTGAGGGGGATTCACAGATTAAGTAGAATTAGTTGTCAGTTAAAGTGCCTCCTGCCTGCTCAACAAAGTCTGGCAATTGTGGATGTAACTGAATTTTGGTATGACAGAGGTTTTCCAAAGTAACCCTGAGCTTATATGGTCATTTCACTCATAGACGAATTGTGGTTCCTGATGCAGTGCAGTATGGGTGATCAGTGGGCATGAGTATTCAGCTGAGGCTTGCACTCTTGCCTTTTACACGCAGAAATTTGTCCGGACTCCTCCTTGAATCTTTTAATTATATTGCGCACTGTAGAGAGTGAAATGACAAAATCCCTCCCTATCTTTCGTTGAAGAAAAAAAACTTCTCAATGATTCTCTCTTGCTTTTGTGGGTAAACTGGTAATCCTCAGCTCATCTTTGCACCTGAAGGACTAGTCCTTCTCTGGATGTTGCTTGTTGAACAAGTTATGATTACAGCCACCAACTGACATCAGCTGTTTCAAATTACATCATGATTCAAGGTCTACATGAAGACCTTGAAGGTCTACATGAACAAATAAAAAGTATGGCATCCAGTCCCTTCGTTGGGGCTCTCCCTGCCTTTCTCGGTGAGTGCTCTCCATGGGGCCTGTAGTGTCCACTGCTTCGTGTGCCCTTTGGCCGTGGCGTAGAGGCAGTTTTGTGGTGAACCTCAGGGCTATGGGCTACGGCGCTGGTCAGGGGGTTCCTCCATTGCTATGGGCGCTTGGTTTTTATGCGACAGCCCACATCAATTCCAACAAACTTCTGAACACATGCCGCGCACATACTCACTCACGACTGCGTGTACTCACACACACACAAACCCACATCATCCTAATGTGCTTTCCCAAACTCCTAAATTTTTTACATTTTTGCTTTATTTTTTCATTTTTTATTTTTGTTTTTTTGTTTGTAGTCTCCCCTTCCAGCTTGGTAGGAGGGACCAATGTATTATCCTGGGAATATGTTTGCGAGAGTGAAACTGTAGATATTGAATGATAAGCTTTATTGTAAAATGTTTATTGTTTCAATGGTGAGATTTTGCCGTAATAACTCTTGTTTTTTTCTGGTTAATTTTTTTGTTGTTATTGCTGTTATTGTTCATGACTACCTTGGTGTCCACCATCTCAAGGTATGAGTGGCCATGCGCTTAAAGTAACATGGCTTGTATAAGTCCAAGTAAAATTACATATCACTGTTCTCTGTCTCAATGTGTATTTTCCATACCGTCCCAATTTCTTCCGAGTTGAAATGCGGTGTGGTGAGGGGAGGGGCCTTAGTTCATGCGTCTAACCGTTTGTCCATTTGCTGGAAGCCCCTCTCCTGTGCGCAGGGTGAACGTCCAGAGGCTTGGAGCCTAACCGCTTAATTCAGGGGCCAGTAAACGCAATCTCCTGTCAAGCGAACGTGGCCTCCTTCGGCTCAAGTCAGACAGCATGTCTAACAGAGTGAAATTGACCCGTATTAAGGCCTCTTCACTCCAAATAAATTATTTGATCATAGCCTCTGACATCTGCTTGGGGTAGTAATTGGTTGTTTATAGGAGCCAGGGAAGGTAGGACAATGCCAGGGGGGGACTGATGGGGGACGGAGGGGGGAGGGGTCTCCTGTCCCATCACTGTGGGCGCCAGATAAGCCCTGTAGATCCACCGATCTGGCCGCCTGGATGCCTGTTATCCGGCCGCATTGCCGCTGGCACCCCTGCCATGCTCCTCGCCCCTTCCACTCGCTAAATCTAATATGCCCATTCCAGGTGCATTATGTCCCGCCAATCTAAAATGCAGTTTGTAGAATTTGGTGCGTTTCACCGTACAATTGCTCTCGAATGTCAATTTCATGGGACTCTGCGGGGGAGATAATGGGCCATCGGCTGGTGGGACCGCTGTTCGAAATGTAATGTTGTCATGCGAAGGATGGTTGTTTTTTTTTTTTTTTCACCAAGGCCCTATTAGGCACAGCGGTTCGGCCGTAGTTACTGGTTTTGTTTTAACCTGGCTAAGCTTTTTCTCTTTCAGGAAAATGATCATTAAACAGCAGTAATTAAAATTCTTTTCACCTTTGTCTTGTTTTTCTTTCGTTTGCGATCACAGGAAAAAAAAAATTTCCATTTAGTTTATATATTGTCAAAATGCTGGTGGATTGTGTTTTTGGGGAGAAGTCTTTGCCTCATAAACTTCCATCAAGCTAAATAACAGAATTCTGTATACATCTACCAATAGAAGGGATTGAGATTTAATCCCAAAGTTGACACAAGCTCATAAATGTCCTGTCCTGCTTTCGGTCCATGTGGGTCCAAGAAGACCAGATGCTCTGCATCCTAACCCCCCCCCCCAAAAATTAATGCCTCATATCATTGGTCAATGTAGTCTAATGCTTTCACCCTAGAGGGCAAAATTACTTCTTTTGTCTTTGAAAACTGTATAAGCTGATGTACACTGACAAGATCCTCGAAGATTGGCACAAGTCCACTTTACAACTGGCTGCAATAAAACCATCAAACCATGAAAAAAATCGGCACCTTTTTCATTATTGCTGATATCATTTAAATTATCACTCCCTGAATTTAGAAAATTCCAACAGCGCACTGTGTATACTGAAGAATGGCTGTAATACATACATATTTTGTTCATTCCCACAATTAAAAATACACTGGCAATTTACTTCTGTAAACTGATCCATTTTTCTTGTGGGATATGTTGTAAACTATTAACAGAATGTATATCCTCACTATCCATTTGCTGATAATTAGTCAGAGAAAACTCTAAATTTTGCCACTTTTAAGGGTCATATCGGCATGTGGGATAGGTAGTTGGTCAAAACAAGGTCTCATTTTTGCATACGTTTTGATACCAAGATCATCTTCTAGCCTTGATTCCTTCTGTGTCAAAATAATGTTCTGATATATTGCATTTACTCAAGGAATTAAAACCGTGTTAATGCTGAGTGAGTGAGCAATATATAGAGGATCTTGGATGAGTGGGCATGTCATATGAAAGTTACGAAATGAGTTGATTAAATATTGCATTTGTTGCCAGCTTTAGCGAGCAACATACCCAAAATGTACTCCATGAGTTTCATAACGTTCTCATGACACGACCAAGAGTATAAGATTTTGTTTATCACATAACTGGATTGCGTAATTTGATAGAAAACAAATGTAATTTTCGTTAACGACCATTATATGTGAGCATTGAGCTAACTCCATCGCTCTGCTAGCATAGCCAGTCGCTGAGTCATAGACATTAGCGGCTGAACTAACATTGGTTTCTAAATTCCGTTAACCAAGTAGCTAGCCAACAAACTAATGTCACACAACGGTTATGAAAAAGCACTATGTACATGCTGGCTAGCTATCTAAGTGACATGAACTTATTCATGTGAATGGCACTTAGTTTGCTTGCTACAATGCTAAGCCATGCCGATTTAACTTAAGTTACACTAGATATCCAGTTTAGCTACATATTAAGACCATGACATAATGAGGAACAAAATTATTTATTTATTTTTTTAATTGTTTGCTGGGCTATGGGAAAAGCAGTTGTGTGATAAACATGTATATTACATATAGAAAGGTGTGGTTGCATGTACAACTTCCATGTTATGCTGACATCATGAGCAACATGCCCAGTCGTGATCATCCTGATGTCATGAAAGTGGTCATCATGAGCATGTGAAGCCTTAGCTGGTGCCATAAAGCGAATCCGGGAAAATAATTTGAAGCGTCAAAACCCAGCAAACATGACAAAAGATCATGGATCTTGTGGGACAAATACTTTGTGGACACACCAATTGTACAGGTATCCAGATTATAGCTGAGAGAATGGTCCTTGGACTCAGCGGCGGATCATAATGAGTTGGTCAGCAAAGGTCATAGTTGCTTTAGTGCAAGATGGAAACCCCGCTTCACAATTTCTGCCGGACTTGTGCAGTAATTATTATTCCATGTTGAGTTTACCTCGGCAACTCCTCCAGGCTCCAGCGGCTTGGAAGCTACAAGTACAGAAATTGGAGCGCAGCTTCAGGATAAGCTAAGGTAAGTTGCCTGTGGTTTTCTAGTGGATAGCTCAGCACTTTCCCGTTTTTAGCCAATTTTTCCACCCCTTTTTTCCTGTAGACTCATAACAGGTTTATACTGTACAGTACCTTCATGGCTCTTTGGGCCGATAAGCTATGGTTGTGGTCTTTTGTCCGTCGCCCAGAACATTTTTTATTGTCCTGATGAATTTTCCTGTAAATGTGTCTTAACGTGATACTAATCCATATCTCTAGATGTTTTTTTTTTCTTTTTTTCAGATTTTTGATTGAATCTTATTTGTGAGTTTCATGAGCCTTTGAATTTTTGGCCTCTATGATAAAAGATAGGACTTCGAAATTCAATATTATAATATTAATTTAAAATTCAATAGTAATTTTTTTGATACATCTTAATTGTTTTTGCTCATGCTTGCTTTCTGGACAAAAATCTGATTAGGGACCAGGGATGTGAATTAGCTGAGGCTATAATCGCATTGTGCATAACATCTTTTTTAGTTCTTTTGGACTAAAATTATGTTTAATTTGCATTGTCCCTACACAAATAAACTTAAATAATAATAATAATAATAATAATAAAAAAACAACTTTTGAGCGGGATCCTTTATGGCTATTAGGGGAATCATTTGTGGGAGTTATTTACCATAATTTCATATTGCTTGGGTGTCAAAGCACTATTTTGCTTCTCTTAATACCACTAGGACATAAATAAGTTAAAACTATTGGTGCTGTTTGCAAGGATTGTGAATATTTCATTTTTGTCATGTCAGTTTATCATATTGGTTATTTTGGTCATGCTCATTTAATGAGAAATTACATAGCAAATATTATCAACTAGGTGATCCATCTGACTGGGTCACCTGCTTGAAAGATACTTCAGAATATTATATTGTTAGTTTATGTTACATGTATCCCAGGTATTATTCTAAACTAATCACAAGAAGTTCATTATGACAGTGAAAAAACTTTCTGTTGAGCTACTTGAATTGTTAGTTTAGGGGCGTCAATAAATTTCACGTTCAAACTTGCCATTCCTTCCAGGATTACTAAAAGTTAAAACGACTTTGTGTTTTATACCTGTCTATGTATGTGATTTACATACTTTAAAAATTTTCATTCCTCCATTTCTGGAACGTTCAGCCACCAAAAATTTAGCGATGTACCCTCTATTCAACACCATTTATTGTGATACATCGAGGTCCAGCTGTCTTGGAATGGTTTTTTACTTGTTTGCATACATAATTGGCTACATTTTAGACATTTCTTTTTCAGTTCACCTGGACCGAAGGTTCGGTGGACGTATGTCGTGGCCTGCTTGTCTGTTGTCGGTAGTCTGCCATGAGGAAACATCTCCTCTGAAACCATAGGGTCAATGAAGCTGAAGTAACAGCCTTAGGCCTCCAGCACGTTCCTAAGGATCATTGCAGAACCGAATAATGCAGCTTTCTGTAAGAGATATATCTTGGTCGGTATTCCAATCTTCCCTAACTGCTTGGCAAGGTCCCTGGTGACCATGCCTAACCAGTCAACTATAGCTGGGACCACAAATGCTTTGATGTCCCACAGACATGCAATTTCTCTTCTGAGATACTTTTGGATACTTTTATTATATATTAGAATTATTATTGTTGTTGTTGTTGTTATTGCTGTTTTTGTGGTTGCTTTTGTGGTTGGTTGTTGCTGCTGCTTTAGACACAGGGGGCAGCACTGAGTTAAAGGTTTGAGCATTAAACTCTGTCTGTGCACCTGAAGGACATGTTGGAATTGGGCAGGATATTTAAGGCCAGGGAAATGTGTTCTTGAATTCTTTCCTGGCCTGTTTCAAGCTTCATTTTGAGATCTTGTTTCTTTGAAATCTGAATGAGATCTAGTATGTCTTCTTACTACTCTCAGATTTTGACTGAGACTGGCTGATCTTTTGTGTGTTTTTAAATTGCTTTTTTGGTTTGTTTAATTTACCTCATTCTTTTGCTGTATTTTTGTAAGCCTTGCTGCCAAACAGAATTCTAAAATTATGATTAAAATTATGCAAAGTTATGAATGGTGGTGGGAGGAGCTCTGTCAAATCAGGACAACTGAAGCCAAACACCAAAAAGCAGGAACTGAGAAAAAGATCTACGGCTAGAAGTCAAAGCTCTCCGACCGGAAGAGATAGACTCATGGTCGGATAGTTGGGAATAACTGTTGAACAACGCCATTAAATATCAATGCAGAATTGAATCAGTACACTTCCAACCCAGTCTGTGCAAAGACAGGATGGTGTTTTCTTAACAATGCAGGTGCTTATGTATCCATCTGATGATTTGACCACCCTCAATACCGATACACTTATTCTGTAAATCTTGCTCCCCAACCCTAATCTTGGACTATCCCTGCCCTGTAAATTTTGTATGTCACCCTGATCTGACATACCCAGTTCATCTTATCAAGTACTCCACTGCTCCGCTGCATCAGGCAAGTAAATTCTGGGAAACCACCGGAAAATGCTGGGCAGGTGTACTCCAGATCCAGGGTTGGGAAACACTGTTGTGAGTATTTTAATTAAATGACTCAATTTGTTGAAATTGTATGTAAAAATAAAAACACAAAAATAAGCTATAGCATTAAATCGGAAAGATGCTTCATTCGTTAGTTCATCAGTTATATCTTGAAGTTCTTATTAGCACATCCACCCCCAGAAAAAAGCAGTTCGGGGTGCCATTTTGTGAAGTAGTAGGAGGGATGTGTGCAGATGTGGGGGAGGAATTCTGCTAATCTCACGATTGGGCTTCCTTCAGACCTCAGCGATCTCTCCTACCATCTAACCTTGGCCTAGACAATTATCTAAGCTCCATCTAATTGAACCCCCATGGAATAAACCTTGTCCAGTCACAGGGCAAAGAAATCTTGATATACTTTCGAAAAGGCATCATTGACTTGGGGTCTCAGCAATGTTACACACATAGTTTTATCTTTCCTCTTTGGACGCCCATCTACAAGGGCAACAAGGCAGACAGTTCTCTGCACAGTTGAAAACATGGTTTTGAAAACCACTAGAACACTTACTGGGCACATAAAAAGCAGGCTGGCATGTTCCAGCATCAGTGATACTAAGCCTGCCTGTATCGCACACAGAGTTATGTTTATTAAAGCATTAAATTTCTTGATCATATTAAATGCACTAGTAAATATAAGGCCTTTGCCTGCACTGTATTCACATTTGCTTTATTTGCTGAATTTTTTGTGTGCGAATGAGTAGGAGCGCATGCGTGTGTTAATGACTGAATTCACAGAAAGGCATTTACTGAATGTCAATTCTCGCATGTCTGATAATTTGAATTGTTTGGTCACCTCAGCATGTTCAAAGTCCCTATTTTGGACACTTTCTATTTGATGTACAATTTTGGCTGTCCATCTTGACCATTAATATTTAGCTGTTTTCAGCGCCGCATTTTGGCTTTCGCTTTTTAGTTAAAGGATTTTGATCTGGTTGTTTCTGCGGAAGAGCCAAAATGTCCGTCATTGCTCCTCTCTCCCTGCTGCCTCCATGCTTCTCTTTTAAATACAAAAGACAAGGCCTTGAGCACTGTTCTACCTTATTGTGGTAATAATTACGGGAGTGATTTTATCACACCCTCAACAATCAGAGTGAGTGGCAACGGCTAAATAAACAGCGGGAGTCCTTTTTTCCCCAGGGGCAGTTCTTTGTAATTAAAATCAATAGGGGCCTCTCACAGGACCTCTTTAACCCATTGAGTCAGGAGTTGCCTTCGCCGTTAAACAGCTTCCTTCATCACACTTGCCAAACGCCATCAAGCCGCCCTTTTACACTTCAAATTCCCTAGACAAGACATCCCCCTTCAGGAGAACCGGTGAACGGGGAGGTTTTCGGGAGGTCCAATTTCGTTGTGCGCTGATGGTGACCGACGTTTTGGTGCCTGCAGGTTTGTCTGATTCCGAACGCAGCAGCTGAGCTGCCATAGTAAGTCTAGACTCTGACCTTGGCGGACTGTCCGATCACTTTTGCACCAATAAAGTCGTTCCATCAATTGAAATATGTTTTCTTCCCTATTCGATCAAAACTCTTAAACCTTCTAGGTTTGGTCATCCTCAAGACCCTGACTTCGTATTGCACTTATACATTATATCATTCAAACATCAAAGCTAATACTACGAATCACAAAAAAATCCATGTTTTGAGTGAATTGTTTGCAAGTGTGACAAAAATGTTGGTAACACTTTACAGTAAGGGTACACTAATTAACATTAGCTAATGCAGTAAAAAACATTTAATAAATGCTAAGTTCAGGTTATCTAATGCTTATTTAGCTCTCTGATGCATTAGTTAACTGTTAATTAATTGGTAGTTCATGCTTATTACAGCATTGACTAATGAACAGTTTTTGTAAAGTGTTACCAAAACCTCCATATAGAAAGGAAATTAAAAAATTGTTTGTAGTGATTAATTTCTTTTACACGTAGTGGTTAAATTGATAATTGCATATACAATCCCAAGTATAAACTATGACAATATGACATTGGACATTCCCAATAAAGAAGTAAAGCATAATGCCAGAGTAACAAGATTATATGCAACGTAAATACAATGCAAAACGAAGACATATTGGCAAGGATGGAATCGGATTGACTTGCAGTCAAGCAGATTCACTTTATTGGGATGTAAGTCTTTCTCTGTTAATTAAGCCCATGTGGAGTCTGTTCATTAAAAATCATACATTTTCAATTACATGATTTATTTTAAAGTAACTTATAGAGGGTGCATAAGTTTATGTTCTTGAAAGTTGAGGGCACATTTCTCGTATTCCATATCATTTGCACCCTGGATTGTCAGCAATTCATAAATTGGTACTTTATGTTCAATAAACATGCTGTATTTTCTGACTTGCGTGTCTTAATATTACACTTGTTTTGAATGACATGAACCACTGATATGTCAAAGTCCTCCAGTAATATACTGTTATGGCCCCAATTTGTTATTACATTTACAACATCCACAACAGCAAGGGATGACAGACACAATTTTAAAACTTAAACACATTTATTTAACAAAGACAACTAACAACTAACTAATCTTCTGACTAATCTAATGACCAAGATTGATTAACAAGAAAAACAGAAATATTTACAGTCCCTTTTGGTTGGGTTCCTTGGTGATGTCCTGGGTGAAGAAAATGCTCTAACACAGGCAAAAATCCACTATAAGCTTCGCAGGTCTTAAACAGAATGACAGGTCTGGTCACATGTATCCTTCTCCTTGCAATTTCTCCTACTACTTCACTGTCTCAATTCTCCCTCCTTATATACTCTTTTGCAAACCCCTCCCACCTTTTAGACTTTTATTTTCTTTTCTCTAGGACTTGTTTCAGACATGCCCAGAACATGTCCAAACCTAGCTCCAGTCTGGGCTGAACAAAAAAAAGGTAAATACTACCATCCAGTGGCCTATATTCACATTACACCTCCATTCCAAAACGGAAAAATTTTGACTCATAAAGGCAAAATTTTTCTTTTCAATACAAAATGGTTAAGTGGACACTTGTCTATATATACATATCATACAATATTCAAATAAACACATGATATATATATACATATTCAAACACGGGATAAGCAATCAGCAATTACATTGTCAGTACCCTTTACATGCTTAATTTCCAAGTCAAACTCCTGTAAAATCAAACTCCAATTCAACAATCTCCGATTCTTGTTTTTCATCTTACTCAAAAACATTAACGGATTGTGGTCAGTGTACACAATCATTGGCTTTTGCCCTGTACAAACATAAACATCAAACTGTTGTAAAGATAGAACCAAAGCCAACAGCTCCTTCTCTATTGTGGAATAGTTCCTTTGGTGGCAATTGAGCTTCCTGGAGAAGTATGCCAGGGATGCTCAATGTCATCAGAGTCACTTCTCTGTAGGAGCACAGATCCACAAGCTTGGTCGCTAGCATGGACCGCGATGGAGAACGGTTTGTTGAAGTCAGGAGATTTGAGCACGGGGAAGTGACACAGCAGAGACTTCAGGCGATCGAAGGCTCTCTGGCATGCATCATCCCAAGTGAACTTTACGCCTTTCTTCAGTTGGTTAGTGAGACTGAGGGCAATCTCAGCAAAGTTCTTGCAGAACTTGTGGTAGTACCCGATCATTCCAAGGAAGCGGCGCAAAGCTTTTTTGTTGTCAGGAACTGGAAAGTCCATGATGGCTTGGACTTTAGCATTTATGGGTGCCACCTTACCCTGGCCTATGACGTAGCCAAGATAGGTGACAGTAGCACAACCAAAGTCACTCTTGTTCAGGTTCACAGTCAGGTTAGCCTGGGTCAGGCGCTGGAACAATGACTCTACATCTTTTAGATGTTCTTCCCAGGAGTCACTCCATGTGATCAGGTCGTCTATGTACGCACTCGTGTGTGGCAATCCGGCGATTGTAGACTGTATCATCCTTTGGAACGTGGCTGGGGCATTTTTCATGCCAAATGGTAGGACTTCATACTGGTACAACCCAGATGGTGTGGCAAAAGCAGAGATGCTCTTGGCCCTCTCAGTTAAAGGCGCACACCAATAACCCTTCAATAAATCAATCTTGGTCAGAAATTTTGCTTGCCCTACTCTATCTATACAATCATCAATCCTAGGTATTGGAAACACATCAGTTCTAGTTACAGCATTGACTTTGCGTTAATCTGTACAGAATCTAGTTCCAGGTATTGGAACTAGCACACAGGGTGAACTCCAATCTGAGTTGGAGGGTCTGATAATATCATGTTCCAACCTCTTTCTCAGCAATCTTTCTCTTTTCAGGATTCATCCGGTACGGATGCTGTTTTATTGGTTTGGCATCACCAACATTTACATCATGAGAGGCTATAGAAACTCTCTTTGGAACATCAGGAGACAGATCCTCATATTTCTTGATCAACCTCTCAAACTGATCTCTCTGTGAGGGTTCTAAGTGCTGGAGTTTTACATCAAGATTTTGCAACACTTCAGTGTTTGACAATTTACATGAAAGAACTTCAGCTTTAATTCTAGGTTCATCATCTTGAAACTCCCCCTCATCTTCACACGTTTCGACCATAGGAGAATCTGAAGTGACAGCTGCAACCCTAGCATTTCTGTCATGATAAGGCTTCAGCATGTTAATGTGACAAAATTATTTTGGTTTTCTCCTATCTGGAGTCTTCACAATGTAATTGAGATAATTGAGTTTTGTCAGAATTTCATAAGGACCATGATATCTAGCCTGCAATGGATTGGACTGCAAGGGAAACAACACAAGAACCTTATCTCCTGGTTTAAACTCACGGCTTCTAGCCTTATGATCATACCAAGTTTTCATTTTTCCCTGACTTGATTTTAAGTTCTCTTTGGCTAGGTCACTAGCTGCACGCAGTCTTTCTTTGAACTTGCTAACATAGAACCGCATATCAGTCTGTTAGACTTTCTCTTGCCATTGTTCACTCAACAATAGCAAAGGTTCTCTCACTTCATGGCCAAACACTAGCTGAAACGGACTGAATCCAGTAGACTCCTGCACTGCTTCTCTAGCTGCAAACAACAGCAAACGAACACCTTCATCCCAGTCTTTCTCATGGTCACAACAATAAGTCCTCATCATTGTCTTGAGAGTGGAATGAAACCGCTCTAAGGCACCCTGACTTTCTGCATGATTGGCACTAGAAAGAATCTGCTTTGCACCTAGTTCATACACAACCTGCTGAAACAATCCAGAAGTGAGATTGCTACCCTGGTCTGACTGAATTTCCCTAGGAAGGCCAAACAACGTTAAGAACTTTATCAAAGCCTTTGAGATTGCAGTTGCCTTGATGTTACGTAGAGGTATGGCTTCAGGGAATCTGGTAGATGCACACATGATTGTCAACAAGTACTGATTTCCAGATCTAGTCTTGGGTAATGGATCAACACAATCAACAATGACCTTAGAGAACGGCTCCACAAATGCCGGGATAGGCTGCAATGGAGCTACAGGTGGGTCTAACTGGTGTTTTCCAACTACCTGACAAGTGTGGCAGGTTTTGCAAAAGTTGGAAACATCTTTCCGAAGCCCAGGCCAAAAGAAGTGTTTCATGATTTTATCAACAGTCTTGTTAACACCAAGATGACCTCCTAAAGGTAAACTATGAGCCATTGTTAAGATCTCATTCCTGTACAACTTCGGAACAACAATTTGCCTGACCACTGCCCAATCTGCATTGGCAGGGATATCAGGAGGGCGCCACTTCCGCATCAACACACCATCCTTGAGATAATACCGAACTGGAACTGCGTCTATTTCTTTATCAGGATGGGCTCTCCTCCTTAGTGCACAAATTTCAGGATCATTAGTTTGCTCCTCAATCAACCGCTTTCTGGACAGAGACAAGTCTTCAGACACATCAGAATCACCAGACCCATCTGGCTGGCTGAACAAAGAACTGATAAAAGTATCTGATGAGTCCTCAAACGGAGAAATCATAGTAGGCTTAACAGAGTCATGAGGCGAACCACCTGAGTCATGACTATTCAATGTGCTAGACGGCACCACATTATCTTCTTCTTGAGCCTTCTTGGCAACAGCACGAGTCACTGCACAGGAAGGATACAAAGATGGGTCTTCATCGCCATCGCAGCAAATGG
This sequence comes from Gymnothorax reevesii, assembly GCA_029721435.1. Lineage (NCBI taxonomy): Eukaryota > Metazoa > Chordata > Actinopteri > Anguilliformes > Muraenidae > Gymnothorax > Gymnothorax reevesii. The sequence continues at coordinate 108,691,699 of CM056579.1, forward strand.
TGTAAACATAATCCTCCTCAATGAACAGTGGAAGTGGAGGAGGTTGGACAGGGGGGCTTAAATTGGGACCAAATTACATTCAAGAGGAGACACTCAAAACACAGGATGGATGGAGGAGGATCACTGCAAAAAATGGTAAGATAAAAATACTAGGTAAGATGAATTTACTTATTTTAAGACTTAAAACACTTATTTCTATCACTATTTTTCTTAGTAAGACAAAAAAAAAAAATTCTTGTTTTGAGGTAATTTTTACTAGCTTGCCAGTGGGGTAAGTAAATTTCACTTGTCAAGTCAAATAGTAACTTGTTTTAAGTTTTTTTTTTCTTTTTTTCTTAATACAAGTTACTATTTGACTTGACAAGTGAAATTTACTTACCCCACTGGCAAGCTAGTAAAAATAACCTCAAAACAAGAAATTTTTTTTTTGTCTTACTAAGAAAAATAGTGACGGAAATAAGTGTTTTAAGTCTTAAAATAAGTAAATTCATCTTACCTAGTATTTTTATCTCATCATTTTTTGCAGTGTTCAAACAAGTGAGAGAGAGAGAGAGAGAGAGAGAGAGAGAGAGAGAGAGAGAGACCGTGCACTAGCAGTTGTTCCTGCTCCTATGAGACCTGGTCAACTTCAGAGCGACAAGGAATATCATGGACAAACACCTGGCCCAGTCGCTCAGTCTCTCTGTTTGGCTGCTGGACACTCTGAGCACTATCTGGGCCCACCCCTGGCTCAAGCAAATCAGCCCAACCATCTCACGGACAGAGTGGGAGATTCTCAACTGCTCACCTCATTACAAGACCTGTCTCCACAGCTAGTGCAGTGGATGATCCGTGCAACTCTCTCAAACCCGACGTACTTGTGATCTGTCGGGACCTAGCCGTTGTGTTTGCCAAACCAAAGCCCTGAGAGGCTGCACCGCTGACCTGCCGCCAGTATTTCCCTCTGTGCTGCCAAGTGTCGCCTCTCTCAGTAGAGGAGACCCAGGTGAAGGAGGAAAATATCCTGGAGGTCCCTCCAGCAGGGATTTGATGCTCCACATCCCGCCTGTTTTCCCGCTTCTTCTTGGCAAATAAGGATGAAGGGACTGCACTGCAGCATAGACTACTGTGGTCTCAACGCACTGATGGTGAAATACTGCGACCTACTCCCTCTAGTGACTGTGGCTATCGAGCAGCTGCGGGGTCCACGCTTTTGTGAGAAATTAGACCCACGGATCGCCTCTAACCTGATCTGTGTCTTAGAGGGGTAAGAGAAGAAGACGAAACTGCCCCCTTTTGCCCCAGCCTACCGTTGCTGGGCGTTTTAATCACTGGTCCCATTAGTCAATCAGCAGCGGCACCTGTCCCCCATTACCGGACTCATCTCTACTCCCATATAAGCCCTGTTTGTGTGACTTGTGAGTGGATCACATGACACTCTGCGTGCGTTTCTCTGATGTACCCTAGCATGGGATTCTGTGGCCTGCAATGTCAATATTTTCATTGATAAACCTTTAACCAGCAGTCATGATAAGATAGAGGAATTGTTAAATATTTTGCGTCAAGGACAGATATAATGTTTTTCACTTACAAGTACAACTTGTAAAATTTATGACAAATTTGAGTTCTGAGAAACATTAATCCATTGTCAGAAAATGGCCCAAATTTAATGGTTGGGTCAACCGACTACACATCAACTGACTTCTGGGAGTGTTCAACTCAATGGAACTGACCCCTCTGGGAATTGGTTGTGTTTCCATGAGTTCAGAACATTCCAGTGAACTTCATTAACCCCTTGAAAGAAGCCACTGCCCAAAACTGGATCTGATCCCCCGGAGACCACTTGGTACGGTAATGGAACCAGATCCTGCGCTCAATTGCGTCCTCCTTTAAGAGGCACAAATAGCACTCTGTGATAAAAATGATCAGAAGCAATATATATCCCATAGATATACACACAATGTATGCCCTGCCATTACTGTATATGCATGTGTATGCATTTTCATAAACACAGGTCAATGTATGCCTCACTGTAAATAGACACAGCTAAATGAACTCTGAAATTCAAACACAAAAGCCGCACACGCACTTTTACAAGAACACACACGGCAACTCCAACTGACTGGGGTGCTCTTTTTTTTTTAACACATTATACCATTGCACTCCTAGACTCAAACACAAGACAAAAAAAGGCACACATACATGGACTCAGATGTGTGTGCACACACGCACACACACACACACACACACGCATACACACACACACTCACACAATCAGCAGCATGTGCAATCTTTCATTCAGAACGGGTCTGGGCAGCAGCACTTTCTTGAATCACTGATTTCTGTGGCCTCTGTCTCTCAGTGGCCCAGGACACCCAGTCTCGCGGGCAGTTGATACAGGCTATTTAAATGCTCCATTGGAGAGAGATTAAAGTTTATGCAAGGTCACTGGGGATGTGATAATTATAATCACAGGTTTTTGGCTCTGCAATGACAGCCATTTGTTATTTTCACTTGAGTAATTCCTGCAGCCTGGGGATGTTGACAAGCGTGCACTGATTTAGTGGCCTGCTCCCCCCCTCTATCCCTCCCTCCGCCAGCCAGCAAGCCAGTCGACCAGCCCACTATTCCACCCCAAACCCTCCACCCGCTCACACCCCCTTTGGGAAATTCTCAGCCGCTCAGCCCTGGAGCTCCGAGGCGAAAGGCCGAAGGTCAGAGGAAATTGCGGGTTCATTTATCCTCTCCATCCTTTCATCCTCTGGCCCACCACTGCTCTGTGTTTCTAAGCTGTATTCTTCTATCATCTCCTTTTCTTCAACATCCCTTCCTGAAAATATCTTTGCCATAAGTAACTGGGCGGTCTAAAATCCCTTACAGTGAAGAACATTGGTCTACGACACCAGTTTAACTCGTGTGAATTGTGGCATCTTTCCCTGAATTTCGCTGGAATAAGATGCTGCACCCTCACAAGTGAAAGGTTATCCATTCAATTTCATTTGATGGAAGTCAAAAATATCTGCCCAGGTGCAATTTGAAATTAAAGCTGTCATTTTACAAAATAGCTACATGGATTTGGCTGTTTTATTTTAGCAGATTGTTCTTCCTCTCCATCTCCCATGCTGACCAAAATGTATTTTTTGTCCTCTGTATCTGCTTTTTATTTCACTGGCATTTATACTGAAATTCCAATACTATCCATCGTGGATTTTTTCACGGTAAAATCAAAAAGTCGTTCAATCGTATTTTTGCTTCATTTATTCACTCTAAAGAGGCTTTAAATTGCTGCTCACACAGAATTTGAAATTGCTGCAAAGTGCCAAGTTTTTGATACCCTGAGCCAAACTCCATCTGAAATAAGTTCCTATTTTGTGTGCTTTGCATCAGAACATCCATAATTTCCAAGCAACTGTGGTTCAGGGGAAAATTTTGGATTGTCTGCGTTTGAAAGCTCACGTCAAATTCAAATTTCGAAGAGTGGCAAGGAAGAAGATTCTAGAGACACGTTTGAGCCCCAGTCACAATATCACTCGTATCACAGTGCTGATGTTCCTGGAGGTCAGAGTATGTCCCATCGCCTGCAGTGAATGCATTACATTGAATGGTAGGTTTTGTTTAAGCTTATATTATTTATTTTGAGGCAGAATTTAGACTGATTTATCTGCTGGTCGATGAAACGGATTATGCTGATGGGGTTCCAATGCATTTGAAATTATATTCCCTCCCATTATCCCCATAACGCAGGTTCCTAATGATCAATAATTATTTTGTAATTTTTTATTCATTGAAGAAATAATAATAATAATAATAATAATAATGATAAATGTGAAGCTGCTCTAATTTATCTCAAGACTCGAGAGAGTGCCTGAAATGCAAGAGTTGAAAAGATTCGAACATTGGCAAAGACCTATTAGGCTATGAATGGAGTTGTCCAAAATTGTCATTTACATTTTCTGTGCTACTCACATTAGGGATTTGTCTGCTTAATCATAAACACGTGTTTACAGCAGCCTTTAGGAAGACTTTAGGTTAATACTTGTTTTAATGAAGAAAAACATTTTTATTTTGCATTTTTCAATTATTTAGAGCTTGATCTGGGGGACTACATCAGTCACCTCTCCACTCTTTGTTAAAGCGGCCTCCACCTCCTCTCTAACTGATCTGATTAAAATTCCAGAGAGGGCGTAACTCTCGCTCTGTTTAATTCATGCATTCTCAGAAGCCTAAATACCCTTTCTCCTTTCAATTACGTGAGAGCCAATCACTAACCGGCCCACTCTTTTTATATACCTCAACGAGCTGTTCCCAAAACCCTGCCTCTAGCTCAGACATGGATACGCTCATCCGACTGTGCGACACAACTTATGAATTGGTGTTTTATAGCGTTTAGCCATTTGGCACAAACCATATCTGACTCTGATGACTGCCTCTTTCCTGCATGTGGGCCGGACATGCAGGCTTCTCGCTATCCATCTTCTGAAGCAGCATCCATGCGCAGATGAATTTGACGCATTGCCCAGTGAAGTTCCATTGGTGTTGCACAGTCTTTCTAACAAAACCTGGCTGCAGATCTAACTGAACTGGGCTGCGTTTCACAAAAGTGTAATGGCTAACTAAGTTAGCAAATTACATAGTTCGTCCATTCTCAGTCAGTAGTTCAAACTATAAGTTTGCATCTATTCTTTTGGGAAATGCACTCCTGGGTGTGACTCCGGCTCCAGGTCTGCACCGTTCCCGACTACAAGCCCTCGTCCTCAATTACATCACTGCCCCAGCCATTAAAGTGAACACCCTTACCTTTGCCAAACACAGTGGAGCTACCTGAGCTCGTAAAACAGCCGGAAAGTACTTCTCAGCCCCTCCTGCAGGCTCCAAGCATCAGAGGAAGTGATCATTCGGTTCCAGGACAATATCCTAAAGACGCCAATGTCAAACTGCAGACATTGATCAATTATCTTTGCTCAATGGCTGATCACCTCAAAGTCTTTGAGAATACTAGCGCTTCCGCATCTAGAATCCCTGCTCCACCTCCATGTTTGTTAACTCAGTTGAGATCATCTCAAAACTCTGCCTCTGTGCCGGCACACGGTCTAGCATCCTTCGCCCTCACTCCTGCTCTCAGACGTTTATATGTCTCCCAGATTAAAGGGGACCAAACATCCCTCTTTTAATACATATTAGTAATGTTATAATGCTGGTTGTCCATGCTCAACCTCTGAAAAGTTTCTAAACATAAGATACAGGGATTTTGCTGTAATCCAAGAATGTGATTTTGTGAGCATGATTTCCTCTCTGAAGAGCTCTTCACGAGATCTGGGCAAAACCTTACGTCAGGTTGTGCTGTCTAATTAGTACAGACCTTGTCAGAGCCAACCACTGCGCTGGACCTGCCCACACCGGAAACTATTCTAGTGGGCACTAACAACGGCAGATCATACTATGCCTTAGTAGCGTCTACACTTTTGGAAATACGGAAGAAGAACCGCAGATCATTTGAGGTGTATCTTTCCCAAAACTACTTGTCCGTTTACTTTTGGACGCAAAAAAAATATTTCTCTTCCAAAAGACGATGTTGCCAGAAATCAGTGGGTAGCTTTTTTGTTTTCTGGCAGCAAACAGCCATAGCCAAAGGGAACGTTAGCTGTTTATGCTCAGCATTTCACCAAAGACAGCTTTGTCAATAAAGGATAACTCGACACCGGGTAAGCGTTTCAGCTGCTTCTCAAACCTGAAGCAGTTGCATCGATCAAGCGCTTGAAGCCACAAGCTGTAAGTAACCGTTAACCAGCAAATAATGTAAGTGAAGCTAACGTGTTATAGGTGGCTAGCAGGACCGCTAGCGATAGCACTAACAACTGGCCTCAAACACAGGCTTTGTAAAATATCTGAAGATAATGACTGTATCGGTCGCGACTGTCCGTGACTCACAGACATAGAAGCTGTGAGTTGCTTTTGCTGCATAAGTAAACCTGACGTGATAGCCAGTTGATTGTGGCTGTAGCACAGCGGCTAACATAGCCAAGTTACTGTTGCTAATGTTTGTGTCCTAAATATGCAAGAGTGATATCAAAGGAAATTCCACAGAAAGTGTGTGAACATAAATCTCATTTGAACCTAACTTTTAATACTTGTTTGTAATTTGGATGCTTGGTACAACTGTTCACAACAACAGAACTTGCTGTTTGTAAAACCTGCATTGCAAGGGTTTGTCTCTGTGGTTGTGACCGCTCAGCTACCAGCTACTGCATGTTAGTTTGCGTGTCGTGCTAATTGAAAAGGGTCCATGGCACTGGTCCGACCTCCCATTAGTTCCCTTGCACGATGAATAAACACACAAACCCCCCCCCCCACTGTGTGATCTGCGTTTCTGAGAGCTCTCTCTCTCTCTCTCTGTCTCTCTCTGTGGTCGATTTTGTCAGAGTAACGGGAGGTCGGACCAATGGGAGGTGGGACCAATGGGTCATTTTGTCGGAGGAACGGGAGGTCGGACCAATGGGTCGTTGGACCAATGGGCAGTTTCCAATTGAAAATGCTCCTGGTTAACTTATATGCAGTAATTCTGATCAGTATGCTTGTGTTACTTTGGTAAGCATCAATATGGCAGTTTCATCATAACGTTGCCCGATTGTAGCCACTAGTTCGTGATCGCTTCACTTATCCATGACCAGGATCAGCCGGATACTTCACAAATGTCTGAGCAAGCTCCCTGGTGCTACCATGAAAGCAATGCGAAACGCAGAAGCTCTACCAGTTTGCAAATGATTTCTCTGCATTACCTCAACATAATTTCATCCCCTTTTAGAAATTGTTGTGGCTTATAAAAAGCCAAAAAAGGCGGAGATTAAATAGGTAATTCTTTCCTGTAGAAGTGATCAATTCGCCTGCCTCACATAAGCAACTTGTCCGCGCTAACGGAACTTACGGTTTGCAAAACCTGTATTATGATCATAGCATAACCGAGCTCTCACAAGCTGTCCCGTACTATTCATAAAGCTGCTTTCACATCAGACACAAAATGAATTTTTCGCAGGACAAACTAGCCTACATTCAAAGTCAATGCAAAGACGCAAATACCCGTGATGGGCACGTCAAGCCGCTTTCACACCAGATGCGAAACAAATTTTTCGTGCGACAGATTAGCTACATTCAAAGTCAATGCAAAGACATGAATACGGGCGTTATGGGCGCGTTAAGCAGCTTTCACACTCGACACGAAACAAATTTTTGCGCGAAAGAGTACATTCAAAGTCATGACCGCTTATCAGCTACTGCATGTTAGTTTGCTTGCTCTGCAAATGAAAAATGCTTCAGGTTAACTTATATGCAGCAATTATGATCGGTATGCTTCTTTTTCTTCAGTAAGCATCAATGTGACAGCTTCATCATGACGTTGCCTGATTGTAGCCATTACAGTTGAAGCTAAATGGAGAGGTGCTGTATGTGTCTGCCCAGTTGGACTGCAGTTTGACCAGACGTAGATTTTGCAGAGCTTGGGGTGCATTTTTGGGAGTTTATGCAACGATTGCTTTACTTATCCATGATCGGGGGCAGCCTGATACATCTCCAATGTCTGGGCAAGCTCTCTGATATTACCGGTGAAAGCAATAGGGAAGCGCACAGGCTATAACGTGTCCGTATAAGAAACGATTTCTCTGCATTGCCATCGATTGAATATTAAAATCTTTCCTGTAAAACTGATCGATTCGCTAGCTCCACATAAGCAAGGGTTCACACAGACGGAACTTACGGTCTGTAAAACCTGTATTATGTTCATGACATAACCGGAGCTCCGTCTAGCTCTCGCACGCTATCCATAATGCGCCCATTTTCCACGAGGAAAAGCTGGTTATTCCGAAGCAATAAGTAAATTATTACCACAGGCAATTTCCGAAAAGGCCATTTAGCTAGGAGCTTTTGCCCCTCCATCATACACCAGCGCGGAAGCTGTTCGTTTCTCCACGCTAACAACACACCACAGCTATGCATACAAACCAGCAGGTCCTAATACACACTGAAGCAGTCCATAAGCTGTTGGTCCACTTTTAGCTGCTCCTCACTGTCCATGTTCCCCCCGGATTTCTACGGTCTCCGGTCTATACCTGGGCATGTCGACCTGTTCTACAAATGTGTCTATTTGGGGTGGATTCTAGCTTTGCCTGCATCCTAGCTGCGGAGTAGAAAAACCGCTGCACTCACCAATTGTTGCCATAGCAAACTGTAGCCGATAGCAAATTTGTGCTTGAGCTGCCAGACATTCGCACTGCATCCTCCACTTCCGTTGCATTTATTAGAACAAGTTAATTTCATTAGATCTATACACATGTATTGCGCTAGATTGCAGAATATGCCCGTCGATTCCCGTCAGTTTCACCCTGGAGCCGGACCAGGAAAACTGCGTTCTGCTGCCTCGTCCCGCCTAGATCCGCCCTCCATAGAGATAGGCAGTCAGAAGAAAGTGGACACCCGGGGGGGGTTTGGGGGGGTAGCTTAGCGGAAGAGCCACCCTAATGAGGCGTTTCTGGCATAGACTACCATGGACTATAAATGGGGTTTTTTGAGGATGGCAGTATGAGCGAAATAAGTACCCTGTTTTTTAGTTTGCGTGATCAGAGTACTCTTGGGGAGTGAAAGACCAAAATTTAAACTTGGAAAAATAACATATTAGGTCACCGGTCACAGGTCCTTCAGGGTAAAGATGTCAACCTGGGGCCCTGTTCAGGAGGGGACGACATCGATGTTGATGGGCTTTTAAAGTCTTGTTGTCTGTTAACTCACAGAAAAGGCCATTCATGAAGGGACATTTGGACGTATTGGCCCTCCTTACTGTCAGGTAAATTAGAGGCAAGAAAGTGGGCCTCTCTCTCATAAAAGGACAACAGTTGAGATTCAAAATGACAGTGCCGTTGATTCATCTGAAGCAACGCAGATGAAACTGGAGAAGAAGAAATAAAACGTATTTTCCAATACCAACTGCATCCATTTGACGGAAATCATGTCGAATCTACTTTCAAAATTCCGGATGTGTAGAGGAGGAAGTTAGTGATTGTGATGGCTTTGCAGTGTTTCCTGCTGTGCCACTAGGTCACATTTAAAATTTGCTAATGCAATAAATCAGGCACTTTTGACTGGAATCTTATCAAAGCTCCTGTGACTGTTTCTGATGCATACTGAAGTGGTGTTATTGATATCGGTCGCTCAATTACTAAAATTTGCTGTGAACATTCCTGGGGGCCCGAGCAGTTGTCCTGTTGTTTTTCTGGCGCCTATATGCTTTCCTGTTGCGTAAACTAGGCCAAGCTTTGAAGAGGAAATGCATTTGTATTAGGAATATGCCTGGCAATCATCCACAAACAGCATTTGTGTAGTTTTTATTAGACATCCAAGTGGTCAAATGCTTATTCACAACACTGCAGTAACAGGGACAGCTCAGCAAATTGTAGGACAGAAGCCTACGTTCAGCTACATTCATGATGTGAACATCAGTGTATGTACTTGGCTACTACAGCAGAATGGCTGATATATTGCCCAATTCCGAAATAGTTAGGACGAAGCGTAAATTGTGAATAAAATCAAAATGCAGAGACTTTCAGATGACATGAGCCAATATATTATTTACAATAGAACAAAGATAACATTTAAAATGTTGAAACTGAGACATTTTGCATTTTATCCACAAAATGTGCTTATTTCAAATTTTCTGGCTGCAACAGGTCTCAAAAAAGTTGAAACACAGGCATAAAAGGGATGAAAAAGCAATTAATATACAAGAGAATCAGCTGAAAGAACATTTAGCATGTAATTACATCACGTGTGTTACATGATTGGCTATTAAAGAGATGTCTTAGAGAGGCTGAGTCTCTCAGAAGTAAAGATGGCCAGAGGCTCTCCAACCTGTGAAGGCTTGCGTGAAAACATTGTGGAATTCTTTAAAAACAATGTTCCTCAATGTCAAATTGCAAAGGCTTTGAAGGTCTCATCATCAACAGTGCATAATATCATCAAAAGATTCAGAGAAACTGGAAAAAATCTCTGTGCATAAGGGACAAGGCCCAAGACCTTTACTGGATGCCCTTGATCTTCAGGCCCTCAGATGCCACTGCATCACTCACCGGCATGATTCTGTCACTGACATTACCAAATGGACCCAGGAATACTTCAAGAAACCACTGTCTGTAAACACAGTCCGCCGAGCCATCCACAGATGCCACCTAAAACTCTATCATGCAAAAAGGAAGCCATTGTTGAGCATGATCCAGAAGCACTGCTGTGTTCTGTGGGCCATGGCTCATTTAAATTGGACTGTAGCAAAGTGGCAAACCTGTGGTCAGACAAGTCCAAATTTAACCTTCTTGTTGGAAATTATGGACGTCGTGTCCTCCGGGCTATAGAGGATTAAGACCACCCCTCCTTTTATCAGCGTTCAGTTCAAAAGCCAGCATCTCTGATGGTATGGGGATGCATTAGTGCATGTGGTGTGGGACACTTGCATGTTTTAAAAAGCATCATGAATGCTGAAAGATATATAAAGGTTTTAGAGCAACATATGTTCCCCTCCAGATGACATCTATTCCAGGGAAGGCCTTGTGTATTTCAGCAGGACAGTGCAAAACCACATACTACAGCTATTACAACAACATGGCTTCGTAGTAGAAGAGTCCGTGTGCTGAACCCACCTGCCTGCAGCCCTGATCTTTCACCGATTGAGAACATTTAGGGCATAATTACACAAAAAGTTTATCAAAGGAGACCCAAAACTCTCCAGCAGCTGGAAGCAAGAGTGGGATCGAATTCCAGTGGCTAAACTCAAGAAACTCGTCTCTTCAATGCCCGGACGCCTCCATTCTGCGTTAAAAAAAGAGGGGATGCTATGCCGTGGTAAACACGCCCCTGTCCCAACTTCTTTGAGACCTGTGGCAGCCATCAAATTTGAAACAAGCTCATTTTGTGGCTAAAATAGTAAAAATTTCTCAGTTTCAACATTTGCTATGTTATCTCTGTTCTATTGTAAATAAATTACTGGCTGGTGTGATTTGAAAGTCATTGTGTTTTGATTTTATTCACAATTCACACTTTGTCCCAACTATTTTGGAATTTGTACATAACATCAGCATTTTTTTGGTGAACTTGTCAAATAAATAACTTTTTTCCCAAATCAGCCGACGTACAGTAAATTTTCAAATACCCACTGGACACACTGAAGTAACTCCCCTCTACTTTTTGATTTCCTCTTCTTTTTGCTGTATTAGTGTCATCCTCCCTCAAAACACTGCTTTTTTATAGAGCTGTGCATTGACGCAGTAAATTGTATGAACACAAACACTTTGTACAAAGCATTATGTTCAGTGCACTGATGATGGAGTCAGAAATTTTTTGCTAATTCCATATTAATCTTGGAGCAGGAGCATAGCTCTCGTAGCTGGCACATGAAGGACAACCACTTCTCATGCAAGAAAGAGAGCGAAAACATTCATTAGGCATTCTGCGCCTGATGCCGTAAGCCCAATTGGATTTGTAAGAAATCTGAAGGCAATGCATTTGAGCAATTTGCACACAAAGTGGTCTGAATTGATCTAAAATAAACCCCTCAACTTTAAATGTGGAAAAAGAAAAAAACACTGATAATTAAATCATTTAGGAAATTGATCGCTTTGGAGTCGATGCAATGGGTTTTGGAAACATAAGATAAATGGCGTTAGTCTGGTTTGTGCATCAGGGTCCATGCCTGCCGGTGATCGAGCAGAGATGAAATATTTCATTCAGTGCAAAGAGGTGGGGACACAGTCAAAGCAGTAAAGGAGACAATGGAAGATAGCATTAGGACCAACAAAAGATTTCATTAAGCCAAACAAGGCTTAACTACAAAATCAATATGTCATAATTAAAGCTAGCATTGTGCTTCCACACAAGTACAAAGAAAGGCAAAAAAGTGAGTGACTTATTTGGGCTAAATAGTGCTCTGTGTTATTAAGATTTGAAGATTAATGCATTTCTCGCACAAAAGACACTAGTCAATATAATTATTTTCTTTTTCTTTGTGGGAAAGAATCCATGCAGGGTCAGTATTAGAGAGCAATAATCCTGGATCTATCACAGAGGCCTGTATCCTCTGCGGCTCAGCAAAGGACACCGGACGAATTCGCAGCGGAAGGCAGAGCATCCCACACCTGAACTGGAGACTGGCTGCGCATTCTTGGGAATTTTCTGGAGCAGGCAGCATTTAGCGCTAGATACCATTTAGTCATCTGAAGCGTTAGATTCACTTTCGTCATAAGAAAATGGCGAGGCTAGTTGGGCTGAATGGACTGTTCTCGCCACTCATGTTATGAAAGAAAGGTTTTTCTTGTATTTGCACCATTTATATTATCCCATAAGTATAAAAATATGTGAAAATAAATTTTTATTCCAAATGATACAAGTGTCTTCTATTGAAATCAGTTTTTTTTTGTCTTTGTGACACTGAAAGTGTGAGGTAAACAGCCTTAAATAGGGGTTGTGCACACAAAAGCAATGATTAGCCTGTTTTTACATCTTCATAACTGGGTTAAACATTAGCCCTTCCCATCCTCAGTCTAACCTGTGGTAAGTGGTAAGTGCCACCCTCATGTTGCCTAGTTTGCGCACATTGAGTTTCCATACTCATTTTGTACTTAACAACCAAATTAGTTTATGTGTATTTACAGACATAGTTTAGTTTTCAGTGTTTTCATGAACCTGTTCTTTTACCTGAAAAGATTAGGAACTGGCTCGTTCCTCCATCCGTCTAATTCAAGGGCACAAGTTCAGCTGGCATTTAGGAAGAGTTGATGCGTGTTTAGAGACTGTTGCAAGTATAGCCAAGGGATTTTGATGTATCTGTTGCCGTGTCCTTTGACACAGTGTAACAGCAAATCAGAGCAAGCTTATTATCGCAGGGGGTGTGCCTATCAAAACAGCCAAAGAATGTTTTCCATTTTGGCTCTTTCACGCCTGGTTCAAGTGCCACCCTGTCAAATACTGTACACTATCCCAGCCAGACAAGGTACATTTCCGATGCTTTACAGCTGGCTGGCAGCAGAAAATACCACCTTTCAGTGCTCAGAAATTATGATTTCTTCTGCTTGATCTCAATTTTATTATTTCCATGATATCATCAATCTGAAACCTACAGTTATGCTTTTCAGTGTGCTCTTTCTTTGTAAAATGGTAATGTGCATCATTTGCTCAAGGATGTGGATTACACCAAATTAAACCCGCTTGACTCCTTCCTTTCAGTTTAACAGTGGCTGTGAAACAATGACAGAAACCAACTCTGACAGCAGATTTTTTCATGTGCCATTTAAAAATTGCATTGGAAGAGTGTATATGACTGAAACAGGGGACTGCTTGTGATGTTGGATCGGTTTGACGGTGACCTGAATTTCTGTGTCGTCAGACAAAGGTCAAGCACAATGCTCCCTCAGGCTGTAACGCTGCTATGCGTCTTCTGCTTATAATTGGAAGCAGGTTGTCAATATGTGAGCTGCCATTGGGACATAATCTACATTTAATCTCTTCCCAATTCAGATTAATTGGTTGTTATCAATTAATAACCTAAATATGAACATCATCTGAAATCAATTTCTGCGGAGGGTCAGCAGTATGCCTCTAGCCATTAAGGGGGGGTCACCCACATAAAACTCAAGGGAACAATCCGATCAATTTTATTCAAAATCCTTTTTTTACCCTTCAAATCAAAGTTCTCTGACAGTAAACCAAATCAGGAGCCTATTTTCCCATATTTATTTTCCTCTAGTTTTTTCTGTATTTTCAAATTACTGGACTATGCTGACATTGTGATACTGATACTGCATGTTTTTACCTGGACTAAATTCAATTTAATTTTAGTAGTCCTTGTTACTAACTAAGGTAGTACTGATATCAAGCGTATACATGCAAAAGATACATAACCCCAATTCATGAAAATTTTGGCACATTTGAAATACATGGATCAACTCAAAAAGGAATTCTTTGAAAAGTCTATCTCACTCTACTACTTTGTAAACCCTACCACAACACATTATTTGATACTATAGAGGGTCACCATGGAGTATTTGAGTCTTAACCGGAAAAAAATTAAAAAAAAATTTTTTTTAAACAGGGCATGAAAAATGACAGAGCAGGGGAAAGCATGGCCAGTGGATTGAGCCTGATAAATTGGCTTGGACTTGGCTTGGACTTGACCATAGCAGACAGTTGAACTTTTGAGCAAGCAAGGATAGCAGAGGCCTTGAAAAGGGAATCGGCTGAGATGCATTGTGTTGCAGCGAAACCATTGAGAATAGGAAGCCAGGATAACTTGCTTGCTAGAAGGTGGTGTAACATGGTCCACGTTAAAACATTTTACTCGACGTTGGGTCAAAAAAAAAGAAAAAACGAAACCAAAAAAAGGCTTGAGAGCCAGACCAAGGAGTAATGACCCAGCAGAATGGATGCCAGCCACAGACCAGAACCCGTGCGTGAAAGTGCAGACTCCAGTGAAGTACTCTCCGAATACCCTCACTGCAATCTAGTGATTCCTTCAAGCCCAGCCTGATTTGCTACTACCCGGAGAGAGGACCCACACTGGCCCAGGCCTCACAAGACCAACAGACCATCAGTGGAAACCTGCAGCTGGAGGTAAGCCAGACAACCTTCATATTGCAGTTGTAAATGGCTTGATCTTTTGAGTAGCGAAAATGGGGGAGGAATGGGTTAACCGATATCTTGTCCCCCGCCCATATGTCTCAAAGGTCCTGTTCCTGGCCCTCTCTCAACTGGTCGGGGCCCTCGCGGAATGAAGAGGACTGTGGAAAATGTTTGAGGAATATTCCTCTGGCCTGGAGTGAGAGGTGAAGTTCAATCGTATTGCTGCAATTGCGATGACTGCAGGCTAACTGTCCCGAAGCCGTGGTACCAGGGCCCTCTCATCCTACTGCCCAATACTGAAACTTGCTTCCAACAACTTGCCATGGATATATTTGGACTCCCACTAAGTATCAGTTGAGGACGTGGATTCAGCCTGGTCTTTGTGAACTACACGATACATTTCCCAGGGGCAATGCCATTATACAGTTTCAAAATGATGACGTACCAGTGTTGATGAGGCCCATGAAATTGCACAAGTGAGTTGACTATGCAGTAATTTGGTAAATTTACCATTGGTTTAAAGTATTTCATCAGCAGGCATCACTGAGTATTTTGGTCAGAAGTATTGAAATGATCGTGCCACTTTTACCCTTTTATGGCGTGAATATCATTCTAACGGTTATGACAATGTAACCGTAGTTACTGGTGATCTAAAGCAGTCGTGTTCTCCACCAGATGTGGTAGATATTAAAAAAGTGTCAGAAGTGGTCAGGAAAACACCAGTTGCAGATCGAAAAGTGTTTATTAAACACACGACACTAAGGGAAAATTGCCAGACACGCCAGTAACAAAACACCGTGCACAAGCACTGAACAAATGGGAAAACTAAAGTACTCAGCCAAAGGCAGGGGGAAACAGAAGTACTCACTCCAAGAGTGGCTACACTAGAAAAACAAAAACTGAACCTAACTAAACTGACGGTCACACTGGGAGACTTAAACACGGGGCAGACAAGACAAGGGCCCAGCAAACTATGAGACTCGGGAATCATACAAGGAAAAACTCAGAAGGCACAAAGAACTGCGATTTCACCAAGTAGAACAGAGTCAATACAAGGATCCGTCTGACAACCGCTCTCCCAACTCTGCCACATATAGTCATGAGAGGAGGTGGGGACTCGGAATGCAATCTCGGAAAGAAACAAAAACACATGGAATTAATAAACAATTACACAAGAACCGGGTTAACAATAATGACTCGAGACAAGACGCTGAGACCATCAATCAAGTTAGACAATTTAGATTAAGGTATTCTAAACGTGATGAGTAAAAAGCACCACAAGAGAAGTGAAGGGAAGCACAGTTTTTAATGCAGTTATTCAGGGACAGCTTAGGCAGAATTCACGAAAGCCAGAAACGCAAGCACTCGCTAATGAGTTAATTAAGGTTAATACTACGTGACGAAATATTTACAATCACCCTCAAATAAGTTCTGGTTAGTACGGGTTATTAATATCCTATCAGAGAACACATTCACTCAGAGTTTCGCGAGACCCAGAATTAAACACAGCTGGAAGCAATGAATGAAATACCAGAGCCGAAACTGAAAGAGTAAACGTGATTGGACGACGAGACGCAGGCATGCTGAAGGCTGTCACACGACATCACTGGAGAATGCAGATTGGGAGCGGATCGCCAGACGGCAGAAACGAAATCTGAAATATAAAACGAAAGTAAGGCACGAGCGCAAATAAGCACGAGACAACACACAGAGGCAGAATCATAACAAAAAGAAACATTACAAAAAACAAAAAAAAAAAGAAACTTGGTGTCAAAAAAAATTTCCATGCAAATAGTGACATTGGGCACGATTCGCGCATTAATTGTTTATTTTTATGGCTGAAACGCAGGGCTCTTGAGTTTATCTTTTTATCATCATCAAAATGTATATGATGAACTATTCATGACATAAAAATAAAATTGCTGAGAATAACACCAATTAAAAGTAAAAATGATGGTAACAAAAGAGAACGGCATTTATTTTATGACCTCTTACTGCTCATGATTACTGAAGTATGATCTTTACCAGAGCAATGATAAATCTTCTACCCGCACTCGCTTGACAATGACTGTTACATCTCTCTGTCATTAAGGGTATGGTCTGACCTTTGATGAGGGTGTGATACGCATTAATTCTTGCATTTTGGGGCGAAGCGCAGGAGGCAGGATTTGGACTGATTAAAAATTAGATGCAATGGGACTCTGCTATCACAGAACAGCCAGCAACCGGCTCCTCTTATCAGGAGTGTGGCCTCATTTGTTATTGCAGGAGGAGATATCCCCCAGCCCCTCGCCAGTGCGCCTCCCTGCGGCCACAGTCCCGCAGGTAATGGATGCTGCGTTACAGGAAGGTGACCGCCACAACCCATCACAGATTGGGAGTGCCACTCCTTTCTCATAACTATGTAAGTTCGTAATTGATTCTGGTGCCATTGAGCCGTATTCATTATAAGTCCACCACCTCCAAAATGCAGTGCCATTAAAAGGAGGCTGCATTGTTGATTAAAATAATTATCTTGGACGTGCGCAAATTCTCCTTACGTCGTGTGCGATTTTAAATGCACTTTGTGTTGTGCAAACTAAGGATCGCTGGTACATTTTTTTCATAATGACCTTGAACTGTGTGATCAAGTAAAGGAAATTAACAGGGATAATTTGAGCAGTAAATCAAATCCAGCACGTGGGTGGAAACTGAAAAACACTGGCAAGCCCTTTGCCAAAGGAACACTCCACATCCAGGGTACCTTCAGAATAGACTGTGACCATGTCATGAATTATAATAAACCGTGTTAATTTCTTACTAGGTGACAGAAAGCCAATTTCAGCCGTGTTGAGGTATATACTCATGCACAGCGTCTTCCATAATATTCTGGACAAAGACAGGCAGTACATATCATTTAATGAGAGAGTTTTTCATTTGTAATTATTAACCAATTAAAATGTGGTAAAAATACTGATTGCCGTTGTCAGGTATGTTATGATCTCCCACATACAGTAGATATGAAGGTCTCCAGTACACATTCTTCAGGAAATGGCAGGTTTTAAGTCAGAAATAACAAAGAGATTTCGGACTTTTTCCATCTTTAATATCAACTTCCAGCAAACAAAATCAAATAGTTGGTCAATAGGAAAAATCACCAATGCCCTGACTGTGCACAATCATACACACCCAATTACACTGAGAGCTGCTGCTGCTGTGCAAAATGTTAACGAATAATGCAAAGCGAACGAGCAGTTAGGAAGACTATCCTTTACATGGTTACTCTCATTATGTCTCTCGTGTGTTTCTCCTCCTCCACATCACTGCCGCGTCTTCGCAAATTCATCACTGTCATCAGCTTCATCGGCCTCGTCCGAAGTCACAAACGCCGCCACAACCACCGCCAGCGACCGGACTCCACAGAGGATTTATGATGCAGCTGCTCTGAGCTGATGCCCCTCGATTACAATCCGCCCTACGGAGTCTAAGCGCCAAAGGCCTTTCGCTTCAAAGTCTTCGTCATCTGTACGAGAAATAATTATCTTTACTTCAGTCACTTCGTCTCTCCTGATTGAGGTCGCATTCATCATCATATCTGTTGGTAATTATCTCACTATTAATGAATGTTGGTGCATCCAGCTCAGAGAGCCACGGCCAACGGTGTTAGCAAAAAACTGATACTTACTGTTACTGTTTAAAAGTACCGAGCAGTATGGGTATAATAAAGTATTGATGGCATTGGATGTAATGTGGACCACAGTCAAAACACTCACTCGAGTAAAGAAAATGTGGAACAGCGGAGGCATTACCAAGATCAGGACAGCCCTCCAAAGAGGATGAGTAGGCAAGAAAAATTATCATACGGGCCAACGAGAGACCAAAAGCAACATTACAAGCACTGCAGGAATTTTTGGCTAGAACTGGTGACGCCTTGCATGTGATAACCAGCTGTCATATTCTATACAGACTGGGGTATGGGCTGGATGAAGACTCTTTCTCACAAAACAGAACATCCAAGCTCTTCTGAAGCAGTGTTTCCCAAACCTCTCCTGGCGTACCCCTTGTCCTGCATGCTTTAGATCTCTCCCTGCTCCAGCACAAGTGATTCAAATGTCAGGTCATAAATAACCCCAGAAGCTGCTTGATTAATAAGCAAATCATTTGAATCACCTGGGCTGGAGCAGGGAGAGATCTAAAGCACGTAGGACAAGGGGTACGCCGGGAGAGGTTTGGGAAACACCATACATATAATCACCCCAAACCATCCAGTAAAATGTGCTATGGCCTGATGAGACAAAAGTCTGAACCTTCTGGCCTGAATTCTAGAGGATCTATTTGTAAAAAGATAACACAGCTGACCATCTGGAGAACGCCATACATACGGTGGTGGCATCATGCTTTGGGACTGCTGGAATTGTCAAAATATATGGGATAATGAGAAGCTCCAGATTTCAAGGCGGTTAGCAGAAAACCTGCAAGCTTCTGTCAGAGGGCTGAAGTGGAATTTTCATTTCCTACATGCTAGGATTCTGTAGTCTGTTCTCTGTTCCATGTCTTATTTTTCCGGTTTCCTTGAGAGTTCGGTTTCCGTTTATGTTCAGTCCCAGGTGTATTTGTTTACCTTTGCCTCTGTGCATCTCTGTGCCCATGGACCTTTATTGTTTCTTGTTATTCAGCTAGGTTTTCCTTGTGTTGTCTTGTTTCTCGCCTTACCTTCATGGTGCTTCTTGCATCTGTCTTAAATGGATGAATAAAAGGAGCCAAGAGCAGCATCTAGGGCACAATCAGGAAGAGCTTTATCGGGTAGTTCAACAGTGTGCATCAGGGCAATGCAGACAGGGCAATGGAGGGCAAGCAGACTGTAATAAGTGGATTGGCAGAGGTCAGGTGATGGCAAACTGTGCTCAGGCAAAGAGGCTGGTCACGGTTGAAGCTCCTGTCCGAGGTTGTTACCACGCAGTCAATTTTCAATTTATTATTGAGTTGAAATGATTTGCCAATTATTGCAGTCTGTTTTTACTTACCTTTTACACAACGTCCTAATTTTTCTGGAAACGAAGTTGTATGTGCCTGTCATGGCGTACATTCTTACATTTTGCTTGTAATCTATTTTTTTTTATTAATAGGTAACTTTGCCATGCTCCTTCTGGCAGGGGGACTACCAATGGAAACTAGCCTTTTGGCTAAAATTGGGTGCATTTACATTTTCTTTGTAAAATGTTAATTAATGTACACTGTCCCTCTATAACAAATAAAAAAGAAGAAAAAAAAATGTATATAAGCATAGTGAGCTACATGGTTTAAGCGCTGTGTGTTTGTGTAAATTGTCCAAATATGAACTGTAATCTGATGTCTAATATTTGCTGGAATATCACATATAAATATTGGTGTCTCCTCTCATACTCGGATTTCTCTCACATGACTGATATATTTTCACGTTTATCTGAATTAGCTTGGTTGATTTGCAAATATTTATTGTGTATCAAATGATGAGCAGTGATAAGCAATTAAGTGAAACACAAGCATAGGCAGGAGCCTACATTGTACATATAAGAGACACTGATGCAAATGCAACAGCTCTTTATCCATCTGCTTTTTGTGTTATCCGCTCCAGTGCTGAGGTAACTACTTACAGACGCTCTCTGCGTGTTTGAATCTTTAATACAACTGAGAAACAACAGCAAAAACATCAGAAGTCGCTCGCACAAAGCAGCCGGTATGATCTTTTTTTAATGCTAATGGAGCTTGAGGATACTGAAGATGCCAAAGATTAAAATCCAGTTCTCAGAGTGTTGTGGTCAGGTTCTGGTGTCATCTTAACGACATAAACTATTTCTTAAATATTCTTTAATCCTTACTGTATATTAACCTTTTTTTCTACAATATTTTTCATCCATATTCATCCCTGTCTTTTTCTCTCCCTCCTCTGGTTTATCTCTTGTTCCGTCCCCCGTTTTTTTTTCTTTCTTTTTTTCACACAGCTTTGCAGCACATTTCTCAAAGGCTGCTGCTGAATTAGGGCCTTGGTTCACTGGGGCTGAGAAAGCCTATTCATGTGGTCCCCTTTACTAGCGCAGGAAATGTCTGCAGAACAGAAGAAATGCAAGATGTGCAATTTAATCCTGATGTCATTACCTAAACGCTGAGATAGGATAGGGGATTACCACCAATGTAAATGAGATATGTGTAGCCGCTGTATTAAAGCACTCCCTCTGAATACATAGGATGACTTCAGGAAATGGTCTGAGATAAGGAAATCTCTGTAATTACAGGGGAGCCGGGCTGGTCAATTCAGGCCTGTAAGTACTTGGACAGGCTTACAGTGGGGAAAGAGAAAGAATGTTATTCGCAGTGATATTGGGTAATTTTTTGCGATCAATGGAAGTACAAGGTGACAAATGAAAAGATGAGGTCCACGGCGCACATCCCTTTGTTGTTGCTATCGCTCTATGATATTTGGCAATATCATTTCCAAATTAAATGCTACGGTTCATTACATCCCGGTAGAGACTCTCTCTAATAGAATCAGAAGTAGAGCTGATATATTTTGTGCCTGCTGGCTTCCTGCTCTGTTAAGACATAATTCGTATTCTAATTATCAGATAAAATGGCTGAAATTATCGTCTTTGATATTTACATGTAAGAAGTCAATCACCATTTGTCAAAGAGGGGTTTGATTAGGCAATTAATTTCCTCGTTTTTTCTCCATACCAATGTTGATTGCTGAATTTAACAAGCATTAACCACAAATGGGAAGCAATACATCACTGCCAGTCAGAGGAGGGCCGAAGCCTGTTACATGAACTCAGATAGAAAATTATGAAAATTGTTCAGGAATTAGTACACTTACAGAGTAAGCTACATACAATTTGCTTTTGCTCTGACATCCTATGTCCAGACGTACTTAAACACTGCACCTTATTCTTATTCCGAAATTATACTGTACATAATTCTTGTAAAACGTTGGTATATATTTCAGGAATGGTTTTCAATAGCATATACTAACATGGAGACGTATGCCTTAATATTGACGGAGAGAAGCGCCAGGACAGTATTATGCGAATAATTCGGAATACGTCCGATAGAAGTTATGCGCTCATACAATCGAGTCCAAAAGCATCAAGACAGTGACACAATTTTCCTCATTTTGGCTCTGTGTCCCACCAAAATGGATTTTAAATAAATGAATCAAGATGGACTAGAAGGGGAGACCTTCTACTTTAATTTCTCCAGAAAACATTGTATTAAGCATATAGGGACTATGACCATTTTTGTAGCATACTTAGGACCCCCCCCCCAATTTTTAATATATGCTCGGAAATCCTTGGCGGTCTATGACTTTCTGTTGTTGTTGTTGTTGTAATTTAATATCTTTATTAATACCCTTTTAAAACATTTTACAATGTGTATAAAAGGTATTTTATGTTTAAAACAAACAAAAGTTTATGAGTTAAAAGTTATAATATTGGCTAAGATGAATGGTACCTATACAGGGTAATTAAAAACTAAAGTTAATTAATGATGAATGAATTGACTAGCAAACACATGACCAATTCATTATCTCCACAGCATCAGCATTAGACAAGTTGCCTATTTGAACATTCATACTATAAATTCTGTCCCTAATTTCACTTATCATGCCTGAAATGATTTTATCCATCAGACTAAGGCAAGCATCATCAACCTGAGACACTTGACAGTTCATGGCAATTATGGATGTAGCGATACTCCTCATTGTCTTAGTAAAGAAAACTATTCTCCTATTTGAGCTTTGAATCATTGTGGAACCCATCGCCGAATGTTCCTCGTCTGGAGATGATTTGCTAGGCCTGTACTGAGGCTGTCGTCAGTTCCTGCTAGTCCTTGTATTCAATTTTGCCTTCAGCAGGAGAAAAGCACGCATCATTGAATTCAGGTCATGTGATTGACTTGGCCATAAAGTAAAAGCAAACTTTTTTTTGGAAAATTTTGGACCAAGTTGAACTGAATAATAAATACTTAAACGTCCAGATCTAAACACTTGCGTAATCTGGCATTATCCTATTAAATTCGACATCAAATGTCATATAGCTCTTTAACAGTAAGGGGTTAAAAAAAAAAACGGTCTTGTCGAAGCCCTGAAATGTCTACTTGCTGATGCCAAACAGCTGTACCCTCCAGCAATTTAACAATCTGTGAAGAATTGTATCCACTAAAAGAAAGAATGCTCTGCTACATAACCAAAGGTGAAGGACTTAGTGGCGACGGTGGGGCAATGTCCTCACCAATTTGTAGCTTCCTCTAAACTGTCCCGACCAATAACTGTCTGGTGCCAAGTCAACTTCTTCTCCATACAAAGGGTTAAACGTTACCGAGCAGGGTCCTCCTCCTTGAGCTCAATGCAGCCTTTGGACTGGCTTCGCCATTTCCGCTCCGTCAAAGCTCCGTGAATCTGGTTGTGCGGGTCGGTTTAGTCATTCTCCGGCTTACGCTTAACAGTTCATGGGCTACTTTGCCATTACCGTTTGTTTGGCAGTTGCCAATGTTTTGGAATACATTATGTCTTGGCATACATTATGTCTTGGCACTTAATGTAAGATGTTTTTTGACATGAGAATGTCACTTTATCTTCCACGTGTAACATAAGCATATGCATGTTTTTGTGTGTATGGATTCTGCAACAATAAACTGATGGAATACTGCACTGATTTTGCCCTAAAAGCTATACGTATTTTGAAGTCAGACTTTCAAATTGTCTTTTCATTCTTGCAGGTGACATTAATGTTATGAGTGTTTTGTAACTCGGCTAATTTGGGGATATGCTCACTCTGAAAGAATGGCAGCCCAAACAGGAAATTTGGGCATTAAGACTTACTTCAGTACATGTCAACATGTAAGTCACTGAAGGAAAATAAATTCTCATTTGTAGTTTGTAGAGAGAGTCATGGGCATGGATTTGGGTAGGGACGGTCAGGATATGTCCCCTGCAACTTTCAGACTTGGCAAGAGTATCCTGACCAACTTTGGACCAATCGGGAAAATGAGAGAATTATAAATGTAACATGTAATGTAATGTCAGCACCTCTGCGGTTTGCAGCTTTGTCCAGTCCATAGACAGTAAATGGTCCAATCTGAAGTGTTTATCTTGGCTCCAGTAAGAAAACACATGAAGACATTTAATAGACAGGATTGTGAACTGGCTAGTAATATAAATATAAATCTAATAATATATGAGGTCGATGTCTGTCTGTCTGTCTGTCTGTCTGTGTGTATGTACACGTTTTCCTCCTACATTTCTCAACCGATTATCACCAAATTTGGTGTGAATATCCACTTGGACACCAGGAAGGACTTGGCGTCACCCGATTTTTGAAAAACGGTCATGCACGCAAAAAAAAATGGCAATTTCACTCAGGGCAGCGTGTTAACTTATATAACCTGATGCACGTAGCAATATCCGATTGCACCGCTAGGAGCTGCAGTGTCCTTACGAACGTGCGGTGAGGTAACCTGCGAGCAGGCTACTGTTTCCGATGGGGCCGAGGGAGTGATAAGCCGGGCTTTTGAGAGAGCACTGCGTTCGTCCACGAATGAAGCATTCTGATTAGCCGAACTTCACAGCTCCCAAATTGAAATTTGACAGTTGAACACTCGCAGGGCTGGCGTTACACCTGAAAATTCGGCGGCAATTATTGACAAAAATTAGTCCTGGCTGATTCTAGATGGTTTCCCTTGATGAACACGTTTTCCAATTCAAGAATCATCAAGTGGCAATTCAAGACACGGCTTCCCGCCCTCATGCGATCTAAAAGCGACAAAATAATGGGCTACAAAGCGGGTAGCAGCTAGTATAGATATATATCCTTTCAATTGATTTCAATGTCCACTGTTCTAGGACTGAGGTTTCGGTAGTGCTCAGAGGTGATTTGCAGTGGTCAGAAAAAGGTTTTGAAATGTGAAGAAATTTCAAATATTAATTGATGTTCAAGTACTTGATGACCAGTGGCGGAAACACCGCAGGTGCAGTTGCCTTTTAGTCTGCCAGTGATGGGGATCTATTGACAAGTTAAACCCATAGCCGGCTGATATGATCGCTGTGGCAGCGTAAAGTAAAAAAAAAAATCAAACAATTTTAGTAGCTATTGACAAGGTCACTAAATGAAGGTACACTGCTCTGAACGTCTTTTTAAGTCTTGTTTTTCAGCATTATGAAGGACAGCAAAGCCAAGCAAATCACAGTCATGGGAAGTGACATTTTAAAATTTCAATGTTTAATCATGTAAATATGCATGGGCCTCCATTAGACCTACTTCATACGCTAGACAGTCTCATTTTTTATTGAAATTGATGATGTTTGGGCTGCATATTTTGTTTACATACTAGAAAATATCCTTCATCTTGTTTTGTTTTTGTGGAGATTTATGAGAAATATAATGACCAGTCAAATGTACAAGGAGGCTTGTTTGATTCGCTAGCTGACCTTTCTCAACAGCTCCTGAACTGAAAATGCTGTCATCAAAGAACAAACATGAAAATGGGAGAAATACAAGAAATTAGAGAAGAAGATAAGATGAGGGTAAAACTCCCTGAAGTAGATTCCTATTTTTGGCTCCTTGTGCGATGTCCAGCAGTAGAAGGCCTGAACAAAAACAAATGCGGTTACCTTAGCTCGCCACTGTGCTTGTTGTCTAGCTAGAAAATTGACTGGAGACTGACTCCTATTCCTCTGATGTGGGACCTTTTTACAAACTGTCCATCGATCATACGCTTAAATAGGTCGATTATTCTCATGTTCACGGATTTAAGGAGCGTTTCCTAAAATCGCTCCCCTGCTGGCAGCAGGAAAGTACTGTAAGCATTATAGTTTCAGTTCCAGATACAGTTTCAGTCATATTTACGCTTAAAATAACGGGTAAGGGTTAGGATTAGGGTTAGGGTTAGTATTAGGATTAGGGTTAGGGTTAGGTTCAAGTTAGGGATTTACTGACGGCGACGCTGATGATGGAAACCAGATTGTAGTCATTTAAATGACCGCTAGAGGTCGCTTAACTCCTAAACGTAACTTTAGGTCGTAATATGCTGCTTGACAAATGACCTTTCAGGCGTATTTTGTTGGAGGACAGGCTCTTTTTTTTAACATGCCGCTGGTTTATTCTTTCCAGCTCGACCATTTTACGTACGCAAAACAGTCGGCAAGTGGATACGAGTACCTTGCAAGCACCCAGTTTCTGTTTGAAGTTTATGGGGACACAGAATTAAAGATTTTACAGTTACAAGCATGCGATAAAAAGTGAAAAATTCAGGGCATTTCAATATGGTGGGTCAGTAAATGGTCACATATGCTCAGTGTAGTGAAGCCCTCACCATCTTTACTTCTAAAAAACTTAGCAGTGTTTTACCCAGTCATGTTACTTATCTGCTACCAATCTACCTGATTAGTTGTTAAATGTTCAACCAGGTGTATTTCTCAGCGTCAGACAACATCATGCAACTTTTTTGTTGCTTCATCCCAATTTTTTTGAAATGTGTTGATGGCATCAAGTTCAAAATGAGCAGACATTTTTTGTAAAAGGGAAAAACATCAAAATTTCTCAGTTTCGACATCTGAGATGCACATAGTTTTTGATCAATTTTCAACTAGGTAACTCGGTCGCCATGGGGACAGAGTCGTGTATCTCCCTGATCCTCTAATTTCAAACAAAATGGCCATCGGCAGCCATATTGGACATCCAAAATTGACGAAAGTAGATCTTGAGCGTTGTCATATATATATCTTTGCCTGTGTAAAATTTGAAAACATTCCTGTTACAATTGTGGCTTCCAGAGCCCGGAACATTAAAAATTTCAGACAAAATGGCCGCCGGCAGCCATATTGGACGTTGAAAATTGACGGAAATCGGTCTTGAGCATTGTCATATATATATATATATCTTCGCCAGTGTAAAATTTGAAAACATTCATGTAATAATTGTGGCTTCCAGAGCCTGGAGCCTGGAAAAAATATTGGACAAAATGGCTACCGGCAGCCATATTGGACATCCGAAAGTGACAAAAATCGGTCTTGAGCATTTTCATATATATATCTTCGCCTGTGTAAAATTTGAAAGCATTTCTGAAAATAATTGTGGCTTCCAGAGCCTGGAACATAAAAAATTTCGGACAAAATGGCCGCCGGCAGCCATATTGTGTTGGGATTCTGGATTCTGCTGTCATGTTTAAGTTCTGTGCCTGGCTCAGCCATGTATGCTTTTTGTGTATAGTGACCACTGCCTGCCTTATGACTATTCTTAGGATTGTGTTTTGTGTTTTGGCAATTTAGATTTCTTGTTTTTCATGTTAGATCATTTGGTTTCCATGTCATGTTTTCATTTCCATGCTTTGCACTTTGTCTCCCCTGTCTTGTCATGTGTGTATCTTTGCTCACGGTCCCTTGTCTTGTGTGCCACTCATTCGGGTGATTTATTGGTTTCTGGGTTTCAATCTTCTTTCATTATCTCGTGTTCTTCCTTCCTCTCTCTTTAACTGTCTTACTAACACATACTAACAGTTTATTGTTTTTGCTAGATACTAACCCACACTAACCTTGTATATTTGGACTAACTTACTAACAAGCACTTGGGATTGTATAGCTGCACTTACTAATTGACTAATGATCTCTCAGCTGTCGCCCAATTCTAGTCTCCGCCTCCTTGCCTATCCCTAATTATCTCTGCTGCAAGTTTCTGTGGTTTTCCACTTATACTCTGTGCTTTCCTTTTCTTTTATCTTGGCACTTTAGTACTCCTTAACCGGAGCTGTTTGTATTTAGGTTTGTCTTGTGATCCCTGTCTGCGTTTTGGCTACAGCCAAATTCATGTAATTAGTTTATCCCTCATGTGTCTCTCCCTAATCATTGTCACCATTGATTGCACCTGTTCTCCCTGGTCATGTGTTCTCCTGGATGTGTATATAAGATGTCTGTTTGCTTCACACTCTTGTCAGATCGTTCTCCCTAGTTTTCTCGTGCCACGTTTCTCGCCTTGATCTCTCAGTGTTTATCTTTCTGACTGGACCGTCTTTGATATCGAGCTTTGCCTACTCCCTGTACTTTTGCCGCATTCTTGTTTTTTGACCTCTTTTGCCTGACTACGATTTTTTGTGATTGGTGCCCTGTGTATGACTCTGGATTTCGCCCTTTGGATTCTGATTTTGGATTGCGGACATTGTACTGTTGCCAGCTCTGTTGGGGGGTTTCCCCCCTCAGAAATAAAGCCTCCTTTTTGCATTTTACTGGTGTTTGCTCTTGGTTCATTTCGTAAAACCTCACATATTGGACTTCTGAAATTAACAAAAATTGGTCTTGAGCATTGCCATATATATATCTTTGCCTGTGTAAAATTTGAAAACATTCTGCTAATAATTGTTGCTTCCATAGCCCGGAACATAAAATCTCTGCAGCGGTGGCGGCGGCCCCGGAACTAAACCATAGCATCTCCCAACTATTGTCGTCGGGGAGATATAATTATATATAGAGTTTAAATGATTTGCCAATCATTTTATTCTGTTTTTATTTACATTTTACATAGTATCCCAACTTTTTTTTGGCACCAAGGTTGTAATTATCATCTTTATTGACCACTTACTAATATGAATACCTTAATGAACGAGTAAACACTTAATTAATGATAGTAAGAGCCATTTGTTTACAGTTACTTAATGCTTACTATTGTAACAATTAGCTGTTAATTAATGCTTAGTACTGTATTGACTAATATTACATCCATCTTATTGATTCCTTCCATCTTTAAATTGTATTCCACCCTTTTGAAGGTGAAATAAGGTAGGTCCAAACTATTTGTCCTTGGGGAGTCTTGTTATGGATTTTTGCAAATGTAATATAACATTCTGAATCTGTTGCAAATTGAAGAGCCTTGACCCAACTTTGCTCTCGAGGGGTTTGGCCACTTTTTAGACTTCTTTTATTCTAGATTCATAGCACAGCATCTAGCATCATCTTTTCCACATCACTTCCTTATTGCAACTTGTCACATGATTATTAGTCCTAAATTGCCCCTTTGCCAACAAGTCTGTGACAGGCATCAGATTTTAACTGAGTGAATTATATAATGTGGTAAGGTTTTAGTACAGGGTGAATGAACTTTTTTGCATTTCATTTGCATTTTCCACTGAGTGCCGACTTTTTTGGACTTGAGATTGTAGGTAAAACTGCATCAACTCAGAAACAAGAGGACAATAATTTATAATCTGCCATTATTTTGAGTCTAGTGCTTTCATCTCATGAATTCCTCAAAAAAAAAAAAGTTTTGGCAATAAATGAATGAATGAATGAATAAATAAATGCATACATATATACATTCATACTAGCATGGTGCTAAAACATACTTTTGTTAATTACTTCTGATAAATTTTTCAAATCATTCAGCCTCTTGAAAATGGGAGGCGCACTCCTGTAATGCATCAAACACATGATACATACTCAAATGCAACCTTGCAAAATTTTTCAACATGCCCTGTATTATCTCTCCCCTAGTCCATAGGAAGGCTGAAATTTGTGATCATGGCAATTCTTTCATCTACTTTCCGGTTCCTTGTAGTCTTTAACTGGCACAAGGTCACAGTGTAGGCTTTAATTGCTGGGAGTAGTTATGTGCTTTCATGGGCTTTGCCATGATAAATTACTCATTGGTTGAAATGCTAGTCTCTATAAACAAGCTTATCTATGCCCAAAGACTTTAATGAAAAATGACTTGCGAGTATCATTGTTAATCACGGTAATTGTTAGTGTTAAGAGGGCTGGTTTCTGGAGACTCTCTATTATTGATTTAATTTTATACATGAAGAACAATCTGCCACCCTTCCTTTGCATTCTAATTTCTAATAATCTTCCTCATAACTTATTTATAGCTTTGGTGAGTCTCATTCTGGCAATCTGCAGATAAGGATAGAAACCCTTCTTTTACCATTCACGTGTAGTACTCCTGCAAAAAAAAAGGAATGCATAAAATCTCAGGAGATATGTTAAAGGTCAAAATGCAATGTACAGTGACATCCACAGGTTATTTGGACCGTGAAGTTATTATAAAGGGCTTTAATTCCTACAAGGTTCAATTAAATTTAACGCAACTTTCAGACTGCCAGCTTTAATTTGAGGATATTTACATCCATATCGCGCAAATTATTTCTATTATTCACTTACATAGTTCATATCCTGAAATTAAATATTTTAAAATATTTCCATTCCAATTTCCATTTCCAAAATCCTGTTTGAGTGTTTCGATTTATTCATTTCAGAGCAAGCAAAGTAAAGGAATTGCACCTACATGAACTGTTTTCATTCATTTCACATTTCTTTGTATTAATTATAGCTTCTTCACCAATAAATTGGTCATTAGTAAGTTCATTAAGATTGATATATAGTATAGTCATTTGCTGCTTTAGAAATGGGTTCCTAAGCCAGAAAATTCCCTGTAAATGAAGTATTGGTAACACTTTACAATAAGGGTACAAGAATTAACATTAGTTAATGCAGTAATAAGTATTTACTAACAATTAACATTTAAATAATGCACCTGTTAATCATTTACAAATGATGTTCACATCAACTAAGGTATTAATTTATAAATTATGGTTTAACAGTTTGAAGTGCTACATAGGGGATACTTAAGGGATGTTTTCAACTTCACAATAAGGGAAACACAGAAAATTAATAAATATTCAATTATGGTTGCGTAATGCATATTCAGCTATCTAACGCATTACTTACCCGCTAATTAACTGATAGATAATGAACTAAGGTTAATAAATGTTAATTGTTGTACCCTTATTGTAAGGTTTTACCAATTTATTTTTGTATTTTTGTCAAATGTGATTCAAGGCTATTAAAGTTGTGATCCGCTCACACTTTCGATGTGACTGTGGATTTTAATCAGAATGAAGCACCAACAATCGATGATACAAAGTAAGTATCCGTGAATACATTCAGTGTCTGTGAATCTCATTTTGGTTGTAAGTATGGTCATATTTGTTTGCCCAGTACTCAGACTTCATGATTCAGAAGGAAAGCCAAGCCCAGTAGACCTATTGAATTATACATTTTGCATAGAAACTGAGCTTGTCTGAAAATGTAATGTTCTGATTATGATCTTGTAATGATCACCATTTGTACCTTTACCCAATAACCAGGTCTAAGAGAATATATCAGCCTATCACGTGTCATGAGTGGCGCTGTTGTGGTGTTTGCAAATGCTCGGTGTGTCTTTTAGAATGTTATAATTTAGCGTGCCTTGAATTTGCATACGGCTAGAGGTAGGTGGATAATTGACCTAAACTGTTGGGGGAAAGGTTAATAGAACTTGGGGGCCCTAAAAGAGTAGCTGGACATGTGCTTTCATTTAGTTGGAGGAAATTTTGGCATATATAGTTTCAGAGTAATGGATCAGGACGGAAGCACGTATGGATGAATGGACAAGTACAAGGCGATGGACAGACGTATGGACATGGCTTCAGTCGAAAGCCTTTCAACCAACCAACCCTTCGGATGGCAGGGGATAAAGAACCAATTTGGAAAACCCACAGAAAGTAGTTTTTGGAAACTCCCCTCCCACACCCTCCCCTGCAGTGAGCACACTCTGGCCTCACAAACATATCCAACACCCTGCTTCCAAAAATTTCAGGGGAGCACGCTGTGCTGGACTGGTTTTGATTGCCTTCAAAGTACAGGGAAGCTTTATTTTAGCCATTTCAGTCTGATCTTCTGTCAGAAATAATCTGTCCCCTTGTGTCCACAATTATAGCAGCCAGGAATGCATCGTTTTCAATGTATGCTGACGTCCTATGGTGCTCTGGGCCAATCGTTTGGCAAAAGAGCTGTGATCTTTGTCAGCATCAAACACACACTACAGCCATATACCGTAAGTCACCTACAGTAAGCCGATCTGACTGGATGCATTTAGTGGTGATTTTTTCCCCCGTTTCAGTGCACAGACTAGACTTGAAATGTTCTGCCATTCAGAATCACTCAAGTGCAGCATGTTCATTGTTGGCGACATGTCATCGCAAAATGTTTTGAGCTGCAGAGCCTTTCAAAAGCATGTCATATGTGGAGATCCAGCACGTCGCGCAATCAACCATAACCCACTTGAGTACCATTCTTTTAACAACTGATGTTATATTTGGAATGTGTAATTTTTTTTTTTTTTCGCTATGCTTTCAAGATTATGTTTGGCATCTGTTTACCTTTCAACGCATCATCCACAACTAATTGTAAAGTATGTGCTGAACAGTGCACACTTTGTCACACATGTCCCCAAACAACGGAGTCAATTTCAACAATTGGTTCTGGTTGTCATCACACACTCCACTGTCTGCCTCGCTCCTCTCCTTTGGGGACTTCGTTGCATTGTGATTGTTGTATGCACGTCAGAGAGGACACTCACTACTTTTTGCATGTTGGCACGATAATCTGCAGTTATCGAGTACACCTGCTTAAAACTAACATACTCATCCAACATGTTTTGCTCAACAAAAGATATGTGGGTGGTTGTATGGCTTTCAGTAAGTTCCCTCACAGCCAATGTTCTCGACACAATGCGCTCCACATTGGCGTATAGCATATTGGTGCCTCGGGCAGAGCAGTCTCGGTACTTAGCACTGTTCATTTTCAGTATACAGCATAAGAGGCCTTCCACTTGGTTCATCAATGAGCAGTTGTCTTTCACTCTGGTGACCTCTGACACCTCGTGCATGTTGGCCGAATTTGATTGTAAAACCATTTCCAATGGCTTGTTATAATGCAACTCAAAACTTACAGCATCATACTAGGAATAAATACATATTTTCAATAAACAATCGAATTCACAAGTTAAACCTTCAAATAAAGAGTTGTTGTAGTGTTTTCAGTATAGTAGAGGATGAACAGACTTTTCAGATCACTTCATTTTTATTTAATGAACATTTTCTATATGCTAATCTTTTTGGAATTGCGTTTATAATATCTTATGCTCTTGTTAATAAATCATTGAAACCACATGCAACCTCTTGCTAGCTTAACAAAATTTCATTCAGATGATGAACTTATTGATCATTTGATTAACTGACTGATAAGACGGGCGACCTGCTGCAGTTACAATCCACACCAATCCCTCCTGCTGACTTTCAGGGTTTATTTGGCTGTACCAGCCACACACCTGATCCAAAATGTTTTGTTGCAGGTGAAATAGGAATGGGTGTAATATTCCTGCATTTCATGTTAATTAATTATCCCTCCTGCAGTTAATCCCAGCTCTCGGCTCCCATGTTCCGTGATGTCATGTGATTAACCTCCCACAGTCTGGGGATTCTCTACAAGATCATTGCTTTGTTGGCGATATAATCATTATTAATTTTGTGCCCGCGTTTCATTGACATTGTTAATTACTTGTCAGTAACCAGCTAATGTTGAATCAGCCTCCTTGCTTGGCTTCCTAACAGATGCAGTGGGATCTGAGTTGGTCTCGGATTCCTGGTCGACCCCCACACCCCAAGCTCTTTTCCCTCCCAGTGCGCTCTGATGTGACTGCACTGCTACCACTCATAATTAATTATTATCTTTTCACCGAAAAGATTTGCTCCAGATCAGAGCCTTTCTCCATCTAATTAGATGGCTGCTTCAATTATCTGGAGCAGGGAAGCGGTACTCACTTGTCAATAAATCAGCAAAAGCAATGGAAGCTCATTAGGGCTAAATTTCAGAAATTATCCTATTTAGAGGCATGCCAATAACCCAGCTTAAAGAGTAGAATACTGCTTTTGCACTTCTCTGTGTGTATTTTTCGGAGGGCTTTGAGCTTTGAAGTCTTCTTACAGTGATGGAGAGACCGAACAAGGAGTATTATACTGCAGAGTAAATGGGTGGTTGTGCGCATGCCATACATAACCAGGGGAATAGCCAAAGTGATTTAAACTCAAACGGGACAAATTATTGTTGGCCTACCAATATCAGGTGCATGGTGTAAAAATTAGTTCTTGGCAAAGAAAGGAGGTGCATGTAATGAAAGGCACTTGCCTCCAA
Organism: Gymnothorax reevesii; assembly: GCA_029721435.1. Classification (NCBI taxonomy): domain Eukaryota; kingdom Metazoa; phylum Chordata; class Actinopteri; order Anguilliformes; family Muraenidae; genus Gymnothorax; species Gymnothorax reevesii. The sequence goes on from CM056579.1 coordinate 108,725,327, forward strand.
CACTAAAAAGAAATGGTTTCCAGAAGAAACAACCAGTTTTGTGATGGCCATCTCAGTCGCTGGACTTCAACCTGGTCGAAATTCAGTCCAGAAGTATAAATCCAGGAAGATTGTGAAATGTTCTACTTGGAAGACTAATGCACCACCAATCATTTTCAACAACCTTGTTTGACATATCAGGAAGAGCTGTTGTTTTGGATTCCCAGTCCTTTAATCAGTCATACTGCTTAAGCTGATCCAAATTTGAGGCATAATTTTGCTTGCATACGTTAAGGAAACCAATAAAATTTTTTATTAAAAAGCCATCAGTGCACACCAATCTTTGACATACAGGGTGGTCGCAAGACTTTTTCTTGGGTGAATGTTTCTGGGTGGTTGAGAGGGTGTCTTGCAGTGGTTACTCGCGTGTACAGGGTGGATGTCGTGTGTGTTTGGATGATTGGAAGGGCATTTTCTGGTGGTAACTAAAGTGTTTTAGGTGGTCGCTAAGCTGTTTCTAAATGGGGGCTAGGGTGAACAGGGTGGTTGCTAGGGTTTTTCTGGTTGGTTTCTAGGGTGTACAGCATGGTTACTTGGGTGTTTGTAAATGGTTGCTAAGGTCTTTTTAGGTGATTGCTAATGCTTGCAGAATGGTTACGAGGGTATCTTTGGGTGGTTGTTAGGGTGTTTTTAAATGGTTGTTAGGGTGTTTTTTAGGTGGTTTCAAGGGTGTACCGGGTGGTTCCTAACCTATTTTTCGGTGGTTGCTCGAGCACACACGGTGGTTGCTGTGGTGTTTTTAAGCTGGTCGCTGGCGTAACCACCCAGATGGTGACAAATGGGTGTTAGGGTGTTTTTGGGCAGTTATTGGGTGTGCATGGTGGACGCGATGGCGTTTTTAAGTGGTTGCTAAGGTGTGTAGAGTGGTTACTTGGGTGTTTTCAGGTGGTTGCCAGGGTGTTTTTCATCAATATCCAAAATCAAGGTTTTGCCATGGCTATCTCAGTTCCTTGACCAAAACCAAATAGAAGACCTTTGAGAAGAGCTGAAGAGGAGGATCAATAAATGTTGCCCTTGGAACTTGACGGATCGGGAGAGATTCTGCATAGAGGAAAGGTCTCATGCCGTTGCCATGTCTTCTTTAACCTCATTATACACTGTAGAAGATGACTCAGACCTGTTATCTTGCCAAGGAGAGCCTGCCCTGCACATAGAATTAACTGATGGGAATTTGATTTTGAATTAAATCCCAAGACAATAAATAATAAAAACATACACTCATGACCAGTTTTTTTGCATAGTTATCAAGGGTGCCAGTATCAGAGGATGGCACAGTAAATTTTTTGAATGTGCCTCCTGCTAGCCTGAACTTTTTTTTTCATGATGGGAATGAGTGTAAGCCTAAGCAGAAAGTGTAACCGTGTTTTGCGGTCTGGCTAATCAATATTTCAAGTCTTTTTTTAGAAAGGCTGAATGCTGTGTTCACCACACAAAAGAAGAAAAGGACCATCCAGGCTGTAACTGGGAAGAAAACCAAAAGCCGTGCATTACTGTTAGATAATGCAAGAAAGTATACTGAGATATTGCAGTAACATGTGCTGCTTTCATGATGACATCTTTTCTAGGGACACATGCATATTTCAACCAGACAAAGTAAATAAGCATTTTTATGCGCATTACAAAAGTATGGCTGCCTGAGCTGGGGGTGCGAGTGCTGGAATGCCCTGTCTGCAGTCCTGACTTGACCCCAATAAAAAACATGCGGCATATATTGAAATGCAAAATGCAACAGCAAAGACCATATATTGTTACATACCTTTAGACTTTATTGCAGGAATAATGACACCATATTATAACTGAAACCCAAGTATCTTCTGTCGATAAACATTTATGGATTGTAGTGAAAATAAACGGCAACGTTACAAAGTGGTAAAGACTTTGCTGTCCCAGATTTATTTGAAATACTGTATGTTGCAATAATCAAAATTGATTCATGTGATTAAATAAATAATGGGCTGTTGCGTAGCTTTCAGAGTAATATAGGTCAAATATCATTTACAGATCACGGCTATCAGTTTTAATTTTAATTTAATACACTGCCCCAACTTTTTTTGATCTGAGTTTGGTATCGTCCTTTCGTTTTAGAGACTTACTGAGCAAGTGCTGCTGGTTAGACACATGCTGCTCATAAACATTCAAATTATAACCAATCACCTATCTAGATGTTTTTGTGATCAGTAATTTTACTTGATTACAAGTCTAATGAAAGCAATTTCCATTTTACAATTCTGTCCACCCCCTGCATATGTTGATGATGTCTTTTTTTGTTTGTTATTTTAACCCTTCATGGTAAAAAAAAAAAAAACGATGATATACGTTTTGTGCTAGCAAGCTGCAAATCTTCCGGTTTTGCAAACAAAAGATTTTTTGGATTTTTGCTTCAAATAAATGTTATTTTTGAGTAAGATATGTGATTAAAGTTCATGTTGAATCATGTAGTTTAATCAATCTGGAACCTTGTGCTGGGACAGAGTCGTGTATCTCCCTGATCTCCATGAGAGATCACTTGCAAATTTTTACAGCCGCAATGTTACTGTTTTTACTCTTGGTATGACATTAATATGCATCCCTGTACATGTATATAAATATATATAGTACAGGCCAAAAGTTTGGACACACCTTCTCATTCAATGCGTTTCCTTTATTTTCATGACTATTTACGTTGTAGATTCTCACTGAAAGCATCAAAACTATGAATGAACACGTGCAATTATGTACAAAACCCAAAACCAGTGAAGTTGGCACGTTATGTAAATCATAGATAAAAACAGAATACAATGATTTGCAAATCCTTTTCAACTTATATTCAATTGAATACACTGCAAAGACAAGATGTTTAATGTTCAAACAGAGAAACTTTTTTTTTTTTTTTTGCAAATAATCATTAACTTAGAATTTAAAGGCAGCAACACACTGCAAAAAAGTTGGCACAGGGGCCCTTTTACCACTGTTTTACATCGCCTTTCCTTTTAACGACACTCAGTAAATGTTTGGGAACTGAGGAGACCAATTTTTGAAGCTTTTCAGGTGGAACTCTTTCCCATTCTTGCTTGTTGTACAGCTTAAGTTGTTCAACAGTCCGGCGTCTCTGTTGTCGTATTTTACGCTTCATAATGCGCCACACATTTTCAATGGGAGACAGGTCTGGACTACAGGCAGGCCAGTCTAGTACCCGCACTCTTTTACTACGGAGCCATGCTGTTGTAACACGTGCAGAATGCGGCTTGGCATTGTCTTGCTGAAATAAGCAGGGGCGTCCATGAAAAAGCCGTTGCTTGGATGGCAACATATGTTGCTCCAAAACCTGTATGTACCTTTCAGCATTAATGGTGCCTTCACATATGTGTAAGTTGCCCATGCCTTGGGCACTAATACACCCCCATACCATCACCTTGAACTTTGCGCCTATAACAGTCCGGATGGTTCTTTTCCTTTTTGGTCCCGAGGACACGACGTCCACAGTTTCCAAAAACAATTTGAAATGTGTACTCGTCAGACCACAGAACACTTTTCCACTTTGCATCAGTCCATCTTAGATGAGCTTGGGCCCAGCGAAGCCGGCGGCGTTTCTGGGTGCTGTTGATAAATGGCCTTCGCATTGCATTGTAGTTTTAACTTGCACTTGCAGATGTAGCGACAAACTGCAGTTACTGACAGTGGTTTTCTGAAGTGTTCCTGAGCCCATGTGGTGATGTCCTTTACACACTGATGTCGGTTTTTGATGCAGTACCGCCTGAGGGATTGAAGGTCATGGGCATTCAATGTTGGTTTTCGGCCTTGTCGCTTACGTGCAGTGATTTCTCCTGATTCTCTGAACCTTTTGACGATATTACGAACTGTAGATGATGAAATCCCTAAATTTCTCGCAATAGCTCGTTGAGGAATGTTGTTTTTAAACTGTTCGACAATCAGCTCACGAATTTGTTCACTAAGTGATGACTCTTGCCCCATCCTTGTTTGCGAATGACTGAGCTTTTCAGGGAAGCTGCTTTTATACCCAATCCTGGCACCCACCTGTTCCCAATTAACCCGTTCACCTGTGGGATGTTCCAAATAAGAGTTTGATGAGCATTCCTCAACTCTCTCAGTCTTTTTTGCTACTTGTGCTAGCTTTTTTGAAACATGTTGCAGGCATCAAATTCCAAATGAGCTAATATTTGCGAAAAACTACAAAGTTTACCTGTTCGAACATTAAGTAACTTGTCTTTGCAGTGTATTCAATTGAATATAGGTTGAAAAGGATTTGCAAATCATTGTATTCTGTTTTTATTTACGATTTACTCAACGAGCCAACTTCACTGGTTTTGGGTTTTGTACTTAACAAAAAAGTGTGAAATACCTGTAACTGAAAACATATCTTATATTATAGTTTCTTCAAAGTAGCCACCCTTTGCTCTGATTACCTCTTTGCACACTCTTGGCATTCTCTTGATGAGGTTCAAGAGGTAGTCACCTGAAATGGTTTTCACTTCACAGGTGTGCCTTTTTAGGGTAAATTACTGGAATTTCTTGCCTTATCAATGGGGGTGGGTCCATCAGTTGTGTTGAGCAGAAGTCAGGTTGATACACAGCCGACAGCCCTATTGGACAACTGTTAGATACATACATAATTCTACACGTGTTCATTCATAGTTTTGATGCCTTCAGTGAGAATCTACAATGTAAATAGTCATGAAAATAAAGGAAATGCATTGAATGAGAAGGTTTGTCCAAACTTTTGGCCTGTACTATATATATATATATATATATATACATACATACATATATATATATATATATATATATATATATATATATATGTGTGTGTGTGTGTGTGTGTGTGTGTGTAAATGTGGCCCAAAATGTGAAGAAAACATAAAATCTGCAAAAAAAATTTTTGACAAAATGGCCGGCAGCGGCCATATTGGATGTCGGAAATTTCCGTGAATTGATCTTCAGCATTGCCAAATAAACATCTTTGACTAGGCTAATTTGGAGAAAAATCCTATAAAGGTTGAAGCTTCCAGAGCCTGGAACAGAACATCTCTGCGGCGGCGGTTGCGGTGGAACATAACCACAGTATCTCCCAACTGTCGTTGTCGGGGAGATACAATAACAAAATGAATTTAACATATGAAGAATTTGTTTCCAAAATGCAATAAGAGCCAAAATTTCAAAAATTGAGATAATGCCATAGACCGATAGCCCTGTGCTTCTTACACATGGTGCAGAAATCCATTTTTTTGAAATTCATACTATAAGGTGTATTTTTTATGGTCAAAGTTTTTGTTTTTCTATAAAATACAATAGACGCCAACATAGAAAATGCTGATTTACTCAAAAAGAGTAAAGTTGAGTAAAGTTTGTTTCCAAAACTCTTCACACATTATTGAAATAATGCATTTAAAGTCCCTGTGAAGTCAAAATTGATGTTTAACTTTTTTAGTCACCTCTTGCTCTGTGCGTCACCTTCACCCTAGCACCTGGTCCATTATATTTTAGTGTTTACCATTACCATAACTCCTGCACCTGCGAGCATGAGCTACCTTTGCGTCCAATGAAAACATGATCTAGAATTTTTATGTCCCTCCCTACAATCATAAATCCTTCTGTCATTACCAACTGGCATGTTTCCCTTGGAGCCTACAAGCTAGCTAGCAGCTACTTGTCCTCACTGTATTTTTGGTTGTCCGAGCTCCCGCAGTCTTTCCTTTTCATTTTTGCAATTGGTAAATTCCAATGAAACAGCTAGCAGTGTCACGGGTTGAATCTGCGTATCTTTAATGCATTTTTAAAATGTTTTAAAATAATCTTTTATGCTTCACTGTGTTTAGTTCAGCATTTCACGTATTAGTTCCTTTATTTGAATTTCACCGGTCACAATGCAAGAGCTTTTCCTTTTTCCTCATTTGCGCGCTCACCTTCCCCTTTCTTTTTTCTCATTAGCACGCCTATACCGTCATTTGTAACCACACCTCCCTGCAAGCTGTTCCCTTACTCTCACCTGTTTCCTCTTGTTCATCGGCTTATTCTCTCCTTTATATTCTCCGCTGTCACACCCAGACAATGTGAGTTTGTTTGCCAGTTCTTTCTGAGTCGACCTATGAGCCTTTTCAAGTTTTTTTTAAATTTTTTTTAGATCTTTAGTTACTTTTTTTTTTTTTTTGGTCCCTGAATGATTCAGCCCAGTCTTTTGGGTATTGTTGCTCTGTGCATGATCCTTGCTGGCTATTTTGATTACCCGTGTGGCTTCTTCCTCAAACATAGCATACCCATTGCATGGTTACTGATCTCTGGACTGTTCCTGGGTAAGGAATTAGACTTCCCTGCCAGTGCTGCAATACTACTCTTGTGTTCACGAACTGAGAGTACAACCAAGGCTTTGACAACGTTGCCAGCCGAACTGTCAACCACAGTGGACTGCTGTGGAGAAGGATGGGACCACAGTTTTGTTGTGCAGTGTGTAGCTGACTGACAGTCGTAAATTTCGCCGAGCGCATGGGAACAGCCAATAGGTTATAATTATATTACCCTGCCTTTGTCCAGCATTAAGTTGTCCTCTGTTTCCATCGCAGTTAGTTCTCAGGTTCATGGTCATTTTGAGTCTTGGCTTGAAAAGTTTACAAAACTACAATGCTCCATTGCTTTGTGTACAGTAACGCCCCTAAAAAATAATAGAGCATTGATCAAACTGGAAAAAACCATGTCGTGAGGGGGCCAGCAATCAGGGTTACAAACGCCGTCTGGCTGATGTGGGAGGGTGGGCGGCACCCACTCAGGCCTGCTGGGCGCTGACCAATTGGAGCAGACTGGGCTTGCCAGGAGGCGGGCTGTCTCCCTATAGCTTCCTGTTTTTGAAGTTCATGGGAACTTCAAAAATAAACTAAAGAGCCACGGCGGGTTTCCCCAAAGCCTCTTAAGGCTAAGAACCTCTTTAAATGACTCTCAGGAACGTTCTCAAAATAACGTGGGATCCCAAACATGTTCGTAACTCGAGCGTCTCCTTATTTCGCTCTAAACTAACCCATGTAATGAGAGAACGTCCGTTGCTTAAGAATCTTTTAAAAACACTCGTTAATCCTGAGATCCAACGTTATTGGGAAACCCACTGCTGTACAATAAGACACAATAAGAGCACAAATAAGACACAATTACAGGAGACAAACAGTATAGGTATAAAAATTGAAAACCAGGGAATGCTAATCTGTTAAGATTTTTTTTTTAATTAAAAAAAAAAACATTTTCGCACAGGCAGAGGACCTAATGTGCACTGGAAGGCTGTTTTATAGTTTATTAGATCAGCAACTGTTCACACATACAGTAATTAATTTTCATTTTTTAAGGACCTAGGAAAAAGCAGAGGCAACTTAGGACCTATGAGTCCTGAGGAAAACATATAGAAACAGACAGTTAAAGCTGTAAGTTGGAGCCAGACTTTAAATGCCTTAAAAACAAATAATCTAGCCTTAGAATAAACTCAGTATTTACCTGCCAGCAAATGGAGAGCAGTTAAGACAAATTTAATGTGATCACGTTTTTTTCACAAATTAAATTCTAGCAGCCATATTCTGAACAACTTGCCAATCAGATAGTGAGGCTTGGCTGACCCCTGTGCACAGAGTATTGCAAATGTCAAATCTCGATGAGATAAAGGCATGAATCACCAAAATATTGAAACAGGAAATTCTGCACTTTTGCTATAATTCTTAGTGGGTAAAATGAGGCGCTGATGACAGGGCTAACTGGTCTATCAAATTTTATGGCCAAGTGCAAGCATTGCATTGTGGACCTTCTCATCAGTGGCAACAAAATAATGATGTATTCATCCTACATGTTTTGTGTCCAAACATTACCCTATTTTTTTTTTTTACATTTTGGCCCGGGCTAAAGGGATTAAATTCTGATGCGGTTTCAACCACCGTATCTGCTTTGTATTATAAACCCTCTGTATAAGTATATGATTTCAGTAAGAAAAAAAAATTGTTAAATATAAAATGAAGGATTTGTTAGATGCACAAAGGACTTCCTGTGGGCCAGCTGATTTGACAAATATTGCTTTAGATGCATTTCTCATGCTTCATAAGCATTCACATAACCCAGCAACTGTGTAATTGTACATAGTGCAGCATGTTTTGAAGTAAATTTACTTTAAGTTGTGAAATATCCATTAAATAATCTCTAACAATATAAGAATCTAATGCAAGTCAGCTTTACCTTATGCTGAATTTCTGATTTTACTGTTGTGTTATAAAGTATGGCTTCACTAGAGCAGCATTCTGAACTGCAGCTCTGCAACCCGCCCAGAGGGAAGCCACAGGCCTTTAATGCATATTACTTAAAGATAAGTTCCTCTTAGTCTGCACTTGTGCTTAAGTTACTAAGCTGAATTCGATACTCCCTTATGTTGCAGGTAGAAAGCTAATGTGTAAACAGGGCAAAATATCGGAACTCATTGCATTTCATTTGTTCCGGATCAATTCAGATTGACTGCATTAAACATGCAAATGCATCTTAGGCCGAACTTTCCATTCTCCCTGCTTGGCGGTAGTCCCAGAACTCAGACTATCTACCACAGCCTCTTCCCTCACTAAACTATGGGTCTGTGTTTGGCTCAATTTGTGCAGAATGTGTTCATCTTTCCCTCACGCGAAGCCATAATAAACACGAGGTTCGTTGAAAGCTGAATTCATGTGTGCACGCATGTTATATTAAATAATTACGGTATATTGGTTCAGTATTTTATGTATTTTCTCAACCGATGTGTGCACATACTGAAAAAATGCTGATCTTTTCTCCTTTGTCCCCGAGCCATTTTGTTGAGCAGATAGTACTTTAAGTCAAGTCAGAGTTTTTATTGACTGCTGAAAAACACTGGAAGAAATCGGCGCACATTTGATCTTCATAGCATAGCGGAAGTCTTCCCTTGCTGATGCGTTTTCTTTGGCGTCTCACACTGACCTTTTTTTAGCACAGATCTCATAGAGGGAAAAACTCTTTTAGATTGACTGCGTCAGATCAAAAACATTTATCCACATCTGATGGATATTATGAACCTCAAGTGCACTTATGCGAAAGTCTTTTGCTCCATACTCCCACTAGTTTTTATTCATCCTTATGAAATGCCACCTCTGAGTAGCACCTCTGATATGCAACCATGGATCAAAGTGACCAGAGGCACTTATCCATCAGGAGGGTAAAAAATAATGACAGAGGGGCCTGAGGGAGAGTACTTTGCATGCGCGGTAGAAAAAGAGGAGAAAATTGCGCAAGTTTCAAATTACGTTCGGCAAACAATTAGTGACCATGTCATCAATCAATAGCTTATCCATGAAAGAGGCTGGACAAAGGGTCCCGCCAAATCTGAGTTGGAGCACAGTGGCACATGCTGTGAGACTGTTTTGGAATTAGAATAGGTAAATTACTATGTTACACCACTGTGTATTTCAGTTTTACTAAACTGACCTGCTGGCAGAACAAAGAGTTTATTGTAATGTGGTTCTTTGATCAATTACATTTATGTAACCATCATAATGTGAATTGAAATTTATTGCATTTATTTTACAGAATCCACCGACTGCCACACATTGCTGACTGAGGAAAGATCTGCGGTACTGAATAGGAAGTTGTCTTTCACACACATTTAATGGTGTCTAATCTTTACACTAATGCACTTCATGTGAGAACTTTTGATTTACATGAGCAGCATTTGACTGTATTTTTGTCGTCTCCAACATATACCCAACGTTATATATATACCAGTAATGAGTGGAACTCTTTCTGACGCAATTGGGTCTTCACACCTGTTCCTGCGCAGGCCCTGATAATGATAATGATACTACTACTACTACTACTACTAATAATAATAATAATATTAATAATAATAATAATCTCTTTGAAAAACAATAGCTTAATTGACTGGACAGTGCTCAGGCTGCTAATAGTAATAATCCTGACAGAAACACTATGTTCTTTGCACATTTAGTAGGGTCTTCACACCACTTGGTGTTCAAGTAATGATAATAATAATAATAATAATAATTATAATTATTATTATTATTATAACCAATTGCAAATTCAGTTTGTTTAACTGGTTGATTTATAAGGAGCCAATTATTTTTTCACATTGGGCCGGGGAAAAATTGGACAGATTATTTTCCTTCAATAAATGTAATGGACATTTAAAAAAAAAACTGTATATTGTGTTTACTCAAGTTATCTTTGACTATTTTTAAAACTATTTGATGGTCTGAAATGTTTAAATGTGACAAATATGAAAAAAGGAAAAAATGGGAAGGTGGATAGTACTTTTTTGCAGCACTGTGAAGTTTCCTTATATAGCACCTTTCACAAACACCCCTGTCAAATGAATACAAAGCCTAGCATCAGCTATTTTGGCGGTTTGTAAGCAGTCAAAGATAGATTTACTAAGGTAGGCAGAGAGAATTAGAGGAGTCCCAAATGTGATGAGATAAAAGCATTTAACAGCATCTCAATTTCACTTCTTGACACAAAAGACCCGTGTTCACCTAAATTTCTTAAGTGAAAGAGACATAATCAAGTCAGCGTCCTGATATGAGCATCTAAACTCATGGGTTGGTCAAAAATCACATCAAGATTATACTAGAATAGACTGAGAAGATGAGGTTAAGGCACCAATGTTCTGCCTGATCGCTGAGTGAAGGTTATTGGGTGCAATAATCAAGACTTCAGTTTTATCTGCATTTAACTGGAGAAAATTATTTTCCATTCAGGTCCTAATTGCATTTAAACTGTTGTTCAATACTGCAATCAGGTTCCACACAAACCTGTGACTTCTCTTGCTCTCCAAATTTTTCCCCTGCCTTTAGTCAATTTGCAAACTACTATCACGAATACCATCAGCCCTTGTCCTTTTTCCAGTAACACAAATTAGCTTCTTCTCCACTGCAGAGTAGCAAATAAAACACAATGTACAGTCAGTGTACTTTGCATAATAAAGCTATTTTTCACCTGAAGAACCAATATGCTTTGAAACTTCTGCCAAAGGTGCCATTTTAAAAACTCCCAGCTGTAAAGTCATAATCGATCAGCCGCAAGGGCTCTTCTGCAATAGGACTCTGTGACATTAAACTGTTGTTGCAGGACACTGTAGTAGGCCACCGTTAGCCTTCTCTATTGTTAGGATGTTGTTCCATCTCATGGCTCGTTCAGACAGTGATGCAAACCTACTGTGTATGGGCAATTTGGCTTAGAGGGACACTTAAAAAGGTAACTTACTGATAATTACACTGTACATAGTTGGCTCTACATAAATAAGTTGGGCACAAACCATACACATTTTTCCACAGCAGCTCAAGATATTTGAGAATTTATCATCACCATGGCTTCCCAATACATTTGCTATAGAGACAACAACTAAAACAATATATTGTGCCAGCTCCCGGCTCCAGACATGCTCTTTACCCTGTATGGATTTGTGACATACAACAGTCATGCTAGTGCATTAGAGCATCGCTCATATTACTGGGAAGCGGGCTGGTCTTGATTGTAAAGCCAAATGTTTTGTGGAAAACTCCCTGCTGGAGCCAGCGTCCTGACGCCAGAGACGTCAGCGGTTACATATCCACGCACTTGCGTACATTCATGACTTTGACTTTCAGTATAGTTCGCTGGCAGAGACTTGTCATGCTGCTCCAGCATCTCACTAGAACTTAAACTCCTTTGTGTGTACGTGAGCGTTGATGACGATAAATCACACACACACACACACACACACACACACACACACACACACACTCACACACACAATTATAACACATCCAAATACCGGGTATGTTCATGGAACAGTCCCTTGGAAGTCCTTTGATGCCTGAAGTCAATAAATTTGTTAATTACACCCGAAGTCGCAGCAGTTCTCTTACCGGAGCACATAGCCAGTGAGGAGGCGACTAGCCATCAACACACACATCCGTCACAAGTTTGTTCCGTGTACGGACAACAAAATGGTCAAAGCTTGAGCCGTAATTTCACTCTTTACCTGCAAATGCAGTAAGGGAGACATAACAGCGATGAGTCATCGCAAACAAGACATATAAGTTGACATGCTGGCAAATAAGAATACGAATGTAAGCAGTTGCATTTTCTTCTTGAAGACTTTGAGAGAAATATCCAATCAGAGTCACTGGGTCATCCTTCGCAATGAAGTCTGAATGATGCGGCCATACCGTCCATTATTTGAACCAAGCAATCAATGTCAAACAAGTCTCTTTCTAAAGGCCCATTCACACCGGGGCGGAGCAGAAAAGTGGCACGGATTTGCGGAATATTCGCAGCATGAAAATCGTTAAACCATTCACATCGAAATCCATGCGAAATTTCGCATTCTTGTGTTTCAATTTTGCAAAGCAGAAAAACAAATCTGCGAGTTATAATTTAACCTAAATCAACCATGATAATGTAAGGCGTAGGGTTTAACAAAGGGGAAGACTCGGTGTTCCAGAACTCAGAGGTAAACTTTAATCTCCAGCTAACCCAACATCCAACCGTCCCGTGCACTGCCCGATACACTTCTCCCTCAGTTCATCACCACCCCTCCTTTTCACACCCCTTGACCCCAGTCTCTCCCGGGCAAAATTACAGAGACAGTTAATTCCAAAATAAAAGTCTCACAATAGCAACAGCAGGGATGATAACATTGTTTGTATGTATCTGAACGGTAACGTTAGCCTTGCAGTCTACTTTTACACTGAAGTAGCCAACAAACATTTTCCTTCTTGATGTCCGGACCTGGGGGGTATTCCACAAAGCTGGCTAACTGACTAAGCCTGGCTTTGTCACAAAGTAAAACCTGGAAACTATTCAAATATGGAACATGGACTGAAATAAATACAGCTTTCCGGGTTTTACTTTGTTCAAAACCCAGGCTTACTCACTTAGCCAGCTTTGTGGAATACCCCCCTGGAGCTGTTTCAATAAACTTATCCAACCCAGATGAAGCTTCATCATAATTTGCACCTCAGCGACGCACAGCTCCGTGATTTGGCGCTCAAATATTCAACATATGAAAAAGTTAATCGAAGAAAAAAAACTATGATTTGCTAGATCTCTGACTGCTATTAAAAAGTAGACTAACTGCGCACATAGCTATAAGATGACACGTTAAATTTAAGTGTTAACTGAATATGAGCTATCTAGCTAATCAAAAGCTTCGAAAGCTGTGACATCAGTTAAAAACAAATCATTTCATTGGCTAAAAGTACAATTTCGCAGGCGGATTTTCGCAGAGGCTTAAGTCCGTGCGGATGTTTTGTCTGCCGCACAGAAATTCCGCCTTGGTGTGCAAGCTTATTAGAGCCCATGGAATTAGCTCCTATAAAAATCCGCGCGAAATAATCCGCACGGAAATTCGCGCTTGGTATGAATGAACAGGCCCAAGGGCGGATTTCACACCAAGCGCGAATATCCGTGCGGATTATTCGCATGAAGCAAATATAGTCATGAAGCAAATCCATGATGCTGACTGAGGCTGGCAGCTTTGTGAGGTGATGAGCAATTGCCTTGGTACAGGAACAAGACGGTTAATTTTGCTGGGTGTTATGATCCAGACCAGCTACTAAAAACAGAGTCAGAGTACAATCCAATAGTAGGATTTATTGATATTAATGTGGTATTGACAGAGCTTAGAGCAGAATGACTCAGTTCAGATGGCACAGGCTTGTTTGCAGGGAGCGTGTCCATGCCTGGGCAGTGGCGTTCTGGGACAGCTGCCAGATGGAGAGTGCATTGCGCCAAGAACAGAACTGTGAGCTGGCAGGACAAGGGAGTTTAGCAGGAATGCAGTCCCAATCCTGGTGACCACAGAAGGCTTGGGAGGTGTCCCTAAATAACTGGGCAGAGGTACATACTGAGGGATGGTTAACAGGATAATGGTCCTAATCCTGAAGGCTGAGAGTAAGGTTTGAGAGCTTGTTCCTATTAATGGAACTGGAAAGAGAACTTTTATATAGTTCTGCATAGTTCCATAGAGAACTCGTAGCCTCTCCCTCCCCGAACTTCAACCATGAACCCTCATCTTGCTGCAAGGCCTACCCAGTTCACAAGACTATTGATATCAAAGTGCACTGATTGGTCATTACTTTGAATTCAGTGGTGCAGTGGCGGGTATACACAGGTATACGGTGTGCACCCACTTTCTTTTTCTGACAATTTATGGTGTGCACACCCATCAGTCAAAAAGCCATTGAAATACACGGGAGAGTGTATCTACTTTCTCCTCAGTGATCTGCCCATCTATCTAACAGAGTATACCCACTTCTCCAGGGACCAGTATATCACTGGTTGAATTAGACTCCAATGTGATAAAACTCACAAATGTGTATTAATTTTGTTATTCTTATACCCTTTTGTTACTGGTTCATCATACTGCCTCATGAAGTTTAGATTGAGCAATAGCCGTAATTTGTATATGCCTTTGTCATATTGAATGTGTGAACTAAGGGGGGGTTAGTGTCCAATTGCTCATTACAATAAAAGTAAAAAATGAAAATGCAGCTGTAGTTGGGAGGGGGGATAAAGGGATTTTACTGGGTAGGGGGAACCCTGAATCGTTGCCAAGGGCAACACATGTTACACCCAAAACAAGCAAGCGGGGAGTCTCTACTCATTTTTTTTTTTCAATTACCTATTTCCACACTGCCGTTCTGTAAATCTTTTCGTTAAAGGATTTAATACAGGAACTCTCTATGGGGTCCCAACAGAACTGACTGGAACAATCGCTGTGTTTTACAAGACAACATTCATAAATTGATTGGTTAAACAGCATTTTGAAGACGTTTTGTGCGGGCATTTTCATCTCCTTGGAATGCTACTGTGACAGAGCTAATTATGCGGCACTCTTTAGCTTGGGCACCCATGCGTAATTTCCTGGTGTGCAAAGCTATTTTGACACTGGTGTGAGACGGATGTGCGGAACGTATAATGCGGAGCCGGGTCGTGGCTCGTTTGATCGCAGTCCTGATTGGAAAATTATCACACGGTAAACACTTTTGCCACGGCGATATTGACTGAACAAAGGAAGCAAATGAAATAATATTGTGTTTTCAGTATTAGCAATACTACAAAATTGATGAAAAATATCCATGTTGTTCTTTGAAATAAATTTACGGTATGTATGAATTTGGTGAATAAATGCTGCAGCCACAGTATATAGCAGTGACCAAAACTAAAACATGGTGTTTTTATTTTGCCCAGTACTACAACACCAGATTCCTCTCAAGCATTGATAGTGGACCATGATTAGTTAATTAGTACAATCAGGTGTTGTACTGCTGGGCCGGAAACACATGAACTGACCGTTTTTTGATAAGATTAAATGCCACTGAAGTTTAATGAGGATTTCGTGGCCAAATGGAAGAGAAAGGTCTGTTGCGAAAACTCAAACAAACAGGTAAAGATATTCCCTCTGGCCAGCCAGGTCCCCAGTGTCCCAGAGACATGCCAATATGACCTTAACCACGATGGAGAAGACCTAAATAAACCGTATTCAGCGGTTACATCAAATAACAAATGGAATTCATTTAACAAGCCATATTTTACCAGTTACAGGTTTGTGTCTTTTAAATTTGTGTTAATAAGCTTTAGTCTGCGATGACAGCAGCATTTAAAAAGGCTCATGATGCCTTTAAGGTTACATTTATGCAAAGACCTAATATTCTAAGGTGAGTGTACAATCACAGTAGGGCAGGCATTTGGCGAACGCGCAATGATGGACCGATCGGACAGAAGATGAGCAAAAAAAAAGTTAACGGAGAAGTATTTCATGAGAGTATGGAGTTAGACGGAAAGACGTGGAACTGTGGACAATAGGGTTATGGCAGAGAAGATGGCGGTAAAAAAGGGTGAAATTGAACGGATTAGCATGAGGCCCTCGGCTTTTGATTACCTCTGACTGGGAAATATTTCAAATCCTCAAGGGTCCCCTCAGATGTTATGATATGGTCAATTCCTCCCCCTGTGTGTTCTCACACCATGGGTCCACAGTTATTGAAATTGAATTGATATTTTGTAAACTTCATTTGCGGATAATGTGATCTGACAGGGACAGACAGTGGACCGAATTGTTTTCAAACCGACTCCAAATGAACCTTATTATAGGGTAAATGCGAATTCGGCGCCCCCCCACACCCCAGACTCCCTCACCTTCTGGGTCCCCTCTTCCCTCACTGCATTGCTGACGGTCGCCCTTATACCTTGAATATGTATCCACTTTCCGGAGTAATTGAATTGATACTGTCATGCGTGGGGCGAACGGAATCGGGGAGCCGCCCGGTCGAAGAGCTCGGGAGATTGAATTGGAACGGAGAGAGAAATTTCCTGGGAGCAGACCCATGAGGTCACAGCGGCTTCATAGGACAGACACACCTCACTGTTCCGTGATTGTACAGACGGGCCCCATTGTCTTCGCAATAATCTCTCTCTGATATAATGCAGACTTTTCCAATTCCAGCCGCTCTTGCCAGACCTCAGATGTGTTACATATTAATTTCCTTCCCCAGAAAATTTGCCCAGCTTTTACTCAAATTCAGTTAGCTGGATTGATGAAAGTGGCAAAAGGATACGACGTTTACTGATTCTCCCTTTTCACCTTTGATTAGTTCCTCTTGTGAGTTATTCCCTCCCTGTCACAGTGCCATTATGCCGCTGGGAGGCTCTGGCTGGGACTCTGGCACGCTGCCGGGGAATCAGGTGAGTAGCGATGGGCCGGGTTAGAGACCTGCAGTGCTATGTTTAGCAGCGAGACATTTGCGATTCTAAGTTATGGTCAGAGAAGCTAAGTTGGTCTTAGCTTAGGAGTAAAGTGTAGCGCTGGGGATTTATTTCAGGGTTCAGTTTAAGACTGAGTTTTGGCATGCAGGCGGTATGATGGTTCATTGGTTAGCACTGTCGCCTTGCGCTAAGGAGGTTCCCGGTTTGAATCCTGGCTGGCCAGGATCTCTCTATGTCAGGTCTGCGTGTTCCCACGGGCTCACATTGATTTCTCCAGGGTTCCCCCACCCTGCAAAACATGCCTCATGGGAACACCCCTATCAGTTCTCCTTACCAAGGCTCTGGCTTTAGAAGTGGAGTTGGTCCCTGGGCCCTGTGCTGCTGCTGCCAACTGCTCTTTAGTAATTATGATGGGCCAAATGTAGAGGAATCAATAAAGTATATCTTATCTTATCTTATAGAGTAAGGTTCTTCGCTGGATTGAATTGCAAGGTTAGCATTTAGCATTGGGTTTTGTTTATTGGTTTCAGTCTAGGAAAAGAAGATTGAGCAATGCATACTATTTGTAATCCTTATGATTGTCTACCATGGTGTGTGTGCTGTGCCAGTCAAGTTCAGATCTGGGTTCTCATTTTGTGAGAGTAAAATATGACGCTCGCTTACAGCAGATAATGTTATACATCCATTTCCAATGTTTTTTGATGGTCACTCAGTACTGTGCGAACATCATAGCCTGCTGAAATTTTTTTATGTTCATGTGACCTTTTTTGTTATTTATTTTTGTATTTTTAGTGTCTTTCAATAGCATGTGAGTTGACTTTTGAGATATCCAGATAATACCAATGCGAAAAAATTAAATCTTACAGTAAACTTATGTATTATATCAAAGAAAGTGACAGATGGTTTTACCGCCAATGAGCCCCGATGTTAGCATTGTCAATGTTCTTTTGATAATGGTATTTCCTTGAGAGACAAAAACAGGAGAAAAAGCCAACCTGAAGAAGAAGTGTACCAAGTTTTCCAGTATTAACCTCAAATCAGCCAATTTTACCAAATCCGCCCACACAGTCCGTCACACTGCCTGTCACATTTATCTAGTTCGTACTACATCAACTGAAGAAGTGGGGGGATTTTTACAAAGGCCCTGTCCAGATGTACACAGATATTTTTAGAAACATTTATTTTTTTATGTTTTTGCCTCCCCCCCATTTTAAATAAAGATTGTTTTTTTTTAAAATACGTTCTAAATTGAACATTTCTTAAAACTCCGGTGTCCGTATGGACATAACGTAAAGATGTTTAGGCAACAATGATGTGACAACTCAATTCGCGCAAGCCCACTTTTGCTTTGTGAAAGGTTCTTCTCTGGTATTGAACATTTGTTAATGAAGATGTTACCGCCACCCACTGGCCCGGCAGACTTGATTTGACAGTTTGGAGTTATTTTGCATTCTCATGCGCACAGTGATTTTGTTAAACAAAGTCGTGTGGACAGAATTTTTTTTAACACAGAGGGGGAAATATCTGTTTTGAAAAGTATGTGGTTTAGTGCGTCCAAGGTCTAAATCAGACATGGTTACTCACCACTGAAGGTCGCTGAACTGATTAGGTTTTGGCGGTCATCGGGTCAAAGGTCAAGATCAAGGTAAGTGGAGGTTGAAAATCTATGAAGCTAAGAAAGGCAGAGGCATAGTAATCAACACCTAGTGTTGAGCAGGACCTTGCCATAAAACTACGGGACAGTGTGACAAAGAAATTTTGTCAGCATTTTTGTTTTATTGTCTAAGTAAATTAGTCGTGATATAGATTTTTATGGTTATTTCTCAAGCTGATTGAAATGATCTGTATAAACTAATTACAGGAATGTCTGGGAATTTGTTACATGACCAGTAAGGTAAGAGCACAATTTTTCCACATCTGCATCATATTTCCCCATGTACAGTGCACAGAAATGACAAAGGTCCATTTCCACTCTGATTTAATCCCTTTGTTAATGAGTAAACATGAGACTAATTGTCTATCCCATGTTAAATAAAATTTTTATGGATACTTACGGAGAAGCATGTAATTATCGCAGTCATAAACATTGACTTTTGTTTGAAAGACGTGACCGTAGGCATGCAATAAAAATAATTATCCCTGCCCCTCTGTCCCCATCATCCTGATCTTCATGCTCACCTGCGACTGTATGTGCGCATATTTTTTTTTCTTTTTTACATTAAATACACTTTGCTTTGCAATAACAGCCAGTCTGTCTGTTCAGTAGACTTGAATTTGCACGAAAGTGCATGGTGTTAGCTGCCTCAACATCACAAAGGAGCTGTGCTGCCACTGTTTTGACAGACTGCACTTCTTATGAAGCCAGCAGAGGTAGGAGCCAGGAATCTGTTCCACAAAATGGGTAGCAAATGGGATAACCTACCAACTGACCCCTTTCCACCTATGATGACAGCACAGCTAAGCTGGAAGACAACATTGTGAAAAGCAGCAGCATACAATTTAGCTGGGATCTGCCCTCACTCAGGATTCATAGCATTGGTAATGCTGTGTATGGTGAGGTCTATGGTCAAACCCCTACCATTTTGGAATAAGTACCATAATAGAAATGAAATTATATAAACAATTAATATTGTTAAATAAACCAAAAAAAGGGCATATTGAAAAATACTTTTGGTGTGTTTTGGCTTTTCCTCGTAGTTACACAAGTTTATTATTTTTAGCAGATACTCAATAGATAAGCCGGTAATATTTCTGTTGATTTATTTGATTCGTTAGTATGTCAAGTTTTCGAAGAAGGCTTTACTCTGCACCATCGTCATCCAAGGGGTGTTAACTGATAATATTTAGAACTTTACACATCTTCACTCAGTCATACCACCACTTAGACATTTTAACCAGTATGCATAATGCTGTTCCTGGCAAATACTCATCAAACTGTGTTTTTTATTTTGTTTAAGTGTTATTTGATTGCTGGCCATCATTTTTAAAACAGTAAATCAATTAATCAATTTTTAACCTTTACCCCTCTTTATGAAATGGCTTTGTTGATGTTGCGGTATGCTGGAGCTCGCGAATGGTGGCCCGAGGACAAATCTATACTTGCTTAATGTTTTGTGAATATTCTATTGCAAGCAGAAAGTAAAGGTTTTACATCTCATCCAATATATGTGCCTCCTAGCTCTTATGCACTTTCACCATTATAGTCATATCACTCATCTGGTGCCGAAATACTGCAATATCAATGACATGCAGGGATGAGAGACGAAGAGAAAAAAGCAGGAAGTAAAAAGACACAATAATAATGATAATAATAATAAATTACGGGCGGGATGATTTCTGAAAAAATGCTCCCCGTAATGATTGTCCCGTGGGCCAGCGATAATTCCATCTCAACCGATTGCATTTAATTTCTTTTTAATATATCTTTTTTAATATTGAAAAATGACACACTGGCTGTTATGACCATAGCGGTAAATGATTCCCAAGCCCATTTCACCGATTCAGGGTAGGGTAAACTTCACCGGATGTTAACTCTTGCTTTACTCTCCCTTAAATAAAGCCCAACAGTGCATTAACTGTCCAAATGAATATTTGTGAAACATAACAACACATTCTCATCCCGACTTGTCATATAGTGACGCTACCTGACCAAGTGTCGATATATGATGCAAAAGGTAGCTTTTGGCGTCTTTAATTTGGCACTTAGGGTTAAGGTTTGAGTTTGGGTTAAGGGTTTAGGTGGTAGGGTTCGTATTAAACTGACTTCAAATAAGGACGTCAAAAGCATCCTTTTGTGTTGTATGTCGACGTTTGGTCAGGTAGTGTCAACATATGATGTCTTGGGATGACACTGGGCTCAACATAAACACAGACACACAAAACTATCACAAGAATGTGCTGTATGGACTGGATAAAACTTGGATGCATTGCGTTCTCGACAAGGAATTGCTTAGGCTAAATTCACAAAGACATGGACCTATATGAGCAAGATTAATTTGCCTGCGATTATTTGAAGCATTCACTGCGTGTGCTTGTGCATGAGTCAGCACCAGACTCCACTGAGCTCACCGTTTGATTGAATCAATTCAAATTCATTTTGGTTCTCTTCACAATTTTAAGCTGCGCAGCCCCTAACAGTCCCGCCCGAACTGGACATTGTTTCATTTTATCTCACTCAGTGGCAATGGGAAATATTCCCATTAGTAATGGTAAAGTGATGATTGTAGTGGTTCAACTGAGGAATACTTCAAGCATTCAGCAAATTTGTAAGCAATTGGTGAACTAATGATTCATCAATAGTGGATAACGAGGATGTATTTTTTACCTGCAGGAGAGGCTACCGAGGCTGTCAGATTCAGCTTCCAGTGATGAAACACACTCTGTCTCAGTTTATTGAGTATTTGGAAGATTTATGCATTTCTAGGATTTATCAATCACAGTCACACCATGATACTTTCCACATAACATTGTTACGGTCGCACATTTTACAGAATGTTAAATCATGTCTCCAAATGGCGTGCAATCTATGCGACTCGTCCACAAATCATACATAAATATTCAAATATAATATTCTGAGAGCACTGAAGATATCAGTGTGACTTGAGGTGTGTTCTGAGACAGCAAATATACATGAAAAAATAAGCTCCATTTTATGAAATATCCTTTCATGTCAGGAGTAGCCATTTAAAGGGGACCTAATATGCAATTTTTCCAAGTTTATATTTTGGTCTTTCACTCTCCTAGAGTACTCCTGATTGCGCAAAGTAAAAAAACTTATTTCGCTCATACTGCCATCCTCAAAAAGCCCCGTTTGTAGTCCATAGTAGTCTCTGCCTGAAACGCCTCATTGGGGTGGCTCTTCCGCTATGGCCCCCACTCCCCGTGTGCCCACTTTCTTCTGACTGGCCAGCTCTGTGGAGGGCGGATCTAGCCAGGACAATGTTTTCCTGGTCTGGCTCCCGAGTGACACTGGAAAATCCTAAAGGAATCGACGGACATATTCTGCAATCTAACGCTGTACATGTGTATAGATCTAATGAAATCAACTTGTTCTAAAACAAAAACGGCAAAAGTGGAGGATGCAGTGCGAAAGTCTGACAGCTCAAGCACAAATTTGCTAGCGGCTACAGTTTTCTACGGCAACAGTTGGTGAGTACAGCGGTTTTACTACTCTGTAACAAATTTGTAGAAAGGCTCGACATACCCAAGTGTAGAACGGACACCGTATAAATCCGGTGGGTCTGAGTTTAGAGGGAAACATGGACAGTGAGGAGCAGCTAAAAGAAGACCAACACTTATGGACTGCTTCGGTGTGTATTAGGACCTGCTGGTTCATGTTGCGTAGCTGTGGTGTGTTGTTAGCGTGGAGAAACGAACAGCTTCCGTGCTGGTATATGACGGAGGGGCGAAAGCTCCAAGCTAAACGGCCTTTTCAGAAATTACCCGTGGTAATGGTGTACTTATTGCTTCAGAATGACCAGCTTTCGTTTGCAAAATGGGCGCATTATGGATAGCGTGCGAGAGCTAGACGGAGCTCCAGTTCTGACATGAACATAATACAGGTTTTACAGACGGTAACTTCCGTCTGCATTAACAATTGCTTATGTGGAGCTTGTAAATCGATCACTTTTACAGGAAAGAATTTAAAATTCAATCGATGGCAATGCAGCGTTTGTTATACCGGACAGGATAAAGCCTGTGCGCTTCCCTATTGCTTCCACCGGTAGTATCAGAGAGCTTGCCCAGACATTGGAGATGTATCAGGCTAACCCCGGTCATGGATAAGTAAAGCGATCGTTTCATAAGCACCCAAAAACGCACCCCAAGCTCTGCAAAATCTACGTCTGGTCTAACTGCAGCCCAACTCGGCAGCCACATACAGCACCTCTCCGTTTAGCTTCAACTGTAGTGGCTACAATCGGGCAACGTTATGATGAAACTGTCACGTTGATGCTTACCGAAGTAACACAAACATACATATCATAATTGCTGCATATAAGTTAACCTGGAGCATTTTTAATTAGCAGATCACGCAAACTAACATGCAGTAACTGATAAGTGGTCATGACTTCAAATGTAATCTGTCGCGCAAAAAGTTTGTTTCGCCTCCAGTGTGAAAGCTGCTTAAACCGGCCATAACGCCTGTATTTGCGTCTTTGCATTAACTATGAATGTAGCTAATCTGTCGCGCAAAAAATTTGTTTTGCATTCGGTGTGAAAGTGGCTTGAAGTGCCCATAACGTATATTCGCGTCTTTGTATTGACTTTGAATGTAGGCTAATTTGTCCTGTGAAAAATTTGCTTCATGTCTGATGTGAAAGCAGCTTGATGGATAGTATGCAACAGCTAGAGAGAGCTCGGATATGTTATGAACATAATACAGGTTTTGCTGACCATAAGTTCCGTTAGCGCAGACAAGTTGCTTATGTGGTGCTTGTGAATTGATCAGTTCTACAGGAAAGAATTACCTATTTAATCTCCACCTTTCTCGGCTTTTTATTAGCCACAACAATTTCTAAATGGGGAGGAAATTATGTCAAGGTAGTGCAGAGAAATCATTCATAAACCCATAGAGCTTCTGCGTTTTGCATTGCTTTTATGGTAGCACCAGAGAGCTTGCCCAGTGGCTCAGACATTTGTAAAGTTTCCGGCTGATCCCGGTCATAGATAAGTGAAGCGATCACTAACTGTAGTGGCTACAATCAGGCAACGTTATGATAAAACTGCTACTTTGATGCTTACCAAAGTAAGTTCCGTTAGCGCAGACAAGTTGCTTATGTGGTGCTTGTGAATTGATCAGTTCTACAGGAAAGAATTACCTATTTAATCTCCACCTTTCTCGGCTTTTTATTAGCCACAACAATTTCTAAATGGGGAGGAAATTATGTCAAGGTAGTGCAGAGAAATCATTCATAAACCCATAGAGCTTCTGCGTTTTGCATTGCTTTTATGGTAGCACCAGAGAGCTTGCCCAGTGGCTCAGACATTTGTAAAGTTTCCGGCTGATCCCGGTCATAGATAAGTGAAGCGATCTCTAACTGTAGTGTCTACAATCAGGCAACGTTATGATAAAACTGCTACTTTGATGCTTACCAAAGTAACACAAGCATACCGATCAGAATTACTGCAGATAAGTTAACCAGAAGCATTTTTAATTAGCATGACGTGCAAACTAATATGTAGTAGCTGGTAACCGAGTGGTCATAACCACAGAGACAAACCCTTGCAATACAGGTTTTACAGAAAGCATATCACTCCATATCACTCTTGCATATTTAGGACACAAACATTAGCAACAGTAACTTGGCTACGTTAGCCGCTGTGCTACAGCCACAATCAACTGGCTATCATGTCAGGTTGGCTTATGCAGTAAAAGCAACTTACAGCTTCTATGTCTGTGAGTCACCGACAGTCACGACCGATACAGGCTTTATCTTCAGATATTTTACAAAGCCCGCGTTTGAGGCCAGTTGTTAGTGTTAACTATCGCTAGTGGTCCTGCAAGCCACCCATAACACATTGGCTTCACTTACAATATTTGCTGTTATATGGTTATATCTCTCGATTGTGAGATCAATCTTCACCCGAGTACCACTCCTCCCAGGGGTTCATTATACTTGCTGTCAGGGCCTGAATGGAAAGCTATGCAAGAATATATTCAGGAGGCTCTGGCTAATGGATTTATTCGGCCCTCCACGTCTCCTGCCGGAGCGGGGTGCTTTTGTGGGCAAAAAAGATGGCAGTCTGAGATCCTGTATTGATTACAGGGGCTTGAATGATATCACTGTTAAAAACCAAAACCCACTTCGTTGATGAACACTGCTTTTGAACGGCTGCAAGAAGTGTTTTTTTTTACCAAGCTAGACCTTTCGGAATGCTTATAACTTGGTTCGGATCCGTGAGGGGGACGAGTGGAAAACGGCATTTAATACGCATGACGGGTTCTACGAATATTTGGTCATGCCGTTTGGATTGGTTAATGTCTCCTCTGTGTTCCAGGCACTCGTTAATGACATCCTCCGAGAGATGTTGGAAAGATTCATCTTTGTCCACCTTGACGATATTCAGATTTTCTCTTCAACTCTCTCGGAGCATAAACAACATGTCAGACAAGTGCTTGAGGCCCTCCTCAAAGCCAAGCCTTTTATCAAGGCTGAGAAATGCGTTTTTCATGCCAAGACAGTTTCGTTTCTTGGCTTCATTATTTCAGAAGGGTCGGTCCGCATGGATCCTGACAAAGTGTCAGCAGTCAGGAATTGGCCTGCCCCTCAAAATTTTAAGGAGTTGCAATGGTTTTTGGAGTTTGCTAATTTTTATAGGAGGTTTATCCATAATTTTAGCGTGGTAGCTGCCCCCATTATCGCACTCACTAAAATGAACACCTCCTCGTTGTTTGCTTGGTCTTTCGGCAGCTGAGGAGTTAAAGAAATGATTTAGCTCAGAACCCATTCTCGTTTTGCCCGACCCCTCCCTCCCATTTGTTGTGGAGGTGGATGCGTCGGAAGTCCGGGTAGGTGCCATTTTGTCCCAGCACCCCCTTTGGGACAATAAGTTGCACCCGTGCGCCTACTTCTCCCGGTCGTCGTCAGCGGCGGAATGGAATTACAGCATTGGTGACCGGGAGTTGTTAGTCGTCAAGTTGGCAGTAGAAGAGTGGCGCCATTGGTTGGAGGGGGCTGAACAGTCGTTTGTGATTTGTGGTTTCTCGGCAGGCGCGGTGGTCGTTGTTTTTCAACCGCTTTGACTTTAACCTATTACCCAGGGTCTAAAAACATAAAGCCCGTCGCTTTGTCGCTGATTCACGACCGCTTCGGTCAGGACTCTATTCCTGAGCCGGTTATCCCTGCAGCTCAGATTGTGGCTCCAATTCAGTGGAACGTTGAGTCTGTTGTACAGGAGGCGTTGAAAAATTATCCCGGTCCTGGTGGGGAGCTGCCTGGCTGTTTATTTGTTCTTTTAGCAGTGCGGTCTCAAGTTCTCCAGTGGGGGCACTCTTCCTGTCTGGCTGGTCACCTGGGGCTTCATCGGACTTAGCAGTTCTTGGCCCAACGTTTTTGATGGCCCAGCATGATGGAGGACATCCAGGATTTTGTAGCGATGTGCTGTATTTGCGCTAGGAAGAAGACTTCCCACCTCCCCCCATCTGGTCTGCTGCGGCCATTGCCCGTCCCTAAGTGCCCGTGGAGCCATATCACTGTTGACTTTGTTACAGGGCTGCCTGTTTCGGAAGGCAACACAGTCATCCTGGTCGTGGTTGACTGTTTTTCTAAGGCCGCCGACTTTATTGCACTGCCCGTGCTGCCTTCGGTGCTGGAGACTGCCCTTCTTGTTGTGGACCATGTTTTCAGGCTGCATGGCATCCCTCAAGATGTGGTTTCTGGACCGGGGCCATGAATTTACAGCCAAATTCTGGCTTGCTTTTTGCAACCAGTTGGGGCCACCGTGAGCCTTTCTTCGGGTTTCCACCCAAAGACTAACGGTCAGACTGAGCGAACCAACCAGTCTTTGGAGAATACTCTTCGATGTTTAGCGGCTGACAACCCATCTTCGTGGAGTCGATTTTTAGCATGGGTCGAATATTCCCACAATTCACTTAGTAACTCCTCCACAGGTCTTTCCCCATTGAGGCTCAGTTGGGTTATCAGCCTCCACTGTTTCCTGAGACTGACAGGGATTCAGAGGTTCCTTTGGTTAATTACTTTGTTTGGCATTGTCGGCCAGTTTGGGCCGGGTCCGTGTTGTGCTCTGGACGGAAACAAAAGACCACCACAGATAGAAGGTGCCGTTCAGCCCCATCTTATCGGATTGGCCAAAGGGTCTGGCTTTCCACGCGGGACCTGCCCTTGAGAGTGGAGTCACGGAAAATGGTTCCCTGCTTTATTGGTCCTTTTAAGATTGTGCGAAGAATCAATCCGATCACAGTCCGGTTGAAGTTCCCTAGATCCTTACGGATCAACCTTTCTTTTCATGTCAGTTAGCACTTGTGTTCAGGCTCCGGTTGACAAACCCCCACCACGGATGATTGAAGGAGGGCCAGTTTACACTGTGCATCATATTTTAGCCGAAAGGCGGACGTGGGGCTCAGTTTTTTGTACAAAATTGGGAGGGTTATGGTCCTGAGGAGCGGTGCTGGGTCCCTTCTTGGGATATCCAGGGTCCTACCCTTATTTCTGAATTCCGTGTGCAGGGCTCTCTGGCAACTCCTGGGGCTGTTCCTTGGGGGGGGGGGGTATTGTCATGGTTTGCGAGGTGTGCGTGATGTTTGGACCTTTCTTTGCGGCCCTCGTCCGGGGACGATATCGAATTCCTGGGCCATCAAATTCTTTACCCAGCTTGTTGATTGAGCTGGGGCGGCGCTTCCCCAGAATCTATATAAGCAGGATGTCCGGCACGCCTCCTTCGCTAGAGTGTCTGTTTTTAGATTCGCACTATAGCTGAATCTTTAGTCAGGTTGGGTATGACTTTCTGTCTCCTTATTGTTGGAGTTTCTTCTCCCTTTTTCTATCTGGCTTTGCTTCCGTGAGTCAGACTATTATACGTCCTTTGGAAGTGTGAGTACTTGCATTTGGTCTGTATTGTTCCCTGTGTTTGTACTGTGCTCGTGCTACTCTCTTTCTGTCTGTCGTTGCGCTTGGCCTCCGTATACTACGGCCATTACAAAAGCCACTTTTAGAGCTCCTCGAAGTAAAAAAAAAATAATAAAAAATCAGTCAACAAATGTGACCAGTGGGATTAAACGTCTTAAACATTGGTAGTTAAACATGTAAAAAATGTTACCTTCCACGACTGAGATTTGTTTAGCTTTGCTGTTGTTAACATGACAAAAAAAACCTTCCACCAAACCATGCCACCAACCTAATAGTATGAGGGTGCATTAGTGCACATTACATGGGTTAACTCACACACCTATGAAGACAACACTGATGCAGAATGATATATACAGGTTTTGGAGCAAAATTTACTGCCTTCCAGAAGGCTTTTCAGGGAATGCCTTTTCAGCAAGACAATACCAAACACCTCATTCTGCTGTCAAAACTGCAACAGTCAATCTCCTAATTTTCCAAACACTTAGAGAGTGTTGTTAAAAGAGGAGGTGATGCAACACAGTGGTAAACATGCCCCTGTTCCAACTTTTTCGAAATATGTTGCTGGCATCAAATTCAAAGTCAGCATATTCTATTAAAAAAAATGTGTCAACATCGATATGTCATCTATTTAACTAATTTCAAGTAAATATAGAGCTTGAATGATATCTACATCATTGCATTCTGTTTTTATTTCCATTTTACACAATGTCCCAGCTTTTTTTGGAAATGGGGATGTACATTTTCTGTCATTTTCTTTGCATTCTTTCTTGGTCAGAGGATTAAAAGGATGGTATCATATTACCCCCCCTTTCCCATCCATTTTGCCGTATTTGTGTGATACATAATACTTGACTTGACATACATTAGTTGTTAAAATTTCTTTTGTTTTGGTTCAATTTGTCAAACGCATCCTGAGTCGCCTCTAAGCCGTCCCCGAGAGATGAATACATTTAAATATCTTTTTGAATCTTAGTTTGTTTAACACAAATATGCTCTGTCTTTGGGAGGCAAACTGAATTGAGTGTCCTCTAAACCACATTTTAAAATGTCCCAAACAATAAAAGGGTCTGTTGATCTTATGTTACGCGACTAAAAATCTGTGATAAAATCCCATGTTCTTCAAAAAAAAAAAAGAAAGTTCAAAAAATGATCCATCTTCCTAGAGCATCTATTTCTGAAGCTTTCAGTGCAATTTTCAAAGCATTTTTAAAGAAGATCATAACTCCCCATGTGTGTTTTTCAACCATGGGAAAGCAATATTAGGTCTCCCCATTATTCCTTTCAAACAGTTTCATCTGAAGGTACAGAGTGTGTCTCGTGCAAACAAAAATAAACTCATCTTTATCTTATAACCAGGTAAATACTTGACTCTTTTTTATCTGCCAGGCCATTACAATTTTAGCTTGCAATATGACCCTCCTCACTCCCTATTACTTACAGACTATGTCTAAAATTTGTAATGTATGTTTACCACGATGTAATCTTCCAATGTATACATAGTGAAGAAGATGGAAGAAATAAAATGCTGCACTGTAGATGCAAATAGTTGTTCCTCCTCTATCCTCCCATTTCAGCCAGAAATATACATTGTTCCTCCATCCAATCCCCTCATGATTCACACAATACTGCCGCCCAGGCCCAAAACCCTTTCTCTTAGAGGAGAAATGAAAAGAAAAACAAAGAAACAAACACCAAACAATACAAAAAACATCTTCAAGCAAAGAACAGCAACAGTCTCTCAAAACTACTGCATAAAAACTACTTCCTGCTGTATTAATGAGCTAGATCCAGAGGTGAAGGACTTGTTAGAACGCAAGTGCATAAATTTGGTGTATTAGTCTACCTGATGAACTGAAAGCCATCCGAGCTTGACGGCACCCAGCAAGGCAAAGCAAAATATCCACCTCCAAACAAGAAAAAATGTCAATCGACTATTCCTCACAAACCAGACATTCAATCATATCCTATCTTTTCAAGGATGATAATCTCATAACCATGATGTAATTTTTTGGCCCCTTTATAGCCCCTTTATAATTTCTACACAATCGAGTGCAGTTTTTTTTTTTTTTTTGCGCCCTGTTGTTCATTCTTGAGAGGAGAATTGTCTTCATTCCTTGATTTGATTGCTCACATGCCAAAAATGTGTACCTTCTCGCTCTCTTTTGTGTTCCAATATGACCCTCATTGTTAAGAAATTGACGCATCCTGCTACAACTGGCCCGAACGCTTTAGGATCTCTGTTTGAACTTGTGCCCTCTTTCAATTACGGCGTTAACTACTTGCTCCTCAGACATTTTTTTGAAGTCGCTCTTCATGCATTTTTACGCAAGGTTCTCCATCACCGCGTAATTTTCTCCATTTTCCTCCTGTACTGTTATTTCCTATACTTTGACATTTCAAATCAAGCATTTCCACTTTCATTTATTTACTTTCCTGGTGAAAATACTGCAATTATGTCAGCCATTTAGAATGAAACTTGTATAAATGACAAATATTCAACCAGATAAAATGACTATTGTTTTTTCAATGCAGACCCATCCTAGACTTCATCATTTTCTGGGACTTTCAAAAGGACCAGGTTGCATGCCCACTGAAGTACAGCGGTGGACCTTGGATGTCACAGGGCTGTGTTTTGCTTTTACATCGGCCCTTAGTCTCGTGAAGGTACATGGTATCATTGACTCCATCAAATATCACCAGATATGAAATGGAAACCTACAGCCGCTACTAGGATTCTTAAAATGGGCTATAGTTGGACCTCCCAGCAGGACGATGATTCAAAGTATGCTTCGACATCTACACAAAAAGGGTTCGTTCACCAAATGCAAAATAAAGGTTTTGCCATGACTATCACAGTTCCCTGACCTAAACCACAAAGACAAACTGTGGGATGAGTTAAAGAGGAAAGCAAGCATTGACCTTGGAATCTGAAGGATCTGCAGAGATTCTGTATAGGGGAACAGGCTTGATTCAATGGCATGTCACCAACCTGATCTGTAATTATAGGAGACAACTAAGAGCCGTTATCTTGGCAAAGGGACGTTAAACAAAGTATTAAACGAGGGGGCGCCAACAATTGTTATACACATATTGCTGAGAAAAATATTTGTTTCATGATGAGAGTCTAACGCTTTTTCAGTCAAGGCACTTCAATTAAAGGTTTGATTTTTGTGAGTATTTTGAATGAACAATCATGAGGATAAATGAAAAACACTTCTTTCGCATCTCAATTTTCTTGTTTTAACTTAATGATGCCAATAACCCTCGAGGGCACCGCATATTTTCTATCATGCTCCAAGAGAGATCCAGTTTTATCAGCGATTTCAGTTCATCAAGAGGTCATAAAATGCAAGTTAGGACTGTTATGCAAAGAGAAAGCCATATATCAACACTATCCAGAAGCACCTCCAATTTCTCTGGGCTCAAGCTCATCTGAATTGGACTGACTTGGGGCCGAAAGGGAGTGCTGCTGAGCGACCATTCATCCATTTATCAAATTGTTTCAGGAAATAATGAATGCTGTGTTCTCTGAGCCATAGAGGAGAAGGACCATCCCAACTGTTATGAGCAACTAGTTCAAAGGTCAGTGTCTGTCATGGTCTGGGACCAGTAGGCCCCGCATTTGGCATGGGCAACTTGCACATCTGTGAAGGTAAAATTGACACAGAGGGGCACGTGCTCATTTTTAGTATGCTATATGCTATACTCTTGACATTCTCTTGCTTTGTAATTACATAATGAGGGTACTGCCTATATCCTGGATCTGTCTCCCATTGAAAACATACAGCGGATTAGGAAGCACAAAATAGGACAACAGAGACCCTGGACCATCTGAGGTCCTATCAAGCAAGAATAGGAGCAAACCTTGCTTTGGAATCTTCAAAAATTAGTGTACTTATTTCGCAAATGTCAACTGAGTGTTGTTAAATGGAGAGGCAATGTTATGCAGTGGTGAAGATGCACCTGACCCAGTTTGTTTGGAAAGTGCTGCAGACATCACATTTGGGTATCATTATAATTGAAAATAAATAAAGAATAAAATTATTCTTAAATCAATAAATGAAAATTAAGTTGATGGGTGAGTACATTCCTTATTTTGTCGTTGTACTTTTTACTGGATTAAAAGGAATTTTCAAATTGCTCCTTGCTGTTTTTATTCCCACTTTCCACATTGTCCCACTTTTTCTGGAATTGAGGTTCTAGAGAAGTGTTGCCATTGCAAAATAATTTCTTGATCAAGAGTGGAGCACTTTGAAGTTATAGATAATAAGATTTCCAGGCAAAAAGCAACCCAAGCCTCTCCTTAATGCGTCGTAATTCATTTATTTATTTATTGGCATCAGCACTAGATAGCGACCTTTATATTAAGCAAAACTGCTTTAGAGTTCAGCTAAATATACAAGAGTGTACGTATCAGAGAACCTTCCAGTGGTGAATATATCAGTTGGCAAGGATGGACCATATTTGGCAATTACACCAGGGGGTTAAACTGCCACAGCATTACACTTGCCTTCCGGGCAGCTTTATAACTATGTGTATACACTATGGCCTCCTAGCAGCAATGTAAAACAATGGATCTCTCCAATCATTTTCTTTCTTTGTGCCAAACCAAGAAACTGATCAGGGTCCTCCACCATAAGGGAGACTCCAGTCTGCTATACAATTTAGGAAGTTTCCATCCTTCAGTAAATTGTTTGTTTTTTCCTGAATACCTGATGTATAAATGATTGTGGTTCTAATTTTTGCAAACCATGCATCTGCCGCATCCATGACTGACATTGTTTCAAACTGACCACTCAAAGCAATTACATTCCGTTTCACGAATTCATGTGCTCTCGACTCTGTCAGAAGTAGCTGACACAGTGGGGACTGGATGAGAGATAGATTGAACCTCGACAGCTCTACAGTCACTGTAGCAGGTACTTTCAACCTCTTTGTTCGGCAATGCCTTTGCTGGTACATTCAACTAACTCCTCTGTTAGTTGGAATCTTCTTTCAAGGTTATAACTGGAGACAACAATGCCATAATCTCTAGCAGAGAAAAATGAAGTTACAGTCACAGAGAGGGACATCCTCTGCCTCAAAGGCAATTATTTCTGGTTCATAACTCCTGTGTTATTTTGCTCAAAATGACTGCGATCCTCAGATAATTAAAAAAATTCACAGACCAAATCCAATGATGTATTCTTTGTAAAATTATATGTACGTATGAAAATGATAAGACTGTGACTGTGTTTATGTGGACATATATCTATCTGCTAGGCTTGTGTGCGTGTGCATGTGCACCTGTGTAATATTTAGCGTGTAATCATGGTTGGATGTGAGCATGTTTGTGTGTGTGTGTGTGTGTGTGTGTGTGAAAGCAAGGATAAAATAAGAGGGGACTGTCCCCCGTTTTCAATATATCATATTTGGGGGGAAAAAAATAGATAAACCTTAGTGTGCTGTAGACCTAGAGACTCATTAAGACTGAACCACAATAATAAACACATCAACCCCAGCACCCCGCTGCCCATCCCCAGGGGAGCCATCCTCTCATTAGGGGTCAGGAGTTTCGAGAACAGATGGCCTGTACCACCCCCAAGCCTGGCCTGTCCTGTGGGAGCCTGTGTGATGCAGAACAAAACTGTTTTTGGGGCCAATGGTACAGAGCTGTCAATCCACAAGGCCAATGGCCAGCGCAGTAGCACCCAAATGGGTATTATCATTAAATCTCGCTTGGAGAGTTGTGATGATGCCAGTAAATTTTTTTTTGCACGGCTTGCTTCAGCACATTTACATATTTTGCTCATCAAATACACTGTCTTTACTAGCATTCACAGCGCACAACCGACAGTTTCCCACGCAGTGACCATGAACATGGAAAAACAGAGAATAAACGGTTGTGGATCTGAGATAGGGGACTACATTGCAGAAATTATTTTGGAATGCTTGAACACAAACTACACAAAAAAAAGAAAAACATTACTGGCACTCTGTATTCGCAAAATAAAAATAAATTTGAAGAAGTGTGAAATATTTTCACAAGACGTCCATTTTGGTTTGCTTTTTCAGGCTCCAGAGCGACCCATAAGACATATGTCCCAGGATCATTTGGTGCTTTTGTACTGCGGTTTAGTTAAAAAAAAGAAGAAGAAGAAAAGAAAAAAGAGCTCCTCTAAAGCCAAAACTGTGGCTCAGTGCCATCTGATGCTTCGGTTTTATCTCTCCCGAAAAAAGAGAAAGGGATAAAAAAAGAGAAATGAGATTCCTTTTTTCCATTTATACACCCGTGATAGCAAATAAAAAGACAAAACATTATTTGAAGATAGAAGATACAAGCCCAGCGATAACAGGACTTGGGCAGGGGCCACAGAGGCGCTGTGACTATTTCATCTTCCATGGTAACTTAAACACCAGACAAAAGCCTTCACACCCCAGAGCTCACTGCCGGCCCCCAGAGATTGACTGGGTTTGTAATAATTCATAGACTTTCGGCTTCACTCTCCTGCGGTGAGGAATCACATTACTCTGTGATGAGATGGCCACAGTGGCAGACCAAAGCTGGCCCTTCTCATTGTCTGCAGATGGTCAGCGCTACCCCAGTGTCCTCTGGCCCTCTGCCGGGGGCCTTGTCCATTAGGGTTAGTTGTATGATATAGCAGGACGGGCGTTCAGACAAAGCCCTCTGTGGTGGGAGCCGGCCCTGCTGCAGCCTTTGAGTGCGCCTTTGGCTTTACTCACTGAATGCTGCGTAGATCAGGTTGTGTGGCTGTTTGTTTCTTTATATAAGAAAATCATGTCAAATTCTTTGCATTCTACATTTGATTGCATTGACGAAGGTATGAGAACACAGCAATAATAGAACTAGTAGGATTCTAAAGATAGTATATCAGAAAGTACTGTAATTAAATAGGTCCAATGTAATAGTGCTCCAGACCACCAGGCGGCAGTGCTTTAGCATAAGTGGGAGCATGAAATCCATGGCTTTGTACCTGTTTTATACAGTCAATGCTCTATACAAATCAGTCATGCCTGCATACAATCAAACGTATTTGAAAAATTCCTCTGCATACACTGAACAAGAAATCAGTTCCATTTTTGCAACATCAGACAAGTCTTGTCAAAGTACTTGGTCTGGACAGTCACGGGGCCCTACGCTAACATTCTATACTATATTAAAAATAAGTTAAAGATGCACAAAGAAATTACGGAGAACAAACAACGAAATATGGGGTTACATTGCATATGCATAGCTGACCTTGTTACACATACACTACATGCATACAAGCAGGACCCCAAAGTTCAGCAAGTTTACAGTGCTCAGCTAACGTGATTTTTTCCCCAGATTTTCATTGATGGCAATTCTTAAGCACAAATAACAGATCAAAAAATAAACCCAAAAGCGGGTAGCAAGGTGGTTGAGGTAATAGCATTGACTCCATGCAGTTAGAGGGTTCTGGGTTTTAGACGTTGCTGAGCCTTTCCTGCGTTCTGCTGGCATGTTGCCAAACAACGGACATGGGGGAGTACCATACTCCAGCCGACAGAATGAGGTATATTAGTGCTTCCTCTGGAGCTCACCACCAAGCACGAAACCAACATTCACCTCACTTTTCTCGCGCGAGTTTGACCACGGGGTTACTTTTACTTTCTTGCTTGAAGAGTTGTGTTCTCAACAAAAAAATTTCATTCACTTCTATAGGGGCACTTCTTAGGAATCTTCGGAAAATCAGCTGCAACATGGCATCGCTAATGTTCCTATGCTAACATCACAAACATTTCACGTAGTGAACGAAGTACCAGCTTGAGGATAAAAATATTACTAAGACTGATGATGTTGACGTATCCGATGGTGAGCAAGATCCCCATTTTTAGCGAAACTGTGCCACATTGGTCAGAGGATACAGCTGGCTAGCATTCCCATTATTTCCCATTAGGTTGATGTTGGTAGCGTGGTTAGCCAATGTAGCTGCCAGTAGCAATGATCAATGATGACCAAGGGCGTAGGTTTGATGTTAGGACATTTTGACTTTCAAAAGTTATATTTGCTGAACATCATGAGACTAACTTTAATGCTTTCCCTATGATTCCACAAAAAAAAAAAAATCAAAATTATGGCCTCACCTGAAGCTCTGATACACTTGCATCCTCTAAAGCTTGTTTCTCTAGCTTGCTGCTGGGGCTCCGTCGCAGGATTTCTCCACTGAAATTCACCTCATGATTTGACGCATCCACCTGGCTCATAATTAGGGGAGACCGGGGCTTGTCGTCACACTTTTTACACTTTTATGTGTATATATATAAAAAAATGTGAACCAGATGAAAGACCAAAGTCTCAGGATTACATTTTGTATTCATGTCATTTTCATATCTTGTGTCAGTGCAGAGTTATAAGCAATCAAATAAAGATTATCACCATGTGACAAGTTGCCTCACCAATGGGTAAGTTGTCGCACTATATTGTAACTAATAAAACAAGGACAAAATTATTGTTGTTGTTATTTTTTTACTTGAAAGTGTATAAATCTTAGCATAAAATATTATGCAACATGCATTATGAAACTTATGAAACTTAAACTAGTTCCTGGAAGATCTATTAAAAAACTCAAACAAAACCTGACCTCACTAGTCAGTCCTGGAACATCCAGTCAGAAAATCTCAAACAAAACTTGATCTCACTAGTCAGACTCCTCATCTGAGTCGCAGTTCTGGCATACGTAGATTGATTTGCCAGGGGTGCATTCTTCGTGGGCCCATCCTTTACATATTATACACTGCACCCAGGTTTCTCCTGGGCGGCTGTTTCCAAATGGCTCGACACAGACCAGGCACAGGGACTCATCTTCTTCCGATGAGGAGTCATCTGGAGTTTTTCTTTTTGCACCTGCCCTCTATTTCTTCCCAGGGCTTTGCTTCTTTGGTATTTTGGATTTGGTTGCCTTGCCTTTCTTTTTGAATAGCCTTTTTTCCCTTGTGTCTGCCTTTCAGCTTCAAGTACCTCCTTCATAGGTGTGTCAGTGAGAATAGCAGTTTCTCTTCTTTCTCTGTTGGTTAACTTGTTTTCTTCACATGTGACAACTAACCCCCAAATGACTGAGACAAGTTGCCCCAAACTACCATGTTTGCTAATGCTAGCTCTAGTTTAAAGTTAGCTTAAAACATAACAATGACTGGAGTATGACAGGATGCCTTAATATCTTCTCTAACAAGTCCACATGTATCACTGCTAGGATTTTTATCTGAAAGAAGCTTATTTTAAAATATTTAATGTTAATATTTTTACTTTGGGTTGTGGAAAATGGTTAATTGGTGCTCATCTCAACTTACAATGTGTTCTCTTTCTCACACAGGACATGAGACCTGAACATGTAAAGGAAGAAAACTAGTATTGCACTTTTTAGCTGCGCTCTCTAGTGTAGAAGATAATTCCAATGTGACAACTAACCCGAGTGACAACAAGCCCCGGTCTCCCATACTACTGCTAGCAACACGATTACTAACCAACATGTCACGGAAACCAGGTTTAGACATGTTTAATTAACATTTGTTGACATTATTTTCTGATAAAAACTAACTGAAGGTAGCTAGCAACTTGTCACTTTAAGTAACATTCTGTTTCTGACTAGTTAGATCACTTATTCACACAACATTACACTTGGCATTCAGTTTTGCAAAATATTAGCAGCATGACTTAACATGGAGGGACTTTTTTGACACTCTCAGATAATGAAATTTCCACAAAAGTGTTACAAACCTTAGGTAATATTAATGTATGTAATGAGTTTGGCCATGGGAAAAGTGCTACAGTTACGCGATGAAGAAAAATCTGGAACAAATGCCAAATTACGGTTCTCTTCTATGGGTAAGCCATTGTTAACACATGTAATTAAAGCTGGCGATCCAGTTGCGCGTCACAAGCCCCGCTTTGGACAAAAATGATTATTCATGACCTGAATTGCGTGGTCAGGTTACTCTTGACTTTTAGCCTTCAGATAGCCCTGCCCTTTCAACCAATCAAATGCTAGAATGCATAAATAGATTGCCTTGGAGACGTAGCCTCCACAATTGAGTCTTATATGGCTTGTCTGGAAAGATGGTAAGAACGAGTTTGCTGAAATATTGGTAGGGACAATCTGGCTTCCCAAAATATTGGTAGGAACATGTCCCGGCCTTCCATATACAAACCTACGCCCTTGATGATGACCACGACCACACTCCTGCAAATTTCTCACTCGAGTTGAATATTTTCAGCAGGAGCGATATACGAATTTTGCACATTCCTGCTATTGGCATTGTGTCATTTCTGTCATGTTTCAAGAGCCACTCACATCGCTCAGCACAAACTCACGTCTTCTTGCGTTTATTCCCATCTTTGCGTTGACTTTGAATGTTATCTGTTCGCAGAAATATGTTGCTTTACATTCGGTAGAAATGCACCATTACAGCTGAGAAGTTTTGTTGTAGTTTAAATGAAAAAAAACCCAAAAAACACTGATTTCCTTCTACAAAATCTGTATTGTTCTTAGCCATAGAAGTGTAGGCAGAGATTGGTGGCACGGTGGCACAGTGGTTAGCACTGCTGCCTTGCAATAAGTATGTTCCAGATTCCAGTCTTGACCAGCAGGGAATCTCTGTGTGGAGTTTGCAAGTGTTCCCCATGTTTGTGCAGATTTCTTCCACTCAGAAACACGTGCATATATAAATTTCTTTAAGGGGAGCTTTCGCTTCGGGGTTTCGCCAATCTAACCTTCGCTGTCGAGGGCGACATCATAAACTTTGTCATTTGTGAAAAAGAATCCATACAGTTCAAAAATACAGTTGGGTTTGGATGTTTCAAAAGATGTGTAAACAAAAAACAAAAAAACAAATCAAAATTGCAGGTATTTGTTTAAGTATGGGTTCAGTCAAACTATTCATATTAACTGTTAGATGAGTTTTTAGTATTGCTCTTAAATAAACTGTTGTAATGCAACTATTGTCCACATGTCTGATTCATGGGCATTAAAACATTTTGTTTAATCATATAGTAAACAGCAGGCTAAGCAGTCATTTGCTTTTATTCCTTAAAAACAGATATGCATGCATTTTTTAAATTATTATTTTTTGGAATAATCACCTTTCGTATTGTTAGAATACAAACTTTGTGATGGGTTCAGGCTGAAAGCGCCAAGAATCCAGGTTAAAGTGTTCTCTTCTGAAATCCTTTTGAAATCCTCATTAACCCAAGGTCAGTGGAGACACATAGGCGTCAGAGCCATTGGCATACATCAGAGAAAAAGAATTATTGATCACCCATGGCAGCATATCTAGACCTACTCTGAAGTGAGACAGTTTGAATACACAGAAAACACATCAGATGGCAGATACCTCTTGTGCTAATGAATATTAAAGCTCCTAAATTAGACTTGATGGGAAGTCTATGGGAACAGGCTCTGACACTGGGGTAGATATTCTTTTTCACTCGGCTGTTCCTTGGAACATCTATTCATTGAAGAGATTTAGATGGCTGGAACTCTTAGGGAAAATTTTGGCAACGTGGCACTCTTTGGCAGAATGCTTGGTGGGACAGTGCTCTCTTATGAAAGATGTTGTGGCATCATTCTCCCTGAAATTAAATAACTGTGTCCAGAAACCTAATAAGTGGTGTAGCCATCTGTATCAGCAATAATTACAACCAAACGTTTCTGGTCGCTATAGAGATCACTTTCACATCAGTGTGGAGAGATATTGGCCAAATATTTTCTTCAGAATTCGATTCAGGCACATTAGATGGTTTTCTTGTGTGAACACTCTGTCAAATGTCCTGAACTTTGACTCGCCAACTCAAGTCTTAATCTTGAGTCTTTTGAGCCTTGCAGACTTACTATGACTGGCGTTCCTTCAGAATTTTTGGTACAGGGCACAATTCATGATTCTGTCACTAACGGGCAAGTCACCTGGGAGCATTGCACATGATATAGCAAGACCCATATCTCCCAAAAAAAGTTTCATATTTTAATCAGTCCACAGAATTTTATACGCAAAGATTTGGGATCAAGGTGTTTTTTTTTTTTTTCAAATATGAAACAAGTCTTTTTTATCTTGTGTGGTAAGCACCAGTTTTTGCTTCAAAACTCTTTTGTGTGGACCATTTTAGTCCTTTTGCTCTGTCCAGAAGTGGAATCATGAATGCTGACCTCATCTGAGATCATTAGAGACCACTAGTTGGCTTCAGATCATTAAAGACTTGTTTGAGTTCTTTTTTGAAGGTGTGACTCATGCAAACTTGAAAATTTGGTCAGCTAGCCTCTCACGGAAATATTCACTACTGTTCCAAGTTTTTTCAATTTGGAGATCTCTCTCTCTCTCTCTCTCTCTCTGGTTTTCTGGAGTCTCAGAGCCTTAGCCCGAGCCACACTGGCTACCCCTATTTCTACATGATGGAACTAGTCTGGATCTAGTTGGATGTCAAGCTGGTGTGATCAGGGTAGGTTAGGCAGAAACAAGTTGGAAATTAAGGTTTGACAGCAGAGGTTAGACAGAATTTAATTGGGAGCTGAGCTGGTGTGATCAGCAGAAGTTCGGTAGAAATTAGTTGGAAATAAAGTTACTAACTCCCACTTTAAATTAATGGCCAGTTCAGCAGAAGTTATAGAGAAAAGTCTTTGAATTTAAGCTCCAACAATTTACTTCAATCATGAGCATTTACTCTTCTGTAAATGTATTAAAGGTCCCCTTTTACGCCACCAGATACACAACAAATTAGCCATTATGTGCCAGTTCAAAATCTCACCTTCCTTACATCACAAGACCACCCAGAATAATGAAATCTGATTACCTGCTTCGCTGAGGTTGATCAGCCCTTCTTGCCTCTGGTTGGTTATTGCCCCATGTGATGTCAAAAGGAGAAACATTTTGAAATGGCCTATAATAACTAACTGGCTGTGCCCTGGTGTCATAATAGGGGACCTTTAAAGAAATTAACAGCTGCTTCGTGGAGATGGGTAATTTTGAAAAAATGTGGGATTAATTTTGGGGAAATTTCAAATGCATAACTTGCTAGTTTCCACCTCTCTAACTATGATATTACTACATAATATTGGAATAATTTTCAACTAACTTTGAGGTGAATTTTGATGTAATTTGTGTGTAATTTCAATTAATTATCACCTTCTTTGCCTTTGCCTTCTTTTTGAACCTGTAAAATGAATTTCTACCATTTTGTTATTATCAAATATCCATTTATGTTTAAAAAATGAATCTCACTGAGCATTAAAGGAGAGTTGCACATTTTCAATGGCTTGGTGTGCTGAGTCAGCAACACAATATACAATTGAGCCATCAGCATGAAGATAGGCTTGACATCGACTCAGTGTAAATGGCGAAAAGGACTGAACCCGTAATTGACCCCTGTGGAACACCATTTGTTATTGGCAAGAACCCCGACTACACATTCCCTAACTTCACACACTAAAGTCTCGCAAAATAATTCAGAAATTCTGAAACCACTTACAAGCTTTTCCATCTCGGCCAATATTCCATATTTTTCTAATGAGCAAAGAATGATCAGCAGTGTCAAATACTTTTGGCAGGTTGACAAAAAGAACAGAACAATGTGTTATTACCGACAGCAGAAACACTATTATTTGAAACTGACAGTCAGTAATGGCTTAAATATTTTTATAATTAGTTATAAAATCAGATTCAGAACCACCCTGGTGGAGGCTAGGGTTTTCCATCAACAGCAGAAACTATACTATTTGCAACTTAAGTGATTGCTTAAATAGTGCAATGATTAGTTCATAATCCAGACTGGAAAAGTGATAATAATAAATGACCTGAGAGAAATGCCTTGCATTTAGATAGTTTGGAAATTGTGCAATAGACACTTCTAACTTTACCATTGTGCAATGGAACCACATCAGCCGTCTTTCAGATTCAAGGAAGAATTCCTGTTAAAATAGAGAGCTAAAATATTTGTGGAGCAGCCAGCCTTAGAATAAAGGGGCCCAGTAACTTTCTTGAATCCATGGACCACAATGGTTCATAAACAGTATGGGTAAGAAAGGGTGAAAGGTGTCATTTAGTCATCCTCATCATTAGCAAAAGGGGCATAGATAGTGTTCAACTTCACTGCATCAAACAGCCGGCCAGCTGAAACAAAATGCTTTCTAAAGGCCAAAGAAATCTCTTGCTAAGATACTAAAAAGAAAAATTTAACTCTTACGAGTGTGTACAGAAAGAGTGGCTGAGTTTTTATTAGAATTTACAAGCCTCCGAAATTGTGCAGAGTCAGAATAAAATCTTCTGATTAAATCAGGATAAATATTAGATTTTGCCGTCATTACTGACTAAATGCATTCGTTCCCAAGTGGTCAAAAAGTGAGCCAATGAGATCGATGCCTCCCCAGGGTTTGTTTCTTTCCTTTAAAAGTGCAGGTCTGAGCTATTTCTTATTGTATTTCTATGTATTTCTAATGAAGAGTATGCTTGTTAACACCTGAAGTAAAGGACTTCATGAAATGTTCCAATAATTATTCTACATCTAGGATTTCTGTCATGAATATTATTGTGAAGGAGATCATATACTGTATAAAAGCTGCTCATCAAAATTACATAGGCTTCTTCTAACAGCAAAGTAAGATTTAACTTTTTTGAAATGAGAACACTTTGTGCAGACTATTGGGCTGTGATCACTTATCCCAAGATCAAAAGCCCCACAGCAGGAACTAATTTTACCACTTCTATTAGACAAAATTAAATCAATTAAAGTTGACTTTGAAGGATATTTTAAATTAGGCCCAGTAGCGTCAGTAATAAATTGAGTGAGATTAAGATCACTACACACCTCTCTCAGATGATTCAGACACATTGGTTGGCCAGTTCAGGATAAAGTCACCCAGAATTTTAATATCAGACTTACTACATTGAGAGAGAAAAGCTGCCAATTTATCAATGGCTTCAGATTTAGATGAGGTATGTGGATATATGCCCTCAACTATGATCTAATTATTAGGTCCCATTCAATATTCAAAGTGATGAATTCAAAACATTTGGGTCTTCTTATAGCATTCAGAACAGTGACAGAAAAGCCTGATTTAACATGTATGGAAATTCCATCTCCCCTTCCAACTCTTCTGATTCTGTAAACATTATATTCAAGTAGGGCTATATACGGAATCACTGTCAGTTTTTTTGTCAAGATTCATTTAGAACTAAAATATTTGGGTCTGTCAGAGAAACTATAATTGTTAAAATGTTCCAGCCTTTGGTGCTGAAGTACAACCCCAATTCCAAAATAGTTGGGACGTAGTGTAAATTGTGAATAAAATCAAAATGCAATGACTTTCATATCACGAGCCAATATGTTATTTCCAGTAAAACATAGGTAACATTTCAAATGTTGAAACTGAGATATTTTACATTTTTATCCACAAATTTAGCTTATTTCAAATTTTCTGGCTGCAACAGGTCTCAAAAAAGTTGGGACGCATTCTTGTATTCAACAAGATTAGGATCAAATTCCAATGGCTAAACTCAAGAAACTTGTCTCCTCAATGCCCAGACGCCTCAACTCTGTGTTAAAAAAGGTGGCATGCTACACCATGGTAAACAGGCCCCTGTCCCAACTTTTTTGAGACTTGTAGCAATTTGAAATGAGCTCATTTTGTGGAAAAAATTGTAAAATTTCTATGTTATCTCTGTTCTTTTATGAATGAAATACTAGCTGGTGTGATTTGAAAGTCATTGCGTTTTAATTGTATTCACAATTAACACTTTGTCCCAACTATTTCAGAATTGGGGTTGTAGAATTTGGATGTTTTAACATATAAACCACAGGCTTTCCTTTATTTAAATAATTCGAACTAGTTGAGGTGGGAAACTAAAATCAGAGTGTACATTAGCTGACACAGCCAAGTGTGGGTAAGCGAGAATGCACCAATCACTGAGCAGCAACAATGCAACATTTAATATGCTAGCCTCTTTAAGCACAGTCAAGCTCGTTCACCTCTGCTGCACAAAGGAGCTGTGTCATGTTTACTGCACATGCTCAGAACTTTGAAAACTGTTCAAGGAATCAAACAAAGTGAATCCACTCAAATGCAAGTCAAAATCTGATTCCATCTTTGCCAATTTATCTGCGTTTTGCATTGCATTTATACATTTTATTCACTCAGGCAGAATGCTTTTTCTATTAAAGAGTTGTCTATGGAAATTGGATGATTCAAACCGCTGTCTTAGCCCTTGACCCAATGGATATGAAGATTGTAAGCTGGTTTTCCAACCGCCAATGAACGTCATAGGAGAAGAAGAATGGCACTTGTGTATGGATTTTTTCCAATTGAAGAATCTTGTCACCAAAACAAATGTGTGTGTGTACAATATATTTTCATTGAGCTCCTCACCAAGACATAATGCCAGTGGGTTTGGTGCTTGTAAATGAAATGGTGTGCCTTCTCTAAAGTAGTTTTCAAGCGGTGGGTGGAGATGTTCATTTTGTGGGCGGGTTTATTCTCTTGAGCCTGCAAAAAAGCAAAAAGGTAGCCTGAGTACTGATTGTATGCGCACAAGCACTGAAAAACATTTCACCATGTCGCCTTTAATGCTGAGGGCATCATACA
The DNA here is from genome assembly GCA_029721435.1 of Gymnothorax reevesii. Classification (NCBI taxonomy): domain Eukaryota; kingdom Metazoa; phylum Chordata; class Actinopteri; order Anguilliformes; family Muraenidae; genus Gymnothorax; species Gymnothorax reevesii. The sequence goes on from CM056579.1 coordinate 108,769,257, forward strand.
AGTGTTTATTTGCATATTGGGCAAAATTTGTGCCAATGGAACACAGTTCCTGAGTCCACATAAGTCTCTTATCCACTCTGGCCTCTAAACCCCTCATGGGCTTAGTCTGTCTCCATCCTTGCTCCACATCACCCCACTACCCAAGTAAAGCACCCCCTAGATCCCTCACACGCCACCTGATCATCATTAGCCATTTTCTAGTGGATAGAGATACAAAATAAGTAGCCTTTACATCGGACCATTAAACTGTCATTTGGGCAACTGTGCGTGAGGAGCTTCAGATAACGGTCAGTACTGGAGCAGAACTGCATCTGAAACATTGCTGTCTGAACTGCACTTAAATCAGATCCAACAGTAAAACAGTCAAGTGTTTCATTAAAGGGAAAGGTGCCTCTACGGAGGAAGAAAGGAATATGGGCCAGTGATGGACAAAAAAACATGCTGGTTGTGACAACCTGCCACCAAATTTTACCACGGAGGGGAACAAAATTGAGACACTACGGTTGGCAAAGTCTCCTTGGTGCCAAAAGCATTAATACCACCAATTTCAAAGTCCATTTCATTACAATATCAAAACTATAATATCCGGACAAATACTATGAATTACCATAATGGCAACAAAAACCAAATGACCTGGTGTGGTGCTGCTTCCAAACAGCCGCATGATTATGCTCAGTGAAGTGCTGCACTTCAATTTCACCCATAATTCTGCATTTAACCACAAATGTAATTTACTATGATAAGAGTTAATATCCCACTCCAAAGGACACCATGGTGGAATTGTAGAGTTGAATTTTTTTTAACTCACAAAAATGTCTTGTTTGAAAGCCTCCTTTAAACAGGCACACTACAAAATACATGCTGATGTTTTTTATTACAGTAAATTGATGGCAGAAAAAGGTACAAACTAGATTGTGCTATTACAATGCCCGTTAAAGGGTAAAATTTTTTTGTCCTCAGCCTTGGCTTCAGTTCCATGGCCTGTGCTTTCATCATATTTATTGATTTATTTTGTAGGTTCCTGTTTGTTTTAATCTATGCTTGTTTTGCTCCCCAGTGTTACCATTTGTCTGCATCATTCCTTTTGTGAACGTCCTGCCTATATAATTCCTTTGTAGTGTCAGTGTGTTTGCAGGATTGTCATGGTTCATACCCTACGAAATGTTTCAGTCAGTTATTATCTTCTAATACTGACCTGAGCTCTTCTTTCATGTGTTTCACTGAATTATGATAAACAGAACTCCTAGATACTATTTGGTGTTTAATTAATAGGAATTGCAGTTCCCAAGCCTCAAATCGGTCTCCAAGATTGAGACTGCATACATGCTAAACCTGTTGGCTGGCAGCCTTGGTGCTGCAAGGGGGCTGCTCATGGCATCTGCCTTGGGACGGTCACTGATTACCAATTTAGCTTGACTGCTCCTCTATAGTCCTGGGCTGCAGTCTTTCCCTCTTCTACCTACGTGTTCGTGTTAATAAATAATCCCTTGAATCTGCCTTTGGTTCCTTCTCTGGATCGACACAGGCTAGACAATCTTCTTTTAGCACACATACTTTTTTCTGACAAGTGTCCATATCTGGATTATTTCACTAATTATTCATTTTATCACAATTCCAGTGGGTCACAAGTCTAGGTACGCAAAGTTGACTGCATCTTTACATAGCTAGGACAGTTTAAGAAAATTACGTCATGGCTTAGAAGCTTCTCACTAGTTAATTGATGTCATTTTGGGGTCATTTTGCAGTGTACCTTTGGATGTACAGCCTTCAAACTCCATGATTTGCTCTTTGAAATCATGGAAATATCAAAAGAAATCAGCCAAGACCTCAGGAAAAAAAATGTGGGCCTCCACAAGTCTGATTCATCCTTGGGATCAGTTTTCAAAGATCAGAAGAAACCCGATCATCTCTACAAACAATTATGTGCAAGTATAAACAACATGGGGCCATGCCGCTGTCATACCTCTCAGGAAAGAGACACCCTCTGTCTCCTAAAAAGGAACTTACTTTGGTGTAAAGAGTGCCAATCAATCCCAGAATAATTGCAAAGGACCTCAGGAAGATGCTGGTGGAAATAGAAACAAAAGAGTTGATATTCGCAAAAAAAAAAAAAAACAAGTTTGATGTTGACATTACCTGAAAAGGTTGCTCAGCTAGCTTGAGGGACTGTGGATGAGGCTGCATGTCTCGCATATGCTTGGGAAAATCAGACCCACAAATTAGTTGGTAGCCTATGTTTGGTTCTCCTTACAGATGTGGCTCCCCGGGTACTTGCCCTGTCGCCAAGAGGTTAGCTAATGTGCCCTTGATTAGCCATTCTAGCTTTCTATATTCATGGCATTCACATGCTTGCTTGAATTTCCCATTATGTACTCAAGTGTGTCCTTTATTTAACGCTTTTATTGCGACAAAGATATGCCAGTCCCCAGATGTATTTTTAAGGATGAGATGTGCATTAACTGACACCAGCTATTTCCAACATTTTATGACCATCCTTTGCATGAAATAAATCAAACCCAGCGGTTGACGAGCTGAGTTGTAAAATTGCATAAACAACAGCATTAAACTGCGCTAAAGAAATGGCCTTACTATAATCACTACGACTTAAACTGCGGAATGAAACTGGGACCAGCTGGAGGACCTAAAATTGCACAAGTGCTTTCTCTGAGAACTAAACATATCCACAAGAAAGAAAAAAACGAGAAACATTATTGAAGATAGTCGTGTCTGCCCACTAATTTTAATGTTGCGATGCAGCTTGTTTATGCAGCCTTGAGTGGTTTTTATCTGAGGAAAAATGATATTCCACCAAATGCACAGGGATGGGAGACACAGATTATGAATAGCATTTCAGGGATGAATAAATTCCCTGTACAGACATGATGCGAGCCTTGTTGCGCTCCTCTCTACATCTGTAAAAGCCACACATTTTTTGAACGATCTCCACTTTCTGAAAGGCCTGCCACTAATGCATTAAATATATCAGTGAACTGAGAGATAGCATCACATGCTGAGCTCAGTCACATCGCCCGAAACCGCGGCACACACTCTGAGCCTTGAATGGCTCCAACCACTTCGTTTTTTGAATGCAGTAAATCAGAGCTTGAAAGCTCTCTCTCTCTCTCTCTCTCTCTCTCTCCCCCCCTCCATCTTTCTGTCTTTTATATAAAATATAAATAAAAAACATGTCAATAAACATCTGGATACTGATGATGTTATTGATAATTGTTATTTTCGCCATTTTCTGCACCAAATTTGCGATGAATGCAAGGAATTTAAATAATACACCGCAGCCTGAAGTGCTGACTTACTGGTTTATTGTGGCAGCCTACGGAGCCAAAATGATGAAAAATATATCACTGTCCAAATAAGTTGGGATGGTGTGGAAAATGTGCAATAAAACAGAAAGAAGACAAGATATTTCATGTTTTGTCTGTTAAACTTCATTTTATTTATTAGCATACATCCATTCCGGCAATTCAGGCCTGCATTCCGTACTAGAAGGGACTCAGAGAGTGCATTACATCTGCTATCACATTATTATAACACTGCTATCAGTGTTAAACAAGTCTGGACAGTGCTGTCTCATTGTGTATACATAGAAATTCTGATCTCAGATGAGAAAGTGGGATCGGCAGAAAAATTTAATCACTCCCTCCTTAGCATACCATTTATCAACACACAAAATTTCATTGTCACTTGTGTGGTTGAGAATTTGAGGTTTTGGCCTCAAAGATCAGGAGGGTGGTCGGGCAAAAAAGCTTCGATACACACATGCAAACAAACTCGAGTCAAAGCCAAAATCGGGGACGGTCCAGTCAGAGGAGAATCACAAAGAGTACAAGGCATAAACGATCGTAGCACAGGGAAACATTCTGACAAAGGCAGGTTATGAAATGACTGCTTAAATACACAAAAGGGAAGTCACATGCTACAATAGGAAACAGGTGAACTGGATCAGACTAATTAATGAGGGAACAAACATGAGGAAGTTCCTAACCACATGAAATTGGCGAAAGCCAAAACACGGACAGGGATTACACAGACAACCTATTGACAGACATACAGCTCCGGTTAGGGAGTTCTAACATGCACAGATAAGGAGGCAGAACTGAGTTTAACAGGTGCGGAGGTTCCGCTGAAACGCAGCAAAGTAGATTGAGTAGAGACAAGGGGTGGAGACAAGAATAGAGCAAATTCTGAGAGCTCGTTAGTCACTTAGTAAAGTGCAGCTATACAATCCCTAGTGCTCATTAGTAAGTTAGTACGATAAACAATGTTAGTCTGGGTTAGTATCTTTACCTAAAATAACAAACTTTTAGTACTTTTAGCAATATAGAAAAGCAAGGCGAAGGAAGCAAATGAGATTAGAAGGAATGATTGAAATCCCAGAAACCATAAAATCACCCGAAAGTGTGGCACGTAATACTGGGGCAGTGAGTGATCACATGACATGAGACCAGACAGGGGAGACAAAGTGCAATACATGGTATGAAACAAAACAAGAACTAGAATCTAACTGCGGGAATGAAATACAGGAGACATACAGACAAAGCAAAAAACAAAACCAGGCATGGAATCAGAATCACAATCAAAGCATGGTCAGACAAAGCAGAATCATTATAAAAACACAAAGGCAGCCAAAGCAGAATCATAAGCAAGACATTGTCAGACAAAGCAGGATCATAACAAGCAATACATTTGTTTTAACTTGTGACAAACACACAAGTTTCACCTTTTTTACACCAAACAAAAGCCACATCACTGCCTAAACAGCTCCATCTTTTTTTCATCCGTCCATAACATTGACAGCCAGAAGCTTGTGTGTCTGGGTTGGAGAAGTGTAAGTGGCATAAGAAAGGTGAAGTGTTCAACCTGAAAAACACAGTCCCAACGGTCAAACACGGTGGCAGGAGTATCATGCTCTAAGGTTGCTTTTCAGCAAATGGGCCTGAAAACCTTGTTAAAGTTAATGGGATTATGAAACAGGACCAGTATATCCAGATCCTCAGTGAAAACATTAAGCAATCAGGAATGGATCGTCCAACCGGATAATGATCCTAAACACACGGCCAAATCCATCAAGAAATGGTTGGTGGACAACAAAGTGAACGTTTTGGAGTGGCCAATCCAGAGCCCTGACCTCAATCCTATTGAGAATCTGTGGAGGGAACAGAAGACCAAGGTCATGGCAAGGAAACCCCCAAACCTTATCTGGAGAAGATCTGGAGAAGTTCACCAAAGAGGAGTGGGCCAAAATCCCCAAATTGCAATCAAAATTATTCAACCCCCAGTGCAAATTAGGTTTACTGGAAAAATTTACAAACTTTCAGCTGTTTGCAATGGACAAATCAAACAAGAACAATTTAAATGGCTCAACACAACAAATATTATAAGTGGCTTCTCAAAACTTAACACAAAATGCCACCTTTAATGACTACTCCAGGCTCAAAATTGAAGCACCTATTACTAAAACCCCATAAGTCACACTTGACTTGACTTGACTTGTGGGGTTTTAGTAATAAGTGCTTCAATTATTCAACCGCTTCATGATAAGCATCTTTAATACTTAGTAGAGCACCCTTTTGCTGCTATGACCTGCTGGAAATGTGATGCATAGGCAGATGTCAGCCCACTCCTCATGGACAATGGCCTCCAGTTCACTAATATCCCAGGGTTTGCATGCTGGAACTGTGTTCTTAAAATCCTACCAGAGATTTTTTTATGGGATTCAAGTAAAGCGACTGTGATGGGCACTCTAGATTCTTCCCAGATTTCTTCTGAAACCAAGCCTTGGTGGGTGTTGAGGTATGCTTAGGATCATTGTCCTTTTGGAAGGTCCAATGATGCCCAAGCATCAGCTTCCCTACAGACGGCATGACATTTTCTCCTTGGATTTCCTGGCACTTGACTGAATCCATCTTGCCCTCCACACTCTGCAGATTTCCAGTGCCAGAGGAAGCAAGGCAGCCGCAGAGCATCAAAAAGCCCTCAGAATTCTTCACTGTATGCAGGGTGCACTTTTCAGCATATGCTTCTTTATTTCTCCTGCAGAGATACCACTGATTCATAAGCCCAAAATATTCCAGTTTTGTTTCATCATTCCTCAAAACAATATGCCCAAATGTCTGTGGCTTATATGGTTTTGAGCATATTGGAGCTTGTGCTTTTGGATCAGTTGTGGTTTATGTCTTGGAGACCTTCAACATTTAGTATGTGCCCTACTGTGCAAACTGAAACCTCAGTGCCTCCTGCCTCCAAGTCTAGCTGCGGGTCTCCTGCAGTCACTCGAGGGTTTTTAGTCACTCGTCTCCTCAGGATTCTGGTGGCAGCCATTGATAACTTCCTCTTTCTGCCACATCCTGATACTGTAGCCGCTCTTCCTTTAACTCCGAACTTGTGAACTATGCTCCCACCTGCATCTCTACGAACATTCAGTGCCTGTGCTGCCTTTTTGTATCCTTTTCCTTGTTTGTGCCAGGTAATGATCTCCTATTTTTGGACAATTCTTTCGACAGCCATTTTTTGAATATATGCAATCAAATATCACTGTCCACAAACCCCTAGCGAGTGCAAGTATTTGACGTGTTCTATCTCAAGCAAACCTGATGCAACTAATTAAGCTCTTGATTAGTGTGCTTGAGACAACACCTGATTTGCAATTATGCTCTTATGAGGGATTCTATTGGGGGGGGGGGGGGGGTTGAATCATTTTGAAACTGCAATAGTCATTAAAAATGGCATTTTGTGTTAAGTTTGGAGAGACCACTAGCAATATTAGTTGTGCTGAGCTATTTAAAATGTTCTTGTTTAATCTGTTTGTCACAAACAGCTGAGAGTTTTTAAATTTTGCTTTTAACCCCAATTTGCAATGGGGGTTGAATAATTTTGATTGCAACTGTACACGCACACTGTATGTATGTATGAAGAGTTCGTTTCCAGAACGCAATATATCCACTTTACTCATTTTGAGTGAATAAGTTTTTTCTATGTTGGCATCTATTACATTTTATGTAAAAACACAACTTTGACCATGACAATATACACCTGATATAGTATGAATTTCCAAAAAGTGACTTTTGCACGGTGTGTAAGAAGCACAGGGCTGTCACTCAAAGGTATTATCTCAATTTTTGTCATTTTGACGCTAATTGTGTTTTGGAAACAAACTTCATATCCATCCACACTGCTTCTTCCTCGCTAGGGTCGAAGTTCACCTGGAGCCTGTCCCAGCTGACTATGGGCAACTGGCAGAGACCAACTATTGACGCTCACACTCACACACTTGCCTATGGCCAATTTTAAGTCTTCAATTTGCCTGGCAAGCATATCTTTGGACTGTGTCAGGAAACTGGAGTACCTGGAGGAAACCCACGCAAACACAGAAAGAAATGCAAACTAGCCAAACACAGAAAAGCCCCTGGATTCAAACAGATGGTTCTGCGACACAATTTGTGTGTGTGTGTGTGTGTGTGTGTGTGTGTGTGTGTGTGTGTGCGCGTGTGTGCGCGCGTGCGTGTGTGTGTGTACGCGTGAAAAAAGTAGGCCCCGACTTCAAAAATATCATATCTGCGAGTGCACTTGTCGAGGGGCTCTTACAGAAAGGTGAATTTAAACGCTCAGAAAGACCGAGTAAAATTGAATGGCAAAAGCCAGTAAGCTCACACATCTGAAAAGAAATTCAATTAAGTGGGATTTTAGTGGCCTGAATGCCCTAGAAGTCTCTGCTCTCTTGATAAGGGCCAAGGAACGCACGAGCCGCTTTATTCGGGGGAAATGTCTGCTCCCTCTAAACGCGTAATCCCTGCTCAAAGCATAGTATGTAGAGCCCAAATATAATTGTGTCACGGAACCAATTTAATGACACCAAATCAACTGGGAGGTGGGAGTCGAAGATGGACTCCCTCTGGCTTAGAATGAGGCCTCCACAGACTTTAAGTCCCTCTATGAAAGAGATGGTGAGGATCTGACAATAGTGTCTGCCCCAACAGGTATCAGACACTGGCACAGTCATTTTTCTGTTGTGTTAGAGCTTTCGATGTTCTCCACTGTGAGAATGTAAGTACAGCTTTACAGTAATAACTGGAATACCGCGAGAAGAGAGAATAAAGCCTGCCAGGATATTTCTAATCGGGTGGGTCCAGTTACTGACGGTAATTGCCTTAAAGCCAGAAAAATACCCTCCGAAGATCTCAAAACACCTTTAAAAAAGATAGCTTTGTTCAGGGGCAATAGTGCCTCGGGAGCCCACTGGATCATCATATGAATTACTTTTTATTAATCGTCGTCAAAAACCGGACAAAATCGTGCCATGTTAATTCGCCCACTTCTCCATTTTTTTATATTTTATTTACAAAACCCGCTCTTTGACTTTGACTGTCCGTACAATCGCCGTATTTTTTTTTTTTTTACTTCATTAATATTAGTACACTGGATAGTTTATCGTGTTGAGCCTTCTGCGTCAACACTGCGGTATTATTTAGACAATGTTTACGTAAATCAACTTCTCCTCTTTAAGTTGCGGCATCAGCAGGACGGCTTAACATTGTCCTGAACTTGAGAAAGATGCTTGTATTTGGGCCACGAAGTCGAAGAGGAATTAGAAAAGGGACCCCTGCTCTGTAATTGCTTCAATAAGAGAGTTTATGGACAGTGTCCAGGTCTTAACTGAGTAATAAAACTTTAAGGAGATTGTAATAGGGAGGCGGTATGATAATTTCAATGAATGTAGATTCAGGATATAGGGGGTAGACAGGCTGGAAAGGTGGAGGATTTTAAAATGTCCTTAATCCGTAGCTTTCTTAAATGCAGGGAGTGATGGTAATACATTCCATTATTCACATATACATATTTCATTCTTTTAGAAACTCTGGAGCCGTAAACCAGTTCAGCCTCTGTAAAGCGAACACAAAATAAGCTCTCCTTTACAGCCGCAATCAAGAAATACTTTGTAGAGCTTTAAATTGCCCGTTCCACATGAATAACTAATTGATTGTCTACGCTGGGGTTAATTAATTAATTACAGGGCGAAATGTGTGTTAGAACACAAAATGAGCAGCTATTAACGTTAACTGATCTGAAGGGGGATTAGCTACGTAAAATGAATGGTAAAACTCTACACAGCAACTAATATGATATCAGAGCATTCATTAAACAAACCTATAAAATTACTTGCTTCATTATGTATTTTAAGTCCTTTGCGCTGCATTGTTAAGTGTCTGTGCACCTTTTGCCAGCCAGTTTTAAGTGCCTATTTGAAATCAATTTCTCTAATAATGATCTTAATGAGCCTATCAATTAGGCCTGCAATAATGGAACGTTACTCTGCGTTTGCAGTTATCACTTCAACTCTACCTCTCATTTACATGCTTCATCTATCAAAAATGATTGGCTAATATTGTTTAGCTTCTGCTGGTGGGTGATAGGGACATCGGAGTTCCTGGCGAGAAAGTCAGCACCTTGAAAATCCGTTGAAAGTACACAATACAGATTATAATATCATTATTCTTTGGAATGTGAAATGTGTGTGTGTGTGTGTGTGTGTGTGTGTGAGAGAGAGAGAGAGAGAGACAGAGAGAGAGAGAGCGAGCGTGCGTCCATGCGTACGATCACGCGCGCACGCTGGGGGACACTATTTTTATTTGAAGCGTGTATGCTAATTAGGTGTAATGGATTTCAACATTTCAGCCTTATTTACATTAGTAAGCCTTTCAATGGCTGTTCCACATCGGCGATCTCATTATTAGCTTTGGTTCTAGGGCATTTATGAGGGTGGTCCTTGCCACTTCACCCCCTCCCCCATTCTTATCCACTCACGTCCTTGCTCTCGCTTTCAGCTTGTCGCCATACATGTCTGTGGGATAGTGGACACATGCGGACTGTGACAAGACTTCATAGCGCCGGTCACAGGACAATTGAGCACTCCGTTCCAAGATCCAATCTTAGGTTTAGGGCGCTCGCGTCCCCGGGAAATCGATTTGCTCCTCGCTGGGGGCCGGGGGTGAATGCGGCAGGGCAGGTGGGCCTACTATAGCATACTGCGTCTTTACCATTCACAAATAAAAACAAACCTCGACGAAAATGAGAACGCAACCCGTTTACCCTGTCGCTATTAGGTAACTACAGGCCACATGCGCAGTGCTCAAGAGGACTCCTGAGCAAAACATAGCCGATGAATTGCCGGTGTGCAGAACAGGGATGAACGTCAATTTTGCAAAATGTGCCTGCCTACAGAAATTCTGAATGTAGCCTACACGGTCATAGGCAAGACTTCGATTCAAATTATGAACTCATGGATGACTGCGAATGACAAGCGAAATTAAATAGCCTAAATTATTATTCGCTCGACTTAAGATGTTTCATTTTTGATAGAGTAGCTATTGTTGGCTTAAGGTTTTAGCTTGGCCCACGTCTTGGCCAAGCCAACGCTGATCAAATACTGATTGAATGTTGTAGGTCAAACCTACAGCTAAGCCGATGGTTCCCAAACTCGGACCTGGGCCCCGCTGTTGTATAACCTACTGGTTTTTGTTCCAAACACAATTGCAATCGTAGGATTTAAATACGCTGTTAATTTGTCGTCACTGGGTGCATTTCTGTTGAGAGCACGTATGTCCCGTCTTAAGGCACAGAATGACAGAACTATCCATGTGTGCCATGAAGTAGTCAATGAATGAGTCTCGAAATTCTTCTGTTTACGCTATTGCAAGCAATTTCAGAAAAAAAAATTAAATAAACACAGATCAAATAAGACACAGGAAATTAGTAAGCTCCAAATAAGATTGATGTTGGTGTTTAGAATTATTTCAAGATATTTATCTTGAGCTTTAAAACATAATCATGCAAAAAAAGATTTGACTATCATTTGCATGGCTGAGCTTTAGCGACCATGTGCACGATTGCACCAATTAGGAACCTTCTTTATTATAATAGGCTACTTTGATTGCTTTTCCCCATTTTCAAAGTTGGTTAGTTTTTTTTCTCTCTCATATATCTCAATATGGATCTGGAATTTTATTTTGCATAGATAGGCTATCTATGAAAATGTGGCTTAGTAGGATAAATAACTGCTTGAAATAAACATGTACCCGATTAAGACAAATTACCAGCTTGTTAAAAATCCAACGATTATTAATTGTAGTCGGATCAAAAACTAGCATACACAGGGGGCCCAAGGCTCGAGTTCGGGAACCACTGAGCTTGGATAATGAGAGTACGGCTGTTTTATTTCATTACCCTAATCTGAATTCGCTGTAACCAAAACCGGAAATGATCAGATATAATTTTGCACATGTTCGCAGACGCTCAAAGTTGATCTTTTGAAAACAAAACATGTTATCTGAATCTGGTGTGTCGGGTTTCCTTTTCCTGGCTCATTGTAGCTACTGAAAGGGACGCAATCAAGTAGATTGCGATTGCTATGTTGTATATCGAATACCATATACAGGGACAGTAATACAAAATGGAATTCAGTGTGTAGATTTTAACAGTTGCTTAGGCAACACTTATTCACTTTTAATCTTATGATTTATATTGCTACTATTAATTGTGATGCTCCGAGGTGATTAATTAGGACACTGCCGCTATTGATTAATTGATTAATCACATTGGCCTAATTTATTGTAGACCTATCATGTTATGGTTACACATTGTAATGTCCTGATGGAGAAATAGAAAATGCAAGGTTCTTAGAGGTCCTAGTTCCTTAAATGGAAACTATTAAATGTGTAATAGTGTTGGCCTACCTCCTAACGCACCGAGACTGTTTCTGTGCAATAAACACAGTCATTGAAAATGCTGTAATTCGCAGAGCATTAAATATTTAATAGCTTGGTTATCTCATTAAGGCTTATAACCGCTCACAATATACGAAATATCCTGTTTTTTCCTCACACACTTCGCAGTCTGGTTTTAAAAAAGTGTTATCTGATACGAGGAAAACCGTGTATAGCAGTCCAAGCCACTTGCAATACGCTGGTTTTCAAAGAAAATTCATCTCACGGTGTTTTATTATTGTTAACATTTTATATATATATATATTTTACTGCCTCAAAAGACTTAAACTGTGAAGTGAAATTAGACCAGTTAGCCCTTGTATGCTTTCACACAGTGTTTGACCAATAAAACAAAATGTTGGATAGCCCAGAGAATTTCCAGTCTTTCAGTCTTGTCCCATGTGTCTAGAGTTTTAAACATATTGTCTTTGTTATAGCCTTTGAGTATCCCGCGTGTGCGAGGATATGTAACAAAAATGGCGATAAAGAAATGTTATTAAAATTGTGACACTGGGGGCACTTTCGAGTGAGCGGCGCTGAGCAGAAGCGGGCCGTTGGTCCATAATTAAATGCAAAAATCACCCAGACTAACAATTGGAAGCTTGTGTAGCAGCTTAGCCTGTTGGTCCAAGGCTATTCGTCATAATCAGCGACACCTTTCTCATTAGGAAAAAAAGCCATTACCAGTAGACTTTATCAGGCTCTGCGAGTTATCTAGGTACGGCCAGCAAGCCTCGCATGGAGCTGTGGGAAAGGAAGGGGCAGTCCGACTTTAATAAGCGAAGTACTTCAGAACTCCACGGTCAGGGGTCAGGTGTTAGGAGAGCCCCCCGCCCCACCACCCCAACTCCCCCAGCTCAGGCACAGCCGTGAGTCGAATCGTTGCACTTTCAGTGAACGCTACGCCTGTCTTCACCTCTTTCTCATCTCTTCAACCATCTCCGTCGTTGGCCTACTGTATTCTTCCTAGGGGAATTTCAAAGTACAACAGCTAGCGTAAAATAAATTAGATGCATTGTTTGCATCAATATGCAAAATTACATTTAGATATGCCTATTATTTAGAATACATTACCATTCTATATTTTATTCAAATAGCAATTTTATTAAAAAAAAAAATAGGTATGTGTTTGGTTTAAAGGAGTGCCATTTCTGAGGTAAACATTATGACAACAAGTTTTCATTAAAATGAGGCAACTTAATGTTCATTCACTGCATACTTGAGAAGCCGACTTGAGCGCAAACTCTGGGGTGGCGGTCGAACTTAGAATGTATTTCCCCACGCCTTGCCCGAGCCACTTTGACTTGGGAGGAAGTGACGCAGAACCAAAAATACAGAGGTAGACACACAAATTTAAGGGGACTAATAGTTAAGCAAACATATTTCCAAGATATTCACTTTTTAAACTAAGAATCGTCAAAATAATTCCATCAGAAATTGCAACTTAAAACACTGAAAATCTATAACATCACATCAATGGTTGCCAAGGTAACGTTTAATGAATATATACATACTCAGAGCAACACAGTTATTGACATAACTAAACAGTGTTTGGTCATAATTTCAGCTGTAATATTAAGGAAAAAATATTCCTAATGTCACTACAGAGCTTTTTTTCAAGGGTTTCTATGTTCTAGTATTGATTTGGACCCCCCTAAATCAATTTTGGTGGGAAAAACCTAATTAAATATGCATATTTAGATTTACTCATATTCAGAGGTAGGCTGAATGTTGCAAGAAGAGCTCTGTACAGACATAGATCACCACAAAATGAAGAAAACTGCCAAATATGAAGTTAATTGGATGTACAGTTGCTGAGAAATCTGTATTTTTTGCTAGCAATTTTATCAAGGTTTTAAAGTGCTTTTTAGTGTAAAAGAGTAATTTAGCCCTAAAGAGCGGCACTACTGCACTGACACTTAGTTCACTCAGTGCCTTTCATAATCACATGCTTTTGTTTTGATTGCATGCCATAATGTGGCAGTGGGACTTCTTTTTGATTAAAACTTATAGTTTAAATACATAAATTAACGATCTTACATTCATGCAAGGCTATGTCTTTCTTCTTTGACTGTTTTTTTTTTTTTTTGTGAAGCCAGTTTAACAGCTAGGCTATGTGTTTGGTCATTGTGTGTGTGCATGTGTGTTTCTGTTTGACCAAGTGTGTATCTGTTCACGGCGAACATTGTTTACTCCTCAATCAGCCTATATTTTGTACTTATGCATGATATTTTCAAGAAACTCTTCTGGATGTGGTAATTCGTAATTTTTTAAAAACCTATTTTATTGACTGCTCTGCTCTATACCACCACTGACTGCTGACTGCTCACAACTGTAAACCAGCCGGTAGTGGCTGCAAGTGAACAACAGCCACATTTTGGAATTTTGTTTCTACTCTGGACTCGTGTTATAAAATCTCGTCTCGCATTTGCCATGAAAACCCTTGATAACTTCCTAGACCTTGGGCATGATGATCTGAGGATTAATGCATTGAAAGTGGAAGATATGGGTCTCGTTACATTTGATGCAAAGCGAACACAGCATTCTGCCATAAGAATATTATGCCAACAGTCAAACATACAGGTGCTAATGTGATGGTATTTGCATGCTTAGCTGATTCAGAGTCTGTTGTTATAAGTCACAGAATAGTGAATTATGACAAGGAGTTTAATGAGATACTGATTATGAGATCACCTGAACCATCCATCCATCCATTTTCTTCCTCACTAGGGTCGTCGGGGGAGCTGGAACCTATCCCTGCTGACACTGGGTGAAAGGCAGGGACCCACCCTGGACAGCTCACCAATCCATCGCAGGGTGCGCACACCATTCACACACCATTCGCTCTCACATTCATACCTATGGGCAATTTAGCATCTCCAAGGACCTGCTAGATGGCTAAAAAACAGTGGCAGTAGGACCTTGAAGGTAAGTGGAATCACACAAGTCTAGGTCAAAAACTAGCATATGAATGGACTGTATGGTCAATGTGCGAAATGTGGAAAATTTGTTACTGGGGTAGCCAGTGGTTTCTACAAGGCGAATTGCTGAATGGTAAATAGTTATCTGCAATTTTGCAAGTGTAGTAACTTAGCTACTGGACTTAAGTTAAATTTTGGGCATCGCATGCCATCAACCTACAGAAATGCAACCGAGAAATATGTGAAAATGCAGGACTGCCATGCACAAATCAGCCATAGAAGATTTTTGTCATGTTAGCCAGGTAGCTAGCTTGAGTAATTAGCATGCTAGCATTTTTTTTTTTTATTGCAATTTTAATTTTTTCTTTTTTTCATGCTGTTATAAAGAAAAGGTCTACAATACATTAAATGACATGGATAGTTTTAACAATTTAAAATTTCATTTATAAGAGAAATAGTTGTGGCTTTCTCGATGATTTGCAAGGAAGTTTTGGAGATTTCTCATAACACTTGCTTTTGAATGTGCTCTGAAAAATCTGCTTGGAGGGCCATAGCCTGACCATTTTGCCTACGCCTCTATGCCATCAAGAATCGGGTCACTTTATTCCAACGCAAGAATATACGAAACGGAGGGTTAGGGCTTGGATATTCTTCACCTAACGAAATTCCATGAGATTAACACATTGGTTTTAATGGGAATGACAGCAGCAAATCTGATTGGCCTCAATAAAACCAAATCCCCACCACACCCACAGCAAATTAATTCAACTTAGTCCAACCCTTTTAAGAACAATGCCACTGCCGCTCTATCGCTTCCTGTCACAATTTGGAATGCCCAATCCGAGAAATATGCACAGGGCTTGCTTGTATGCAACCGTCTATTGTCAGCTCGGGAGAAAGAGACAGTTTGCGGCTCTCGTCCGAAGCACGCGCCTGTCAGCCCCTGCATCTTTACACTCATTGGTCGAAACCATCTCAAGTTCAGAACCTGGGTGGAGGATACCAGAACATGAGCAAGCTTAGAATCTTACTGATGAGCGCCCGGCTGGCCAACAGGAGGCGCTTGAGCAATGAACAAGGCAATCATTTTAATTTCCCTTCCCAGCAGTCCTTTCCCAATTTGTATCCGTACAGCACTTGATGCCTGGTACACACTACGGGAGAATCGGGCCGATTTTCGTCCGATCTCCCCCTTCCGATCGAAGCCAGCAAAGGCCCGAATGTCTGATGTTTGCAATCAACATCGTGTCTGATTTTCCTGTGGTGTGGGGTGTGTTAAGAGTGATTTTGTCTGGTCCGATCCGCTTGGAAGGAGAAATCATAAATAATGAACATGTTTAATATTTGCGATTAGAAATCCTTTAGTGTGTGGGGTGCTCCAAGAGGAGCCGAGCACGCACAGTGTGTAATGTCACAAGTACCGGAACAAAAGCCAATCAAGATGCGAGCTGAGTCAGCTGACTGACAGAAGAGGAAGTAAAAACAAACAAAAAACACACTTGACTACACAAGATTTGGAATATTAAGCGTGAAGAACCAGATATTCTGCTGAAGAATCCGTAGTGCACACCACACACTATAAGATCAGAAGAGAGAGATCTTGTGCGATCTGTCTTTTGTTATCATCAAGTGTGTGGTCTCTACATCTGTGAAGAATCCTGTAATGTGTGCCAGCCTTAAGCCAATCATGCGCTGTTCTGAAAAAGCTGCTGACCACTGCTGGTTAGTGCGACCGGGGTTGGAACCCGTGCCATAGTAGTCACAGCTGTACCGCAATTGTGGCACTTTAACCAGGTGAGCTAACCCGGCGGTAGACAGTTAGATTTAATCTGCACCGTTAGGTCTAGCCTTTGCCGACATCTCTTAGATGGTCAAAATATCGTTCAATATCCTCAATGTGCTTCATGGCACAAATGGATATTTCTATCAAAATGTGGCTTAAGATGGTAAATTACTGCTTTAGACATGAAATGCACATAATGCTCGAATTAAAATCCTATGATTGCAACTGTGGTTGGAAGTCAAATTGATGTAAAAAAGCCAAATTTCATTGGAAGAATCTTAAATTTGGCAGAACTGCTCAAAACAAAGTTCTGGATTTTATGTGTAATTTACACGGATGTTAGTAATTGCATTTTTGAAATCCTGATGTTAAAAAATGCTGATGTTAAACAATTTTACATAGCAGATGATGTACCGCATGGGAGCAAAATTCAACATTATGGTGAGAATTCAGTTTTTGAAATTAAATTTTGAAATAAAATTGTGAAAGTAGACTTAATGAGCAACTTATCACTACAGAATACAGTGATTTTTAAAAAAATGAGATTTGACCTAATGAAAACAAAAATCAGAATATCAGAGGACTGTAGTGTTTCCAGTTCATACATTTTTATGCACTGTGAAGTCAAATTTTTATAAGATGAAAATACTTCCGGAAGTCTGTAGGGTACAGTCTGAGCATGTTTTAATGCCACTTTTGCGCAATTTGAAGAAAATTTGAGGGTCTAGTTTTGCTCAATAAGTTTTACATACTTCTATAAAAATGTCTGAGGAGAACTTCACAATTTGTCCTAGAATTCAGCATGTGAAAGTTTTGACTGACTTTGGCCAACATTTTGGTGTAAGTTGTAATGCTGTGGCTTGTACATGAGATTTTTAATGATTTTTCAAAGTTGTGAACTTTATACCCTTGCTGTAGTGCCAACATGGGAAATGTAGAGCAATTCCTTTACACTGTCATTTTGGGAAATACTTGTGTTGCTTTAACGATGGTTCATACAATGGAAGTTCCCTTGATAGTTCGAACTATGGTTTTGGTGAACACTTGCATCGCAACTGCTTGGCTCCATCTTTGTAAGTTAGGAGCTAGGTTTCTGAAAAACATATTCCAGGATGGAAAAGGAGAACAACTGGAACCCACTGCTCAGAGGACAACTTTACATCTTCAGTGTGGTAAAAGGAAAACTCATGGCTCCTCAGATTGCTACTTCACAGAACAGTACCCACCAAACATTAGCTGTAACCATCACAAAATAGCTGGTGTAATATTTGCATATATTTGGTCTTTTTTTTTTAGTTTATTCTTGTTTGCCAGATTGAGAGGTAGCGTCATTTTGAGACATTGCCTTTAAGATGAGAATCTCTTTTGGTAGAACCGTGATTTAACCGAACCAAGAGCATATGGAATGCTGCGAAGTGCCAAATCTTATTCTGCTTCCTGAATAGTGTGTAGTTTCGCAAGCATTCTCCATGCAGACATATTCACACAGAGCAGTTCACTGATGCATATTTAATAATGTAATGCATTCTGGCGACCAAGGCTGTGGCAATGAGTGAGTTAATCGCGAAAGATGCCGGTCTGAAATGGCTCTGTGCTTTCTGAATGGCTCTCGGCTTCCCTGCTTAATCTGTATTTTACAAGTGAGAAGCTTTGCATTATGCAAATCGCTGGATGGGAACAGGTGACATTTTTGCAATGAACACGGGCTGTGGCCCCGCGTGGTCCGGACCGCTGATTTGTACATTAGTATCTGTCAGCACAAGTGCCCAAGCCTTGATCTGCATAGGGGTAATTTCTTTTTTATTCTGCCTTCTTAAGGTGGAATCTCTGAGTGTGTATTTGTCCGTCTGTGTGGGGATGTATATGTTTCTACATGAATTGCTTCACACTTTTCTGATGTTTTTATTTTCCAAACAAGGAATTGTGGTGCATCGTATTGTGCAATGCCGAATACTGAATTCTGAATGCTGGTGCAGGCCTGAGACTGTAGCAGGGCCCTGCTCTCAAACTTTCGCATCAACCACAAATGTTGTTTTTTTTTTTTCTTTGATGAAATGTGATCTTTTTGAGCAGCAGAAACAAAAATAAATGTATGGCTGGTACTGACATTCAATGACAGAATTATTTGCTGAGGTTATTTTCAAATACTATATGTTCAATTCTGTTTCATAACTCTTCAGAGGACAAATGGGGAGCCATTGATTGTTAGGACAGCAATCTGTTTTTATTTAAAATGCGCCCTAAATTCAACCTAAAAATAATTCGGTATTTTTGGCTGGGTGCAATGAAACTACTGTATATTCTATTTACATCCAAATAGGGTGGCACAGTGGTTTGCACTTATGCCTCACAGCAAGGAGGATGTGGGTTTGAATCCAGCCTGGGGCCTTTCTGTGTGAAGTTTGCCTGTTTTCCCACCCACAAAAAACATGCAATATAGGAACACTCCTATGCGCAAATGCTTGGTGGTGGTTATAGGTGCAAACTGTCAGCCTGCCTCAGGGCAGCTGTGGCTACAAAAAATGTAGTTTTTGAATAATGTGTCCATTGTTAAGTGTCTTTGAGTGCCCAGAAAAGCGCTAAAACTGATGCATTATTATTATTAATAACAACAGACTACTTTAAAAGGTCAAAAATAAATTAAATAAGGGGCAAACTAACAAAGAAGAAGCACATTTCATACAAAAAGTAACACAATGTGCTTTACAAGAGCAATGCGAATAACATATGGGTATATTAAAAAGAAAGGAACAAACAAACACGTAGTCATATGCATAAAAAATTAAAGCGCACTGTGGTCCTACTAAAAAGAAACAGACAATGCATTTACCCCTGTGAAATACAATTCAAAAAAGAAATGTTTAAGTGTGCTTTTAAAAGAATTAAGTGTTGGGGCATTTCTAACATTATAAGGCCAATCCACCTGTTTGGAGCATAGTGACAGAATGCTGTATTAAGTAAGCATGTGATGATCCCTGGCAGTCTTAATAAGCGGCTCTGAGTTATTTGTTTGATTAAATATGCAGTGCCAATAAAAAGTCTACACACCCTTATGAACATAGCAGCTTTTTAAAAATATAAAGCCAAAAATAACAACATTAATGTTGCTTTTTACATCTTCAGTTTGATTTTCCAAATAACTCATGACCTCACATTTATAAGATTTTATCAGGCATAACTTTCTGCGGCAGATAGAATCTTATAATAATTAGGTAACAAACTTGCGTCAAGAGAAAAAAAGCAAAATAGTTAATCATTCAGGAAAATTTGATTGGGAAAAAAAAGCCTATTTACATTGGTTGCATGAGTCTGGAACTTCCCCTTACACCTCGACTCTTGAGTTTTACCGAAATTTGCCTTGAAAAAAATGAAAACATCAAATGAAGTTGGTAAGTTGGATTCCTCTTTATCTTCAGCTGTCTGACAGCGACCATCAGGTTTCCTGCCAAAATCTCTTGGCATAATATTCATTATCCCATCTATCTCGACAATCCCTACCCAGCTCCAAAACATGATAACACCACCACCTGGCTCTACAGTCAGTATGGTGTTCCTGACAAGAGTCCTTCACAAGCCAGTTATGGGTCCGAACACAGTGTTCAAATTCAGGAGCATTTCGATCAAACCTTTGCAGCAATATATATGAATTTTTTTTTCATGTTTTCTAGATTCTCTCAAGCAATTGAGACATTTTAAGTTTATTTGATATGGAAAGCTCCAAGTACATGCCTTAAGTCTAGAATTAATCAGCCCAATTAAAAACAGAACAGTAGCATTAGAGTTATATTAATGGTTGCACTGTAGACAGAAATAGCCTATTACTATAACCACTACTATTACCACTGGAAAAAAATGGTTGTGACTTGAATAATTTCAGAATGTTTGAAATCCTCTATTAACTTCAAACTCAGTATTTTGAGAAAATTACTATTATACTCAGAAATTGGAAAAGTGAAATAAAAAAAAGAATAATATTTTGTACTGTGTTTTACCAAGATTTTTCAAAATGATTAGGAATACAAAATAATAGATATTAAAGGCAAAGAAAACACCGTACACTGTGCTACATACTTAGTAGAAGTGCACTGCCCCCTGTATTCAAATACATTTTTGGGTAGGTTTTGAAATTTTTTAAGACAAATAAATCAACTCAAGAAAATCAGATATATACATTGTTAGCGGTGTGCCATGTTTGTTGAAATCGGGGTGGCTTGCCACATCACTCAGATACCAGAACTCTTGTGTGTGCATAGAATGAAGACACAATAACAGTTTAGAACTGTTGTACCAGTATGCATTACATTCATAATAAATATTATTTTTAACTGAGTGTTGTAGAAGTACTTGTTTCTATATATTGGCAGGAATGGCTTATGATAGTTATTGGTTTAACAACATTGACAAATTGTAAGTTGACGCAAGATTTGGAGTGCCTACCTGTTCTATTTGTAACTGATGCTGTCGTTTCTCCAGGCCATCTAAAGTTGACAGGCGCCTTGGGTTCCGGGTCCTGTCGGTGACTAAATTCTGTTGGTATGGCATCATTTTTCAAAATATTTTGATATTTACTGGGCGATTTAATTCCATATTTTCCGTAGATGTGTTCCTTGAAACAACTGGGAAAAAACTGAAGCACTGATTACTAAAACCCCACAAGTCATTCACGTCAAGTGTGACTTATGGGGTTTTAGTAATAGGTGCTTCAATTGTGCAGAACATAACCCGTGACTCTACGGTGGTAGGTCCGAGTTTCCCATTTTGTTGGAGCAACCATAAGCCGCTTACAGGGCATTATGGCAGATTTTGTCGTTCAGGTTCTAGTAATTATGGGAAATATCAAACCTTGGTCTTTCTGTGTAAAATTGAGCTGCTGCATGAGTGATAATCAAGAATAATTTGTTAATACTTTATATAGATCAGCTGATTTCTTGGTGTCCATTCGTGCCATAAGATCCGGGACATAGCCACAAAAAGCAGTTTTTGATTGGCTAAAAATAAAATATTCAGAATAGCAGCATCTATGAACTTCTTCTAATGAGTTATATTGCAGAGGTTTGACGTTTGATTACTCAGTGCATAAAAATTGCAAAAATTTGAAAAAAGAAAAAATTTAGGTAAAAAGCAAAACATGTACTTTTATTGGGTGAGAGCTGAAACAAATGTTTTCTTTGGCTTTAAGAAAAAAATTCTCTTTGATAGATGCTTAAGTAGTGTGGTTGGAGATCAGGTTACCACAAATAACATGCTGCTCCAAGCAGTAAATGCTGTGGATGCTACTATTAATCCTGCAGACATGTTGGAGAAGTTTAGCATTAAGACTGGGCAGGATGAGGTCGATGTGACTATGATCTCGATCTAACGTCTGTTGCTGCACGTTGGTTCCAGCATCTTAAAAAGCTGTCCTTGTGGTATTCTCTTCGCACTACAGTCTGTACAGTAAATGGTGCAGGCAATTTTCATTTATTTCATTTGTCATCCATATTGGCACACTGATCACTGTGTGTCCTTAAATAGTATGTTTTATTTTGCCCCGCATATGATACATTATAGAGGACTAGTCAACTGGGTGCTAATCACATTTTGTAAAAAGCATTGTTTTCATAACACTACGAAACATTGAATTTTTAGTAAAAGGCACATGGGTTTAGTAATGTGGAGCTGTCCCATAATGCCCGGTAGCTTGAGGCCAAATACAAGCTACTTTATTTGACACTTGGTGCTATCATATTTAGTGAATTACATGAACCTGCGACCTTGAATTAAGACAGAGTGGTAAAATAGGCTATAAGCCGATCGACATCTAAACATTATATTGCATAACTGAGTTTCGGTTGCTTTAGGTTCACAACTATTTTGTCCGAGCCAATAGAATGCCAAAAGTGCCGGATTGCTGCCTGATGTGGCCCACATTTGTATGCTATCTGAGCACGCTTCATTTTTTATTCACATTTCTTTGAAAACATAAAAGTAATGAAGTAATAAAGCTATGGGAGAGCTTTCAAGTAAACTCTTTCACCAGGATTCATTATGAGCACCAGTGAAGCCAAAAGGATTCAGGTGCTCGAGTGTTTGTCGCCGATTCAATCTTTGTTCGATTGTCCGTATTGAGTCACAATCCGAAAAACTATTCTAAGCCGTAATGCAAATGGTTTTTATAAAGTTTTACTGCTGATTCTTAATTGATATTAATGTTGTTAACTTGTACAGTATTTATCTATAGTAGCGATCAAACTTGGACATAGTAGCAAAAGTATAGGGTGCAGTAGCGGAAGTACAGTAGCGAAAAGCCAAAGGGGCGAAACCGCCATAAACCATTAAAACATTGGAACTAATACTGTTTTTATAGGTATGACCTATCAAAAATGTATATCTAATCAGAAAAAGCATGGCACTAACAGAGCAAGTTGTGAACACTCAAGGGGCTGAAACTGTCCTTTCAAGTGGTCAGCAAGTTTCTTAATATAACTGGAAAGCTCAGCCTCCATGAGACCATAACAAATTTTAGGTGTTTTTGTGCGTCTACTATATCCTGACATTTGCCACCACTCCTAGACCATTTCTTATGATGTACTGCTCAAGTGTAATGCAATCAATCATAAATTTCTTGTAAAATAAGAGGGCTGAGTCCACGTCGGTCTTTTGTTTGCACAACCCCAAAACAGGAAGCAGGAATTATAAAACCCGCCAAAATATTCTCCCATTTACTCATTTACTGTATACGAAATAGAAAACCGCACCAATAGACCATTTTGAATGTTTTTACCTCATCAGCTACTTTGATCTTTGCCAATCTATTTGATCTTTGTAAACACTATTTCCAATTATGATCCCTTACATCACATTCCAAAAAAGTTGGGAAAAGAAACAGTGTGACACCGGGAAAGTTCATGAGTGATTAACAGTGGACAGGTGATGCTATCTTGATTAATGTTAGTGTCCATTACATGGATACCTTGTACGTCTGTGAAACCATCCTTAATACTGAAGTGTGTAATTGTATTTTGGATCAATTTCTTTCCATCTTGATTATTTCTTTCTTAGGGATGTCCCTTTTTTTTTTTTTTTTGCGAGACAATGCCAGACCACATTGAGCATGTGTAACAACAGCATGGACTTGAAGTCAAAAAGTGCAGGTGTTGGGCTGGCCTGCCTGCAGTCCATACCTGTTGTCCATTGAAAATGTGTGGTTTTCAAGATACAACAGAGAAGAGCCCAGATCATTGAGTAGCCCCAGTTTAAATGGGGGAAAAAATCCACATCCAAGACTGTAGCAGTCATCGTCCTCACCTCTCCAATGCGTGCACACTATTTTTAAAAGGAAAAGTGACACAATGCAGCGATAAACATGCCTGTCCCAGCATTTTTGGAATTGAGGTTGTTGGACCTTGACATGATGACACGTTTTCTACAATATCATAATATCAGGCAAAAATATTGGACCTGTTTTGGGTTAGTTAAGCTAAAGGCACATATCATCCCACAACCACCATTTTGATTAAAAAAAAACACTCAACAAAGTAACTTAAATCCACAATTTTGTGAAAACTATGAAATCATGTACCATCTTCCTTTATTGCCCCATATTAATTTGCACAAGTGCAATATAATTCTCTTCAGTTAAGACAGAAGACTGATGATATCTTACCGATTGAGACTGTGCTTTTCTTTGCAAAAGTCACATTTTTGGTTCTAGCTTTCTCACCGCTGATTCTGTGAGGTCACATCTAGCGATGAATCAACAGAATGAAATTTTCTTCATTAATTTGTAATCACATGATTCATTTTTTGTCTGGTTGCCAAGTTATAGGGCTCATTTTACCCATTGTACCCGCTTCTCCCTGACTGTGTGAAGTTTGGCGGCACTCTCAGGCAGGGGGTCGCACTGCTGTCTCCCAGCAATGAAGGTTGTGAGTCTGATCCTTGCCTGGGCCTTTGAGCGCATTTGAGCATTCCTCCAGAGTTTGTGCGCGTTTCCTCTGAACACTGTGGTGTCTTCATACAGTCCAAAGACATGCACGTTATGTAAACTGGAGGCTACAAACTGCTCACAGGTATGAGGGTGTGAGTAAATGGTGTGAGTATCTGGGGGATCTGCAAATACATGGAAAACTAAAATTGTTGAGAAAAGAGCCAAACTAATTATGTAAATTCATTTTTCATTTGAAGTACATTAACCCATTCAATCCTAATTTTTTCCTTGCAACGTAAGTGCATGCATTTTACTCCGTGGACCTCCCTAACACTTATTATTGATTTCATGATGGTTCAGTTCAAAGTAGCATTTTTCCCCAAGGCTAACAACAACAGTTTTAGAGCCTCTTGAAGAAAAAAAAAAAAACACCGGCCACGAATGTGACCGGTGGGATAGATGAGTTAATTACCACACATCTTAATGATAGGATAAAACCAAGCAGAAGTTGTCAGATTCAAGCATCTTTGGAGTGGTGAAAGCCAGGGATTTGGGTCTTTTGGTTCCACCTTAAATGAGTAGCTGCGAGTCCAGGCTCCGATGCGCTAATGTTTTCAGCCAATAAGGAAAAAATCAGCACCCAACTCCACTTATCTTATCATGCAGTCAAAAGTGATAGCCAAAGTACTCATAAAGATCCCATTTAATCTTGTGCCTATCTATCATGCTGATGTCTTTATCCTCTTTTGTGCAGCCGTAATATCAGCCCATTACCAAAGCAAAACAGATCTGGCATGCATACAAGGCGAATGAAGTGCTCACTTTGATTTGACAGCATGATCAGTGAAAGTGGAAATCTGCGAGAATCAAAAAGATCTCAATTATTCCATAACAGTAAGTGTGGGGGGAACAGCTCAAAGCATGCATATCGGCCTTCATATATTGTGACGTGCGCTGATAGAACATCCTTGCCAATTTACACTCTCCATGCTTGACTAATCATCGGCAGATTTCACCTCCTCTCATCACGCCATCAGCAGAGAAAAGGATGGGTGGGGGCTCCGGGAGAGAGGGAAAAGACGAAGAAAAGAACAGAAAAAGGCACAATCAGGAGCCAAATGAAAGGACATCAGAATACTATCCTCGATTCAATTCATATTACACTTGTAAATGAGCCATGGTTTTTTTTCACCCCCCAGAAAAAGCATTAGTAAATCTGTCTTGTGTGCAGGCAATGCAGAAAGGCATAACTCCAGCTGTCTGCAGCTCAATGCAAAGTAATTCAAGCAGAATGACTTGTGAATTTAAGCTCGCGAGGCTCTGTCCACAGGACGGAATATATATAGATTTTGTAGCCATTTCCTACACCCCTCCTTGCCAAAGAAACATAAATGACGCAAGTGCAACTCCAATATAATACTGGAGAAACAGTGAACAACATTCGAAAAAAAGAGAAAAAAAATCTCCTGTGACAATGATAGCAAATCAGAATTGAGCCAGTACACTTTGGCGAAAAGCCTTATCGAGGAATAAAAATCCATAATTATGCCTAAGTAAACCTTATCATGTGCAACAGGATGAAAATAGCCGGCGTTTTTCTCATGGAACAGCCTCCAGGGAGGCCTGAACTGCACACGTCTTTCACCTGGCAAAGTACAGTATTTAGGGACTGTTGGCACGCTGACAAGTTGTCTCTGAAAAGAAGTGGGGGAGGAAAGAGAGTGAACATGATTTTAATGTTTGGAGAATGGCATTGAGCTGCTTTTGTTTGTAGAAAACTGAAAAGGAGAAATTAATCCATAATAAAAAGAATGGCCTCAGCGGAGGGAAAAATGTCTTTGCATCATGCATACATAATTTCCAGCTGCGCGAATGCCTACTGTTTGATTTTTTTTTCTAATTACTTGTTCATCCCTGGGTTAGCCCCCTTCCACAACTGTTATTGAGCCAATTATCATAAATTCCCCTTGTAACAATTAACAATATTAGAGTAGAGTGCCGCGTTATATGTTATGGTGTTATAATTAAGCTGAGCGCTTCTGTTAATTAGCCTATCTAACTGAGAGCAGCTCGTCTGCTCATTACCGCTGCCATTTAATTCAATTAGCACCTTAATTATGGGAACAGCCGTGTCATGATGTCGCAGTCCTTGTTGAAGGAGCCCGGTGTGATTAGCAAAGACAAACACAGCGTGCAAATCGTGGGCCGTTATGGTCGGGGGGCTGGCAAGATGGAGGGTATTGCAGTATGTGCAAAGCAGCACAGCTATATTCTACCAGACGACCAGCATGAAGAAGGGGCGAAATATTGTTATCAGAACCCTTGTTCCTCTCTCTGGCTCTTGTTTCTGTCTCTTACACACACACACACACACACACACACACACACGAACCCCCATACAGAAATGCAGGTTACATAAGTGCTATAACTGTGGCGTCACTCTACTCTTGGAAATACAGAGCAAACTAGACTTATCAAACCATTTCTGGTTTCTACACAGCAAAGTCCCTTCTCTATATTTGGTTCCATCTTTGTTTTACTTGGCCTCCTTTCACGTGATTTGGGAAATAATGCTGAAATTTTTTTTAAAAAATGCGCCCACACTGCAAAAAATGAAAGATGAAAATACTAAGTAAGATGAATTTACTTAAATTAAGACTTAAAACGCTTATTTCTATCACCATTTTTCTTAGTAAGACAAAAAAAAATTGTCCTTGGTGTGAGGTAATTTTAACTAGCTTGCCAATGTTTTACAGATTTTAAGTGACTATTTGCTTGACGAGTGAAATTTCATTATTCCATTGGCAAACTAGTCAAAATTAACTCAAATCAAGGACAAATCTTTTGTCTTCCTTAGAAAAATGGTGATAGAAATAAGGGCTTTAAGTCTTAAAATAACTGAATTCATCTTACCTAGTATTTTCATCATTCATTTTTCGCAGTGCAGAAAAAGTCATCAGTTTCTGTGCGCACATGCAAAACACATTCACACATGCAAAATAAACAGTAATTTGACAGATAAGCTGTTTCACGTAAGGATGATAATATTTTGTTCATTATAAAATTAGTATTTACATGTAGTTGCACCTAATGCCACAACTTAGTGATTTTGCTGAAATCTATGTTTTTCAAAATTCCTGATTTGGGGTATCTGGCCATTTTAAGCCTTATAAAATTTCTTTCTTTTTTTTTTACTCCTTATGGAGCAAAAATGGCACATGACAGCTTTCCTCGGTGTTGTTTATTGTAGTAATGCATTTTTTACACACTGATGTAGCGCACAATCTTTTAAAGGTCCCCTGTCATGTCACTAGGTGCACAGCCAATTAGCCACTGCGAGCAATTGCAAAATCTGTCCTTTGTGACATCACAAGTGGGAGGGACCTCCCAGAATAATGGAGGAAATGATTAACCGGTTGGCTGAAGTTGATCAGTCTTTCTTGCCGTCAGGCAGTCACTTCACCATGTAATGTGACAAAAGAAACAGATTTTGAAATGGCTTGTAATGGCTAATTGGCTGTGCACCTGGGGACATGACAGGGGACCTTTAAAATATACTCACAGACCACTTTAGCAAGTGTATCAGATTCAATCCCAAACTGGAAAACGTTTGTACATATGGCAAATGCACATAAACACAGAAAACGGTGAATTCTACGTTTACTATGATTTGTATTTCATTGCAGGAAGTATGAAGATAAGATATATGGGGTGGGGGGGGGGGGGCATCATGGGGACAGGGGCCAGAGGAACACATGACGGTATGTGAACTAGCTAATGCTTAGAAACTGTAGTTCTACTTACCAGTGCCTACATGTGTGTGCTGGCCTAGGGAAGCATCATAGAACTAGATCGCCTCTTACTAATCACTACTAAATTAGTTTGGGCAGTGACTGGTTTTGAGTTCACACATTTGCCATCTTTCAGATCTCTGTGCTATTCTGTTCAAAGTTTCACTTCTAAGCTTTCTCTTTATCTTGTATTGGTGCTCCTATGCTGAACACACTCATTACTCTTAATGAGCTTGTGCTTGTCTAATTGCTTATTCATTGTCTGAGTCCACGTTTACTTTGAACTTCCCTATGTCTTGTTATCATGTACTTTTCTCCTCATGTGCAGCCCAGGTGTTCCTCGTTCCCATTTTCCCACCCCCTTGCCTACATCTGGGAGAGGCTGGAGGAAGGCTGCGTTTACTTACCTGTGTTCTAGTGTCGTAGGATTGTTTGAGTTTTGCCAGGTCTTGCTTTTCTAGTTTCATATTTCTGGAAGTTTTTGTTTCTTAGTTTATCAGCTCTGTGAAGCGTTCCTTTGTTCCCTTTTCAGCCCTTTGAGTTTAGTTTTTCCTTGGCCCTCGTGCCTTGTTGTTTGTCCTGTGTTTGTTCACCTCTTAAACTCCCGCAGCAAAATACCTACAACGCCGTGCTAATTAAGTAGCAATATAGTCATATTACACATCAAATTAAACAGGAGAGCCTCTGCTACAAGCACATATAAGTCATTTTTACATACACCCAGCACAACTCAAACTCCAAGCATATTAATGTTCAAATATCAAAATCCGAGTAGCGTCAGAAAATCAACCCTCTCTCCACATTTCCATGTCTCCGTCTCTGATACTTCATGCTACACAAACAGAGATATACTCTATTCATTTTGGGTATGTCATTTTCAAACAGAAACCTAAAAAAGAGGCTGGGGCTTAAGAGGTTAATAAATATTTATCATTACTTTGCTACCCGCACCTGCCGTCTTCCATGCCAAATCCTAACACACAGAGAGACACATTCAAGAGACTAAAGAAAATGGGGATCTTACACAGCAAACAATTTACAGGAACAAACTCAAAACAGGTGTCGGGAGTATAAGGAAGCCTGACTTGGGCATTTACAAACGTGACAATAATGAAGGAATTAACAGAGGGCTGCAGGGAGCATGAATGGAGTCAAGGACAGAGGGACATATGACCAATTAGTTTTGCTGCCTAAACCAAACAGAACCAAGTAGCTGTGGTGCCTAAACCTAACCTTGTAGCAATGCCATCAAATAATATTGCCAAAGGATTCCCTATGCATCATATATTGACTCTTGGTCAGAGCTTGTGTAAGTGGCGCTTTATGACAAGTCAGGATGAGAACTTATTGGTTGCACATGATTTTTTTTTGTGTGGAAAAATACGTATGACACTCTATAAAACACAGCAGTATCTGCCAACCAGAGGGTGAAGTGTTGACAAATATTATTTGTAAAGTGGTGATCATGACGGAGCTAAGAGTGCAGGTGCAGGTGGGGGTTGAGAGGGGATCATAATTTGCCTCTTTTGGAGGGATCTCTTGTGTATCTCATTGCACATCTTTTTGCTGCTAATCTGTGATTGGTCAGTATGCTCTGTGTATAACATTATGATCCCATCACAATCCATCACAATCACAATTCAATTGGCTGAATACAATTATTGACATTGTGATGGTCCAGTTAATGATTTTGAAGTTCAGCCTTCCCAGAACATTCTCTCATGTTAGTGTGATGAACTGCTTAAAGCAGAGGACAACAAATGGGAAATTATGCAACAATTAGTCAATATCTAAGTACTGCATAACTACAATCCCAATTGTAAAATATTTGGCTAATCATGGTGAATACAAATGGAAAAATGTGTGATTTTAAAAGTCAATTCACCTTCTATTGCATTGACACCACAACACCACAACAACACCACTAGCATTACTTGATGCTTGAACTTGTAAATTCAACTGATTATTGAATATGCACACTTATTTCATTCATAATCACGGTAAAAAGCAAAGAAAAAAATTTGGATGACTGAAAGAATGTTTTTTCTTTAAGTATGATGGCATGGACATAAGGAGACACAATTAACAATTAACACGATTTTGACTGAAAATGCAGTCTTGCAAAACAAAATATGTGAGGAGGCAAGTGATAAAAAATAGACCATCCAAAATCCAACTACCCCCAGCTGTTTTGGAGTATGATAAATAATTTTGGCCCAGAAAAAAATGAAATCCACCCCAAAAGAATTTGTTTGGAAAATGGATCCTCTGACTCGGCTATTGATTGTGATCTTTAAAAAAGTGGAAAACAGATTTTGGCCCTACTGCCTGGAAGTAACTGCCCAGCTCGGTGGGAAAATTGCCTTCTTTCAAGGATAGTTGATCTTAAAAACATTAAAGAGGCTAAAATGCTGCAGGATCCCTATTTCTTTAATCAGCGTTTAAATGTTAGTATCGCTGAAGAGGGAGTCAACCTATTAAACTCTAATTTTTTTCTGAAGTTTCCACTTAAATAGAAAAAAAGCATTTTCCCATATTGTAGGATAATGTCGCCTGCATATTCTGTCTCTGCTGGTTCCATCGCTTTACCGAAGCTTCATCACACTTTGGTATATTGACAGAATATTCAAATCCAGGACGCCATGTTGTTTGTGGCCTCAGCATTGCATCAAATGGAAAATATTTTAAACTTGCATATCAATTCATGCAAATTTCCCCGTAATGCAGCGGAACAAATTTGGGATCGTTGGAAACCTTGGAATCTCCACTAGAATTTAAAATTTGCCTGGAGGTCCACTGGTTTGAATATGATTGCAAGTTAATGGGGTTAAAAGTGCAATTGATGGATTTAAACTGAGAAAAGCAACTGGTATTGATAAGCTGCCCTATGAACTACTTAAACAATAAAGCTTATTTTCACTTTTAGGTATTCTTTTCTGTTTTTGTTTTGAATACAATTTATTTCCCTCTGTTTGGCATAAATCTACAATAAAATCAATCACTAATTTCAGCATAATGACCCAAGATTTCCTTTTAGTCATAGGGGGATAAGTGTTCTTAGTTGTGTCGATAACCTCTATTCCAGTTTTCTTACTGACCTATTGCATCATTACTAGAAACATTTGGTCTGTTGGTTGATGAACAAAATGGCTTCAAAAGAATAGAGATTGTATTGACCACATACATTCTTTATTTTCAATACTTATGCAAGAGTACAAGAGTGGAGGCCTACCTTTAGTTGTTTAATAGATTTTTCAGGATTTTCAGGAACGCCGACATTACTGGATTTTTTAGTGACACGCCTTGAGGCTCCTACCCCAAAATGCATAATTGCTTTCTGTAAGGGTTTGGTCCTTACAGCCCCTCCCCTTTCACATTATTTCACCTCCACCTTAATGGGCCACAGGTGGAGCCCATTAAGGTGGAGGTGTTTGCAGAGTATTTAGAATTACTTCCCATGGCTGATCAGTGGGGATGTTTGCTGTCTCTCCTTAAGACTGCTGTTTTGTTTGTTTTTGCTCGAATTAGATTCAGTTCTTTTACCTCACCTTGGCACTAGTGAGTCTGTTTCTAGGTCTAGTGCCCACCGGATTGTTTTTGGCATCCGACGGGACGGAAACCATGACACTTTCAAGCTGCTCCTGTTCAAGATAGCTTGATTAACTATCACACAGTTTATTTACTGAATAATCCAGGCCAATGTATAAGTCTGGAATTATTACAAAATTTTTAAGAAATGACTGATGGGCTCCATTGACAGCATACTTAATAGTGATATTGTAGGTATGGAAAAAAATTATTATTTCAATACTTTCTCTCTAAAATCTTCCGTTTTAGCAATTTTGCCAGCAGTGCCATATCATTTATTTTAATCTAATTGTTTTCAGTATTCAAAAGAATGGGCTACATTTGCGGGCAAGTGCACTTGCACACTGGTAGATGATACCAAAATAACAAATTTAATAAATTACCAAAGCTTCTTACCTCAATCCATCGGTTATTAAAATTATTTAGTAAAATGGTTATTAGTGCATCGTAAAAGTTTGACACGGGGCATACATTTGAAATAATTTAAAATGCATGCCGTATGTTGAACTTTCATGGTAGCAAAATCATTGATGGGGTCTTTAGCTTCTGGGTAAGTTGTAGGAGCGCTACAATGGGAGATTGCATGAACATCAATTATTTTATCCTTAATTTATAAATGAAATCTACAATTTATCTAGATACCATCTTCAGCAGCATTTACTACATAATATTCTTCTTCAAGATGGAATTTTAATAAATTTCAGTTAACTTCCGTCCATCCAATCTCATATTGTAGCCTTCCTCTTTGATGCAAAGCTACTGTATATGTCTTAATCATTAAAGGCGATACAGCTTATTGGTTGCCTATTTGCTCGGTAAACTAATTTGATTAATTGTCTGATTCTTAATTAGAAATAGGTTGAGAGTTACCTGCATTATGGTAATGGCACTGGTTGCAGACAGTTTCATTTTTACATAAGTAAATTTAACATGCACACCTAAAACACAGGTTTTAAAACATATTATTAGGCTTATGAAGCCAATTGGACACGGACACAAAAAATATATATTTTGTGAGATACAGGAATTCAGAAGCTTCAGAAAAAAGACGTTTAATACCACTATTAATGTGGATAGGAATATGTTTGACAACTATTGCAGTGAACAATAATGCAAGCTGAGGGGAAATGGACTATAAATTTACTGATAGACACTTTGTTGCTAGTCAGGAAAGCTTAATTGGAACGGGTTTGGAGAAGTAATGTGCTTTAAGGCGAGGTGAGAGCAGGGCTATAATCCCTCTGATGGCAAGTCCAGAGTGGAAGAGGTTAAATTACAAAGAATTGGTAGAGATGGCCATGTTCTCCCCGTGTTGAGTGGGTTTTCGCCGGGTACTCCGGTTTCCTCCCACAGTCCAAAGACATGCATATCAGGCTAATTGGAGACACCAAATTGCCCATAGGTATGAGTGTGAGAGTGAATGGTGTGTGAATGATGTGTGCGCCCTGCGATGGATTGGCAAGCTGTTCAGGGTGAGTCCCTGCCTTTGCCCGTAGTCAGCTGGGATAGGCTCCAGCTCGCCCCGTGACCCGAGTGAGGAATAAGCGGGTATAGAAAATGGATGGATGGATGGGTGGATGGTAGAGATGGCAATTTTTATAGTGCCTGAAAAGCTTTCTATCGAACCCCAGTTTCACAGGTGCTGATCAGTGACCATAGAACAGGCTGGTTTCCAACCCCATTTGGTGTAAAAATGTTTGCCATCCATATAAATGATCTTACAATAGAAATTAAGCAAACAGCTATTGGTGTTTGATTGGGAGATTTTATGACTGGCACTCTTCTAAAACCAGATAAGATTGTCCTCCTTGCAGGGACAGAAAAGTTAGTTGAATATTTTGTGCTGTGGGTGTAGTAAATGTAGATTGAAGATAAACAAAGATAAAACTCAGGTTGTGCATTTCCAGACTAAGTTTGATTTTCATTTTTGTTCAACAATTTTGTCATACAGTAAGTGATATAAATACTTAGGCTTATTTTAGATGATCATCTTATCTTTGAAGAAGGAATAAAAGCCTTATCAAACTATGCAGGTAGGACGTTGGGAGCTGCCCTTAATAAGGTTAAGCTATGCAGGGATCTTGGTTGTAAAAACAACACCCAGTCATATAAATCTCGCTTGTGTCCTGTTTTTGTGCTGGGGTATTGGGTTATTGTGAGCAAACACAATGTGATGCAGTTCAGAACAGAGCTAGGAGCTGTTTTATAGGGGTGCCTAAAATGGCCCAAAAACTTGCATCACTATGTAGTCATATAGCATGGGAGCTGCATGAAGTGCTGCATACGGGTGGTACGTTATTATTAACTGTGGAATAGATTGATTAGCATGCGCAATAACAGATATACAGCTTATATATAGTACTGTTCATCAAATTCAAAATGAGCAGATCTTTTTCTGACATACTTTTTATAGGAAAAACATATAGTAAAAAGTATATGCTTGTATAAAAATATATACAGTGCCCTCCACAATTATTTGCACCCCTGGTTAAGATGTGATCTTTCGCTTCTAATAAATTTAGTTTTTTTCTAAATAATAAAGGACCACAATGAAAAAAAAGAGGACAATCCAACCTTTAATTCAAATGCATTTATTCAGTGGGGAAAAAAATCCCTGATTAAGAAATAATTCTTTTACATCAAATCATGTGTGCCACAATTATTAGCACCCCTGATGTTAATACTTTGCACGACCTCCTTTTACCCACAAAACAGCACCAAATCTACTCCTACAATGTTTCTCAAGATGGGAGAATACAGACAGAGGGATCTTTGACCATTCCTCTTTGCACAATCTCTCTAAATCATCCAGCGACCTGGGTGACCTCTGCACTCTCCTCCTCAGCTCACTCCACAGGTTTTCAATGGGGTTGAGGTCTGGGGACTGAGATGGCCATGGGAGGAGCTTGATTCTGTGTCTGGTGAACCATTTCTGTGTAAATTTGGCTTTTGGCCAGAGGCCACCAGATTTTGACTTAAAATGTCAAGGTATTTCAAAGCGTTCATGATGCCATGTACCCTAACAAGGTTCCCAGGGCCCCTGGAAGAGAAACAGGCCCACAGCATCACCGATCCTCCCCCATACTTCACAGTGAGCATGAGGTGCTTTTCTGCATACTCATCTTTTGTGTTCCGCCAGACCCACTTAGAGTGTTTGTTGCTAAAAAGCTCTATCTTGGTCTCATCTGACCAAAGCACACGGTCCCAGTTGAAGTCCCAGCACCGCTTAGCGAACTCGTTTGCTATTAATGATTGTGAGTGAGAAAAAGTTTTTTCCATGCATGCCTCCCAAACAGCTTGTCGGCATGTAGATAGCGCATGATGGTTGTTTTGGAGACTCTGTGACCCCAAGATGCCACCATTTGTTGCAATTCTTTAACAGTGAGCTTTGGAGAATTTTTTATTTCTCTTACCATCCCCCTCAGTGTGCATGGTGGCAAAATAACCTTGCGTCCTCGTCCAGACTTGTTTACCACTGTTCCAGTTGTTTTAAACTTCTTAATGATTCCTCCGACAGTGGATATGGGCAGGTGCAGGTGAGTGGCTATTTTCTTGTAGCCGTTTCCTGACTTGTGAAGGTCGACACACATCTGCCTTACTTAAATGCTGTGTTCCTTTGTCTTTCCCATGTTGAAAAGTGGATAAGAGAAATGGCCTCTGTGTCACATCACATTTATACCCCAGGGAAACAGGAAGTGATTAATTACTAATTAAATCTTCCTAAATACTCAGATCAACTTTGTAAACTACTGCAGAGATGACAATAAATACTTCAATTATATTTATTTCCTAGGAATTGTCAGGGGTGCCAATAATTGTGGAACAGGTGATTTTATGAAAAATAATTATTTCTTAGGTAGAGATTTTTTTTTCCCTTAAAATTCACTTGAGTTGAGGGTTACATTTTTCTACAATTTTAAGTGAGAGAGTATGCTTCTGCACTAAAAATTGAATTTATTTTAAGGCTTTTAAAACATCTTAACCAATAATCATGGAGGGCGCTGTACCTATGTATAAACACACACAACAATGAGCCAAAACATTCAAACCAATCACAGATGCAGTGGATAATGTTTGTTATCTCATAACATTGGCACCTAGCCAGGTCTGCAGAGAGATATTAGACGGTAAGCGAACAGTAAAAAAAAAAAAAAGAATAAATACACCTTATTGTATGAATTTCTAAAGAGGGATTTTTGCACCATGTGAAAGAGACACAGGTGTATCACTCTATGTATTATTACTGTAATTATTCAGGTACTCTTCTGAATTAATTTTATTGTTGCAGAACAGTGTTGAGCCAAGATCTCACCAATTGAAGCAACCTGAGATCATCACACTGCCTCCAGAGGCCTGCACAGTAGGCTCTATGCATGACAGGTACATCACTTCAAGGGTTTCCTTTCTTACCCTAACGTGTCTATTACTCTAGAATAGGGTAAAACTGGCCTCATTAGACCACACCAGATTTTAACAAAATTGTTGAACAGTTTTTGACTCAATTCCAGTAATTTCAGCAATCTCTTTAGCTGTTTTCTTTGTTTGATGCTGGCCAATAATTTTCCCCACTTGAAACACAGTAACATCTTTTCAATGACCATGAGATAAGTCCACTGACATGGTTTGTGAAAGAAATGAGAAGTCACACACTGAATAAGGCAGGATAAAAAGAATTATTGGCAACTGCAACATACGTTGCATGTCCATAAAATGTGAAAAACAATTTTTTTGAATGACTGCTTGCAATCAGGTTGTACTATTTTTCCCTGATTCTGGATAAAATTACTTGTTTTTGGGGTTCCTATATATGTTGACTACTTGTGTAAAAAAAAAATCAATATATCTGACCTGTGAGATTGGGTATTCTTCTTTTCAGCCACGCCCCTTTAGGTTTTGTTAACCTCCGTGTCTTTACAAAAAGAGTGACATTTGTTATTTTGAAAACTTGAAGGTATCATCATAAGAATGACATGACACAATCATGAACGTGTCATAAACATTATGTAACTGTCATAAACGTTGTCATTAAATGTCACTCGGTTTTTGAGATGACAAGTTGACATTGTTTGGGTTGTCTTGATTATGACAACTTCGTCATAAGAGTGACATGACAGTGTCATAACTGTTACATGACACATGTAACAGTTATGACAGTGTCATATCACTCTTATGTCGGTACCTTCAAGTAAAGTGTAACCAAACATTTATCCATATGCTCCCATGAAGTGATAGTATGACATGAGACATGATATATTTATAGATGGCTAAAGAGGAAGAAATATCTAATATTTACAGTTCAAGCCTCTCCACAGTATTTTTAAAGGTCCTAGTTATATCCAGCATTGCGCTGGATTCCAAATGACAACTTGGAACTCATGCACAATCATTGGGCAAAAATAAAGTTATCATAATCATATTGTCACGTTATTACATTTGAAACTGCCGATCAGTCACCTTTTCTAGCATCTAACCAGCTGAGATAAGACTGCCTCTCATTATATTCCCTGGAGGTTTTCCCAAAGCATCAAGCAAATGTCTGTGAAATGAGGATTATAACAGGACTTTGTTCATACAAAAGTAAAGGCAAATATAACAGGCTAAAAAACTGAAAAACAAAACGTACTGGCAAAACATAATTAACAGCTGCACATAAAAACAGTCAATTCTGGTGCATACATGGCCACTTCAAGACATCGAAATGCACCATACTTCCTCTAAAATACAAACCAAGATGGAACTTTGATTACTCTTTGTGCAACTAGCTGTGATCTTGCTGTGTGACAAACTGATTAAAAGGCCTGGCATGCACACGTTACCATGTAACAACGGAAGACAGCTCAACTAGTGGATATAATGGGATTATCTAGGCTCTATTATTCAAGCAATTGCTGCAAATAAGCCATGGCTCCTCATGAGCATCACCAGTTACATTCAACAACTATTTAAGGGACAAAATTTGGACCAATGAAGCTCTAGGATGTGGTAAAGTGAGTTTACAGAAAATTTGATGCTTAATCTCCAGTGCAATTAGCCTTGCGTCTGCCGCTTTATAAAAATAATGCCAAATAAATGAAAAAAATCAGTTTTTCTTAAAGCCAAATTACTGGATGAATTTTTCCAGGTTTTGTGGATTATTATGATCCTGGAGTACTTACCATGGTATGTATTGGGGAGAGGCAGTGACCTGCAATAAATACTGGTGAACTCCATGGTTGAAATGTCTTGACTACGGCTATAACTTGATATTTTGACCAGAACAACCACTTTGCGATCAAAAATGGATGCCTCAAAAGGATTCTGTGTGATAATATTAATGTGTTTTGAAAATCATCTATTGATAAATTATTGAATTAATTGACTGATGTAAATCTCGTAACACCTACGTTATCGCTTGGGGGCATTTGGCCTTAACAGTTAAGATTTTTGCACATTTGAATTCCATTTTCTTTATATGAATAGTGAATTTTTAATATTTGAATTATTCTTGAGTCTTGAGGTTTG
Organism: Gymnothorax reevesii; assembly: GCA_029721435.1. Taxonomy (NCBI): domain Eukaryota; kingdom Metazoa; phylum Chordata; class Actinopteri; order Anguilliformes; family Muraenidae; genus Gymnothorax; species Gymnothorax reevesii. The sequence continues at coordinate 108,807,524 of CM056579.1, forward strand.
TGCTGACAGCTCTAAAATGACCTTTAAAATGTGATTTTAAAACCTCCCCGGTTCTTTTTAATAAGTGTAGCATTTTATATTGAAAACCTGTAGTTGAACTGAAACTTGCAACTCATGCAACTGTCCCAAGTTTCAAGTAAAACTGGCAAAACAGTCTTTAAATATACCCAAAAATGGGTTCGTAAATATGTAAAGCTTGGCTTTAATCTAGTCATACATACAAAGTAAATGCTATGATTGGTTTTCTTTGTGCTCCCAGCGTGTTAAATTTGAGAGCATAGTGTGGAGGTAGCGCCCAGCACACAGGCTCGTCAATGGGTTTGCACAGTCTATCACACACTGTGACAGAGGTGGGGGGAGAGTCCATTACAGGCACTCTGAGGTGTTGGAGGTAATTTAGATTACACTGCAGGTTTAATTTAAAAATCTATCAACAAATGTGAGATGCAGGCAGGAACATTTTAACTTGCGCCTTTATTTTACTGCTGCCCGATCGTTCTCTCTTTGTCACTCGCTCTCCGTGTCTCAAATTCACAGAAAATGTGCGGGCTTTTTTTTCTGGTGATTTAATTACAAACATAATAAGAAATAATGCTTTCATTATACTGTAATTCTATTTATTGAGTTGTGGAGTCACCAAGGCTCTTTTATGTTATGGGGAGGTAGGAGTCCGCTAATGTTGTCATTACCATAACACCAGCCAGCAGCAGTTTTCATTGTAAATTTCAGTAGCGAGACATTAGAAGGGAATTGATTATGCAAACATCAACAGATACCAACTTCCATTAAAATATACGGACACATTGAGAGGTATATACTGTGGAGTGAATGAGAGGAATATAATGAGAGGCACATTGCAAAGGGAAAGTCTGACCAGGTAGTTTTTTTTATTATTAACTTTTTAGTTCTTCTTGGTTCCAGGAGGCTGCTGGAATGTTTTCTTTGAGTGTATATAGTCTAAATGGCGCAGCTAATGAATTGGAATACTCAGTCACGTTTCAGATTTTAATAAGCTGGCATTTAGCCGTTCCAGTTGAGAGTCACATCCACCAGGTCTTTTCTGAGTGTGGATAGTGCACTACATTCTCTTGGAGGTAAGCGATCTGGCAATTAACTGCGGGCATAATTTTCGCATTAATTAATTTGTATAATAGGCAAGTTAATTAGGAGTTGTAAATGGCGACTTAGCTTGGCGTAATGCCTCCATCTTAAATGCTTATCTAAGGTGCTCTGGCACCAAGCAAGTCACTGCTGAAGGGAGCATTGTCTTAGCAGCCTGCTGAGCCTAGCACTAAATGAAGTCAACCGCAGAGGTTCTGACAAAAGCAATCGCATGCTGGATCCAGGCCAACACTTCTTAAGCTCTGAGGTGGCTTCGCAACAATATGGGTTTCTGTTGGTAGGAAAATAATAAAGTGCTGCTCAGAAGCCATGCCATTTATTGGCCTCATAAAAAAACAGGGATGGGGCGGGAAATCGGAGGTAACCCACTTTGGTTCACACAATGCCGATGAGGAGAACCCATCACGTCAACCAACATCAATTCAGTCCGTCCTGACAGATTTGTATTGGCATGCGTCCTTCTAATTATATGCAATATGCATTTGTTTGGCGTAAGCCTTCCGGTTATATTGCAAAACGGATGAGTTCCCACAGACTGTAAGTGTAAGCAAATGTCGAGTTCGATATGGGGCGCTCACCATGTTCCAATTCTTGCGCAGAGATAGTTGGAAGAATAAGCACTTAAAAAGTGGCCATTCAGACGTAGCTGCAGGACAACGAAAGGGCCACGGGGCCCTGCCATGGAGGCGAGAGGTCCGTGCCCCCCATCCACCCAAACAAATCAGCCACATTATTGACACCCTCAAAGGGGTGATAAAAAAACAGTAGGCGGGGGGGTGGGGGAAGCAGATTCTGTCAAAAGGCCTAAACAATAGACTAGGCTTGTAAGTATCCTGCTTGTATCAGCTGATAAATGGGCTGCTCCTTAAAGGACTTATCTCCTTAGGACTCGCAGCATGAGGAATGGCATCATTTGTAGTGTTTGCCTGGCTGGACGAGTCAGGCCGGATCCATTTAAAAGATAGTGAGATACTGTCGACAGCAATAGACAGGGTAATTGCAGAGCCACTACCGTGGTATAAATTACATCACTCCAAGTGGCAGGGAGGGTCGAGGAGAGCAAAAAAATTCTGACAATTCACTCCTCCCTTTTGCCCCGGCGACGGCTTATCACTGCTCAGCAGGGAAAAAAGGAGTCAGGTGAAAAAAATTAAGTATTGATCAAATTAACAGTTTTTACTGATCCTTTTAAGAGGTGGGTAGCGAGGTCTTTTGGGGGAGGGGGAGGACAAGTGTTGAACAATTAAATTCCTGAGACAGAAGAGGGCTGCTGGATAACACTTGCCCTCGTAAGCCAAAGCCATCGTGGTATCAGCTGACTGGAGCCCAAAAACCAAATCTGCACGTGGGAGTCAATTCTGAATGGGGCTGGGGTCGGGGAGGCCGTAGCAGTCATAAAAAGATAAAGAATAAGTTTAACTCTGGCGCCATGCAAGAAAGTCATTGTCCCGGAACCATTATATCATTATACTAATCATTACTAGTTTTTTTTACGGTGATTACCAATTTATCTGTGAGTTAAACTGTATGTGACTTCATAATCTTAATAATTGTAATTGATGATTTTGGGATCCGTGACAATAGCATTCTCCTTTGCCTAAAATTAGTACATTGCGCTGGTTGGAAAATGGTGTAAAAAACATCAGGGACAATGTGGCACATATACAACGTAATTGGGAGGTAGTTAGAGATACAGTAGTGTGCAGTGATGATTATACACTAATATAATATAATATGCTACTTCTCTATTATTTTTTAGTGAAATTGTATTGAAAAGCACTATTGTAAGCAATGAGAACAATGAAGATAATTCCCACAAGAATACAGAGGTAAATATATGGGTAATAAACAAAAACACTGAAAAAAAATTTTTTTTATAATTGAAAGATGTCACAAATTTGATTTTTTTGACTCCTGCTTGATTGCAAGTTTGAGGGCTCATTCCATAATTATTAATGCTAAAAAATTAGTTTAAACTGGTTTGAGGCAACATTATTCCACAAAATTACCTCTGATGGTCTGTTGCTCCAGTATATGAGGTGACATGAATTTTGAGCAGTGTCACAGCGTTAAACCTGATGGCACGACAGACGGAGCTCCCTGAGATTGTTCATAGCTGTATTGTGGCCTTGCATCATGCTGAAGACGTTAAATGCTGCAATGGCATTGTAAGAAACACCATCAAACGTTTCAAAGAGCCCGGTTTGCTGAAAACTGTGGCAATAAAGCCGTAAAATGGACATTAAGTGCCTCTGATGTTCATTATCTGTTTGTGACGAGTAAAGAAAAATGCCTGTTGATGGCTGAAAGACTCCATGATGATAGTAACAGCGCCAGAAGTGAAGAGATGAAAGTATCAAGATACTTACTTTTTTTTTAAGTACTATTTCCAGATGCCTGCGTGAAAATGGTCTGATTGGTCGTGTTGCTGCCAAGAGCTGGCAACATCAAAAAAAAGAATTTACTTTGCCAAATTATTCAAGGATTGGATGTCAATGGGCTGGGAACAAGTCTTTTGGACAGATGAATCAAATTTTGACGTTTTCTCTGCCAAAAACAAAACGTGCAAACATTCGGGGAATGTTTCAAAAATGACATCGATAGAAACATGAATCAAAAGAAGTATCACAGCATCCTTGTGGGGCAAGCATTGCCATTTGGATAGAGACTGATTGGTCAGGGATTTTATTTTCAACAAGATAATGACCCTAAACATACTTCAAATGGTTTAGCAAATGAGAAAATTTAAAAAATATAACTACGCCCCAAAAATTAAATGTTGTAATCAAAGCAATGGATGGCCATGCTAGATATTGACATTTTCTCTTTCTCTATTGTCTTAAAAATACATTATTATTTTCATTTTTACTACATATTGTTGTTTTTTTACTTATTTTTATCTATATATTCCAATATTACATGAAACAAATATTTGAATAGTACTTGGTTTCTGATTTATCTTCATTCTGTTAAGTGTACAACCATCACTGCACACTACTGTAGTTTGACATTTTCATAGTGCAGTTTTGGACTCAAGGTGTTTGCGGCATAGCAAGCAATTTAATTGTCATCTTCCGTTGTTAAACTGTTCTGCCCCTCAGGCGGATTTCTGATAAAACATCACATTTTGCAAAATACGGAAAAAACTAATTTATCTCTGAAATAGATGTACTCTCATTCAAGTACATTAAAATAGTCCGTGCAATGTTGTGCACAATAGTTTTCAAGTTACATCATAGAAATAGGTTCATTTTAAATAAAAATAAAAATTTTCATTCATTTCTGGACAATCAAATACAACCCCAATTCCAAAAAAGTTAGGAAGCTGTGTAAAATGTGAATAAAAACAGAATGCAACGATTTGCAAACCTCATAAACTCACATTTTATTCAAAACAGAACATGAACAACATATCAGATGTTGAAATTGAGACATTTTACCATTTCATGAACAAGATAACTCAAAAAGTAATTAACAGATATCTCTGAAATTTTGTGGGTGGGTAACTATTACATCAGTGATGGACCCTATTGATTTTGACCTTGATCGGTCAAACAATATGGCCACCATGGCAGCAATCTTGAAATCCAATGACACGCGATAACTGAACTTTGCGTTGATAGGTTCCATCCCTGATGCGAGACCTATCAGTTTGGAACACGCTGCATCAAATAATATGGCCATCGTGGGAGCCACCTTGAAATCCTATGTTGCAGATACTTTACATTTCTTATGAGCCATGTTCACTAAGCACAATTTAGACTGTGCTATCTTTGTGGATGTTTGCACTCTCCTAGTGCCTCTAGTATTGCAGAAAATTTGTTGTATTGGTGGTTAGAATTTTTGACAGATTGTTAAATTGTCCAAGTTTTCAGCAGTTGGGTCTCAGAAAACTCAAGGGAATGCAGACACTTCAGGTCTTCAGCAGGAGACCTGCTTTTTTTTTACCTCTTGCCGTTAAAGAGCTACAGAACATTTGACGTCAATAAAGCTCGCAGTTCATGCGAAAATGGCAATCTCCCTGAGTGTTTATCCAAATGTTTAAGGATTTATCATTCAGCTCAGCTTTGACTAAAAATTGGCAAACAAATATTCCGTAAAGCCCAAGGGGAAGTTTTCGTTTTCAGTTCACTTCAGGCTAAAGCTGTCTTTCATTTAGAACTATGGAGATCTGGTCACTATAATTCAGAAATATGCTAGGATTAGGGTTAAAATATGCATGAAAATTGCAACATTTGAATGTTTCCTGTTTTTTAAAACACTGTAAATTTTGAATCTTGAAATTTTGTGCTTATCTGTTTCCTTCCCTGCTTGTTTGGGTATTACCAAACTACTGTGACGTTAAAATAGTAAATGAAACTGCGATATGTCTTATGGCTAGGGTAGGGCTCGCTCAAATGCTAATGCGTTCACTGTATGAAAATAGCAATACGCCGATGATTAGCATGACAACAACTTTGCTACAGACAAGCCCATTATTATCCTCCATCTTAAAACGTAATGCACTTGACATAAAAAAACAGCAGAGTATGTGCATAATTATCCAATAAACTTGCGATTGACTATAGCATATAATGATCGATGTTTCTGCCAGGCTTATGATAGAGCGCGAAATGTCACGTAATCATTAATGAAAAAGGCGTGATTCAAAGTCCCGTACTTTCGGCTCATTTGCACTTTAACAGTTACAAATACAGCACAGGGCTATTCTAATACATAATATCTTTGGCTAATCCACTGGTTCATCCACTCTGAAAACAAAAACAAAACTGTGCCTGCATCTGACCTTAAAGGCAGACAGATCAGACTTATTAGGTTATTATCTCCACGCCTCATAAAATATTAATAAATTAAACCTCACAATCGTCAAACATAAATCTGCAGGTTGTAATATATGTTTTATATGTGCCTCGAGTTTTCGGTGCGTGCATCCTTAGGCTTGCGTCCCTCACTTTTGTTAGAGGAATAATATTTCCATCCCTGACAATTTTGGTCAGTCATTATTCCACAAAGGGGTATTGTGTCCAGACGGGTAATTCTAAAGGACTGCTTATTTGCATTGGGCCTTTAATGCATGGTTGCCCTCATTTCCATCTCACTTGCCTTCGAATTATGGCTCTGTTCTGTCAGGCTAGGATTGTTAAATCAGTAGAGTACAGTGTAACCTTTCTAGTGGGGAAAAGTGACACATTATGAAAAATTAACTGAGGTGTGACGCTGATCATTGTGTCGCTGATCTGTCGCAGCCTTGCAGATATCCCCTGGCTTATTGTAGAGAGGTCCTACTCTGTGTGCACCATTGAAATTGCATGCTTATTCTTCCACTTTTTGGTAAACTGTAAAGTTTTGGCTCCTGATAAATGATTTTCTCTGTCTCTCTGTCTCTCTCTCACACACACACACACACACACACACGCACACATATGAACACATATACTCATGCATAAACCTACAACCTAAGTCCCAGATGAATTTGGTGCATGCCTAAAATGTAAATAAGCAGGAAGCAATTATCTAGAACCCAAAAATTCAAAAAGGATGGACCTGTGAGAAGCTCGCCAAGACGTCCAGGCCGTCCACCGAAGTTAACACCTTGACATGAGTGTTTTGTGATAAGAGGAGTTGAGTGAAATTGGCATGCAAGTTCATCACAGATAGCTAAAGCACTGGAGAGACAAACTGTTTCCTGTGACACTAATCGACATACACTGCAGGGGACTGGCATACATGGGCGTCATCCACGAAGGAAGCCAATGCTGAAGTCCATGCACAAAAAATTCTTTGTTGCGTTTTCCAGGGCCCATGTTAACACAGACAGAGACTATTGGAACTGTATGCTTTGGAATAATGAGACGAAGATACATCTTTTTGGCACTGTTGGGTTCCAAACTGTAAGTATTCCTTGCCCTTGTGACACCAATGAAAAATGCATGGTACCCACAGTAAAGCATGGTGGTGGCAGTATTTTTCTATGGGGTTGCATGAGTACTGCAGGCGTCAAAGAGTCACATTTCACTGAGGGCATCATGAAGTCACAGATGGTAGGAGAAGATGCTACCATCACTCCCTGCCTTTGGTCGCCAGGCACTTTTTCAACACGATAACGACCAAAAACATTCATCTAAGGCCACTGTTTCATTTCTGAGGAAGAACAGAGTGAAAGTGGTTCAGTGGCCAAGCATGTCACCAGACCTCAGCCCCAATACAATACTGGCTGGGAGAAGTTTAGAGACCCTCTCCATCCAGCATCCAGGATCTGAAAGAGTTCATCCTCCAAGAATGGAAATAGATAAATGTAGCAGTATGTTGCCAACTTGTTCATTGAATGTCTAGAAGAGCTTGTGCTGCCCTTAGAAATCAAGGAGGCCATATAAAATATTACATTTCATAGAATTAGGGTGTAATTATTTTTTCAACACCTCATTTGAATAAAATGATTTTTTTCATCATAATAATATTAGGTGTCCACACTTATATGTTAATACAATAAATGTTTAATAAAACTCGGTCATGTCAAAATACAGCGAATTGTTCTCAAAAAATTCACCGACAATTGAGAAAAGTCTTAATTTTCAAAGGGGGTGCACTCATATATGCTGAGCACTGCACATAGACCTGGGTCAGTGTTGTGACCATATAATAACTCATTATGTAGATTTGGGAGTAGATCCTCAAATGAACACTTTTGGATTACTGTCATCTTCCTTAAACATGTCGCAGCATAACATCATTTCCTGATACATGTCAATTTACATTGCCAGATAACCTGCATGAAATACTATTGCCAAATTGGGTTCATTCCTGTTGCAACTGGTACATATGAGTCTATTCAATGATATTAAATCAGGATGCATATCTCAATCGCAGAAATCAGTCAATCATAGATATTGCTGTGTAAATAAGAGCATGCTGGACTTGAGATAGACCCTGAATACACGCATTTCCATTGCAGATGTATCCATTCTAATCGGCTCCTAATCAGTTTTAGCCTATTTAAATAAATATTTGGTAAATTTTGCCTGCTTTCTGAAGCATCATCTCACAGCAATAGCACTGCGTGTTAAGAATTTCAAAAGGCAATGAACACAGAGATGAGGCGGAAACGTGCGGACATTTTGTCTCTACATACTGTTTTTCCTCCCATCCCCAAGACAAACATTTTTCACAGCTGATTTTTCTAAGCTAAGCCGTTTTCGCTGAGATTGGGTGCTTCTTCTTCTCTGCTTAATACGTCTTTTAAAAATCTCTGATATACAGTGTAGGAGGTCTATCTCCCAGGAATGGACAGCACATTTTAATTTCCTGACACCTTTTAGCGATGGCTTCAATTTCCAGAGCTTTTGATAAAATCGCACACTCTCCTGCGCATTGGGATTGAGCACCCTGCTTTGGGAGTGGTTTAATGAACTGCCATAGTTTCACAGCCTCATGTCTGACATAATCTTGCTCATATGTGCAATAAACGCACTATGATAAATGCAATGCTGGCTATTGTAAAAAATATGATTGTAAATTGGGTTAATATGCTTTAAACTACTGTCCATTCATTTACTCAATTTAAGCTTTCATCTTACTTTTTCAAATAAGTCACCGATGCTAAGAGGAGCCCAAGTCTTATTATTTTGTTCCAGAAGATTCCACAAAGATTGTAGAGCACCCCAGGTCTCCTTTATGGAGAGCGCAGTAACGTGTAAATTAGATAATGTCTTGAAGTAGATAAGAGGTGATGACTAAATCTAAGCACAGGCTTGCATTGTGCTTTTATAAAAATCTACCTCTGAATCTAAGGAGCTCAGGTGAGGAAGCAGTTTGTAAATGATGTGAACTATCTTGTTTGGATGGAAGTGCACTTAGAATTGTCACTGTACCTATATTATGCAATTGATGACATAAACTGATATATTTTAACAACTGTAAGTAATGATTGTTACAATGATTGCATTTGTGAAATATAATGGATTACCAACCTTTCAACAAATGTACGTGGTTGCAAATACAGGAATCAATTCTGTGTTATAATGATGGAAAAATGTTTCAAGTTGATCATAACACTTGTATTACACACTGGGGACATTTTATGATGTCATATAATGGATTTATAGGAAATATGCATCAATTAATGAAATAAACAGGTCCTAAAATAAGGCTTTCCAGTAAATGTTGCCCAAGCAGTTTGCTTGACCGGCTGATGCCAGCATTGTTTTAAGGGGAGTGGCCTTGTTGAGCTATGCTGGATTTATTTTGTGGTTACAGTTTGGTGACTGAGTGTCAACAACAGATAAAGGCTCCAGAGCCCTGAAAAATAATGTTAGCAGACGGAACTTAGTGCAGCTCCCTCCCCTGTATGTTCAGTTGCTTTTCTATTCTGCACATATGGCAAATGTATACATGAATAAAGCCTTTTCTCAGTTTTCTGCATTAGTTACACTGTTTTGACTTTAGTGGTTGGTATCTGCCAATCCCCATCGGATGATCAAACTGTCTTTTGATTGAAACTTCGGTTTCAGCCCACCTTGGGACTATTTTGGGCGATAAAATTTTTGGTTTAGAGTTTACTTTTGTTCTCTCTTTAATGTTTCGATCAGTTTAATTCTTGTTTAAGGTACTAAACTTCCATTTCTTTGACATGGATGTTGTATACTTGCTGCAAATCTTATAAAATTTACTAATTTTAAATTGAATTCTGAGTTATGCTTTTTGATCAAGGTTGACCCGACATTTCGCTCTGCCTATTGACAAATTTGACTACTGTCAACTGACATCTTTGATAATAATTCCTAAATGAAATTGAACAAATTAATTTTACATGTTGGATAAATTAGGGGTTTTAACAGCTGATGCCCTTTTCGTGTGCAACCACCAGAAGTTCTCCTTGTCTTCTGCTACTGTTTGTTTATGGAGTCCTCCTTGATCTCGTCTTGCACTGCTTTTGGTGTGTTCCCACAAAGAAGAACGTGGCTCTCAGCTAAGTGGCCAAAGTAGACATTTAGGCTTTAAACATGGAGTGAATGATGTCTCTTCACATCAAATTTGAATGCTGGGGTTTATGGACACTTGGATTATGCCACACAAGCAGTATGCAGGCATTTCGTTGATTCCATAATTTTTTTCTCTTTATGATTATGAAAAAAATGCTGTTAATTAAAATAATTTTTTTAAATAAAAAATTAATCTAGCAACTCTAATCCCACCCGAATCTGGAATACCCAATTAGTGAACTATGTACACTGCTTGCTCGTATGCAACCCATGTTACCATCTCGGGAGACCAAGACAGTTTGTGGCTCTCTCCAAAGCACCCGCCTGTCAGCCCTGCTTCTTTTACACTCATAGCTCGAAACTTTGCTAGCTCAGGATGAAGGTGGAGGACACCTGAACATGTGGCAAGCTTTGAATTTTAGTGATAGTAATATTAGCTATAGTCTAATTTGTTTGAGCTGTTTCATGAAGTCATGACACCTGAATATTTTATAAAGAACAATCCACCATTCCAGTCATAAAGAATTCAGCAGGGATGACTGTCCGCACATCACAAGATATTAAAAATACTTTTGAATAAATTGAATTCCTCAGGGAACCATCTTATTTCAAAAGATATCAACTCTACCCTCAATAATACAGTACTCTCAAACTTATCAGAAGTAGAATCAAAATTAGAATTTCAAGACAGACCATAACCACTAATGAGTCTCCTAAAGCCCTCTCCAAATTGCCCACCAACAAAGCCTTAAGACTGGACGGATTCCCTGCTGGATTTATGAAACTTTTTTGGCAGACTCTCTGACCACTCTTCATTAGAATGACACAAGAATGGAAACAAAACTCCACGATCTGAATACTGCTACCATTTCCCCCAGTTGAAACCAGACGAAGACCTCAGTCTTGCCTCTAGTTACACCCACTGTCTTTGATTACTACAGATGTAAAAATTATCAGCAAAGCAGTAGTCATCAGAATCTAAAATGTCACAAACTAACGTAACCATTTTTTTACTCTAAAAAGGGGTCCAGGCAAAGTTGCCCATCCTCTCCATCCTGCATGCAATCTTCTTCACCCCCTCCCCCAATCACACCTACATGCAGATATGGCAGAGCCCATGCATGTATTTATTCATAAACAGAAATATGACTCCCACTGACGGATCAAAGGGGAGGTTATGATAGTCAGTAGGTCGATCACATACAATATTAAAAATATTGTTCTAAATTGCTCAATGGTAAGTTGTGTGAGCTGTCTGACTGATTGGCAAACTGTCCAGAGTGTCATCCTCATCACTCATTGTAAGACCTGGATGTGGAAGATATACAAAGATAATGTGAATAAAGGTCTTTTGCATTAAATTAATTGCTATGAAGTGCAGCTTAGATAAGGCAAGAAGTTGTGCAATGCCCCAGTACAAGAGCAGCAAATCTTGACTCTGTCGTCCGCAGTTTCAAACTGCCGTGCAGTGGACTGCAATGTAATTTTTTCTCGGGGCCAAATTCTATGTATCGGTATTGAATTGTATTCTGTTTTCAAACACAGGAAAGTCATGCTCAGTGGAGAATTTGAGTCTATTTCTTTTCCAGTAACCTTTATGGCGTACCCTAGTGATTTGGGGGAGGGTGTTGATGGCCACAGTCATTTGCTCAGAGAGTGAATATTCCTGACAACTTCATAAAGTGCCGGGGTGAGGGGTTATTCACTTACAGCCATGGTTGGCTGTAATTTAAAACAACAAGGTCTTGGATTTGTGCTTTTTCTCCCTCCCCTTCTCCCCGCAGTCCCTCAGTGAAAGTTTTCAGCAGGACATTACACACAAGAGCAGGCAGCAGATTGCGGGAGATTACGCCGACATCCTGGGCCAGTCCTGCCGCCGCAATATCTTCATGTTTGCGGTCATGGCCTGCCACCCCTGCTGACCGGCTGGGACACCCCAGCGCAAGTGCCCCGTGCACCTCAATCAAATGTGAGCGCTGTAAATACTGACCTCCATAAAAAAGTACAATGTAATGACGATTTAAACAAATGCAATTCATCACCCTCACGGCACACGCGCGCCGCACCCCGCCATCCCTGCCGTATGAGCGCACGCACGTCTCTCCCGGTGCTGGGCACAGCAGTCGTAGATGCAAGCACTGTTCGGCCCGCCAGTTTGGGGTTTTGACGCAATTCCCTCTCTGTCCCCCCCCCCCCCCCCCACCCCCTCCTCTTCTAAACCCCCACCGAGGGAGCCAGCTCTCCACACTTAAGGCATGATGTTAAACTCTGAGGGAGACCGCAGGACCTGAAAAGCTACAGCTGTGTTAGGTGAGAAAGAGGTAAATCAAACTTCGAGCCATTCCCCCCCAATTCCTCAACCGTATTCACTGCACATTCAGTCATCATTGAGAATTCAGACATTTTTTCCGATAATATGCTTGATAGAGTACTGAAGCTGAGAATAAATTCAAATCTATTCAACAGGCTTCTGAATAACCAATAATATGAGAGGCTGTTCATGGTAGAAAATCAACGGCATGCTAGTCATTGCAGCAACCCCTTGTCAGTAATTCAACCCGATAAATCAAAATTGCTGCATATCAGCTTTTTCCCCAAAGCTGATATTCTACTCACTGTAAATGATGATTAAGAACAAAATTAATTATTTACAAGTTTTCTGCATTATTTGTCAGTTTAGCTGAATTATTGGTGTACCTACAGAATGCAACTCTGATGAAGTATTGGTTGATTTCTGATGAGTTTTAGAGCAAGTTAACAAAATACTTCATGCTATTGACAAATATCACAGCGTGATAATATGAAGAATCTATTTACATGACATTTCATTGACCTCAGCATTGAGAAATTAAACTTACAGATGGGTCTTCGCCTGCTCAATCCTAATATGAAGTGAAGACAGCTCTTGAAGAGTTTTGCCCAAATACCTGATTCTATACTACATTTACATTCATTTTGGTCAAGCCAAAGAAATTAATGACTCAGGTATTTGCTTCCACTAGTCAATTTTTGCAGTAGCTTCACAACTCCGCTATCTAAGTCTTCACCCTGCTCTGATGGTAAAAGTGGCCCATTTATAAGAATAGAGTGAAAATTACCAATGATGTGAACAGAATGCACATGATTAAAGACCTTGTGTTATGGGCAGAAGGTATGGCGTAGACACTGGATAATTTGACCCTGGAAGCTGCAAATGTGTTCCTTGGATGTTAATGCAGTGGACTTCCTTTTCGAGAGGTTGAGTAAAGGGGGCAAACAACTGACCATGTTAGAGGTCCATGGTGCCCGAAACTCCAGGGAATCCTCATTAAATTCAGACTCTGATTAAAGCTGAGCCTCAGGTGATGTGCGCTGAAAAAAGAGATTATGGGTTGCAATTTACACAGAAAAAATCCCAGTGTTAATTCAACTCCAGTAGAGTTTATACGAGACCAAACCATCCATCTTGGACTCAAATGAATTGGAGTTGAATTAACACTGGGGTTTTTGCTGTGTATCTGAGGAGAGAATTCTATTTAATCTGATTTAATGATATTAGGCTTCTGTGCATTCTACAAAAGTTGATTTGTTTAAAGCAAAACCTATACATGTAGTATATATATATATGGTCATCTTAGAAAATTTATAACAATCAGATGTTACAAATGGACAATATTTACAGTTTGATTCAAAGTGAAATTTTTATATTGTACACAGCAAAAATCCCAGTGTCAATTCAACTTAAGTAGAGTTTATGTGAAACCAATCCATCCATCTATTGGAGGCGAATTAACACAGGGATTTTTACTGTATAGGAAACATAGTGTACTCATTTGCATGTTTAACTAGACTTGAACAGACTGCATGAATAACCAGCTAACATGCCCAGGACTTGCTGGAAAGAGCCAGCTGCGAGGAAAGGTAGCATGGCTGACTCCTTTGCTAAGACCACAGCTGCCCATGGCCCTCCTGGGCTGTCCTCCATGTCTTGTGCAAGCTGCCAGCAGACTTCCAGGGTGTTACATAGATTTGCCCTTGTTCATTTGGTTCAGGTGGGAGAATAATTAAGTGGATAATTTAAAGACCATAAATAAAGGAAATATGGTTATTTATGCCATATGCGTGTTAGGTAAATAACCTACAATAACCTCTTTAAGCAGCCATAATGGAGAATTTGGGTTTATAGCCAGAATAACAATTTTCTATGCATCATGACATCATTCTTTGATACAATTGTTAAGCTACAGGCAAATATAGGTCAAAATACATGAAATATTCAATATTATTTCAGCTTCAATGAGTCATATAATTCCTTACAAGGAATGACTAGGTCAGGGGTGTCAAACTGACCCGTAAACGGGCCAAGAGGCTGCAGGTCTTCAATCCTACCAAGCAGAAGCTCACCTGAAAGCACTGATTTAATCAACTGATCTAGGCCTGCACAACTGATTAGTTGTATCAGGTGCGCTTCTGCATTGTTGGAGTGAAAACCTGCAGCCTCTTGGCCCGTTTAGGTCCTAGAAGTTAGGTGGACGAGAGATGACAAAAAGTGCAGTCATTTTTGGCAGCAAAAGATATCTTTCGCCGGTGAATCAGCCTTGGTACCCCCCCATGCCTAATTTGGTGCTGTGCAACTCACCAAAATATCAACATGGCATAAGACAGCCAGCATCCTGAAAATGCCGCTGTGCTGGCAAAAAGCCAAACATAATGCAATGCACCAGGACAAAAATTGGCCCCTACACTTCACGTAAATCTTGATTGATTAATTTCAATCTCATTGTGATCTAATTGAGAGCCAAAATGATGAAAATTATTTTGCTGTTCAAATAGTTACTGACTTGACTGAATAAAGCAGCGAGCAACTCCATGCTAATTGTTTATCTAAAAAAAAAACATTCGTAATAGCAGAGGTATCAGTCCTGTAGCATATCTGGCATATTTTTGCATAAGTATGACATAGCAATTTCTGTAAAAATATAAATGGCAAACATTGCATTGCTTTTAAATATTGGTGTGAAACTACATTTAGGATGCTATCATTTTTACCATGAATATAGTTATATCAGTATCATTAAACACGATGCTGTGCAATAGTCCGAAAGAATAAAAGATTTTTTTTCCAAGCTGGTCATTTAAAAAACCTCTTATAAGCAAAATAGATTTTTATGAGTATATATCCCCTTACACTGTGTAGTTTAGTATTAAGCCAAAGTTCATTGACACTTTTTGCCATCTTTGGTGCAATGATTGTTTTATATTAGCTATTGACTTGGCCTTCATTGATCCAGGGGAATGTATCGCACAAATCATTTTGCACTAAACCACCAAATCAATAAAGAAATCTCTTGGAAAATTTATATTAAAAAGCCTCTGTTTGCTTAACTGAGTTCCAGACAGGCTTTATTGAGTATTTGGCTGATGAATTGAATGACTTTAAATTTGAACACAGCAAGCCCATTAAAGAATGAATTCTTAAATCAAGTTCTGCCATTTGTGATTGAAATGAGATTTCCAATGAGTCGGAGGGGCAATAACATAAATCTGTCGTGCATTTTACAGCGTGCAATAAACAGAACATAACTCTTTAAAACACAAAGCAAGGTCTTTCCATCGTCCTATGCACAATTATAAATTCACAACTTCATAATGTTAGGTAACATATTTCTTGTGCCAAGTCATGCAAACTGAATTCCTAGTGTTTATATTAATATCCAGCAGGTGCAATTCTTAAGGACAGCTCTCTTTCCTGCACCTTACATTCTGAGCTTTGTTCTTTATAAATTAATGTAGCCGTTTAAAAATATATAGCCAAGGTTCTTTAATACCAGTAAAGTTATGATTAATACCATTTATTTAGCAAAGGTTGGAACACTCCATGTTTTTATGGCACAGGTATCAGGTTGAATAAGATGGTAAATAACTTGCTGTGACAAATTATGACAAACATTGTGGGAAATCCGTTCAAAATGTGTCAATTGCTGGGTTGTCTGTTTGGTTTCCTGACCTCAGGCCTGTCAGGCATTGCATTGGCAGGAAAAAAAATGAAAGTGTCCAGAGAAAGTGCAGTAAATGAGCTCGTAGTTTTATCAAAAGTGTACTGAGCTGAGGACACTCAATGGCACTGAGGGAGACCACAAAACAAGCTTTAGGTCTTAGAATATTCAGGTTGTGTAAAGGATTCACACTGCACTTCAAAAAGATGTATGCTTTTTTCTACTTCTGATCAGAGGCTTCTTCACAAAACTATGGACCTTATCTAAGAGCAGTATGAGCCCCCATATAATTATATGCCAAAGCAAACCTTTTAACCCAGGTCTTTTGGTTACACCTATCAACCACCTTCATTTGGGAAGTCATTTCCAGTACTCATTCTCTTTGCTACACTTGCCTAAGATTTGTAAGAATACATTATAACCAGCCGCGAAGCGATGGCTGGTATTGTTTTCAGTTGTGTGTGTGAGTATGTGTATGTGTGAGCATCCAGAATTGAGTTGTTTCGCACTGGAAACATCCTGAAATTGATGTTACATGTCAACCTGAGCATCATACTCAGTGTTCGTCTGGAAATTGATTAAACTTGGTCGGGGAATAGCTTGAGTGAATGTTGCTTGGAATTGAAATTGGGGGTCATAGGTACTGTATATCGCTTAGGTGGGTAAATAAGGGGGAGCTGTTGGTGTGATCCCAACTTCAGATGGTCTCTAGTTTTAGGTTGTACAACCTTAACATCACCATTATATCATCATGAGGTAGAAGGTCCATGAAGGTCCATGGAACATGACAAACTAAAAAAAAGGTTTTGACCAGCGACAGTTATATCCTTGTCTTTTGGTTCTATAAATGGTTTGAAACCCAATAGAGTTCAGGCCAAAACCCAAAGGAGTTTTAGAACTCAATAGTGCTCAAAAGCTGAAATCCAACAGAGTTACCAGTCTTGCCCTATTATTGAACTTCAGTTGGTCAACAGATTGGGTTTCCCTGCCACATTTTGCATGCCACATGTTTTCAACACATTTTCGAACCTCAAATCTTTTTGCGGGTAAACAACTGCGCCTATATTGACTGTTATTGCGATATTTTACACCCAATCATGGTTAAATCACCTGCTACCTATTCACCTGTTTACCCGTGGAATGTTCCACATGGGTGGTTTCTGGCAGATTCTATAACTTGTCCAGTCATTCCTTTATCCCAATTGTTTCGGAATATATTGCACTTGCAGGCATGAAATTTGGAATTCGCATAGATTTACAAAAATCAACACAGGCGATAAGGTGAAATGTTTTTCTTTGTGCTGTTTTTGGCTAATTATTGGTAAAAAAAAAAAAAATGTACAAATCACTCACTTGTTAAAATTGGGAGTGAACAGCCTTGGGAGACTGTGCAGAGTTACATGATCGGGGAAATATTTGTTCCTACTTCAATTCAGTTACCGAGTTGGGCGTGAGCAGAACGAGTTTGACTGATACTCGGAGATCACTAAATCACATCTCCATCACCAGAGGACAAAGAGCTGAAGGGTGGCGCATTTTTAAACCTATCAGTTGATCATTTCTGTTTAATTATGTGGGATGGATTTTAGAGTAGATAACACCCTGTTATCTACAGGTGAGGAGGATGGAGAGGGTATCAAAAAGATAAAGTCTTGACATAGATGCCCAGATTGCCCCTCCTCTGATATTTCAATGTGCTTTTTCAAACTTTTTTTAGGGAAAGGGATAATTTCGCTCCAAAGACAAATGCAAATAAAGCAGTCGAAGTGGACTATCTCATAGATCTCCAATGATATAAAGTAAGAAAAAATAAAAATAACTGAGTAACAAGTTTCCATGAACTCAAGCTTATCTTGTGGTCATCATGACTTCAGACAATTGCATCAGTAAAAGGTATAGTTGGTGCAGCAGGTTATGGAGGGGACTTGGTGAGGCAGCACAGTGGATTAAAAGATCGCACAAGTCAGGAGAGGAGCTGCATGCAATGAAAGGGAACAACAATTCTGAAAGATAACCTTGGGTTGTGTTTTAAAGCTAAAGGGTCTTTGTGTTGTAAAGGTAGGCCCATCCAGCCCAGTCCAGCATCAATCACAGCCATGTTGACTCACATGATCATACACTCAAATGCACTGCATCCGTCTAAACATATATATAAATGCGCTACTAGTAATTTAATGTTCTGTAATTAACTCACAGACACAAATTCAGGCTGTACACAAACTTAAATACAGTATCATTAATTTATATGGACAGGTATGCTGAATCATGTGTCTCAAACAGTTTTTAATTATCATAAAATATTTTTAAAAGGGTGTGGAGGAAGGAAATGGGAGATGGCCGCGGTGGTGAAAAGTACAGGGGGATTTTTAAAAACTCGATTTCACTAGCTGAAAACACACCATGTGACCATTAACTGAATGCAAACCAAGGATATTATAGTTTTGAAATTTTCATTAGTTTTTATTTTTATTTAGTTTCACAGTTTGCTTTTTTCAGTTTAGTTTTAGTTAGCTGAACAAGTGATTAAGAAGTTTTCGTTTAGTTTTTATTTTGAGGAACTGACTAGTTTTAGTTTAGTTTTTATTTAGTTTTAGTCTTAGTTTTTTTGCAGCTATTAGGAAGGCCTTAATTTGTAGAAGCTGACAAGGATAAAAGAATGCATGACAGCAAATATGGTTTTACCAAGTCCTTTATTATTCCTAAATTCTTTAACCAGCATCTTTTTAACATGTGACACTGATGGGGAAAAAAATCCAATCCATCTCACCCCATACAGTCATCATGCTCAGTTATTTCCGCAGCTTTTGCCATGTTTGAGAGTTAACCATCCTCTTCACTGAATGCGCACAGGGCAGTGTCTAGGAATTCTGGGGCCCCTGACAGACTATCGGTGTGGGCCCCCGCCCCCGACTTTTCATCGCCATTCTTTTACGACAATGTATCATGATGTTATTCTTTATTTTTCTGTTTCTCAGTGTTCTTGACAGTGCCTAATGCAATACACCCAATATTGCCTTTTTTAAAATTAACCACTCAACAAAGAGAGTATCATTATGTAAATTATGAATTATTAGTTGTCTTATTCACATTCATTAACTCACTCACTATCAAAAACTTATTCACCACTGCTAGTGGTGAGGATCTATTGCTGGGTCAGGTACAGATGAAGTGATCGCAGCTGATCCTGAAGTAGCAGTGCATAAAGGTTTAATTGTTCCATTTCACATTACTTTCGTAAACATTTATAGTTATGTTCCATGGAACAACTGATGAAGAACTAACCTACCGAGTCTCGGAATAAACAAAATATAAATGGGCTTCCCAGTACCATAGCTCTAAGCACTCAGCTTCATTTTGCTATTGTTAAGAGGAGAGCAAACTCTGCAAAATTACTCCCTGCGTGAACAATTTCGATGTATTGCTACAATGACAAAGGCTATTCTGTTTCTGATTCTGATTATGTCAATAGGCTAAAGTAGCAGTTTCATTTTAGTAATTTTAGTAAACACTTAAGGTAAAAGTAATGTCAGCCTTGACAAGCGATTATTTAAGTTACACCTAAGGTTACCCCACTGACTGTATATAGTTCGCTAGCCAAACGTAGCCTGTACAGTCACTTACAGCTTGAGAGAGCTGAGTAACGTTATGCAGTAACCAATCATAATAAGAACGGACTGCTACTACCGGATTTTTTGACGGCATATTATAATGGCTGGCGAATGATAACCTTACTGATTTCTGTGGATGATACCGTTAACAACTGAGTAATGTCATTCTTGTCAGGTGATCATTTACTCAGCTGACCGCATGTTACATTACGTAACGTTAGCAGCTGAACAGCCAGCCTGAACAGCAAACAT
Source organism: Gymnothorax reevesii (assembly GCA_029721435.1). Taxonomy (NCBI): domain Eukaryota; kingdom Metazoa; phylum Chordata; class Actinopteri; order Anguilliformes; family Muraenidae; genus Gymnothorax; species Gymnothorax reevesii. The sequence continues at coordinate 108,827,459 of CM056579.1, forward strand.
AGCAAGCTAGTTAAATACTCTCACCTTTTGAAAAGAATTTTGTAATGTTCTGGACCCCTGCTTTGCTTTTCCTGGCCTCTCTCTATTCTTATCTGGCGTCCTGATTTGTTTGTTTGTTTGTTTGCTTGTTTTTTTGGACAACATATTCGCAGGGACGGTGCTCCCTGTTTGCAGCCTTAGTTCGCGACCTCGCCAGCAAAATCTCAGAGACAATTTTCCAATACGATTGTACCATTTTTTAATAGGGGGTTACTGAAATATATTTTATCAATATTGTATGTCTTAATGGCTTTGTTTAAACTCTGATACATTATATTAATATTAGGTAAATCTATGCAAAATAATTTTGTCATGGCGGCTACTGTGGGTTTTGTGGGCCCCAATGGACTGTGAGCCCTTAGAATTGTCATCACCTTTCCCTCCTATACGACGGCGCTGACTTATGCGCGTGAAGCATCATCTTCGGGTGACGCATGCAGCAACTACGGCAGCTGATATCCGCTATGCTTCCCCCCTCTGGAAGCAACCGGTCAACTCTGACTGAACAGGACAGTAATCGAAGGAGAAAACGAAACTATCAACGAAAACGAAGCTGATTTTATGTCCAGTTCAGTTTAGTTTTAGTTAGTTTTGAATTGTTCATTGTAGTTTTTATTTAGTTTTAGTTTTTTGAAAATTGACATTTTTATTTTTATTTCAGTTAACCAAATTATTTTTTCACAGCTAGTTATAGTTTTAGTCTTAGTTTTCATTAACTATAATAGCCCTGATGCAAACGAGGACATTAATTGATGTTTTCAATTGAATGTGATGAATTGTGGATGGACAAAGAGGTATGGACAATGACGAGAGTCTGTGGAGTGGGGGAGACTTTGGGTATAATAGTTTCAAAGAAATCACTGAATAAGGATGAGGAGACAGTTAGCTATTTCAAGTACACCTTTTTTTATTTCCGCACTCCCCAGCATCCCCGCATATGCGTCCACCCACTTCCGTAGGGACGTCATGGCCTGGTAATAAACCCCAGCCCACGTAGACGCATTTACAGCTCAAGTCATCAAAAAGATGCGTGCGCATCTTGGCAACGGAATTAGCGGTCTCCTCAATTCAGTCTGACGAATTATGAATCTGCAAACATTGAATTAGATATTATACCAGCACCAAAATGTCTGGTTGTTGCGTGTACGGCTGTCAGGATTGATATTTTATTGGTGGACTGAAGTTTTACAGGATTCCGTTCCGAGAAGATCACATCTGAACGTTGCCATGATGCTTTTAAACGCCCAGCCGCATCAACATTGACAGCTGTCAACACAACCGAGAAGCCATGGGTGTCACTCTCAAAATATTCAAAATAACGCTGAATTTTGAAAACACCTACCGAGAAAGCTTATTTTAGGTGATGAAAAAGTGCGACGTTCAGGTTACTGCGCATTATGTGTTATATACAGGCATAATTATCCTCCTAAATTTAGCCGTCTAGTAAATTAAGATTATGATTCACTTTACTTCACCTAGCAGCAAATTAGCTAGCTAGCTAACTTAGCAGTGTTAAATTCTTACCAGTCTACCCTGAGTTAGGTTCTGTCTAACTGTATATCGCTCGATACACTTAAATGTTTAGAAAATAACGGATTTCCTCTCAAAACTGCGACTTGGTTAAAAAGCAGGTAACCGAAAAGACAAATGCGTTTCTATTGAGTTGACGCTCAAGAAATTGAGAAATGGCGGCTCCACCTTCCTGGTCACCTGAGGCTGACATCCTGCTGGGCCAGTAGACTCGCTGGGAGGCATGGACCTCCTTGCTGGGAGGTGGCAGCTCAGATGCAGTTGCATCTCCCTCCTCAGTTTCAGCCCCTGAGCCACTCCGACGCACTCTTGAATGTCTCCTGTTCCTTCTGTATCTTTGTCCTGCTGGAGTCACAGCAGTGTATGACCTCGGTTCCTGTCTGTTCTGTTCTGTTCCATCCACGGGGAGTTTCCATATTGACGGCCATTCCTGGTTTGAGCACTGAGAGAGGTCTTGCATGTTGGTTGTAGTATTCCCATTGTCTTTGCTGTAACTTCAGCAGCCTCTGTTTGACTCCAATAGGGTGCTTTGGCCTGGGCACAGCACTGGCTGCTGGCAGGGTGCTCCTCAGGACCCGGCCCATCAGGACTTCTGCAGGAGAGAGCCCCAGGCTAGTCACAGGAGTGTTCCTCAGCGTCAGAAGTGCCAGGAAGGGGTCTGTCTTTGTCTGCTCTGCTTTTTTCAGCATGAGTTTGGTGGTTTTTATTGTACGCTCTGCCATCCCATTTGACTGTGGATAGCCTGGGCTTGAGAACGTCCATGTTATGCACCAGGCACTTGCAAACTGTCTCATCTCATGCCCTCACAAAGGGCATGTGGTCGCTCACTACTTCCTTGGGAACACCATGAAACGAACTGCCGAGGTCTTCATTGATCATGATAAGATACAACACGATCGAAATGAAGGATGGTAAAATTTCTCGGAGTTAAGATCATACTCATTGTCATTCAAGTTTGCCTATTACGCCTTTATTATAGATTATTTACAATACAATAAACAATCAATACAATATGATTGCTCAATGTTAAGGTACTTTTTGAGATTGACATTAAAAGTTGACATGTTTATCATTCAAAAGTCCAGTCAGTTGCTAATAATACAAATTCTCCACACAAATAATTTTCAGTTCACTACGATCTCTCTCTGTGATATGCAATTAAAGTTGAGACATCTCAGAAGCTGATTAGTGTCACTTTGTGGTGTGGATTGCAAAGCAGGAAATCATCAACCCCATGCCCATATACCCAGTATGGTTTGGAAATCTCCTCCTTGTGGAGAAATTTCGCACCTAGCAGATGCTCCCATGGTTGGCCAGTAGGGAGGATGTAAATATGTTCTTTTTTTTAAGAATCACATCTTATTTGCTGCTTCCATGTTTTCACATGTTCCATATTTATTGAAATTAGTTTTTTTTTTTTTTCATGTTCCATGTTCTTACAAGTTCCATTTTGTTGGGAGACACTGGATCAGAGTCTCGCCGCACCTCCTGGCAGTAACTGTAAACAAAACAAGAAAGCTAATGATCCAATTACAAGTTCAATATTCTTGCCTTAACCATGTCCCACAATGATTAATCTACACTGTAAAATGTGATTTTGTGCTGTAGTTGGCAAAGGGCACCACTTTCAGGCTCATTGGGCAATGCCATATGCTTTGTGTCCTGACACACGTACGGAATATAACATGGGTGGCACATAGTCATCGGCATGTGGACGTGCCTTTTCTGTTCTCGCCTGTCACGCCAGGTCCAGATCATCGACAAGAGGAGCACCTGCAATCTCTTTGATAAGCAGATTTAACAGATTCAGGAGGCAGCTGGCGGTATGTCCGGTTTTAATTTGTTCCAGCAATTGTATTGAAAATTTTAACATGGGTGGCTGTAAGCAGGATGGTTTGGCAACCACAACACAAACACACACACACACACACACACACATGCACGTGCACAAAATATGGTGGAAGACTCCAAAAGTTTGGCATTGACATGACCAAATAATCAACAATAATCAACAGTAAGAGTGCTGGCAATGCCTTTGATCAATGGAATTTGCAGATTTACCAAGACACGACTGAGCTGTACCAGTTCTAGAGTTGTAAAGGTATGAAAAAATCAGGTCCAGTGTCCTGAACTCCTTTAGCCTAGCAATCTTCCTCTCAACATGAATGCAGTTCTTGGCAATTTCCTCAGTTGCTTTCAACTCACTCACTGAGAACTTCCCTTATTGAGGAAGTTCGGATTGTTCACTTTGACAATCTCAGGCACAATATCTGACATCAGGAACCTCATATCAGATAAAATAACGTTGCCAGGAACTATGGGTGCACCAGAATGCCGTACAGCTGCATGACTTCTCAGACACAAAGGTGGGGAAGAGTTGGTGGCAAGAATTGATCAGACCATTTGGGGAAACCGAGACGAGCACTTTGACTGAGTGTATCCCTCTGAATGTCAAGTATATCAATTTTGCTTGACCTCTTTGACTGGGGGTGGCTATTTCGATGTCTGTGCAGAATCATCGGGTGACATGAAAGTTATGATTTGGCCTGCTCAAAATCCAGACCTTAATCCAGTTGAGCAAATCTGGGATTTGCTTGATTACAAGATAAACAAATCTGTTGCAACATCTAAAAAATCTCTTTGGAATGAACTTCAAGCCATATGGAATGGTTTAGCTAGTAAGGAAATAAAAAAAATATGTGAACACTATGGCTGAAAGATTAAATGGTATAATCAAAGCAAAGGATGGCCGCACTAGTTATTGACTTTTTCTCTCAAAAAGACTTCTTTTTTTTCTATATACGTTTATTTTTTTCATATATATGATCTAATATTACATGAAATAATTACTTGAATAGTGCTTGGTTTCTGAATTAGCTTCATTTTGTTAAGTGAATAATCATCACTGCTCACTACTGTACAATGCATATCAACTGTTAAGTACTCTTCAATATTTTACCCAAGGTTGCCCTATGCCTTTCGAAGCCATGGATCACCTCTATAAGACAAAAGAGCAATATAGATGCAGGAGCGCATAGATGTTTTAGCAGGTCTTTATGAATGAAACAGATTTATGGTATATTAATGCAGTTATTCAATTCATTGCCCCTTAGTTTACTGCAGTAATCAGATTCAAAAAATACTGTTCACTTTTCAATTTACAAATGAGACAAAGCGTACGCACTTGTGTTACTATGAGCCTTTTTGTTTCGCTATACTCATTAGGTCCACGGTATTTTCAGTTGTCTTGTACAGTGCTGTTTGCATATTCACATGAACTAACTGTCACCAACTACTGAAGCTACAAAAATCTGTGATAATGAGCATTTTCTGCTGCAACAAACACAAAATAAAGACGAAATTTTTATGGAACAGCAGTTGACTATCATACTGCACACAAATACTTCCAAGGAAGCGACTGCAAATGCTCTACTGTGTGATGTTGGATATAAATTTTGCGGGGGAAAAAAGGTGAAAACAAAATATTTTGGCCTCACTCTGGAACCAGTGAGCCATAAATTTTAATATTTAACTTAATGGAAAACATGCTGCTCTTTGCACATGCCACAGGTAGCCTAGTTTCATTTAATAATTTGTGGCAACAGCATTTCTCTTCAGCCTGTTCCTTTCACTGTCATGCTGGCAAATAAGCCAAATAATCTTTTGCAACACTTGTGCTTGTATACTGCTCCTTTGTTAGAAAATATATTCTGGTTTTGTAGTTTATCTTGCGACTCTGGTTGGTGATAGGTGCTGGAGCTATATAGCAGATAGACTAGACAAGCAATCTGATGTTATTTATGGGCAGAGGACATGTGCGTCTTTCTAGAGCTGTAGCGTTGACGTCGAGAGTGGGCTCATACAGTTTAATCCAGAATGTTTGGTTTTTCTGGTTTATTATAAAAAAATAACGCTCCATCTCCTGATGTTTGGGACATACCTGCTTTACAAGTTCACTGACCTTTAATCACCCCTAAAAGACAAGCTGTGCAACTTGTAGCTGAAGTTTTGTGAGTTCTCATTGGGTGGCAATATGCCTACCAGTGTCTGAAAAGTGGGAAGCCCTGAAATTCCAATGTTCCAGCCTTTCTTTTTTGTGCAGTGATTGGTGAACAGCCACACCATTCATCCAGCTAGAGTTCTGCATAAATCCACAACAGGAGTTGGTTTGTCTTTACTCTTGTTCTTCAGTGTGTTGGTATGTTCATGCATTTATAGGTCTGAGAGGCACTAATACTAAGTCTTCCTCACTGTTGCACCAGCCAGCGATGGTATTTGCAGTTGTAATGTGGTAAGTCCAAATGTGAAGAAAAGCTTAACCACTTTGGGCACTAAAATATTAATACAGTGTAATGAGAATAGAGGCCACTAGATGGCAGTATTTACCTTTTTTTTGTTAAGCCCAGACTGGAGTTATGTTTAGACATGTCCTGGGCATGTCTGGGGAAAGTCCTCGAAAATTTAAAAAAAGAGGTCTAAATGTGGGTGGGGTCTGCAAAAGAGTATATAAGGAAAAGAATTGAGACAGTAGTAGTAGGAGAAATTGCAAGAAGAAGGATACGTGTGACCAGACCTGTCATTTCTGTTCAAGACCTGTGAAGTTTCTTTTGTGGATTTTTGCCTGTGTTAGAGCATTTTTTTTTCCTTACCCAGGACATCACCAAGCCACCCCAACAAAAAGGGACTGTAAATATTTCTGTTTTTCTTGTAAATCAATCTTGGTTATTAGTTGTAGATAGTAGTTTAGTCTTTGTTTTTTTCATTAAATGTGTTCAAGTTTTTAAAACTGTTTCTGTCATCCCTTGCTGTTGCTGTAGCTGTTGTGTTGTAAATAGTAATAACAAAATGGGGCCATAACAACAGTCATCAACCCAGTTTGTTAGATTTGCCTGTGTAATACAGCATAGAGTCTCATTTTGCCTGCAGAACAGCCAGCATTCCTCACAAAATGGATTAAACAAGATACAGGTGATTTTTGTCCTAGATTTTGGTCCATGCCTACTCAGTGGCATCACTGTTTCTCCACTTTGTCAGCAGAACATTCAAACTGCGCAGCTGCCATTCCACTTCATTTCAAAGGTGCACAACTGGATTGGGTCGGTGCTGACCATTGGAATAAATTATATTCACCGTCCTGTCAGTGGAACTGGCTTGATCGGGTTTGGAGGGTGATGTAACTCTCTACGGTGACCTCGGGGTTGGCATATAGGCTGGGTGATTTAAAAATTGGCTATTTAGTACCAAAATGGCTGTATTATAGACGTCTCAAAATTATTCAATGTTGGACCATAAAATACTGAATACTGTACTTTTTAAAGCATCTATTATTCCACAAAAATAATTTAAGTTACTAAAATTTGAACATAACTACAAAAGACACATTTGCAGAAGGCTTCCTCCTCAGCACATCTTGGTATGTTGAACAGTTTTATACAAACAATCCAACTGACAAACTAGTTATCTCTTTTAAAGTTATTTCAGTGCTTTGTATTCTCATTTTACCAATTAACTTAAGCGGTCAAGAAACGGGCTATAATAAACAAGCATCTATTTAAGCACAGATGCTTGTTTTCTATAAGATCAAACACCTTACAGGCAATAAAAAGTCAAAACAATGAATCGTGACTAGAGAATGCAGTGTGAATGCAGGCTGTTGAAATGCTGATGCTAAACTGGATTGCTGTCTGATAAATGAGTTGAAAAAAGTGGAAATGGCTGAAGAATGCTAAATATATTGTATGGTGGGAAGAAAACAGATTTTTTAAATTGATGGCTGACACTTTGTTGACAATTTGAAGAAAATTGAATGAATTTGAGTAGTTTTGTTCAGATTCAAAATTTGAATGATGCCCAAAATGTATGGAGGCAGCGTTGAAATGTTGGGAAAGGGATGAAGGGTAATTAGAGTTAAAGCTCCCCGCAAAAAATCTTGTCTATATTGCTGGCTGTTGGAAGGCTGACATTAAACTGGATTGCTACGGTGCTTTCAAGTGGTTGCTATAATGTAACATTTGTGCCAAAAACTGACGACAAACCTTACATTTTGGTTGCACGCAACCTCATACGTCCTCCAACATGAGTGAGCTGGTGTGTCGCTTCTTCTCTTTGCACAGCAGTCAGCTGAGATGGACGGCAGATTTCGCCAAGAACACAGGGATGCAACCGATTAAAATTAATATGCTAAGCTATGGTGGAACTTTTAAGCTGAGAGTCTCCGAGCGTAGAAAAATAATTGGAGAGAAAGCAGAGAGGTTTGTCGTTCCCACCTGTCTCAGCAGCTCCATTTCTGAAGACGGCACTGACAGCCATAGGAAAGGCAATGACCCGGAAAGGGACAGTATCAGGCTACTTAAGAAAATGAAGGCATGATTAGAATAAATGCACAGGACCACAGGAAAGTCCTTCACGTGACTCCTTAACACTTTGGGTTTTTGTGGACTTACATTATTCCAAAGTGGTGGAGGCTTGACATTGGAATTTTGTGATGGTACTAATGCTGTTTGAATTATGGAGTCCCAAGGTAAATTAACAGGGTTACTATGATTCTCTCAAACAAAGAAATGCTGCCCCAGATCCTGTACTTTACAGGCCTGAGCCATGGACAGGAAATGAGTGAAAATATGGGATGATTTTCATTCACAAGCAGTGCCTCATTCTGACCTCCTTTGTGAGATTTGATTCTGTTCTGCAGATCAAACTCAGAGGGCAGAGAAGTGGAGGCAAAAAAAAAAACAACACAGGAGAGATCGGCGTGGAATATCGGCTGCTTAATTAGGAGGGGATTTATTCAATCAGCGGGCTGGCCTCTTAATTAAAGGCACTAATTATGCTATCGAAAGGTTCCTCTGGTTTTGCCTCCAAAAGTGGGTCGAGCAGGCGTGCGTTTCCCCAGCGCACTGAAGGTGATGACCTTGTGATAACCTGCATGTTCATCAGTCAAATGACTGTCCCCGGTAATGGTAATGCCAACGTACTGGAACAGTGGGGGCAGCTAATCTGTATTCAAATTACACTGCGCACAACAGAGAGGCAGGGTCTCTGCCCATAACTCAGTCAAGCTCTGATCCGAAGGAGCGGGTGTCAACGGGGTCCTCACTTATTCCCCAGGACCCCCTCCATGCACGTTGGACATTATCATACATTTTGCAGGTGTCCGACATGTCTACCGGAGAGAGGGACTGATATTGAAAATATCAATCAAATTCCCCCCGCTGACTTAATGGTCAATTTAAATTAATTAATTGGGAGGCCAGAGGGAAGGGTGTTTGGAAGCAGAGATTCCACCTGATGGGTTCAGGGCGGAGCTCAGAACATGAGTCGAGGTTCTGTGGACCCCGGAGGCCAGCCTCTTTTCTGTTTAATTCTCTAAACAATCAGAAAAGAAAGGAATATAAGCATATCTTTACAATTAAACCCATTATTAAAACTCATCATAATTACACATGAACCTGTCAGGGGTTCTTTAATGCATGGTTCAGTCTGTGCAGGCAGCTAATTTCTTTAGTCCATTTGAAGTAAGTGATGATGTACTTAAGTAAATTCTTTCAAGGCTTGATTTAAGAAATGTGAAGAGGAAGGCATCGCAAAGAAAATCTTGATTATTTATCATCAGTAATTACACTGTGATCTAAAGTTGCTGTGTAAAAATTGAATTTGATGGATATTGACTACACTCAATGTCTGAGGTATCAACTTTAAATGTTTTAGAAGGCATTCATTTTCGCAAAGTTAAGGTCAAAAGTCAAGAAAAAAAAGTCAACAAAATGATCTCAAATCAACACTGAAATTTGAACAACATTTGTTTCAAACAACGTTAAAAAAGTTGCGAAATTAATTCATTCATCTTTCAAACTCAAGATATTATTCAACGGTGATTCAACTATGATCCATACTTTGATACACAAGTGACAAAAACGTTAAAATGCCAGCAGGAAAGCTTTTGGATACGGCTTGCGCATGGCCCGAGGGTGTGCACCCTGCATTTCGAAACTTTTTCGATTAATTTTTAAGAAGTTACAATCCCATACGCCTGTGTCACCTATCTAGCCTGTCGTGCTCTTGCTCTATAACCACGGCTCAGGAAAAAAGTTTGCGCTCTTGATCTCAGCTAAAGCCACGCCTCAGGATAAAAGTTAAATGAATCCCATATGCTACTGCTATACCGCTCTCACTCACCGGAAAGTTTGCATTGGCTTATGGCATTCTCATCTGTAAGTAGGCTATTTCTTAAGTTTCCCTACGCTGTTCTCATTTGCTCATCATGCTTGCTGACACGGCTAGAACATGGTCTGATTGACTGAAACATTGCCTAAAGTTCCCACACCAAAGCATGTTTACAATATTTCAATATTTCATTTTCATGTCCAGATGAATCTTTATGATTCAAAGTACTGCGTATTAATTGATACTCCCGGAGTTTTTTTTTTCTAGCATGCGTTTGATAGGCTATTCGTTACTTTATCGCATTAATTTTTAGACCACTGTCCATTCTCTTCCCTGTGCTAGCGCTTTTCCACTTGCTAGCGTTTCTCACCTATTGCTAGATACCGTTCGAAATGTTGCATTAGCAGTTTATTTTGTCCCTATCTTCCTCTGACAAATAAACGCTGATCTCAGAAGCTAACACAGCCTCATTTGGACATTCATGAAAAAGCTACTTAAGCTCCCACTTTTCTATAGGAATACATACGCTGCTCAAAAACAATAAAGGGAACACTTAAACAACACAATGTAAGTCCAAGTAAGTCACACTTCTGTGAAATCAAACTGTCCACTTAGGAAGCAACTCTGATTGACAATCAATTTCACATGCTGTTGTGCAAATGGAATAGACAACAGGTGGAAATTATAGGCAATTAGCAAGACACCCCCAATAAAGGAGTGGTTCTGCAGGTGGTGACCACAGACCACCTCTCAGTTCCTATGCTTTCTGGCTGATGTTTTGGTCACTTTTGAATGCTGGCGATGCTTTCACTCTAGTCGTAGCATCAGAAGGAATCTACAACCCACACAAGTGGCTCTGGTAGTGCAGCTAATCCAGGATGGCACATCAATGCGAGCAGTGGCAAGAAGGTTTGCTGTGTCTGTCAGCGTAGTGTCCAGAGCATGAAGGCGCTTCCAGGAGACAGGCCAGTACATCAGGAGACGTGGAGGTGGCCGTAGGAGGGCAACAACCCAGCAGCAGGGCTGCTACCTCCGCCTTTGTGCAAGGAGGAACAGGAGGAGCACTGCCAGAGCCCTGCAAAATGACCTCCAGCAGGCCACAAATGTGCGTGTCTGCTCAAATGGTCAGAAACCGACTCCATGAGGATGGTATGAGGGCCCAATATCCACAGGCGGGGGTTGTGCTTACAGCCCAACACCGTGCAGGATGTTTGGCATTTGCCAGAGAACACCAAGATTGGCAAATTCACCACTGGTGCCCTGTGCTCTTCAGATGAAAGCAGATTCACACTGAGCACATGTGACAGACGTGACAGAGTCGCCGTGGAGAACGTTCTGCTGCCTGCAACATCCTCCATCATGACCGGTTTGGCAGTGGGTCAGTAATGGTGTGGGATGGCATTTCTTTGGGGGGCCACACAGCCCTCCATGTGCTTACCAGAGGTAGCTTGACTGTCATTAGTTACCGAGATGAGATCCTCAGACCCCTAGTGAGACCATATGTTGGTGCGGTTGGCCCTGGGTTTCTCCTAATGCAAGACAATGCTAGACCTCATGTGGCTGGAGTGTCAGCAGTTCCTGCAAGACAAAGGCATTAACGCTATAGACTGGCCCGCCTGTTCCCCAGACCTGAATCCAATTGAGCACATCTGGGACATCTTGTCTCGCTCCATCCACCAACGCCACATTGGACAGCACCACAGACTGTCCAGGAGTTGGCGGATGCTTTAGTCCAGGTCTGGGTGGAGATCCCTCAGGAGACCATCCGCCACCTCATCAGGAGCATGCCCAGGCGTTGTAGGGAGGTCATACAGGCACATGGAGGCCACACACACTACTGAGCCTCATTTTGACTTGTTGTAAGGACATTACATTACATACATTACATTGATCAGCCTGTAGAGTTTTTTTTAATTTTGAGTGTAACTCCAAATCCAGACCTCCATGGGCTAATAAATTTGATTTCCATTGATAATTTTGTGTGATTTTGTTGTCAGCACATTCAACTATTTAAAGAACAAAGTGTTTAATAAGAATATTTCATTCAGATCTAGAAAGTGTTACTTTACTGTTCCCTTTATTTATTTTTTGAGCAGTGTACTTCCTATGGGCACTGCACTAGTATGGGATCAATGCCAAAATGTTGAGTATCCTTAGTCTTGTCTCGCGTTTTACAGTTTTTGCAAATGTCACCCTATCACCAATTTTATTGATTTGTTTGCAGGATTACAAAAAACTACTGTTGGAATTTTCTTGTAATTTGGAAGGGTGGACCAAGGGAGTACCCATTAAATTTTGGAGTGGATCCAAATCATGGGGTAGATACACAAGATATTGTTCACCATTGTTAATATTGCAGGATATGGCATTCGGCCACCAAGGTGGGATAAATGATATTCATCTTAAAATCCACTGGATGGTAGTTAAGCTCATTAGTGACAAAGCAAGCCCATTTGTGGAAATGCTTACGCTGCATTTTCAGATTTGCATATCATAGAACACTATTGCCCTTGGCAGGGAACAGTGCTCTTCTAGTGCCACTTTATGTTTGGCGCGATATTTTTCATTTTAAATGTATCTTTTTTAAAGCTGCATTTCCGTTGAGTAAATCAATGCCATCTAAGGATATGATGGTAAATGCAATTCAGCAGAAGAACTGTATTTATTTTCTAATTTTCTCAGGTCATTGTTATCCTCAAACTGAAGCCTGGTTATCCCTTTGTCATTGTTATCTCTTTATCATGGGCACTGTATAGGATTTGTTCTTCAGGTAACTGGGCAAATTAAAAGAGGACAGGTTGAAGTTAATCATGCTTTAAAAGGTGAGGTTACCGAAGGCATTCCTCTGATGGCAGGCATACCTCCGTACCTTTTACACTTTCGATGGCACAATGCTGTCATGAAGATGAGGGATGTGCATTTTCCTTTGAATGCTGATGGAGACAATGAGGGAGGTTATAAACACAAGGTTTAGGGGTCACAAATTGCAGTGATTGGTAGCATCTTGGGGTTACCAAGTCTCAAAACAAGCATAACATACACTGTCTGGCCGAAGAAAAAAAGTCGCCATTTTGATCTAAATAAGAGAAAACTTAAGAGCCTGTGATTGAATCATCACTGTGTTGATTAATTTGTGTCAGCAGTCTTTTTTTTTTTTTTTTTAACGCTGATTGATGCAGTGTTTAGCTTCTCAGTTGTAGATCAAGCATGTTTGAAAACGTGTCACATGGGTTGTGGAAAATAGTTTGCTATGTTTCAAGAGGGGCAAATTAAGACTGTGCATCAAGCGCAAAAAACAAAAAACACGAGAGCTGGACTCGTGAGAGCCCATACCTCCGCCAGCATAGCTGGATTTGAACTTTGACCTATATCTCAGCTGTACTTTGGCCTAGATATGCCAAAATTTAATCACTTGTTCCTCTTGTGCTACTCTAACATACTGCCAATATTGGTTAAATTCCATGCAAACGTTTTTGAGATATCCTGCTAACAGATAGACAAACAAATAAATAAATTAACAAACAAAAACATAACCTCCTTGGCGGCAGTAAAAATGAAGGACTCACTGGAAAGGGGTCAAAAACTGGGAAATACTGAATAGCATAAAAAATATTCATTGAGTGATGTCCTCATGAAAATTAATCAGTTGATTACATACATTAATCATTAATAGACAAATTAGATACCATCTTGATAAATATATATTAAAACCAACTATCTAAAAACTGGATGAACCCAGAATTATTAAGTCTCTATTTTGATAGCAATTGTCAAAATATTTTTGCAGAAGGAGACCTAGTCTTGAGGTTTCTTCAGCTTGAAGGTCTAAGAATGGGCAATAATTTTAAGCATAAACATCATAAGGTTCATAATTAATAACTATATTACTGAAAAAACTTAAACTACTCACACAATCCATTTTGTATCAACACACCCCATTTTAGGGTTTACAACGCTCGGTCAGTACAACTGTTTGGATGAAGATGTCACCGGTGCTTCGTCAAATTGTTATGATCCTGCTTTGTCTGACCATGTCTTGCCCATGATTCTGCCTTGATTGGCCATGTTTTGATAATTATTCTGCTTTGTCTGACCATGCTTTGATTACGATTCTGATTTCATGCCTTGTTTTGTTTTTGCTTTGTCTGTATGTCTCCCGTATTTCATTCCCGCAGTTAGATTCCGGTTCTTGTCTTGTTTCATGCCATGCATTGCACTTTGTCTCCCCTGTCTGGTCTCATGTCATGTGATCGCTCACTGCCCCAGGATTACGTGCCACACTTTCAGGTGATTTCATAGTTTCTGGGATTTCAATTCTTGCTTCTAATCTTGTTTACTTCCTTCGCCTTGCTTTTCTATATTACTAACAGTACTAACAGTTTGTTATTTTAGTTAAAGATACTAACCCAAATTAACATTGTTTATTCTACTAACTTACTAACAAGCACCAGGGATTGTATAGCTGCACTTAACTAATTGACTAACGAGCTCTCAGCATTCGCCCTATTCTAGTCTCCACCCCTTGTCTTTACTCAATCCACTTTCCTGCATTTCAGCGGATCCTCCGCACCTGTTTAACTCTGTTCTGCCTCATTATCTGTGCTCATTAGAACTCCCTAACCGGAGCTGTATGTCTGTCAATAGGCTGTCTTTGTGATCCTGTCCGCGATTTGGCTTTCGCCAATTTCATGTGGTTAGGAACTTCCTCTTGTTCATTCCTTTGTTAATTAGTCTGATCCAGCTCACCTGTTTCCTATTGTAGTCTGTGACTTCCCCTACGTGTATTTATGCAGTCATTTCACAACCAGCCTTTGTCAGAACATTTCCCTTGTGGTACGATCATTAATGCCTTGTACTCTTTGTGATTCTTTTTTGACTGGACTGTCCCCGATTGTGATTTTGGCTTTGACTTGGATTTGTTTGCATCTGTGTACCAAACTTTTTTTGCCCGACCACAAGTTTTGTGTTTGCTGCCCTGTTTACAACTTGGATTACGTCACTGAGATTCAGATTTTTGGATTGTGGGCTTTGTACTGTTGCTTCCTGCTCTGCAGGGGTATACCCCCGTTCTTAATGAAACACAAGTTTTTTGGAGTGCTTGGTTCTCGCGTCTGGTTCCTGAGCGTAACTTCACACCAAATGTACCGTCGTTTGCACACGTGGCCATTGGAAATTTCCATTTTCAGAACTTTTTTTTTAACAAATATCTTCCTATTTTGGCAGTATGACATAAATTTCAACAATTTTTTTTTTATTCATTATGAAAATGTCAGCTACAATGTGCATTGATAAGCACATGATTATAATCATTGGTGACACTTTGTGGGGCCCCAGAATGGGTGGCCCCTCCCAAAAACTAAAAAATAGTAAAAATATTCTTTGTCATGAAGAAAATTGATGTCGCAGGTTTTCTTGGTGCTTTCATGAACCCCATGGGGTGGTTTGTCAATGCTGTAAATTATTTTGGATTCGGTGGTTTGGGCCAGAAAACGCCCTTTATGGGACTCCACATGTAGCCCCTGAGAGCTATTTAAATATTGCTGAAAACTGTGGAAATCTGATTTTATCACTCTTGATGGTTGCCAATGTGTGCCAAGGTAAACAAGCTTAGTGGGGAAGGGCGTAGCTATAGAGATCTTATGTTTTGGCAAGTACCTGCATGGTGTAGCAACTCTCCGTTATTGACCTTGCGGTGAATGCATGCATCTTGAGAACCATCAATGCATGGCGAGCAGCACTATGCAGTAGCCATTCTTCAACAATGTACATTGATTCTTGTGAACCTTTTATTTGTTAACCACCACCATTGCAGTAAGGCTACTCACTTTCAGGGCGGTTTCACCTTGCAGAGAATGTAGAAACTATCCAGTGAACCTTCCATAATTGAGGCAGCAATTCTGCAGTGTTGCCATTGTGCTACAAGGTATGTTGACCTTGTAGAGAATTTAACTTCTGTGAAGCTTTGGTGTGTGGCTAACACTGTCGTGATGTAGCAATTCTCCTAGAAAGTATGTTGACCTTACTGAGGGTGTAACATCTTGTGAATGTTCAGAACGTGGTAAGCACAACCAAACTGCAGCCATTCTTCAACAATGCACTTCGATCTTGCCAACAATCAGCTATCTAGTGAACCTTTTGTTTGTTGGCCACCATCACTCCAGTGAGGCTATTCATCCTCAAGTTCCATTCAAAGAATGTACCACCTAATAACTATCTTGTGAACCTTCAATGAATGAGCCAGCATTGGTGAAGTGCTGCCATTCTACTACTAATAACACTGAAATTGCAAAAAAACATACTCTCTGTGAGCCCTCTGTGTGTGCTGGCACTGCCACAGTGTACCAATTCTCCTGCAAGGTACATTATCTATGCTGAAAACACACAGTCTAGTAAACCATGCATTTGTAGGCAAACTGCCACAGTGTCGAGATTTGCAACAACAGTAGCATTGATTGCGTGGAAAGTATATCATCGGCCTGCTGATAAAACCTTGTATCCTCAAAATGATAAACTTTACAGGAGAGCATAAAAAATGCTTAATTGTGCATGTAAGAATGCACTTGAGCTGTGTTCGAGTCGGATGAGTATTTTTCTTCCAAGGATGTATCCAATCAATAAAATTTTTTATTTTGCAATGTTTATGTTCTACGAGTTTTTGTTTCTTATCAAATTAGAGACACAAGGTTTTATCAGCAGGCCGATGATATCAGGTTAATGTCCACAGGTCCTCCTGTACATTTTCAGACCTTTGACTGATGCCCTTAGTTCATCTAATATGCAATGCATGGGAAATGCCCTCAATTAAGTAACTTTCAGTAATGGTACTTTTACTTTTTCGGAACTTTTTTCCCAGTACTTAATACACCTTTGTTATCATATTAGCTAAGTGACAAAGTGCAATACTTGGTCAGGTTGTAACTGTCGCTTATGAAAATCGTTTATGCTTTCTTTCCTGAATTCTTGTATTTTACTGCATTTTTTTTTTTAATTGCTAAAATCATTTCTTTGACTGTCTACCATATTTGAGGTAAAACTGACCTAAATTGCTCACTTCGCAACACACTTTTTTTTTTTCTTTATCCGCAGCGACTGAAATAAATACCAAACAATTTGCTATTTGGGGGCACTATAAAATGTCAACACTTTCTTATTTCTCTGCCAATTCTCATGATGTTGGTGTCAGCTACAGGGCCTTTTCGAGAACTTTCAATAGGTAATCAATTCAATAAAATAAATTGCATTTCAATTATTTTGTCACATAGTTAACCATATTCAACCATAATCAATATCGAATAACGCTTTATGTAAACACACTTTCACACTCTCACTCTCCCATTCTTCTCACCCACTTTGTAAATAATTTATCAACTCCAGCTCATTACTAAACTTGCACTTCATATAACAGAATGAGCTTTGCCTCATTTAGCACCCTTTTCTTGGGCGCACATTCTCATCCAGCACTATATACTAGGTTGCACCTAGATTTGTTATTGTTAAATCTAATTTAATGCTCATTGTACCCATTTACTGAGTGAACTATGCGTTTTCACATGACTTTTACTAAGGTGGATGATATACTGCATTTACGTTATGCAGAAAAATACTAGAGCAGAAAATACAGCTAACAAACACAGGCAAATTTTTTTTAATCCCCCCCAAACACAGCCAAACTGTTTAGCCCATTGCAAGGCAACCTGCCTCTATCAACTCTGGAGGGAGATGCCATAGCACATGACTCACAAGACAACTAGCCCTCACTTTTCTTTTCTTTTTTTTTTACACTATGCAGTGGTATCTCCAATTACACACTACCTATGCCAACATAGGATTACACAGTCAGTGTATAATTTAGTTTCCACAGCAACATTTACCTAGTCAACCAGAAGTTGTCACTACACAGCAATGAACACAGCAAGTTTTAACTGGCTGATCCCCTATTGTTGCCTTGTCCATGCAAACCTTCAGCCATAGTCGATAATGGCATGGCTGGGATTCAAACACCCGACCACAGGGCTCACAGTCGAACGTGGCTACACAGAGGCCTGACATAGGGAAACATTAATGGGCTCTTTTTTTTGTGCCTTCACAAATTACTCTTTGGTAGTTTGGAACTGAATCGCAGCAGTAAAATGGAGCAGTTTTTGAACCACATATCCAGAGCTTTGCAAATAGAAACAAATAATGGGGCATTAATGGAACACTGAATAATATATTAATTGCACACTGCAATGATCTAGAAAAAGAACCAAACGAAGATTCAGGGTAAAATTTGCAAAGGAGTATTTATAATCAGGGAATGCAGTAACTGAACAGGGAAAAGCCGTTGCCCTGGGCTGTTGAGGAGCAGTCCTGCTGAGTTGGTAATGACTTGTTAGGATAGGGGCGAGGTTGTGCTCAGACCACTGGCCTTCCTAGGGCAGAAGCCAGGTGGTGACTCCCCCTTGCAGAAACAGGACTGCTTAACAGTAGAACCGAAGGATGTAGCAGCAACGCAGTCCCAATTCTGGAGATCGATGAAGGCTTGGGAGGTGTCCCTAAAAAAAACTGACTCAGAGGACTGGGCGAGAACAATAGACTAACAAGAATGCGGCTCCACTCCTGGAGACCGATTAAATGGCTTGGGAGCTTGTTTGTATTGTGGTCAATCTGACGCCCTAGGTGGCATAAAGTGGCTGTTGGGCTAATACCCTAGGCGTTAGTATAAATACAGGGAAGGGCACTTTCATGTCAGTTTTGAATTCCGAAGGCAGCATTCATATTCATATCATATATTTGACGACATCGGTAAACATGAGAAAAGATGTATCTGGTGAAAGTCAAACCCAGAGCTGTCCGCTTTCGAGAAAGATGCTCTAATCAGAATGTTATTGTGCTAGCAACTAATCATATAAGGTAGTGTAAGTTCTTTCTATCCCTAACTGTAAAACCAACCCTTAACATACCCAACCATTTTTTGTGCAAAGATCTAACCAATTTGTTTTAGTGGTTAAATATAACCGTTTTACAATGCCATCAAATAAGGAGGCCAGAAGGCTCAATTCTTATTGCATATTGATGTTTGAGTAAAAAGAGTAACTAAATGACAGTTCAGGATGAGGTTGTGTTGTCCTATTAATAAGACTCCAACTAGTAACTACAACCCCAATTCCGAAATAGTTGGGACGAAGTGTAAATTGTGAATAAAATCAAAATGCAATGACTTTCAGATCACATGAGCCAATATGTTATTTACAATAGAACATAGATAACATTTCAAATGTTGAAACTGAGATATTTTACATTTTTATCCACAAAATGAATTTATATCAAATTTCCTGGCTGTAACAAGTCTCAAAAATTTTGGGACGCAGGCATAAAAGGGCTGAAAAAAGCAATTAATATATAAGAGAATCAGCTGAAAGAACATTTATCAAGTAATTAAGTTAACTGGCATCAGATATGTTACATGATTGGCCATAAAAGGGATGTCTGAGCGAGGCTGAGTCTTTCAGAAGTAAAGATGGCCAGAGGCTCTCCAAACCTGTGAAGGTTTGCATTAAAAAATTGTGGAATACTTTAAAATCAATGTTCCTCAGCATCAAATTGCTAAGGCTTTGAAGGTCTCATCATTGACAGTTCATAAAATCATCAAAAGATTCAGAGAAACTGGAAAAATTTCTGTGTGTTAGGGACAAGGTCGAAGACCTTTACTGGATGCTGATGATCTTCGGGCCCTTAGACGCTGCTGCATCACTCACCAGCATGATTCTGTCGTTCACATTAATTAATGGGCCCAGGAATACTTCAAGAAACCACTGTCTATAAAGATAGTCTGCCGTGCCATCCACAGATGTCACCTAAAACTTCATGCAAACAGGAAGCCATTGTTGAGCATGATCCAGAAGCGCCGCTGTGTTCTGTGGGCCAAGGCTCATTTAAAATGGACAGTAACAAAGTGGCAAAGTGTCCTGTGGTCAAACGAGTCCAAATTTGACATTTTTGTTGGAAATCATGGGCTTCGTGCCCTCTGGGCTAAAGAGGAGAAAGACCAGCCCTCCTGTTATCTGCGTTCAGTTCAAAAGCCAGCATCTCTGATGGTATGTGGATGCATTTGTGCATAAGGTGTGGGACACCTGCATTTTTTAAAAAGCACCATGAATGCTGAAAGGTATATTAAGGTTTTAGAGAGACATATGCTCCCCTCCAGATGACATCTAATTCCATGGAAGGCCTTGTGTATTTCAGCTGGACAGTATAAAACCACATACTGCAGTTATTACAACAGCATGGCTTCGTAGTAGAAGAGTCCGTATGCTGAACTGGCCTGCCTGCAGTCCTGATCTTTCACCAATTGAGAACATTTGGCGCATAATTCCAGCAGCTGGAAGCCTGTATTAAACAAGGGTGGGATCACATTCCAATTTCTAAACTCAAGAAACTTGTGTCCTAAAATGCCCAGACGCCTCCACTCTGTGTTAAAAAGAAGAGGGGATGCTTGGGTCATCTAGGTGGTCCAGGATTTAATTATCCTGTGTCTGGTTTCAGCTGCACTGAGTCTTAAAAAGTTTTCACTAGCCGCCGCTTCTGTGGTCGAGGCGGCTCTGGAAAGTGTTTACATGATCGCCAAGTGAATGCACAGAGGATTGAATGGGTTAGATTGATGTCTGTTTCAGCATTGCCATATTTTCACTGAGACTGTACTGTTGTCTCTCCTGCTACACTATCTGTTGGTTCATCGTGATAGAGCTTATGCTGGTCTGACTGGGCTCACTGGAGGTGGCCATTGTACTGTGGCTAGCTTCCCAATTAAGCTTATGCTAGCTTGTGTTGCTGGAATTTGTGATCTACGCAGTTTGCTGTTGTTTTGAGTTGCTCATATTGTAGCCAAGGCACTTCTCGAGACTTTGCCGTGTAAATACAGTGTAGGCTTTGTTTCAAGTTCAATGTCTCAAAGGTAGAAATAGACAGTAAAATGGGTGGCTCGCAATTCCACATCTCACCCTCTCATCTCCAAACCAGAAGTATCATCATTGGTAAATAGGTTAACTTAATTGTTGAAAACACAAAAATTTGCCATCCCCCCATATTAAATGTTGGTGCTCTGTCATTGAATTAATCATAATCTCCAGCATGGTTAGGTTTGGTAGCTGGATGTACACACCAATTAGGAAACTCCTTCATGACTTCAATCTTCAGTTTCAACTATTATAGATAATTTACCTCTTTTCATGCAATTATGCATGCTGTTTGAAATTCAATTCAATAAGTAATACTCTCCTCCAAGAATGCATCTTTCATGGTTACCATAGCTATTTAAAAAGCAGTGCCTTTTTTTGAGAAACTTCATCAGAATAGGTCACTATTCACTGGTCAACATTGGAGTACACAAAAGAGACTTAAATATAAATGCAATTAATTACTATACCCTTATACAAACTAAGAATAAAAATGCAAGTGTTTCAATGCGCAGTTGTTTCATAATGGTAGAAAATGACTCACCTATTGTGATTGCCGCTGGAAAACCGTGCAGTTGCAGGAGTGGGGGGGGTTCACGAGACTGGGAGCGTGATGTGATACCTTTCTCTCAGGTACTGTTTAAATGAGAACATTTCTCTCTTTGGCAGTGAAACTCTGTATACTATATATATAGCTCCTGTCCTTTGGGGAATGAATCAGAGGAGTTTCCTTTTTCAACTGCGGGGATAATGGGGAATGCAGTCCTGAAGATCTTCCAATAAAACATTTATTTTCTGAACTTCCTGAGCACATTGCTGATGCCTGAATTACCCCTGTTTGTGCGGTGCGACATTTAAATCAGTCCAAGCCTGAGAACTCAGCATCAGACATCATGGCCAGATGGATAGTTTTACTTTCCCAAGTCTTTACAGACACTTTCATTCAATAATTAATTTCCAATATTTACCTCAGCGTTGTCGGAGTCCACAGCGCTGCATTCTTAATTGTCGTCATGAAAGCACCACTAAACCTCTTTCCAAGGTTTATACAATATACTGATAACGCTTAACCTTCACTTATCAAGGAAAAATTGCAATTTTACTCCCTTGCTTGAAAAAGTTTGAGCCCCACATACACAAAACCAATGAAATTAATTCTGTTTACTCAATATAAATGGAGGCATCATTGTTGGCATTAGGGAACGGTTTTAATCAATACCAATTGTGGCTTGTTATTAAATAATTTGAATCAATGTTTTAAATTATTTGCCTATACATCGTCTGGAATAAATTACATTTGTACTTGTCCCTATATAAGAGTGACTTCATGAGATCGCAGTTTCTGGCAGGTAATCCCCCTCCAGCAGATGCGGTGGTGTGATTGCCAAGAGGCTAAAAATTCAAAAGGGAAAAAAATCAAATCTTAGCCTGTTATTTGCACAAGTACACAAACTGGCAGCTAAAACTAGTGACGTTATGAATTTATGTCCCACAGCAGGTATGTTTCAGGGTAATTATGTTATTACAGAGCCCACTTCCAGAATAGGAACAAGCCAGCCACAGTGTTGACAATTCTACCAGCTTGAATTCAAAAATTTTTTCCACTGAATAAGCTATACTTTTATCAACTGTTACTTACTGTGATGGATATGATGCTGAAATAAGTTAATATGTCTGTTAGGAAAAGTATCTTTGCATAGGGATCAGATTTTTCAAATATTGGTTATGTGAACATTGCTTCCATCTAGTGGAGTCTAAAATGCCCAACATGAGGCAACATTATTCTGTTATGGAAGAAATGCTCATTTAAATGAAAGATTGCAACCATAACCATGAGTACATTCATGTGGTTAATGAATTATACAAATTTTGACTGTGTTTACATACTCAAATTAATAGTGGGTGAATGCAGTTAGAAATTGATTTGAAACTTTAGGTTGAAGTGAATTTAATGAATTAATTTGAGTCAAAGAATTTGGATTGATGCATATTATGAGGACATTTAAATGAAACAAAAGGAAAATTGTTTCAGTTCTGTTAAATTCTGAAAATATTAGTCTGAATAAAGCAATGATTGTGTGTTATAATTATTAAAATAATGAAAATAATCCTTTGAAAATGGCAAATAAATTATCACTCATAAAACAAATAGAAAATCTGTAGAATGGTACATGATTACAAACCTTTCTGAATAATGATATTAAATGTGGGGGGGTTTGTGGATTATGCTTACATAACATAACATAACATGAATGGCAAGAACAGGCCTTTCAGCCCAACTAAGCTCGCCAGTTTCTTTATACTATTGTGAATATATCCCTTCAGATACTAAATGACTCAATGGTATCTAGCTTTAGGTCAAGCCTGCTCTTGAAAACTCCCAAGGTCTCTGCCTAAACAATATGGTCAGGCTTATACGTAATTGTTCAGGGGGAAAAAAAACAGATTTTGAACCTTTCAACGTTATTTCATATGAAATGCACCTCTTACTTGGATGATAGGTCTTGGTGAAATTTTCTCAGACTGCTGGATCATTTGAAATTTCTGAAGACAAAATCTTTCAAAATCCTTGATCTGGCCTAGTGGTGTGCTGCCCTCTTCAGGTCAAACTGAAAAATCCAGTTGTTGATTCTGCAGTATCATGTTCGATTACCAAGTCAGCCATTTCAAATCAGCCAATTTAAGGTCAATTTACTATTTTTGGTTCATTGTTGAGGGACTTTATTCTGAGATCCCCGTTAGCCAGCGCTTTCCACGTAGATCCAGACAGGCCTTCATGGTTACCGTATCGGCCTGGGTTGTTAAACCACCCACCATACTTCGCCCTGCCCGGCAATCCTGTTCATTCCCTGTTTCCACCTCTTATGACTCGGACAAGGGGTTGGATTTTTAAGAGGCAATAATAAAAGAACTATAATCTATGTACATCAGGGTTGAATAACACTTAATATCTGAGATAAATCAGGAACACAGAACTCCCAGTGGAGAGAAACAAAAACTAAAAAAAAACTAACAATAATCATGTTCCTGCTGCACATGCAATGGGAATACTGCAAGTCTGCCCCTGAGGGTGTCCCCGGACCGCTGAAGTGGCTCGTGGGTTTCAACATCATCCCCGTCATCCTCGTCTTCGACCTTAGGCTCCAAGACGTCCCCATTCCCGAGACCGACGTTGTGCAGGAAAGGCAGGCACAGATGACCTTCGGGAAAATGGAGCTTCACCTGGTCTTGAGGACCACAAATACCCTCACCACTATGCACCGTGCCCTGGACAGCCTGCTGTTGTACCTGCTCTCCACAGGATTCTTGACAGGCTCCTGGAGCCTTGGTTCTGCCAAGCATGGGTATCCGCCATCAGCCAGCAGACACCATCCAGGAGGTGGGTACAGCCGGTGGACATAGAAGGGGCTGCACCTCAGGACCGGGCATCATGGACGCATCCAGGGAAGCCCACCCCCACATCCAGAAAGTGACCCTTGTGGTCCCAGATGGCCTGGAACTTGACCGAGTAGAACAGCTTCCTGTTGTAATAGTCCACTGCAAACCACCCAGGTGGAACAATGCGGACATGGCAGCCATCAATGCTCCCTGCCACCCGCCCAAAGGCTGGGGAAACAGACAGCTGCTGGAACCCGGCTCCAATCTCCTGCTGCTCTTCGGGGGTGGGGAGGCGGATGAATCTCCTGAAAACCCCCTGGATGCCCTTACTGACCAGGTGGATCATGTCATGGCATGTGGTGCGGGGAACGTCAAAAGCCTTCGACCCGATAGGACGTTCCTCGGGCCAGCCAGTACACAAACACTAGCACTTCTATTGACTTCCCCCATCCATGGTTGTTCTCTCTTAGGAGACGGATAAGGCTCTCCAACGATGACCTTCACAGGCGGAAGTCCTTCAGCAGGTCACCCCCCTCGACATAGAGGCGCAACGGGGGACTATGGGGATTCACCCTGCAGTATTTCCCTCTCGAACCCAACTGTAAAGAACAATATTTAATCTTATTTAACATAACATAACATAACATGAATGGCAAGAACAGGCCTTTCAGCCCAACTGAGCTCGCCAGTTTCTTTATACTATTGTGAATGTATCCTTTCAGATACTAAATGACTCAATGGTATCTAGCTTTAGGTCAAGCCTGCTCTTGAAAACCCCCAAGGTCTCTGCCTCAACAATATGGTCAGGTAAGCTATTCTTCGTTGAAACTACTCTTTGGGTGAAGAAATATTTCCGAATATCAGTGCTAAATTTACCTTTGGTCGACTTCCATTTGTGACCCCGAGTTCTACTCACAACACTTGGTCAAAGGAATCCTACATGATTCACTTTGTTAATCCCTTTTACATATTTAAAGACCTCAATCAAATCACCCCTGAGTCTCCTTTTCCTAAGACTAAAGAGATTAAGGATCTTCAGCCTCTTCTCGTAGCTTTCATCTTTTATACCTGGAATAAGCTTGGTGGCTCTTCTCTGAACTTTCTCTAGAACCTCTATATCTCTCTTACAGTATGGTCCCCAGAACTGTACACAATACTCCAGGTGTGGTCTAACGAACGTGTTGTACAAAAGAAGCATCACCTCCTTAGATTTGTACTCAATACTTTTGGCATTGTATCCTAACATCCGATTAGCTTTTTTAACTGCTACGGCACAATGGCTAGAACCTATGAGGGTTTGGTTAACAATCACTCCCAGATCTTTCTCTTGTGCAGCACATTCCAGTTTTAAACCTCCCATGAAGTAAACAGCTTATTTATTGGACTATGTATTGAATGTTTTAACTGCTGTTAACAATGTATATGAAATTATTTAACTATTTCATGCAATTATTTATAGAACCATTTTCTGAAATTATATGATAATTTAATTATTATCCCGCCCCATCTGAAGGATGAGGGCAAGGGGTATTGCTTTTGGTTTGGTTTCTTTGTGTGTTTGTTTGAACACATACCTATTGAATTTCAGAAAAAGTAGGTCGAAGTACGTGTGAGGGGCAGGGTTTGTTGTGCCTACCGCCACTTCTTTCTTGAACTTTTCTTTAAAGTGATTGAAGTATTTTATCAAATTTCTCATTGGAATATTTCTATAAAATTATTGCATAATGACAGTTCTTAAAGATTAAATTCAAATTTGCCATCTTAATACCATTATTTTTTTAATTTCAATATATCTATGACCACAAATGTTTCCCTTTATGCATAATACCAATAAAGCAATTTTTTCCTGTTGTGCAAGAGCTTATTTAATGCTTCATCACTCAGTATTTGTATAGCAGGTGCCTGCCAAAATTGTCCAATTGAAGTAAAACATTTAAAAATTCAATTACAGAATTAATTTAGTCATTACTTTTCGGTATTCATGGATGCAGGTGTCTATACCTGCGCTAAAGGGTTAATATGAATTGTGAATGTAGGCCGCTTTATCCCTCCAATTTCATTTGTAGAGCATTTGGTGTGTTCTGCTCCATATCTGTAGCTGTTTGGGTTTACGTTATGTTTGAAATAGAAATATTATGATAAAAACATTATGCATGAGAATTAACATTAAATGATAATTTAAAGAATACTTTCGTCATGGTCATTCAGTATTCTGATACTTAAATTGTTCTTTGGTTGAAGCCAAGTTAACATTTCACTCTCATCTGTTCACATCATCCACCGGGAGTAAGTAAACTGAGTGAAATTAGAAACTTGTTTAAACTGATATCTTACCTCTGAGGAAATTTCAAAATTCATAAGCGTACAGATGAAACGCAGGCGGCGGGCCAATTGTCTCTATCGTCTCCGTGCTGGCCGCATCTTCGCAAGTTAAGGCATAGAGGCGAAATGCCGGTCGGGGGTTGAAAACTACAATTTCAGGTCAGCTAAAGTGAGGCTATAGGTTAACATCCTATTTCAATCCCTTCAAAACAAATGCACGATTATTCCCTTTTTGGTCTTCTGCGTATTGTAAGGTTAAGGGGGTTTTATTTCGTAGAAAACATTCAGAAATATTAATTCTTCAAACGGGTTAGTTCGTAAATCATTATGTAGACCGTAGAGCGTGGTTTCGAACACTGCCAGAGTCTGGGTAGTCGTCATTGACTAGTGTTTACTTACTGGTAGGTGGGCGCTTGTCAGAAGTTCAAAATCATTCGTGTACCCGTAAAGTAATCACAAACGTTTGGCGATGACACATGTCATGCGCCGGCTCAGCCGCCTTGTACTTCCGCTGGACACTACTGTCCTTCATACCAGGAATGCAGCGATCAAGAAACTGATCAGTGCATTAAAGTTAATACTGTGCCTTCACTCATTCACTTAAAACACTCATTCACTTAAAAGAACCAAAGGTGCTCTTTCTGTTCTTACAAGAAACAAACTGTTGAGCTATCGTTTTTCCAGCAGATACTGCTGCTATTAAAAAAATGTAGGCTGATATGGAATCAGTTGACACCAGATGCGGGAAAAGGGAATGAGGATTTTATTATAACAAAACAAAACAGGCACGAGGGCCAACAAAAAACTTGGCCCAAAGGGTTGCAAAAAACAAACTAAAGTACGCTACACAGAGCTATAAACAATAAATGCAAAAAGGCAAAAAAACAAAAGGCACTGGAAACTCCAGGCAAGATACTCCAGAAAAATAAATAACAATACTAAATATATATAAACACAAGACGAGAGGCTAGGACAAATACTAGGGAACTTGACAAGAACTTGGCTAAACGAGACGCCACTAGAAACAAACTTGAGACACTGTCTGCCAGCCAACTTCCACCGCATCCAGATAAAGGCTTGGAAATCATGACATGAGGGGTAACACCTGGAGAGAGAGAGAAACAAGAGGCATGGCAAGATCAAGACATGGACAGAGATTGGATGACATGACCTGCTCATTAAGAGAATGAGCGTGCTCAGCTTAAGTACCAATTAAGTATGCAGTTTGGAAGCAAGCATGAATGTTAAGAACAGAAAAGCACAGCAAGATCTTGAAATAGCAAAGCAGGAATCATGACAATAAACTCCCTGTCTAAATTAGTAGTATTAGTAATGTGCCTATCTAAGAATTACACCACCCAGTGAGTGTTAGTAAATGTTAGTAACTTAAAAACAGTTAATTGTCAATTAAGCTTAGAGAGCCCCGAATCAGCACAGCACAGAAGGAAGGGGAAATACCAAAGCCAACCCAGAGCTCTGAAATGTGCAACAACGAAGGCACGGGGCGGAACGCAGACAAGCGGTGGAGTGGCATGGCAGACCTGGCAAAAACAAAAACATGGAAAAGTAAAAACATGGACAAGGAATGCAAAATCCTGAAACAAGAAACTGTTAAAACTATGACTGTGAACCTGAACATGAACTATGAACTATGAAACTTGGAACATGAAACTGTTAAAACCATAAGCAATACTGTTCTGGCCAAAGGCCAGAACCCTGGAACACAACAGTACCCCCCCCTTACAAAAGCGGCACCTGACGCGGACAAAAAACACCAATAACTAAAATACATGAAGCCGCACAAAACTAAATACAAATCCCACAAGACAAATCACTAACGAGAATACTAAAGACAAAAACTCTGACACAAAACACCTAACCAAGAAACAGTACCACAAGAAACACTAAACATAGACAAGATTACTTGGGGTCTCCAGCAAGCTGGGGCTAAGGCTTGGGCTATGGGCTATGGGCTATGGGGTTGGGGCTATGGCTTGGACTTGGACTTGGACTTGGGACTATGGCTATGGCTATGGCTAGGCTTGAGGCTATGGCTTGGAACTATGGCTTAGGGTGATGGCTATGACTATGGCTCTGGCTTGGCTTGGACTTGGGACTATGGCTATGGCTTGGGGTGTGACTGGTGGTAGTCACGGATGAGGGATTTGTCTAGTATGTGCCTGGCCGGGACCCAGGAACGCTCTTCTGGGCCGTACCCCTCCCAATCCACGAGGTACTGGAGGCCCCGGCCCCTCCGACGGCAATCCAACAGAGACTTGACTGTGTAGGCCTCCCCTCCGTCGATGAGCCGAGGAGGAGGCGGAGGCTCAGGTGGGGGCATGAGGGGGGAGGTGGCAACAGGCCTCAGGCGTGAGACATGGAATACTGGGTGGAGCCGTCGCATGGTGGATGGGAGCTTGAGCCGGACAGCGCTGGGGCTGATGATTCTTTGAATGGGGAAAGGACCCAGGAAGCGAGGAGCCAGCTTGCGGCTTTCCACCCGGAGTGGGATATCCTGTGCCGCTAACCAGACCTTCTGGCCGACCCGATAGTGAGGGGCTGGGCGCCGACGCTTGTCTGCCGTGGTCTTCATCGTCTTACCCGCCCGAACCAAGGCGCGGCGAGCAGACAGCCACACACGGCGACACCGCCGGATGAATGCCCCGGCTGAAGGCACCCCGACTTCCTCCTCCTGGCTGGGGAACAATGGAGGCTGGTAGCCCATACAGCACTCGAAGGGGGAGAGGCCGGAGGCAGAGGCGGCGTGGGAGTTTACGGCGTACTCAACCCAGGGTAGCATGGTAGACCAGGATTTTGGGTTGGTCGAGCACACGCATCGGAGGACCGTCTCCAAGGTTTGGTTGGCCCGCTCAGTCTGTCCATTGGTCTGTGGGTGGTATCCGGAGCTGAGGCTGAAGGAGGTGCCAAGGGATGTGCAGAATGCTTTCCAGAACTGGGAGGTGAATTGGGGACCACGATCTGACACAATATCCACAGGAATGCCATGGGGACGGACAACATGCTGGATTAGTAGGTCAGCTGTGGTTTTAGCAGAGGGGAGCTTGGGAAGGGGCACGAAGTGGGCAGATTTGGAGAACCGGTCAACTATGGTGAGGACAGTGGTGTTTCCATGGGAGACGGGCAGGCCAGTGACGAAGTCCAGAGCTATGTGGGACCAGGGACGGTGAGGAATGGGCAGTGGTTGGAGCAGACCAGAGGGAGGTGCGTGGGAGGACTTGGCGCGGGAACAGACTGAGCAGGCAGAAACGAACCCCCGGACCTCTGCTGCCATCTTGGGCCACCAGAAACGGCGCTGAATGAACCGCAGGGTCCGGCCGACCCCAGGATGGCATGACAGGTTGGAGGAGTGGCCCCACTGGAGAACGTCAGACCGGGCAGCTGCAGGGACGTACAGGCAGTTGGCAGGGCAGGCACTGGGCGTAGCTGCGCCGTTCTGAGCGTTGCGGACCAGCTCCTCGATCCGGAGGCACACGTTGTTCACGAAGCAGGTACTTGGCAGGATGGAGCTGGGCTCTCCCTTGGACGAGGAAGCGTCGAAACGCCTGGAGAGCGCGTCAGCCTTGGTATTCTTGGACCCCGGCCTGTAGGCCAGGGAGAAGTTGAACCGGTCGAAAAAGAGGGCCCATCTGGCTTGTCTGGGTGTCAACCTCTTGGCAGAACGGAGGTACTCTAGGTTTTTATGGTCCGTCCAGACCAGGAACGGAACCCTTGCCCCCTCAAGCCAGTGCCTCCATTCCTCCAGGGCCAGTTTTACCGCCAGCAGCTCCCGGTTCCCGACGTCGTAGTTGGACTCCGCAGGCGTCAGCCGGTGGGAGTAGAACGCGCACGGGTGTACCTTCTGATCATTGCTGGATCTTTGAGATAGCACCGCACCAACCCCGACATTGGAGGCATCCACCTCCACAATGAACTGCTTGGCGGGGTCGGGGGTGGTGAGGATGGGCGCGGTGGTGAAGCGCCTCTTCAGCTCACAGAAGGTCACCTCGGCTTGCGGAGTCCAACGGAATGGCACCTTGATGGAGGTAAGGGCCGTTAGGGGAGCTGCCACGGTGCTGTAGTTCCTGACGAATCGCCTATAGAAATTGGCGAATCCCAGGAAGCTCTGTAGGGCCTTGCGGTCCTTGGGTGCGGGCCAGTCCACCACAGCCTTGACCTTCTCCTCGTCCATGCCCAGGTGGTTAGGGGAGATGACGTGCCCCAGGAAGGAGGTAGTGGTGGTGCTGAACTCGCATTTCTCAGCCTTGACAAAGAGGCGGTTCTCGAGGAGGCGGCGGAGCACCTGGCGAACATGGTTTGTGTGCTCCGTCTTGTCCCGGGAGAAGATCAGGATGTCGTCAAGGTAGACATAGACGAACCTCCCGATCATGTCGCCGAGCACATCATTCACCAAGTTCTGGAACACTGCGGGCGCGTTGGTCAGGCCGAATGGAACCACCAGGTACTCCCAGTGGCCGCTAGGGGTGTTGAAAGCGGTCTTCCATTCGTCGCCCTCCCTGATGCGCAGGAGGTGGTAGGCATTCCGCAGGTCCAGCTTGGTGAATATGGCCGCCCCCTGGATGACATCAAACGCCGAGGACATCAGTGGAAGCGGGTAGCGGTTCCTGACCGTGATCTTATTGAGCCCTCGGTAATCGATGCAGGGGCGCAGGGAGCCATCCTTCTTCTTGACAAAGAAGAAGCCTGCCCCCGCGGGAGAGGAGGATGGACGGATGATGCCAGCTGCAAGGGACTCCCGGATGTACTTGTCCATGGCCCCCCTCTCTGGCTCAGACAAGGCGAAGACACGCCCCCTAGGGGGTGCTGTACCAGGCTGGAGGTCAATAGCACAGTCATAAGGGCGGTGCGGGGGCAGAGACACCGCACGGGACTTGCTAAAGACAGCCGCCAGGTCATGGTATTCAGGGGGCACTCTGGAGACGTCTGGCTTCCCCTCGGAAGCTGGTCCACCCGCCGAACAGGAGGGTCGGGAGTCGAGGAGGCAGCTGGCCGAACAGGAGGGACTCCACTCCCGCACCTCATGGCGGGCCCAGTCGATCACCGGCCCATGTAATGCCAACCACGGATGACCCAGGACAATGGGAGAGCGGGGTGTCTCGGTCACGAACAGCCGGACCTGTTCGTGGTGATTGCCTGACGCCAGCAGCTGGATGGCAATGGTCTGGTAGCACACCTTAGCAAGGGGTTGCCCACCCAGCCCTGAGATGGACAATGGGCTGGGAAGTTGGGAGAGGGGAACCCCCCACTCGGCGGCAGCTCTGGCGTCAATGAAGCTCTCCTCAGCTCCTGAGTCAATGAGGGCGGTGGTCTTGCGGGAGCAGCCCTCCCAGGTCAGGGTCACCGGGATGCAGGTCCGGCGGTAGGAGGAGGTTTCCTTGGCTGAAGCACCCACTAGTACTCCTCCAGACGCTAGTGGGCGTTGTCTTGGACAGCCTCGGACCGCATGACCCTGCTGGCCGCAGTAAAAACACGCCCCCGACTTCCTTCTCCGTTGGCGCTCCTCCTGGGTGAGCCGGGACCTCCCGATCTCCAGGGGAGATGCCTCTCCAGGAGAGAGTGTGGTGGCGTCCCCCCTCGGCTGGTCCTGAGGCGACGCGCGATCAGGGCACGGGGGTTGGATCTGGCCAGAGGGGGTAGAGCGTCGGCCAGGGCCAAGGGTGAGCGCCCTCTCCTCCAGGCGGCTGTCGATGCGCAGGGCCAGGTCTATAAGGGCCTCTGGAGACTCAGGGATCTCACAGAAGAGCAGTCGGTCTTTGACTGGTTCGGACAGCCCCTGGAGGAACACGTCACACAGCGCCTCCCTGCTCCAGCCCGACGTGGCTGCCACCGTCTGAAAATCGATGGCGTAGTCCGCCACCGATCTCCTCCCCTGCCTCATCCTCAGCAGCTCCCGTCCTGCGGCTCTCCCCTGCCTGGAGCGGTCGAAGACACGCAGTAGCTCCTCCGCCAAGGCCCGGTAGGTGGTAGTGCAGGGCTGCCGAGCCTGCCATGCGGCAGTTCCCCACAAGCGAGCCCGCCCCGTCAGCTGGGAGAGGACGAAGGCGACTCGGGCCGGCTCTGAGGCGAAGGTGGAGGGCTGCAGAGCGAAACACATCTCACAGGAGGTGAGAAAAGCCCTGCAGAACCCTGGTTCTCCACCGTACCTTTCGGGCGGCGGAAGGCAGGGCTCAGGACCAGGGTGGACAGCTGGCTGCAGCTGAGGTGCTTCTGCGCCGGGCTGGCGCACAGGGGTGATGGGTGGCTGGTGTGCTGCAGGAGCCCGGGGCTGGACAGCTGGCATGATGGGGCCCTGGCTGGGACCTGCCCGGGGAAGGCTGGCCTTCAGTGTGGCCAGCGCAGCTGTCAGCTCCTGGATCTGCTGCCGTTGATGCAGCAGCTCAGCCTCTCGCTGGGCGATCCTGCACTCCATCCCGCTGGTGTCAGGGAGACAGTGTCTACTGATATGGAATCAGTTGACACCAGATGCGGGAAAAGGGAATGAGGATTTTATTATAACAAAACAAAACAGGCACGAGGGCCAACAAAAAACTTGGCCCAAAGGGTTGCAAAAAACAAACTAAAGTACGCTACACAGAGCTATAAACAATAAATGCAAAAAGGCAAAAAAACAAAAGGCACTGGAAACTCCAGGCAAGATACTCCAGAAAAATAAATAACAATACTAAATATATATAAACACAAGACGAGAGGCTAGGACAAATACTAGGGAACTTGACAAGAACTTGGCTAAACGAGACGCCACTAGAAACAAACTTGAGACACTGTCTGCCAGCCAACTTCCACCGCATCCAGATAAAGGCTTGGAAATCATGACATGAGGGGTAACACCTGGAGAGAGAGAGAAACAAGAGGCATGGCAAGATCAAGACATGGACAGAGATTGGATGACATGACCTGCTCATTAAGAGAATGAGCGTGCTCAGCTTAAGTACCAATTAAGTATGCAGTTTGGAAGCAAGCATGAATGTTAAGAACAGAAAAGCACAGCAAGATCTTGAAATAGCAAAGCAGGAATCATGACAATAAACTCCCTGTCTAAATTAGTAGTATTAGTAATGTGCCTATCTAAGAATTACACCACCCAGTGAGTGTTAGTAAATGTTAGTAACTTAAAAACAGTTAATTGTCAATTAAGCTTAGAGAGCCCCGAATCAGCACAGCACAGAAGGAAGGGGAAATACCAAAGCCAACCCAGAGCTCTGAAATGTGCAACAACGAAGGCACGGGGCGGAACGCAGACAAGCGGTGGAGTGGCATGGCAGACCTGGCAAAAACAAAAACATGGAAAAGTAAAAACATGGACAAGGAATGCAAAATCCTGAAACAAGAAACTGTTAAAACTATGACTGTGAACCTGAACATGAACTATGAACTATGAAACTTGGAACATGAAACTGTTAAAACCATAAGCAATACTGTTCTGGCCAAAGGCCAGAACCCTGGAACACAACAGTAGGCTATGAGACCCGAATCCAATGACAGAATTGGCGAGAATAACGCATTATTTACATCAGAACGAAATCTGCATTGACACGAAAACTGAACCGTTAACCACACTTACGCCAACATCATACCCAGTTCGCTATCTAACTTTATAGCAACACAGTTTGGCTCTTAGCGTTTGGCTGTCTCAGGCAGCCATTTCATTTATGGATAATGACAACATAACACTGAGACAGCGAATTGGTCTTGTGACATTAACAAAAACATAGCTTTTAAAAAGTTTGCTGATAACTTAAATAGTGAGAAATTCGCAGGCAATGTAACACTAGAAGCTACTAGCGAGGTGAGGCGGTTTGGTTGTCTCTCACAGAGATGAATAGGGTGCCTATTTCATGATGGCTATTAAGTAGATATGACAATCTGTGGGGCTATAACATTATTTCCATTTAAAAAACCAACCAAACATTCATCTTGTTGAGGCAATGAGTCACTGATAGCCGGGATTTTCTCCAAGACAGAGTGAGTGACCTCCAATGTGTCTATGTCCGTAGCCATTGTTGATTTCAGAGACTACAATTTCAAACTCGGCCACGGCTCTCGGCCACGCCTTCTGTTCGTTGATTGGTCCGGCGTGTTTTCTGCTGATGGTAGACGAGGCAGAGCTCTGAGTGATCAGAGGGTGTGTTCGAGCGCGTCTGCAATTAAGCTGGCTGCGCGAGATTCCCGAAAAATTACATGAGAATCTTGCCGAAGTTGGAATAAGCCCACCAAACACCGTGATAACTGCAGGCAAATGGTTTTATTTAGCTAGCTCGTTTCAACATCAATCACGAACCTTCTATCCCAGGGGTCTCCAATCTTTCCCAGAAAGGGCCAGTGTGGGTGCAGGCTTTCGTTGCAACCAAGCAACTACACACCTGATGCTACTAATCAACCCCGGGCCTCTCTGCTAATAGGCTTGATTAGTAGTATCAGGTGTGTAGCTGCTTGGCTGCAATGAAAGCCTGCACCCACACAGGTCCTTTCTGGGAAAGATTGGGGACCACTGTTCTATCCTGATTGATTAGATTGGATGCGCTCTTCCACTCTGATCTGAAGGCCCGCATGTACATGATTATTCACGTAGCATGTATGAAATCGGTGACTGGTTGGTCCGAGTGCAAGATGATTTATTTTCATTAGAGTATGAAAAAGATGAGAAAAGTTGCGGTTCTTATCGATTTATGGTCTCCCAGCTGGCATTTTAATGTTTTTCCACTGTTGAAACAACGTCATGGATCATAGTTGAATCAGCACTGAATTATGTTTTGATTTTGAAAGATGAATCGACATTGATTTCGCAACGATTTTTTCAACGATGGGCATGCACAACCTCCACTTTTTTTTTTTTTGGCCAGAACAATTTTAAAAGGGGGCACAAATATTTTTGGGGGTTTTTGTGGGGGAGAAGGGGGTTTAGAATGATTGGGGGGGGGGATTTTAAATGGAAGGGGTAGATACGGCGCGAGGAAAAAAATTTTAGCAGTAATTCCAGTTGCCACCACCGTGGTGCTCTTCCCTTGTGACATTCACTCTGTGCACAATCTCTTCAACTTCTTCTGACCTTCTTTTTTTAATGTGTTTTTTTTTTCCTCTATCAATGAGACTGTGAACAAAGATTTATATGTTAAGTTAGACATTACATTAGTGTCTGCAACAGGATTCAAACCTGGGAACCTGTGGACAAAGCAATTTCAAACATTCATCCATTCATCGCTGAAGGGTGAAAGACAACCAATTTTTCTTTCTTTTATTTATTGTTGTCAATGAGGAGACATCATGTGAATATTGATTTTGGTGTGTTTCATGCTGGTGAGTCGGCTGATCCATTGACCCTGGGTAGAATAATTTGGGCAGAACATTGAGGAGACATTGTTTTTGCCTGAATTCCCGTTGGCGTCGGCGTCGGCTTTCCCATTTGTTTCCGGAGCATGACTCTGAAACTGTTCGACCGATTCTCACCAGATTTGATATAGAGTCTCTCCATAACATGTATATGTGCCTTTTGAGGGTTTGAACTGCTTTTGAATTTTATTTTTGCTGTTTCCATGGCAACAATTTGGACTTAGGCATATTGAAGGGTGGGACTCGTTTCCGGACCATAACTCTAAAATGTGAAATGGGGGAAGGGGGAGACATTTGTTTTTACGTGTAAAAACCATTCTAGTTTGGGGTTCCGATAATTGGCCAGCGGTCAGTAGAATTGTATTTTGTCGATTGCAGCAAATGTTCAAAAATGCTGATTCAGAAACTAACTGGAAACGCCTCCCCAATGTACTCCAGCGGCCATATCCTTATCAGCGTAGTGCCTCAAATAGGAGTCTGTCACGAAGCAGACTGCATTTTTGGGGCTAATAACGTTGACATCATCCTCACTCTCTGTGTGCGTTTCCATTTAGTACCATTCGAAATGCGAATATCTAAATAGCGAATTAAAAAAACTGGTAATGGTATAATAGTCTGATATCACAAAATTTGCTCTCCGGTCTGCAGTATTAGTCACCGAAGCCAAGGCTAATAAATGGACTATTGGACTTCGGCATTAGACCAGCTAGTGTACTTGTAATTTTGCGTATTGTGGAGCACTTGCATTGTTACTGTAAGATGAATATTTACTAATTAGCTGCGTGCACAACTCAGTTGACATGCATGAGTACACCCGAGCTGTGATTGGCTGATGGCATGTACAATGGTACCAGAGCCGATCTGTGATTGGCTGATGTACGTAATGGTACCAACTGACCTGCATAAAAAAATTTTGCCGCCAGTTTAGATATATAAGTTGGTTCAGGCACTAGCGTAACTTGGGCCATAGAAAATTATGAATAGTAAAGGGGGGGATGTGCTAAGATTATTCTTAAAAAGTTGAAAATTAAGTTTATTAAATCGATTCATTTTAATATCATTTAAAATATAAATAGTATCCAGATTATGTTCTGGATCACTTCCAAAATTTAATCAACTAATCCCTGGACTACTTCTTATCATCTTACCGAATTTTGTGCCAAACCATTCATGACTTTTTGAGTTATCCTGTTTACAGACAGATAGACGGACAGACACACAAACATTGATGAAAACATAACCTCCTTGGGGTACTAATAGGATATTTCTATGAAACTGTTTCCTTAAAGCAGGACAGAGGAGCTGTCCTTCTTAAAAAGATCTTGACTGATGCTATGCTGCAAATTTCAAAACACTTTGAGCCCATTTTCATAATCGTTATTCAAAAAGACAAAAGATACACTTTTTTCAGATATTATCCTTTTCTTTTATTGGACATGCATACAAAAATCCACAGGTAACATGGAAATCAAAATGACTTCTGAAGATATCCAAGGACACCACAGGCTATGGTTTCAACCAATTACAAGATAAGTCTGATGAATGAATATTATTACAAGATTTTCTACATTTGTAAAAAATTTAACTGTAAATGTAAATATTTATGGGTTGAAAACTGTGATGGGTGCTGGAAGTTGGACGCCAAGAGCAGCGGCCAGAAATAAAAGGCAAAACCTGCAGCGTGCTGAGAGACTAAGAACAGATTACTAACGAGACTCGCGCCACCAACGAACCTGACGCCGTCCGTGGTAGAAAACAGGCGCGCTCAAAGAAACCAAAAGAAAAGGGAAAAAAACCAAACATTCCCTTACTCACTAACACTAAACCTGTTATGCAGCTAAGTCCCTGACAATACTCTTTCAAGGGACCTTACCGACTAAAGCGCCATAGAAACACTGACAGTCAAGCAACGAGAGCGAGGCAGAACAGGAGCTTAAATTGAGTCTGGGTAACGCCCCCAATTAATGCCAGCTGGCCCAGGAAGCCGATAGGGCGCAAAACAATATCGTCCCGGACGAGAGCAACAAAGCTCTCAATACCTCCAAACCATGACAAAAACGTTTGCATTGTGAGAAGTTGTTGACCTCAGTTCAGATTAAAGCATCCTTTTTACCTGGTTTAGAATTAAGACAGTGTACACTTGAGCAAGTTTTGAGTGCCTGTCAGCTGCCCTGCTCCTTTGTTTTGAAAATGGGTCAGGATGATAAAGCAAAAGGAAATGGCAGGACTTAAGTGTTCCACTTTCCAATGGACACCAGGTTTACTATCAATGATTTCCATCCTTACATTGAGATAAAAAAGCCAAAATTTTATTTCAGACTAGACAAATGCAACCCCAATTCCGAAATAGTTGGGATGAAGTGTAAATTGTGAATAAAATCAAAACGCGATTTCAGATCCAATTAACCAATATGTTAATTACAATACAACATAGATAACATTTCAAATGTTGAAAGTGAGACATTTTACATTTTTTTTCCACAAAATGAGTTAATTTAAAATTTTCTGGCAGCAACAGGTTTCTAAAAAGTTGGGACACAGGCAAAAAAGGGCTGAAAAAGCAAATAATATATAAGAGAATCAGCTGAAAGAACATTTGGCAAGTAATTAAGTTAACTAGCATCAGGTGTGTAACATAATAGGCGATAAAAGGGATGTCTTAGAGAGGCTGAGTCTCTCAGAAGTTAAGATGGCCAGAGGCTCTCCAACCTGTTAAGGTTTGCGTAAAAAAATTGTGGAATACTTGTATGTATACAAGTATTGTATACTTGTATGTTCCTCGACGTCAAATTGCAAAGGCTTTGAAGGTCTCATCATCAACAGTGCATAACATCATCAAAAGATTCAGAGAAACTGGAAAAATCTCTTTGCATAAGGGACAAGGCGAAGACCTTTACTGGA
Organism: Gymnothorax reevesii; assembly: GCA_029721435.1. Lineage (NCBI taxonomy): Eukaryota > Metazoa > Chordata > Actinopteri > Anguilliformes > Muraenidae > Gymnothorax > Gymnothorax reevesii. The sequence continues at coordinate 108,866,071 of CM056579.1, forward strand.
TGCCCGTGATCTTCGGGCCCTCAGGCGCCACTGCATCACTCAACGGCATGGTTCTGTCATTGACATTACTAAATGGGCCCAGGAATTCTTCAAGAAACCACTGTCTGTAAACACAGTCCGCCGTGCCATCCACAGATGCCACCTAATACTCTATCATGCAAAAAGGAAGCCATTGCTGAGCATGATCCAGAAGTGCCGCCGTGTTCTGTGGGCCAAGGCTCATTTAAAATGGACTGTAGAAAAGTGGCAAAGTGTCCTGTGGTCAGACGAGTCCAAATTTGACATTCTTGTTGGAAATCATGGGGGTCGTGTCCACCGGGCTAAAGAGGAGAAAGACCACCCCTCCTGTTATCAGCGTTCAGTTCAAAAGCCAGCATCTCTGATGGTATGGGGATGCATTTGTGCATATGGTGTGGGACACTTGCGTGTTTTCAAAAGCACCATGAATGCTGAAAGGTATATAAAGGTTTTAGAGCAACATATATATGTTCCCCTCCAGACGACATCTATTCCAGGGAAGGCCTTATGTATTTCAGCAGGACAAAATCACATACTGCAGCTATTACAACAGCATGGCTTCATAGTTAGAGTCCTTGTGCTGAACTGGCCTGCCTGCAGTCCTGATCTTTCATCAATTGAGAACTTTTGGTGCATAATTAAACAAAAAGTCAGTCAAAGGAGACCCAAAACTCTCCAGCAGCTGGAAGCCTGTATTAAACAAGAGTGGGATCAAATTCCAATGGCTAAACTCAAGAAATTTGTCTCCTCAATGCCCAGACGCCTCCACTTTGGGTAAAAAAGAAGAGGGAATGCTACACCATGGTTAACAGGCCCCTGTCTCAAATTCTTTGAGACCTATAGCAGCCGAAAATTTGAAATGAGCTCATTTTGTGGATAAAATTGTAAAATTTCTCATTTTCAACATTTGCTATGTTATCTCTGTTCCATTGCTAATAAAATACTGGCTGGTGTGATTTGAAAGTGGGTTTTGATTTTATTCACAATTTACACTTTGTCCCAACTGTTTCGGAATTGGGGTTGTACAATATTAATTATACATCAGAAAAGAAACACACAAATGTCCATTCGCTTTTCATTGGGGATGGGCAATATTCCCCATAAAATGCCAGCATTTTAGAATTACTTTATCACTTCCTGTGACTAAATACCCTCCCATGACGTCTCCAGGAGTCCTCACTTAGCTAGCAACATCACCTTCGTCTTACTCACGCCTCCAAATAGTCAATTTCAGGAAAGAAAGTATGTAGTTAGTTGCATCTTCTCAGCAAGGAAACACAATATCAACTTTGGGAAAAAAGGTAAGATTGAATATGAACAACAATCCTTTGCGGCTGTTGCAGTTGGAAAGGCGATTTGGTCAAGAAGTTTTCCAATAAATTGCAAGGGCTATCTTTGCCATCAAGCTCATGATGTATTGACGGAAAGGAGGAAAGGTCGTCAATTTAATTGTGTTTGTATGCAGCCCAAGACTTTGTCCCTATACCCATACTTGCAATCTTGCATTCTTGAGTGCACATTGGAAGACAGTGGTAGACATCCCATTCCTGAATATGACCAGGGTCTGGAGCACTAAATCCACACTTTCTTAACCCTTATCCAGATACCGCTTCTCAGTGGTAGTAAGAGCTTATTGTACCCCACAATGCATCAGGATTTTGTATGCAGAAAAGAAGCGGTGGTTTTTAAGATGACAGGCAAGAAAATTTTCCAATGCAAATGAAGTTATATAAAGTTTCTGAAGCTTCTGTTATTGAGCAATTTACTCATTGTAATTTTAAGCAACTGTGATGTAATTTGTGGCTTATTTATCGATGCCTTTATTAGCTAATTTATTGCTGTGTTTATTTATGATTTTGGACAATGTTTAAATGGCTTCATCCCAATACCCAACCCTTGCGGTCTTTGTTCTTAGTCAAGTGGCCACTTGAGAGATGTTTTTTTCCGAGATCCAGCCCAAGGATGTAATGAGGCGAAAAGACTGCAAGTGCTATGAGGTTCTGTCATGGCTTAATCACAATACTGGTGGTTTTTGCACTTAGTTAAGTGGCCACTTGAGCAATGTTTTTCTGGTAACTGGCTAATGTGTGTAAGTAGGAAGGAGGATGTTTCCAGTTTAGGCTGCAGTTAAAAAAGTATGTAAGCCAAGAATGAAATAAAGAGGAAAAATATTTTTTAATACATTTGTGAATGAAGACTCAATTAGCAATCCAAAGATTGAAACAACAAACATTGAAACGTTGCCAAAAGTCATTAATAAATTCAGTAATAAATGAGGTGATAAAGGCATCAATAAATAAGCAACCAATTAGATCACAGTGGTTTAATTTACACTGAGAATATTGTTAAAAAACAGAAGCTTCAGTAACCTGATGTAAAATTTTCATTGGAATATTTTCTTGCCTATCATATTAATAACCAATCCTTCCTGTCTGTGTTCAAAATCCTGATGCATTGTTGGATGCACTTAATGCTGAATACTGCTTTGAAGCAGTATTAGGATAAGGGCTTATAAAGTGTGGATCAAGTGCACATGAGCTTGGGCATTTTCAGAAATGGGACCATCCTATATACTTACTCGAAAATGCATTGAAGTGCACTCAAAAAACTGCAAGACTACAAGCCTGGTTGTTGAGATGAAGCAAAAGTTTTTTTTTGGTGATTGTGTCTTTAATTAGGCACAAATTCACGAATTTATTAAGAATTTATATCTTCTTAATGTCATTGTGGATTTATAAACTCCTCAAACTGCTGCCTCAGCAAAAAACATATTCTTTTCCTCAAGTGCATCCCAACGTGAAATCAAAAAACCTCGCTGCACTTGCAGCCTTTACCACAGCTTATACACTTTGACCAGATCCCAGAAATATGTCACTCAAGTGGCCACTTTACTGAGCACAAAGACCACAAGAGTGGGTATTAGGATGATGCCCAAGATTCAGCTTTAAAGGTGCAGTAGGTAACTTTTATAAAAATTACTTTTTTTCATATTTGCTGAAACTGTCTTACTACATCCGCAGTGGTATATGGGACGGGTAATCTGTCAAAAAAAATCAGCACATTTGGCTCCTCCCAGTGCTTCTTTTGGCATTGGCAAGAATCCACTGCGCCCGAGCAAAATTAACCAAATCAGAGCCAGGCAGAATTTCCAATGCAATGTCAATCACTTCTCATGCACACACCGTTCAGTCACCTCCTCCGCGCATGTTCTCTTCCTTGGTCAAGGTTCTAGGCCAATATCGTCTACGATTGGTTCCTTGAGGGCCCAAAAGCTACAGTTGGATACTTTTTTGTGTTCTATTTGGAAAAAAAATGTCATCATACCATCTCAGCAATCAGTAATTGTAGAGGTTTGAGGGTAAATTTGGATCTCTGTGTGGTGGACTCAGACAGTGAAAATCCAGAAACTCGAAATCTCTCCATGTACCAACACTTCCAGTTCCTCCTTTGTCAACGACTGAACCATTGCTATAGCTAAAGTTAATAACAGAAAAAAAGACCAAGGAAACTAGCAGAAAAACAGTCAACCAAGAAGGAGGTGGAGTTTGATTGTAATTATTACAACCCGCATAAACTGGGCATAAGTGTTTGAAAAATGAGCAGGGATTGTGTTAGGTAGTAGCTTGTTGACTTGCTTTTACATTAGACTGTAACACTGGTCTGCACATTTATTGTCAGGGACTTGGCTCCAGCTGTAATAATGTTAAAGCAATCAGTCACCAACAGAATAGTCGATGGCATGCTCTGATAACTGGTGCCTAGCTACATGACTTTGATCACCTAGTCTAGTGTTGTAGCTTTGAAGAAATATTTCTGAATATCAGTGCTAAATTTACCTTTTGTCAACTTCCATTTGTGACCCCGAGTTCTACTAACAACACTTGGTCGAAGGAATCCTACAGAATTCCCTTTGTTATTCCCTTTTACATATTTAAAGACCTCAATCAAATCACCCCTGAGTCTCCTTTTCCTAAAACAAAGAGATTAAGGATCTTCAGCCTCTTCTCATAGCTTTCATATTTTATACCTGGAATTAGCATAGTGGCTCTTCTCTGAACTTTCTATAGAGCCTCTATGTCTTTCTTAAAGTATGGTCCCCAGAACTGTATACAATACTCCAGATGTGGTCTGACGAATGTGTTGTACAAAAGAAGTATCACCTCCTTAGATTTGTACTCAATACTTCTGGCAATGTATCCTAGCATCCGATTGGTTTTTTCAACTGCTACAGCACAATGGCTAGTGCCTGTGAGGGTTTAGTCAACAATCACTCCCAAATCTTTCTCGTGTGGAGCACATTCCAGTTTTAAACCTCCCATGAAGTAATCCCATCTAATGTTTTTATTACCTACATGAACAACTTTACATTTTGCTGCATTAAATTTCCTTTGCCACATTTCTGCCCAATTCTGGATTCAATCCAAATCATCCTGAATCACTTTAGTGGACTCTAAACTATTTGCCAAACACCCCAATTTAGTATCATCTGCAAATTTAACTAACCAGCTCTCAATATTCCTATAAAGGTCATTAATGTAGATGAGGAACAGCAGGGGTCCCAACACTGATCCCTGGGGGATGCCACTCCCCACCATACCTAGCTCAGATGAGATACCACTGACCACCACTCTTTGTGTTCTGTCCTGTAACCAGTTTTGAATCTACTCCAGAATACCTCCTGTAACTCCAGCGGAGCTCATTTTAAAAATTAGTCTCTTGTGCGGTACTGTATCAAATGCTTTCTAAAAATCCAAGTATATGATGTCATAAGCCCTGCTCTGGAATAAGTCTTGATGGCCTCTTCAAAAAATTCCAGAGGGTTTGTCAGGCATGACCTTCCCTTACGGAAACCATGTTAGCTATCCCTCAAGATACTGTTACGTTCAAGAAATAAGTCCAGCTCATCTTTTATGATAGATTTGAAGATTTTGCACGCAATACAAGTTAAACTGACTGGCCTGTAATTTCCTGGCTCAGTACAATCCCCTTTCTTATATATTGGTATTATATTGCCCTGTTTTCAATCATTTGGTATTTCTCCAGTTTCTAAAGACCATCTGAAGATGGCGGACAGCGGCTTAAAGATGATCTCACCAACTTCCCTGAGCACTTTAGGATCAGGCCATCAGGACCCGCCGCCTTATCTGCCTTTAGTTTATGCAGTATTATGTCTAATACTTTGTCATCCCTAACCTCAATTTCCACTTATTAATCTTTAGCATTTAACATGCATAAACACCCACTCTTAGAGCACTAAGTCTAAAATTGCCTTCTCTCTTGTAGGTTTATCAACATACTGCACCAAAAAATTATAATTTATAACATCTAGAAATTCTTCCTTCCCCCTATCCTGTCCTTTCACCAATTCCCAATCAATACCAGGATAATTTAAGTCTCCTATAATAATAGTCCCTCCACCTCTACAAGGTTGTGTAATCCTCTTAAAAAGCATTTCATTGACTGTACGGTCCAAAGCTAGTGGTCGATGGCATACTTCTATGTTTAAACACATCTCGTGTTTGCCAATGAGCCTGACCCAGATATCTTCACAGGGCAAGGACTGTTCAATTTCAGGAATTTCCAGTACGTTTATGTTTTAGTTCACATAGATTGCTATGCTCCCTCCTCGCCTATTACATCTATCCTTCCTAAAGAGCTTATAACCTTCTATATTATATTCATCTCCATCCTCTTCACTCAGCCATGTCTCTGTAATCCCAACTCTGTCATAGCCCTCACTAATCATAACGGCCTCAAGCTCTGGAAATTTGTTTTTTATCCTCCTTGCATTTAAATAAAAACACTTCAGGTTATTACTAATGCTCATTCCCCTTTATTTCCCATGCGGCTGCAAGTCCCCCAACTACACTTTGTCCCTCACGCTAAGTCCCCCAAGTCCCTAGATTAAAATAATGAAATAATAATAATGCATCAATTTTATATAGCGCTTTTCTGCTTTCTGGGCACTCAAAGACGCTTCACAAGGATTCATTATTCATTCACTCACACATTTACACTCTGATGGTAGTAAACTACGTTTTTGTAGCCACAGCTGACCTGGGGCAGACTGACGGAAGCGTGGCTGCCATTTTGCGCCTACGGCTCCTCCGACCACCACCAAACATTCACACACAGCCATACTGTATTCCTATATATTGCATGTTTTGTGGGTGGGGGAAACTAGAGTACCTGGAGAAAACCCACGCGAACACGGGGAGAACATGCAAACTCCACACCAAAAGGCCCCAGGCCGGATTCGAACCCCCAACCTTCTTGCTGTGAGGCAGGAGTGCTAGCCACGGTGCCACTGTGCCGCCCCAAAAAATAAATCCTGTGCTACCCTCAACATACGCTGGCCCAGTGCAAAGGTACCCCTTCGGTTCAGGTGCAGCCCGTCAGGCTTGAACAGGTCACCCCTGTCCCAGAAAAAGTTCCAGTGCCCCATAAACCTGTACCCCTCTTTCCTACACCAGGTTCGTAGCCACTTGTTAAACCTCCAGATAAAATTCTGCTTTCCTCTGCTTGCACGTGGTACTGGTAGACAAATCCACAAATTTGCCTTGCAGAACCTCGAACTTACCCTTACCTATGTCATTTGTCCCAACATGGACCATGACAACTGGATCCCTCCCCGCTTTGGCCAGGAGCTTGTCCGCACACTCCAGGAGGTCTCCTACCTGGGCACCAGGCAGGAAACACACCGTACGAGACTCCTTGTCACGAGAACAGATTAAGCTATCTATTCCTCTAAGTATTGAGTCCCCCACTATCACTAACTCTCTTCTCTTAGGGGTAGAGGGCAACAGGGTGCCCTGCTGCTCATCAGTCCCCTCATTCTCAGGGTCAGGGGCCAATTCGAGTTCCTGCAAGGGCCGGAATCAGTTGGACACCTCAACCACTGGAGGAGCTGTCGCTGTATGACGTGCACACCCTTTCCTGCGTTGTTGACCTACAGTCACCCAACTTTCTCTCCCTGCCTGCTCTGGGATCCCTGTAACACCCTGCTTTGGTGTACACACCATTTCTCTAAAGGACATACTACGTAGTTCCTCCAGGAACTCTACTGATTGCAAACTATGTCGCGCCGCCAACTGGCCCTGAAGATCAAGGATCTTGCTCTCCAGATGCTCAATTAGCTGGCACCGGTGGCAGACAAACCCACCCTGGAAATCTCTTTCCAAAAGTGTGATCATCCTGCAACCGTCACATAATTTTAGCCACATTTTGAACCCCCTAACTAATGACCTCGCTCACCCTAGATGAAAGAAATTACTAATGCTGAGACAGAAGCTGAGGAACCACAATTTAATTATTTATTAACCTAAAAAACCCCAAGCAGCAGTCACAATAGAAACCGTGGGGAAACTATGTTAATGGATTATAAGCCTCTTTTAACAGGGGCTTGGTTTCAGTTAACAGAAATGAAATACCAAATTGAGCCAAACTCTATATGTAATAAGCACTCCTAATAAGCTGACTTGAGTTTATCTAGTCCCAGTACAATTAATATACTAACCTAAAAATATCACAGCGATTAGCTGAGAACCCAGATAAAACAGACTGGCTACAACGCCCAGGAGAAACTGGAGGAGGAAGGAGGCGGAGCACTTTAAATTCCAGCCTAACTGAATGGGTGACTAAAACGACTGCTGCCCTGCTAACTTAATACTAAATCTCAGATCCCCAGCCAAAAATGCAAACAGTACTTATCTAGCTAGCTAGCCACAAATACAACCAAGCGTAAACGAAAAAAGACTAAAGCCCCGGTTGCCTTTAATTAAAACGGACCAAATAAACAAGTCGTTTACTATGTGAGTGAACTAAACATGGTACCTCCCCCAACAAGCTGTCCGAAGCACTCAAACAAGTTGTTAAACTTTAATCAGCTGATCAAGGCACAGCAACCGGAGGAAAATACAAAGATAGGGTAATTTACATTGTGTTTAATCAGAAGAGCCCTTCGGTAATAATAAAATGCAAAAAAGACAAAGACCCCGGTTCGCCTTAATATTCAAGCTTGGCAATGCGTTTATGTGGTAATGCGGTCAGGATAGAGAACGAAGAAGACTAAAAGACCCGGTGAACGTCAATATTTATTGGCTAGAAGACTGTATGAAAGGCAGGCAACTAAGTATGAAACCAAGCCAGGTTATAGTTAGATATCCAGGTAATTCAATAATATTCTTGGTGGTGAGAGCTTGCTAGGGTTTGTTAGCTAAACAACTACTGAAAAACCAGGCGACAATACCTCAGTCCTTGAGAACAACTGTTTTACTTTGCATATCGCACAATTCACTTAGTTAGACAATTATTTAGCGTTTAATTTATTCTCTAAGCTTAGCGTTGAAATTTATTTTACTTTACCTTACTTTGCTCCCGGGAGACTGAAACCCCCCCCCAAAAAAACCCCAAAAACCCCTGTCGCCTTTGTTTGACCAGGTTAGTAATTTAATTCGGCTGTTTGCTCACAGAGTTGTTACGGAGGGAAAAGGGGAAAAAGAAGGAGGAAGATTTTCCCTGCCCCTAATGCGACGAAGGTTACACCTCAGGAGCAAATCGTCTAATCTCTATTACTGTTTGAGTCTTAACACACAAATTATTTTCAGAAAATCCCGTTTAAACAAAAGTAAATCTTCAGCTTCAATCCCAAACATCTTCCTCGGTCTCAACCCAAGCAGAATGATCGTCAATGAACAGCGCTACAGCACAGCCAAGAGGTCAGCAACAGATCTCTGATTCTTTTTAGTATATGAGACATGTAATAATGCTATCAGGAAAACATGTTATATCTGCTAACAAAAATTATACTTTCTCATATAAAGGCCCCTAAAAATGGGGAAAAAGCTTGTCGTGTCTGTATCTTGAATGCGTATAGCAAAAATCTGACAAGGTCTACCAGAAAACAAATTAAATCAGTGAAAAGAGTTGGTGCTGTGAAGAAAACTATTTTATTCAAGCTGTTGAATATACAGGTAGAAGGTTTTATGACATGGGAAAATGCCATTCACAAGGTTACATTGTCATGGATTTGCTCCCACTGGATGAATACTGCAATCCAACGGAAGCTAAGACCTTGGGCCTAAAAGAAAGTAAAGGACCCAAATGCACCGGCTGGAAAAAAGCTTTAAGGATTTCAATACAATTTATGCATCCTCATGGTCCTGCGAAGTCTTACAGTTGGCCCAGAAGTCAAGATATCCGTTGGGTTCGACTGATACACATCATAAAGATCATAGATGCACCAATCTCATCAGCTGGTAGACAATATGTAGTTCCATCTGATGTGGCTAAAGAAATTGACCAGTTATTCAAACGCTTCAAATAGACATGCCAAGTCTACATAAATGGAATTAAATTTGTGCAATTGACTTTTGTGAGATTTTTAAATCATTCATCATATTTACAAATATACTAAATATATGTACAGTCAAGAGAATTGAATTAATAATGATGTAGAATGTGTGATGTAACCTTGTGAATGGCATTTTCGAATGTCATAAAACCTACTATATTCAACAGCTTGAATAAAATAGTTTTCTTCACAGCACCAACTTCATATTTGGTACATATAGCAATTAGACCTTGCTCTTTTCACTGATTTAATTTGTTTTCTGGTAGATATTGTCATATTGTCAGATTTTTGCTATAAGCATTCAACATACAGATGTGGCAATTTTTTATATCAGATGTCTGATTAAAAAGAATCAGACATCTGGTGGCATTTAATCTGGAGATATATAGAGCAAAAAGTGGATAAATGCACATTCCAGGAAGCCATATTTGACATGCCATAAATATGCAAATATGTCACATACATGGCTCTCGTTCTGTCTACAGAGCCTTGTTATATCAAAGAATCATGTATGAAATAATGAACCATTTAGTGTGAACAGTTCAAAAGTTATTAGCCATCAAACTATGGATGTTTGATTGTAGTACTCGTTTTTATGCAAAATATAGGGCCCTTTTCGTTGGTTTAATATCTCCAAAACTAGTGGAGATATTGGCCTAAAATTTTGGACAGTAATTATTAGTAACAAGGGCATCAAAACAAAAAGTTATGAAACAAATCTGAGGTGGTCAGTCGGGAGCCTTCTCGTGATTTGGCACGGAATAACCCTGAAGCTCATGAGTATCTGCAGGCAAAATGGCTTTTGAACTGAACTCGTGAACGCGCTTAGAGGGGGGAGAGGAGTATGGAGACGAAGCGCAGAGAGGGAGGGGCGGTGGTGTTTATGAGCAAAAATATCACATTTGCTCTTTCCTCCGAAATTACGAACTGTAGCATGCGTGTGGCCCTCCACCTCAATGCGCAAACAGTTCGTGGAGTGGGTGGAAGGGGCGAGATGAGACGCGTCGGGTCCGGAATTATGTGATGTCGTTTCGACGCGTCGTGTCAGCTCCATAACAGGGTGGCCGCGAGAGCGTTGCATTTATTTTGACTTTAAGGAGTTTAATCCGATGCTCGTCCATTTCATGTTTTCATGTGGCTGGCTTGCGATCCATGTTAGAGAATATCTGACCATGCAGAATGACAATGAATGCGATCGCCGGAATCCACATTCGTGAAAACCGCAAGCAGGAGGTGATCAGATCTCGAAGCTGACTGAACGGTAGGCTGTTATTACACTATGTCGACCAAAGTGAGTGCGTTATGAATGATGTCTGTAGATAACCGTGTCGGGTTATCCAAATGTAAACCGCCAGTTCAGCTAGCTCACTATCGCACGTTAGCTAGTTTGCCAGCTAGCTTGTTCGGACAACGAGCTGCATTGTGAATTAATGGGGAAAACATGCCTCAGATAAAAGGCGAATGTTACTTCGGCATTAGCAAGCTAGCTAACTTTAGATAAATTAATTACATTTATCTATGTCAGTCTATCAGTTACCTTATTTGTTTACCGATAGCAAGAGTTGTTAGGTTTATGGTATGTATGCGGACTTGTGAGCTGCGATCGAGGATCAATTGTCTACGTAGCCAACTAAGATTTTTAATTAGAAGCGCTGAGTGGCCCGGTGTTCTGCCTATTTTTGCCACCTATGGAAATACGCTACCTCGCTGCTCTGCTCTTGCGCAGACCGAAAATCTTTCTTTCTTATGGGTTTCTTCGCTCACATCTTAAGTTCTTCAAAAATCATAAAAAATGTTTTTTTTTTCAGTGCACTTTTAGACTTGTAAGCGTATATATATATCTGCGTGTACACGCTGGGTTTTCTTGAAAATGCAGAAATTGGATGATAATGGCGTGCGGCATATATCTTTTTGAAGAAACTTGTCCACCACATTATAAGATCTGCTTATATTCTCACGAACTAACAAATAGTGTTTTTAAAAAGCTGCCCAACAGTGCTAGTGACGATCTGCAAAAACTGTTGATCAAACAAACTCCATTTTCTGCCTTTCGGCGGGGTGGACTTTATTATTGCACCAGTATCATTTGGAATGCAATTACTTCAAGACGTGATCGGAGCTCTTAAATTGGTTCACATGTAAACTTGCATATTCCTTCAATTCGCTGTGTGTGCTAGAGCCAGGTTCCTGCTTACACCCGCGTTCACACGGAGCGCTTGCACTTTCGAAATAAGCGGTGATAACTTTATTTAAACTGTGGGGTGGGGAACTTGAAGCCTGTTCAACCATTCAAGTGGTGTCGGTATATTCTGAAAAGCGACTTTCGGTCTGGGAAAATCCGCATGAACGCTCCCCTCATGTTGGAAAAACAATTCGGCACCCCGGCGATAATTTTGGTAACGTTACACGAGTTGCTGACTTGACTTGATATGGACGTCACATTTGCAGAAAAATGGCGTATAAAAACCAGTGTGTTGTTTACTTGTAAGCAAATACGGACGTTTTTCAGATTAAAATACATATGGGTCGAAACGCAGTACTTTATCTTTATCTACCACAATCAAAAGTCGAATAAATAATTTATTAAACAAATGTAGGTTCTTTGGAAAAATTACTCCTGGAATGTCCATGTTACATACGGCTATATGAAACACTGAAGCTAAAATGTCTCTTGCAGCAGAAATTCACCCATCTAGAAAATTTGCCTAGTTATATTCCTCTCCAAGTGCAGTAAATATTAGTATTATGTGCGTGTCTCGCTGACAGTATCAATACACCCGTGCCATAATGTTCACGCCAGACAAATGGTTGGAACTACTTTTAAGTCGGACGTTTCCGCGGCACCTCGGGCGGTTTCGAAGCTGAGAGCATGTGTAAACTAGTATAATTGTGTAAAAAAAAAAAAAAAACTATATTACTGTAAAAAATTTATAAACAACAAAGATGGCGGCTTCTGTCAACAGCGCCGAGGCACTTCAGTCTTTCATTAAGAGCAAAGAAAACAGAAATACAGCCATCTTAACCGATAGGAGCCTTCACAAATTCCAGAAATGGCTGGAATTTCAGGGTGAGATCATTAAATATAGGTTACGGTGCGAGTGTTTGTAGCGGATTGGAAATGGTGCATATAACACACAGTTTACTGTGCTTGTGTTTGTAGCGTCTGGGGAATTTCCAAACACATTGGGCCGCGGAGTGATGTTTACCGCACTCGACCCCGAAATTCCAATCTGCTACAAACACTCGCACCGTAACCTATATTTTGATAACGACATTCCTCTGGCATTGACTTGGCCTCAAGTTAAAATTGCTGTACATTTGTGTCCTCGTTACATACTGCCCTTGAAGGGGCATGTGAAATTTTGTTCTGCTGCTTCAAGTGAATTTCAGACTTTAATGTTTGGAACAGTTCTCCCACAGATATTAAAACACTAAACCAGTGGATCCTGATATTAAATGTGGCTTGTGGTTGCCCTTTTATGTCCTTGTTACATACTGCCTTTTGCAGAATATGGTTGGGCATATCCATACGTCAGGTAATACTATCCTACTATGGATTTGAATTTTCAGGTCTGGTGATAGATATTTTGCACCAGTACTGCTGTTACCCATATGTATGAAATTAATCATATTTCATGGCTAGCCTGATCCATTTTGTTTGTTCTTCAGTGTCACGAAAAAACTGGAAACAGCTGTCAGTGTTTTCTTTAAACGCTCTGAGCATTAAAGTGCAACTCAGCTTCTTTGCAACATCCATGTTTTTCCCACATTATGACATCAAAGCACATGAACACAACAAAGTCGGAAGAACGACTTGCCGACTTGGGAACCCCAACCTTCCGACATCACATGAACGCAGCATAACTTTGCAGTGTTGCCATAAAAACGAACAACTCTTCAACTCTGCTCATTTTTGTCTTTTTTTTGTCATTTTTCTGTTTACGCATAAACATGGATTAGGATCAGGAACAAGTTTATTATGTCCATTAAAACATGGAAATTGCGAAGCCTCCACTCCTGTTATTACACGCGAACATTGAAGGATTTAAAAAAGCAGAAAATTAATGACAATCACTCACAAATTGCTTGTTAAAAATCACAAAAGATGGCATAGATCCATATTGTACCATTTAAAAAAAAAAAAAAACAATGAAAAAAACATGACTGACCCTCAGGCTCTTCGATAAACATGTTTACTATAAAGACCTGCTGCATAATGTATTCCATCACCTGCGGGATGAATGACGGCAGGTATCAGTTTGTCTGTATTGCAGGCATCCTCAATCTCCCACTTCGCTCTACTTTAGAACCCATAAAATTCAATTCTTATCTTGAGGATGCTGGTCTTTGCTAATTTCCCCCAAAATCTGTGGTAGGCATTCATACTCCTTTCTGGACTAACTCAGCTGCCTACTTTCTCGGACACCCTGTCAATTCTGTTCTTGTTTTTCCTTCTAGCAGTTCCGCCCTATCCCACAATGCAATAGTCCCACCCACGCACTGGAGATCACTGACATACAAAACAACTGCGTTTACTGAGTCATTAACAACAAATGATTGCAACCGTCTGAGGCAGTACAGTCTTGGGTTTAGTATGCTTAACATGTCAAACAGGAGGGTCCTCTTTGATTTTGATTCTCGATGAAAAGATCAAAACAAGGTTCCTCTTGGTGGAAGCAAGTAGGGATGGCACGATGCCACTTTTTCCATCTCCGATACCAATCAGACAACGGAACCTTGAGTATCTGCTGGCGCAAATGCAAATCCAATACCACACCCTCCACCACCCCTTTTCTCACAGCTGTTACACTGTTTATAAGCCATTTGTATGGATGTGCAATGATTAATATATCCACCTAATAAAAAAAACCCTCCTCCAACTGGAGGATGAGTTCTGCGCTCATATGTATATGAGGGGAGAATATATGACCTACAACACGACTCAATACTGCTGCTGCTTCGCACTTTGTAAAACTTTCACGCTGCCAGCGGCATCGTTCAACCGCAAACAGAAATGTGACGAAATCTGAGTGCCATTTTGTGTAAACTGTTATACTGAATGAACTTTTAAAATAAATTTTGTTTCCAGCGTCAGTGTACCACAACGATCACATGAATATTGTGTCCGATTAAAGACTGTTTATCTGCAATGAAATTTAAATAATGATGAATAACTGATATCCCCAGTATGAAATGTACAGCGCAACACAAAATAAAACCATGACCTCTGACTCCCTTAGCAGGTTGAGACTGAAAGGAAGAGAAGCTGAGGAGCTGAATTTATTGGCTCAAACATTACACATGCTTAAATTGGCAGGACCGGGTACATATGGTTGTAATCCCTGGTGATTATGACTATACAACAAAAATCAACTTTAGGGGGCTGCCAAGCTGTCACGGAATTACAGTCCCACTACATTTTGGGTTGTAACTCTACAACTAAATAAGATAAAATCAAGTATGATATGTCATATTGAAGGTATTAACTTGTTCTTTAATATTATTTAGTGAAAATATACACTGCCCGGCCAAAAAAAGTCACCGTTTGGAAATTAATGAATAAATTCTAGAATTGGATCATTATTGCGGTTACTAATATGCTCGAGCTGGCAATAATTATTTTCCCCCTGACTGATGAAGCGCATCGCTACTCATTTCTCAAAAAATCATGTCGGAAGACACATCCCTTGCTGGTGGAAAAGATGTTACAGTATTTCAGAACAGGCAACTTATTGGCCTGTATTTAGCAAAGAAACTCATGAATGCAAAAACAAGTATGAGGAATCATTTTCACAAACATATTTGCCACCACAAAGTCCTGATCTTAGACACAGTAAAAGTTATTGGGATGTGCTCAAGAAAGACCACCGAGTGGTTCAACCATTATGTCGAGAAGACAAGATCTCGGCCAAAAATTATGGCATGTATGATCGAAAATAAATGTTCTGGCATTGCATATAGTTGTCAAAACAATGACAAAATGAATTTGCACTGTAATCAAAGCTACAGGGGTTCCAACTAAATATTTGAGTGTGCGACTTTTTTTTTGGCCGGGCAGTGTATTTTTTGAGAAATTTTCTTAGAAGAAACAAGCAAAAACTACTCCGTCACGGAATTTCACAAAATTGACGTGGTTTTTTTAATGTTGTGTTTAACTATTCAGAAAGTGATGTTCCTGTCATAGTTAAGTTATGAAACTTCAATATGTTCATATTTAAGGTCTTTTTTGTTAATACTGTAAGTTATAGAAACAAATATTGACTATTACCCTGCTTTATGGGCAAGAAATTTCAAAAATTCAATGTCACGGAATTACAAGAGGCAAATTGTCACGGAATGACAGCAATAGTATTAATTAGTTTCAATGTACTTATTTCAATATATTATACATGTATACATAATTATTTACATTTTTACAGTTAAGCAATATATTACAATGAGTTTTCCAATTATAATGACCAATCATAATACATCAATTTTTTTTATTCTCCATGTCAAAATTGACTTGGCGGCCCCCCTTTTAACATAATAGCTGATAGGAAAAATGTGGAGCATTCAGAAATGTAGTTTTCCATTGGAGATGACGTTGAGCATAAATAGCTGGTTTAAGTCAGGGTAGCTATGGTTTTCTGGGAAAGTCTTCTGTTACATTTATTGAAATGCACTTAGCAGCCCGACTGATATCAATAAATTAAATGTTTTTGGTAACTGTGGATGTTGGAAATCTGCAAGCCCGTCCAATCATTTCATTTGGTTGGAAGGAAATGATTGGACGGACTACTCGACTGGTCTATTACCTGCATGCAATCTGGCTTTGCGCTCATGGCGCATACCCACAGTATTCGTCGAGGCAGACGTAACTGGTGAAAAGCCAGCAGTTGTACCGGCATGGAAGTGAGAGAATGCAGCAAAAAATTGTTTTTACAGCTGTAGTTTGAAGTTGTGTAACAATAAGGGGTCTTTCATTGTCGCATTTTGCTCTTCAGAATGTGCCGCACGTTCTCTTCTATTGTGAAATAGTGGTGAATGTGGACAGACCAGTGCAGGACCCGCACCCTGCTGTTACGCAGTGGTGCCTTTGTAAAGAGTGCAGAATGTGGTTTGTGTTGAAATATGCGTGGGCATCCCTGTGAATGGTGCCATCTTGAAGGTGACAAACATTGCTTCAAAATTTACTTCGGCCAAAAGCTCTCATTTTCTGTTGGTATGTTGGGGGTGACAAGAGCAAGCTCCCTATCGATTTCTGTCCCGCTGCGATAATCAATATGGCTGCCACGGCAAGGCAAGCGCAAGGCTGAGGGGTCCCACTCGCAACAGCGGGCTATTTTTCACTATGAGATGGTCCAACACAGCTATGCCTCTGAGCCCAGAGGCTCTACAGTCCTTCTAGACACGATTGACACTAGGTTTCCTGTTTGCACTGTGAAGTTTTTACTGGCATTTGTGGGTGTAGCTACATGTAGAAGTACTTGACAAAAGTTTGCCAAAGTAATCCTGAGCTCTTATGATTATATCACTAATGGATGAATGACCGTTCTTGATGCTGTGTCATCTGAGTGACAGGAGGTCATGGATATTTAGCTCTGGCATTCGCCCTTGCCCTATATACACAGAAATTGCCCAGATTCTTTCAATCTTTTAATTATTTTATGTTCCGTAGAGGGTAAAATATTTAAATCCCTCTTTTTCTTTGAGGAACATTGTTTTTAAACCTTTGAATGATTTTCTCCTACATTTGTGATCTAATTGGTGACCCTCAGCCCATCTTTGCTCACGAAGGACTAGCCCGTTTCTGGATGCTGCTTTTATACCATCTCATGAGTACAATCACCAGCTGATATTAAGTGTCTAAACTCACATTGTTGTTCAAATTTTTTATCAGTCCTAAATTGCCCCGGTGCCAACATTTTATTTATTTATTTTTTAAGAATGCATTGCTAACATGTACGCAGGTGTGGATGTACATTTCCAGATAAAAGGAAGTTGACCAGACAAAGCATTAAATATCTTGTCTTCATACTGTTTGCAGTGAAATGCAAGTCAAACATAATTTAGAAATTATTGCGTAATGGTATTAATGGTATCTGGCTGTGAAAATCATGTAATGTAAATGAGTAGGAGTCATAACTGTCAAGTTGTAATGGAAACTACTTAAGACCACTGAACCCGAAATAGTTTATGTCCCAAAACGTACTGCTTGATTGACTCTGCAATGACTTTTCTTTGGTTTTTATTGAAAACTGATCAGAATGCTGGGATTTATGGTATTTTTGGTGGACACCTGTAGCCTCAGTCTAACTGTCTCTCTTGTTTTTTTTTTTTAATTCCCTCCTGCTACGTGCAGCAGGCTCCAGACCACATGTATCGCACGCCATAGGACAACATGAGGGCAACCAGACCGGTTTGCTGTGGATCATTCAGGTCAGCTCCCTTTATTGTCACATCGCTGCCATCTCATTTGTGAAGCCACCTGTCAATTAAATATCTATACAGAGGAGTACTGGTCACATTCTGCTGCTTTGTTGCTGTGAAAATTCAGTTGAATTTCTAGTTTCTAGTCAAAATGGTGTTTACTGTCTATCAAACAGAGTGTGGTAGTGTTTAGCTTTCCTGCGATCCCCCCTCCCATGGAAAGTGATGATCCATTAATCATGACATATTCTATTTATTTTACTTATTCTAGCACAGAGAGAAGTTAATGGATCTTATTTGCGCGATAATCACGTGATCCATGTGGGATAGACATTTGGAACAAACCACACGTGTCAGTTTTGTTTACTTTGCACTGACTTCTTTGAACTTAGAACCTGGGGCAACGGTGGGTTCAGTTGGGGAAATTTACTTTGCAGAGTACCAGTTTGGGGCTTATGTAGCCGAGTAATGCAGTTTTCCAATGTCATGTAGGGGTAAATAGGAAAGGTACATCTATGGTCTGTCTACATCTGAGTTGGCCAAATTAAATTAATTACATCTATCCATCCATCCATCAGTCTTTTATCAAACCCCCTGTATTCCTTGGCTGGTCTTTGCTCAGGTGCTGTTCCCCCCGATGAAAAGTCATAGAACATTAATTCAGTGTGAACATTAATTAATAAAGCTTCTTACCTCTTGCCGCATGATTGTAGGCATTATATTTGCGCCACATTATTAGCTGAAAGCGTAACTGGATGAATTGGCGGATGTCCAGGTTTTCATAATTAAGTGCTTGGTGAGTGCAGAGTGCTGAAAACATCCTTTTCTGGCTAATGAACATTGTTGTTTTGTAAGTCGAGGTTGGTATTCAGCAGGGTGTGGATTCAGGCTTGCTAAGTAGCAGTTGAGTCTTCCATTCGTGGGATAAATGTTCTGTTAGTCAAAAACTTTTGACCCATTCTCGAAGAGAAGGTGGTTTACACTCCTTTGTTGCATCAGTAATGCAATGGTTCTAATGGCAACGTCAGTATCACAGGGTTTTTTGACTCAGAAAGGGGAAGTGTGGGCACCAGATTTCATTCCAAGCTGTTGAACACATGATTCTACAAATCAAGGCAAATGGCTTTTGCAGAACAACTTGATTAGTAGAATTAGGAATGTGACAGCTTGGCTGGAATGAAAGCCAACACAAAGCACTAGACCCTCCTGGATGTGGTTGCCAACCCTAGATCTGTTTTCTTGCTCATTTTGTATGCATGTCCCCCCTTGCAGGCATATTCTGGTACTCTTGATGGTCCTGGGATTTGTTTCACTTGGAGTCTGGCATCTACCGCAGTTGAAAACCGATCCTAAGTCGTACTCATGGAATGTTGACTACAGCCGCAGAAAGGTACCTCCATGCTTTGACTGGCTTGGCTGTGATGACAGCGCTCTGAAGCCACCATTCCAAATTCATTTTTCCATCTATTATAGAAAGCCACCTGTCTAATTATTGTGTGGTAATTGTGACCGCCCTGTTCCTACAACAGACACAACTCGAATGTTCGGGTGAGACGTCAAGTTGCGGGCCTTACTCACTGGTTTCTTATGATCCCGTGACACAATCCATAAAACTAGGGGGTTCCTGAGTGTCCTGGATAAATTCTCAGCCTGGCTCTTTTAAACTGCTTCCTCACCATCACCTTATTGAATTTGTTTGGTCAATTGTCTTCTCCCTCTCAACCTCTGCTGTTGTGTAGTGACCATTCTTCTGTGAAAATGGCTGCGGTACATCACCCGTGTGGGCACTACATATTGGTGGTGGTGAGATGAGTTTCCTGCACACTGCTGTAAAGTTTATCGAGTACCTATGAGAAGGCGAAATGCAATGTTAATTTTTTTTCATTCCTGGAAAAGGATGGAGTATAAGTTTACACAACTCACTTTGCAAATGAGTCACACTGCTTAAGTTTATTGTTTAATGTGAAAAGCATGTTCTTTAAGTCAGTAAATATCAGTCGCTAACTGAAATATTTCATGGCATTGCCCCTCAGCTGCTTCAGTCCTACGGCAGATCTGTTCTGGCGAAGCAGTGCAGGCCGGCCTTCGTCAGGAGGGAGATGGAAACCATGTTCAACCACTCAAGACGGGTGAGTGACCACTTCCTGTGGAAGGACACGCCCCTCACTGCACCCATGTTCCAGTATCCGCCTCCCTTCGGCTTCCGGGACCTGAGAAGCAAGCTTGACGATGTCCTCGGCATGCTGCCTGCCCCCGCTCGCCCGAGGGACGTCAAGGAGGCGTGCCAGAGGTGCGTTGTCGTGGGCAACGGGGGAGTGCTGCGTGGCCTGGCTCTTGGACCCCTCATCGACCAGTTCGATGTTATCATCAGGTGAGTGTCTGTGAGCTCAGCGTGCGGCTTCCGAAAGGAATGCACTCGCAATTAAAGTGGTAATCCGTAAGTTTTGAATTGCCGTGTTTATATTGCCATCTTTGGCAGTAAACTGTTATTGCAGGTGCGCTTCTGACCTCATTTCCCATAACACTTAAGACCCAACAGTGTTGTCTGTATGACGTTGGTAAATTGACGGCTCTTACCAGCTCCACGCCTCCTCAATCCTCATGCAGAAGGGAAAGATGCTCTTTGACACGGCAAATGAACTCAATAAAAGTAAAAATTTTGTGACGTTATTCATCCATTTGCGTCATCTCATTCCAGTAACATGTTGGGCTATTGTGATGAATCGATTAACTTAGAGGGCTGCCAACTCTCACGCATTCGCCGTGAGAATTTGTGCTTCATTCACATTCCCGTGCTGTAGTCAGTAATTATTCAATCAACGAAATGCGTGTGTTTCATGATCGTACAAATTGTTTAAATGAAATAAGACCATTTGAAACATTTTTATGCAATTCCACTGCTTCCAACCACAGTGGTTAGCACTACTGCCTCACAGCAAGAAGGTGGTGGGTTCGAATTCGGCCTTGGGCCTTTCTGTGTGGAGTTTGCATGTTCTCCCCGTGTTCGCGTGGGTTTCCTCCAGGTACTCTGGTTTCCCCCACCCACAAAACATGCAATATAGGAACACTCTGGTATGGCTGTGTGCAAATGTTTGCTGGTGGTTGGAGGGGCCGTAGGCACATATTGGCAGCCACACTTCCGTCAGTCTGCCCCAAGGCAGCTGTGGCTACAAAAATGTGGTTTACCACCATCAGAGAGTGAATGTGTGTGTGAATAAATAATGTATCCATTGTAAAGCGTCTTTGAGTCCCCAGAAAAGCGCTATATAAAATTGATGCATCATCATCACAATTGCTCTGGTATTACTAGTGGCGAAATCCACCATAACACATGGGCCTGGTCAAGGGCCTGTTATCTGTCATGAAAAATAAATTTCTCATGAACTCTTAATGCCTTATATTTTTAGAAAGGTTATTAGCTCTACTTTTCCAGAACTGATTTTATTTTTGCCTCATCTGTACCCCAAAAAAATTATCAAGGCTTAATTTGAAGGACGCTAAAAAATATGTGCAATTTTAGTAAGAAAATTTTGACTTTATGCATTTTCTTTCCTATGTCAAAAGAATTGAGGGAATCATGGTTATCTTTGACTTTTTTATTATGTAAATTTTATCATCCCTGATCATATTTTTCTCATAAATTGAAAAAAAATTAAATGTTATGAAAAAAGTGTTTTGTTTTTATTTTATTTTAACGTAGGGTATACTTTTATTATTTCTATTACCATGATAATTCATGAAATAAAGCTTATTTGTACCTATTTTAATGTCCTATAATCATTTTTTGGTAATTAATTAGTTTTCTTGCAAATATTGATCATCAAATATTGTCCGTCTGTTGCCATCAACACCTCCTGAGATGAGAGTTAGCTTTATGATTAGACATTAAATCAGATACATTTCTAGAAAAATTGCATTAATTAACAACTTTTTCATTATAAATGATATTCAAAATATTTCTATTTATATTGTTTGTATTTTAATTGATTTTTATGTGCTTATTAAGTTTATGAGGTGTGATAACAATAGATAGTGAGTTCATTTCAAATAACTTAAAGCTGCTTTGATCAACTGTCTCTTGTTATTTACAACATCCTTAAATATGATTATAGGTGTTAATCAAACATTCATATCAAAAACACCATTATTTCTTGATGTGTTAAGTGTTAATCCCAATTCAGCAGATATGTCAGTCAGCTGAGAGTGATTCGCATGATGAGCACACTTCAGAAGGTGTGAATGACTCATCATAGACTCACACTTCCCCTTCGAAGAGAGGTGTGACATATTAGGGCCACAAAGGCAGTGATTTCAATCAACTGCATCATTCATTCTGAGTTGTTCCTGAGTTAAATACCTCTTGAGTAACTCCAGGATGACCTTGACTGCAGCGGAGAAGCAACAACACTACCGTGAGAGACCGAAAGCCCGCTTAGGTGAGCAGGCTGACCCTCAAGCTTAGTAAGTCAGACTGGACACTTGTCCGTCACTTGGTCAAGTAACTTGTCCGTGACTTTTTCAGGTGATTCTATCATTACCCAAACGTATCGCCAACAGTGCTTATATGTATACTGTATTGATTGTTAATTACTTATAGCATATTTTTATTGTAAATATATATGTATCTAGCATGATTTACACTGAATAAATAGATGAAAAATACATTAACTTGTTATTGTCCGTCCGTTTCTAAATATTGAATGTCTTTTTGTTACCTTTCCACTTTTAAAACTCTGACCCCAAAATATAACTTAGGTTACTTGTAGCCCTATAATAGTCTAGGGCATCAAAATAGACAATATTTAGGATATCCTTTAGAAATTTTGTTAAGTTTCGTAAATGGGAACCGCACATTTAGGATATCTGTACAAAACACACAAAAATTGACATGAATTTTGCGTCCGTCCGTTACTGGGGGGTTTTTGGTAAAAATCGACAAATTTTTTTTCAAAAATTTCTTTTTTGGATATTGGTTTTGAGGGCATTAATGCCTTTCATATGATGTATAGCTTTTTATTCTGCTGTAAGTATTTCTCCAATTAGAACTTAAGAAGTAGTGGAACTGTCTGTCCGTTACCACTTGACCAGCCCCACATATGAAACTGATAAACTTCAATGCACAAGGACTTCAATTCCACCTGAGAATCTCTACAAACACTCTGATATAATAATTTCTGACTACAGCACGGGAACGTGAATATGTCATTTATATATGAAAGTTGAGAGCCCTGTGAAAACGGTAGTTGGTTAACCGGTAACATTATAACTTTTTTTTTTTAATTAAAATAATTTGTTGAGGCGGTTAGCATAGCTTTTTTCCAGTCTGCTTCCTGAAATTACTTTATAATTTTAGTTTCGGTAGTAGCCTCAACAGAGACTAAGCTAATGTTAGTGTCTACTGTGCACAGTATTGCTACACAGTATGGTATTTGCCATTGCCATTGCATAGACGTCAGAAGGGATCCAGTAGCGATACTTTCAGCTTCATGGACGGCTGCATTTTTAACAGTCCTCCCTTAATTCCATCCGTAAAACTGACATGTAGTGCAAGGGACAAGTTAGATTTATGGTTGGGGGATAGAGCCAAGGTTCAGGTTGGGGAAAGTACTGCTACTTGATCCCTTCTGATGTCTACCTTGCCATTGCTTCTCCCGGGGTTCCTTACTTCTTTTAAGCTGGCTTGCAGCTCCTCCTACCTTCTGGACAGACCAAACGCGGCTTACTGAGGTAAAAAGCATCACTAGACATGCACCTGTAGCGCGGGAATATCGCCACAGGCACACTGATTGTTTTACCTAGCAAAGAATGAAATGCAAGTGCTTTCATTAGTGGGTCATAGGCCCAATCACCGTTGTTTTATCCCCCCTCTCTGATTGACACTGACTTAACAGACAGTAACGAGACGGAATTCTTATGGATTACCACTTTAAGGTGTTAAAGTGCTCCCAACTTTGCAGCTTCTTCATGGTCTGCAGGATGGTTTTTTTGGAATTTTATGCAGGTACCATGTGGATCACCCTGTGTGCTGGGTGTGCCCTCTGATTTGCATACCTGATTGAGATAAACCAGCTTATTGCTGACATTGTTTATTACCTCTGCCAAGGAGGTTGTATTTTTTTCCTGCGTTGGATTGTCTTTCTGTTTGTGTTCAAGATGACTCAAAAAGTAGTAAACAATTATGTCTGAAATTTTGTGGGCTATTACATCAGGGATGGACCCTCTTGATTTTTGACTGCCATCAGTCAAATAATATGGTTGCCACGGCAGCCATCTTGATATCCCATGAATCTTATGATAACTGAACTTCGCTCCCAGTGATATCACTCCGATAAATATTGCATCAAACTATATGGCGGCTGTGGGAGCCATCTTGAAATCCTATGTTGCAGATACCTTAAAATTCTCATGAGCCATGCTCACTCAGCAAGACTTCGACTGTGCTGCCTTGGCGGAGGTTTGCACTCTCGGAGTGTCTCTAGTTCGTGATTAAAATCGCTGGTGGACAAAAAGGTTCATAAGGATGAATCTTGTTTAGATATCCTACAATGAGTAAAGGTAGTTTTGTAAGGTCCCAGGGCACAGTGCACTTGTTTTAAAAAAATCCAGGCACCCTAACTTGGGGGCACATTTGGTACTGAGAATGATAACCTCTCATTTAATCAAAGCATATGGAGTATCTGTTCTTAATCTTGTAATTGTTGTTATTGGAATAACAATCCCTTCTCAGACAGCCAAAGTCTTTGTGTTGACATGGGCTTTGGCCGGCTTATTACTCAGTCAGTTTACTGGAGAGAAACATCACACCTGGTTTTAACAGAAATAATTTTTACTACTGCAAGGAAAATCAAGGGTAGAGTTGAGTTATTCATCATATTGGTTCATCGCTCATGTGTAGGGTTCGTAACCATTAGGATTATGGCGATTCTGGTTCCCTCTTTTTTTAGTTTATATATGTATGTACTGATCTTATTGAGGCCTACCAGGATGTAATGTGGATTAACATAGCTTATGCTAAACTCTGTTTGCTGAACAAGAGGTTCATTAATTGAAGTTAGCCACCAGTAAAATTAGGTCAATAAGTGTTTCTTTGACACACAGAGAAGTCAAAGAGTGGAACAGCTTGAGAGGATCATGTAGGAGATGCGGAAACTGGGGGAGATTTTAAGAGAGGGCCTGAGACGTTGCTCGGTGTGATCTATTCCTCGAGTGTCCTCCATATCGGGCACATGATGTTAGAGGTCGGAAAATGTCAAGGCTCGTTAGGCCGAGGGGCCTGCTGATGCCACTCAGTGTTGCGTTGTATTTATTTAATACAGGTTAAACAGTGGCCCCGTGCGAAATTTCAGCAAGGATGTGGGGAGCCGCACCACCATCAGAATGAGCTACCCTGAAGGTGCCCCTCGGACATGGGACGATGTGGACTCAACCCTTCAGTTTGTAGCGGTGATCTACAAATCTGTGGATTTCAATTGGCTTAAAGCCATGATCGGCCGCAAGCAAGTGGTGAGTAAGAGGTGTTGCTCAGTTGTGATGCTATTCATTTCATGTAACATGCAAATGGTGCTTGGTGTAAGTAGTGACATGAATTTTCAGCGAGGATCAAGTACAGTTTCAGAGCACCTGAATTCAATTTCATAATATTACTACTTGTTTCAAGTTTCGTGGAATTCATCTCAAAGTTAAATTTAATTTCAAATTATGCTGTTCAAATTAATGCAATGATTCAAGTTAAACAATTCAAAGTATGTGACTGAAATTAATTTTGATGAGCAATACAAATGCATATATAAATGATTCTAATTTAGTTTGGAGACACACATTTCTGCCTGTGGCACACCTTCACACTGTGGCACATGCATGAATATTCAGTGCAGTCTATATTTATTTAGTCAGTGTACATTTTACTGGTTTGGCGTAGTGCTCTATGACTTAAGAGAAATAATGACTGTCAACAGTGAAGGCACTCTAAGCTCTCCACTGAATGTGTACTGGGGGCTCTATGGAGTCTTTTCCATACAATGCTGCTGCATTTGTAGGATCAAACATCATTGATAAGTTGTCTGCTCAGGCGTTTCCTGGCCGACCATGATCGAAACTAGGAGTGTCGAATTCCATTCCAAATATTATGTCTGTTTAGGCTCAGTTTGCGTTTGCGTCGGCATTCCCGCTTTGTTTCCAGAGCGCAACTCCAAAACTATTTGCATGATCTCAACGAAACTTTGCATACTTACTATTTAGGTCCTGAAGTAGTGTCTTTTGGTTTGTGCCTGTCTGTCTGTCTGTCTTTCCATTCGTCCGGTGAGTTAGGCAAGGAAGGGCGCTGGGGGTGAGACGTATGTTTTTCGAGTAAAAACGCATTCTAGTTTTGTGATGGGATACGATGGTGCAGCTGTGGCGCTGTGCGGTTATATATGAACATAAATCGCTCCTGCTGTGAAATATGTGGCTTTGGAGGTCAACTGTACACTCCGATCACATATTGGTCGAGCGTTACGTAACCACGTAAATTTGAGTGTGTTGTATGAACTTTTCTGAGTACACAGGGTGTTTTGGTCGAAGGAAAGTAAGGGTTTTGCTAAGCTTGCGTAAGGATGCAGCACCTTTGTACGTTACATGAGTATTTAAATGATTACCGTTCAAAAATTGCATTTAATCTTTTTTTTGGTTGAATCAATGTTTTATGCTTACACTGCCTCCATGGTAGTCAACAGTCCTGAATAGGACTATGGGGTTGAAGAGTTTGTGAGGATTCCGCGGGGTCCTAATGCTGAGGGGAAGTGTAATCTTCTCACTCCCTCCCTGTAGTCTCTGTGGGATTGGCTGTTCTTCTGGCAGAAAGTGCCCGATAAAATCCCCATCGAGTCGTCCCAATTTCGTATCCTGAACCCTGAGATCATCAGAGAAGCGGCTTTAGACCTGCTGCGCCTGCCGGAGCCACAGCCCCGCCTCTGGGGTTGGGATCAGGTGAGTTTACCTGCCACGGGCATGGGGCCACATTGCCTGTTGATAAACTATAAGTAAACTAAAACTTCATTATTACTAGTCACTTATTTTTGATGGCCCTTATCTCAGCTCTGCGCATCTCTGCAGTCCTTCCACAAAATTGCTGAGTGCGGAACACTGGAGGCCAGCGTGCTGTGCAGCTACTATTATATGTAACTATTATGATTAAAAAAAGTGTGAGCACTGGTGTAAAAATATATGAATTGTCCTCCACTACCGATAGTTGTAATGAAGGAAAGGGAAGTGCATATGAATAAAGCCATGGAGGGGAGGAGCGAATGAACCCGTTTGAAGAGAGACGTGTGAAGGTACGCACCTGAAATGGGGCGGGGATTATATCTTTGGTCAGTAGTACGCCTGGCATTCTATTGGTTGAGGAATTTGGGCGGGGTTGTTGCTCAAAAAATATGAAAGCAGGGGAAAAAAAAGTCTAAGCAGCCATTTCACGCGTGCAGCGATTCAGCCTGAGTGCGAGGAGAAGGGCTGAAGCTGGAGGGCATGACATCTGAGCTGGCAGTCTGCGCCCAATCGAACAGTTTGACTGGAAGCTGAGCAAATCTTGGTAGGGCAAGGGCTATTTCAGTGCGAACACTGTGTTCTGAGGGGAAAGATATAGAAAATCTGAACGTTGAGGCCATAAGTCACGCTCTCAAATTGAAAGACCACACTTTTGAATGAAGATGGCGGGAAAAACCCCGTATCGGAAGAACCTCTCCAATTAACGGATTGTGGTTGAGGCTGCAGTTCTCCTTGCGAATTTGGCATTCGATCGGAAAAATTAGGCCCTTGTTGTGAAGCAAGATATGTAATAAGTTTTGTCTAAAAACATGAACTGTAAAGGCTTGCAGCTCAATTGGCCACAAGGGGGCAGTGAAGTAATAGGTTTTCAGCAGTCTTCTGAATCATTTTTATGTTATGAACAAATTATCAAAGCACACTGACAGAGATGTAATTTGCCTCAGCTATGCTTTAATTAATAATAACAATAGGAAAATAATCATAAAATGTATTCGCAAGCTAAAATTTGATTGTGATAATAAACTGTCTTGAATTTAATTACACAATACAGATGGCAAAATCCTAAACATAAGAGCAAAAAACTTGCTCAAAAAAAGTGATCAGATTTGCATTAGAATGGTAGAAATGATATTGAATACTTCCACTTACCAACTTATATCATTTCCACTTGTGCATGCTTTCTGTGCATTCAGGAAACCAAGACTAACAGCAATCGGGGTAGTCCTCATCCTTGAGGAGCTAGGCTCCAGCAAACTATATCTGTTGTAATTTTTTATTTCTAAAGGTTTGAACTCTGAGAAACCAAAAGGACGTTCGGTGCTTATTCAGAATTTGCTGGGATGAATTGTCGTTGTTATCCATTTTGCTGCTATATGCAACCTCAGTTCTGAATAAGTTTGCATCTCCTGGGAAATGCACATTAAGTCAAAGGGGAGTAATTTGAAAGTCAGTTTGTCCTCTTTAGCACTGAAAACGCCACAGCACATTATTCGATGCTTTAACTTTTGAATACAGTTGTTTAATGAAAGTATATGTTGATTTCAAATCAGATTACTGTAATAAACTCCAAACAACATGGTGCAGGGACAATTTAGGACTAATAATAATGTGACAATTTGTGATTATACAGAAGTGAACTAATCTTACTGCAAGATAAAACAATCCTCCAAAAAAATCCCTATACTCTCTGAAGCAAAGATTGGTCAAGGCTCACAAAATTGCCTACAGATGCATTACCTGATAATCCATATCCTGGAGAACACGCAGTCTCTAAAAACAAATAAGTAGGATTTGGGGAATACACTCTGTACAGTGCTTGCCATAATTAAAAGATGGAAGCAATTTTGGAAACCTGGTGAAAGGCTGAAAACTACTTCTGATTGAGCATGATCTCTGATCCCTCAGACATTACTGTCATCAGAAACGTGATGCGACTGTTAAGATTATATTAATATGGACTAAGAAATGCTGTGGTAAACCTCAGTCTGGCTACACCACTTATCGCTGAAACCACAGATGCAAGTTAAAGCTTTACTATGCAAAGTCAAATCTATATGTTCGCACTGTCCAAAAGTGCTGCCGACTTCTGTGGGCTTGGTGTCATCTGAGATAGCTCAGTGTTTTTTTGGTCCGAGTCAACATTTCACATTGTTTCTGGAAAAAAAAAAAGTTAAATTCCAGGAAATGCTTATTTCAACTTTATCCCTAAAAAGGTTGATGTTTTGATGCTAGGAAGGTGTATTGTGAAGACAAAATAATTGTTGGTTTTGGGAGAGATCACTTGTTTTCATGAATATTTCTGGAGAACCGCGAAAACAGCATTAACTGCACAGCAGAGGGAATGATCCTATTTTGTTGAGAAAAACCACCTATTGGTCATTTGATCATTTAATTTCACCATCGGCTCCAAAATCTTCGAATTCTATACGCGAGTTATGTGTGGATTCGCAACATCTACAGTTTCAAGTCTATTTTAAAAGATGTTGCTGCAAACAGTGGTTTAATATCTAAAAGGAAATCTCCTTAATATGATTGATCTAGTCGTTACATTTTCTCATCATTTAAACTTTCATGATTGTTCATTGTTGAAGGGTATTGTAATGCAAATTTAGCTTTGATGATCATGTGCATGACTCTTTCAATGTTTACCATTTTAAGTTTTTTATTTTTTATTTTTTTTCCTCCTTCCGTCCCCCTCAGAACATCCCTACCATTGGCATCTCTGCCCTCACCCTTGCAACCTACCTCTGTGATGAAGTGAGCCTGGCAGGATTCGGGTACAGCCTGAACCAGGAGGACGCTTCACTCCACTACTATGACAACCTGCCCATGACGAGCATGCTGCATCAGCCCATGCACAACGTGAACCGCGAGGGGGCTCTCCTGAAGGAGCTGGCGAGGGCTGGGGTGATCACTGACCTCACTGGCGCAGTGTATTGCAGCATCTGTCCGAATTGAGAGATCTGGGCCATTCACTGAGCTCCCCTCTTGACAGGCTCAGGCCCTGTGCTTGGCAACGTGTTCTTGAAACTACTACGCGAGATCCTCGCAGAACAAATGTTCCTGCTGAGATGACACTGAAGGCGGCGGTGTTCAGTTTGAGGAGATCTTTGTATTTTTCATGTTTCCATGAGTTCACTGAGCAATAACTGACCAAAAACATTTCATAAACCAAGAACAAGACATTTGCCAGCAGCGAAACGTATATAAACAAACTACACTGAAGTGTTTTTCTACTGTTTGCGGACTTGCATGTTCACATAAAACTACAGGCAATAAATGTGAAGCGCACATCACTGCTCCAAGAGAAGTCGAACTTGGTGGGCTGGAAATATTCAAATGTTGGATACAAATTTTCAGCCAAAGGAGGCCAGGGATTGTTTATT
This sequence comes from Gymnothorax reevesii, assembly GCA_029721435.1. NCBI lineage: Eukaryota > Metazoa > Chordata > Actinopteri > Anguilliformes > Muraenidae > Gymnothorax > Gymnothorax reevesii. The sequence goes on from CM056579.1 coordinate 108,896,260, forward strand.
GGTAGAAGAAATCTGCCTGAACCTCATGCATTATTGAGGATCATGGCCCTTCATGAAGATTAAAACATTCATCCCAGTTAGCGTGGTATATATCTAACTTGTTCAGCATCCTGGGTGTCAACTCTTCAGAGGCTGCTACTGTAATTAACTGAGTGAACCACATAGATTCGCCTTGCCTGAGGTACAGGGAGAGGCCTTTGTGGAGCACAGTGCTCCAGTATTTGTTGGCTCAGTGGGAATGGAATGCCCTGACCCTAGATCAGTTTAATATTGTGATGAATTGCTATCCAGCAGTGATGTGGAGGTCAGCTCATAACCTGTGGGTTTGGGTTCCGTTCCTGGAAAATAACATGGGATCAAGCAGGCTGGGTGCAGGTTTTTTTTTTTTTAAACCTTTTGGGCGAATGACGACATAGTCTCTGCAGTTTTGTAAGTGACCATCTTGGACACTGGAATTGCTACTCCGTCTCGGCTTTTCAGCACTTTCAGTCCTGTTAAATGCACTTTGTGTTGTGAGTTCCACTGGAAAAGAGTGTCTGCTAAAGTCCTGTTATATAATGTAATCTAAAGATTCGTAGTATTGCGTACTGTTACAATTCCATGTCGCCTCACTCCGCACTTGGATGCAAATAAGTATTATTTTAGCATCTTATTTTTTCAGGCTCTTTTTCTGCCGTGTTTCTCAGTTAAGATACGCTTCCATTACCATTATATGTCTTAAAATGGTAAATAGAGAGAATTCTATTTTTTAATAGGGCAAGGTTAGCACATGTTTTTGTTTTTTTAAAAAGAAATGACAGTCTTTTACGCTGTTACTTCCTGAGAGCAGTGAGGAGCCGTTGGCAGTGTCAGAGTCCTTTAGTGACCTGTAATGCCTGATCACTCCAAACACATCCCTTTACTCTTCCTAATTAACAACCAAGATGGCAGAGAAGATGGGGACAGTCCCATATTCACTGTTGACACGATACAATAATTTATTGATTTACCGATGTTTCAATATTAGTCTTCAGGGTATTGAACCATCCCTCAGTGACCTGAAGTGTGCGACTGCTCATCTTCGCATCTAATCACCTGAACATTATTACGTTCATTTGCGGCGACCTTTAGGGCCAGTTTTTTTTTTTTGGGGCCAGCATTACGGCTCACTACATCTCAATGTTGTCAGGCATTTTCCTTTCTACATTAATGATTCCACAAAATGTCAATGTCTTTCAAAGCTTGTCAAGTCCTGTAACTCATCAAATGGCACATATTCCTTAGCTAGGTTTATAACTGACAATATGCATCAATGTTTGATGCGCCAAGTTTTCTATTTAAATTTTTTTTTTTTAACATGGCAAATATTTTGTGTAACTTAAGAGCCATCTAAAAATAAACTGCACTGCTGAATAAAAGATGGGATTTGGAGAAAGTTTTGGATTAATCACTTATTTGGATTGTTGCCATCCTTGCATTGGGTACCTTATTTTGAAGTTTGTAGGCAGAGAGGAAGGCTGTTTGCTCGGGAGAAAATTTCTGGCATATTTGCTTGGTGGCAAGTGTGAGGTTTGAATATACTGCACACAGTGTGCAAGTATGATTCACCACCCCCACTACAAACTATGAGCTGGAGATAGAAGTCTTTTTAATTAGTCGGAGATGAGTGCAACTGTTTTTGTTGTTTTTTTGCGGTGGTCTTTGGCACGGCTCATCCAATGGTTTCATCCCAGTTAGACAGGTCTCCGTTTGTCGTGCCCATTTAGATGCAACCCGTAGGACCCTTAGTCTAGATTATAAACACTCCCATAGGCCTAATTCAGTGTTGTACCGGGGCTCATAAAATTTTTGTGCATCAATGAAACAAAGGAGTAGGACCTTTAATAGGGTTTATTATCCTGTGCTAGCGCTAAAACAGTCACTTAATCGGGATCCATCTATCTGAGACACGTCTAAAAAAGAGAATTCTGCCTCAAATACCCACTCGTCTAACTGGGATGTGTCTATCTGGGATGACATCCATCCATTATCCTGTGGGATGTCTAATGGGAGGACTGGGAGTTGATTGGAATTTAGGGACTCTAATAATTTTGATAACATTTCTCCTTCCCCATAGAGAGAGGTAAATGGGAGTTAATCTCTCTATCTTCCTTGATCTTGGTAAGACAGCGTTCAACCTTTGCCTGAATTAAGGAGTAGAGGTGTGGGGTGGCAGGGGAGGGGGAATGATGCCTAAATAAGGTAGATTTTGTGAATTTCATATCCAGAAATCCTGGAGAAAGACTGTTTGATCTACAAGTGTGGGCATAGAGCAATCCGGTTGTGCAACAAACGGTAAAATATCAGGACGATAACTTCTTTTACTCCTTGTGCGTGTGTGTGTGTGTATGTGTAAACTGTTACACATACATGGTAATCTAAAAAGGCCAGCTGGGCTAACCACATAAGCTTAAACATAAATAAGTTCAATAAACATGCTAGCAGTGTGTAAAGATTAAATCTGCAGCAAACTTCCCTGATCCCGGGACCATGAAAGGAGTGATATTCTCATTAACAGTAATATCTGCGCTAATGTAAATATCTGCTCGATATAATGAATACGAAAGACGGCTCAGGTTTCAAGAATGCCTACTTAGTTGAAAATAAACTAACAATGAGAGAAAAATGGAACATAAACGGATCCCCCAAGGGTTGACTACCAGCGCAGGGTAGGAAGAGGGGAGGAGCATTAGCTAGCCAATAAAATAAAAACTTCAAAAGGAGTGACAATTTAGAACAAAAAGTGTTAAGCCTAACAGATTTTGGACAGGCTTTGAGCCTTCAACGTCACTGTCACGTGACTGCCAAAGCATTCCTTGGCCTCTCATTGGCTCAATCTGTTTGACGGATGGAAAGACGGCACCCTCCAGTTTTTTCATTGATTGTTCACTCTACGAAGCCATTCTGTTTTAATTTCTGCAGTATGTGGTTTTGCATTGTCCGGCTGAAATACAACCCCAATTCTGAAACAGTTGGGACAAAGTGTAAATTGAATAAAATCAAAACGCTATGACTTTCAGATCACGAGTTTATTTCAAATTTTCCGGCTGCAACAGGTCTCAAAAAAGTTGGGACACTTGTTGCTCTAAAACCTTTATATACCTTTCAGCATTCATGGTGCTTTTTAAAACACGCAAGTGTCCCACACCATATGCACTAATGCATCCCCATACCATCAGAGATGCTGGCTTTTGAACTGAACGCTGATAACAGGAGGGGTGGTCTTTCTCCTCTTTAGCCCAGAGGATACGACGCCCATGATTTCTAACAAGAATGTCAAACTTGGACTCGTATGACCACAGGATGCTTTGCCACTTTGCTACAGTCCAATTTAAATGAGCTTTGGCCAACAGAACACGGCGGCGCTTCTGGATCATGCTCAACAATGGCTTCCTTTTTACATGATAAGAGATTTAGGTGGCATCTGTGGATGGTACGGTAGACTGTGGTTACAGACAGTGGTTTCTTGGAGTATTCCTGGGCCCGTTTAGTAAAGTCAATAACAGAATCATGCCGGTGAGCGATGCAGTGGCGTCTGAGGGCCCAAAGATCACGGGCGTCCAGTAAAGGTCTTCGGCCTTGTCCCTTATGCAAAGAGATTTTCTCACTTTCTCTGAATCTTTTGATGATGTTATGCACTGTTGACGATGAGACCTCCAAAGCCTTTGCAATTTGACGTTGAGGAACATTGTTTTTGAAGTATTCCACATTTTTTTTACGCAAGCCTTCACAGGTTGGAGAGCCACTGGCCATCTTTACTTCTGAGAGACTCATCCTCTCTAAGACATCCCTTTTACAGCCAATCATGTTACACACCTGATGCCAGTTAACCTAATTACTTGCTGAATGTTCTTTCAGCTGATTCTGTTATGTATTAATTGCTTTGTCAATCCTTTTTTGCCTGTATCCCAACTTTTTTGAGACCTGTTGCAGCCAGAAAATTTTAAATAATCTCATTTTGTGGATAAAACTGTAAAATGTCTCAGTTGTAACATTTGAAATGTTGTCTATGTAATCTGAAAGTCTATTGCATTTTGATTGTATTCAGAATTTACACTTCGTCCCAACTATTTCGTAATTGGGGTTTAGTCTGATGAGGACATATTCAACTTAAATTTTGCTTCAGACTTTTTTTCTTAGGCCACTCGTATGTTTCTGATAATATTCTCTTCAGGGATGCGTGTTGTGTGATGTGTATCTTCAGGAATGCTCAGAGCCCCTTGCAGTATTCCTGAACAGTGTTGCTGCTGGGGATCGGGGGGAATGATTTATCTCATCTCTGACAGACAGAATTGTCCTCATTTTGTAGTAGAATGGTGGAAAAGAAGTCTTGGTCATTGACAGAAGGTGCATAGGCTCAGGCAAGAATCACTGGTTGTCCCTGCATTTCAGCGAGAATTGAAAAAGCCTCCCCAACATGTCAGCAGAGATTCCTTGACATAATGATTTCAGGTATTTGTTCACTAAGATTGCCACTCCTGGACTGTTCATTTTCTCACGTGATGCATAAACCGCACTCCCCACCCCCACCCCCACCTCCCCCCCACCTAGAGCACAGCCTCTCATTCTCTAGTCTTTGATATGTGTCAGCTGTAAGACTGCAATATCTGCTTGGTTCCGGGTGGACAGACAGAGCCAGTAGCTGAACCAAGCCAATACAGGACAGGCAAAGCGGTGTCGGATGGGCAGGCAGTGGTCAAACAGCAGCGGACAGGATCCTGAGGGGTCAGCAGAGCGCAGTCATATATTTTGTCTGGGGCCCGAGCCAAAGAGTCAAGCCGAGAGGGAACGGGCACAAAAGAGAGATGGATCCTTGAGCTGGAACGTACTGAGGCTCATCAAGGAGGTCACAAAAAGACCCGACTAACATCTAAAGAACTGCAGACCTCACTCGCCTCATTCAATGACCACACGGTCATTAAGAAAGAGAATTGGGGAAAAAACTTTGCATCCATGGAAAAGAACCCACTGCTAACCCAAAGGTTTGTCTCACATTTGTCAAAAACATCTTAATGCCCCTCAAGGCTTATGAGAAAATATTCTGTGAACTTGTGGGTCAGAAGTGGAACTTTTTGGAAGACATTGGTCATTGATAAAACATTGAATTTGATCTTGTGCTGTTTTTGGTTTAATACATGGTAAAGGCTTGTGAATAATGCTTCTTTTTTTTGAGCATTTTCCACATATGCTCACGGGTTTTTTTGTTTTTTTTTTCTTCTTGTTTTTTGGTGGGGGGGGGGTTGGAATGCGGTCGTATACAGAAGTATCACAAATGGGACCCAGACCAGGCGTTCTCTTCTTTAATGTAATCTCAAAGGTTGGAATAGCATACATTCATAAAATAAATGACCAATCATGTTAGCCAGAGCTAATAAATACGTGTAACAATTTTATAAAGGAGTCTATATGGCTGATATTACAAGATGTTCTTAACGATTCATCTTACAAGAGGAGAATATTACAAGACTTCCCCACAATCTTGTCACATGACACACTGTATATATATATATACAGGATATATTGAGTATAATGATGCTCTGGTCTCACCTGCTCATGCCTCTGTAAAAGTCTTGACTTCACTAATGCAGCACAGTCACCTGACCAGATGCTGAAGTCACGATGGCTCAAGCAGAGACACTAGGCTACTTTTTATCAATGATGAAATCCAAGAAAATAGCGGAACGAAGATTTTCAAGGGGAAAAAAAAACACAAGATTAGAAACTGCAGATTCAACATGTGGCAGCACTGTGAGATCGTATCCACTTTCACACGCCTCTCTGTCTCTTGCACAGAACAGTTTGTCAGAGTAGAAAGCCCTTGGCAGAGAGGTTTGGCAGCTGCGGTGGAAACAAAAAACAAAAAGCTTGCCCCCTATTGGACGGAGCCCAGTCTTGAGGCCTTCCATGGAGCAAGTAGGCTGAGATCTTTCACTGTTCAGAAGCTTCTGAATGGGAGGTATTTAACTGAAAATATTTTTTTAATGGCCATTCTTCATTCTACTCCTGCAAAACAAAGGGAAAAAAATGAAGAAGTAATAAATTTAATGCTGATATGTCATTTTTACACATTAAAAATAACATTATACTTAAAAATAACATTTTATAACATCTTATTGCAACGGAAATACAGATTCAACATTTACGTAAAATATCTTCAAATTCTGTTTTCCACAAGTCTTCTCTCATGACATTCCCTCCACATTTTGAAATTTGACCATTTGTACCAATCCAATTAAGTACTTATATCAAAAGGTCCAAACCATACACATAATGTTGTGCAAGAAATGCACTAAGAGCAAGACTGATATCCAGAAAGTGATCCAATTATGTGAAATAATATTACTTCATCAGAATGCATTTTTGGTGGACACTGGGCAATAGTCACCTTGATTACCAATAGGCCACCACAGGTTCATCTTCTCAAGACAAATAAGCTATGTAATGTTCCGGTTTCAAATATTTTGGTTAGGAACAAAACTACATATTTAGAATAAAATTTATTTTTTGTGACTTGCTATGGCCACAAGATGCTGCTAAATCCATCAAAACAGAAAAGCTACGAATAGACACTTATAAAATATTATGGTCACAGTCAAGGGCTCTCAACCTGCTCCAGTGTACTTTGCGAGGCCATTACAAAACAGTAATGAGGATTCTGCAGCCCATAATGATTAATAAGGGTTACTGAAAAAGTGTAAACAACACCTCGGTGTGAGTTTAATCTGAACGAATAGTCTGAAACAAATCAAAATTTTCCATGAAGCCCATAATACAATTCTGTTGCAATATTTTTTATTCATCACAGGTCATTAAAAATGAATTGAAAATTAAACAAAATTTGTTTTGACAAGGCACTTGATTCATTCTAGACATTACTAAATATACATTATAAGTCAAAAACATCTTGTTTACCATGTCACATTTGTGTGAAACAGCCCTACTTAGAGTAAGCACAACCAAGAAAAGGGCAAATCTGTGCTGTTTCATGGACATTTAAAGTACAAGACGCTATGATCAATAGCTATCTGAATTTAAGTTGGCCAGTCATCCTTCCAATTCTTTCTGTTATTGAGCGGATCAATTGTTGAATTTCCAATCAAGTAAAGTAGACAGGAACTGGTTGAGTGTAACCGCTCGTTATAATGGTGAGTATTCTGCCTATCCTAACCCAACTTACCTTTTATAGCATTTCACTGTGTTGGGTTACAAGACATTGAGTTGCACACGTAACTAACATCCATTTGGGGATTTGGTCAATGCGACTTTACCAAGGCAGTGCCTCAGAAATAAGACACTTAAAGCTTGAAAGCCAAAAGCAGAGAGAAAGCTGCACCTGGATATATATAGATGAACCCCGACCATGTATTTGACTGGCATGGCCTTTGGGAGAGTCGCCAGCGTTGGCCTGCTTGTGCTGTTAGTCCTGTCAACAGCTTTTTTCTAAGCGCTCTAATGATTGAGTTAACAGTCCAAGAGCCCTGATCACACGGCAGTTACCTCTGAGCAGATTAGCCAGAAATACACATAGACCGCTATTACTGTTTGCTGGTGAACCATGTTTTGCTTATTGCAGAAGTGTTTGAACCTCTTGGAATGGGACAAACTGACTCAAAGCTACAGTAGCATACTTTGAGCCAGTTTCACAGACATGGCTTAAGCATAGTCCTGGACTGAGCAGAGTTTTGCATAGAGATCTTCGATTGAAAATTGAATTTAGTATAGGATTAAGCTTAATCTGAATCTGCGAAACCGGCCCTCTGTCTGTCAAAAGACTAGGGAATTGATGCAACTAGTCTTCCAAAAATAATCTTTTGGTTGACATTGACACAAAACCTTCAACACATGTTACAGCAGGAAGGGCTAGTTCTTTGCGACCCTTGCAGTGGTTAGTGCGGGTGCAGGCTTTCGTTTCAACCAAGCACTTACATACCTGATTGTACAAATCAAGGTCTTCAGCAAAGACTTTTCAGGGATTGACCATTAGAATCAGATGCAAAGCTGCACATCTAAGGAAAAGCTTGAACTCTCGTGAACCATTTCTAGATAACGGTAAATACTCTTAAGTTACCCCTGAGGAAAAACGGTACCTGAATTCTTTTTGGACTTATTGTAACTGCTACTGAAAAAGGTACGTGTTGCAGTCAGTGATGCTCTTTTTTATTGTTTTCGGTCTTTGATGATCATCAGTACAACAAACAGGCATATTATAATAGGCACTACATCAACAGATTTCATGGTTTAGACTAAATCACGGGATGACTTCAACGTAATCTACTCTGCTTAGCCAAAAAAAGAAGTCACAGGTTGGACTGAAATGAGAAAATTCTTAAGAAACTATGATTGAATCATTATTGCTGTCATCCGTGTTTTAATTCTTTTAACCCTGAGTGATGCCGTGTGTAGCCTCTCATTTCATAAACAGTCTTATCAGCCAATGTATTCCAAGCTTCTGGGAAAGATATTAATGTGTTTCAAGTGGGGCAAATTATTGGCCCGCATCAAGCAAACGAAATTACTAAAGACACTGCTGAACTTGAATTGGGTTAAGGACTGCCCAGAAAAATAATCAAACCCTGAAAGTAAGGTGGTTAACTGCTAAATTTGCAGAAGAAATGGATTGAAAAAATCCTGAATTATCGTGATCGGAGATCACCAAAATTTCTGGCAAAGTCTCATCGCAAAAAATCGACAGTAGAATTCATGCCTATGTTTAATTGTGTAAGTAAGAGCATTTCCGCTAGTCCAATGTGTCAAGAACCTGCAGGATTGGGACCAAACAGCTGTGTGGCATCAAAAGAGCCACTTCTTTGTGAGGCTAATCGGGGGGAAAACTACTTAAATGTAGAGCAAAGAAGTCATGTGGACCAATGAGTCCAGATTTACTGTAATACAGAGCTAGGGGTGCATTACGGTAAGAAAGGAAGCAAATAAAGTGATGTACCCCTCTTGCACAGTGCCCACTACACAAGTCTCTGGAGACAGTGTTATGATCTGGAGTTACTTCAGTCGGTGAGGTCTAGCTCAGCAATGTATGCAACAATAAAATTAAGTCATTTGATGACCTGAATTTACTAAACGACCAGGCTATCCCATCTATGGATTTTTTTAATCCCAAATGGCATAGGCATATTCCAGGAAGACGATACCAGGATTTATCAGGCTCAAATTACGAAAAAGAGGTTCAGCAAGGATGAGGAGTCATTTTCATGCATGAATTGGCCACCACAGAGTCCTGACCTAAACCAGTTGAAAGCCTCTGAGATGTGCAGGAGCAGGCTGCATGGAGTGGATTGACTCTCCCATTGTCAATACAAGATCTCGGCCCAAAATGAACGCAAATCTAGTTGGAAATTAATTTGTAACATGGAGCAAAAGATCGTCAAAATGCCACAACTCAAGGCAGTCCAACAAAATATAAAGAGCGGGCAACTTTTTTTTGGTCAGGCAGTGTACAATATAGCAAGCTATGAAGCTTATTTTAAATGCTTTTAGTCTGTCTGGATACTGCGTTTTTGGCCCAAGCAAGAATTCGCTCAGACTCGCAGACTCTGAGGCTGTAACAAAGGCATTTCTTCATATCCACACCCCCCCCCCCCCTTCAGCTCCCCCCACCTCCCTCCCTCCTCCCAGTGCGGCTGCATCCCCCCCTACCCCACCCCCCCCCCCCCTCCTCCCCACAGCTATTGAACAGCTGCTCTCAGTGTCCTGGCCCCGCGGACGACGAGTGTTTTTATTTCAAAGTGTTTTTGGAACAGATGGCCGAGGGAGAGCTGGGGAATGTGCCAGCGCAAGCCTGGGGGGATGTGCCAATTCCTACGGAGACAGAAATCTGTGGGCTCCGCTCGCGTGCCTCCCCCCCTGCCCTCTGCCCTCAGTGGCGCCAGCAGGACTTCCCAACGAGCGCTAAGAACATCTGGTGTCTGGGACTGCCAGGAAAAAAGTCTAAGCGAGTTTCCTACTGAATGAGCCTGTGTTGGGCAAACACATTCGCTCATGGAAGGTAACCGTGCAGTGAAAGGCAAGAAAAATGTGCTCGTATGCAGTCGTGCTCAATACTGAGGAATAACCTCAAAGAACAAAATGTATGACTGTTCATTTATGCTGATCCTGTGCAATCAAACCAAGCTGCTTTTTTTGTGAATATATCTGTTTACTCTGAGCTTAAACTGCTGAGTATTTTTTAACTTCCTTCTTTTTCTTACAAAAATAAAATTTGTCTAAGTGTAGTGCATGGCAGCAGGGGAAGTGTTTTGATGAACTGAATGCAAAAATGGACACATTCACTGATAAGCTCAAAAAACAATAGGCTTCATCGGGAAAGAAATGAAGCTCAGACTAATTTTCTTGGACACAACAGATCACAGAAATTGCACTGCAACTCGCATATAAGAAAATTAAAGAGTATGTTGGTGGTTCATATAGGATTAGCAGACGATCTTTGGGACAAGGCACAGTTGCAATGCAGAACAAGGGTTCATGATTAAAGATTCATTCTTTAGATTTGGGTCTTAAATTGATTTTTTTTATTCAGTAAAGCCTTTAGACAGGTTATAATATTGAAGTCAACTAACTACAGAAAAAATATGAATTAATTCCCCTTTGACGATGAGTGCTTTGAGCCAAACAATTCTGTCTAAAAACAGCCATGATTCTGTCGAATTATTGCTGTCCTGTTCCATTTTATTTCTGTAATCAAAATGCGTGCATGCACTGAGCAAAATTCTGATTTAGTAAGGAACACAATTGCTTTGGCAATTGTATTGACTTCATCAGCATTAGTCTGATCTAAATGTAAATATTTAGATTTATATAAATGTGTCGCATTTGTGGTCCTAGCTAAAATTTCTTCAAGTTTCGTAAATATCAGAATATCCTGTTCAGAACACCTTTTTAGATTGCTATTCTGAGTTCTCAGTCATTAGCCGCTGCACAAAAATCACACATGACCTTTGTCACAGTGTGAACTTTGTCATCCTTTTCCCGGAAGGGTCAGGATGTAGAAAGTTCAGCAATCACCCCCCTCCCAACGTCCCCACTCTCCTTTTGACCAGAGATACTGTGAGCAGCATCATAATTTATTGGACAGTGACACATTTTTTATTTTGCCTCTGTACTTTAACTCTTTGAGTTTGAAAGGGTAAGGAGACAATGAGGTTAAAGTGCAGGCAGTAAGTTTTAATTTGAGGGATTTCATCCATATTAAATGAACTGTCCCCAATATTTTCATGAGCATAAAAAGAATATTGGACATTTTCATATGACGTAGAATAAATTAATCAGTCTTAATATTTGCTTGCATATTCTTTGCGTGCAATGACTGCTCGAAGACTGCGGCTCATAGACAAGCTCCAGATGCTGTGCGTCTTCTCTGATGATGCTCCGCCTGGTCTGTACTGCAGCCGCCTTCAGTTCCTGCTTTTTTCAGGGGCTTTTTGCCTTCAGTCTTTTCTTCAGCATGTAAAATGCATGTTGACTTGAGTCCAGACCCAGTGTTTCATTCAGCCACCAGATGTGTCCAAAAAATGTGTCACTTTCCAGCCAATCATGGTGCGCACTGTATGTGAGAACACTGAACGCAGAGAGTGTGCTAGCGGATGGCAGTTGGAGTATTTATGTAGAAATGAAATATCTCGTCTGGGTCTTATTCATGCATGAAAATTCCTGCGGATTTATGGCAAGCCCAGACATCTGGGTCCAGGACAGTAGGGGGGTGGGGGGTGGGGGTTCAGCTCCAGTTTACATGACTCCTATTGTCATAAAAGTGCACAAAAAGGCATCAATCAGTCCATTATTCAGCTCTGCCTCTGTTTTTCCTGGCTGAGGGAAAGCTGGCGGAAGATTGTGTTTCCTCTCGGACGCCTTGTGATGTTGATTCCTCTTAATGGACTCCTCATTAACACTGTAATAGAAAGCCATGACTAATTGGAGCGAGCGAGTTCCTCACCCCATGATGGCCCTTCACAGAGGAAGGCTGCCGTTTCCTGTCAGACTGTCCTGTGGCTAACCACATCTGACCAGCCCTTCCCTTCCGCAGATGTTCAGTCAGCAAGGGCAATGATCTTTAACGTCCCTGGGACTGTAAATCATCAGTTGTTCTATCTTTTTTGGATCTTGGGGGTATGTAGTGTACATATACAAGTATGAGAAGATGACTACTTTACTCTATACACTATACTATGTAATACTGCACATTTACAAATGCAATAATTTTCTTTTCCCAGTAACTGTGTATAAATCGGATTTGAACCTGTTCATCCCAAGATGACCCCATGTTGTACTCGAATAATCCACCTGATTTCATTAGTTAAGAGCTCAATCAATCACAGAGTTAATATAAATCACCCCTCCCCCTGAAACATTAATTATGGCCACGCCCATACAGTCCAGCTTTGTTGAATCTATTCAGCTATTTTTGTTTTGCATTTTATTATACGTGAATTTTTTTCCATTCTAACTTTGGCCGATGCTTCAGGAGAAAGTCACCATTGAAATATGACATCAAATTTACAGACGGTTTCTGTGTTTCCACCGACTTTAAGCTCAGGATTGCACTCAATCTACTCCCATCTACTCCGCCTGATCACTCAGTAAATTGTTTGGCTGTGAATCTGAGCTAATCGACTGACCTCTTGAAGTTCTTCTGCCCACAGGTTTTTGATCAGATTGAGAGCTATTGGCTGAGATCGATTTTGCTGTCCCTGGACCACTCCTATACTGATATTTTTTTGGTCATCGTTTGGCTGTAAATTTTGCCTTCGGCCAAGTCTGAGCCCTCTGGCAGAGGCAACCAGATTCTTAGCCAAAATTGTCTGATAATTGCTGAACTCCATTGAGATATTCATGTTTACTAGTGTCTGAGGACCACTGCAGTTTCATAAAAAATATCAAAATATCACTGATCCACCATTTTGTGGCCATGGTTATGAAATGTCTATCCTTGTATGCGTCTCTGTTTCAACACTGATTATGCCAATGGTATTTCTGAAAAAAGATCTTCAATTTTGGTCTCATCAGACCACAACACCATTGTCAAGTCATAATTTAAATTTCCTTTGGCAATTGCAAGTATTTGCTTCAGTGTCAAGGGTTCAGAAAACACTTTCTTCCGGCTTCCCTTTTAAAAAGTCTGCGGTTATGGAAGTTGTGACTGATGGTGCTTTTTGAAAATTGGTGACCCTGAGATGCTATCACAGCCTGCTGTTGTTTTACAGTGATTTGTGGGGATTTTTCTTTTTTTGCCCCCCTCACCATCCTCCATCACTAAACATTGAGCTCTCCATGAGAATTTAAAATAGACCTCAAATTTATACCGTTTTGATTATCACAGCTGCATGCACAACTTGACAAACCCAGAAATGAGGCTGGTAGAGTTGAAGAAGTTTTAAAGGCTTAAATTTGATTTGGAATAGACTTAGATTTTAATTAAATGAGAAAAAAATTTTTGTTTGGTTCCATTGAAACATTATTTATCACATTATAGGATCCCCATAAAGTGATTATTATTTTTCAATTCTTATTATTACCTTCAATAAGGGTATATGAACTTCTTATATCCACTGAATGTAGCATACAAATAATGACTAAAAATGATATAGACAATGAGACAATTAAGCAACAGTGAATTTGCATGCCGCTAATCTGAATAATTAATTAGTCAAAAAATTCATAAACTTTTTCCATTAAAAATTTTGAAAGATTTCATATTACACTGAACAAAAATATAAACGCCCCATGTCAAATATTGATGTCCCATGGAGTTAACAACTCTTAGTGAGCATATGCTGACTTTTACTTGTACAATAGAGATATTTCTCTTTATTTGTGTCCCATTATTTAATCCATCTCTCTGTCAGTGAGCATTTGCTCAGTGATTTCACTCAGTACATGGGTGTGGCATTTCCAGACAGTGATCAGACAGAATGAGCAGACACTCCTTATACTGGGGACAATAAAAGACCACCCCAAAATGTCAAATTTTGTCAGAAGTTATCATGCCTCAGATGTCTCAGGTCATGCGGGAACGTGCCATTGGCATGCTGGATGCAGGGATGTCCACCAGAGCAGTTGCTGTGCAGCTGAATGTTAACTATTGGACAGTAGGCCGTTTGAGAGTTTGTTTCCGACAGATGGGCAGTACCGCAAATCGACCTCATCCACGTCAGCCATGTGTGACCACACCAGCACAAGATCGCTACTCCCAGCTCGTCCACCTGCGGGATCGGCTCAGATCGGCGAAACACACAGTGGATGAGACTGGATGAGTCTGCTCAACAGACGCATCACACCACGAACAGTCCGTAACCGCCTGTGAGAAGCCAACTTGCACGCTCGGCGTCCTCACCGTGGTCTGGATCTCACTGCTGTCTGGCGTCGGAACCAACTCGCATGGGCAAATGCACACTTTCGATGGCCCTTGGCACGCTGAGGAAGAGTTGCTATTCACAGACGAATCCCGGTTCCAGTTTTTTGTGAATAAAATTTGACATGGGGCGTTTATATTTTTGTTCAGTGTATGATCGATTCACTTTTACGTGGCACTTGATCTAGTTTTATGTGTTAAAAAGCACACCTTTATGACATAGCAATGTACACTCTTACACCAGGTCTATAATACAGGATCCATTAGTCATCCCAGCTTAAGACTTCCATGCTACATGAGCCTCCTGACAGCCTATGTGCAGGCAAGCTGATGGAGTGACACAAGATATGAGGTCCCAAATAGGACACCCTGGCATGATGGAAATGCCTGCGTTATGAAAGTACAAAGTGTACTAGTAAAGGGTCTCCAAGTGGCCCACAGCTAAGACATTTGTCTATGTTTCTGTGGTTGGGTGTTTGAATCTTACCCACGCAGGCTATTGTCCAGAGGTCCGCATGTGTGAGGCAACAATTAGCTCAGCCTTGCTAGCAATAATAAGGGTCAAGCCGGTCAAAATTTGTCAATCTCATCGCTTGATAGCGGCCACTCATGATCGGCCCGGCGCATGTCCCTGAACCATTTGAAGCGAATTATACGCTAACTGCGTAATCCTCCAACCATAACTGCAGTGCGCGATTAGCGGTGTGACCGCAGAGAGTAAAAGAAGTAAGAGCTAGTCGTCTCGCGAGTTGGATGAATCACGTATCACGACATCTTCCTCCTAATTTGATGGGTGGTGGGTGATTGCTGTGGTGGACTTAACACTTAGTCAGTGTTCAGGATGGGAATAAAAGGAAAATAACCCCCCCACACAAAAAAAAGTGCAAGCATATTGCCCTTGAGATTAAAAACCAATATAGCTGTTGTACAATACTGTAGAGATTACTATTCTATGTGTATGACTTTGGTTCTGTGAATCTTGTTCTTCAAAATGATTACGTCATGTTCCCTGATGTACAGTAGACATACAGGGAATTGCCAGTCAAAGATCTGAGCTAATTTAAGTCGATAAAGAGCAGCCTCATGTTCACACGACCCCAAATCCAAAAAAGTTGGGACACAATGGAACATGCAAATAAAATCCAAAAGGAGTGATTTGAAAAGTCTATTTATGCTCTACTATATCTCTAATATACTGGAAACAGTACAGCAACACATTATTTGATGTTTTAACATGTAAATTTAATTGATTATTGAAAATATGAAATGTGATGACTGCAATTGAGTTCAATGAAGTTGGCACAACTGTATCTATTATTTAGGCTCATTTCAAACATTTGGGCACTGATGACACCAGCCTGTAAAGTCTAGGTGGCAGAATTTTCTGGCATTCCTCCATTATGCAGGTCTTCAGGTGGGCAATTATAAGGGGGCTTTTCTGCCATTTTAAATATTCTGCTTCATAATACACCATACATTCTCAATCAGGGACAGATCAGGACTGCAGACAGGCCAGTCTAGCACCCGTACAATGCAGCCATGCACTTGTTTCTGCACAGAATGTGATTTGGCATTGTCTTTCTGGAACATGCAGTGACATCCCAGCAACAGATTTCCAGATAACAGCATGTGTTGCTCCAAAATTTGTACATATCTTTTTGCAATACTGGTGCCCTCACAAATGTGCCAGTCACCCATGCCAGTAGACTTTAAACTCTGTCATGGGAGACCGCTCTGTCTGATTATTTTTGTTCCCACCAAAATTTGTAGGATTTGATCCTCGCTGGATTTTTTGATTTATGATTCTGTTCTCCTCCAGATTAGGCATTCTGACTGTTTGGCACTCAACCCCTGGACTATAATTCTGAGCACGATTTGGATTCTCCCTTTTGGGCTGCACATTGCCGGATTGATACTGAACCAGACTGTCTGATCCTCAGTTTTCATTTAACAAAACCTGTCACACTGACTTCCTGTCTGCGCTTGGGTCCTGAGTCACCCACCTGTTAACAATGTAGAGCAGGCCTGTTTAGGACACCTAAAATAGCAGAGCGGTGATGTGGATAAGGAGGGTTAAACAGCTAAACTGGGGGGTTTTCAAAGTCAACGTTCTCTGGGCTGGTAGATACTGAGGAAATGACAGACTTTAGAAGGAGATTTCATCTAGAATACGTCGCACCTCAGATGACACACTACACAAGGTGATCCAAAGATTTGATCGACGTATGCACACAGAGCCGCTTATTGAATTGGACATAACCTATGCCAACATACAGACTTGATACACAGATATGAACACTTCCCATATACCCCTCTTACCTTCCGCTTTTTGGACCGGCCCTCAGCCTGCAGTGTGTGCGTGCATTGCTCAACACACTCTGCAAAACTCAGGTTCTTGTGGTCAGGGGAGTAGTCAAGCTCTGCTAGCTGAGCCAGCGACAGGATGTAATTGCAGGCAATTCTCAGGATGGCCAGCTTGGAGAGCTTCTGACCATAGGAGTAGCAGGGCACCTGCAGAGGTCACAGGATCAGGATTATACGACGGCAATGAGAGCAGCTATTCACTGGAGGGCATCAAGTCAAAGTGGGTTTATTATCCCCCAGTGAAACAAATTGCCGCATCATTTCTCCTCAGAAAATAAAAAAAGTGATGTACATAGACTGTTCTGGAGTAAGGATGATTTTGTGACCTTTGTGACCTCATCATGGCCATATTGTATTTTCTGAGAACTGAAAATGCAAAACCATAAATGAACAGCAATAGAAAAAGATTAATATCTGTGAAACAGTGATACTCAGTGCATAACTGCACAGAGAAAGGCAGCAGTTCACACATTAATTTAAAAGAGAAGACATGAAAATAATGTAATGTTACATAAAGAAGGCAAAAATAGAAGCATTACACAGGTAAGCATGAGACTCTTTCATTGGAAGTAAAACCCTATTTCTGAAGAAGACAAGACAATATGGAAATTGCCAAAAAAAAGGGGGAAATATTCATATGTAAATAATCCCTAACCTGTATTAAATTGAAAATCACGCAAAGACAAGATATTTAATGTTTTTCCCATCTATCCATTATCTATACTGCTTCTTCTTCTCTGGAGTCGCAGGGAAGCTGGAGCCTATCCCAGCGGACTATAGACAAAGAGCAGGAGGTCGGGCTGTATAGCTTGCCAATTCACTGCAGGGCACACACGGCAGTCACACACAAACTCATACCTATGGGCAATTTAGGGTCTCCGATTAGCCTCACATGAAGGTCTTTACACAATGAGAGGAAACCAGAGTACCTGGAGGAAACTCATGTGAACATGTGGAGAACATACAATCCCCACACAGAGAGGCCCCAGACCAGACTGATGCTGTCTTTATCCATTAACATTCCCCCATACCCTGACTGACGCCGTCTTTATCCACTAACATTCCCCCATACCCTGACTGACGCTGTCTTTATCCACTAACATGCCCCCATACCCTCACTGACACTGTCTTTATCCACTAACATGCCTCCATACCCTCACTGACACTGTCTTTATCCACTAACATGCCTCCATACCCTGACTGACACTGTCTTTATCCACTAACATGCCTCCATACCCTGACTGACACTGTCTTTATCCACTAACATGCCCCCATACCCTCACTGACGCTGTCTTTATCCACTAACATGCCCCATACCCTGACTGACGCTGTCTTCATCCGCTAACATGCCTCCATACCCTGACTGACACTGTCTTTATCCACTAACATGCCTCCATACCCTGACTGACACTGTCTTTATCCACTAACATGCCTCCATACCCTGACTGACACTGTCTTTATCCACTAACATGCCTCCATACCCTGACTGACACTGTCTTTATCCACTAACATGCCCCCATACCCTCACTGACGCTGTCTTTATCCACTAACATGGCCCATACCCTGACTGACGCTGTCTTTATCCGCTAACATGCCTCCATACCCTAACTGACGCTGTCTTTATCCACGAACATGCCCCCATACCCTGACTGACACTGTCTTTATCCACTAACATGCCCCCATACCCTGACTGACACTGTCTTTATCCACTAACATGCCCCCATACCCTCACTGACACTGTCTTTATCCACTAACATGCCTCCATACCCTGACTGACACTGTCTTTATCCACTAACATGCCCCCATACCCTCACTGACACTGTCTTTATCCACTAACATGCCCCATACCCTGACTGACGCTGTCTTTATCCGCTAACATGCCTCCATACCCTGACTGACGCTGTCTTTATCCACCAACATGCCCCCATACCCTGACTGACGCTGTCTTTATCTGCTACCATGCCCCCATACCCTGACTGACACTGTCTTTATCCGCTACCATGCCCCCGTACACTGACTGACGCTGTTTTTATCCGCTAACATGCCCCCATACCCTGACTTCGAGCCTTACATTGGTTACAAACAAGAAAATGTTTTTTTTTTTTTCTGCCGGGGAAACTGAACATCCGTTATTACCCATTACTGATTTGTATAGTTGACAGATACGACAAAAGAAACAGTGTTTACAGAGTGTATCAATCCATCTCAGATGAGCGTGAGCCCTGAGAAGACGGGATGTTTTGGACATATGGTTACCTTAGTGCATATATCTTCACTTGCATTTATCCCTAGTCCTTTCGGTCGCCCATATATATATATATATATATATATATATATATATATATATATATATATATATATATATATATATATATATATATATATATATCAAAGCTATATAGTTGTCAGCTTAAATAATATTTTTATTGGCTAATTGACCACAAATATTTTCAGCTGCTTACATGCTTGATTCTGTATCAGTGAAAGAAAACAATTATTTTAGGGTTTAAACAAAATATTTGTTGACTGATGTCAAAAGAGCAGTAGCCTAATATTGAACATCAGCTCTCTCAAGATGAAAAAAAAATCAAATAAAATATCCCTCTGCATCGCTTGCTGTTGAAAATATTGCCTTGGATGCACAGATATATGGATGACTCAAAATTCAGGAAATGTATTTCATTGCAAGTATGTAAAATTTGGTCATTCAACAACTACAGTGCTTTACACTCCCATGACTCCACATTCTTTACAAAATGCATTTACTTGTTTAATCGTTTCAAACAGATAAATATTTTACATTTAAGACCAGATTCCTATATTCGTGTTTATATTAATCTCATACTGCTCTAACAGTGTGTGGATTAATTAAGATTGGGGGTGATGTTTAGTCTTGGGGAGGGGCGGGGGGATTACGAAGAAACATTGGAATGATCATGTTTTTTAGAGGCTACCTCAGTGGTATACTGATGATACGAACACCAAACACACTCCATTTAATATTTCTGAGTTCAATACAATGAGTTAATATTAAGCAATCAAAGCTGTCTGGCTGCATTGCTAGTCTATATTTTGATGATACTTAGATACATATTTTCAAATGACCATTACAAATTATGCGTGGTAACTAAACATTGTTTGCAGAATTTCCAGTATAATTGCAAGAGGCACGTTTTTTTTTGGGGGGGGGGGGTTCACGCTACAATTGAGACGGTTCCACTCATTTTCGGAATGATTTTCATCCTCTGAGATAGTATCAAATATCATATTAATTGTGTTTTGTAAGCATTAGGCTATACTTCCAGCAGCTAGGACAAATGAAAAGCCAACAAACTACCTTTCAAATTATTCATGCTGTAATTTATTGATTTCATCCCAGAATTTGGAATAAAACTATTTCAGCGGTCATCTGAGAGCAGCATTTGGAAATTCTAGAGCTGAAATGTTCTTCCATATATTCCGAAACGTTCAGGAATGCAGGCACTCTTTTTCTCTCAGCAGAGTTGCATTTACTTTTCCTGATCTAATATCACTAAGTACCAACTTTTGGCGCAGGTTTGTTTCTTACATTTTACATAGACGTTGTCAGACCAGTTTTTTTTTTTTTTCTTTTTTTTACATTGCATTCATTTATACATTCGTGATCAATGTCTTCAATGTCAAGTATCATAAAGACTACACGTACACAGAAAAACAGAAACAAAATGTATATATGAAAAATGTGTTTTCAAAAGCGGAGAATTCCAGGATGTTCCCGTGTATTCATACTTTGCAAATAACATGACGAATGAGCCTGGAATTTAGTTTTTCTTGAGAATTGGCAACATGGTACAGTAGGCCTGCGTTCGTTCTGTCACTGAGTTATAGGGCGTATTGCCAGTGGAAATAAGCCTACCTGCTTTCTCAGCGCCTCAAAGGCGGCACTGATGGTATGCACGCGGGTCCTCTCTCGGGCGTTTGCCAGCAGCCTCCGTGTCTGCTGAATGGCTTTGATCTCAGTGACGACGCCAGACGTCTCTCCCAAGTGTTTCCTCGGTGATGCCCCGTCACTGTTATTGATGTAAGACTCC
Organism: Gymnothorax reevesii; assembly: GCA_029721435.1. Classification (NCBI taxonomy): domain Eukaryota; kingdom Metazoa; phylum Chordata; class Actinopteri; order Anguilliformes; family Muraenidae; genus Gymnothorax; species Gymnothorax reevesii. The sequence continues at coordinate 108,917,071 of CM056579.1, forward strand.
TGCGGGACTGACGAGAACGATCTCTCCGATAAACGCTGGCACAACACAATCCGCGACTGGTAAGGACGATCTGGTGCAAACGGCTCCTGATGGTCAAAACGGATGACCGGCGGTGATGAGTTTCTGAAGGTGTCCTTACCCGGGGCATGAGATGACGGCGGGTCTTGAGCAGAAGCTGGGTGCCCAGTCACGGAAGATGAAGTACTAACCCGCATATCGATTGCTGCGTGAGAGTTTGTTCTTGATTGCGCTTTTCGGTCAACAGCAGAATCCCGCTCATGCAGCCTCTCCAAACTTTTGTCTCTGAATGTCTCTTCCATAATACTGCTGTTTGAATTTGCATTCATTTCAGGTTCATTTGCTGAGCTTTCATATGCGTTTAAATGTTTTACTGGATCTCTACCTTTCCTTCTAAACTTTTTGATCCCTGCCATCTCCTTGGCATACATCGACTTCCAGTTCCCAGCACTAGTAAGCTGAATGTTCTTCATTTGGAAATTCCAATTGCAAATAATGAAAGATAGCGGATTGTTCAAAAGCGACTTGATGTTCTGATCTAATGATATTAACATAAAGTAACACGTCTCAGAGCACTCGCCATTAAATCTTGAGCAATCTTGCTTCGTGCCGCCTAAAAAAATAACTTACGTATCTGCAAGAAAATAAACGCTGTCTTACATAGTGTGTCCGCGTGTGCCGCTTTTGGTGATTCGTGCTGTCATCTGTGGTCTCCGCAGTACTGGCAGAATTTTTAGTGAATGCGCTGGGAGTCTCATTCATCTGTATTTGTTTAGCCTCAGTTTACATAGAAGCTCCAGTAGGTGGGATTCGTCAATGGGCTTTACCGTGCAGCCTGAGAGACCGCCTCGCAGTCATTTAGCTCCGCAGCGCCACTGTCACGATCTGCCCAGAATCGCCATGGGTTCCCCGCGGTAAATCATAGTTACCTCCCTGAGTCGCCAATTGCAAGATAATCTCGGCTGTCACGCTCAATCGAAAGAAGCGTAAGTTGTCGCAAGAAATATTCTTCTTTGATTCATCGGATTTTTTATTTCAAGAAAATAAATGATGCCTTTTTCGAATTCTAGCTCAAGCATTTCAAATAGGCCTAGGCTATTTATAAATTGAAGGATCTATGCAATGCTGTCTGATTGAAAGAGATTGCATGATTTTCCATAGGCCGCTAGGTTACATTTTAGAGTTGGCCAAATTACTTACATAGCCAATATTGCGTTTAATTTGGAGCGAATCACTCCCAATTATACACAGCCTAAGTTATACAGGAAATTATGCATTAGAACAGCCGAATAAGAGGGACTTAAAATCCTCAGGGAATGGAATTAGGATTCTATAAAGAGTGTGGCCTGGTACTGCGAGTGGCCTGTTTTTTCTTTTTTTCTCTCGCTACATCACTGATATAAAAGGCTGAGTGCCAGAGTTTTCGGTTTGGCCCATAAGAAGACAAACCAAAATATGAACTTCTTTGACGTTTGGGCCGACAGAATTATAAAGGGCTTTTCATTCTCCGGGCACTGTGAACGTATTTGTGGGTCATGCACACAGTGCACAGATTTACTAATTGAATCTTGTCATCTGCTCAGCACCCTATATGCAGCTCTTGGAGAGAAGTGAAATGGCGCCGATTTGTCTCCTTCCGTCTCAGGAAGAAAGGCATATGTGCCGATGTGATGAGGAGGCAGTTTGCCTCATAGCCTTCTCAAATGTTGCAGCTATGTCACTTACCACTGCTCTTATACAGAATAAGATTTGTCGCAAAAGTCATGCGAAAAATGATGCAGACTATCAAATAGAAGCTAGCAAATGCAACGGGTCATTTGCAGAGTTGTAGAAACAAAATTAACTGCAATTTTTTTTTTCTTCCACACACAGAGGCCCTCTTGAAATCAATGCAGAGGGCCAAAACCATATTTGCTTTCTAATGGAAATGTTTTTCCATGTCATTCTATGACAAATCAGTGGAAATTTTGAATTATTGATTTTTACTTTTTTTTTTTTTTGGTAATGTTTTCACAAATTTTATTCAGTTGTAAAAATTGGCACAACTAAATCTTAGTTCTGAGTGAATAGCATATCTCCCAGACGAAAAGCCTTTATTGGCTTAGAGCAGGGGTGGGCAATCACGGTCCTGGAGGGCCGGTGTGTATGCAGGTTTTTATTCCTATCAATTACCCTGACTAATTGAGTTAATTGATTGCATGCACAAATATAGATTTTCGCAATGATTTGATCAAAAGAAAATGTTTTATGAAGGGAGACAAGACTAGTCTTTGTAGTTTCATGATAATTTAAAGAAATGCTCATGAAACGTCAGATTTCATAAATGGTTTGGCTAATTGAGACAATCAACTAATTAAAGACCAGACGTTGGCGTGAAAACCAGGGACAGATACGGCCCTCGCTGCCCACCTCTGGCTTAGAAGGTCCTGAAGTTGCAAATAATTGCTGGATCTCTGCTGGTATTGGAAGTGAAATCCCCAGGAAAATATATCATTGAGTTCCTACATTACTCGTGTTAAAAATCATTTGATGAGCAGGGACCCTCCAATAGGGTATATGGATTTAAGAGGGCACAACAAACTTCAGGTAGATCATCAAAAATACAATGATTACTCTTATTTTAAGTTTGTGGTCCATTCTTGCGAACTACAGACCCATGGCATCGTCATTCAAATAGAACGTGAGTTGTTCGTAGCAGATCAGATTCAGCAGAAAGTTTTAAGACTTTCATAGCCCGTAACTTTCCGGACGACACAATAATACCGTGCTTCATGCCGCACTGCAGCCTCTGTGTTTAAAACCTCAACTGTTAGTTCTACAGGTTTCCAACATGTCTAGCAGCAAGAGAGTGATAGCTAGCTAGCCCACTCGCAGTTTAAATAATTATAAATAGAACTATACATACTGTTTCATTCAACCTGGCAAACAGGCCAATGGCATTTTGTGTAAGTATTTTAGCTTACAATATTTTGAGACAATGATGTGAAATGTAAATTGGCTACCCATCTTGCTGAATGGTATAACTAGCCAGCTTCTCTTTTCTATGCCTACTGAAACCAGGTAGGTCACATCCCTCATGCTTCCTACGACCAACCCAGTGATCTGACCTGTGACCAATCCATTCCTCATGCCCAGATTTATATTTGTTTGTGAGCCTATAAAAATAATAATTCACAAGCGAAGAATCTCTCCATCAAAGGCACAAATTTAATACAAACAAGGTTGTTTATTGAGCCAGTGTTAACAATTGAAAGTAATAAATTTTAGATTGACAAAAAGGCATGGGCAATGATTCAACGAGTCTGTGTTTTCAGGGGAAGACTGCTGCAAAGGATTCACTTCAGCTCTTTGGCTCAGTGAACCTCTCAGACCAAAGATGCTAAATAAGCTCTGAGGTAGAGACACAAACAGGGGAAGATGGGCAGGGCAGGTCAACGAAATCCAAATGTACATGTACTGCTGGTTGGAAGGCTTTCATTGGACATAAGTGTAAGAAGAATGTTTGAGGTGAAGTCATCTCCTCAGCCATTCAGCTCCAAATTATGAGCAAAGAACCACACCATCGAAACTGAGAACAGAACGCATGCAACAATTTTTATCGAGCCAATGTTAAAATTTTAACAAAATGCATTGGAGATGGACAAAAAGCCATGGGCTATGTCTGTGTGGCAGGGGAAGAGTTTGACAAAGGATTCACTGTAGCTCCTGAAAACTACAAAAGGAGTTCCATGAATCTGCACTCTATTTCTTTTCCTTAGCGTCCTAGATGTGTCTCTCAATAAATTGAAATTGAATTGTGAGAACTGAATTTGAATTGTGAGAAATGAATTTGGTAGTATGTAGAGGGTCGAATTTTTGCTGAGGATCAAATACAGTTTCAGAACAACTGAATTCAATTCCATAAATGACACTCAGTTCCAAGTTTAATTCAATTCAGTTTCAAATTATGCTATTTAAATTCAGTTTCAATGCAATTATTTAAATTTTACAATGTAAATTAAAATGATGCAATTCAAATTCATTTTTTGAATGCAATTATTCAAGTTGAGCAAGTCAAACTGAAATATAAATAGCTTAAATTCAACTCCTAGTGACACATTTTTCTCTGGCAGGAGTCACTGATTCACTCCATATATTCAGTGGAAAAAACTGATTTGTCCATTTCCCCGTGCCATTGTGTTAGCCCACTGTTAGCCAAGAAAAGTGAGTTCAAGTGTATAACCATAATCTAAAAATTAGTGAATAAATAAATCAATTAAAAATATATGGAAAAAATGAAATTAATTATCAGGAGTGCTCAAATTCCTTCAATATTTTCGGAAGACCTTCACTGAGTAGGCTACTTTGAGGGATATGAGGGTTGCCCTCTACCTGTCGGTTGCGTCATGAGCTCACGTCGACAATGTTTATGTAATTGCTATTACTGCCAGAAGGGGGAGACAGAAGTTCTACACTGCTACTCTCAAACTTACAACATACCGCAGACCATGAGAAGCTTCTGAGGTCTTGCATGTATGCAATATACCATAATGAACATTGAACAGCCAACGCCGAAAAACTTTGTAGGCCAACGATGTTGAAATATAGTGGGACTAAAAGCAATGCACTTGCCCGGCTTGCAAAGTTGGCGCTACTCAATTTCTGCCTCCTGACCCCTGGACATTTGTTCCACTGGAGTGTCTGCTTCAGCTGCTGGACTGACTGTAAACACATGGCTATAACTTGAAAACAGTTCATGGTAGACAGATATTTACCTTTTTCAACATATAGGAAGTCCCATATGGGCTTTGATTTGCCACCATGACCTCTGACCCCGAGTGATCTCGAACGGTCTAACACAACTCATGGATTTTCAAAGGACTGAAAGTTGAAAATGGCTGAGGTCACACTTGTAAAATTGAGTTAGTATCAAAAGCACTAAAATCGCGGGGCGAGGTTTGTTTTGCCTGGCAACACTTGCAGAGAAAACTTTGAACAGTGGTGAACCATCTCAGGAGTGGTAAGCCGACCAAAATTCCTCCAAGAGCACAGCGATGACTCATCCAGGAGGTCAAAAAAGAACCCAGACTAACATCCATATCACTGCAGGCCACACTTGTCTCAGTTAAGGTCAGTGTTCACAATTCCACAATTAGAAACACACTGGGCAACAATGACAAGCATGGAAGAGCTGCAAGGCAAAAACCACTGCTGACCAAGAAGAACGCAAAGGTTCATCTCAGATTTTCCATATGAATCTCAATGACCCCAAGGATTTTTTGAGTAATATTTCATGGAATGAGAAGTCAAAAGAGGAACTTTTTGGTGGACATAAGTGCCGTTACATCTGGCGTAAAGCTAGCATAGCTCTCTACCAGAAAATCGTTAAGGAGAGTATCCAGCCATCAGTTTGCGACCTGACGCACGGGCACAGTTGGGTTCTGTAGGAGGACAATGATCTGAAGCACACAAGCAAGTCCACCTCTGAATAGCTCAAAAGAAACAAAAATAAAGGTTTTTCAGAGGTCTATGTAGTGAAAGTCCTGACTTGAATCCAATTGAGAGGATGTGGCATGTCCTCAAACTAGCATTTCATGCTCAAAAACTCTCCATTGTGGCTGAATTAAAGCAAAGCTGCAAAGAAGAATGGGCCAAAATTTCTCCACAGCAATGTAAAAGACTCACTGGCAGTTATCAGAAACGTCTGATTGCAGTTAATGCCGCCAAGGATGGCACAGCCAGTTATTAGGCTAAGGGGGCAATAATTTTTCACATGGGTGATAGAGGTTTTAAATAACCTTCCATAAATGAAATGATCATTTAAAAGCTACACTTTTCATTTACTCGTGTTGTCTTTGTCTCATATTAAAATTAGTTGGATGATCTGAAACAATTAATGACGATAAATACGCAAAACCAGAAGAAATTGTCAAGGGGGCAAATACTCAGCACTGTAGGGTAAAAAAATGCTGAATTTACATAATAATCCCGTTTAGGAATGTTATGCATTGTCCCTTTGGAGAAACAGCGGTGGTGCCAGCTGGAAGTTCTTACTCCTGCGGTCTCGCTGAGGCCTGGCGTCGGTCAGGGCAGAGGACATGCCAGAGGAATGTAATATCTGGAGGAAGCAGAAGATCGCAGGGGGGCTGGCACGCTGCCCAGAAAAACTGGAGGCCTTTTGCGTTTAAAAAAAGCCCTGATGTAAACCTCGACGGAGCCCTCTCTACTCTGGAAGTGAAAGCCTCGACACCAGGCGGGGACAGGGGAGAGGGTGCTGGCCGACTGAAGAACCTCCAAACAGGGGCCTATCGCCATCGCCCACTCACAATCATGACTGGCCCAGCCACAGCTACTTAAATAGAACTTCTTAGGCGTCAATGTAATGCTGTAACTCTATATCAGAACAAGATGATGACAAAAATAAACCAGTTAATGGGTCCTTATTGGCTCAGTCCTCAGATTCAAAATATGATAGGATTTTCAAAAACAACTTCCAAAATCCTCTAAGTAATTCTGTCCAAATACAAGAAGAGGAGGATCCTTAAAATGCTGGGAAAGAGCAGGGTCTGTGGACATAATTTGCCAATATTTTAAGATTATTTTCTTGAGAGTGTGAGCCGGAGGAGTGAAAAAAGTAATCCAAGTCACTGAAAAATGTTTTTCTTTTTTAAGTGTTTTTTTCAAGAGGTCAGAGGATCCACCTCTTTTTATTTATAAAAGAGGACCTAACCTGCAAAATAAATTGGTTTGAGGCAACATATTGTCTTCCTCAATCTGGAATGACCAATCGGCAAACTATGCACACAAGAATGCGCCTATGCGACTCATGCTGCCTTCTCGAGACTGTCTCGAGACAATTCGCAGTTCTCCTCCGAAGCATGCACCTGTCAGCCACCAGTTCTTTACACTCATAGCTCGAAATTTTGCAAACTGAGGGGGAGGGTGGTGGGAACCCCGAACGTGTGCTAGCTTTGATTTTACTGACGAGGGCCTGGCTGGCCAGCAGGAGGCGCTTCAGCGATGAACAATGACAACCCAGACTACTTATATCCTTCCCTCAACCCAGCAGTGCAAAGGCAGTTATGTGCTGCTCTGAAAAAGCTACCTGCCACAACCGACACGGACACGGCCCAGGCCATGGTGGTCATTACTGCTCCGCAGTGCAGTGCCTTAACCAAATAAGCCAACCCGGAAGTCCAATATTTTGAACTGTACGCAAGTGCTCAGGTGACGCCATCAGGAAATTTGGGTCTTTATTTCAGCCAATAACATTTGACTTGACATAACAGCGATGCCAAGGTTGATTTATTTCCATGAAGGAGAATGCAGTTATAATAATAATAATAATAATAATAATATTACAGAGAAAAAAACAAGAGGGTCCTGGCAGCACAGCTGCCCAGCCCCTAATTACAAATGTAAATATTGAACCATTCTTAAATAAAAAAAACATCCACAAATTAAATGGCCTCTACTACCATAAATTATGTTTTCTTTCTACAGCAGTAATCTTGCACGTAAGTAAAATGAGTTTCGGCCACAAAAGCCATCTTCTCAATTACTCTACTAACCTTCTAGGAGAGCGACATAGCATTCAGAGCACCTGTAAGGTGTATCACGTCTTCACCTACAAAAATGGTGGAAATAATGAACTTAATAACTGCACAATTAACTCTTAACAATGTAAAGACAAAAACAAAAGAATGAAATGAAATTTTTTTTCATTCTAAATTAAAAAAAATAAATTATCTGTGAATTAAAAATCTAAAATGCTTCTCCCTGAAGAAGTGTCTTGTCCAGACCCTCACCCCACCTAAATGTACCAACCCCATATATCTATATCTATATAGATACTAGACTATATCATGATTAGCTGCCATAAAATGCCAAGAAATCAATGATTTTGTGGTGATATTTCTAACAGAGGACAGTATTTTCACAAACAATTTTTTTGTTAATCGTGGTGATCCTATCAGATCTTGACAGATCTTGAGGTCAGTTGTGGCAATCCTGTTGATCGTAGAAAAGTTTTGGACAGTTCAAAAATTTCCCACGACCAACACGATTCATTGTCAATCGTGACCATCACATCACCTCATATCCAAAACTGAGATTTTAAGCTCCTTTCACACTGGACGGGGACAAATTTTTCGCAGGAATTCGAATGATTTGCATCTTCGCATTGACTTTGAATGTAATCTATCACGCGAAAAATTCATTTCGCGTCTGGTGTGAAAGCAGCTTCAGAGAAGTTCCATGATCAGCTACGAATGGCCAATCGCGGCGCTCGTAACGGAGCACATGATCGTGGGAACTAAGCATACAGGAGGTGGGAAAAACGTCTTAGAAGAACATATAAAGGATCAATTTATGAACCCAAAACACATTAAATCCATCTTGCCACAAAAATTGAATTCTGAAAAGGTAATAAATATATACATTTTTATTATGAAAAACATTGCAGATTAACACTGCGCAGGATCCCGAAACAAAAACTGTTAGAAAATTCAGTCTTTAGCCAGAGAATGAAAAGTTCTCCTAAGTTTTTATGTGCCGTCAGGTAAAAGCCCAAAGGGGGATAATGTCGTGGTGTGATCCATCCATCCGCCCGTATCGAAAGGTACGAAAGGTGAAATCAACTCCTCCAACAGCTTTCATAGGACATCTCTGAATCCCTGCACATACGCTGCTGATAGACTGATGATGCGTATACTGCAGTCGCGGCTCTGGCGGGGGATGTTGCGCTCTCACTCGTTTACTCCGCTGGCGGATGAACCTGTCGTTTGATCAGGGTCACACATCAAGATGGAAACGGTGATACGGGTTCAATGATCAGGGCAAGTAGGCAGATTCAGAGGAAGCAGTCTAGACGCATGTGCATCTAGAATCAGTGCTCCGATTTGCTAAGGCAAGGCAGACCCGGACATTTCCAGCGTGTGCCGCCGTGGATGCGAAGTGCCAGCCATTCTTGCTGGGACAGGGCCAGGTAGGACTCGGGCAGCGATGCAGCTAGCAGTCGGGGGGCCAGGGATTCCTCAGCTTCACTCAGAGCCTGGTTCCGCGCTGCCTGGATGTCCATGCTCTCCAGACTGTTGAGACTACCAGACCCAGGGTCCACCAGAGTGTTGCTGCTACGACCTGTTAGAATACACGGGAGCAGTCAATCTTCAAAGAAATACATTTTACGTATTTATTTGGGCTCCTGAGCCGCTACGTGTTCACTGCCTTACCTCTCTGGCCTACACTGCCCCAGCTACAGCCCTGCATGGGTCTACCCGTTGCCCTGATATTGTCCAGTATTAAAGGAGAATTCCGGAGTGAAATTGACTTGGGGTGTATTGAAACATGATAATGAGTACTAACTTTTGTCGAATACCCCACCTCTGTACGAATGCAACATTTCAAAATAAATGGCTTTTTAGCCGAAGCTCCCAACAGGCTTACAATGGTAGTGAGCCGGGCATAGCGTTGCTATGCAAAGAAATCTCTATTTTTTTCATCATTAACAAGGCTCAAAGTAGATCCATACTTCATCGGCAGAATTCAGAGGGCCCTGACATTTAAAACAAGGCACTGGGAACTTTGAAAATGCATAGGTAGTTTATTAAAAAAGACTATTGATGCAAACAGTACCTTGAGGTAGTTTCCAGTCGCCTCCGTCTTGAAAGTCACAATAAGTCGATTGACGAGCACGAACGAGTAGATTGCAATCTGTTCCCCTATCCTTCCTATTTATGCCTAAATGGCTCCATGAAGGAGCGATTCAATCAAAATGCCGTTTACACCGTTGAAGCAGGTCATGATACTGATTCGACGATAGGTTACTGGCCTAAGGCCGGCGACCTAAAAAAAAAAAAAACCTTCATCATTGGGTTAAGGTTCCAACATTTATTGACAGTGTTTTTTTCACGATTTCTCTTTTTGGTGTTACTTGGCGGCTAAGGAAATACAGTACTGATTAAAAAATTGTGAGTTTATTTTAGCTATGTAGCTTACTTTTTAAATGAAAAAGAAATGTATTTAAATGTACTAATGAAAATGTCTGATAAGGTTTAAAATAAAATTTTTAATTTAATTTTCGGCTGTCCGCCACGTCCGTTTGCATGCCTCGCTCACTGCCATCCATGACTCCAACTACTGCAGTGCATCGCCCTGCCTGCAGCTATGCAAGAGCCCTACGCCTCGCTAACACCCTCCTCAGCACTTACAGCAGCGGCGAAAGGGCTCCCAGCCGCGAGACGAGATGTACGGTTTGGCGACGGGCTGCTGCAGCAGACACATGACGGCACTGTCCACCTGGTGAAAGACGGGCAGGGACAGCAGATGCTGGTGGATTTCATCCGACAGCCGATACTCCTCTGACTGGATCAGGTCCCGGATCAGGTCAAAGTCCTGCTTCAGCTGCAGCGCCCCCTGGAGGCTGAGAGAAATAAAAAATTACAGAGTTCATTGCGAAGTTCAAGTGTTCATTCGAAAATTGAAAATTCATGCTGGGAGGACTACCATGACCGGCTGGCGTGAAAGAGCGCAGTATTTCGTGCGACTGTGATGATTTATATCTCGCATTCACGTTTCATCCCCTTTTCAGAATGTTTTCCACCTTGTGTACTTTTTAGACGCTTAAACTCCAGGACGATCTGATAACAAATCTTTTTTAAATTAATCTTGGATAATGTCCTAAAATGCTACATTGAGAGATGTAATTCAGAGGAAGACTTTTTTCTAATGATTCAAACTGGCATTCTTTCACTCTAACACCGTAGCCCATTTAGGTTTGTCTGCTTTTCACCATCACATCTTGATTGTTATAGGCTACTGCCTAAATTTCCTGATTATTATTTAGGCCTAGTACACGGGAGCAGATTTAAGAAAGGACGGAGCACCTGCAATTAGCCAACTCTAATCTCTTCCCGACGACATTAGTCGGAGGTTTTAAACGTTTAAATTTGCGGGCGTTGAATTCAAATTAATCCCAGAAATTTCACAAACGTAACTATTTATCGATATTGTAAACCATAAATTTCACAAACGTAACTATTTATCGATATTGTAAACCATAAGCGAGAAAGAAACGTTTTTTGCACAGACTCTTTCGTATGGCGACGTGATCCGTCACAATTAGGTCATCGAGTCACGCGCTAAAATTCAGCAACCTGTCAAGTTGAACCGATGGGCTGAATGAGCGAAAGTAGGTCCGTTTTCATGCAAACAAAGGTGTATAATCCAGGTTCAGAAAGTAAAAGTCCATCTCAGGATATTGTTCCAGCCACAAAAGACCTGGCAGCTGACACTATTCTTCAGCTGGGTGGTAAAACTAACAAGTCAAATCTGCTGACAGGAGTTTACGGTTGGAATGAAAACATGGTAGGATTTTTACTTTCTGACCCCTGGATTATACACCTCTGCATGCTAATGTATTCATGAGCAGGTGAAAAGGTCCTGTCATTTCAGGGATGTCGAACACTATTCGACAAGGGTAATTAACCAATCAGATTGCGGAAAACACCAACTATTGGTTTACAATTATAATTCCATACGGAGCTAGTGCCGGCTACTGTACCCGCACCAAAGTCAAAAGACTGTCATTTCTCTCGGGAGCTAACCTGTTGTCCAGATGGCAGACCTGCGAGTTCGGTCGGGAACGGAATGGAGATTTCCCTGGATCCAGTCTGATATTATTTATTGACTCTTGTAGCCTTTTGGCAACGCTGCTCAGACCATCGTCTGAAAGTGAGAGTTAATGTTCACTGGATATTCTGTTACGAAAGCCATCGGGTTTTAATGGAATACATTTGGAACATGTAGAAGCTCTTTTCACAACGGATTAGATGCATTAGAAGAGTTAGAAGCTGTGGATAATTCGAGGAATTGAGGCAGTTTACGTGTGGAGGATTCCGTAGCTAAACGGGATGGCAGAGAAAAGCGCAGCCGCGCGTGATGACCAAAAGAGGGCGCCAAAGCCCACAGAAAGGCTGTAGAGAAAATCAACCGGCAGAAAGGAGAAATAAAGAGAAAATTGGCTCAATTAACCAGGCAAAAGAATGACTCAGGAAAATGAAGGTAATGTTAAATTCATAAAGATGAAGCATTGCTGATTTTTGAAAAATACTTTGGAGAGTACAAAAGGCTCAATGAACAATTTTGTGAATTAATGGATGAAGAAGAAATTCAATCAGATCAAGACGTTTTTGAGACAAGGCATTCAGAATTCAAGCAGTTCTTACAAGAAATGAATAGGTGGATTTCAGATGTGCTTAGAGACCCTCAAGAAGAGGAAGAAGGTATTTGGCCACAGGATAGTGCATGCAAGTCCAAATCAGTTGTAAGCCGTACATCCAGCATTAATTCTGCAAAGCTAAACATCTAAGAAGAACACAGAGCACTATTAGAAAGAGCTGCTGCAATGAAAAAGAAAGAAATGCTTGAGCAGAGGGAAATCTGCCTGAGATTAAAGAAAGAGCAGTAGGAAATGAACTTGCTGCTTCAGATGCCAGATTGAAGGTGTATGAGGAATTTGAAGATCCTCATGAGTCAATGGATGATCTCCGTAATATACTGCCAAGATTTAAAGCAGAACCCTGGGCTTGTAGACATGAAAAGCATCAAGTTACCAGTGGTTACGTGCATCATGGAGCTCGTGAGCTTTCTCTTGCTTTCAACCCAAAGCCAGCTGTGCAATTTGGTGCTTCAGACAGAAGAAAGCCATTGTCAAGTTTTGGTGCTGCCAGCAGTACCCCGCGTCCTGATCGCCATGACCACATGGATACGTCTACAGACAACCTACATGAAGTGCTGCAGCGGCAAAGTGAAGTCACTGAGATGCTCATTAAACAGCATAGTTTGTCCCAACTCCCTCAGAGACCTACCAACATTTACTGGAGACCCTCTGACGTATAGATCCTTCATTAGTGCCTTCGAACATGCAAACCATAGCAAGACAGACAGCTATCAAGATCGGTTGTACTACCTTGAACAGTTCACAAGGGGAGAGCCGTTTGATCTCATTTGTAGCTGTGAGCGCATGAGACCAGACAAGGCTTACAGAGAAGCTAGAGCATTACTCGATTGTCACTATGGAGATGAACTGACCATCGCCACAGCGTATATCAAGAAGGCAATGGAATGGCCTCAGATAAAGCCTGAAGACAGAAAAGGATTGAATACCTTTGCAATTTTCTTGATTGGATGTTGTAACACAGTGAATGATGTGGATTACATGGACAAAACGAATAATCCCACCAACATGAAGTGCATTATATCCAAGCTTCCATTCAAACTGAAGGAAAGATGGAGGAGCTATGCTTATGACATACAAGAAAAAAGAGGAAAAAGAGCCAGATTTCCTGACTTTGTGGAGTTTGTTTACCATCAAGCAAAAGTCGCAAATGATCCACTGTTTGGAGATATCCTAGACTCCACCTTTGGAAATCAGACAAGCAAGAAAGAAACCAAGCCCTGTGAAAACTGAGTCCAAGAGAAGCAGCTTTGCTGTGAATGTATCTACCACAGAGAAGGATGCCGGTAAAGGTAAGTCAGAGAAGAAAACAGCCACAATTAAGTCTGCTAATGTTTTCCAAAGTCCCTGTCTTTACTTTCAGAAGAACCACGCACTGAATGTGTGCAACAAGATCACAGACGAACCTTTCAAAGAAAGAATACAGTTCTTGAAAACAAATTGTCTTTGCTTCAGCTGCCTGACAGCAGGTCACTTAGCCAAGGACTGCAGGAAGAAAGTTTCATGCCCAGAGTGCTTCCGCAAACACCCAGCTATCCTGCATGTGGCCAAAGAAGACGCCGCATCGGCCCAGAACAGCGCAGATGACAGTTCACAAGGCACAGGAGAAGTCAGAAGTGCTCTCGTATCTGCGGGCTGTAGCAGAGCAGACCACACTGGGGCCGGGAATCGTGAGACTATACTGCCCATTGCACTTGTGTAGATAAAGCACAAAAAAGGCACAAAGATGGTCAAGACCTATGCATTCCTATATCCAGAAAGCACAGCGACTTTCTGCACTGAAGCCTTAGTGAACCAGTTCAACCTAGGAGGCAGAAACACAGAGTTCCTTCTCCGCGCCATAGTACAAGAGCAGAGAGTGAGTAGCTATGTGCTCAGTGATTTAGAGGAGTGTGGCTTAGAGGAGCAAGAATACATTCAGCTGCCCAGTGTGTATATTCAGCCAGATTTACCTGTGAAGAAAGCTAACATACCATAAGAGACAGATTTGATGAAGTGGCCTTGCCTGAGTTGGGTCCATCTCCCAAAACTTGAAGCAGAAATTGGCTTTCTCATTGGCGCCAATGCATATAAAGCCATGGAACCATGGGAGAATATTAGTAGCCAGAATGATGGACCGTACGCCGTGAAAAAACAGCGCTTGTTTTGGTTGTCAATGGGCCAATTAGCAGATGTCAAGAGAAAGAGTCAGATGATGACGAAAGGCCAAGTTTTCTTGTCAACCACATCTCTGTGATGAACATTGGAGACATGTTGATAATGCACTACAATGCCGATTTCCCTGAAAAATGGTGTGAGGACAAACGAGAAGACTCTCAACATGACAAGCAGTTCATGCATGCTGTGACTACATCAGCACAGCTCGTTGATGGTCACTATTGCATCAAGCTGCCTCTGAAAGATGACAAGGTGAAGATGCCATGCAACTGTGGTATTGCTGAACAGAGACTTAACTCCTTGAAGAGGACGTTCAATAGGAACCCAGACTTCTTTCAGGAGTAGTACCCTCATGAACAAAATACTGAGGAAAGGCTATGAAACAAGAGTTCCAGAAGAGCAGTTGAGTCGCTATGATGTGTGGTTCATCCTGCACCACGGGGTGTATCATCTGAAAAAGAGAAAGCTGTGAGTAGTCTTTGACAGCGCAGCAAGGTATCAAGGCATGTCATTGAATAATCAATTGTTGTAATGGCCTGACCAAACAAACACCCTCATCAGAGTGTTGAAGAGATTTAGACAGGAGCCCATCGCCATGATGGCAGATATCGAGCCTATGCTCGATCAGGTGCGGGTTCCAGACACAGACACTGATCTGCTATGCTTTCTGTGGTGGCCAGGCGGCAATGTGAACAGAGAAGCAGCTGAGTACAGAATGTGCGTGCATCTGTTTGGTGTTACATCATCCCCCACTTGTGCGTTGTATGCATTGAGAAAAACGGCAGAAGATGCAGCAACTGAAACCACACTAGAGGCCACACAGCCTGTCCTCAAAAACTTCCATGTTGACGCCTGCTTGAAGTCAGTAGACACAGAAGATCAGGTAAAGGTGGGTTCCACTTGACCTAGTGGATCAGCAGCAGTAGAGCCCTGCTGTGCTCCATCCCTGGCTACGAACGAGCAGATGAAGTTAAAGATCTTGAATTGGAGAACAACAAACTACCTGTGGAACGAGCACTAGGCGTGCAGTGGTGCACTAGTTCAAGATACGCCTTCCAGGCAAACCGTGCACAAGACAAGGCATCTTATCTGTTGTCAGTTTGGTGTACGATCCAATACGCTTTCTAGCGCCTCTCCTCTCACCCATCAAGCTCATTCTGAGAGATCTCTGCAAAGGGAAAAGTGGCAGGGATGAATAGATCCATAACAAACCATAAAAAACATGGCTGAGGTGGCTAACAGACTTCTACAAGCTTTCAAAACTGTAAGCCAGCAGATGTTTCAAGTTTGCCACGTTTTGGCCAACTAAGACTGCCCAGATCCACATTTTTTCTGACGCCAGTCAAGATGGATATGGCGTTGTGTCGTATCTCGTCTACGAATTGCCAAGGTGAGAAACACGTATCCTTCCTGATAGGAAAGTCTAGAGTCACTTCGCTCAAACAGATCACGATTCCTAGAATAGAGTTGACAGCAGCGTTGGTTACAGTCAAGATTGATCGGAAAGCTTGCACATTCAACGGAAGTCCCGCCTCCCGGCTCATTCCCAGACACTAATAAAGTTTTTGAGAGAAGGGAGAAGACTTTTTTAAAAACTTTATTAGTGGCTGGGAACGAGCTGGGAGGCTGGAATTCCATTGAATGTGCCTGCTTACTTGAAGCATAACTGTGGTATTTGATTCTTTTCAGCGAAAAATAACCATGTTTCTAGAGTTCTGAGGATACGAGTGGACAAAGCAGAGTTGTATTATACTGGACAATGCGTTTGACGATGGTTTGAAAGTTTGTCAACAGATGTTTTGTGGACATTTTCCCGTAGCTACTGGGTGACCCTATTTGCTTCCAGCAAAAAAGGAATTAGGATAATTTTTCAAAACTCTCCAGTGGCCATAAAGTTGCGCCAGGTGCAAAACAACTTCATCTGCTCAAGACATCTAATGGTGAGTAGTTGATATACAAATTATAATTTTTGGGTGGACTATCCCTTTAAGTAACCTTAGCCACCCACCACCCTTAATAGGTAAAGAGGAAAAGATTCCTGCAACTAAGGGTTAAATGCATTCATCCACTGAAGATTCTCAAGGAAGTCTTAGGCGCCCACCATAGACATCCTCGGAGAACAATGTAAAACGAATATATGCACCAGTGCCTGGGCGCACCTGAATTTAATCTTCTGTTTGAGAATGTGCTCCATCCAGGCCTCCATAAATGCAGTCATCGCCTCAGTCAGAACCGGGATCCTCGCCTCATCTGGCAGAGGCCGCACCCCTTCCAGCACCTGACCAATCGTATTCTGCGCTGCAAAGGCTGCATAGTCGCTTGGGTTGCTCGGCAACTCTGTGTTCAGAAAGACAGGGACAGGGACAATATAAGTGTGGGAATATAGGCACAATTACTCACGCATGCATGAAAACCGCACACCCATGACCACATCACCCCCGTCCTGAAAAACCTCCTCTGGCTCTTTGCCCCGTAATGAACTCACTTCAAACAGCTCCTTATCACAGATGAAGGCGTCCACAACCAGGCTCCCCCTTATCTGACTGAGTACCCCCACACTCCCACCCACAGCCTCCGGTCAGCTGACACCAACCTCCAGTCTACCACAACGCCATCGGGACCAAACACTGAACCAGGGGGGACAGGGCTTTTCATCTGCGGCTCCCTCTCTCTGGAGCTCTCTCCCAGAGGACACAAAGGACTCTCACTCTCCGCTTTCAAAAAGATTCCTCAGAACACTCCCCCTTAAAGCTGCCTACAATCTCGACCACCGTTTTCCTCTTAATTCTCATTTTATTTCGTCTTTTCTCACGGATTCTTTGTAATCCCAATTTTTGTTGTTTGTATTACTCTGATGTTTCCCTATGTAAAGCAACTTTGAGTATTTAGAAAAGTGCTACATAAGTATTATTATGATTATTATTATTATTGCATAAGTAGAGTAGTGATCTCTGTGATTGAAAACTGAATGCAGGGTGGACCAAGCCCTTTCTGTGACTGAGAGCCAAGGTCTGTGATGGCCAGGCCTCCATATTTAACACTATAGTGCAGTCTTTCAAATTCACTCTCTACAGGGCTGTTCACCCATTTTAAAGCCCTCAGTGCTGTACATATACTTTGCACACAACAGCGTACCCTTTTTTACACTTTAAAGGCTATCTCCCTATTCAATGGTCTCCAGTGTTTTCTACCTGCTTTGCAGGTAATTCGCCAGTATTTTCCCGAGGGCATGGTCTGCTCGAAGATTTCTTCAGCCATCTTCTTACAATCCTTGGAGAAGATCCTCAGAACCAGCTCTGAGAAGTTCTGAAAAATCACAGACACAACAACTCATAGATCAGAAACATCAAAGGCAAATCCACCGCAAAGCGATGAGGGTGTTTACATGCATGCGAATAACCTGATCTCGCACTGATTCTGAATATCATCATATTAATCAAGAGACATGAAGACAGAAAAATTGAAGAGCCAATATTATGCCCATTTCTCTGTTTACTATTTTCATTTTTGCTGTCTATTTACAAATATTTGCATATTTTGTGGTAAAAAAAATTATTAGATCTAATTACAGCTGTGCAAACCATGTGTGCAACACCCCAGGTTAACTCAGGCTGAAACAAGCCATTTTAGCCTCTGTCTTGTTAGGCCTCCCTCCCTGACACCCTACTCAGTTGTGATTGGCCAACTGCTGTTCAGGAAACATTTGTCAGTAAAATCAATGGAACACAGTCGCTCAAAAAGTAGACTACAGCCTTGGTAAGCTGCATTTATAGGCTGCTATGCCTTCGTAAGCTGTTCCATTGCAAAAGCGCCATTAAATACAGCCGAGAAATGTAACCTTCATTTTGCCTATCATCAGATGAATTTGTCGACATGAAAATGGTATGTAAAAGAGTTGACGATTCCGTCTAAAATCAGACAAGATGAAGATCAAAGTAAATTTTTATGATATTCAAGTTCCAACATAATTTTCCCACACTATGATTCACTGGGGTCTCCAATTTAGCTAATTGCCCCCAAAAAGGGTAAATAATCCTTCTAGATAATTTAATTATGAATGAATGAACCTTTAGTTTAATACTAAATGCATATGAATTGTCAAAAAGTACAGACATTTGGCCTGAGAATTCTTTTGGTTTTGACAATTCCACAGGCTGGCCTCAACACTGAAAAGGATTAAAACACTGGTACCCTATATCACTGATCTAAAAGATAAATACTCAACCTGTGAATTACAAATGGGCAACAGTGTGACACAATGGTCCCGAAGCAAGGGCATAAAATACAGCAGACCTGATTTCCCAGTGTTGGCAATAAACATAGATACTGTAACAGAAACTGCACAGCGGTTGAACCACTGAAAAGGCATGAAATGAAGCATATTCCAGTCCATGAAAGAGTGCCACAGCACCTTTCAATGGGAAGATAAGTCTGCAAAAAACATATGTGCTGGTCTGTGTGTGAACTGAACATCTAACCTGTAGGTTTTTGACTCCACAGGTCAACTGGGATGTCTGCCACACAATAGGGGAAACCTTGCAGTTGCCATCCTGGTCCAATGTCCCCAGACACTGTGCCAGACTCTCCATTGCTGCCTTCAGAACCTGGAGCACCAACACAAAGTTAGAGTGATCAACAATAAATAATGTTGAATGCTATGGCACTTAGTGCATGCCCACACTGATCAACTCTCCCCTGTGAAACAGCAATTTTTCAACCTTAAAACTGCTCAAATTTCTGAGAACCCATCTCAACGCCATTTGATAAGGGGACTACAATCTCTATAGGGCCATAGTCTGGGCGAATATCAATTTTGGTTAAGCTAGGACACACTATTACTGTGACTTAGCCCAAAAAATGAACTTGGATTTCACTTCCAACTATGTAGGGCAAAGTTTCATTAGCCTACAGTGGTTAGTAACTTTCCAAATTCTTTCCTTTGCTCCCAGAACTTATCCCATGTGGTTATTACCTTGAGGTCCCCTTGAGTGACCAGTAGAAACTTATTAAGGTCCCAAGAGCAGAGGAACTGATAGGCTTTGGCCATAACCCAGAAGGCAGAGCTATGGACAGTGACAACGGCCCGACTGAGCAGCAACATCTGAAGGGAGCGCAGGGTCCTTGTGTCCAAGATCTCAGTGCTGCCCCCTACAGAAATATAAATAAGCATACTCACATTTCCCATACATTCACAACATCTCCTTCTGAGGCCAGATCGGTACTTAGCATCATGAACATTAGCCTTCACACAAAGTAACAATTAATTCTCTGTCCCGCACTAAACTGAACATCGTAGTAGCTTCCCACTAACAAAATCATGGTTTCCACTTTGAGTGGGGAACCTGCTGGTGGCTAATCCAATCAGGTCAGCCATGATGAAAATAGCAATAGATAACACCTTAAGAGAAAAATTAAGTTTTCATTGAAGTAGGTTCTAGGTCAGAGAAAGGATTTTTTTCATACTGTTGGATACATATTCTATATCTGCAGGTTGCAGCACTTCACTGAAGTTACGTCACACTCATATTGAGAGATATATTCAAACCCAGGAAGTCAAATTTTCCACAGCATTACATCAAATTGAAATTATCTAGATCTTATACATAATTTTATACCCATCCATGCATTATCTATATCGCTTCTTCCTCATTAGGGTTGGGTAGGAGCTGGAGCCTATCCCAGCTAACTATGGGCGAAACACAATACAAGGTAGTGAATACTACCCTACAGCCTATAGTCAGCGCTTCTCCGACAATGTAATTCTGACAGGAAGTTTCCCATTTTGTCTATTGTGAGTATCCCATGTTGGTCTCAGAATCTTGTTCACAGCATGTGGGGTGAACCCCGGCCGAATAGGCTGGCGCAGCCTCCCTCTGTACACTACGTAATCCTGTGCTGAACTACAATTCCCAGAACTGGTTACTAGAAGGCATAGCCTGCACTGTCATCAGCTATGCCACCTGACTCACTGACAGAGAATGTTGAATCAGTAAACAGAACAGTTGATATTGTTCGTCGGATCACCTGACAAGGCATTGGAGTTGGAAATGCTTTGGGGTTTAAATAATAAAAAAAAAAAAGCAGTAATGCAGGCCTAAGCAGATATAATCATCCCGATCATGAGCTTTCACATTTTCTTTCAACCCGTGCAGTGACGTAAAATGTAAGGCTACGGTATCAGGATGGTCTTACCAGGTAAATACCAGCCAAATCCTCCTTAAAAAATGCATGAAGAGTCAAGGTCAAATGATTGTTACCATTTATTAAGAATGTAGTGTATTTTTGAATTCTGAGAGATCAAAAAGGGGCCAAATGCATTGTGATAATTGTCAAACACTCAAGACATGGCAGAGAAGAGAGGACAGGGATTACCTGAGTGCTTCAAGCATTTGAGGGAGGTGTGTAATGGAGGGATGAGATGGAGAAGGTGCTCTGCAGTGGGAGTCCTGTCAGCAGGGTTCCCCTCCTCAGAATAAGGAAGACATTTATCCTTCGCTCCTGTGGCCAAAGACCTACACAAAACTGCAACACAAACACAGGAGCATGAACACTTTTTAATCCGGTCACAAACATACATACACGCACAAACGACCCCAATGATTAAAGATAAATCGGAATTATTTCTCGAAGACCGCCTTCCCAAGCGTGGTAATACGCCCACATAGCAGCTGTGTCATAGCAGCTCTTCTATTTCTATTTATAAAATTCCCCTATGATATCTGGCTCAGGTCCAGCAGCTAATTTAAAATTGAGGAATTCACTGATATGGTTGTCTATATTGTTCTACTCCCTCTCCCCCAGTTACATTTTTTCCCTTTAGCTCAATCTCATCTAGTTTGCTTACACAAACACATAAACACAGACTCACACACACATACTTTGTGAGGCTGAAATCTCTCAGCTTGTCGATGGCTATGCTTACCGTCATCCCACTGACTGAATGCTGCTTTGCAGATGATCTGCATCACAAGATTATTCAGCGAGCCTTCACATTCAACAGGGAGCGAAACTAGAACAGATGGGTACATGCACAAAATCAGACAAATCTCTCAAATGTCATTTCATTTGATTATCATGTTTACCGGTGTCTGGACAGATTGAAAGGCCCACAGCATCTTCACACCTGCAACATCATATCAACTCTCTGCAATAGCAGCTACAGAGCATTGCCAACTATGGGACTGGTTGAAGAGCAACACAAAAATATTTCCACATAAAGAGCAGTGACCCTCCACAACATTTAAAAGGCATGTTGTGCAGGATTTCTTTCCTTGGTCATTTATTTGTTTACAGTAAAAAGGCAGTTCCTCACTTCATTCTGAAGCCTGGAACACCATCACGATAATAGTGCTCATATTATTTTTCTGTGGATCATATTAGGGAGCTTCGTAATCTTGCGCTGCCAACTGCTGGAATTGCTTAACTTTCAAAAAGACAGTTAGTAGCTGCATTCATGCCAGTTACAAAATCAAACATTTTAAAATGCTTTCGCCTCTTACAGTAAAACTCATATATAACAATCTCGTGGTGGCTGGTAAGTTGAAATCCCTCAATTTTGGGAAAACAAAGGTCACCAAGGTCAGAGTTGTCATTTTGATAGACTTATATTACTGGAAGTGTGATACACAGCCTAAATCTGATTGCAGTTTGGGAAATTCAGGTCCTCTTAAGGTGTTATGGCAAGTTTCAATGAATTAGCTTTATGGGAATGCATAATGGCATAAAAACGCAATGAAATAGCAAGCCACTCACAAATGACCTTTGACCCTATAAGTTGAAGGGCCATAACGCAGTGAAAAATGTGTTGACCTAATTAAAAAAAAAAATAAAAATTTTATCTGATGATAAACAGCAATTAATTTTTTTTTCAGATTGTTTTGAAGGAGCCCAGTTCTGACCACTAGACCAGCTGATATGGAACAACCCCAAACGATTTTGTGAAAATGAATATGCAAATTAGATTACTGCCTTTTCATTTTAATTTTCACACCAATAACACATACATATGCGGAGCATTATAATGGTACTGTGGAATAACATTTTTATTTTCAAGTTTCCATTGTCATTTTTGTACAGTCCCCAACAGGCTTCCGTACTCACCCCTCGAATAGAGAGCAGAGTTATTCGTACCTTTTCGGCAGGCACTGCGGAGCTCTGTGACGAGCAGAAAAACGGTTTGATCCCTGCACTGATTAACACTTTCCAGAGCGCTGCTGTGAGTGGGATAGTACAGCAGAGTGAGGAGAGTTCTGTAAAATTCCTTCCACAGAAGATGTCTATACTGGTTAGCCAATGCCGCACAAGCACCAGACTTCCTTGTGTCCCTCCACTGGACAGACTTGCACCTCCTGGTATCATGTCCATCCTGAGCCCCACTGCATGGAGGATGATGTCCTCGAGCGCAGTCAGCCATGTGGGAAAGGTCTGCCAGAGGTTGGCTCGGGACCTTATGCAACTGTAGAATAGTGGATGACAGCAAGGCCCGGAGAATTCTCTCTATAAACTTTGCATCTTCTTTGACAAACGCAGTCAGGGGACAAGAGGCTCCTGCAGGAACTGAGGCCTCCACCTGTGGAGGAGCGAGAACAGACGAGGAAGTCCAATCAAACTGCTCCCAGTTTGACCTCAGAGAGGAGGGGCAGAGGAGGGGGAAGGGCCTTCTCCAACCAGCAGCCCATTGGTGGAGAGCCTTAGCAGCTGCCCGGCCCCTGTGCTCCGCCAAGACATGAAGAAGCCTGGTAGCCGTAACAGGAGCAGGGCAGAATCTTTCTCCCAACTGACTGCCTCGCTCAGCAACAACATTATTGAAGATCTCCAACCCTGCAAGAGTGTCCTCGAGGGCTCTGGCAGAGAGGTCTTCCGGAGTGGCCCATGCCAGGGAAGCCACAGCTGCTTCAAGGTACTTGTGCGTCAGAACTAGGGCTTGTAGCCCCAGTAGCGTCAGCGTCTGATGCACCGAGGCTGCAGTCCTGGAGCTCCAAAAGGAGGCAGACCTCAGCCAGCGTTCAGCGCGGGCCTTGGCTCGGAGGTGACCCCAGTGGCCCAGGTGCACCCGCAGTTCCTCGCACAAAGCCTCCACGCTGTACCCCCACGGAGAGCACTGGCTCCGTCCCTCGACGTCCGGCAAGGTTCGATTCCGCTCGATTAGGCTGGCTAGGTGTGAGATGAAGGTGGAGGCGGCCTGGCAGCGACGTATAAACTCATGAAAGAAGAGAAGCCGGGCCCGGTCCTCCAGCAGGGTCTGCAGCCGAGCGTAGTGCTGGCCAAAGGAAGCCGTCACTGGGTGGTGCTGGAAATCCCAATGTTCCGAGGACGAAACCCTGACACACCTGCACTGCACACCTGAGGGTGTGTATTGCACCTGCCATTGGTCGGCCAGTTCACACACGCACAGCTCTAGCTGCTGCAGGCGGCGAGAGGAATGGGATGTCAGGTTTTGGTATGAGACAAAGGAGTCCCCATTTTCCGGTGGAGAAGCATCATCATCGGACTTCTGTTTGAGCAGCCAGCAAAGCCCTGGATTCAGCCTAGTCCGCAATAGGGCCTCCACCTTCTGCAGGGACCAGGAGAAGGGACTCTGCGCCGATGGAGCTGGACCAGGAGAGGGGGAGGCGATGAGAGGCAGGACAGACAAAGAGAACTAAAACATGCACTCTGCTCTGAGCCAGAAAATTACAAATGAGGATGTCTCTTAATCTCTTCATGTAATCATAATATGCATTGAGATAAAAATCCAAAAAGCAAAAGCAAGTTCATTTCTTCAATTGCTGGGACAGAATAAAATTACATTTCTACTTGGCTAGTCAGAGGTCCTATGAAGAAGGCAATAAAGATTCCGTGGCAGGACCTGAAACAGACAGATCACGCTGAATAACCTTTTTTAAACATCTGAGTGAAAGTAGTTGTAAAAGGAGTTGGCTATATTTTCTCCATGGAAGATTGAAATACAGACGTTACGTGGAGCAGGATTTAATTCTGACTGAAAAAATAACCATCAGTTTTCAATAACAACAATGAATCAAGATTGAAAGATAGATAATACAGAGTTACACTTTACTGAGAAAAATGATTACTATTTGCTATGTCAAGAATTGACAATAACTAACTAGCTAGCTGGTAATCAAATGACACATCTTCTACGTACTATGTGTTGGTGGCATGCCGCTTGTTCTTGGTCTCGACACACTAATGTTAGCCATCATGGATTCAGGGGTTAGACTGGGCCGGCCTGTATGGTGCTCAGTCCATACAGGAAGGTTATAGAGTTCAGACCCAGCACATAGGCTGAACTTTAACGCTACGTCCTGGTTGCGCTCCTGTGGCTAGCTTTTCGGGGGTATCCATGGCGCGCCAAGCCAATTTATTAGCAAACTTGTTACCCACATTGATTAATTTTGCCACTAATACAAATAAATAAAGTCATTCTTGCTAAAAAAAATAAAAATTCCAGTGCAAAAAGGCATCACGTTCATCATACACATGAAATACATGAACAATCTGACAGATAAGTTAAGGTTCACTCTGCTCTGAAATGTAATCTTACCTTCAGGACACTCAGAATGTCCCTCTGTGTCCAAGACAGATGGATTCCTCTGGCTCCCCAGGGGCGGTGACCCATCGCAGCTCTCTGTCATCTCAGCACTGGCCAGAACCAGGCCCAAGTTTAGAACCAGATCGCTCCATATTCCACATCCCTGACAACAAATCAAAACAATCAGGCAGTGTCCCGATTTACTGGTAGTAAAATCTCTTTCAGACAAAGTCCCATATCCTTTCAAGACAGTTTCTCTGGTCAGCAAAGAAGGACGGAATTTGATGGATGCCAGCACATCAGGTTATTAAGTCTTCCCCTACCACCCTGCATTTCGGAAATTCATGACTTGGCTCCAAGAACACAACTGATGTAATTTGCGCAATGAGTTGCCGATGCCTTCCGAGCATTATCCATGCACTGCCGAATGAAAAAGGTTTATTGCGGCTAGGTTACCTGTTTGTCCAAAAATAAAAACACTATTTCATGTTTAGTTATACTAAGACTAACCGTTTTTGCCATGAATGGGCAAATGTTTAGAAAACCATTGCATGTGACCTTTAAAGCAAATTCTCTCACCAGTTCACGTATAGTAGGCGTGCAGGGAGAACCAATTCACGGCCACGCCGACACCTTTTTTTTTAAATGAAAAGAACAAGAGGAACAGCGGAATAATAATTAAAAAATGAAGAAAAAATAATAAGACAGTTTTAAGGCTTATAACCTCAGATGAATAATAATACATAAGTGCATGCATAAATTCATTAATCAAATAATTATCATGCATATAGGGGGTTTAAATCAAGCTTATAAGTTACTAAGTGGAAAAATGCTTATATATATATATATATATATATATATATATATATATATGCTTTAAAAATGCTTTAATAAATCATATAACTTTTGTTGTTTTGGACCTTTTAAAATTTTTGTAAATACAGTTTAAATTCGCATAAAAAGATATTGAACCTGGGGGATAATTTTTTACTCTGTACTTATGGATGAAAAAATTTTAAAGGGAAACAATTTCACTTTGGAGCTAAATTTAGAAATCTAATCAATGGTCTATATCATAACATCAGCAGCTGTGTAAAATTACCCAACGGCACCTCCCCAAGCTTCAAGGTGAAAGTGGGTGCCCAATATCACCATTTTTATTCATTTTAGCAACTGAAATGTTAGCAATTTATCTTAAGAACTGTGATAGTATACAAAAATTGAGTGTGTTCGACTCATGATAATGATATTATCATTCGCCAATTGGCAGACGACACAACCTTTTTTTTTTAAAGATAAACACATAATTTCAGTAACTGTTGAAAAAATACAAAACTTTTCTAAAGCTTCAGGATTAATATTAAATCTTTAAAAAGTGAGCCATTTGCTATACATGACTCTTCACTGACAGATATCTGCAACATTCCAGTGAAATCAGAAATCAAATACTTCATATAGGAATAGGAATTTACCTGACCAAGAACCAAAAACAAAATCAGCCTCTCAATGCGGACAACAAAATTAAGGAGTGTAAATCCAAACTAAATTTATGGCTACAGAGAGATCTGTCAATACTTAGACGCATTTATTTGACCAAGATGGAATGTTTATCAAGATGCATTTACCCAGCCTACTCCAACGCTATCCCAAACAAGTTAATTAAATTCATCAACCAAATTAATTTTTATTTTATTTGGAGAAATAGACCACACTATTTAAGAAAAGGCAGCATGGTTAAATACATAAAGGATGGGGTACTCAAAGTAATTGATTTTGATTGTCTCAGTGTTACCCTGAAAATAAACTGGATAAAGTCCTGGATCAATCATAGCAACTCCTTCTGGTACTACATTCGAAATCACTTGTTCAAAAAAATTGGAGGATTGGACTTTCTACTCAGGTAAGGACGGATTTTAATGTTGACAAATTACCTATATCACTATCTGAGTTTCACAAACCAATATTGTTGTACTGGAAAATGCTTTATATGCATAATTTTCGCCCCATACCACTGTGATCTGGAATAACAGAAATGTGTTGTATCGAAATAAATCCTTATTTTTTGAACATTGGTCTGAGAGGAATATAAAAGCCAGCATATGTGATGGTATGGGAGTGTATTAGTGCCCAAGGCATGGGCAACTTACACATATGTGAAGGCACCATTAATGCTGAAAGGTACATACAGGTTTTGGAGCAACATATGTTGCCATCCAAGCAACGTCTTTTTCATGGACGCCCCAGCTTATTTCAGCAAGACAATGCCAAGCCACATTCTGCACGTGTTACAACAGCATGGCTCCGTAGTAAAAGACTGCGGGTACTAGACTGGCCTGCCTGTAGTCCAGACCTGTCTCCCATTGAAAATGTGTGGCACATTATGAAGCGTAAAATACAACAACGGAGACTCTGGACTGTTGAACAACTTAAGCTGTACATCAAGCAAGAATGGGAAACAGTTCCACCTGAACAGCTTCAAAAATTGGTCTCCTCAGTTCCCAAACCTTTACTGAGTGTCGTTAAAAGGAAACATTGCACATATGACAGAAGTGACAGAGTCTGGAGACGCTGTGGAGAACGTTCTGCTGCCTGCAACACCTTCCAGCATGACCAGTTTGGCAGTGGGTCAGCAATGGTGTGGGGTGGCATTTCTTTGGGGGGCTGCACAGCCCTCCATGTGCTCGCCAGAGGTAGCCTGACTGCCATTAGGTACCGAGATCAGATCCTTAGACCCCTTGTGAGACCAGATGCTGGTGCAGTTGGCCCTGGGTTCCTCCTAATGCAAGACAATGCTAGACCTCATGTGGTTGGAGTGTGTCAGCAGTTCCTGCAAGACGAAGGCATTGGTGCTATGGACTGGCCCGCCCGTTCCCCAGACCTGAATCCAATTGAGCACATCTGGGACATCATGTCTCGCTCCATCCACCTACACCACGTTGCACCACAGACTGTCCAGGAGTTGGTGGATGCTTTAGTCCAGGTCTGGAAGGAGATCCCTCAGAAGACCATCTACCACCTCATCAGGAGCATGCCCAGGCATTGTAGGGAGGTCATACAGGCACGTGGAGGCCACACACACTACTGAGCCTCATTTTGACTTGTTTTAAGGACATTACATCAAAGCCTGGATCAGCCTGTAGAGTGTTTTTCCACTTTAACTTTGAGTGTGACTCCAAATCCAGACCTCCATGTGTTAATAAATTTGATTTCCATTGATAATTTTTGTGTGATTTTGTTGTCAGCACATTCAACTATGAAAAGAACAAAGTATTTAATAAGAATATTTCATTCATTCAGATCAAGGATGTGTTATTTTAGAGTTCCCTTTATTTTTTGAGCAGTGTAATATTTGGTATGGTCTTAACTAGCAAAAAGTAAGAGCGGCCACGTCGATATCGTGCATGCGAGGGATACACCACTCCCTTACCGCAGAATGACTTTACAGTGATCACTCTACTGTTGTTAGAGAACCATTACAACACCACCCTTGAAAACACAGGCTCAAGCTGCTTTCACACCGGACGCGAAACGAATTTTTCGCACGACAGATGACATTCGAAGTCAATGCAAAGATTCGCGTCTTTGCATTGACTTTGAATGTCATCTGTCGTGCGAAAAATTCGTTTCGCGTCCGGTGTGAAAGCAGCTTCGCGGCTGTGTAGCCAGAAAATTTCCCCGACAGTCAACGATTGCCAGAAAACTCCAGCTGCGATGTATCCAAGACAAATTACGTACTTGCCTGTCCGAAGAAGAGGTGGTAGAGATTCAACCTTCATGAGTGAAGAGCGGATTACATACAGCAGCTGTATCGGCTCCAGAGCGGACTGCTCCAATAGGTCGTCTCGGTGCCCATTCTGAAGCAAACACTGTTTAGTTACAGGCATCCTTAATCTTCAGGGAACTCGAATGTAACTCATCTTTGGTGACGATAAGTTACTTTTCTCCAGGATCAGGAAACCAGTTCGACTAATTTGCCCTGGCTCAGCCTGATGCTAATATTGTTGGAGAAAATATTGCTTTTGTACAATTTATTTAATGTCTACTGTAATTACATGAGTGCCGTCATCATCCCCGTGAACCATCGATCGATAGTACTCCCTCTAGTCATTGTGTCGTTCACTTAGCGCAGGCCTAACTTTAATAAATATCCACTACTCTAGTAACTCTTATTTCGCGTAACGTTACGCCATCGCTGCGCACACTTCTGGTATCAAGTCAGCTGCCTCGCTAAGTAACTTATACGGAGTTGACGTGAGGCAACGTTAACAACGCCAAATCCGCTAGGAAAACATAGTGATAGTTAAAAGCGATGTTACATTTCCAAACGTTTAGCTCTGATGTCAGGATTAAGCTGTGATACAACCAAACAAGCGAGGTGAATCAGAGGGGTGTACTACAAGGCAAGATCAGTTGGGGAACAATGGGATGAGGTTATGGCCAGGATTGTGGTGGGCAGTGAGCTCTCCTTTACCCTTCTCTGGTTAAGCCAGTTGACGGGTTACCGAGCCATAACACGCAAGGAAAGCTTGGCTAATGTTGAACTTGCATCGTAGTACACCTCTAAGGAAAATTAAGTTAGATTTGGCGAGCTAAAGTAACATATTTTGAAAAGTCAACGACTAGCGACTCCACGGACAAGTAGACGTTATAAGCTGTAGCTGACTAGCAACGATGTTGTAGCGTTAGTAGGAAACACGTAATTAGCGAGCAAGCTAGTAAGCGTTAATTTCCGCATTTTGGGTCGTGAGGGGCAACCAACGGGACGTAGTACATCACATGACACATTGCAGCCAGTGAATGTGCAGCTAAAGATACTTGAGTCCGAATGACAAGATTGTCTTTACAAAGACTGAGGCCCGTATGACAAGATAATGCGCAACATTGGGTGCATCGCAAAGCGTAGGCTGCACTCCTAGTGGGCTGTATGTACAGGGGTCGTCACTCAATTCCACCCGCAAAACAAACATTTAGGGTAAGGGACAAGGTTGAATTAAGGGTTAGTTTTAGGGCTAGGTTTAGGGTTAGGGCTGAGAGTTAAGGTTAAGGTTGGGTTAACCAGTAACGAGTCGCTTTAACCTAAGCTGTTTAACGGAGATAAAATGCTGTTACATCAGTTTGGTGGACGAAACTAAGTGATGACCCCTAAAAATGCAACCTTCAAAGGATGCAGCCTACACTTTCAGATGCACCCTAAGAAATGAATGGGACGTTATGGTCGCAGTTCCGGTCTCCAAAAATGGGCGTTGCCCTCAGCGCATGCTGTCAGTGCTCAGTATTTCAGCACCCATTTTGACAGGTGGTTATGCGTTGGATGGTTAGGCTGTGAGACAGAAAGATTGAACCTATGTTTTTCTGTCATTGCTGTCAAATACAGATGACTGAATAAGTAGCTAGCAGGCAATTAAACTATTCAAGTGAGTATGGAAAAGTTACGTGTACTGGCTAGGCAAGGACGGCAATGACATTCATAAAGAAATTGGAAAGGCATTCATACATTTGGAATTCAGTTTCTAACATTATAATTGATCTGTGGTTTGTATCTGCATGGTATCAACCTTTAGCTAGCTAACGTTCAATTAATTACAATGGCAGCACTATTCTCCCGAACCAAATTCACCCAATCAGTTGTTTCCTATCAACACATATCCTTCATTACCTATGGCTAAACAAGATTTGCTTGGTCAAAACCTTGCTGGTACATGAGTTGACTGTTAATATTATCATGATAGCTATACTAAGTTCCGTAAGTGCCTTAATGGCAATTCCCATTATATTTTAGCATTGAAATAACTCAGCCACATGGCTACTCAATCATTTAGACACAACCATTCCGTTTGTAAGAGCAAAAATTTATTAATTCACACTCAATGAAGTCAGTAGCTCACTAAAAACACTAAGTTGCTGCTCTTTTTATAAAAGTATCAATGTAGCTAGCTGAGCCTGCTTGCTAAATAACCACAAATTAGTTATCGGGACACAGAAACAAACACAAATCATTCTGCAAACAAAATCTGAACACAAACACAGAAGTTTTACATTTTTAGTAAACATGCATTTTATATTTTTTTTATTTATAGTATTCCCAGTTTTCTCGTTGAGCTAGCCGGTGAGCTGATGATGGTTCATGTGGACAGGAGAGCTGTTATGATTGTTTACCCATTGTTACCAAGCAATGCCAAGAGAAATGTTAATCATGGTCACTTCAAGTGTTTCATTAAAAAATCAAAAGACATTTGGCTAATCGAAAATCATATGGCGAGGGTGCCGTATTATGTTGGGGAAAAATATAAATGTGACATTTTGCTCTGTCTCTTTAGCCTACCATTGACTTCAATCCACAGAAACGGTGGCCTGTACTCCTAAATGTTTTTTGTCGCCACTTAGCGGTCTTAAATTCTCTGACCGGGAAGTAGGCACTTATGCCACATCTTACTATTCCGCTCGGCCTTTGGTGCAGCCAAAGCCGACTGCTGGCCGCTCAAAATCTCTGGAAAATTCCGCGAGAATATTGCTGAGGAGTCACGGTGACAAAATGCTTCTTCAAGATGAACAGCACGCCTGGAAAATCGACCAGATCAGATGGTAGCAGCAGGGGGCGGTGACAATAAGCTGTTGTCAAATCAGACATTTGGAATTGACAGTGAAGAAATCTCAAGAGGTTATTATTGAAATATAAGAATGGTCATTTAGATGGGTGTTTAAATTTTAAATAGACAAAACAAAGACAGTGTTCTTTCTAATGAAAAGAGCTAGCCATGATTTAAAAGTAAGGTCAGATTATCAAGCATTCGAGGGAGTGACACTATTTTTTGGGATTGTGATTTCATGAAAGAATTACATGCGCAGTGCATATTCAGAAGATGCTACGAAAGGATGCTACAAAAATGAATCACATCAACATCAAAGTATCCTTGGAATGAAAAATGAGGCCATAATTAAGCAGAAATTGAAAGAAATGTGGCAGTGGGAGGGAGAGCAAATAGGAAGGTAGTTTGACAGAATTCAAAGAAAAGCAGGAATGATGAGAGGCACAGGGAGAACCCAGACAGAGGAAGCAATTGCATGTTGTCTATGTTTTGGTCATGCAAGATTAAATAGTACATTATTTAAAATAGGAAAGCCTACTACAAGAACGTGAATTTTGGGATCAGAAAGAAACTTTTGATCATTTTTACCTTGATTGTCAAAAATATGAAGCTTTGCTCTTTGACAAAGAAGTTATGTGGAGAAACATTACTGATTGTAATGTTTCTTGTAAGAGAGTCTAAAAATTGTGTGCGTCTGTGTGTGTGTGTACGTTCGTGCATGTGTGAGACAGACAGTGAGAGAGTGTGCTTCTGGCGAAAGCACAGATTCCCAATCCACACTCCATACCAGTTGGTGGCAGTAATGCACAGCAATGTTAATTTACAAATACAACTAATAATCAAGAAGAAGACAAAGAAGAAGAACCTGCATATCACTTATGATTTCTGAAATGAACACAGTTAATACAATATTCAGGGAGTTAGGAAAATTATCTTAACTATCCCTTAAATAGTAATATTCCATAAGAAGTTGTCCTGCATCAGTGGTGTATTGTCTCTGGCATGGAAGTTTTGCGAGGGACAAAAATATGATGTACTCTCTAACACCAGAACCTGGTCTTATGCTGGAAATCTAGACATTGCACGAAGAACATATTGTGCAATCAGTGCAACTTTTAATGTTCTTCACTATTCTGAAGAAAAAAAAACAAAACACATACTTACCAGCTTTTTGGCAAAATTGATAGCTGTAAAGAAATATGTGTGGTTGTCTCTGCTAACTACTTAATGGACATTTCAAAAGCAACACAAGAACTTTCCAGGATGTACACTGGCTTTGCTATGAGTACTTACATCTAAAGTGATTCATTATTTTACAGTTTAGCCGCAATGACAAAATATACAACAAGGAGGTTTTTACATTAAAAATGTGCCGCTATAGTTTATTGTTTTTTCCACCTGACAGAAAAAGTATGTTTCTATGGCACCAGATACATTTTCAAGACACTGAAAATCCAACAGAATATTTTGTACTCAGAAGAAGAGTTGCACATATTGCAAACCATATATCTTTTTAATCTTTGAAACCTCAGCTTTCTTCTCATATGTGTTGTCGAAACTAAATACTGACTATTGAAAAATATTTATGTCCGACAAGGAAAAACAGTTCCCGTGCAACAGGCTCCTTTTGTTCCCCCGCCACTGACATGCTTTAAGTGCCAGACCTGCATGAGCATGTAGCAGCCATATCATACAATGGTAAACAACGATAGTAGTAAAGTTCTGCGGAGGATTTTTCCTGTCTGAACCCAGACTTTACACCTCTGCCTAATTGAGGAGGAGAACATACAGTAGTTTGGCTTTACGCAAATGCAAAGCCAGTAAGAGAGGACCATAAGTGCAAAAAATGAAAATCTCTCATGGGATTATATTTGCTGAATCAGCAGGAGAGTATTGGTCCAATCTGAGCAGCCAAAGCAAGGTATCATGAACAACAACAGAAAAAGACTATGTGAAGGGTGCACTAAAATGAAAATTCATTGACTGTGGGCAAAAATAATCTTGTGTTACTCACTGTGGATGTGACAACCCGCTCAGTACAAACAAATAAGAAAGCTGAGAATATTAAGATAACAGTGACGTCAGCAGGGAAATGGAGGTACATCATGGTATTAACTGTTTTGCTGTTGAGAAGCACTGAAAGAATCAAAGCTTATCTTTACATTCAAAAATTCAATCTCCTTGGAAAGCATCATGGCAAACATATGCCCATCTAAAGATTCTCCGAGACGTGGGGTTGATGTAGAATTGTTTTTTATTACCATTTTCTTTTTTACTGCCAATCGTCTGTTCCACCACACTCCAGTCCTGTAAGTGGCGGTATTACTCCGCAAATGAATTACTACCGTTTGAAGAGGAAGAAGAAGAAACAAGGATCTGTCTTTGGTGGAAGTCCGAAGTTTTTAAGAATAGACTCAGATATGAATTTGATCCACGTCCATTAGATTATTTCTGCCTGGATTTGGTATGCGGGAAGGTTAACATGGACCGTCCCGAAGTTACATTTACTTTGGCGTACATTGTTTTCGTTTTTTGTTTTGTGTTTACACCTAATGAGTTTAGATCAGCTGGAATTACCGTGCAAAATATCTTCTCAGGATGGTTAGGCAGTGAAGATTTGTGTTTTGTTCAGTATCACATAAAGAGGACGAGCATAACTCTTCTCGTTCATTCCACATTGCCACTGGGTAAGTGGCTAATGTTTGTTAACTAGCTAGCATCGTTATGTCGCTATCTAACAGTTACCTAGATAGTCTGGCTTTATTCGCTTATTTTAGTAATGGGTAGTTTGCTAATGGAAACTTTAAAATGTACTTGTATAGCCTATTCTGTTTTGACAGTTATTACCTCCATGCATGCACGTTTGGTAAGTTAGCTTAGACGGCACGCAGTTGCTTTTTCTTAAAAATTAGCCATGCAATGTCCTGACCTGGACTGGACAGCTGTGCCTACAGAATCTTGCTTTGTTTTACGTTATGTAATGGTTATCTTCAGTTCAGGTCGTCTGAATTGACCCAAGCTCTAGCTAGCGAATTCTGGAAAACTGTCCTCAAATTTCTTCTCGGTGTAAAGAGCACCTGACCTGCAAGCACGTAGGAATCGTTCATCACGGTTGCTCAATTAATGTTATAGCGAGACACTTTAATTACGGAGAAACCGCTGAGCCAGAAGTTTCAATATAGCATATTGCTACCTGTGATTCCCAAACTAGTTCTTGTTCCGGCCACGATTACAAGCTGTCAGGAAGGTAAAGCGGAAACACGGTTGAATGCCTTATCCGGTGTCCTGCTAGGTGCTATGCTGGCGCATTTCTCAATAGAACGAAAAAGCAACGGCCTCATAGTGTTAACGGCAGCACTGAATCGTCCTGTAATCAATTTTAAAGGCTTTTAATTACTAGCATATGAGCGATATTCGATATTCTCCTTAGTGGTGCATTTGAAACACTTTTTAAGATGTTGAAGTTATGAGAGCACTTTTAGATTTATGTAACTAACCAAACTCTTGAACTACAGTGAAGTTAATCTATTTTTGCCTGACCTGCTTGTTGGGATTTTTGCACGACCAGCATAGTCCACTAGATGTCCCCAGTGGACCATGCAGGCGCTGCAATGATCATGGTCATCATAATGTGATAAATTTGGGTTGTGAAATTTCTGGCCATATCAAGGTAACTGACAGTCCTCAGAGAGAGTACTTTATCAAGTCTACTGAAATTAATTTTAGAAGGTCAGCTGCATATTTCTTGTCCCACATTGTGCAATTTTATTCTATATTATCCAGTTAAATAATCAAATTGTGGGGTTTCCTAAGGTATTAAATAAGAGACAACCACTCATTTGTTATGGTCATGGCAAACCATCAGCAGGTCAACAGGGTGTTGGCAAGATCAAATTCTTTGTGATGTGCTTTTTCCCTGTCTCGTTGTACATTCTATCATCTCTATCCCACCTTGGCATACCCTCACTGCTTTTACGTCTCCAATTTCTTGATTGATAAATTTCCTGATGGCGTCAATCACTGATGATGTGATTTGCTTCCTTACTAGTTCCAACAAATTTCATTCCTTCTACAAATATTTCTTCCTCTGCTTTTCAATTTCTATTTTCTTTTTATTTTCCCCTCCATCCACTGCTTGCACACCATTTTAGCACTGCTTTGTCTCTGAAGGCTTCTTACTACAATGACTTGCCTTAGCTATGAAAGTGGGGAGTCCCAATCTTTTTTTACTGGCTTGTTGAAGAGAGGCAAGACACTTTGGAGTATATATATTACCAATTATCCAACCCGATACCTCCACATATAAATCAGTCCTGTCCACAGGCTGATTGAAGCAAATGAGAAAATCAGGAAAGGTCGTATTTTTTAAGTTATTTTGCAGTTCATTCACACTTCAGCAATAGAAACCTACTAATACATGCAGAAGGATTTACAAAGTGCCTTTAATTGTTTACTTATAATGTTAAGACATGGTTTACCATCTTATCCACTTTAATAGCAAAAATTGTTATGCATTCCATGAGGAACTAGAAGGTACTTGGAGAGTGCATTACCTCCCCCATTTTGAAAAATTATTTGGCAGAGGGAGTGGGATTGAGACTTATTGTAGCAAAAAGTATTTCTACAAAGAGGTAATCTGATGGCTAATGTGGGTGTTGGTGTCAATTAAATTGTCGGGATTGCTTTCAGTCAACATTGTGGCTCATGAATGTAGTCTAGGATCCAGAATACAAGTTGGACCGTCTCCGTAGTTGAGTCATTTTCTCAATATCACAGTATCAACACATTGTTTTATTTACATCCATCCATAGCTTTTTCAGATAGCCTGTTAACTAACAAACGAACAAAAAAAGATAGTGAAAACATTTTGCCACTTGGCAGTGGTAAAATAAAAGGCCCGCAATTGCATCAAAGTAGATGCAACTTACTTATAACTAATAACTTACTAATTGGGTTTTCATTTCTGAACACGGGTGTTAAAGTTCTTAAAAAACATTTTTGTCCTATTTCATAATACAAAAATGCCAAAAACAGGTTTGAGAAATTAAAATTTGCTTAAAGTTTCACTTCTTCATTAATCAATGGTTAGATGTAGTGTCCCTGAGTCTGCAGTTTCATCTGTTAAAAACCAATTGATTCATTAATTTCGCCAGATCCCCCTCTCTTTGCATACTTGAAATTGAAGCAATACAGTCCAATTTGATAATGTAACTCTTTCGGTCATGCATGACTGTTTTGAACATCATGTAGTTAAAAAGGGCAAGTAAACCCTCTAAATATGAAGAGGGTATTGAAGAAAAATTAACAACTTATTAAAATTCTGGGATTTCAAGTGTGTTTGGAACAAAGGCCAACATACAGTTTGAGAACCACTGGTACAGGCCAACACCCTGTACCACTGTACAGGGCTCGAAATTAAATTTTTTGCTCGGTAGTGCTGCGCTCCCAAGTTCAAAAAGTTAGGAGCGCAAACCAAAATTTAGGAGCGCACACACTGAAGTCTACGAAGCACCAATAAATATTTTTTTTAATGTTTAAAAAACTACAATATAACACTCCACATTAACAATACAACTGTTTACACTGCTGGCTTTATGCCATGTCCGGAGGCCAGGATTTAAAACTGGGTCTCCTGGTTCTCTGCCCTTCCATCCATCTCTTCTCTGCCTGCGAGGCATCAAATATGTCCAGAGGACCCTCCACACTGATCCGAATCAAATCTTTAACTGTGTTAGTGTTTAATGCAGATCGGAAGTAAAGACGTAAAGTTCTTGTTTTCGCCTAAATATTGCAATATGAATCGGTTCACAGAGATAACTTTGCCATTTGGCTTATTATAACACAAGCTGATGTTATGAGTTAGATATGTTTGTTTTAAGACATAGTATGCCACACGCCATTGTCATCTAATTTCTGCATTTTCCCACGTTGTGTGTACGTGCAAATATATGAACGTTTACTGGTCTAAAGACGCGCTGGAAAAAAATGTGTGTATTTGATTTTTGCAGATAGGCTACTGAAGATATGAACAAAGAAAACGAGATGAAGATTTTGGGTATGCGCAAGCGCAGTACCGCGAGGCAGCATATTTTGATAGGTTGAAAATTTTAGCAGAACACCGGACCTACTCTTTGTCGCACATTTGTCACGGTGTTTTGTGCTTCGTGCTTTCTCCATGCTTGGAAGGATTTTCACTTTAAAGTGTTTGGACTCCGTAGATAACGCGGTTACCTGCGAGATTCAGGCCATTATCTTTACAGTGAACACGGTGCACTTCACCTTCTTATAACGTCAGCCATTCAAAATTTCGAGCAAAAATATTGAATATTAAAAATATTAAATATTAATTACCGTCATGATTCTCAGTTTCAGTGAGTTTTGTAACCGACTCGACTTTTTTGAACATTAATGGTAACAAAAAAAAAAGTCTTCCACAGTTCTTCGTTTAATTTTCCTTCTTAATCTTGTGTATAGCTACAATAGTAACTCTCAGTACTGCGAAATGGAGTGATTGACGGCTAATATTAACCATTCTAGAATCAGTACTGAGGTTTAGGACGTCAAGCTCCGCTTTGATTGGTCAGAATGGTCACTCAGCTCAAGGGAACACACTGGGTCTGGTCCATTCTTATACCGGCGCACCCGGCTGCGGCATGTCTAGTAGATTCATGCACTGACTTCTCCAAGACATACACCCATCTCTATTTAAGCTGCAGCAGCAGTTGGCATGCTTTCTGACTACCAAATGTACCTAACAAGAGGCGTTTAATTGGGGGGGGGGGGTTGCAATTTCGGTTGCAATTTCGAGCCCTGCTTTATAATTTACAATTTCTGGATTTACAATGGACAAACATTACTGTGCTTGCTGCTCAGGCAATCTTTTGGTTCAATTTTCAGGCAGCATTCCAGAATTATCAAATATGCAGATCTGCACTGGTGGATAGTTTCATTGAGTACATCCATCCTAGGGAAGGACATTTCATCGAAAGGAGATTTTTTTGACCGCTTTAGTTCTTTAAGGTTTGTTTTTACCAACTGGTTAATGTTTATTTGGCCTCATCCATAACATTTCTTAGAGCCTTGCTACTGTAGTCTGACTGATGATTTTTTTTAATTTTTTTTTTTTTTTTAGAAAAGTTGAGCCATTGAGTTCAAGCTTCCTATTTGAGAAATTTTGAGTGAATTGTGTAGCCTCATGGTAGGAATACAGAATGGAATGTTTAGCTTTTGAAAGTCATTTTTTTCCTTTCTGCTACTTGAAGTGCTGAAGTCCTCTTTCTTCCCCCAGGCTATTACTTTGGGATGTGTATTGCAGCCCCAGATAAGAACCTGTGGTACGTCTATACGGCCAGTGAAGGCTGGAAGCTGTATTTCACCGTGTCAGTTGCTCTTCCGCTTCTCAGCTTGATGGTTGTCCTTTACTGGTCATGGAACAAATGGGGAAATCACCCGATATCCAGGAGTCTGGTCACACACGCGCTTCAACGTTCAAGCTGGAGAGCAGTGGTATCTTCCATCAACACAGAGTTTCGTCGTATTGACAAGTTTGCCACGGGCCCCCCAGGTGCTCGGGTAATCGTAACTGACACTTGGGTCATGAAGGTTACAACCTACTACTTGCATGTAGCCCAACAGCAGGACATCCACCTGACTGTTATAGACTCAAAGCAGCACGAACTGTCGCCGGACTCAAACACTCCTGTGCAAATTCTGACCATCACCGTGGCCAGTATTAACCCCAGGGTCAAGCCTTTTGATATAAGGTACAGTAAGAACTTAGAAGCCAGCTCATGGTGTCTGGCTGTTTGTGTCCAGATTGACATTGAGTACTTGTTGTTGTCTGCATTGAATTTTGAGTGGAGATTCTCTGTGCAAAACTCAATTTCGTTCTGGGTGGAGCTTGACTGGTGTTTGAGGAACCAGCCTGGGACTGTCTCTACTTTCTCACCCAGAATTCAGTATTCTTCCTAGTTCATGTCCTGGATTTTCTCAAATAAAACTTTGTGTAAATGGTACTTTGACTAAAGTCAAGGAACCTTACAAAATTCAATAGCTCTTTCCTAAATACTTTTTAATCATGCATATTTGAACTGTGGCCCTCAAAGCTAAATTTAACATTTTTGACTGTGTATTCTAAGCCTCGCTACTTGCTTTTTTTTTTTTTATACTGGGTTGGGTGGAAATCTGT
Source organism: Gymnothorax reevesii (assembly GCA_029721435.1). NCBI lineage: Eukaryota > Metazoa > Chordata > Actinopteri > Anguilliformes > Muraenidae > Gymnothorax > Gymnothorax reevesii. The sequence goes on from CM056579.1 coordinate 108,956,766, forward strand.
TCTGAACATCCAAGAAACTCCAAGGGTTATTTACAACATGTATTTACATGAATGGTTGTTGCTAATTGTTATACATATTTGTTATTGAAAAGAAATATGCATTTTTTGCCAAATTGAGAGTCATTAATTTTAAAAATTAATATCTCCTCTTGCTTTCACTGTCTTGCAACCAAATTTTGATTCTATGTAGTATTTTTCTATCAGATCTTGAAGTTATTTAGTCCAGCTGCAAATCTTGCCAAGTATAGGTTTGGGAGGAAAAACCTATTAAGATATTTTGATTGTATATTGTCCCAAGAACGATTGATTATTTTAATTTCCTCAAAACGTTTTGAATCAACACTTTTTAGGCTTCTCTTACGGTAATAGATGGGTTTTGGATACGTATTACTTAATTTGTCTAGTGTAATGAAACAAATTGAATGTCACAATTTAGCTATCCTCGGCTGAGAAAAAGTTACTTAATTGTCTTGCCTATTCAATTTTGGTCTGATTTATCTGCAATAATTGCTACGGTTGCCAATTTTACACTAACAGTTCTATGTTTGACACTAAATTGTGTGTTGAAAGAAAGAAGAAATGCTTTTATATAATAGTCAATACTTTTTTCATTTTTGAACATTGCGATTGTTATCTGTCTTGTGCAATCAAAGGCGGCAATAATTTTGTATCTGACTGGTTGTGACGGTAGTTAACAGTCGAGTTAACTACAAAAACTGGAGCTTATATGAATGTCATTGTAATGACCTCTGCCGTTTTTCAGATTGAATTCTACAGAGTATGGGGAATTGCGTGAAAAGCTACATGCTCCAATCAGAAACGCGGCCAATGTTGTCATCCACCAGACCCTGAGCGACATGTTTCTGGAAACGTTCAAGTCCCATGTGGAAGCGAATCAGATTTACTCACTCCCCAGTGGACTGGTAAGGAAGCACCAGTAATACTAATAACAGTACATTAATTCATAGTAGTTAATGCAGTAATAAGCGTCTACTGGCAGCTAATTAACATTTAACTAATGCATCTGGTAGTCATTTCCAAATGATGTTCACATCAACTAAGGTATTAATTTATGCATTTTCGTGTAAGGGATGTTTTCAACTTCACAATAAGGGAAACAGAAAATTCATAAATGGTCAATTATAGTTGTACAATGCTTATTCAGCTATTTAACACATTCGTTACCTGCTAATTGAGTGATAGTTAATGAACTAATATTAGTTAATTTAAATCATTGCACACTTTTTGTAAAGTGTTAACGAGGCACCTCTCTAGAGCATTCAGAACTATCTAGTTGTCTTTCTGTCTGTCTTGCTTTCTTCTTCGCATTACTGTACTAACCCGTTTCCAATAAAGTTGGGACAACAGAGAAAAATGCTAATAAAAAAGAGATTGGGAAATCATCTTTGACCTGTTTTAAAACAGAGCAAAGACAAACTATTTAATGTTCTTCCTTTGCCTCTTTGGTTTTATATTTGGAAATGAAAAATCCATCTGAATTTTATGCCTGCAGTACATTCCAGAAATGTTGGGACAGGAGCATGTTTAATAATGTTGCATTGCCTTTCATTTTAATCGCCCTCCAAATGATCATTGTTTGAATGGAGGACACAAGATATTCCAGTTTTGGACTGTTTTTTTTTTTTTGGTGTAGTTAAGCTATTTATATGGCCTGGGTCCTCTGAAATGACCCATTTTTGGCTTGCTGATTGGTAGGTTGGGTTTATTTGGATGAATAACAATGAATGTCAAAAAGCTTTTTCATTTTTTTATTTTGATTTGGCCGTAGAACGGCCATACGAGTATGTGAAACTTCAAATTGGATTATTTCAATTTCATTTTAATTGGTGCTTGAATGAAATATGCATATGTGGAAATGTAATGCGCTTGTGAAATCACTTTATCATTTTCAAGTTTACGTAAGCATTTTAATGTAGTCCCCTTTGGGTTCCCGTAGCATAATTTGTTATTTTAATGTTATCACTATAGCAGAGGATGAATGGACTTTTCAAATCAGTCCATTCTGATTTTACTAATGCTAGGTTGCCATTATCATGATTCGTGGCACGGTTAAATTCGTGGTCTTAATCGTGGTGTAATTGTGGTGATCCTATCAAATCTGATCAGATCTTGAGGTCAGTGGTGGCAATCATGTTGATCGTAGAAAAGATTTGGACGGTTGAAAAGTTTTATTGTCAGTTATGATCATCGCAACACCTCGTATCCAAACCTGAAATTTAAAGCTGCTTTCACAGTGGACGTGTCCGGTGTGAAAGCAGCTTCAGAGAAGTTCCATGATCAGCTACGAATGGCCAATCGTGGCATTCGTAATGGAGCGCACGACAGTGGGAACTAAGCATAACATTTTCCATGTTCCAACTTTCTGGGAACTGTGGGAGTTGGTCATGATAAACTGTTGACTATTGTGCATTTAAGGTGATGGATCCCTGCTCTAGACTATAGCGATGTTCAAGATGGCGTCAATGTTTTGATACAAGGTTGGCTATATGTACTTAATAAAACATCAAAAATGGCGATGTCAGTCTGGTGTTGTGTTATTGGTTGCACCAACAGGTTTTCCAAGGGTTCAGGAATCACACTTTTGAGGATTTTAAACGAAGAACCAAAGAAGCCACTTGCCATGTTATTTATGTGCTGATCGCGCTTTCTGCCCACTGCCAAACTGCACACGAACAACTTTGAGGTCATTGTTTGTAAACAGTGAACATCACTGTAGCACAACGCTGATTGCTGAATATCTGCTCTGTCCTCAGGAGTTGGAGCCCTGCATTGGCTGCATGCAGACTCATGCTAACACAAAGCTGCTACGACTGTGCCAGGAGGACGGGCAGCCCGAGGATGAATGCCAGCAGTGCTACTGCCGCCCCATGTGGTGCTTGACTTGCCTGGGCAAATGGTTCGCCAGCCGCCAGGACCAGCAGCGCCCCGAGACGTGGCTCGCGAGCAGGGTCCCCTGCCCCACCTGCCGGGCCAGATTCTGCATTCTGGATGTGTGTTTGGTGCAGTGACCTGGCAGCAGACCTTTGATCCTTCACGAGATGTGTGCGAGAGGCCAGATTATGCTCCAGCTAGTTCTTTGTCATAAGTCACACGGCACTTTTGTGATCAGTATTTCAACTTGCTGCTCCATTCTACATGCATGTCACGTAAAGGTTTGGCGAAATTTGGTTTTTTGATGAAGTTCTGAATTTAAAAATATTCCTCATGAAGGTTTTGTTTTATTTGGTGAAGCAAGCATACCTACACAAAAATGGAGATTTAATTTGCGGTACATTCAATCAGAAATATTCCACGTGCAGTTAATTACTAAGTGCAATTAATTTTAAAGCTGATTTCCTAAAGACTTGGGACTTTTTTGACATGCCCTCAGAAGCAGTGCTGCCCAAGAAATTACCGCAAGGATATTATTGTGCGGGTGATTACGGTTCTGATTCTGCATCTGTTAGTTTCTCCTTAATGTGATGCTCCATTGAAGTTTCATTCTAAAAGTTCTAAAATTCTACATTTATCAGAATTTAATTGGCTGACTTGGTGATTCAAAGGGGCTTTTAAAGTGGTTTTACATGGGGTAATTTGATTTAATTTGTAAACTGGTTTTGTCGCAAATGGTGTGAAACCGTCTTTCCAAATACCCCGTCAAACAGAATTACGGTATGTTTTCCTCTAGAGCTGATTTCTGTGGGGCACACATTTCAGTGACGAGGCAAATGTGCTGAAAGCGGAAAATGTTTGGTGCCATTTTTCTGTACTCATCTGTTCTGAATTCAAAGCTGTGTTTTGTGCCAGTATTGGTCAGGAAGAAGCAAAGGCCTGAGGAGGGAATTATGTTAAAACCTGAAATAGAAGTGTTCTCTGTCCAAAATGCATCGTAATTGAAAAATTACTTGTGGAAAAGTCACTGCACTCTCTACTCTCTAATTTCTGATGACTTTAAGTAGCACTTATTTCACCTTCTCCAACTAAGCTGGAGACAGGTTATGTTTCTGCCCCCATTTCTGAGCCTGTCTGGGAGTTTTAGACCCATTTTGATGAAACGCTGTGGGAAGGTTATAATATGTCCGCAGTAAGAGGTGATTCGATTTTCGCAGGTCAGACAGCATTGCTGAAAAGGTCCAAAATGATGGCGCTAACCGAGGTATGCTCTCCATTGAGCGCTATCCTAGTTTTTGTTGCCCCTCGGCTGTTATGGCCAATGGGATATTGTCATCATGATGGTGTTTGTACATCTGTCTGTGTGTCCCAAATTTTATTCCAGCCAGTACCCAGTGTCTGTTAATGTTTAACACCTCATATTTATCACATGTAAGGGCCTTGGGTTGTAGCTGTGCAATGATCTATTTTTGTAGGGATTTGACCTTTAACCTAGGTACAGTGACTTTGACCTTGGAAATTTTGTGCAGGCTGTTTCTCAGCAACTAATAAAAGCAACATGAAACTTGCCACACAAAAATTGCATTGTATGGACCTCTGCATTGTGTGGTTGAACTCTGTATTTCACCTTTGACCTTTACACAATGACCTTGTCTACATTTATATTGCAATATTACTAAAATTTTAGCATAGGGAGAGAATCCTACTAGAAACATTTAGCAGGATGTTGGTGAATACTTGCACGACGCCTGCTGTGGAGGAGAGAAGAACTTCGCGATACGAAGCTAATGACACTTGCAATGCAGGATATCTGGTGCTAGCGATGCAGAGGAAAATGGCTGGCAATACAGTGGAAATGGCGATTTTGTGATACAGAGGATAGGCCATCAGTGATGGGGGCGGGGATAAAGGCCATTGATGCAGCTGGAGGTGTGGGCCAGTAATCATGTGAACAAAATAATGGTGCTACTGCTGCAAGAGAATCAGTTCTGATATGATGCACGGAGTGAGGATTATTGCCTGCAAAACCTAAATTACAGGCTCCTAATTGTATCCCCCGAACGAAGGTCGGAGGACACTATGGATTTGGCCTCGTCACACGTCCGCTGAGATTTTCTTGCGAACGCTCTACAGCCCACATAAGTGCACCGATTCTTTTCAAATTTTGCAGGGACATGTATTATGGTGAGTTCACGATACCTATTGATTTTGGGTACTCTGGGACCATCTGGGCCCAACTGGGGGGCCTTCGGGGGATACATGTGCTTGGCTGCCGAGTGCTCTAGTTTTTACTGGACATGCATCTCATAAAGGCCTACAAACAAGGTGCCTAAAGGTGACCTTGGCCTATTTTTTCAAGGTCATTGGCCCAAACATATCACCAAAAATATTGACATTTTGCTTTATCAACTATTTCAGTTACAGGCTCCTAATTTTTACTGGACATGTATCTCATAAAGTCCTACAAATGATGTGCCTAAAGGTGACCTTGACCTATTTTTTTCAAGGTAACTGGCCCAAAAATATCTCCAAAAACTTAGAAAATTTGCTTTATCTTACCAACATTTTCAGTTACAGGCTTTTAGCTCCTGTTGCCTGAGTGGCACGGGAGCTATGGTATCGGGCTGTATCCGTGCGTGTCCATGCATGTGTCCATCAACAAAAACTTCAACATTTTGTTTATCTTAACGGCGGGAGCTTCTGGGGCCACTAGTGCCCTAAATTTCATCTTTCCTCCACAACTAGAGTGGGAATAAATAGGAAGGACATCACAGATGACAGAAGTCAGATCCCCTCTAGCCCCCATCATCTTAAACCGAAGTCTCTTCATGTGAGGCTTCACAGGGAAGGATGCCTCTATCTGAAAACATGTTTCCTTGTTCTCTCATGGCATGGTTTCCTTACCCCTCTCCATGCATCTTCAGTGGGAGGGACCTAGAAGCAAGGAAAAGCACAAGTGAGGGAAACATGGATGTAATCTATGAAAACCGAGATGCTCCCAAGCTCTGCAGAAACTCTCCCACCAGCACTCCTGACCAGTGCTCTGGCTTTAGTTCTTGAGCTGGTCCTAGGGAACTGCATGCGGCTGCCCTCTGTCCCTATAAAAGTATGATGGGACAAATGCAGTGGATGAATTACCCCACAAGGATCAATGAAGTATATCTAAAAATTTCCGACCCCAAAACTCCCATTACCCCTGAATCAGAGCAGTCTGGAGACATGCCTTGGTCAGATAAAACCAAAATTGAACGTTTTGGTCAGCAGTGACATGTTTGGTGTTGAAACAGAGATGCATACAAGGGCAGGCAACTCAAAACGGTGATAAATATGCTGATGAAGCAGTTATGTTTTGGGGCTGTTTTAATTCCAGAGGTCCAGGGTCACTGGTTAAAATTATGGGTTAATGGCTTCCATGTACCAGTGCTTGAAATGAGGGGCTGGTGCAGCACTAGCCCGGCTGGGTTTTGCTCTTCGGGATCTGGGGAGTGTTTCCTGTCTGCCTGCATTTCTGATGGATTTCTGATACTTGCTCTTTCTCAATAGTGATCAGACATAACCACTGAAATTTCATTACACAATACCTTTCCACCTCAAATACTGGATTCCACCAACTACTTGGAGGATTTGACTGGCAATCTTTTTGCCACTCCTAAAAGGCCAAGACTTAGCTGTTGGACTTTTCAGCCGTGAGACAATGACAGAAAGCACTCTTCAAAATTCATGAAGAATTGGTTAAAGGACAGCAAGATGAATGTTCAGCACTGGCCATCTGAGTCAGCAGACCTCAATTTGACCAAAACCTGGTTTGTTGACCTGAAGATGGTAGTTGGTAAGTGCAAACCCAGGAATATCACTGGTCTTGAAATGATCTGCATAGAGCGGTGGTTCTCAACAGCGCTCCTGGGGCTCCCTTGTGTGAGCTGGTTTTCTTTCGACCACAACTGTAATCCCAAAATTTAAACAAGGCGTTCATTTTTTTTCTTAATTGCATTATTCGTGCTTATTAGGATTTGTTTCCCTTTTAAGTGGCATTATGTCATATAAAGCTATGCATGCTCTCGAGCTCTACATCAATTCTGCACTGCATTGCTAATATGTTTTTTATTTTCGAAGAAGAGTAGTGTTCCAAAATCACTCTGAGTGTGTTAACCTTGTGAAACAGAAACTTGCATGCAAAAAATACTCCAGTTTTTGCTCAAATTCTGAGACAGACAATGATCCTATTGACTAAGCTGTTTACATGACTGATGAAAATGAGCATTCCTCTAATATCCCATTCACATACAGCCTTGCAGAAAATATTACATGCTGAAGATGGCCTTCTGCCAACTATACGGCCGGAATATGCTGTTCACATGAACCGGATCCAATTCGGAATATTGTCAAATTCGGAATAATGATACAACATTTAGTTTGTGGTGGTGAAGGGTGGCGCAGTGGTTTGCACTGCCGCCTTACACCAAAAAGGTTATGGGTCTGAATCTTTCCTGGGGCCTCCCTGTGTGGAGCTTGCATGTTATCCCTGTGCTCACATGGACTTCCCTCAGGTACCCCACACACCACAGACAGCTCAAAGGCATCTTTATTAGGCTACTTGGAGACACCAAATTGCACGTAGGTATGGGCGTAATGGTGTGTGCGCCCTGCAATGGATTGGCGACTTGTTCATTGTAAGCCCCTACCATGGATTGTGCAGTCCATGGCCCCTACCTTTTGCCCGTAGTCAGCTGGGATAAGCTCCCCCACTACCGCAATGAGGAATATAGCAGATACATGATTTGGAGGAAATGGAATGAATGACTTTATGTTAGGTTTGTTGGATTGAGATGTTAATAAATGTCTCTGACTTAATCTTTATTGGAATGACCCCTGTTTTTTCGCATATCAATTACAAGGGGCAGAATTGATTCTCTGAAACCACTATAGACCAGTTCGGTTTGAGGCCGGAAGTCCGCGCGTGCTCAATATAGCTAATGTAGGGCAAAAGGAAATATAGTGGCTATTTGTTGCGTAGATGGGTGCATAAGTTGGTATCATAAGGACAGGGACGTAAGGTTTTTTCGTGTTTCCCGTGGCAAGAGACAACTTTAGGCGTGGATTTGAGCTATAAATTTGAAGAACTTTGTCCTGAATGATCTCACTAGAGTCTGCAGTACTCATTTTGTCAGGGCTGGCCCAACTTTGTTGACCCAAATAATGTTGGCTTCACTCTGTGTTTCCCTACAAACAAAAGGATCTCACACCGACCCAAGCTAGGAAAGAGCGATCTGATCGGAGGAATATAGTTCAGGTACTGGTTGATATTATAAGCAGTGATCTAGCCAGAGGATGGGCAAAGACACGTTCCTTTATGACAGCAATTAGTCCTGGCTAGTTCTCAATCATTTTTATATATTGACACGTTTTCCAATTATCGTAATTGGCAACTGAAGACACGGTTTCTCTCCATATGCGATCTAACAACGATGAAATCATGGGCTAAATTCAGTACAGCAAAATACTTTACTTAAAATAAATAAAATTTACTTATCAATAGGCCAATGCTTCGCGATGATTTAACTGGTCCGTGTTCCAATGAAACGCGGATTTTCACTCTCAGTATTGTGTGGGTTGATTTAAAAAAAAAAAGTGGCATTCGGGAGTTCAATAGGCTGTAAAAAGTGTGCAGCTCCAGCTATTTGCCTGAGAGTCGACAGGTAGCCTATGCAATTTTTAATTAACTGTCTTAAACGGATGTTTTGTGCACAGGGTACCCAAACATCAATCGATATTTGGAGTAGGTTGAACACACAATTCTTAATCTCGCCATCCAGACACAAAATGTTCGCTGCACAGCTTTGAATGTTCTCGAACGAAAAATTTTCCTGTTTTATAGTTCGAATCCACGCTTTAAACTGCCTTTTACCATGGGGGAAGCGAAATAACTGATAATTCCCCACTTTTTAAATAGGATTTGTGCATATTCTGCCCCACGTAGTCTGCAAAGAGCATGCGCACTCCAAATGTCGCTTTCACGTCGTTAAACCGAAAGAGTCTATTTAAATAGAGTCGGCATCTTCATCAGTTGTACAGGAAGACAGTATTCAACAAAGGGGCGGATCTTTCTTCGATGCCCGATTGGTGGAGCTAAGAGCAGGAAACGGTAGGAAGGCTGAGAAAAATTGGTATGAATCCTGTCGGCCAATTTATCTCTCTTTTGTTCAAGATTACTTATAATTGAAACAAAACGATTTAAAAAGACACTAGCTGCGATATATTGTTAATTTGTGAAATTATAGTTATCTCAGCGACCTATTTGCAATCATCACGAGGACGACGCCTCCCCTATATGACGTGTTGGTACAGTCCAAACTCCATCTCCTCCTTGGCGCGTTGTATTAAAATTATTTTTAAAGCCACCGCAGTGCTGTCAGTTAGCACTTTATGTAAATCCCCAGGATTCCTTGCCTCTTGTTCTCCTGCAATTTTTTTAAAAGAAAGAAACAATGTCTTATATACATAACCCAAAGCACTGCGATGATCGGAGGACAGACGAGAGCAGGTGGGATCATTTCATCTTTACCATCGAGCTAAAACGAATCGCGGTTCAGTGCGTTTGACGAAGAACTAAAGCTGCTTTCACACCGGACGCGAAACGATTTTTTTCGCACGGCAGATTACATTCAAAGTCAATGCAATATTGTATTCGCGTCTATGCGTTGACTTTGAATGTAATTTGTCGTGCGAAAAACTCGTTTCGCGTCCAGTGTGAAAGCGGCTCAGTTTCTAGTTATGGCGGGGTTTTCGTTTCCGCTTTGTTTCGTTTTCCCGGCGAACTAGCGCGCCGACTCTCCCTACTTTGGCGCGGAGGGTTCTTTGTGAATCCCTACGGGAGCGACTCTCCCGGGTCACCGAATCAGTGAAAATGATTCGTTTGCATCTTGCGTTAATGCTTATCGGAGCACTTAAGCTGCAATATAACAGCTGGCCTCAGCTGCCTAACTTCGGGATGACCGTGTACCATTAATTGTGCTGTTAGCTTGTCGCTCGCTGCCTGAGGTTCATTCTTGAAAGAATTTTTTTGTCTGTATTTAGGTACGTTAGGTAGATGGTAAGCTAATTGATTCAGTTGACTTGCGAATAACTAACGTTATCCTGAGTTGGCTAGAGAAGGCGACGTCCCACGAGTATCGCCGGATTGCCGCCTTGCTGGTTGCTAGGGAGGTATTTGGGGTTAATCTGAGAAACTACAACCATCTGTACTTTCCTTCATGATTTCCTAATGTATTGCGATGACATGTTCACCAGTTATTATTGATGTATGTCTACTAATAATACATTGGGAAGGAAAGTGTAGATGGTGGTCGTTTCTCAGCAGAATGTTTTCAGAAGATTAGCCCTGCCCTTGCTAGAGTAGCTAACGTTAAAATGGTTAGCTAGCCAATGTTGCAGAAAGTTGCATTTGGCTTGCGTAGCCTCTTTGCGTTAACTTCACTCATCCCACATCGGCATCGAGGTCGTAGCTCACGTCAAAATTTGCGTCCTGGTTTGCTTGCCTCGCTCGTTCGCTAACGTTACTTCGGAAAGCGATGAAGCGCTGTAGTAAGTTGCATGACTCCTGGATAGCTAGCTGGTTAGCAAATTTGACTGACGTTACAGTTGTAGATTGGTAGAGGGCAGGGCTAATCTGCTGAGAACGTTCTGCCGAAAATCTACAACCATCTATACTTTGTCATAATTTATTATTGATGGATCTACATCTAAATAATTATTGGTGAAAGTTTCATCACAATATATTAAGAAGTAACGTAAAGAAATTATGAAGGAAAGTATCGATGGTTGCAGTTTTTCAGCAGAATGTTTTCAGACGATTAGCCCTGCCCGATGGGGATTGCTGGCCAACTAACGTTAACGTTATCTTGGCCATATATGTAGCTGGCTAGTTAACGTTAGCTGTGTTCGTCATAACGTTAGGTTGTTAGTTTTTTATTTTTTTTGTTTAGATGGAGGCATTTATTTTTCGCTGCAGATAAGCTTGCAAATGTGTTTTTTTTAACGTTAGTTGTGATTAGTGTTAGCTATTTGGTTAATAGCCAATTGCTAGGCACTAGATAACTCACGTAGCTAGTTAAACGGTTCGCTAGATACTTGGTTAATGTGGTTAGACTGCATCTCACCTGCGTAAATAAATGAAGCCAGGATATTTATCGTTACACTAGCTGTCTAGCTTGCTAATACTGACCAGAGGCACGTTGGCAGAACAATTCAAACTAGCTGGCTTGCTAACTACCTAACGTTAGCTAGGTTAATCCGCTCATGAGCCATTTGTGTTGCACTGATGACGTTGCTGTAATTTAAAGTTATGTTTTGCTGATGTTAATGTCGAAAATACACATTTGCCACGCTGTCAACTCTGCTCCTTGTAGGTAACCATCATTGATTAATTGTAGGTGACTGCTGATTGGATGAGTCATTTTTGTTGTCTTCTGTGCTACCTAGTTACTGTCTAATTTATGGATAAGTTGGTCAATACTCCACTGGCTGTGCAAGTTTTTAGGGTAACTAACTCAAAACCTTGCTAATTGATCACCAGAGTTGGCTAGAATTTCTATTGGCTACAAGTACATTTGAAACATTGTACTGTTTACTTTTGTTTTTTTGGGGGTTTTTTTGGCTATTTGAATTGTATAGTCTTTGAAGCACGTCATACTCCTTATATTGTCATTTCTTTTTGAAGGTCACTAGTATATTGACTGATTTGTCATCATGGTCTTTCCATGAATGGCCGGCGATGCTGACTGCATGAAGAATGAAATCCTCATCTGATTGTTATTGGATGTATTTGCCATTGCTTGTTGGCTAATTTTATTTATTTATTTATTTTAACTTTTTCTGCAAATATCGGGTCTGTATGTGTGTTTTACAGGATGAGGGGTCCTTCACGCTGGTCTAATAGCCGAAAACGAGGTGCGGACGGGAATCTGAGAGGGGATGACTCTGACTCCACTGTGTTCGATATTGCTGAGAAAGAATGCAGGAGCACGGATTCCAGGCCAGCAAGGTGAAATATTTAATTCAAGAATCAAATGCTTATTCCCGTGAGTGATGGCATTTTCAGGGCTCAAGTGCCATTCATATCAAGCCAGCTGGACACTTCTCAGTCCAAGAAGAGCTAAGAATACCTTTTTGAAACCTCAGTTGTAGGACTGGGTTGTTTGTCTCAGCGTAATAGTCTGTACACACTTCAGAAAAATTTGAATGGGTGCTCAGTTTTGAGTTGTTGTTATTGAACAAACAAACCTGCAGTCACACCATGGACCTTGTACCATCACTACTTTTTTTCATAAAAATTGATATCAAATGAGTTGCACATTTTTATCCCACCGGTATGTAAAACCGTGGGATATAGTCATCCGTCTGTCCGTCCGTAATCATTTTCATTTCCGGAGCAGAACTCAAAAACTATACCACTTACAAACTTCAAATTTGCCATGGAACTGACTCTTATGGTGTAGTTGTGCCTTTTAGGGGTTTTGGCTCCATTCTGCCCAAAATTTGGGATTTTTAACCAAAAGCAGCCCAAAAATCACAAATTATGTGGAACCGGTGGGATATGTCATCTTCTGATGACTCTTGTTAGAAAAACTCTAGTCTGGACAATTGTCTTCCAAATGTTATATGTAGTTTGCCGTTCTTGATGTGTTAGATGAATGGCTGCCAGACTTCATGAAATCTATCAGTAGACCTCCCGCAGTGGATCTAACTTTCTCTTGTGACAAAAAAATGCATTAGATCTCATCTAGTGATTGGAAAACTTGTTAATCAAGGAAAATGATTGAAAAGAAGGTTTAGACTGCTTATCATGAAAAGAGATTTTTTTAAAAAAATTCCCATTTGATTTCAGCCAAGCAGTTGTCAATTGCACCAGTTTTTTGGTGGCAGACACGATTGATCATCGATGTAGCAGTGGCAGCATCTCCTGACTTAAGTCTTCAAACTGGCTTAATTTTCCGAAATCTAACACCTGCAATTTTTTTTCTAGCTTCACCACTCCTGAAAGCGGCGGCCCAGTGTCGAGATGCACTGACTGGGGCAGCAAGGTGGAAGAGGAGGAGGAGCTGCGTTCAGACGTTCGTCGCGACATGCAACGGTTAGCTTCCCTGAAAACTCAAACTTCAGTTTGGCCCATGCAGCCAAGTGCAAATGGACTCTGGTGTAAAAAGCTATCGTGCTTGTTGCTTTATTTCTTTCTATCTGTTCTATCTGAGCTCCTGGTAATGATGGCGTTATGGCATTTTCTGTTGAGAGTCGCCAGATAGAAGCCTCTCACCTTTTACGCATGATGGCTCAGAACTTGTCCCCATTTGTGATTGAGTGATCAACAATCAAACAATTTATTTACTGAATTACCAAGACCAATACATATGTGTATAATGATAAAGAAATTATTCATTTGAATCCTCCAGTTTTTGTTGACCATCTCATTATGTCTCTCCCTTCCTGGGGGGGTGAGGAGAAGGGAGAGACGTATTGTTTTTGCCTGAATTCCCGTTGGCGTCGGCGTTCCCATTTGTTTCCGGAGCATAACTCTGAAAATGTTCGACCGATTCTCACCAAATTTGATATATTGTCTCTCCGTAACATGTAGATGTGCCTTTTGAGGGTGCTTTTGAATTTTATTTTTTCTGTTTCCATGGCAACAATTTGGACTTGGGCATTGAAGGGTGGGACTCGTTTCCGGACCATAACTCTAAAATGTGAAATGGGGGAAGGGGGAGACCTCTGTTTTTACGTGTAAAAACCATTCTAGTTACAAGTAGATACAAGGGAAACCCGTCATTTAGCTGCTGTTCATGCCCATACAGAATCACTCTTCACAGATGAGGTGGTATGCTTCAGGTCATAAGTAGTTCGATCCTTTCTCTATATCTGTCTTCTCCCATCTCTCTGATGTAAGTCGACATTCGTCCATAGGATGTTGTTCTAAAACTTTGCAGGCATTTCTTGATTTTTTTTTTTTTTTTTTTAATTGGCAAGTTTCCAGTTTTTGAACCTACCCAATAGTTTGCTGTCATGGTTTGTGAGGTCTGCATGTATTTTGGACTTTTCTTTGTGGCTCTTGTCCCGGGACAAGATCGAATTCCTTTTCAATCGGATTCTTTTCCCAGCTGGCTGATTGAACTGGGGCGGCGCTTCCCCGGACTCTATATAAGCTAGAAGTCTGTCATGCCTCCTTTGCTAGAGTGTCTGTTTGTAGCTAAGCACTATAGCCGAAGATATCTCTAGTCAGTATTTGTGTGACTTTATATCTTCCAGTTATGATTGGAGTTCCTTCTGCTTTAGGAATTTTCCATTTTCCTACTTTTGTTCTGTCTCGCGTTTCTTCTGTTATTCGGACTATTATGCGTCCTTTGGAAGCGAGAGTACTTTCTGGTGGTCTGTATAATTCTGTTTGTATTGTGTCCAAACTGCTCGTTCTCTCTCTCTCTGGTTGCTGCACTTGGCCTCTCAACTTTACCAGCCATGACATTTGCATGTTAAAATAACTTCAGTGTCGATATATAGGGTTTTTCTTTTTATCCCTCGCCGTGCGAGTGCAAAGCGGGGGATATAGCATTGGGCTCCGTCTGTACGGACACATCAAATTGAGGCGGCGGGGGATATTGCGATGTTGGTGGCAAACACTTGTTATTACTGAATTTGGAACTGATATGCTGACCTCCTCGAATTTTCTTGGCCAACTGTGGTGAGGGGTTTTTTCTGAACCAGGCAAGTCTTATGTCATTCGCCACGCTATCATCAGCAGTCCTTTTAGCCTTTTTGTATTCCGTTATTGCTTTTCCCATATTTTTATGTTCACTGAATATGTAAGCTTTTACTTGGAAAGCCAGTTTTCCCTGGTATCCAACAGGAACAACATTGCACTAATAGTACCACTACAATAGTACAACTCGTGTTGTGCCCGAAATGAACGTTAAATTTACTTGTGGATTGATCTGTAATTGTAACACTTGAAAAACATAATTCTGTTCCCATGAAATTAATGATAATATACTAAAGGAATAAGTCCCGAGAAGTGGGTTACAGTGATTTTATTACGGCTGAGGGGCGTTCTAAGGCCCGATGCGCAGCAGAGAGCCCCTCTACCGTTATAAAATCACTGTAACCCACTGCTTCAAGGGGATTATTTTTTTATAATGCGGTTACCCTACATATAGCCCATTAAATAAACACACAAGAAAAAAAAACTTTACAATTTATTGGTGAAAATGCAACAATAAAATTTAGAACTATTCGTTCTTCCACCAAGCATGATAGTAGATAGATTGGTTGGCAAGCAACACAGACGCTAAGATTGCTTTTTCATCTTACGCTATATCATGTCACATCAGGCTATTTGGGCTGGCTTATGTAGATATACTATAAAAGCAAGCTATTTTGAGTGTCTCCTTCAGTCTCCGGAAGACCCCGTTAAATAATTTTACGGTCAATTTGGTTTTCGGGTTTCCTTGTTCTCAACTTGCGCCAATCGGCCATATCATTACAACCAGCAGCGAGAGTAGGGAACAATTGACTTTTGTCCTCCACACTTGCCGGTGTCCAGGAAAATATGTTGAATTGTGCATTATTTTGCTAGCCAGCTTGTCAACTAGCTAGCGTTCAGGACAATGAATGTGGTTACCCTACACACAGCCCATAAAATAAACACACCAGAAAAAAGTCAACAATTTATCGCAAATAGGCTACTGAAATAGCGAGATAGTTAGCAACGTAACTAGCAGCGCAAAAGCGATATCGAACTCTGTAATGCAATGGCTAGCTAGGTAGATAGCCAACTGGTTAGCGAGTTAAAAGGCTAAACTTCGCTAACACTGAAATAGCGAGCTAAAAGTCTTGAAACAAACATAACCTAACGAGTCATTTGAGCACAGAGTAGTTTGTTGCGCACTGGGATATTTAGTGCTGCGGCCTGCCACAGTGGGTTACAGTAATTTTGTACCAGCATGGAACGCGGCTCAGCCAATCACATTTAAGGATGGGAAGCACCCGTTTTATAATTTGGAGTATGGCTTAAATTATAGCAATTATTCTTTTGGCATGTACTGCAAACAGTGTTGAGTATGAGTTTGCATGATTTTTCATTTTGGGGTCTATATTACGTAAGGAAGCATGTTAAGTTACTGTAGCCTCCTAAGGCACTCAGTCGATAGTGGTTTAACGATTGGCTGACTGCCGCATTTGTCTGTGGCACCTCTCTCTGAACAATCAGAATTAATAAGGGGCGAGACTTCAAATATCAACAGCGGTGGTGGGGAGAGACTGATCCTGCCTATCAGTCATGTTTCTAATTTGTTAACAGCAGTTTAGGTTTGCTAGCAAGATGGCTAACTAGCATTAACATTTACCTGTACTGCTGAGGAGATCAAAAGTTGTTGGGTTTTCTGTTGTCATTGGGGTTTTCATGTAGTTTGATTAGTTCGGAAACATTAATTTGCTTAGTTGCGAAGATTAATTGCGATTTCTTTCCATTGTTTTGGCTAACCTGCTGAAGGGAATATTAAACTATGTAGACATTATAGTCCGCAGAAAGTGATGGTTACAACGATGGAATGTGGAAGTGCTTAGTAACCTAGCATCGAATAAGCGCTTGAGAGAAGCCCTCTGAAAGTGGGGTCATGGGCACATCCATCCAGCGCAGGAACCATTACTTCTAGACTCTAGCCTTTAACCAATTTTGTAGCTCGAGGCAACTATCATTTGTCACAATTGCGGTGACTGTTCTTTGGTTTTTTTCAATGGCGGTGGATGACATTGGGACCACCTCAGTGAACAGCCTCATTTATATCCCAGTGAAATGATGAAATCTGGCAATACAAATTCTTGCAACTTGGACCAAGTTTGAAACTCAAATTTAATCTCATTCAGAGAATTTTTTAAAAATTGTTTTTATTTGAGCAAACTAATGTCATTTTTCCGTGCTCTTGGCCTGACGTTCCTGCCTGAAGCTGAGCAATATTCCAATTCTCATTTTTCAGATACAGGAGGAGAATCTTGGCCAATGATTTCAAGGAAAGAGAACGGAAAACGTCCTCAGGAAGGTCTGTATTCATACGTGTGCATGTACACATTGCTCTTTGTTGTGATTTAAGGAGCTAAGTGGGGCCAAATGAAATCTGTTCAAATTTTTTCCAGATTCCGTTTTAATTTTTCGGAATTCCTTTTAGTTTGATAAAATCTTATCAGGAAGAGATCATGTGCTGAATTATAAAATTTCAATAATTTTATGAGAAAAAAGTCAAAATTGAATGAATGTTAGTAAGCTCAAATCTCAACGTTGCACTTTTTTACCTCTCAAGCCTGAATGAGGGGCAGAGGGGTTTTGTCGTCCCCTTCAGACGGGCGGGAAAATTTTGTCTGGACCGTTTCTCTGTAACTGCTTGGGTTAGGAACTCGATTTTGTGTTTGTGTACTAGCTTTAGTGGGTAGGCATGCCTTGTCAAGGTTTTGTACCTGAATGACCTTTGACCTTGCCTCACTGACCTTCACCTTTAAAACATTTTCTTGGCAATTTCTCTCAAACCCCATGGGTCTGGAACTTGATTTTGAATATGTGGACTTGCCTTGGTGGGTAGGCGTGCCTCGTTCAGGTTTTGTACCCGAATGACCTTTCACTCTGGCTCAGTTACCACACACACCTTTGATTCAGTGTGTCAGGGCCGAGGCGTATTGCCTTCGCCCCCGTGAATCACATTTTTGTCAGAGTGCTGCAGTACAGTTGGCCTTGAAAACAAAACATTCCATTAGGGACGCACCGAAATGAAAATTTTTGGCCGAAACTGAAAATGAGAAATACTTGGCCGAAAACCGAAACACCGAAAGAAATTATGCCAATTTTTAGCACCATTGCATTTATGGCAATGACTGTGTACTTAACTAAAGTCAAGACATTGCAATGGCATAAATTAACATTCAGGCTTCAAAAAATAAATCTATTACAAAATTATGAAAATATTTATTTAGCATTGACATTCCAACAAAGCACAATATAAAATAAAATTATAAATAAAATGTTTTACCTGGCCCCACTCATGAATAACCTACAGGCCTATCACTGACTGGCCTATTACTGGCTGCTGAAAAATTGTAAAATATATTAAGTGACGACAACAGCAGCCCACTAATTGGTCAGAGAGAATTGGCTGCAATAGACAGCTCTCTTCCGCATTATCGCTAGGAAACCGGCTTCACTTTCCATCACTGAAACGGGTCTTCAGATTGTGGTTTTGAAACGTGTTGTTTTAGGCAGCTTGATAATTATACTGTGCGTTGCCTTACCTTTCAAACAAGGTTGCTTTTGTTCGCCGAAGCTACTGCATTTATGAAATGCGTTTTTGTCCGAGATCCTGTTCGTAGCGAAATTAGAAGTAACGGCGTTGTGTCCAATTGTGTTTCCCCAATTCCCCTTGAGGAAGTTATCATGCTGCCCCTATTCTACGAAAATTGCGCCGAGAATAACTTTACGGTGCTGATGAAGCTTTTTTTTTTTTTTTCAGGAAAGGGAAAGGTGTCTCAGATTAGATGATGCATAGTGAAGCGATACATTCTAATACTCTCATCCCCTGCAATTTGCGCGTTTGCCACGTGTTTTGCCTTCGTTTTCATTGTGAAATGTTAAATGACGCCTGCATGTCAAGCTAATAAACAATACTTGTTTTATTGTATGTGTTATTTGCTTCTTTGTTATGAAGGAATAAAGGTAAATTAACATTCTCCGTGTGTGGTGATTCCATATTTTTCCAGGGGTTGTAGTTACATTATGGAATACTGATGGTACACAAATGCCTTGAGAATATATTGCCATTGTCTATGAATACTCTATGCCTTTTACGGATATCATTGCTTTGCGTTTTTATGTGGTACGTATTTAATGTGCAACTGAATCGGACACAACACCAGCTGCTATCCTATGCATCAGGACAGTGTCAAACAGAAATTGCAATTCGGCACTCGCAGACTTTACTTTTTACTTTACTTTGCCATAACGTGGTGACGGTGGTGCGCGTCCCGTAATTTAAAACATACAGACAGGCGCGTGCTGGCCGCAGTTTTTGTTTGCGTCATCACAACATTCTGTTTCGGCGGTATTGTTTCGGTGCTTAAAGTCTTTCGGCCGAAAATGCATTTTTTTTTTTGCCTTTTTCGGCCGAAAATGCTTTTTTTTTTTTTTTTTTTTTTTTTTTTTTTTTTTCGGTCGAAAATTTTCGGTAGCCGAAAATTCGGTGCATCTCTACATTCAGTCTGTGCTTCATGGCTCAACCTGCGCTGAACTAATGCCTAGCTAATGAGAACTACTGATGTTATATGCTTAGGTGCCATGTACGGTGACGAATATTTGTGGAGAGACTTATACATGCGGTGATGAGTTACACGTCACTATTACCATTATAAGCTTGTGCAGTTATTGTTTGTTGGATTTATCAAATGCCTTGCTTGCAAATGGCAAGCAGGCTTTTAAAAGTTGTCCATCAGAGTTGGAATAATGGGTTGTATCGTGAATGGCTGGAGTGTCACATTTGTAATTGGCTAGCGCTCGGGTTTTGACTGCAAATCCGTTCCTTTCTTTTAATAGTTGCTCTGATGCATCCCTCCTGACAGTACATTAGCTGTCTGAGGGTTAAGGTCAGTTTTTAATCGGGTGATATTGGTTGAAGCTGTTTTTGTCTGTGTTGTGAACTTGCTGCAACGACTGATGATTGATCAAAAATGGTTGGTGGCATGCATTTATTTATTTATTTATAATGGTAGACAAATACTATAACTTTCGTCATTGAACCTCACTTCTTGAACGAGACAATTGTATTCCCCATACAAATGTCACGTTATATTCGCATACATGATATTTCTTAATTTAGCAGTTATTTCTTCCTCCAGTGTTGGTGGGATGAAGTCATTGTAACTTTGCTGGTTTGAAGAAAATAAAATTGGCTGGTGTTGCTGAATGAAGAAAAAGGACTAGAGACTTGGAATCAGGCCGAACGGTTTTTTCGTAGAGAAAACCCTGCATGCAAACGAGTACTGATGATCCGTCTCGCATCACATTTAAAATGACTGATGCTGCTGTATTTTAGAACTGGCTTGGCCAACCAGAGCAATGTGGCTTCTCGTAAGGGTATGATTTATTTGCTCATTTCAATCATAATTTTCTGTGTTTTACCCATTGCCCTCACATTTAAATTACATTTAAAGTTTTTTTTTTTTTTAAATGAGTGCACCTACTTGTGCAGTGTATAAAGTAAAAAAAAAAAAGCTTGTTATTTTTTGTCAATGAAATGGAGTGAGGAGTCAGGAAGTTTCTCATGTTTTAGGTTGGCATTATGACGCAGGTTATGAGTGAAAGAGTTCTGTTATTTCATACAGTTACGGGAGGACTGTCTTGGAGGAAAGAAATGCGCATACTTTGATGTAAAGCATTCTGTTAAACTGTGTTTTTTAACATGCTTTTTGCAGTTCAGTTCAGGTTGTATAATATATATTGTATAATGGTTCTCGTTCCTGTTTTTCTCTCCAGTTCAGACTCCAGGGATTCTCCCATCCCTGCGGAAATGGAAACCGATGAGATGGTTTTGTTGAGAAGGCAAAAGCAGATCAACTATGGGAAGAATACGCTCGCCTACGATCGCTACATCCGGGAAGTTCCCAAGTGAGTGCGACTCTAGTATTATAATGGTGGGCTGTATATACTGAAAAGTAGGCCAGATTCTGGTGGGCTGTTCCTCTGCATTTTTCATGCAGGATTCCTGGAGCTTGGAAACTGAACTACAAAGTATAAACCTGGTTATTCTTTGTAGTGCAATTTATGAGCTCCTGGATTTCTCTGTCACGTTCTTATCAAACCCTGCCAGAACTCGGCCTTCTTTTCTCCACTTCATGATCTGCAAATTGCGTTTATGTCTTAATTTGATCAAATTATACAACCCATTTTTTAGAAAATGGAGTTTAGAATGTTTTACCTTCAAGAAGGATTAATGAGACCAAAGCAGTTTGGTTGTCGTGTCCACCAATGAAATTGGCAAGTTGATGTGAAAATGGCATGCAGATGGCATGTCTGCAAGTGGTGCTTTCATGTTTTCATAGTGTGTGGGTAAAATGTGTGAGTGTCTGGTAAGGGATTTTTTTTTTCCCCCCTCTCCCCTCCGCAGTAAGACGTACAAAGGGTTAGTTAATTGGTTTAAGAGACTTCATTCCTTATGACACAATTTACTGAACGAATGCCTCTCTTTCCCTCCCTTTTCTTTTTTTCCTTTTTTTGTGGTTCTAGACACCTGCGTCAACCAGGAGTGCACCCGAGGACACCGAACAAATTTAAGAAGTACAGCCGGCGGTCATGGGACCAGCAGATTAGACTGTGGAGGGTGAAACTCCATGCATGGGACCCTCCCGCCCAGGAAGGCAGTGACCTGCAGGCCATGTAGGAAGCCTCTTTATATTTGCTTGCCCCTTTTCCTGATTGGCCGATATTTGATTCTTTCTAACTATTGAATTGTTTGTCATAAGGAGTTGGGGGTTGGATTTTGGGACTTGGGGGAAAAAAATCACATTACCATAGCCCCGTCTCCATTCCTGATTGGCTTAACTTTAATCATGAACAACTATTTAACTGTTTGACATAGGAAGTTAGGGGTTGGTTGTTTGGACACGAGGCGTTCGAATATTGATGTTCAAAGCACCACCCCCTTTCCTTATTGGTTTAGATTTTCACCTTTGCAACTACTGGCCTTCGTATCATGGAGAGTGGAGGGTTTTTGTTGTTGGACAAAGGAAAGGGTCACATGTTAACTGACAAAGCCCCAGCCTCTTTCTTGATTGGTTCAGCTTTTACTCTTTAACTATTGAGCTGTTTGTCATAGAGACTTGGGGATGGGTTGGTTCAAATGTGAGCATCATTTCAATAACCGCTGATATGCTTTGTCAAGCCAGCTTGGTTCGTGCACACACTTTATATTCTAGTAGTTTTTGCAAAGGTTAAGCTTTGGGCAATTGTTGTTGCACCATGTGACGAAACGGTCTTTTAGTCCTCTGTGCTCCTGTAGAGAAATGGTCTATGGGAAGATGACATGTCTCTCCTGGAAAATATTCTGTGAAATCATACGTGTCAATATAATGATCACCGCCCTTTTGTGAAATTATG
This sequence comes from Gymnothorax reevesii, assembly GCA_029721435.1. Lineage (NCBI taxonomy): Eukaryota > Metazoa > Chordata > Actinopteri > Anguilliformes > Muraenidae > Gymnothorax > Gymnothorax reevesii. The sequence continues at coordinate 108,978,826 of CM056579.1, forward strand.
AACATTTATTCAATTCTGTCAATTTTTACCACATAAATTAGTTTGGGCTGACACATGTGGTGTACGCCTTCAACAACTGATGGAGACATACTAACGTAAGGCAGTAATTCGAGATCATTTTCTTTAGATTTAAATTTTAGGTGGTACTTATGTTTTGGTACAAATTTTCTTTACTTCCTTTTAACTCTGCACTTTGTGTGGATTTTGCTGAATTTTTTTTTTCTTTGTCGAACGCCTCCAGAGCAGAGATCGATCTGGATGATGTAATGGAGACTGAATCTGGGCCGACCGAGACGCAGCGCCCTAAAGCCAGTAAAACCTCTGCATCCGATAACGAGGTAAGATTTCCACCTCTTCACCCTGTAACAACAATGTAGCATCCTTTTCGGAGGCGATGTAGGTTCGTCGCTCCTTCCGAAATATTTTATGTGTGGCTCATTACCTGATAATTTATTATTTTTCGACTTCGGCCTGAATCGGCATAGGTTATGCAGGGCTGGACATTAACGCTTGTCTGGGACAAGTAGATTTTATTGTTGGACAAGTGGAAGAGAAATGTACTTGCCCCACCGGACAAGTTATAAGTTGCTGAAAAAATTGTGTCTTCACGTCATGGGCCCTGAATTCAATTCGCTCGATGAATACATTCAGAATACCAGTTTGAAACAAAAATGTTTTTCCCCATAACACGTCTAACCAGCGTCCAACTCGAATGCTTTGATTGACTGAACTATTTTGCATCCCACCTTTGTATTGGCGTAGATTTCAGCGATGTGCGGCTTCAAGTTATTGCTACTAGTTTTAACAAATTTTTATGATCAATGAATACAATTTAAAATGCAGCTAGATATCCCCGGCCAGTTGCAGATCAGATGTGGATGGGGAGATTTGAATCATGCAAGTCCTCTGCCACGTTGCTGAATACAAGAACTTTTTAAATGGTTCCAGGGCACCATCTCATGAATATTGAATATGCAGTAATGTATTCCAGGAACTATTTCAATTACTACATTTAACACCTGCAAACATAATAATAAACCACAAACCTAATACAAGGCTTCAGCTTTTTAATAATTTCTCAATTTTGCTTTCCCACAAACTTAAGAAATCCCTGCAAATGTCAAAGTTATTACATTTGTGGTAAATTTCACATTACGTTTGCAGTAGGCGACTGCCATTTCATTTGTGGGATTATTACATTAAAAGCTGCTGATTTGCATTAAGTTTGTTCAGCAATGTGGCCAACTCGCATCCTGGAGTTAAAATTACAATAAGGATCCATTCACAGACTGAAGTCTTTAATATCTTCATTGCACTTTCAGGACTCCTCCTCAGGGACCCCCAGTAAACTCATGAAACAGGAGCTCTCTTTCGACCTGGAGTCCTGTCTCAACGATGGGGACGACAGCAAATGGCTGGCCTTGTGATGCAGCCCAAAGATTCAGGCCTATGGGGCCTCTCGGCTGCATCAGTTTAGGTGGTATAGCGTAGCCTGTGGACTGCAGCACTTGTTGGCAATTTAAAAGACATTGTTTTCCACTGTCATATTGGAAACTGAAAGATTGCTTGGTGTTCCTGGAAGATGTACATTGTTTTTTTCCCCTGAGGTGTTGTTCCTGGTACTGCCTTTAATTCAACACTTAAATGCTTCTTGCCCTATTAGTTCACATAAGTTTGGGTTGTATGTACAGTCTTTTATTAAAGTTTTTAAAAAAAGGTGAATTTTTTTACTTTTCATAAATTGTGTTATAAAAATGTTTTCTGAGATTTTTTTCCTTTCTCTCACTTGAGAGTATGATTGACAGGAATTGTATCTAAATACTGCTTTGACTATTGTACTTTGTGGAAAAAAATAAAGCCACTATACATAAAGTGTAATGGAACAAATCAAAATAAAAATTGTTGCAGCATGGTGGTTTGTGTTCTGTACAATATACACTCTGTGTACACTTTCAGGGTCACCTGCTCATTCGTGCAAATAAATATGCTGCCCGTCACGTGGCAGCAACTCGATGCATAAAACCCATAGACAATATAAATATTAGGAAGCCTCTCCACATCCTAACACTACAAAAATTGAGCCAAAATATCCTTTATACGGTTGCAGCCAGTGCCTGTGCAGGAGTGATCGGGCGGCTGTCCTGCCCGTCGTCAACCTTGTGTGTCGCCTGACTGGCTCCTTCAGTGTTAACAGTAAATGCTGCTTATTATACAATAAAAGCTCAATAAAATAACATTGTACACATTAACTCCAATTTAGGTTCATAAAAAGGAGTGAATATATAAGTTTAGAAAAGCAAAGTTTTAGTTTTATTTTTTGGATAATTAAGCCGACATGTAAATATCTTCATTTCGACAGCGTTGCTTGTTTAGTTAAGAGTATTGTGTTCCAAGTTTGTGACGCAGTACTTCCTATAGGTACGCCACTTCACCTTCGCGAACAGACTAATATCCCTACTGTCATACGGCTGATGGTTCTTCCAGGTATTTTTGGAGGGTTGGATTCATGTCAGTAAGAACCCTAATGGGTCATACGAATGGCTGTAGTTGCACTGGATCTTGAGAGGAGGGAGGATCATCTTCGAAATTTCACATTTATCACACAGTGATAAATATTTTACGAAAAAGTTCAGCATGCGTGACTCACTTTTGAGTTTTTCTTGCTTACAGCCAAGACAAACTCAGGTCTAATACAATGGCATGATGTACAACTCAGCCAAACACAGCTATATGAAATAACTGAATGAGTGGAAAGGACGGGGTTTCACAGGGATCAAAGTAAAAAGAATTAAAAAAAAAGACAGGAACATTCAATTAATGAACCAATGTGATACAGTGACAACATGCTGTAATTTACACTTACATTTGTATTCCCATCATGAATAATTTACTCAAATACAAATGTAATCCAAATATGAAAGCATCAGCAGTGGCATGAACTTAGAATCAACAACAGAATCAAATGGTTTGATTAAAATGACTCCGAAAAGCATGTGATACTCGAGACCTCCATGCTAAAGACGTGTCCTTTTTAGAATGTCCACAGCGGAAGTTTGCCTTCGAGGCGAGCAGCACAGATGCTACTGAAGTGGCTGTTTCAAGTCAAACAGCCCTGTCCCGCCCTTGACCACCTTGCCCACAACCAGACGGGCTGAAGGAGATTGCAGACTGTCTCGAGAACCTGGACGAAAAGGGAAGAAAACTGTTAAGTAGTGGCTTTTGCTTATGACGTAGTAGTGCTTATCTTGACCCCACAGATATGCTCAGTCAAAGAACCAGGAACCGGGAGGGGGAAAGAACATCAGTATTTAGTAAACAGTGGCATTCATGAGAACGCATGTCTGAGGTGTTATTTAAAACTACAAATTACTCCAACTAGTTTAACGACTTTTTTTAATGAACCGACAGCAGGTCACATTTTTGTAAGTAGTGACAGCAAAATGGAAACAGCCAATATTTAAATTTCAACTTTATGGATGTAACCACAAATGTCTCATCTATATTTATACAATGAGCACAAGAATTATGGGCCAGTTCATTAAAGGTGACATCGAATCGAAAACCGTTTTTACCTTGTCTATGTTGAATAATGGTAGTCTACCCGCAATCAAGAACATACGAAAAGTGCTGGACATTCTGAACATCTCCGTTTCATAGAAATTCCTCTTTTAAAAATGACCACCAGAAAACGGGCCAATCTGAACAACGCATACATATGAATCTCACTGCTCACTCATTTAAACAAAACAGTGTATATGAGCATGCTTTCATAAGATTTGGAAAAAAAATACAAGTGTTTGTGTTTAAGAGCAGAAAGGAATCTCACGGCTATGAAAGGACTCTACATCACTGAAAATTACTTGTGCACTCACCCAGCATAGTGGCGTGCTTCAGAAACTTGTAGCTGGTCTCAAACGTCATTTGCTGCAACGGAGAGGAGTTGGACTGGATGGCAAATCGGTTGAGCGGTTTGTACATGCCCTCGAAGCACATGTAATCCGCCACCAGGGACAAGTGTCGCGGATCTACCTCAATACCTGCGAGCGATAGGACAAGGTTTACAATCACAGACTAAACCACATTCATGAATATAATTCCACACTGAGGATCATCGAACATGTGCACGCGGGAGGAGAATCCAATTGCGATCCACTCCTGGCATTCATAAACAAGAGGTCTGTCGGCCGAGAGAGCTCCGCTGGAGGATGAGTGAAATGTCCATGTCATAACTTAAATTTCAGAAATCCTTGAAAACAATTGCAATATTAACACATATGACACATTTGGTAACCAGTATATGATGTAAACCAGATTGGTGTCTGAACTTACGCAGTATAACAATAGAACCACACTGCAAATTGCAATCATTGATTTCAATCATCTTACCAGCAGCAAGCAATCCTAACAACTAGTCATGGGAAGATGAAGCTTCAAGAACCATTTTACTTATTTTCTGTGCCCACAAGATGGCGCCCATAGTTTAAAAAATAAGGCTTAAAGAATGAACTTTCAAGCCTTTGTTGAACAGAGTGCACCATCTTGTGGGCACAGAAAATAAAGAGAATGGTTCATGAAGCTTCATCTTCCCATCAATACTAACAACCAACAAATACCCTGTTGAGGATTATATTTCAATTTTTCTCATCATATTCATTAGTAGATCAGTTGTCATGTTGAATAACCATAATCAATAATCATAATCAATAACCATATTAGGTAAGCAGCAGTAACACACACATAACGTAACACACACATACAAGCAGTTCACACACATGTGCAGTGCACAGAGGCACATGTACACATGTACACACACACACACACACACACACACACACACACACACACACACACACACAAGAAGTTCACACATGGACACACACACGTACAAGTAATTCACACATGCATGAGCAGCTCACACACATATGCAGCAGGCTTCTGTAGCTTTGATTAGTAAGCAGGCTTCTGTTTGGTTGTTTTAAAAACATAATCAGATGATGTATTTGATTTCTGTAGCTTTGATTAATATTTGTTCAGTAAAATCATTAGTTGTTACTGAAAACATAATCAATTGAATCATTTATGTATCTTATTCATCTGGCTGTATTTTTCCTCTCTTGACTGTAATTTTCCAGTCCTTTGTAGTGATGTGCATCCTTATCTTTGCTTGAAGTTCTCAAGGTTAGTGGGCAGTGTTATGGTTTGCCTGTACTGTTGTAGCGTGAGAATGAGAAAGCGGAAGGACCACATTTGGAAAATATTTCCTGTGATGAAGATATGGGTAAGATATACTGGGTATGAAAGGCAAGAAAGTGGAGAGACCATATTTGGAGGATATTTCCTGTGATGAAGGTATAAAAACTGGGTGTGAAAGGCAAAATGTGGGTTCTTCTTGCGCAACAGCTTTATATTCATCAACATGCCACAATAAAGCCTAATTGTCCGAAGAATCTGTCTCTCTCCAATTGCTTGAGGATGGGGGAACCTCATAATATGAAAATATGTCTGAATGAAAACCACAACAACCCTTCCCCCTAGTACATCACAAACAAAGCAGTCACAATCTTTCTAACACTGTCATAGGACAGTATGATGCGGAAATATGTGATCCAGAACAATTAATCCAGAAAGAAGATTCGGAACAACATGATCCAGAACAATGATCGGGAACAACGTGGGGATATTCAGAACATCATAAGGAGGGCTCACAACAAATTAGACAAAAAGTTATCAGACAGTTTTTGAAATATTAATGAAAGACTGAAAAAAATGAGCACAAACACTGATTTTCTAAGTCTAAAATGCTGAATTTCTCAAAAACCGGGATGCAGAATTTTCTAATTTTCACAGGGGATCATTTGAACATCATGAGGAAGGCTCACAACAAATTAGACAAAATGTTATTGGACAGTTTTTGAGATATTAATGAAAGACTGAAAATAATGAGCAAAAACACTGATTTTCTAAGTCCAAAATGCCGAATTTCTCAAAAGCTGAGAGATAGAATTTCCTAATTTTCACACTGAATATTCAGAATATCATCAGGAAGGCTCACACCAAATTAGAAAGAAATTTATCAGACAATTTTTGAGATATACAAATTTGAAGTGAAAAGATGACGCTGGACGGACGCCGGACGACTCGGTACGAGAAAATTCTCCGCTGATTGCCATCATCACAGCGGAGCTAAAAATATGGTAATACCTGGAAATAAAATGCAAGATTCTTTCTTTCAATACTGAGATAACAGAGCTCCACGAAGCAACTCAGAACATAATTGACCTAAAACTAATAACTGAAATGTAACGTAATACACTCCCAATGTATAACGTAGTAGCTGAAGCAGAATGTAATACCCCTGAGCGCATGGGTGTGATAACTAATGCACATATTATTGATTTGCTTTGTGCTATAGCAAGCTTCATTGTATAGCTTGCAATAATCTAAAAAGGCTAATAAAAAATGACTGGAATGAAGAAGGTAATGTGCCATTGAATAATTGAAAGTAATGATGGGAAGATGAAGCTTCATGAATCATTTTCTTTATTTTCTGTGCCCACAAGATGGCGCACGCTGTTCAACAAAGGCTTGTAGGTTCACTCTATAAGCCTTATTTTTTTAACCGTTTGCTAAACTCACCTGGGCCTTGAATTACCCCGCTCAAACTAACCTGTAATTGGCTCTTGCAGCTGATTGGACATACACGTGGATTATTGATCTGAGCCTCACCAGTATAATTTAGAAGATTCTATTTTCAGTCTAGACTTTGTCAGATTATCACTGTATACACAGTCCCATGCCTTGTGATCTGATCATCATGACATTCCTTGTGAAACCATTTTCATATTCAATTCCCATTTTGAACTTTGCCAGTCTCGAGACCTCTATTCTACCCAGGGTTTTGGATTGTTTGCCTAAATGTCCAACACCTGCAGTGAACTCTTGCCTATTCCTGTAACCTTAATTTTTGGACTGTCATAGGACTGTAAAATCTCCACTCCGATCTCTGCTCACTGTGCACTTGGGTCGCTGCAGTTCTGTTGCTACGGCATGTAGTTGTGCCAGTATTACATTAAAAAACTACAAGCACACAAAAAGAAAGATTCCTTGCTTAATAGTATGATGATTTGATCTGTGTTCAATTCTGGCTAAAACTGGCTGACAACTAGTCCCTTCTTAGAATCTCTGCATAGTCAAACTGGAGCAAAATCTGCACAATCTGGAGAAAGAGTCCGTTTACATTCAAGCGGAAAAATTCAATAATGGTCGGCATATGGGAATTCGGTTTCAAAAATCCCACTAAGATAGGGCACTAATCTTCGACCACCTTTGGCTGGCGAACTCAAACACAGTGGCCTCAGTAGGGGAAACATCCTCACCATAGACCGCAAAGACATCTTTGATCTCCTTTTCGATGACCCTCAGCGCCACCTCTATTCCATAGGTGTTGGCCATGGCGTGGATCTCATTGGAGTACAGCCGGTTCAGGTCCAAAATCTGCAGGCAGACAGAGGGAGAGACTCGTTTGCCGGCCAGGTGTTGTAGATGGTGCGGCGCAGGGTAAAGGCCAGTTTAAACCAAAGATGCACTCCGAGACTAGTCTTAACTAGCAACTACTTGCTATGCGCCAGTCTGCAACATTCTGAAACCTGCCCGTTTCCACCACTGCAACTAGACGAGATGGTTTCTCGTTTGTATATCAACGACTCAAAGAATTTCCTGGCTTTTCAGTTCATTGGTAGTTGGAGAATTCATACCAACATATCAAAATATGAATGCAGATAGTGACTGTGTATTTTAAGGTTCCTTCACAGACTTCACTGTCAGCAAACTAGCTATCAAAACAGGTGACGCCTCACGTTCCAAAACCACCAACTGCTGACTTGACGAACTGAGTCGCAGACAACGGCATCAGTCGGCTTGAGATGGCCAATTTACTCCGCTGCAATTTTCCCCAGCAACGCTCTAGAACAGTTTTGTCTCGTCGTGAATCTCTGGTGTGAATTAGTCTGAAGACTCACTTCGCTGTACTTGGAGATCTCCTGCAGGTTGATGCCCTCAGTGCTGAGCACCAGCTCTTTAGCGCCCTGGGGAGACGTCACCTCATTCAGCAGACAGCGAGTGATGCCCTTGGTTTCGTGCACGACTGCGCACTGCGCCTGTGTCCCAACCAGGGACGTCAGGTCAAAGTGCACCTTACTGATGGGGAGGGCCAGTCTTACCTGGGGATACAAGAGTCAGAACTACAATTACAGGAAAAGCAAATGACAGGAAAAAAATAAATTAATTACACTGTCTGCTCCAGCCACTCAATAAACATAATCACAGCAGCACTAACAAACTAGCATAGGAGCAACAGTGCATTTCGAGATATGAATTATGGACAGTGATTTCCAAGTACATAACTTCCAAACAACTATTACGAAAGTGCTAAATCCCAAAATGAGAGACCGAATCAACAAAACTCCGTGTGCGTTTTCTGGCCGAGTTTTCCGGCCACCATTCAAGAATGTTGTGACCAGCTTGATGGAGAATATCGTTCTTCATTAGTGAAGTCCATGTCTGAAAGAATTCAGGCCGTCATAAAAGCCCAAGGAGGAGCAATAAAGTACCAAATCTGATTTTATTTTTTGTTGACGATTCCATAATTTTTTTCTCAACATTGAGTGATTCCATATTCTTTCCTCTATTTGATTATGTAAACCATAGATCATTCATCTATGTTCAATCTACTTTTATTGAGGTGTGTTTTACGAAGCCTGAAAGTTCAGCTAATAAACAAAGATTGTTTTGTGTCACATCTGGAAATTGTGTATTTACTATGAAGTAAAAAAGCTGGATGAACATCCTCCATGTGTCTGATTCCATAATGTTTGCCAGGGGTTGTAGTCCATTTATTTTGGTCCCTTAAGGTAGAAACCACATAAAAAGTGCTGTGATAGTTTGCTGGATGTCGATACTCAAAAATTGAAGTTGAAAGGTTAAACTTTGAGCACGTTCATTCAATAACTTTGTCTATGTCCAAATATTTATGAGCCTGAATGTATATAATCTTTTAATATCACAACATGGCCAAACGACCACATGGCACGCGAGAAAACAAAAACAATAATAAAACCCACCCACCTCACACCACAGGCCGTTCTCAGTGTCGTAAGCATAGGCCTCGATAGCTGAGCTAATGTCGAGGACGGCATTGACTCTCAGCGTGTCCTGGGATTCCAGCCCATCAGATGTGCTGCTGTCGATGACCCCAGAGGGCACATTGACGGTGTCATCGGGCTGTTTATCCTCCTCCGACCCCTCAGGGGGCGACTCCTCCTCATCCGCCAGCTCGTCTCTCTGGTCCTCATCCTCTCCCTCTTCACTCTCGTAATCGACCTACAACACGACGCACACCACATTCATGCGGGCACGATCCACTCCACTTCACTGGCAGACAGTTACAGCAGCCATTTTCTGTTTGAGGCTTATAATAGATGCAATCTGAGCACGCTCAGGATCTAAGTGTTGGTTCGTCGTGAGCACGGAAAATTTGAACTACATTTACATTACAGTGAGTGCAAATATTCAGGTGTTGCTAACAGATTGTATTTCAATAAACAATAGAACTCACAAGTTCACAAGCATCAAGTACCTTTTTGTAGCATTTTCAATACAGCAGTGGGTAGTGATGGGAAGATGAAGTTTAATGAAGCATTTTCTTTATTTTCTGTGCCCACAAGATGGTGCACTCTGTCCAACAAAGGCTTGTAAGTTCATTCTGGAAGCCTTATTTTTAACTATGGGCGCCATCTTGTGGGCACAGAAAATAAGTAAAATGGTTCTTGAAGCTTCATCTTCCCATCACTAGCAGTGGGCTTTTCAATACAGTCGTTTTTTTTTTTTTTTTTTTTGGGATTTTCCACAATGCGCCAATTTTTTTGGATTTGGGTTTGTAATCAGAGACTGATACGGGGCGCATAGAAGGATCTGGAACGGCAAATGTAGAATTCGGCCCAGTCTCCTCGTTCGTCCCGTTCGTACCTCCTCCTCTTGTTTCTCTCTCCGCCTGGCGTCAGTGGCGTCCGCGTCTCCCTCGTCGGCTTCACCGTCCACGATCTCGCCCTCCACCTCCGCATCCGCGTCTCCACCGCTACTCGCCTGCGTGATGTTAACATGAAAGTATAACAAGAGACTGACAGTGATGTAACACTAAAAATGAACAGAGAAGGATCCCCAAGATTTGTAAACTGTTCGGTAGAAATGTAGCGGAGGTGTTAAATGCATCTTTTCATTAAAGAGCTGAACATAAATTTCCATCAACTACGGTCAAAGTACTGAAAACCCCAGTCTTCCCTTGATAACTGTGCTGGTTTCCTGAATCACTCAGTGCTTCATGCTGCCGCACTTACCTGGGAATTACCAGCCTCCTGATCTCCATCTTTCTGAGACGCCTTTCTACTGTCCACCTTGTTCATGGACGCCAGCTTCGCACCGCGCTTCTTTATGGCGTCCAACAGGATACGGAAGAACCTGCACAGATGCTAGAAATCAAAAAATGTCCAAGACCGGGCGAGCAAAGAATCTAGTTCCTGACACCCTGAGTTTGAAAATCTGTTCATCCACTGTAACTAAATGCCATGTAGACAAAAAATATATTGGTTGAGTCTTCAGTTTGCGAGCCTTGGACTTCTGCCAGCTGGTAGTGAAAATCAACCTAAAACTTGTATTGTAAAATGAGTCCCTTCTTCCTGTCTGGGTTTGCCTTTGGCCACAGTACTCATCTGGTGAAACAGCGTCATGTATTGAGTTTAAAATGACCTTGTATTAAAGCAATTCCTACCTTTCTGGCATGTCGCACAGCACTTAAAAGAAAATAAATAAATCGAACATGAACATCTCCGCCTCCCTCCAAGGTCCCACCCTCTTCCCCCTGCCTGACACATGCAGTGAGGAGGTGGGCAGCGCGACTGAAACGGGTCAATGGAGTCAGAATCAGAGGCACCGGTTAGTGAAAACTAACCAACAGTAATTACTTAACATCCAATTCTATATGTGGTATAAAACAAAATGTCCTCCCAAGGTTTAGTTACCTTTGTAGTCTGACGAACTACCATTAACGTAATTATAGCATTTCAGCGCCGATTTGTACAGTCAAATGAATCGTTTTTCGACTCACAAGCAGTGACAGCAGTAGGCAACTGGAAGGGACGTGGCGAAGGATGACAGACAGGAAGCTCGGCAAATCATTTTACTCAGACCGAACAAAATTATTGGTCAGACTTTTATGAGAAATATATGAGAAGTGAATATTGATGAATTTCAACAACTGGTGAATTTCTTTTACATTTTAGTGTGCCATACGCTTAATAGGAGCATTTTAAGATTACGGAAGAAAAGTGTAAAAATGCCAGAAAGGTAAGAATTGCTTTAAGGTCTGTGAGTTTTAACAACTATTCAACAGTTAAAGTAATTGCTGACAATTTTTTTATTGTAAACATTGACGATAATGTCGACTATTCATTTCAGCCCAACAGTTTAAATACGCTTTGACTCGACTGCACGGGCTTTAGAATTCCCGGCCCAAGCCCCAGGCCCTGCTTCGAATGGCTGGACTCGGCAGAGGGAGGAATCACCTGGTTTCCATAAAGCGCAGAATCTGACGGGGGGACAGCGGATTATCATCCTGGTAGCGCTCAGGAGGCAGGAAGTGGAACGTTAGCGTGAAGACCCGGCTTTTCTGTTTCTTTCCGTCGACCCGAAGCGTTTCCTGCACATCTAGTTTCTGCAATACCTGGCAGCAAAGTACGGCAAACTACTTATTGCAGACAAGCACGGCAAACTACTTATTGCAGAGTGCAAAAAAAATGGAGCCCTTCAAGGTAAACAACAGCCAGTGAACGTACGGCAAATAGCCCCAAGTAACAAAGGCAAAATTCCTAAAATACCGAATCACCAATATTCTCCTGCTTGCCTTGAAATAGATTTTTTTTTTTGGTCCCTTGAAATTAAAATAAAATTATGGGGAAATTATGATGACCTACTAAAAATGTATAATAAAGTATACACACACCTCTGACAGACAGATACGAGTTAACCTCTTCCTGAGCGCGTGGACCTTCTTCAGTGCCCGTTTAGTGTTCAGCACTGGGATGCGCATCATGGGGGTCTTTATGCTGGAGCTGGCGATCATCAGAATCTCCCTCAACCTATAAAACAAAAACATCGGCATGACAATCATGAGACGCATGCTGTGATGCAGACACACACAGCTCGAATAGTAAACGCGGTCTGCTAACTGTAACGCATCTCAAGTATAGGTCTACCAATATCCATTCATCCATCTATCGTCTACGTTGAGAATTGGAAATTACCCAAAAGCAATCAGTTATGGCGTCATGAAAACAAGATCAAACACGAAGTGAGATCATGTGACTGAGCAGACTGTTTAAACTTGGTCACCAATCGTTTCCATCTAGCTCAAGGGCAGCCCAAGTGCCCGCCTACTTGATGTCTAGTTTTGTATTCAAAATACTCATAGCGTTATGATTTCACATGCTGCAAATTGAATTCCCCTCCAAGACGACAAATTTAAAACTGCATAACACTTGTGTACTTCAAATAGACTTGTCGTATCTTGTCTTGTAAGCCCATGTGGATCGGGTCCTCCTGGTGCACAACACTTTGAAAAATAAATCACCCACTCACATGTCAAACACAGCGCTGCACTAAAAATAACAGACTGTAAATGGAAACAACACAAAAATCCACTTCTAATTCATCAACACAATAGTTACGTTCAATTTTAAACTAGAGAGTGTTTTTACATAGTAGTCCAATGCACCAGCAAAATTTGGGAAAGAATTATTGAATAGTTTCAGAGTTATGGTCGGGAAACACGCAATTCACACTCAACTTCTGTATAAAGACACCACAACTGCAAATGACCATGATAATAATGACCACATGATACAAGTAATTAAACACTTTTTTAACTAACTTTGTAAGATTCGAATATATTTTTCATGCATGTTATCCTAGATGAGTGTGTGTTTGAATGCAGCATCAGTGACCACACCCTTCCCCAACACCCCAGGGAGGCGCCTCCAGTCAGGAGAGCCTACCTTGGGATTCCCAGGGTTACGTTCATCTCCCCCCTGCCAGCGAAGTGGAAGGTGTTGAGGGTCATCTGTGTGGAGGGCTCCCCGATGCTCTGCGCGGCCAACAGCCCCACCGCCTCGCCGGGATCACAGAGCGCCCTCTGCCACTTCAGCTGAAGCAGCTGCCGCAGCCTGAAGCACCAAGAAAGTTTTATATTTATTTATTTTCAAGGACAACCTACGGGAACTAGTCCCATTTACAGGCTCCACTATCACGAACACATACGCATTCACATAAAACAAAACAATAAAATATGAGACTAGATACCAATCTTACAAATTAAAAAATGACAACAACAGTGGTCCAATTAATTTATAGTTTTATTATTTCAAACAAAAAAAACAAAAAAAATAACAGTAAACCCAGTTTAGGTGAACCGAAAGTTGCCAAAGTCTGCACAGAGTTAATGCCATTATTTGCCATCACAGGAAAAAGAGAAAATTGCTGCCTACGAGGATGCTGTCGGTCTGAGCTGATTTAGAGCCATCGGTGACATAAGCCAACTCATTCACACAAGGCCAAGTAAGCACTTCATGGCCAAACAGTAGACTGACAGTATACCACAGTTGGGTTTTACTGTGTCAAGTGAATGGAAGAAACACATTTTTGACACAAACCAGATGTCACTGGAATTTACCCGTCAGTGTCTATTTCCCGGGTGCTTCCCTCAGAGTCGATCTTGGACAGGTAGGACTCCATGATGGCATCAAAGGTCTCAGAGACCGAACCAAATGAGATGTCTGGGCGGAGATGGGCGAGACAGGGCTCTGGGCAGCGCAGGGTCTTTCTCGTGTATTTACTGCGTTTGTAGTCATCAAGAGAACGCCAGCGCTCCACCAGCTAAGAAAACAATACCAAAAACACAGATTCACAATGTGGATCAAAGCTGCTCATGAAGCGACAGTGGACAGGTACAATTTTGCTGCTGTTCTGTCCAAAAACTGGGCTATTTCCAGGCCGCAACACAAAAACTTTGTGAAGGTCATCAACAAGGTTCGACTTTCTGCATCAAATTTCTATTTATTATTTCCCCTTCTTGTTCTGGGATTTGCAGTCATTTTTAGCAAAACGCGTGTAATATTTGTGATATGAGAGAGTCTGATGGGGACTCGACCTTTAGTGCAGCACTCTCACGCCCTGCAGACAGGTCTTCCTGTGTACTCTGGGAGTGATTCTGCTTGGACAGCTTCTTTTGAGAGAAGAGCAAGAAAGGGCCATCCCTAGAGGAGGCCGCCTGCCGTTTCGCCTTCCACTTTCGAAGGAGCCGAAAGTGGTTGGCTGCAGCCTCGGAGTCCATTCTATCCAGGACATCGTCCAAACAGTTGGACTTCCTGATGACCTGAGGACCAGGGGACAGAACATCATGAATCATTTGCCAGTAGCTTTCAGACAACTGATATCGGACTTTGTAATACCAATTAAATACAGAGATCAAATTAGACTTATCAGCACGCGGACAAGCCGTATTTCAGCTGACACTGAAAGTATGCCTAAGACGGCTTTTTCCAGCGTGGAAGCAAGCAGTTATACAACATTAAAGGAGTTGAAAAACTACAGAATGCATATGCAGCTCTGTAACTGTTGGCAACTGGTTTCTAATGAACTTGCCTGGGTTCACTCAATTTAAGTACTTCAAAACACTAAAAACACATAAAAATTGTGTCCACTGAAAAAAGCTCAGAATAGAATTTGATTTTAATCAAATTTAATACGTTTGTTACCGCGAAAACCGTACATTATTGGCGAAAAATGTGAAATCTTGTGGCAACAATATCTCAGAAACTATACCACATTTTCCTGTAATTATTTTTTTGTTTTGAAGCAAATATCACCAGCTATACAATGATATGCTCATTCTGGGTATTTTCATGGGTAAATATTTTGAAAAATGATTTGGTCATAGAATTTTAGAAATGGGTGGCAGAACCTGCCTGGCAGATGGATCATTAATACACCATGTATCTACCGACCCAAAAATGGCTGTGTCATTGTATAGAACATAACAAACTGATGCTATGGCGAAAATTTCAGAGCAATACCTTGAAAACTGTGGATTTTATGCCCACCACAACCTGACAAACTGTGAAATTTTGCGATGCAAGAAAATTGCATTTTAGTCGCGAAATGAATGCGTTCACATGATAAAAATCCTATTAAAAGATAGTTTTTTGGTCTTAAAATGACCTTTTATGAATGTTTGGAAAGATTTTTAACAAAATGAAAAAAATTTTTTTTTTCCCCAAGTCTGAACCTAGTCTTGACCTTTTAAGAGATTCAGTTTGGCTGTGCAGGTGACCTTTTTCACCTGTTCTTCAAAGGTTAAGGTGAACCTCTAATTATGCCAAGGAACTATAAATCTGTGACTATTAGTGGCTTTTCACCCATTACAATGATTTAGGGTTGGGTGAGCCAGTCCATAATGCTACGTATTGCTGTTATTTTGTGCCAAAACTTACATGTACAAATATTTACCACTTTTTACTCTCACTTTTTACATCGCAATAGAACAAGATAAATCTAAATTTAATTATCCAGAGTAGACTTAAAAATTATTTAAAAAATGACTCAAAGAAGACAAATTTTAAAAATTCACGGCCCTCCAGTAGAGTTTCTGTCACCGAGTTTAATGCTTTTCCCACATTATCCCCCCTTAGGGGGAAGGAAAGAGGGCACTACCCACCTCGTAGTTGTCCTGGATGAAGGAGAGTTGGCGAGGCTGAAGGAACTGCGTTTTGGGGATGTCCAGACCATCTTCTCCATACAGGAACTGCACCACACTGCCGTCACTGTCACGCACTGTCAGGTCATACTGAACCACCAAGCCCTCCAGATGCTTAATGACACACCTAACCCAACAGACCACGCATGTTCATTAACACTGGAGACCATATGGAATCGCACCAGCCGCAATAGCAAAGCGGGCTTTGCGTACAGAACAGCTGCTCTCAAAATTAAATTTTGTCACAATATCAGCAATGAATGGAATCAAAACGCTTGAGAACTTATTTTTCTGTCACTCTGCCAGTGAAACACAATATGAGTTGACAGCCTGGCTATGTGAGGAGTATTCATCATTATATATTTTGCCATCACAAAGTCCCCATTATAAGGTCATATAAAAAATTAGTTGGTGATCATCCCCGCCCGACTGGAAAAAATCAGTGCCGACCCAATTTTTCCTTTTTTTTTTAAATTGTTTTTTTATTTAAAAAATGTCTAGAATCGCGTATAAACGTGAAAAACGGTGCGTTAGTGATTCAAACTTTGGGGTACTTCGATTCAACTGGGATGACTGACTGGCCCTGTAGTGAGCATTTGTTGAACCACGCCGCACATGCGCAAATATCGAAATAGTCTTCAGCGAAAACGCGTTTTCATCAGTTTCAGTCTTTATTAAAAAAAAAAAATGGCCTAATGCGATATTATTCGTAACAAGCCCATCTTTGAACTCTGCCTTCCTTTTCATCTCAATTATTGACCAGCGAAGTTTGAAGGCTGCATCTAAAAAGGTTGGGATGCTACCGTGTTCATAAGAATTGTTCACTAACAGACAGAGAAACAAAAACATTTGGTAAAAAAAAAAAAAAAAAAAAGCTTTAAACAGCTTTCTTAATCGTTTTATAGTAGTTTCAGAGGAAATTTGCAGTGGTTCGGCCAGACGATACACAGACACACAGATCAAGAGAAAACAAGTGTTTGCCACTAACATGGCAATATCCCCCGCCGCCTCAATTTTATGTGTCCGGACAGACGTATGCACGTACGTACATACGTGGACGGACGGAGCCCAATGCTATATCCCCCGCTTCGCACTAATCACGCGGCAGGGGACAACAATGCCAGCTTTGCTCTCACGGTTACTAATAAATGCAGCGTCACCACCGTTACCACATCACTGAACCCTGAGCTCACCTCTGCAGATACCCCGATCGACTCGTTTTAACAGCGGTATCCACCAGCCCCTCCCGACCAGCCATACAATGGAAGAAGTACTCCTGGGGAAAAAGAATCAGGATTTGGCGAACAGCCCTAAGGAGTAGATGTATGACAGATATGCGGTCATATTACGGAGATGTTAGGTGACTGACCGGAGGCTTGATGCCCGTCAAGAACCGACCAGACACAAACCCCCCTGAGCGGGGAGAGGCGTCATAGGGCTGGAAGCAGGGCAAGGATTTCCCAGAGGGCATCAGGGGTGGACGTCGGCCTTCCAACTCGATCTGACCCAGCAGGCAGGAGATCTGCGGAGTGTTTCCCCAAGTTTCAGACAGTCAAATGGCTACACATATTCTGTTAGGGCAGCGGTTCTCAAACCGAGAGGTGAGTGGACTTGGATGTTGAGCAGACCTGAAGTAGCGTGAATATCATTCATGTGGCAACATAAACAAACAAATGCACTCTGATGCTAGAGAGGCTATTCTGCCAACCTAAATCTTTTGTTTACTTCAAATCACCTGAGCTGTTGGTGATTGGTACAAATGAAATCCTCTTCTGCTGGGGTGGGGGGGCATTACCTTTTTGTAGCCTCTGAAAGGGGGTGGGACTGAAAAAGTTTGAGAACCACTGCTTCAAGGAAAACTGTAACATGTACGTGATGTTTATGGATAGAGCGGAGATGGTACCTGCATGGTGTTCACGGTGGAGCCCTTGGCTCCAGATTGCACCATAAGCTGGAGGTTGTTCTCAGGAAACTGACGGTGTAGTCCCTGAGGCATACACACCTGCACACAGCCAAGTACAAAAACACAAAATATTCAACTCAACACCTCATCAAAACAGCGTAATCTGACCATATGCAGGCTGCACGGGCAAAATAAAGGTTTGCTCCAAAGTCTGTACATAAAGTCTTCACAAAGTTCTTACAACTATCTACTTGCAAAATATCTCCAAAAATTCATTTTCTTCACTGACGGTCATGTCTCAGCAAACATACAGGAAGTCATGTGCACATGAATACCAAAGTACACGTGATCAACAAGCTACAAGGTAAAACATGGAAATCAAACTCCAAATCCGTGCATGCATGCACGAGCACGGAAGAAAGAATACGCTATGAAAATGCATTTGTATTTGGTTACCAGCAGGCCATTGATAACACCAGGAGAAAATACTTGTTTCTTGAGGTTTTGAACCAATAAACAGGCATAAGTCAATCAATAATTGATTGTTCAACCGGGAGTAAAGAACGGTGACTTTCACTGTAACTTCCATAAATAAATATCTGTACAGAACAGTTTCGCACAGCCTACTTGGATCAAGCCAGAGTGCTGTTTAGGTCTCTCAACAAATCAATGAAGCTCAAAACTCCCACAAGCAGAGTTAGCTGACCTTGTTGACATCATTGTTGATGAGGCTGGCCACCTCCTTGAATTTAAGGTCCACCATGTTGAAGTCTCGCTGGTCGAGGTTCAGGTGGGCATTTTGCCAGCAGTCCCTCGCCTCCACCTCCGATGCGCCCGGGGGGATGTTAAAGACTGAACGCAGAGCCTGTGGGGAACGAGGCACCATCAAAACCGAGAAACGGGTCCAGGAAAAGACATGGATACCCGTAAGGTTTTTATTCTTTCCGGAAAAAGCTGGAGAGTAAGCTGAAAAGTACCGAACCGTGATGATTTTATAGTTTTACAAAGATAGGTGTACGACAAGACATCCTCATGTGAACAGTATTAACGTAAATTTCGGAGTTAAATTTTGAACCAACAAACAAGATTTTTATGGAATACAGCAGCACTCGCAGGAGCCAATTATTCTTTAAAATGCTGTAAATGAGTCTTTTAAATTGGTATGGAAGAATTTCTGCCCAGTCTTTATTGCAAAATTGTTTTAATTAAGCCACATCAGAGAGTTTTCAAGCAGGAATTGCCTGTTTCATGGTCAAGCATTAGCATCTCAATCAGACTGACGACAGGACTTTGACTAAGCCACTCCAAAACCTTCCAATTGTTTCTTCTGAGCCATTCAGAGATGGACTTGCTTGTGTATTTCAGATCAGTGTCCTGCTGCGCAACCCAACTGTGCTTTGTGCTTTAGGTCACAAACTGATGGCCAGGCATTCTCCTTCAGGATTTTCTGGTAGAGAGCAGAATTCATGGCTCTATTAATTATGTGAGTTGCCCAGGCCCTGTAGCAGTAAAACAGCCCAAGACCATCAAACTACCACCAGGTTTGACTATTGGTCTGATGTTTTTACCGTGGAATGCTGTATTTGCTGTATCCCAGATGTAACGGGACCCATGTCCACCAAAAAGCTCCACTTTTGATTCATCAGCAGTCCACAGAATATTATCCCAAAAGTCATCAAGATGGGGTCATCAAGATGGTTTTTGGCAATGTGAAATGAACCTTTGTGTTCTTTTTAGTCAGCATGGGTTTTCACCTTGCAGATCTCCCATGAATGCCATTTTTGCCATCTCTTTCTTATTGAGGAAACATGGATGCTGACCTTAACTGAGGAAAGTGAGGCCAGCAGTTCTAAAGGTGTTAATCTGGGTTCCTTTTTGACCGCCTGAATCAGTCGTCGATCGCCAGCCACTCCTGGGACGGGTTATCACTGTTCCAAGTTTTCTCCATTTGTAGATAATGGCTCTCACTGTGGTTTACTGGAGTCCCAGAGTCTTAGTAATGGCTTTGTCACCCTTTTGAGACTGATGGATGTCAGAAACTTTGTTTCTCTTCCGTTCCTGAATTTTTTTTCGATCATTACATCATGTACTGCTTTAGCAAACTTCACACTGCCAGACAGGTTCTATTCAACTGATGTTTAGATGAAAGAGGGCAGGCAGTAATCAAGCCTGGGTGTGTCTTGCCAAATTGAACCCCATTATCAACAAAATTTGTGAAATTATTTGATTTAGTAACTAAGGCGGCAATTACTCTTTCTCGTAAGGCCAGGTATGGTTGGATTGCTTTTTTCCAGGAATAAATGAAATTATCATTTAAAATGTTGCACTTTTCTGTTTACTGTGGTCATCTGGTATCAAAATCTGACAATCTGAAACGTTACAATCAGACAAATACTTAAAAAAGATTTTAAAAGTCTGGAAGGAGGCAAATACTTTTTCACAGAGCTAAACTGCTTCATGACTTCGCCAATTATGAAAAACCTTGACAAACGAGGCAATATCCAAACCTGTGCGCCGCATTTAGTTGACTCTGCAATGATTTTACTCCTCTTTTTATTCGCTCTAGGTTTCACCAAAATGTCCTCCACACCTGAAAAAATGAGCACAAATTTCAATTTTACTTCATGTTGTGGTAAGAGGTCCAATATGGTGAGGAACTGTGTACAGTCAGGGAAACGTTGATAAAAATAAAGGACTGACTGAACACAACTCACAAACTCATTCATAGCCTTGGCTCTAATGATGGAAAGAGGGCTCGAGTGAGAATGATTCATTCAGTAAACTCCCTCCTCCCAATTAGCTAGACTTCTGGAATATGATGCGTCGCCTTCAGATGAAAAGGTTCAGGCCCAATTTAAATCAAGACACTGGAAAGAAAAATCTGGTAAATCCACTCAGGTCAAAATAGTTCTATTCCCATACATTGTATATATAAACTTCATACCCCCAAGATTAAAAAAAAAATTGATCAAAGATACTTCATGATCCAAGTTCCAAGAGCAGCTGAACACAAGTGCAAAGAACTGAATTCTGTGGTCGTACCCAAGGTGAATCCCCGATAGAGCTGCAGGTAAGCAGTGAAAAGGCGAGCCAAGCAGCTCAGCAGGAGGCTGCTGGTCTCTCCTCCGTAGAGCTCATAGCAGCAGTGCACCAGCCCATAGGGGGAGCTGCCATAGTGAGCCTTATCCAGCACTCCCACCAGCAGCTCGCCGTGACGAATGATAACCTGCGAAAAACAGAAAAATATTCAGCAGCTCCCCGTGACGTATGATAGAACAAAATGAACAAATGTTCAGCAGCTCGCCGTGATATATAATAACCAGAGAAGAACAGAAAAATATTCAGAGAAATAAAGAAATTGGATTAGTATTTTATGTTATTTCCATGATTTGTTTTCAACAGGCTAAATGTACATGGAAGTTTGAGAGTCCAGAATTTTACAACCCATTCCTGGAGTACCACTATAGCCAGGCAGTAAGCCAGGATTATGAAACTGCCAGTCACCCGGTTTTTCAATAAAACATAAAAATTAAAAAAACAAATGTCATTTCCACAGAAACGTTTCAAGTAATGCAGGGAATGAGATTCAAATGACAGAGTAGCAAAAGACTAAGTAATAAAGAATAAGAATTTTTTGTGAGTATCAGGTGAGCATTACCACAGGATGACACACTCACCTGGGACTCACACATGGAATCGGGCTGGTACCCCGGGATGGGGCGAGGGGGGCATTTTATCCAGGCCTTGCCAGGGATCTTTGCTTTGCCAATCAGGTTCAGGGGAATGTGGTTTTTTGGAATCACGTTCAACAGCAACGTCGACACAACCTGCAAGCATGAGAACAACAGTCATTACCACGGTCATAACTGCTCCTGAAATAACTTCTGTATTTATTTTCAGGTCAGAAACCGCATCCCATTGATTAGAATACATCACATCTACCACACGCTTTCCAGCACTTTCACTGAACAGCAAATTCACATCTCATTATGCACCGACAAGTAAGGAACAAAGCCAGCAGTACCTTTTGCTTAATTCCGTTTAACAACTTCATGCAATTACTGCAGTTTGAGCTTTGCAGTTACATTTGCAAAGCAAATGGCTCAACAAGAGGCTTAGCGAAAAGCCAGTACACCAAGACAAATTCTGGCGCTTGAGAAGACCAAATTTGCAAGTTTGAGCACAATTCAAATTCTTGATTCTTTGGATACACTCCTCCGTGGGGGTTATGTTACCTGTTTGCCCGTCCAAAGCGTCTGAGGCTTGCGCAGGGCGGGTGGGAGCAGTTTCACCCGGCCCCGTTTGTCGGTGAGACCAGAGTAAACCAGCTCCATGTACCGGTCTCGGGTGAAGAAGCAGCCCCGCAGGGTCATGCTGGTCCCCGACACCATGTGATCCTGGATCAACCCAGCCAAGGGTTTCCCATCCTGAGGAGAAACCAGACATCAGTCATCAGTCAACTTTACAAAACCACTTGCCCAAAAAAACAAGTCACCTCAGCGTCCAATAGGTCAATGTCAAATCGCAGAATGCTTCAAGAATACTGTGTCAAAGTTTGGGGGAACATTCTGCAAGTTTCTCTGGTTTAGGCCAGTGATGATACCACCTCCTGCAGCAGAGTGGGCTTGGATTTCTTTTGCCAGTCATATTTCTAGGTGCAAAATGTTAACCTTCTTGAACTGTTTCTTTCATATACTGTACATCAAGTACAAAGTATAAAAAAATGCATTTGATTGGAAGGTAAAAACAATCTGAATGAATTATTTCACAGTGGTCCAACATAAACAGGTTTTAAGCACTAATGTACTGGACACAGAGCGATGACAAATTATCCAAAAGCAATACAAAACGCTATTTGCATTGTTAAAAAATGGCACGTCATGATACATATCCATATCACAATAAAAATAAACTATATTGTGATATAAGGTTTTGGTCATATTGCCAAGCTCTAATTAAAAACGTATGCTGGTTTCAGTTCTGATGACAACATGCAACAGACTTCAAAAAAGTTGGTACAGGGTCAATACAGGACTAATAATGATGTGACACATTACAGTCATGAGTTGATGTGTAAAAAGGGATGTTATACAGTCGAGCTAATCGTGATATAGTGTAAAAAGAGGCCCAGACTCTCAATAGAAAAGATTGGTTGAGGCTCGGTGATTTGCCAACAAATGTTTCAGCTGATAATCCATCACTTTATAAACAATCTCCCCCCTCCCCCCAGTGCAAGTGCATAAAATAATAAAAAATAGGAAGGAATCCAGCTAACTCTTCAGGCATAATTAATGGCCAAGGCAGCATGTTTGCCTCACAATACATTTTTCATAACAAAACCTCAAAACATGTTTTCCTTAAAATCAGTCAGCATTATAAGCAACACAATACTTCAGAGAGCATGTTCAAGGAAAAACAACATGCAACCAGATTTTAACTCTCAGTCCTATACACTCCATAAATTCAGTAAAGGGGATTTCAGGCCTCGCAGGAGTGTAACCCAGCTCATACCTTGGGTACCAGGTACTGCTGGTAGGTGCTGACGAGCGTGTAGGCCTCGGCCCGGCCCAGCTCGCTCTGGGGAAAGTGCGCGTTCATCTCGTCTCCATCGAAGTCTGCGTTGTAGGCCTTGCAGTTTGCGTAGTGCAGCCGCAAGACCTTCTCCCCGGGCAGGATGCGAGCGCAGTGAGCCTGAATGGACGGTCGATGAAGCGTGGGCTGCCTGTTCAGCAGCAGTACATCTCCGTTCTTAATGTGTCGGTTCACCTGGGGGCAGGGGTCAAAGGTTAGCGATCCATTTTTGGACTGTATTTTAGCCATTGCAAGTGATTATAACCAGACAGTTTGGTCATCCACGACCAGTATGTATATCCCAGGATACTTTTATTACAAAGTCACCCAAGCAATACTGAAAAATCACCATTTGGCCTTGATTCTAAGGTCGAAGCTCATGCCAAAGGTCATAAATTAATACGCCACATATGGTACTTAAGCAATAGTGTCATGGTAAATGATATATGGGCCATTTTGTCATTTAGATCTATTTTCATTAATTATTTTATCAATTATCATCCAATAACACTTTAAACAAGCATCAAACACTCAGATCTCCCACCACAGGACGGCTGATATCTGGCCTGGAAACTAAACGGGATGGGGGGGACAGACAAACGGACAGGGGGACGAACAAAAGTATGAAAAGGCACAGCTACACAGTAAGATGCTTCTGGGCATAAACTGCAGTTTATTACATCATGTGTTTATTGATTATCTACTCCTTGTTTTCCTTCATCTATGGTATACCTGTCCTGAGACTACTTTTTAATTGTATACTCTCACTGTAAAAATAAAAAAAATAAAAATAAAATCAATAAACTGCGTGAGATGAGATGATAAGTTAGAAATAATAACAACAATAATAATGAGTTGGAAATGTGAATAATAATACGAATTCTAACATAAATAAGTGGGAAATAATAACAACAGTAAATAATAATAACAGAGAAAGTAAAGGATGTTGCCCTCACGATTTTCATGGGCATTTTCTGCGGCCCCGGTGAGGGCGTGAGCAGTTGCTTGGCAACAGCCTCCCGCTGGGTGTGGTTTGTGGAGCTCAGAATGGTGGTGGACCCGTCCTCATTCATGACCATGGCGGCGCCCGGGTGCACATTGGGCCCGTTTATAACCGCCTGTCGAAGCTCCTTCACGTTCCACGGCGTCACTGGCTGGGGATACGTCAGCTTCGTGGCAAACACCTGCAGCACAACACACAAGCCGCTCACTCACAGGGCGAGAAGCACGACTGCAGTATGCACGTGCAAAACCAAACAGAGCTGTAGCCACAGGCTCAGACCATACTGCTCAACTTTTAGTGAACCCCAACGAGGTGGAGGAGACTGCAGTCGGGCTGATTTCCTGTTTTATCAGTTTGGTCAGATGTACGAAGCTGAACTGGCTTCATTTAATGAAAACCAGCTGAACCGGCATTTGTCATTGCATTTTTAAAACAGGCCATTTTGGCCTTCAGTTGATGCCGCAGGAACAGTCACAGTGTCGCCACAACAAAAGGACAGCTCTTTTATGCACCAAGATATTCACAGAGAAGTTGATCCGATGACTATTAAAACAGTCAGCCTTATTGCATTTGAAATGTGGCTTCACCAAATTGTGGTGCAACAGTGAAAGTAACAGAGTCTTCAGTATCAATTAAGCTGCTCTGCTATGCACCAGGAAAGTTTTTAGCATATTTGGGATGATGCCCATTAAAACAGTTCGATGAATTGCAATTTGTAAAAATGGAAACTTTGACCTGGTGGTGGCGCTACAGGAAAGGATGCAAGATCATACAAAACAATTAGATTTGTCCTCTATGCACCAGGAAATACAAGCAGTTTCATTTGATTCCCATAAAAACTGTTGCAGTTCTAGCACCGACACCAAGGATCTGTGGCGGCAGCAATGATATCCTCGAAAATACATACATGCTTCAATTTACAAGCATTAAATGTAAATGAAAGGTTTCCGTCTGAAGCACTTATACTAATGCATGCTATAGAGCATCACATGATTGAAAGGGCTGCCTTTTACTGGACTGACGCATTGTTTTTTGCAATACTCTCATAGTACAGAAAATCATGGCTCAAGTTGCGATGGTGACTCATACCATTGGTATTCCAATGTCATTGATTCCAATGTACATATCAGGGCAGATGACCGACCGCGCTGCATAGTCCACACGTTTCCCCATCATGTGCTTCCGGAAAAGCCCATCTTTCTTTTCCAGAACCTGAAAAACACACACAAAGTTCTTCTGAAACGTGAATGAGGCTGGGGGTGGTCAACATGACAGATATTTGATTCAACAAGTCAAAATATTTTCAAACTAGCAATTAAATTGACAAGTTAAAAATAACAACAACAATAAAAACTCAGAATTTGGACCAAAAAAAAAAAATGGGGGGTCAATCCGCAGCAAATTACGTAAATCCTCCATTTTGTACAAAAGTTAAAACAATAAAATGTGGTCTAGTATTGCAATTCTGGAGAATCTATGGGACTTTTGTGATGGAAGTGAGCTGTAATCATAAAAAAAAATCAAAATTAAAAAAGCTATGTTTCTGTGGCTTAATCCTGTGCCAGGAGCAGGAGACCAATTAAAGAAATCTGTCACACTACGTTTCCAAATTGTTGCAATTATACAATCATGAATTGAGGGTCATATAGAGCACAATGCGCTAAAAGCAAACAGAGGTTTACACAGCAGTTTTTTTCTCGTAGAGTGAATCATAACATTTTTCTGAGGTGAATTTTATATCGAACCTCTTGAAACCCAGCAACACACACCAACCTGACGAATTCCAGGAAATTTTTCTGTCATCAACTTGTCCATGTCACTGTCGAAAACAATGTTGACATGGCTCTGCAGCCGGATCCAAGCAGTGTAGAACTTGTCTGTTATGGTCTGTCCAGGAAGGCTGGCCAGAAGCTCCTGGTCAGGTCTGCTGACGGTTTCTTCCTGCAGAAGTGGAACAGTAGAGCCAAATGAGGGCTTTTTTTCTCCTACATTTGTGAAATCCTCCATGATGGCTTCAACTTCAAGATAATACACAATATAAATAATACTTAAAATAAAAATACAAGCTCAATACCCAGAAACTAGCCAATGTTCGCTATGAAGTGACAATTATGCATGTAATTAATGAATCCAAAACTTTCCATCTACTTTTTTTAGAATTTTTGCATTTAAAATGGGAAACAACATCTCAGGTGTCAAGCTCTATTAAACAATGGAGCAGAACGGCGTCACTTATAAACTGCTAACCGTTTCATGAGCTACAGGACAGCATCACCCCCAAAAAGCTGTTGGACAAAAGCTTCAATTGAATAGAGTGATTAATCACATTAAATGAGTTACTATTTTATTAAATCTGTTTCAATATTGGAGTCATTTTTCAAGACATAGGGTTCCAACTTATGACATCGAGCCATTGACACTACAGTTGCTGCGTACACAGCCATGTTGCGTATAGCACACAGCTCTAACTTGTTTGTTCAATGCAAGTGTAAGGTGCAAAAAAGATAGAATGGGACAAAATTGACAGATTTCATTATATGTAGGATTTGACACTTGCCCACGTCTTTCTCGCTCCCAACATTAGCGTCTGACACTCAAAAATTCAGGGAATGGCTGACAAGACTGGAAAATTAAGTTTGACCGCTGACTTCTGTACAAAACTGAACAAGGGTTTTCCCTCTTCCTAAACAACGCCCTTTACATTCGAGCCCCACTGAGCCTCACCGGTTCCACCTCCTCTCCGCCATTACTGAGCGACCGCGTTTTTTCACCCGCCATGAAAACCAACAGCTTCCGAATGATGTTACAGTCCTTCATCACCGCCTGCATGTTGACCGTCTGACCGTTGGTGAACATCTGGTCCCCGAGGCGGTTTATGGGTCGGTATCTACAGACAACATATGAGGAGTGAGGGTTCATCCACTTAACCAAAAACAAGGCAGTGCAAACAGGCCTCCGCTTTTCTACTGCCTTCTACTCTACTCACTTTATTAGGAACACCAAGGGAGTACTGAATTGATCCCCTCGTGGCCTCAGGATAACATCAATTCTTCGTGGCATGCATTACACAAGTTGTTGGGAACATTCAAATGGTTGTGTCTTCATACAAGTTGAAATACTTACAAAACTGCATCTGCCCAAAATAATCTCATGAAAATTTAATTTTTGAATTCCTGCATTTTATACTTATACGACAGGGTTTATTGGAAAAGAGTATGTAAACCCTTGGATCTGGTAAGCAGCGAACCCTCATTTCACAGGAAGGATTGCAATAAAATTTTTTTACTGTGAGTATTGATGAAACGTACACAATGGTTCGGACAAGATTCAGACCACTCATTGTTAGTAAACCTGATTCTATGGATCATTTCTAAATATTATTCAAGAAAGGCTCTTTAAAAAGAGTGTCATAGCATCTCAATTTGATTTGAGGTCATGATCCTCATTTGATGACAAATGGCAGACGACAGGCTTTACACCATCTTAAGTGAGCTGCTCGACCAGCAGTTCAGTTAAAAAATGCAGTACTGTGTCGATACTTTGCCTTTCTGTGGCTAATCGAAGACCCTGGATTACGCAAATGCATTTGTAGTCCTTTCCTGCTTTATTCAGCTCAACTCATAGGGTGCTGATGAATCTCATGATTCAAAGGTGCCTCACATCACCTGCTGCAGTGAGAATTGCCAGTGACTGCTTTGAGTAAATTTTGTAAGAGACAGAGAATTAACAACCACTTCCCAGAGTTTTATTTCCTTTACCGGCAAAATGTGCCTTTGCAGAGGAAATTCATGAAGGGGTTCACATACATTTTTCCCCATCTAGACAATCAATAGGTTTAGAATGTAGTCAAAATGGGCAATAAAATGTGGAACCGTTTTTGTGTTCTCAGTTTACATATATTGTACTTCTGACAAGGATGAAGATTGTTACCATCGTCATATTGCATTGGAAATTGAAGCTTGATTTGGTTATAAAGGGTAAAATGAGGAGAAAAAAGAAAGAAAGTATGACAAAACAAAAAAAAACACCACGGAAAGAAAGCTTCCCAAGTGCATCTCTATGTCTTACGTTGCATCAAACGTAAAAAAAGTAGGCATAGTGCCACAGCTCTCGCAGAGATCATCTTACCGAGATGGAGGAACCACCAGTTGTTCCAGAAAGAACATTTCAGGGCCAAAATCAGCCTTTTGGCAAGTTTCCATGCCGGAGAACAAGCACTTCAGCAAGAATCCTGGAACACAAGCACATCCAAACACTGAACATGCTGATGCCCAGCAGATAAAAAATGAAGTTTTCTCATGGAATGACAGCCAATAATTGATAAATGTGATTTTGTTTCAACCTCAGCTGAAGAATCTCCCATCAGCATTTTTTAGTTCAATCCATTCACTTTCTTTGATTGCTCTACAGGGTGGGGAAGCTAAATTTGCAAAATAAATCACCATAGATTGTATATTATTCTCAACAGGCATATTATTGAAAAAAAGAGACTATAAAGCATACAATAAAGAAAATAGGTAGTCCATTATTCAATATGTCCACCATTATTAGCAATAAGAGGTGCACACAATTCAGGGGAGTGGTTGAGGGAATGTTTGTACTTTAAATGTCAGTGCCAGGTTTGCCTCCCCACCCTGTAATTCATTTTCCAGTGTAGTGTATGATTCAGGAGTGGAAAACACTCAGGAGATACTGTTATGGTCTTAACAGAAAACAGCGAGCAATGAGATTTTGGCAGTTTGGCACATTCAAACAACTTAGCCATTGGGAGCACCAAATTTATTCCCCATTTCCCTGACTGGTTCCCCATAGAATGCCTGCACCTCTGAGAATGAGGCCAGGTCTCTGACCCCCAAGGAGAGACACACCTTCCTTCTCCCAGAGTTTGGTCACATGCTCCATGGCGATGCTGGGAGTCAGGTAGCCCGTTTTTCCCAGCTGCGAATCTTCAATTACTGTCAAGGACAGAACAAACACTCTTATCATACGCTGGAGACGTCCTACCAGACTAAGTCAACCATTGGGGCAAGATTCAAGTCAGGTTCAACTGAGTGATAGAGAATTTATGGCAGAATTGTCAAATTAAAGATTATATATTTCATGAATAAATTTTGTGCACTTGCTTCAGCTTGAAAAGTTTAAATTTGAAGTTGCTTAAGAAGTTGAAACGTGATGTAATTCATACTGCTTCCTAAATGGCACGGCTAGAGAGAGAAGAAAAATCTCAACATTTTAGTCATCAATATGCAGATATTTGCTTAAAATTTTGGGGGCATAAACCTACATGCATAGCATACTGTTGAAGGAAGGATTTGTGGTGAGGCTTTAATCTCTTCCATGAAGAACACTCACACCTCATTCACACCGGTGGGCAATTCAGAGTCTCCAATTAGCCGGACATGCAGGTCACAGGATGGAGGGTGGAGATCGGTGTGCCCAGAGGACACCCACTCACACACGGGGAGAACATGCAAACTCCACACAGAAAGGTCCACACAGGCTGAATTTGAGCCCATGACCTTCATACTGGAAGGCGGCAGTGCTAATCACTTACAGATGCTAATCATGAAAAAGTATCAATAAATGAGAACAAATTAATCCATGCTGACCTACTTGGAGGACAAAATTTGGGTCGCTGTTGAATAATAATGTACTGGAGTGTGTTTTGCGCGACATTTGAAACTGAAGAAAACACACAATCGTTATGACTGTTGGTTGAAGCATCAAACTATTCAGTTAGACTTGGTCAAAGAAAAATCTGATATTTCACAGCCTTCCCAATCATCTACAAACATTCAATTTTACCTAAATGCCATTTACTTGTAATTTCATCTGTTCAATGCAAAAAAAAATTTACTGAATTTCTAAGCAACAGATAAATGAGTTAAACTTGGACATTGAAATAAAATAAAGAATAACTAAACACACGAGTGATGAGAACACTGTCACCAACAGTTACAAGTTCAATATTTCTCAGCATGATGAATAGAAGGAACTGCACCACATCTCCGCTCGTGACCCGTGCCCCTCACACTGAGGGGCGCATTACCTTCTGTGTCGCCCTCCTTCCTGTTCACTTTACACATGGCAGCAGGCAGCATTACAATCAGCTTACTGTTGTGCTCTTTGCGCACTTGAGTTCGGCCAGTTCTGTGACAGACAGGACAACAGGCCATCATGAAGTTTTCTTGTTCTATCTTTCTGCGATTTTGTTTCTTTCCCTAGTAATCATGGGAGGACTCTATGAGTAGCATGTACATATGCATTAACTTGTACCCTTGAGAAATACCTTCAGAGGTCTGTGTCAGCTTTGGTAGCTGAAGTGTACATTATTGGCACTAAGGTGGCCTCAAGCAGGTGCTGTGCTACTTCAAACAGAATTGTTTTTACAGAATGACCATCATTTTAATTACAATTAAACATGAAATATCTGTCTCTCTATATTTCAAGTAAAATCCCTCTGCCAGGCATTTGCTCACAGCGTTGTTACAGAGACAAAAAGCAGCTTCTCTGGGCTATATCATTGGTTAACACCGACATTTTCATATATGGGTCTAACCATATGAAATGCAGCGAAAGAATGCAGTTTTGCGCTGAGCTTACATGATATTTTGCAGTCTTCATCCCATTCCAACTCCTTTAATGCATTCATTAGCCAGCAGTCCAGTTACGCACCAGCCATTTACGCCACAATTTCTGCAGAGATAGCATTTTCTAGCATTTCCCTTCTGGCCCACATCCCCTTGACTTACGGTTGTAATTGGCCTCCACAAACTTACTTGCAGACAGGACATCTCCGTGAGGTCATGCGCTCCCTCCAGAACTTAGTAATGAGGGTGCTCTTCCTCTCACAGATGTGTTTGACCTGCAAACGGACCACAGCTGTGGCTTCACTGTTTGGCTCATTTACTCTCCAGTAAGCAACAACCGCAGCAAAGTTCACTTCATACTTTGGGTAATGAGGCTCGGTATTTCCGACGAGCTCAAACAGACTGGGTCTTGCTGCTGCCATGGCAACATTTATGAAGTTTCTTCAAATGCCCTAATGAACCTCTGCTAACAGAATGACAGCAGTAACTAGTCTTAAGCACTCGACTGATTTGAGGAACAGCTGCCTGACAGAGAGCAAACATGTCTTCTGGCCGTTAGCTAAAGATGCCGTAAACATGAGAACTCCAATCAGCGAACGGCACACTTACAGGCGACCTGCAGCCAGTCTCTCTCTGCCCTTTGATGACCTCAGAGGCAAATTCCTCCAGCACTTCCTGGATCTCAACACCAGTGGCCTGGACGTTACCATCCAGGAACTGAAAGAAAGCTAGTTTAAGATCAAAGAAGCTCAACTTATGATTAAAGTCAGACAGGAAAGGGCTGGTCAGTCCAGCCAGGCTCACCTGATTCATACAGGCCTCCAGGTCATCCACAGCTTGCAGTAGCCCCACCTCCAGCACCCTGAGCTGGTTATGAAGAAGGTGCACGGCTGCCCTCGGACACGTCAACATGTGGCAGCTCAAGCAAGACCCTCGAACCAATAGGTACAATTTCTGAACAGAAGACGTATAACACACAGAGGTGTGTTTACATGTGCATACATATAAAGAAACTATTATTTGTCTTCTGCATGCTGTTTTATTTTAACTGATTCTGCCAGTAGCCCATGCATTTAGTGTAAAATTTGATGCATCTACAAACAAGCAGCGCTATTTAATTTACAGCAGTTGAGCAGAACAGGTTATGCTGCTGCTACCGTGGAACAAACAATTATTCCATTAAGGCCTCATTAAACAAAGTATAGGGGTATTCAATGACAAGTCATTAGAAGAAACAAGGTTTTGAAACCCACCATCTCAAATAAAGCTGAATCTCAAAAAGATGGCGTACACTGATGAAAGACTTGTAGTAAAAATGAGTGTTTGTTTTATATATATAAAAAAAAAAGGTAGTTAATTCTTATGGGCCCACTTGGCCCTTTTGACCACAGATGTTTTTTTAACACTCAATAACTTTAAAATTATGTCTAACATTTGATGTAGTTTTGGTAGCTTTACTGATGAAGGAAAACAGAATTCAAAATAACCACCAAACACCCTTCAAGGCTGGCAGTAATGAAGTCTGGGTGGATCTTGCGAAACTGATCAATTAAATTTGCTTCAAAATGAGGAAATTAAAACTACGTGAAATTAAAATACACGGAATATTCATGGGGGAAAAAAAAATCACTCTATCCAAGCCCGATCTGAACCTGACCTACACCTGGCTTCCAGGAGACATGAATTTGCGAGACTAAGGGGTTGAGGCTATGCTCTGAAATTCATGACATATTAGACCAATGAAAAAAAGCGAAGAATGTAATTGATAGAGGCCATTTTAATTACAGGCTAGCTTCATCACATTTTGACAGCATTTGGGAAACATCACGGCCAACAACCGCCCCCTCCCCCCCTCCAACTGGCAAGGAGGCTCGATGGGTCGATGCAGCAGAGCAGGCGATGACGCAAACCTAACAAGCAAAATGGTTTACATCATGTGCAGTGTCCCAAGCTGGAGATCCTGTTAGTTTCGTCAACCTTACACAAGGTCCATGGTGGTACTGACCCTTCTCTACAACACATGTGACAATTGGTGCCAAAAAAAAATTTTCTCACGGCAATGAAGAGTCAGTACATGCAGGCATGGCTATAAGGATACTGAAAGCAGTGGATCACTCACTTCAAAAAAGAGGGGGTTGTAGACAGGCAGGGGCAGCTCAATGTGTCCCAAGTGCCCAGGGCAGTTGTTGAAATCCTGCATGCATGTAGCACATACTTCTTTGGAATCCAGAGGCCCGAGTGACAAATCGTACAGGCCATTTGCGGCAGGGTTCCCCACATTATCCAGAAACCGGTCATTGGTGATCGTCTTCACACTCAATTTCCTGAGAAAAGGGAATTATATTTCAATTAAATAACAATTTATTCACAACATATGCAGCACCTCACATGCGACAGTAGCTGAAAAAGCCAAAGCAGAAGTAAAGCACATAATGCAGGACAATACCGCAAACGCTGACTGATCTGCCAGTGACTAGGGGATATTTACTTTTTAAATAAGATTGTGGCAGCTTCTTCTATGCTACTTGAGTTTTGTCAAATGAATTACGTAGTGTTGTTGTATTTTTCCTCCAATATAGGCCCTTAATACCTACAAAGCTTCCGTGACGACAATCGCCTGTTTCCAACTTTCAGAAACTTAACTTTATCTAAAAGATTCAAATGGCAATTTTGAAGTTCCTGCAGTATCATTTATGTACGTTTAACTTAAATCGTTAGTGTAGCTTTTAATAAATATTGAACATATAAAAGTTAAAATAAAAAATACAACAATATTTGCTATGTATTTTAATCTATTTATTTTTGCCATTAGCTATATGGAATTAATTGACAATTTTTCTTGTTTCTTGAGTTGCTTGTTATATTATAGTGTCTTTGAATTTTGCCCTAAATATAGGCCAAATTTCTACAAATTAGGTTGCAGATGTAACCTACACACATTCCATTGAATTAATAATAATGAATTAATATAATTGATAATGGATATCATATTAGCGTCTTGGAAATACTTTGGTAAACTTTTTTCAGTCAACATCATTCCCAAATGCAAGTTACAGCATCACTATGCAAAGCCAAAGCCATACATCAGCACTATCCAAAAGCACTGCCGACTTTTGAGCAACATGTGCCACCATGTAGATGTCTTCTATTTTGGGAAATCCCTGCAGTCTCTGACAAGACAACGTAAAAGCGAATTCTGCGCAGATTACATGTACATGGATGTGTAAGCGGAGAGTGCAGGTGCTATACTGGCCTGCCTGCATTCCTCCTCTGTTTCCAAGTGAGAATACACGGTGCATTACAAAGTGAAATATACAGCAAATAAGGCCCCATATGACTGCATAGCTGAACACCCTGCATAATGGAGGAATGGGGGGAAATTATGCTTGCTTAACTGTACCAACTGGCATCTTCAGTGCCCAAACACTCGCCAAGTATGATTAAAAAATAATGGTGATATTACACAGAGGTAAACAGTCAACAACCAATATTTCTGGACTCTGTTGCAGTCATCACAATGCAAAATTTTCAGTAAGCAATTAAATTCACATTAGAACATCAAAAAAGCCAAAAAGAGACTGCAAAAGTCCCCCATCAATGATCAGACACACACGCAACAGACAGCCAAAATTAACAGTACCCTGACCTAGCCTTTGGGTGGTAGAGGACCAATAAAGAATTGTTGTATTGTCTTCAATATCGTAGGGGATGAAATGGACTTTTCATATCCGACCTTTTGAGTTTCCTTGCATCAATTATGACGCTATTAACTGTTATTTTGAAATGGAGTATCTGCGGAAGGAGGATTGCCCTCACTCATCAGGAGTAGGTAATGAGCATCAATATCAGTATTCCTCAAAGGAATGAAAAATACCATACAGTATGTAGCCCCTATGCTATTTGCGTTTAATTATTCATTTAAACATCGGTAGGTTAACTCTATTAGATGCCATTACAAATGTGGAGCTCACATCACACAAACTAAGTATATACTTTAAAAAAGAGTTGACTCGATGCCAAGCAAATTACATCCCGCCAAACCACAGTTCCAAATGGTTTTAATGAACTTCGAACAAGAACGGCGTCACGTCGGGCGAAGCAGTGGATGCCCAGGATTAAGCTCGAGTTACTCCTCAGTTGTCAACGAACATGAATTAATGAGAACTGAGGTTATTGAGTGCCCAGATATCAGTAGGCTGGCGAGTAGATTAAAATCTATAAAGCTAATTTAAACGAGCCCATCGGACTGTCACAGACGAACGTTAAATATCGGTATTACAGAAATGTGGTCACTTGCAAGCTCACCTTTGCTATGTCAAACATGCTAGCTAAACTGCATTGTTTACCTGATTTCTTCAGCTGAATACATGCCGAATGACATGCTTTCCAGTCGCCTCCATGGTACGTCTTTGCCCAGAAACATCATGAAAGAAACCTTAGGGGGCAGGGGGGAAAATTAATATTTTTACATTATATCAACTGTGCCCAACATGTGAGAAACACTCAACTGTCCAGCACACATGTGGTAGGATACTTTTTCTTTTTCATGTGCAATTCAAAAAACGTTGGGACGCATATAGACGTATTACTGCCTCCCTCAGGACAAAATTTGTAGTACATTATCTGATCTCGCACAAGGTGACGGTCATCTTCGGAAGCCCCATGTTTGTTCCTTACCTAAACAAAGTTTACCTTTCTAAAGAGTTCCTCTCACATTGAAATTTTACATGCAATGCGGTTTCATGCTTCTCGCACTGTTATCTGAGTACTTGGGGAAGCGTCCCACAGGAAGATAACAGATCAACCCGCAATGGCCCAGCCTCAATCTGAATAATTTCACTAAATCACTCCTCTCCTGTGAACAACTGACACTAACCCCACTTATACCACTAATACTTGACTGAATAGAGAGTAAATGCCTCCCATTTGTTTCAATCCGGCATTTCTCCTTCCATACCCTTTCATAGCCTCCTCAAAGTAGCTGTCCCCCAACTAATGCACATGCTCAGAACGTTCGTCCTGAGAAAGTGAATCTGCTTGACTGCGAGTCATAATCTGATTCCAGCCTTGCCAATCTGTCCTTATTTTGCACTGAATTTATATATTTCAGTTACTCCGACATCATGTTTTTTATATCATGTAGCTTTTGGAAATTCAAGGATTCACAGTGCTTGTTTAAGCTCTAGCCATGGGATACAAAGAAAGTAAGCTGCCACTGCCAATTATCGTTAAAAAAAAACCTCCTAAATTTTGACTTGCAGTTGAGCAGATTTACTTCACTCAAAGTTGTAAGCATGTGCAGTAGTCGGGACGCAGCTCCTTTAATTTTGCACCAATATTATCCCCACCACCAGACTCCTTCCGGACCAGACTTCCCCCCCACTCTCCAGTATTCAGGTGTGTTATTTGTGGAGGCAGGGAATAATGAAGCCAATGTTGTCTTTTTTATCTGGTATTCCATAATCATCGCTGTGTCTCATTTTCTAATGGACACATTTGCAACTGCAGCACTACTAAAAGGTTTGCATTCAGGTAGTAAGCAGGAAAACTTGCCATATGTTGGCTGATCAGAAACATAACAGCCATATATTATGACGGTAAAATTAAATGTCAGCCATGGGAGAAATTCCTACCAGTTTTTGCAAACAATACATCCATTTTATATATTAGATCATCTGCCAATACCCTGATGAAGATATGTATCTATATATTTATGACTTGAGATGTGTACGATTGCACCATTTTGGGTTCAACTGGCTGGCTGAGAGTGTTTTTGCCTGGTTCCAGAAAGATAAGATTTCCAACAAAGTTGTTTCATGCTCCTGAATAAATACAGGAAATTTTTGGAATGGGACTTTGTAGTTTTCATCAGACAGAAAGGGCCCAATCGGGTTCAGGCAGAGAAGCAAAGCTCGACTTCAAGCTACCATTTTAAATTCTACCTGATAACAGTGCAAAGGAGTTTACTTTGTCCCAGGGCTACAATTATGAGATTATTGCTCACTTTGTATGGAGCCCCAGTTGCACACAGATTTCATAATTGGCCACTTGAAATCATAACATGGACACAAGTTTTGACTACATTTTATTAGACTTCTGGTACATACAAACAGTAGCTCTGCGAAATATTTATATATTTCAGCCTTTGAGGTCATTGAGCTCAATCCACCCTTAATGGCACCAAAACCCTTTCCATCCTTTCATCCATCACTCTTTCTTTCCACTTTCTCCTTCACTCTCACTGCTGTCGCTCTCATCGTCACTGCTGTCGCTGGGGTCCAGCTCCGGAAGGGCTTTCCTGTGGAGAACAAAATCTTTGTCACAAGCCCTTCTTCATGTGAACAAAGCAGAGACCTGTTCTGGTACAGACCTCCTGTCTCTGAGTTTTCACCAGAGGCAAGAAGAGTCCCGTCCTGTAGACTGACTGTTCAAGTGGCAGGTGAAATTTTGAGGAAAGTCAACCAGTTTTTTTATGTTCATTCATGATGAACTTTCAGACAGAGCTGGCCAATTTCACAAAGTACAAGTGGAGATGGGGCACAGAGGTAAAAAATTAGCTCAAAATAAGAGAACCTCCATCACAGAAGACCCCTGTGTACGCTAGTTTTCATTCCAAAATGACTCACTCATTAATTTTACAACCAACAACTTAGAAAAAGTTCGCATAACATGGAAAATGCACAGAAAATCAGAAAGCAGTGATTTCTAAATGAACTTAATTGCAGACAGCATGAAGACAAAATATTTAATGTTCTGTCCAGTGACCTTAATTTTATTCAGAAACATATATCCATTCTGCGATTTAGGCTAGCAAAACATTTCAGAAATGGCTGGGACATGGGAAGGAACAATGTGATTTCAATCAGCTGATGGCATTGCAATCACGAGTAGGAACAAAAGCAGAGTCCAGGAAGGGCCCAGTTATTCAGGAGCAACTTGGTTGACACCTGCAGCCACAGGCAGGTATAGTCTGTTTACTCACTTCTGCTCGTCGCTGAGCTGAAACTCCTGCTCCACCCTGCGCACGAGTTTAGCCGTGACAGGCAGACTGAAGCTGTGGCTGAGCTGCACCAGCTCCACGGCTAGCTGGGGGGTGTTGGCGCTTCGGGCAGAGTGCAGAAACTCCTCCAATAGGTCTGGCCTGCAGGAAGAAAAAACCCAGCCCACCATCATCCATCCAAGTATCTCAACACTGTTCACACTCATGCGTACCAGCAACTGAGCGAGGAATTTTGAAGACTCCGCATGCGGCTAAGCGCACGTAACAAACTTACGTGGGGACTCGGTTGTTCTTCTGGAAGAGCTTGAGCATTTCCCTGTGTGAAAGAATGAGACCGTATGTTTGAGACCAACAGGGATTGCGATTCAGATTCATTTCTTCAGACCTCGTTATTGTGATTTGCGTTCAGCACCGTCTGTAAAGCACCACGGAGCCCCATTCATCGATGCCTCCCCAAACCCACACTGCTCTCCAGCTGATCCTGCTGCACTCACCAGGCTTCCTGGGTCCGGGAGGCAGATAAGAGCAGGGATGTGATGTTTCCCAGAGCGCTGGCCGTCCAGCTCAGGGCTGCCTTAACAGAGCCGTCGTTCTGCTCGTACGACTTCTTCACATCCAGGGCGCAGTTTGCGAAGGACTCCTGAACCTGTGGATACCAGAGACCCCGTAACGTACTGTATATGTGACCACAGAGACAGGTGAAGGACCGGTCCCCACCCTGCTTCCCTTACCTCCGGACCGCTCTTATCCCGGGCCATCAGCGTCAGTACCTCCTCCACCAGCTCTGCCCTGTGCGCGTGACCCATCTGCTTTATATCTGAGGAACAGACCCGAGTAACAAACCACATTACTGCATCGTGAATCACGCAACAGTCTTCCGTCAGCAGTGAACTGAAATGATATTTTCTTGAGAGTTTCTCAAAAAAAATAACATCAATGGCCTCCTGCAAGAAGGGCAAAAGTGAAACTTCGGTCAAAATGGTTGTTTTGGAATTACTGAGACTAGCCCATCTCCTGACCAAGTCTGGAGTCTCAATTCCGATCCTAAAAGGGGTTAAAATGCCTTTTTAACATTGGTGGAGCAGTGATGGAAATGGTCATCTTCGCCCATGATAAATAGGCTTGAGTGCATTTTGCCAATTATCTCCTAAATTGCAAAGAACTATGGAAATGTCTGGTAGGCATCCCAATAGGTTACCAAGCACCATTATTCTATCATGGATAGTTCAGCATATAGCCAACAGGTGGCGCTGTGGCAGTTTTTTGGCTCTTCTGTAATATCTGTAAAATATCACTTACGCCCTTCTTGCATGAGGCCATCGATATTTCTCTTCTCTTGCTGTTCGTTAACAATATTTAACAACAAGAAGCATGAAACAAATTATCAGGCCGATCAATTGATTTGTCCCATTCCTCTCACGCACCTTTCCAAATCTCAGGGATGAGGTCCAGCCTGTTGTCCGTGTCCAGCGCCTGCAGCAGGTCCATGAACCCATGAGAGGTCGGGTAGTACAGCTGCGGACAGAGTAAAACAGGTTACAGGCATCAAAACCTGAAACTTCCATCTCCGCAGATTTTGAAATATTGATTTTGTGAATAATTTTGGATATTACACTTACTGAGGGGACGATATCTCTGTACCATTTCAGGATGACATCTACATGTTCCATCATGCACAGCAGGTTGAAGAATCTTCCACTGACCGCAGAAAACAGAGAGCGAGACAGAGACAAAAAAAGTGCACAAGAGGAGGAGGAAAAAGAGGGAGAGAGAGATTGAATGACTGTGAAAGAGTGCACGTGTGTGGGGGGGTAGACAGAATCCACTTCTAGCAGATGAAATAATAAATGAATGAAAACGAATGTCGGTTTTCACTCAGTTTTCTGGCACAGATTTTCGCGTTTCATGCTGGCGCCTCCCCCGACTGCTGGTCACATGCCTGCTGAAGAGAGCAGTCGCCAGACTTCACCCCCCCCCCGAACCAGGTGAGGTCAGTACCCCTGGCGTCTCATCATCGCCAACTAAACTGCCCTGAATTAAAACTAGAGATCAATAATGCAGAATTTGAAATGAGAATAGCAAATGACTTAGCCGTTGTTGTAAAGCTTGGGCCGAAAGGACCTTCCCCGAAGACCAGACTGGACTCACTGACACAATGAACTGTTCACACTCAGCTTTAACACCTTTTAGGTTTAAAAAAACCGGGGATTTTTCAGTGAAAATGTGTAGTCTTTACTTTTTGCTAGTTGCTGGACGAGAATCCAGTGTCAGTTTTAGTGGCAATCGTAGAGTGTAAAGATTTTGCCTCTTTAAATTTGAAACCGGATTAATTTTGTTTGTTGACACCGCAATAAGCTCATATTTACTTAAAATTTGAAAAAAGGCCATTTGTTGCCATGGCAACCATTATGTTGGCAATATTTTGGCAAATCAGATACAAATTGCTTTTCATCGGCATGAAAGAACAGTGTGGGGCCAGAGAGGAATATTCCAGTAAATTCTATGACCATCAGTTACCTTGCAATATGTCAAAATGACAAATTAACAATTTTCTCAATATTTTTTTTTGCTTTTTCAACACGTTAATCAGCCAAGTAAAGGCTACACATTTTCTCTGAATAATCCCCCGTAGAATTATTTTTAACCTAAAAGGTGTTAAAGCTCGCTGTGTGTTCTCCATGACGAGCAGGTAAAGGACACTCACTAGTACAGGCTCTGATGGTAGGAGTCTCCCAGCAGCTGCCAGTTGTTGTCTTGCTGCAGAAAGCTGTGCAGTCTGTGCGCCAGCTCGATATCCTTCAGGTCCAAACACTGAAGAGACAAATCAGTTCAGAGCCCAACGTGAACATCAGAAAAGTGAGATAGAAAATCTAAAAAAAAAAAATAATAATAATAATAATAATAATAACAACAACTATCAATTCTACCCAACATATAAAAAAAATAAATTGAAATTTGTCGTTTTAAATTTGATGGAACTTACGATTCTCATGGCGGAGTGGAAGAATTGTACTAAAAGGAATCGGGAAAACAAAAACAATGTAATTAAAATGGCACAGAAATCTGCCAATGGTAATACACACTGCCAAAAATTTTTTTAATTTAAAAAACATCGCCATTTGGATTTAAATAAGCAAATGCATTCGAGCCTACGATCAAATCGCTATTTCGGTGATTAATATATTTCTGCAGACAACAATGAATTGAACTCCGACTGATGTGCGTAGCTTCTCATTTCTTAAACAAGCATGTCGGAAGAGGCATCACATGGTCATGGAAAAGATGTTACTGCGTTTCAAGAGGGGCAAATTATTGGCCTGCATCAGGCAAAGACAACAAGTACTGAGATTGCAAAGATCACTGGAACTGGGTTAAGAACTTTTCAACACATTATCAAAAACTGGAAGGAGATCATGCTTGGAGAAGTCATTGGACTCAAATTGTGAAATGCACAATACTTTTCAAATGAGGAAAACCTCCATTCTTAAAATAACTGTCATACCGTCATCTGGATCTTGGACGGAGAGGCTCTTCCCTGATATCTCGTCCATCACCTCATAGATGATTTTTGTGGGGTTGCGCGCAGATGAAGCTGCAAAACCAAATGTGTGGCATAAATGTAAGAGGCAGGGCGGCGCAGAGGTTGGAGAGACATCATGGTATAGACACTGAAAGAAGCGGCATGATGTAAGGTGGCTAAGGTTAGGCAATGCAGCATTATGGTTAAAGAGGAAGGGCAGTACAGAGGTTAGAGAGACAGTGCTGCATGAGGGTCAGAAAGGCTGCGAGGTGAAGATCTTGGAGAGGCGGTGCAGCATTGGGATTAAGGCTGTTTATACTTATAAGACACATTATGTAGGCAGACATCTGCAGAAAAGTGTTGGAAGATACAAATTCTTTAATGCCAAAATCAAGCATCGGTCAAAGTCGCAAACTGTCGTCTCCATGGTAATTATGGTCATCTCCTAACAATAGCAACCAATCTTTTTGAAAATCAACTTTCCCTCTCAACAGTAACTGGATGTTTTAGTTACTTTGGCCTTTCACTACTGCACAGGGTAATTTCACTGATATGGCCAAATACTTTTGGTACTATAATCACTCAAAGTGTCTGTTGCCTGATTTGATCTTTGTTTATTTGCCCGTATTGAGTCAGAACCTGAAAAAATATTCTCAGATGTAATAAGAATGGTTTTGATAAAGTTTTACTGATGATTAAATAATATTTATGTACTTGCCTTGCATTTATCTATAGCAGCAAACAGACTTGGCCATAGCAGCAAAACCACCGTAAACCCTCGCAGTCCATCCAGCCAATAAAATAACAACACAACCAATGACTGTGTCTGGGACGTTACAAATATTCTGCAAATGCATGACACAGTTATCCGTCCCTCTGACATCATTCTGGTCATAAGACACTGTCTTCAGAAACACTTTTAAGAAGTATAAAACTGCCTTTGGAGAGGAAGCATGGTGTTGGGGGTTAGAGGTTAGCGAAGACAGTGTGGAAAATATGAGATGGAAAATGGCCAATATATCTGCAGAGCAAACGGTAAAATACTGCTAAAGCAATAAAGACAATGTTTTCCATCTGTCGTATTCTAGAATTCCTACAGAGACTGTCATCAGTCAATCATTTGAGGTGCGCCAGATGTTTACCTGCTTTGTAGAAAATACCCAGGACGTGACTGTAAGTAGCTAGACTGGGTTCTGTAAAAGAAAAAGGCAAAATCAAAACAGAACACGTCAGAGCGACGCAGTCAAAACAAAACATAACGCGTTGCTGAATACCCCTCAGCCAAGGTCAAAGGTCAAATCCAGCAAAAAACTTGACGGTGAACATCTATGGGTCATAGTGAGTTACCATACCAAATTTGGTGAAGCTACGATCATTAGTTGCTGAGTACTGACCCGGACAAAGTCATGG
Source organism: Gymnothorax reevesii (assembly GCA_029721435.1). Classification (NCBI taxonomy): domain Eukaryota; kingdom Metazoa; phylum Chordata; class Actinopteri; order Anguilliformes; family Muraenidae; genus Gymnothorax; species Gymnothorax reevesii. Next base: position 109,021,682 of record CM056579.1, read on the forward strand.
ACAGACGACAGATGACAGACAGACATGGAGGTGATGACAATACCCCTCGGGCCAAAACTCGGGCCGAGGGGTAAAAACCCAAAAAACGTGATCTTATTTGGACTCTGTTCTGTAACCATCCAGCAAGAATTTGGTGATCTTTCAAACTACCATAAAAATCAGGCAAAGGAAAACAAATTCTTTTAATAACTTTATGTGGGTTTGTGACTCAAAGTATACAAACAGACATACAAACTCACGAAAAAATTTCAGAAGTAAAAAGTAAAAAATAAAATTATATAAAATAAAAAATACCTCCTAAGTAACAGCAAAGTGTTAAAACTTAAAAAATACATTCACATTGTACACCAGTGCTAATTGTGCTAATTCTATAAGGACAGTACGGACAGGCCTACTGCAGACATGACTTCAGTCAGGTGATTAGGTGCCTTTGCTGACGGCTCAGAGCTGTTGCGGACACTGTGCGTTATACGAGTGTTTTCCTCACCAATGCCCAGAGCCCTCATCTCAGAGAGTGTGAGCAGGGCCTGAGTTTTCGCCAGCGGGCCGCAGCGACGCAGACTCTTCAGCACTGCGTTAAAGGTCAGGAGCGTTGGCTTCACCTTCTGCTCTGCCATGTGTTTAAGCAGCTCCTGTCGAGCAAAGACATGCTGAGGTTATGAGCTGGAGTCTATTGCCAAGCCCAGCATGACTGAGGAGTTTCACTCACTGTGATTAGTTTCCACCTCTCCTGGTACTCCTCTCGGACACTAGGGGCAGCACTAATCAGCGCGTTGAAAGTGTGAACATCAGCTGAGGAGAGAGGGAGAGTTTAGACTGCAGTTCATTTAAAATGTAGGACTATAGGCAAGACGGTGTTTACACAAAATGTAGATAATACTGCATTCAGAAGCGAAAGGGAGTGAAGGGGGCGGTTGAGGAATCTCCTATTCATCTAATCAATTCAATTAATTGAAATGTGAAATTTCTCAGTAATTTGCGGATACCTAGCTAGTCATCATTCATTTGGAACAATACAACACCCCCAGAAATTTTCTTTAACAAAAGCTGAAGCCACATGATGGGACCACATCAAATTTCAGCTAAGCCTACGTTGTCGGCGGCCGACAGCAAGGGGTATATCCCCGAAATTCCCCAATCCTCGAAGCCCCCTTTATTAGATTCCCCTTTTCCTGCAAAATGAGGCAAATTTGAGGCCTGTGTAATTGTTCCAGAGATATGGTCCAAAAAATGGGTTTTTTCAATATATAGCACCACCTGGTGGCAAACCTAGGAGTGCATACTTGCCCAAAATCTAATCAGTTCATCCTCTCTACCATATCTACCCATATGTTAAAAATGAGAATCCAATGTAAAGTATTTTGTGAGTTATCGCACTAACGGCTAAAATCTGCGGACGCGGCGGACGTGGCAGGTGGGACGAAACCATGATATCCCCGTAACTCGTATTTCGGGGATATAAATATAACAGAGGGCAATCAACATTCAAAGCTTACTACAATGGAGTGATACATCCACCTTAGACATTAGACCAAACTGAATGGCCCTGACCTGAATTTCCTGACACAATATATCCAGTGAGACAATGTACAGAGTTCCACACAAGTTCAAAGAATGATTCAGTCAATTTATAATAAAATCTATATTTTAAATCAAGTTATGAAGCAAGCCAGACCTACCCTTTAGTCTGTCATTCAACAGGTCTGTGTAAGTGCTGAACGCCTTTGAATCAGCTCCGAACTGCGGACCCACAGAGCACTCCCATTAATACATAACATGAGACATAACTAGGGACATTTCCATCAAAAACTCACTACCTTACCAAATTATAACATGCATTCCAAATTATCTGGCGATTAATACCATTTTTATTCTTCTTGTCTAAAGGTATAATCAATGTAAAAATGAGAAACATGAGCAAACATATCTCATTGCACCAACTATTCAATTGCAGACACCCTTGACACTTTCCGGTGGTTTGCCCAGGTAACCATTAGGGATGACCTACCTTTACCATGCCACGGATCAAAGAGCAGTAAGCCCTCTCATTTCGTTCCGCCATCAGGCTAAATATTCTCTCTGCATTGTTGTTCTCTCTGATTGTAGGGAAGGATAAGAATGAAGGAAGGTATTTGGGATTAATCGTAATGTCAGAATCTGAGGCCATTTCATGACAGGCTTCTGGGGGCAAATTAACAAGCAATTAAGCACATCTAACTAGCTAGCTAGCATGCGCACAGCACGCAAGATGGAGAGCAAGAAATACGAACGGGGAGGATGAGGGTATTGTTTTTGGTTTGGTTTGGTTTGTTTGTTAACACTTCAGCAGTAAAACTAATGACCAGATTCACCCCAAATTGGGTTTAGGGGTTGCCACTGACCCAGAACAGATGCCTATTGAATTTAGGCAAAGTAGTTCAAAGTTAAACATGTGCGAAGGGCGGGGTTCGTCGTGCCTGGCACCACTAGTTCATTTCTTCAACCTGTCAACAAGAGGGTGGGCAGAAATCCTTATCTCCACAATGGCACAGTCAGAAAATAACCTACTCTAGAAGTACGGTCCCTGATTCGAGTCTCAGGGTGTGCAATTCAGAATTGCAAAGAAGCAGATTTTTGAAAGTTCTAATGAAGACCATAGAGGAACACACCGCCAGACTTTTCCCAGCAGGCTGGCAGCCTTGTGTCCCCCTCTGGGCTTCTTCACAGCCTCCTCCTGTAAAAGGGCACAGACAGGGAAAAGGTCTGAACAAAACTATTAATTCATAATGAGCGACTCAGTCTACTCCGCCCCATCACTCCAATCATGCTCATGTTACTAGCCCTCCTGGAGTCACGCTGCACGTACTTGATCCTCCGTCAGTTCCTGGGGCTCATCCGTTTGACTGGGGTCAATATCACCATAAAAACAAATCAAATCGATCAGGTCATTGGTGATTTCAGTGGAGATCGCAGAGCCTGTGAGAGGGAGGGAGAGACACTTGACACACGCAGCAGAATCAAAAACTGGACTAAATCTGCCACTAGCTGGCCGACACCCAAACTTGCATGATTATTGACCGTATAACTCGTATAAATCTAGTCCATTTCAACAGGACCAGAATTCAGCGGATCGCTGGATAATGAGCATCACTTGCCGAAAAGGCAGGCATGGTGGCATGAGGGAGAATCAGTTCTTCGGCTCACCTGTCTGTAAAAGCTGGTCGTACATGTCAACAGCTGCGCGCAGCTTCCTCTGATTAATCCTTTGCACTAGCGCAGCCTCGCTAACCTCCTCGATCAGGGGCTCCTGAGTCTCGGCCATCAGGCACTACAATAGAGTTTACAGGAGATAACTGGGCACTGCATGCCTACACAATGTCAAAACCAGAGTTTAACTGCAATAGTCGGCCAGTTTGCAGAGCTATAAAAAATGGCAGAGGGGTTTGACACGGTGTGACAATCTTGGGAGGCAGAAGAACAATGCAAGACAAGTAAATGCTGTGACTGCAGACTCAGAAAAGCATTAGCTGCGCTTCATTTACAGTCACCATTGTACTAAATCATATTACGCTCCCTTTTTTGTGACTTTATTCTATACACCATAATGGTAATAAAACGCAATGCCAGCAGTAAAGTGTGCACAGCGAAGTAGACAAGTAAAACATATTTATTTAGGAAATAAGTCAATTTTTTCAAACTCAGGCTGAAATTATCCATTACTGCCCACATACCACACCTTTACAATGGTGTAACGTCTTCTGCAACTGGGTATTGAATCGTCTCCAAGAAACAAGCAGGATATTCTTTCTTGTAGACACTTACAGGAATATGAGGTTCAGCAAAGTCCTTCTGGAAGAACTGGGGGTAGGTGCTGACAATGTACTTTGCAGCATTTCTGCCGGACTCCAGAGAAAGGGAGTACAGTTTCTGTAGGGAAATATAAATTCTAAGTGATTTCCCAGATAGCAAGCTCCTCCGCTCCGGATCTGCTGCGGATCTGGCCCGGCTCCAGCTGATCCAGGGCAGATAAACGGCAGATGCAGAGTGGAGGAGCTTGCTATCTGGGTTATTAACAATGGCAATAGCGTGGCCTATTATCTACTTCTGTCTTGTTTTCTCAGAGAGGTGGGTGGAAAACACTGAGCTGGCTGTACTGTACCAGTGCATTTCTAACTCATTTATAGCCCAGTCTTTGATTCAAGTGCAGAGCTGTGAAAGAGTACTTCCCAATTTCTTCCATTTCTTCTCATCTGTCATATTTAAATGTTTCAGATCATCCAACTACTTTTTGTATAAGACAAAGACAATGTAAGAAAACACAACATGCAGCAGTTAAATGATCATTTAATTCATCAAAAGGTAAAAAGTTCAATTCAATTTCAAAACATGTATCACTAATGTGAAAAAGTAATTGCCCATCACCATGGCTGGCTGGAGTCCCAGAGCCTAAGAGCCTTAGAAACGGCTTGGTAACTCTTTCCAGGCTGAAGCCAACTTTGTTTCTCATCTGTTCTTGAATATCTTCAGATTGTGGCATCACGTATGGCTTTTGCCTACTTTGCATTGCCAAACTGATTCTATACAAGAGATGTTTGGATTCAACAGGGCTGGCAATAATCACGTATGTCAAGTAAATTTAAATCCACTTATCACTTATTTGTGCAGTTGGTTGATTTAGTAACTTGGGGAGCAAATACTTTTTCCACACGGGGTCCGGTAGGGTTTGATAGATTTTTTCCTTCAATAAATGAAACGATCATTTAAAAACTACATTTTATCTTCAACTGAGTTACTTTTGTCAAATAATAAAATTAGTTTGGTGATCTAAAACATTTCTATGAGACAAATATGCAAAACAATCAATCCTTGAAAGGGGCAAATCCTTTTTGACAGTAATCTTGCTGACAATAAGGTCCGCCAAATTGCTATAAATAAGTTGAGTAAAGAGCTTTGTAATTTTTCTGAAAGAATGAGGTTTACATGGTAGAGATCCTACAATGCACATTCGCCCAATACAAATTGAATTGAAGTTCATTCAAACAAAAGGCAAAGAGCATTTGTAGAGGCTGCATTCAGAAAAATGCATCGCCTCAGCTTCGTCCTCTATAACAACTGTGACCCCAACTGCGACATTCTAACACATTTCCAAGCAAAAATTAGACCCTAAAGTAAAAGCCATAGAAAGCAACATTACTCACAGACTCAGCAGTCGTCCTTGGGGTGAGGTAGGGGTCATCTTGGAAAATGTAATGAGATGCAGTGGGATCCTAAAAACAATGTTATTTTTGATCAACCGACTAGAAAATGCAACAACGGCAAAACCACTGCAGCTACAACCCTTTAGACAACATATAAGCCTTACCCTGTTAACAGTGGCAGCAAGTGATCTCAAAACAGCAAGTTTGTCCCTATTGAAGCAAATAAAAAAAAAAGAGTGATTTAACATCTGAAAGTTCAAGTTTATTTTCCAAGCTTGCCTCCCAGACAAAGGTTTATTTCATCAGAAATAACCCACCACGCCTTCTTTTTGGGAATGACAATCTCTTCTACTGGCCCTGTGAACAAAAAGAGGACCCATTCAGCAAACTAATGCAAGATGTACTCGACTTCTTTCGAATCCAAGGTTGGTTTATCTGTCTGTCCCTCATTGCAACACTGCTAAGCAAATGGCCATCCTTTTTAAGCTCACATTACAATCAATACATAGGGCTCATCACCTAAACTACCAGAACCGCACTACCTAGAAGCTAATGCTAGCAATTACAATCACCAAAAATTCAGGCACATTTATGAAATGAGCTTTGCAAATTTAGAAAAAGTTGACTTAAGATAATATGCCTACCTGCATTCGAAGTGCTTTGGTCCACGGCTGAGCTCAAGGATAATTTCCTGTGCGAAAAAACAAATAAATAAGTAAATAAATAAAAGGAACTTCAAAATTATTCAGAGCAAGCAGCCAAGACAAAACCAGGCTTTTTTTTCCAGCTTTAAATCAAGATTTTAGCCAAAAAGATTTCATGAACCAAGTAAGAAATTCAGTTCATGTGAGCCAAACGTTGCATAGATACACACTCCTCCTAGGCGTCTAGCAGTAATTCTAGCCAATCAAGATTCAAAATAACCGGATAAAAAGAACTCTTGTACACCACAACGATTATTCCCAGCGACAGCAGGCGGATATGGCCATAATGGAAGCGAGTGAGTGAATGGGTCACGATTCTTTTCATACTCAATATCTCAAGAATGGCATTAGGTACTTTGCACATCAACAGCAGAGGAGATGATTACAATTTTGTTGAATCTGTGACATTGCATCGTACTAAATTACAATGCAATAATATGTTTATTTTTGTAATTACCAATGTTTCTTACTTTGTAATAAGACAAATTGAAGCTTCCCCTGTGTTTTCGTATAGCTATAAACAGTAAACTGAACGTTAATTTGCATAAGCTGCTGGAGAGGGGCTACAGGAAGGAGGGGCAGTGGTGTTTATGATCAAATCTCTCTTGCCCTTTTCTCCAAAGATACCGACAGCAGCTTTAAGGCTCAGTTGCAGTTGTACCGTGCAGTTTGTCTTGTTCTGACACATTTCTGAACAGAGATTGTTGAGTAAGGGATAATGCCAGACAAGATGTCCGTAATCAGAAAATAATTCACACTCTGCTGCCACTCAGAATAGAGTATTCATCCAGATCCGTGAATAAAAGTTTCTAAACCCATTTAAAGTTACGAAATAGCCGCTTTTACACCAAATCTGAGCCAGTAGACCAGGGCAGCCCAAAACTGCCCATCAAATCCAAATCAAGTCCTGGCTTTCCCTCCTTAACCATCATTACCACTTATTGGCCAGCTCGTGATCACACCTGACTCCCAGGTAAAGGGAGGGTGGAAAACCAGCAGTTCTCGGACCTCGAGAACAGTGATTTGGGGGGCTCTGAACTAGACAATCTGACCGACGAATTGGGGCTGCATCCGAACCATAAACTCATGGTTTAGTGTGGTCACATCAAGTCAACCTGGTTGCGTAGCTCGCCATTAAATATAATGAACCTCAGATGGGGTACACAGTCATAATACTACGAGCTCAACACGCCATCCATTGCTGGGCTGACACCCAGCACATGCAGCTCAGAACTATTATATTACCCCTGCCGAAACGGCACCGAATCCTGACAGCGGCCAAATATTTTTATTTCGTTTTTATGTTACTGACATTAATAACGTAGTTGATGACGCCTCTTGTTGGCGACTCTTTTTATCCAAGTCAGCGACAGTTCACGAAAGGAGTCTGAGGGGGATTTAGCCACGTATTTCTTGAGAATAAATCAAAAAGGAATTTGCAAGAATGAGGACATTTTCGCCTCAATATTCCCACACGTTGTCGTCGCTAGCAACCACAGACGCTCTCCGGTGAGGGTCATCAGTTGACAGGGGTCACCAGTTTTTGCGTTTGCTAACATTGGCTTCCATTGAATGACTGAAGGACCTACCTGTATGCCCAAATACAAGCAAATCAAACTGTAACTGCAAAATAAATCGATGAGGCGCATTCGTTCACAACATGAATAAATCCTACCTGCACGGCCATGTCTGTCTGAATTTACGAACACATATTCTCCCACTCAGACGAACGACATGCCCCACTTCCACACACGGGGCAGCCATTTTCACGACTAAATGAATTCTGGGACTTCTTCTTCTTCTGTTTATCTCCTATCGGGTTGACATATACGTATACCGCCATCCACTGGATAAATTTCCTAAAAAAAAAACAAACAAACAAATAAATTCATTAATTTGAAAAAAAAGAAAAGAAAACGTTAATGAGACCTTGGCCAGTCTTGTCAAAAGTCTGATGCCTCTAATGAAAATGCATCAGGTCTTTGTGATATCGATGTGTCAGTTTTATAGTCAGGAGTCCAGTGTAAATGTTTCATAATGTTTTTTCAACTATGGCTTCAACTTTCATGACATTGCATCATGTCATTGTCACATCGAGTCTCATGTATGTCATGATATTGCTTTGTGCTAAGACCAGTGCCAACACTAATACAGAAAAATGTCTTTTTTTAACCTCCTGAGATCCGGAAAATTTTTTATAGGGGTGACTCATTTCTTTATCATTTTTTGAGAGTTAAAAGAACGAAATGAACAAAGCAGCCCCAGGCCAGATTCGAACCCACAAGGTTTTTGATGTAAGGCAAGAGCGCCACTCACTGCGTCACCTAGCACTACGTTAATGCTGTTGTATGTTCATTTTGGTCAAGGGGGCTGTTGGTAGCATTTAATCATAGTTTAACTGCACTGGGTGAGGTCAAGTTTCAGAGGTAAGGATTCAGTTAGGATTATTGTTAGTGTTAGTGTTAGTGTTAGTGTTAGTGTTAGTGTTAACCCGAACAGTAAACACTTGTATAATCCTTTGATGGGATTAGCATATGAATATAACACTGAGATGACACAAGTGTTACTTGGGTCTAATCCAATGCATGCGAAACTGATAAACCTCCATGCACAAGGACTTCAATTCCACCTGAGAATCTCTTACAAACACGCTGATTGAATAATTGCTGACTACGGCATGGGAAAGTGAATATGCCCCTAAATTTCACGATGAATGCGTGAGAATGGGTGAGGTCAAGTTTTAGGATTAACTAAACAGCTCGAGTAAAGTTAACACCCATGAAACACTAACCCCCAGATAACACCTCAACAGGAAGATATGGTCAACCTGGCGTTTACTGTGGGTTTAAACCAAAGTAACACGAGATCAACCCAACTTCTTTGCCAGTTATCTCAATCACAGGAGGCTGCATAAACACCATGCATACTCATTTACAATGTACAGGGTATTGAGTTAACCTCTAGAGGTAAACAGTTTACTGAGGTCAAGTTTGAGGGTTAGTGCAGGGCTGCCAATTCTCACGCATTCACCGTGAGCATTAGTGGCATATTCACGTTTTCGTGTCGTAGCCAGCATTTAGTCAATCAGCGCATTTGTAAGAGATTCTCAGTCATAATTGAAGTCCTTGTGCATGAAGGTTTATCAGTTTCACATGCGTTACTGTGGATTACACCCAAGTAACCCTTGTGTAATCTCAGTGATATTAATATGTGAATCCCATCAAAGGATTTTCCAAGTGTTTACAGTTAGGGTTAACACTAACGCTAATCCGAACTGAAAACTTGACCTCACCCAGTTGGCAGCCCTGCACTAACCCTCAAACTTGACCTCAATAAGATGTTAACCTCTAGAGGTTAACTCAAAGCCCTGTACATTTTAAATGAGTATGCATGGTGTTTATGCCGCTTTCTGGGATTGAGATAACACTCTGGCCAGAAGTTTGGTTAATCCTGTGTTAATTTGGTGTAAACCCTTAGTAAATACCTTCCTGTTGAGGTCAAGTGGAGGTGTTATCTGGGGGTCAGTGTTTCATGGGTGTTAACTGTACTCTAGCTGTTTAGTTAATCCTAAAACCTGACCTCGCCCACTGTATTCCATTTCGCCTTCCTCCTTGATTAGTTTTAATAGCCTAAATCCATTTACTCAGTGCAGCAAACCGACTAAATAGCAAACAACCTGAAGAAAGTGAGCAGGCTATGCAAGATAGAATTCCTCAATTGCTGCTGAAATATTGGAATAATTTTAAAGGCAACAGATCACGTCAGTCTTTCCTCCCAGTCAGTATCTGCCTGTAATATCAACACTATTTTGTTGAAAAGTAACTTATAACCCCTCTTCAGAAATAGTTGGCACAAAGTGTGAATTGTGAATAAAATCTAAACGCAAAGACTTTCAAATCACACCAACCAGTATTTTATTCACAACAGAACAGAGATAATAAAGCAAATGTTGAAACTGAGAAATTTTTCAATTTTACCCACAAAATGACCTCATTTCAAATTTGATGGCTGCTACAGGTCTCAAAAAAGTTGGGACAGGGGCCTGTTTACCAAGGTGTAGCATCCCCTCTTCAAAAAGTGAAGGTGTCTGGGCATTAAGGAGACAAGTCTCTTGAGTTTAGCCATTGGAATTTGATCCCACTCTTGTTTAATACAGGCTTCCAGCTGCTGGAGAGTTTTGGGTCCCTTTTGAAAGACTTTTTGTTTAATTATGCGCCAAATGTTCTCAATCGGTGAAAGATCAGGACTGCAGGTAGGCTAGTTCAGCACATGGACTCTTCTACCATGAAGCCATGCTGTTGTAATAGCTGCAGTATTTGATTTTGCTTTGTCCTGCTAAAATACATGACCTTCCCTAGAATAGATGTCCTCTGGAGGGGAACATATGTTGCTATAAAACCTTTATATGTCTTTCAGCGTTCATGGTGCTTTTTAAAACATGTAAGTATCCCACACCATATGCACTAATGCATCCCCACACCATCAAAGATACTGGCTTTTGAACTGAACGCTGATAACAGGAGGGGTAGTCTTTCTCCTTTTCAGCCCAGAGGACACAACGGCCATGATTTCCAGCAAGAAAGTCAAATTTGGACTCGTCTGACCACAGGACACTTTGCTACAGTCCATTTTAAATGAGCCTCGGCCCACAGAACACGGTGGCCCTTCTGGGTCATGCTCAACAATGGCTTCCTTTTTGCATGATAAGAGTTTTAGGTGGCATCTGTGGATGGTTGGGACTGTGTTTACAGACAGTGATTTCTTGAAGTATTCCTTGGCCCATTTGGGTAATGTCAATGACAGAATCATGCCGGTGAGTGATGTAGTGTTGTCTGAGGGCCCAAAGATCATGGGCATCCAGTAAGGGTCTTCGGCCTTGTCCCTTATGCACAGAGATTTTTCCAGTTTCTCTAATTCTTTTGATGATGTTATTCACTGTCGATGATGAGACCTTAAAAGCCTTTGCAATTTGATGCTGAGGAACATTGTTTTTAAAGTATTCCACAATTTTTTTTATGCAAACCTTCACAGGTTGGAGAGCCTCTGGCCATCTTTACTTCTGAGAGACTCAGCCTCTCTAAGACATCCCTTTTATAGCCAATCTTGCTACGCACCTGATGCCAGTTAACTTAATTACTTGCTAAATGTCCTTTAAGCTGATTCTTATATATTAATAGCTTTTTAAGCCCTTTTTTGCCTGTCACAACATTTTTGAGACCTCTTGCAGCCAGAAAACTTGAAATAAGATCATTTTGTGTATAAAAATGCAAAATGTCTCAGTCCCAACTATTTCGGAATTGGGGTTGTATTTTTAATAATGGTCTCCTTTCATCCCATAACTGCAAGTTTTATGTGTTGAAGGCTGCAGATTTTTTCTTAATTATGTATTTATTTATAACTCATTTTCTCCTTAATTTTCGTTATATGTGCCTGTTGTCTTAAATGTTTTTTTGTCATGTCTAAGCTCCTGGTTTTTATTTATGTTGCTTGTATGTGCCGAGAACACTGGTGTTGTAAAAAGAATTTCCTCTGGCATAATAAAGTATTATCTTATATCTTATCTTAATTCAGTTTTCCATACATAGACTTACCTTATTCATTTGTTGAGAGTGACACAACTTTAAACCTTTTGGTTCGGTTGACACAGTCACTTGATCTGAATCCAATTGATCATGTATTTTGCATTTGCTGAGAAGGCAACTCAAGTGAAAATGTCCCTGAAACAAGCAACAGCTGAAGATTGCTGCAGTGCAGGCCAGCCAGTGCGTTACCACGTCCCATGACATCTCTGCATCACTGACGTCACATAGTAATTGAATTCAACGGATAAAAAACAAAATGTTACACCTGGATTTATTCTATGCTCTGCACTTCAACCTCGTTGTCCTTTCCTTCCAAACTCAGAAGTGCTGGAGTACAGAACCAAACTAGTCCTGTCACAGTCCAATGAATTATACTGGTCACTGTATACACTGCAACTGCCCTCATCACAGTGCAGTAACATTGATTTTCTTGCACTGTTTAATGTTATGAGTAAATGCCTGACGATAGTGGTCTTTCACACCATAGTCTGTCATAACACTTTTTCCAGGGTCAAAATACACAAAAATGATTTTGCAGTTCATTGCCAAAATGGCGAATTTCAGTGTCTTACTGACTGCTGAACCACACTTTTCTCCAGTTTCCTTTTCAGAAACGGGGTCACCATATTCTTGAATGATTTTATTGATCGGAGATGTTCATTAACTTAAAAAAAATGCTTTAGCAGTGTGTACAGTGCTGTGAAAAAGTATTTTCCCCTTCCCAATTTCCTCCATTTTTGCATGTTTGTCAGACTCAAATGTTTCTGAACAGCAAACTAATTGTAACAGACAAAGATAACCTGAGTAAAGACAAAATTCAGTTTTAAAATGGTTTCATTTACTGAAGGAAAAAAGCTATTCAGCTGGCCCAATGTGAATAAGCACACTGAACAAAAATGTAAAAGCCCCATGTCAAATTTTTGAGTTTTTATTAAAAAAACACTGACACTGAAATCGGGATTAGTCTGTGAATAACACTCTTCTGCAGTATGCCAAGGGCCATCGAACATGTGTGTTTGCCCATGCGAGTTGGTTCCGACGCCGGACAGCGGTGAGATCCAGACCGCGGTGAGAACGCCGAGAGCGCAAGTTGGCTTCTCGCAGGCGGCTACGGACTGTCTGTGGTGTGATGCGTCTGTTGTGCAGACCAACGGTCTCATCCGCTGTGCATGTCATTGATCTGAGCCGATCCCGCAGGTGGACGAGCCAGATGTAGTGATCTTGTGCTGGTGTGGTCACACGTGGCCGACGTGGATGAGGTCGATTTGCAGTACTGCCCGTCTGTCGGAAACAAACTGTCAAACGGCCTATCGTCCGATAGTTAACATTCAGCTGCACAGCGACCGCTCTGGTGGACATCCCTGCATCCAGCATGCCAATGGCACGTTCCCGCAAGACCTGAGACATCTGAGGCTTGATGACTTTTGACAAAATTTGACATTTTGAGGTGGCCCTTTATTGTCCCCAGTATAAGGAGTGTCTGGGTACTGCTCATTCTGTCTGATCAACGTCTGGAAATGCCACACCCATGTACTGAGTGAAATCACTGCATCGCAGAGCAAACGCCCACTGACACAGATGGATTAAAAAATGGAACAAAAAATCAAGAGAAATATCCCTATTGTACAAGTAAAAGTCAGCATATGCTCACTTAGAGTTGTTAACTCCATGTGGCATCAATATTTGACATGAGGCATTTATATTTTTGTTCAGTGTAACTGCGCCCTTAGTAAATAAATCAACCATTTAAAAAATTCAAAGGATTATTGAGAACAATTTCACTCCACACAGGCAGGCATGATTACTCTCAGCCCTTTTGAATAGAAAGATCATTTTAATAGAACCCATCTGGCAATTTGAATAAGGAAAAAATGCAAAAGATTATGCCGAAACCGAAAAAAAATTCAAGAAGAGACGAGAAACAGTGTCGTTTACATCAATCAGTCTGGAAAGGGTTACAAAGGCATTTCTAAGGCTTTGGGACTCCACTGAACCACAGGAATGGCAATCATCTACAAAGAAAACTTGGAACAGTGGTGAACCTTTCAAGGAGTGCCCAGCCTACGAAATTCCTCGAGAGCTCATCAACAACTCATTCTGGAAGTCTCAAAGGAGCTCAGACTAACACCTAAAGAACTGCAGGCCTCAATTTCCTCAGTCAAGGTCGATATTCAGGATTCCACCATAGGAAAGAGACTGGGCAACGGTGACATCCTTCGAAGAGCAGCAGAACAAAAAGCCCTTCTGACCTAAAAGAAAATGAAGACTCATCTCACATTTGTAAAAAAATAGTCCTGACCCCCAAGACTTTTGAGATGATATTCTGTGGACCAATGAGTCAAAAGTGGAACTTTTTGGAAGACTTGGGTCCCGTTACATCTGGGATAGAGCCAAAACGGCATACCACGATAAGAATATATCAAAAGCCAAATATGGTGGTGGTAGTGTGATGGTCTGGGGTAGCTTTGCTGCTTCAGGACCTGAGTGACTTGCTGCAATTGATGGAATCATAAATTCTCCTCTCAACCAGAAAATCCTGAAGGAGAATGACTGGCCATCAGTTTGTGAAGAAAAGTTCAAGTGCAGTTGGGTTATGCACCTGGACAATGATCCAAAACACACAAGCAAATCCAGATCTAAATGGCTCAAAACAAAACCATATGAAGGTCTTGGAATGACATTGTCAAAGCCCTGACTTGAACCCAATTTAGATGTTGTGAAATGACCTTTAACAGGCACTTAATGCTTGAAAAATCTCCAATGTGGCTGAATTAGAACAAATCTGCAAAGGGTGGGCTACAATTCCTCCTCATCGATGTAAAAAAAACTCCATACCATTTATTGTGTTGTGTCAAGGTCTTCTAAATGGAACGCCATCCATTTAGAGCTACTTCAGCAATTAAATTTACACTGTTGAACATTTTTGAAATCAGCTACACACAACGTGAAGTCTGAGAGATGACAAAATGTCTTTTTGTGGAATATTGGTTGCAAATACTGCTTAAATATGGGAACAGAAATTGAATAGGTCAGTATCTTCATGAGGGCATTGCAAGCACTTTAATAGTTTTCCATGAGTTCAAGTACAAATAGAGCCAAACCGAACTTTAATACAACTTCAATACACATTCGCGGTATTCGTGCTGCCTTGTCATACCAACACACAGGTGCTTAAAAGTATTATTTTGGTTTTGTTAAGGGAAGCTAGCCAATCGTTAATTGTACCACAGTTCATGCATAGTGACAGTGAATGAATGGTGCCTTGGAATAGATCGGTCATGTTCCCAGGGAGATCCACGGCAGGGCTCCACTGAGGTCAGAATAAACTTAGGTACCGAAAAACGCGAACACAGGGAGAACATGCCGGAAGGGAGAGTGGGGCTGGGCAGCCCCCGAACCCTGAAACACCTGCCAGCAAGACTACCGTTATGCCTCCAGAGAAATGAAAGGAAAAAGTTTCAAAGTCTAGAACAAATCTGGTTATCTTCCATATTTTATTGATATGAAGCAGTGTTGAGTGGGGCATGAAATAAAATGAATAGCAATTCAAATTTGTAAATAAAGTTATTATTAAAGGCTGGCCGAGAAATACAGGAAAACACACCACATCCATCAGAACAACTCACTCAGGAAATCTGTCAAAATCAGGTGTGCAGTGGGCATCAGACTGAGGTGGCTTTCTTGACTGAGGGTAATGATAAATTGAGAGCCCTCAATTCATTTACTGAACTTCTACACTTAGATTCCACATCGAGCAGAACGCTTGCTAGGGGCGCGGAGGCGTGCGTCACCTGCACTTTACAGGGCAGCTAGAGATGCTGTACATCTTAACATCGAAGTACAAATCAGATATTCTCCCTCACACAGATGATGTTGGTCTCAGGCACAATATTCTGCAAACAGACCTCTACTGGCATACTGTGTCCAAATTATATTCATTTTAATTTTCCATACTCGAAATTCGTTCTCGAAAGGACCTGACCCAGCTAGCTTATGAAAATGGCTGGCCTCCCCTTGAGCCCAAACTTCATTCACTCTATGGAGCCTGAGTGGTGCCCAGCCCGACTGCGTTTGCATAGGCGGACAGTAGGCCGACTGCCTGCCTCGTCTCCAGGGTAAGCCGAGCCTCCTTCAGCCAGTCCTGTGCCACCCGCCGGGCCTCGCCCTGCAGCTGGTTGACAAACTTGGCGGCGAGCTCCAGGTCGCCGTGCTCCAGGCAGTAGGCGGCGTAAGAGAGGAGTTTGAACGGGTCGAGGTCTTCAGAGGAGAGCTTGGCTGGGGGCTCAACCTCCTTTGGCTCGAAAAGGAGGACCGACTGCAGGTACGAGAGGAAGTACTGATACAAGCTGTTGCGCGTCTCGTCGATCATGGCGACGCGGCGCACCAGCTGGCGGATCCGGTAGAAGCGGGCACGTAGCGAAGCCTCGCTGTAGATGCCGCGCTGGAGAGACTCTTCAGGCAGGGCGGAGGTCAGCGCCAGGGCAAACTCGTTGTCGGCGCAGCTCTCCCTCACCGCCCTAACCGCCGTCTCTAGGGGCTCCGTGGGAGCGTTGGTCCCGACCACCCTAAGGGAGTAGTTCAGGGCCTCAACCGACAGCCACAGCTGGTGGGCCTTGCGCGCCTCCTCCTCAGCGGTTATATGACCTGAAGAAACAGCGACAAGGCCTCACTGAAAACCCCTCACAGACACTGAAGAAACAGCCCATAGTTACATACACACTAATATACAATACTGGCATATGGGTAGAGTACATAAATACACTGAAAACCCCTCCTAGACATCGAAGAGATACTCCACAGTCACATACACACAAACGCATGGTACTGGCACAAGCGGAGAACACAAGTAATGCAATATACATGTCCTTAATGGGAGACAATGCAGTCATACAGTAACTGTTAGGACTTTGTTCCTGCTCAAGTAACTTCTGATTGCATTGGACCTTAGCTATTGTAGGAGAGTGATGCCTGAGGAACCAATGGCTATGCAAGACACAAACTTACTGTCGACGGCCTCCTCGATGCCTTTGAGCCGAGCGTGGGCTGCGTTCATGTCCAGGGTGAAGCCGTCCAGCTGTTCCTGGGCTTGCCGCAGATAATGGGTCTCCTGCTCCATCAGTTTATTGGTTAGGTTCTACAAAGGAAAGGTCTCGGTTACTGAAATCCACAAAATATTCAAATGAACCTTTTCCCTTCCAGGTTTTCCTGAGAAGCTTTTTTGTCCCGATTACAAAGAACCTAGCATTTCTGGGTTAAGTTTACATCAAGAGTATATAAACAAGAGATCCTGGATAGTTAAGCTTCCAAAAGATAGGTCACTCGCCAAACCTTTCTGTAACAATGGCAATATAGTAAACAGCTACGCAATCAAAAGAATGTTACAGTTATTTTTCAGACCAACTGAAGTCGGCCTCTAGGGGATTAGGGTAATAATGACCTAAATGTAATTTTTTAACAGCTCAACCAGCCCTCGCGAGATTACAGTTCAGCGCCAACAGGAACTCAAACATGTAGTGACCACAGGTGCAGGCTTGTAACATCCAGACCAGAGGTGGCGGCTAAATAATCGGTTGTTTAGCTACTTTGGCCTTTTGCTGCTGCTCACTGCACTTTTGTTACTACGTCCAAGTCTGTTCACAACTGTAATCAAACAAAGATCAGATCAAAGATCGCAGAGTATTTCTCTGAGGTAAAATGATTGTAACACATCAGCTTATTCACAGTAATAAAGTAGTAAAGCTATGGGAGAGCTTATGAATAAACTCTTTTACCAGGATTAGTTATGAGCACAAGAGAAGCCAAAAGTTGGATAAGCGAACAAGCGAGTGTTTGATGCTGATTCAATCTTTGTTTGATTGTCCGTACTGAGTCAGAACCTGAAAAAATATTCTCAGTTGTAATGTAAATGGCTTTCATAAAGTCTTCCTACTGATTCTGAAGTAATATTTATCTTCTTAACATGCATTTATCTATAGTAGCGAACTGACTCAGACATGGTAGCGAAAGTACAGCGTGCAACAGCGAAAATACAGTAGCGAAAAGCCAAAGTAACAAAACCATCTAAACTTGCAAGACCGAGACAGCAGGACCAAAGGTGGGGGCTTGGGAGCGGTTATTCTGTGGAGCCGGTTATGGTCAGGCTGGCGAAAGACGTGTATGGTGGGCAGGTTTGGGAGATGTTCTCACCTCCTGAGCCTCGGCCCGCAGCTCCTGCTCTTGCACCTTCAGGACGTCCCGTAAGTGGTCAGTGTGAGCAGCCGCCTGTCTGCGCAGCTGCGTCCGCATCTCTGCCTCCATCACGTCCCGCACCTCCTCCACCTGCGCAAACGCACAGAACTCAGTATGCAGCTTCCGTTGCCTCACACACATGCAAGTCTACTCTTAACAGACAAATGGGTGCAAACACAAACATGACTGTTTGGGGAGAACGACACAATTAATACATACAGGGATTTTAAGCAATGCACTACAGCAGGGCATGTAAAATTTTGACTCGGTTGATTTCACCGAATGTTTTTGTATTGTGCTTTACTGAAAATATTTTTGTATAGTGGGCGCCCAAATTGCAGCTGTGATGCTAGAGAAGCCTAAAAATGCTTTTTTTTTATTTTAAAGATTATTTGTGGGCACTTTTGCTTTACTGGGGAAATATAGGGGAGAAAAACAGGAAGGATGGGATGAGAGGGGATGACATTCAGCAAAGGGCGCAAGCCAGAATTTGAAGACTTAGCCCTATATGGTATGCATATCTGACCGCAGAGCTGCCAGTGAGCCCCTGAAAATGTTAGATTAACAGCCCTCCCAGGACAGCCAAACTCCAGGCCTTGTTGTAATAAGGCAGCGCTCTAATGTGCTCCCTCACCTTGCGCTGCTGTTCCAGAAGCATCTCCTCGCGGTTGTGCTCCAGAGCTTTTACCACTGCGGTCTCCAGCGCCTTCTTATCCTCCAGTTTCTGCTGCTCCAGCGCGGCCTCGATGTGGACCTGCTCCCGCACACGCTGCTCGGCCAGCTCCCGGTTCAGCTGGTCAATGCGCCGGTGCGCGTGCGCGATCAGAGAGTTCAGGTCGTCTGCAGACAGTTTACCTGCTGGACCGCAGGGAGAACAAAGAACTGGTCAGAGGGTATGATGGCGTGCCGCTGAGGTAGAGTTTCTGTGGGGCCTCGCTTGGCTGCTGTGACTTTTTCGACAATGCCGGTGACTATTCGGACTGCCAGCTATGCTTTGGTTCTTGGTGCTCAAAGTACCCATCTGCATGGACAATCCAGAGAGTTACTCTGAACAAAAAAAATGATCCCAAAAGATTATCCCCAGATAGCAAAGCACTCTTGTAATTTCAATTTTCTACCAATTTTGCCAACATACCCCATGGTAATACCTAAACTGAATCAGCACTACTCTTAGCAATTTCGCTTTTGAAAACAGTCCATAACAGTGAAATTCTGAAGCCCCTCCAATATTTTTTCCAATTCAAAAACATTCCAGCCTGTGCACAGCAATGTGCCATTTCCATAGCATGCATACTGCCTTCCGGTCCATCTGAGAATGACCTACTTCATACACATTGAACAATAATCTTTTTCAATTTATAAAGTTGTTTCAGTAGAAAGTACAGGTCAGGCACCGTGTGATGTTGAATTTGATGCATAAACGCCACAGTATGGCTCTTAGAAACATTTTATTACTTTAATGAACAACAAAGCAGTTCCCTGAGCTCTGGAGAAGCTCAAACTTCCACAGAACAACACAGATGCATAACAGTTGATCAGTTTAAATGGTTGAGGTTTCTGGAGATGACCAAGTATAAAATGTATGATGTAGAAGTCAAAGCCAGCCAGTATTGCCAAACAGGGTATGCTATCCAGCTAGCTCGAAAACACAGAACCATTAACCGCGATGCAATTAGTGCTCTATGCAACACAAAGGCAAAAGTCGGTTACAGGTATGCACTCGAATTCTAGCAGCCAGCATGGCTTAAATTGATAAGGGTGCAGCCTGCATGTTTGACCTGCTATGGGGGGGGAGACCCAGAACTGCTTCTGTGGAAAAGGCATGACTGATTGAAATTCGGCCTATTATCACATTTTTCTTTGTTGACTGGTACATATCTCTGCCTTATTAAACAAAAGTACTGGACCCATAAAGGGAAGTGGTGGCTGATCAGACTTACTGAGGCCTTTCCAGCCAGACTGAATCTCAGGCGTGATGCTGTCAAGCTCCTTCTGGAACTGGTTCTTGGCCTCAGTCACAAGCTCGCTGTACTGGGACAGGATTCTAGCTTCGCTCTGAGCTGTCGTCACCTGGAGAAAATGAGAGACATTTCCAAATAAATAAGCAGTCTGTGCCCACTCAGGAGTCCACACGCTCTCCCCTCAGCGCTCTCCTCTGAGACGCTACATCACTCAACGCCATCTCTGAACATACCATCGATGAGTCAAGAGGACAGAATCCGTCAGTCAATCAGTCAGAAGCACCACCACCCAGCAGCCACCTATACTCGTGCGCCTCCAGGATGCCACTTTAATTGCAACTGATGTAGTATTGGGCTTGCTAATAAACTAGCTTGGGAGATCAAGAGCATAGTCAAGAAATGCCTCCACTTCTGACTTCTGCAAAAACTGTCCACCGAAGCTGGGCAGTTCTTGGAGTATTGAGGTATTTTCATTTCAAAAGCTAATTTTTTTTAGAAGCAAAATTTTGGCTCTCAAGAAATTGTCCATTGTAGAGGCCTTAGAAAAAAAAATTTGGTCTCAGGAGCAACAAATTTAGGATTTTTCTATCTGCTCATAGGCCTCACACCAAAAAAACCTAAGGCAAACCTGAGGAAGTCATACATCATCCTCAAATAGAAATCCTCCTGAATCTTAAAAAAAAAAAAAAAAAAAAAATAGCAGTTAAGAGATCAGAAAATATATCCGTGCTTACCTTGTTGGTCATGTTGTCCAGATCCACCTGCATGAGATGTAGATTTTCCTCAGCGGCCAGGATCTGAGCACGAGCTGAGGGGAGGTTGGCCTGTTTTCCGTCATCAATGACTCCCCTGAGCTTCTCCAGTTCGGTCCTGCATTTTGCACAAGCTTTAGTACGCTAAAAAAAATGCAGTGATTATCCAACTGCAAGTGGACCAAAGTTCTGGTAATCAGGAAATCAACCCTCTTAAAATATTCTGGACAATATTAGTAGTTCAAAAGAAAGGTAGAGGCGAGTTGCCAATTCGTTAACTGGATGAGCAACGGGCTGTTAATATTTCCACCACATTCTCTTCTCTAGAGTGCCCTCAGTCATCATCAGGAGGTCAGAAAAATCACTCTGAATTCAGATAGAAAGCTGCATGTTTGTAGTTTTCATTAAGGTCATCCCATATTTTCAGGATTTCAGCAGCTTCCAGAAAGGAAATCATAGGGACTCTCAGATTGGAATCATTAATGAATACCAACAATACTGATGGTCGAACGATTCAGCAATGCATTTTCTGAAAGCATTTCACGAAGGTAGTGCCTCCAAACTAGCCCCTTGACAAAACACTTCTTTAGTTGTACCTTTCTAGGTGTTGAGCCATCAATATCTGAAAATGATGCACATAGTACAGCTAATATGCATGATGATGTCATATACACCTCATTGTTCCACAAAATCTATGGCTATGCTTCATGCACATTTTTATTTGATTGCAAACCTACAATCTTTGGACACCGAACAAAACGATGAAAAAATGCATCTTTGTCCCAAACCTTCTTGAGCAATACATCCACTAAATATAACATTGGGATACATATACAATATACATATGGGATAATCTCCAACGAGGTGTCCATTAACAGGAATTAATGGCCATTTTGGAGACCAGAACCGTCCGACATACAGTGCTCCCATTTTACGAACCATCATTTCTGAAAATCCTGCAACGTGAATTGAGGCTAGTGGCATATGGCCCATCGCACTGACCTGGCACTCTGTAAGGCATCAGCAGCCTCGTCAACCATCTTGTTCCGGTCCTTCAGAGCATTTTCAAGTACACGCCACTGCTTGGCCTTCTTTTCAGGGGCAGCCTGATTGACAAGAATAAAGTTCAAGCCATCTGAGGATACAGGTCCACACTGATTGCGGCTACATGATACTGCTATGTTGTGACCAGATAGAAATGGTAAAATAATAATTGATTCTGAGGAAGGATTGCAACAGCAGAATTTCACTAATACTGGGGTACCATAAACACTTTCATAATATTGTGACAAGGGAAATTTTGCAAGGACGCTGCAGCACAGGAACACATTTTCTATTTGTTGGCAGGTAATGATAATATTCTTGAATATCCGGACATCTTAATCATTCAGTTTTGCCAGTAAAACCACATACAAAATACGATATTTACAGGACTACTGCTTTCTAGAAAGGAGGCCTATAGTCTTCCTTTAAATGAAAATATTTCTATACTGGAAATTTTGTGTTTTCCCCAGCAAAAAAAATGAATCAACTTTCCTTTGGAGACAAGCCTTCCAAAAATGCACTTTTTACCATCAGGAGAAAGGATTTTTGCGGGTCATATCTCCAAAAGTAGAAATATTTCTCAAAATATTACATTTGTAAATGAGGAATACCACCAGGCAAAAAATTTCTATTTTAAAAAATGCAGTACCCCTTATGGTTTTAATGGGATTCAAGTCAAATCTGCTGTCAGCATCCCTGATTCATTGAAGAGGAACCTCATTCTTCTTTTGGCTCCTTTTTACTGCGTACATTTCCAAACATAAGGAGTAAATTGCATTGGTTTTTATTGTAAAAAGGCTTTATTAGGCTACTGTTGAGGGTGCCCAGATGGCACAGTGCAAGCCAGTTGTTTGTGGATGCTCACATTCCTATCTGTGAGGCACTGCAAAGACATTTAATATTTAAATTCATGCAGCGACTGGATGAGGCAAAGAACTCAATTATACAGACTTTGACAAACCCTCAATTGTGCAGTTGTAGGTACACATCTGCTTTGAGGAAGCACTGGATGGAAAGACTCTTAATTTACACTATGGACTGATTGTCTTTTAAAAATTTTTTTTTTTGTCCTTTTTATTTTATCTCTATGGACCTTAATTGTGTCTGCAATAAATAAAGAATGTAACACGTGGCAAACTACACATCTGTAACGGTCTAATAACAAAATGAATTTAAGTATGAAGCTCAAATTTTGGGGGGGATTACATCATTTGTCAACAAACAGGAGAAGAAAAAAAAAAACCAGTAAGTGCTGCGGTGCGAACTCCAGGAGTTGGAGTATTATTCTGCCACTTCAGGAGCTGTGGCAGCAGTGGCGGTGTACCTCTTCATCCTCCATGGCCTCCTTAAGTTTCTGGGAATGCACGCTGATGGCCTCAAGAGCTGCATTCTGGGCTGCGAGGGCTTTCAGTGTTACATCAGCTGAACTGCCCAGAACCTTCTCCAGAGAATCAGACAATGCTGTGCACACAAACACAACATAATCACCATCATCATCTCACCACACTCACTGCATCCGCCACATTCATCGAGAATCCTCTCCAGCATCAGCAAATGTTATCATCTACATACCATCATAATCATTATGGAACATTAGCCCCATAAATGTAGTCTTTACTCGTGGGAAGGCAAATAACACTTACAAGCCAGCCGGTCCTCCTCAGCCTTGTCCTGCGCGGCAAGCCTCGCGGCTACTTCCTCTGGGGGGCGCTCTTTAACCAATGGATGAGCCTCATGAGTACACTCAGTGCACTCGCCTCCTGCAGTCAGTCATATAATCACATTCACAAAATAAACCTCCTCCCACATCCACAGTACTACGAAAAAGTATTGTCTTTTAACCAATTACTTCCATTCTTGAATATTTGTTACACGTACATAAATGTATAAGAAGAACAAGTATTTGCCACTAACGTGTCTTTGTACCCCGCCACAAAATGTGAAACCGTGTCAAAATGAGCAATCTCTCGGTGTGACCTTGAGAGTGACGCGAAGGTCACCAAAATCGACTGGCGGTGGGGTATCACCCTAATAAATGTTGACATGAAATTTGAAGAAAATCCATCAATTAGTTCTTGAGATATCCCGCTGACAAGGATTCGGGACGTACGGACGGACGGTCATGAATACTATGTCCCGCCGCTTCGAAAAAGCAATCTGACCTTACCTGGGCCAATTTGAAAAAGCCACTGCCACTTCTGTTACTAAATCAATAAAAAACAATTTAATTAATAATTCAGTTAAATTTTACTAGATGGACCCAAAAATCATTACTGCCAGCTCTATTAAATTCAATAATCACTTAAATAGAACCTGTTTGGCAATTTGAACAAGACAAAAAGGAGCACATGATGCCACGATCTAAAGACATTCAAGAACAGATGAGAAACAAAGTTGCTGACTTATAGTTTGGCCAAAGCTAGCCAAAGTAAACACTTGTCAGATTCTGTATGCCTTCTGTTTTTTGTGGAAAATGGTAGATTATGATCGTGACAAACCATGAATTGGATTAATCGCAGCCTATAACTAAGTGTGAGTCGCTGTTGTGGAGCCATCACTGATGTGTACCGTGAAAGTTCAAATGATGGTTAAATGCATTTTGTGATCCATCGCCAATCTGGGCAAGATTCCTCATACCGCCCACTGTCAAGTATAGTAAATACATTTATTGTAGTTTCCTGTACGAAGTCGGGCAGCAACTAAGGACTCATGGTTGAGATTTTCTTATGGGCACTCTAAAGGCCACGAATTTCAATAAATTCCTTTCACATTTGGCATGAGCATGTGTTATGGTTAGGTCACAAAACCTATCGATTTTGATTGCCATGGCAACATGATTGGCTGAATAAAGCATAATTTCATGCCGAAAATGTGCTTCTTTCAGTGTATGGCTAGTCAACAATCTAGACGTCAGAGCTTACTAGATATAACAAGCGGGCACTCGGGCGCTACGCCCATGCGGTTGCGGGCGACTGGGGGTCTAGTTTAATTGAGTTTCATCAAAAACTGAGATAAATCAATAAAATTAATGACCAGCAGAGGGACTTGCCACACAAAGAAATGATGACCATGTTGGATTTCGATCCTTCAGGACGAACTAAATAACCCACATCTTAATTTTTTCAGGATCAACAACAGGCCTACCAAAGAAAACGTAGCCTCAGCACACAAAAACTTTGAAATGCCTACATTAATCGCGGAAATAGCAACAGAAAAATAATACCCCGCTACCGAAACTGCAAAAACCGCAACATAAACTGTTGACTCGTAGCATAAGACTATGAAACTGCAACATCTTCATTCGCATCCGTCTTTGCCATTTACTGCGCTTGCGCGTACCAGCCCAGGCTGCTTTCAGAGATAGCGGAATCAGACGTGTCTCCTTCGGTTGGTAAGTAAAACTTCCAAATATGACGTTATTGTTAATGCAGATGTTTAACAATTAATTGTAAGACGTAGCTGTTATATCCACATTCTCGTAAATTCGCTTATTTTAGCATGTCACCCTGCCGAAAATGAACGATGCACTGTCGATTTCGCTAAAGTCTTAGAGTTGCCAACTTGACGACTTTCTCGATCAATCTGGCGACTTTCCAAATCGGGATTGTTTGTCCACTCAAGACGTACGTATACGTCTTGAGAAAGTCGTCAAGTTGGCAACTCTAAGACTATAGCGAAATCGACAGTGCATCGTTCGGCAGGGTGACATGCTAAAATAAGCGAATTTACGAGAATGTGGATGTAACAGCTACGTCTCACAATTCATTGTTCAACATCTGCATTAACAAAAACGTCATATTTGGAAGTTTTACTTACCAACCGAAGGAGACATGCCTGATTCCGCTATCTCTGAAAGCAGCCTGGGCCGTTACGCGCAAGCGCAGTAAATGGCAAAGACGGATGCGATAGAAGATGTTGCAGTTTCATAGTCTTATGCTACGAGTCAACAGTTTATGTTGCGGTTTTTGCAGTTTCGGTAGCGGGGTATTATTTTTCAGTTGCTATTTCCGCGATTAATGTAGGCATTTCAAAGTTTTTGTGTGCTGAGGCTACGTTTTCTTTGGTAGGCCTGAACAAGGAATCAAACGCCGACCTTTTGCTGCATCCATCAGCACAAGCAACCCATTAAAAGATCACATTTCACGGACGTATCCTCAAAATTATCAAATCATTCACGCAAGAACTCACTCACTTCAAAACAGCGCCCAGAAACGAGGTGGAAACAAAATGGCTCCGCATGTAACATGACCACATTTTTCTGGGACCCTCACGTCGCAACTCTTTCCATCAAGGAATTTTAGTCACTACTGATGCACAGCGCACAGAATTTAGTGCTGACGTTTTGTGACACATTTGCTAAACAGAAACCTCCCTAAAACACAAACGATGAGAAGTCAGTTCTCGGCAGCAGACCAGGGTTATACTGCATGGGCTCATGTCTCCTGACCTGCCGAGGTCTCAGAAGCAGCTGCGGGTGAGGCTCCCTGGTCGTCGATGGCAGGTGCAGGCACAGAGGGCACCTCACTGATGGTGGAGATGATGTGCGCCGTGTCTGAGGAGGCTTCTGGAACACAGCAATGATGTGAAGAGGGTGATTATGCCACTCAGACATTCAGTACATACATCTATTCCAGGGACATTAACCCTCTATTAACCACCGTAGCATATCTGCTACATAAAGTGAAAGGGTTAACAGGCTGGACACCCTGCTGGTTTTGTTTCTTACTGCCAAATAAACATTTGAGAATAACTAGAATGGACCGTCGCTTTAATTTTTCCATTCGTATTATCACCCAATGTAGCAGATCAGCTACATTTTGGAAAGGTGGCCAAAAGGTCAACATTTTTTATTTATTTTTTTTTTTTACTATTTTTCCAAATATTGGCCAATAATCAACATATTTGCCAAGGGAAATGAATTTTTACACAGTTTGAAAGGTACTTGGTTAACAGAGGGTTAAAAGAGCCGTGTCATGACTACTGCGCATGCTCACAACTTTGAACAAGTAAGTAAATCCGCTCCACTGCAAGTCGAAATCTCGAGGGTATTTCTCTTCTTCTATGATTACAGCCGATTGCAAACAGTTTACATTCTTTGTATCCTTTGGCTAAAGCTTAAAATAGCGCTTTGATCCTCCAATTTCCATAGAAAGCTCCTTAATATCAGTCAATCTGCTTAATATAATCAGTTAAGCAGATTCACTTTCACGGAATGTATGTTCTGAGTATGGGCAGTAATCATGACACAGCTCCTTTATCACTCCAGTAAGTTCACACCCTCAAACTGTGAGGATCTGAGATGGAATGTTCTAATAATCAAAGTAAGAAGCCCAGTGCCATCAGGTCAGTCCCCATCGTGCTTAAGTGAAGGAAAACTGTCCCTTTAAGAGACACTCAAACGGATTTAAAAGGTGTGAATACACATACTGTATGTAAACACAGAATTAGCTTTGATACCAACTACTCAACTGTCAATGCATAACACACAGCGTATATGTATTAGCAGTTGTACCCACTAAATCGGACATACAGTACGACCACCATCTCATGCATCTCCTGACTCAGTTTAGCCATAACGTCACATAACCCTCCCCTAGAATTGTTGGCATCTGCTAATATTTTTTAATACAAACTAGTATGGCATTCCCCGGAATTACACATTTTGTCTATATCAAGTGCTATTTTTCACAGACGGCTACTGCTTCCTCTGTCATCATAAAAACGCCTTGTCATCTCAGCATCAGTGTTCTTAACGGATAGCACAGCATCCAATAGGCACAGAGGGCAGAATTCAGCCAAACGCAGCAGGCCATCAGATCGTCGCTCCCGTACAGTTTGCTCCATACACTAGCTTCAGACACACTACAAAGTTTGCAAATTTTCACCAATTGTATGGTAAAAGCATTAGGGTATTTTGATGCGCCCAATGTACAGCCAAGCAGCTGTCATTTGCTCGGCCTGTCAATGTTACAGAGACAGAGAGACGGTAATCTGCGCACCTTCGAAGGACTGTGCAGAGGATGCAGATGGAGAGGGCTCCACGGCCGCAGATGGCTCGGCAGACTTCTCCTCGGCCGTGGCTTTACTCTTCGTTTTGGGCAGCTTGGCCTCTTTAGAGACTCCAGATGCAGAGGACAGCTGTAAGGACTCGCTCTTCACCTTGAAAGATAAAATATAAGCAGGAGGCAAATTTAAAGTAATAAGGGCGCAGTGCTGTTCTCCAAGTGATGCTTTTTTAAAGCAGTATGAATCTTGAAGAATTACATATAAGCCATGGTTCTCCTCAGAAGGAAATGAATAAGTCAAAGCTGATATTAATTTTGTCCAAATTTCTAATCAAAGAAACTACTCAATCACAATGCATGACATCTATAGAAATGCCAGGCATCTGCGGCAGTAAACTAATCTTAATTTGGCACGCAACTACGCTTTGACTTCTGCGCATTTTCCTTACAGAAAAAAAATGTAAAGCATGAACCTGATTTTCATTTATTACAAAGCTTTAAACTATGAATAACAGGCAGTCATTTCTCCCCGTCTCCCTTAAATTTGACATCTTGTGGTTTGGATAGAAGTTTACATCCAGTTTACACTTGCATTAAGGCAAACTGCGATAGCCAAACCAAGCCAAAAGTCTAATGCAGATGGAAATAGGAATTTTCCGGGCCAGTGGTGAAACTTTTCAAATTAGTCACTCCATGTTTCTTTGCCAGTTTCACAGAATCCATGCCTTTTCCTCGTAGCACACAGGTAGGTCAATAACAACACAGGTGACACAGGCTACCAAAGGCCATTTCACAAGTGGTATAAGTGAGGGAACATCACATTTTTTTACCATTTTGGAGCAGAACCTGGCAAAAAAACATTGAAGAGCCAAGCGTTTAAAGTACTTAAGTCACATTTGCATCCACCGTGAGGTAAGGATGGGAAATTGTCTTGTATAGTTACCGAACTCCACTGCCTTGCTTTTTTCAAAATGGACATTTCTTCAATTATTCACTGGAGGTTGGCAAATGACACCGATATACAGTGCCTTTCTAAATTATTCACAGCTTTATAAAATGTGAGAGGAGTACTAAAGCTCATTTTCCTCTATGTGACATTATTCGTTTTACATTTACATCCGCTTCTTAAGCTGCAGTCCCTCCGGTATGGTCATAGTGGGTAACATTTTGCAGTTTTCAATAACGATCATAATTGTGATAAACAACACTTAAAAAATTATATCGTTCCAAGTGTAAATTCCCTTACCGGCTTCTTTGGCAATGGTAATGAATACGTGGATGGACCCAGGGTCATTTCAAAAACCTGGCCAGAGTACGGAACAGACTTCTCTACATTGGCCCTGAATTTGGGATCCCATTTTGCGTACAAGATCGTGCCGCCGACACCGCCACCCACGACAAGCATCGTGGCTCCCACGACCTTCCCAGCAGTCACCCTGTGAACACAGAAATAACAATCACCAATGCAAAAACAGGTTTTCAGGGGCTGACATTATGACAATACTATCAATGACAAAGATTCATCAGTCTCTACATAGAAGTAGCATTTTCCATCAAGGCATCGTAATTTGTCAGAATTCCGGGAGCACGGGGTGTCGAAAATTCGTCCCGGGTTGCATTGGGAAAACTACCATGAAGCTACCTGGCGTGAACGAGCACAGTATTTTTGAATGGGTTACATGTAGTCTAAGAATTGCCTTACATTTAAGACTAGTGATATATGTAGCAGGCCGAAGGAGGGCCCGGGCGGGGAATTGAACGGCAAGCTCCCAGGTAAGAGTCACACATGCTGACCATGTTGCCAAAGAGCCAGGATCATTGGCAAAGTAGCTAGGGCATGTACTTATTAGGAGGCATTTCTAGTGACAGGACCTATCAACTGTCACATACAAGCATACTTTAATTGCTCATTAGTATGTTACCTTGGGACATAATGTCAAAGAAAACATCCAAAGTGGTAGCATTTCATTTTAGTCACAGAGTATTGAAAAAACTGGAATGACATTGCAAGCAACGTTTTTTTTTACCTAAGTTCAATATATAACAAACATCACCTACCACTTGAAAACCGTAAATTCGCCTATATTACATTCTTTCTGCTCATAAAGGCATTTTATGTGCTTTATAGGTGAACATTCAAGATTCAGCTGTAATATGTTAGCTATTTGTAGTGTGTATACAGAGTTATTTTTAGGGTACGTGATTCTGAGACCATTTATTGGTCCAACCCCATCACATTGTGAGCAGTCTCACTGCAAATTCATGTTTAATTCAAACTTTGAGCTGGAGCAAATAAAAAGAGAACGTTCAATGATGTTCTCGTCACCATAGCCTGTCTGACTCGTTTAAACCATAGGTGAAATTTAGAGTTAACTAACTAACAAACTTGCATGTTTTTCCATATTTATTTTTTTTTAGCGGAATGCACTTCACACAAAACGGAACATTAAGCAGGTATATGCAAGGCATTTTTAGGATTTTTCTAGTTTATTTCGCGGCACTTAAAAACGGTAAAGGACCGTTTCCTCTCAGAGTCAGGTATCTTTTGACTATTGAGTGTTGTTCATGTTCGCTCAGCTTCACAATTTTTAAGTTGGAATTTGAGGCATTATGTGCAAATTCATTTTATTCCGTTAATTTCATTAGTAATTTCATTGATTAGTCATTCGTTTTCTTTAGATCATCAGAGAACACAGTTTTCCATTACGTCCTCAAAGACCAGATTGCAGCTCACTCCAAATTCAATTAGTGTACAAAGGGAATATTCTGCTGTTATTTGACACTACTGAAGACTAAAGACTACTGAATTCATCCACCAGAACATTTTTTCTATTTCTAAAGGGTACGAGAAATGGTTCATTACACAAACTGGAGTGATTTCTCACACTGACTTAAGTTCATACTGCAAGGTTTTCCTATATAAAGCAATGTTTTCCATAAATTGATTTATTTGACCACTACATAATGACTTTCAATATTGCGTGAAACTTTATTTCATGATAGATCAGCATGCAGCACACTAAGCCTTGCCTCTCTGCCTCTCTCTCTCTCTCTCTATAGCTGTGAACAGCCCTGTCTTCCCACAAATCAAAACAATTTCAAGCAGGAGGATCAATTGTTGGTTGGCTCTTCCTGCGGAGACGCCAGCTGGCTAAATTCCTGATTATAATTAGTCTGGACTCGTAGTTCACAAATAGCTAGTTTCATGAACACCGCTCCACAAATTTGTCCAAAAATGATGCATTTAGGTTAACTCATTCGACCGGACAATGCATCTTGGCAAAGATGATGGGGCCCTTGAGGTCCAAAAATTATGTGCACTATTGCACACCAGCATCTGGAAAACTCAGCAGTAATATTGCCAAATTCTCCAGGGGTCACTGTAAGCAATAACCCTGATTGTTTTGTTTAGGCGTGGCCAAAATGTGAAAACCACTTCCCAGTTGCCTGAAATTCCCCTTGTATTAGTCAGACAGTGAGCCCCATACCCAGAGTCTCCGGCCGAGGTGTAGCGGCGACAGGGCTGCAGGGGGCGGAGAGATGCATTCCCACACAGGCACTTCTGGAAGAACAGCAAAACACAATGTGGATGTTTGTTAGCCGCACGATCGCCTACTGTTCAGAGAACTTTGCTACACAAAACACCCTTCTAAACAATCTTAACAAAACACATGAATTGGAAATGCACTCTCAAATGCAAAATATGAAAAAAAATAAATAAAAATGCGCGCGGGCGCGCACACACACACACACACACAAATGCATATTCACATTTGCGCAGGTATTTCTTTTAAAATTGCCAATTATGAGGTGATTTCATATTTTCTTCCCTCAACATTGAATGATTCCACAAGTTATTTATTTTTTTAAATAAGCTATTAGTACTAATTTAACCTAAATTGTTTGAGGTTGTTTCTTGAAGCCTGGATGTTAAGCTAATGAACAAAAACTGTTATGTATCATATCTGTGATTTGTTCATTTGGAAAGGCGTAAAAATGCTGTATAAACACGGGCGGTGATTTCATAAGTTGTATAAGGGGTTGTATAAAAGACAGCCTGCAAAACTGTCTGGAGAAGTAAATTAAAAAAATTTACCAGAAAGGGATCAAATCATGCACTGGGTGGAGTACGCTTTGTAAAATGCCACAATCTTCAACAAGGAAGATGAAATAATATTTTGAGTCTGATTTCAGACTTGTGCACATGGGCAAACAGAGTCTCTTTTCAGGGCTGATTCAAAGCGAAAACACTGATGACTGGAAGTTCTCTTTCATTTGTTGGAATTCAAAACAGAGGGAACATCCAAACGGAAAACTGAAGTCATACTTGCAAATGCCAACAGAAACCACATTTGGGCTGTGGCCTGTTCCAGTCTCTTTATAGGAGCACTTTCTCTCCGAGATCACCTACTCAGACCTAAACTTGCACACTGTACAGCCACCCAAATTGTCCTAATGTACAAGGAACACCAACGACTAAAGCTCACCAACTCCACCACTGCTGCCCAAAGAGACATTAGAACCAGAAATCCCTCTCAAACTCAGTGCCAAGAGAGGCCATCAGACCTTACTTCTGGATTACATGCATCAAACACAGCCTGCAAAGAGCAAAACGGTTAAGGGAGAGAAAAATGCCTCCCAATACCTGATGAGGTTTAAGTTCTCTGACATCAGTCGTTCAAACTTGTACGCTCATCAAATTCAGACGACGTTCAACCACAATAATTTCTTCATGGTTGATCTGGTTAGCGTTGTTTAGCGTTATCTAATCATTACTTGCATGGTATATTTAAAAACACTCATCGGCCACTTTGATACACCTACCTAGTGCAAGATATACTAAAATCTGGCATTGATCAAGGTCCTGAATTAGCTGCATGACATCAACAAGGTGCTGGAAACATTCCTTGTAGATTTTGGCCTAAGTGGACTGATAACATGAGGCAGCATGCACTGACGTTCTGAACCTTTAGTTCCACCACATCCCCAAGGTCGTCCAATCAGTTCAAGATCCAGGGACTGGAAATCACAGAGACTGCAACAATTACAAATCCGAGCATGGTAGCAATGTTCGAGATGGACCTACCACATCTAGCACCAGAAATTATGCTGTGGTCAAAGTCCATAAGATTATAAGCTTCTAGCCCATGGCTAATTTTTATCAAAATATTTAACTTCTCTATGTCTGCATTCCCTACACATGGGGACACACTTGATTTTCCACTCGGAGGTGCAGGCCAGTTGTGTTTCCCCGGTGAACTTAAAGGTGTTGGAGACAAAAGTACACCGCACAAGAAATTATTGATTCCGGTTGAAACATCAATAATTAAACCCTTTATCTTGCCAAGTGAGACTGGGCAAGCAATGGCAAGTAAGTCAGCCTCTCACGGCATCATGATATGCATTCATTTATTTCTTAAAACCCTATAATTAATTTTCTAAGTGCGAATGCTCACCTAAAAAAGACAATGCAAAGTCCAAGCTGCGACACAGATGAATAGTCGACCAGAGACTTACATACAAAACATCAGTCCTTAAATTCAATGCTAGGAACCATTAACCTGGTTTCTACCCCCAACAATAAATTTTTCCCGCTTTGAGGAAATACTGATCTCTGAAATCACAGAGTCAATAACAGCTGTGAATAAGGTGAAGTATGAAAGTCTGATAATGACACTGGGGGACCAGATCTGAGATCACTCACAGATGAAGCAATTCAAGCAGACTTGCCTTCAGATTTGGCTAAAATTATTTTTGGTAAAACTAGCCTGGTTGAATAATTTAAAAAAAGGATTAAAGTTTTAGTTAGGATGGTTTAGCCTACATCAATTTAGCCTACATCTATGTCAAGATAAATAAATGGTCTGCATGTATAAAATCTGAAAAAAACTATATTATCAAAAATCATGGTACAATCACAAGAAATGCTGCAAAGGCAAGCGTTCAGGCTCTGACTACAAGGAATTAATTAACCCCGAGAAAAAAACTGATTGGGCTACATCATGCATTAAAAATTTACCCTCTTTCTTTGTTAGCAGAGACAATGTAAAATGCCATTCAAAATCACAGAATGGTTGTTTGCAATTGCAATAACAGTAGATGGAGTGAGTATACTCCATTACTTCATCCAGCCAATGATAAGCAATGTTTGGTTAAAAAGAGTATCAAGAGATGACACTATGGTTCACCTTACTGCGTTAAAACAGACAAGGCACATGGTTTAAAAATGTATGAGGAGAAATATCTAGAAAAACAGATGGAATAATTAGCACACAACCAGTTAAAAAATCTAATTATGAGAATGGCCAGCAGCGTTAACCTTTTGTCCAGTGTAGAACTAAACATGATGTCTTTCTGACAGAGGCCATCTTGCTGTTCATTTCAAAATCTATTGGCACAGGAAACTGAAACAGATCTGGTCTTGAAATTCCGAGATACAGCTATCTACTATCCATCAAGCTGCTGCTGTGCCTTTGGTCAAGTGGTTCGTCCTTCACCCCCTGCAGACCCAAACTTCACTCCCCACCAGAGTCACACACTTGTTGGGCTACAGTAAACCAGAGACCAATGAAAGGGCAGATTAGTTCATTTATTGTATGCCTGGTAGGTTGTAAAAACATTCTTTCTTCTGGGGAGATTATTTTAATCATTATAGATCCATTTCAAACCTAGTGCAAAGTAAAAATATCACACTGACTGTTACCTCCCAGTATATAGGCTATAACAAGTAGCCCACAAGGGACTCTGCAGTAAAATGATTATATGAATTCATTATTGGGAAGTATTTTGCTATTTTTAAGAATATGAATGGGTTGAGACCTTTGGGCAGGAAGACAGGAATAGGTTAGGGATGGGTGCATTGAAAGGCTACTTTAGTTCACACGAGCAATTCCTCTGGGGCTATAGGACTCTTCATCCCCAGACTTTTCCTCTACGGACATTCCATTCCCTCGGAATTTTTTGACGCCATAAGAGGCAAAACATTTTGAGGGAGTTCGGGTTCTCACTATGTTTTTGGGATAGGGGGTCAAAATCCTTTTTCATAGGAAATTGGAGGGTCTTCCTTTTTAAATTCCAAAAGCAGTCTTTCAAGTCCAGGGACAAAACGTCCATGGGGACAAAGACTCCGGGGGATGATAAATTTGTGGTCGAAGAGTCCAAGAGCCCTCATTTGGTATGGATGCCTGCTAAAAAATAAATAAATAAAAAAAATAATAAAAAATGTGGGTGGCAGAATCACCTCCAAATGTTTTCAGAAGTATTTTACATACAATTTGTGCCAAAACTGCCCTGACATAGCTAGCACTCAACTAGAGCAACCCCAGCGATACAATAACGGAGCAAAAATCGGCACACTTCCGCATCAAGCTAGCTAGAGAATGGCAGAATGGAAATATAACGTGGTGTGGTGCTACTTTCCATCCGTGGATTAAAAATACCGCCAATATGCACCATTTTTGACAAGAAAGTAGCAACAAAAGAAACCGCTTCCTTCATTTAAAAACACCTACATGGAACCTGAACAAAACAAATATACCCATAAATCCATATCTCCTGCTCTGTCCAGCGAAAAACACTGCAGGAGGATTTGCTGAGGCAAAGCATATCCAAGTGGCATCATTGTTCATGAGGGCAATCATTTAGTCATGTGACAATTTGACAGATCACGGAATAGAACAATTAATGCAATAGTCTATACTGTTAGAAATAAAAATAGCAGGGTCTTCATTATTTCATTGAAACTGCTCTAGCAAACAACATTAAAAGCTGACATGCCCAAGCTCATATGTGCTAGGATTAAAAGTAGAATTTGTAAGCAAAATAAATAATGACATGCCAGTCATTTTCCAAAAATAATTGCAGATTAAAGTGATGTAATGCTGACCTACTCGAAAAGGGTAACCTGCTTTTTCCACGCAGGCATAAATCTTTAGGCACAATCAAAAATAAATGAAATAGCAAGGAGCTTCTATATGGATCTATGACGAAATGTCAGAATGCAAGAAATCAATGAGACATCTTTAATGAAGTGCCATGAGGGAGAGAAAGGTGGGTAGCTGGAACAAGGCCTTGAGTTGGTGTGGGGCACAGAGCCATGTGTGTGTGATGCAAAGAACAGTCAGGTTTTCAAACACCATGTGCAAAAAGGGGATCCAGAGGTTTAACCGGGGGGGGGTTCCCTCAAAGCCAGGTGAACTCGCTAGCAGGACTGGTGGCCATAAGTTTCCGCCCAGAGCATACATTTTTAAATACATGCAGCGGATGCATGACGTACAGCTGATACATAGCAACCAAGATAACAAATGATCGAGTGTAGCTCGAAGCCAACTCAAGGACAATCTCACCAAGTCTTGCCAATCCACCGAGTAAACTACGTTTGCGTGAATACATATTGTGATTCAGCAGCACATAGAAAGCAAAGTGCGACAACCTATCGCTTCGGCATCAATGTAAGTAACATTCCAATGAATGACGATAAAATTACTCAGTTAAGCAAATAATTAAACACAACTAAGCAGAGAAACTAAAGTTAGCTACATTCATTTTATTAGCAAGCTCATTTCAATACAGCGAGCAGAACTGACTGCCGCTGGCTCATACAAGATTTTAACACGTCTTTTTCTTAATGCAAGAACGCCGATATACGGTTGTTTCCCTAAAGACATCAGTGTCATGTCAAATGTCCAACAATAAAACTAGCTACCAAGCTAACTAGCTTCCTGTGAACAATTTCACGCACAAGGTCATGCCCTCTTGGGATAAATATAACAACGACTTTAGAAGGTTCCACTCTTACTTTCCAGATATTTTCAGGGCACTATATTTAAAAAATGACGGCGTGTCTGATACGCAAGCATTGTGTCAGAAATCTCACTCAGTTAGCTAGCTAACTTGACATGTAGCCATTTGGTTCGTCATTGAAAGACAGCAGTACATTGCGTCCAATCTAAAACCGGTAACTGTCGCTTCCAGGACCTGGCTAGGCCATAGGGTCTTAAAAGAAAAAAAAAGCGCTGATTGGTGGAATTTTATGTCACTCCATGTAAAATCGGTGGTTATTCGTTTACCACAGATGTCGATCCACAAGAAAGAAACAGACACGCCTCTTTCCCAGTGCCGTTGCAAGCTGCTAGCGACGTCCTTCTCATAGATATACGCACAGAGCACAAATCCAAAGCCCACCAGGAGGCTAGCATTCGACCTACCAACATTTGCACCCGCTAATTAACGCATAAAAGACAGATTATTATCGCGCGTTATTCCATAAATAAATTCATGCAACATACCGATTGCAAAGATCCCCCAAAGGCAAAATGATTTACCAAGCTACTTGTGCCACAGGCCCAGCAAAAGAACAGGGTTGATAAATGGTACCTAGTGGTTAAACCATGTCCCTTAAAAGAATTCCCCGTACCTGAGCTGCCGCACTTGCCGCTTTTCTACAGACACGGAGCATGTTTTTGATTGCGCCTTATTGGTCTTTATTATCGGGTCTGCAAAAGTGGTTTTGTTCAGTAAAACATTATCACCCTCCGTAGCACACTTCTGACCACTGCCTCTCCTACTCCTTTTCGCCCTGTGACAGAAGGACTGAACATGCTACGCATGCGTCATAGGCACACCCAGCGGTGAAGAAAAATGTCACTTTGGAGCTGTACTTGAAGTTGTTTCAGTTTGCTGTTGACTTACCGCTACCAACTGGAGCGGAGTATGAATTACCAACGATTTTAAATAATCATCGCGACTGCTCCCTCTCCGATGGAAGCGTGTAGGAGAACTACGTTAAAATGACAATGTGAACTTATAAGTGAAAATGTTATTCCACAATTACATTATTATGATTTTCCTCATATATGTGTTATTTGAGTGAAAATAAAATGAAAATGAAATGATCAAATATGCACTTTCATTTTCACATGCCTCTACATGCGTTCTATGACCATATTAAAATGAAAATGGAAAAGCTGTTTGACATTTAATTTCCAAAGTCTTACCACTACACGGTAAACAAATTTCAAATGCTATCAGCAAAATAGCACCCCAGTCTGTTGCATTTATATTTACATGTCTCCGCACATGTTTTTTTAAACAATATGAAAATTAACTCAGTGTTGTGATCCTGCTCTGTCTGCCATGCTTAGGATTCTGTCTTATTTGGATTTTGATCTTAGCCTTGCCTGACCATGTCTTGTATTGTGTTTAGTGATTTGGTTGCCTGATTATGTTCTTGTTTTGTCTAGTTTAGTTTTGCCATGTTTTGTATTTTGCCATTTCCCACATTACCGTTATCTTTCAGGTCCATGTTTTGCTTTCTCCCATGCATTGCACTTTGTCTCCCCCTGTCTGGTCTCTTGTCTGGTTATTGCTCATAGCCTCGGTATTGCGTGCCACTCTTTCAGGTGATTTAATGGTTTCTGGATTTCAACCATTCCCTCCAATCTCGTTTACTTCCTTTGCCTTGCTTTTCTATATTACTAACCAGTACTAACAGATGTTGTTTTGTTAAAACTACTAACCCAGACTAAAATTGTATATAATACTAACTTACCAACGAGCACTTGGGATTGTATAGCTGCACCCTACTAATTGATTAACAAGCTCTCAGCACTTGCCCTGTTCTACTCTCCGCCTCTTGTCTCTCCCTAATCTTCTCTGCTGCGTTTCAGTGGATCCTCCACACCTGCTCACTTTGTCCTTTCTCTCATTATCTATGCACGTTAGAACTCCTCAACCGGAGCCATATTTCTGCCTATAGGCTGTCTTGTGATCCCTGTCCGCGTTTTGGCTTTGGCCCATTTCATGTGATGAGGTTCTCCCTCATGTTTGCTCCTTTGTAATTAGTCTGACTTCCTGCACCTGTGTTCTGTTTAGCATGTGACTTCCCGCATGTGTATATTAGGAGTCTCCTCACAGCATTTTCTTGGCAGAACGTTTCTCTTGTGCCACGCTTGTCTTTGCCTTGCACTCTCAGTGATTCTATTCTGACTGGACCATCCCTGATTACGATTTTTGGCTCTGTTTTGGATTACAGTTGGATTCTGTCTGACCATGAGTACTGTGATTGCTGCACTGGTTTTTTCTACTCGGATTTTGCCCAACTGGTTTATGATTTTTGGATTGTGGACTTTGTATCTTTGCCCTCTGCCCTGCGGGGGCTTTCCCCTCGCTTAATAAATCCTCATCTACCGCACTGCTTGGTTCTCGCGTCTGGTTCCTGAGCGTATCATCACACTCAGCATCTGACATTTCATTTTCAAAGACGTTACCGGCTATACACTGGACAATTATCAAATGCAATAAGCTAATCAGTGTCACCAGTACACAGAATATAAGCTTGTATCAACACACTCTCCAGGTGTCAGTGAGAATGGAAAAGCCATTTTATAACCATTTGAAAATGAGTCTGAATATGGCAGTCAGTGTTTCATTTTCAAAGACTTAACTTTGGCACAGTACACAATAGTCAAAGGCAATATGTGAAACAGCACCCCCAGTCCATTGCATTTACATATACATGTTTCCACACTCTTCTGCAGTCAACACATAGACTGCATAAAAATATGGGCACAGGCACCATGACGTTACCCATTGGTTTGGGGACTACCATTTATGAAGCGTCAAGTTAGGAATTTTGACCATTGCCATCTTGTCTTTTTGAGACTGGAGGTGATTGTTATTAGACAAGAGGGTGTAGCAGGGGAGGAGCAAGCACTGAGTGTAAGGAAGCAAGAGATGGGTCCGCAGAGCAGTGGGCGGGGTTTGGCTCTGAGCGCCGGCTCTTAGTTTTTGGTGTGAGTCAGAGGTAGATTCATGGATTTCTGGTTTTCAAATGTATTAATTGTGCTGCTATGGTACAGGGTTTGGATCACGAATGAATGGATTTAGAAAAATTGAATACGGTATGGCAGATGGCGTAATAAAGGAAACAATGGGGGGAAAAACGGACCAGGTTTCAGGCAATGGAAAAAGACAAAAGGGATATGATGGAGATTACATTAGGGTGGATAGGAGAATTTTCTTGTTGTGTATTGCAATGATGATAAATTGTGCTAGTGAGATTGAAAGTAGAATGGGGATCAAGATGGTGGTGGACACTGCGAGAGACATTTTGGGTATGTCAAATATAGAACGGGAAGGTATACACAAAATTTTGGGAGGAGTAGATTTTAATAAAAGATGCAGCTTTAGGAATCCATCCATCCATTTTCTATACCCGCTTATTCCTCAATAGGGTTAATGATAATACTCCAATGTAAATAAAGTTATATCAGGTTACTGAAGCCTCTGTTACTGAGCAATGTAAGTATAAATTAAAAAACTGTGATCTAACGGATTGCTTTTTGATTGACGCCTTTATTACCTAATTTATCACTGTAATCATCTATGATTTCGGACAATCTTTCAATGTTTAATTTTTGGATTATTAATTGACTCTTTATTCACAATTTCATCCAAAATATGCATCCTTTTATTATCATTCTCGGCTAATAAGCTCCTCTTACTGCAGACTCAACTGGAAACAATTTCCTTTTGTTAAGCCTCAAGTGTGGGGTGATAAAACCTCACAGCACATGCAGTCTCTTGCTTACATATGCACTTTGGCCATATCCTGGAAATCTGTCACTCAGCTAGCCACTTGACCAAGTCCAAAGGCCACAATAGTGGGTATTCGGACAAAACCTGTGGCCCAATCCTAATGTCCATCCTAAAGCCTTTAGCCCTAAACCTTCAGGTATTTAACTGTCCGATGATCAGTGGTGTAGTGCCAGAGGCTGCAAGGGCTGGAAATGGTGTAAATTAAACTGGAGCAGCACTTTGGAGTATGTCAGACTACCTCTACAATGCCAAGACGTGTTACATATAGTGGATTTGGGACTTTTTATTTCTTTTTTTTATTTAATTTTTTGCAGCCAAGGAAGCACATACAGGACTGAATCCATGATCTGAACATTTCCAATGCACTTGTCATACAGAGCGGACGAGAGGAAATCAAATGACTGGTTTCTGTCAGAACAGCAAAAGTAAGAAATAGAAATACAGTGGATGAATAAACTTGGCTAGTAATATATGTTTGCACTCCGCTAAATTCATGTCTTTTTTTTTTCGTTGTTGTCACAGTAGCTGTGGCTTCCTTTTTCCATGGAATTTATATATATACACTGCTCAAAAAAATAAAGGGAACACTTGAACAACACAATGTAACTCCAAGTCAATCACACTTCTGTGAAATCAAACTGTCCACTTAGGAAGCAACACTGATAGACAATCAATTTCACATGCTGTTGTACAAATGGAATAGACAACAGGTGGAAATTATTGGCAATTAGCAAGACACCCCCAATAAAGGAGTGGTTCTGCAGGTGGTGACCACAGACCACTTCTCAGTTTCTCTGCTTTCTGGCCGATGTTTTGGTCACTTTTGAATGCTGGCGGTGCTTTCACTCTAGTCGTAGCATGAGATGGACTGTACAACCCACATAAGTGGCTCAGGTAGTGCAGCTCATCCAGGTTGCCACATCAATGCGAGCTGTGGCAAGAAGGTTTGCTGTGTCTGTCAGCGTAGTGTCCAGAGTATGGAGGCGCTACCAGGAGACAGGCCAGTACATGAGGAGACGTGGAGGAGACCGTAGGAGGGCAACACCCCAGCAGCAGGACCGCTACCTCCACCTTTGTGTAAGGAGGAACAAGAGGAGCACTGCCAGAGCCCTGCAAAATGACCTCCAGCAGGACACAAATGTGCATGTCTGCTCAAACGGTCAAAAACTGACGCCATGAGGATGGTATGAGGGCCCGACGTTTTTAGGTGGGGGTTGTGCTTACAGCCCAACACCATGCAGTACATTTGGCATTTGCCAGAAAACACCAAGATTGGCAAATTCGCCACTGGTGCCCTGTGCTCTTCACAGATGAAAGCAGGTTCACACTGAGCACATGTGACAGACGTGACAGAGTCTGGAGACGCCATGGAGAGCGTTCTGCTGCCTGCAACATCCTCCAGCATGACCGGTTTGGCAGTGGGTCTGTTATAGTGCGGGGTGGCATTTCTTTGGGGGGCCGCATAACCCTCCATGTGCTCGCCAGAGGTAGCCTGACTGCCATTAGGTACCGAGATGAGATCCTCAGACCCCTTGTGAGACCATATGCTGGTGCGGTTGGCCCTGGGTTCCTCCTAATGCAAGACAATGCTAGACCTCATGTGGCTGGAGTGGGTCAGCAATTCCTGCAAGAGAAAGGCATTGATGCTCTGGACTGGCCAGCCCGTTCCCCAGACCTGAATCCAATTGAGCACATCTGTGACATCATGTCTCGCTCCATCCACCAACGCCACATTGCACCAAAGACTGTCCAGGAGTTGGCGGATGCTTTAGTCCAGGTCTGGGTGGAGATCCTTCAGGAGACCATCCGCCACCTCATCAGGAGCATGCCCAGGTGTTGTAGGGAGGTCATACAGGCACGTGGAGGCCACACACAAAACTGAGCCTCATTTTGACTTGTTTTAAGGACATTACATCAAAGTTGGATCAGCCTGTAGTGTGTTTTTCCACATTAATTTTGAGTGTGACTCCAAATCCAGACCTCCATGGGTTAATAAATTGGATTTCCATCGATAATATATGAAAAGAATATTTCATTCATTCAGATCTAGGATGTGTTATTTTAGTGTTACCTTTATTTTTTGAGCAGTGTATATATATTTTTTTTTCAGATTTTTCATGAATGTCAGACAGATGGCCCCCCAAATGTAAGAATTCAAGACACTGCAAAAATTTACGAATTCCAGAAGATGG
The DNA here is from genome assembly GCA_029721435.1 of Gymnothorax reevesii. Taxonomy (NCBI): domain Eukaryota; kingdom Metazoa; phylum Chordata; class Actinopteri; order Anguilliformes; family Muraenidae; genus Gymnothorax; species Gymnothorax reevesii. The sequence continues at coordinate 109,063,924 of CM056579.1, forward strand.
CAGTAGTGAAACAAATGTGAGTTTTGCAACCTGGGAAGAGTCCATGAAAAAGAAGACGACGCCAATTTGAGTCGTTCTGTTTGTCCCTGTGAGATACTGTACCGTAGAGGTGAACGCATAGCTCTCAGGTCGGTAAATGAGGGTGGGACCGAACGGGCATGATGAGCCTAATGGCAGCTAACTTGGTGAAGTTGTCTGGTAAGTATTGGCCCGCAATAATTCCAAAAATGTTTAGACATAACTGATGGGGGCCAAAAGAAGTGTTGACATGAGGTATGGTCTAAATGAAAAGACTAGTAAAAACCTAGTATGGTTTTTAGCCAGCTAGTAGTATCACATGCGTGGGTAGTTAAATGTGATTGAGTCTTAAAAGGAGCTCTACTAACGTTAGCTACGTGGACCTACCTCCGTCGCTAGTGATTTGTGCATTTCAATTCGATTGACATGGGATGTGTTGTATTAGCCTGAAAAATAAGTCAGAATGATCACAATAATGCCCGAGTGAGTTTGTTGTTTAGTTGGGCTGCTAACTATTTCTCACGCGGTGAATGGTTAAGTCATGTTAACTTCCCTGCGTATTTGCTCTTTCTGGAACATCTGCTGTTGGTCCCTTCGCTGGCTAGCGAGTTGTTATGAGCGTGTACTAGGGTCTGACAGTTTTGCATATGTTTAACTTTATTTTTGCGTCTGTTCGCACGCCGGGTGACTTTGATGATGGGTCGCTGAAGGGGTTGGAATTAAGAGCCAGAGCTTCCCGTTGCCACTTGTGGCTGGAATTGTGCAGCGAGCTCCATAATAAGCGATGGGCTGCATCCTCTCAAGTAGGCGGCCTTCATTTCGCCCCCACTTTTCCTTGACCTCGCTTTAAAACATCAGCCGTGACCGGGGAAAGTTGCGGGGATGAGTAAAGATTCCTTGGGATTTGTGTAGACCTGATGATTAAGTCGCCAAGATTGACCAGTAAATCCCCCGTCAAACCTGATGTCACGTGACCTCCAATAAAATTTCGAGACGGACATTTGGCCGTGCAGATTCCGCGTTATAGACTGGGGAATAGGCTACTGCACAGCGACGACACACTTCGACAACTGAGAGGCGCCGATGGGGGTTCAGATAATTTTTTCCATTCAGATGGGATCGGATTTTGTGGGTTAAGCCCGCTAATCAGCGTGTGGTGAATTCTGGAAATCCCTTGTGATTTGTGTCATCAGTCTTGTCGCCATGTCAATCTAGGCGACGTGATTATAAGTTCAAGGACATGTCTGAGAATCATTGGATGTCTCTTCCTTTAATTCTTCTTAAGCTTGTCGACGAAGGTAACATTCACAATTTATTTGAAAACTTTGAATGCATCATTCATGTCCCAATCACAGTTGCGTGGGATTGCGGTCCATATTTGATCTTCCCATTTTCAAATGCTCATAGATCCAAAATGGCGCATCACTGAGCAATTTTGATGCCAGATTCTGAAAGCCAGGGCAAAAATGAACACTATAAGCAATTTTTAGCTTTCTTTCTAATTTAGAAAAGATTTTATAACCTTCCAAAATCGCTCACGGGCTGATGTCATGATTCTCGAGTGCAAAAAACGGGGGCGACACCCCTACTTAAAATGGCCCTCACACAAAAACCGTTTGAGATATTGAGCTGAAACTTGGGATTCCTTTTTTTGACACCCTAAGGTTTTTTTTTTTTTTTTTTGTGGAAAAAAAAAAATTGCCAAATCGAAGACAGACTCCTTGGAGGCTGTGGTTCATTTGGCATGGAGTGACCTGCCCGTGAATTTCCAAATATTAATGCGCCTGACTATATGCCTTTTTGTCTCACATGCAGGACTGCTCAGACCAGCTTGTGGTCCCCTGGCTACAGTTAGTGTTTACAGAAATGCGATTAAAGAAGCTCAGGTAGCTCGACTTTTCGCCACTTTACATTTGGGTCAGAAGTCTCCTAATTCAGCACCAGTCCGCCCATCCTGGACTCAGCAGTCATCGACTAGCTTCCGTCCTCTACCCTGCTATGGCATTCTCCAAAGGTGAGCAAAGTAGAAACTTAACAACATAGACTGCTGGTGTTTACCTGAATCCTTTTTAGAACACAATCAAGAGCTTGCAAGTTTTTTACAATCTAAGATAGCTTGGAGACCTCTTGAAATGACTTGGAGAGTAATTTTTATTATACGCCCGTCATAAAACGGGACGTATTATGGAATCATGATGTCTGTCTGTCTGTCCGTTGCTTGTGTTCACAATAACGCCGCTAATTCTCAATCGATTTTATCCAAATTCACACAGCATGATCATATCAGGTGGAAATTTGATGAGTTCAGAAATCAGCCTGATTGGATCGCCCTTCTTCTCAAAATTAACCCTTTTATGCCCAGACATCGACAAAAAGAGTCTGTTCGTTGCTTATGTTCACAATACAATTCACACAGCATCACCACATCAGGTAGAACTTTGAGTTCAGAAAGCAGCCTGATTGGATCACCTTTTTTCTCAAAATTAACCCTTTTATGCCCTGAGATAGACAAAAAGAGTACACAAAGTAAGGTGGCAGAATGAAGAAATTCGAAAGAGAGAAGCTAAAAAACATGCTGAGGCAAACAAACTAAGGACACAAAGTGACAATGTACCTTCCCATCAAACTGTTGCGTGACGGGCGTATATTGCTGTCTCTGACTGCTCTTGTTTTCTCAGGCAAGTCAGTGCTGAATCCAGTTTCTAAGAGACGCTTCAACTCATGACCTTTTAGCTTAGTCCTCTGTTGATTGTGGTTCCTGGTTCAGGATACAGCCCCTGCTACCCAGCCTGAATCTCCAGCCTGTCAGAAGCGTGACGTACTACAGTGTAAAACTCGGGAAGAGGAAGAGCGTGAAGGCAGTGGTGAAGCGTTTCCTGCGTCTGCACTGTGGCCTGTGGGTGCGGAGGAAGGTACCGTCATTTACATTTCCTTTCCTCTTTCCCTTCTGAGTTTTCCTTAGAAACTTTTTCCCAGTTTCATGAAAGAGAGCGGAACTGCACATTGCAGTTTTAACGTGTGGTGCTGTTACCGTCTGTTAGCTTGAACCAGTTCAGTCACTCTGACTGGTGTCATGTTCTCGCCAACAGAATGCATTTTCACTCAATGGCTTTTTTTGTTGTTGTTGTTCTTCGAGCTGTCATGGGTAAAATTGCAGGACTGTAGTGCATAAAAATTTCAGGAGATGAGCAGTTTCTGAAATGCTTAAAAGCACCCCATCAGCCATTTGCTATAATTTCATGACCATTTTTTTCCCCATTCTGATGTTTATCCTGAGCAAGAACTGAGACTGCATGCCTTAATGCTCTGAGTTGCTGCCACGTGATATGCTTGGATATTTACAGTAAGAGACAGGCGCACGAATGTAATGACCAAGGAGTGTGCATTGCAAAGAAAAATATAGATTTCAAGGATTAGCCAGGGACCATGCATTTTCGGGATGTAAGGTTATTCAACCGCAGTTTTTTTAAAGTGTAGTAAGACCACCTGCTGTCATAAGATGAACATCCGCGCTTGCCTTGTTTGTCCCCCGCTGCGCGAAGCAGCGGGACATAGTATTCACGACCGACCGTTCGTACGTACTTCCCAAATCCTTGTCAGCGAGATATCTCAGGAACAAATTGACGGATTTCCTTCAAATTTCATGTCAACATGTATTAGGGTGGTGCCCCAGCGCCAGTCAATTTTGGTGACCTTCGCATCACTCTCAAGGTTACCCCGAGACACTGTTCATTTTGATGCGATTTGCCATTTCCTGGCAGGGGACTAAGACACGTTAGTGGCAAATGCTTGTCCTTCATTAAACCCGATGCAGTCTTGAATGAAGGCTGCCGAAAAAGTGCCAAACATCAAAGGGCATCTGAAAGGCTTCCGGAAAAAAACTTGGCTGACAGTATTTTTCGGCGATATGCTGAACGGAGTGAAGTAAAAGCCTACTGAATTGTCTCCTTTTAACCAATGAGGCTACTCTAATCCTGTCCCTGTTTACTCTGCGCAATTAGCAGTCAAACGGTGGATTCGCTTATTTACTTTGTTGAATGAGTCGATAGTCCAGTTTATTAACATGGCACATTTGATTGTTGCATTTTGAAATTTAAATGGCAACAGAACAACGCAAATTTGCATGAATGCGATTGCACAATTTTTTGCGGGTTTATATTCGGCCATTTCACCCAAGAGCTCTTCTAAACAAGTTGCCACATGGTAGGTTTTCAACAGCTTTGATTTTGATATCTTGTATCATTAAGCAACAATAGCTGCATTTAGCATTATGGGCGAATATACCTTCTGCCTCTCCCATCCCCTTTCCATTCACACTGTGCCTTCGTTTCTGTCTCTTTATTCACCTCCACCAATGGGATGTGTATGTTTTTGCTGGCGTTGGTTAGATTATTTGTCTGTTAGCAGGATATCTTAAAAACTGCTGCAGAGATGTGAGGTCTTTCCAATAGAGTACTAAAGTGATGACATCACAGCTGCTTCGCTTCTGGTGTAGGAAGTAAAATCCCTATGGGAATTTATAATGGGGTTTGGACACTTTCTGGCATTGCTCGAACTCGTATTAATTTTATTAGCCGCCTCGCTCCGAGATTAGCCTATGGGGTATATAGCCACAAATGACCACATCAAATTCGTTGTTTAATGCCAAAAACTATATGTTTTTGCACTTGTTGTTCAGTTTGTAGTCCACTTTCGCGAACTACATATCCATTGCATAAGCGGGCAAGTACTCCGTGATTTGTTCCCAGCCAATGGGGTACCTCAGTTTCAGCCAACGTTCACATCATACCACAACGGTAGCCGATCAGTGTCTGAAATTGCCGTTGTCTGTGTCCGTGCATTCGTTACCGAATAGCGGGCCACCATTAGCTAGCTACATGTCTTGAAATGAATGGATCACAATGAACTATTTTGCCATTTGGCTTGCTAGCATTTAGCTATGCTAGGAAACTACCTAGCTAGCCAGCTAGTGAACTTTTAACATCTTGTGCACATGGCTAAATCGATGGAAACTGTAAATGGTTAGTTTAACGTCACTTACTGTTATTTAGCTAGCTAGCATTCACCGACTATAAATGGCTAAGCTAGCGAGCTGGTTAAGCAAATAAAAATGGTGAAAAGTCATTATTGGGCTACTTAGCTAGCATCGAGCCGGGAACTTTTCGCAAGCTGGCATTTACATATTGCGACCTAATATGCCGTTAGTCAGCTACCGAAGTTGGTAAACTAGCTTGCTGGCTAAGTTAGCCAGCTAACAGTCAGTTTGCTTGCTCGGCTAACCTCACATATTAACCGCTAAAAATGGCCAAAAGAGGCTTGGCTCATAAAGCAAATTGCCACTAGCAGTAAAACTTAATATCTAGCAAGTAAACATAACTAAGTAGAGCATAGAGTGGCTGACGAATTCAGTTTCACCAGGCTTGGCAAACAAATAGCTATGGCAAGGTGCCATTTCTTCCCTTTTTGGTCTATTTTCATCGTTGTCTCCGTCTTCGTCCTCCTCCCGTCTCCCTTTTTCCTCTCTACAAAAGGCTGGGTACAAGAAGAAGTTGTGGAAGAAGTTGCCAGCCAGGAGGAAGCGCTTGAGGGAGCATGTGTTCTGCAACAAGACACAGACCAAACTTCTTGACAAAATGACCACGTCTTTCTGGAAGAGGAGGAACTGGTTCCTCAACGATCCCCATCAGAAGTACCACGATCGCACTAATCTCAGAGTGTAGAATATGCGATTATCTTTAACTCTTGGAGCACTGAAATAATAATTCAAAAAATACTAACTTGATTATCTTGTGCTGTTGAAAGCTATCATGTGGCTACTTGTTTTAACAAGTTGCCACATGGTGGGTTTTCAGCAGCTTTGATTTTGTTATCTTGCAGGTATTGTTAATCAATGATGTATTTAGTGCTCTGAGGGTTAAAATTACTATCATTATTTCACCATGGAAACAGCTCATTGATCCCCTGTATTCTCTGGGCTATAGAAAGCCCAGAGAATACCCCCCCCCCGTTGTATTGGATGTTTTAATAAATTAAATTATTTACAACCTTGTGCTTTATTCCCCTACCACTACAAATGTGCTGGTAAAGAGGAGTTTGCATGAAGGGCATTAATTATTAATCATTGGTTGTCAATAGTCCTTTATCCTCATAAGTCATCCATATTACTACTGTCTTGGATATCTTTTGAAAGTAGTGTGTGCAATAAGGGAACGTAAGCTTGGGTTTGCTAAGCGCTGATGCTGGCCAATTAAAAGCTATCTAAGCCACCCCTCATCCCCTCTGTCCAAGAATTTCATATCCAATTTCAAAAAACAAAATGACGGTGACCAGAATGCTTAACTCAAGGATTCATAATTCGTAGTCTGTAAACCATTGGATGATGTCCATATTTTCATACAGTCTATGCTCAGTAATTCCATTCCCCTAACCCTAACCTGATTTCATCCCCAGAAGCTTACTGAATTGCTGAAAATGCTGCTACTTTGCAGATGTACCAGACTGGCCTGTAGGCGGGCGTTATGCAAATGTGTTACAAAGTGATGAAGACAAGTAAGGAAAGAAAATCCCAGACTACAAACTAGGAGATTTGGGCAATTTAGTTGCTGTGTTTTCTGTTGGAGTGAAACTAACTAATAACTCCCTTCAGATCGGACTTTGGACTTGGCAACTTTGCAGACATTTTCTATGCATAGAAACCCATATTACTCTAAAGGAAAGGGGAAAAAAATCCTTAAACCATAATATGACCCCTTCAATGCTTTGGTCTGAGGAATGGACATGACAACAGGTTTTTTTTTGTTTTGTTTTATTTGCAGTGGTTTGTTTACAAAGAAATACAGCAAGGGAAATGTGCAAGACTTCATATAGTCCTTTCCTGAACAGTCACATTTACCTGTCCGCGGTTTCTGCACCCAAGGTGGATGAGAAACTACGTGAGAAGTTGCAGCATAAACAGTGAGATGATCTGGGGTACGGTTCTTAAAAGCTGAATTGGCAACTTCTCTCTGTGTGGCTCTGGTTCAAACGATGCAAGCTGCTATGATAATTGGCAACTAAGCTTTTGGGAAAACATACCCCTGGTCAGCAAGACTAACGTGAGAAACACAGTAAATACAAAATCCAGAATCAAAAACAGGGACAGGAAGTAAACATCAATATAGGGGAAGCAGATAAGAGCTCTCCCTGGACTAAGATTGAGAAAACCTTTAGCCAGTTTCAAAATGAAATTTGGTGCAGCCTTGGATCTCGCCACAGTCACCTGCAGTGGACCAAGAAGAAATCCATGCTTTCTGTGCAGAAATTCACAGTCACAATCACCATATGTACACTATAAACAAGCAGCTAGTATCTGTCTATAAGGAAAAGACCAGCTAGCTCCAATTGTGAGTGGCACAGAGGGGCAAGTACACATACCACCACAGTCCATAAAAAGATCAAATCAGATTAGCAAGTATTGTGATCTTGTATATTCAGCAGTCTCAGAGTCACCGCTGCTCTCCGGGATTGAGATTTAGCACTTCCGTATCCACACAGTCGCACATTCTGCAGCATAATGGTACACTGATGACCATTTCAGAATGTGCTTCGGTCCAGATTGGGATTTTTTCACTGAAAACACACAAAATGTTGCGGAACCTTTAAAATGCAGCAGTGTTGAGAGTGCTATGATCAAATTAGTGCAAATCCAGTATACTGCCCATTTTTACTCAACAATAATGGCTAAAATTTTCTTGATTTTTACACGTGTTTGCCACTGTGATGCTCTGCCTCAATTATCAAGAGAAATGTAGCATTTCAGACGCCTGTAATTGTACTCTATCAAACAAAACTTGGCCCTTAAAATGCACTGTCCAGCCAAAATAAAGTCACCACCTGAATTTAATTTAGGAAATAGGGTAGAGTCTTCATTACTGGAGGTTACCAAAACGCTTAGTGATGTCCTTAGAAATCAACACTTGAACTCAGGGCTATGATTAATTGTGAAAGTAAGAGCATTTCCACATACACAAAGCAACAAGAACTCGCAGGACAGGCACTAAACTGCTGCATGGTCACTAGAAAGACCCTTGTTAGTGTAGCCAATCGGGGAAAAAACAACTTCAATTTGCCAGGGAGCATAAATATTGGACTGTGGAGCAATGGAGAAAGGTCATGTGGTCTGATTTACCCTGTTCCAGAATGACGGGTGCATCAGAGTAAAGGAGGCCCATAAAGTGATGGGCCCATCATGCACAGTGCTCACTGTACAAGCTTCTTGAGGCAGTATTATGGCCTGCTGTTAGTACAATTTGTCAGGTCTAGGCTCAGCAACATTATTTATTTTTTTGGGAATTTTTCCTTTATTTGACAGTTATGCAGTGTAGAGAGACAGGAGGGTTGGGGAGAAGAATGGGGGAAGACATGCAGCAAATAACCGGAGCTGGAATCGAACCTAGGTCGCTGTGGGAAGGACACAGCCTTCATGGTGCGCACGCTTAGACCGAAGAGCCACCGGGGCGCCCCGCTCAGCAACATTATGAAGCAATAAAATGAAGTCTGCACACTACTGGAATATACTGAATGACTAGGTTAAACAGCCAATGGATTTTTTCTTTAATCCCTTACAGCATAGGCACAATCCAGGATGACAATGACAACATTCATCAGCCTTGAATGGTGAAAGAGTGGTTTAGCAAACTTGCGGAATCATTTTCCCTCATGGATTGGCCGGCAGAGTCTTGACCTTAAACAGTTGGAAGTCTTTGGGATGTGCTGGAGAAGGCTTTTTGGGGTGGTTTGACTCTGTACCATCATCCATACAAGATCTCGGCCAAAAATTGTTGCAACTCTGGTGTATAATAAATGTTATAACATTCCATAAGATCGCTGAAATAATACCAGGATGAAAATGCGCCATGATCAAAGCTCAAGGCGGTGCAATAGAGTGAGTAATTTTTTTTGGCCAGACAGTGTATTTAAGCACAAACTATGCATGTATAATTAAGACAAGTTTTTGGCGTGTTGGCAAAACAATATCTGTACCTTATTTTAAATTAAAATTCCCACAGGGTAATGACACCATACAGTAATGTACAACGTATATTACCTTTTCTCATATCACAAAGTGTATCATAATATTCTATCAACATAATACATAGAATATCATGTACATAATAATAATAATTACATAATAACTAGAATATCATGGCTTCTTGGATGTTAAAATCTCATTTCCAGTGATTTGGTGAATTTTATTTGATTGCCATTTTCCTTAAGTTATTGATAAAGGATTTGCCCAAATTTAATCAAAGCAAATACCGAGCCATGGGATGCCAGAGGTAAGACTGTACAAATACATAGTTATATCACAGTGGTCACAGGTTCAGATAAAGTAAGAAGTACAATTGAAATGGTTGCATTTTCAAAACAAGGCAAATCTACAAATACTAAAATTAAATATAAATTACTTTCATCAAATAACTTGTAGTTAAATGTGATATTTACAATGACATCAAAATGCTCCTTTTCAAGGGGATTCTTACACTTTCTTGTCGATTTTACATTCACAAGAGTGTCTTATGCCATTCCCAAATGTCAATTTTGAATTGTAATAAATTATCAAACTTACTGGATTTGTTGAAACAATGTATGGCTCAACAGTCCTCGTTCTGCCACGATTTGACATTTATCTGAAAAGCACGAGTATAGATCTCCCAATCTCCAGCTTTGTGCACGAGCCCAAGATTATTCCTTACACATCTCTGGAAAATGATCCATACAGTAGACTATAACCAAATTCTCTGTAACAAGAAGATGGTCAACTCCATATTCCTCATAGTGGAAATTCTGTCTCTGCGATAGTCGGAAGATTTAGTAGTTATATATTACGATTTATAAGTTCACAATAAATATTGATATGAAGACATAGTTTCAGCTATTTCTACAGCTACTCAAACAGCGAACACAGCATCTGAACCTCCTTTTTCCAAGTGGAACAACCTGTAGGACCACTGGAGAGAACTAAGGTGTTGACCATCTGCAGGCAATGTGGTCTACTGAGGATGCCATGTTGCAGCTCAGGTTTCTATGACAATGTAAACCGAGTGCTTATAGCCCTCACGCAGTATTCCAATATTTAATTTGACACCTTTATTTAATTACATATATATGCTTAATATATGCTTTTCAGTATGACCATATCTGCACTCTTTTCATGACATTTACAAGCTATACATGAGATGCACTTACACATAATCAACCCACCAAAGAGCATCACATAATTTTTTTGTAATAGTTTTCAGAATTGGAACACAGCAAAATATTGCAGACTTAAATCAAATCCAATAGTTTATATGAGTCCAAGATGGCAAAGATAGACTTATATAAACTCTACTAGAGTTGAATTAACACTGAGACTTTTACTGTCCAATGTTTTCAGATCAAGATTAATGTATAACAGTGCTCAGTGACATAACTTAAAAGTCACTTTTCATCAATTATCTGCTGCATTTTTGCATTTGGTGCAATTTACTAGCTACATTTTCTGTTACTGACATTTGTATATAATATCATATATAAATAAAAAATCAACTGCAACATTTTATCCAGAAATTATTCATGACACCTTTGTGGCCATGCTCCTGTCTGATACATACCAGGCATTTTACAAAAAGTCTTTAGCCAGATAAATGTCTACATTCAGGCTTTTGTCCATAGCCAAACTCAACAACTGCTCCCTAATGAAAAAAATATTATATTACCCAATATAGCATACAGTCATTCCATGTCAACTCACCCAGAATTCTTTTCCCTGTTCATGTCATGGACTTAAAATGAATAAATCAATTAATAAAATAATGCAACAAATTCAATTTAATTCATGCAAAATTCATACAAGATCTGTCAAAAACCTGTAGTTCTAATCAAAATATTTTTTTAGTAATTAATTTTTGAGGTTGGGCTTTGGGGCTAGATTTCATAATTTTTGTACAGAACACCGAAGAAACTCAAAGGAAAATTTGCAACATATTATAAATTTGTGTAAATAGTTGTTTATGAATGTTCTACAGCAATCAAAGAGGTAAAAATAAATAACTGGAGTAATATAATTTTTCATTTTTTATATATCTGCAATGAATATTAACATTTTCCCATAAAAAAATGTTTCAAGGAAATAAAAATAATCCTTTTTGGGGAAAATACACATTCTAAGTATATTGAATGGAGTTTTCAGCTGTGAGGTTATATTTATGAAATTCTCTGGCCGTTGATTTTTTTAATGCAGAACTGTAGGTATGATAGAACTATAATAGCACACAGAATCAAAATTTGGTTGTAAGAAAGTGAAAAATAAGCAATTGGTAAAGCTAAGTAAATGCATATAAATAACCTAAAAAATTATGAATTTATCCCCAAGGGCCAAATTTAATAAATTCCAAACAAATTTACAAACAAATGCATTTAGAGTAGAGCTATAGGATTTTGCAAGGTCCCATGAATTTTATAGAACTTTTTGTTTTCATTTTTTTAAAGAAAATCAATGGCATTAACTGGGAGACACTAGGGTAGTTAGAATGAAATGACCCTGTACACAGCAAGTACAGAACGTGTGAAAGATCACATATTTCATAACTTACAACTTACAAACCCATTTCCAAAAACGTTGGGACAATATAGAAAATGTAAATTAAAACCAGTACGAAACCATGCAGACCCACAGCACAAAATGTGCATGTGTCCCACTAAATCTCTTACTAAACGTCCATCAGTGAGTGACCAAAATGTGCAATACACAGACCACAGCTTAAATATTTGCATCATGGAAAAAAAGAAAAGAGTGATTAGTAAATCATCTTTGACTGGTATTAATGCAATGCATAGGGAAGATATTTCATATTTTTGCTTCTCTCCTTCGCTGTTTTTGGAAATAAACTCTCATTTGAAATTTTATGCCTGCGGTACACTCCATAAAAGTTGGGACTACGTAGCTTTATCACGACATCATATTTTCTTTAAATAACATTTGAAATAATCGTGTTGGGCTAACGAGGACATCAATTTTTCCCAGTTTTGAAGGATTTATTTTCATTCTTTCTTGAGAAAAGTCTTTAGCTGCTCAAGCATCAAGGGTTTTCATTGTCATATTTTTTGATTCTTAATATTTTCAACAGGGGATGAGTCTGGACTGCAGGTTAGCCAATCTATCATCCACACTCTCTGATTAGGAAACCATGCTGTTGTGACACATGCCGAATGTGGCTTGCTGCTCTTTTGCAAAAATAAGCATGGACATCCCATAAAACACCCCCCCAAATTTAATACACAGTTAGGTGTGGTTGCAATAACTTATCCCTGGCGGCAACACTTCTGCAATGATGACAGGAATGGAAAATCGGAACCCAATTAATGTTTACAAAAATTAAGATCCACAATACATATTGTATCACTAGTAATAAACAATACTAAATGCCCATGCCCACTATACTTTTATATTAACCCTTTGTTGCATGTTGTCCAATATTTTGGACATAAGTGGGATTTATTTTCTCTAGGCTCATAGTTTCCCTGAAAACACAAAATGTACATTTTACTGGACATTTCCAGATAATAATTTCCTCAATGGGTGCCTCTCTGATTAGTCACAAGATTTATCACAAACAATCACAATGGCTGCATCCACAAGTAAGAGGTAAGTTGATGGAAGTCAGAAATAGTCTTATATTGTTCAAGTTTTGATGAGACTTTTTTTCTGTTGGGGGATGGAAATACATTATACAGCACCAACTGAAAAGACATAACCTATGTAATGGATGTATATTTGTTGGAATTCATCTGAGTCTGTGCTCTGTCAAAAATATTGGACATTACGCATCCCAAGTGAATAGCTCAAATAAGCAATCTCCAGAATACAGATAGATCATCATGCATATCAATGACCAGGTTTCTTCAACTTCACATTATTTCTGTCACTCCGCATGAATAATGTCCAAAATACTGGATGGCAGTGCGCATCCCACAAGTATAATGTCCACAATAATGGACAGACAGACCCCCCACTTGCACCCCCCCACCCCCCACCCCACACACACACACACACACAAAATATTGCACCAAATCCCAACTAATGGTCCAAGGCATTTTTATGTACTCTATGCATCAAAGGGTTAATTATTTCTGTGAAGAAGGCCTCTAACTACACAAGAAAGCTCTCCCCAAGTCCTAGCAGGGCTACCTGTTCAACACCTGTGTATCTTTTGAACATTCCAGCACTTTCCCACTCTCGTTTTGCCCAGTCCCTACTCTTTTTTTTTTTTTTAAATGTGCTGCAGGCATCAAATTCAGAATGGGTGTGTATTTCTGAAAATAAATAAATAAAGAATTAATTAAGTCAATAAATTAAAACATGACATATTTTCTACTTTACTGTTTTCTTTTTAATATGTCAATAATTTTTCTTGAATGGATTTTCTATATGGTCCCAATATTTTCAGAAATGGGGCTGTGGTTGAAATAAATATTAAATTAGATTGAAATGCTGATAAATATATTTTAAAGATCAAGATTTAACTGCATAAAAATATGCAAAAGGAAAAGAACATTTTGGAAATGTTTTTGAACGCATACGGCCTATTTTTATGTTCATTAAATATTTTTACTTGCATTTTATGTGTAAACCATAAATAACTTTAGAGAGAGAGAACATATCAGTTCTGATTTACTTACCTAGACTATATTTTATCATTGCATTCATTATTTCTACATAACCCCTACGTCACATTGAGCAGGACTGTCGACATGTTTGAGCTCAAGTTGACCACATATGACCAAACATCATTCCTTATAAAAAGTGTACACAAATATCAATGTGATGGGAATCATCTGATGGGCACAGAACAAGAATCGCTCTCTAAATGCGGAGAAAATTAGAAAACAAATTTAACAATGTATTTGAACCATTGATCTTTGACTTGTCTTCCTCCACCCGGAACTTCTCATGACTTCATGAGAGATACATCACCACTTCACGTGTGCTACATGCCTCATACGAACCTGAGACGAACACGCAAGCGGTTTCTTCAATGAAAATAAGAAACTACGAATATTGGCACACAGGAAGAAAACAAACACGCCAGAAGAAAAGTTTCAAACTGTTGCTGAATGATGGAAGGAGGGAAATAACCCTGTGAATAAATTGCCTTGGAGACGTTCTCTCCGAGGGACTCAAAATCATCAGAAGAGTGATGGTTTCTTCAGTGCCTTCTGAGATGTGGCGGTGATTTTTCATTGTTTCCTTTTTTCTGTTAATTAAGGCAGATAAGAAGTGTTTTAATTGGCAGCATCGGTCGCCTCACACCTTCAGATGGCAGCGCTCGCAGACGTCGTGCTCTTTGACCTTGGGCGGAGCCTAAGGACTCTAGGAGGAGGCTGCATTTAAGAGCGGGAAAGAAGAAATGGTGGAGAAGTTGGTTCAATCAATGCAGACAACGTCAAATCTCTCAAAATGTCAGTTCAATCTCACAAGATGTCTCCAGTTATGGCATCACGATATAGCAAAGAACATCAGATCACAGTCCTCAAGGTCCAAGAACTGCTGCTTTTCTACCCTTCATTTACCTCAAAATCAAGTGAAAAGACAGGCCAGCCTATCAGAATCACCAATCACTCAGTTAACTTAACTACAAAAGAGAAATGAAAACCAGGGCTGCATTTGGATTCAAGGTCCAGAATTGATGATGCCTGTGATATAGTATACCTCTGAGCCACAGAACAAGTTGCTCAGGACAGCATACTCCCAAATATTCAATGCTAAATTAATGAACTTGGAATGTGCGCTATATTTTTTCTATTTTTCTGGCTCTGTACTCCAACACAGTTGCATGCTTTTGTTGAGCATCGTTTCATAACAATGTTCCAGTGGCTTCAAATGCACTGTGCTGAAATACAGAACATAACCGCAGATCTTGTCACTGTAGAAGTACAACCTCAATACCGCTAAAGGTCGGCACATCATGGAAAATGCAAATAAAATTTAAAAGGACTGGTTTGAGAAGTCCATACACCCAATGCTGAATCGAAAATAGTACAACATATCAACAATATATTATTTTAGGTTCAACAAGAATCAACTTGCTGATGAAACATATACAATGTGATGACTGCAACAGAGTCCAAAAAAGTTGGCACATTCGACAGTTTGCCACAGTGCAACACCACCCTATTAGTCAAAACATCACCTTTTAAATCAGTCTTTAAATCACACTTATCATCTGAGGACTAATTACACTAACAGGTCAAGCCCAGCAAGCAGAAGTTTGTGCAAATTCCTCCATCGTGCAGGTCTTCAGCAGCGAAACTGCACAGGGCCTTCATTGCCATATGTGTTGCTTCATCATGCTCCATTTTCAGTCAGAGACAGAACAGTACTGCAGGCAGGCCAATCTAGTAACTGCACTCTCTGTACACGCGGCCTTGCACTAGTAATTTGGGCAGAATGTCTTAGCTCTGTCTTTCCGGAAATGCAGGTATATTCTATTCTATTCAGTGGAGGGGATTCCACAATAAGAAAAAGCCTATGCAGAAATGGCATCTGTGGGAGTGCAAAAATCACTGCTGACCAAAAAAAACAGAAGAAAGGCTTTTCTCAATTTTGCCAAAAATATCTTGATGAACCCAGCCATTTGGGATAATATCTGCGGACAGAGTCAAATCTGGAACTTCTTGGGAGACATGGGTCCTGTTACATCTGGCTTAAAGCTTACACAACATTCTACAATGAGGTCGTCATACCAACAGTCAAACACAGTGGTGGAAGTGTATGGGGCCGTTTTACTGCTTCAGAACCTGGGCAACTTGCAAAAATTGATGGAACTATGAATTCTGCTCTCTACCAGAAAATCTGAAAATTCTGAGGAAGAAAGTCGGCCATCAGTCAGTGACAATTCACTCAAGTGCAGTTGCTCTATGCAGCCGGACAATGATCCAAAGTGCGTAAGAAGTCCACCTCTGAATAGCTCAAAAGAAACAAAACAAAGGTTTTGAGTGGCCTAGTCAAAGTCTGTGAGATGCTTGAGACGCTGTGTCATGACCTCAAACAGCCAGTTCAAGCTCGAAAATCCTCCAATGTGGCTAAATAAAAACAATTGTGCAAAGAAGAGTGGGCCACAATTCCTCCACAGTGGATATTTTTTCTCACACAGGTGATATAGGTTATGAATTAGTCCTCACCTTCAATGCATAAAATGAATATTTAAATGCAGCATTTTACATTGAATCACATTGTCTTTGTCTTATATTAAATTAGTTAGATGATCTGAAATATTAATATTTGGCAAATAGGCAAAAACAGAAGAAATCAGGAAGAGGGCAGAAAATTTTTCACAGTACTGTATGTAATGCACTATGTTGGGTGAAATGTACAAAATCTTAAGAGTTTGCCTTTCAGGAATGTTATTCCAACAGTGATGGATGACGAGCTCACATATCTGTTTGCCATTTTTGCTCTTGAAGGACAGGGCCTTTTTTTAGTACCTCTATTTATAACATAACAAGATTTATCCCACCTGTTTAACATCACCTTAATCCTCAGGGAGTCTATTATAAAGTCTGTTGCAGTGATCAGATAGGAAATAAGCCCATATTTTCAATAATCAATTGAATGTACAAGTTAAAGCATCAAATGATTTGTTGTTTTTGTGTTTTCAATATAGCAGAGGGCAAATGGACACATTTCAAATCATTCCTTTTAATCTCAAAACCCAAAGGGGAGGTTAACCTCCTTAGAAATGAATTCCATACATTGATCAATTAAGAACTCATACACCTGTGTCAAGAATAAATCTAACATCTTATCTACATGCCATTATGCACCACTGAAATGCCAGGCTTCTTGCTGCAGACACTGGATGCAAAAATGCTGTCCACACAGTTCATGCTGCGGCGCAAAATCAAGGTACTGATGATATCCCTCTCCAAACCACGTCACATATTCTTCAACAGCTGGTTACATGGACAAAATTTTAATTTAATCCAACACTTAATCAATGGAGAGTCTCAATTCAGATTTTAATTCAGTCAAGGACTGGGCTTAATCTGTATCTGAAGTGTGAGAGGGATATAGGTGAGAGACAAATCTTCTTAAAGGTTCCTACACTAAAGTAAACAATCAAAATTAACCACCTCAAACTGAAATAACTTTCCAGAGACTTTTACTGGGAGGGAACTACAGGTTTTGCCTGTTGTTTCTTCAGGTTCGCTCAGCAAAATTACATGAGCGCTCACAGATGTGAAAATGTATATGGATTGCATGACTAATATAATTAACATCAAATTTTCTCAGTTTGTACATATTGAGGAGATTATGCAGTTAAGAAGAGTATTATCAAATTAAACTTAAAGAAATATCTCAATGATTTAAACAAACGGGATATGAGCGGATTCTTACTGATCAAGCTATTGAAAAAGTCAACAGAATATACTTCTTGTTCAGTATTTATTGGCAGGAAAAGAACCAGCTCTGCAACGCATTACTGCCACCATGTAGACCAGCATTTCTCAAAACTCTCCTGGAGGACCACCTGCCCTGCCTGTTTTAGATCTTTCCCTGCCCCAGCACAGGTGATTCAAATAATCAGGATGTTATCAATCAGCTTTAGAGGCTCAATAACGAGCTGATATTTTTAATCACCTGTGCTAAAACAGGGAAAGATCTAAAACATGCAGGACAGGTGGTCCTCCAGGAGAGGTTTGAGAAGCACTGATGTAGACTGAAGTCACTACACTCTCATTCATGGGCTCTTTCAGGCCCCAGTCCAATCCACTCATTTTAACACCTCTCCCATTCTGCCCTTCTGTTTTGAGAAAACTCTTTATAAATCAGAAGTTGCACACTGGCCCCTTGGAGGTTGGATCAATCCATTTAGTAGCTCCCTCTGTTTTCATCAAACATGTATTTGCATCCCTGACCTGGTGTCATGTTTCTCAACGTCAGTCTTGGGGGCCTACGGAGTTTGTTGGTTTTTGCTCCAATTTCAGTAGCAATCATAAATTACAAGATGGTTAAAATCCTATCTTCATTAGGTGCATTTCATGTGTACAGCAATGAAATTATATACACCTACTTAAGCCACATGCTGGCAGAAATATCCATGCGTGCCAAAAAGAATAAAAATTTCATATCCTCATTGTGACATACTGGACAGAACTCATAAAAAGAGGGGGGAAAATAACAGATCATATTGGGGAATAAATTTGTTTCTAATTGATTAAAACTCCATGATAGAGAGTCACGAAAACAAACCACTTATGACACAAGCAAATGGAAAAGAATCAAACCAGTTTTATGCCAAGTTTATGTAAGATGTTCAGGCAAAGATTTTCTTTTATTTTCCCCCCTTTTCCCCCACCCTGAACATAGGCAAACTGTTTATCTCAACATAAAGGGACCTGCTCCCATCGACATTGGAGGAAGATGCCATGGCATGTGATGCCTCGGACTCACGTGATGAATCGCCCTCGCTTCTTCACACTATGCAATCGCACCAAAAATTACACACTGCTTATGCCATCGTAGGATGATCAAATGGGTGATCTCTCCCTGGGTAAAACCTTTATAAAATATAATAACTATTTTCCTGATCTATTTTTCTCAGTTGGAGCCTGACACCAAAATTATCCAGACTGAAAAAGCTCAATCTTTTGACAGAGCACACAGCCCTACAAACTGACAAAAAAACTCATATGTAAAATCTAGTCATTTTATGACAACTAGATCCATTTATTGTAATTTTTTGCAAAGGGTTAAATTCACTCCATATCAGTAATTCCATACCTTCATAATATATACTGTCCAATTAATACAAAAATACTATTTTAAGTACCATTATCATGACGTGTTTTATCCTGTATTACAATATCTTCATCTAATATGTTGTATTGTGCATCTCTTATTTGTCAGTAATAAATTAATAATGATAAACAAATGAGTTTTATCTCTGTGGCTATTTTGTACACCAAAGAAATTAAACCTCCCCAATGAGAGGGATCAGAGGCAGAACACAGGCACAGGCAAGAAATCAGATCAGTGGGTTTATTGGAGCTCGCGGTCACGCAGTACGGGAAAACAAACAGGCAAACAAACTCTCGGAAGACAAAGTGAAACACTGTGGTATATAAATGGAGAAAAAGGGGCTAATGGGAGGTGAGTACAGGTGTGAGAGCAGGGAGGGATGTGGCAGGAGGTGTGGCTACAAATGCGGGTCCAAGGTGCCCTAATTACAAAACAGAATGGAGAGGGTGAACGAGTGAGCGCGAGGGAGAAAACAAAAGCGTGTGGCGGTGAGCGAGAGTGTGAAAGCGGAATCATATAATACAACCAACCTAGAGGGCACTAAGAGGAGCGCCGACTTCCGCCACAAACACATACCTGTTCTTTTGGTTACAGAAAATGTTCCGAATCAGTTCCAAAATTAAATCAACTCTTCCTTGGACTACCACATATCCTGCTGAATTTCGTTCCAAACCGTTCATGACTTTTTGCGTTATCCGGTAAGAAATATCACACAAACCCGCGTTAGACGGATAAATTTTAATTCTTCAGGATCCAGAATATGTTCCAGGTCACTTCTAAAATTAAATAAACTCATCCTTGGACTACCACCTATGATCCTATGTAATTTCGTGCCAGACTATTCATCGCTTTTTGAGTTATTCTGTAAACAGGCAGACAAGCATACAAACAAACTATAGGGTACTCCTAAGAGCATACTCCATCATGCCATATATCTGTTCTTTAGGTTACAGAAAATGCTCCGGATCACTTCCAAAATTGAATCAACTCATCCTTGGACAATCACCTGTCATCCTACCAAGTCAAGTTCATAACTTTTTGAGTTACCCAGTTGACAGACAGACGGCATGACAGACATACGAACAAACAAACAAAAGGGTGAAAACATAACCCCCTTAGCAGAGATAGTAACTAAGCAAAAACAATGAATACCTAACAATGAATAAGAATAACAAGTACACAAATAAAATGAACAATATTCAAGAAAAATAGTAAACATTAGTGATGGGAAGATGGGGCTTTAAGAACCATTTTACTTATTTTCTGTGCCCACAAGATGGCGCCCATAGTTAAAGAAAATAAGGCTTATAGAATGAACTTACAAGCCTTTGTTGAACGGAGTGCACCATCTTGTGGGCACAGAAAATGAGTAAAATGGTTCATGAAGCTTCATCTTCCCATCAATAGTAAACATAGGAATCAGACTGACATTGAATCAAGTCAATTTTTGCAAATTCCTCAAATGATGCAGTAGACTTAAGAGCAGCATACTCGAGACAAATCTGACAGCGTAAGATGTGTGTGGGTTGCATGGTAAACATCCCATTTTCTTTCACCAACACTCAAAGATGGTACATGATCCAAAAGATTTTTTTTTGTCATTGAATATAAAAAATTTCTTGATAGTACAGAACCAGGCTACCCATCCCTGAACCTGTAAACTTAACAATTAGTTGTTTTTACTCTGGCCCAGCTAAATCTACTCATCAGCTTTCCACTGAAACCTCTGGCTGCTGAATATGATGCTGTGGTGGGCTGAAGGGAACACCCACTGCATGGCAGATCGCAGACAACAGACCACCGATGCAGTGTAACATATTGCATTCCATTATATTCATGCGACAATCATTTTCGCAAATTCCTACAAACTATTGCCAGTGCAGTCAGTGATGAAATTAAATGTTTGCGATGATTTGATTCACATGTGGGATGAGGTTATGAGAAACACTTTTCAGACAGGCAGATTAAAGGGTACCTTTAGTCATTGTTGATCAAAGGCATTTTCGATGCCTAAAGTGTCATAGAAGGCCAATTGCGCATTCTTGACTTGTTAATTGCATGTCATACAGAGCTTTAAGCGCTGTAAGTTTTTAAGTCTGGTCAGCCTTTGGATGACAGGAGTTTGAAAACGTTGTTGATACTATCGTCAAGTTGTTGCGAGTCCAAATCAAAAACTGATAAAACCAACATAAAAGACCTATATAAACCCGAGGGAGTGTCCACATTTTTTGACAACCAGCCTGCAGTATGGGATGTGAAACTTTTTTCAAAAAATTTCGTCTGGTTATTTTTACAAACCACTGAAAAGAGATTATCCACATTTAGTACGTTCGGGTGGAGATCATAGAGTTTTTGAAGATTCTGATTATATGGGGGAGCTTAAACAAGCACCTCACTCTTGAGTCAAATAAGCAACCAGTAAATGTCAGAAGAATGTTTTTGTCGCACAGAACTCTAATTCTCGGCAGATATTCTCCATGAGAAAAATGTTCCCTGCATTACAAACAAGCCTGGACTGGATGCTTATGTAGCCAATAAGCCTACGTAAGTTTAGAAATGCCATGAGAAATGGCCTTCATGGATGTGATGATAGGTCGGCACGTTAGGGAGTCAAAATCCGTATGTTTATTCACAATACCCAGAACGACTTGACGTCAGTGTGACCTTTGACCTGTGTGAATGTTTGCCAACAGGTCGGCAGACTGAGGTGATATATAATTAACTTAGTCAGTAAAGGAATTTCAAATATGCCTTGATACATTATTTAATTTCAATCTGGCAATGTGGACGATGTTTCAGTCAATGTAATGAGTAGTTTAAAGTTCATTATCACTTTGGGTACAGGTAGCCTTTAAAGATGAATTCAAAAGGTCCAGCAATAATATTTGTCCAGACCATGCATTGGCCATGGTCAGTTTCATACTGCTGAACGCATTTTGGGCTGAGAGATCTCAGGTGGGAGACAGGACTCAGATGAGCTAAGTTTTGGGGAAATATGGAGGTTTAAGGCTCGAGAGACACTCAGAATGGCAGTGCCATGTAGTACGGGGATGAAGAGGCCTGCATCCTTGGCCGAGGTTTGGGTGAGGTGGTGGGTTAGTCACTGCACTCGTTTACAGGAAGCCAGGCTGCAGAAAGCAATACCTCAGGCGCTTTCCTCTTTACCAGCTTGAGCTGTGGGGCATTGGCCCGCGAGTTGTCCCCCTCACCTTGCCCGGCCAGTTCTACCCCAGGCCTTGTAAGGGGGGCAACTGGGGGGGAGGCAGAGGGATCAGGATTTGCCGGGGTTGCTGAGGTTTCATAGGGTAAGAACTGCAGCTCCTCGTCACATTGCTCTGTGCTCAAAACCTCGTACTCATTCATGTCAAAGTCCTCCCCTGGACGCCCTGCACCAGGAAATGGTAGCAGTGAAACACATATGATGGAATGCTGATCCCAGGACTACTTAGCCTTCATAGGTATCCAAATAAAATATAAATACAGTATGTAACAAGAGTACACAGAAAGCACATGTTGCGGCCAAGGCCTACAGTCTCCAACATATCTGGGACACATACAAGTGGCGTTATCATGTACCACCACAAAAGTAAATAAAAAATGAAAGTAAATAAAAAATTCCTGGATGCAGAATTTGATCCAGATTACTCCCACAATGAATTCACTTCTAGTTGAGTTGGGCCAAGACACACTTTTGATACACAATTCATTCAAATCTGTCCATAACCTTTCCCGTCATGTTGCAAACAAACAGAGAAACGTACTTACCCACAGGCTAAAGGTAAAACATAACATTCTTGACAGGGGTAAAAAATGTCAATGCATTTGCACACCTATACATAGTCAGGTCTATTAATATCAGGACACTGACAAACATAATAGCAACTAAATAAAACCTTTGCTTTGTGGTCATAGACTTCAATTTCTCCCTACCAAGTGTCACACCATGTGAAGTCTCCCAGGCAGCCAAGAAGGTCACTCCTCATTAAGGAGATGGGTTTAAATATGCGTGCGATTTTTCGCATGCACTTGCCCCCATCCACCGGGAAACGGAAAGAACTGACATCTATAGCTACAGATCAACGTGGTGCATTCTATACTCTGTCTCTTCCGTCATTCTGCTTCCGGCAAGTCAACATCAATGCGGACTCGTTGTTGAACGGTTTCACAGTCTACTCCCACTTGGTGCTAACAGGACTGGGACAGATTTCAAAATGGTGGCCACACTGCGTGAACAGAAGTGGAGTGGGCAGGGCAAGGATGTAGTGGGTGAATTGGCATTGAGGCTATTTGATCAAATTTGCAAGGAAGGATGCATCAATCACTCTTTTCCATCCAGTTTAGAGGAAACCACGCCCATTTTTTCATGACAAAATTATTTATTTGTAACTACTGTGCTGTTAATTGTCATCAGGGTTACACATAGAACATCTTACTCTAACCCTAATCTTAACTATTGATTTGTAGCAGAAGTGAAACATTCAAGAATCTGGCAAGAATTTTAGACAAAACAGGGGTCCCCTCAAGCCGAGACCCGTCTGTCGTTGCAAAGATGCTTTCATCATGAGACAGTGAGTGTGCTTTCGTCAGAACTAGGCTGCACGCAGACAAGGCCTCTGATTCGTCAAACCTGCATGGTTGCAATTAGTACCAATTTCCAAGATGAGAAATTTCCTCTGATTTTATCTTGCAGAAACAAAGATGCAATGGGAAAACGAAAATTTAAAAAGTATACATTTCAGAAATGTAGGGGAGCTAAAGTGAAAGTAGACTGAAATAAGAAGTCAAGTGAATTACAAATACTCAATACAAAATACAAATACAAAAAATACTTCACCTCTTCCACCCGAGGAGGAGATGGGGTCAAATTCAGCCTGTTTTGACCACTTTTACGGAAAGGTCTGTAACTCAAGAACTATAAATGGCAGAAATATGGTTCAAGTATGATGAAATCTTTATCCTTTCAAACTATAGAGCAGATTTTCAAACACATAGAAAAAAAGTTTCTTTCTCCAGTATCATAGACCCCCCAATATCTCAAACACTATAAAGGCCAGGAATATGGTTCAATTCTGTTTTAATACTGGGGAAGTACACCTTTACCACCAAAGAGTTAGTTTTAACCAAGGCCCTGTATCTGATATTTAGTTACAACAATGTGTGTACATAAAATGTAAAAAAAAAAAAAAAATTAGGAAAAGCTGCTTACAATCTGGTTGTAGAATTTTTCCCTGATGTGGTACAGGATGGATGAAACACTTTTTCGGGGTTCCTACATATGCTGACTATGCATGTAATAAATAGTATCAATATTTCCAACTGAAGTGATCGGGAATTTTTCATCTTTTCAGGTTTGTAGTTTTGCTGATATTGCAACATTGTGAAGAGAATCGCCCTGCCCGGACAGAAAGCACGCTAGCATGAGCATCAGCTTGCATTGCATCAAAAAAGCCTTTATTATACTCAGTCCTCAAACAGACACCAGTAAAACTCACACCAGTCGTGTGCGTCGTGTCACTTTGTGCATAACCCAGCCTTGCATTGCTCCCACTTGTTTGCCCATTAGAGGCTCTGGTGGTTGAGAGGACTGCACAAGTAGAAACAAGTCATTTTAAAAGGACTGCTTTAGTGTGGACTTACCTTTGTTGGACGCAGACTCTGAGTTACTTCGAGAGGGACCACGGGACTTGGTATGTCCTGTTGTGGTTCGGGTCGGGGCAGGTCCGTTGCTCTTCAGTGGAGCCTCCTGTTGGATGGAAGACAGGTCCTGCATACTGAAGCTGCGTAGTCGCTCTGACAGAGCTCCCTGACCCTAATACCGAGACAGGGTACACACAGGAAAAAAAAAATTAACGATCAGCTATCCAGCCCCCAAAAATTTCACAGGACAAATGTTTTAACTCACGACCAAACTTATGCAAGTGTCAGTGATACTCAACTGACACTGGAAGCTTCTGTACGACACTGTTTGAGAGTTAGGCCCTTTGACTTTACGTCTTCGACAAGAAGTTCAGTACACGCTCACTGAGGCACGTGCCTCCACAGGGGCTGGTCTGGACACACCATGCAGATGTAATAGCTTTAACCACAAAGGAACTTGCAAGGGACAAGTAAATCTGTTCACAAATAGACCAGTTGTTCTTGTGTTTTGTAGCAACCTGCTGTAGGACAGTGAGCACACTGAGGACATGAGATGTAGTCTGTACAAACTACAGAAATCGTTTGCGACTTAATGGTTAAAATGATCTAAAATGGTTTGTTATTCAGCAATGATTAAATCCAAGAAGCTCTCACTTCAAGAAAGAAGAAATTTAAAAAATAATAAGAAAACTATCAAACACTGAGGACTACAACCACATGTGATGAATGTGAAGACTATGTTTAAATTATATTGCTTAAAAAATTGGACCAGGTGCTCCATAAATGTGCCAGAGTGAAGACATTTGCCATGAAAGATCATAATGCATAGAATATGTGCTACTGCTGCTTGTCTATTTTGTCAGGAGAACAACTGAAGATGTGAACACGGCACCGCAGGACACTCCAGCAGTCACAAGACTACAGCTGAAAAGCATGCACAGGCCAGGACTGGCACACAACTCTTGCTTCATTCAACCAGCCTCAATGTTCACCATGCAGTCCTCATGGATCTCAAACTCTCTACTTCAGTAACAGAGAAAATGAGTCATTATTCCATTTGTTTCCATTAATAGTGAATTCAATGTGCAGCAAAACTGCTTTTCCAGAAAAAAGCCTATTTACTGTCTTGATGCGACTTCCACCAATAGCCTCCCTCAATGTGCTTTGTAATGGCATATATCAGGGGTCACCAACTCCGTTCCTGGAGGGCCACTATCCTGTAGGTTTCTGCTCTACCTGCTGTTCAGCACACCTGATTCAATTAATTAACAACATAACAAGATCACGAGTTAGTGAATCTTAGAAATTAGTTAAATCAGGTGTGCTGAACAGCAGGTAGAGCAGAAGCCTACAGGATAGTGGCCCTCCAGGAATGGAGTTGGTGACCCCTGACATATATGATGTTCAATATCACAGGACTTCAGGTTTAATTTTGTCAAAATGTTACAACAAATAGTAATAACCATACATGTCTCTACTTATGGTGCCCTCCTCTATTATTCACACCCATAAAATGTGGTTGCAGTTCAATGCCATTTTTTTCAGAATATTCACAAAAATCTAACCTTGAATTTACAGAAAATGATGAAAGGGAAAAATACTTGCATCTTAAAATGAATCTTTTTCCCAAAAAGGTGTGCCCCAGTCATAGAAAAAGAAATAACTACACTCAATTACATGTGCATCTACCTACTGTGTGTACACAAGAGCCCTGATATAAGATGGCAGTATTCGTATTGAAGCTAAGCGAGCCTCTATTTGACAGATCGCCACTCTTCAGATCACGGTCACTTGTGGCTATCGCACAATGGGTGTAACCCCCCCCCCCCCCCCCCCCCACGAAACAGCTGTAAATACAAAGATTTTTGCTTTCATGTGAAGTATAAATAATGCAATGTTTTACAACCTACCGACTGTATTGGTGCATATTACAAACTTTTGAATTAAAAGCCAGTGGATATTGTTTTTTTTTATCTTTTTGACAGTCGAAACAAGGGAAACTTGTAAAGTGCAAATCCATTTGATCTCCAATCTACTAACTGAAAGTACTTCAGCCAAAATAACTAAATAAAATCCTCTCTCACAGTGTTATACAGTCCGTAAATGAAAATTAATGCAAACTCATCCTCACAGATTCTCTGATAGCCATGCATGCCAAAAAAATCATTCTCTGCTGAACACCGTGCTATACTCTTAACCATTTTATCATTAATTCAATAGCAATGGCATGACATTTTAAAAATGTAACAATTTCTGATCAATCAATAAGCAAATTAACATTCTTTCTGGACTTAACATGAATTCAAACTATTGTTCTGATACTGTTGGTGCAACTTTGGTTGTGTTGCATGCCAAGGACAACTAGACATTCAAGCAAAAGCTACAAATGGTCTTTTATAGCAACTTTTTACAAGGGCGTCTAACACTCCCCCCGGTACTAATAGTACTTTGTCATGCCATTTGGGCTAACAAATGTCCCAGCTGTTTTCCACGACTTGATCAAAGATGTTCTCTGCCATATGATCGCACTGTGTTCTCCCACACCCAGGAGGAACTAATCCAGCATGTACGTTGAGTAGTAGAATAGATTATTCTTTTGTCTCAGTGCTTGTAGGAGACTACTAAGCACATAATTGGTTTTACAGAATACAAGGTCATCAAGTGTGATAGAAAAGTAGAGTAGAACTGGGAAGGTGTAAATATGGTTAAAAAATGTCAGATTATTGATGGACAAATATACTGGTGTCTAAGTGTGGAGGTATGATGAAGAATAACAAATTAATCTCATGCAACACTTATTTTAACAGCTGTAACTCAGCCCTGCAAGAAAACATCTCTAAAAAGCCATCCATATATCCTTAACATATTGAAAAAGTTCTCATAAACTATCCTGCGAAGTCTAGGGTAAATCTTTTAACCAAGATACAGAAAGGATTTGTTAATAGAGATGTAAGGATGTTTTCATAGGGATGTCAACAGTTATTTCAGAATTTTTCAATGAGCAAGGTCTGCAAAAACTCTTTCTTAACTGTGGACTAATTTGCAAATTGAGATTTGTGCTGTTTTTATTATTTTTTCTGAAATGCCAAGTACAGAGTGATTCCATAATTCTTTCCTTAACACTGAGTGACACCATTAATATTTTGTTTTATTTATTTTCAAGAGTGGAAGTAGATGTTGACTTGCAGACGAGCAAATTTTCTTTGTTCAAAGTTGTGAGCATGCGCAGTAATTGTGACACAGCTCCTTTAACTGGTTAAGCTCTGGATCCCGTCATAATAGCCTGACAGGAGCTGCCAGATAGCTCACTCGGTAAAGCATCGCGTTGCAAAGCAGAAGTGACTATCACCGCACGGGTTCGATCCCAGCCTCTTTTCAGAGTACCGCGCAATTGGCCTATGCGCTATAAGGATGCAAATTGGGAAGGGTCTGCCGGGATAGGGTATTGTAAATAACAAGTTCTCAGGCGCCTCCTGTTGGTCAGACGGGCGCTCGTTAGGAAGATTCTAAGCTCGTTCATGTTCAGGTATCCTCCGCCCAATGGGTGTATAAGAAGCGGTGGCGATGGGCGCGTGCTTAGGAGGAGAGCCGCGAGCGGTCTCACTCAGCTGAGCTGGAAATAGGGGGCCGCATATGCGAAAAGACTTGTACATAGTTCCCCAATTGGACATTCCAGATTCGGGTGGGATTGGAGTTGTCCAGTAATATGTTAGCAGATTATAAGGTTCCCTTTCTGTAACTCTGCTGCTACTGAAAGGTCTGTGAGCTCTCTGTATGAGGATAAATGGGTCACCTTGTAAAGAAATATACATTGGCATTTTTTAAAATAAAATTTCAATAGAATGAAATTGAAAATCAGAGATACTATGTATTGGTTTTCAACTGACAGAGCCCAGGAACCTACGATTAGCAAAGGATAAGATTCTCTGAGCAAAGCTGACAGACAGGGTTCACTACACAGGCAACCCAAGTAATACAGGTTAGGCTGATCAAGTTGTTGGACAGTCAGATCAGCCAGGAGGAATTAGGGCAGGAAAATTGAAGTCAAAAGGGCAAGCAAGAGTCAAAAGTAGAGGGAGAGCGACCTGAAGGAGGGGCAGGAGAGGATACAGGCAAGAGAGAAGGAGGGATAGGGAAACATGGACACAGGAAGTAGGAGGCAGAAACACAAAAACAAGAAGAGCAGGAACAAGGCCTGGGAATTTGGAACCAGACACTTGGAAATGAAATGCTGGAAATCAAGGCAACTAACACAAGGCAGGCAGAAGACAACCAGGCAAAGACAAACAGGCTGACCTGTAAACATGAAGATAATGTGGAAATAATGGGAGTGGTGAGTAAAACCACAGGCAATGAGAAATAGGTGAGTGGGAAAAGCGACAAAACTGACAATTAGCGGCAAGCAACACATCGTCACCCTATTAAAATAAAGGCCTAAGTCATTTTTTCAAGTTTTTGGGAAAACACAAGAAACTTAACCAAATGCAGAGCAAGAGATAGTTTAGGCCAAAAATTAATTTTCGTCAAAAAATGACTTAAACCTTTATTTTAATAGGGTGATTACGTGACAAAATATGCACGAAATTAGAAATGCAGATTAAAGGCTAGTGTTTTGTGTCGAGACGTGACGAGAAAAATTCTGAAACTGTTGGATTATTCCATCATAATACTTTCTCCGAAGTGACAAGCCTTAGGATCTTTGCTTTAAAAGACTGCTTGTAGCTGGATGCTCCTAATATACCCGAGCATGACAGCGTCATCTGTTCAACACCTGTTCACCTGGTACATAACACTCCACAAATTCACCTAGTCTTAAATTTTACTGTCCCCAATTTTGGAGGATTTTGCAGCAATAAAATTTAAAATTAGCTCATAATTTAAAAAAAAAAAGAGAAAACAAAGTTGATATGGAAATTGATTAAATATCTTGTATTGTTCTGCTTACATTTTAATACAGGTCAAAAAATATAATAACTTTTCTTTTTTATGCTTTCTCTATTTCTTTATTTGCATTTATAATATGATCCAAAAGATTTTGGAATTAACCTGTACAATCAAAAACCCATGACAAGATAACACGATAATTGTGAGACTGGCCCTCGCTGGGCATGGAAACTCATGGACCTCCCACTGGAGGACAAGTGAAAGGAAAGCGACCTTAACCCCTTCCCAGATAGCAAGCACCTCCACTCTGGATCTGCCCGGCTTTGAGTCGGATCAGCTGGAGTCAGCACAGAGCCGGGGCAGATCCGCAGCGGAGGTGCTTGCTATCTGGGTTAACACTCTGACGGCCCGTATATGGGCCCATCAGGGAAGTTAAAAACAAAGAAAAGATTTAATTTTACCTTGAATACGTCCTTTATCGGCATTTTAAGTAAATGTTACAGGTGTGGTAAGGGGTTAATAGGACAAAACATTGCTGTTAGGGTGAGGTGCCTTGCTGCGGGTCCAGCAAACACCTGTCGGATTAGTAAATGGAGAGGCCAGCTACGTTCCAATGCTACTGTTGCACATGCGCTGCTGATGTGTTACCTGGATTAAAGTAAAGTTCCTGCATGTGAGTAATGCAAGCAGGTGGTAGACCTGGTGAAGAAAAGACGCTGATTAATGTGAGGGTTCGGCAGCGCAGGCCAAGATGGTGCAGCGCTCACACGATTCTGTATGGGTTAAGATGGCGGACTGGAAGCCAACTAAAGACAACCACACAAAGGAAGTTCAGCAGGAAATTATTTTTCAATACTTTTGATGTGTTGTCATTCCCAGCATGCCTTATGGTGCAGTCATATAGTTGACGTCAATGTCACGCCCGAGCCTCTATTAAGTCAATATGGGGAGACTTTCACTTGCCGATTTGATGCGCATGTGTTTGTGGGTACCTCTGACCAGCACATAAAGTACAGCACGATGAAAGCCAAATGCGAGCCGCAACGGGAGCCTTTCAGAGCCTTGCAAAGCCTAAATGCTGAAAACAAATTCTTAAAGATCGAAATACTAAATCCATACAGAATAATCGCGAAACAACGACCAAGAGGCCCTGCGATTTTCATCAGCCATACAGTATTGTATCAGAAGCGTGTAATGCGTAATGAACTGTATCATGTGACTAAAAGGGCGCTTATGTAACACAACACAGGAAGGAAGAGAAGGAGGGGTCCATGATTTTATTATATTGCTCTAGCAGAGTAATTATGCAAGGGAAAATGCTCAAGAGCTACATGTATAACTCAGCTTGAAAACACCGAATCCCATTCCTCATCACTTGATGGTTTCACATGCTTCTAAACAGCAAGGATAAAAGTTTTTAATGAGTCATCGTACAGCACAGATGAGGGCATGGCATGACTCCTATTGTCATCTAAAAACATAGCGTGACTTTGTAACAACAAGGGCTCAATCTACACTCAATGAAAAGTGGTGCCAAGCATGATGCAGTTGTCCTTGCTGGTTTAAAACTAACGTAATTGTCATTTTCCCATCCAGCACCCATGTTGTTTCACCCCATAAAGCCTCCTGGCCCATATATGAGCATGTAAACAGCAGCAGGTGTATTTAAACCTGTGGAACTTCAGGCCCATTCTACATTTTAGTGGAGATCCCAGGGTTTCCAAAAATCCCCAATATGTCCCATTGAATTATAAGTAAATATGTATAAAATGATGCACAAGATCTACAAATTTTTCATTTGATGCAATGCTGCGGCCATGAAAAGATGGCAACCTGGGCTTGAATATTTAAAATATAGGTATGATGTAGCTTCAGTGAAGCCTTGCAACCAGTAGATACAGAATATGTATGTGACATTGTCCTAAAATATGAAAAAAAAATGCTTTTTCTTGCTTTGAACCTACTTACGGGAAAAATGAAGAGAAAAATTAGAGTTCACAGAGTTAAATAGCAGTTCTGAGTGCCCATGGGCGTGTTGGTAAGGCACATTGTTATCTTGAGGCTGCAGAAAGTGACTGGGCAATTGACCAACAAAAACCTGGTGAATGATGAACAGTATTTTACTGCTATTTCAAGGATGCATTGTTCAGACAACACTAGGTGGCTATCTACGCATATTCATACGTGTGTACACTCTTCTTGTTAAACACAAAGGGATGCACAGCAGCTTATGTACAAGTAACAGATTAAAAATAACATGACTACAATGCAGAAGATAATTATTGAGCCAATGAAGATATTTAAAAAAAAATAAACGTCATAATTGTTAGTGCAATCAATTGCCATCAGACAATACTCTGATATACTTGACTCCTAAGGTAACCCATTCCATCAACATCCAGGTGATTTGCCTTTCAACGTGTAAGATTACGCATATGAATATTTGCAAATTATTCCGGATCAAGTCATCCATCTGAACATTCCAGAGTTGTCTTTAGCCATGACCCGTACCCATGACCAAACTGCCACATTCTGGGAGGCTGTGGATCCAGCTATGCGCACCTTCATTGCCATCGCAGATGATATGAGGACGGCCTTCGACCTCTCCTGCTCCAAATATTCTCCGTCAGCTCCACTAAGGTAATTTATCAGTCTTGGATGACTCCAGTGAGTTCCGCACCATGGCTGTCTCCTCCTATTAGGAGCCCTGGGCACTGTATGACGCTTTCCAGCATGGCCTGGCTGACTGGATACAGGATGAGCCAACTACATGACTCCTGCCACCTGACCTCAATGAGCTAATCTACTGTGCCCTCAGGACTGACACCAATCTCAAGATCACCTTCAGGCCCCTCCTCCATCAGATCCAGCCGGTTCATTTGTCCGACCTTCTCACCAACGGCCTTCATTGGAATCCATGCTCATGGACAATGCCAGATTCAACAACCTAAACCCAGCGAAGGGACAATGTCACATGAACTCAGGCCTTTGTCTTTAATGGGGAGTAGCTAACCACACGATCACATGCTGTCCAGTCCAACTACCCCAGGCTGTTCGGGAGTATGAGGTGCTCTCCGCCACCTCCGCCTCTTCGTCCCAGCCACAAGGAGTTGCCCAACCTTTAAAGAGTTCTTTCTGTTGACCACAACCTCTACCAAGCCTTCTGCTAGTCTCAAACCACGTCACTTTCTCCTCACTGCCCGAATGACTCTGCCATTGATGTTCTTCTGGGGATGCTGCTACCATGTGGCAGACTGTACTCCCTGTCAGAGCCAGAATCCATAACAATGGATGAGTGCATCTGCGAGGCTTTGGCTTTCAGCATCTTCCAACTTTTATCTACACCACCCAGTGCTGGCCTCTTCTTCGTGTCAAAAAAAGGATGGTTCTCTTGGCCCATACATCGACTACTATGGTCTGAATGCCAACACAGTCACAATTTTTCTCTGAGGTCTTGGCTGATTCAAGCACAGAGGTAGTGAGTTTGAAGGTAGGCCTCAAAATACATCCAAAGGTACACATGCAGTTGATGTCACTAAACTTATCAGAGGCTTCAGCAGCCATGATATAATTTAATGAATTTTCCAAAGTGTTAAAAGGCACAGTCAACATAGTGTACGTGATTTTTTGACCAACTGGAACTCTTATACAGTGAATTATAAGTGTCATTGTCCTGTCATAATAAAGAGAAACGATGAACGATGATAAGTCAAATAATCTACCTGTAATCAATTTTTGGACAAATTACTTGTGTCGTACATAAAGTAGATGTCCTTTCAGACTTCTCAAAACTCTACTTTGTTAACATGAAATCTGTAGAGTGGCTAAAAATGTATTTTAATTGACTTTGTTCAAAGTGTGTGTAAACTTTCAAGTACTATGAGAATTCTGATGTTCTGCATTTTTAAAAATTGTGTTTACAGGGGTGCGTTTCCCAAAAGCTTAGTCGCTAACTAAGTTAGCAACTTACATAGTTTGTCCATTCACGGTCAATGGACCCAACTACATAAGTTAGCATCTGTGATTTTGGGAATCGCACCCCAGGTTAGTTGAAAGCCTCACTTGCTGCCAAGCAGTTAACTTGACACCTTCATTTTGTTCACCAAACAATATACCAATCCATTGTCTGAAGTTCTTGATGATGTTTTTAAATATGGGTTACACAACAATGCATAATTTTCCCCCCTCGAATTAAACTTTGGTTTAATTATAGATAATAAAGAGCATAATTCAAGAGCCTTTCATTCACAAGAAATACAATGACATACATAAGGACCATAAATTGTGTTATGTTACCTCAAAAAAATCAGATATTCAAATCATGCAGGAGCTCCAGACAGTGACCATATTTCATGTCGCTTGGTCCCAGTCAGGAACTTAACGTTAAAGTTGTCGCCCTACTCTTATTTTATATTTTCAAGCAGGGTCATGTTATAAAACAGTTCTTGACTTCAGTTATCGGTGAATCCAATGATTTATCTACCTTGGACAAGTGATATTCACCGAGGTGCAGCCTCGGTGAATATCACTTGTCCAAGCTGGATAAATCATTGGATTCACCTCAACTGGAGTCAATAATTGCATTTGCCAGAAAAAAAAAAATTCAAAACATTTCCACATAAACAGTTAGTAGCAGTTACCTTGGCAGCGGCCGTCACAGCTGCTGTGGCAGCCACATTCAGTCCTTTCCTGCCAAAGTGCACCAGAGCATCGTAACTCTTGTCCTTGGCTTGGCACAGATAGTCGTCGATATCCTGGAAAGAAACACGCATAACACAGATTAACGGGCCATGCACAAAAGAGTGTTCTTTCCCTCAAACACCTTGCCAAAAGCAGGAAGAAGGAAGGCTGAGGCCCTTTGACCTCTCTTCCTGAAACACTGAGGAAATAGATGAAACTCTAAGCCACCCAGCACATCATTACAATGAGCTGTAAAAAACACTGTCACCCCAATACATACAGTAATCAAATGGTGCAGAAAAAAACTTTCAACACAAGTAATGCAGAATGTGCATAGAAACCGCTAATCAAACAGGCAGTCAAAGAAAAGCCATCAGAGTGTTATGATCGAAAATAAATCAATAATATGAAATAAGTAGCGCCAGGCACAACATACTCCACCCAGTTTTTGGTGATCTTGACCCACTTAGGTCCAACATTTGATTGAGGGATCCTAGGGCCATTGCACATCTTTCCTGAAAATTTCATGTAATTTGAGCAAATTGTTTTTGCGCTAAACTGCTCCCTAGCATGTGAACAGACAAGCAGACACAGACAAAGAAAATAACCCTCCCTCTTCGAGCAAAATAGTTAGTCACAGAAAGTAAGATGTCTCTGCCAAAGGTCCTGAAGATCTGCATAATATAATCAGCAATAATAATTTGGAATTACAGGAAGTAATTAAGTAATGACTGGTTTCAAAATTTTTGTCTCTATTAGTCATTTAAATGCAAATAGATATGAAAATAAGGCCCCAGTTCAATCATACCAGATTATCCATTCAGAGTTCAATTGCTAGGGCTTATCTTGAATTAACTATGTGTGTATTGGTTTTACACTTCGCCAAGAGGACAACTTATATGAAAAATCGGCACACTTTACCCCACTATCCCCAGTACTGCATGTAATATGATGGTAGTGGGCAAGCACAATTACACTAGTATCAGGTGACAAAGTACTTTGTAAGGACACTGGATTAATGGCTTTTGAAAATGGGGATTTGTGACTTAAAATAAAAGACAACTAGAAGCACTCCTAGAGTGAAAACCTCCGCAAACCTGACAAACAAAAAAACAAATGGCACCGATCACATAACCTCCTGCCAACTTTGTTTGGCAGAGGTAATTATTCAAACCAGACCCAGGGTCAGACTGTAATCCGGATTACGATTACAATTATGATTACAATTAACTGTAATCACTAATTCTGATGGGCCCGTAATCGAAATCTCTAATTTTGCAGGGGCTGTTGTTATTATTTGTTGTTGTACAAGTTGTTATTATTTCACAAGTAATTCTACGATACAAAAACAATGTTTAATCATTTCACATGCTATTTTATAAATATAAATATATTCATCAATATAACTGTACCATTATAATGATATCTCCATCAAGAAACCTTAGTCTAACCAGTCGTAATCATGATTGTAATATAGATTGTAATTGTAATCGTAACCGTAATCATAAACTCTAAACCCATGTAATCGTAATCGTAATCATAAATTTTTGGAGGACTGTAATCGTACATAATCTTTAAAAAATGTATCATAATCATCGTAATCGTAATCGCACTGAGCAGGTCTGATTCAAACAATAACCAGGATTTGTACCATAAATGTCCCAGCTCAATTTTTACACAAATTAAGCGCTATTTTGGGGAATTAAAGTATTGATTTCCATCAAAAAAAAAAATGCTCATAGTCCAAACTTTTTAAAGTACTTCAGGAGAAGAGAGATACAGAGTAGTGGTATCTGAGCTGTGAAGTATATGGTAATGATTTACAGCAGCGATGTACAGACTAGTGCTATTCGAGCAATAGGCACTAGGTTAGGGGTGCATGGGCAGTGCAGTGCAGATTAGTGGTAGATAAACGGTAATGCCGGGGATTGTATAAAACAATTTGCCATATGTGCCGTGGCTGTCATGATAGCGAAAGCATGGAAGACACCACAAGCGCTGACCTCACCTTCTCTTTGGAGGACAGTGTGGGATGAACAAACTTCCTGTACAGCACACTGGAGCCCTTGGTGTAGGGGGAAAGTAGCCACACTATAATCGCTATCTTCAACTCATAGTAAAATGGAAGCCTACAAACGACAAGCAACAAAAACGTCTCTTTAAAGTCAGGCTTCATTACCTCAAACGTGAAATTGTGGTCAAAAAGCTCCAAGTTCTAAGTCCTAACTTTTAAAGAAAGGCCTTTTATGAAGTAGTCATAGGTACTTGCGGGAGAGTGAAAGAGGAAGCCCTGTGATTTGTGGAAGAATGGTCACCGACTTCATGTCAAGCACCATAGTGTCTGTTCAAATCTTTTTGATGAAAAAAAAATCAAAAATACATTCCTCTGATGCCACTGGAATTCCAAGTGTTTCCCTAATCTCGCTCTGTGATCTTTTTCTGTTCTCAAAAATCAGTATTGAGGAAAATATTTGTTGACATTGACCATCCGTAATGATGTGTGAGTACAACTGCTGTGTAACAGCAAATGTCCACCAGCATTTTATCCTAAATAGGCAGCAGCATTGCAAATGTGCATCAGCTAGGGGGTATCATTTCTCCGGAGTGAAAATGAAGTCTTATGGCTATTTAATCACTCCTCATGGGTTAGTAGTTTTCAACTTTCTTCCTCAATAGCTACCATCCTGTAGGCTTACACTCCAACGAAAGCAAAACACACCTCATTTGCCAGTTGGAGATCTTGATGAACTGCTAATTAGCCATATCAGCCAGATGTGTAATTAGGGTTGGAGTAAAAACCTACAGGACGGCAGCTCTCCAATAATGGGATTGTAGACCAGAGTAATAAGGGCACTGATTTGAGATCGTAGTCAATGAACGTCTGAGAAGACAAAATTAGGGCATAATCCGATACCATTTTTTATGATTAATATTGCAGCCCAGCAGTTGCAAAGCTTCAAAGGTGGTCTTGTCCCATGAAAACAAAAGTTAAAAAGACACTGCAAAATAACAATCTAACTTTATTTGAAGAAGCAGAGTTGCCAAGTGAATGTCTATGATACCACAAAAAAGCATAATCTGGTAAGTCAAGACAAGACACACCGTTGCTTACTAGAGCATGAATACGCCTTCCATTAAAGATTTTAGCGCACGATTATTTAAAATAACATCACATAACATAAGATGAATGGCGAGAACAGGCCATTCAGCCCAACAACACTCTCCAGTTTCTTTATACTATTGTGAATATATCCCTTCAGATACTCAATGACTCAATGGTATCTAGCTTTAAATCAAGCCTGCTCTTGAAAACCCCCAAGGTCTCTGCCTCAACAATATAGTCAGACAAGCTATTCCACATTGAAATTACTCTTTGGGTGAAGAAAAATTTTCAAATATCAGTGCTAAATTTACTTTTGGTCAACTTCCATTTGTGCACATTACATTTCCATTACTGCACATAGATAGATCTTTAATAGTGTTTTTTTAATGTGAACTCTTACACACTCATTTGTGTTTAAAGCTTAATTGCCAATTGCATACCAACCCATTACTGATGCTCAGCTACACTATAATCCCTCCTCCCTCCTTCAGTTTGTGCATCTCTAACCTTCTCTCAACTCTGCTCATCTGTAGTCCAAGCAGGACAAAGTACAAGTGCAATGCGTAACACGATACATTGCAGGTCTGGTTGTAAAGTGAGAGCCATAATTCTTTGGACAGTGGCACATTTGTTCCCCTTTATTATGTCTCTGGCAGATGCATTTTTTTCAAAAAATCTACACAAAAAATGGTTCACCGACCTTCAGAATAGATGTTGTGCTATAGCCATCACCGTTCCCTAAACCCAATTACTTCAGTTGAAGGTTAGATTTTTCTAAATATTTTGAAGGAAAGATCACGAGGATAAACAACTGAAATTTTTTCGCATCACTGTTTTGCTTATTTTTACCAAAGGGGGCCCCTGGACACTATACATGACTAAACTGATCCATAAAAAAATGACTTCGGCCAAGCTCCAAACAATTTGCTAGCACTCCAAACATTGTGCTTTTCCATGTTTTGCCCTTAATGTAAATACATTACTGCACGCAGCTCTTCCTGGAGATTTTTTCCTATTTTATATTCTTATTTTATGAAATGTATATTTGTTCAATAATATACAGTCATGGCTTTATGTGTCCCTCACAACTAATTTAATATGTTTCTGTGCACAAAATAACATCATAAGATTTAAGTACAATACAAACATATTGTTTATATTTGAACAAGCCATGATGGGTGAATGATTGAGCTGAAAATGTAAAGTGATCGTAAATCAATTCACATGTGTGGGAAATGACATTGCATGAAGGGTGGACTGAATGTTGACTTCACTAAAAAGTATCAGCTCTGGATGTGGGTCAGGGCTCTCGGTCTTACCAGGGGAGAAATATGTCAGTGATTGCTTCTGCAGTGGTGAAAAGTGCAAATATGATCCAGTACATCATCCATTTCACCTGCGGAAAGAAGGACATTAAAACTATAAAACATACGCACGTCTCTGATGCCTTTACTTCCTACATATTTATGCCATTTACTTCCTACTTCCTTTACTTTACTACATATTGCTTTTCTGTCCAGAACCTGCATCATTCATTTCAGAGTACTGGTATTATCGCTTTTCATGCTGTGATCAGTAGCAAATTCAATGTAAAAGTAATGTGCTTATATTGTGATGCTCCAACTTCAAGGACAAAAATGAGCAGCCATTTTTGGTCAGGCAAAAATGTTTTGAAGGCTGTAATCTTTACAAAAATTGTTCAGTGCACTCAGTCCCTTTCTTAGTACAGGAACAAGAGGGCTTTCTAATTTTATAGCATATAGAGCATCTATAGCTAGGTCCATAACTACTGGACATTGCCAAGGTTATGTTAATTTTTCAGTCCACTGCTGCATATTGGAATTCAAATTATCTAATGAATATAAGATCAAAGTGCAGACATTAAAGGTCAAAATCAGGTGAACAGGTTTACAGCAGGAATTTGAAAGAGCTCCCCCCATTTTTATGAGACCAAAAGTAATTAAACAATTGGCAGCTCAGCAGCACCTTGGTGAGGTTTGTGAAATTCCCTCATTATTCTATTTACCAGCAAGCAGATAAATGTTTTCTGGTTGATTTCAAGTCTGACATTTGTATTTGAAATCAGGTTGTTGTTAACTCTCAATATGGTGTCCAAAGAGCAGTTGCTGTCAGAGAAACAAGACAACTTCAGGTCAAAAATCAAAACAAACCCATCAGAGTCAACTATTTGATGCATTTTTCCAAGGAAAAAAAAAGCATTGGTGAGCTCAGGAACACCAAAAAGCTAAAAAGAACACAATTAACAATGGTGGAGAGTGACAGAAGAATTATTTACCTGATCAAGAAAAAACCCTCACTACAGTTGGTCAGATAACACCCTCAAGGAGGTAGGTGTAGCCATGTTAAATCAACAATCAACAGAAGACTTCACTTAAGTTAATTCAGAGAGTTTACCACACCACAGGTTAGCTTCAAAGACAAGAAAACCAGTTTGAGGTTTGCCGTGAAATATGGTGGAGGGAGTGGGAGTGTCATGGCTTGGACATGTATGACTGCCAGTGGAACTGCTTCCGTTGTATTTATTACCTCCGCCAATGCAGTTATGTTTTTGCCTGGGTTTGTTTGTTTGTTTGTTTGTTTGTCTGTTGGTTTCCAAAATAACTCAAAAGGTTATGGACAGATTTTGATGAAATTTTCTGAGAAGGTGGGTATTAAGTCAAGGAACAGGTGATTAAATTTTGGCATATCAAGGCCAAAGTACTGCTGAGATATACGCCAAAGTTCAAGATTTCAAGTCTTTCCAATGGGCCGGAGTTCCAATCGCCGTGCTTTTGGGTTTTGCTGCCCCTTGGCGGAGGTCTGCGCTCACTGAGTGCTTTTCTAGTTGATGAAGTGACTGCTGACAAAAGCAACAGGATGAATTCTGAACTGCACAGGGCCCTTTCATGCGCTCAGATTCAGCTGAATGCTTCAAAACTCATTGGATGGTGCTTCAGAATGTGCTGATGGGACAAGGCCTGAGGCATACTGCAAAAGCAAAATAAAACACATTCAAGGCAAAGAGGTGGAAAGTCCTGCAATGGCTAAGTAATTACCCTATCATAATCCAATTAAGCATGAATTTCACTCGGTGAATGTAAAACTCAAATGCTCCGAGAATAGGCAAGATTTTTAAAAATCGTTGGCAGCTTGGCCTGGCAGCCAATCATCAGGGACGAAGCTGCCTGGTCCAAGACTTCAGGCAGTCATCGACAGCAATGAATTTGCAGGAGAGTAATGAAAATAACAATTTAACTAATGATTCCGATACCTTGCCCAATTACTTTGGAGCCCTTTAAACTGGGGGGGGGGGGGGATAATTATTAAAAAATGTTTGAAATTCTTCAAAAATTCTTTAACAAAACCCTAAAAGCTAGGAGATGCTAGAACTCTACACTTCCCGCACAGCTTGCCATTTCAAATTCATTTTGGTGGCATTCGCAGCCAAAATACTGAAAATTGTGTCGCTGTCCAAATAGTTGAGGAAAAAGATAGAGGAACAATTCCCGCATGCTAGACTTGACCAACTGTATTCAGAGCCCGAACGTGTATCGTTGTCACTTGATGATCGTGGATGATGGTAAACAGTAAACTGTGGCAACTTTTTTGCACTCTGCTGCAGTCATCACATTATGCACTTTCAACAAGCAATTGAATTCACATATTAGAACGTCAAATCACTTTTTGTTGTTCTGTTTTCAATATTGTAGAGAGAAAGTAGTCCATTCTGTTCAAATCATTGCTGTTTAATTTCATTTGCTTTTTCCATGATGAGCAAACTTTTTTTATATTGCAGTTACATTGTATTGCATTTCCAGTTAGGGATGGCAAGAGTCCGAGAGCTAACTGTATTTGAATATTGAAAGTGAAAAGTGGAATATCGGATTATACTCACATATTCTTTCACGTCCTTCGACCTCACAGCTTTGTATGAAGAGTAGGCAGGGTACAACGTGCCAAATACTAGCCTGAAAGCATCACAAAACAACTTTATTTAATCATAAAAGGCTCACAGGTAAACTACTGTGCAACCTGAAAACAGCACTACTAGTAACACAAACCAAGTAATCTACGTGTCACCTGACATCCAATCTCATTCAACA
The DNA here is from genome assembly GCA_029721435.1 of Gymnothorax reevesii. Classification (NCBI taxonomy): domain Eukaryota; kingdom Metazoa; phylum Chordata; class Actinopteri; order Anguilliformes; family Muraenidae; genus Gymnothorax; species Gymnothorax reevesii. Next base: position 109,105,172 of record CM056579.1, read on the forward strand.
TTAGGGTATAAATATGGAAGCGGTTCACTCTCCGTATCAGGCTCTGCTCTTCTGGGAAAGATTTATACTTGATGATGGAGCATACTGTAGCTGCAGAGGTTTGCTTCCATTCAACAACTAAAGCAACAGTGAGGTCAAGCACTGATGTTTGGCATCAAACATGGCTGGCAGTCAGTTCTCCAATTGATCCCAAATGAGTTGGATGTGGCGGAGGTCAGGGCTATTTTCAGGCACAAGTTCTTCCACATCTTTTTCGACAACACTGTTTCTATAAAGGTCTTGTTATGAAAACAGGCTATAACAGTCGAGGGCCTTCTCCAAACTGAAAAACTAAAGGGAAAGCACTAAATACTAAGCCGCAACCAGGGAGTGTCCAAATACTTTAGGTCATATAGAGCTCTTCACTGTTTAAACAGAAAATTGAATGCCATAGGTTGAAGTACAGTGCGTTCCATCATGAATTATTTCTTAAATTAGGCTGTTCAAATAGATGGAATGTCTGGCTGCCGGGTTAAGGCGCCGCAATTGCGGAGCAATAGTGACTTCTGGTGTGGATTTGATCCCCGGTAGTACCAACCAGAAGTGATCGGCAGCTTTTTCGGATGCAAATTGGGAAGGGAAATTAAAAATGATTGCCTTGTTTGTTGCTCAAGCACCTCCTGTTGGCCAGCCGGGCGATTGTCAGTGAGATTCTGGGCTTGCTCATGTTCAGGTACCCTCCGCCCTCATTCTGAACTTGCATAGTTTCGACCAATGAGTATAAAGATGCAGGGGCTGACAGGAGCGTGATTCAGAGGAAAGTTGATTGGGCATTCCAAATTCGAGTGGGATTGGAGACGCCAAATTTATTTTTAAAAAAAAGGAATGTCTGCACACCTTGTATCCTTCTTTGCAGGTGATTCAAAGGTGAGTAAAATTCAAATGATTAAAGAAAATAGTGCAACACTGCCAAGTTTACTAAAACGCACCATCTTTACTGGGAACAGAAGTTTTGGTCACATGACTTTCATATAAGTTCTATTACATCACTCTCATAGAGTTTTGGTGGATGTTTCTGCAGTCATCACGCATGTAGTTCTCCCTGTTCCCAAAGGAAGAGGGTCATGCATGCTAGTGTGAATTCAAAGGAAATACTGTTTGTCGCCACAGATAAGTCTCTTTCATACCTCGCATAGCATATTGCCTTTGCATTAAGTCTCTATAATAGCATCTGGCCGCATGTTGCTCTGTCTGCATTCAGCATTCCTGCTCATCCCACTGCTTTCAGAGGAAAAGGCTACACACACTTGCTCATATTCAAAAAAAATGCTACTTGCTGGTCGCTACACATAATTCAATTCTATTCCATTCATGCTCAGATTATCTCAGCAGGTAGGTGACTGCACTCGTCTGCTCTCTTCAGAAGCGCAGGTTTAGAGGTTTCTCAGCCACCATCTGTGTCACGCCTGCTCAGACCGTCAAGAGCATCACTCGAGCAGAGTCACCGCCAGACACAAATGAATGCTGTAAAAGGTTAAAATGCAATAAAAGGTTAAATCTGATGTACATGTCCTACCTAAGAAGGATTTGAGATTTTTTAAAAATTCAAAGCACAGTGATCCAGTTTAGTGATTTCTCATCAAAAGTATCCACTATGGTAACATAAAATTACTGCTTTGCAAATTTCAAGCACTTGGCATATTCAAGTTATTAAAGTCTCATTCTCCATGGATTTACCCATGGAATGCAATATTTCCCAGATGTGTTTTTGAAGATGGGCGCAAGTCATGGATTTAACAATCCAGGTAATCCCGTGAAAACTCTAAGGGGTTTAAACCAGGTGATTTATGTGCCATTTAATAATTTTTCATTTTATTACCTAGACGTCCCAGCAGAGTTTAGATTTATGGTTTGGGTCATCGTCTCCCTTTAATACCTTGTTTCCACTATGACCACGAATCCCACGAATCGTCACAAATTGATACATTTTCAGATTTGTAAGGATTCGTGGAATTTTGCAAATTTTATGGTCCAATTTGTGACGCCGTACGAAGCATTTATGATGCAGGTACGATAGAGTTAATGATATTCGTGGGATTCGGCTTGAATTGCGCTAGTATTGTCAAGAATTGAGTAAGAATCACAAGAATCCATTACGAATACTGCACGAACATGCTTCGGTGTGTATTCTTGTGATTCGTGACGTATTCGTAGCTGATTCGTGGTCGAGCCAAGAACTCATGAATTGCGAATGAGTTAAGAATACACACAAATGTGTAAGAACCGATTAAGAATCAGTTACGGAGACTAAGAATAGACTATGAATTTGTTAAGAATCAACCACAAATTTTCCATTCGTGAACCTCTCCACAAATTTTTTGAACAGCTCAAAACTTTTGCCACGAATTCCCGACTGCTCACGAATTGCAAGAATTAATAAGAATTAAATACGATTCAGTTAAGAACTTTCCAAACTGATTATGATTCAACCACGAATAGGTTAAATTTCCCATTCATGAGGATTCCTGGGATTTATAGTTTCTTCCATTCCTAAATGAGAAATTAACAAGCAATTCTAAATTTGTGCAGTAGAGCATATAATATTTTGTTAGCCCCATAATTTTTTTAAAGGTTTTCATAAAAAGGGGGGAATGGGGACGCATTTTTTCACCAACACAAAAGAACAGGCAGCCGATATCTAAATTTGGCAAAAATATGACTAAGCCAATAGTCCTCTTGCCAGATGCATACACCTCGGTCGCCAGATGGTGCTAAATCTGTATCCGTGGCGGTTCGGAGCCGTCCAGCAGATCGTTGTTTGTCCGGATCGCATACAGACGCATAGAGGAACACTGTTGATGATCGAACCCCCCAGGATTTCTTAGATTGTTTGGATAATTTCAAATGCACAGCATGGTAAGATCACCAAGTATAAATTAGAGACAGCAGCTGTCAATGTGAAGTGACTTAAAACTGAAGGATTCTAATCTATATGCCCGGTTTTAATGCTGGAAGTTCCACGTCCCCGCATGGCGACGTCATTTCTTTACACCCAACAACATCGAGTGTCATTTGAAGCAATTTGAGAAGGACGCATGAGGCAACCCCCAAACTACATGTTGCTTGTAGGCCAGCTGATGCGAGGCCTATGGCCATCGGCTGGGCACCGCACGGCTTACGTATGAATATCTTACTTTTTAAAGACCATGTCAGACCACTTAAATGAACTAAAAAAGCCAATTGTGCATGCATGTTTGGCAGAAGAGATATGTACCTGTTAGAAAATCTAATTTTTTCCACAAAGGAGGACGGTTAGAGCCCAAAAGCTGCTAATGTAAACAAACCGGCGATTTGGCTATTCTCCGCTATTGCGCCTCTGCATATTCGTTACCCGGGGGTGTTTATCGGCAGAGAATTGCACTTAATACTCCAAAATACCCATTTTTCTGCCCAGAAGTTGATAGTTGGAGTCTTTATCCATGTACCTCTCACTTGCCAGAAGTCTCTGTCACACGAACGATGATAGAAAAGTCAATGAAAGCTAACAACAAAATTTTGCGCTTTGATATGTAATGGCAGCTCATACAAGCTGGACGGCCGACCGCCTCGGACATCGTGATGGAACGTCACGACATCTAGCGGCAGAAAGCTGAACCGCACATCTGGCAAGGTAGCTATTATGCAGGGGCCAAAATTAGCACCAGCCAATAGCCAAATACTGGTAAAATATGCTGGTGGCTGGTAGATTTGCTTCACTCGCCAGCCAAAAAAATAATGGTAACCTATTATGTGGCTGGTAAAATTAGAAAATTCACCGGCCATTTGGCTGATGGACAAAAAAGTTAATTTTGCACCCTGCAATTATGCTATGAGGCTATCGATTTATGTATTTTTGTAAGCTCAAATAATCCTTTGCGGAACACAGCAGACACAGATATCCGTGGCAATTAATCCAAAATTTTACTCCAGTTTCCAGGGCAAAAACTATTATTCCATGAGAAAACCTTAACAGAAAAGGTCCTGAGAAAATGTAAGTCATGTGATTTGTGATACAAATGCACAATTCATTTAACAGCTTTTTCTGTTAATATGATTAGATTAGCCTGTAGAACATTCTAGTTTCCATTTACATAGCTGGAAATGTACTGAAGACATTCAGGTAAATACTGTCAGCAGGAGCAAAGCCAGAACAGTCTAACCACAGTTGCATGAGCTCCAACTTGATTTTTGCTTCTATATACAGTCTTGGACTTGTGTAGTTAATTAATGCAGTCACTCCCTGATATGCTTGGACAACTTTGTCACTCAGACCATACTTGACGTAACGGTGCATAAAGGACACTGCAAAAGAGCTGTCCCGTAATTCATGCTGATAGATGCAACACTTCTCATTGCAATTGACCTTTTCTTTCAACCACCTTTCAGCAAACAGGTTTCTGACCATGATATTTGTGTACCAGTCATCAGGACTTTGGGGCCATGTGCCATCGGCACCTTATTACTCTATCATGTTACTACAGCAACTCTAAGATGTGCCGCGAATAACCACTTGCTCAGCAATACGGAGCACGCTACTTTGTCGCGTGGCGTCTACCTGTTTTACCAGGTTTGTTTTAACCAAGAGACTGTATTCAACCAAGCCTCTCAATGAGAAACAGGCCACTGAATGACAGAGAATTCTTCTGCGAAATGCAAACACCGAGGAAGTTCAATGTACGTCTTTTCACCTGCATTATATATAATTCAACTTCTTCTGCATCAAACTTCAGTTTCTCTCTCTCTGCTACATCAGCCAATTTTACAACGCACCCCCTGCCCACCACATTTAAAACTAAGCTGCTCAACCTCAGACTCTGGACCAAGGCCCAAAAAGAAGCTTTTGTTAAAAGAATAAATAAATAAATACATGAAAGAAAAGGCAGGGGAAGTATTACTTCTTTTTTTACACGTGCACACAAATACATGTGACAACAACCTCAGAGGAACGGTTCAGTCATACTGTTGCATAATTAAGAAAAGATTGAAATGTAAAATGCTCTGAGCACTGGCTGCCCTAGATTACACTTCTCAATTACATTTTGTTTGAGGTAACAATCCTGTGATGTTCAATGGCTTAACAAAAGTGTTTTTGACTATGCTGACTTCAGGCAAGAAACAGTCCAGAATCTCTTGCTATTCTGAATCATTTTGGCTCCTGGACACACATTTCATACACAGTACATACCTTTGATTGAATTTGTGCCTGGTATTAACTGCTCCGTACTCATGACCGTACTTGTTCAGTCCAGGCTGTTAAGCCACAGGACTTTAAGACTGCAGAATTTTGATCTGCTGAATGCAAAAATGTCCTCCAATTTTTAAGAGAGCAACCAGCAGAATTAGGCCATAGCAATGCATGATGTAAGTAACGCATACTGTTTCACGCTCCTCAGTCACAGCACTAAACATGTCTTCAAATTTAATCCAGTCAGTCACAATTTTCACTGCTTTAGTACCAAAATATTACTAGCATGTTGCTAAATTAATTTATCCACCTTTATGTTGGTACTGCTATAAACACACACAGAGCTTTGAAAATTTGCTCCATCCTGTTTTCCTCCATTTTTGAGTATTTGTCAGAAAAGAAACGTTTTAGATCCTCAGGTGATTCAAGACAAGCAGAACCTGAGGAAATGCAAAATACAGTTTGTGTAAGACAACTTCAATTATTGAAGGATAAAGGTCGTCCAACACATAAATCACCCGTTTCCCACAGCGTCACTGCAACTAAAAGGTTCAGAGAAATGAAGATTTTGCATTGTTAAAGAAGAATTTCAGCTCTCGTTTTGCAGAATTGTTTAAATTCTGATAGGATACTTTGTCAAAGAGAATATTTATTGAAAGCATTCAAGCATACATTGAGTTTGGCGGCATGGCTCTGTTCGAGAGATCCCTGTCCGTCCAGCGTGGAACCAAAGGCAGGGAGCTGCAATTAACCCCCCTTCCACAGAACACAGCCTATAGCAACAATGACCTCAAAAAAAAAGAGACACTGTTAGTGAACAACAGTTTAGTCATGAAAGAACAGGAATACAGAAGCTAAAAATGGACGGAAATGGCTTCTATACTTTAGCAAGCTTGACTCCGTGCCTCTCAGAATTTACGTCAAGCTCCATTTCAGCCAGCTTTTAAGGAATTTTGAGATTGAACTGGCCAGTTAAGCCCCTGCCTCAGCTCAGTAGAGTTTCAGTCAGGACATTGGCAAGGCCATTCCAACATATTAATTTTATTATTTTTTGTGCCATTCAAAGGTGGACTTGCCCTTTTGTTTTGAACCATTTCATAGCTGCATAACGGAGCAATAAAACATCCTCAGATCATCACACAACCACTGCCGTGTTTGACCATTGGTATGATGTTCTTATTGTTGAATTCTTTAAAAGCTTTACAGCAGATGTAGTGGGACCCATATCCTAAAAAGATCCACTTTTGACTCATCAGTGCAGTAAATATTATCCATAAAGGTTTAGCAACCAATGTGTATTTAGGCAAATGTAAGATGGGCTTCTATGTTCCTCTTGGTTAGCAGTAGGGATGTCCGATAATATCGGCGGACCAATATTATTGGCCAATATTTGCATAAAAATATATTATCGGAAAAGATTGTTTTCGGATTTTTCGCCGATAATGAAAACCGATAAAACAAGAGCGCTCAGAGAGCGCAGCACCATGCCAAGGCAACTCTATGCATTAGTTATTTTCGTTGGCTGATGTAGGGTATTGTTGCATTCCACCGCCAGCTGGTAGCACAACATAAAAGCACGACGATTGGAAATCTGGCCCATGGGGAAGACTAAATCTCTGCCAGCATAGCTGCATTTGAACTTTGGCTTAAATCTCAGCTGTACTTTGGCCTAGATATGCCAAAATTTAATCACTAGCATGTTATTTTAGTCGTCCTTACGCACACAGTTGTACTGGTCCAATATTTTAAAATTTGTGAAGTAGTCAAGTTGTTTCGGTGTAGGGGCATTGCCAGGATTATCTCAGGGAGAGTGTGATCCAAACTGTCGAGACAAAATTTTAAAAAATAAATATGGCACTTTTTCCATAACTTATGTTGAAGTTTTTTCTTACTTTTTCTTATTTATTGTTTACATTTGGAAAGCCTTGTTACATTTGTGAATGCATCCAGTGGGGCATAACGAGAAAAGTTGACATGATGTGTTGATTCCACGACAGGAGATATGTCATGCTACCTAAAATTAGTTTGGGTGGAAATATAGCCCCCATATATCAGTTTCGGTGGATATTGGAAATTAAGATTTGGCCAATATTGACATATCAGATATCGGCAAAAAAGCCGATATCGGACATCCCTAGTCAGCAGTGGCATTCATCTCGCTACTCTGACGTGAATAACAGTGTTTTTGGTGGAATATATTGTGGTAATGGTAGAACCACAACTGCTTTTATTTATTTATTTAACCCAGGGAAGTCCCGTTGAGATTGAAATCTCTTTTTCAAGGGAGCCCTGGGTGTTGAGGTGGGGAGGGAGAGGACAATTTGCACAGCCAATTAGATCAGGGGATGATTAGGTGGCAGGTCGAAAGAGCCAGATTGGGACTTTAGCCATGACACTGGGGAACCCCCTACTCTTATCAATAAGTGTCATAGGATCTTTAGTAACCACAGAGTTTTGACCTCAGTATAAAAACACCTCATCCGAAAGGCAGCATCTCCTTCAGTACAGTGTCCCCGTCCCTATACTGGGGCGTTGGGAAGATTGCAACCTACTGTCCACCAACACCTCTTCAGGTAGCAACTTGGTTTTCCCAGGTGGTCTCCTATCCAAGTACTAACCAAGCCCACACCTGCTTAGCTTCAGCCACATGGCCTGGAGCAGATTGAATTCTGGTCTGTGGTATCCTGACATTATCTTATGTGAAGAGGTCCTGCAGTTCCTTAGATGTTCATGCACAATCTTTTGTGACTAGTGGGATGAGTAATAGATGGAATTTCTGGTAGGCTAGCCATTACTCTTGTGGAAAATAATTCCAACTTGACCTCTGTACAGTGGTCACTTGCATAGTGCGGATAAATGCTTAAGTATACACAGGTTTTTCATCTTGGTTGTCCTGTATATACGCAACGTCATCCTCCTCTTATCTAACCCCAAGGGATCAGGGAAATTCAGGGCAATTACATCTTGATTGTTCAGGAAGATACCCTCTTTATTACTTCCAGGAATGCTGAGCATGTTGCGCATAATTCCCACAGCTGCTGCTGCATTGTAACCCGATCTTTTGGTTTCAGCATCAAGAGGGCTTGGCTGAAGGGTTAAGAGAGAGATCTTGGCCATCTCCCCGCATGTGCACAAGTGGAGCCAGCCATGGTTACCCAAATTTAATAGTTATTCGATTTTTACTTTATGAATTTTCAGTCTAATTATTACAAATTAAGATGCTTGGCATTTTTGATGAGAAAAATTCCATGACACTGGGAAGATCTACCTCTTTTCATATTTTCTGCTTTTAGAAATAATGGCTCTCACTCTCATTCATGGGAGTCCCTGAGCCTTAGAAATGAGTTATTCCACTTTTCGAACTGAGCTGTTTCAGCAACATTCTCTCATCTCCTGTGGAATTTGTTTTGATTGCCACGTAGTCTGCAGCCAGTTAAAACCTTTCAAACTACTTAAAATTGCTAAAGAGTGGAGTATTGATTCAGAGCGCAATTGATTTTCACACAGGGCATGCTGACAGTTGATAACTTTTAACTTCAATAAACAAAGTAATCATGTAAAAAGTGTATTTTGAGCTTACTCAGGTGGTTTTTGTCCAATCAAAAATTTTCGTTTGAAGGACATCTGCCCACCTGCTACTCGTTGAAGTGAAGGTGCTGGTTAGACTATTTAAGCACTGCACTGCCAGTTTGGCAATGCAGCTTCATTCTTCGTCCTGTCTGAGACTTTGCAGCTGCTCCTCTCCTGTCTAGTTTTAATCTTTAAATTAAAGATTTTTATATTTTTACTCAGCCTGTGCGTGAGGGTCCCTTCACTCGTCTTTGGGTACATAGTCCCAGTGCCCGCCAGCTTGTTGTCCTCTGCCGACGGGGGCAAAACCATGGCAGTGACATCACAGTGGGGAGATACACCCAGAATAACAAAGGAACGGATTAACTGGTCAGTCCTTCTTGCCTCTTGGCGATCACTTCACCATGTGATGTCACAAAAAAACAGATTTTGAAATGGCTTGTAATGTTTAATTGACTGCACACCTGGTGACATAATAGGCGACCTTTAAGTGTGACAAATATGCCAAACTAGAAGAAATCAAAAAGGAGGCAAAAACTTTTTTCGGCACTTTACATACGTATACAATAATGTACAGATGGAAACACAGACTTGTGGTGCTCTTGGAAAAACCGGAACAAAATGCAGATGCTGCACTCGAGTAGGACAGAGCTGAAAATACTGACTGAACTCATGATAACAGTGGCATTGATCATGTCAAACATCATGGAGTAAGACCAGAGTTACTCGGCCTTATACCACACCACCTAGAAATACTCTCAAATAATCAGACGCTTGTGCCTGCAAACAGACACACACACAGAGTCTCACACACACAGAGCTGCCTGCTTTTCTTAAAATACTACCAGTAAGAAGTAGGTCATTTGTACCACCAGCCACACTGGAGAAACTATGCCCACCCAGCCATCACATAACCTGTTTTTTAATATTGCTCAGCCATTGTGCTGATGATGTAATGTGATTGCAATGCCAGGGCAACATGGAGCGAATATTTCATGACAGCATACTGACTTCATGTTGAAACGCAACATATTGATCAGACATAATGTACAATTGGACCTCTTTAGACCCAGCTCTACCTTTAATTTTAGACAGATGGTGAACTGCTGTGGGCTAAATGTTATTTTTGTTTTTTCTTTCACAGAGAACACTGAAGCACTAAAGCACAAAAGGATGGGTTGTTAAGTCATGCTTTTCTGTGCAGATTAGCCTCAGAAGACACATCATGTGAAAACCACAAGTCTAAAATCGTCTCCTGCTCCATAATAACAGGTTTCTGTACTTCGCGTAAAGACTGAGTGACAGCATGACCCCACTCTAACAACAAAGTAGGTTGCTCCTCTGAAATTTCACTTAAACTTTCAGAAAATCAGGTTTCCTACGCTGGACTGAATTTGAGGTACCTGAGATGAATATTGTTCACGTGTCTGCAAAAAAACTCCAGTTATGGGATAATGACCAGTAAACAATGGCGCATACACTACAGAAAAAACATCTGTGGAACACACCTGTAGTTACTGAAATATTATGGCAACAATAATTAAGAGAAACAAGGCGTGCAAATGGATATGAGGTTCACAGAGCAGCAACACACAATCGTGAATCTACAGTTAGCCCTGTCGTACTAGGGATGCAAGTTCCTGCTTTTGGAATTACCTTAAGATAGCTGATATCAGCAACATCTCTAATGTAAACAAAATGAATTGGCACGTGCGCAGAACAAGCAAGAGTAACGCACGTTTCTATGATTTCTCTCACCAACGTCCGAGTACAAGTGAGGTCCTACTCAAAAATATACCGTTCCTTTGGTTGTTCTTTTACTTGTTTCTCCCCCTCGTTTTGAGGGTCTTCTTGGGGCTATATTTCTGGCTCTGCAGCGCATCTTCCCAAGTGAAAATGGCCGAGGCAAGTGCGAGAGGGCAATCCGTTTCTGAACTGAACCTCAACCTAATTTTTTGGTGAAGAATTGAAAACAGTTCAGGAGTGTGTGTGAATAATTTATGGTCTACAAGGGACAAGAAATGTAGCAAAGCAAGATACATTCAAAATAATCTGCAATCAAAATCCAGAACATGAGTGAAAAGCACAGTAATATTCTAAGTATTTCAAAATGATATGATTTTTAACAAGGAATGTTAGCTTTTTCCAAAACCGTAGAACACAGGAAATGTATTTATTGAATCCCCTGCAAACACAAGCATGCGCCTCGTCAAGCTGTCTAATGTAGTAATACAGGCCTAACTTTGGGTTACAAGTTAAAATTTATTTCAAATCCTTATGACATTTCTGCAACGTACACTCTACACCAGAGGTCTTCAACTCCGTTTCTGGAATGCAACAGCCCGAAGGTATTCACTCCAACCAAGGCAAAGGATATCCACATCACAGTTAGAGATCTTAGTGAGGTGCAAATTAGCTGAATCAGGTAAGCTGAATCAGGGTTGAAGTAAAAGCCTGAATTAGCGCTGGAGTAAAGGTCTACCGCATGGTAGCTCTCCAGGAACAGGGTTGGAGTTCTCTGCTCCACACACTAAATACACTTGGCCTACAATGGGGCGTCTATAAATCATCTCAGTTTACAAACTCCTCATAAAGGGCCTACCGACAGTTTATGGACAAACAGCAATGAAAGATATGCACATGACTTGTTTCCCAAAATACGTAGAACACATTGGCATGAGTACGAGGTACAGCCATGATAATACAAAAACTACAGGTTACCAACAGAACTACAAAAATAGATTTGTCACGTTAATCATTTAGGGGTGTCAACACAATAATGATACCTTAGCGATACCAGAATCAATATCTGGCGAGCCTCACTGAGACTAAAACAGTGAAAACATATAATGAGCGCTACTGTGCTCAATTTAACTGTAGCTGTGAATGTTTTCAGAAACGCCTGCATGGAACTCGAAATGAAGCCAACGAATGAACTGAGATTACCAAGGCCGAGTCTCATATTTTATATAAACAAAGAGGAGTCTTCTGTGCCCTCAGCTACCACATGGTGCCATCCAATGCCTTAAAATGTCCCCACCAACCACGGGAAGATTTAATGCGGGGTGCTAAGGCTAGCAGATAAGGTTTCCTGTATGAAGAGAAAACTATCTCCTCGTGAGTCATCCAGACCTCGGCGTGATTGCAATAGGTTGTGTGGCATGAACCCAGAGCAAGCACTCAACCCACCTCCGCCTTTATCTGCCATGGCTTTCGAGTGAGGATGACAGGTGCCAGTTATTTAAAGCTCAGCTCACTCTGCGGAAAAGATCCAATAGCACTAAATATATTTCTCACTGCTGAACAAGATCCTGGAGCTCATACTGGATATATACTCTCTGGACCATAAGTATTTGGACGGATTTAATTGTTCTGAATCTGTGCGCCACCACGATGGATTTTAAATGAATCAATCAAGACGTGCTTGAAGGGTAAACTGTTCACGTTTAATTTAAGGGTTATTTACGCCAAGAATAATGTTTGTCTCATGTCAGAATTATAACTACCTTCATGCGTAGTCCCCACAGTTTTAGGAGCTCAAAGTTGGACAAACTGACATAATCATGAACTAAAATCTACATTTTATTACTGAGTTGGCGATTTGCGTAATTTCACACATCTCAGAAGAAACCACCGTGAATAATGAGTCTGTTTTCTGCATACACCGGTTTTACTGTGTGAGAAAGACGATGCGCCAAGTTTCAAACTTAGTTATGAAGTGAAAACTGCATTTTGAAGCCGTTTTTGCAAGTAAAACCGGCCCAGTCTGCCTACATTGCATTGGAAAACAATGCCCGCGCATGTAGTCCGTGCATAGCACGGGTATCGGCTAATGTCATTTATAATACTTGGTTTCAAATCCTTTGCAGTCAATGAATTCCGGAGCTCTGGAACCCATAGACAACATCAGGTGCTGGGTTTCTTCCCTGATGATGCCCTGCCAGGCCTTCTCAGCAGCAGTCCTTAGTTCCTGCTTGTTTTTGGGGCATTCTGCCCTCAGTTTAGCCTTCAGCGAGTGAAAAGCATTCTCCTTCAGATTGACTTGGCCATTGTGGAACACTCCATTCCTTCGCCTTAAAAAATTGTAGGATTGGTTTTGCAGTGTGGTTGGCATCATTAGTCACCTGGACAGTGAAGCACCATTGAATAGAGCTTGAGATGGCTGGCTAAACCTGACAAGACTCGAAGGTTCATAATGGGCACGTGTGGGCTCAGACATCATCTTCAAAATGCAAGTCAGGCTCAGGATCAAGATTTACATTTGGGCCACGTCAAATAAACCCAGAATTATCTGGTTTGTTTTTCCCATAGTCAATCGATTCCTCTTAGTTTTCTACTCCTTAGTTTGCTCATTTTCATAATTAAAATGTGTACTTTAGGTAGGCAAACAGACCACATCAAGTCTCATGCAAAACTAGTGTGTTATTCCTCTTGGTTAATGCTGCAGATAATATGGCCTTTATCAAATTAACTTTAAATGAGTTTTGACATTCAAGTCAAGAGCAGCGTGATATATAGCCTATGTTTTCTGTTTGGGCTAAAAGTGACAGACATATCTTAGCAGTATATTTCCTTTGATGTTTTATAGGCCTTTTTGGCTACGATAATCACTTTGGGTCGGTAGGCATGGTTGTAGCTGTGCAGTGAATTAATCTAACTCCATGGTAAGGGGCATATTTTCACGCGATACACATACATTTGAGGACAAGATGTAATGAAAGTTAAAGAGAATCTCGTGACTTGCAGTTAAAAGTGCTGATGCGGGGTTCTGGGGCATAGTGTTTAACAAGGGGGGTATGACAACAAACATGGAAGTTTTTATACCACCATGGCAAACAACTATGGTCTTTGAACCGGAAAACTAGCTTTACTGATTGTAAAGAAAACCAGAAACCAGATAAGTGGGCAGTTATTTCTGCTGATAGCAAACATTCTGAGAGCAACAAGGGACCATATGACCAGCTTCTCTGGAAAAGACAGGGGTATATGAACCTACTTGCAAACAAATACTCTGTCTGGGAGAGCTAAAATAAGCCAACAGCAGTGCACCACAGCAAATGCAGCCCCCATACTTAGTCAGGATAAATACATTCTATTCCTGCGTTTCACAGACTCACGCACCTGACTCATCTTTCTCATCAGGTCAGCCAAAAGTTCAGATCACACTCCGTCTGTCGGTATAAGAGAGAAGCCAGGCACTGTCGACACCTCCCTATGTTTATAACTGGGGCGACTTTCACTCAAAGGAACGTGCAAAGGAAAATGCAAAGACTAATTGAACAAATCCTGCCAGAAAGCACAGTATTTCCCCAAAAATATAGCACTCTTCCCATAGGCTAAATTCAAAGTTGGGCCCGGCGGTGGCACTACAGGAAAGAGTGTAGGGTTCATAAAGTCGACGTGGGAACTTCCCAAGTCTCCGGGAAAGTACGCAGCAACTTTTACCCAATACGCTAAAGAACTGACTTATTCCATTTTTTTCAAAAGGTCTGGCCTGAAGGTGGTGCTATAAACGCGTAAAAGATGAAAAATAACCAGAATTACCGCCTCAAAGTAGTATGCCACTGCCAACGGATTAAGTTGCAGTTTACATTCATGTGTATCCAGACTGAAAATATATATGCAGTGAAAACCTAGACGGAATGTTATAAAAGGTATTAAGTGTATTTTTTGGCAAAATGGAATTTATCACTAATCTGACATGATTGCACAAATTTTCAGTCATCAGTTAGAGACTAATTTTAGTCAGGTTTACTGAAGACTCATGGACAGCTTCTTCGAGTGATGCAACAACAATCACCTGAAGCTCAATCTTGGAAATGCAACTAAAATGTAAATTTAGTGACCAAACTGCTATTACTTGAATGATGCCACCATTATAAACAACCTAATCCCCAAATCTCTATGATTCTCTACAACAAACAGCTCAGTAGTAATGGGTTAAATGCCAAGCCAATCTGCAAAGGGGGCAAGGCTATGTTGATTAACGTGACCCATTCCAGAGTCGAACAACCGAACCCCCAACCCCCCAAACTCTCAGTAACAAACAGTTAAACAGTTATGAAGGAAGAAATATCAGCCAATCAGGAAAGGGAGCAAAACGTTGCCAATTCACATCTAATTCTTTCCCCGAGTCCAACGACCCGAAACCGTACTCTCTACCACAAATCAGGAATGGGGGCAGGGTGGTAGTAAATGACACGTGATAGGACAGGGCCTGTGTCCATTAGTCGCACCGCACCTATATAATCAGCTGCACGAAAATGCACTGATAATGGTGAAATCGTTGGCTGCGGTATTAGCACTCATTGAGCTGGATAATACACTCTCAAATGATCAAACAGATTTGTTGTCATCGATCCTTTAACACAAGGAGTTCAACCACAAACGCGACAGGTTGGCTGAGCGATGTCTTCTCCATTAGAATTTGGCTTAGAACCAGAACATTCCCAAATCAATGAGGATGCATTTCTTATTCACTGGGTTGACCCCTGTCTTCATGAAACTAATAAATTATCAGGCCAACTGGCTTGTACCACCTCGCAGTCTGGTCGGAGAAGTGAAATAGGCTTTGTGACAAGTGACTCATCGGAAGTCGGAAACACTTTCTCTGAATAAGGCTCTACTCCAGAACCCAGCAATAAATTGTGTAACACATAAAGAAATGTACTTATGTAAATTCACTGGTGCTGGCGCAGGTAAAAATTAACTACATGTGGGTGGGCAGCATTTGATTTTTCTGGGGTACTGGAAATTAAAATGATTGTGCACTGTTTTTAACATCCAATTTAGCATATATTATCAAACCTTATCAGCCACCAGTATTTGTTTTATTTTGAAAACATACCAGCCCCTATCTTGACACAACCTTTGACCCCATCCAACTTAATAAAGGGACACCACTGATAATATTACAGGTGCAGGGAGCAGTCCTCCAGGAGCTTTAAAGTTTTTTAGAGCCAGCACCGCAGAGTCCCATCAGGCAGTCTAAACCTGTACCTCCACAGGTGTAGGTGCTCTCCATTTTGGGCTTTTTAGTCACTGGGACATTTCAGAGGGAACCAGGAGACAGGGTGTGCACATCACAGACCTCCATCAACAGCGCCCTCCATGAGTCCTGGATGAAATAAAATTAACTGACCACATAATGCATTAAACTCCACCAACGAACAGAACGGGTCCCAATTTAGAGATGATTCCATTCCACTGCTGGTCTACCCAACATCATCGACGCAATAACCTGCATGCACGAGAAAATAAAGGCACCCTCTCCAGATCAATTTCCAAATCTCAACCGCAAGCAATACCACTCCATAAATGTACAACTCATCCAAGACTCCCAGAACCACCTTCTAAATGTGGTCTCTTGCTTCCCAGGTGGTGAAAACAACTCCTCCATTTTGAAAAACAGACCTGTGGGTTTACATCTCAAACAAGGAGCGGCTGGAGACACGTGGCTCATTAATAAGCACTGACTATAAATTACAGGAACAGCAGGCTTCTGTCCCTATAATGACTTCTTATATTAGGGGTCTGTTGATATGCTCAGGTTCCCTGGTTAATCACTCCACTCACCAACCCACAAACTCCCCAGAAGGTGTCCTTCAGTCAGAGACATTCAAGTACTTGCACCGTTGGCATGTTGGATGCTGGATGTGTTTGGAAACAGCAGGTGGCAAGCTGCCTGACAAACTACATATGGTCTGTATGAAGAGAACAGCTGAGAAACTGTTTTAGTCTTGTAGAAACATTAGAGACCCAAGAGACTACCTCAGGCAAACTCGATCACAAATTTTTGTATTTTACAATCTTTTCAGTGTTACAGGCTTGTAGGGTAATCATGGCCCGCCGAAATGCACAAAAGACCGTGCAGCCATGCGGTGTAACATTTCTTCCACAGCCACCACAACAATCAGAGGACGTGTGTCCGGACCCAGTCCACAAACCGGACAGACTTGCTGTCCAAGTTTGAAAGCAGATACTCGCTCCATTGTAAATAAACGGTTCAAAATTGAAAAAAAAAATGGACTTAGCATGGTTAGTTGATTTATTGCTTAGGATCAATATCAAGGAAAAACGCATTTAATTGGGCAATTATTTATGAAGGGTCTGGTAGGGCTGGATAGCTTTTTCCGTCAATAAATGAAATCATCATTTAAAAACTGTATTTTGAGTTTACTTGGGTTATCTTTGACTAATATTAAAATTAGTTTGAAGTGAAATTTTGACTCACATTAACCCTCAAATTCAGCAAGGTACCAGGCTGCACATCAGGAGCAGTGTAGGGTACAGTGTCTTGCTCAAGGATACTTTGACATGCTCTCTGGAGGAGGCGGGGATCGAACTGGGAACCTTCTGGTTCCTGCTCTACCTCCTGAGCCATGCCACATGACCTTACCTCTTCAACTCAGGAAAGCAAATTCTAGGTTTTGTGGTGTGTAATGTTGCAGGGGAGATCTGAGATTTTGTGCCACAAAGTGGTTCACTTTACTGCACCAAACTTTTTTTTTTTTTCAAAATGTTGTAGGAATTAAAATTGAAATGAGTATCTGTTAAAAAATCAATAAAATTCAACATGACATATCAAACAATGCTGAATTGTTTTCGACATAAAACAGATTAAAAATAATTTACAAATTACTGCATTTAGTTTAATTTTAATTCAACATACCATCCAAACCTTTACTGATCTGGGGCTGTATCAGTGAACTACTCAAACTCGTTACCATCTCAATAAATTTTTCGGAATGTATTCAGTCAATCTGGACCACAAATTCTGATTTTCTTGTTCAAATCCAGCATGATGATAGTTAGGCGGGAGAAGGAGAGAGATCTCAGGGGCCAGATTAAAGACTGATTTGTTGTGAAGCGTTTCCAAAGCAGAGGAACGGGGATGTCAAGCAGAAACGCCATTGAATGCCTGATCCACAGAAATGTAGAACAAAAGAGATAAATAAGCACAGAGGAGTAATCCTTCACCATATTCTCATAATGTGGGAGGAGGCAGGTGTGGCATAAACCAAGAGAAAATAACAGGCCTTATTTTGTCAACCCGAAGAGTGGGGTGGTTTGGTGGCGCAGTTCTGGCATGGGTGACCAATCTTGGCATGGTCTGAGTCAACTTAGAGTAAAGGGTAGCAAATCATTTCCAAGTTATTTTGAGTGAACACGATGTAATGATGAAACATTTCCTTCCGACAGGGATTGGTCTCCTGCAGAATGACAGAGTCCCCATCTACAGGACATAAGGGGTCCCTAAATTCTAGTGTGAATCAGCCGAATGATTTGAATCAACTACAGGTATCCGTCACAGTCACCAGTTCGCAATTCAATGGATGTCTACAGCAGACATGTTTGAAAACGCACACCACCACCGCCCTAATAACTCCAAATGAAATCATTTATTTTGGGGTTATGATCTTCCACATCCATTCCTCCAATAAAGTTCCAGAGATGTGGAATCTAAGCCATTTAGCCAAAGCGCATTGAAGCTGTTTTGTGTCAGACAGCACCTTATCCCGCGTGTTATGTAGGCGTATCCTTTGACTTGTCTGCACCACTTGTCGTACCATGTTTGCGTTCTCAGTATTTAAAAAAGCATGGTTAACTAAAAAAAAAGAAAGAAAGTAAGAAAGAAACTAATCGAAACCGTGTACATTTTCAAAATGGGCCTGAGACAGGCATCAGCATCAGGCGTTTCCCCTCGTTTCATCTTGTCGCCCCAGGCAGAATATCGACAACAATGTACAATAATAGAAATTCTAATTCCAACATTCAAAGGTCCAAAGCAGAGAGAAAGGGTTAAACGAAACACACGTTTGCATTATTCAGAAAGCAAAACATATTTCAATCAGTAGCCTGGGATTCTTCATTTTGTCAGGCAGGTTTTGCATTGAAATTTAATTCCCACCCAGCCAAACATCATTAAATGCGTAGGATGACAGACTATTCTATTTTCCTTAGCCTACATAATTTATCTCCGAAATGTAGCCAATGTGGTTTGGCCTAGTAAAGAAACACTGAGAATAAATATCCCAGTGTCCAGTTTCCTTGCGAAAGACAGCGCCGATTATCATACGTCGCGTAGAGCATGCTGAGTAATTCCGTGAGTAGAAATGTGTCTTACAAATGAAAAATCATATCCCCAGTCAATTTGTTCGCCAGCACATTACGTTCCATTGGCCATGACATTGCATAAATCATTCAAGCGAATTCAACAATTACAGACCAGAGAAAAGCGCCAGCAGAAACGAATGGATGTAGGAACAATAGGATTCGAACCCACGAAAAATGAGAAGCAAAAATACAATGATAGGACATAGTACCATTAACAGGAAGATTACCACAATCAAAGACTGAAACATGCCACAACAATGCCACAGAACAGAGGTGATCATAAAATTATTAATATTATTCATTATTATTAGCTGACCTCTCCAATTCTGGTGACAGAAACCCAATAAAAACCAAACACGACTACGACTAATATAGCGGCACCAGATAAATATCTGCTGGTCATAGACAAGGATCTCGGGGCAGCTCGTTCTACACCCAGACTCGTCGCGTCGCAAATGGTTGTTTTTTTTAACATCTAATCTAAGTCATGTCCATTGCATAGCGGAGGTAGCTACTCTCGATTTAATAGTATTGCTAACGAATTGAGAGAAAATGAATTGCTGGGGAACAGAGACAACGCGTAAATAACTTACACCACAAGTCTGGAGATAATCCAGGAGACCATGTCGCTGAGAGGGGCAGACTGAGCGTGCTGTAGGCAGGGAGGAGTTCCCAATATTTCTGCATGAATCGAGAAACAAGCAGTTCTTGCTCAAGTGAATTGACAGTTCTCCGAGCTCAGGCATCGCACTCGGAGCACAACCGCCAGAGGGAGCCCTGACGCCGCAGTAAAGCAAACAAACAAAAACAGGTGCGTTCTTCCTGTTTCATTCCCAGTTAACCACCGGCATCCAATACATTCCAGGGTCCTGTTGAAGATATCATGGTAGAAGAAATACACCTTTAGGGCTTAGTTTCAGTTAGGCACGATCGCGGTTAATCCGGAGGAGGTCACGTGATTCCTTGAACTCGATTGCAGCGTCCTCTGAGTCTTCAATTTAAAAAGCACCATCATGTGCAGCTATCCCTGAATTAGACGTCATTGCAATGGTCGTTACAGACATCCGCTAGAGGTCGCCGTAGAAAACTTAATGCTACCTCATCTAACTCAGGTTTTGTCCAAACACCCACCTTAAGCTCTATGCCAAGTGTGCACTATGATGACATGTGAGACTAGCGGTCCGAAATTTCGGACCTCATTACAATCAAAAATTGTCACTTACAAATTTCAGAACAAAATTGGGACAGACTTCTACACACGAGTCCTTTGACAGCGACGCTCATTCTTACGTCACTCCTATCTTCCTTTCCATCTTTCCTGGAATCGTGTATATGTCATGTTAGCACTGGATTTATGGATAATAATAATCAGCTGAGTGTGGTTTGTTGCAGACTTGCTGGTTGAGCACATCTGGGGTGCATTGGAGGGACTCATGAGCATCCCTTTCGAACAACAGTTGAAGTATGGGACACCATGCAATCTTACGTAATTGGAATTTTAATTTATATGGCAAAAACACACTATAGTATCATAGTGCTGTGTAATGTTCATTTGAATAAAATATCTTATGCACGTAGAAACATTATTTGTGACCTTCTGGGAGCATTCATATACAAATCGCTGTCAAACACTGAAGTTATGACATGAGGTTTCTCCCAGACTGTCTGGGTGGATTAGCCTGCTGATCTGCAGCAGGCATTGTCCATATTAAAAATTTGTTTCTGGTTTAAACTCAGTTCAGTTGAATGAATGAATGAATTGTTATGGCCCCAATTTGTTATGACATTTATGACAGCAAGGGATGACAGACAACATTTTAAAACTCAAACAGATTTAATAAAACAAAGACCAACACAAACCCACAATTTATACTACTGACCAAGATTGATAATATACAAGAAAAAAAATATTTACAGTCCCTTGAGATCGGGTTGCTTGGTGATGTTCCAGGTGAGGAAAATGCTCCAACACAGGCAAAAATCCACAAAAAGCTTCACAGGTCTTGAAAAGAGTGACAGGTCTGGTCAAATGTATCCTTCTCCTTGCAATTTCTCCTACTACTTTACTCTCTCAATTTCTCTCCTTATATACTCTTTTGCAGCCCCCTCCCAGCTTTTAGACTTTTTTTATTCTCTGGGAACGTCTCAGACATGCCCAGGTCATGACCAAACTTCGCTCCAGACTGGGCTTAACGCTAAAAAGGTCAATACTGCTATCCAGTGGCTTCTTTCCACATTACAGAATGAATGAATGAATGAGTTTTTTGTCATTGTTACAGAATACCAACAAGATTGGTTTGGGGAGAAAGTGCTCCGGGCCGCGGCAACGTGCGTCGTGCCGCCAACTCCACTTTCTTCTTGAAAAATTAAAGGTTAAACATATTGATGACATCAGACATAATATACACATCAGGTTTATAACATGACACGCAAGAACGCGTAGGAATTTTTTTAGGGAAATTGGGGGGGGGGGGGGGGGGTAAGAGAGGTGTGGGAAGAAGGGATTAAATGCAGGAGGCAGCCTTGGCAGAGTCCAGAGTCCTTATCAAGGGCAGAATGTTCTGTCCGTGTGAGACTGAGGCAGACAGAGGGGAGACGCGGGGGGGGGGGGGCAATTTCGGGTGGAACAAGCAATTTTGATTGATCCGCTATTCATTTTGTAAATTTTTTACTTCACTTTTCAGGGCCTCCAGTTCTCCCACCAGTTCTCCCATCAGTTCTCCCGTCCTCTCTTGTCTCTTGCCCAAATTCACAGTGAAACACACAAACTCCCCACACTGACACAAAACAGCGTCCATCTTTCTGTGCCTTTCTGCAGATGATCCCAGAGTCTTTTTGAGCAACTCACCATTCTCCGATACTCCCCTGAAGCACGCCATAATAATTTTGGTGCTAGGCAGCGTGTGGGCCATTTTTCTCGCTCCCAGCTCGCGTACTTTGCTGTAGATCAGAGCAACTCCCATGCCAATTAGGAGAAATCCTGTCACCATAAATCCAAAAAGATAAACATCCTCCACGTCTTCAAGGGATAGTGCCGCCAGACAAAGAACTTGCCATCTTGACCACGCGTCCCGAACGTAGCCAGCAGCAAAAGTCCCATCCGGGCAGCGCGGTTCACCAGGTGCTCCGCTTCTCGGTGAAAAACATTTTGTCAATTTCATTCAGGGACCAGCTAATTAAATCCATCTTTACTTGAAGAGCCTCAGAAGCAGACGGAAAGTCCAAAAAAAAGGAAAGAGGGGGTAACACGACAAAACAGAACAAAGAAAGAAGACACAGGCAGGAGCAGAGAAAGAGTGCGACTGCTCTCCTCAGAAGCCGGAAGAAGAAGCTAAACCTGTTTGTGGTCAAATAAGTATCATGATAAATTAATGCACACAGAAGAATTCACAAATGTACTTAGGGATTTACGTATATATGACTCCCACCACAAAAAATATTTTTCACTTCATGCAAAATATTTATTGTTGAATATGAATGCAAGAAAAATCTACATTTATAAAAAAATTTAATATGTATTTCTGATGCACTCTCAAATTTGTTTTGCTTTTTTAATGTGTAATATAAATCCACAAATTCATGTATTTTAAAATATTTGCATTTTTTCATCAAAAACACATTTGGATGTTGTTACATTTATGCATAGTACCTTTCAGAATTTTTTGGTATACTTAGTGAATATGAATATGTTTATTCTCTCAGCCTTCCACTCAATATATTCACAAAAAATTCTTCCTTTTAGTTAAAATTGAATAGTTGAAGAAAGAAAAATTAATTTTAAATATTTCTTAAGAAAACTCATGGTCAAATTCTAACTACAATTTGATTCCAATTTTCACTTTTACCGCAGGTATTTTTTAAAGTTGCCAGCATCTGCCAGCATTTTTGATAATATTCACAGATCTTTTTAGACCTATATTTATCAAAAGATCTGTTACTGTGCCTCTCCAGTATATAACAGTGAAAACGTTGATAACTGCAATATCATCCAGGTAATGAGTTAAGAAATGTCGGTTTTCATGAAGTTGCTGGATCAGCTGACGGAGGTGCTGGGAATATTCGCCCAGTATGTGGGAGAACAACAGAATGCTATACACGTACACAAACTGGATGATCATGTCACAGAGGACATCACTGATCAGGTTCTGGAACACCACGGGGACATTAGTGAGCCCAAATAGCATCAGCAAGTATTCATAGTGGCAGGAAGGGGTGTCAAACACCATCTTCCATTTATCTGATTCCTTAATCCAGACCAAGTGGTAGGCATTGCGTAGGTCAAACATGGTGAATAGTGGCTCCCATTGTGGTTGGAGAAGGCTGAATCCATGAGAGTAAGCAGGTAGTGGGTTTTGATTGTTATGGCATTCAGACCTTTGCGGTCCATGCGTGGGTGAAGGGAATCGTCTTTTTAGACACGATAAAGAAACTGGCACCAGCTAGTGAAATTGAAAATTGGATGATGCTGGAAGCCAGGGTGTTATCCATTTTTCTGGATTCTGGTGCTGACAGGGAGTACAGCCTGCCCTTAAGGTTGCAACGTTCCTGGGAGGAGAACAATGACACAGTCATATGGGTAATATGAAGAAAGTGACTTAGCAGGGGATTTGCAGAAGGCATGACAGAGGTTGTGGTAAACAGAGGGGACTCCTTAAAGGTCTGGCGACTCCCTGGGGTGGGAAGGAAGAGGTTCTTCTGGGCTGGAAGGCAACCACAAACAAGACATTGCGCAGCAAGGACTCCATTCCATTATAGGGCCACCAGCCCAGTTATTGCAGGCATTTTGCTTTTCCAGCTATATACTCCCAAACACTACAGGGGCGTTTGGTGACTTTGTCAGATAGCAGACAGTAGTCTCAAATTGGTTGCCCGAGATCCTCATCTGCACTGGACTGATGGCTTCAATGATGTCTGGGGGTACCATTCCTGTAAGGACCTGCGGCCAGATAGGCATTGGCAGGAGAGAAATCGGGCACCACTAACTGCCTGGTGAGGGACAGATGTATGGAATTGCTTCTGTTCTTGAATCAATTAAAGCCTTAGCAGGGTATTGGCAGCCTTGTCAGAAGAGTTGAAGAAAGAAGAAGGGGCCGGAGGAAGAGATGGAGGCTGAGGAATGCACCTCTATCCCCTGGACAGCTTGGGGTTGTCAGACTGGGCAGTTCGTGATCAAAAGTTTAGCTGCACCAGCAGAGACTGGGGTTGATGCAGTGTTGTCACTCAGGTGGGTTGAGGTGGCTGAATGGTCCACAAGCATGGACTCCGATGGAGGTGGGTGGCAGGGTGATCAAGTGGATGAACTGGCAGGCCCTGAAGGAGGGCCCTGGAGACTAGCTCGAAGATCCACTCAGAGTTTCTGGAGATAAATGTCAATCCTGAGGGCAAGGTCAATTAACCCATCAGAGTCAGTTGGTCGGATGCACATAGTCAGCTCAGATTTTATTCGGTCAACCAGGCCATGCAGGAAGGTGTCATACAGCACCTGCAGATCCCAATGGGAGAGCATAAGCAGGGTGCAGAATTCAATGGAATAGGCTGATGCATTTCCCTGGAGTATGAGGTGTGATAGTGCAAACTGCCACCTGGTCGTCCCGAGCTTCAGGGCATGTTTCAGGTCTCTGGCGGGAGCCTAGGACAGACCCTGTAAAGCAGTGCATGGCTGTAGCACATGTAAAATGTCGCAACAACAGCTTGCAATAAGAGATGACGAAATAAAATTGACTTCTTAATCATTTATGCCACTTGGATAGCCAGCTGTATTCGAGAGGGTGAGTATATCATTTAATTTAAAAAATATTTATTTGCTAGTCTTTTATTTTGAAAAACTATACCGGAAGTTTTTAGTTGTAACCTGAAGCAATTGTTGGCTTAATCAGTATCTTTGGTTTTGTCTTGAAATTCATCAATGGTTCTGTGAGGCAGAGCCCAGCGAAATCTGCTAGATAGCTGTAGCTAGCTTATTTCTCTCTTGCTAAACTAACAAGACTTGCTCATTTCAAAGCCTTGGTATGGGATTATTTGGACGAACTCAAGAAAAGCCACCGAAAGATCTGGTAGGAGAGCCAGTTGATGCTTAGCTGGTTTAGCGCTCCTTATTTTAGTTGTTTTGTTTACAAGCTAGCGAACGTTAGTTTACTGCGCTCGCCAGCTAGACGTTTTATTCAGACTGGCTGTCATGTTAGCTGTCAGCTGACTGAACACTACTCTAATTGGTTGTGGAAGTGTATTTTTTCACTGCTAAAACCGCTTGCGATCTTGCACTGCATATCGTGACTATGCCTATTGCAGCTGTCACGAACCCGCTTACAATAACGTCATAAAATTTCTTTCACTGTGGAAATTTCTCATCCCGAATAGATGTGATCACACAACCTTGAATTTAGGAGTAATAAACCATCTCTTAATTTAAATCAGCAGATTTGACAAGAGTAGTAAATAAGTTATAGCTACTGCCTCGCTAAAAAAAAGTTTCCGCCTGTTTCTAAGAGCCAGTTTTATGAGAATCTGGTAGATTTCTATTAGAGGCAAATACAAGCATTCAAAAACCTTATTTTGGTGATTTTGGCATTTTGTCTGTGGCCCTTTTTAAGGATAGAAGTTGTGATTTTCGTTTGTTTCTAACATAAATCTATCAACAAAAAAAATTGCGGACAAATCTGAAGGGGATATGAATCACCGCCTGCCTGTTTCTTATAAAAACTGGCTCTTAAATAAATACATAGGACCCTATGATTGAGTCATTACCGTCATGTTTCAGCTGACCACAATTCTTTTAACTCTGACTAATACAGAGAGTACCTTCTCATTTCTTTAATAACTGCGTTGCAAGACTTATCCCATGGTTGAGGAGAACATGCCATGGTTGTCTCAAGGGGGCTTAGGTTTGGCCTGCATCAAACTAAGGAAACAACTTAGAGGATTGCTGAACTAACCGGAATTGGGTTAAGTCCAACCGTCCAACGCATTATTAAAACCTGGAAGCACAATGATAAACCGTCAACTTCGTGGAAGAACTCATGAATGATTGAGATCGCAGATCACAGAAACGCTTGGTGAGGTCTCACTGTAAAAAAATTGACAGTTGGCTGTGTTAAACTGTGAAAGTAGGAGCATTTCTATACACACAATGCAACAACAACTTAAAGAATTGGGACTAAACAGCTGCAAGGCCAAAAGAAAACCAGACTTTTGCGAAATTGATCGGAGAAAAACAACTTCAATTCGCTAAGGAGCATAAAGGGACAATTGACATACATTGACTAGCCTGCATGCTAAAAACTGCAATACACAGCAGGGGATGATGCACTGTGTTGTGTCATGTTCCTTATGCAAATATTATCAACATTCAACATAGCCCTGATGCATCAAGGAGCCTTGGGTGCCCAAAATCCAGTTGCTGGTTCATAGTTTATCCCTCCGTGGACCACTGTGTTTAGGGACTCACATCTGCTGACAAGGAGCACCCCAGAAGTCTTTCCACTTCTAAGATACTCAAACCCACTTGTCGGGCCATAAAGATTTGGCCCTTGTCAAAGTCATTCAGTTCTCATTTTTCCCTCATCCAACATGTTGAACACAAGAATGGACCGTTCACTTACCATTCAGGATCAGTCTGCAGACCTTGACATGTGCTATTGTCATGAGATAAGCAACACTATTCACTGAAACTGAGTGGTTTTAATGTTTTGACTCATTTGTATATATACATGTTGGAAAGGCCCAGTTAGCACTTCTGTAAATTGTTTAAAGTTCTGCATAATCTAGTGAGTTTTCTGCATAATCAAAGCATTTTTTCGCATAATATTTTCAAAAATTCCAGCATGATTTTTCATTTTTTTCTCCGCACCCTTTTAGATGCTCTATGATGTGAGCTTAGGGGCCCCTAATCTGACACTCAGTTTGAATTCTGCAGCACTCATGGGAAATTAATTTGAGAGCTGCACAATTCTATTTCTTGGCCATGGCAGCCATCTTGCAGCGGTGTCAATTGCTAAAGAACTGAACCGAATGCAGTTGAATAGAACCGTGTGACCATGTTGCATGGGACTGAAATGTCCTAACTGTGAGTCCTTTCTCGGTGTGTTCTTGGGCGATGCACTTTACTCCCGTGGAGCCTCACTCCACCCAGGTGTATAATTGGGCAAATTCTTAGGGAAGCCTTCAAGAGCTGGGGGGGGGGGGGGGGGGGGTAACCTGCTTTGGACTTCCATCCCATCCAGGGAGAGTTGCAATATTCCTAGTTACTTCATGTTACTGCACTCGGGGTTCAGCATTGGGCTGATGAACTATTAAGGACAGACTTTACCCTCTCTCTCAAATTAGAAACCAACTTCCATCTACAGAACGGCTTGTGTTTCTGTGTAGATATTGATGGGTGAACAGAGGATGCGTTGAAGTTCTCGTGTTTTACATTGAAGTGAACGCCTTGCTTTCTATAGCTATCTGATATTTTTATTACTTGTTTTAGCAATTCCCATTTTATTAATGTAATTTTATAGCATTTTGGGCGTTGACATTGGGTTTAAAACTAAATATTATATTGACATAGGATTAAATGTCTATCATTAATTTTACATATAAATGAAAGTACTACCTTGACTCTGCATGAATGTAGTCATGGAGAAAATTGCCTCCTAGTAAATTACTCTGTATGTCTGGAGATATGACTCATGTGATACGTGACATGTGCCTCCTGCCTTTGTAGATCAATGAGTGGTCACTTAAGATCAGGAAGGAGATGCGAGTAATTGACAGGCAAATTCGAGGTAAGTTATGGTGAAGTTATGATTGGAAATACTATATTTGCTGCACACAAATTTTATTAATATCCCTGCCACCACCACTGATCCTTCATGTCAGCAGAATGACATGAGCAGTTTTTTTGGGAATCGCACAAAGTTGTGCATGCATTCCTGGTGCTTACTGGGCAAATCTGATTCTTTTGTGTGACCCTATACCTTTCCTGTTGCTCCATTACCAGGTGAAACGTTACATTTACATTTTCAAATACAATAACTAACAGTTTTGCTGTCAATCATATCACACTTCAGTGAACGACAAATCGGTTCACTGGGCCAATCAGTTTTTCAGGCGGACAAGTAAAAACGAAAAATCAGTTGCCCGTGGGACAACCACGTTTTTTCTATGGTACATTCCTATCAAAAATCGCCAACCAATAGAATGCCAGGTTCCGTGTTGACCAATCAAATTATCGCTGCCTCGCTGCAGGCCCATTCGTTTAACTTCATACAGTGTACCATGGGGGCGGTGACACTTACACAGACCCACTCCAAAAATACCGTAGAATCTGTGGCTATGCTGCAAATGCGCGACCGCTTTTGGAACTGTGTTACTCTGTAGATTGTGTAGCCATCTTGCTAGCTTGCTAACTTTAAGTAAGGAGTATCTCTGTAAATAATCGTCATAATTAACCGGTGTCATTTGTTTTGGCCCTAACTTCACTAGCTAGTTTGCAGTACCAGTGATTGCTTTTGAGCTAGCTTGCTAGCTTTTTGTCCGTTTTTTGCATATAGCGGAATTTGCTCTTGACGGACAAAATGAGCTGGTCCAGTTAAATACGTAATATTCTGGTTTTACTGTGTCTGTACTTTAGTATCCATTAATCCTGGCAGCAGTTTAAGGGGAAAGACTCTCCACAAGGCAGCTATATATGTATAAAATGTGAAAATTGCTAAAGTGGAGCCAGGGTAACTTTAGGGACTTAACAGTTAGGTTAACTGTTTTTTAAATAGGCTTACTGTGGCAGGCGCTGCACATGCATACAAGTGCCTATAACGAGATGTTCTTGAACGTATTGTTCTTCTTTAGAGAGGTAATGTATATATCTGGGGGTTGAAACAAATAAAATAGAAAATGACAGAATTGTGATGCTGTTCTGTGGAATGTCAAATATTACCAGAAATACTGAAAGTGTTTTGCCCGCCAGGGGTATGCAGAAACCACGTGACTGAAAACTATGAATGACGATAATTGGAAAACGTGTAAATAAAGGAAAATGATTGAGAACTCGCCAGGACTACCAATTCTTGTCATAAAGGGACGTTTGTGGGGTGTACTCTTACCGGCTCAATATTACCTGAGGTGAATTTATTGATCAACGACACAGCATCAGAGTAATTTCGCAGTGCCACTATGCGGATTCACCAGTGCCTAGCTAGGGGCAGGGCAAGGGCCAGCCTACTTACTCACTTGGACCGAACGCTGCATCATCACGCTACATGGCTGCCTTATTTTTCACAAACAAGGCAACTTATTTGTGAAATGTGATTCCTTGTTGTCTGGACTCAACCGTTTGCCAGTTTTTACAATCATAGGCAGCACAAAGTTGAGGCATTTTCAGTCAGTTTATGCTGACCAGTTGTTCCACAGAACTCCTCAATATGGCGGCGGTTAAGACCTATCCGGAATGAGCCAATTAGAGATCTAGTTTTTTTACCCCTCAGCCCTCAAGGCTGACGGGGTATTGCTATCCTTCGTGCGGTTGGGCGAGCGGACGTCTCCATAAACTTCGACATCAGGCTGAGGGGTATTCCGTTTATTGCACGCCTATTTTTTTATATATCTATAGGGCCTGCAGTGAGGCAGCGATAATTTCATTGGTCAACACAGAACCTGGCATTCTATTGGTTGGCGAATTTTGATTGGAATGTACTGCAGAACCATTCCGGACAACCACCATTCCAGACGGGCAACTGAATTCATTGAAGAGCTTGTCCGCGGACAACCAGTCAAAAAATTGATTTGTAGTTCACTGCACTTCTTGTGATCATCTCTGGTGCATAGAGTGGGGCACTTATTGATGTTAGTCACTTTATGACCTTTGCTGTGGCGCTACCCCTAGGCTAAACATTTAATTTTTAAAAACTTTAGTAACTTGACAGTTTTTAAGGTAATTGCATGAAATGTCTTGTGGTCATTCCTGGTGCTTGGATGATGAACCCTATATATATATATATATATATATATATATATATATATATATATATATATATATATATATATATATATATATATATATATATATACCATCTGTTACTTTTCTTGGTGTATAGAGGTGATGTTGGTGCCCCAGTGCCCAGTGGCCTTCCCTGTTGCAACGCCACTGGACCAAACTTTTCGTTTTTAAAAGAGTGATCATCGGCACTAGTCGGGTGGACAAATCTATTTATCGCCGCGACAGTCGGGCAAATTTGTCTATAACACTACCGTGGTGTGGGCAGCTCTGATAAGTCACACGACAGAGTAAATGGGTAAACAAGTGTATGCATTACATTGTTTTTTGAATTGGTTTGAATCGTTTACTTCTATCTAACGTATACTTGCTATGCCTTTGTTCTCTTGTTAGTAACTTTGTGTGTATTTGTATCTCAGACATCCAAAGGGAACAAGAAAAAGTGAAGCGGTCCATAAAAACTGCTGCCAAATCGGGCCAGAGGGACGTGTGCGTGGTTCTTGCCAAAGAGATGGTTCAGTCGAAACGGGCCGTAAATAAGCTGTACACATCCAAGGCCCACATGAACTCTGTTTTGCTCAGCATGAAGAACCAGCTGGGTGAGTGTGAGGGTGTGGGTCTGGGAGTGGATTTATGCCGTTCAAAATAAAAGTAGTGTTCTTGCGGGACTTCTTTGGCTTGCATAATTTCTTTCTATAAGCATGTAGTGCATGAAATGAACTGCGCTGTGTTGTGCGGCTGTTTTGTGTCTCCACACGCAGCCGCACTGCATGTCGCTGGCTCTCTGCAGAAGAGCACAGACGTCATGAAGGCCATGCAAAACCTGGTGAAAATTCCAGAGATCCAGGCCACCATGAGGGAGCTCTCGAAGGAGATGATGAAGGTCAGAGCTGTGCCATCGCCGATCTTGCCTTGATGGGACACTGACTGGCTGGTTTCCAGACCAGTGAGATTAATTGGGATTTACGGGTGGGCTTGATGCTATTGTGCTACTTGCTACATATACTGAGCAACCAAAGAAAGGTAAGTTAATACAAGACTGACCGGAAACTGAGAATGTGTGTAATTTATAGAAATATCTTATCTATTTTTAGCACATGCACATTTATGCTGTCTTCCAACATGTCTTTGTTTTGCGGTCACTTCAACTGGGTGACCATGCGAGTACATTAGCTAATTTGTTAAATTGCGTTTCTTTTGTTGCTCAGTATTAGTGAGAAAGGGATGGTTAGGAATATTTGGTGCTGATGTTGTTGGGGGTAGAAATTTTTGTTCAAAATTACAGTTATCGACATCTGCATTAAAAATTAATTTATTGAATTCAGATATGTTTTTATTTGAGGAATTAATTAGCGTATATTTGCAGATCAGTTTCATGTTTGCAAAACATTTTGTCAGTGAACAAAGTTTATTTTTTCTGTTTCTGTAGGTTGTTTTATATTTATTGATTACACAGTTAAACATAGATTGTGGATGTGTTTATGCAAATAATTTTGAGACAAATTTACCTCCAAGTTATCTGTATGACTTAAAACTGCTTATATTTCACCAGAACTGTGAACAAAAACGTGAGTATAGTGTTCCGATATTTTTTTATTTTATTTATTATTTATTCTCTGTGAGTCGGGGACTAAGGCAAGTCACTGGCTCTCTCGTTCAACATAAGTGATCTCATTTTAGCTCGTGGTGGGAATATTACTCCCAATATGACCCATTTATAATTGCATATATATGAGAAATTTATCCACCCATGAACTAACCAGTTTATTCTTGGTGACTATGGCAGGGAGCCTATTGCAAAAATAGTCGGTGGGAGGCAGGAACACATTTTGGACAGTGTACCAATCATTGCAGGAAATGTGGCTCATCTATGGGAACAGATCTGCTGAGGAAACTCATGCAAACACACTGGGAAAACATGCGAACACCTCACAACATTTAAACCCACAGTGGTCTTGCAGTGAGGCAACAGCATTGTCCAATAAGCAACAAAAAGCAACTTCGCAGTCTGCTGAAAATGGAAAATAAGTGGTGAAGGTTTATGATCTATGGGGAAGATTAGTGTGATGTAATGATGTAATTATCACCATGGAGATGCGCCATATTGGCTATAAACAAAACCGCTGGCGGTGTTGAACATTGAAATGTTAGTTACAGAATAGTCACTTCGCAATGATTCTACATGTGTTTGGGACGTGTAGCTGCGAGAGAGTGATCGACAACAGTTGACGGAAGGTGGGACGGTGCTTTGAAGCGGAGTGTAACCACTAGAGTCTCGGGGAGACCTGCAAATTCTTCCGATGGCTCACGAATGTGGTGTTTGAATTTTTGCTTGTGCTGATCCAAGGGCTGTTGCTGCAACGTTATGACACATTATAACAGAAGTGATGAAATTCCTGATCTTCCCCACAGGCTGGAATAATTGAGGAGATGTTAGAGGACACTTTTGAGGGCATGGAGGATGAGGAGGAGATGGAGGAGGCGGCGGAGGAGGAGGTAGACAGGATCCTGTTTGAGATCACAGCAGGTGAGTGATCTCCCCACGGGAGGTGTCTGCTCTGCTACATTTCTTGGCTCTGCCACACATTATGCATACAGCTGTCACTTCCCCAAGTAGGAAACGGCTCCCTCGCAGTTTCAGGAGTTGCTGCGAGCTCCATAAACTCTACAAGAGGGGGAGTTTTCTTCTGCATAGTGCGGGTTTGAAAAATCGTAGTGTGCAGTTGAGGCAGAGGACTGTTATAAAAGCCGCTGTACTCATCTTGACGTCTCACTTTCCTAATCTGCACCTTATTAGGTTGCCCAAAGGGCCTACCTACTTGGTTTACCCTGGTTTCCCATCTGTGTTGGCACTAGCATCGCGCCTTTTTGTGCGGACAAGATCTCAACAACGCTTCGTGCAACGGCTTCATACTTTCGGAGCATATACTAATGTCTAGTTGTGCAGCCACCATGTTAAGCTCAACTGGGTCAAAGGTCACTGAATAAATGCACCCACGTCGTGCAATCTGTTTTCGTGGTGGCGTTCCTACTTCGCTCACGGAGCGTAATCGAGAACCGTTTGCATGATCTCAACAAAACTTTGCATACTTACTAGTCAGGGGTGCGTTTCCCGTAATCACAGATGCTAACTGACATAGTTGGACCCATTGAATGTGAATGGACGAACTATGTGAGTAGCTGACTTAGTTAGCAACTATGCTTTTGGGAAATGCGCTCCTGGTCCTGAGGTGGTGCCTTTTGGTATGTGCCTGTCTGTCCGTCTGGACGTCATCAATTTTTGTGCGGAGCATAACTCCGCAACCGTTTGCATGATCTTAATGACACTCAGCATACTTACTACTCAGGTCCTGCTGTGGTGCCTTTTGGTATGTGCCTGTCTGTCTGTCCGTCTGTGCGGTGGGTTAGGCTGGGAGGGGGGGCTGGAGGGTAGACGTACGGTCTTACGAGTAAAAAGACATTCTAGTTTTTTTTGTTTTTTTTTTTTGCTCTGCGAGAAATGACTTTCTCTAGGTTGTTTGGCGTTGGCGTAGTGCTGCCTGAGGTGCCAAAAAGATAAGGTGCTCTCTCCTGATCCAGGTGCACTTGGGAAAGCCCCCAGTAAAGTGACAGATGCACTTCCAGAGGTTGTGGCTGAGGGAGCGACGGCAGCATCTGGGGACGAGGCCGAGGAAGACCTGGAGGAGATGCAGTCGAGACTGGAGGCCCTGCGGAGTTAAGAGGGCTGTGACATCACTCCTGTGCAGATTCACACTCGGAGAGGCCTCAGTTTGCCTGTCTTTTCGTGCGATGGTTCAAAGTGTGCACTGCCTTCACACTATGCGTGCACTTGGAACCAGTTTTATAATCTCTTATTTGAAGTATGCTCCACTTCCAAAAATGCACATTGAAAACAATGTCAAAGGATAGTAAATATGACGGGGAAATTACATGTGTCGGATATCATATTTTACCATATTGGCATCTTTTTTTGTCAAGTCCCACAAATACAGAGTATAGGGAAGATTACAATTTAAGGGCATGATTTGTGGCCACTTGACAGAGTAGAGCTGAAGTCACATTCATTTACCTACAAATTACCGATTTCTCAAAAGCCTTCTTTGAAATGGATGTTGTGGTTTATGAATCTGTCTTGTTGTATGAGTTTTTACTTTCTGTTTTGCCAGATTTAGCTGTTTTTTTCTGAACCCTAAAACTCCGTTCATCTTCACAATATAAATTCAATTCACTATGTAACTGCATGGTAAAGACTGAAAATACTGTGTATTAGGTTCTTGTTTTAAAAGTATGTTTTTGTTTCAGAGATCAAATGCATTGTGTATCGTAATAATTAGGAGTGCGCAATCATTTCAGTCCAAGGCTTTTCAAATTTGCTGTCCACAAACATGCAATAGCCAGTTAACCTCGTCTGCTAATTAATAATTAATTACTGTGTAAAATGACCGTAAGCTCTCGTTGTTCTGAGGAAGCTATGATCTGCAATTTCTCTGTACATGTACTGAGATTTGTGAAAATACGAATAAGCTTTGCTTAAAGGATCAGTGTGTAAGATTTAGAGTCATCTAGTGGTCAGATTATGGATTGCAACCAACTGACAATTCCTTTTCTCAGAAAACCTCCCGTGGCGCAAAACTTGCGAAAACGCGAAAGGCGCGCTCTCGTGTCAGTGCTTCATTCATTTACTTTTTTCCCGTTCTGGGCTACTGTAGAAAAAATGGCAGCGTAACATTGCACACAGAGGTGGACCCGCTCCCATGTAGGTTTAAAGGGCATATTCTAAGTGAAATGAAACTCAAAGGTTATTGTTTTCACATGATTATACACTGCTAAACAAGAGCAGTCAGAGACCGCATTATACGCCCGTCACGCCACAGTTTGATGGGAAGGTACATCTTCACTTTGTCTCAGTTTGTTTGCCTCAGCACGTTTTTTTTTAGCTTCTCTCTTTCGAATGTCTTCATTCTATCGCCTTACTTTGTGTACTCTTTTTGTCGATTTCGGGGCATGAAAGGGTTAATTTTGAGAAAGAGGGTGATCCAATCAGGCTGATTTCTGAACTCATCAAAGTTCCACCTGATGTGGTGATGCTGTGTGAATTGTATTGTGAACATAAGCAGCGGATAGACTCTTTTTGTTGATGTCTGGGCATAAAAGGGTTAATTTTGAGAAGAAGGGCGATCCAATCAGGTTGATTTCCAAACTCATAAAATTTACACCTGATATGATCATGCTGTGTGAATTTGGATGAAATCGATTGAGAATTGGCGGAGTTATTGTGAACACAAGCAACAGACAGACAGACAGACATCATGATTCCATAATACGTCCCGTCTTATGACGGGCGTATAATATAAAAGTAGTTATGAATGTTCTATTCCATTTCTGCCAAAATATCAATCTAAATTCTACACACTGCTCCTTTAAGAGGGGTTACACTTTAATCGGCATGTAACTAGCATTCATCTCTTGACACTTGTAGAAAGGACTGAAAATTTGGTGCAACTTGCAGGAGTTGTTCGGCTAGCATAACTGATTAAAAGCTCAAGTATTGAATCGATGTCCTGAGTTCATTTTTTGTTGAACCTTAATTCCTTATTAAGGCTTGTTTACTATTGATTCATTTTGAACTTTTTATTTTATATATATTATCGTTTGTTGCATATCTTAATATATTATTTGGTTTCTCTTAGACAGAAAGACCCTCTTATCTGCTACTACTTACTTTTACAAGGCTGTTGTCTTTGTATTGACAAATTACTGAAATGTATGTATTGGCGTACAATGAATAAAAATGACTGAATTGAATGTTCTTCTTGTATTACTTGTCTCAAGACCTTGTGGCCAGCAATGACATTGTGTATGCTTCTCATGGCTAACTTTTTAAGCTGGTGTTGGATTGAAAAGTATTTGGATGGTTGACCATCAAGTGAAACCAGGCCTGTATCTGTATTTGTGTACTTGTCTTGCATAGAGTACTTGTATTATCCGTAGTTAGTCTCCATCCGGGGGTTCTATTACACTTCAATCCCCACCCTGTTTGTTCTGCTCAATCTTCTTGTCACTTAGACTTGAGGTTACCCCTGGGCTCACAAAAACATGTATGACTGGAAACTCCCTCCTGTAATTCAGCAATCTCCCGTCAGACTGCCAGAAATTGCAGGTCCCAATATAAAACATTCGCTTACTCTCGACAAGTGAACTTTGCAAACAAAGACTGCAAATCTCAAGAGAGCTTGGGAACTAACAACTCAAATTACCTCTGCCAGACTTTCTGAACTCTCATGAGTTCCTGCTGGGTCTCAAAGCTCCAGTTCTTGCTTCAAGAAAATCAAACTGCTGGGGGTATAGAAGCAAGAGAAAATTTGATTTTTCTCCAACATGCCCAAGGTACTTTTAAAATCCCCCTTCAACTTTCTCTATGGGCTCGGCAGCAAAGATAGCCTCCGTAATTTATTGGAAAACTTTGGGCAGTCGTTTCAGCTGCAAAGAATTGTGGTCCCTAGATATTTCCCTTTATTCGAGGTTGGTTTTGTGTTTCCTTGCAGGAGGGAAGCAAGTTAGAAGCTAATCACCTCCTTTCCTTCATGAAATAAACAATTCAGTCATTCCTTTAGACTAATTGTTTTGTGCTGTAGCTACCAGTTTTGTGTTGTGTCTGTTTTTATGTTGCTTCAAGTTGCACTGAGCTGTAATACTCCGTTCGCTTAATTTCCCAAGGCAAATTTCCCTGTGGGAAAAAAAAGTATATCTAATCTAATTCTTGTCATAGCTGGCGGTCAAACTATTCCCGGCTCATTTCAGTTTGCGGAAGGTTCTTTCTTCCTGAGAAGATTCTAATGCATCTCAAAGCCAAGGCTGTATCCTTCGAAAGCTACATTTTTAGGGGTCGTCACGTACTTCCATCCACCAAACTAACATTTAGGGTTAGTAATAAGATTTAATTTAGGATTAGGGTTAGGACATGGGGTCAGTTTTAGGATTAGAGGTTAGAGTTAAGTTTAGGTTTCGGTGAACCATTCACTTAAATCAAAGCTGTTTAACGGAGATGAAATAACGTCATGTCAGTTTGGCGGATGAAATTAGGCTACGACCCCTAAAAATGCAGCCTTCAAAGGCCGCATCCCACGCTTTGAGATGCACCCTTCGATTGGGTAGCATTGCATTCAGCTTTAATTAAATGTAGTTTTCCCGGTAGGTGGCAGCATTTACTGTTGATTAATAAAAATTTAAAATAGAAGAAGAAGAATGTGCTGATGTCACTTTGTTATGTGTGCCAGCTGATGTAGCTGGCAAGGTGCTCCAATATCAGCAGCGTAGTCTTGGGGACAACAAGAATGCTCCTGCGAATTGTGCTCTGGCCCACCGTCATTTTAAAAGGCGTTTCTGCAGACGGTGGACATTGCAACATGCATACTCGGAAGACGCGTACTCAGTAAGCCGTGAATACGGTAAACAGATCGGGCGGCTACGTTTTATTTTGGATATTCTCCCGACAGAATCAACTTCTAAAAATGGTGGACATACTGGGATTGTTCATTTAGCCCAAAGGCCTTGCCGTTGCGACGGTCGGAAAATCTCGCTCTTTAGGAACTGGTTCGCGTTTGGTCTTAGTTTTTGCCAGCTGTTTACTTGCCCTGCAGACGATAGGAGGAAGATTATATCGAAGACGGACATGGATTTATTTTAGAAGTAGGCGATTAGGCTTCAGTGCAAAGTTGCCAAGTAGTACCCGGACATCACAAACGGTGTAAAATATTCTTACTGGAAAGGGAAGATGTGGCTGAAACTATTCTTTTTGCTCCTGTATTTTTTGATTTTGTTCGTCCTGGCTCGGTTTTTTGAAGCGATTGTCTGGTATGAAACCGGTCTCTTTGCCACTCAGCTGGTGGATCCCGTAACACTGAGCTTTAAGAAGCTGAAAACAATTCTAGAATGTCGCGGCTTGGGATACTCCGGACTTCCAGAGAAGAAGGATGTGCGGGAGCTGGTGGAAAAATCGGGTAAGTGGATATTTGTTCATACCACCGCAGCGTTCTCCTATCTAACGATGAAAAAACGAAATTTCCCGAGTGCAGCTATGTTGGTTAATGAGCGTCGATGCCACTATTCGGAACTGTGTGTTTTTCTGCTGTTCTATTTGAAACCGCATCCCCCCCCAAGTAGAACTCAATATCACTCGCTACCCTAGATGATGCTCTTATTCTTTGTAATTATATTTCATTTTATGTTGATTGAACGTTATCGGTTGGATGGAAGTCGTTTAGTTCATTTTTGTGTCGCCTGCGAAGCATAGCGGCGCACAGGGATCACTTTGTCCGGCGTCTGTCTGTCTGTCTGTCTGTCCGGTAGTCACACTTTCAGTTTGTAGTCACACTTTCACATAAGCTTCGCAGGCAACACATGTGTTCATATGAACACTAGTTGATATGTAAATGTTAACAAAAAACTGCTTCTTGACCAAGTAAATGAAGCGGATGGCTAATCGGTTGACTTTCATTCGAGCGTGCCTTTAGTTACATTTTTGTGTGACTGTAAGGCTTCCTTTTTGGTTTTCAGGCGACTTGATGAAAGGAGAGCTGTATTCAGCACTGAAGAACGAGGAGGAGTCCGTGGAGGCCACTTCTAGCACCACTTTTAGTGGTGAGATGCACTTCTATGAGCTGGTGGAGGACACCAAGGATGGCATCTGGCTAGTCCAGGTAATGCTGGCCTATCTGCTAATTTCTCAATGTTTGTAGCAAGAATATCCTCTGGCATTTATTCCTTCAACAATTTATTGCCAGGGTATTTGATGATCTATATTTTGTGATGTTTAATGATGGCATGAGTAAAAATGGGCATTTATCTTGTGTGCAAATTATCTCAAGACTTTTTAGGATGTCAAACCCACTCATTCCTGCAGAAGGCTGGAGATGCTTCCTAGAAATAACATTCTTGGTTTGCTATAATCGGAAATAAGCATGCCAGGCATTCTTGGATATCATAGTATTTAAAA
This sequence comes from Gymnothorax reevesii, assembly GCA_029721435.1. Taxonomy (NCBI): domain Eukaryota; kingdom Metazoa; phylum Chordata; class Actinopteri; order Anguilliformes; family Muraenidae; genus Gymnothorax; species Gymnothorax reevesii. The sequence continues at coordinate 109,144,028 of CM056579.1, forward strand.
CCCTGCCTTCATTTCATTTGTGCAGAAATCAATGGGTTTTTTGAGACTTCCCATGCACATTATCTCAGTCTTTAATTACACTTGCACCAAATGTTAGTAAAAATATTTTTAAAAAGTCAAATATTGGATCAACTTCAAACAATTTTTGAGAGATTTCAATATAAGCACGAACGAATTGGGGACAGAATTAGCTACGGATTGTGGCCATGATTTCTGGGGCAAAGCTCATTTGCTTGCATTTTACTGCTGTTCGTTAGGCTACAGTAATAAAAATGTAATTATGTTGATATAAATTAGGAGTAGAAACAAGTACTTGGGTAAATTATCACTCGCCAAATAAATCATTTGTAGTTAGAACAGCGATGGGCAACTCCGGTCCTGGCGGGTCGGTGTGCATGCTGGTTTTTTTTCTATCAATTACCCTGTCTAATTGAGTTAATTGGTTGCAGACACAAATATAGATTCATTTATTATAGATTTAAGGTTTGGTCAAAGAAAAATATTTTATCTAGGGAGACAAGAACAGTCTTTGGTGGTCATTCATTATAATTTAAAGAAAAGCACCATAAATGTCAGTTTTCATGAATAGTTTGGCTAATTTTGATAATCAACTAATTAAAGCCCAGAAGTTGGTGTGAAAACCAGGGACAGATACGGCCGTCGTTGCCCATCCCTGAGTTAGAAAGATGATGATTGTTTGATTCTCCAAATTTATCACATTTAAGACCATTATCTTTGCAGATGCTGCATTTGTAATGTTGTTAATGTATGACGTGTAAATCTGTAGATTTATTTCTACCAACATAAAAATAAAACCATCAAAATTTTCAGTCAGGACAATCCATCATGTACTCTGAAATAAAGTTTATATTCTTGTGTCTTGTCCCACATGTTGCAGTTTCATAGTAAACGTCTAGTTGAATAGGGGCTCCGATACTTTGCGAGGGGTGTTAGGTTTTTTGAATTCCTTGTTTCTGAAGCAGTAATATTGCTTAAGCTGGTCCTAATCAGAGTCATAATTTTAGATTTTTTCGCAGACATAAACATCTGCAGTCAAAATCGCTGACTTGGTCCAAATAAATCATTTATCATTTATGAAACCAATGAACATCCTTACAAAAAATGTACAAAGACCACTTCTTCCATCAGTATACAAAATCTAAAATCGTTTCAGATGGTGGGTGTGAGAACCTCGTTTCCTCCAGTGACTTGACGCAGAATACCCAGATTATAATTTTTGTGCTTGTTCCTGCGCTTATTTCCTTTTGAAATCGCGTATGTTGGCTAGACGATAAATCAAATTGCGATAATTATAAATGTAATAAAGTAACTGCCACCATGGGGGGAACGGACAAGCCTGCTCCTTTTGTCTTCTATGACTCATGCCTGATGCAGTCTTGAACAAAATGCTATCAAACCTCAGAGGCCATTTGACTTGCTTCCAGGAAGAATATCGTGTTCTGAAGTCAGCTAATTACCAGCACAGTTGGACAGCTTCCATCACCTTTTTTTAAGGCAGAATTGGCCTACCATGAATCTGATCCTGTGGACTTTGCCTAACAGGCAAGCAATTTTATATGGCCATACAACTAATCAAAACCAGTATGGAGACAATTATTATTCAGAAGTAGTCATGAGAAGCAGGCAGACCTAACCAGGCTATAGTGTCAGAGTGAAAGAATGCCAAAAATCTGGATAACCAGTAAAAATAAGAATCTTTAAACTACCTTTTTATGAAAGTTGGAAATGTGTGCTTAATTAGCCTTATCCTTCATGATTAACTCTTTAAGTTTCGACATTTTATAATCTTGTTAGTTGTGTATTTAAGACTCCTACTAATGCACAGAATAAACAAAATGACCAAAAAAATACGGTGCTCATGAAGACCTGTACCGTACGTTCAAGTCGTACGGTAGTGCTGGTGAAACTACGTTCACTTGCACTAATATTCCACTCTCATTCCAAATATGACCACTCCAAATTTGATACAAGTCATGTGAAGAGCATACTCTTCATCTATATGTATGTGGAATTAGACCCTATCCGTGGGATATGCAGATATAAATGAGATTTTGGGAGCATTTTTTTGGATGTGTATATAGTGTATATAGCCTGTTTATAGCCATCAAAGCTAATATTTCTGGTGGAAATGGGGGATGCAACAACTTTTTTACATTATGAAAAATTTGGATTTAAGCAGGTTTGTCGACGTTTGCAAATATCGTGTCGCCATGTATTTCACTAAGGTGGCTGAACGAATTGAGGCCGGAGGCTGCATTTCTGCGGTCAAACAAGTCCGCCACCATTCGAATACTGAAAAAAAAACCTATTTGAATTAGAGTATGCATGGCTGCATGTAAACACGAGTATTATTGGAGTCGTAATTTTTGCTACCACTGTAAACAGCATAGTAGTGATATTGTCTTTTTTGGAATGAGGGCAAAAACTGGAACATTTTGGGCATGTAAATCTATTCACTCTCAATTCTGCGTCCTCCGTTGCTTTGTGGTCTTGCATAGCTTCATCAGTGGATTTTTTAAAAACATTATTTACATTTCGATTTCAGATTTTACAAATGAATGTGATACTCATAAGTATTTTTTTTTTGTGCATAATGATCGTAAAATAAGAATCGTTGTGTTTTCTCCACCCCAGAGTGACCTCTTTATATCGAAAGGGGGGGCGGGTCCTCTGTCATGGAGCTGACCATGTCGCTTCGCCATGTTTCTATGGTAGCACAGCACTCGCGCTGCATTTTCCAACCCAGGCCAAACTAGCAAATGTTTTTTTATACAAAACCTTTTCTTTGCATTTTTTTCTGTTCTGACTTGATATTTCTGCCCTACCAGTGCTTTCCATAGCTCACTTACTGAACTGATATGAGATGGCAAATAGTTAAAGGCCTTACGTTTTGGCAAGTATTCTCTATGTGGCCACTTTCTTCACACTGCTTTGGGAAACCAGTTTCAACAAAGAGATTGATCGTGAAACGATGGCACATAGAACTATGACCCTGATTACTGACGGCTGAGGAATGAGAAGTTTTCTGATACGCATCTAACAGAATACATCTGTTCCCGCAGGTGATGGCAAAAGGCAGGCACCCTCTACTGAGTAAACCCAACTGGGGGAAGATGGTCAAAAAAGTCTCTCAGTTTGGCATCCGAACCGGCACTTTTAACTGCTCCAGTGACTCGAGGTGAGACCAAACTGCATTTTTGCGTTGTTTGCTTCATAAAAGTACTGCATCTAATTGTAAAAAGAAGGGACCAGTTTAATTTTGTCCTTATATTTACTACCATGGGTTGAACACTGGCCATAATACTTCATGGCTGCAGATTTTTACTCTTTGTTTGGCGCGTCTCTTATTGACTTAGTGTGGTGTTAATTCTGTTACCTGCTGTATTGGGTTCAAAAATCTGCCGGATGTGGGGGGGATAAAATACAGTAAAATAGAAATGTCTGAAATGCACATCTTTGACATACTGCTTCCACAGGGCTATAATGAGGAAAGTTATCTGAAGAATGTATGTTCTGTACTTCTTAATGGTTTGCATTTCATTGTGATTTAATGGGCTTGCCAGTTAATGTTCAGTGTTTGTCATGATTCCCATCAGAACTGTTTGCGTTCCTACATGGGGAAATATAAAATTTGGCCGAGGGGTGGTGCCACAGGAAACAGTACGGAGCCACTAGAATCAATAACTTTGTCCTCCATTAACCAGGACTTTAGTGAGCAGATTCAACATTATTCCCATTTAAGTTGTTCTTATTATTTTGAGTGTTTAAAGTTTGGCCTGATGGTGGCACTACAGCAAAGGTAATAGGGTGACCAAAATCAACAGCCGCCGATGTTAATGCACCAGAAACAATCGCAAGAAGTGTGACCTGATTCCCATCTAAATGTTTTGAGGTATTGCTTTTGGAAATGTAAAGTTTGACATGGTGGTGTCCCCAGGGGATCAATTACGGGGTCACTCAAAGCAATAGAACAGGAACAAACACAAAAAGATTCATGGCATTTCCTAATCACATTTCAAGTTATAGTGCTAACATAAATGACCTGTGTCATCCAAGGCGATTTTTTTTTTTTTTTTTTTTTTTTTTATATATATATCCCTGAAACTTTGTTTTTGTGATATAATTATTTCTTGCATATCGTCGGCCTGCTGATACAGGGTTTTATTTTAAATGATAAACTTTACAGGAAAATAAAAAATTAATATAAAATAAACAAAAAAAAAAATAAAATATTTACAGTGCCCTCAATAATTATTGGCACCCCTGGTTAAGATGTGTTGAAAGCCTTAAAATATATATATATTTTTTTATTGCAGAAGCATACTCTCACACTGAAAACCTTCAACTCAAGTGAATGTGAAGGGGGAAAAAAATCCCTGACTAAGAAATAATTATTTTTCATTAAATCACCTGGGATTTCACCTAAAATCTCTCCTGGGATTTTTGAATTTGGCCTTAAATTAAATATGGCTTGTTCCCCGTTCTCTCCCCCCAGGTACTGTCAGAAGCGTGGCTGGCTGAAGTCTACGCTTATCATGTCTGTGCCTCAGACCAGCACATCCAAAGGAAGAGTTATGCTTAAGGAGTATGACGGCAGGCGCGTGGAGACAGAGCACATCTTCAAGTGGATGACGGCGCATGTGGCGTCCCGCATTAAGACGCTCTACACGCCGCGTCAGTTGAAGGAGGAGTGGAATGCAAGCGGGAACCATCCTGTGAAGATGTTCCTGTTTGCCGAGCTGGCCCAGCCGCCGGCCTTCTTCTCGGCATTAAGCGTCAAGTTCACAGGGCGCATAGAGTTCATCTTCGTCGATACGCGAGGTTGGGCTGTCGAGAGCTACCTGAAGGAGATTGGGGTGTCCCAGGTGCCCTCTTACGTGCTGAGGACACCTGAAGGTATGTACCGGTATGGCAACAGCACTGGGGAGTTTATCTCCCTCCATGCCATGGACACCTTCCTGCGCTCTGTTCAGCCTGAGGTCAATGACCTCTTTGTACTCAGCCTGGTCATGGTCAACCTGATGGCCTGGATGGACTTGTTTATCACCCAGGGTGCCACAGTCAAGCGTTTTGTAGTCCTCATCAGCACCCTGGGGACCTATAACTCTCTACTAATCATCTCCTGGTTGCCCATACTGGGCTTCCTGCAGCTGCCATACCTAGACAGTTTCTATGAGTACAGCTTGAAGCTGTTGAGGTATGCGGACACTACTGCACTAGCCTCATGGGTGAGGGCTGACTGGACCTTCTATTCCTCCCACCCGGCACTTTTCCTCAGTACCTACCTTGGTCATGGCTTGCTTGTTGACTACTTTGAGAAGAAGAGGCGGAGGAACAATAATGACGAAATTAATGCCAACAACTTGGAATGGCTCTCCAGCCTTTGGGATTGGTACACCAGCTACCTCATCCACCCCATTGCCTCCTTCCACCACTTTCCGAATGAGTCCGACTGGGACGACGACCCAGACTTCTTCCTGGAGAGGCTGGCCTTCCCCGATCTCTGGCTCCGTCCGCTTATCTCCACTGACTACATCAAGACCCTCTCCACCTGGTGCTTCCGACGTCACCGTTACAGGACGGCACCTGACCGTGCGGTGGATAAGGATGACCTGCGAAACAGTGGCAGCGAATCGGAGGGCGAGTCCAGGTGCAAACGGGAGGAGTCGTCGGACGATGAATCCTGTTGCGGTAAAGGAGGGGTGGCCTCGAGTTTCACTTGCGAGCACGATGGTTCGGGAAGTGGGACTGGTTCACAGGGAGGAGAAGGTTATGAGGAGGGTGACACAGCCAGTTTCCGAGAAGGTCGGGAGGCAGATTGGTCTTCGTGGCCTGCCGGTATGCTGCGTTGCACAGAGTGTGTTGTGTGCCTGGAGAACTTTACAGATGGTTGCCTTGTTATGGGGCTGCCCTGCGGTCACGTGTTCCACCAGCAGTGCATTGTGGTCTGGCTGGCAGCTGGACGGCACTGCTGTCCCGTGTGTCGATGGCCGTCCTACAAGAAAAAACTGGACAGATCACAGGAACAGCACCCTTAGAGGCGGGATGGGATGTCTCACTGGGGCCTATGTGGCAATTCTGTTTCCTGCTCTTAATTTATCTTGATACTTGATGTGTCAATGTTAGTCCATAGAAGTTTGTAAAATTGTTTTTCTTTCTGTGGTTTTAACCTTAGTTTTACTTTAGGGCAGTCAGAAGGGAAAATAATCTGGGTAACAAAAGAAGCACTAACTAATTTGATAATGAATTAATTTTGGTTGCCTTGTACTTAAAAGAACATGAAAGTATTTGAGTGTCACAGCTAAACCCTTATGAGTTAAAACTGGAGACTAAAGTTCCATGAACATGCTGAAATTGAGTCGCATTCAAATGAGCTATCTCCTGCTTTCATCCTAATCAGAGTTCTGAATAAATGCTCACAGGATTTCACATTATAAAGTGTGAATAATTGTCATTGGGAGTTCTTTCTGTCTTTTCTCGCATTATGCACTTCAGTGCTGTCTGTTTCCTCCCTTACTTGTATCAGTGAGCACAGAAAGAAGCTGAGGTCTTTGACAAAATCTGTTTTTAGTCATTACAATCAAAGGATTGTATTGTAATTCTGTTCTGTGACTTTCTGTAAGGTTGGTTTACATGCCGTGCCTATCTTTTCATGCAACTTCTCTGCTGAGATGGCAGATTTGGTGCAGTGTGGGCAGACTGTTGCTAGAAGTATCCAGGTACAATAATGAATATGTGCCGTCCGATTTCTATTCATAACTTTCTTGAAAAGCTGAGAAAAGTACGCCGGCATGACTCTGTAAGATGCTTGGAGGAAGTTTGAAATCACTACTTGCAGGACAATGTTAATACAAAATCACCAATAGCACATATTGCCCAGTTTGTTACATCAACGTGCTAAACACCTTGAGGCTCCTTGGCTATCATCGCATGACCAGCCACAGTCCGAAAGAATGATATATGAGCAGATGTAGAGCATGTATATGAAATTTAAGAACAAGTTACTTTTTTTGGTGGATTGCATAGTTCACAGTCCAAAATCACTGAGGAACAAGCTCTCACCTAAACCTGAATTACCAGAAACGCTGCTGTCAGTCTTTAAATTCTTCTGTGTTTCATTACCACTCTGCTTGCACTTAACGGTGACGGCAGTACATTCTGTTAAGCCGTGAAGTTTTGTTTGTGCTGATTTAATTTTTGGCATGTTGAAGTTCTCCTCATGATCTCTGACTTTCATGGCCCAACATCATTTTCCCCAGTTTTGTGGTCCTTACAGACTATTTGCTGTCTGATCTATTTTGGAAATGCCCTGAGATTGGTCCAGTGGCATCTAAAAGTTTTTCATTTAATCTGGAGTCCAGGGATGTGCGGTCAGGGTAGGCAGTGACTTCTTTTTTTATCGCTAGATTTAGTCGACCTGTTTCCACGTAGCTACTTTGCCTGATTGTCAATCAATCAATTTGACCTTTTTTTTCCTGGTCAATTAAGCCTGTAATGATTAAGAGGCGATGGTGACAAAAATATTCATTAACCTTTATGCTTTGATTCGAGATTGCAAGGAAGTAAATCTTAATTAGGAAAAAATCTCAACACACTGTAATTCCGTGTGTTGTTTTGATCTTTTTTTTTATCGGATTATGAAAGAAGACTGAAAATAAACTCCCTATTTGTAAAAAAAAATGGCATTAAAAAGTAAGTTTAAGGGGGAAATATTATCGTAAACATATTGACCACACATTGACCGCCACTTAAGAAAGGTTGTAATATTTGTTAATGGCATTGCGTTAGCTTCCTCAAAGCAAATATGTACAAACTTGCTGCCTTATGAGCATTTTAAGTTCGATGCACTGAGCAATAATGTCGTGGATGGAACTGGCACGCCATTCTGCCATTTACTCTTGTAAATTAGTTAATCAATCCTCAGATTGCTAATCTGTAATAGAGTTATTGTTTAATGGTGAGGATTCTGCCTACCCTAACTGACCTCTGACAGCACGCCACTGCTGGAGTCCTACTGAAAATATGTGAAAATGTAGGCCTGGGCAGCATCCAAAAGCACTGGCTTCACTTCTATTGAGTACACAGACAGTGTACTCAATAGGCTGCAAGTAAGCCATTTCTGTCATGACCCTGGTCCTTTTTGCATGAGCTGTGAAACGGCTTAGGTGCCTACTACAGAATCCAGAAGTTGTATACAAGTTGCATGCAGCATGTATATTCGACAGTAGGCAAATCAGCAGTTTCAGTAACGGCTCTCATCTATTTTACATGAGCCTGGAGAGGTGTCATAATGTCGCCTGTACTCTGATTATTAACATGAGTGTCTGAACTCCCAGCTTCAAGGCATTGAAATACGCAAAGTATTACTATTTATGACCAAAATCTGAGACAACATTGGTGGATATTTATTGCACAGAAGCCACCATGGTTCAATGATCTGTCCTAGATAAATCAAAATTCTGTGTACCAATTGTTATTGAGCCAAGTGTATGTACAAAATCATTACTTACTTCACACTAGACCCAATTTTAATATGAAGTCCTGGAAATGCCCTCTGTTGTACCTTGTAAACATGTTGAAAATGTTACTTATGAATGTTCAATAAATTACATCTGTAGCAAACTGTTGCGATGTAGTTCTAATACACTGCTCAACCACTGGAAAGATTTTCATTCTGAAATCCATTGCTGTCGACATTTAATGTGAAAGCACTGATTATCATAAGTGGGGGAAAGTAATTCTACAGAAGTCAATTATCTAAGTGATTTATTGTGTGGGTAGTTTGTGAAGTTATAAGAGTTATAATATTTGGAACGTAGGGATTTTTTTTTTGATGATTGGACTGGGGTTACAAACAGATGTCAAACTGAGGCAGGAAGAGTCACTATAATTGTTTGATATCGGGTTATGTGGGGAAAATTCCGAAATCAAGAACTGTTCAGGTAAAATTTTATCAGTGGAAGAAACAAACGAGGTTATCTGACTCAATCAAAACGGGTCGCTGAAATATAGAGGATATAATATTATGAAATGGAAGAAAGTATTTACACGAGATGTCCTGAGAGAGCTTGTTATAACTTATTTGGAAAAATTTGAGTGCATTTCAAACCTATGCGTGGGCTCAAAAAAAGCAAGATTGCATATAATAAAAAATATTCTAATTTATAAGATTGTGGATTAACAAAACTGCATGCATTAACAGCTCAAACTTTTTTTTTGCTCTAGTTTGTCTTGAAATGCTTTTTCTGACTTTGTCCTACATGAAAAAAGTGAGTAGTAGGTCACCCACACGATGCCGTTCGATTTTGGAGCTTCAAATAACGTAGCATTTTCAGTGTTTTTATATGGTAGCCCAAAACTGCCTAAATAAGTAAACATCAATGCAATAAAAAAGCAAAAATATAAATGAAATTAATGAATGAATGGGTATCCAGGAATTTAACTTTTTCTGAATTCATTTATATATTTATGAAGGGCCATATTTATTTCTTGATTTCTTCATCCATATGGTAATGCGGGGAGCTTGTCAATCAACTATTCATGACACCTCATTCCCATTGGTTGATCCATACCAGGGTACTAAGGTCGATTACAGGGACTGCCAGTCCACACCCGCTTCAAGACTGGCCGTGTGAGGTCACGTGCCTCTTGGGCAGTCCCGGCAGCCTTCACAAAGACCAGTCAACAACTCGTTTGGAGTCTTCATAATGATTAATTTATAGCAAAATAAAATCACTCAATAATATTGTTGGGTAAAATAAAGCTATGTCTTTTGTCTCTTTTAGGTGCTGGTTCTAGCACCAAGATTACACGGAGGTCTACAGGATCCAGTAAAGATGCTCCATTTTTGTGAACATCTTAAGACATTAAACCCATTCTGATGTTTTATACAAGGGAGGTGCTGCATAGAACCCTACTCTCTACACATTACTACACAGAGACTGAATTCTCTTGGACAAAGTTTTATTATCTCCATTCCTGACCTTGCATACCCCAAATTTGAATTAGAAGCTTAAACACAAAATTTTATTTACAGTCTTAACATGTTGAGACCATTCGCTTCATAAAAAATTGTGTGGAATTCAAATGTACAAATAGACCAGGGAAAACGTTAAGCACCACCCAATTCTTAAAGTTCCACTGTACCAAAGGACTAAATAAAAAAAAAAAAGCGACAAACAAAGGCCACTTCTAGAGAAATATGGCTGCGACATGCCTTTCCTGGCATAGAAAATCCGTTTGAGCAGAATTGTTACTTCACACTTCATTATCTTTTAAAGAGAGGGTATGTTTTTAACACACTGAATGCTGTAGCAAGTATGGGCCTACTGACCTTTTAAGAGGGCAAAGAGGCCTGCGTTTACCAAAAACTCTCCCCTCAAGTCTGAACTTAAACTAGAAGAAACAAAATCAATATTTGACCCAAGATGAAAAGTTTTCAGAAGTGCCAGCCAACTGCTAACATTCAGCACTTATAATTAAGCACAGTTCATGAAAAAGTCTTTTGAATGTGAAATGCATGTGGAATGCACGCTAAAATCTTCATGCAGATGTACAATGTTCAGGCCAGTTTTTGGAAAATTTCAATTTTTGAATTTGGTGGTGCTTGACATTTGCACAGATGCATATATATTTGATGGGAAAGGATCAATTTTGCTGGAAAAGCAAAAATTCATTTTGAGGAAAAAAAAAAGTCTTGATTCAGCGCTTTATTTCAAAACCAACAGAATCTAGGAGAAAATATTGTCCCTGTCCGTCTTTACCAGACACTGCATTACACAATAGAATAGTCATTAAAGCAATGAAACCATTGTTGCCACACCTCCACAATTAAACAATATAAATTAGCAATGCATTTTAAATAGCACAGGCTTTCAGATGACCATTTCCGCTTGCCTGCATGTAACACAACTTGTATTCCATGAAAATAGTGATGCAATCCAGTAGTATTAGATATCAATCACGGAAATGTATATACATTCTCAGGGGAGGGGGGGGGGCATTCCTGTTTCCCAACCATCAACATACAAATCTATATGTGTGATGATACAATGATATATCCGGCGGAGAGAAAACTGAATATAATACACATCTTTCACTAAATAAACAGGCCAAGGTCAGGTGCTGGTGAGGCCTCTACTGATATTTGAGTGTAGTACAACCACGGTATCTCTCTCCAAATCTTTGCAGTGTCAGTGTTTCTACATATTGGCACATTTCCCCGCCCTAACACCCTACAATATAAAATACACTCACACACATGCAAACACTTCATTGGACAGCCCCCTTTCCCGATCGTCTCTCAGAAGTAGATTTGCTTGGCGTCTGTCGGAACCTGTTCCATTGGACAGTAAGGGCATTTCAACCTTGAATTGGGAGATAAACATGCCATGAATTCAATGAAAAATTAGCATTGCGTTGACATTCATCACAAATAGGGCTTCTATTTGTGCTCAAAATCTATAGAGCATGCGGATAATTTAGCAGTATAGAGAGACCTTCGCTAACTGTAGACCACATTATGGCATGTTGTACAGATTGGGTTAATGAAAGGTGATGCTGCTTTGAGAAAATTATATTTTCTATAAAGAATTTTGTGCCATATTTATGCATCAGAGGTTACTTTCTCTCAGCACCAATTAACTATCCCAGAAGTTTGACCTCTGTAGAGAGAATAGTATTACCATTAAAAGTATGCATAATGTCTCTGGGAATATTATATTTCTGCACGAAAATTTACAGCTTAAAATTGTTGTATCTGAGTTAACACATAAGGGTCAAGTCAGTAAAGTAAGATTCCAAAGTTAAATAATTAAAAAAAAAACAAACAAACAAAAAAAAAACATATTTTCAGATTCCAGCTGAAAAATGATAGGCACAATGAAGCTGCTATTGACCAACATACTTGCTTCCATTGATCATTTTGTTGAGGGCATCCTTGGAGATTATGTGTCCGCACATGAGCTTCATCGGTGGGTTGTTGTCAGTGGTTTGCTGTCTCAAGATGGGACACGCAAACACAGAGTGGTACCAGCATCTCTTGCCCAGGTCAACCTCAATCTACACAAGCATTTAAGCAAAAGATAGCACTGAGTTCAGGAGAATTCAAGAGGGTCGCTATACATGTTCAGCACTAAGGGACCGTGGACACAGGAGGGGACATGTCTGTTTTTTTGCGCGTCTTCTTTAATCACTTACCAATGGTAACATACGCAAGATGCGCGCCTTTTTACCTTGTGTCTAGTATACAGTGTTTAAATGCAGAGCACTCGCGCTTTAGACGGCATCCAAAATTAAAATCTGAGGAGAAGCGCAGCGTATCACAGTCAGTCTGACAGCAGGCGACCAATCGCACAAAAGGAAGGCCGAGACTTGCATTTCTGTCGGTCCACTTTCGTAAACATTTACAGAAAAAATGTCACAATATTAGACTGTCACTTGTTGTCATAGCAACTTTCAATGAATCTTTTTTTCTCCTCGCTCTTAAAAGACGAGCGTGCAGTGTTGCATCTAGCGTTTTTCCACACGCAAGCACGCCTCCTGTGCACACGGCCCCCAACATCGGTTAACTTTCAAGACCTCGTGTCAGCGGAAAGGAAGGACTCGCGCAAAACAAACCGGTCGCTTAAAAACAGTTAAAGCTAGTAAAAATTAACAACGTTTCTGATGCACCAGTGAACCCCTGCCCCAAGCACAGAAATAGCCCATTCTTTGACTTATAACTAAATGAAATGTCAGTCTCTCTTTGGCTTTTGAAACCTCAGAAGCAGGCCGACTCACAGGCAATTCATCCTTCTGGTTCCATACGCCGATGCACTGTCGCTGCTCAATGACCGCTTTTATGTTGACTAGGGCTGGCAGGGCAACACAGCCAGCCGAGAAACTGAAAGGGTAAGGGGACGAACACCAGATTCACATTCTTGCATTTAGCTTTCTGACACACTTTCCACAATAATTTTCATCAAAGCTTAAGCAATTCAATCATTCCCCTCGTCACATGATCAAGGTCTTCTGAGGAGATTTTAAAAATGTCCTCACCTGATGCTGAGGGGAGAGTCCACCGAGAGGCCCAGCAGGGAGCAGGCATCGCGGGTGAAGATGTCGCAAATGTCTGACCACTGGTTGGAGTCCAGCAGGTGGACGTACGGAGAGTTCTCTATCCCTTGCCGCAGATACACTAGACTCCCCATCAGCACCTGGATGTCTGAGAGGCGAGAGTCATATCTCCAGGTTTTCCATCACAATTGCAGCCAGCTCGTCAGCTGCAGCATAGGAAGTGCTCAGTTGACTCAAGGAGGCTTTTTTCTATTAACGTAGCCTTAAGTAATGCAGATAGTGTTTTGTTTGGCAAATCGCACACACAACTTCATGAGAACCACTATCCCATCATTTTCCAGAAAATATCTGATATCCACTGCCTGGCCAAAGAAAAGTTGCAAACTCAAATATTTGGTAAAAAACCCCAGTAGCTTTGATAACAGTGCACATTTGTTACGCTTTTGTTTTGACAACTGTATACAACGTCGGCACATTTATTCACACGCATTCATATTTGGCTTGAGATCTTGTCTGGACAACAAGATAGTTGAACCAATCCATAGTCTTCTCCAGCACATCCCAATAACTCAATGCGGTTAAGATCAGGACTTTGTGGTGATAATTTGATAACAATCACAGATAATTTGCTCATACAAGCAGTGATCTTCTGTGTTTGGCAATCTCATAGTGCTGGCACCATAGCCACTTCAATGTGTGAGGATATAAATAAAAAAAAATGGAAGTACCTTTTTGATGGCTGAGTGCGAAAGGCTGGAAGTTTTTAGCATACTGAAGCGTCTCCCTCTGATTGGCCGTTCCTCCCATCAGCAGTCTGATGAAATTCAGTCTGTGCAGCTTAAACTCCAGGGAGCTGTTCTGAGCCATCAGCATCTCTCGGTTCTCCACAGCCCACCTGCGAGAACCCAACGCTTCAATCAACGAACAGCAATTTACAAGGCAAGTGAGTGATTCTTATTTTTAGGAAAGACGGAGCATGCCTCCGCATAGTTTTTCCTTTTTGGGGGGGGGAATTTAATCATTTCCTATTTTCCAAAAAGTTAACAAGACTATAAACTAGAGTGTTCAGGTGAACACGTGTCGCCTACGAAGCTTATGTGAAGGTGTGACTACCAACTGAAAGTGTGACTACTGGACAGACAGACGAACGGACAGACAGACGCCGGACAAAGTGATCCCTATGTGCCGCTATGCTTCGCAGGCGACACAATAAATGACAAATATACAGAGTATCTATGCCCCGGCAGGCATTCGAAACAAGTAAAGGAATAAAACAATGTCATATTACAAAATGAAAGGAATCACACTTTTATCCCAAGTGAGGTCCAGTGAGTGGAGGCCATTGGATGAGTTACAGACAAGAGACAGAGAAGGTGAGATTCAGACAACGAATCAAATACGAGTTTCACTCACTCTAGCGCAGGTCTTAAATCTCTCAATTTGAGAGCTTCCAATATTCTGTTCAGTTCCACAAACGGCTCCTTCTGACTTGGATCGATGCAAAGTCCAGCGTCCTGTAAACAAACAAAAAATAGTTCAAACTTAAGCCGATCTTTGTGCTCCCTGGCTTTGGGTCACATTCACCGTCAGAAGTGGAATAATCTGGAATTAAGTTCAAATTGAATAAATCTAGTGAACTACATTTCTGTTAATTGTTTATCACCTGAAAGAAGCCCCAACGTTTAATACAGCTGAACAGAATTTTGCATCATGTTCCCAGAATTTTAAATCTTCAAAAAACAAGAAAGTTTCCACTTGAAAATCAAATGGTGAGGTGTCAGGACTGCGCGCAGTCAACCAGGATTGACCCAAAACCAGCCTTACCCTTTTCACAGGTAGAGCAAATCTACCTGTGATACAAATCCTGTACAGATTTATGAACTGGTTGCATCTATAGGTGCTCCATGCGGCCCAGTCACAAGGGCTTACCTGGCACAGCTCCTCAGCCACGTCCAGCACACCCTGACGGAAGAAGTGTTCCACCATGACCTCGCTCAGCAACCTCTGGCTGTCTGTCTGCCAACAAGCCTCCATCCCGACGCTGCCCAGGTCTGAGTCCAAGTTCTGGCTCACATAACCAAAATTGTTCAACATAAATGGTTAACAACTACTGCAGAGAAAAGAATTACTATCACTCAGGATTTCAAAGGAGCACTCATGACAAAACATGCATTGTACACTTTCAAAAAATTTGAGTTTTTTGAGGTCATAGCTGGTGGAAAAAGATGGTTTGACACCATATTCCAGTTAATCTGAGCTATAATCATAGCCGCTCTTTCCAAAAACAAATTATTTACTTTTGGGCAGGACTCTTGATATGCTTTAGTTCAGTTGTTGATTGTCAGTGGCAAACATGCAGGTTCACAGTTATAAAATCAAGCCAGTTGTTTCACTCAGATTTTTTCCAACAATCTCCAGGTTTCTTCCACAATCCAGAGCCAGTCACGTTTTGCAACTCGGTCAGCAGTTAAGAGGCCTATTGGATTCATTGAGTAAAAACACTTGCTCCCTGTGGTTTGAATATTGACTGGGATTTGAATTGCTTTTGTAAATTAATGCTTTTAGGGCTAATATATTTAAATGTTATAAATTAGACGTTATATTTTTGGTCGTCATATATTTCTGATTCATGATGTCCTTCAAGACTAATTTATTCAGAAATATTTTTGTATTTTGTTGATGGCAACTACCAAGACGTTCTATCATGTCATGATTGGGAGTGCCTAAGATCGAGTAAGTCTTAGCTGAAGGTGCTATAATAAAGGAATAAGCTCTGGGAACCAGTGGGTTACAGTGATTTTACAACGGCGGAGGGCTGTTCTAAGGCACGACGCGCAGCGGAGGGCCTTAGTGCCCCTCCGCCATTGTAAAATCATTGTAACCCTCTGCTTCAAGGGGCTTATTGGTTTTATAAAACGGTTACCCTACATATAGCCCATAAAATAAACACACAAGAAAAAAAATCTACAATATATCACTAATACAGAAATATCGAGCTAGTTAGCAACGTAGCTAGCAAGCTAAAGTGATATCGAACTCTATATTGCTATAGTTAGCTAGGTAAATAGCCAACTGTTAGCGGGCTAAAAGGCTAAACTTCGCCAACTCTGAAATAGCGAGCTATAAGTCTTGACTCATTCTTTGTTCATCAATATTTTTGCAATGCTATGAACAGCACTTTAGTTCAACTCTCCTCAGTAAAAATTTGAATCGCTCCTTAACAGTAATTCTGAGCAGATTTGTATATACAAGCATTAATCTTTTATCAATTAAGTTTAGATTACACAATGTCCACGTGGCTATGCTGACATGGAAAGTGAACAGCGAAGAAAATGAAAAGATTTCCTGACAAAAAAGCAACACTACCGCCAAAAACAAAAGTCGGGATATAAGTGGGTAAAAACTGCAAATAATGGAAATTAATTAGCTGCTGTTACATCTTACCACGTCTAACGATGAAATTCTTAACTAAACTCAAAATTTAATGCAAGAGATTTAAAGTATTGCTGAAAACAATCCCACCAAACTTCAATCAAAAACTTAAGATTTATGCAACGCTAAATTTGGTCATTTCAATGTTCCAAGTTTCAACTACAGTGAAATACTAGTAGGAAAGGTCCAAAACCACATTGATTCTAGGAACAGGTGAGTTACTTTATAATGTTCCAAAATATTAACCCAGCCAAAGTATAGAGGTGGAGAGGGGGCACACCTTGTCGATGGCCTTCCCCACCCGGGAAACGCTACTGTGGATGTCCTTATGGTGGGAGGCCAGTTTCTGAACGGTTTCCTTTACCCTCTTACAGCATTGGGAGAGCACCAGGGACAATGTGCCGGGGAGCTCCGGCTCTCCACCTAAAAACACAGCAGTAAACACAGCCAGAGACATACAGATGCTCAAAAGAATGAACTAAAATCAGCAGTGCACAGTTAGTAAACAAATGAGCCCAAAAAGTAAGATTTTAAAATTCTACTTTAACTTGATTCTACCACCAACCTGGTTACAGACCTCATGACTAACAATTTGATGTAGTTTATGAATGCAAAACCTCCAAAACATCTAACTTGGAAAACTGCAATGGCAACCAGTTTATCTATTGTATCATTTAAACCTAAGCATAGCTAGCATGTAGGCCTGCATTCTGTGCAGATTTGATGATAAAAATGCATTATTTCACATTTTTACAAAATTTCCTGGAAAAAAAAATCCAAATCAACTAGAATAATTCACAAGTATTTCGCATTTGAGTCACCAATTATTGTTAAAAAAACAGCCTCAGATTAAAACTAATTTTTCAACATTTTGACCTTGTGATTTGAAAGAAACATTGTACTGAAAACGTGTTCATATAGTTCCATTCCTAACTGGAAATTCCAAAATTAGGCCTGAATGACTTGCTTATTCTTCACCTGACAAAATTGCCAGCTTGCTACGGCATTAACGCACCAGTTTTAAAGGGAATGAAAGCAGCGAACCTGATTGGCCAAAATGAAACCAAACCCCCACCACAGCCACAGGTATTTAAGAGCCACATTCTGAGAGAATGGCACTGGTTGTGGAGTTGACATCTCAGAATTGGCTGAGGCTGGGTCTAAAGTTACTATGGCATGCATGACGGAAAATCCAAAGGCGGCGGATCCACATCTGCAACGGTTTGGTGACAGCGCCCCCTGGTAGTGAGGCTGTCAGGGTCAAAATTGAGATAAACAGCAAATTCTGGCTGGAATACTGTGGTTAATTGTTCATATATGCCAAAGAAGTCATGATGTCCTCTTATCCTAGGATACTTGAAACTTCCAAATGTGAAAGCGCGGTCTGATTTTCACCCTGATGTGCGGCGCCACCACAAGGGAAATTTACCACATTTCTTCAAAGTTTCTTACTACATTCATAACCAACACCAAGATAGTGCCACACTGAATGTTTCCGTTTTAGGCTTCATGGTGGAGGGTGAGTGGAATAAAGTTGCCATACCAATGGCACTTTCATGGTGTGATGAAATTTTTGCCTCCGAAAAGGGCTATAATTAATTCTATAGCTGTTTTTAGGGCTGATTTGCTCTGGACACCAGACAGATATGGAGGCTGTGCTAGCATTTATTTAAACCCTCCTCAGGGCTTAACTAAAGGGGGGTAAATTGGGGGTACCAGCATTTTTCTAGAATGTCGATGGCCACTGAACCAAAATGGATGAGAGTGCCATGGAAACTTTTGGGGCCTTTAGTTAAGCCCTGAGGAGGGTTTAAATAAATGCTAGCAGATCCTCCATATCTGTCTGGTGTCCAGAGCAAATCAGCCCTAAAAACAGCTATAGAATTAATCATAGCCCTTTTCGGAGGCAAAAATTTCATTATACCATGAAAGTGCCATTGGTAAGGTAACTTTATTCCACTCACCCTCCACCAAGAAGCCTAAAACGGAAACATTCAGTGTGGCACTATCTTGGTGTTGGTTATGAATGGAGTAAGAAACTTTGAAGAAATGTGGTAACTTTCACTGGTGGTGGCGCCGCACATCAGGGTGAAAATCAGACCGCGCTTTCACATTTGGAAGGTTCAAGTATCCTAGGATAAGAGGACATCATGACTTGTGAGGCACAAATGAACAATTAACCACAGTATTTCAGCCAGAATTGGCTTTTTTTCTCAATTTTGACCCTGACAGCCTCACTACCAGGGGGCGCTGTCACCAAACCGTTGCAGATGTGGACCCGCCGCCTTGGGATATTCCATCATACATGCCATATTAACTTTCCGCCTAGCCTCAGCCAATGTCAACTCCAAAAATTTTCTGAAAAGTGCCACTTTCTCAGAATATGGCTCTTAATGCGTCTTATTCCAAACCTTTCGTCAATAGCACCACAGCTGTCATCGCCTCCTGTTGGACACGCCCAATTTTGATCTTAAATACTGTTAGCACTTGTGTTAGCCGACTGCTTTTAGGTCATCAAAATAGGGCCCTTGAAGTCTGTAAAAATTTTAAGTCCCATTGTAGCACATTAAATTTGCTCCAGTGCTAAAACCAAGACACAAGTAACACTTAAATAAAAAATAAAACTGGTGTCAAATCATCACTGCTGCATATACAAAATTTTAAACTAAAAAATAATCTGCATGTACAGGCATATGAAGGGGAACTATCCTCCATACATCAAAAAATTGCAGCTGGGAAGTATTTGAGGGGCTTCCTGAGTTTTGTTGCATGTCAAGTCAAGTACTGCAGTTGACACGACAGGGTCAAGATGTCAAGGTTTGTGTCCTGATTTTCTAAATGTGGTTGGATGTTTAACCCAAAAAGAACAATGTACTTGGGTCTGACTTCATACAGTGGAGAATACTGATAAAGGAAACCTGAAGAGTATGCTGGATTGTGTTGTTTTGTCTTGAGGCTGGCTGTGTACTGAGGAGCTGATTTTAGGGTGCTCGTTTCTGGGTGAAGGTACCAGACACGGGAGAGGCTACCTCGACTTCTTTTCAAGGATCTTCCATAACAACAACTAATAATGTCCCAAACGTGGAAGCACAGCCGACTCCTCAGAGTTCACATGAGCAATACATTGACAGCCATAACACGCTGCGCACGTTGTGCATGATGGCATGTACATTTGCGTCCATTCTGTTTTCAGTTTGAGATAGAAAGATTAAAATGAGTTAGAGTTTGAGGCTTCCGTTCATAAATAAGGGCTGCTTTTGAAACCAGGGGACCTTCAAATGTCATTTAAGTCGAATTTTACAAATTCGTAATAACAACAAGTAAGCGGCTAGCCAAGAGCCAATCCCATGTTTGTCACATTCTGGCAGACGTCATGACCGGAACCACTATCACGGGGAATTGCTGATACGATTAAAAGTTATTAACTTCACGTCAACTCACCGCTTGTCTGTAAGATTTCCTGTTTGAGTCCACTGGTGTAACTCACGAGTTCCTCCAATGTCCTATCGCAGTGCTGTTCATAGCTCAAAAATTTCTGGAGCACTTTCTCCAGCTCTCGTTCTACGTTCACACACTGATCCATTGGGCTCGGACACTACGAATACAACATTTGTAAATCAATAAACCAAATAGCAACTCTTTGATTAGAGAGGGATAAGCCTTACTTGCTGACTCATTAAGCTGCAATGACAGCTAACTAACTAGCTAGCTTGCTGGTCAACAACTTTAAGGACGGAACAAGCGTTTTTGTTTTCGTACCGGACTGATGGCCCGTCTCTTTCGGTCACCAATACAGACAGGATGTTAAAAAATCTTCTATAATTATCCCGCAGTGCTCGTTGACCAAGTTTACAAGACAGTGATATTTTACATGACATTTCCAATTCACGCTGTCTTCGTGGGTGTTTACGGGATCATGGGCTTGCTGGTTGTTTTCCTTCTTCTTCTTCTACGCTTTATAATCTCAAACTTATCCTTACCGCCACCTACTGTTCAAATATAGTCTTGTTTTACATTCGTCCAGTTTCTTGAAATGAAAACATTATCGAATGCCTTAAGAATGACGAAAAGTAGATTCTAAATCCATACTGATGCATATCTTTTAATATAGTGTAATGTGAATATAGGCCACTAGATGGCAGTATTTACCTTTTTTTGTTAAGCTCAGACTGGAGTCATGTTTAGACATGTCCTGGACATGTCTGGGGCAAGTCTCAGAAAATTAAAAAAAAGAGGTCTAAATGTGGGTGGGGTCTGCAAAAGAGTATATAAGGAAAAGAATTGAGACAGTAAAGTAGTAGGAGAAATTGCAAGAAGATGACCAGACCTGCCATTCTGTTCAAGACCTGTGACGTTTCTTTTGTGGATTTCTTTGCCTGTGTTTGAGCATTTTCATCATCCAGGACATCACCAAGCCACCCCCACGAAAAGGGATTGTAAATATTTATGTTTTGTACATAATTCAATCTTGGTCTTTAGGTTAGTCAGTAGTTTAGTTATTGTCTTTGTTAGAAATTAAATGTGTTTAAGTTTTTATAACTGTGTCTGTCATCCCTTGCAGTTGCTGTTATGTTGTAAATGTAAAAACAAATTGGGGCCATAACAATAGACATGACTATTTAGCAAAATCAGACATCCTGTTGGATCATTGGGCAAACGGCACTAATAATGTGCGTGTACACCGTTTGCTGCAAGCAGTGCCTGAATCCTATACGGAGGTGACCCTACTATCGATCTGTCTCTGAGGAATGTGATTCCACTTGCCAACAGAGCAGCAGGAAGTTCACTGTTAGCAGTGGAAGGGTGATACCGATGACGAACTCGCTGAACCTGAGTATCCCAAAGTCATTCAATGGTGTTAATGTCTGGCAAATCAGGAGGCCACTCTGACACCCTTACATTGTGAGTGTCCAGGCAGTGCTGGGTACTCCTTGCTGTGTGAGGACGAGGATTGTCATGCATGAAGATGACATGACTGTTTTAGTGGATGTGGGGCACAACATGTGATTCCGAGATCTCATCCACATGGCGTGGTGCAATCAGTGTTCCATCTTTTAATTGCTCTCCTTGATACTGCTTGGGCCAACGGGCATTCTGTCACTCCAAACTCAAGAGACTTTTTAAAAAAATCTGCCTGGCATATAATGTAGGAGGATATAGTCATTAGAATGTCCGTCCGTCTGCCATCATTTCATTTCTGGAGCAGAACTCAAACACCGTTGACAAAGCTTGCTGTGGGTACTAATCACTTCCTAGACTGGTGCCTATTTTGGGATTTCTGAGATTAGATTGCAGGGGTCAGGGGAATATGTCATCTTCTGATGACTTGTTTCAATACTTTAAAAACACAATTTTAATTCCTTACTGCCCCTGCACATTCTTCTGTCCACCATGGTACAATTTTCTCCCTTTCTTTCTTTTCTGCAATTCGTAGGATTGTTTGCAAAGCTCCCCGAGTGATTCAACTGATAAC
This sequence comes from Gymnothorax reevesii, assembly GCA_029721435.1. NCBI lineage: Eukaryota > Metazoa > Chordata > Actinopteri > Anguilliformes > Muraenidae > Gymnothorax > Gymnothorax reevesii. The sequence goes on from CM056579.1 coordinate 109,166,010, forward strand.
TTAATCAGTTGTAACATCCACACTTCAATACATTTATAAAGTCTTCAGCTCTTTGTCGGATATTTTCTGAAATTCTTCCCATTTGATTCATAAAATTTCCATCTTTTCAGACCTTCATCCCATTGTGCTTCGTTCTTCACATTTACCATGATCACAATAGGATAGTGATGACTTCCTATTGTAACATCTCTGAGCACTTCCCATGCATATTTACCAGCTATCTTGTGAAACAGGGGTGAGATCTAATGCTGTTTCACTTCCACGTTTTACATTAAATTTTCTTCCATTTCCATCATTAATAAACACGAACCATTTATTAGGGGCCGGGCAGCCTAAGCTGCCAGGACCCTATTGTTATCCTGCATGTTCTTCTTTCTTCTTCTTCCAAGGAAATCCTACTTCCTATGCAGAAAAAATCACCCAACTTTGCACCAAAGGTCAAGTCCCATGCCAGATTGCCTCAACTGCAAAAAAAGGCCAATAGTCCTGATGGTGGCGCTACAGCAAGCCTCTAAAGTTCACAATTTTGAAAATTCACAACAAATCAACCATATGTGCTACAGATTTGCAACTTTCACCAAAATGTAGCCCCAATACTGAAGAAGCCTTTGTATATTTAAACCTATTGCAAATTATGAAGTCCATCACTTTTTGAAACTAGAGTGTTCAGGTGAACACCTGTCGCCTGCGAAGCTTATGTGAAAGTGTGACTACCAACTGAAAGTGTGACTACCGTACAGACGGACGGACGGACAAACAGACGCCGGACAAAGTGATCCCTATGTGCTGCGATGCTTCGCAGGCGACACAAAAACTGTAAAACTTATTAAACCCATCTCCTCCGACAATTTTTGCTCAATTGACACCAAACTTGCTACAGAGCATCTTCAGACTGTCCTACACAAACAAACCACTCAGATTTTTGATTTATCGAATATTGAGCTACATATTCACCTACAGTGAATTAAAATGTTTGACTGTAAACGGTATTGTAAACATTTACTTGCAAATTCTTGCTAAATACATTTTCAATGTTCATTAAAAAAAATGACAAATTTTGGAGTCATGGTAGATGATGTTTGGAAAAATATCAGAACTTTATCTCGAGAACGGAATTTTTTTTCAGCATTTTGAATTGCTGTAAAAACAATGCAAACAATTGGAATCAATGCAAAAATGGCATTTTTAAACATCAGTTTTTCACTTATGGAGCCAATAAATCATTGTTAAAAACAAATTACCAATATCTCCATGCTGTCCACATGCAATTTGTGCATCTTCTAATTTTTGTCTTAATAACTGAATTTTTGACAGCCGTTTGAAATCTGCCTTCACACGCTGACAGCTGCTGTCTTGCACACAGGTGACTGGTTTAGTCAATTTGTGAAGCAACACGTCACATTTCCATTTGCCAATTAGCTCAGTGAGATAGAGCATAGTCTCTTGTGCCAGAAATTGAGAGTTCAAGCCTCGACTGCTGTAAAAGGCATGTTAGAATGCCAACTTTTTTCCATCTTCCTACACTCTGCTTATTGCTCAAAATTGCCTAATTTTGCCGAAAATTGCTTGGCCCTGATCATTGCTGCACAGCAGCTATAATTTTCTTTTAGATCTTTAACTATTTTGCCATAAGCATCATTTTTTAACCTCTCCATGAAGTGCGTTGGGCATGAAAGGCACCACACCAAATCTGGAGGCCTTGTCTTATTCTTTCCATTTCTTCTAACATTTTTTTAAGGGTTGAAATAATTGTTCTTGTTCACTCATCTGTTTACCAATGTCCTCCATTCAAAAAACTTAAGATGTTGTGTAAGCGTAGTGTTCTTCAAAAGACAGGAAAATTTCTCTGTTTCAAAATTTGATATGTTGCCTTTGTTCCATTTTCAATTAAATATAGAGTTTGAATGATTTTCAAATCATAGCATTCTATTCTTATTCACAATTGACAAAAAATCCTAACTTTGGAAAGGGAATTGTATTCATGTCTGTACCACTCCAGTTATTTATAACCAATGGACTTTATGTGCGTCTCTGTTTACTTAATATTGGTTCCCCCTGGGACCCCCACGATTCATTAAATTAATGAAAGAATCAAAGCATAAATTTGTAAAACGTTAATTCAGAGTTTAATTAATTAAACATTTAAAACTTTCAAATCAAAAGTTCAACTATACAGATACTGAGTTTTCCAAACAAAGACACGACACGACTTAAAAATTTAACTTTTTTAAAAAGTAAGCGACGAACATATGGAGATTTGAAAATCCATTATCCTTTGATTTTCTGTAAACAGGCCATTTCAGACTTTTCCATGTCAAGGACCCCCAAAATAAAAGCACAATAGATGACAGACCTGTGTTTCAGAGGATTTTTTCATAGACAATCCCCTTTAGGATCTAGTCCCCAGACGTTTGTGCAATTACAGAGAAATTAATCCATTGATCCTTCTGCTGGAACCGATCACAGCCCCTCATATAGATCCCATTCTTCCTAACAACTTGATAACCACATTACAAAGAGCATAAAATCAGGGATGCCAAGCCTCAATACATCAATACCACACATACATTGATAGCAAATGAACACTGGAACTTAGAAAATGATACTAGAGTTTTAGTAATCAGTAGTATCAACGCCTCATTCCATACCTCAGAGTTATAATTCTAATATAGCCAGAGTGTGATAATTCAAATGCTGGAACTCCTTAGCTTTAACTCACTGGGATGAAAATGTGCAGTGTACATCCTGTAGCTCTGATGGAGCTGCTAACTGCTTAACACCATCCAAGATGCATTCCTGAGATTTTCCACCTACCTGGTGAAGCTGTAAAATGCACTATTATTTACATCCATTAACTCATTCATTCATTCATTCATTAAACTCATAGACTGCAGGACAATTTCGGCACTAAAATGAACTAGAAGAGCACTCAGAGAGCGCAGAACCTCCGCCGCCAGGGGGCAGCAAAGCCAAAAGCACGGCAATTGGAACTCTGGCCCATTGGAAAGACTTGAAATCTTGAACTTTGGAGTGTAGCTCAGCAGTACTTTGGCCTAGATATGCCAAAATTTAATCACCTCTTCCTTGACTTAATACCCACCTACCCTGAAAAGTTCATAAAAATCCGGCCATTTGTTTTTGAGTTATCTTGTACACAAACAAACAAACCAACAAACAAATGGCACCGAAAACATAAACCTCCTCGGCGCAGGTTAATAAGATCAGCTGCAAAGAGGAGGGAAAAAGGATACATTCATTCTAAAACAAGAGGGGAGCAGTTTAGACTACATGCAGACCATGCTGTCATGAGCTAAAACATTCTAAAATAGTTATTTTATTCAAAATAGATTTCACACAGCAAGTTAACAATATTAATAACCATTTGTATTTTTTCCTCAAACCAAGTTCTCAGTCTCGAGTTTAAGATCAGATGTGCTTTCCGCAAATTATTGCTTTTCCACATTTTGCAGGTAGGCAACACAGTCTATACCCAGCTCTTCAGTCTTGAATACCAGGCGTTCACGGTACATTCCACTCCTAAATAAAACACTAAAACACTTATAAAGCTTTTCCTTTCTTCAACACTATTGTTTGTCTTCTTTTTGAGAGGCATTTCACCCCAGTGATATGCCACTCATCTTTTTTGACATAAGACAAACAGTATATCAGTGTTATTGTCAAAAAAAAAAAAAAAAACCCACTGGCTGATGTTAGCTTAGCTGCCGCATCACTACGACAAGCAATGAAGTAGATCCCAAAATGCATCCCACATAAAACAAGGAAATAAGGCAATTCAAGAGGACAAGAAACACTTGATAAGGTTTAGAAAGTAGTAGTTGATTTTCCACACAAAAACATTAACCTTTGACTGATACTGCTAATGAGCTGTAAGAAAAGCAATTCACTCGAAGTATACTTTGTCAAACAAGGATGCAGCCATACTATCTCAGTTTAAGAAGTGATGTCATAAGGTTGGTTGGATTGGCAAGTCCTTCAGAATTCTGCGGCTGACTACATGAACAACATAAAATCATTAAGAAAGAAATTTCCATGCATATTTCTGGATTTTAGGCATCTTTACTTAAAGACTACCAAGTGTCTGACAGCCTAAAATGATCCTGCTCATACAAGTGACATAATTCACCTGTATTTAACATAAAGTTGGGTGTTCACTTCAGACCCTGAACTAACGGTGCTGCCTCTACTGTAACTGTCAAAACATTTTTAAAAAAGTACATCAAATCTAATATAAAACTATAGCCTCTAAAAAAAGAGGCTCAACAACCGCAACTATAGCATAATTTTACTGTTAAACCAGTACCCAACTACGCAGCTTTAAAAAATCCTAACCTCAACAGCCCACAGCAAAAAAAAAAAAAAAAATTTTCACCATCTTCAAAATGTATACTTCAATTTAAACAACAATATTAAAGATCGTGTATTCAGGTAATATGCAGGATGGAGCGATGGGGAAAAAAGAAAAGAATACTCAGTGTGTCTGTGTGTTTGTTGAGGGGGTAGAGACATTACATCTCTCTACTGGGAAATTCTTAAGTGAGAAGCAAGTTTGAAGGCTCTTGCTGGAATGTTGCACAACGTGATAAATGAATGGAGTTTAATGAAGGATGGAGTGATGAAAAAAGAAAAGAGGGGCGAGGCTACGGTACATCAACATCTATCCTCTGGGGCAGTCTGACATGGTGTAAAAAGTTTGGAGGTTCTGACCTCCAAATAGTGAGAGTATGAGGGCTTTTGAGAATTAATGGAAGTCTATTGAGCGGAAAATAAAGACGTGTGGAAGGAGGGATGAAAGTGGAGAATCATCCAAAAAAATAAAAAAAAAAAAAAACCTCGTGGCCCCCCACTTGAGGCCACACAGCAAGTTTGACGTTTCTAGCCATGAAATTGCACAAGTATGACCAGTTTTAAAAATGGCCCATATAGGTCTGTGGGAAAATGGAGGATGAACAAAAGTAAAAGAAAGAATTGAATAAAAATGTAATTAAAAAAGCACAAGCAATCTGACTTGGCATATCTTGACGCAGCCCTCCAATTATCAAGCTCGTAGTTTCAATGCTGTCGGAACTACTTCAGAAAATTTGGCTCAAAAAAATATAAATATTATTAGTATTATTATTATTATTATTATTATAATATCAGTAAATTAGCTTTGTCAAGCCAACTTAACACAGTTTGTATTAAGTTTTTTGTGGAGGATCAATGATGTGCAACTCCGTGAAGAGCCACATCATCAGACAAAAGGAGGGAGGACAGAGCCGGGAGAGAGAGAGAGGAAAGAAATCATCAATGTCCAGATGTTTCGACATGCGAGTTTCACCACATGTTTTTCCACTGTGACTGCAGTCACTTGGCCTCTGCTTGTACTGGGACATCTCCCTGTGAGGGATTTGGGAGAAATCTTGGTGTTCAAGCGGGACTATTCCTGTATGTGGCCGTGGCGCACGGAGAACGCTATCAGACGATGATACGCAGCCGACAGGAGGATTACGGCTGCCAGCATCAACCCACAGATCAGGCTGAAGGCCCAGCGCGGGCCCAGGAGGGTGTACACCTGAGAGACGAAAACAGGGCCCAGCGTCCTCGCCCCGCTTCCTGACGCCGTCAGCCAGCCCATGTACACGCCCTGCGAAAACACACGTGTGCGCACACGCATGAACTGAAATTCAAATACATCACGGACTCACAGCGAGGCCGTGAGATGGGAATTAAGAGACGAGAGGTAAATGAGACAGACGTCATTATACCTGAGGCTTGGGTCCCAGGATTTTGGAATACAGAGTGTAAGACATGACATTGCAGGTTGGATATCCCACACCAATCAGGATATTTGAAGTGATATACTGGGCCAGTCGAATGGCAGGGGTGAACTGACACCATGTCTGCACAGCGGGGCAGCCGATGGGCTCCTGGGTGGAGTTGTCTGGAGAGGCAAGGCTCTGAAGCCCAGTGGCGGAGCTGTTCTGGAGGTCTGGGGTCCAAGGAGATGAAGACAGTAAAATGAGAACAATTCTAACTGTAAACAAGCAGACCGAGTCAACAATATCCACCACCGCCCCACAAGGTTGATTCAAGGGCCATAAACTCAATAAAAATTGATTTCTTAGAATCACGGTTTGAACATGTGCAATGAAAGCACTAGTGGAGACCACACGCCATATTGAATTCATCCAGCTTAAATAGGTGCCGAGAAAATGTGTCCCAATTGACGAGACCCCAGGGTCAAGACCATTTCAGTGATTCAAGGGCACCATAAAAATCGATTTCTCTTAATCGTGGTTCAAACTCGTTCACTGGCAGCACCAGTGGATAGTACGCACCAAATTTCACCCACCTAGGTTTGATAAGAGCCGAGAAAAGTTTTGTCCCCATTGATGCAACCCAGAACCAAGTCCATTTTTGTGATCCAAGGGCAAAAACTCCATAAAAATTGAATTCTCTGAATTGTAGTTCAAACTCGTTCAATGGCAGCACTAATGGAGACCACACACTAAATTTCATCCATGCAAGTTTAATAGGTGCTGAGAAAATTTGTCCCCACTGAATCCGGATGGACTGACGGATGGACAGTCGGAGGAGACCCATTCCAATGTCCCCCATTCCACTTTGTGGTGGGGATAATAAAACTACAGGATGAGCCAGGTGAACTAAGGCAAGGCCAAGCATAAACAGGCCAGGGCTGATGTTTAAGACCATATATGAAAGTCAACCAGGCAGGTCTGCAACTCAGACAGTACACATACAACTCAGATAAAATGCATTTTACTACCTTGGACACCAAAGCTCTGAATATCTCGATACTAGCCATTGAAAAGCAGGAGCGTCATTTATATCAAATATAACTTTACACACCAAAACATTCAAGACGAACTAGAAAAAAAATGCTAACACACAAGTATAATAAAAAAGAAAAGAGAGACATTTACATGGAATTAAATACTGAGGAATAAATTAAACACGCGTCACATCATTTTCAACTTCAAAAAAGATATACCAGTAGTGATGCGCGGGTCGGCCCGGAACCCGTGGGTCCCGCGGGTTGGGTCAATATTTTAATAACATTTAGCGGGTGCGGGCGGGTTGGGCCATACAGTGGCGACATCTAATTCCCACGAAATTGCGAATAAAAAGTAAAATAGGCTATCGGCCACTTGAGGGCTCTAGACATACAGCCTAGATAATACGCTCTTGTCAAACGATGTAACGCTACCTTAAACAGAATAGAATGCCAATTGTACCTCTCCCTCTTCCTACTCACTCTCTACTCTCGATGTACTCGCACTCACTGGTGCGCGGCTTAATCCTCCACGGTTAGACTTAAGATCTAAAGGTTGAATGATAGCTCATCTTATAAATCGTTCTGCAGTCAGCACCGAAATATTATATAGTAGTGGTAATTTTATTGACCTGTGGGTCCAAACAACACAAAGACAAAACATTTTTTCGCCACTTCACAGTGAAAGGCATATCACGATTCTTCTTCAAAAATAAAATCAACTTGTTGAGGTGCTTCCATTTATCAGCTACGTGTTCTCTAACAGCAGAGCGTGTGCTGCCATCGGCAGTAAGGACACTTCTTGTATATACATTTCTATCAGTGGCGCTCGTGAATTGGCAACAGGGGAAGCTCAAACAATCCCTTAAAGTTAATGATTGTTCATGACCTGTTTTCAATCATTCGTTTAAATTACAATAACCGACACTCCGAAAACTCAACATTATCTGATGCGGCCAGTTTTCATTAATAACGCATACCTGACAACTCTCACGCATTCGGCATGAGTTTAAGTGGCATTTTTACGTTACGTTACGTTTTTACGACAGCAATTATTCTACCAACGCTTATGTAAGAGATTTTCGCGTGGAATTTAAGTACTTGTGCATGGAGGGGTTTGAAGCAACGGAATTGCATAAAAACGTTTCAAATTATCTTATTTCATTTAAACAATCATGAAACAACTGCATTGCTTCCAACCCCAACCCGAGTAGCCTAAATAAAAGCGTGAGAAGTCTGGAGTCGTAATCAGTATGCGTTAAAAATGAAAACTGGTCACATCTGATAATGTAGAGTTTTCTGAGTTTCTGTTATGGTAATTTAAATGAATGATTGAAAACAGGTCATGACCAGTCATTAATTTTAAGGGATTGTTTGAGCTTCCCCTATTGCCAGTTCACGAGCTGCTGCTGCTGGCATGTTAATTTTGTTCCAGTAAAACAGCCTGTTTGCAATATTTTGCCTGATGGCATTTCGTTTGGTTGCAAAGATCAGAAATCACGGTAAGGTTCAGTTAATAGACAGAGCCTAAACTTTGTATTAAGAATTCCAGCCAAAAGCCAAATGTATGTTGTGCTCCACTCAAATCCATAGCGTAACAGAGGAATCGTTTTTTTCCATTGCAAATCATTTCACACAGACCCACTGTATTCTTTTTCTCTTACCTCCTTTTTTGTGTCGGGTCGGGGTGGGTTCGGGTTGAAAATCAGTGCGAGTTTTAGCGGGGCGGGCGGGGCGGGTTAGCTGTCATGTCGGGTCGGGTTGGTGCGGGTGTGAAAAAACCTCGACCCGCGCATCACTATATACCAGTATTGGGGTTTGTTTCATAAAAAACCCATTATCGACACTGATAAACAGCAATTGCACACTTGATGGCAAAACAGATGTAGCAGAACCATACCTGACCACTGGATTATTGGGTACTGGTTTCCCCAGGGCAAGAGGATGAAGAAGCCACAGAATATGATGGCCAAGCCCACCAGGAGCACTGGGCGATCTCCCACCCTGGGGAGGGAAGGATAGAGATTAGTATTATTATGTACATCATGATCAACAAATTAAGTATTACAACCAATAACAAATATCTATTAACCACCATGAGCAATGCCATAACAAGCCAATCCTTCCCCATTTGTGCATATCCCCAGTTTATATTTCAGGATATACATTTTGGGCATTACAATAATTTGCAGAAAATGAAGCAAGGCATGTGAACCACCGATAGCAGTGGTTCTTAACATCAGTCTTGAGGGCCCACTGTGTATGCTGGTTTTTGTTGCAATATTTCATATATATGCATGTATGCACACATAAGTTAAATCTTTAATCTTGAATTTGGGTAAATTAGATTTAAGATGCAAGTTAACTGCGCAGTACACGCACAGAGACATAGCATGTAATTTAAATATCAATTCTTTATTAATTATTTACTTTGACATGGCAGAATGAGTACTATATTTAGCTTGCAAATTTTGAGATTTGTTCATTAAATCTGGAAATATGAACAAAATGGTTAGCATCCTTGTTTAATCTGAGGGGAAAAAAAACTAATATCATACATCTTTGGGTAAATGAATAAATAAGCAAAATATGATAAATTAACACTGCGAATGGCACTCTATACTTCCAGCGCTTTGTGATTTTGTTTTTTTAATTCATAAAAGTATAAAGCTAAACCAAATTTGCATGGCCTCTCATTTACCAATTGAAATTCAGCTTTCAGTGCTTCAAAGGAATGCCTTAGAATGTTTCACCGGCTGCGTGTAGGTTATGATATACATCATTTGGAATTCTAAAGTGAGGCCCATACCTTGAAATAAAAATAAGCACGCTCAGCTGAACATTTTGTCTTATGAGTACTTCATCCACTGAGAAATGCTGCCCCTACATTAAAACTAAAATTATTTGAAAAATTATGCACCAAAAGATGTAACACTTTTTGCAGAAGTAAAGTAATCTCATTTTCACTGAATGAACTGTCTACCTGTAATTGGGATGCTAGCTTTATTCTGCAGTGGCCATCAATTAATTCAATACCCAAGACTCACATTGATGTCTTAAAGGTGCACTATGGAAGTTTGTTGACATCACTTCTGTTGACATTTGAATTCAAACAAAACAGAGGTAGCCTGCCCCTCCCTCCCATGCTTCCGTAACGGTCAACTCTTGTTGGTGATTCTCTGGGACAGTTTATGTTATGGGGCACAGCCTGTCCCCCTTGTGTTCATTTGCAGTTTGTGACACCTGTGCAGTCTCCAGAGCCCAGTTTTTTTTTTTAAAGTGAATTTAGGGGCAGGCAGCTAGCGGATTGTGGAGAGATGTCGGCAAATTGAGACAAAAATATAATCGTGCAGAAAATAAAACTTGCATAGTGCACCTTTAACAGGTCATCACGTTTTTACAGCACTCGCAGCAGACAAACATTTGCTATGCCACTAAAATGGGCCGCTGAAGAAAGCTGTGATTCGGCAAGACTTGCCTTTGCGATATGACCTTCACCATCAGGAACACCAGGATGGACTCAAACCCAATGCAGGCCAGTATGATGCCATTGTAAAGCACTGCTTGCTTGCGCGTCCAGGCAAACATGTCCATAGAAAGAGGTGTTGAAATCCTGTAGAGAGAAACAGCAATAGGTTTAAGGACTGATTGTCTGATCAACATTCGTAAAAAAGGCTTGATAGCTTTCCAAGCAGAACGACCACTAAGAGTTATCCATAGAACAGGCAAGCTACTGGCTATTTTGTAATCAAAGCGGGCAAACTTTGCTTTAGTTCCTAAACCAATAAGAAAAGGTAATCAAACAATTAACAATGTTAAAGCAGAGCAGAATTTGCTAATGTTCAAAAGTTATAGTAGCAGAAAATGTATATTTACTTTCTATTAAACAGGACCAAGCCTACGTCAGGAATGATTCATGAAAATCATTGGCTGGTCGTAATATGATGAGTAAAATTCTCAGCAACAGCGCAAGAAGTGCTTTCGTTTGAAGCAGGCTAGCAGCCATGTCCTTGTTCACTCTAAAAGCACAAGCTCCGTTACTTCAGAAGACTGCATCATGCAGGAAAATAAATTGCGTAACTTACCATTATTTGTACATGATATCAAGTAGTTGCAAGAAATAATGTCAACAAGAAAATATGACTCAACTGGGTTTGTTAAAGTAACCGAAAAACAAACGATTGCGAAGCTGATAGCCATCGCCTATCAACTCGGACAGAAAAGGCTATCAGCAGAAGGGGAGGCATTTGTTAAATACACTACGGAGACATAAACGTAATAGAGTAGCGGCTGATATGCAGGAAAATTAAGCTAAAGCAATATTATTTCATTCATTGTCATGAATTTTTATCTGTGTAAAAGACCTTTGACTAGTCCCGAGTAGGCATTGAACTCGTTTAATTTCTTCTGTATTCATGGGAGGTTTCTATGACCAGCACAGGAACCCGTTTATTGTCTTAAACACTCACAAAGTATCTTGACAATTCTCTCAATCAGCTTGCGCTGCACGGCAGTACACAAACTTGATACTGCTCTTCCTGAGGTGCAAACTATTAATATACCTTGCATGAGCGTTTTAACATGGTATATCAGTCAGTCAAGTCAAGTCAAGTCAGAAGGGCTGTGATGAGCCACCACCAAGAATACATTATTTTGAGAAGAACAGAAGTAACTCACGTCTCATAGACAGCAAAAATAAATAAGACGATAAAGAAAAGAATGTTGGATGTGACCACCCCGACTTGGTCAATGCTGCCCTCCATGCTTTGCAACAGTCCCACTTGCTCTGTAGGAACAGAAACATTTACAGTTCAGCTGGAAGGAAACAGGGTAAATGTAAGCAGTATCTACAGCAAAACCACGTGAACAAAGACTAGCATATAACCATGTGCAATGCACAGCAAAGAACCAACAATGCACGGAGTAAAAATATAAAATTTCTTCTGTGTATGATGAAACTCATTTGAACGTGCTAGAGCACATTTAAAACTAAATCCGCACATTTCCTAGGTGCACCTCTGCGAGTAAACTATCCCACGATTACCTTCTGAAGTGTAATTGATGGTGTTCATGTGTCTGCCTTGATCATCCACACGGTGCTCCCTGAAAAAAAATAAAAAAATAAAAATAGGCGTGCAATGCACGGAATACCCCTCAGCCCTCCACACGCAGCAGTCATCATGGTTGTCACACACATGTGCAATATGAAACCTCCGAGTTGAGTACTTTAGAAGATATGAAGGAATGTCGAAGTATTCGGAGACGCCCGCCCGCCGCCCGCCGCCCGACCGCACAAAGGATAGCAATACCCCGTCAGCCTTTAGGGCTGAGGGGTAAAAATAATTCAACTAATGCAAAAATGTAAAAAATAACAATCATCCATACTTTCAATGCCAAAGTTCAAAAAAAAAACTCAGATGCAAGACAGTTGTCTGATATAGAAATATGAACAATTACAAAGTCTTTGCTTAGCAGACACTACCATACAGAGAAATGTGCAATGCCCATACCCTGGCTGAAGCACCTTATTCCAGTTCTCAGTACCAGAGGTTGTAAAAGGTACATAATTCTGTTACAGGCCCCATCTCCTGTCCCACAAAGGCACTCGTTGGCAGAGCCTCACCTCAACACTATGAGAACCAAGAGGATGTTAATGACCCCGAAGAGGGCAGCCAGCACAGCAGGGGCTGTGTACATGTTCAGTTTCAGATCCAACAACTTCAGACACACGCCCGTCTCACCAATGAAGGACAAACCGGCCTGCAGGGCTGGAAACAAAACCAGATTACTAGGGTGACAGTAAATGCTTTCTGAGTGTCTTTCTTTGACCAATCCCTTAAACCTGCCAACTATGAAACCAAAAATGTTAAATATCAGTCATTACACGCACAGGCAAAAATATTAATTTGAAGAACTGAAACCTTTCTTCCATTTTTGAATTTAAAATGAAAGAAACAAACATAATAGGCTGTAGTGTAGTGCTTTTTTCCCCAACCTAAGAATACGTGCTTTCAGGAGCAGCGTGACCTTTGATTTGTACTCAATGAAAAACATGCAAGGAGCAGTCAAAGAAAAAAAAATAGGAGGTGCAATTTTGAGGAGCCAGGCAATTCAAAAAATGAACCTGCGTTATTATTTAAGCTCTTCAAGTTCGCCTTTGGCTATGAGGTAAACATTTGATTCCTCTCAGGTCATTCAGAGGTAAACTTGTTGAGGCAAATTGTTGCTGCTTCTTATATCAAGAAAGACTTTCTGGAATTTGTCTTTTCTTGCACCTTTATTTGCCCCAGAGAGCACCAGTCAGATTAGCCATCACATCCATGTAGCCCTTCCTCCTTCCATTTTCAATGACGTTTTTCCCCAGTAGGCCACAAATACTCGCTTATTCCCAGTATACCAAAAAAAGTGCTTACCCTCATTATATATTTATTCTCAAAATAAACGGTTCACCTGGAGAGTAAAAAATTGAGGGGACGTGAAAATTTGTGCAAACATTTGATAGCTTGGCTGTCGTACCGGGACCGAGAATGAAACCCAGGGCCTGACAGGCGCTCATGTTGGCCATCGCTCCCGTTCTCTCGCTTAACGATGTCGCGCCAGCAACGTAAGATCGGACAACAGCCACATTACCTGCAAGCATACAGACATACAAACAGTAAAAAAAGTATAATAACCTTCTGTATGAAAACTGGTACACAATAAAGCTACCATAATTATGATAAAAACTGAGATTACTTTGTTGCATCCTGTGCATTTTGAATGGCATGAAAAGTGATTACACATTTAGCCTTTAACAATTTCAAGATGGACAAGGAACATCAAAACCTTATGGTGAACAGACAGCTGGCATGAAAGCGCAATAAGACTGCGTTCACATTTTGTAAAACAATTACACCTCATTTCATAGGAATGAATTTATCATAAATGGTGCCTCGCACTCATCATTCAAAGCCACAAATAGTTGCTTTGCACAGACAGCAGCAAGTCCACAGATGATTATATATTTTAACAAGAAGAGCACCGCCAACTGTGCAAGATACGCCCGTCATGAACATGGATCAGGAAGTGGACAGAAAACATGATACCAATATCCAACAGACAACAGCCCCATGTGACCTTTGACCTTTGTCCATGACCTTGACCTTGGAGGAAGGGCCGTAAACATGGTACGCGACACTCCGCTCAGTGATGGTACACGTGTGAGTGAAATATCATGGATGTATCTGAAGCGGTTGAGAAGTTATGCTCCGGACAAGCCCCATCTGGGCCCCACGTGACCTGTGACCTTTGACCTTTGCCAGTGACCTTGACCTTGACCTTGACCGGGTGAACGAAATCATGGTGCGCGACACAGCGCCTAGTGATGGTGCACGTGCATGTGAAGTATCAGGAATGTAGCTGAAGCGGCTCAGGAGTTATGCCCCGGACAAGAAATTGCTAACAGACAACAGACAGACGGACGGACGGACAGACGGGGTTGATGACATAATACGTCCCGTCTTAAGACGAGCGTATAATAATTGCAATGAAAACCCTGATCTTGACTAAAGACTGGCAATTATGAGAGCTCAGTACAAAAATAGGAGGTCAATGAGGAAAAATAGAGAACAAGGGAAGTGCATCGGTTACCTGCACCAAATCCGACGAACGTTCGCGCCACAAGCATGTAGTACTTGTTGTGTGATTGTGGCAGGGAGACATAAGCGTACATGATGTTTGCTGCCACATTGATGAGGATGGAGCACACCAGAGGCTCTCTTCGAGGCCTGTGATTGGACCACAGCCCAAAGAGCGGAGATGCCGCCATCTGCCCCAGGCTGTAGGCTGCAACCACCCAGCCCAGAAAGCTGGTGCTGGCACTTCTGTCAACCTGAACAATCAACACGCCATCAAAGGATAGGTAAACCATATTTCCACTCCGAAGTGAAATTATAATCGCAGATTCTTTCTGCTGACAAAACATTAAGCAAGTAGCTCTGCAGCAGAAATACAGAAAAAACCAGTCAGTTGTGGAAGCACCAAGATGGGGACACCAGTTTGACATGCCAAACGGCACTTAAAAAGAGAACAGAGATCTAACAAGAGATCTCAGTTCCTCCCTTTCTCAACAACGTACTGTTTGATTTTACCCAGAAACCCCAGAAGATTTTTCCCCTCCATTTTTTTTTTTGTTTTTTCAGAGAATTAATCACGAGGCGAAGACAGGAGAGGAGCACTGTGCCTACCTTTTGCAGGAAGGGCCATATTGACGTGATCACAATGGTGAAACCTACGGGAAAAAGAGGAAGTCCTCAAAATACTAGTAAATTCCTTTACAGTTACTGTACACGCACGCTGACATGAACTATTCCATGGAAATATATTTCAATTGAGAATCATAGCCAAAAAAACTTAAATGCAATGCAATGTTGGAAGCTAGCGTTTCGTTTCTGGTAGTTTTGACCAAATCTGAAAGGGGCAAACAGAATAATTTGAAAGGAGATAACTTATTCATTTCTGCACAAGTGGTGATGGGTTCCATAGGAATGTTGTCAGTTCTGCTCCCGCGCACTCTGTACATTTTTCTTTTGTCACATAGCAAGCAAGAGCTAGCTGAGCGCGACTCACTGAAAACGGTGTTGTTGAGGCAACCGCACGGCAATTATGGGATTGTTCCTTCAAAGTTGAGGGAATTCAGCTGGAACATGATTTTTAATTGCACAATAAGACTACAGCTACCAAGTAGAATAGCGATGTGCCATCAATTCATCTCATGCACAGACAAGTAAAAAAACCCCAGCTACACAGAAACAAGTGGCTCTGTCTCACAAATACACGGGTGTTACTGCAGTGAATTAGTTCATTGCGCACACCAATTTCTTTGTATCATGCTTGACATGGGCTATATGCTGCACTGCACAGCCCTGACACATGAGCTGACTTAGTCATAAACTGCACAATGAGTATGGAATGGTAATATGTGCAAGCTGAGCCGCTATCAGCATGACAGCGACATACCAAGCAAAAAACACAGTCACCATACAAGATTTTACTACACAGAGAATTCAGTCAGAGTTGTTATGCAAGTGACTGGTCATTTGGTAGCATTTGCCGTAACCCTCATTGGAATAAATAATAGTAATCGTCAGCGCAAATTTGACTGATTGTGAATAGTGGTACCATGCTAGCGCAACAGAATGCGGTTGCACGTCACCCATTCTATTTTGTCCTATTAAGGTGTCTTCTCCGTCATTTCTGACTAAATTAGGAACAGGCGGCATTCAATTTAATGGAAAAATACTCAATAAGCATTAAAAAGGCTATTCAGGAACACAACCAAGCGTGACATGCAGTCATAAGTCTAACTACACTCGGAATGAAGCCGTCCACACATACAGACTGTTAGTGTTGGATTACACTCAAAGAGGATGACATTCCCACGATAAGCAATGACAGTTATGCAAGGCACAACATTTTGCATACAAAGCCCAAAACCAGTGAAGTTGGCATGTTATGTAAATCGTAGATAAAAACAGAATACAATGATTTGCAAATCCTTTTCAACTGGTATTCAATTGAATACACAGCAAAGACAAGATGTTTAATGTTCAAACTGAGAAACTTTTTTTTTTTGCAAATAATCATTAACTTAGAATTTAAAGGCAGCAACACATTGCAAAAAAGTTGGCACAGGGGCCTTTTTACCACTGTGTTACATCGCCTTTCCTTTTAACGACGCTCAGTAAACGTTTGGGAACTGAGGAGACCAATTTTTGAAGCTTTTCAGGTGGAACTCTTTCCCATTCTTGCTTGATGTACAGCTTAAGTTGTTCAACAGTCCGGGGTCTCCGTTGTCGTATTTGACGCTTCATAATGCGCCACACATTTTCAATGGGAGACAGGTCTGGACTACAGGCAGGCCAGTCGAGTACCCGCACTCTTTTACTACGGAGCCATGCTGTTGTAACACGTGCAGAATGTAGCTTGGCATTGTCTTGCTGAAATAAGCAGGGGCGTCCATGAAAAAGACGTTGCTTGGATGGCAACATATGTTGCTCCAAAACCTGTATGTACCTTTCAGCATTAATGGTGCCTTCACATATGTGTAAGTTGCCCATGCCTTGGGCACTAATACACCCCCATACCATCACAGATGCTGGCTTTTGAACTTAGCGCCTATAACAGTCCGGATGGTTCTTTTCCTCTTTGGTCCGGAGGACACGACGTCCACAGTTTCCAAAAACAATTTGAAATGTGGACTCGTCAGACCACAGAACACTTTTGCATCAGTCCATCTTAAATGAGCAGGGGCCCAGCGAAGCTGGCGGCGTTTCTGGGTGCTGTTGATAAATGGCTTTTGCTTTGCATTGTAGAGTTTTAACTTGCACTTGCAGATGTAGCGACGAACTGTAGTTACTGACACTGGTTTTCTGAAGTGTTCCTGAGCCCATGTGGTGATGTCCTTTACACACTGATGTTGGTTTTTGATGCAGTACCGCCTGAGGGATCAAAGGTCACGGGCATTCAGTGTTGGTTTTCGGCCGTGTCGCTTACGTGCAGTGATTTCTCCAGATTCTCTGAACCTTTTGACGATATTACAGACCGTAGATGATGAAATCCCTAAATTTCTTGCAATAGCTTGTTGAGGAATGTTGTTTTTAAACTGTTCGACAATCAGCTCACACATTTGTTGACTAAGTGGTGACCCTCGCCCCATCCTAGTTTGTGAATGACTGAGCATTTCAGGGAAGCTGCTTTTATACCCAATCATGGCACCCACATGTTCCCAATTAGCCCGTTCACCTGTGGGATGTTCCAAATAAGTGTTTGATGAGCATTCCTCAACTCTCTCAGTCTTTTTTTGCCACTATTGCTAGCTTTTTTGAAACATGTTGCAGGCATCAAATTCCAAATGAGCTAATATTTGCAAAAAATTACAAAGTTTACCTGTTCGAACATTAAGTAACTTGTCTTTGCAGTGTATTCAATTGAATATTGGTTGAAAAGGATTTGCAAATCATTGTATTCCATTTTTATTTACGATTTACACAACGTGCCAACTTCACTGGTTTTGGGTTTTGTACTTACCAACACTGCTGAGGAACATGGTGAAGTACATGACTCTTATGGACCTCCAGCGGCTCTTGTACTGTTGCGCTGTCTCTGGAGATCCATCTCTGCAGAGAAAGAGGAGTTGTTTTGGTGTGCACACACAAGTAACCCTAATGACATACACAGACTTCTTGAATGTCTTGAAATCTTCAGAAGCATCTCACTGCTATTAATAACTAGACAGGTAGGTCGCTCGCGACCAATGGGTGTAGCGCCCCCATCACCCACATTTTTCATTTTGGCTGATTTTTGACACAAAATTGTCTATTATTCATAGAATTATGTTACCATGGCAATCAAAATTGATAGGCGCGGAGTCCTAGCCACTTCCCATATACACACCAAATATCAAAGAAATAGCTCTAAATTTGTGGTCTGTAGAGTGTCCACAAGGAAATCTCTAAGGCGGCAAATGCGTGACGAGGCCAAATCCATAGTAGCCCCGACTTCATCTAGGGGCTACAATTACACACTCTTAATATACATGGGGTTGAGAATATATTAATAATAATATCAGCAAAACCACTGAAAAATGGCTTTAACTTTGAAATATAAAGTAAATTTATGGCTATTGTTCAACCGCGCTTTTCTGTTTGAGCAGTGTCAAAAGGGGGCGGTCTCAGGTTGGTCGATAGGGACAGGGTCCGTGCACTCTACGGAGCATATCTGGTGCGAAATGGTTTCATGAAATGGCATTTCAATTATTTGCTCATTCCACGCCTGTGGACAGCAATCAGGCTGGTCAGATTGGTGTCCGACTACATTGTGACTTGCTCTGATGTCACGGAAATGTAGACAAAAATAATCTCACAAGATCGAGGTGGTCGCAGTTTTAAGAACCAGGCATCGCAGCAGTTATCTACTGACTGCAAGGAGCAGAGGATGATGGGAAACGCCTCACTGTCCCCTGATCAAAAGGCTGACTGACTCTTATTTTTGACCACAAACACTGTTCTGTAGAATACCCTTATATTCTGTGTAATTGTAATATTTAACAAATCAGTGTTGTGCATTGAATGCGTAATCTGCTGACAAACAGATCTAATGAGCAATTGATAATACTGAATGCATGCATGCCAGACATCTTTAACTGTCCAGCCCTGTACGAATGTGGCCAGCAAGCTAAAGGCAGCCAACAGATGGGCCCAACAGGATGTAAAATATTGCTGTTCCTTCCTGTATATTCTTTGGAGGCTTCAGTAAACTGTCAGAGTTCACAGCAGCTTTTTATCTCCGTCACCTGCAGCTGCCGCCTGATCACATCCACTTTTCAGGCGAGTCGCAGTTCATCATGAACAAGCCTATCCTTACCAACATTTGCATTTTATGAACACGGTGAGTTTCATTATCCTGTGGTTGTCCGGGAATGCATGTTATCTCACTCACCAAAACATACACCATCTTGGGCGACAATTTTACTCATAGAATGCTGGAAGTCAGTTTTTGACAATGACATGAAGTGATAGCACTCATTGGAAGTGGCAACATTTCACACAGGTGTAGACAAATCAGTAACCAGTATGAATTCAGAAATGACAGACACGCCTCATGCAGACCAGGGCTGTGGTCCAATTCAGAAAAATAGTACCTTCGCCCCACTCGCCCTGGCCAGTTCCACTTGGGAGGATGCAACGCAGGACCAATGATAAGCAAGTAGGCACTCAAACTCAAATTCTTCATGCTGAAAAAAACCAGCACCGAATAGCATGAAATGGACCAATTCTCTGGTAAAACCAACACAGCCAGTCAAAGCTGGTTTTGCAGATGACCAATATATGCGGTGTTTTGGACACATCTATCCTGGTTTTTTTTTTTTTTACAGGCTGACCAACACAAACCAGCGTGTCAATGCTAATAAACCAGTGTAAACCAAGTGTGACCAGCATGAACCGTGGCTTTCATGCTGTCGGTGCGGTTTTTTACAGCAGAGTAATTACTGACCCACTGATGTCCATTCGCTGCTTCCATTTTGATACCGTTTAGATGCGAACTCGCCGGATGTTACTGCCGGAGGAAATGCAGTCAAATCCCAAACTTTGCTCACTTCACGGAGCTCCACCGAACACCGAGGAGCTGAAGCGTTGAGTACAAAATCTAGAAGGGTAGCTACAGATGTTTAGCCTTTTACTACAGGTACCGTAAAGAAATGTGACAAAGTAATGTCTAACCTGTGACATAACAAGTTGATATCGAAGTTCTGGCAACACACACTTTTCTAGCGTTAACGCACATGTTTCTCGATTTCTTTCCTTTTTTTTAGTTAACTGTGCTGATAGTAGCCAGTTGACGTTATTCAGGAAGTTTCCAGTTATAAATTAAGTACAGTCAGTGCTTGCCTAATTTCATGATTGCTTGTATCCCCACCCACTTGCATAGCAATCCAGTACTGGTCATTAATTACTTATGGCATTATTCCACTGCTAGCCACGCTGAGGGTAGCATGTGGTGAATTGTCTTGAAGAAGCCGACATTTCATAGACCCACCTGCCGATATCGCCTTTCAACAACGGAGTACTCTCCTCGGATTCCAGCTGTTGCGACATTGTTTTCTAATAAAGTGCTTACTTCGAAAGCTTGCTTAGGTTTGAGTCAGAAAGAGTAAGGTTGCAGGTGGTCAGAGCGGCGCCACCAAGTTAAAAGCTGTATTGAAAATACTTCCTTATGCAACTTCCGCCGGCTTTATCTAACCATTTTCTGCAATCAAATAAATTATGAAAAAACAAACAGATTTGGAAAATATTCCCATCAGTCCTAGGCTTGCTGTCCACTTGGACTGGGTGCATCAAGAGCACATCCGGTCGACGCACTTCATATTTCAAAATAAAGGCCTTAAATAGTCAATCTGGGGCACCAGTAACATTATGGAGCACCGCTCTAAAGTTTACGCACTTTTAAAATCCACTGCTCAAAAACTTAAGGGAACACTTGATCATCATAGTATTACACCGAGTCAGTTAAACTTCAGGGATATCAATCTGTTAATTTGGGAAGCACAAGTGACTGTGAATCAAGTTCATCTGCTTTCCTCCAGAATTGCACATCCACCCCAGCAGTTGCAAGAAAGCATGGAGGAGATACCAGGTGACTGGCCATACAAAGAGAGCTGGGCAAGGGCATCGACCCAGCAGCAGGTCTGGTATGTGCGAGAAGGAATAGGAGGAGCACTGCCGGAGCCCTACAAAATGAACAAAGTAACCTTTAGCAGGCTACTGGTGTGCATGCTTCTAACCAAACTGTGAGAAATGGACTCCATGATGCTGGCTTGAGGGCCCAATGGGATCTGTGCTCACAGCACAGCACCTTACAGCTCAATTGGCATTAGCCAGAGGACAACAGAATTGGCAGGTCTGCCATTGGTGCCCCATTCTCTTCATAGATGAGAGCAGGTTCACATTGAGCACATGTGACAGGCTTGAAAGAGTCTGGAGACGCCGTGGAGAATGTTATGCTTGCCTGTAACATCATCTAGTATAACCGATTTGCCAGTGGGTCAGTGATTGTCTGGGGAGGCATATTATGTTTGGAGAGTCACACAGACCTTTTGTCATAACCAACAGTATACTAACTGCCGTTAGGTGGTGGGATAGCAATTGTCAGACTCAGGGACTGTATCCATATGCTGGTGCAGTGGGTCCTGGGTTCCTCCTGGTGAAGGACAATGCCCGGCTTCATGTGGCCAAAGCGTGTGAGCAGTTCCTGGATAACGAAGGTATTGATGCCATTGACTTGCCCTCTTGTTCCCCTGATCTAAATCCAATTGAGCACCTATGGGAAGTTGCGTGTTGGTGTATCCAACGCCGCCAAGTACCACCACAAACTGTGCAGGAGCTCCGTGGTGCCCTGATCAAGGTCTAGGGGGAGATCCTCTAGGATACCATCTGCTGACTCATCAGGAACATGCCCAGACATTGTCAGGAGTGCATTCAGGGACCCAGGGGCTATACATATTACTTTGTCCCATTATGCACCACAAGTTAGGTAAGCCTGTGATTTCCATTTTTTACTTTCATTTTTGGGGTGATTTTGAATCCAGCCCTCAATGGATGGATTATTTTGGTTTTTATTGACCATTGTTAAATCATTTTGCTCTCAACAAATTATGTAATGTCTATCAGTAAAGATTTTAAACTTGACCAATTTGTTCATCAAGATCTGATATGTGATTTAACTCATTCCCTTTGGCGAGCCGCTGCCAACAGCGCGGGGAATTCTACCATTCCGTGTGGTAAGCCAGTGCCAGCGGCGTGGATGACCATTTGCAGTCCAATGAAGTCAGTTGATGATCGCGGTGATGGGCCACCTGCACTTCAATACTTAATATTGTGTAATTTTTGGGAAAAGTATTCCGTACAAACATGACAATTTTATGTAAAAGTGTTCCATCGGGAATCAGTAAATTTTTCCCTTAATTATTTATTTAATTTTTTGCACTGTAGATTAGGATAAAAGATCACTCTATAGAATTCTACAAATTATATGCAAATTTAGCAATAGGATGGGATTGTTTAGATGTAAACCAAATTATATATACATTGTTTTATAATATGACTGAAAATAATTTTTTTTCTGTGATTTTCCTATATATCTCTCAACATCCCCATGTATTTCCATCAATGACTGCAATAAATTCCAGACATTCTTTGTTGATAAGGTTATGGCCCTTAGGGCTAGTATAAATACAGGGACTGGCCAGTCTATCACAAGCCCCCCTCTGCCCTCTTCTGTCCAAGACTCCTTTCAACCGATCAGCCTAACTGAGTTGTTAGACCTGATTAATAAAATGAAGCCATCCCCTGGATGCAATTCCAACATCATTATTTGTAAAGGTCTTGCCAACAACTGGGCTGGCCATATTAGCCATTGTTAATTCATCATTAATGTTGGGCTGTGTCCCTTCCTATTTTAAGCATGCCACCATCCAGCCCATTTTTGAAAAGTCTAACCTTGATCATGCTATGCTCAAGAATTACCTGCCCATTTCCCAATTACCATTTCTGGCTAAAATTCCTGAGAAAGTGGTGTCTAAGCAACTCAGCGATGTACTAGAGAGTCATAACATCTACGATAAATTTCAGTCTGAGTGTAGAAAGGGGCACGCCACTGAAACTGCACTCCTACCAGTGGCAAATGATATTTTAATGTCCTCGGACAGGGGTGATTGTAGTGTGCTGGCGCTGCTCGACCTCAGGTCTGCGTTTGATACCGTTGACCATTCTATATTGATAAAGAGGCTACGAGACTGGGTGGGCATAACAGGCAAGGCACTTGATTGGTTTTCCTCCTACCTCAGTGGGAGAAGTTTCATTGTCTCTTCTGGAGACTTTGTGTCCAATTTTTCTCCACTGCATTGCAGTGTTCCACAGGGCTCTGTCCTGGGGCCCTTACTGTTTGCTCTTTATCTGCTACCACTGGGCCAGATCATTAGCAGTTTTAATATTTCATACCATCTGCATGCTGATGATATTCAGCTCCACATTTCTTTCAAACCAAGTGAGGTCCATCAGTTAATTAAGCTTCTTGGCATACATGCCATTAGGGTCTGGATGGTCGAAAACTCTCTCTAGTTTAATGCTGAAAAGACTGAGGTCTTAATTGTTGCCCATGATAATGTCATTCCCGTTATCTTACAAGCCATTAGGTCTCTCTCCTCTGCTAACCAATCCAACCTCCTTTACCTTGGCGCTATCTTTGATAACTCCATGTTGTCGGATACCCACGTTAGGCAACTGTCCAGATCATGCTTTTTCCAAATGAGAAATATTAGCTAACTATGATCTGTAGTCTCTAACGCAGAGCTGGAGATGCTAATCCATGCCATTGTCACCTCACACTTAGATTATTGCGACACGCTGTTCTCCATCATCGGTAAATCAGCCCTGGGTCATCTGCAGGCAATCCAAAATGCTGCTGCTAGTCTGCTCACCAAGTCAAACAAATGGTGTCATATCACCCCACTACTCATGCTTCTTCACTGGCTCCCAGTTGCCTTTAGGTTCAAGTTCAAAATTCTTACCCTTACATATAGAACACTCCACGGTCAGGCCCCCGCATATCTGACGGATCTGATTCATTTACACTCATCATCCCGTTCGCTTCGATCCAACAGTCTTAAACTTTTAACTGTCCCTCGCACTAACCTCAAAACACATGGTGACTGAGCTCTTATGGTCTTAGCGCCTACCTTGTGAAATGCTCTGCCCATGCCCATTATGCTTGCTGACTCGGTGGAATCATTTAAAAGACAATTAAAGACTTACTTGTTCAAACAGATGTTTGATTAAGACGCTGTCCTTCCTTTGTACTATTGTTGTTTTCTTTGCTTCCAGAGTATGTACTTTGTTATTTTTATTGGATTTTATTGTAATGCACTTTGTGACATTTGGCTATGAAAAGCGCTGTATAAATAAATTTTACTTACTTACTTTGGAAAAATAGAGTCCATTTTGTCATGCATACAGGGGCGCTGAGCCTGCCGGGTTGGCTCACTCAGTGATCACCATTGCATAAGATCAAGCCCAGCTGTGCCAGCGCTGACTCTGGCTGTAAGTCATTCTCAGTCGTTCAACATGCTCTTCCCGTTACCCCCTAATATTATATAACAGCAAATGTCACACAGAGGCCACTTGGAGAGCAGAGAGAAGGTGGTAGGGGAGGAGTAGGGATATAAATGGAATACTCCAGTCAACCCAAACTATCATGGATTGACTGTCATCTGTAGATTTGCCACTATACAATAAGCCTGCGGGGGCAGTGTTTTGATCTGGGGTTGCTTCAGTTGGTCTGGTCAAGTGAGGTCAGCTGACTTGCAGAATAAACTGAATGACCAGATTTTTTCATCAATGGATTTTTTTTCTGATGGCTCAGGGATATTTCAAGATGACAACGCCAGGATTCCTTGGGCTAAAATTGTAAAAGCGTGGTTCAGGGAGCCTGAGTTGTCATTTTCACACATGGATTGGTCACCACGTCCAGACCTTAACCTCATTGAGAATATTTGGCTGGAGAAGACTTCACATAGAGGTCCAACTCCCTTATCATGTAGATTTACCTGGTAGTAAACAGGCATGATGTGTGTAACACTTTATTCGCTTCTCTCTTACCCTGATGTCACTTTTGAACAGGGTAAATCTGGACTCATCAGACCATGTGACATTTCTCCACAGCCCCGCAGTCCAATCTCTTTGCTCCCTTGCACACTCACTCTGATTAGCCTAACTGATAAGTGATTTTCTTAAGGCTATAGAACTGTTTAATCCCAGTCCCTTATGTTCTCCTCCCATTGTGCTTATGGAAATTCTCTTACTTATGCTAAGAGACATAGCCGACAATTTTGCTATTAATTTTTTACTATTTGATTTCACTAAACGTTTAAATGATCTTTGATCACGATCATTTAAGGTGTTTTTACTACCACATTTCTTTGTCGAAGACAATGGTTAACCACTAATTTTCCCGGTTTTAATCAGGCTTTGGACAGTTTTTAACCCAATTTTAGTAGTTTCAGCAATCTCCTTGGTGTTTTTCTTTGCTTTATGCAGGCCAATGATTTGACCCTTCTGAAACAGAGTAACATCTTTTCCATGACCGCAGGATGTCCACCGCAGAGCCGGTGAAGCGACTGCTTAGGCCCTCTATGACCACTAGGGGACCCCCAAGTGCAATTCACGAAAATATTTTTTACTTTATTTTATTCATTCATTCTTTTATCTTCTATACCCGCTTATTCCTCACTAGGGTCGCGGGGCAAGCTGGAGCCTATCCCAGCTGGCTACGGGCAAAGGCAGGGACCCACTCTGGACAGGTTGCCAATCCATCACAAGGCGCACACACCATTCACTCTCACACTCATACCTACTTTATTTCTTACTTATTTATTTATTTATTTATTTTTTGCATGTGTGAGTGATGATTCCTTTATGATCAAAGGTATCGTACAAAAACAAAATTTTATGTTAACAGAGTACTGTTGATGTAGGTCTAGTGATTCCTACTGCCTCTCGCTTTAAATGTCAAAGTTCCGGTGCACCGGTAATTTGCGCATCCTGCCGTGCAGTGCGTACTGCGCATCCAAGGAGCAGCTGGGTGAAAGCTAAACAATGTCACAAAAATACATATCCTTCAGGAGGAGAGAAAAGAAAGAGGAAGAGGAGAAAAACGCCATGATAAAGGTATGCATGCAGGCAGTGATGGCCAAACGAGGCTTTATGAAGCTTCGGACCCTTTGGGACCATTGTATTGAAAATTGGTTCACTACTCGAAGCTTCATTCATTGAGCACGTGGGTGATTGGTTCTGTTGTTTTTCTTCCTGACCTTAATAATTAATATTATATTATAATAACATTAATTACATCCATCTCATCTATCGAAATATTTACTCTGTCTGAAAAAAATATTTTATTAGGCCCTGTGTTTTTTGATTTTGCTTAGTGTACATTGGGTGGGCTTGTGCGACTTGGGCATTATTATTTTTGAATAAAAATGCCTAAAAGAGCGCTTTTTTAATCCATTTTAAATATATTTGAATCGCGCCAAATGTTTCAAAGCTCTGTCTATGGAACCAAACCGGTCAGCTGATTCAGTCTGAATGAAACAATAAAGTGGTTCGAACGTCATCAGTCACGTGGTTTTTCCTGATATGAAAAAAGCTCCGCTTTAGTGCTTCAGAAAAATACCCTGACGAGTTTGGAGCGCGCTTCGGAGCCTCGGTATCAGGGATAACATCACTACATGCAGGTCTTGGTAATGTAAGTTTCCTCAAGCTAGGAAAGTCCCTAAATATCCTTGACATTTTGATGCAACTGGTCGCGTGTAGCCGTTAATCGCAAATTAGCTAGCTAGTTAAAAACTAGAGACATTTCTTTTTTAACTGGCTGGCTGAGGTGTATAGTAACATGTACTTCATTACCCCAGATGGCATGTTATCTAGGACAGTACTTAAGTCGTTTTTTTATTTTGAGGATTTGTACTTTACTTGATTTATTTATTTATTTTAACCGGAACTTTTACTTTTTACTCTACTACATTTACAAGATAAAAGGTGTACTTTTACTTCGTTACTTTGACATGGCAACTTAGTTACTCGTTACAAACTAAAATATGAATGTAATTAATCATTTAAGGATTATCTGGATTTGGTGTGTTCGAGAAGAACAACGGTGCTCATCGGGGTATCTTAAGCACATTGTTCAGATGTGTCCACCAGCGGACATGGAGCTGCAATTTTATGCAAGCAGTTACAATATTCTATCACTAGATGACACTCTCGGATCAGTTATTGAATATTCTCAAGCAAGCCGAGCTTATACTGTTTTTGTACATTTGAAGCTATTTTTATATATCTTAGTGATTTTATTTTTTTATTGCACTTTATTGTTGTTCTTGCTCTACAAATTATTTTTGTACATTGCTGTCACAGTGTTTTGAAACCAAAAGTAATAAACCAGAAGACTCTGTTACAGTGAATGCACTGTCTACTGGTTTATTTTAGTTACTTTTGGTAGGCCTAGATGATATTCAGTATCCCACTTAGTGCTTTATCACTTACAATGTTGTGTAAATCAAAGCCAGTCCGCTCTTGTAGCTGAATGTGTTCCCTTTTTTGAGATGAAAAACCATGCATGGGTAAAGACATGTCAGGCTGACAATAGGATAATGTAAACTACACTGCCAGAGCTGCATAGTTGCAGCAGCGTAACACTGCTGCAATGAGTTTACAATTGGTGTATTATATGATCAATAATCAATATTGATGGCAGAAATAGAGGGTCCCAAAATCAATTTTGCTTTGGGCCCCATGGAGGCTTGGGCCGGCTCTGGTCTTCTGAGATGGTTGTTTAAGAAATGAGAAGCTATTTACTGCATCAGTTACTGTTAAATAACTGGTTGCCAGCTGAAATATATCAATCACTGCAGTAATCATCCAATGGAAGGCCCTTACCTATTTGCTTAATGAAATCCAAGGTGGTGACTTTTTTGGCCAGGGATGCATTTACGAAAAGTGTAGTTGCTACCTAAGTTAGCAACTTACTTAGTTTGTCCATTAATATTTAGTGGTTACAACTATGTAATGCCTACCTGACACTTGCACGAAATTTGGTCCCGCAGTGCCCCACAATATAGTGTCCCAAGGCCTGCCATTTTAGCGGCACCAAGCATGTCAAGTTGGCAAGGTGACGCATACTTTGCGTCATGTCGTGCCACCTGTCAAGCATAAGATAAGACCTGTTCAGGAAATCTGTGACACTCCAATGTTCCGCACGGGCATGCCATAGAAAGCATTGCCACGCTACATTTGTGTCAAAGTTAAGCTCTATTCACCCATAATGTATCACAGTGACACGCATTCTTACTCATTGTTACGCATTCGCACACTTTACGTGATGTTCACACCTTGTCCCTCATTGCAATGATAAGGTTGCGCATGAGTGAAGTCGCCGTGCCAACTTTATAGTCACGCATTGGCGTGACGATGAGCAAACTATGAGCAAACTTGTCGTGACCGTCATTTAGAATGCAGACAACTCGGCCAGTTGAAAAGCCAAGGGCGTGCATTGGCACACCGTCTCACACAGTTGCGCCTAGTTTGCTCAGTTTATGAACTGTTCACGCAAGTGGCACGAAAATTAGGTCGTGACACTCAGGAAAAAATTTTTGAACATTTTGAACAAAGCCTGGCACGCACTTTTTCACCCACCCTGCAACCCCCACGCACAGGCACGAGTACTTCCTTCATTGGCACGCCAAATTGCGTGCCATGGCGTAAACCATTTGTCATGCAAGTGTCAGGGTGGCATGAGTTAGCACCTGTGCTTTCGAGTCGCACCCAAGCTGTGCACATGCTGAGAAAGAGTGTGTCGTAAATCTTGTGGATGGCGGTAATGCAACAACATGGATGAATAAACCCGTTGAACACCAAAGAAGAAGAATAAGTTGAAGAAGGGAAAAAGAGGCGGAATCTTTGCGCAGACTTATCACATGAGCCAAGATGAACAATTCAGATGGCGAATAACCTGTGCATTTTAGTCAATTCCCCAAATGCAGACAAGTAACCTGGTCGAATGTCGAGCGATACAGCCTTGCTGCCCTGAGTAAGTGTTACCTATATTGCTAATGCTGACTGCTTAGCTAGCTTGCAAGTTTAGCCGCATGTCATCGATTCACTGACTTCGTTTAATTCTGATAAGCGTTAGTGTGTCTCCTCTAACGTTACATGATGGCATTTACTCGCCAACCGCTCGCTAGCTTAACTGTGTCAAAAGTCATTGTAGTTGCCGTTTGTTTGATATATTAGCGTCAGCAAGCTAGCTTGCGTTACATTGGGTCTTTTCAGATAAATGAAGGAAAATGTCTATCAATTTCACTTTGACGCCCGTGCTTGCCAACGCTGGTTTACGTTAACGGGTAATGACGACAATATGTATAGTGACGCTGTGGAAGCTAATTATTTGACTTTTCCTCACTTGATAACTTGCTACCCGGCTAGCTACATAGTTCAGCGTTAAGCTGCTTTCACACCGGACGCGAAACAAATTTTTTACGTTACATTCTAAGTCCATGCAAAGACGCGAACACACATACATTGACTTTGAATGTAATCTGGCGGTCTAACGAAGTAGAACAAACGTTGAGCTGCGGAGTCGCTCATGAAGACAACTGACCTCTGCAGATTGGCTTGGATGTGACTGACTGTAAATGTGTCTGTGGGTCAGTTGGAATGTATGAATCCTCCAACACGAAGTGGAATGGGATCCGCACAAATACAGATTATTTATTTATTTTTTGATTTTCCTGAAATTTGCTTCTTTACCCCGATGCATGAAATTTTGTCCATGTTACTAGTCATGACCTTGACTGTGTTCGAAAACAAAGTTTCATGGTGGCGAAGGCTATTGATGACAGAAGAGTTGAACAAGTTTGTAACCATTGTCTTGTGATGGATTCTTCGCTACCTGCAGCAACGTGTTAATGCATAAATCACTAGTGACTGTAGAAGTTTGAGATTGGAGGATACACCCTTAAACCGTGTCAACGTTACCTGTTTGAGGCAATGTACAGTGCCAAGGTGCACTTAATGCTAAATGTCATGTCAAAAACGAGTTTTACATTTTTGGCTGTCTAATTAAAGGGGAAATGAATGAGTTTGTAGAGTCATGTAACTGATCCTTTGCTAAGCCCCTCCTGTAAAGGACCACTGACCAATCCTGTGTTGGCGACCGCGACTAGGAGAAGAGAGGCCTTAAGCTTTCAGGACAACTGAAATGCTGCACATGCGTCAATGTAACCATGACCGTATCAAATAAGTTTAGAAGGGAGTATCGTACATTTGATATTTCCGAAGCCAAAACACAACTGTAATCGAGCTACTCCGGGGGAAAAATAAATATCGATACTCTCTATTAAGCAATTTTCCACATGGAGAATAAAGCATTACGTTAACGAAGTCAAAGGGTTCTTTTTTATATATAAGGTTTGCCCCTGGAGTTATCCAGGTCTCTAAATCAGAGACTTTGTAAAGCTAACCCGCCCGTAACTTTCCTGCTCCATGTGTAGTGACAATCAACTGGTCTCTGCTTGCGATATGTTCGACCTTCGGAACCTCCGCCGTGAATATGGGCGCCGAATCCATTTTACTACATCTTTCCTTGTTTCATTCTTATGACAAACCTTTGCTGGATGTTACTAGGCTGTCCTGTTGTGCCGTTATCAGGTACAATCTCTGGATCAACCCCATAATGCGGGGGCAATATCCTAGCTTGCTTTTAACAAATGAGGGGAAAACAGGATAATTTAGTTTTGCTCAGCAATGGGTTAAAACATAGCTGTATTAGATGATGAAATCTATCGGGAGCCAGATCTTGACGTTATACTTGAAGTAAAACAATGTATTGACTTGTGCCTCCTGTGCTGTGCAGGAGCATTGTTGTAAATATATTTGTCCTGAACGCGAATTGTCAAAATGTGGGGTGCCTGGCACTTGCATTGGGGGCAAGCTTTTCCCTCGAGTTTTATTCTTTCTTTTTGCATAGTAACTCACTGACATGTTTTCTTGTGACTTAAGCCCTCCTATGCAGATTGTTCTTTCTGCCTCCTGTCTGATATTTATACCCCCCGCAACAAAGTTTAGGGGGGTATACTGGATTTGCCTTGTCCGTCTGTGTGTGCTTGCGTGCGTCTGTGCGTCCGGACCGAGATCTCCTAACCTACTCATCCGATTTTGAAAATTTCTTTTCTTGCTGGAAGATCTATTGACTGTGGTACTGCCCGACAACTTGTTGTTGCGGGGGGTATCCTCTAAGCCATGCTTACTGACTAAATCTAGTTCAGATCTGTTATTCCATAAATTAGCAATTATTTCCTTTGGACTTTCTCTCTCAGTTGTTAAAGAGAGCGCCATTTATTGACATGCCGTGTGCGGAATGCTTGACAGGCGTAGCAACAGTAAAGTGGGGGGGGGGACTCGGGGAAGGATGCAATACATCACTATCATGGGCCAGGTACACTTTTCTAGGATGGTCTATTGAAGTCCATTCTTAGTTGTTATCAATAATACCTTCTGAACAAGCATTCAGAGAATTCATAGTCTCGCCCATAGTTATCCGCCAACATGATGACCTTGACCTTGACCTTTGACCTATGACCTTCAAATTTATGTCATGCCGAAAGACTCTCACAAGGAACCTGCCTGTGTAATATGAAGGCAATCGGCCTCGCGGTTCCAGAGATATCAGTCCGGACAGACACACACAGACACACGAAGCGATTACAATAGTCTCGCGAAACCCCTTCGGGGGCTCGACTAATTACAACTTTAAAGCTCTCTTGGCTGAACAAGAGCTGTGTGTGTGTTTTTTTTTTTTTTTTTTTTTTTTTTAATGCTTGAAATGGATTGTGAACCGCCCTCTGTAGAAAGATTGTCAAAGTAGCAATTCTGTCTTCCTCACAAAGTCTTATTTCCCTGTGATCTGTGCTGACTATGCTAAAAAACAAAATGCCATATACAGAAGAGCTGGAATCCTGGCTACCAGTAAGCTTGGCAAGGAAGTCATCTTGAGATTTCAGTTGATCGTCACCTGCAGCGAATAGGTAGAAAATGATGTCTTTACCTTTAGCCACTGATGAACTGCTCACTTAATTTTTCCACATGTTGGTAAAGCTGGTTAGGGTTATTGGACGTGTAGCTGTCTGGACAAAAAAACACTTGGAGATATGCAAGGATATCTGAATCCTGGAACCTGAAGAACAAGTTGGTTATGATCTTTTGAATGATTGGCCTTGTATGTTAGTGTATATGTATGATGGCATCCTTGAGATTCCCTGGGTTGTACTTCATTGAAATGCCATAGCTTCCATTTTCTTGTTTTGATATCAGTCTGTGTTCTTTTGCTTCTGAGATAGGCAGAGTTACTGCAGAGTTAGGGTCTTGCTGGCAGGAAAGTCAATCGTAGATTTCCAGAATTGTTGGCAGTATGTTCCAGAAGAGCTGTAAGTTTGCAGTGAAGTCAAATCAGGTCATCAGATTTGCCAGTCTTGCTGCATTCATATCGGCACTCTCAATGACTTCACGCTCCAGACTGATAACCAGAGTCATTAGAATATTTCTCAGTTTCGAAGTGCACTTGCTCAGAGCCAGCAATCTTGTTTCCGATAGGCAAACTTAGTAGCCAATCTCCTGCAAAGTGTTGTGCAATATCTTTGTGCAGACTTCAAAACACTGTCTCATGCAGCACTCCGCCTGTAAAAAGTTGTGCTGTTGGCTTAAAACTCGCTTAACTCTATAAAACCTCTGTTAAATGTAGCTGCTGAATTCAAACCTGTGGGGATTTCAATGTTTCTAATGATCCCAAATAGGTCTTGCTGAATTACAGGGAAATGTGTATAAAATCATGTATGTTATCTCAAATATTTTCCATTTGATGAAATGCTGTGGCCATGAATGGTGTTTCGTGTCCTGGGTGCTGAATGACTGTAAATTCTGCGCCTGTTTGTTTTGCTGCCGTTTATGTGCCGCTCCATTTCCATTTCAACAATTTGGCAAAATGAGTGTAGTCATCAATTACTTATAAAAACGTATAATTCGTCATTCCAGTCTCGAGATCTCCTCAAGTGCGATGTAGAGAATGTAAAAATAAAGTTCATGCGAATGTAAATTGCGGAAAACCTGTTATGCCTTCAAACGTCACATTCGAGTAGCGTTTTATCATTGGGCACAACCAGGCCTGAAGAAAACTCAAGGGGAGACGCTGCAGAATATGCATGTGATATTGCCCATCAATTTGGGGGTAAAAAAATGCTTTTTCTGTCTTTGAACATACTGGAGGGTAGTATCAAGCAAAAATCAGAGTTTAAGGGCTAAGTCTCATTGGATGTAACTGATTCATTTTATTAAAAAATTGTGTGATACTGTGCCTTATTGGTGCTACAAACGTATGTTACCCCCCGCCAGCTAATTATTTGGTTGTAACACTGCATTTTTCAGGTGAAGGGGCTGCATAAGTGCTTCTGAAGGTGGGGAAAAAAGCACAGATTTTGGCACAATTTGTCAAACCCGACTGATGAACGCAACAGTACAGTATGTGTTTTCCATGCATTGATTTGGGCAATTATGTTGTTCATTACATATCCATGTGGTCATAGCTAGCTGGCATATCACGGAATTTTGGATAGAGGTTTCTGACACAGTTAATCTTCTGTCTGGGGTTACGATACATAAACACAGCCTTCTGAGAGTACGTCTTTGTCCCGATGAACACAGGCAAAAACTTCTTTCGATGGCATTGATGGCCTACAGTTTTTGCGTTACCATACTTAAGCTGACTCCCAGGGTCTAGCCAAACTAATTGTTCCCTCCCAAGGCCAGTTTGAAATGTGGTTGGCAACTTCAGAATATGGGACATCCCCTTGAAAACTGATATGATTTAATATTGGCAGTACTTTCTTTGTCACCATAAATGGCTGCCTTGTGTTTTGTGTCACATGCAATCACTTCTTCAGACTCAAAGGTTGGGCTGGTTGCCCGAAAATATTGGGTTTGTGCCCCAAATAAGGGCCGTGTAACATTAGCTGTGACCTTGAGAGCAGCAGGTAATAGAGATGTGTGCTAGGCTCAATGGGCCCGGTGTTTGGGTGGCGGTTGCTAAGTTGCATGATTGAGTTGATTGTTTGTCTGCAGGTGCAGTGCTCTCTGATGGCTGTGAGTCGGCTGGATGTCCTCTACAGGCGGCTTCTCCTCACCAAACTCTTCATCCAGGGATGGGGAAAGCCAGAGGACCTCAAACGGTACCAGTCTGGAACAGCGCAGTCATGGAACAAAATTTTTTTTTAATTAATTTTTTCATTTAAGTCGGTACCCAAATGTGGAAAACTTGAGGGCGGAATCTTGGTCATATCTGAGGTGTCCATGACCGCTGCTGCTCCTGATTTTCCTCGTTCACCTATTCCTCCTTCTGTCTCTCCTTCTCCAGCCTCCTCCCTCCCTCCCTCTTATTCCTCCGTCTCTTTTCCTGCTCCCGCCTCCTCTCCTTTCTCGTTTACCTCCTTTTAGTGCTTCCTTACTGTTCGTCAATCCACTTATCTTTCCTTTCCTTCTCTTAGCATCTCTCTTTCTCGTTGTTGTTCTTGGCCTCCTCCCAAACCGCCTTGTTCCTCCTCATTCCGGTTCTCCAGTTCCCTCTCCTCTATCCTCATCATCCCTCCTTTGTCTCCAGCGCCACCTTTCTCCTCATGTCTGTAACTCCTCCTCCTCTTGTACCTCCTCCCCCTCATTCTTCTTTCCTCTTATCCTCTCCTTTTCTTCTCCTACCTCCCAGGTGTCTTGTCCTTCTGCGCCTCCTCACCATGTTCCTCTCCTCCTCCTTCCCTTTTATCCTTATCCCTCCCCCCACTACTTTCCCATCCTCCCTCTCTTTCTCCCTCCTCATCCTCTCCCACCTTCTCCTTTGACCCCTTCCTTCTATCCCTTCGTCCCCTTCGCCTCACTCTGGTCTCTCTCCTCCTGCACCTCGCTGCTAGTGCTTTCCCTAGTTCGCTTCCTCCTCGCACAGTTGTCTGCTTCATGCGTCACGTCAAAGTGTTTAATCTGCGCTACTAAGAACAGTTTCGCTTTATGCATGGCCTCGGGGGGGTTGTTTTTCAACCTTACGATCTACTTTACTACCGTCTCGCTTCTGAAGTAGTTGGCGATTTAAACATTTCTGAAGTGTTTGGCTGGATGCTTAAGTCTTGTGTGAGCGCACTGCATGTTCTGCAGTCTCTTGAAGGTTTTGGT
The DNA here is from genome assembly GCA_029721435.1 of Gymnothorax reevesii. Classification (NCBI taxonomy): domain Eukaryota; kingdom Metazoa; phylum Chordata; class Actinopteri; order Anguilliformes; family Muraenidae; genus Gymnothorax; species Gymnothorax reevesii. Next base: position 109,201,158 of record CM056579.1, read on the forward strand.
GTCACTCCCATGAGTCGGTGACCTCTTCTGTTTCTAATTTTGCCAACTCAGAATATTTGAATTCAGGAAGATAATCGGGAACAGAGAGAGGTGTAAGGACTTGGTTCCAAAGGACTATCCAGTTTTGATTGAGAAGGTACAAAACTCCCCTCTAATTCGCAACTTGTCTCTCCATTGAGTTTCTCTTTAGGAATATAAACCACATTTTCATGTGTGTGCAAGTTTCATTTGTCCGGATTGTGAATTTTTGTGATGTTTTGAAGTTGACTGGATGTTTTGACCATGAAGACGATGTGGCCAAAAATCTGCGATGAACTCATCTACCGTTTTCACTCAAAAAATCTAGGGCATTAATGCGGAGTTGGTTCCCTTTGGCTGCTATAACAGCCTTTATTGTCTAGGAAGGCTTTTCACTGGATGTTGGAACATTCTTGCTGGGATTTGGTGTCATTCTGGCTGGAAAAGTTTCAGTCAGGTTTCCAGTTGATCCAAATGGAGATTGATGTCATTCAGGTGTTTTTTGCTGGCCAGTTAAGTTCTATTACACCAATCTCAGTCATTTTTGCAATCTCATATTTGTACCTCGCACTGCATGCTGGCATTGTCAGGTACGTGAAGGCATTTATGCGAAACATTGGAATTTGGAAGACCGAATAAATTGGAGTGAAAGTGCCGTAAGGCCAGGATTTTCCTTCATTGGAAATAAGAGGCCTTGCCTGAGCCACAGAAAAAGCCCCAGTCCAAGGCAAGCCCATATGTTGGCCATGTACTGTGATGTACGTCTTTGTTTTCTGAAAGGGGCTGATGTGGGTGCTGTCCTTTCATTTTTTCCCCCCGGCATATAATGCGGGGGGGATATAGCGATCAGTGTGTCCGTCCGTCTGTAATAAAATCGTTTCCGGACCAGAACTCGAAAACTATACCGCTTACAAACACCAAATTTGGTATGGAGCTTCTCTTTATGGTCTAGTTGTGCCTTTTGGGGGTTTCGGTCCGTCCGTCTGTCCACACAGCCTACAGCCGGGGGGATCCGCCATTGCCAGATGGCTCTTGTTTTTGTTTTGTTTTAGCTTAGCACTGTACTATTTGATCTAGCCGGCCAATAACTACAATTTTGTGAAACGGTGTACTGTTCTGTCTGATTTTTATTTTTTTTTTCATATTTGTAGGCAAAAAAAATATGGTGAAATGGCCTCGGATCTTCATAAATAAAACAGGGAAAATGCAATGAACTACAAGAGACATTTTTCAAATTGTATAATTTATTGAAGGATAATGGTTTTCTAACACTTATAGTCAGGTGTATCGTCGTTGGCTAAAGATGGCATTTCTTGACGTTTATGGTATTTACTCCAAATAGAAAATTTCATCAGAATTGGGTAGTCCGTTGAAGTAATGCAATTTTTCATTTGAAGCTTCATTTTAAAACCATTGTTGCAGAAAATAATTCCGGTGGCTTTCTATGAAATATCGTAGGGGAGATGGGTGCCTAAGAGCAGGGTCTGTGCGTGTGCGCATGCATGTTGGGGGAGAGTGGCACATGGCTTACTGTTCTGGATTTGAAATGGATAAAATACTTGAATGTCTTAATTTCTCCAATGTCAATAGCGAAATTGATACCATTGGAGCTTATTGATACTACGGTCTTTCATAATTTAGCTTCAGGAACCATTTATTACTGGTTTTTGGTACCCATACCTACTTTTACACTTTGTATAACTGGCTCACTTGTTAGGTGCAATGTGACTTTGATTGTTTCTTGAGCACACAGACCAAGGGCTGTTGCCCTTGCGGGTGTATTGTGACTTGTGCTACTGGTAGGTGTGAAAGGGAGATGAGCTCCCTCATTTTTGGTAGGATGCAAATTGGATCTCAGATGATGCAATATAAAACCAGGGCTTCCAGAAACCCAAGAGGCAAGCCAAGTTGAGAAACTTGTGAAAATTGATTGTGAATAAATGTACAAGTGACTGCCTAAATTATGAACAATGAATTCAGTATTTTGGTAATTAAAGACTGTTATACCTGTTGAAAGTTGCTGAATGGCCAAAAAAGGTTTATAGTCCCCTTGGTATCAAATTAGATTGAAAATAAAATCTCTAGCATGAATCCTCAAATCTGGCTGACTAATCCAAAACTGGACCAGGTTTTCTTTCTTCCCAGATAGCGCTGATGATTAATTAACCTGTCATTACACCTGACGCCCAGGGAAAGGGTGGGCTAAAAAACCTAAAGTTCTCGGCCCTCATGGACCGTGATTTGCTGACCAGGGGTATAGACATTGTGAATTCAGTATTGATTACCGAGTTACAATAGCATATTATAGCTGGAAATGCCTTATTTTTAACAGAATATATTTGTAGGCAAAATACAACCACCACTTGAAAAAAGTCAATATTTAAGTTCAAATGAACTTCAATATAATTTTTATACAACAACAACACTACAGTGACGTCACCCGACATGCCAGGTGCAAGAAATGCGAGAATTTCAAGTTAACTGTAACGCTAGACAATTTTTTGCAAAAACGCAACATCTTGCACGCACACCACGGGAAAAATATATTTCACTCTGAATTTGTGCACACATTGCCTTTAAAAGCATGTGAATCCGAATAAAATTTCACTTCTTCACTGACACTTGTGAAACGTCGACACTATGCCGCGACTTACAGCCCCTGAACGGGAACGTGCCATAATTGGCGCCAGCACCAGGGAAATTGCTAGACGACTACACTGCGCACAAAGATCGCAAGACTCCATCAAAGGTTTCTGCAAACGAGGAGCACTCGGGACCGTCCTCGACCGGGTCAACAACGTGTGACAACGGCACGTCAGGACCGTCAGATCGTACGGGATCATGTCCGAGACCGAACACTACCAGCGACAAGAACGGCTGCTCAAGTCCAAGGACGACGTGGATTCATTCACCCCGACACCATATGGAACAGTCTGCGAGCTGCAGGCCTGCGTGCACGACGTCCTTATTTTGGCCCCATATTGAAGGATCGTCACTGAAACCAGCGTCTACAGTGGGCAAACGGGCACCAGAATTGGCGACTACGACAATGGGATGGTGTCATCTTTTCTGACACGTCACGATTTCACTTAAGGAACGCAGATGGCTGTATACGTGTTTGGCGAAGACGTGGTGAACGTTATAACGCCGATTGTGTCGTTCAAACGGATCGTTGGGGTGGTGGCAGCGTCATGGTTTGGGGTGGAATAAGCTACAGTCACAGAACCCCTCTCCATATCTGCAGAGGAAGGGTGAACGGCGTCTACTACCGGGACCAGGTGCTGCAGAACCATGTTGTGCCGTTCTTCAACCAACACCACGATGTCCACACGTTCCAACAGGACAACGCTAGGGCACACACTGCAAGGGTGTCCATGCAGTACCTTGCACAGCAGAACATCCCCGTGCTTCAGTGGCCAGCTCTGTCACCCGACCTCTCCCCTATTCAGCACTTATGGGATGAAATTGGACGACGTCTTTCACATGGACAACATCCGAGAAACTTGAGGTTGCCCTTGTTCAGGAGTGGAATGCTATCCCTCAGAACACTATCCAGAGACTGATCAACTCCATGCGACGACGATGCATCGCATGTGTCAATGCAAATGGCGGTCACACCCGTTATTGACTTTCCTGTTTGACCCCTACACCAGTTAAACCTCTCTCGTGCATTAACATTATCGTGAATGAAATTGAATGATGTTTACATGTCTTCTTAAATCATTCATTATCTCAAATGCATCATACGTATATACTTCACATATCAATCCGTGGAGCTATTCCAGATTTCGTGAGTGGTGCGTTTTCATTTGTACTCAGTATATATTTAGAAGGGACAAAACTGGCCTCCTTTGGGTTGCTTGAGTATCTGGGGCATATTGGCATTTGCGGGTTCGATTATGGTCTCAAAATGGCCAGCAAGAAGGAACTTTCTTCAGATACTCTTCAGTCTGTTTAGAGAAATGAAGGCCATTCCATTGCCAAGAGGCTGAAGATATCAAGTGGTGTGCAGCGCTTTTGTCACAGAACTGTGGAAACTGGCTCCGGTCCAAATGGAAGTGGAAGTCTCCAGAGTACAACTGTGAAGGAGGATGGAAACCGAGCATTTATTTTGAGGAATGAACACCGCATAGGTCCTCAACAGCTTTTTGTAAATGGTTCTCACAAAACACTGTTTTCATCCTCCACAATGAAGAGGTGACTCTGATACTGTGACCTTTTTGGCGGAGTTTCAAAGGAGACGTTGTATCTAAGACTGGCTGATAAATGGAAAAGATTGAAATGGGACAGACGTTTGGAGTACAACTGGAAAAAATTTTTCATGGGCGGGCAAATCTAGGTTAAAGGTGTTTAGATTGCAGAGAGGAATAGTTGTGAAGCACGGAACAAATGAGAAGAAGCTAGCGGTGTGCTCCACGCCATCTGTTAAGCATTGAGGAGGAACTACGGTGGTCTGGGTGTGCTGTATTTTTTTCAGGGTAAAAGAGTCTAACGTGACACACTTCCCCCATTTTCCCACCCTGTCCAGTAGATCAGCGTGTTACTGACCCCTTATGTATTTTTACTTGCCACGGTTAAAAAAAAAAAAAAGGAGAAAAAACATTTTTTTAGAGCTTTTAAGTATTTATGTGTAAATTGTAATGATTTCACCACTCAAAAAAACTGCTGATTTGTTCTATTTTTAGAACCACGGCATTGACTGTGCTTCCCTCATAAGCAACAACTATAATGTAATTCTTTTGATAGCGGGAACTCAGTCTCTTTGCCCACTCTTTTTGCAGAATTGCTTGATTTCAGCCACATTGGTGAGTATTTGTGTATGAACTGTCCATTTACGGTCTTAATGGGATTAAAATTGGGGCAGTAACAGGGGCAGTGGTTCCAAATGCTTTGCTGTAGCCTTGGGGCCCTTCTGTGTGTACAGGTGTTTGTTTGACCTTGGTTGCGATCCCAGAAATGTAAAACGTTAATTTTTCCCAATTGCAGAATTCGTGTCTACATTTTTAATAGAGTTTATTTACCATCTAAAGCCACATTATTTCAGAAATGGCTCTGCAGGCTGTGAAATGATAATAGATAGAAAGTGATATGTGTTAATTTGCGAACGGCTCTACTTAGGGGTGTAACGATTCTGAACCACGGTTTTTTTAAGATGTAGTACCACCACCTGTTGGCATGGGGCGAACATCCAAGCTTTCTCTTTTCCTTTGTTTAACCCGAAGCAAATTTTTCGGCGACATGCTGCATGGAGCCAGGTGAAGGACTACAGAATCGTCTCCTTTGAATCCTCCTGAATTACATCTTTCATTGAAGCATTTTAGGACATTATTCAAGATTAATTTAAAACAGATTTGTTACAAGATAGCCCTGGATTTTAAGCTTCTAAAAAATACACAAGGTGGAAAACATTCTGAAAAGCAGAATGAAACGTGAATGTGAGATATGAATCATCACAGTCGCATGAAATGGCGTGGCAATGGCAATCGTGTTCATGCAAATCCGTGCCGTTTGTTTTGTCTTAATAAACAGCTCTACTCATTCAACTTAAAGGGTAAACGAATCCACCATTTGATTGCTAATCAAGCAAAGTAAATGGGAACAGGTTAATTTTCTTAAAGTTGCCTGATTGGTTTATAGGAGACAATTCTGTTTTCATTTGCTTGGCTCCTTTCAGCATGTAGCTGAAAAATACTGATGCCAGTCAAGTTTTTTCCGGAAGCATTTCTCATGCCCTTTTATGTTTGGCACTTTCGTTCAAGACTGCGTCGGGCTTAATAAAGGAAAAGCGAAAGCTCGGATGTTCGCCCCATGGCAACAGGTGGTGGTACAATGCCTTAAAAAACTGCGGTTGAGAATCGTTACACCCCTAGGCTCCACTGGCTGAAATTCAGTCTTATGAAAATACCATGGATTCTAAGTGTTTGCATTATAAGGCAGTCTGAGTGAATCAAAACACAAGTGGGTCAGTGACACAAAAATTGCGCTGCACCAGCTGTATTCATTGACACCTTTTAATGTGCAGCTCAACCCACTGTGTCGCAAACGCATTTATGGCGGAGCAGGAAAGTGCTGAACAGGATGAAGACGGTAAATATGCCACTTGCATTGGACGAAATGGCATATAACGTTACCGTGACATGCATTTTCATCTGCGAAGGGATGAAAATGGAGCCTATGGTTGTAAACGGTCAACTGTGCCAACTTGTTTGGATTCTGTGGAGTCCTCCCATTTTCTATGTTCCACAAGCAGTTAAATTCACATTAGATCTCAAAAGATGTTGTTGGACTGTTTTTAATATCGTAAAGTGTGGATGGACTCCATGGGCACTCCAGTTCAAGCAAAAAAAAAAGCACTACTGCCTAACCAAGCAGATAGGCTTGGTAATACAGACTGGTGAGCCAGTTTTCTACGGCATTATAAAAATCATCTCAACAAATTGTTATCTCTAAAAGGGGGTATGCAGCCAATCGAACATGAAAGGTAGTGGGTTAAAATTATTGGCCTCACTGGTGGAATTTGGTCTGAGGTGAAGACTAATTTTACAGCTGTTGTGACGGTCTGATACAGATAGTCAGGCGCCACGTGATGTAATAGTAAACGCACTGCACTCTCAACCTTTGGAAGGTGGTGTAATGAATACAAGTCTGTGAGTGTTTTCTCATCCAAAAGCAACGCATCACCGTCCCATTCACAATTAATTTATCATTAAAGACTTTGTAACAATGTCTGTGTGGGTACTTTGGGCCAAACCAGTGATTTCTTAAAAAAAAAAAAAAAGGTAACTTCCTTTTTCAGACGGGGAAAGCCTGTGGAGTGATGTCACTTCTGGTTTAAGGACACTAGCATTGTGATTGCTGCTGTGGAGCATCATGGATTTTACTGATTGCCTTAAAAATGTTCATTAGCATTTCAGACTGTCACAATTTTCTGCTTGGTTGGAAAAATTATGAATACTTACCACCTACTTCAGATGCGTTAATTTGTTAAGCTCTTCAGAAACTCCTCATTCTCTTGAATATTCAGTATAAAGTAATGCCTAAGGAGTATGATTACAAATACTGCCTCAGTTTAGCAGTGATCTTGAAGCAGGTGGATAAGATCTGCTGAAGGGTTATTTCGGCTTCACAACAGATGTAGTGGGACTCCAAACTGTTCCACTTTTGACTCATAATTCAACAGAACATTTCCCTGAAAGGCTTGGAGATCATCAAGAATATGAAATGAGCCTTTGGGCTTTAAATTCGTAGAGCAGGCGCAGGCGTGCTGCGTCAGTGGGGTGTATCCAGGCGTATTTTGCAATTTCGTGCCCGTTGCAGCCCAGCGCAAGTACTCCTCTGTCCCGCCTCTGTCCCTCCTGCCGGCACTGGTGGCGAAGAGGGAGGAGAGAAGGCGTGTTTGGGTATAACACAGCTGAGTCAAATCTTCACCAATCAAATGAGCTCCTCTCCTCACCTTTAAAATTAAAAGAAAGAAGTCTCTGTGCTATATCTGCATGATGCGTGAATGTTGCATTTTACTTCAGGCTTCAGGCTTGTTTTCTGCTCTGCTTACGTCGATATTAAGCATTACATATATGATTAATACCATTAGTGAACTTGAATGGAATTTCAAAACAAAACTACATCAGATCATTCAAACTTACGAAGTTGGAATGAAATACGACGGCTGCTCATTCATTTTTTCTGCCTGCGTCAATAGGAAGAGAAATGATGGATAGCGTGTTCCTATTACGCCTGTTGCTGCTTACAATTTTGGGATTAACATGCATGGACAACAATGCAAGATATGTTACACATTTATTTTCAATATGTGATCTGAACTCCGTACGAGATCATGGCAATCAGGCTGAATTCCTTTCCCCCTCTAAAAACGATAAAACCTAAGTGACAATAATAGTACAAAGCCGCTTGCACACTGGACGTTAAACGAAATTTTCACACGACAGATTACATTCCAAGTCAAAGCAAAGACGTGTGTATTTGCGTGTTTGCATTGACTTTGAATGTATTCAGTCTTGCGAAAAATTCCTTTTGCATCAGGTGTGAAAGCAGCTGAAGGACACACACCCCACACAAGCACTCACACTTCTATGTTCTTCTAGGTTGTCTTGTGACTTCCGGATAACTCATTAGTGCACTGTTGGTTGCAGCTGGCCAGTTTCTACTAAGAAGATTCACTCAAATAGTGTTCATTTATTTGAAGAGATGGGCTTTCTCCGTGGTTCTGTGTTTAATACCTAAGCCTTTGAAATGGTTTTGTAACCCCATCCAGTCTTAAAAGTATTTCAATAATCTCCTCTGGAAGTTTTTTGATTGTGGCATATTCTGCTGCTTGTTGAGTCTGTTCAGCCCCCTTCAGATTGGTTAGGCTTTATTTGAGCAATGTTTTAATAAATAAGGGATGGTGGCAATCAAGTCTGCGTGTCTCGTCTAATTTTTGCCCATTTATTAATTAAATTTGCCAGCTGGATGGTTGTATAAGTTGGGGAGGGGGAATTCATTTTTCACACTGGGCTAGGTGTTATTGGATGGCTTTTTCTCTTCAATAAATGATAATTGCAAATAGTGTGATCATTTCAAACCAGTATTTTGTGTTTTATTCTGTTTCTCTTGTCTAACTAAAACGAAAGCAGTCTATGTATGTATGTAAGTCATCTAGGGCTGTCACCTTTTAAAAACAAGAGCAACGCAGAGCGTGGCATATGTCCCCACCTGTGTGTTGATCAAGGGCATATTGAGATGGCTGCTGTGGCGGCCATATTAGATATGGCACCATGCTGTTTTTCGAAAGGAACCTTCCTCTAGCCACTCCCAATACGCCATTAAGAAATGGCATCAATCTGACGTGGGATTCTATAGTTATCCGACGGAAACGAAATGGACGCACAGACATGGTGTCGACATAATAACCCCCTTTCCTCTTTGGAGGGCGGGGGCATAAAAACAACTTTGAACAGCGATTAAATCATGGGCTAAATTCAGTCCAGTTGTGGAACACGAACAGAGAATTGGGTTGCGCAAAACATTCGTTTAAAACAATTATTAGTCCTGACCTGTTCTCAGTCCTTTTCATAATTGACAGAAGGTTCACTCCGAAAGCACTCCACAGTTATCAGGTGCGGCTTGTTCTCCCCAATTAGGAACAGGTCTGGACTAATAATTGTTCTAAACGGAAGTGGCTACGCCACTGTTTGCAAGTACACATGCCAAAATAAAATTATCCCTTTGTTCTAAAAATGTATAGAGATCGGTAATCAACATGGTATATCGAAATTTATTTATGACCGCAATGACGTTTCATGACACCTCCTAAAAATATCAAAACAATGACATTTCAATGATAAACCTACCTGGTCCGCCATGTAGGATTTACTTCACTGGAGGCCGCCATTGGGTCATTGTTACCAGGGCCTCACTTTGAGCGCAAGCGGAACGAGGCAGGGGCACCAGGCTGGGTGTATTTTGACTTTGAACGTCTCCTTTCAGTTCGAATATGAACTTTCACCCTCAGGTTCGAATGAATGTTTGAATTTCGAATAAGAAGTGACAGCCCTAGCGTCACCCCTTTGATTTTATCAACAACAGTTCATTTGATTAGCTTCACATTTGCAAGATGTAATGCTGAGAACTCAAGGAAATACCTTGTCAAGTGTGAAATTGTTTAGCCGATCGGTTCTCCAGGAAGCTGCAAGCAGCAGTATGAGAGACCAAGCAGTCTATCCATTCCAAACAGGCACAATTTGAGCGAGTTCTGCACTATTTACAGTTTACTTAAAGATCTAAAACTATTCAAAAAAGATTATCTGCAAAAATGGAAAAACAAAGAAGGGGCAAATACATTTTCAGGGTTCTTTTTGATACTGTGAATTGAGTTTTTGGTTGTGGGTTTCCCTATTATCTGTTCCTATCCAGTGTAGTTGAAAGGTACTTAATGGTTCCACAGTAATACTAAAGTTCAATTTGACTTGTCATTACAAAGCATTTCATCACCACAAATCTACCCACTGTAATTTTAAAGGGAAACCCAGGTCAAAAACCACAAGTAGATTTGCCAGAAAAGAGCACACTTGGAACTCTCCTGTGATCTGGAAAAACCTAGTACATTTGTTACTTTTGGGAGAAACTGAGTTTGACCCTCATTTACAGCATCTTAATACTATAGCTATTAGTGTTATTTTACCTGTCAAAATTTGGTTTTTGTAATTTCTTCCGGTTAGAAAAAGTTCAGAATCCAAAGGTTTTTGTTCAGTTGCAAGAATCCTTGCTACTGATGATAAATTCACTAGATTTTTCCAGATCACAGGAAACTGTCATTTGATGTATCATTGCCTAATAAAGCCCTCCCCAATTTTCCAGAGGAGTTGCGGAAGTAGGTCGCAGAAGCATCGGAGTGGACATGTTTTCCTTCCTGACACAGGCTCCCCGCATAGTTGTGACTTTTTTTGTGAACAACTTGTCTCGGATTTTGCAAGACCTGTAGGGTATTCGCTACATATGGCTGAGCTTTCGGCTGCTCTAACCGGGATGGAAAGTGCCCTGGGAAGTCATTTCATCCCCTACCAGACCTGGGGAAAAAATCCTTAACGCTTTCAGAAATGCAGCCTGGGAAGTGCAATGACTTGGAAAAAATACTTCATGACCAGGAGACAACTCGTTCCCTCAATTTGAGTTTACGAAATAGTGGGTATGAGTTTATTAAATTGAGGAAACAAGCTATATCCTGGCCACAAGTCAACTAAATTGTTCTAATGACTTTCATATTGTGGCCAGAAAATGTTTTTTTTTTTTTTTCCTATGGCTCTGTGAAAATTGGTAGCAAGTGTCAAGGTAGAAAATTTCCAACCGAAAAAATATGCACATCAATCAACCAACAAAAATGCAGTCTGCGAAAACGTTACCGAACCCCAGCAACTACTACTTGACGGTGGCATGCACTTCCACAAAGACAGATCTGGTGGTTGCGCGTTTTGTTTTTTTTGCAGCTTTTTTCAAACGCAGGTATCACTTTGAAGAAATTTGTGTGGCAAACTTAGTTCAAAGTGTGCTCTTTTCAGGCAAATCTACTTGAGGTTTGACCAGGGTTCTCCTTTGAAACATATGTGGCATCAGAAGTTACGCGTTTGGCTGTTTTATGAATATATGCAATTTCTTTGATAGGTAGAAGACCAAACCGACTGTAAAATTCTAAATGGCCATTTCCTGTCGCCCTTGGAAAATTTTGTTCCTGGCATCATGCCTTCAGAGTCAGTGAAAGCCAGGTAAGCTTCAGCTCTGAATGCTTTGAGCCTCCACGAGCTTGCATTTCCCTTCATGGTGGAGTAATTAGTGAGGCTTAAATTTTAGTTTTTTTTTTTTTTTTAATTAAATTTGGAAATTTTTTCAACTATTGGGCCATATTTTCCATGTATCAGTGCTGACCTCTGTCTTGGTAAGGATGGCCCTGAAATGCAGAGAATCCTACCGTTGTATTTGCTGATCTGAAAATGTTGGGGAACTTAACTCATTGTGTATCTATTTAAAGTTGTCATGCATGTACTTTGGACTTGATATTTGGGAGGTATAATTTAGTTCTAAATGGATTCAATGAACTTTTCTGACCATTGGTCTATGTACAAAAACCCAATGCTGACTAAGCAAAAACGTATAATTTATAGTTGTATTCATACACTTTATTCAGTAAATTTTTGAAGCAGCCTGGGCAGCAGTTGCACCTCTGTCTTTTTTGGTGAGTCTTCACAAGCTTTGCACGCCTCAATTGGGGCAGTTTCTCCCCTCCATCCTGGCAGATCCTCTGGGATTCGATGGGGAGTGTCTGCAAACTCCCATGTACAGGTCTCTCCTCAGATATTCTGTGGGATCAAGTCAGGACGTTGGGTAGTCTGCTGAAGAACATTTGAAGACTTGTCCCAAAATCTCTTAAGCTATTTCTTGGCTTTATGCTTTATGATGGTATTGTGATGGAAGGTCAACAACCTGAGCCCCAGGCTGATCTCGTTTTCACTCTGAAGTGGGATTTCTTCAACAATCACCCTGTATTTTATCCATTTGTCCTTCCTTCATTCCAAAGTCTCCCTGTCCTTGCTGCTAAGAAATGTCCCCATTGCATTTTATTGCCACCATCTTGTTTCACCAGAGTAATTGTATTAGTTGAAACAGTCCTTGGTTTTCACTAGGTGCAGTGTCTTTGAGTTCAGCACCAGGAGCTCAGTTTTTGTGTCCTCAGACCCAAGGTTCTGGTCTCTTGGCACCAAACAAGTCTAGCCCCCCCCCCCCCTTGGTTCTGGGTCTCCCCCTATTACAGTCACTCAAGTTTAAGATTGTCCCGCCTCCCAGCTTTGATTGGCCACCAGATTTATTTGAACGAATCATTACTTTCTATGCTCTATAAACATTTTTCAGTTGGTAAAACTGCCGTTGCCTCAAATTTCATGGGTGACTGACCCGGCTACCATTTGGCTCCGTCCTTGTCCTTCAGATGGCTTTGCATTGAAAGCCGGCATGGTTTTTTGATGGATACAGCAAGATGAGTTTGGGAATACTTCGGAAGAACCTTGGTAGACATTTGTCATTGCGTCCTCAAATTCAAGTTCACCCCAAAATCAAGAAAATGTGTTTTTCCTCTTCCTCCGGTAGATTGTTTTGGTGCGAGTTGCCAAATTTTAGAGATATTGTCCACAGCGATGGTTGCCATTGCTCAAATATAATGGAACTAAATTTCTGATATCTTGTGGTGCTCAAAGTGCCAAAAAATACATTTTAGACTTCTTTTTGTGGTCCACACAGAAGCTAAAATTTTTAAATAGAAATCTCATAATGCTATTTGCCTTCCCTACTTATATTTTAGCGAATCTCGATGCACTTCGATGGTCAAGTATCTTGAAAACGATGGCGTCAACTAAAAAGCACACGTCGCATCTGGTCTTGAAGGATTAATGTAAGAATGATTTTCTTCCCACTGAACTTTTCCCTAAACTCTTTTCTCTCTACCAACCCACACCCAAGCTGACGAGTTAGCAATCTAATTAAATGATGGCGTCCCTCTGGTCACCTACAGTACTGCACCTGAGAACAATTAAAGAAATGTCGCCGACAGGAAAGGAAGTGCATAAACATACTGGGACATCACATTTAAGACGAGGAGAATTAGAGGGAGTGCTAGATAGTTTTTAAATGATTCTTTCATTTATTGAAGGAGAGGGTTAATCTAACAACTTTGTCAACCATGCGAACAAGTAATTGCTTCCCTAAAATTATCACTGGTTTTGCCTCCTTTACCAGCAACAACTGTGGCTGAAGACTTCGTAGAATTGGATTATCAGCTTTCGCATTGCTGTGGAGGAATTTTGGCCCTCAATTTTTTTTTTTTTTGCAGAATTACTTCACTTCAGAATTACTGAATGACTATCTTTGGAAGGTTATTTAGTATGAACAGCCACTTTAAGGTCCTACCACAGCATCTCTATGGGGTTCAGCACATTACTTTGACTTAGCTGCTCCAAAGTCATTATCTTATTTATTGAGCCATTCAGAGGTTTGACTAATTTTTTAGTGTTCTGGATTGTTGTCTTAATGTGTAACCTAATTACGCTTGAGCTGCAGATTACAGACTGATGACAGGACATTGTTGAGGATCCTTCTCATCACAGTTGCGTCAATTATAGCAAAGTCATCCAGGCAGCTGCAGTACCACCAACATGTTTGTGGATTGTCATGTTGGCTTTATCCCTGTTGTAACAGAACCCCTGCCTTACAAAAATTGACTTTCAACTCCTCAATTAAAACATAAGTCTCCCAAGGGGTTTGAGGGTCATAAAGGAGTTTTTTACATGAAATGTGTGATGAAACTTTGTTCTTTTTGGATAACTGTTAAAGCCTTGCAACTCTTATGGATGCCCAGCCTTTTTTACCCCTCAGCCCTCAAGGCTGACGGGGTGTTGCTATCCTTCGTGCGGTTGGGCGGGTGGGCGGGCGTCTCCAAAAACTTTGTCATCGGGCTGAGGGGTATTCCGTGCATTGCATGCCTATTTTCCTATGATGGAATCATGAACGTTGACCTTGTCTGAGGCAAGCAAGGCCGGTAGCTCCGTTGACCCTATGTGTTTTATCGCCGGGATGCGTCTTCAATACAGTTCTGGAGAAATTTTGGTTGGCTGACCACTCCTGGGAAGATTCACCACGGGTCCAAGTCTTGATCATTTGTAGATCATTACTTTCACTTTAGTTCACTCGAGTCTCAGCATTTTAGAAATGACTTTGTAATCCTTTCCAGACTAATGTTTTTCAATAACACAACACATGGTAACAAAACTATTATGCTGGTTGTTTTGGGAAATGACTTTTCAACTGCTAATGAGGGATACTTTTGAGTGTGTTCACAGTAACTTGGCGAGCTGAATCACCATAGTGAGGTTTCATTTGAGTTTGGCAAATGTGTATTTTAATGATTATGAACAGGTAGTATTTTTACTTTTCTCAGTTGTTTGCAAAACTTGTTTTTCTTTTCAACTATCCAGTCTTTTAACTGTATCGGCCTTTTGTTGAACTGGCAGTGTATTGCATGCATGTTAAACAGTTGCTGTTATTATAAGCTATAACTCATTTGGCTTCTCCTGTTTGGTATGAAGGTTCCAGTTTTTAGTGCCGAAAAAATGGAGGAAACACCGGCCCGTTTGCATTCACTTAGCTGGGACTGGGGATCATGTGAGTCTGTGCAGTGCGCCTGCAAATAATCTCCATCTCTTTCTCTCTCTATCTGTCTCTCTCTCTGTCTCTTTCTCTCCTTCGATTCAATATGAATCTGTATTTGCGGATCGCAGTGTGGATGTGGATGGCTTTGCATGTCTCTACAAATAATTTTGATGCTTTACTGTGGTGAGTGTGAATACAATCTTAAAATGTAGCCAGCCAGTCTTGAGGTATAGCTTGGCATGTGATGACTCTTCAGTCGGCCTTTCAAAGTGAGCTCTGAATCGTGTCAGAGTGTGTTGGCGGTTGAACGGTTCTGTCTGTGCTCTCCTGAAATAGTAGCATGAGTCGCTAATGAGCATGCTTGTACATAGATTTCTGATCGCAGATTTCAGATTTGGGTGGGATTGGAGATGCCAGATAAAATGAAAATTGTTTGTGTGGGGAACTTCATTGTCTGTTTTAGTGAACGGTTTTGTTCTCTCCAATATAGTTTTTCTGGAGGAGGCGGACACTTATGGCTCGGCCGATGATAAAGGAGAGCGGGATGGCCTCTCTTCTGCTGGAGAACCCTTACTATATCCTTTGGGAATGCCGTGTTGGCAAAATATGTATTTCCATACTAAACTGTGAAAGATCAGGACGTATAAGCTGTTATAGGATCAATTCAGCACAAGCAATCGTGTCTATTGATGCATGGGATTTTGTGAAGTGAAAGGTATCCCTGTGTTTTTATTAATTTTTCATTGCTTGCATGACAGGTTTTGTTTGTTACTCAGTTCAGTTGATGGGTACCACTATTGGGGTATGTGCTGTCTGAACTTTGTCCAAGACCTGTTCTTCTTTAACTTTCAATTCCACATGGGTACAGAAAACCTAAAGACCAAACGTGAGTGCTACTTGTCTTTTTTCAATCATTTATACCCCAGATTACCTATTTGGATTGCACAAAAATGTCTTTACATACAATTACTTTGACTCTCAATTTCCATTTGTTTTCTATGACTTATAAGTTATTTAATATTTTGATCTGTCTGCTACACATATTTTGTGGTTATAGTACGGTGAATTTGTGGCTGTTTTCGAAGGCGCTCCTGTCTGAAGAACGTGTCAGACCTTTTTGTCATGGGCGGGGCTCTGATCCTGGAGTCTGCAGTCCTCTTGCACTGGCTGGAGAGAGAGGGGTACTGGCCGCTGGGGATGACTGGGATCTCCATGGGAGGACATGTGAGTCATTGAGTACAGTGCTAGCAAGAGTACGAGCAGGACACTGGCGGGAGTAAAAGGCTTCTTTTTTCATTCCTGTGCATCTTCTGAGTCAATGTGACCTCTTTAGATACCTACTGCTTTGTGTGGTCTGTTCAGATGGCGTCTTTAGCGGTCACGAACTGGCCAAAACCGATTCCGCTGGTGCCCTGCCTCTCCTGGTCCACAGCATCAAGCGTGTTTACCTCAGTAAGTTTTTTGCTCATGTCTCTGAATTTTTCCTGTTATACCTTTGTGGATTAGGGATGTGATGATTTCTTGGCAGACCCCTCTTGTACTAGGGCTGCACGATATACGGAATTGCGGTTATCGCGAGCGCAATAAAAGTAACTGCCACTACGAGGCAGACAGACGAGCTTGCTTATTACCTTTTCTATGACTCATACCTAATGCGGTCATTTGAAATGCTTCCGGAAAGAAAACTGTGATTTGAAGTCTGGTAATTACCTGTGAGGTTGGACAGCCTCCATCGCCTTGGCCTAATTAGCTTACCTTAAATCAATTCCCATATACTTTGCCTAACTTGCAATCAAGCAGTTTTTTCAGCCAACTAACTGATCAAAACGAAAATGTGGCCAATAATTATTAAGAAGTGATAATGAGAAGCAGACAGATCTAACCAGGCTGCTGTGTTAAGATTGAAAGAGTGTCAATAATCTGAATAAATGGCAGACCTCTGAATTCCACCTCTCGTTGAATTTTTACATAGCCTATCATTAAAAGGATTCCTTAAAAATAAACCATTTTAAGAAGGCCTTGGTTTTTAAGTGTTTCAAAATACGCTCGAAGCGGAAAAAATTTATAAAGCATATCGAACGTGAAAGTGAGAAATTATTTTCACATTGCACGCAATAGACAAATACAGCGAAGACTTGGCAAACACATTCAGGCAAACACAAATTTGGAGCATTGTTTATTTGATTATTGAACAAGATTTCAAATTAAGTAATTACTGGCTGTTTATTTTAGTTGCTTTTGAGCGTCTAAATAGCCTAAAGTGAAGGTGGAAAACATTTTGTTTAAGCGTATTGAATGTGACGTGTAGAAATTGTAATTGCATTAGCACGCAGCGTGAAATGAAAAACTGGAAATAAACTCGCAAACACCTTCAGGTAAATTGTGTGCTGAAAAAAGCAAAGTTAAGGTCTGCAAAATCATCATGTTCTACCCGACAATTGCTCTCACCCCCTTCCCATTTGCTTTGCTCAATTTGCAATCAAACAGTTAATTCGCTCAGTTAACGATGTCAATTGGTTGACAGTTTGATTTATTTGAATATGTTTTGTTTATTACATTTTGAAATTCAAATGACCATGAAACATGACCAATTTGCCTGAATCTGTTAGATTATTTCTTGTTTTATTTTCTGCTGCACTGCGTGCAAATGCGTGAACAATTTACATGAAGTTCGATACGCTTAAATGTTTTCCACCTTCATTGTTGGCTATTAGATGCTCAAAAGTATCCAAAATCAAGAGCTATGAATTGTTTTATTTTAAATTAATCTTGTTCAATTATCAAATAGAAAATGCAACAAATTTGCGGCACAGATTTGTCTGAACTTGTTTGCCGAGTCTTCGCTGTATTTGTCTCTTGCGGCAATACGAAAATATAATTTCTCTCACTTTCACGTTCGAGATGCCTCACAAAATGTTTCCCACTTCATGTATGTTTTGAAACGCTGAAAAACCAAGGCCATCTTGAAATGGTTTGTTTTTAAGGAATCTTTTGATTGATACGTAAAAATTCAACGAGAGGTGGAATTCAGAGGTCTGCCATTTATTCAGATTATTGACACACTTTCAATCTAACAGAGCAGCCTGGTTAGATCTGTCTGCTTCTCATTATCTCTTCTTAATCATTATTGGCCACATTTTCGTTTTGATCAGTCAGTTGGCTGAATAAACGGCTTAATTGCAAGTTGGGCAACATGCATGGGAACTGATTTAAGGTAAGGTAATTTGGCCAAGGCGATGGAGGCTGTCCAACCTCGCTGGTAATAGGCGGACTTCAAATCACAGTTTTCTTCCTGGAAGCATTTCAAATGACCGCATTAGGTATGGTTCATAGAAAAGGTAATAAGCAAGCTCGATTGTCTGCCTCATAGTGGCAGTTAGTTTTATTGCGCTTGCAATAACCGCGATTCCGTATATCGTGCAACCCTATCTTGTACAAACACTTTTTTGTTTTTCATACCTTTTGCTTTTTTCTCATTCACAGACTTTGTTGCCTTTACGAAGTCTGAAATTTTCTCAGAATTTTTCCTCAGAGTTTCCATAGTCAACATTGGATGAAGTAAGAGCGAGTTGACTACATCCACACAGCACTTGATAAAATCAATCACTAAATTGAGACTTCCTCAGCTTTCAAAAAACCAGATGTCGGAGGACTGGCTTGGAACCTGTTTCCTCCACCTACTTATGATATTTAAATGACCCACGGGGCACCATCAGTGTTGATTGCTATACGCAAAGTGCGTCAAAAAAAGTTTTTGGAAAACCCAAGTAATACTTTAAACCTGATGTTGCATCTTCAGGAGGAATATGCAGAGATTAATGTGAGAGAAAATACAATAGGCTGCACAGAGCGACTAAAGTATGGACTCCCCTTTCATACATGGGACCACCAGATGCCAAACATTTTTTTTTTTCAGGTTTTGAAATGACTCATTAGATATTTAGATGGACTGACATTTTTGTTTTGTGCTGCTGGTCAGTGGTCAACAGTATATTCACGCCGGTGGCCCTTCACTGCTCTCTTTGGAGACAAAAATTTAGACGGTGAGTTATTGAGATAAAGCCTATGTTTTGAGTATTCTGCAATTTATCAGGCAACAACAATTAACCCCAAAACTTGCATTGCTGCAGTTTGATGAGCTACACAGAGCCATCACTCAATGTGACGAGGAGTGAGAACACTGCATATTCTCAGGCTTGAGAGATGGACATGCACTGACAGCCAAACCATTAAACAGATGAAGCAAATAGTGTTGCTAATTTTATAACAAATGGTACATTTCACAGAGCAGTGCACATGCAGCTTGACATCACCTCTCCTTTTAATTATGCTCAGAAGTCATTTTGGAACGGAGGGCACTAATTTTTTGACTCTCGAAAATGGACTTTGTTCCCTTCCTTGCCCGATATGGAACTTCAGTTTGCCCACAGTCTGGGGTCTGTGTTTTGGAATACTGCCATTCGTAATCTATCACTTGTTTTCTCTGGGAGATGGATCCAAGCTGCTGGTAGTACCCACACTCAGTCACGACAAAACCCCACTGTTGAAACACATGCAAGATGTAGCTTGGCATTTGCTTGCTGGAATAAGCAGAGGCTTCCCTGAAAAAAGACCACATTGTGAAGGCACATGTTGCTCCGAAATGTACATGTGCTCATCTGCATCATTTGTCAATTTAGCCTTCACAGACGTACTGGATGTCCATGCTCAAAGCACTGTGGCAGCCACAGACCTCATAACATGTGGGCTGGTCCTTCTTTTCTTTGGCCCTGAGAACACAATGTCCATGATTTCCAGAAACTGTCCTTTTCTGATGAGCTCGAGTCCAATGAAGTCTTTGTTTCTGAAAATAACACTTTTTTTTGTTCTTGGGACAAAAGAGGGGAAGAGCCGTCCCGACTGTTACCGCTGTTGTGTTCAAAAGCCAGCTTCTGTCAGGGTCTGGGGCTGCACTAGTGCACTCAATATGGCCATCTAGCTCATATGTGAAGGGAAAATTGATGCAGAAGGGTACTCGCACATTTTGGAATGAACCTTTTTCATAAATTAAAAAAAAATTGTCCCTCCTAATATT
Source organism: Gymnothorax reevesii (assembly GCA_029721435.1). Classification (NCBI taxonomy): domain Eukaryota; kingdom Metazoa; phylum Chordata; class Actinopteri; order Anguilliformes; family Muraenidae; genus Gymnothorax; species Gymnothorax reevesii. The sequence goes on from CM056579.1 coordinate 109,220,938, forward strand.
GATAATGCACCATGATATTGTGGTAATGTAATTTTTGTGAAGGGAAATGCACAGTGAGAATATCATACCGTTATTTCCCAACTCATGGTCTCAAAACAATCGCCTGGATCAATCTCCTGCTGATGCACATTAAGTTCTCATCACTTTGCTTCATTGCCTGTAATGATATCGATATGAAGGAAAAACTGATTCCGTTTTTTTAGGGGGTGTTGAGCAGAGCTGTCAACTGGAGAGAACTGGAGAAGCAATATGCCAATTACACCGTCTATGAAGAGGAAATTAGCAGAATGCTGGAGTACTGTGGGGTATGTCTTCAGTCAGTTGAGTATATTGTGTCTGTTGAAGATGGCCAGGTTCAGTGACTATAGCCTGCTATCTGGGAAGGTACCATTTTAATCCATGCCATGAGTTGTGTGCTTGCATCGATTTTCAGTAACCTGACTATGCATGCACTCAAACTCATAAATTAATTTTTATTTATAGCAGATCTCTAAGGCCTCCCTGAATTACGGGAGTATTTTTGGATTTCGGCATAAGCTCTCTGCCCTTGAGAGCGGTAGTTTGAAGTATTACTTTGTTTTAGAATCCAGCTATCAGGGCCAGCCAGCTATTATGCCCTCTTCTAATAATGGCACCCAAATGTAAGCTTAAAAGGCTGTAAAATGTTATTGTTGGGGTAATGCCTCGCACAGAACACCAGTATTGGGGAAATGCCTCAAATGGTGGCACCTTTGTGGTGATAATGCCCAAGCAGTGGCGACGTTGTTGTACATGCAATGGCACCTCATACAAGGGCACTGGCTGTTGGGGTTACACCTCACAGATGGTCACCATGTTTTGAGGCAATTTGCCAAATGATATTATTAATTTCACTATCAAAAACATATGGTATTAATATGAATACCTCGGGCCACCACCCTTCCTTAGTGAAGGGAAAATGATAGCTAATTAATAAAACCTCATTCTCAATATCCACTAAGCTATTAATGTGGAAATTGATTAATAATGAAATTAATTGTAACCAACTTACCCAGTCAATAGTTAATGGTGTTTGTGTATTACGTTAAATGAAGGTGTGTGTAGGTGTGTGTGTGTGTGTGTGTGTGTGTGTGTGTGTGTGTGTGTGTGTTGCACAGGAATGGTGCCCTTTTAGTCTACAGGAGGTTATTTGCATTCAACACCTTGTCTGCTACACCTTAATACCATCCTGTCCTACTAAAACACAATCCTAAAAACAATCACAACAACTATCATTTTACACATAGACACAGTCAGTTTTAGTCTTAAAAGAAGGTTTGAATGCCCAGTCCTTACCAGTCCTTAGTAGAGGAAGGAGGTTTGGAGGTTGCTGGAGGATCCGATTGTGGGCGATGTTGATGCGGCTGAAAGCGGTTCTGGTGCTGCAAAAGTCTTTGTCTTTGCTGTGGGAAGAGGAGGGAGGCTGGCCGCTCCTCAAAAGCAAGCTGTTGCTTCCAAGGCTTGCTCTACTCCAGGTAGCCTGGCAGATTCTTCAGCATGGCTGGTCTATGCTGGGCCTAAGAGGTGGGGGAGGAGTACCCCAGCCTGAGCAGTCCCCAGGGGTCCAGGAGCCTCTCCAAGGGGGGGGAGCAGAGCCACAAGAGAGAGTCCAAAGAGCCAAGAGAAGAGGGATAAAATGGTTGACCTCTGCTTTTATGTTCCTGGCCTGCGGGCGGGAGGGGTGCTGCTACAGGCAGCAAGTGGTCATGAGAAATCCTGGGCTCCATTTTGTTTCCTCATATATGAAAGTCTTCCTCCATGTGACCCCAACATTTGTTGCGCATCCTCCCAATCTTTTATTCAAAAATGAACACAAAGCTCACCCTGAATTTAAAGCAAACTGAAGTGAAAAAAAAAAACTCCTAAAGTATTTTTTCAAAAGTTTGGACATGACCACATTATTTTTTTACGAGACATGGTAAATAAAGAAATGGGTACCATTTATTTTGCAAAAAAAAGAAAAAATTAATTCTTAAATCCATCAAACTAACCAGCCGTTTCTGTCGTATTTACGGGGCATACTTTTTTTTTTTTTTTTTTAAAACACTAGAGCGGTTATATGGCTATAATAAGTTTTCTGCTGAGCGGCTGTCTAAGTTCCCAAAGATGTGCTGCACTTCTGGTTTGCTTTTCATCGACTTTTTTTGCTCAATAAGTTCCAAAACAGCTTGTCTTTAATTTGGCTGTTAGAAAATGGAAAAAAGCATGTTTATCTGCTTACTTTGCAAAATACGGCTTCTTTGAGAATTCTAAACGTTTGGACACTATTCAAACAAGTAAATTATTCTCTTTGAACTTCTGACTGTTTACCTCTTACCAGATTCAATTTGAGATTGAATAGAGAATTTAAGCCATTTACATTTCTCTAAAAACAGTGCTGTGACATTAGCAAAGTGTGTCCAAACTTTTGACTGGTACTGAATATGGGTGGTATTCTTGTGAAGTCATCCGCCAATCCATTAAAAGTAATTCGCAATTTTTCATCCTTAGCTAGTTCAAAAGTAAGCTAGCCTATATTTGAAACTGTGGGGTGTTTTTTCTCTGCGCAGTTTTTAGAATGGCATCGGTAGATAGGCTTAGCTATTGGGCAGAAATTAAACCAGCGGCAGGTTGCAAGTGCATCGTAGAAATGACTAAGCATGATTAAATTGTAGTGAATTCAAGGAGAAAATCTTGCTTGGCGTGCATTGAAGTTCTTTTTACATTTCTTTGGAAAAAGGTCTTCTGACTTTTTAGACTTAAGAACACAGGAAAATTGTATGCAGAGTGCACTACCTACTTTTCGGTAGAACATTCACTGGCCGTTCACATTCACTGACAACTTCTTGGTCCTTCCATCACGGCTACAGCGATAATATTCACATATATTAAGCGACTTATCACTGACTTGTGGTGCTAACATTAAGGTCAGCCTCATTAAATTGTGTGTTTGCATTAATGTTTCAATTCCACGTGCTCTTCCTAAAGAAAGCTGCCACAGCAAACTTACTTTTATCTTTATTTTCAGACTGATTCATTCAGGATGGGACAGGATTTCGTGAAGAACGCACCGGGAAGCTTCGACTCTCTTTCGGACATGGATTTTACCGCTGACCTCTTGCGGCTGCACCGAGCAGAACAAGAGAAACTCCGAATGGGGGCATCCGCCATGCACTCACGAGTGAATGGAAAATGCGGTGTTGGCAGGCTGTTAATTGGGGGAGACCATAATGCGCTGGACCAGATTCTGTCGGCTGTGAGTAGCGGTGTCCCCCGGATGGAAATGCGGAGCGGCAGGAACATCGCCCAGGAAGATCGGAGCCAGAGAACGCTGGAGCGCGAGTCCTTGTGCTTCATGAAAGGCGTTATGGACGAGTGCACGCACATTGCCAACTTCTCTGGTACGTATCGCATAACCCACTCTTAACCCCTTAAACTCTGACTTTCACTTAAGTTTTCCCTTGGGGAGGTTTTAAGTCAAATTATTATTTCAAATTATTGGACATTATCACATACATTATGCATCTGCTGGTTGCAACGCTTCACTGAAGATTCATCACACTGGCACTGAGAGAAATATTCAAGCCCAGGATGCCATGTTTTTATGGCCACAGCATTATATCAATTGTAAAATATCTAGATATTGTGCATTATGATATGCACATTGTCCTGTAATTGAGCAGGGCGTTTTTGGGATCATTGGAAATCTTCGATTTAGAATTTCAAACAGTCCTGAAGTTCCACTGGTTTGAATTCAGCAGCTGCATTTCATGGACCCATGTTTGTGTCGTTATTTTTTTTGCAGATAAGAATATTGGATGTAGGTATATAACCAGAATGCAGTCAGCTCAGGAAAAATGTTAGACTGACCCATTAATTACATGCATATCATTTTTAAACATTCAGCATTGTTTCATGGAAATATTTTATTTTCACAAAACCTTAGCATGACTAAATGATTGTAGAATGCCCACTGTGAATCCCAAAACTAATTATAAATATGCATGATGATATTTCCAGAATTTGATTTGTTTTCTGAGCGATAGATGCTCAAAAGTCCGTGCATTCAAAAAAGTAGAAATTGTATTGAATCAATAAAAAGTAACAAGAAGTGGTTTGTAATTTGGGGAAAAAAATCCTTTTTCTCTGCCTGGCAGTTCCTGTGGACCCCAGCCTGATAATCGTAGTGCAAGCGAAGGAAGATGCCTATATTCCTCGCTCTGGAGTGCGTAGCCTGCAGGAGATATGGCCAGGCTGTGAAGTGCGCTACCTGAATGGTGGTCATATCAGTGCCTATCTCTTCAAACAGGGCTTGTTCAGGTGAGCCTTTTCAACCGAGAGAAACAGGGTTTCCACTAATCTGAAAGTCGAAATTTGCTCTACATAAATCTGGAAACCAAAGTCATGAATGAAATGGAGCCTGGATTGGCATGACTCGGATTGTATTGAAATTTGGGAATGCAAGTGAGTCATCCGGTGTTAAACCACCAAACCTCTCCATGTCATGGTCGTAGAATTTTGTTTGATTTATTGTAATTGTACTGTGAAGTATCAATAAGTAAAAGTTTATTTTTCCTACATAAAAGAAATGGGCTGTGTTCAAAATGGCTCACTATTCACTTTATTGTCCTCTATATAGTGTTATCAGCCATTTTTTTGTGGTATCTGAATTCCCTTAAATGAATTTCATTCAATATTTCGCCTACTACAATACACCCAAAATGCACTGCAAAATTTCGTGAATTACCGATGGTCGCTACTTTGGTCAGATGTGTACCACAATGCAATGTGATCGCGTCTTAACTGGTCTCTGTGAAGAAGAAAGGAGACTGATGGTGGAATTTAAGACTTTTTTTTTTTTTTTTAAGCTACATAATTTAAAGGGGCAAATGCGTCCTGCAGATTTCACACACATTTCCCTCAAGCTATGATTTTTCTGGTAGTGTCAGAAACTACCTTCACTCGCTCTCCATGTTATTTGTTATTTATTTGTCAAACACCAAGTAGGAAATGGAGAATTTGTGCGCCATTTCCAACACAGTCGTAGATTGACCAGGTTCCAGTCTTTGAATTCAGTTTTTTCTGGAAGGAAACTGAATTCTGTAAAATCATTAGTTTGTTTTCAGTCCTGAAAGCGGCCCAAATGACTTGATTTCCCAGAACTCTATTGTGTTTCTTCATGAAATTGCAATAAAAGCTTATTTCATGACAACTGTTGGGGCTTTTTGTAGCATTAACCCACAAGATGAATTCCTGTGTGTCACAGGCAGGCGATTTACGACGCCTTTGACCGGTTCGTTCGGAAGTACACCATTACCAGCTGAAGAACTGGATGAAAGCTCACCGTTTAACGGACCAGATGGAAACGTTTTCATCCACATCGTTCTGGCCCCAGTGCACTGGAAATGGGGGAAGGGGGGTGGGACCCGGACGTTAGTTATGGCTGCTCGACTGGCTATATGTGAACTTCAATTACATTTCAACCTCCAATGGCCTTTAAGTAAGAACATGGTGCTATCTGAATCCGTTGGAGTACTGGTTTTGTGGAGAGAAATTGTGACCGATATTTGGATTAACTTTTGGCGTGTAATTTTAGTGCCGATTCCCAATACCCATTGCTTGGTCAGCAGTCATGTTTTTTTATTTTTAACTGTCATTCAAGTTGCCTTCCAATTTTCATGACTACTACAGGCATATCCTTGATTATGTTATTGGGGGAAAGATTTGGATATATTAATTGTTTAATTACCTCACCTTCCATACCTTTTTAGCTTTAGGCTACCAAATTGCACTCACAAATATTATTTTTCAAAATTGGTACAGAAACCAGGCAAGTGAGCCTGCAAAGTTCGAATTTTGGGTTTCCATGTGAAATGCATTTCCATCAGTTGTGCTTAACCAAGATGCAGCTGAAATTTGGCTGTCTGGTAGTGCGCGCCTGACCCTGATGCTCTGCAGAGGTGTCATTGAGGGACCTTCTAATTCAGGAATCATCAAATCTGGACCTTGAATCCAAATCCAGTCCAGATTTTCTTCTAGATAATTTATTAGACAATTTCTGCTTTTAATTGGCCAGTCTGTCACGATGTGCGACAGGGGTTAACCGGGTGTTTACTGACCTTGACGACAGTCATTTGATGATTGCTGTTCAGATGTGTGCCATTGTGCTTTTTGATTTTCAATTAAAAAAAAAAGTGTTTTAAAAAACTTAATGATGTGCAACCATAGAGTGATTTTTCATTCAGAGCTTCTAAATGTTTGTGTGTGAAACGGGATTTGAACAAGTGAAGTTAGTCTTGGGCTGTGTTCGGATAGTCTTCTTTGCTAAGGAAAGTTCCTGACTCCTTAAAAATGACCCGGAATTGTTCATGTGCCAGCCATGATGAGGGTGTTTGAATACTCTAAATGTTATGGAAAGGTGCTTCAATGCTTCCGAACTGATCATCTTGAGTACTGGACAGACTGAGCCATCCTTCAAAGGAGAAACCGCTGCCCGACAATACTATGCGGCAGCTATATTTAAAGTGACTACCATCAATCTGGCCAATCACAAAAACAAACTAACAGAACATGGATGAGAGCGGTATGACTTCATTGCTAAGTCTAAGTGTGTTCCGATTCGCTTAGCAGCGAGGTCGTCTTCCTTGGCCCTAAGAATTCCGCCTTACACCTTTCCTTTACCTCATGACATTTTCTGTCGAGATTAAAGAAATGTGCTTAGGAATTTTTGGCTGTTGGCTCCATGAACTCCCACATGATACGGAATGAATCCATTCTCAGCTTCTCTGGGCATGAGGTCACTCCTTGGGTAAGGTAAGTTGAAGTAAATGCATTGATAGCTTGACCCATGATTTCTCTGTCAAATAACAGAAGTCAGCTGCTATTAACAACGGGTCATCAGATCGCTTGCATTCTTGGACCTGAGCACAATTAAACATTATTACTCATGCTAATAATGCCCTGCATGGTTTGTATAGCTTTTTTCAAGTCTATTATTAGCCAGTATTGGCATCACAAGTGAGCCTTATGCCAGATATATTGACATCATCATAATATATTTTTTAAAATTAATTAATGTGTAATATTCAACTGTCTACGTTTTGTTTACGGTCGTGGAGTCTTGAGCAGTTTACAATTACATCAGTCCCATCTTCAGCACCAGCCTTTTCATACTGTTTGTGAGCCATTTCAAGTCGGTCTTCTGGCAAAACCAGTATATAAACTGTCACTGTCACAGTCAAAATTAATTAATGTCATGTTTAATCGGCCACAAGGTAATGGTCCAGGTAGATTTTTCATGTGTTAACACGTTGACAATACGCTTTAAACTCGAAATAAAGTAAAAGAAAAGGTGAGGTAGGTTAGGCACTTTTAAGTTCCCTCAGAACAGCACTGAAGGAAAGAATTTCATGAGGTTCGACCGTGACTGGCCTCACACTCCAGCACAGTAGGTGGCGGTGTACGCACTTTGAAGTTTTAATTTTAACAACACAGAAATGCAGTCTACGGCCCAGTCCCAATACTTGCACTTCTGCCCTGAGGTGGTCTTTCAAGTGCGCATATGTTGACAGCGCACTTTGGGGCGTGAGTGTACAAGGGACCGAAGCTGTCCAGAGCGGAATTGGGACACTTCTGTTCACGTCTTGGATTACATCCCTTAAGTTTTGGTTCAGCACTCGGGAGAGAGCAGTCTGTTCTCAGCCCTCTACTTTGTAAAATTAAAGGTCACCTCGTCCGTCACTGTAAAAATAAGCAAAAGAAACAATCGACCGAATAACAAAGACCAATACATGACCTATAATAAGGAATGATAACGAAAAATTGAATTCCTGTTGTCTACATTTATATAATTCATATGCCATTGGAAAAACGGAAATAAAATGCAAAAATCCATAACACTCGCTGCTATTTTCTCCATGCTCAAAAGCTGCGCATTATGCCTAACAACGCGCTTTAGCCGTGACCAGGGCTTAACGTGGGCCGGAACTGCGTTCCGCCACGTTAGTTTGAATTAAAATACTTATTTGACGAAAGCTGCTTTCACACTAGATGCGAGACAAATTTTTTTGCGCTACAGATTACATTCAAAGCAAAGACGCGAATATTCACTATCAAAAACAAATTGGACTGCTGTCGTTTTTACCAATTTTTCTGAGCAACTGCTGCTAATTGGGAAAACTGCGGTAGTTTCAGGTTTCATCACGCATTGAAAGGTGAGGTTTCCGAAGGGCTTCGTTACTGCCAACGGATCGCTATGATATGACATGTCAATTTCTGATTTAAAAAAAAAAAAAAAAAAGATTTGCACTTACACTTCAAAATACACTGCTCAAAAAAATAAAGGGAACACTTAAACAACACAATGTAACTCCAAGTCAATCGCACTTCTGTGAAATCCAACTGTTCACTTAGGAAGCAACTGATTGACAATCAATTTCACATGCTGTTGTGCAAATGGAATAGACAACAGGTGGAAATTATAGGCAATTCGCTAGACACCCCTAATAAAGGAGTGGTTCTGCAGGTGGTGACCACAGACCACCTCTCCGTTCCTATGCTTTCTGGCTGATGTTTTGGTCAGTTTTGAATGCTGGTGGTGCTTTCACTCTAGTGCAGTGTTTCTCAAACCTCTCCTGGAGGACCACCTACCCTGCCTGTTTTAGATCTTTCCCTGCCCCAGCACAGGTGATTCAAATAATCAGGATGTTATCAATCAGCTTTAGAGGGTCAGTAACGAGCTGATCATTTTAATCACCTGTGCTAAAACAGGGAAAGATCTAAAACATGCAGGACAGGTGGTCCTCCAGGAGAGGTTTGAGAAGCACTGCTCTAGTGGTAGCATAAGACAGACTCTACAACCCACACAAGTGACTCAGGTAGTGCAGCTTATCCAGGATGGGACATCAATGCGAGCTGTGGCAAGAAGGTTTGCTGTTTCTGTCAGCGTATTTTCCAGAGCATGGAGGCGCTACCAGGAGACCGGCCAGTACATCACGAGACGTGGAGGAGGCCGTAGGAGGGCAACAACCCAGCAGCAGGACTGCTACCTCCGCCTTTGTGCAAGGAGGAACAGGAGGAGAACTGCCAGAGCCCTGCAAAATGACCTCCAACAGGTCACAAATGTGCATGTGTCTGCTCAAATGGTCAGACACTGACTCCATGAGGATGGCATGAGGGCCCGACGTGGCATTTGCCAGAGAACACCAAGATTGGCAAATTCACCACTGGCGCCCTGTGCTCTTCACCGATGAAAGCAGGTTCTGCTGAGCTCTTGTGACAGATGTGGCAGTCTAGAGACGCCGTGGAGAACATTCTGCTGCTTGCAACATCCTCCCGCACGACCGGTTTGGCAGTGGGTCAATAATGGTGTGGGGTTGCATTTCTTTGGGGGGGGTCGCACAGCCCTCCATGTGCTTGCCAGAGGTAGCCTGACTGCCATTAGGTACAGAGAAGAGATCCCAATTTCGTCAATATCAGGACACCGACCTCAAAAATGAGATTGGACTCTGTATCAGCAAACATACCCCTGTGGGCCCACTGTGGGCAACAGTGGGTTTACTGTGGGCTGGTGTGGGCTAGGGCAACCCACACTTATCCCACATGGGCCCCTTGTGGGTTTGCCTATGTTGGGCCCACAGCAGTTTTGCCTTGGGCAGCCTGTGGGCAAGCCCAACTGTGGACTTGCCCACAGAAAACCCAAACAGCCCCCCCCCCGGGTTAGCCCGTATGGGGCCCACAGCATTTTCCCCCCATGGGCCCCCTTTAGGGTTTTCAGTGGGCAATCCACTGAGAGTGAGCCCACGGGGAGCCCGTATGTGGCCCCATGTGGGTTAGCCCATGTTGGGCCCACAGCAGTTCTGCCCTTTAGAGCCCGCATGTGGGCATTCCGAGGGCAAGCCCAACTGTGAGCTAGCCCACAGAAAACCCAATCAGGCCCCCGATGGGTTAGCTCATATGGGGCCCCACAGCATTTTGCCCCCTTGGGCCCTCATTAGGTTTTTCAGCAGGCATCCCACTGTGGGCTTTCTGTGAGGAGCCCTTAATTGAGCTTGACCACCCAGGCACTGCACTGGCTAACACCAGGTTAGCCAGTGCAGCTAACCAACATCACGTCCAAAAGTAAATGGACAAGCAGCTTTGGGAGAGATTCTGACAAAACTGCACCTGAAATGATCTGTGGCTCTTCTTTTGAATTTCCAAAAGTGTAGATGCTACGAAGGCATGGTATGATCTGCTGTTGTTAGTGCCTGCTAGAATAGTCTCTGGTGTGGGCAGGTCCAATGCCGTCATTGGCTCTGGTTAGGTCTGTATTAATTGGACAGCACAACCTGACGTCAGGTTTTGCCCATATCACATGAAGATCTCGGGAGGAGCTGTTCAGAGAGGAAATCACGTTCACGAAATCACATTCTTGGATTACCCCTTTATCTTATGTTTAGAAACTTTTCAGAGATTGTGTATGGGCATCCAACATTATAACATTACTAATATGTATTAAAAGAAGGATCAGCATAATAGGTCCCCTTTAAGTTAAATAAAAGCATAATTATATTTCTAGTATTGCCAGTATTCAGAATTTCTGATTTATTAGTGTGCATGTGTGTCCATATGTGAGTGTGAGTGTGTGTGTTTAATTAGGTGTATTGTAATTGGTGTCGTGTTGTGTGCTTGAATGACTAAAGTTGGCAGTTTCCCAGGGTGGGGAGATTTGGTGAGTAAACAAGGCGCAGGACAGGGCTGTGCTTTCAGGACCTAATGAAAGATGTAATGGGCGTATCCTGTTACTTTAATGGCCATGAAACTGGAGCCCCCACTGCACCGCATCTACTGAGGACAGCTCCGTTTCGCCGAAACTACAGCAAATCTCTTGTTCGGGCTGTGAAATGACAGAGGCGTGATGTTTAGAGAGATGGGGAAGAAGTGATTGAGTATATCATGGTATACGCTACAGTAGGTGGGAACCCTGTATGTGATAAACAAAACTCAGAATGGAATTTCAAGTGCAATAGGTGTTTATTGATCATAAACATATATGCAGTTGGGACAAATTATCACTGACAGCACCCGGACAAATCCACAACAACTTTGGGCTAAACCAGGAGGCCAGTGAGAGGAGGCGTGGCCAAGGAACACGGGCGGGAACTCTGACGTCGAAGTGCCAGATGGGACGATCGCAGTTGCACCTTTCCGTGTGTGTTGGCCTGGACCAGATCAAGAAAGCAACATCAACATCTCAACCAGCGCCTCTGAACTTCCTTTCTACCCTGCCATCCTCAACAAAAATGTAACAAAAATGTTGTAGTGTCTCTACCATAGACTGTATAAAAAGAAGGACGAAGCAACAGTGACGTCACCCATTGGTTTCAGTATACCATTTAGGAAGCCTCGATTTTGGCAATTTGAACAGCACCGTTTTGTTATTTTGAAACCTGATGTGATTCCAATTGGATGAGAGCGTGAATTGAAGATCCGGGGCGGACCGTGGCTCTGGATCTGACCGTATCGGACGAGGACCAGAGGATAGCCACGCCCCGAAAGCATATTCTGGCTTTATCCTTTATTCTAGCCTACTTGGGACCATAATTTACAAAAATGAACATCACGATATATCGAAGGAGACTTGAAACTAGTGCTAGATACCATAAAATTATGTGAAAAATCATTATTGAAATATCTGGTGCCAAAGTAGGGTCATTTTCTCATAGACTTCAAAAGCACTGAACTTCTTTCTGCAACCACCAATGTCGCCTTCTGCTGGCCATTAAAAATAATGCAAATTTTTGAGATTTTCCAATCGGCCTCACTTTTCAGACCCGAGTGCTGCGTCCATCTTTTATACAGTCTATGGTCTCTACAAATAAAACTAAATCAAACATATATCCCAGCATATATTTATATCATTTGATTGTGATAATATTGATTACTTGTTTGCAGAGAGAAGGCGCCCATATCCAGAACTACTGCTCTCTATTCACGTTTGTGCACGCTGCTTTTACAGCTTGATATTAATTTAAGCAGTTCAGGTTCAGAATAAATGATAAACATGTTCAAAACGATGAGAAATATTGTTGTGCCGGGTGGATGCTCTCTGGAATGTAGGTAAATGATCATTATGTGTTCTCTTCTCATACGCTCTTTTTATTTTCCTTATTTTAAAAGGGTCTTTATCTTGTTTGCATTGTAATTTATTGAAACGTGTATGCCTGAGTCAGCCTGCTAACAGCATCCATGAAGAAAAGATTGAGAAAGGTTGACACTGTCACAAATCTGGACGGAGTCATGCGTCTCGCTTTCCACCTCATAACCCCGGCTAATGTTTTCCTGCTTAAAAACTATGTTTACTTAACCCAAAAATATGGGTCTGTCAGTTACAGTGACTGGAAACATCTAAAATATGAAGTAAAATAAAGTGAAATAAACACCCCTCACTTTTGCAGCTCATGTATGCAGCTGAGGAGTGTCTCCCATTGTTCCGGAAAGTTCTACTTTGTATTCCGGACACAGTCATTTGACCCCCCACCCCCTCCTTTACACACAGGCATGCACACCCCAAGGAAGGTACACGTGCACACAGAAACACAGTTGTCAGAAGAGTTATAAAAAGACTTTCTACACAGTTTGAAAATGCTCCATGGTTTAGACTAAGGGTGTCCTATTTTGTTCATAAAGGGCCATTGTGGGTGCAGGATTTTGTTCTAGCCAGCAGTGCTACAGCACCTGATTCCACTAATTAACGAATCAAGGGATTCAATCAGGATCAAGTGTGTTAGTGTTGGGCTTTAACAAAAACCAGCTCCCACACCGGCCCTTTCTGGATTAGACCTGGTTTAGACAATGAGATCTATTGTCTCTGTCTCTGGTTCACAAATAAAAAGACAGATGTCAATGTACCATCCATTAAGCCCACTTTGCACTCCCCGAGGGGGAACATGTGGGTGGGTGCAGAAGTAATAGTCTGAAATGATTTTGTGTCACTGCAACATGTCCAGACAAACTCAGGCACAGACAGCAGTGCAGAAAATAAACCAAAGTTTACTTTGAAGGCCAGACAGGCAGGGGTCAAAACCAGACTAGCAGATTGCAATACCAAAACAGAATACAAAATGGTCGATAGATGGGCAGAGTTCAAAAGCAGGGTGGACAGAATGCAGCGCAGAATCAGGATTCAAAAATCAACAGACACAAAAAAGAAAGCAACAATTGGGCTCAGGCTGGCTCAGGAGCAAAGATGCATTATTTTTGTGACTCTGAGCAGAAGCTGAAGGAGGCGAGATGGTTACCTTAACTGTCCGTCCAACTCAGAGAACTGTCTCTTGCGTTTAGCCAGGTGCAGTATTCTCTTTGTAGGCACGGCGCTCAGTGCTGCACGTGACAGCGGCCTCATAGACTCCGGACTCCCCCATGTAAGCTTCCTGTTAAAAAACAGACATTACATGCCTCACAACTGGGTGAAAGAAAAACAACACACAACAGCTCCAAAAATGGTTGATTTTACGTTTATCACAATCTCCTCACTTTGAATTTTGGTATTGGCTTTCCCCACATTCAGTCTGTGTTTTGCCCACAGCCATGACATTTGGGTTGAAGCAAAAAGCTAGACGCTAGAAACCCCCCCCACCCCTACCCCACATTGTTTTAGCAAAAGCTTCAAGTCTGATAGAGAAAAATTGATTCGGTACAATTTTAGTCAGACTAAGGTGTGCTCCTGATATTTAAAAAAAGTCAATTTCTTGTTACAGATGGACAAGAAGTAAAGCCACTTCTCTGATACCAGGGCATAGCCTATGTATGTGTACTGAACAACAAAAGAAGCGCAAGTATAGTTTAAAATGCTTTATATGGGAGAATTCTTTTTGGTTGTGTGCGGACGTCTTTTGAAATTGATAGTGACAGTGTGTTTGAGTTTATCAACAGAAATGAAGAGAAATTAACATTCTGGATCAGATCAAAGTCAATATCTTGTGTGACCACCATGTTCGGCAATTAATGCAGCCAATCTTCTGCACATCGAATCCGCTAAATGACGGGTTTCTTGTTGCGGAATCGCCTGCCATTTTCTCCCCAGATCATTCTGGAGTTGCCCCTCTGTGTTTGGGAACAGGATACAGCAGGGGTGGGCAATCCCGGTCCTGGAGGGCCGGTGTGTATGCAGGTTTTTGTTTCTATCAATTACCTTGACTAATTGAGTTAATTGATTGAATGCACAAATATAGATTTCGCAATGATTCGATCAAAGGAAAATCTTGTATGAAAGGAGACAAGAACAGTCTTTGGTGGTCATTTATAAGAATTTAAAGAAATGCGCCTGAAACGTCAGATTTCATAAATGGTTTGGCCAGAAGGCCAGAAGTTGGTGTGAAAACCAGGGACAGATACAGCCCTCGTTGCCCACCTCTGGGATACAGGCACGGACGCGATGATCCAGAATGTCCCACAAGTGCTCTATGGGCGACGTTCCGGAACCTCGCCCTCAGCCTACTGATGGTTTATTCATGAACATTAAGACGTCTGGCAACGTTGCGACTCGTCATACCAGCATGAAGCATACCAATGGCGCGTCACCTGAGATTTTATGTGAGGCGAGGCATCGTGAAAATGCGGTAAATATCAAATGTTACCGTTTGCTTTTCAGGGGCGAAGCTAGAACCGGGAATTGGGGTGGCACAGACACGTCCCTTTATGACAATTAGGATAGTCCTGGCTAGTTCTCAATTATTTTTCTTAATTGACGCGTTTTCCGATTATCATAATAGGCAACTGAAGGCACAGTTTCTCATGCGATCTAACAGCGATGAAGTCATGGGGTAAATTCCGTAAAACTGAGAATTGGGGTGGACGTAACATCTGTTTTAAAGAATTATTAGTCCTGACCTGTTCGCAGTCATTTTCATGATTAACAAAAGGTTCACTCCGAGAGCGCTTCGCACTTAACAGGTGCTGCTTGTTCTCCCCGATTAGGTAAGACGACAATAATTCATCTGGACGCGTTTGCATAATTGAAATCAAAGTCAAATAGAGCCGCATGCTTTTTATAGCCTATTTCACCGCCAAGTGCCACTTTTTTCCCACTCAATACCGAGAGTAATTTTGAATAACGTTGATTTAAATTAAGCAAACGTTTCCAGATGAATGATTGTCGTCTTACCTAATCGGGGAGAACAAGCAGCACCTGTTAAGTGCGGAGCGCTCTCGGAGTGAACATTTTGATAATCATAAAAATGACTGTGAACAGGTCAGGACTAATAATTATTTAAAACAGATGTTACGTCCAGCCCAATTCTCAGTTTTACGGAATTTACCCCATGACTTCATCGCTGTTAGATCGCATGAGAAACCGTGTCTTCAGTTGCCTATTACGATAATTGGAAAACGCGTCAATAAAGAAAAATAATTGAGAACTAGCCAGGACTATCCTAATTGTCATAAAGGGACGTGTCAGTGCCACCCCAATTCCCGGTTCTAGCTTCGCCTCTGATGCTTTTATAGACCCTGTATACACCTACGAAATCGCCAATCCCAATTTTTGGCGGCGCTGCCGTATTGCTCAAAACATGCCGCACCTCCGTAAATTCATACACGTGCTCGCCATCATCTCGTGTTTGTCTGCAAACTCTTGCTCCAGTGGGTACAGCTCACCAACTTTACTCTGTATTTTGTTGGAAAACTCAACAGGACACATACCCCCTTGTCTACACCACACAGAAAAACGTGTGTTTCTTTTGTTGTTCAGTATACAACCCCTAGCAAAACGTATGGAATCACCAGTCTTGGGCGAGCACTCAGTCATACATTTTATTCTGTAGAAAAAACTCAGATCACAAACATGAAACAATCGTAAGGTCATTCCAAAGTGCAACATCTTGGCATTCAGAAACACTAAAAGAAATGAAGAAAAAACATTGCAATGGTCAGTAAATGTCACTTTTATAGAGCAAGTGCAGGGAAATAAATATGGAATCACTCAATTCTGAGGAGAAAAATTTGGAATCACTCCATTTTGAGTAGAAAATAAGGACACACCCAGTCAATTTCCTTTCCTTAATTGGGCACCTGCCTCAGATTAGATCTGCTCGTTAGTCAGCAGTTAAAAACAGTGCAGTTATCACACCTTGGAGGGCTGCTGGACCAAGTGGATTGGCAAGAATCATGGCTCCAACAAGAGAGATGTCTCTTGAGACCAAAGACAGGATTATCAAACTTCTTGAAGAAGGTAACTCTACACGTATGGTTGCCAAAGATGTGGGCTGTTCACAGTCAGCTGTATCGAAGATCTGGACCAAGTATAAACCGCATGGGAAGGTTGTTGAAGTCAAGCGTACTGGTAGACCAAGGAAGACATCTAAGCGTCAAGACAAACAACTAAAGGCCATATGTCTTGAAAACAGAAAATGCACAACAAAACAAAGGAAGAAGAAATGGGAGGAAGCTGGAGTCAATGTATGTGACAACTGTGCAAAATTGCCTAAAGGAAATGGGATTTTCATACAGGAAAGCTAAAAGGAAACCATCATTGACGCTTAAACAGAAAAGAACAAGACTGCAATGGGCTAAGGAGAGGCAATCATGGACTGTGGATGACTGGATGAAGGTTATCTTCAGTGATGAGTCACGAATCTGCATTGGACAAGGTGATGATGCTGGAACTTTTGTCTGGTGCTGTTCCAGTGAGATTTATAAAGAGGACTGCCTAAAGAAAACATAAAAATTCCCACAGTCCTTGATGATAGGGGGCTGCATGTCAGTCAAAGGCACTGGGGAGATGGCTGTGGTTAAGTCTTCAATAAATGCACAAGTTTACATTGACATTTTGGACAGCTTTCTTATCCCTTCAATTGAAAAAATGTTTGGGGATGATAATCATTTTCCAAGATGACAATGCATCATGCCACAGAGCAAAGACTGTGAAAGCATTCCTTTGACTGGATGCGTCTTTCTCCATGTCATGGCCTGCTAATAGCCCAGATCTCAACCCAATTGAAAACCTGTGGTGGAAATTGAATAAAATCGTCCACAGCAAGGCTCCGACCTGCAAAGATGATCTGGCAACTGCAATCAAAGAGAGTTGGCACCAGACTGATGAAGAATACTGTTTGTCACTCATCAAGTCCATGCCTCTGAGACTGCAAGCTGTCATAAAAGCCAGAGGTGGTGCAACTAAATACTAGTGATGTGTTTTGATTGTTATTTCTTTGTCTGTTTTTCATGATTCCATATTTCTTTCCTCAGAATGGGGTGATTCCATATTTCTTCCCCTGTGCTTGGTCTGTAAAAGTAACATTTACTGACCACCACAATGTTTTTTTTATTCATTTCTTTTAGTGTTTCTGAATGCCAAGGAGTTGCACTTTTGAAAAATTTCATTATTTTTTCATGCTTTTTATCAGAGTTTGTTCGACAGAATAAAATGTCTGAGTGAGCGCTCGCCCAAGACTGGTGATTCCATACTTTTTGCTAGGGGTTGTATATGAATGTTTGTATGTAAAAGAAAAAAAGATGGCGTAATAATTTTAGTTCACATCAGACTAGCTCATTTTAAGTCTACATAAAGTCATGTTCAATGTTTTAGTATTTTTTTTTCCACATATGTCTAGCACTATATGTCACCAATACACCAGCGTCTGGCCCAAAAATAACAAGGAAGTAGTTTTGTAGATATTCTTCATTATATTGCAGAGTTTTTCCTTGATTTGACTGACCCTCAGCATCTGGCTAAACCAGGTATTTCATTGTTCCTGTTTTGAACAAAAAAATGTTCTTACTACTTGTGACAATAAATCAGAAAGTCATAACTGATAGCTCACCAACGCATGGTAAACCAGTTGGCTTTTGATTCGTTCAGCTGGGACAGCTGCAGGATTCTGTAGGTGTGAAAAGGTATATTGGACTCAAGTCATCTCCATTGACATCCTAGCAAACCTGTAGCACTGGATAGTTACAAATTACGGAGAAAGTCCTGCTAAGAAACACATCCCAAGTGTGTGTGTGCATATACATGCTATCTTCAAAATACAATAGAGCACCACAGCATGTACTGACAGCGAAAACAAATATATTCACCAATTTTGGCTAGCAAAATAAAGCTTTGAAAACAATAAGTCCACCATTGAGGTATCCAGACCCATGTGGGAGACGGACATTTCCTGGATCGAAAATCTATTCCAGAAAAGATAAACATGTACTTTTCACTCTGCTAATTTGGCAATGGAATAAATTCTTCCAATTCTTTGAAAAGTTTATTTCAGCAAGCTTTACTATACCTCCTGACATGTCATTGCCGTATAGATGAGGTAACACTCAGTAGAGAACCTTACCTGTCTTTTTAGTGTTCAAGGTATTTCAGTGACAGTGGGGAGACTTTAGCAAAATATTGCCACAGTGCAGATAAAAAATTAGCCCTCTGCTGTGGTAACAGTAAAGTTGCTGGGGTTGCCAACACATTGCAGTACCTAGCAACTAATCCCATGATCTGAGTCTCTGGGTCAGGCTGAAACCTCAAGTGATTGAGGCTGGTAAACCATTGAGAAAACAAGTGAGACGATTAAGATTTAGATGGAGACAACATAGCCCATTGAGCAGCAATACCAAGCCACAAAAAAAAAAAATGAAAAAAATAAATAAATAAAATGAGAAACAATCACTTCTATTCCAAGAGGGATCAGTCCTAACCTAAAAAAAAACTATTCTTTTCCAGAACTGTACAAAATATGTCCAGGTGAGTGACTTCATGCTATTAATTTATGCTGTTTAAATGACTGGCGAACGATGTCTAGTAAATGTGTTATGTAACTTGATGCGCCGATATTGAGCGAATAACTGCCAACTTATATGTGGTATTAACTCTTGAATTCTGGAAACAAACGTAGTTAGAGCAACACCTGATTGCGAGTCTGTATTGTATATGAATTCATGAAAATGCAGAAATCTATGTCCCTCATGCAGTGCGTTAATATCCGAACAGATGTCACGCTCAATAACCAGACAACGATCAAAAAAAAAAAAAAGAAAAAAAGCTGTGCCTTTTTACTGTTCATATATCATTTGTGAAGGACTGAAGTGGAAAACCTTGCGTAAGGGACCAGGAGTTGACATTCCTCAAGTAGCTAGCAAACTCCAGTGGTTATTGAAGGTATCGCAGCATAGTAGTCCTCGGATGTCAAAAAACAAATTTCCCTATTCTCAGTTCCACAAGAATTGGAACAGAATGCAAATAATAAAAAAGAAGTGATATGTAAAAGCTCTTTTACCTATATTTAGCTGAAATTGATCAAAGTTTCACCTGAACAACTATATTTCATTAAAAAATAAAAAAATACAGCCAACATGACCTTACAAGTATAAGCCTGGCACTTTTCCCTCTAACTCCAAACTATGCCTTGAAGAATCCAGTCTAGTACAAAAAAAAAATAAAAATAGAAGTGTAAAATATGGCAATGGTCAATATGAAAAATATTAATGTGCAGCATTTTTTGGGTAAATGTTTAGTATTAAGTCATAAATAGCCACCCTAATATGATCCATCCATAAATTCCCTTGGTCAAGGTTACGAGTGGTTCATTGCAGGGCACGTACCATATATCACACAATCATACCTATAGGCAATTTAGAGCCTCCGATTAGCTTAAATCGCACAGCATCGGACTGTGGGAGGATTTGGTGCATACTGAGAAATCATATCTATAATCATATTTGTACTATATAAAGAGTGATAACAATGCACGTATTCAACAGCTTGACAAAAATGACAATTTACAGACTCAGAGACTTGTAAAACACGCAAGAAAAAATGCTGAAGCACACTCGGGGAAAAAAAAAAGTTTTATTTGCTGAAAAATGCATTTTCGTCTTTTTGGAAATTAATAAACAAGAAATGCAGCCTTCTCGTGAAAACCACACGAGAACGTCAATTACCTGTTTGTTAAAACATACAATAACATATACATTGGCATGTTTTTATTTCTAACAGTAGAAACACACACTTTTTAAATAAAAATAGTAACAAAAGAACAGTAGATAATGTAAAGCATAAAATCTGATACACTACCAAGGCAGGATTTCCTACCAGACATCACATTTTTACTATGGAAGGGAAGGGCTACTCAGGATATAAATGTAACAAAGTATTCAGTATTATTAAAAACAGACTTGACCAAAATTCTGCCATACTGTGCATCTGCTTTTAGAGAAAATGTAGATTTAAAAATGCCTTTTGTAATGAAGCTGGTAGCATTTTAGTGACTTAAAGATCTGTCTCAAAGGCATTTCCAGGACTAACATACAGAAAAAAAGACATCTGTTCATTTCTCATTGTCTCGTCAAAAAATAAAAAATAAAGTTGATGTAACATAGCGATATTACAGCCATCAAGAGACAATATTTGTGACCTCAGGAATACAGTTAACAATGAGCCTGAAGGTCTACTTGAGACTTGAGTAATAACATTCAAACAGGTATAAATTATGAAAAAGAATTTATGAAAGTGTTTTGTGAAAACTGAAAACCTTGTCACTAATTAAGTTCTTCATCTTTTTATTGAGCCTGAATAGGATTCTGACACTATAAACCTGCCGTCTTGCAGCTGCCCAGAACTAGGGTTACGCATTGAAGCAGTCAAAAGTATTGAAGTCTTTGGTTTGTGGCATCGGTCTAACGGAACTGATGTAGAGTCCTAATGTCTTGCCAGGAGATTATGATTTTGCCTGTGTTTGGTAATGGCCGAAATTTCCAAGCTGCCAGCAGCCAGTACACCTATCTGCCCAGGTAGCACATCCTATCAGGAGTCTGGCTCGGGTAGCTCAAGGCTGCTGGTTCCAGCCCTGAGTGGTGCTGTTAAGACATGTTTGCAAGTGGTTTTCAGTCTTGTGCAACTAACTGCTGACTATGCCGCTGCTTCAGCTCCATAGAATTCAAGCGTGAAGACATTTCGAATAAAATTTTCTTCATAAATAACTTTTAATTTTAGCATTACAAATCTCCTTTTTTTCCTCATACTCAAATTGTCCCCCCACTTCCGCATTACAGCCTGACCCTGTCTCATTGCTGCTAGCAGCTGTAATTAATGCTTGTTATGGAGCATATATTAAATTTCAGCATTTTGCTTCTTTTTTCCCCTCACAGTAACAGCTGGTTAGATCTGGTGGTCAAAGTGAAAAACATAAATAAACTAGAAAAGCACTCAGAGAGCGCAGACCTCTGCCAGGGGGCAGCAAACCCAAAAGCACGGCGATCGGAACTCCGGCCCATTGGAAAGACTTGAAATCTTGAACTTTGGAGTATATCTCAGCAGTACTTTGTCCTAGATATGCCAAAATTTAATCAGCTGTTCCTTGACTTAATACCCACCTACCCTGAAAATTTCATCAAAATCCGGCCATAAGTTTTTGAGTTATGTTGTACACAACCAAACCAACAAAGAAACAAACGGCAACAAATACATAACTTCCTGGCGGAGGTAATGACATCATAATCCCCCCAAATATATGGGACGAGGCGCATAAATATTTTGAAGTATTTCCAACACCTGATCACAGCCTAGGTGACCACCCACCCCCTTAAAGAACGCACATTTTGAAGGTGATATGTGCACATCGTGGGAGGGCAGTGAGAGGGGTGTCTTAATTGGCCTCAGAAACCATCTGAATGATCAGCTCCCGGGCGTCCTGCACACTGGACGGGATCTCTGCATCCCCCCTGTTCACATGAGTGCCAATGAGAAACAGCTTCCGTTCGTCCCCTACAGCTTCCAAGGACAGGGCCTCATGGAGGTCAGTGATACTGCACGCCCCTTCCAAATCCTGAAAGAAGTGTTTAACAAATAAACAAAACTAGAATGCATTTTTACTTGTAAAAACGTACGCCTCTCCTCCCTGACCCGCTTCCCTGCCAAACCCGCCGAACAGACGGCCAGGTACACACCAAAAGGCACCACTTCAGGACCTGAGTAGTAAGTATGCAAAGTTTCGTTCAGATCACGCAAACAGTTTTGGAGTTACGCTCCGGAAACGAAGTGGGAACGCCGACGCAAATGCGGACGCGAACCTAGCCTAAAACAATATGTCTCCCCTCTCCCTCCGGGCGAGAGACATAACATGACAGTGAATGAAATATGTAAATAGAGGCAATTGATAAAATAGTTAAAGGTATTTCACGGACCTGCTTGTTTGCCAGTACCACTAAGGACAGACGAGCGTGTTCAGCGATCAGCTCGTGGAGGTGAGTTTTGGCCAGTGAGAATCGGGCAGAGTCAGCCGAATCCACCACATACACCAGCACCTCCGCCTTGCACAAGTACATCCTCCAATACGCCCTCAGCTCAGCACCACCTCCAACTGCACCAAAGTACGAAAAACGATACACTTTGTGCATAAATATGAAAACTGCATTCATACGCTCACATGACTATGGTCTTTCACAAAAATATACAGTACAACCATTAATCATATAAAAAAGTGTGACAAATACATACGCTCCCCATTAATTATGTAATGAATGATTAAATGTTATGCAAATCAAATAATTACGGACTTATGCGCCCTACAAGTATAGCACAGACTTAGGGATTAACCCTTAGAGCACTGAATAATTTTCAAATTATTATTTCAAATTTTTCAAATTAAACATTTTCAAGATTATAAATGATCTTGTGTTGTTGAAAACCTATCATGTGGCAACCTGTTTAAAGGAGCTCCCATATGGGAGCTCTTTTAAACAAGTTGCCAAATGATAGGTTTTCAACAGCTCTGATTTTGATGTCTTAGTCACATCATTGAGCAACAATAGCTGCATTTAGCGCTCCAAAGGTTAATACCTGACTACTCTGTATCTCCATGTATAACAGTGTGCCGCGCACTGAATGCCTGTCAAGCTCTTACTTTCCAGGAACTCGATCTTCAGATCCTCTTTATTGATGGAAACAGCATTGAAGCCCTTTGTGGGGGTGACGTTCGGCTCCGGGTTTCCTGTCGCGAAACAGTGCAACAAACTCGTTTTCCCAGCACCGTCCAACCCGAGAACCAGGACCTGTCCGCTGGACGCCTTCTTTAATCACACAGAGAAACACACTGTTAAAATGGGATGAAAAGAAACACATTCGCCCAACACCAGCAAGACAGCGTAACAGAAATCAAGGAAGTTTATCAATACGATACATGCGAAAAGTGATTTTGTTACAGATGGAAAAGAAGTAAAGCCATTTCTCTGATACCAGGGCATATGTATGTATATGAATGTTTGTATATAAAAAAAAAATGATGGTATAATAATTCTAGTCATGAAATTCTGAATGATTCTGAATCATTTCCTTGATCTCATGTTTACGAAATTACAGTTGCTGGACTGAAGTCTCAGAGACTGATGTCACAGAAAATCAGGAGAGCGTACAGGAACAACATTGCTTTTTTGTTTGTTATGAAAGTTGCTTTGTTTTGTTTCAGTACAAATGTTCTGACTGATTAAGCTCTGAACTGGTTTGAGTTAACAATTCATAATGTTCCAACCTATAAAACGTTTTCATTTGGATATAAAAGCCCTTCTGAAAGACAAGATATGAAAGCAATTTTACGCTACATACAGATAAGCCTAAGTGATAAAAGTGATCACAGGATAAAATAACTCGCTGACATTTCTCCATTTTTGCAGTGTAGTGTCTGATGCAGTGCTAGTGGAATAGGGTTCATGAGCTTGAGGAGGCAACGTTAACCATCTACACCTGATGCCACGGAAGCTAAAGCCGGGAAAGACAAGAGATGGAAAAGGTGAGGCCAAATACGTGCTTCCAGAGAAAGATTCTGTCGTGACAAACAAGGATTATAGCAGCACTGCCCTGTGGATTACTGTGAGGCTGACAGTCATGAGATGCGACTTAAAATACATGCATCGCCAAAGGACTTATTCTGGAGCCTGCTGCAGAGCTGTTAGAACGCAAGGCTGACATCACAGGTGGAACAAAAGCTCGGCCTTGGCTACAAACCACAATAGTTGGGCCATAGATCTCACGTTCAGCTGCAAAAACTGTGATGAGCATTTTAAAATCAAAGTAGGGTACAGTTTGATCTCAGAACAAAAACAAAAATTATCGACCCAGTTTCCTTGCATTTGGGATAACGTTTACGTTCCAGATCGTTCAATAATACTTTCGTTTCCGATTATGTTTTCGTTCCACCCACAGTAACGTTCTTTACTGGTTTTTGTTCCAATTGTTGAGTCAATTTCCACCCCAAGAGGAAATTTTCCTGAACAAGCACAGTCAAAATTAAGCCCCTCACACAAACGTGAAAGAACAACAACACACGCCAACACTGTAGTTTCAACGCAAGAGAAAAAGAGCCTTTGTCATGTTACGGGCAGATCTCAGCCGCCGAGAGGTGGTGCGTCATTTGCGCCGTCACCGTTCAACAATCAGTCGGCTGTCTATCTGAGAATGGAACACAGGCACTGTCACTGACCGATCCCGCTTAGGGCAGCCACGAGTGACAATGGCAGCTCAAGAGCACCACATCTGGTTACAGCCTGTCCGTGACAGATTCCGGACCGCAACCAAAACTGATCATTAGATGAGGGGTCTGAGACAATTGAGGGTAAGCGCGAGTGCCATTTGACGCCGTCTACGAGAGCAAAACATGTGTGCACACGGCCCCTACAGAAAACCCAGTTTTTGCCCATCAACAGGAGTAGGAGCTCTTCACTTCTGACTGTGGGCACCTGCCTCGGTGTCATTTTCGTTGGCACTTAATTTCCCTGTTTCTGTCTGAGAAAGGAAAACAGGGACTGTTGCTGACCGACTATGCTAAGGGCAGCCGTGTGTAAATGGGCAAAACTGGGTTTTCCGTTGGGCCCGTGTGCACGCATGTTTTGCTCACGTAGAAGGCGTCAAACGGTACTTGCGCTCAGCCATTCCATTTTCTTGATGCAGTAGCATTTTTCATTTTTTTTGTTGGCTTTATGTAGGCTATTGACCACACCAAAAAGAACAAGTCAAGTGTCACTGTACACATCACGAACAGCTCAATGTTTGTTATTACTGAAGTGCTTGGCATGTGCATGTGGAGTGCGTCAGGATTACAGTACCACACACCTTCCTTTATTTCCTCTCGTGCCTCACTGGAAAAGCAATAAAAATCAATCAATGCTTCAATTTGCCGCAAATACAGTACGTACCTCACCAGTGCGTTCTCAATGGTGCTGAGTATATTTGCCCCTTCTTGATTAAGTGTCCAACCTCGATCCATCTTGCTGGTAAACGGCCGTGTCTTTGACTGCTCATACTCAGTCAATATTAAATCACCCATTTCTTATTCATCTGTTCACTTGTAGATATTCTAAATATGTGTTTTTTTTTGTCAGAAGATTCCAAACAGGAAATTTTCAGGAATTTGCAAATATTTAGGAAAAAAAATCTATATAGTTTAAAAAGTGAAAACTTTGATTTTTTTTCTATTTGAGCCGTTTTCAACTCATTTTGTTTTCATTTGCATTTTATTTACAGACCCAATTTTGTGGAGTTGAGGGAGCGCGTGCACAAAGCACACTGTCTTTTTCAATAAAGGGAAAAGAAACTTACTGGTTGAGTACCATCGCTCTTGAGGTCCTCTGCAACAGAGGGAACTACCTGTGTGGTATGAGAAAAGAGCAATTCATTCTGTTATCTTGCCCCTGTAATAGTGACATCACTAACTGGAACAGCATGCGTGCCCATTCCATTTGGAAAAAACTGTAATAAGCATTTTAAAATCAAAGTAGGGTGTCGTTTAATCTCGAAACAAAAAGAAACATTGACAGATTTTCCTCGGATCCGGGATAACGTTTACATTCCAGAACGTTTATTAACACTTTCGTTTCAGATTATGTTTTCGTTCTACCCAAAGTAATGTTCTTCAGCTGTTTTCATTTCAGCTGCTGAACCTGTTCCCACCCCTGAAGGAAGTTTTCTTCAACAAGCAGTCAAAACTAAGTCCCCTCCCCAAAAGTGAAATAACAAAAACACGCGCTAACAGTGAAGTTTCAACACAAGAGTCACAAGACCGGCACGCAACAACTGTTACACTGCCACTCACAGGTGTTGTTAGATTCTGCAGAACAGTGCCAAAAGTAAGTATTTCCCCCTCTTGACAAAGTCACAAACCTCAAACAATCTTGCTGGTAAACGACCTTGCCTCTTTTGACTGCTCATACTCATTCATAATTAAATCTTCTGCTACTTATCCACCTGTAGATGTTCTAAATATGTTTCTTTCTGAAGATTCCAAACGGGAAAATCTACATTTAACTTTTTTGTAATCCATTGCAGGCATCAAATTCGGAATTTGTGAATATTTACAAAAAAAAATCAACACAGCTCATAAGGTGACATTTTTTCTTTGTGCTGTTTTCAACGAACTTTGTTTTTCTTTGCATTTTACTTACTGTCACAATTTTGCAGAATTGAGGTAGCAAATGCACGAAAGACAAAGTGTCATTATGAATAAATAATAAACTTACTTTTTGAACATCGTTGCTCTTGAGGTCCTCAGCATCAGAGCAAACTACCTGTGTGGTGTGAGAAAAGAGCAATTCATTCTGTTACACATCTTGCCCTGTAATAGTGACATCACTAACTGCATCAGTACGTGTGCCCATTCCATTGGCAATATTGAGCATCAGCCCCCCACCCCTCCTCCTCCTCCTCCAATGGTACCCTGTGCAAGTCTTCCCCAGCAGGGGCACAAGACTATTATGCACAAATGAGGACCACTGGGCTTCCTTAACTCAGGACAAAACCACTGCCACTCTTTTCACGGTGTAAGCTGTACTGAGTTCACAAAGACTCCAGTATTATACCAGGGTCATTCCATGAATAAATCAGTCAGTGCCTCCCACCTGACCTCCGCAGAATCAGCAGATATTTTTCACAATCACTTTATTATATTGATTTCCGATGGCATCACCTTTTGGAAGAGAAATAGGAGTTTTTGTGTGCGTCCAAAAGTAAACGGACATGCAGCTTTGAGAGGAACACTGACAAAACTGCACCTCAAATGATCTGCGGTTCTTCTTTATTATTTCCAAAAGTGTAGACGCTACTAAGGCATAGTATGATCTGCCATTGTTAGTGCCTGTTAGAATAGTTTCCAGTGTGGGCAAGTCCAGCGCCGTGGTTGGTCTGTATTAATTGGACGGCACAACCTGATGTCAGGCTTTGCCTAGATCTTGTGATGATCTTGGGAGGAGCTGTTCAGAGAGGAAGTCACGTTCACAAAATCACATTCTAGGATTACGGCAAAACCCCTGTATATTATGTTTAGAAACTTTTCAGAGGTTGAGCATGGACAACCAACATTACAAAATTACAAATATATATTACAAGAAGGATCAGCATAATAGGTCCCCTTTAAATCAAGAGCTTGGTGATTGACCCAGTCTTTAATTTAATTGGCTATAGATAATTTACCTGTCTTCATGCATATTGAAATTAACCATTTGAAATTTAATCCAATAAGTACTGCATAACCAAAGAAGATGCATTTTTAACCACATGCAAAGTTATTTCCACCAGAATGCGATTTAATAGTGTATATGTAAGTAATTCCACAGTATAAGCTCCTAGTTAGGAAAATTAACCGCTTGTTAAATTTCAGAGACTGCCATTGTGGTTGGAACAAAATCCAGCATACACAGAGGTACCCCAGGACAGACTTTGAGAGCCACTGCCCTACACGACTAAAATAGATTTTTCAAATTAGTACTGGGCGCGGACTTCTTAATTAAAGAATGTCATTGAAAATAAGGCACCAGTACCGTAATTAAAGGTTCATTCCTCAGTAGTTACATAAAATCATCACTCATCAAACAAATATATCAGACAAGCAGCTTGCAGCATTATTTTGACTGACTGGACTCCCAGCGCGGAAGGTCCTCAATGCTGCACAGGCAGCAGCTTTGACGTCGGCAAGCTGCATGTCCGTTGTGGCGCATGCCCACTCCATCGGAAAAGTACCGTCGCCCTCAAGTCTCGCTAACGCTAGCAAGCTAACTAATTACATATGTCCAACGTTAAAACAGATAATCAAATCAACTTAATAAATCAAATCAAACAAATTGGCTTCTCCGAGACTAAAGCGAACGGAGGCAATAGCTGTGGCTTACTTGCCAGGGCAAATACTATTTTCCAAGCGGAAACTAACTATTGAACAGCAATATTTGACCAGTAATATAACTTACTCAGCTTAACACTTCATCCAATAATTGACGAGGCGATTTTTACATACATGTTCAGAAATACAGTTCGCCCATTCAGAAATTCAACGTGATGGGCTTTCAGGCACAATACAAATAACCATTTTGGCTGACTAGGTTTGTGTGTCCGTACGGTGCTTACGCATTAACGTTAGTTGACCACAAAGTGATAACTTACTGTCATTTGTGGAAGTAGGCGTGCCCCCAAAGTCTTGCAAATGTAGGCTAATAAACGCACGATCAGTATCATTACCGACAAGTTACCTGTGGTACGACGGGGACCTCTTTACGGTCTTCTTTCTCCGTCTCTGTCTTAAGTGACCCACTTCGTTTTTGCCTTGAGGACCAGAAATTCCATATTACAAACACAACGCCTCCGGCAGCTGCGATTGCCGCACCCAGGAGTCCAGCTTCCCTCAAACCAGGCATGTTGTGAACAAAAAATCAGCCAGAGGTAACTGGAAATATCATGAGTTTACTCCATGCAGCTTGAGTACACGCGAGTCAGCAAGAAAGTTTTTTCCACTTCCCACCAGCGAGTGAGCTGTTGCTTCAACTCAGACCATCCCACTCAAGAACCAGGTCGAATCCTAGCAACAGGAAACGAACACCGTCAACTTCATGCTCATGCCACTTTGAGCGACCCTGTATGAAAAATATTGATGCAAATCAATATTCTGTGCTTGTATGGCACAACTCATTTCTTTTGGGTTATTTAAACAACTCTACTGCATAACAATACAGCTACCGCGCGAAGGAAGTCTCCACCGAGTTGACAGACTGCATTCTCCGCAATCTTGCAGTTGGTATAAATCAGTCATGATGGCACGCCGAGATACGAGCAATAAAATATTTCATTACAATCGAAATAGGCATTTTTAAAATACGAACTCTCTAAAAAAAGTAAAAAGTTTAGCACCGAGAGAACCAACTCAAGGTCTTAACCCCGTTACCTACGGCATGAATTTTAGTTCCTAATGGAAAACTAGTGCTTTTTTTAATGAAGCACTCTGAGCAATGATGAAGCACGTTTTGTATCCCCCCCGCAAAATATTTTGCCGCCATAGGACAACATTATGCAACTATGGTATAAAATCTGGTAACTTTCAATAAAATTATCAATATTTAATGAAAAATGTTCACTCTCTTTCGCACCTCCATGGGATGACTCATTTGCTCAACCCTTCAACTGGCTGCTCAGCCTTTGTGGGAGCGAATTCTGAGTCACTTTATTAAGAGAAAAAAAAAATGCGTTGAATTTACCTGATCGATTTTTTTTCCCCCTCATCATAACATGCCCTCAACCGAGCGTCGGACATTGGAAAATGTGTTGAACTTAATTTGATTAAGCAATCAAATACAGTGACTCAAAATTCAATCTACCAAAAGTTTAAGGCAAGGGTTAATAGGTAAAAGTAGAAGGCAATTTGATGTTGGACAAAATAATGCAATTCGCTGTTAACTATAATTCATGTTTTGCACAGAGGCAATTTTTGCATACTGATCAAGGCACACCTAAATATGTCCACAGTGCATTTTCATAAATGGTCACTTCCCTCAAACATTGACCTAAGCATATGTAGTGGTGTTTTGCAGCTTTCTGTAACGGCAACAGGGGTCTGATGGCGGATGCTGGAAGGCCTGGTAAGGGTGAGATGCTGTAGTCCAGGTGTGGCTAAGGAGGTAACAAATGGTCAGATTCTCCTGATGTTAAGTTGAAAAACAAATTAATTCTCTGCAATGTTCTCAGGAAGGACAGGATATCCATCACCACAAAAAGGTTCCTTGCACAAGATGATGGTGTCCCTATGTAGACAGAGCTCAAGTATGAGGTCATCCATCCAGCTCTGGATGTCCCTCAGGGAAGTACAATTTTGAGTGAAGACTTGTGTCATTGGCATAGCAGTGGTAAGACAAACTATGGGCAGAGACAGCCGGACCAAGAAAGTCTATGTAGAAGAACAGAAGGGGGACACTTTACTGGAGCATGGGGTTGAGGTGCTGCTACTGCACGATCCCATAGAACCTTAAAGGAGCAATTCAAGAGAAGACTTTATCCAGTCTGGAGCTGTACCACAAATGCTTATTGCTGTGAAGGAGGACAGGACAATGGGATGGTCGAAGGTCAAAGGTCACCAACAGGTTGAGGAGGACAAAGACAAAGGAAAGTGAGCAGGCTCTCGCCGAGGAAAGGGACATCCCAACAGAGAGCAGTTACTTTTGGGTGGCTGGGTCAGATGAAAGACTGAACTAGATCAAGAAAGGAACCAGAGAAGTCTCCTTGAGGAGTAAGGTACCATTGACATGCTTTAAAGGCAGCAATGAAACACCCAAAAGGCACATTTCAAAAGGGAGGTGACAAATGGGAGGATGTCAGATGCGATGGTCTGGGGTACATCTCCCAAAAGCACAGATGAGGCTGGTCAAGGGGAAGTAACGGACGGACACAGTTACTTAATGTACTTCATTTATGGTATGCAGCATGATGAATCTTTTTGTTTCAATTCAGTAAGTTGGCCATGCTTAATAATTTCCCTAATCTGCTACAGTGGACAATATAAATAAGGACCAAAATAAACTTGGTTACGGACAAATATTCACTTCCCTCGACCAGGCCCAGATGCTTAATTTCATAGTTGGAACCACTGACTGTATATGGTCCAACTATGCAAGTTAGCAACAGAGTCACCACCTATGCTTTGAGAGATGTACACCTGGAGGAGAGATGAAGGGATCGGATCAAGGACGCAAGTGGTACGTTGGTAGGGCAGGAAAAGCTGGGAGGGGTCAAGTAAGTCAGGGGAGAAAGTGAGAGATGGGAAGGGAACAGTGGCGGGGTGGGGTGGGGGGGGTGGAGATAAATGCGGAAAGTCCGAGGAATGTGTCCCGCATCTTGTTTAAACCATGCAAAAAATAATTTTGGCTCTTCTGGGGCCAAAGAGGCGGCCCCACTCAGGATGAGAAAGATGTATCAAGTAAAAAGGCCGCTGAGTGCACATCTGTTAGGCCCAAGGATTGTCATCTAAATCCACATTAACAGCGGTTTCTCATGAATGGTGGATTTTGCCTGGCTTTATTCACTTTATTCATTCAGTTATATCGAAGGAGACGGGACATCAAACAGATGCACAAATGGCCCTGAAGCGATCTATGGATTCTGGGAGCAGTACTGGTTCCTGTAAGCATGCAACACCATCCAAAGACATCGCAAAGGAACACAATCACTCAAGATGGCAAAGGAACCAAATTTATTGTATGCTCAAAGACTCAAACTGCATACTTTCTGTCCAGTTTTTTTTTTTTTTTTCGGTTCCCCTGAAAACTTGCAAAGTATAACATTCAGATATCATATTTCTGAAACTATAGCTCCGATGTATTCCATGTAGGGAATTTAAAAAATAAATATTTAAACTTTTGCATATGCAGCATTTTCTTCATTTGGTTGCTTAAGAAAAAAGGCCTAATGTGTCATGTAGAACATGCAGGAGGGCATTTTAGTTTCATCATAATCATTTCATTCAAAAAAAAAAAAAGAAAGTGGCAAAAATGGCTACAATGAAGAAATTTTATTATTCTACATCTGTGCAGTAACACAGTTACTTAGATGTTTAAAATGTATATCAAAGACTGCAAAGCTTGCAACTGACTGGTTTCCATCCTCTCCTTCTGCAGTCTGTAGTTGAGACAGAGGTTTTGAGACAGAGCTGCACCTCGGAACAGCCAGGGGCCGCGTCACCGTGGTTACAGGGGCTGTGCGTCCATTACCACCCCCCCTTCCCTCCTTTCTTCTTCTTCTGCTGTGGCTTCTTTCGCGTGGCACCCGAGGCCGCCGGTTTCTGTTGTCGCGGCGGGACAATGTGGGCGGATGATGTCGCGGCCGTGGCGGATCCAGGCCTCGGGGAGGTTGGAGGGCTGTTAGCCGTCTTGCTGGCGTCACTGGCAACAGAGCAGACACCACGCCACACCCAATTAACACAGCTCAGGGAGTCTCAGATGCAAATCCACACTCGTTAACAAGATTGCCATCATTAGCTCTGATGCCTGAGCAACCGACTAGGTCACAACTCCAACCAATTATGGTTTTAAGGGCAGCATCAGACAAGTGTTCTAAAAATAGCACAAATTCTGCATAAGAGACTGATTCTGAGAAAGGAACCAATTTTGAATCGTAATTGAGTACTATTGGACCAAAAGAAGACAAAAGCACCAACTGAATAAGGAAAATTTTAATCTGCTTTTAACAAAACTGCCAGTAATTAACAGACACAGCTATCACATATGAATGGCTAATGCGCGTGCCTGAGTGAGTGAGCGAATGAAACTGTACAGTCAGAGCCCCACCATTCATGTATTTACTTACAAGGCAAAATGGCCACAATGTAATTTTTTTTCAGTGCCAGAAGGTATAAATATTTAAAAAGAGCCGTTACTTCTCCGATGTAACACCAAATAAAAAAGTAGCCTTAAATAGGATGCAAAAATCAGCTCTTATGCAGTGATCACCAGACTCAAATCAAGGAAAAATGTCTTCCCAAACCATTAGTGAGCAAACTGTAAACTTCCCTTCAGTTTTTGCCTTCAGAATACAGTTTAATTATTGCACATGAAATCTAACCAGACGTCTCATTAATCGTCCAACTAAAAAAAAAAGCTGCAGAGCAACTGAGCCACGTTTGGGCAGTTGTTTGAACGTCAGTTTAATTTCAGTGAAATTGTATAACGCCGCCAACTTTGGCAGAGTACCATACACCGTATAATTGCTGGGCAGCGCATTTCGTTCATTAGCAAATCACCTCATTTAAAAACTGAAATGGATAATCTTGCGCAGTGATTAAACGCAATATTAAGTTCTAAAACCAAATAGCGGAACGGCAGTTGCATGCTTCTGGCCGGGACTCCGAGCTCTGGAGTGCGACACGCAAACTCACAGGTCAGAGGCGGCCCCTGACGTAGCCCCTTGGGTCCCTTTCCCCACTTGTTCCTTCTTCTTGCCCTTCTTCCTGCCGCGATAGTAGGACCGCTCCCTCATCGGCAGCCAGCGCTCGGGGTCAGGGGTCGCTTTGGGGTCGTAGTTCTTTGGCAGCTTGCCTGTACAAAAGCAAACGATAAACACTTAACAGAGCGTCTGCTACATTGCTCCCCCAAGTCTTCGAGTAAAAACTTTATCCCACCGAGCCGTACACACAAGAAAGTACGAAGCTAAAGCAACGAATAACGAGCATCATTACAGGGCACAGGGTTGTACATTGACAAACTCCCCTAACAGGTACACAATGGCGCTCATGATCCATCCCCTTTACTCAAGGCACTCAGCTACCAGTTTACACATTTCACAGATTGAGTCAACATAATATTCACCTTATACATCTAACCCTAGTCCGGCCTCCAGGCCAATGCTGATCGGGGCTCGGAATAGTACAGGGAAAAGGCTACCACTGAAGGATACCATTGACGACACAAACACAAGGAAACGAATGCG
This sequence comes from Gymnothorax reevesii, assembly GCA_029721435.1. NCBI lineage: Eukaryota > Metazoa > Chordata > Actinopteri > Anguilliformes > Muraenidae > Gymnothorax > Gymnothorax reevesii. The sequence goes on from CM056579.1 coordinate 109,254,620, forward strand.
ACGTCCTCTGTAGAACGACTGGCAGGACTGGGGCTAATATTGTACCCAGGACAAAGACAAATAACTGGTGGTAATCAAAGTGTTAAATTACCAAACAAAAGAAATATTATTTGACGCTTAAAGAAACGAAGACACATACTTTTCTTCTTCTTCTTTTTCCTCTTCACTTCGGCTTGTCTGTGGAGAGAGATGTTGACAGAATTGTTTTATGAGTCGCGACGTAGTGTTCTGGTAATACCACAGACTGTATAAAAAGATGGACGCAGCAATCTGTTCTGAAAACTGAGGCCCATGCGGAAATCTCTAAAAATGCATTTTCTTTAATGACCAGCAGATGGGCGACATCGGGGTTTGCACAAAGAAGTTCGATGCTACAGAAGTCTGAGAAAATGACCCCACTTTCCCACCTGATTTATTAGCTCCCGCCGCTCGCGGTGCAGGAGCTATGGTATCGGGCTCCGTCCGTGCCCGCGTGTGTGCGTCCGTCAACACATTTTGCTTCCTCTCAATGATTTTGGTTACAGGCTCCCAATTTTTACTGGACATGCATCTCAAAGGCCTACTAAAGACGTGTCTACAGGTCACCTTGGCCTATTTTTTCAAGGTCACTGGCCTCAAGATATCACCAAAAACTTAGACAATTTGGTTTATCGACATTTTCAGTTACAGGCTGCTGATTAGCTCCGGCCACCCGAGTGGCACGGGAGCTATGGTATAGGGCTCCATTCATGCGTGCGTCCATCAACAAAAACTTCATCTTACCGGCGGGAGCTTCTGGCGCCGCCAGTGCCCTATATTTATTTCAATAATGATTTTCCACGTTATTTTATGGTACCTATCGCAAGTTGCAGGTCTCCTTCGATATATCGTGATGTTCATTTTTTTAAATTATAAACTACAATAAAGGATAAAGCCAGAATATGCTTTAGGGGCGTGGCTATCCTCTGGTCCTCGTCAGATATGGTCAGATTCACCCTTCCCTCCTCCATTGATCTTCAATTCACGCCATTGTCCGATAGGAATCACATTCAGTTTCAAAATGACAAAATGGCGCTGTTCAAATTGCCAAAATTGAGGCTTCCTAAATGGTATGCTGAAACCAATGGGTGACGTCACGGTTGCTTCGTCCATCTCTTTATGCAGTCTATGGCGAATACGCAAGCTGGCACCCGGGCGAGGCCTTACCCCTCCTCCTTGGGCAGGTTTTCACCCATCACTTTTGCGGCCTTCTTGCGGACATAGGTGGCACCGTGCGAGTTCTCCAGCTCATCCACGTCCACCTTGAAGGACATCGTGTCGGCAGAGGGGAGGTGCTTGCTCAGTCTGAGAGGGGAGGGGTTAAGGGTTCCTCCATATATGCCGGTGCGCCCATCTCCAAATGCCAAAGATAACTTCACCAAATCACAATAACTAATCAAAGATTTATCCCATTTGTCCAGGCATGCCAAACTGCAGTCCCTGCAGGTCAATTTCTGGCTGGATTCTTATGCCTTGCCGATGGATTCTATATTCTTATGATTGATGTCAGCCTGATCATTTGAATCACCTGTACTGGAGCAGGGAGAGATCTAACACATGCAGGACAGGTGGGCCTACAGGAGTAGGTTGGGGAACACTGCTGTACAAGATCGAACAGATTACTCAAATTTCAGACCTCTAGTACTGGAGTTTAAAATGGCCTGCATTACACTCCACTAAGAATTGCATTAAAAAAAATGCCTATCGGCATTTCATCAAAATTGATACATCTGCAGAGTTTGTTTAGGTGTTAAAAATATCCCAGGTCTACAGGAATGTTTAAGTATCGCAACAGCTAATAGGAAACTACATTCACATTTCTGTCGAAAATCCACATTGAAAGAAAAAAGCACAAGAAAGATCGAGAGCTGACACTACCTGGAGACGTCAGCCTATTAGACGACCCCCCTATTAAGAGCTACTTGCGCTTTCTTCAATATAATGAAGTGTGTAGCAGAGCTCAACATGAAGCGAGATGCCGCATTCAAACATGCCATGAGATTCCAAATCAATAACCAATGTTACACAAGCTTTGACCTCTAGTCTCCGCCCCATATTTTCAACCCACAATCCCAGTGGTCACAAGCCAAAAGGCATAAATTTGAAGATGACAATACAGACATAAATATCCCCCACACCACTGGATCCTGTTTTCAAACCAAATCAAGGTCATGACTGGTAGCATATACACAAAATGGCATTAATGTAGGTAAAGTAGTTTGAGTAAATTTATCCCTGCGTATTTCGATGGACTGACAGCTCTATTGCAATATCTCCCGCTGCACCTGAAATAAAAAGCACATGACCCAATCTTATAAGTGTACCTTCAGAGAAAGGATACGATTTTGCCTTTTCCTGATCCACCAAAGAGTATGCAGAGATGAGCTGGGCCAGAGTGTGGATGTCATTGGTGTTCTGCCTAAAGAAAGATTTCAGTGAAGAAAATTATAATCAAGACTTCGGTTTCGCGACAAACACTCATGAAAAAAATCTAATCTCCAGCCCATTCAACAGGCACCTAAAGCTACTCCAACATCAAGCTCTCAAGGACTTTGGGTGACTTAGGGCATTATCCAGGGCTTCAGTGACGTGACAGCGCTCACAGCTGTGGATAAGAGATAAGCGCAGCCTTTCCTGGCCTTGTGTGAATATCTGCACGAACGAAGGACATTTAGGGCTAGCGCTCCATCCCAGTATGCAGTCATGCAATACGCTTGCGTGTGTTTGAGTATCTGCGTACGTGTGCAAGAGTGTTTGCGCGCGCGTATTTTATTCATGTGATTGTGAATTCCTGTATTCATGAACAAGCGTAAGCGTCAGCGCGCAAGAAACGCGTGAGAATTTCAACTCACTTCCACAGCTGCTCCAGGTCACTAATGGCTTCCTTCTTCCTGCCGTACTTCAGTTTGAAATTGGCGGCTTCGCGGACGAGAGAGAGATGCTCAGAAGACCCCGGCTAGTCAAGGAAGATGGAAAGAGAGGGATTATGGGACATCCAAACTCCACAAATGTTCAGCGCGTCAGCCCAGTGCATCACTCCAAACACTAACAGCTTGCGTCAGAGCAAGACTGCTCAGAAATTGACAGACCATAACGTTCCAATCATTCCTTCCGCAACCGATTCCGAAAGAAGAGATTTACAGCTGGAGATCCAAGCGCTAAAAGTATTAAATCATAAAGATGTCCGTTTTGAGAAAATGGAGACAGTGGACACGAGTAACTATAAAAGACATTTTCCCCATCTTTACCTCAAGGTGCGTGAAAATTTAACTATAAGCACTCGGCTCTTCAGTTTAACTTCAGTTACCCTTTGACCCAAAGCAGTAGTACTCAATCTAGGTTACGGTGGTAAGGTATAGGAGGAATTTGATGCAGACTTTTAAAGGCAGATGAAAGTAAGTCATTGGCTTTGAATGAGTGATGGGCCCCAAGGGTTTACCGACACTCAACGTCCCCCAAGACCTTAGTTTCCAGTTTTTAAAGGCGAAATTTGGGTGCTGCCACAGTAACATTAAACAAGAGTTGTCAAAGACAACAAAGCTCGCCGGCGGGCAAGGTTTAAATTTTTCTGCACGCGGACGGACGCAGACGCCGGGGGTACGACAATTGCTCTCCGGACGTTATTCGTCCCGGCGAGCTAAAAACAACTGTATTCTATGATTATAATGGCTTTCTAAAATGTACTTTCCCCCTACTTTAACAGCAGTATTGTGTGGGTCGGAGGTAGCTGACGAAGTGGGCCCCTGTAGCTCACCTGTTCTGCTTGGTAATACTGAATTGCTTGGCTGAAGACATCTATGGCGCCGTCAATATCCTCCTCATGATTGTACATTGTAACCAGAGCAGAGACCTGTGAAGAAAATCAAACACACATCACACCACCCTGCCCCAGAGCAACATTAGCTGAAGACCTTCATGCACAGTCAGATCTCAGCTGGTGTGCCTGTCCCAGTGCAATTTTCTTTGGTTTGTTTATTTTTCATTACATAATTGCAATCATGATTTTTAATACTCATGATAATTTCTAATTCAGTGCAAATGCAGAGACTGATGCAATGCACCCCTTTCACCATTCAACACAATCAGATGCAGAATTATTGGCACCCTTATAGGTGACAGAATGGTTGAACGGGGTACATATCCTTGTTTTGTGATGTGACATACAGACAACAAAATTTTGGTTGGGTCTGTCATGTCTCAGAAGCTTCCTAAAAACCTCTCTCAAAAAGCTATGTTAGGGTGGGGGATTTTGAACGCATTGTTTTGCACCTATTTGGCGACCTTTCGGGCTTAACTGGCAACCTCATCATAAAAAGCAAGCACTTGACGCTGATTGGCTGGCTTTGCTGCCACTCAAAAGTATGTAACTTTGCCGAGAGCGGTAGAGAAAATGGAAAACACTCGCCGGCTTCGGAACACGGACAGAAAAACTTTATGCAGGTATGGCATATTCAGAGATTCAGCCTTATATGTTTGAGCCCGAATCGGATGAGGACACTGAATTGGAGGTAGAACCAGTCCAGCAAAGGCTGGATTTAAACGTTTCTGAATGGTCAGTATTTTTGAATGTCTCCCCCGCCCTCCAAAACGTAATAACCATTTCTTGTCCTAAGTGTCCTAACGAAGTTATAGCACGGGCTACCTCGTGCATTGATGGACTCGCATTGACGTTCCTTTGCCGCAGTCAGCAAGTATTCAATCACAGCGCACTGAAGAAACTCATTTGTGGAATTTAAGTCCTTGTGCAATGAATTAATCAGTTTCACGTGCATTACGGTGGATTTCCCCACTAGTGACACGGAAATCGATTATGACTCTGGAATTCTGACACTTGTCTTTACTCTGGGATTGGAAGCCATGGAATTGCATAAAGACGTGTAAGCGAATTATTTTGAAGGGGAAGAAATGGAATGAGAGTGGGGGGGCAGTGAGATACATGTGACATCATATGTATCTGTTGTTCAGATTGGCCCGTTTTCTGGCGGTCATTTTTAAGAGAGGAATTTCAATGAAACGGAGATGTTCAGAATGTCAAGCACTTTTCGTATGTTCTTGAATGCAGGTCGACTACCGTTATTCGATATAAACAAGGTAAAAACGGTTTTTGATTCTATGTCACCTTTAATAAAAATGGTGGGGAAAAGCTCCATCTAACAGGTAATGAATGATAAATCAAGTTTCATTGTACATGATGTTTCACAGGCCTTACCATCCCAGGCTTGTTCTTCAGCTCCTCAATCGATTTCAATATATCACAAGCTTTCGTCACATGACCTGCGACGGAAACAAAGAATTGTGAGCAAATATTCAATCAACGTTCAGTGTGACATCATAAGTGTATCCACATTCAGTTTTCATAGTGGCATTCAGTCATAAACCAATCACTTCTTTATCCTCACTCAGTTAGATTTAACTGACAACAGGAAGAACATGGTATAACCAGCCCTAGTCAAGTGCCTTCAAATGATTAATTCAAGATTTGCACACCATCGCATTGCTTAGATTAACACACATTTCCGACTTGCCCTTCCTTAAATAATTTTGCACGTGTCACTTTTCTGTCACACCAACAACAAATGGGAAACCCTAATTTACAAAGTATACGTAGTCAAAATTCAGGATTTGTGTGAGAGACTGAACAACTGACAATATAGTCAGAGGTCTGCAGTAGCTAAAGCAGAGACAGACGCATGAAAACTTCATACATATGAAGGGTCTCCCATGACATTAAACGTATGTATGCAAACTAAACTAGATAACTGTCAACACAGGGACAGAGTCGTGCATCTGCCCGATGCCTAAATTTTACACAAAATGGCCGCCAGCAGCCATATGAGATTTCCAAAATTGCTGAAGATCAGTCATGAGCATTGTCAAAGAAATATCCTCGCCTGTGCAAAATTAGGAAAAATTCCGGTAATAATTGTCGCTTCCAGAGGCCAGAACAGAAAATCTCTGCGGGCACGGCGGCGGCCCCGGAGCTAAACCATAGTATCTCCCGACCATCTTCGTCGGGCAGATACAATAAGAATCATCAGAATTAATATGCTCAGCAAATTTGATTGATCAATAGTGAATGGTATTCAAGTTCTGCTCCGAAAACGAAATGACCACGGACGGATGGACATGCTGATGATGCCAGGGGGATATTAGTGCACCAAGTCTTATTAAAATTATTCACACGTTATCGAGTTCTGCTCCGGAGTAAGTCACCAGCCCCTTAAGTTCAATTTCATCACGTTTCCAAGGAAACCGTAAAAAATACAGAATTCAAAAACCTAAAAATAGCAAAAGGCGCAACCTTAGGACCCAACTAATAAGTGTACCAAGTTTGGTTAAGATCATTCAAATACTTCTCCAGTTCTGCTCTGGACAGCAAATGACTACATCCGGACAAACGGACAGTCGAACATGCCAACGATGATATCTCTCCCTCGACCCCTCTCCCCCCACGCAATATTTGCCAGGGGGATAAAAATAAATCTCCAAATTGAATCAGATCAAAGCACCCAAGTCATGTTTAAGCTTGATTTGTAAGCTTGTTAGTGATCCAAAAATCCTGTATTCCTGCAGTAACTTGAGTCAAATAGAGTTTGTGCCAAGGTGAGTTTGATTTATACCACAGTACCTTGAGTTAAATAGAGTTGTGCCATGGTGAGTTTGATTTCAGAAGCACTCTCTGGGTGCTGCTCCGAGAAGCGCTGTTAAAAAGGAAATAAAAAAAGGTTACAATGAAGAAAGACTAAGAAATCCATGAAGGGAGAAACAAGCAAAAATACTGGAAGCAATGAAGCTGTACTGCCAGTAGGTATATTAACAACATTATGGGCCAAGACTGGGTATTTTATGACTTACAGAGCAGAACTGGGCATTTAACAATAATTACAGTCCAGGATTTGGTGCACGGTGAACATTACACTTCAGATTAAGTTGGGACCATTACAATTACAGAGCGGGTATGTTGCCATCGTTACTGGTCAGGACCGGGTACGTTGTCAGCATTACAGGTCAGGATATGCAGTGACAGTTACGGGTCTGGATTGGGCGTAGTACCTGCAGCAGCTCGATAGCCTTAGCGTGCTGCTTCTCCCTGCAGAGCTGAGCCACCTGGATCAGAACCGGCCTGGGATGGCCCGGGTTCTGAGACTGAAGACTGGATGACAGCTTTCGACACTGGTCAGCCTTTGAGAGAAGACATAGTTCAGAGTTGATGCTTCGGGCCAAAGTCGGGGCTCTACAAAGGCTTTTATGACCCACCTCTGGAACACCAAAGTACACTTCCACCTCAAAGCCATGAAAACTAAAAATAACTCTGCAATTTCAACAGAAAGTCAAACTGTTGACCAATAAGGGTATTCATAAGTTAACATGCAGATCCATCCATCCATTTTCTATACCCGCTTATTCCTCACTAGGGTCGCGGGGCAAGCTGGAGCCTCACATGCAGATATTCCACAAAAAAAATTAATGAGATACCTTCTTGAAATGGCAGTTTTATAGCATATTTTATGTTAAATTAACATACAGTCCCAACTATTTCTGATTTGGGGGATGTAATATACAGAGATATAAGCTCTAAGTTCCCATAGTCATGGACTCCCTGCAGAATTCTACAGTGCTGTGCGGAAGCGACGATCAGAGGTCAGTACCTGATTGGTGTGCATGGCCAGTAAGGCCTTGTTGATCTCTATGGCCTGAAGCTGCTTTTTCGCCAGCTTGTGCTCAACACCCTCGGCATTCGTTAGCTTTACCTTCTTCTTAGAGTCAAACACATTTTGGTCCTGAGAGAGAGAGAGAGAGAGAGAGAGAGAGAGAGAGAGAGAGAGAGAGAGAGACAGAGAGAGAGACAGAGACAGAGAGAGAGAGAGAGAGAGAGAGAGAGAGAGAGAGAGAGAAAACACAAGGGAAGATGGAGAAAAACCCTGTGTTCACTCTAATAACACTAGCACTGTAGGGGGGGGGGGCTGCTGTGACTGTAGACGCCCTTGGAAGTGGGCTGTAGGATCTTACAATCAGTGGTCATAGTAAACTTCAAAATGAAAACGCAAAAACACATTGTGTTGAATGGGCTTAAACAGGAGACAATTCAGAGAAAGTTTTGGATCAATTATTTTGTGTCATGGCCATCTTTTCAATAGCAAGTGTACTAAATGCATATTGTCAATGTAGCCTATTGGTGACCTCTCATTTCTTAATTAATAATTTCTTACGGCAATATGAAATCAGCCAAGTTGAGCAGTTCCATTAATTTTCTAAGAACATAATTCTAAATTTCTTAATTTCATTACAGGCAAATTAGTTGACGAAAAATAGTAATGAAGTCAGCATTCGTAAGAACTTCCTCGTGCTTCCTGAGTTGCTTCTGTTGGCCCCGTTTAAAACATCTTCCACCGAAAAAAAGAATTACTTCAGTCTGGAAACTAACTGGAATTACAATTAAAAGTCCGGAATTTTGGTTGAACACGATTACTTTCCAAAAAATGCTTACCTTGTTTATTGTGATGATGTTGTTAGCGGTCACTGCTAACAATCCCACATCAGTTGGCCTGTGTGCGCAGAAAAACAATGTTAACAAGAGTTTGTCACTAAAGTGACTATATCCCCCGCCATTAGGTCACCAAAACCGACTGGTGTCTGCGCATTCCCAGTAGGAAGGTTGGTACCAAAAAGAATTGAAATAGGTTGACTCCTTCTTGAGATATCGCGCTGACAATGTTCGGGACGGACGGACGTATGGACGGAGCTGAATACTATATCCCCCACTTCACGCTAAACACGCAGCGGGGATAATAAAAAAAAACAGGCATGGCAGCTGACTTCAAACGCTTGGCTGCCAGAGCTTCCAGAAAGACGCTTACTTCAGTTTGATAACTTGGTTGTAGAGCTGCAGCGCGTCTTCAGTCCTGCCCTGGAGCTGCATGACGTAGGCCATCTGAGAGTGGATCACCGCCAGTTCCGCGTCAATGTCCTCTTCCGTCATATCCTGAAAAGAGCACACCACTTAATCCGCTTTCATACTGGACGCGAAACGAATTTTTCGCACGACAGATTGCATTCAAAGTCGATGCAAAGACGCGAATACACGCGTTTCGCCTGTATTCGCATCTTTGCATCGACTTTGAATGTAATCTGTCGTGCGAAAAATTCGTTTTGCGGCCGGTGTAAAAGCAGCTTTACTGTAATGTAGGTGGCTAACATGCCCGTGTAACGTGGTCTAGAAATCATATAATGATACCTTTCGATTTTTTATTTATTTATTTATTTTAGTTTTGAAGAGGCAGGGATGAAATTTAACCTCAAAGTAGTTTTGCGCATTTGTGACCACTAGAGGTCAATGCATCTTGTCATTGACTATGACGCAAATTAAACCATCTTCACTCAGCTGGTCAGCAAAATATGCATATGTATACAACTATGTATACAACTTACCTAATTTCTTATGGCATATAGTTTATGGCAATATACTGCCAGCTCCTAGGGTATACAACACAAGTGTTTATGCTAATCTAGCTAATGCTAATGCAGAGGCAACATCACACATTTATTCCAGTCATAAATACAAAGGCAGCCTCACATACTTATGAGCAAAGAACATAACCAGAGGCAATATAACATGCATATTCAAATGCAGGAAATGCGTTTAATAAAAATTAATCCTTAGTCTAATTTACTTAAGTTCCATTTAAAGTGCACCGCCAGAAAGACAAAAAATTTAGGCTTTTCTGCAAAGCAAGACAGAAAATGGACGCTCCATACCAGAAATTGAGCCAAGCATCCCAGCTTGAACAGAATTTAAAAGAAATGCATACCAGTGGGGAAGGAGAATCTCCCTGTCGAGATAAAATCTGTCGTTTATAAACACTGTGGTGGCAAGGCTTGCTAGAAATAACCATTCCTCATTCTGGCTGTGCAATTATCCATTAAAATTCAAAACTTGCTTAAACAATTAATAATTTTCTAGAAATACAGCCAGTGGTGTGCAACTCAGAGGCTTGTTTAGACTACTCTGTAATTTTATTTTAATTAAGCGGTTAAAATGACACTTACAGAATCTTCTGATAATGACATCCTGCACAGTTCTGAAAAACAGGCCAAAGACAAAAAAAAAGTTCCTCAGAGTAATTTCATCATCTGACCCATATCAGTAAATGCAATATGCCCTTGCCCAAAAGCGTCTTCAATGTAAAATAAGACTTTCAGTACGATATGAACACACAGCATACATAATAAATATAAACATTGAGAGCACACTCTAGAAGCAACTAAACAACCCATTCACAAACAAAATGCTACCAAAGAATTAAAGGTGCATTCCATCCAAAGGTGTGGGTTTTGTTTTTTTTTTAAGTCCGCTCTGAAAACAAACATTAGCGAAGAAATTCCATCCCCATTGTTGAAAGACTGACTGGAGGCTGGCAGCTAACATTCAATTAGCCACATAACCAGTCAGTGTTAGCTGGGAGCTAATGCTGGCCAGTTTGGGGTCGCTATTGCCAATATTGCTAAAAATCACCTACAATGCTGTATGTGACCACAGCAAACTACCACATGGGCGGGGAATTAAACTTGTGCCTAGTCAACTGGGAGTCAGCGAGAACAGCCAAAATCACCAAATGCACTTTGTAGGCAATTCCGATGGTCACTGAGCACTGGCCAGTAAAACTCGCACTTAATGTATAAAGCAAAGATACCGACAGAAAATCAGTCAAGGGTTGGTCTTGCAGGACAGTCAGTCCCCTGCAAAGATGAGCCCAGTCTCAGCCTCTCCTTACCCTCTGCCTCTCTCAGCTTCTTCATAGCATCAGGAAGCAGACCCTGGCCAATCAGCGTACAGGCAGAGTTGTAGCAGAGTTCATAGCTGGTCTCCGGCAAGCCCAGGTCCTCCTGCAGAGGCGCAAGCATGAGAGCAACACCAAAGAGCTGCCTCAGTACACATTTGATCACAATTACCAGGGCACCAACTTTACATCTTTATGTAATTAGAGCAAGTTTCCAAGAGTGTCCCATTGCTAAGATACTCAAAGGTGCACGTCACTCGACCTGATCTTAATCCAGACTTGTGCAAAGACCTCTCCAAAACGATATTTGACCAAAGGCAGGGTAAGGATGTTGGCAAAAATGCAACAGATCATTTAAATTGGTATCCTCAAGATGGATCTGGTAATAAGAATATTGCTTCAGTAAGCCCAGTCAATTTTTCACAACAATGTCAAACTTCGCACAAGCAAAACCAAGTTGCACGACCACAATATGGGAAATTGCGAAGACAAAATAGCAATCCCAATTTTTTTTCCCCCTCTCTTTTTTAAGTACCCCAATGTACTAAAGCAATTAATATGTAACTACATACTATATGCAAATTAATGCTCTACATCACAATGCGTCACCGAAGTAGAGAAGTTCCCAGGCACGCTTAGCGAAGTGTGGGGAAATGGGACGCCCAGCTGACCACAGCACATTAACAGAGCGTCTCACTACCTGCATCCCATAATGCAAAACTTGTCTGAGGCATAGGCCCACTGATCACAGGCAGGCAACAGGCTCAGTGCATGGCGAGGTGCACAGTCTCACCATAAATCAGTAAGCCCAAATTAGGGTGCTTAACACAGCAGTTGAGTTCTTACAATCAGCTTTGACAGGCATTTTCTTGCCAAATAAACGGTCTTTTTTTCAAACATGTGTCCCCAGTTTCACCAATAGGAACCTACTGACAGTTTATTTTGAAAAGTGAATTCCTCCTCCTTTGAATATAATTGCTTCTATCACAATGAGTAAATTGACCACTAATTTTTCATGGCATCTACGCAGGTACGTGTGTGAAAATGTCACAGATCTATGCATAAATGCAACTCGGACAAATTAACAGCTAGTAAAAATCCTACAACTGTAACTGTGGTTGGAACAATAACCAGCGTACAGAGGGGTGCACTTGAAACAGGCTGGGAAAACCACAGGACAGGTTCGAAAGTTAATCCCACCACCAATTTTCAGCATGCACCTCAACACCCTCTGTCACTGTCAACTGTCATTTACAGCAGCCACAATAGGAAGCAGGTGCTTCTGATGTACTGCACAAAGAGCTAACAGGGCACTTTCTCTAACAGACAAAGAAAACCACAGTATCACATTTAAAAGCCGCGCATCAGGGTGGCGTCCATTTCAATTGAGGAATCTGAGGTAAAATCCACTAGTGAACTATAAACGTACACGTAACACTGACATTTTCCCAGTGTACTCACTGGAGTAGAGTATACTCACTAGAGTGTGCTCAATGGAGAGGAGTATACTCACTGGAGTGGCCTTGTCCCAGGTGCTCATCGCTGCCATCACAGCAGACAAATTGGTCTTCCTCTCCTCCTCGTAGTCATCCTGAGAGTTTCTGATCAGGTCTCTGTACACAGCCTGACATTCTGCGTAATCCTCCAGCCTGTACAGCTGAACACATATGAGCCCATAAGTGCTCTAGTCTGAACCACTTTCTCCTTATCGGATCCCATGCATGAAACAGGACAACATGCAAACAAATTCACCCGCAGGTCCCGGTTCCTTAAAACACAGCAGCTATACAATATTTGCTCTTTAACCCATTTTTAACAAGTGGATATGCGAAGCATAGAAGGGCCATTTCATGGTAATTGTGAAGTGGCATGAAAAAATTAAATGTTTGAATCTTACCAAAAAAAAAAAAAAACACAATTGGATGATTTGGATAGGTATCTGAACTTGCTGGAAAAAAGAAAATTGAGTCGGAACTCATGCTCCTTAATTATGCAAATTAGATTTTCTCACGAATTCATGGGTCCAGAGCATTGCGGACAGGACACACATTTTTTCGTCATTTTCTCGTGGTGCATTTCATTTTTGAAATTTTTGTCTTGCTGACAGGATGTGCTTTATGTCCATGCAGACAACCCATCGGTGAGTTTTCTTTTTCAGATTGTGAAGTGATTAAATTTCCACTTCGCGGGTGTCAAGTAGGAGTGTCAACGTTTACAATTTTTTCTACACGTGTACACGGGACTACTAACCGACGTGTACCCGGTTACACGTTCGGAGATTTATAAGCTTTTTCTATCGCAGTTGCGCAGTATAACCACAGAAAGTAAAATGAGTTGAAAATAAAATCCTCTATCATTTTGACAGATAAGAAAACGTACAAGCGAAAGCTGAAAAAGGTTTAAACTTCTTTCTTAATCACTGTTTTAGCTATTGCTCACTTTTGTACATTTTTTTTTTTTTTTTTTTTTACTTAAAGTGCAAACTGCATCCCTCTCTAGCAACGGAGCTGCGTCTGAACTTAAATGTGTGTCTCATAGTAAAAGTAATGTGGAATTGGCGAGAGAAAGCAACTCAAAAAGAAGCTGAAGTAAGCTGAAGTGAGAGGAAAAAACTTCACCTTTATATCCACAAAGTTAAAAAAGTAGAGGGGGACTCTCACAATTATTCACTAAAATTGGCGAAAAAAAAAATGTTTTCTTCCTCCTCTTTAGACGCGAGGATGTGTGATCAGGTCGCGAAAAGCCGACGGAACACCAACCAACAATATAACGTACAACAACACGCAACGATATAGGCTAAAATAACAAGACATTAACAGTTTTTGTTTTCAGCTGCACGACATTTGCACATGGAGATGATGATGAGCGCCGCGCTCTTCTCAAGTCCTCCGCAGCCTATTCTTGATGTGGCGCGACACTGGCTGCGGGTTTTTATATATATCAAGGTAACATTGCGCCCCATGCATCTGTATGCGGATAACTGCACTAGTGGGAACATTTAAGTGTATTGTTAGTTAATGTCATTATCTGAAGCTTTTAGGCAACATTATCACCCCTAAAAATAGGCAACTACATGTATCAGTGAGAAATGAACGAGGAGGAAAAAATGACGTGTGCACGGTTATTAATTTTTCTAAATGGCTATGATTTGTTATCCGTGTAACCGTTTACACGTGTAGATGTTGACACCCCTAGTGTCAAGTATCCTGTCCAAAACAGGGTTGGAACAAAAAAAGTAAATTTTTTTCCTACAATAAGCCTATAAACACCAAAGTTAGAATTCTCTTAGCTTAGGTAGTATAAAACATAACAGAAAGGTTTTTGAAAAATCTCAACACAGCTCATCAGAAACCACAACTCTTTTGTCCTGTCTGCAATGTTTTGCGTGTCGGACAGGACAAAAACTTTGCGGACAGGACAAGTTAATGTAGCGATAATGGATTTGGCTTTAGTTGGTGTGGATATTCCCCTTCTACTTAGAATAAAGGCCTTTAAATACTAGAAGGTTGTTTCCGATTTAACTAATATTGAGGCACTTAGAGGAAACAAATGCAAATGCAGGTCTTTCTGATTGCATACAATAAATGTCCTATAAATGAAGACAGAAAAAAAAGGGTATGAGTTTGGTGCAAGGATGGCTTGCCTTTCAATTGAACAACACAGATTTCAAGATTTCTATTATTGTTTGACATGATTCAAACATATTGTTTTATTTCAGTTAACTTTCTAGGAATTTGAATTGGTGTTTTCATGGCCCTGGCAGGGCAGCTTGGTGTAGAATCTGGATTCCCTGTCTCATTTCATTAGGCACTCCAACTCATGAGTAATTAGTGTTTGACATGTTTATGAGCCCTTCTCTTCCAAATCATTTACTAAAATGCAATTGCAATTAATGGCTCTTTGGACATTAGATTCTTAATTATGCCCTATGACTCCCAAGAATTAATTGTTATCTTATTATAACCTGGCAGCTTTGCCATGTTTTTTGAGTAATGGAGTCTTAATTAACCAAGCATATTTGCTCATTTGAGTGGACAGTTGTTTGATTAATTTCCAGACACTGAGTTTAAAATGATTGTTTGACAGGAGTCATATTTTGAACTTTGTCTATACTGCTTATATATCCTATTAGAATTTTCTGAGAATGTCCCATCAGGTTGATGGTGAGGTGGTGGTGTTGGGGGGAGTATCCGCAACGCTCATCCCATTGGAGTAAGTTCTCCCCCTCGGCTCGCTGTTTGAGTGACAAACTCATAATTTCTTCTGAAACATACCTGAGATGTAGAGGAACAAAACTACCTGGCATTGGATTATTAAACTCCAATGGATGGAGAGAACTTTTCACTTCCCTCCAAGGAAAAAAAAAAAAAAACCCACGTCACTTTTTGTCCTGTTCCACAACGCAACTTCCAGCCTCATTTTGAAAATGAAAATGAAATTCAAAACATTTGATGTTTTTATCAAATAAGGTACTTTGGTAGTACTTGCCTCTCACCAGTTAAAACTCTTCAATTATTCCCAGGAATAATTTTTATTAACGAAAAAAGCCTGTGGATGTCCTGTCTGCAACAAAATAAATACAGTGAAATGGCCCAGAAACAGATCTTGTGGGGACTCGATCAGGCAAAGGGCTCAGTCGCTCGGCTGTAAGCAGATCGATATCTAAACATTATTTTGCAAGCAAAGTTCAAAATCACCAGGAAGAAGGAAATTCAGGTTTCCACAAAATCTACGTGTTGGTCATAGGGAGTCTTTGATTTACAAACATTGAGACTAAAGAGAGCAAAAAAAAAAAAACACTCTACAGATATATTTTAAATCAGAGCTCATTCTTCTGCCTCCAGTTAGTGTTTTTTAAAGGAAGCACAGAGGCTTACCACTTGGCCATAGAGTTCCTTGAGCTTGTCCGTCTGCTTGGGTGCGCTTTCGATGGTCTTCAGGGCATTTTCGACACGGTTGAGCCTGTATTCACAGTACGCCTTCTCAAAGGCAATGACATCACTACAGGGGGCAAGGAGGTGAGAGAAATGCTAAATAGGGGTGATATGGTTATTTACTCCAATCAAAAAGGCATCTTTAAGCATGTGACTGACATTAGGAGACAGCATGACTATCAATAGGAAATGTAATTTTCAACTCAACTGGCGTAATTTTGAACAGCTGATGAGCATATTGTGATAAGAATTTATGCAAACTGACCCATACGTTCATTAAACTCGTAGGTCATTTCATGTCAAATCAACAGAAGCCTTCCAAGTGACCATCTTGGATTTGCCAAGCTTAATACTTTATATAAACAAGACGACCTTGTCATCAATATCCCCTGCCAACATGGAATCCTTTCCAAACAAAATCAAGGTAATAACATACAAAACATACAAAAATTTATTCATGCAGGTAAAGTAGATTCTGAAAGAACATGCCCCCTCATATCCCAATGGACGGAACGATGTACCAGCTCCAAAGCAATATGCCCCGCTCCACATTTTCACAGGGAATGAGGTCTTGGTACCAAACAACAACTAGTGTGCCAAATTTTCAGCTACTCTTCTCTTCAGTTCCTAAGATAAAAAGCTTTAAAAAAAAAAAAAAGGTCTGGGGGGTTAATTTTTTTTTTTTACAAACGTGAGAGCCTCTGAGTATCTTTTTAGTCAGCAGTCTAACGGATACCAATTTTGCCCAGTCTCTTTCTTATTGCGCAATCATGAATACTGACTTTAACTGAGGCAAATGTGGCCAATAGATCATTAAATGTCACTCAGGGTTCTTTTATGACCTCCTGGACGAGTCGACAATGCACACCTCAAAAAATTGAGGAAGGCCGGCCACACCTGAGAAGGCTCACCACTGTTGCAAGGTCAATTAATTTGTAGATAATGGCTCCCATTGTGGTTCTCTGGGGTCCCAGAGC
Organism: Gymnothorax reevesii; assembly: GCA_029721435.1. Taxonomy (NCBI): domain Eukaryota; kingdom Metazoa; phylum Chordata; class Actinopteri; order Anguilliformes; family Muraenidae; genus Gymnothorax; species Gymnothorax reevesii. The sequence continues at coordinate 109,271,327 of CM056579.1, forward strand.
CTCAGAAATGGCTCTGTAACCCTTTCAAAACAAATACATGTCAATGACCTCGCTACTCATCTGTACTTCATTTTTTCTGATAGCTGCTTAATAATTACTGCACTTTGCCAGACAGGTTCTATTTGAGTGATGTTTAAAATTCAAGTGCTGGCACTAATCATGCCAGGTTGCATCAAGTAAACTGGAGCCAAATTATCAATTGAATCCATTTAACTGGTAGATTGTGCGACTAAAAGGGCAATTTTTCACAAAGCCAGGTAGGGTTGGATTGTTTCATTTATTGAAGTAAAAAAAAAAAACTATCTAAAAAGTTAATTTTGTGTTTACTCTGGGTATCTCGGTTTAATAGTAAAATTAGACTAATGATCTCAAACATTTGTGAAAAATATGTAAAAATAGAAGGTATCATAAAAGGGGCAAATTGTTTTTTTTTTTTTTTTTTTTTCACAGCACTGTTTCACAAATAGTTCAAACCTCATGACTCATGGATGTTTCTTTTTTTTAAGCAATACTCCTGTGGAAGGGCAATTACCCATTCCTTGAAGCACCGTATCTCTGAGGCTTAAGATGAAACAAGCCAAAAATGTTGTATGCCAGTTGTTGGATACTATGATACTATTCATATGAAGTAAATCCAAGAATAATGGTCAAGAATAATTTCTAAAATCTGTTACTTAGACACACATGTTCTGATTGATGTCTTGAAGAGACAGTTCATGTTTTTGGTGGTGACGGGCATCTCACCTGGTGAGCACTTTTGTATGGGTACTAATTACATTAAGCGCTTCCTTGAAGCTTCCGTTCTGAATAAGGCAAACGACTTTACACTGCAGGGCAGTCACGTCATCTTTACATTCTTGTAAGACTGCAAGGAAGGAAATGCATGAGTCAAATTACTTCTTCAACCCTCACTTTGGACATCAGCAAATCCCGGGGGTAGGGCTAATCTGCTGAAAACATTCTGCTGAAAAAATACAACAATCTATACTTTCCTTCATAATTTCTTTATTTCTTACTATATTGTGATAAAATGTTCACCAGTTATTCTTGAGATGAAAAATTTAAAGAATTTGTAAGAGAATTTTCAGCGGAATGTTTTTTTTTTCAGCAGAATTTGCCCTACCCAAGTCCTAGTAATAGACCATCTCTTGGTAACAGACCCCAGTTCAATCCTACAAAAAAAAAAAAATAATATTACAATATTAATATAATAATAATATTTCCCATTATTATAAGGAGGGTAATCTCACTGTGTGCCGTAAATGCTCGCAATTTAGCACTGATGAAACTAACTGCTGTTCTGGTGGTGCCCAACCTCTCAACCAGCTGGAAAACTAACCCAGCCGCGCATTACCCATCTGACCAAAATCCCAACCTGCAAACCAATTCGATGAGAGGCTGGCGACGGTGGACGCGGATGTTGACCGCAGCTGCTGTCAATATAGGAGTAGGACACGTAATCTTTAGTCGAAGCGGTGTAAAGCTGCTTTCACACCGGCCGCGAAACTAATTTTTCGCACGACAGATTACATTCAAAGTCAAAGCAACGACGCAACTACACGCGTTTCGCGTGTATTCGCGTCTTTGTACCGACTTTGAATGTAATCTATCGTGCGAAAAATTCGTTTCGCGGCCGGTGTGAAAGCGGCTTAACGCAACTCTAACAATCAAGCACATAGCGATCGGAATTCAGCGATAAAACTATTATACAGAGCATGGCACAGCCCGGGGTTATAGACATTAAATACTACTGTTGAATCGTTCGCACTATATTAATGGTCATTTAAAACAACAGGTTAAATTCTTATGGGCTGCTGCCACGAAAATGCTGATTTAGCCAAGTTAGTTAGCCAGCTAGCAAGCTAACTTTAGCTCAAACGAAAATATTGTGACATCTCTTCATGGCTGCAGTGACCGGCCGACATAGTGACGCCAGCAACATACAAATAAACAAGTTTACTTTTGTTGACGGATTTCAGGGCCCGAGTGAAATCCCCATTCTGTCCGCAGCGATTAACTTCGGTCCACAAGGATGCAACTGCGGTCCCACCACTCGCCATCTTCCCCAAAGACACGAAACGGAAGTGGCTTTATAAATTCCGAATAGGAGGGTCATCGAGTACAGTTTCATTTCCGGGTTAAGTTAACCTTTTCATCAAGAGAGTATTGTCATCATAGACCATAGAAATATATCTCTCTGTCATAGATATACATGTGATTGACATCCCCTACTGCTTAACCGCACCTTAGTTTGCCTGGTTCCTGAAACACCTTAGGTGCCCCCAAATTCTCAGAGTGCCTCACAGTTCTGATAAATTGCATCCACGTTTCCCTCACCCGCGTCTTTTCTTTGAGTCTTAGGCCGGAGATGCACTTGATCTTTAATCAACGCTCGCACAAACAACCGATTGTGTCCTGGATGGAATAGTTCAGACATCTGCCAAAGTACCATGTGCTTCACTTGAGGATTCTTCCAAAGATGTAAAAGGGGCACACCAGAAAACTGATAAATCAGACCGTATTGTGGTGCCAGATTTGCCTGTATACCCCCGACCCTTACTCATCCCCGTTGTGCCCCTGTACCTCTCACCAAGATGCCTATTGCATCTTGCATACACATAGTAAAAATTTCAGAGGACGTGCACATGCACAACCAGTGCTACAAATGGATCCGGGATACGTGATGGAGCCATCAAGTGAATGCATGATTGAAAGTAAGTATATCCATGGCCTCAGTCCTTTCCATCAGGATTGCTTGAAGAGCTACAGATACGGTCTAATAGAAATAGAACATCCTTTCCTCCGAAGAGCAGCATCCCTTTCTGATAAAACGGCTGGATCTGTTACTGGCCTGTTTTACCTGTTGGCTTCATTGACTTTTAGCTGGATGTCTTTTGGGGAAGCTGCTCTCAGGTGTCCTTGCTCATGTTTCCTCCGGCATCCCACTCCTGTCCTTGCTCCTCGCAGCAGAAACAAGTGCTACGAAATGGCAAGGAGGATGGCGGAACCAGAACAACTTGCGGTTCAAGCGAGAAGCAAGGAAATATCAATTACTCAACAGGTGGCTATTCTCTGTCCTCTCCCCTTTTCCTTGACCTTGATAGAAAACCTTACACCATCAATGGAAAAACGCAGGATGATTTTTACGTTATCTTGGCACATGGTTGAGAAAAACCAGATACCCATTTGTTTAATCCATCGTGAGCTCTACAATGATTGACAATGACACTACTTATTGAACAGGAAAACTCTGATGTACCCTGTTGCTACAGATGCAAAGGATTATGGTCCATTATCCATGATTCCTTTCCTCTAAGGTTGGTCCTGTGTTTCCTTTCAGGAAAGAAGCGGTAAAGGACAAAATGGCCTCCTTTTGCTAATGAAATGGAGAATTTGGACACTACTTGTCATTCCTACCCAGTTATCAAGGAAGGTTCCCTACCCTTTAGAGAATTCAGTTGCATCCATTTTTTAAATGGCAGTCAGCCTCTACCCTTCCACCTGCAGTTTTCCTTGATCTGATTGGAACACATCACGTGTCAGAAAGTTGCAGAAATATTTTAAAATTACCTTGAGACATGTTTATGAAAAATCTATTCCTTTCTACAATATGTCTTAATTTTTGGCTTGAGATCTTGTCCTCATGACAAGATGGCTGAACAGCTCTGTGGTCTTCTCAAGCAGGTCCTGATAACTTTGTGTGGTTAAGGTCAGGACTTTGTGGCGGCCAATGAATTTGTGAAAATGAATGCTTGTTTTCATCGTTCTTTGTTTTCTTTGCTTGATGCAGGCTAATAACTTTTCCCTTCGGAAATACTGTAGCATCTTTCCCGCCAACTCGATTTTTTAAGAAATGAGAAAGCTTTTCATCAGTTTGGATTCAAATAATAATTGCCAGCTGAGGGATATTAATCGCCACAATAAAGATCCGATCATAGTATTTGTTTATTTATGTCCAAATGGATCCTTTTTTTTTTTTGGGAGGAACAGTGCACATTTTCTGTATGTGTGGGATATCCAGTGCCATCTTTTTCTTAGTTCTGGGTTCTTGCACTTGAGTTTAAAAGGGTATGAAGCCAAAGAGACTGAGGTGCAGGCAGTTTTAATTCGAGAGTTTTCAGATGTACTGAATGCACCGTTTGGAAATGACATTTTTTTGTAAATTGCGCCCCCAGCCCCCAATTCAGGCTGCATAAAAACATGGAGGACAGTTTAACATGGTGTAGAATAATCATCAGCAGACATCAGCACACACTGGGCACCTCTCCTGATGATGCTCTGCCAGGCCTGAACTGCAGCGATCTCCAGCCCAAGCTTATTTACTGTCTTTTAGCCTTCAGTCTCCTCTTCAGCATGTAAAATCATTGTTCACTTGGATTCAGATGCAGAGATCAACTTGGCAAACAGAACTAAAACTAGAGACACTCCTAGAGTGCAAACCTTCACCAAGGCTGCACAGTCCAAATCTTGGTGAGTGGGAGCAAAGTTCAGTTATCGCGTGTCATTGGATGTCAAGATGACTGCCGTGGCGGGTATATTGTTTGACTGGACGCGGTGAAAATCAATAGGGTCCATCCCTGATGTAATAGTGACCCCCCAAAAAATTTCTGAGATATCCTTTCATTACTTTCTGAGTTATCTTGTTCACAAACAACCAGCAAGATCACATAACCTCCTGCCAACTTTGTTTGGCAGAGGTAATAACAAAAATGTCTCACTGTCCAATAAATTATGACTCTCACTGTATCACACCAATCTGGAATAGCCTTGTGAACTTTAAAATGCTTTGAAAGGCACAAAAATTTGGTCTGACAAGAAGTTCATTATGAGTACCATTCTCATCCATTAGTTACCACCTTTAAGAACTGTTACTCAACCAAAGTTTATATTCCTAAATAAAATATCCCTTTAATTCTATGTGGATCCCTTTAATTCTTTGTGGGAGAAAAGTTGTGCGTCTGTATGATAAGGGTTAAATGCATTTTAAATTTTCAAAAATTCATTGATAGTGCGCCTTCAGCTGCTGTGGAAAATGACAGTCACAAAAAAGGAATAGACAACAATGTGGTCCATCAATCCAGCTTTGATCATCAATGCATTATAAACAAAGATATGCAACGCAATACAATCCAGTGATATGAAAATAAATCAAACCAGGCACACTAACACACACAAACTCACACAAACTCAACCCACCTATAAGCAAAATGCATTTTTCCATGGATTTTCATTGTTTAAACGCAGGCGCAAAAAAATGAGTGCGCAAACACTTCAGTCGAGCAGACCAAATGTTACAAAATGCTATTTTTTTATTTCCCCCAAAGAAAGATTTTAAGTCCAACACTATGAAATGGTTCAGCATATCTGATGAGCATATTTATAGATAAAATGACCAAAATGAAAACCGAAAAAAAAAAATGCATGAATTAATAAAATGAAACTAAATTTTCATCACTGAATATCAATGTAACACAACCAAAAATATAAATAGCTACATCCATAAACTATTACAGAGAATCACAACACTTAATCATGTTCTGTGTACGTACAGTAATGACAGCAGAAGTTTTAAAAAAAACAAAAAAAAAACTTGTGTTCCCCATGATCCCACAAACAGTATGACCACATCACTTTTCATTAAGTGAGCAAGTTCCAAGGCTGGGGTCAGAGGCATTCCAAGTGGGTCACTCCATACTAAACTGTACAATTCACTGTGTTGTATAAGAATGGTCAATAAAATTTTTTTTCTAGGAGAATTAAATGATTTGCATTGTTCATATTTATTCACTCCCGGATTGTACATGTACGTTTAAAACAAAAAAATCAGTCATCAGTCCAACAACGCAGCAGAAAAAGTGGTTCCCTAATGTCAGCCAAGGCATTGTGATGGACATATTTTGTCACAAAATTTGGCAGCCAAATTCATGAAATGCTCATGACATATCTGTTGATACTTCGAAAGAAAGTGAAATGAAATACTGCAGAGAAATACCCATAATAACGGTTTCAACTGTCTGCGCTAAATTATCGGGACTGATCAGAAATGCAATTTGAAATGACCGTTGTGGGTGTAACCAGTCGCGTCCTCACGTGTTACTTCCATCTCTGTGAATTAATTTGCATAATGTATGCAAATGACGTAAAGATGACCTCGGCAAAATAAGGTACTCACTTCCGGCAACAAAGTTTCAAAAGGCGTCAGTCAATCATATACACCATGCTTTTAAAAATTATTAAAAATTTTCCATGTCCTAATAATGTGTTACGACCATTGGGAAAGGTGTTTCATCACCATTGTAACACTTTCGTACAGTTCAATATGGAATGAGCCAAATCTGTTCTTGTTATCAGTTTGTAAGAAATCAATTTAAATTATTACACCGAATTGAAGTTAAAACCAAAAAAAAAAAATGAAAACATTTTTGACCAAACCCATGCTGGCAGTAAAACTTTTAAGGTCAAAAAAAGAAAATCTTAATCTTGTTCATTCTTAGTTTCCCATGTGTATAGAACAGTTCACCAGTGTCTGACTTATGATTACTTTTATTCCTGGGGGATTCTGTCAGTGATTTCAGATTTACAGGTAATATGATGTCACAATTTGTTGGCTGTAAGAACAACTGCCACAGAAAATTTTACAAAAAATAAATATGCAGTGCTATGCCCAGACCACTTGGCATATGTGGAGTACGACATGCATGAATATACGCATTCAACTTTTATTGAGTTGTGGATATAGAAAAACTCAAATCAAGATGGGGGGGGCATTCAAAAGGTTAGTTTTCCCAATCGACATTTCCTTTTCCCAAGAAGCCTCTAATCAATCGTCATAATTACAAAGGTGTAAAAGCACTAAGAAGACAACAGTAGAAAACAACACCAATGAGATGCAGAAACATAAACGGTTACATAAATAATGAGCATCTGTTGAAATTACACATTTATAGCAAACACATTTTACAAAACCAATCAACAGAAAAGGAAAAAGCCATGTTCAAATAGAGGTACCACAGCTGCATCAGTGCTTCGAGGACATGCCATGCGTCATCCGGTCATGGGTCAAGGTATACGGTGCAGTTCAGGTTTGAAATTAAATTGCCTCTATTCAGACTGCCATTAACTTACAATACATAACAGCCCTCTCAAATTATGGTGTATAATTTCTGATCCTTGAAGAACTTACTCTGCTTGTAGCAGATATTACTGAAAAAGAGGTTATTTTTATTTCGTTTCAAGCGCCGTACAATATAAGGGGACTAAGTATGCACTCAAAAGGATTTTGAGAACACAGCTCCAAGGTATAGTAGCACTCTGTATGGGCAACAGGAAACCCTGCCACACTTGCATGAGGCTACCATAGCTGTGCTGAATAAGGCATGTCCGAAACTTCAGTTCATCACAAGAGCATTCTCTTTCCACGATGAAGAGACGATCGCTCGCTTTGCCAATACATCCAAATATTTATTCTTTTGTAAAGAGTCTGTATTGCACCTGTCTTCACAAGCACCTCTCCCCAGCAATCAAAAAGTTTTAGAGCTTTACGCAGGAGTGAGTACTTGAGTTTCTTTGACAGGACCTACAAACACAAGATGATCATCTCTTTTTTGCAAGCACTAATATACTGAGAGGCATTAAAAACACATAAAATATTCTATTATACGGAAGTGTTAAATGGAAAACTGTGCTTTTGGTAGCAAGACTTGCCCTCACTGCTATCGTTACACTGGCAGTCAATTCAGCAGTTCTTATGCATTATCTGACATGGAAGAGAACGCTTCATGGAATGTGTTTTTGTGACATGAGAGATGACGCACTTTGTCAGGGACGACAGCTGACACATCTGGTCATTCTGCGTCCTCCCTGCAGCCTGCATACAGTCATTTAATGGACATTAATGCGTCCAGAATCTTTTCTTTGAGACTGGCCATCATTCAACATTCAAAGTGTTTGATTCTTCTGAGATTCATTCATTTGTGGCATTTGAAATGGGAATGATGTGACTATCTCAATGTGTGTTCTTACTGGCCCTAACCTTGAACTCTTCACACGCTTTCAAAGGATTTGTCACGATATACGATTCACAATTTTGATCACGATCAGTTGTCAACTTGGACCATAAAAACCACAATGCATTTTTAATGCCTCTCAGAATATATGCAAAGGGAGTGTTAAGCTAACTCTGCTGTTAGCCTTGCATTTAATTAATCTTGGATAAGTGGATTTGGAGTAATTACTTATAAGCTGACAGACCTCAACTGAACAGTCAATTCTCTGCACATCATCTCTCCTGACATAATTTCATCCCCCCCATCCTTCCAAGAAGCACAAAAGCGCAGAATCAGGACCTGAAGGTTGACCACATCATAAAAGCCCAAATGTGTCAGGATACAAGCCGGCGCAAATATCAACATGGAGCTCTTAAATGCAACCGCCGCTAATGCTACAGCCTAGTGGGTCTCGCGTTTTGGGTCATAAATGCCACCAACAGCCATTCCTGGCCTCTCTATTTAGTTCTTACATTCATGTGAAACTCGTTTGAGAACAAAAATGAAGACAAATCCGAAAAAAACCAGACGCTATTCGAGTGTACGTCAGAAATCCAGCACTTTCTAACAGGCTGAAGAATAGCAACACAATTAAAATTATTGCACCAATCATTCTGTCTGTGCCTTTGTGTGCAGATGGCCGGCCTTTTAAATATTTACATTTACAATTATAATAATAGTAATAATGACGATAATAATAAAAACAGTAGCAGTAGCAACAATCGTCTGCGAGTTTGGAAGCATGTCTCACACGGCTTTACCACTGTTGCCAACTGAAGTCATCGTTCGACCCGAAAACCAAGAAGAATCCCAGGATGGTGGCGAAGATGATGGCGTTGCCAGTCAGGACGAGCGCACACGCTCCCCAGGCTATCTGTCAGGGAAAAACACACAAAATACAAACATGTTCCACCGTTGTGCCAGAGTCTGAGGTTTGTTCGGTTCCCTTCCCTTCAAGCCTACTTTAAACACTAGTGGAGATGCAAAGGTCTCAAATATGACCCACTGAATTACAGGGAAATGAGTGCAAACTGATGTGCAAGATCGAGATATTTTCCATTCGATGTAATGTAATGCTGCAGCCATTAAAACATGGAATCCTGGGTTTGATTATTTCTCCCTGTAAGTGAGCCGCAGCTCCAGTGAAGCACTACAAGCAGCAGACGCAGAGTATGTGTGTGAAATTGACCTTCTATATGTAAAAAGCCTTTTCTGAGCGGTTAACCTTGAGCGAGAGGATCTGCAAGTGAGCCTCGCTTTCACAGCAAATGCTCATTTGCACAGGCAGAGACCGTGTTTTACTGCAGATATGACTGGGTCACTGCCTAACCATGCAGCAGCAGAGCACAATAACATAGGAACAGCACTAAGAACATCTTCATAAACTCCTAAGAGGCCAGAATCATTAACTGCAGTGCAGTGACTTGCTGATTTCAACAAATTATTCTGCTACGCTGTTGTGGGCAAAATGAGGGTCCGGTTCAGAAGTTTAGTGTGGAGCCCAAAAATATCAATACATCAATAGAGGTTCTCAGCACGAATAAAAAAGGATTAAAAAAAAAGAAAAAAAGAGAGATTTAAAATTACCACTTCAGCTCGAGCAAAAATGATGGGAAGCCCAAATGCCGAGACCACGATTCCGGTGGTGAGAAAGATGGCCAACTCTTTACAGGCATTACTGGCCGAGTCGGTGTCATCCACCACCCGTTTGGATATGCAGTAGGGTATAGGAGACAGGATGTAGAAGAAGAGGACAAACAGGGGCCAGTAAGCACTGTGGTGGGAGAAGAAGAATCAGAGAAACCACATTACAGAACACAAGCACTCAGAATATTCCCTCAACTAGAATAACTGGGTCGCCACAGGGACAGAGTCTTGTATCTCCCCGATCCCCAGGAGAGATCACTTGCAAATTTTTACAGCCGCAATGTTACTGTTTTTACTCGTTATGCATCCCTGTATATATATATATATATATATATATATATATATATATATATATATATATATATATATATGTGAGAATGTGGCTCAAAATGAGCAGAAAACACAAAATCTGCAAAAAAAAAAAAAAAATTTTTTTCGACAAAATGGCCGCCAGCGGCTATACTGGATGTCGGAAATTGCCGAGAATTGATCTTCAGCTTGGCCAAATAAACTTCTTTGACACTGCAAATTTAGAGGAAAATCCTATGAACGTTGAAGCCACCAGAGCCTGGAACAGAAACTCTCTGTGGCGGCAGCGAAACTAAACCATAGTGTCTCCCGACTATCGTCTTCGGGGAAATACAATTACTGTACTGTGCACATTCAGAAGTGCACCATCCCAACTGGCATCAGGCTCACCTTCTGCACTCAGATAAAATATGAGATCTATACAATCGCTAACAAGTCCTCATCATAAAAGGGAATATTCAGGGGCGCGTAACTGAAGTCCCGAGGGGCTGGACATTGTGCCAGTGTTTGTTTTCTTGCAACTCAAGTAAGAGGTTCAATTCTGTACTTGAGAAGAATGTACTATGAAGCAAGTTCAACATTAGCCAGGGTTTGTTCGGGTGAGCTGGCTTGACAAACCCCAAACTCACCATCATAGATCCCATACGTTACCATGGCAGGTTGAAAGAAGGCCACCTTCGTAACATTGACAACAATGGCTTTAAGCTCAGCATACCTAGCTGACCCACTAATCTAGTTTCGTAGTCCACCTCCCTGGAAAGTAAAATCTTCAGGATACACTCACAGTCTCCATCAGCACCTGCTGCTTACACAAGTGTAAGACCATGACATGATTGAGCAAACTACATTATAAACACAATTGGTAGTTGCGGTGCTCCTCTGGTATGCCCACATAACCACCTTGTATAGATGTAGATATTGTTGGATTCTGCATCAATTAATAAAATTTTCCACTTCAGTAATAAATAGTGAAGTAGACAGAAAATCTCCCACAAATTTATCTAACACTAAACTGCTCAGTACTCACTTATATACAGGAAGAGCACACCCCAGCATTAGGAACATGAGTCCAACTGCTCCCCCAAAGGACAGGCTGATGAGAGCTAAAATAGTAGAAAAAAAGGACATATTATCTCTGCAGAAAAGGGAGATATTCAATTTTGCAAGTAATAGAACACACTCAAAAATCACCACCATCATTTTCATGACTTATGTGCTGCATACACAGCTGTGATTGCATCCGATTGCACACGCTGTAGAGATTCTGCTAAATAATGAACAAACTGAGGTTAAAAGCAACTTTTAGAAGATAAAGTGCGTTTTTTTACTCGTAAAAACAAATGACCCCTCCCACATAAACCCCTTAATAGCAAATGGCGCTAGTTTAGTAGCCAGTCTTTGCACCTATAATACTTGTTAATGAAATATTGGTATTAATATTAACTCTGTTGACGACCAGTTTCCATGAAAACAAGAACAGATACAATCATTGTAAATGATGGTGGTGCCAGAGGAAGCCTCGTATTTCAAATCTATCCAAACCCCAGACCTGTATCAGTAATAGGGCCGGAGATATAAGGGTTTTTCTACAGTGTGTTATGCAAAGTGTCCCCCACAGGCCATTTCTTCAGAGGTCCACAAAGCCAATACCAGAGGGCAGCTGGCAATAAAATCAGATATATCAATTATTGGGCCAAAATGAACATATAAAGAAAGGAAAGTAAAGTCCAAGACCATGATGGCCCAGGTGTGTTTCCACTTGTCAAGGAATGGCCCTTTTACTTTGAATTACTAGTTACCAAATAAATGGTTAGATTGACCGACCACATGTCCACAACTTCAGCTTTTGGAAGCCAGTTCATTCTTCCATTTCAACAGTCATGAATTTTCCCTCGTTTAAAGCAATCAAAAGTCATTTGCAGAACAGTACAACCTGAATATGGAGCTTTTTAGGGCACGCATAGGCTAGCCATTTCATGTTATGTGACTTAAGAGTAAATAATCTTAATAATCATGAGTAGTACAATTATGAAAAAAGCCAACTCATTAAGATTCCGAGATTTCCGTTGTGGGTGGAACATAAACCAGCTGACACAGTCAGTCTGTCCTCAGGACTTAGTTTTGGAACCACTGGGTTAGATTAAGCAACTGTAGCCCCAGCTGTGCAGTGATGTGTGCAAGTGCCATTTGAATTATCGTGATCGAAAAACATTAAAGGGGGCTGCCAAGTTGTCACGGAATTACAGTCCCACTACATTTTGGGTTGTAACTCTACAACTATATAAGATAAAATCAGGTATGATATGTCATATTGAAGGTATTAACTTGTTCTTTAATATTATTAAGTGAAAATATATTTTTTGAGAAATTTTCATAGAAGAAACAAGCAAAAACTACTCCGTCACGGAATTACACAAAATTGACGTGGTTTTTTTTTTTTAATGTTGTGTTTAACTATCCAGAAAGTGATGTTCCTGTCATAGTTAAGTTATGAAACTTCAATATGTTCGTATTTAAGGTGTTTTTTGTTAATACTGCAAGTTATAGAAACAAATATTGACTTTAACCCTGTTTTATGGGCAAGAAATTTCAAAAAGTCAATGTCACGGAATTACAAGAGGCAAATTGTCACGGAATGACAGCAATAGTATTAATTAGTTTCAATGTATTTATTTCGATATATTATAATTATACATAATTATTTATATTTTTACAGTTAAGCAATATATTACAATGGGTTTATCACTTATAATGACCAATCATAATACATACTTCAATTTCTTTTTTTAATCTCCATGTCAACATTGGCTTGGCGGCCCCCTAAATTAAACTTCCTCCACTGCACTCCTCAGCTGAGAACTACAGTCAGGTTTTCACAGTCGCACAATCAGAACGACTTATTGCATGTGGAATACCTTAGTATGAACAAAGGCAAAAAAAATAAAAGCTAGTAAAATGAAAATGTAATGTTACTCCTCACGAAAATATTGCTTGCACCCGTGCTCTTGTCACACAATGTGAGCAGAATTAATAGCCGGAACACAATGGAACTTGCGAAAACACAATCCACTACAGCCCTAGAGAAAGACGCAAATTTTACTGAGCAAGAGCATCAGCGCCCGGGGGTTTAATCCTTCATGGATACCCTCATGTGACAGATCAGATGATTACAGAGTGACTGTTTTTATGGAATGGTAAGGATGACTGATGCAAGCTATTCAGCTTAAAAAGAAAAAAAAAAGAAAGAGAGAAAAAAAAAACACTAACAAACTGTGGGAATCAGTGCAAACATTGCATTTACTCAGGAAAACAAAAGCATCAACAGTTGCACCACGCTGCTAGCGACGATACTTTGATCACAGATAAAGGCTTTGAAGAGGTAACTGTTATAAGCGCAAGTCTACGAAGCTGACATTTTCCTTCAAACGTTCATATGTTCTCCTTGTAAATAGAAACGGCAACTTCAGCCCTTTTTGTAGCCACGTCGCTCGCTCAAGCCTCTGAGTGGCAGGACAGCGTGGATCATTTAGCTTAGTGCTAGTGTAGCAATATTAGCAAGCAAAAATAACTAGCTAGCTAAGTGGCTAAGATGCAGTTAGCAGGTATGCTAGCTAGCTACATAATGAACAGCACTCTAGAAAGCAAAGTCTGGAAAACCCACATATTTAATAAAAGGAAACTTTAACCTGAGTGCTATAATATGGGCAATTTCATGAAGTTAGCCTATTGTACTCGCGAACTATCCACAACAGTATCAATCTTATCCAAGCTAGCCAGCTGTTAGCTAGACAAGCTAATGATGACTGAAATGGTAGCCAACGTTCGCCAGCGAATGCATGAATAGTTTATAAAAAAACTTCCAAAACTAATAGCTTTATACTGCTTACCGGGTATTTAGCCACTCACCTTTAATCCCAGCCATTTCTCTGCATGAAGACGCCAATTCAACACCCCAAATCTTGAGTCAGTGCAGACTTCTGTCATCCAACCAGAGATTCACTCGTTTCGAGATACGTCAACATAAGCACGTAATGACGGCGTGAAAGCGTCGAGAGGCGACGGGAATGACTGGAGATTATTGCTGTGTTCAAATCGGAACTTTAAAAAACTGAGTTCCGATTTCAGACAAACCACAGAAAAATACCGTAGACATTAGTCTCGCCACTGGCAATTCTGAACCGCTCTCGGACCTACCCGTGGCTTATGATCTGACTACTAATCAGTGAAAACGTTTACCGCGGATGATTTAGTATGGGAGAACCTAGAAGACTAAATATAGTAAGCAGTTAGAAAATAAGTTTAAGTTCCTCTTTATCAAATAAATATCCGGTGTGAAATTGTATTGGAAACATACGTAACATCCAGCACACACTGTTCCATTGAAAAATAATTGAAAAACTATGACTATACAGGGTGTATCAGGAAAAAATGGTACTCTCGGAAAAATCATCATAACATTAACATAAATAATAGTTCTGTAAATTTGGGCGTAAACCTTGGTAGAGGGGGTTATTCTGCTTCGAATGATACCAGCATCTTGGTTTACGCTTCATGCTCCATTGAGCACGGACGCTTTGAATTTTGCAAAATTCAACTCTTTTGCGCACGGGAATGTGAGGGTTAAAATTGGATTCGTCACATTAAATTAAAAGTTTAGACAGGGATTAACCAGTATGCCAAGGCAATTTTTGAATAATTTACCCTTTCACCCCTAACCTCAGCACAAAATTCAAAGCGTCCATGCTCACCGGAGCATGAAGTGTAAACCAAGATACTGGAAACAATCGGAACAGAAGGACCCCCTCTACCAAGGCTTACGCCCACATTTACAGAGCTACAATCTATGTTAATTTTATGATGATTTTTATGAGAGTATCCTTTTTTCTGATACACCCTGTAGTATGGCTTAGTACAGTATTAAAACCCTGCTTCTGAACAACACGTTTTGGCTCTTGAGAGCCGTCAGCAGGGTGCCCCAGGAAAAGTTGCTGCTTTCAAGTTATATTTTTTTCAAAGAATGCCCCTGTATATTTCAACTGGACAATGTTTTACTGAGTGCGTTACAAAGGCCAGGGTTCAAGAGGAGGACGCAGATGGTGGACTGGCCTGCCTGCAGTCACAAACTATCCCACGTAGAGAAAGTGAGGTGTATTTTGAAACACAAAATGTGTCAACAAAAACCACAAACTGCTGCACACCCAAAGACTTGCTTGCAGGAGAAATGGGACATAGGCCTACCTAAATCATTCAATCACTTGGGGCCTGATTTTTTGGCATGCGCTATGTCTGGTGATATGCTTATTCGTATTCTCTTCGGGCCGTAAGAAATAACTGGTATTTTTCCTCAAGGCCCACATTCAGTATCCTTTGTTGCATCCTTTATGACTTCTTTAAATATCATCTGCAGTCGATATTAAAGCTGAAAACCTCCTTTAATCCATATTTATGTTCTTTGTCAGTTCTGGTTTTTCTTTGTTCTCACTATCTCCTATGTACCCTGTTCTTTCCTCACTATTTCTTTTCCCACCTGCTCTCCTTCTGTAGCCTCCATTTTATTCTGTGCAGGAGCCCATTATACCTCACTTTCAAACTACGTCTTTTACATTGTTTTGCACCTGCTTCGTGATGATCATGACAGTGGAAACAAACAGCCTGGCAGTGGCAGTTCCAGAACCGGGACTCGGGGTGGCACAGACACGTCCGGCTAGTTCTCAATCATTTTCCACTGACGCGTTTTCCAATTATCGTAATTGAAGCACCTATTACTAAAACCCCCTAAGTCACACTTGACTTGACTTGACTTGTGGGGTTTTAGTAATCAGTGCTTCAATTGGCAACTTAAGACATGGTTTCTCTCCATATGCAATCAAACAGCGATGAAATCATGGGCGAAATTTACTTATTAATAGGCCAGTGCTTCACGTTGATTGATCAGGTCCGTGTTCCAATGAAATATCGCCTTTCCAGAGGTGGACATTCCAGGTGTCAGAAAGTAAAAGTCCCACCATGAATTACTTCCACCCATCAACTCGACCAGCTGATTTTCTTGCCGAGTCCAACCTCTGGTCTGAAGGGCTGTTTTACTTAGCCAATCCAGGAGGTTGGAAATAAATACTGGGGAGGACTTTTACTTTCTGAACCTGGATTGTCCACCTCTGTGCCTTTCACTCTCGGTATTGCGTGGTTTGAAAAAAAAAGAGGGGCACTCGGCAGTTAAATAGGCAGCATGCGGCTCATTGGCAAAACACGAGACAGGTTCAAACATAGGAGTATGCTATCGACCACCAGCTTTGGACAGTACAATCAATGAAATGCTTTTTAGGAGGATTATGCCAGCTTGTTGTGGTGGTGGGACTATTATCATGGGAGACTTAAATTATCCTGGTATCGATTGGGAAATGGTGAAAGGACAGGGTAGGGGGGAGGAAGAATTTCTAGATGTCATTAATGATAATTTCTTGGTGCAGTATGTTAATAAACCTACCAGGGAGAAGGCAATTTCAGACTTAGTCCTCTGTAATGATCCCGATAGAATTAGCAATGTTGAGGTACTGGAGCCACTTGGGACAAGTGATCACTCTGCTGTTAATTTTGATGTTTCATGGGAAGTTAAAAAAGGTGTATTCTAAACAAAAATTTTCAATTTTAGGTGAGCAAACTTTGACAGGATGCGCTCATATCTAGCTGAAATAAACGCGGAGACACTCCTGGACTGTGAGTCTGTAAATGAGATGTGGGAAAGATTTAAGGGGGATTTACTTGAATTACAATGCAGATTCATTCCGAAGGTGTCCAAAAGTAAGCTGAAAAAGCAGAATCCTCAGTGGATGACCAAAAGTATTCGTAGGATGTTGAGGAAAAGAGGAATCTTTATAAGATGTACATAAAGGATAACAATGAGAATACTAGGGCTGAATACTGTAAAATGCGGGCTGTGGTCAAAAAAGAGCTGAGGAATGCTAGAAGACTGTTTGAAAGACAATTTGCAGAGGGGGCAAAAACTAATCCTAAGCGCTTCTTTCAGTACTGTAGCAGAAAAAGGAAAGTTAAAGAGCAGGTTAAATGCAAAAGGAATAAAAATGGATTGCTGCTATATGATAACAAGCATATTGCGGATGCCTTAAACAGTTACTTTGTTGAGAATTTTACCTCAGAGGGGTCTTTATTTGGCCAGAGGGCATGTCAAATGCTCAAGATTATTCAGCGGAAATTGAGGTTCGGGATAACGAAGTATTAGACAAGTTGCATAAACTAAAAGCAGATAGGGCGGCGGGTCCTGATGGCTTATATCCTAGAGTGCTCTGGGAAGCTGGTGAGTTCATCTTTAAGCTGCAATCCGCCATCTTCAGACGGTCTTTAGAAACTGGAGAAATACTAAATGATTGGAAACAGGCCAATATAATACCAATATATAAGAAAGGGGACCGTACCGAGCCAGGAAACTACAAGCCAGTGAGTTTAACTTGCATTTTGTGCAAAATATTGGAACCTTCACAAAAGATGAGCTGGACTTATTTCTTGACCGTAACAGTATCTTGAGAGATAGTCAACATGGTTTTCGGAAGGGAAGGTCATGCCTAACAAACCTTCTGGAATTTTTTGAAGAGGCCACCGGTACTTACGACCAGAGCAGGGCTTCTGACATCATATACTTGGATTTTCAGAAAGCATTCGATACAGTACTGCATAAGAGCCTAATTTTTAAAATGAGCTCCACTGGAGTTACAGGAGGTATTCTGAAGCGGATTCAAAACTGGTTACAGGACAGAACACATAGAGTAGTGGTCAGCGATATCTCATCTGAGCTGGGTATGGTGGGGAGTGGCGTACCCCAGGGATCGGTGTTGGGACCCCCGCTGTTCCTCATTTACATTAATGACCTTGATAGGAATATTGAGAGCAGATTGGTTAAATTTGCGGATGATACTAAATTGGGGGGTTTGGCAAATAGTCTAGGGTCCACTAAAGTGATTCAGGACGATTTGGATAAAATCCAGAATTGGGCAGAAATGTGGCAAATGAAATTTAATCTAGCAAAATGGTAAAGTTGTACATGTAGGTAATAAAAACATTAGACGGGATTACTTCATGGGAGGTTTAAAACTGGAGTGTGCTGCACAAGAGAAAGATCTGTGAGTGATTGTTAACCAAACCCTCACAGGTTCTAGCCATTGTGCCGTAGCAGTGAAAAAAGCTAATCGGATTCTAGGATACATTGCCAAAAGTATAGAGTACAAATCTAAGGAGGTGATGCTTCTTTTGTACAACAAGTTCGTTAGAGCACACCTGTATTGTGTACAGTTCTGGTGTACCATACTTTAAGAAAGATATAGAGGCTCTAGAGAAAGTTCAGAGAAGAGCCACCAAGCTTATTTCAGGTATAAAAGATGAAAGCTATGAGAAGGGGCTGAAGATCCTTATAGTCTTAGGAAAAGGAGACTCAGGGGTGATTTGATTGAGGTCTTTAAATATGTTAAAGGGATTAACAAAGTGAATCATGTAGGATTCCTTCGACCAAGTGTTGTGAGTAGAACTCGGGGTCACAAATGGAAGTTGACCAAATGTAAATTTAGCACTGATATTCGGAAATATTTCTTCACCCAAAGAGTAATTTCAATGTGGAATAGCTTACCTGACCATATTGTTGAGGCAGAGACCTTGGGGGTTTTCAAGAGCAGGCTTGACCTAAAGCTAGATACCATTGAGTCATTTAGTATCTGAAGGGATATATTCACAATAGTGTAAAGAAACTGGCGAGCTAAGTTGGGCGGAAAGGCCTGTTCTTGCCATTCATGTTATTTTATGTTATATTTTCCACTAATTTCTTTATATCTTCGTGTTAGAAGCAGTTTTCATTGCAACAAAACCGTTGACTTACTTGTGAACTTCTAGTACGTGAAGCAGCTTTTCTCAAAGTGCTCTGAGCAAAGAAGTGAATGTTTTGTTGGTTTGTTCCACAGTCAATTCTTCTCACTTTAACAAGCCAATCTTTCAAAAGGGCTTCATTATTTTGAGGAAATCGATGGAAACGTATTTTGCCGTATTTTCCAAACGACTGAATGGCATTATTATTGGCACAAGCAACAGCAGCACAAGATTTCCCCATTTTCACTATGCTGCGATCAACCTTTGTATACATTTTGCCTCGGGGATCACCAACATAACTTGCAACGACCTCATTGCTATGCTTTTCGAAAACATAATCCAGACGAGTTTCTCTTCAAAAAAAATTAAAATGAAAATTAAAGCTTAGATGATAGAGACGATGGAATGAAATATAGCCAGTAGGTGGCGGAATTGTTAAAAGTGACTCTAACTCGCAGAAGAAGTTTTAGTCGGAAGAGGAAGTGAAGTGCGCTGAAACAGTTGTGATGACTAGTTTGCTACGTCGTTTAAAATGAAAATGAAACCTGATGCAATATCAGTTAACTTTCGTACTTTGTAGTGGAAACTGCATTATTAGCTGTCTTCTGTGAGAATATCCGCTACAAGTTTCAGCCTTCAGGCATCGCTTGTCTAACTAGATTGTGTCGCTGGTATAATAGGTGTCTTATCTAATTATGAGGAATTTATTTACATTTGCTTTACTATGTTCGTTCATGCATCAAGTGGACAGTTGGAATGATGGAGGTCAGTAAATAAGTATCCGTTCAACGTCTTGTTTTCATCTAACGTGGCGTTGCAGGCCAGCGACATGAAGATGTCACGTAAAGTCATCGCTGGTTTAATTAATGAAAAATGTCAGTATCTGTTGGCGTATTTTGTGGTCATAAAGATGCGGAGACTGACTTTTGACAAAATGCTGAAAATGTTGAATTTATTCGGCAATAATTACACCTTTTAATTTCTTATCACGAGGATGCGTAAAATATATTATCCAAGAGAACATATGCAGTTACCGGTCCAAGTTTGCCGAAAATTCCAGGGTTGTTCAGCATAAGCTGGTTTAAATAGTGCTTTCTGCAGTTTCACCGTTGCTAATTCTACCAGCCAAACAAGCTTTGACTCTGTCCAGCCAGGCCTACCGCAGATGAGATTTAGCTAGTTTGAGGAGTCAGAAACACTGATCTGACCATCTTAAAAAAGCTTAGAATTTTGGGTGGTCTTTGCTGGAATGTGGGTCAAGAAAAAATAAAATTCAGGTTAATATTTATATCTTGACACATTCTATTTTTAAATGAGTGTTCGTGTGCTTCACACTACATGCTCATTGAATACATAAGCTCCTGAAAATTCCTTGTATTTTTAAGGAAGTCCCTTAGATGTAAGGGTGGGGATAAGATTTTTTGGGATTTTTTGTGAAATTCGACAATGCTAAGTTTTAATTTACTAAATAATATATGCTTTATTTCAGGTGGTATACTCCTGCAAGAGATACAGGCGCTCACTCTGTACAGAGGTCAATACACAACTTCCCGCAGAACAAGCCCTGTTCCTCAACTTCAGTGTGTTGGCGGGACGGCTGGCTGCCATTCATTTGTTCCAGATGTAGTTCAGTGTCAGAACAAGGGCTGGGATGGCATTGATGTTCAGGTGAGCCTCTGTTATTTGTTTCTTTGGGTGTGAGTTAGAGATCAAACAAAGTGACAATGATTTTAGTAGTTACAGACAGTGCAGCGAAGATGTATTTGCCTCCTTCCTGAATTTTCTATTTTTTGCTGTATTTGTCATATTTAAATGTTGCAGATCATCCAAGTAGGCCAATATTTAACTGGTAAATTTTTTTTCTTCACCCAGGAGAATGAAATCTTCAAATTTATCACATTTATTTTGACCGTTATCACTGCAGCAACAGGGACAGCCCATTAGGGTCATAAAGTGGACTATGCTGGTGCTCCAGTGATAATGGTCATAGTAAATGTGAAAAATTTTGAGATTTAATTCCCCAGCAGGGCTCGAAATTGCGACCAAAATTAACACTGTCGCACAGTGTTAAATACTCGCACCTGTGCGACCGCTTTTCTCCCCCAATTAAACGCCTCTTTTCAGGTACATTTGGTTGTCAGAAGGCAAGCCAGCCGCCGCTGCAGCTTAAATAGGGATGGGCGTATGTCTCGGAGCAGTGCATGCATCTACTGGACATACCGCAGCCGTGCGTACCGGCATAAGAATGGAGCAGACCCAGTGTGTTCCCTCGAGGTGACAGTAGCCATCCTGCCCAATCAAAGGAGAGGTTGAAGTCCAAAACCTCAGTTCTGAGGTTTTCTCGGGGCTGAGAGTTACTGTTGTAGCTATGCACAAGATTTGGACGGAAAATGAAACAAAGAGCAATGGAAGACTTCTTTTTTTTGGTACCGTTAACGTTAAAAAAGTCGAGTCGGTATCAAAAGTTACTGAAACTGAGAATCATAAAGGTGATTCGGATGAGCCTGTGGCGAAATCAGTTGATTATTTTCGCAAAGAGTTTCATCAAAATGTTGAATGGCTGAGGTTATAAGAAGGTGAAGTGCACCGTGTTCATAGTAAAGATAATGGCCCGAATCTCGCTGGTAACGGCGCGTTATCTACCGAGTCCAAACACTTTAAACGTGAACGTCCTTCCAAACATGGAGAAAGCACGAAACACAGAAAATACTGTGACACGTGCGTAAACGAGTAGGTCCGGTGTTCTGTTAATAGTTGCAACTTATCAAAATATGCTGCCTCGCGGCTCTGCGTTTGCGCAGCCCTAAAATCACCGTCTCGGTTTCTTCGCTCAAATATTCAGTTTCCTATCTGCAAAAATCATAAACACTCTTTTTTTTTCTTTTTTTTTACAGCGCGTCTTTAAACCAGTAAACGTTTATATATTTACAAATACATGCAACGTTTCCTGAAAATGCAGAAATTAGATGACAATGGCGCGTGGCGTACTACATCTTAAAACAGACATATCCAACTCATTATAAAGTCTGCTTATGTTATAATAAGCCAGCAAATAGCAAAGTTAACGCTGTGGACTGATTCATATTGCAATATTTAGGCGAAAAAAAGGACTTTACGACTTTACGTCAGATCTGCATTCAACCCTAACACAATTGAAGATTTGATTCGAATCAGTGTGAAGGGTCCTCTGGACATATTTGACGCCTCTCAGGCAGTGAGGAGATGGATAGAAGAGCAGAGAGCAAGGAGACCCAATTTTAAATCCTGGCCTCCAGATATGGCATAAAGCCAGTGTTGTGGAAACCTTTGTTAATCAATGAACTCCAGACTCATATTGTTTAATAATTGTAATTTGTTGGAGACAGTTGTATTGTTAATGTGGAGTGTTATTTTGTAGTTTTTTCAACATTAAAAAAATAAATGTATTGGTGCTTCTTTGATTTCGGTATGTGCGCTCCTATATTTTGGCTTGCACTCCTAACTTTTTAAACTTGGGAGCGCAGCGCTACCAAGCAAAAAAGTTAATTTAGAGCCCTGCCCAGACAAAAAAAAATCTAGATAGATTGTTCTCATTGAAACTTAAGTGTGCGGAAATTAGTTTGAGGAGTTGTTACATATGTCTTCTCCCACATATACAATTGTATTGAATCCAGTCCAGTTAAATATTCAAATTGTGTAGTTCAGAGGCTTAATGAGGGGTGTTTGGTTGTTGTTTTCGATTTGTTCCACCTTAATTAGTGATATTTCCAAAGTTGGTCCAAACCTGAGGCATAATTTTAAAGTTATGAGTTTAAAAACACATGCAGTCAAATGGCCAACTTGGCCCATATAAGTTAACCTTTATAAAAACTGTTTAAAGAATCATTCTTTCTTCAATGTACTCTGTGTGGTAGAGTTTCAGGAACATCTGAGATGGTGATTATCAGGCCTAGGTGATTTGACATGGAATTAATCTTTGTTGAACTGATTTATTTGGGGGGTAATATTGGTTTTTCACACAGGGCCAGGTAGGGTTGGGTATTTCTTTTATCAATAAATAAAATCATCACTTGAAAACAGCACTTTTGTTTGAGTTATATTTGTCTCATAGTAAAATGAATCAACTGAGACATGCAAGTGCAGTGAATTTCCATAAATAGAAGAAATTAGAGTGGGGAGTTACTTTTTTGCAGCTCTGTTGGTTAAGCTCATTTGTGATATAACGCATGATATGCAAATACCAGGGTTGTACCGGAACGTCCCTCACCAAACATGGAATATGTTTTCTAAATGCACTCAATTTTATCTGCTGAAAGAATGCATGGCCAGTATAATCCTTGTTGGTCATATTCCACCTGATTCAAATGTAAGCAGACCCAAAACAATCTGCATGACACAGCTGGCCCACAAACAGTCATTGCTGGGATTTGAGGTCTTTATAAAACTCCTAAAATACTCCCAGCATGTGTCTTTTCCCACAAAGGACAGTTTACCAACAATAATGAAAGGATTGCTTTAGATGGTTTTCTGCAATGGTTGGAAGAGGTAAAGAGGCACCTGAAGGGCTGTTCTGAGTCTACAGTTTTTATTTTTCTGTGAAGTTTGTTTTAAAGGTGCTGCAAATATCAGTGTGGGTACTGACTGGCTCAGATAATTTCACATTCCACGGCTGTATGCCACCTGAGGAGATTTCTGGTTTTGCCGAAAAGATTTTTGACAGACGTCAGGAAACAGAATTGCTGATAACTCTGGCGATACAGAATGGTACAGAATATCGAGGTACACTCTTGAAGACGGTATAAGACATGATAAGAATACTTGCAAAGTCTTTGTTGCGTAACGACACCAGGATTGTCACAAGGCGTGAGTATCATGGTGTATGAGCTGTCACAAATATAAGGACTGCATTAACAGCACTGATGCCTCAGTCCATGATGCAGTTATCAACTTCAGTGTACAAAGTCTCTCACCGCTTGAGCTTGAAAACCACCTGTAAAATGTTATGAGCTGGGTGTAGTCATATTCCAAGATTGTCAGTGTGAGGTGTGTGTAGATCTGCAGAAAGAATTTGAGGTTCATAACATTGTAGATTTTGTTGCCACTTGCCACTGATGACTCCATCAACAAAACAGGAAGCAAGTTTCTAAAGCCATCGTTTTTGGGGCCTTATATAGCACAATGAAAAACTTTTACTTTGGAGTTGAGATTGTCAGTTAATAATCATAATAAGTTTAACTTATATTGCACCTTTCTTAGACAGAAGGTCGCTTTACATGCCACACAGAGAAGAAACATTAAAAAAAGGCAGTACAAACATGATGTATAATGAGAGGGCAAAAAGATCAATATCAAATTAGGGAGGAGAAAAAAATTAAGGAATAAAATTTAAGTGGGACAACAAGATCGATAGTGCTGTCTGAAGAAGTGGGTTTTCAGTTGTGATTTGAATTCAGAAATTGAAGATATAACATGGACAGTTTGAGGTTATGAGTTCCAAAGTTTAGGAGCTATGACGCTGAATTCCCTTCAGTGGAGAGCCTAAATCTGGGGTCTGCAGGCCCCCCCCCCCCCCCCCCCCCCAGAGGCTCGGTTCCTGTTAGCGTGCGCGATTGTATTGGCGTTCGCGTCGGTGTTCCCACTTCGTTTCCGGAGCATAAGTCCAAAACCGTTTACATGATCTTAATGAAACTTTGCATACTTGTTACTCAGGTTCTGAAGTGGGGCCTGTAGGTATGTGTCCCTCTGTTTGTCCGTTCGTCCGTCCGGTGTGTTCGGCAGGGAAGGGGGCCGGGGGGGGGAGACTTCTGTTTTTACAAGCAAAAACATATTCTAGTTTGTAATGAATTCTGGATGATATGGGAAGCCAGTGCAATTGATAGAGGATGGGGGTAATGTGAGCAGTGATTGTTGTTTATTGGATTCTTTGTTTAGCAGAGCTGTGTTTGTGTTTCCAGTGGGAGTGTAAGACGGACATGGACAATGCGTATCGGTTCGGCCGGATCGAGGTGAGCTGCGAGGGTTACAGCCACCCGAATGACCCGTACATCCTGAAGGGCTCCTGCGGACTGGAATACACCCTGGAGCTGACAGAACAGGGCCGGCGGAGGGGCGGGCCCGGGGGCGGGGCCGGCTTTGGAGACTTCGCTGGATTTGCCTCCAGCTTCTTCCAGGGCTCGTCGGACTCAAGGCGAAGTCATGCGGGCGGTAACCCATTCAAGCAGGGCTCTGTGGGAGACGACGTGGCGGGAGGCGCGAGCACCCTGATCGTCATGGGGCTCTTCCTGCTTGTGGCGTATGGAGTGTATAAGATGTTCCTGTGTGGCCCTGTCCCAGGGCAGCAGCGCTTCCCTGGCGGTGACCCCCAGGGGCCCGACGCGCATGGCTACCCGCATAACACGGGGCCCCCACCGCCAGGCTTCAAACCTGATTACACAGGTGGGACAGCTTGCGACTATTGAGCCAATGAGCAGCTACTAAACTCGCTTGTTTTGGTTTGTCATCTAGCAGTTATCAAATCTCATTACATGGCTTGGCCAGCTAGCAACTGCCATGCACTACCACAGAGGTAGGGCAGCTAGGGGCGAATAAACCCCACTACACAGGTAGGCCGGCCAGCAACTACCAGACCCGATCATGCAGGTAGGTCAGCTAGTGACAATCAAACCTGATAAAATGGGTTGGCTGGCTCCAGACCATCAAACCCTCTGAATTGGAGAAGCCAGTCCTTGGATTGCCTGGAATGCTACCTATTCTGCCCAATCATTGTAGCCCCCTGACAAAGTCAGGGCTACTATGGTTTGAGCCTCGTCACGCATCCGCCTCCAGCGCTGCCGTAAAGATTTCCTTATGGCCACTCTACAGCCCACACATTTAAAGCTATTTCTTTCATGTTTGGTATGTATATGGGGAGTGGTTTATGACACGGGGGCCTAGCGATTTTGGTTGCCATGGTAACATAATTCACAAAATAATAGTCAATTTTGTGTCAGTGATAACCGACCTGGGCTGCGTTTTCCAATGCCACAGATGTTAACTTCCATAGTTAGACCCATAGATTGTGAATGGACATAGTTAGCAGCTTTGCTTTTTGGAAACGTACCCCTGTCTAGTTACCTATATGCCTGTAACTGTATGACTCCACCTGCTGGACTAAAATTAAAAATATCCCTTCTGACACCCCCCTACACAGTAGCCTGAAAAAGGCAATGGCTGAAAGGCATTACTGCTACAACTGAGTCATTTTGTAACTTTTCATACTTTGGATGTGCCATTTGAATACTGGCTATTTCATTGTGGCATATTTTGAGATTACCTTGTAGTTTGAAACTTTTCTCATTTTTGCCCTTTCAGCCAAAGAGCACCTCAAAAAACCTTATTTTAAGAGCAAAGGACAGAGCATGCTAACAACATAATTTTATTCCATTTTTCAGTATTTGAAGCTTGACTTCTTTGGAGCTCCTCATACTTTGCAATGTATCCTGTTTTCTTTTCTGAATGAATCACAGATCATTCGTCTGGTTACGGAGACGGCGCTGGTTATCCAGGAGGCGGCGCCGGCTATCCTGGGTCTAGCAGTGGCTACGGTTTTAGAAATGAGTTCATGGGCCCGCGGTCTCGGCCGAACCGCTCGAGCTCTGGAGGCGGGTTCTGGAGTGGACTCGGCACTGGTGGAGTTCTGGGATACCTGTTTGGGAATCAGAGGTCAGTGCTTGGGGTCAAGTCCATACAGCCAGGTTCTTTATTATTTGGACAGCAACGCACACACATGGCACCCCAGTGGGTTTGAAATGAAACAGTTGAGAAGTGCTTTAAGTTGCTGGTAACAATCTGGATGGTTCTTTTCTTCTTTGGTCCTGGGCACCTAGTGTCCACTTCTTCCAAAAGAGAACTTAAATACTAATTCATTTGACCACAAAACGCATTCCTGCTGTGCGATGGTCCATTGCTGATGCTTCTGAGTCCAGAGGAAGTCGGCAGCCCTTCTGGACACTGTAAACATAAGGCTTCCTTTTTATACCCCTGACCTCGAAAGAGTCGATCGGGGGCATTATGCTTTCACCCTTCCGTCCGTCCATCCGGGCGTCCTAACGTGAACACCGCTCAAAGTAGGTTTATGATTTTTGTTGGGGTGAATGGTCATACATACAGGACGATAAATACAGGACTATTGATTTTGACCTTGCTCTGCCAAGCAATATGGCTGCCACAGCAGCCATCTTGAAATTCTTTGTCGCGTTCTAATGTGAACACCACTCGGCAGAGGTTTATGATTTTTGTTGGAGTGAATGGTCGTAAATAGGGGACGATGCCTACCGATTTTCAGCTCGCTCTGCCAACCAATATGGCCGCCACAGCAGCCATCTTGAAATCCTTGGCGCACTCGCCGGAGGTTTTTTCTTTTTTGGTGACCTGAATGGGCAGACAAAGCGGATGATGCCTAAAACTCGCTTTCTGTACATGTTCTTCAACTGTTTCAGTCGGGGCCATATGCCACGCCTTGCATTGCTCTTATCGCTAATGTTTTGATGTTGGTGCGCACCACAGATCTTCTATGTTTGTTCACATTAAAAAAATTGAGCTATTTTATTTCCATTGTGAGTAAACAGCGTTTTTTTTCCCTTTTGCTTCAAACAGAGGGCATACTGGCATGCCTGCTGGGAATTCTGGGTATTCATGGAATTCTGGAACACCAAAGACCGCACCAGCGAGCACTGGGACACGCACGGCCTCAGGTAATATGGCAGTTGGGCAGATTTTAGGCTACTGTCGGTGATGGCTGTTCAGTAAAGCAATGCTTAAACAAGCTTCAGCGTTAGCTGCTTTGCATCATTGCACTTAGCCTTGCGCCAGTCCCTGTTTAGTAATGGACGACATGGCCAGGCTTTTGCTGTGCCTCCTCAGTTGGGTGGCTCCCAGCCTATCTGTAGATGTACCTCTTCATTTGGCTTGTATTTAGCCAAGCTTCAGTGTTGCTTTTTCATTTTGGCAGTGCTACACCCAGCTCAGGGGTCCCTCTTTAGTTTGGTTGCAGTTAGCTCTAGCATTAGCAGTAACTCAAGTCATATACTGTTGGTCTATCTTCAGTATTGCCCCTTCAGTTGGGTAGCACTTAGCCTAGCTTCACCTGCGCCTTTTCAGTTGGGTAGTGTTTTATTATATTTAGTTGTGCCTCCTCTGTTGGCTTGCTCTTAGCTTGGCTTCTGCTGTATCTAGGGTTGCAGTAGCCTGTCCTCGGTGGTGTATTTTTAGATGGGTTGAAATGAGCCTTAGCATCGGCAGTACCTCTTCATTCGAATAGTGTTAGCTTTTCTTCACTGGTGCCCTTTCAGTTGTGTTGCTCTTTGCCTAGTTTCAGTTGTACCTTTTCAATTTGGGAGCATTAGCCTATCTTCACCAGTTTCTATTCACTTGGGTTGCAAATTGCAATTAGCCTAGTTTTCTCAGTGTTTCTGGTTTCCGTTTTGTTAGTCTTCTGCTTCTGAGCTGGGTTCCAATGAGCCTCACTTTGTTGGTGCCATTCCTGTTGGGTTGCTTTTCAGGTGTGTAGCATTAGCCTACCTTCAATGGAGCCTCTCCAATTGGTTCGCACCTAGCCTGGCTGCAACAGTGCAATTGCAGTTAGGAAGTACTTGATTTTGCCTCTTCCATTGGAGCCTAGCGCAGCTCACCAACACCACATCACTGGCTGCAGTTTTTGCTGCCTCTCGTCTGTACGCGATATATGTAAACACACTGAAGTGGACAAGATGTGCATAATTTGCTCTTTTGCTTTGGGGGAGTGTACTGTTTTATTGTGCACATTTATTTCTGAACCAGATGCTAATGGTGTGATTGCCCAGCACTTAAGAGGACCAATTTTCTTGAGACAATACTTATTATTTTTATGATGTGTATATCAATATCTTGTTTTTCGTTCATTGATTCAGGTTTTGGTGGAACTAAGAGGAGATAAAGTGGATGGCGCTGAGCATTTGGGATGAGGTCGGGATGGTGCGGCTGTCTGCAGGCCCTGGGAGGAAGCCTTTATTTTTCTGTTGCTTATGACATCTGTTTGCAGTTATAGTGCCAGTGAATTGATTTGAATTCTGCTCTTAATACTACCCTCTCTTGCTTGTCACTCTGTATAAGCGCGCCTGGTTGTAATGCACTGTAATTAATATGTTTTGTTCTAGAGCATAAATGTGACTAAGAAGGCAGTTAAAGCATAGGAACTGAATTTTTGGTGTGATTGGAGTAGATATTTATTTTGTATTTTCCTGAAGTGAAATTGAATTTAGAGATGCAGTGCTTGAAAATTCTGGGTCCAAAATCAGTGACTGAGAGTTGGTTGCCCATATTATCTTATTCTGATTCCGCTACTTCCTGAGAACGGACTTGAACATTTGAAAGGAAAAAGAAAACATGTTATTGGTCAAATAATTGTAAAATTGCTTTTAAAGCATATTTTATTGCACTGGCACAGCCCAAATATTATACCTCAGTAAATAAGAATGTGACAAAAATGATTGATTTGATTGAAACTATACTGGTTGTGGTTAAAATGGGGGCAGTTCCCTAAATCATTGGGAAATTATAAGCCTTTACACTGATCAGGCTTAAAGCCTCACTAGGTAGGAATCCCAGTTATGTGCGCTCTAGCGGCCACTAGAGCAAGTAGAAGTGCAACACCGCTGTCGTAAAACAAGCAGAACACTGTTGCCGGCTGGCGTCCCCTGAGAGGACGTGCATTTTTTAATTTATTTTTTTACTCCCTGAGACTTGTAGAGCTGGAATCAATAAAGTTATTAGTTATGATTTTGTTTACATAGATGTCTTCAACAGCGTTGGATTAAAACTATTGCTCTACAACAAAGTATGCGCAAGCACCACTCCTAAGAGTAAAGTTAGCAGACGTAGTAGCTATTGTAACCTCAAAACAGGACAATATCAATATAATGACGGTACAACGCCAGCCTACAAAGCTGATATGGCCCGTCTTTGCTTTCAAACAATAGTTGCTAGTAAGTCAACAACTTTTCTCACTGTGAAACATTAAGTTTGCTCTAAAAAACACTCAGAAAAGGGGTTAACTCTGCCGGTGAAATGCTAATGCTACCTCGGCTAACCTTGTTAACATTATTTGAATGGGCTTACAATCAGTTACGTTTTGATAACCCAAATAGTGACTGTGACTACTCACGATAACAGCCAACAAAAACAATGTGTGATAAATACAATGCATGAACACGAGCATATAACTCGCCTCAATCAGCAACATTGCCAGCTCGGCGTCCGATTTGCAGCCCTCTTTTGCCCAATATTAACTCTGGTTTTGTGCCGCGCACGGTCACTCTCCCTTTTTTTTATCCTGGCTTCCACCGACACAGTCCTTTTTCGCTTCTTTCCCTCAGCCATCTTTCGAGACACGCTAGCGGGCTAGCCTAGCTGCCTTCTACTTATGCTCCTTATCCAAAAGCTTGTGTGCCGTGAAGCAGAATGTACTTTACGAGAGTGTAAAGCGAGAGTGCGGGACCCGCGGTCGAAAGTTACATAGTCCCAGATGCAGGCCACCTGGTCCCTCTGAGGTAATGGGAGAGATGCCATCCTCACTGAAATAATCCAGCCCACCAATGGATAGACTTTGAAACTGATATTTTAAGGTGAAATTCCTACCTAGTGGGGCTATAAACCTCGTGCTGTCAATAAAATGAGCATTAACTTTTTTTTTGCAAAACTGAGTTTGCTACAGGAGTAGTTTCCCTGAGATAAGGTGATGTATGTATTATTTTAAAAAAGATCTACATCCTGAGTCATTGTACTATAAATATTTTGTTAAACAATAGCTTTTCTCCCATTTCTTGAAAGTATTTTAATCTTCGGTAATGCATTTAAATAAACACAACAAACTTACCAAATTGAGAAACTGTTTTTTTTTTTTTTTTTTTCCTTTTTGGATTTCAATTTAACTACTGGATAATTTGTGTGTTCAAATTGGGGCAGTCAGTTTCTTCGGAATTTCATTGTGAGAATGCATTTGTGACTCATAGGCCTTTACTACATGTCTATTATTAAATGACTCCAAACGGAGAGGCCAATTCTTTAATTTTGTGAGGTTTTGTTTGTTTAGACTGATGGCTATTTCACGTTTGCACTTAATTGTAGGTAGTTGTCTTGTTCTCCACAACTTTTCCTTCGACATTTCACTGATTAAAATTATTTGGTTTTACTGGTAAATCTATGCACTTTTTGCCCCTCAGCCTACGAAAGTCATGGAGGGGTATTGTTGTGGCAAACGGCGTCTGTCTGTCTGTCCGTTAACTTCTCGTTTCCAGACGATATCTGAAAAACGCCTTGGCCTAATGCTGTCATTTTCTAGTGGCATGTTGGGGTGGTTAGAGGAAGCTCCCTATTGATTTCTGTCCCGCTGCAATAATCAATATGGCCACCAAGGCAGGGCAAGCACAACGCTGAGGGGTCCCGCTCGCCACAGCTTTCCATTTTTCAATAATGCTAAGCAATGTAACTGATGCAAACAACCTGCCCTGTACTTACTGAGTGAATATAAACTAAAATATCCATGAGCGTTCAGAATTGGTTCACATTTCAGTGGTCGCTTCTTCATTTAATTTAAGAAGACGTGATGAGCTACAACATAGTGGAGATGCATAAATTCCATGAAATGCTATGTAAATGTAGTTACAAATAAGAGGGAAATTCCTTCAGAATCCGAAGAAGAAGTGCTCTTACAATAAAGACGTTTCAGCCCAACTCTGCTCTGTTGGAAGCACCAATGCTGGGCAAACGAAGCCTTCTGTACGAGTGAAGACGAGGGCCTCTGATTTTTAGCTACGTCTTTGAGTCTCGTTTTCACAAGTGAGTCTGCTTGTCTCAATTTTTAGAAAAAAAAATGGCTTTAACTAGACTTAACCAAGCAAAAAAGCTGCAACAACCATTATTTCATGAGTGGACACCGTGCTGAGAAGGGGATTTTGTAAACTACCATGCTCTGAACGATAGCTTTAATTATGTAGCAGTTTTCACATGCCCAGTTTCGGCACATTAGTTAAATGTAAATGAGATCAAAAAGGAGAAATTGTCAAGGTTTCATGAGCCTATGCGCATTGCAGTCTCACTTCTGATCTTGGCCGACTGCAGGAGTTGAACATAAGACTACTGTAGATCTTGTGCTGCTGTTGTCCATCCACTTCAAGTTTTGCTTTGTTGGGAATTCTGAGGTGCTTTTCAGCGCATTACGGTCATAACTAGAGGCACTCCAAGAGTGCAAACCTCCACCAAGGCAGTACAGTTGAAATCTTGCTGCTGTGTTGGCGGCCATAATGTTTGGCCAATCGCGGTATAGATCAATAGGGTCCATCCCTGATTTAACAGCAACCCACCACAAAATTTCAAAGATATCCATTCATTACTTTTTGAGTTATCTTGTACACAAACAGACAGACAAACCAACGCCGGCAAAAACAAAACATCCTTGGTGGAGGTAGTGAGTGGTTAATAAGTTGCCATAGCCTTTTTGTTGGCTGAAAGCACTCTCACCTTTCTTCTCTAACCTTTCTTATCGTCAAGCTGTTTTTGTCTGCAGAACTACCCCTCCCTGGATGTTTTTGCATAGTGAGTATGCTTATTTGTACAAATCAATACATAGATATTAATTGTAATTTACTTAACAAGAATAAGTTCAGAGATATTTGAGGATTGTAATCGCATTTGGGAAGCATCTCTTAGCAGGTTGCGATATGCACTACTGTCCATAGGCTTATTTTTCCACCATAAACATAGCCACTGTTGATAAGCTTTCCCACATGTAAAGAATCTATATGAGCTTAAATGCGCATATATGCATCCTATATGCCGCATATAGGCCAAATTCAGGTACGTATATGTGCTTATAGAGGGCATATAGGTCTCCTATATAGCTCATATACTTAGTGGCTGGTTCTGTTTGTCATACCTATTGTATGGCTCATTTCTCACTTTTACAACTGTCATACATGATGCCTAGCTCATATTTTTATTCTCAAGGTAATATCTGCATATTAGTTCAAAGTTCCCTACAGAAATAACAGGAATTTCACACAATAACTTAAATTAATTGCATGTGAACATGTGAAATTTGCCATCGCATTTGATTCTAAATACATGTTGACGTGACAACGGCATGTTAGGTGTAAACCAGTCATTATTAACTATGGCAACTGAGAGGAGACAAAAAGCTATGATATCAACACAAATATCTAATTCTATTTGTTATATTTTTTCCTAAAACATGAACAGTAACAAGGTTATCAATTCTTTCTTGATCATACTTATTTCCATTCTATGAAGATTGAGTTGAGTATTGTGGAAGAGAAGGAAATGTATAAAAACAAAATGGTTTGATTATGTTTATTTCATCAATTAAGCATATTTTCATGCATATTTTACAAGGTCTTTAGTATCCCGGTTTTGATTGGGTTTTTTAAGTATCCTGTTTTTGTGTTTGTGCATGTTAACATCATATCCCGCATATGCTGAAAGCCGGGATAAGCCTCAAAACCAGGATACTGATGACCTTGTAAACACAGTCTCTGATGTAACGTCTAACTTAACATGTAAACCTTTAATCACAGCCTCATCGGTGAGGGTGGAAAAAAAGAAAACACATAAAAAGAAAGGTCAGAAGAAGTGAATGTCACGAGGGAAGAGCACCACGATGGTGGAAACTGGAATTACCGCATTTTTTTTTTTCCTCGCGCCGCATCTACCCCTTCCTTTTAAAATCCCCCCCCCCCCCCCATCTTTCTAAACCCCCTTCTCACTCATAAAAGCCCCCTCCCCCCCCCCCCCAAAAAAAAAAATTTGTGCCTTCTTTTAAAATTGTTCTGGCCAAAAAAAAAAACCCTAAAAAAGTGGAGGTTGTGTAGGCTAGGGTACTCATGCCCAATGTTGAAAAAACGTTGATTCATCTTTCAAAATCAAAACAGAGTTCATCGGTGATTCAACTATGATCCATGACGTTGATTCAACAGTGAAAAAACCTTAAATATATTCTCACCTTTTTGGCGTGAGGCACAGCACTTAGTGAAAATTTGAACATGAACAACTCCGCCTCCCTCCAAAGTCCCACCCTCCTCCCCCTGCCTGACCTATGAGGCTCCCCTCCTCCCCTGACGCTTGCAGTGAGAAAGTGAACAGCGCGAATGAAGCTGCTTTCACACCGGACACGAAACAAACTTTTCGTACGACAGATTACATTCCAAGTCAATGCAAAGACGTGACTTTGGGAGGCGCGCGACTCGCAAGCGGTGACAGCGGTAGACAACTGGAAGGGGCACAGCAACGGATGACCGACAGGAAGCTCAGCAAATCATTTTATTCGGACCGAAGAAAATGACTGGTCAGACTTTTATCAGAAATATATGAGAATTGAATATCAATGAGTTTCAACACCTGGTGGACTTCTTTTACGTTTTAGTGTGCCATACGCTTATTAGGAGCATTTTAAGATGACAAAAGATAAGTGTAAACATTCCAGAAAGGTAAGAATAGTTTTAAAATGGCAGCTGGGAACACATACCTGTTACTCTCACGTACCCCTGCTGTAATTAGCAATTACTCAATCAAAGCATATGGGAAACTCGAGTAACATTCTAAATACATTCTGAGTATTCGAGCTGCATTCTGTTTGAATTCTTGGACGTTCCAACCATATTCGGCGGGCATTCCGGGAGTGCTCTGACTGCATTCGAGGTGAATTCGTTCAGCATTCGAGGCACCTTCCAACCAGACTACGGGTGGAGTTCAGGCAGCAATTGAACCGCATTCGTGTGGCATTCGAAGTGTATTCTAAATATTCTGACTGCATTCTGACAGCATTCTAAATATTCCTACTGTGTTCCAACTACATTCAAGCTGCATTCGAGAGCTAATGCACCCAGAATGTGCAAGAATCATTTGAGGCGGGTTCGAAGTGCATTCTAAGTATTCGAACGGAATTCTTTCAAAGCTGTAAGAATTTTGGTCAATTTGAAATTCCCGCTGGAATGTTGCGCAAATTCTTCATTCCAGCTGGTTCTGCTGGATTCTTGCTGAGTTTGAATTAGTGTTACGGGGGCTTTAAGCTTAAAAAGGAAAGTTCTCCAGCTGCCTTAGAAATGTGTGTGAACTCAACTAAATGTGAGTTTACTCAACTTGAACATGAGCGTTGTTTCAAGTTACAACCAGTGAAGACAATGGATAACTTCAACTTCAGCTGAAAACATGTGAACTCCAGTTCAATTTCTGCAACTTGTCACGACAGTTGGAGTTAATGAGGAGAAGTAATTTCACATAACTTAATGGGGCTATCATTTTTCCACAGTGTTCCCTGCACTGAGAAAATTGGTGCAGGAGACATGCTGATGACCACATTTGCACTCCGACATATATCACCAAAGAAGTAGCCTAGTCAAGGACTGCATATGTGAAACACAATCTAGAACCTAGTTTAACTGGCCCACTAAATGTGTATTACTAGTCTGGATATGCAATAATATTCATTTTTAAAGCAACATGGGCATAACTGGGATGATTAATGTCCGAAATGCTGTTTGATTAACTTTTTTGCCCCCGCCATGAACATTTGGTCTGTCGCTATACTGACACAAATATTGATGAAAATATTTTATGATGTAATATTTTACCGGCTATTTGTGAACACATATCTAAAATAAATGGATGATGATAAGGCACTGGTGCGCTAGGCTTTGTGAAAGGTCAACCGACCACAAGTTACAACACTAACCAGACTACACAAGGGTTTATTGAGAGAGACAAAATACAGAGTAATGAGAGAATTAATCACTGTTTCTCCTTGAAGCACCAGCAGGAACTGGTCCTACCTCTAGAAAATATTTTCATTACCCTGCTTAAAATGCCCTGCTGGGCTCCCAAGCTGCTTTGCGATGGTCCAAGCAGTGTTCTGGACACTTTAAGTTGGTAATCGCTGGTCTGTTTGCAGTCATAGCTGGTCCGTTGCTAGGCAAAGCTGGTCCACCTGGTTTAGTTGGTAGAAAAATATGTATGGAGTATCCTTGCTTGTTAGTGCAAATATTGCACTATGTAGCCTATTTATTTTGAGTATTTAATTGGGCTTAGGCCGGTGCCTGGTTGAGAGATAGTGTGGCCTAAAGCTAAAAAACATGTTGAGACAAATCTGTGAAAAAAACAAGGGGAAAAATGCTTGCCGAGTATAGGCACCGCGGCAACATAGGACCCTGAGCTCAGAAAGCCCCTCGAGGAAGATAGAAATACTGACATTGTAATATTGAAAAAGCTGTGCACACATAAAAATGGAGGGCTGCATACTTACAATCCATAATTTCAGTTACCCACATCTGAACATAATATTGTGAATGTAGCCTATTATATCATAAATCCTTGCTGAAATCTGTCTGTGCCTGTTATCCCCTCATTGTTGCCTGAGGAGAGGAATGTTCCACAGGTACCCCAGCCATGTCCAATAAAAATTTTGTCCTTGGCTCTGATTTTTATGTATTATTCACGCAATCCTTGCAAGTATAATGCAAATTAAGTCTCTTTTTTTTGGCAGTTGCTATGGGTACAGCAGTTTTCCCAATGCATTTCAATGTAGAGTGGTACGGCAGTCCCAATTTCAAATCCTGCCCTAACCTTAGCCTGACCCTAACCATAATCCCTAATCCTTTTAAATCGACAGCCGTACCCATGGAACTGCCGTATCTCTAGACACTGCGTTTATTTATTTATTTATTTTTTATTGCTCAACCTTTCCTTCAACAGCTCTGTGCTCGTGCCTTGGATCGTCAATTTCAACAATGGACGATGCGTAAAACCTTTGTCCAATCTGTTGCTTTGCGCACATCGTTTGCGTGTTGTTACATACTGGCATTCAGTAACCGAGTGTTTTGAGGTTCTTGAGCGTGGCAAGAAGTTCCAGCTTGCGCGCAACCACACGCGTGGACACGAATGCGCTCGGGAATGGGCGTGGTCAACCCCTGAAAAGGCAGCCTGCGGTTCTAGTAATGGAAGCTGAAGAAAACTGACTAATGCGAGGGAACTGAACCAGAGGAATGAAGAGGTTTTTTGGGACACACAGAGATGAGGACTACGGACAGGTTCGCTATCTTACTGCCAAATGTGGCCGACTTGCACAAGAGAAAGGTAAGCTGTCTTTAGTGGTTTTGCCTAATAATACTCGTTGGCATCTGAGTTCAAGGTTATTCATTCTTAAGGCGTACAAGCAGGAGAGGATAACTTCGTCATTTTAATTATCCAAGCAGAGCTCTCTTAAGGTCACCTTTTGATTTTGTCAAAATATTCATTACATTGGCTCTGTCTCAGTGACAGTATTGCGAAAGTACTCCACAATTACAAATTAAACAAATTCTTCATGTTTCAAGAAGCTATTTCTTTTCCGCGCCTTGTAAATCCCATGTAGTGGACACGCACTGTTCTGCGCCCTGAAAATCCGCGGAGTAAATATTTTTAAAAAGAAATAATAAAAAAAAAACTTTCTGCAAAGCCTCATGGCTTTTTTCTTTCTCTAAGTTGCGAAACACTGCCCAAGTTCGAGCCCGTGCCCCTGATGTGGTCAAGCGATCACCTGTCCCGAAAATGACGGTCAAGCTATCGCCACTGAAACCTACTGCGCAAATACAGCAGAGATCTCTGCAGGAATGTCGCATGTTACACTCGCTAGACATGTGAAGGCTTGCCGATAGAATCAGTGGAGCTTGTGTAATGAAGCAATTAGTGTTTTATAAGAAAAATACGCAAATTACATCCATCGAATAAGCTTTTAATTTTTTAATTTTGTATTTATTTATATTTTATTTTACCTATTCATTCTTTTACTTAACTGGTTGTTTAAGTTGACGCTAGTAGAATTTTGAAACATTGTCAGTCTTTACTGTGGTGTCATTAAATTAATGGCTAAAGTTACACTGTTCTTTGCGAATGAGATCATTGAATCAGGGACAATGTCTGAGGGCCTGTTATTCATGTACTTCAAGGAGTTTGTCAAAAGCAACACTTGCATGATGCATTCTGTTATTGATGTGTTTTACTACAGGGGCACAGAACTGAACCAGACTTTGGTGGAATTAGCCTAAAAAATAAGTTGGTGCAATAGGTTGAGCAAATGGGGAAAATTGAAGCGGGGAACGCGTGCTTGAGTGCCCGTGATTTGAGCACTTAAAAAGTTTTGCGAAGGCAACACTTGCAAATGGCCCTCAAATAAGATCTTCCATTCAACTTCTCCATTTTCATGGTTTAGTCTGGCAGATATGATGTCATTTATTTGATAATTCATCCAATAATTCCACTGCGCAATGTCTTCATATTTGGCACCCTTGCACCAGCACATTTAGTACATAACGCAAGTGTTGCTTTTGACAAACTTTTGAGTTGCAGAAATCGCAGGCCCTCTGATACAGTTCATCCATCCATCCATTATCTCTACTGCTTCTTCCTCACGAGAGTCGCATGGGAGCTGGAGCCTATCCCAGCTGAATTGGGAGATGGGCAGGGGCACAACCTGGACAGCTCGCTAGTCCGTCACAAGGCGCATTCCCCATTCACACTCCAATACAGTGGGCCATTCAATTTTTCCTTTTTGCACAGCCCAGAGAGGTCATCGCCATGTTTTATTTTTAATTTCATCAGTAAAATTTACTTGTGTGTCTTGCACTGAAGGTAAAACACATGTACTATGACATCAAATGTAAGTTTTGACCATCTTTATGTACAGTCCATGGTTTGGACAAAATTTCTGATCTGGAATTTACTGCTCTTCACTTTATATCACACCCTTAACTTGGCTCAAAGTACCAACTTGGGTACTCATCCATCTCAATATAAGTCAATAGAAAATGAATGTAGAAACCTTAATGTGTCAGTCTTTTAAGGATTTTTCTGAATAAAATAACCTTGGAGTGAGCTTCGCTGTTTTCTTTCCCCAAGCCGTCAAGTTCCCAGCAATTGCAACACGCGACTTTGTACCGTGGTGTTCGGTTTATTTGCACAGTAGTATTTGCTCAGCGAAATTTTAGCGAAGATAGCTTTTTTCATATTATAGCTTTTCCACAGTGATTAGTTTCCTGTATGCAGGGTCAGAAAGATCTTGGCTCTTAATCATAAAATTTAGAGTAGTGGTGAATTGCACACTTTTTTTTTTTTTTTTTAATATTTTCATGTGTAGTACGGCAAGTAAGTTAGTTGTATTAAAAAAGTGCACTTTGTGTTGCAGTAGACACTACACTTTGATTTCATGAGCTTTTGAAATTTAATTGTATGCACAAATGTACTGTGGTAGTTTTGTAATATGTATTTGTTTAACTCTGTGTCTGCTTTAGTTTTCAGATGTGATTGATAATTTATTAATTTTGGGATGAACAGGCCTACATAAAATTCTGATCCTGGACAGAAAAGATTGACACTGATTGAATCAATTAGTGTCTTTTTGTGTGTGTGGCTGAAGTTACCATTTTTTTTTTGTGTTAGTTTGTCTTGGTCACAAAGTGGTTTTCTCTTGACGAAACTGGATATGTACACAGTTACTGTATACATGTCATGTTGTTAATGTTAGTTTCTCACGTTGCTGTGG
This sequence comes from Gymnothorax reevesii, assembly GCA_029721435.1. Taxonomy (NCBI): domain Eukaryota; kingdom Metazoa; phylum Chordata; class Actinopteri; order Anguilliformes; family Muraenidae; genus Gymnothorax; species Gymnothorax reevesii. Next base: position 109,310,771 of record CM056579.1, read on the forward strand.
GTTCTTATATCATAGAGGAAGAGTGCCGGGGGACTGTGCGGTAGTGCTGTACTTCAGTCTTTGGATTGGATCTCTATCAAGAGAGACTGGACATTAGAGTTGTCACCTCAGACAGATGCCGTGTCTGGATATAGAAGCCATTTTGTCTGTCTTCTGCCTTCATGTCGTTCTAGTGTAATTTTGAGTGGCACTGCTGTGTGGGTGTCAGTGAGGGCCAGATGGCAAAGATGGCTGACGAGTCTTCAAGAGAGGGGGTCTTGAAGTGAGGATGCAAAAACAGAAAAGCACCGGGCCTCACTTTTTCGAATGCAGCCGTTGCATTGACCCTTTTGCAATTTGAAGCACTGCATTCTGTCTCCATATTACATGCACTGTACACTTAACGTAACATTGGTTTGAATCAGTTTTCATTTTCAGTGTAGATCCTGGCCCATAAGGTTGGAGCCAGGTCTTCGCTAGTTAAACCTTTATGTACACTTTTACAAATCCTTCTGGATGTAAGCGTCTGCTGAATGCCCAGTTGTCACTTAAAACAATCATGTGGTGTGCAGTTTGCATGTTAGCCCACAGCTCTGCTTGCTTTTCATTGATTGTCTCAAAGATGATGGTATGTAAGTTTGCAGTACATTAGCCTGCTTCTAGATGGAGGAAAATTTAAAATGCTTTTGTTACTTAGCTAGCTTTTCAGTTAAAGATACTGTTTTTGAAGGCTAAATTCCTTTCTCTGCCTGCTGGGCATAGGTATGTTATTTCAAGTTAACGTTACCATGTGAATTTATTTTTCCGTAATCTTACAATATGAAATTCCATTGCACTAGAGGTATGTATGACACAATTTAGGGTCCTTGGGAAGCAAATGTACCAAAATGACCAAATAAATCAATACCGGTATGTAAATCTGATAATATGGCAACCTGGGGCATGGCAGGTAGTTTGAGGGGAATAGCTGAGACTCCATTGAAGTAAAAATGGACTGGGTACAGCAATTGTGAATCAATAACTCTCACTGTAACCAATCACAGTTTGCTGTGGTGAGGTTAAAGTGTTTTTACTGGATCAAGAAAGATGATTGTTGGTCCACTTACCAATACTGTGTGTTTATGAAACCTATCACCATGAGTAGGATCTGCTGTTATGAGTTTTACAACATTTTTACAATAAATAATGTAAAAAATGCTGACACTTAACAAAATGTTCATTTTCAGACAGTGTTCACTACATAATTCTGAATGAAGACTAACTTACAGACCGTTTCACGTCACTTGTGTGCTGTAGCAGTTTTGGAGCGGGAATTTGTGGTTGCCGGAGAGAGGGAGAGGACCCTCAGGAAAGATCTAGAAGCTCTCTCTCGCCAGCTATGTCAGCAGGAACAACTCAATGCCGAACTGAGGCTCATGCAGGACCAGCTGCTCAGCCAAACGCATCAACAGAAGGTAGTTTTGTTTACCTCAAAACCGTAATGCTAGTGCGTAGCTGAATTAATTTAGACCTTTCACTTGTGTTTTTATGGCTGGAGTCTGTTCTCCGGGCATCCGTCTCACGCCCCTGTGCAGGTATGTTTCCAAACCTGTGTGGACTTGCAGTCTTCCTTTAAATTTCAGTGATTTGTTTCAAGACAGTTGACAGAGTTTTAGTCGGCTTTATGTTTTGCAGGCCGAATGGTTCATTTTAGATCTTTGATACATAAATTTGAGAGATTTGCTTGCTCTTGCTCAGGTTTATCCTGTATGCCAAATTCTTGTCTTCAGGTTGTGCGTGTGCATGTTTTTGTACACTTGTGCATATTTTGTGTACATTTGGTTTGTGTAAGTGTACATGATGTATATTTGTTTGTATGTGTATTTGTCCAAATGCATCCATGTTTGTGTTTGTCTGTATATGCATGTTTGTGTACATATTTGCACATGTGTGCAAATTCGGATTCATGAATGTGGGAGTAAATTTGTTGATGTGCGGTCGGGTCCACAAATATTTGGACAGAGACTCAATTTTCATTGTTGTAGTTTTGTACAGTCCTTCACCACAATGGATATGAAAGGAAACAAAGGTGTGCATGATGTGCCGGCTTTCAGCGTTAATTTAAGCCTCTTTTCAAAAATATTTCACCCATTTTATCCACAGCCCCCTTTATTTTAGGGGCTCAAAAGTAATTGGACAATCTGACGTAATCAATGAGACAAGTGTCACTTTTAATACTCGGTGGCAAATCTTCTACAGTCAATGACTGTCTAAAGTCTGGAACCCACAGACATCACCAGACACTGGGTTTCTTCCCTGGTGATACTCTGCCCAGCCTTCACCTGCTGAGCATATTAATTCTGATGACTCTTATTGTATCTCCCCAACGAAGATAGCCGGGAGATACTATGGTTCAGTTCTGGGGCCGCCGCCGCAGAGATTTTATGTTCCGACCGGGCTCTTGAAGCCACAATTATTACAGGAATGTTTTCTAATTTTACACAGGCGAAGATATATTGCTCAAGGCCGATTTTCGTCAATTTTGGACATCCAGTATGGCTGCCGACGGCCATTTTGTCCAAAATTATTTATGTTCCGGGCTCTGCAAGCCACAATTATTGCAGGAATGTCTTCAAATTTTACACAGGCGAATATATATATATATATATATATATATATATATATATATATATATATATATGACAATGCTCAAGACTAATTTTCGTCCATTTCAGGTGTCCAGTACGGCTGCCAGCGGCCATTTAGTTTGAAATTGGGGGATCGGGAAGATACATAACTTGGTCCCTGTGGCGACCGAGTTATCTTGTTTTTGGGGTCTTTTTCCTTCAGCAAGTGAAATCTGTGCTCCATTGGACTTGGGTCATCAGCTCATGATTTACTTGGCTGTGATGGATAATTTCGCTTCTTTGCCTCAAAAAATCTTGGGTTTTTTTCAGTATGCTCTCGAGTCCAATTCGTTTTCCGATTGGTTATCATGCATTTTGCCGAATCTAAACATATAGTATGCCCCGATACAATTCAGAAAATATCCTCCAACATTTGTCAACAGTGTCATCACCTGTGGATACAAGAGAACAGCTAAATTAGCAGCCATACATGCCCATACATAACCGCTATTCACAGATGAAGTGGTATGCCTCAGATCATAAGCAGTTCCTTCCCTTCTCCATATCTTTCTATTCCTATCTTTCTGGTATAAGATGATCATCTGTCTATAGGATGTTGTTTCAGAACTATACAAGCGTTTTTAGATCTTTTTGGCAAGTTTCCTGTTTTTGAGCATTACTACGGTTTACATGTTAAAATAAACCCTCCGTATTTTCTCTAGTGAAGTCTCCTCTTCATTGTTGACTGTGGCACTGATACGCCTGCCTAGAGAATTTTCCTGATCTGTAGACCCTTTATGTTTTAAATTTTAAATGAAATTATTAGGGAATAAAACAAGTCAAGCTATAGAATAGCTGAGCATCAAACTGTCCAAATACATTTGGAGGACCTCTTAAAAAGTGCTATCATTCCTACACCTCCTCCCAATTTCTGATGTGTTAACTTTCAAACTGAAGTGGAATGTCCTCACTTTGAACTTATATTTATTATTTAATTTCAAATCCAATATTCTATAGTCCTCAGCTAAAATAATAATAACGTTGTCAACAGGGGCGCAGATCCGATGTTAAGATTGGGGGGGACAGCTAGCAGTTAGCCAGCTAGTGCTGAACTAGCTTCTGGCGAAGTTACTTCACTACAGGTAGCAAACAGAGTCTGACTACTTTTTTTAAACCATTTACGGGCACAGTACTTTTCTTGACGTATTCCACTTTCGATGAAAATTACTCACAGAAAGGCATCTGCTTCTGCGCCAAATTATCTGACCACCAGCCGACAGCCACTTTCCAGAGCTGCGAGAAAGAGTGAGGAGGTTGTTTTTTTTTTTAAAGCCTGTTGACGTCATCAGCGTCTGTGTAAGAAACTACCCATTCAGTTGCATTGTAGTGGAGGAGGCTAGAGATGGCATGTGGAGTCAGAAATACAATTGTCAAACATTATTTGTTCCACCATTTCAATCATTTCTTTGTAGATGTGAATCTAACGTGAAGAATGTGAAGTCCAAAAATACATTTTTTCAATTTTGATCATTTAGGGTATTTTTATTGGGGGGGACAATTCATGTTTTTCAGAAATTGGGGGAGGGCATGTCCCCCCGTCCCCCCGGGATCTGCAGCCAAGGTTGTCAGTGTCCAGATGTTTATGGACCTAACTGTTTGTGTGCATGTATCAGGAGCTGGTGCAGTTTCTGCAGCAGCACCTCCGCAGGACAGTCGAGGAGGGCTCTCGGGACACAGGCCTGCTGGGTCTGCAGTTGGAGCAGCTGTGCACAGAACTGCAGCAGCTGCAGGACAGCGAGGTGCAGCTGGAGAGCCTGGTGCGGGAGCTTCAGAGCAGGGCGGCACAGGCGGACATGTTGCAAGCGCAGCTCGACAGGTAACGTCACCTTGCAGGCTGCAGCAAAGGCATAATTGGTGTTGTGCCTATGTATGCATATTCAAATGCCTTTCGTTTGTTTGTTTTATTTAGATCCTCATTAGCTACTGTTCTGTGGCAGTAGTCCCCATTAATCTTCACCACAGTGCTTCAATACCTGAAAATTCATCAATACACATCCATAGCATTTATGCTCACAATAGACTCGATACATTACACAACCACTGTAGCAGCCCCCGGCCCTGCAAAATAAGTGCTGAGAGTCTCTGACGGGTGCAACATCTTTATTCATCAATTCTGCACCGTGAAACTAGACAAAACTCATTGTTACAGTCACAAACTTTAAATATAAAACAACCTTATATAAATTTATATTCATATATAAAACATTCACTCTTTATTTATTTATACAAAGTATAACCCAATCCAAAAACATGCACATATTCTTTTGAATTGAGCTGACTATATTTTAAAACACAATTGTAGTTTGTTGGCAGCAACAAAGGCCCTTGGAAAACCCACCCATCAATGCGCAACATCCCAAACCTCCCACGGTTCACCTTACCCAACTAGCAGCAGTTGCTCAGACTTACAGGTAAAACAACTGACAGATTTATATTCTGTGACATTTCATGTTCCACACAGTTCATGAAACGGCACTAATCTGCGCAAATTAGTCCGGGAGGCTCATAAAGCAACAAGTTACTTGAATCCACTTCATATTACAAATGCTGACACAGCCACAGAGAATTATTAGACACAATGCACAGCGAAGTGAGAATGATAAGGATGGAGAAAAAGAAATGCAGCGAATATAACAAAAGTTTTGAATATTGCATTTATATTGCCATCTTGAGGGCAATCGAACAACAAAGAGAGAGGCCGCCGAGAAAAGGAAAACCCCGCGACACATTCTCCCCAGCAATTATCCTGACAAAAAATCGCCATTCACAGCAGTGTATTACCAATAACACAGACGGAGCAATCAAATAATTGTGCATACCTCGCTCTGCCGACCAAGGGTGCAAACAAACTCCACGGTGGTGGTAATTTGGGTTTAATTCTTCATGACCATAAACGGGCGTGCCAATGCACCAAGTTAGTAGAGGTGGAATGAATGAAAACCTGCCTTTCTTGGTGTACAACTCAAGTATTTAAAACCTGTGACAATGCCTCACAGCATCCGGGGCTGGCACCTTTCCTGAAATTCCGACCAGTGCAGAGGTTCCAGCCAGAAAGTGATTGACGGCTCTTGCGGCCATCTGCAACCTCTGAAACACACTACAACCAACCAACTAACCAACTCAAAACTTGTCATATTGCATACAATAGCTCTATGAAATCATTTAATCTCTTAAATTGGACATCGCTCAGCAAATCATCACTAAATCAAAAATAAAAGTGATATGGATAGCTCTCTAAACCAGCATGATATCTTCAAAATAAAATCATAATGTTCTCATAATGTTCTATGCAATTTCTTGCGTAAACAAATATAGTCTTCGCTATTGGGTGATACAGGATTATAAGGTTCTGTGCAAGCCCCTGAAAGTCGAAGAGTCAAATCATCTGTCGGTGACCCCTCAGTTGACTTCAAATTTTTCAAGTCCTTTGCGCTGTTGATTAACTGAAGAGACTTCTGTGAAATAAAAGGTTGCCGGACCGACTCTGAGCTGTCTTCTTGCCGCTAGTAATATTAGCTGGCCTGCTGCGTCTTGCGCTGTTGCACCCGCTTGTTTGGCTGTGTTAGCAAAGTTGTCCCATCGCCATTTAAAAAAAAAAAAATTCTGTTGGAGTCATCTCATTTCGACAGAGATTTAATTGCGACTTGAAGTTCTGCCCAGCATTGATACTGTTAATATTTCCTTTCATGTTGGTTTTTGCCTAGCTAATGTTGCTAGCTTGCTTGCCACTGAAGTTTACTACACTTTGTGCCATAGGAATCTAAGTTTTGTGCGTTTAATGTCATTGACAAGGTGTTCTGCCTCCGTTAGCATGACTCAGCATTTTTAAATGTTATAGCATGGTGTTGGCAGCATAGCTGGTCTTAGAACTAACTGGAAAACTAAGACAATCCAAGAGAAGAATGTTCATTCTTGCCCGTGTTAGGAAAGATTGCGATGTTGGCTGTAACCAATGGATGGTATGATTTCCAGATAGTCTGAAAAAAAGAAGTAATAGTTTAATCTTCGTATCGAACGGCCAAATCCAGTCTGATTCAAAGAAATCTGATCCGGGTACTGCCCTAGTCTGTGTGCCATGTGTCCTCAAGAAGTTAATACTTTCTCAGAACATTTTATGCTTTTTTTTCTGGGCTTCTACAGCAGGGCTGAAGAGTACGAGGCTCAACAAAATTCCCACCAGGAGACCATAATGGAGCTGGAGGCTCTGAAGATCCGCTACCACGAGATCTTACTGGAGCTGGACAGAGTACGGACCTCCCACCAGGAGACTATAATGGAGATGGAGTCTCTGCAGGACTCCCATCAGGGGACACTCCTGGAGCTCGATGCTCTGGAGACCACACACCAGGAGACAGTGCAGGAGCTGAACTCCCTGGAATCGTCCCACCAAGTGACGGTGCTGGAACTGGAGTCAATGAAAAGGCGTCACGTTCAGTCGGACGTGGAGTTGCAGACGCTGAGAAGGGCTCACCAGGGGAAAGTTATGGAGCTCGTGGGGCTCCGTCGATCTCACAAGGAGACGGTCATGGAGCTGGAGGCTTTGCAGGGATCCCACGAGGAGATCACGCAGGAACTGCAGGAGTTGAGGTCCTCCCACGAGGAGATCATGAAGGAAATGCAGGAGTTGAGGTCCTCCCATGAGGTGAGAGTGCAGGAGCTGGAACAGGAGAACCAGACCAGCCTGCGGAAGCTCCAGGAGACGGCCGAGCAGTTTGAGTGGCTCTGTGACCAGCAGCGAAACTGGATGTGCTATGTGAAGAGGTGCCCTATGCCGCCCGACTATCCTGTGCCGCTCTACAGAAACCTGCCTTATCTGCTGCTTTAGATTAGCTCACCTTTCTACGCCGCTCCACAATAACCACCTTTCTGTAATGCTCTACTAGACCTGCCTGTTGGCACTGCTCTCTACAAATTTGTCACTCAGCACGGCTGTATACAAACACGTTAGCCTGTTCTGCCCTATAAAAACCCACCATTCTATACTGCTTTTTACAAATCTATTATCCTGTGGCACTCTAAACAGCCTACGATCATGTTTTGCTCCATGCAAACTAGACATCTTGCAGTTCTTTTGAAAAAAAAATACGCTATCTTGCACGGTTCTTTTTAACTTCGCTATCCTGCTGCACTCCAAACATATCAGCCGGCCATCTTCCCTGCTGCGTTATTATGGAACCCACCTATGCTCTTGCAAAGACGCTCCCCACCGGAGCATTTAAGCGCTATGATTGGCTAGTCATCCAAGCGCCAGGATTAGCCAGCCATTCAGCTCTGGTATTGGAATCCTAGCAATTCACTGCCCCAGAGAGGCCTGTCTTTGCCAGAACATAGGTAGGTTCCATAACAACGCTCCACTGCTCTATAAAAACCTGCCATCTTATGTCACTCATTTCTTGTCTACCATCCTGTCCTGCTCTCTACAAAGCTGCTATCTTCATCCACTCTACACACTCATGCCATCCTGCACCGCTCTGTTCAAACCCACTGTCCTGCATTTCTGTGTGAACACTCTCCATCTCCATCCTGCACTGCTCTGCTCAGACTCCGCCATTTTGCTCCACTCAAGCCATGCCCACTTTTTACACTGCTCCGTAGAAATCCACCTGACTGTGCTGCTCTCTACAGATCTGTCATCCTGTGCTTCTTGTTACAAACACACGACCCTGCATTGCTGTAAACTCCCCCACAATCCTGCTGTGCCGTGTAATCCCACCATCTCACATTACTCTGTACAAACTCGGCATTCTGAAATACTTTATTCAAACCTGCCACCCTACACAAGCTGCCCATCCTACCCTGAACAAGTCAGAACCTCTACCCTGCATTGCTTTGCAAAAATCTGCCCTGCCCTCAATCACGCAAAAACACAGTGGGCTCTAATTTCGTAGACCAGGCGCAGGCGCTGCGCAGGCGTGGCGAATGGGGGGATGCGCCGCACCAACAGGGTGTGTCCAGGCGTATGTTGCAATTTCGTGCCTGGTGTAGCCTGGCGCAAGTACTCGTCTGTCCCGCCTCTGTCCCTCCTTCCAGCGCAAGTTGGCAAAGAAGGCGTGTTTGGGTATAACACAGTCGAGGCAAATATTGCTCATTGGGAAGAGAAACGATGGATAGCGTGTTCCTATTATTACCGCCTGTTGATGCTTAAAATTTTGGGAATAACATGCATGGACAACAATGCAAGATACGTTACACATTTATTTTCAATATGCAATCTTAACTCAGTACGAGATCATAGCAATCAGGCTGTATTCCTTTCCCCCTCTAAAAACGATAAAACCTAAGTGACAATAATGGTAGCATAGTATTAAGCCGCTTGCATACTGGACGCGAAACGAATTTTTCGCTCGACAGATTGCGTTGAAAGCAGTGTCTTGTGTTCGAAAGTCTGACAGGGTTTTAATATATCTCCGTGTCCGACAGTCTATTATTGTTTTTAATTTCCTCAGATCTACTGACTCTTCTTGATATTAAACATGAATGTTTTAATAAGAGGGCTCAGTTCTTCAAGATGAGTACTGAGAATTTCAATGTTTCTGTTTAAGCTCTGCTCAATAAAGTGAGTCGACATTGGCGCGAGACAATGTACAATGCGTCCGTGTCTGACAGCCAAAAAAAAAAAAGGACGATTAGAACAGATTGATAATGAAATAAAGAATAAAAAGAAACATTTTAACAGCAGAAAATCCAACGAACGCTGCGATTAATTTATTTCCGGGTCATCTTCTTTGGATGTTCTGTTGGTTGGTGATGTATATGTATTTTTATTATTTATTCTGTAATAAATCTGTTGTCATATCAATACTTTTATCTTTTGCTGACATGGAGTATTTTGCATTTCGCGTCGGACAGTCTTGATCGTGCATGCGATAATTTATTCACACTGTCAATGGTCATGGAATTGATTCGCTCTCTGATTGCAAGCACTATTTTATCTCTGCTGTGGAAATAAAGCGTAAATCTGTTCGATCCATCTGACTAATTTTCAAAAGAAAGACCGAATAAAGACTGTTGTCTATCTTCAAAGGAATTAAACAGACAAATAAAAAGACCAAGAAAAGTCAATAGCTCTTTGCATTGACTTTGACTGTAATCAGTCGTGCGAAAAATTTGTTTCGCGTCCATTGTGCAAGCGGCTTTACCGAACATAGAATGCAAGCATTATATACGCACTGCCTGATGCCGAGGCAGTTTGTGGTTGGCTGAGAAAGATGTGAAGTTGTTAATTTGCATCATTGATTCAGTTGCGTTGGTCGAGTTCAGTCAGGTCGAGTTTCCAACCGCCATTGACCTGACATCAGGACAATCGATATAGATTCTATAATTTATGTGCTGATTCAGATAGTTACATTAAACAGTGGTTGCTGTAATTATTTACTGTATTGAAATGTGCCTGACATTCTGGAAACCTGCCTGTGAGGTTTCGGTGACGTGTGCGCACTCTGCGCCGGTCAGCCAAATTACCACTGCACAGAAAGTGAACCAGGTTGGAGCTGGCGAGCTTTCTGCGCAACTGCAGCGAAGACTTTTTCTACGAAATTGTCACTGCGTCTTGATTAAAAAGTGACACCTCCCCCTACTACGCCGCCACACCCATCTAGGCGCACGTTCGTCTGGGCACGGTGTTGCACCTCACGAAATTACCACTGCGCGGGCTGCACCGGACGAAATTATCACTGCGTGGGCTGCGCCACGCTACGCCACCTGCGCTGCGCCAAGAAACTAGAGCCCAGTGATGCTGTTATGTGTTCATTAGTAAAACATTCTTCGTGGTTTTAAACACAAGTTTTGAAAATTTCATCAAGTTTTGGGTTGGAAGTAAACAGAGATGAGGTGATTTGCACTGACTTGCTACATTTGAAGGGTAGGGCAAAACAAGGCATATGCCAAAAACTACTTCTGTGAAAATTAACATTTTTGTCTTTCTTAATCACACATTGTCTTCCTGCGTTCATTTAACATATGACTGAAGAAGATAAAAATGTTAATTTTCTCAAAAGTAGTCTTGGGTATTTGTCTTGTTTTGCCCGAAACCCTCATTGCACTCTGTTAATTCCAGAGGAAGAAATTTGTGGTCTGATGATTAGATTTAAATGCCTATGGATACTTCAGTTAGGCTGCAACATATCATTATGTAGTTCCTAAATTCATTGTCTACTTAACGGTGAAAAATCGTCACAATCTCACGACTGTTTAAATACAGCTGTCTGCTGTTAACCTGCAGGTATAAGGACTGCATGTCAGTGGAGAAGGAGGCTTTGTTAAAACGGATGGGAAGCATGGAGAAGGAGCTCCTCGCCCTCAGGAAGAGCACCACAGAAGAAGAAGAAGAAGTCGAGCAGGACGTGTGCAACAACACTCCATCTGAGACTGACACTGAGCACTATGAGAGTGAAAGAACTAAGACTGAAAACTATGGGTAAGAATAAACTGAAACTCATCACCGTGTTTAACTGAATAGGATTCAACTCTGCAGATAAGAATGCATTGATGTTCATTCCTGTGTGAGTACAAACTGTGACTGTTGACTGTAGAAACAGACTGGAACTATCTGTGAGAAGAACAAAGACCAGACACCATGGGCGGGGAGAACTGAGTCCTAATGAAATTACTGTAAGTCTGGGAGTTGCTGCGTTAGTGAGCAAACTGAGGGCCAGGTTCACAAAGAAAATGGTCGCAGTGCCGAGACATTTGCTTTATTGCGACTTATTTGCAGTTCCACATAACCGACTCACTATCAACCAATTGACTAAGACTGGTTATTAATTATGCGGTCGACACAGTTAAATTCCCTCTCTCACAATTTTGTTGTAGAGAACAAACATAAAATGAGTCAGAGACGGCTTGGCATACTAGCATGTCCCATGTACAAGACACTGAAATACAACTCCCAATCAGAAAAAGTTGATCGGTGTGTTAAATTAAAATTAGAACTGAAGGCAGTGATTTGTAAATTATCTTTGACCTGTATTACATTGAAAGCAATACAACAGCGCATTGTTTCATATTTCACTGCGTGAATTTGTTGAGTAAATAAACTCTTATTAAATTTTAGCATTTGAAAATGCCCCTCACATTTGCTATTGAGGACAAGTTGGGACTGCAGGCAGGCTAGTCCAGCACCCTTACTCTCTCTTTAAGCAGCCATGCCTTTGTGATGCTTGCAGAACCTTTATATACAGTATGCTGTTTTCTTTGAACACCCATGTGCATCAGTGGAAAAGGTGTCGTCTTGAATATGTTGCTACAAAATCTCAACGTTCCTTTTAGCATTAATAGTGCCTTCACAGAGGGGCAAAGTTACCCTTACCAAGGGCACTGACTCAACGCCATACCATGGCAGAGCTTTGCTTTTGTGCTTGTTGCTCATAAATGTTGGTATGTTCCTTCTATTCTTTGATCCTGAGCAGATGGCATCAGTTCCTTCAAAAAAAGAGCTGAAATATTATTTCGTTTGACCACAATACACGTCTCTCTTATGTGATGGTCCAGTGTGGATGCCTCTAAACCCAAAGTAATTGACGGTGCTTCAGGACACTGTTAACATACGGCTTCCTTTTTGTACGGTAAAGTTTAAATGGCATTAGTGGATGTAAGTACATATTTTAGTACTTGACAAAGGTTTTCCAACATTTCCTGAGCCAATGTTGTTATATCACTCATAGATAAATGACATATCACTAAATGACTGATCTTCATGCAGTGCCATCTTAGTGGTCAGAGATCACAAGTACTGAGTTTAGGTTCGCAACCTTGCCCTTTGAGCACAGAAATTTCAGATTTTTTAAATATTTTCATTTTGTTATGCACCTCTGAGAGTGAAATATCCAAATCCCTCCCTATCAATCAAATGCCTTTATTGTCATTTACAACGAAAATCCAGAGCACTCTAGTGATACGTAAGAGATCAAAGATGAGAAACAACACACAACAATAAAAACGACACATAAGACGCAGCTTGACATAAATAACAGCAGGAGTTACCTAATAAATAAATGCGCAGCAGTTAATCAATGGTAAAAAAAACAGAAACGATGTATTGCACCACCCCAATATGCATAGTTGATCACGTTACGAGTTGAGCACTTTTATGGCGCTTGGATGAAAACTGCTTATTAGTCTGGAAGTGCAGGCCTGAGTGGACCTGTAGCGCCTCCCAGAAGGCAGCAGTTCAAACAGTTTCCTGGGTGAGAAGAGCGCAGTCTCATCCCGATGCGTCATATGCTGACGCTACCTGACCAAGCGTCTATATACGAAGCAAGAGGTCACTTTTAGCGTCCTCATTTGACGCCCGCTTAAAACGAACCCTAACCCCTAATCCCTAACCCTTAACCCGAACCCTATCCCTAACCGTCAAATAAAAAGGTCAAAAGCCTCCTACTGCATCGTATATCGATGCTTGGTCAGATTGCGTCAACATATGACGAGTCCGGATGAGAATGCGTTGGTGAGAACAGTCCTGGATAATGCCTTTGGCTCTGCGTAGGCATCTGGTGTTGTAGATGTCAGACAGTGAGGGAAGCTTTGTCTTTATAATGTCCTGTGCTGACCTCCGGACTCTCTCTATAGCCTTTTTGTCAGCCATGGTGCTATCTTTCTATTTTTGGTGCTATCTTTCTTTCAGCTACCTTTCTTTGAGGAACATTGGTTTAAACCTTTGGATGATCTTTTTCACAAATTTTTTGGAAAACATCCTTGCTCCTGAAGGACTAGGCCTCGCCCGGACTCTTGTTTTAGGACCAGATCGTGAATGAAATCACCTACTGACACCGGCTGTTTCAAATAACATCAATATTTAAGTTCTTTTTATGTTGTAACTGTCACGTCCTTTTCCCATCCATAACTGTCTTCTCCGCAATCCAGCAGTCAAAAAAAAAAAAGCAGTGCCAGCTTTTTTCTCTTTTCATGAATCGATACTCATTTTAAAATTATTGTCTTGTTATTCAGTGATTATTGTTGCATTCCTCACGTCTTTTCCTTCATGTCTCAGTGTCTTAATTTCCACCTCGTCTCCCTCCTTGTGTTCGCTGCAGGTGGGATTCTGACATTATGGCTGATCTTCATACCGAGTTGGAAAAGTGGCGACGCCGTTATGAAGACCTGCACATTAAATTAGCACAACATCAGGTTAGCCTGTTTACCTGAACCCTAAAGTGAGATATGGGTGCGCCAATCGAAATTTCATTCTGAGTGATGTTTTTTTTTTAAAGGAGGATTACCACGCTTACCTGTTTCGACTTGTATAAACTGCACTGAAGTTCAACAGCACCCACTTTAAGTATTTCCGCAAGATAATTAGTCTTTTCCAGGTAATTGGCGATAATTGCCCGTGATATCCATGATCAAATCCAAAACGGAGCCCGCCATGTTTTGAACTCAAGCTACCGAGACAGAGTTTCAGCCCATGGAAGCACTGAATCGTGACCTGAATGCGGCTGCTGAGAGAGTAAATAAAGCATCCCTGAACAGTGATATGCATTGTGCCATTGTGCGAGTTTATAACCCAACAGTGAATTAAATCCCTGTCCTTTGGGAACGTGTGCATTGTCACACTAGCCATCTTCTGTTTAGTGTGGTTGACACAATCATATGCCTGACAATGCCGCATTTTCAAAGTGATTTTGGATCTCTTCACTGACGAGAAATTCTCATTAAATCGAATGCATCAGCCATGAATCCTGGAAGCGCCAGACCACTGCGCTGACCTCACCATCTCACGCCCGAGAATCAGACGCGACAGGTGCTATGGAAAAATAATGGCGCTGGCCAATGGGCTCAATTAAATTCCATTTTTTTTTGTCAATTAGCCAACTGAGCTATATGAATTCAGTTTAACAAGCAGGAGATTAACAAATTGAAATAACAGGAGGGCAGAAATTTTTTGATGATAGTCCTCCTTTATTGTTTCCATTTTGCATTTCGACTTTCTGATAGGCCTCTATGTAACTCGTATGCTTGGCCATATTATTCCTAGTTCCTACTATTTACATTTTAATAATAATTTATTGGTATTTTCAGCACTACATCCTGTGTTGACATTATTCCCAATGAAAGAGTGTTAAATACCCTCTGATCTCCCAAAAAATTGGGCTGATCTTGCCAAGAGTTCCTTCCTCAAAAAATAGGCTTTTATTTGCCTGTGTGTTATTTAGAAAATTCTTTATGTTACTTACTTGTATAGGCTACCAATTTAGTACCGTTGATGAGAAAATCTACTTGGAATTTATATTTGACTGCAATCATATCAGTAAATTGTGGTTGGAGTCAGACTTGCTTGAAATGGAAAGCGGCCGCATGTAAATACTAGTTTGGCCACTAGGGGAAGTCCTCAAAATTTGACAGGGACTAATTTGAGTGGATAGAACATTCTGGTTTGCTGAATAGCGAGTATGATCAGGCTGACTTTGGAGGAAGTGCAAAACCAGAGCAAGTATTTATAATTTTGCAGATCATGTAACTGTCTTTGTTGGATGGTGGTATGTAGTATGTATGGTTTCCTTGAAAGGTTTTTTTGGTGGATTGATGTACTCTGCCTCATGTTTTTTCTGTGTTATGAGGAGGAGCATGCTGTCGACAGCTTCCGGAAACCTCCCTGAGAGGCCAGGAGGGCACAACCGGAGACGTTAGCTTCAGCCTCGCGTCTGAGACCTGCCGCCCGTATCGAAAATGCCCTCACCCTGCCATCTCTGCTTAATCTCTCTCCCTCTTTGGCTATGCCTCAGTACAACCCGAATCAAATTCAGAAAAAGTTGGGACGTTATAGAATGTGCTCATAAAAACAGGAAGTGGTGAGTTCTAAATGTACTTTGACTTTTATTGCATTGCGCAGTACGAAGACAAGATATTTCATGTTTTGTCTGGTTGACTTAATTTTATTTATAAATATACAAATATCCATTCCTGCCACGCAGGCCTGAAGTCAGTCCAAAAACCGTCTGTATGGGGCAATTTTATGATTCATTATGAATTAAATAATTTGGACGATGATGTAATGTTAAACAGTTGATGTCAGCAGGTGATTGTCAGAATGATTTGGTTCCAAAGCAACATCCAGGCACGGCCCAATCCTTCAGGAGCAAAACATGGGCCGAGGATCGCCCACGCATGCATGAGAAAAACATTAAAAGGCTTTAAAGACAAATGTTCCTCAAAGAAAGATAGGGATAGATTTAGATATTTCAACCATCTGTTTTGAATAACATTATTAAAAGATTCTAGGAATTTGGAGGAATTTCTGTTAATGAAAGGCGAGGGCCCAAGCTGAAGGTGAATATCAGTGAGCTCCCATCACTCAGATGATGCTGCATCAAAAACTGTGTTTAATCGGTTAGTGATATAACCACATGGGGACAGGATTGCTCTGCTAAACCTCTGTCAACTACTACATTACATGATTGCATCCATAAAATGTCAGATAAAACTATTGTCCAAATGGAATCTTGTGCCAACTGTGCCCAGAAGTGCCATCGTCTTTTCAGGGCTAGGAGGCATCTGCGATTGGCTGTAGCACAATGTAACGTGCACTGTGGTCCGACAAGTCCATATTTTCGGTAGTTTTTGGAATAAATGGGTGTTACATGTTCTGGGCTGAAGAGGAAAAGGACCGTCCTGACTGATACTAGCAACAAGTCCAAGAGCCAAGAGGTCTGTCATGGCATGGGTTTGTGTTAGTGCTCTTGGCAAGGGAAACTCGCACTTCTATGGAAGTACTATCAATGCTGAGAAGTAAATTGAGATTTTGGAGCAAAGTATACTGTCGCCAAGACATTTGTTCCTGGGACACCCATACATATTTCAGCAAGACAACGAAAAACCGCATTCTGCACACAAGACAAAGTCATGGCTGCACAAGAAGAGGGTGTGGGCGCTGGACTGGCCTGCCTGCAGTGCCGGCTTGTCCCCAAATAGAGAACAGTTGGCACATCTCAAAATGAAAAATGTGACAATGATTTACAGTTGCATAACACACCTGAATTCTTGTTTGCAGGTAGAGTAAGACAAAATGACACCAGAAGCCTGGGTGTCCTCAGTCCCTCAATGTTAAGTGTTGTGAAAAGGAACGGCATTATTACAAAGGGGTAAATTTTAATTATCCCTGTCTCAAAGTGGAAGGGGGATTTAGGGATGTGTTGTTTTTCTGTGTGTCTCTCCATCACACTTTTTTTCTGGGCCAGACCTTCTAAGCCTTTCAACATCTTTTCATAAAGTCTGATATACCGACCCATAAGGTGCAGATGTGCCTTTTGATGCTTCCATCCGTCCTTCAGTCTGTTTGTCCATCCCTTCATCGCATTCTTTTCCAGGCCAGATCACCAAAACCATGGCAGGGGGATCTGTGTATTTCACACTTGTTTGAAGTAAATTTAACATCAATCCAAAGCAGTACATTTCAGTGGTAAACTTTGCTGCTGACTTTTTCTGAAAAATATTGCAAGAATCAAAACTTGCAATAGAATGTTTATTTTGAAAATCAATTAAATGAATGCGTTAAGACATCAAATAGGGTGCTATTGTACATTTAAAACAATGTAATAAAGGTCAAAAGTGATTTAAAAATTTCTCCTTTCAGTTTTAATTTTAATTCAACGTACCGTCCCAACTTCTTGTGATTTGGGTTGCACCTCCATGTTATTTTCTCCATGTGTCCCTGTATTTTTCCATTTGTTTTCTCTATTTTCCTTCCCCCCCCCCCCCCCCTTTATGAAGCTCCATTTCTTTTCCTTGCTTTATCTCATTTTTATGTCTGCTTTTTGCCTCAAAACGTCTTCATTCCCTTGCAATGGGAGCTCACAAATTTCCAGAGAAAAGAGCACACTGCACCCCTGCCTTTTTCCTTTGCACCTCTCACCAACAGACCATATTTTCACTTATTTATTTTACTAAATGAGTGTAATATGAAATATGATTGTGGAAGAAGGCAGAAACACCCTAAACTACATGAATAAAGAATGAACTTTTTTATTCATAGTATCATCCAATGACTCTGCTTTATCTAATTAGTTTTTTTATTAATTATTTTGGAATTTTTAGCGATCGGTTGGATGAATTCTGTATTAGTTCCGCAGGGGTTTCTGTTTTTTTTTTCCTCAGGAAACTGGGAAGGCTGCAGCTTCAGGAAGTGCGGTAAAGTAGCACTAAAAGGGTAAATGGCGGTTATACCATATATGACCAGGAGAGGACAGTAAGCGGGCTCTAGTTGTGTGTGTGCTGGGTTAAGTATGTACTGTTAGAAAGTGGCCGGTATGTGCGAGTCATTCTGCATCAGCGACCAATCAGGCGGAGATTCAGACTTGGTAATAATAAGGAACAAATATTTTGGGTGTGGTGCACTCTTGCCATCTGGTGAATTAAATTAAATATTTAAATTGAATGCCGTAGTGCACTAAAAAAAAAATAGATGAAATAAAATAAATGAATGAATCAATAAATAAATAAGCTAACACTGAAGTCTAATGCAGTTGTCCCCAAATCCAGTCCTAGGGTCCCACTCGGTATGCAGGTTTTTGTTCTGAACACAGTTGCAATTGTAGGATTTAATTTTGCAGTTAATTTGTTTTACTTAGGTGCATTCATGATTTAGAGCAGTTATTTACCCTCTTCGGTCCTGAGTTGTTGGAAGTATCATGCATGCCATGAAGGACAAAAAAATCCATTTCCACATTCTGATATTGGACACAATGGCATAAAAAGGGGGAGTAATTTTAAGTAATGAAACTGAGGAATTATTTAGCTCCTAACTGGTTAAATCTGGTGTTAAAACTAACTATATAACCATTTCTTTAGCAAGCAAATGACAACAAGTCAAACCGGTTATGTGTCATGTAATTGTGTTCAAGCAAAGTGTTTTGAATGAACTTAAACATTTGTGTTCAGCAAACTAATTTGGAACTTACTGATTTTTTTTTTCAGTTTCTAATTTAATCTGTTTAAAAATATTACCTTAAATTACTTGGAATATTGAAAAAGGATAATATGGTTAAGGTTATTTCTGTCAAAATGTGGCTTAGAAACATATATAACTGCTCTGAACAAGCCCTGAAGTAAGACCAATGAACTGTTCTGTTTTTAAAATAAATTCCATGATTGCAATCGTGGTTAGAATAAAAACTAGGAGACCACTGGTATAAAAAGCAAGGGACCACTGGTATAAAGGACTTGAGTTTCAAGTCCCCGGATTTGGGGCCCACATTGGCTCGTCCGTTTTGCCAACCCTTGGCGGCCATTTTATTTCTCCTTTACAGAAAATGAGATGGTGTTGTGGTTGAGTGTTGCGAAAGCCCAGTTGAATTGTGTGGAATTAAAGTGTTTGAGCGGTCCCAGATGAAGGAGTGCTGTCATTGAACCGGAGCAAATAGTTGCCGCAGTTTACATTCGGCTTTTAAAACCACTATGACAGCCCCTTCTGTGAGTTAAAAAGAGTCCTTCAGAGAAATGAGTTGAGAGGGAGAAAGAAAGAGTGGTGCAATGAGATTCTGACCCGCTGTTGACCTCTCATTCAGGAGTGCTTTTCAAGGCCCTCAGCAGCCGAGTTAACGGTCTTCTCGGTGTTCCTCAAAGGTCAGTATTTGGGCTAATAGCCATGGGCCTTATCAGCGCCAGGGTCCCAAAGTAGAGTGGCCTTGATAGTAGCTCTTTGGGCCTCTTGAGAATTAAAGACAATGATTTCATCTTTCTTTATAAACTGCAAGGCTGAAAAACATTTTATTCTATTCCAGCAATACAGCTGGAAATAACCAGCCTATTAATACTATTTTTCACAGTTTATTTTTTATGATGGGAGTGTGAGAGAAACTGCAAGAGTCTGACAAAAAGTATTTGTTATAAATCCAAGATTTCCAGTCAGAACCAATTTTAAATGATCTGACTGGGAAATAACATTTTCCCACTTGTCTTGGGTGACATTTAGAATATTTCAAGTGAACTGAACTATATTTAAATATCTGAAATCCACCAAGAACAATTGCTATATTTCAGAGCATCCCTGGGGATTTTGCAGCAAATTACCATCAAGTGGATATTGACAGGTTCATTTCTTTTAAGCCAGACTCGGTGTTTGTGTTCGTTTGCTGAGGATTTACAGGTCACACGTTTCATTTTCCAGTGAAATACGAAGCAGCCTTTTCTCAGTTCTGCAGAGGACGATGATCTGAAATTACAGAAAAGAAAATGCTTGTTTGTAGTGGTACCTTTGAACATTTTAAATGTTTTCGAACCCCTGACAATGACCTATTGCTGGTTACTATGCTTCATGTGGAAAGTCAGAGGCAGTCAGTGTTGACTTGTGGGCGAAAGATTTCTGTTATCAGGAAATATCCTCCTCCTCCAGTGTCCTGACCTAGATGCTCACACCGTATGGTTGATAATTGCCCGGCTGTGAAATAGGGAACGCATCTTCACCCAGCATGTCCATCTGTCAGCAGAGCTATTTTCTGCAAATGGGAGATAATTTGTCTTTTAGCTTTTTATCAATCACAGCCTTTTATAAAGCTTATTTAGTCAGGCACTGGTAGCACACAAGCCTTTACCTGCCCCTCTCCTTTCAATCAGAGCACGAGTGCAGAGCCTTTTCTGCTGCTTCCTGTGGTCTAATTTTCATTTCATTCGTCACAGTGCTTCAACAAATTATTTCTTATTTCACAAGTGGTTCGACAAAAAAAAAAAAACAAAAAAAAAAACCACAAAACAAATGTGGGCAACTGGGGCCTTTCTGTGTGGAGTTTGCATGTTCTCCCCGTGTTCGCGTGGCTTTTCTCCGGGTACTCCGGTTTCCCACAGTCCAAAGACATGCATATCAGGCTAAATGGAGACACTAAATTGCCCATTGGTATGAGTGTGAGAGTGAATGGTGTGTGCGCCCTGCGATGGATTGGCAAGCTGTTCAGGGTGGGTCCCTGCCTTTGCCCGTCGTCAGCTGGGATAGGCTCCAGCTCGCCCCGTGACCCTAGTGAGGAATAAGCGGGTATAGAAAATGGATGGATGAATTCCTCAGTCAAGTGGAATTCATATTATTTACTCCTTTGAATTACAAAGTGATATTTTGACACTGAGAAGGGTACTCATGAAATGTTTGCCCAAAACGTCAATTGAATGAGATGCAGTCGATTAACTAATTGTATATGGGCACCTAACAACGTTAAACAGTCAGCAGAGAGAGATGGCTCTATTCATTGAAAACATTACTTTACATCTCCACCAGATGGCCACCTTATACCACAAGTGCGTCGATCTAAACATTTTTTTCTTTGAAAGAACAGGTCTCGTGCAAGTGTTATGCACAGTCAATCCCTGTGTTTACTGATGCCCTGATTGCAGTAGACAACACCTTTTCCAATCGAGAAGCAAAATATTCAAGCTCACCAGCACACTGTGGAGGAATAGAGTAATACAAAAACCTTATGCTGTATTATCTAACTTTAGGAAAGAACTAGTTTTTGGAGATTCAGCGTTCACATTCGATGGCACAGCCGATTTTGCATTCTTGTTTCCTTTAAATTTTTAAATGAGGTTCACATCATTTCTATTGGCTGTCTAAAATATTTCTGCATTTCACTTTATTAACGAGGCTATATGCTTGTATGCATGAGTCTCAATCGATTTCTCTGCTTGTTTAGGTTATTGCTTATAGTTAAGTTTATGGTTTTTGCTCTCCTTAGCCTAAAAAGTTAACTTCATTGGCAGCTGTTGATGTGTTCAACAAACTACAGTTTACTTGAGACATTTGCCTTTGGAAGGTGGAGTTGGCCCCTGAGCTGCGTTTAAAAAGCTCGGCTGTGTTTGTTTTCGGGAGAAAGAACCAGACTGAAACTGCTGCTCTCAGATGATCCTAAAGAAATACATTATACCAGGAAAGAAAATTTAGGTGTTGCGCTCATGTTTGTGTAATGTTATACCAATGCTTTGCTCTTAACTCTGTGCAATGCAGTTGTATTACAAGAGTGATAGGATTTTAAGCTGGAGACCTCTGAGTTCAAAACGGACATACAAACAATTAATTTCATTTTTTTTTAAATTATGTAAAAGTTTTCATCAGTATTCCTTGTTGTCTTAACAGCATGTTAATACTCCCACTATCACACCGTTTAGAGATTATAAGGCTTTAGTTGGGATGTTTTTGGGGGTTTTTGTTATCTTTTGTTTGGCAAAGAAGAGAATAGAGGGGCCTCGGATTGAACGTCAGTCTCACTGTCTCCCCCAGGAATGGTGCCCTCTCTTCCGCTTCAGTTAGCTGTGGCCATAAAACTGCATTCAAAACACAATCGGGAGAATTGCTCTGTACCTGAATACTAATGCACCACCCTTCCCTCTCCACCTCTGGCCTCTGCTTTTCAGCTGAAGTGAAGATTTTCTTGGCCTTTGAAAAAAATAAAATAAATTTGGCTTTTCAAACTTCTCACTGGCTCCAATGCCAGCCAGTAACCCAACTCTCTGCACAGCACTGAGCCAGTTTGTGTTTCCTAGAGACTTGCTTCTCATTCCACGGCATAGTTAGCCAGGAAGAGACCGCATGTAAAGTACGCTTGTCTTTGGCTTTGTGTCTGCAGCACCATGGTGCCATACGGACATGATGCTCTGACACAGAACCAACCCATCTGCTTTCAGTCAGCCGACGGCCTCGTCTCTCCGCTGGGCTCGGCGGCACGGTGAATGCCAGGTGGGAGGGGATGAAGTCCCAGCACAAACAGAGAAGTAATGTCAAACAAAAAAAAAACAGAACAATGTCACAAACACGGGGGCTTGTTTGCTGTGACTCACTTCAGAGAATCCCGTGCTTCGCTCCCAATGAAAAAAAAAAGGCTTCACTGAGTCATCTTGTGGTTTAATTCAGGCTTAGGGCACAGCTAGGAACTTTGGGCCCTCCAAAAGCATATTGCTATGGGCCCCCATGCTACAGGAATTCTCCTTGGCCCTTTCCAGCGAGGCAGCCAATGTTTCTAACATTTACCTCAAAATCCCCCTCCACAGTTTAATCCCAAAGTAATTTCCACAAATCCTGTTCTGTGCTGATCCATCCACTGTCATATCACTTTCACTCAGACTCTCTCCTCTCTTATATTTCCATAGCCTAGACATGTTGGGGGGGAGGGGGAGGGGGGGGGGGGAATGTAAACCAGACTGGTAACTGCATTCATAATGGTGGAATTTTAACCCCATAAACAGTGCCTGCTGTACCCTGATGCAAGACTGCTTTTGACAGTCAGAATGCCACCACAGGACTTCCCTCTCCCAGCTAAATTGCTTCATCGTGTACAACAATGGCTCCACTCAGCTGCAGCCAAGAGCCCTCTGCACGTCCACGCAAGATGGGATCTGATGGATCGGATTTTCCATAGAAAAATAACCCTTTAAAACATCACGATATGAAGATTTAGGAGCAAAAGCATAAACGCTTTAACACATTGAAGACGTTTTCAATGCCTGCTCTTTACAATAAAGTTTCCAATTTCAACTGATGGTTTTTTTTGTTTTGTTTTGTTGTTTTTTGAGTTTACAACTTTTTAACAATGGAAAGATATTATTGGTTCTTATCTTCAGAAATGCATGTATTTCTTGACATTCTTTACATACTTTTGCACCTATTAACTAGAATTTTATTGAAGTGAGTGCATGGGGGAATCAACTCGAGAGTTAACAAAAAATTATACAGTATATATTTCAAAAATTGTAATAAAAAAACATACTGTACATATCTGTCATGCACCTGAAAACCGGGGAAAAGAATGTACCATCATTTTTTACATCCAACTTTTAAATGGCCATATCTTACTGATAATTGGACTTAAGAAACTAGAATTTTGGATTTGGAGATTTAAAACCAGGTCCATGTATTATAACATATAATTATTACAAATTTCATTAATGGTTGGGTCTCTACCGCTGGTCCAATTGACATGGAATGACTAGGGGTCCTGAGAAAAATGGGGTAAGGTTTAGATAGCCACAATCATTAAAAGAGCTGTGTCAGGATTACTGCACATGCTCACAACTTTGAACAGAGAGAATCCGCTCAACTGCAAGTCAAAATGTTGACAGTATTTTTGTTCTTTTTTATTGTTGGCAATGGAAACCTGCTTACATTCTTTGTATCCCTTGGCTAAAGCTTAATATAGCGCTTTGAATCCTCAAATCCCATACAAGGACCTTAATATAAAAATCTTAATGCCGGAGTAACTAAAATATATAAATACAATGCAAAAACAAAACGGATTGGTGAGGATGGAATCAGATTATGACTTGGAACCAAGCACATTCACTTTCTTAGGATATAAGTTCTGAGCATGCTCAGTAATCGTGACACAGCTCCTTTAAGGCAGTGTCATTCCTGTACATTAGGATAGCATAGTTCGGCTGAAAAGATCAAATGAGCTTTCGTTCAGGAACAACAGTTGCATTTGAAAAGGTTTTGAGGCGGGGCTCAAATCCAGTGAAGAAATTGGATGGCTTTGACTGGCTGTGTTACATTATGCCAAACTAAAAAATGCTATACAGTGATTATCTGAAATATTTTTAAACCACAATGATGACAATCTTTCATTTCCTGGTTGGAAAGTAATGCATGTGCACTTTTTCTCTTTTCTTCGCACCTGTTCATAAATTCACGCGAATCTCCATTTCTGTCTCTGACATCTGCCTCAATTTTGAATTCAAACATATAACAAAAAAATGAGAAATATTTAAAATCAAAATATATCCTTTGAAAGACTATCCCACAATCAGTGGTCCTATTTTGCTCTATGGTGCTTTTTCAGTTGTTTTTGGAGTATGACCGTATTTTTTAATTGAAACTAAATACTGACTTAATATTTTAGGTTATTGTTAATCGTTATTGCTCATAGAGTGACCCCGAGTCCTGGTGGCTGCAGGCGTGCCTGTTAGTGAGCTGTGGGGAGATCCACCTGTAATACGACCCAGCGGTCTCTCAGTGGGAGTGAATCTTCTTAGAGTTGGGCATTTCTCCATGCCTGGCTGGAATACAGGCTTTGACCCAAAAAGAATCGCTTCCATGTTCTGACATCTAGAGCCTGGGCTGTGATTACGGAAGAGACTGAAATAATCCGTAACCCTGATATGCACACGCAAGGATGTGCATGCAGAAATAGACACACACACACACACACGTGCGCGCTTGCCAACACTCAGACACACACGCATACACGCATTCACAACCTCTGCTATTCATCATCCAGTCAGCATCTTTTCAGTTTAACTCACAGAAACCTTTCATTATATACTTTTAAACAAAGTAATAAATCAAGTAAAAAGGATGGATGAGGCTAAGCTGAAATAATTCACGCATAATTAAAAACCCTCTTTTTGTTAATTAAGCTGAAACAATACACTAAAAAAAGCTTGCTGTGAAGAGTAGTGATCTCCAGGTCCTCTCACGTTTGCGAAGAGCTTTCGCCCAGAGCACCAAGTACAGAGAGGTGTTGCAGAATATCGGTTGGCCCCTGAGCCCCGCTCTTTTTCCCCCAAACGAGAATATAAAAAGGGACATTTCAAGCTTTTTACGTAGAGTTGGACCTGAGATGAACTGAACACAAAAATATAGCAAATAGAAAAAAAAAAGACCAAAAAAAAAAAAACCTGTCAAAAACGGGGCTGGTTTCAAGTGCGATGCCAATGCTGGTATCGTCACACCGAGGACCTCAGAGTCAGGCCTTGTTACAGTTTAATCTTTTACGACTTTCTCTCCCCCATCTTGTCGCATCGTCCACACTGAGGTCTGCATTATTAAATTTGGCAGGTCGGTGTTTGTTTCAGGCTGAGACTTTCGGCAGGGTAGCCCTGGTCAGGAGTTTAGTTGCGTGTAGGAGCTCACAGCCAGCTGGCGGCCCGCTTGATTGGTGCAAGGCTGCAGCTGAGAGAGCGATGATGATGTAGACGAGCCGCAGTTGGCTGTTCTGGATAAGTAGCCGTGGCAGTTGCTCAGGGGGCGGAGTCAGTGAGAAAAACAGTGAGTCCAAAATACTGAGTTGTGAGTTCTCATTGTCCCAGCACAACCCAGAGTTTCACTGAGATAAACCTGTGTCAGGTTCAACAGTGCTGAGCGCCCAGTGGCAGGAGACAGAATCCAAACCAACAGCTGCTGTTTCCAAACCAAGGAAATGTCCACTCCCCTCCCCAGTCCCATTTCTAAAGCAATAAACAATACAGCATATCACTTACCAGAGGGGCCAGGAGTATGAAAATAATTATTAAAGTGGAAAAAAATTAAACAATGTCTATATTTTCAGCAAAGTGTGAAGTTGAGATGATGGTAAATGAATTCTTAATCAACTAACATGATTTAGTCTATCTGATTTCCAGTTTGTACCCAAAAAAATGAGCTTCCCCATCTTCCTTAAAGGTTTTGGTTTGTGGGTTACTGTGGGGACCTTCTGTTTGTGTCCCAGCGGTCAATGTTGTGAGGTAAATCGTTGTTAGACTGTCCTCAAATTATTATTATTACTTTAATTCAGTCACCCATACATATGGAATACATATACCCGAAACGGCCATGGCAAATTATTAACAGCATCAGGAACTTTCCATTTGGTTTGGCATTCAGCCGAGCCATTGTTTGTCCCACAGCTTTGGCGTACGATGGATCGGAGTAAGATCTCAACTTCGACGAAGTTCTTGAAGTCCGGAAAATTCTTTTTCACAGCACTGGACTGTTACCGTATGTGTCTTCTTTGTTTTTAGATCTACAAATTACTAGAGTACTAGAGTGTTTTGAGTGTGTTTGAGACTCAATAAGTGTCTTCAGCCAATGGTGTCTCCTTTCAGCTGAGAGATAATTTTATAAGTCTATGCTTCATTTTAGGGGCTCCTTCTTAGCAGAAGGTGGGAGGGAGTTGTAAAATCTCCGTAGGAGGGCGTCATTTCTGAGGATTCCCCATTCCCAACTTGACAGAATGATCTGCCTGATCTGAAGAGCCTGTGTGCTGAAACGAGCGGCAAAACACAAATACGAAGTGTCATTTCTCTGTGTGTTCGATTGTTTTAGAATATGATGACGTCCAGTGGAAGCTGCCTTAATCCGAGCTGTGGAGACAGTGTTCTTTTTGCATGATGTGTCCAAAAACTTTTTTTTTTTCCGTATTTGGATACTGTGAAAATATCTGAGTACAGTTCGAAGAGCCTCCCCGACCTTTGAAATTGAACATATAGGACACCATTTTTGATGTAGTGGGGATTGAGAGACCCATATTGCGACAAAGAATTACAATCGGTACATTTTCCAAACTATGTAGTATGTAATTTATAGTCATACCCTTCATAAAGGGTCAGGTCTAGAAAGTGGATACACTCTTTAGAGTGTTCCTTAGATAATTTAATGTACTTATTAGCATTGTTAAGATAATTAAAGGCATTCATCAAATCTTTGTTACTACCACTGTAAAGAAGAAATTTATTATCAATGAATCTGCAAAACATTTTAATGTTGTCATAAAAGGAATTTGTAACCGGGTTAAAGACACATTCAGACTCCCACTGTCCCAAATAGAGCCAAGTGCATTCAGGAGCAAAGCTAGCCTCCATACTGGTCCTTGAACATTTTCTGAACAATTCTAAAAACAGAATAACAGAATTATTCAACCCGCCCTTAGTAACTTACACAAAAAAGCTTGTCGGGGTTGTCAGACCATCTCTATCAGATAGATTATGACTAACAGCTTGAAGGCCATCACTGTGGTCAGTGTTATTTCATAGTGCATCAACATCCATTGTATGCGTAAAGTTTCCATACGGCATCCTCAACTCGGCTCAGTGTATTCAAAAGTGTTATGACTGCATGAAGGTAGCCTATGAATGTATGATTCTATAAACTGCAAAGCTGGTTCTGTGAGAGTCCCATTGGCAACCACAATGAGTCTGTGCAGGGGTTATTTTTTTGTTTATGAATGTTGGGCAATATATTTAAATTGGAAAGTTGAAATATTTGCATGATAGGCCACCTTCTTTCGTGGGTGTTGATCCAACCACATTTTCTCACTCTGTTCTAATGAGCAGTAAGTTCCTCTTTCATATGAGGATGATGATTGGTGCAAAGGTCAGTGTAATATTGGGTGTTTTGCAGTTGATGATGGGCTTCTTAAATGCATTTATCATAATGCCCTAGCACCACAGCCTAAATTTATCGGTTACTTTCATGATAATATCTTATTTTGCCGAAGCTCATATGAGGCTGTCCGTTCATGGACGGTCAGATTGTGTTTGTGCTGGAATGGGAACATTTTATTAAATAATTTTTTAGTATCATAATTCATAATGAACCGTCTTTGCAAAAGCCACCAAACTGGGATTGTTGCTTAAAGGAAAAAAAAGGATTTAGGTAAAAATAATTTGGAGAAAGAGAATACGAGCTGGGGAGTGACGTTACCAGTATTTTGCCCCTGGCAATGCTTTTGTTATGAATATAACCACAGAGGTTGGGATCACCTCGGAAAATTTTTGCCAATAAACACCATTCATCATTGCATTCAGAAATGCAAGTGTAAACTGTACTATGCACCAAGGAAGCCATATACCAAAAATGTTTGGAAATTAACATGTTTTATCTGAGTCCAATCTCATCTGAAATAATAATAATGCATCAGTTTTATATAGCGCTTTTCAGGGCAATCAAAGACGCTTCACAATGGATACATTATTCCTTCACTCACACAGTCACGCTATGATGGTGGTAAACTACGTTTTTGTAGCCACAGCTGCCCTGGGGCAGACTGACGGAAGCGTGGCTGCCAGTATGCACCTACGGCCCCTCCGACCACCACCAAACATTTGCACACAGCCATACCAGAGTGTTCCTATATTGCATGTTTTGTGGGTGGGGGAAACCGGAGTATCTGGAGGAAACCCAAACATACACATAGTAAACGCTCACAAACTTCAAGACCTTGTTGCTGTGAGGCAGTATTGCTAACCACTGTGCCACCGAGCCGCCAAAAAATAGACTCAAAGAGACGAAATAGACTGATGCACAGAAGAGATGCACTGTTGGAACGGATAACTTGCAAATTGTTTATAGTAATAACTGACGTTAACTGGCCAAAGCAGAAAACAATCCTTCCGGTCCTTGCCAAAGTATGCTTCAAAAGCCAGCTTCTGTCATGGTATGCGGGTGTGTAAAGGGCATTATGACATGGGAACTTGAACATCTGTGTGGATACCTTTAACGCTGAAGCACATACATGCATTTTGGAGCAACATTTGCTGCCTTCTAGAAGACTACTTTTCAGCGATGCTTCTACTGATTTCAAGAAGACAACAGCAAGCCATATACTGCTGTAATTACAATGACATGGCTGTCTAACTGTAGCTGCAAGACTGCCCTACCTTCAGTCCAGACCTGTCTCCTGTTGAAAATATGCAGAGTTGTAAGAAGAGCGAAATAAGACAATGAAAAGCCTGGGCGTCCCGGCAGCTGAAGATGCATACAAAGGAGTAATATGAGAAAAATCCTTCAAAACTGGAGCTCGGGGCTCTGGTTGTCCTCAGTTCCCCAAGCGATTACTTGGAGGGCCGTTGAAAGAAAAGATGATGTAACACAATAAAACACACCCTGTCCCAAATGTTCCAGAATGTGTAGCAGACATTAAATTTGGGAAAAGGTTTTATTTAAAAAGTAAAAAAACAGACCAGGGAAAACATTAAAATGTCTCTGTACTGTTTTCAATTTAACGTAGGTTAAGGATGATTTACGAAACAATGTCTCCTTCTTTATTTTCCTTTTTCTATATTGTCCCAACTTTTCTGGAAATGCGGTCGTATATACAACATAACATATCATACTTTTAACTGCACGTGAATTATTTGACTGTGGACCTTAAACTGGAGTTTGCAGCTAAATCAAGTAAAAATGAGGCTTCGCCATAAACTTGGAGCTCACTGTAAATTGTGTGCTGTACCAGCAGCCACAGCCACTATTCATTGTCAGAATCGGTTTGTGATGCTTTGCCAGTATCCCAGAGCATTGATATTTTTGCATTTGAGTTATTTTTGCTGGGTTTGGTAACTATTGTTATTTCCAGCCACTGTCTAACTGTGCTCTCCCGCCGGAGGTCACCGCGCAGGCAGAAAGACTGGCTCTCTGTTCAATGCCTATCCATCAATTTCAAACAAAGAGAAAACAGAATATGCCTCCTTGTGTATTGCTATTGTTTTGTTTCCTTGGTGACTATACACACTATAACTTTCGGTAACACGGCTTTGAGAAATGGGGCTTCAGATGGATCCACTTTATGCCAAATTTAACAACGTGCCCATTCCTCTGAGCTGGTCTGGTATACAATAATCATTTTCCTCTTTCTTTTTTTAACGCTATTTGAGTATATTATTAACTCACTCAAATTAATACAGATCACATTTCTGCCATTCATCGTCAATGGCAGTCATGACTTTGCAACAAAATGGCCCCAGATCCAAAATATTGAGGAAGTTGAGTATGTAAAGAAAGCAAAATAAACTGCCCAGAGAATCAGAACATAAACAAAAAAAAAAAAAAGCTCAGCAGCTGGGTTGGCTCCATTTGTGGTGCGGAGTGGCCACCACATGGTTAAATCGCATCCAACTGTGTTGCTGCTGACTGTGGCGAGCAGTCTCTAGGGAACAGTGCATAACTGGCTTTGCGCTGCTCAAGGATACGGGACTGATACCGTCAGATCGCGTTACTGTTGTTGCTCACACAAGCACATCCTTCTGACCATTTGGGCCTTGCCAGTTATGCCCTAAACAAGCACCGGTTTGGGTTTCCCCCACCTTTGTTCTGCGTATGTGAGGTGTGCACCTTGGAGTGACCGCCTGCACTCACCCGAAATAAAGTCGCATATGAGCGTGTTTGTACATAGTTTTCTAATTGGACATTCCTGATTCAGGTGAACTTGGAGATGCTGAATTTATAAAAAAAAAATAAATGCAATCTCTAAGTTTTTGTATTGACTATGAAAAAAAATCATTAAAGCCGTGAAAGATACTGAAACAATTTTACAAAGCTATTGGGTCTCACAATTTTTTTTTTTCTTCGCTCTTAGGACGGAGAAAAGAGTAGCAGCACAATGTTTGGGCCCATAATTTTGGTCACCGTTCTGCCACTTCATATAAACAATGCTGCTTAGTGCTTTTCAACATGGGATGACATTTAGAAAGTTCTGGAAAGGCTTCCGGGGAACAAAACATGGTTTTCATTACTGCAGCAAACACAGTGGAACTTTTGCATTGCATACAATTCTGAATTTAACAACCTAGGTCAAAAGTGTGGAGGTTTTTCTTTTTTCTGCTGAATCTGGTACTACCATGACTTGACAAAAGCCACTCCTTTAGAAATCAACACACCTACAAAGAGGAAATCTTGTAGACCATGAAACATCATCCACTACCAAGTGCGAACCGTGAACGAATGAACGGATTTTGTGCTATTATCATTCGGCATGATTATCATCAGGCAATGGCACTCATGACGAAGGTCACTCCAATGTCCTAACTAAATTCCCAATCTGGCCCTACTAACCTACAACCTTATCATCCCCAGAAATAACCGCTTAAACCGCTTAAATGTTTTTCCTCAAGTAGGTTCAGAGTGAGAAAAAAAAAACTTTTTTTTTTCATATGGTAGAACAATGTCTCATGCATATTCTGTATCAGCAGGTTGCAGCACTTCACAGGAACTACATCTCAGTTATCCTGATGGAAATATTCAAACTCATTTTTGAGGGCTGCAGCATTACATCAAATGGAAAAAATCTAGATCTCGCACATCATTTTATACACATTTTCCTATAATTCAGCAGGACATATTGCGGACTGGTGGAAACCCTGGGATCTCCAACAGAATATAAAAAAGTCTCGAAGGTTCAACGAGCTTAAATACAGCAGCTGTATTCGATGAACCCATATATGGGTCCCTATAGGTTTTGCGAGGTTAATTGGCACAATAAAATTCTCTCTCTCTCTTCCTGCAGGTGATGAGCTATGAGCTTTCTGGCACAAAATGGCCGCTGTGCATGACCCAGGAGGACGCTTCACTTTGATAGTTATTCAAACGAGTTTCCCCCTCATCGCTGTAAAGCACTCGGATTCACCCCAGTCTGCTGAGAAAAGCTCTACGTAATGGGATCAATCTGCCTATCGCAAACTATAAAGCTAAAATTCTGGTAGAGTTTGACCCCTTTTTTTGCAGTCTTTCGCTGTTTCTTTGCCTGCCCTGACCTGAGTGATCTGGACTGAAAAATCTCCCACCATCAAAGTCAAGCCCAAAAAAAAAATCTTTATATCCGCCAGTCTTAAGCCTGGAGCCGATCCTGCGTGTGGTGTTGTGTGTGTGTGTGTGTGTGTGCGTGTGCGCGTGTATTTTTGTCTGCAGATAATCTTGGAACATACTGGGCCTATCTCCCCAAAATCTTTTATGCATAGCTCTGACTGTGTGATGAAGAGCCTCTCGTGTGTGCAGTGGTTTAAAATCTGTGGGAAACGTCTGTTCTCACTATTTCTGCTCTTTCTCCTCATTCATTGTGCAGTTCGCTCGACCAGGCGCTGTGCTCCGATTGTGGGTGAAAAAATCCAGGACTGTCAACAGGTGGAGGTTATGATAGGTCAAATAGCCTGATGCTGAATTAATATTGGGTCCATTACAGACACTAAGCAGTTAGTTTCAGGCCACTAACCGCACTCTAGCCGAGACTAGCTCATAAACTGGAAGTGAGTTTGACAGAGCCTGTTGATAATGTTCGCTGGTTCACTGCTGTGTTGCTAATCGACATACCAGTCTAATGATCTACTTTTAGTGAGTAACACAGATCGGTAGCCTGAGAGATCCACATTTGGTGGTTATAATTGACATTTAAGTGTATGACAAATATTTCCATGCATTTTTTATATCGCCACATATTGAACCCTTTAACTGCCTCAACTTTATGGTAGAGCACATTTTGAATAACTGTATCTAATATGAAGATGTGTTGAACTCAACTCAACCCAACCTGATTGAGCCATCTGTAATATTTGGTTGAGGTATGTTTTGCTGAAGACATCCAATCAGTTAAGGTCAACACACATATTTCAGTTTGATACAGCTACTCAAAATGTGCTCTCCCTGAAGTTTGAGCTGGCAGATGAAAGGCTACCATACACGAAACATGGACATTTTATATATTTCTGTGCCAAATTTCAATTTTTTTCAATATGCAAAAATATTCTGCACATGTAATTTCTCGGTGTTGAGTTGGCGACAAAGAAGAACCACCATTATAGGTGCGTTGAAAGATTTATGCTTTCAAGATTTGCGTGTGCACCTGCACTTAAAAGTTCCATGCAAACTTTCTAGTTTTTTTTTTTTTTTAAATCACTTGCCAGCGTAGACCTGGATGGGATCATGCAGTTGATCGTTCTTTGGTGTGCATTTATGACAGTGTGCTCCAGGACTTCTCGTGATTGCAGTGATTTGTAATTTCTGAACAACTGATGTAACTGACTGTTCTGTTTTATACTGGCAGTGACTGCTGACTCCTTAGGCCTCTAAACCAGCTGGTAGAGGCCGCAAGTAATCAACTACTTACCTGAATTTTTGCTCCATATATTGACAAAATGTCATTTCTGCTTTGCAGCACAGTTATTGCGTTTCAAAACCCTACTTCCGTCTAACTGATAAGTAATATCAATCAACGATAACACCCTCGTCAACCTGCCAGTAGGTACAACAGGGCCCTCCTGACCCGTAACTCTGGCGCTAATATTAGATGACGACGCCAATCTAATCACCTGATAACATTCGAATTGTTGCATATCGGCAACGAAAACTTGCGCAAATTTAGTAAAATCTGAAGGCAGTAGTAATGCTTTACAATTCATTTCTGGAAGTGTGGTCACATGATAACAGCATACAAGATGGCGGCAGCCCCTGCCTAACCCAAATAACGAAGATAACGAGTGTGTGAGATTTGGGGCAGGGCACCAGACTACGTTTTATATGGCCAAACGATCACGCAGGAGCCAGAGTTTTAAAAAAAATCTTCACCTTAGAAGGTATTTTAAAAAAAAATCTCGGTTTTAGTTACCTAAAATGCTATTTGCGTTCGTACAAGAAGCCCGAACGCAAAGATGAAAATATGTTTTCAAAAATACCCGTGTACATGTGGACAGGGTCTTAGACTCTCTCTCTGAAATTTTAATTTAAATCAAAATTGAAATGGATTTACTAAAGGCCTGAATCAAAATCACATTACAGTTGCCACGCAATATGTTAATAAAACTAAAAGCACTCAGAGAGTGGAGACCTCCGCCGAGGCAGCACAGTAGAAATCTTGCATCCCATTGTTTGGCCGATCGTGGTCGAAATCAATAGGGTCCATCCCTGATGTAATAGCGACCCACCCAGGAAATTGCAGAGATATCTGTTAATTAGTTTTGAGTTATCTTGTGCACAATCAGACAGACAGGCAAACCAATGCTGGCAAAAACCTATCCTCCTTGGTGGAGGTAAATATGCAGGAAGAAGAAAATCATTGTCTAAATAATACTGAATGCAAACTTAATAACTATTCATTAATGATAATGCATTAATATGGAATGGCGTCATGGATTTTCTGGAATTGATCAGTTCAAATTAATGTCTTCAGCGCAGATTCACGGCATGGCTGAAGATGATTCATTTCTCCCGGAGCTTCAGAAGCGCGAGCAGAGCTGTGCTGTGGTTTTTTTAACAAGACCCGCGTGGCCTGTGAGAGACGCCCGAAGGGAGAGGGTGGTGTCCTCTGGGCTGAAATCTCGTCCAGCTTCGAGAGGTGGGGCGTACTGCGAAATGGCCGAGATGAACTTTGTCTTTTCGGGGAGCCAAGTGCCAGGCGCCACCATTTGTTCCTCTCAAAACAATTGGGCCAACTTATTACAGAGGATGGAGAACAGATAAGTAACTGAAAATGCAATGGTTGACAGCTCAGTGTTGACCTTCCATTGAATGCATTTTGTCTAATCTGGAGATTAGTATATACGTCTTTGACACAAGTAATTTGCAGCCAAAATCTTTGCTGTCATGAAAAGAATTAAAAAAAAAAAAACAGCTGTTTCCATTCACAGACTATATTAACTATACTGTGCAAGAAGTTGCATCATCACACCACTAAGCACGACGCTCAGAAACGAAACCCAAAGAAATAGGCACTCATTGGGACAGCAAATTGAAGAAAGCGGTCTACCTACAGGGCACACGACGCTCCTGTAGGCCGCATCCCTCCACTACTACTACACATGACAAATTCCAGTACCGCTCACTGCCGGGTTACAGGGGATCTCTGCACCGTCTGTTTGGCTGGAGGAAGTTAACGGTGCTGCGTCACCTCATCAGGGTGCTAATGAAAACAAATTTCTTTCTTTCACTTGAGGGACAACAAAACATTAAAAAAAAAAAAAAAGCGATGTCCAAGAAAATAATGGCAATGAATGCATCATTTCTGTCACTTCTGGTGATGTGTTTCCTTTCGTTGAATGTAGCATGAGCGCATTCTGCAGTCCTGCTCCTGGTGAGAGCTTATGGAGGTTTCATCACAGCAACGAAAATGACAGGCCTCGGACTCGGGACTCAATTGCAGATGGGGCATCAGTTTCACAGGCTGTATTGAAAATAAGCTTGTAGTTAGACGGTAAACAGTTCCCTTGTAGACAGTGAGATTGTGCTGCAAGAGTGATAAGCAAAATAACTATTGACACACAGGCAATGGGTTGAAATAAAAAAAGGGAAGAATATGTAAATTAAGGACAGGCAGGTAATCGTGACCAATAACCAAACAGACACTGAGAGTATTCCCAACTAAAAAAAAAGCAAAAGACAGAGAATCAAACCCGAGTACTCACACTGGGAATACAAAGGCTCATACATAACCAGCAGGATCACACTGAGAAAGACTTGCATTGAACCGAGGGAAACAGAGAACTAATAAAGCAAACAAATTACAGGGAAAACTCAAAACAGGTGCTTGGCAAACAGGGAGGCGTGACCAGGGGCGTGGTTACAAACAAGGCAATGAGCGAGTTAATTAACACAAGGAGTGGGGAGGGCAAGCGAGGAGCAGGAATTTAAATAAAGACACTTGGAAACTGAAAAAGGAAGAGAAATAATGACAACAAGGAGAAAATATTCAAAAAATTTCAAATAAAGATATAAAACAAATAAACAGATTATTGAATATTAAAGACCTCTAAAGAGTGGACTTATAAGGCAAATTTCCTTGGGGAGCAGAAATAGTTACTAAAACAAGCAGCAACCCCCCTCACCTGGTACGCTCACAAATACGCCTGCCAAACATTATTCCCCACCCTCTGTTGCAGTATGCGGAGAGTATCTTGGATCCTTTGTGCTTTTTCAAAATGATTTGTTGATCATGACAAATGAGGCTTATAACAACATGATAAAGTATACGTCGGTTAATGACCTCATGCACACATGGCTAGCATAACACATCACAGAAACCGAGTCGAAACTGCCGTGCGCGTGTGTGTACTTTTCTCATATTCATCTGCGTTAATGTTTATGTCTAGACAGTGTTAGCACTGGAGCTACTCCTCATACATTCGCATGTATTCACAGAGCTTCATTCCCACACAAATCCCAGAAAATTGTCCTTTGCGGTGATCTGCCAAAATAAAAAAAGAGGAACGTGGGCTGGTCATTACTCAGGGATTCTGAGATTTCATCAAATCCCCTTGCGGTGTCAAATTCATTCAGAGCATGAGTAAGATCCCGTTGGTTATAATTGATACAGTAGCAATCAAAGTTAGGTTGAGAATTACCGGCAGAATTAAATTTCTCAGTCTTGGCGTGGGAAGACGCCTTGTCGTAGTACTTTCTGTCAGCTGTGTGTCCGGCTGCTTTGACGCACTAGGGCGTTTGAGCCGAACGCAGTCCAAGCAAAGCAAATATATAAGGCCTGGAGAACCGGTGCTGGCTGAATCACATAAACATTTCATTTGTGCGGATATATTCTGTTGAAGCCCGTCGGCCCAAAATTTAATCTCCTGAAGTCATTGCGGGAAGCAGTTAGCAGTCTCCCATGACCAGTCCGCTTGTGGACCAGTCTGACCAGGTGCAGTCTGGGATTGGGTTTTGAGTTTTCATTTAGAAAACAGGTGCGCTCGGGTAATGGGCGGATCCACCTAACAGTAAACATAAACCTGGGATTTGCGGTCAGGGGTGGAGAGGAAACCGTAAGAGGTTGCAGCCTGCAGCCACAACTATCAAAATATTGGTGTATCCATCCCTTATACTCAGTCTGCAGCCACATTTTTGGCATAGCATGAATGTTTATTGTTAAATCAACTGCAGCTTGATGCAGCGAGGTGTATGGCTTGGACGGCTCTTGGTAGGACATACCAGCAAAGGGAGTGATGCTCTCTGCCTTTCCATCTGTTTCTTCGAGGGGACGGTTTTTTCGCCAGTACGCAGAAAGTCATCCATGTGGTCACGTGAAAACCTGCATTCCAGACGTATGATAATGTTGTGAATATTATCAATAGGACAAACTTTGCCAGGCGGCGTACAGGCGATCTTGCGCTTTTTCATTTTCTTGGACTGTACCTTCATACCAAATGCAGATTTAAACAAGCAGCAACTGAACATTTCTGTAAAGTAAATATCGAAGATACAGGAAGGCACCCTTTTGCTAATACACTCGAGTTGCTAAAAATTCAAGACAGGATTCTGGGGACACGATCATATTCCAGTGAATGTTTGTAAAACCATCATGCTTTGCAGGGTCCAGCCAGATGATAACTAAACACAAAACATAACAAGAAACATGAAGATCAGTCAGATTCCCACTTGCTTGTGTAAATTCTATGCTGCCATCCGAGAGTAAAAGTTGAGGTATAACTGCATTTCCAACGACATTTTGAGAAGGCTTTGTCTGAGTTTTTCAAATGCAAGCAGACAAACATTGATGAGCATGCCACTATCCCAGATCCTGTGTGTACCACTGCTATGCCCTAGGCCTTGTCTGCAAACCACGATGCACTTCAATGTCAAACTATTGCTATTTGACCAGCAGCAGTGTGGCAAGATGTGCCTACCTGCCATTCTCCCCCTACAAGCCACACTACAGGGCAAAAACAAAATTTTACTCAGAATTTTAATATTGTATTCAGACTTAAAACACTTAAAACTATAAATAAAAATAATCTCTTTTCAGTCCCCCGCCATCGAATGGGCTGCATGG
This sequence comes from Gymnothorax reevesii, assembly GCA_029721435.1. Lineage (NCBI taxonomy): Eukaryota > Metazoa > Chordata > Actinopteri > Anguilliformes > Muraenidae > Gymnothorax > Gymnothorax reevesii. The sequence continues at coordinate 109,348,596 of CM056579.1, forward strand.
CCAAGGATGGCCATGTCCGTCCTTGCGTGCGTGCGTGCCAGCATGTGTCCGTCTGGATCCATTTTTCTGAAGCTATAAGCAGCAGCTTTACCATTTTAAACCAACTCTATGACCATTGCTAAAGCCTCATATCTGTTGCCTTTCTTGTGACCCTTGACCTTTGACCATTGAATGATTACTTCAGTCATCGTTTTTTGTTTCAGGACCACATTTCTGACACTGTTGACGATGATATTCCGAACTTGTTTGTGTAGTTTGGCCTTATCTTCTATTTGTGCCTTTTGTATGTTTTTTTGACCTGAGACCCATGACCTTTTCCCGATGACCCTGGCCTTTTTGTGCAAGTTTCAACTTGATAAAGATAATCTGATCTTAATATATAGCCCATCAAAATCTATTATGTTCAAGTAAAGGAAACCAATACAAATATGAAAATCAACCTTGGAGATCTATGGGATATTTTATGTGACCAATGACTTGTGACCTTGACCTCAGTTTTGTTTCTGGAGAATATCTTTCGAAGCACTTAGTGCAGCCTTTCAAAATCGTCTGTTTGTCCTCAGCCACCTGATGGGTTGGGCAGGGGACCATTAATTTAGGCCCGGTCTGTCCATCCATCGGTCTGTGTGTGTGCATTTGACCTTTGGGGGGGGGTGGGTCTGTCGCAGTATCGGATTGGCTTGTTCTGAAATCTTTCTATTTTTGTGCTCACCGCATGAGAAAATTTGAAAATAATGTACTAATGAAGTCATGTATTGTATAATGTACGACAATGTATTGCTGCTGCTTTGAAAGAGTAATTCAAATGGTGCATGAATGTATCTATTTTATTTATTTTTTTTGCAATAATGGAATTGAAAAGGGATTGTTTTGGTGCTGTTACTCCACAAACAAAATAATTATCACTCAGAGGCAATCAAGTGAAAAAATACTATCTGGTCTCAATAACAAGAGTCATGCTCCTGAAAAAAGACACTTCAGGCAAGGGGCAGTTGCAGCAACCGTCCTAAGTGCTGTCGTAAAGTTATGCACGAAAATGGGTTGACTTACGACAAGCCTTGTCCTAAATGTTGTGTCGTTAAGACAAATTGGTGCAATAGCTATCAACGGCGAAAAGAGCCCATGCAAGTCAGGACACGGAATTACGACAGAAACCTATGTGTGGTGGGAGGTGACTTAAGTGTGCTGCGATCTTAAAATAAATCTCTTTCTTTTTAATTTATATGTAATAATCTCCTAAAATTGCTACAGTGAGACCACTTCAAGTATGTACATTAAGAAATTGCACGGAACTGTCTACATATTCCACAGCAGTAAGTAGTCATGCTCTTAAAAAAAAATGTGGCTTAGCATAGCCACATCCCAACTCTAAATTTCATCTCTCATCTCTTGTAGCATTTTTGGGAGATCATTACAAATTAATTAAACATAAAGAGATTCAATTTAAGATCGCCGTGGATTTTAGGCATATAAAAAATACATAAGGTAGAAAACATTCTGTATAACAAAAGAAACCTGATAGTGAGATATAAATTACCACAATTGGGCGAAATGGCCAAGTGCAAGCCCACAAAACATTGTGCAATCACATTCTTGCAATACTGTACCGTTCTATGGCCATTTAATGTTCAAAGTGCGATAATCAAACATGCTATCTTAATAAATTGGAGTATCTACTCATTCAACTTATTAGATCAGCAAATCTGCTGTTTGATTACTGATTGATCAAAGTAAATGGGGACGGGCTTAGAGTAACCGAATCGGTTAAACAGAGACGATTTTGTAGCTCTTTGCTTAGCTCCATTCAGTAGGCTACGTCGCCGAAAAACACTGATTTCACACGCCCTCTGATTTTGTCACTTTCTGGGTCATTCATTCAAGACTGCAACAGGATGCTGTTTTTTTTTTGTGCTATACTTCAGAGAAAAACTACCTCTGCTTTTGTGTGTGCTATATGTAGCTGTCTTAGTTCCGTTCATTCTATAATACTAATGTTTATTTATATATAATTGTATTTGTATATATAAACTGCTCATGCATGCATGCATACATTACACCATCCAAAATTGACTATTAGCCACTCAGATTTGACCTTCCTAAAGTTGGAGACTCCAGTCAGGACTTCACGGCCAGGGATGTTTGTTCTAAGACATATCTTAAGATACGGATTTTACGACACGCATAAGACTTTTTGGTGAAACGGCAGTTACGACATGTCTCAGCGCTGTCCTAAGTTTTCTGTCTTACGACAAGCACTTACGATGCGTTTGGTGCAACCGGGCCAAGGCGCTTTGCAAGAAACGAATGTCTCCAAGAACTGCTAGAAATGTGCTCGGCCTGCTGGGATTGCTCTTTTGCCATTGAACTGATGTACTCAGTTTATACTTAGGAGGGAGGCAATAGTGATTTTTCGCCCCTGATCAGCCGGGAGAAATCCCTCAGATATCACTGCGGAAGAATTCATTCATTTTCAGCCTGAATCTCACGGAGGCCACTGGCACTCAAATATGTACATCCACTGCAAAATGCTAATTCACCACTCTGGTACCTAGCATCTCTCTTCGACCTCTCATTCACTCTGTATGCTCTGTACGGTGCACACCAGGATAATTTCAATGTAAAACATTTCCATATTGTCTGAAAAAAACTTCACGATTGGTTTACTCTTCATTGTGGTTGCATGTAGTTGTGCATTCATGTTGGTAGGATTTTCACTGAATTTCAGCATTTAATTCTAATTAAGTAATGTCAGTGCTCATTGCAGGAATAAAATGTCTTGTCACTTACCAGTAAAGGGGATGCATTAACCTGAGTCTTCTCATCTCCTAATGCTGGATCTTTCCCCGATAGTAGAATTTACCCAAGCAAACTTCTCTTCAACAACAGACTACGGCTCAATTTTTTAAATGCTGTTCACAAATTCTTGTTTCACTTTATTTCACAGGTCTAGGGAAGTGCAGTTTATTGACAGCACTTCCATAATTCTGACTTTGATTCTAAGCTCTAGTGGTGTTTTGCTAACCGTAGAAAATATTAACTTAACTTTCATGGGTTGCTTGGTCAAAAATCATCTCCTGAGTTCATTAAATCATTGTGAAGTATTGCGCAATAAATTTGAGTTTAATACAGCAAATCCCTTCTCTAAAATTTATTTGATAAATATAATTCAATGTGTTGGTGTATAAATTTCTAAACTATGGTTTTTGTTCAGAACATATGTTTTGAAAAATGATTTTTTGTTGGGGTTAGCAAGGAATAAAACATTGGACTGAATGACATGACACTGAGAGGAAAAATCAGTCCCGTGTGATGTGAAGTTTAGTTGACTGAGGTTTTGTTTTTGATTGCTGAACCATCCTGGCTTTAATTCACCATGTTCACACCGCAGATCTGTAATTTCTCTTGCTATAACTGGACTGGATATGTCAGTAAAATGTTTATAACCACTCAAGAAATCGGGCTCAAGAGGTTTGACAACAGCGAGACCTCTCCTCACACAGAGCGAGCCAAGGCCGCAAACAACACCTTAAATTTCTCCATTAAAAATAGTTCCAGTGCCATTATTATCATACCGCTCCCAGTATTATTGTACTGCTCTCCATAGACTCATCATTAGGTCTTCTCTGGTGAAATTTCAACCTGAGGACAGCCTGGGTGTGTGGGAAAAATACAGATGGCTCAAACTGCATCCATCTTGCCATACTACACCCATTTGTTACTGTTCCATCAGTTAATAAATAGCTATTCAATTCCATTTCAGGGGAAAAAAAAAACTCATAAAAGAGGGAACTTGCCCCTCTTATTCTCTCTTCAATTTTTAAACAATGAATCGTAAAAATTCCAGAGAGGAATGCTGAGGGCTCTTTTGCTGCTCATGACTCTTATTCTAAAATTGCTCCTGAACCTATTCCTAGGTGGCTAATATTACTGGTCCAGATCGTTAGCATGGAGAAACATATTTTCTTTTCTTTATTCAGAAAAGTCCTCCTCATATGGATGGGTATTCTTTTGGCTGAGTAGCATTCCCTCAGAAAGATTCTTGTGGTCATGCAGGAACATTTTTCTCTAAAATCTGCCAGTCCCTGATAAGTTGCAGTTTTTCAAACTTGTATTGACTTTTTCCTAGATTGGGAACATACCTCTCCTCAGGAATGGCTAGCTTGGATCCCCCAAACTCCTGAGCCATGATCTGTTCAGCCGGGAGTGTGCTTCCTGCTGCACCAGCACTCTTGTTTCAAGGCCATGTTCTGTCTGCTAGTGTAATCAGAGCAAAGACAGCTCATGAAATATACCAGGGGAAAGGAGAGTAACTGCTGTCTGAATAGACAAGATTCCCTCCCAGCCGTTTCTGTGCTCCTTAAGTTTATAGGTCAGCCCACGGTTTGAACAGTGCTCCTGTCAACAAAACTGTCTCTGAGCCTCAGCCTTCATTGGTATTGTAACATATACCCCAGTATAGTTACTTCCAGTAGATAGTGCAGCTCTTCTCCTCTAAACTCATAGAACTCATCATACAGCATGTAAAGAGAGGGATACTTTTCACTTTAAATGATATTTTCATCTGAAAACATTTTTGGGAGCGAAGGCTCTCTGTGGCCCTGCCTGAACCAGACCACCAAACTGAGTAGTTTATGCACTCTGTCTCAGCTGATTTTGGATGCAACACAGCTAGTGACCTAAGTGAAATTTGGAGAGAAAAAAAACATGGCTTTCCAACTCTGAAATCTACACAGCTCAGGGCTGTTCATATTTTGTTATCCCGAGAACAGTACTGACATTTTTGTTTTGTGCCATCATGCAGTCATTAGAAAATTCAGATTTATTTCTTTATTTAAAACGAGTGCTGACAGAGGACCAGGCTGTCACAGCACTTCGCAATTACAACTTGTAAGTTCCCATTGACTCATTGCACAGCTATATTAATATATAGGCTGAATTTGTCTGCAGCATTTACAGTATTTTTATTCTTTGCCCATATAAGCTTCTGGTCCACTGCAATGGTGTGTAAGGTAGACACAAGTTTTTTCTGTCATAAAATCCGGCGTGAAATGTAATGCAATTCTCATGGAGAGAAACCCCCCCCCCCCATGGAGTTTTTTGTGAGTGGTGCATTCCCACGGTCCAGTAGGCTGATATTTACCTGCGCAGCCTCCAGAGGTGATTGTAGCTTCTCTGCACCAATCATCAATTAACCAATCAGAAGCAAAGCATCAGAAGATGCCACTTTAAAAGAACCTGCCTCAAAGCTGTCATCTGGGAGCTGCTTGTAAATGGTTTCACTTGTTGCCGCAGTGGGTGGAGCTCTTGTTGTGTTACAACATGTAACTATTCTGATTTCTCTTTGTTCTCATGGTTGCATGAATTTCTGCGGTAACACTTTATAATGAGTACACATAACTAAGTGTTAGTTAAGCATTGATAAAAACTGAATTCATCATGTATAAAGCATTGTTGTCATCTTAATACTCATTAGTATGTAGTTTATAAACAGTTGTAAATGTCTTACTCAACTCATCATTAATAAGAATGTTAGTTATGGATTGGTATAATCAGTTATTTTTTTCTCTTCATTAGTAAGCTCATCAATAACATGCTTAATTATCACATTTTCAAACTTTAAATTTATTAATGCTTAACTAATGCTTAATAATGTGTACTCAATATAAAGTGTTACCATTTCTGCTATAATCCAGCATGTAAATATTTTCATGACATCTCTTGTTAAGTAAGTCTTGTTATAATACGGCATATGAACATTTTCACTTTCACTTCCAAGCTCTTGTACCACACAGTGCATAATTGTATAGTATGTTCGGGAGCATTGATTTGTTTTCAACCCTGGGAATAGGAGTGCTGCCTCGCATGTTGTTTGGTTTGGTTAAAGTAGCTAGGTTTTATCTCTTTTTCTGCATTATTTGGAAGCTTGTACAATTTTAGTTCGGAGCCCTGCTTTTGTTTTCCTTATTTGTTGATGTAGACAGCAATCCCCGCCCCCTTTTCAGTTGACTTATTGTATTTTGTAGCAACATTTTACTTTTTTGTCAATAAGTAACTTTTTTTTACTAAATCCCTCTGGTTATGTTACTTCCCTTTTCTCCATTGAGCCGAGTCGTAACAATAACATACTGCATACTGTGCCACTACAGACTGCATACTACATGCTACTTCTCATAATAGTATACGGTGCTGTGAAATAGTATTCTACCTTTGATGGCTTCTATTTTCCCATATTTGTCACACTAAAATGTTTCAGATAGTCAAACTAATAAGGCTTACGCTGTTGCCCCCAACAGCAAAGGAAAATCTCAAAAACACCCTGATCTCCTGATTCGTAATCAGCCTGTGTGACCAATCATGGCAAGCTCTCAGTTAGATCTATGATATGGACCAAATTACAAGTAAATTGGACAATCAGTTTTTTGAGTAAGGGTTAAAAATATAAAATTTGCATACAAAGCACCCCCTGGTGGGACACTGTGTCATCATAAATATGTAAAAAGTTTTATCAGTTCTTCCTCTCTATGATATCCAATTTCCTGCCAAGAATAGATGACCAATTTTGAAACCTGTTGCAGTGCATTGCCGGCATACCCATCTTTTCCTCTAGCTGTTACTATTTATTGTTTATTTAGCAAACTACTTTTTGTCTGTATTTTCTTGTGTGATTTCTCTCTTTGGCCTTAAAATCCAGGACACCATGCAACTCACTTCTGGACATGAAGACTTGAACAGAAGTTGAACCCAAACCAGTGTTTACAGCTGTGAGATGAGGCCTACATACAGAGCTAACGGTATCCAAACTGGAATTAGATAAAATAAAGAATTGGGATTAAAATTGTTATTCTTTTGTTAAATGATGCAAGGAATTTAAGAATAAATGAGAAGGAAACAGAGGACGGAGGAGAGCTGAGGGGTGTTTGGTGTTCCAGAGGCCCTGGTGGAGCTCTGTGCATCAGCTATTTCATCCTCGTTTTTTTTTTTATTTCTGCGCTCACAGTGCAGTTTTTTTTCTTTCATTGCACTAGCATAGCCACGCTAGTCCTGAAATGCCCTATTGACATTTCTACTCTCCCATATCGCAGCTGAAAGAATGTTTGGTTTTTATCTGTGCCAGGACCACTCACAGTTGCCCACGATCAGTGAGAGGCTAAATAGAGAGAGAGAGAGCGAGAGAGAGAGAGAGAGAGAAAGAGAAGAAAAAAACAAGAACTGTTGGGTACAGTATATTCACAGACATCAGCAGTGGAGCTGGCCTTTCAGGGGTTTTAAATGGTTTTGTAATTGCTTCTAATTTTACTACATTTTTTTAATTGTGCTCACCAAAACTGAAAGACTGGTCAATATTACATCACATCCAAAAAGAGGCAAGACAAAAGTCATTTTCTTATTTTATTTAAACTCTTAAAAAATTGAAGAATTGCTTTATAGCTCGTTGTCTGCTTCTTTCATAAATTAGAGAAGTAAGAAGGTGAAAATCACAGTTACCATTATTACAGGATGCAGGTGTTTTCCTGTGGCGAGGTGAATTTAAATTGCAACCAGAGGATTTTATTTGCGCTGTCACCAGTTATACAGGGAAAGTTGACCGCATGTGTGTTCTAGCCATGATTCAGAGGCTACCCTATCCACAGCATGCTAATTTTATGGTCACTGAAGACCAGCAATGTGAACAGAAACAGCAACGTAAACACGGGCTGTTTGTCACGCCACCCATCTCCGGGGCCGCTCCTCGAACTGTAAAAAAAAAAAAAAACTTAAAAAAAAAAAGAAACACTGACTGGCTGCCGCCATTACGTTACGCTGTATCATCACAAGAGAAACCGAAGCGTCGTATTTAGTCTGCGCCTCCCCTTGTTTACACGCCGACTATGACTCAAAAAAGAACAGAGGGATTTACTGCTTTGATTCCAAAGACAACAGGAGAACCCCAGCCACACTCACAATGACAATGGGAGCCTAAACCACTGCAAATACACAGGCCACGTTCCCAAAAAGCGGTTCTAATTAGCAGTAGCACGTCCTGTTTTTCTTTCTGCAACTTCAAGAGTTGGCTGAACTGAGGAGTCGGGTTGTAGCAGGTGTGGTCTGACAGGACAATGGGGATGAGAAAAGTAAGCATGGTTTGAAAAACTGTCAGTGTCCGCACTCATTTTTGTGCTCAGTCTCTTCCCGACTCCTCATATTTTATTTCATTTAACCCTTATTTAACCAGGGAAGTCCCGTTGAGATTGAAATCTCTTTTTCAAGGGAGCCCTGGGGGAAGAGGTGGGGAGGGACAGAGGAATTGCACAGCCAATTATATCAGGGGATGATTAGGTGGCAGATCGAGAGAGCCAGGTTGGGACTTCAGCCATGACACCGGGGAACCCCCTACTCCTATCGAAGAGTGTCATAGGATATTTAATGACCACTGTGAGTCACTGTGAGTCAGGACCTCGGTTTAACGTCTCATCCGAAAGACGGATTTTGTGACGTTACCTGACCAAGCATTAATAAACGGCGAAAAAGCACGCTTTTGGCATCCTTGTTCGGTACCAGTTTAAAACGAACCCTACCCCCAAACCCCTAGCCCCTAACCTAAACTCTGACCCTCAACGAGGATGCCAGACGCCTGCTTTTTCAGCATGAATCGCCGCTAGACCAGGTAGTATCAGTATGTGACGAGTCGGGATGAGGATGTGCTGCATTTTTTAGATGAGTCGGAAAACCCACCCAAAAGATTTCTCTCCGCCTCACTGTTTGGTTCTCAAATCCTCTATTTGCTATCGCAAACGGGTTTTTGAGTGACAGAAACCAGCATGACACGCATGAAAGATGGAGATCCTGGACGAGGTCTGCTTGTGGTGTGGAACAGACTAATGTGTGAGCTATTTCCTGAGACGCTGAGGCACATCCTGATTCATTGCCTGCAAAAGCGGTTCGCACAAGAGCCATCTGGCAAAGACCAGCTACTGCAGAGCGAATCTGGTTTCTTGGAGTTTAGATGAACATCCGAGATAAGAGTGAATGCATTATCCTGATGCATGGCTTTAGTTTTGGAAACGGCTTCTGGCATGAAAGACACGTTAGGCCTTTTTTTTTTGACGTCTCACCGCTGTTCAAGAAACGAGGATGCTTTGATCACGTGCCAATTTCACCGGAAAAAAAAAGAAAGACAGTATGGCCTGACTCTGATCAACTGCGTTATCCATTTGGCGATCGCTTTGCTGACTCTTCAGCTTGTCCGCAACTTGTCTGTGAAGGGAAAATCAATAAAAATGAACAAACAAATAAGAACACTTGAATTTAATTGCGTGTAAAAGTTTAAGGACAAAGCCAGGCAGCAGATGGAGAGTGCCACGTGATGTCCGTGTTCGGCGATGTTCTCTCCGTTAAAACCAGCATTAATCATGGACTCCAGGAGGCAAACTTTGTTATTTTTTTTTTTCCTCTGCTGGTCTGTTTCGATGTTTTTTGTCAAATCTGGAATGGGTAACCTTACTATCAAACAGAGCTTATTGCTGCACCCTCTGCTTCCAATCTGAAAAGCAGGCGCTGTCCTCTTTAAGGTCAATTTTTTTTTTCCCCACAGACTGTGACCTGGGATTGCACAGACATGAGTCTGTGGAAGGCTGCTTCATTCCCAGCTTGCAACGTCCTTGAGCAGAGGATGTTCCATTGAATGCTGATCATAATTTCCCCTGAATGCCACACTGAATGAGGAGTGCTCCTCTAATGACGTATAGCCAAATGGGGCTAATGGTTGCAGTAGGCTGTTTCACTGTCCAGGCTCAGTGTCATTCCATGAGGCAGCACACACTGGCACAAAATCAAATGAGTGGACCCCTACACACAATAGAACTAATTTCACACTGCACAACATTCATATGAGGACTTTGTAATGCGATGCGTTGGAACCGGCTGTGCTCTCTCCTATGTTCCTGCATGCAACAGAGTGAGAAGGAATTCTTGAGGTTAATAAAAGTTTATAATGAATGTGCCAGAGCCTTTTTCATGTTCTTGGCTGATGTCATCAGAATTATGAACACAGCATCTGCAAACGGGCACCAGTTAAAGGGTAATGGTCAATCGCACTCGCCAGCCCACAGCCTTGGGAACCCAACAGTGTGTACTGCAGACCTGGTGCACTTGGACAAATTCTAACACAACGTTGTTTTTCCCAGAGCTCCACTCTAAGCAAGTATGGAATGACAGGAATTACCATTTAAAGTCACTTTTGTTGATTCCATCTTTTGCTATCTTATCTTTACAAAGTGACAAGATTGGCTTAGATGTATTTATTTTCTGGTCTGGAACTTTATAACTCTTAGACGGGCCAACTGTACACAAGCTTGACAGTTTACACAGTCTGACAGATCTCTGAGTGATGAACACAACTGGCCGAAAACAAGCCACAGAAGAAAAAATATATAATGACGTGGTGAAAAAAAAAATTAAAGGAGGAGGCCGCATTTTGGCAAAGTATATTTCAGCGGAAAGTAGAATTCTTAAAGTGTCTTATACACATATTTTACTTTGATAATATATCCAGTGCAACGCATTTTTAAACCAGTATGTTTTCAAATTGGCTTCAATATCAGGGGGCTGACATTCTTACTTGGGGAATCTTCTGATTTTGAATTTGATCTTCGGAAACCTCACCTTTAAATGCTTAATATCCTGAACCACTTGCAGTTTACATCTCCCCATTAGCCACGTTTGCTCACACTAATTGGTAAAAACCGACCGCCGTCTAATTGATTTTCGATGACATTGTCATGCATTGCGCCACAAAATTATGAGGCGTGTCCTTCTGCTCATAAATATTGACGTAAAATATTAATATGCCTTTATAATTTCTGCACAGCACAGATTTGTAAATTAGTTTGCGTGGCTCATTAAGCAATAAACTACGAGAATCCGTTCGATATTCTGAATGTATTCGCAGCTAAAGGGCGTTGAAGGCACGTTGTACAGCTGAGTGACAATCATAAGGATGGCGAAAATATGTGTTGCAAAGTCAGCGATAGTTTTGGTTTTTTGCATTTATACTGCCATCCTTACAATGCCCTATCAATCATGTAAATGTAGGCAATAGGCATTCACCTTTCATTACCATTTCTAATTTGGTCATGTATTGGTCTTGGTCCCTCAATCGATAAGCTGTTTGATTGGTAATCAGCCCAGCTTAAATAAAAACAGCTTGCGGGCAGCAAGGGAGAGCTTACTGAAGGTCCTCTGAACAACTTTATGGCCCGATGAAAGGAAAGAGAACAACTGATGTTACGAAACAAAATAACCGATGCCACAAGCACCGCGGCACTGGCGCTTGATTGGATAAAGTTTTTTGGCTGCATTCGAAATGTACACTCAGCCCCTATATAGGGCACTATGTAGTGAATTTTCTCCATTGGAAACAATATGGAGAGTGAGTGAGCGAGTGGACAAGTGTGTATTCCGAATGCACCCTTAGATTCCCAAAGTAAAAATGTCCACCCCCTGATATTGACGCCAATTTGAAGACTCGCCGGTTTTAAAATGCATCGCACTGGATCATTACAAATTAAAATTTATAAAACTATGCGTTTCAGACACTTCAAGAATTTTACTTTCGTCAGAAATATACTGGGATAGACAGCTGGAATAGGCGCCAGCTCGACCACAACCCAAGTGACAAAGAGGTGGTATTATGCACGGATGGATGGATAACAAAATAGAGACACATTTTAAGAGCATGCAAACAAGTTATGGAAATATCAAAGGTGTTTTATTTCTTTCAGAGACTGTGATCATCAAGAGTAGTAGTGTTGGAGGAATCTCAATTTCAATGACCCATTACAACAATGGTGACTTTGAGTACTTGCCGATTCGGCAAAAAATTGTGAAAATTCCTGATAAATTAAGAGTGAGCAGTGGTGTTAACTGCTGACGTGTTGCATGAAAGGCTAAGCAAATGCCCTGCTTTGGTTGGCACTGCCCATGTTTAGTCTGAGAGAGAACTATGTGGTAGATACCCTGTCAGGGAGAAAGCTAAAAATGCTGTCCCGCTGCTTTTCAGTTTTCATGCTGAATAGTGGAGCAATTCAAGAGATCAAACAGCCACGCTTTCAAAAACACAGCCAACGAGCCAGCACTGAGCGATGATCTAGCTTCAGACCAAGGAAAACATCAGCATCTCAGTGACGCCTAATACTGAATCAACCTTCCGCTTTAGTGACAATATTGTACTAACTGTTAGAGTGAGCATGTAATGATACACTGTTGCTTAGTAACTTGTTAATAATTTCGGTAGCTTTGTCACTCACGTAATTACTTTTATGCAATATCCAATTTGCCCTTTAAACTGTGGGGTCATTTGATCAAAATGTTCTTAAGTACACTGAATGCACATGCTAACACTAAAGCTGCTGAGTTCTACTACTCTAATCGAATGCTGAAAATTTTCGGAGAGAGAGAAAAAACAAACAAACAAACAAACAAACAGAGAGATGACCCCATAAAAGCTACAGACCCATGTATGGGTCTGTCCAAAGCAACTGTTGTAAACCTGTGTACCGTCAGGCCAATTGAAAATTCTAGTGAAGATTCAAGGGTTTTCAAAGATCCCTTTGGTCAGCTTAATTACAGGGAGCTGTGCATTAAATGATGCACAAGATCTAGATATTTCCCATTTGAGGTAATGCAGCGGCCATAAAACCATGGCACCCTGGGTTTGAATAATTCTCTCAGTATAAGTGTGACATAGTGCTTAATACAATATGATTAAAAAAAAAAACTTTCTGACAGCATGTGTATACAAGACAATCGGGGGACCCTCACTTTACAAGAGAGCCATATTTCAGAGACTGAAAGTTGAAATTACTCTAGTGTTGACCATGGCCATAAAGGAACGCACAGAGTCAGCAACAATATTCAAGTAGGCTGTGGCATTTGAGTGGTTCTCAATTTATAGTAAGGGGTCCGGCATGTGCCAAGAAAATGTTTTCCTGCTAGCACACCATACTAGCCTGAGCCGTTCTCACATGGCAGGATAGATCCAAGGATTAATTTGCACCAAATTCTCTGACCTTACTATGTGCAAGTCACAGCAGAAACTGAGATTTTTTTTGACCTGCCGAGGTTTGATGTCACTCAGCGCACAGTAGCCTTAGTTTCTTGCTCTTTGCAGACAGGTGGGAACCTGGTATTGTCCTGTGCGTCTGCAGCTCCACTAATTCATAATTTCTTTGCCTTCCTGTCATATTGAACAAGTTTGGCCATTGTCCAGTGATCTTTCCATCGAGCTAGCCGCTTTCATCCACAGAACTGCCTCTCACTGGATGTTTTTACTTTTCGCACCATTCTCTGGACGGTGCAGAATTTGTGTGCATGAAACAGAGGAGATCAGCAGTTTTTGTGATAAACAAACCGCCCCATCTGTCGCCAGCAATCACTCCACATTCAGAGTCACTTTGCATTTCATCATCATTTTGAAAAACAAGTGAAACTCTGCTATTTTGTGCGCTTTTATTCAGTAAGTTGCTGTATGATTGGCCAATTAGATGCATTGCATCGACAAGTAACTAAGGTGTACTGAACTAAGTGACCTCTGACTGTACATGCAATTGCGCAGTGAACAGTTATAAAATTTAAGTTTAGTAAAATGTTACCATGATTTGTACATCACAGAAAATAATTTCCTCCTGAAAGGCTCTGGCTAAGAGGAGAACCTTGTGTGTAACTAATAGGTTATTGTAAGTTTTTATTTCATAACATGCTCATGGTCTGGAGGGGGGAATCATAATCAAACAGGAGGTGATGTAGTCTGAGCTGTCGACACCTCTCTTCATCTGAGCAGATCGTCCCTCAGGACACCTGTAAATCAAGATTATCGTGCAGCTGTGATGCACCTACAGCAGCACCGTCACTGGTAAATTCATTATCATCTGAAAAGACAAAATTTCAAGCTTAGTTGCTTCACAGTGGACTAGAATGTTGAGCCCTTCGCACAAATGCCAAACATTGCCACTGTTTGCATGACCATGATTTCAGGCTTTATATAATAACTCTGGATTTGAGTATCTCAGAGACAGGAAAATATCTTCAAAGAACAAAGACATTTGCAACATTTGGAATTCAGACTGATTTCATTATTTTTTCTGAGAAAAAAGGGCTGCAAATACAACCAGAATTCTGAAAAAGTTAGCACAATATTGAAAATGTAAATAAAATCAAAAAGTGTGATTAGCAATGTCTGTTCACTCTTTGCTATATTGAATTTTACAAACATTGTTTGATGCTTTAATTTGTGAATTCAATTGGTTTTGGATAATACATGCTTATGTCAAATCTGATGATTGCAAATGGCTCCAAAAAGTTGGCAAAAAGGCAATTTTGAGCTAACAATAATATGAGTTTCATTAGTAAGGTGATGGTACACAGCTGACGCAACATGTGGGTTAACTGCGTTATGGAGCAAAAGGGCCCTCCACTGCGAGGCGTTGTTCTACAGGCGCATACATGGATCGAGGCTCACCGATTTGCCAACAGATGCATATCTAAATCATAATTGTAACCAAAACTGCGATTACTCCCCAAAACTTTATTAAAAAACTGTAAAAATCCTTTGACAATGAAGTAATATCAATATCATTTCTATTTATATTAATTTGAAATGGGGGATTTTGATAGTTGACAGACAAAACAGGAATTTATTGCGTGTGTTGTAATTTCCTACACAGCATTTCACTGCTGTATTCATGTTCATTTATATACATATGGGTTTATATAGTTGCTACGAGGTTAGACAAATTTTTCTTAATCAACATGCATTGCAAAATGTACCGTATTAGCTTTAGTAGTTAGATATGCCAGGCTGGTAGCAGATCAGGTTTAATTGGCAGATATGATTCATGCCACCATTTCAGACATAAGAACTCCCATCTTTTTTTTAGTAGTTCTAGGACACCACCTCCTCATGAATATTCAATATACATTGATATATTCTCGGGACAATTATAATTATGGCATCTTTTAGGCACCTGTGTCTAAGGTTACTGCTCATCTGCGGAAAGGATTTAACACCATATCATACTGACATAGCATCACTGCACAATAACACCAGTCAGACTAACATAACAGTACAATTGACTGAAAGAACAAGATAAACTAATACATTAGAACAATAACCATACAGTTTTCAAATAATTTCTGTACCATAAAATAATTTAAAATTCTAAGACTGGCCCCCAGCAGGACCATACAACTTCTACAATTCTAAACTGCCCATACTTGGTCTCAACTGTTGTTTAGCTTAGGCCAGGGGTCCCCAATCTTTCCCAGAAAGGGCCGGTGTGGGTGCAGGCTTTCATTGCAGCTAAGCAGCTATACACCTGATGCTACTAACCAAGCTTATTAGTAAGGAGTCCAGGGGTTGATTAGTAGCATCAGGTGTGTAAATGCTCGGTTGCAATGAAAGCCTGCACCCACACCGGCCCTTTCTGGGAAAGATTGAGGACCCCTGGCTTAGGCTTTAAGATTAACTGTTGTCTTGCCCTCTTTGTATGCCTATGCATCAATGTTGATGGGAGTAAAGCTACGCATAGCTATGCTATGCTTCTATTTGGCCTTTGGCTACAGCAATATAAGAATCTGAACACAATTATGGGGGATTTATTTGTGATAAAGCACCAACATTTCAAGAAGAAAAAGGATCTGAAGATGTTCAATCTTTATGCAGTCTGGCCACCGCAGGCCTTTATATTGAATGATAAAGTAAGAGCAATGAAAAATGCTAACCTATTTGCAATCACTCACAGCAGGGGGCCCCCTGGTGGTCTGGGCTGGTGGCTGCAGCCCCTATAGCCAATTGGGATGATTATGCTTTGGTCTTCATAGCATGATAGTCTATTATGCTTTATGCGGTTATTATGAAGATAAATAGTTATGTTTTGAAATTTCCGGGATTCATTGGAATTCAACGCCCGCAAATTTAGTTTAAAACCGACGAAGTTAGTCAGAAGTTTTAAACGTTTAAATTTGGGGGCGTTGAATTCCAATGAATCCCAGGAAATTTCACAAACATAACTATTTATCGATATTGTAAACCATAAGCGAGAAAGAAACGTTTTTTGCACGGACTCTTTCGTATGGCGACGTGATCCGTCACAATTAGGTCATCGAGTCACGCGCTAGAATTCCACAACCTGTCAAGTTGAACTGATGGGCTGAATGAGCGAAAGTAGGTCCGTTCTCATGCTAACAGAGGTGTATAATCCAGGTTCAGAAAGTAAAAGTCCATCCCAGGATATTGTTCCAGCCACAAAAGACCTGGCAGCTGACACTATTCTTCAGCTGGGTGGTAAAACTAGCAAGTCAAATCTGCTGACAGGAGTTTACGGTTGGAATGAAAACATGGTAGGATTTTTACTTTCTGACCCCTGGATTATACACCTCTGCATGCTAATGTATTCATGAGCAGGTGAAAAGGTCCTGTCATTTCAGGGATGTCTAACACTATTCGACAAGGGTAATTAACCAATCAGATTGCGGAAAACACCTACTATTGGTTTACAATATGTTTTAGATCATTATTAAATTTTAAGGTTTTGCAGTTTTCCATCGTGTTTTGGGTCTTCATTACATCTTCAGCCTCTACACGCCCTTATAGCAGTTTAATGTTTACTTAGAGTTCAATAGTTCAAGAATCATAGCTGTTTTGAGGGAGGATAAATGTTAAGGGATATTTAGGGACGAGCTGCCGTAGTCTGACAGGCACTGAAAACAAGTTAAAGAAAAAACCAGCTGATAGACCTCCCAGGGAAAGACTCTGCCACAGTCCAGCCCAAACAGCGAGCAGACTTATTAAATCTCCAGCGCTGTCCTGGAAAAAAGTTAATGTGTTCTGCATCTGCATTGCATGTTCTGTTGAAATATCCTTTGTTTTCATACAGCACCAAAATGCCTTTTAATTTTAGGAAGTGAATAATAAGCCCTGAATGTGTGTTTGTAATTTCTACACGGTTCGCGCAATATATCTTTTACACAACACTCAAAGCTGAAAGTCAGCACAAAATGTTGAAAATTGTTTCATTATTCAAATATTCATGTACCTGGCTGTAAATTAAGTTATAGCGCGACACTGGATTGATCAGCATCAAGCCCACCATTGGAGCATGGATAGAGAAAGAGGGGATGAGATGAAAAAGAAATGAAGAAAAGCACTGCCCCTCCTTTGAGGCAGTTTACTGAACTTAATATTCACAAAAGACCTTCTTCACATTCACCCTAATATTGGCTTTGTCAAGCCTACGTTTAGCTATTACTAGTACTGGTGACTGGTAAATAATTCTTTGCATGATTTACATCACAGAAACTAGATTTCTACATTTTTCCATAACAGCTCTGAAAACCCATGCAACTCCACCTGTTAACCTGCTGCTGAATGTGACCATACTGAATGTCACGTAAGGGATAATTAACGAGAAGGGTGTGCATTCCACGGTTTTAATGCACGACGCGGAGGTTCGCGTAGGGTGGTTGCCTCCGCGAAGTGCATTAAAACCGTGGAATGCTCACCTTCGAGTTGATTATCCCGCTTATACCATGGTCAATTGCCAGCAATATCAACTCGCAGCATTGATAAATTTTTGGTAAAAGTTTTGCATTTACACTAAAAAAAAAAAAAAAATATCTGGTAATCATTAAACAGCCTTCTCATACCCAGTAGCCTACTATAGGCCAAGTTAAATTGAACCAGCTATCTTAGTTCATCTCATCTTGGAGAAAGAATTTTTTGCACGCGCTTACATCCGTTTACCAGCTGATTTGATAACGGATTCCAGCTGAAATGGAGATGATTCATAACACAACATTATGTGCGATTATGCAGACTGTGGCTAACTTGCTACCCACAATTACAATGAACTTATGACGGTTTCCGCAGTCAGCGAGCTGAAGTCTGCTGGCATAGCTCGTAGCTTGCGAACTGTCAGCAGTTGAAGTGGACACGTTAGCTTCCTTTGTAACCGTACACAATTACAATCGTTTAATGAATAAAGCCTGATTACTTCGCTGCTATAATATTTCCGGTCATTAGTGCTGGAGTACCTACAGTTAATCGCCCCGCAGGACGCAACTTATGTGACGCCGCTAAATTTACTGGAGATAAATGAGCAGCTAGGTTATCGTTGTACCCAGCCGAATACCCAGGTCTAACGTTGCTAGGGTTACAAGTTGGCTTGTGGATGAATTTCGAATGGTGAAACGACCATAGCCAAACTACCTGTGCCGTTCCACGGTTTTGATCAATCAGAAAAATCAGAATCAGAAAAAAGTATTCACTCAGACCATGGAATAAATTCAAATGAACTTCAAATTCAAATGAAAAATCAGAAACTGAAACAATCATCTTATACTATTATATCAGCTGAAATGGAATTGTATATGATCAGGTCTTTTTTCATCAGAGATTAAGCTACCGGAATGATGTCTTTCTAGTTCTTCAGGACACTTCTCACTTGCACTTATAATCATAGACCGATGATGGCTGGTTGGCTGAAATTATAGTTGGAAAAGAAAAATCCCTGTTGACTAATGCTTTACCCTGTGCAATAATATTTTTATCGTCTTCTAAAGCAGTGTTCCCCAACCCTCTCCTGGGGGCCCACCTGTCCTGCATGTGTTAGATCGCTCCCTGCTCCAGCACAGGTGATTCAAATGGTCAGGTTGTCATCAATCAGCTTTAGGGGGTGATTAACGAGCTGATCATTTGAATCACCTGTGCTGAAGCAGGGAGAGATCTAAAGCATGCAGGACAGGTGGGCCTCCAGAAGAGGGTTGGGTGACACTGTTCTAAAGGGCTTTACAGCTGATTCAAGATTCTAGAGGTCTCCATCTTGACTGGTACGCAATGCACTGTTGGCTGATGACATGTCTTGGTCATTTCACTATTCCTTGGTCATGCAACCTTTGTTAATATTGTGTAGATTTCTTCGTGACGGTTATTCTGAACAGCTACAAGAGGTCACGGATTCTCAGCGAGCCGCTGGAACGGGGGTATTCTTTGAGCGATGAGAGAAGAGCAGTGGAAAGCGAAGCAGCTGAGGAGGGAAATGGTTGTTTGGTTACGAATGCTGGCGGAGGCGTTCAAGGAACAGAATAGGCTGTGCAAGCACTCACATACAGATCACTTCAAGCGATTATGAATGTTACGTGTTACCAAGAACTCTGATCAATAGTATTAATTGTCAGCCTGGAAGCCTTGGTGCAAAGTGAGTGGGGAATAACCTGCGTTTAACGGTAGAATTGATGTGAGCTGTCATTTTGACCGCTTAAATGCCAAACAATAAAATATTGTCCTGCCTCAACAAGGGGAACAAGACGCACTTGATTGCATTGAGTGTTTTCAGTGTTCACATAATGTTAATTCAAAAAAGAAGACTGAAAAAGGGTCAAAACCGATCACGAGTTGTAAGGGATGTCCTGTGCCTCCGCTGGTCTCAGCTTCACAGGCAACAGTGACATAAACATATATTTCTCTTCCATTATTTCAAAAAATGAATCACATTTCTCCTTGTACTTTTGTTAAGAGAATGAGATGATAAGTGACTGATCAGAGTTTTGGCAGCAGACTGTTGACAGTATTTTCCAAGATTCCTGTCTTGGAAGAAAACATTTTCCCTCAAATTAAAACAAAAACAAAACTAAGATTCTTATCAAAACCACAAGAAAAAAGCGGGGAAAAAGAACACAATTCAAATGGCTGCCGCAAAGTTAAAGAAATATTCTTGCACTCGCATTGCCACCAAGGTTGATTTTAACCAGGTAGTATTTTGTCATAATTAGTAGTTATTTTGATTTCACCTAAATGAAACCACAGCTGTCAGTAATTGCATAGAGCTGTGCACTGGCATTGCTGCCTCGGGAAACACGGGCTGCTAGGGCTCGCAAAGGCCGCCGTTATCGCGCAGATCTTAACATGACAACACAGAGGCCATTGATTCCTCTCCTGACGGCTCCGTATCATGCCTGACCTTTGTGAAAGACAAGCCGAAGGAGAGCCATGCTCACCGCAGGACCCCCGAGAAACGACACCCATGACCGAGCGAATACAAAATTAAAGATCTTTTTTTTTCCCACCATTAAGATCCAAAATGGTTTAGTTGTTTCTTTTTATAGCGTCAGACAAATTGTGCTTAAAAAAATATTTTTAGATGCTGAGCTGTCTGGGTGGTGCCCTGAAGATCTCCAACATGGTCTGACTTGGATCCCGTCCAAAGGAAACATTTCTCCCGAAAATCGCATGCCCAAGAAAGAGACGAACCCCATGCATTCAGATTAAAAAAAAAACAGCAATTTTCCCTCTTTATGTCCAATACTTTGCCCTAAGAAAACACTGCCAAGAAAGAAAACCCCATTTATGAATTTATGGTACTGGACAGACCGAAGGCTGCTATTTGGTTTCGTCTCATTTGTTCCAACTCCTCCTGAGCGGAGAGGAACAAGACCGGGTCGCCCGGGCCGAGACGTGCGCTGGCGAACATTAATGTTCTCGGTGCGTGCTCGCATTTCATAATTTCCCAAAATTGCATCATAATTTGGGGTGGCGCGGTTTCCCGTAAGTTCCGAAAGGTGTGGGGAGACATATCCGACGTGTGTTTTGGAGGGGGGGGGAAACTTTTACCTGAATGAGATGCTGTGTGCCGTTGAGCCTGTTGAACTCACTCATAATTGGTTGTAGGTCAGGGGTGTGTACATTGGGGGGGGGGGGCGGCTATTGGAAGCTGGAGGAATATCAGGTACGGCAGTTGGTGTGGGGGGGGTCACTCTAATCTAGCCTGACAGGCTGAGAGCTATGGAGGGGGTATATTGGCAGGGGCATTTAGTAAGGCATGATACTGGATGCCCGCCAGCCAGACGAGATGATGGGACAGCATTTTTTTTGGGGGGGGCAGGGGTTAATACAGTAGCAGGAAAAGTAATGACCCGCTGAGCAGCTTCAGTACAAAGACCTGAGCACTAACAACATACATAAGTGTATGTTTACAAGTCCATGTGTAAGTGTGTGTCCAAACATGCAGCAGGGACATTACGTTTCACAGGGTAATTAGATTACTAATGCAGTGTGAAATTTAATTTAGTTTTTGGCAAAAGCAACAGTCTCCTCTGTAGACCCCCCAACAAAAACAAGGTACTTAAACCAACATTTTCGCTTCGCTGTTTCCTTTGTTTCAACCTGAGTTAATCGATCGAGCTCTCTATCACTCCTCTGTCTCCAACTCTCTTTCTCTACTCAATCACGTCATTGTAGAGTAAAATAATTACTCTTGCGGCCCGTGTAAAGTAGAAGGCTGCAGTCCCAGCCATAGTCACAACGCTACCCCCCACCGCCACCCCCAACACCCCCTCCCAGCCTCTCCCTGGGCTACAATCGTTTCCAGGTGTCGATCTGGGCCAAACCTATTTCTGAAACCTCCTATCGGTTTCTCCATAAAAATCTCCTCTGTAGATTGGGAGTCTTTGGTCTCCAGACTTAAAAGATTAGCATAGTGCCAGAGTCAACCATTAGCTTCCCCTCTGTTTTTCAGCTTAGATAACTCACCTCCTGCGCCTTTTTGCCTTTTGGATTTTAAATGATAGACATCAGAAGCTAATCTGTTTTTATTTCAATAAATCAATTTTTGAAGCTTTCTAAAAATGGAAAATCCTTCAAATATATGAACCTCTTGAGGCCATTAAACTTTCCTGCATAAATTAAAAGTTGTCAGCGTTTCAACACAGTTTCCCCTTTCGTGAAATTACTGCTGTTTTGAGGTTCTTTTTTTTTCTCAAAAACTTGAAGCACCAGTGAGTGCCGTTAACAAAGTCAGTAATGTCGAGAGAACTCAATGATCGGACATTAAAATACATGCTGTATATCATGAATACAATGAGTTCATCCTTCTAAGAGTTTGGGGAAAAGGTTCATGTTTTGTAAGAAATAATTATTAGATTCTAGAATAAGGACTGCAAAAATATATAATTTTAATTCAATAAAATTTAATTTGAGAAATGTCCATTTTAATTTTTCACAACAGCGGCAAACAAGCTTGTACAAGTATACTCATCTCTGACTCATGCTGCCATTTCAGGAGAGAGCAAACAGTTCACAGTTCTTCTCTGACAGAGGTGCCTGTCAGTTGCCATTTTGTACCTGTTGTCACGACTCGGATGTACAGCACGATGGCACAAAAAAACCCCAACAACCGACATGCACCTGGAGAGGCAGTTTGAGACACTTGAGCTACAAGCAATGCCCACCCAAACTGACTGCATCCCACCCACATTGCTCTGCTAACGGTGCCTTTATTGAGTGAGCCAACACCAAAGCCATTCGGTAACACCAGATATTTTTATATTAGCAGTGCATTTAGGAACATCATAACAGAAGTTAAAAAGTTCCCTTTTTTAAACAACTATTTATATACTCTCATAGAGTGATGTTCTCAGAATGATATTACTTTCATATAGAAACATGTGCGGTGTGAAATGGATAATGGTCCAGGACATAAAGAAGTAACAGAACGATGCGGGTTCAGTGTCCAGCTGGGACAAAGCAGTTTGAATTGCATCTGTGAAAATGTCCTGCTGCACAGAGGGGTTTACATGTAAAAGAGGGTAATAAACTGCTCAAGATAGCAGCGAGAAAGCATTAATTTGTTTGAACTGATTTGAGGGAGCAGAGGCTATTTGCAATTACCTGCTATAGCCCTCAGATTTTAATCTCAGTTGAAGACAGTTTGGGAACAAGAAACTATAAATACCTGTAAATACACTGGGCGTCCTACTAGCTTTGTTCATGTACCATTATGCCGTTATCATTGTCTGTGCTGTCACTGATATGAAAAACTGTAAATGCTGATGACTGTGTCCTTACCCTGTGTCTTCAGACTGGCAAAACACACAGACCCAAAGAACTGAGAAGGTGCTGAAACGTTTGAAAATATACTCGACATTTTAAATAATGTTAGTTTTACATGGTCAAAACAGCGTAAACGTGATGTTACGGTTTACTGATTCAGACTTGAAAACCTCCTGAATTTGCGGTGCGCGTGTATGTGTTTGTTTGGGGAGAGAGGGTGTTGAAATATGTCATTTTTCAAGGTTTGATTTTTCAAAATAAATAATGAAAAACCAACAAAATTGAGCAGCGGCGGAACAAGGTCATTTTACCCCTGCTGGCCGCTGTCTGTTGGCAGCCATTCATGTCCTGTGTCGAGGGGACAAACTCTCTGTCGAAAGAGTGAGGACGAACATAAATTAATTGAATTTGTGGGTCAGTGACCGAAGAATGACTAAAACAGGTCTGGGACCCCAACCCCATCATACTTATAACTTTTACCCACAAGCATCGTTAGAGCTGAGGCCAGCCTATACCCATAATGCCTTCCTCTTAAAATTAAGGTGCTTCAGACCAGCATCGAGTGGCTCATGAATTAGAGCTGTTGATTGATGAGCCTCAGGGCATCTTACAGTAACATCAGTTAGCAGGCAGGGGGTGTATAAATTACCACCCAACCCCACCCCACCCCACCCGCCTGCACCATACATGCACAAAGCCCCTTATTCTGTGAAGACAGGAACAGGAAGTGCCCCTATTTCAATGCTCTGATAGCCAAAGTCTGGCTGATCATACAGTAGTTGTGCCAACAGAACCTCTTCCCGTACAGGCTGGTTAATCTCTGCTGCTTAAAATATATGAGAAAAATGGCCGCACTGTACATATGGTAACAATTACAGAACTTCTGTAGTAATGTACACGCCTCTCAATCACATCGAAGTTGCAGCTTATTCTTGAGCATCAAAAACTGTAACTCTGCATCGCTTTCCTCTTGTTCTTTTTCTTCCAGTGCCGTGGGAGGCAATTCACTGCAAAATTCAACGGGTGACAATAACTCGAGCCAAGATTACATGAGTGTAAAGGATTCCATACTTTAGGCAATCTGTCACAGTCAATTTAAGTTGAACCTTTTTCAATGTCCCTAATGCCATCCTTCATGTTTGTCTTCTTTTCATCAGAGAGGATTAAGTAATTCTTATTGAATTCCTCACTTATTATGTTATGTTTCGAAGTTAGCAGAACTCACATGTTATCACATTTCAACTGCTATGGAGACCCTCCTATGTAGAGTGGCTTGTAGAGACAAAACAGTTGCTGTGGCTGTTCTGCCTCATTATAAAGCACTGGAGGCAGTTAAAGGCACTTTCATTCAAGTCAACCTCTACAAACATTCAGGTCCGCAAGTACTCGGACAGTAACACAATTTACCTCATTTGGGCTCTCTACATTGCCAAAATAGATTTATAATAAATCAATCAAGATGTGTTTGAAGAGTAGAATTTCATAATAGATTTTTTTAAATTTTTGCCAAAACTATTGTACACACCATGGAGCAATTAGCACCATTTCCCCCCCATTTTAATCCCTCCAATTTTGGGGGCTCAAAAGTCTTTAGACAAACTAATAGAATCATAAATTGTCATTGATTTGCTGGCAGTGACACTTTATTGAACCACATGAAAAAAGGAAACAGTTTACAGACTATAAATGTCCCAGCTACAGTCTCACAGTTCAATAAAACTGTAGACCTTTTATCTGCTTACTTGTAAATGAAATAATGAAAGATTAATGCTCACCTGGCCATGGAACAGCTGAGCAACTTATTATCCAATGACTTTTGGTCCTTTTAAAAAAAAATAGGAAAGGGGGAGCGGGTTCATGTATAAAACGTGCTGTGATTCCATGCTCTTGATTCAGGGGTAAGTATCCTCAAATTTAAGTTGAAAGTCTGCTTTTTGTACAATCATACGCATTATTTCACCTTCAATAAACTGTGGAGGATAACAAAAGATTGAATAATGTTGTCAATGTTCAGATACTGTTGGACCTACCTGTAAGTAATAAGTGATGAATATTAAATTAATTCTAATTTATAGACCTGCCTTGTAAAATACTAAGAAATATTCAGTATGGCTGTGCAGGGAAATGCTGCATTGCTGGTTTTCCCTGCGTACACTTTCAGCTGCGCATGACAGCCAAATTCTAAATCTGACGAGCTTAACTCCCCAACTGTCTGTCGTAATGGTGAATCTCCCTCACACATCACATACAATCTTCTGGAACTTGCTTCTCTTCAAGCTTGAGGTGTCTAAAACTGAGTGATGGTGTACAACAAGTACAGCTACAAATTGGGTGAAGGATTGACCTGCTGTAAGACTGGAGCAAACAAAGGAAATGATCCCCTCACACCACCAGCAGGGGGAGCTCTGTCAGGCTTGGGGCTGGAGCTTTGACTCGATTTATATCTGGCTCTGAGCTCCTCTTCATATTTGGAACAGGGACGTTTTTTGGCTCCTGGTAGTCATGAGTTTTCCCCTCCGTTTATGTGGCACTAAAATCCTGGTTTTTGCTTGGCTGTAATCCTTCAGAGAGATGGACAACAAGGCATTTAAAAATTTCTGCCTGAAATCTAAAGTTTAAGAACCTCTATTGTTTCATGCATTTCTTCTATAAGGAGATTCCAAATAACGCCAAATAACAGAGATTCATGTCTTAAAATGTTTGGTTATAGAAAAGAGAAAAACATCTTTCAACATAAACTCAAGATACAGATTATCTACCTTGGGCAATTGCAAGCGTTAACATGTTTTTTTTTTCTTTAGTGCATGGTTCACCATTTGATCTGTTTCCTGTAGTAAATAAATAAAATATCACAAAAAAAAACATTGATAAATTGATTATAAAACGGAAGCCAGCAATCAGTGGTAAGTTACAACCTGGGGTATGTTTCCCAAAAGCACAGACGCAAACTTACATAGTTGGAACCACAGACTGTATATGGTAAAACTTTGTAAGTTGCTATCATACACTTTTGCACATAAAGTTGAATTAAACATTTTTTTGTACCTCTTTTCATGAAATGATTGTGATTGAGTGATTCATTCTTGATAGATAAAGTTTCTAAATACAAAATTATTCCAACTTTATGGGCAACAGTGTCGTTAACAACTATGCTATTGGGAAAAGCACCCCTGAATGCCAAAATCTATGGTAACCCAGAGAACTAAATGTACTAAACTTAAAAAAATAATAAAAATAAAATAAAAACACAAGCAAATGCACAAAAGACAAGCAAATGAAGAAAACATCTTCCTCAATTTGACAACGCATGTGCAATGCGTCGAGGAGTGACGGTAGCAGATGCCGACGCACCATTCTCTTTTTAGTGGTTTGTACTTCCTCTGTTCCAAGATAAATCTATGACTCCTCTGAGCCGAGAGAACAGCAAGTGTGCAAAAGCTGTGGATTGCCTGTCAACATCAATTTTAACCAACGACTGCTTCAACTGCGTTACATAAGTGCCTTAAGTTTGCACCCTTCCCTCGTTTTTAAAGCTGCTGTCTTTGAATCAGGCATCCTTAATCATTTCATCTTTCATAGGGTGTATATCATCGCGCAAATCAATCGCTGCTACGCACTTTCATTGCGGAAAATGGCCGTTAAATTTCATTTCAGATGTCCAGTATTATCTTTCGTGGGCGTCACGCCCTATACAGCCGAGTTTGTTTATTCTCAGCCCACCAGAGCTACTGAATTCATTGTAGTTAAGCGCCGTTCATTAAGTTCAGGTCCTGCTCTAAGACTCAATGCAGGAGGCCAATGCAGGAGTCCCGTATGCAAATTGAGGGTGATCCCAAACAACCTTTCAAATGGAGAGAAGAGGCTCAGGTCTGTACCCCTTGAACCTTGGTTTGAATGACTGCTTCACTGCCCCAAAATGCACCAGGCTTGTTGCTGTACGTCTTGGGGGGTGGGGCTGGGTGGGGGGCGCTCAGGTTATTGCACTGGAATTTTAAAACCTTGCTGCGGACTGCCTGAACCATCCTTCTTCCTAATCCAATAACGCTCTCGGTGAAAAATCAGATTATTACAAAATTGCCGATATCCCGTCGGGGAACCGTCATTATGGAGCCGGCCACAAAGAAATATTTCATTTGGATGAACTCATGGGACTTAATTGAATTAAGGGTGGCAGGCGATAGAAGAAGAGTAGAAAAAGTAATATCTGGAAAATGAAGGGAGGATTTTTATCTAATAAAGAAATGAAACCTGCAAGGGAAAGGTTCTGAATGTACAAGGTCAAGACAGCCAAACAGGTGGAGCCACTAGAATTGCTGGAGAAAGCATCTCCTTGTGTTAAAAATGCTGATTTAAACTAGAAACGGACCTTATGAGTGTTTAATTTTGGTGAGGCACTGCGCCCAGAAAACAAACTCCATGGTCTGGCATCTGTGAGGGTGCTGCTCCAGTGCGTCGATCGACTCAGTGGTGAGATATCTTCACACGCATCGTTCCAGCAGTGTGTTGATAGACTCCACTGGTTCAGTGTATGAACAGGCTTCACAAATGAGCAAATATGGTCGGTTTAGGTGGTGATTGTGGCCAGCTGCCCGGCGGTTTCATGTGTTATTGGCTAAAGCATTGCTCTTGTTTCAGTTGGCCGCAATGAGCGTGACTCATCATTCAACGGAGCCCCACGTCATCCAGGTGCCCATAGTCTTCTCGCTCGCGCAGCGAATGAAGCAGACTCCTCTACCTCACATCTGTTGGAGAAATTTGTGGACAACAGCGTGAAAATTTTGAGGAGACCGAGGATTCACGTTTTTGGGAGGTAAGCGTGTGCTTGGCCAAGCTCTCTAGAGTTGATCGTGGTGTCAATGGTGATTACCATGACAGCTGAATAAAATGAAGCCTTCCCAAAAATGTGATAAAGTAATACCTGAGGAATCTAAAACCTTTGGGGGTCTTCAAAATCTTGGCCCTAAATGTTGCAAGAGGATGACGTTTCCAAATCAGCCAGTGTCCCTTCAGTCAAATAAAAAAAAGGTACTTCTTTTCTCTCCAATGCTAATAAAACGTGGCCTATATGAAGGCCAAAAAGACAAGGAAAAATGAAAAGAATGAAGCTGCAGTGAACCGCCATCCATATTTCAGTCATTGTGATCACTTGACCAATAAAACATTTATGTATTCTCCACACTATCAGGGTATTTTGTATAACAGAAATAATGCTTTGAATTAGAAACTGAGCTTCAACTTTTCATGAAATTAACCTTACAATTAAAGTAGGAGTGCCAAATTTTAGAGTTTTATTCCCACGTGGAGTAGGGGAACTGTGGCCCTGTCCACACGCATGTGTGTGTGTGTGTGTGTGTGTGTGTGTGTGTGTGTGTGTGTTTTTTTTCTTTTTTTTGAGAACACAGCATTTTCTAAGCATCTCAGCTTTTACTCCACTTGCAAACTGTGTTTTCGGTCCCTGAACCCTCTAAAAACGCCTTCCAGGGTGAGGATGGGTTGAAACTCTGTTTTCTGTCTTTGCCTGCGGGGACGCTGCTACAGTATTTTTGGTGGTTATGACGTTGAGCCTAATGTGAGAGACTTATTTTCCTGAGTGGAAAAGCAGGCAGTGATACAAAATCTGGTGAACAATAATCACAAACAATAAATAAGTCATTAATAAAGATCTTTTTCATGGAAGAGGACAAAAATCACTGGAGCACAAGAATACCAAAAATCCTTTAATAGCACGAATCAGGGAAAAAAAACAGACGCGTTTTGACGCTACCACATCTTCGTTAGAGTAAATATTTTTCACTTCCTCTGCAGGCCAATACACTCAACAGATACAGCACACGGGAGGATAAAAGTCATCTTTGACATCAACAGTGTGTGTGTGTGTGTGTGTGTGTGTGTGTGTGTGTGTGTGTGCGTGTGTGTGTGTGTGTTTGCAGTTGTATGCATGCAGGAGTGTGGGTTCACTTACATATGTTGAAATTCTGGAAAATTGTGAATGCTGAAATGGTTCGCAATGCAATAATGCGTGACTTAAAAGTTCCAGAGTGTGAAATCTCAGAACTCCACTGGCTGAGAGGGAACCAGTCATTCAATGTGCTTGTTGTCAAAAGTAACAGAAAAGCTTTAGCAACACACTATTGAAATTTAAAGTGATGACTCCAACAGCTGGCCATTTATTACCCGGGAATAACCTTTCCACAGCAATTAACCTTTTCAACAACAGAAACGGGAATTAGTGAAATCAAGGTTTAGTTAGAGCAATTGTTTTGCAAATGTGCAGTTTTACTACCTGGGGTAACGCATTAAGATTGATTGATGAGCTCGTTCTGCGTAGAGAGACGACCAATAAACCCAACCGCATTCCTCTGCAGTAAAAACCTTGACCTGTTGACTTAGCGTAGCCTCTCTCTTCCGGACGGGCGCAGAGACGTGTGGACTGAGACGCAAGGTCTTGTTTGGAGGGAAGGTCGATGGTCAGAATTTGTGCTGAGGGCACGAAGGCTTTGGGGAACACGAGTTTATCCAGGCAAAAACTTGTCAATCAGCGGACTCCACTCTCCCACTCTCCCCTGAAGAATTCCCCAGATGTGGGCTTATGTTTGGTCTCTGGGCCGTCAGGCACGAAGTTGCATAAACACGTGAATTTCCCGCTAGATTTTTTTATTATTTTCTATGTGGACCAACAGCTGTATACTATCAGCGTCATAATACATTGGACAGTAACACATTTTTTGGGTGCCAAGCATCTTGGGTAGAGTGCTGAGCAATGCAATTAAATAACTAAGTAATTGATTGTAGTGCATTCTTGACCAAAATCTCCATACCTGAGCATTATATTGTCACGAATAAATTGGGCAACAAAGGTAGGGGAATTTGGGGTTATACTCCTGTTGCAGGGATCTACCTGTACAACATTCTGCAATATTTACTGCAATGCACTGCAATATTTGCAGTATTCATGTTGATTTCAAGAAAAAGGTTGTCTGGTTGTCTTTCAAACCATTATGCCACTTTTAAACAAGTAAATTAACCTGTAGGAGCAAAAATCTTAAAAAGTTAGTGCTGAACCCTCGAATTTCATCAAAATCATCAAATATAGTTTCCCATTTGTTTCAACTCATTACACAGACTACTGACTACATGGATTATTGAGTAATTTACTACATGCAGCCTTTTATATCATTTTTATCAAAGGTGCAGATAACTGGACCTGACAACTCAGTAGGCTTTGTTTATGCGTTTAGTAAACTTAAAACCACACTTGAATCTTCCCTCTGTCTCCTTATATTGAGCCAAAAGGGTCACTCTGGGACAACTTTTTGCTCTGTCAACTCTGATTTTTTTTTAGAGCATCGTTCAAAAATTGAGCTTCAAATTGCAAAGCAATGCTTGGGCCATTCTGAGGTGAGACATCACTTTGTTTTCTAATTGGAAAGCAGAGAAGTTTAAGGCCTGCTGTCTCTTTTAAACTCTTTGAATGACTCTGTCTGGCCCTCAAAAGCAATCCCTTCTTTTCTGTAAGTCCCTTATACATGGTATTAATCCTGAGGGCAAATAAACAGGAAGTGAATTAGATTCATTCAGATTGTTCATGCTGAACTGAGGAGGGCTCAGTAATATTAACAGAAAAATAAATGCACTTGTTCCACACTTCATGGGCAATGAAGCTCGTTAAATTCGTTGAGGTGTTTCAAGACCGCCGAAATGTGATTAGATGTAACGCAGGTAGCAGTTCGGATGGGGTAATATGGATTTCAAGACATCTTCTTTTCTTTTGGAGTTGTACCTACTTGATTTCCTCTGACACAGGAGTTGAAGCGAATCAAAAATTATTCAACTATTGGATTTTTTTGTTCTGAGGTGACTAAACTATGTGGGTTTCTGTTCGTGTTTTCCCCCTGTACATGTAAATGTCCTACTCTTGCGCGAATGTCCTGTTGAGGACTGCACGCAACTGAACTTTTTTGTTTTTTCAGAGGTTTATGCCAGGTAAAGCTTTTGATGTTGTTGTAAGCACTGGAACTTGAAGGTTGCCTCTTCTTCAAATACATTCATTGCGATGGCTTGCTATTTTTGTTAAAATAATGGGAATGAACCTTGTGAATGATTATTCAGTATATTCTTATGATTTTGACTGTTTTGTGGTGTGGCTCATTAGATCTGGACCTCATTAGACAGGAGCCTTGTACAGTACATTGGCATTTTTTCCCTTTCTTGAAACAGTGGACTATTTAATTGAAATCTTTTTGGGGTGGAGTCTCATCCCGACTCATCATGTAGTGCTGCCACCTGACCAAGCATCGATACATGCTGAAAAGGGAGGCTTTTGGTGGCCTTATTTGACGCCAGTTTAAAACAGACCCAACCCCCCAACCCCTCACCCCAACTCAGGCCAAAAGCCTGCTTTTTTGTTATATATTGATCTTGGCCAGGTAGAGTCACTATATGATGAGTCCGAATGAGACTGCGTTGGTTTTTGGGGCAATTTTTCTTTTGTTTTGATGTGTCACTGCAGGTAATTTAAAGCACAATTCCAACTAAAAAAAATCCAGATTTAAAAGTGTTAAAGTAACAGCATAAATATCTGGACTGTTTTGAAGTCTCTAGCCATTTAAGCGGTCAATGCAGTGCTGAACATCTTTTCTCTCTTAATTTACTCAGGAAGGGTACAATATGGAAGAGGCATCCCACAATGCAATGGAGCAATCCCCCTCTTATCTCTTATTTGCCTCTGTGCAGAATGAAGATAAGATGTTTGGCCAGTCTAATGATTACAAACAATCCGAGGTTAGCTATGGTGGGCATTTGTGTCATTTGTTTGCTATGCTGAGCATCATTAAGTATCATTAACTTTCTGTTTAGTGAGCATGCTAATCTGTAGATTTTCAAGTCCTTTTTATCTGTACCTCAGAATTTCCTGAGTGTAGTGAACAGATTCCAGGTGATTTAATCTCAGATGGGTTTTCACACAAGGTTTTGGAGTGGCCTAGTCAAAGTCCTGACTTGAATCCAATTGAGATGCTATGGCATGACTTCAAACAGGCAGTTCATGGTCGAAAATCTTCCTGTGTGGCCTGATTGAAAACAATTCTACAAGAAGAGTGGGCGTAAATTCCTCCACAACGATGTAAAGAACTCATTGCAAAAGCATGATTGAAGTTGTTGCCACCATTGGTGACACAACCAGCTATTAGGTTTAGGTGGGGAAATTTTTTTCACATAGGTCATATAGGTTTTGAATAACCTTTTGTTTTCAATAAATAAAATGATGATTTCAGTTGACAGTTAACGCAGTTAGGGCCTAGACTCTTCATGTTCAGAAGTGCTGTTTGGTTTAGAAGTCATAGAAAGGTGGAATCATGCTCTTAGCTCGTTCCAAAAGACAAAAACAATATGCAGTAACCATCATGACAACTCCAGGTCTGCCTTGGATGGATGGGAGCAGTTTAAGTGTTTAAATCTGTGTTTTAACAACGTTTGGTCTGTATTTTACCTCTTTAAATAATACCATTTGTGTGCAGCAGAAGTAATAATTTATATAGCTACCATGTCATGTGACTTCCCACAGATTTTTTTTACAACCTTTTCCTTCCAGAAATGTCCTTTTTTTGTTTTTACTCTTCCTTAAATCAGTCCATCCAGTTTGAAGAGTGTACCTCCAGGTACTGGTTCAGTTTGACAGTCCAAATGTACGTCACCCATCGGAGGCAAGTTTTTTGATACGAACGCACAGGGCCGGAGTGTAAATCCAGTTTCTAAGCGGGAAACATGCTGCTTGGTTAATATGCAGCAGCTGAACTAAAACAGCCTGTTTGCATAAAAAACCAGATGTGATCTTCGCCGACCCTCCAAACACCATCAATTATCATTGCCTACCATGCAAACATAGGCACAAGCACTAAACCTGCATATATGCATTT
Source organism: Gymnothorax reevesii (assembly GCA_029721435.1). Classification (NCBI taxonomy): domain Eukaryota; kingdom Metazoa; phylum Chordata; class Actinopteri; order Anguilliformes; family Muraenidae; genus Gymnothorax; species Gymnothorax reevesii. Next base: position 109,381,368 of record CM056579.1, read on the forward strand.
ATTGATGCGCGTTTAAAACAAAATAAAACAAAATAATTCACTAAATCCATCTTATGCCATATACAGTAGTACCAATCGGCTGTTTATTGTGATTATTAAGTGAGACTGTTATTAAAGCATATATTCAACATAAGGCCAGGACAAACAGAGGTGCGCAGTCATGAGAACGTTGCCATCTGCTTCTCCTGTACCCAAAAAAAGAAACAAGACCATAATGGCCGCCCGCCCTCCAGCCGCGCTCTGAAATTGAGTTGAGACATTATCTCTGGCAGCTTGTGGCAGTAGCGATGGCTGGACTCACATACAGGGGCTTAACGGCATTATGGGGAACCTCCGCAGGGATGAGGAAAAGACAGGCGCCGTCCCCGCTTTTTAAGGCAGAGCTTTTAATAATGTCATCAGGAATACTGTGTACTCTGGTTTAGCGCACAGCTGCACTTGTGTGCGGGAGGCTAATAGGAGATTGCTAGGCTAACAGCATGAGAGCAGCATCTGCTGCTCTATCAGCCAAAAGTACTGCACCAGAAATAGACCGAAAAAGGCTGTTTAAACTGGGTGGGTGGCCCTACAGACCGCAATTCTGCTAAAGAGCCTAATTGCAGTGATAAATGTAGCAGCTTAATTACGCCGACATGAAACATTTATTCATTTATTTATTATCCACTTTTTGCCATTATTTTCATAACCTCACTTTTCCCTTTGCAATGAAGGAATATATATATATATAGTGCAGACTGTGTTGCACTAATTTAACATCATATCAAGTTAGCAAACTCTTGTTTAATCTGATTGGCAAACGTAAAGAAATAGTGTCTCTCTCGGGAGTAGAAAATCACCTCATCATCGCCAGAGCACAAAGTAAAGGGGTCTCTGGAATGTTTGGGACCAAAGGAGACACGAGTAACTGGCTACAGGTGTGACTGCTCACAAAACAAATTTCTTCCACACCTTGTGGTCTCACTCCCGGCCACCCTGCTCACACCGAGGGCCCCACGGGCCCTATCGACCCTGACCCCACTCCCAGTGATAAGAGAGATCGGGGGGAGGATATAATGTGAGGGTCAGAGAGCAACTGAAAGCCTGGAACACTGCAGGAGTTCCTCCGCTGCACTTTACATGAACTATTATGCCAGGTAGCAACAGGAGGCCTTAACGACTGGTCCTCAGTCATGAACACCTACACGTACGTCAAAGGAAGCCATCACCGTGGGTTGAAACCTCAATGAAGCCTATGGGCGTTGACGGGTTGTACGCAAAGCAAATGGGAGAGAGGCAACCAGCACTACTGGCGACCTTTAAATCTCGCAACTCCTCCATGGCATAGCACTCAACTGTGTTAATGTATAGCATTTATGCAGAATTTTACAGTAATTTACTTTCACTGAAGCAAATTAGACTGAAAGACATTTTGCGTTCAGACTCCATTTTGTAGAAAAAAATATAGAGCGTTTTAAATCAGTGGGATTGTATTAAATTAGAGTCAGGCAGTTATCGCCCCAGATGACCACAGGGGTCACTGCCTTTGTTTTCCAACTTAAGCCTTAAACTCTTGAAGCCATTGTCTGAGTCATTGTTTGCATATATACTGCGCTCAGACTGAAAGGAGCACCTGAAAACCTGCAGAAGGAAATATCCATTCCTGCTGTAGATTAAGTAACAAAACTAAGACTCTGAAAGATGATATATCTTAACTTTGGGGTCACGCTGGGGTTTCTTTCGCAGCTGTTATTTCCATTGAAGCAGGGACCCCGTCGGAGACGGAATCCTGGGGTCACGCTGCTTTACCGAAACTGCCTTCAAGTTCAAATCAACTAATCAGCGTTGACGTACCACCGTATAATCCCAGGCTTGTCGAAAGGAAGAGGCTTAGCCTGTAAATAATGTGCTGCAAGGCCAAGGTGGTGAGGTCCTTGCACGCTGGAAATAATCTGTAGCAAGGGGATAGAGCTTGTGCAGCAATGCAATTTCAACGCTGCAACAATGGCCTGTGGAAAGGTATGGTGATTGATTATTGGAATAAAGGTGCAATTAATGAATGGTTTTCTTTAAAGATTTAATGCCCCTCAAAAATTATCGCTAGGGGAAAACGCACACTGAGAAACTTATGCATATATCGGCTACTCCAGACTTTTTAGGGCCCCTTAGAAGAAATTAATTTGGGACTGTTCATTCTTTCTTTCATGACTGGGGTGGAGTGGGGGCAATAGTTTAGACACAGCAACATCCAAAAATGCTGCTGCCTTCACCAATCCCAAACTCATTGAAGATTGACTGAGGCGAAGTGGAAAACTGTCCTGTGGTACTTGAAGTTTTTTTTTTGGAAATCATGTACCTCACATTTTTTGGGCTAAAGAGGAGAGGGATCATCTGGCTTGTTATTAGTGAACAGTTCAAAAGCCGGCGCCCATGATAGTATTGGGGTGCATTAATGCACATGGTGTGGGTAACTTGCACATCTGTGATGACAGCATGAATGCTGAACGATATATGCAGGTTTTGGAGCAACATATACTGCCCTCCAGATGTCTCTTCTGGGGGAAGGAATTGTTTATATCAGTAAGACAAAGCAAAACACTATATTACAACAACATAGCTCTGTAGTAAAAGAGTCTGGGTGCTAAACTGGCCTGCCCGCGGTCCCGACTTGTCAGGCACTGAAATTTGGTGACTATGAAATGAAAAATATGACAAATGAGGCTGCGTAGTGTTGCAAGACTGGGGAAAAATTTTCCTTTCAAAACTACCGTGGATGGTCTTCTCACTTCCCGAGCACTTACAGAGTTTTGTTAAAACAATAAATGATGCAAACATACCCTATTCCAACATTCTGGAAATGTGTTGCTGGCATCAAATTCAAAATGAGCTTATGTTTTCCAAAAAAAAAAACAAAAAAAACAACAATAAAATGTCACAGTTTCAACAACTGATATGTTGTGCTTGTGCTGTCTTCTTTTAAAATTGAGCTCAAATTATTTGCAAATCATTGCATTGAGTTTTAATTTGCATTTTGCACAGCGTCCCAACTTTTCTTTTTGAAACAGGGTTGCAAATAATAACCAGCTGGCATCAAGTCTGCCAAGTATGATCTTCTGCTAGCTGTGTTTTACTGAATGAGTTTTAGTGCGCGCCGCTTGGGGAAACCCGAAGGGTGTGTCATCGTCCTTGAGTCCCCAGAAGCATCCACAGATCAGTGTCCAAGCCTTCAAGGTCAAGGCCCAAATGACAAGCCCACAATCAGAACGGCAGGACTCAAATTTAAGTACAAGTTAGAGGTTGAAATGACATTATGCTGTATTCAGTTGCCTTGCTGGAGTGGCTGTTTTGAACCCCGGAAAAGACAAGTCATATTCGGCCGCTCCTTGGCTGCCCTGTTTACATGTGTGTGGTGCCATTCTCAAAACAGAATACAACCAGGACTGTGTTTACCCTTTGTGTCTCCATGCGGACAGCGGTGCAGTGAGTAATCTGTTTTTGAAATGCTATAAATATGCTGGGGAGTGAGACACTCAGGCACATCCGATCTGCCTTTTGTTGAAGCACAGTCTTCACGCATAAAGATGTCTATATGTCTCAATTTTTCACACATATATTCTTCCATTGCGTAACCTCTAGCCTAAAAGTGTAGAATAATGTCAGTATTCCACAGTTCCACAGTTTTTTTCTTACATTGATGTTCGTTCTACTTTTCTGTTTTCTGCGCCTGTCGGTTTTATTTAATTCGTTATTGTCCTTGTTTTCCCGTTTCCACATCTCTGTTCCCTGCTCTTCTTCCCTTACCCCCTGTTTTCTGTTCCCTTTTCGTTTCTATTTGCCTTGTTTGTTGTCGTGCCCATCTCTGCTCTCGCCTTCATCCACGTCACCTGTCTCTCATTTCCCTCCTCACCTCCTGCTCTCTTCCAGCCCTCTGTTTTCTCCCTTGTGTTGTGAGTTTGTCTCAGTGTCTTTCGTCCTCTTCAATTTTAGCCTTTTTCCCATTTTGGTTCCCAGAGCTTTAACTTCCTTTGACTCACTTTTTTTTTTTTGGAGTTGTTGAATTGCCCTTCATGTCTTGCTGCCTTCTGATGACTGTCTGTCTGTTCGCTGGTTCTGTATTTCCTTCCTGTTTCTGTACTAAATTCTGCTCGTCTGGTTTTTGGATATTAGCTTGTTTTCGGACACTGATATTTGCCCACCTCCGATGTTTATTCAGACTGCCTCAGCCTGATTGCGTCCTGCTATTTGCGGAGTTGTTACCATTGTCTCTGCCCGGGTCTATTCCCCTCCCTGACAAATAACAATGCAGAAAAATTTGTCAGGTGAGCTGGTGTAGTGGCAAAGGTGGAGGGCCAGAGCGTGAATGACTCGGGCTGAAACCCCAGTTACTAATACAATCTTATATAACAATGGAAGCATAGTTTTTGTAGAAATAATTGCCAGGTTGTTAGTTCTTTTTACTTTTTTTCAATTGTTGCTTTATCTTTGTATTTATAATTTTGTTTGTTGTATTGAAAGTAAACCTGCTCCAGTGGAGTCAAACTTAATTTCCTTTCAACGTATTTTCTTAGAATGGTAAAATGTATACAGGACTGGCTGAAATATTAAAAAAACAATACAAAAAATAAATATGAATAAAAAAATGGTCGCATTTACATGGAATGTATGCCTGTAGTGACATATAGGTGAAATTACATTAGTTTTTCAGTTTGGTAACTGTTTGGAGATGCCACCAAGACATTGCAGATCTAAAACCTCTCTAATTTTGCTCTTATTTACTTGATTAGAATAAGCTTTGACAGATATTAGTGAGATTCTATGCTCTGATTTTTAAGAGGTTTCACATTGCAACTAAATCATTTCATAAGGGATAAAAGTAAAATTTTGTTGGGTGGAAATGGGATCTTTCAGTTATGCTGTGTTCCATCTTCATTTATCGTGACTTAGTGACATGGATACTGATTTATATACATGACATAAATTCCAAAGGTGTTACCTTTATTCTGACACCAAGATTATTCAAATGGACCATGTAGTTGCAGAAATACTCTCATTTCATTTTGGGCTTGTTATTTTCGAGCCAGAGGCTCAGGGCCTAAGAGGTTTTTATTGCACAAATGCAGAAAAATGTATTGGACTCACATACCTTTTCTTGCCCTTGTAACCGCATATCAACTGTTTCATGTCAATATAATATACTGGAGTACAACGCCAAACCCACAAGAAGAGCAGTTGACCAGTTGAAAAGTTTTAAAGACTGTGCTGTATGTAGGGATCAGAATTTTGATAAGAGCACCAATATACAAGGTTGCTCACAGTAGGCTGTTAGTGTGCAGGGAAGGGAGACCCCGTGGTATTTTGGAGGGGCATCGAGTGTGTAAAGTAATTTGAGATGCAGAAATAAGTGGCTTTATCAGTAGTCCTGTGTCTTGTTTTTAGTGAGGAAATTCTTGTGCCCCTGTCAGTGCAAAACGAAAAACAAAAGCGAAGGGTGGGGTGAAAATGATGTAAATTATATTAGGTGCTGACAGAATGATGGTGACCACTGCTGTCTGTCCCAGTCAATGTGAGCTGGGTCATGTCTGGTGCATGCTCTGTGGCTATGGGTGACCATAACCAGAACCGCAGTAAAATGTAGCTGTGACGAATGACGGGGTGCACGCATTCTGAATGGGTAGAAATTACTGCGCGCATTTTCACCGATCATTTCTTTCACTGACCTGTCCTTGTAAACCAATAATGCTCGGCTATTGTGGAACGTAATTTTCATCATGTTCCCTGAGCGCAGCACATGACAAAATAATCCCAGTGTCTGTGGAGGCCAGCTGTGGCAGAGTGAGGCTGTCATGATATCGTAAATAATGCATTTCATGAATCTCGCAAAGCAGATGAAACCAACATTAGTGCTGCTTCATTACGAAACCTGTTTCAATACTTGTGAACAGCAGTATTCTATTATCCATCATTATGTAACTGGCCGTGTTACAAAGGACATTAAATCGTAATCATAACTGTGCCTTATTCTGCACAGTTTGACGTATAGTTATGAGCACGTAATGTGTCCATTATCCTCCTCCTATCAGTGCTTGCACTTCAGTTTATGATTGTGTGGTTTGACTCATGTTTGACGAAATTTACTGAGTACTTATTCAGTTCAGTTTCATAGACAAAATGTATTCCTATTTCTGAAAATCCCATAATTCTTTTCAAGAAACAAGAGGCACTCCGAGAGTGCAAACTTCCTCTATGTCACCAAAGTCGAAATTTTGCTGAGTGAACATAAGAAATTGGCTCATAAAAAATTTAAGGATTGGTTCTGTCCCAAATGCAAAACCAATCAACCCACAAAATTTGAGTGACGTCGCCGGGAGTAAACTTCCGTTATTGCATGTCATAGTATTTTAAGATGGCTGTTGTGGCGGCCATATTGTTCCACCGATCGCATCAAAATCATTAAGCTCCATTCCTAATGTAATAGCAACCCACTTACAAAATTTCAGAGATATACGTTCATTACTTTTTGAGTTATCTTGTACACAAATAGCCAGACAGACAAAAGAACACCGGGAAAAACATCACCTTCTTAGCAGAGGTAATATTAAAACATTTATTTCAGCTAGACCATCTGACGTAAAAGTGGAGTGTAAAATGCTTGACATATAGTGAGCTTTTCTTGGAAATTCTAACGACAATGACAATGACTTGTAATTTGAAATGACTAGATATTAAAGAAATATGGAAGGGAACAGGGGAACAGATGTAAAATGGTATATGGTACATCAATATTATAATAAGAGTCGAAGCTGACAGCGGGCAATAGAGATGATGGTGCACAACAGAGGAAATGATAGGCAATCAGGACTGTACTGCAGGACTGAGACAATAATTCACAACGGAGACAACAAGTCCATAATAAAGACAGTAGTGTGCGACTGAGAGGTTGATGCTGGACTAAGGAGAAGCACCTCAGGTAACTGTGTCACCACAAAATTTCCACCAGCGAGCTTCATATCTTATTCATTTTATATTTACCTATCTCATTGTCCCCATGACTCTCCTTCCTTCAGGATTTTTTCTTCAAATCATTCCTTCTTCTTCTCGATTTACCCCCACTCACCCCTCCACCTTCATGTAAATTTATGGAGACGTTTCCCCGAAGTGTTTTGGGGACGTCAGGGCTGGAGGTGGGGGTTTCGGACTGCAGGAAGCATTGTGGAGTCATTAAGGGTAGAGCAGGAGCTCTGGGAAGGGAGATCTGCGGTAGGAGCCTGGTTCTCCTCGCCGAGAGCCTGACCTCCGCAGACCCACAGGTACAGCTGCATCTGGCGCACGGACAGGAGCGGAAAGCTGCCTGTCGGAGCCGGCGATTTACTGTTTATTTGTTTTACAGATGGAAGGATGCCATGACTCAGAAGAGAAAGATAGAGTGAGAGAGATAGGAGGAAAGAACTGGGGGAAGGATGGAGAGAGATGGCGAGGAAAAGGGAGGGATTGAGGGTAGAGGACAGGGGGAGGGCAGATAGGTGGGTAATGAGATCAATAAAGGAGAGAAAATACCAAGGGAGAAAGGAAGAGACAGAGAGAGGGAAGGGAAAGAAAAGAGAAGCCAGAGTTTTGAGCTCCAGGATAGCATGGTTTGTGTCGGGTAGATTCTAGTTGGCCTAAAGTTTCTTTAGGGAAACCGCTGCATTGGCCTGACCAGATTCAATCAGGACTTTTCCATATATGAGTCTGTATTCCCATGCCATTGCTTTTCCTCTTCAGTTTTTTTTTTTTCATTTACGCATTGTTTGCGGAGTTAAATCACTCTGGATCAAAGTGTCCGCTAAGTGGATGTAACGTAACGTTTAGCGATCGGCAGGGTTTGCTCTCCAAACTATGCCTGCGGAGAAAAGTGAGGATCCTTTCTTTACATTTGCGAGGGCAAATGTTGACTTAATCCAGACAGGAGTTCCCTCCTCCCGAAATGCTTGTTGTAAAGGCCAGCTATTGCACAGAAGGCAATGGCCCTTCTCCCCACTCCGTGCTGGATTTCCTCTGGTACTGTCTGTGTAGTCTGTTTGGTGGGAATTGTCAGTGGCTCTCTTGGAGTACTGTTGGGTGCAAAATAGTCCCTGCCTCACCTGCTGTGCTTTGTGGATCGCTCAGTATAAATTAGCATCTGGCTCTCCTGCCGTAATTCGTGGGATGTAGCCACCAAAATAATCACAGGCTTTCCTGTTGTACAGTGTGGTCTGTAGGACACAAAATAATCGCTGGCTTTCCCAAGGTTCTGCGTGGCCTGGAGGGCATAAAGTTGTCTGAGGGGAAATGCTCCTGGTTTTTTGAATCAGGTAATGGTCACTGAACTGACATGGCAGCTCTTGCATTAAAAAAAAATGAAACAACGTAAAAATGATTCATACAATGCAAAATAAAGTACATGAAGTCACAAACACATCCGATATTGCACATAGAAAGATTGACCTATTTGTCAAATTATTTGGTGAAAATTTGTGAGATCCAAATCAAACTATGCTCTCATGCACCACATTATGGCGATTCACGGGTCAGGGTGTGAGCTAAATCTGGGGGATGCACTTGGAACAGTTGAATAATTAATTGTTTGTGCAGTTCATTATTCAAAAGCTGAAAATGAAACATCAAAGAAAGACGCTGCTAAACTGCAGCCCCTTTTATCTTTCAATCCCCTTTAAAAGCCAAAAGGTCTGTTTGAAAAGTCGACGGAAGATATAAAGGGGAAAAAAAGCTTGACAAAGATTATTTCACAGTTTTCACTGCAACAGCCAGATCACGTGAGTCAAGATTATTGATCAATTGATCACTATGACTAATTTTTAAGGTATTTCATTCATGCGGGGTTAGCAATCTACTAAGTGAAAATGAGACCCACAGCAGTGCATCTCACCCCCTCTGTGTGTAATTAACTTCACTGCTGCTGTTCTGAATGAATACCAATACATCACTGCTGTTCCATCCAGAACCACTGGGGGCAGTGCTGCTTCTCACTAGGAGTAATGGCCTGTCCAGATGCTGTCACAGTGCAAGAGAATGGGGTTAAAACTGCTATCATCAGATGGGGAAAATCACTGAGGGATCCAAAAAGCCTTGAGACCTTCTTTCTAAAATATAAAATAAAACCCCTCACCTAAATGTATAAAGTCTCGATGTATAAATTTATGATCGCACTGGAGAAATATTAACGTGGCATAGAGGTGCACTAAATATCTGTTTTGGAACCAATGCGCCACATATCTTCCACTGAAGGCTAAAGGTTTTTCATCAAGAACCACCGGCTGCCTTTCTGGGAAATGTCTTGGCTGTAGAACTCAGCCCACCTCGCTCATTTCATCCGTATCAAGTATGTATGTGAGAAATCTTACTGCAGGTCTGAATAATTTGTGCATAATGGCAACAAACAAACATCTGGTGGATCAGGATCCTGATGTGGTCCATTCTGGGGTGGAATAAAGGTAAATGAGTTACATCACTGTTACAAAATTTAAATACGTCAAATGCATATGCAAATAAATCTGAAATGGATCTGCCCGGTATACAGTATGCCTGATCCTGATAATATTTCATAACATTGCAGAGTGGTTAGAACAAGCCACTCAGAACAAAAAACCTGGGCATTTTACTGCTACTGAAGTGTATCGGACCATACGACAAGTTCTGGCAAGCTTTTTCACATAGTGAACACTCCTAATATCTGTGCTAAATTTAGCCTTGGCTAGCTTCCATTTATGACCCCCTGTAACGCAAACAGAAAGCTCAAGCGCAGTTGGGTTATGCAGCAGGACAATGATTCAAAACACACAAGCTAGCCTGCCTTTGAATAGCTCAAAAGGAGGAACACGGGGGTTTCAGAGTGGCCCTGACTTGAATCCAGCTGAGAGAGTGTAGCATCACCTTAAAAATCAGGCCCTTCAAGATTAACCCCCCCCCCCCCATTTTGACCCTAAATCAAACTACAGTGACTGTATCTCAGAAACAATTAACACTAGAGCCTTGGTGTTCGACTCAAAAACTATTAAGTCTAAAGCGTCAATAGTCAAGGATGTCAGAACAGAAGAAGTGAGGAGCAAAGCTCAGAGGTGCAGACAGAACATGCTTTACTGGGCGACCAGTTCAGAAAACAGGAAGACTGTCCAATGGAGGCCTGGTAGTTTGTAGCTGGGGAGCAGTCAGAGATCGAGCAGCAGAAAACTGTATTCTAAGGAAGGGGCTAATCAGAGTTGAGCTCCAGGTCTGAGGTTAAAACCGTGGGGCCAATCCAGTTGGAGCAGGGAAATGATGACAGAAAATGAAGACAACAAGTAGGGAAATGGCCTTAAAGAAAATGAGAAAGAAGATGCAAGAACTAGGAATAGCAACGAACACTGAAAACCACGATAAATTGAGCTGAGCACGAAGGAAGGTCAACAGTCTTGCAAAGGAGAGACAAAAGGCAGGAACTTAAATACATACAGACTGCAATTAACAGTGAGGGTGAGGTGCGGGAGAAGGCAGAGGAATGCACAAGGAGGGGGGCGGAGCCATGAGACGATAACTGAATTATTGAAACCAATGGAGGAAGCAAACTGAATGAGAGACAGCCAGACTGTGGAGGAAACTGAACAACACAGAATCAGGACATTACATTGATATTAGGCAAAAAAAACAAAAAAACAAAAAAAAAAACAAAACATCATTGTTATGCTTTTCATTATTAATAAGAATTTTGACCCTAAATATGGCCATAGTGACCTTGACCTTGAAATTTATTTCTGGACCAAATCTCAGCTATCATCACGACAGTCATGATAGAATGGTCAAACGACAGCTTTCACTCCATATTTGGGCCTTTTGAGGGTTATTTAGAGTTGTGACCATTGACCTTGGCACACTGGCCTTGAAAATAAAATCTTTTTCGGCCAAATTTGCCATTTTCATTATTTGGCTTTGATGCTTCATTTCAATGAAGACAGATGACCATAAAATGTGGACTCATCCCACAACAGCATCGATTTTCACTGCGCAGCAGTTCCTTTCACATGAGATGAAGCCCAGAGAATATGACGTGGTTTTTGGGCATTTTTTACTCAGGCCTTCCTCGTTGCGTTGTTTGGTCGTCACTTGTGTTTGTATTTGCAAAGATGAATGTTGTTTATTGGGAAAGTTTCTCCAAATTAGTCCCAGTCCCTTGTGTTATATCCGTATAAAGCACGCCAGTTTTCAATGCAGTGCTGTCTGACGTATTGAAGGTCACACAGCAAAAATGACTGGCTTCAAACATTTCAGTAGCCTGTATTAAAAAATACTGTTTCAAATTTACAGTTAGTCAAATAATGCAGTAGTCAACTGCAGGAAAAAAAAACAGAACATACAGTAGAGACAAATTGAAGCTCGAATCATGAATCAGATTATGTCTCCGGTTCTGTTAGAACTCTTAAAAATAGAGCAACGGTTTTCTGACACTTTTGGTATTATAATTCACCAAGCGAATTCCCATTGCTATCAGTCTGTCATACGTTCAGTGGAATATTTGGAGTATAAATAAAGGGACTGCTAAGTTCCAAGTCCAACACTACGGACACTCTCAAAACATCATACAACTGAGCTAACAAAAGTCAGATACAGTTTTAATGTTGACTTAAACATGTAAGGGCACCAACTTGGTGTAAATCTTTTAGCTCCCCTCCCTGCCTGATTCTGAGGGCTTGTGGTGATGTATTAAAGAGGCTGAATAACAGGGGCTCAATGTTTCTTTTGTTTTCCACGATCACTTTCTCCCGGGATGCATGTACATACTCCTTGCTTTAATTATATCACCACATTTTCCATATCATAAATATATGGATTTGAGATATATGAGGGACAGCCTTCATTCCAGCTGGAAAATGAATTTGGATGGAAAATGAGAATATTTCAATGTAACTTTCTCTTTTGCTGAATGAGTGCAGTAGGGAAAATCCATTTGCTGTAATGGTCTTCTAATGAGCCAAAGGCACATAATTGGCAGACTAATAATAATAATAATAATAATAATAATAACAAGAAGAATAAGAAACACCAACTTCCTGTATGTACATAAATTGCTTTAAACAACAAACTATTGGTCAGAAAGTTATCAATAATTAAACAAATGCCCTTCAGAGACCTGAATCATCATTCACTTGTTCACGTTTGCCACAGTGTACAATTAGGAGGGAAAAACTGGAAACTGCTTCACTGTGAAGCTGAGCCGCTTCACATTGAAAAGTCAATCAATGCTTATAAGTATCAGGAATATTGCAGAAAAGCAGGCTTCTCACAATTTAAATGTTGTTTTCCAAAGAGGAACAATAAGATTTTACTTTTCAAATTTTCTTTCAGTTAAACTCTGTCTGCAAATTTACCCAAAAGGCTTACACATTTGTGGAAATGAAAGGGAAAGGTCTAAGACATGTATAAGACCTCTATACAATATGCATACAGGGTGTTTTCTAAGAGAACCACAGCCATGTTGGAATGTGTTCAATACATACCATCATCTCCTGCACTACACCCAGTTGTTATAGGCCCACCAACTTATTACAATTATCTCAATTTCTGTTAATTTCTGTTACAATTAAAGCTGGAGTATACAATCTTGGAACAGCGAGCAAGATGTGAATGTAGCCTCACCACTAAACCCACCCCCTCCCCTCAAGTGTCTGACCAAAGCCACGCCCCCTGATTCACGTTACCTGGATCCAGTGTCCTATGCCTGAATCGTCAGCGGAGCTGTGTGGACGCTAGGAGCTAACACAGCGAAATATCTACATTTTACTATCAACAAGTATCTTATGAATGTAGCCTCAGGTCAAAGACCAAACCAATACGACTACCTGGCCATATTAGAAATAGAGTTACAGCATATTACGTATAAAACACAGCTAGCCACTGAGCTAGCCTTAGCACTGGAAACAAGCAAACGTCAGCCACGAGCACAACATTTGTAACATGAGATATTCTCAACGGAGTGTTACTGTAACCATTGATGTCTTACAAATGAAGCTATATGGCTTTTCAGAATGTTTGTTAACAATATGCGCCAAGATACTTCCGAGTGGCAGAACGCGAACAGCTTCCCACTGACCTGAAGAGATCCAGCCGGGAAAGTCTGTCTTAAATTAATAAGTTTGGGGTTTATGACTTGATATTTTGTAAAACAAAATGAGAAATGTTGACTGTTAAACATGAAAACACAGGTTTTGTTACTAGAAAATACATCTGTGGTGATGACGATGCATCTACCAGCCACCCACTTGCGTTAGCAACCAACTACAGATGAAGTTATTGTTATGGGTCGAACTTGCAATGCCTATCGGCGGCAAGTGTAGCCTGCTTTTTCCCCATGGCTTTTGCAGCTAATGTGACCACAGAGTCCCTGGTGACAGCATTCTCTGGTGACAGTAAGCGACAACAGCATCCACCGAGGAAAAAGCACATAACTGTTTATTTTTAACAATATTAAAATTGTGAGAAAGGTGAACAAATAAATTCTTGTGCAGAAATGTTTAGTAGACAAGAACGAAACTGTCTAAAACTGCAGATTCAGCTTACTATATCCTCGCGTTCTTGGAAATTTGTACACCCTTTCTAAACTTCCCAAGTTTGAACTCACAAATATGGGAGTCCATGACTCCATGTCCATGAGAAGTGGCAGTGCTTATGCTGGCTAGCGTTTGTCCAGCTGTAAAGAAACACCCACAACTAGGCTACACAGCTGATTGAATTGCGTGTCCACAAGAAATGATTGTCATCATCAGTCACTCCTCCTGGCTCTGATTGGTTGTTTTGTCCTGGTCACGGTGAAATCTTGCAGAAGGAATTAGAAGTACTAGATTTTCTCAAAGATCATCTGAATCACATCCCGCTGTCAGGTCATAGTAACAGTTTTTGAAAAATTGCAAACTCCAGCTTTAATGGTTGTAATTTGCGAAATACAGAAAACCATGATGCTGTGGTCGCATAGTGAGAAATCTGGTTGTTGCAGCGCGTTACTAGGGTATCTTTGGCAGAGTGGTAAATTTTACATTCTTTTGACCTGCTCTTTCTACTGTTGTATATTCACTGTAACCTGCTTCCAAAAACTTCTAAAAATGTTAAAAATTCTAAAAATTCTGAAATAAAGGCCAGGGCAAGTGGTATTTTGACAGCCAATGGGGTGGCACGTGGGTTGCTTTGATCATAGATGTCCACGACCATCAGAAGGAGATCTCCTCATTCTCCTCAAATGAATGAAATTCACATCTCAGATGGAATAATTTTTGACGATAAATGTGCCTTCGCCTTCCGGCGATTATGTATTCCACAGTGTCTAGAGACAGAAATGTATCCTACAGTAAACATTCCATATTCCTAATAAAATTACCCTACCAAATTGCATGTATAGAATCAAATAAAGTCCACTTAACAAATAGCTTTTCGGTTTCACCTTGTGACTGACATGTTCTTTGCATTCTTCAAACAATGCATGTATACACTGTGGTAGTAGGATTAAGCAGGCTGCGAGACATAGCTAACAGGCTCCACAGTGAAGTTACATTGTTATCAATGCCAAATGTATGCCTCCAAGTAATATCACATTGTTGATAGAATGAATAACAATACAATCATTGTACAATACAATCATGTAAATGTAATAATGACCCAATGTACCCAAACATAATAAAAAAGCTGGAAAACCTAAAGGAAAACATAATAATGCCACGAAATGCAATAACTACCCAAAACTTGATGACTGTAAAAATCCAAACATTTTAACAGCCCAAGACGTAATACAAAATCTATAAAACTCTAAAAACATAATAATGACCCAAATGCAGCAGAAAGCTGTGAAATCCAAAAATATAATGACCCAAAACATAAATACCCAAAACAATAAAAAAAACCTAAGCGTACTAATGCCTGAATAAAAAACAATGGTTGAATATAAAAAAACTAGACTTTTTTTTTTTTTGCAAGCTTCATATACCCAGGTTTTTATCCAGTTTATCCAGTCAGGTAAATAAATGATTTCCTGTTATTCAATAGAATGATCAGGTTGATATCCAGTATCTCACGTTTTTGAAAGAAATTTTCGGAGGTAACAAAATAATTAAAGAATCAGACTATATTGAGAAACAGAGTCCCAACAGTTTAACTTGGTCTTGTTGTTATATAATCAAATCTGAGGCATTTGCTCTATATTGCACCATCTGTTCTAAACACTACAGAACGAACTCCCATTTTATTATATGAAAACAGGTTTAAAGGCAAATCATGTAGTAATCAATCCTGGCTGGAAATAAAGCTTTAGATGCTATTAAATGATTTCTAATTACATTTAGGATTATTAGGTTTTAGATTGAACTTCATTACATAAGGTTGTTTTACATTGTTTTATATTTTGGGCCATTATATTGTTTTGGTTGTTACTGCATTTAGGTGCTTCATAACATAAAATTGTATTTTGTTTTGGGCAGTTATCAGGTTGTGGTTGTTATTACATTTTATGGTTTTACAGTTTTTTATCACCTTCCAGGCAGTTATTACATTATGGTTCCACATTGCATTTTGGGCTTCTAAAACTGCCTGGCATTGGCAGCAATTGAACTGACAAATTTTAACAGTTCCAAGTTCAGCTACAATGGAAGAAACCTGACTCTAGAAAGTATTATGTGGCTGGCACACCATAATGTCACAATAAAAGCAGTGATGGTCCATTCAGAGCATCTCTTTTTAATGAACTACCATGAGAAAGTAACAGTGCATGAAGGAAACATGGGACACAGGTGTGTAAACGCCCAGTACAGTTTGGGTGAATGTCTGGACTCACAGAGCACTAAAGCACAGACAAAAGCACAGATCCTAATCTGGAGTTTAATATCACGGTTCGTAATAAAACATCCAGAGTTCAGACAATCCTTGGTGGAGGAGGTTAACACCCCAAGCATCTTAGACTGCCATAAATTACCCGGCAAGCTCTGACTCATACTTTATATATTCGATGTACATCCGGAAGTTATCTCAGGCTAATTTTCATTCATTCTTTCTGGGCAGAGCAGAGTCTGTAAAAGCTTTGAGTGGTTTGTTTTACTCACCTCTTCATGAATTTCAAAACCATTTTAGTATAAACAAAGCGTCATGAGCTTTCTTAAATAGCATCCCCTTCATCGCTCTGGTACACAGTGGTTTGTCTTGGGTCCATTGGTATTTTAGCTACGTACGAGTTATAATACGTACTAGACACTCGTCTTTCAGCTCTGGATTGCTCCCTTCAGATGTCATCTCATCTCATACAAATACTAAACAATCACGGACCGTTTAACCACTATCACATGACCGGGAAATCGAGAGTATTCGGACCACAATCAACATGGTGATCTGTAAAAAAAAAAAAAATTCTCAATACGCTGTTTTTAAAGAGTATTATCACATCTTCAAGGGTTTCTCTAGGGAGGTTCAGTAAGATTATGTGTACACTCAGAAGCAATGTGCCGATGTAGCCTTCCTCTCCTCTGAAGAAGAATCTCTGAGATTTAAGCTCAGTCCAGTTTCAGATCTTTTATTCTTTAGCAAATACATTTTCACTAACTTTCTACTCAACATGCCCTCTCTGCAAGGAGACGGGTTCGCTGTGAACTGCAAGGGTAATAAATCCTCGCACCAATGACAGAAACCAGACAAACAGCCCAGACAGTCACAACAGTCGGGCGAAGGACCAGTTCCCTGTCTGGGTCCTTCATGTTCCTGCTTCAACCAGTCAACTCGTCAAAATATAAATATATCCATGAAATGACTATCCACACATGCTCTTCTGGTCTCTCCTCTATCGATCGTGATTTGTTTTTTTCTTTGTGGGTGAGCTGGTATATCTTGAATCGTTTCTATGTTGCTGTTTTTTTTTTTCCCTGTTTTTCTGGTGTAGTCAGCTCTGGGTGTGGGGAGTTTTGACCTGCATATAGAAGACATGGTCAATATAATTGCTGGGGATTGACTTCAGCAGGGTACAGATCAGCAGTTATCTGAGGCAGGTATAATCAGGACTTTATTCAAAGCAGACAGTTTCCAGAATGATGAGCTGCTTTTGCCCTTAGCACTGTTGGCTAATTGCTTTTCATATCCAAAATAAGCGCCTGGAAATCTGAATGCTGGTGGTCTGTAAACTCCCAGAGCGTCTCTTATCTGGGATATTTTTCCACATCTAAAAGTGAGACAACAGGCCCACAGCCATACACTCCCCCAGACCAACCAAGGCATAATTTTTCTTCACATCATGATACCAGTAACTATTGATATGAGGAGAGTATTTTTTATGATTCATTTCGACTGGAGGAGTCCATTGACAATGTAATGCTATAAGGTGAATTCAGCATTAATTTAGATGCTTCAGTACAGGCATACACACACACACACACGCGCGCGCGCGCACACACACACGCACGCACGCACGCATGCACGCACGCACGCACGCACACACACACACACACACACACACACAAGCATCCTTATCTCTTGGGAATGACATGTGAAAGGGGTCTGCTCAGAGATTAATTCACTCCCTCAAGCCATTAAATCATTCTCTGTAGATATGTAAAGTTTCCTGTAAGATCATGATTTCTCATGAGATTTAACTCCATTATTACCTCTGAATAAATACATTTATTCTATCTACAGCCAACTTTGTGCGAGGTACAAGAGGAAGAACTCCACTTTCATTACACAGTCCCTAATCAGTAACATCAGCATTCGTAGACTTACACATATTAATAGCCCGAGACAGCCATTAATCAGATCGTAGTAGTACAGTACGAAACACAGGGAGTCATCCTTTTCTGTAATTTATAGATACATTTATTGGGAGTTGTCAGAACAAGACTAACCCAATGCTAAAATTTCTGCACTTCCTGATTAAGCTTTCAATTAATCTGACACAGTTATAAGTTCACCGAAAGTACCACACCACCATCATGCTCATCAATTTTAGTGGACATTTATGGTGGAAGTTTATTTGCTTTTGCCAAGTCCTTATATTATAAAGTCTTTACATCAAAGAGAAAAAAAAAAAATTAAAAATGTACAAACACCATTTGCTACACGTGGTTTTTTCAGTAAACATTCCCAACACTAAATGCTTGACTTCTGGGCAGGGTATGGAATGTACTTAATGTCATGAGTTTGTGTAAATTAAACAGCTCCGCTTTTGAGATCACATACACACAGAAGATCCCTTGTGTGCGCACTGTCCGGTGAGCAACGTCCTTTTCAGAACAGAACATTAAAGCATCTTAAGAGAGGTGGCGTTCATAGAACACAGATTTCAATGAGAAATCCCTCCAACCAGTGGTGAACATTCCCAGGGCCGTCTTCCCAAAATTACTGCAAGGGCACATGGAGGACCCATCCAAGAGGTCACGGGGACTGCAAGGTGAAAACCAATGCTGGCCAAGAACAAAACAAATAAACAAACAAAAAATGCAAAGGTTTGTTTCAAAAACGATTGCAATGAACCTAAAGACTTTTGAAATAGTACTCTGTGGACTGATGCAAATACTTCTGGTGTCCTCAATAAGAACATGACAGTCAAACATGACGATGGTAGTGTGATGGCCTGGGGCCTCTTTGCTACTTCGGGTCCTGGGCAATTTGCCATAATTGACAGACCCAAGCTCTTGTCGTGGATTTCATTCAGACATATTTTCATACTATGAGATTCCCCCATCCTCAAGCAATTGGAGAGAGACAGATTTCTCAGAAAATTAGGCTTTACTGTGGCATGCTGATAAATATATAGCCGAGTTCTTTTTGCGCAAGAAGAAGTGACATTTTACTTTTCACACCCAGTTTTTATACCTTCATCACAGGAAATATCTTCCAAATATGGTCTTTCCTCCTTTTCATTCTCACGGTACAACAGGACAGGCAAACCAACACACCTACAACTTCCCTTGAGAAATGCAACCAAAAGATAAGCTGCACATCACTGAAAAGGAGAGGAAAATTACAGTCAAGAGAGGAAAAACACAGCCAAAGGTAAAGGATACAAATAGGACCTGTCAGAAAACCATTACGACTCCAGTACGACTTTGCTAAGACATGATGATCCGCGACGAGCTCGGGAGCCACCATGATTTTTTCGAACATCTTGAAAATAGGGCCACAACGAAAATGAGACGAGGACTTTGTTGCAAACTTTTGCGACTGTTCAGGACTCCCCCCGGTTACAACTACGACACTCCCGTGACTTTCCATGATCTGACATCGGCGTGAATAGGAGTAAAAAATCATGAAGATGGGAACGGGGCTTTACCATTTGAATGAAGAGGCCAATAAACTATCCCAAATGAAATTCAACTGACTGAGCTTTCATTGTCATTCTTAATCAAAATAAGTCAAATGAATTGAGGATTGTCTTTCTGCTTTGCAAACTGAATTGCCAAATATGAATTCCATTTTCAAATAGCATTATCAAATTGCACGGCAGTATGAAATGCAATCAAAAGAGCTTGTCTATTGAATAAAAATCAAAATTATTCAGGCTGAATTAAGTTTTGAACTGTTGTCATTTTTGAAGTTGCGTAGCCAACTTGCGTATTGAATTGCCACTTGCAAAATGCATGGTAATTTGAATAAAGAGGCCAAAAGGGTACTCTTGCAATATCAATTCAAGGTTCTTGTGCATGGAATACTCTCTTAATATGCTGTTTTAATTGAGTCTTTCTTGTTGTGACATTTCTGTTGCATTTTAAAACACGAGGACATGTATAGAGCTAAAAAAAACCTGTTGTTCCCTGAGGTCTGCTGCAAGCGAAGAAGCACAACAACTATTAAAAACACAAGCACTGCAAGTGTGATGAGGAATTTTAAATGATATTGTGATATTGCTAAATATTACCATTATCAGATGATATTGTTGTTTGTCTCATGACAGTCTTCTTTCTCCCAATATTCTGTGGCTGATTTATCTCCAAACCAAAAGGAATTCCTAGATATGCTTCTACTAATTGCTTTGTTTTTCATGGGACATTGTATTTGGTGTGAAAATGGTGACGACCAGTGACCAATGAACTGTGCTCTACAATCCCTGAGTGGGTTGATTGAGATGGTACCTGGATATAAAGGTTGCCGAAAAAAACAGTCATAAATATATTGTGAAATTGGCATGTGATACTGATCAAACAGCACCTCGTGGGACTTTGTTATGTTTGTGTTTTTGATGGGATAATTTTCAGCGTGTTGGGAATGGAACCGATTTCGGATTACCGAAAGTGATTCATAGGAACTTTGTTGCAAAATAAACAGCAAATGGAATAAACAGAGAAAACTCTGCCACACAGGAGGCAGGAACATAGTCAGGGGAAAGACAAGATGACGCTGCGCTGCAGAAGCGTCAGAACTGAACTTGAGGAGTCAGAGACGACGAGTCACGGACGAGGAACGGGAAGTAGAGCACAGCGGGGCCGAATCAGACAAGAGAATACTGAAGGCGATTAACTCAAAAGGGAAGTCAAACACAGGGTAAACCAATGAGGGAGGGGAGACACAGAAACACAAGGGGGAACGAGCACATGGGGAAATGGAAAACCAAATTGGAATAAGCAAGACAGTGAAAGTAATAAGATACCCAAATAAATACAAAATACTGGCGTCACAAGGAAATAATAATAAGGCGAATAAAGGGCAGGTGAGCAGGCGGAAGAACAGCAGGAAATTAGAAACCATCCAGAGCAGAGCGGGGAAAGTGAGGGGTCAAGAACACAAGAAAAAAACATGGCAACACCGCGGGAGACAGAAAAAAGAAGCCTAAATTAAAGAAATGCAACAGAGAAATAAATGAATCGCTCAATAACGCACAATACTAACAGGAATTAACAAACAACACTGCACAAAATTCACAACCCTGACAGATCACAACCTTTAGTATTTAAATAGAGAATTGAAGCACCTATTACTAAAACCTCATAAGTCACACTTGACTTGACTTGTGGGGTTTTAGTAATCAGTGCTTCAATTATTGTTGGTCTTACAAAAGTTCTGACCTAAAAAAATAATAATGTACATGTCGTTAACAAAATAACATAAGGAAATAAATGAATAATTTAATTGAAAAATAAATACAGGCAGACTAACCAAAAGCAGAAAAAAAAAAGATTCTCGTAGGATCCCCTCCGACTGCTGCTCCATCAGGATATAGACGTGATTACCTACCTGACCTTTGACCTTGTGGCTGCATAATACGAGTTTCACTTGCCTCAATTCCCAGCGGAATAGCCATTTCAGACTCAATGGCACACTCAAAACAATGGCACATTATCCTTCACGATCTTTCTTTCACGCTCTAGGGGCTTTGCGGCTTGGAAGTATATATTCTCTCTCAGATTTCAACCACATATTCATCTGCAGGAAATCAAATGATCCTGTTCTTGCTGCCATCGCCTTGGAGGGGGGCAGAATCAGCTCAAACCCGGGGTTAGACCCTAGGGTCCAATACAGGCCCCGCAAACTAATTTAATTCGAGTCTTACATTTAATGACACATTCCTGGAGACATTGATGTATTTTAAGACAGCATGCCTCTTAACATAATTATTCCAATGGAATCGCGTTTCAGTCAGAGGGACAGCCTGTCACTCTTCCCAAAGTACTCGAAAACCAACCCACGGAATCTGAAAAAACCTTTTAACATTTTCCGCTGCACTGACTTACAATTATCACAGTAGAATTGATTAATGTTTGCTGAATACACAATGTTTATAAGGGCGGCACCCTGCTGGACACTTGGCATCCTCCAACCCCCATCCAAAAGCCTAGCCTGCATCATGCTTTAGAAAATGTTACTGTATAAAGAAAAGAAAAAAATTCCTCTCTGAAAATCATTCCTTAGGCCTAGGTTCCTGGCTTTTGTGTTTGAGACATGTATAACCGAGCAGCCCTTTCGATTTGAGACATGCAAGGGGATATTAATTTTTTGACTATAGGAATCCCAGAACACTATTACCACTAGCATTTTGAGTTTTATAATCTAATGACTGCAAATAAAAGAAAATGGTATTTCTTTCTTACTGCTTAAATTATGTCCAGTTGACTCCTTTGCTCAGATGCCAAATCAAGCCAATCCTCACCTATGAGTTCATGTCCCAGGTTTGAGACATTTGAACTCAGGATTTGAATGGCACAGAGACTGGAAAAATGGCTTCAATGAAGCAAGACACTTGTATCATTTAGAATTCCAACTTATTTCACTTTATTTTCATAATTTTGAGACAGAAAAGTGCTGCAAAAATGAGAACTATCTTCAAAATTCTGTGCTGAAGCTCCTCGGAGCATTTATTTCATAAAAAAAAACTCAGAATCAATAATGGGTAGGAGTAAAACCATACATTTTCTGGATCACAAATACCTTGATCTCAAGTGTGCTATATGTGTGCTATATCACATAAAAGGGGATAAGGGGAACTGATTATCTAAACTATTAATCATCTGAAGTGAAACATAAGCTGTTCCCCACCTCCCCATAGGATTTGAAGTAGAGATATTTTCTATTATTATTATTTGATCTGTCTATCTACACTACCTAGTTTGGATTTAAAGTGAAGGAA
Source organism: Gymnothorax reevesii (assembly GCA_029721435.1). Taxonomy (NCBI): domain Eukaryota; kingdom Metazoa; phylum Chordata; class Actinopteri; order Anguilliformes; family Muraenidae; genus Gymnothorax; species Gymnothorax reevesii. The sequence goes on from CM056579.1 coordinate 109,403,929, forward strand.
AACTTTCACAGAAAACCAAAATAAAATGAAAAAATTACACTAATGGGTTTTTTTTTAGGTGATTTATTTATTTATTTATTTTCGCAAATTTGTGCAACGCTTCGACTTGTGAAGAAACAAAGGAAAAGTGGCGCGAGGGAGGGAGCGAATGAGAATCAGGTGACCAGGGTCTGGGAAGCGTGACTGGGGGAGCGGTGACAAACAAGGAAAACAAGGAAATACACAAGAAAAAAAAACAATAACAGACTTCAAACACTGACAGATTGGCTGTAATGAGAAATTACAGTGTATTTGTTTTATGTGAATCGGACAAATACTTGCACCCCTCTATTAAAAGAATGTCTCTTTGCATAAGAAGAGATTGCAGACTTTTTTGGAGGGTATGCATTTGTTAAAATATGAATTCCTCGGCAGTAACACAGGTTGCTTAAAGTTATGTTTTAAGATTGGCTGGGGACGGCCTCATTTAGCGGAGTGCTCATCTGGCTGGACTTCTCGACTTTTCAATATTTTTCTTGGTAAATGCTGAATTCAGAATGAATGCAAAATTGACGTGGTGTTAATGCACAGCCAAAAACTCACTTCCTCCACTCCAATCCCTGCGGCTGGACACTGCACCTGCGTCCCATGCACAACCATGTTCTCTCATGCATTTTCTCCAAAAAAAGTCCCCTTTTTCCAAAAAAAAGTTATAACAGTGGACTCACGCCTAGAATGACTCCATCAGTGGGCGAATTCCCCCTATAATTTTTTTAAAATTGTATTTCTGTTCTTTATTCATTATAAAATTTACATACTTCTGAAACACTGTCATTTGTTATTCTTACTCATGAAGATTTTGGATTACACAAGTCAAAAGTATTCATCTAAATGTGGCACGGAGCATATTTCGGTAAACCTCTAATCCCCTTCTCCCAATGTTAGTAGTTCCACCCACCAGTCCGTTGGCATCATGAAAATAACTGTCATTTCCGCCATGGGAGAGGATAGTACGTCAAACAGCACTGCAAATCGAGACCGGATAGAAATGATGGGAGATGCAACGACTTTGTCAGTCCGTGACTCATGAATGCAAGGTCAGGGAGTTCGGTCCATCGACTGGCACGTTAGAATGGTGAGTATGACTAGTCTCTGGAAGGAATCTTAATTATAAAAGGGAAAGAAAAGACATTCTGGGGAAACTTCTCGGGATTTTCTCCAGCTGCCAAGGGAATGAATTCATTTTTTCAACAAATCAATCTAACTCAAGCTGTTTTGTCTCATCCATAGATACACGGCGTGTACCAAAAATCTCCACATGCATTTAAGCCATCATGTTAGGGAGGGTCCTGTTTCCTGGAAAGCTCTGCGTAGCACTGGCTGGCTTCTACATGTAAAATAATCCGTTCTCTCCACCACAAAAGCAATTTTTGAGTTAAGTAAGGGAGACAAAATCAACAGTCAGTAATGCCCCTCTGACAGCCCTGGGGCCTGTGGGTGCTTGGCACACCTGAGTTCATATAAAGCATCACTCTTCTTCATTGTTCATCTAAATCAGAGGCTGCATTACACTGAAATGTTATCATTTATCGGCTGCTCTTAACTACAGCAAATTACACTTGATGAAGATTAGTTACACATAATCCGTTTATATAGAGGGAGATTTATTTAAATAAAGTGGGTTACATACCTTAAGCTCCAGGGCCCAGGGTTAATGCTCCCCAAAGAATCAGAACTGCGACCGCTACAGATGTGAGACTTACAAACACTTAATGCTGAGAATAGCTCATTCAGTCAGCTGAGAACATAATGAGAATAGCAAGCTGTGCAGCTCCTCTAGAATGCACCTTGCTATTTTGACCATCCGTATGCACGATCATCTGACAAACAGATGTACTCTTCTCTAATCGGTGCACTGTAAGGCCACAATACAATTTGTTTACGGCAGTTTTATAAAGAGCATTGATCACACTACGGTAACCACCTTCTCATGAGTCTTGAACACCTGAAGCCAGCACATCTGCCATCAAGTCCTGCTGGCCCAGCGGTTCCCACCTGGAGGTTAAGCAAACCTCCTGCCAACCATCTCCCCAAGCCTACATGCAGCAAAAAACTAAAATAAATCATTTCTGTTTGGCATGGAGGAGTTTCAGATTGCTTAGATGGCTCGCTGTCGCCCTGAGAAATGTGGAAGTGCTGCAATCCATAATGAAAAATAAATTTCTGCACTTCTGTCAGCAGGTCCCGGTTCCAAGATATGAGCCCCAGGGACCCCCTGAATCATTTGTTTTGGAAATGACTCCTGGATTCACTAAAAAGTGTTTATTTAAACTAATTAGGATCTAGCTAATCCCAGCCAGGGTAGTGCTAATAAAATAAAACAAATACCGGGTGAACATAATGTTCAGTAAGAACCGGTTTGCCGGCGGAAGAAATGTGTGTGTGTGTGTATTTCCCCCACTGGCATACCACTTTTAAAAAGGCAACGGTGAAGTATGTACTGTATTTGTGGCAAATTGGTTTTTTTCTGCTTTTCCACTGGCATGTGGTATTGTAATCCTGACACGCACCACGTGCACGCGCCAAGGCCCTCAGTAATAACAAACATTGAGCTGTTTGTGATGTGTACAGTGGTGCTTGAATTGTTCTTTTGGGTGTGGTCAACATCTTACATAAAGCCAACAAAAGAAAATCAAATATGCTACGGCATCAAGAAAATGGAACGGCATCTTAATGTAGGAAAATCATGCGTATGTCATAGATCTATTAAAGCAGAAATACTTCCAGTGCATTAGAGAGGTAGAGTGGCAGCATGTGAGTGTCCTGTGCAGGTGGTGATGTCATCCCTTTGAGCTGGAATGAAATGAGGACCGATTCACTTCGGTAACTGAGCTTGGATCAGTGCTGCTGCAAATTTGCAGATGACTATCAATCCCTGCTGCTCGTGCAGCCAAGGCTATGTGCATGAAGACCTAAGGCTGGCCTGTTTCCCTCCGTTTACCATGGGACTGTTCTGTGGCCTCGCAGATGGAACATCAGGAGGACCAACCAGGACAAAACAAAGGAGTATAAGTTTTGTTTCTATGTCACCTTTCTGCTCTCAGTGGAGTCTCACCATGACAGAATAAGTTACCTTAGTGGGATATTTGTTCATTCTGGTGAATACATGCCAACAACATGCGTTTCTCCAAAGTGAAACAGCTCAGCTCAGCGAGGGGACTGCAGAATTAAGAAAACGAAGGTCGGCAGGTGAAGCAGCATGTATGCGATGCCACGATGAGTGAGATTGATTAAACGCATCAGGAAAAAGGTGTGTTCAGGTTTCTTGGTTTATAGGCGTTGGAACATATTTTGGTAGAGTAACGTCAAGCTGACCAGCTAAACAGCTTAAATGCATTCCAGAGGTCCAGTGGGTATTTCCTTTGTTGAAAGATGAGTCCACTAACGCACTCTTTCAGATGGCTGTAAAAGCACCGCTAGCTCTGATCAATTACAGTAGATCCCGGAGAAAAAAAAAGACAATATTTTTTAGATGTTAAATCTCCACTTTATGTTGATGAAGAGAAAGTGTCATCATTTATTATGCATTTTTATGACATTCAGCAAGTGAAAAATGTTTTCAGAGATCCATCTAAAATGCAGCTGCCTTCACATTGCAGATAGAGAGCGTTGGGTTTAACAAGGCAGCATACCACATGAGGAAGGGATGGGAGGCTAGAAATAATCCACTTGTGTATCTCAATCCTGACACTGCTGATGTCAATGAAAAAGAGTATCTTTTCCCCATGGGGACTTAGAACACTGTGAATTTTTAAAATCTTAATTAAACTGGGGAAGGTCTGTTGAGAACATTACTTTTTTGAAGGATGCAAAAATATATGGAAAAAAAGTGTGAAAAGATTCTCAGATTTCATCGTTTTACTTGACTGCGGCAATCCTTCCCTCCTGAGTCTGGAATGTCCAATCAGTGAACTATGTTAAGCGTGCTTGCATGCTACTCTAGCTGCCACATCGGGAGAGGTCAGACAGTTTGTGGTTTTCCTCGGAAACCTACGCCTGTCAGCAGCCGCTTCTTTTCGATTGTGGTCACAATCATCGCACGCACAGAGCGAACTCAAACATGTGCTTTCCTATGGACACAGTGACTTTGCAGGTACTCTGTGATTATAGGTAACTATTCCCAAACCTTCAGTAAGCATGCTCATGGTAGACAAGAGGGCAACCGCAGAATATTCTGGATTTCTGACTATCCATTGATCCTTTGAGGTGTCGAGTGTTGAAGTGCATGCACTGTTATAAACTGGCACCATTCTTGCCACTTTTTTCGACTGCAATTTTACAATCCGTTTATAACAGTGGTTCCGCGTACGTAAACTGTAAACCACAGTTAAATGCACGCAGGACTCTACTTACAGTTAAAATAACAAGGACACAATACCGTTAATTTAACTGTTAAATTCAGTCAATTTATAACAATGTGCTTGAAAACAAAAAAAATCAACCGTAGACCTGAGGATAAAGGTGCCTTTGTTCTGACTGCTAAACTTGAACGCAGTTCAACCTCTTCTTCCAGTTGGATTCTCCAGGAACAGATTAGATCACATGGAATAGTCACAAAGATTCTCAAATTCACAACCAATAATCTCCATTGAGATTCAGGAGGAGTCGCCCACCTCCTGGTCCTGCCGATTGAATATTATTGCTTGGGCAGTGAATGCCTGTATTTCCCTGTATGCAGACCGAATTTTTGTTTTACAGTGGATAATGGTAATTAGAAGGGAACAAAGCCCTTCTGATCAGAGATCTCCAAAAATGTTGGGACTGTGGGAAAAGGATCCAGGAGCTTACATGGGTTGATGGTTAGGAGGTCCACAAGGTCCAGAGGTGCAGGCCCACTACGCCCCTCTGGTTTGGGCTCCTGAGCGCCGGGTGGTACGATGCCCAGAGCCTGGAGCGGGTGCAGCACAGAAGCCAGGGTGCTGGGCAGTGCAGGACCTGGGGTGCTTTGGTGGCCTCGAGAACAAGCTAGAATCCCAAACTGGGGTCTGGGGCTAGAGCTAGTTGGTAACACTTTACAACAAGGGTACATTAATTAACATTAGCCAATGCAGCAAGAGGCATTAACAGTGTAGCAAGAAGCATGTAGCACTGCCTCTAGAGGCTTACAGTGGGCTCTATGCATGACGGGTGCATCACTTCAAGGGCTTTCTTTCTTACCCTGATGTGCTCATCATTCTGGAATAGGGTAAATCTGGATTCATTAGAACACATGAACTTTTTTCATTTCTCCTCAGTCCAATTTATGCTCACTTGCAAATTGAACATGTTTTTTTTCCCGAATTAGAACTGGCTTTCTTGTGGCACTCAGCCGTTTGGGCCCAATCCTCTAAGTTCTTCTTGCATTGAACGTGTGGAAATGCTCTTACCCTCATAATTAAATATAACCATGAGTTCCACTGTAGATTTTTAAAAATGAGACTTCACCAAGCATTTTAATGATCTCCAATCAGGATCAGTCATGATTTTTCCCCAACCCATTTCTTCCGCAAAGTTGACCATTCACTACTATCCGACCAGATTTTAATACATTGTTGGACAGTTCATGACCCAATTCTGCCGATTTCAGCAATCTCCACGGCTGTCTTGTTTGCTTGATGCTGGCCAATATTTTGCCCCCCTTGAAACGCAGTAACATCTTTCCAACAACCACGTGATACGTCTTCCGACATGGTTATTTAAGAAATGAGAAGTTACTCACTGAATCAGTCTGGATTAAAAGAATTATTGCCAACTGGAGCATATTCATCAGTGCAATAATGATTCAGTCATAAGCTCTTGAGTATTTGCAAATTTCAATCCAAACAGCGTCTTTTTTTGGACAGTCTTAACATAGTCTTTACATAGTCAGGTAGTGGATGGGCTCCCCCATTAAAGCCAGGTTCAGCCCTGACATTTCTTCCTATTGAGGAGTTTATTCTCATCAATGTCTGATTTCCTCCCTACTGGGAGTTTTTGCATCATAAGCTATTTGGGGATATAAGTAGGCTTCAGCCTTACCAAAGGAATTGATGTGAATTTGAAATATGCTATTTAATAAATCATTACTTCTCTAATTCTGGAGTCTCTGTGATTGAACTATACCTGCTGCTCTACTGTGAAATATTCACCCCAACTACCCTGTCCCCTTCCACCCCTGCAAGGTTTATTTCAGTTTATTTTGAGAGAATCTGATTTGTCTGTGGCTCTCTAGTGTGCTATTGGGACCCCTGGTCTCCATCTGGTTTTCATCCTGCTGGGCCTCATCGGACGGGCCATGACGCAGAAATAGCCACAAGAATAAAAAACTTAATTGCATTGTTTATGACGCATAATCAGCATTCATCACTTGTGGGAAATGTCTTTTTTTACGGAGGGTAAAACCATATTTTAATCCATGGAACAAAACAAGCAAGTGAAAAATTGGGTGTCCATACCTGTAGACATCAGAATGACTTTGGGGAGAAGGTGGGGAGCCGAGGGGTTAAATACGGGGCAGCAAAGGGGGGTGGGTGGGGGGAGCCACATTAATGAAGGCGGAGGAAAGGCAGAGAAACCCCAGAGTCATAAAAGTGTCAGGATGTGGCTGCATCAAATCAACCGCAACCAGAAAGCTGGCAATAGGCTTAAAAATGGTACACAGTGATCTAAAGATCAAATAAGAACATTAAATAATAAGAAAAATTCCACCCTGCAAAAATCCAAATTTCCATGAATGATCAACCAACACAATAAAATATAAAAGTGAAATAAACCTTTCATTTATGTTTTTTTGTCCAAGCACTTAAGCACATACAGTGGAGAGTGCCGACAGCTGGATGAGTACACACAGCACTCATTTCATAATATGTCAAAAAACCAGCCCAATTACTATTCAAAAATTATTGTTCCATCAAAAGGGCAGGCATGGCCAGGTATGGTTGTTGTTTCTACTGGTTGGCTGTGGAAAGTGCAGAATGGATAAGCAGTTTAACTCAACAAAACAACCATTTAATCACGTCCCTAATACAGTCAGCTGTGGAAACTGAACTTCTGTTCACAGCTTCTGAGTTTATTGCATCCATGATGATAAAAGATCAATATGTATTACAAGAAGCACCACATAAAAGATACTCGCCATGGTTTCCATTTGAGTATATGCTTTAATGTCTGAAACGCTTAAATGACGCAAAACAGAAAACACCTGTCACGTCAATTCTGAGAGATTTTAGCGGTAATGCATAACAAATTTAAAATAAGTAATAGATGAGTTTTTTTTTCCCTTGTCAGGGTGTATATATACCACAAGAAGGCCAAGATTTCCCAGTAGAGAGACAGGACTTTACATATATGAAGACGAGTGCGGTGATGCGCATTTTTTCATAATATGTCTCGTAATGAAGCTAGTAAAATATGAAATCTGAAACATACAAAATTGTACAGAATTTGCACCAGACTAAATATGTAGACCTTGATTTCCATGAGTGGTCAGTTGTTCTTGGTCAACTATATGCCTACATTCCCTACATAATACATTTTTTCGGTCAAGTGTTGCATTGATTAAAATTAATTTAATGTGTTTTAAGTTATTCAGGGGTCAGGCCATGTTGATAGGGCTCTCACCTCACTGAATTCATTTAGTAGAACCTGGAGCAACATGCCACTTGAGTCAATGAAGTTTCCATAAGAGGATTAACCACTGAATACATTGATTTAAGCAAATACAGGTGCTTGTGACTTGGTACAAGGTTATCTATCTTTCATTTCAGTAATAAGGTCATAGGTGTGGTCCAACCAATCAAAATAAACTGCTTTTATTATTGGCTGCAGTCACCAACTCAATGCATTGTTTATTTTTATTATTAATAATGCATATATTTAAATAAACCTTGCTTCTACGTCTGGCTGATGCGGTCGTTGTGGTCATTGAGCTCACTAATGATAAGACGATGATAATCTTGCTAATAGTATAGGAACCATTCCAGCTTCAGGTATGCCATTTTCCATTATAAAAGAGTAGTGTTTGATAAATCAGACTGCTGCGGAATTCTCAAAGCATTAACTATGAGCAGACACTCATAGAACACTGAAAAATAACTCTTAAATCCTTACAGCCATGTCATTGTGTCCCAAAGCCCAACGTACCCTGATAAAATTTATGAATCAACACAAACCTAATTAAAATTTTACCTGCCAAAATAATGAAACTATGTTAATTAAAATTTACAGTTAAGCTCAGTGACAATTTTGTTGAATCCAACAACTGGCTTAAATCTTTAAAAGAGGTCATGACCAGATGAGGTAACATTAATGGAAGTTTCAGTCTGCAGGCTTCTGATTCACACGCTAGTAAAGGTTGTCGCTTTGTTATAAAAAGTCTCATTAAATTCGAGACGGAGAACAAATGAACTGTGAAACTCGAAGAGGCATCTTAAATTAGATGTACATATTGTTTTTGGCTGATCTGAGCCCATTTAAAAATGGATAATTTTTTCTTGATCGCTTATTATTGCCTGTCATTACATTCACAGTTGCTTATCTGAAATCTTAGACAAAATATTATACATCCTAATGTTTTTCAGTAATTTCACATGTATCTCTTTAATCACAGAGACACCTTAACCCTTCTACTGGTTAAAAGACATTTCTGTCTCCTTTTGCTTATCGGTAGAGTGACATTATTCATACACTTGCTGAATCATTTATTGTAACCTCAAGTATAACATATAATACAAAAAAAGTGTGTAATTTCATTCTAAGAGGAATCACTGTTGTAATTTTTTGTGTGTTGGTAAAAATATTCAGGGTGGTACTGTATAGCTGAAAGAAAATAGACCAGTAAAAGGCTGGATTGCATATGCTAATGGATTCTGCGATATTGTATGACAGAAGTCATAAACTCTGAACTTTATTTTGAGCAAACAATAGTTGGGCCTTAAGGGATATTAATTTGATGACCCAGAATAGTACCAAAACGATGCCCTTCACCTGCGGAAAACTTACTGCTGTGTCAAACTCATAAACCCACGACTTCACTCTAGACCTGAGACGGACCAAACAAAGAATTCTTTACTATCGCTTGGGCACAAGCGCCGATTCTAATTATTTGTGGTCCTGTAACCCTATCCTGCTGAGCAGTAAAGTGAACGTTTCATAAAAAATAACATAAATACTGTGGAAAGAAATGTCCCCTGAAACCCAATACCTGGCTTGACGCTCCTCAGGCTGATGACTGAGCCTTTTGAAGGGTTTTCTGACTTAACAAGGGGACATTCGATCTAATTAGCCTGGACACCATTAAGCACCAGGCGATCTGAATTAACACAAACTGACTCACAAATTCTCTCTCAATATAGTCTCAAAACCGCCCCCTAAACTTTGAGGAATCTGTGCTAAAATTAAGAACAATTGTTGATTCTCACCGTAGCTTATTTTTTATCTGTAGACACTTTCATGTGCCTGTGACTCAGCACTACTAAGAAGGACACTGCATGTGGAAGCTGTGTAGAAATAACAGTGAAATTATCGTGTAAAACAAATTTGTGTTATATATTCATTGCATGAAAACTACTGACGAGCTGATAATACGACCGTAGCACTCTTGCATGATTGATTCTAACTACTCGCAAGGTAACAAGAGTCTAGGTTTACCATTTTGTCAATCAATCTATCCATCGTCTAATTCGAGAATGGGAAATTACCCAGAAGCATTTGATTATTGCGTCATGAAAACGAGGCTACACACGAGGTCACAACCAGTTGCCGCCAAGTTAGCCCGAGTGTACGCTTGGCATCTAGTTTAATAAATTCTGACAACAGCATTATGAATACGCTGATTCGATCAAAATCCTTAACAGTTTCAGAATTACTCAGACCTCTACATATTTGTATTTTTCTGTACACGGAAAGGCAGATTATCTCCAAAGCGGTCAAATCACCTGGCTGCCATTCGTTATATTTTATTGTGTGTTTATTTCGTCTCCAAATCAAACATGGAAACATATGCAGAAGGCTTAGGAAAATATAAACCAGAACAGACAAACTCAACAAGAGCCTGGGCAGCAAAACAAGTTGTATTTGAGTTGCCAATTCATTCAAAGGACTGTAGAACACAGTATGGGACCATTTGAGGGTGGAATAACTGTTACAGTAGTCAATAGGTCATAGCTATAGACATATCAAGGGTGTAATACATAATTGAGAATAATCGCTATCCTGCTGCATGCAATAATTTGTGATCAGTCAGAATGTCATTCAGAAAATATTTAATGAGGAGTTATTATTCTTTACCAGCGATTACAGAAACTGAAATGTACTGACAAGAATATGTTTTATATTGGATATATCTGTTTCATGAGTACTGACCTGTAGCTTGATAATTTGGAATTTTATGCAGTTCAAGGTGCGGTAAAGCATATTACGGTACTATACTGTATTTTGATATTTTCCCCAGAACATAGTTTTTATTCATCTGTCGGTAACGGAGTTCATAAAATGTAATAACTAAACACACATTCAGAGAAATGTGGAGTCCACAAGGAATGTGGATTTTGTCTGGACGGGTCACTTATTTCCCCCCCTAAATGAAAAATAATAAATAATAATAAAACAGTCCACAGCAAATGCTTTTTTCCAGGAAGAAAGCCATTTCAATTAATTGGTGCTGTAAAAATAACTCAGTAGGCCCACCCCAAAATGACATTTGTGTTCCCCAGAATGCCTTGCACAGCCCAGGACATTAAAAATACCAGCCAGAAATGTGTTCGGCTTATTTCTGTCTGAGGGCTTCACCTGCAGTTATACTGTTACAATAATACTGTCCGCTACAGGGATGGCTAACGGTGTGGATAGTCTATTCTTAGGCATGAGCTGGGGAGACGTTATGAAATACGACCGTACCATTCACTGTCGGATGGATTGATGGGTCTTAAAAACTCACAGCAGCAGGAAGTCTAAAATAAGTCAGCGTTATGAAAATAGTCTGATAATTTCGAAATTGAATTCGTTTCAACTTCATAGCTGTATTTATAGCTACTGAACTGTTTACTTTTCATTAGCGTAATTCAGATTACCATATTAACGACCTGGATTTTACTACAGGATTCATTGCGGGTGTGTGTGTGTGTGTGTTTGCATGTGTGTGTGTGTGTGTGCGTGTGTGTGTGTGTGTTTGTGTGCGCCTGTGTGTGTGGAATAAATGAAGAACATGGCTATATCTCATTCTCAGAAAGAATTTCAAGAGAAAAAATACAAACAAAAAAATTATTTGAGAAAAAGTATGGGTCATGCAAGTATGTTCTTGATGATTCTTCAATAATTAAAAAAAAAACTCCCTGCTGTTTTGAAACAGAGTAATGAGGATTTTTTATTTTAAAGGGAAATGTTTTTCACTTTGGAGTGAGATGTTTAAGAATACGTAAAAGAAAAATCTTACATAAACAGACGTGTTTTCTGAAGGAAATGCATTTTAAATTCAGTGCTTTCATGCATTCATGCATTCACACGCTGGAATCATCGAACAGCATTCAACATTTCATTAGTGCCTTTTGTTCCAGTATAGAATAACTGCCTCAATGCTGTTGTTAGCTTTGCTGATATAAAGAAGTGTAACAACAGATTAATTTAGAAGAAGATGATGATGATGATGATGGTGGTAGCGGTGATCATGAAACTACCAATATGTATATTTACAATTTGCTTTTTGATTTATATTTTCCACTTCCTCATAGGGCAAAGTATCACATAGCGGGGAGGGGATACGTAAAGCTGGCATAAAGATGGGGGAATTTCTCAATGCCTGCCTCACAATTTATGAAACCTTTTATTTATAAGAGGTAAAATGCAGACAGAATTCAACAGTTTTGGCTCTGAAATGCTCACTGGTCTTGTGGCAGATCTTTTGCTTTCTTAAATCACTCCACTGTTGCTTTAAATGCTTCCAGAACGTTCAAAATGATCACGACCCAGAAAAGACATACATAAATTTCGGCGAACGAGTTCAGTTCCTTCTATGAAAACACCATAAACACCATCCTGTTTCAATATTTTTTCTACATATATGTACAGGATCCAACTATTTGTTCAGAAAATTGCTTAAACGTTCCCATATGGCCTGCAGTTTTGCGGCATTTGCATTTGATTTCAGCAAACATGTACAATCTTAACACCTAAAAAAATGTTATATAGATGTTTCAATGACTTGGAATGACACATTATGACTTGACAATAAATTAAGTGGATAAAAACCGTCTGGCTCCGAGACATCAGCACCATGGAGTAACAATGACCCAGAAGCATAATTTATTCATTTATTTACATATTTATTTATATTGTTTTAAATCTCACTCATTTTTTTAGTCCCTAAGTGAATGGAATTAATCTAACACTAATGAGACAATATAACACATGCATAAGTTTACTCATTTAAGATTCTAAGGTTGGAATATTGAGGATAGTTGCAACATGGTGTTACAGCATCAGTTTGTTCAATCAAGAGTGAGTTGTTATAATGTTATTGCTATTCTCAAAGCCTAAATTCCCCTTTGCGCTCAGAGCCAAAGTTAACTCCAGTTCTGAAATTGTCTATTGTTCTTGTTTTGTCGTCCCAGTGCAATCGGTGAAGGTAAAGCTTGAAAGGTGAAATTTTCTGAAGAAAACTAGAATGCTTACATTCATCCGCTATCGATATTATTTTTTCCACACCGGGGTCGCAGGGGAGCTGGAGTCTATCCCAGCTGACTGTGGACACAATTATTAAGCCCTGAGCCTTTTTTCTGAAAATGGCAAGCCCAAAATGAAATGAGTATATCTCTGCGACTGCTTGGTCCATTTGAGTAATCTTGGTATCGTTATAAAGGTAAAACCATTAGGGATTTCATACCTGGTGTAAAAATCACTCTATATGTCACTGAGTAAATGGAGATGGAACACAGTGTAAATGAAAGATCTCATTTTGCACCTAACAAAGTTTTACTTCGATCCCTGGAGAATTTGTTGAGTTGCAGCCTGAAACCTCTAAAAAATTACAGCACAGAATGTCATTATTATCTGTGCCAAAGTTTATTCTGATCAGGTAAATCAGAGCAAAATTAGAGAGGAATGTCTGGGTGGCTTCTCCATTTTTCCAATTTAGGGACTTTGTGCTCCATTTCAGATTTCTCAGATACCAAGCTGTAAAACCCATAACATTTCACTAATATATCACTCCAGGCATCCATTCCATCCAAATACGACATTTTTAAATTTTTAGAATAAATGAAAATATATATTATTTCTGCCAATTTTGTTGCCTATACAATTTCCCATTCAAAGATAATACATACAATGAAAATTAAGTTAGACTCCACCAGAGCATATTTATTAAAAAAACAAAACAAATAAATAAAATGATAAATACAAAGGCAATGTAAAAAAATGTTAAAGAAAAGTAAGAAAGGTAAGAGTAAAAAAGTAAGAAACCCCAGCGATTATTTGTAGAAGGCAACTGCGATTATTTCCAAAAAAAAAAAAAAGCACCCTGATCAGGAATCATACATTCACAATTTCCTTTCAGCAGCGCTGCATTTTATCCAATAGGCTACAACAATTGACAACAGTCTACGGTCAAATTGCCCATTGGGTAAAGAAAATACGTTCTGTACTTTATTTGTGTGGAACAGTGCAAGGATTTCAAAAGACTTTGAAAACGAATGTTGAATATTTACCGGATAATTATTCGGACAATACCTTAAACAAACTAGTTATGCGTGTATATTGTCGTGCTATTCAAGAACATTCATTATGTCCCATGGACTCAGTTTGGCGCACTAGGAACGCAAGGCTGTTGTTTAGGCTAGGTTTCTACGATTAAGGTGGTTTAGAGTTTGTTAGAATCATCAGGACTCATACAATCAAATTCCGACCGGCATAGTCTTACTGACTGCATCACAAACTGACCGCAGAGAGGAAAATACATTGCAAGCGAGCAAAATGCCACGGGCCAGAAATCTTTGAAGCAACGCCCAGGGAAAGAACATGCTAGGATCCTGGCAGATCTTGTTTCGTTATAACAAGAACATATTAGGCTAACAATAGCAAGTGCAGATTTACCCTCAAGCTCTTTTTTTTTGCAAAATATCAACGGTAAGATTTTTTTCTGCTCATCTCTGAAGACTGTAAGGTGTATGCCTGCTGTTCTTTCAATGTGGTGTCGATTTAAAATGACAGGGCTCATATCGTTGCATTCTGTGAACTTTCCTCTTTTATTTGAGATATCCTTTTTATGCATAGGACGAATTCAGCAGAAATTCTGGCGATTCAGCGCTGATATGATTTTATCCTATGTTTTTCTGCATGCTTATTTACTTGCTTTGAGCTTGAATTGTGTTCGGTTGAGTTAAAAAGGGTTTACACTAGCTTTTGGCCCAGTTTCTTCGCAAAATGTGGATATGCCGCTTGACAATGTTGCAATTGGAAGCTTGCTGTATGTATAGTGCGTAATAACCGGTCCTCGGGATTCGGGCCGTAGTACTTAAGGGGTTAAGGCAGGAACACAGCCTTGACAATCTATCATTCATTCACACTCTCCTACTAACAGTGAATTTGAGCCTCCAATCTGCCTGACATTCATTTCTTTGGACTGTGGGAGGAAAGTGGAAGAAATCTGCACAAACACGGGTAAAACATGCAAACTCCACAGATTCAAGCCTGTCACCTGCTTGCTGGAAGGCAACAATGCTACCCACTGAACCATCATGTCACCCTAAAAAGTTTCGTTTTTTAAAGTATATACTTAATATAAGAAACTTGCAAGAGAAAATAATTTTGTAGCAAGCAGAGGGCAATGAGACATACTGAGAGTGAACAATATCAAATTCGGATTGATTGAGTCATTGATCTGGCAGAGAGACTGGAAATAATACCTCAAATAGGTCCTTAACATTCATTATTCAAAAAGTATGAATCTTATCCAAAGCTTACATCATGAGACACCGCATGAGTTTCAGACCATGTTGATGTGTGAAAATTATGAGTTATGGCAGTTAAAAAAAAAAAAAAAACATGCCGATTAGTGTAAAAATGGCTCTACGAATTCTGATCTGATTCTGAACTGAACGCATTTTGAGTAACCTCAAGCAAGATAAGCCTGTTCGTTCTGCTGAGGACATTCAAAAGTTAGCTGATGATCTTAACAATGCCAAGATAATTTTGACTGAGACCAAAAGTTTAAAGGAAGTAGACTCACAAGCTGTGATCGTGTCCATTGTTAGTCGTTTGCAGATGTATTTGCAGATACGGTGGAAAAAGTGGGCCCTGGAAGTGAAAAAGGTAAAAGGGTCATATCCTGGTTTTGAGAAACTTGTAAAGTTTTTTGCTGAAGTAGCACAGGAAGTGAATGATCCTGTCTATGGTCAGGTAGCGCAAACAAAAAAGAAAGACAGACTGTCACACAAGTCTAGTTATTCTTTGTCTGTTGAGGATAGAGATGTTGACAGTACTCAGGTTGAAAGTTCTCATCTTGCCACAGGTGGAGCGGGTGCTAGACGGTCGAATTATGCTAGACCTGAGTTCGATTGTGTACTGTGTGGACAAAAAAATAGGCTTTGGTATTGTGATTTTTTCAAACGCATGCAACCTCAGGATAGACTTAGACTAGTTCGGGACCATAAGTTGTGTGAATATTGCCTTTTGCCTACTCACGATGCTAGTACATGTGGAAAACACATGTTCTGTTCCTGGCTGTGGCCAAAAACATACAATGTGGGTACATACACACGAGCAAAAAACCCCTACGCCCAGTCAAGGTGGTGTGTTCAACGCCACTACATCTGTTATTCGTGCACACATGCCAATTGTCAAAATTTTGGTCAATGATAAAGTCGAGGCGATTGTTCTTCTTGACTCTGGATCGAGTAGTTCATTTTGTTCAGAGAGGCTGGCCAGACGGTTACATTTGGTGGGAAAACAGGTTACGTATAACTTGAATACAATAAGCAGCTCTTCGTCTGTTCAGTCCTGTGTAGTGGATTCGTCTATTTCATCGTCTCATGGAGAAATTTTGAATATGTCGAATGTTTATGTTCTGAACAATATAGGGGTCGGTACAGCTTCTGTTGATACTTCGGTGTACTCACATTTGAAAGACACAGATTTGGTGTCTGGTGATGATGTGGATCATGTCGATTTGTTGATTGGTCAGAACTATTCAGAAGCGCTTGTGCCTCTCGAAGTTAGGAAAGGTGACAGAGGGGACCCTTTTGCAGTTCGGACTATTCTAAGATGGTCTTTGTACGGTCAATCTCCGGTGGGAAAAGTCAGGCGGTCAGTCATTTCAAGTTTCGTTGTTTCTACGCCTGTTGACAGTGATGTACAATGTCTTTGGAAACTGGAAAATGATGGGCTTGATAGTTTGAGTTGGTCTCGTGATGACAAGTCAGTGGTCAATTTGTGGGATCGAGAATGCGAGAAAATTGACGGTCATTTTCGAATCCCTATACCACGGAACGACAGGGACGAACCTATCCCAAATTATTTTGCTCTCGCTAAAGTTCGTTTGGACTCCACCGTAAAGAAACTTGAAAAGTTGAATCTTTCTGACAGGTATGACACAGAGATAAACAAATTGTTATCTTCCGGTTATGCCGAGCCGGTTCCAGTAGAACAGGTACACACGGTGGAACGAGTATGGTATCTCCCTCATCACGCTGGCATCAATGACAAGAAGCCAGGTAAGGTCAGAATAGTATTTGACTGTGCAGCCCGCTTTTAGGGAAGATCACTCAATGAGCGCTGCATGCAAGGTCCAGATTTGCTCAACAAACTCTTACATGTTTTACTTTGGTTCAGACAATTTCCCTTTGCCATACAGGCGGACATAGAATCAATGTATCACCAAGTGAAAACACCCCCCAAAGATCGAGACGCTTTACGTTTTCTCTGGTATAAAGATGGTCAGTTGGTTTGTTATCGCATGACATCTCACTTGTTCGGTGGCGTATGGTGTGCGAGCAGTTCAGCTTATGCACTGAAGAGAACTATTGCTAAGAATTTGAGTTGTTTTGATCGTTCACTGGAGGCAATCGAGCGGTCGTTTTACGTCGATGATTTTCTGAAATCGGTTCACGATCGTACTCAAACAGGTGCCCGAGTTACTAGCAAAAGGTGGTTTCAGTTTGACAAAGTTTGTGGTCAATGATGAGCCATTACTTCAGGGTATTTCGGCTTCGAACAGGGCAAAAGAGGTACACAGTCTGTGTCCAGATTCTCAGGGCAGGGCTCTCGGTGTCTGTTGGAATTTACTGTCAGATGTGTTTACATTCGAGGTCTGTGTCAAGTCTGAACAATCAGTGACAAGGAGATGTATGTTGAGTGTCATTTCGTCTGTGTTTGACCCTCTGGGACTCGCAGGTCCACATGTTCTGTTGGGAAAACTACTCTTTTAGGATGCGACTCGTTTGAAACTCGATTGGGACCAATCATTACCAACCTCCCTTTCTGATCAGTGGAATAAATGGGTCATGTCTTTGTCTAGTCTGAACAATGTCGCTGCTCGAAGGTGTTTGATTCCTGCCGAGTTTGAGGAAGCATATGTTGAGTTACATCATTTCTCCGATGCCAGTCAGTCTGCATGTGGTATGTGCAGTTATTTGAGGTGTGTGAATAAAAATGGGAAATTTAATACTCAGCTTCTCGTTAGCAAAAACAAAGTGGCACCCATCAAAGCTTGTACCATTCCCAGGTTAGAGTTGCAGGCGGATGTTTTGTCAGCGAAGGTCGATTCTGTTCTCAGAAGAGAGCTGGATATTTCAATCGATCGGTCATGTTTTTGGACAGACACCGAGATTGTTCTAGCATATATTGTCAGTGATTCAAAAAGATTTCATATATTTGTGGAAAACAGAGTGTCTCTCAGGGAATTATCGGATCCAGATCAATGGCGGCATATTTCAGGACGTGACAATCCAGCTGATGTTTTGAGCAGCGAGGTGTGCTTTTTGGTGAACTAGATCTAAAGATGTGGTTTGAGGGACCAGATTTTCTGAAACAACCCAGGTGTGATTGGACTGTGTCTGAGGCCATGCCCCGTTTGTTGGAGAGCGATGCAGAAGTTAGAAAGGAATCTATCAGAGTGTCCCATGTCATTGAGGTCAAAGGTCATACTTTTGAGAACCCCATTGATAAAATCATGCATTATTTTTCAGACTGGTTCAAAATGAGAAAAATTCTGGCGTGGTTTGTCAGGTTGGCAGACGTTTGCAGCAACAGGAAGGTCAAGTCCGGTTCAGTCAGTGTGGATCAGATTAAACAAGCCGAAGCTCATCTGATCAGACGCGTACAGCAGCAGTCTTCCCAGGAAGACATCGAGAAATTGATTGACAAAAAACGAGTATCAAAAAATCTTAGTCAGTTGAACCCTTTTCTCGATCAGTCAAATCTCCTACGAGTGGGTGGATAATTAAAAAACGCTCAGTTGGGCGTAAAAAACCCTGTGATTATTCCAGGTCGACATGTGTTAGCCCAGTCGATAATTAGGCACTTTCATGCTAAAGGTCACGTAGGTGTTGAATGGACTTTGGGTCTGATCAGGGAACACTACTGGTTGACAAAAGCTAGGTCAAGTGTCAAGAAGGTACTACGGTCATGTGTCGTGTGTCGTAGACTGTTTGCAAAACCTTGCACTCAAATCATGACTGATTTACCTCTAGAGCGTGTCGAAGCCAGCAAACCTCCTTTCACCAATGTTGGCATTGATGTGTTTGGCCTATTTCTGGTCAAGGTCAATTGGTCAGAGGTCAAAAGATATGGGTGCGTGTTCACTTGTCTTGTTATGAGAGCGGTTCATATTGAGAAGTTAGTTAATCTAGAAACAGATTCCTTCATCAATTGCTTACGCAGATTCTTCGCCAGAAGAGGTGTACCAAGCAAGCTATTCTCAGATAATGGTACAAATTTCGTTGGTGCGTACGCAGAGTTGGGTTGGGCTTTTCAAGAGATCTCTCAAAATGAAATTGAGGCATATGCACTACACCAAAACATTAACTGGAATTTCATCCCCCCTTCTGCATCCCATATGGGGGGTGCTTGGGAACGCATGATTGGGTGCAAACGCAGGATACTTTCCTCTCTGTTGTCTGGTTCTATCAGATTATCGGATGAAATGCTCGAGACTATTTTTGTCGAAGCTGAATCGATTATCAATGGCAGGCCCCTGTCAAAGATAAGTGATGACCCAGATGACTTTACAGCCATTACACCTAACCATTTGTTGTTGATGCGCGAAGGTCCCGTTATCCCTCCTGGTAACTTTCGTGATACAGATATTTATTGCAAGCGGTGGAGATGTGTGCAACATTTGTCAAATCAGTCCTGGCTCAAGTGGATCCGTCTATATCTTCCTGAATTACAAAAGCGGACAAAGTGGTTGAATCTTCATGAAAACCTAAAAAAGGGTGATTTGGTGCTTCTGTGCGATTCAAATATGCCTCGCAATCTGTGGCCCCTTGCTATCGTGAAGGATATCTCATCGGGCCGAGATGGTTTGGTGAGATCGGTGAGGGTCAAGACAAAGTCCAATGAAGGGGTGAGGCCAATTACTAAGGTGATTCTTCTTTAGAGTGTCGTAGAAAGAAAAATGTGAATTGTTGTATGTATGAAATCAGTAAACTATTGTATTTTCTAGTTACACTCAAGGTATTTTTGAACAATCAATGGGTAATTTGCATAGTCCTTTTCGCGGCGGGGAGTGTTATCGTCGCCGATAATTTTATTGTATTTTTATACATGTATGTACAAGTGGTTCGTTTCTTCGTCATCCGTGGTTGTGTCCGAATCCAATTTTTTGACGCACCTGGATGTGATGTGTATTGTTCACCAAATCTGCCCGGCATTTTGGATCTTGGTTTGTCGCAGAACGGTCACTCCAGTTTACCTGCAATGTTTGATTATTTATCTGCGTAATCCTGTATGCCAGCCAGTTACCCCGGGTGTTTAGACATCTGTATGCAAGCCCATAATCAGCGCTGTGAGGAGCCATGATGTTCTTGTGAGTAAATTAATCACGGGCAATAATGTGTAGTGACTTATAGTCAAATTTTATGCATTTTTTTTTTGCACATTGTTTAGTCTGTTTTTTTCCCTCTTCTTTTGTACATGGTGCAAGGTGATTATTTATTGTTATGTTACGCAGGCAGTTACAGTCTGTACAGAGTAGGGTCGACTTCGTTTGTTATTTATGTGTAGTACCTTTTGTGTAGTTCATTATTAAATATTGTCAGTATAAATCAGATGCACAGGTAAAAGGCAGTACAAACCTGTATAACTCAGTAAAATGTGTATAGCTCATAAAGTGCAAGGGTCAATCCAGTAAAAATCAGTAAACTTGCGTTGAGAGCAATTGTGTAAACCCTGAAAATTCTGAATGTTGATTTGCTAATGCAATGTTGTCTCAGTTGTAATTTTGTCATGTCATGCTATTGTCATATGTCATGTATTATGTCGTACTAAATTCTGTCATGTTTTTCTGTTAATTTATGTATTTGCAGTATTTGTATTTTATGTATTTAATCGACCTCTATCGATTAAAGATGGCGAGTAGAAAGTCGGTTTCCTCTTTGTTATTCACCTTATCGGTGATTGGGCCGTTATGGGCAACAATGACTATGTGACGCCATCATTGTGACTCAACTGTGACATCACACTGAGATATTAACATGATCACTACTTGATGTCATCACTACCCCTTAACTATGATATCACACTATGATATTAATATGATAACTATGTGACGTCATGTTGATATGCAAACCTAAAGTGTTGTGTTGTGCGAACAGTAACCGTGAAACATCTTTGAATTTCTCGAAATATCTTGATTCTCTGGAGTCCTCTGCCACGTCGAGATAAAGAACGTTGAAATTCTCAAAGTTGCGGTGTCGTCCCTTCTGGCTGGCCAAATTAGGCACTCGGTAAAAACAATTAACCATGTGTGTTCGTCTTCATGTTACCTCATCAACAAATGTCAATTTCGAATCCTCCTTATTAGTACTTGATTCTGCGATTTTTCTTTTCTCATGTAAATACAGCATGTAGGAGTTATTATAAGGAACTAGAGATGTAATTTCTCTATTTTGATCATTATTGTGTCACAGACAATAAATAAGTGGAAATTCACAGAAGCTGCAACAGAGATAGGCTAGAAGGCGGAGATTACAATTGGGCGATTGCTGAGAGATCGTTAGTCAATTAGTATGTGCAGCTATACAATCCCGAGTGCACGTTAGTAAGTTAGTAAAAATATGCAATGTTAATATTGGTTAGTAATCTAGCGAAAACAACAAACTGTTAGTATTGGTTAGTGGATAGTAAAAGAGAGAGGAAGGAAGCACACAAGATAATGAAGGAAGATTGAAAACCCAGAAACCAATAAATCACCCGAATGAGTGGCACGCAAGACTAGGGACCGTGAGCAAAGACCTACACGAGACAAGACTGGGTAGACGAAGTGCAAACTAAGGCAAGGCAGAAAAATAAACATGATCAGGAATCTAGAGAACTAAGGCAGAGACTAAGAATAAACCGGATATGAAAAATAATAAAACAGGATAAACTAAAATACCTAAACACAATACACAATCTAAGAATGGTCAAAAGACAGGCAGTGGTCACTAAACACGAAAATCAATAATCATGGCAAAGCCAGGTACAGAACTTAAACATGACAGACAGAATCAGAATCCCAACACTCACACCATCATTTGTTGTCTTGTTACAGCCTGCCAGTACACACCTATTTGGCATTTTGATGAATGTAATCTCAAAATCAACGAAATCAAGGATTGATCGAGGCAAAATCAATTGTCAGTATAGAACAAACCACTGGTCGATCAGCTGGGAACATTTGCAACTTACTTCTCACACGACACAGGTCACATGACTACAAGGTCCATGGAACGACTTCTTTGAGGGGTTTTTTGGTTTTAGTTTTCAAATAATGATAAAAAGTTACAGAAAGCATTTACAAATATGTGATGCATATTAATTTGCTACATATGACCCATTTCTTCAAAAAATAGCCAAAAATAAATAGCCAAAAATTTTTCTAATTGAGTAAACTGTTAAGGTTGGCTTTTATGACTTTTCTCAGAACAGAAGCATACATTGTTTTGCATGTTTTATGGAAATAAATGTGCTTTATTGATACATTCAGTTGAAGTTCCCTTGTGAATTTCACAGTATCAGTCTGATTTAAGCAAATGTTATGTTTCAGTTGTACTTACACTCCCTGCATATTTGGAAACCATTATACAATTGTGAACACTGAGACATGATTTACTGTTGACACACATATTTCGTCCAGTACGCACATGCAGCTCACAAAGACTTGCTTTGTTAGGGCGGAACAGACTACTGAAAATATAACCCAGCCCTTTATATACAACCCAGACCAAACCGAGGCCCCGCAAACAGAAGAATTAATGTGTAGAGGGGACATTTTAAATTCTAAATTGTGTGATTAAACGACAGTGTGCGCCAAGAAAAATAATCTGCGTGAATATTGGGGTTTTTGGGCATTCCAGTCACTACAGGGTTCCGCTTTAAAATGTCAAGGACATTTGCTAATATTAGTTCTGCTTTGCGGATACTAATCTGTCACTGGCAATTTTTTATGCTCATTTGGCCGTAAAAAGGTCATTAATCTGTCTTAATTTGGTTTAGAGAGCACGAGAAATGTAATTTTGCTTGTCGGAAAGAAGAGATGGCACTTCTGAATCTGGCATTGAGAGATGGGTTAGCGAAAGTCAATGTAATGTTATTAAGTGGGTGCCAATTCATTTATATACTCGACAAAAAAGTAAATGACCGCTGAGTTTTTTTTTCTTTATTATTTTCTCTTGCTCTGAGCTGCTCGTGATGCTATCAAGTTGCGGTGAGAGCATGAGGCGGTCGCTTTGGACATAGTTTAAAATTTTGATTTAATGGTCTGGACTTGGTGTGATTCTGGTCTTCTCTGTGGATACCCTGTTTTTGGGCAATAAAATCGTCTGATAAATGTTTTGATGCATTTTGTGTCTTGGATTAACACAAATGACATAAACAGCACAGGAGATTTATGTTCAACCTTTACATTTCACATACACTGGTCAAAATCAAGCGTTCCTTAATTTATCTTGCCGAGTATATTGAGCCCTAATAGGTACCGCATTGAAAGAGCAGAGGGGTAAACAACATAATTACTGTATAAATACAAATTACACACTTCATCGATTGGATGCACTTTAAAAAATGAACAAGCAGTGAAGGATTTTGAGTTTTACTTGCCTTAGGGTTCAGCAGATTGGGTGACCATTTGGTTGTACTTTCAGTGCAAGGTTGACCTACATGGAAATAGTTACTGTATATTTCTGACATTTTGGGATCTTTTTGAAAATGCAAATAAAAAAACAAGGTTTTGTTATACTTCCGGCCTGTTGAGGTAGTGTTATGATCTTGGGTTGCTTCAGGTGGTCAGGTAAGGCAGGTTTATGTAGCTACAAAATAAATGTACTGAAGAAATCCCTGACAGCACAGGCATATTCCAGGCTGGCGGTGCCAACTTTCAAGCTCAAATTGAGAAAGAGTGGTTCAGCGAATAAGTGAAATTATTCTCTCTCTCTCCCCCACACACATGCACACGCACACGCACACACACGCACACACACACACACACACACACACACACACACTTGTGCACACTGGTACAAAAGTACATACTGTATCACTTAGAAGTTTCAACACATTTTACTCAGTTTCATAAGAAAATCTTATCGGGCTAAATAAGCAGACAAACAAAATTTTGCGATGTCACAATAAGTGAAATAAAATCAAGCATATTTGGCATTTACTGAAGAAAAAGATTGAGGGCAAAAGATTGAAGCAAACCACAAGTGCAATTAACGCATTTCCGTCAATTGTGGGGAATGGATTGCATTTTACACAGTCCGCCAAGTTAATAAAATCACATGAGTCTTGGTGGCGTGTTACTATTGACTGCACTGCATTGTGAAAGTCAGTACCCTGCAAAATAAGCTCTGGCTGTTTTGTTGCAGTGCTATTTGGCCACCGTAGTATCTTTTTTGGAGAGATAAATTTCATCTCTCATTGACTTGTTCTTTCCAGTGTAACTTGCTTCCAAAACAGAGTTCTGGAATTTAAAAAAAAAAAAAAACATATATCACTGTATAGTTATGAACGAACTGAAACTTTCCATATTAGGCCATGGATACTTTTATTTTGACAACAACAGGGAGGGCATTTGGGACGCTCGAATCACAGATGTCCAAAACATTCAGAGAAAGATGTGTCCACCTCCCCTCCTCAGTTAACTTTAGAAACGGACATCTCTGGCAGAGTTTAGACATCTCCACCTCTGGACCATAATGTATTCTTCACCCTCTTGCTCTCTTTTGGTGTAGTCAGAAACATTGTTTTTGATTTGTTAAGAGGATGTCATCATGACTCAAATTCTGACCATTATTGCCCTTTGTCCCATCCTGCACCCACCAACACAATGCTGGCATGGATGCTGTTTCACTTTTCACAGTAAGTGCGTGGCACCATGATCTGCCAGTACATGAGGTGCTGATGAGATTTGGAGGCAAAGTTCCCATTTCAAGCAGTGACCCCCAATCCCTGCTGAGATGTCGACCACAAGAGCATTGTGGATAAGCTTACCATGCATTCAAATGGCCCTTGTGAGTCTCAGCAGGAGACTGTAACTCCCTCGCAGCGCACTGTAAAACATGATAGCCCCATTAAGTTTGTGAACTTATTTCTTCTCTTTAACTCCATGTGTCATGACAAGTTTGAGATATTGAACTCAAGGTTATGTTTTGTTATCCATTGTTTTGACCAATTGTGAGCTGAGCTGACACAAGGCTTATCCTCAAGTATGGTGCACGTACCTTTAGCTGAATTAACTCACATTTCTAAGGCAGACAGTGAACTTTACTTTTACAGTGAACAACTTCTTAAGCTCGCAATTTATTACAGCACTGCTAACCTTAATTTAAAAACCCCATGATACTGCAATTCCGCGGCTTCCAGCTCATCGACTGTTAAAATACATACACTCTAACCTTTGCAGATCCCTCTATGAGGTGATGGTTAAATTTCTTTAGGAATATCAGTGCTACCTTACTCCTTGCCACCCACCTTTGAGCTGCAAGGTGAACCTCCCTCGCCCCTCCTGCTGTCGAATGGGATTCAGACTCATTTGTTTGAGCTGTCAGGCCCGAAATGGCCAATCCCGGCACTTGATTGGCCACAACTGAGTCGGATACCGTCCAATGGCAGTTTACTGGCAGTGTCTGCCATGCACTGTAGAAGGTCATGGCATATGTTCTTGGCCAGGGTCAGGGTGAGCCCATGGATCAGAAATGGAGAAAGGCCTGGGTCACAGCATCTGCTCCCAGCCTTCACGTTTTCAGGGATTTTTTGCTGGTACTCCTACTCAGAAGCAACACAACTTTCCATCTCTCCTATTCTATAGAAGAGAGCCTCAGAGCACAGCAGCACTTGTAACAAAGCAAGCGGGCTGAATAGGTAAGGATTTGGTTTCTGTGCGGTCAACCATCCGGTTGGCAGACAGCAGATGCGATTGTAGTGATGGTCTATGAATTAAGGGCCAAAGCCAGGAAGGCAAAAGAGAGTCTTACTTGTTGTTCCGGTTTCCCATCAGGCTTTTGGAGTCACTGGCCCTGTTTACATGGGTCCAAAAATCTTATTTACAATCAGATTGAAAGGTCAATCAGATTCAAAATGTCTCATATAAACACCTTAGGCAATCTGATTCACCCGGATCCGACTGTATTTCGGATCGGATTGTAAGAGGTAGTCTGCGCCGATTGATAATCCGCTCCATGCTCTATGTGAATGACTGAGTGGAGCGGATTGTGTTGATAAAGAGGATTGTTCGGTCCGCGCATGCGCTCCTAGTACGCAAGAGGCTCGTAAGTGAAGTGACGTACGCAGAGTGACGTAATGCGCAGGTAAAAAAACACAATACAATCGGATTCAGCTGGGGCCATGTCAACGCGGATTGAACGTGGATCTCTTTACTTAAACTTCAAGTATACAGATCAAATCAGATTCACTTATTCCGATCGATTTAAATCAGATTGAGGAAAACTACACATGCAAACGTGGCCAATGTTTATGCAGATGAACATTTCTCGTCAGGTCATGTCGATTGTATTGATTCCAGCAGAACTGATGAACATCGTTTTTTAAAGGTTCCCATAAGACGCACTGCTGGTGCCTGAGACTGATGTAATCCTGTTACATATTTAACCTGATTTGTTCAATGTTGGCCCAGTTGGGAATCAAACCTGTAGACTGTGACCAAGACAAGCACTGCTTCTTTAAAGAAGTAATAGATTTTGGCCTCTTCTCTTTGTAGAAATAATATATTTGTTCTCATCTTGCCAAGTTATCCCTGATCCAAGTTGAACTTTTTCCGAGTGCCAAGTGTGATGCTCACTGAAACACAATAATTTTATTCATTAAAGAAAATAAATAAATAAAATCGGGATCCGATTGGATGTCTTCATTTTATAGACACTCCGACAGTTAATGAGTCAACAACCATTTATCACTCGATACACATGATCGCAAATGCTGTGATTTTTAGTTCTTTACGAGTCCACAAAAAAAGCTAAACCAATAAAAAATGTCTTACTGACTCCTTGCTCTGATAATCAGCCAAGCATTGCTTGGAGTAGGGCACTGGGGCTGGGATCATCAATGATTGCTACTTCTTTTTGCTGTGGTGCGGTCCAACTTTTGGTGGTGTAGACCTTGACTGCCTGCTAACCTCACGCATGCAGGTTTCGCGGAGCTGCTCTTAGGGAGCTGTGGAGTGGACCGTGACTGAACCGGGCCAAAACATGGACCACTTTGGCCTCCTAACACCACAGTCCTGCCAAGTCTGCAGTCACCAGTAAGTTCAGAACTGCTGTGCAGTACAGCAAAATGGCCTGCGTTAAGTCAACTCTCACACAATGCATGTGGTCCTAATTGAAAGCGCATGTACTCGTGTGTATTAACACATCATATTTTACAGTGAGCCAGTAAATCTATTTAAACAGTTTAAAGGTCATTCAAGAGCACAGGATAGTTCATTGGCCCCATCGACACAGATGCGAGAAATATTCTATTGTGACTCTGGTACATGTTGACATAATTGCATCACGTAATTTCCACATATTTGCCAGTTGTACATTTCTGCTTCGAAAGTCATGTTCTGCCGCATCGCGGAGGTGCAAAATAGAGGGAAAATTGTGGCCACAAAAACGATGCTCATGGACTGCAACAACACTCTGATGAGCTGTAGGCCTAGAAAACCTTGCGTCAAGAATGCATTACCCACACTATTAAACCACCACTTACAGTTGTAAAAGTTGACACAAGGCAGGTCGGGTCCATGGATTCATGCTGTTAGTGCAGAATTCAGGCCCTGTCATCTGAGTGTCACAGGAGATATCAAGTTTAATCAGACCAATCCTCAGCTGCTCAGTTTAGGTCAGCCTGTCCCTGAGGTAACCTCTGATTTCTTTTAACGGTCAACAGGAGTGGAATTCGATGTGATCTTCGGTTGACCGTGCCCATCAACATCAAACCTCCTCTTATTAAACATTCTGAGATGCCTTTCTGCTCATCACAGCTGTAGAGAGTGGTTATCTAAGTTACTCTGGCCTCCATGTCAGCTCAAACCGGTCTGCCCATTCTCCAGTGAGCTCTCCCATCAACTAAGTGCTTTTCGTCTGGAGATCTGCGGCTCACAGGGTGTTTTATTTCTTGAAATTGTGGCAAGCTGTCTCCGCTTAAGGATGAAGTTTTTGCTGAAAGAACTTTTTAAGGTGCAGACAAAACCCTCTAAAAGAGGATGAATGGCAGCTGTCACTCTGGTTTGATTTCTTTGTTTTCGATTGTGGTGTATCTATATGGTTTTCTGTCTGCATCGGCGTTTAGCGTTTCGCTTTCTTGTGCAGTCGAGATCACAGCAACCTCTCGGCACAATGGCCTCATATTTTCAGCATATGTTTATACCAATGTCTAGTTGTGCATTCACCGTGTTAGGTTTGCCTAGGTCAAAGGTCAAGGTCACTAGTTATGAAAATATTTTTTATTTTCTGTGGACAAGATCTCAGCAACCGCTTGTCACGAGGACTTCATAGTTAAGGGATGTGTTTATACCAATTTCTTGGGAGAACCTACTAGATATGCTCAGAGTTTAGCTTATGCTCTGATGTTGGTCTCATATCACCAATAAGACACTTTAGTACAACAAGCTCACCATCATGTCTTCTTTGAGGGCCAAGCAGCACCACAATGTAAATGGACATGGTTAATCAAACAAATAACAGCAAATGGGTCACATGTGACCCATGTATGAAATATTCATGATAAGAAACTGTAAGACAGTGGAATGAAAAGAGAAAGGACTAGGAAAAAAAAGAAACGACACAAAATCATCTGTCCTGCTTCTGTGATTGACTAATTAACTGTGATGGACATACTGGGCGCCTCCACACTCGGAACTTCTCGGCAGATTACGCTACTCTTCATTAAGCATTGGATGTGTGAGAGAGAGTTGATATGCTGCTCCGCCTGACTTTCTTTGCCGGAAGATTGATTTACGCGCTCTACATCACCACCTAAAAATGGAGGCAAAACTGACCTTCGCAAAATTTATGTGTGGGGGTGCTTTTTCATGTCTTGACACTAGAGGCAACACAATGTGTTCACCAGTGACACTGAACCCAACGCTGCTGCCACTGGATGCTGCCATGTTTATACAGAAAAAAAAGTTCCAGTTAATGGCTTCCAGAGTCACACAGGTTTGATGAGGAACGAATCGGCCGGGTTTGCCGGATGGCGCCTTTGGTCCAGCCCAACAAATGGCTATGGACAGAGATAAGCTGATGTTCTACAACTTAATGTTTGGCACAGATGCTAAACAGATATACCTCTGTGATTATTCAATTGAGCTCTGTAAATACATAACCAAAGCAGTTCAACCTGGAAAAGGCCCTTCCCTGGTTAAATAAAAAATAAAATATATTAAAAACAAAACAATGGTGGTTATTCTGAACATCAGTAGTCCTTTATGTTATTGTAATGGCCAATTACTTTGAGAGGGTTGTTGTAAATTACAGTGGAGTCAACCTCCTAAAGCCTCTGTACAGCTCATTTTAAACTGGTGAGCAGCTGTTTAAAATTATGCAAAAGCGGCGAAATGTGACACATGAAGAATAAACTTATACATTTGGCAGGTGCACCCCACTGCAGTGTGAAAGTTTTTTCCACAATCTGTGTGCTTACACAGCTCTCGATCACATATTCATCGAAGTTTCCATTTCGGTCTTGGAGGGAAAATGCAACTCAGATTGGAGTTGTATTTCAGACACAATATTTTTATACACAAGCACCACATACTATGTCTCAGACTGGGAGGTCAGGATGGAGATTTATGTTGGCCTTAAATAATTTAAAGGCCTTTAAAAAAAATGTAAAGGATTGTTGACTCTGTGGTGGTATATGCTATGCTGTTCAACGTTCTGTTGCCATGCAACAGTACGCACTATTAATTTGTTGTTACAAACTTGTGGTAAATGGTTGTGGGTGGGGTAATTACACCAACAATGATTTAGGACCTGGTGATTTAGAATTTACTGGGGAAGTTGTACTCATGTCTATATATCAGTGCAGGCATAGAAATAAAGTTCAGTTTTTCTTGCCATTATATATGACTACGACAAATACTGGAACAGTCAAAACATGGCATTAATTCACACATGTGGATTCAGATTCACACAATGTATTAGCTGTATGCAGGCATAAACCTACACCTACACCAACATGTTTGTGTAGACACAGTATTTTAAGATAAATCATAGAAATGCTTAATTTGTATAAGACAAAAGATTCTCTTTTTAAAGCAATCTTACCATTGTATAAATAGTTTTATTTGAGGCAGTTTTCATCATTTTGGGTCTGGGCTCCACCACAATGGATTTGAAATGAACTTCCTACGGCCCAACATCCCCCTAGCGTTAATGCCAGCGTTACAGGATTTTCAGTGGCATGCCGTGAGCATCTGACCCTTAAATGCATCATTGCTTTCAAGCTGTTCCTGTTTAAGATCACATGATTAATAATCACACATTTTATTTACTTAATAATCAAGACCGCCATTTGACCCAAAGCTAAATCTCTTAATGACCAATGGCAATTCAGCTTCTGGGTAGCCTGTTTGCTCAGTAAATTAATTAAATTAATTGTCCGATTCCGAATTGGGAACAGGTTGAGAGTTGACCTGCATTATAGCAACATCACTGAATGTAGAATGTAGAGTTTTATTGTATACCCCGAACGAAGGTTGGAGGATACTATGGATTTGGCCTCGTCACGCGTCCGCGTCCGCAGAGATTTTCTTGTGAACGCTCTACAGCCCACATAAGTGCACCGATTCTTTTCAAATTTTGCAGGGACATGTAATATGGTAAGCTCATGACAAATATTGATTTTGGGTACTCTGGGACCATCTGGGCCCAACTGGGGGGCCTTCGGGGGATACATGTGCTCGGTTGCCGAGTGCTCTAGTTTTTATAAAAGCTAACTTAACACATGGACCTGAGTCGGCAAAATTAAAATAAAAAAAAACGTTTACTCTGGCAAATCAAGCCGATCGGACACTGACGCAGAAAAAAAAATGCTATTTTGTGAGCTACAGGAATTCAGAAGCTTTGAAAGGCATTGACGTTTTACGTCACCATTAATGTGGATAGGAAAATGGTTGATAATTATTGCAAATTACAATAATTTAAGTTGAGGGGGATTATTGACAAATTAATACTTAGTTGCTAATTTGTAAACGTAACTAGGAACGGTTTCAGATTATTGAGTTGAGAGTTGGGTGATTATCCCGCAGATGGCAATTCCTGGGTGAAAGAGGTTAAAAACAAGGTGTGCAAGAAGTGCAGACTTTCGACTTTTATTCAAGGGTTTTGTAAAAAAAAAAAAAAAAAGAATTCTGTGTGAATTACAACCATTTATTCACACAGCACACCAATTTTAGGGGCTTGAAAGTAGTTGGATTATTATTAATTAATCAATTATTTTGACATTATTTTTTGTGATTGGAGAGATAAAGAGAGATAAAGCTTTCAGCTTGTCCATCCGAAAGTCCATCTGTCCACACGTCCATCTGTAATAATTATTGTTTCTAGACCATGACTCAAGAATGGTTCAATATTAAAAAAAAAAAAAAGAAAACTTTTTACAGGCAACACACAAGGATTGGAGTGGTGCCTTTTAAATATTTTGGAATGTTTTTATCGCTTGACCTCAAGAAGGCGGGACAAGAGAAACTTGAAATTTAGTCTTTTAACTTTTGAACCGTAGTTCTCAGTAACAGAATGACAATTTTTTTTACTGGTTTCTGTGGGTCCACACCAATTTGCTGTATAAGTCATGGCCATTTACTTATGAGTACATTTTCTGCCACTAGAATTTTTTTGTTAAACCTTTAAGCCCTATCTCTTACATAGTACGACCAATTCACTTTGGTTCTCAACATACTCAGACCAAATAACTTTTATTGCTATATACACATAATGGCTATATTACAGAATACAGCCACTGTCCAGCACTGAAATTTGTGGCTTTGGCCTGTAATGAACTCTAATTCCTGAATGCAACGTCTGGACTTAAGATCCCTCATCTGCAGGCCATAATACATGAGCCCACCAAATTTGGCATAATTCCGTCCATAGGTGGGGCTACAGCAAACAATCAGTGATAACTCTAAAGCCAATCGCTCTATCAACTTCAAATTTTACCTGCTTCATGTTGGCCCAGGGTCCGATGGATATTTATAAGCAGAGGCGTAGCACAAAACTCTAGGCCCTATACATATGAACCCTCTGTGCCCCCCCCCCCCCCCCCCCCCCCCCCCCAACATTTCCATCCAAGCCTCTTGAGAGCTCCTTGTCCCATGGGACCCTGGGTACTCAGTCCCACTCCCCCCCCCCCCCCCCCCACTACAGTATAAGAGCAAGGTCATTTGCGAACAAGAAGGCCGCCATCAGCCAGTCACATATCACCATCCCCTCTACACTCTGAGCTATCATGTATCATCATGAAACTTCACAAAATTGTTTTGAACTCGAGACAGACAAATCAACTGAGCTGGAGTACTGCCTTTTGCCATTTTGGAATTTTTCACTTCTCAAATTTTTTCGCGATGGCCAGGGGGATGTGCCCTCTTCTGATGACTCTTGTTTTGAATACTTTATGGAAAATCCTTTGCATCGAATGACTGCCTGAAGTCAAGAAAGCAAAGACATAACCAGATATTGAGATGCACTGCCAGGTTTTCACTGCAACAGACTCCAGTTCCTCCATTTTCTAGGGTTATTTTGCTCTCAGTAATCAGTATAATCAGTTGGATTCAGGGCTTGCTTTCACAGTGTGCTCTGGATGATATTCCATCTGCACTGAGAAGTACTTTCCAAAGACCTCTGAAGAACTTGGCTGAATCTGAGGGGATAAAATATGCCGATACAATTCAGAATTCATCGTGCTCATTTTGTCAGCGGTCAGATCAGCAGTAAACGCAATGGAACCTGTTCCATCGTCTTTGCCATGATCTGTGATTTAAGGAGGCATTGAAAATTGGACATTTTTATTTGGACACATTTATCTTTTAAATAGCATCAGATGCATTGAATTCCAGTGTCGTTGTTGCTGTACGATTCGCATCACTGAACATTTGAAGTGGATGTGTAACATTGTGGTTTTTCTAACAAAAAAACCAACATTTTTGCTGCCACCTTGCAAATTCAGATATGAGGCTTTTAACTGAGCATGAGCTAGTTCTTCAAAGAAAATGCAAAGAGAGCTTATGTGCCTGGAGCACGTAACTATATTGACTGTATGGCTAGTAGTGATGTTGGCTAGTAATTTACTATTTTTAATTGCTTTTTTTTTGTTTGTTTTTGCTCATTCTGAAGGTTTTTCTTGATTTTCATCTCAGTTCATTTGAAATTCCTTTGTCAGCCTGGTTACTTGATAGTTATTTAGATCACCTGTGCCAATCAGTGTGGGAGACGAGCTCTTAATTGGTGATAGACAGCAGCTTAGTACATTCCCCTCTTGGCCAATCAGGGCATGATGACACCTGTCTTTTAGGCTTAAGAGAGGTGAGGAGTGATACCCTTGAGTCATTTTTATCCCTTTCCACACCAAATCTGGGCAGATGTTGTCAGGCAGAAATTCTGGTTCTTTTAGGCTGCTTTGAGGTTCCTTTTTCTTTTCTGGTTGAGGGTAATTTTGAGGACTTTAGAGCCTTGTTTTAGGGAATCTGAAAGAATTTTCTTTTAGTGAGGCTATCCACATGCGTGCAGGCTTTGGTTCTATTTTGGCAAGAGTTTTATTTGTGTTGTGATGAACTGGCCCCTTCAAAGCTTTTGTTCATTTGCTTATCTTTATTGAAACCCTTTAATTTTAATTTTAAGGGGTAAATGGGAAACTCTTTGTATCTTTATTAAGGAGGCATTTCTTTATCATGGCGCTGAGGTCTGTTTTGCCCAGTGAAAAACCCGGACTGTTCTTGGGTTTCTTTTTTTTACCAAAAAGTATCTGTGAATTGGTCCTGCCAGAAGTGTTTAAGTTCATGAGGTGGTTTTGTAAAAACCATTCAAAATATGATCGCTCTGAAGTCTGGAACCATGAAATAGACATTACTTGAATCATCTCCTCAGAAAAACCTGATCTGCTACCAGCCTGGCATATCTGGCAACGGATGCAACCAGAGTATTTCATAATGTATATTGACTTGGAAAACATGCTCTGACTTCATAGCAACATGAAGCCATACAAAATCAAACATGAATGCAGTAGTGAAATGCTGCCTGGGGAGGAAGAAAATATACAGTAATTCTTGTGTTGTCAATCAAGTTTCGAACTCTCCTATTTCATATTAATAGGATGTGTATATATATTTCTATCTGCTCATTCAGCAACATTATATTTTTCTGGCACGCTAACTGGCAAGTGTTATGCATCACATACAGAGTAACTGACAACAGCCATTTACTACAGGTTCAGGTTGAAACTCTGAATACCTACTCATCAAATTAATGATAGAAAACCAGGCAGGGTCCCCTCATTTCAACTTTGAACAGGTAGATGAGGCTGCAGCGGGACCATTACCCCCAATTTCCACGTATTCCATCTACGCTGCGGAACAAATGGCTCCTATTCTAGTCAATATTTGCATTTCCACCGCGCGCGCCGCAAAGCATCTCTGGAGCGTCCCAAAAGCGCCACAGCGTTCCGCTTTGCCAGAGATAGGCGCCTGGTCTATTTTTTTCAGTGACTTCACTCCCCTTTTGCGTCAACTGACGTAGCCCAGATTGCACCGGACAGGAAAATAAATGCACCAAACGAGGCCCCGCTGCGCGGCGCTCCAGAAACGCATCCAGTGGGCGAAGGCTCACGCTGTTGGTCGCTCCAGATTTGCGGCGCAGACGGAGTATGTGGAAATCCGCAGCATTTAAATCAGAGAAATTGATTAATCCTCAAACAAGAGTAAAAAAATACTCAATGTAAAACAATAATTTAGCCGAGGAATATAATTATCAGTAATGCCAAATGCTAATGAAAATATGAAGCCTGAAATCAGAAAAATCTCTATGCTCTTAGAATGACCCTTTTCTTTTACTGCTGGATCAGACTTGGTCTTGTGTGAGGTTAGACCAGGGTTGTCCGTAAGATCCATTGTGACCACTCTGAAATATTGTTTATTAAAAAAAAAAAAGATTTTATTTGTTTTCATCTCCCTGTGCATGCACACCACTCACACCGGAGTGACATCACCCTGCCCCACCCCTGTGCCAGCTCTGGGGACAGAGACCATTAAGAGGATACCGTATTAAGGGGTGAAAATGGTGACATTCATTCAGAGGCACTTTGAAAGGCCTGCAGTGATCTCTCTTATCAGTGCGCAGGTTCTCTTGTTAATGCCCTCTGTCTTAACAAACAATGTATTTTCTGAATAATCAAAACCAATATGAAATGTAAAATGATTAAGAATTGATAATGATAATAATTGCCTATGAGTTGCATTAGTGTAATTGCTATGATTATTGCAAGGATGCAGTAGCTGCACTGCATGGAACGAAATCCAAAACTCTCTGACTACCATTTCTCATTCAAACATTTTTTTCATTAGATGGTGCTTGATTTCTGTTGAATGTTGCATTCAAAAGAATGAATTCAAAGAAGAAGAAATCTTAGACTGACTGAACTTCCTGAAATTTTGTGGCAAATGGCGTTAATTAAAATAAACCTCACAAATAAATGGATGCACATTTGTACTGTTTCATGAGCCACAGGAGTTCAGAATCTTCCGAAGACATTGACATTTTATTTCATATATGCAAAGTAAAATACTGGAGAGCATTGTTACACATGGAATCACAAAGTTATGGAAAACAAATTCCTACTAGTCTTGGCGCTTGCTAATCAGGAACTGCCACAGGTTTAGCGTAATTAAGCACTGAGGTTATTGTTTGCCTTTCATCCCGCTGACTGTACGCCACTTGTTGTGGCACAACTTGGCCCGCGCATTTTTTCAGGCTCTGCTCAGATCCCAAAATAAAAAAACAAAACCCAACCAAACGAGAATGGAATGCTGCTGCTCTTCCCAGGGCCACTTGCTTCGGTGGCCGCCATCCGGTGCTTCCCACTCGCTCAACTGTCCTTGGGAAACGACCCGCCTGCAGATCACACACAATGCAAGGCTCGGCAGACAAACTAGGGTACGTCCGCACACTTGTGGTCGCACACAGTCAGTCATGTCCGATCCTGCGCAAGGGACTGGCTCCTTCTCTCTCTGTGACCAACCCAAAGTCCTGCCGTTCTGCGGCTTGCGGTGTTCCCCTCGTATAACAGCTGGCTGCTGCAGAAAGCAATATCTCCATCTCGTCCACGTGTTCTCTCTGCAGTCTAGGTGAGCTGTGCTCTACCTTCTCACACACTGAATGTATATCCTCAATTAGAAAGAAAATCCCTTCTGAATTCCCACTGAAAGAAGTTTGGGGGCGGGGGGGGAGACAAACTAAGCATCAGAGGAACTGGATTCAACTGAACAAAGGACCAACTAGATGATGCGCAGTCTATAGAGATGCTAAACCACGCCTCTTGTTGACTTTCACCTTTGACCTTTCGACCTCTAAATGCAAATTTGGACAGGGTACCCTAGGATCATCTACCCCTCAAAGTTTGGCCACCCCAGCTTCAGTGGTAGTCGGGCGTGGGTAAAAATGGAAACCAAAAGCTATGAAAATACAAAAAACGGCATGGAAAGAAGAGGGAGGGATGTAACTACAGTCAGTAGCCAGACCACGACCATCACTGTCGTAGCTCATAAGAATGTGGATTCAGAGCAGCGCAGTCTGTGCCTATGAGATGCCCCTGCCCTTTGTTCTAACCTTCCGGTTGCTGAGTTATACACTGAATAAAAATATAAACGGCCCATGTCAAATTTGAGTTTTTATTAACATTAGGGTTATGCAATATATGAAGAGAATCAAAATTCATTTTTGTTAATGACTAATCTTCAGATCACCGTCCATCACATCTTGCTATTGGCATCTGCAAAGGAGTGACAATCCTCTGAACACGTTTGGGGTCAGGTTGAAGAAATTGAATGTTCAATATCTTGTGTGTCCACCATTTGTGTCTCTCAGAGCAACACATCTTAGCTTAGAGTTGATCAGGTTGTCTATCGTGGCCTGTGAAATTTTATTTTATTCTTCCCAGAGGGCCACAGGGAGCTGGCGCACATTATCCGGAGCTGGAACAAGGTCGCGGACACGTCAATCCAGAACATCCCAAAGATGCTCTATGGGCGACATGTCCGGCGAATACGCAGGCCAGTCCAGAACTGGAATGTGCTCTGCTTCTAGGGACGGCATGCAGACCGCTCTGGTGGACATCCCTGCATCTAGCATGCCAATGGCATGTTCCTACATGACCTGAGACCTCTGAGCCATGACGACTTTTGACAAAATTTGACATTTTGGGGTGGCCTTTTATTCTTCCCGGTATAAGGAGTGTCTGGGTACTGCTCATCCTGTCTGATCACTGTCTGGAAATGCCACACCCATGTACTGAGTGAAATCCCTGAGCAAATGCTTACTGACAGAGATGGATTAAAAATGGTGCACAAATCAAGAGAAACATCCCTGTTGTACAAGTAAAGTCAGCATATGCTCACTTAGAGTTGTTAACTCCCATGTGGCATCAATATTTGATATGGGGCGTTAATATTTTTGTTCAGAGTAGTAACCATAATCCATAATCCATATATCCATAATTCATAATCTATACCACTTCCTCACTACAGTGGCAGGGCAGCTGGTGCCTATCCTAGCGGGCTATGAGCCAAAGGCAGGGACCCACCCTGGACAGCTAGCCAATTTGTCGCTGGGTGCACACACCACTCACACACCATTCGCTCTCACACTCGTAGCTGTGGGCAATTTAGAGTCTCCAATTAGCCTGACATGCATTTCCTTGGACTGTAGGAAGAAACTAGACTCTAGTTTGCCCAGGAGTGTACAGTCCCTGAATGCTGAGCTTTGGAAACTGTCCTCAAAACATACTGCAGTGGCCCACTACTAACGAGAGAAATATTCTTCATCGCTCTCAGCGCGAAGCACAGGGTACAGACATCCAGCAGACACACGATCCTGCTGTCGGAGCTCATTTTCAAAAGTACTGTGACAGCGAAGAGAATTTAACACTAAAGAGCTAGGATTTATGAATGGAAAGAAGTAACCTATACTTTGTGTTTTAATTACCAGCATTAATGAAAACTGTAGACTGCTGTGGACACATTGTATTTAAATAACGTGTTGGGTCTTGTTCTTGCTGTGGTTTATTTCTGAAGGTTAGGTGAAAATGGTCATCTAGCAGCAATTATTATCCTACTTAGATGTACATCATGCATATGCAGCAAGATCTTCATGTGAACACTGTGATTAAGCAGTAAAGTTCAGCTTTATTGAAAAGCTCACTTGGATTTATTTGGAAAGTGGCAAGACTTCCCCAACTGTCTTAATTTTGCAGATTTCATGATTAAATTTAATGGTAAAGTGGGTATAGGATTGAGAAAAGCGTGGAAATAAGCTTAGTTTAAAAATATAGACCTGCATGAGTTTATCATAAACGGAGAGAGAGTAATTACACCCCCTGTACCCCTCATCCGCTCAAAAGTTGAAGCAAACTTGTACTGCATTCACTCCAGTATAACCAGTGCAGACACATCTTAGATCTTTCAGTTCTCCCTCTATTTCGATGTAATTTTTTGCGTGTGAGTCAGGGCTGGAAAAACTGCACTGTTTGTTGGAAGCACATGCTTCTTAAAAACATTGACTGTCAGCACAGCTGCATCTCACTGCCACTAGGTGGCAGCAGTGTCAGGCTGTACAGTTGAAAACTGCTCTCTGCTTAACCTCAGAATTCTCCTGCGGCCCAAAGAAAAAGA
The DNA here is from genome assembly GCA_029721435.1 of Gymnothorax reevesii. Classification (NCBI taxonomy): domain Eukaryota; kingdom Metazoa; phylum Chordata; class Actinopteri; order Anguilliformes; family Muraenidae; genus Gymnothorax; species Gymnothorax reevesii. Next base: position 109,442,492 of record CM056579.1, read on the forward strand.
CAATAGAAATTCCGGTACGTTTCCCTCGATTCGGAACCGCCATCGGTAATCAGATTGTGGTACTCAACCTCGTGGCATTTGTTGTGGACTTGTCTGACAGTTGCAGCGTCAAACTGGTTCTCGTCCTCATCGAATGGTAGCACTCGGCCCATATGCGGTGCTCGGAGAAACTTGTTGCACTGTATGAGGTCACTTCCTGTCTGGGACAAAGGAGAACTCAGGAACTCGGGCCAATACAGAGAGGGAGGGAGGGAGCAGTGGAGGAGGTAGAGAAAAGAAACAGAATTTGTTTCTTTTTTTTTCACAATTAAAGGATGTTTTGAGTGGAAACACCCGGAGAATGATAAGGTATAACATCACTGTTGGCTTTCACCGCACCAGGACTCTTGAATGTTGGCAGTAGAGAGACACGCAGTAGAGAGGTCAGAACCAGTACACGCTTCACCAAATGGAAACATACAACTTCAGCTTTGACCGAGAGAAATGCTGAAAACACCATGTCTGTTACTCAGCCTTGAAATGAGCCACTACTGGTGGTCAGTAAAATATAGTCGTCCAATGAAAAGTTTTAGAATACATTACTCACGTTTCAGTTACACGTTTCAGTGAAATATCGGCATTACGTAATACTTCAGAAGATGATGCCAAATGGCCCATTGTAGAGAGTGAAAATTAATCTCTTATTTTACTAGATAGTGACCTAAATTTAGGAGATAATGGGGAAAAAAAAATGTATTTGACAAAATAAACGGAAACTAATCATTTACATTTACTGATAAGTTTTAAAATAAATCTAGAATCGGCGGTGACAACTGAACTGAAAATTAAAGATGCAAACCACAAGTGCAGTCTGTGTTTCCTTTCGAATTTCCAGAGTAGTGTTTGGAGAAAACCTTGGGACCCATATGACTGCCCATGCAGGCAATATTCTGCACACCAGTTATTTTGGCAATAAGTGGCTCCTTTTGTTCAATCTAAGGATTAGATGGTTGAATGCTTTTTGCTTTACTAAAACTTCCAATTTTTTCTATGTCTGACTGCCTGAAAACTGTTATTACTGCAAGAATTTTGGCTGTGACACAATTTTCCCTTTATGGTTCTATCCTCTAGAACACTTGTATGTGAAAACAGTATCACTGCCTGAATATTATGGACTGCTCTGTACACATCATTGATGCAATTTGAAGTGAAACTCGACTCCAGCCCTGAGGAAACTCCAGAAATAATGGATAAACAAACAATATACTGGCCCTGGAAATGGAGACGCTCTTGCATCCAAGCGATTTGACATTTTCAGTGTTTCACAGGAGTTTATTTACCTCAACTGTAGTTCATATGGGTTCAGCACAGTGTTTGTCAGGCATCCCACGCAAAAAATAAGAAAACGCTTGAAGAATCATGAATTTGGGTTAATCTCTGCCAAGAACATAACTTTTTACCCTCCACATATATTGGCACCCTTGGTAAATTTTAACTAAAGGCAAAAATGTAATGGCTGTTGATCCACGCAATTCAGATTTTACTTTAAGTTCACCGTAATGATGGAAACTTAAATTGACAGCCATGACTTCCTGTTTTCCTTGGGTATAAATATATGAATTGATAGTGGCCAATTTTCATCCAAATGTTTTGTCGCTGACGCAAATGCGCATGTCATGTGAAAGTACCATAATTATCGTAATACTTACGCTATAGAAAACATTCTAACTGTTCCTGAAGGCTGAGAAGTTGGGCTTCAGTCCAAATACAGGTTACTACAGTAAACACAGCAACACGATGCTCTCCTGGGATTTTTGTATTTGGCCATAAATGTTAATCATGTTTTCAGTAGAAGAAAGCTATTGCCTATCACAAATGTGGAAAAGGCGGTAATAAAATGGCTTACACCAGGGGTGCAGTGGCCATCGGGATGACCGGGAGATTTCCCGGTCGGCCGGCCAGCCAATAAGCTTAAGTGAACCGGCCCGCATACTGCCCTGCACAGCCCTGTGACGTTTATGGTCGGCCAACTAAGTTAAAACTATCATGATCCAAGCATGACAGTACAAATGTGCTTCGACTATACCTCTCTTAACTCCGACCAATATTTATACTGACCAAAAAAAAGAAATTCAATTTTCTATTTCTTGATTTTATCGAGTGTAACTGTTATCAATCAACACTTCATTGGTATCAAATGAAAGAGGGGATCTCAGACAATAGATATAACAGAAAATCAGGTTGGAATATCGCCATGTTGGTTTTACTTAAGATGAAGCTCGATATGAAACACAAATGACACCATCAGTATCACGTACGTCCCCCATTAGCGTCGCACACAGCGGTACACCTGCGTCTCATAGACATCGCCAGATGTCTGAGAAACGCATTTCAGGGACAGTTTGCGTTGCCGACCGGAAGCGATCCCGCAGATGCAACAAGCGGATGCGACGATCAGACGCTGGAGTGGTAATACGTGGCCTACCGGATCTGGGGCGATCGGCCGTGTGTCTTGTGGCATTAAATCTGGTTCTGAGGTGACTAATTGTTGCAGAATGCACGCTGACGGGCAACTCTATCTACCGGACTTCTGGCCTGTAGCATCCCAATCACATGTTCTTGTTGAGCTCCCGTTAGTCGTGGCATTATAACCCGTCTGACTTTTACTCATTTTCAGTTGGACTTTTATAGGCCCCGGTGTCTACGAGGAACTCAGAACAAAAATGGAAGTATTAGGACAATTGTAGTACTCGAACCCAAGCGCTGCCGATGTTTGGATCCGCGCGAATGGCGGCTCCAGAATACATGTTGTGACAGTGAAAATTTGTGTGGTTGAAGTACTCACCTCCAAAAATAACTCCGAGCAAAAGCTTCTGTCTCAATGGTTTTGTCAATATTTCACACCAGATGACATGAATGTATTACTTCTTTTGGTCACTATATAACACTTGGTGTCTCTCTGCATCTCAGTCATGGTTGCTCAAGTGTCAGACTCATTCTCATCAATCCAGCCTCCTATCTTGATCTAATTCTTTTTATTCAGACGTTACATAACTTTCATGACCATAAATATTAAATTTACCGTTATAAAATGTGTTTGTTCAAAAATCAACGTAGAATGGTAGGAGCAAAGCCTCATGGGAAATAGAAACTGCGTATCACTCTGCGTTTATTCAATGAACGTATGGGGGATTAATGAGTGGCTGTCAGACAGGGAGAAAGCAGGCAGGTTGAAGTAGCAGAGTTTTTTACACTCGGAGGAAGTGTAAAATGGAAGGCAAGAAGAGAGAGGAGAAAGGAGGGGCTGAAAAGGGCAGAATGAAGAAGCGGATGCTGGAGGAGGTGCATCAAAATGGTAAAAAATCACAGATTTATTCCGAAACAACCAGGTGTCAACTAGTGATGCAGGTGAGTTGACAGGAAAACCGTGAGCTCAAGCCTTGACGTTATTACTAGGTGCTAATTAGCATAACATTACAGCTGAGTTTTTCATAGTTCCTCCTCAGCGGGGGCGGTGTCATCGCAGCGGTTACTACCATAGAGATATATAATAGAACCAGAGAGAGATGATTTCTCAGTCAAACTGGCAGCGTCCACGATTAAAGGGTATATTGACAAAAGTCAGAAATATTCTTATTGCTCTCGTTTTGATCAAACTTTTTCCTGCTGGGTGAATGAAATGCAATGTATGGCACGCACTGAAATACTTAAGCTATGTAATGCATGTGTATTTGTTGGAATACACCTGATTTTATGCTCTGTCAAACATATTGGATATTACAGCTGACAGGGAAATGGCTCAAATAAGCCATTTCCAAAATACTGCACATCATGCAAATCAATGACCAGTTCTGTAGGACTTCACATAATTTCTATTGCCCCCCACAAGCATAATGTCAAAAATAATGGACAGACTGACCACACTCTACCCCTACACAAAACAAAATTGCACCAAATCCCATCAAATGGTCTGAAAAGAACGTCGGGTATCTGTTTTTAGCATATCGTAGCTGTAAATTGTGGTTCTGTGTTTCTGTAACCCTTCTATCTGCTTGAAAAAGTGGGGCCATTTACTTCTGACCCCCTCATGAAGGCATTTCTGTCAGCAACACTGTCACTCACTGGATGTTTGTGGTTTTAATGCACCATTCTGAGTACAACTGTGACTTCTGTGCAAAAATCCCTGATCAACTTTTAGAAATTCTCTAAATGATACATGCATCAGGCACCAACAACCAGAGCACGATTAAAGCCATTGAGATCACATTTTTTCCACCATTCTGTTTGATGTGAGCATTAACTGAAACTGGTGACCTGAATCAGCGTAATGTAATACTTTGCACATGATGCATGCAACAGGTTGATTGGATGGTCACATGAATAAACAGGTGCACAGATGTTCCAAATAAAGTGTTCCCTATGAGTGAAGTGGACGCTTGTAGCTAAAGCAGTTTTTAAAAAGCTCAGAAGGCAAACTCTGCAAACATCAAATACTTACAGTAAAGAAAAAAATGTAATTTTAATAAATGACATGGTTTAATGCGTGGTTTGAATTTTTAGACAGTGGAGGGGTTGTGAACAAGGTTACGGACTCGCGTGTACATACACACACGCACACGCACCCGTACACACACACATGCACACAGAGACAGAAATGAGACACACACAAAAGGCCCACATAAATAATATAGGCACTTTTGTTCATCAGTATATGATCAGCATAAAGTAGTGAATCCCTCATGGGCAATTGAAGTACTACACAGACCTTAATTTAAATTTTGTTCCAATGAACACAGCCATTTAACTCCCTACTGATGGCAATCTGCTGCCCACAGTGCCACACAGTGGGCCACAAAATAGTTTCCAATTTGGGGGCCCTTGATTTGTGGGCCACTATCAGTATATGATGTCATTAAGCGTGGGTTTCTCTTTCATCATTGTTATCTCCTGCAGATAAGTAGGCTGTCGATGCATCTGGGGACCATGGAAGGAATGTTTTATTAGGGAATTTTCCTTAATGTTTCAAAGGTTCTCTTTCTGGGGTGACCCACAAGTGAACTGTTGGAAAGACATTTTTTTATATATCTCTGGCAAATGATTGCTGCAAGCATATGTATTTAACTACAGTTTTATTCTCTTGGTTCAGTTACAACACTCATAATTAGATCTTATGTTTATTTAGTGTCTGGCTTCCACACTTTCTATGCTAGGCCAGTGATCTGTCTGTCTGGCCAATCTCTTGTACTGTCCATTGTTGGCCGATAGACTCTTGCGATTTATGTCCATTTCTCCACTATGGTTTCCTTCTGGGCTTGTTTTGAGAAAGGGAAATGCTTTAACCCTTTCAGCGCTGTGGGCAACTATAGTTGCCCAATGATGTTAGATATCAAAATCAGAAGCTGTTGAAAACCTATCGTGTGGAAACTTGTTTACAAGAGCTCCACTGCGGGGAGCGGCAGCATCAGGACTCTGAGGGGATTTATCATGCTCCTGCACAGGGATGGTCCTCGTCAATTACAATCCTCCCTGAAGAGTCAAAGCATCTAAGACTTTTCACTACAATCTCCAGGATAAATGTGCAGCAATCCATAAACCGATTCACTTCTTAACTACTCAGCGAGTAATCAAAGGTAAAGCATGCTGGCGAAGCAACTTTCGCGCACACCCCCAACAGCAGCATGCAGCTGTCATATAACCGCACTTAAGATTAATTTTAAGATTTCAATGCACAACCCTCTCGCTGGGGGCACAGACGTACAACCCCCTGTGCCCCCAGAGGCCACAGGCAGCTGGTAGATGTGAACTCTGCTGCAGTAGTCTGTTTGTGATGTAGAAAAACACCAGGAATTTGAAACCACGTGTTTTAAATGCTGAAGTGGAGAATGGAGGGGTCTGACTGCTATGCGTTCTCAACGTACATCATCTGAGTTTGATTCAGTGGGCTGGACTGGGGGAGGGGGGGCATTTTCTTTAATATATTATTTAATATAGGTCCTTCAAATCAAAGCATTCTATGTCATCCTAAACTGTCCCTGCTTCAGCTCGATGGCGACTCTCTCCAAGGGGGCAACTCATCACTGGAATTGTTGGAAACCTGAGTTCAGCCCACTGCTTGACTTCCTCCTTCAGAGCAACAGAATTGACTTGCATCTGAACCCACAGGGAGGCGTGTTGGTGGGACTTGCCAAGAAAATGGAGGGAAAGTGGCATTTTTTTCGGTAGATTAGTGAATGGCTGGCACGTTGAGACTAAAGTTTTTTTTCAGGGCTTTTATTCTCTACATGAAGCGCCACCAATTCATGTTTTCAGGTGTGACCGTGTGACATTCCATATAGGCAGAGAAACTTGAGTTCTGGCACACGTTTCAACAACTTTTACACTGAAATAATAAAATAAAGAATACATTTGGCGCAGGGATAAAGGAAGTGAAGTAATAACATCTGGAGTAAGAGGCATTACAACATGCAAAATTCATTTTATGCTCACTGAGCAAACTGCAGTTTCTAATAAACTGAAGCTCTGTGAGACACATGCTGTTAATTGTTGTGAAATTCGTGTCCCGAGGATAAAACTGAGGGAGTCAGTTTTGTCTTTTTTTTTGCTGAGAGGTGTACAGTGCCGTGAGAAAAGTATTTGCCCCCTTCCGAATTTCTTCTATTTTTGCTTATTTGCCATGTTTCAATCCTTCAAATCATCCAACAAATTGTAATCAATGAGACAAAGACAATGTGAATAAACTCAACATGCAGCTTCTAAATGATCCTTTCATGTTATTCAAAACCTTTATAACCATTCTTAAGAAATGATTGCGCCTAATAACTGGTTATGCTGCCTGCAGCAGCAACAACTGCCATCAAACATTTGCCAGTACTGACTTCGTTTCATTGTGGAGGAAATTTGGCCCAATCATCTTTGCACAGTTTTCATTTCACCACACTACAGGTTTTGAGCGTGAACAACCAATTATGGTCATGCCACAGCATCTCAATTTGATTCAATTTGGGAATTTGACAAAGCCACTGCAAAACAAACTTTTTTTTTGCGCCATTCAGAGGTGGACTTGCTTTAGTGCTTCATATTGTTTTGCTGAATAACCCAACTCTGCTTCAGCTTTAGGTCACAAACCAATGGCTGGACACAACTCTTTCAGGATTTTCTGGTAGAAGACAGAATTCAGGGTTCTATCAAACATGGCAAGTTGCCCATGCAGGTCCTTACGCATCAAAGCAGCCCAAGAGCATCACGCTACCACTAGTGCTTAACCGCTGGTGTGATGTCCTCATTGTGGAATACTATGTTCGCTTTACAGCGACGTAAGGGTACCCATGTCTTCCAAAAATGTCTACTTTTGTCTCATCAGTCCTCTGGAAATTATCCCTAGAGTTTACTGGGTCATAAAAATGTCCACTGACCGTAGTGAGATGAGCCTTTTGAGTTCTTTTTGGTCAGCAGTGGTTTTTACCTTGAAGCTCTCCCATGGATGTCAAAAATGACGTCTCTTGTCTATTGTGGAATCATGAACACTGACATGAACTGGAGTTGTTGATGCGCACTCAGACAATATTTGGTTGGTCAGCCACTTCTAGGAAGGTCTACCACTGTTCCAGGTTTTCTCCATTTGTAGAGTATGGCTCTCTGGAGTCCCAGAGCCTTAAAAATGGCATTGTAACCCTTTCAAGATTTATATATGTCAACGTATTTATTACTTACCTACTCTTAAATTTCTTCAGAATGCGGCACCACGTGCTGCTTTTTGCCTATTTAAGATAAATAGAACCTGTCAGACTAAGTGATGTTTAGATTTAATCAACCTGGATGTGTCTGGTATAATTGAACTCAAGATCAATTATTTGTTGAATTGTTTGGTTTAGCAACAAAGGGGGCTATTACTTTTCACAAAGGGCCAGGTAGGATTGGATATCTTTTTTCCTTCAATAAATGCCATCAATAAAAAAGCATTTTGTTTTTATTCAGGTTATATTTGTCTCAAATGAAAATTAGTTTGATTTGTGTGACAAATACGCATTGGGAAATTGGGAATCGGACAAATACTTTTTCAAAACACTGTACATCCTGGGATTTTCCGAAGTCTCTCTCGACTGTTTGTCTTCAGCTGAAGTTCAGGGAAAGTTTGTTTTTACACCCACAGCTGGAGGTCATCAACCCAATGACCCAAAACACATTTAAACTATCAAACAAGTGTGCAAGACTTTTTTGTTTTTTTTTCTCTTTTTTCTATGCATATACTCCAGTGGTTCTTTACATCATTTGCATTAAAAGAACCCTGCACAATGAATTTAGTCATTGAAAAGGTTTTAATTTCACAGAAGCTATATCACACTCATTGAGATAATTAGTCAAACCCAGGATGCCATTTTTTTTTATGGCCACAGCACTACATTAAATGGAAAATATCTAGGTCTTGTACATTTTAAACACTAATTCATTGGGACATATTTGGGATTTTGGGAAACCTTAGGATGTTCAATAGAATTTTAAAATAACCCTGAGGTTCAACAGGTTTGAATACGGCAGACCTAACAGACCGACTTGGGGTCCGTGGGTTTTATGGGGTTAACATTTTAATGAATATGAAGCATACTAGGTTTTCGATTTGGTATTGAAAAGATCTGGTTTGGGTAATACAGTGCACTGCCGTATTAACAAGGAGCACAGTCCATCTTATCAAACCAGCAGGGCTACCTGAAATACCCCATAGTGCTTAGAAGCAGATTGGGGTAATATGGTTACTGAGACAGTGGTGGCCTAGGGCAATGCATACAGCTGTGGCTGAAAGGTACAGGGGCAGCTACAGCTGCGCAGAGAAGTTGAGTGACTGTTTACGTAAGAGTCCACCCTGATGTGGTTAAAGAATGTGCTGCATGTGAGCAATTAGTTGACTAAGGAAACGTGTGAATGTGACTGAGCTGCTCATCGGTTTCTTGGCTAAAACTGCAGTGCACATTTCACACCTGCTGCTGCCTTAACACTTCAGTCAGCCTAAACCGTTTCAAAATGTCTGACTGCTGAAGGCTAGCTGGACTCCTGCTAACGATTTCAACCGAGATGAATTAAAAACAGGTTTCCGAGAACAAGAATGAAGAAGGGCTGAGGTCTTTTCCCAATTTTCATTTAAATTTTACCTTTAAAAAACTGTCCTTCATATGATCAGATTCTAAAAGCAATTTATGCAAAAATCAATGGCTAGCATTGTCACAAGCCAACCCATTTTCATTCTCATTTCGTCATACATGTATACATGATGAAAAAGCAGACCTTTAACCTAACTTATGGATGACGTAGGTTGCCCTGTGGATGTCAATACAAAACCAACAGCATTAATATTTGACAAATGTGTCTGACTTAACAATATACAGGCCTGAAATCAAACAGAAATCCTCCTGATTACTGATCACCAGCACTAAATGCTGCACCACCAACCGCCCCAGATGTATTGATCGATTTCTTTCTCCAATCCCAATCTCGTATCAAAGCAATAAATTAATTAAATTATGATTCCTTTTCCCCAATCCCAATCTCCGATGAATGCGATTACTTTATGAGATTACTATTCCCTTTCCCCGATCCCATTTCGCAGTGGTGTCAAAAAAACGATGCCAAAGGACTCCATTTGCGTCGCACATCAACGTTTGGGCAGAGCATCTCTTAAGGGTCATTATACAATGATGAGATTGGATGAGATTGTGCAGCATGAGCATGAATCAGTTTCAAATATTAGCGTGTCAATTACTGGCAAACAAGTAGTCTTCATCAACAACTAATACTGACACCGCTCAAGGCTGTGGTTATGGTTTATGGTTTATGTGGCTTATGGTTTCAGATCAAACTTGCAAATCTCCCCCCACTGGACTCAGCAGCTCAGCTGAAAGCGGTGGGATGAATCTCAAAGTCGTGGGTTTGATACTCACCCGGGTTCAGAATTTTCTGACTCGGTCTTGAGCAGTGCCAAACTGTCAATCATCCCTGAAGATGACTCCTATTTCCTATTTGGAGTATTCTGAAAATGTGGAGAAATGTGGGAATGATGTCCAATTTGACGTGAACCACTTAAAGTTCCAACAGCTTCTGAAATTAGTCCTGCCTCTCTAGTTGGAGATTGATGTGGGCGTCAGGAGAATTTCTTCGAATAGCATTGCCAACGCCGCAGGCTTTCGCATGATTTTCCAACTTTTTAGGGGGGATGGAGGTAATTTTTTCATGTGTTGTGCATGAAGAACATTCTGATGTTCTCAGAGATCAACAAATTGTTTGCAGAGTCGCAGTTGGACGCCGAAACCATTGCCTTCTTGTTTTCCCTCGAAAGGCTTCATTCTCATGGCGGTTAGGTTTCGGTATTATGGGTGGGATTTACTCTTTATTAAACTGGGTTTCGAAAGCCCTCCACCGATCCCTTTCTCAGCTCTTCTTTTAACCTTATTGAGGCCCCAGCTTCAGTTCAGCGGCTATTTCTCACCTCGCTGCCTTTCTCCTCCCCTTGCACATTTAAGTATTTTGGGATTTTATTTATTTATTTTTTAATCGCTGTGCTGCTTCCCACCTGGCAATTTTGATATTTTATCATTCTTCATAGACTTTTTTTCTGCTTTTTCCAGTGCTCTGCCTGGTTGAAGGGATTACTTTTTCCTCACTTTTAAAACGGTTATAACAGATGAAAGGAACTCTGTCAAGGTGCTGAAAGCAATTTAGATGAGCAAAAATAAGTCCAGCGGGAGTCCAATGATTATGTTAATTCTAAGCCTGAGACGTTTATACACATACTCGCACGCATTATGATAACTCGGTCTGAAAATGGACTTGGGTATAGAATTTTAAATGTATTTTTGAGATGGAAATTTACAGCCTTCAGAGGATGCAAAAAAGGCAGGCCAGTGGCTAACTTTCATGGTGATAAAGTATAGTTTGGGAAAGTGTGACGGGAGAAATTTTACTGCAGGTGCTCAAAAAGTAAAGGCTACTTTTAATGTTTTACGCCCAGCAATGACAGTGCTATTTATAATGGCATCACGGTGACCTCCCACAGGTAAACTGATAGAGCAATTAGAATTTGTGTCTGAATTCAATGCCAGAAGCGCACACAACAATATCAACAAACTGATAATATTATAGTTCAGAGGATGTTTTCAATTTTTAATGTTATGATTCTGCCCAGGTATTGATGACACTGATCTGGCAGGAGGGCCCCAGCTCTATAGGCTGAGGTACACTGATCAGACAAGTGCGACTGTACTGCTATTTTCCCAAACAGACGACTTCTCCAGATGTCCAGACTGTTCGCCGACTCTGTGCCTCCGTTTGGCTTCTGTTTGAAAGGCCACCAGCGCAAGAATGAAATATGTGGCTCATAAATATGACTGGGATATGGACCGATTCTCAAAAATACTAAAATCGCATTTTATGTGCAGGCTCTGGGTCTGCATCTGGTCTGGTTTTGAGATTTCTTTTAAAAAAAAAAAGTACAGAAATTGAATATATTGCAGTAAAATTCCAATTTTAACTGCTTCAAATGGCAATCTTGTACCTGAAGAGCTACGGTCACGTAGGTTTTACTTGTAGAATGTTATTTCCTCAAAGAAGACACCCCCATGTAGACAATGATAATATTGAGGTCATTACTCATCACAGGCTGCATTTCTGTGATGTCTGGCTGACCATTGAAAAGTTTTCTATTTAGAAGGATTCAGGAAACTTAGTTCTCCAGAAAACCAGTGCAAGGAGTAGTATGTTCCTGGCTGACCACTTTTGTCTATGCAGTTGTCTGTTCCTCTTCAGCATATGCTCACCTCTTATAAACTGCTTATAAACTGCATTTCATTTTCTACACAAGACTCACTCCTATTACAAAAATCTGACTTTTACTGGAACTCCATAGTTTGCTGAAAAGCTTGAATTAGCAAATTTTTTGGATTAACAATAATAATAATAATGATAATAATAATAATAATAATAATAATAATAATATGCTCAAAAGTGATGGCCATTGCCATATTGATGTCTGTGATTTCTCACTTTTTGTATTCAGTGTAGTTGATATCTGTGCCAGTCTGGGGCAGGCACAGGTACAAGGCCTTGCTTCTCCCCATCCTGGTTCCAATTTCTCCCCACCGAGATCCTGAAACCCCCAAAAACCTTTACCATAACACATCTCATAAAACATGAGAGATAGCAATGGACACTCTGTTGATTTACATCCCTTCCTCGTTCATTTCAAAATTCATTCTGAGCCTTAGTGCAAGCAGAGCTGGCCCGTGGCCAAAAAAAAAATGTATGTCTAAGAAAAAAACATGCTTCCATGCAGTCTCTGTACACCAATGACACACTTGCAGTGTACTTCCCAATCATGAAGCAAGTTACTCCCTAAACACGTGAAGTCTATACAACTTTCCTGGATGAATTAAAGGTGGTGATAACTGATCTGAACTCTGGCTGTTTACTCATTTAATTGGCAAACATTACTATCATCTAAAATAAGCTTCTGAATGTCCCCTGCCACTTGTCTGCCACCTCACCTCATTGAGCTGCTGCCAGGTGCCACTCCCCCACCAGGTTTACTTTTTTTGCTTTACTGTCCCGAGACTGGCATCATTTGTTCATTCTCCTTTCCTGCAAGTGCTGTGTTTTTCTTTGTTGGGAAGGAGATTGTGGTCTTTGTCCATGCATTGATTAACAAGGCCTGAATGACATTACCATCAAGAACTGCCATCTACTTCCACGAATGTCCCCCACCTTTGAGTCTCTCCAAAGCCTACTTCTTTTTACCACACTGGAGTTCTGAAATGCCCGTCATCTGGTCTGGACCCAGGAAGGAGCTGAACGGAATACTACTTTCAAAACCCTTATCGGTATTATGAGTACCTTGTAATGCCATTCAGGTTAATAAATTTTACATGGGTCTTCTCCAATCTCATGAAGTCATCTATGATTTGCTAGGCAAGTTTGTCTATGTCTCCTGAGAAATAAATTATGGAATCATCACTCAGAGGATGTTCATCCAGGTTTTTTACTTCATAAAAATTAACCAAATCAAAAATATGACACAAAAGTGTTTGTTTATTAGCTTAACATTCAGCCTTCCCAAAATAGACCTCAAACAAATTATCATCGGTCTGCTGATAAAACCTTGTATCAGCAGTTTGATAAGAAACAAAAACAATGTCCACGACATTGCAAAATAGAAAATTTTATTGATTGGATACATTCTTGGAAGAAAAATGCTCATCCTACCCGAACACAGCTCAACTGCATTCTTACATGCAAAATGAAACATTTTTTATGCTCTCCTGTAAAGTTTATCATTTTTAAGACACAGGATTTTATCAGCAGGCCGAGGTTATATTAATTATTGGAATTTTTTTTTCATGATCAAGAAAAGGGTAAAAAATATGGAATCACTTAATGGAAAAAATACTGGAAAAAATTGTGAAATTTTAAAAATAGTTTCATAGCTATACTCACCCTCATATGCCCAACCTCATCAAGATAGGGCACTTGAAAGACATCCAGCTAATCACATGTCCCATAATTTTATTATTTTTTTTAAGCTTTGCCTTCTTGAGTCATTCTGCAAAAAGTGGTCAACTCGCCATCATTTGCCAAATCCCCACATAATATTGCATGGAAACCGAAACTAATGAAATCATATAATGTGTTAATGTGTTTTAAGAGCTCTACCCATAGGCAAATATACATTTACAATTCTCAGTTTTTGATTCTTAACAAAACAATAAACAAGTACAGTTTGACCAGGTGTAATCTCACCAACCTTAATTTTATACTGGCTCCCAATTAGAATTCCAAGACTTCAATTCAAAATTACTCTGTATTGAGTGAAAAAAGTGGCACTCGGCAGTGAAATAGGCTATAAAAAGCATGTGGCTCAAGATATTTGCGCAGGTATGCAATTTTGAATAATATTGATTTAAATTCAGCAAATATGGGTCCAGATGAATGATTGTCGTCCCACCTAATCGGGGAGAACAAGCAACTCCTGTTAAGTGTGGGGTGCTCTTGGAGTGAACCTTCTGTTAATCATGAAAATGACTGAGAACAGATCAGCACTAATAATTGTTTAAAACCGATGTTTTGTCCACCCCAATTCTCTCTTGTACTATATTTATCCCATGATTTAGTCGCTGTTAGATCGCATATGGAGAGAAACCGTGTCTTCAGTTGCCAATTACGATAATGGGAAAACGTGTCAATAAAGGAAAATTATTGAGAACTAGCCAGGACTATCCTAATTGTCATAAATGGACGAGTTTGGGCCCACCCAATTCCCTGTTCTAGTGCCGGGCCTGTTCTGTTCTGTGTGGCTGTCTTTGAATTTCTGGATTATACTTCTCACTCCAGTTCTTGACACTTGGAAACGCTTGGATACCTTTGTATATCCTTCTCCTGCTTTGCGTGCATCAATAATTCTTTTTCTCAAGTCCAAACTGATTTCTTTAGTTTTCGGAATGATTGCTCAACTGACAGCTAAATGACCCATACAGAGGCTTTTATACCATGTTTTAAGTCAATTGTTGAGTGACATCAGCTGATTCACCTGATCACCTTTAAGCACATCACCTGTGAAGTTAAAGCACATCATTGCACAAAAGAGGTTTGTGCAATGACTTAATAAATGGTCATTTCTTAAAGGGGGCTGATAATAATGTCCCTGGTCTTTTTAGTTTTAAATAATTCTGTTTTGGTGTGCAAATATGAATAATTACTGCCTTTTAAAGAAAACCAGTATGTTCAGAAATGCTATTTTGAAAATTCCTTGCTCAGTTAAAAAAAAAAGTACTTGGGAAAATCTTGAAGAAACTTCGAATTTCATAGGGGGGCTAATAATTTTGTCCTCGACTGTATATAGAACGGTTTATGTACCCCACATCCTCTCCTCTCAGCACTTGGACGATCCAATCCGGCAGAGCAGGAGCGAACCCATATCGGCCATCGAATCCAGACGCTCTCCCCTCAGCCACGGATTTGTCACAAATAGCAAAAAAAAAAAAATAAATTCACCACCACTGCACAAGGAGGGTGTGGGTTTCCTTCACTCTTATAGAGAAATATCAAGTCTGAAATAAGGACACGGGTCAAGATTAAACCGGGATATAATCACATTGTGTTTACCGAAGAGCTTGTTTAAACACCACCGTTTTTGCCCCATCTACTCATCCTTGCAATCTAGTCAGACTTAAGAAATTTTTCTATTTTAAAATTCTTTGATTCTCCATGTTTCGTTGTTTATTTTAGCAGCTCATTGAATTTGCTCAACCTGCTCGTTTTCCAGGACCTGTCTCGTGTTTTCTGTTTTCACTCCCACCTCCCCTTGTTCATTGTTCCGTACCTTGTTCCCTTGTTTATAGCCAGACCTCCCTGCATGTCTCCTCAGCTCACCGTACCTGCAATCAATGTAACCTGTCACTTATCTTCCCTTTTATATTCCTCCATTTGTGTTCAGTTCTGTGACTTCACCAGCCAGAATCTCCTGGCTACTGTTTGTTGTGTCTTTTTGGTCTTCAATTCAGTCCAGTCCTCAGTGTTTGATTGACCACAGGTGTATTACCATTGATTGTTTCCTGGCTTCCCGAATTTCCTTGTGTTTTGGCATTGGTATGCCTTCTTCCTTGTTGCCGATTCTTGGACTGTGTACTGAGTCTGATCTGGATTTGCCCATCTGTACCGCATTATTGCTGAGTTTTATTATCTGGACTGCCTGACTGAGATTTCTAATAGAACGTGTGAACTGAGCTTTCATCTGAGCATGAGTTTTGTTTCTGTCATCTAGTGCTTTTTCCCGGTTCTGATTTCCTTTTGTCTTTACAGTTTTCAGATTTCCCTACCCCTGTGCGTGTGATGGATCACTGGTTATGTTTTTTGGATTGTTTGCAGCTTATGATTCTGTCTGTTCTCCAGCTAAAAATTCTGAATGTTTGGCTGGCGACCCTCCACCTGCTACTCAACATTGATTGCAGTATTCATCTCTGTGCTGCATTCCTCCTGATTGGCTATGAACTGGACTGTTCGACTCAGCTTCACAGCCTTTATTAAAAAGGAATAAGCAAATTCTTCATCTGAGCTTCAGGTCTGGATCCCCAGGACTCAGTATGTAGTTATGTTTTGCATATTTGTGATATTCAAAATAATATTCAAGTAGTATTTAATCTTTCCAGATGGCACTGCCAAATCTTGGCCAAATATGACTAGTGTAAAAGGTGATGTTACACCAGACAGCTTTGTTACACTTCAAAAGAAAGCGGAGAATCTGCTGTTTTCAATGTTACCCAAATATGGAAATTTTTCGGCTATCATTGAAATAGTTTGGCACCTTGAAGCACATGACATAATTTTCTAAAGGAATTGTTTATTTACTATTGCTCACTATTAAAAAGGTTAAATATAGATATAATAGTATGCAGTAAATATTCAAGATGGTAGTCTGGGGTCAGGAAATTCTCTTACAGACCTGTAAAACTTCCTGAGCTTAAGAGTTGGATGGAAGGAAAGTTGTAGCTGAGTATCTTGTGAGTCTTTTGACCCTGGTTAATAGTGACATCACTTGTACTTGTGCTTAATCAGGACACAGTGCTTAACATTTCCCAAATCTTTTTTTTTTTTTTGCGCCATACATACATAGATTGTTGACCTGGCAACAAGGAGGCTGCATTGTAATATCGCCTCTGGGAATCACATCCCTGTCATTGTTGCGTTTGCTTACAGGGCCCATGAGATACGAGCTGTTCGCATTGGACGCCGCCGGACTTGGATAAATATGGCGTCCTAGTAGCAGGACAGCAGGCTCTGCTCTCCTGGCCATCCATCTTTCTGCCCTGAGGAAGCCCAATAAATCACTGCGCCTCAGTTTTCGCAGGGCCGCCCGAGAGCGCTGTTGGGTGGCAGTGTAATACTTGACGCAGATACTTTGCAGATGTTAAAGCCGTGGACTGGAGACCTTTTGGTAAGCCCAGACACTCAAAGGCTGGTTAGGTAGTATCAGCATGTACAGATCTCCAGGACTTGATTTTCCATCTCCTGAAATTATTTACCAGCCTGAAATCTTTATTAAAAGCGTACAATTTCACTTGTTATAAGTTAAGAGAAAAAACTGAAATGACATGGCACTCTCTCAGAACTTACTAATTGAATAACAGCTTTGGACAATGTGTATGCAATCGGTATGCTATTTTACCCATCAAAAGCATTTGATTCCATTTCGCTTTCAAAAATGTTTAAATATGGCTTCCGTGGAAATGTTCAGTGGCTCAGTAACTATGTTCATGATGGAACACAATATGTATGTATTAATGGTCATGAGTCCAAAAAAAATGTAATCCATTATGGTGTACCTCAAGGATCCATTTTAGGATCTGTATTTCTTACTGCAGCAATGTCCTGCATGTAAATGTTGTTTACTTTTTGCTCCTAATACCAAAGTTTTTGTCTCAGATTAAATAACTCACTTTAGAGACTTAAATCAAGATCTTTCCAACTGCTTAAGATGGTTTTGGACAACCAAGTTGAATATCTAAAAGTCTAATTTCATTGTATTTGTATGTTAATCGTATGTACACGTGTGGGCAACATTCGGTACGTCGGTGACAGCCCACACCTGGCAGAGGGGCAGAAGAGATCTTTGCGAACAGGCGAGGCTGGTGAAAGTGCTCAAAGTTTCTATACCCATTGTGTAGTGGGGTAGGCATCAGACAGTCAATTCCCACTTGGGTGGCTCTTAACCACTCTAGGATTCAGGGATCACTATTGATGGGATCACTGATCGGTCGGGTCGCAGATGGCTGTATGACCACAAGGACACTGGCCCCTGCGCAAGGCTCAATGTATGTTCAAGCCACCACAAGCCCATAGCGAATGCACTAGCAACCAAGTGGTACTACTTTGATCGGTGGGCTTTGGAAAGAAGACATTGGTAAGCAGAAGGAATAATTTTCAACCTGGAGGCACCTGGGCAAAGATCTCTGTGGAAAGGTATCTAGCCTGGAACTGTGCCCTGGGAGTGGGAGGTTTGAAGGATCTAAGTCAGTGATGTCAAACTGAACCGTAAACGGGCTAAGAGGCTGCAGGTCTTCAATCCAACCCAGCAGAAGCTCACCTGAAAGCGCTGATTTAATCAACTGATCTAGGCCTGCACGACTGATTAGTTGTATCAGGTGCACTTCTGCATTGTTGGAGTGAAAACCTGCAGCCTCTTGGCCCGTTTACGGGTCAGTTTGACACCCCTGATCTAAGTGCTACATTCAAGTGAAGCCTGATGCCATGTCTCATGCATCCTCTGCGACCTACATGCAACCTGCTGCCTATGAAAGGTGTGTTTAATTCCTACAAAATGTTAACATTAATATTTCGTGGAATTCAAACATGCATTAGCCTCCGTTGCAGACGTCTTATGGTGTTCGGTTAATTTCCCTCACCCTACACCGTCTGCGCACTCGAGCGAGGTTTTGTGTTCCACCAATCAGAAACTAGCTCCTAAAATCCAGGAGCTAATTATAAATGCAGAAACAGATAAAGCCAAATTGGCGGACTGTGGCGAACATGTTTTCTCTCGAGCTTTGGAGAAAATCTGCAAAGCCTTCAATATTGAAAGTATGAATAGCTTACAAGAACAAGCAATGAACACCTTAGTTATCCAGAGGAAAGATGTCTACGTAAATTTGCCTACAGGATTCGGCAAATCGCTGATATGCCAAGTTCTTCCAATCCTCGGGGAAGCGTTTTCTAATAATTGCCTATTGTTATTGTTGTTTCTCCTCTTGTTAACCTTATGAAGGATCAAGTCAATTATTTGAATAACATAGGAGTGAGAGCGACGAGTTTAAGTCTGGTCGATACCGACATGGAGAAGAGAAGTGGGGAAAGAGGATTGTTTTCAATAGTATACGGTTCTCCAGAGTTTTGGCAAAGTGAACGGTGGAGGAAGATGCTGCTAAATGCCGCATATTCAAACAAAATTTATGCTGTTGCTGTCGATGAAGCTCACATAATAAATCATCAAGTTCTTTCTCTATTTTCACATTTTTTCAAGTAAGCGATAGCAGCCCGTTCGGCAGACGAATAACTCGTTCGTGTATACCGCTGTGTTAACAGAGATGGCAGAGCTTATTACTGCAGCGATATCAAGCTTGCTTTTTCCATGCTCTCGTATCTTGTCTTTATTTGAGAGGGTTATTGTTTTACACGCAAAACAAATGTCGTTTTCTACAAGTTTTTTTAGGAGTTTCTTTATCTGCCATTTCACTATTTTTGAGTAGCCGCAGGGAAAAGCCATAGTAATGACAGAGATCATAACTTATAATAAGCATTCTGATTGGCTTATCAAGCACAATCACATTACGTCACGGAACACAAAACCTCGCTCGAGTGCGCAGACGTTGTAGGGTGAGGGAAATTAACTGAACACCATAAGACGTCTGCAACGGAGGCTAGACATGCATCACATTTTGAAAGTTATTTACTCAGTCATTAACAGTATTATGTTTATTCTTGCATGTTTTCATTTATTATTATACTTTATGTATCCTGTGTGTAACAGGGTGGGATTGCGTGATTGAATAAAAAGTGGGTGTGGCCATTTGTAAGGCGCCAAAGGGGAGAATGAGGTGGAAATGATGTCACCATTCAATTATCAAAATTAATTAGTTATTCAGTTATTCTCATTATTATGTATGCAGCATTTAAACACCGTTACTATCCCTATATTTACATATGCTTGTTTTATTATTAGTTGTTATTGTAGTATCATTTTCATGTATTTGAATATGATTAGTATGTTTGTAAAACTAACATTAGACTGTAAGAGAACTGTGATCTTTCTTTGCTTGTGCTTCTCAGGACATGGGCTGTGTGTGTTGGCGATGAACTTAAATGATTGTCGAGCCATCCTTGGAGGTTGTAAGTTTAATCCCTATGTGGGGAACTTCAACTATGGCGATTATACCTTATTGTTGTTTCAGCAAGCACTCATTTTACCTAGAATACAGGAATTCAATTCATGTAATGAAAAACCCATGCTAGCAGAAGGGTGTGTGTGTGTGTGTGTGTGTGTGTGTGTGTGTGTGTGTGGTTGTGTCTCTGCTCAGCCCGTATGTAAGTGTGCTTATTGAAGTGGTTTTGCCAGTCGTGATGAATGAGAGCTTTGTGTGGAACTGTAATATGCTGAAGGTAGTTTCACGGGACTCAGGCATTCTCCATCCTCTACTTGTGTGGCGATGTTGGCTTTGCAGAGGACCGGAGCAGAGAGCCCCTGTCCTGCTGAGGATATGGGGGGGGGGGGTTAGGTTAATCCTAGTCTCTCTTTCTCTTTGTTTGTTTTTCTCCTCTCATTTCTTGCTCATTCTCTCTTCCGCTGTCCCTCAATCCCCCTCTATGGGTGCTCCTCAGTATGCTAACTTCTGCTTCATTAACATCATCTCTCCATCTATCCATCCATTGTCTTCAGCTAATCCGGGGCCAGGTCGCAGGGGTAACAGACTGAGTTGAGACGCCCAGGCGCCCCACTCCCCAGCCACTTCCTCCAACTCTACCTGGGGGACCCCAAGCTGTTCCCAGCCCAGCTGCGAGATATAATCCCTCCAGCGTGTCCAGGGTCTGCCTCAGGGCTCCTCTCAGTTGGACATGCTTGGAAAACCTCAAAAGGGAGGCATCTGGACTAGAGGCCTGAACCACCTCAACTCCTCTCGACGCGGAGGAGCACCGGTTCTACTCTGAGCCACTCCCGGATGTCTGAGCTCCTCACCCTATCTCCGAGGGTCAGACCTGCCACCCTGCGCAGGAAGTTCATTTTGACTGCTTGTATTCGCGATCTTATTCTTTCGGTCCCTACCCAAAGCTTGTGACTATAGGTCAGGATTTGAACGTAGATCGACCAGTAAATCAAGAGCTTCGCTTTTATGCTCAGTTCCTCCTTTACCACAACGGACTGGTAAATTACCCGCTTCACTGCAGACGCTGCTGGGGTCCGTCTGTCAATCTCATTCTCTATCCGACTCGAGAACAAGATCCCGAGATACTTGAACTCATCGACTTAGGGTAGCAACTGAACCCCCATTTGAAGGGGACAATCTCTCCTTCTGTGACCAGGAAATCAATCCCTGTTCACCATCATGGAGCATCTTCTTATGCGTTAAATGCACTTCCTGGAGATGCATAGCGAGGGGAAGGAGCCTAGAGTGAGGAAATGCAGGTGCGCCTACTGTGAGGCCTCTTGACTTCTGGCCCAATGTTTTTATGCCCCATCACCATGTGATATCGCCAAGGATGGAGCCAAGGAATTCTCATTTGGCGACTTCTGGCTCCTCCACCGTCACAGCTCTTCTTCGCATCCCTGTCTCAGATGCTCACTGGGAGGAGCGAAAACGCAGTGAAGAGAAGCAAGTGATGAAAGCACTTAGACACGTTTGTATAATGAACAGCATCCTATTAATCCCTCTGTCTCTTCCTTCCAACCTCACTCTTTTCCTCTCGCTTTTTTGTTTTCTCGCTCTGTGCAGGTCAGCACAAGGTGTCTTGTTCACTCAGGGATTAGCCCAGGGTAGGAAGGTCATCACTCTTTCAGCGCGGCTAATCCTGCCGCAAAAACACTGAAGCAGTGGAGTCTGGAGTCGAGGGGGAGCACTCATATTAATACGAGGCCACTCACGCTCAGTAATGTTGGATGATTTGTTATAATGGGATAAACACCAGCCTGGGCTCTTTCTCACACACAAGGGGAGATTGGAGGAACAGGCTGAGGTTCTGAACCTCAAAGAGCCCCACTCCCTGACCGCCACCCCCCCCAACCCCCCCTCCTCTGCACCTGCAGTTTTACAGTCTCATTGATGGATACAATTATTTTTATTACCCCGCCTAACGTTCAACATTATACTTTGGCAGCGGTGAAAGCCAATAGGGGACAGATGAAAGAAATATGCCTGAGTTTTAGTATGTTATTCTTTCATATTTCTCTCTTGTCTTTTCTGCTTTTAATCGGCAAAAGGCCAAAAAGGTGCAAAATGAATAAAAAAGCTCTCCGAGATTTGTGGACTTATGATGGCTTGCTTTTTTTCAGCAGACTCAGAGCAACCAAAAATTATTTTGCCTCATAATAGTGTACTGGTCTACTGGACTTCTTCTAGACATGTTGACGTGACAGCAGCAGGAGTCTAAAAGGCTGCTAAAATTACAAGGGTCAACTAGACATGTAAAAGGGTCTCCAGGACAGCTACAATGCCGTCTTGGACAGATACAAGGGTCCCCTGGTAGACTACAGGTTCATACTGCAAAGCTACGGGAACTACAGCAAACTACTGGACTTCAACTTGAGTCAGCTAAAGAGAGACATGACCTTTCAGGTAATGGGCAATGCCATCAGGGTCCCCTCTGATTTTTGCTCAATCAGGAGAGGCTGATTAATTACGTAAAGATAATCATTTATTACAGATTATGGATTGTGCTGATCAATTGAAGCGGTGATGGCCTTGACATAGTCATCGGCGCTTGGACTCAATGGAGAAATTTGGTAATTAAGGAGCATCTGCCCTGAGCTGCAGCAGAATAAATCCCCGCATGAAGTCCAGATACTGGTGGTGGTGTTGGCTTATGACTGATTGATGGGCTGATTAGCTGATGAACCTGAGATGATGGATGTGGAGAGCATCCGAAACTGCAGCATGAACATACTGAAGGCAGAGAGATTCATACTTGGAGAGAGCAGCAAGATGATAGGCTAAGAATGTCAGTGTGTCACCGTGCTGTTGGATAGATGTGATCAGCTGATTAGTTGTTGAATGTCTTAGCAGCCCCAGACAATGACTGCAGGAACTCTGATTGCACATGTGTAAGAGGAGTAAAAATCAGATTGAGTGAGAAATAATCTAAAGCATATGGAAGACGTCTTCCTGACTAAACTTTTGCTGAGAGCTTCATAACCTGACTTGCATACGAGCAAGTTAACGTTAAATCTGTAGGTTTGCACCATCTTCACTCTACCTGCTCAGTGTAGTGTCCTGGCTGAACGACGAAATGCAAAATAGCTACACCTCTCTGACTGGAAGGCAAAGACTGGTGGCGATATTTGTCTTGAAGCTCAACAGCAGATCACTTAGGCAGGCATAAGGTCATGAGCTTGAGGACAATGAGTGGACGTGTAGCTGAATTTTATCCAGCCAATTTGGCCTGTAGATAATTAAATATACAAAACAGAAAAGATAATATTACAGTTTGAAATGGATATCGCTCAACATATTAACACTGCTGGAATCTAATCACTTTTGTGGGAGTATGGGAACACAACATAATTCATCTTGCCACAGTCAATTTGGTAAATCACATGGCGGCGCTGCTGTGAATAACATCTTGCAGGTAGAGCTCAGGAGTCTCAGTTAATGTTCACATCAACCAGTAGAATGAGTGGGAAATATGGGTCAGATTGCATATTTCTAAAAGTGCAGATCTCCGGGGACTTTCAAACACAACAGTCCCATTGAGATTGCTGCAAAAGACAAAAAAAAATTTCTTCTTTATGAGAGGCCAGAGTACCGAAGGCCACCGTAAGTCAGCAGGCCACTTTTTATAAATGCAGTGATCTGAAAACTATCTCAGAGCAAATATCGAGTTGAAACTTGAGGCAGATACTTGAGGCTACAACAGCAGAAGACCACATTGGATTGTGCTCCTGTCGGTCAATAACTGAAATCTGTACCTGCAAAGGGCAAAAATCAGAACATTATATTTAAGCATAGCCTGGTCTGATGAATCTCAATATCTCTTGCGAAACACAGACGGTGTGGTCAGAATTTGGTGTCAACATCACGAATCCAACTTGCTTTTTCTCAATATTTCAGGCTTTTGGTGGGGTTATAATGTTGAGAATGTTTTCTTGGCTTTTTAATACCAATCATTGCTTGAATGGCACAGCCAATCTTAGTATTGTTGCTGATTACATGCATCCATTAATCCCCCAATAGCTACTTCCAGCATGATAATTCACCACCTCGTAAAGTCATTACAAAGTAGTTTCAGTAACATGCCAATCAGTTCAGTGCACTTCAGTGGCCAACAGAGCACTGACGAGATGAGGTAGAACAGGAGATTCACAGCTTGAAATTTTGTAATGGAGTCATGTGAACGTGGACTAGAATCTCTGCGAAATGTTGTGATATCTGTCACGTAGAATTGAGGCCATTGTTAAATCAAGTATTTGTATATTACTACAAAAGTGCTTATGGAATCTATGCAGTAATCTTCCTCCTTTCTAATGTAAGCAAACAACTTGGGGTTTGAGTGACGTTGAAACACCACTCCGAGTTCTGTGTCAGTAGCAATAATAAGCCATCTCGAGGATATCCTGGTTCTTGGTTTAAATACAAGTTAAATAATTAAATAACTTGGGCCACTGATAAATAAAATGGCGAAAAATAAATAGCAAGGTGGCACTAAAATTTATTACTATTTTATTACCAAAAAAACTGCTTTTCAATGAGTCCTGACCACGCAAGCTTTTCAGCTAAATGGTTTAAATGTATAAACCCACAGGATTAGAATTAGTAATGCTGCGGAGATGCTAAATGGCCACCTTCCATGTGAAAACGGCAGTGTATTCTTCTCAGCAAACGTTGGCACGCGAGGCTTTCTGTCCCATCTGAGTTTTCCGTCCCATTTGCCATTGTGTGCACGTTTTGTCAGCGGGTGAAAATCTACTTGTTTGTCATATAAAATTTTAATGACACTGCACATTTGGGCTGTATCTAACGCATGCTGGAGTCCTCCACGGCCGTGCCCTCTTTAAACCTCGAGAGTCAGGTTTGACTGAGAGGGTTTAAAAGGGCAAACTGCTTGTGGCCACCGAAAGGTTGCACGCCAGATGTCGGAGGGGGTGGAGTGGGGAGTGTGGGGTGCGACTTGTAACACGAAGGTGTACCCCCTCCACTCTTGATGAATTCATGGGACCACTGCAGGGGTCTCCAAATCCTTTCCATTTGCCTGGAAAGCAAGCATTTATCAGTCTGCTCTGAAAGGCTGCCATTGGCTTGCTGATTTCCAAAAGGGAACATCCGTCAAACGCTGCAACAGCTGAACCTCATCACTACTGCTAGTTTCAGCCAGCTGCCCTTGTGCGAATAAACAAACTGGTTGGGGCCTGCATGCAGTGCCATCAAGACTGGGCACGAGTGTGCATGAATGCCCGTCTCTTCGCCGAGTCAATGCAACTGCAATTCGCTGCAATACATTTCAAGCTTGCTGACCTTAGAAACAAAACTTCACCGGCTGCCTTAAATGTGAGTCAAGTAAATGCGAGTTAGCTCGAACTGAAGATAAGCATTAAATAAAGGAACCCCTTGCGCTTTGGCCCCTCTCTTGCCAGAGGTCGGTGTTCACAGAAAAGGACAAATTCAGAACAAATATGGAAACAGACTGGAGCACTCGAATCAGTTTATTGAGATGCCAAGGCTAACGTTTTGACGTACAGTGTCTTCCTCAGAGTCCTGTGCGATGAAACTTTAGTCTTGGCATCTCAATAAACTGATGCAAGTGATTCGAGTGCTCCAGTCTGTTCCCTCATTTGAAGATAAGCATTGTTTCAGCTCACCATTAGTCAAGACAATGGATGACTTAAGTTCATTATCTACTGCACTGTAAGTGTCATGACACTTACAAAAGAGAAGAAATACATTCACATAGCTTAATGGGGCTAGCATGTCTTATAGTGTTGCTCTATACAATGTCCAATGCAGGCTGTCCCAGAATATGCTCTACAGAGCATTTGAGAGTCAATTTTACACCAGGCAATATCTTTTATCCAGAGTCAAGTGTATGTAAACTAAGGTTAGTAACTCATTATGTGAATAAACAAAACTATTGAATTATGGATCTATACCCCTGCCAAGCTACTAAATTTAGTGTAATTACAATGATCATGAAGGACACGCCAAGAGACTGTGGTTGAGCCGAAGCCGCTGTTAGCACAGTGTCGTTAGTGGCTTCTTTTTTTCTGACTGATTGCATTTTCAGGTCTGACGTAAATCCATAGCGACAGGGTGAAGCACAGCCACAAGGACCATCTTATTTACTTAATGACTTTGTCTCATCTTAATCCAGCTTGTCAAACCTACAGGGTCCCAAAAACCACTGTCAACCCCATCAAGCAGTGACTCATGCAAGAGTTTCTGCTGGATTTCAAACCAGAGAAGATGCAACCATTAGGTCACTCTTCTGATGTGGGAGTAAGAGCCCACCCCTGTAAATGATCAATTAACCAGGTTTATGTAATGCTTTTTTTAATTTATATAAACTGGTATCATCATCATCGGGCGACCCTGGGGGCCGGGGCGCTCTCGACCACATGCCGTTACACTTCACGGTCTGCCATTGCAAAGGGGAGGTCCTCCCCCTCGAGCTCTGCATCCCTTACCAGCACGTCTGGGAAGGTAAGGCCTCTGTAGCGGACAGGACCGCTGGGTTTCCACAACAATAGAGGCTGAATGATTTCCCCAGCGGCCTGATGGCACTGCCTTGCCAACGAGAACCTCCGCTTGGCAACCTTCTGAGACAGGGGAGGGATATCTCTGTATATCTGCTGTAAGGTGGCGTGCTCTGACCACTGGATATTTTGGACGCGTCTGAGCAAGTTGGTGGAAGCTCCGTCCAGGGGCTTCTGCTGTCTTGTGAGAGTCCACGTTTCTGCGCTGTAGAGGAGAATAAGCTCTATCAGCGTTCTAAAGATGTAGATCTGTCTCATTGGCGATGGAACGAGTATATTGGTCCACGAGAAGACGGTACATGTTGGAAATCAAGGGGAAAAAGCATCCAATGTAGTCTCATATTTCATCTCATTTGCAGGTCACAACTTCATATCCAGTGACTGCTGGAGAATAGACCAGTTTGACTCACTGTACTATTATGGAGCATCCTGATTCACAGCCCTGAAGCTTTCCTAAAGCTCCCCTGTAAAGCAATTATCTGATTGGGTGCTTGGAATGACGAATCAACAATCACCAAACAATCATCTGCCATTACCAAGCCACGAAAGTACCATGAAGGCAAAATATAAGCAAGACAGTGCATGGCTGTAACATCTTTATGACTGTACACAACTTGCATGTTTTGGGGGCTGAAAAATGCAAATAATAATAATAATGTGTCATGACTTCCATTCAGGGTCAGGGTAAAGGCCAGTCTCCGGGCACCCTACATTTCTCAAATAAAGTCAGAAATTTTATGACTGGGAAACACCTCAGTGGTCAATTTCTTAAGACCTGCTTAACGATACAAGCTATGATGGCTTGGGCGAGATTTCAGGTCACCATCCGTCCCATTGTACCTCCCTCACAACTGCACTAAAAGATTTAAGCACTCATGCCGTTCTGGAGGAGATTTGGTGCAGAAGGCCTATCTTTGACTGATTGTGACATGATCTCCCTGAGAAGATGCATTTTTGATACATTCTGTTTTGGCCAAGTTTTTCTACGCTAACAAATTTATAGGCAGTTTTATTTCTGGTTGGAAAAGGGCACCATTTTAATGGCCTAGTGCGTCTTGCAGGTGTGTTGACTAACCCTGTTTCCCACCGGATAAAGGGCAAAGTCATCCCATCTGACAGATCTGTTGCCACATAACTTAATCAGCTATGAGATGTGTCATCAGTTGTATTCTTTACACATCATTCAACTTTTCCAGTCCTTTGCTGCCCCAGTCCCAACTTTTCATTATGCCCCCGGAATTGAAGATTTGGGGGCATATTGTTTTGCACTTGTCTGTCTGTCTGTCTGCCTGCCTGCAGCAGGAAGAAACTTTAACCTGCAATACTCTAACCTGCCGCCGGGGGCCTCAGTGTTCCACGAACACTATTTGTTTTGAAACATATTGCTGGTATGAAATTCAAAATGAGCGGATATTTTTCAAAAACATTGAAAGTTTTTTTTTTTTTTAGTTTGAATGCTTGATATCTTGTACAGTGCCAAAAAAAATTGGGTTTCAATAATTTGCAAATCATTACATTCTGTTTTTATCTGCATTTTACAGTGTCCCAATTCTGGAAATTGTAAGTGCTTTCAGTGGTAGACCGGGCTTAGAGTGGCCCTGCTATGCTTTAGTATTAACAACACCATTCCATGCTTAGCTTAAGTTATGAGGCAGGAGAAATATATACTCCTCTGCGGCTGCTTCTGGCAATAATGAGACTGAAGTCCTGAATCCTAGAATCAACAAAAAGGTCGACGGGTGACTTTTTTTAGCTTGTGGTTTTATTTATCCTAAGGAATTGTGTTTTTTTGGGTCAAAGTTGAAAGGATGGTAAGAAGGTAGAAGCTTAAATGTGCTTCAGTGTTAACTCATAGGCACCTCTGAGGCTATCGCAGACTGGCAGACCTGCACTTATTCAAAACTGCAGCCTACCTTCATTTCATTAAACCTTACAGCAAGCCACACTTATAACAGCAGTATATGATGAGATAAATAAATTCTTCAAGGTAACTTTTTTTTTGAAATTTGAAAGATATATTAGCTTCTATCGGAAACGTACGCATTTGCGAAGTTCTGAAGCCACTCAGAACTAATCCGTTTTAAATTTGGGGCTGCCAGAAGTCGTGATTTCCTGTGAAGTGGAGGTGAGGATGAGGGGATGAGGGCCGAAACTCTTCTCATGACACCGGAGGATTTGATCTATCTTAACTCTGCAGAGCTGCGGCGAACTACTTTCTCGTTACGGTTCTAATATTGCGCTACGCTACTCTCCTGGAGAAGGCTTTGAAGAGTTATTGAGTGCGGTTATCCCACCCTCAGACACCCAGGGATTTACCTGGATGAAAACAACAATGGAATTTCCTCAAGGACGTTTAAGGACAGGAATGATTTTTTGACTGTGGATTAAGAACATCATGCGTCGGTGCTTCTTCATGTTGTGATGCCTAATGTAATTCTGAATAATGTGAGAAAGTGAAACTTCTAAATGCATTCAAAATGTGGCCGTTTTCATTTGTTTTATTCATTTTTAAAAACATTTGCGGTAATGAAAATAGACACTTTTTGTCCAGAGAAGTACCTTTTTCATTGACTAAAAAAACCAAAAACAAACAAACAAAAAAAAACCTAAAGCTAAAAATGTGTCTGCCTCCCTTAGGAACATATTTGCTGTTGCATTGTATCTATACTGTTCTGTTACCTGATCAAATACAAAAAACTTTAATCGGCTGTTATTTTCTTACACACTGCAGTGGGATTTTGTTAATTGATGCACTGCAGCTGTATGCCATTGGTTGATAAACTTTAGTTGGATCTCATTGGCTGAAACGTTGTAAGGTTGTTTGGTATCACTTGCCGATACTCTGGCTCCATATTATTGGCTGAATCTCACAGGTTCATGCACTGATGTCACTCATATCATTAGCTGGTAAAAGGCAGTGGAAATGGCTCACCTGGTAGAACGCCTGTGCTGTTGCTGGATCACATGATCTCACTGGGCGGCGGAGCTCAGGAATCTTTTCTTTAAGAATGGTCCTAAAGGCTTTGACCTTATATTCAGGCAATGGGACATTTTGAGAAAGATCTGGGCATGTGGCCAATGATATCTGGTCAAAATGAGGTGAAGAATAAAAGCTAAAGTGAAATGATTCGTATGATTCTTCACAGAACAGTTTTTCCTCTCCTTTCTTTTAACTTTTTTTTTCTTGGTCGCGGACCATGGAAGTAAGTCACACAGTCCAGTCTATCTGAACTCATTTTTCAACAATATTTATTTTAAAAAAAATATTTTTTACATTTACTACTAGTTACTTAAATGCAGTCATTATAAAAGTAGTGAAACCAGGTCTTCAGAGTCAGATGAAAGTTATGAAATAAATAGTCAATTATCACTTCAGCTAACAGCGGTGATCTTCCACGAAATGGCAGCTAATGTATTTGACTACCAGCTCACCACGTAAGAAGTATGAGATGTGCTTGTATTTGTATGCATGTGTGCATATGTGTATACATGCATGTGCACATTTGCCAAAAAAATCCCTCTTGTGACCTCTGAATGATGGTTTTAAGGACAAAGTCTTGTAAGACCCCAGCTGCCATGTTTATGATTTTGCTGGTGAAAATCTAACACAGATAATATAACTGTACCTTACCCGAGTTTTCAAACAGCAGGCATGGCTGAATGGCAGTGCTGGTGTGCTTGTTTTGATCTCGACAAACCCAAACATTCACATCCCATTTCCCATTTACCTTTGATGCAGCATCCCAATGGCCTAACTGCACGTAAGTCAGAGGGTTTAGATTTTTCCCCTTTAACGTGTTATTTATTATTTTCATTTTGCTTGGCTAGCGAAAAAAGAGGAACTTGTATCATTTATTCAGAAATATCATCTGGAATGTGAACATATAAAGGCTTCACAATGAGGTCTATAAATACTTGAATGTTGACAGATATTGTTATTTTAGCCGTCCTCCACAATATATTGGAGATTAACTTAAATGGTGAAAATATCTACAAAGCGCTGACTTTGAGCATGAACATCATAATATTCACTGTGCTCTCCAGTGATACTGGCAACATTGGGTAATAATATCTAAAAAAAACTTTGGGGGAAAAAATGTGGCTGCTTTAAATCCTCTTCAACTTTTTTCAAAATATTATTGAATTCCAATCCTTCAGTGGGAGGGTGAAAAAAATTGGACCAAAATCATTTAAAAAATAAATTGAAAACTAAATTAAATAACTGGTATCCCAGGAAAGTCTTGCGCTAATAATCTAACTTGAGCCTATTAGCACTTAGATTTTACTTGTTTAAGTTCACTATAATTAGCAAGGGTTATGTAGATTAGAGTTCCTCTAGGCGTGTCCTGTTGACCAGACGGACGCTCATAAAAAAGATTCTGACTTCACTAACATCTGAGTTTCCTCCGCCCTCATTCTGAGTTTGCGAAGTTGCGGCTAGCGAATACATGTAAAGTAACTACTGCCGGGCGCAGGCTTTGGAGAAGTGCCGTGAGTAGTTGTCAGCAGAGGGCCACATATGTGAAAAAGCAAAAATATTTGTACATAGTTCCCTAATTGCATATCCCAGATGCGGGTGGGATTGGAAATGCCAAATTAAAATAAAAAAAAACATAGAAGTTTTATTATAGGGCTTCATATAGGTTTTGCATACATATATATATATATATATATATATATATATATATATTTGAGGTCGATGTCTGTCTGTCTGTCTGTCTGTCTGTCTGTCTGTGTGTATGTACACGTTTTTCTCCACATTTCTCAACCGATTATCACCAAATTTGGTGTGAATATTCACTTGGACACCAGGAAGGACTTGACGTCGCCTGATTTTTGAAAAACGGTCATGCACACAAAAAAATGGCTATTTCACTCCGGAGTGGGTAGCAGCTAGTGTACATATATGTGCCTATAATATATTAAAACGGCCAATTTTATGTATGTCGCATATATGCGAAAACTACATGTGGCCCTATATTAAAACCTGTATGTTATATAGGTTCTTTCCATGTGGGAATCCATTACCGTGGGTAAACATTTTGGGTAAACTACCTATTTTCTGACTTATCCAGCCTGGGACAAGATGTTCAATGCCATTTTCACCTGTGTCCAAAGGTTTGTTTCTGATGGATAATATTTTGTTAGCTCAGCATAAATACTTGAAATGATATTAGGAAAAACTGTTTGACATTTAATTTTCACGCCCCATTGCACAGTGGAGAATATTCAAATGTTACATCAAGTTCAATACAACCATGCAACTTGATTTCTATGCAACCAATATGTAATGCACTAAATTGAAACTTAAAATGGCATTTGAGTTCATTTTCAAGGACCTACTTTAAGTTGCTGTACAGAGGACAATATTCAATTACAAAAAGCAAAACGGCGCCCCTCGTTTTTTGTGTACATTTACGTATCAGTCCTACTCTATGTGAATTAAAAAGATTTTCATGGTTATGATGTTAACTCCTCCTACTTAACTCCATAACCTGCACATGTGACTAACACCACTTCAACATCAAAATCCTTCCCCTGTTTTTCTTCATCTCCCGTCATCAGTCTTCAGTCTGCTCGGACCTCCTCTAATCCGTACTTTTGCTTATAAAACAGGTCTCAACTCTGCTTCTGTCCTGGACCTGCCCTCCATCTCTATTCCACTCTCTCATGTCAGATTCAGAAACCCACCCCGCACTCACGCCCTTCCACTCAGCGCCCTTGAGTCACGGCTCCCGTTATTTAAGTATGAGGATGACATTTTCTGTTTGGAAAGCTAAAGGTCACACAACTTGGATCACATCCAGAACAGAGCGGTGATCGAGCCGAAATCAGGGAAGACCTGCGTGAACGCCGCCCCGGATAATCCCGACTGATGAACCAGACGCAGACCCAGCACCGCCCCAGATGCTGAGTAATCGCCTTCCCCGCTTACATCACTCCACCTTCAGCTTGGCTTGGGGCGTTCATTCCTCATAGATAAACATCTTTCGCCGCGCTGTCCACTTAGGTTCTTAACCATGACTGGACCGTCGGGGAATACCTCCCAGACAGCAGGTCCGATACAGATATCTGGAAAAATCATCTCAAGAATATAGAAGTGTCCATCTGTGTTTGAATCACCGTTCATTTTCTGGATAAAATTTTCGAGAGGTTGAGTTTCCAAGTGCTAGGGCATGAATGGGGCTGTGATCAGATTACAGAACACATTTCGGTTCCTTTTTCACACGCAGATTTGATTAAAAATGGGTGATCAGAAACCTCTATACCTCCAATACCTCAGTGTCTCACCACACATAGGGACAGTGTTGTTGCAGATCAGCAGGTAAAATGCAGTAATGTTTTTATTACCAGCACCAGAAGTGGGAAGGTTCACTATTGTTTCCTGTCTTCTCTATTTATAGATTATGGCTCTCACCCTGGTTTGCTTAAGTTCGCAAGAAGTTTGAATGCGGACCGAAGCCTTTCTGTGTGGAGTTTGCATGTTCTCCCCGTGTTCGGTGGGATTCCCCCCACAGTCCGAAAACGTGCATGTCATGGCTAATTGTAGACTTTCAATTGCCCATAACTGAGAGTTAATGGTATGTGCGCCCTGCAATGGAGCTGTGCAGGGTGGGTCCCTGCCTCTCGCCCAGAGTCAGCTGGGATAGGCTCAGCTCACCCCGCGACCTAAGTGAGGAAGAACTTGTTAAGATAATTAATATATGAACTATGCAGAACACGTTGTATGATAATTTTTCAGTGGAGGGCTATTGTACTTGTGAATTATAGAAGAAAAACCATTTTTAGAGAGTACACTGTCATTTTATTGTCAACTCCCCGCAAAAACAAAACCCCAATATGGTGATCAGTTATAACTTGTACAAATTTCCAATCTACATTGAAAGCAAACCTATCAATCAGACATTTAAAACTGTTGTAATAAACAAACAATTACATTTTTTATTAACTTTATAAACACCGTAACACAAGCTCACCGGCTATTTAAAGAAAATTGCTTGATTGCATCTTGGTAATAATGAAATAAATAACTGGGGTTTTTCCTGCGCATATCTCCTGAAATCCATTACTGTGGGGAATGTACGATGGTATCGGACGCCAGCAGTTTCAGATGCCAGATGTGGAATCGTTTCCAAAAAAGTTTGAAGAGGAAGAAGAGTGGGGGGTTGGGGGGTGGGGGTTCAGATTTGATCCCTGTGCTGTTTCTTTTGCAGGATAAATAAATATGACATGTATCTGATGAAGGGGGGCGGAGAGATCGGCTGGGTCTGCTGAGGTCATCAGTCACCGGAGAAACGGCCCTCCTCAGTGAGTGCCTCTCTGCCCGTGTCGACCTTTTATCACCCCTGGTTGTGGCTGCAGTAACTTGAACAGAGGAAGGGGGTGGGGTGGGGTTGGTGACTAATTTGCAGCGAGCTGGAAAGAATCTGGAAACAATATTGGAATCCTGCAAGTCCCCAGGGGATGGAATGTGACCGGATTTGGGCATAGGTAGCGGGAATGCTGGGCCCCCTTGGATGTGACGCCATTCGCCCATCGCTGTGAGTATGTGGTCAGAAAAGAATGCAAGTCCCTCAACGGTTGCCAAACCCAAACAGCCCCCCCCCCCCTAGAACTATGCACATGGTACAGTCCAAGAATCCATTCACCATCTGACGGTAGGAATCCACAATTCTCCACTGGGGACCCTTGAAGAGAGACCTCTCTGTCTATCTGTCTTCCGCCGCGATGGCTGCACTTCCAAAATCGACAGTGTGTCACAGGCAGGTCTCTCTCCGGTCGAGCATTTGCCTGGAGTAGCTCCAGCTCCCAAAACTAAATGCCTCTCTGCAGCCAATCCCAAAATATGCAGTAAATGATGTAATTCGAACCGAATGCTGCCTTCAGCCTGCCTTCGGCCAATTGGAGATTCCTCATGCGCATTTGTGCCATCCCCTTCAAAGTGAGGGTTTGTGAAAGAAACTGCGGTGAGTTCTGTGATGGCTCTCACCGGCTCACTTTGGTAATGCAAACGTACAGCGGACCTCTGCTTCCATAGCAGTAAGGCTGCGGTGGATGCGCACAGTTATTGGCTGGCCTCTCATTGTCACCAGTGCACTGTGTGATAACTCCCTCCTGGTCCATCCTGTTCCCCCGGGCTACCTGCCGATTCCAGTTATCCCATTATCCTCCCACTCATTACCTCCGCTGAGGAGGTTATGTTTTTGCCGGCGTTAGCTTGTCTGACTGTTTGTGTACATGAGAACTCAAAAAGTATTGAATGGATTTTTCAGAAATTTTGTGGGCGGGTCGCTATTACATCAAGGATGGACCCTATTGATTTTGACGGCAATTGGTCAAACAATATGGCCGCCACCGCAGTCATCGTGAAATCCTGTGATATGCCATAACTTAACTTTGCTCCCAGTGATATCACTCAAATTTTGTGTGTTGATTGGTCTCGCATCAGGGTCGGAACCTATCCTTAAATTTCCTGTGTGCCATGTTCACTCAGTAAGATTTCGACTGTGCTGCTTTGGTGGAAGTTTGCACTCTGAGTGCCTCTAGTTGTTAATTGTTCTCGCCAGATCATTTTTTATTTAATTAGCGTTGCCCTTCTCTATTTAAGCCTCTGTCTCACCCTTCACAGGCGGGTAGCCTTGGATTGTAACACCCCTTAGTTCAACAGCACTTTCTTTTGGTTTCATTCCCCTCTCTTACCCTGTGTAGTTTATATTTTCTATTACTTTGTTTTCTGCACATTGTTTATTTAATAAAACTTTTTTTCTTCTGCACTGGGGTCCTCCATATTCTGACTCATTCAGTGCCCACACTCCTTCCCCGGGGCACCGGCCGACATTACAATCTGGCATAAAAACTTGCAAATATATACAATTATCAGTCAATTTACTTCTCCAACAGCCACACAATTACACCTTCCTCATGTGCATAGTATTTATCAATTACATTAGCTTATCTGTTCCATCTTTCAGTCTGCCTTTTGTTTTCATTCATTTTTAGGATTGGGTAACCTCTGAGTCAGATTAGGGCAAAAGAGGGTGCACCATGTTTTGCGGTCTTTAAAAATTCCAGTCCTCTAATTCTTAGACGGCCATTTCATGAATTTAATTTATGGTATTTACGGTTGTCATTGGAATGGATTGAAAATGTCTTTACGCTAATTTGGTTACAGTCAATGAGCTTTTTGTGTTTGAATGTTTGAGAACTATTTAATTGTGCAGCGGTGGTACAGTAAATTGGGCTTTGCTTTATAAAAAGGCGAATTCAGACGCTGAAATTATTCTTGAGATGGATTAGACTCCGCCTCCAATAAAGGCCTGATACTTAGTGAATACTTTTTGATCTTCCTTGCATGTATTGATTAATCTACAGCATTTTTTCACTCAATATCTGGCACTATAGATGGAGCAACATTCTACTTTTCAAACAGTTGTGGCAGAATTAAAAATGATTCTTCGAAGAGCCAGACCTTCTCTTCACTGAGGCCTCAAATGTCCCCCTCTCCCCTTCTATATTTTGAGGTGTGAATATGCGCACCAGAAAGATGAGATTCATCCAGATACCAGACATTCAGAAACAACTATGATTTTAACTCCACAGAATTGGCTAAATATTGCGCACAAATAAAGTACAAACTGTTCCTGAGGTTTGCGCTCATAGCCAGAACATTCCTGGCATTCATTTGTTCATAATTGCCTGTTCTGTCGTAGCATACTAGTGTATTACCATCTCTATTTCCCAAAAAAATAAACATTTTTCTGAACTTTCAGTCCCATGTAAACTAATTCAATGTGCTGCTCTTTTTGACATTTTAATGATCTTCAGAACCAAAATGTGTGCCCCCCAACAAAGAGTCAACAAGGGTCACAGTACAACAAAAACGAACGCTGATCCCTCGGGTTTTGGGGGGAAAATCGTAAAAATGCTCTTTGACTAATTGCAGACCATCCCTAACCAGCCCAGTTACTGATGTTCTGTGTGCTTGAGTGTTTACTCATACAGTAAGGCCTCAGCTCTAAACGAATAATGACTGATTAACTTCAGATGGCTAGGCTCATAGGTCACATGTATTTAGGTTCCAAAAAAATTGGAAATGTGAAAATTTACCCAAACTAACCAGCCAGATGATCCACAATGAGATCCATGCAACACGCCGCACTGAGTCTGCAGTTAAACACAGGCTGTACGGGAGGAAAGAGGCATTATTTTGTTGGCTATTTTGGCCGTGTTGAGTCGAACCGTGCCGCACTGATGTGCATTCCATTAACACTTAACACGTGCCAAGCCCTGCCGAGATGCAAATGTGATGGACTATCTTTGGAGTGCCAAAGCACTGGTCCCGCCTACAAGTGTCAGAGGACTCGATCAGTTTTTGCACAGTGCAATAATTTTTATTATTTTTTTATTTATATATATATATATATATATATATATATATATATATCTTGTACACAGTAATCATATTTTTTAATGAGCAAAATAAATGCCATATCTTCGTCAATTTCACTTGATGCAGTGACAGGCATAACAAATTGCGGCCCTCGCATATTTTACTTGTACTCGAAAACTGGATCAATTAATTGAACATCTGCTCGGGTTTGACCTTTTTCGGTCACTCAAGGTCAAAGGTAAATATGTAATTTTACTTGCCACACAAGTCATGGCGTCATTTTAATATGAAACGGTTAGTTTGTCATGCAGTTAAGATGCCGAGTTGTTCAGCTTTTAATTGCCTTGCTGTTCTGAGGCATGTTCAGTTTTTAAAATATTGGTTCAGATTGCATTGAATTATTTGAGATAAATTATAAAATTGACTGTAGATCTGGCACTGTATTAAAAAAAAACAGACAGGATTTTGTTGTGGAAATGACGGCATGGGCTCAGGAACTCCTCTGTAAATTATTGTTTGTGAACAGTTTGTTGCTGCATCCACAAATACAAGTGAATGTCTCTGAAGACACCATCAATGGTGAACAATATTTTCAGGTGTTGGAGCGACAAATACTGCCATCCAGATGTCCTTTTCCCTGAAGGCCCGTCTAATTTCAGCAGCACAATGGCAAAGACTACATTCTGCACTTCTATAACAACAGTAAAATATTTTGGTTGCTGAACTGGGATGCCTGCGGTCCAGACCTGTCGTCCACTGAAAATATTTGGCACATTACGAAAAGGAAAATATGACAAAGGAGGCTGCTAAGTGTAAAGCAGCTGAAATCCTACATCGAGCAAGAGTGGGAAAACATTTTGCTATCAATACTGCACTATTTGGTCTCCTCAGTTCCCAAACACTTACTGTGAGGGTAAAAGACAAGGTGATGCAACACAGTGGTAAGCATGGCCTAGTCCCAACTTTTGCTGGCATCAAATTCAAAGTGAGCATAAAACGATGAATTTTTTGTTACAATGGCTGATATGTTGTCTTTGAAAATCAAATTCACTGTAGAAATTTTAACGATTGGCAAATTATTGCATTCTATTTTTATTTACATTTTACACAGCCACAACTTTAAGGGAAATGGGGTCATCGTATAATTGTCATTATTTATGCTCTGCTAGATCAATCAAGTCATTTTTGTGGCCAGTTAAAATCCAAGTCCACAAAAGAAGCATGTCAGCCACAGGAGGTCAAAGTTTGGCTTAAGGCGTCCACAATGGCTGACACTTAGGCCAGATTTATTGGAGAGATGTCGGCTGGAATTATCCTGAAGGCTGACAGCAATCAGTTTTGCCTTGTCTTGGTCCAATAACCCTCCAACTTTTTAGGTCTTTTAGACTAACATTTTTATCTTAGCATTAGAATAAACTTTTCTAATCCTTTATCAAATGCATTTTTTATTGTAATCAAAATTGGTATCGCAACAATCATCGCCATTGTCTTATTTCCCAAGCCTAGTTTACAGTTCTGGGACCTTTCCAAACTACTTTAGTATAATTGACAAAATCATTTGGGGGGCAAAAAGATCTCTCACTTTATGAATAATGCTTTGATTGGGGCAGTGTGAAAGCCTGCAGAATGATATGCCTTGTCCAAGAAAAAGGTTTGGACTGCTGTGTTTAGAAGTTCCATGTGAACAGATATGGGAGAGAGGAAAAAAACCTCTGTGTTGAATGAGTAATTGGGGCATCATTTTCATCTGTCCAAGCGAGGTATCCCAAAGGATCATAATTTTGCATTAACATGTATTGTATACTGTATACTAATGAACAGTAGTTCAGAACTGAGTATTCTCAAACAGATATCCTTGATGAGGATGAAATTCTGAGGTGAAGACTTCAGTGTAAAATTCCACATCCATTTATCTGGAATCTAATAGTGCTGCATGTGATCTCATTTGCCAAGGACTTTCAAGACTTTGTTTAATTCCAGTCACCAAGTACAGAGCGAGTGCACTTTCTCTCTGAAATTAAATATTGCATTTAACCGAGCCATATAAATGCCCTCTTTGCTAATTGCTCATTTCCCCTATCATGCATAGTCCACTTGAAAATGAATGCAAAAGCAGGACTTATAATTCCTGCCATAAAATATTCTAAGAAGATTAGATTTGCAGGGTCTCTGAGGAGGAATTTCTGTGCCAATATATTTAAATATGATGGATTGGCACAGCTTGGTTTTGGGGAAATTGAAGTATTCATCCATATGGGTTCAGTATTATAGTACTGGAGATGATTGCCAACTTCACTTTTCTCATGAGGTTCAGCATCACCACTGTCACAGCCCTCGCCTGTAATATCAGTCATGGACTTTTCATCAACCCTAAACCAGAAATCTGCAAAATTACTCCTTATCTTCCATAGCTCATTTATAGAGTATTACTTAAAATATGAATTCTAAAAATTTGGCAGTTTTCACGCTTGGACTTTTAGGATGTTGCTAGCAAGCAAAACTTTCTTGATGGCGAAATAATCCATAAGGCCAATTAGTCGAGCGATATGCGATCAAAGGGAAGTTTCCAGATGTGATGTTTGAGAGAAATCAAAGCAACGTTAACTTACCACATTGAAAAGGAAATTAAATCAAAGTGTGGAGTAAATGCCAAAAAATAAGCAGAACCTAAACGGTCAGTTTTATAATTACCACCATAACTGGACTAGCTAATGTTGCTAACGCAGATGTTAGCTCAGAATGGCGAAAGGTTAATTGAGTTATTTTATTGACACTGATAACACATCATTCCCTTAGCTTAATCCTGACACTCTGGTAGTGGCATGACTGTAACCTCATCTGATTGGTTAATCATTCAATTTTTTTCACCAGAGGATGCCAACTTTGCCCAGCTCCCTCCTTGACATGACAATAGTCAACAGTAAGTGTGCTCAATACAGTGTTTCTTCACAAAGGAGGTTTTGCAGGGTATAAGTAAATTTGCCCACAGCCCAATTTGAACCACCTTCTGGTTATATGCACCTTCTTGTGGGACTGTCCAGAAAATACATTTGAAATGTGAAATTTGCCTACAGGAAGTGAACTGTGACGTATTGAGTGATTTCAAGATTTTTGTGGAACAAGGCCTCAGAGTCCATATTTAAACCCATAACTTACTGTTCTGAAAAACCAGATGATTTTTAATGGCTGCACAATAACATGACGGACATTTTGATACCAAACAGAAATATATGTGTGAAATACTGAAGAAGTTTCAGACAATTTTCCATTGAAAAATGCATCTGTCTGTGATGGTTGTTGAGTTTAAGACGCCAATGCAGTGGCCAGAATAAAATAGAAAACAGCAGATGAGAGAGAGACACGAATAAAATAAGAGGGCGAGACTCGCGCTTCCTACGGACTAAGATGTCGTCCGGGGAAGGAAGCAAAGCGAGCTCAAAAAAGACGAAAAGAAAAAAGGGGGAAAAAAACAAAGATTCCCTTGCTAACTAAAACTTGTCCTCAAATATGGAGCTAAATCCTTAACAACTCTCTTACTAGAGACCTTACTGGCTAAAGTGCAAACATAACAGTGACACTCTAGCAAGGGAAATGAGGCAGAACTAGGGCTTATATAGAATCCGGGCGATGCCCCCAATTAATGCCAGCTGGCCAAAGAATTCGATTGAGAGCAAAACTGTCGTCCCGGATGAGAGCAGCACAGAAAGCTCTCAAATCCATCAAAACATGACACTGTCTTGACCAAAATTGATGCAAAATATAAAGTTCATCTTGAAAAACAACCAGGTTCCCTTGAAAACACACCTAAGATATTTTCACAAAAGTTGCCTCATATAGTTGGCTAAATGATGTGCGAGTTTCGTTAAATTGTGAGACCGGTAACATGGATCCGGATTGCGAAAATGCTTATTATGGATACTTATCCAAATTAAGAGCCTTGGAGTATATGTACATGATTGACGAGACTTCCGGATCATTCTGGATCATAACTACAATACATCTGAAACACATTTGTCCTTTTAAAGATTAGACAAATATAGATTGTGACTATACATACAGTGCCATGAAAAAGTATTTGCCCCCTTCCTGATTTCTTTTTTTTGCATATTTGTCACTCTTAATGTTTCAGATCAGCAAATACATTTTAATATCATACAAAGACAACCCGAGTAAATACGAAATGTAGTTTTTAAATGATGATTTAACCCCTTACCACTCCGGTAACATTTTCTTAAAATGTCTATAAAGGACGTACTCAAGGTAAATTGAAATCTTTTCTTGTTTTTAAATTCCCTGATGGGCCCGTATTCCGGCAGGTGCAGTGTTATGGGGTTAATTTATTACAAGGAAAACGCTATTCAAACCTACCTGGCCTGGTCTAAAAAAAGTAATTGCCCCCTAAACCTAATAACTGGTTATGCCACCCTCTGCCACAACAACTGCAATCAAGTGGTTACGATGACTGGCAATGAGTCTTTCATATTTCTGTGGAGGAATTGTGGCCCACTCTTCTTTGCAGAATGTTTTAATTCAGCCAAATTGGAGGGTTTCTGAGCATAAACAGCCTGTTTAAGGTCATGCCACAGCATCACAAATGGATTTAAGTCCAGACTTTGCTTAGGCTGCTCCTAAACCTTCAGTTTGTTTGTTTGTTTGTTTTAAGCCATTCAGAGGTGGACTTGCTAGTGTGTTTCGGATCTTTGTCCTGCTGCATAACCCAAGTTCACTTGAGCTTGAGGTCACCAACTGATGGTTGGACATTCTCCTTCAGGATTTTCTGGTAGAGAGCAGAATTCATAGTTCCATCAATTATAATGAGTCGTCCAGGTCCTGAAGCAGCAAAGCAGCCCCAAACCATCACACTACCACCACCATTTTTGACTTTTGGTATGATGTTCTTCTCATGAAATGATATGTTGGTTTTACTCCTGATGTAATATTTTCCCAAAATTCATGGGGATCATCAAGATGTATTTTGGCAAATGTGAGACGAGCCCTTGTGTTCTTTTTGGTCAGCAGTAGTTTTCGCCTTGAAACCCTTCCATGGATGCCATTTTTGCCCAGTATCTTTCTTGTTGTTGAATCATGAAAACTGACTTTAAATGAGCCAAGTGAGGCCTGCAGTTCTTTCGATGTTGTCCTAGGTTCTTTGGTGACCTCCTGGAGCAGCTGTCGATACGCTTTTGGAGTAATTCTGGTAGGCCAGCGACTCCTGGGAAGGTTCACCACTGTTCCAAGTTTTCTCCATTTGTAGATAATGGCTTTCACCGTGATTCGCTGGAGTCCCAAAGCCTTAGAAATAGCTTTTCCACCCTTTCTAGACTGATAGATGTCAATTTCTTTGTTTTCGATCTGTTCTTGAATTTCTTTGGTTCGCCGAATGACATGTTGCTTTTTGAGCTCTTTTAGCCTACTTCACTTTGTCAAACAGGGTCTATTTAAGTTATTTCTTGACTCAACAGGTCTGGCAGTAATCAGGCCTGGGTGTGGCTAGTGAAATTGGACTCAAAAAATGTGGTTAATCACATTTAATTCATTATTTAACGAGGGGGGCAATTTCTTCTTCACAATGGGCCAGGTAGGTTTGGATAGCTTTTTTCCCCTTAAATTAAATCATCATTTCAAAACTGCATTTTGTATTTACTCAGGTTATCTTTGTCTTATATTAAAATTCATTTAATCTGAAACATTTAAGTGTGAAAAATGTGCAAAAAAGTAAGAAATCAGGACGGGGGCAAATACTTTTTCCACGGCACTGTAGTATATAGTTGTCTGTTAATTTATTAGGATATAATAACACTTTCAGGATCACCTGTAATTATGATAAGATCAATTAATGGTGTATTCAAGCCATTTTTATTATATACTACATATCTAAATGGCTTTTCTGAGAAATGTTTTCATAAACTGTTGTACATTGTAAAGGTTCTATATCTCCCAGGCCTTCTTTTTACTCCACTGAGCAAAGCGTAGTCTGAGCGTGTGGTCTCGCTTCAATGATTTTATGAACCACAAAGCATTCAACATTGTTATATTCCAGGGGTAGGGAACCTTCTCCAGAAAGAGCCACTGTGGGTACAGGCTTTCATACCAACCAAGCTACTACCTGATTCTACTAATCAAGGCCCAAAACAAACATTCCAGAGGTTGATTGAAATCACCAAATAGGTCACAGTTCACTTCCTGTATGCAAATTTCACATTTCAAATCCATTTTCTGGACAGTCCCACAAGTAGGCACATATAACCAGAAGATGGTTCAAATTTGGCTGTGGGCAAATTAGCCTATACCTTGCAAAACCTCCTTTACTGCATAACATTCAGACGGGCGCTGTTTCACAAATTGTAAAATACTCCATCAGAAATGGGGAAGAGATGGTAACAAGGGTACAGAGAAACTAGAATGTGTTTTAACAAAAACAGACCCACCCCCCCCCTACCCCAAACCCCCCCCCCCCCCCCCCCGCCCGGCCCCGTTCCCTGCCAAGCCCACCGGACGGACAGACAGACTGGGACATGTCAAAAGGCAGCACTACAGGACCTTATGCAAAGTTTCGTTTAGATCATGCAAACAGTTTTGGAGTTATGCTCCGGAAATGAAGTGGGAACCTCGACATAAATGCTAACAGGAGCTGAGCCTAAAACAATATAATTACCAGAACTGTTTAATTAACCCATTTTTTATTTTTTAGACTGCTATTGTCATTTTAATCAAATCAGGAGAATACTGGCTTCCCTTGGTGTCCGGGGAAAAAAGGCCACTGCTCATTTCTAAATCCTGCCAAATCACCAATAAACTTATATTCCCAGTTGGAAGCAGAGAGCGACCAATGAATGAGCACTCAATCAGCACCTGCACTTTCAAATCCACTAGCACGATGAGTGCAGGTTTGCATTTCACTGTCAAAATATTTGCTGTTCCCGATATGGTCCCAGAAAAGAGCAAAATACAGTTCATGAGTCCTAAAATTATTCTTGTTTTTTCCAAAGAATGCTGGTTTTAATAACAAAATTCTACATTCATCTGAACGGGAATCTCTATTACTGCATGTGTACATTTGGGAGATGGATTTAGAGCCAGATGAATGCATGTGTCATTGATCAAGGAAAATAAAAAATGTTTTGTCGTAATTAAATGCAGAGTGAAAATGAAGTCCGCATTTCACAATGCTTACATCTTCTTTCGTCGAGGGTTGAAAAATGCGCTCACAGCCCTGCTTCGGCTTGGCAACATCAGCTGAGGAGAGCCTGCCTTCCATCAAGAATGTTGAAACTGTCTCAAGATTACAAGGAATCTCCTCTCATGCACACAGGACAGGATTAACCAGCAAACACAACAGTTTACAGCAGTCCCCCAAAGCCAGGCATGAGAGAAGCATTTTCTCTGTTTTTACATTTGGTTATTGAAAGGAATGGAATTCCATATTGTCTTTATAATAAAGCGCAGTAACAGAATTCCAGCCAGTGTATTTGATGTTTAGTAAATATGGAGGTTCGTGCAAATTCAGTCAGAAGCACCACGCATTCACTACGCCTCATGTTAAGCTACACTGCTGATTCTGTGGGAATCAATCATAGACCTGTCCACTCTTTAATAAACCCCATAT
Organism: Gymnothorax reevesii; assembly: GCA_029721435.1. Taxonomy (NCBI): domain Eukaryota; kingdom Metazoa; phylum Chordata; class Actinopteri; order Anguilliformes; family Muraenidae; genus Gymnothorax; species Gymnothorax reevesii. Next base: position 109,486,946 of record CM056579.1, read on the forward strand.
CAAATCATGCTGCTGGCCAGGCATTGATAAGCTCATTCAGCCATTATCGACAGCAAAAAGTCTCCCTGGAACATTCAGAGGATGATTGATGGGGGTTAACCCTTTGAGCGCTAAATACAAATAGCAGTGCTCAATGATGTAAGATATCAAATTCAAAGCTGCTGAAAACCTATCATGTGGTGACTTGTTTCAAAGAGCGTTTAAACAAGTCACCACACGATAGGTTTTCAACAGCACAGGAAAATGTAATAATTATATCCCCGAACGCCGAATGGCGTGCCGGGGGATATTATGTTTTTGGTCCGATCGCCGCCGCCGCCGCACTACGTGTTAACGCAATAACTTCAGTAATATTTCAATTACAAATTCCAAATTTTGCACATAAGTAAGTATAATAAAGAGGAAGAACTGATTCGATTTTGGACAATTTACGAAGTCTAGATTGGCCACCAGGGGCCAAAAACTGATTTCACTGTTCTGCGATAAGTTCAGTAATATTTCAATTAGAAATTCCAAGTTTTGCATATAAGTAAGTATCATAAAGAGGAAGAACTGATTCAATTTTGGACAATTTACGATGTCTAGATTGGCCACCAGGGGTCAAAAACTAATTTCACTGTTCCGCGATAACTTCAGTAATATTTCAATTACAAATTCCAAATTTTGCACATAAGTAAGTATCATAGAGGAAGAACTGATTCGATTTTGGACGATTTACAATGTCTAGATTGGCCACCAGGGGCCAAAAACTGATTTCACTGTTAACGTGATAACTGCAGTAATATTTCAATAAGAAATTCCAAGTTTTGCATATAAGTAAGTATCATAAAGAGGAAGAACTGATTTGATTTTGGACAATTTAATATTTCTAGATTGGCCACCAGGGGCCAAAAAGTGAAAAAATCACTGTTTTTATCATATCTCTGGAAATATTTGTCTGATTGACCTCAAAACAAGTGCAAATGAAAGGTCATGACCTGAGGATGTGTCCCACGATGACATTATACCTGTTTGGTTCAAAATTTTGACAAGGTGGAGCTTTGTCACATAAAATTCACCATTTTTGCTATACCTTTGGAACTATTTCTCCAATTGACATGAAACTATGTGCAACTGCAAGGTCATGACCTCACAACGTGTCACATGATGACATCATACCTGTATGGTTCAATATTTTGCCACCAGGTGGCGCTTTGTGATGGAAAATTACCATTTTGGCCATATCTACAGAACCATTTGACCGAATGACCTGACATTAAGTTCAAATGAAAGTCTATTCAAGGATTAGGGAATTGGAGGATTGGGGGCGTTCAGGGATATACCCCCAGCCATCGCCTCTGACGGCATAAGCCTAGCTTATATCTTTATTTATATCTTTTTTTGAAAATGTATTTCTAACAGTGCGTTCAGGAGCCACTCACGAGAGTGGTTACAAAAATCGTAAGCCTTTATTGCAAAATAGATTGGGACCAGAAGAGAGGAATTGCCAAGCCAAAAACAGTATCCAGAAAGCAAAGTCAAAAGAATGGGCAGGGGTCAGAACCAGAGAGGCAGATGGGCAATGGTGTATAAACGGCAATCCAAAATTGTAGTCAGAATCCAGAAGGGTGGGTCATACACAGGGCATCAAAAACAGGAATCCTGGTCGTACACGTCGAAATCCAAACAGGCACAAACAAGAATAGCAGGGACAAGACAATCTCAAGGTCGTACAGAAATAATCGTTGGAGAAGCAATAAACAAAAGGCATACAAGCTCTGCACAAGTGAATATTGATCAACGTTCTGACGGGGAAAAAACTTCAGTGAAGACTTTAAATAGACAAGAGGGAAGTTGCATGCTATGCAGGAACTAATTACAAAGGGAAGCACACATGGGGAGGTCCTAACCACAAATAATTGGCAAAAGCCTAGACACGGACGGGATCCACGCAGACAACCTATGACAGAACTCTTTGACCGGAGCTTTTAAGTGCACGAACAAAGAGTGCAGGCTAGCTTTTATACACATGCGAGAGATCTCACTGAAACGCAGGGAGAGGGAGAGAAAGTAAAGCAAGAGGCGGAGACTAGAACAGGGCAATAGCTGAGATTGCATTAGTAGTAATTAGTAGCGGTGCAACTTTAACCCAAGAGATCATTAGTTAGTTAGTACTATGTACATGGATTAGTTAGTTTACTATCCTATGATACAAAATGTAAATGTTAGTATTACCAGTAATTAAGGAAAGCAAGGCGAAAGAAGTAAACGAGAATTGAAGTAATAATATGAATTGCCAGAAACCATCGAAATCACCCGAAGCAGGTGAGCATACAGACTGTGAAGACAGACTGAACCAAACTGATCACAAGACAGGGGTGACAAGTGTAATACGGAAATGGCATGAACAGAAAACCGGGATGTATAATGAGCAAAATGCATAAAGAAAAGGCACAGCAAAAAACAGAATCCTGGCAGCAAAACACAAAACCATAACAGTATTTCAACGCTTTAAGGGATCGCACACTGCTCAATCAAGGGATTCTTCATTCATGATTGACAACCAGCCAAAAATGGATGCTGCACCAAAGTTTTAATCAACATGTGGTCAACTGAAGATCAGAAGTGGGAACTAGTATCTCTTGATTGAAATTTTTCTGTGTGTTTGAGATCTTCATTGTAGAGGATCTGAAGTATTGCAAGACTGTTAGTATGTAAATATTAATAAGTATTACAAAGTATGTAAGGTGTATCACGTTGAAGCTCAGAAGAACATTACTTTTATGCCCGTGATGGCAAATGGTTTTTCAAAAGTCAGCCTGCTACTAAGACGGGCATCGTGAGTTTATGAAGAATTCTCTCATGCTATAAACTCAGTCAACTCAATATGTCAGAGGACGGGAAGTCACGTGGTAACAAAATGTGAGTGACAGCAGTAATATCGCTCATCATAAATGCACAGGCACACATTAATCTCCACTGTTGAATACGGAGTATGACGCAATATTTGGATTCTTAAAGGAAACAAGGCTAGATAATTGCTCAGTCTCTTTAAAATGTTGCCAGTACTTTTCTCGGGTTCTTTGAGAGAAAATTTGAATTCTTGTCCCATTGGCCTGCTGAGTTGGCTTGTAGTAAATGCATAGTGTCAGAAATGGAACCTATTCACTATATTCACAAATAGCAACAAGTCAGACAGAAAAGTAGCATGTGTAAGAAAATATATTGCCAGGTCCATGAGCATTGAGCCGGTGACTAAATTTTAATGCAACGTAATTTTGGCTGCATACATCGCCACTACTGATTTGAAATGAATGAATGAAGATGTGCTTGAAGGGCAGACATTTGGTTTTAACCCCTTTGTGCAGAAGCCAAATTTGGCTATTTTTGGGTTACCCACTTTAATGCTGTATAATTCAAGATTAAAGCTTCGTAAAGAGGAAAAATGTGGCTCAATTCTGAAAAGACACTTACAGCATTTAGAATTACATAGTATTTCAGTTAATTTTCATGATTATGGTAGAGAAAATGAGCTGCAAACATAAAAAATCTTCATGAGAATTCACCATTGAAATTGCAAAAAAAATAATTCTGAGGATTGACAAACTGCTGGGGCTTAAAACTATACATTTCTGGGATCATAAACTCCTTGACCACAAGTACAATTCATCTTCAACATTACATTCTAGATTACCTACATGCTTTTAGCCAAATTATACAGCTATCCAAGTGTCTCCCCGAAGTCTCAAAATGAAGTCCAGTCAAATCATAAAAAAATCATGTATATAACACAAATAAAGTTTTAAGGCATGAAATTTAATATGAACAAATGATTTTCTGGTTGAGTTTAGTATGAATTTATCAATCTCAGTGCAGTTGAATATCAATGGTCACCAGTAACCACTCCAAAACACAAAACATGCCTTTTCTCCATAATAAAGTTTAGAGTTTTGTCCATTTTACTTTAAAGTGCCAGCACAAACACGCATTAAATAAACTTCTTATTAAACGGTTAGAACATTCACCCTGTAATGGAAGCTACCAGTCCCCTCTTCTAAGCTCACAAACTCATTTCAACACTTATAAGGAACAAGTGCAACTCACTAACTCAGTAATATCTGAATTCTGAAATATACCTTATTTTAACAGATCGGACACTCCACTTTCAGGGAACAATCCATTGCCTCCCTGGATTCAAAAGAAACGTGCAATGAACGTACCAGGGGGTCCACCCAAATGCACGGGCAGTTCGCGTTTTAAACAGAAAAAAAAACCTCGACATTCGACTTTGTTGAGTACGTATACATTCCAAAAACAACAACAACAACAACAAATAACAAAGTAGCAGCCTCACCTTTCTCATGAATCCCTTCTCCAGAGACCGATCCGATAGCAGGAACCCTCCGGTCCTGTTTCATTCTAAATAATTCCAATTGACCATATCCTTATCTCATTTAAATCCTGTAAATGTAACTGGACACTTCAAGGCCAGTTTTGCGAACGTGTTTTCTATAAATCGCGTCTATTTTAGCCGCGTAATGTGCATAACGTAGACGGGATACAACAGCGCATGCTGATACGCATAGGTTTGTATGCTCTGTGTTTGTCCAATCAATGTGTTTCACTTACTCTAAAATGTTTAAACACTCGGGATTTGGATAAGAAACGAGCCAATCAATACATTTTTACCGGGTTAGCTTTGCGAGGGTATGAAGTGCAACTATACAATTACGCAGAAGAGCTTGAGTGTATGGTTGAGTGGTTGGCTATCAACGCCAGTACTCGGGTGGATATAAAGAAGCGCTGGATTTGTCAATGAATGGATCTGCGCGTAAATCCACGGTAGGAAACTACGATTTTTTTTGTACGTGACGACAGTAATTAAAAGTAGAATGTGAGAGAATCAATACCATGTCGATTTTTTTGCCTCAGAAAACTGATTTTTCTGAACCATTACTTGGAATACTGCTGGCTCACTGTGGCTTATCTGGTTGCTACAGAGGATAGCGATTTTTTCTGTGTCAAGATATCGTTTTTTTTAACTGCTGGATCGATACTATGGGCAAGGATACTGACCAGTTTGCACATCAGGCTTAGCTGAGGAGTTAAATTCATGCAGCTCTTGAAAAAAAGGGCGTGGAGTGAACTTCCCCATATTCAGAACCGCGTTCGAGGTCTGCTTGCTTGTGAACATTCAATAACTGATCCGGGGGTGCCATTTAGTGATCGAGTACAGTAACAGCGTGCTTCCAGTTTGCAGGTCTATAGATGCGGGCGTCTACATCTGCAGAAAGGGGTTAATTTAAGGATTTGCCAAAAGTATTGTATGAACCAACCAGGAATTACGACCATTATTATACAGTATGTAGCTTTCTCAAGCTAAGCAGCTCAAATGCATTTCAAAGTACCATAATCATATATTAAATGGTCGTATTTAATAATTGCTTGTGAATGGTTTGCATTCAATGACTGCCTCATCAATCAATACAAGGGGAAAAGTTCCATTGGCTGCTGTGAATGCCCGCAGATATTTTTCCTAATAAAAATACAGTTGCCATCAAAATTTAATTACTACCTCCATGGCACAGTATCTGGTTGCACTTTAGATAGTGTTGCTCATAAAGGCCTTATACAGCATGTATAATGCCTTCATAAATGAGACATAATGTCATCATCAATGCCATGCTTTGTAAAGGGTGAAATGGCACATCCTTATTCAGCTTGTGATGCAAGATGTCAGTTATATCACAATGTCACTAAGCTAGTGGCTAAATGCAATAAAGGGTGACATTGTCATTGTCACATCTGGCATCATATATTGAATAAGGATGTTATTTCACCATTTACAAAGCATGACATTTGCTCATGTATGATTAATAAAGACATTATGTCTCATTTATGAAGGCATTATACATGCTGTATAAAGCCTTAATGAGCAACACCATCTAAAGTGTGACCCAGTATCTACTGTACCAACACACAGAATTTTACTGACATCCATCCATAACTTTCTGAGATCCCATTAATTAGAGAACAAATAAACAAACAAATGCACAAATTAAAAACAAACATGGATGAAAACATTGCCTCTTGGTGGAAGCATAATGGCCATTTCATGGTCATATATTGCACTGTTTCAATGACTTTGATGGTTAGTTTTTGGGAGCTTGCTGCACAACCCTCTGGAGATCAACATGAAACCTGCAGGGCTGGGAATACCATGTTTAATATCTGCCATGAAATTGAAATTGTTTCAAATTCATACCAATTGTCTTTTACGGCTTTAGCATGAATTGCATCAGGTTGCTTGGACCGTGTCTATTACTGCTTGCAGTTGTTTCTTTTGGTGCTAATGGTTGTTGGTAAATTAATAAAAAACCAAGAACGTTGTCCCGATGAAGAAGCAGACTCCGATGTTCGTGGCAAAAGCAGGAAAGAGTTTATTACACAGCCGACCGTGAGAACAACAGCGTGATGCAAAGTTCTAAAATTCCTTCATTTTGGAAGAAGCTTTATACATGTTAAAGTACAGACATTTGCATATGACTTCTTTAATGTTATCAGAAGTTGTTGCTGATTGGTTCCAGGGTTTACACATTGATAAAAAGCAGTACTCTACAATTGGGCCTCTCCTGAACCATAAGTGGGCATACGGAGCCTCCAATTAAAAGGTGCTAGTGCCTATTGTCCTGTTGGAACTGGAGACAAACGGAGATTCAAGCTGGGAGTGGCAAATAGGCGATATGTCCTTACAGGACCTGATGGCTTCTCTTTATCACCTAATGCACATTCATGACCCATTGACCAAACCGTCTGGCTCAACTCATATTGCCAACACCCAAAAATTCTGTTTCCCAACAGTCCCTACTTTTTGACCCAACAGACAACGAATGATGAGGTCAACTTTACAGTCAAATAGTTAAAGATAATTACAAGAGTGATGGCAAATTAATTTCCAATGACAAAATATCTAAAGCAACAACTTCACACTGATACCAGGCCAGAGACCAAGAAAGCAAGCCAGAGGCGACAGTGGCAAGGAAAAACTCCCCAGTTAAGTGGGAGAAACCTTGGACAGACCCAGGCTCTCGAGGCCCAATGTCATCTGTCAATGACCGGCACTAGAAGGCTATATGAAATAGACATGAGTATGAGATGTAGAGGACCCACTGTTAGTGATTGGCTGTGCATAAAAGAAAAGAACAGGCAAGAAGTGTCAAAGAAACATTTTAAAAATAGATCATGTACATGGCCTATTACCAAGTACAGGCACTGCTACTTAGAGTCCACAGACATAACAGCTCTGATTTGTTGGCATGTTTGGCTGTCATGTGTACTGGTCGCATATGTGAATGCCATTATTGTCAATGGCACAAGTCCTTTTGAATTCTACAACAATGAGCTGTATGATGAGCAACATTGTTGTGGTGGGTTGTCTTGTGCAGTATTCTTCTGGCACAGGAGTTTGCGGCAGCGTGGTCCGAAAGCTCAGCGTCATGTCCACGGCAGCGTGGTTTGGTGCAGGTGTCCTCTCCAGTGTATGAGGGAGAGAACAGAACACATTGTGAGGGTATTATTCAAGTACACCTGATTCATCACACTTGGGTCTATATTATGACTACTGTTGGAGTCCTGTCAGAGTGAACAAGTTACTCGCTTTACCACAGATTAATCTATTAAGGATGAATTTCACGCCTTTAATTAATAGGACAAGTATATATAATGCCAGTATAATTTGAAAAATGTATTCAATCACAATTTTACCGAGATTACCCAAATAGTTAGGCAACCAATCAAAAACGCATGCACCTGATTAATGAAGGCTGTGGGTGTCCCATGCAGCGTGGTTTGAGTCACCCTGCAGTAGTTTCGCCGGTGTCTTCAGGTGAATGGCACGGTCTTGCACGGTAGTGGTGGATCCCGGGATACCTGTAACTCGTAAAGCAGACTCAGAGCAGTAAATGCATCTTTACCCTCTTGTGTCCAATCAGTTGTTTCCAGTGGGCGACATGGGCATTTAAAAAGAGCATTGATTGATTCTGCAATAAAAGAAAATTCAGATATGCGGTTCCCGCAAAAGTCAAAAAGTTACAGAATCTTGAGGACATTTCGAGCAGCGCGGGGTTGCAGAGCAGTGGCGATAGCGGTTCTCTCTTCAAGTGGGCGTAAACATCATTGGACGCGTGCGCCTTTGTGAACTGATGTTCCCGGTTCTCGGGTGTGTAGTCATCTATGGAACCGTGTGCCCTAGGTAAAGCAGCTAGACATTGGGGTGCCCGGTGTCCTTTTTCTACGCAGCGAAAGCATTTATCATCATCCCGGTTTTGATGAGTGTAACGCCTATGTTTCCTGTGGTCCCTTCCTCTGCACTGACGAGCCCGATGACATATTTTTCCACAATTATCGCAATTTATTTCATTGTTCGGAATATTGTCGCGCACGGCCGCAATAGGATGAGTGGTAGGCACATTTCTACAGATTTGTTCATCTAACCGCGAAGCCCACGCAACGATATCATTGAAAGTGTTACCTGGATTTATGCCAATTGCTAGTACCTTTTGAATATGCGGGGCCGTGTCTGCTAATAATTGTTGAGTAAAAACAGCCACGTCTCTATTGGGGTCAGGGAAGCCGCTGTATGTTTCGAATGCTTCATATTTCCTATCAGCGTATTCTGCAAACGGCAAGTTACCTTGCACTACTGCCGTAAATAAATGCCATTTAGCAGTGCCTTTGCCCAGCGCGTTTTTCACAGCAACACAGAAATGATCAATGGAAGTTTGGAGCTCGGTACGAGTATCCCAAGGCCCAGCTGCCCACATTTCTTCCCTGAGGCTTTCCGGCTCTATTGAGTTCCAACTCAAAGTGGGACACTTAGCGCGCACAATTGAAAACAAGTCTAACGGATGTAAAGACATGCTTCGTTGTAGCTCATTTAACTGTCGCCAAAATTGCAAATTATCGTCGTCAGTATGGAGACTCGGTAAATCCTTTAATAGCGCTCTCATGTCGATTACATTGAGAGGTACATGGTCAACGTGAAATCGCTGTTCATTTCCTCTACCGCGAATTTTGGTAACCATTGGAGCCATAGGAGCTAAGTGCTTTGTATCATCATCATCAGAATGTATTGGATCGGTAACTGAACGTAGTTCGCTCAAATCGGGATATAACCTTTGAACCTTTTTTGGTTCCTCTGGAATTGCAAGAGCAGTGCTGTGATTAAGGCGATTACATTTTTCATTTAATTCTTCGATCTGTTTTCGCATATCCGACAACTCTATGTCTTGAGTTTGTAGCCGACTGTGCATTTTGTCACACTTCTCTATAAGTTTTCGGTGTTCTGTAATCAAGACAATGGTACCATAAGCCGTCCGGTTTTTCTTCTGTTTCGACCACCAATCTAAAGAATCCGGAGTGGATCCGTTGGGATCCCAACCAGCCTTACACATTTCCTTTTGTTCTTTTGCATATTTTTTTTGCAAATAGGTAGTTATACTGCCGGTGCATTTAAGGGCGTTTGAACTTTCTTTATTTGCCATCTTTATTTAAAATTAATGCGGCGTTCAAGGTGCAGCCTAAATTCTAGTTGTAAGATAGGCCTTCAGAAATATGTAAACGCGCGTAACTAGCCAGTAGTTTACTAAGCGTACAGTCAAGAATAAAAACCAACACGAAACAATAAAGACTCAGAACAACATCAAACTTCAAATGCGACAATGACGAGATTCACGGCGGGCACGAGTTGGCTTCTCAAATACCCACAAGACGGGTTGGAGGCGCGCCACATGCACTCTCTCTCAACCTATAACACACAGACAAAAAGGTACCCAAGTGAAAGACGCTCACTCTGGGCCCGGGGCGCTAACACTAACTCTCCCGGAACATAAACCGAGAAAAAAAAACGAACAAAGACACGATATGCGCTTCTTAGGTAGGCTACCTAATACCCAGTCGTGAAAATAATTATTCACGTCTGTGCCGTGGGCGACCCACATACGCTTGCCACTGCCACGCAATCACGTATTCGCCTTTTTGGCGTGAATTCTCACTCTCCGAAGGCAGGGATGACCAACATTCACCCCGTCACAAAATAGCTATGTTTTCAATACATAGGCTTGTATCACACAACAGCACTGGTATCACAAGCAGCACTGATAACCATCACGCATTACACAAAGACACAGCTTTTTAACCACGAACAACTGATCGCTTCTACACCGGTCAATTTAAAATTAATAGGTTAACGTACCACTGGGTGGAGCGTTCCAGATCTCCGTAACTTTGCCTTGCAAATTATATTTAGATAAAACAAAGTACTCACTCTTGTACTGGTCAGGAAACTTACGGAGGTCCGGAAACGAATCCACCCTGCTCGCAGCGCCAAATTTGTTGGTAAATTAATAAATCCAACTGGCTCATTTAAATTAGACACGTCAGGTGCAAACATTTGCTGTAAAGGACATAGAACTGAATGCCAGTTCTCATGGCCTAAATCTCAAATGCAGTGACAGTGAGTAAGCCTAGCATCCATATTGCATGGCTGTGCTCTGAATTATATTATGGATGATAATGCCAAGACATTTATTCTGAGCCATGACTGACCACAGTTCACAGCACCTCTACCATACCTACATCCTGCTTTCTTAAAGTTGATTGAACTGTTGTGATTTAATGACATACTTCATGAACTGAGAAAAAATGAAAGACATGGCGAATCAGCATCATTTGGAAAAACAGCGGGACCTCTAGACCTGAGGTCAGTCCTCCCACCTCCCCACACCGAGGAGAGGAGACCTCTTATCTCCTTGACAAAGGGCTATGCCATACGGAAACAAACAGGAGAGCTGCTGGATAGCGATGGGTGGCTAGTTTGTGATTTGAATGGTTTGGCTCTCTTTTGCTACACACAGCAGCATTTCTGCCAAGGTTGTAGTCCCTTGGGTTGGGAAATGATTCACTGTACATTTGGTCTCAAAGATATAAAATGTCATAAATGATCCAAGATATAGGAGGGTGAAAATTGGTCTTCAAACAGTGCTATAGCACAAAATACTCAGAATGCGGGCAAGCAATGATTACAACTCATGAACTATCACTATGCCAAATGCGAATTTTAAATGCAAAGCATTTGGAATGCTTCCTCAACGAAGTAGGGGATGTTGGAGCTGAACATATCATGTTTTCCTCCAACAAGAATAATTCAATTTACTGTATATGCTATGGTAACCTCCAAAATTTTGATATAAGATACCGATAATTTGTCTGCAACTGAAACAAGTTATTTATTTGTCTAGTACAATATTATGGAATGTCAAACACAATGAGTGACCGTGTTACAACCTGCCTAACTCGTGGGGTGAGCTGTCACTCCAGATTGGGATGGATGAACACAAAATATATGTTTAGCCTTGTGTATCCCCTTTTTGAATGCATAAATAAAAAGGTGTTTCCAGTGAAAAGCTTGAGTTGTGGTCTCCAGCTGTTGTTTTTAGAGTCAGTCCTGGGGACGCCCTGTGTATGGGAGGTTTCCTTCCAATTGCAACTGCGATCATGATTTTAAACGGCTTAAATTTTTCCTTAATTTAGTCCTTTGTTTAAACAGATTATTTGCCTTCTTCAGACAGTAGCTGTATGACATGCAGGTGAAAACTGTGCTTTTTTGCAAACATTTGTAGAGGGTGCCCATATTAAGTGACCAAATTACAGACCATGGTCTGTAATCAATCGTTTCCCAAGTACGTCGCTGAGCATGTTAAATTTCTCCTGTTTTATACAATGCATGTTTGAGTATTTATCATTTGACTTGTCTTTAAATTTATCACTAACCAAAACATGGCTATTTATTTGAGACAATTTGTCCACACTTACACTAAGCTGAAACTAATTGATGCTTTAATTTCATGAGTATAACTTTTGTCCTCATTTTATGGAATAAAAACATTTGCAATAGTACAACAAGAATATGGAACTCTTCAGGGCATGATGGCCATTCCTGACATAGTGCTGATTAAAAGTGTAAGTCATCCTTATAACATGAATTGTGCAATTGGGCCAAATTAAAACCTTAAAATTTGGTTATTGCGGTTGGAATGAAAAACAGCATACTCTGGCGGTCCCCAGGCCTGTAATTGAGAACCAGCTTGGACGCAGTGTCACCGTAAATAACAGTTCAATTAGTTAGCAAGTATGAAAAAGGGTGTTATAATGTAGTAATACATATGTTATACATGCTTAATGTCAGAATATCATGTCAAGTGTGACCCAGTCAACAACTAAACAACCCCCATGAAAATCGGGTATAAGCTCGAATGGCTTCAGAGGATGAAATCTGGGGTTAGTGTGGTTAAAATCTGCCGTGAACTTTCACCTATTTCCTTCTGGAATCATTGTATGCTTGTATGTGAAATTACATATTCAGGTAGGGGGAAAATGCATGAAGTCTTTCGGTAAGGACCAGAATGGTAGATCATAGCATAAGCAAAGATATGACTGCTTACCTCACCCCAATAAGCAGCAGACTAATCTCCCCTGCAACTGCATCCACAATTTAAGCCATTTTATGGGACTTGTCTGAAGATCACAAGGTACTTCCAAGATTCCATTTTTGTAAAGATTTGTCATTTAACTGCACGAGATCATATGCCGACTATTATGTGATGGATTATTATTTAAATCTTGTTAAGTTAATGCCGAAATGTGCCCCACCCCTGTCTATGCCTGTAAGCAGGGACTACAAACTGCTGAAGCTGGGATGCATCAGAAGCTTTTTTGAATACCATGGTTGTGTGAAACCAAACTGAACACAGACATTCCAGAAACACACGGTCTATGTGTCATAAATGAATTCAATTTGTGAGCCGTTCACCGAGCCTCACTTTCCCAAAAGGATTTCATTACTGTGGTTGGGGAAATTACAAGCTGTTGGAAAATGCAGGCGAAATTTCAGGGAACACAAGACCATAAGTTTTTTTTATTTTTTTTTTTTTGAAGTTTTTCAGAGTTAACCATTTCACTGTATAAAACCAGGTTTTTAATATGCAGTTCTTATTGAGCTGGTGTAGTAATTCAGGCCATTGCACTGGATCTTTCGCTGTTATGTCAGACGTGTTTCCAGTCTTGGATGCAAAGTGACAAAGGAGCGTAAATAGGACAAAGGCATGAGAAAAAACACCGAGGGACCTGCTCTCCAAGTTGTTTTAAGGAATGGATTTCAAATTCTATGCGAGTCAGATCCTGCGGCTGTGAGCTATTTGAACATGGAAACTTCACCTCATGCAATGATAAGATGGAAGGGGTGTTCTGGGCGGGCAGCTGGGAGACATTACCAGTGGTACCAGTCGCCCTCACTGAGAAAAAAGAAAAGTACAGAGTGTGAGTGAACCTTCCGGAATCTCTCAACTGGTTACATTTAGAGGAGAACCTCGGCGTAGAATGGAATGTAAGAGCTACAGGAAACAAAGCCAGTTTCAACCAATACTTTCAGCTGAAGCGACCTTTCACAAAGGCTGAAATTTGGATGTTTTGAAGAGTAATAACAAACTAACCCTTTGAGCGCCGAATAGATTTTCAAGGAATTAAAAATGTAATTATCCTGAACTGTTCAAAACCTATCATGTGGCAACTTGTTTAAAAGAGCTCCCCTGCGGGAGCTCTTTAAACAAGTTGCCACATGATAGGTTTTCATCAGCATCTGGTTTTAATATCTTACACCATTGGGCAAATATAGTTGCCCACGGCGCTGAAAGGGCTGAAACACTTGTTGGAGTTATAAACTATGTAATATTGTTCACTTATGAAATTGAATGATGTTGTAGGTCATATTTTTCAGCATTGGAAAACAAATGTGCCAGTATCAGTTTTAATCTCGAACAAGCTCAACAACGTCGCTTGCTGGTTGAAATGAGCGGAGCGTGTTCGCTTGGAGAAGCTTACGTGTGTCTGTACGATCGTCCATTTACCGATCTCCATGCAACAATTTAAAAAGCTAATGTCAGAAAAGCTAAAATGGTACAAAAGGTAATTCTGACAGTATGTTTACATAATTCTATTACTAAAAGTTATGAGCACTGAAGTAAGGCTCCCTGTCCCGAACACGTCTGTGTCTCCATACTTATTACCCTCTGGCTAACTTCTCAGGCTGGGACCTGGTGACAGTTGTGTCTATGGCAACAAATACTGCTGGAATTCAGTATGAACGATGTAAGACACATCCAACAGTATAATACTGTGTAAAATTTGTGGTTTTTTTTTTTGTGGTGTTGGAGATTTATCCATCCATTTTCTATACCCGCTTATTCCTCACTAGGGTCATGGGGCGAGCTGGAGCCTATCCCAGCTGACTACGGGCAAAGGCAGGGACCCACCCTGAACAGCTTGCCAATCCATCGCAGGGCGCACACACCATTCACACTCACACTCATACCTACGGGCAATTTGGTATCTCCAATTAGTCTTTGGACTGTGGGAGGAAACCGGAGTGCCCGGCGAAAACCCACGCAAACTCCACACAGAAAGGCCCCAGGCCGGATTCGAACCCACGACCTTCTTGCTGTGAGGCAGCAATGCTAACCACTGTGCCACCGGGTGTTATTTAATTTTTATTTAATTTTAAATAGCTGTTAATTTTTCTTAGTGAAGTCCTTTTCATGTTGGAAGGGTCTATTCGTCCATTGTCCAAAATAACTTCAGTTTTATACCATTGAAGAAAAAACTGGGCCTCATGGAAAATATTAGCAAAATGGGTAAACAAATTTTGCCTTTTTGTTTGTAATACAATTTTTAAGATGGTGAATTAACTGGGTCCTGGTTACCCTGCTGACCATGTTTCTTTTGTCCCAACATACACATGCTGATTTGGCTCATCATTTTCCCTGTCAAGTAATTTGCCTTTACCTGACAAAATAGCTATTTTTCAGGGACCCTTACTAATTTGACATTACAAGGCTGAAGTGAATCAAATCCAAATTTGCCTTTACGTGTCTCAGATCCAAGATTTTCAGAGCTGTGTAGATACACACATCTTCAAATCAGAATTGAGCCACTTCAAATGTGGTCCAAGATTGGATGCATATCTAATACATGTCCACGTGACATGAATGAGAATGGTTAGATAGGAATTTGTGTGGCTTTTTGGCTGTTTGCATGCACTGAGCAATGCAAAGAAGCTAAAATGCTATCAATCTGGCTTTTTCCTGCCTTTTCGGCCTCATCATGAACAGTTGGCGAATTGTTTGCTGCCATCCTTGGCAAAATCCCTATCCTTACATTTTCTTTGTGTCCATTTCTTGGTTTGAATACCACGGATTCTCTCTCAATTTTTTATTTTTTATTAGCTCGCGGGGACGAATATCCTTGGAGAGCTATTGCCATACCCTCTGCATCGGCGTCCGTGTCCATGGACCGCAAGGTTAAAGTTTTCCGGCGAGCTGTGTTGTCTTCCTGCAACTCGTTTATTTTCTTGAGACCCAGATGACTTGTGCAAAAACACATCAATGTGCGCATACTGGCCGTTTCAGATGGCAGACGCAATCGCAAAACAGATACAGTACAGGCCAAAAGTTTGGACACACCTTCTCATTCGATGCATTTCCTTTATTTTCATGACTATTTACATTGTAGATTCTCACTGAAGACATCAAAACTATGAATGAACACATGCAATTATGTACTTAACAAAAAAAGTGTGAAATACCTGTAACTGAAAACATGTCTTATATTCTAGTTTCTTCACAGTAGCCACCCTTTGCTCTGATTACTGCTTTGCACACTCTTGGCATTTTCTTGATGAGCTTCAAGAGGTCGTCACCTGAAATGGTTTTCACTCCACAGGTGTGCCTTTTCAGGGTTAATTAGTGGAATTTCTTGCCTTATCAATGGGGTTGGGACCATCAGTTGTGTTGTGCAGAAGTCAGGTTGATACACAGCCGACAGCCCTATTGGACGACTGTTTGATACATACGGACATAATTCCACACGTGTTCATTCATAGTTTTGATGCCTTCAGTGAGAATCTACAATGTAAATAGTCATGAAAATAAAGGAAACGTATTGAATGAGAAGGTGTGTCCAAACTTTTGGCCTGTACTGTAAAGTAGGTTTTTATGGATGGCCAAATGGACGGTGTTACCTCCTGAGACCTTTCGCAAATTAGATACTTATTGATTCTTTCATTTCATCAATTACAATTTTTCCCGATTTAAATGCAATGAGAAAAAAAATATATAGCATTAATATTGAACTCATCAGGACAGTCGTGGCTATTTCCGAGATAATATTGTTCAAAAGGATGAATAATTTGTATGAAGATGAAGAGAGCAATTAAGAGAAACCAACTGCTAGTAAAAATCTGGTATAGCCATTGTGGTTACAGCAGAATCTAGTGTACGCAGTGAGTTCTTAAGACCAGTGCTGGAAAACCACAGACCTAAGGCACATGATTCTCTTTCATGACATCAAAAAAATGCGGACATATGGATTACCATACGCCAGCTTGGCTGTAACAGTAAGCAGTGGTCATCTGAACTCAACAAAAGGTTAAGATCCACTGTTTTTTTTTGTTAAACTATATTCTTGTTCTGAGCTCCTCAACATGCAGTCAAGCAGCATTGAGAGCATGTGGTGGTCACACAAGATCTTGAAATGACTTTGGACATTGTTTGACATTTTGATTTAATGGTTTGGACTTGGTGTGATTCTGTTCTTCCGAGGGGATTACCTGATTTGGGCTAGTAAGGTCATTTGGTTGAATGTACTGATGCATTTTTTTTTGTCTTGGGTTGACACCGATGATGTAAACAACACTTAGGATTAGCATATCATTTCACATACTTGGGTAAAAATTGAGTGATCCTCAAATTTTTTGTCGCGCTTATGTTATAAACTTGGGTCTCTTGCCCTTTGAGAGATATTTCGACCCTCTAAGCTTTTTGATGCAAAGGGATGGGAGCAAGTTTGTCCACAGACCCCTTCAACTGGTTTTCAGACTAACCAAACCTGGCACGCCAAGTAAAACACATCTTCCCTTGTTTTCGTTGTATGGCTGTGAAGCAAAAGCAATAACGAAGGCATTAGCCCGGGGAGATGGTCTCTCCCTCAGCAGCTGTGCCACAGAGTGATAAAAATGTCCGCAGATTTCCCATAAGCGTTTTTAAAAGAGCCTCGATACTCCAGATGTCAAAGTAGATTTCTGCTGTTCCTAGAACCACTTGGATTAGGACTACCCATGATTATAAATTCAATTTCAGGCTGAAATAGTTGCGGTCAGCACTCAAGTCTCGGGAAACAGAGTTTCCACACTCTGATGCCAGCAGGTAATGTTCATTACTTTAAATATGGAGAGACATTTGTACTAAATATTAGTTTAATCGTGTCTAAAGCCTAATTACTCAATAAAAGTGTGGGCTGAATAATCTTAAAACAAAAGTTTTAAGACTTTTTTTCCTTATATTTGGGCCATAGCATTTTCCGAAGCTACTGAGATTTTGGTGACGTCATACCGAGAACAACTAAGCCAGTGATGTTCACAAGTTAACGATTTAAGGCTTGTCACTTCAGGTCAACGCCACATTCAAACAGCACCCGAAGAACATCGGGCATTCACTTTAAATTCATGTTATATCTTTTTGTTTGCTCACGGTAAGATGTCGCACATCGGGATTCAATGATTCGGCCTTTTCGAGTACAATATCCCCAATAAAAATGCTCTCGGTGAATATTTTTTTCTGAAATTTCAGTCAGTTGTTGTTTATTTCATTAGGCCATGATTTAATGCTAATTCGGCCAATTTAAACAAAATGTCTGTTCACCATTAACTATTGTAGACCTACTTGTAATGTACAGGGAATCCCGTGAGACATTATAGGTAGTCTGTGTGGGAGTGAATGATCTGCTCCTCACCTTGTTGTGAGTATTACAAAAGGGACCACAAGCGAGAACCAGTAAAATACAAAAAGGAGGCTTTATTTCTGAAGGGGGGGGAAACCCGCAACAGTACAAAGTACACAATCCAAAATCAGAAACCAAAGGGTGAAATCCAAAATCGTAACCAGGGCACCAATCACAAAAATCTGAGTCGTACAAAAAAGGGTTTGGTAACAAGAAGGCAGCGAAGTACGGGAGTTGGCAAAAATCGATAATCAAGGACGGTCCAGTCAGAAAGATAATCACAACTAGGCGAAAATGAACGTGGCACAAGCAAACAAGGGAGAACGATCTGACGAGGAAGTGCTGTGAAGAGACACCTGATATACACTTTTGGGAGATCACATGATAACAGAACTCAGTCTGAGATAACTGATAACAGTCTGGTGCAGGCAGTCAGACTGATTACAAGGGAGCAACACATTAGGAAGAACCTGATCACATGAAATTGGCAGAAACCAAAACGCGGACAGGGATCATGGGACAATCCTGTAGACAAATACACAGCTCTAGTCAAGGAGTTCTAATGTGCCTAGATACTAAGAGAAAGGATAGTGTGAGCAAGTGTGGAGAACCCACAGAAACGCAGTAGAGAAGATTAGGGGAAGACCAGAGGCGGAGACTAGAGCAGGGCGAGTGCTGGTAGCTTGTTAATCAATTAGTAAGTGCAGCTATACAATCCCTAGTGCTCGTTAGTAAGTTAGTATAATATACAATGTTAGTCTTGATTAGTAATTTAACAAAAACAACAAACTGTTAGTATTGGTTAGTAATATAAAAAAAGCAAGGTGAAGGAAGTAAACGAGATTGGAAGGAAAGTTGAAATCCAGAAACCATTAAATCACCCGAAGGAGTGGCACGCAGTACTGAGGTTGTGAGCAATGACAAGACCAGAGACCAGACAGGGGGAGACAAAGTACGAAGCATGGTATAAACAAAAACATGGACCGGAGTAAAACTATAGTAAAAAGTAAAACATGGAAAAAACAAAACTGAAACAATGTATGAATAAATATGAGTAACCAAAACACAATAGACATTGCAAGAATAGTCAGACATGGCAAAAATATATACATGGCAATCAGATCAGGAACATGGCAAGGCAGAATCAGAATCACAACTCTTGTCACCTCTCTCTTTCATGGTAAATTACATTGACTGCTCCATCCTTACTCACGGAGCACCTCCATCCTCAAAAACATGGCCGCCATGTCTTACTTGTTGGAAATGGAAAACAATTCCCTCCAAATTGTGAGGTACGAATAATGCTGGAAACACACTGAGCGCAATATTCTGTGTTAGTTTTACAGGGAGTCCAAAATAAACAAGAGATAGCACAGCACACCCAAGGACAGGAGGGGGGTGCTGCCTCACAAGCTGAGTTCACATCAAGTTTAAAAAAAAAAAAAAACTAATAGAATAAAAATAGAAAAAATAAACCTTGAGAGAAACTATGGCAGTTCATGCCCAAGTTCCACTTCCCTGTGGGTTTTTAATGTTTGTCCACAGGCCGTAAACGTTACACTTTTTCATTTCATCCCAGAAAGCAAAAAAAAAAAAAAAGATTCTTTCAGAATTTCATATTCCCAAAATCCCCCTTTTATTGCTTTCCAGTGAACTGTTGGCAAATAAATGCTGACATTTTTCAAGCTGTATATCATTGACATGGTACAGATAAACTAATATATTCCAAAGTTCAAGATGCTGCCAATTCTGGTTTCATTTTGGCTCAACAGAGAGCCCTTGGACTGGTTAGCTCATTTATTGGATGAACTCTAATGCAAAGAAAGCCGCAGCCAATCACAGGTGGGATACGATACATGTGGACGGGCAAAAGGCTAGACTTATTCAGAAAGATGGGCCAGAAAATGTGGGGGAAGTTGAGTTGAGAGGAATAAAGTCAGTTCTTCTCACGTGAGGAACAATGAAGACTTGTGGATCTGCTGAACTTCCATTAAGCAGTAAAACAGAACAGTTGAATATTCCCTGTAAAGAAATCCACAGCACCTGCAAAAAACAACTGTGTCAACTTTCCATCATCTGCCTCATGTACACAGACATTACTTTCAAAGACGCATTGTTCGGGTCATTGAAGTTTATGCTCTCTTATTCTTAAACTCGTGCCTACACAAACATTAATTGATTCTACTCGTAGCCATCTCTTGTTCAAATGCTGTTTACTCACCTGTGAAACACACTTCTCCAAGTTGTTTTTGCCAAATGCTGAATGAATGATCTGTAAACTTCACATGGTTAGGACAGCTACACTCCTCCTGAACTTTAATTTTAAACTTCAAGCTGCACCCACTCTTTCTGGACCACATGAGCACTATCTGAATAAATCTGCTAATGGGAGGTGCCTTTTTAAAGTCTTTCTTTCATGGAAAAACATTTTTGCTGAATGCGTGAGCCTTTGGTATGAGACTAGACATTCTGTTCCAGTGATAAGCATCTGTATTGCTCATCGAATACCAAAAGCACCTAGATTATTATTAGACATTAAAATGGCCATTGAGCGTATAGATTTCATAACTTTTCGTGTAGTTTCATGTTTGCGCTCTGAAATCTGGCAGATCCTGGTGTTTTTCCACATAATAAGTTTAGCACTGGGCTTCAGTGGTCCCTCCCTGTGGGTCTGCACAGCTGCCTCCAGCCTCGTGCGTCCATGACCCAAAAATCTCTCCTGACGAGCTTTCAGGCTCCCTCTCCGTAGGATCAAATCGGGAAGAAGCTATGGTCGGGCAAGGCCATTATGTGGATGATCGAGCAATGCTTTCTGTGATTCTAAAAAACGGACCATTTTCCAAGGCGATGTTCGGGCAGATCCTCGGACCTCCGTGTAGATACGGGAAAGGAGACCTTTCGCGTCAGTTTGGATTGTCGTAGATATTTTCTTAGACCTCAAAACAAAACTGAGAGCGTCAGTATTTTCCAACACTGGAACCATGAGAAGAAAATGGATTTACTGGGAATCAAACCCAAAGATTACTGCTTCTGAGACCAGTCATACAAACCAGTGAGTGATCACACTCCCTATTAAAATTTGGTCAATGTTCCTCCAAACAACCCAAGCTGCATTGAAAAAGACATTCCATATTTCCCTGACCATGAATGGAAAACTCAGTTCCTGGGCAGATTCCGTACCATTGTGGACATTAAACCTTTGACCGCTGAATAAATTTTCAAGGAATTCAAAATGTAGTTATCTCGAGCTGTCGAAAACCTATCATGTGGCAACTTACTTTAAAGAGCTCCCCTACGGAAACTCTTTTAAGCAAGTTGCCACATGATAGGTTTTCAACAGCATCTGATTTTGATATCTGATATCATTGGACAATTATAGTTGCCTATGGCGCTGAAGGGGTTAAGTGTACGGTATTCGCATCTTGCCCACGTTTTGCCTCACTATTCTGGGGCTCTGAGGGTGCATGTATTTATGTTTCTTCTTCATGGTTCCAATAATCATCAAGAAGATCTAATTATGCTGAACGTCCACAGGACTGGGTAAACTACAGATATCAAATAATGCAGTTTTGTTTTGTCGATAGATGAGAAATTGGGGGTGAACTTTGACTGGTCAGACATGGCAAACAACTTTAGTTAATGGACAAATCTTTAAAGACTATAATCAGCAGGTGTGAAAACAACATGCACTACAGTAGAAAGAACGTTCCGACCGGAGTGGATTCAAACCTCTCATCTGCAGCGAGAATCAAAAAGGTCACAGTAGAATTGGCCAAAAAATACAGAGACAAGCCAAAACAGCTCTGGAACAAAGTTTGATGTACAGATGTGACCATAACGAAGCTTGACCAGAGCAATTGAAAACCAAAAGTGCGGAGAATCAAAGGAATAGTCCATAATCCAAAGCATACAACGCCATCTGTGAATTATGGAGGGGGTGGTGTCGGGGTTTGGGCAAGTGCTTCGGGGCACTCAGTTCCTTTGGAGTTCTCAGTCCTCTGGTTTGATAGTGCATGCTATGAGGGCGGCGGTAGGAAGAAATGAAGCACCTATTACTAAAACCCCATAAGTCACACTTCACTTGACTTGACTTGAGGGGTTTTAGTCATCAGGGATTCAATTAAGAAACGTACAAAAAAAATTTGGCTATGCATTTCATCCAATCTCATCAGACTGCCTTATATCCTGCAAAAAAAGTGCAAACTGTCTTTGAGACCAAGCAATTCATCAATGGAAGAAGTTGAAGGTTGTGGACTGGCCAAGTGAGCCACCTCATTTGAATCCAAATTGTGCGTGCCTTTCACTCGCTGAAAAGTATCCTGAAGATGGAAATCAGGGAGGCGAAGCTCAAATTCAAGTGGTTAGTGAAGACGCAACACAGTCTTTCCAATGGGAATTGCACATGTTCTGGTTTCTTCAAAGTTTTGTTAGTGAAAAAGAGAGTGGCAGTTGGAAAGGATTGAAAAGAAAAGTTGTGAGCTGAAAGGCCTGTTGTAAATCAGTCACCCGCTCATATTATACATTTCAGGCATGGATGGCAGTGTGGAATAAACAGATCCAGTTTTTATCGATGGCTCATTCTTATTGCTTCAAACTTTACTTTGAATCTAGATAACCAGTGTAATTTAAATAGCATCTACATATTCAATGTAAATAAAGACTGTGAAAGTCTGAAGTTGAAATACACTCAGGTTGAAGTCATTAAAACTTTATTTTTTTCAAACCAATTCACAGATTTCATGTTAAAATATAATACTCAGAACTTGAATAGCCATGAAACATCCCATACCATTTGCACCAATACAATGACCATAACCACAAAGAGATGGGAGAGGTAGAGGGGAGTTGGGGGTTGTCAGGACGACAGATGTTTGTGGAGACGGTGGGAGCTGTTGCTACGTGCCGTCCCGCAACCTGAGTGTGTCGAGGTAAAGGTGGGGCTTGAGAGGAAACTTGTGGGCCATTGTATGAAGATGAATAATTTTTATATCCACAGCATCAAAGAAAGTGTCCCGTGTACCTCGAGGCCTCACCTGCTCACTGATAGTGTGTTAGGATAGCAATGGGGTCTAGTGATAAAGTCGGTCCACCGTACACCACAGGAGCTGAGGCCACCCTCAGGTTAATACGAAACTGGCATGAGAGACCAAAGACCACAGATACTGCAGAGTACACCTCTGTAATCTGTACACCAACCTTATGTGTAACATACAATTTGTGCATATTGATGTGACGAGCAGATGATGTAATCCGTGTCACAGAGGTTTGATTCTGAAATAAAGAATTGTAAATTTTACCCGTAGAGTTGAACTGCCTATTGGCAAAAAGAAAAAAAGACTGTGGCAACTATAGACGCAGCTATGCTATCGCTGTATATGTGCTGTATATATGCCTATACAGTATATACTATGACTAGGCTGTCACTAGTTATCCATTGATTTGGGCAGAGATGAACTCCTGACCTCCCAAACAATAGTCTCTCACCTCTAGCTAATCTTTAGACGGCCTGTACAGGCTTGAGGTGAGACCAAGCACCCCCACCGCGGATTTACTTCCACACAAAGACGTATAAAAATATGAACACAAAAACAAGCACACATCATTCCAATGAACTGCAGTAAAGTAAACAGCCCAGCTGCAAACACTCCGCAGTGGGCAGTCCTGTGTGCTGCGTTTGGTAATGCTGCCCGCAGTGACGTGCGCATGGGATCGAATAGCATGAAAAGAGTTCCCGGTCAGCAATTAGTTAATTGAGGAAACCCGTGTATATTTCACTGCTGGCTCACTGAACAAAATTACATGCACATTTCATGTGCGCTGCCCGTAATCAACGCAGGCGTTCAAACCAGCAGTTTGGAGTCAAGAGTTCCCTTCTATAAATGGCTAAAGAGAGTAAATTCATTGGCAGAGAAATGAAATTAAAATGAAGCGGAAACAAGAAACAAACTGTGCAAGAACTACTCAGTTGCACCCCATACCCTTGCACCTTTTACCCGGTCATCGATTTGTACCTATAGTAGTATTTTTCTTTCTCATTGTTTTTGCTGTTTAAACAAAAGTTTCGGAGCCTGAAAAAAAATGGGGCTACGTACAGCCGTGTTTGATCTGAAAACAAAAGCACATTAAAACAGTTTGACTTCGGAAATGATGCGGTCAGTTCTGTTCTTTGGTTCCATTTTATTTATTCTTACGGACAAAAAAGGAAAAGGGAGTGAATGGCCACACATTGACAGAGACAGAACGTTTATGCCAAACTCAATGAAACACAAGGCCCAGCGCCATTTTACTCTACTTTCACAGCTCCCACGGCTTTGAAGAACAAATCGTTCCAAAGACAATACTGCACAAAACAGGCTAGCGGTCAGCATTGTTCAAGCCAGCATCACATTTCAAAAATTATTAATCCCCAAAGATTCTTTTAGCCCCTCTGCACAGCATACGGTTGGGTCCAACAATCCAAGCTTTACGACAGTACACCGCAAGGACGCCATTTTAGCTTTTATATGCAGCTCTCTTCCCATTTGGACAAACGAGAAGCAAACCAATACCTCTCTCACCTTCCCTTCCTCACTACAACATTCAGCTGAATAACTCAACCAAATAACCCAACTTCTGTTTTAAAGCGACACGGAAATCAGACTGAAAAGAGGAGAAAGTAAGTTCCAGTATTATATTTACTACGGAATTTTAGCTTGGATAAACTGTATGTTCTTGTACTACACACACGATAATAAAGTGAGATCAGAAGATTTTAGTGTTTTCTTTTTTCTGTTAGTAATGCACATTAGTCCTTATATCACTCATGTTTTACAGAGTGCTACATTGTGCAGTCAGTTCAACCCATTGCGTGGCAGTAATTCTGACTATAAATATCTAATCTGACTCCTTATCGCCATGTTGGCACGACGATGTACCACAGCCCCCTTCTGCTCTTGATGCGGTTTCTGAGACTGTACCGGGGTATGCCAGCGAGGCGCTGCCCTGCCATTAACAGGCCGCCGACCGCACTCCTCACGCCGTACTGTTGTCTGGCTGCAGACAAAGCAATGGGTTGTGAAGTCTAACTGTGGGAATACGAACTGCAAACATCAGATGGGTTAGGGCCGGGACTCTGAACTGTTTATAGAAACAGTGAATAGGACTGCATTGTCTTGGGCTACGTCCCTCGCTTGCAGTCATCCGTCTCTGTGCACTTTGGGTGAGAGTTGTTTGGCTTGGATTTTTTCCACTGCATGTGGTAGCTGTAAAGACATTTTTTTTTCACTAAATCACACTTTACTATGGTTTAATTTCAATGCGTGTCCATACATAAATTGCCTGGGCGAGGGATGAACTTGGACAGTATTTCTGGAGAAAGGTCATCTCTCCCACAGTTGCCAAGTTAAGAGTCTGTGTTGAGAACCAAATTTGTATGCTTGAGAATGTCCAGTGAAGTACAGCGCACCACAGAAACACCGGTAGTCTCCAGAGGAGTAATTATGAAGGAGGGAGGATGTGGGACATGCTGAGGAAGGGTGGGACCAAAGCACCTGGGCCTGCTCTGGGCCCCATCTGCAAAACTGGATGAGGGTCACCATAGAGACACAATCGGTTTCCTCTTCCAAAAAATTAAGCCCGCAGCTGGCCACAGGCCCTTACGTGGCTGTGAAGCCAATGTGCATCTGACAGAGTATGGCAAATATGGAGCCATGACACCTGCGAAGAACTATAAACTGTGAGTTAAGATTATAATTTGAATGAATAATTGAGGACATTTTGTAAAAACTTCTATCATAATTTCTGCAGTATCTGCTCAATCCATACTGCCTATTTAATGAGGATTGGGTTGTGAAACCTCAACACATGGGCAACAGTGGGGTTTCTCAGCTTCTTATTGGACGCATCCAGCGTTTAACCCCCCGAATATTCCCCCTTTTATGAAGCGAATTTCTTCTCAAAGTAACGCTGTTACTGTTGTTCACATATGGTGAATACAGGCGTAATCGTGGTCCCCTCTGAAAGGTCACATTCACTTAATTGTTCTAGAATAGTCAGACTGAATATGAATATTAAAAAATATCTGAGAATATGACCCAAATTTAGTAGCGATGCTAAAAATATAATTTTTTTTTTGTCAGGTAGAAAAAGAATGTTTTCCTCTGGCCATATGGTGCTGTGACTAAGCCTCATCAGAGAAATAATAAGGCTACAGCCAGATGCCTAAACAACTGCAGGTTCAAATATTATGATTGTGTAACCAGAAATGAATATTTTATGGATTTGTGTCTCGGTAATGTTCGTGCGTGTTTCAACAAACAGTTCTGGAGACTCCAAATTTCCATGTGTTCCTAGTCACGCTCTCGTTCGGATTCACAGCAGTCCTACGGCTTCCTTCTTTCGCGTCTTTCTCCCAGCTGCGGCTGGATTTTCAGTGCAATGTGCTCACCCGATTCCCAGCACTGGTGTGCGATTGTACATGTGTAATAAAGTCACTTCCAAAACTCATTTGCTTCGCAAAATCCCTCAAGTCAGAGACCACTGAATCAATTCATCGTCGAAAAAATTAATCCCTTGGTTGCCATACACATCCGTCTTTTGGAAGTGCCAGACCACTGGCTCTCTAAACTAAAATAAGTAGATTTTCCTGTTATACTGGAGTGAGGGCTGATGGGCTCAAACACTCACTGTTCCTTCGATCGGTGCATAATGGCCAGTGGGTGCACTGATTTTGTTTCTAAAGGGTTGCTGTGCTACTAAGTAAAAACAAGATAATTACCGTAAAATTCACAAACGCGCGGCAGCTATCTCTTCGTCAAAGTAGATACAGGGATGTTTGTGCAAGTGGGCCAGTTTTCACAGATGGAAAAGTATAACAGGTTTTAGTTGCTTTACTTCGACTGAGGTATCATATCCTAAATATTCATATTTTGACGAATCTGAATGACGATACACCGTCAAACCTATAGGGACTGCATAGTCATGCCTAGGGTCAATATGACACAATTTGAAATGGCATTTTCACTGCAGTGTTTGCGTCATAAAATGGCTACCGTAGTTAGAATGCTGAGTCCTCACACTGTCAAACAACTCCTAGCTCTCCAACATTGCACAGTATTTGATGGTATAAAAATGCAATTATGGCAAGTGGCCCACCCTCAGGCCGAAGTTCACGAAAGGGGTTAACGGGATACCGATTACATGAGTCATTCAGCAGCCTAGATCCACCTGATTATTCCGTATCATCGGGCCACCCTGTGCGGTTTGATTTACTGAGAGGAAAGGTCCAATTTGACAGAGGTTAAGTGTAGGTCAACATACAGTAAGTGCTTGGAAGAGGTCCAGGCACCATGTTCAGAGACTGGTAAAGACGGGTATCTGTTGTAATGGCACGAGGGACCACTCCATGTCCGTCTTCACTGTTCTCACTTCTGCTGAATGATGCAGAGACTGCCTTGTCTACACTTTCTCTTCTGCAGTGTAATTTAAAGAAATTTTAGAAATTGTAGTAATAACAGTAAAAAAAAAAAAGTTTTTTTTTGGCAAAAAAAGTGCAGTGAAGGGTAAAGTGATGATATATAAAGTTGTTGGAGAGATTAGGCCACTATCATTATAAAGTGCCATGAAAAAGTATTTGCCCCCTTCCTGATATCTTCTTTTTTATATTTGTCATGCTTAAATGTTTCAGATCATCAAACAAATTTAAGTATTAGAAAAAGAAACCCAAGTAAATACAAAATGCAGTTTTTAAATGATGAGTTCATTTATCAAGGGAAAAAAGCTATCCAAACCTACCTGGCCCTATGTGAAAAAGTAACTGTCCCCTAAATCCTAATTACCCTCGGCGACAACTGCAATCAAACATTTGCAGTAACTGGCAATGAGTCTTTCACATCACTGGAAGAATTTTAGCCCACTCTTCTCTGTAGAATTATTTTAATTCACCCACATTGGAGGGGTTTTGAGCATGAACGGCCTGTTTAACCCCTTTCTGCAGATGTAGACGCCCGCATCTATAGACCTGCAAATTGGAAGTACGCTGTTACTGTACTCGATCACTAGATAGCACCCCCGGATCAGTTATTGAATGTTCACAAGCAAGCAGACCTCGAACGCGGTTCTGAATACGGTGAAGTTCACTCCACCCCCTGTTTTTCGAGAGCTGCATGAATTAAACTCCTCAGCTAAGCCTGATGTGCAAACTGGTCAGTATCCTTGCCTATAGTATCGATCCAGCAGTTTAAAAAAACGATATCTTGACACAGAAAAAATCGCTATCCTCTGTAGCAACCAGATAAGCCACAGTGAGCCAACAGTATTCTAAGTAATGGTTCAGAAAAATCAGTTTTCTGAGGCAAAAAAATCGACATGGTATTGATTCTCTCACATTCTACTTTTAATTACTGTCGTCACGTACAAAAAAAATCGTAGTTTCCTACCGTGGATTTACGCGCAGATCCATTCATTGACAAATCCAGCGCTTCTTTATATCCACCCGAGTACTGGCGTTGATAGCCAATCACTCAACCATACACTCAAGCTCTTCTGCGTAATTGTATAGTTGCACTTCATGCCCTCGCAAAGCTAACCCGGTAAAACTGTATTGATCGGCTCGTCTCTTATCCAAATCCCGAGTGTTTAAACATTTTAGAGTAAGTGAAACACATTGATTGGACAAACACAGAGCATACAAACCTATGCGTATCAGCATGTTCGGTTGTATCCTGTCTACGTTATGCACATTACGCGGTTAAAATAGACGCGATTTATAGAAAACACGTTCGCAAAACTGGCCTTGAAGTGTTCAGTTACATTTATAGGATCTAAATGAGATAAGGATATGGTCAATTGGAATTATGTAGAATGAAACAGGACCGGAGGATCCCTGCTACTGGATACATCGGTCTGGAGCAGGGATTCATGAAAAAGGTGAGGCTGATACTTTGTTATTTTTTTGTTGTTGTTGTTGTTGTTTTGTTTTTGGAATGTATACGTACTCAACAAAGTCGAATGTCGAGGTTTTTTTTCCTGTTTAAAACGCGAACTGCCCGTGCATTTGGGTGGACCCCCTGGTACGTTCATTGCACGTTTCTTTTGAATCCAGGGAGGCAATGGATTGTTCCCTGAAAGTGGAGTGTCTGTTCTGTTAAAATAAGGTATATTTCAGAATTCAGATATTACTGAGTTAGTGAGTTGCACTTGTTCCTTATAAGTGTTGAAATGAGTTTGTGAGCTTAGAAGAGGGGACTGGTAGCTTCCATTACAGGGTGAATGTTCTAACCGTTTAATAAGAAGTTTATTTAATGCGTGTTTGTGCTGGCACTTTAAAGTAAAATGGGCAAAACTCTAAACTTTATTATGGAGAAAAGGCATGTTTTGTGTTTTGGAGTGGTTACTGGTGACCATTGATATTCAACTGCACTGAGATTGATAAATTCATACTAAACTCAACCAGAAAATCATTTGTTCATATTAAATTTCATGCCTTAAAACTTTATTTGTGTTATATACATGATTTTTTTATGATTTGACTGGACTTCATTTTGAGACTTCGGGGAGACACTTGGATAGCTGTATAATTTGGCTAAAAGCATGTAGGTAATCTAGAATGTAATGTTGAAGATGAATTGTACTTGTGGTCAAGGAGTTTATGATCCCAGAAATGTAAAGTTTTAAGCCCCAGCAGTTTTTCAATCCTCAGAATTATTTTTTTAGCAATTTCAATGGTGAATTCTCATGAAGATTTTTTATGTTTGCAGCTCATTTTCTCTACCATAATCATGAAAATTAACTGAAATACTATGTAATTCTAAATGCTGTAAGTGTCTTTTCAGAATTGAGCCACATTTTTCCTCTTTATGAAGCTTTAATCTTGAATTATACAGCATTAAAGTGGGTAACCCAAAAATAGCCAAATTTGGCTTCTGCACAAAGGGGTTAAGGTCATGCCACTGCATCTTAATAGGATTTAAGCCCAGACTCTGACAAGGCTACTCCAAAATCTTCATTTTCTTTTTTTTAAACCATTCAGAGGTGGACTGGCTGGTGTGTTTCAGAATATTATCCTGCTGCATAACCAAAGTGCCTTTGAGCTCGAGATCATGAGATCATCAAGATGTATTTTGGCAAATGTGCGACAAGCCTTCGTGTTCTTTTTGGTCAGGAGTGGTTTTCGCCTTGGAACTGTCCCATGGATGCCATTTGCCCAGTCTTTATCTTATTGTTGAATCATGAGCACGGACTTTAACTGAAGCAAGTGAGGCCTGCAGTTCTTCAGATGCTGTTATGGGTTTTATTTTGTGGGTAGTTGATGCGCTCTTGGAGTAATTTTGGTAGGCCGGCCACTCCTGAGCAGGGTCACCACTGTTCCAAGTTTTCTCCATTTATGGATAATGTCTCTCACAGTGATTCGCCACAGTCCTTTAAAAATGGCTTTGCAACCCTATATAGAGTGATAGATGTCAATTTCTTTAGTTCTCATCTGTTCTTGAATTTCTTTAGTTCGCAGCATGGCATGTTGCTTTTTGAGGTCTTTTAGCCTACTTCACTTTGCCAAACAGGTTCTATTGAAGTGATTTCTTGATTCAGCAGGTCTGGCAGTAATTAGGCCTGGGTGTCGCTTGTGAAACTGGACTCAAAAAATATGGTTAATCACAGTTAATTCATGATTTAACAAGGGGGGGCAATTACTTTTTCACATAGGGCCAGGTAGATTTGGTTAGCTTTTTCCCCTTAATATGTAAATGAAATCATCATTTAAAAACTACATTTTGTATTTATTCGGGTTAGATTTTTCTTATATTAAAATTTGTTTGATCTGAAACATTTGAGTGTGAAAAATTGGCAAAAAAGTAAAAAATCAGAAAGAGGGAATATACTTTTTCACAGCACTGTATTGTGTTCATGTAAAAATATTTTAAAATTTAAAAAATGAAAATTAATTAAATTGTGAATTGAGGCATTCACTCATGACAGCAGCATGTACTGAGCACAAACTTTTAGACTCTTAGTCTGATATCTCGCCACATCATAGGTTTTCAACAGCTTTAATTTTGATATCTTACATTATTGAGCAATAATAGTTGTGTTTGGCGCTCTAAGGGTTAACTCACACATGGATTTTATTCACCAACTGTCATGAATATTACTGCTATCTGTGGAAACGGAAATCTGATTTTTTTTTTTTTTTTGCTAAAGCTGTCAAGTCCAATTGATGTTTGAGAGGAAGCAGATCACTCCAGTTTTCAGGGTTGGGTCTGAACAGAGATCTCCCCCATGCATGGTGTGGAAAAGAGTCATGGTGTACCAAGACTGGAAAAACAGCCAGAAGTGTTCTACTTCAAGCCAAGATGTTGATTTGCTTGACATGACTTTCTCAGCTGTCAAAATCCAACTTACACCATACCCCACCCACCCCCATTATGTGAAAAATGGATTATTCCGGATGCATTTAAATTGTTACGTCCAGCGATGAAAATGCTCCACTGAGGGTTCAAAGGGCTGGAAGAACCTAAAATGCTATCCTTCCATCCAGAAACCTGACAGGGAGGGCATTCAGTCGAGCAGGAGGGTTTCGCTGGTGCGGAAGTGTGGCAGACCAATGGAGGCCAGCGTACCACTTGCAGCTTAGAGTTTGTGGCAGCTGTGCAGCCTGTATTTGATTTTTTTTTTTTTCTCCTCTTTATGTGGGGAAAACTTTACACTGTTAACAGAGGTGAGTTTAGTGCCTCTTTTATCCAAAACACAAGTGCCCCCATGCACACATACAGCCCCATGGGATGCAGGGGGTAGGTATTGCAACGCAGGATTATTTTTAGGAAGTGCAGATCCAGTTTCTGAAACAGCTTAGTGAATGTGGACCAAAGTGCTCTATATGTTCCATGCAATCTGTCAAGATTCTATCAATAAATAGCTAAATAGAGAAGATTTACCTATCTGTGGGCAGTTAATACTGAAACACAACTGTCAGGGGGTGGTTTTTTTTTTTGCCATCGTCTGATCAGTAAAACATCACCTGATCTGAAAGAGTGAAATTAAGAATGATGAAAGCAGTAAGAAATTAATAATACTACAATTAGTCTTGTTGGGGTCAAACACATTTTCTGTGTATGGCATTGGTCGCATTTTAGGGGCGAAACCGGATAGTTTTAAGCTGAGGGGACTGCAGAGGTTTCTCCGACTCCCACGACGGGGCACTGTGGAGAAAAGTCTGTTCTGGGCGACGCAAGCCTCCTGTCAGTCGCATCATCTCTCTCCCCACGGGCCAGGGGCAGAGTCGATGTATTCGGCTAAACCTGGTTCTCTTCCCTTATCCTGGGACAGAGTGTAATTCACGAGCAAGCAGCTAGTAGCAACCGAGTAGCCACCCTATCCTGATGAGCTGATTAAACTGGTTATAAAGATGTAGTTTTTTGAATCCGGGAAGAAAATTATGGGTTACATATGCTGCACGGAAACACACAAAAGTGGCAGCACTTTGACGAGCTGCGGGGATTCGGTGAATAATTATGGTGATCCCAGACGGAGCCCAGATGGCCAGATCTCCAGAGATCTTGAAACCATCTCCCCTTGCTGTGAACGAAAAGCACTTGTAACCGCAGTCATGAGATGTGCCAGCTTCGACACCGTGCGGAGTCTTGGGAGTGCGCTCTGCACAAGTGTCCCTAAACTGACATCTAACTCCCCATGATTCTTCAATTCTTTTGTGCAATCTCAAGATGCATCTTCACTCTGCACTTCAGTGATCAGAAAATACTGTTTTCCTCACGGACTACAAGGGCATGCGGTTGGTTTGATAATTACTTAGTATCAGCTCTTAAGTGATAGCATATGCCCTTTCTGATCGGGGAGTACTGCTGGCTTAGCCTTCTACTCAAGCTCTAATTTATGAAAGAGGCAAATGTCCTTTTGTCACTCTTACACAAAAAATCACAAAGTAAACTGGGTCAGCTAAATTAATGTTGTATTTAGCAGGAGGCTCATTGGTCTGAGTGTGTGCGCACTGTAAAGGCTGTGTCGTTCCCCCGGCGACCTGGGTTCGATCCCAGCTCGGGTCATTTGCCGCATGTCTTCCCCCATTCTTCTCCCCAACCTTCCTGTCGCTCTACACTGTATGTCTATCAAAATAAAGAAAAAAATGTTGCATCTAGCAAAGTGAAAATTGGAGTATGGGCCTTATTTGGTCTTTGCAGCACACTTGCTTTGCTGGTCAGGAGACTTATGACTGAAATGAGAGATGTAACCTCAAAAAACTTTGAGAATATTGAGGGACACTCACATACACTCTAGGATTACTTTCGAAATGTTTCCTGTATCACTTCAAATAAGTTACTGTAAGGTAACAGAAAAGGTGTTTGGCATGATGCGCACATGCTTCACATATGTACCTCGCTGGTTATAGTTTGGTAATGCCTCGGTCACACCTTTGCGTATTTGGCTTGCGTATTGCTGCGTATTGCCCGAACGCAGACATAGGCAGTCATAGCCAATAAAGCGCAATGAAATGTGCTCACTACGTACTCAATACGCAGACTAGCGCATAGGCCCGCGTTAGTCGCTCGCTAATTAAAAATTTTTCTAAACTATCGCAAGCAATCGCAAAGTCAAATCGCCCATGAGCGGATACGAGTGGCAATCAGTGAATGCGAGCAACAGCGAGTAGCTTAGCGCAGGTATATGCAATCATCCGCACCTCTTTTTTGGACGTGTCAGACGGTAGGGTGCCACACGGGTTGGAAATCAGTTGAACAAGAAGATTCAACATGATGAACAAGAACGAGTACGACGTCAGTCGAGCCGCCTAGGTCTCCATCGCCCCCGCTGGCCCGGAGTCACCTGCATTAGCTGAACAAGAGGAGACGAACGCACCCATCAACTTCGAGGGAAGCTTTGTCGATGCAGCTCAAGCAGCAATTTCCCTTGCTCATAATCACCATTCGCTTCTTCTACTTCCAGCTGAACCAAAAGCTTAAGCTTTTACAAGGGAGAGCTCTACTGCAGGGCCATAGTTATTAGCAGATTTATTTTTCTTGTGGATGTGGGCACATCAGAAGCTGCCTGGTCCCGGAAAATGACTAGTATTTATACACCGCCGCAGCCCAAGCGAGCTGGCACGCAGCAGTACGAGCCACAGACGAGATAAAGTGAGGGAACAGGAACACGCAGCGAGACGCAACGAGAACTGGCGCGAGCGGCTAGCGAGCAGCAAACGAACAAACAAGGAGCTACATGCTCAACATGGCGAGCAAACTGCGCATTGAATCGGGCTGCTATGAGCTGTAGCGTGGTAATGGGCAACCGTAAAAAACCGTAGTGTACGAGCGGCATACAAGCTACCCTTGAGCTAGATATGCAATTGTGTGACTGCTACCTTCAAATTTAGTCGCCTATTACTGGGTACGGCGGCGTATTGATGTACCTCGGATAGCGCAGCAATACGCGGCAATATACACAAAGGTGTGACCGAGGCATCAGCAAAGAACTGTGGTGCAGTGCCAAGAATATAATGACAATGATACAAAATGGCGACTGCTTTTTAAATAAATTTGCCTCTATATTTTGCCTTTTTTTTTTTTTTTTATTGGGCGGGGTGAAGATCCTGTGCGTGGTAATTATCTGAGCAAGAACAATATTGGTAAGATTCTGAATGTTTCTTTTTGCTTTTTAAGGAAACTAGAGAGCAGGAAACAATGAATTCAATCAACAGGACATGAGTAAGACAATGAATCGACAGAACACTATGTAGTCAATCTAATGAACACACAGCGAACCTGTCTACATTCTACTTGTCCAGTGAATGATCTTTTGACTTTTCCTGGTGGTAAATTCTTGTCCTAAATGACCGTCGTTATCTCATAAAATTTAATGTTTATTTGCGGAGATCTTTTTTTTTTTTTTCATTACAAAGATCCGTTTGCAATGTCTTATAAATTTGTATGTCGTCTATGCTACAAGCAGTCAACAGGATGTCATTTTCTTTATGAAATCAAAAACCTTCAGCTTGTAGGTAACACTTTTGGACACAAAAACCACACTGCGAAACAGCGTAAATAGGATGGTGAACCTCTTAAAGGCATTTGAGTAATATTGAAAACAAAACTGAAATATTTGGTTCACTTATTCAATTTGAGTTGCCTAATTACAACTTGTTTGTTTAGGGCAAAGCATGGTTTTTCCCACAGCATACAGCAACTGCCTCTTGTCTATGCCTTGCAAACTGTGGTCACTCACTCACTCACTCACTCACTCACTCACTCACTCACCCATAGATTTTCCATGAAATAGTGAATTGACAGTCAATATCTACTTAGCACCATGCAGTAATTGTGATTCAAAGTAACCACATCCACACCCTGGAAAATCTTACGTTTGACACACTTTTTTTCAATGACCCAATCCCTTTTTTCAGGAGTTGCTAATCCTTTTCCTCATGAAGAATCCATCACACTCACACAAACAATCTCCCTGGACTTCGAATCTCACTCCACAGATGGCTGTTACACAGCTGACATCAATGCACTGATTAGTCTAACATACTGTGTACTGCAAACACACTCTGGCCAATCCCCTGGCTCCTACTGTTGTAGGCATTAAATCAAGAGACCTATAATAGGAAATGCAGCTCCGTAACCTGTCTGGACCTGCTCTATCAGTCTCAAAAGTTGAATCGCGACCTGAGCTTTATTAACTATAGAAAACACACAACACCAGCTATACCCCATACCCCACAAAAGTAAACTCTACTCCTCCTGAGCCCACAGAAAATGGGCCACCCTAAGAATGAATGGAGAAACTCCGGATTAGTTTTGGGAGGAAACAAAGTTATTGTGTTTGTATGTATGTGTTTGTATATGTACTATTATGCATTTACTACGTGTGTGTGGATGCACTGTAATTTCTTCAAAACTGGACTTGAAACGAACAACTCATTAATGTCAACGCATCAAGTATAAATAGACATTTTATGACACCTTATGATTTTGCAATGAAGGTCGTTAAAGCTGGGCACTTTTTACTTGATCTGCAAGAGGTTTAATTTTTACACGATTCCATTGAAACTAATTGGCGAATCAAATTTTTTTGACATCAGCTACTTTACAGGAACATACAGCAAACAATAATAAAAAGTGAAAAAAGTATGTGTCACTAAATGTCAATATTTACTTGATGCATCATAAGTGACCTCAAAATCTGCTGGCAGTAAACAGGAAGAAAAGCTCGATAACCCGAGGAGCACCAGAAATGTAGACGTTTTGTGCGTGTTTATAACAAATGAACTTGGAAAACAGCGTGCCAGCAGACTATTACAGTCTAATGCAAAAATATGACATTACAGGAACTACTTTAAATTGGAAATGGATGGGCGGAGAGGACCCACTGGGCAGAACCAAAACCGCAACTTCATTACATTTCAAAATGTAGAAATCTGCGGCCCGAAAACTAGGCTGAAAAGCTGAGAGAGCGGGCGGTGATTTTTAAAGAGCCTGCTTGCTGGGCTGCCCATCGCCGCCATCGCATGGGATGTGCTTGCAGTTTTTTGCATAATTTTATCCTGGCATGGGGCAGGACACTCGAGACGGCAGCAATTTGGCTAAATTATACAAACTGTCCGCTCCGCTCTCAGTCAGCTCACTCAACCAGACGACAGACGTGAGCAGCAACCTGCAAAACTCGCATAACAGATTTACTGAATGCTGCATTAAGATTTTTTCCAGAAGAACTGCAGGATTGGTGACATGCATAGAGAGAGAGAGAGAGAGAGTGGAACAGGACAAGGAAGGAATTGAAAGCACATGCATTCTGAACTGAGATTTGATACCTTTTGTGGGGGGGGGGGGGTTGTACAATCCTTGGTGGTTGAGCTGGTTAAGTAGAATGATATCCGATTCCTCCTATGATTGAACTGTTTCTGGGGGAACATACTGCTTTTCGATCTGTGATTGGGCTGGTTCAGGAAAAAATGTATTTTTCTCACTGTGCACATTTATACAATTTGTTTATTTGTTGTTTGACGTTTCACTCCCACTTTCACAAGTAAACAAGAAAGATCATGACAAACGGGCGAGGTGAGTCGAGTGTTTTCCGTCCAAATAAAAGTGTGATTGTGTGGGTTGAAAAGTATCACACGTGTTCATGATGTAACGGATAGCATTATTCCAGGGATGCAAAACTGACAGATTTTTTTCCTGTCGTTTTTGGCAGACAAAAATGACATTAAACACAGTAATTTTGTCATAATTACCCAAAATCAAAAGGCAAAAACAGAGACATGCGCGCAAAATCCAGCTAGGACGTGATACGACCCTGGATATCTTTGCTGCCTCTAGTGGTGGGGGTTCACATCTGTCTCGTGTTTGCTTAATTGCAGCATTGCTGGAATCTGGCAGGACCCTTCAAAAGAGGTTTGTTCAAAGGGGGCTGATGTGACAGCCAGCAACTGCCTGACGATCCATCCTGCTGTCATTGCAGTTTTCCACTAATTATTTGTCTGTTAATGTGCTTTTCCTAAATAAATCATTTATTTCAATAACCACGTTGTCTCCCCATTTTATGTTGCGATCAGTCAGTGGGATGGTCGTCACACATGGCGCTGAGCCTGGGAGTTCACATTTCCCCGGCTGCTCGGCAGTCTGGAATACTAAACACTTCCGCTCGGCTCAGTCCCTGCTCTTGGGATGCTACAGCTTTTTTTTCTTCCTTTTTTTTTTTAAACAGCAGTCCGGTCAAGCTGCTCCATTCCACCAACCAAAACAAAACAAAGCAATGAGCCTCGGTACTGCTCAAAGAAAATTCTTTTTTTTTTCTAACTTGCAGCTGTTGCATCTGCTTTGAAATTAAGTTTTTTTTTTTCAGTTTTTTAGTCCAATGGTGCCCGATGGGATAATTTGACTATTTCTTTTGTGTTGTCATATTCATGTTCATAATTACAATTTCTTACATCTATCAATTTGAAAATGGTGATGTGACCTTATAAAGTCTCTGTAATATATCATGTGGCAACGT
Source organism: Gymnothorax reevesii (assembly GCA_029721435.1). NCBI lineage: Eukaryota > Metazoa > Chordata > Actinopteri > Anguilliformes > Muraenidae > Gymnothorax > Gymnothorax reevesii. The sequence goes on from CM056579.1 coordinate 109,524,788, forward strand.
TTACACATTGATATTATTACTCATTGCAATGGAAAGTATGACCAATATAGTTGATATCATGACCGTTGACCTAGTAAGAGCCAATTTTTTGCAAAAATTTACAAAGTTCTTCTTAATTACCAATCTTTAGCTCTTGGACTACAGCACCATTGGTCCCATTTTTTAATTACCCTGTACCTAATCCTGTAAAGAATATAAATAACCTTTGTTATCTAAACCATCCAACTAGCCCTCCACCTTGTTTAAATTTGATAACTCGGAACAATAACCCCTGTGAAACAGATTCCCTTGTAGGCAACATATTACAGGTGAAAATCATTGATTAAAAGTACCTTTCCCTCAGTCAGGTAGATATATTCTGAAGCAATTCCAGTCATGACCTTTATCATAAGGAGAGAAGCAGAAAAAATAAACTCACTCCTGGCACAGGGCTCATGCCCAGGCGTCTGTTATTTTAATTGAAAGACTGGTCTAAGATTTTACCCTTGTTAGAATCTGTACATCAACTGTGCGCAGATTGCTAACTGATAGGGAATAGAGACATGAAATTACATAACAAACAAACTGTCAAATTTCAACGGATTATTCTGACCAGACATTTATATCATCCAAGCACGACCATAAATAGACTGCTAATTATCATTTACTAACTGTGCATCTGGCAACCACAGGCAATCAAGATGAAAATCAGCCAGTAAAAGAACGATTCTGCCTCTATGGGTGCCAGTTATCAACTTGCTAACAGGCTGAAAGTGACTCACACAATGAGCCATTGTTTTCTTGCTAACTTTGCCTCAATGACGTGCCAACTTATTTTTGAACTGTAGCACAAATCCAGGTTTTAGAACCAATGCCATGTAAAACATAAATGGCAGCAAAAGTCATGTTATCATTTCTACTCTTAGTCCGGCAGTGAACAGGTTCAACTTTAGGCCCCAAGTGAAGGGATATAGATCAGCTACTCCTGTGGGCTTTTGCTGAAACTGATTAAAACCAAACATACCTGCTGCCAGGCTGTTACTCCCCTTTAAATCGAGTCAACATCAGCCGATTATAGACTGAACAAAAATACCTGCATGATGCCATTCCATAAACAGACCACCTGCCCGCAGGAGCGTGCCTTCTTCTTAGAATGAGCGGGTGGTCTTTGGCCAGCAAGAGGAATGTGCTCGCGTATATCGCCCGGGATTTCCTGGAGCCGCATGAGATCACTGTGCCAGCGGACTCCCCTGACGTGCAACAATGGGGCCATGTGTTAGTCCTGAATCGCCATTGGGGGGAGAGTATTTTTACACTCGGTAGAAAATAGTACTAATAAACCTACTAACACACACAAACACACACACACACGCACACACACACACATTTTTCATGTGGTGCACAAACAAGGACTAAGTAACACCTGATTTATTCAGAGCCTGCTCTGGCCTAAATAGTACAGTGTGCTAGCTTGCTGCGAGCACATGTACTGCGTAATGAGTAACTGGAAGTCCTCCATAGGTTTTTTTTTTTTTGTTTGATCCAATAACCTGGATTTGCTAAATAAAACATTTCAGCCAAGAAGTAGAACTAATTAGTTCAATCGGCAGGCTCAGTTCCTGAGTGGAAATAAAAAAAGGCAGGAATTTTATATTCTAACTAATATATATATATATCTGACTGCATACGTTGCTTTGATTTATTGAGCATGACAAGTGAGGCCTAGTGTCTAATGGGACTGTAAACTTTATGTGGTGTCACTCCTAATGTGAGCGGCATTGCATAGTATGTGCATTTTTCATCTCATTCTTTATTATTATCTTTATTCCCTTTATCGCCAAATAGATTCTGAGTTGTAGAAAAATGAGGCTTGTTTGGGTAAAAGCCAGTGCACCACATAACTAATATTGGTGACAGATCTACAAGTAGTACTGCCAGTGTACTGCCAAAAGTCTCCACCCCAAATAAAGTGCTTCCTATTCTTGGAACACTCTGACTATAGGCATAATCATGGTCTTATTTGAAAGGAGATACTCAGTAGATCGCTCCCCAATAGTCAGAATTACTAATATTGTAATCCAAAATGAATAGCGACACTGGAAATTTATACTGGAAAAATTTGATTTTGCAAATATTCGGAATGGAAGATCACGAGGATAAACAACAAACACTTTTTTTGCATCTGGTTTTGCTCATATTGGCACCTTTTAGTAAACGTGGGCAAAATGAGATGAGAAATGTTCTATATGTAGTGAAAGCCCAGCAGCTGGCACAGTTTCTTCTGACAGTAACACAAGAGAAATATGCTATGTGAACTGTTCTGTGGGTGGTCACAGCCCAGCAGCTAACACAATTGCTCTTGAAGGCAATACGAGCAAAATATGCTATGTGAGGTGTTTTGTGTTGTGACAGTCCATTGGCTGACCATTTCTTTCAATGCCAATACAGCAGAATTATACTGTATAATGACACTGTAAGCCATGGGTCCTCAATCTTTCCCAGACAGGGCCAGTGTGGGTGCAGGGTTTCGTTGAAACCAAGCAATTACACACCTGATACTACTAATCAACCCCTGGACTCTTTGTTAATAAGCTTGAATAGTAGCATCAGGTGTGTACCTGCTTGAATGCAATGAAAGCCTGCACCCACATCAGCCCTTTCTGGGAAAGATTGGGGACCCCTGCTGTAAGCCATACAAATGAACACACCAACCTCTCATATGTAGGCTGCTGTCTAGTGTGTTTACAGATACTTGTGTTGGCGCCTCTCATCAGCCTAAGTAACAAGTCAGCGTACAAACTCGTCAGTGCACCCTCTAATGGTGCAAACAAGCATTGCACCATGAATGCTTGTTTTAACAAGGTATACCATTCAATCAGAAAGGGACAGAGGGCTCTCGCAGGTCATACTCCTTGCATCTGGGGAAAAACAAACAAACATGCAACCTCATCCAGAGTAATCACCCATGAAGATTCTCCTGGTGGGGGATCAAGGGGTATGAGGCTCCAAATAGTTCAAGCACTATGAGCTGGCAGAAGTGAATTTAGCCCAGTCCTATGAAGTGGACACCCACCTGATTGGCTACAATATTCCTATAATTGTAATCTGGCTAAGATTCTACACTTCATGAATAAGTCACTTAAGCAAAGCATTTGCATTGTGCATTTTCCTTTTTCCTTCACATGTGGAGGAGGAGGTAGAGGCTGGAATCCTGCTGACCTGGAAGCCTGCTAATGTGCACTGAGGAGCAGGTTAACGTGCCTCTCCATCTAACTGCCTCCAGGGTCACGGTAGAACCCAAATACACAGTTAGGAAACTCCTTTCTAGACTTTTTTTCTTACAAGGCTTCATCCCACAAGCACAAGAACTTCCTCCTCGTTCATTTGATGAATCACCCTGGTTCAGTTTGAACAGGAAGCAGGGCTCCTCAGACAGTCTTTATTTCCCCCCCTCTCAGGGCCGCATGATGAGGAGCAATGGGTGATTTGTACAACAAGTGGCTTGGAGTGACTGAATTACAGCCAGTAAAGTCCTGTCGCTCAAATAACCCAGAGACCTTTGGGGGTCGCATTATTCACAATGCTCATTTTCTTAGACACCCCCATCCAGAGCGATTTACAGCAGCTTATGGAATTACTTGCTGTGCATTTATACAGCTGGAGATTTTTTGCCAGTGCAATTCAGGCTGAGTTCCTTACTCCGCGGGGCAATAGCTGGACCCCACTTGGGACGTGAACTTGCAACCTCTTGAGCTGCATAAGAATTCCCCAGACTTTCATGTTGGGCTTTTGCCCCAGTGTGACCTTTTGAATAGGTTAAATTGAATTCTTGCAGTGCAAAAGACTGTTTGGACTCAATGATCAGATGGTAGATCAATGATTTTGACACCAGGCTATGCTTACCCCATGAGGTGCTTTAGTTACTGCAGGATGTACTTCAGAAATTTCTGAGAATATAGTTTTTATTTTTATTTCTACTTTTATGAATAGTTCTAAAATAATCGTGCAATGGATACAATTCATTAAGAGGTATGTTTGTAGTAATAAGAAGTTCCATCTGCACTTCAACAATTTTCAGAACTTTTAATGCTACATAATAAAACAGAACTCTTTTTTTTTTCAAAAAGAAATTTGCATATCACTTTCACACCATTGAATGTTGACCAGCAATAATAAACAATGAAACTTTCACACCAGCAAGTAAAATGTTCAGTCTGAAAGAAAAAAAAAAGGTGAAATGGATGAGTGTTTACAATGTAAAACTGAACCAAGAGGAAAAAAGGAGAATCTGAAAGAAAAGACAGACTGAAGCTCCAAAATTTCAGCAGTTTCAGGAGGAAATTGTCAAATGGAATTTTTGACTGACCATAGTAATGCGCTTATTTTGCAAAAAGAAATTAGCCAACCTTTTGCATGAAGCCAATTCACCAACAAACATGTCTTGGCTCAAAATATATGAATCATGTCGCTCAGCCAGCCATAAGCCAATTGTAGCACGAAAATACGTGCTCACCTCAAGTGATTTTCATGCTTAAACTGCCAAATAACATGCCCCACATGGTATGTCACCCAACTAAGTTATGTTTGTGTTCGTGATGATGGTACTGCAGTGTGGGCTTGGAAATAAAATATTTATAATAGTTGCACTTATGGGTTGCTTTCTGGAGTTCAGACCACAGAATTTGCAAGTGTCCAAAACAATGTCAGCCAATGAACTCTGATCTTTGCTTGGCTGCTCAAGCCAAAGCAAACTGGTCACCTCAGCCAATCAACAGACTGCTTGGGTTTAGGAAGCACTGTCTTAGAATAAGAGGAACTGAAGTTAAACTATTGCCAAATTCAGTTTGGTCTTATTTACAATGATTGTGAGAGGTGCACATAACTTTGACAACTATGGTATTACAACAGGGGAAAAAAATAAAAGATTGCTTCATCAAAAAGGCAGAAACATGAGAACAAATATATTACACTTGAAATATGTCTTCGTGTTTCAACATCACGTGGGGATTATTCTTTTTTTTTTTTTCCTCAGTTCAATAATTGATTGAAATATATGCCAATAATTCTACTCCTGGCCGTATATGAGTAAACAAAAGTTTAATATATATATACATTTTTTTTGTTTCCCATTTAGGAAAAATATTTGTTTGAGTTTGCAACGTGGTGATACCATAGGAATTCAATGAGCAGAATTTAAGAATAATCATACTCAAAGAATGATGTTGTAATATAAAATGTAAATTAACAACAGTTTTTAGGGGGAATTTTTCCTTATTTGGCAGTAATACAGTGTAGAGAGACAGGAGGGTTGGGGAGAGGACATGCAGCAGATGACCTGAGCCAGAATGGAGCCCAGGTCACTGCGGGAGGGACACAGCCTTTATGGTGCGCGCGCTTAGACCAATGAGCCACCGGGGCGCCCCAATTATTGACAATTTTAAGCTTTATTTTCAGTTGTGCTCCAGAGCACTGACTGGTGCAGCTGGTATGGTGAGAGGGCAACATTTTTTTGGCGTAACAGGTTTGACGCTTGGGAGAGTATGTGTCAGGTGGTTTTGCGGGTGGTTGGAAATTTGTGGGGCAAAGCAGTAAAATCACTGCACCATTACGACTCTGTGGCGTCCCATCATCTCTAGCATTGCTCCCAAAGTAAAAAAATAAATAAACTTGGGTTACAAAAAAAAACATGAAATATTTACTTTGCACTGACAGTACATGTGACTTCAAAATGTCTCCCTCCTGAGCCATACGTTATAAAGCAATTGAAAGGTTAATGATCTATGGCTTTGTGCTCTAAACTCAGGTTCTCGTTGGCTTCCGTGTGTTTGCAACAGGGGGACGCGGTATAAAACTGAACAGTGATACGCTCAGTGTCCTGGCTGGATCACCCTTTATGTTATGCACATGAAGCGTGGCCTCACCAGTCTCCTTGCTGCGTTTCCATACCACTACGCATCATATACGCTTTTGATGTAAAAATATATCGTGCCTGCACTTAATTGCAGTCAGCAGATCTCAGATGACGCAGTCTTTGCGTAATTTGAGAGCGCTGCCTGTATAAGCTGTACCAATACACAGAGTATCTCTGAAGTTTAACGTATCCATGTGTTTGAGTGCAGGCATGTTTGCGGGATCACTGACAATCACTGATGCAATGCGTGGATTTTTATTTTTTTCCGCCTCCTTCACTTGCTGCCCCCACCCCCCCCCAGATGGGTAACATCTCCCAAGATGGATGGTGCCTTAGGCGACCACCCTGCTAGTCCATGTCTGCAAACAACTGCGTCTGACTGAGTAAAGATGTTGTCATGGGGGTTATATCCAACAAAGTGACAATTTTCTGATGACATCATATGTATAGCGAAGGAAAAAAGACACAAGACTGAAAAATATACTTTCAGGTTGACTGGTGTTCTCCCGTTTCAGTTTCTTTCATGTACTGTATGTTTGGCTGATATGTCACAGTTCCCGAGTCACAGAGGCATTTCAGACAGGATTTTCTACTTCGGCCGAAAGATCCAGGCACCCTATATGCGGTAGGACCGGGGCAGGGACATCACAGTGAGGGGAAAAGTGAATCTGACAATCTAGCGCTGATACACCGTGTAGTTGCGACTGACAAAGGACCGAGGGGTAAAAAAAGCGGAGACACAAACTCAAATATTTGTATAAACAAAAATAATAGTAATAATCTTTTTTTCCATCAGACCATTTGAGATATTTCTGCGACTGATTTAAAAAAAAAAATGTAATTCATTTATTGTTCCTTTCTTCGCCCCTCATCTTGTCTCCTCTTTAGCTTTGCATGTCCGCAAATAAGTTCCTGGTTTTTGTCTTTCCCTTGCTAGACTTATCTCCCATATTCGGTGTTAAACTCTCACTCTCAAAATATTCATTCGGGATTCCATTCCCCGTATTGAGTCTGGTCCTGGCAAGTTCCTCTTCCTCCTGTATCTCCTTCATTCTTGTCCAAGCACACACCTCTGCCCAGTTTGCTTCATCTCTCCGACCGGACGGACCCCATGGCTCCAGACCTGGGACTAGTCCCTCCTACTTCACCTAAGCCTGACATTCTGTGTTCCTATTTGTCGCCATCAGACCTTGGACCGTCTCTCTAACCACTTCACCTGAGCACTTCCTTGTGTTTATTACAGATGCCCTTTCGGACTCCGTCTGAGGTCTACGTTCGTCCTGTTTTCTGATTCGTTACAGCCTGTCCTTTTACAGATGGCACGTTAGGTCCCTCAACAAATTGCAATGCTTTAACTGCATGTAATTTCATTAAACCGAACAAGACACATAAGATAAATGATGACTCCATCATTAAACACAGTGTCACACACGTCAGCAGAAACAGAAGCTGAAAAATAATTTTCTGCATCGTGGAGCTGAAAGGAATGGTGAGAGAGACTTTGCTTGTGTGAATGTGACGGTGCGTTCAGGAACCACTCGCGAGAGCAGGAAGTCCAAAAATCGTATCCCTTTGGGAACAGGGTCAGGACCAGAAGACACAAGAACTGCCAAGCAAAAAACGAAATCCAAAAAACATAGTCGACTACACAGGCTGGGGTCAAATCCAGTAAATCAGAAGTACGACGGTACATAGACAGCAGGCCAAAATCGTTGTCGAAATACAAAGCAGAGGGTCATGCACGGGGCATCCAAAAACAGTAGACGTGGTTGGACAGAATATATAGGTCAAAAATCCAAAGAGACAAAAACAAGAACAGAAGGGCTTTGGCAAAATCGAGGTCGGACAAAACAGTCATGAAGAAACAATCAATTGGCATACAAGAGGCTCTGCACAAAGGAATACTGATCAATGTTCTGACAAGGCTAGAACAGCAGTGAGGACTCTGAATAGACAGAAGGGAAGTCACATGCTATGCAGGGAACAGGTGAATTGGATAAGAACTAATTACAGAGGTAAGCACACATGGGGAGGTGCTAAACTACAAACAATGGGCAAAAAACCAAAACGGGGACAGGATCAAAGCAGACAGCCTATGACAGATAAACAGCCCCAGTCAAGGAGTTCTACATGCACAGACAAAGACTGCAGGAAAGCAATTAAGCACGTGCGAGAGATCTCACGGAAACGCTGGGAGAGGCAGGGAAAGCAAAGCAAGGGGCGGAGACGAGAACAGGGCGATCGCTGAGATTGAATTAGTAAGAACTGGTAGAGGTGTAGCTTTACAAATTAACCAATGCGCTCATTATTAAGTTAGTAATATATACATGGATTAGTTGAGTTAGTAGACTATCATACAAAATGCATGTTGGTTAGTATTATGTTAGTAAATGTTAGTATTATTAGTAATCTAGAAAAGCCAGGCGAAGGGAGTAAACGAGAACTGAAGTAATAATATGAAACACCAGAAACCATTGAAATCACCCAGAGCAGGTGAGCACACAGACTGGGGAGACGAGTGCAATGGAACTTAAAATGGCAGGAACTGAAAACAGGAGTATACAATAACCAAAAAGAATAAAGAAAAGACATAACCATGAACATAAAGCCTGACATGAAACACAGAACCATGACAGTGAAGAAATGACGCATAGGAACATAACGCACGTGCAGGTGATCTGAAAAAAGTAAACAAGTTATTGGTGTAATAACGACACGAGACAAACATAGGAGAAAGAGAAAGAGAGTGAGAGAGAGAGAGAGACTCCAGCAACTGGGTAGCTAATTCTGCAGCGACACCATTACAGTGAGTTGATGGTCTGGGACTATATCGAAAAGGAGCTGCTAACTTTCACATCCACTTTCATGTTCCCCCAGTTTGGTGAAAAGCATTTTAAACCCTTGAGGTACACTCTCAGGGCGCTGCCACACAGACAGTGTGGGGTCAAGGCAGAGTCATCCAGTGAAAGCATGAGAGGCGATGATGTAATCTGTGCCTTCGCCTTTGAAATATTCTGCTTTTGTACAAACAGTGCCACAGCCAGCAAAATCAGCTCACGAGGAGACTGTAGAAAAAGAAAAATCATTGAGCGTACTTACTTTTCATGGGGGAAAAGGAGCTTACCTCTAATTATGCCCCCGCCCTCCAAAGAGGAAAGGGGGGATTATGTCGACACCATGTCCGTCCTTCGTCCGTCGTCCGTGAACTTTCCTTTTCCGTGGGATAACTATAGAATCCCTCGTCCGATTGATGCCATTTCTTAATGGCGTATTGGGAGTGGCTAGAGGAAGGTTCCTTTCGAAAACCAGCGTCGTGCCATATCTAATATGGCCGCCACAGCAGCCATCTCAATATGCCCTTGATCAACATACAGGCGGGGGCATCTGCCACGCTCTGCGTTGCTCTTATTTTTATGTTACTGTGACCATTGAGTTGTATTGAATCTGATGACTCAACTCCCTATACCAGGGGTAGGGAACCTTCTCCAGAAAGAGCCACTGTGGGTGCAGCTTTCAGACCAGCCAAGCTGCTACACACCTGATTCCACTAATCAAGGCCCTTAACAAACATTCCAGAGGTTGATTAGTAGAATCAGGTGTGTAGCAGCCTGGTTGGTGTGAAAGCTGCACCCACAGTGGCTCTTTCTGGAGAAGGTTTCCTCCCCCTGACCAAGACCAACACATTCTCACCCAGACTTGTCATGTAGTGATGGTACATGACCAAGCATGGATATATACGACAGAAAAGGAGGCTTTTGGTGTCCTTATTTGAGGTTTAGGGTTAGGTTCGGGTTAAGGGTTAAGGGGTGGGGCTAATTTTAAACTGGCGTGAAATACTGGAGGTCACAGCACTGCACTGAAGGCAGCAACGCCCCTGAACAAGACTAGGGAGTGACCTAAGAAAAATTTAAGCCTGGTTTTGGCCATTTGGTTGAATCTGGATCTTCTCGGTTCCAGCAGCAAACAGCTGCCCAGCTGGCCAGTGCACTACCCTGGGACAGAGGGAGGGTTTTCTGGAGGTTTTTGGGCAGCTGGGATATTTTTTTCACCCTTCCAAATTATGCCGCTGACTCCCTCCTCACACAGGAGATGAGACGTCCTCCTTCTGTGCACATCTGTTCAGAAAACACTGGAGGATTGCGGAAAAAAAAAGTAAAGCCAGAACTTCATGTACAGTGGTGGAAAATGTGCACTTCTGTGCTCTCCCCATAACTGACAGGGGAGGCTGCGGACGAAAGCATGAAAGCTTGGTAATATGCAAAAAGCATATAGAGTATGTATTTATTAGATTTTTTTGATCCCAATTTTGAAAAGTTGGCACATTATGGAAAATGCAAAAAAACACCAAAAAAAGACAGATGAGAAAGTCCATTCATCCACTGCTATTTTGACAAAAGAATAAGAACACAATATTTACGGTTCCAACAGGTGAGATTAATTGTTTATGGAAGATATATACAATATGATGACTGCAACAACAGTCTAAAAAAAAGTCGGCACAGGCAAATGTTTACTGTACTGCTGTGTGCCCCAAGATTCAAAGCCTGTTAGAATCCGTCCTATATGCACAGTAAAGGGTGAAATACCGAAAATCCTATCGATTCGGTTTAAAGGAAAATTCTTCTCAGTTATGAATTATAAACTAATGTATCTGATGGCAAATTAGAGCAAATTGTGGTTACTATAACACAAAAATAGCGCATCGCTTGTTTCACATTGCTTTATTATTGTCGCATTTATTTTTGTCCCAATCATTTCTAGTCATAAATTTCCCCAGCACCAACTTTTCTGCAGTCATAAGATGCGATGGAAGTGTAATTTACAATAAACAACTGAATTTACAAGTTAAAAAAAAAAAATCTAAAAGTATTTTTGTAGCGTTTTCAGTATAGAAGAGGATGACTGAACTTTTCAAATTTCATTGGCATCTTCCATAATTTGGCTGCTTTTTCAGAACTGGGGTAGCATTTATTTACTGATCTATTCATTTATGTGTTGACTGATTGATTACTTGTTTGATTGAGATAAATGGAATAACATTTTTTTTGTGAATGAGGAGTGATTGTACAGAGCTCCAGATGAAACCGTTCACTTTCCTGCACCTCTCCTGCAGGTTTGCCTAAAGGAAAGTCTGACATCACTCCCCTGTGAAGATCACCGGCTTTACTTGTGGCCCCCTCTCATTTGATGCTTCCCTGGTGGGTTTCTAGGCAGCCTTCAAACACTGGGAGCTTCCGGAAGCTTCCGCTTTATGCATCCCGCAGTGCACATTACGGCATCTCTCGCCAGCGGTCGCCGGCACCACTGCGGAGATTTCCAGAATGTGTGAGGAAGGCGCCATCACTCAAAACCCTCCGCACAGGAAAGGGGCTGTCACTTACCGATGCCCAGCAGAGGAGCTTATCACCAGTGGGACAATCAAAGAAACACCATCAGTCATTTAACTGCTAGTATTAACCCTCTGAACACATTCTCTAACTCTCCCGCTCTCGCCCCCCTCTCCCCACCTGCCTCTCCCCTCTTCTCATTCTGTGAAGGGTTGTTGGTCACAATGCCAGAGATTTTCTTTTCCTGCCATAAAATATTGGAGTGTTAGGCGGATGGAGAAATGATTGTCTCAAAATTATTGACGAATGCATGTATCGCGATCCACAAATAAGAGATCGTCCTCAAATGTCTCATCGGTTTGCAAATTCTTGAATGTGTATTCGTGGATCTAGTGATATAGGCAATGAGTGACACAAGTTTGTGAGTTTCCTGAATTACTTTCTTAAGGTAGCGACTGGTGACTTTCCTGTTGCATGTGTAAAATCTGCAAATACATAGATTAGTCCACTCAATCAACTGCGTGTTCATCTTTGGTTTTAGTTTCAACTTGTTTTTGGTTAGGGTTTCGCCTCGTTCTTGTAGTTTTTAAATTGAATTTGAAATTGTGAAATGAAGTATAAAATATGGTTTCAGAGGACATTGATGATTTCACAAAAAGCAGTCGATTAGCAGTGTAGTTTTCACTAAATGTATTTCAAAAAGGAGAAAGTGAATTCTGACAAAGATTTCCCCTTTAAGACCCGCCATTTTTAAATTTGTCTTTTTTGATGTTCCCAAATGAAACGTTTACAACAGACAAATTGTAGAACCAAAATGGATGGACCTCATTTGAAAAGCAACATCCCCTAGTTTCTTCAAAAATTCTCATTTTGCACATGGCTTAAACACAAGTAAAAAAAAGTAATCTTTTTCTTATATTTGGTTGCATACCATTTGCATCATTTGCATGAAGTGAATGCTTGTAGTCTGTTGCACATAGGGATTACCTGAACCTGGATATCTTCTCTGGAGATGCTCTGCTAGGTCTTTACCGATGCTATCTTCAGTTCCTGGTTGTTTTGGGACATGCTATCATCGAATCAGGAGGAGGATGCCATGGCACATGATTCCTCTGACTTTCATGATGACTTGCCCTCGTTGCTTTACGCGACGCAATCACACCAGCAATTACACACTGCCTATGCCATCGGAGGATCACATGGTCAGCAAACAGTCTGGCTTTCACAGTTACATGGAAGCCAAAGGCACGGTCTTCTTCCCTGCATGACTTTGCGATGTCCCTCGTGGATGAAATTACTCCTTTCTCCAAAGTAGGGCATGAAAACCTGGCTACTGGAAATGCCAGCGGCGAAAGACACCTGGTCTTCATGCTGTTTGGCATGCCATATCCACTTCACAGGAATGTCTTTAAAAATCATGAGACATTGAGTTTCAATGACATTGAAACATCTGGCCAAATATGTAATATGGGAGCAATATCAACATTCTACATACAGGATGTTTATTCAGAGTTGCTGTTGATAATGAAATGGAGGGTGCTTTGTTTTTATATACCTTCTATATAACTGCTGGGGAAGGAAAAATTCAAATATATGGCTATCAAAGAAAATCAGTCACTTTTGGGACACTATTGTAAGACAAGCTTTCCTCTGGCTCTGAGCCTATGTAAAAAGCTGAAAGGTAATACAATGAATGCAAATAGATCGTATAAATACATTAAATAAATTACCTCCCACTTCTGTAGATTATCGAATCCCCGTGCGCGTCCCATCTCAACTCGCAAATAGCGCACATTGAAATATTTAGTGGCGATAACTTTTTCAGAATACACGTGGTCTGAATTGGCTCATACTATATGCATTCTGTTAAACATGAATTAACGCTGGACATTTTACTGTGGGAAAATTGGTCATTTTAACCGTGCAGTAGACTGCCATTGTATTTGTCCAAGAGTGAAGTCTTGACTTGGCTTGCAAAACCTGTGGTTGTAGCTCCCCTCATTTACCCCTCTCCTTTGAGAAATGCTTCAGAAATCCAGATGCATGAGCTATAGGGTTGCGCTCGGCAGCAGAATCAGGCCTCTTTCACTCCCATTTGCAAACGTTTTTTGGCTTTAAGGTGCAGGAATGAACTTTTCATGGTTCTCGCAGACAAATTAACATTTCAAAACAGTCCATATTTCAGGAACACACCCATTACTGTATCATTCCAATGTGGGAATGATTATCAAATCTATGCGTGCAGAATGTGGAAAATCTAACGTGCCAATATTAAATGTTTGACTTAGAAGGTAATAAAATGTCTAATTTGTGCAATCACCTTAATATATGGCAGAGAAAAAAGGCGTGAGGCGGTATATTAAACGTTATCGCTGAACTTCAAAGGAAAACCGAGCTTTACGTAAATCTACTTTTTTTGTGCCTTTTAGAGGCAGAGCAAAGAGGTGAGTTAAAGAGTTATCAGCCTTTCTTCAGTTTATACAATGGCCAACATAAAGCTCTATATTTTTAATAATTTAGCTGTTATCACCATAAAGAGAAAGCCCTCCAATCCAGCGACATCACTGTGGACATATCAGTTTGTTACCTGCCCGCAGATAAGTGTGTATCCTTTCAAAGGTTTCATTATTAATATTTTGGTTGCTGCTGTAAGGTATGAATGGGATAAATCAGAAAATCTGAACTTTTCTGCATTTGGAATGCTGGACATTAGAGTTGGATTGATTTCCCGCTTAGCTGGTCTTGTCGTGTGCGTGAGCTCGAGCCAGTTTGATTTTATGCAAACTGATTAAACTGGAATTTTTTTACATACTCTGGAAAATTAAAAGATAGCATAAATCAGCAACCTGCGCCAATTACCCCCTCCAAGTTTAGGCCGAATCCAACAACTTCTACATTGCATTAGTAAAGAGCAATTTGACAAAGTTAATTATACATTACTTTTTTCAGTCAACATGGTAATATGGCTTCAGATTTTGTCTTGTCTAATTCCATGTCCGACGTCCTGTCAACAAGTGCACATCTACTGCTTTCCATGAGGCATTGAGTGGGTCAAGGCATGACTAGTACGTATTTACGATAATTGTGTTGCATTCAGAAACAGTAGGGGGCGCAGTTTCGCAAAAACAAATAAATCAATGAATGAATGAATAAATACATGAACAATTCCAACATGAGGGGGCTTTAATCAAGTGTTACTAATGCATGTCTATCAAAAAAAACACTTTTCCAAAATTGTGCCTGCTGTTGTTCTCCTCAAAGCATGCAACAAATATTTACCAATCCTGATGCACTGGATGCAATGTTTCCGGAACGTTTTCCCCAACTTCACTCTCAACTCTGTTTTGATATTGATTTAATGCATAATTGTTAATTGGTTAGTTGAGATTTATCATTCAGTAATTATTTTGGGGTCACAATTTCCGACCTCTAACACTTAGGATAATTACTCTCCTGCCTGTTAAATGGAGTCTTGAAGGAGAGAACACCAAGAAATCGACTGTTTCTGTGCCAAAGAGATTATCCCAGTACTGCAGTGTTTGGGTCTATTGACCTGCACCTTACTGTCCCACCCAGGAAGTTCACACCGGGGTGCATGTTTGGTTCTGCCCGGTCGCACACGTCTGCTCAGGTTAAAAATTGGTCTCCATTCCAGCACTGGGCCCAGCACGAATGCTGTTATATCAAATACAAATCAAGCCTTTGAAAGGATTTGACACGGTTCATAGGGCACAGGGGAGGGTCTACATTGTGCTGGCAAAGCTGTTTTCAAAAATCCCTCCTACCGCTTTTTATCTCGAATGCACATAACAAGGAATCGTATCATAATTCAGAAGATTGATCCTGCTGATGAGTGATTCCTTGTTTTCAACAACACAGGTACATAACATGCCATAACATGCCATATTGTTCAAAAATGGTGGTTTTGACTTCTGTGTAAGCAGAGCCATCTCCCACTACAAGGGTGATCAGACTGTGCTCAGGGCTACAGCTTTTTGCCCTCTTTTGACAGATCAGTTAGCAAAAGAATAAAAAGTGGTGATTGTTGGGGGCGGCCCCAAATTAAGCTTGGCATTGGGCCCATAATATTCTTGGGAAAGCTTTGTACATCCTCCAGAAAATAACGTTCATCCGCAAGAGATTAGAATTAATATTTGGGACTGTGTTAAAAAGATAAAGTAATTAGTGTGTGCGTTAGAGTTGCAAATAGAGGAAATGATACGTAGTGTAGTTCTCACAATTAGTTACGATACAAAACACAATAGTTGTGTGTGTGACAATAGTTGAGTCTTGTGCGAAAAGTACTGGCATCACATTTTCACACACGGTGAGGCAAGGATGGAAAATGTCTTCTAGTTACCCATGTCCACTGTCTCAATTGTGATGGCTGGTGTTTCCAGACGCCAAATGCAGAGGCCGGATCGAAAGGAAGTGCAGCAAAATGACGAACACAGACAGAACAAGAGAGAGGGGCTCACGCTTCCAAAGGACATAAATCTCGTCCAAGTAATAATAAGGAAGTGATGCGAGCTAGGCAGAATGAAATAAAGGAAAAATGTCTGAAGCCGAGATCTAAAGATTAAGCACCCAGACGGTGCACAGACTGAGGAAGAGAGGGGAAAAGAGAGAGAATTTCCCTCACTAACTAACACTTTCCTCTTTTGCAACCAAATCCTAACCAACTTTCTAGCTAGAGAACCTACAGGCTACAGTGCGATCCTAACACTGACACTCTAGCAAAGGTGGCAAGGTGGGACTTGGGCTTAAATAGAGCCTGGGCGCCGCCCACAATTGATGCAAGCTGGCCAAGGAATCCAATGTGGGCAAAACGATATCGTCCTGAACGAGAGTAACAAAGAAAGCTCCCAAACAAACGCAAACCTCCAAAACCATGACATTTCTCTCAAAATGGACATTTTGAGGCGCATGAGTACTTTTAACACTGTGGTCTTCAGTTGTTGTATATAACAATGTCATAAATAATAAAACATTTTTTTTATCACATTTATCATTTAAGTGGTTGTAAGATCTGCTGGTGGCTCATTATAGGATCGTTTGAAGTTCTGGGTGTGCCGTTTCTGGTTTGTGGATAGTTTTCGTATTTTTGAACCTGGGCCCTATTTTTCCATTTATTTGTGTTCAAGAGATCAATGGGGACAAAAAAATTTATTCATCACTCCAATACCGAGTGAAAATGCAATAACTTGAACTTGCAAAGTGGCCTCAATGTCATTTGTTCATATCAATATAAGTCCATGAAAGCTGTGCATGTTTTTACCTCTGACTGAATCAGATTATCATGATTTAGACTTGCTCCGATGCAGTGAGGGATGTTAAGTCCCAGTACTGGGATATAAGTTTACCATTTTAATCCATGAGTGGTGTGAATTGTCCACAGACCTGAGATGAACCAATCTCCTGTAATCAGATTGATCGATACACTGTGTTTTGCGTATATCAGGGAGAAATCAACACCACAGGTCACGAACAGACATTACCATACAGGCTCTAAACCCAGGTTTCGACTCAGAATTGAGACAGCATTACCATACAGGCTCTAAACCTAAGTTTCGACTCAGAATTAAGACATTTGTTCTTACTTGTGGCATTACATTTCAACAACCAGCAATTTCAATAAATCTGTAAGGACTTTTCAACTTATTTTTTTATTAAATATTTGTACATATATTGTAATTGGATTGATAATTACTCAAAGAAGACGGGATGATGGGCTGTGTCGGGTACGGACATGCCAGTTCAGATATTAATCAGTGTTCCCTCCCTGCGGTAAAAGCCTGGACACTTCGTTCAGAAACAAACGCATTTTCCATTAATCCACATTTTCTTTGTTTTGTTTAAACAATCCTGAAACTCAGGTTAGATAGCCGACAGTATGTGCCAAGAGCTAATGTGATGGAATAGTTCATCTGTGTCTCTGGAGAGTGCACATTGTAAATAAAACAGGTTCCTGAATTGGATTTGTGACTTTGCATGAAAAAAGAAGCAGTATTATTTGCTTCATTCTGCACATAATTTAAAAACTTGTTAATTAAGAGAACTTTACTTGATTGACTGCTGGGGTCTTTGTGGCGTGGCCAGGTTCTTCTGAAAAACACAAGCATTCTGCAGTACTTTCAGACAATATCCTAACTTACAACAATCTAAAGTCCCACAATTAGTTGGTTCAGGAATCAGCAAATATATTTTTATTTTTCCTTTTTTAATTGGTAGGCCCATTTTTATCTACTTTTATGCATAACTTCAAAGCCATTCCACTTCCAGATTTATTTTATTTGATCATGATTATTTTATACAAGCTGCTGGAATTATGAAATGCAAAATATGTTCCTGTAGGACGTACCAACGGATCCACACAACATTAGGTTAATGAACTGAAATATATGTAGATGGTGGATAAATATAACCTCCAGGGTTTTCAGATATGCCATATTACTGAGAGGAGGAGCTGCTCTCAATTCCTTTCCATTTTTCCCCCATTTTTACTTCTGTATTTAAATATCTTTTTTTCTCAAGAAGCTAATGAGCAATTGCTTGTCGTAGAAGTATAATAAAATACATTGTTGCTTAAAGAATTATTTCCCATTTTCTCTCTCATTTTCTGCCCCTGCCGAAGTAAAAAATTGCAAAGCGCGATCTCATCTTACGACAACCAGCAATTACAATGCAAGTGTTTACTCAGGAGAAATTCTAATAGGGTTTGACCTACTTGAAATTTGAATAGGTCATTAACATTATTTGATATTCGTCTGCTTTAATTATAGGTGATGAATGATTTATTAGAAGTTGTACTTTATGATGGGGGTCCATTACCAGGCTTTTTGAAAGGATACACCCCATTTTTTGGGAGGAAATGGCATCCATTTTATGGCTAATGAATAACAAAGCACAACCAGAAAAATAAAAAAGCAGCAAACTCTCCTTACATTTTACAAAAAAAATTTGTTTCATTTTCATTGCTTTTTATTTTCTAAAAAAAAAAATGTAATTAATTTTTCAAAACTTTGCCATGAATTAGGGATCAAGAAAGATTCCCACACCTCACTGCTGTGCTTATGTCTCAACATTTCTGCATCCAAAGGTTTGCGTTCTGAACTAGTGGACTAACCCCTGGTGAACTTTGGTCTTACGTACTTCAGCATTGACTGAGCTACTGCCCTCCGTTGTGACGTCTACAGGAGAGCATGACTGCATTCTTTACCCCTTTCACTTTTCAGGTGTGTTTCCCTTATGTAGGTTCAGAGTCAGAAAAGGTTTTTTGTTTTCTTTTTTTCATAATATAGGATGATGTCACATAAATAATCTGTATCTGCTCATTACAGCACTTTATAGGAGCTACATCACAATTATATTAAAAGAAATATTCAAACCCAGGATTGTTATGGCCATAACATTACATAAAATGGAAGATATCAAGATGTTTTGCATCATTTTATCCACATTTCCCTGTAATACAGCAGGACATATTTGGGATCCTCAGAAACCGTCTCCACTAGAATTAATTATGGGCCTGAAGTTCCTCAGTTTTGAATGCAGCTGATGGATTTGTTGGAGCCATATATGGGTCTGTAGGTTTTACGGGGTTAAATGGACAAACGGGCTTAGACTGCGGACCTCATTCATTGCTGTGTGAGTCTGGTCCCCAATTTAATAATAATAAACATAGTCTAAGGGACCGATTTTTGCCTCCTTTCCACCAGATATTGCGTATAAATTCAGCCAGGAAGATTATTGTTTCGGAACAATGTGCAACAATGATCTTGTTCTCCATATCGTGCAACACGCAACACTGGCAAGACAGTGAGGGCAAAGAGCTTCTCCAGGCATTACTTCCTGTTTGCTACCCCTGCTTTCTGGCGCATGTGTAGCATTCAATGTGACACTTTAGGAAAAAAAAAAGAGGTGAACTTTTCTTCTGCTGAAAATGTTAAAAAAGAAGTCGATTGCCTATTTTTTGTGGGTTCAGCCATGTTTAAAGAATGTACATGCTCATTTTGGTGTTAAAATGGTATGATAGAACAGAGAATAATTTCTGATGTTTCAATAAAAACTAGCGAATAACCACCTTTATCCATTTTTTCCCTTTAGTTTGACTATGAATGCTGAGATTGTGAGCTGATTAATGGGAGACTGCGGATCATATCAGCGGATCCCTCGTTCGGCCCTCACACCTTCCAATGGGAGCCCTGTGAGAACTCAGTTCTTGAAGTTGTTTTCAGAAATAGTTCAAAGGGCCACAGTGAGGAGGGTGTATTGTCCTCCTTCCTGATCGCACTTTAGAAGCTAAATGAGCTGAAAACGCATCACCATGACATGCTTATTCATGTGTGAAAATAAGTGCCAGTGTGCCATACCCATAATTAACATGTAGTCACCCGTTACTGAGCAGGAAAATATTTAAATAATGGGTCGCGCCGGGTTGTCTTTGTCGGGATGCGGAGCGCTATAGGAAATGGAAATAACCAGTTTGTTTTAGTCTAACAATGCTCTTAAATCCTGGCACAGCGTCCGCGCAGGGAACCCTGAGATTAAGTGTTTGAACACCAATCTCGCTATTGGCCTGCACTCAAACAAGGATGTGTACATTTGTAGCGCTGTGAAAAAGTATATGCACCCATCCCGAATTCTTATACTTTGGCAGATTTTTCATTTTTAAATGTTTCAGATCACCCAGCTATTTTTTATTTGCAACAAAGACGACGTGAGTAAACACAAAATTATCATTTCATTTAGTTTTCAAAATTTATATCAAAAATGTGGAAAAAGTAATTGTCCCCCTAAACCTAATAATTGGTTTTGCCTCCCTTGGTGGCAAGAACTGCAGGTAAATGTTTTTGATAACTGGCAATGAGTCTTTTACATCGCTGTGGGGGAATTTGGCCCTGATTTCTTCACAAAGTTGTTTTAATTCAGACAAATTGGAGTTTTCAAGTATGATCTGCCTGTTTAAGATCATGGCACCACAACTCAACCAGATTCAAGGCAGGAATTTGTCGAGGTCACTTCAAAACCTTCATTTTTTTGTTGACTTGCTAGTGTGCTTTGGATCGTTGCCCTGCTGTGTAACCCAACTGCGTTTGAGCTTTAGGTCACAAACTGATGGCAGCACATTCTCCTTCAGGATTTTCTTGTGGAGAATAGAATTCATGGTTCCACCAAGCTGCCCAGGTCATGAAAAGTTCTATTAAAGTAATGTTTAGATTCAACAGGAGTGCCTGCAATCAAGCTTGGGTGTGTCTCGTGATATTGAACCCCAGGTATCAATTGTATTTATTTTTGATTTTTCAAGTGACTAAGGGAGCAATTACTTCAAGTTGGGCAAGGGTAGGCATGTTTAGCATTTTTCCTTCAATAAATGTAATCATTACTTAATAACTGCAGTTTGTGTTTACTCAGGTTGTTTTTGTCTCATAATAAAATTAATTTGATCATCAAACATTTTAGTGTGACAAAAATGCAAAAATAGAAGAAATTGGGAAGGGGGGTAAATACTTTTTCACATCACTCTACCTGATAGTCTTCATTTCAAATGACATATCAGTTGACAAACAGAAGCGAGACAAGAAACCAAAATGTGAAATTCAACGTTTGATAATTTGTATTAGATTAATTATTTCAGCAATAACAAAAAAAAAAAAAAACTTTGATATTAAAAAAAAAAGTTTTTCTCTGGCAGCTCCTTTCCCAGGCTATTCAAGATTTAATTAGACATAATTTAACTCCATCATAACAGGCATTCACAAAACAGGCACAACACAATGGAACAAAAATCTTATTGTTCATGATTTAACCCAGTATGTCAGAAACAAAGGGGACGTTCTATATAAGGAACAATGAATATCATCAGAACTCATGAGAACCTAATAATGTCATTGACTAATCAGAATTTGTGTTTTCTGAAGCCAAACCAGACTGTTTCTCAGCAATATCATTTAAAATCTTATTTTCACCATCAGTGAAGCCAGGAATTTCGTCAAATGGAGTTTAATAGCTCCTCGGTGAATATTCAATGGCTTGTTGTTTTAAACTGTGCAATTGCTGTAAATTTTGTTTCTTTTTAATTTTAAAAAAAAATTATTATTATATTGGCATTATACCGTGCCATGCAGTATAATTATGATTTGTGAAGTACTGAAAATTATTGTCCAAAAACAGAATTGCTGAAGCCACAGTGGTATATGTATTTGGATCAGATGGTAAATGACTGCATGTTTGTGCAGTTTTATTCTTGGGGGGGAAAGTAAAAGGATGTTATAATTTTGCTTGACCTTTACATGTGAGGAGAATTTAATGAGAAACCTTCAATCTATTCACACATCAGAGCAGCGTTAGTCTTTACATTTTCCCTGTCCCTACTTGACTAATGCATGAGGAAGATATGAATTTGGCTCTGCATGCAAACTGTAACTGGAAATATCTGAAAGATGATAACTGTATATTGGAAGGGAAACTGTTTTTAACATGTAAATTCTCATTCCGCAAGCTTTCCAGGAACACAGGGTCGCAAATCTTTGCTTATAGCATTAAAAGTAGACTGGGTGGGCTGGAAGGGGAAATGTTGAACATGGTCTCGTTCCATGGGGTAAAATTATTGTGAAACTATAATTTTTCATTTAAGTTTTCCGTTGAGTTGGTTCAAATTCAGAAAAATGATTTTTTTACAATGTAAGATACATGTCACATACATATTCTGTATCTGCTGGTTGTAGCGCTTTACTTAGACTGCATCACACTTATGCTGAGAAAAATAAACCCAAGTTACTTTTAGTGGAGCGGGATAGTTGAAAAAAAGTGCAAATGGTGACACAAGCAACAGACTTTGCATTAGAACTCTTAATATCCCCATAAATCAAAATCAACCTCCGGCCACTTCAATTTATAGTTATATCCAAGATGGCCGACGCGTTTTCGCAAATTTGCTCTATATTTAGAATATTTTCAGCCTACAAGCTACAAAAATTGCATATTTTCTACACAATCATTGTGAATTCATATATCTTGGCATTCTTACAATCATAAAGAGATAAACTAAACCAACCCTTCCAATCCTTATCCTTTTACCTCCTGTACAACATGTAAGCACTTTCAGATATGGGATACAACTAGGCTCAGATATGTCACAATCCTACTCCTAGCCTGATCATTCATCCAATGCTATTTAATTCCTGTGTGATCTGTACACCTTCCAGAAGACTTTAGCCCCGTCTTCTTTGGCTCGGCTCTCCCGCGCTGGCACATCCTGTCAATTCAGGTGCGGCTGTTTAACTTTAAAATGGTGCTAGAGAAACAGCATTTAGGAAACTAATGACAAATTTCTACCATTAGCTAGCATTGAACCCCATGCTGAGTTTCACAGCTATAGTGTCAACCAGTGTGCCCTGGTAGTGCAATGACACCACGCTATTACAATGTTATATTTACCTTTATGTTCATGTTTTCAAATTAGAATGAAAATTAATTAAAAAGAGCTTAATTATTTTCTTACTTGCAAAAATAAACTGCTCCAGCTAGATTTACCCCAGATCAATCTATTACCTGACCGCACATATGAACTTATACGCAAATATTTTGCTCTTTGGTGGCCATTTTGGATATGATGACAGCCATCTTGGATGTTTCTAGAAACTATTTTACATAATCTTAGTACTTATAGGCTTGCTCTCAATATTTTAGCTTGAACTGACAATGATAAAGAAATGTATAAGTGATTAAGGAATTAAATGTCCATATTCATATATCAGAAGGAAGCCATTTTGAAAAACTGTCAAATTCTGTGTGGCCGGAGGTTGATCATGAGACAGGAGACAAAGAAGAATAGTTATGCCGCATTTCATGCTCGTATCACTATTTGCACTTTTTTCCTGCTATTCTCAAGTTACCCGCTCCACTATTTGTGTCTATAGCCACAGCACTGCACCTGATTTTAAATACCTTGGTCTTGTGCATCATTTTACACACAGTTTCCTCTAATTCAGCGGGACGTATTCGAGATTGGTGGAAACCTTGGGATCTGCACTAGAATTTAAAATAGGGCTGAAGTGAGCTGCATTTTATTGAACCCCGAAAAGAGTCTGCAGGTTTTATGGGGTTAAACGTGCTGGAAATGAACACGCGTGAACATGGCGGCCCAGTCCCCAGGACAAAGCTCGAGTCTGGAGGAGATGATGCTTCTGGAAGCTCATGCAGGACCGAGGTATGCTTATATACAATGCAAAGTTAAGTTTATGCTGCATTACCGGGCTCCTGAAAGCAGACGATGACGTCTACTGACACGGTTGAAAATGGCAGGCTATGCTGGTCGGACACAATGACAGCGATGGGTCGGCAAACCGCACAAGTAATACACCCTAGATTTTAGCCTTCTGACTAAATCCAGCTGAATCCAAGAGGGGTCTTGCGCTGTATGAGTAATAATGTAAAAATAAGAATTGAGTTATTGTGTACATTTATTTGCACAAATCCAATTTAATGGATTTACTATATTTTCATTTAGCATATTAGTTCAAAGAACCTTTAGTGAGAAGAACATTAATCTATACTTAAGTTATGAATGAATTGGTGAGTTATGTGCTGCTGTCTACACAGTTGCTAACTCTAAATTCATACAGCGCACAATATAAGCCTCTGTGTGCGTGAGCTATAGCACCTCGTTCCTGAAAACCCGGACAGATTTAATCAATTAAAGACTTAAGAGTCCAGTGTAGCAGAGTCAATTAGATGAAACGGTTTTTTCATCATGTATTTTTTCCTAACGTGTGGAGAGCTGGAAGCCGATGAGGTAATTGCAAGCTGTTGGAAAGTTTCCGCCAAATCCTGCTCTTCAGAGCCGAGGGAAACCACGGGGTAAAAGCAGGAGAGGAAATGAAATCAATGAAAATCTGGAGCAATTAGAGATTCCTTCGTTGCCATAAGATCTGCGATTTTACTCTTGTTGCCAACATTCAGCTACCGGGGTGATAAAAAGATGCTCTTTTATTGGCTGTTCAAGTGCCAATCAGAAGTCTGAGAGAAAGGTCCTTCTTTTCTGAGTGTTGAAAGTAATGGAAAACTTAATGAGGAAGCAACCTTCACTCTCATTTGGATGAAAGGAATCGGAGGATAAATTACTTCTTTAGCATTGAGATTTCTAATAATGAGCCCTTGAGAAGTAGAAAGAGGGGGGAAATTACTTATTAGAATATTTGATGTACATTTCCATATTGCACATCCCTCTGTGATTATGGTAATGAAAAACAGTATAGTTATGTTATAAATTACAGGAGTGTTCTGTATCCTCGCAGCATCACTAAGGGTGTCTGGGAATGCCTGGAGACACAGAAACAGAGAAGAGAAACAGACTGCATTTTCCCAATATTTTTAGCTTACTGGCCCTATGGGCGTCCGGCGCCCGTCTTCCATTTTTTACCTTTTTTTGGCCTGATGAAATTTCGTTTAAATTTGCAATAACATACTACTAGACAATATCTCCAGTCTTTTTTCTCGGATTTTTGATTGAATCATTTTTGTCAGTTTTAAGGGCCCTTGAAGTGTTGGCTCCTATGTTAAAGATAGAAAAAAAAAAATTCTCAAAAACTGCGTGATATATTTTTTTCTAAATCAGGCAATCGACTTACCTTGGTACCGTCAATGTACAGTGCGAGCTCCATTTTGATTGAATCGACGGAAGTGGGTCCATTGGGGCTGCCGTACTTTATAAATATGCAAGATGGCCTGTGGAGGGCAAATGGTTGCAGATTGAGATTAAGTTTGTATTACTGACTTATAGGAAGTAATATATTACCTATATTTTGGCTGTGTTAATGTTGACCTCAGATGACCTTGAAAGGTCAAACTTGAGGTCAAGCAAAATGTGACAATTTTTAAAGGTTTATAAGGCTTGAAAATATTGAAGATTGGGAACATACGTGCATTGAACACATATAGGAAGTCATAAATGAACTTTGATTTGGTGGCCTTGAACTTGACCTTCCGCGACCTTCGAAGGTCAAACTTCACATGGTGAAATTTCAATGACTTCTATCACCAAAACTATCATAGATAGAGCTTAGGTTTGTATTGCGGGCATGTAGGCAGTCATGTGTGACGTTTCATTGGGTGACCTTGAACTTGACCTTCAGTAACCTTGAACGGCCAAACTATACCGTGATATTTCAATGACTTATATCAGCAAAATCGTTACAGATTGAGTGTAGGTTTGTATTGGGGAAGTATAAGAAGTCATGAATGAACTTTCATTTGGTGACCTTCATATTGACCTTTGAAGGTCAAACTTTACCTAGAGAAAATTCATTGACTTCTATCACTGAAAAGGTCACAGATGGAGCCTAAGTTTGTGTTACTGACATAGGAAGTCACATATGAACTTTCATTTGGTGGCATTGAGCTTGACTGTTGATGACATTCGAAGGTCAAACTTGACATAATACAATTATAATGACTTGTCTTGCCAAAACGGTCACAGATGGAGACTGGGTTTGTATTAGAAACAAATAGGAAGTCATATTGAACTTTCATTTGGTGACCTTCCTATTCACCCTCAAAGGTGAAATGTGACCCAATGAAAATTCAATGACTTGTATCACTAAAATGGTCACAGATGGAGCCTAAGTTTGTGTTACTGACATCTAGGAAGTTGCAAATGAACTTTCATTTGGTGACATTCAACTTGACTGTCAGTCACCTTTGAGGGTCAAACTGCACAGTGAAATTACAATGACTTGCACCACCAAAATGGTCACAGATTGTGTCAGAGTTTGTATAGAGACATTCAGAAAGACATATATGAAGTCCATTTGCTGACCACAGCTTGACATTCTGTGACCTTTAAAGTTCAAAATTGACATACTGAATACATATTGACATATTTTCATGACTTGTATCACCAAAACTGCTGCAGAGCTTAGGATTCTATAACAGGTCTTATAAATCTATGTGAACTTTTATTTGGTGACCTTGACATTGATTTTCATTGATTCAAATGTCACACTTTACATGACATTTTAATAACTTGTATCATCGCTGTAGGACTGCTTGTTGGTAAGCAACAGGACCCCTCCCAGATAGCAAGCACCTCCGCTACGGATCTGGCCCGGCTCTGTGCCGACTCCATCTGATCCGGCCCTGAGCCAGGCCAGATCTGGAGCGGAGGTGCTTGCTATCTGGGTTGGTCCTATTTTTATATTCTTAAATATTTTTATTTGACCCAACAGTGTCAGCTGGTATTGTTTTCACCTTGTAAGTCTATGTATATACAGTACTGGGAAAAAGTATGGGCCCCCTTCCTGATTGCTTTTTTTTGCATATTTGTCAAACTTAAATATTTCAGATCATCAAATAAATTTTTATATAAAACAAAGATAACCCGAGTAAATACAAAATGCAGTTTTTAAATGGTGATTTCTTTTATTAAGGGGAAAAAGCTATTCAAACCTACCCGGCCTGATATGAAAAAGTAATTGCCCCCTATTCTCAAATCATGAATCACCTGATTAACCACATTTTTTGAGTCCAATTTCACTAGCCACACGCAGGCCTGATTAATGCCAGATCTGTTGAATCAAGAAATCACTTCAATAGAACCTGTTTGACAAAATGAAGTAGGCAGAAAGATCTCAAAAAGCAACATGTCATGTTGCAAACTAAAGAAATTCAGGAACAGATGAGAAACAAAGAAATTGACAAGTATCACTCTGGAAAGAGCTGTAAAGCCATTTCTAAGGCTTTGGGACTCCGGCGAATCACAGTAAGAGCCATCATCAACAAATGGAGAAAACTTGGAACAGTGGTGAACCTTCCTAGGAGTGGCCGGCCAACCAAAATTACTCTAAGAGCGCATTGACGACTCATCCAGGAGGTTACAAAAGAACCAGAACAACATCTAAAGAACTGCAGGCCTCACTTGCCTGCAGTTGTAGTCAGTGTTCTTGATTCAACAATAAGATAGAGACTGGGCAAAAATGGCATCCATGGGAGAGTTCCATGGCGAAAACTGTTGCTGACCAAAAAGAACGCAAAGGCTCTTCTCACATTTGCCAAAGTGTATCTTGATGATCCCCATGACTTTTGCGAAAATATTCTGTGGACTGACGAGACAAAACCTGAACTTTTTGGAAGGTGCGCATCCCGTTACATCAGGCCTAAAATTAACACAGCATTTCATAAAAAGAGCATCATACCAAAAGTCAAACATGGTGGTGGTAGTGTGATGGTTTGGGGCTGTTTTGCTGCTTCAGGACCTGGACGACTCATTATAATTGATGGAGCTATGAATTCTGCTCTCTACCAGAAAATCCTGAAGGCGAATGTCCAACCATTAGTTTGTGACCTCAAGCTCAGGCGCACTTGGGTTATGCAGCAGGACAATGATCCAACAGGTCATGACTTTAACAGGCCATTCAGACTCAAAAACCCTCCAGTGCAGCTGAATTAAAACCACTCTGCAAAGAACAGTGGGCTTAAATTCTTCCATAGCGATGTGAAAGACTCATTGCTAGTTACCGCAAACGTTTGATTTCAGTTGTTGTCGCCGAGGGTAGCAGAACTAGTTAAGATTTTGGGGGCAAATACTTTTTCACATAGTGCCAGGTAGGTTTGGATAGCTTTTTCCCCTTAATAAACAAAATCATCATATAAAAACTGTATTTTGTAATTACCTTGCGAAGTCTTTGTGTAATATTGAAATTCGTTTGATCTGAAATGTTTAAGCCTGACAAATATGAAAAAAAAAAAAAAAGAAATCAGGAAGGGGGCAAACATTTTTTTCACGGCACTGTATGTTTGTGTGATCATGGCAAAATGTGGTCATGGAGACATCTATTGTAGTAGAAACTGCCACAGAAACAGTTTTGAGTATTTTCCCAGGTTTTAGTCTGTGGACAGATTTTTCCACTGCGATTCCATCGCAATCATGCAAGATGCAGTCGTATAACTTTACCCTTGTGCAGTTGAGAACAAAATGATGGCCAATTTAAAAGGTGGGTGTTGTCTAAGCAAGGGCACCAGAAGTAGGGTCATAGAAGGCGCAGCTGGTGTGATCCCATCAGGAGATGGTCCCGAGGACACGTTTGCTTAAGACTGTCGCACAGTACTACATGTGCATCTCTCTGAATAGCTGCACATATAATGTATGTCTGTGATATGTTCTGACACCACTGTCTGTGTTGCCCTTTCGAGGATCAGCTCGCCAGCCTCTATTCATCTCCAACGCTGAATCTCTGTCAGTATTTTGGCCCCATTTCTGGACAATCAATGAAACCTATTTTACCTGCTTGCTCCTGTCTCCTCCTGGGTAATAGTAGAAGTCTAGTTTGACTCTGAGTATACATTGTCAGCACTGCACTCTGCACATAATGCATAGTTTATTTATTTTGAGCTTCGACGGCAGTTTGTTTTCTGCTTTCGCCATTTGGTTTGAGAAAATAAAAGACTCATCTGCTCGACTGCGGCTGCACTTGTGTCTGTCATGGAGGAATCATTACGACCTCATTATTTGGAAATGCTCCTGCATCACCGGGTGTAGGCTACAGGATATGGAGAGCAAGGTGAGAAATCTCGAGAAGCACTTCTCTTACTCAGAGCGTCAATTACTTTTCCAGAAACTAAGGGAAAGAACCTATCCTGCTGGGGCCAATGACAACTCAGCAAGAATTCTGCAGGAGCCAATGGCAGCTCAATGAGAAACCAGCCTCAAAAGATGTAAATGCTCAAAGGGAGAGATGAGAGCTTCTGAAATTCTCAACTTTTTTTCTTTGGGGTCACTCCAGAATATGGAATTACACAAAGTCTAAGATCGCAGCCGTTTAGGCGATGGTGTAAGTATCCGACCGATGGGGTGACTTCTACTTTAAGTGGCGGAATCGGCAGTTGGAGCCAGCGGAACTCAGTTCGCCTGTGGGCCTTTCTGTCTTTAATCTTGTCCTTGTCAATGGTGAGGATTTGCATGTGTTAAACAGCCAAACCTTGTGTAATCCTCACTATGCAACAAAAGCGCCGAGCCTGCTCCAATTAGATAAACGTCTGTGCTTGGCAAGACCCACCAAAGTTTGTCTGCAATGATCCAGCTATGAATGACACAACGTACCCTGTTTTTCCAATGTAAAATCGAACCCTTAAGCAGTGGAATGATCTTGTTCTTCAATCCCTAATAATTAATTATTTTTTACTATCGTGGTTTTTTTTTTTTTAGTGTCCTTAGGTTCCATGTGTAAATCTGATGCAAAAAGCTCTGTGACATTTTGGCACGCTACTCATGACGTAATCTTGGATGAGCAAAAGAATGAGGTCAGCCTAATATCCATCTTTGCTCAAATGTTATAACATTATAACAGGCTGTCTATCTTAGAGGTTCCATGCAGTGCGCCAATGTCCACCATTTACCACTGGACTTCCATGACTCTGTTGATGGAGTTTCTCCATTAACAGTACTGCTATACATACGGATTCTCTCTAATTTACACACTGAATTTTACGGCAGAAAAAGGGTTCCAAACAGCTCTTCTTTGTCCCCATAGAGGATTCCTCTATAGTTCAAGCTTTCTTTGTCTGGTAAAATGGCTCAATCTGGGAACATGTACAATAGAAAATCTCCGAAAGAGATTAAAAGAGATTCCCCTGCTTTATTGCTGGGCAAAATAACACTTTTTAGAGTGTACTCCTCTTAATGGAGGACTAAAGAGTTGTGAAAAAGTATTTCGTCTCTTCCCAACTTCTTCTCATTTGGCATGTTTTCCACACTTAAATGGTATAGATCATCCAACTAATTTTAATTTTGGACAATGATAAACTGAGTAATCATTAAATACAGTATTTAAACGAGTTTATTTATTGAATGAGAAGTTTTCTAAGCCTACCTGGACCTATCAAAAATAATTGCCCCATTAGTTACTAAATCAATCAAATAAACAAATTGGGTTCAATTTAACAAGACGCTCCCGGCATAATTTCCGCCATTTCATGGCTGAATCTAAATATCACTGAAATAAAACCCATGTGGCAATATGAGGTAGGTAAAAAACAGCACATGATGCCGAGATTTAAGAAATTAATTTAGAGATAAGAAACAGCCATTGACATTGTGCAGTTAGATTATGCAGAAGGTCAATGATCTGAAGCACACACGCAAGCACTCCGCCGAAAGGCTCAAAAAAAACAAAATAAAGGTTGATGTGAGATCAGTAAGACACCAATAGCAAGATGCGGGGAACAGGAAATTTATTAAAACAAAAGAAAACAGGCACGAGGGCCAACAAAAAAACTTGACCCAAAGGGTTGCAAAAATCCAACTAAGAAAAGCTTCACAGAGCTGAAAACTAAAAAAATCCAAAACGACAAAAAACAAAACCACTGGAACCTCCAGGAAGAAAACCTCAAACAGAAAAGAATGACAAAACTTGGCTTGGCTATAAGAAAGACGAAAATACTGCAGTAAATACTATGGAACTTGAGGCCGTGAAACTAGGTGAAGATCGTTGACATGAAACGCAGTGAAACTCGAGACTGTCTGCCAGCCAACCTCCACCGACTCCAGATAAAGGGAGAAAATCAGGACACATAAAACAATGGGCAAGGCAAGATCATGAGACGAGGACAATGATAGGTTGACATGACTTGCTCATTAAGGGAATGAGAGGCTCAGCTTAAGTACCAATGAAGCATGCAGATTGGAAGGAAGCATGAATGTTTAGAACAGAAAAGCACAGCAAGATCTTGAAATAGCAAAGCAGGAATCATGACAATAAACTCCCAACCTAAATTAGTAATATTAGTAATGTGCCTGTCTAAGAATCACACCTCCCGTGACTGTTAGTAACTGTTAGTAACTTAAAAACAGTTAATTTTCAATAAGCTTAGACAGCCCCGAATCCAGCACAGCACAGAAGGAAGGGGGAAATACCAAAGCCAACCAGAGCTCTGAAATGTGCAACAACGAAGGCACGGGGCGGAACGCAGACAAGCGGTGGAGTGGCTGGGCAGACCTGGCAAAACAAAAGACATGGAAAAGTAAAACCGTGAATAAACATGAGCTTTGAAAAGTGAAGCCATGATACAAGGACTGTTAAAACCATGACATGAGCAATGTCAATGAACTATGAATCTTGGCACAAGAAACTGTTAAAACCCAAAAATACTGTTCTGGCCAAAGGCCAAGGACCCTGGAACACAACAAAGGTGTCGGGGTGGCTAGTCAAAATCCTGCCCTGAGATGCTGTGGCTTAACCTTAAACAGGAAGTACATGTTTGAAAACCCTCCAATGGGGCAGAAATAAAACAATTCTGTAAAGACGGGTGGGCCGAAAGTCCTCCACAGCGATTAAAAAAAAAAAAACTCATTGACGGTGATTAAGAATAAATAGTTATAAAAAAAATGCATTGACAGTGATTGGAAGCATTTGAATGCAGTTGTTACCACCAAGGGTGGCACAACCAGGTATTAGGTTTACAGGGGCAGTTATCTTTTCACATGACTACATACACCACAGGCCAGAAGTTTGGAAGCAAGGCCAATTCACGTCAAAAATTTGGAAGCAACTTCAAGTTTCTGTTCACAATGCCTTTCTTATAAACCATTATGAAATCTATGGATTTTGGGATGTATTCACTGCATGATTAGACTTTTCTTTCATTGATATGCACCATTTTCCTCTATTTACCTTTAAGTACCGTATACATTGACGTTTCCAGGCCATTGCCGTATAAATGTTAACAAAAGAAACGAGAGGCTTAGTTTTTGGGTTGAGAAGATTTGCAAGAGTTGCAACTTCAGTGAAAAAGTAAAAAAGAAATCACATTTGTTTGCATTATTCACTTTGTCATGTTTACAGCCATCGGCAAAAGGGCGGGCACTAGGACCATGGACCTACAAATATGGGCGCGATGATAATTTGAGTAAAAATGTATAATAATCATGTTTATTTTGTTACAAAGTATGCAAATGAAACAATGATTTTTTTTTTGTACCAAACTTTTGGCCTGCAGTGTAGATTTTGAAAAATTCTTGTCCTTAAATAAATTATCATTCTCATGTTAAAATTAATTGGATGATCTGAAGCGTCTAAAAATGACAAATAAGCAAAAAAGCAGAATTCAGGGCAGGGCCAAATACCATTTCACAGCTCTGTAGTGGTCTGCAATATCTATAAAGATCCACAATTTGAATTCTTAGGTTTTTAACAATATTTAGGGACAATCATTCCCTATTTGTACATCAACATACCAGTTGTCAGTGCAAGCCTTTCTGGGGAAGAGAAGTATACATTGGGGGGTGAATGAGAATATATAAAGTTCCTGCAATATTTCAAGTTTATTTATTTTTTTCAGGTAGTAAACCTTTCTTGACCCAAAATCACCTCAGCGTGTTGTGCATTTCACTGAAAAATTTGGCCAGTGTGACGGCCTGAAGCTGTGTTCTGCTTGCTTGTTGATGTTCTTCCGCTGCTGGTTTGTCTGCAGGAAATTGATGGGCTGGTTTGAAGTGACTTCCTGTTTGAACACACCTGAGGAGGCGGGGATTGGAGGCTATAAAAGGCTCCTGCAGGCCTCATTGTCTCTCTCTCTCTCTCTGCTCCTGGCCATCTTGCTGTTTGGTTGCTGCTGCTGCCTGCACTTACTACCATGCACACACACACACACACACACACACACACACACACACCACCACGCATCCACCACCGCAGACATACTGATTACGTTTACTGATTCCTCCTTTCTTTTGGTAACAAATAAATAATTAACTCTAGGCCTGTGTCGTTTCCTTTTGTCACATGCTTTTGAGCCAGGGTTTGTGACACCAGTCTATGCTTTTTTTTATTAAAGTCATTTTAAGCTGCAGATGTTTGTAATACACTTGAAGGAGTCAGTCAGCCCACAGAAATGTAAATGAACTACTGGGGATTCAAAATTAATCTCGCAGTGGCCTGAAGTTTTTTTTTTTTAAATTATTATTTGTTTCTTTCATAAAGACTAAAACAAAAACACTAAAAAAGTGTAGTTTGACCAAACAGCATTGCTGAGTGGGAACTGCACAGTTGATTGTAAATCCATACATGAGAGAAGGTCTGCATTTCTAAAGCATAAACACATAATTTCTAAAATATCTTTTCATACTTTACCTTCTTAATCAGAATGGCAGTTGGAAAGCTCTGTGTGAATCGCACAGCAGTATTCACAATGGAATCGTATGTAAAGGGCAAAAATTAATTGAAAATTTTCTGACCTGGAAGCTGTAAAGTCTGTCAGTAAAATATTCTTATGAAATTGAAAAAATTCTTGCAGGGACAAAGACAAATAGGACCTTGTTGGCTGCATAGATCTCCTGGCTCGCAAATGCGCATAGAAGAAGAGTTGACTGACTAATTACATTCTGGGTGCAAAGCCAAAATCAGCCTCGCAACTGTAGGAAATCGGCCAGTTTCCTCAAAACGAATGTTGAATTCCGTCTTATTGCTGATACCATAGAGCAGTAGGTGCAATAATCTTGAAAATGTTATACAAATATAATCTTGCAATTAATCAAAATTTATCAGATCAGGGATTAATATCACAAAGTCAAACACAAAGAAAGACAGAATAAGCTAGTTGTTTGATTTATACTCATATATTATTTATTCTAAGAAAGAACAAAATAAACCAACGATGGCTAAATTTTCTCTGTTTTTTAGTCATCCGAGCTTGAGAAGTGTGACCGCAGTTGGGGAAGATCTCTGACATTAATTTGGTCAGTTTATCATGAAACACGAGCTGGAAGCACGGCCTCCTCAGAAATACGCGGGCTAAGAAGCCCTAGGGCTTGTTTATACAGCCTGCCTTTCACGATATCAGGGCTCCCACTTCAGGACACAAAGGCGCTGTGTTTGGGGCAGGTGAAGATGAATAAGACCGCGTGTGTCTCTCTTATCACAAAGGAAAGGGCGGCGCTGTGCCGCTGGCGTTTGTTTTGAATCTGTGTCCCTGACTACCGTGAAAAAACTTTGAGAGTTACAGCCTTATCTCCGAACTGGAGCGCCACGCTGGGGTCCTTATCCGGAGGGGACACTGTTCCACTGCGTTGGTGCCCCCGCAGTTTCAAATCCAGACCAGGCCAGTGCTGATAAAGCCGTGCAGGGCTGGTGCCTGACTGACTGTGTAGTGCTGCCACACAGGTTTGGGATTAACATTTTATTGCAAAGTCCGCTATTTTCCCCTCTTGCAGGTTAGGCTTCCAGTCAACACCAGAAGTCTCTCAGGTTACACTTCACAATAAAGGTACAATAATTAACAGTACTTCATTAACTATCAGTTATTTAGCAGGTAAGTAATGCGTAAGAATCATTATGCAACCATAATTGACCATTTATTAATTTTCTGTGTTTCCCTTATTGTAAAGTTGAAAACATCCGTAAAGTATCCGCTATGCAGCACTTCAAACGGTTAAACTTCACGTATAAATAAATTCCTTAGTTGATGTGAAAATCATTTGGAAATGATTACCAGATGCATTTGTGAAACAATCATTAGCTGTTGGTAAATTCTTACTACAGCATTATCTAATGCTATATTTTTTTCTTTTGATATCCTGCCAACCTCCTCCTACATCACCCGACAAAACAAAACAGACATAGAAAAAATTAAAAATACCTTTTAAATACCTTTGCATTAGTAGCTCATCATTCCATCTCTCTATAATACCAACCTTCAGCCTCCCTGACTATTTCCCATCTTTTTGCATAATTTTCATGTCCTGTCTCATGGGCCGTCACACACTCAATTCTACTGTAATACTTGACAAAATTTTTGAATTTCTCAATTCTTAATGCCTCCGCAGATGTCAACCCTAAAATTAACATTTTTGCTAAGCATATAGTTATATTACAGATTAGATGTGTTCCTTTTGTTACATCACCCAGTAACACTTTCAAATAAATCTAATTTTATACTCTTGTACTGACATATCTAGCCTCATACCTGTATCCAAAATAAGGCTATTATAGGACAGAACCAAAATAAATGGTCTACTGACTCCACTTTGTCCTGACAGAATCGACAAAGGGGTGATGACTGTTCCCCATATATTTAGCATCTTTTTAGTTGCTAAAAATTTATGTATTAACTTATATTGAAAATATCTAATCTTTGGATCAAGCGATGTACTGTAAAGGATTTTGAAAACTTGGTTCCATGAGACTGGCATATCTAACAGATTTTTTCCTACTATCTAATGCCATTTAATGTTCCCTTATTGTAAAAGACAGTTTGACCTTGGCAAGGAGCACAGCTGAATGACAGAGGAGTAAAATGAGCGTATGAAGGGGATATAAATCGTCTGCAAGAGAAATTGAGGTCCTGAGTCCACATCATCGGGTTGCTTTATTTCCACATGAGAAGATTGGCGGGGCGGATGGGGGGGTTAGGAGTGCAAGCACGTTTCCTGACTCAGACATCCCCCAGGCAGCCCAAACCACCGAAGAAGAGCAGGAATGGCCACGTCGCTCTCCGTCCTGTTCGGATTTGGGCTTTTATCAGCCTCCCCAGAATGTTCACTCAGTCTTGGCCTCACTGCAGTTTCAGCCTAGAGGGGGTCATTTCACACTTTAGACAAAGGCTTAATCTCAAAGGAGCACCAGAAGTTTTTAGTGCTCCAGTTTGTGGTCGCACCTCCATGACTCTACACAGCGCCATTTTCCACTCGACCACGGTTTTCATATGAGTCATTAAGTAAGGGTGAGAATAAACGTTATTTGCAACCACAGGTAGGATTTCGGATACAATGCAACATTATAATACCAAAAACCGAAAAGAAAACATACTTAAGACAAAAACACAACGCAATAAGAGCACGCAAAATAAAATGGATTCTAATTCTAAAAAACAACAATGACAAATGTAATGGTTTTAATTTCAATTTCAATTTCCCTCACATCGCATTGAAAAACCAGAGATGCCCACTGGGGCCTTTAATGTAAATTTTTTTGTAATACGTCTACATTGTTGAACTCTTGATAATAGACCAGTTTCACACTGGCATAAAGAGGCCACATCAGACAAGTGCAGATCAATTGGGAGGTTGGAGGTTCCCGTAACGCCAGCAGTGAGTTTGGTGTGATTGGGGGGGGGCGGTGTGTAAGTAAGCCATGGCCGGGGGGAGCAATGCAGCTGGCAGTTGGTTGTGGCGATTTATTAGGTCTGTGGTTTAACGCAGCTGGGAGCCGGCCTCATCTTAGCACAGACAGTGACTTTGATTTCTCTGGCAGGCATTCCAACATCGACTCAGTCACCCGCGCGGATGACGGGCTGTAATTGGTAACAACTGGGGAGGGACGGGAGTGGGGGCTGTAATTTAAATGCACATGTCTCCGTTTAACAAAATGAAATAAAATAAATACAACTGAGATGGTGTTGCAGCGATGCTCGAAGACAGCGGTGCCATTACCCGTGCTGTTTACTCTATTGGGCCTGAAAAAGCTCTCTCAATGATGAACAGACAGCCATGTCAGAGAGCATAAAGCGAGAAAGCACCCGCTGGACTCATATCGAGTAAGTTGGGGTCAAATGGAGTTCAGAAATGTGGTGTTTGGGGTGGCTTATAGGTAGGTTGCTCGACAGGTAACTGAAGAGTTGCTGGTTTGAGCCCTTAATTAGCCTGGGGATTCTCACTTGTATCAGGAGAGATGAAGTTTGTTAAAAAAATCGGCCATTGGGCCCTTGAGAGTGGCCCTTAACCCCAAAATCACTCCAGGGGCTTTACCCCTGTTTCTCTCGGTCCCTCCTCATTTCCAAATGTTTTATCTGCGGTTTACCCCAGCACGGCCTTGGAAAAGCGAAACACATTCTCAGGAGAACTTTCCCCAGTTAAAGAAAGTTAAAGAAAAAAAAAAAACAAATCGCAATTTGAATGGCCATTCGGCAGTTCATGCTGACTCTGGTGCATAACCCCATCAGGGAACTCTGGAGAGATATTTGCAATCATGAATACAGCCATACTCAGGATGGTTTGCAGCGTTTATCCAGTAGAGCCCTCTACTTTGACTCTTTTTGCGGTACTGCCTGGTTTTAACCCTCAATACCCCCAAGAGTTAATTTCCAAGCGCAGTGGAACATCATCTGTCCTGCATGAGCGGTTTGATGATTCAGTATTACTCAGTTTAATTTGCCACATGGTTCATGAAATAATAATAAAGGTATTTCTCCTGGAGTGGACATATGTACTCAGCAGCATTTATCTTCATGTCTGCTCTGCACTGCAAAAATCAAAGAATAAGACCGTCTCAAATGGCATTTCAATCATGTTAAACACCTAAAATATTTTGCATCATAAAATTTACGCATATTCTTCAGCCCCATGAGACCTACGGACCTGCAGCTACTGTATGAAACTTGTGGAACTTCAGATCGATGTTAAATTTCAATGGAGATCCCAGATTGTCCAACGATGACAAATATGTCCAGTGGAATTACATTAAAATGAGTATAGTATACAAGATCTAGACACTGTCGATTTGATGTAATGCTGTGGCCATATAAACACGGCGGTCTGGGTTTGAATATTTCTCTCAATACCAGTGTGATGTTTTGTAGCTTCAGTGAAATGCTGCAACCTGCAGATACAGAATATGCCTGACAGTCTCCTACAATAGGAAAACAATTCTTTTGCTGACTGAACCAACTTAAGGGAAAACTTTGGTGAAAATTACATGCTAAAGGGTCGAAATATATAATCCAAAAATAGGTAATTAGGCAAGACTGACCAATATCCGGTTTGCAGATTGGATTCGTTTCAAGCAGAAAGTAACTGTAAAAAGCTGATGTTTTGTTAATTGGAGGAAAACAAAATCTGAAGTTAGTCTCCATATAAGATGTGGCGCAAATTAACCCTAGAGTGCTAAAGTAGGCTTTCAACAGCAAAAAAAAAATATCATTTGGCACCTCTTTTAAACAAGTCGCCACCTGATAGGCTTTCAACAGCTTTGAATTTGATATCTTACATCACTGAGCGACACTGTGTGCATTTAGTGCTCTAAGGGTTAAGACAGATTCCAAGTCTGGCTTTTACTTTGGGCACAGAGGGCCGTAAGGTGAGGTGAGTCTGACAAAAACTCTCCGTACACAATAGAAGCAGGCGAGATGGGGGGCAGGGCTGGGGCTGCCTATGGGGGATGAGACACATTCCTCCCATCTGATTAAGCCTTCTCTCCACAATCGGCTCTGGAAAAGTCTGGATTCAATACCAGACAACAAAGCTGACCCATAGACTGGAATAGCTCATTAGGCATTTTTAATGAGAGCTGAATTAGTCATGCTTCCTGATCTGGTGTATATGATTATTTATGCATCTAGCTTGATAATAAATCCCAGGTGATCTTCTTCAGCATCTCCCCTTGGGTAAGAGCTAGCCCCACAGAGTCGAGCTGAATCTGGGACAGTCGGGTTATTTTGCCTGGTTCGCAGCGCATGTTTGTTTTTGCTAACGGGAAATCCCGTAGTGGGGATGTGTAGGTAAGTACTGTATATCCCCCAGGTGTGGCATGAAGAGGTTTAAGGCAAACTTTCATATTAGATGCCACCACACACTGTCCCGATTGGCAATGAACAATGTCGCATGAAGCATTACATTTGTTGCAGTTTGGCGCCAGCTAACAAGTTTAGCCAACAGAGAACTTCACAGATTTAAATGTCTAAGGCTGGTCAGGTTGGCACCAGGGAGCGATGAACTCACAGACTGAAATAACTAGTTTTCCACATCATAATCTATTTTTGATTTGGTGCTGAATACATTTGCCCAGGGTACTCTGTGCACATACTCGTACGCTGCCTTGAATTCAGGGTGAGGCTACTTCTGCCTCATGAACAACAGCCACCAAATCCATTGAGTACGCAGCGCAGATCTTAAGAGCAGGTGGACGCTGTGGTGGAGCTGAGTGAGCAGCCATCAAGTCATCAAACGGCAAAGGAGGGACAGGAAGGAGCCGGTAATGGCAGAGAGCAGGAGCGCAGAGCAGGAACGCGGAGCAGGAGCGCAGAGCAGGAACGCGGAGCAGGAGCGCAGAGCAGGAACGCAGAGCAGGAGCGCAGAGCAGGAACGCGGAGCAGGAGCGCAGAGCAGGAACGCGGAGCAGGAGCGCAGAGCAGGAACGCAGAACAGGAGCGCGGAGCAGGAGCGCAGAGCAGGAACGCAGGGCAGGAGCGCAGAGCAGGAGCGCGGAGCAGGAACGCAGAACAGGAACGCAGGGCAGGAGCGCGGAGCAGGAGCGCAGAGCAGGAGCGCAGAGCAGGAACGCGGAGCAGGAGCGCAGAGCAGGAACGCGGAGCAGGAGCGCAGAGCAGGAGCGCAGAGCAGGAACGCGGAGCAGGAACGCGGAGCAGGAGCGCAGAGCAGGAGCGCAGAGCAGGAACGCGGAGCAGGAGCGCAGAGCGAACGAGAGGCAGAGGCAGTAGCAGCAGTGAACATGCAGAGCAGGCGAAGTGCGAACAGCTGCTGAGCATTCGCCTGATTAACGGTTCTCGAAGAGTGTGCTCCATTACTAACGTGATGTGTGCAGATGTGATTGCTTGGTGTGAGGACACATTTTCTCCACATTCGACCATACAGCTGCAGCTCGGAGAGGCAGCTTTTTAAAAAAATTTTTCACATATCTCTTTGTATGAGTAATACATTTTCCAAATATGTGCACATCACAATGAGGGGGATCCCGTTTATATTGAAAAAACAGTTTTAGCCCGAGCAGCGGTCGGCACTAATTGTCTTATTGCTTGATTTCTCATGTCTGTGATTGCCCGTTCGGGCATCTAGTGTGATTAATTTTTATCGCTATTTCATTAGTCTCCCGTTGACTTCTTTTTGTAGACATTTTCCACTCTGTTGACTTTCTTCAATTTCTGATGAAGGTTTGCCTTCAAAATAATCAATTTATTAAATATACGATAAGTGCAAGACAATGTGTGCACTTCATTTTTTAACATAATTTTAACTTGACATCAGAGCCTAAAGCTTGTTTAATAATTTCATAGTACCCAATGCTGTGGTGCTTATTCAGTAGAATGATTTATATCAGCGAACACAACGTGAATATGAAAGAGAAGAGCATATTAAATTGCAATTGCGATATCAGTCTGATGGAAATTGAAGTTCAATCCTGTTCCTGAATTATTCAGGCCTAGTGGTGGGGATCACTGTCCACATGAAGGTGAGGAACTCGGTCATACTGCCTGACCTCTGCGTGGGAATGCTGCTACTCAGCATAGATGCTAGTCAGTTGACTTTGGCTTGGTGTTTGATAAGGATACCACCAGAGATCCTTTTGTGGGTTTCCCAGGCAATCCACTCAAGAGGAGAACCAGGGTTAGAACCAGGACGTGCCTCCCAGTTGGCCGGGACTTGCTGTGGGATCTCTGGCTGAACTGGTGGAGAAGCCCGGGGCGAGGTACTCTTGGGCTGCCCCGTTACCACCGAGATTCTGATCTGAGCAATTACTGTATATAATGTATGGATGGATGAGTTTTTCAATATTTGTTTTATTTAGGCAGGATAAGGATGTAATATAAACCGAGGGCAGTGTTAATTTTTGGCAGCTGCTGCAATACCGCAGCCCTCCCTGAGTAGGGACAATGTTCCGGGTTTATTTAGAATGCAGGGAGGCCGGTAGCCAACAGATATTCCATTGAAATTGAATTTTACACTGGAGTGGTCAGCTGTGGTGTACTGGGCTGAAAAGCTGACTGCGCTCTGACAGTGTGATCTAGCAGTCCGGGACTAGAAGTACTGTATACGACGCTGTCAGTTATCTTATCATTTCTTAGATGAATAGGTAATTGAAGCACTGATTACTAAAACCCCACAAGTCAAGTCAAGTCAAGTGTGACTTATGGGGTTTTAGTAATAGATGCTTCAATTCTGTTTTCATAAATTTTCTAAATTAAATGACTGCATGATATACAAAAAACTATCATTTTTGCTGAGCCTTCATTTCTGTCGTGAATTTTTATCAAACTTAAATTTGGCACCTGTCAGTCGGCTGGAATAAAGGAGCCTTAGAGCATTACCTTACAATCAAGCGGTACATTACACCTTATTTCATTTCTTTTTTTCTTGATTCGTACACAGTCTCTTGGGCAGTCAAGACCAATATGCCACCTATAAAGACTGAGCAAAATTATGACTCAAATAGAACTCGTGAAATAGTTGGTAAGCACGGCAAAAAATTTGACTGCTTGGAAAACGAAAAAAGCTAATGTTTTTTTTTCACAGCTCGTGGTAAAATGACCAACAATTGACCAGATTTTCTGGACCTCTGAGACCACTGAACTGAACCAACGCGCCTGCACACAGCAAAAATGAGTTAACAAAAGATTTAATGACCAATATCTTCCTGTCTGACACTGGTGAGCATGACTGAACATCAGTGAAACAACAGGAGGGCAACTGGGCCAGCGAGTGACAGCATGTCCCACCAGAGAGCTCTCGCACCTACACAAGAGACATTAGAACAGAATCCAGAGAAATCAAGGGAAAGGTGTCATGACCAACAGAAAAAAATTGGTTGGTAAGCTTAGAAAACTTCAGAAGGGACAGAAAATGAAGCAACCTGTTAGAGAAGAGAAGTGGACAAGCAGAAGACACCAGATGATTGATTATATTCACTGAAGAGCAGGGCCACCCAAATCTTGCTCATAAATCCAACTCTAGCTCTGGTTTTCACCCCCTCCAAGCAATTTTGTGAACAATTATTGCCTCTGATCAATTGGACTGTTATCACATACGACTCCAAGGTAAAGCGAGAGTGGAAACCCAGCAGTCCTCGGCCCTCGAGGACCGTAATATTGGGCAGACCTGCTGCAAAGGTTTCCAAGAAAAGCATACAAGTACAGGCCAAACCGGCAAACCCACAAACGAGGATCCGGCAGAAGTTATCTTTGATGGATGCTTAAAAGGTCTCATCCCGGGTGAATTTAAGCTCTCCTTTGCTGGACGATGCTGGAAGTAATTGCGAATAGCCCTGCCAGGCTGCTAGCCGCAACTGGCGCTGGGCACAGCCCGGATTCAATACCTGACCACGGGGCCGCGTAAATGAATGCTATTTTAACTCTTTTAACAGCTCTGTGGTTTCGCCTCACTGCCATAGAACAACAGAGACCAGCTAATGAATCGTACATCCGGTTGTTTGCATTCGAGAGACGAGGGAGGGGAAAGCGTTTTTTCAAAAAACCAAAAAAAGAGGTTTTTTTGGATCAGACAGAGTCGTTTTTTTTTTCTTTCTTTCTTTCCATTGAGAGAGAGGGAGCAGTTAGCCTATTGGAGTGAGTCCATCTCTCATGATCTGCTCTGCACACACAGACTAGCCTCCAAAATGGGCAGGGTAATGGGGTTTAACATGAGCTCCAGGGAAAAGAGCGGGCATGCCACTGCAAGGCTGGAGAAAGAGGCACATGATTGATTCTGCAGGAGCATCAAAATTTGAACTGGAAAGCAGACCGGCACATCCTGCTGGCCTTGCAGAGGCCACTGTAGGAATAGCCATCGGTCACTCCTGCCATGTAAGACTGAGTGTGAAGCCCGTAAGCGAGTACATGGTACATACTGAGTTGGTATCATCTTTACTTATGTCAGTGATCTGTGTTGCACATATTAACCCCATAAACCCAACGGACCCTGATATTGGTCCATAAAATGCAGCTGTTGTATTCAAACCTATGAACGTTCAGGCCTGTTTTAAATTTTAGTCCAGATCCCAAGGTCTCCAATGATCCCAAATACGTCCAGTGGAATTACAGGGAAATGTGTATAAAAGGATGAGCAAGATCTAGATATTTTCTAGTTGATGAAATGCTTTGGCTATAAAAACCTGGCATGATGGATTTGAATATTTCTCTCTATATAAGTGTGATGTAGCGTCCGTGAAGTGCTGAAATCAGCAGATACAGAATATGTACATGATATTGTTTTATATTATGAAAAAAATTCCTCCTCTGACTTTGAGCCTACTTTAGGGAAAAGTTACACTTCAAGGAGTTAGGTCCTTCCAGTTCTACAGCTATATGATTTGAGAATTAAGAGCCTATCTCATTGTAAAGTAAAAAAATTATTATTTGTAAAACCATCACTTGGAAATATTTCGTCCTGTAGTGGTGTGTCATTTTAGCATTTTGAAACACTGCAATAAGTGCATGGAGAACATTAGCGCGCTGCTATATGTTTACAAGCACTTTGAGATTTTTTTTATTCGGATTCAAATTGCCTCAGAATGTTACATGTTGATTTTTCTCTTCTAATTGCCTTTAGAATGACTCATCGCCGCTGCAACAGCTAGAACTTCTTGATGATGTCATGATACCCCGAGATGAAGAGTGAACGAAAATAGGATGGTCATATAATTTGGTAAATTTATTCAATCAAACACAAAATAAGAATCCAAGTGTGTAACTGTATTGATCATAACCATGAGCAGTAATGAGGAGGATGTTTGCCTGAAATGTTCCTTTTTTGTGACTTTGCCGACGATGTGGAAAAAAAATAGTTCCATGAACCAGGGGAGGGAACACCATAAATACTGAGCCGAGCAGAACATACCCCGGGGCACAGTTGGGTTTGTCTTGTTAAGTGGAAATAATCTCCGCTGCTTTATGCCAATAGCTTGTGGGACTGCAGAGGTGCCGGGGAGTTCGGAGGTAACGCCCAGCGCTAGGAATCGGGGAATCGAGCGCACGCCCCTCCACAAATTTTCGGAGCAGCTCAGTACCCCCGACTGCTCGCGGATTATGAGTTTCCCAGCTGTTTCTCTGCAGCTGGTTCAACATACGGCTGCACTTCTCCGGCTTCTGTTTCACTGTTTTGGAGCTTGCTAGATGTTTACAGAAAAATTAAACACACTCCCGCGCTCCTGCCACGGCTCAGTCGACCAATCATCTCTCTGTAAGATCCGAATTTCTACCATTTCATTTCAGTTCAGTTCATTCCCATTTACTTCCGATCCTACTGCTCTTCTCTCACTCGCCTGCGTTTGTTAAACTGAACTTCATCATTTGGTAGGAAGCAGCTGCTTTTGGTGTTGCTGTATGAAGTTACTGAACAAGTATCTTTCACAGACTGCCAGAAGGCCCCTGTCACCCTCTTAAACTGCTTTCACACCGGATGCGAAACAAATTTTTTGCACGACAGATTTATATTCAAAGTTGATTCAAAGACACGAATACACGCGTCACCTGAGTGCCTCCCCAAGAGGAGGTGTTTTATGACGTCATTAAAACGCGGGTAGGCGGTCAGAGGCTGGAGGTTTTCAGGAAGCTGCACCTGTGGCATCACCTGTAACATACAGGCTGTATCACACCTGGGCAAAATATTTTTCAGTGGCAGCAACCATTGCCAACAGCGGCAGGACTTACATTTCTGTACCTTTCTAACCAGGCTAGTTATTGCACTAATAAAATTATTTGCGGCCCAGTCGAATCTCGATGAAGTCTCGATTTAACAAATTATGCAAACGATTTTTGCCTCATGTTTCTGGACCTGTTGCAGGACACTGCACTACTGTCACCTTTGTAGCAATCTAGCTGGCTGGTTATTAACGTTACAGGAAAACTGTAGCTCTCATTTAGCCGCCAGTGTTTCACGTATCTTGGTGGCTAGCTTGCTTCTAACAGTTAGCTTGTGAACAAAGATAGCTAGTATCTGTATAAGCACACAAAGGCGTTGTAGAGTCACCATTGCGGCTGTTGCAGAAT
This sequence comes from Gymnothorax reevesii, assembly GCA_029721435.1. Lineage (NCBI taxonomy): Eukaryota > Metazoa > Chordata > Actinopteri > Anguilliformes > Muraenidae > Gymnothorax > Gymnothorax reevesii. Next base: position 109,569,707 of record CM056579.1, read on the forward strand.
CTGTGTAGTATAGTGCTTCTTAATTAGCAAATCACTGCTTTACGCGATACTAATTTTCCCTGTTTATAGCTTAGCATCTCCGATATATTTTATTCTAGACTTTTTTGCGAGTAATCTCATCACACTCCGTTTTACTTCCAGAAGAGACGATTTGGAATAGAACAGGACAAGGAATGAAAAGGTTTTTGTGGATCTTCCTGAGTAAAAAACGCATTCTCACACACACACACACACACACACACACATATATATATATATATATATATATATATATATAAAGAGACAAGCTATGTTTTAAATCACAACTTTAATCAGTTAAAATATGCTTATAAAATGGTTATCATAATACATTGACCCGTTACTTCTTACCCTTAAATAATCGCTTAAAAGATGTGAGACATGACTTCTCCACAGCGATACGGTTTCCCAGGAAGCTTAGTTAGGAACTATTGGACGCCTCCATGATCCGCCATTGCAGTGGCCCATTGAAGTCAATGGAGTTGTCGCAACTCTATTTCTCTGGGATCCATGGCTAAAAACCTCCAGCCTCTGGCAGGCTACGCGGGTTTTAATGATGCCATAAAACACCCCTCGTGGGGAGGCACTCAGGTGATTGGCTATAAAGGAGTGAGACGTCTGATTGGGTACAGACGATCCCTCTTAGAAAAAATGCATTTGTGGATCAGAGTCACGGCAGGGGAGTCTCAAACGTCTCACACAAACGCAGCAAAGTTTACAAATTAAAAGCACTTTGTAAATCTGGATCCAACAGTTCATATATGAATGTAACATGCTCCACACATGTATTTGATGAAGATTGCAAATACTTTTACATATATATATTTGTGAATTTTTTTTTATTTATTTATGTGTGGATCGAAAATATGCTTATGACTGTCATTTTTTATATGTGGGTTTTTTTTTTACTTATATATGGAATGAAACATATTTATGTGTGCATTGAAAATGTATTTGTGTTTTCATATATATATATATAAATCCCTAAATACATTTGTGAAATTTTTTTGTGCATTTATCGATTTTTAGACCGTTCTATCTCCATACTTGGCAAACTGAATAAATAGAAGAATTCATGTTTGGTTATGCGTCATCTTCAGAATTCGAAGTGTAATTTTATCACTATTTATTTAGATTTTCCATAGTAAGGTTTGGTTTAATGGAATTTTTTTAAAAGCCCCCGAATAACTTCGGTTCCTCTTAAATGTTATTTAATTATTGGTTTATGCATTCTGTTTCCCAGCAACCCCAGTGTCATTCTGTGCCCCCACGTTCAGAAACACTAGATCTTTTACAAAAACTGTTTTCCATCGCAAGGCAGGAGAATATGCATAACGGACCAGGTAGCACAAATAATGCACCACTCAGCTAACAAGCTAACAGGATACAGATGAGGAGTAACGGCAGCTTAAGTATAAGAACAGGGTCAAAGTAACCTCCAAATAAAAATATTTGTGGCAGTGGATGGGGAGTCTCTCATTCCAGAGCCTTGTAAGGCAACTGCAGAAACATCACGCTCAAGGTTAGCCTTTGTGTTCATACGGTGATGGCGCTAGCAAAAATATGCACTGCACTTCACTGCATAGAGCATTCTCAGAATTCTAAAACGATGACCATTGTAGCTACTCTTCATCAGTAACTACATAATTACCGGGTAATGCCCAGCGTGACAGATGAAAAAATGCTAAAAAAAAAAAAAAACCAACTAAAAAGTGAAATTGAGTTTTGTAAAAAAATACTTCCACCACAATAACAGGCCATGTGTTTTTTACTCGTGTTGGTTTTTTTTTTTTTTTTTTTTGCCCAAGCTGCAGGTTCCATTTATAGTCAAGCTGCACTTCCTTCCATTGTATGGCAGGAAAGCCCAGGCCCCTCAGCTCTTCTCAGATGTCCTGTGCCCCGTATCCCCTCCCGCCATCCCGCCTACTCATGGGCCTCCAACCCTCTCCCCTGGAATGTATTTTAGCATTGGTTAAATTAACAGGAAAAGAAAGTTGTTACTATGATGAGTGGAACAGTGTTTTTTTTTTTTTCTTTCCCCCTCATCATTTTCATTGACGGGCAAATGGGATTTCCAAGAAAGGAAACGGCAGTCAAATCATAACCCCCTTCTCCAAAATTTGGGAACATCAAACCCCATGGATCTCTCAGCGGCTTGACGGAGCAGCTGGTGTAGGCAGTGGGTTGGTGTCAGACGTTTGGCCACATACCGTGCCCAGAAACACAGTGGATCTCCAGTTTTTGCTTCCCAAGACCCCAAGGGAAGCAGGATTGTACCTGGCTGACCAGCAGCACCTGACAGGCTGGGGAAAATTAAGTGGTGAGGACCCCCCCTCAGAAAACAGTGCTGTGAGATTTTGCAGAGGTTTTTGGTCAGTTAAGAAAACTAAAGCAGAAACAGTAAGGTACATTTTTGCACAATTAGCCTGTCTAGGTGATGACAAACACCTAAAGGTAAAAATTTGTGTTCCACCCCTGTAATTTTCATAAGGTTAATTTTTTTTGCCGAGCAAAGTGGAATTTTCATTCATAGATATTTTCCAGAGTAATCACAGGCTTATGACACTGCAAATTACAGGCTTATTAGCACCAATCCACCACAACATTGATGGCACCTTCCGAATATTACAACATATCTGGGTCCGCCCCTGGCTGCCAAAATGGCTCTGTAGGATTGACCTCCTATTTAATTCCTGGACCCAGAGTTTCACATCAAAACATTTTTTAGAGCATCACCAGCTGGTCTTCATCCCACAGTGCATGCTGATGCCACCTGCATTTGGGGAGAGACACAAGTTACTCATGAATTATATACATTATGATGCCATTTTACCATATCTATTTTTAGAATGACATGATTCATTAATGGATAGTACAACCCCAATTCGTAAATAGTTGAGATGAGTTGTAAATTGTGAATAAAATCAAAATGCAATGACTTTCAGATCACATTAGCTAATATGCTAAAATAGAACATAGATAACATTTCAACTGTTGAAACACAGACATTTTACTGTTTTATCCACAAAATGAGTTTATTCAAATTTTATGGCTGTAGAAGGTCTCAAAAAAGTTGGGACACAGGCAAAAAAGGGCTGAAAAAGCGATTAATATATAAGAGAATTAGCTGAAAGAACATATAAAAAGTCATTAAGTTAACTTGCATCAGGTGTGTAACATGATTGGCTGTAAAAGGGATGTCTTAGAGAGGCTGAGTCTCTCAGAAGTAAAGATGGCCAGAGGCTCTTCAACTTGTGAAGACTTACATAAAAAAATTGTGGAAAACTTTGAAAACAATGTTCCTCAACGTCAAATTGCAAAGGCTCATCATTGACAGTGCATAACATCATCAAAAGATTCATAGAAACTGGAAAAATCTCTGTGCGTAAGGGACCAGGCTGAAGACCTTTACTGGATGCCCGTGATCTTCGGGCCCTCAGACGCCACTGCATCACTCACCGGCATGATTCTGTCATTGACATTACTATATGGGCCCAGGAATACTTCAAGAAACCACGGTCTGTAAACACAGTCCGCCGAGCCATCCACAGATGCCACCTAAAACTCTATCATCCAAAAATAAAGCCATAGTTGAGCATGATCTAGAAGCGCTGGTGTGTTCTGTGGGCCAAGGCTCATTTAAAATGGACTGTAGCAAAGTGGCAAAATGTCCGGTGGACGAGTGCAAATTTGACATTCTTGTTGGAAATCATGGGAGTCGTGTCCTCCGGGCTAAAGAGGAGAAAGACCACCCCTCCTGTTATCAGCGTTCAGTTCAAAAGCCAGCATCTCTGATGGTATGGGGATATGGTGTGGACACTTGCATGTTTTAAAAAGAACCATGAATGCTGAAAGGTATATAAAGGTTTTACAGCAACATATGCTCCCCTCCAGACGACATCTATTCCAGGGAAGGTCTTGTGTATTTCAGCAGAACAATGCAAAACCACATACTGCAGCTATTACAACAGCATGGTTTTGTAGTAGAAGGGTCCGTGTGCCGAACTGGCCTGCCTGCAGTCCTGATCTTTCAACAATTGAGAACATTTGGTGTGTAACTGAACAAATAGCCTGTCAAAGGAGACCCAAAACTCTCCAGCAGCTGGAAGCCTGTATTTAACAAGAGTGGGATCAAATTCCAATGTCTAAACTCCAGAAACTTGTCTTGAATTCCCAGACGCCTCCACTCTGTGTCAAAAAGAAGAGGGGATGCTACACCATGTTAACAGGCCCAAGTCCCAACTTTTTTTGAGACCTGTAGCAGCCATCAAATTTGAAATGAGCTCATTGTGTGGATAAAATAGTAAAATATCTCAGTTTCAACATTTGCCATGTTATCTCTGGTCTTTTGCGAATAAAATACTGGCTGGTGTGATTTGAAAGTCAGTGTGTTTTGATTTTATTCACAATTTACACTTTGTTCGAACTATTTCGGAATTAGGGTTGTTAAAAAAAAAATCTTGACCTTAAGTTTATTATGTGTTTATTGGGCCTCGGTAGTTCGGGGTCCAAGGCGAGTGCCAACCTCTCCCTAATGGTAAAGACTGCCTCTGGTCTAGCTCAGTGACTCAAATTAGCTTAGTAGAGATGATGCCCTGCAGACAGCAGGGCTTCTAGGCAAAAAAATAAAGCCCACGATGTGACTACAACCACCAGTCATTCAAGCAGCCATTATGTATAACTGTAAGCCTGTAAAGTAAACAAGTGCATTATGTAAAATTTAATCCATCTCCCCCTTCCCATGATGGGGAAAATTTGCTGTACAAGCTAATATTGTTTTAAAAATGAACCAGGCCTGAAATATGTTAATTTCTGGTTAAATTGGGATTTTTTAAACCTGGGGGGCCACTGGCCATTTGAATAGCTGCAGTTTTAGGTCTTCTGTTTTTGCCTCCCTTTTGACTTGGTACTCACCACTGCTATAACGATTTGACCCATGTGAAGCTCGCTGCGGTCCCGTTTCTTTCACATTGAACACATTGACTACGACTGGCGAGCCAACTGTTTGCTTACCATCTAAGGCAGTGGTCTGCAACCCTGTAGAGCCACCATCCTGAGGATTTTCACTCTAAAACAGTAAACCACAGCTCTTTTCCCAGTTAACGATCTGGATGAGCTGCTAATTGGTCATATCAGATGCACTGAATTTTGTAGAGTAAAAACCTACAAAATAGTATATCTCCAGGAACATAATTGGAGACCAGTGGTCCAAGGTCAGTCTCCAGAACTTGACATGCACCATTTTTTCTGAGATAATTCATGTTATTTGCTTCATCTGTGAGAGGTATTAATGTTTTGGCTCATTACTGTGGGTGATACACTGTGCCTGCATTGAACTTAACCCGCTCAAAAGAGTTGGCATAAAAAGACTGGCTGTGTGACTTGAAACTTAGTGGCCCATGTCTTTTTCCAACACTGAAATAATAAAGACTTTGCATCAAAGAGAAATTATAGCGTCAATTTTCCACGTGTAATTGTTTTACGTTTTCTCTGCTAAAATTTTTTTTTGAACAAATTAACTTTTTGAGTGAGTGCAGGAACCTAATTTCATTTGATTAGTTTAAACAGAATTCTATTGTCGCATCAATAGCAACCCTTGATCACTTCTTTCAGGGAACTTTAAGATCAACAACATCGCTTAAGTACCCAGGAAGTGGTCCTGATTTCTCTGAAATATCAAATATCCCCAGCATATCCATGGCATCCTTGCATGCCAGGAACAGGCATTTGACAAGCCGTGGACTGGGCTCTTGGAGCCATTTTTAATTTATTATTTTTTTGCAATGTGCATGGGGCGTTATTGTGTTGGAATAAGGAGGTATCATGAGGGAGCAGTGTTTGCACCACAGGTCTGGTAAAAAGGTTTCACATTGTTTGCCTGTTACATGTCCATAGAGAGCGATCATAAGTTCTGTGAAATGGCTGCACATGCCATTACAGAACCGCCACAATTCTTAACAGTTTTACAATGCTTTGGCCTAAGGCTTTCCGCACTCAAACCTGTCCAGATTTATGCAAAAGAAGAACAAGTGGCTCATCAAACCCTGATACTCTTTGCCGTTCCTCGGGTCCTAAACCATGTTTGGCATTTTTTTTCCTTCATTAATTTTGGATGGAAATTGTTTTTGTGGTTATTTTTAGAGCTCTTGTTTTGTGGATATTCGCAACTATCCTCCCGAGAGTCCATCTATCACTGTCGGAGAACTTTTGCTTGCAGGCATGGATCTTTTCTGTTGTGGCAGTTCTTTTGGTGTTGGGCAAATGTTGTCATAACTCTAAACCCTTATGCGGCTTGATTTTCTTCCAGCTATGCAGTACCACTCAGAGAATTTTTATGCTCCCTTGCAAATTTGAATTCGATTTTTTCCCACAATAAGCCTCACTAACAAGCTTTCTAGCGACTGCACAGCTCTTGAAACGTCGGGAAATAATTTGCCTCTCTTGAAACATAGTAATATCTTTTTGACTACCATGAGATACATCTCTAGACGTGTTTTTTTTTTTTTAAATGTGACATTATGCAGGGAATCAGTCAGGATTAAAAAGAATTACTGGCTGCTGAAACATATTCATCGCTGCAATAATGATTCAATCATTGGCTCTGGAGTATTTGCATATTTAAATCGAGTAGCGACTTTTTTTTTTTTTTTGGACCGGTGGTGTAGCAGAGGGGAGGAATGGATTTCTTACTTATACCAACGTTTGTCAATATGATCTGCATTCCACAACAGAAATTAAGATATTTCTGATTGGGCAATATCTTTACAATCTTTGCGTGCCCGGTTTTGGTGATCCCATCCCAACTCTTGAGTTAACTACTTGTTTGTTGCAAGTAGGTGGGGATTTTTCAGGGATACCATACACTGCACATCACTGCTGTCAATTTTCAGTTTTTTTCAGCCATGTAACTGGCACACAATAGATTTTGGGTTCTGCAAATTAGGCTCCAGCAACATGATATTGTAATGTGAATATAGGCCACTAGATGGCAGTATTTACCTTTTTTTGTTAAGCTCATACTGGAGTCATGTTTAGACATGTCCTGGACATGTCTGGGGCAAGTCTCAGAAAGTTAAAAAAAAGAGGTCTAAATGTGGGTGGGGTCTGCAAAAGAGTATATAAGGAAAAGAATTGAGACAGTAAAGTAGTAGGAGAAATTGCAAGAAGATGACCAGACCTGCCATTCTGTTCAAGACCTGTGACGTTTCTTTTGTGGATTTCTTTGCCTGTGTTTGAGCATTTTCTTCATCCAGGACATCACCAAGCCACCCCACCAAAAAGGGACTGTAATTATTTATGTTTTTTCTTATTTATCAATCTTGGTCTTTAGTTGTAGGTTGTTATTAGTCTTTGTCTTTGTTAAAAATTAAATGTGTTTTAGTTGTTAAAACTGTGTTTGTCATCCCTTGCTGTTGCTGTTGTGTTATAAATGTAATAACAAATTGGGGCCATAACAAATTGGGGGCTCAAGGTCCGGGATAGACCATTGTGTGAGTAATTTATTGAAAATCTAACATTCCAAATTGTGAAATTGTTTTTGTGAATTTTCCTAGATATATATTGACAACAGCAATGGATGATTTCTTGGCATCACCAACCGTAGGGGTTTTGAAGTCTTTGAAAAAGACAGAACTGCTAGAAATTTGCAGACAGTTGGAGTTGACAGAGGTAAAACCAGCCATGCGAAAAGCAAGACTGGCTAGAGAGATAGTTGAATATTACATTGATGAAAATGTGTTTGCACCAGGAGATCTGGAACAGTTTCCAGTGGAAAATCCAAATATAGAAATGGAACTTAAATTAAAAATGCTAGAGATTGAAAGGGAGGAAAAAGAAAAACAAAGAGAATTTGAGAGGGAAGAAAAAGAAAAACAAAGGCAGTTTGAGTTAGAAAAATTAGCAAGAGAAGAAAAACAAAGAGAATTTGAGTTAGAAAAATTTGCAAGACAGAGAGATTTTGAATTAGAGAAATTCGATAGAGAAGAAAGACTCCAAATGGAGCAACTAAAAATAAAAATTCAAACTGAAAATAAATTTCGGGCTAGCCAGGAGGTAAAACTGGTGCCTCCATTTTCGGAAAAGGATGTTGACAACTATTTCCAGTGTTTTGAAAAGGTAGCAAAGAGTTGCCAGTGGCCAAAGGAACACTGGCCTCTGATGTTGCAAACTGTCCTCAAGGGTAAAGCTCAACAAGCCTATTCGGCTTTGTCTGCAGATGATTCCTCTGATTATGAGGTTGTCAAAAAGGTTATTATGAGAGCTTATGAGTTGGTTCCAGAGGCTTACCGACAGAAATTCAGAGGTCTGAAGAAATCTGAAAATCAGACTTATGTTGAATTTGCTAATGAAAAGCAGGTTTGCTTTGAGCGCTGGTGTACTTCTATGGAGGTCAAGGATGATTTCAACTCACTAAAAGAGATGGTGTTAGTTGAAGAATTCAAGAACTGTGTTAAGGATGATGTTAAGACCTACCTTAATGAGAAGCAAGCACTGAACTTGCAATCAGCTGCCAAATTTGCAGATGAATATGTTCTCACTCATAAGTCCAAATTTCAGTCTAGCAGTAACAATAAATGGTCCCAATTTCAGAAAAAGGGTTACGGTGATACCCAAGATTCCTCACCCAAAGACAAAGACAAATCTGGTGATGGTGCTCAGAAATCCAGTAACAGGTCTGATCAAAGTGTGAAAGCTGACAGTGACAGAAGTGGTCTGGTTTGCAGTTATTGCAAGAAATCTGGTCATGTTACAACTAACTGTTGGTTCCTTAAAGCTAAGAAAGAAAAAGAAAAGGATACCAAACCAAATGCCTTTGTGAAAACAAGGTTAGAAACCCCTGTAGTGGATAACCAATCTGCTAAATTGCCTGCTTCTTGTGGGGCTAAAAAGCCTAATATAGCTGACTTTGTGAGGGAGGAATTTCTTCCATTTGTGTCAGAGGGATTTGTGGCTCTGAATGAGCATACTACTCCTGTCCCCATATATATCCTAAGGGATACCGGAGCTTCTCAGTCACTTTTGTTGATGGACTCCTTGGAGTTACGTGATGAGACCGCTTCAGGGGATTTCATACTTGTACAAGGTATTGAAGGGAGGACTGTATCTGTACCCCTGCGCTCTATATTCTTGAAGTCAGATTTAGTTACAGGACAGGTAAAGGTGGGACTTATGTCAAGTCTACCTATAAAGGGTGTTTCTCTGTTGCTAGGCAATGACCTGGCTGGGGGCAAAGTAGTTCCCCCTGTACATCTTACTTCACAGCCGAGCACTGAAAATGGGGATGAGGACCCATCTCTGTATCCTTCTTGCGCAGTGACTCGTGCTATGGCCAAGAAGGCTAAAGAAGAAGATGATGTGGTGCCGTCCAGTACATTGAAGAGTCAGGACTCAGGTGGTTCGCCTCATGACTCTGATTGGCCTACTATGGTTTCTCCGTTTGAGGACTTATCAGATACTTTTATCAGTTCTCTATTCAGCCAGCCGGATGGGTCTGGTGATTCTGATGTGTCTGGAGACTTGTCTCTGTCCAGAAAGCGGTTGATTGAGGAGCAAACTAATGATCCTGAAATTGGTGTACTAAAGAGGAGAGCCCTTCCTGAAAAAGAAATAGATGCAGTTCCAGTTGGGTATTATCTCAAGGATGGTGTGTTGATGCGGAAGTGGCGCCCTCCTGATATCCCTGCCAATGCAGATTGGGCAGTGGTCAGGCAAATTGTTGTTCCGAAGGTCTATAGGAATGAGATCTTAACAATGGCTCATAGTTTACCTTTAGGAGGTCATCTTGGTGTTAACAAGACTGTTGATAAGATCATGAAACACTTCTTTTGGCCTGGGCTTCGGAAAGACGTTTCCAACTTTTGCAAAACCTGTCACACTTGTCAGGTAGTTGGAAAACACCAGTTAGACCCACCTGTAGCTCCATTGCAGCCTATCCCAGCATTTGGGGAGCCATTCTCTAGGGTCATTGTTGATTGCGTTGGTCCATTACCCAAGACTAGATCTGGAAATCAGTACTTGTTGACAATCATGTGTGCATCTACCAGATTCCCCGAAGCCATACCTCTACGTAACATCAAGGCAGCTGCAATCTCGAAGGCTTTGATAAAGTTCTTCACGTTGTTTGGCCTTCCCAGGGAAATTCAGTCAGACCAGGGTAGCAATTTCACTTCAGGATTGTTTCAGCAGGTTGTGTATGAACTAGGTGCAAAGCAGATTCTTTCTAGTGCCTATCATCCAGAAAGTCAGGGTGCCTTAGAGCGGTTTCATTCCACTCTCAAGACAATGATGAGGACTTATTGTTATGACCATGAGAAAGACTGGGATGAAGGGGTTCATTTGCTGTTGTTTGCAGCTAGAGAAGCAGTGCAGGAGTCTACTGGATTCAGTCCATTTGAGCTAGTGTTTGGTCATGAAGTGAGAGGACCTTTGCTATTATTGAGTGAACAATGGCAAGAGAAAGAGCCGCATATCAGTCTGTTAGACTATGTTGGCAAGTTCAAGGAAAGATTGCGTGCAGCTTGTGACCTTGCCAAAGAGAACTTGAAATCAAGTCAGGGAAAAATGAAAACTTGGTATGATCATAAGGCTAGGATCCGTGAGTTTAAACCAGGAGAAAAGGTCCTTGTGTTGTTTCCCTTGCAGTCCAATCCATTGCAGGCTAGATTTCATGGTCCTTATGAAATTCTGACAAAACTCAATGATCTCAATTACATTGTGAAGACTCCAGATAGGAGAAAACCAAAACAATTGTGTCATATTAACATGCTAAAGCCTTATCATGACAGAAATGCTAGGGTTGCAGCTGTCATTTCAGATTCTCCAATGGTCGAAACGTGTGAAGATGAGGGGGAGTTTCAAGATGATGAACCTAGAATTAAAGCTGAAGTTCTTTCATGTAAATTGTCAAATTCTGAAGTGTTGCAAAATCTTGATGTAAAACTCCAGCACTTAGAACCCTCACAGAGAGATCAGTTTGAGAGGTTGATCAAGAAATATGAGGATCTGTTTCCTGATGTTCCAAAGAGAGTTTCTATAGCCTCTCATGATGTAGATGTTGGTGATGCCAAACCAATAAAACAGCATCCATACCGGATGAATCCTGAAAAGAGAAAGATTGCTGAGAAAGAGGTTGAGTACATGTTAAAACATGATATTATCAGACCCTCCAACTCCGATTGGAGTTCACCCTGTGTGCTAGTTCCAAAACCTGATGGAAGTACTAGATTCTGTACAGATTATCGCAAAGTCAATGCTGTAACTAGAACTGATGTGTTTCCAATACCTAGGATTGATGATTGTATTGATAGTGTAGGGCAAGCAAAGTTTCTGACCAAGATTGATTTATTGAAGGGTTATTGGTGTGTGCCTTTAACTGAGAGGGCCAAGAGCATCTCTGCTTTTGCCACACCATCTGGATTGTACCAGTATGAAGTCCTACCCTTTGGCATGAAAAATGCCCCAGCCACGTTCCAAAGGATGATACTGTCTCCAATCGCCGGATTGCCACACACGGGTGCGTACATCGATGACCTGATCACATGGAGTGACTCCTGGGAAGAACATCTAAAAGATGTAGAGACGTTGTTCCAGCGCCTGACCCAGGCTAACCTGACTGTTAACCTGAGCAAGAGTGACTTTGGTTGTGCTACTGTCACCTATCTTGGCTACGTCATAGGCCAGGGTAAGGTGGCACCCATAAATGCTAAAGTCCAAGCCATCATGGACTTTCCAGTTCCTGACAACAAAAAAGCTTTGCGCCGCTTCCTTGGAGTGATCGGGTACTACTGCAAGTTCTGCAAGAACTTTGCTGAGATTGCTCTCAGTCTAACTAACCAACTGAAGAAAGGCGTAAAGTTCACCTGGGATGATGCATGCCAGAGAGCCTTCGATCACCTGAAGTCTCTGCTGTGTCACTTCCCCGTGCTCAAATCTCCTGACTTCAACAAACCGTTCTCCATCGCGGTCGATGCTAGCGACCAAGCTTGTGGATCTGTGCTCCTACAGAGAAGTGACTCTGATGACATTGAGCATCCCGTGGCATACTTCTCCAGGAAGTTCAATCGCCACCAAAGGAACTATTCCACAATAGAGAAGGAACTGTTGGCTCTGGTCCTTTCTTTACAACACTTTGAGGTTTATGTTTGTACAGGACAAAAGCCAATGATTGTGTACACTGACCACAATCCGTTAATGTTTTTGAGTAAGATGAAAAACAAGAATCGGAGATTGTTGAATTGGAGTTTGATTTTACAGGAGTTTGACTTGGAAATTAAGCATGTGAAGGGTACAGACAATGTAATTGCTGATTGCTTATCCCGTGTTTGAATGTGTATATATATATCATGTGTTTGAATATTGTAGGATATGTATATATAGACAAGTGTTCACTTAACCATTTTGTATTGAAAAGAAAAATTTTGCCTTTATGAGTCAAAATTTTTCCCTTTTGGAATGGAGGTGTAATGTGAATATAGGCCACTAGATGGCAGTATTTACCTTTTTTTGTTAAGCTCATACTGGAGTCATGTTTAGACATGTCCTGGACATGTCTGGGGCAAGTCTCAGAAAGTTAAAAAAAAGAGGTCTAAATGTGGGTGGGGTCTGCAAAAGAGTATATAAGGAAAAGAATTGAGACAGTAAAGTAGTAGGAGAAATTGCAAGAAGATGACCAGACCTGCCATTCTGTTCAAGACCTGTGACGTTTCTTTTGTGGATTTCTTTGCCTGTGTTTGAGCATTTTCTTCATCCAGGACATCACCAAGCCACCCCACCAAAAAGGGACTGTAATTATTTATGTTTTTTCTTATTTATCAATCTTGGTCTTTAGTTGTAGGTTGTTATTAGTCTTTGTCTTTGTTAAAAATTAAATGTGTTTTAGTTGTTAAAACTGTGTTTGTCATCCCTTGCTGTTGCTGTTGTGTTATAAATGTAATAACAAATTGGGGCCATAACAATATGCAGGCAGAAGTTACTTGTCTTAATGTTCAGGCGTATTAGACTGGTCAGCATATGCACAATGGTGTGAGAATACAGTCACGATACAGAAAGGAGCATCTGTATAAAACGGATTGAACAAAAAACTGGCACAGGTTTAGCCAAAAATCATTGAAGAACTTTCAACAAAAAACAACTGACACACTGTGTCCCCACGACTAAGTTTATAGATCTCTACCTTATACAAAATACAGTCTCTGGGACCCATTTTGACGACCTAAATGCAGTCTGTAAATGCAAGGATTAGAGGTATTGCAGATCAAAACTCAGCGCGCTTAACTCCATTCTAGTAATTTCATGACAAAAGGCAATAGCACAGCTGTGGCACTGTTGTCAAAAGGGACGGACTAAGAGGAATTTATTTCCTGCGGGTGTGGTGGGGGTTTGGTTCCATGAAAGCCAAGCAAATTTTCCTCTACCATTAGACCAGTGCGTTAGTGCCTTAGTGACCTGGCAATTTCGTGAGATGAAGAACAAGCACCCAGCTTGGGTTACAGTCGGCTGTTTTGGTCCTTAGTGAATCACGCTGCAGTGTGTTAATGTATGAGATCGACTCACCAGGTAATGCAGATTCAATGAAGAGATGCGGATGGCTACACAAAGTGGCACTTGTGGGATGAAAACAAGGTTGAGACTGAACTTAATTATTTGTACTGACACCACACAAAGAAAAAATGTACGCATATAATAATTCCCCATCACTGCACTGAACCCTCTCATTAGATCCCAGCACCATTTTGTTGGCATTATTTACTGGGTAAATAAAATGAAAATGAATATGGCAAGCAATCATTATGCATTTTTTTTTTTGCAGACAGCTCCACTGGTTGCCATTTAGTCCCATGAAACTATGTTTTATGGAGCAACAGCTTTTACGTCAAAAGGTGGTCTGGGTGACTCAGAACGAAATATATAAATAAATAAATAAATATACGCTCCATTTGCAACGATTGAAATTGAGGATAATGTTACTGCTGCATGCCTTTTTGTTTGCAAAAATGCAAAAGCAGACCCAGATTACAGGCTATCAGTATGATCCTAAGTTTTGATTGTGTTTATACTAATTTTAATGATCATTTAACTGTATTGTTTGCCCAGAATTGTAAGTTGCCGCTTATAGGCATTGAAATGAGGTTATTCATGCCAGCTGGACATTTTCAAAGGATGTCGGTTAGCAGTAACATACGCTTTTGCATTATTTAAGGCCACAGCAGCCACAGCTGTTTTTTTGATTTTGGATGGGGGGGGGGGGCTGCTGATGTTGCTAAAGGGGCAGGCGGACACAAAACAGCAGGCGTAATGCTCGGTTGACACCGGAGAGAGAAATAACCGGAAAATATCTCTGAAACTCGAGAGCATGTGAGAACCTGGTCCAAAGAGGGGAGGTTTTATTCAGCATGATAAGCCAAGGCACAAGTTCAAATCAATCTTAATGGGGGGCTGCCGACAAGGGGGCTGCATGTTTAGCTAACATGCTCTGATGTGCCTACAATCTACAGAGTCTGAGGGGTGGCTGGCCATCCAACTGAAGATTAAACTTTTTGTGTTTCAGAATTTATCTTTTTTTTTTGGGGGGGGGGAGGCTATTGTATACTTTTTGATATACATAATGTTTCAATCCCATTTCTGTGAAAGGGACAATATGAAAAATGCAGGTAATGAAGTGAAAAGTCATTTGCAATTCACCTTGAACTATTATCAAATAACAAGAAGTACAAGACTGAATATTTAATGGTTTACCTTATCAACTTAATTTCTTTTTAGAAACACTCACTGACTCAGTGCCTGCAACACATTTAAAAAGATGGGAAAGTGCCAATATAAGACTGGGAAAGAGCTGGAAAGCAAAAAAGTGGGCTTACTGGTGTTGAACATTTGATCCAATCATGCTTGGGTACTAAAGGAACGTCTGCAAAAGACCTATTTGTTAACTAGCGGTGAGTGGAACTGGCTCGCCACTTTGCATAAAACTGCCTGATTGAATAATTCATCAGTTTAAGATCACCTGCAGTGCACAATATTAAAAGATCTGGAAAATCTGAGGAATTTACCGCATAAATGGTAAGTTCAAAAATCAATACCAAGGGCCTTTGATCTTCAATCTTTCAGATGGTATTACACTGAAAACCAACATGCTTTTGTGATGGATATAACCACATAGGTATGGACTCATTTAGAAAACCTTTTGCCAATAAAGACGATTCATTATTGCATACACAGATGCAAGTTGAAGACTATTTACTCCAAGGAAACAATTTTTCTAAAATGTCTGGAGATGGTGCAGCTTTGTCTCGGCTTGAACTCACCTGAAAAGCCCAGTCTCATCCCGAATCATCATATAATGATGCTACTGGATGTAGCGTTAATATAGGATGAATAAAAGAGGCTTTGGGAATCCTTTTTTGATGCCAGTTTAAAACAAACCCTACCCCCAAACCCTTAACCTGAACACTGAACATCACATCAGAATGCCAAAAGCCTCCTTTTTTCCATCCACAGTTGGTTTTGTTTTCTGGATGAAAATATTATATAATATTTTATTTGGCCTCATTTTGCTTCAATCACAAGACACATTCGTCTTGGCATCATTTTGTGAACAGCGTGTGTACGTGAACTGATGAACACTGCGTCTGAAACTCCCCCGGCACTGATTGGCTAATTTTGCTCGGGCACAGCAGATTCTTACCAATTCAATTACAAACACTGGGAGGAGCCAAATCTTTAAAATTTTTTTTTTTTTTTTTACAGATTACCTGCTCCATGTCCTATGGTCAGTTTAGAGTGTCAGTTTCAGCAAATATGAAAAAGTAGAGTATGAAAAAGACCACAGATATCTGATCAACGGATTACAAAAAAAAAGGAAGAATAGGGGGAAAATCCTTTAAAACAGAAAGAACTGACACCCTCAGTTCCACTAACGAATACTGAGAGGGTTGGTGGAAGAATAGACAATGTTAAACAGATGTAAACGCATCCCTGTCCGAACTTTTCTGGATTGCGTTGCAGGCATGGAATTCCGACTGCTTATTTCCAAAAATAAGGGAGGAAAAATATAAAATATCTTGTCTTTGCACTGCAGTGTATACCATCAGCCATAATCATAGGCTATGCCTGAAGTATCTTATTTGCATACAGTAGCTAATACCCCGATTCCACACAACCGTTCTAGCTACCGTTCTCAGCCGTTCTAAGCCGTCCTCAGAACGGCTGCCTCTACCGGTCAGACGCTCGGACAACGGCCGTTTTTCGACATTCTTGCGTTCCAGTAGTGATCTGTTAACGACCGTAATGATGCTGTAGGGTTCTAATACAGTTCATGTAGCGACCGTGTAAGGACCGTACAGCGTGTCCATAACGATCTTTACCGTTTTAGTACCGATCACTAGCATTCCAGCAACGTTCCTTTCAGATCTCACACCGTTGCTGTACCGAGTGTACCGTCCTCCAATGTTCATTACCAATTTCACATCAACCGTAGCGTGCTGTTAGCAATCCATTAACGATCCAGTAGCGTTATGTTACCGTTGCTGTAACGATCTACAGAGGTAATTAAAGTGAGACACATATCAAACATTTATTCAGTTGCCGTCCCAACCGTTCCTACCTTTCGAAGGAGTTCCATTAACATCCAGTGCTGTTCCAATTAGGCTCCATTAAGGTTCCCTCCCGACCCCTCCCGTTCCAGTACCATTCCTTGATCGGTATGGGAACGGTAGCCAAAACGGTGGTGCGGAATGGGGGTATTACATAAATTGATTGCAATGGATTAAACAGTTGTTGAAAACTTACTTACTAAATCAAAATGATATACAGGATTTCATCCTTTTGGCAAAGTTTGGCCACGTCCAAAACTTCTGAGTCCTTGATGTGTATTATTTACTGAGAATCCATTTATACATTATCCAGCCTGCATACTCCTGTCAATTTTCTCAGGTGTGAGGGTGGGCTTCGAGCCTATCCTAGCATCAGGGCCATAGCCAGTTGCGGAAATGGTTGAGGGGTGGAAGGTAAGGTTTCAGTGCGAGGTTTCACTACTATTTTCAAGTTACTTGAATTGCAACACAGTCCAACAGAAACAACACCAATTATCCACCTCCTAGCACTTTTGCTGGCAGAGGGGCTTTTGAGGGGAACTTTCATAGGGTTGTTCATCGTGTGAATGCTGTGCAATATTCTGATTGATTGTTTTCCAAATTGCACTGCGTTCTTGTTCATAATTCCTCACTTTGAAACCGTGTTTAGTGTCATATATCCTGGTACATGCATTTAATGAAAATACAGTCCTTTCCATACTCTGCTAGAAAACCAACTCAGCATTTTTTTTTTTTTTTTTTTTTGCGAGAGCATTTGTGGTTCACTGTGTCTGTGGTATCTCTTATTGATCGCCTCGATTGACTCACTAAAGCACCTAGTGCATTGGCGTGGCAGGCTGCAACAAAATCACAGCTTCTGTCCGAAAAGAAATGTTATGACACTTTCCTCGCAAGTACATTAAGAGGCAGTCTTGTATTGCCTTTTACCTCATATGACAAAATTCTATTAAATTTTATTTGGATGGTATTTTTTACAGCAGAACTGTCACAAACGCATTTAACAGAGGATCAGTAGGGCAGATGCCCTGCGAAAACCTCCTAAATTTATGACTTAATTTATGACATTGGCAAAATCTCTCAGTTTGAAGAGATCTCTGCAGAAATGTAATTATTAGCATTGGATCGAAGGAGGAGGTGAATTTTTAAGAGAAAAGGAATCAATATATGGCTTGCCTACAAGAGATAGCCACATCATCTAATAAAGTCGGGCTGGAGGCTAGAGTGCAGAGAAGAATTGTCTTTCTTTATCGTTCAGATTTACTGTCAAAAAGTGCAAAGAAAAAATGTTAGTCTGACTGTAAATTAACCAACTGCCACTGATAACAGCGATTGGCTTCATATAGAATTTCAGCGTGATAAACTATCTGTTTATATGACTAATCACATATTTTCTCAGCATTCCATCAACAAGGGGTGCAGGGCCCCGATGGCACTGTAAACCAACAGGTTTTACTAAAGATTATACTGTTTACAAGCTGAAATGGTGAAGTGGAATATTAAGAATTCAGTTTAGGCGGTTGGTGGGAGTTCAAACTCTCAGAATTATACTGATAGATCAATATTTTTTGGTGGACACCCAGTATATCATGCATTATAACATAACCATTCCTGATTCAACAGGAATTTATTTTGAAAATAGACATTTCAGATCTAAGAATATTTATGCAAATGGTGCCGAGCGTACTGCAAGGTTAAGGCAGCTAATAGCGATGATTCCCACTGAACTTACATAGCGACTCGTAATCTCAGATTGCACTGATTCGCTCACAGCATCCAATGAAAACTGATTTAAAACATTGCACTGTAGAAGACACATGTTTGAGGATTTAATCCATCCCATAGTGAGACTTTTTCCATCTATTGAAAGTACAACGGAAGGTCTGTATTCGGGTAGCCATTATGTGGATGTTTTTGGACCGCAGGCTCCAGGATCATTCCCCAACACCATACATATGGAATATTTAAAGGACTGAAAAAAAATAGTCTCTTCACTCAGTGCACCACTGTAAAAATAATTCCAGGATCTTTTAAATTAAACTGAAAAAAAATTGTGCGCACACATTATCCCGTTGCAAATGTACTGTATAATTTATTTCCCAGGTGTCTCGTAATTCGAAGGGCTTATGCTCAGGAACTCCTACTTCTCTGTCTTGATCAGCAGGGGTGGTGCGGATGGGACCCTGTCCCACTCAATCAAATAGAGGTGCTGTCATCGGCTCCTCCTAAATGCTCCCGTGTCTCCCTTTCTCCTCGTGGAGCCGCCACATCCATGTTGTTTTTGTAGGTATCAGTGACGGGTGAGCTGGTTTTACCAGGAAGTCTCTCAGTCAGAGGCTGGTGCGATCTGACCTAAGTTAGCAAAGGAGATCTGCTCAACTTTGGGGCCTGTTTGTCAGGCAGTGGGGGGGAACCTCAACTCATTCACCATTCAAATAACATGATAACAATATTAGCAAATCATCATAAGAGTAAAGCCAATTCATCTTTGAGATAAACATCATTTCCCAGAAACCACTGCTTCCGGTGGACTTTTGGATTGTTCTGAGATTGTAGCCGTTCCGTATGGGACGGAACATGTGACTGAAACCTTTGTCACAGTGCAGAAAATTTAAATGCACAGGCCTCTCAAACTGTTGATACAGGGAAATTCAGCTAAAAAAAAAACCTTTTAATTATCATAAAATGCACGTCCAACCAAAATGCCTCTTCTGAAAAACATCTCTTGATGGAGCGACGGGAGTGCAGAATTTTAGGTATGCGTAATGATGGGCTCATATACACATAATTTATCCTCTCCTCGCTCTGACTGGCCACGCCCGAACTTTTCGGTTCCAAAACCAGCAGACGGCCGTAAATCGCGGCGAAAACCACTTCTCTTTAGCCGTAAAACTCCCCTCTACAGACATTTATAAGCGTCTGCCGGAGACTCTCAGAAATGCGCAAACCAAAATATGGGGAAGAGATGGTGTCCAATAAAAGCACTCGTGTCCTCCCCCCAAAATCTGAACCAGGTGCAGGATCTTTTGGACAGATTTCACAGGAGTTTCGGCCCTGTATTTTTAATGGCTGAGTGAGAGCTTCACGTAGGATTCCCCGGGCGAAGGTGAACTCGTCGCTCCGAGAACACCGACCCTCTGGGCCGAACAGCCGGAACAGGCTGCTCTTCCAGCTGCTGTTAGATAAGGAACACTCCAGCGCCTGAGCGCACATATGTCAAACCTAAACATCCCAGAAACACGTCTGACCGCGCATGAATAATAATAAGCCTTTCACTGTGCAGTATGCGTGACCTCGCTGCACGTCTCTCCGTGGTGCTTAATGCTTATTATGTTGATCAGCGCAGGAAAAATCAACCGCAAAAACCAGAGATGATGCTGCCCTGACATTGTTGCATTCTTGCCTCAGAGGACAAGTGAAGTTCATGCACACGTACGGCAGTATATATACATAACAATTTCTAGATATGTGGTGTGTGAGATATTGTTAGCACCCACAAACTATTATTCATGTCATTGTTTGAACTGGGTGCTCTGATTTAAAAAGTCAAAGTATTCTTTATCTTTCATGATCTCATTCATCGGTACGTTCTTTGCCTCTAACAGGATTACTTTATAATCAAATAAAACCTGGGAAAAATTGCTGCAGATTTCACTGTGGGATTGACATTTCACACCCTGGAGCCGAGTTTCTTTGTAGTGGCAAATTTCCCCTTTATCCTCTTCAGTCATTTACTCTGGCATTGCTTTGCCAAAACAATAATGTTTTTAACCCTCAGGGAGATATCATGAAAAAAAATGATATCTTTTTATTCCAAAAAAATCGTTGTTATGGACTATGGACGGGTCATTTGTCTATGCTGTCTAAACTGCCATGCTCCAGATCACATACCAAATCTGAGAAAATGCCTCTGAAATATATGAAATGGTGAGGATGGATAATTAAGATGTGTTAATTCAATAATGCTGTATTCATTCTACTTTTCCAATTATTAACCCTTTTTAAAAAAAATAAAACTCATGGTGAGAAGAACTTTAAAGAGCTCCAGCTGTTTTCAGAGGTAATTCCAGCCTTGCAGAACTTTAGATGAGATATGTGGTGCTCACTTTAAGACAACATCTTCTCTGCCTCCGAAAATCAAGCTGACCAAACTCCTAAGAGCTGGTACACGGCAGCTAACTCTGAATGGAAAAATAAACCCAAGTGCTCTTCCAACCTTTGGTGTCAAGTACCTCCATATCAACTTCACCCGTTGACACTTTTGCTGTAAACCCTTAGATTGGGGGAGTAATTGGCAGGTGTTGAAGTAGCACTTGCAGGTTGAAGTTGAGCTTGCAAGCACGTAGGAACTGCACCATGCGCTGAAGCAGCCTGGCACAGGCCTCTTTCAGGACGAGGGGTTTGCCTCATGGCTGTGTCCTCTCTTCTCTCTGAAACATGACTAAGCAGGCCTGAAACACGGGGCATAAGGGATAAGGGAACAGGCAGATTCCCCCTCAGCCACTGATGTTTGTGCTGAATACCATTCTAAAGGCAACAACATGCATCTTCACTGATGCAGTCCCACAGCATGCAATCTCCTGAGTTACTGAGGTGTCTCACTGCATCCTGGTAGCTTCGTGCATTTAGATAAAGCTGTAGGACTTCAATCCAAACCTCCATGAAGTCTGAGCATTAATTTAGCTTTATTATTTAGTATTAAGTACAGGGAGTGATTTTGTTGAACAGTAGTTCTAATTCGGCTTGTTAATGATACACTGTTCTTACCTTGAAAGACCTTCAGCTTTCAATGAGGTATCCAATCCAACATTTTAGATCATCCAGGCGCTATACGGTCCTGGGACTACTTCTGTCTTCACTCTGCTCTTGTGTTGGAACTGATGCTCGCTCAAGATTGCGAACTCCAGCAAGAGCTCGCGGGTCCCTGCCTCTTGAACAGTTAAACTAAGACTGACGAATGAGAACGACTGTGAGCAGTCAAGCTTAGCTCTTCAAAATGGCGTCCAGCGTACTCAACATCGGTATCCTCATTTTATCACAACGCTTTCGACAGAATTAGGCATAAAACCTTGCTGGCTGCCATGTTGGAAAATGCGCAAGAACTTGTAGTTACAAAACTCAAGCATCGTGTGTTTCCAGTTAAAACCACTTTAAGGAAAGGGGGTTTCTCTCAGGTTTGAGTGTGAGTCAGGGGGAAGGGATGAGGGCAGAAACTTATACACAGAAAGTTCATTCATCAACCAAACTGTTATTTCAGATCTGGAAATTTTCTTTTAAATTGGTACCGTGTTTATTTTTTCTCTCGTAATTGGATTACATTCTGCGATGATTGCTTATAGTGGCCTCCTGGAAGGCTCTTATCCCAAACCCTCCCACCCGACTCTCTTTTTGCTTAACTGTAACCCTCACATCAAGATTAGCTTCAGCTGGTTACCAAAAACACCAAGTCTGCAGCACTGGCACGAGTGTGTACAGCAGTGTGTGTCAGTGTTTACAAAATCCTCTTTCAGCAAAACCATTAGACACTGCTTGTATACACAAAAAAGGATTTGTCGAAGATTTGAGGGCTGATAAACACAATATTTCAGATTCTCAGGTGTTGTCTAAAGCATGACCGTACAAATATATTGGGCACTCCCTGGCACCGTTACATGTAATACGGTCAAAGCAGGATGGGTATACCAGTTTAACCTCTCTACATACTTATTGCCGCCTCGGACTTCGAAACCTATGGCCAGCCCTAGGAGAGCTGAGGACAGCCAAAAGTACTTTACTGTTGGCAAGATGATATTATTGTGGAATGCTGTGTTTGCTGTGGTATAGCCATAACAGGACCCAAGTCTTCCAAAAATTCCACTATCAAGTCAACAGTCCTGAGAGTATTATCCCAAACGTCTTTGGGGGTCATCAAAATGTTTTTTGATAGTGTGAGATGAGCCTTTGTCTTCTATTTGGTGCCACAGTTGCATTATCGCCTCCTATGAAAAAAATATTGCAATAGAGTTAGCCATGCCCAGTATGGACCTGCCATACTGTTAGCCCTTGCATTTGCCAAACAGCTTTAGGTTGTAAAGTTAGTCTCCAGATGTGAGAGGGTGTCAGGCTTCAGTCTTTTAAAAATCCTTTCTAAGTCTTCTAGTGTATTGTAGTCATGAGATGGAAATAGCTTTTTCACACTGGGCCATCTGGTATTGGATAACTTTTTCCATTAATAAATTTGCCATTCACAAATTTTATTTTAAAGATCAGACAATCAAGTGGGTCAAATATAGATTAATGGAAAAAATAAGGAAGGGGTCAAATGCTTTTTCACAGCACTAGACTCAGGGGAAATTTGAAGTCTCCTATTAGCTTTACACGTGTATTAGCTGGGGCAGGGAGCCAGGCTACACCGAGGACCCAGATGAAATCTACACAGCTAGGTCTAAGCACAGATTTAAACCCATATATTTCAAAACTTATTCCTCTGCGGCCACTGCGAAATCTGTCACCAATAATTTCCCCAGGCAATATTTGATGGATTTGAAAATCATTTTCAAGCCACGAAGGCTGCTTGGAAGACGTCTTCCATCAGAGATATTTTAGAATGAAGTCATTTTCTTTCTCTTTATGACATCCTCAAATTTTAATCTTTAGTGGCTCGTTTAGAACTTGCTGTCACCACTCAGATGTTTTCTACTGTTGCATCTCCAACAGCAATTTCTTCATCAATAATTTTTCTCAGTCAAAGGTTAGACTTTTTTTTTTTTTTTTTTTTACATTGAAGTAAGGACTGCATCTGTAAATATCTGTTTCGTGAGGCTTAAATTAAGACTTTAGATATGTTTGCAATGGCAGCTTTATAATTGCTTCAGGTATGAACGGCTTGTAATTTTTTTCCCCTGAAATTTTATACATTAATCTTTTAACAAATACAAACATCTGCACTTCAAAAGGTTGCCCTCAAAGCAGTTGCTGCAATCAGTTGAGAACAATTCACTTTACTGGCAAAACTGTTCAGGATTGGATCCAGAACCTTGCCAGATTGGTCGTGAGAGCATCAAGGGCTTACAACATTACCTCAATACACTGCTTAAGTGTCAGTGTGCCAATAACTAGAGCCAATAAAATGTAAAGATATTTAACCTGCAAGTATTTAATGAATACCACAGGCATAAGGTCACTATTGAACACACAAATTATTTTAAAATCATGTGACAAATCTTATGCAGGACATGCAAGTTATAAAAATGCGCATCATTATAAGCACATGTGCAGTGATGCATGGCCACATACAACAGTTAAAGATGATTATACTTTAATGTCCCCAGATGGGATTAAATGAATTTCCCCTTTCAACATATTTTATCAATAGACCAAAAAACCTGAAACCCATTCTCACAGGACTGGAGTCAACGGTTCATAGGGAGTTGCCACTTAATAATTTAATCAGACGAGATTCACCATGAGACCAATGGTAATTATGAGGGCGAAGTAAATCATTTAGCTGCAGTTTCTGTGCTTTTTAACAGTATGATGCACTCAGTTATGAGGACTGTACTCCAAAGTGTAAAACAGTTCAGCTAACTCAAACATTTTTGGTCCACTCAACTGATAAGTGAGTGTTTTATTTCAGCAAACTAAAATTACGATAGTGGAAATGGCCACTCAACTCAAATATTTAACAAAAATTTTTCATAATGTCTAATGTCTAACAAGGGAACATTTTTAATCAAATTAGAGAATTAATAGGTTCCTCATTTGTGAAAACTAATTGACACTTGGTTGTACCAAATAAAAACTAGCAAATTATTACCCATACAATTGATGGAGTTAAAACTTATTGCGTGTCATGCCATTAAGTTTGTGCAAAGGATTTTGAAATAAATAAAACGCTTGTGTTCAGCAGCTTATTCAGAATTTTCTCTGTGTCAAATTTTTCTGTTTAAGAATATAACCTGATATCATTTGCTCTATAGAAAAAAAAGCGCAGTATGTTCAGCGGGCTTTTATTCTTTATGCTACGCATTGATATTTCTGTCAATATGTGGACTGTATTTAACTGTTCTGAACAAGCAATGCACCTGATTGAGACAAACAGCTTGTTAAAACCTTGCAATTACAATTGTGGTTGCAACTAAAACCAGCATTACAATGGGCTCCTAAGACCGATACAGTGAACCACTGATCTATAATTTTCATGTCTAATGAATGGTTAGTTTAAACGACCTTGTGTCCATGGTTTCACCATGAGGAATGTAGCGATTGTTGTCTTTGATTTGGTTTCATTTTCAATGCAGTTGTTTCTAATATTTCAAATTGTGGATGTGGAATTGACTGCATGTTTTTCACAGTACATAGATATCTGTTAAAATGTCGCTTACTCTCAATATAAATGCATCTAATTAAGATGCATTAACAGCTTGTTAAAATCATACAACTGCAATTGCGGTTGGAACGAAAAGCCGAAACGCGAGGGGGCCCCAGGGCCGAGTTGGGGAACCACTGTAGTGGACTTTTACAGTTTCCTTTTGTTTACTCGTCACATTAAAATTCTCTCTCTTATTTCTCATTTCCCTCCTCCCTTCTCCCTTCTTTCCAGGAGTGATCTGATGTCAGCAGCAGGCGTGCCTCAGATCCTCGAACCCTCCCCACCCATTTGCATGAGAATGACTCTTGGATTTTTCAACACCTGGAATGTAAGCTGGTATTCAGCCTGGTGTAAAAGTTCCCATACATCTTGCACTGCAATCATGAAAAAAATTTTTTTTTGAATGTGTATCAGCTTTCACCATCACAAAATAAAACCGATCCAAAAGTTTGGACTCCTTTTCTGAGTCTCATATATACCATATACTCTCCAATAACCCGTCTTCTTAGCCTTTATAATTTCCTCTGAGTTCCATGGAGGCATTCCCAATAGATTTTGGATTTGATTGTTTGACTGATAAACTTTGCCTGTTATTTTACCCACTGTATTAGCCCCTGGCGATATGTAAGGTGAAACCCGTTTCCAAGTCAAGCTAAGTATTTTATAGTGGAAAAACTGAATCCAATGCAGAGGCCACTTCGACCTTTCAAAAGCCTCTATTTTTTGATTGTGCCTTACACTTTGAATCACTTTGTTCTCATCACTTTGTGACAACTTTATTACCCCAAAACAGGGTATACACTGGGAAGATTAGAATCACACCAAGTCCAGACCATTAAATCAAAACGTAAAGTAATGTCCAGAGTCATTTCAAGATCTTGTTTGACCACCACGTGTTCTCACTGCTGCTTGATCCCATGTTGGGAAACTCAGAAATGATAGAGAAAAAACTCCATAGTCCTTGACTTCATTTGTGAAGTACATGTTTGATATTGGTGGCCAACTGTTCCACAAAACAGTTTTTTCAGAGTTCCAATGCTTTATGGAGATATACAGCCTCAGAACATGAGACAGTCTCCCCCGCATTTGAACTTGGGTATGGTGGTCTTTTCCACACTGACAGAACCGCGTGTACTGTACCTACACAGAATATAACCGATTAATTGAACGTGCCTTTCATCAGACCATGGACCTGTACGTTCACAAACCAACAGCATCTAGGCTGCTGAGCCTAAACCATTTTCTCCTGAAAGAGTTGGAGTGATGCAGCATCTGGATGAGGTTTGGGAGTGTTTGGGATGAGTTTTTGACCTTATTTTTTGGCAGTCTCTTATTCCCAATAACTGGTATCCATAGAGGATCTCTGATGAGTGAGCCAGGGATATCAAATTTATAAAACGAGAGTAATAATTCTTATTTTATGATTATTGATGATGTAGCTGAAGTCAAAACTTTGTCACCTGAAGTAGTGTATTGTTTGCAATTACAGCATGGACCAGGGAGCATCAAATCTGGACCTTGAGTCCAAATCCAGTTTATGTCTGTGTTTGCGGTTCCGTGCATGTGTGTCAGTGCTGTTTCTGGGTGCATGCACATTCATTCCAGTCTGTTTGTATATGTACATGTACAGCATGTATATCAGGGCGCATAATGTATACATTATACTGTCCATGTGTGCAAACTGTTAGTGAGGTTGTATCCTGTAATAATAAAAGCATATCCACTGGATGCTTCCCAAGGACAACACTCATTCTTGTGGTCATCCAAGGGCAAGCAGAATGTCTGTTCTTCCAGTGATGAAATGGACCTGTGTTTACATGCCCGTGTCAAATCCTTTCAGATGTTCTCTGAAGAAGATTGAATATCGACTCATATTTCCTTTGTGTTTACGGGGGTTTTTTGTGTTGGCTTTTAGATATTCAGTGCTGGGTCCAGAAGGAGGATTCTGGGAGAGACCCTGGCCTAAATTCCTCATACGGCAATTTAATTCTCTCCAATCAATTGCACATGTCAATTTCTGGAAAACAGTATTTGCTGTTTTGGGGATCAGGAAAGTCTTCTGGAAATTTTCATCGAACCAGGGGCCTATATAAAGCATACATCCAAGTGCAAGTTTGAAAAATAGGAACTGAGTTTACTAAA
This sequence comes from Gymnothorax reevesii, assembly GCA_029721435.1. Taxonomy (NCBI): domain Eukaryota; kingdom Metazoa; phylum Chordata; class Actinopteri; order Anguilliformes; family Muraenidae; genus Gymnothorax; species Gymnothorax reevesii. The sequence continues at coordinate 109,596,800 of CM056579.1, forward strand.
AAAAAAAAAAAAAAGTGAACAAAGAGCGAGCAATTCAAGCTGCTTTTATCATACATTTCTTTTGATTTGACAATATAAATATGATGATTTTTTTTCTTTAGAGTCATCCAGACACCCCCCCCCCCCCCACCCCCATTTATTAAGAGTGGTAATGCCACTGTAATTCAGAAACCAGAGATTTTCCTGTCAGGAAGAGTGATGGCTGACTCACTGAGGAAAGGCAGGAAAATTTTTGGACGATTTCGGTCTTCATCATCAGAGCCAGATTTTTGGGGTTCTGAAGCAAAAGGCCACTCCTCTGGCATTAAATTTTTTTAATTTCCTTTTTTTTTCTGAAATGGAGGTTCAGAAAGCCTCATGGCGTATATACCCCATACATGCTGCTCATCTGTGAGCGGGCGATTGGTCTGAGGGACAGCAGTGAGTTAGGCCTAGAAAGTTAGGACCACTGAGACCACCTAAAAGACAGCCAGCCGAAAAAAGATCCGAGAGCTTTACATCCTTACAAGTCATCACTGTCTCTGTACTGTGTCTTTACAACGACATGTTGGAGTGCAAACATGGCATAACCTGTTTGTGGAGGTATTCTGAATTATGCAATATGCATCTGTTTTCTGTGAAGCTATATAATAGGCAAAAAAGAAAACAAATGTGATTCATCCCAGGGTTTATTTGGTAATAAATACAAATTGAGTTTGAATGGTCAAAGCACAGTCAAAGTTGAAATAAGTTTTCTTCCTCAATTTTTTTTTTTTTTTGAAATCAAGGAATTTGTTTGGCCCAAAATCCCAATCCAGTTTGCGAAATGTCTGATCGTGAAGCATATCCTGCCTCACAAAATACAACCTCAATTCCACAACAACTGGGAGACTGCAATACAAACAGAAACAGAATTGACTGATTTTCAAATTCTCTTGCACCGACATTTGGCAGAAAACAGCTCAAGGAAAAATATTTGAAGTTTCACCTCATGAACTGTGTTGATTTTTGGAAATTTTTGCATCATGTGTTTTTCATGTCGGCAACATATTCCAAAACAATACTCCTGCATGGGGATGGAAAAACAGAAAAGTTGTGAAATCTTCAGAAATACCCCTGTTTGGAACATTCCACAGGTAAACAAGGTAACAGGTGATTGAATTACAAGTAGATATAGAATGAGTGGTCACTAAAGGCACAGTTGTTACCAGGAACACGGTTCGAGGTTTGCAACTTTGCCACAAGTTGCATGAACCCATGGTCAGAAACTTCAAAAACATTGTGTCTTAATGTGCCAATCCACAAAATTTAGGGATGTAAAACATCAATAATATAGTGAAAAGAACCTGAGAATCTGGAGAAACTGCCACGGTCTCTGATATCATTCATGTCCTGAAGTTATATAGTGTTGCTACAGCTGCAAAGATCTGCGGTCCATATTTAAGCTTCCCTTTCATCAAAGCCTGGTATATGTTTCCTGGAAGGAAGCAACGAAGGAGATAATTGCATTCTTTCCTTCATAAAACAGACAATTCGGACGCTTCTTGTCATGACTACCAGCCAAAATGAGCGAAAGTTCAGTCAGCAAGACTCTCTCTCTTGGGCACGTCAACTTTGTTTATTTAATCCAGGCATTTTCACTCGTAAATCTCTGCAGTCTGTGTCCGGGGCTGTCAATTGAGCTGTCAGCTGGCGTAGCAGCAGATCTCTTCTCTCCAACCGGCGCACACCTCAGTTTTGTCGCTAGCCAATCATTCTACTGCTCTCTTTTTAAAAAATGTCATTCTCTCAACCCTAGTTCACCCATGCTGTCGTTCGCTGACCCTCCTCCACCCCAACACCACCTTAATTATCGGACCTCCCATACAGCCGCTCCAGCTCCACCAGCCTTCAGCCACCACCGCCACCAGTGTCTGGACTCTTCGGGGGATTTCCTGCCGCTACTCCGAGCCGTGCTCCTGCTCAACGAGTCCTGCTCAACGAGTCCAAGCGCCAAAGATTTGTTTGATTCTAAGCAGGTTACTCCTTTATGCTCAAAAAATAATAAATATTTTTATTCATTTCACTTGAGTCTCTCTTGATTGAACTATTTCCAGTTCATATCCGTTAGCGAGGAGGGTTTCTTGCTCTTCTGAGAATTGGGATGCAGCCATTGTCTTGTTGCATAACTGCATTGTGCTTGAGCATCAGATCACAGACTGAAGACCGTACATTCACCTCAAAGATTTTCTGGTTCGGAAAGAATTTATACCACCAGTTTTTGACAGATGTTTTTTTTAAATGAGGAATATTGTTATAGCTTTACAAAAGATGTAATGGGATCCAAGTCTTTTAAAATATGCAAAATTTAAACAAGTTTGACTTCTCAGTCCCCAGAAGATAAGCAAGGCTCGGGAGTCATTACGATGTTCCTATTTGTAAAATGTGAGAAGACTTTCTAATCCCATTGGTTAGCAGTGCTTTTTGACTTGTGACTCTCATACTCTCCATTTTTGCTCAGTTTTTAACTAACTGTCAAATCATGAACCCTAACTGTATCTGAGGGGAGTGGGGTCTCAATTTCCTTTTAATGTTCATCAGTGTTCTTTTTTTATTGGATGAGTTGTCAGTATACTCTTGGGGGAATTTAGGTAGGTCGGCCACTCCAGGAAAGTTTCATCACTGTTCCAAGCTTTCTGCATCTGGTCATTATGTCTCTGACTGTGGTTAGTTGGAGTCCAAGAGCCTTTGAAATCATTTCGCAAACCATTTTCAGACTAACACTTTTCAGTTTTTATTAATTCATTTATTTATTGTTGTGCTCTGATCTGTGAATTTCAATTCTGCGCTTACTGCGCAAGCATTTGGTACCATTATGCAGTTAGCACAGACTAACTGGCCATTCAAGATGGCCTCAATGGTCATTTGCACTAAAACTGTCAAACTCAAATGTTTACCAGTTGCATTGGAGCTTACTAAGCTTTGCTGCCAAGGATGGCACTCTCCCATTAAAGTCCATTCGAAAATTTGACTTTGGCCGTGGCAAAATTCTTCTATTTTTGCCTATACTAAGAAACAATTTTAATTTTAACAATCTCAATTTTTTTTCTCTGAACTAATTACCCTCCCGGGGAAAATTCTTTTTTCCCCCTGAGTTACAGAAGATTCATATTCAATTTTTAAATCTGGAATGTCCCATCAGTGATCTGAGTGCAAGCATTGTTATATGCAACTTTGTGAAATCGCAAACAGTTTGCGGTTCTCCGCAAAAACGCGCCCGACAGTTGCCGCTAACTGTAGTCACTGTAGTCTCTGTCCAAGCTAACATGGAAAGCAGAAAGCCGAACACGTGCTCATTCAGAGAGTTACTGGCACGTGACCAGATGACCAGAAGGAGGGGCTTGAGCAGTGAACAATGCATACCTAAACCGATTGCTTCCCTCCCATGTCCATGAGCAGCACAAAGAATATTAAATGCTAATACTGTGAGGCTGTGAGACATAGTTGGCATTGGCAAAGCTGGGTTTGGAAGCAGCAACTATACTGAGTCAACCAATGCAGCAGCCTCTCTGCTTGTTTTTGCTCTTGTGGCGGAGATTCAGTTTTATATCACGTGAAAGGTATTGAATGCATGAAAACTGGGGTATTCAATTTTCATGTTACACGCATTCACATGCATACTGGCACAGATTCACGTAGACAAATGCTCAAAAATGATACGATATTACCGTATGATTACAGTGTTCTCATTATTAATCATTGCGTGATTAAACAATTCATTTGGGTTTCACTTCTGAGATAACATGGACTACACAGTACAGTATGTCCCATGACACAAGAACAGATGGGAACACTCCATGAAAAAGTCAATATTTACCCACTGTTTTAATTGCTGCCCTAATTATTCTCTGAAATTGAGCATTCGCATCATAACTCATGCAAACACTGGATGGACAGCACACTTCTTTACAGGAAATATCACAACATATTCAACGGGAAGTAAAAATAGCTCTCATTATTTGGAAGCAATTTGGTTAAATTAAACTTTTATTTATGGTCTAATAATTGGGCGCACTTGAATGGCTGGCGATGTTTTCTCAGATACAGATTTTTTTTTTTGCCTATTTGCATTCATTCTCCCTCCCCCATAAGTTCAAAGAATCTGCAGCTCAGTAGATGTTAATGGTGCATGTATGTTGGCTCCTTACTGATCTCGGCAACAGAAAAATGGGTCACTTATTTCAGATTTTTGAGACCTAGCAAACACAATAAGGACAATTCTTGTTTCTCTCTGTGCGACGGAGGATCGATTAGCCAGCAAGTGGGTCATTTTTGTTGATTACTTTACTGTAATGAGATCTTAACTTTTCCTCCAACTTTCTTCTGGTTTAAAAATTCTTCTTCACAACCTAATTCTTACTATCTTACTCATCACATAGGTTTTGTTTCAAAGTTAAGAGATGTATTTGAGGTCTACTTTATCAGACGACACAACACCACATAATTAATGAAGATTTCATTTGCAGAAAGGATCCTCAAGACACTCAGAAAAATAAGGGCACAGTGTTCCCGTTTTACTTTAGTGAGCTGATAAACCAGACATAATTAATAATTAATCAGTCAACGAATATATAACAAGGTTGCAGAGAAATATGTTTTTGGAGATGACTCCACCAATAACAACACCGTTTACGGTTGAGTTCCACAGTCTATTGTCTTTTCCAGGCAATTGAACATAAATAAACCATATGCCCGATATGATCTCCAACAACTGTTCCATCTCCATGATCAACCTTATCAACTGGCCCCACAGTCATCCCCGGCCGTCTGCTCAGCAGTTTATTTTACATACGAATCCTTTTTCAAGCTGTGCAGCTGTTGGAAGTCTAAAACACACCATTCCTTAGGAGCAAATGCAACACATCAAGACGTATGGAACATATGACTCCTGTCTGGGAAAACGTGATTTAAAAAATTAAACAAAGAAAGCATTTTGTCTCAATAATTGTTTTCTTATTTCGTTTATTGGTACAAAATAGTGGGAGCCGGCTCGCCAGGGCCCCGGGGGCTGACTGGACGAGTTTTTTGTTTTGGGCCGGCATTTTTCTCAACAGCCGCTGAATGGCAGAGTCGGTGATTGAGAGGAGGAAATTAGGTGCATTATGTAGGTGGGAGGAAACAGGGGCATTGAGATACAATTAGCATGAAGACCAGACCCGTGAAAGAGCACTGAGGCTGTCTAAGCGAATGAAAAGATTAAGACTTTGAGAATAGATAGCTGGGGCATGGGAAAACTCGGGTGGGGGTATTACAGACCTGATTGAAGTGCCTCTGTGACAGAGGGGGTGTTGGGTGCGAAGGGGACAGTACGCCAATGAATGTTTTTGTGGAAATTAATTTTCTTTTAGCAGCTGCCAAGTCCCTCGGCAAATTCCTCCTGCCTGAAGAGAGGCCATTTTGTTTTGATTTCTTGCAACAAAAATGTCCCTTCTAAATAATCAATGCAGCCATGGATTCATGACAGTCATGTTGTCTAATGCACATTCATACAGATAACGGATATTTGCAGCTTGAGAGATGTGATAGATTTCTCAATAATTTGAAAACTAGTCTTATTCCTGGAGATGCGCGTGTCACAGTGATCTGCCAACTTGTGGGGATCCCTGTGTCACAATCTGCGTGTCGATTAAATGCGTGTCAATTAAACCTTAAATTTGCTCAAGGTCAGTTCCCACTCATGCCAAAGCTCAATGCCTATGTGTAGTTTAAGATTTATTGGCACACTGAATGAGGTGGAAAATGATCCCCCCCCCCTTATTTTATAGAGGGATGTACTCACCCTTCAATGCTTTCAGTTGATGCCATTTTGAAATAAGTGTTTAAAAATTCTAGACACCAAACTGAATCAGAGAGCGTTTATTCACTTTTTAATAGGTTGTACAATTTATTAATATTTATTTTCCATTTGGTTATGCATTAAGCAGGAAAATGAGTCCAAGCCAACAAACAAAATGAAATGGGTCTCCTCGTCATGCTGTCACTACGCTAAATACGAGTTTTTGTATTGTGGAACATTCTTGGCACAGGTTTTCAGCTGGTTAGATTGAGACAGAGGGAAGCTCTACCCAGTAACAAACAAGACAACGTGGAAACACACCTGGTGCAGCGTAAAACTTTACCCTTCGATTTTTTGCTCCCCACGCACTTAAACCTTAAAGCGCCAAAGACAGCATTTGTCACTCGCGAATACGATGAAATGAAATCAAAGCTTTTGAAAACCTATCATGTGGCAACTTGTTGAAAAGAGCTCCCACAGGGAGTGAAACCCTCCCCTTACAGGACCCTAATTCCAGAAAACCTGGCACATCATGGAAGATGTAAATAAAGTCAAAAAGGTCTGATTTGAAGAGTCTATTCATCTATTAATAGCTGCACACAAACACATTATTTGATGCCCTTAATTGCCTATTGGAATCTGATCATGTATGAGTTTTACCCCTTTTTGTGTTGCCTGCGAAGCATAGCGGCACATAGGGATCACTTTGTCCGGCGTCTGTCTGTCCGTCCGTCTGTCTGTCCGTCCGGTAGTCACACCTTCAGTTGGTAGTCACACTTACACATACGCAGGCGACACGTGTTCACTGGAACACTCTAGTTCTTCCAATTATATGAGTTACAATACGGCTATGGATAAAACTGAATCAGTCCCATGTAGCAATATTGGTCTGGCCCAGGTCTGGCCCACATACAGCAAGAATAATGGCCCTTTAGTAGCCCAGATCTGGTTTGCTGGACTTGGCACACACATGGGCCAGCACAGTGCCAGCTGTGGACACAATCGGCCCACATGTGGCAAGCCATCGCATAAATGGTGCCATCACTACCAGACCTGGCCCACATTCGGTCAACGTACCACTTGCCATGCCAGCAGTCGCCCAGCAGTACCAGCTTGAAGCTGGATCTGGGCCAGACCTGACTGCTATGTGGGGTGCTTCAACTTCATGAATACTCAGGTGTATGATAAATTTGAGTGATCTGATCTGGGCTTGAATTCATATGATGTGGTTACACTTGTCTTTTCAATGGGACTTTTGTCATCCGATCATGCCAGGATGCCTCATCTGTGAAGTCCGCACACTTCGAGATCGGATCTCGCTGGCCGGACCTCACGCTGAAAAGGCCTGGCTTGCATCGTGTTTGGATCTCACTGAGGTGTGGACAGCGTGTGGGCACAATGTGCACGATTTACCGAATGTCTTGCGCCGTGTTCCTGCAACGCGGGCATTCCTCTCCCGAGCGCGTGAAGCAGGGGGAAGAGATTCAAAGATGGAGGAGAACTGGGGCTGCAGCTCGGCTGAGAGTCGCTGTTTAAGAGCCCTGTCGCTCAACAGCATTGCGCTAGCAACACCTGAGTGCAGTCGCAGAAATAAGTAAATATTTGAGAAAATCACTAACGTTCCCACACTGAAGAAAACAGCTGCCTCAATCACTCAGCTCTCCCATCCATGAGCTCTCCCCACAACAAAGCATGTCTCGCACCGGCCCTGCCGCCATTACAAAATATTTTTAAAAAGAGCACAATGGGCTATTTTGGGTGCACCAACTGCAAGAGAATATGTCCACATGGGAATATATTCAGTCAGGCAGGTCGCATTAAAGCGTCAAGTGTGGACAGCTCAGTTCTGATCTGGCACATCCTATCATAAAAGTTGCATTGAAAAGACAAGTGTCGCCAAGGTCAGATTTGCAACATCCACACTACCAGGTTGCATGGCTCAAATCTGATTTTTTGGCCTTCGTGTGACGCATATCTGATGAAAACACAGAAATCAGATCCTGTGTCTGATCTTCAATTCAGAATTGAGCCACGTTCATATGTGATCAGATACTAGATTTGATACTATTCTGATAAACAGCCATGCGACATGAATGAGAACAGTCAGATTGGAATCTACATGGCTTGTTTCCAGTATGACTGCTGTTAAAAACCTAAAACAAACCTGCATGCTTTTTTTTGCCATGACAACCTTGCCATGTACAACTGACAAACTGTTTTGCCATCCTCCAGGGCAAAATCCATATATTTGTTATAAGCGCATCTATTTTCTGAATTAGAATTTGATACCACGAGCACCTCCAGAAAAATTACTTTAAATTAGTTCATTAACTATCAGTTAATTAGCAGATAACTAATGTGTTAGATAGCCAAATACACATTATGCAACCATAATTGTCCATTTATCAATTTTCTGTGTTTCCCTTATTGTGAAGTTGAGAACATCCCTTAAGTTTCCCTAATGCAGCACTTCAAACTGTTAAACCATAATGTATAAATTAATACCTCAGTTGATGTGAACATCATTTGTAAATGATAACCAGATGCATAAGTTAAATGTTAATTAGCTGTTAGTAAATGCTTATTACTCCATCAACCAATGTCAGTTATTGTACCCTTATTGTGTGGTGTTACCGTTATGATTTTGTTGTTGCTGACTTTTAGCACCTGGGCCTTCAATTTGCACCCCGACTGCACAGAGTTTTATGGATATGGGCCTTACTTTGGGTTTATCTGGGCTCTGCAGTCAGGGGTGCCCAGGGCCAGCGGGTGTGAGCTGCGCAGAGACCGAGAGGAGGCTCGGAGTTTAGTGTTTTCTGTTTGTCTGCATCGCATTTGCACCGTGCCTGGCCCTGAGTGCCAGATACATCCCGATAATGAGAACAACATCCTGTTCCCCAACTGGCCAGGGCTCAACCAAACCGCAGCACGCTCTGTCCTCGAACTTTCAGCCAAGTGTCTTTTTCATTAATTCTTCCTTCCCTTCAGTTTTTTCCCTTTTGTTTTGTTTGTTTCTTTGCACAACATAGTGAGTTTAGCGGCCCTCATCTTCTTGGGGAAAAAAAATGTATTGAGAAAAAATGGCACACTACAGTCCCTGTTTGAGGTTAAGAACAAAACATGAAGTCGATCGACTGAAAATGTCCCCTACCTCTGTCTCACCCCGTTGTTTTTGAATGCTGTTTCTAATAAGTACACTCAAGGACACAAATTAGTGTTCTTTGTTATCCTTTTTTTTGGAATATCTCACTCAGTCTCCAAGCACTTTTTTTTTTTTGCAAGAAACAAATATAAAACTGCGGCCACTAAAACTGCTGGACTAAAAAATGTTTCTGGAAAATGTTCTGGAATAAACCCCCTTCCCTTTCTCATTGTTGGGGCTGTTTTTGACCATGTTGAGTCCTGTTCCTCCCCCATTCTCAGTGTGTAAGTTGAAGTGCTGTTTAAGTTATTACTGTTTAAGATATTAGGGAGCTGCTTGCGCATTGGGGATGTCCTGGGTTAAATAAGCCAAGCCTGAGGAACCATTACCACAAACTCACGTCCGGTAAGCATTACTGTGAGACAGTCAGGCATTGGCGGGGTTCCGCAGTCGTCTTCATTAAGCCGCTATCACACCGGACGCGAAACGAATTTTTCGCACGACAGATGACGTTTTGCGTCTATTCGCGTCTTTGAATTTACTTTGAATGTAATCAGTCGTGCGAAAAATTTTTTCGCGTCCGGTGCGAAAGCAACTTTCACGACGGCACTCTCTCTCTGCTGAGTCGGCCGCCGTCTACTCCGGCTGTATCTCGCCGCTGGTCAGACAGCCCGCCCCTTTTTTTTTTTATCACTTAGCCTTTAACCCTTTAAGCCATGAGCCTATTTTTAAGGTTTCTGCTTGAATATTGCAAACCCATAAGAAAATGGGTATATCTCTGCAACCACAAGGTCTATTTGAATAATTTTGGTTTCATAGTAAATGGGACACTTGTGAGATTTGTTGAGATGAGTTAATATGAGTATATTTGATACTGGTGAAGAGTAAATGAAGATGGCACATGCAAAAATTTAAAAAATGTAGATCCGCCTAAAAAAAAAAATCATTTTCAGGATGAATATCCCATTGAAAATGATGCAGTGTCAGCTCTAAACCTTTATCAGACCATAATACAACATAAGAACATTATCTCTGCAAAGGCTGACTCAGATAAAGTGAAGTAGAACAAAACTAGAGAGTTTTTAGCACAGAGAGTTCAACCGAGGTCTCCAAAGTGGCCATTTTGGCACAATTTGGCACAATTTGGCACCATCTGTGCCATTTGAGTTTTCTCATGTACAACACTATACATTTCATTTTTATATTTCTAATGGTGATCAATACATCCAAATACAACTGTTTTTGGCAATTGTTTGAAAATTCAACCAGACCTCTGTATATTTCCCATTTGAAAAATTGAACCTCACAAAGCAACTGAATGTTGATTCCAAATGGAGCAGATTTATTTTGATAAAACAGTTAATATTTCAGCAACAATACCAACAGTAAAAAAAATTGTAAAACTTCTAAAATATTTACACTATTCTACAATATGCTATTTTGAAACTTTGAAATTGCAAAACAAATATTTCCATAAAAATTTAAACTTGTAAAAACACACACAAAGCATATACATATATGCATATACTCATACATAAAAGGGATAAGAAGGCACACTCAAAGACTGATGTTTCAGTCTTCTGTTTTCAGAAAGTTTCACTTGGAGACATTGAGAATGAGCTAAGCCCAAAACGTCTGTCAATCAGCTTTGTCCTAAGACTATAGGAATATGGGAACCATATTGCGTAAATTGCCCACTTTCGTAAGTAGTGTTTATTTTCAGCGACTGGGACCAGCCAGTGCCTGCTTTATACCGACTCTCCTTTATCTTATACATACACATACGTATACAGTCAAACATATACATAAACATATACACATACAAACACCAACAGACACCGAACGTCACATTTCATAACATCAGACCACATCACTAAGCCTGCATTTTGGCCCGAAAAAAAGCAGCTAGCTCCAAACATATTGAAATTTTTACAGCAATAAAGCTTTCGATACAACATTTATATGACATTCCATACCTTTCAGAAGATGGAGGACGGTAATCGGAGTCACCACTATCTTCTGCATAACGTTACTCCGGTTGCATAAGATCTTCGTCCTCTGACGAAGAATCCTCGATACATAGCGTACTGTCAGCGTTCTCCTCCAGTAATTTCAAAACCTCTTCGGCTGTGAAACGTCTGCTAGGCCCCTGCTTGGCCATATTTCTCACAAAGTGTAATAAAATATCGATAAAAAGAATCAACCTGTCTAGAAACAAGCAACAACAAAGTCGATGCCGTGCGCTCTGCGTTCAGCTATCCTATGCGTAATACGGGTATCCTGCGTAAATCGAGTTTGCTGGTTTGTACACATAGTGAATACGCTTGGCTCTATCTCCGCCACGGATTCGTCGATTTGGGCGATTGACAACTCGTTGAAATCGTTAGAACCAATAGAATGAAGCTATATTCACCAAAATGAGATTGACAGTACTGTCTGCCAATCAGAATTAGAAGAACACACGTCTTCGCGAAGAAGACCCTGATGCATACGGACATTGTAAGGCTTCCCCTGGGTCACTAACGCTGTCGGCTAAAGCCGGAAAGTTTTGGAACGCAACACAGGTAATAGGACTAACTGAATCAAGTGTGAATTTTACGGAAAAATAAGATTTTCTCGCCCGAACAGCGAAGGAAAAATAAATTTTACTACGATAGTTTGAAAAAGCGATGTCAGTTTTTATGATTCCTTGGCCTCTATCTCTCCGAAACTTTGGAGTAGATCAATTTGCATTACAGCATTGGAATCTGTGGAGTCTTAGCTTTCATTTGACGCCTCGCTTGTGCATGCTGCATGAACTTTGGTTGCGGTAGAGCTTGCAATATGTCGAGTGGGTTGATGTAGCGGAGCTGAACAGAGTTTGATATGTCGTAATTAATTTAGTTGTTATTTGAGCTGTGTTTAGAACATGTAAAAACGTTTATACAGTCGTGTAGCCCCGGTTCTGCTGTTTAATTTGATGTGCAATTTCGCTATATTCTTTCAAGATTAGTGCATTATTTCATGCTGTGTTTGTTAATACCCCTCAAAGTCCCCCAATTGGGGGACGCTCGGGTACTAAGGGTTAAACTTTACTTTTCACATAAGTTTTCTGTAAAGTGGGTTCAAAGTAAGGAAAGGATTTTTTTTGCATGCAGTAAAACTCTGTCACATGCATATTCTGTATCTGCTGCTTACGGCGCTTCACTGAAGCTGCATCACTCTCGTATATTGAGAGAAATATTCAAACCCAAGATGCCATGTTTTTATGGACACAGCATTACATGAAATGGAAAATATTGAGATCTTTTGCATTATTTTATACACATTTACTTGTAATTCAGCAGGACATGCAGTACTGGGTTTTGTTAGAAACCTTAAATGGTCAGATGACCTGAAAGTCACACCGGATTCATATTTCGTTTACTACATACGCTCTGAAAAGACAACTATCAAATGAAAAAGTTAGGGTTTCTCATTTATGTGTCCTTTAGACTGTCAGAAATGAAACTAACATATTTATTTTTCAAAAAATGTTTTCATGAAGAGTACCTTCAATAGCTATTTTCAGGATTCAGTCAATCTGGTCTCCTGTTTACATCATGTTTTCCCTGTTTCCATGTGGTTCGGGTTTTTCGTGTTTTTAGTCCCACGCATGTTTGTTTTCTCTCGCGCGTCTCACCTCGGTGTTCATTATTTGTTTCCTGAGACTCTGTTAGCGTTTCCTCATGTTGTCTTGTCACGTGTCCCGCCCTTGCTGTGTTTTCTGCGCCTCTCCCCACCTGTTTCATGTTTGTTCATTTGGCCTGTGTGTGTATATCTGTCCCTTTGTTCCGTCAGTCAGTGCGCAGTTGTCCCAGTTACTTCCGCGCCATCTAGGCCTGCTATGTTTGCAGTTTTACTGTATCTATTCTGTGTTCACGAGCCAGTCTGAATCTTGCCTTATTCTTGAGCTTCCTGATCTGACAGTATTTGTCTTTCACTAGATTCCCGGATCCAGATTCTGTACTATATTCTGCCCACCCAGCCTCTAAACTCTCTGCCTGTCTGACCTCCATTTTGGATTCTGATCTGGTGCCACAGTCTGTCAGTCTGGTACTGATTCAGGGTAAAAATAATCGGGAACGCCGGGGGAATTTGCTCCCTAAAGAGCCTCTGAAAATCTGATTACTGGGGCGGCATTTAAAAGAGAAAATGGTGTAAAATTCACCCTCACATGTAATCACAGGCCTCGGAGCCGGTATATTGCCACAGTGAACACTTGCCAGCCGCAGCTCAGCTAAGAGCTCCTAACTCGAAAACCTGCAATGCCTGTCCAGCTCCGGCCAAGCACAGATCTTTGGGCAAAATTGAGAGTTTGGTTGAGTCAGATTTCAATCCATTTACGTTCTCTTGTCGTACACAAAAAACAAACAGGATCGTGGCAATTTAAATGTTTTTTTTTAAACATTAGCAAGGAACCAAAGTGAGCTGGGCAGCTTCCCCTCTGGATAACTGAACATTCTGTCATCCACCTTCCTGGACTGGAGCTAGCTTAATTTCTCAAGCCGCAATGGCCATTAACATTAATTAAACTTAAAGTGAGCTGAATTAGTAATAAAATAGTCAGTAATAGTACTGGAAGACCAAATTTTGGACTCTACTCTTGACATATTTTGTTGCAACGAGGCAGTTTTTTGTTACCATTTTATTGGGGAAAGAAAACTTTTACTGGTGGCACGTACCCCAGTGAAACAGCTATAACAAGGCAGAAGGCCCGTGAACAATTTTTTTTTTAAATGGTGGATATCATTCTCAATAGAAGGGTTGGGTTTAACTACCAGGGATGCTTATAAGATATATGGAAGTGTATAGCAAAAGTAAACAGAAAAGAAAACTCTGAATGTTATCACACCTCCCCCTCTCCTCCCATCCAGAGTTGGTCAGGCTCAGAATTCCACCCAACCGCTACCCATCCCCCCCAGAAGAATGTCTACCTTTGCCACTAGTGGGAATGAATCAAGACTAGCATTCAGAATCAAGCTGTTATAGCCACTGGAACTGCTTAGAAAATGCAAAAACAATGAAGGGAGCACAATCTCGAAGAGAAATTAATATCCAAAGCCATGATGTCACTAAATCAAGCCAGTTACAGCCAAGCCACTCCACACTTAAACATGACACATAAAGAAAACATTCTGCAGATACGCTTAGAATTTTTATATAACTGACCCTTGATTAACCGCCTTTCTGCACGTGGCAGAAATCTTTTTCGAACATTTTTTGTTTAAGTGATCTTACATAACTCCAACCCATTAACACCGTGTACGAACTTCTAATACAAAACAGAAAATCGTGCTGTAGCCTTTGGAATGCAGAGTCTTACCAACCATCAACAAAGCAAAGAGATGAGATGTTTTACTCTCGAACTTTGAGAGACCGTGTCAGAGAATTTAAAATTTGGAACGGTAACAGCAGTGCCCCCCCAAAGCCCAACACCCCACTGCTCAAACAGGGAGAGACAGTGCAATATGCTGCCAGACCATAGAACTTTGCAGAGCTTCTGTCAGCATTCTCGTGAATTAAAAAGCAAAAAAAAGCTCTGAGCCAGCAGTATGTCATGACAGAATTGAAAACAGATGTGGTGCACGGGTCTTTGCAGGGTCTGATGTGCAAGGGAACAGACAAGACGAGTTTCGGACCCGGTTTTGCCCATCTTCGGGAATGTGAGTTGGTAATGACCAGATAAAATTGAATATTGCCAGGCTTTCATCTCAAAAAATGGCCCCCACCTTTGAGGAGTAAGTGACACGGAAACAGCAGGCAAGGCAGCGTCACTGTTTCCATGGAAATATGAAAAATACAAAGACTGGAGCCAGTGCACAAGACTAGATCCTTATGTCTCCGGGCGGCATGTCCCGTGATCTCCTGGTTGTCAAAAGGATGGGCAGCACTAGGTTCTGAAACACTGTGTCAACAGAGCTAGGAAATCCTCTGGCTGTCATGCAGTGAAGGACCCACTTACAAACCCAGGGTGATAATTTGCAGACCTGATGTTATTTCAGATGTGAGCACTTAGCGGACGAACGAGATACTTCCGCGTGTCCATTTATCACACATTGGACGGACGGTCTTGTGACTCAAAACTGTGTCTTCCTTTCCACCGAGGTGGAGAATCTAACTTTTGTGTTGGTTGCTGAGTTTCTCAATGAAGTTAAGTGAGGTGAAAAGACATTTTAATTTGATAAGCTAGTATGAGTCTATGGAAAAAGAGAGAGAGAGAGAGAAATGGGGTGGGGGCGTGGTGTTAGTGGCTCGAGATAACTGCACACCAGCTCACTGACAGCAGACACAGCAAGAACAAAATTTTTGTTATATGGTTCCTATTAGCAGCCTGTTATGTTGTTACTCTTGGGCAGTCCCAGAATTACATACCCTCATTTCCCATTTTACCCAAAATCTGAATTTATAAACATCCAAATCTAATGTAAAACAATAATTTAAATTTTTGCCTGTCCTCTCCAGGAGTAGCAGAGCACATGATCCGTACTGCTCCAAACAGACGGAGAAGACGTGAACTGTTCCTAACTGATCAAGATGGTCTGCACTGCCGGAAAATGACGGGAGATAATCTCAAGTCTTCCAAACCAATGAATTTGACCTACTCTGTCAGACTTTCATGGAGATGATTTGTGCTGTTACACACTTAAGGAGATGATCTGTTCTGTTACATAATGATGGAGATGATTTGAGCTTCTACTCACTGATGATGGTGATGTTCACAGTTACACACTGATGATAATGATCTGAGAATTCTCATACTGACGGAGGCTTGCATTGTAACACACTGATGGATAACGTCCCAACTTCTCCAAACTGAAGGGAAACACTACTTTGCAACAAGGAAATAAGACAGATTTCAAAATGTGATTAGCCGTCCCAAACTGTTAAGATTACTTATCTCACTCCAGCAAGAAAATGAAAAATTGGTCATTATTTATGGTAATCCGCGGCCCCGGAGAAAACTCCCTCTGGAAACTTTTGGAGAGACGCGTCGAAAACGGAGACAGTGCTTTCTAAGGTTATAGACTGAAGCTTTGTCAAATTCATTTAACATAGTAGTTTGGAGCTGCATATATTTGAATTGCCCCTGGAGTATGGATTGTCTTTTGATTTTTACGTATGGTATCCCTAATAATAACATTCTTCAAGTGTCCCGATGGACACAGAGATGAACCCTACCATCACACCCAGACCCCTCCAGACAACCTTAGCTGTCTCCATGAAACGTTGCCACCCAATCTGCAAGAGCTCAGTGGCTCCATCTTCAGGCCCACATACTCCCCCAACCGCACTCCATAAACTCTTGTTTGCCCCCATCCTGCAACACTCTGAGCAATCATCCTGCTCTTCATGCTTTAGCCAGGTCTCCTCGCTGTTCATAACCGGGGAATGGCAAAAAAAAACAGGCACAGAGCCGCCCAAAGCCTCAGCGTGGCCTGACGGTGTTGCCTTTGGCCCAGAGCGAGAGGGTCTCTGTTTCAGCCAGATCCCTTATAGCTCTCGAAAATGTTGCCTCAGTTCAGCCTGGGACGCTTTACAAGTCCCAGACGCAGAGAGGCTGGTCCTTATGGGTCAGAATAACTTAACCACCCACGCTATCCAATGGTAATTAGATACAGGGTTGGGGGGGAGGGGTCCTCAAAATACAGATGCTGCTGACCCCCCCCCACCTAACCCCCTTTCATCCCTCCATTCCTCCAAAAAAGAAATCATGGGGTCCATTTAGGATGCAGAGCCTTCTTTCTTCACCTTGAATAATATGTGCTAAGTCTATATAGAGTGCTGCAGTTTTTCCAACAATCTAATGATTTTTCCTGTTTGGCGGTGGTTAAGCTAATAACCGGAGGCCGTCAGTGATGTACTGAAGAAGATTCTGCTAGCATACACTTTGAAAAACCAGGGAGACAGCCAAATAATTAGTAGAGAGCTAGTTCAGTCCATAAGAATTTGATAACACATATACAATGTTCTATATACAGCATATGACAACTTCTTTGTGTTGATTATTATTTCTGGACGCAGGAGTAGGCCTGACTACAACCGCAAATGCCTCTTTTTGACTGACTGACGAACCCTGTTGAAACATGCATCGGTGAGAAGACTTATATAGAACGCACATACTGTCCAAGGTTTCTTGGCACATTAATAACAATATCTAGGCAATGATTCTTCAGTTCCTTATCTTTTGATTACGTCAACAGCATCATCACCATATATTTCCCAGTAACTGCTAGAGTTGACTGAGGGCAAAAAATATGCTTGCCAACCTGTTTTAATCTAATTTATTTACACTTATAACAGATTTGAAATGAAGGAATTTCGATCAACGGACATGAGCGCCCACCCCATCATACTCAGACAGCAAGCAATTTCAGCAGCAATAAACATTCCAGTCTGAGTAGTAGGTCTGTATATTGCATACTGAAGGTAATATATGATGACTCCATGAAGCAGACAGTTTTTCATGTAACCAACTGCTTGGTTCACAAACAATGTTGACAAACTTGTTAATTATTGTTTGAATTTGCTGACCTACTGTTACTAGCCAGCTTGTTTATTAGATTTATGTGAGGAATAATTTAATAAAACAAAAGGTAATCATTTTCCTCTATGGTCTCAATCAGATTCAATGTGATCTACATGACTCTCAGTACCCAACTTTACATAGGGGTTCAGCTAAACAAGGGTTGTCTGGATAATAATTATGATACAAGGGCAACTACAGGAACATGCAGAAATTAAATAAATATTTTTTTTTATTCTGTTATTGGCCTTTACATGTATAAAGCATTCATTATGTTACAGTTTTATCAAAAGTGAAAAATACTGGTGTTACATAAGTAACAAAAGTAAAAAATAAGTACTTCGCCTTACTTTCCCTGAAAGTAAGAAAATTATTTTCAGCTTTATGAAAATATCCATAAAAACACAACTTAAGTGATTTAAGTTAATAAACAGTACAAAAGTACAAACTGTACAGTTTTTTTTTGCTCCTTCATCATTGTTTTTAAACACAAATGAAACACTGGCAACTCTGCCTTGGAGGGGTTTCAACAGAAAAATATTTACAAGATTTGTCTTTAGGGATCGGTGCGATGATGGGCTTTAGTCATGATTTACATACTCTCGCCAGTAACTGGGGCAGTGAAATTCATAAAGTATTTCAATCCCCACCCATCACCACCGCCCCGCGAAAATGACTGAAAAAAATCCTCAAATGTCTGTAAGGCAGCAGTTCGTTCACCTCGGCTCTCGTCGACACTCCTTTGGCCTTCCGGGCCTAAAGGAGACGTGTGAATGGAAGCGATGGATCCTTGTAACATTGGCAGGACAAATATATAAAGTGCAGGCCATCCGGTCCAGTCCTTCAGGTGCGGATCGTCAACAACACACAGTTTGTTCACAAACAATAAGAAAATGACTAGTCACAATATTGTTACTTTTTATATCGTCTCTCTATAATTTCATGGGGAATTATCAAAAGGCAGAACTTTCGAAACCAGAGTGGAAATTCAAATAAAATACGCTTACATGCCGATTAAATACTTGGCCACATCAATTTTGAAAATTTCATGTCGAGTGATAGACGTTATTCAAATACTTCAAAATGTTTTTATACTTTTAAGCTGCTTTCGCACCGGACGATGAAACGAATTTTTCGCACAACAGATTACATTCAAAGTCAATGCAAAGATGTGAATACACGCGAAACGCATGTATTCGCGTCTTTGCATCGACTTTGAATGAAATCTGTCGAGAGAAAAATTGTTTCGCGTCCGGTGCAAAAGCTGCTTTATAACGCCACTACGCTGAAAACAACTGCACTTAACAACCCTCGCAGGATGAGCTACAAGGCCGCACGAGGAACAAAGCTCATGTTCTACCTTACTGCATTTAAGATCGTCCTGTCTGAATAACAACAACAGTAACAACAAAAGCAACAACAACAAACAAGATCAATAGTAAGAATGACAAAATATTTACTGCCGGTTTTAACCTCCTTCGTGGTTCAGTTTTTTTTTTTTTTTAATAATAACGTCTTTTTTGTCCAGTCGTTCTGCGATGAGACAGCTACTTATAAAAGAAAGTTTCAGTTGGCATAAATACGAATGTGTCATACGTATTGCTCGGCCTCGCCCTCGTTGAGTACGGTGACCGAACCGTTCCCGCTGTTCATCTCGATGTCCTTGGCACCGGCCACTGCTGCCGCGTTCTCCGGCAGCAGGGCCAGGTCTTTGAAGACGTCGATGTAGTGGCCGAAGCCAGGCCCCCAGTTTAGCAGGTTGTCCCAGTTGAAGGCGCCGGCCTGTTGGCCTAGCCTGTGCGGGAGGGTGTAGTGGTGCTCGGCTGGGAGGCCGGAGCCAGGCCCGGGTCCGCCCTCGGCTCGACGGCTGGAGTAGCGCCGCTGCTTCAGGCGTCCGCCGTATTCCTCGTCGTCCGCGTCGGACTCGTTGACCTGCGAGAGCTTGGGCATGCGGGAGCTGTACGGCGCCTGGGGCTTCTCCCGATCGTACTCCATCTCGGAGCAGGTGAAGGAGTCGTGTGAGTCGCTCTCCGAGGAGGACTCCGGCGCGGGGATCCCGTCCGCCGGGTTGCGGACGCGAGACAGCGGGCGACGGCAGTCCTCCTCGGACGAGGAGCGGCCGTGATCCGCGCTGCAGATGCTGGGATTCCGAGGGCGGGGCGTGTTCAGGCGCTCCACCTCCTCGATGGACAGTCCCACGGGCGGTCCGGCCTCCAGGGGGATCTGCTCGATTGGCTGCTTTAACCGGCTGCCCGGCCTGGAGCCGTGACCCGCCATGGTCTGCGGGCTCTTGCTGCGGCGCCCCAGACGCGTGGCGTAGCCAAACATGCCCGGCTGGCACCCGTCCCCATGCAGGTCCAGCGGGCTTCCATCCCGGCGTGCCAGGTTCAGCTCACGGGCGGGGCTGTTGCGGTAGAAGGTGGTGGGTTTGTTGAAGGGGGCGGGGCTATGGCGCGACAGGGGGTTGGGGGTGGGGCAGGCGGAGTGGCTAAGTGGTGTGGCCCTCAAACCCGGCGCATAGGCCGGCTGGTAGGTGTAGCTGCCCGCCACTAGGGGGAGGGGTGACTGGCGGGCGAAGCCCAGTGGACTGTGGCGCTGGATGGAGAACTTCGGCGTGTGGCTGCGGAACTGCTTGTAGTGCTGGATGATGTCGGCGTCGGAGGGTGCAATGCTGCTGGCATTATCGATGTCGTAGTGCTCCATGTCAGCGTCCGGACCGGGGCAGGAGGGGGCACAGGGGGCGCTGGGCACCGTCTCATTGCCGTGGGGGATGTCCGTCTCATCGTAGATCAGGTAAGGGTTCTCCCGCTCGATGATGTCCGGTTTGGGGTTCCCTTCCGGCTGCTTCCGCACGGCCATGTCGTCCCCGTACGGCGGGATGTTGTCGGGGTCGTCGAAGGCCACATTCTCGCTCCCTTTCGCCTTCTTCCTCTTCTTCTTCTTCTTCTCATTCTTCTCTTTCGGCTTCTTCTCTTCCTTGGGAGTTTTGGAGTGGCGCCCCCTGCAGTGGTTACAGAGAATGAGCCCCAGTACCACGAGAGCCAAGGCGGAGGCACAGCTCCCCACAATCGCCGGGACGGCCCAGATGGGAAGGGTGGACTCCTCTGCCGTTGGGCCAGGGGCGCACAGAAATCCCCCGTTATTGGCCATCCTGCAGGCGGTCCCGGAAGGGCACTGCACCCCCTGACAGGCCAAGACGGACTCGCACAAGCGTCCCGTGTAGAACTCGGGGCAGGAGCAGGTGAAGCCGCCCAGCTGCGCCGGCACACAGCTGCCCCCATTTCCGCAGGGCGAGGAGGCGCAGTCGCCCGGCGGCACGCACTGGTAGGTGTGCCACTGGCTCACGCACAACAGCCCATCCCTGCAGGGGGCGCTGGCACACACGTTCGGCCCTCGGCAGCCAATCTTGACCGATGAGTGGGTTTTGGAGATGGTGGCCAGGCTGTGTTCCCCAGCGAAAGGCAGGCTCTCGCCATTGTACTTCACGTAGGCATAGCAACCATCAAAGCCTGGGGAGAAACAGAAAATAATGCAAAATGAGAATAAATAAATAAAATAACGCATTTCTTCTCAATTTAATGACAAGGACTTGATTACATCATGGTAAAATGATTTATTAATTTGGTTTACAGTACTGTGCCCAATGAGCCCAATGTAACAATACGATTTTATGCCCCTGCAAACCCACATCTGGACATTCAGAACCAAATGAGAACACAATTTATGTGTCAAAATAAAAGCAAGGATAGGTAGGTAGAAGGGTGTTTGGAATGAACCAACATGACTATTCACGCCATAAATCCACATGGAAATGAATATCTACTGCTTCTTGAGGCTAAATACTCAAGATATAGACTACATGTAAATTAAAAATGCACAGCTGGGGTAACATAAATAAATAAATAAATAAATGTCTTCTGGAATCATACGAAGAGGAAGTAACACCAGTATACAGCAATCAGCCTCAACATTAAAACCACTGACATGAGAGGTAGAGAATTAAATCCAGAGTTTTGTTTAGACGGATCTCCAAGCAAAATGAGCTTGATTGGTCGCATGATTTCCTCAACAATAACAGCAGCCTGCTGAAGTGTCTATCACTCCGCTAATCTATTTTGCTGTTAGAACTGACTTCAGCAGTTCAGCATTTGGCGGAAATCCCCACCATGCTTTGTGCAGGAAAACACCACAACAATTCACTCTCTCCCACTGTTAACACAACTCAAACGTTTGTTATAACTGAAATGCGAGCTCTCCTCAGGGAATTACTCTGCCAGACGATGTACACTCGGTTCAAAATAGATCGAAAATGAAAACCTTACCCGTAACGGCATTACTTCATAAAACGTAAGTATGTGAGTAATTGCATTCACTCACACGGGAACATCTGAATCCATTTAATCGTAATCTGATTAGGAATAAAAATGTAGATCTTTCTTCGATAAAGTGCGTTTGCAAATAAGGATAACAAGACAAACACATCCAAAAACATGCTTGCACGAGTAGCCAAACATACGAATGCATGCAAGCACGCACCCAGGCACACACAACAATACACACACTGCAGTATCTAGAAGGAAAATAATGAGAATAAATGAGACTTCCATTGTTATTGGAAGGCAGCTCGGCAGTAGTGATAAGGTTGACATCACTGTAATTGTGATATGCACTCAGGCGAAATTTTAGGAGGGAGTACAAGAGACACTTTTAAAGATAACAGTAACGTAAACTTAACCCCCACACTCACAAAACCGAGGAGTCCCCAAATCCTTTTGTTACGTCTCTGCAGATACTTACAACACCCTAACGATGAGGATGACTCAATATCAAGTCTCTTTTTTTCTGGAAAAGGCCATAAGTGCATTAGCTTGAATTTCCCAAACCAATAAGTCGCACCATCTGTCACTCTTGACAGTGCAGTACCATTCTCACACAGCAAAGCAAAGCTCACTATCAAGATAACAGGAAACACAATAATGATTCTTGCTTATTTATTAAGGATTTGGATTTGATGAACTTTTTATTCTAACTGGCTGCATAGGCCAGTTTCATCCCAGTTAGATGCTAGCCATCAGTCCCAGAGATTATAAACACTCCCACAGACCTAATTCAATGTTGGATGAATTTTCTGGTATGTAGCTTCCAATAAGAAAATGTCAAAAAAAAAAATACCCTCTCATCTAACTAGGACGGGTCCATCAGAGACATGTCTACAACGAAACCTTGGACTAAAAAACCCACTCTTCAAACTGGGAAGCATCTATCTGAGAAGGTAAACATTTTCACATTTATATAGTCTTGGTAGAAGTGATGTGTGAATGATGGGTAAGAATGGCCAATGCTCTATTTGTTAAAGTCTGAGACACAGAGTCTACGAAAGCAGAAGAAAAGTGGACCAGCATTATTACACTAGAGCAGATCAACAGATGATGACTGCAACAGCCCCAAAGGAACCGGGTGGTTGGTGTGTGTTTATGCACATATGTACATGCCCGGGGGTATGACTGAGTGAACGTGATCGAGACGGAGTGTTAGACACTTACATGTTAGAATCCATGTGCATAATATGCCATTGGCTGTAGGGGAGAGTGTGTGTTTGTTTGCATGTGTCTCGATACATGGGTTGTTGCATGCAGTGTAATTAAGCAGTAGCCTACTTGCAACCTCTGATCAGACATACCAGGTCATTCTGCACGTTCCATTTTCCATCTAAGCAGTGAAAACAGTTTGAAGCCATTACGTTCACTCAACCATCACGGCTTATCAGGACTACAGTAGTATTTATAATGGTTTTAAATTTTGCAGAGTTTGTGTACGGCCATGCTGCCTGAGCTGATAAGAAATGCCTTGACCGGACTGTGTATGTGCACAGGACAGTGACCTACATATGAAGCGGTCAGAGAGTTTATTTGCATTCCTGTCATGGCAATGGCTGCGATTTATCCAATGAGTTGTAATCACCTCCAGTGTCGTTCCTCTTCAACATCATGAATCAATCGTTCATCTTTTCATGTCTACTGTTTTAATCACAAATGGTAAATAGTTAAAGCAAATGGAAAATAGTTAACCTAATGACCTGGGGAAAATGTTATTCGCTAAGCCTGGTCGACCACTAAAATGGTAGCATATTGAAACTAGCTAAGTGATGGAATAGGATCAAGTACCCTTACAGTAAGGGGATCATCAAGCGAGTGAAAAACGTTGAAAAAATAAAGTAGCTGAATGAGCCGACAGAATGTGCTTGGGTTACGATTTATGAACCAAATCGTGAAGTTAGTTCCAAAAAGTTAACTGCCTGATCTGGAGAGAACTGGGAACCTCGATAGATCAGCATTTGAACTTGCTAACTGATGGCATCGCATGACATCACTTTATATTTTGGAGATCATAAAGCGAGGAGAAAATGGCGGTTGGCACTAACATAACACAGACAGCAAGTCACTCCTATCCAGATCCTCACTTAACTCCTGCGGATTCAAGCCAGAGTGGGCACATACCTGAACAGAGTCGGCTGCTGTGTTGGTATAAAGCGCAATGGCAAACATCAGAAAATGCTGCCTGTACATACTGATGTGGTTGGGCCGTGTGAAAGTGCTCAAGGCGAATATAACAATCCAACGACCTCCGCCTAAAAATAGATGAGGCTTCCCAACAGGAGGTGTCAGTGTTCGTATTTTGCGTGGCTTCGTCCCTCTGAGGAGCTTTATGTTACAGTTGGCGCCCCTCTCTTATTTTATATTTTCAAATAGGGTCATATCATATAACCATTAATGACTTTGGTTATTGGTGAATCCACTGATTTATCCACCTTGGACAAGTGATATTGTAACATCACAGTGACATCACTTGTCCAAGGTGAATCAATCATTGGATTCACCTCAACTGACGTCATAGTAAGAGTATAGTACTAAACATCTGTAATGCTGATGAAGTAATTACCACAGCTAATTGAAAACAATGGAGCTCTGTAACATTGGCTCACAATTTTGAGTACGCGATCTGGAAAAGAAAAAAAAAAAACAACTCATCGAAGAGGTAAGCTCACCTGAGGCTGATTTTTGCGGAGCAGAGCCAGACGGAGCTCCTCCCAGAGAGAGGGTCAGGACGTTGATCCCTCCGAAATCCTGAGTGTGGTGCAGGATCTCTTTGGTGTGGGACCCGTCCAGGCGCAGGCTGGTGGCCGTACTGTTCTTCTGCAGCAGGAGGGTGTGCCACTGACCGTCCGAGAGCGTGAACTCAGACAAGGTCCGCTCCACCTTGCCCCCGACGCCAGCGTCCGAGATGTAGTGCAGAACGCCGTTCTTCAGCTGAAAAACAAACATGGAATATTCCAGAATGATTTTTGCGTACTGCGGAGTGATTTGTCTGCACCTTTGAGAGAATTTTGGGGACAGCAGGCTAATCTAAAGAAATTACCGGATGTTTTCTGGGTGCAGGGGAGTTTTGTGGGTACTGCTTTGAGATTTCAAGGATAAGCCTCCATGACTTCTCAGTTTTTCCTGGTTGGTTGCCCTCTGATTGTACAACAGAAAGATAACCCAAAGGATATAACCGTCTTGGAAAACATATCCTGTGTCTTAATGACAGGAAAAACAAAAAACAGAATAACTGAAAATCCCTCTGTAATCCTGAAAATCTGGGAAACAAATTAGAAAAGGCTGCTATTTTCTACGAGGGTGATATTTAAAGAGATGCTGGAAATTATTCCTTGTGTCAAGCAGTTGTGTCTTTTTTTTTCCTTGGAAGCCTGACTCCGGAACCAGGGGATCTGGGGCCACAAGAAGCTGTTTTGGGTTTGGGTCGCCTATAATATGAGGGGATTGGACTGAGGGGAACAATTAAAGAGAAGAATATGTTTTCCGCCTCTGGACAGCTTCCCAGTAAAAACGAGACAAGGAGAAAGAACTGAGTGAGAGTGAGAAACAGTGTGAGGGGGAGAGAAAGATAGAAAGAGATAGAATAACAGAGAAAAATGACAAAGAACAGAAAGACAGACAAATACAGAAAACAGGCGTTTTACAATGACTCCTCCCAGTCATCACAAACACATTCTTCGAGTTTGTATCCTTGAATCCCGTTGCCTCCCTTGACCCCTTAAACTCCCAACTTTTGACTTAGGACCAACTTAAGGGAAAACTTAAGTCAGAAGGAGCATCTTCTTCATAAAGCAGGACCACGTCACAAACATATTCTGTATCAGCTGGTTGCAGAGCTTCACTGAAGTTACAACACACTTGAACTGAGAGAAATATTCAAACCTAGGACACCATGTTTTTATGGCCACAGCATTACATCAAATAGGAATTATCTCGATCCATTACATCGATTCATACACATTTCCCAGTAATTCAGCAGAACATGTTTGGAATCCTTGGACACCATAGGGTCTCCACAAGAATTTAAAACAGGTCTGAAGCTCCACAGGTTTGAATACGGAGGCTGGATTGGTCAGTAGGTTTTATGGGGTTAATTCAAAGGTGCTGGACTCACCTTCACGGTGGTGTAGTTGCTGGTCTCTTGGACATGAAAGAGGGTCCCGCTCTTGCTCAGGGTGCGAAACTTCACTTCCACGCTGCTCAGGGCAGGTCGATGAGGGGTGGGGCTAGGAGCTGCACTCCCCAGGCTCTGCATCAATAAAATGTCTCGCTTATGGGTCTGGCTCATCGAGTAGTCCAAGCGGCCAGTTCCATCCAGTGACAGGGCAGTGTCAGCTGTAATGTCTAATTGGTAGGAAAGGAGACACTTGTTATAAGAACATAAAAATAACAGTGTCTGCAAGAAGAAGAGGCCACTCAGTCCATCTGAAAACTTAAATTTTTTTTCACCCATTCCCCACCACTGACGAGATTTTCTGTCATTTACGACAGAGCTCTTCCCTAGTCGTTAAAGAAGTATTCCCGCAATCAATGTTTTCACTGTTGTACGGAGGCAGGCGCGGTTACAGATCTTTTTGAAAAAAGGCATCAAAAGATCTGTGCATATAATCAAATATGCTGGCAGTGGCTGCCAATTTAACACTTTCCCCACAAGTGTATTTTTTTAAGAAGTATCCAGCCTTAATAAGTGTCACAGATATCCCAGATGGGTACAATGCCTCCAGATTAAAATCTAGTTCTGGATCTGTGCGTAAGCTTATCTTGAGCAGAAACTTCCCAGCTTGACTCCATTTATTGAATGTGATTGCTCAATGAAAATGTACTGTTTATCAATATGTGTAACTGAACACATCTAAGCCCTTCCCACATTCTCAACCTTAATCATAGCATTCCTTCAAGATGGCGCAATCACTGAGCCATTAGCGTAATAGATGACTACTGGAGATCTGAAACCATTTCATGAACACACAGCTGCAGTGTCTGCATAATTAACTCTGGTCCTGGAGCGCAGTAGCTTCTGCAGCTTTAACTCCAGGGTTGTAGGTTCTCATGTCGCCATATTGTGATAAGAGTCTTGGTCCTTTCTTTGAGAACCTATAGCCCTGGAGTTAAGGACCAAGACTCCTGTCACAATATGGCGACATGCAACAAATAAAAATATTAATACAAAGAGGAGATGCTTACACTTCTCACAGTACTTCCCAGTGAAGCCCTCGAGGCATCTGCACTGTTGCCAGGACCAGTGATCCACACAGGTGCCCCCGTGTCTGCAGGGATTGGCCGTACACGCCCCCTCCAACCTCGGACACCTGCCAGAAATGGGAAGATCGGTCAGCCAATCACAGAGCGTGCTGAACCAGTGAGGAAGGGCTATGCATTTCACAGACCACATTAACATTCAGGAAGATCTGCTTCGACAGCTATTCACAGAGCACTTCTGTTGATGAATGGGGGGGTACTGCCACTTTTTGTTCAGCCTAATGCCCTCAAACAAGAACAAAAACAAGAGATCTTCTCCCTGTGCTCTCCGTGGAGTGTGCAGCCTCTCAACCGCTCAAACAACTGAGAACTCTCACTTTCAAGTTCTCCTGCAATAAATATGGCCAGTACATTTTTTCCCTAAGACAAGAACTCTGAACAATTGCATAATAGCTGACAGTCAGTAGCATGATTTGAGATATAAGTTTGTATATTCAGAGGTTACAGCTTTAGTACCAAGTTGGGAAATAGCCAATTAGCCATTCTTCACTTGAGTAAAGGAACTTAAAAATACACGTAGATTTACTGACTTAATTAAAGTCCAATGTGTATGTCATTCTGGACTAGAACCTCAGCTATAAGTAAATAATAAGGGAAATCTGTATGTATTCAGGCTGTACTTCGGTTCTAGGTGAGCATAGTTTATGAAAGTGTTCTTTAACCCCTTTGCGGAGATATAGACGCCGGCGTCCGTAAATTCTGAAATTTAATTCCAAAATAACTCTGTAACTGAATTTCCAAATCTCTTGCTTCACTAGAATAATTTCCCAAAGTCTCTGTGACACAATTACTGAGTTATAAAGCCTAAACAGGCTCCTGCATAACAGGAAAAAATTGGCATTATTTGTGTTCTGCGCAAAGGGTTTAACTATCATTGCCCTCATAAATCAGGTGATTGTGCTAATGTTCTCCTGAATGTAAGCGATTCTGAATGGGACAGTATGCTAAAACAGGATATATTACATGAAGGCCATCTAATGTTAGGACATGTGGAAGTAATGAAAATGGCGGAAGGCCGGACCTGTCGAGGATACCGCGTGATGCTAGAGCTTGCCCAGGCTCCAGCGGCCGCCCGTTAATAGCGAGCTCCATGATGCAGCCCACAAAGTCATGCGTGGCGACCTGCCCGCGGCGATGGATGATGGGCTCGATTGAGGACACGCCCCCCACGGACAGCCGATTGGGCTGAACGTCCAGGACCCTGTGAGGTAAGAGGATACGTCCGGGGATGAGGGAGGGGGGAGTTACTGCACTGGCACGGGGACAACACAGCACGATTATACCGCTACACCATCCTGAGCCCTGGGTTATTGCATAAAAACTCAGCTGCATGGAGTTAGCCACCCACCCGGCCCACACACAAATACACACACAGTATTTTCAACCACACAGGCACTGCCAGCCTGGGACTCCAGTTTATTTAATTTCTGCATTTTAATAAAAGAGCTACTTATTAAAATACCTACTCCCCTCTAATACTGAAGTTGCTATTGTTGTTGTTGCTCTTATATCTCGTGTGTGCAGGGATTCAAACAATGAGAGACTTTGTTTAGACCCTGGATTTTCCAAATCTCACACACGCCCCCCCCCTTCCCCCCCTCCATATTGTAATTATCTGGATTTTCTGGAAAACATGCAAATGAATGTGTTGCATTTCTGTTATTTGACCTCGTATGGCCCTCTGGATACAAGTGTCCTGCCAGTGAAATGAATGTAGTCTGTAGACAGCGTCTCACCAGTCTGCGTGCACAGGCATATTGCTGACGGCGCAGTAGCCCGGATCCTGGCTCTCTCCGCACACGTCCACAGTCAGCGAAGCGGCCTACGGCACAGACAGGTCCCCGGTAAACCACAAATCTTATAGGCGAACCAGGTGGTGCGTGCCTGCATTTATTTCCATGCTGCACCCGAACCTGAGGACCGCAGGCTGACGGTGGATGATTACAGAAGTTTCCGAGACTGTTTCTGTCAACTTTGCAATACATGTCAATATACACAGTTAGGTCTATAAATACTGGGACATTGACAAAATCATTGTTATTTAAACTGTCTGCCACAGCATACCGGCGTTTAAATTGAACGTGCAATGTGAACTCAAAATGCAGACCTACCCTTTCAATTTGAGGGAATTTATATACAAATTGGGTGAACAGTGTAGGCCAAACTCCACTTTTTATACACGGTCCCCCATTTTAAGGGACCAATAGTAATCGCACAATTGGCTAAATCTATTATTGACGATGCGACTGGTGAAACAAGCAGCTGGGTGAACTCTAAATTGTACCGGGTGATATTATCTGCTCATATTCAGCCAAATGCTTCAGAACCAATTGGATAGCCTTTTATAGTGCAGGAGAATGATGGGCCCAAGCGAACTGCAAAGTAGCTGAAGATGTTTTTATGTCAAGGAGGAGGAACGATTAATAATAGCCATGTCCATCACATGACCTGAATCTAATTGAAAATGAATTTCAATTTTTGAAAGCAATACTGAGACACCTGGCAGAGGAACAAGCAGGAACTCAAGACTGCTGCAGTGAAGGCCTGGCTTAGCATCACCAGGGAAATAACCCAGCATCTGGTGATGTCTGTGGGCTCCAGGCTTCAGGTAGTAATTGGCTGCGACCAAGTAATAAAACAGACCATTTATGATAATGTTAGTTAATTTGATTACTTCTGAGCCCCTGGGCTATTTATTAAAGTGGTTATAAATCCTTCAAGGTTCATAAAATATTTAATTTAAAGCTGAAAGTCCCCACTCCATTCTGGTCTTGATAATTTACGTTATTTATAATAATTTATCATTATATTATTTTTGATTTACAACGGAATACAACATCTGCATGGTGGGAAACATGATATAAAATATTGTTAAACAAATGTAAACATATACATGATTTCTGCGCCCTCACTATGGGATGGAGATTTGTGAGAGAGCATAAATTGCTTAATTTGACTTTGCGTGTCTTTCCCTGACTTTCTTCAAATGACCTTCGGTAGTTTGCGAACAGATCATTTGGCGACAAACTTTTCACTTGGGTCCCTCCAGTGACAGTAGGACTGCTCTGGGATCAGTAGTGACCTACACAGAGACACTCAAGCCTCTTACAAAAATTTTCACAAAATATAGCTACAAGCGCCAATTCCGGGGTTCAAGCCAAGAAAGGCAATTAGTAGTTGAAAGCTTTAACAGTTTAATTAACAAGTGTTGCCAATTAACGTGGCCATGTCCCCCCCAGGTGACGGAAATCGACTGGGGTCGGCGTATCACATAATTACACATTGAAGCCAAAGATGAATAAAATCGGTCAAAGCGTTCTCGAGATTTCGCGTTCACAACAAACGGGACGTGACAGACGGACGGCCGGACGGATGGAGTGACGAAGCTGAAGACTATGTCCCCCGGCCCTAATACAGGAAATCTACTGGGGTCATTGTACCACACCAATATACCTTAACACCAAAGATGAATGGAATCGGTCAAACCGTTCTTGAGATATCGCGTTCAGAACAAACAGGACATGACGGAAGGCCGGACGGAGCTGAATACTATGTCCCCTGCTCCTCTCGCTACCGTGGTGGCAGGGGACAAAAACTACTTTAAGAGTATATTGTAGGTATTTATGTGGACCTATTATGCCAATGTAATGATTGGACCAATGACTTATATGTAGTCTGATTTGTGTTATGTTAGGCTATTTTGTGCATTTATGTTGTCCCCTACAAGCTGATTTGATTGAAATTTTCAGGCTATGTTTCAGGTTCTTATGTGGACATAACCTGTGAGTTTTGTAATGATTGGGAAAACTATTTATGATTTATAGTCTGATTTGTGTTATACCATATTGCTTTGTTTTGCATTCATAGCGCCACCTATCGGATAATTTGAATGAAATTTTCAGGGTATATTTCAAGTACTTATATGAATATATCCTGTGAGTTTTATGGCTATAGGACAAACACTCGCTGAATTATAGTCTGATTTGTGTCATACCACGCTGCTTTGTTTTGCATTTATAGCGCCCGCTATCAATCAATTTGAATTAATTTTCTGGCCATGTTTCAGGTACTTATATGAATATATCATGTGAGTTTTATGGCTATAGGACAAATAATTGCTGATTTATTGTCTGATTTGTGTTATACCGTGCTGTTTTGTTTTGCATTTATAGCGTCCCCTATCTGTCAATTTGAATGACATTTTCAGAGTATGTTTCAGGTACTTATATGAATATATCCTGTGAGATTGATGGCTATAGGACAAACAATTGCAGATTTAAACTTTGATTTGTGTCATGCCATGGCTATTTTTTGCATTTATAGTGCCCCCTATGGGCCTATTTGCATGGAATTGTCAAGATATATTCCTGGTACTTATATGGACATAATCTGCAAGTTCTGTGATGATTGGCTGAATGGTTGCTGAATTTTATCCATTTATGTGCTAAGCCACGCCCCTGCTGAAGTTTATTGGTTAATATCTTGGAAACGGAATGAGATTAACAAGCTTTATGCAATCTTTGATAAGCTTGGTCAAATGATGATCCATAGCACATTTCAAAGAAATTGGACCAATGGCCTGGGAGAAGATGTCAAAAATGTCTTTTTCAAAAAATACAAAATTCTGAAAAAAATAACATGGACCTTAGAGGTCCTTATGGGAAAGTTGTTGAAAGTTGCAAGTTGAGTTTGGACCAAGGAATGTCTGTACCATGTTTCGTGTAAATCAGCCTTACACCGTAGGTGTTATGACCCAGAAAGTGAAAGACTGTTTTTCTTGAATTATAGCGCACCATCAGGCCGATTGAGTTAAAAATGCCTTGGTCAGCATTTACACACAACTTCCAACCAATGTGCAAAATATCAGGTCTCCATCTTTTACCATCTCATGGGAATTTGCGAAAACATTTCTGAAAAGAAATAATAATAATTACGAAAAACCTGCACAAAAACAAAAGGGTTTCAGCCCTATCGGCTTGAACCCCTAAAAACACAGGGCACAAACTAGTTCCTCAGTGTGCCAACCAGTCTCAATGCACAGGCTACACAGCTGAGCCCGAAGAAAAAAACAAATAAATAAATAAGTAAAGGGAGTGAGTATGTGCCCAGATTTTCCCCAGAAACAAAGACCGGAGTGCTTCGACGTGCAGCTGAACTGCGTAAACACAGTTTTGCAGGCAGCACTGTAATGTAACTCGAAACACGGGGGCGAAATGCTCCCGTTTCTAATTACTTACACAGGCGCACACGTTTTAACAGCAAGGGAAAAGACCATGCAAATAATGGAAAAAAAACCCACCGGAAAAATAATTATTGAACGGATAAAACATTTAGCAAGTTGAAAGAAAAGGAAATAAACCTTTTCTTGTTCATTCTGAGTAGGGGTCAGACTTGTTGCTCATGAGAACCCTGGATGTGGAAAGTAATGCACTTAGCAAAGTGCCTGATGCTAAACCACAAAAACATGCACACACGGATTTCTAATGGGTGATGGTACTGCCTGCTGAAATGGCTTTCCAAATTAGTTTCAAATGCTCTCTGTAAGACAGTGGAACAACGTGTGTGTAGTTGTGTTCGATTAACATTGGGAATAGTGGGGAAACCCTAGTAATTTAAAGGTTTTGCCTCAGGTTTACGCAAAGTCCCATAATGCATTTGTCAGTGAGCATATAAAGCAAGAGCATGCACCATTGCTTGCTTTTAAAGATTAATTTGCACTTTGTTCTTATGTGTGGCGTCAAAATTCATTTTTTTTTCCTCAAATGACTTTTTTATATTTGGATGAGAAACACTGTAGTGCTTAAATACGTCTTAAAGATGAGTGGAACCAAGTTTTAAGAAAATGAAGCATGCACATCCACTCAAAGACAGGTGCAGGCAATTGGAGAATCCGCAAAATAAAATATTGTCCGCACACCAAAGGATAATGCTCCCCAAAAATTTAGTTTGTCAACTGAGAACTGAGTTTTGACAGGAAAAATGAACCCAGGAAAAAAAAACCATACTTGGATGATGATGAAATTTAGCCTAAATCCATTTGCTGCAATTTATGCCAAAATCTGGTTTGTATATTAGGGAGCCTAATAGGGTCAACTGAGCCACATATTTACAAAAAAAAAAAAACTTAAATCAATGCAAAGAAGCCCATAGATTATACTAAAAAGATACGCAAATACATATCTTTCTGTCTTTGCTTGAGTAATGCCCCTCCCCTTTGGCATTCCTTTGCTTGGCTACTGGCCCTCCACTAATTATCCAATTATTCCTTAGTTCTCTACAGTTAATTATCTTCATCTGTTTCCTTTCAGTTAATTAGATTCCTTAGGTATTTATAGCTTTAGTTTCTCCTCACACGGCCAGGAAGCTACAGTCAGTTTCCTCTTTCGGTTGTGTGTGCTCTCTCTCTGGTCATCACTGTAGTATGTGTTTCTGCTTGCTATCCTTTCACTCTTTATTTAAAAAAAAAATCCACATCCCTGCACTTGGGTCCTCAGCTCCGCTCCTTGCCCAGGTGCCTTTTTACCATCTCTGGGTGGCAGGGCCTGACCGCTTTCTAGACACTCCTCACACCGAGTGGGGAAACACCAGCAGCAGTATATTATGAATTTACCAGTTGTTCCCAATTCAGATACTGGCACTCAGAACAGATGATCTTAAGACTGTTGAAGTGACAAATGTTAGCTTCCAAAAATGGCAACTAGTATTTGTTGCATGAGCTACACTACTGAAGGAGTTGTCTCCCCTTCCAGGAGACAGGGCCTAGATGTTCCACTGCGCCGTGGAACCATGTTCTAACCTCCGGTTCTGAGCAGCACCTTTCGTACAGTGTCACCGTGTTCTGGGTCACCAAGGAACCCGGCCACTTAACAATATTAACAGTTTCCTACCAACTCGCAAAACGAAATCCTGCCAGAGACTTACTTCGTGAAAGAATCGACTAACTGGTGATCCCTCCTCCCACTAAAAACTCACAATTTGACAGGAGACCGAGAAAATTCTAGACTAGTGAGGGAGAAAAAAAAGGGCATTTTTGGTTGTCCCGTGGGTAGGGCCCTAGCATAAATCAAAACAAGTTTGGGTTTCAGGCGTGATTACAGACTATACAGACCACAAACAAAACTAGCACTGAGAATAGTGTAATTATGATCCAAGGGCTTAGAATGTCTGTCAAACACAGAGGTCAGTATAATTTTTTTTTTTGGAAAGTACTAGGGTCATTTTGATTCACAGGAAATGTCTGTCGTGCAGAAGCGGACTGTACTTGATCTGCACGCACGACAGTTTAAAAGCTTAAAATCTCCCCATGCAATCTTTGGCCTTTATGTCAGTACATATTTTGAATATCACATTCTTGCAAGGCAATAAAGTTAATCTATTGCAGAAAAGAAGGAAAATCACAATGGAAATTGGCTCCGTGTTTGATTTTGGGTTTGAAATTACCCTGATTACCCACACAACTGCACATCCGTTACAGCTGAGAGGCTTTTAACAGACCGTGACTTCACACTCTAACTGGAACACTAAGGCTTGCATTCATCTATTATATCAAGATGGAAAAGGTACAAATACAGCAAAATTAGCCATCTGAACACTGGCGTCCCCTAATAATGCTGATCACAGTCATAATAAACTGATCTAAGAACTATAAACGTCTCAGAACTGATTAACTGGTCAACTGGTAAACTAGTGGCTCCATGACTGGAAAGCAGTCACAATTCTATGGAGTAAGAATTATTTCATGCATTGCCACAGGTCTCATTTTAACTTTTTGGAGGAGACTGTGAAACACTGATGGACCAATAAAGGCTGTTTTGTACTTTCGAGACATATGTTAACATATGCCTTAAGGAATGCGTCGGACAACAAGATTTTTTTATGCTTTAACAAAGTTTTGGACTACTCTGCGGAGCAAACTGTCATTTCCATGGTAATTATAGTTATTTCTTCACAACCAAAATCAGCTGGTCTTTTTGTGAATGCTACTGTATCAACTTTCAATCTCCAAGACAACTGCCAAACTCTTGGTCCACCTAGTCAATGAAATTATAAGACAGAAATAACCATGTCTCTGACGTTACAAATATTCTACAGGTATGAGACACCTTCAGATGGCACTTTTTTTTTGTCTCTCTGATTCTGACATAATTTTAGTCATCAGACACTCTCGACAGCCACATCTTGAAAGTATAAAACAGCCTGAACTCTCATAAAGCCAAAACTGGCAAGGACTTACGTCGGTATTAGATAATCAGTTTGAGAATATGGGGCGAATTGTCGCCCCAAAACAAATGCATTTACTTTCCAGCCAGCTTCAGACCAAGAAATCACCACCTTACTTATTAACTGCAAACAGGCTAACAGTCACTTTATAAAAGTAAAAAATAAATGGCACTCACAGTTCCAGCTCTCCTGGCAATGACGGTGTGGAATTGTCCGTCAGAAACCACCTTCATGGTCATCAGTTTGTAGGTCCCGCTGCCAAGGTTGAATGAGAACCTTATTCGACCCTCAAAGATCTCTAGGGCCAGGAACTCTGCCTTGTCACCCGTCTGGTTGTCATGGTTATACATGAGGAGGGCGTTGCTCTTTATGGTGGCAAACTTGATGTAGATGTAGTTGTTGTTGGGGTCAAGGCTGGGGAACTCCATATAGGACAGCTCTTCAAACCCATAGCTGTTTAGCTCACAGTGTTTTCCAAAGACCCCTGAAATTTGAGGCACAGGGAATTGATAAGAACTGAGGAAAAGAGCAATATAAATTTCAAACACCAGACACTTATTATTAATAAGTAACACATGGCATTGCTAGATAAATTCGGAAACATGAAGTGACAGTGGACTGCCCGTCCTGTTTTTCTAGGCAGAACTTGGCAATTGGTTAGCATCAGCGAGCGCGCAATGGCTACAAATTTAGTTTTAAAAAGCAAGCACGCCACAAGCACATGAGGAAGAAAGCAGCTCATTTGGAGAGAGTCAAGAAAGCCAGAAAAGCATGAGTTTAGCAGACCACCGAGCTGCTGTCTGGAAATGCGTTCAGAAAAAGCACTCAGCAGGGGAAACGAGCAAACTCCTGGAAGACAGGATAGCCTGTAGCCTTCTCGTCTGCAGAGCGCAAATGGTCACCCTGGGCTGACCACGCAACTTACCGAAGGGACAGTGACAGTAATAACCGTTGAGCCCACTCTGACAGGAACCGCCATTAAAACAAGGGTTACACTCACAGTAATTGATGGCGGACTCGCACTTTTTTCCTGGGGTTGGGGAGAGGGGGGGGGGGGGTGACAAAATAAAATGACACAAAATACAAAATGGATGAAAGATGAAAGTGGGTAATGAGGTGCACCAATGTCAGGCAGCGTCACACAGTTCATGCAACGTACCCAAATATCCACCTAAACCCGCCCACTCAGGAGTGTTAATAAAAACCACCATAACCAAAATGCACCTTTCTGGACATATGACCATAACTACAGCTGGATGTGAAGGCAATAAATATCACGCCATCTTAACTGATGCAATTAAGAACTAAGCACCAACCATCTCATGCAAACACAGAAATGCATCTTTGGGGAAAAAAAAATGCAAGCCATGTAAAAACACACCCATTACAGAAAAATAAAATCCCAGACAAAAGGAGATGCAAAAAGTATAGCTATAATGGAAACATAAATTAAATGATGAGAAAAAACAAACAATACTTAAAGAATCATTTTGCTACGATGTGATGGTAAGGTGTGTACTGTGTTGGCTGGGAGAGAGAGTGGGAGTTAGCACAGAGCTGACTTATGGAATAGTTTGTTTTCATATTGTTCGGGTTGATTTCTACCAAACTAAACACAATATTTAATGGCAGGACATTCTTAACCCTCCTTCTGCAGACAAAAAAAATGCAGACAAAACTGCTCATAAAATTCACAGTGAAGGAAACCAGAAGTGAAAAGGTATTTTTGTCTGTGAATGCAAAAGAAAATGGCTAATAGTCACTTCTGATAGTCATATAGTCCCCCCAGAAATCCGCGATTCCGTGATCACGGAACTTACCGCAGATTTCAAAGCCCTCCGCGGAAATCAAAGCAGTCTGAGGAATATAGGGCGAGGTGCAGAATATTATATTTTACATGTATTTTTCATCCCGGCCGCTAGACGTGATCTGAAAAAAGAGGCCCATGTGGAAGTACCATAGAATGGCAGTCTATTTAATGGCCAGCAGATGACGACGTCAGTGGTTGCAGAAAGAAGTTCAATGCAACAGAAGTCTATGAGAAAACGATCCTACTTTCCTGCCTGATTTTTCATTTAAATAATAATTTTTCACATCATTTTATGTTAGCTATAGCAAGTTCCAAGTCTCCTTCGATATATCATGATGTTCATTTTCGTGAATTATGGTCCCATATAAACTAGAATAAAGTATAAAGGCAGAATACGCTTCTGGGGGCGTGGCTATCCTCTGGTTCTCGCCCGATACGGTCAGATCCAGAGCCACGTTCATCCCCGGATCTTCGATTCACGCTCTTGTCCAATAGAAATCACATCCGGTTTCAAAATGACAACATGGCGCAATTCAAATGGCCAAAATCGAGGCTTCTTTTATTGTATGCTGAAACCAATGGTTGACGTCACGGTAGCTTCATCCATCTTTTTATACAGACTATGGTATGCAGTAACGACTACAATATCCAGAGGACACAGTGAATAGTTTACACTTTGTTTAAATCTTTACTTTAATCTTTGCCACTTGTTCTGTTACTAAACCTCGTTCACCCATAGTTTGATGAAATGTTTTGCACTTTATAAGTTATGCAAATAAATCTGCTCAAGAGGGACAAAGAGAATATTGATGTTGATTATTTTATAACCACAATGTTTCACAGTATTTTGGTATTGCAAATAAATTCATAAGAGAATTCTTGCTTCATTATTACATATATTTGCTTTATAACTGGTCATTTTAGGTTTTTTTTAATGCCCGCAGAAAATCAACATTCAAGCCGCGTAATCAAGAATTGCTCTCCGCAGAATCAGGATTGTTCTCCGCGGAATCAACACTTTTTCTCCGCAGATTCCTGGGGGTTCTAGTCATAATGGTGAAGAATAATAATTAATTGCTGCCAAGGCAAAAGTCATCTTTAGGGGGGCCTATCATGAAAACTCAGATAAATATGGCAGGTAGCCTTTGCTTGCCTCAGCTAAGCAAAGCTTTACCATTATTTAGACCCATGATCAACAGCACACTGTACAGAAAGAGGCCAAGTGGGGTTTAAGGTGATTTACTTCCATGCAATAGCCTGTGGGAAGCCAATCTGCTTCATTTGATCAATTTTCAAAGCTGATGAAAAAGTACTAGAGCTAACATGAGACATCTGATAAACGGATATTGCTTTCTAAAACCATTACTTTAATTGCAAGCGGGACTGAGGTGCAATAAAGTCTTGATTTGCAAGGGGAGGGGGTGCTGTGAATGTGTTTAACACCATGGTCAGGACATGCAGGACAGAGATCTGTGTCCTACTTCCTGTGCTGAATTCTGAATTATCTCCTTGATTAAGAGAAATACAGCACACAGATATCCTTTAAGTCCCTGATTCACACACTAACAGCTATCAAGGCCATTAAATACTTCTGCAATAAACCTGAAGCAAATATTTTTCTTGGCTTCTAAAGTTTGTGTGTGCGGGAGAGATTAAGAAAAGATATGTTGCCAACATTTTTAAAAGCTTAAGAGCCTGTGGCCAGAGCTGTCCTGGAAAGGTTTCTAATGGTAGAAGGAAAGGTAGAAAAAAGGTTACCTGTGAAGCCAGACTTGCAGAGGCAGTTGAAGCCACCGGGGTAGTTCTGGCATAGTGCCCCATTCTTGCAGGGGTTGGAGAGGCACTCGTTGACATCTCGCTCGCAGGCCATGCCGGTGAAGCCTTCGGGGCAGGTGCAAGAAAAGCTGCCGATGAGGTTGTGGCAGGTCCCGCCATTATGGCAGGGCGCTGGCAGGCACTCGTCGATATCAGTCTCACACAGCCCGCCGGCGTAGCCTGGCATGCAGCTGCAGGCGTACGGCGGCAGGGGACGATTGGAAACCAGGATGACAGGTATGCTCTCCTCCGTGATCATCTCGGTTGCCATGCCCAAACGCCTCTTGCAACTACCCCCATTCAGGCAAGGGTTCTGGGTGCAAGGCTCATGGTCCACAGACTCCATCCACACCCCGCTCTGCCGGTGCAGGACATCCCTGATGCTCTGGAAGAACGTGGCGACACCACTGGGGTTGACATACTGTCCATGGGGCCTCTTTATGGCCGCCATGAGGAAGGTGTAGTTCGCCAACTCGAAGGCGCCGTAAAGCTGCACGGACGTGCCCAGCCCGGCCAGCTGGGAAGTTGCCACGCGCTGGAAGCTCTGGTAATGGTTGGTGAGAAAGTCTGACACTCCTTGGGTGCGAAAGCGTATCAGGATGCTGTTGTCAACGGTGGCATTGGTGAAGGAGGAGAACACAATGCGTACAGTGTTTTCCACTGCGCTGTGGACCCCATCATTGCTCCGCACCTTGAACTCAAAGGTGCCCTCTGCTGAGCGGGGATGTGCAGAGAGGTCACATGTGCCGGGCGCAATGCTGAACAGACTAGGGGCCGACTGGCTCAGGGCACAGTAGAAGGCATCTTGTACATCTGGGTCACTAGGCCTGATACTACCCAGAGACCCACCAGAGAACATGTTCCCAAAGTAGTGAACAAAAATTTCTACAGCACGGGGCTCAGATGGGTTGTCATTTTGGTCCATGACTCGGACATGAACAGTTCCAGTCGAGGACATCTGGGGGACACCGGAGTCCCGTATTACGACAGGAAGGAAGAAATCGGCAATCTGCTCCCTGTCAATCTCGCGACTGGTGGTTAGCTCACCCACAGGAGAAAGGCTGAAGTAGCTGGAGGCAGAGCCTGACGCAGAGCTGAGGAGGGTGTAAGTAAATGGCCCCTGATTGGGAGGCAGGTCTGGGTCGGTGGAGTGAAGGGTGACCACAGAAGTTCCTGCCCGCTGGTTCTCCATCACCTCGCTACTGTCAGTCACCAGGGTAGGACCATTGTCATTGATGTCCTCAAGGGTCACAATCAAGATGGCACTCCCTGTTGCTGGAGGGGAGCCAGAGTCCACCGCCAGGACAGTCAAGTTGTAGAAGGGTGTCGACTCCCTGTCCAGCTCAGCGGCCACAGAAACCTGTCCTGTCTGCGAGTCAACAGTGAAGGTATTCTTCTTGTCATCTGCAGCAATGGAGTAAGTGAAGCGGCTCCAGCTTGGTACAGAATCTGAGTCCTGGGCACTAATGAAGGTTACTAAGGTGCTGGGGGGAAGGCCTTCACTGATGAGCACATTATAGAGGTCAGAGCTGAAGATGGGAGGGTCATTCGCATCCAGCACAGTGATATTGACAAACACTTCATCAATGTCCCCACCCCGTATGCTTCCTGAATTCTTCGCTAGGACCTTCAGGGAGATTTTATCTTCCTTTTCACGGTCGAGGGTCCCTGCCACGTATATCTGTCCTGTTTTCCTGTGAATGCGAAATCCCTTCTTTCTGCTCTGCCCAAAAATCAGGTAGTGCACCTCACCATCAACACCCAGGTCCCGGTCACTGGCAAAAACCTCCCCTACAACTGTTCCTCTGGGGGCAGCCTCAGAGACCTCAAAGTAGTACTGTTTGGAGACAAATCTGGGCACGTATTCATTTGCACCCTTGAGCTGGATGTTCACATTTGCAAAGCTGCACTTCTCCTCATCAGGAATATTGAAGGCTTTGACCGTTAGGTGGTAAGCCTGCTTAGCCTCATAGTCTAAGAAGCCCTGAGTGCTTATGATGCCTGTGTTGGGATCAATGACGAATAAATCACTGTCAGAAGACTGGATTACATAGGCTGTGGCAGCATTGCTTCCAGAATCCCGGTCGGTGGCTTTCATCCTCACAACATTGGTGCCGCTGGGCACATTCTCTTGCACAGCTGGGAAGTATTCTTCGGAGTCAAATATCGGTGGGTTGTCGTTAACATCTGTCACATGGATGGTTACCGTGGCATAACCAGTCTTAGCTATCCAGCCACCATCAGTGGCTATCACTTTCAGTTCATGGGTGTGCCTCTCCTCATAATCTAATGGTCGTGCCAGAGTCAGGGCACCAGTCTTTCGATTCACAGCAAAGATGCCAGCCTCATTGCCTGAGGAAATGCCATAGGTGATCAATCCATTAGTCTCCTTGTCCTTGTCCCTGGCTGTCAGTGTCCTAATTGTTGCACTAATAGTGAGGCTTTCAGGCACAGTGGCAGTGACGTGGGCCTGAGAGAACTCTGGTGTATGGTGGTTCTCCTCAGTAATGGCCACTCGTACTGCCGCTTTCGTAGAAAGAGGTGGGCTTCCCCGATCCTTTGCTGTAATTTCAACAAGGAACAGCCTGTTCATGTCCGTGGTCAAAGATGAGGCTACACTGAGCCAGCCATTCTGCTTGTCTACCCGAAACTTCCCAGAGCTGTTGCCACCGGAGACAAAGTATTCAATTTCTGAGTTAGGGCCAAAGTCCTTCTTATCACTGGCAATAACCCTAATGAGCTTAGTGCCGACTTTGACGCTCTTAGTGACAGGTGTGAAGTAGGAAGAGGACTCGAACCTTGGAGGGTTGTCGTTACTGTCCACCACATTGATGATTACAGTGGTTTCACTCATTAAAGGCTTAGTGCCCCTGTCGGAGGCCGTGACAATGAAGCTATGGCGATTGATGTTGACGTTCCCTGACCCAGTGGAGTTCTGATACCTCAGCTGCTGCTTTACCAGGATCTCGCCAGAGCTGGAGTTGATGCGGAAGAATTCAGATTGGGACTTGATGAAGTAAAACACCTGCCCGTTGTGTCCCTCATCAGGATCGGACGCTGAGACGCGTGTGACTACAGATCCTACGTCCGTAAGCTCAGGATAGTCAAGATAATACGATGGCCTGCTAAATCGGGGGGCGTTATCATTGACATCCTTCACAAAAACGGTCACATCAGTGCTGACGGTCCAGCCTGAGTCACGGGCAGAGACTCTTACAATGTAGCGGTCAGAATCTTCCCGATTGAGGGGCCGGCTGATGGTGATATCGCCAGTGCTGGGATTGATGGCAAAGGGGAGGCTGGTGTCCACAATTGAGTAGCGGCTGACTGCGTTGGCACCAGCGTCCTCGTCCGAGGTGGTGACCTGCGTCACCGTGTAGCCCACCGGGGCATTCTCTGGCACTGTGGCACTGAAGATCTTGGAGAATCTGGGTGCATTATCATTCACATCCAGCACACTGATGATGACTTTAACTACTGTGCTCTTAGGAGAAGAGCCCCTGTCAGTGGCCTTGACCTTCAGTGCATACTGAGCCACCTTTTCTCTGTCCAGGGGCCGGGTGGTGCGTATTTCGCCGGTGGCGCGATTGATGCTGAAGCTGTTCTCCTTGTTGCCATCCACAATGGCATACTCCAACTGTCCATTAGGGCCACTGTCATGGTCCACTGCCGACACCACCAATACCCGTTGCGGGGCCAGGTTCTCCAAGATATCAGCCCGGAAGGGCTCCTGCTCAAAAATGGGGACGTTGTCATTGACGTCAAGGACAATTATCTCGACCCTCTCGTAGGACGAGTACGGAGGAAACCCCTGGTCCCGAGCCTCAATCCACAGCACGTACTTCTGTATGTTCTCAAAATCCAGGGACTTTTTGATGGACAAATCCCCCGTCTGCTGATCCACATGAAAAGCACCATCCAGGTTACCGCTGGCAATGTAGTATGACAACGGCCCGCCCCTGGTGGAGGAGCCAGCAACCGTGGCGACCAGCGTGTTCGTAGCCTGGTTCTCGGGGAAGGTGAAGGTGGTCTGCCCCATCTTGATGACAGGGAAGTCTCCACCCGTGACAAACCTCACAGTGACAGTTGTGGCATCTGTCTTGGGGCTGCTGCCGCCGTCCCTCACCCGGACGCTGAAGGTTACCTCCGAGCTGCCGGTCAGCTTCTCATTGGCTGTGATGCAGCCACGCACCGGGTCAATCTTGAACTTTTCTGAGTTGCGACCCATTAAGGAGTAATGAAGCTGCGCATTAGGCCCCGTATCCTCATCTGTCACAGTCACGGCAAACACCAGGGAACCTGAAGATTAGGAATAAATAACAAAAGACACATAGAAGAAACATTAATGTAAATGTCAAAATCCACCAGTGTTTGAAATATGCACAATCCTACTAATAATAATAGTAACCGTGATAAAAAAAATGTTCATTATAATGTTGTTATCACAAGCTAGGGAGG
The DNA here is from genome assembly GCA_029721435.1 of Gymnothorax reevesii. Classification (NCBI taxonomy): domain Eukaryota; kingdom Metazoa; phylum Chordata; class Actinopteri; order Anguilliformes; family Muraenidae; genus Gymnothorax; species Gymnothorax reevesii. The sequence goes on from CM056579.1 coordinate 109,640,219, forward strand.
TGGGATATGTTGGAATTTGTTTTTTGGATGAAAATGGTGAACCATAACTCTGGTTTTTTAGTTTGAACTGGAGGTTTTGTACCTGATGTGCATTGTCTTGTCATGTGACTGATTTGCCATTCAGTTGAGCAATCAACACTGTAACACTAAATTGTCATAGTTTAGCTAGAATGCCATTAAATAGGCTGATGGACATACTGCTCAATCTTAAAGTTCACATGCTCTTCCTCTGGTAATTTGTTATCAGATATGTGCCAGCTATAGTAGGCACCATAAAATTTGGGACAAAGACATATTTTGTTGTGGCACTTTTCTATGGTGATACTACAGACCATTTTCAACAAAGTTTAGTGACCTAGTTATAGGCACATGCTACTCTGTTCATTTTTTGTGTGTGAGTGTGGTGGATATCAGTTTTCAATTTGCATCCAACAACAAAACAGATGTTAGCATGATTAGCACATAAACCACAAGAGGGTGCATCATGGGAGTGTGTAAACTGCCATTAGTCGCTGTCCAATGTGCCAGGGCACAGTTTTTATCTAGTGATAATCATCAGCTTATCTCTTAGCAGCTACAAGATGTGCATTTTTGCTGCACATAAGTGAGGAAAAATCTACTACGAGGTGTGCTGAGAGGAGTTTTTAACATCACGTCAATGCTGAAACCAACTAGCCCACTTGAAGCCAAGGAGACAGTAATAGGGGCAGGTTCTAGCACTTAATACCTAGCTGGGGAGGATTCAATACACATCTTCTGGGCACTCAGAATCATGGTATAATGTTAGTTTTGACTGAGCAGGTATTCAATGCTTATTACTTTCATGTCATTCAGCCACTAAAAAAAGGCCTGGTCCCCCCCAGCTCCAGATAAACTACATGCACGAGAAATAACATACTCATCATTGCAGTTGCTATAAACACCAGTGTTCACGGTTTAATAAAACAGTTTGCATAGTTTTAGCAAAGTCAATGTTTGTTTGTTTTACCAAATCATTTACTGAAAGAGAAAATACTTTTCCTCGCCTCTTATCTTGCATCTCTAAGCCCACTCAATTCTTTCCCTCTTCTAAAATGTTAACTCAAAATCTCCTCGCTGCATCCTTTGATTAATGACTAGCTATGTATCATGACATTTCAACACCTCCTGTTCATGTTATCCCCACCACTCAGGCGAGGTTCAGACCGCAGGCAAATTAGATTTACTTTTCAAATAAGATCTGGAAAGATAGACTGCCCGGACTGTCATTTTCAGATAATTAGATCTGAGTTGAATGCCAAGATACAGCCATCCGATCTGCATGGGTTGCTGCGGTAACAACATAGGCATGGGTACATACACTGGCAATATGCAATCCCTCCGCTTTCCCACACGTGGGACAAAACTGTAAAATTCCTAACAGAGAATTTAATTCTGTCAGTCCATGGCTCCTCCACTATTTGTTTGCCACCCTATTGTTTTCTGGCTCTAGGTTTGACTTTATATTGAAGGTTGCACAGAGGGCTGGTTTAAACCCTATTTGAGCTATTTTTGGACTGAAATGCATATTTAGTAATACTATTTTCACCAAAATTAAATCCACCTCCAGTTTTGGCTTGGATCTGATGAGATTTAACGATGTTTTTAGTCATTCTGACTTCATAAAATCACTGCAGATACTACCTGCACATGCCATGAAACAGATGGAGGCTAGCAGTTTGGAAATAGTCAAACAGTAACCAAAATTAGTTTGAGCATTATACAGAACGTATTTCAGTAAATCTCAATCTTTGGACTCATGACTAGTGCTTTTTAATTATAACAAGTATTTGCCACTAACGTGTCTTTGTCCCCCACCACAAGATGTGAAATCGTGTCAAAATGAGCAATCTCTCGGTGTGACCTTGAGAGTGACGCGAAGGTCACCAAAATCGACTGGCGCCGGGGTATCACCCTAATACATGTTGACATGAAATTTGAAGGAAATCCGTCAATTCGTTCTTGAGATATCTCGCTGACAAGGATTAGGGATGTACGGACGTACGGACAGTCGTGAATACTATGTCCCGCCACTTCACGCGTTCCGTGAAAAATAGGACCAATGGCCCTCTAGCTCAGCAGCCTAATAATTGAGCTAATTCTTCAGCATTTCTGCAAAAAGCTCTCACTGGCCAATAGGGTGTGAGCTATTGTTATCAGACGACGTCTAGCCAGTAATTTTGGAGAAGGGGATTTTTAAAGATTTTGCTAACGGATAACGATTGCAATCACAACTACAAAGCCTGATCACAATAGCTCACAGCCTATTGGCCAGTGAGCTAAAAACACATTAACGTTACAAATGTTTATTAAAGGAGTGCTGTTTGAAATTATGGCACTTTTCCACTGCGAGGTACCGGCTCTATTCTACTCTACTCTACTCACCTTGGTACCAGGTACTTTTTTGGGGTTTCTTCTCCATTAGAGGATAGTACCGCCTCCGTGGTACCTGCTCGTCGTTGCGATGCAGCATGTTACAGCCGAGTGGGAATCCTCAGTTATATCAGGTTTACTTTTATTTTGTCGATTTTGTTCAATATTTAAGCATTTAAATCAGGGGACGCGCACTATCGTCACCACATAATGGCACTAAAGTCCACGAGTGTTTAATTGTAACTTCTGTTCGACATTCTCCTGATGCATAAGATAGCTGCTGGTGTTGTGTCCGATTTGGTTGCACATTAAATAACGTACCACCTAAAAACGCAAAGCAATTATATCTGTAAAAGGCACAGAGTATTCATAGAAAAGGGTAATATATTCTCAAGGCATTTGTCTGCCATCAGTATTGCATAATGTAACTACAACCCCTTGCAAAAAATAGGGAATCACCACACACCAGCCCCTGTCAAAAAGTATGAAATCACCTCACATCGAGGATGTTACTTTACCCTTTTTCCTTCATAACAAAGAAGCACATAACACATATGACAAAACAATTATTGTTTATTAGCTTGACATTCAGGCTTCATAAACATTTCACTTTGAAATTGAAGGCAAAACAAGTAGCAAATGCGCCAATCACAGGAGATTAGATTAGAATTCATCGCTTTACGATGCATCATCTCATCTGGGATACCTTTCCTATGAACAAAATGCTTCATCAGTACCCGTTAAATTAATTTCCGCACAATTTTCCTAAAATAGGGGCAGCACAATAACTTTCTCAAGGGGAATTAGGGGAACAGAATTGGACACAACACCGTTGCTTCTAATTTTGCTACGAACAGGGTCACACACAAAGAGACGCATTTCATAAATGCAGCAGCTTCGGTGAACAAACGCAACCTTGTTTGAAAGGTAAGGCAACGCACAGTATATTTATCAAGCTGCCTAAAACAATACATGCTTCAAAAACACAATCTGAAAACCTGTTTCAGTGATGGCAAGTGAAGCCAGTTTCCTAGCGATAACGCGGAAGTGAGTTGTCTTTTGCAGAGACGATTCTCTCAGACTAATCAGTGGGCTGCTGTGTTGTGACGTCACACTTTAATACCTGTTAGCCGAGCGGGCACTTTTTTTGGAACCACAAGAGAGCAGGTACCAGATAATCGGTACTTTTTCCTAATGGAAAAGCAAAAAAGAGGAGTAGAGTGGAGTAGAGCCGGTTCACGCTATAAAGTGATCTAAAAACACTATTTTGCTTATTCAATCCAGATAATCACATCCATTGTCCTTTTTTTTGCCTCTTGTATTTTTAGAGAGCAAGCCTGTTAATATTATGGATAAACTCATCTTTGGAAGGACTTAATGAAAAAATGAAAAAATTCTAGACAAGTTCTTCTCATGTTTACGTTTTGAGGTGCTCTGAGTCAGTTTTAATCAATTTAAACTAGCGTTCTTAGTTCAGCTCAAGAAATCACATGCTAACTTCTCAGCGCACTTTTCAGAAGGGAAGCGTCAAGGAGCCGTACTGACCCTGGCTCCAGAACTGTGCATTTGCAGTGGAAATATAAGTCAGTCATTGTCAACTCTTTAGATATATTCCAATATGATTTCATAGGATCTACAGCCACTGCAGAATCACAGTGACGGGGTTGGAGATACAAAACTACTTTGGCAAACTTCATGAACATACGTTATAGGTACAGTCAAAGATAACACTGTATTTTGAAATCATACACTGCAATTTAGCCCCCATGGATCATTGCTAAATTTAAAATTTATTTCAACACGGCCCATTCATTCAAATAAAATCCTTTGTCTTTGTTATTGCAATAATATTATCATAATTGCGTGTGTTTTTATAAGCCGAGTTAGAATTAGAAAGACATACTGGTATGAGACACAGCAGTAAACTAATGAACACACGAGGAACGACGAGATGTAATCGCTGCAGCTTTTCGTAGTTACTCAATAGAGTAGGAATGTTAGTGCACTGATACGTTTACAGCTATCATTAGCCATATTTTATAGTCCTGTGAGTAAACTCAGTAAATGATAGAACAGAGGTCAACCAGCGGCTTTATATATGCAGTTGAGCATTAAGTCACTGTAATAGCCAAAGAAGTTGATGAGATCAATGAGGTAGCACATGAGGAGAACAGCATCAGATTTCGCCATCCCCGGGACTCACCTGCGGAGGTAGGGGCGGGGACGTGGGTGACGTAGGGATGATGGTGGAAGCGGGGAGGGTTATCGTTGATGTCGGCCACCTTCACCTCCACCGTGGCCGAGCTGGACAGGCCCTGCGGCTGGCCTCCGTCAGATGCCAGCACCACCAACTGGTAGCTACTGCGAGTCTCTCTGTCCAACAGGGCACTGGTAATGATCTGGCCCGTCGCTGGGTTTATGGAGAACCTTCCATTTCCTCTTCCTAAACTGTAACTGTGAATGAAACGATTGTCGGATTTAGACGCTGTCAAAACCGGACATCACTGTAGACATACATGCACAGGCAGTAAACAGTTGGAGTAGAATATTAGGGTCAGAGCTGATATTGAACAGGCGAGCTGAAAGCTGGTTACTCTGGTCCAAAACAAGGTGTCTGGTAGGGCTTAGGGAAGAAGATCTGATAATTATGTCACCGAGATTGATGAAGCGATATGATTGATAGTAAAAAAAAAAAACGGGATTTTCAGAATTCAACAACTGCTGATGTTTTACACGGCGCAAGGGCTTCGTTCAACTGGCTTGGCTCCCAAAATCCAGACCCACTGGAAAGAAAAATGATTTGTGCACCCATTGGCGCCGCTTATTTCCCAAAATGTGTCTTCGATATGAGGTATTTTCCAGACAACCGCCCAATCTGCTTGGCCAAATTGCCATCTCAAAATTTTATGGGAGATCACGTGACATCATGTTCGACTGGAAAATACTACACAGGGAAGACATGCTTTGAGAAATATGTGGTGCCGACGGGTGCACAAATCATTTTTCTTTCTGAAGGGATAAGATGTTAGGGGCCAAGCCCATCTGAAAATCTGCTCATATCTGACGGGGGCTCACACCAGCAGCAGGTGAACTCTGAACATCACGATTTTTCCATTATCAGTCATGCTGTCGAATCAACCTAGACAACATTATCAGGCCTATTGGAGCAGAGGTGATGACACAAAAGCCCATATCAGAGAGAGAGATAGTTCCACGCATTAATGCAGCCCATCAGCTGATGTAGTTCTGAGAGTAAGCGACAGACACTTCATTTCCTAAGCTGATATTACATGACAACTTAAAGAAGGAGACAGATGTTTGGAGACAGCAGCCTTCCAGTACTTGAGTGTGTCTTCATTTCTTTGGTCTGCAAGAGCTGAATGGCCTATTTTCCTAATTGAACATAATTCTAATTAAAAATTAGTTCAAAACATATAACTACAACTCCCTCAACCATTTTCTGTCAATATCTCTCACTCTGTCTGGGTTGCCAGTGCCAGAAATGTCCTGTAGAGGGCACTGTTGCAAGTTTATGATGGACGTGTCTTGACTGAACTTAGAGCACAATAAAATAATCGCAGATTTCTTTCTTTCTCTCAAGAACGCCAAATAAAGACATCCATCAGCCTCTGGGAGAGAGCAGTAAAAACAACTACTGAAGAAGAAGCCCGGCAGCCGTCACAAATCTTCAGTTTATTTATGCAACATACATCAATCCGTTTCTATCCAGTTTTTTTTCCTTAGCAGTAAGTGGAGGCAATTCAAACGTTCATTTGCTGCTGTTATGTGTTGGGATGTATCCCAGAATGCCTTGCAACCAGAAAGCTATACTTTCTGGTTTCCAAGCAGTATCGCATTTCACTCCCTTCTCCAGAACTTTCCGGCATAACCCAGAAATAAACCCAGCGACATATTCACATACACACACCCACATGATACGTGTTCTCAAACTGAAGCAGCTCGCTCAAGAAGTGAGGCGCAGACTTCTGGAAAAAGTATGATGTTAATGCAGGTTCTGATCCAAAAAGTCAAAGAACTTTTGTACCGATGGAACAACTGACAAGTTAAATTTTTTTTTATATGCCTGATGACAGCTGCCAATTTCTGACCGTGTACAGTTTTGTTGTGGAGGCAAAAGAAAATATGAATCCACTCAACTGACTCCTCACTTGTTATAAAACAGTGATTTTGTATGTGTTCCTCCATGTCAGCGCGGACCATTTACGTAGGAACATTCAAAAGAGATCTTTAAAACAAGAGAGAGCCATTTGCATTGCCGATATTTTGATTGGAGTTGCGTGTGAAGTTTCGGCCCGACTGAAGAGGTATTCACGGTAGGACTGCCACTGGACGCCTAAAATGGGGCACAGGAGGTGGTATTGGGCCGAACCAAGCAAGCGACTATGAAGCTGTTCTTTCTCCCATGCGGTCCCAGAAGACCCCCGACAGGTAGCTTAGTCTCCTTCTGTCAGTGCTCATTATCATCCTCATTACCGCCATTTTAGCTCCGGCCCCCCTATACACAGGACATCCTGCCGAGGGACCAGAGCCAAGCCTGATAGTGGAGTAAGGCAGTGTGGGTCCGTGGCAGGATTCGTGGTCAGCAACGCAAACACTCAACCCCCCTCCCTCCCCGATGCCCCAAATCCAACTTCATCACTCCGAGGTATTAGGTGCAGGAGTCCTGTACCCGATAAACAGCACAGTTTGGACGTTTCTCCATCCATTTATCTCCGCTATGCGTTTTTCGCACCCGCTAGCTACCTTGTCTGCTCGCCTGCAGCGCACCTGATCATGCTGTTCGCTCCTACATCGGCATCGGAGGTGTTGACCAGAAGCACATCGGTGCCGGTGGGGGCGTCTTCGAGGACTGTGGCGTGGAAAGTTCCGGAAGCGAAGAGCGGGATGTTGTCGTTGACGTCGTCGACTTGAACGGTGACCGTCCCAGTACCGCTCAAGGAGGGAGAACCTTCAGAGGGAGGGGGGAGAGAAAAGAATGAGTTGTAATTGTTAGTTTTTTTTGTGCCTCATCATTACTGTTGTTGTGGCTGCATGTGTTCATTTCGATGTTCATTTGTAGAGGAATGGATGAAATTTGAGAATTCACTAACCACAAAATAATCTCAGAAGAAAACTGAAATTTCACAGTTCCTAGAAGGAAGTTCCCTTATATTTGGCAATATAAAGTCAACATAACATTTTGAATTTGACAGTGAGTTAGTAGAAGCAAGATGGAGAGAGAGAGAGAGAGAGAGAGATCACACGAACAGTCATATTTCATTAAACAAAAACACCCTGTTATCAAACACAATTTCAATTCAATAATCATGCATAAATTAAACCAGTCACGTGACAGCTCAGTAATCCTCAGTCTTGTTAAAAGATACATCTTGCTGAAGGCAGCTTGCATGTGAAACTCTTGAGGGGGTGATTCCAAGCGACCTCCGCATTTTTAATCGTGTTGCGTGGACATCTGTATAAGGGGACACAGCACTAACTCTTCAGGTTACCCGGTGGAATATGAGAGCAGAGGAAAGCCAGTGAGTGAAAATCAAGCCATTTTTCCACCTCGAGTGACATGATCTGGGAGGGGGGGGGGTCTTTAAATCAATAGCAGATGAAAAATAATGCCTGTGCCTAATCCTAAAAAATCCAAACATCTGCTTTGCTGCATTACCCCAGAACGTGATTAAAACTAATTTGCTGCTCACATTAGATCATAGGAAGGGCAGAATTATCCGTAGAGGAGAGTAAACTTTTATAAAACTCTGTTCTGTGTTGCACTAACTTTTTAAATAACTGAAGATATTGCATGAGAGATTTTACAGTCCCTTTCCAATTGAAAACATCATAACATAAACAGTGAGAAATATATTTACCGGACACATTTGTCATCAAACTCAAGAGAATAATCTATTTCAGGTACAGACTCTTTCTCAGCATGCATCAGCTTGGCCAACTCTCCAGTTTATTTGTACATTTTGGTTTGAAGGATCAACATTTTGCGAGGGAGTTTGCACAGAGCTAATTGGACCGGGGGATTTTGTTCATTTAAGAATGTTGTCTGTGTGGAAATGAGGACAGATCTCCAAACCAAAAAAATAAGACAGGAATAAATCATCAGCCCCGTCAGAGATATTTGTGGCGCAATCTGAACGAATTGGGGAAAGTCACACAAACATTTAGAACACTGATTCGCAGAATGTACACAACGGCAGATCTGAAAATATGTACTGCTAACAGTGATTACATCTCTGCACGTAAACATATGCTTCTGAAAAAGAAAGTTCTGCGCCGACAGGCACGCAACGCACAAACACAAACGCAGCGAAAGGAATGAGACTGAAGTCAAAAACACTGCTTCCAGAAAACCGCGGGTCGGGGCATTTTCGTTCGGTGAGTCAGGAGCAGAACTGAGGTGCAGTCAGAGAGCAGAACACTCCGGTACCGTGCGGTTCAGCAGAATCAGTACCAAGTAAAACCCTTGACCTGCAATGCATGGCTCACGAGCGCTAATACTCGTCACGCTAAATACCCGACCGACCTCCCGAGAGTCGTTCCACGGAGCGGTTTCCTTCAAGATTTATTCGCGATCGAGTACTTCCATGTCCAGGGATTCCTGCTCGTGAAAATCTCATAAGATAAATGCAATGGGTGTTCCATCCCCGATATAAACACACACGTAAACCCTCATGCAGGTATAGTGATATAAAAGTGTGTCCTGTCCCGAAGGCAATCGTGCACACATGGTTATAATTATGGAGTTATGGGGATATGAGCATACTTTTTGTGCATACCTTGTGTGCATGTGTTTGTGTGTTGATCCATGTTTGTGTGTCTGTAATGCTGCATTCAGATCAATCATGGCAGACAGTTGGTGGTGAACCAGACGTCATTACAATTAATGAGGAAAAAAAAAAACAGTATAAAAAATGTTACATGTAATTTGGTATATGGAATTTACTATTGTCATCAACTCCTATAACTGCTATCATATTCAATGGAAGCAATTTTAGTAAAAAGTACATTCAAATCAATCAAATAAATTTAACAAAGTGTAGATCAATTGCAATACCAAGCTTAATCATTCTTTTTTTACTGATCACCATGACGACACTGTCTATTTACAGTTGTGCAATTCTGCAATTAATCTCTCTGTACTTTCCTAAATTTGCCATGTCGCCACGTATCTTGCACTATAATCAATTTGAGTGCAGCAAGCATTTTGTCTGTATAACAGTATGTGCTTTTGCGACAAACACAGATGTTTTAAGCCTGATGTAATTACAGCAATTACTTATCAGAAGTCCAGAGCAGTCTCAGTAGCTCTCCTGGACGAGCGCAGCGAACTAGGTGAGACCGCTGGCCACTTTGTGTTTTGCACACAGAATTTAGACAAAAGCACATCAGGAGTACGGTATTGCAATGCAAACATCGAAAAAAAAACTGACTGAACCTTTAGACTTGGCCAAGCAGTGTTCGGTACAAGGGCTAGAAGGGATGTCATTGGGACACAGAACCTAGACAACAGCGCATCAGGAGCCTGGTATCACAACGCTGTAATACATGTAGAGCTGGATAAACCTAGAAACAACAGTTTACCGACTGTGCTAAAAATTTGAATTAATTTGAATATTGTGAGAAGATGAGCTCTGTTTCAGTTCGGAATTTGTCAAGACGATGGATAACTTTATGTTTAACTTTTGAAAACTTACAAACTTCAGTTCAATACCTAAAACACGTCTGGACAGGTGGAGATGGAGAGAAAAAATAAATTCACAGACCTTAATGGGGGCTACAATGGTTTACTGTGAATGCAGGTGCGGTAGAGACAAACTTACTGAACCTCCACACTTGGCCAAACAGTGTTTAGTACGAAGTTAAAATGGATGTGATTGATTTGATTAGCTGCCGTAGTACAGCTCAAATTACAGGAAATATTTGTCAGTGAACCAGGTAAAAACACAGGAGGGGTGATCATAAACTGAAAGCAAATGTCGAGCATTTCTGCGCCGAGGGACCTGGCGCAGTTATCGTTGCCAGGGGGAAGCGTAGTTTCCATTCCATTGTGCCGTCGGAGAGGAAACCCTTCGGTTCAGGGCACGGCGCTTTGACTCGGCTCCAGATATTCTGCTCATTGTTACGAAGTCATGTGTGCAATGTGTGTGTTTGTGTCTACGGGGGCGAGCGTAGACTTCTTCCTGTGCGTGTACTCCTTTGTGTATGTGTGTGTCAGGAGTTCAGCGTGTACCACGTGTGTGGCATTTACAGGAATCAGTCAATGCATGTGTGCAAATGTGTGTGTGTGTGTGTGTGTGTGTGCACGTTTCTCTTTGAGGAACAGACTTGAGGAGACTCTGAGTCAGTGTTACAGCTTGTTTACCCAGCTCTGCAAAGACAAAGTGATGGTAACTCCACGCTCCACTAGCCAACACTGCACAGCAAGATAAACTGGACTAAACTCCAGCAAAGACCAGCACTCTGTCAGCCACTGAACTCTCCAAATACCGCTACTACAGGCTTTACTCCACAGATGGTCTGATCTGGGCCATTTTACACCTGGCTTCTCCTTTACCAGCATCCTACCAGCGCAAACAGCCTCTAAAATTCAAAGGTTAATTCATACCAGACAACTGCCTATAACAAAATCCTGCACTCCGTGGTTTATAGTGCTCCCACACCTGTTCTACTCACCTGCCTTCCCAATGACAGACTGTGAAATAGTCCTTTCTCTTAATGACCACCTGATCAGTTCCCCAGTAGAACGGCGTTAGCTGGTCCCCAGTAGGACGACATTGAGTAAAAATCCTCAGAATTGTAATTGTGCCCTTATGAAAATATCCTTTAGTTATTTCTTAGGAATACTTTAGCATTTTTGGCATAACTACAGTATTACTATAGCCATCAAATATACACAATAGTGGTAAAAATACCAGACATTTACTATAGGATGACTATAGCATAGAACAATAGTAATTTTTGGGCAGGGCCGAGCAGCAGCCCCGCCCTTATACACGTGAATGTCGCTGTCTGAGTTACTGCGTGACTGACTGACTAACTAACTGACTGAGTGATCAAGTTCAACGATTGGCTGGCCCGCGGGGAAGAAGTTCAGCGATTGGTCGGCCGGCAGGGAAGAGGCGGCCCAACCATATACTAGGTGCACCTAGTCTTGTTCATAAGCGTGAGGCGCGTTTTGGCAGGGATTTTTAGATTTGATTTGATTTGATTCCAAGTTTATTTATACAGGGACAATGCAAATTAAACCTTATTTTTATCCAAAAGAACCAAAAAAGATGTTTTGCACAATGAGATTTCGGTACAGAGAGCCGGTAACACGTGGCAGATGGGAGTTTGAGACTATGGATAGTTAGTTTAGTTTTAGCATCAGTGAATCAGAATGCAGTGGTGGGTGTTTTCCTTGGGTTGGTGTACATGATAGCGGTGAGGCTGCCGCGGCTGGGCCTTGGGGGTAGTGAGACGATGAGAGAACTGGAGACTTGTGCTTGAGACAGTGATTCACTGTCTATCATACGGGGGACACTTTTAATGAGAACACATTTTCTTAAGACCGATTGGGCCCCACTACTCGATATCACGTTGCCGCATGATCCTCACACATGCTGCTGAAAGCCCATCGCCCCCCCCACCCAATATGCTTTCTCAGTGTTCAATCTTTTTTCGCGAAACAGCGACTGGATGCTAAAATTATTTAAGTCACCAAATGTCAATTTTGAGAAAATTGAGAAAATTGACTTGGGTAGCTGTGAAAGATGTTTGAGTGAAAATGTGACTTGAGCACTAGGCTCTTCAATTGTGCGTGTGTAGGTGTGTGTGTGTGTGTGTGTGTGTGTGCGCGTGCGCGCGCGTGTGTGTGTGTGTGTGTGTGTGTGTGTGCGTGTGTGTGTGTGTGTGTGAGTGTGTGTGTGTTTTTTAACAGTATTCACCAGTTAAATCGGCAAAGCTTTTGCTTCCCCCAGCTAACACTTCTGCCCATCACTTTGCCCATAACCGGCCGCAGGGGAGCTGTGCAGGAACTGAGTGAGGTGGGAGAGGGTGGGGTGCAGAAACGCAGGGCACAGAAAGGGTAACTGGTGTCCTGCTGACCGCCTTTCAGATCCGGCCGAATACAGCATTCCATCCACATGACGAGCCCGGGTGGCAGAGCACATCTGGTACTAAAGCTTTCCTGAGATCCAGCGAGAGTGTGCCAGGCCAATGGAAAAATAATAAACCCGTCTGATCGTGTTCAAAGTCTGGGAGAGGGGATCACATCTATTCTCACCCCCCGAAAGTACATGAGTCTCAAAAAATCTAACAGACAACTGCCAGTCCATGGAGGTGATGAGCCATATTTGATTATTTCACTGGAACTCATTTAAGCGGTTGTCATAATTCTGGACCTCACTCTATGTGAGCACACGCACGCACACACACACACACACACACACACACAAACACACACACACATATGCATGCATACACCAACAGGTAGCGCAATTTTACAACTGCGCATACTCAGCATGATATTGAATCCCGAAATCTCTTCATCACAGCCGGTCTGAAGCAAGGAGCCCCAGTGGCCTGGAGTGGCCCTTGTTTTTAGGTCGAGTATCCTATCAGTTTACTTAAGATGAAATATGTAACATAACATAAACCTACTGTTTAAAGAGATATACTGTGTACATTCCCAGTGGACATTAGCTGACCCCTTTAATACGAACTGTGAAATGCGAGCAGTCTTAAATGTGCTTTATGTACGCAGTGTGTACTCTATGATCAAATCATACCACCTAATGGGAAAAAAAGATTTAAGTTGGAAAAAGTGTTTTGAAAAAGGCATTTTTCAGGAGAACATTCCTCGTCCAAGTTTTGCACCCTCCCCAGCCGTTTGGGCGAGGCTGCTGACATTCGGTGGGCTCAGTGCCCTGTCCTGACGAGGCCAAGCCGGCTGGAAGCGCCGGAGCTACAGACAGATGTTATTTAGATGAGAGTAAATGTCACTGACAGCCATGGCGGGTGAACGTTAACACACACAGCCACACACGCGCACACACAGCTCTTCCACTGATACCGTTTGTGTGCTTTTAAAAAAAAAATCAATCTAAATACACTGCATTCTCAGGGCCAGTCGACTTTGATCATCCAGACAAAACCTGACTTGAATCACAGTCGACGCTTTTTATGCTAATGTGTTTCCGCGTTACGTTCTCGCAGCAGGTCGGGTCATCTCAGTTAAGGCATCTTGTGGCAAACCTTTACGCAAATTCTTATTTGATGACCATATTTTCATCAGTCCGCAATGGCTTATCAGGCCCTTCTCAGGTTCCGCATTTGATTGTGTAAAAGCGCCCCAGCTGTATCATTCAGTGCTGACTGCGTCCATCTGTTTCCAGACCTTTCTGTAAATGCATACAGACGTCTCTCTCTCTCTCTCTCTCTCTCTCTCTCTCTCTCTCTCTCTCTCATTCTCTCTCTCTCCCTATAAGCCCACCTAAAACCTGTGCAGTGAACTGTCGCCCCACGTAAGCATATGGCAGAGTCTAGGCACCTTATTAGCGTGAATTACTGAAGAACAGATCACATCGGCTCAGGGAGGAGTGACAGGGGTAAGGTCCGGAAGCCGGGGGGGTGGGGGAGCGTGTAATTAAACATTCAGCCTTGCAGAAGCAGCCTATTAAAACTGGCCACTCAGCATATAGGGTCAAGGGTTCACCTAAAGTACTCTCCTATAAGGCAGGGTAAGCTCATGAGACAAGGACATGCACTTCACTCTAAAACCTGATTGGTTAAAAAAATGACCAATCTAATTGGTTTGGGCTGATGTTGGTTGATTTTACCAATATGTTATTGATGGATTGATTGACTAACAGCATAAATATCACAGTGGTCAACTGTAGCCCAGATATTGTTAAATCAACCTTGACTTTGGATTGAAAAAAAAAACAAAATATTGATTAAGTCAACCAACATCAGCCCAAAACTATTAGATAGGTTATTTTTTAAAACAATTTGTTTTTAGAGTGTACACGCACGTAAAAATAATTTCATTTTTGGTGGATTAAATGAAAAATACGTAGAGCTATTTGTCAAGAATAGAATTATAGTCCCTATGTTGTCACCAACTCCCCAGTGGTAGCGGAGATGAGAATTCTGAGGTGTCTGCTCTATGGAATAAGTAATTGTCCCGTAAATAATGGTAAAAACTCTTAATAATGCATTTCTCCCGACCCGGAGACTATTTTATCTGTAAAAATGAAGTTCCCTTCAGCTTAGATGTTACACTGTTCATGAAAATAACTATTTGTAACACTGTAATAAGGGATCTCAGAGAACAGCATCTCTTCTGGTGTAAATAGAGAAATAAAATCAAAACGAGATCTTATTGTCACCTTTCAGCCATTTCAAATTGAATATCATAACTGATATTGAATAACAGCCCCTGTCAAGTAAAAACTATATATTCCCCGGCGCTTGCCTTATTAGGCAAACTCGACGTGTTGATGAAGGAAGATGGATGAACATGTCTATTCATTAGACAGCCATCTGTACCCCGGAGCTTAAGTCTAAATGGTTAATTATGCTTTATAGACTCCCGGTTGACTCCGTCCAGGCCACTGTCAATAAATCCCACCATCGCTCGCAGGAGAAGAAAAAAAAAATCAGCCACAATTTTGCCGGAGTGAACATTTTTCTAGTCCGGAGAGGCCGTTGCTTTGCGACAAAGCTTCTTTTAATGTTCTGCACTCCAACGCGGCTGAATAGGTCGCAAACTTGAGAGCCGTATGTGTGCTGCCCGAGCTCTGGATTTGCCCAACGTAATGAGGTAAACAAGGTTTTTTTTCCCAGTCTTCCTCTTTGTTTTCTTTCTTCCTCCGACAACAAACGAGCCGAAAGCGGCCAAAGACGACGTTTCAGAGCCGCAGTAAAGGCTCTCTCTCTGTAGCTAATACAAACTGCTATTCTGCGTCTTATAAACAGGCTGGAAACGGTCCCCAACCCCCGCTTATTTATGGACGGCTCGGTCCGAGGGCTACTCGGGGTAGGTGGATAACTCCCCTCAACTTTAACGAAACAGGGATCATGTCCTCTCTTCCGCAGTGTTTCGGGCAGCGCACAAGCTCTAGCTGACTTTTTTTATTGAGTGATACGGCTTTATATCGTAAATTTCATTTGACTGTTCAAAAGCTTTAATGCACGGCGCGTCGGACATATATCAAACAGTTTCTTCCATTGTGTCATTTGAAATCACATAAACGTGCCATTGCACAAGGACATGTTTGCAAAATAGTCCAACTAATACAGTTTTAACGTGAAAAGCCAGTCCGTAAATGCTGATTGTCACTAAAAACTAGAGAGAGGGAGGGATTGTGTGCGGTGTGTTTTGGTCGCACTAAAGACGACTATTTCTCCTTGGTGGTCCTGATAAAAGCTGGGGAATCCAAGCCTGGACTCATGGACGGAACAACTGACTCGCCAACAACTGGACGGAACAACTGACTGAAATCTGCCAACAAGAATCATCTCCAAGTCTCCATAAATTCATACTGATAAGTTGAAAACCTCTTGCTCAAGCAATTGTTATGTTGAAAGAGCAGGGGCGAAAAATCTGGAAAAATAAATGATAAATGGAGAAACAATGACCCCACAAAAGCCAGATTAAACTACTTCTAGTTGATACAGACTGCTGCAGGATGGCAAGACAGGTAAAGTTTGAGGAACCTGATACCTATCTTATACAGCCATATTTCTGTTGTCGCCAGACCAAACAGACAGTGAGGTCCACAAAACAACAATATTTCAGAGTTCTTCCTGGTAAGTACAGAGGGCGAAGCCCTCAGCATGCTTTTAAGTATTTTTTCTCCCAATTTTTATCAATATTTCATAATTTGCCCTGAAAATGATTTTCAATGACAGTGAAATAATTGCAACGTCCGAAACAGTATTATATGCAAGCAAACACAATTCAAAGACGTTCAAATCAAAACACTTCTCCAATACTCCAATATTCCTGTCAAATATTTATAGATCCTCTTTGAAATGCCATAAGTAAAGATCGACTGAGATGGAAGCATTTAAGAAATCTGAAGGTTTACTGGCTGTGATTCATGAGCACAATGGGGCCGCACAAAGAATCCAGACTTTAAATGGGTTGGTCATTAAAATTCTTTATCTGCTAAGCAGTCATTTAGCTCTGAAAAGCAGAAGTGCAAACATTGGGGGCCACACAAAGATGTGAAAGAACTTTTTTTTCCCCCCATTCTTTATGACGCAAAACTACTGCTATAGGCTGCAGAGAGAGGATTTTCCTGCTCTCCTTTCATTAGGATGACCAAACATGGAGTCCCTTCAGTCTTCCTCTAGTTTTCTCACAAGACCGACACAAGGATTTTCCTCACTGACCTCCTGCTCTTGTCTCGCAGAACCTCACTGCCAAATCAAAAGCAACATCTCTTGAGCTCAGGACAGTTCTCAGTGCTGTGCATTAAATAAATAATATAAAATATAGAGTATGATGTATTGGCAGTGTTTCTATGCAGTGAAAATCCTCAAGGCATTATATAATACATGTATTTGATGGAGACTGAAAAAAGTGTTGGATTAACTTTAAAAATTACTCTAATTTGTTACGCCTAAGTTAATAACAATGAGTCCACCCTCTATTCGAATATGTGACTCAGCGTTAACATATTTGAGTGGAGGAAAACCAATTAAGTTATGTGTCAACAAATTAGAGCTATTTTTTCAAGATGTTCCGAGGCAGCACTTTTCACAGTGGATGTTCACACTGCAAAAACAAAGAAATATGTCAAGCGTAAGAATTTTCATTCTATGTTTTGGCTCAGAAAAAAGCAATGAATTATTGAAAGATCCTAGAAATGTTTAATGGGGTTAGACAAGTTTACTTTTCAAGGACACATTGGTAAAAAAAAGACATTTTTTCCACTTAAGAGAGAGAGAGAACCTCACAAGAGAGCAAAAACTCTTGTTCTAATGAATTTTTTTAAGGGCATATTAGGGCAAACAGGTATATGGATGGACTTGTACTGACCTAAAAAAGAACTCTCAACTTTTTTCTGATGATGACTTTAATAGATGCCTTTCCTGAAGATTCCATGACCTTAATTGCCTCTCTGGTAAATGCATCCAACTGTTGCATTACTGAATAATCATGCAAGCAGACGAAACACTTATAAGATTCGCTTGACAGAGAACATCTGTTGCATACATACACACAGCCGCTCAAAAGTTTGGAATCATGATTCACTTAGGGCATTCGTTGTATTTAATTCACTAAAAGTGCATGTATAATAGCGCGCTGAAATGAAATAAACATCAAAGTGTATTTTTATACGTGTCATTCGTACTTGGGACAAATGGAAAGTTCTTAAATGATCAATAATGCACTTATTAACTTTGCGATTTCTTATAATTGTATGCGCCTTGATATTTAGTCACTGCTAGGGAAATGTTAAGAATTTTGGATATTAATTTCACAAACGCATTGTTCTGAGCAGGGGAAAATATTTCCTGCAGGCATGAAGATCGACACACATCACAAATGATCCACATGATCCCACAACAGCTCTACAGGGTTTAAGTCAGGCATACGACGCTTTCTAATTGACTATTTAGCCCTTTCCTTTACAAAAAGTCCCTGAAGATTTTGGATAGAGGTTTTGGGACAATGTCTCATTCTAAGTCTTTCTATTTAAGAGAAAATCTCGAGAAACTTTTGACTGGAAAAGCGTGTTTGCACGCTCACATATGTGAACGACTCGCAGATATGGCAGAGCTGAAAATGTAATGAGTCCATAGGAAACGGCAAAACATGCAGACGATGGCTTGGAAGCTCTTTAATGGTCCCGCCTCATCAGCACATGGGTGTTGAATGGCAGATGTGAGCCGTACAGTAATGTTGCATGTGGGATCCCTCACACCACCACCGATTCCTCCCCAAACAGGACAGACCAAACCCACCGCTATATGGGCAATTTCACACTAACTTAGGCCATCCATGTCTCACGGGTCAAAATTTGAAATGCATTTTGTTATGTTATTTCCAGGGGATATTACAACAACAGATCTTATATATTTAGCTCCAGTAAAAACGCACTGGTGAGGTATGTACTGTATTTGCGGCAAATTGAAGAATCGATTGATTTTTATTGCTTCTCCAGTGACGCACAAGAGGAAATAAAGAAAAGCGTGTGGTACTGTAATCGTGACGCGCACCACGTGCACACGCCAAGCACTTCAGAAATAACAAAACATTGAGCTGTTTGTGATGTGTACAGTGACACTCGACTTATTCTTTTTGGTGTGGTCAATAGCCTACATAAAGCCAAGAAAAAAAAAACGAAAAATGCTACTGCATCAGGTAATGGAACGGCTTGTGACACAGGAGAGAGAAAAAGAGCCTTTGGCATGTTACGGGCAGATCTCCGCCGCTGAGAGGTTGTGCGTCATTTGCACGGTCACCGTTCAACAATCAGTCACGTGTCTATCCAAGAGGCACCATCATTGACCAACCCCGACTAGGGCAGCCACGAGTGCCGATAACAGCTCAAGAGCGCCACATCTGGTTACAGCCTGTCCGTGACAGATTCCGGACTGCAACCAAAACTGATCATGAGATGAGGGGTCCGAGACGATTGAGGGTGAGCGCAAGTGGAGGTTGCAAGTTTTCAGCAAGTTCTATGTGCAAATTTTGAAAATGCTCATGTAAACTGTTTGTTAGAGTATGCAAATTGCACAAAATAAATTGCATAGTTATGTCCAAAGTTAAACACCTGACCCATCTGTAGGTGCTCCTACTTTTGTCATAGGCAAAAATTGTTTGCCTCAACAACAATTTTAGTTCATTTGTGCCAGAGTGGACATTTTTAGGACATAACCATGTGTTGGGTCATTTATATTGCAGAGTAGGTTCACCAAATCATATTTTATGCAAATGCCAAGTACTGCTAATTAAAATTTAGAGAAAGAATTTTGCTTACTTGCCAAATGTAAAGAAAATGTATGAAAACTAAAGTTATTCTTCCAAGACAGACAAAATAATACTGCAAAGACAGTTCTCTTGTATTTCCTTAAAGTTACTAGTATTATCTCTAACATCACAACCCTGAACTAAGCCTTGAATGTCATTAACACAGAATATTTAAACATGCTCCATATGTGTCGGAGTGGACAAACATTTGGACATCATCCATGGTATCTCCGACCTTGTCCAGGGATACAATAATTTCATTAAACTGGCCATAGTGGCTTCAGCAACCACGTATGTTTTATCTGGGAGACTAAAATATCGTCTGGGAGTTGGAGCAGGCGGATCATCCAGGCTACATAGCTAGCATCTCTTGAACAGGGATTGTGTCCCTTTCAGGCTTTGCGGACCATACAAAACGATTCTGTCCAGCCGGGTGCTTCATAAAGTTGATGGTAGCTGATTCATCTTGAATGTCTTCCACTTCTGCTGGAAACCAAATATTTTTTCATGTCTTGTGTCGGAGTGGACAATCACTGGACATTATGCTTGGCCTACATGTAACAATGAAGGATGTGACCTTTCTGAAACTTATAGTTACAAAAATTATTATCACATATTTCCCTATGTATTAATACTAAAGACACACAACAAGCAGAACAACAAATGTGTCAGAGTGGAGACGTTTGGACGGAAGATTTTTGGTACCTTGACAACAGGTGGAAGTACCAACAATGTGAAATATTGAACTTTTACTGAATATCTCCTCATAATATCTGTTATATACATCCAAAATAATGGGCTTCCCCATTCTGTGGCAATAGGTACAGACCAATGTGTCGAGGTGGACGTGATGGACTGAAAAAATAGCGTAAAGTAAACAATATGAAAGGTGAATAAATAGTTGCTCCACACTCAAGGCAAATAGCTTTCATTTTTTGTCGATCTGTTAGTATTGTGATAGAAAATTTATGCGAACACATGCAAACAATAGCTACAACAGTTCATGTGAATGATACATTTTTATGAGACACAGTATTCCGTCCAATTTTTGGACACATTTGGACATTATAGGAATAGTACTCGGCCGATTTTGTTGAAACTTGGCATGATGATTGCTCGAGAGCTGCTTTTCCAAACACATATCAACATCATCAGCCATACCCAGTATAAAGTAGGATTTACTGCTCATTTTTGAAGTATTGTTAATGGCCTAGGTTAGCGTAAAATTGCCCATATATGAACATCTGAAACATGATAGCCCCAATAAGTTATGCACACTTATTTCTTCTATTTAACTCCACTTGTCATGACAAGTTTTAGATATTGAGCTCAATTTTGCGAGTTTTCAAAGTTTAAACTTAGTTATCCACTGTCTTGACTAATTGTGAGTTGAAAGAAACCTTGGTTCAAGTTGAGTTATCTCGCACTTAGACAACTCACATTTTTAAGGCAGCCATCAAGCTTTTGTTTCTCTAGCTTTAAACTAGCTCTTTAACTAGCTTTAAATGTTTTATATCGCAATACCTTCAGATGTGTATAGCGGCCATTTCACCCTGTTCCCCATCCAATACTATCTGAAATGACTGGGGGGTTGTGGGTAGAGGGGGTCAGAGGGAATAAAGAGTGTTTGAGACTATCGCACATATTAATATTTTCCACTGTCAGCTGTTTTCTGTGCACATCAGGTCAACAGTCAAGAGTGTGACATTGGCGGAAAGAAGAAGCCCATAATTCACGAAATGCGCATTGAGACTGAATGATTGTGTTGAATCATCATCCGCGGCCAGCTGGACAGGGATGCAAGCGTTTATACAGGAAGGGAGCGGAGGTTCCGCTTCCACGATTAAAGGTTGCAGCAGTTGGCATCTTTCAAACTGCTGGCAACGAAAACCTTCCCCCAAAAAATTGGCCGAACCCAAAGGAGTTCATCCTTTCAGTCAGACTGTCGACATCAGTCAATCTGTTCATTAAACTCTCAACAATTGAAAAAGAAGTCCCAAAAGAGTCTCTTTAAAATGGATCCTGTCGTTAGACCACTAGAGCAGCTGGTTTTGAGGGCTGGATACTGCCAGTGTTAGCAGCCACAGGCACAGCTATGTGTTTTAGCACTGCGGTTATGGAAACGCTTATAGAAATGCATTGAGTGGTAACAACTTCCATCATTTTTTCAGGTCTGATGAAAAGAGCCACTTTCAGTGCAGTACGAACCGTTTAAAATATAGTACATTTTTAGAGTTCTTAATGTTTCTTATTGGCTCTTAAAGTCACCTTGCAACAGAAGTTGGCAGAGTATTTATGTCCCTTATTTAAAGTATTTCTGAATGAAACAAAATGTTTTCGCAGGGCGGTGATGCTGCAAAGCTGAGGTGTTTGGCCAGAGTAACCTGCCTACGCTGTCAAGGAACTGTGGCCAACACTAGGATCTTAAATTAATTAAAGACCGGACTCAAATCTGGCTTTTCTGTCATAATTTTTGAGAAAGTGGTCCCAAATCAGCTTTCAAAATACTTGTCATCAAATGATCTATTTGAGCCACTACAGTTTGCATTTCGGGTTAATCACTTAACAGAAACAGCACTCACAAAAGTAGTGAATGATTTGTTACTGGCAATGGACTCTGACTCAGCATCTGTTTTACTGTTTTTGGACCTCAACGCTGATTTCGATACAGTGGACCACTGTGTACTTCTGGGCAGGCTCAGTAACTATTTTGGCAGATCAGGTCCGGTGGCTCAATGGTTGAGATCTCACCTGACAGGAAGATGTCAGCTTGTTTTTCATAACATGTTTTCTGACTGTTGTGCTGTTAGGTATGGGGTCCCACAGGGGTCTGTCCTAGGTCCTGTTTTGTTTTCATTGTCTCTGGCACCTTTGGGTAAGATAATGCATTCTTTTGGGCTATACTTCAATTGTTATGCTGATGACCTACAGCTATGTATGCTATTAGTCGCAGGAAAAGGTTCTGCTGTAGCTAGACTTAAGGCCTGTCTAACGGCTGTGAAGAGCTGGTTGTTGGCGAAATTCCCGCACCTCAACTCAGCAAGGACTGAGATGTTAGTCACTGGACCAGCCAGACCAGACTCACCCATCATAATGATAAGTTTACTCTCTCACTGGACGATTGCATTCTTCATTGCAAGGACGGTGTTAGGAATCCTAGCATACTTTTAGATAGGACACTCTTGTTTAATTCTCACATTATGGAAGCGACAAGAATTGCCTTTTTTCACTTCAAATGAACAGCCAAGAAATGGGTCAGAAAAAAAATCACTTATGATCGAAGATAAAGTAAATGCCTGGTGAAGTCTCATTGTAAAAATTTGACAGTAGAACGGATGGATATGTTAGTTCTTGAAACAACATTTCCACACACACAATGTGACAAAACCTGCAGAATCGGCACTGAACAGTTCCGTGGCCAAGAGAAAGCAATTGTTTTTGAGGCTAATTGGGAAAAAGGACTTGAGTTTGCAAGACAGCATGATGATTAGACTACGAATTCATGGGAAAAGGTTATTTGATCCAATGACTCTTGATTTAATCAATGCCAGAGCTATGGGCGTGTCAAGGTAAGAAAGGAAGCCAGTGAAGCGATGTACGCTTCATGCATAATGCCCACTGTACAAACCTCTAGAGGTAGTGTCATGATCTGCAGTTGCTTCAATTAGTCAGGTCTGCGTTCAGCAACGTTACATGGCAATAAAATGAAGTCAGAACACTCAATCCCTGACAGCACAGGCATATTTCAGCATGGAAATGCCAAGATTCATTGGTCTCAAATTGTGAATACCTGTTTCGGAAAGCATGAGGTATCATTTTTGCATATGAATTGGCCACCATTAAGTCCTGATCTGAACCCATTGAAAGTCCTTGGGATGTGCTGGAGAAGGCTTTACAAAGTGGTTTGACTAACTCACCATCAATACAAGATCTGGGCCAAAAATTAATGCAATTCTAGTCAGAAATAAATGTTGTAACATTGCTTAAGACTGTTGAAACAATGCACAGCATATGAATGAATACCATGATCAAAGCTATATGCAGTGCAACAAAATATCAGAGAGTGAGAGTGTGCAACTTTTTTTTGCCCAGGAAGAGTACGTCCAAAACTTTGAAAGAAATCTGGGATATTTCCGTGGATAAAATGAAAACCTCGGAACGTAGCGCACACTATAAAAAAAAAGAAAAAAAAAAGTTGATTGAACATAATAAAGTAAGACAAGCAGCTGCAAAGCTTTTTTTGCTCAACTTCAAGTCCCAGCGGTTGCAGAAACTTGTTTTTGAAAGAACTTGATGTTGAGCCAACTCAAAAATACTTAGTTGGTTGCCTTACTTTTTTAGGTAAAGTCAAACTTTCATTTTTTAGTGCACGAAGCATAGTTGCTCATGCACATATTTGTGTGTGTGTGTGTGTGTGTGTGTGCGCGCGCGCATGCGTGTGTGTACACGAGTTAGGGGGAGTCTGTTACAGTATGCGCTGTCAGTAGTGATAGTGCAGAGAATGATCTCTGCATTTTTGAAGCTTTACAAACAGCCACTGAGGCCTCACATCATTCATTGTTGCATTGATGCAAGAAGGTAAACTCACAAACAGCCAGTCCTGATGCCAATGGCGCTTGAATCTTAGCAAAGTCCTTATCTCTCCATGTTGTATGCTCCCTTCAGAAAAACTGTCAACTTTTTTTCCACTGCAAGGGTCAAATTTTCTTTAAAAACCCAAGTTCCCCAGACTGAACCCCAAAGTAACACATCTCTATGAGCTGCACTCCTGCCACAACAAGCCTGTCCAGCAACCACAGCCCTAAAAATAATGATGAGAACATGTCGAGTCCAGCTCTGTTCGGCCAAGAGCCCTTTAAGAGAAGCGGACCCCAAAACCGCTTCTGTTCTCATCCATTCCCCAACAGATTTCACCCATCCAGGAGAGCCGCTATTCCCACTAATACTGGCCTTCCGATTGGTCCAAAGTTTCAAAGCATTTTGACAGGGGTCAGTTACTTGCTAACTGCCAAACCAAGCAGATTTTGTCCTAAACGACCAAAAAAATAGCGATGAAACTGTCTGTGAAGCGTGAAGTATTGTTTCTGATTCCTGTATAACATCACCATCCAGCCAAACCGTTTTACAAAATGTTTCCTGCAACGACAAGCTGTTCCTGAGCAATGAGGCAAAGGAAAGTGGATGTAAATGCGTATTCCACACCTTTCTAAACATGAAAGCCAAAAGCGAGGGAATCGGCCAGTTCTCTTCGGTTCCTTTTCATCTTTCTCTGGCTTAAGAGCAGACGGTGTAGGATATCCCTGATTAAAACCTCTCACGGAAATGAAGTGCAGAGCGGCATCCAGTGCTTGTGCTCTACCTCTCCAGGTGCTGAATGGGATAATCATTTCCCTTCTGTCTGAAAAACTCACATCCACCAGAAAAGAGTCAGAGGGAAAGTTATACTCCGCACTGATCACTGTTTTTGATATTTGCGGTATTTCTCCTTTCTCGAGTTTTTCAAATGCGTCATCCTTCTTTGTCTCTCGTTTTCTGGGAATGTTCTCAAGATCTTTTTAACAAACACAAGGCCTTGATTAGAAATGTTAAATAATTATTATTGGTGTCAATTCATTTCCAAGCCGACATTGGCCATTATGCCAGTGGGACATGTCCTTTTGCAGAAAGCATCTTTACGCACCAGTGAGATTCAGACGGAAAAACTTCGACACAGATGATCACCAAACTAAAGGATATGAGGAAATTCACAACCTCCTAAACATTGTCCAGAAAAAAATATGTAGGGACGAGGTTTCGTCAGATTAATCAGATACCAGCCCTCTGACTAACTGACTAAAGAAAGGCAAAACAAATATATTTTGCATGCTCTTGCTCTGACCAATGAATGCAGCTAGCCATTTACAAACAGCTGTTTTCTGTTTAGAACTCCTTACTCCCCAGAAAGACGGGTATCAGATTTCTAAAAAGATGCACATTGGAATTAAAATTCTAAACACACTCCAAGATACTGCATCCAGTGAGTAAGATCTATTGTCCACTGCAGGCCTGGCCAATGTAAGTCCCTATCCCTTGTATTATGTGGGACTAATATCTGTCAGGGCACTGCTATCCAATCACGGAGCTTTAGCTGCGCTGGTGGAGGTACTGCAGGAGTACTAGCACACCAAAAGCACCAGCTGACTCGACAGTGGTAAAGTTGGCTACATCCTTTTACATGCCCTAAAATATCTTAACTCTCAGAGCGCTAAATGCAGCTATTGTTGCTCAATGATGTAAAATATCAAACGCAAGCTGTCGTAAACCTATCATGTGGCGACTTGTTTAAAAGAGCTCCCCCGGGGATCTCTTTTAAACAAGTCACCACATGATAGGTTTTCAACTGCACGTATAATTTTTTGAACATTTATTTCAGCGCTCCCTCCACATAAATAACTAAGTGGTCCACTCTAGATACAGGCCATATTTAATGGAGCTCGTCCACCGGTTTTAAGAAGTCTGACATACTTGTCAGAATACGTTACATTCTGTCATCACTATGGTTTGAACTGTTGCAAACAATATATTTAGTATTCATAATTTTATGTTCTTTTTTTCTTCTTCCAAAAGAAATTTTTCTTCAAAAAGTGCACAGAAAGTCAATGAAGTCATATTTGAAAAAAGCGCCATGTTTTCCTACCGGAATCCGAAGCAGTGATGATCAGGGTGTAGGAGTCCAGAGATTCGCGGTCCAGGGTTTGCGTGACACTCAGCTGGCCTTCAGGTGACAGGTTGAATGCACCATCTTCGTTTCCCCCACTCAGTACGTAGGTCAGCTGACCGTTCGAACCCTGGTCATCATCTCTGGCCACCACCTGTATTGCGGCAAACACAGTTCAAACGAAAGCTGCGCCCAGGGAGCGCAAGTACCTCCGCCAGTGTACTCAATGTTATTTTTGCCAATATTAGCTAGCAACCCCTGTATTTATGCAGTCCAACAGTCTTCCCACAAATATGTTTTTAATGTGTTTTTGACCTTTTGCATGCCCTTGCCCTTACCCTTGACCTCCCAAAATCGAATCACCTCTTCCTTGAACAATACTTAATCATTCCACCAAATTTGAGGAAAATCCATCCATAACTTTTTATGTAATCCTGCTTACAAACAAACCAACAAACCGACCAATAGACCAATGGTAATGATCACATAACCTCCTCCAACTTCGTTGGGCGGAGGTAACTAGAACGCCCTCGGAGAGTGCATTACCCCCACAGTCGCATTATCATTGAACATGAGCGTTCAACGAGTCTCGCCAGTGCTGCCTGTACGCTCCTAGAAATTCTTTCAAATCCTGAATGGAGACTGTGAGTCGGATCTTCACCAAATTTTTATCATGTCCTCCTTCAGACAGTACCTATCCTCTTGCCGAATTTCACTGACATCCATCAATAACTTTTTGAGATATCCCCTTCACTGACAAAGGAAAAAACAACAAAACTAGAAACAAACTCTGGTGAAAACATTACCTCCTAGTGGAGATACAACAAATATAAGCTCACGCAACTGTCTGATTGATTCCGTCACGCTGTATGGGGATATTGAGTTTCTGTATGGGGATGATGGATGCAAAGGAAGCTCCTGTGCAGAGAAGCAGATCTAATGGGGTGTTACTGTGTAGGCAAACACAGCAGAGGACTTTTTTGAAGAATCCGCACTCCCTGGACCAGGGCTGGAATACCCAGGTCCAAAAGAACTACAGTCTGCTGCTTTTTGTTTTCACCAACCACTTTGGACCGAAGAAGCCCAGTGAGGTGAGCTGACAGTGCAGTCTACTGCTTTAATTGATCAATTAAGAATTGAGTAACAATAAAAACCAGCAAACATTGCGGCTCTCCCAGACCAAGGCTGGCCATCCTGCCCGAGACCGTTTCCCAAACCAACAACTGAGGTTTACTTTCACTGCGTAATGACTGATACAGGTTATTTAATTTGGCTTGATAACAGCTTAATAATCATAATTTCATTGGTCACTCCACAGAAGTTAGAAATGTTTACTTTCACAAGATTTGTTTTCAACTTATAGCCAAGAATTAGTTATCACTGGGTAGTTCACTATTAACTTCTGATCTAAAACCATAAAATCATACATTTTTTTGGACAAATGTGTAAACAAATAAATAAGCACAAAAGTCACTACTTTTCCACGTTCGGTGTTTTTCTCTCAGCAGTGCCTCCACTGGCCTACAGCAGTCATTACATTTGAACTAAACAGCTGCCTTCCCCTCCTGCCATCAAAAACAGAAAGACCATCTCAAATGAGACGGTCTGTCAAAGTCATTTTATTACATGACATGAGGATTCGCTCTCTCTTGATTGGTCAAGGCAAGCTCCGTCGGTCACTGTAAATAGTGATATTCACCGTGCGAAAGTGCACGAGAGGTGAATATGACAATCCGACAACCCCGAGCTAAAAATAGATTAGGCTTCCCCGCAGGAGCGCCTGACAGAAACCGCATTTTGTGTCGCTTCATCCCTGTGAGGAGCTTTACGCTACAGTTGTCGCCCTTCTCTTATTTTATGCTTAAAGTAGGGTCATATAATAAAACAGTTATTGACTTCAGTTATCGATGAATGATTTATCCACCCTGGAGAAGTAATATTCACTGAGGCACAGCTTAGGTTAACCAGCTTGAAATGTAGTATTACAATGTACTGGTAATTTAAAGTAACAAGAGTTCCAGAACACTGTCATCAACATTTGAAATAGCATTGCAAAAAACTAATCTTAGAAGGGTAAAAAATGAATCGTTTACAGCAGCTTGTGGTTACCTACCTGCAGGATGGTCTTGGGCAGAGTCCTCAGGTTCTCAGCCACACTGATGGTGTACGGGGAGAGTTCGAACACAGGAGCGCAGTCATTCACGTCCAGGAGCACGATGTTAACCGTAGCTCGGTCAATCCTGAGGCTGCTCCCACGGTCAGCCGCTTGAACCACCAGAGAATAAGCTGACCTGACCTCCCGGTCCAGCTGTTTGGCCACCGAGATCACTCCAGTCACAGAGTCGATCCGGAAGTCTCCGTTCTCATTTCCAGAAGCGATGGAGAAACGAATTTGCCCGTTGGTGCCTTCGTCAGCATCGGTAGCAAACACCTGCAGAACGTCAGCACCAGTTAGCGTGCTCTCCTCGATCTCCACATCGTAGATGTTCTGCGAGAAACTGGGCGTGTTGTCATTAACGTCCAGAACCACCACAGTCACATCCATAGCAGAGGATAGAGGTGGGCTGCCTTTGTCGGTGGCCACAATAGTCAGGGAATAGTTGGCCAGCTCCTCGCGGTCCAACTCCCCCACCAATCGCACTGTCCCGTCTACTGTACCGATGCTGAACTTGTTCCCGAAAGGCCCGCGCAGGGAGTACTCAATGTAGCTGTTGGGCCCACTGTCCGAGTCGGACGCCTGGGCTGTAAACACCACCGTATCCACCGGCGTATTCTCTTGCACGTAAGTCATCTTCTGAGACGTAAAAGATGGTGGGCAGTCGTTTACGTCCAGCAAGATGATTGAGACCTGTGAAAATAACCCAGGCGATTAGAACCTCACATGGCAGGGACTAGCCATTCAGACTATTGAGGACAGTATGATCTTATCAAACCACATAAATGGGGAGAAAATTATTGTTTTAGCTTGAATCTAAGTCACTTGATTCAACATATAACAAATCAGAAGTTGATAGGTTAAACCAGATGTGAGGACTGAAGCTAAATTTTGTCCCATAATGTACTATTATGAATAAGAATAAATAATCCTGCGCAGTGTCAGCATTCAATTTCTTCCCAATTCAGGACATACACATTAGGTTCTTTGAAGGAATTTTAATTCATGAACTGAATTGAAATTAATTTCCCAAGCTGGTCGATTTGAAGTTTATTGCCCACATACTTCTGACAAAGTACTGTAAGGTTGGGCTGCAGTATAGGGCAACCGCAGCGCTGCGGTACCTGTGCGGTGCTGGTGAACCTGGTCGCGGGAGCAGGCGCCATGTCCTGAACTCTGATCACCAGGTTGTAGAAGGACTGACTCTCCCGATCCAGAGCTTGCCTGGTCCTCAGGATTCCGTGGTCATCGATGACGAACTGAGACAGAGAGTCTCCGGACGCGATGCTGTAGAGCATCTCCGCGTTTGGGCCTGCAATCGAACAAATGAAACAGCCAAAAGAAATGAGATGTGCCCTGCTGCATAATTTTCTCTGAATAAAAATGCCTAAACCCAAAGGACAGTAAAAGTCAGATTTTTCTGATCTCATGTACAAATGACCCCCATTTTACACCAATATGACAATTTGAAGATTTTGTGATACTTCTTATCAAATTTTGCTCCTCTGAAATCACCCTTAATCTATCTTTCTTCAGTGCTTTCTATTTGTCGGAAATAAAAGCAATACCCAAACATATACATTTTGATAAACAACGCTTTGAAAATATGGCAATGGTCACAAATCTATCTCAGTGATTACAATTAAGGTATTAAGAGTGCATACATATAGTGGGCTATCTTCAGTCAAAACACCCGTCGCAGCAAGATCTACACATGACCACTATCTTCTCATGAATTTCTCATCTCATCTAAAACTCAGATTCTCGGCAACTGCAGTCAAATGTTTGAAATAACTGGCAATGAATCTTTACAATCACTGTGGGGGAATTTCGGCCCACTCTTCTTCACAGAATTCAATGATTCAGCCCCATGTGGAAAAAGTAATTGCCCCTTAAGTAACTAAAGCAACCAATTAAACAAATTTAAAGGATAATTAAGTTCAATTTCAGAATACTCACTTAGGCATGATTACTGCCAGCCTTGTTGAATCTAAATGTCACCTACTGTATATTAAACCTGTCTGACAATATGAAGTAGGTACAAAGCAGCACTTGATGC
Source organism: Gymnothorax reevesii (assembly GCA_029721435.1). Lineage (NCBI taxonomy): Eukaryota > Metazoa > Chordata > Actinopteri > Anguilliformes > Muraenidae > Gymnothorax > Gymnothorax reevesii. Next base: position 109,670,511 of record CM056579.1, read on the forward strand.
CACAATTTAAATAAACTCAAGAACTGATGAGCAACAAAGTGGCTGATTTTATCAGTCTGTAAAGGGTTAAAAAAAATCTAAGGCTCTGGGACTCAGGCAAACCATGGTGAGAGCCGTTATCTACAAATGGAGAAAACCTGGAACAGTGGTGAACCTCCCCAGCAGTGACCGCCCAACCAAAATTCTCATTTTAATTAACAGCATCGTCCCTGACAGCTAGCGCATTTCAGTGATCTGCTCAGCACAAATTCTGATGGCTTTGCAATTATTTTCCATCATTCAAATATGTTCCCATTCAGAAAAAAAACCCACTGCTTCATAATCTGCTGATAAGAATGATGCACAGTATGAAAAATTCTACAAGTAATCAGTACTTCAGGATGAGATCACTTTCTCTCCCTGCTATCAACACAAATTTCCAGGCATTGTCAAAGAAACCAAGTTATCGAGAGAAACATAGATTCTGTCAGTCTCACTGATTCTGTCTGAGACCAATTGTTGGGTTTTTTTCTACACCAAGCATACCATTATCTGAAAAGATAAAACAACAGACTCTTTCCTTTTCCTTGTGGTTTAAACATCAAAAATACTTATTAGATTTACAACCCCTGCTCTGGAAAAGTTGGGATGGAATGAAAAATGCACGTAAAACACAGAGCTGAGATTCATAAATTTACTTTCACTCATATTTCATTGCAGGTGGTACGAAGACAAGTCATTCAATCTTTTGTCTGGTCAACAACTATCCATGCCATTGAGGCCTGCACCACATTCCAAAAAAATTTGGTACGGGGTCAATGATTTGAAGCACAGAAGCAACTCCACCACTGAAGGGACCAAGAAAGACAAAGTGAAGGTCTTGGAGTGGCTTAGTCAAAGTCCTGACTTGTATCCCGTTGAGAGGACACAGCGTAACCTTAAACAGGCAATTCATACTCCTAAAACCCCCAAGGTAGCCGAATTGAAACAATTCTGCAGAGGAGAGTGAATCATAATTCTTGAAGATCAATGTAACAAGTTCATTGCCAGTTATTGCAAACTTTTATTGCAGTTGTTACTGCCAACAGTGGCATAACCAGTTGATAGGCTGAGGGAGGGCAGCTATTTTGTCATAAGTCTTGAATTGGTCTTTTCATTTAGTGTTAGATGTTGCATTTTGCGTTCATTCATATTGTCCTTGTCTTAAATTAAAATTATTTGAGTGATCTGAAACGTTGAATACGACAAATAAGTAAAAATGGAATACATAGGTAGGGGGCATACACTTTTTCACAGCCCTGTACATTATATGCTTCATTGCTCACAGACAGCTCCATAATTTGTCAATTTTTTGACCGTTCATCAAACCGTAACCGTTCGCTTTTAACCGTAGACACTGTGAAAACAAAGGCCTTTCAGATCTCTTGTGAGTGCAGTAAATGCGGCATTGGCCTCTGCTGCTTTAACAAGATTGATGGTGACACGGCTGAAATAATCTTTCTTTGATGGATAACGCTACTGCAAATGTACTGTTTGGCCCTCCAACTGCGCGGCCCAACGTGAGTGAAACAAGAGCGCCTATTATGATATTTTACCATCCAGACTAATCCCCGACTCTCCAGTAGGGAATGCGAAATGAGCTTAAATTGAGCGGCTCTAATGCTGGACGGTGGAGTGGTCAGGGAGAAAGAGCCAGCGCCGGCCAATACCGCCAACCCCACCCCACCCCCACCCCCACACACCTCCAGCTCCACCCCCACCCCCACACACCACCAGCTCCACACTCACTCACAACTCCTTCTCATCCTGGCCACCTCTCTCTCTCTCTCTCTCCCTCTCTCCCTCTCTCCAGCCCTTTTCTTACTGTACACAAACAGAACCCTCATCAAAGTCCACAGTAGAATTTTGATTCCTTCATAGCTGCCATGTCTGTCACAGTCAGGCTTCAAAAATTAGAAAATATTTTGTTTCTGTAGCAAAATGGCGGTCAGAGCTCCGCGCGCTCACTCTCAGACCAGCCAGAGGTGAACCAGAGAATGTGTGAACCTGAGAGAGCACCATCACTATTTGAATTGGGATAAACCTTTGTTCTGATTCGTCCTAGGTCATGATTAGTCATGATTAGTCATGATTTAGTCATGCTAGTCATTACTTGGAAATCCTTGCACATTGTCTATCAGTTTTATTTTTGTTCTGTATTATTATTTTTTGAGGATAGAGTCAGTCCATTCGTACTTGGACACAGTTTTTAGCCTTTTGGCACTGCATGCAACCACAATGGATTTTAAATGACTAAATCAAGGCATACTCAAATGGTAGACTTTCGAAGGAATATGTACCATGTAGGAATTACAACAATTTTTATTCGTAATCCCTGCACTTCGAAGGGTGCAAAAGTATTTGAACAAACTAACATAATCGCAAATCACATTGTCTTTTTTAACCCTTGGGTGCAACTCATTTCCAGTCAATGAAAGCCTGAGGTGTAGAACTCACTGACATAACCAACTGCAGGGTTTCTTCCCAGCAGATGCTCTGACTGACCTTTACTGCAGCAGTCGTTGGTTTCTGCTCAGCCTTGGAGCATTTTGCTTTCACTTTTGCCTTTCAAAACAAGTAAACAGCATGCACCTTTTTGATGCAGGACTGGTGACCTGGTGATTGTAGAATATTACACTGCTTGGCCTCAAAGACTTGTTGGGTTGATTTTGCAGCGTGCTTTGAGTCCTTGGCTACCTGCATTGTGGAGCGCCATGAAACAAGCTTTCAGCCGAGTCTGAATGGAAAAGGAAAAGACATGCCTCTCGAGTTCAGAATTCATCCCGCTGTTATTGGAAGCCATACATGCCCACACATGATCCCTCTTCACAGATGAGGTGGTAACACTTTGAACTGAGAGCAGTTCCCTTCCCTTCTCCTAACTCTAGTCTTCCCATCACCCTGGTACAGGTTGATGCTGCTCCAAAACTGTAGAGGCTTTTTAAGATTCTTTTTGGCAAACTTAATGATTTTTGAGACTTAGCAGTGTTTTACACCGTGTGGTAAACCCTCTGTATGTTACTCTAGTGAAGTTTTCTCTTCGTTGTTGATATTAGCACAATATGCCTGCCGCCTCTAGAATGTTCTCGATCTGGCCAACAACTGGGAAGGGATGTTTCATCACCAGGGAAAGAATTCTTCATCAACCGCTGCAGCCATCATCTGCGATCTTCCGGGCCATTTGGTGTACTTGAGCTCACTGGAGTGTGCTTAATCTTTAAGAATGAGCCAACAAGTTGGACTGACAACGCCGTATGTTTTCGCAATTTCTCTGAAGCTGTTGTTTTGATTTTGTTTTGATGATGAAGTACTTCACTAGCAATGGCAGCTCTTAGGAATTCATGCTGATAGTTAACAGCAACAGATTCCAAATGCAAATGCCAAGTTTTAAACCGACTCTATACATTATACAAATGCAAAGTGTTGCCACCTGACTGCTAATGGGAATATTCACTGGAAGATCGGGTAGGCTTCTGAGCTGCAGACTGGGTGTTGTGGGGGAACATATTTTAACGCTCAGCCTTGTGTTTTCTTTTTCCCAAACAAAAACTGCCAATTCGATCCTTATCACCTCCGTTACGCCTATAACCTCACAAAACTGCACGACAACTCTGCTTTGCCTAGTCCAATTCCCAGTGTAACTTGTCCAGTGATGTCCCCCGCAGCAGATGTGTAGTCTGGCTGGACGAATGATTCATGTCCCCATAAAAGATTGCGTTTGTTTTTAATGGATGATGAGTCTCGCCGCAGACTCGACAAACGCCAACAAACTTCGATGGAGTTTTCTCCGGTGACAGCAGCTAAGCCATGCTAAAGTGTGCGTGTTGCTGCTTCGACTGAGTATACAAATCTAGGGATTCTGCATGTCACCATCCTAATATGAGGGACCGCCCTGATATGACAGACCACCATGAAGACTTTGGATTGGTACTGCAAAGTAGGTTTAAAAAAAAAGAAAAACTCCCATATTGTTTTCACCACTTTAAACAACGCAGGCTGAGAGATTGGCCTAACACTTGCTGACCGAAGCGTTTAGAGAGTCTTGTGAGGCTAGAAATGCGAGACAAAGAGGGAGGAAGAACAAAGGAGTGAGGGATAAAAACAGACTGAGAAAGAGTTCGAAAAAGAGGCAGAGGATGAGAAACAGGGAGTGCGACCAAGATCGTGTTTAAACTACGATTCGACACGACTGGTGTCAGCTAGTTTCACTAAAGTCCTGCAAGGCTTAGAAAAAATTCTCTGCTCCACAAGTACAACTGTTGAGCTAATATGGAAGCATCTCTTCAGTGCTTTTCATGCATTCAATTTCAAAAAGAATTTAAGCTGTCAATACAAGCAGTGGTCCCTAATCCATCGGAAAGCTATTTATATATTTAGCTTTGCTGAAGTTGCATTTCAGACTTTGAGACAACTTTTATTTTGTGGTTCAGGCAGAGTACATTGAGTATCAGGGTGAAAAAAGTAGAGCCGATGTGAGCTCTTTCATGTGCTTTAGCGCTTTAAAACTGTCCTTGATTCAATGCCAGGAAATCTTACTAAAAACGCGCTTCAGGAAGCCAATTTAAATCACAACAAAAGAACACATATAAAAACGTGTTAAATTCAAGCAGCGTGTGTAGCTTTGTCTAACTCTTCTGATGTGAACAGATGTTAATATCATTCATTCGTAAGGCCTTGGGCTGCAGATGTTTTAGCAGGTTCTTCTATACGGAGGAGCGTCGGTCTGCGTTTAATAAAACGTGCACACTTCTTCAAGCGCGGCTGTTCCCTGCCTTAAATCAATACCGAGGGAAATCCATCCCACACCCGATGGCGTGCGGCGGTCCTCACAGGCTAACAGCTTCATGTACGAACAGACGGTCTGAGGACACAGACGAGGGCGTAAAGCTGTCGGTGTATCGCACATTATAATTCACGTTTCCGAAAGCAAGAAAATCGGCACTGGACGCCCACACTGAGACGTAACTGACATCTGCAGCCCTGTTTCCAGGGTAGAATGACTGGGGCATGAAAAAGCCTTGCCTTGCACTACTCTCCAAATTCTTTCAACATGAGTCCATCAACTTCATTAATACTTTGAAAAGTAAGTTCTTTGGAACCTTTTTTTAACATTATAAGCCTGCATTATAGGATTCCAGAGCTTTTAGTCGCGAGTAGTGACTATGACATTAAAACTCACTTATTCAGTTAAAACCACTCTATCATGTAAAAAAGCTTTTCATATCCTCTGAATGCCGGAAAGTTAAAAGATCAAAAAAAGTCAAACAGATCGCATACAGCATTTCTGCCAGCGGACGTCATTTAATAAAATAACAAACAGCCTCAATCGCTCCAAAAGAGTTAACAACGATTACAATCTGAAATAAGGTGTTAAAACTATCCACTGCACCACAGCATGTGGGCGAGGGGGGTCGAGTCCATACTATTCTATGCCTGTAAATGCCTAATTCCAATGTAGTTGTACTATTGTATGGTGGCCACCCATGATCCTGGAAAGTTGAGATGTTCTGCCAGTTTTTATTTTAAAATCATTAACTTCTTCAAAACAAAGAGACCAAGAGCAGAGTTAAGAATTTAAATGATAACTTTAATAGATCTGGTCAGTGTAGAATAACAAAAAAAAAAACCTGCACACCCTCCAGGAACACAGTTGGCCAGCTGTGGTCTGTGAGAAATATGTTTACTTTGAGAAATTCTGCACAGCAAACTGGCCATTAGGAAGATACAGATCTGCTCAACTCAAGGCTATTTTTTTTGTCCACTATTTTTGTCTTTACATAAATCCACATATCCTTCTATCTTTCAAATGAATAAAGCTTTTGTGTTCTTGCTTTTACTAAAACTTTTGAAAAAAAGTACCTAGTAGCAGAGTGAAGCATATATTGTACGCATGACAGCTGTTATGCCATGAAATAGTTATTTATAATTTTAAAAATTATTCTTATAATTACCTCTGTCAGGAAGTATTGTGATCACCTGAGCGCATGTGTTTTTGTGCGTGTAAGAGTGTGTGTTTGTCTGCAGGTTTACTCAAAAACTATTGAATGGATAACCACAAAATAGTATGGGAAGTTGGACTTTATGAATGGGAAGAGGTGACTAAATTTCCAGACCAATCTGGGTACAGATCTGGATTCTGCAGCTGATTATAGGAGCTAGTGGATCAAAACCTGCTGGCAGAGGTATGTGCTCTCTGGGTGCCCTCTAGTTATTATCATTATTACTACACTGTTCGGGAAGAATAGAGCCCCCACCCAACTCCCAGTAGTGGCTAACGGCTAGCAGCTAACGTATAATTAGAGAAGGCTAATGGCAGAGTTTACCGTCGTCAGCGTCAGTAGCAGCCACAGTCAGGATGCTGGAGCCAAGGGGTACATTCTCCATCACGGACGCGCTGAAGAGGGTGCTGTTGAAGACGGGGGGGTTATCGTTGATGTCGAGGATGTTGAAGTAGACCCGGATGGAGCTGGACTGGCCACCGCCATCCTGGGCTCTGGCGGTGAGGATGTAGAACTGCTGCACCTCGAAGTCCAGCGGCCGCGTCACGTTGAAGACACCCGTTACGGGATTCAGCAGGAACGTCCCGTCCTCGTCGTCCTCCTCCAGCGAGTACGTCACCTCGCCATTTACCCCAGCGTCTGCGTCACTTGCCAAAATTGCCGCTACAATGGCGCCTGCAGGTGAGAGTGAGGGATGCAGCTGGCTAGTGTTATAAGCTCTAGTTTCTGTGATGCACAATGCAATAGCATCACAACTACTGGAATTTTGGTCAGAACTGCACCCCATCAGTTTACCCCACCGTCTGCGTTGCTTGCCAAAGTGGTCGCAACAATGGCACCTGCAGGACAGTGGAGGATGTAGCTAGCTAGCGATAGGAGCTCACGTTTCTGTGACGCACAACGCAATAGCGACACAACTACTCGAATTTGGGACAGACCTGCTGCCAATCAGTCGAGATAATAGCATTACACAGCGCTAGTTTATGTTACTTTAAAATCGCTTACCCGGGGCCATGTCCTCAGGGATGTCAAAGGAGTACACATCGCGGGAGAACCTGGGAGTGTGGTCGTTGACGTCGCTGACGGTGATGTTGACTCTCATGTCGGAGGACTGCTTGCCGTCGTCCGCACGAACCAAAAGCGAATATTTGGAGCGGCGCTCCCGATCCAGCCGTTTAGTGGCCATCAGGTCCCCAGACTCTGGATCTATGCGGAAGCTGTCATCTGCTCCGCTGATGATGGTGTAGGTAACCAGAGCGTTTGGACCCTAGGAGACAATCCCCAAAAAGGTATTGTCTGATCTGTGTCATTTTTCAAAGAACCTATGAGTTTTTATCACTGCATCGCATTTGACTTCAGAGTAAAACCTGCAATTCCCAACTGATTTGGGTTCAAACTGATTTGAATCAGCAAGGAGTCAGCAAACTTAAAATAGTGAAACAAAGGCCCAATAGCACTTTTCATCTTAGAGCCTGTGGTATTTATTGTTTGCTTCCAACAATCCCAGAGGCCAGTGCTCAGAGAGAAAACCCAGGGGTTTTTAATAATAATAAAGATAACAATAATAATAAAACTTGATTTATGCAGCACCTTTCATGCACAAAGTGCTTAACAATAAAAATTACTAGTTTAAAAAAAAAAAAACTGGAACTATGATTTTTGGGGGTTTGCTGACACACAAGCTCAGAAGCGAGAGGCGGCACATTTACCCGCCAGAGGTGTAGGTGGGACGTGAGGAGCAGGTGCTCCGGTGTGAACAGAGAATTCTGCCTCATCTCTCCAAATGAAATTAGGTTCCTGTGCTTTCTAAGGGAAGCTGATTTGTTTTAACAAAAAATTCAGCCAAGAAAACTTAAAACTATTAGATGTAACAAAATGATTTAATATTTTCACTTTGATCAGTATTTTCAGACTGGGACTTTTTTGGCTTTGACTTTGATTTTTTTTGACTTCACAGACACTGAATTTAAGAACTCTATAAATTCACTCCACAAATCCCCTGGTAACAGGCGAGAGTGCGCGCGGTATGCACACAGTGTCGTCAGTCCACGCAGGCAAAGAAACCGATACAGCTCAGGGACAGCCTTGACATTCACATCTAAACTGACAAAGGCACAGAGGGATTAAGGGGAAAATAATCCCAAAATACACTGCATTCTCCGTACTCCACACGGATCGGAGTGTGTTAGGTCTTACATTACAGGACAAAGACTCGAAACAAGAAAGTAAATGGGCCTGTTTTCCTGGCTCCAGAGATATTAATGCATATTTGTGAATAAAAAATGAACACATCATCCACAAACACATTTGGACAGATGAAGCGTGTTTTTGGGGCGAGCGCTGGTTGTTCTTGAGCGCATGTCGGAAAGGGGGAAACATCAGCGACCTTTCCAGAACTTTCCAAACAGAAAGCTACCGCTGTTCTTTTTTCTTCTTTTATTTTTTCTTCAGGTGTCCTCTCCCAGAGCTGCTGTAATTCATCTCAGGCCCAGCTGTCATCAGTCAGGCCCAGGGGGTTCTGGGAAACCCATCAGCCACCTGGGCTGAGTGCTCCGCCACGACCGCCACTGTGCAGGCCTGTCAGGGCCGTGGTGCGGTGATGCATCCCCCATTCTCTCCCCTCCACCAGCTCCCCGGATACCCCCCACCCCCCCTCCCCGCAAATTAACTCTGATCCAAAGTTCAAAACAAAAAAAGGGGGGGGGGGGTTCAGCTCCAAAAATATGACCGCTTCCCTGACCTTCTCTTAGACCTCGCGTTTTTCAGCCCGTCTCCGCAAAAAAACAAAAAGAAGACCAATTAAAGACCAAAGCTGAACAGTCGACCGGTTGCAAAGGAAACTCATTTAGCAGATTTTGAGACTCGCTGCTTAAGCAGGGAGCTGGAGGTGACAGGAAGTGAAGTCTGCGGAACAGTCGGGCGGCTGCACACACACGGTGGCGTGACATCGAGGCCTCGGCTAGCCCTGTTACTACCGGCGATTAATGACGGAAACATGAGTGCGCTGCTGACAGGACTGATGAGGGGGTCTTGTACCTGAGCGTTTCGCTGGTAGCCCCTCAGACACTTGGCACGTGAACCTACTCACAGCTTTGTCAAGGACCAATTCTGCTCATTTTTTCCAGATATTTCAAGGACTGCTTTCGATGCGAGAATTTTTCTTTTGGGGAGGTTGGGTGGTGCTGGGAGCCACGAACATTAGTGGTGAGTCTTGACGGCAAGGGCTGGCCAGGATCCAAAAAAACTGTGTCATTCTGGCTGCATGTGAAATATTTGCTAAGTATCAGAAGACAAAAGCAATATTGCCAGCTGGGATGTCCCAAAAACTTGAGTCATCCCTCTGTGTGCCTCAAAGGATTTAACTGCACTGGGTCTCCCAGCTTTGGCTCACAGTGCTGGTCTGTTCTGACTGATCTGAACTCTTTGTGAGGAAATAAGACTGGCTAAAGTTAGCTTTACGCTCATGTTAGTGATCAGCATTGTGCTTTCAGTGAAAGGTGAATCGAGGATATTCAGTCCTGACTGTGGTGACAAACTGTGCTGCTGGTTTCCCCTCTAATTAGGAGGAAATTATGTGCATGGGATCCCTGACTAACATGTGACATTAATTACTCCATTTAAAGTTGTTTCCTTCACCTACCTTCACCAATTACAGTAATAGCAATTAAAGGAAACTGACATTCCAATCAATAGGATTACAAAAATAGGATTTTTTTGTTAATAATAGTCTGAAAAATCGAATTGCCATAATGTTTTGATCTCTGCGCTGTATCCAGGTTCTTTCACCAATCATTACATTTAAGGATTTTGAAGAGAGAACAAATGACCTTGAGATGTCCAGTCAATCTTTATGATTAGTAGCACAACGGCACGGCTGACTGGACTCCAGTGTTTTTAAATAACTTTTAAGGTTTTTTCCCGGTGTAACATTTGGTGAAATTGGACGAATCTTCGGGATGTGTTTCCTGCCGTCTGTACACTCATGAAAAGGGATGAAACACTGAAGGCGGACCTGTAGAAAAGCTGGCCTTCTCTCGCATAATCATTTCAGCAAATGATGAGGTAATGACTGGAAAACAGAAACAGTTTCTTTGCAAAGCGACTGTAAAGCATTTCAGGCTTTTTTTCACATGGTTCCTCTGCAAAGCCCTCTTTCAAAAACCACACCTCACCCCCCTTTATCCCAGTTCTCCGCATGGCAGTCCTGCCCGGGTTTTAGTAGATGAAGCCCTTGAGTTGCTGTGAGCTGTGTTAAATGAAGAGGCGTCTCTAAGCTTCTGCACAGACCAACGAGAGGGTCAAAGGGCGATGTAAAGAAATGACAGCCCTTCATTCGCTCTTCTTGTCATGTTGACATGCAGTGGGTGGTAAAATCCTCAGTGTGTCAGGCAGCAGACTAGAGAGCTCTTGGAAGTTTTTACATTTAATTGTGAATGGGTTTGCACTCCTTTCACTCAAATACACTGGCTATAGGCGAACAAATACAAATTCTTCCTTTAATTTCTAAACAAACTGCCATCTCCGCAAAAATGATGGTTATTTTTTTATGGCCAACCAGTCTTCTCGCACATGCTACTGTGTCGACAACTTTCTACATCCGTGGCAACCACCAAACTCTCGGTCTATCCAGCTAATTAAATTACACCACCGACAACCAATGACTGTCTTCGACGTGACAAATATTCTACCGGTAGAAGACGCCGTGGGAAGACGCTTTCCTCAGCCTCTGTGACATCATTTTGGTCATGAAACACTGTGCTTAGACACATCTTCCAAATATAAAACAGCCTTAAGTCCGTAACTAACTAGGATACACGCTGTTTGAAAGTCCTGCTATTCTCGATGTCACAAACAGACCTGCTCAGTATAGTTCACTCCCATCACCTCCGTCTGTGTGCCCTGCTCCCTTCTTACAGCGACCTTTGACCTCCCCACCTCTTCCTCCTGCACAGTACTGGTGTTACCTTTTTCCATTTTAAGGTCTGTGTCGACATATTTTAAGGTCTGTGTCACTGCAAAATGGCCATATCCGTCAATAGATCCCTATCATCCGATACCAACCATATCTGATACCACCCACAGCACCGTTGCCCCATTTCCTCAAGTACTATTACTGCAGCATTGCGCCCTCCCTTGAGTAACAACAGTACTGCACCATAAAAAACAAAAGGCTTGCAGAACATTTGGCAATTGGTTCAACATACGGTTAAGGTGAGGCGATCGCAGTTTTTAAAAGACAGTCGTGGCTTTTAAAAACAGTTGTGACTCGCAGTTCAAAATATTTAACTAGCAGAAATGTGAATCGATCCCTGATCTCCAGCGGGAATGTCTTCGATTTTGCTCACCAAGCCATCCTTCCTGACCACCGTATGCAAACTTAATTACAATTTGAAGATGACAGTTAATTTTTTTTTACATTCATCTAGATCGCTTTGGGCCAGTCGCGATCACAGTCTATCCGATCGTTTTTCACCTCAGTACGAGCTCCTCCGTGTCATCGGCAATCGAGTGGAACTCGCGATCACAGGGTTACCACCCAGTAAAAACAACCTCTGCTTCAGAGGAGAGTGACTGGGAGGGAAAGAGCTGAAAAAATTCTGTATTTTTCTTAGTTCTTTTTTTGATAAAAAGTTAATAAATCTCCTTTTTAGACATCCAAGATTGTAATGACTAGAAAAAAGCAGCATAATATGGGGCCATCATTGCATGATAGACGGCAGTAGCAGACACTAGCAGGGGTTTGGTCATGTTGACGCCTGAGAGGGAACGTGCGGTGGCGCTCACCTCATCAGCGTCGGTGGCAGTCAGCTGCATGATCTTGAAGCCGCCCCCGATATTCTCCTGGATGGTCACGTCCAGCATGTCCACGGGAAACACTGGAGGGTTGTCATTAACATCCTGAAGCTTAATCTCCACCTGCGGAAAGTGGGGAAAAAATATTGCAATATTTTCTTATTTTATTTAAAAAGAGCTCTGAGTCGGGTCAGTCTCTTTCAGAGTTATAAACCAGCATCGTGGGAAAAAAAGCCAGTGTCTCCTGTAAAGGACTTGAGCAACTAGTGTCAAGAATTCTGCTATATTCTACCACATGTATCTGAATATTTCGAAAGCTCTTGTTCATTTCATCAAAGCTCCTGGGACACTTCATGAAAAAAATGAAAATAAAATTGTATTTTTGGACATTTTTTCATGACAACACTCAGTATATTTGGGAAAATGCATACACATACAAACATTGATTCATAGTTGAATGCAATTGGTTGTAAACATAGTTGCTCCAGACAACTGTAATATTAATTGAAGCACCTATTACTAAAACCCCATAAGTCACACTTGACTTGACTTGACTTGTGGGATTTTAGTAATCAGTGCTTCAATTGTCAATATTAATACAAAAGCTAGCTCTAATATTTCACTTTAGCAGCGGCCTCCATTTAAAAGCAAGACATTAATCGATTAAATTTTCTTCGGTGAGTAAAATGCCCCACATGGAAAGAATCTATATGAACATATATGGGCATATATGCCGCATTTAGGCCGTATATAGGCCAAATTCAGGTACATATATGTGCATATACAGGGAATATAGGTCTCCTATATCGCTTCTTTATTTCCACATATAGGCCCTACATGTACATATAAGGTATATGTCTCCTATATAGCTCATATACCCAGTGGCAGGTTCTGTTTATCATACCTATTGTATAGCTCATTTCTCACTTTTGCAACTGTCATACATGATGCCTAGCTCATATTTTTACTCTCAAGGTAATACCTGCATATTAGCCCAAAGTCCCATACAGAGATAAGAATTTCACGCAATAACTTATTAACCGCAAGTGAACACGTGAAATTGGCATCACATTTGATCCTAAATACATGTTGAAATGTGACAACGATATGTTATATGTAAACTAGTCATTATTAACTATGGCAAGTGAGAGGAGACAAAAAGCTATGATATCAACACAAATATCTAATACTAATTGTTACATTTTTTCATGAAACATTAACAGTAACAAGGTCATCAATTCTTTCTTGACCATACTTATTTCCATTCTATGAAGATTGAGGTGTGTATTGAGGAAGAGAAGGAAATGTATAAGAACAAATTGGTTTGATTATGTTTATTTCATCAATTAAGCATATTTTCAAGTTTAAATCACTGCCAGATTCACCACATTAGATAAAATTGGATTCACATCATTACAGCTCTTACACATCCACTGAAAGGTTATACACTACACTGCTACATCCACCAAATGCAATGTTCTCTATCTTGTCCGTAATACAGTTTCTTGGTGAATATGGCTCAGAGGTCCTTAGTCAAAATGTAGCAAAATAAAACAAAAATAACAAAATAGAAGAACATAGATTCAAGTAAACATGCCTTTCAAAAGTCATTTTCATCCCCACGTCTATTTGAGTATTTCATTGAGGTTAATGAATTTGAAGACTAAGTCTACATTTCTGTTCACAGTTTTAATGAACAGACACTTGTCTTTTACCTGAGATGCTTGTACACAATGATGCTACTTTCACATTTCGCTTTCCTATTAACTGAAAGTTTTAAAACCCGGTGAAAAAAATAGCATTTTGAATCCCAAAGCCTTTATGCTGATTTACAATTATTAGTTTAGGTGCCATGAAAAAGGCGCACTGGCACTGCCCAAAATGGCTGTGAGCAACAGTCTTCCTTAGTTTTCATAGCGATTGACGTAACCGCCCAAGACTGCTATAATGTACATCTCACATCGCCCATAAGGATTTACTACAGTAGAACACGAAAGATCTAAACACCCAGTGACTGAAGTTTGTTCAAGACTCTGACATATATACGGCCTCTGTGTTCAGAGCCTCGGGTACTCCCTTAGTTTATACAGTGAATATAAATATGTGGAATTGATTAGTCGGGATCCATTATTTAGCTGGTGACATATGCATTTAAGAGGGCAGAGAACTGAAGCTGCAGTCGCGTTTCGAACCTCAGAATCGTTAAGGAAACCGCAGGAGAATGAGAAGTAAATGAAAATTGAGAAAGTTCGACAGAATAAGTTGCGGAGAGAGTGTCTGCAGGTGTACGCAAGAGAGCATAAAACAGTGTGTGCAGGCAAAAGAGGCTACAAACCAGCGCACAAGCGTGCGTGAGACAAGGAGAGGCACGGAGATCGACGGCGCGAGGACAGCAAGTGTGTGATTGAGACAGAGGAAGAGAGAGTGGGTGAGAAAGTAATAGAGAAAGGGTGTTGGTGATAAAGGGAGAGAGTAAGTGAGTGAGAGAGCTTTTCAGTTCATGAATAAGACGAGATTTGGACCCCACAGCTCGATAGGTTACGGTATTGACTGACAGTCAGTCCCTGGCTCTTTTAGCGTGTTTATTAATTCTATAGGACTGTGCCTGGGTGGGCCGAGAGCCAGTCAGCATGGACATCTCTGCTCATTATCCGCGCTTACAGATGTAATCCCGTAATGGCCCTTGGACTTCATACATGAGAAAAGCCCAGCAGAGGCATCTGCTTTGCTCTCATTGAAAAAGAGTGATTACCAGACAAGGTGCTACTATATGCGGTGGTCTGCTTATAGCCAAAAAGAAAAACAAAAGAACGGACCGGCTCGTTCCACGGCGGATGGAGATCGGGGCGAGCGGATTGGTGGGAAGATCGACCCTACTTTCCCTTTTCAATTCGGCTTCCAGTTCAAACAGGATGCGGTCATCTTTGTTTCACATCGTTACGAAACAGATCCGTCTTCTGCCCTCCAGACAGCCGCGGTTAACGTGTCGCGAAAAAAAATATAACAGCCGAGAAGAGCGCCAGGGAATTGGCGAGCCAGTAAACAATGAATATTTATCCACAGTTCGCCTCCTCTTGAAGTTTAAAAAGCACGGCGTGTTCCGAGCACGCCGCTAATTAAGGGAAGACAAGCCGAGTTATGAGGAATAATTAGAATAATTACACACGGCTTTATTTTGGGCTTGTAATATACCCGCGGTCCCCTGAGAGAGAGCGAAGCCCCTATCAAAGCGTCCAGCAAAAAATTAATCGGTGACGCCGGAGAAAGATGAGGCACGTGGGCCAGTTCTTCCACCTGCCAGTCAGGGGGCTCATTGCCCGGACTGACACAGGTGAAACCCCTCGGTCTGAACTAAAACGATTCCCTTTCACCTCCTACCGTTACACAAAACTAGAGCCGCCCTCAATTATTCATGCCTTCATGAATCTTTAACAAAATGCCAATACTGCAATCTTGTAGATTATCATGTCTATAAAAAGATCAAATGCATCAGTTACACCTCTCCAGGCAAAGGATGCGGTAAACTCTTGACCTTTTAAAAGGGTATTATTTTTATTATTATTATTATTATAAATAAATTAGCAATTTTTTGTAATTTATTATAAGAGTTACAGCTTTATAATACAAGCAGAAACTGTTTCAACGTTTCAGTCCCAACAACGCAAATAGGCACATGCACGAGGCCCCGAAACTACACATTTCTCACAAAATGTAGCAGCTGCAAACGTTAGCGCCCCTGAATGCTAACGGGGTCAGATTACTCCTCTCCTTTGTTGTGCAGTGAAGACATTTTTAGGCTTTTTAATGACAGACACAGTTCCTCCCTCTCAAACATTACTCTGCACTTTGACCCCAGTTTACTCTGTTGAGCAGTGCTTTACTGCAAGATGGAAATGCTTTCTAACTCTCTCATGTTTACTGTCTCTTCTCCTCGAGAGAACAGGGCTCTGCCATTCAGCTAAGCATCAAAATCTTTTAAAAACATTCGTTAAACTGTTTTTGTTTTGCTTTTCTTTGTCTTTTTTTTTTGTTGTTGTTGAATGGCATGTTTATTTTGGCCAGTATTCGGTCTTAGTTTGCACTTCACCCGTAACTTTGCACAGCATAAGTGAGCGAAAGTTGCCAAACGTTGCACAGTTCTTACTTGGCCTTCTCAAGTCTGTCATGCAAACAAGTCAGAGATTGGCAGTTTGGCGTAGCTTCGTCTGTCACTTAAGGTCATGTAAAGCTCCCAACCCCAGCTAGCGCAGGGAAATCGACCGAAAAGTGCGGTAGAGGCACACGAATGATGCACGAGCCAAACAGGCCATTTTTGTTCTCAGTTCGGTTGGTTCTGAATACGTCACGGCCTGAGTAAAGTGTGGTTCAAAGAACAGCAAGAACTTTTGTCTTCTTCCTGCAGAACTCTGCATGAACTCCACCGACCAATCAGCAGAACCCGTCCTTCTGTAATTAAATCAACATGGAGAGCAGTCCGCCTTTGTGCGAAGGCTTTGCTTTTAACAGGAAAGTTTAAGAAACACAGTCACGCTGAGAACTATAGTGCCGTGATAGGAAAACTTGCATCAAAATAATTGAATTAAGAATAGTCTACGTGGCTTTCAGACGCATCCCACAATCCACAGGGAGAGAGTGCACAGTGAAAGTGGTTTAAGTCCCATTTTGTTTGAGAATAACAGACTGGTTCAAAAAAGGCCCTGTTTGCATCCATTTCTCTCTCCCTCTCACTCTCTCTCTCGCCTCAAGATGAAAACAAGCATGGCTAATCGCAGCGTAGAAAATGCACTCCACGGTTCTACATCGCAGGGGAGAGCAGCCAAACCCAAGATTACTCCGGTCCTAGAAAATATGGGGAATGAGATCCAGAAATGGAGATTCAGCGAGCAGAACAGAACCTCAGTGCGTAGTACCAAATATGCAGAAACTGCCTGCAGACAGACTTTAGGAACCTAAAGCTACTGACAGCGGTACCGCTTGCAGTGCTAGAAAACTGCTCCAGTCACAGCTTTAAGTGTAATTACAAGTTACCTTGCTCTTGTAAACAATTTACAGAGGAATGGCAGCAGAGGTCAGGATTTAAATTAGAACATGCCCATTATGTTCCTCCTGTTCCCTCAGCTTTATAGGAAACATTGTGGAGCGACATCCCAAAGCTTTGACCCCTTCACCCACGCATCCACAGTAGCGCTCAAGCTGAAAGAGCTATAGTCTCTGGGCTATAGCCTCTCGCCAAAAAGAAGGCAAAATGAATGTCTTTATTTTCAATAAAAATGAGAAAGCATGTGATTATGTCAAAACGGTTTATCCTCATGTGGGTGGCAGCAGAACTTGGCCCCTCGTTTACAGCAGACTGAGTTTAAGCTCACATTTATTTTAAATAAAAATATACATACAAGGAGTAAACCTAACAAAGCAGTGCAGGGAACATTGTGCAGAAAGGGACAGATGTTGAATCGATGTATAAGGAAATTCAATCATATGGGCAATTTATCATGAACATAGCGCTTCATTACTCAGCGCAACCAGAAACTCTTTACGACTGCAACCCATTCAGCTACTGACGAAGTAACAAAATGGCCTTTCACAATGCAGGCACACTGCGGCCTTCTAAGAATGGCGTTCAAACTGGAGATGCCGAGGAAGTGTGTTATCTCTTCAAAAATAGTGGCCAAATGGTAATACATATACAATCTGATTGGATTAAAAGACAAGTTTGATACATTAAAAAAAAATTGGCTGAAGATTTTGGCATTTACTGCTATTCTATATGGCCGGACAGATGTGGACACCTGAAATCCAACTTCTCGGCATTTCAGGCAGAAACACGAAACATGAACACAGCTTCCATTCTTTTGAGAAGGCTATCCTCATAGTGTCTGCTGTGAAGCATTTTATTATTAACCTCCGCCGAGGAGGTTTATGTTTTCGGTGCCGTTTGTTTGTTGGTTTGTTTGTGTACAACATAACTCAAAAACTTATGGCCGGATTTTGACAAAATTTTCAGGGTGGGTATTAACTCAAGGAAGACGTGATTAAATTTTGGCATATCTAGGCCAAAGTACTGCTGAGATATACGCCAGAGTTCAAGATTTCAAGTCTTTCCAATGGGCCGGAGTTCCAATCGCCGTGCTTTTGGCTTTGCTGCCCCCTGGCGGAGGTTCTGCGCTCTCTGAGTGCTTTTATAGTTCATTCTAATGTATGTTCATTTGAATGTCACCCAGCACTTTTCTTACACATACGAGTTCCTCGTACCCTTCGTTTCCAAGAACGCTCTCCTCACTTCACAGTCTGCTTCAGTTTCTCCTCGTAAATCTTGGTCAAGTTCAAGCTCTTCCGCACAAGAAATACCTCCAGCTTTGCGATGAACATCAATCAGCGAATTTACAAGATCAGCTGCTTGTCGAGCTGTAAATTGAACGCTCAGTTGATTACCTGAAGATGCCAAATGCAAATATAACAAAGCATGGTTGATTGAGTGATAGATCCAAATGTAATGATTTTCAAGAGACCTGGCACCAAAGGGTAATGTGACAGATTGCAGAATTGCCCCCTGGATTTGCTTCCATTCTGTCACAGGAGCCTTTGTGAGTCTGGGCACTGATTTAGGCCTAAGTCCTGGCTCACACTTGATTTTCCAATTGATCCCAGAGGTGGATGAGGCTGAGGCCAGTGCTCAGTGCAGGTCAATCAAGTTCCTCCTCATCGTCATGGGCCGCAGTATTTCTACATGCATCTCACTGCGGTATTGTCTGGGACTTTGTCTAGCTGAAGTAGCAGGGCCCTTCCTCAAAGTGTCGGGTACCAACTGAATGTCCACAATGTGCCTGAGCCCTCACACAAGAACTTTCCTTCAATGGACCTACAGGACCAAAGACAAACCAAGAAAAACAGCACCAAACACCCAGCAGTGTCCACATACTTGTGCTCACAGAGTGTATTTTAATCTTCGTCTTGTTTTTCCCTTCTTCTTCATAAACTAAATTTTTTAATGCATATGCACGATGAAGTTTACTTTAAGTCACCCGAGGGGAGCAAGCAGACAGTCGCCCAAAGATCAAAAAGAGCAAAGTGAGACGTTTCGCAGACGATCACACTAATAAAACAGCAAATACAACAATGCTATCTTCTGCTTTCGTCCAGCCAATACACACTCATATGTCCAGAAAAGCGCCCACACGGACACAAATAGAAACAAACACACACTCCCATGTACATCTATGAATATGCATGTTCACACACACCAACACACAAACGGGCACATGTGCACATTTAAACAATACACACTCATGCATGCACACGCACACACACCAGACACACACACATTCATATAAAAACATAGCTATGTATATGCAGACATACACACATCCATGCATATGTACACACTAGGACAAAGGTAAACAGACATACGCACATGTACTCATGCGTACCTTACAATATGAAATGCACACACACACCCGCGCACACATACATATCCACACACTCATAAAAATAGGAATACACACTCAAATCGCGCTTGAACACGAAGCATGCTAACAAGAGAATGGAAATGGATTCAAAACAGATTTCAGTTTCTCTGACTCCAGGGGCCGGGCAGACTGAGCCCATCTTTATTTCACATCCTGAGTCTTTCCCGATTCCTGCTCTCTCATTAAACTGTTTGGATAGGATGTCAAAACTGCTCGGCTCGTCTGCAGATTTACAGCCATGTTGGTTTAAGCACCCAAGAGCTTCACAGGTCAAAAAGTCTAATCTCTTTCCACACACTCCTGAAGAAGCTCCATTTTAACGCAAACAAAGAAACCGAAGGATGCGGACAAAATCAAGTCATAAAGGCCAGATTTTCCTGATTTAAGTGCTGACGTGACAAAAAATAGTTCTCTGTTTTGCACTTTAAATGCAATCAAGTAGGGTTTTATAAATCATAAATAAAATATTTCAGTAATGAACGATGGCATCTTTTTTTGACCAAAGTTATTGTCTCACACGAACCGAGAAAATTGTTCCTTGTTATGTCATCGGGAGCACAGCCAATCTGCCATTTCAAAATCTGTCCTTCCTGACATCACAAGGGGGAGTGACCACCCAGAATACTGACGGAACTGATTAACTGGTTGGCAGAAGTTGATCAGCGCTTCTGGCCTTTGGGTAGTTAGTTCCCTATTTGATGTCACAAAGGAATAGATTTTGATATGGCTTGTGATGGCCAACTAGTTGCGCACCGGGTGACCTTCGCAGTACGAAAATCAAAATGTTGCGAGGACCTGCTCTCTGACCCTGTGACATATCTCGGGAGAGCAGACGCGTGTGAGGATGTAGGCCGGAGGCTGCCAGATGCGAACAGGCCAACGAAAGCCTTGAGCCAGGGGCCGCGCCCTCAGCGGCTCCTCTGGAGGACTACCAGGTCCCCAGATCCCAGGGCCGGGACGAGGACGTACTGCACATACTGAAGATCGCTGCAGTAAAGGCCTGGCAGAGTATCACCGGGGAGCAAACTCTCCACAAGCTGATCTCTACAGGTCACAGATTTCAAGCTGTCATTACATTCAAAGAACACGATATGATGAGATATAATACGATACAATACACTTTCATTGTCCCCTCGGGAAAACTTGTCTTGGACTCAAGAGTGGCACGTGTTCAACTGCTCCCACAGCAATGTCAACAAATAAAAATATTAAAAAACAAACAACAATCCACATGTTAAATGAAAAACACGTGCCATGGAAACGACATGCAGTATATCGCACGTTACCCCTACTGCACAAGATCTGCTCAAAACACAAATGAGAGCAAAAGATAAGACCATAAGAACGTCATGATATGACAAACAGCGGCACGCATTATGTTCCACTGCCCCTAATGAAAAACTAGCCAGTCGAGCAGTTTTTCTGATTGAAATAGTGCCATCCACGCCCCATTGACAAAATCTCAAACTCACATCTTTTCCCCTCTTCATCTTCATCCAGATATGAGGTCAGCTAGCCTGGCTCAGCATTTTTATTCACGCCACAAACCAGAATAGGATGTCAGCTGTTTGACAGCATCTGCATTAGTTGTTTTTCCATTAATTTATTAAAGATATTCTTTTATTATGGCTCAATGACTAAAAAATGCTAAATGTAAAATGTGTGTAATAGTGGCCAATTGGCTAGTGAAAGGGCACTGGAATTATTTTTGGCTAAATGACTGCTGCCGGGCCATTGGCACGATTGACATATTACGGTGAAAATAGAGGAATGCGTACAGAGAACTACCTCATACCCACAATCCTGTATAAAAGTGGGTTATTCGTGTTTTGGTGTCTGTAGTTCAGATGTGAACGTTAAGGTCAGTGGCATAATTCATTTTTCACCAAATACTGAAAAGTTTAGGTGGTCGTCTGGTGGCTGCGACGCGGTTACAGATGGATTTTCCAGCAGCATGATGAGCACAAAGACGCGTCGAAGTCTCACAGAAATGGTAGAGTAAAAACAGTATCCATGTTCTGTAATGGCCGCCCGTCTCTGGACACAGATCTCAGTGAAATCCTGTGGTCTGCACTGGGGAGGGCAGACCAACAGTACAAACACTGGGATTTTATCGAGCTTAAAAAATCTCTCTGTGCAGGAATGGTCAAAAATCCCAGCATTCTCTAACATTATTACACATTACAGAAAAAGGATCACTGCCGCTACCATTTTCAGGTGGTTTTTACACAAAGTGGTAATCCAAGGGTGCCAATAATTTCTACAACTAGTTTTCATTGAAAAATAAAAAGATACAGATTGCATTCCCCCTTCTGCACGAAATCTAAATAAAGCCAATCCTTGCCTATGAGTACTTGATCAATATACAAGGGTTTATTAGGATTTGAGTTCCTCAGACTGGAACATTGCTTCGATGAAGCACTTGTGTCACTTTCCAGTGAATTACGATGCTCACTCTAAGTATGCAATATGACCATTGGTTTTGTATTGGGACGTCCCTTTCAAGCATTTATGATTCAAACCTATTTCTGTTTATTTTCAGAATTTTGGGACAAAAAAATGGTTTGAATGAAGGGATTATAAACAGTGTTTTGTCACTAAACAACATTTTTTTCCTCCTTACTTTTATCAAGGGCGCCAATAATTTTGAGCCTGACCGTGTGTATACACGGGTACGAGTGTTTAGAAACACACACTCCCACCCGAGTGACCTCACACCAAAAAAGGCCCTTCTGTGAGTCTGCAGACCATCACGAAGCGCCCTCCTGCACGACGCAGAGAGCGAAGAGTCAACAGCAAGCGAGCGTCTTCAATAACAGACATGGGGCCCTTTTCTCAAAGGGGCACTTCATCCATTGTTAAGAGACAGTTTGTCTTGTGTACCCTCTTCAGTCTCCCGCCATCCCTCCCGACACAGCGCTAACACTAGCGCTCCGACACAGCACCCGCGTACACCCCCTATCCCAATCCCGATCGGCCCTGCCCCCCCAACCGCAACCCTTAAACTGCTGCTATTCTAATCTACCTAGATCGGCAAAAACGCACTCAGATATTTACTGCTGATAATCGTACCCTAAATTTACTAACTAACGCAGAACAGACAGCATATTATTTACCATTTCTTTAAGGAACACTTAAATGGTGATAAAATGGCAAAGGAAAAAATAAATAATGTCGCAGTAGCTGCGCCGTACATTTCCGGCATTCCTGAGTTGCTCTTTACAGTGCATGCCCGATAAGCGGTTTCTGTAGGCTGGAGAGCGTGTGTTGCAGCCTTTGATCTCAACTAGCCCGATATTAATGCTACAGGCCAAAATATAACAATTGGAATGTAATAAGTATGGAGATCAAACAAATAAACAAACCTACCTTATTTCCCCCAATTCCCTCCCCCGTGAGTTTATGAAGATAAAATTATGCACTTACGCTTTGAAGATCATAAAATAGTATTTTAAAAAGTCTAATTTGGAAACACTGAAATATTCTGCTGTTATTAGGGCATTGTAATTTTGTCATGGCTGCAGACAGACGCAAATACAAAAACAAAATGGGCGGGGAGACCCTGCATCAAAGCACTGTAGGAGCCGGGGCTCGCGTGAGCCGGTCTCCCCTTATCGCTGCCCATTCCTTCGTCATTACGCCAGATTACTGCCTTCAGTGCGCACCAAGTATGAAAGAAATCAGCACAGCGCATGCTAATCGCTCATAAAATACAAAACAGAAAAACTGCAATTGCACAAAAATTAAAAAAAATAATAAAAATAAATCATTCAGTAGCCTGACATTAGCTCTCTAAACTTCCGCTATTCACAAAAAAATTTAAAAAGTGAAAGTCATAGTGGACGAATACCTTGTGGTAGTACGTGACAGAGATTTGTACTGGACATTTATAAGATTTGCAGCTGCGCGCTTAATCACAAAGATTTAGGAGTAGGGGATAAGGCACCGTGCCCCGTCCCCGCCCAACCCCCTCGCGCCGTCTCGCGCCCCCTTTCAACTCCGGCTCCAGGGACGCTGGCGAAAATCCCTTTAAACCACTGTCTTTCAAGCCACTGATGTGAGGTTCCAGGACTTTAGGGGTCGACTTTAAAGAGTATCTGCTTAATGGCTGCTGTCAAACTACGGTTGACGATAACTTACAAAAACAGAAACGACACACACACACACACACACACACACACACACACACACACCCTTGTACTTATGTCTTTGTGAGGACATTACATTGACTTCCATTCATTTTTCCAGTGTCTCTACAGCCTTTCCCTAATCTTAACAATAAGCAATGTATGCCTAACCCAAACCCTTATCCTAACCTTAACCTATCCCTAATGCAAACCTCACCCCTAACCTTAACTAATAAGTCACAATTGGCCTTTGTAGTTGTGAGGACCAGCCAAAATGACCTCACTTCCCAAAAATGTCCACACTCTGTAGGAAAAAAAAATTTTTTTGGTTGTCACTTTGTAGCAAGTACAAGAACACACACACACACACACACACACACACACACACACACACACACACACACACACAAAAAGTACGACAGAAACATTGACTAGAGGTGTGCCTAAATATGACCACGCTCTCCCCGAACAGAAGATTATC
This sequence comes from Gymnothorax reevesii, assembly GCA_029721435.1. Lineage (NCBI taxonomy): Eukaryota > Metazoa > Chordata > Actinopteri > Anguilliformes > Muraenidae > Gymnothorax > Gymnothorax reevesii. The sequence goes on from CM056579.1 coordinate 109,694,395, forward strand.
TTCAGTGGGATATGGGATTAAGCACCCGTTGGCTAAGTTATGCATTGACTCAGGCCTTTCAGAAATAGCAAAGGCTCCCCTTCAAAGACGGCAGAGATTCAATGCGCTGATCAACGGCAATAGAGCCGAGCCGGTATTAATAAGAGATGGAGACGCTTCCAAACGAGCAGCGCAGGCAATAATCTCCACAGAAAGGACACAAGAGAATGAAAAAGAATTCAATTTTCGGATTGGGCTGATCTGTATGTATCTGATAAAAGGGATACGACCACACACATTCCGTATAGGACACTGATATAAAAAGCCAAAAACTCTTCAGAAGAGGAAACCAATCTATGATCTATGCATTTACACCAATCCGTGGTAATACTGACAGTTGAGATATAGTAGTTAGACCTGAAAATATTCCTGAAGTCAGCAGAGAAAGGTCATTTTACTTTTACAAAAATAAGTAAATAAGCTAATAATATTGTGTGGTATAGCTCGATAATTGTGTCCATGATGAATTCTAAAAAAAAAGATTTTTCCCCAAAATGCACAGACAATCTGCTGAAGTTTTAGCCATTTCTGATAGGAGGATATTTCAACAAATATCTGATCAGACTACATGCGTAGAAAGGATCAGGTTGGTTAAGAATCTCTGTGTCCCTTCAAAGTGACAGAGAAAATTCATTAACATTCACTAGACCAATTATTTACACTTTAACCACATTCTCAAAAGTCACTTCATTTTAACAATGCATTCATCAGCATTTACACCAAGGTCAGCATGATGGACGAATACGATTCGCAGATATTTTAAAGACGTGATTCACTTTTTCTTCCCAGCCTTGAATGGACAGTATATCAGTGAGACATGTGACTTGGCTTTTGAATACCCCTGCTCACCACCGGTACATTTTCCCATGAAAGACTGAGGCCAATATTCCCAAAAAGTCCCTTTGTATGATCACTGATCCAGGGCCAGTGTCCAGGAAAACTTGACGTTATGTCATTTAAATTAGAATTGAGGAGCTGACGTTAGCTCAGCACTGCCACTTCGAGTGGCCTCGCGAATATAGCCTAGAGAATACAGGGTCTTACGACCAAGAGGAAATGCCAATACAGCAGCTGCTGTAATCAAACCTGCGGAACTTCAGGCTTATTTTAAATTCCAGTGGCAATCCCAGGGTTTCCAACAATCTGAAATATGTCCCGTTGAATCACAGAGAAAGATGTACAAAATGATACACAAGATCTAAATATTTTCCCCTTGATGTAATGATGTGGCCATAAAAACATGCCGTCCTGAGTTCAAATACTTCTCTCAAAATAAGTGCACCGTAGTTCCAGTGAAGCACTGCAACCAGCAGTTACAGTATATGCATTTAACATATTTGCAAATATGAAAACAATGGTTTTCCTGACTTTCAACCGATTTAGGGGAAGACTTCTGCGAAAAGTTAGAATTTATGGGCAAAAAATGGAAAAATATGCTCACAAATTGCATATATAAGGCTTTTTTTTGCCACGAATGAAATTTAAAGCATGACACTCCGGGATCTTTCCGGAAGGCAAAAAACATGCTTGACATGTATGCGCCGTAGCCTGAGATGCTGAAGCAACACATGCAGCGGGGTGGGGCCGGGCGATGACATCATCACAGACACAGAAGGCATAAACAGAATGTGTCACTGTGTTCTACAAAAGCCTGTGCTGTCACCTGGCAGGCAAATTAATCCCCTGATCAGATTTAAGCCCCGAGACAGCTCTGCCTGAGTCCCCCCCTTATATAAAGAAGAGAGAGAGAGAGAGAGAGAGAGAGAGAGAGTGTCAAGGAGGAACTAAGTTATTTTAATCCCATAAATAGAATGTGAGAGTGTGCGCGATCGAGAGAGATGGAGAAGGAAAATGAGAGTATTTTGGAATGAAAATTAGATTGGAAAAATAGCGCGAGAGCGAGTGAGGGAGTGATCGACTCGTTACTGGGACACGCAGGCCGACGTGCAATCCATCCAGCGCTCTAAATGGCTGGAAGTTTAATGAAAGGCGGGCAGGGACACAATTAGGACTTAGGGGCCCATCGCTGAGCAGAAGGGTGGCAGGGGCACCCCATGGATCTTGGTGCAAAAACCCCCAAAACCCCCAAAATAAGGGCTGCATGGGGGTGGGTAGGGGGTTGTACCAGAGCTCCATACCTCATCGGCAGTGCAGTGTCTGACTGTGGGGGTTGGGCTCACAGACATCCAGCCACTGTTTTGCAGAGCGAAAAAGCCTATAAAGAGGCCACAAACCCGAACAAAAAACACAATCATACTCTTGTGCATTTTGTCATTAGTCTCTGCAAACGTCAATGTAGTCAAACAGGAGTTAGGCTGTCAAACTCCAAGCCTGGAGGGCCTTAGTGTCTGTGCAGTTTTAGGGTTCCTGTCCACAAAGTAGTCAATTTTGGCCACAGAAACGTGCACAGACTATGTAGCTGATTAAAATTAATAATTCTAGTGCCATGCCAGAAACAACCAGGGGGACATTCCCCAGAAGCTTTGTAGCTAACTTACACTGTTGGAACCACTGGCTGTACGGTCGTACTATGTAAGTTGCGAATGTAAGTAGCGACTATGCTTTTGGGAACCCTATCCGAGGATAAGTGAAATATTCACACATCATTTCTGTTAGTAAATTATCTAATTTGAATTTGTCAGAAGGCCATATAAAGAAATTTGTCGGTTAGCATCCCCGCCCGCCTCAGAAAAGCCCTCCCGCCTCAGATTTTATTTTTTATTTTGAAAAAATGAGAAAATAAAAAATACTGAGTTCCCATCCATGCAGTAGACAATCTATTAGGCGTTTAGTCACTGTGCCTCTTTTGGGTTTGGCTAATTTGATTCTTAATGATAATACAAGTGCTTGTGATTAGGATTTGTTGCGCTATTTGGGTCCCAATTACATATAAAAAAAAAAAAAAAAAAACCTCCTGCCCGTCTCTGGAAATCGAAATGCGAAGGATGCTAACCAGGTAATTTTTCTATAAGGCTTAATACTTCAATGCCCAATGTGTGCGTCCTGTGAATTTTACTTGGTGGGGGGAACATTTGCATTTTCTCCATAGTCACTTCTCATACACTCTGGCAAGCGATTGTCATGCAAAGAGGGGTCCTAACAGTCCAAGTTATTTTGCTGCGAATGCAGTTCCACCAGACACACAAAGGGAAAGTAAGGAGGATAAAAAAACATTCAGTCAAATTAAGGTGGAGGTAAAAAGAAAAAAAAAAAGCGGCCGGGGAAACAGAGAATTAATTATGTTCTCAGAGGGCCGGCTTTGGGCATTTACCGGACTCCTTCAATCTGACAGTTTTACAATCGGACGGGAGTTCAGACTGCAAGGCGGACTGGAAAAAGGAGGCGGCAGACTAATTTGAAAGTCTTAGGGCCCCCGGGATGGTGCCGAAACAGATTTATACTGTCAGGAGTTAAATACCATTTCGATTCCACACCCTGACGACTTTGGCCCCCTAAAAAGAGAGGAGCGAGGTTTTTTAGTATCTCTTTTCTCAACAGCAGGACCTTAAACTCATTTCTCCCACCCTGCATCTGTCAGGCATTTAGAGTCTTTTGATTTGAAGACATTTTGAGCGGCTAAAGAGAAACGGGGAGAGACGGAGGGCAAAAAAAATGTTGATGAATTTCGCATGAGGCGGCGAAAGAGGTTTCTGCCAAGTACTCGACGATCAGAGACGGTTCCCCTCCCTCCCATGGGCCCTTCGCACGAGCCGCTTCCTACCAGCTTCATGCAGAGAGGGAGGTCGCCGAGTTCACTTTAATATCTCTTCTCCTTAAGTGCTGAAACTTTGTTTTAGGACGTCCATCTTACTTGACACGTTCCAGTATTTTGAATGGCGCATTCTGATGATGATAGTGATGGGATGCATGTGCAGGGGGATTTTGAATATAATTTTTTACATCTTTTCATAAATCAAAAATGAAAATTTAAATTATGAAAATCGATAACGTGCGCCAAGTCAGGTAAAATTTACACGCTTGTGAAGCGTTCCCTTCCTCAGTTATATGTTCCATATTTCTTGACAGATTTTGAAAAATGCCATACCACATAAAGCATTGTATTACATTCAGAGTATCTAGCCAGTGTTAGTGTGATGTATTTCTCCTCATCTCTTATATGGAGGGAATACACTCAGCATTTGCACCCTCATTAGGTCAAGGAAAGCTCATAAGTAACTATGAAAAATACCTCCAAACTTAGCACATCTATACTCCTCTCAAAATGGCAGAGGTGTGTTGCACGTAAGAATAAACAACACGGTCAATTCAGGGTTGGCAGCAAATACATTAAATACAATGTACTGACAAATCTGTACAACAGGATAGCTCCAAGTTCCGCAAACTCATTTCCTCTCTGTAACACCACTTGTCATGCTAAATTTCAGATATTGAACTCAAGTTCTCAAGTTTTCAAAAGTTAAAGTCGAAGTTACCATTGTCTTGACTGACTGTGAGTTGATGCAAAGCTTATCTTTAAGTTGAGTTAACTCACAGTTAGTTTGCTCGCATTTTTACGGCAGCAGGCGAACTTCCATTTCTAAATTTAACCAGCTTGAAATACAGGCCTATTACAGTGTGCAGGCAAATACAGAGTCGTATATCAAATATGTGCATCTGAAATGCTGCCAATCCTGTGTTCTGAATACTAATACAAAGCGGGGTAGCCCCTGGCTGGCACAGCCTGGCCCAAAGCAGCGAGCTCTTTTAGAGGAACAGAAAGAAGCGTTTAAAAAGCCGAATGGTACGGTTGCTTCCTACCCACTCCGCTTTGTCCCACGTACGCATGAGTGAAGCTGAATAGATTCCGAAACGATCCATCACAGAGAACTCTACAGAACAATCATTCTACAGCAGTAAACCCATCAAACAGTGTTAAATTGATAAAAAACAACCCTAAATGGGCTATCTCCTGCTACTCAATCAGCCTCTCCATCCTTACTGCCTGTCTCGCTCCCTTAAATACGAGAACCCTCTCTCTCTATCCAGCACCTCATGCTATCAAAAGAGCTTTGAGTGCTTGTGTAATGAATTAAACTTTACTACTCTCATTTCGTGAGCAAACTCTCATTTACCTGCATTTCCTCCATTCTGTGTTAGTTAGTTTCCAATCACTTTAACTCTCTCTCCACCACACTAGTTTCAGACCAGCCTCTGTTATTCCATAAAATGTGTGAGTACATTGTAGTCAACATTGGAGGTGTGGCGCAAAAAAACCTAGCGAATATTTGATGACATCATTGTGCTTTTGTTTCAGTCTAATGGTGCTCCATACTTTTCGATGAAATCACTTTTACAAAGTATATTTGAGGAATTATTCATCCATGAGTAAATCATTTTGGATTCAAGCGCCTGCCAATTTAATTGAAGCACGTAAATAAAACTCCTTTTTGGGTTTGTTTGCATTTTCCACAAGGTACCAACTTTTTCGTAACTGAGGTTGTGAATCAGCCAACTATAATGCGCAGTCTAAACTGATGTGCGTACACTCAAAGTAAAATAAAAACTCCTGAAGGTCAATGTGTGGGTGTGAGTTTCTATTTCTTTTTGAGAAACAACAGTCTGTCCCGACTGCACATTTTTGCTTCATATTGAGATCCACCTACTTCACAAGATTTCACATGATGTACATTACTCTTATGAATGCGTTATTCAGTTCAAGTTTACAACATGCTTGAAGCTCTATGAATCGACATTTCATAAAATTGCTTTTACTCCAGGCATATTGACTGCAGGAACATCCAAGCTGACACATGGCCAATAGAAATGCAAAACAGTTGGGCCGAATAGGCGCAGCACATTGCGCAAGTTTAGAAATATTGCTGGATCGCATAACTCCTCCTCTTCTTTTGACGCTAATGTCAGTTGGTTGTTTCAATATGGCAGCGACCATGTATGGTGAACCCGAGCCTTGTAGAATAAAATAGTTAATTTTCACCACATAAAGCAACTTCATTTATATTTAGTTATTTATTAATTAATTATTATAATTTTTTATTTGGAAGGGCAATGACTGCTGTATCCATTACACGTAGTTAGCCGACAATTAAGTGATATCATGGGCTAACTAGATACGTGTAAATTAGTTTACGACGCTAAGCAAGTGAGTTCTATCGCACTGCACCAAGCTTAAAATAGCAACTTTTTGGGAGGGGATGTGGACACAGTTAACAGCAATCATGGGTAAATACAGGTGAAGTTCTGCTCCAAAATCAGACTGTATAGTGAACTGCAAGTTTTTAACATTACTTTTTTAGTCCTCGTGGGAAAATATTTGACTTTAAGCTCAATGTCTGGACTGGGGGAAAATGACCCCCCCCAGGCTTTATTTGCATATTGGACTCACATAATGTTTCAGATCAATGGTGTCTTGACTTTACCTCCCAATAACCTTGGCCCCATTTTGGACTTTGCTTAAGTTCATCTTAAGAGCATATCTAAAGAAAGTGTTCGGGAAAGTCAGGTAACCAAAAGAGCAGCCATAATTTAAGAGCCTTGTAAACACTGTCTAATCTTAAGATTCAATGTTATCAGAAAACCTAAGCCTGGTTAGATGCTTTCTAGTGTTTTCACTACCTTGCTTCAAGTAGAATGACAAAAGCATGGCCAAATTCTTCAGTCTTGTTTACGTTTGATCCACGGTGAAAACCATTACAGGCTGCCTGGCCTGAGAACTGCATACACAAAAGACAAACGTTATTCTTTGAAATGGCAAAATTTAAATATAAATAAATAAATACTGGAGATAAATTGAATAATACTCTGGAAAGCACAATTGAGTTATAAAGGTATGTGATGCTTCTCCGAGTCTTAAAAAGTATCCATGAAAGCGCTGGTAGACAGGCCTACAAGTTCAAGATGTCAGTGAAAAACAAAACTGAAATAAGCACTGTGACTTCACAATCAAAAGGCGGTCTGTGCAAGGGGGGGGAACGAATTACCAATCTTATCCAGTGTCTGGGTGCTGTCAATCATCGGAGCGGCGGTGATTTAAGAAGGGCCGCCCTGAGAGGGGGGGTGTTAAAAGGCTTATGGTGTCAAACACAATCTTTTCCTAGACAGGAGCTCTCAGCACCTCGAGACCTCCTGCCTTCCGACAATACCTCTGCTCCCATCCGAAAACCAACCCTGGCATGGGAGCGTTCCGCTGGGACCGACCGCCGGCCCGCCACGCCTCTGCAGTTCGGGATAACCTGAGCGGCTCCGGTTTCACAAAGACGGGGGGTTAAGGCCGAGCTCTCGCTCGTAATAGAGACATGCCTTCTCTCTCGCCGCGACAGGGCCCGCCTGTGACCTTGGGTCTGTCCTGGGGCGGTACGAGAGTAGCAACAGGGGTATCTGGTCAGGCACAATGTCACTACTGCTGGTAGTCGTGGGTATTCAGTATTCGTTTACAGAGACGTGTTCGTTAATTTGACAGGGACGGAGGTTATCTGATCCTCTTTCAACTCTGATCGAGGAAATTAAACTTATATTGCCGTGGGGAACTAAAGCAGAGACACAGATGAATGTCTTTTCCAGGATACTGCTAAATGCTAAGCTAGCGCATTTCACCATAATTGGAGGGAGCAACGGTTTTATATGCTCACTTGAAGCATTGGATTGTTCTGTAACCACAATTTTTTAACATGTCAAATCATTAACATTTGACAGATAAGCCACTTTGCCACTTTCATTATTTTATTTTTTTTTAAATTGCGGTCACAATGGTACTTACGGATCTGTCTCATGCTTTATTCTGACTTACAACCAACTTAAGGGAAAACTTAAAGGAGCTGTGTCACGATGACTGCGAATGCTAAGAACGTACATCCTAACAAAGTGAATCTGCTTGACTTCAAGTCATAATCTGATTCCATCCTGGCCAATCTGCCTTCGTTTTGCATTGTATTCATATACTACATACTAGGGAGCTCTCCAAGGAAGCTCGAGGATTCAAAGGAAAATTTTGAGCTTTAGCCAAGGGATACGGAGAATGTAAGCCGGTCTCCATCGCCAATAATCATAGAAGAGAAAAATATACCTCCTAGATTTTGACTTGCAGTTGAGCTGATTTACTTTGTTCGAAGTTGTGAGCATGCACAGTAATCGGGACACGGCTCCTTTAAGTAAAAAAAAAGAGTTTAAGGGACTAAGATTTCAAAAATGGCGGCAACCTCTAGAGGCAAAACATGACATCATACTGTATATCCCTGAAATAACATGTCTGAATGTAAATGCTTCGGCAGCCATTTTCTGGCGAGGGTCCATGAAGGCCTGAGATGACAGGCAGAGGGGACTTCATTTATCTCAGTCTGGTTGTGTCTGTGTTGCGCTCGAAGTCAAACCCCCCAGACCCTGCAAGATAAATACGAAATGGAACTCGCTGCGAATTCACATTATAGTCAAAGCTGATTGAAAATGACAGCCCAACGGAAACAAACACCTCAGCCACAACCAAGCCAACCTGGACTGACAGGGAAGCCATTTGTACAGCGGGCCGAACTTACAGGCACCACGGCAGCTATAATGCAGGCTAAAAGAAAAACTAGGCAACTTGGCAACCAAGCACATGTATCCCCCGAAGGCTCCCCAGTTGGGCCCAGATGCTCCCAGAGTACCCAAAAATCAATAAGTGTCATGAAGTTACCATAATACATGTCCCTGCAAAATTTGAAAAGAATCGGTGCACTTATGTGGGCTGTAGAGCTTTCACAAGAAAATCTCTGCAGACGCGGCGGACGCGTGACAAGGCCAAATCCATAGTATCCTCTGACCTTCGTTCGGGGCGTACAATTAAAATGGCCAGGATCGAAATAAATGAATGCAATTACACAAAAATAGTTCATTTACATATGAGTCCTGTAACTCCAAAATGTCAAAATTTAGCTTGAGTGCCAACAATATGCACTCCCAAAGGCTGACCCCAGAATCAGTTGTGACGGATTTTTCCACAGCATACTCATTATCAGTTTGGGGTCAAATCAGCCCAAGTTAAATTCTTTAGCAAGACTGTCTTGAAAGTCTGACATGTAAGTGGCGGGCTGCCAATTATTGTACCTCTACAAACACAAACACAGTTTACTGGCAAAACTGCCACAGCGTGGCTGAGGACTATCATATTTACTGGGATACTGACCTCAGCAAACGCCCTGCGCCCCAAAGATAACAATCCGAATGCTAGACGTTTTATTTTGAGCAGGGATGACATCGGGTCGAGGGGGAGGGCATGACCTCCCAAGAAGCTATCCTGAGTGGAGGGTCAGAGGTCAATACGCCAGTCCCAGGCCACGGCAGCTATATCAATTGCCCTAAACCTCCAAGCCCTGAGCCACGATCTCAAAGCCACTGTGTAAACAATACACAAGTATTTACACATTGACCAAGTTGGCACTTCAGCTGTCTACCGCATCTTACTAGAGTTGAAGTTAACTAATAATTACAAACTTTAAGTACTCACACACCCAAATCGGCTGAATGGAGGAGGAATTAGAGCACATTTTCTGTTTCTCTCTCTGGCCTTTTTTATTCTGAGCACAAAAAATAATGGGACAATTGGGTGCTCAGTTATTTCAACAAACGTGTCACTAGTGACTCCAAATAAATGGCAAATACAAATGCCAACCTTAGACATAAAAAATCTTTAATTGAATTAGCAAGACATAATGTGGAACACATCTTGAAAAACAGACGACCGGTGGGAAAACGCAAAATATTGTGGACCCGCGATAAATCCTCGCTCGGCTTGCCATACGCGGCGGCCAATGAGAAAACGGAAAAAGCAAAGCTGAGTCAAAACGACCCCGAGCTGCACCAAACCTGTCAAAAAACTGGCAAGAACCGCTGAAGCGGGAATAACGTTAAACACCTGACAGACACAGCTCCGCCTGAACAGCTAGCAATTCTAATAAACAAATTTAAAACGTCACGGTTCTTATTTATTTCTTCCAGCACATCCTATAAGAACTCTTCACCTCAGCCAGTTAACTACACCGCGGTAATTTACGGATCCAGGGGTGAAATGGCTCTTTGCAGGTGGGAACGGATAATGCTTCCCACATTTTCTCCACTATCTGAAGACGCTGGCCTCGTTCCAATTTGCCCATTTTTCGGCCTACCTACATATTTAATTTGCAAACAGCTTCATCTCATTGGTTTTGATAAGGAAAAAAAAGCGAGATAAGTGACAAAAAAAGTTGCATGGTCTGAGACATGGAATTCAGCAAAATGGCATTTTCCTGCCCCTTCGAGCGTCAGTTTGAAGTGACGTCAGACACAGACAGTAACAGGCATGGCAGATGCACAACAGATGGGGACAGGCAGATTCACAGGTCAATCATTTGCAGTCAGGAAAAAAGTACATCCTCAAAGGATGTATTTAGCAGTCCTTGCTCATGTTGCCTTGGTATGAACGCTGATTCTTTTTTGCTAACTCATTAACCAGATTGAAGTTTTCTTAATGATGATGGACCTTGATGAATTTTCGGGTTTAGCGCACGTAAGAAATCAATGGAGAGAAATATTGTGATGCCTGGGATGTTTCAATTCACTGCAAGACTTTTCAAGCGCAAAAAATAAGTTGTGGCAGTCGTGCTCAGGAAAGTGTACCATTTTTGAAGACAAAACAACCTTTAAGCCTCTGTTTCCAAGTCTCAACAGGACTTGTTTTCTGATTTAGGTTCACAAAGGGGCTTTGATGTATATTATGATATGAGCAGCTGCAAAGGCTGTTAGGACATAAACCCCATTCTATCGCACTCTGAGTTCTATCTGGATTAAACTTTGCTTCAGTCATATAATGAATTAAATGCCAGGACAGAGGCAAATACTGCACACAAAAAGGATAAATTTGTCACCCAGAATGTTCCTTAGTTAATTTGTCGTACTATATTCATCCAAAAGAAGTTCAAGTAAGTAAAAAAAGTTTTGAATCTCATTGATCATCTCTGGGGTGACTCTGGGGCATCCAGCAGTGTGCCAGCTCTCCGCTCAGTCACAGTTAGCAGTTAGCAGCTCCACAGCTAGCACACCTTCACGCAAAGAAGTTTTCCATTTTCCATCTAATTATAAGAAATTAGCTGATATGTGCCATGTGCTATGCTACAGAGGCTAGCAAGGCTAGGCTTATCACCGAGGACCATTAGTGACTTTGATGAATTGCGCAGACGCGTGGCCAGTTCATAGCAGCATCTTTCCAAAACGACAAATCATGGAAAGCTTTAATTCTGGAATGAGCCAGTATTTAGCAGTTTCCATATGTCAATACTGCCTCCAAATGAGATACAAACGAGACCACAGGGATGTATTAAAGGGAAAAGAGGCGCCAGGATGCGTGTCTGATGCATGAATTAGGCTGGACTGACACCAGAAGCATCGCGCGACACGTTCCCTGGTCGAAGTATGCCACTCACAGCCTCTCACCAGCATAATACATTATACTCGACACTGACTTTTCAAGCTAATGATTTCTCAAAGTTCTCAAAATAATGTCCTCTTATGTGGTTTTCCATGCTATACTGGACATAAATAATTTACAAATTACTGGTGTCATTTCTAATTTTAATTCAACAAACCATCCATACATCCATTATCTATACTACTTTCATCTCACTAGGCTCAGGCGGAGCTGAAGTCTATCCCAGCTGACTATGGGCAGATGACAGAAACACACCCTGGACAGCGCGCCAAACCATCTCAGGTCGCCCACACCATTCACTCTCGCACCTATACCTACGGGTAATTTAGAGTCCCTAATTAGCCTGACGTGTGTCGGACTGTAAGAGGAAACCTGAGAACCCGGAGGAAACCCACGCAGAAACAGACAGCACGTGCAAACTCCACACAGAGAGGCCCAAGGCTGGATTCAAACCTACATCCTTCATGCAGTGAGGTGGCAGTGCTACCTACTGGGCAGTGCTGCCCAATTTAACGCACCATCCCAAATATTTCTGATTTGGATTTGTAGAACATCTTTCAATCATATTCTTACATTGCAAGATCAAATTAAAATAAATTAATCCACCTTCATGCAAAATTTCCTTTGCTTTTGAAATGTTATGTGCAAAGATCTCCCCTAATCTGGTAAAATCTAGTAACTTACGTTTTGGTGGAAATTGAGTTAGACCCATTTTTGCAGTTACTAGGTTACTAAGCACCAAATAAAGTTCCTACAGTCGTCATTGAGAATACCCATTCTCTTTTTTTTTTGTTTACAGCGAGTTTATCCTGAAGGACTTAGGATGTTTTCAGTTTTTTCAGTTTTATGAAAAAGTGAGTTACTAGGTTTTACCAGATTAGGGGAGAGATGATTCCAAACATTTCCAGGAATTAAATCACAGTTTATGCTTACCAGAGCAGCATACTACAGAGTAACGCTACACACATGAATATGATGAGTGGATAGTTTGCCCAAGCTTTTCTAAACAAGGGATAGCTCGACCGCAGTGTGATTTCTTTGACTTTCAGTAGAATGCCACAGCTGCTATTTTAATCAGACCAGTTCAGTAAAATCCTCAGCAGTGGTACTGAGCAAGACCGTGAAGCTGGTTTGCTCCAAGCCCTAAAATAACACATAACATAAACTTCCCAAGGTGGCCCCAAATCTGTATCAGCTGGTCATCATGGAGAGCCACGCTATCTCATAAATTCACCTGGCATGTCAGAGAAAAATAAATAAAAATCCACTTCAGACGAATGCATGCTGCCTCATCGTTCGTTTAAGGAGGAAGTCTTTGTTTTTAAATAAAGAAGATTAAGAAAGCTAAGAATTATGGGTATGAAATACTTTAGGAGACCCCTCATCACCAACCAGAATTTGTGTGTAGATCTCATACAGTTAGCATGACAGCGCCATTTTGTGATCAGCCTGTGTGGCTCTTTTCCACGTTTTAGTGTTTCGACAGAATTCCACCCAGCAGCCCTTTCTCCTACCAACCAGATGCCCATAATTGCACTAACTTAGCTTTCCGGTTATTATTTCTTTCAGACCGAGAGCTCAGTTGCCAAGACTGGCTGGTAGCACCGTCGCCTCACAGTGAGAAGATTATGAGTCTAGATCTGGCTCAGGCAATTTCTGCGCAGAGTTTGCCCTCCCCGTGGATTTCTACCAGATTCTGTTTACATAGGTACTCCAGTCTCCTCCCACGGTCCACAGACTCTCATGCTAGGCCAATTGGAGGCTCTAACTGTCCATAGGGATGATTGTATGCCCCATGATGGAGTGGCAAACTGTCCAAGGTGCGTTCTAGCCTCTTTGACACTGGATGCTGGGCTGGACTCCAGCCCCGTCTCGCCATGCCCCAAAACCCCGACCATAGAATGGAAGAAATGAATGGAACAGGAAGATAAGTGAACACCAAGTCTCACCGCGCTATGCTGCCGAGCCTCTAAAGTCATCCACATAGTATATTTCTTACTAAGTAAGTGAAAATCAATGCCGGACAGCTATTTTGTAAACTACAGTGCATATACGCTATTCTTTCCATGGCTGACCAGTCAAGATCTTATCTAAGCACAGTCACTAACTTTAAAGTTGTTTTCTTTATTTATTTTTTTTTTTAAGTACAGGCCGGTAAAATGGTCATTGTTTTTACGTGACACACTGGACTATCAATCTCAGCAGCAGACCGCGGAGAAGACTCGTCGTCCGCTTTCGCAGGCCGGGAGGTCAGAGCGATAAATCACACGTCTCCGCACCTCTCTTCCACGGTCCTTCGCTTTTCACACGTGGCGTTCCCTGGATGCGACCAGCAGCGGAGACTGGAGTTAGGGTTAGGCTGATGAGTTTAGCACTTCCTCGCACCTCTGGCCTGTAATTAATGCGCGCTTAAGCTCGGCTCTTTACAGAGTAGGTGACGCAGCACTAATTTGCCGATAGCTGCCCAGCCTCGGGGCGGAATTTTTTTTTTTTGATGTAAATCCTGTGTCATTGTTTTGTGGTAACTATTAATCATCAAACTGCAAAACGTGAGGAGAACCCAAGCTCCGGTAATCCCCGCAGTTTTTCCCTCGGAGTTTTCTCTGCGAGACGACCATAAGTCACTCAGGCGGCAATGATTCGTCCCAAACAACCCAAAAACTTTCCATGATCATTTGCGCTGTGGAGTCAGGGAGAGTTTTTCCTGAGCGTGACAGCGGTAATTTTTTGGTTGAGTTCAACAAAGGCCATGAAATCTCAGCTCCAGAAAGGAGTAAACTGTCTTAACTGCAGGCTCCCTGTGCTGTTATTCTTGGCAAAGCCAGCGCCCTGGCAATGGAAGCCAGCGATGGTATTTTCTTTAAAACATTTTCAATCTTCCTATATATTTTTTCCATGCATGTTTTTTTTCTTTTCTTTTCTGGCGCATTATATGTTCATCATTTAGAATCTTCAGTCAAGTTCAAGCGTTACAGTTAAATTTCTACAGAACTGATCTCCAACACCCCCGTCGTTTCCCTGAGCCAGGAGTTGTGGTCATTGGCTAGTGATTCCTAATCATAAAAATATGTATTTTACAATACATATTTTACCAAAATGCTTACAATCAAGATATAGAGAGCAAGAGTAAGCCGTAAAATAACAGTCCAGAGTGGGGACAATAATCAGTAAGGAGTGTCCTTTTTCTACAAGGGGGCACAGGGTTCTACGAGGACATAATCAAATTGCAGGGCTCGATTACGACCTGCTCATTTTCCAAAGTATGGCCACCTCACACAGTGCGCCACACATAGCCAACACCGTTACAACAAATGAGATAATTCAAGTGCCATTTGTGGTAATTAGTATTCGCAGGCGAACAGTCTCTGTAAATAAGCAGGTACACATCTCCAATCTCATCCGCAGCCCAGGGGTGGTCCTTCCAGAGGCGACGCTCTTCCTGTTCTTTCAGAGCAGTGACTGTTCCCATCACAACAGCCGATGATTCAGTTTTATCAGCGGAACAAATGGAAGAGCAAAACCTCACATAGAATTTGAAATTGCTGAAAAACATAATAATCAAAAAACACAGAAGCGCCCATTCTCTGTGCTAACCAATGTCAGGTCTCTGGTGACTTATAGGGTGAAGAAGAGCTGTGTTTTTCACCACATCAAGAAACCGTCAGGGGGTCGGGGCGGGGGGAATTGTCCTTGCCAATCTGTTGTGTCGGCCAGTCTTCCTGTTGTTTGTTTTGTACTAACCGCAAGTCCCGTTTCGGCAATTTTTCGAGTCCCAAAGGACATCCCCCCTCCTTCAACAGTATAAAAAGGCTGCATGACAATGTGACTACAGGCTGTGCGGAAATGTAAATGTTATACATGGTGCTCCATCAAACTTGCAACTGGCCGGAACATTCCAACTACCTCATCTGATTCCACAGGTCTGTTACATCTCAAACCAGGGTCGAGGCAGAGGGCATAAACGGGGGAGGGAGAGAAAGAAACTACCAAGAAAAAGAGAGTGGGAGAGCGTGTCCTCATCAGTGTGTGTGTGTTTGTGTGTGAGTGTGTGTGTGTGTGTGTGTGAGCATCACTGTGTTTTTATATGACTCTCAGACAAAGAAGGTGGCGAGAAAGAGGGATATTTTTAATGTTTTTCCGAGAGGATGACGGAAAGAGCCAGGGAGTGTGCGTACGTGTGAGAGACAAAGATGAATAGAAGGGAGAAATGAGTGTGTGTGTGTGCGAGCGCGCGTGTGTGCGTGTGTGTGTGTGTGTGTGTGTGTGTGTGAGAGAGAGTGAGAAGGAGAGAGAGAGAATGACAGAGGGCCAGGCTGAGCCCTGGCAGACTACATTCTGAGTTCTTATTGTTAATCCACTTTAATAGTTAATTACAGTGATGTGAGCGGCCATTCATTTTCCCAGACAGAGCGATTCAGTCTCGCTGGCAGTTTCGCTCTCTCTCGAAACTTCTCTCTGGCTCACTCATTCGCTACTTCACTTCCCGTGCTTTCTAATTGGTTAATTTCATAACCCCCGTTCAAGTCGACTCAATGAAAGGCCTTAAAATACTCAGAGTGAGGCCTCAGTCTCGGGGCCCGGGGCTCCAATACCGGGCGTCAATTTCTGCGACTGCATACCGCCGCTCTTTGTGTGGAGTGCGCACAGCGAGCGAGGTCCCTTACGGCTTCGGGACGCTTGTAACAGTCTCTCTCTCTGGGGCTCATGAAGGAATTTGGGAGCGCAGTGGCCCCCAGGGGCACTGAGCAAGAATACAAGGGTTCTCCACCCTTCGACAGAGGTCAGCTAATAGACAGCAACAGGCCCATTAGTTATTCCTACAGCGTAAGTGACACTATCTACTGAAAAGGGGGAGCAGACTCTAGCCTGTTAGACACAGACACACCGCTGCACGTGATGTGTAGCCTAACCTTGAGCTCAAGACAGACTGTAGAATCATCTCAAGAATAGGGTCCATTTTGTTTCCATTGCAAGAAAACCCAGCCATTGCCCTCAATGGGAACTGTAGGATTTTTTCTTGTTCTTTTCTCATAAGGGAAACAATTTTGGGGGAAAGAACAAACCAGCTAGCTATAGTTACCAAGCATGAGAGGGGAAAATATTTGGACATGAGAAAAGAGAAAACGAAAAAAAAAAAAACTATTTCACTCATGAGACTGGGCGCAATATGGAGATGGAAACAAAATGGCTCCTTAACCAGACCTTGTGGAACCCTCATGTCGCAACTCTAAAGAGGAACTCGAGCTTAATCAGCAGCATTGCTTGGTCTCCCAGGAGGCCCGACACTGGGGCCAAGTCGGAAGCGCCTCTGGAAAGTGCACAGCTCCAGAATATTAACAGAAAATACATAATCCACCCTTCAGCAAAAAAAAAAAGGAGATACAATGCCCATTTATGTTTAAATTGAAAACTGGAGCCAGAGAGCCTATCGTGACACCTTACGCTTTCTGAGGCTGCATTGGCGTGCTGTCGGCTCAATAATAGCACTTAAACGCATGCCATACAAATTGGTGCAGTCAGACAGTCATATGGCGTGTCTACATCAGTTTTTAACAACATAAAGATACATGTCAGTGCCACAGAATGGGCTCTATTTGAGAGCATATCGCACGTCACCATCAGTGCCTCAGACTAAATGGAATTTTCCTCTAATAATGCGGCCAGCACTCAAACACTGTTTACAGTCTCCACATCGGTAAAGACAGAGTGCGGCACAGCTCGTAGCTGACACAGTCGGTCTTGTAAAAGAAAAAAAAAAGTAAACCATAAAACCCAGTAGATAAAATCAGAGGAACTTCTAAAAATTAACACTGCAAAGCACCTCTGCAGTTTTTATTCTTTTTAACTCTTGCTTTTTTCTCCATTTTGTTGTTTTTCTGTGGCAGTTGTTGCCGTGCAGTTTGGACTCTGTGGGTGAAATTCCATCCTTTGTTCGTAAAATTGAGCACTCTCAAACCAGCCAGCTGATAGATGCAAAGTATAAACATATTCCCATTAAGTCCTGGCTCCCGACGAGCGTTCACCTCAAAGGGAGCGGCGTTATCTGCACAACGCCATGCTGTGCATTCGAAAGATACTGCGCCAGACCTCTGCAGAGTCCAGCTCCATGCAGACACCCGAGCCACGCTTAATCTTAAGGCAGTTGCTACGGGTACGGCAGTTTTTCAATGCATTTCAATGCGGAGAGGTACGGCAGCCCCATTTCAAACCCTGCCCTAACCTAACCCAACCCTAACCTAACCCCAACCCCTAATCAGAATCCCAAATCCTTATCCTAATCCCTTGAAATTGACTGCCGTACTAATAAGTCTCTAGACACAGCGTAATCTTAATGACGAATATTTCACAAAGAGAGAAAATGACAGGACGAACATTCGCATCCAGGACAAGGTTGTTTCTCCACAGCGAATTCAGTTCAATAAACATTTTCTTTGTTTTTTGTTCTCAAATATACATGTTCTTCTTTGCATTTCTGTTTTTGATCTCGGCTGGCCATTCGTACAAAACTTTTAATTAATACCACGCGCAACAATGCTACACGCATCGGAGGCTAATTACGCGCAGGAGGCAGAGAGCACGGCTTCCCTGAGAAGCGAGGGTGCCTCATCAGCCAACCAAATGATAAATACACGTATAAACATTGGCAGCAGCACTCACACCATGAAAAGACTGAAACCAAGGAGGAGTTTTTTCTTGCTTGTAAAGTACATACTCAAGCAAGCTAAGTGTTTGGGTCTTGTTAACCTGCCAGAAGTGCACTTATTTGTTAGGACTCAGATTTTAGTATACCGGGGACATTGTTTATTGATAGGATTTCCTTATATCTATGCTGCTTGAGAATTTTTTGTGGGAACTGATCATTATGATACTATCTGGATTGTGACTTGGTAGGATTTGGTCAATAGTATGCAGGTAGTAAATAAGTATTGTCTTTTTTTTTGTCTGTTGTGTCTGGTTGACTACCGTAGCTGTTTGGCAGACGTTATGGAACTCAGATTTAAAAATACACAGATGTGCCCTCTGTAAAGGTTATCACTGCATGCTTTTAAAACTTCGTGAGATCATCAGGTTGTGTTGGCCAGCCCTACAAACGAAGTCTTTAAAAACTTAAAATACAGGCCAGACCATTTCCACCTTCAGCGAAAGGACTGCTCATGTTTCATGCAAAAAAAAAAACAATAAAGCATATACTGGCAGTGAATCAGTGATTTTAAAAGAAAGTCACTGTGCGCTGTGTTGATAAAAGGACGGTACCCGGAGGAACAGTCTTCTCAAACGCACCAATCAAAGCACATACACTGGGCTTCATAATTCATTGGCTACTGACACATTTCAATTCTGCTTCTGTAGCCAAGCGCTTAAGAGTTTGAAAGGATACAATGATGACAATGAGGTTGAAGTGCAGACGGTCAGCTTTCATCCATATCGGAAAAACCATTCGGAAGTTTAATTTAATTCATGACCGCGCCATGTCCTCCCCATTTTTGGGCACATAAAAATTTTGAACTCTTCAACATAATATAAAATCATCATTTTTAATATTTGGTGCCATACCCTTTTCATGCTATGAGTGCTTAAAGTCTGAGACACGTAAACATCATCAAACACTGGGCATTTCCCTCGGCGATGCTCCGCTAGGGTTGTGCTGCAGCCATCGTCAGATCTTGCTCATTTCCAGGACTTTAGCCTACAGTCTCCTCTCGCACGTGTACATAAAACGCTTGTACAAATATTCAGAGCCAGCAATCTACTCAGCCAGCAGAACCACAATAACAAAAAAAGTCTTGCTGTCCAATGAATTATGATGCTCACTGCAGATTAAAAATAACACAAATTCAGATACCAAAGTCATCAGAAACATTCTTTTTTTCCTCGGGTTTTGTTTCTTTTTTAGTAAGCAAGAGGATTTTTTTTCCAAGCAGCCATATTTCAGAATTATCCCCTACATCTCATTAGCCATTAGCAGACAGCCCTGTTGGCCATAAGCGCTAGTCGCCCCCTCCCATTTTTTCATTTATATACCAGTCACACAATCCTCCCCCTCCCCAAAAACCACCACTTCTACTTCCCTTTTTCTTTCATTATCTCCTTTCATTCCTTTCCTCTTTTTTTTTTTTTTTTTGCTTATTAAAACTGCTTCTGGGACATGGCCACAGTCCCCAGCATAAATCCGGAGGATTAAATTACTTCAAAAAAGTGAAAAAACGTGGGCTGGATGAAAAGAGAGTGAGGGGCTCCCATAGAAATGCTAAGGAAGTGAAGCGCTTTTTTCCCTGTTGAAAGGTGGGGGGCGGGGGGGCGGGTAGGAAGTTCCCAGCTTCGCCACTTCATTAATTCACACTATTTAATGACAGTGTAAGTACTGTTTGTGTGTGTGTGTGTGTGTGTGTGTGTGTGCGTGTGTGCGTGTGCCTGTGCGTGTGCGGACGTGCATATATGTGTGTTTGTGCGAGCATGTTCAACGGAGTTCCGAATTTCACCATCGCAGCGTCCTCGGCCTGCATTTATGCCGGACCATTGAAAACAACAGTCCCGTCAGTAACTGACAACCCCCTGGGCGGAGGAACACTGGCCTCCGGGGTCCCGGCCGCAAACAGAGCCACAGGGGCCCTGGACCCCACCTTTCAGGGGCTCAGCCCCGTATTTGTCATTCCCCAGGGCCCCTGAATGGTGAGGGGGGGGGGTTCAGTGATCACCTTCAGTGCCCAGGGTTTAGTCAGGATACAGGCTTTTTCGGGGAGGGGGGGTTGGGGTGCATGAGAGATGAAGGGCTTGGGGGAGGGCAGTGTTCCCATATTGGGGTCATCGTGTTTCTTACGCAGGCCCATGCATGTGAACGCAACTACGCAGACACAAAAACAGACATAAACTCGCAATCACTCAAACAGGAACCACACAACAATCTGCAGACCTGCACATCGGCTAAGCTGCAGGAGTTTCGTTTTTTTTCTACTTTATTATTGATATATAAACACTTCCAAAATGAAAAACAATCCACGTATGCACCAAGTTAATGGAGGTTTGTCTGTTGTGGCTGAAACAGGAGACGCAGCAAACTCCGCGCAAACACAAGGATCTCGATGGCTCTCTTAAAGGATGCACAGCGACATCTGTTTTGCAAGCGCCCGCCATCAGTTGTAATCTGCGCCCAAAGGACGGCTTGAGGTCTGAGCTGCATATTACGGCCAAGCTTACACTAAAAAACCCACGTACAAAACAAAAAAAGAAACATAAGCCATAACCGGCCTCCGTTAGATCCTCTTGAGAGAAATCCGTCATTAAAGTCTGAATTAGCAATTACCGCCTGAAAGAATGTGCCCTGGAATTACTTCCAATACCAGTGACATACACTTACTGCCTCTGTGATAGTTTACAGCAGGAACAGACTCAGACGCCTCTCAAATAATAGTCTGCCTCTACCCCCCCAACTCACACGCTAATACGCTAATCCATTTACGCATTAGGCAAGGTGGTCTGTGATCAGAATTAGCAGAGTAAACAATACCGTGTTTCAGAAGCAGGGAACTCGGCCGTTTTTATTTGTCAGACGACCGCGGAAGCACGCAGTGCCAAGAAATGCGATGCGATGTCTACCTTGGGTGTGGTGGAGGTTTCGGTCACTTTTGAATTAAAAAAAGGCGGTGTTAAGATTCCTCTGTAATTACTGATACACTCGAACAGGGTGATAATACAGGGGACCACCAGGGCAGGATCAGCCCTGATTTATCACAGCTGTCTCTCAAAGCCAGGAAATCCGCTCATTCCGCCGATCAGTCACACACTGCTTTTGTCATTTTCCCAGCAGGACCCGGCCAAATCCTAAACTACACTCTGCCCCATTCAGAGCTCAGCTAATGGCAAATCGACAACCAGGCTCAGAAGAAAACTAATTCTGCTGCCTGCTAATTCTTCTGCCAGCCTGATAATTCCACAACCAGGATGTGCTAAATCTCCAGCCAGGACACGCTACATCAACACAAACAGCTTACTCAGTCCAAGCAGGCAGGGTATGCTAAATGTACAGCGTGTGCCTAATAAATCTACAGCCAGAGCTCGCTAAGATAGTCAGGCCAAGCTAAACTTGAAGCAGAAGTCTGCTAAATGTACAGCAAGACTCGACTATATTTGTAGCTAAGACAACTAAATGCACAGGGAGGGTTTGCCAAGTTTGCTAAATCTACAGTGAGGACCAGCTAAATGTGTAGCAGGAGTGTTAAATGGACAGTGAGAGTCGGCCACATCTACAGGATAAGTGCGTAAAATGTACCTATGGAGTCGACCAAATGTGCAATCAGAGTCTGATGAATGTAAACCTATAGAGTCTGCTGAGCCTACTGCTAGACTCTACACAATGTACAGTAAGACTGAACTAAACTTGTAGCAAAGACAACTAAATGCACAGTGCGGGCCTGCTAAATTTGCCACAGTAAATTTACCGTTCGGACCAGTTAAACGTACAACAAGAGTCTGATAAATGGGCATTCCAGGGGTCAGAACGAAAAAAAATCCTACCACAATTTACTTTCACTCATCAACTCAACCAGCTGATTTCCACGACATGTCCAACCTCTGGTCCGAAGGGCTGTTTTATTTAGCAAATACAGGTGGTTGGAACTAAAAACTGGGGAGGACTTTTACTCTCTGAACCTGGATTGTCCACCATGGATTAAATGGACAGCAAGAGTTGGCTACATACATGGGACAAGCCTGTGAAATGTACTGAGAGAGTTGAACAAACCTGCAGCTAGAGTCTGCTTTATATAAAAGTAGAGTCTGCTAAACCTACTGCTAGACTCTGCGTAATGCACAGTGAAAGTAGATATTGTGCCGGTGCAGGTCTGCAATGCGTAAGGACAGGTCTGGTTTGAATGTGTCTGCACACTAAAGACGAGGGATGGCAGGTCATCATTAGCAATGAAAAATGACAGTATAATACCTACTCGAAGTGGCAAATTCCTTCAGCTATCAAGAACATTCCTTCCGGATCGCTTACTGAGAGCGATTTAATTACCAATTACGCATCATGAGAAAGAAAAACATTTGACAGACCCAAGTGAAACTTCAGATATTTCTAATTTATTAAATTACATAACCGGTTCAAGAGGAGAGGAATATTATATTAACATTCTCAATATTTTTCTGCTCCCCCCTCATACCAGGAAAGAACAGGGGGGAAAAGCTTCAAGTATTCCAATGTAAACATGAGCCCCAAAGGATAAATCTTTTCTGAATGAAGTAATGACAATTAGAGCTAGACTGTCGGGCAGTGACCACAGCTGCCGCTAATGACTTAAACACACCGAGACAGATCGGCCCCTTCTCTCTCTCTCTCTCTCTCTCCAGTCCATCTCTGACCATCTCCCTTCTTTCACGATCTCTCTTTGTCTTTCTCAGTTTATCCTCCGACTCTCCTCCTACAAACAAATCTCACCTCTCACTATCTTTCTGTCTTGTCCTCTCAGCCTCCATGAGTTGGACCGAAGCCTCCAGCTCAAAGGCTCTCCCTGCCCTCTCTGAAGGGATCTCTGTCACTGTTTCCAGCTATAGCTCATTCTCCATGGCAGCTTGTAGTTACTCAACCATAAAAGGACACCCTGGCTAGAGTGAGGACATCTTCATCTTCCTCCTGATGTATGGAAAACCCATACGGCGCCATGTTCACGCCGTCCGTAATGCTGCCTTTAGTGTACTCCCTACACTAGAGTACTCCCTACTGCGCCAGCAAAATCCTTCCGTAAAAATAAGGGCAGCATTGTGAGTTTTCAGCTCGAGTGGCCTGCGTTACACCCATCCCCACCAAGACACAAACCCAGAAAAGTTTCAGCTTCGCTGAAAAAGTTCAGAATTTCATGCAATGTTGAGCCTTGCAGAGAATCTTCAACATTTGAGTGACTGTTCACCTCTGAGAGAATGATCGGTTTTACGACCGGGGATCAGTCAGAATTTCAAGAGCAGTCATGTGAAAGTAACATCTAACAGATGGTGAAAAAACGGTACATGTTCCAAGGCACCCATTTTAGAACGATGTCTCACAGGAGCCCTTGGAAGAG
The DNA here is from genome assembly GCA_029721435.1 of Gymnothorax reevesii. NCBI lineage: Eukaryota > Metazoa > Chordata > Actinopteri > Anguilliformes > Muraenidae > Gymnothorax > Gymnothorax reevesii. Next base: position 109,717,876 of record CM056579.1, read on the forward strand.
GGGAAGACAGACAGGGGGAAAGAAAGCGGTTTGTGATTTCATCGGTGGAGAAAAACACTTCAGCAGCATTGGGCAATTTCCTTACTTCCTCTCATTCCCAAATTTATCACTGGCAGGAAGAGGAGAGAGCGAGGAGGAGGTGGTGGGCGCCCTGACCACATCGGTGGCGGTCATGTGACACTAAGAGCCAGCAGTGAGGCGTATAATCACGATTGTCCCAGGTAGTGCCACTGTTAGCAGTTCTGCCCCAGACGCTCGGCAAGCGACTGCGCTAAGCCCTCGGGGGGCGGGGGGCGGATCGTAGAGGGAGTGGCATGAGAAATTGCTCGAGTACAACAATACGCCACCTTTTTTAAGAGCAGAAATGCACCCGGAAAAAAAAAAAACAATTCTCATCCGACTGTTGTTGGTCACATTAAACCACTGAGGTCAAACTGTGGTCTCTGATCGCAAGTCCAGATCAGTGCAATCCCATACAATGAATACGCATCATAAAAGTGACTTACTTCACTATTATATTTTCCACAATATAAATTCCCAACACATAATTTCTTGATTTAAATGTTCTGGCAGACTTGAATTGCACGGGAGAATTTGTTTAAGCTGTTACTTCGCATTTCATTTTATTATTATTTTTTTTTAAAGGAGTCCTCGGTGTGCTCCCAGCGCCGCTCTTTCACTGCCTCGATTCATGACCATAACAAAGCAGCAGGGCTTAACCCCCGGATCACTCAGTTCCTTAATCACGCATCACATGACCACTCCTCTCAATCCCCGCATAGCCAGAGGAAGCGGTCGCCGGTACCGTGCACTCTGATAAAGAGCTCAAGCAAAAGGCCGTGCCCCTTATTAGAAGCCAGCCCTAATACTTCAAAGGGCCGCAAAAGGGGGGTAAAATTCTGAAAATGCCAAACAAATCCGCAAATTCCTCACTTTTACTGGGTCTCGACACATGAATGGCTGAGGACAGAGGAGAATAAAAAGTGCGGGGGGGGAGGGGGTGTGCGACTTGTGGCCCTTCGTGGAAGGTATCCGCCAAGGACGCGCGCACAGGAAGGGTGCACAACAATAAATAAGTGCCGTGTCAACATTTTTCAGGAGCATTGTGTTTCTTCCTCTGTGGTTTTACACATTTCTGTTTGAACAATACTGTCAGAAACACCGCATGATGCTCATTGTTGAGTTCTTAGCTTTGTTTGGCCTAACAGTCGCACCTCGTGGGGGGGGGGGGACTTCTGTTACTCCCTCTGCAGAACCAGAGAGCTGCCACGTTTATCTCGGCCACGTTTTTCCCTCTAAAAGTCAGATTAGAAACTGCAGAGGATCCTAAGACCACTTCTAAGTTCAAACTGTTTGGCTGAACGATAGAAAAATAAAGCCACGCAGACAATCCTAAGAAATTCGGATTGACTGAGTCACTGAGTCACTGACTCACTCCCTCGTTCACTGACTCTTAATAAATGCGCTGAAGTCCAGTCCAGTCCGACTGAAGGCTGGACCGCTGCCCTCGAAACTCCAGAGGAGATAAGAGCTGACAGCGTCATGACCTCACTGTCTGCACCAGTCAAGAAGACTCGCGCACACTCCGAGCACGAGAACTCGTAAACCTGCGAACCGCCGACTACGCCAAGGAGGAATCCGAGAACCTTGTTATGAGACGCTCGCCTGCACGATCTCTTTCGCTCACAAACACATTAATTGCGAGAGTGGAAAAATTATGCACCGCCGAGAAGATGGAGAATGTTTGTGTGAGTGTGAGATAGAACGAGGGAGAGAGAGAGAGAGAGACTGCGCGAGAAATCGAGTGTGTTAGAGACAGCAAAAGAGAGACAGAGAGGGGAAAGGGGCGGAGAGACAGCACAAGACAGACGGCGTGTGAGAGACAGCGAGAGAGAAAGAGGGAAAGGAGGGTGAGAGGGAGAGACAGGGAAAAGGATGGAGAGAGACAGCTAAAGAAAGACAAAGTTAGACGGAGTGTGTGAGAGACAGCAATATATTTACAGCGAGAGAGAGGCAGAGAGATGAGGCCCTTTACCAAATGAGGGGCCCCTGAGGGCCCGCACAGGGGCACTTGGGGACCAGGACACAGGGACTACTGTTCCCATTCAGCACTTTGTCTCCCGGCTCCTCTTGTTTCCCCCCCACCCCCCCAACCCCCAGGCTCCTGTCCACACTGGGACTATCGCAGTCTAAGTGCCCACCTTCCCATGAAAATCAAGTCAATGGCCTGCTTCCCGCACCCTCCCAGAGCGAGTGACAGCCATAATTTTAGAGAGGGAATTCTCACGTGTTTCGGGGGGGGGGCCTCGTCCCGGCTCCACGGGCCCAATACAAAATGCATTAATTCCCCCTGCGTGAGCGAACCGTGAAGATTCAATTGTGGCCGATTCGACATACTTTTTTCTTTTCCTCTTTCTTGGCAGCTCAGAGTGGGGGGAGAGAGAGAGAGAGGGAGAGAGAGAGAGAGAGAGAGAGAGAGAGACGGGGGGGTGACAGAAAGGGAGAGATGGGGAGAGAAAGAGAGAAAAAAAAATCTGCAGAATGTTAAGAAATGTTTCAACCAAACGTTTACGGCGACCCTTACGGACTAATCAAGTGGAAGAAGGGGCGACCTTTGTCCGCCTCAGCCCGTCCACAAAAAGTGCTGCGGCTTTTGGGGCGGAAAAAAAAGGAAACACAGAAAAAAAAAGACGGGCACAGATTTTGCCAACCTTTTGTCAAGCTTTTAAGGGCTGGTTCAGTCAATTGCTGTCAGATCAAGAAGACAGCGAGAGAAACAGCGCTGTGGTCACACATAAAAGACACTTTCTGTCCCTGCCAGCTCGGAGTCCCATACACAGAATTACACAGTTACTTTTAAAGGATTTGCATTTAAAAGATTGTATATGGGGCTGAATACAGGTCGTTTCCCTGTGACCATAGAAACACTAGAAAAGGTGGAAAATTCAGTCCACTGAACTTCAAATGACTTTATTAAAGTGTCACTAATCAGAATTCAAAGACACAGGGTCTTAGTGTTTGGGCTAACTTGCTGAAAAAGACTCCAAATGCTTAATGACCTGCTAAGAGCATTACTTTAAAAAGCCTTGTTGACAGCCTGTCTTTAAAAAAAACAGGAGAGGAAAAACCCCTCGGTATTTACCTCAAAAAGATTAATATGCTTAAAATTGCAAGAATTTCACAGAAGTCCAATGGGATGGCCACCTTTTTAACCCTTAGAGTGCTGAAATAAATTTTCAAAAAATTATAAATCAAATTATCTTGCGCTGTTGAAAAACCTATCATGCGGCCACTTGTTAAGTCGCCGTATGATAGGTTTTCAAAAGCTTGGATTCTCACATCATTGAGCAACACCATTTGTATTTAGTGCTCTGAGGGTTAACATATTTCATAAAACCTAAAGTTGCGAAAACCTATTTTAAAACCTTTATTTTTTTTTTGCCAATTTTGCCGAATGCTCTCAGCTCAGATTGTACTGCTTGTTGGTGAGTGTATTATAATAATGTTGTGAATCAGGCTGAAAACAAATGGCACTGAATCATCGCATTTCCATAAAAACGCTCTTTTGCATGCGATCTAACAACAACAAGTACTGAGCCAGTCCACTTTGCCATTACCCAGTTTGTGGTTACATAGCAAACAGAATAATCTTGCCAAAAAAATGCTTTTTCTTTAATCAAAACACATTTTCTGTTCACAGAGTGTTTACAATCATTTGGAAATTCATTTTATATCATTTTAGAATTATGATGATAATAATAATAATAATAATAATAATCCATCCATCCACTATCTATACAGTTTCCAGGTCGCGGGGGGAGCTGGAGTCCATCCCAGCTGACTCTGAGCGAAAGGCAGGGACCCACCCTGGACAGCTCGCCAATCCATCGCAGGGCGCACACACCATTTACGCACCATTCGCTCACACGCTCATGCCTGTGGGCAATTTAGAGTCTCCAATTAGCTTGACAGGCATGTCTTTGGAATGTGGGAGGAAACCGGAGTAAACTCAAGAGCACATGGGAAGGACATGCAAACTCCATACAGAAAGGGGTCAGATTCGAACCCTCAGCCTTCTTGCTACAGGGCAAGTGCTAACCACTAAGCCAACGTACCGCTCTCATTTTTATTATTATTATTAGTAGTAGTACTAGAAGTAGTAACAACAGTAGTAGCCGTAGCAGTAGTTACAGTAGTACTAGTAGTAATAGCTATTGTAGCAGCAGTAGTATTAGTAGTACTACTGCTTCTGCTACAATTATTAATACTAATACTACTTCTAGTAGTAGGAATAGTAATATTGAGTAAGCATGTTAGCTAAAAGGATTGAAATGGCATAGAATTTGGTGACATGACAGCATCTAATGGGATAACAAGCGTGAGTGTAATCCTGCTCTCCCATCGATGGTGTGAATAGGTTAGTGTGACAGGAGAGAGAGGAGTGGGAATTCATGACAACAGAGGTGCCGGTGGGACTCCTGCAGCATTTCTGTGCAGCAGTTAGGAACAGCACAGAGTCTAGCATATAAGGCTCATGCTCTGTTTAAGCGGTGACTCGGTAATGACAACCTGACGAGTCTCTACACTCAACTGCTCAAGAGGCGAATGACAAATAATGACAAAGACAATCTTACAAGTCTTGTACTGTTCAAGTGGAGAATCGATTACAACACAGAGACAATCTAACACGACTACACAACAGTTAAAGGAGAATTCCAGTGTGAAATTGACTTGGGGCGTATTGAAACATGATGACAAGTACTATCCTTTGTCGAATACCCTACCTCCGTACGCACGCAACATTTCGAAATACATGGCTTTTTAGCCGAAGCTCCCTACAGGCTTACAATGGTAGTGAATCGGGCATAACGTAGCCATGCAGGATAAACTACACAGGTAGTTCATTAAAAAAGACTGTTTATGCAAACCGTACCCTGAGGTAGTTTCCAGTCGCCTCCATCTTAAAAGCCACGATAAGTTGATTGACAAGCACTAACGAATAGGAAGGATAGGGGAACAGATTGCAATCTATTCGTTCGTGCTCGTCAATCGACTTATCGTGACTTTCAAGATGGAGGCGACTGGAAACTACCTCAAGGTACGGTTTGCATAAACAGTATTTTTTAATAAACTACCTGTGCATTTTCAAAGTTCTCAGTGCCTCGTTTTAAATGTCAGGGCCCTCGGAATTCTACCGATGAAGTGTGGAGCTTCTTTGAGCCTTGTTAATGATGAAAAAATAGCAATTTCTTTGCATGGCAATGCTATGCCCGATTCACTACCATTGTAAGCCTGTTGGGATCTTCGGCTAAAAAGCCATTTATTTCGAAATTTTGCGCGCGTACGGAGGTGGGGTATTCGACAAAGGTTAGTACTCGTTATCATGTTTCAATACACCCCAAGTCAATTTCACACCGGAATTCTCCTTTAAGGCTGGGAACAACAAAGGCCTATGACTTCCTCGAGCTGTGTGACATGTGAATCACTGGCAACAGCAACACTAAAATGTCTGATAATGGTTTTGTGTTTGTGTGTGTGTGTGTGTGTGTGCGTGCATGTGTGCGTGCGTGTGTGTGTGTGTGTGTGCGTGTGTGTGTGTGTATGTGTGTGTCTGACTGTGGGAGTGCTAATCATTAAAACAGTCTCTGATCTCAGGCTCTGCCCTGATCATAAACTTAAATAACTGTCCTGGGGTTTTTGAGCTGATTTCCTTATAAATTAATTGGGACGGAACTTTGAATTGTAATTAATTCGGTCTGAGAGGAAAAACAACAACACTGTCAACAGCGGATAAGCATGCAGAGTATGTGCTCTTTCAGGGGGATCCATAATTACTCAAAAGTACAGTATAATGAACACTCGCTTACTCTGAAAGATAAAGAAATGAAAGCTTTGCTTGTAAAATGAATAAATTCCACAGGGACGCATGCTGGAGTACACTAACTCTCTCCTGTTTATTTATGCTGGAGTACACTAACTCTCTCCTGTTTATTTACACTGGAGTACACTAACTCTCTCCTGTCCATTTACACTGGAGTACACTAACTCTCTCCTGTTCATTTATGCTGGAGTACACTAACTCTGTCCTGATCATTTACACTGGAGTACACTAACTCTGTCCTGATCATTTACACTGGAGTACACTAACTCTCTCCTGTTCATTTATGCTGGAGTACACTAACTCTCTCCTGTCCATTTATGCTGGAGTACACTAACACTCTCCTGATCATTTACACTCGAGAACACTAACTCTCTCCAGTTCATTTATGCCGGAGTACACTAACTCTCTCCTGATCATTTACACTGGAGTACAGTAACTCTCTCCTGTTTATTTATGCTGGAGTACACTAACTCTCTCCTGTTTATTTACACTGGAGTACACTAACTCTCTCCTGTTTATTTATGCTGGAGTACACTAACTCTCTCCAGTTCATTTATGCTGGAGTACACTTACTCTCTCTCTTCATTTATGCTGGAGTGTGCATACTCTCTCCTGGTCACTTATGCTGGAGTACACTAACTCTCTCCTGTTTGTTAATGCTGGAGTATACTCACTCTCTCCAATTCATTTATGCTGAAGTACACTAACTCTCTCCTGATCATTTATCAGAGTTTTTTAAATCATATCGGGGTTGCCAGAGCAATGTTCTGAGTATACAACTATTCTCCTCACTGTAAGGTCACCAGTTGAGTTCCCATATAGGGGCTGTCATTGTACCCTCCTGCTATGAATTACAAACATAACGCATTGCTGAATACCCCTCGGCCAAGGTCAAATGTCAAATCCAACAAAAAACCTGACGCACATCTATTCACCAAATTTGGTGAATCATTAGTTGCGATCATTATTTGCTGAGTACTGACCCGGACAAAGTTATGGACAGACAGACAGACAGACACACTCAGGTGATGACAATACCCCTCTGGCCAAAGTTTGGCTGAGGGGTAAAAACTCTTCATATAAACAAATGAATGAAAAATAAATATCACTCTGTGTAAAAGTGCCTGGTAAATCTATACAATTTTAAGCAATATTTTCACAACCCCTTATATTGGGCGTTTATCAGTGTGTACAGTACATTTTGCAATTGACTAACCTCTGTGATGAGAAGGGGGTGTTTGAAATTTACCTCTCCGTTTATTTCCAGGCTCACTCAGTAAATATAAAAGATTTGTTTCAAATTTGAACTTTCCAATATACCATGACATTTACATCCTCAATAAAAAAAAGGGTCCATTTCCGTTAGTCAATTCAGCACTTGCTTTTTGTGTAATCATCATTTTTAAACCATTTTAACACAAGCAGATCCGGTTTTTCAGACAGGTAGTCTTTTGAGCTCAGTCATGACTGCACTACAGTGCCCCACTTGACGCTCTTCCATTTGTCGAACCACCTAGCGGGGGCGGGTCTGTTCCAGGGAACACAAACTAAGCAGTTCCAAGGTGAGATTATGTAGCTACAGTTTGTCAGCACAACCTTAAGCTGCAGGGAAAAATGAAAGTTGAACCCAACTAATACAACACTTGGGTAAAAATTTAACTGACCATTCGGAGTAAAAGAAATCATTCAATAAACAACTAGTATTGGACAAGATCTTTGAAGTGTACAGATCGAATATGCTGCAATATTCGTGGGCGCAATGCCAGTGAAAGGCGGGGTAAATTTCAGACACCTCTTCATCACAGAGGCATGGAATCTTGTGCAGTCAAATACAAAATATATCGCACACATTGGTAACTAAATATTAAGCCCTGTATTAAAAGTAACGAAAATACTGCTGTAAAGTAACAAATTTTGGTCCGCTAAAAAAGCTGTAGGTTGGCACCATTTGGGCATTGTGAAGTAAAGGCAGAGCCAGAGGCTCTGTGGTTCCGATAATAAACAGAAAAAAGGTAAAACAGCTTCCTGTGAACCCCAGGAGGGGATTCTTGCTGAAGAAACTCATCAGCACCAGCTGGAGAGGGCAGATGGCGTGTCTGAGTCACCTGTTAAAGGGCTCTGTGGGCAGCCGCTCCGGAGTCACCCTCTGTTGCTCAAGGGCCCTTGAGGATATGCAGCCGAGCAACATTTGTGTTTCATCAGGACCCGGCGCATACATTCAACGCCTTCAAGTGATTGAGTCTACATTAACAAGAAACCGCAGTGTCGCTCTAGCACTCAATGGAATACTGTCATTACCATAAATTGCTACAGCTTGTGAACCTGCAGGGCAGTGAAAAAGTATTTGCCCCCTTTCTGATTTCTTTCATAAATGTTTCGAATCATCAAACTCATGTTATTATTGGAGTAGAAGGCACATGGACAGTTATCCAACCCTAACTTGCCCAACGTGAAAAAGTAATTTCATCCTTAACCAATTACACTTATTTTATCATTGGGTTCAATTTCACTAGGCAGGCCAACAAAAAAAAATAGCAGCAAAGGCACTGCGCCCGCTTGGCCAAAATGGAACGCCCCCTATTGGCCAAAGTAACAATCCGTTTCAGCTCAAAATCAAACTTGGTCAAGATCAGGGGTAGGGAACCTTCTCCAGAAAGAGCCACGGTGGGTGCAGCTTTCACACCAACCAAGCTGCTACACACCCGATTCTACAAATCAACCTCTGGAATGTTTGTTTAGGGCCTTGATTAGTAGAATCAGGTAGCAGCTTGGCTGGTAAGAAAGCTGCACCCACAGTGGCTCTTTCTGGAGAAGGTTCCCTACCCCTGGTCTAGACCTTATGACCGTATGTGAAATATGAAAAGGATCGGTGAAAAACTGAAGATGCTAGAGCACAGACGAGCGAAAACTTTACGCACACAGACACGGAGGCACGCACAGACGCACGCACACATGACTGACCACCACTATAGACCCGGAGCATTGCATAGGCCTGTTGTGTCTAAACATCACTTATATTGAAACCTGTCTGGCAATGTGAAGTTGGCAGAAAGCAGAAAATCATGACACAATCGAAATAAATTCAAGAATAGATCACAAACAAAGTCTCTGATATCTATATGTTAGAAATGGGTTTGTAAGAGCCACTGTCTACAAATGGAGAAAACCATGAACAGTGGTGAACCTTCACAGGAGCGGTCAGCTGACCAAATTGCTTCAAAAGCATATCAAGCTCTTGTCCGGGACATCACAAAAGAATCCATACTACCATTTGAAGACCTGCAGGACTCACTTGCCTCACTTAAGGTCAGTATTCACGATTCCACAACAGGAAAGAAACTGACAAAAATGACATCCATTAGAGAGCTGTACGGTAAAAACCACTGCTGACCAAACAGAATGCAGAGGCTCGTCTCACATTTGCCAAAAAACACCATGATGGCCCCCTAAGACTTTTGGGATAATAATTTATGGACTGATGAGTGAAAAGTGGAATTTTGGGACGACACGGCCCCCAGTGCAGCTGTTGTAAAGCCAACACAGCACAAGAACATTATACCAACAATCAAACACTGTGGAGGAAGTGTGAGGGTCTGGGGAGCTTTGCTGTGTCAGGATTTGGCCAATTCATCATTATTACTGGAACCATGCATTCTGCTCTCAACCAGAAAATCCTGCAAGAAAATATCTGGCCATCACCAAAAGCCTAAGCCCGGCACGCAAGCAAGTCCACAGCTGAATGGTTTAAAAGAAACAAATGATGGTTTTGGAGTGGTCTAGTCAAAGTTCTGACTTGACGCCAACTGAAATGCCATGGAAAGACATTCAACGGCCAGATCATGCTTGAAAACCCTCAAATGTGGCTGAATTCAAACAATTCTGCAAAGTACACTGGGCCAAAAATTTCTCCCCAGCAGTGTAAAAGACTCACTGCCAGTCTTTCCAAGGGTTTGGTTGCACTTGTTGCCAACAAGGGTGGGCAATTTTTTTTTCCATACAGATGAAAGAGATTCTGAAACACTCTTTACCCTCAATAATTAAAATGATCATTTAAAAGCAGCCTTTTGTTTTTTTTTTCACAGATTGTCGTTGTCTGTATTAAATTAACAGGATGATCTGAAATATGTAAATTTGACAAATAAGCAACGACAGAGGAAATTGAGAAGGAAGAAAGTGCTTTTACGTTTTTTTTTTTCTAAATGTCAGCTCTTTCATTATTTTATTGTGAGATAAAAATGAGCAGACTGAGGTGACTGTAAGTATAAGGTGGGACTGATAACGATTTGTACTGCTGATCCAGACAGCCTTTAGCACCCCAGCCAAGCACTGGTTAGATTTGTTTGGAAACTACACAGCCCAAATTCTAAACAAGTTGAATAGTGTTGAGTGCGAAAGATTCTTTTGACTCAGGAACACAAGCTAGTTTCTGCAAATAACTCTCATGGCCAATGAAGAAAATATCCAACTGGAGCCGCTGATGTGAAAACAGGAGCAAACGCATTATTCTGCCCGTGAAAATCCTTTTGATTTCCTGTTTCATTTCATAACTTTATTTCCTGTCCTGTAGTCTTCTTCTGACCCATGTATATATTTTTTGTCCAAGAATGTTTCTGCACTACTGAACTTTACTGACTAAAAAACTTATGAGGCGTCAGAAAACCACCCGAAAGAACTGATGAGTCAGGGCACAACTGAAATTATGCGTATTGCCATTTTGAAAAACACTGCGTGTTTGAGAGCAACATCTAAGTGTGTGTTTACCGGTGGCACGACAAGGCAATTGTTTTATTTTCTGACAGAAATTAGAAGGCACTGCATTGCTTTGGGGTCGGAGTCCGTTAAACTCCCATTTTCCCATATAGCGGCATTAACAGCACCATGCTGTCGCGGACGAAACCCGACACACCGCACACGGGTCACCTGACAGTCAAGAGGATCGCATTGTGCTGTATTGACTGACGCTGACTGACTCCGTTGGATGGATAAACCAGAACGACCCAAGAAAAACAGGCAGTTAACCCGGGGAGCGCAGAAACTCATATGCGAGCGCAAACACACAAATACGCCCTCCCCGTGGCCTGAAACACAAGGATAGCATGAACACGACCCCTGAGAGAGGGAAGATTAGGTTTCTGCTGAAAGTGTGAATCTTTAATGGCGGAAACAGTAGCCAGACGAGGAGCGGGCGAGCCGAGCACCGCCAGGGCAAAGGCAGCGAGGGGCCGGCGCGCAGAAGCTCACAGGAAACACATAAACCTGCCACAGGAAGTCATGCCAAGGCCTCCGAAAGGACAGGGGCGAAACAGCATTTTGCTAATTACCCACCAGGCAGTAAAATATTAATGAACTTTTATTAACTGTTTCAAAGCAGGGGAAGCAAGAGACAGTCTTTCAGCAATAAATTTGGGGACCGAGACGGAACGTGCCAGCACTTTAGTAACTGTCTACACAAAGGCAAAGGAAGTCAGCCAGCCTGGTTGGGGGGATGGGGAGGGGGGTGAAGGGTGAGAGGGGAGTAAAAGAGATGGAGAGCGAGAGACAGGGGGAAAGAGGGAAAAGTAATGACTGTGTGAGAGACAACGAGAGAGAAAATGACAGAAAAACAGAAGAGGGAAAGAGTCATTTTTCTTACAACTTCTGGCTGACTACTACAGCTTTGTAACAAAAGAAGGAAAGTGTGAGCTGGGGGAAGTTTTCCTCCATATGGTCCACAAAAGGGATTCTGGGAAATAACGTGCCGATCATGTTACCGTGTCTCAAGCCCGTCTAATGTCAGTCTCGCAAGTGGCCCAGCTTACAGACATCGTGCCAAGGCCAGTTGTCGCAGGTCAAAGGTTACCATTCCCAGATTCCATCCTCTGACTCCTGAAGCTCATTCAGCAAGCTTAACACTAGCAAAGGTTAGTTTATGTTTATTTTTGCAAAAAAAATAGTTGGTTTAGCAGGGCACTGACTACCGGATGCAAGTGATTTAATCCGAAGAAAAAATCCTCAAAATATTTTTCATGCAAATTTCCCCACCCATACCATCTTTCCCTCGCACCAAAACCTTATTGCAAAATCCCATATCTGAGTCCCATTGCATTTTTCACTCCCCGATTTCCCCATATATAAGGGAAACATCATAACTCTGGCAACCTTGTTCCTGCGTGGCTCGGACACAGGAAGAACTGCACCAAAATAGGAAATTCCATTGCCGTGCTTTTCTGCAGTAATGGAAGAGGCCAAAAATGTATAATAAAACAGAAATGCCTAAATACAACAATATCAATGATTTATGCAGGCAGTAATCTCCGCACAGGGGCTCGCATTACCCAATGGTGGCTTCATTCTGTATGTTCTGTTACGGAACAATATCTTCTGAAAGAAAAACTCAAAAACTCTCTGGTGGAAACAGGTTATTAATCTTCCAACAGCTCCCTTAAATATCATAAACGTGTCGTCCTGGATACCCGCTCCCAATCAGACGAGACCGCATAACGAGCCGTCTGCCTGTTTCGGAAAAAAGAAAAGCAAAACAAAAAAAAGAAAAAGAGCTGGACCAAGAAAATCAGATGTTTCGATTCTGGGACAACCTACCATTCTCAAGTTCCAGAACCTGGACTCATTTCAGTACCAAAATGTCAGTAAGTGATTCTGTTAAATTGGGATATCAATATTTTCTTAAAGTTTTCAAAAAAAAAAATGCTTTAATATGTTTTTGTTTTAAATTCATTAATTCATTAATTGATTAATAAAGCTAATTATCCTGCTTCCGTAGCTCCCTGAAAACCTTGACACTGACAGAAGCCCAAGTCTGCCACTGAGGAAAATGATGTATTTGGTGTGTGCTGTATGGTCAAAGACCGTTTCCCGCGGATAAGAGTGATATTTCAGTCCATACAAACACACTGTCACCCCTCTTTGGGTCACTAAGTGCACAGTGATAACTGCCGAACCTGAATTCAAACCGTAGGAAAAAAAAATGTTATCTTTCAGCTACCACACTATCATACATGTCAACCCTGTCAGGTTATGTGAACTTATTTCTTCTCTTTAACTCTACTTGTCATGACAAGTTTCAGCAACTGAACTCAAGTTCCCCAGTTTTCAAGAGTTAAGCTTGAAGTTACTCATTATATCGACTAATTGTGATTTTAAACAAAGCTTATCTTTAAATTTTGTTGAGTCGATTCAAATTCTCATGGCAGCTGATTAACTTTCTTTTCTAAGTCCAACCAGCTTTAATATGTATAACGGAGTACTTCTCCCTTAAAAATCAGAAAAACCAGAAAAAAATTCCAAAACAGTGGGAATGAAAAATTTGCCAGTAAGTAAAGAAAGGAACAAAATACCGACAACAAAATTCACAATGAGCTGTGGCGTACTTTATTTAAACTATAACAGCACAAGACAGCGCGCAATGCTGAGAGGTTTTTAACATCACATAAAATAGCATCAAAATAAGCTACTTTTATCATCATTCATTCAGCTAACTCCTGTGAAAAACTGGTCTCGCACAAAATTTTTTCCAGGCTCCTTCAATGCGAGGAGAGGGAGAATCATTTACATAGAATTTAATTGCATTGAGGCCATTTTGTGAGTCCCGATTAATCTATGTCAAAGGCTTACACAATGAGAGCTGAATACGCTCTTCAACCCCATTCACTGTCCATTTACTGAAATCTGTGAGGTTTGGCTGAGAAATATTATGAGAAGGAAATAAACAACCCAGTCTTGTAGGCTTAGACATTGTTTCGCTGACGGCTAGGTTCCTGTGCGCATCTGAGTTAAGGGAGAAAAAAAAACTAACTTTTTCTTGCCTCTAAAACTAACCAAGTTAGCACATTTCTACAGTATATTTTGTAAGGGTTAAAGAGAAGGTAAAAACAGTGCGGTATCATGGGTAATCAAAGCCAGAGCTGGCTTCTTTTCCTCAGCGATTACGACAGAAACCAAACAGCAGGGCCAAAGCCTCCTCAAGACATTAGCTTGTTTAATAAAGGCATAACTTTCCCCTGACAACCAAGCCAAGTGGGCAGCTCAGGTGGGCCAATCAGGGGCAAGATCTGAAGTCACATGTATCCGCGCAACATGGCCTAATCTGTAACCCAGATGTCTTTAATTAGACATTAAAACAGGGGGAGAGAATCGGCGGCCATTCAGGCACTGCGCTTTTCTGTCTCCAACTCGCTCAAGCTTCCTTTCTCCTTTACTGCAATGTCAGTAAGAAGAGGCGTTCAGAAAAATCAAGTCACCGAAACAACATGCGTCCCCATCAGCAGCAATCTTCACACTCTAACACGAACAGATGTAGTGATCGCCCAGTTAAATTATTGACACAAAACACGCACATAGTCAGCACTTCCTTTGCCGTGCGTATTTGGGCATGGACAGCGCTGAGGAGCGCGCTGAAACACAACTAGTATTGCGTACCTTTCGTAAATTTCAAAAATACCCACAGGAGCTAAAATAGGAGATAAGACGAAGATACTTTTGCATTTCAGGCAAGTTTTTGGGCACCCAATTCCATAATAATTAAATAAATGAAGAGCCTTTCAACTTGACAATAATAACATCACTTCACTCATTAAACTGCTAAGCGCTGCCCAAATTTTAAAAATAAATTCAGTGAAGCTGAAAATTGTTGGACGCGGGGCCTGACGCCTCCCATCAAATGGTCTTGCATTCATCTCGGTGCAGATCTGCACCGGGGCGAGCGAGCGCCTGCTGAGTTCTGACCACGTTTAACTATTTCCCTGAGGACCTTCTCATCCCCTGGGTCTACACAGCACCTGTCAGATCCCCTCCCTGCCCGTTCTAATTAGCCGTAAACAAAAAAACAGGTATTTTCATACCAAATTTGTAGCTTACTTCAAAGCATACCAGGCTCAGGAATAAAACACCTGCTTGCTTCGGCTGATTTTATTGCAGTATTACATAGCAGGGTCCACAGCGGGGGTTGAGACGTGAGAACATGAGAATACCAACTCACCAGAACAAAGTCTCCATAAAGCCATGTGACTCCTGGGCCTGAATACCCTGAAGGTCGCAATCTGCACTACATGCGCTGGCACTAGAACTTTCCCTCACCCACTCTGTACTGGATGCTCAGACTGTGGCAGCGAATCCCGGTGGATGTGCAGCATCTGGTTTGCAATCTTTCTGTTATAAGGTACTGTCTGCCCCAGAAACATATGCCTGAAGGAACCTCACAATACTGCGGTCATGATTTACCACTGAATTAGCCCATTAACTGGTCGATTATTACTGGTATAGTATTACTCAGTGAATTTCTTTAAAATGAGCAAACAAAAAAAATTACAATAAGGTTAAATATGTGGTTCTAATGAAGATTTCTACCCATAAGCCAGTGACAATAGAAATGTCTTTTGACGAGTTAATGGGTTAAGCATCACTGCTGTAGACCAACTTCCTTCTGTTAATTTGAGGCGGCCTCAGCTGATGGTCCTCTACGGGCTTTAAGTGAAGTAATACAGGACCCGTGAGCCTCAGTCAGTTCCATACTGGTGCATGTTTCCCTAAAGTAGTTAGCAACTACTAACTAGAGCCATGCAGTGAGAACTATGGAAGTTGCTAACATAGCTAGCGGCTAAGCCTTTAGAAAACATGTCCCCGGTCATTTTCGCAGTAGTTCTGTACTCTGTTGAAAGTCAGGGCCTCTGCTGCCTGTATGGAGGAGAGGAGCAGCTGTGCTGTCCTGCCAAGCCGATGTAAAAGCCCTAAGAACAGGAGAAGATAACCAACCCCCCCCACCCCCCACCCACCCCCCGAGCTCCCTCTGTGGTGCCAGCATATCTCTCCCTGTCTGCAGACCTGACATCAGAGACCATTCCAGAACTCTCTCCCACCATTTCTGAAACCCTCCCACAGTCTCTTCCTGGCTCCATCTGATCCTAAATTATACGCCTGGCTCAAGGGCCGCGGGGATACTAAAGCCATCCTACCCCCGTGGCCCCCCCGTTACCCACCGCGAAGCCCATGGGTGGGGGGGGGGGTGAAGTTGACCCCTCTGTCTCTGGGTTTTTCTTGATGTCATCGAACAATAATCATGGCAGGAACAGACTGCAGAGCTTAACTGAGGCATTCGGTGGTGCCGATGGATCGAGCGATCTTTAGACATGAAAGAAAGTAAAAACGCAGGCGCGGTCGGCTCAAAGCGAGAGAAAGCAGACGCAGACCGCCGCCAAACAGGCCAGAGACCCCCAGCGCACGCCTGTATGGTGGCACAGCACAGTGCACTTAACACGACGCAGAGCGCATCGATAATATACGCGCTGTCTGAGGGTCGCGGCTCAGTCTACACGGGGAAAATGCACCTTTGAAGCGATTTCTCACGGATCCTGACATTTGTTTTTCCTCTTTTACCTCTCCCCTCTTCCGTTCCCTCTCTATTTCTGTCTTCGTCTCTCACTCCTGTTTCTCTTTCCCTCTCATTAATCCCTTTTCTTCCTCTCACTCTCCATCCATCTTCAACATTATTCTCCAGACGTGTTTTTAAACCATTTTTCCCCCTAGTTTAGCACACAGTAAAACGGAAAGATCCAGTAAATCTTCGTAAAGCAGAGCAAAGTTGGAGTGGCTACACTCGAAGGCTCTCACTGCGACTCCGCATGAGCCTGTAACTTTAAAGGGACAAGAAAGAACAGCTGAGAGCAGCTCCGCACCTGCAACCAGCAGATTAAAGCAACACTTTCACTACTTTGAGTACAGGGCTTTGCCCTAAGAGCAGTAAATACAAATGGTGTTGCTCGACGGTGTAAGATATGAAATTCAAAGCTGCTGAAAACCTATCACGTGGCGACTTGTTTAAAAGAGCTCCCGCAGGGGAGCTCTTTTAAACAAGTCGCCACGTGATAGGTTTTCCACAGCACATGATAATTTAATTTGCATATGAATTATTCATTTATTTATTTATTTATTTCAGCGTTCTAAGGGTTAATATGCAGTTACCAATACGCACCATATATTTTGCAATTGACACCAAGATTTCATGCCTCTGTGACGAAGAGGAGGTGTTTGAAATTTATCTCCCCGTGCACTTGCATTGAAAAAGCTACTGACTCATGTACATATGTAAACGACGTGTTTCAAAATCAAAGTTCCTAAGGCACCATGATATTTTTACATTCAATAATAAAAGGGCCTGTTTCTGTTAGTCATTTCCGTGCTTGGTTTTTGCATAGTCATTTTTGTATTGTCTTAAAGGCAAGCAGATCCGATCTTTCCGACAGGAAGTCCTTTGACCTCAATCAGCACCTTAATGCGCCACAAGATGTTCTCCCATTGGTACGACCACCTGGCAGTTCTGGGGTGAGAGAATGTGGCTTCAGTTTGTTAGCGCAAGTTTGAGCACCACAGCGCAAGAAAACGGGACCAAACTAGTACTTTTTGGTAAAAATTTAGCAGAACATTTAGAGGAAAAACACACCCACACACACACACACACACACACACACACATATATATATGTATATATTTGAGTAAGATACAGTATATGACCAACACCCAGGATTGGATAGGTTCTTTGAAGATTATAAATCATACATTCTGCAGTTTTCTTATATGCAACGCAAGTGAATGGGGAGGCGAATTTCAGACACCTCTTTGTGACTCATTTGCAAAATGCATTGTACTTTTGTGCATAATGGTGACTAAATATTAAACCCTATACTAAAATTCTTGAAAATACTGCTTTTACACAATATAAGTAGTACCAGATGAAGAGTGCGCTTGTGTGTACGTGTGTGCAAAACCATCTGTGAATGAGCGTGCGTGCGTGTGTGTTCGTGAATGCACATGTGTGACCATGAGTCTGCGTGACACTTAGAGTGTGCATGTGTGTGTAAACATGTATGTAGTACGGTATGTGTGACTGAGTGTTCAGCATGTGTGTATCAAACACGTACTGACATTCACATGCATCCATGACCGAACAGTGTTTTCTAAAGGTCTGCACTTGCTCTGATTTGTACGGCGATTTGGAGGACGTTCCCCGCTGCTCTTAAAAGTTGGTCTGGAGTGGGTTTATGGGCTTGTTTTTTGGACATGATCTTCTGCGTGTGATCTAATATCTGTAAAAGTCTGCAGTCTCCATAATACGGTTTACAGTCTCCACCAAATCCCCGCAATATTGTTTGTGTATCTACACACCAACATGCCCAGTAGTAAATCACCTCTGATTTAAGCTTTTATTTTGATAGACTGCATTTGATCCTTCTTGGCTGCAGACGCACCCCATAAATTGAGAGCTAAATTAACATTTTGCAGCACTTGACAACACAGTCCAAATTTCCCATTCCAAATAGGTTTTTTCATGGCTTTTATTGTAGTTAAGACAAAAGATTGTGCCGGGTGATAGCCAAGCATTCTGTCTTGAACTTTGAGGAGATGTATTACCCCTGGACTGGAACTTCAACAAGAAGGTTATAACGCAATAAATAAGGCCAGGTCTACAGCCTCTTTTCTCCCCACAGCTCGATCGCACAAATAAACCTTTTTATATCATCCCGTGCATTTCTCAGAAATGAGTCACAGCACTCTGAGGCCCTGCAAACCCCATAATCCAGCAGTCTGTCCTGTTTAAAACCGAATTAAATAAGAGGAGATATGAGCACGCCCTCTCTTGGTTACTCCTGACCATTACGTAACCTCTTGTCTGCGCTGGTCCACTGACCCGCTAAGCCATTTTCCCTGGATGTCCGAGGCTGGCGTCCTGCCTGCGGTGGTGTATAATCACCGCTGACTGTAAGCACCCCCTGTGCACGCAGTTATTCACACGTGCAGCACTGCCCCGCAGCAGCCATCAGAACACTTCAGAGCACTCATTTTTTTATCAGAGCGGTCAGCCAGAGAAGTGCACTTATGTGCCAAGTGCACTTAAAGTCCTTTCAGACACACAGGTTTCTTCTTTAGACCAACAAAAATGGGGGAGACAAACAAACACTTTTTGGCTGGTAATTTATTTGAAGCAGGTCATCATAGTGCTCTTACAGGTTGTGTATAACTGCTAACCTCTTGTTTATCCATCCACCCATTCTCTACACCGCCTCTTCCTCACGAGGGTCACAGGGGAGCTGGAGCCTATCCCAGCTGACTCTGGGCGAAAGGCAGCTCGCCAAACAGTCGCAGGGCGACCTCTCGTTTATTTTGTTTTTTTAACTATGACTGTTGAAGATCAAAATAAGACCACACTGTAAACAATATGATATAACTTCTGTTCTTTAAACGTTCTGTTTTTTAACATCTTTTAACAAGTTCTACAATTGACTAAATTCAAGTGAAGCTAACTACACATCATCTGTTTTGTTGAAAATAGTACTGAATTGACAACTTGTTGAAATAAAAAAGGGCCAATCTTTTTTTTTACAGTACAATGTCCATGAGAGAAGGCCTGATGAAATAGAGGGGAATCGACGCTCGCCCTGGGTCCCGTCCCCGGGGTCAGGCCTACAACACCACAGCCTCATCGGTCACTCAAGGGCCACCGCGACAGCAGGTGTTTAGTTACCCTCCACGGCCCGTAGAGAGAGGAGAGGGAGGCGAGAGACGGAACGGGACAGACGAGAGGAGTGATGGAGGGCGGCGTATAAGGATACAGAGAGTAATATGAGTGTACCAGCGAGCAGCTGGCACGCAGAATCCCCCGCTAAAGCGCCCAGACGGAGCTCAGGCAGAGCCGACAGCCGCGATGACTGAGCGAACGTGCGACTGCCTGGCGTCGTTCTTCCAGAGCGAAGCGACTCAGCACTGGCACTCCACTTCTCCACAAACGCAATCTTCTGCAATCTTTTCGTACCCGTTACTTACAGCTCGAATGTCATGTTATCTACACTAGAGTTTTCAATTTGCTTCAATTTAATTTGTATAGTCCTTTTCACAGAAGTACTGTCACAAAGACGTTTTATAAATAAAATAAAAAAAGAGCAGTGTCTGGCCTAACCCCCTAAATGGTGAATGAGGTAAAAACAGCTCCCGGTTCGGGGGAAAATCCTCAAACAGGGGAGAGAAAAAACTCCCCAGTGGGAAGAAATCTCAGGAGGAACCCCGGCATAGTGAGATCTTTTTCACGATAGCAGTATGCTAATTGTTGCTGTTCAGATAACTATTCCAATCAATTATTAACTCCAGTTGACTTGGCGTGTATTAAGCATACAGTATAGTCTAAGCTTGACGTACATAAAATAACTGACACTTAATAAGTGTTTTGCCTCATCTGGCCTATGTTTTGTAGCTGTTCTGATTTTTTGGATTTGGATTCAAGGGTCAGTAAAATACGTGTAGTTTAAGGTAAATATGATGTAAACCCTGCAGAGTGAGCGAAGGTCTTTTGGGAGCAAGTGCTTCACTTTCTAGTCTTAAGCAAGGCTAACACTTGCACGATTCTGTGACAGGCATTGGCACGATTTGAGTCGTGCCAGTGTGCAAACTAGTCGTAAACTGGCGTGAAGTGTGCGTAAACCCGTTGTGACTGCGTGCCATGTCGGGACGAGAATTTTGAAATGTACAAAATTTTGGTCAAGACAAAATTTCGCGACCGGTCGTGAACTATGCGCAAACTGTTCGTGAACTCGTCGCCACGAACTGGCCGAATAGTTCACGAACAGCTCACGTCGAGTTCACGAGTAGTTCCGACATGTTCACGAATTGGTGCGCGTCGCAGCGTGGCCGTGCCTTCCCTCTGACACGGTCACGTGTACTTCATGCATTGATGGCACGAGCAGTTCACGACTAGTTTACGCACTTCACAAACAGTTTACGCATGGCACGAGCAGTTCACGAACAGTTCACGATCAGTTCACGATTACTGCGCGACAGTGGCGCTCGCGTCGGTGCGGGGGTATATATAGGGCTTCCTGGACACTGCTCGCCATTCCAGAGATCGCCAGCGAGGTGGGGTTGCCTTTTCTTGCTCTTCTGCCTCTTCCAGCCTTTTCTGCTGCTCTTCAGCAATGGCTGGAGCAGCTGCCAGGTATAGGCATCTTCTCTTCTCTGCAATGATTGTGTCTCTGGAATTCAGCATGTTGTCTCTTCCACAGCCAATCCAAAAATGACCAGGGGTTGGGGAGGCCCCCTTTTTATATGGTGTGCCCAAGTCGGCACGACACCATCCGAATTGCGCAAACTCGTCGTGCCAATGCAGGAAGTGCGTAAACTATGCGCAAACTATGCGTGAACTCGTCGTGCCAGTTCTTGTCAATGTGGACACTGATGGGCACGCATTCGTGAACTATTCGTGAACTATGCGTGAACTAGTCATGAACAGTGCGGGAGCCTCCCAGTTCGTGCCCCAAAATGGCATGACTTGCCACGACAAAATCGTGGCCAAAAGTCATGCAAGTGTCAGCCTTGCATTAGACGACTGTTAATAATAATAATAATAATAATAATAATAATAATAATACTCATCATCAACATCATCATCACCAACAGTATTATAATTTACACCACTTTAAAAAAGAAATTAAAAACACAGACATGCTAAAAAGAGAAATAAACTGGGAAGAGGCAATCGACTTGTCACAATAACAGTGGAAACGAAAACATTCCACCAGTTCAGTGACGACGTAAACCGGTTACCACTGATATTAAAATTCAGCTGATGATCGGTGGATAGTTCGTCTGAGCATCTGCCATTTACAAAGCAGTAACACCCACTACTGCCTGAGGGTAATGCTCCTCACTGGCTAACATTGTCTACTGTGATTGGTGGAGCACTTTCCTGTTTCCTGCTAGAAAGCATTCATCTCTTTTAGTGCCCTGAAGAAGTGCAAGAATTCTTTAGGTAGTAAGATGGGACTCACTGGCTATATCAGCCCTCTATAAACAGGCCCAGGCTTAAGGGAGATGTTCTGTGCTTTTGGTGCAGAGGTCTGGGCCGGTGCTCTGAGTTTGCTACTCGAGAGTCTCGGTCCCGCACCTCAACAGGGCGGCTGTGGAGCAAACAATAACAGGACACCTCTATCTGCTCCGACCATCTGTGTCCCCCATTGTGATGTCCGAGAATACTGCCAGGAATGTGGAAGCACAGCTCAGCCCCATACACACATATACACACATACAATCCATCACTGCAATGCAAGGAGAGGTCAGCTCGGTACCAGCAAATTAAGAAAGGCTGACTTTCGGCTCGAGGTCAACTGCATTCATTTCCAGACAGCAGTGCCTTCAAGTGGAGGAAAGAGAGGCATTGAAAAGAAATATGAGGAGATGTCACCTCAGCAGTTTCTTAAACCCTTCCTCTATTTCTTTTCTCTTTTTTTGCAGCGGGAAGGAAAAAGCAATTATTGAGAGCTATCAAGATACACTCACAAAATATGAAAACTCAAGATTTTGCGGAAACGCTACTGTTATGTCCAGTGAAAATGTCAGGTCAGCCCATTCTCTGTTCTATGTAATAAATAAACAAATTAATGACCGAATAAATGAATAAATAAATCTCTGGAAATGAGCACATTATTTTTGGCTTTGAGCGGAAAGCATAAAGATGGAATAAAAACTCAAGAGGGGCAAATCTCTGTTTTCATTGGCTGGAGATGTTCCTGAATCAGTCCCAGATATTCCAGTCAAACAATGTCGTAAAACACAGAAATGTTACTTCTGAGAAATACGCCGTAGTGTCTCACTATAGACAAACGCACGCCCCTTCCAAAACAGACAACCGAATCAGCCTAAACGTGGACGGTTATAAAAACACCTTTTTAAGTAAGAATACTCTCAGCTTCTGCGACACTGGGAAGGTCATATCATCGACAAGGAAACAATCATTTCAGAAAACATCAAAGCAGAAAGGCTTAAGCTGAAACATTCGAACAATAAAAACGAAATTACTTGCAGGACCTCTGGCATGCTACAGTCATCCCTCACGAGGCAAAATAAAACATCACTATAAAAACACACTATACTGCAAACCTAGAAATATGTGGCTTGTAGTCAGAAAAAAGTACCCAAATCTGACTGTTATTCTTTCCATAATGCATTTAGCTTTGAATTCCTTTCTTTTAACATTTAACACGGCATTGCACTAAAAAAATTGCAGTTTGAGGTTCAAATAAGGTGCTCAAGTATTCTCAAAACAGCAGTGTAATACTTTTGAGGAAAAGTAATCTGAAATTGTGTAATTAGTTTATGACTGACAAATACTCAATTGCAGCAATTGTTTCCCTATCATTTCTTCGACGAAATTATACTAGGTGGCTTAAAACAGCCTACTTTAGGAGCAGCAAGTTTAACAGTAAATAGTACCGAACATAAACAAAAAAAAATATGTAGCTCAGCTGAAACTGCAATTAAATAATTTTGGCTGAGTTAGAAGGGAAACAAAATGAATTTACAAATAGACTGAGCCGGCAAAACCCCACTAAATTTTTGATTCCAGATGACAAACTCAATGAGAGGCAATGGAGTTGTTTACCATTTTCAAGTAGTCATCTAAACTAGGTTTAGGATTTAACAGACTCAAAGGATTCAATGTACCCCACAATCACCTGCCACCTCCCATACCACACACCACCCAAGGCCCTGACAGAACACTGTGAAAAAGCTTTGTCAATGCTTTTTACTAAATATGTCAATTTTGTAATAATATGTTAATGAAATACCCTGTTCAAGTGCAACCCCAAAATCACAACCTGACCCAACACAAGCCCCAACTCACATCTTGACCCAACACAGTCCCCAGATCAAACTCTGACCCAAAACAGTCCTCAAATCACACCCTGACCCAGCACAGCCCCCCAAATCACACTCAGACCCAACACAGCCCCCCAAATCACACCCAGACACAACACAGCCCCCCAAATCACACCCAGACACAGCACAGCCCCCCAAACCACACCCAGACACAACACAGCCCCCCAAATCACACCCAGACACAACACAGCCCCCCAAATCACACCCAGACACAGCACAGCCCCCCAAAATACACCCAGACCCAACACAGCCCCCAAGTCCCCCCCTGACCCAACACCACCATCCCCCCCCCAAATCACTTGCAGACCCAACACAGCCCACAAGTCGCAAACTGACCCCGAACACCCCCAAATCAAACCCTTCTCAACAAAGCCCCCAAACAAAATCACGCCATACCAGCTTCCTGATAATGTTTGAAATTATGGTCATTAGTCGGCCGGTGCTGAGCTGACACACTTAAGTTCTTCCCAAGCTTAATTCAATAGCAATAAAATTTTCTCTTGTCCTCTCCTTCAATATTTATAACATTTCCACATTTTAGACCTATTCTTACTATATTCCTGTAACCGCATTTAGTCTTTCCAGCGCTATAGTTCACCATTTGTACCTCATAAATGAAGTATTAATTTGCCACAGCATAATTTTACTGAAGAACTTCATTCAAACTGAGCAATATGCACGTATCTTTCTTTGCAAGCTCAATGTTCTCAGCAAATTCTTATACTCCAAGCACTAATGATCAGTTTACAGTTTACGCTTTATTTTGGGAACATTTTAATTTTTTCAGCACCCCAAATATGGCCTACAGTCTTCTACTTCAGCGCTATTACCAATAATACATGGGTACAGTACACTGTTGTAAAAGCAGAATTGTGTTATGGGATTTGTAGTTCAGCGCTTTCAACTTAAAAATTTTAATCTTCAATCAGAATGAAACAGCTTAACCCGTTTGCGTAGATATAGATGCCGGTGTCCATGAATTCCTAAATTTAATTCCTAAATAATTCTGTAATTGAATTTTGAAATATCTTGCTTCACTGGAGTCTCTGTGGCGCAGATATTGAGTTATAAAGCTTAAATAGGCTCATGCATAACAGGATAAATTGGAATTTTTTGTATTCTGTGCAAAGGGGTTGAGCTACTCCTTTTCAGCTTTCAGGTGTACCAAGCATTTCAAAGTGCCCATATTTTATCAGGTTTAAATAATTTTTTTCTGCATGTACAGTCAGTTTAATGGAGTTTAATTTTGCCAAACACAAAGCATATTGTACAGTTGTAATAGCCAGCAGTCACATTTGTGTGCTTCTTTTGACTATGCGTTTTTGCCAGAACCCAGTTGGTTCCATTGTCTTTTGAAAATAAGCACTTGAGCTTTCAGCATTTCTACTAATGAGCTCGAGGAAGTCAATAAAGCAGGCATGCAGTGAAACACAGGACAGGTTGTTGTCCCCAAAAGAAAAAAAAAAAAACTATGTTACACTCACACTAATCACCGTCATATTTATGTTCCTTGGGAAATGGAACAATGAGGTCAGACTGCCAAAACTAATCTCCACTCCAGTCACACTTTGCACACACAAAACACAGCACTTGATACAGCATAAGAGTGCGAGGAAACAAAGTGTGGATAAAAATACTCTCCTGAACAAGAGGTGAAGATGTCACAGAAAACAGGCCACTCAGCTGGATTGCCTGCCAAGCATGTGTACATATATTCATAAAATTCAGTCAAAATGATAGCCATGCCTGTAGCTCAGCAGGGTGGACTAAAGTGGACATCACAGATGTGGACCATCTTAGTTGACCCCATTCCCATACTTAACTCTCTTCACCAAGCAAAGTTTTATGAAATGGCGTTAAATTCTGACCAAAATCCGAGAGTAAAGCATACAGAAGAGATAAAAACACAGAAAAGACAAAAAATGTCCGATATTAGCATCACTGAGTTGCTGATCAGGGATAGGCTTCCTAATGCTCATCTTAGCAGAATTCTCTCCACAGAAATGTATTGTGAATCGGACATTTTCAAAATTAAACAAGTGTTTGAATAGCATGGAAAGAAGTGTGCAATTTTCATTAAATAAGAAACTAATGATAACTTCATTAATTAATTACCCTTTCATTACAGCGCCATTAATCAGCACTCTTTGACATTCTTGTTTGATGCATTTTCATGCCCCCGTCTCAGTAAAAAGACAAACAACATTTAACTGAGCGCATATCATCAACCACGTCACATAACTTCATAATAAGGTTCCCAAAACATCAATACACAGCCAAGCAGATCAAACAGTAGCTCCATATAAACCCAAAAGTAAAACTCACCTCTGCTTTCTGTGTTCTCGGCTGGCTTGCCTCTGCCTCGATAGCGTACACGCCTACTAGATAGAGGTCCAAGCCTTGATCGCGGTCCAGCTCAGCAGCGGTCTGGATCATACCAGTGCTACGGCCAATAGTGAAGAGCCGCCCGGCAGCCTTTTCTCCACACCGCACCGAGACAATGTAAAATTCCACCTTGGCACTGGAACCCCGGGGGCTGGAGGCATCCAGCGAGATGACATTGGTGCCAGGAGGCTGACCCTCCTTGAGGATGGTGATGTATTTTGGCTGGGAAAAGACGGGCCCATCAACACCCTGTAAAATGACAGTCA
Source organism: Gymnothorax reevesii (assembly GCA_029721435.1). Taxonomy (NCBI): domain Eukaryota; kingdom Metazoa; phylum Chordata; class Actinopteri; order Anguilliformes; family Muraenidae; genus Gymnothorax; species Gymnothorax reevesii. Next base: position 109,744,099 of record CM056579.1, read on the forward strand.
GCTCCGTCTGGGAGGCCTTTCGGTCCGAGCCGCGGTCAGAGGCTGACACAGTCAAGCTGTAGACAAGCCGCGACGGTTCCAGTCGAGAGGCCACCCGAATGTCCCCGCTGTAGCGGTCAATGACGAAAGTATCCGAGTCACCCTTCACCATCTCATACTCCACTTCGCCATTGGCCCCCTCGTCGGGGTCAAAGGCTACGACAGTTGTGAGGATGGAACCCACCACCACAGTGGTGTCAGCCACCAGGGCATTCTGGGAAATGAAGGCGGGAATATTGTCGTTCTGGTCCATCACCCATATTGTCACATTTTTCAGGGCAAAGCGGCGAAACTCAGCAGGTACCGCCTGGTCAGTGGCTTTGATGGTCAGCTCAAAAAGGTTGGAGAACTCCCGGTCGATCTCACGGCTGGTGCGTACCACACCTGTGTTGGGATCAATGGTGAAGTGGCCCCCGCGAGGTGTCTGCTGCATAATAGAGTACTCCAGTTGTCCGTTAATGTCAGCATCTGTGTCCTGAGCAGTGACCATCATCACTGAGGTGGCGAGGGGCAGGTTTTCAAGAATGGATTTAAAAATATCGCCCGGGGGAAAGCTAGGGGGATTATCATTGAAGTCCCGGACGTGAATGACCACTGGGACTGTGGACGACCTGGATGGTCTGCCGTTGTCCTTAGCTGTAACATTCAGCCTGTAGAGTGCCTGAGTCTCATAGTCCAGCTTCTTGACCAGGAATATGCTGCCAGTGTTGGGGCTGATGCTGAAGGTGCCATGGTTGTTGCTAGCACTTATGCTGTATACTATCTCTGCATTATCCCCAGAGTCTGCATCAGTTGCTGTCACTGAGGCTACCAGCTCACCAATCCTCATGTTCTCCAAGATATCAACTGTGAGAGCCGCCTTGGGGAAGGAGGGGGAGTTGTCGTTCTCATCCAGCACACTGACACTCAGCATGCAGGAGGAGGACAGGGGAATAACCCCAGAATCTAAAGCTATGATTTTTAGGGAGTAAGAGGCAGTGGCCTCGTAGTCCAGTCCTCCCATCAGAGTGACCTGACCAGAGCCACTGTCAATGCTGAACCGACCCTCTTCGTTCCCTTCCTCAATTCGGTATCGAATAAGCCCGTTCCTACCCTCATCCACATCTGAGGCAGACACACGCAGGATTTGGGTGGCATTCTGGGCCAACTCAGAGACAGAAGCCTGGTAGATATCCTTAGTGAACCTCGGAGGGTTGTCATTGATATCACGCACATAGACTTGTACTTTGGCATGGTCATGCAGTGGCTTAGGCAGACCCTGATCCGAAGAAATAATTGTGAAGCCAAAAACAGCTGCTCCCCTTTGACGCATTAAGGCTTCGCGGTCCAGCCGCAGCGTGCTAGTGAGCTCCCCTGTGATGGCATTTAGCTCAAAGTTTTTCTGTGGCGTTTCAAAGGCATATCTGACTTCACTGTTTGGGCCGAAGTCCCGGTCCTCAGCAAAGACACGCCCAACTGGTGATCCCCGTTCCTGCTCCTCTTCAAAATGGAAGACATAGTTAGTGCTGTTGAAGAGCGGACGGTTATCATTGACGTCTTCCAGGAACACAGTGACGTTGACTGATGCACTGAGTGGCTCAACGGCGCTGTCACTTGCCACCAGCAACAGATGGTAGCAATCTTGCACCTCCCTGTCCAGCTCTGCCTTGATGTACAGCTGCCCGTCAGGGAAGATTCCAAAGGTGTCACCGGCATTACCTCCTATGATGCTGTAGCCAATTTCTCCATTCAAGCCGGAGTCCTTGTCGGTGGCCTCCACCTGAAAAAAGCGGCTATTCACTGACTCAGATTCTGGGATGGTAACCTCATAGGACAACTGGTCAAAAACAGGGGAGTTATCATTCACATCATAGACACTGACAGTCAAGATCAGGCTGGACGATCGTTGAGGGACCCCCAGGTCAGACGCTAAGATCTCCACCTGGTACGAGCTGGTGGTCACCTCCAGAGGCCCTGTCAAGGTTATAAGCCCATGTTTTTCGTGGATGTGGAAGAGGCCCTTGGGGTTTTGCTTAATGCTGTACGTGACCATCCCATTGCTGCCCTCATCCGGGTCTGTGGCTTTTGCCTGGAATATGTGATGACCTGTGCCCCAATTTTCAACAGCACTTACATGCTCCACTGCATGAGTGAAATACGGAGCATTGTCATTTAGGTCCTTGATTGTTATGTTCACAAAAGCATGACCTGTCACCTCCCCACCCTTAGCTATGACCTTGAGTTGGTAGAAGGCTTGCTCTTCCCTGTCAATCTGACTTGAGGCAGTAATCACTCCTGTAGCTACATTGATAGAGAACACGCCCCTCTGGTCACCAGAGGTGATCATGTAGGTGATGTTGGTGTTAAGATCCAGGGTGGATGCTGACACCGTGCCAATGACAGAGCCCAGCTTAATGTTTTCGAAGATGACAAAGCTATAGACGTCCTGCAGGAAGGTGGGTGGGTTGTCCTGCGTATCGATGACGGTTATGGTAACAATAGCCTGGGCGCGAGAGTGGAGTCCACCACCATCGGTAGCCTTCACCTGCAACTGGTGAGTCATCTTCTCCTCGCGGTCCAGAGGCACAAGAGTGGTGATCTGACCGGTGTTGGCGTTCACATGAAATTTGACGTTATCACCTGCCGTCATTGAGTACCTTACAGTCCCGTTTCTGCCGAGGTCTGGATCAGTGGCTAAGACGTTGGTGATGTAGGACCCTGGCGGCTCATTTTCTTTGATGTTCGCAAAGTACTGCACTGGATAGAACACTGGCCTGTTGTCGTTAATGTCCCGCAGTGTCACATTTACTTTAGTTACTGAGTGCAGAGAGGGTGTGCCGCCGTCTGTTGCTCGGACATACAGCAGGTAAGATGCCTGGATCTCTCTGTCCAACTCTGCAGCTGCGCTAAGAAGCCCAGAAACCGCGTCTAGGCGGAACAGGTTCTGCACACTGTCTGAGGTCTCGGAGTCAAATGAAAACCTAACTGTTCCATTGGTGCCAAGGTCATCATCTGTGGCAGAAAGCACCACTAACTCGCTTCCCACTGGCGAGTGTTCAACAAAGGAGATATGGTAAGAGCTTTGCGTGAAGGTAGGGATCCGGTCATTGACGTCAGTTATGTTGACTATCAGCTTTGTGTAGGAAACCCTGGGCTGCACACCCTGATCTTTAGCACTAATGTTCAATACCACCTCTGCTGCAATCTCCCTATCTAGCAGGCTGGCGCTGGTAATAAGGCCACTGTTTTCACTGATGGTAAACCAGCCCAGGCTGTTTCCAGACACCAGTGAGTACCGCAGGTTGGCATTCTGACCTGAGTCACCATCCGTGGCTGAAACCCCTTTGATGTAGCTGCCCTTTGGGACATCTTCACTGATATCGACCCTGTACAACGCCTCTTGGAATATTGGGGGGTGGTCATTTATGTCATTCACAAAGATAACCAGGCTGGCAAAAGAGGACCTGGGGGTGGGCCTGCCATTGTCAGACACAGATACTGTCAAGTTATACGAAGAGATCCTCTCCCTGTCCAAAACACTGGCTACTTTTATCAAGCTCAGATTGGGCACTGGGGAAGTTTGCACCTCAAAGTGCCTCTGTTCATTACCACCTAAAATGGAGACTGATATGTTACCATTAGCGGCTGGCGAGTCTGAATCAGAGACAGTCAGCAGGGCCACTACAGTGCCTATCTGCGCATTTTCATCGACAGAGGCAAATTTTGAGCTGGTGGGAAAATATCTAAACTTCACCACTGGGTCATTATCATTGACGTCAATAAGTTTAATGGTAGCCTCAGATCTACCAGACAGAGAAGGAACCCCTCTATCGACCGCATGAACAGTGAAAGAATATTCCCTCTTGCTCTCATAGTCCAGAGTTTCTTTTATTGTTACTTCCCCAGACTTGGGATCAATCTGAAAAGGAGTGCCTTCATCTAAAATGTACCTGATGTCTGCATTTGACCCCTCGTCACGGTCTTTAGCAGTTATCTGCAGGATGCTAGAGCCAATTGCTGCATCCTCCAAAACGCTGGTTTGATAATGTTCCTCCTCAAACACTGGCGGGTTGTCATTTATGTCTTGGATGGTCACATTCACTTGCAAGTAGCCAAATCGCTTAGGGTCCCCTTTATCTTCAACTTCGATTAAAAGCTGGTAAAAAGGGGCCAATTCTCTGTCAAAACCTCCCGTTGAAACCAGATGCAGGAATGCCCCCTCTCCGCTCGGATTCACTGTAATATCCAAACGAAACTTTCCTTGTTCGTTGCCTTTCACAATTCGGTACGTCGTGTGATCAACTCCGTTACTTCCAATATCCGAATCTGTAGCGGTGTCAAGTATCACTTGCCTGCCGCTGCTCGCATCCTCTTTGAAAGACACGACAATTGACGCATCGGGGAACACCGGCGAATTGTCATTAATATCCAAAACAACAATCCTGACTTCAGTAGGATAGGTGGGCTGACTCGACAGCACCACAACATTGATAACGCTACTTTGCAGAACTTCCCTGTCAATCACAGACGTTGTGTAAATGACGCCCGTAGATCCATTAATTGCAAAAAGTTTGTGGTTTTCGCTGAACCGGTAAGTGAAGCTGGGTTTCGTCTCAATCGTGCCTACATATGTCCCAATAGGCTGCTCTTCAAGTACCTTAAACTCCTGTCGAATTTGGCTAGAGGCGGAATGCTGCCAAAAAGTCCACAGCATCAGCAAAATCATATAACGTCGGTTGAAACTCATACCTGCAAATGCCATTGTCAGAATCCCAGTCCACCTTTTCAGGACAAAGTCATTTCCATAAATTCACCAACTCAAATTACAGCAACAAAGAGTAAAGCATAATTTTCATGATTGCACGGCAAATGTGAACTCCAGTTTCGTATTGCCGATTGGTCGGGTATATTCCGCTTAAAACATGTCCAAAGATTCAGCAACACTTTCAGACTGTTCTGCTTTCCACGCACAGGAATCCCGTCGAAGCGCTCAGTGCATCATCAGGTAGACCACGCTGCAGTAAAATCCCTTCGCGATTACTTCTAAAGTAGTGTCAGAACTTCATAGCGAGAGAACTCATCATCCATTCCCAGTGGTTAGAACTTTTCCACCTTAAAACAACGCTCATCGTGATATAAAAGACAAAAACTACAAGGGAAATAAATAAAAAGCACGCTAAAACTACTTCGACGAAATACAATAGCTGTTTCATAGAAGTTAATTAAACTTTTTTAGGCTGAAGTTCGGACGCATGCTGCCCATTTATCACAACGCCAGCAGAAGCGCAGGCTCACGGAGAATAGCGGGGAACAAACTTCAGTCATTTAGACTGTAGGTTTTGGTAGCCGAACTTACAACAAAGCTCCAAGTTAGGAAAAGTCCCGCCCTCCTTCCCATCTATTGGACATATTCGCAAGGAACCCCCCACCCCTCCTGCTTCCTCCATTTAAACTAAATGTATTGCTGACTCCTGCGAAGAGAAGCTACTGTCAGGAAGATGGACAGGTATTATTTCTGTGGTAGGGTAGAGGTGCGTATACCTGGAAACAGGACCGTTACACTTTCATAATGACTCATAGAAATATGACTCTTATTTGGGAAAGCATTCAATTCCTTAATATTGATTGTTTCGCGGTGGTAAATAGCTCATAAATTGCTCGAATACCATAACTTTTTGCACTCTTTCCTTTCGTGACCGTAAGTTATTTGAAAATAAATTCACATGGAGACAGGCTTATTGCATTATTTTGGTCTGGTGTTTCACTGGCGTCGACACAAATTAAACGCAAATTCCAAATCAACTTCGCCAAGATAAACAAGTATTGGCAACACTTGCTCAACTCTTGTGCAACAAATGTATGTTCAAGTTTTCATGTTGCCTGCCATACAGAAAATCATACATCTTGAAGCATTTCATATTATTTAGCATAAATATTTCCACAAAAATACCTTTCGCATAATTAAGTCATATATCTGTCTTCAAGCACATAACTGCTGAAAATGACATACTAATAATAATAATAATAATGTGATTGCTATCAACATCATAGTCATAATCATAATTATAAATCACAGTTCAATGAATTTCACAGAAACTATATTTAGAGTTCATTTATCTACTCATTTATTGACACATATCAAGTGAACTTCTCGCCGTGCGTTGCCGCATGTCTTATATAGGTAAATATCGCCATCTAGTGTCATTTTAAAAATACTTTCGCAGACACTGGGCGCTCCAAGATGGGACTGTTAACTCAACTTTGCACTTGAATTAAAGAGCATTAATATCATGAACACACCAGTTGCAAAAACGTAAATAGTCATAAATGCACTCATTAAAACACAGACGGCGCACATGGGGCACTGTGGTTAGTACTGTCATCTCTCTCTCTCTCTCTCTCTCTCCACAAAAATATAAACGCGCAAAATGATTTTTTTGAATTATTTTTATCAATCGGGAAATATTTCAACAAAACAATTATTATTTTATTCTTTCCTTAATATTCAAGCAACAGAAACATGACCAACAATTTACTGTACACAATTCATGAGTGATCACAGCCTGAACCCACAGGGGTCAGCAGGCAGAGTTCACAGCACTCAGTAACGAGTGTGTCCACCATCTGCATCACCTAAAGCTGTACACCTCCGACGCATGGAGTTCACCAGGTTGTCCATAGTGGCCTGTGGACTGTTGTCCCATTTCCTCCTGCAGTCCAACTCGGAGCTGGAGACGTTTTCTGGAACCGGAACACGTCTGACCCGCTGATCCAGAACATCCTTGGTGACATATCGGTGAACATGCTGGCCAACTGAGAACAGGGACATCCTCCTCATCAAGAAGATCTGGGCAGTGTGTGACTGGGCATTAGGGTGCTGGAATGTCACGTGATGGAGTCGCACAAACGGTATGACTATGGGTCTCAGGATCTCGTCACTGTACCGCTGCCCATTCAAGTTGCCCTCAACGAAAAGCAGATGCATACGCTGTCCATGGCATATGCCTGCCCATACAATTACACTTGCACCACCATGTGCCACCAGACGCACGACATTGGCATTAGCGTAACACTCGCCCACACGTCGCCATACGCATTGTCTGCCATCAGCGCGGTACAGTTGGAATCATGATTCATCGCTGAATATCACCATCCTGCACCATGCAAGCGTCCAGCGAAGGTAACAGTTGGCCCAGTCGAGTCTGTTTCGATGATGGATGGTGGTCAGGTTGAGACCTCGGTGCAGTCGGCAAGCTGGGAGGTCTGCCTCCCTCAGGCGGTTTCGGACAGTCTGAGCTGATATCCGTCTGTTGTGCAGTTCGACGGTCTCGTCAGCTGTCCTGATGGCTGGTCGAAGCCGGAGGTGCTGGAGCCGCATGTGTCGATCCCATGTGGACGTGGTCACACGTGGTCGTGGGGCATGTGGACGATTCACAATGTTGCCAGTCTCTCTGAATCCACTTCTCAACCGGCTGATGGTGGGATGACGCAGATTCAAGTGTGTTGACCCTACTGTCACAGATATCCCAGCATTCAGCAAGCCAATGGCACGCTCCCTCATGACTTGTGACATCTGTGGCATTGTGACTTGTGACAAAAGCGCACATTTTGCCTTTGATTGACCCTGGTGTAAGGAGTGCCTGTGTATTGGTCACGCTGACTGACCAACTCAATGTCATGCTCTATGCAGCTCAGGGGTGCAATAACTCAGTGAGTGAGTGATCTCACAGAGTGGCCAATGAGAGATGGGTCACCAGAATTGAGCAGAACAAATCATTCAGTATACCACTGAACTCTATTTGTGGGCATATTTCATTATAGATCTACATTTAACTGAGCATTTTTGGTTTGTGCATTTATATTTTTGTTCAGTGTATATATAAGCACACTTAAATTAAAGTAATTAAAACTCAGTGATTAAAACTCAATCCACAGATTTAATTTTTACAAACTATAATTTTGGCAAGTCGGATAGGACTTCTGCTTTGCACACACCTCAATTTTTCCAGCAGTTATTTAAACATTTTACATGTAATTAACTATACCACAATTCCTATTGGTTAAAGGTTTACACAAAATAAGTTGACTGCGCCTTTAAACAGCTTAAAAAATTCCAGAGATTTGATGCCACGACTTCAGAAGCTTTGGGGAGGCAATTCGATGTCATTTGAGTCCATCGGAGGTGAACTTATTGATGTGTTTTAAGGCCAACCTTGAAACTCCGTGCCTCTGAACTTGACATAATTCAAAAATATAAAGATATCAGCCAAGACCGAAGAGAAAATTGTGGAGTCACAAGTCAGGTTCAATAAATGGAACACTTTTCAAATGCCAGGAGGTTCCTCGCTCCTCTGCACAAACAAGAGCAGATGAGACCATGCAGCCATCGTGCCACTCAGAAAAGAGACACGTTCTGTTTCCCAGAGATGAATGCACTTCAGCACGAAAAGTGCAAATCAATCCCTCGACTACAGCGAAGGACCTTGTGAAGATACTGGAGGAAACAGGTGCAAAAATACCTACATTCACAGAGAAACTAATCCTATTTTGACAAAGCCCGAAAGGCCGCTCGGCAAGAAAGAATCCGTTGCTCTAAAACCGCCATAAAGAAGCCAGAGCACAATTTCTAATTGCACCTGGGGACAAGCACTTTACTTTTGGAGAAATGTCTAAAATGACCAAAAGTTAACTGCTCAGCCATAATGGCCATAATGATCGTTACGTTCAGAGGAAAGAGGGAGAGGCTTGCGAGCCAATGAGCACCAGAGGGAAGTTTGCCACCTGCTGGTCAACCAACATCACTTCATGCTGCAACTGAGTTTTCCTGGCTGGGCTTCCATCTAAGGAATGACCAAGCCCACCCCTGCTCCATAATATGCTGACTCGTTGGCACACTGTTTAAGATAAAAGAAAGTTGATAGAACTTAAAAATGCAAGCAACCAGCTGCAAAGCGATTTTGAATTTGCTCAACTCCAAACCTCAGTAGTTGCACAGATTCATTTTTGAAAGAACTTGGAACATATGGTTTAATTTAATGTGCAATATCGTCAGTGAATAATAACAAAGAGCTTTTTGAAACTATAGATTTACAGATTAAGTCAGTGTGGCCCTAATTACAGAAAGTGTAGCTATACACCTAATTACAAAACTGAACCTGTCAGTCATAAACTAGAGGCACCCTGAGAGCGCAAACCTCTGACAAGGCAGGGCAGTAGACACTTGTGGCCATTTTGTTCGACCGATTGGGGACAAAATCAGTAGGGTCCATCCCTGATGTAATAGCGGCCCACCCACAAAATTTCAGAGAAATCCGTTCATTACTTTTTGAGTTATCGTGTACACAAACAGGCAGACAGACAAACCATCGCCGGCAAAAACATAACCTCCTTGGCGGAGGTAATGAGGAGCTGAAAAATAAAAGAAAAACCGAGCCAAACTTGAGCTGTGTCGAAAGGAACAATTACTGCAGTATACTGCAGGCTAGCAGGAGTGCTAATTAATCATGTGACTGGTAGCAACAAAGCCAGCACGTGCAGTCGGCTGCCTGGACTGAGTCATTAGAATTCATGTTTTAGATTTCCGACTGGATTATGTTTCCAGCAACAAAGCGCAATCAAGAGCAACCGCTGACACCGCTGGCACTGCAAACACAAATTACGATATCAACACCTGAATAACTACTAGTGATTATTAGTAAAAACAACACTACTGCTGGACATTAATACATTTTGACAGCCAAAAAGCATTTTACTGTTTGGCAATAAAGCATCCATACATCCTTTTGTGAAACTCCTAAAGGAAGTATCTCACTCTTGATCATGTTTTGGGTACAGAAAACATTGCTTTAGTATCCTCTAGCGGTTACCTGTAACGGTCTGAAGGAAATGTTCTGGAATTGTCTGAGCAAGTGCTGCATCTCTAAAAATGCGCACTAGGAAATATAGACGTGCAAATCTCACGAGAGAGAGAGAGAGAGATATCATGCATATCATCTGAAGGAAGATGGGTAGGTTAGCGATCACTGAAATGGGTACTCTATGCTGCAAGGTACATGTTACATCCTAATTCTTCTGAAACCCTGTCCTGCTCAGAAACATGAAAAATCTGGCATTCAAATTAAATCAAACCAATCAAGATAATCTGTGTGCCAGTTAGCAGCGGCTCCTGGGCAGTGGCACGCCTTCCTCCTGGAAGTAATATTTTTGCGCTCTCTCTCCCTAATAGTGGTCAAAATGATCTTTTCTGTGACGGACCTCAGAAAAGAGGTTTTTGTTTTGCTTCCTCCATCTGTACAGAAATCCTGTGTGTGACAGCAGGGGGCAGTCACTGAACATCTGATGTGAACGACATCCCTTAAGCTCTTGTCAACGTCTCTGCAACATACATGGGGGAAAAAAACTTGCATATAGGAGTAATAAAAAGAAAGACAATCCAAACTCATGTTTTATTGGTCATTCAGTTGCCAAAGCTCCAAGAGCCGAGTCTTTTGGGGAAATTTAATAACAGACAATGCGTTAGAATAGCAGAAGTCTGTTCTGCACGTTACTGTTGTTTGGTGCCGTGGCTCACTGACAGCTTTGATCTTGGTTAGGTTATTGCTGGGATCATTTACAGTATGCAGACAGGTTTTATTCATCTGAGCTGTTTGGCTTGTGTGTGGATCTGTTTTTTTTTTTTTTCTGTTTCTTTAGCAGGGCCCAAATCACCAAAGTGGGAGGTGAGCTGAGACGAATTTGGCAGCTGACTGCAGAAGGGGGCGGGGTTCAGTGTTAACTGTCTAATCCCACCCACTGTGGTTTAATTGGTCTAATATATGAATTTAATCCCCTCTGCCGTGGTTTGATTGGTTTAATTGTTGGACTTCATCCTTACAAGCCCAGGAAGTGCAATGACATAAAAAAATATATATATACTGCTTAAAAAAATAAAGGGAACACTTAAACAACACAATATAACTGTAAGTGTTCCCTTTATTTTTTTGAGCAGTATATTTACAGGCACATGTATATCTCGTGGCCACGAGATATAACTCCTTCCCATGATTCAGTCAACCCATGGCTGCAAGATAAATCTCATTCCTGCGATTCAGCTTGTGACCGCAAAATATAACACATTCCCTTAATTTGAGCTAACACAATCTTGGGAATGAGTTAATTAAATTGAGAGAACAACATGCAATGAACCTGTATCCTCTGGGGCTGACAGGCATCAGCTGCACATTCCATCCGTCATCAGTCTTTGAGAAGCCTGCAGTCTGTCTGCACCAAATACATTGCGACAGAGCTTCACAGTCCAGACCAGCAGCGCTGAAGATAAGTCAGCGCTGTTGGTCTTCTTGTTCTATGGTATTTTCTGGACAGGAAGGGATTCGCTGCATCACTCCGTAAACTCTCTAAACGCAGAGAAGGGTAAAGCAGCTTGTGTGGAGAGGCCCAGTGATGATCAGATGGCCCCATCCAGGACAGCCTGCTCCTGGTTTTTAGGAAGCACAGCAGCTATCAGTTAATGTGGCAGCACTGGTAGAATAAATGTCTGGCAGGAGTAGAGGGGAAAAGGGCCGTTTCTCAAAGTGAAGGCTGCATCCCTCAAAGGGCTGCATGTTTAGGCTGCTACTTCATCGACCAAATATTTTGGTGGCCAAACATTCAGTGCATTTCTAAAAATTAATAAATACATTTGTCTGTGGCACCTTGCAAACACAACGTGCAAAGTTGACCCCTCATGACACCCAGGTATGTCTCATACAAAAGAAAAAAAGAAAAAGTCTGCAGACGTCAGGTTTTCTGTAGATACAGACACCACCACACACCTCTAGTTGGTCATAAGTGATGATTGAGAAAGATTATTTTTGTATGAGTCTGTCTATTGGAAAACCCTGCTCAGTATATCTTAAGGCCTCTTCAGCGTTCACAGAGTTTGTTTCCAAAACACAATATATCCATTTTGCTCATTATGAGCAAATCAGCTTTTTCTATTTTGTTGCCTATTGCATTTTATAGAAAAACACAAACTTTGACCAAAAAAAAAAAAACACACCTTAGAGTATAAATTACTAAAAATGGATTTTTGCACCATATGAAAGAAGCACGCATTATGGTATTATCTCAATGTTTGTCATTTTGGCTCTCATTTTGGAAACAAACTCTTTGTTTTTTCCAGGGTCAGTTCTTGCTTTTTCCCCCTGTAAGAACATAACTGTGTCACTGAGCACAGAGTGATCACACTGCAGTGCTGACGCTCATTGCTGCTCACGAGGAGCTGTTTTGCGACCTCTATTGCTTTGGATCTGGATATTGTTAGCAAAGGAAAAATAAAAAACTTGGAATCTTATCCATTACCCGAGTGGGGACAGCTGTGGAAAACGTTTTTGCTGGGCCCTTTTTAAAATTGGGACAGAGGAGCCCGGCCTCCACATCTGTGATTTACGGCCCTGCCGGATGGGCTTCTCAGCTCACTGTAAATCTGAGCTGGAGCTGATCAGAACAGTGCACCATTGTGATCCCCCTGGTCACATGATCCTCTCCCTCATGTGGCATAAAAATAATGACAGGTAATGTGCTTGGTTAGGGTGAGGAAATTTTAGGAGATAAAAATTATATTTAGTTTTCATCTTTTTAATTTTCTCTATCTAGTTATTCTGTAGATAACTGCAAATTAATATGCAGTATTTGCTACTATTTAGTTGCTTTTCAAATTGGGTGTGAATCACACACTTTAATATTCATCTCCGCCATTTTCTTGCCTTTTTCAACAATTAACGTGCCCCGAACCGTAGGTTCAGAATGCACACGAAAGGTATCAAAACGCGTGGCTTGGTCTGGATATTCATGCTATAACTTTTGTAATCCATATACGTAATCGTTTCTGCGATGTTTGCATTTTTCCAACAAATTTTTCCCATAGAAATCAATGGGTGGAATGTTCGCGTCAATGGGCAGAATGTTTGCGCACTCTAGAATTTAGTGTGCAGAGAGGCAAAAAAAGACTGAAAAAAATGTTAAAATCATTCCCACGGCTACAATTTCCAATGTACACACACAAATTCTACATCAAAACATCTGAAAATTTGTACAGGGCAGTCACTTTAGAAGAAAACAGACAAAGGGTTGACACTCTAGGCGCCCCCAAGTGACAGGAGCACCGACCAACTGCCACATAGACAGCCATTACAACAGGAGCAGAAAAGTTTGGGAAGAAAGTTGAAAAACACGTTTTTTGAAATCGCCATCCTGACCATATATTTGACATTACGAGAAAAAAAATATATGGGGATGCTCAGCGAGACTCCTCTCATTCAGAATGTTTTTGTTTACACCATAGGACCTACGGTCTGTCAGAAAATGGCAGTAGTTCGGACAGTTTCACTGAAGAACTTTCTGTCTCACAGCACCTGTGAGATCACCATGGTAAGCACACAGGGGTGCTGCTGTCTCCATAGAGACATGCACACAAATAGAGGAGCTGCTGTGTCAGACTCACACACACATACACACACACACATCTGTCTGTGTTTCTCACTGGTAAAAATATAGCGTCAGTAATTACACAGGCCGGCGAGTAAACAGCATAGTAGTCACACCCGCAATTTCTTCCAAAATTGCTAAATTCTAGTTTTACTTAATACACAACTAATTTGCAGATTGTATGAAAGTCAGCATATTTTGGAAAATTTTCATAAAATCAAAAAGGAGTCATTTGAAAGTACACACATTCACCTTCTACTATATTGAAAACACTACAATAAGACATTTAATGCTTTAACTGTTATTTGAATTATTTTTGAAAATATTTGCACATTTCATTCCAAAAAGGGATAATTTAAAAGTAGAAATATTTTGACATGTTGCGGGAGAAATAATTGTGTTATAGTTTGGCAGGAGCCTTCAAAAAAGACCTTGTCCGTATAGAGCAAGATGGCTCACAAATTTGCCAGGCTTATAATCCATCACAGTATGAATAAGTTTCCCAAAGACAAATCATTTGAATTGTGGCATTTCACCCTCTACAGTGCATAATATAACTAAAAATTTGGTGGACCTGGGTCAGATTTCAGTGCATAAAGGTCAGGGCAGAAAACCTTTTCTGAATGTCCATGATCTTTGATCCTTCAGACGTCACTGTCTTCAGAACCATCATGTGACTATAATAGATTTCATGCTGTGGGCTCTGAGAGACTTTGATTGAGCTTTGTCGGTCAGAACCATTAAAGTTAAAGCATAACGATGCTGAGCTGAAGCCAACACCATCAAAAAACACTGCCAACTTCTCTGGGTTTTATGTCATCTGAGATGGTCGGTATCACAGTGAAAGTATGTTTTGTGATCTGAAGAGTCAAGATTTTAGGTAGTTTTTGGGGGGAAAAAAACAGCTGGACCAAAGACGATAAAGATAATCCAAGGCTGTTACCAATGTCATGTTCAAAATCCAGTTTGTCGCAGTATGGAGGCGTCTCAGAGCACATGACTTAGACAATTTGCTTATTCATGATCTTGATGGTGTTTCGACTAACTCAAACCACATTTTAAGGCAAACGCTGCCACTCTGTGTTGGTTTTATGGGATTGAATTGCAGCCAGTGGATCTGTGCGCAAATAAATGCCCATCATTACCTTCCCATTTATATTTTTCATCATAAATAATGTCGCCAAAATTGTGGTGGGGTCTAATGGGAAGGGGAGGGTGTAGGGACATTTTTATACATGTGAATATTTTCTTTATGAGGGGGAAATAGAAATAATCAACTTCAGTCTCGCCCTTGTTTCACTTTGTAATACCACGCATGACATATGTGGTCTAAATCAACTACATCTTTTCATAGAAAATGCATTACCTGGTGAATTGACCTCTGTCTCCTCAACTGCCTCCATGCATTAGGCTACTACACTGGACCGCGGTTCTCAGGAGACCAAAAGAGGCAAAGGCAATGCAATTTAGATGCTTATTCTTCATTTGAATAAAGAGCCAGTTCGCTATGGCGTTAATGCACTGGTTTTAAAGGTAATGACAGCAGCTACTCTGATTGGCCTTAATGGAATCTCACGCTCACCATACCAACAGATAATTAATTTGTCTTTGTCCTACCATTTAGATAATGGTGCAAGAGCAGTGCTATCACCGCCCTCAAAAAATTACAGGAATGGGGTCAGTTTTGATCGATGATTCTATTGATTCTATTAGCAGTTGCATTTTCTGTCTGTCTTTAGGTTGTGAAACTAGGGTACGTGATGATACACAGTACTAAACAGCCAATTGTCCCAACTTTTTTTGTTATTCCATATTTTCAATAAGCAATAAACTCATGTTAAAGCATCTAAAAATGTCTTGTTGCACTATTTTAAACCCAGTAAAGTTAGAATGGACTTTTCAAGTCAGTCTTTTTATTTTTATTTGCATTTTTCATTTATGTGCCAGCTTTTTTGGAATTGGAGGATGTATTTATCAGTTTACTGGGGGAAAGGAATCACCTCACAAAATTCATCAGCCCAGGTGGAGGTGGAGAAAGAGGACTTTGGCTTCAGAACTTTGCATAATATGTTTTTAAATACATCCTCCAGGAGGAGAACAGCTAGCTATGTGATTCTGTCATTTCTAGAAAAACCCTCCCACCGTATTGGAACTGGCAAAGCATTTTTGTACTCCGAGAGGGTGCCTTCTATGTAGCTGGTGACTGAAAGTGCAAAATTTAACTGTGGTTTCATGAATTAAGATTTAAATATGTGGACCCTAGAAACAGTAAAAAGGCATAGCTCTCCCATTGACTAAACCTGGAGCTCTGCCATCTCTAACATCATATTTGAAACTAGCCATTATGGTGTACACTTGTATAATCCTTCAGAATTGCATACACGGTTTGACCAAGAAGAATGGAATGCCTCAGGGGCCTATCCTGGGAACCGCATCTTTTTTGCTTAGTGAAGAGATAGACACCAGTCATACATGCACAAGCTCTGTCACATTGGATTCCTCTTCCATCTTTTATGTTTAAAAAAGTATAAGCTAATGAAAGCATGAGCTCTCGGGCATTGTTATAAGTTCATAAAATATCAAAGGTATCATGTCTCTATGGCTACAAAGGCAGCATTTCCTACAAAAGACTATGAAAAAAAGTGTGAAAAATGTCTGTATCACTAAACCTGAGGGGTGGAAAATGAACGCACCACTGTGGATTTTCAAGATTGTAGGACACGTAACGGTCACCCAGTGGCCCACATCACCTCTTTCTTTTTCAACATTTGGTCTTTGTAAAGCAACATTCTTTTGGCGTAATCTCCATGAGTCAGTCCATAGACCTGAAAAGCTGTCCAACCACCAAAAAATGAAGACATGCTGATGTTTATGGTTAAAAAATGTTAAAAAAATACATAAATAAATAAAAATAAACAAATAATTTAAAAAAAATCATTATGTGGAAGAACTTCCCCAGCTTAAATCTTCTCTGAACAAATACTAACTGAATTCAAAGTTTGCATTTTTGAATTCCACTTCCAACCATATGTAAGACTACGCCATGATGTCATTAGGCTCCTTATCGGAAGGGATTGAATGCAGCGGAATCCAAGATTATTCAACACCCACTGAAAATGGTTGAGCAAATATAATGGATTAAAAACACAGCATTGAAAGACTGTAATTTGAAATTGTACCCTTACTGTGCTCTGCAATGTTTCTGCAATTTTATGGAATCTGAAAAACCAATTCTTGGTTATCAACTGACCTCCCAGGTCACCAAATATCGATATCCGCAATTATTCTCCCCCTCAGACTGTATAATTCATAAGAGTCGGCTGCTTCTTTGTTTTCATCGCGTTCTCTGCACAATTTTGTAAATTTATTATCGATTAATGCTCAGAAAAAGATAGAGATGTGAAAGACATATTCCGTAGAAACATTCCTGGGTTTCTTAATGGTCCGTTTGAACTGTCCTGGGAATTGGAAATAGTCCCAAAGTGGCCATCTAACACCCCACAGGTGAGTGTTCTTCCCACACACAGCCCAGAGGACCCATGCGAGCGGCTGGAGCCTCACGTGACTCTTACAGATAATTGAGCTTCTGCCTTTTCGTGTGGCTGGTCGGGGCTGCTTCGCCTATGCTTGCAATGTCGAGGTCCTTCACCATTTTGTCCATCGCGCACAGTGCGCACTTTTGGGATCAGGCTGCACCCAAATATACAGGTTAATTTCCTGTCAGGCCGGATTATATTTGCATTTTCCCAGCATTCTTATAAAGAACACCTCCAATTGTGACTGCCTGAGAATTCTCACAATGTTATGTGGCGCTAGGGCAAAACACTTCATGAGGAAGAAAACAAGGTAAAAACAGTATATGGCTGGACCATTTATAGGCTGTATGCAAAATTGTTATAGTTTTGGCAGCCACTATAAAATCTGCAGCAGACATAGTTCAAAACTGTGTGGACATCCAACAAAGATGGGCTGTCTGGATTGGTGGAACAAGTTTTAGATGTTGAGGGCTTTGTGTCATTTTCCCTCTAGAAGTGTCCTTTTTGAAAAAGGTGGATTGTGGTCATAATAGGGTGCAAAAAGTCAGCAGCACGAATAAAGCGAGATGCTGCATTAAAGTACTGGTCAGTTGGTGATGAGTAGTCCTGTGTTTTCTTGTGAACTTTGCCAAAACTCTGCGGAACCACAACCACCAGCCTGCCTCAATGACACAACCCAGGATGAATGCATGGATCTACGACATTTAAACCAAATGGAAACACTCTTTTCAGGCCACAGCAGAAATGGTGATTTGTCATGGCAGACATTTTTCTTAACACATTTCCTTAACTTATTTTGTTTTTGTAAATGTATGTCTAATTCAGACTCACCTCCCTGCTCGAAGCTTATGATAGTGTAACAGTTCAAGGGTCCTGTCACCTCTTACCCAGGAATTTGGGGTTCAATTCCCCACCCTTCCTTCGGCCCGCCACCGGTGGCTGGAACCCATGGACCTTAAGGGTCATTGCGCTTTTTGCACAGAGATTCAACCCCCCACACCAATGCTGTAAACAGCTATTATTGAAGCTTTTGAGGCCTTTCTGGTAACTTGAAAACGTGCCCATTCTCCTCAGATTGCTTTGATTGTCAATGATTTGCCAGAGACAAAACTGCCACTGACTGGATGTGAACAACAGTCCACAAACTCTTGAAAGTAGAGTGATGAATGATGCAGATGCACAAATCTATGTTAAATATTTCCAAATAATTTAATGAAGAAGAAGTAAAGGAAACAAAGACATTGTGGCTCTGCGTGTTGGTCGGATGGTGCGGTTATTTTCTGCGCTCAGTGTTTCTGAGTTTCATGCCCGAGGCTGAACAGCAATAGATCTCTGACGAGAGCGTCTAAAGATATGAAATATAATCTCTCGGAGGGGACGGCCATACACAACCCCCATCTGTGAAGAACGGCTTAACGGAGGCATTGTCACATTTATGGTTACAGAGTACGACTTCAAACCTGTGCTTAAACTCCTCTGCTGCTCTGAACCCAGCCATAAAAATTACTCTTGCCTCAGTCGAAAATGTTCACTGCAGCCTCGAAAATGCTGAAGTACTGAAAACTACGCTTAAGTGTTCAAGACCTAAATTTTAATTTTGGTCTTTAACCTTGAAAGTGATGTTAAAAGATTTTTTTACATTTATTTTATTTATTTAGCCTTTATTTTACCAGGAATAAATCCCATTGAGATACAAGTCTCTTTTCCAAGGGAGTCCTGGCCAAGACAGCAGCATAAAAGTTTTACACAGAAAACAACAACAAACAATGACAAGGCTAAAAAACACATTAACCGGTTTTAGCTGTAAAGCATGTACATGCACTGGTTAAATAAGCCTTAATTCTGGTTTTAAAAACATGTAAACTTATTCGATGATCCAGTTTAAGATAATTCTGTAGCCCGGACCAAGAGGAGGGAGCACAAACAGAGAAAGCTTGATTTCCAAAAACAGAGCGAGTTCGAGGGATGGCAAACATGATGTGTCCATAGGAACGCAGATTTAAACTGCTAACATTTTTTGGAGTCAGCAGAGAACAGAGATACAATGGCAGTTCATGCAGGATGGCCTTGTACAGGAAGATGCACCAATGCTCCATTCTTCTTTTGTACAATGAAGACCAGCCAACTTTCTCATACAAGGTACAATGATGCGTTCGGAAACCCAGATCAGAGATAAATCACAGTGCAGCATGGTACACAGAGTCCAACATTTTCAGAGATGATGCTGTTGCATGCATATAAAGAACATCACCATAGTCCATTACAGCCAAAAAGGTTGCTTGAATCAGTTTTTTCCTTGCAACAAGAGAGAAACAGCTTTTGTTTCGATAGAAGAATCCTAGTTTTACCCTCAACTTTTTGGTTAGATGCTCAATATGATGATGAAAAGACAGTTTTTCATCTAAGAGGAAACCCAAGTATTTATATGTCGATACACATTCAATCACCTCATTATTCAGAGTTAAGATCTGATAACCGTCTTTAATTTCCCTATTTGACCTCGTGAAGAACATCATTTTGCTCTTGTTTGCATTAAGAACGAGCCTTAATCTACGTAAATTCTGCTGAACTACATTAAAAGCACCTTGTAGGTGGTGAACTGCACTCCCTAAAGAAGACGAAGTAATATGTAAAATTGTATCGTCAGCATAGAAGTGGAACTTTGCATCAGTAACATTTTTACATAAATTATTAATATAAATAATAAATAAAATGGGACCCAATATAGAACCTTGCGGGACACCATTTTTAATATTTAAAAGACTTGAAGACAAACCATCAACTTGAACACACTGTGTTCTACCACTCAAATAGTTTTCAAACCATTTAACAGATTTTGGAGAAAACCCTATATTAGTGAGCCTCTGTAAGAGAATTAAATGGACAACAGAATCAAAAGCCTTAGATAAATCTAAGATGAAAGATGAAAAGTGTTTTTAAAAAATTAAATAAAACCCCGATTCCAAAAAAGGTTGGGGTGCTGTGTAAATTGTAAATAAAAGCGGAATGCAATGATTTGCAGATCTCCAAAACGCACATTTTATTCACAGTAGAACATAGGCAACATATCAGATGTTGAAAGTGAGACATTTTACCATTTTATGAAAAACATTAGCTCATTTTGAATTTGATGGGAGCAACACATCTGCCAGAGTATAAAATGCATTCAGAAAAACTGGAAGTGCAAAGAATGCCATACTGCAGTTGTGATGTTTCAGAAAAACAACTGTTTCTGTGACATTTACGTCAGTTAAGACCGAAACCTAACATTCACCGTAATCTAGTATATGACAAGCAGCAGGCTAAATTCAGTGTGTATAAAATGGGCTATCACCTGAAGGTAAAGTGCAGGCAAATCACATGCCTTTACTTCTGAAAGTGAGGACGCGAATAGTAAATGGAGAACAAAAGCTTATTCAAAGCCATTTCGGATTTCAAAGCGATTTTAAAAACAAGTTTGTTACTTAGTTCACCTCAACGACGTATCATTCAGAAGTGATGAACTATCAGCTGAAAGGCCTATTCTCCTCTCAGTTATGTGGCCGTGTATGTGTTCTTCATCTTTCTAAAGGGAACTGACTCACAGCTGGATATGGTACGTGTCTCAGTGTGCACATATGTATTTCTGTGTGTGTGTGTGTGTGTGTGTGTGTGTGCGTTAGATATCCTTATGAGTCAGGCCTTAGTCCAGCTGTGCCTGCAGGTGAAGTAGCAGGTGGGGATTTTCTCTCTGATATTCCCGAGAACATGGCCGCCGTTGCCTGGAAACACCCATAAGTCACCCTTCCACGTTGAAAACTGTCAATCAGCCGGCACTGGGGCTGCAAACAATGCCGCACAGTCCCCTTCCTTGAGGAAACAGAACCCATTCATTCGGTGTGGCGAGGTGTCAGACCTCCGCTCCCCCAGCACAGTAATGTGTCAGCTCCCCCGAGGGCCTCCTGCACCTTTTGAACACCATAATTTTGACAGCTCCCTCCCCCACTGCCCCTCAGGCAGGTGCGAACAGGCCCCCAGTTCACACGTGCAGCGACTGTTAACAATACCCCACTGCCCTCGGTCTTCATCAGGTCCCATTCAACCCTTTCAAAATCCTCTGACATGACTCGTCGCAGAGCAGCTTTGCGTGCCAAGCTCAGCTAACAGTACAGAGCATCGTTTCACCTCTCTCTTTCTCTTCTCTTCCCTTGCTTACACTGAACTACCTCCATTTCGCAAAAATCGGGACAGTATGTAGAATGTGAATAAAACAGAATTTTGTCATTTACTAATTCTTTTTCAATTACATTTGATTGAAAACAATACAAAGAAAGAATGTTCACTAAGTCAAGTTATTGATTTTTGTAAATATTATCACATTCAAAATGTGATGCTTGCTACACATTCTAAAACAGTTGCAACGAGGAAATGGACTGACTGAAAAAGTTGTGGAATCTTCTTAAATACAGATGTTTGGAACATTTCTTCCAAACATGGGAAGCAAACAACAAAAATGTAAAGGTGATTCAGTTGTTATTGAGTATAAAATACTCAGTCACATCCGCTAACTGGCAAAATGTTTTGTTTCACCACTGCCAAAGGCTACAAGAGCAAATATTCAGATTGTTTCAGAATAACATTTCTCAGCGTAAGAATGTAGGGATCTCGCCATCAAGAGTGCATAAGACAGTGAAAAGATTTTGAGAATTCAGAGAAATCTGGCTAATTTCTTTGCGTTAAAGACAAAACCGAATACCAATACCATCTGAACCAAAATGGCTCTATAATGGACATGACCACATGGCCTTATAAATACTTCTGAGAACCTGAATCAGTGGACACAATTCACTGTGGCATCATTAAATGCAACTATGCAAAGGATATTCTCATGTTCCAACTCCATTCAGAAGCATCGCCAACTTCTCTGGGCTCAAGCTCATCTGAAATGCGTTTTTGGGAAAGTGCATATGAGTGCGGTGGTCTGACGAGTCCATCTCTCAGATTATTTTTTAGCAATGATGGACGACATGTTCTTAGTGCCAAAAAGATGGAGGACCATCCCAACAAAGCCAGCATCTGTCACGGTCTGGTGTACCATTTGTATATTTACCCTGGGAAGCTAGAACATCTGTGAGAGAGGAACTGATACCTGCTCACATGAATCAGTCCACGGGCTGTCCTAGGCAACCTGAAAATCTGGGAAAGTTCTCATTTTTAAGTTACTTTACAGTGGGTTCACACATCGGCAATAGAAAGTGATTAATCCATGTTAAAAGTTGCACATAAGCTCAAAGTGGGCACCATGAAATGCGTGCCTTCCTGTGAAGCTTGTGATGCAACACTTATTATTAGCATTTTGCTTTTTTTTTCCCAGAGCTTGTATATTGTTCTTAGTACTCTTGCATCAAACTATAAGTTCCTAAACAGGAATTTGGCTGCAATGTCTTACGCTAAATAAGCTCCCTTTTCACTGCTAGAAATAATCATGAATTATGTTTGAAATCCCCAGGACTCACTCCCTGGACTGATGGACATCCCATTTGGTGGGCAAATATCTACGAGATTTTCGTCCACCGTGGTTCACGTTTCTTCTGCCCCTCCTCTTGTTGACCACAGACGTGTGCGAGCAAGCACAGATACCGTACACGCGTATATATGAGCGTTCGCTCGAGTGTGTTCATCATGCCTCTCCGCATACCGATGTACACATGTCCGAGACGAATGCGCACACTTAAGTTCACTTCCTCAGGGAAGGTGAGAAGGTATCTGTGGGCCATTATTTTTCAAACTGAGGTCCGTGCCAAACGAGAGCTTCGCTGCAGCAGACTCTTCACCCAAGCGAAGGTTTTCCGCGGAGTGCATGGTCTATTTTGAAAAAAAAAAAAAAAAAAACGATGAACAGAGCACCTCTTGGAGAGAATCTATATCCACTTTCAAGGGAGGCAGCTGCCATCAACCAGCCCCCCTTGCCCCCTTCCTCCAATTCCCTAATGTACACAGAGCTGGGCCCCTCTCCTAAACCCTCTGAAGAGAGAAAACAGCAACTGGTCAGGGTTCTGTTACATCTCTGTTATTTAATAATTATCTTTTTATGAGAGGTTGATTCAATTAGATAAGATTTTTTTTTTATTATTGAGGTAATTTCCATGCGCCCACACCAGCGCCCACTCCTCCCCTGTCCGTCCGATCGTCGGTTTGTTTGTCCGTCCGCAATCTATTGTTCTCACTTTAAAGACTAAACATGTCACAGTGTTTAAATTCAGTTTTCAAGTGTATTCACTCATATCTGAAAAACCTTGATCGCAACATCCAATAAACATCTGTGTTTTGAATGAGAAGGCCTATCAACAAAAATAATCACCCGGCATTTAGCTTGTACGCACTGGTGTTTAGATTATAAATATGTCACAAGTTCCACAGTTTTACAGTGTACAATTTTTGTTTGATTCTTTTCATTTTTGTTTTGTGGGTGAGCGGTGATATGACGATATGATATGATAGGATATGACGAGGATCCTTATTGATTTCAGTAATGATTGGAAGAATTTAGTCAAGAAACATGTCATTGACAAGGCTGTCAATTGGGAGTATTATCATGCTTTGCGTGGAGAACTTCATTTTTCTGAGGAGCAGGGCGTGTGTGAGTGCGTGAAGTTTCCTTTTAAATGTGCGATAGTTCTTGATAAAAATTTCTTGGCCGATGACTAATCTGTTTGGTTCCTGTGACAGATTGACCAGAGGAATCCTAATGTAGGGCTTTAATACTCTGTTCCCTCTCTCTCTCTCTCTCTCTCTCTCTCTCTCTCTCTCTCTCTGTCGTTCTGTCTTTATGCTTCCTTTCTCTCTCATCATTGAGATGATTCAACTCACAATGTGATAACGACCACTTGCTGGTGTGAAGGCAGGTGCTGCTCTGCGTCATCGTGAGCATTAGTGCTCCTGGCGAGCATCTCTCGGGAAAGCTGACCATTCTGTATCCATGGAAACACAGCAAGCCTGTTCGCACTTCAGACCAGAAGGAAGTGCTACTTTAGCGATGATGGTCAATGGTGTTTTATCATCCCGAATCAGTGCGAAGTTTCAGGCTGTTTTTTTCCTCTTATAATGTCACCCCCACTTTGAATGATTGAACGTCGATGAGGAGGCGATGAGAGGTGGTTCACTGATCAAGGCTCAGTATGGTACCAGGATTCAGGATTCTCAAACATACATTTAAATCCACATCAAAAAGAAACTAGACAGGGTAATTGTGCATGCATGTTTGATTACAAAAATGGATAATTATATCCTCATATTTAAGCTGACAGTCTGAATTTCCATCCCTCCATCCATTTTCTATACCCGCTTATTCCTCACTAGGGTCACGGGGCGAGCTGGAGCCTATCCCAGCTGACTACGGGCAAAGGCAGGGACCCACCCTGAACAGCTTGCCAATCCATCGCAGGGCGCACACACCATTCGCTCTGAATTTCCACTGTATCCTTATTTATATTTTAAAAAAAGGTGAGACAATATTTACCACTTTGTAATGCTGCCGTTCCATTTCACAATACTTTGAGGGGTATTATTTACTGTACTTTTACAGCTGTTTGTCAGACTATGATAATAAAAATGTGTTTGTATAGGTGAAAATTACATAAGTACCACACATCATCATGAGTTTTTTTGAAGGATAATGCGCAGTTAATTGAATGCCTCTGCTATGGATTGATTTTGCCATTTTCCGGAGCGAGGTGATTGACAGAGCACGAGATTCAGCGCAAGGTTGACAGCGCATGACCCCGACAGGCAGCTGTGTTGGGCAAAACATGTAATCCTACTACCACTATGATTAATGGCACCTCTGTCTGTCTGTCTGTCTGGGTGGCTGAACAGACAATTTAGCAAAAGTAGGGAAATCCGGAAGGGGCAAATATATTTTCAGAGCAGCGTAGGAAGAATCAAGTACATCACGTCTTTGAACTTAGCGAGATGTGATGGTGTAAAATGCTGATGGATGTTAAGACTACACATAACGAGCACCACACAGTATCCCTGAGTCATTCCCCCTGCCCACTTACAGACCTGTACCAAAATAACAGAGGAGAACAGTGAATCATCAAAGACAAAATAATGACAAAATAGTAACATCAATGATTTTGCTAACTTTATCTCTACTTGTTCAGCAGAACAGATTAACCCCTTAGATTCAAGCTTTTCTCTAAAATTTTGCCATATGACTGGAGCCCAGTACCACCAATATCATTACTTTGACTCCTGCTGCTAATACTGCGATACACGACTCACTCTGGACACTCACTGGTCTCTCCTCTGCCCTCTGGGAAAAGACACAGGACAATCAAAACCAAATCAAACAGACTGAAAAACAGTTTCTATCCACGAGCTCTCGTATCCATGACCGCTAAATAACCATTGACTGAACTGTGACTGTAACATCACATTTCTCACTGTATCTGAATGTTTATAGATATATATTGACTCTTTGCACTATTTGCACTTTTCTAGTGTATTCTATTTTATTCTATTTATTTTTTAAATTCCGTGTGTGACCGTTTGCTATTAAACCGTGTTTGTCACTGTCATGCTGGAGCTGCTGAACCTTCTTTCGTTGTTTTTAACAATAACAATAATACTTTTATTCTATTCCAGTCTATTCTATAATGACAGTCTCTAATAATAATAATTGTTATTATTATTTTTGTAGATTATTTTTTAGTAACCAAAAGATAGAGCAGGAGAGAAAAAGGGTAAGTTTGATTAGAATGGATAGAAATTGTAATGTGTTTGGAGGCTGCATGTGTTGTGTCAAATGTTGCACAACTGAACATAATAAGTGGGGGGGCAAGAGAGAGTGGAGGAGGGGGGGGGGGGGGGGGGAGGGACCTCTATTTCCCAGGAGACATGATCAAGGCCCCCTTTATCTGCGGAGTGAGGGATTAAAGGCCTTCAGCACTGGCATAAATGAGTAAAATGCATCAATCTCAGGAAAGAGCAGCTGCCAGCATCCATCAGCAGTCATTATATTGATCAGCATGTGTTGTGCGGTGTTTGGCCAGTACACTGCGGCGCACACTCTGTTCCTGCTGGAGATGAGGGAGAGACGCCACCATTTCATAATCTGAGATGCAGGTACAGGTGTGTTGGCGTTCCGCCCTGTCCCTCCGTTCTGTCACGAACGAGGTCAGAGGGAGCCCTCGCCCAGTCTTACGCCCAACCCTGTACTGTGTCTTTAACTTACGCATTGACCATGTTGGTCAGTACAAACTGACACAGTCACAGGAGGATGGGCTTTCCCTCTTAACCCTCATCTCTCCCACGGTTTCCTCCATCTGTTGTCATGGGGAGTTTTCCTCTCCACTCTCGCCGTAGGCTTGCTTTTGAGGGGGGGTGTAACACTTTACAATTAGGGTACATTATTTAACAGTAGTTAATGCAGAAATAAGCATTTACCATCAGATAATTAACAATTAACTAATGCATCTGGTAATCATTGACAAATGATGTTCACATCAACTGGGGTATTCATTTATACATTATGGTTTAACAGTTTGAAATGCTGCATGAGGGATACTTAAGGGATGTTCTCAACTTCACAATAAGGGAAACAGAAGATTATTAAATGGTCAATTATGGCTACACAATGCTTATTCGGCTATCTAACGCATCAGTTACCAGCTAATTAATTAATAGTTAATGAACCACTGTTAATTAATGTTAATTATTGTACCCTTATTTTAAAATGTTACTGAGGGGGGTTCAAGCCGGGGTTTTACTGGAAAGCGCATGGTGACAAATGTTCATGAAATGTACTGTACAAATGTACAAAGTAATTTTGATTTGGTTTGATATAAGCATAATCCAAAAAAAAAGAGAGAAAAACCTGAATTTAATCAGCAAAGGCTGTCAGTCATCGGATGACAACAGGAGCGATCGCGTGAGCAGCGCAGTCGCCCGTCAAGCACTTGCAGCGTCTGCTGGGCGATGGAGGGATGTTGTTCATTGAATTGTGGAGGAGAGATACATCTTAATAAAATAGTGTTCAAGTTTGTTCCAGTAGGTTGTTTGAATCACAAAAATAGAAAAAAATACGCAAATGAAAATGACTGATCACATCACTCCCCCGGGGAAATGTAGGATGAAAATAAAGAAAGGGCTGGCACCTTACTCAGAGCTGACATTTTAAAAGTGCTCAGTCTGGATGGAGACGAGGAGGCCCCTCTGCGACTGCAGCCAATCTTTATTTCTCATTATACTCTCTGAGAAACAGTGTTGCTGGTTTTACTCGATCAGTACTCATCAGTACTGAATTTGCTTCGTAAAACTGCATTAGTCT
Organism: Gymnothorax reevesii; assembly: GCA_029721435.1. Taxonomy (NCBI): domain Eukaryota; kingdom Metazoa; phylum Chordata; class Actinopteri; order Anguilliformes; family Muraenidae; genus Gymnothorax; species Gymnothorax reevesii. Next base: position 109,771,429 of record CM056579.1, read on the forward strand.
CAGAGTGGGTCTCATCATTGTGCTTCACACACCGAGGGTGAATTTTCAATCACTGTATGTTTTTATGCAAACTAGTATCCAGATGTAGATTTGAAATGGTGGAGGTGTTTTGAAGGAAATTTCCCTCTGCTGTGCAATTTTTTTGTGATACAAGTGACATGTTAATTATGACATGATAATAGCCAATCACCAGAACATCAAGTATAATAACACTGTCCATTTTTGTTCTGAAAAAAATCTGCCCGATGTTTGAAATAGAATTGAGAAGAATTCCTATGAAGCAAGAGTAACGCAATCTGTTTAAAATAGTGATGTAGATGTGCAAGACAAATTTACACTCTTTAAAAGACATTTAGGCCATTCACATCATATATGTAAATGCAACGTTTGTTTTGCCAGCTCTAATCTCCTGTCTCATATCTGCCTTTCAGTCTCTCACTATCACTCCAGCAGAAGATATTTAAAACATAAATTGATATTGAGTCAGCCTGCACCGAACAACTGGTTGCATTATTACCTACCCATTGCAATGAGAGCTTTTTTATATTTAACCACATAAAATTAAGACAGTATTTTTCAGGTTTTCATATTACTGTCAATATTTGAGTGAATAATATTTGATATTGTGCTCTATGTTTACTTAAAATTTCGCCTTGTATTTGTATAGAAATACTTTAATGAAAAAAAAATTGAGACAGTTATTTTTGCAGCCGTGGCTGTTTGAATAAGTTGAAGACCACGAGACGGTGGTGATTTAGCTCCAGTGGAGTGCATGTGATATATCGCTAAGAACTGAATCAAACACTGCCAACTAATAACTGGTGAATTAAATTGGTCAATATAAGCCCACATCAACTTTATCTCAGCCATCTTGGTATACAACACAATGGACAATGGTGCTAAACCTCCTAATTGATACTACAGAATACTTATTCTGTGAGGTTGCGTTCAGGAACCAGTCACGAGAATCAAGGATTGTAATGAAAGTGGTTTTATTAAGCGAGGGGTGAAAACCCCTGCAGGGCCGAAGGCAACAGTATAGTCCACAATGGATTGTCCACACAGTCCAAAATCCAAAAATCACAATCCACAGGGCAGAATCCGAATAAAAAAAAACAGGGCAGCAAACACAATAATCGTTGTCGGGCAAAACAGGTTCGGTACACAGGCACAGGTTTGTCAAAGAAGCAAAAGCCAAAGTCCAGTGGGCGTAATCCGAACGGTTCACAGGGCAGCAGACACAAAACTCGTTGTCAGGCAAAAAAGGGTTCGAAAACAGATGCAGACAAAAGTACCAAAAATCAAAAGTCGGACGGTCCGTTCAGAAGGGAAACACTATGAATACAAGGCGAAGACGAGAGCAGCACAGGTAGACAAGAGAAACGTTCTGACAAGGAACTGCTCTGAGAAGACTCCTAATATACACATGAGGGAGGTCACATGCTAAACAGAAAACAGGTGTAGGAAGTCAGACTAATTACAAAAGAAAGATCACGAGACAGCCTATTGACAGATATACGGCTCCGGTTAGGGAGTTCTAATGTGCATAGATAATGAGAGAAAGGACAAAGTGAGCAGGTGTGGAGGATCCACTGAGACGCAGCAGAGAAGATTAGGGAGAGACAAGAGGTGGAGATTATAACAGGGCGAGTGCTGAGAGCTTGTTAATCAATTAGTAAGTGCAGCTATACAATTCCTTAGTGCTCGTTAGTAAGTTAGTATTATATACAATGTTAGTTGGATTAGTGACTAGCGAAAACAATAAACTGTCAATATTGGTTAGTAAAATAGAAAAGCAAGGCAAAGGAATTAAACAAGACTGGAAGGAATGGTTGAAATCCAGAAACCATTAAATCACCTGAAAGAGTGGCACGCAATACTGGGGCTGTGAGCAGTGACAAGACAAGAGACCAGATAGGGGGAGACTGTGAAGACTGGAGGGAAAACACTGGGAACACTCGGAAGGACTCGGAACTGGACTCAGAACACTCAGAAACAGGGGAACAAAAGGGGAGAGACGCCATATGCGGGAATCCAAAATAATTTATTAAATAAACTAGAACACTCAGAAGGGGGGAAAAACGGGGGAGCTCCGGCCAACAGAAACACCATGCCACTGCACTGAAGGGAGGAGAACTCAGGAATACAAAACTACAGGAAACACTAGGGGGCAGACTTGAGACATCTCGGACGAGACAGGGGCAACTCGGACAGGACAGGGGCAGCTCGGACGGGACTGAGGGAACTAGGGGAATTCGGGAACTGAGGGAACTCGGGGAACTTGGGAACAGCGGGAACTTGGGAAAAAAGGGAACTCGGGAACAGAGGGAACTAGGGGAACTTGGGAACAGAGGGAACTCGGGAACAGAGGGAACTAGGGGAACTCGGGAATAAAGGGAACTCGGGAACAGAGGGAACTAGGGGAACTCGGGAACAAAGGGAACTCGGGAACTGGGGAACTCGGGAACAAAGGGAACTCGGGAACAGAGGGAACTAGGGGAACTCAGGAACAGAGTGAACTCGGGAACAACAGGTAGAGGGCAGGCACAGGACGAGACTATGGGCACAGCTGGCAGGTGGCTGACTCGGGAGGCACAGCTGGTCAGGAGAAGGGTCGGGGAAACATCAGGAGGGGGCAGACAGGACAACAGGAATATCTTGGGCTAGGAAGACAGCTGGAACACTTGGGGCTCAGGAGATGGCTGGAACACTTGGGGCTCAGGAGACGGCTGGAACACTTGGGGCTCAGGAGATGGCTGGAAACTTGGGGCTCAGGAGACGGCAGGAACACTTGGGGCTCAGGAGACGGCAGGAACACTTGGGGCTCGGAAGACAGCTGACACACTTGGGGCTCGGAAGACAGCTGACACACTTGGGGCTCGGAAGACAGCTGACACACTTGGGGCTCGGAAGGTGGCTGACACACTTGGGGCTCGGAAGGCGGTTGACACGCTTAGGGCTCGGAAGGCGGTTGACACACTTAGGGCTCGGAAGACAGCTGACACACTTGGGGCTCGGACGACAGCTGACACACTTGGGCTCGCAAGGCGACAGGGGGCACCAGGGGCTAGAAAGCGGCAGGCAGGGCAGGCTGGGCTGGGTCATGAGGCTGATGAAAAACACAGAGAAGTTAAGGGGACCAGAGGGAACGTGCACAGGGGCAAGGAGTGGTGTGGCGCAAAGCGGCGCGTGAAGCAGAGCGGGGAACGGGTGGCAGGAGTGAGTGTGGAGCGAAGTCAGATCTGAATGAAAACACAACAAAGCCAGTGAAAGAAAAGCAAGAGGCAGAGACTAGAACAGAGAGATCATGAGTCAATTAGTAAGTGCAGCTATACAATCCCGGGCGCTCATTAGTAGGTTTGTCTAATATACAATGTTAGTTTGGTTCGTAAATTCTAGAAAATAACAAACTGTTAGTAGGGGTTAGTAAGATAGCAACAGCAAGGGGAAATTAGTAAATGAGAAAGGAAGGAAGGCTGAAACCCAGAATCCATAAAATCACCCGAAATAGTGTCACAATCAATTAAGACAGAAAACTGCTACAAACAATGACGCGACCGGGGAGAAAGCAAAGACAGTACATGGGTAAGACGTGGACTGGAATAACACAGGGGAGGAATGAAATGTGAAACACTAAGACATGGACTAAAAACCGACATCACAAAAATAATAAAAACCTAAAATTGACTAACCAAACACATGGACCCACAGAACACAACAGAGACAAAGTGCAATGCATGGCAAAAACAAAAGCATGGACCGGAATATAACTGCAGGAATGGAAAATGGCCAAATACAAAACATGGCAAAACTAAACTAGACAAGACATAAACATAATCAAGCATCCAAATAACAATACATATTCCAAGGCATAGTCAGACATTGCAGAGATCAGAAACCATATAAGACCAAATGTAACATGAAAAACATGGCAAAGCAGATCAGAATCATGACAGACAGGGCAGCATCATAACATATTCCAAACACACAAGTTAACACAGGATTGACATCAGTGTTAGAAAACCTGTGCATTTTTTTACAATGTTTTTATTTTGTTTCTCTTTATGATGTTTCCCTTTCCCTTCTGTGTCTTTGTCTCTGTAAATTGTCTTGTTTGTGACCCCGCCCCTTTGTTCCCTGCACTTACTTCACCCTCAACTGTTTCTCATTTCCCAATTTAGTTTTGTTCTACACTGTTGCCTATAAAGTTGGAATGATTTTGTATTCAAACACTTCATTTATCATATTTTCACAATCATTACACGAAAAGAGAGAAAAAATGTATTATAACAGTGTACATACTGTACTCTTTTTCTGTTTTCCATCATGAGTACGTTTCTGTTGCTTTGCCTCCTTTGTCTTATAAGTCTTTTTCCAAGTTTCTGATTTCTGTGCTTGACTTTCTTTCGTTTACCAGTTTCTGGCTTTTAAATTGCCCCCTGTGTATGATTGTTAACTGTTAAAACTACTGCCTGCCTTTTTGGTTTTCGATCCCTGATTGTGTTTTGGTGCTTCGTTCCGCCTGATTGGTTATCAATCCACTGCCTGTTTTTGCTTTTCTCCTCTGCTCACTGTTTTTGGACTGCAATCCTACAGGCAGGAAATGGACTCTGACTGTTTGGTTACTTTCTAATAAACTCTGCGCTCATAGAATTGACCGTTTATGCCTGAACCCTTGAGTAGTGTTCTGACAGATGGGTCAACCAGCTTAGGTAGCAATCGGCTAGCAGCGGCAGTACTCTGTTCACTGAATCTTTCCAAGCATGAGCAGATACGCAGCATGCCGTGCCCACACAACCAAGCCAGCCTGAGTGGGGGCCATAAGCGTGGGATGTGAGTCAGGCCTGCCAAATTAACTATCCAACTATGTTAACATCAGTCTTGGACAAGGTTCTTTCTTATTGCAAAAAATGCCTTAATATAGTGTTACAATGAAGGATGTTCATCGTGAATGAAGCCAAAGTTTCAAATAATAAGATAACATATGTGTTAGTAATCCCTTTGAGTGAAGACCTCTGATTTTCTTCAGCTCTGAACTCTGTGTTTCAAACATTTTTTTTTCTTCTCTAGCAACAGTCTGACATGAGAGTGCGATCGATTTCTGCATATAGTCATCTACTTCCTGACACAGAATAATATCACTGAAAAAGCCCAACTTTTATTCCGGCAAAAACACGGCAACCAACGTAATGTTGAATGGCTTCATTTTCTGCCAGCATTGGAAGATACAAAGTAGTAGTAGTGGCGTATATTTATTTTAAAAAAACACCTATGGCTAGCAAGGCAAGTGTGACCAATTTCTGCTAATATTTTCAGAGATTTTTCAAGTGTTAAGTTAGTTCAGCTTGCATGGCTTGGTTGTCTATGTGGCTGAGTGTTTCTTGTGCAATCATTACCTCTCAATATTTATTGTATAGTTAATTAGCTAGCAAAGTACTAAATCTAATGTGTATTTAGAAACTGTTGCTGGTTTACCCAGAGGTAATGTATAAGGCACATTGATTTGAACAGGGGGAATGAGTGGCCATTGAAGGGAATTCTGTTTCAGAAGAACAAGAATGTTTATATACCAACTCAAGCAACTTGGGCCAATTCTGCAGACTGAATTTTCAACAACACAGCTCACAGCGATAAAATTAGGGATGGAGAACTTTTTCAGAAACAAGGCACACTTAGGTCATCAAAGGTGATCTGACTGGACAAAAATTCAAAGGAGGCCAAGATAACATCAATTGTTGTGAGCTGATGTAGACTAAAGTAAAGCATTGGTCATTGGGGAGAACATTTTATTCAATTGTCGGACAAAGCCACGGTTCACACGATCCCTGCTAGCACAGAAGCGCTGCCACCTACGAGCCTAGAGTGCTATATAAAACTGAAATAATGTGTACTACTGGTAATTTTAGTAAGGCTCTGTTAGAAACTTGTTTTAGAAATAAAAATTAAGCAATTTATCATTTCTCAAGCAAATTGTTTTTTTTTTGGGCCAAATATAAGATTTTTTCTCCTTTCCACTCTGCCTCTCCTTTTTCTCTGAATGATATTGTAACTATATAGTTCCTTGTTTTTTTATAATAAACTTCTTTATATGTAGTATTTATTACCATGTTCCTCCTATTATTACTCTTCATTTCTAACGGGAGGGACGTTTTGTAAGCCGATTGGCTTTTTAGTCCCCCTGCATGTTATCTTATATTAGTATATTGTTCTGTATTTTTTATATGTTCAATAGATAAATAAATAAACAAGCAAATAAATGAATAATTCTAGGGCCTGGAGAAACATTTTTATAGGCATTTGCTATTGACCCGTAATAATGCAATGAGCTGCTAACTGTGCACTAAATTTGCTTATCTGAACACATTCTGGCACAGCCATAAAGCGTAGGATTACTGGTACCAGAATGCTTACATCTTGCAAAATAATGACATAATTACCCCCTGTTTCCGACAGCCAAACATGACTATTATACAGCATGTACAATGTGCCTAATGTGCATGGTGATTATCTGTAATTAACCAATTCTAATTCAGTCTGCTTATATGGGGGCACATCTATGGATGGGTTCATTAGCTGATAATAGATTTGGTCTCCCTCTAAATACACAACAAGGAAATGTTGGAGTGTAGCAGGAATATATGCACTATTTCTTTACACAGCTCCGAATTAAACATTTGGCTATTTCCTTGTTAACACTTCCGGGCTGTCAGTCATTTGGTCAGCACAAACATGCAATGTATGAAAAGATGCTAGTTGACCCCGATACTTTTTGCACCTTCATAAAGCACACAGCAATAAATTCCTTACCCCCTTAATTTATGGAAAGAAACTTGAGCCTCAACCCAGGTTTTTAAATGTCACCAAGGTGGCTCTCTTTTAGCCAGCTATGGTAAATGATGGTATCTCTGCTTGCAAGTTTAGCATTTTTCGAGCCAACTCACATAAAGAAAGCTTGGATAATGTTGAACTTGCATCACAGTACACCCCTCAGTCCTTATGAGACGGAACCTTCGATTTCACATCAGTCAGACTGATAAGGTGTGTTACTCTCAGTGCATGGCAACTCATGCCTTGTGATGGTTGGATGGTTGTGATGGTACTTTGTAGTTATGATCATCTTTAGTAAAAAAGATTTTGTTTTATGATGTTTTCCACTTGAACTACCACCCCTTTAATTGAGAAAAGTGAGTGAGTGAGAGAAAGAGAGAGATAAACAGAGAGAGAGAAAACAACAACAGTAATGACAACATTTTCAAAGTGTCCATTTGATGCAGCTGTTCAAGTGAAAACACTTCCCCGACAGCAAAGACAGCCAAAACATGCCATCAGACCAAAGCATTACACCTGGTTCTCAGATTGACAAGAGAGGTGAACACTGTCTGGGCTCAGATCTGACAAGCTCCTGCAAACTGGACATTTAACATCGGTCTACAAATTACATTTCTGCATTATAATAAACAACCCCACCAACCCACCTGCAGTCCAGCAAGTGGTTCTGACTCGATTGTGGATATATAGGAGCCGGTCACACTTTAGATGAAGTGTTGCTCATAAAGGCTTTTTACAGCATGTATAATGCCTTCATAAATGAGACATCATGTCCTCATAAATCATACATGAGAAAATGTCATGGTTTGCAAAGGGTGAAATAACACATCCTTATGCAGCATGTGATGCCAGATGTCATAGAATTGACAAGGTCACTTAAGCTAGTGGCTGAATACTACGTGTATAAAGGGTGGCATTGTCAGTTAAGAGACATTGTCACTGTCACATCTGGCATCACATGCTGAATAAGGATTTGACATTTCACCCCTTACAAACCATGACATTTGCTTACGTATGATTAATGAAGACATTATGTCGCATTTATAAAGGCATTACATGCTTTATAAAGCTGTTATGAGCAACACTTCATCTAAAGTGTGACCAAGGAGCCTTGCTTCATAGTTTCATGGCAAGGCCATTGTATCTAATGAGAATGAGTGACGGGGGCGAGAATTGAACATGCATGAGCTTGTCCAGAAGACGGACAGATAAATCACAGCGATCTGGTCACTCAGTGTAGAAGAAGCTTTATCTCTCCAACCCCTCCTCACGGCCTCCCCTCCCCCAGTAATTCATGAGGCCCAACATTCTACAATCACCCCTTTCACAAAACTGCATCATGCAAAATATAAATTAAAATGAGCAAGAGCAAATGTAATTACTTAAAAATGAATCTGATTGCGAGGTGCATGTTTGCCCCAGTGAAAAAAAATAAATTGATACACTTTTCATTTCTCTGTGAAATAAGAACACTACATTTACTGTATTGTTTGTTTATTTAATTTTGGACTCACTGAAAATTACATCGACTGAATAGAGGCCATCCAGCTTTAAAACTGAAAGGGGGGAAATGGATTTTTTAATTTACAACTGTTTGCCACAGGGGACATCTCTCTCTCTCTCTCTCTCACTCTCTCTCTCTCTCTGCAGTGTTGTGAGGCACACATATTACCAAATGAATTGAAAAGTGGCAACAATACTCTTTTTTCTACTGATTTACTTCTGCTCAGGATGAATTGAGGTTGCCTATCTTTCACTTGAATATTTAATAAAACGTCTGCTCTCTGCTTTTTTCCTATTTATTAGCTTAAAATGAATGTTTTTGAGCATAACTGATTATCTCAGCCTTTACTGATCCAACTCCTTTTCTCTCCAGCTTTCCCTGCCTCACAGACACACACACACACACACACATTACACTCACACATGCACGCACACACACACACACACTTGTGTTTTCATGTTTTGTGGGGACATCCCATACACCTGCATCCTTTCCCTCGCAGCTGACCCTGACCTTAATCACTGCATGCCTAACTGTAACTCTAACCTTAATCTAACCCTAACCTTTACCCCTAACCCCAAAATTTAATTGAATTGTTTCCGTGTTGGGACCAAAAATGTTTCTGTAAGGGGGAATAAATCTGGTATTCCGCCATTTGTGGAGACATTTGGTCTCCCAAGAGGTGAGAAGACCCACCCACACATACACACACTTTGATTTCCCATGCAATAACTGATTGTATACCTGTTGGCCCAGATGGCTTTCTTGGAAATGGCCAGTTGAAAAAAAATGTGCGGCTCAATGACAGCCAAACGAAAAAGAGCAGTGGTCGTTTCACAACGTAACTGCTTTCAGCAGTCAGCAGACATTTGCCGTAAGGCTGGCGCATTTTTGACCAAACAATACATGTTTGCCACGAGGGAGAAAATGACATGACCTCGTCATCAGCGGCCGCTAGTGCAGGGCGAAAACCCTGGGAGGGTCACGGAGAGGTAGAGGATGTAAATTCTGCTGTCCTGACAGAAGGACTCCCTGTTCCCATTCCGCCTGTCTCCTGTCATTCATACACAGTATCTGGCAAGTTCCCTCTCTATTTGGACTCTGTCATTCCGCAGTCTCGCCGGCATCCTCTTCGCTACGAGCCGTTCTGGCACTTGACGCATCACACGAAATTCCGTTTCGACGTATGTCTCAATCAGTCATCTCCCGACAGCCTTTCCCTAATGGGAAATGACACCCTAGGTTTGTCCTTTATTTACAAAGTACTAACAATCCTCCTGATTAAAATTAGCACCCAGCAAAGTCTCCATATGCACTGCCAGCAGACACACAGCCCAAAAACCACTGCATGCTCCAACTTTCTGTTTACTGGAGAACTGTAAGGCATGAGGGATTTGCTGTCTATGGGTGAGTGACAGACAACAGCAGTGACAGGTTGTCATGCCGACGAATGACAGCATTTCTACTTTGCCTGGAAGACTTTTTTTGTTGTTCAGATAAACTAATACTTAAGCAAGCTAGCCTCTGAGGAATGAAAATCCATGACATCAGTATTTAGTCTGGTTTGAGTTAACTGCTCAATTTCTATTGATATGTGTAAATGCCACTGCACTGCAGAGGATAAATTCAAACAAGGAATTTACACTGAAAAACAAGCAAGTAAGGTTATGTTCAAATACAGTTCATGATCATGCATACCAAACAGCTGAGACAAATGGCTGGTTCTTTGTGCAGACTCTGGCTGAACCATTTCACAAGAATTGGTTATATCCCCTAATGCTGATACTATTGGCATGTCGTACAAAGTGAATACTTAATATGCTTTAATTCCTTAATTAAAGGAACAGTTTGCCCAAAACGTTTTTCATTATCTGATTACCTCTGTGCCAGCAGAAAGTTGGGTGAAGCTTGTTAATCCATGAGACAAATTTTGAGTGAAACAGTATAACTCTGTTGCAGCCTTCTCCAAAACAACTGAGGTCTGTTGAGACACCATTATTGTTCTACAGAAACTTCTGGAAACTTCCAGGAAAGGTGAGATGTCCGGTTTATTGACATGACGGTTGATGGTAAAGCACAGGGCTATTTTCGGAACTTTGGGTGCTGCTGTTGATCAAACGACTAGTCACGGTGAAGATCGGTGGAACGATGGCTAGGAAATCACAGGTTTGATGCATCATGAAATTCCATTACATGAAAAAATGGCACAATCATCTCATCTAGAGGAAAGTATGGTTTTCCTGAGTGAGACTATGATATCTTTTTGTTAAAACTGGCGGGGGTGACGCAAGATGTACAATCATTGTACAAAAAGAGCAGAAAAGGTGTGCTTTAATGGCAGATATAGTAAGTGTGATATCTTGACAATCCAAAATGACAGAAAAACATTCGTTTCAGGAACCAGCCAAGATCAGCCAGGAAAAAAATATTGTGTTTTTAATAGGGCTGCCAAGTAATTTAATAAATAATCTAGTTAATAACATGCTTTGTGATTTCTTAATCAGAATGAATCACATATCAGTATATATATCCCATGAGAAGCATTTAAAAATATGTCATTGCAAATGTATTTTGGTAGATGAGTGGGTCAATGAGAAGACATTGAACTTCAAAGGTCAACATCTCGTTTGTGTGCTATACATTCAGCATGTTTTTTCATCGATAATATGCAATAATGGCCATATTAATCAAAAATACAAAGGCTTTTCGATCGCTAAGTGCATGTACAATCATGTCATTTGCCTCCACTTCCGGGATGTTTTCTAACACGATATGACTAGAAATGATTTCTGTGCTATGCAATTGGAGGTACTTCCAAGTCAGCTCGCTATATGGGACAAAACAGCACTATGCAATACCTGGGTCATTGTTGATGAAGAACAAAGTATATATTGACAGCAAATGGTTCCTTTATGGCTGGGCAAGTTGTGTTTAGTGGCTCTTTTAGATTAAAATAGGACCAGAGTGATAGTTTGCCAGCAAGTTATTTTGCTGTCGCCGGGCCAGCTAATTTGGCTAGGCAGGTAGTGACTGACTGAGCTGAATGGACTTCTAAATGGATTCTATAAATAATTGTTGGCTATAGTTATTTCCTCTTCATATAAGTGCCTCACTATTTTTAGCTGAGTGTAATGCTGCATTTAGGCAGCTGCGCTCACAGTTTACCTGCGCATAACGATGAACTGAACAGAGAAAGTAAGCACATCAGTGATCTTAAATTATTTTTATAGAATAATGTTTTTTCAAGAAAACCAAGTTTTAGGTTCATGCCATTGCGATTCACATATCCAACTGCACAACACGGCATATTAATGTGTAGGTAACATCATGATTATGATTATGCCTTCACTTACTTGTTCTCTTCATAGACTTCCCTATTCAGGACAGTTTTTTTTTTTTGCCACCATTTCTTGTGTGACATAATCAGTGAAGTTGACTGGCCTTTGACCTATTGTACAAATTTAGATTAATGACACTTTTTTAAAGCTTATATTTCCTATAATTAGTCAATCAAAATGAGAATGTTAATTTGATAACCATAGTTCTTAGGCTTCCCTTTTAAATCTTTTAAACACAGTAAGAGAGTGAAAAAAGAGAGTCAGTTTTTCCATTGAAAGCATTTCTGCCTTTGACTAGGACAGCCGTGACCTATCAGCCCGAAAGAGCGGGATTTAAGACCAGGCATGACATATAGTGCTCGATGGCCTCAAAATGGTCGCCAATGTTCTGCAGCAAGATGAACAAAAATGTCTGTTCCCCTCATCAAGCATTCTTCTGTTCTCAGGGTACAGGGCAGTTTATTTAGGCCCAGGCTACCCTCCCCCACACAACCAGATCCCAGATGAAAAGAACCCGCCCCCCCCCACACACACACACACACACACACCCCACCTAATTTAGGCACAAGTCTTCACCCCTCCAGGGTTAATTACACAGTTGGCCACATTAAAGGCCAGTTTGATGGTATGGGGGGAATCCCATGAGCACATAGTAAGATCCCGTGTGCCGCTTAATAGGACCAGTATGAAATCTTTTCCCGGGCCATTAGATTTTTTAAAATTCATTCAGATAAGTGACCGTGCTTGTATCCCCTGTAATCTGCACTACGCATGTCCTGTATGCTGTTATGAAGACTTTTTTTACTCCTTTGAAAGGGTAACATATTTGTGGTACAAGCACTGTCTGTTTTCCATTGACCTACATATGGCCAAGCGCCTGGTTGTCACGCCCGGGGGATAAATTTGGCCGGCCTCAGACGTGATCTCAGCCCTTTGGTCCTACAGTGCAACAAAAAATGAATAAAGTGCTTCTCCGACACTTGAAGATTGGGCCCATTTCCAAGCCTGTATGCTGTGAGCAGATAGCTCTACATACTGTATGTATAGATACTGATACCAACTGTGAAACTGCACAGTCAGAGCGAGAGCTGAATGTTTACGGAAGCAATCTGCTCTCAGTAAACACACGAACCATGCATCTTTGACATACATTTACTGCGTAAATAGTGCTGTGGAAATATGTGGTCTGGGGCAGTAGATAATGTGAACAGACATATTGGCCTAAAATAAATCATGGACTCATATGCACTGGGCCAACAACAAAAGAAAAAGCAGGCGGTTGAGTATAATATTGGAAGCCAAAATTAGAAAAGGTTGGGAAGGCATGTTAATTAAAACTGAAAGCAATGGTTTGTAAATGATTTTCAATCTGCATTACTGTGAAAAACAATACAACAGTTCTTTATTTGATGTTTCACCACATTTGTTGATTTTTCAAAATAAACTCTCATTTGGATTTTTTTTATTTTTTCAACACGTTTCAAAGCATGTAAAGCATGTATATCTTGTCGTCCTTCTCATAATAAGCAAAATAAACATTTAGGGACTGAGGAAACCAATTGATTCAGTGTTTTAGGTCTAATTTTGTCCGATTCTTCCTGTATACCAGACTTATAGTGCGCAACAGTTCTGGGTCTTTGTTGTTGCATTTTGCGAGAATGCACCGCTAATTCTTTATTTGGGACAATTCGTGACTGCAGGCAGGCCAGTCCAGCACTTGCACCCTCTTATTACTCAGCCATGTCTTTGAAATGTCTGCAGAAAGGTTTTGGGTTGTTTTGTTGAAATATGTATGGGTGTCTGCAGAAAAGATGTCTTGAAGGCAGGATACGCCGCTCCAAAATCTCAGTGAGCTCATTAGCATTAACGGTGTCGTCACAGGAAGGTAAGTTACTCTTGCAAAGAGCAGTGACTCAACCCCATACCATGTCAGTGCATGGCTTTTGGCCCTGCTGCTGGTCAAGATGGTCCTTTTCTTCTTTGGTCCAAAGCACATTGCATTTATTTTATCCCAAAAAGACCTGAAATATTGATTTATCTGACCGCAGTACACATTTCCACTGTATGATGGTCCATCATCGATGCCTTCGAGCCCAGAGAAGTCAGCGGCATTCCTATAAAGTTAGCATAAGGCTTCCTTTTTGCACAGTAAAGTCTTAACTGACACTCATGGATATACTGTAACTACATATTGTTGTGCTTGACAAAGGTTTGCCTTGGTAATCTTGAGCTCAGGATATTGATAAATCATGGATTTGATGCAGTGCCCTCGGCGTTATCGAAGATCGGGGATTCAGCTCTGGCTTGCCCCCTTGCCCTTAACACACAAAGACACTCCTCCAGATTACATGAATCTTTATGCATCCAACGGTGTAGACTGTAAATAGGTATGAATGCGTGAGCTAATAGTGTGTGAATGGTTTATGAGCCCTGCAATAACGGCTCTAAGGCTCTTCGTCCCTGGACATATTGTTCCCGGACATTTCATCCCTGAATTTTTCATCCCCGGACTTTGCGTCCCTCAGGAATTTTCATCCCCATACTCTTTGTCCCCGGGGACATTTCGTCCTCGAATCGCTCATCCCCTAATAATGCTTTGCCCTCTTCCTGCGTTATAACTGTATTCCCATCCCTAACCTTAACCCTGACCCTTACATCATGGTGATCTGCCTGTCTTCCATCCATCCATCTGTCTGTCAACAATGGTGGCACTTTTTTTTTAGTCATTAGGCGACAAAAAATCTGGGGACTAAAAGTCCATGCACAAAACGTCCTCAGGGACAAAGAGTCCGAGGATGAAAAATATGGGGACAAAAAATCTGGGGACAAAGAGTCCCGTAACATGCAATAACGTGGTGTCCAGGGTGTGTCCCTGCCTTTTACCCATAGTTGGTTGGGATAGACCTCAGTTCCAGTGTGACACTAGTAATTTTTTTTGGGGGGTGTGGGGTGGGGGTGGAGGCAAGAAATGTGCAACAGGAGAGTCGTGTATCCTCTTTCTCCATCGGAAATCCTTCAACAGGGTTGCCCAGTGGATATAAGGGGGAACGACTGACCCGTGGGGTCCGTCTTTCAGTTTAACTGTCACGTTCATCGCCTATTTTCATCAGGAGTGTCCCTCTGATTGATTATGAAATTTTACTCAAAACCCTATGCTTCTGTTACCACTATGCAAGCATGGATTGATGGGAACATTAATAAATATGTGACCTTTGACCATAAAAAATGCCAACACATCGTCTCGACTTCCAGTCTAATTCCATTCCTCCGATTGTCTCTGTGAGGAAGATGGATGCCAGTTTTCAGATCCGGGACCTCCCACCTGTCCAACAATAAGACCCCTCTTTTCATTTTTAGCATGGCAGTAACCTAGACCACGGACTGTAACCGATCAGACGCAGGTGCTACATTCCTGCCAACAAACTGAGGAAGATGTTATACGATCGGCCGCACAGAGAAGACCAGAAAGTGTACGCCTTATGCGGGAGGATAAATAAAAGGAACTATTATTGTGAGTCAGGTGTCTTGATTCCTCATAGCCATAATGCATTGTTAGTCACTTTCCCTTGGCGGCGTTCTCTCGAGGCACTTAGTTAGGCAGCACAAATTTGGGATCCCCATTCAAGGCAGGAAGATATAACTGAACAGAGACACGATGTATGATTATGTTTGTTTAGATAAAACAGATTACTGAGGCATAAAGTTAACTATGTCATTCTAGCATATTACAAACAAAAAGTGCAAATTGCATTTCGAAAACAACAACCTCTACTTTCGGTGCTTGCTGTATAGACATGCTAGTAAACAACCTCTTTATCTACATCTTCGCAAAAATGGGCCAATGGGTGGTCTCATATTGTGTTTCAATGTCAACCCCCAAGGCAGCACTTTCCCATCACCTCAATGGCTGCGTTACATCATGGGTTTATGAGCAACCATCACCTGACCTGCTGGATAGTGCTTCTGGATGAATGTTGTCTTACATACGCATGAGGAGACTACCGACCAATCTGAGGCCACAATCACAGCCAATCAGTGAATCCGGTCACGGCGCACTCGCACGATACAAGCGCATTAGTGCTCGCATTCACCGCACAACCAACAAATCAATAAGCACTGTTTGCGTTAGAGTCACTTTGACTGACATTTAAGAGGCAGCCGAGCAATCAAGCATCAACCTGAACTTGAAAGGATGGTGCGTTGTATTGTTTGTGTGGAACCGCAGCGAAGGAAACTGTCCCAGCTGCACTCCATTGTGATGGATGAGGCTTCTAACCTTGAGATGACAATGCTCTGGGTCCTGGGTACGGATGTGACAGCCAGCAGCTTGTCTGAGTTATGGGCCCAGGAGTGGGGGATGGGCTGGCCAGCAGTATGGCGGGGGGGAGGGTAACGGGGGCAGGAGGGAAATCATTCCCTCCACAAAGGGAGTCGTTATCATTTTTTTTTTGGCTTTCTTTGCTTTGAAATCCTGCGGGGAGGATGTTCCATATTCATAAGGATAATTACAGAGTGACCCAATGTCCCAACACAACACTACATCCGCACACGCTCACACACGACACTCCTCAGTTAATTATACAAACCCACGCATGCATGCTCTTTGGTTTATTATTCACCGCAGCAGCTGAAGTGACTCGGATGGGCTGCGCTCCTACACTACCGGCTCCCACACTCACCGAGAGAGACGCCGCACACATGCTGCTCCCAATTCACTGTACCCCACAGTCACAGCAGAGAATATACCAGCCACATCTCTGGCACTAACCCCTTACCACACACACGTATATGCAGTGGGCTCCATAATTATGGGCACCCCTGAGAGGGTTGGTGCTAAACGCAGAAAGAATATTTTAAAATATAATTATTGCAATATTTTTATTGCATTGGAACAAGGGTCAGAATGGTCATATCATTAAAAGGTTAAGTTAATGATAACCCTTACAACACACTTGTGCCCTTACTATGATTCATCTTGGTGGTTCTAGTCAAAGAAATCAGAGAAAAACATCCCTGAACTCAGTTATTTTCTGGTGTCTGTCACCTTGGTCTCCAATTTCTGAGATCCTCATCAAGAGAGCACAGAAATGCTTCTTTTCTTCTGATTGGCTGAAAAACGTATTGACATTATGCATTTCAAACTCTTCTCCAGAATAAGTCGAGAGTGAGTAACTGTCCAACTCACATTGTCATTTATTAACCCATAAGAGCCCAGAACCATCTCTCCTTTCAGGGAAAATATGGAGGATATAAAACAGATCAAATGGACCACATGTAACCCTTTTCTGAAAAAGGTTTGTGACACCTGTTACCCAGGTTAAAATATGCACAGAACCCTCTGTTATAAGCATCGTGGCAGATGTTTTATGTGCTTTTAATGAGGATGGGAAATTCTGTTAGAGGAGGATGTTGCAAAATATTTTTAATGATGGTAGAGCCTGCCAATAATAAGCCATTAACCTTGAGGACATTTGTCATATTGGAATAGCATTCTGGTGTCTTGGCAATGAATATATAAAGAAAAAAACATCGACTCAGGGATTATATTGGTTGTCCTGCAATTAGCTTCCTCCAACTTTCCAATGTGAACCGTTTTCTCCATTTCTAAAAGTTGGTCTGATTTGCACAAAGGCATATGTGTGCATGCACGCATTTGATGTGCTAAATATTCTTTAGCAACAACAAAGATATTTTTAGATACCTTTAAAAACAGAACATTCCAAATTCTCAGTGAGGAGCTATTATAGTAACCAAAACATATCATGATATAAAAAAAAACTATATATATATGCTTTGGTGATGAAAATTTAAGCATCATGTGGAATTATTTCACTAGGATTTAATAAAAAATAAGTCTCAAAATTTACTCGTCCACAGCGTGCTACCAGCAATGGTCCAGAGATCACATTACCACTATTGACCAGGCAGCCTCGCGCGTACACATTAATGACATCAGAGAAGTGGTGCTAAAGCAAAGCCTCTTGGGTAATTATTTACCATTCCTGCTGTCTAGTGTGCCCTGCCGTGCGTACCCTTGTCTGCTCTCTGGTATTACCACTTTTAGAAAAACTCTGTCACTAGCCTGCAGCATTTATCTTGTTACTGCTTAATGTGAATCACTAAACAAACAAACCGTGTTTGCAGGGTTAACAGCAGTGAGGTGGTTTGGCCGTTAACGCGCTGACCCAGAGAGAGCTGCTATGCAGCCAACCAGAAAACATGGAGGTCAGAGTGAGTGCCGTCACCTGGCAGAGACCTTTACTAGACAGAGTCAGAGATCAGTGTCTCAATTCTTCATATTTATCATGTTCCCGATTGAATTGTTTTGGTTTCTGAGACATGCCGAAAATAAAAAGGCCCACTCAAGTTTTCATCACTGCGGTATTCAATTGTGTTGAGGCTCAACTACTCTCCACAACAGAAGTTCATACTGTCACTTTGTGTAAAATAAGCAATGCAACTTTCCAAAAGACACTTTTACATGCATGCATTTAGCTGGTACTCCATTCCAGAACTTTTGCGGGTATACAATCGATTTGTTTAGCTGCGCAGCGAACAAAACAAATGTTCAACTTCAAAAATTTTGTTCACACTTTACTTGAAGGTATCGTCATAAGAGTGACATGACACTGTCATAACTGTTACATGACACAGTCATGAACGTGTCATAAACATTATGCCAATGTCATAAACGTTTATGACTGTCGTCATTAAGTGTCATTGGGTTGTCTTGAGTCACAAACATTTATGACATTGACATGATGTTTATGACATGTTCATGACTGTGTCATGTAGCAGTTATGACAGTGTCATGTCACTCTTATGACGATACCTTCAAGTGAAGTGTTACCAAAACTTTTTATTACACTAATTACTGCAAAAAAAAAACCTTCTTTAGCTCAATTTACAAACAATTTACAAGCATAATTTTTAACTGTAGAAACTTACTGATGCAAATGCAAAGGCACAACAGTTGAGCACGCGCCCACACACAGCGACTGAACCTGTCAGCTCTGAGAATGAGAGGAGAGCCAGTGTACTTCTGTCTGGAGGCTCTGATGGAGGAGACCATTGTAAACCCTGATGGTATGGGGAACTCAAATGTTTGTGGACACTGATTACCTAAAAAAATGTGTTGGCCAACTTAATCGCATTGTGCGGAAGGAACTTAAAGAAAATAAAGTTATTTTTTACGTTTTTAAGTGCTGTGAACACAGATCATTAAGTTGGCGCACATAGTTTTTTTTTTTTTTTTTGAGGTAATGGATTTCCACAAAACATTCACCCATAGACTGTATAAAAAGATGAACGAAGCTACCGTGACGTCACCCATTGGTTTCAGCGCACCATAGAGGAAGCCTCGATTTTGGCAATTTGAATTCGGCCATTTTGTCATTTTGAAACCAGATGTGATTTCTATTGGACGAGAGCGTGAATTGAAGATCTGGGGAGGAACATGGCTCTGGATCTAACTGTATCGGACGAGGACCAGAGGATGGCCACGCCCCAAAATCATATTCTGGCTTTATCCTTTATTCTAGTCTATATGGGAACATAATTTACTAAAATGAACATCATGATATATCAAAGGAGACTTGAAACTTGCTATAGCTACTGTAAAATAATGTGAAAAATCATTATTTAAATGAAAAATCAGGTGGGAAAGTATGGTCATTTTCCCATAGACTTCTATTGTTGTGTTCCAGGGTTCTGGCCTTTGGCCAGAACAGTATTGCTTATGGTGTTAACAGTTTCATGTTCCATAGTTCAAGATTTCATAGTTTCATAGTTTATGTTCATAGTTCATGTCATAGTTTTAACAGTTTCTTGTTTCAGGATTTTACATTTCAAGTTTCATTCCATGTCCATGTTTTTACTTTTCCATGTTTTTGTTTTCGCCAGGTCTGCCATGCCACTCCACCGCTTGTCTGCGTTCCGCCCCGTGCCTTCGTTGTTGCACATTTCAGAGCTCTGGTTGGCTTTGTGGTTTCCCCCTTCCTTCTGTGCTGTGCTGATTCGGGGCTGTCTAAGCTTAATTGGCAATTAACTGTTTTTAAGTTACTAACATTTACTAACACTCACTGGGTGGTGTAATTCTTAGACAGGCACATTACTAATACTACTAATGTTGACAGGGAGTTTATTGTCATGATTCCTGCTTTGCTATTTCAAGATCTTGCTGTGCTTTTCTGTTCTTAACATTCATGCTTGCTTCCAAACTGCATACTTAATTGGTACTTAAGCTGAGCACGCTCATTCTCTTAATGAGCAGGTCATGTCAACCAATCTTGTCCATGTCTTGATCTTGCCATGCCTCTTGTTTCTCTCTCTCCAGGTGTTACCCCTTGTGTCATGATTACCAAGCCTTTATCTGGTTGCGGTGGAAGTTGGCTGGCAGACAGTGTCTCAAGTTTGTTTCTAGTCGCGGCTCGTTTAGCCAAGTTCTTGTCAAGTTCCCTAGTATTTGTCCTAGCCTCTCGTCTTGTGTATATATATATTTAGTATTGTTATTTATTTTTCTTGAGTATCTTGCCTGGAGTTTCCAGTGCCTTTTTGTTTTTTGCCTTTTTGCATTTATTGTTTATAGCTCTGTGCAGCATACTTTAGTTTGTTTTTTGCAACCCTTTGGGCCAAGTTTTTCGTTGGCCCTCGTGCCTGTTTTGTTTTTTGTTTAATAAATCCTCATTCCCTTTTCCCGCTTCTGGTGTCGACTGATTCCCTATCATCTATAGCATTAAGCTTCTTTCTGCAACCACCGACATCGTCATCTGCTGGCTATTAAATAGAATGCCATTTTACGATACGTCCGCATGGGCTTCTTTTTTCAGACTAGAGTGCTGCGTCCATCTTTTTATACAGTCTATGATACCACAACACTTACCAGGGTTTACAGTGAAGCATTGAGGCACCCATCTCTAATAGCTGAGCCATTCACTTTTCAGATAAAATAGCAGGGAGTTCTCAGGGTCTGCAATGTGCATCTCATGGGCATTTTGTAGGTCTGGCCACATCCCCCCCCACCCCATACCCATTCATGCAGTTCTTCTTAGTGCATGCCTATTGAGACAGCAGTAATTATGTTCAAGACAGGTCTTTGAATAGGTGCAATCTAAATATCTAAATTGACCTTTTTCGGGCAACAAAGCAAGACTGTTTTCACCTCCACACAAGTATACACACCCGTAAAAACACTTGATTGCACACAATCACATCACTCGCACACACACGCACGCACACGCACACGCATGCACGCGCGCGCACACACGAAGCCAAACACTCACATACCACTTTGGGTGTTTACTCAGTAAGATGACCAAAGGCAAAAGGAATCTGTTGCGCCTTTGAAATATACATTATCACAGAGGTGTGACCGCTTAGCCCTCGCCAAATTTGGCAGAACATTTATCCTGCAGGTAGCTGTGCTTAGCTGGCAGCGAGAGTCAGGGCGAATGAGCTGTGCTTCAGTGGGGGGTGGGTGGGTGGCAGTAGATTTTAAGTGGTGACTCATCATAAACAAATGAAACCAAGAGTTTGTGGGGGCTGGGGGGACCAGGGAAGCTGAACAGCAAAGAGTCACAGCAGCGTACGAACAACAGTTAGTCACCTCATCCTGATGTAACTGTGTTTATGCGCCAATAAAGTACGGTGTATATACAGTCAGATCCTTAAATATCCTGACAGTGAAAGCAGTGTTGTTATTTTATCTGTCAGGCACACCGTACAGAGATAAAACTACATAAAGAATATGAACTCTGTGCTTTAATTTGAGGGTGTTTACCACCTAAATGGGTGATCGGTTTAGGAATTACATCATTTCTATACAAGGTTTCCCTATTTTTAAGAGACCAAAAGCAGAGGTGTAAAATCCAGGGGTCAGAAAGTAAAAGTCCTGCCAAGTTTTTCTCCCTCACACAGAATGAGCTGATCACTCATATTGGCTCAATCTCCTGTCCGAAGAGAATCCAGGCAGTTGGAATAAAGTTCTGGGGAGGATTTTTACTTTCTGAACCCAGACTTTACACTCCTGCCCAATAGTAATTGGAAATATGGCTGCGCCACCGCCACTGCTCCATGGTCAGATATCTATTATTTAATTTACAAGTTAGCAGATAAAATGTATTCAGATGACTTAAAGTCTAGTATTTGTATTTGGAATCTTTAGCTGTTCACTCTCAATAGGATCGTTTCGTGTCACCTCAGCAAGATTATGGGGAGGTCAGTTGCTTGACCACCTCAGAATCTCTTTTTAATCCCGCATACAATATATGAAAAACTGCAGTGTAGGGTCACAAATAACAGCGTACAGTTTCTACATCTAAGACACGGGCTACTAAAACAGTACGCGTCCATATTTGGACATCTCTGTGGTGACATTTGTACTAACTGGCCACAAAAAATATTTTTTCTCAATGGGTTATGGACTGGAAGTTTAAGAATATTGCACAGAACACCATAATATTTTGGTACTAATGCATTATTGCAAGGATTACAGACATTATTTGTTCCCTCAAAGCAGGATTTATGACACTGAAAGGATTATAATTAGTTTTGTACATTTTTGTCCCCTTTTTCCAGGTAGCACCTTGTACAATTGTTTTGTGTTTTTCATTGGTAAGGTGTCAATACCATTGCTGATTTTCATTTAACAGATACTCTAATTCATCACTACTATACCAAAGCCCTCGCATTAATTCCAGTAAACAGGAAATATGAAGAGTTTATTCAACTCTGACAGTGAACATATGTGTCCAAGATGGCTCTAAATTAATCACTTCACAGCACTTTTTTGCCACAAAAAAAACCTAAAACTTTGAGGAACAAAGCAGAAAGCTGGCAATGAAACGCATCCCATCTCCCGAAAAATAACAGAAAGAATTAGGTTCAAACAAGCCGTTGCTGCTTTGACAGCCAGAATGAGACACGGGTTGTGGCCCCCCCGGGAGCTTGCATTGTGTGAATATGAGGCCATTTTTATTTGCTTGTTTTTGAAGGGAGTAAAGGGGAGTGGGGCGGTTTGAGGGCACACGTTCAACCCAAAATATCTTCAATAAAACTCAGAGCAATATTTGACTTGGCACGCTCCAAAACTGGAGGTGAGGGTGTGCAGGGCATACGAACACCCCTACTATACTGCGATCATTTGTGCTCTTCACATGAGGCTTTAAAACTGTCACTCATCAAGCTCCACCCCTCAGCGCACTCTCTTTTAAGAGAGCACTTGCAGCGCTGAAAGGGAAATTGAGACAATGGAAAGAATCTTTCCTCTATAGCCAAAGCTGAGTCAGGTTTACCAGAGGCAGACAGCTCTGGTTTTCAGTTGTTTTGCCTGTTGGGTGGGAGAGCGCATACGGTACGTTCAAATTGAGGACAAAGTTCAACTCGGCCGGGAGTCCGAAAGCAAGTTTACACCTGTGTTTGCCAGTGTGTGAGCATGTTTTGGTGCATGTGCGATAGAAAGAGAGAGCAAGAGTGCATTTGTCTGTGCATGTGTACGTGTGCAAGTGAGTGCATCAGTGTGAATTACTGATTGTATGTGCAAGTTTAAGAGAGAGAGAGAGAGAGAGAGAGAGAGGCGCGGTAGAACGGTTTGATGGTTGGAAAAAACATGGCTGAAGACATAGATAGTCTGACGTCAGTGGGTTATTTAAAGAGGTCTTGCAGTAGATTCTGAATGTGAATTTTATTTGTGGGAACCCCACATTTCCTGAACTCTCACAAAGCACACAGAGCAGCCAAAGTATGAATTGGGGAACTTGTATGGCACTGGTGCGCTGCTACCTGCAATATATTTGTCAACAAACGGAGAAAATTCCCCATGTTTTGTAGATTTCGATGCTAAATGAGATTTCAGAACCAGGCGTAAGGCTGCAAATTAAAAATCTACTGCTACCAGGGAAAAAAATATTCCTTTCTGTCTGCTCCTCTTTTCAGAGGAAGTGAGAAGAGCTCTAGCAGATGTGGCTCGCGAGGAATTTAATATTTAATTGACTGCTGCAGAGAGACACGATAACAGTCAAGCTTTCCTGCTTCTTCCGTTTGCCTCACACACACTGCTAATCCCACGTTCTCCAGTAAAAAACTCAAGTAGCCTCAACACCAGCCACAAACACTCCAATAAGCCTAACCCTCCACCCATATGTTCCAATAACCGCGACACGCGCTTGACCGACCTTCGCCCAACCCCCACACAACCCACTTCAAAAGGATATGACAAATTAGGCCTCACGAGCCCACCAACTCCACATGAGTACAAATAAACAAACTTGCACAAACAACCAGTAAAGTTTTTTCAATACTTAGATCATGCTTTTGCCGATGTTGTTCACACAATATTAGCTGTCTTTAATTTATTTAAATAACCTTATGCATAATGTTAGCCGTAAACTGCCAGAAGTGTAGAAGAATCTTTAATTTTGCAGGGATAGTTGACATGATAAATATTAATTACCATAGCCAAAGAGGTAGTTTTCACCCCTGTTTGTTTGTTTGATTGTTTATCTCTCCATCTGTCTGTCCGAATCTTAGCTAGATAACTTGAAAAATTATGAACGGTTTGGCGCGAAATTTGGTAAGATGATAGGTGGTAGTCCAAGGATGAGTTGATTTAATTTTGGAAGTGATCAGGAAAATATTCTGGATTCTGGATCTGGAGGAATGACAACATATCTGTCTAACACGGGTCTGTATAATATTTCTGACTGGATAACTCAAAAAGTTATGAATGGTTTGGCACAAAATTTGGCATGATAATTGGTGATAGTTGAAGGAAGAATTGATTTAATTTTGGAAATGATCCCAAACACATCCTGTAACCAAAAGAACAGATATATGGCGGGACGGAGGTACTGTATGCACTCTTCGGGGTGCCCTTTAGTTCATTGATAAACAGGTTAAATAATTAATTCCATTTTCCAGCAAAGGCCGTAAAATCAAGCTTAATTTTAAAACTTAAAATACACTATTCCGGCAACATCTGAGTTACAATCGTCTGACTGTGAATTATGAGGTCTTAACAGATACAGGTGAATATTTTCTGGTTGTTATGAGCCAGACGAGTGCAGAGCAGAAAAAAGATGAAAAGAATATAATCCTGGGAGAGCTGTTATCACTGTGAAATTGGTGTGGGTTTGTAAAAAAAAAAATTACAGGCATTAAGCTCCCCAGACTCTGTCTGCGGATTTCTCCCCGCTGGCCATTTTGGCATTTATCCTCTTGGAGGTGCATTATGTGTTGTTTCTGTTACATCCACTCAGTCAGGTTTGAAAGAACATTCGGCTGATGTGCTTTTGTATGTATTAAATTAGTCATTTAGTGCTTTCTTATATTTTGAAATGTGCATTAGCTTGTGAATTGTGCACACTCTCTGAGTGAGAGAGCAGAGAGTAGAGGTGTTACATACGGTGTCTCAGAAAGACCTGCAAAGTAATGAAATAGTGCTAGAGGTTTTGAATGTGATTAACCCCCCCCCACACACACACACACACACACGTACGCGCACAGGGACACGCGCGCACACACACACACACACACACACACACACCTTAACACCTCTCTTTCATTAATGCAATTACAGCTGCTGAACTTCATCTGCCTTCATCCTGACATTTTACACCTAATCCTCGTGACTGAGCCGTTCTTCTCCCGGCATGGATATGGAATTATGCGTCTGCAGGTGGCTTTTGGGATGCGTGTCACCCTTTGTGACCTCTGGTTCTGCATTTTACATCTTGCTATACAGCTATATCAGCATATTTTTTTGGTTGGAAAAGATTTTTGGCTTAGCAGAACAACTATTACTGTTATATCGCTGGGTTTTCATATGTCTTATATGCTGAACATGTGTGTCGAAGTGACAAACATGTCATTTTTAATAGTGGATTCTCTGCAACATTTCCAATTTCTCAATCAAGGGCAAAATCAAATCTAAGCTGAAAAATGTTAACAGTCCATCAATATCCTTAATTAATCTTCCCGTTCTGGCAGTATTGCTTCAGTATTGCGGCGATGTCTCCTTTAATTGATTTATTGTCTGATGACTCCCCCGCCCGCCTCGAGCTCGGGCGTTTCTCCGGCCCGATTGTCTAATTAGCCTCGACTATATAAGTCGCCTTAGCTGTGAGCAACGCAAGCTTCTGCTCTCCGCCATTATCAGAAAAAATATTTGTGAAACATTTAAAAATATTTTTGATCCTTCTATTTGAGAAGAGCCTCGTTCCTCCCTCTCTTCAGCAGTATCCAGAGATTGATGCCTCAGGGCAGAGGTCACGGTGATCCTACAAAGCCCTGCAGCTACAGCAAATCGGATGGACGCAGAGAGCTGTACTGGCCAGCAGGGGCACCGCAGGCAGACTCACTTGTCAGCACAGCCACTTCCATTAATTGCTTCTGGTCAATTTCCCGTTTTGTTTATGCAATGGCGACATCTCTCATGAACGGATTTCGGCGAAATTTCTTCACTTTATGTAGATTGGATGTGCAATTTGCAGTCTCATTGTGACGTCCCATTCTTGCACGTGTAATATAGCCTATATCTGGTTTAAATCTTCATGATTTCTAAGCACAGAAAACACAGGCCTGACAATTAATAACTTACATTTGTGACCCGACGAGCGGAAGTGTGATTTTCGTCAGATTACCCACATTTGATGGGGTGGACCTGGTGGAATGTAATAATGAGATTTTGAACATGTGCTATTCAGACAGATTAGCTGGCTCCTGACGCCTGGATAATTATTGATAAAGGCTCGGAAACTCCCATGACTACTGAATGCAGACTGCTTGACTCGGACTGTCCCAGACAAGAATTTCCGATGCCCAACTATTGATCCTGCGTCCTGGCTCTGTAATACACAGCCCTATAATAAACATTCCACGAGGCGATTGCCGTTGATTAGGGTGTGGTTCTTCCTTATGCAGTTCTTAACTGACAAGGCAGCTACGAATGGGACCAGTGGATCTCCACAGCCGATAGGCTCCGTTCAGTTCCAGGGGATTCCGATAGGGCGGCAAGTGGAAGAGCTTCGCCAGCTACACCAGTACATTCGACTAATGGCTGTCAGTGACATCAAGTTCCACTGAAGCCGTGTTCGAAACCGCGCACTAGCATACTACTTGCGCTACCGATGACGTCAGAGTTAGGGGGTAGGGTAGTCACTTATGTGTGGGGAGTGAGTTTGTGTCCGCGAGAAGTTCCCCGATGTATACTAGATCGGGCAGATATTTTGTGGGTGCATCGAAACCTCACTATTCATACACAAATTGCCCAAGATGCAACGTGACGGAAACTGCCAGAAAAACTCGATGAGCAATAATAAGAAGAAGCAACAGGAAGAGTTTGTTCGTAGTGAGTAGTGTGTAGTGTGACTAGTGTGTAGTGAGAATAGTGTATGTAGACCGTAGAGCGCGGTTTCGAACACGGCCTGAGTCTTTTCACTTTATACAACGTGTTTGGGTCGGCGTACAATCATGGTCATACTTTGCATTTAGTTTTCACTTTGGGCCTATGCATTAATTCTCTTTGTGTGGAGGAGATTTTTGTGTCAGACCAAAAATGTATTATTTTTGACGTTGTTCTCGAAGCTGCCATCCTTTGCTCCAGACGCACTATTTGCTCTTGCATTTTTCATAAGGACTCAGCTGCCAAATTTTCATCCATCTTTTCAGGCCTGAGTGTAAGCCCATGTAAGCATCCTCCTGAAAATGATTTGGTGAGCTGTTTCAATGATTTATGCTCAGCCACCTTGGACAACATTGCTCTTTTTAAAACCAAGTCTAAATCGTTTGTAAATTCCTTCCCTTGTATAAATGATGAGATATTCTAAATCAGAAAAGAAAGCAGGGGGGCTGAGCACAGTCCTGCTTTATATGCAGCACCTGCATATGAAAGAGTTTTTAAATCTTTTAACTCTGCATCTAATACTGCAAGGGCTGTTTACTTTAATGAGTGAGTATTAGCCAATAAGCATAATCCAGGGTTTTTATTCTACAGTATTGACTGTTCTGTTCAGTCTTCTCAGTTACCCCTATTTCTACCACTGATTGTGAAACATTATAGTGATAGGATGTGAGATCACGGATCTGATATCCTATCACTTGTGTGGACCTGTCCCGTTCCAGGTGTAATAATGCTCTTCTAAGTCAATTCTCGCCAATCTCTGTGAAGGTCTTAACAGACACTGCCTTACATTTGCATTCCATTTCAAGCCCTTATTATGTAATCTGAGCCAATTTTCTCAAAGAGCTCTGCAATCTGTTGGCCCCTGTTTTCAGGACATAATGAATCAATCTCTTATTGCTGGTTGTGTCCCAGAGCACTTTGAATTAGCCTCTGATCAGCCTCTTAAAAAAAAAAAACAAAAAACCTGGCCTTGATGCAGCAAACCAGACCCATATCTAAATTTCCTTTTATTTCACAGATCTTAGAAAAAGTGGTCTTTATTCAATTATTAGATGTATTGGATAAAAATAAATGTTTTGAAATGTCTCAATCTGGTTTTCAGTGGCAACATAGCACCAAGACTGTTCTTTTGAAAGTACTAAATGGTCTTCAAATGTATTCTGACTCTGGCGAAATCTTTGTACTGGTTTTTGATCTCAGCGCAGTGTTTGATATAGTTGGTCAAACCATCTTTATGAAAAGGTTGAGGAACTAGGTTGGGGTGAGCAGGATGGCTATAAACTGGTTTGAATCTCACTTACCAAATGGAAAGTTTTCTATGCTTTATGGTGATATGATTACTTCAACTGCTGCTCCTACAGGTGGGGTGCCCCAGGGATCCATTCTTGGCCCCATTTGGTTTGCATTCTACACGCTTCTTCTTTTTAATTGAGTTTAATTGAGCATTTTAATCTATCTTTCCATTTTTATGCCAACGACATGCAGCTATACCTGTCGATGAAATGCAAAGATTTCAGCAGATTAGCATAACTAAATGAGTGCCAAGGACAAGAAGCCTCAGAATTGTATAAACGTAATGAATATAAAACAGTAGTTTTTGTTATTGGTCCTGAAATTGTCTCTGGAATTACACTGAGAGCTCTTAGTACCTTCGGATCAAACATCAAATCCTCTCTAAAAAATCTCTGTATTATTTTTTGTCTCATTTTGAATTTTTCGTTGCGTACCAAAACTTTTGTTGAATCCTGTTCAGTTAAGAAAAATAGCCGAAATCAGACATGTTCTGTCTTTTCAAGACACTGGGAAATGTACCCATGCTTTTGTATCTCCATGGTTGGGTTATTGTGATGCTTTATTTACATGCCTTAGTCAAGGAGCTGTGGCACATCGCCAAATGGTCCAAAATGCCGCAGCCTATTTATTCACTTAAAAAAAACACATCACTCCTGTGCTCCCTTCTCCACTTTGGCTGCCTATAAATTTCAGGATTTGTTTTGGCAGTACATGGAGAAGGGCCATAATATATCTCATAATATATCATAATATATCTCAGATTTTTTGTACCCCTGTAATAATGCAAAGTCTTTAAAATCCTTTAGGTAAGGACTGCTGTTTGTCCAAAAGCCCAAGCTTAAATGGAAGGAGGACTGTGCATTTGCTTTTTGCCGCCCCAAAGCCGTGGGACAGTTTTCCTCCTGATGAACAATTTTCTGATTCACTGGTGATTTTTAAAAAATACTTTTTGACCCTCTTTTATCCCCTTGCTTTTAATGGTCCCTCAAGGCGCTATGTTTGCAGTTATGTTGCCTTGAATTTTATATAGTTTCTGTTTTTGTCTGCGTTTTTTTTTTTTTTTTTGCGATTTTGCCTACTTTTTTTTTTTTTTTTTGCTTTTATTAAAAAGCACTTAGTAACTTTGGTTTTGAGAGGAGCTGTATACATAAAGCAGAGAAAAGCCGTAAGGCAAAAACCACTCTTGACCAAAAAGAGCACAGTGGCTCGCCTCACATTTACTAAAAACATCTTAATGACCCCCAAGACTTTTGGGATAATATTCTGTTGACTGATGAGTCAAAAGTGGAGGACATGGGTCCTATTACATCTGGCATAAAGCTAAGACAGCATTCCATGATAAGAACATCATACCAACAGTCAAACACAATGGTGGTAGTGTGGTGATCTGGGCTTCAGGAACTGAGCAACTTGCTGTAATAGAATTCTGGAACCATGAATTCTGCTCTGTACCAGAAATTCCTGAGGGGGGTATGTCTTGTCATCAATTTGTGACAGAAAGCTCAAGCGCAGTTGGGTTATGCAGCAGGACAATGCTGCGAGGCACACAAGCAGTTTCACCACTGAATGACTCAAAAGAAAGAAATTGAAGAATTTGGATCGGCTAAGTCAAAGTCCTGACTTGAATCCAATTGAGATGCTGTGGCATGACCTCAAACTGGCAGTTCATGCATGAAAACCCTCCTTAATGACTGAATTAAAACAATTCTGCAAAAAAGCAGTGGGCCAAAATTGTTCTACAGTGATGCAAAAGACTCATTCCCGGTTATTGCAAACATTTCATTGCAGTTGTCGCCGCCAACATTTAATGTCACAAAAATAGAAGAAATCGGGGAAGGGGTCAAAGTCTTTTCCACTGCAGATATTAATGACCTATGACAGAGGCAGTGGAGAACAACCGAGGAAAAACAGTCCCTTTGGCTTAAACAACAAAAACCTAAAGGGCATGTGAAGACTTTCAATACAATGTACCAATGTTTTATTTAATATTTTATTACATTTCAGTTCATTATTCCCATGTTGACATGCAGGAGTTATCACACTGAGCCACTCATATCTTCCTGAGACCAAACGAAAAGGTCTTGATGGGGGAAAAAACACATCACTGTCAAAACTTTTGCAAAGATATACTTTTTATTTTTCATTCTCATCAAATGCGATACTTATTGTTTTATTTTTATTCATTACTGATTTTAGCATAAGAATGCTGGTAGAATTTGTATATGGTTCTTGAATTCATAGACTTGTTCCCAATGGAGGATAATAATGCATTGCCTTGGTCCAATAAGCATATGGGTGTTACTCTAGCATAGTTGTAAAAGAATTGGGAAACTGAAGTAGCAGGAGGTTTAAATCTCAGATGGGGCACCTCAACTGACTGCAACCTTTGGATAGGAACTTGTACAAGCTGCATTGCATCGGTCAGAAAAGCCATCTGATTAAAGGCCCGTCTAAATTAAACAGCGTCTATTTAATTATATATATATTTTTTTAGTTTTGTTCATTCCTTTGACCTCATTTTAAATAATATACACCGCTTATTGAAATTAATGTGGCTGATTCTGTGGAATGAAAAAGAAAGAAAGTAAAAATTACGATTGCAGCATAGAGACAAACAAAAAACCTTTTTCACCCTATGCCTATCCAGGACAGCTATCTCTTGCGGTCTAATGCAAGCACGCAACAGAAAAAGCACACGTTAAACAACAAGAGAAGCAATTATCTGGCAAACTCTGCTCTAGCCTGTGTGCACTCATGCATAGCTTGCATACCACTTAGACGTGAGATAGACAACGAGCAAACGCAGTTTGTCCATCATTGAGTCAATATTTGAGACTCTCTGTGAAATGCAAGCTTAGGGGACCTCAAGCTCCTTATCCATGTATTACAATGTATTACTGAAGATGCAAAACGAGACCGCCGGCTGAAACTCAAGCGGCTCTTCCCAGCCATACATACACAGAATTAGAAAACAAGAAGTGATTCAGGACAGAATTTCACGTTACATATCATGGCAATTTTTGGCCAAATTTGTCATTTGCAGGAATTAAAATAAGCATCTGTTTGAATTCTTCATGTTATGCATTTTCAATTTTTTGAATTGTGAATTTCAATTGAATTTTCAAGTACTGTAACCGGACAGAAAATCGCTCACCGTTGAGTGCAGCTGTCAAAATAATCCTTCTGCCACTCAGAAAACTGCAGATGTTGAATGGTGGGCCCAAATGAAAATAAGTCACAGTTTTAAGCAAAAAGCAACATGTTGTGGCAGGCCTGTTTGTGCGATGCGATCTTTAAATCATGCGTCTTTCTCATCTCCCAGCCTCATTTGTTTCATATTAAAATCCAGCTTGCTACCAGATTGACTTATTTTTAAATCCTTCTATTATATATTGAGTCAAATTTCATGTGACAAATCCAGTGTCTGCTGCATTTTGCTTGCGTATTGCACGCAATCTGCCTTTCAGCAAAGCAAGAGTGACCTACAGTGAATGACAGCCCTGCTTCCATTCTAAGCACGCATCACTTGTAAATGAGGGAATTGATTACTTTGCGGCCCACTTACACGTCATAGACTCCAATCTCTTACCTCAAAACCTCCACTGCTGATATGATTCAATTCAACTTTAAAAAAAAAAATTAAGGTAGGAGTGTTATAACTTTTCATTTCTGTTGTTGACATTGTGGGGAAAGTTTATGTTTATACTCAGAAGGTTGTATCACCAGAGTTATCAGAAGGTCTATGTTCTGGCAGATTTATTGCACGGTGAATGACTGCAGTTTATTCATTAGAAACCAGAGTACACAGCGCATCAGCGCAGAACAGTATATTGTGCCTGTTGATGCCTGGCCTCACTGTCTGCATTGCAACTAACAGAGCACCCCCATCAATTTCAGTAGAACCCTTTGTGGTTTTGTTCAGGAATTGTTCTGGAACTGGGTCTTCATTATTCAATTGTATTTACAATCCAAAAAAGTTGTCTGTCTCAAATTCTACCAATGCTCACGTTAAACAGTTCAGATAGATAGGGGAGACTAGGGTCCGATGAGCCATGGGGACCAATGAGCCATATCACTATTTTGCGATCAATCAATGACAGAGCTGCTTAAAATAGGTAAAATATTTGACCATTGACTGATGAGTCATGGGGATAAATGAGCCATATCACTATTTTTCCTATTTTGAACACCTGTGGCATCGATTGGTCGCAAAATAGTGATATGGCTCATTGGTCCCCATGGCTCATCGGACCCCAGTCTCCCCTAATATTCCTGACCCAGTCCCAATCAGTGGCGGCTCCTAACGCACACCCCCTTTACTCTCCTGGACAGTCTTTCAGTGCAAACGCAGTTGCTGTGTCATGTTTCATGGAATTGAAAGCTATCAGGATATTCTGAAATCCTTTCGCTGCTATTTCTGCAGGGCCTAATCTCTCAGCATTCTTAAGATGTCATCGCTCTCTTCCTGATTCTCAGCCTCTCTCAGTCTTATCCTCTCTCTCTGTTGTCCTCTCTGATTCCCTTCTCACCTTGCATTAAAATACGTCTCTTATCCAGATTTTATCTTGGCTTGATTTAACCCGATTACATTCACAGCAGTTATGGATACGTGTCTCCGGCGTCCACATTGAGATCCTACAGAGATCCCATTCCCCTGCCCAATCTGAATTTCGCATCCTGCTCTCATTTGAGTGTGTCCGTAAAAACAGCAGCTAGCAGTTCTACATGAACTGAAAACGCAACTGCATTTACTCCTATATTTAATGTGGTCTCAAAGCATCCCCGACCCCCCCTCCAGAATTTATTTAGCCAATCAGGTCACAGTCCATCCTTGCTGCATCTTGAGTGAATTTATACCTGTACATTCTTGCGGTCAAGCTTTATCCAATAGCAACCAATTCACTCAAAACTCATTTTTGGGCGTGGTGTTATAGGGATGTCCACCTCTCTATTCCTTACTCCTTTGTTTGCCATCCCACACTCATTCCCCTCCACCCCTTGAAACTTTTTCTTTCCCTGTACATGGATACAGAGTGTATTGTCCCGATGACAAAGAGCAAGTCTGAAAAATATGTAAATTGAACTTGCAAGTATGTAACATAGCAGAAACTTCTCTAGCCAGAAGAAATGATTCAGAGAGTTTGAAAAAGGGTGGCATTTTTCACCCCCGTGATTTAATACACATGTCTGAGGAATTTGATGATTGCCAAAATGGCCGTTCAGAATTTGCAGATAGTTTACAGGGCAGCTCTGTTTCCTGCCGGCCACATTGCGCTCAGATGTACCGTATCTGATACTCATATGCCCTCAAAATTAATACTGCGTTCAACCAATTACGGTTTTTTTAGTCAGAAAATCAATCAGTAGGAAAACATATGTGATATCCTTAGTGCTGTCAGGGAGGTCCCGGAAGGTCAGGCAAATTTACCAACCCCATCAAACATAGTTTGTGGAATTCATTACATTATCAACATTGACAGATCCCCCGTACACAAGCAACAATGTGACCCTGAAGCATGAATAATCCAGCACCGTAATTTACTGTGAGTGCCAGGTGCCTCGAACTGTATCGCCCCCGTTTTTCCGCAAAGCACTTCATGAGTGTGCATCATTAAAAATTCTAAAAGTTTTTAAAATTCCTAGCAAAGTTCAAGAGCTATAATTTGTGGGCTGCACTCAGTTTGAGCCACTTTGGTAAAACACTTCCAAAAAACCTGTTAACATGGATATGGCATAAAACAGTTGATTAGATTTGCGAAATCCACTTGTTTCTCTCTGCTACCCCGTGGTCATCCTCGTCTCTGCGTGTGTGGGCAGTGTGCAGGTGCACGCTTTGCAAATTCGCTTCTGCTCCAGATTTATTAATTATTGCTCTTACTATGCGCAGTAGTGTTTTCAACCGTTTGTTTCCAGCCCCAATTCCAAAAGCTGGCTTGTAAATTGATTTGAAAAGCCATTCACCCTAAATAGTGCTGAAAACTGATGTTCAAACGTGTGACTTTGTCAGTTTTCCTATTCTGTTAGTTTTGTTTGTTATGTTTTGATAATATTATGTATTTACTTGGGTAGTTTTCATTGTTAATTTTGTTAAATTTAGTTTCCATCGTGCTTTTGTGTTCACTCTCTCTCAACCCCCCCCCCATTAATCTTGCCACCATAGTATAAGATTACTATAGTGATACTGTAGTTATTCAAACTACAATACAGTTGTGTGGACTATAGTAATATTATGGTTGACTGTAGTAATACTGTAGTTATAATGTGATGGCTATAGTACTACTCTAGTTATACTATGCAAACTGTCGTAATACTGCAGTTATGCTGAAAAACACTATAGTATTACTAAGAAATTACTATGGGATATTTTCACAAGGGCTCTGCTGACAAT
Organism: Gymnothorax reevesii; assembly: GCA_029721435.1. Classification (NCBI taxonomy): domain Eukaryota; kingdom Metazoa; phylum Chordata; class Actinopteri; order Anguilliformes; family Muraenidae; genus Gymnothorax; species Gymnothorax reevesii. The sequence goes on from CM056579.1 coordinate 109,806,177, forward strand.
TTGTGGACTTAAAACTGGAACCCATGAACACAGAACAGAGAAGCCAAACCTTTGCTAGCAGGGTTAATGAGTCAACCACATTCACCCAGAGCTTGTGCAGCTAGTAGGCAAGGTCATGACCCTTCCCCCTCAGACCCCCAGGCGAAATTCTTGTAACTGGTAGCAAAAGGGAGTGCATAAGTGGATTGGCAGGTGGCATGCATCCTTATGACACTGCACAACGGTTAGATTGCAATGAAGCATTTAAGCTCTCACCCCATCCTGGCAAGCAAGCGGGATTGGAGGGACAAACAAGAAGGCGGCATGGAAGTTGGTGCCAACATACCTGTAATTATTAACCTTATTTACACTTGTTTTGATCTTTGTCGCATATTTTGTCGCTCCTCTGCTAACCCGTTGATTCAGCCGTTGTGAGGGGTTGAGACACTCAACCCTCTTCCCTACAACACTTATATGGTCCCACTGTCACCAGGTACTTCAGAGGGACCTTATTTCCAGTCTGCCGACCTGTCATGCACCCGATCACAAAAATATACAAGCTATCCACTGCACTAGATAATAATAATAATAATAATAATAATAATAAGAAGAAGAAGAAGGAGAATAAAATGCAAAAAGGTTGGGATGATGTGTAAAATGTACAGAAAGGCAAAATGCAAGTATTTGCTAATCACTTTTAACCTTTATTTAATTGATAATAGTAAAAAAAAAAACCAAAAAAAAAAAAAAAACCAAGAAATTTTATTGTTTTGTTATAAAATATCTGCTCAGTTTCAATTTGATGCTAGCGACTTGTTTTTAAAAAAGACTGGAAAAGTTGTATGATGCTACAAAATAAAAACTAACCGCTGATTAGGTTAACCGGCCCGTATCATGATTTGGCGTAATGAATTTGGGTATTTCATCCTCTTGGACTCATAATATCATTAAAATCTGAGAATTTGAAGAAATCTCTGAATTCAGTACTGAATTAAATTCAGGCAGGATTCTGTAGTGAAAATCACTGCATGCGCTCAGGCACACTGTTTTTTAAACCAGTGCCAGTGAAAACAGTTTGTGGCTGCATCCACAAAGGCAGGTTAAAACTCTGCCATGTAAAGACTGAACTAAATGAAAACATGATCTAGAAACGCAGCTGCCTTCACTGGGCTAGAACTCATTGAAGATGGTCTGAGGTGACGTGGATATCTGTCCTATGGTCTGATCGATCAAAATGTGAAATTCTTTTTGGAAATTATGAACAGCATATCCTCTGGGCTAAAGAGAAGGACCATCTGGCTTGTTGTCCAAGCATAGTTCAACAGCCCATAATCCATAAATAATGTGGGACATTATGCAAATGACATGAGTAACTTGCCTATCTGTGAAAACGCCATTAATGCTGATCAATACATACAGGTTTTTGAGCAACATGCACTGCCATCCAGATGTCATTTTCGGAGACGACCAAGCTTGTTTCAGTAAGAAAATGCCAAACACCATTCTCTGCAGGCATTGCAATATGGCTATGTCATAAAAGACTTTGGGTGCCAAACTGGCTGGCCTGCAGTCCAGACCCATCACCCACTGAAAATATTTGGCACATAAGGATTCAAAAATATGACAAAGGAGGCCACAAAGTATTCAGCGGCTGAAACCCTACATCAAGCAAGAATGGTAAAACATTTTGCTTTCATAACTACAGCAGTTGGTGTCCTCAATTCCCAAACAGGAGTTGTATTAAACAAAGAGATCATGCTGCATAGTGGCAAACATGCTCCCATCTCAACTTTTTTGAAAGTTGTTGATGGCATCAAATTCAAAATGAACAGATGCTTTTCCAAAAAAAAAAAAATCTTCTATTTCAACTTGCAATATGTTGTCTTTGTACAATGTCCCATAAAACATAGAGTTTGAATGATTTGCACATTGTTGCATTCAGTTATTATTCACATTTACCGCAGCAGCCAAGCTAACCTCTTTGGAAATGGGGTTTTAACATGGTCATAAATCTGGTGGCAAAATCCTTTGCAGTTAATAACAAGTTGGAGTCTGGAACCCATAGACATCACCAGATGCTGAGTTTCTGCCCTCTGATGCTTTGCCAGGCCTTTTCCACAGCCGTCTTCAGTTCCTGCTCATCCTCAGAGCAGTTTGCATTCAATATTGCCTTCAGCTAGTAAAACCCATTCTTAATTGTATTCAGATTGATTGAATGATTTGTCTATTATTGTTATGATCCTGCTTTGTCTGACCATGTCTTGCTTATGAATCTGCCTTGTTTGCCCATGTTTTGATGATGATTCTGTTTCGTCTGACCATGCTCTAATTGCGATTCTGATTTCAAGCCATGTCTTGTTTTTGCTTTGTCTGTATGTTTGCCATATTCCATTCCCGCAGTTAGATTCTGGTCCTTGTCTTGTTTCTTGCCAAGCATTGCACTTTATCTCCCCTGTCTGGTCTCCTGTCATGTGATTGCTCACTGCCCCAGTATTACCTGCCCACACTTTCGGGTGATTTCGTGGTTTCTGGGATTTCAATTATTCCTTTCAATCTTGTTTGCTTCCTTCACCTTACTGTTCTATGTTTACTAACAATACTAACAATTTATTATTTTAGATTAATAACTAACATTGTTTATAGTACTAACTTACTAACAAGCACTAGGGATTGTATAGCTGCACTTTACTAATTGACTAACGAGCTCTCAGCACTCGCTCTGCTCTAGTATCCGCCCCTTGCCTTCACTCAATTTACTTTGCTGTGTTTCAGCAGATTCTCTGCACCTTGTTAATTACTGTTCTGCCTCTCACTCTGTGCACTCTAGAGCTCCCTAACCGGAGCCGTTTGTTTGTCATAGGCTGTCTGTGTGATCCCTGTCCGTGTTTTGGCTTTCGCCAATTTCATGTGGTTAGGAACTTCCTCTTGTTCATTCCTTTGTTAATTAGTCTGATGCAGCTCACCTGTTCCCTATCATAGCAGGTGACTTCCCCTATGTATATTTAAGCAGTCATTTCACAACCAGCTCTTGTTAGAACGTTGATCAATATTTCTTTGTGCAGAGCGCCATTGAGCCATTGAGTATTGTTTTTCTTCTACTGGTTTGTCCGACTACGATTCTTGCCATTGCCCTTATACTGTTTTGTCTTTTTGAAATTTTGACTCACTTTCTGTACATGACCACGATTTCTGTGTTTTGATTCCCTGTGTATGACCCTTGGATTTGTTCATCGACTACAACTTTTTGCCTACCGTTCAAGTACCTTTGCTGATCTGTCTTCCTGGTTCTGACCCCTGTCTAGTCGACACTGTTTTTGGATTTCGTATTGCGGCTTGGCAATTGTGTTTTTTGGCTTTGACTTGCACCTCATTAAAGGCATTTTTGTTCTACCCCTCGCGTGTGGTTCCTGAATTGTACCTCAATTATTGAACATTCCATTTTGCCTTAAAGGAGTCTTGGGCTGCTTTTGTGGTAAGCTTCAGGTCATTGTCTTTGTGCACTATGAAGAGCAAGCTGATGAGTTTTGAAACATCATTGGCTGAATCTGAGCAAATAATATTGCCTTATACAATTCACCCTGCTGCTTTTGTCATGCGTCCATCACCGATAAATATGAAGGAATTGGTCGTTCTTGGAATCACTGGTCATCCCCGTGTCAGCATGTAAACATACACTCATCCTCACGCTTGAGGTGAACAGGTCGGGGCTCAAGTCAGAGGACTTTGACTCCAAGTTTGCAGGGTTCCCTGCAGATGAAAACAACTGCTGCTCTTACTGACGGTTAATTGAGACGAATAATACACTGCTGGAGAGTAGGCTGCCCAATCTACACCAGCTGACTCCCATTAATGAGCTGCAACAGTGAGCAATGGTGGGATATTGCGTTCATCGCTGTTTCTAATGCAGTGTTCACACATGATTCTGCCGCTACTCAAGCTAGCAACATCTCATTGTCAGCATAGCTTGCATTGACTCGTCACCTATTTGGTTCATTGACTGCCAGTCAACACTGTCAGTCAGCAATTGTTAGTCAAATCAGCAGTCATACCACAATTTGTGGCTAAAGCTAAGCAGATGTGGGCTTGGCCCATACTTGGATAGGAGACCACTGAAGAAAACCAGGTTACAGCTGGAAGAGGTGTTGGTGGGCCAGTAGGTGGCGATCTTCCCTCTGGCAGAATAATGCCCAATGCCCCAGTGCAGTGACGGGGACACTGTACTGAAGGAGACGCTGTCTTTTGGATTAGACGTTAAACTGAGGTCCTGACTCACAGTGGTCATTAAAGATCCTATGACACTCTTCAATAAGAGTAGGGGTAGAGAGAGTAGTTCCTCAGTGTCATGGCTAAAGTCCCTACCTGGCTCATTCGATCTGCCACCTAATCATGCCCTGATCTAATTGGCTGTGCAATTCCTCCTCTCACTCCCCACCTCTACCCCCAGTGCTCCCTTGAAAAAGAGATTTCAATCTCAATGGGACTTCCCTGGTTAAATAAGGGTTATAAATAAATCCATGTATACAAATAGTTCACTGTTCTTAGAATTGCGATTACTAAAGGCAAATAATCAACTTGTATTTATTTGTCTCTAAAACTCGTCTTTTTTCCATTAAGTGGTAGGGTTACCACTTTTAAGAAATTAAAGAGGAACACTAGAATTGCCAGTACATATGCATACACTTTGGAGTGCCGTGCATGTATTATTATTTTTCTTATTTTTTTGTGCTTTTCGTCATCCTTTCACTGTCATTTTGAATGTAATATGACATGAAGTAAATGTTCAAAAATAAATTGCTTGGAATAAATTTTGAAATAATTGGCATGCTATGTGTCCAGCAGGCTGCTCGATCATAAGGCTGTCCGTTTGTCCCCAACTACAACTTCATAAAAGACATCATTGTCCTATTATCACAAATCTGGATTTGTGTAACTTGTATGTGGTATACCAGCATTTTATAAAATTTAAAATAAACCTTGGGTCTTGTTCCTAAGCATGAATCATGCGAGGGGTCCAAAGAACTGTGCGATTTGCCTCTGGTCTGTGTAATCCCCCTTAATTTAACAGTGTGCCTCGCTCCTGTAGCAGTTGAAGTGACATCACACATACCCCCACGTGCAACCGAGAACGCTCTGTGACACACTTTACTGTGTGAGGGACTCCAGTCATGAATATTGTGCCTCTGATTTGTGGAGATACTGCCGCAAAAGGCGCCTTTATGCCGGTGGAGAAAAGGCCAACTCTCTCAGCTACGGCCAGCTACATGGCTGGCACATTTAGTGCAACTAAACAACAAAAACACAGCAGAAATAGGGAGAGAGTGACCACATCGCCAGATGTTTAATTTATTTAGCTTGGGGTTATGAACCGATAATGTTGCCTTGATTTCACTTGAAATCGGCTCAGTGAATCAAGCCTCGAAAGATATACCAATACAGTGGTTTTTTTGGATGCTGCAGCATTGCACACTATGGGCTTATTGCTGGACAGTATGACAAAACCCTGGGAGGCTTTGTACGTTGTACACGCCATTGCCAGATGGGGCTAGCGCAACATTTCATTTCATTCCATGTTGATGCAGCAGCTAACTTTCTGGCCTTTCAAATGTTATACAATATCAATGTGCTGCAAAGTGCCAAACCTCAAGACCAGCTGCTACTACCAACAATCAGCTCCCTTGCACCGGAAATGCCCTGATTTCATTAATAAATCACGATCCGCCCCAAAGAATGCAACAGAAACTGTTCCTTCTGACGGCTGCAAACCCATATCAGTTTAAGTGTAGAAAAATGAACGGACCGGATCACATGCTGCCGATTAGATTGTGTGTCGCATCGCTTATTATTTTACTGGATGAGGTTCTCGGGGAGAATGCACAGTGCTCCAAACAGAATATATACTGCCTCACGAATAAAATCCTCAAACCTCTTGCTTGAGTGTCTATGTTCTGGCTGTTGCGAAATTGTTCTGGTTTTCAAGCTTATTGTGCGTTTTGCACAGTCTGCTAATTTCTAAACATTTATTTTTTTGGAGAAAAGAAAAAATTACTTCCGATGATCTCATGCTGGACACAAGTCCAGTCAAAGAGCAAGAATGAGCAGTCAGTTTACATGAATTATTTATTGCTAAGAAGAGGAGTGTTGGGTCAAACATCACTCTTCTGTTGTCTAATGGAAGTACAGATCAATATGACCATTCATTCACTGCAAAGGACAGGTAACCACACACAAACAGAATTCAGTGAGTCCGCCATTTTAACTCCAGCGAAAGCCTGGCACCACCTTTAACTCAAATGCTGTCTACCAATGTTTCACCAAATTATTGTAATATAATGACAGAATGAGCAAAAATGTCCTCTGGCAGAACAAATGCATAAATGGTGCTCTTATTGAAGCAAACAAGTCAACTCCAGAGACAGAAACGGGCTAAAATTAAATCAATGCCCTCCTTAAGACCCGCATTATAAAGTGAGAGATAAGGTAGGATTCTATCCCAGCTCTTGATAAAAAGAAAAAAAAAAACATCCTTTTCTCCTGCGCTTGTCTTCTCTCCTGATAATTTTGTATGGGAAATGAGTGGGTAGTGTTGGAGGCCAGAATACATTTACTGAGTGTGCAACTGCACCCTGGGTTCTCATTGAAAGGAAGCCAATTGACAGCCAATGAAATTGCCTCCATAATTATTACCGAGGTAACCAAAAAAGTCAGATTAAACCCTCCATATTAGGACTATGTAAGGCTGTGTAACTGCGCACCATTGTGCAATTTAAAATGAGTGAACATTTGAGAGCATTTAAGCATGTCCACATGTTTCCAATAATGATTTAACAGTTCCTACAAAAACCATTGTTGGTTCTAGCATGGCGTAAAGTTTGGCTGGGAAATTCATCAGACTGTATTTCTACATCTCCCCAGGGCGGGGGGAGTGACCATTGGTCATGATCCATGACGGAACTAATTGGTAAGGCTATGTTTGACGTTCGGCAGGAAAAATATTTGGAATTACTGGAAAAAATTAGGAGCCGACCCTTTATGGTAGGGAAATCTGTGATGTGCGAAATCCCCCATGCAAAATGTGAGGGAAGCAGAACTCTATCTGAGGCTTTAGTGCACGGCTTCACTCCTAGTGTAGGAAATTGGAAATCAGGTTTGTAGGACACAGGATACAGGAGATTTGGAGAGTGTGTGTTGGGGGGGGGGTTTGGGAGGCTTGGAAGCAAAATGGGGTTAGGACAGGTAAGCTTTGTTTAAACTCACAATTAGTCAAGACAAAGTTTAACTTTTGAAAACCAATAAACCTGATGAGTTCAATACCTAAGACTTTTGACAAGTGGAGTTAATGGGATTAAATTAGTGTACATAACTTGGTGGAGCTAGAATTTTTTTCAGTGTGTGTAAATGCTGAAAAAAACCCAACATTTTTTGGTACTTGAGGTAATAATGACATGGGTGTAATCATGTGATTACTGAGACAAAGTTTGGGAAAGGGGATGGAGATTAATATTATACTGAGACGAAAGCTGACATCCAGGAAGAGAGGTGGGGGTGTAGCTCTCCATGTGGAAGAAATTTTTAATGTGCTGGATATTTCGGTGATAGATAAGCTTATGCTAAGTGATAGTTTTTGAATAAGCATGGGTAGTCTAAACCAGAGTGTGCGTCTGGCTGTTGTATAAATGAGACCATTTGAAAATATAAAAAAAGCTGACAGGGGAGGTGAGACTACGATGATGAGTGACCTCGGTTGCCCGTAAAATGGTAATCAGGAAAAAAAAAATCTGATGATAAATTTTTTTTTTTTTTAAACACAGCTTTTTGGTCCACCTACGAGCAGGAAAGCATTTCTTTGCTGCTATAATACAATGACCCTGACAAACTTTGCTGAACTACGGTAATCGAGCCATTTAGAACAAGTGAAAATTCCACCGTTTTTATGCATATTTGCAATTCAAGCATTTTGGCAACCATCAAGGGCAGATTTCATCATTTTAGTTATGCAGCCTTTACTTTTCACTTATGATAATTGAGTTCAACTCACTGGATTGTAAGACTGTAGTGGGGCAGGTTCAAAAGGTGTTATAGTTGATGTGCAGAGTGGGAAAAAAAACCCAGTGTGAAGCAAGCGGGAGACCAGATCCACTGGAGGTGGGCGGGGGCATTCAACAGTGAGCACCGCATGACAGTGGAGGACACAGCTGCCTCTGCCCTCGCCAAGCAGAGTATGGAGGGGTTTGGCTAGATAGACATTGGTTCCTTAAGTAATGAGCTTCGAATTAAAAGATGCAGGCCATTTAAACCCAGTGGTGTCGTGGAGGACACAGTATATGCTGGTTAGTCCACGGCAGCTGGTGAACTGAAAATCAGGGAAACTCTTAAGTAGGCAGGGGAACACCAGATGCAGGATAAGAGAATTTATTAAACACCCAACACTAGGCGAAAGATGGCAAACAGGCCAGAAACAAAACACCATGCACGCACTGAACAATTGGGACAACTCGATGCACTGCCCAAGGCAGGGGGAAACAAAGGTTCTCAAAAACTAAACTAGAAAAACAAAAACTGAACCTAACTAAACTGACGGATAACATTGAGACACTTAAAAACGGAGCAGACAAGACAAGGGCACAGCAAAATACAAGACTCAGAGAAAACACAAAGGAAATACTCGGAAGGCACAGGAGCTGAGATTTCACAATGTAGAGCTGAGTCTAACAGCTCCGTCTGATATCTCTTCTCACTTTGCCCACAGAAATAGCCACGAGAGGAGGCGGGGACTCAGAAACGGATCTCGAAAGGGAAACATGTGGGATTAATAAAACAATTACATGAGAACCGGGTTAACAATAATGACTCGAGACAAGACTCTAAGACAATCGATCAAGCTAGACAGTTTAGATTGAGGTAGTCTAAACGTGACGAGTAAAATGTACCATGAGAGAAGCAAAGGAAAGCACAGCTTTAAATGCAGTTAATCAGGGAAAACTTAGACAGGAATGAGAAAAGCTAGAAACACTCGCACTCGCTAATGAGTCAATAAAGGTAAATCCTACTTGACAAAATATTTACAATCACCCTCAAATACGTGCTGGTTAGTAGGGGTTAGTAATGATCCTATAAGAGAACGCATTCACTCGAGTTTCGCGAGACCCAGAATTAAGCACAGGTGGAAGCAATGAATGAAATAACACCTGCGAAACCGAAAGAGGAAACGTGATTGGACAACGAGACGCAGGCATGCTGAAGGCTGTCACATGACATCACTGGAGTTTGGGCAAAGAAAGAATCGAACATCAGATGGCGGGAATGAAAGCTGAAAAATAAAAAGAAAGTAAAGGACAAGCACAAATAAGCACAAAGACAATATACATGAGGCAGAGACAAACACAGGACATAATTTGAGAATAATGATCGGTCTTGACCGGTTTTAAATCATTTATGTGAACTCTGATGTGACATCATGTGAACTCTAAAAACACTGGTAAACATCGGGTGTAGCCAGTTCTTATTCACTTAAAGCAAGAATTAGCAAGTCTTGATCTGTTTTCAAACATTTTCCTTGCTTAACAACTTTTACAATGACAAGAATAAGCCCTCGGCAGGTAAAGACACGGCTTTCTTCCTCATGCAATGTGGCAACAATCAAATAAAAACTTTTTATTCACTTGAAAAAAAGATAAGCTATGATGCAATCTTCTGTGTTTGCTTTAAGCATATCCATATCCAAACAATCATGAAACTAAGGTTAATTACATACAGCCTACATTTAATTACAAAAAAGAAAATGAAAATTAGCGACAAATATCCTCTAATAATATTGCACATTGTAATCTAGATTTTGTTGCCGATTTATTTGCTGACCTGAAAAGAAAATAGACCAGAAAGTTTTGGAGGGGAAGGCGTTTTGATAATTATCTACAAATATATTTGAAGCCTGCATTGTTTTGCTGCTTTTAGAGGTTTATCCTTGTAACTTTACAAAGGTTAAATTTACCCCCAAAATTTTAGTTTGTTTTTTTTTGTCAATTCTGTTATTAAAAATTTAAGTTTTATAGGCATTAATTTGGCATTTAATCATGTCAACTGTTCTACAATTCAATTGGCTGTACTTGAATACCACCTTACCTGCACTTGCTTCTCAGATGACACATTATAACTAGCTCACAACAGGCATATTGAGCTAGTCAGAGCATATATTTATCTGAAATTTAAATGAAAACAAGAATAGGTTGTTGCTATTGTGTTGGGAATGTGACCAAGCAGGCATTTGGAAATATATTTTTAGACCTTTAATTTTTAATTGCGTGCGTGCACACACCATTGGGATATTTACAATTAAAGCAGGACTGTGGTATAATAACACAGTGGATGTTCTGTTATTTATAATTACCATAATCCCGCTTGCAATAACTAGCAGGTCTCCTGGTAAATAAGACTGATGCGCAGTGAATTGGCAGATATGACTTTAGCTCCAGCTTAAGTTTACAGGGACTGTTCTCAAAGTGTACACAGCCAGTCAAAAGTTTGGACACACTTTGCTAATGTCACAGCACTCTGTTTTTAGGGAAATTTAAACAGCTGAATTTCTCTGACGAATCTCAGATGGAATCTGGTAAGATGTAAACAGTCAGTTAAAGTTAAATGAGAAAAAATGTACTTCTTTGAATAGTGACCAAAATTTTGGAATTTTCAAAGAAGCCATATTTTACAAAGTAGTAAACAGAAAAATAAGCTCCTTTCATTTTCCAACTACCAAATCAAAGTCAAGCCGTTATGAGACTTATTGGGTCAATGAGAAGCAAACCGCAAGTGCAGCACATGTTCAGGAACTCAGACAGCCTCTTAGCTGCAAACTCTTTATAGCCATATAACTGCCCTTGTAAATACTATACGTATAAGTACACTCAGCAATTATGGAAACAAATCCAGTTAAGTTCAACTGATTTAAGAATTTGATCCCTTTTTGCTAAATAAAAAGGTGCTTATTTCCTTATTTAGCATGTATTGTAAGAAAAATGTGGGATTATCCAAACATTTGACTGGTTCTGTATTTCTCCTCTCCATTGTGTAATACGCAGCCGGCGATGAAGGTAATGCAAATTTCAGCTTGATTTATCCTGCAAGATTTGTCCATTGCCAAAGCATCAGCCATAAGTGGTTAAATTATTTATTTAAAAACATTCTATGCTGGATTATTCATTGAAAATATCATTAAACAAGAATGGCACTTGGTAAAGTGCATACCTCCACCACACCAAATGTCAGAATAACTGCTTCTTCTGGATCTAGAATCTACAATATGTCCCGGATCACTTACAAATTTCAATCAACTCATCCTTGGACGACCACCTACCATCTTACCAAATTTCATGCAAATCCGTGCATAACTTTTTGGGTTAACCTGTAAACAGACAGACAAACAAACAAACATACGGGTGAAAACATAACCTCCTTGGTGGAGAACATGACCATGGTCAGTCATTATTATCATGCACCAGCAAACTGTCTCTGTGTTCGCCTCTGCCCAATATCCTACTTGTCGACTTGTTTTTATTCCGAAAAAAATATTTATGACATTTCTAGACATAATCCCTTTATATTGTGTATTTTATCTGAAAAGGGCAAAACCTTTGGGATTTTCTGTACAGGAGTAGACTTGCATGGATTCATCGCTTCTTCAGCTGAGTTTATGAGCGATAACCTAGCAGTTAGCGAGTAATAAACTGTGACTAAATAGTATACATTTATATAAAGCATGCTTTCAAGTAATTTGTGGTTTTCTTTTCGGGTTTTCCAATGAAAGATAAAATGAGGAGTATAATTTCCAGTGTCAGAATCCAAAAGTAGAAGTTGCTATTATTAGCATGTATATGTGAATGAGTACATATGTATGTGTTAGTTTGATGTACATTGTGTTATGACATTGGAATGATACGGGGGCGGGCTGGGGGGGGGGGGTTTGACATGAATAGTAATAAGCATGAACAGTAGGTCTTGTCGGTACAAAAGTCATTCAACGCTATCAGGTCATTCAGATCATTTTCAGCTTGTAAAAAAGCCATCCTGTTTTTTGCTTGTGATTTAAATTGTGCTGCATACCTTCTGTATGTCTCTTGGTGACACTTTGTGCAGACTGCCCAATCATTTCCAACATAATGAGGAGTGTTTCTTATCTGTAGGACCAGTGATTGCGATTTTAGGATTATAGTAAGGATTCTTTGTTATTGAGAGTAGAGATCTTCACTGGCTGTGATTTCTCTGTGCGTATCATGTTCCAGAGATTATCTTAGTGAGACTGAAGTAAGTTTAGCCAATTGTATATGCCATTTATTTTCTTATTTCTCATGCATATGGTGGGTATCTTGACTATCATGTTCACAACATTCATTCTCATGTTGAATGAGGCTTAGAGACTTAAAGGCAAACAGAAGCTAATGATCAACATTACAGCCCCATTCCGGGACAGTATGTAAAATACAAATATAAAAACAGAATTAAGTGATTTTAAAATCTCCTGAACCAATATTTAGATGAAAACAACGCAAAGCACGGTTTCAGCTTCACTGTATTATTTTTGTTAATACTCGCAAATTCTGTATTTAATGCCTGCACCATGTTCCAAAACATTTGGGACAGGCAAATGGAAAAACAGGAGAAGGTGTGGAATCTCCAGCAAAATACTCATTTGGAACATCTTTAACGGGTGATTCATTTATTGGCTTAAAATGAGCAGTTACATTCGACTGCACCAGCAAACAAGATTCCAGAAAGATGGTTTGAGGTTCGCCACACTGCCGAAAGCTACCTCAGCAAATAAACAGCAAGAAAACAACCTTTATCAACGTGTGATTGCAGTAAATTTAGGGGTCTCACCGTTGACAGTCCATCATATTTTAAAATTGATCGCAGTATTACTGAGAAACTGGAGCAATCTCCATGCCTAAAAGACTAGGCAGAATGCCAATATTGGATGCACATGACCTTCGAGCCCTCAGACAGCAGTGCATTGGGAACATATGCTTTTGTAATGGAAATAACCACATTGGCTCATAAATACTTCAGTGAACATACACTACTGGTCAAAGGTTTTAGGACACGCCAATATTTCCAGTCTTTTATTGAAAATTATGCAGTTCCAGTCCAAAGAATAGCTTGAAATGGTACAAAGGTAAGTGGTGAGCTTTCAGAAGTTTTAAACAAAAGGTAAGGTTACCCAGGTTTTTTGTACGCTGTCGAGTAGGTGAAAGGATGGTTCCTCAGTGTGTGACATCAACTGTCAAACATGGAGGAGGAAGCCTGATGGTCTGGGGCTGTTTTGCTGGATCCAGGGTCAGTGACTTATAGAGTGAAAGACACCCTGAACCAAAATGGCTACCTCAGCATTCTGCAGTGCCATGCAGTTCCCTCTGGTATGTGTCTAGTTGGTCAGTGGTTCATCCTACAGCAAGATAATGACCCAAAACATAAGTCCAAGCTCCACCAGAACTACCTTAGGAAAAAAGAACTAGATGGTAAGCTTGAAAATATGGAGAGGCCAGCTCAAACTCTAGACTTTAACCCTTTCGAGATGGGTTGGGATGAACTGGACAGAAGAGTGAAAGTAAAGAAACCTAGAAGTGCCACACATTTATGGGAACTTTGGCAGCAGAGTTGGGAAGAATTTTCTGAAGAATACTTGGTTTCCATTGTAGAAAGAATTCCACGAGTTTGTTCAGCTGTTATCTGCCAAAGGAGGCTACTTTGAGTCAAAAGTTTAAAATACATTTTGGTTCATAAATTGATTCCATCATTTCTTTCAACTTTGATTGTTAAATTATTCTATCATGTCTATTCTTTCATTCCAGAGTACAATGAGACATTGAACTGCCCAATTTTCTATCACAAAACTGGAAAAATTGGAGTATCCCAAAACTTTTGACTGGTAGTGTAGTTTGTCATGCAGACTCTATTAAAACAAAGAAGAAGCTATATTTCAACACCATACAGAAGCCCTGTAGACTTCTCTGGGCTCTTGCTCATCTCATATGCAGTCTAGGTCTGGCTTCTTATCATTTGCCTTGTCTTTTAATTTGTCATTAACTTCAAAATGGCGCTTTTTCTGACACCACGAGTCTGCACTTTCACCTGTTAGAAGCCACTTGATTCTTTAATTTCATCGGTCACTGCTTTTCACTCTTAAATTAACTGAATAAAAACCAAAATAACCATTTATAATATGAACCTTCAGGGGATGCATAGCTATGTTTTTATAGTGCTGCTGCTAAAAAGGGACAATAACCCTCATAAACACGAAAGTGCATTTGACAATTTCAACCTCTTAAAATTCTGGGATTGCTATACAGTCCTTGGGCTGGACCAAGAAACCAACGTACACTGGGTGACACCAGGACCGACACTGAGAACCATTGGTTTCGAGAGGGGAAGCATTCCAGATCGAACCCGTTATGCCAGTAAAACAGAGTTCCTCCGTAGAATCGCAAATGAGCTTTTGGGAGCAGTATCTCCTCCTGAAAGCGTAATGTGGTCCGAAGTGTTTCGCATCAGCAGCGTGAAACTACATTCCGTAACCTCTGTTATCAAGCTCTCCCAAAATTAAAATTGGTGCCAGGTCCTTATCCGTTCTGGCAGAAAACTTAAACTCCCGGCGTACCAAGCGTTTCCTGTGCTGTGTGTCATCTGTATTCAGGGGACCTGCCCAGAATGTTTGTAGGAGGAGAAAAAGCTCCAGTGTGAGGCTTCGTTACATGGCAGGAGGGTCTCAGCAGAGAGAAAGAAGGCACAAGCAGACTAGGAACGGGAAAAAGGAAGATGGAATAATTCTGCACTAAGGGGACTAAGCGAATTATTTTTTCTCTATAAATCTGGCAGCAAGAAACAGGTCTGGTAATGTTTGCTATACTACAGCAAGACTTCGCAAATCAGTAGCTGGCTGGCTAAGCTAGTTCATTTTCCCAAAAAATAATAGCTTGCTAGCTGACGTTAGCCAGTGTATATTCCAGTTTGTCAACACTGGCAAAAATGCATATTTGAGCATTAAATATTTCCGCTAGCAAGTTAGAAACAAAGCGCAGCCGGCTTTGCGAGCGACATTGTTGGGGTAACAAGGACTGTGGCTTTGCTAAGATAAGATTGCAACTAACGGTAATTGCATTGTGTCGAAATGGGTCGTAGCAAGCTATCAACTTATATATATGTATATATTTAATGACACGAACCAGACAGTCATATTGCCAATGTGAATATCCCGCAGGCGAGCCAAGTGAATGAAGTACCAACTGGGTGAGGTTTTGCCATCCAGGAGAACAGTCTCTATTTTCATCCTGCCAATCTGACGATGCGTTGCGGTTTTCACAGCGTCAGACTAAAAGCCGCTTTCACACTGGACGCGAAACGAATTTTTTCGCACGGCAGATTACATTCAAAGTCAACGCAAAGACGCGAATACGCGCGGTGTATCCGCGTTTTTGCATTGACTTTGAATGTAATCTGTCGGGGCAGGGCTAGTCTTCTGAAAACATTCTGCTGAAAAACTACAAACATCTTTACTTTCCTTCATAATTTCTTTATTTATTTCTCAATATGTTGTTGTGAAATTGTCGTCAGCTATTCTTGAGGTGAATATCTATCAATATCTACTGAGTTGACGGGGGTAAAAAAGAAGAAGAATTGGTGAGCGAATTTTCATCGGAGTGTTTTCAGCAGATTAGCCCTTCCCAATCTGGGGTGCGAAAAATTCGTTTCGCGTCCGGTGCGAAAGCAGTTTACGTTCAGTATGCTACACAGCGACAGCTAATGAGATGTGTGATGCCGAAATGCGTTTGTGATGTTTTAGCTCGATGGGCGGCTGGCTCGCTAGCTAATGCTAATGCTACGACAGTTCATTATGTTTATTGTCTTATTCTTAAATATTCACCATGCACTCCAGTCATAAATGTAGCGGTAACCAGCGAACTAGCTGCTATAGGTGCACTGATTTTTTTTTTTTTGATTGAGCTTTAAATGAATTTTAGCGAGCTAAATTGCTATAGCCTGCTGTGCCCTCTTAATTTCCCACATAAATATCTCTCAAGAAGTGAACGCATTCTGGATTATGCGGGTAGGGCTAATCTTCTGAAAACATTCTGATGAAAATTCGTTTATTAATTCTTTTTTTTTATTCTTCTTTTTCCATCAACTCAACTACATATTGATGGATGTTCATCTCAAGAATAATTGGTGAAAATTTCATCACAATATATTAAGATATAAAGAAATTATAAAGGAAAGTATAGATGGTTGTAGTTTTTCAGCAGAATGTTTTCAGCAGATTAGCCCTGTCCGATTGGTGCGTTACTCGGCTGGACTGTTTACACTCCTAAGATTTTCAGGAGCGTGTTTGGACGCACTGGCGAGTCCATTCAGGAGGGCCGGGAACCCAAAACGAACATGAGTTTAGCAGAGGTGCCGGTCAGGTTTTTTTTTTTCTTCTTTTTTTCGGGTGCTTGCTTGCTAGATTTTTCCCATCCCGGACGGATGTAAATTGTTTGCAACGGAAAGCCACATAGGAAGGGAGAGAGACTCGTGTAGGGAAGGCTGGAGAGAGCAGTGCCAGGGGAGCGCAATCGTGTGGTGGGGTGGGGTGAATAATCCGGATGAAAAATCCAGGGAAGCCGCCTTCAAAATAGGGGGCAGCGAGTGAAGGCTGCCCTGCCCGACTGCCGCCTTCTCTGGCTCCCCAAGAGTAACGTTATGACTTGAGGAATAAGTCTTGCCTTGTTTCAGTAATCCATCTCATTTAGAATGCAAATTTGCCTTTGTGCTGTTCGATAAGAGGCATTCACACCTATTGGCGTAATTTTCGCCCAGTGGTAACAAGATATTATCTTTATTTCTTACAGTAAAACGGAATGTTTTGCAGCGGTTCCTGAGCTTGGAATTCCCTATTGGAGTATGAGCTTTGGGCGACGGAGAGACTTGCGCAAGGGGCACTCGGGAAGCCGAAGCTGGTGCCAGTAGTAAAATCGCCGGTGCGCTCTCCAAATCAGTCGTCGGGCTGCATGGAGCCGTGAATGAAACGTCAGCAGCACCAAAACAGTCTGCGACTCCCTCGTATGTGGAACACCTACTGAAACCGTTTTCAGTCTTGCAAGGATAAGGTCTCGAACCCTTGGCTGCTTTGGCTGAATGTGTCAGCTTTGGATTTGTCAGTCATGGAAACTTTATGATCCAACCGCTGACAAAGTGGAATTTGGGCCACGAAGCTGGAAGTTCTCAATGGATAGAAGGTCTCAACAGCCACTAAACTGACTGAACGCGCTTATTGCGCGTCCAACGCCTGCGTCTTCACCCACCAAAAAAAAAACTGCAATGACTGGAGGCGGTCTTGCTCCATTTATGCAGCACAGAAGGGAGCCCTGACTGCATACTGGCATCGACGGCGCCACGCTCCAGGCTGCGTCGGGATCTACTAGAAGCAACCTTGAATGAATGTCTTGGGACATCGTCAAAGGCGGCTGCGGGTCCGGGGTTTGAATTGAAAGCCACGGGCCTGCATCTTGGAAGTCTTGGGCCTCGGGTAGGAATGAGGTGATCCGTAGGAAGGATCTCTCAAAGGGCAGGTCTTCAGTATGGCACAAACCAGCTTGCTGCGGGGGAAACGGTTTTACTGCAGGGAGTGGGTCTTCCATAAGCTTCAGCACTGTCTGCTGGAGAAGACCAACAGCCTCGCCGCCCTAACCAACAATGTTGGCGCCCCTGGTGTGGCCCCACCTTCAGGCCCCGGGGCCTCAGGGAAGGGGGCGGCAGCCTGGGGTGTGCTACTGGTCGGGGGGCCAGGCAGCGGGAAGACTGCGCTCTGTACGGAGCTGCTTTGGCCCAGTTCTCCCCAAGGGGCCTACAGAGGTCTACACCGGCAAGGCTTGGCCTTCCACTTCTGCCGGGCGGACGACTCGGACACCCTGTGCGTCAGCGGCTTCATCCGGAGCTTAGTGGCCCAGCTCTGTCGCAGCGGGCTGGTGCCGGGTTACGAGGAAAAGGTGCGAGAGCCAGCCATACAGAGCATCCTTCAGCCCGGGGAGTGCGAGAGGGACCCTGCTGAGGCCTTCAAGAGGTACGTTTGAACCCCCATTCCTTTGCGCCACACATATCCTTGCATCCTTTTTTTTTGCCTTTGAGAGCCTTTGCTTATTTATATGATGTTTTTGTGTTATTTCCTGCTGTGTGGCGGTTTAGATGCTCCCCCCTTCTCTGAACTGGGTTTGTGCGAAGAGAAGGACTCATTTTTTACTGCGAAATTCTGCTTCCAGCTGATTTTTATAAGGCTTTGAAGTTCTCTGCAACACCCTTTTACGAGACATTAATTCAGCTCCTCTCACCGTAAATGCCCTGCTCCATTGCACTGCCAGTACATTATGCAGTGGTTTAACCCTTCCGCACCCCTTCGTAAGGATTTGACTGTTACGCTGGAGTGAATGCATAATTTATGACAATTCTTCTTTGGGATAAGCTGATGAATGAGAAGTCTGTCCAAGTGTCCATATATTAGCAGAAAGTATTCTCTTAACATCATGAAATGTGCAGGGGTCTGTCAAATGCAGCTGCTGTATTCAAGCCTGAGAAACATCAGACCTATTTTAAATTCTAAAGGAGATCCCAAGGTTCTCAACTATCCCAAATATGTCCTGCTGGATTTTAGGGAATTGTATGTAAAATAATGCGAAAGATAAAGTTTGGTGTAATGCTGCGGCCATAAAAACGAGGCTTCTTGGGTTTTGATATTTCTCTCAAGCGAAGTGTGATTTCGCTTCTGTGAAGCGCCGCAACCAGCTGATGCGGAATATGTATGTGACATTGTCCTTCATAATAAACAAAATGCGTTTCTCTGATATTGAACTTACTTCAAGGAAAACTTTAAGGTCCGCTATTATGCTACCAGGTGCACAGCTAATTAGCCATTATGAGCCAGTTCAAAATCTCCCCTTCCTGACATCACAAGGGGGAGTGACCACCCAGAATACTGAAATCTGATTGACTGCTTGGCTGAAGTTGATCACTTCTTTTTGCCTCTGGTTGGTTATTTCCTCATGTGATGTCAAGAGGGGAAAGGCTTTTGAAATGGCTTGTAATAACTAATTGGCTGTGCACCTGGTGACATAATAGGGGTCCTTTAAGTTGGAAGTTAAGTTAAGGGGTCGAAATTCTTTTAGGATTCTTCAGATTGTTTGGTTTCCGTTCTCGTCACAGGTAGGCTAATCTGAAGTGGAGCCGGTTCAGCACTGGTGTGAAATCAGTACTAGAAAGCGACGTGCTTAAGGCTCTGAGGCACTAAGATCACTTCATGACCCCTCACATGACCCCAGGTCTGTTTTGGTTTGCAGAAATGACCTCAAGCGAAGGGTTTGGCTTCGGAGTCTCACAGCACTGTTGTGCAGGGCTCATGCGTCTGCTAGTTTTCAAGGTCTCTTCGCCCCTTGAAATGTTCACTAGATACAGTGTCTAACTCTGTCCTCGGACCTCCATGTTTATGCAGGTTTTTTTATTTGTTTGTTTGTTTGTTTCAAATGTTACAAAAATTTCTGAATTTTAACAGGCGCATAATTTGTGTTAACTTGGAGCTTTCAATGTGGGTTGGCTAACTGTCGAATCATTCCGTCAGAAATGGCTGTACATGCCATGAAGAATGAAATTTTTGTGCTGTTTATTCGTCAAATGTTATTTATTAGTCTGTACTTGGAATAAAATCGATTTAAAAATGCATAAATTTGCATGAAAAGATGTAAATTATGCAGTACTGTTCAATTTAAAGTCTTAGGTGAATTCATTTGCTGCTCAATGGTTTGGAGTGGGGATTGTTAGCGACTAAATCTATTATGCATAAATACCTGTGTCCATTATCCTAGGTTGCATATTTCACCTCTTTTAGTGTAATTATTGGCCATATAGGGCAATGAGCACAACATGAACTTGAAAATAGGTCAACAAAAAGAAAAGCCTGTGTTTCTGGTAACCCACCTCTAATATACCGACCACGGTCAGCAACTGGTGAACTGAAAATAAAGGATGCACTGAAATTCTCTTAAATTTAATGATTATTCGTGACCTGTTCACTGTCATTTATTTAAATTAACATTCACTCTTACCAGCACACCTCATCTCACTGTTGGAAATCTTAATGAGCTGTTAATTAGTCAGATCAGATGTGCTGAATTACAGTGGGAGTAAAAACCCACTGGATGGTAGCCCTTCAGGAGCAGGGTTGGAGATCACTGGTCTAAATAATCCTGCTTAGTTCACTTTGTGAATTGCTTTCACATATTTAAAGACCTCAATCAGATCACCTTGTAGTGTCCTTGAACGAAGACTGGGGAGATTAAGATTCTTCAGCCTTATCCTCATAGCTTTTATCTTTTATGCCAGGAATTAACTTTGTGGCTCTCCTTTGTACCTTTTCTAAAAGCCTCTATTTTTCTTGTTGTACGGTCCTCAGAATTACACACAATACGCCAAGTGTGGTCTGACAAAGGTATTGCATAAGAGAAGCATAATCTCCTTTGATTTATACTCAGTACTTCTGGCTCTATATCTCAGCATTCTCTTGGCCTTTTTAACTGCTAGAGCAGTGTGGTTAGAACCTGTAAGGGTTTAGTCAACAATCGCTCCTCGGTCCTTTTCAAGTGGGGCACATTCCAATGTTGAACCTCCCATAACGTAATCCCGCCTAATGTTTTTTACTGAACTGTTACCATGTTGAATTTCTGCCATATTTGTGCCCACTTCTGGATTTTATCTACATCATCCTGAGTCACCTTAACAGGCTCTAAACTCTTAGTCAGACCTCCCACGGTTAGTTATGGTTCAATCATTTTTACATTCGCGCTGGAGAGAAAAAAAAACATAAAAGGCCATGTACTGCTTGTCACTCTACCCGCCCTGCAGAGTAGGACCTTTTCAGTGGGCGTCCCCTATATCATACTGAGCTCTGCTGCGATTGGCCAGTGAAAAGAACCAAATGCGAAACGCAGTATCATTCGTGCTGCCTGGGAGAGAGGGTGTTGGGCGCACAGAGGGAGCTCGAAGGCCCGAACGATGCTGAGCAGGCCTGTCTGTGATGTAGAAAAGGGCGAGAATTTCAAATCGTGCATTTAAAATTCATTAGAAACGAGTGGAACAAAAGGAAAAGGCACAAGATCACCTGCATGCCCCATGGTGGCACTTATTTCACCTTACAAAAATACTTGATTCTGTGTTGCATGACCCTAAGGTCAACAAATAATGTTTTCCATTGACTACATTGGCTGATTGAAAAAAAGTTTGTAAATCTGGCAGAAATCGCATCACTCCCAGACTGACATCAAAGCTGCTCGGTTCGCTTTTCCCTCCCAGTGTGTCGATGGCTGTTTTTTCCCTTTCAATTTTAGTCGTATTGCACTTATTGCAGCGGCATGATCAAGACTAGACCTGAACCTTTCCCAGCCAAAAAGGGGGAGAAAGAAAAAATGCATGCAAGCATAACTGTAAATAAGACATCTGCTGTTCCCTGGGATTAGTCTTGTTTTGGTGGGGATGCAGCGGAGCGATTATTGAAACTGCTGCTTTGCCGGTGTTTGTTTCCGCACATAACCTGATCAAGATGAGCAACTCTGGCCCTTTCCTGTGCGGGGGCCTGCACGGAAGCCGTGGCCCTGCTCTGGGTGTCCTGTGTAGCGGTGTGTCGCGCGGCGGGCTCTGGCTTTGATTGTCGGCATGTGGAGTGTAACAGAGTGCAGTGTTGCCGCTCAGTGGTCTGTTTTAACTTTTTTTGTTTTTCCCTTGGCTCTAGTTTGTTTTTACTTGACGCAAAAGGTCGTGTCAAACATCCTTCTGCGATGTGTCTCTTGTAAGACTGTCAGTTCCGTATTGATTTTTATTGTTGTTGTACATATTTTCCAAAGGGGCTTGAGGGTCTTTCTGCCCAGTGCTGACTGGTACGCAGCTCAGGTAAACCGTAATGTTCAGTTTATGGGTACAAACAGTGGTGACACTGGTTGTAATGTATTTAGCACAATGCGCACAGACTTGGGAGTGTAGAGTTTCTCCATTGCATTGGAAGCATTGCAGCACCAGCTGGAAGCTTAACAATGACTGCATGTTTACAGCATGCAGTCAGACTACGCGAGTCCTGAGAAAGGCTAAATGGGTCAGCTGTGCCAGCATTATTCCCACGGTCGCCTTTTTTTCTTTCTAAAAAGCGGATTCTGAACACATTATCTGCCTCCTACATTTGACCTTTATTTTTTTAATTTTTTTGGTCGTAACCATTTTCAGACTAGACTTTCGTTACCTTCACTTCAGTCATTGTCTTCTTGCCTTTTATTGGTATTTGAGTAATATTTGTATGTTTTCAGGTTTTTTCGCAACTGCTTTATCAGTCAAAATAATCGCAATCAGACATTTTTTTTTCCCAGTCGTTCAGCTCTCCTCGAAATCCTAATTTGCCTTTTTCTGAAGATTAGTCTCCTCCGTAAGCGTCCTCATGAAGCTCAAATGCCTCCATGTCTGCTCCCTGCCGCAGGAGGAGAAGTATTTATCAACAGTCGATAACGGTTACTGAGCCCAGGCCAAACAAAACGGTTTGCTGTCTCCCCCAAGGCCAGGGCTCGCTCTGCATGCGCCGTGAAGCAGCCGATCCTTGAGAGACAAGAGGCAGACGGGTAGCTTATCAGCAGACGATCACGGCTTCTGTTCCTGAGGAAAATATTTGCGTTCAACAGAAGTCTTTATCACTGCCTCAGGTGTGAAGTGCTCGTCGGTGCTTCACTTTATCTTCGGGCGGATTTTTGGCATTCTCCGAGATTTTGTAACTCTGAGAGTGTCTGTATGTGGGAACATTGGGGTTTGTTGACTGGTTACTGGATGAATGAATAAGAGAGAGAAATGAATTACCAAATGAATGAATTTGGCTCCCTATATATACCTCCTCTGATCCGCACGTGGAAAGTGATGACAGTCTGTGTCCTGGACAGAGGAGATATTTAGAGGATTTACCATAAGACTGCAGCATTAATCCTCTCCAGCCCAATTTATTATATTGAGATATGAAAAATCTTACATTCGTGGAGAATAGTTCTCATACACTAGTGGCTGCAGGTGGAACTAATGTTGTATTTTTGCAATACTGAGCTGGAAGAGTAACTTTATCAAACCATTTCCCATGTGGTCTTTATTTTTTATCATCAGTCATCAATTAATTTATTGTTGCAAATTCGCAACATGAGCCTGGTGAGGGTTAACCAACGTTAAGGAGAAAAGGACCTGATGAACACTAGCCACCTGAAAAAGTCCTGCGCCGTTCTGAATGGGCATATGAGACAAAGACCAACTTGCACGAGGATGATGGGAAGAGAGGAGTACGGCGAAGAGAAGAAATGGCTCATGATGCAAACCATGCAGCCTCATCTGTGAAGCGCGGGGAATGATGTGTTCCGGCGCAGGCATTTGTTACTGCCAATAAAGCAAAGTAATTTGTGATTGTTCATGATGTGACCGCTGACAAATGTAGAGGGGTGACTTCTGATTTTTATAGGGCTACTCATCTGTCCAAATCTGCTCAGATTTTGACAGATGCTTCAAAACTGTTGGGACAACGCATCACATAGCCATGGACTGTGATCTGAAGCTTTCTGCTGTAGCAACCCAAATTTATTTATTTATTTTTTTAAATTAAAGCAAGTTACTTGAATTGGCCAAGTATGTTATCAATCTGAAAAAGATACTTTAAACATTTTTATTTACAATATTTTTGACTTGATGCATAAAGCCAGAAGTATGGACCTTAAGCACATCTTGGTTGTTTTATTTTAAATCCTTTGTGGGTGCATATAGTGCCAAAATTATGAAAAATGTAATTATTCATGTACTTACGGACCTGTCTGTATAAAATTGGACACAGAGCAATTATTTAATATATTTGTTTCAATTTGGTGGTACCGCTGTTCTGAAAAGGATCACTGAAACATGTCTCTGTAATTCCAACCTTTTAAATAGCATTGTGCATATACTGAACACATTTTTTGCCTGATACGATGGAATCAAAAACGGTGATGATGCATGATTGTGAAGCCACGTTGTGTAATGTTTTGAAAAGCATTAACTGACTGCGATCACTGTTGTATTACCGTGGTTAGCCCGCTAGCATTCGGCAGCTGCCTCTATTAGACTGAGGCCCCTGTATGGTCCACTGTTCCAGGGCTGTTACTCGATCAGTGAGTGGGCCTTGGGGAACTTTTAAAGTGGGCTGTAAGTTGCATGCTTTGTCCTCAAGTGTCCTTCCGTCAGAAGCCTAGAAAATAGCAGAAGCACTCAGACACGCGCGCATTACACGTGCTTCAGATTACTTCTGCGTGGCTCCTGGGTTCGGAGGGAGAGCGTGGGCAGTTTCTCTCTCTCTTTTTTTTTATTTTTTTTATCATACTTCATCCTTCCAGGTACCGTTCGGAGAGCAGGGGAGGCTGGGAGTAAGTGAGCGCTCTCACTGGACGAAAGTTCAACACGAGACTCGCGTCATCTGGAGTGCAGCTGTAAGAGAACAGCTGCCAGAATTCAGACTGTTTTTGAAACTTTTCCTGTGACACGTGAGATGTTGAGCAGTTGGCCGATTTGGGGTCGCCAACAGGGCCAATCTGTACTGGCAAGGTGCCCAAGCAAGAAACCGTAGAGGGTAAGATTGAAGGGTGAAAATATTAGGGCACTGGGACGTGACAGCAAGCTGGGTGAGAGAACAATGACCCAGCCAGGTATATAGTATTGGTGAGTGGGGGGGGTTGGGGGGTTGGGGAAATGCCTATAGGGGAGGCATGTATTGCTTACAGTGGAGTGCAGTATCATTATAGCATCGGGGGAGTGCTTGTGGTGGGTCCGTCTTGTCAATGGGGCGATGGCATTAGGGTCATTTGTGGTGTAGATGGAGCTGACCTGGGTGAATGTCCTGGACTGAGGGATGATCTTGGTGCCCTGTTCCGTGAGACCCTGGCCTCTATCTGTCACCTCTCCACCATTCAACTTACTGTCCCTCTGGTTGCCATGGAGATTAAACTGGTTTGACGGCCCCAGCGGACTACTGTTTGTGCAAGTTCAGGTTGTGCGGGGTCACCTTGCAGTAAAACATAGGAGAAAAGGCCATCTTGGTGTCGGTAGGAGGGGATGTCGAGGGTCTGTCAGAGGGGTGAAATTTCTGATTTATCTGAAAGCAAACGCAGTGTTCGGTGTCCAGCCAAGGAGCGCGAATGTCGCTGCTTTTAAATGCCAATCGGTTGGCCTGGGGGTCTGAAATAAATTTCTCAGCTGGGAATTGCAACAGATCCCATTTTAACAGATTCAGCCCCTCTGCAGTAATTTAAAGAGGTGAATTTCTTTTTTTTTTCTTTCTTTTTGAAATGGAAGCTGCTTACGGTTGTCCTTCAGTACTCGGACACATTGGCTGCATTAATGGGGTGACGTGCTTTTTGGCTCGCCGGGACGAGTAACGTCCGGAGAGCTATTGTTGTACCCCCGGCGTCCGCGTCCGCGTCCGCGTCCGCGTGCAGAAAAACTTTAACCTTGCCCCGGCGAGCTTTGTTGTCTTTCTGACAACTCTTGTTGTGTTAGTGGTGTAATTGTACAGGTTTCCGTCCCCATTTCTTTTGTTATTAATTTTTGGTTGAATGTACAATTCAACAAGAAGCTGACCTTCTTATCTGGTCTGGGTCAGTTGAAGTCAGTGTTCACTCGGCGTATTGAGGTCTGTATGGGTTAAATCTGTTCTTTTCCTCAGTGTAATAATGAGCTCTCAGCTGCGGTGTTGAGACTCGTGCCTCTGCTTACCTGGCTCAGCACGGCCTGGCAGCTCTTCACTCGCAGCGCCGAGGCTGCCAGCCAAGGAGAGTTTTTGCCTGCAAGGATAATTATTTTAGTAAAAAGGAAAATGGGATTTTGGTAAATAATCCCGCCATGGAAGTATGGGCATGCACCGTGGGAAAGGGGCATTCTGTTAGAGGAGTGAATGTTTTTTTTTTTGGCCCCAAATAAGGGATTTTACTTTGTTTATTTAGTAGATTTTGCAAAGTCAAGAGAATATCAAGTCAAGACCCCCCCCCCCCCCCCAGCTGAGATATGCATATTCATAATTTGGCCTTTTCGATTTTTCAGGTGAGAATCTGCAGCTTAATTGGTTAAAAAAAAAAAAATGAAAACGCCATTGAGGAATTATTTCTTGGGAGTGAACATATTTTTCCCTTATGCTGTGGATTTTCCTTGGTTGAAGATGCATTGTTGATGTCAATGAGTCAATTAAGGCCGAAGTAATTAATTCATTTTGGCCCGCAGTTCTCTAAATATGTTTGTTTAAAATCTGGCCTCAAAAAATCACACCAAATTGTCAATCGCAGTAGATTCTGAGATGTCAAGTCTTGCTCTCTGTGTAAAGCTAAATATTTTTCACTTCACAGTTTTCAAAGTGCACAATCTACTCAAGACGATTGAACTTACTATTTGCGTATTGACCGTAGTGCTCCCCAGATGTCAGCTATGATCTCACCCCTGATATCAACAATCCCACAGACTACGCTGACTTAATGAAATTGTACTTTGTTACCTAACAATCCTTGTTTCTTTGTACATTATTTGTGCACATCGATGAGCCGAAAATGTGCCTAATTTGCTGTTGTTTCTCTGAGTACCGCCAAAACCGCTCGTACTGGCTCTGATCCGACTCCACAAGACTTCTGAAGGTTTCCTGTGGTCTCTGCCTTCCAGTCATTAGCAGTAGATCCTTGAGGTCCTGTAAGGTGCAAACTGGAACAGTCACCGATCTCCTCTTCAGGCAAACGGTGCGCATGTTCCTTGTTCTATGTGATATTAAAGAAAACGGGACCCGTTGGTCCAGGCTAAGTTCTTCTGTTCCTCCAAGGTGTCCATTGTAGGTGTCTCTGAAGGTAAACTGTTTAGCATGGGCAGCGGGCACTCTGATTGGTCGATTGATTGATTCGTCGCTACACAGGCTGGTATTCAGCAGGTTGAGATGCACTGCGTTTTCCATAATCATCCGTAATCATCTCTGAAATTTTCTTGGACTTGTGCCTCAGTGGTCCTTCGTGGAGTTGGTACCAGATGGGATGGCCATTTTCGCCCTCACGCATTGGTGAGCTTTGGGCGCTCTAGGTCCTGCCGCCGGTCCGTGGTTTATCCCTCCTCAGGTCGCGGTCAGTAGATGCTCTCCACTGCGACTGGGAGCAGCCCACAAGCTGCGCCATTTCAGAGATGCTCTGATCCAGTCGACAGGCTATAACAATGTGGCCCTTGTCAAAGTGAAACGGGTCTTCATAGCCGCCCTTTTCTCCTACAGCCAGCGCGCCAACTACGAGAAGAGTCTGTTCGCTCACCGTCTAATATAACCCAGGCCTGAGTGAAACATTGTATGTGTTTGTGGGTTTATGTGTATATATTTTTACAATTTAGCTGAAAAGTTATTCAAAATCTTTACATTTCTTCATTTGCTGGCCTTTCATCAACTCTCCTTAACGTGTTCTGTTAGCCCTTAGCTAACAATTTTTACAAGTAAATGCGTCTTAATGTTTTACACATTCTGTATGCGAACTCTCTCTGCCCTCCTTCCCTGAATAATGCACAGCCCGCACTGCTTCATTTTTCAGCTCCGCTACAAAAACACTTCATCTGGGTCAAATCGGTGCTTTTTCCTCACGTCAACCGTCTTTTGGAATGAGCTGCAGAAAGATGTTTCCGTCCACGACTTGATGCCATCCCTGATGCCCCAGTATTATTGGCGTGTTTGAAAGGGCATGTGCACTATAAGTCGTGGTGAGACCAGCAGTTGGCAGTGGCCCGCGATGACAGGCGAGGGAGCTGGGAAGGGCGACGTGAGTTACGGACGTGTGGAGCTGCAGCTCCCTTCGAAGTCAGTTCCACACTGTCTCAGGGCTGGCAGATGCGCAGCAGATGGGAGGGGGCGGAGCCTCTGGTTGATCATTTATACATCGTGAATCGTGGAAAAAACACTTTGGAAGGGATGCTCTTGGGTTCTCTGACTTCGAACACCTTTTGTTGGCTCCGGTTTCGTAACGCTTTGAATTTACACCTTAATGTTCGGGGGGGGGCGGTGGGTAGATTTATGGGTCTGGCACAGGGAGAGGAAATGGGTCAAAAAATAAGAGGTTCAGCTGTAATTCATGAACTTTGGCTGCATTTTGCCTCGTAGTGAGTCCTCCATGATGGCAAGGCAATAAATTGTACTTTTTTTTTTTTTTTTGGTCATGCGGGAGAGCGACTATTGATTTAGGCCGTGTCCGTCCGTCCGTCAGTCTGTCTGCATCATCTCCAGAGCAGGTCCTTGACACTGGTGACCTTTCTAAATTGGTTGTGTAGTTTGGCCTCTAACCGGTGCCTTTTGAATGTTTTGTACCAGTCCGCACATGCTTACGCCTGCCTGATTTTCGCAAGGGGGGCGATTTCGAGGTGTTTCAACAAAATGTCCCCTCCGTGATGAGACACTGAACCGTCCCCCTAACAAAATTCTGTTGATGTATTCAAAAGTATTTTTTACAATTTAAGGGTATATTAGTGCACAAATGTATTCGGGAGGAAAAAGCTCAATTTTCTCACTCCATTTCCATTTGGGGATCATTTTAGTGTCTGTCACGGGTCGGACATTTGGTTGACAGCACCTCGGAATTGCCCAGGGGACTCTTGTATTCTCTGACTGGCTTGTTTTTTGAGTTTTTTTTTTTTTTAAAGACTGTTTTGTGCACTTAGCATTAACTGAACAATTCTGCATGAACTCGCCTTTAAAGGCCAATGAAGTATCAAAAATAACATCTTTTAATATAAAGTGTGGCCACGAACAAAGAATGCGTATACTGTTGCTACAGTTGAATGACTGCGTTTTGTACGTACGTGAAATGATACGGGAGACGTGGTCTCGGTGTTGGTTTTCATGGAACCTCCGCTGTACGCTGGTGGGGGGGACAAGAGACCGGCGTGTTCGAGAACGCACTCCCTGTACCCCTCATCTCACCACCCGTCCCTATAATCTCTAATCTATAATCTTCCAAGGCTCTGCTTTTTAAGAAAGAACACATTCTGCAGGTCAGTGTGTTTCGGAAAGGGGGTTGAATGTTAATCAGGTCTGATGATTCTCTCTCACCGTCCTGCACTTATGCCACTGTGCAGCAGGCAGTACGGTCTTAAATTCCACGCATTTGCCATGACTTGGACCCTCTCGCCAAATGTGCGCTTTGTAGGAAAGTCATGGTCTGATGGACAAGCGTGTGCTGGACTTCGGCTCTTGTTTGGCAGGGGAAGGGTGTGCAGCACTTGGTACCGGTCCAACAGAGCCTGCTTGAGAAGTGAGGAGTGGGCCTGGCTCTGGACCTGCACAGGATCCACACAACACTAAACTGGAAAAGTCTCTTTCTCTCTCTCTCTCTCTCTCTCTCTCTTCTCTCTTCTCTCTTCTCTCTTCTCTCTCTCTCTTCTCTTCTCTCTCTCTCTCTGCTTGGTTCCCTGAACAGGCCTCTTCAGTCAGACGACAGATGGCCAAGTGTTCCATACATTTTAACCTCTTTTTCGTCAGTGCTCATGATGATTTAAGATCTCCTACTCAGCGAGCAAAGCGACGCGTGCTAAATGCTGTTTTCTTCTTCCCGGTTTTTTTTCCCCCCTCTCCCCCCTATAATGTTCCGAGAAAAGTGCTGCGTCAATCTGGGTTTTGACTAGGGGTGTCAACATCTACACGTGTAAACTGTTACACGGATAACTAATCATAACCGTTTAAAAAAATCAATAACCGTGTACACCTCATTTTTTTTTCCCTCCTCGTTCATTTCTCACCAATACATAAATTCGCCTATTTTTAGGGGTGATAATGTTGCCTGAAAGCTTCAGATAAGAACATTAACTAACAATACACTTAAATGTTCCCTCTAGTGCAGTTATATGCATACAGATGCATGGGGCGCAATGTTACCTTGACATATATAAAAACCCGCAGCCAGTGTCCCGCCACATCAAGAATAGGCTGCGGAGGACTTGAGAAGAGCGCGGCGCTCATCATCTTCTCCATGTGCAAATGTCGTGCAGCTGAAAACAAAAACTGTTAATGTCTTGTTATTTTAGCCTATATTGTTGCGTGTTGTTGTACGTTATATTGTTGGTTGGTGTTCTGTCGGCTTTTCACGACCTGATCACACATCCTCACGTCTAAAGAGGAGGAAGAAAACACATTTTTTTTCACCAATTTTAGTGAATAATTGTGAGTCCCCCTCTACTTTTTTAACTTTGTGGATATAAAGGTGAAGTTTGTTCCTCTCACTTCATCTTACTTTGGCTTCTTTTTTGAGTTGCTTTCTCTCGCCAATTCCACATTACTTTTACTATGA
Organism: Gymnothorax reevesii; assembly: GCA_029721435.1. NCBI lineage: Eukaryota > Metazoa > Chordata > Actinopteri > Anguilliformes > Muraenidae > Gymnothorax > Gymnothorax reevesii. The sequence goes on from CM056579.1 coordinate 109,836,533, forward strand.
GACATATATTAAAATTCAGACGCAGATCCCGTTGCGAGAGAGGGATGCAGTTTGCACTTAAAAAAATGTACAAAAGTGAGCAATAGTTCAAACGGTGATTAAAAAAGAAGGTTAACCTTTTTTCAGCTGACACTTGTACGTTTTCTTATCTGTCAAAATGATAGAGGATTTTATTTTCAACTCATTTTACTCTCTGTGGTTATACAGCGCAACTGCGATAGAAAAAGCCCATAAATCTCCGAATGTGTAACCGGGTACACGTCGGTTAGTAGTCCTATGTACACGTGTAGAAAAAATTGTAAACATTGACACCCCTAGTTTTGACAGTATCTGAGTGATTGAGTCAGATTTAAAAGTTGAAGTATCAATAAGGTTGATAAAGTATGGGAGGGAAATGCAAGGTTTGATGAGGTTAAGTTAAACAATTTTTGACAAATGATAAAAAATGCTTTTTTGAGAAAAAAAAACACATGGAATACTTCCTCGGGTGTGCATATCTGAATTTACGCCGTCCGAATCTGTATTTTTTCAATCAGAAATGCTGATGTTGATTCAAACGCTCTTTTCTGGCCATGAGGTGGATCCATTATTCTAGAGATGCCATTTTATGAGTCTGTTGGTCAGTCTCTCGTAATAACGCTCATCGATAAGAGTAGGGGGTTCCCCGGTGTCATGGCTAAAGTCCCGACTGGCTCTTTCAACCTCCTGCCTAATCATCCCCTGATCTAATTGGCTGTGCAATTTGTCCCCTCCCTCCCCACCTCAACCCCCAGGGCTCCCTTGAAAAAGAGATTTCAATCTCAACAGGACTTCCCTGGTTAAATAAGGGTTAAAATACATTACAAAATTTCTGCTTTTATTTATTTTTTCAGTTTCCCATTGGCTCACTTTTACCAATCGAAGTAATTCAGATTTATTATTCCGTATTTCAAGGGGAAATTGTACTTCATATGGTGCATTTTACATGCATTTACATGGTATCTTTCAGGTTGTATGCAATTCATGTTCTAGATTACATCAATTCGTGTTCTTCATGACCATGTATACACCATTTCCCAGCATTCAGAGAGGCGCTGAGTGTCGTAGGGCAGTTGTAATGGTTTGAGTTCTTTCGCTTGATAGATTTGATTTTTTTTTTTTTTTTTTTTTTTTTAATGGCAAGGCCTGATTGGATCAGTCCAGGTGGGAGTGCTTTGCCTGAGGATGGAACAGTGAGGGCATTAAATGTAACCCCTCCTGACCTGTCGGCCCAACACCTGTGCCAGAATTACTTTTTGCACCGACTGCTCATCCAGTTTAGCACAGCTGGCTGCAGGCTTCCTTGTTGATAAATGGTATAGCGGTGGTGGTGTGTGTATTTTGTGGCTGACGGTGGAAGCAGTAGGTCGAGGTTGTCTATCTGTTGGACCTTTGGTTGCCACTTTGAGCGTCCAAGGGGAAATGGCTTTTAATGGATTTGCTGCGCCACATGAAGAATGGTATGTTTTTCGATAGTCTAGTGTTGTCCGTTTGGCACAGGCTGGATGGAGGTTGCTGGGCCCAGTGACAGAGTCCGAATCAGGTGCCAAATGCTTTCAGGCTGAGGTGTTGGAACAGGATTTACTGGCCTTGTTTGAATATAATTTGAATGGCGCTGATTTTTTGAGGGAATAGAATGTGGCTTTTGAGTTTCTGGCGCACCTGGTGTCGTGATGGACGAAGTTAGCTACTGCGATGATGCAGCGTCCGTCATCCGGCCGTCAACTTTTTCTGTAAAAGGCTTCAGTGGCAGATTTGGAACAAAGTTGGTACGAATGTTCCTCTCGTGGCCTTGACGAACTGGTGTTATTTTTCTGCTCGATTCAGAATCCAATATGGCTGCCCAAGTTTCTGATTGGCTGATGCCTGTTCAATCACTTTTCCAGTTCCGCGGGTCAGATTTGGATTGGATGTAGTGTATTTATTTAACTCATGGCCCTATTTTTATTTTTTGGCTCGATCCAAAATCCAATATGGCCACCCTGGTCTCTGATTGATTGCCTCTTTGACTTCTTTCCACGTGGTACATTTGGATAAAACTTGCTACAAATGTTCACCTCTAAGCCCTGACCGAGTGTTGTTATATATTGGGTTAATTTATCCACTCTGGTTGTCCTGGTGTCTGGTTACCTGACACATTGTCACCTTCTTATCAAATTGTAGTGGGTAAATTTAGGATCAAAGATGCTGAATGTGTCTTGGTCCTGGTGAAGTTGAAATGTTGATCGTTATGCCTGGAATAAAAATCCATTCGTTCATTTAATATGCTACTCTCAAGACTGACCTGCTTACACACATTTTCTCACGTCACTGACTTCACACAAAGTTAATTGCACATTTAGAGCTACAACTGACTATGGTTTAACATCACGTCAGTGCTTGCTGTGTATGTTCACATGACTGCGTCGGCGTGTCATACAGTAGACTGCTGTTTACATTTCGGAGCTGCAGAACTGAAAAGAATTGTCACGATGTCTAACCAGGTGAGCGATACAGGCCCCATGGGCCTCTCGTTTTCTTCTTCTGTGAGAAAGCCACACTGGCACGAGCAACCTTATCAGTCGCCCTTCGTTGAGCACGTCACGATTGGTTACCATGGCAAATGGCACAATGCCTTCCAGAAACTGCCCCACTAATGTTAGTTGCTCCACCTCAAAGAGCTAGTGTGATAGTCTTGAAGAGTGAAAGAGTGAAATCAGTGGAGGGAACCTGCCTTTCAGTTGAACGTGCCGCATAAAAATCAGATCAGATCAGGTCTGAGGTCCCGCAGGAGGTCATCGAGGTCACAAGTTCAGTGCCCTGACATTGTGCTCCAAGAACCCGGCTGGATTCCAAAGCTGTTTTAGAAAGGGAGTGCGATGCGTGTGCCTTTTTTAAATGCATTGGTCTTGCATGCCCGTGTGCATACTTTATTCCTCGCATGAAGCATTCTCCATTCCCATCACATACTGAGTGGGGAACTGCTTGCCAAATGTTTGCTTGGATTTACTGGATATTGATTGTGGCAGTCGGAAAGTGGCACCACGGTACATTAGCAGAAGTTGCTCTGGTGAATTACAAGATTGGGCACATAAACAATTGAGAATTATTGTTTTATTTTATCTGTGATGTAGTTTTATTGCTGGATCGTTGCCAGCGAGAGGCATCATGGCAGTTAGCGCATGTGGAGAGCATCGACTATCTGTAAACCCATCGCCGTGCGTTTCACCGCAGACCTTGAACTGCCTGATTGGTTCACAGTCTGTCTCTCTCTCCCTCTCTCTCTCTCTCTCTCCTTCCCTCCTGTTTAATTTATCTCTGGCTGTGTTGAGTTCAGTGTGCACAGTGTTGACGTGTAAATGGTATCCTCTATTCTGTGAAACTGCTTGCAGGACTGGCTTGACCATTTTACAAAACTGGTCAAAAGTTTTCTAATACAAAAATTTTGAAGCCGTCAGAGATTGGGGCGGGTGTGGGGGTTAATTTGACCGTTTTTTTTATTTAAACTTTTGAAGTCTTTATCGTTCGAAGTGACCTTCCTCTGCTTTAATAACAGGACTGCAGATTCCTGGCAATTTTCGTAAAAAGACAGTCGTATGGTTCTGTATACGGTGGCTGTTTAGGTTCGGAAACATAAGCTGCTTGCGTGGTTTGCTGCCTCTGGTTTCTAGCCTTTCGTTCAATTGGGCTTGTGCTGTGGTTAGATGCGTTCATGGTGGTCTGTCGTTCGTCTGTGCATCTGTCCATGCGTCCGTAAACTTTTTGCCTTGTCAGTGCTCTAGCGACTTTCACGGATCCTTTTGATATTTTTTATATGGCTGTTTATGGGATAAAAATCAAGGCTAAGTTCAATTTTGGCCGTGTTGCGATGGGCCAAGCAGGTGCAGTGGCTTTGCCACTATTTTTGGGGTAATTTGCATCTGCACCCTTTGTTTGAAAATGGAAATAATCAGAGTGCCTGCTTATTCTGCCAACTCCTAAATTTTGGACGCTAAGCTAAGTTTAGATTTTCTTAATTAATCAGATTGCAGAGCTGAAATGATGCGCTGTTAGTCAAACTTTTTGAATATTCATAATATGTGTTCTGTGTCTGAACACTAATTCAAGATAAAAAGTTTTAATGGAGGAGTACTCTCTCTAGGAGATGCATTAATGAACCATCAATCAAACCATAAAACTCATATTGCATGGGAATTAAATGCGCGCCAATATAACTTGGTTATATAGCATATTTTCAGTACTGCTGTTGATTATGAAAGAACTTTGCTTAGGCTGCTGCATGATCATGAAGTTTCCAGTAATAAATGTACAGTTACGCATTTATTTCGCAAACCCACCTCTGCCGTGGCTGTGTCAGTGGAGCAATTTGGAATAACTCGGTGAGTTTTTGTCAGTTGGAGGGTAGCACACTGCCTATAATACACATTTTGCTCCTACTGTTAGATGACAAAATGTGTTTGTGACATTTGTGCATGTTCTCCCCTTTAAAGCTCAATGGGCCCCTGTCTCATATCCGAGAGGCGATGAAACGCTGCCTATACAAGTGCCCTTTAGAAGAATTCACACTGCTTGGATTTTTTTCAACATTTTCTGGCGCATTGCCTATAAAAAGAATTAATACCCCTCAGATTTTTTTCTCATTTTGTGTCAGAGCATCTAACCACAGTGCCTTTAAAAAGTGTTTATACGCCTTGGATTTTTCATCATTTTGTGTCAGAGCATGGAACTGTTTTCTAAGTCTTTCTGTTAGTTTTCAGAGGAAAGTTCCCTATAAGTATAAAGTTAAATAAAAATAGAACTTGCAGGCTGCATTTTTCAGGCGGATAGTTTTTTGCAAAACCAGTCTTTAAAATGGTGTATATAATAGGCTGGATAATACATTGATATTAAATCAATATTGTGATTTGAGATATTGTCTGGGATGTTGGATATTGTAGATTATATTATATTGTATATGTAGACAGAAGGGTCTTCATTCATGCCTGGGTAAGTTGTTTTTGTACTCTTACGCTATTTACGGATTAAAAATTTGTGTAAGGACAGCGCAATAGCTAGCCGAGCTTGCCCGTAATTGGTTCGTGATAACTCCCTGGTGCTCAACTCACGTCTTCAAAGTCCAAGAACTACTGATTTTCCACCTTCCTTTTACCTGACAGTCAGGTCTGTCTAATCAGAGGCGCCAAGTGTTTATTTATTTACCTGGGTGTAAAGAGATCCTGGCCTGGATACAGTATGTGTTTGAGGTCCAGATTTTAGCCCTGCCGTATCATAACAAATAAAGAAAGCATGTGTGTGGCTATATCAGATAAGAGTGCACTTTTTAGGTTCAGAAAAACGGTAAACAGTTGGTAGTTCCGGCCCGGTTATTTCCTGTTACTGTTATTGTTATTATTACCGTCTATCTTAGCTTCTTACTGCTGTTGGGCAGCTGAATTTATGTTTAAAATTGACCCTGTATGTGATGATGGATTGTGCTAAGGAAGCACATCAGTAGTCTCCTATTTTCATTGGATAGTATTGCTCAAAACAAAATTAAACGACTGCGTTTTGGGTTGTCGCCATTGTAATTCAGAAGTCCAACCGCACATGACCTGTGTCTGTTGGCATCAGCTTGGTAACCTTATTTGGTTACACTTTACTTGAAGGTACTGTCATAAGAGTGACATGACGCTGTCATTACTGTTACATGTGTCATTTAACAGTTATGACTGTGTCATGTCACTCTTATGACGAAGATGTCATAATCAAAACAACTCAAACAATGTCAGCTTGTCATCTCAGTAAACCAAATGACACTTAATGACAAAGTTTATGACATTAACTTAATGTTTATGATACGTTCATGTCTGTCATGTCACTCTTATGACGATACCTTCAAGTAAAGTGTTACCCCTTATTTAATTTAATGTAATTTATTTACCATCTTATCAGTCTTCACTATTCGCGTTAGTCTTTTTTTGCTTCCACTTCCACGTGTGATGTAATCTGTGACATTGACAAACTATTGGACTGTATAGTGTGTGTATGGATGTGTTGCGTCCTTATCCTTAGGTGCTGTATTTGTGCTCTAAATGTAACGCTGTTGCCGCCGCGTTGGCTCTGCTCGTGTGTCATTACTGTAAATACTGCACTCGCGTAATGGCACGCAACTTTGTTTTCATATAGCACCATGGGGTCAGGCAGACTGTGTCCTCAGCAGAAGGTCAATTGATACCAGCTCTGGAAAGTTCCGGTATCCTTCATTTTTCAGAAATTGGGAATTGCAGTACTTTTTATCGGACGGGTTTTCCATGCAAACTGTTCTATTCAGAACAAAATCATGTGTGACTAGCTTGTGTCTGTGAAATGGGCCTCTTGAGTAGTATGTTGTCTTTGTGTTGATATAAATGCATGAATTTTAAAGTATAGTTGGCTTCATAATATTTGGGGCACTGTAATTTTTACCCCTCAGCCCTCAAGGCTGACGGGGTATTGCTATCCTTCGTGCGGTTGGGCGGGCGGGCGTCTCCAAAAACTTTGACATCGGGCTGAGGGGTATTCCGTACATTGCACGCCTGTTTAATATTATTATTATTATTATCATTATTATTATATGCAATACAATTTCTGACGTGAACATAGTGTATTACAAATCTTTTATTTTGGAAAACGGCATGAAAAAATTGCTCAAATGTCCAAAACATCATGTAGCTAACTGTACGCGTCTCATAGAATGTTGATTATGAGCTGTGCGGCATTTGAGAATATTTTTTCCAAATGGTTGAGTAATAGTTGTCAGTGGTTTTTGGTTTCACTGTTGCCAATTGTGGCCATTTAGCGCAGTCAGAGATGAGCAGCTTTCCGAAATTGGCACTTTCACTGAAGCAATGTGTGATTGCCTCAGCCCAGCACCAGCGATCTCCTCAGTTCATTTTGTTTTCCTGTTGGAGCTGTGGTCTGAGTAAAAGGACTGTTCTGGATCTCCGGCTGTTCTGACGGAAAATGCATTTCCTGTAAATGGTTACCTGTTGTTATGATTGCAGAGATTGTGTTTTTAGTGAGGGACTAACCTACTGCTTTAATTTTGTTGCCATGTCACCTGGGGAAGTTCTTTTTTCCTTCAGCTGTGCAGTACACTGGCGCATCACACTACCGCAGTCGGCTAATTCATAGCAAGTGATTTATTTACCTGCATACCTGTCTATCTCCTGCTGAAGTGATGGGCTTCGTTACCTGTGTGAGAGCACAGCAGTCTGGGAGCTGGAATTTAGATCTGACTCATTAACCCCTTACACTCAAACTTTTCACTTAAGTTGTCCCGGAAATATGTTAAGTCAGAAAAGGCTTTTATGTGCAGTGTTAGACTTTGTCACCTGCATATTCTGAATCTGCTGAGAGAAATATTCAAAACCAGGATGCCATGTTTTTTTCGATCAGTGGAACATATCTAGACCTTGTGCGTCATTTTATTCACTTTTTCCTGTGATTCAGACGGATATACTTGGTAATGTTTGAAATCTTGGGATCCCCACTAGAATTAAAATTGCCCTGAAGTTCCACAGGTTTGAATACAGCAGCTGTATTTGATGGACTGATATGGGTCTGTAGGTTTTATGGGGTGAATGAATTAACCTCTAAAGGCGCTGTTTGGTTTTCTCTACTCTGGTGGCAGGTGTGTCCTTGGTCCCCTGCTGGACTTGAAGACCCCGTCACAGGCGCTCTTCATACTGGTGGACTCCATCGATGAGGGCTGCCAGTCGGGCGATGAAGAGCAGCGATCGTCTGGGTCCTCCCGGAGCATAGCGGAGCTCCTGGCCTCTCACCACGAGCTCTTGCCTCCCTGGCTTCTCCTCGTCTGCTCCGCTCGACGTCAGAACAAGGCCGTTACGAAGCTGTTCGCCGGTAAGGACACACTCCTGCCCCTGGCCTCTTACACGTGCTGTCAAACCTCTTGTTCTGGTGAAATCTCTCCCTCTCAGTGGGGGGGAAAAAACTGGAATCCCAGGTTTGAAATGTTTTCATACTTGTTCTTTGAATCTGTTGAACCCTTCAGTGATTTTTGAACATCTTGCAGAACAGCTTCATGTCCGCGGTCTGTGCGATCTAAGCCTTGGGGTAATTGGAGTCCGGATCAAAATTCTTGTTCAACAAAAAAAAAAAAAAAAACTGAGTTTAGGCCTGAGTTGGTGGTGAGTATGGCGTACAGTTTCCTCTCTGGTGTACTTAGGGAAAGGTTATGTTATATTAGTGTGTAGTACTTGTGATGTAGAAGAATACCCAATTTTTAGTTGATAGGCGGGGATTGAATGTACCATAGTGCAGCGTAGCCTTGTGCTTTTGCTATTTAAAGACATTAATGACAGAGTCTGGACTCCACTGAAGGAATGATTCCATTTTTGTCTGCGGCGAGGCCCTTTCTATCCACTGCTGACAGGGGTAGTGAAAACAAATCGCTCACTGTTTACATAATATATAGAAATATATCAGCATGAAATGGAGAAATCTATTCTGTTTTGTCTTGTAAACAAATTTTTGAGCCCCATAGTTTCCCACTCAGCAGACTGCAGGCCTCGGTGGAAAAGTCTGCCGGAGGAGATTGGGAGAGCTTGGCGCATTCTTGGATCTATGCTTTGGAATCTGTCGGTTTTTTGGCAAGTGCGATGTACTGAAGTCTTGCTACCAAAGCCCTCATAGAGACTGTGTTTATGTTCGCTTAGCTTCATTTTTCCTTTTCTTTTTTTGTGAGCATTGCCTTTAATGGCTGTGCCCTGCAATGACAGTTCTGGCTGTTGAAGTTTCTCATGGTCGGTTTCGAGGTCATTGCACTAGATGCAATCTTTCTGTGGAAGACAGTCGTGTAAACAGCAGCTAGCAGCTGTCCCTCATTAGTGTTTTTTTTTTTTAACAGATACTTCCTGTATCTTTGCCTTCTCGCCATGTCACCTCTCTGATTTCAAGCCAGCCTTCATCTTTATTGTTGTTGTTTAGCAACGAATGTCAACTTTCCTGATTAGAGACACATTTATTTCTTAATTTCTTTAATCTGATGCTTACGGTAAAATTGCAGCTGCTCTGCTACCATTGCAACGCAAACATGAAAGGAGGCGTTTTACTGCTGGTGCCAGGCTGCAAGCTAACCCAGATATTTAAATCTGAGTGCACACCAATGTCAGGTTTTATTTGAGTTATTGAGTTTTGATAAAATTTTCGAATTTTCTGTTTCTCTATTTTTGTTGTTATGTATTTTACATTAATTTTAGTCTAACTTTGTCACATTTCCATTTCCACTGCGATACGGAGTCGTTCTGAGCCTTGGCGAGCCGGTGGTATTGTTTTGTTTCAATTTACATTAAATGCGTGCTATCCAGACCGTATCATCGACGGTACAAAAAGATTGACGACCTGACAGCTCCCCAAAAGTGTGACCAAAACCTCTTGATCGCCCTCTAGTGGCTGGCTGTCATAAGCTACAGATTTTAACCAGCCCCCACCATGTTAGTGGATGGGACATGGGTCTCACTAAAATATTTAACTACGTTTCAAATAATGTTTATCAAACATGGTGTCTTTCCTTTTTAGTAGTTTTTACCATGCTGATGTATGTTCAATTATTCATTTTATTTTCTGGTAAGTTTGGCTTTTACTGAATACTATAAAAAAAGGGGCATAAACTCATAATTGACAGGTGTGGTTGACAGCTTCCTTTCGAGAAGTCATCACCTGCTGATTTACTTCCGGGAATTGAACAAACCTGGAGTGCAACCATCGAGAAGAGATGTAACATTAATATTACCCATGCATAAGTTGCTGGACTCCGGTACAACTGAATATAACCCACAATGATGCAAATCCAACAAAAATTGACAGCAAAATGGTCCTTGCTCTAAACATGGTGTCATATATGGTTTGCAGCGAATTTGCTTCTTTAGAAAGGTATAGCAGGCTATCTAGCTGGATAAGTAAGATTTCATAATGGGTCACCGTAGGCAGCATCAGAAATTGATGGTTGGAGAAAAAAACACTCCACTTTGAACATAGGATAATGTAGCTACCGTTTGAAGTGATGTAATGATCGTAGCAAAGGGCTTTTTACAATGAATTTTCATTGCTAGCATAAGTGACGTATCACTGAATCTTGCTATCTCGCTAAAAAGTATTTGCTAGCTAGCTAACTAACTTCAGCAAATCGAGATTCAATAGGATCACCCTCGTTGGAACTAATGTTAAGACCAATGATAGTTGAAAGTTGATTCACCCATAGAATCTATTCACCTTATTTTGATGGTTACCTTGCATGGATTTTTATGGTAGGTTTTTATGTGATGGCTACCTACTTATCCATAGTCAGAGTATTGGCTATCTAGCTTGCTAGTGAGAACTGGACATTGGCGTGGGAGTCAAGCAACAAACCGCCAAGGACAAAGAAAGCGGCAAACATATTTTAGAGTCACAGAAGCTCTATTTGAAAATAAAACCCAGACGTGTTAACCCTTTGACAAGTATTCAGTCGTGGTAGAAGTTGTCTCAAATCTATGAGCAATGGGCTATATTAACCGCTTAAACTGAAGAAGCAAAGCCAGGCTACGTGTAAAGTTCAGGGGATGTGCCAGTGACGAAGTCAGGTGGATATTTGGGCGCGACCTCTACCGTGGCTCAAGTTCATAGTCAAGTTTATTTATCCACTGGGGCATCATGTAACCCATACAACATAAATGACAAACAAACTCATTGTCTCTGAAATTTATGCAAAACTATGCAAAAAGGTTATTTCTATGTGTGCCAATAATGTGCGTTTGTCGAATGATAAACAAGAGATTGAGGTTTAGTGGCCCTCGTTCCCCTTCACCATCACAATGCATTTTTTTCTGTGCATTACATGAAACTTGATGCATTGGGTTACTGAATCAAATGCACTGTCTTAAAACATAATTATTCTCACTTTTTTTATCCCTCAGTGGTGAGATGGACAAATGAGGGGGGAAAAAAACTGGAGTAATTATCCAGCCAGCAACGGGAATTTGCCTGCAATTGGCCTTGCGCTGTGGATGAGTTTATTGTAAGTAAAGGCTGCTGGTGAAACTAGAAAACCTCAAGTATCAGTGAGCCATTCTTCATTTGACCATGGTGCCATTTTCACCCCCGCTTGTGGTTCTTAACCCTCTATTAACCACTGTAGCATATCTGCTACATAACGTGAAAGGGTTAACGGCCTGGACACCCTGCTGGTTTTGTTTCTTATTACCAAATAAACATTTGAGGATGACTGGAATGGTCCGTCAAATTAAAATGTTAAAATAAAAAAGAAAGAAAGAAATTTAAATTTAAAAAAAAAATCTTTTTTTTTTTTCAACTATTTTTCCAGATATTGGCCCATAATCAACATATTTGCCTAGGGAAATGATTTTTACACTATTGGAAATGGGTTTGGTTAATAGAGGTTTAAACTGGACAGGGACGCAAGGGCCTGGGAGGAGGTCCTTGTGCGACATGGGGTCGCAATTCAACCTCTGACCTGTAAGTTATTCATGGGTCATTTCCTCATACTCAAAATGTGAGGAGGGGTCTGAGTGAAAGGGATGTTTTTATTTATTTTAGTTTTCGTGAATCATTTGCAGAACTGGAGACCTGCATTGTTTAAAAAAATTTACAAATTCCAAATGAGAAAGATGTTAAGTGCGAACATTAATGAGAAAATTTGTTAGCACTGATATTTGCTGGTGTCAGTGATACAGGATGAGTTAAATGCGCAGTTGATCGCACTTGGTTTTTACTCCTCAGCCCTCAAGGCTGACGGGGTGTTGCTATTCTTCGTGTGGTTGGGCGGGCGGCGGGCGGCAGGCGGGCGGGCTTCTCCCAAAACTTCGACATCGGGCTGAGGGGTATTCCGTGCATTGCACGCCTATTTTTGTTTTCTGCCAATTAAATTGGGGATGATTTTTTTTTTTTCCCTTGTGAAGTTCTGTTGTGGAGGAATGTTTCCGCTGTGTGTTCTGTCATCGCTGGGTTAATCTGCAGCCTGCCTGGGGGGGTGGAAAGGGTGACTGGAACCAGGTCTATGAGGCGAAAGCAGTTTGTTTCGCAGCAATTAACCTCGCCTTTCTGCTTTTTCCCCCACAACTATTTTTAACCTCGTTGCAATTAACACCCAAGCTTAGATGTTTGCATTCCCAACTCTGAATTTAAAAAAGTCCTTATCTGCAGGATTTGTCACTAAATGAAAGTGAGGGGGTTGTTTAAGTTTTAGTGGGGGCTGTGTTTAAACCTCCAGGTGTGCCTGTGCAATTCAGTGTGGTTTGTGCATGAGACGCATGGTTCAAAGGTTGGCATTCACCCCCCCCCTCCCCCCTTTGGATTCTCTTTGTTGTGTTTCATGAGGGAATGGAGAGAGAAAAAATGCTGAGGCCGTGATTTGTGTTTTCAATGGCTTGTAAACGGTGCCAGCCTGGCCTGGCCTCTGGCAGAATTTGGAGCGGAGGGGAGTGGGTGTGCACTGTGCCGTTAAGGGAGCTGGAGGTTTGTGTGAACGCGACCAGCTGGACATGCAGATCCTCCTCCTCCTGACTTGACCTAAATTTTCTGCAGAATTCCTTGGACGTTTGGCTGCACACTGTTAGCTGCTGTTCCGTCTGAGCGCTCTCTCGCCGGAAGCAGTGTGGCCCCCTCTCCGCTCTTTAAGTAAAAAAACACATCTGTTTACTGATCTGCATTCTGTCTCTGGATTGATAGAGGGTCGGGGAAACAATTGGTTAACAAAAAATCAGTTTTGTAGCCTATTAATTGATTAATGGTTTGGGGATGTGTCTGAACAGTTAGTTGGGAAAATCCTTAGAAACTTTTGGAAATGTCTTTAGTGCAGAAATGGCTAACTAAAGGAAATAAAAATGGGTAAAATATATTGGCTGCAGGTTGTAAGGCTCCAGAGCTGATAGTGCAGTTTATTTTAGTTCTGATATAGTTTATTAAACACCAGCCCTCTGTCGCTCCACGCTAGTCTGTTTCTCTGCCGCCACAGTGAACATTGAGACATCTCTGCTGTTGCATTGTGAGCGCGCGCGCGCACATACACACACACTCACATATACCCGCACGCGTACATGCACACACTTGCACGCGCGCACACACACCCGCAGAGCGTGTGCTTGCGTGCATGTGGCATTCCTCTGGAGGCATAGTAGCGGACAGGCCCATCAATGGATCCTTTCAGAATGCCACGGCAGGTGACAGCGCAGATTTAGCACAGCTGATCGCCACTGGAGACAGAGGTCTCGTTTCAGCGGCTCACAAATGGCTCCCAAATGCGGGGGCGGGGGGTGGGGGGGCAGACTTTGGCAGAAGCTCAGCGCATTCCTGACGTCTTCGTCCTGACCACCGCTTCTTCAATTTCCCTCTCTCCCCGCTGCCTCCTTTACCCTACCTTTTTTTTCTCGCTGTTGGGTAGATTTCATCAGAGACTAGTGTAACACCTTGGCTTATTGTCAGTATAAACACCGGCCTAGCCATAATGCGAACTGTTTATTTTCTCTCATTCGGAAAGGAAGATTCCTCAATCTTGCGCCATCACGAGATGCCAGTCAATAATGAGAGGAAAGTCGTGCAGTTTTGGAGGAATGTGTTCGAGGGCGAAGACATTATTGGGGCAGCGGCTTGGCAGGGCACTCGGCTCCTCCGCGTGGAAGTAATTTTGGGGTAATGGGTATGGGTGGCATTGCAAAGCATGCTGCAGACCTTCTGACTCAGACGGGGTCATCCAGGGCGATGGCATTCGCATTCCTGTTCGCTGTGGTAGAACACAGGCTGGGGACCCGCACTGGACATTCTAGAATTTTATCTAGCATTTCTTTACTTTACTATGCTTCACCGATGAGGTGTGCAGGCTTGCCATCATGAGCAGTGCCTTCACGTCCCTATATTCTTCTCTTTACGTTATTACCCCGTCATGGGCCGACAGGCCCCGAAAGGGGGGTCTAGTGGAGATCTGCGTACGTATGTACGTCCGTCCGTCCAAACATTTTGCCCTATATCTCGAAAGCTCCTGGGCCGAATCCTAGGTCATGGGTTTAATAAGTGCAAAAATCACATTTATGGCCATTGTTAGCTGAGTGATGAAGTTAGGTGGCTGAAATCTTTACAGCAGCTAGTCCTTCTCCTTGAACATCATCTGGATGCCAAAGGATCTTGAAGATGACCTTTACCCCAATCGCCAATCGCATGTGACTTTAAAGTTCAGAAAGATGCGACGGGGGGTTCACCGCAGCAATGGCTTTCTTGTTCTATTTAGTAGATCTGATTGGTCTATAAGAGGCTTTTTTGTACTAACACCTCGCCAATGAAGTCGTCGGAGGGGGATATAGTAACAATGCCGTCTGTTTGTCCTTCCGTCCGTCCGTCCGTTCGTAACAAATCTGGTTTCTCTTCGATAACTTGAGTAATGTTTGACGGATTTTAATGAAATTTGATGTGAGGGTACTTTATATCAAAATACAGGCCAAGTTCAATTTCAGAGTATGTAGGTCAAAGGTCATAGCTCATTAAATATGCGAAAACGGTTTCCGTTCCATAACTTGAGTAATGTTCGACGGATTTTAACGAAATTTGATATGAAGGTACATGGTATAAAAATGCAGCCCAAGTTCTATTTTGGAGTATGTAGGTCGAAGGTCATAGCTCATCGAATATGCGAAAATGGTTTCCGTTCGATAACTTGAGTAATGTGTGATGGATTTCAATGAAATTTGATGTGAAGGTACTTTATATCAAAATACAGGTTGAGTGCGAATTCGGAGTATGGAGGTCAAAGGTCATAGCTCATTAAATATGCAAAAATGGTTGCTGTTCGATAACTTGAGTAATGTCCGACGGATTTTAATGAAATTTGATAGGAAGGTACATGGTATGAAAATGCTGCCTAAGTTCAATTTCGGAGTTTGTAGGTCAAAGATCATGACTCGTGAAATATGCGAAAATGGTTTCCATTCCATAACTTGAGTAATGTCAGATTTTAATGGAATTTCTTGTGAAGGTACATGGTATCAAAATACAGCCCAAGTTCTATTTTGGAGTATGTAGGTCAAAGGTCATAGCCTCTGAAACGGTTTCCAGAAGATTT
This sequence comes from Gymnothorax reevesii, assembly GCA_029721435.1. NCBI lineage: Eukaryota > Metazoa > Chordata > Actinopteri > Anguilliformes > Muraenidae > Gymnothorax > Gymnothorax reevesii. The sequence goes on from CM056579.1 coordinate 109,851,615, forward strand.
AACAGTATATCTTGATGACTGTCCCACTGGACCTTATCATTTTGTTGTCATTAATGCAGCTTTTTAATCACATACAAGATTTCTTTCATGCCATTACATTGTTTCAAATATTATACAGTACTAATCTGTGAAAGTTCAAGAATACGTTCATATTATGTTTTCACTTTTCACTCCTTTAATTTTGTCACCTTTTCATATATGCTTTAATCTTCTGTAAATCCCTGATTTTATTGACATTATTTTATAAAATCTTCATGCCAATTAACATGAAGTTTATTTTCAGATCTTCTCACGGGCCATTCCATAAAGTAGTAAACTTTCTGTACATCGAATCCCCGGATATTAATTATTTTCTTGCCTAGTAATGCAGTATAATCTAATGAAATGAACTTCCTCTGACGTGTATATACACATGTACATGTATAACATTTGTACCTGGCGAGGGATGCTACGCTTTGCGTTGCCCTTGTTTACATTTTAACTTATCTGATATTTCTGTTTTTGAGACTCTGGAATGGTTTGTATGTTGTGTTGAGCCCTCTGTGTACTCTGGTGAAGTCTTCTCTTTGACAGAGATTTGTCAACCTCCTTGAGGCTGATCTTGCTATCTAACTTTTGTAAATGGGGTTTTCTTCATCATGGAGTATGTTCTTTTGCCGTGCACCACCGTTATTAGTGGCCTTCAAGGGCTCTTGGTGTTCTGATGCTCTTTTTTTTTAAGAAAACACCAAAGAGTTAGTTTGGTCTCACTGAATATTTTTTCCTTTCTGCCAAATGATGGCTTGCTTTATTTCTAGTGACTTCAAATTGAGACTTAACTGTCAGATTGCTCGTGCCAATGCCACCTTTCGTCTGCTTACTTGTAAATGAAACCACGTACTCCGAGCCATGGAATGGCTGCGCAGCCAGTTGTCCAATTACTTTCCGTTCCTTAAAATGGGGAGGCCAACATTAAAGCTTTGTAAGCCCTACCCCCTTTACCTGATGTAGATGCATATGCCCTCATATTAAACCTGGAATTTTTCCCTTTGAGCTCAAGTCCAAGTCCCGGCCGGGGAACACCAAAGATGTCTTTGAAATTTATGTCAAATTTCTGGAGCATTCACCTGTGTTTGAATGGAAATAAAATGTCATATGCTTAACAGCAATGACTGCATTGACTCATTAGAGCCGTCTCAAGGACAATATGGGCTTGCCTGTGATTAACCCTTCAGAGTGAGGGGATGATAATGACTCTGATTGGTTTAGCTCCTGACCAATCGCTGGCGGGTTACTCGAGTACGATGTGACATTTCCTTGGGAGTAAAAAATTTTTCATCCTTGAAAAAAATGGCACGCTAATATTTACGTAATACTGTCTAGCTTTCACGCTTCTTTCCCCCACACAACAGTGGAGTTAAACAGAGGCAAAAGAAGACGGGCGGATATTTGATATGATTATTGAAGTAAGTTACAATAAGAAATATGCAAACTTTCTGCTTTATAGAAGTATCAAGCTTTGTATCCCTGTAGAATCAATACATCAGAGAAATGATTCAGCCAAAATTGCCCTTAGAGCGATAATGTAAATGAAATAATATATATAGATGTAATTATCTTGCGCTGTTGAAGACCTATCATGTGGCGACTCACCTGCGGGAGCTCTTTTAAACAAGTGGCCACCTGATAGGTTTTCAACAGCTTTGATTTTGATATCTTACATCATTGAGCAACATTAGTTGCGATTAGCGCTCTGAGGGTTAAATTTCTTAAAATAAAAAGAAAGGAAAGAGGAATGTGGTTAATATTTCAAAGGAAGTGGTCTGTACCCAGTCACATCTAGTAGCAAATTAAAGTTTGTATTAGGCACTATTATGTGATGAACGTGCAGAATAAAATAAACTTTCCCTGTACCCATGCCATGACCCAGCGGCTCATTTGAGTAATTTTTGTGGGAGTGGGGTCAGTGATTTAACGAGCGGCAGTCTCTCTCTGCTCGGACTAACCCCCCCCCCCTCATGCCACAAATAACTTTGCAAGTATCTGACACTGGAGCCGAGCTCTGAACGTGAGGTTATATCCTGACTCCACAGGGGCTTGGGAATGTTGTAAATAAGGACTGCAGTATGAGGTTTCCCCCAAACACAAACACGGGCTAAACTTCAGTATTCTGTCTGTGCTACACCGATTATACCAATCATTGTGTTTTTCACTCAGGAGAGTAACTCTAATTGACAGCCTGCCATAGCTGATTGGGTTTGCGTGCGTTCTCTGTTCAGCACTAGTCGGAGGAGGAGAAGGTTATTATCCAATGCAAAATACTGGGAGACTGCTGTGACATTTATTGGCTTAAATAAATGCATATAAATTGCGAGATTTGGCGCGATCAAAGCTGCGGCTTTTAAAACCTGCAGGTTCTACAAATGCTTCTACTTGTCAAAAGCAGCATCGTGTTTACTGGCTGTTCCTTCTTATTGGCGGTAATGTGCTGCTGTTGTTGTGACGAGTGGGAGCTTGTATCCGGGTCTGTTGGGTAGGATGTTTACGGCGGTATTTTATAACCCCCTCGCAAAGAAGTAAAGACAGAAGGAAAATTCCTTCCTCCCCGGCTTTGTGTTCAGGACCAGCTGCGGCTGTGGGAAAATCCTCGACAAATTGAGTCCAGAGGGACGAGTCGACAGGAGGTCAGAAATTGTACATTTTCCAGAAAATAAATATGCAGAATGTGTGCAGTTATGGATATTTGACAGGGTTATTACAGGTTACGGATATTTTTTTCCTGGCTTTGTGATTGGAATGGGGCATCTTTACATGCCTGGTGGAGATTATGGGATACTTTTTGAGGGTTGATTCAGATTAGGGTATTAGTTGGGTGTAGCAGTGAATTCAGTTCTGGAGAACGTCCCCTCTCTGTTGTATCCTGGAGTCGCTCATTCCAGCTGGTGTGCAGCCCAGATGTGCTGTTCAATCACTGAACCCTCACAGATGCCTTATACACAGGTGTGTGTGGGTGGCTCATTCTATGAACTAAACTTCTTTTTTTTCTTATTGTGAAGGAACGAGGCCAATTCACAGCCCCACTTCCTGTTAGCTGCATCTTTCCTTGGTGTGATATTTCATAGCTGCGGTGAATCGCACTGGGGAATGCGGGAGTTCTTGGATAGCAGGCTGAACTTAATACATTGCATTGTCTTAAATGCATTAAGAGGTGGAAAAGAGCCAAGAGCAAGTTCAGGGGGTCACAGTCCTGCACCTGAGTACTCGGTACATCGTGAGGAACAGGAGGGGACAGCGAAATTAAAATTGTATTGGAGCAAGGCACTCTCTTAAGTTAGGACATTTTTTTAATCCTTCGAGTGTTAAAATAAATTTTTAAAAAAAATGTTTAAATGTAATCATCTTGTGCTGTTGAAAACCTATCGTGTGCGACTCCCCTGCGGGAGCTCTTTTAAACAAGTCGCACACAATAGGTTTTCAACAACATAAGATGATTACATTCATACATTTTTAAAAAAAAATGTATTTATTTATTTTTCCTGCAGGGGAGCTCTTTTAAACAAGTCTCTACACGATAGGTTTTCAACAGCTTTGATTTTTTGGCGCTCGAAGGGTTTAAGGTTGTTTGGGAAAAAAAAATTTCTGAACATAGCTGAAGTAAATGAGGTGGAGAAGTGGCATGACGGTGGATAAGATGTTGTAGAAAGAGAGAGGGGGAGAGTACTCATGTATCGCAGCACCCAGCGCCTCCTTTACAGTAGCATGTACCTGGCTGTTGCTGTCAGGCAGTGTTTGTTCTGAAAATAAACATATCAGCTGATCTTCATGCAGGTAAGAACCTCCGTCCCGGTCCTGCTGCTGTGGGTTTGTAAGGGATGTGCGAGTCTGGGCATGTCCCCCTGCTTACAAATGCACTCACCTCCTGGCCTTCACACACTCCGTTGTTCGTCTCTGTTTGAAGAATCTCATGCACGGAGTTGTGTACGGGACATAGTATTATGTCAATATATTTTTCATTTTATCCCTGAAATCTCAGTGCCTGTGGGGTGCTTTTTTTTGTTAGTCATTTATTTACTCAGGACACACTTCCTTCTGGTGCGAATACATTTAAAGCCCATTTCAGGTGTGTGTTAATGATTGACAGGTTTGACTGTTCGTGGGAATGCGCTTACTTGGAAATGGCACTAGTATTCTTTAATAATTTTACCCAGACTAGGATTGTGCTTCATGTTTCAGGCCACTTCTGAATTTTGGACAGTTTTCATGCTTGTGTTTGTTATAAAGAGCATTTATCATCAATAATTGTTTACTTCCCATGATCATTCTATAATTGGAGACGTCCCCATCTGCATGTCCTTCAATTTTCCCTAAGTGTGTTCATAATCAACTTCAGACTTGGCGGATGCAATGCTGGGGGCCCAAGGAAGCGTAGTGTCCAGCATTGTTCAGTTGGCCAGCAATACCGGAGGCCCAGTTATCGGCCAGTCCCGGACAGGTGTGTTTTGAACGGGCACTGCTGTAGTTTAATATTTTCATGTTATATTTTGCCTTGCAATATTTTTTTCATCCAGTCTGGGAAATGTTAAAGGTGGGGTTTTTGTTTGTTCGATTGTCTTCACAGTTTTATAATTCTCTTGACTTGGCATGAAACAGGTGTTCGCTGTGTTTGTGGGCCTTTGACAGGGTGGTGCATGTTAAGCTCTTCATACCTGTACCTTCTGTCATGAATGTAAATCTAGTTGAGCTTTTGAGTGATTTGCTGTGTTGTTAAGGTAGGACTGTGATGATTGTGTTTCAGTACAGAGCTTCTTCTAGACCAGCTTGTCACAGACTCTTCTCAGACTTCAGTAATGCATGGCCCTCAGACTCCAGGGGCCAAATCAGTCCAAGTCAAAAAATAAATAAATAAAACAGATAAAAAAAGGGGCAGGGAGCTGTGGACAGTGGTTTCCCAGTAGGCTACCTAACTGTATTATCATCAGAAATTTCTCAGTTCAACAATATACTGCATATTGTATAGTTTAATTGGTCGCATTTTTACACTCAGGGATTGAATCTGGGAAACTCAGAAAGGAGACTTACCGAATTCGTGGGGAACAGGAAAGAAGGGTTTGCCTTTTATGGTACTAATTCCACAGAAGACCTTTGCAGATGTTTTGCTCTCTGGCAACAATTTGCAAAATAGAAACTTGTGGAAATCTCCAGTTTGCACGTAACGTAAATAAACTAGCACTGTTGCTGCTTTGTATATGTAGCCGATCTCGTCTAATTGCAGAGCAAAATACTTTGATTTATGTCCAGCGCCTGAGAGACTGCAACGCTAATCTACCGCGTCTTGGATTTGGAACAGGATGGTGTCAACGGACAGGGAGATTTGACCGACCTTAGTTGCAGCGGTTGTACCCAACACCTTACTGCATCTCTACAACTGAAGGCATCACTAACATTTTACCCAACAAGAATGGACAGCACATTTTTGACGGCTTCTTCACTTGAACAGACCTGACAGATGGCACAGAGATGTTAGGTTTAGCTGGGTAGCTGCCATTTGTTATGAAGCCAAACTGTATGTGCGCTGGGTCGTACCTGCGCTTGAAAGGGCTGTGTTTTTGAGTCAGCACTAGTTAATTTATGAACAGGTAGTTGACCACCCTCCTCGACAGAAGGATCCAGTATGTCTGGTAAAACTGGTGAGCTGCTCTTAGTCTTTTTCCAGCAAAATACTGCACATGATGATTGCAAACTGCACTATAATAGAGTGGATGGTGGGGATGTTTTTCCCACATCTTGAAATCCTCTCAGGGGTTTAGTTTGTACTTCCTGTGGCTGTTTGACATGGGTCACACGGTCCCGCGCGCATCAAACCAACATCAAGAGCTCCTCTTTGGCCCAGTTTCTTAGCCTATGAGGAAAGGTCATTCTTGCAGGAGCTGGGGCCGTGAGTGAGGGTTGAGCCCCTGCTGCAGTGTTCGGTTGGTTCATGAATTGCTCCTAATCGTGCCTCAGGTTGAAAGTCTTTGATTCGAAGATGAAGGCTGTCGTCTTCTCCGACGGAGCTTCAGTATGATGGTTTTGAGGTCAGTTCAAACTTCCATGAGCTTTGGTTCAGTCAATCACGCTCAGCTGCACTGCATCGCCATCGAATGAACAACACATTGCACAAGTTGAAATAATACAATTTAAATTAATTTCGTTACAAAATCCATGCCAGTGGTACTCGGCAGGGGAGTGCAGGATTGAAAAATTTCCAGCCCATGAGTTTCTGGGCCCAGGCTTATTTTCTGGCCATGATAAAATGTGCTGGTTGTTCAGCCAGTTTTTTTGGCATGTACCCCCCTCTATTCCCATGTGGGTATATTTATAAATCCTCTTTTTTTAGGTTTTTGTGTCATAATGACGCAGTTTGGCTGTTAAGTTATAAATTAACAGCCCCCATGACTGCTGTGAAGAAACACGATGCCGTCACCCAACCACTCTGTTTGGCCTGATGCTATATCTTGTTGAAATACGCAGCAGTGCTGTGGCTCCTCTCGTTCGTGTCGAAAGGCTCAACCTTCCTTGCGTGGTTAAGCTCATGTCCTATTTGCTGATCCGGGTTCTGCCCTGAAATGCCCAACCCTCTGATTGGAGGATAATGACTTCCCTTTGTCTCTTGCTTCTGATTGGACCTCACCTTCTCCTGTAGGCTGTGTGCAATGGGATTGCTCTTGGTAGCATTAGCTAGCAAGAGAATCACTTGGTCTCTGAATCTGCAAAATCCTGATTGCTGGTGGGAATTTCTCGATAAAGTTGCAATGGCTTGGATCCAAGTTGGATCCAAGTTTGGATCCATCAGCTTTTGGGAGCTGCACGATCACTAGCGCTTCACTGGAAACCTTTACACTCTAAACCTTGTGGGAAAAGGCATTTGATCCAGGTGTAATGGTAATTCGACAAGTTGCTTTAATTTGTTATTTTAATATAATGTAGAGTGTAGCTCCTGTAAGGATTGAGAACAGATGTTTCTGGTGGTGTGGAGCTGTGGACATCTCTGCGAGCCCTGTGCCCAGCTGTAGGCGCTGACGCATGTAAAGCACTCTGGCCGGCAGCGGTTAATCTGTGATTCGATCTTTTGATTACCCTCCATGCACAGAGACATTTTCTCACACACACACACGTGGGCACACACACAAACACACACAAAATGATAAAACTGACTGAACACAAACCGAAAACATGGATTGCATGGCTTAGAGAACTCTTATTTATCATTGGCCTTCTCAAATACATGATTCATTTTACCCAGGAAGAAGAGCGCCTCCACGATGCGTTGTCTTTTATCTACTGATGTTTTGTTGTAGTTATTGCTTTTTTGTGGTGGTACTTAGATTGGCTTCAAACAACTCAAAACTCATTTAACCTTCCTTCCAGAAATGTTAACTCCAAAGATTTTCTCAGCTGTAATCTCGTTTAGGTAATGTGCTAAGCTAACCTAAAATTGTGCCATAAAATGAGCTGTGGATTTGGGTTGCGGGAGTTTATGGGCTAATTTTTGTCCTGGAAGAAGCTGGCACCTGGGTGTCCTGGAAGCTACTGCTCCCTTCAGATTTTAAAAAGAAGGTAATCCTATCCAAGATTTCCTGCCTCCTCTCCCGGTGTCGTTGGCATTGTCCGTCTCTGCAGGAGCTATTGTTTCTGATCGGCAGGCGAAGGAGTGAGCCGCAGGGGAGTACATCACTTCCTGTCCAGGCCTTGTGAGAGGAACACAAGGACTGTGTCGTTATGGGATCGTGTGTGTGTGTGTGTGTGTGTGTGTGTGTGTGTGTGTGTGTGTGTGTGTTAGTGTGTGTGTTAGTGTGTGTGTTAGTGTGTGTGTGTGTGTGTGTGTGTGTGTGTGTGTGTGTGTTCTGTCCCAGGGCCTGTTGGTGTAAGAACGGTGTCCTGTGCCAGATTTGGCTGGGCGGTGTGGGGGAACGGACTGGTAATTCCTAACATGTGGAGTCTAATTAGCTCAGGCAACGCCAGAGGACTCCTGTGCTGATTAGGCACAGGAGCACGTTTACACAAATAAAACCCATACACTTTAATGTGTGTTATAAATGCATGAAAGAGTGTGCATGGATAAGACGCGAGGAACTCCAGCACACAAACACACACATACACGCATTAACACTCAAAAAAAAAAAACACAAACTCTCACATGCACGCTGTGTAAATCCCACACGCATTTTTTGGTCTCATTGGGCCGCTTTCTCATTTCTCATTTTCTCTTGGCTGAATACCCTGCAGAAAGTTCTGATTCGGGCGATGCCTTGCGTTTCCCTGTGAGGAACGGCCGTTTTCACAATGTGTGCAGCTCCACTGATCTGGCCAATCCCGCGCCGTTGAGCACTGCTCGACCAAATACTGCTCCTCCGATTACTGCTTCCCAGATGTTAATGTCTGTAAAGTAGGACACTGCTTTATCGGTCTCCTGGTTGTTCTCACACCTGTTTTGCATTTCGTTTTACTAGTTATTTACTAGACTTGGGGTGCGATCAAATACCTACTGCACATTTGTACTTGCAGAATTTGCTTTGCTCCCCACTGCTCAACCCTTGATGTAATGGGTACAGTGTATGTATCAGCAATGCACATTTTGAGAATTAAGTGTGAAACCTTCAAGTGTCTGGTAAATTTTATTTATTTACTTTTTTTTTTTTAATTCACCTGATGTGGAGTCTGATTCAACAAAAGGTTTGTTTCAGACCGTATGAAAGTTTGGTGACAAATCTCTCTGCTGTAATACATCAGACATGTCGCGACCCCGTGCTAGCTAAAGCAACTGCGAACCATGGTGAGCTACCCATTAGCAACATTGTATTATAAATCGTCCAAGATGAGCTCGACTGTAGTATGGTCAAGTTTGGCTGCTGCGCTACATTGTTACGTCATCCCTGGGAGAAAATATTTCTCGAAATTTGCTGTTTAAGTACATTAGCCTTTCTTCTACCATTCCTTTAATTTGGAGAACCAAATAGTGCCTTCAAATATGTCAAGAAAAAAAAATATCATCAGTTATATAATCAATCAATTTGAAGTAACTCTATTGTGAAAAAGGTAAAATAGTCATTTTAGCCAGCCCCGCGTGTTACAAGACGAGGCAAGTTTATTTGTTTCGCACAATTCACACGTAGAGGCAATTCAAAGTGCTTTACATAAGAATATTAAGACATAAAAACTTGTAAACAAAATGGTTAAAATCAATTCTAGAAAGAGAATACTGTGGAATTACTATGGTTTTAAAAGATTGCTTTATCTTTTGAAAGGCAGAATTATGCCACTAAGTTCAAAACTCAGCTGCTGAAGTGTAAAGTTTTAGTTTTTGGGATTGATTAAGGTGAAGGGCTGGGAATTTTGTCATTGAGCTGGGTTAACCCTGAAGCGGGAGTCATGGGATTAACCACAGTGTCCTTGATTTGATCGCCCACGGCTGGGTGGACGGTATGACTGTCCCGTGGTTGGGTGGATGGCGGGGGCCCTTGGGTGGATGGTATGACTGTGGTATCTTCAGTCTTGTCTTTGATTTATCTGATCCTGGACAGGTCTAGAGGCAAAGGGGGCTGGGGGTCTTGGATAGTTCTGGTTTATATGGGGTCTCCGTGGCTAAATCTACCGAAATCTGATCATGCTGTTAAAAAAAAAAAAAAAAACTCTGCTCCTGTAAAACTTGAATGCGCCTGTTTTTTTTTTGGTTTTTTTTGTCTGATCGTCTTATCTTTGTGTATCCATCACTGTCATAAATCTTTTCTGGTAATGTTTCCCCTGTAAGGATCGTTTTAACTATGACTGTAAGAGACTTGCACTTGATCATTGATCAGCCACTTCCGCCACACAAATTTTGTCTTTCACTAGTTCTACTCCAGTTTTAAGGTATCGACATTGTTCAAATGTTAACATGTCCAGCATTTTCTGAATAAAGTTGATTGTTGATAGATTTTTTTTTTTTTCATGTTTTAGTTTTTTTTTTCACCATCTATAATTCAAAGGGATTTTTTTGTTCCTACTAAATCCATTCATTTTTGGATCATTCAGCAGATATTCAGCTCCTCCTAATTTAGATTTTTTTTTTTCAGCTGTATTGTAAATTAAAATTTTAAAATCAAAATCTTTGTTAGTAAATTATTTCTTCAATTCACCTTTTAGATATTTTTGTACTGTGTAATGTTCATAAGCTTCAAACTTCATTATAGTCAGTACAAGAGAAAGTAGTTAAATGGCTTACAGTTGTCTCCTAATTTGAGAATCTCTTCAAGAGGCCATTATATTTTTCAGAAAATATGACACGACTTGTGGTTGGGAAGGATTATGATGTCGCGCAATCCATCAACCGCAAACACACTAATGGGCTTTGCTTTTTTGAAAGTGACTTTGCTTCTTTCAATTTTGAAAGAAAAAACTTACACATGCTATTTGAATATTGACATTTTTCGTGTCGTAGTCGCACCATTTTTGAAGCCCTACAGCTTGCATCACGCACAGCTCAAATTATTCTATAGCTTCAAATTGTACCCTCATGACTTTTCTAACTAAAGCTAGCTCACCCTTCTTTTTTCAGATAATGTGGCCTTTTCTAGTTAAAAAACGGTGTGTGCGCATTGGGAGTTAAGGGGCAAGGAGAGGTGGCACATATTAATTTCAGGCCTTTTCAGTGAGGTCTTTTCAATTGCTTTTGAAAAAGCCTGAAAAACCGAAGTGAATGGGATGTGTGATCACAGCAAAATTCAAGGTTTTTTTTTTTTTTTTCTTGTCCTTTAATTCTCCTCCTGCGCCGCACATTTTAATCAACCGCAGAACTTTTCTGAACCAAATGAAAAGAAAACGCCTCAGGATGAAGGGAATGCTGTAGTGGAGATGGTGGATGAGTTGAGCGCTCGCATTTGTCCTCTGTAGTTCTTGCAAGCAAGACACTTTAATTTGAGAATAAGTTTTGATGGGGGGGGGAGCTGAAAACTGATGTACGGAGGAGGAAGTTTGGGAGGAGGAAGTGCAGGAATCTGTGGTAGAGGCTGAGAGAGGAGGGAAGGGGTAGATGAGGTGGCAGTTGGATGGAGTGAGGGTGGGGGAGAGAAGGGTAGATCATAGTTTAATGGCAGCGTTAATGAGATGAGTTTGTAAGAGATGTTTATTTTCCCCTTTTTCTTCCTCGCAGGATTTCGCAAGATCAGCTTGGACGACCTGCGGAAAGCCTACATCGTCAAGGACGTTCAGCAGTACATCCTGCATCGCCTGGACCAGGAGGAGGCGCTGAGGCAGCACCTCACCAAAGAAACTGCCGAAATGCTGAACCAGCTGCACATCAAGAGCAGTGGCTGCTTCCTGTACCTGGAGCGCGTGCTGGACGGCGTGGTGGACAACTTCATCATGCTCCGCGAAATCCGCGACATCCCCGGCACGCTCAACGGCCTCTACCTCTGGCTCTGCCAGCGCCTCTTCGTCCGCAAGCAGTTCACCAAGGTGCAGCCCATCCTCAACGCCATCTTGGCCACCCGTCGGCCCCTTACAGTCAAGGAGCTGTACCACGCCGTGTGGACCCGCAACATGGCTCTCACGATGGAGGAGTTCCAGAAGAAGATGGACATTCTGTCCAAGCTGCTGGTGGAGGGACTGGATGGCACTCGGATCCTGTTCCATTACAGCTTCGCGGAGTGGCTGCTGGACGTGAAGCACTGCACGCAGAAGTACCTGTGCAACGCCGCCGAGGGCCACCGCATGATGGCCATGAGCTACACCTGTCGAGCCAAGGAGCTCCAGCCACGCGAGGTGCAGGAGTTCGCCCGTCACCTTATTAACTCTAATCTGCAGATTGAGCCCTCAAACCTGGCGCTGTGGATGGTGTGGAACGGCACCCCAGCCCAGGACTCCCTCAGCACCTCCATCCCCCGGGAGCAGGAGGTGCTGCAGCTGTTGGTGAAGGCGGGGGCGCACGTTAGTGGCAGCGATGGCGAGCGGGCCTCCTGCGCTGTCCAGCAGGCCCTAGAGCGAGAGGACTCCATCCGCACCTTGCTGGACAACGGCGCTTCCGTCAACCAGAGCGACTCCGGCGGCCGAACCCTGCTTGCTAATGCGGCTTACAGCGGCAACCTGGATGTTGTCAACCTGTTAATGCTACGTCACGCCGACTTGGAGTTGGAGGACAGCCACGGGCAGACTGCGCTAACGTTAGCAGCCAGGCAGGGCCACACCAAGGTGGTCAATTGCCTGATCGGTCAGGGCGCTGATATTGACCACACCGACCATGATGGGTGGACAGCCCTCCGCTCGGCGGCTTGGGGCGGGCACTCGGAGGTGGTTTCTGCGCTACTCTATGCTGGCGCTAAGGTGGACTGCGCTGACGCGGACAGCCGAACGGCGCTCAGGGCAGCAGCGTGGGGGGGCCACGAGGACATCGTGCTGAACCTGCTCCAGCATGGCGCCGAAGTCAACAAGGCTGACAATGAAGGGCGGACGGCGCTTATTGCTGCCGCCTACATGGGACACCGTGAGATTGTTGAGCATCTGCTGGATCACGGTGCTGAGGTCAACCACGAGGATGTGGACGGCCGCACGGCATTGTCCGTGGCCGCGCTCTGTGTTCCCGCCAGCAAAGGCCACGCCTCGGTGGTCAGTCTCCTTATTGACCGTGGTGCCAAGGTGGACCACTGCGACAAGGACTGCATGACTCCACTCTTGGTGGCAGCTTACGAGGGCCATGTGGACGTGGTAGACCTGCTATTGGAGGGTGGAGCTGATGTGGACCACTCGGACAACAATGGGCGCACCCCTCTTCTGGCAGCTGCCTCCATGGGTCATGCTTCTGCTGTCAACGCACTGCTGTTCTGGGGCGCGGCAGTGGACAGTATTGACGGTGAGGGCAGGACGGTGCTCAGCATTGCCTCCGCCCAGGGCAACGTGGAGGTAGTGCGCACCCTGCTGGACAGGGGGCTGGATGAGAACCACCGGGATGATGCTGGCTGGACCCCCTTGCACATGGCAGTCTTCGAGGGCCACCGGCTGGTATGCGAGGCTCTCATTGAACAAGGCGCCCGCTGCACCGAGGTCGACAATGACGGCCGCATCCCTCTCATCCTTGCTGCCCAAGAGGGCCACTATGACTGCGCCCGCATCCTTCTGGAAAACAAGTCCAGCGTAGACCAACGCGGCTACGATGGGAGGAACGCGTTGCGAGTCGCCGCTCTTGAGGGACACCGGGATATTGTAGAACTCCTCCTCAGCTACGGTGCTGACCTGGACTACAATGATGCCGATGGCCGGCCAACCTTGTACATCCTCGCCCTGGAGAACCAACTGGCCATGGCCGAATACCTACTGGATAGTGGAGCAGACGCGGAAGCGCGGGACCCTGAGGGTCGGACGGCCCTCCATGTTTCGTGTTGGCAAGGGCACCTGGAGATGGTGCGGCTGCTGGTCAGTCGCCGTGCTGATATCAACTCTTGCGACAATGAGAAGCGCTCCGCCCTGCAGTCGGCCGCCTGGCAGGGCCACGCCCACATTGTTCAGCACCTGATTGACCATGGCGCCAGGGTCGACCACACATGCAATCAAGGGGCCACTGCACTGGGCATTGCTGCACAGGAGGGCCACTTGGATGTAGTGCGGATCCTTCTGGAACACGGCGCTGACCCCAACCACGCTGACCAGTTTGGACGCACAGCCATGCGAGTGGCTGCCAAAGGGGGGCACGCCCAGATCATCAAGCTCCTGGAGAAATACGGCGCATCGGCAGTCGTGAACGGGTGCAGCCCGTCTCCTGTCCACATTGTGGATGACCGGCAGCCCGCGGGCACGGCGGGAAAGGTGCAGTCGCACACCGGCAAGTCTAACAGCTCCGGCAGCACGGGCGGTGCCAACAACGGCCCGGCCCACGCCTTCAGCTCGCCCTCAGAGTCGCCCGACTCTACGGTGGATCGCCACAAGTCCTCCCTGTCCAACAACTCCCTCAAGAGCTCCAAGAACTCCTCCTTGCGTACAACCTCCTCCACTGCCACTGCTCAGACTGTGCCCATCGACAGCTTCCACGGGCTCAGCTTCACCGAGCAGATTCAGCAACACTCGCTCCCCCGCAGCCGGAGCCGCCAGTCTGTCGTATCTCCCACCTCGACCTCCACCGGTCGCTCCCAAGGCCCGCAGCAGCCTCCCCCGGCCCCCGCCTCTCCGCCTTCTGGCGAATTTGAATGGGGCCAGATTAAGCCCAGTGTGAGGTCTGCCAAAACTGTCAAAGCCGGACACGGGGTGTCCAACGGGTCTAGTAAGGGAGTAGGAGGAGGATCCGGAGAGAAGAAGAAGCCCAAAAATGCTGGGTCTTCCTCACAGAACCAGGTCTTGGAGTATGAAATGACCCAGTTTGACAAGCGGATTGCCCTGGGGAAGCCAGTACTGGGGCCAGGTGTGGGAGGACTTAAGGACCCACCCTACAAGTTGGCGGGGCAACCCCCAGGGACCCACCAACAGTTCCTCATCCAACAGCAAAGTGGAACAGAGAAGAAGAGGAACGGAATCATGACCAATCCCAACTATCACCTGCAGGGCAACCAGGTGTTCCTGGGGCGGGTGTCTGTGCCCAGAACTGTTCAGGACAGGGGACACCAGGATGTGCTAGAGGGGTACCCTATTGGCGAGACTGAACTCAGCCTAAAACAGGCTCTCAAGCTGCAGATTGAAGGATCAGACCCTGCCTTTAACTACAAGAAGGAGACGCCATTATAGCTGGTGAGTCCCGCAGACAGTGAAGTGTTGGTTTATTTTAACTTCCTCATGATTTATGCCCAAAAAAGGCAACAATGAATCCCCAATTAAATTCTACACCACACCGCTCCTCCACATCATCACCTTCCATGTCGTTTCATGACATCTGTCGGACACCCTGGGCCTCTTTTACGGTAACTCCCCCAAATCACTCCCACCTCTTTTTTTTTGTGTCACTCATCTAATTTGTAGTTTTATTTTTATTTGGTGCGGATGGGATGAAAGTCAACCTGTTAACCCCATATGAGTCCATAAAATGCTGTTTTTAAACCTGTTAAACTTCAGGCCCATTTTAAATTCTAGTTGAGGTCCAGAGGTTTCCAACAATCCCAAACATGTGCTGCTGAAACGTGTATAAAATGATGTACAAGATCTTGATATCCTCCATTTGACATCACGCCGTGGCTGTAAAATATGGCATCCTGGGATTGAATATTTCTCTCAATGTAAGCGTGATGTAGCTTCAGTGAAGCGCTGCTGTCTGTACATACAGAATGTATATGTGTGATTGTCCTACAATGAAAAAAATGCTTTTTTTGACTTCAAACCGACTGAAGTGAAAAGTTAAGAGGGAAAGAGGCTTTAGGCTGCTCGCATTAGTAAGGCGAGGACTCTGGCAGACTATACCGTAAAGTTCAGAGATGGAGGCCCCACATACTCCCAGTCTGTGGTGAGAAGACAGGCCGTGCATGACATTCCCTTCCAGCCTGCAAGAAGTGCATTATGCATTAGATGCAAAAGCAAATGCATCAGTCCCTGCATTAACTGTTGGTTTTTCACACACTGAGTGGGAAATGATGTTTTGCTCTCGCCTGTGATCATTAGAAGACGGGCATTATGTTTCATTTATCATGACCAGCGGGCTTGTAGCAGTGTAGTGCCCTACCATGTACAGTCAGGCCTTTGCTAGTGCGGCATTGCATGTGGGAAGGAAATGCTGTCAATGAAACATGACACAACCTGCACTCATTCCCAAATTACAAAAGGAGCTTGTGTTAGGAAGAGGAGGGAATAAATTGGTGACGATTTAAGCACTTGAGTCATTATTCAACCATAAACAAAGACTTGTGGAGTATTAATGGAGGAATCACTTCTGACATCAATGTGTACAAAAGGACACTTTGTTTTTTGAAGAAAGAGACAATTATGCAGTTGCAAGTGGCTGTGCGGAGTGGATAAGTAATCTGGTAAAACGTAAACACGCTAGCGCTTGCCTGTCAGGCCATCATACACTGTCTCACTGGGAACTCCAAGGCTTTCATTACTCTATAAATCGGCTTCAGTTGAATAAATTGGGCTGTTTAGAACACAAGAGGGCCAGTGACTTTATCATTGGGGTTGTCTTGCGGTCTTAAGTCATTCAAAGTTTAATGATCGAGTTTCCCTTTCACAAGGAGGGGCGGCGAGGGGTTTACTTGATGACTTCAAAAAAGGTTTGAACATAAAAGGTCCCATATATTAGAAGAAAAAAAAAATCCCTGTATCGTCGTCACGATAATAAATGTTGACAAATGTGCGCCACCCACAGTCCAGATGTGGGACTCTCCTTTTCTACTTCAGGCTTTGAGACATGCTGTCTGAAAATCCTGTGGATTTCTACATCACAAACGTACCTGCTCTGCATAGTTCACTGCTACAAACTCTGCCTACCCTACTGGCGCTCACAGCCCTGCGCGGCCTCCCCGCGTCTTCGCCTTATAGCACCTCCTTTCTCTCCCCCCCGCCCACCCCACTCCCCACACCCTCTACCACATCCCACCTCACTCCCCACACCCTCTACCACATCCCACCTCACTCCCCACACCCTCTACCACATCCCACCTCACTCCCCACACCCTCTACCACATCCCACCTCACTCCCCACACCCTCTACCACATCCCACCTCACTCCCCACACCCTCTACCACATCCCACCTCACTCCCCGCACCCT
Source organism: Gymnothorax reevesii (assembly GCA_029721435.1). Lineage (NCBI taxonomy): Eukaryota > Metazoa > Chordata > Actinopteri > Anguilliformes > Muraenidae > Gymnothorax > Gymnothorax reevesii. The sequence continues at coordinate 109,868,285 of CM056579.1, forward strand.
CTACCACATCCCACCTCACTCCCCACACCCTCTACCACATCCCACCTCACTCCCCACACCCTCTACCACATCCCACCTCACTCCCCACACCCTCTACCACATCCCACCTCACTCCCCGCACCCTCTACCACATCCCACCTCACTCCCCACACCCTCTACCACATCCCACCTCGCAAATTGCTCACTGCATCGCTTCCGCTGAATACCGCTAAGACTACCAGTACTTCTGCCACAGTCCGTTGCAAGGTGCAGGACACGGGGCTGTATTTTATCTGTGCTAAAGACGCTTGGACGTTCTGTCTGGATTTTATTTTCAGCCACAGTTTTGCTAAAAAGTTAGTACTTACGGAGGGCTCTCTTACAAGTGCTCAAATCTGAAAAATCGTAGATTATACGTTTTAATAACATCCTAAAATCCCCTCGTTTTTCTCATTTTAACTGGGAAACTAAACATAATGGGTATACTGTAATCAGCCTGAACATAAATTAATCCTGTGTTTCCGGTCAAGGCAAGAATTTGGAATAGGGTCAGTGGGTTTTTTTTAAGGATCTATTTTAGGCCTTTAGTCACCTAACCAATCAGTTTTTACTTCCAATGTGTCTGTTTTAAAGCGGACTTGTACGACAGCGGAAGTATATTTCGTTTCTTACACTGTGGTTTCCTTTTCAAGGTGCAAATTACTTTTAGAAAAGGATATTTTCCCACAAATCTTAAAAAAAACATATGGTGGTGTAATTCTGATTGTCCAATATAAAGTGTTAATCAGTTTTGAAAACAATAATAATGTAACTAATTCAATGATGATGGAAAATTAAACAATTGAACATTTCGCTAAAGTGAAACATTTCTACGGTAATCAAACTGATAGACCTTTTTGAACATCGCCCAACATTTTCCCAACAACTTATGTAACATTAAATGCGAAACTCTAGAAGCAGATGTGGATCCATCTTTGTCCATATAGCTTGCTCACAGCTTTCACAGATGCATTTCGTTAGGCAGGCGCATTAATTCATGCTAATAAATGCAAAAGAGAACTGTCCTTCACTCAGCCCACTCACGGCTGTCAATTTTTTTTTGCAAAAATACAAACATACTAATTCTTTTGTGTGCTGGGCTTTATTTCCAGCTGCGATTTACTGTTGCTTTTTTTTTTTTTTTTTTTTTTAAACAAATCCTGCTGCAGTCTTCAATTTTACAAAAGCACTGTAGTACTGCCACTGTCAGGGACTGACATACACTTTCACACTCACTGTTTTAGTGCTATTTAAGCCAATTGAATAGGCTGCTTAAGTGGCCGCCATGAGACTCGACACGACTGTGCAAAATTCATAAGGAGCTGAGGGTAAGCCCAACGGTCGATATTTATCACATAGCTGAGTTGGCTGTGTCACCTCAGGAATATGTAACGCTCTGCTCTTAAGTACCTCAGACGAACAGGAGTCATTGCTCGAATTCTTTCCGAGTTCTGTTTTCCCTTACTGTAAGAGGCTTTCACTGTGATGAGTTTTTGAAGCTGTAGTAACTGACGACAAGGTGGAAAAACCTGGAATTTTTTACCTTTCAAGGAAGAGAGAGTGTTTTCAGTGTGAAGAATTCAGTTACAAGGGCCTGGGTTGACCCTTCTGTCTAAAAGCATGAGCCTGTTGGAGGGACGAGGATAAAAGAGTTTTGTCAAACAGACCCTCTTGTTTGGACCGATGCCTGTCCGAAACAAGAATTATTCTACTTTTGTCCTGTGCAAATTGCTCGTGTTGATCTTTGCTCTCTCCTCCTAAAGTTAGGAGGAAGGGTGTTTGGGGAGATGAACATGTTCGGTTGAGTTTGGGTTGGGAATAAATAAAATAAGATCAGGGACAAAATGTGATTTTAGAAAACAATACTGAGTGAGTCGTATAGTTTCTTTCACAGTGGTTCCCGAGCTCGGTCCTGGGGACCCAGTGTGTCCACTACTTTGTGTTCCAACTACAGTTGCAATCCTAGACCTTAAATGAGTTGCTAATTATTCTTAATTTCTTTTGCTCATGATTATATGGATTATTTACTCTCCTGAGCCTCATTGGCAGAGGTAACTATGTATGCCGTCTAGTGCTCTGTATTCAAGGTGTGCCATATTGCAAATGACTTTCAATTGTGTGAAAGGAGGGGGAAATTTTAACTCTTGATGCATTTATTGACTTCTAATTCTTGAAATTGGGGGTATGTGGTCTCCAGTTAACTGACCATTTATTACTTAATTTGCTTCGTCTTTGAATTTTTAATTATGAACCAAACCTCTTTGGTGTTATTTTTGTGTTAAACCTGCATTCTGAAACGTAATTAGTAATTTATTGATTCACCATAGTTTTGAATTCTACCAATTAAAATGATGCCACCATTTCTTGGTTTGCTTTCTTGGGATATCACAAAATATGCATGACATGAATCTTTGGCCTTTAAAACTCATGGAATGCATTGCCATGTCTAAGTGATGTGAGAGTGAAACCTCTCTCTCGTCTGACAAGTAACTGATTCAGAAAAATTTGCAGCTTGTTCATTCTTGGATTTTAATTGTGGTTGGAACAAAAACCAGCTAACACAGTCTATCCCCAGGACCGAATTAGGGAACCACTGATCTATAGTAATGCCTGTGATATTATAACAGTACCAGAGAGAAAGAGGAGTCCTTTACATTCTTAAAACCGTTCACCCTAGACCAGTTTATAATGCAAGTATTCATTTTCCAGGTGTCATCTATCGTGTTCATGGTCCGGGTCCTGGAAGAAGAATGTGCCAAAGCAAGCGCCTTGCGTTCTGGTCATTTAACGATCGATTCTTCGAACGATCCCCAGTGGAACCTTTGGATAGAGCCCAATGCCTGGGGGAAGAATGTAGCCAGCGCACAGGAAGTCCCTCCCTGCCTATAGACTGATACTGCAGTGTGCCTACATCTGTGATGGCCTTTTCTCTGTATCCTGTCAGCTACCCTATTATTTAATTATTCATATTTAATATGCCGAGTATGCACTTTTTTGGGGGGAAATTGTTTTTTTTTGTTTTTTTTGTTTTTTTTCCCCATTTCCTCACATTTTTACTTTATATTGTTTTCAACAGGCTTAATCTTATTTTTACTTTTTATACAGTTTTTTTTTACTTTTATGTTTGTTTGCTTTTTTCAAGAGTGTGAATTGTCCTGCCTGCTCATTTTGGACTGTCTACTGATAGCAGTGCCACCACATTTTAAATGTTAAATATCAAGATATTATATGACATGGGGTACCAATGCCTATCTCGACGTTCTGGCTTTTTCTTGCACCCCTAAACTCTGTGTTTAGCTGTAAACACTGTTTGATTCAGTGTGCTCAACATGTTGTGTGCAAATATGTTAATTGCAATGCTAAGTTACAATGTGGGTATAATCAAAGCATATTTATTATGGAAAAAAGCCACTTTTTTGTTTGTATTCTATGTTACACCATGGTGCTTTGTTCATAAGTTGATTGCAGCTTGGATTCCCTCATTAGTGACCTTGCATGATTTGTTTGTTTTGAGTATCTGATAGTTACTGGAGTGACTGAGAGAAGCAGGACGTGTTAATTCAATGGTGCAAATTGTAATTCATTTATCTTATCCTTTGTGGGGCCTTTGTCGCGTGTGTGTGCTGCAGTTCGTTTTTAAAATGACAGAAAACTTGGAGTGCTGCGTTTCATACAAAAGTTCTCAATAGTCGAAGGTGCAATTAAAGGAGTCATATTATTCCCATATTTCAGTTTATAATTCTTTTTTTTTGTTGCCTATTAACAAACATTTCCATGTTTTTATGATCAAATGGCATCTATTTGCAGCTGTACAGGCTGTGTGCCAGCTCCTCAGGCTCATTCTGCCTGAAACATTCTGTTTTGACTCCTGTCTCTTTAAGGTCACCTCCCTTAAAACACCCACTCTGAGGTGATTGGCCAGCCCAAGTTCACGAAGAAGCGCTCTGTAAAATGAAGGGAACACAGTTAATGGGTGGAGTTGAATGCCTCTTCTCGACATGACGATACACTCTGGCCAAACTCTTCCAGGCCTCTGCTCTACCGACTGTTTGAAGGCGTGCCAAACTCGCCACTTAGTCGAGCATCAAGCAAATGTGTGACATTAGGGCATAAGCATGGACTACAAACAAAGCAGTTCAGGAGCTGTGTTATCTGTTGGTGAGAATTGACTGGCTTTGGTGTGGATTTACGGCTTTGTGATTTTGCAGTCATTTTACATGTAGGAGAAAAAAAAATATGGAACTGTTACTGCATTAAAGGAGGGAGGTAAACCGAAATGGCGTAATAAGAGCCCATTACGAGTTTTTCAGTGAGTTTAAGCCCTGTCCCTTCACAGAGTTCAGACTTGCACACTGAAACTGAAGGAATAAACTGCTAAAGCACTGTGAACAGCACATTTTCATTTTTTTTTTGTGGCCAATGGCAAAAGGTTCTCTTTCTCCTTTCCCCCAACACCCCCCCCCCCCACCCCCCCAACCCAACCCACCCAATGGAAAAAAGGGTATTAGAACGGACTCTCCCCGATGCTATCTAAATCATTGCTGTAAACGTTTCACTTGTTGAGGCAATTTGAGCTGACGGGGAAATTCTGGTGCATTGAAGAGCGCAGGTCTTGCGGTCCACTGAATGCAGCTTTGGGGGTAGGGCAGTTGCATCGTATTGCATCGGATAGCCTCAGGAATAGAAATGTTCATGCAAGGATGTGTGTGTATGCTTTTTTGCCAGCTTTAAAAAAAAAAAAATTTCTGGCCTCCTGTGTCGGCAAATAGTCATCTGTTCCAAAAAAAAGAGTCAGTTGGACGGTATTGGGCTCAGAAGTATTTAATTTAAGCCAGGCGAGGCATGCGTTCTCTTACAAAAAAAAAATGATGTCAGAAGGGATTTTTTTTATTTTGTGTTTTTATTCACCTTGTTTGTCCCTCCCTTTTTTAATTTACGCATGAGCAAAATTATGGAGGTGAAATGGAAAGTGGTGAGGACTCTCTGAGGACCTGTTCTGAACAGTATTTGCCGCTCTTAAGCCATCTTGGTCAATTTTTTTGTTTCCCTCATTCGCTAAAAAAAGTGTCCGTTTGGTCCTCTCATGTTTCCGGGTATCAGTTTTGTTGGTTGTAAATAGCTTACAGTGTACATTGAACTGCTCAATTTAAATTCTTATTTCTTGTATTATACTGAGCTGAAATTCCTGATGTATATTAAAGTGCTGAATAAATATATTTGCTTTACTGCAGGAATAATGAGGTTTTATTCCATTATTGTTGTCACTTCATGTTGGTTTTTTTTTTTTTTCTTGCGCTCACATTAGATAGACATGGATAGACATTTTTTTTTTTGTGATAAATGGAAATTCACCACGAGAGCCGGAGACATCGAGCCAAGAAAATGAAAGCATCTACAGATCTAGGAGGTTATTTTTCAAGAGATCTCGAGTCTGCGAATTGGTGTTTTACAGTGCAGTTATGCTGCAGAAATGAAGGCTCACACATTTGGTTCCGTAATCTTGAGTTTCATTAAATTTGACATTTGAAAAGCCTTATCCCTTGAGCAGAGGACTTGTTTTCATCATTGGTGGCTTGCTGACATTAGGCGGGTCAATGTAGTTGGGTATTAAACATTTCGGAAAAGAGATGCCTTGTATTATATGCCACTCAAACCATAGAATCTAGTGGACTATTTTAATAATGGAAGCAATAAAATCATTTTTTATCCATAAATTTTCAAACTATTGATTTCTTTAGTTAGCAACCTCATAAAAAGTGGGGTCATGTACATCAAGTTGGTTCAGGGTGAACGAAGACCTTTGTTTGGCGTCAGGACCTTGCATAATCCTGTCAGTTTATTCCGCAATGATGACCGATTCGCTGTACATTATCCCATACAGAGTGCGTTTCTCAAAGTGACGCGCAGCAGTCGACTGTGACCTCGGATCAAATTTGGAGTTGATCAGGAAAAGTGTATTTTTGTACTTGAGATTCATGTCTCTTAAGTCTGATATTGAAGAATTTTAGTTTGCTTAATTGGCATTAGTGAGTTTACTGCCTCCATTTCAGGACAACTACGAGGAAATGAAGGAATGGTTTGAAAATGGTGAGAATTCTTTGCTGAGTCATTTCAGCCATGCGCCAACTGTCAATGGAGTGTCCCATTTTTAGAAGGGAAGTTTCCAGAACAAAATTCTTCTGTGGTGTAGAGGGACTAGTGAAATCAGAAAGTAGCTAAAAACCAGATGTCAAAAATAGGCTAGAGAGGAGAAGGGGAAAAAAGTCCCATCTTGATGAAAAGGGAGAGTGAGACTGACTTTATTTTGGCCATATTCATGCAGTGCTGTAAACAAGTAGTTGCCCCTGCCTGATTTTAGATTGTTGCTTATTTTATATTGTTAAATGTTTTGGATCAGCCTGCTCATTTTGATGCAGGACGAAGCCAATTCAAGTAATAAACAGAAAATGCAGCTTTTAAATCATCATTTAATTTATTGAAGGTAAAGAGCCATTCAAAACCTCTACCACTCGGAAAAAAAAAATAGTTGCCCCCCTAAACCCTAGTAGCTGGTTGCGCAGCAACAAATGATGTCGAACATTTGCGATCGCAGGCAGTGAGTTTTTTACATCCCTGTGGAGGAGTGTCAGCCCTCTGTTCTTTCCAGAATTAATGTAATGAAGCCACATTTACAATTGCTGATCCAATGTGTGCTGTAAGGCATTGGCACCTAAGGTAAAGGCCAGACAGTTATGTGGGAAGCCCTTACTTCCATTTGACCACTTAATAAGTAAGTTCAATAATAAGATTGAAGCAGGTGTAATTTCTCTCTGAGCACTTCCAGGGCAGGGTTACCAAAACAGAGGCTTCGCCATATGGTAAATGCTTGTTTCCATATCTCAAAGGGTGCTTGTGAATTATTAATTATCATGTTGCTGAAGATATGGGAGATTAATTTATCATAACAGATGCCCATTCCCCCCACCCCCTTCCCCATGTGGTCTTGGATCAAAAATCTCTGAATGTGATCAGACGTCTGTAAACAAAGTCAGTCAGTGCCTTTTGTAATATGTAAACGAGCACTTATTTCGCTCCAACACACGGCGAAAGATGCAGAGCTCTTCATAATCAGGTGATGCAGTTCGTGTGTTTCACTTCTTTGCAGCGAAGATGAGAGCAATGAGCTCATCCTTTCTTCCACTCACTTTCAGATTCCATTTTACCAGTAGTATGACGTCAGATGTCATGAAGGCCTTCATTAATATCACCCGTTATGGCATAATTGCTCTTAAACTGTTTGCAATCAAGTTTGCATGATTAACAATCAAACAATTTATCAACTGAACGACGACCACATGACACGTAATGATAAAGAAATGCTAATGACAAAGCAATTGTCTATTGGCCATGTTGATATAATTGATGTGGCTCCGCAAGGATGACAATGCAAAAAATCTGAAACTTTGGCTGACTTCGCAGCAATTATTTTCGCCATCACTCAGCTGTGCATCATACCTAACAACGCACTTTAGCTGTCACTATATTCAGACTATAGAATGGATTCTCGTAGCTAATTGCTCAATGAGCCCCGCAAACTAATTTTCATGCAAATCTATGCTGTTTCACTTGCTACAGGAGCGCAGAAATTATGAAGACGTATTGATAGTTTTCGTAGTCATTGCTGTGCGGAAGAAAACCCAGTATAATTTTGTAGTGCAACGTGTAACAAGGCTTTCAAACAATATAAGACACTTGTCAGTTCTACCAATCAGTCTGAGCAAATGTTGCTAATCGGGAGAGGTACTCTGGGAGAGGTGTAGGAAATTAAGCAGTGAGAGGTGAGGTTATTACTGGCCCTGTGTTTCTGTGATGGACCTCCCCTGCCTTTTACGAAGACAGTCTCTCAATAAACTTGTCAATCGATGATATTAGATTGTGGAATACAACTCTTCTTCAGCCATAATGAAACTCAATAAACAACAACAAAAAATTTATCAGTTGATTATCAATTCACAAAGTACTTGCAGAGTTACGCGTGACGGATCGGGCACAGAACGGCAAAGAACTCAATACGTTATGCACACAAAACCACCGTGCAGGGATCGCGAAAGCGAGTTTTTGGCCCGGTGACCTGTCACGTGATGCACTCAATGGATAGACTCGACCGGCATATCCGGGTACTTCGCCAAAAGTCAAGGCCGCACCCCTTTTTGGGGGATTGAAAACCTCAGATCCCATTGACCATAATGTAGTTTTATGTGTTTTGAAGTGTAAAATGAATCAGATTTTTTTTTTTTTTACTTAATTTCCTGCTTACATTCATTTCTGATTATTGATATGTCTAGCGATTATTTTGCTACCTTGCCCGAACCTGAGCGTTCGCGATACCTTGATAAATTAAGTGTTTCCCACGCACATTAACATGGGAAGACAGTGGATCCCATAGCTTTCCCTGCTTATCTTCTCTCCGGAGTGATGAAGCCATAAAGCTCTCCTTTTCGGATTTTTCCCTTTTCCAGGTAGAAGAAGGAACCTGAAGTCTGGACTGGTCATTTTATTCAAGGTGCAACCCGGCACACAACTACTTTTGGGCATTTTACTGCTCAATTTTCGCGCTTATTCTCATTGATTTCAATGCACAAGTGCGATTGTTTTCCCCCAAAAAGGGGGTGCGGTCTTTGCGCTGAGCTCTTGATGAAGTTGACCTGGTCGGGTCTATGCCTCCGTGGCTAATATAGAACTCGCTTATTTCGAGCACACAATGCACTGTCAATTTGAAAGCCTTGTCAGTTTAACTGTGAAAGTACATGGCCCCGGAAACATTATTTATTATTATAGGCAAGGATTTTGGATACCGCAATATTGTGATATAAGTGTTGGCTTTTCAGGTTTTAAAAGCAGCATTATAGTAAAGGGTCACATTTTTCTGCTCTTACAAGTTGTTGTGGCTGTTGCCTGTACCTGCTTGGTCGTTATGTCAACATTACTAATGAGTGGTTATCAAAAATGATAATTGTGTAAATATTTTGTGAAAGCACCAACATTTTATCCCGATTATATCGGCAAAATGTCAATATCGAGTTATTTGGTCAAAAATATTGAGAAATTAGATCTTGTCCATATCACCCAGCCCTACTTTCAATAAGCATTGCCAACCATCAACAATCCCAAACTAGTAAATTTGGAAGTCCTGGGATGCGTTTCCCAAAAGCGTACTTGCTAACTAAGTTAGTAACTTACATTGTTTTTCCACTCACAGTCAATGGGCCCAAGTTGGCATCTGTGATTTTGGGAAACGCACCCCTGGCTGAAAATCTGAGGGGCATGAGCTGAGGATGGACACATCGAGCTAGCTGGGAAGTTCAGTTCTCCTGGATGGTCCAAGATGTCACAAAAAACAAGATATTCTTGGAAGACATGGATCCTCTTCCATCTGATATAAAGCAAACCAAGCATTCCAGAATAAGATGATGATGCCAACAGTCCTCCTCTGCTTCAGGACCCGCTGACACGCGATAACCGTTAAAACCATGAATTCTGCTCTCCACCAGAAAATCCTGAAGGAGAATGACTGGCCATCAGTTTGTGACCTCAAGCTCAAGCGCAATTGGGTTATACAGCAGGACAGTGATGCCAAAGAATCAAAATCAAAGTTTTGGAGTGGCCTAGTCAAAGTCCTAGACTTGAATCAGGTGGAGATGCTGTGGCATGACTTTCAACAGGTAGTTATCCCTCAATGAGGCTGAATTAAAACAATTGTGCAGCGAAGAGTGGGCTAAAATTTCCCTGCGGCAGCAGCTATCGCAAACACTTGATTGCAGTTTTTAGGTTTAAGTAGGCATTTATTTTTTCACGAGTGATATACTGAATGTTTTGAATGAATTGATCATTTAAAAGCTGCATTTCGTGTTTGCTCATGTCTTTGCCTTAAAATTAGATGATCTGAAACATTTGAATATGACAAATGAGCAAAAATAGGAGAAATCGGGAAGGGCCAAATGCAGTCAATGGGTTTGCAGAAGTAGAAAACACTGCTGAGTGTTGATTGATTAAAGTAAAACTGGCAAGATTTGCTCCAATTCACAGAGTCAAGATTCTGAACCTTGCAATCGCATGAGCTTTGAGTCTGGGGAGGCTGGGAAGAGGGCAGATAACTCCAAGATTTGGTATTTGGGCTGCAGTATCCATTTAAACATCGCTGTTCGTGTTACACATTGCAAGTGTTACACACAAGTGTTACACACTTTTTAAACAAAGTGGACAGTGTTATTGTCTGCAGCAGATTGTGCATCTTGTAAGTTGAAATGCGAGTGGGTCAGCTTTATGACCCATCTCATTCCACAGCTCCTGGGTGGGGGGGTTTCTGTTCTCCAATTACCCCTGAAAGAGCTCATCCCCTTACCTATGTTCCGTCAGCTGCATGATCGTTCTAGGCCCAGGCCAATTTTATCAAGCTCCTAAATTTTCAAGAAAAGGTCAAGATTCTACGTCTTGCAGAAAGGAGAAAGGTTCGCTTTACAAAAGAAAGAGGTTCCACATTTTTCTGTAATTTAGTGCTGGACTGTCACAGGGCCGCCGGCAGTTTGACTAGGTGAAAAGATGTCTTCAGGAGCTAATGGATGCTCTATCCATGTACCCTGAGGGTGATGGTGGAAGGTAAAACAAAGCTGTTCTTTTGTCCAAAGGAAGCTGCCGCATTTGACGAAGAACTGGATCCTGAATTTGCTTCCATGAAGGCTGAAGTTTGGCAGATGGGAAGGTGACAAGTTAACCCGGGTATTCCTCCTTCGAATACTGATGAGCGCTGGTTTTTTTTTTTCCCCCTTAAGGATTTTGACTTTTTTGTGAACTCTCTTACAAACAGCTCAGTTCATTCATCTCTTCTCCCTTTTCATCGCTGACTAATTTACTTTGATTGACAAGTCTATTTACGCCAGTGTTTTGAGGGACAGAGAGCCTGAAAGTGGAGTTTTGATTGTCGTATAATGGTGACGTAAAGTGCCGTTACACCCAATACTAGATTCAGAACCATTTTGTTCTCTTTTACCCATTCTATTTTTACCTCCATCAAGAGGTTTTGTGATCACACTGTGTGCGTGTGCGTGTGCGTGTGCGTGTGTGCAGCAGATTTGCTAAAAACTATTCAATGGATTACCACAAAATTTTATGGGAAGTTGGAGTGTATTAAGAGGAAGTAGTAATGAAAATAGCAATAACAGCCTATTATTGTCCCCCACCTTGAAGTGGATGGAGAAATATGACGGGAAAATAGGAATGAGTGTTGTCCTTTAATGTGTCTATCAGTCTATCATTTTTTTTCTCTGGGCCCAGAGCTCCTAAACGGTTCAAATTTAATTCATGGATATACCTTATCGTGTCGTTGTGCATTTTCATACTTCCATCCGTCCTGCTGTCAGTCTGTCTGTCTGTCCCTCCATTCCGTTTCTTTTCCAGGCTGGATATCGGCCATCCCATTCTTTTCTGGACCACTGCTCCTAAATCGTTCAATATTTCTCAAAGAAATCACACATATGGATATGTTTTATTCTATCGGTGTTGTGTGCATTTTCATACCCCCATCTGTCCTCCTGTCTGTCTGTCCAGCCCTCTATCACGCTTAGTTTCCGGGCCAGATATCAGCCGTCCTGTCAATAGTTCATGCTTTTTGATACCAGTGAAGCTATCATCATATCTTTATTATTTGTGATGACAAAATATCTAATTCAGCACAGGCAGGTTTGTTTACATCTCTTCATTCTTTATGGTCTTTTCCTGGAATTATGAAGGCTTGAGTCCATCTGGCCAGGGGTGTGGTAGACATGGGGACTCAGGTGGGTTTTTGAGGTCAGTTCATTCCAGGATTAAGCAGGGTCTCTTATTCTTGTGTTTAATTTTATACTGCCTTACAAAGGCTAAGTGCAGTAACTACAAAATCATTTAAACAGTAAAAAATGGCTTCAGAGTTTGTTTGCAGTCCCAACAAACTAATAGTTAGCATATTTATGATAGATGATGGTTTACTGACTTGCTGTGGTATATAATTTCTATCCAAATCAATCCTAACCCCCAAATACTTCCAGGCCCAAAACTGCTTAACTCACATTTTTACCCAATGCGTAATTACTGCACTTAGGGCAGTACACATGTCCCTGGCTATGCGTCATCCACTATACCAAGTATAACAAAAAGGTATTACATGTTAATTTTTGACTGTCGCTTACACTTTTGGGTGATAAAGCAGGGATAGCTAGAAAAGCCCCAACTGTGTTTCCATGTGCATACAGACTGGATTATTCATTGCCTAGGAATGATTTAGCCTCTATTTTTGATCATTTACCACGCATGATGGCATCACTGCCTTTTAGATACAGTATCGTCCTGGAGCATCAGGGGTTCTTAGGATCTAACTGAGCTCAGAAACATCTTGTCTCTCCATCAAAAAGAGACAGCCCCTATCTGCTTGTTACAAGACACACATTTAAGTCAACGTGGGCGTGATGAACTTGAAACTGCACAGTTAGGACAAGGGTACTCTGTTGCATATTCCCCTTGAAGCCAGAGAGTAGCTATTCTTATTAACAGGCAATTACCTTTCATAGTTGAATCATCACTGCCAGACCCAGGGACTCGTTATGTAATGATGCATGGTTTTTTATATGGCGAGAAGAGAACAGTTCTTTATTACAGGCAACAATGCTCAGAATCAGTATGTAAAAGCTCCCAGGCTCTTTATGCAATAATGAAAGAACAAGGTTGGGTGAAGATTTGGCATGTATTGAATACGACATCGGAAGATTTCGCCTTTTATTCAGAACCGCATAAGTGGTATTCGAGATACGATTTTCTACTTCTACTTAATCTTGGAGATTAAAAACGCAAATATTGGGTCCATCCACATCTCCTATCACTCTCTGATCTCTATAGAATTCATTATTTGTGACCTACATGGAATAACCTTTTGATGACAGTGTAACAGACCTATATTTGGCAATCAAGATTCTGTCAATTACCAGCGTGCAATCATCCCGACTCCTCGTGCAGTTACGCTTTGAAATACGACTTGGAAATCGCCTGTATGCATGTTTGTGAATGTGTGACAAATCTGCCGACAGAGGCGCGCCACAACTACTGCTGTTTGGTGAACGCGGCACGTGCACACGCAAGAGAACCAGTTAGCTTGGAAACCAGTTGGGGCGCAACACCGGACAAGATTCGACGGCAGAGGTAAGCCCCAGCCTGGTGATCCACACTCGTACACTTCTGTTAGTCAGCCGGTGGCTGTAGTTACATTAGTTTCGGCCACTATGTTAAATGAACAGCAATGGTTGAATTATGCCTCTGTCATCAGTTCGATCGACTGAATGGAGAGCTGAACGCCATCGCTGGCCATCCCCTCCTGTTCGGACTCATCCATGGGTTGCAGGACTGACAATTAGGGATAGAACGAGTAAATGATATTAGAAAGAACCTTCCCTGTGCCGAGCAAAACATTCTCAGGGGGTGCAGAGGGGTCAGAGGTCAAAGGTTTAGGCTGAACTGCCCAGAGAACAGGAGCGGTGTACGAAATAAAGGGAAAAGGCACAATGGCCAGACTACTCCAGCAGAACCAGTGCAGATTTTTGTGTGTTTTCTTTTGTTTTCTTCACAATGGCTGGGCTTTTGTGGCCTGCATACACAATGGAAGCATGCGCTGTCAGCAGCTAAATTGGCCCTTAGTATCTCTGCCTGCTTGTAAAGGTTATGAGGTTACATTACCCCATAACCTGAGATGGTGTCCATTCTTTTGTTCGCTCTGCCTCGATGCCTTTACAGGGTCGGCACAAAGACGTGGTAACGGTACAAGTGCAGCAACTGTTTAAATGTCCGTGGCCTCCTGAAAGTACTGGCACCTCTTAATTCTGCAGTGTGAAGAGGAGCTAAGAGACAAATGCGTCAGCTGCTGAGGGTTTATACAGTGGGAGAGGAAAAAAATAAACTGCTGTGGTGAGATCACACATGGTGAAGACTGTCCTACTTTGTGAGCTTTATAAAGACTGAACATATTAGTCACTGCGGCCCACTGTACTTCTGAGCCTAAACAGACTCTCCTGTACCAACGCTTCACCTCACTCAGTCCTGGTCTAATGCACTGGCACTTCGCTAGCCTAAACCCTGAACAATAAAATGACTATTTTTTACATTCAGTGATTCTGAATATGAGAGACCAGTCTAAGGAAATGCCAGATAAAATATGCGACCCATCTGGTTCAATGTTTTCCTGATCTTGAAAAGTTCCATTTCTTAGTGCGATGAAGCCGCGTCTTGTGAAAAGCCTGTAGCGCCCTCTGCTGTCATTGTGAGGACACAAACGTTCCGCAAAATTATTTTCATTGTGAGACGAGACTAATGCTGTCATAAACTGGAGCAGTGGTTTTCAAGCTGGGGTGGTGTATGAATATGATTCATGTCATGACGTAAGTGATATGATGCTAGAAAGGCTGTTTGCTGATCTAAATCTTTTGTTTACTTCAACAATCACCCAAATAGTAATCACCCAAATTCTGACATCACTCTCGACTTCCACACAATCCGTCTTTCTGATGGGATAGGTAAGTTATGGCCTGCTTAGTAACTCAGTTATTTTAATTAGTCTGACGTTTAGGATCAGCCAGGATTCCTGGTCTTCAAGGTAGACTCAGCCTGTTGGGATGCCAAGTGCTGGATCAGGGCTGGTATAGATAGACCGTGTGCATCTCTTGTTATCAACCCCATGCCAGTGCTGACTGCCGCATGCCGGAATTATACCTAGGATATTATTGAGAAATTGTATGGTTTCAATTGTCCTGTAGCTGAGTCTTATTTCTCATTATGGAGACCCCGGCTAGTGAAGTGGTTGTCCATCTATCCACCCGTTTAAGTACATGTGAAAGGTCTTCCTCTAACTTGTGAGCAATAAATGCAAGAAGAGGCTACTGATGACCTTTACTCGAACCGATGAGCTTTTCACCTCATGCTCGTAACTAAAATTTGTGCATGTACGGGATTGGTAACCAAACCTATGGAAGATGGCGACACGGAAACTTAAAAAAAAAAAAAACAGAGCCCATCGGTGCCAATCGACCAAAGTAATGAATGGATGAACATTACGTACATAAGACCTTCTAATAGACACTCAAGGCTCTTTACAGTCATATAAGGGAAACTCATCTCTCCACCTCCAATGTGCAGCACCCACCAGGATGACACGACGGCAGCCATTGTGCACCAGAATGCTCACCACACCCCAGGAATATGATGAGAGGGAAGTGTGCCCCTTGTTCTTATTTGCATCTGTCCAAAACAACAGCAGTGATGGCGGCAGTGAGTGATATTAATAGCACGGTTTCATAATAATTCAAAACAGAATTAGTATTGTGATCGAGAGACAGCCATGACCCTCATTTAAGGTAGACTATCTTATTCCTTTATCCAGTTTTAAACAAAAAAATTCAGAAGTCCTTACCGTAAGCTGCTCCTGATCCTACTAAATAAATAATCTTTTTGCTTCTGCCCCCATCACACTTATTCAAAATCAGCAGGAATCAAGCAGAACCAGCCGGAATGAAGACTTTGCGGAACATTTGGGTGGGAATTTCAAATTGACCAAAATTCTTACAGCTTTGAAGAACGCCATTTGAATACTTGAATGCGCTTCGAACCCGCCTCAAATGATTCTTGCACATTCTAGTAGTATTGGCTCTCGAATGCAGTTTGACTGTAGTTGGAATGCAGTAGGAATATTTAGAATGGTGTTAAGATGCAGTCAGAATATTTAGAATGCACTTTGAATGCCGTACGAATGCGGCTCAATTGCTGCCTGAACTCCACCCGAAGTCCGGTTGGATGGTGCCTCGAATGCTGAACGAATTCACCTCGAGTGTAGTCAGAATGCACCCGGAATGCCCCCCGAATATGGTTGGAATGTCCAAGAATTCAAACAGAATGCAGCTTGAATACTCAGAATGTACTTAGAATGTAACACGAGTGTCTCATATGCGTTGATTGAGTAATTGCTGACTACAGCAGGGGGACGTAAATATGCCACTAAAACTGATGCCAAATGCGTGAGAGTTAACAGGTATGCGTTACTAATGAAAACCGGCCACACCTGATATTGTTGAGAGTTTTCAGAGTTTCTGAAATAGTAATTTAAATGAACGATTGAAAAGAGGTCATGACCAATCATTATTTTTAAGGGATTATTTTTAAGGTGAATTGTTTTAATATCGAAATAGATTCCGGTACCAATCGAGATGCATTCGAGGTGCATTCTGGCTCATTCGAGGTGCATTCTGGCAGGATTTGATGTGGCTTGCCGTTTCGATTCTCCCTCGAATGCAATCAGAATGTTTCGAATGCTGTTGGAATGTTATAAGAATATTTATAATGCAGTCAGAGCGCAGTTAGAACACACTTCGAATGCTGTTCAACATTTCTCCACTTTGAATGCACCTGGAAAGTTTTGAGCATGAGCAAAACATTTGGGCCGGCCACAAGAACGGGCCGGAATATTTGGAATGCACTCAGAATGCAGTCAGAATTTTTAGAACGCACTTTGATTATCCAGAAATATACAATATATACGTCCAAGCAACTCACTGATGCACAAGAGAGGCATGACATTTACAATAAGTTTCAGTCGGGGTTCAGAAAGGGGCACTCCGCTGAAACTGGTCTCCAATGGGTTGCAAATGATATTTTAATGTCCTCAGACAGGGGTGATTGTAGTGTGCTGGTGGTACTTGACCTCATTTCTGCGATCGACATCGTTGATCACTCTATATTGATAATGAGGCTACGAGACTGGGTGGGCATAATAAGAATAACACTTGATTGGTTTTTCTCCTGTCTTAGTGGGAGAAGTTTAACTGTTTCTTTGGGAGACATTTTGTCTGATTCTGGTCCACTGCTATGCGGTGTTCCACATGGCTCTGTCCTGGGGCCCTTATTGTTTGCACTTTATTTGCTACCATTGAGTCAGATCATTAGTAGTTTTAATATCTCTTACCATTTGTATGCTGATGATATTCAGCACCACATTTCTTGTAAACCAAGTGAGGTCCATCAGTTAACTGGGCTTCTTGACTGCATGAGTGCTATTAGGGCCTGGGTGGTCAAAAACTTTCTCCAGCTTAACGCTGAAAAGACGGAGGTTTTGATTATTGCCCATGATAACATAACTCCTGTTATTTTAAATCCAAGGCCTTGGATTTCTGTCCTCTGCTGTCCGCTCCAACCTTTGTAACCTCGAGGTTATCTTTGATAGCTCCATGTTTTTGGATACCCGTGCTAGGCAACTGTCCAGATCTTGCTTTTTCCATTTGAGAAATATCAGTAAGCTTAGATCCGTAGTCTCTAACACGAGCTGGAGATGCTAATCCATGCCCTTATCACTTCATGCTTAGATTACTGTAATGCACTGTTCTCCCTCTTTAATAAATCCACTCTAGGCCGTCAGAAGGCAATCCAAAATGCAGCTGCTGGTCTGCTCACGAAGTCTAATAAACATTCTCATATCACCCCTCTGCTCACGTCCCTCCCCTGGCTCCCAGCTGCCTTTAGGTTTAAGTTCAGAACTCTCACCTTCACACATAGACCACTGCACGGTCAGGCCCCCGCATATCTGACAGATCTGATTCATTTACCCTCTTCGTCCCGCTCCCTCCGATCCAACAGTCGTAAACTTCCCCGCACTCACCTCAAAACACGTGGTGATCGAGCTTTTGTGGTCGTAGCACCGACCTCATGGAACGCACTGCCCATGCCCATTAGGTTTGCTGACTCTGTGGAATCTTTTAAATATCAACTAACAACTTACTTATTCAAACAGGAATTTGATTGGATGCTGTCTTTTATTGATACAACTGCTGTTTTCCTAGCTTATTGTGTATGTATTTTGTTATTTATATAATGCAACATTTTACTTTTAAGTCTGTAAAGCACTTTGTGACACTTGTGTGTGAAAAGTGCTATATAAATAAAGTTTACTTACTTACTTGCAAAGAATTTTAATTCCAACGGCATTCCGGTGATTTTTTTTTTTGTTACTCTGTGCATTTTAGTTGCTGCTTAGATTTTAGATCTTAGATTTAGTTGATTTAAGGTCTAAATGTTTGACTTAGGTAGTTTATACATTCTAGATTTAAGTTTAGGTCTTAATTGTTTGTGATCAGATTTCAGCGGCCCACGTAAAAGAGCATAAGTTGAAGTCTACGGTTTATATTTTAATCGAATACACACCACTTTTATTGTTCCTGGTCGTCGGTCTGATTGTGTTGCATTGCTCTGTAGTCTTGTTTTTTGTCATGTTGCTGTTGCATTGTCCTGTTTCTTTGTCTGAACATGCAACCTGCCTTCTTCACCAGGTCACAATCGCAAAAGAGGTTTAATCTCAGCCGTCTATCTGGTTAAATAAAGGTTAGAATAATTACCATCGCGAAGACTGTCCATGTCCAGGGATTGAGATGTTTGTTCTGGGAAAATGGACATTCACTGAAACTGGCACATTCATAAAACAAGTTTGTGCCTGTATGCCTCTGTGACATCTACAGCACAATTGGCCAGGTCTGTTTCATCCAGTTGGCTTTATGCAAACTCTAATTAAGCAAAGGCAATTTTACTTATTGAGAACTCAACAATAACTCTAGTTGTTGACTTGGGAGTGTGATGTTAGGATTGGAAAGCAAACCCACCAAACTGAACATCTAGGAACATGATTTGGCCGTTTAGGCCAGTGTTATTACAAGCACTGTCTTGACCAGCCTGAATTCTTTTTATGAAACTCTTCCACAAGATGGCGATTGAGTGCTTTGAATCTCCTATGTGCAAGGCGTAAGTAAGCGTTGAACCCCTACTACCATCCAGTGCCAAGCATGGACACTCGCAGCTGTTGCTGCCAAACTTACAGTCCCCAGAAAAATCACGCCCTGCTTCAGTTATTGCATTTTTTCCACATCAAATTGTTTTACATCTTTTGAAATAATGTATTAGACCAAGGGGAACAGGATGAACATGGCACAATAGCATCAAATGTGTGCATTTTTCCTTTGTGAACAACGAAAGTTAGAGCAAAAAAAAAAAAAAAAAATATATACTATATATATATATATATATATATATATATATATAGCCAAAGTTTCACAGCTTTCCCTGATTCAAACATTGCCTGACCCAAACACTGCTTGATTGTAAAATATGTTTACTGGTGCCGTCTCGCATGATTTCATTTACAAGTGAGCAGATTAAGAATGTGGAGCTGATTTCAAGCGGGTCATTTGGAATTTGTTCCTGTTGACTCTCAGTATGAGAAAGCGCCCAAAGAGCAGTCAGTGCCAGTGAAACATACCATCCTTAGGCAAAAAAAAAAAATCTAAACAAACATCACAAAGGGCAAAAACATTACCTGAGGCCAAATCAACTTTTTGATCCATTCTTATGAAGTAAGAATGCATATAGGTGAGTTCAAGAATACCAAAAGGCCAGGCAAACCACAGACAACATGGTTTTTTTTTTTTTGCGGGGGGGGGGCAGTCAGAGGAACAAGTCTTTTTCTCTGGTTAAGAAGACCCAATAGTTAGTTCAAAAGTTCTCAATAGTTTGCCAGATCAAGAACACACAAGGAGCTGGATGTGTCCAGTACTTCCCCAGAAAAAATAGTCAGGGATTACCACCAGATGTAAACCATGGCTAAGCTTCGAAAGCAGAGTTTTCCAAAAAAAAAAACTCCATAAAATTCTTCAGGGACATCCTATGAACAGATAAGACGAAGACCAACTTATGCCAGAGTGATGGAGAAGGGAAGAGTCTGGCGAAGGGAAGGAACCGCTCATGATCCAAAGCGTACCTCCTCATGCGTGACGTGTGGGCATGTGTGGGCATACCGTGCCGTGAAAAATTACTTGCCCCCCCGCCTGATTTCATTTTCATATTTCTTAAACTTAAATGTTTCAGATCATCAAACAAATTTTAATATTAGACAAAGATAACCCAAGTAAATACAAAATGCAGATTTTAAATGATGATTTCATTTGTTTAGGGAAAACAGCTATCCAAACCTACCTGGCCCTATGTGAAAAAGTAATTGACCCCAAAACCTAAACCCACCCTCGGCGACAACAACTGCAATCGAGCCTTTGCAATAACTGGCAATGACTCTTTCACATCGCTGTGGAGGAATTTTGGCCCACTCTTCTTTGCAGAATTATTTTAATTTAGCCACATTGGAGGTTTTTTGAGCATGAACGGCCTGTTTAAGGTCATGCCACAGCATCTCAATTAGATTTAAGTCCAGACTTTGACTAGGCCACTCCAAAACCTTCATTTTGTTTTTTATTAAGCCATTCAGAGGTGGACCTGCTGGTGTGTTTCGGATCATTGTCCTGCTGCATAAACAAAGTGCGCTCGAGCTTGAGGTTGGATATTCTCCTTCAGGATTTTCTGGTAGAGAACAGAATTCATGGTTCCATCAATTACGGCAAGTCCTCCAGGTCCGACTATCACACTACCACCATCATGTTAAACTGTTGGTATGATGTTCTTTTTATGAAATGCTGTGGTAGTTTTGCACCGGATGTATCGGGACGCATACTTTCCAAAAAGTTCATCTTTTGTCTCCTCAGTCTACAGAATATTTTCCCAAAAGTCTTGGGGATCATCAAGATGTTTTTTGGCAAATGTGAGATGAGCTTTTGTGTTCTTTTTGGTCAGCCTCGGTTATTGCCATGGAACTCTCCCTTGAATGCCATTTTTGCCCAGTCTCTTTCTTATTAATGAATTGTGAACACTGACTTTAAATGAGGCAAGTTAGGCCTGCAGTTCTTTAGATGTTGTTCTGGATTCTTTTGTGGCCTCCTGGATGAGTCGTCGATGCGCTCCTGGAGTAATTTTGGTAGGTCAGCCACTCCTGGTAGGCCAGCCACTCACCACTGTTCCAAGTTTTCTCCATTTGTGGATAGTGGCTCTCACTGTGGTTTGCTGGAGTTCAAACCCTTAGAAATGTCTTTGTAACCCTTTCCAGACTGATGGATTTCAATGACTTTGTTTCTCATCTGTTCTTGAATTTCTCTAGATTGCGGCATTATGTGTTGCTTTTTGAGATCCTTTAGCCTACTTCACTTTGTCAGACAGGTTCTATTTAGGTGATTTCTTGATTCAGCAGTTCTGGCAGTAATCAGTCCTTAGTGTGGCTAGTGAGATTGAACTCAAAAAATGTGGTTAATCACAGTTAATTCGTGATTTAACAAGGGGGGGGGAATTACTTTTTCATATTGGGCCGGGTAGGTTTGGATAGCTTTTTTCCATCAATAAATGAAATCATCATTTAAAAACTGCATTTTGTATTTACTCGGGTTATCTTCGTCAAACATTAACGTCTGTTTGATGATCTGAAACTTTTCAGTCGGAAAAATAAAAAAAAGATTTTTTTTTTATTAAAAAAAGAAGAAAAAATATACAAATACTTTTTCACGGCACTGTATATGGCTGCCAATGACATTGGTTTCCGCTTATTGATAGAATATGTCAGTTTGGGCAAAAACAGCAAGATGAATTCTGAATTGTATTGGGCTGTATTTTCAGCTCAGAATCAGCAAAATACTTCCAAATTGATTGAATGGTGCTTCACAATGCAGATGGACAATGGACTAATGCAGACCAAGAACACAAACCGAACACCTTTTTACTGTCACACCAATGACATTTAAATCAGAGGGTTCTGTAACCTGTAATGCTGAAGGTTAACTGGCATTGGTGTTAGGATGGCACAGCACACAGTGAACAAGGTGGAAGGGGTTTCTATCAGGAAGCAAACAAAATGTGACAAAAACAGATCAGGCCAAACATTTGATATCTGCTCTACAAAAAGAGTGAAATGAATTATTAGGCCATACCACTAAGCAAATGAAAAATCATAACTAGGCTTATGCCGTCGGAGGTGATGGCTTAGGGTATATCCCCAAACGCCCCCAATCCTCCAATTCCCCAATCCTTGAATAGACCCAATATAATATAAAGCCCCTCAGGTCATGACCTTTCATTTGAAGTTAATTTCAGGTCAATCGGTCAAATGGTTCTGAAGATATGGCCAAAATGGAAATTTTCCATCACAAAGCGCCACCTGTTGCCAAAATATTGAACCATACAGGTCTGATGTCATCATGTGATATGTTGTGAGGTCATGACCTTGCAGTTGCACATAGTTTCATGTCAATTGGAGAAATAGTTCCAAAGATATAGCAAAAATGGTGAATTTTATGTGACAAAGCTCCACCTTGTGTCAATATTTTGAACCAAACAGGTATAATGTCATCGTGGGACACATCCTCAGGTCATGACCTTTCATTTGCACTTGATTTGAGGTCAATTGGACAAATATTTCCAGAGATATGATAAAAACAGTGATTTTTTCAGTTTTTGGCCCCTGGTGGCCAATCTAGACATCGTAAATTGTCCAAAATCGAATCAGTTCTTCCTCTTTATGATACTTACTTATGTGCAAAATTTGGAATTTGTAATAGAAATATTACTGAAGTTATCGCGTTAACATGTAGTGCTGCGGCGGCAGCCGGACCAAAAACATATTATCCCCCGGAACGCCATTCGGCATTCGGGGATATAATTACAGCTCTTCTGAATCAAATAATCAACCATGGGATGAAGAAGAAATCTAAAAAACTCCACTAACAGTGTTCGATGGGTCACACAGGTCCTCACACTGCAGCTCCGCAGTCCAGCACGTGCAGACCTTATTCTACCTGCACATGGGAGAAGTTCTCAGAGGGCTTTCTGCCAGAAAATGTGTAAACGAGGAATAAAAAATGCCCAACACAGCTGGGCAGTTAAAACGAGAGCAAGACAAAGAAAGATTTGCTTCCACTGGACACAGTGCTGAAGTCTGTGGGTGAGGACAATTCATTCATAACTCATACTCCCTAAACACAACATGGAAGGGAAAAAATAATAATCCTTATCATTATTTAAAAGGCTCAACCCCTTTACCAGAAAGAAAATCCTTCCATTTTATATTTCTGCAACCAATGGACATAAAAACCAGGATTTAAACAAAAATAATTACTCGTCTTGTGTCCTGAGGGAAAAAGACCCTGATCCCCTGCATAGAAGCCCAGTATCTTGTACATCTGCCGTCTGATCGTGTTCCAAATAGACTTTTTTCTGTTGTTCTACGATGGTACCCCATCTGGCAGTCTAGGTGGTCTTGGTCGCTTTTTTCACACTTTATCGATGTACTCTAGAGAGTCCATTCTTTCGATAAACTGTTTCCAAATAAGATGGGATTAGTTTCCCAAACAGCGTTTAAGTTTCAATATAAGATGTGTACAATTACACGCAGACCCGTTCAATCAAGATTTGAACACTCTGCTGCCAGGAATCATCTACAGCTATCGACAGCAACCCTTCTTTCCACTGCGCCCATAAGGCATGTGAGAGAATGTAATGGCATTTGTATGTTTATCTGTGGAAAAAACACGGTAGCCCTCACGATAATGTGGTTTATACCAGGGTGGCGCGGCAGTGGGTTGTACCAGTGTCCCATAGCAAGACGGTTGCGAGTTCAAATCCCACCTGGAGCATTTCTGTGAGAAGTTTACGTGTTTTCCTTGCGTTCACATGGGTTTCCTCCAGGTGCTCCGGTTTCCTCCCACAGTCCAAAGATCTGCGTGTCAGCCTAATTGCATTCTCTAAAATGCCCGTAGGTATGAGTGTGTGAGTGTGTAGGGCGCTCACCCAGTGATAAATTAGCGAGCGATCCAGACGAGGGTATGTCCCTGCCGTTTGCCCATAGTCTGTGGAGATGTGCTTCAGCTCCCTAATGATCCGAGTGAGGTAGAAGCAGCTTGGAAGATGGATGGATGGTTTTTAATCAATGAAGAGTGAGCTGCATGAAATTCAAAGCAAATGGGCAGTAAAAAAATTACAATGCTGGGGAGTGATCCTTTCAATATTGCTAAATATGTCATTTGGGCTTTGCAGGACAACTAATGAGTAGGTAAGACTTTACAATAAGGCAGTGACGTGCCATCGGAGGTCAGTTAGGGGAGGCAGAATCTTACTGTTAAATAAACGAGAACTCTATTACTTTGCTTGATTAGTAATCTGAGGATTGATTAACTAATTTACAAGACTAAATGGTAGAATGGCGTGCCAGTTCCATCCACGACATTATTGCTCAGTGCATCGAACTTAATAGATCACGAGACGGCAAGTTTGTTCATATTTGCTTTGAGGAAACTAACGCAATGCCATTAACAAACCTTAAAACCTTAGGCGACGTTCAATGTGTGGTCAATATGTTTACGATATTATTTCCCCCCTTAAATACATACTTTTTAATGTCATTTTTTTTTTAAATAGAGAGTTCATTTCCAGTCTTCTTTCATAATCCGATATACGAAAGATCAAAACAATACACGGAATTACCTACAGAGTTGAGATTTTTTTCCTAATTAAGTATTAAGATTTACTTCCTTGCAATCTCGAATCAAAGCATAAAGCTAAATTAATCTTTTTGTCTCCATCACCTCTTAATCATTACAGGCTTAACTTACCAGAAAAAAGGTGATTGATTGACAATCAGGCATAGTACGTGGAAACAGGTTGACAAAATCTAGCGATAAAAAAAGAGAATTCACTGCCTACCGTGACCGCACATCCCTGCAATAAGGGAACAGTAATTAACACTGTAACAGCAGATTAAAATTTAACTAATGCATCTGGTAATCATTGACAAATTATGTTCACATCAAATAAGGTATTAATTTGTAAATAATTACATTATTAAGTGCTTTAACAGTTTGAAGTTCTATCTAAGGAATTCTTAAGGGATGTTTTCAACTTCATAATAAGGGAAACAAAGAAATCAATAAATGGTCAATTATGGTTGCATAGTGCTTATTCAGCTCTCTAATGCATTAGATAACAGCTAATTAACTGATACTGAATGAACTAATGTTAATAAATGTACCCTTATTGTAAAGTGTTACCAATGAATAGATTGTGAACAGTTTGATGATGGAGAGGGAATATCACTGCTTTTGTGATTGTGCAATAAATAAGGCTGTTGACAGCACAACTAAGTTTGCGTTGTTATGGTAGCTTGTATTATCATATATTTTACTTTATTTGTTTGCCATGGCCTCCCCACCACTCAAATGAAACTTGTGTCACTGGACTGTGGTGCCTGTCTGGCACGAACAACCATGCTACAGTCAAAGTAAGAGAGATTGCATTTTTCCCCGGTCTGATGTTTAATAGATATGTTTAATTAAGCTCCACACCAGCGTATCGTTAGCCTAATAGCAAAGTTGCCTGAGTCATATTTGAGCGTTTTCGGAAAAAAAGAAAAAACACAATTTTTAGCAAGCGCATTGTTTTTTTTGTTTTTTTTTGATATTACAACAGTAAGCCAAAAAAATTACTTAGGCAATTATGCTATGAAGCTAATGATATGTACAATCTTTGGCATCGTCTCTGCAGTCACCTGATTGGCTTTTGGATAACCGCATGAATAAATGCGTGTTTAGGTGTTCCTGGTAAAACTGGCTGAATATCTATCACTGCAGCATTGTGTTTTATGTGCATTAGGTGGGAAAAGGAGTCATCTTTTGTCCGGAACTAAGAGGCCTATACTTTTTAAGATGAATTAACATGAAGACAGACGCAGGTGTCCCCCCTCATGCCCCGATACCAGCTGATGGAGAGTGCCATGATAGAGAATTTAAGGTGGTGATTTGCCGTGCTCCAAAATTCTGCCAAGGATGGGTGGATAAACTTCTGAGGAATGTAGGGTTGCTACGCACCGGTGGATGGTTGCTAGGCATCAGTGCAGGATTGGCAGTGGACGCGCTCCAGCGGAATGGTAAATATTTAGCCCTGGGATTCCACAGTGCAAGGTGAGTTTTTTGTTGATTTGAAGGACACATGCAAATATGCACTGGGCTGAAGATGGCTTTGCGCAGAAGTGTGCTGTCAGTTTTTGAACCTGTCTAGATACATTTTCAGTGTATTTGCATCTGTCGTTCTTATTTTACATCTATTGCTGTTAATTTTAGCAGTTCCATGTATTAGTCTAGCCATTCCCTGCATCTGTCACTTGCCACAGGTGTTCTGCTTTCTTTCCCGGACTCGCACCCTCCCTTTTGCGTTGTTAATTTGTTTGCCTCTTCCTCGTTTAAAGCCACACCTTCCTGCAGGCTTCCTGAGCTCATCTCCCCTGCAGCCCATGTAATGTCATTTATCCCTCCCTTTATATTGCCCCATTTCACTTCAGTTCTTTGTGAGTTTGTCCGCCAGTGTGGTTGTATTTGATTCGGTCGGGCTAAGGTTCTCCTGCGCATGCGCATTGCTGTTCCCAATCAAACACGTGGAACACAACACTGGTTCAGGGTGGTGGTGTGGCTAATTTAGTGTGCTTCACATGTGATTGTGAATTTGATTTTCGCTAGACTTCATGTAGTGAGAAATGCATCTTACTGCACAAGGAAAAGGAAGTTAAGAGCACAAAAAGATGGCTTTGCAGCGAAAACCACCATTAGTCACAGAAAACACAGATACCGTACTGCCTTTCACGTAATAATTGTTAGTTATCTTTTTAAACTTACTGTGAATAACTGTCGGTGCCACCTTAGCTGCCATGTTGTGACGTCACATTCATGGTTGTTCCTAGTGAATCGGGGAGTTTGTTCTCGACACGAGAAGGCGACCCGAGTGCACTGTTCTCAGCATTTGAAATGCAAACTCTGTTATGATTCTGCCACACCTGCCTCGATCTTGCCATGTTTTGATATTGGCTTTATTGTTTTCCTGACACTTTGCTATGCCTGACTATTCTTTGCATAATGTATTGTGATTTGGTTACTTTGATTTGTCATGTTTTGTCTTAGTTTACTTTTCCATGTTTTACATTTTGCCATATCTGATTCCGGTTCATGTCTTCCATTTTGCTTTGCACTTTGTCTCCCC
This sequence comes from Gymnothorax reevesii, assembly GCA_029721435.1. Taxonomy (NCBI): domain Eukaryota; kingdom Metazoa; phylum Chordata; class Actinopteri; order Anguilliformes; family Muraenidae; genus Gymnothorax; species Gymnothorax reevesii. The sequence goes on from CM056579.1 coordinate 109,895,276, forward strand.
CGTCTGGTCTCATGTCTTGTCATTGCACTCAGCCCCAGTCTTGTGTTTCACTCTTCGGGTGATTTATTGGATTCTGGTTTTCGATCTTCCTTCTGATCTCATTTGCTGGATTCACTCTTCTTTTCTGTCTACTAACAATACTAACAGTTTATTATTTTCTCCTGAGATTACTAACAACAACTAACCTTGTATATAATACTAACTTACTAACGAGCACTGTCGGACTGTCTTTTGGCTTATGAGTTTGCTTCTACCTCAAACCTTCGCCTGTGTACCGGATCTGTTTCTGCTGACTACGATTTTTGTGATTGCTGCCCTGGTTACGAACTCTGCTCTGTCCCATTGGAATTTGAGTTTTGGATTGCGGACTCTGTACTGTTGCTCTCTGCTCTGTGGGGGTTACCCCCCTTACTCAATAAAGCTCCTCATTTTTGCAATCCCGTGTCCTCGCATTTGGTTCCAGATCACTACCTCACAAACAGAATGATAGCGTCGTGTTCTTGGATGGACTCCGATACACTTTCTATTTCTGTCTACCTATGAGTATTTCATGATCTCTTGAATTCCTGTTTACTGTTTTACTTTGCTTAAGGTTTTTCAATTCAACCCTCAGTGTACGATTGTCTTCTCGTGCATTACCTCTGTTTGAGGCTTCTGATTCTCTGTGATGTAGCATTAGCATGGGCTAACTGACTTCCTGGTTTTTGATTCCTGGACCGAATACTAATTGTATCTCCCCGGCGACGATAGTGGTTTAGTTCCGCCGCCACTACTGAGATTTCCTGTTCCAGGCTCTGGAGGCTTCAACGTTTATAGGAGTTTTTCTCTAAATTTTGCTTTGTCGAAGTTTATTTGGCAATGCTCAAGATCAATTCTTGGCAATTTCCGACATCCAATATGGCTGCCGGCAGCCATTTTGTCAAAGTGTTTTTGCAGATTGTGTTCTGCTCATTTTGAGCCATATATATATATATATATATATATATATATATATATATATATATACAGCGCCCTCCATAATCATTGGCACCCCTAGTAAAGATGTGTTCTTTAGCTTCTAATGAATTCAGTTTTTTTTTTTTTTCTAAATATCGGACCACAATTTTCGTTTTGCGTCTGGTGTGAAAGCAGCTTTAATGTTAAATTTGGATTCCAAGTTAGTCAGCCTTCTTTGAATAACTACAATAGTTCCGTTACCTTTCCATACCCATTGCGCGGTTCAATAACTCGCTCGCTACTTTTTCAGTCACCTGTGTGTAGAGACTTGCCTGTTGCTGGGGAATTTTGACATCATTGGTCTCTGCATGGGGCTGGTGGCTCTGCTTGCTGGCCAATCAGATGAGAGCTCATTTTACAATTGGTCCCCTTTCAAGCGGAATGAAAGGGCCTTTGCCTAATTGAAAGCGGCATACACTTTGTACCGCTAACATTTTAGCTCCTGAACTGAGGAGTTTTACTCACAATGTTTTAAATCACATCTGTGAATGTATTCAGCATCTAGCTAAAGGAAAAACTTACAAAGAAATTCAGATTATTTTGATTTGGGTCGATTTCTGTGTTCCCTACCATCAAAAGTAATTGTGCTAATTTTTTTTTTCTGGAATATAAATTCTTTATTTTTTTTTTAATTAGAAGAGCTGTATCTTAATGGAGAAAAACACTTTCTGGGGTACAGCTGGCCAAACGCTCTTGCAAAACTGTAGAAGTGGACAGATGTGGAGCTCCCCACCGACCCAGTCCCCATCCCATCAGAGGAACTGGGGGCTGTTGTTTTGCAAAGGGGGGGTTCCTCTTTCACACTTGCATAATCGGGAGTTATATGCATCCTGTTTCCGCAAGGAGGACCCCCACTGCAACCCCCATTGGTCAAGGGAATCGAGGTGGGGGGGTTCAGTAAGTTACACCACGGCTGCAGCGAACAGCTGGGAATGACTGTGCGTGAAGAATGCCTTTCCTGTGACGGAAACTCGCGGAGCAAACGGAACATGTGTCCACTCCGCAAACCCTCGCGTTACAAAGTCCTGCTGTGTTCTAAATGAATGCCTCGCTGAGGGGAAGGGGCGGTTACTGGAACACGGTGTACGAAAAAGAGAGGGTGAGCTAGATATGGAGGAGAAGAGAGAGAGAGAGAGAAGGAAAGAGAGAGGCCTGCAGTGACCTTTGTGGCCCATCTGAGCTAATAAATCCCGTGGCCTGCAGTTCCGGGCAGCCCCAGGCAAGGCTGGAGTGACAGACTCCTTGCTTCCACAATATCAAATGTTGGTGGTAATTCATTTTAGCCCAGTGTGTAAGGGCATTGGAATGCCCCCCCCCAACAAAAAATAAACCCCATCCAGGCTGAGCAGAATCTGCTGAAAATGTGTGACAGCTGTGGAGTCTGGCCTTGTCCAGACCCGGGATTCACAAGGTCTTGCGGCTAAGGATTCTGAACAAGAGCAGGGGGGTTATGATTGGTCCGTTAAAGTGTGTTCAGCCTCATTCGATGATAACTCTCTACCAGCGTGTGTCTCTCTCTCTCTCTCGGGAAACTCTCCAGCAGAATTTTCCCATACAGCGTACATGAGCCCAAGCCACTGAACATAATTAGTTTTTTGGGAAAACATATTTGCAGCGACACCACATTGAAACACAATGTCGCTGTTCGCCGTGGGTATTTAGTCTGTGTGAATGATGGCAGGATTTTGCCTCTTCGTCTGTCACACTGTGGGATTTGTTTGACCTCCGTAAGTTGTACAAACAGGGGGATGTACATGTAGTTTAAAATACTGGGAGCAATATGAAGGGGTGAAACAAATTAAGCAATTCAATGCTTCAGCTACTCAGAGTGTTTTTAATAGTAATTTACCAGTTGAAGCCCAGCTTTTTTTTTTTTTTTTTTTGGAAAGCTGTTTAAAATTCTCTTTCAGCATTCTAGAACTTCATTGCTTTTTGTTACTAGTAATGATTGTTATATCAGAAAAATTACAGTTTCTTGTTGCAGGTTTATAGCCACGAGCCTTACAGGGTAAATAACACCCCTGACTGAATACAAGCAAATTCAGGCTCCCTCTTGTCTTTGCTGTAATTATTTGGATGATGCATCTCGCCCATTAATCACTTTTATATAACCAAAGGCTGGTCCAGTAACAGAGACTACACTGGCCATTAATTATTATATTCAAGAGACTCTATTCACTGCAAATAGTGTGAGTCAATGTGATCATATAAATTACAGTGTGTTTCGTTTCCTGTGTGACACACCTTTGCCCCTTTATTCAATGCTACCCTGTGGCATCCTGCATTTTTATCACAGGCCATTCATGGTGTCTGCAATCAAACGCCTAACTGAATATTAAAGCGAGCCCTGTCATGTAAACAGCATTACTCATGCTATTGCCAGGTCCTCGTTGATAGTCTTTGAAAATGGTTTTTTTGAACTTAGTAGTCCAGCATGTTTTAATACAGTATATACTTTTTTTTTTTTAATTTGATGCCTGTAAAACCCTCCGAAAACTCGTGACAGGCAATTTAAAGGAGCTGTGTCATGATTACTGCACAAGCTCAGAACTTACATCCTGAGAAAGTGAATCTGCTTGACTGCATTCAAAGCGTATTTTGGGACCAGAGAAGTTCCAAGTTGACTAATTAGTCCATTCAGCCAGTGGATTTACAGATGCAACAATTAAAGTTAATGAGTGAAGTAAATCCTGCAGCACGCAGGAAAGTCTGGCCCATTGAGTCATAAGATTCTCAACTTTAATGCCGCCATTTATTTCTGCCATTGTTAATTTTGATTTACTTGATTTTATCTCAAGTGCAGTGTTCAACGCGATGAGTCCGGTATTCTTGCATTGATGCTGAGCTTGTCGTGCAAGTCCATGGACAGGCTGTCTCTTAAGGCAGGATTTTTAGGTAGGCTATCATTGCAAATGTCGAATACAGCTGCCCTGACTGAATAAACCGCATAGACACAACCAGAACACAAGCAGGACGTGTGCATGCCCTCCCTGCAGAACCAGAGTGATGCCCATTAGATCAGCTACCTGCATGTAATCATTCATACCATCCTGTCTAATACAGAAGAGGTTATTATCGTTCTGGGGATATTATGGTTTTGGTCCGGCCACCGTCGCCCCGCCGCCCTGCGTGTTAACGGGATAACTTCAGTAATATTTCAATTCGAAATTTAGAGTTTTGCATATAAGTAAGTATCATAAAGAGGAAGAACTGATTTGAATTTGGACAATTTACAATTTCTAGATTGGCCACCAGGGGCCAAAAACTGAAAAAAATCACTTTTTTTATCATATCTCTGTAAATATTTGTCCGATTGACCTCAAATCAAGTGCAAATGAAAGGTCATGACCTGAGGATGTGTCCCGCGATGCCATTATACCTGCTCGGTTCAAGATTTTGACACAAGGTGGAGCTTTCTCAAATAAAATTCACCATTTTTGCCATATCTTTGGAACTATTTGTCCAATTGACATGAAACTATGTGCAACTGCAAGGTCATGACCTCACAATGTGTCACATGATGACATCATACCTGTATGGTTCAATATTTTGCCATCAGGTGGCGCTTTGTGATGGAAAATTACCATTTTGGCCATATCTTCATAACCATTTGTCCGATTGACCTGAAATTAAGTTCAAATGAAAGGTCATGACCTGAGGGGCTTTATATTATATTGGGTCTATTCAAGGATTGGGCAATTGGAGGATTGGGGGCATGCGGGGATATACCTCAAGCCGTCACCTCCGACAGCATAAGCCTAGTTCAACTTTTGGCAGCGCGTTCACAGTTTACAGCTGGATATTTTCCATTCATTTACCTCGTTCAAAGACGCAGCGGCAGTGCGCCATGTCTGAAACTTTTGATCTCTGAGTTACCAGCCTTACTCACCTCCCTTTTTAACTAACCCAACAGTGTTTTTCCATTGTTTTTAAGAGTGCTTGAAAACGTGAAATAACCATTAATAAAACTGCCGATTTCTCATGGAATGGCTCCTTGAGCATGCATTTGTCAAATGGAATTAGATTGCTGTCAAATGGCATATGACTATTTCTCCTTCGTCGTGGAGGCTAAAAAGATTCCGGAAAATAAAGGAATGTGTCAGCGGGGAGATTTGGCATGCCTGACGCTCTGAAACAGGTGTGCTTACCTGCCGGAAGCCCCGTCCTGATCTCAGAGATAGCAGGAGATGAAAGCACGAAAGGAAGCCAGGCTCACCTGCCACGGGGGCCTGTATTTCACCCCGCTGACAGGTTAAGGCTGCAAACCTGCTGACCTACGAGAGGAAATCAGCTCACTTGTCATGGCAGCAGTGGTGTGGGGGGGCTTTGTTTATTTAGGCTGAATTCCACAGCCCCCCCCGCCCTTTATAGGAAGTAACACCAGACTCCAATCTTGGAATTAGTTTTGCAGGGACAGCTGAGATACTGCCCTGTTCTGAATGAAGAGTATGTGCAGGGTCTTGGCGTGAATCTATTCGCCAGAGAGTCTACAAACCAAATGTTCACATCTGCTGATACTTCATTGCAAACTATGACAACCACAAACTTTCGGTCTATTCTGCAAATAAAAATCTAAGACTAGCAGTGACCGCATCGATGATGTTACAAATATTCGACAGGCACAGTACGCTGTCGGACGACACTTTTTTAGCTGTCTCTCTGACAGTAGAAACTGTTCTAGAGGGGACTGGAATATCTGTGAGCGTATTGCTCAAACAATTCTCTTTGGCATTCTCCAAGACCCTTCACTCCCAACCACACCAGAAACAGCAGCTTTATGACTCTTTATAGCAACACTGCTTAGGTATTTCACAATCAGAACATCTCTTTTCGCCAGACACCTACCGAGTGTACTGAGGTCCAGTTCAATTAAGCAATGATGAGCGATGTCCACACCACATGCAGCCTTGAGGCCTCGCCGGCCGCACCGCTTAAGCCCCTGTATGCAGTGTTAAGAAAAGTACTTGAAGAAAGAGCTTTTGGTCTCAGTAGTGACCACGTACCCTGTGTCCAAGAGACTTGGGACCTCCCACCAGCACTGTAAACCCAGATAGTGGGGTGAACGCAAATGTCTTGTGGAAACCAGCTACCTCAAAAAAATTATATTTTCCTCCTTAATTGCATTGTGTAGAGGGTACTTAAAGAAAATAAGGTAAAATTTTTGAAAAGTTAATATTACCATGTTTATAAGTGCTGTGAACACAAGGTTTACGATGGTTTCGGTACCTTTGCTTTTCGCTACTGGACTTTAAAAAAGTAAAAAGAAGCTGAGAATTTTTTTTTCGGTTAAAAGTTAGTTTTTATTGCCCTTCATTTGTCATGAAGTAATTTGTTGTCCGTAAAATTATTGAGAGCAATGTGATAATGCAATGCGTTTTTTAGTTTGACGGAGATCCACTGCGGAAATGTATTTCAGGGAAATTAGCCATTGACTGGCTCTTTAAAACTAAATGTGCAATTTGCGAAAACTAAAGCTGATGTGTTATGATCTATTCACTTCAAAGAAATACTCAGTGTTCTTAAATCTGATCTTTGTTTGATGATAGTAGCAAATGGACCTGGACATAGTTCGCGAAAGTACGGTGAACGTTAGAGAAAGTGCAGTAGTGAAAAGCCAAAGTAGCGAAACAACCGGTTACCGAACTCAAGATCGTTAAGTTGGCTTACCCAATTTTTTTAAGTAATCGGGTTCCACAAAAGTGAACTCATACTTACATTTACAGTGGGACAGAACCTATAAATCCTAGAGGCATGAGAGTCCCCCTTCCGGCGTGTGGCTTTGCACACTGAGGAGTTTTCCCACTGACTATAGGGATGGAACCGTTTGAGCTTCTGTGATACCATCACGAGGGAACCCGCGGTAAAAATTATGTGCAAAACCACTAAAACTTACACAAATTATAAGGCAGAAGAGGAGTAAAGGGTTATATACATGTGTTCAGCAGTGTGCAGGTGACAGAGGGAATGTGTGTGCTGAACAGTTATAATTCCAAACACACAACTTCTCTTTTTCTTTATTATTTTTAGACATACGTCCATTTCAAATACACAATACATTCTGTTAATCTCAGCTTCAAAGTTGCTGTAAGGTTTTTTTTTTTTTTTTCTTTGACAGAGCCACAGTAATGCCTATTGAGTCCAAGTCTCCAAGCAAAACTAAGCCTATTTCTCTTCATGTTTGTAACTTATTTGCTCAGGTCAACTCTGGTCTTTGTCACATAAAAGACAGTTAGGAATATTTTGTTACGAAACTCAGGCAAAGCATCAGTAAAATACTTGTATGACTAAAGAAATATTCCAGATATATTTTGTTTCAACCTATAGTGATGTTAGATATTAAATGTTGCACCTAGCAATGCCAGTTGTTCACATTCATATTGGAAAAAAATTCTTCAGTAAATTGTCCCTCTTCGGTAGCTATGTTTTTTTTTTTTTTTTGGTAATTTGTTATTTATTCTAAAAACTTTCAATGGCACTTTAGGGAAAGCCATGGGATGGGGGATTCACATTATGTATTTTAAGGACGCTGGAAACCTGGCAGTTGTAGTGTAAAAGCTGAAAGTCCGCTCTCTGAAAAGTAAATCAGCGAAATATATTCTGTAAAAAATCAGCGACTGATTTAGCTCCCGAGCTTCAGCAGAGGCTCTTATCTCCCTGACCCTCCTCCATATCCCCCTGACCCTCGCCCGACTCTGAGAGACACGTCAACAACATCAGCTATCACCCCATTTCCTTCCTCTGTGTGCAGAGGGATTGATCCCTGCCTCGTTCCCCCCAACCAAGGTGTGCCACTGACACAGGGTCAGAGGTCAAAGCATGTCTTCCACACTGGAAGGAGGTGGGGGGGTCAGACAGGGGCTGGGGTAGGGGGGAGGCAGGAAACATGGTGTTGTGACCAATCGATTAAACAGAGCCACTCTCTCTCTCTCTCTCTCGCTCTCTCTCTCTCTCTCACGTACACAATGGGAAAAAAAAGCGGACTATGACTGTTGTGTTGTAAGGAGGATTTACGCACATGCAAGGCACATTTTTTCTGTAGACCAGGATGTGCTTCGTGCCCCGAGAGCTCTCGCTCTGCCCCACACCGCCAAACCAGCAGTTATAAGGGATAGCAGCAGCGAGTTTCTGCCAAAAGAAACTGCGCTTATTATTTGTTCTTTTTTTATGTTTTAAACACGCAGATTATACTCTGGAGACATAAAAAGGAAACTGGAGTTGTCTGTGTCGCGAGGAGCAGAGATCCGGAACCTCCTTGTCTTCCAAAATCCTAAGCCGTCAGCCTGTGAAGTTTGGGCAATGCTCACACAAAACAAAGAATAAAATTATTTGCCTTAACCAAGTGAAATAACTTTTGGGCCATTTTCCTCACATTTATGCTGAACTTCAAGCAGACTGTAATTTAAAAATTGAAGAGACTAGGGCTAAAAGTACTTTAGCCACATTTTCACACACTGTAATGTGAGGATTGGGAAAATGTCAGCTATTGATACCCAAGTTGACATTCTCAGTTTTTTCAAAATTGACATTTTGTGACTGAAGTACCATACTTTTAGCGCTGGGGTCTTCAGTCGTCAAAGTGCCCAGTAGTCAGTGCGTGGAACAACACAAATGCACATCTCTTTTTAGGGATGAAGTTATAGATCTCTCTGACTGAATGTTGTTACGGTGGAGGGGAGAGGGGCATCAGGATAGCGCATATCAGGCCGGTCTAGAATCAAAACCAAAGCAAGTTCAGTGTCATCACTAGTGGATTGGCAGACAGTAGTCCCATCAAACTCAGGTCACGAGTTTTTGGATGAGTTTCATTACTGTTGGGAGTGTGTCAGTGACACAGCCTGAGTGTGGCAAAATTGTGCTGGCAAGCAAGAACATTTATCATTTGCTAAATCCCTATTTTTCACGAGCTTAGCACAAGTTAACCCTTTAAGCGCTACAGGCAACAGTGATGCCCAGTTGCCCAGTGACGTCAGATATCAAAATCAGATGCTGTTGAAAACCTGTCATGTGGCAACTTGTTTTTAAAACAAGTTGCCACATGATAGGTTTTCAACAGCTCAGGATAAAAAAAATTCTTAATTGCTTGAAAATTTTTTCCGAGCTCAAAGGCTGAAGAGGTTCAGGTCTCATCTTTTTCTGTGGTCTCTGTTTCATCACAACATGGACGACACCTTTGAAAGTGATATTTGTTTTTGTCAGGCTAAATGAGATTTACAGAGAGAATCAGTGTGCAAATGGCATTCAAATAACTTAAAATAAGAATCTTAAATATTACTACTTTAAGGCAGGTTGCAGTTGCCCCAGGCCTCGTAGTTAAATGCTCCATGTGCAGATACCTCCTGTCAGTGATTTACAACATGTTGATTAAAACAAGCTTGTGCCAGAGAGGTTGGCCTGAAATCACATGGTCAGGACCCTGTACCACACCCTGGTACAGAGTCCCACATTAGCAATTAAAATTATTTTCAGCAGGGGTTTTATGTCAAAATAAATACATTTGCATTTTCTGATGTTTTTTGCCTGCTTTTTTGAATGACAGGTACATTAACTCTGGGGTGTAGACAGTTTGTAAAACTCAAACCAAGTCTCATACTTTCAACTGCAATCTGTTTTAAAACAAGAACATTAAATATTTCTACTTTAAGTTATTTTGTACACTCTTGTGTCCTGTAAATCCCATTTAGCCTTCCAAATATACAATATTAATTTCAACGATGTTATTCATGTTGTGATGCAACTCCAAAACCACAAAAATGGCGAGACCTGAACTTCCCAACTTGCGCTAAGCTTGCTCAAATTAGGTGTTGAGCAAACAATAAATATTTTCGTTTGCTAGCGCATAGTAGGGAGGAAAATTTTGAGGAAAGTGTAAGATTTAAGTCGCACATACATACAAACTACTTGTATATGAAGGTTGTACACACTTTTGATTCTTATAAAATTCAATTTGGTTCCCATCCAAAACGTTGGATTTGCAGACGCAAACTTTCAGCAACACCCTGCCGATAAATCTTATGTCACTAGATGGCTCTCTTAGCTGGAGTAGTTATAGATCTACATCGTGAAGGTACTTGGTAGGGTTCAAAGAAAGAAATATGCTGGCACCATCACACACCAACAAAAACATTTTCATTATGGAGGCAGAAGGGAGTAATGTTGAGTACGGTCCACCAGAGGGCAGCACTTAGCCTACACACAGGCAAGGGTACAGCTAGAGTGACTTGTCATCACCTCAGCCATTGTCCATTGTGTAATTAGGCCATCAACCTAGCTCTCAGGTTCCCAGGTGTGGAGGGAGAGGGCCCTGGAGAGATATGTCAGGGCACATTTTGTAAAACCCTGTGGAGAGCTGGAGTTTAGAGGCTTCTCCTGGAACTGACTTTCCCCTGTCTTAGGTTTGTGTTTATATTTGATACCCATCCTTAAAATATTGTTAGTTGATTTTTTGACCGTCTGCTTCCTTGACCACTCAGCCAATATATGTCCGGTTTTTTTTTCACGTGGAGCCATGGAAAACTGCCGCCTGGCACTACAATATGAAATAATCATGTATTAAACTTTCCAGAACAAACACCACGAGGAGACTGTTTTTTAGCGCAGAGGCAGATGGGTTTAATTCTATACGTAGTTTGTTAAATTTTCAATCATAGACTCCTCTTCCTTGGGCTCATGCCCTCTTATTTACACACAGGCATATACTCAGGGCAGACGTATACTTATCATACTGTAATTCAATGGGCCTCCAGTCACTCAAAACAATCCCACAAGCCCTTGCAGCCAGGTCAGGAACACCAGATTCACTGAAAGCTTCCACCCTGTGACCTGAAATTTCATCCAAGTGGCTTTCGGTCTCCTTCTAGGAAAGAAAAACAAGGTCAGTCCAATCTCCAATTTGTTTTTTTAAGCAACCCAATCTGAATTGAGCTTGAAAAAAAAAGGCTTAATTGGAAGTGAGAGGAAAAATATTGGGGCAATTAAGGACCATTATGTTTTCAAATGAAAGGCAGGTTGGCTCAAAGCGACTCCAGGAAATCTGATCCAGGCACTCTGGCAAGTTCATACTGGACAAACTTGGTTCATGGGCTGAGTGGCCCATGTTTGGCCTAAAAACAAGCGTGGCACATCTTTGGTTCATAAAGATATCAGGAGAAAGGAGAGTGAGACGGCACTCTCCTGTAAACCACTCCACTCCACTCACCCCCCACACCCCACATCCCCCCCAACTGAAACCGTCTCTGTGCTCCCTGCTCCTCCAGGCAAATATTAAAGCCAGTTTGGATGTGGTAAATATTAGTTTTGCTCTCATATGTTGACAGTGTGTGATTTTCTTCACACCGCAGTTCAAAAGTCGGTGATTCTGGGACGCGAAGCATAACTGAACTTAATAGACAGGAGTAGACTTTTATTTCTGGCTAAAAAAAAGACAGCTTGTTGTTGTTCATACCATTTACAGTGATATAAGTACGCTTGTCAAAATACACGCAGACATACACTCTTTTCAAAAGTTTTGAATCACTGAGCAATGTTTTTGAGTAAAATTGATGCATTTATTCATACAGTTCAATTACACTGATCAAAAATAAATCTAATATGTTGATATTGTTGCAAATTATACTGACTGATTTGAAATAATCGGGGTTCAATCGGCAAAGGCTCTATTGTACTTGTAAGGATTCTTTGTCTTCTTCATAATCATCTGAGGGGACGACCACAAACTGTAGAGACCCCGTTTCATTGGTTTGGATAATTATGATCAAGGGTCCAAGGGAAACGTGCAGGAACCCTATTGTTTTTCTTAGAATTATTATTACGGTGCCAATTGGGGTCGGTCAGACCAGGGGTTCAGCTCCACTATCACGTCAAATTAGCACTTTTCACATCACTCTCTCTCTCTTATCCCATAGGTCTGATAATAATATATTTGATGTCATGTGACGAAACCTCTTCATGGCCTACGATGCGGCCAGGGCCATTTGACGAACAAGATTTCCATCAATTTTGAATTTTCTGAAAAACCTACTTTTGCAAACTCCTCCGAGGCCATTTGACCCATTCGAACTAAACTTGGTTAAAAATAAATACATTTTTGAGAAATTGCAAAGATTAATGGCCACAACATGAACAAACGTGTTCCCTGCTTCTGCCCTGAAACAGGATGTGTGCATATCTCCTAAACCTTTGGTCCAATTGTCACCAGACTTGGTTTGGAAGTTCAGAACGAGGCCATGAAGCCACTCCAGCTTGACGGCACAGCTGCACCTCAAGGGGGCACTGTGGCACAAAATACATTGAAATGATCCTTGCTCCCAGACCATCTGTTCAATTATATTACATAACATAACATAATCAACATAATCAACATTTTGACACTTTAGGCACGGAGCCATAGTGGCTCAATCAAGATGGAGCTGATTTTCCATACAAGATGGCTGCCACCGGCCAGGAACGGTCCAGGTAAATTTCAGGAACTTGACTGCCGGGTCAAATTGGATCAATCACAATTAAACTTGCTGAATATTGAGTCCACGGGGTACACAAATGTCCATCTATGCTGATCAGCTGTTGGGGGTCCCTACAGTTAACAAGTGAAAAAAAGCAACATTTAGTTGTGTGAATCACCATCACTAATCGACTGAAAGTCATCATACTTTCACTCAACGATGCCTCTATCCTTAAGCTGCTTTCACACCGGACGCGAAACAAATTTTTCGCACGGCAGAAAATTCATTTTGCATCCAGTGTGAAAGCAGCTTTACTCACATGACCTTGTCATCAGACTTTGATGTCAGCCGTTTTGCTCGTCTGTCATATTGCATGAAGTGGAAAACCATTTATTTTTAATCTCCTCCAATACCCCTTACCAAAAAAACTACTGTAGGAATACCATAAAAAATTTCCACCAAAAACTATCAGTATTATTGTCGTAATTGTATGATTTTTTTTTTTTTGGAACACAATGTAGAGTAGGGTTACAATTGCTAATAAAATAACACTACATACGAAACTATAATAATACGATAGCTGGTGAAACATACTATAGAACACTATACAATTCCTATAGTGCACTATAGTAACCCTTTACTTCATTTTCATTAGGGATCATTCGACCTGTTTGAACCTTTCTTCTGAAAATAAGCTCCAGCATTAAAATATGCCAGTTCATTTAAAGTAAAGATTTGCATTCCTTTGTTCTGCAACATCCATCCATCCATTATTTAAACTGCTTATTCTGAACTTGGGTGGCGCAGGGCAGCTAAAGCCTTTTCCAGCTAATGCTGGGCTGAAGGCCGGGACACACTCCGTACAGCTCTCCAATCCATCGTAGAGTGCAGGCACCGCTCACACACACACCAATTTGCAATTTAGTCTTCAATTAGCCTAACGAGCATGTCTTTGGACTGCAGGGGGAAACAGGAATTCTGAGAGGACAGCCTCATAACCACAGGGACAAGAAGACCCCAGGCCATATTCAAACCCTCGACCATCTTGCTGTGTGACAACAGTGCTACTCACTGTGTCCCCGTGCCACATGCCATTAACATTCTAACATCTACTTCAATTCTGCATTTCTGGAAAGAGGATCTGGGATATTGGTGTGACATTCGCCACATGACTTTCCTGTTAATGCTGAAAAGGCTCTATCCGGCCAAATCTACTCTGTTTATCTCCTCCACGGCAACTTGGTTAGGCCAAGGTTGTGCATTTGATTAATTTATAACTGAATGCATGACTGTGTTTTTCCTCAGAGAGAATGGCATGCCATTTCACACTCGCACAAGGCTCTCCCCGTCAGCTGCCTGACAGCTGTTGAAAACTGAGAGAATTTTTTCTGATAAGCATCTTCTGTCTGCATTTGGCTCAGTGCAGAACTTCAGGTTTGTTTTAATATGTACCTTTTAAAACAGTAAAGCTGGTTAATCCCGGAGACTGTTTGGATAGTGTCACCTTAATGTTTTTGTGTTTGTACATCAGGCAGGGTCTTTTGTGTCTAATATAAAAAGTGTCCTTGATTCCACTCATGACTTTATCGGTTAACTTGTGAAATCTGACGTATTTATACTGCCATATGATAAAGAAAAGTGATCAATTTTTAATAATACTTGCAGTGAGTAATAATGAATGATTAGAGGCAGCCAAGTTTTCTCCAGGTTGCCGGGTTCTTGCGCGGTGCAGAGAGGACTGAGCGATAGTGCTGTGACCTCAATATGAATGATTAACTTCAACAAACCGCGGTCGCTGCTTTGAGCGGAAAAAAATGTGGAACCGAGGTTGTGCTGATGTACACACAGGCGTAATGTTCCTTTACCACAGTTTGTGGTAGACAGGGGATGGTGAACAGCTGAATTGTACCTTTAAATCAGCGTAAAGAGAGACTGACACTTTCGTGCTGAGGATAAAAAATGTGAAAATTCGCTCTGCTTTGTTTTTTTTTTTATTTGTGGCTGCCTTCTCTCCCATTTTCTCCTCTCTCAACTCTCTTTCCTCCTTCCTTTTCTCTCTCCTCTCTCTCTCTCTCTCTCTCTCTCTCCATGAACCCCCCCCCCCCTTCCCCCAACCCCCAGCCAGTGCGGTTTCACTCAACTAACCGATAATAACAGACACCGAAATTCTCTTATCCCGTCTCTCGCCAACGAAATGAGTCACATCCAACACAAAGCCACCAGCTGGAACAGGGCCATACAGATACTCTCCTATTTACTGCCTGCCCCCCCCCCCCCCCCCTTCCCTCCCCCACCGAGCCCCCAGCCCCCAGAGGAACCTCAGGAAGCATTTCAGAGGTCCCCGCACTTCCTGCTCAGCTTAAACATCCGATGGGACGCAGTCCCGTCCCTCTCCAAGGCTGAGGCTTTCTTCACTTCCTCTGCCTCCCCCCCACAACCCCACCCCAACCCCGACCCCTCCAGGGACTGGAGAGATTTACTGCCATCTCCGCTCCTGCTGCTTCAGATGGGAAAACAGTCCGGCTCACACAGAATGCTCTCCGAATTCCTGAGGGCTGGATTGCTTTTTAGGGTTTCAGTTGAGTTTTTTATTTATCTACTTATTTTTTTTACATTGACCCTTTCTTTAAGGAGATCTTTATTTCTTCATTTGAGTCTTGTCCAGTGCAGAATACAAAATGCACATGCGCGCGTGCGCGCACACACACACACACACACACACACACACGCGCGCACACGCACACACATAAGAACACAAACACATACATAGGAACACACTATCACATGGATAACATACGCACACACACACACGCGCGCACACACACACACACACACACACACACACACTTGTGTTGTGCTCCATAGTATGATTATGTGTGAGCAGGACCTGTAGTAAACAAGTATTTTCAAATGCGGGGACAATTATAAGGGTTGACTGTGTTTAAT
This sequence comes from Gymnothorax reevesii, assembly GCA_029721435.1. Taxonomy (NCBI): domain Eukaryota; kingdom Metazoa; phylum Chordata; class Actinopteri; order Anguilliformes; family Muraenidae; genus Gymnothorax; species Gymnothorax reevesii. The sequence continues at coordinate 109,910,656 of CM056579.1, forward strand.
CTCGACTTCCATCCCCTCACATAATTCAAGAGCAGGAATGCTCCCAACAGGCCATCTGTCTTTTCGTGGTTTCCTGCGCGGTATTGATCACATTCAGCATTTTTTTAATTCTAAGCAAGCTTTGATAAAATAAAATACACAGCCCTTACCATAACCAGTGTTTAAAGTATGTTTCCTTGCATGTTCCTGTGATTTTGTGACGTAGCGGTGGCAAGATCCAAATCTTGAATCATTCTAACTTTGAAAATATGCTGCCAAGAATCTGCATGTGATAAAGATCTCAAATATGAGAGACTGTACAACTCTACCAAACAACGGCTGAATGTCACCAGGGGCCATGTGTCACCCGGCAGACCAGACTGAAGCCAGCAGTGTTAAACCTCTGCTAACAACCCATCTCACACGAGGCATTACTACATACTGTCTTCCATTCATTTTGTCAAAATGTTGCAGAACAGGATTGTGAAAATAAGCAACTGGCTGTCAGTTTATAATTTGAGAAAAATGACAAAATATCTGGTGATTCTATTGTCTTTAGCTGGCTTTAGACTGAATGAGCATTAGAAGAAGAACTGTTACATGGCAATGCCATTTTTGGACCAGATCATGACTACAGTAACCGACTGACATCAGCTGTTTTTGGTCATATCATTATTCTAATTTGTTACATGATTATTAGTGCTAAATTGGCCTAGTCCTAACTTTTTTTGGAAAGTGTTGCTAGCCTGAAATTTAGGAATGGATGTATAGCTACAAATGAAAAAGTTAACCAAGGAAAAAAATGAATCGTCTTATCTTTATACTGTCCGCAGTGAAATACAATTGAAAATGGATTAATAAATTATTGCTGTCAAACTATCCCAACTTTTTACAAGTTGAGGTAGTATTTTATAATGATTTCTGAGAGCAAAAAGTTTATTTATTCCCACTGAAAAGCCTACGACTAAATGCACATTTTAGCCATTTCCTTCGCAAACACAGTTTGGGATGAAATTTCAGCGATCACCAGAGTTACATTGGAAGTCTCTGTTTGATGCAGAAAGCTGCTAACGCTTTGTATTTAATTCAAAGACTAAATGGTAATTGAACCCAGGGCCTCATTTAATCTCTAGTGAGGATAATTGCAACAATATGTCAAATAAATGCAAGGGTAAAAGTTTAGATTTAAAAGGAACAGAAGTACTCACTGGGCACTTTAATAGGTACACCGGCTTACTCATGCAATTATCCGAACAGCCAATCTTGCGGCAGCGGTGCATGAAATCATGCAGGTAGAGGGCAGGAGGTTCATATTATGTCCACATCAAGCGCCTGAATGGGGAGTAAGTGTGATCTCAGGGGCTTTGATTGCAGAACGGTTGTTGGCGCTAAATGGGACAGTTTAAGAATTTCTGAGACTGCTTATCGCTTGGCGTTTCAATGCACAAAATTCTCAAGAGTTTATCAAGAATGGTGAGAAAAACAAAAAAAAACATCCAGTAAGCGGCAGTAGACTGACTCGACTGGTTCAAGCTGACAGAAAGGCAACAGTGACTCAGATAACATCAGTAGGGAGCATTAGAGCACCACAGAATGCACAGCGTGTCGGTCGCTGAGGCGGGCGACAGGCTTCAGCAGCCGATTGCAGTGCTGGGTTGTGCTCCTGTCAGCCAAGAACAGGAATCTGAAGCTGCAGTAAACGCAGGCTTACTAAAACAGGACAGTTGAACATTTGAAAAGTGTAGACAGGCCTAATGGATCTTGATCTCTGCAGCAATACACACTACAGAGAAGGTAGGGACAGAGATTGGCATCAATTTTACGAACTCATGGACCCACTCTGCGTTGTGTCAGCAGTTAAGGTTGGTAATGGGGGTAGTGTTGAAATGGGGAAGGGAATGTTTATTTGCCCACTTTTGGCATCTTAGTACCAATCAATAATCATGTAAATGCCACTGCTTTTGAGTATTGTTGCTCACCATTTGTGTCCCTTTATGTCTGCAATTTTTTCATCTTTTAGTGTAAACTTTCAGCATGATAATGCACCACGTCACATGACAAGAGTCATCTCCAACTGGTTTCATATTAAAAAGGTTTCAGTGGTGTCTCAAATCACCAGATCTTAATCCATAACACCACCTTCGGGATGTGGCGAAATGAATGATTTACAGTGTAGTATGCAACTGACTCATGTAAATAAATTGTGTCCAAGTGGATCAGGATGTCAAAGGAATGGTTCTGACTTTTTCATAAATCCATGCCAAAAAGAATTGAGACAGTTCTGAAGCCTAGTTCACACAAGCGTGGGGAATTTTTAAAAATGAGTTTTTCCCTCATTGAAGACTTGGATTCTGAAATCCATGGCCGGTCATCGTCGAGCCAAGGACAGCTATATGTTGTGCTCAAAAACAGCAGTGCAGTAGGAAACCAGTGAAGCAAGCTGATGTGAGAAACTGTCGTATTAGAGATCAAATACAGTGACATGCTTGCAAAATGATATTGCCGGTTGAAATTGCGAATTTATTTGCGATACATTTCAAAATCAGTAGGGAAAAAAAAAATCTATTATGAATCGCAGATCATAGTTCACAGCACAGTGATCGCATTTGGTCAATTTAGCACCCAGATGTCTACAGTTCTGCCCCTGTTTTGCAAACCTCAGAGCAACGAGAAGTGGAAGCTTCGTTGGGAAGCCTGTACGTGTTTATGTTGCCTGGAACATTTGCTGCCCGGTCGACTATTCCTAAATTATAAATAATTGAAAACTGAGTTTTTCAGAAATCATCGCATGTACAGTATCTGTCAAAAGCTTGGACACACCCACATTTTTCTTACAATACATGTTAAATAAAGCAATATGCAGCCTTTATTTTGCAAAAAAAAAAAATCTAACTCTTAAATCCCTCAAACTAACCACCATTTGTTGTCATATTTACAGAGCATTCTCACATTATTTTTTTTTTAAACAAGGGCAGTCAAATGACCATAATGAATTTGCAGCTGGGTGGCTGTCTAACTTCCCAAATACTTGCTGCACTTGAGATGACTTTTCATCAACCTTTTCTCCCAAAAAGTCCCAAAACCGCTTGACTTTAATTCAGCTGTTGGAAAATAGGAGTTTATTTGTTTGTTTACTTTGCAAAATATGGCTTCTTTGAGAATTCAAAATTTTGGACACTATTCAAACAAGTAAATTATTCTCTTTTCACTTCTGTTTACCTTTTACAAGATTCCATTTGAGATTATCTAGAGAAGTTAAGCTGCTTAAATTTGTCTAAAAACAGAGCGCTGTGACATTAGCAAAGTGTGTCCAAACTTTTGACAGGTACTGTATTCAGAGGATTTATTTTATCGGGCCACAAAAACAAAAAAAGGCTCTGAACCGTCAGGAACAGCAGCTTCATCCGAACTGGACTTGTTTTCACTGGAGGATAAATATTTCTGTCAGGGCTGAATATTCCAATTTTAATCAATCAACAGCTTGGCTTGTAAAATCATAATATGAAAACACAAAATACAGTGAGAAGCAAAGCCTCCTCTAACCTCTCCCTTTCAAAACAGCCTGAAGTCACTGTACGCTCACATCGACGAAACTGGGATCGCCATTGGATTCTGTTTTTGTGTGTGTGTGTGCGTGCCTGCGTGCATGCATGTGTTTGCGTGTGTGTATGCATGCGTGTTTGTGCGTGCGAGCACAGAGGTAAGGAGGTGGGTGCATATGCATGCGGTTGTATGCGTGTCACCCTCTAGCACAAGTCCTTTCCGAGTCCCAAAAAACATTCCTCTTGAGACAAGTCTAGACAAGCCATCTCTAAATAGTCGGGTTTGAGTTTTTATCCAGGATGCCTCTGCGTTACGCTACTGCCTCTCTCTTCTTATATTTCCGGTGAGGCTCATACCAGAGACATACATAGCAGTTTACTGGGTTGTTAACCGTTGGTCTTACAGTATGACAGCGCAGGTCTTACGACTCAGTTGCCAAGGCTGGCCCTCCATGAAAATCAAAATTTTCAGCACTCGACTCCATGTGTTGAAATCTTTTTCGATGTAAGCATGTCAGTGAGCGATTTCGTGCGGTGACTCAAACGCGCAATGCTGTCCAAGAATGACTTCCTGCTTTACACACATGCACAAATGACAAAGACAGCGTTGCTTAATGTTTAATGTTGTGATAGTGCAATTAAAACAAAAAAAGTAAAAATCGTTTCTGGGTCCACTGGGGTCCTTACGAGGACACTTAGCTGCTTTGCAATAATAAACTTCTGATCATTTTGGACATTGTTTGAATTTAGCACCAGAAGTTGAGCACTACAGCCAACAATATCCCTGAAATCCTAATTATGACATCGCAGTGCCTGGACTGTACCATATTTTTTGCCAGCTGACACTAATCGGTGTGCAAAGAAGTCTATACAGAATGTACTTTTTTTGGGTGCGCAGAAAACCCGCGAAAGGAGACTTTTCAGTGCATGGAATTAGTGTTTCTGCAAACATGGAAAGCAGGACTAAGACTTTTCTATTTGGTTGCTATGGAGTCTCTAGGTTGTTGGTTAGGGTTTAGGAAGTGGTTGCAAAGGTCATACTAGGTGATTGCTGTGGTGTATTATTTACTAGAGTCTTAGTAGGTGACTGCTAGTAAGACTTTTAATACAGTTTTTTTTTAAATTCCATTAATAATAGAGTGTGTCTTATTGACTGGTGTACTCTATACACAGGTGAAATGTAGAGATCTGGGTCTGGATATGGCTTTAATTGTAGTTCAGTGGGTTGTATCCAACATGGATTCTGAGGAAACTAAAAGGAAAAGCCAAACAGCTGCACAGAAACTTCTTTGCTGACTTGAAAAACAGCTCTGATGAAGGGTTTTTGGAGTAAACATACAGCTATTCACTGTATCAAACATATTAAACTTCCTGGTTCTTTTTAACTGTCCACCTGCACCTAACTGTTCTCAGTATTTCGAGTATATGAGAACAACAGTGTTTTTTGTGACAATACTTCGGGCAAAAATATGATATGCAGTGCTGAGAAAAAGTATTTGTCTCTTTCATGATTTTGTCTCTAACTAGTTTTAATATGAAAAAAAGATCATGGGAGAGAACACAAAATGCAGTTTTTAAATGATCAGTTAATTATTGAAGGTAAAGAGTTACTCAAAATCTATATCACCCAAGTGAATGTATAATTCAGCCCCCCCTTAGCCTTGCAACAGCAATTAAACATTTGACTGTCAGTGACTCTGTTTACATCACTGCGGACAGATTCTGACTCACTTATGTTTGCAGATTTGTTTCAATTCAGCCACAATAGAGTTTTCCCGATATGAACTACCCATTTAAGGTCATGCTACCGCATCTCAATCACATTCAGTCTTTGACTTTGGCGAGGCCACTCCATAGCCTTCATTTTGTCTCTTCTGAGTCACTTAAAGGTGCGCTTCAGAACATGTCCTGCTGTACAACCCAACCGCACTTGAACTTAAGGTCACAAATTGATGGTTGGACATTCTCCTTCAGGATTTTCTACTAGAGAGTAGAATTAATAGCTCCATCAATTATGACGACTTGCCCAGGTCCTGAAGCAGCAAAGCAGCCCTAGACTGTCACTCTACCACCACCGTGTTTGACTGTGGGTACGATGTTCTTGTTGTGAAATGCTGAGTTAGCTTCACTCAAGATGTAGCAGGACCAATGCCTTCCAAAATGTTACACCTTTGAGTCATCATTCACAGAATATTAAAAAGCATATATTTATAGCGAGATAAATCTTGTTATCATATCAATCCAGCATGAAATGCAGCATACACGAGGGTCACAACTTTCTGTCTGTTTGTGAAATGGCTTTACATACAGTGAGCCCAGAAAACAAATGTATGCAAATCTATATTGTTTCTTAAAGGTCAGAATGCAATGATGCAAATGTTGCTATAATGCTTAATAGAAATTGGCCAGTATCTGATCTGTTTTTGTTATTGTGTGAATCAGTTGCTGATAAAGTAAAAAGGAACAGTTCCACAGTAATCATGCATTACACGGTGAAGATTTTGTCTGATCAAGTATATATTGCGACATCCATTTCTCCTCATCAACCCTAGACTTTGTTTGAGCTTCAGTGAGAGCATCTAGCAATGTAGATCATCTTCTACAGATTATTGGCAGGTTACTTGAGTACGATGTAGATTTTTAGTGATAGGAGGCAATAAATGATTTTTTTTCTGACGAGAGCCAGTATAAAACAGGGTATGTATGAGTTTCATCCTGCTTCAAAGCCACATTAAATTTCCTAAATGCAATCCGAATTCTGCTTTTCAGTTCCATTCAGAAACTCATGTTTACTCCTTTTTCTAAAACACTGTATTAAAGTCCAAATTACTGCGTGGTATTTGAGTACTCTAAACGGCACAATTTCTTTTTTTTTAAGATCAAAGCATTTATTGTGAACTTGTTTTTATGAAAAACAAGAGAGTCTGTTTTTTTTTTTTTTTTTACTCTAATTACAGCTATGGCCCAGAACTATTGAATGAGCGAGCCCGTGACACAATTTTCATGCAGTCAGTTATATAGTGCATTACGTAAGCGGCACCATCATATCCAGCTGTCCTCATGAGACTCTCTGCATGTGAGTAAGTGTTTGTCAGCAGTGACACTAAGCAAGGCTGACTAATCGATGGGGTTTTGTCCTGGAGAAAGAGGGAAACCTGGTCTGCTCACTCCATCTTTTTTTTTCCACCTAATTGTGATTCTCCAAGGGTGATTCTGAGAAAACAGCGAAAGTGTTCAATATGAGCATGTGAATTTATGTTATGTCTTGGATGTTTCTGTATTTTATTTGGAACAAATACATTTTCTAAGGCTTCTTAAATAATACAATCTTACGGTGATCTATCCTGAATCTTCCCATAGCATTCTGGAAACATTTGTTGGCCAAAAAGCAATCACTTGCATAAACAGCCAAGCAATCAGCAACTCATTTAGTCTTAAACGCTGAAAATGCTGGGGTTTAACCAGCCCTCCTCACATCCCTCTGTACCTGCGACACAGGACCAGAGGGAATTTTGTTTCTTGCAACATTCTGCATTAAAACCGTTTCTGTAAATCTATATTTAATTGTAAAAAGTGCAAACACAGCAATTTAAATGTTGACACTGAGAAATATCATTACTTTTGAAAAATATCCACTCATTTTGAATGTGATACCAGCAACATATTTCAAAAAGTTGGGATGGGGGCAAAAAATGACTGGAAAAGTTGTTGGATGCTTAAAAAAATACACCTCATGAAACATCACACTGCTAATTGGGTTAATTGGCAACAGTTCAGTAACATGATTGGGTACAAAACAAGCATCTCAAAGAGACTGAGTCCTTCAGAAGTAAAGATGGCAAGGGCTTCACCACAGTGAAAGACTGTGGGCAAATAGATCAACAATTTAAAAATAACATTACATGAATAAATAAATAACATGAAATTCTATTCAGAAATCACAGATGCCACATCCTCCAGGGTAAGGTGAAGAGGGATCGTCCAGTGCACAGTTCAAAAGCCAGCATTCATGATAGTGTAAGGGTGCATTATTGCTCATGACATGGGTAACTTGCACATTTGTGAGGACACCATCAATGCTGAACAATAGATACAGGCTTTGGAGCAACATATTCTGCCATCCAAGTGTCTTTTTCAGGGAAGTCTTGCTAATTTCAGCATTATGGGTGCTAAACCATCCTCCCTGCAGCCCAGACCTGTCAGCCACTGAAAATATTTGGCGCATTATGAAACTTATAATAAGACAAAGGAGGCCGTGACGTTTTGAGCAGCCAAAAATCTCACAGAATGAGAAAACATTTTACTTTTGAAACAACGGCAGTTGGTCTCCTCAGTTCCCAAGGACTTAAAGCGTGCTGTTAAAACAAGTGGCAACTCAGCGCTAAACATGCTCCTCTTCCTACTTTTTTGAGATGTGTCACTGGCATCGAATTAAAAATGAGGAGATTTTTTTTTTTTTAATTAAAAAAAATAATAATAATAAAATTTATTTTTCAACATCTGAGTTGTAGTCTTCGTGCTATTTTCAATGTAATATGTAGTTTTGCAACAAATGATTTGCAACTAATTTTATTTTGTTTTCATTTTACCAGCCATCCCTACTTTTTTGCAGAAAAGGTATGGGTAGAAGGAGAATAGGGGTGGAAGATCCAGGTTGGGAGAGGGATTCCTCTCCATTATACTGTTTCAATGACCTGGATTAGCAAATTGGCACAATTCCTCTGTCAGCAGGTATAACTGAGGCCACTGGCTGGTCTCAGGGGTGGAGAAAAAACAAAGCCGGACTGATACTTTGAAAGGAAACATCCTGAATGTCTTTGACAAGCCCTTCATGTACTATCAATATGGGAAATTCATCAGGCAAACTGACAGGCCCTTGTTCACAATGAGTAATCCTAGCCTGATTACATGAACTCAAAAAACACCTTGCATCATGATGGTGGAGTTAACATCTGCCAAAAGGTTCTCCCCAGCTTTTGATATGTGCTGCAATAAGCACCACACCTGTCAGGTGATCAGACCAGAGAAATAATCAATAAAAGCAGTGGTGTTTTAAATTCAGTTTCAGACATTTGAATTTTTGCACCGACAGCAGTTATGTTAACACTGCACTCTCAGAGGATCCGTCTTAATAATAATAATCATCATCATCACTATAACCTCAGTTTAAAAATTGTGGCTCCAGTTTACATTCACCAAAACAGGCTGGAGACCACTAGATGGCGCTCTCCAAGCTGTAAGCGAATTCACCAGGATTTTGAAACCAATGCCAATATTCACTGTGATGGCAGCAATCAGGCCAGGACAATCTTACCTTGTTTCCTTCACTGTGACACTTGCACTCAGGTGCTCACATTTTCCCTTCTTTCTGAACAAGGTGTAATTGATTTGTGAGGTTGTTGTTTTCTGTGCTTTTTCATTAATATGTTGTGTTACATCACTGATGCCCAGAATGATTGTTCGGGGCAATCTTGGATTCCTACAGAATACTTCTATTAAGTGCCTTCATGTGGGGAAATGGAGCCGTATATTCATTCCTCAAAATGAAAATATGTACAGATCGTGCTGTACTCATTGAGTAACAAAGTCATTCACACGAAACAATGAACTGCTGCTTACAAGCCCCGATATTAATTGAGTATTATGGTGTTGGAAGAGCGTAGGACTGTGCTGTGGGTAAAGGTAAGACCGGTCTGTGACGGACCTACACTCCAGGTTAAGGCCAGAACAAGAGCAAACCGCAAGGGGGGAAGGAAGAAAGAGAAAAGCAAGATTTGTCCTCTGGGGGGCGGCGACGGGGAGGGGGCGGCTGGTTTTTTCCGCTGCTCCCCTACGATACGCAAAACAGCAAAACTATGACAGAAATTCGGAAATATTACTCTCACTTTGAGTGCTTCTTCTCCTGAATATCAAACATTGCAAAGTAGTTTGATCGCATTACTGGAAAGTGCACTTTGAACTTGGGAAACTGGCAACGATCCCATACAAACAGCAATGCAGAAATTAGTCTCTGCAGCGGGGCCGCTCGTAAAACGATGTTGATGCTGAGGGCGTCCCAGTGAGACTTACAGCTGGTTACAGCCTCTTGGAACGAACCCTGGAGACAGTCAAACAAGTCTGTACCAGTGTTATTTCCTACTGCTGCCCTCTTTGTTTGGCAAAAAAGTTTTTTTGGCAGGAGTCCTACCGCAGCCTGATCTGCCATTCAGAAAATGCTCAGGTCTCACTATGGAGAGCGTCCCACCCTTTGGTCTGTTAAAACAAACAAGAGATAATGGGATTATATTCTGAGCCTCTCTCTCTCTCCCTCTCTCTCTCTTTACAGAACATTGCACTCTGGATATGAGCTTTATTTGTCCTTGATTCATTCAATATTTAATCTATTTTTTTTTTTTTTTTGCCAGCGGGCCGGGGTTGGCCACGGCCGGAAGTTTTGTGTTTTCAGGTTTTTCATTCAGCTGTACGTTCTTCATCCATCCGTGCGTGCGTCCGTCCTTCCGTAAGTTGATCCATCCGAATATTGTAAACAAGATGTCTCCAGGATGCACCCGGGGAATTTCTTCAAATTTGGCACAAATGTCTGCTAGGACTCAATAATTATGGAGGCAAATAAGAGTGACTAATGTCCCGAGCGGATGAAAGACTTTTGTGCTCACAGAAATAATCTGCACTCGTGTAAAAAAAGTTCTGTAGCTGTAGAAATATTTTGTGTATGTGTGTTTGTGTTTGAAAAAGTGTCATGGCTGTGCCTTGGATCAGGGATGAGGCTTTTGCAGATGGGAGTGATTGTTCCCTCTCTTCCTTTAGTTTACTACTTTCAAGTTTGTTAATTCTGAATGAGGAAAACTTAACAAAACTAAGAATGTTGCAGTATACTAGTACTCAAGTTTTGTTCCAAAATGGTTAACTGCATCTAGATGGTGTTTCGGGTTTCTTTGCAATGCTGCCACAAATTTATGGAGAGAGCCATCATACTTTCCATATAACTCCAGCTGCAGTCTGTCCGAAAGGATCGATGTTGATCTCTCTGTCCCCTTACTGTACAAATATGCTCAGACACATGGCGCAATCTTCATACTTTTTCATACCTCCATCCCACAAGTCCACCTGTTACCTGAATAGATTATATATGATCCATAACTTTTGAATCATTTGGCTTAGAAAGTTAGGAATTGAGTCTGTGATTTGTACTGTTGTGTGAACTCAAGGGCCCAATCACAGACCGGCGTATAAAAATAATTTGAGGCTTATCAGCACAGGAATGGTCAAGTGCGGGTCAAACACCAATAAGGAGGATCGTGAGGCAGGGGCGGAGTCATGGAGCAGGCGGGAGCTCAGAAGCCACAGCCGAAAACAAACAAGTTCGAAAGCGGCAATCAATCGCTCACAAGGGGCAGATCGAAAAAATCTGAAAACTGGGAAACAAACGGAGCCAAACACAAGCAGCAGAAGATACGCGGGAAAGGTTTTGTGACGTGTACAGAGCAAAGCAATGAGACAAACACGCACAGCACTGACCAAAAACTGGGCGAATGTAAGGACTGCGGAGTCATCAGGAAGGGGACACAGCAGGGAGCCCAGAGGTGGCCACAGAGAGCAGGGCAACAAACCAGGGAATAAAACGATCAATCCGATCATTAAAACGGGGAGCCACGGAACAGAAAATGAAAGGTGAATGCAACCACGAGGAAACACAGAAAATGGAGCACACAGTAACACAGACAGAAAACACACTGTAAAAAAGCACATCCTCTAACCGGCCTGACTACGGATACAAGCATTTACTGAATCATGTTTGTTTAGTGCGATTATTCTTGTGTTTGTCTTTGAGTCCCTTTCCTGCTCATTGTGCCCTTTCATTATATTTCATTTCACAAGCTTTAGGCTGAGAGAACGTTCCGAACAAACTTTGTCGTCCAGGGGGCAAATCGTACCAACATGTTGCAGCGGTCTTGATGCCAATCAAGTTCAGAATTCATTTTGTTAGCTGTCAGTCACTCCCTCTCCTGTTGTGTTGCTGTCTATCATTTGCTGGGCTCAATCGTTTTCTGCCTCTGGCGGCTGACATTGCACAGTAGGTATGAGCCTGACCATTTGTTTAACAGTTCTTATCCTGGACTATGTGTTTAGAATAAACATTGAGTCAAAGCTCTATTCAATTCCTGGGTAAGAAAGCCTCTTTTCAGACTCTTGAACTGCTGCAGTGCACTGCAACCCTTTTTGTAGGATAAAACTCTCACTCTTTTTGGATCTGCTGAGTCTCTTGCTCGTCTCTTCAGAGTAACTGACACATTCCAACATTCTTTCATATACAGCGTTTCTCCAAGAATTTTTTTTGCATCAGCGCGGCTAAATTAATGGTTGACTGTATATGGTTCTCATAGGAGTATGCATCAAAATTCAGTTTTAGTTATTGCAGGTCGAAACATAAGGCTGCGTTTTCAGTGACAGAAAATAGTTGGTTTTCAATAAAGATGGAAATAATCGGGAAAAGAGAACTGTCAGTGCGGTAACATTACAGACCGTTATTTTCTGATGTGTTCTGTTGACCTTTGATTAACAGCAATGATATTGCTTCTAAGTAGGGTGACATTCGGAGAGCGCAAACCTCTGCTACGGCCAACAGTTTACTCTTCGTTGAGGCGCAAATCTGCAAGCGCAGCTATCCTATTTCTACAATTGACCCACGTTTTGTCACTAGTGAACTTTACTACCATCTACTGGATTTTAATATGTATAGTGCTTATGCAGCCTTGGTAGCCAAATGCTGGTACTTGCTAAAGCTAACAAAAGTGAAAAATAATTTATGTATCTAAAACTGATTTGGATTTGCGCCGTATCAGATTTAGGGTTTTTCCTTGGCCCGTGCTACACCCTTCCACCAAGTTTCATGAAAATCAGGTCGTTAGTTTTTTTTCGTAATAATGCTAATTAACCATTAACTAATATACATGACCAAAACAACTACACTGGATGAATATGTTTTTATATTTCATCAAACTACAAGTGAAGATAAGGGGAAGTGAAACTCCTTGAGAACAGGGAGAGCAGAGTAGGAGAAACAGCAGAACTCCCAGGCGCAGGGTACAGATTTGACCGTTGTAGTGTATTTTCAGTGTGTTTTCAAGGAAACTTGCTTGTGATGCATGGAGAAAATGGATATCTGCACGCTATCTGACATCATGCTAGCGTGTCTGTATTTGTGTGCATTGCTGGGGGGCGTTTATTTGTCACATTTGCTCACCACTAGCCACAGTCAGCCAAATAAGTTGAGAAAGGGCCAGTGGTTTGCGTTCCTCGTGGTTTTTACGTACAATGTGAGCAACAGTGCTCATCATTTAGCCGTAGCGTCCTGTCGAGGCTAAATGCATATTGGGGAAACACTTATGAAGACTAACATATGAAAAAGTGATTTCAGATCGAATGCCTCAACAGCTACAGCAGGAAATTGCAAAGTCTTTTTTTGTAAAAATGAACTACAATTCAGCATCGGCTCATAGTTCAAGTTGGTTAACCTCACACTAAATTTTGGAATGCTATGAAAATGTCTTTGTCAGTGGTTGTGGAACTACTTCCACTTTGAAAGACTCTGGCAAACCATAACCTGTACTTTTCACCCCATTTTATGTATGAAAGAAATGAAGCATCGCCTGCAGCCTGGAAAAGCGGAGTCCAGAACAGCGCCTGAACGTTTCACTTCAGTTTGTCATGTGCACTTCCATTGGTCCAGTACAGCGCCTGAACGTTTCACTTCAGTTTGTCATGTGCACCTCCATTGGTCCAGTACAGCGCCTGAACGTTTCACTTCAGTTTGTCATGTGCACTTCCATTGGTCCAGTACAGTGCCTGAACGTTTCACTTCAGTTTGTCATGTGCACCTCCATTGGTCCAGTACAGCGCCTGAACGTTTCACTTCAGTTTGTCATGTGCACCTCCATTGGTCCTGTACAGCGCCTGAACGTTTCACTACAGTTTGTCATGTGCACCTCCATTAATCTCCGCAGATAAATGGAAGAGGGTTGTGATGGTTTCTAAAATCAATCATTTCTAATTACTCCTCCTGCGATAATGGCTCATTTATCACTAAGAATGAGATAATTTCTGCTGTGTTGAGTGTGACTTCACCAAGCTGTTAATAAGAGCTACATGTATGTCTTTCGACAAACAGCTGCAACCGAACTAGGGGTGTTGCTGGATTGTACGTAAGGCATTTTCATCCTAGGAATGTTTGCCAAAATTGTGAAATGGCTTCATGAACCCCAAAATCCTCGGTTTATGAAATATCAACTAACAAATATGGCAAACTGAATAAGTCACATATATGAAATATGGTTCTGGTCAACCCAAGGTTTGACCTATAAATAGCCTAGCTACATCTTCGTCTGAAAGCAATCTAACTTTTAAAAGAACTGTAGTTCTGTTTTAAAGTGAATTTCAATAAAAATTTTCACTTAAAAAATGCGAATCTGAGCTCCACCACGCACCTAGCCTTTGCCCTCAGTTATGGAAGTCCCGTTAAACAGTCTGGTAAGCTTTTAAACTAGACTGTGGTGTCAAAATGAAAATATAGATTTAAAAAAAGATGAGAAGGGTTTAGTCCAATTTTACCAGTCTTACCAGTCAATGATTCAAGCGTTTGGGATACCAGATGAAGCCTTCATTGCAATCAGTTCCCACGTCCAAAGCAATGTTGAGCTGAGGTTCCCACCTCAACGACAAGTTTCAAATTCTGGTCTCTGATTGGTTACAATAGCTAAAGCCAAGATCAAAGTTCTCTGAATCACCCAAATGACATTAGGCTACAGCAATTGTCACAACGCCCGGACCATTAATTTCTTCAGATAAAAGATCAATAATGGTATTATTGTCCTACAATAATTAGGGAATTGTGTTTTGACCGTAAATACAGATTTTCATTCTACACTGGGCCGTGCTTTTGTTTTTGAGTTACTGCTATTTAAACTGAATTTCTCTTTATGCTCTGTGTTTATGCTAAATGCCTCACAAAAATAAAATAATGATCATAATAAACGGAGGTCATTAGCATAAATTCTAATTCAGACGCACTGTTGTCATGTTACACCCCCCCCCTCCCTCCCATCAACCCCCCAACACCCCCAGCTCCCACAGCCGCCCACCCCACCAACCCCCATTGAAGGCCTGCTTTTTCTGGAGGACGTCAGAGGGCACCCTATAGACTGAGCGGTCATTTTGGCCGCCGAAGCCCTGTCACCCAGACAATAGTGGCAAAGAGATCCCCCTCTTCCTTCCTTCCTTCCTGTCGTGTGTGCTGCCTGGCTTCACAAACTCAATGGCTCTCCCTGGCCCCCTCGCTACCCCCTTCCACCTAACCCAACCCCCCCCCCCACACACACACACACACACACACACACAGTTCTCTGTCCCCCTCTCCCCCACACACACCACCACCACCACCACTCATGTTCCACCCTGCCTACACGCACGGAGTACTCCGCGGTCTCAACTTGAGTCGGGGAGAGAAAAAACAAAACAAAACAATGAGGAGGGAGAGGGTTGTATGTGAGGGGCGTTAAGGAGATTTTGCTGCGGGGTGGGGGGGACGGGTGGGGGGGGGGAGGATGTAGTCGCTGTCGCCGCCGAGCACCAAGTCAACAAGCAGGTTTCGCATTGAAATGCTAACGAGGAAAAACTGTCCGCAACAGCACCTACAGTGTTCTAAACTTTTCAACTCCTGCCGCAGCTCTCTCTCCGACTCTTTGGCTTTTTTTTATACGAGCTTGTTTCCGACGGCTGCTCCTATCCATACACTTCTCATCAACACAGTGCAGGCCATCGTGAGTAGCCAGCGAGCCGCAGTACAAACTGCAGTATCCCGCCCTAACATATGGTGATCACAACAATTTAATCATTTTCTGTCATACAGAAGCTGCAATATAATGTGTTGGCCATTTGAGGGTCCTTATGAACTTAAAGGTGACTCGTGTTATGGCACTTGTTCAGTTGAAGACTTCACTAAACTTTACGAGATATAAAATGTGCAGCAGTGCTCAGATCTACAATGCAAGCTTGTACTGCATCCCCCCCCCCAAAAAAAAAAAAATTCTTGAGACCCAGTCTGAAGACTCTCAGTTCTTACATGACGTGCGGGAGTTAACTGCACATTCATTTTGGCTTAGTAATCCACAATTTTAGATTTATAATGAGTTATGCACATGCTGAAAGTACACTGTCTCAGCTTTTGTTGAAGGGTATATTTTAAAAATAGAAAATAGAACATTTTTTATGCAGTCATCCTATTTCAGGGAACCAAAGCATTTCGGATGTAACTTGGCCTTCCTATTTTCTTTTTTTACATTTTTTTTATTTTTGCACCATGGCTTCTGTAAAGCCACTTTTTCGTGTCAAACATTATTTTGCCCTGGAATTGTTGAACCAGAAGCGAAGGATCGAAGCTCGCGGGGCAACAGGTTTTTACACTTCCAGGAAGGTAGGATGTCACAGCGTGGAACGTGGAAAAATTTCTGTTTTTTTTTTTTTTTTTGTATTTTCCAAGTTAGATTTCATCAGCAATGCTGACCGTTTTTCATAAGTGTTAATTATTAATTTAAGCAGCAGGAGTGGTTTATGTAGGCTTGGCGCTGGCCCAAACCAGAATTACCCTTGTTTAGCATCCAATGAAATCAGCCAGTGGACACTAAATACAAATTGTGGAAAACAAAAACAGTGTCTTATCCCAAATTTGTTATTAGATGACTGCTAAAGTTATAGAACATAGAATTCAAGGAAGAGATGCATTTTTTTTTCTCCATGTGGTTCCGTACTCCAAAAATGTAAGGCTTGCAATGAAATAATTCACCTGCTTAAATATATAAAATAGTATTTATCATACATTTTTATTAGCAAATCTAAGTGCACTGATTGCAAAAAAGGAAACAGGCTATCTATTTCATTTTATAGAGTTTGTCAGTTCATCCTTTTTCTTTTGCATATTTTTACAAAGTGGCATATTTTTACAAGAGCTGTAGCTTATTTATTAAGGAGTTGGGTGATCCTACCTATTGGCTGAGGTAGGGTACTCACCGCACATTTAATATTAAGAGGTAGATATCAAGTTTAAATATGCAAAAGGGAATTGTTTGCATGACTGCCGTATAAAGGAGGCACAACTGTGTTCAGCTATGGGGATTTACACTGATGCTGCTGGCTTCCTTTAGTGACTGGAGCGAAATAATCTCACGCAATAATCTGTCAGAGGCTGAACGCAGGCGGCAAACACAGATCACCAGGAAAACTGCGGCGGGTGTGGTGCTAATTATTAAAATGACCGGCAGAAAAGTATGAGGCAGCAGGCAGAGTGATGTCAGAGACGACCCCGGGTCAAACTTTGGTGAGCAGGATCCGATGGGCGAAGCAGAGCTTGGTCAAGGGGAAGTCAGAGGTCTGAAGCCAAGGTGTCCAGCCGGGGGGGCTGACTCTAAGCCAGGAAAACTCTTGGACGAAGACGAGAAACACTGCAGAAACAGTAACGTGAAGACCGAAGGAAGTAAGGAACTGGAAACAGGCTCGCACAATAAACGCTGAAGAGCAAGAGCGATAACACTGCGGAACACAAGGTTTGCTGTCTAGCAAAGGGACGATGTAAACCAGGAACTACTGAAGCCCCTGGAAACCCATAACAGCCTTCTAACTACATAATTTACAGTCTTAGGCACATAATAGTAAGCATCTGAAGGGTATTAGCAGTTATTTTCAATCCAAATTCAAAATACTGTTATTTAAGTTTTCTAAATTTTAGTGAAATTGGGTTTGAATTGGACTTGCTCAAGTTGGAAAAAGATCCGCAAACTAATCACAGACAATCCACAATAGTTGTACCATATCATATATGATCATATATAGCATCATTTATGATTTCAACATCTGCTGAATTCTCCATAACTAAAATAAAGTGCATCAGCTAGCTCATTTGTTGGCAAACTAATACCTAAAATATGTATTTTTAAAAACCTGCTTTTTCCTCCTTCGTTTTCTAAAAAAATTTTTCATCCACTTGAAGATGCAAGAACATTATTGAAGTGCTGTCAAGAGAACGGCAGTCAAACAGGGGGCGATTCAATATTAAACCATGTAGGCCAATCACAAGCCATGAAACTCGCTATAAGGTGCAAACCCTCCGACATCACAAGCCAAAAACTCTATTTTCCCTGCCACACGTAAATACTGAGAACAGAGTTTTTAGTAATTTTTACCCCAGAAAGCGTTTCCCAAAAGGTCTATTTTCAGTAACTGAAAAAGCAGTTTTTGTGTGGACGAAAGGCCAAAACGCATAGAAAATGCTACTCTCTCAAAATTAATCACCTACGTGTGGACAGGTCCTAAGATAGTTAGCTCAGTGAGCCAACAATGCCAACAATCTCTGAGCTAGCCGTAAAATTATGTTTCTTGATGCATCGCCAAATACATTGAATCTACTGCGCAGTAATAGCAGAGCCTAGTGCTAGAAGTACTGAAGTCACATTTTCACACACTTTGAAGTAATGACGGGAAAACCTCTTTAAGAGTTTCTAGAGTCAATATTCTTAATTTACTCAAAATGGGTATTTTATGACCAGTAATTTGAGCACGGGGGTCTTCACGTAGCAAATTATATGGATCTGTTAGATATTCAGATATTTTTTTTCTCAAATTAGACATTTTGTCACCACAAACTAGCACACATATGCAAGCACTCATCATTATTTGGGCTGCTTGATATTACTGTTAAAAGGAAATGATTATTTGACTGGAGCTGACTGGCTCGCTATTTGCATGTGCAGCTGGAATATTGTGAAGAAAGGGCAGTTTTTCCAGAAAACTGGTCTCACTTTCTCAAGTTTTTGCCGGCTATATTTCATTCTCTCCAAAGTGTGTGAGTTGAAATGATGCCTGAATAACAAAGAAATGCTTTTTTTTGTGACCGGTACGGGATGCCAAAGAGCCAATGCAGTTTTTTTCTTCATTTTATCAAAAAATTTGCAGTATAATACGTACCGGACACACCCCCACCACCACTGCCATCCTTCCTGATATTCCCAAACACAGCACAAACCACAAAATAGGTTTTACCCGAGTGTTTCCTGTATCGCTGCAGTAATCAAGGTTGCCATATCATATGAGGGGGTCACGCGATTCCAAGAGCCCATGGGCTGGATGGAGCTCCCATAATTCCAAGAACCTTGTCTGAAAGGGGCCTAAAAAATATCTGAATGAAAGGATTTCCTTGAGTGGAGGGGCCGCCTGTGCGATCTCCCCACAGGGCTTGAAACGTCTGGTGGGGCCCCTGGCAGTAATGTTGGGACAGCGATGTCAGCTGCTCCTGAAGCAGGGAGGAATCGGACACCCCGCCCACTTCCTCCATCCCAAAAAAAGGCAGTGTGAGAGGACTCGTGCCCCTTCTAGCACCCCATGACCCAGTTTTGACTGACAAGGAGGAAACAGCCTTGGCTTCCGAGAGTGCGCCATGTTTTCTGAGGAGAAATTTTTTTTTTTTTAAATGGGATCAGGAGTCTAGAGCAGTAGCCAAGTAAGGGCTCATTCCCACTAGCTTCTAAAGCCCCTTAATCCTGTTTTTGTGTCATAAATCTTCGTCCGAAAAGTCCGAACAAATAATAGATCAGTAAAATCTGCTAATTGAAGACCCCAGTGCTAAAAGTGCTGGTACTCAAGTCACAAAATGGCCATTACGAGAAAATTCAGAAGATCGACTTTGGTTACTATAAAAAATTGTCTCGCATTCTTACCTTTTAGTATGTGAAAATGCAACTCAACTGCTTCTAACACCAGCCACTTTAGTTATTCAACGGAGTGGCGAATGCGCGCGAGAGACTGAACGCATCTTGATCGACACTCATGAAAATCCGTAAAGATGTGCGTAAAGGGCCTGTACGAAATAAGGAAATGTTGCAGTCAGAAGGAGAGTGAGAAGGCCTCCCCCAGTAATTCCCTTTAGCATTTATGTGGAGCTTAGCTTTAGCATGAGTTCCAAATCAACAGCAGATAAGCAGCCCCTGAGCATCACCTTTGATCTCCTGGACCCCTGTAGACTTCAGATACAAGAGAACAAAGGCAGAGCCCCCCCTACCCCACCCCCACCACCTAAAAGGCATCATAGCAGAACACAGCTCTGCGCTTCCGGCTGAGAATTTGGGGGGGGGGGGGGACACAGAGGGTGTAAAGATAGGGGAGTGTGTGTGCGCGCATGTGTATGTGTGTGCGTGTGAGTGTTTCAGTGTGTGAGTGAGTGCGTTGCAGGCCTCTTCCCAATAAACATTCCTTTCATCAATCTGAGTTCAGAGGAACTGAACAGCAGTGAATAACAGAGAAAGCTGTCATTAAGGTATTTAAATAAAGTTTTTTTGATACCCCAGCCAGGAAGTAATATGTTTTCATTGGCGTTTGTTACATCCTTTATTTGTTCGTTCAATCTTCATGAAACAGGATATCTCAAAAAGTAATGTATGGATGTCAATGGAATGTATTGTGTTGATGGATACGCTGCTAAGGAGGAAATTATTAAATTTTGGTTATTATCCGACTTAAATTGTCGATCCACGAGCCGAGAGAACTTCCATGCGTATTAAGATGGCACCATCGAGATTTGTTTCATACTCACATTCGGCGATAATTCCTCCAACAACAAATCATAACACAGCGGAGGTCCTGCACTCTCTGAGTTCCTTCTAGTACATGATGTTTTTCTCATGTTAACCGAAAATGAGGTCCTTGCATCACGAGAGCCGTCGCAGCGCCCGGCGGTGACTCCAGAGCGCATGCAAACCGCCGTACACCCTCCCCTGAAACAACGCAGCTCAGGAATCAGGCTCACACCGACGGGTCAGGGGAGAACAAAATGAGCAGCTCACCAGGCAGACGTGAAAGTGGAAAGTACACAAGCAGGGATTGCTGGTGTACAAACAACTCATCATCATCTTGATGCCAAAATCCGCCATTTCCTGGATGACACTTAAGCTAACTTCCCCGCGGTGCTGCTGTACTCCAGCAGATTCGATCTGGTCCAGCTAGGAGCTATAAGAACACAAAAACAAAAGGATTTCATTAGTCCATGTGCAGATATCAGTGCACCACAGCACCCAATGTGTCTGTGTCTGTACGTGCACGTGAGTGTATTTTTCTATCTGTCTTTATGTGTCTAGTTGTGTCTTTTTATGTACATTTATGGGAGCGTGTATTTTCATTGATAAAACATAAAACAGGTCACAGTTTCTTAAAGCATCCTTTGTCGCAGAACTACTTCTTGGACACCACCACAAAAACTTTAGCCTGCATTGTTCTAAAGCAGAACTTCCGCTTCCCGACTAAGATAGCGCACGCGCTCCTGGTTTTGGTGCAACCCCTCAGGAGCCAAGAAGGACCTCCAACTGGATAGGCAAAGCTCCAGAGATAATTTGCGGCTGCTAACAAGGATTTCACCAGCGGACAGGCGAAGGTCTGCTAAAGACTAACATGACTGGAGCTCCACACACCTCAATCAACTGTGGACTTACAGTATACCATCACATTGGCCAGGTTACAGTGCAGAGGTCACCTCAGGCCAGGAATAAGCCTATAACATGATAAGCCCTTGCCATTCCTCCTCCGCCCATTTCCCCTGTAGGGCCAGCACAAGATGGGATACCCCAAAATCTCCAAAACCACCTTCTGTTCTTGCTTGTTTTAACACATACTGACTCACGGTCACATTCCCAGCCAAGCGATGGAGATTTGGTCCAACCTATCAAGGCCAAGAGGTCACTTCCCAACAACTGGTCAATAAAGGCTTATTTGCAGCCGTTGGGGGGGGTGAGCACACTGTCTGTGTGGGGGGCGTTAGGGCTTTGCAGGGGGGCGGGAGGAAGTGCATTGAATAAAGGTAGACAAGAACCATCTGGCAGGATTGCGTGGCGTAATCTTGAATGGGTTTTGGGGGAAAAGTGAAAAGAAAAGGACCCCATCCCCTACACACACACACACACACACACACACACACCCACTCACCTACAGACACATACACATGCGCACACACGCACACACTCACCTACACACACACACACCTACACACACACACACACACACAACTACACACACACACACACACTCTCACCTACACATGCACACACACACACGCACACACACACACACACACATGCACACACACACACACACACACACACATACATGTACACACGCATACACATGCACACACACACACACACACATAAACACACACATGCGCACGCACACAGGCGCACACACACAGGCACACACACATACGTGCACACACACGCCCACACACACACACACACACACGCCCACACACACACACTCAGATAAGGGCCGCTGCTTCCCTGGAATGAATTTCAAGCCCTGTCTATTCTTGAAGTCTTTAAGTCTTTTATGGTGAAGCCCCCCCCCCCCCCACATATCACAGGAGGGAGGTGGTTACACAGGGGGGTTGGGCTGTTAATAGAGTCTCACTTACACCCCCACATCCTCAGCTAAGGAATCTGAGATATTCCTTGGTGATGAAATATCCAAACAAAACTTTTATATATTCCGTCCATAAATATTTGAACATGACAACATTATCTTTTTAACCATTTACTACACCATATTGAGGATAAAACAAAACAAAATTAAAAAAGAGTATGAGCTCAATTCGAGGGTATTTGCCTCCAAAATGAGTGAATGGTGTAGGAATTAAAATACTTTTTTATGTATGGTCTTCCCCTATTAAGAAACAAAAAGTAATTAAAAATGTAGTTACACAGCTAAATACGCATAATTCCCTCATTATTTCATTTAAAATCACATAAAATGAAAAGGGTTGAATTAAAGTTGTGTCCATATTTGCAATCTTTTGCTATTAACTCACAATACGAATTACAAAGATTTTAGAGTTAGTGAGGCCAGCCAAATATAAAAAATATCAGGTGTGGCATTATGAACAGTTTGGTTTATTCTTACAGATGAGGAACATGTCTGCAAGTTCAGGAACACCAAAAGGCCTGAATGACAGAATTATTTTCCTAGTGAGGAAAAATCCCTCCCCGACAGTTTGTCAGATCAATTAAACTTTCCAGGAGCTAAGCATATCTTTGTTCATATCAACAATCAAGAGAGACTTCAGCGTAAATACAGAGGGTTTACCACAAGATGTAACACACTGATAACTCTCAAAATCAGGATGTTTGCCAAAAAACTTCTAAAAGAAAAGTCTCTACAGTTCTTGAACAACAAACAGCATAAGCGCAGATGAAACAAAGATAAACTTGAACCAGAATGGAGGGAGGAACAGAGCATGGAGAAGGGCAGGAAATGCTTGTGATTCAAAGCACACCTCCTCATCTGTGAAGTGCGCTCATGTGTGGGCATGTATGGCTCCCATTGGAACCAGTTCCATTGTGTTCATTGATGATTTGACTGCTGACAAAGGCAGCAGGATGAATTCTGAATTCTAAAAGACTATCCAGTTTATTCTTAGGGGAACTACCACGGGTTGTGTTCTTGTGACGACATCGATCAAACCACATAAAGCGTTAGCCATTTTTCTTCCCTAGCTTGTATTTCATAGTGAAAATATATCACGTTGGTTGTACCAGGGTCATCAACAGCCTTAATTATTGTGAAACCCTGATTATTATTTCTAACCAGGATGACAAAACTTACAAGATAATTGAAGAAAGACTGGTTGTAGAAATGTGCCTTAAATAAGAGAGATTTTGTCTCTGAAGTAGAATCGTGCTATTATATGTTCAAATCATTTTATCAATGCCAAGGTAATTATTTTCTCATTTCAGACGTATAACAGGCCATAGATAGCAAGCTAAAATATACAGATAATTATTATTATTATTCAATTATTAACTTGAAATGTTTTCTGGGAAGTGCAATACCATGTAGGCAGACAAGATGTCCTGGTAAATTTGGAACAGTATCATTGTCCAGCACTAAATGAGGTTATCATTTAATAGCTGCATTTTGTTTCCTCATTCTGTTTAAAGTCATATTAAAATTAGTTGGATGATCTAAAATATTACAGTAAGAAAAATGAGCAAATTTTTTTTTTAAAGAAAAAAAAAAGAAATCAGGAAGGGGCAAATTCTTTTTCACAGCACTGTAATACTCTTTGGAATTAAATTCACTTGCTGAAGAGGAGACCCCACAGAGTAAAGGCCGAAAATGCTTTTCAGTAGAATTGATTTCACTAGATTTGCAATATTGATTGCATATAAGAGCTTTGCTACCAAATAATTTGAAAAATGTAAGAACTAAACTCAAAAAATAACTGCTTATGTATTATAAAGCATAATTTCATACCATC
Organism: Gymnothorax reevesii; assembly: GCA_029721435.1. Lineage (NCBI taxonomy): Eukaryota > Metazoa > Chordata > Actinopteri > Anguilliformes > Muraenidae > Gymnothorax > Gymnothorax reevesii. The sequence goes on from CM056579.1 coordinate 109,934,518, forward strand.
TGATTGAATATTTGCGGATATTTAACTTGGGGGCACACTTTTGAACCACCAAATGACAAAAGGTACACCCTTAAGCCCCCACAGTTTTACTGGGAACTCACAAATAAACTCTTTAAGCGTGCCATTGTGGGAACTGAGACAAGGCATCAGTTAATTACTCAGCCTCTTGTAAGTCGCTAGTGGAGGACAATTAAGTCCTTACTGTGAGAATTGTCCTTTTTGATCTAATAAGCTACAAAAGGAAGGCGTTACTATCATAGCTATCAATACTAATTTTTTTTTTAAAGGAGTTGAGACCATTTCATGTTATGGGTGAGGTCCCTTAATTCTTTTTCCATTCACACCTGACTTGCACCATAATTCAATAGACTGCGACACAGTCAATCACATTTGAATCCAACTAAACATGCATTTTAGATGCTGAAGAGAAGACTGAAGATGGATGCATCTCTAGCGAGGCAAAGCATCACCAGGGAAGATAAGCAGCATTTGGTGATGTGTATGAATCACAGGCTTCATGCAGTAACTGCTTACAAAGAACATGAGACATATTTAAAATGATCACTTACTTTGCAATATGTTATTAAGTCAAATACCTATATTACACCAGAAACCGGGGGGGGGGGGGGGGGGGGGGGTGTACAAAAGGACCTGTCCAATGAATCCAATTGCCCAATGAATCCAATTATTACTGTGTTGTAAATCCTTTCCATGCAAGTAGCTACTAGAATTCTATTCTTCACATGGAGATGCTGCTCAGAACAGCAGCCATCTAGAGCCCTTTCTTAGTCTGGAGTCTAATGTCCTTAAACTGTCTCTTCCTAAAGTAATTCCATAGGTTGGAGCCCCTCATTAACCCCTGAAATTTCCTCTGTGGGAGGGTCTTTTGGGAATGCAGTAAAGTTTATCTCGATGACTAGATAAAAGGAGAGAGCCCGGACGCCAGCCCCTGCAGTAGGAAATAGCTGAAGAAAGTAAGCAGGAAGCAGAGATGACGTGATGACAGGCCTGAACCTGAAAGGCCTTGCAGCTCATGGAAACTTATCAATAACATAAACAATGTGGTTTGGCCATATACCAATCTACACGCTACCAAAATTTTATGACAAAATGTGCTCCCACGGGAACACAAAATACCAAAATAAATAACTAAATCAACAAAACCGCTGCATACTAGATAAGTTTTATTACTTACAAACTGTTAAAAAATTACGATTTTGGCACCTGTGTCTGTAGAACATAGGGGAATGAGTTTAACGGCAAAACTGGACGATACTGTGCATACAGCACTACCTCAATACCCTTCATCGGGCTTCCAGATTTATCAGCAAACATTACCTACTGTTGATCAGCGGTAACATTTCACCCCAGCCACTTCCCCTCCGTCCCACGGCTCTGCTGTGAAACCTGAACAGCCCCTTATTGTCTGCGATTGTCCAGGAGCCAAAGGCAAACGGCTCTCGAATGGCAGGCCTGAAAGGCAACAGGAAATTGGCAAACCGCTAATCTGCGCTAAACTATTCATAGTAACAAAAGGTACATTCCTCCCCGAGAGAGAAGGGAGAAAGGGGGAGGGCGCTAAGTGAAAAGGAGAAGAGTAATTCTATAAAAGCCCATTTAGGGGAGTTTCTTTTTACCGCAGACTGCTGACCCTCACAAAAAACCGATACACATGCCCTCACGCACATGCACGCATGCATATACAAACATGCACACGCACCTGGCGCGTTTTCACCGTTTCCGAATAAATTAAACCGATAGTCGTTAAAATATCTCGACAATCGTCCGAGCCGCGACACTCGCAGTCGACGTGTGAAAGAGAACCACTGGGGTCCGCACGGCTCGTTTCCAATGACGCATAGTTGATTGTTGAAGGAAAAATGTGGGTGGGGAAAGAGTTTTGAATTGCTATTCCATAGTCTTTGTATTCGTGTTCAGCTTAAGAAACCAGAGCCGCAATTCAACAAAATACCATAATCTCTCAATCCATGTTGCCCATGTTACACAGGCTCGAAGGCACTACCATGGCGAATCTAAAAATACCCCGCGGCCAGTTACTCACGAAGGGATTTCTGAGACAGAAATCAAGGTATTTGTGCACCTCTCTGCACTGTCTCAGCCATAGTAGGCGTCTGTCATACATACAGAAATTTAACTGCAGGGAAAGTTTCCAGCCTCTTTCCCATCAATTCCTACAGCACTAATGCCACGCAATAAAAACCAGCTCCACTTGAGGTTTATGGTCTTTGAACAGGTGTCCACCGGTTGAGAAAACAGTTCTTTCTTCTGAGACACCGTTTTAGTGTGCTTGTTGGCACCAGAAAACTCCCAAAATAATGCAAGGAAAACCACAGTGATCTCAAAGCTACAACCTTTCCATTGACCTGGAGGAGCAAGAGCTGTTGGTTTAATAACTGCGCAGAAGTTAGGTAAAAGCTCAAGAAGTAGCCGATTCAGTACCATGTTTTCAGCCTGTCCATAAATACTTTTAAGAAAAAAAGTTGCAAAATGAAGCTGCAATAAATTAGCATTATCCAGTTTAAACGCGTGCCACCTGCAAATATGGCCGACATAAATCCAGCCTTAGCTTCTGGAATAACTATTCAGAATCCCCTTAAATCTAAATGATTATCTACAGAAAATTAACCCATCATACTAAATCTTTGCCAGTCAGTCAATCTCGAATTGGAATAACCAATCAGTAAAATAATTAACCTTAAACAGCATTGTTATTAAAGACTGCAAATGGATGCTTAAACTGAAATGTGGATTAAGGGAACTGAAAGAAAACTCAAGACATGAAGGCAAGGTTTCTCATTAATTAATATATTTCTGCATTATAGTTAACATAGTTTTTCTTTTGAGCCACCCTTTAATTTTTCATTAAAGTATTGATATTTTGTTATATTCAAACAGGAGTAATTTTCAAGACTGTCTTTTGCAATAAATATCATAAAATAATAGCGCTTGACATAATAAATATTCTTTACAACAAAAATCTTTTCACAGACTTTTCTTTACAAAATAGCCAGAGTTTCATATTTAAAATTTATACAAACAATTTACAACAACAAAAAATGCCACAGAGTGAATGAGGAAGTTGGGAGTGGGGAAAAAAATGCTGGTATTTCTACAAAAAAATAGCTTCCCAAAATGCCATTAGAGCAGGAAGACATTAAATGAATTCATCATGGCTTCATGCAGCCAACAGTGAGAGTGACGGGTAAAGATCAGCCTTGGTTGCTATAGATATCTGGTAACAGGGACATTTTCCAGATAATACTTCACAGAATTGGCTACCCTCACGTTAGGTTGAAAAAACAAGAGAACTTCCCAGTTGGAAAAAAAAATTTTTTGCAGAGAGTCAATGAGAATTTTTGGACAGCATCACACAGCCAACGCTGGTTTATAGAATAGAACTGTAGCAAAATCTGAAAGTGGTTTTTCTAACTCCAAACTGGGCAGAAAAAAAGATTTTCTCAGGAGAACTTAAGAGAGGGGTAGTGGATTGGGGCGGTAGGTGCTCAAACATTTTCATAAATGTTAATTACTAGTATTATTATCGCCATTATAATCGAGCAAACTAATTCTCCCCATTCCTTATCAAACAGAGAGAACGTGGAAAGCTCCCCATGAGTATATCTGCAAGTGACCAGCTCCCAAGTTTGTGGCAGATGGAATCAAGAAGGCTTTCCAGGGGCCCTTGCTGACGCCCAGTCCTCGAGCTTGCAGTAAACGGTGTTCGAGTTCTTACAGCGGCACCCAGGCCGCTTGACCTGGTCGTAGCAGTGATGGCAGGCCTTGACGCAGCCCTTGGCGGGCGGGTAGCACAGTAAACAAGGGAAGAGGACCGACATTAATCCCATGCACAGGAAGCGCGAGCAGCAGTGTGAGCGAGACAGCGAGCAGGGACTGTCGGCGCAGGAGTCCCCCTCGTCGTCGTTGGAGCAGTGGTAGAAGAGGCCTTTGACCAGGCACATGCAGGTGCCGTGTTCCAGCAGTGTTTCTGCAGAGCACAGGCACTGACCCCGGCAGGCCAGACATGAGGGGAGCGTCCTGGGAGCCACGCACTCCGCGCACTTGCATCTCCCGCACTGCTCGCACACGAAACGGTGCCCCGAGGCGCAGTCCGCCTCCTTCCACGTGGTAGCGGGCTTCAGCACCTCCTCCGCTGGAGGCTGCGCCCGGGCTTTGGGCTGAGTCCGAACAGTGCTGTTAGACCAGGGCAGCGAGGTCACCGGAGTGGGCGGAGGGCGACCCAAAAGGCCCTGCTCTGAGGAAACGCTGCTGTTGCTCCCAGAGCTGGCTGCACTCCCCGTGCTGGTGGACCGGCTCAGGACCGGGGCCCTGGGGCCGGGCCCCCGATGCTCGTAGTTGTTGTTGACGCTGATGACCTCATGAGTTCGCTCTGGCTTTTCAGGCCGGGGTGCGGTCCTCGGAGGGGTGGTCCTCCGGGGCGCAGTGGGGCCCTCAGTGTAGTTGTTGCAGGAGCGGATGGCCTTGATCTGGTCCAGTGAGAGGACGGCACTGCGCTGAAGGTTCCTATCAAACTCCAGCCGGGGCCGCCCCTCTGACGAGAGTGGCTGCAGAGAACCTAGCGTCCCGCCATCGCCACCGGGCTGACTCTGCTGCTCCATCTGGGGCGATCACCACTTCCGACGTTCACCGCGGACTTGGCACACATCTGAAATCCTGCTGAGCGCCAAGAACCACCAAAAGGAACAGGATGGAAAAGAAAAAAAACACAAAGAACCAAAATGAAGGCATAGTCTCTCCATAATAACAGACCGAGAAATGGGGCTAGCAGAGCATGCGAGCAGCTGTCAAATCGTAAAAATGCATTTATGACATTTCAAGCATTCTTAAAATATCTTTGAAATTAATTGCAACTCGCCCAAAGATAAAGCCATAAAGGCCTCATTTCAGGAAAAACTTCAGCTCTTTTCAATAAGCATACTAATAGAGTAACCACACTAAACTTTACCGAAATAATTCAGGAAGTTAACTTGCCACAACTTGCGCCACATGCAGTAGTGCTTTGCGTTAATGCATTAAAAAAATTACGGGCTGCGGACAATATCGTTTTCCATCATGCAAGATATACGATATTGTACAACTACTTAGACCGCACTAAAATAACTGGAAAGGAAGTAAAACCACAAGAGAGTCGGACATTACCATGACTTACAGGCTTCTACAATACGAACAGTGAACTTCAGTACAAATACTTCCCTTCCTCATTTACATTTGTATATCTAGTTATCATTAAAATGCGCCATAGCGGCGGAACACTGGTCCATGTAGGCGACGTGTTCGTCTGGGAATCCAAAATTTTTACACGGATGTGGCCCACTTCATGTGTGCAAAATGACATTACAAAAAAAAAGCTCATTGTAGCCAGTTAAAAAAACGGATTAATTGATTCCTTTATGAATATCAACTTCATACTGACGTTCAATCAGTAGTTCAAAGAATCACACACTCACGCAAACTCATTTCACGACGCGAATAGAATCAATACTGTGTTCCGTTAAAAAATAAATTCATAAATTAAACTTCATGAAAAGCTAATACACATCATGAAAGACTGTTTTTGTGCGTCATGTAAACACAAGCACAGAACAGACCCACGTTCCCCGAGGCACTACTTAGGGGAGCATGTCGAATAAGACCTGGGATATTGTCTTTCAACTGAGGACGTGGTCGGGTAGGTAGTGGGTGGTGGTAGTAGGATATACGGCTCTTACCTTGATTTATGATCCCATGGTAAAACAAATACTAAACTAAAATCCACGATTGTCTCTATGCGGTTGATAGAGTTCATGTGCCCGGCTAGAGAATAAGACTCAATCCCACCCAAGTTTTTTTTTTTCTCGACAATCAGTAGCCTATACCATGCTAGCATCAAGCAAATTGCTTTCTATTCACTGCATTCGGCTACATGGTGCCGTAATCCAGATTAAATCTGGAGAGCCGAGCCCTTTGAATGCAATGGAAGTGATAGATAAACACATCCCGGAGACGAGCAGGGCGGAAGGAAAAGTTATGAATGAAAACAAGCACCGGTGGGGGAGGGGGAGGCCTATTTGCTGGTAGCCGCAGGATAGCTAATTCTCCCACTATTAAAATAGTCTGCAGCCTATTCTCGGTAAGCATTAATGCTCGGAACGCGCAAAGCAACACATAAGAGCGGCAATAGAGTCAGAAAGCGACTAATATTATCGGACTAATCACGGAAACTTTATATCCACCTAGTATGAAACGCAAACAGAAAAGTGTAATTTAGAAACCAACCCACGTTTTACGAAATCTTGAAATGGTTTAATGTTCATTTCGGGAATATTTTTCGCCGAAAATACAAAATTAAAAACTGGGGACAGTGGTGCAGCAATAGGCCTGATGGGACATCTCACGGTAAATGGAGATGGCACCAGGTTTCAGAGTAAAAGCAGCATTGTGCATGGCACCCGGGGGAAATACTTACCTATATAGAACCATCCATGTATCCAGCCGAAAGCCCTCAAACTATAAACCAAGAAGGGTCTGTCCAGTGAACTTGTCCGATAGCATTAAGATCCAACTCACACATTACCATACGTCTGTAATTCCCCAAGCAAAAAAATCGAACGTAAAGTCAATCCTCACGCTTTTGAACATGTACAAAAACATGTAAAGAGAGTTCCAGAAAGGGTATACATCCACGATAAATTCTTGCAGAAACAGCGCCCGGTGCAGAGGAGAGATTGCGGGACGTCGACGTCAAATCAGCCAAGGCTGTTTTGCAACTTCAAAACGAGCAGGAAAAAAAAAGATATCATTAATACGTTATTTCTTAACTTAGGCCTACTTATAGAAAAGTATTACATGCGTAATATCCAGAGAAATAGAACACATCCGATAGTAGGTTTGGCTCTTGGGAGAGTAGCGTAAACAAAATATTTCGCCTACTTCGTCGCATGCAACATTACATGAAAGGCAGAGCCACCGATATGCGACGCACGTTCATCAGCGCTGTGCGGGGCTGTCTTAACCACTGTATGAATGAGTATGAAAAGTTCAGTGTTTGTTCAATTGGCCAACTCCCATTGGTCATTCACCCCACTGAAAAAGGATACATCGCATCCGCTCTTAATTCATTGGGCAGCTGTGGGGGGCAGGGCAATGGGAAACTGCGAGGAGGCTTTAAGGTGGATCCGTTTTACAATACTGATAAACACGAGAACTTTTCTTTCAGCGGTGTTGCTGGCAACGCATGAACTATATAAGTAAGGGAATTCATGGGCAATAAAGGCTACATCTCACCGCACTGAATTATCCAGGCCAAGGCCACATGTCCAACCAATCACTTAACAAATTGGGAAAGCAAAGTAGTTTACGTGTTATTGCGGCTATAGCTGAGACCAACTACTGCGATTGACGACTGCAAAAAAACTCAAGTTTGCAAGCACGTAAATAGGTGTACGGGTAAATCGAACAAATGTAGGAGTAAAGAAAAAAAACCGAGAATAGAGTTGTAGAAAAGAAGAAACTCGGGTGAACGACTGTTTTTGTGCCAGAGGACAGTCAATTCCAATCTCCCGAGTTGATTTCGACAAGCAACGCCACCTTAAAAAGGGAAGCGTCCCGCGAGGGTAAAGAGAGAAAAGATTAGATGTCCCGCTCCGTTCTTGACTGTCTGGTTTGATTGGTGTTTAGGATGCATAGCATCCGGACCCATGAGAATGGGAAGTACAATGCAAAGGCAATCTGTCCTATTCAAATGGAAAAGTCCCGAAGACGACTGACATGGACTACAACCTCCATGTGCGGAAGTCTGAAATTGAATAGCTTTTTTAAAATAGCACAAAGTCCAGCAATCTCATTACATATTCATCTTATTTATTTGTTTATACCACTTGTCTCTCTTACTAGGACGTTTTTGGAAATGCATTGTGGAAGTATCGAGTTCCAAAGCATTCCATAGCAGGCGCCGGTACATTCTGTTCAAAGGAGCGGAAGGAAGTTATTAATTGATCGCAGCGATTAGCGACTTCAAGAGATTGTGAAAACAGTTGATGTTTTCCCCGTATTTCGGTTAACATAGATGTTATCTTACCTGTTGAATGATCAAACGTTGGATGCTTACAGAATTGAAAATGTGTGCGAAAATAATGCATTTTATGTGTTCTCTACTCTTGAGACTTGTTTCACATCTTTTGTTGTTGGTTTATTATGGTCATCAGTAATGACTAATCACTTGATTTTCCCCAATTCGTTTTAAAATATATTTTGATAACGTGTTCCAACCTCAGAAACCACATCGTAAGAAGGGGTCTGACACGATCATTTGTTCATTAAACATTCATTACGAAATACAAAATATTTTGTAATTCAAGTTGTCCCCATTTCCCCTGCCAAATAATTCTCTAAACCGAGCCGATCCGTTCATGCAGGAATGTGCTGGCGGTACGGCGCTCCCCGAAGGAATTCAGCTTGTGTGATCCGTGAGCGTGTAGGCCTACACGCCAATGTAGCCTACGAATTTAAACAGGAGTTTTGGTGCAGCCGCGCAACTTTCTTTTATAATCAGTTTTATACGCAGTACATTTTCATGTAGTCCCAGAAGACATTGCATTTGCAAAGGTATGTTTACACGATATCCTTTATGTAGCATAGACTAAATAAAATAAATAAACAACAACAACGATAATAATAATAATAATAATAATAAATCTGCAGCTTGGAAGTATACTCACGTTTCCAAAAAAAATTGGGGCGCCTCGTAAAATGTAAATAAAACCGAATGATATGACTTGTATATTATTTACATTGTATACTTAATTGAAAATAGGACACAGACAACATATTTGATATTTATACTGAGATGTTTTATTGGGGTTTTTTTTTTTGGTTTGTTTGTTTTTTTAATATATGCTCATTTTGAATTTGATGCCTGCAAGACATTTCAAAAAAAGTTAGGACAGGGGCATTTTTAGAAATAATTGCATAACTTATTTTAACAACGCACTGTAAGCATTTAAGGAGATCAACTGATGTAGTTTTAAAAGGAAAATGTTTTCAGATTCTCCCGATGTAGGATTTCAGCCTACTCAACACTTCTCCACCTCCTTTGTCATATATTTAGTTTCATAATGCACCGAATATTTTCAGTAGGTGACAGGTCTGGACTGCGGGCAGGCCAGTTTAGCAGACTTTTTTTACTACTGAGCAATGTAGCTGTAATGCAGGCAGAATGTGATATTTGGCATCGTCTTGCTGAAATAAGCTGGCCTTTCTCTGAAAAATACAGTAGGTCTTGATGGCAGTATATGTCGCTCCAAAACCTGCATATGTCATTCAGGCTTAATGGCGTCTTCACAGACAGAGCAAAACAAATGCACATTTATGACTTTATTCAGTTTTCTTTAATTGAATTTTTTTATTCTGAATGCTCCGCGTCCTGGTAATGAGGATGTGCCGCGTGACTCGTTGGGTTACGGACCCTGTGCATACTCCGCTCTTGAAGCTTTGTCATCCGCTTTTGACAAGGAGCGTCACTTTGCCTCATATAGCGTGCAAACCACTCTTATGCTGGAAGCGGATGTAGGATTGAATAAGGGAGTCAGGAATCCTGGGCTGCACCAAATTCAAGGCCCCGTCAAAGTGCCTTCCCATGATGCTCTGGGCTCCAATGTCCTCCTGCAGGGCCAAGAGGGCAGCCTCTCTGCACACAGCAGTTATCTGCACAAGGTAACCAGAAAACAAAGGACAGAAGAGAGGAGAGGGATGAAATGAGCCTACAAGAAAGCCAGTAGCGGACAGAGCTAGCCCGCATGCTATCAACTGTCACCTTGAATCAATTAACATGTTCTCAATTGATATTAGCTTGGTTGTAGGGCTAGTGCTGTTAGCAAGTAACTAGGCCAATGCAGCCTCGGAATAATTCATGCCCACAACCTTGATGGATACACTGGTATGGGAACATGCCCTTGTTTACAAGGCTGTATATTATACAGCAGGCTTCATGAGGCTAAAAAAATCAAGGATAATGTAACATTAATGATGTTTGCAAAGTTAAACTAGCAATTACACAGAATAAACTTGGCAGAGCGCACCTCAGTGCAGACTCAGGACACTGCAATGGGAAAATATGTTCTCAAAAAATAAACAATGGATTTAATTCAAAAAAAAAAAAAAAAAGATGTAAAGTCCAGACAAGCATGCTACGTACAAATCTAAGCCCGATTAATAAATCAAGTTACTTAGTCCTTTGGGAGGCTAAAATGCTGACATTCTTAAGTAAACATCTGAGAGTACATTGAAGTCTTAAGGTTTTAAGTATATTAAAAAGCACTTACTGAACTTAAGATCCCAAAAATTGCAAAAAAATTAAAAAACTTAATCTATAACCTGAGATTAATGCACAAGTACTATACAACATATATCAAAATTAATTTATTCACTGCTAAGATTAAGAACAAAGCTGTTAAGCTTTATCTGCAACTCTCTCATTACTCAAATCATATACACACACACAAAGAGATGGAGAAACATGCCACGCACAAATATACACACCAATACCTGTCTTGGCAGACTGAGTCCAATGCTCAATACTTCTCATCATTATAGGAGAAAAACCAAAAAAAAACATGGGACTATTTTGTGCAGCTCATAGACAATCATTGGCGTGTTCAGACAGAGTCACCAAGAAACAAACAAACAAACAAAAAAAAAAAAAAAACGTAAAAGCTTACATGTAGGTCAATCCATGTCGGCCACACCTGACACCTAAAAATACACCCATTATTCGAGGGATATGAACATTGAGTTTTCTCAATACAATGCTGACAGAGGATACAGGAGTCGAGTTGAAAATGAATTAGATTAAGCCAACTCCTTTTGGGTCATTAGCTTTTAAGTGGCCAACTTAAGTATTAAAATGTTCTTAGTCTTGCTTTATAACTTATGTCGTGACTACACCACCTGATTTAAAGAAACAGCACCAATGAGCATGACAGCTAACACCCATTATGAATCCTTCATTACCATACTCTCAAAAAAATTTTTTTTTAACTAAGTGTGGCACTCAAGCAAGGTTGACAATGTGCACGTGCATGCAGCAATTAAAATGTCAGAGACCAAAGTTTTATTCCGGAAGTTTCCAAGGCCTGACAGTGCGCTTCAGGCTAAGAAAGAACTCGCAGACGAGGTCGGCTCAGTGTAAACAGCCACCGAGCACTTCAGCAGCCTGAATACACACAGTTTACTCCAACTGCCGGTCTTTGGCTTCGGTTCCCTGTATAGAGAACAGTGTGAGCCCTGGGAGGCATTGCATTGGCATGCAGTACATTTATCATGAGCACGTGGTTTTTTGGAAGCCACCTGCGTGATCTGGAAGGTGACAGCACAGCTCAGCTCAAGCCTGGCGTTCGTCGATCCGAACATTTCGGAAGTGACTCAGCTACCAGATATGAGCAGAATTTTGTAATAAATAAATAAATAAAATGTCTGTGGCCTACCTTACAGCGAGCGTAATCAATCTACAACAAACAAAACCATATAAGCATCCCCCTCGTCAGCCCAAATAAATTAATAATCAAAATAAAACTAACAGTTGCCTCTCCAGCAGTGGGTGTTTTTGCCGTTCCTGTCAGCGCAGACAGCAACAGCTACTCAGAACGGACCGATTCACCAGACGCAAAGCACAGCAGCTTTCTCTCACACATCTGCAGAGAAAACTAACTCCAGCTCACAGATCTGAAGTAACTTTTTCTGGGCGACAGGGTTTTGCCTCCCTGCACCTTCCTTTTCCAAATCTGACCTTTTTCCAAACCGACACACACATGCAGAACAAACCGGGTCACTGTCAAAGTGGTTTTTTTTTTTATGGTGACCAGATGCAGGCCAGATGTCAGGAAGTACATTTTTCGCAATTTCTTCCGAGCAGCCAATGACGAGTGACTGGGGCAGTAAACGGTGGGGACAGCTTGTATTCATGCGGATGGTTCCTCTTAGATAGGGAATGATGCCCGTTGTTTTGAGAAAAAAAGATACACACAGGCAGTTTCTGCAGTTCCCTCCCCCTCTCGTTACTGATTCACGCATTATAACGCAATAACCCTATAGATGCATTCACCGTACAATCAGGGTGATCACTAATGAAATGAAACAAAACATTAGAACCAACAAGAGTAAAAATTGCGTGACATGTGCCGTAGTATGCAGTGTTTGAAATGTTACTTTCCAGACATCCTCCAACAGACCTTCCCAATCCTCTCTGTCTCACTGATAACTTGCGCACACAAGGGTCAACGAGAGCTGAAATACCTGCCCGAGTGCCCTCATGGAATAAAGTGCTCTTACAGAGCTGTGATAGAATATTTCTCTCCTTCCCAATTTCTTTTAGTTTTGCACACTCTCGGTTCTGGGACACTGGTGCTAGTGGGACACAACAAACTGCTCTACAGATACACATAACTCACTTAATATCACGTAATATTCCATCACTGTAAAAATCTCAGCATCAATTCAACTCCAGCAGAGTTGACATGAGACCAACCCAACCATCTTGGACTCAAATAAACACTCTCAGAGTTGAATTAACACTGGGAATTTTACTGGGCGGTTAGTGTCATAATCCACTCAAGTTTTAAATACTCAAAAATCAATCATGCCAGTTGTGCAGACAGTTTGGGATCCTGTGGCCATTAGAACAGTACTGCTGGTAAACTGAGGTGATGACTTGCTGCGTTAGGCACAGCCATTAATTGTAGAATAGCAACCGGGGGAAACAGGAAAACTTATTTAAACCAAAGATATCGTACTTGTTGGAAGGATGCCAAAGGAAGTAATGGAAAATACATGTAAATTATCATGTCTAACCTATAAAACCAAATACGTCAAACCGAGTGATGCAGCTTAAAGTGATGCAGCTCACCCATCATGACTGTCTTACATCACAGTGCTGCAGTGTCCAAGAGACCTAGTTTTGGGAGATTCAAGGTTCAAACTGATTCAGTTGAAGCCAGTGTGTGTGCCATGATTTTCTGACCGCAGCTGTTTTTTGGAAATGAACAATTTTTCCTCAAAGATTAGAAATATGGCCTTTATTCTTTACACACACACATGCGTGCACAAGCGTAACCACACACACACACGCACACACACACTCTGACTGAGGTCTGAACTGGCCCAAACTGCAGACCTCTCCATTCCTAACATCCCAAATGGAAATGCTGCGCTGTTAACTCGGCCGAGATGCCCCCCTTCAAGGGAAAAAAAAGTAAAGTCAGAAGGAACAAAAATGCAGGCGATTTACTCCCAATTATTTTTTTCCCAACCGCGAAATGGGGAAAGGGAGGAAATGTGTCGCCCTTCCACAGAAATAATGGGAGGCTTACGACTGGTTTAGAGCTATTTGTTTCGGCTCTAAATTCATGTGGCTGTTTTAGTTGATATACAGTACCTGTCAAAAGTTTGGACAACCCACATTTTTCTTACAGTATATTTTAATTAAAGAAATTAGCAGCCTTTATTTTGCAAAAAAAAAAAGATCCAATTCTTAAATCCATCAAACTAACCATCATTTGTTGTCATATTTGCAAGAGCGTTCTCACTTTTTTTTTAAAAAAGGGCAGGCAAATGACTATAATGAATTTGCAGCTGCACGGCCGTCTAACTTCCCAAAGATGTGCTGCACTTGAGGCGACTTTTCATCAACCTTTTCACCCAATAAGTCCCAAAACCACTCGACTTTAATTTGGCTGTTGGAAAATAGAAGGAACTTATTTGTCTGTTTACTTTGCAAAATATGGCTTCTTTAAGAATTCTAAAATTTTGGACACTATTCAAACAAGTAAATTATTCTCATTTCACTTCTGACTGTTTACCTTTTATAAGATGCCATTTGAGATTATATAGAGAAGTCAAGCCGCTTAAATTTCTCTAAAAACAGAGTGCTGTGACATTAGCAAAGCGTGTCCAAACTTTTGACTGGTACTGTAAATGAACAAAGTCACCTGCTCTTCACCCAATCAGCAGATGCAGCACGTTATTGGCTGAATTGGCTGTTCAGATTCTGTAATCCTACAGGCTGATGCCATTCCTGGTGCAAGTGCACATACGGACGTTCTTTTTGAAGTTTTGACAATCCTCAGTTTCCCTCGGCGGACCACGTTAAACATCACCTGTACACACATGTGCCTCATTCTGCAGCGGCCTGTGGAGTACAAGCGCTCTAGGAGTACATCATGAGTTATAGGCATTTTTACATTTCTCTTGCGGTACAGCAATCCATAGATTTATAAGAACAAAATCTGGTACAATGCCTTGAATTAAGGGAAGAAAATTTCATTTTGTGACGACGCAACAATATATTCAAAGGTTACAAGCATTTTAGTAATGAGCCACACCCACAAAAAGCATTATCAGCTCACTGCAGACACGTTTTTGGAAGATCAACTCTCTGCATGTAACCTTTTACGGGCAGGATCTACTGAGCTACAATCCATGTTCACACGCCATATTGAGATTTTTGTAAAAGTTTTTCTAAAAGGTTTTACATGCAATAAACAAAGCGTCATATACAGGGGAATATCCAACAGGAGCAAAGATCCTAAGGACGCTTTTGATGACGACAGCCCCAGCCTGCGAGCTTAAAATAACCTCCTTTAAATTCCAGCAGCATTTAAAGCCATGTCACAGCAGGAATGGAAATGGGCGGGGACAGAACTCTGACACAAGCCCTGGCTCTGCACATGCATGCAGAACATGGGTCACATGACAGGCCGGTTGGCTGACAAGGTAAAAATGGAGTGACATCACTCCAGACCCCGGACTCCCAGCATTCCACAGCTTCTGAGACATTTACCCGCTCATCCAAGAGCCTTCCACCCCGAGAGTACACCCCACTGACTGCAAAGTAGCCTTTCAGCAGCCTGATTTGGTCTTAACTATTATTTCATTTCATTAGGTTTTCACTTTGCCAGCATGAACAATGATTTTGCTTTATTTCATATTTACTCTCATGTCTTATTACTGATTTGATTTTTTTTAAACTTATTGTTTGAGGATGTTGGTGTCAATAATTATTTATTTTATTCTTACTTTATAATTTTACTTTAATTCGTATCGTATGCATATAATTTAATTCTTACTGGTCGTTTGGTGATCTTAATTATTTCATTTTCTGAGTGGTTTTAAACTCACATGAATAAGTTCTCCGTTTATTTGTGTTTACTTGTGTCCTCTGGTTTATGTTTACAGTGCCCACACAGTTTCTGCGGCTGAAACTTCCGTGGCGGCTCACAGGACATTGCGCTTCAGCCTGGAACGAAATGTGCCATATGAATAAAGTTTTGCGTTGCTTTTTCTTAGCTTGCTAAAAAAAAAGTCCTGAAGCAACTGCGAAAACTCCTTAAGAGACTCCTTGCAACTGGAAGGAAATGAAATGATATATAAATCAAACAGCAATGCTGTGATGGGGGCGGGGGGGAACAAACATCTCATTCTCTGGAAGGATGAGGGGAGGACACAGGCCTGACCTCAGTCCCACGTGGAGCCCGTTTTAGGTAATCAGTGAGCCAGCGCAGGGTTAGAAAACCACTCCAGGAAATGGGGGAGAGCAAGGTTTGAGTGGGCGGGAGGTTAAAAAAAAAGTTGGGAGTACATTTAAAAATACATCTTCGCCTTCTCCTCCGCCCTAGTCCTTCTCAGCTCATTCATCCTGACTTTTCAGGGCAGGGACTGTGTTCTCAGTTTGCCTGAAGACCTGCATGTTTCAGCAGAACACAAACTGATCAGAAATGAGCCCAAAGAGACAGAAAATGAATGAGGTGACAATCAACTGTGTAACCTCTGTGCAGCCAGTGCCCAGAGTTGAGAAACAGAACTTGCCCTCTTTTTCGATATCTTCTATTTTTGCATATTTGTCACTCTTAAATGTTTCAGTCAGATTCAACTCATTTTAATATTTGACATTGATAACCCAAGTTAAAAAAAAAAAGTAATTGCCTCCCCCTCCAGTTACTAAATCAACCAATTAAACAAATTTGATTGATAATTGGGTACTCTCTCACTAGACACCCTCAGAAATGAAAATTGCCAGTCCTGTTGAATCTAAGCATTACTTGAATATAACCCGCTGCCTAGCAATGTGAAGTAGGAAAAAAGCAGCACATTATGCTTCAATCATTAAAAAAAATCAAGAAGATATGAGAAACAAATCTGTTGAATCGATCAGTCTGAACAGGGCTACAAAACCATTTATACAGTGCTGGGACTTCTGCAACCTCAGTGGGAGCCACTGCTCACAAATGGAGAAAATTTAGAACAGAGGTGAACCTCCTCAGGAGTGGCCGGCCTACCAAAATTATTCCAACAGCACATCGACTAATCATCCGGGAGTCACCAAAGACCCCAGACTGACAGCTAAAGAACTGCAGCCCCAACTTGCCTTAGGTAAGATCAGTGTTCATAATTCCACAGCATGAAAGAGACAGAGTAAAAATGGCATCCATGGGAGAGCTGTGAGGCAAAAACCACTGTTGACCAAAAAGAACACGAAGGCTCATCTCACATTTGCCAAAAAGCATCTTGCTGACCATCAAGACTTCTGGGATTATATTCTGTGGGCAGATGAGTCAAAAGTGGAAAGTTTTGGAAGACATGGGTCCTGTTCCACCTGGCGTGCAGCTAACGCATCATTGCACAAGAAGAACATCACACTTGCAGTGGGTGTTGACACAAAGTCATACAGGATGGTGGTGGTCTGTTCGTCGAGGGGAGCTTTGCTGCTTTCATACAATGAGTTGCCATAAATGAAGGAACCATGAAGTCTGCTCTCTAACTGAAGGAGAATGTCCACCCATTAGTTTGTGACCTAAAGCTCAAGCACAGTTGGGTTATGCAACAAGGCAGTGACCCAAAACACACAAGCAAGTACACCTCTGCATGGCTGAAAAGAAACAAAATGAAGGTTTCTTTGGCCTATTCAAAGCCCTGACTTTAATCTGATTGAGATGCAGTGGCATGACCTCAGACAGACAGTTCATGCTCACAAACCCTCTAATGTGGCTGAATTAAAACATTCTGGAAGAAGAATGGGCCAAACTCCTCTATAGGGATGTAAAACACTCATTGCCAGTTATTACAAACTTTTGAAAGTAGTTGTTGCCACCAAGGGTAAGCTCATATATTTTTGCATTTTAGCTAAATATTTGTGTATTTTCCAAATATATTTATTCGTGTATTTCCCAAAAGCAAAGCGAAAAAAAAATGACAGAAAGATCAAAAAAAGCAGATTATATAAATGGAAGGAAATGCACCCCCCGCACCAGTGTGAGGGAACACCTGTGGGCTGCGCTCAGGTGTTCTGTGAAGGCTGAGGAGGTGTGCGGCAGGTGGGGGTGTGCGTTCGGGGCATGTTTGTTCTCACCCCTTAATCTCAGAACTGAAAGCCGCACACTCGCACTGGCCTGGGGGATGAGAAGCCATATTTACCAAGCATGTCCACACTGGATCAGCCCCCCACCCTCTCTCAGCACCCCATTCAAACATAGCACCCCACGCGCACCCCCACCGTGAACACGAGCGCCCCTTCTCAGCGGGACAGCCAGTTCCCTCATATACCACCCACCCCCACCCCCCAAAATCTGAGTTCCAGCGCCAACGTGTGAAAGAATATAGCCTCGCCTGCTCTCTCTCTCCATCTCTCTCTCTCTCTCTCTCTCTCTCTCTATCTCTCACTGTCTCTCCGCCGCTCTCTCCATCTCCTCCTCGGTCCTCGCCCACATTGCTGACTGAAAATACACCGGCACCTGCATAAACAGACGGAGCGTTTCAAAAAAGAAGTGTTTTGGAAGTCATGCCGAATAAAGATGTCTATCAGTGAAATTGGTGAATGAATAAAACTGAGGCTGACTCCTGCTTTGTAATGCCAGGTGTTCTCTCCGCGAGAGGTATGAGGGCGTCCGGGCAGAATCGGGCATAGCGGTCGGCCAAACACCAGGATAGGAAGCTCAGTAAAAGCTTCACAGTGCTTCATCATGAAAGGCTAACCCCAACAAAGAGCAGGCTTTCGGAGGATTTTTTCCAAACTGTAAAGCTACGACTACACTGATGCGTTTTCATTTTAAAATGCCGTTTAAAAGCGAAAAACGATCTCCGTGCTCACTAAAATGCGATTCCGAAGTTTTCAAACTGATAACTGTCAGCAGCGTTTTCAAAAGACATCGTTTTAGGGATTTGAATATGCCGGAGTAGCCTGGCTGCTAGGCAAAAACATGCGAAAGTTATGCATTTTAAAATTAAAACTCATTAGTGTCAACGCAACTCAAGTCGATGCAGTGGAACTCCAATGTGCGACTGCAGTATTAGACAGTTCAATTAAAGACATTCAAAACACATATTTATGACCCTGAATTAGGGCAGGGCAATATATCGACATTATAGCGATATTGCAATATAAGAGAAGATCATTGGGATTTTAGATATCGTAATATCGCGATACAACATTTTTTTTTGTTCCTTTTCTGGTTTAAAGGGCTGCTTTGCAGTAAACGGCTGCAGTTGTCTGCACTGATTAGTGTGTTCTAGGTGCTGCCTGTACTTGCTTGGTCATAATATCCACATTACTCATGACTGTTCATCAAAATCGCACTATGTGGATATTTCCTGAAAGCTCCAATAGTTATTCCTATAATGTCACCGCAATATTGACATCGTGGTGTATGGTCGAAAGTATTGTGGGATTTGATTTGGTCCACATCACCCGGCCCTGCCTAACATCACTAGGGCTCAAAGGCCATAGAGCTTCGCACAAACCAAGGAAATGTACCAGTGTAATTAGATGGGCTGACTTCACATACACTTCATCCAGGGCCACTTAGATAGCGTACATTATTTTACATATGACCTGGATATTTGCCAAAGCAAAACAGGTTAAGTGCCTCACTCAAAAGTGTAATGGAAATGAAGCCAGAGATCAAATCTGAAACTTGTTAGAGTTAAAACATTCTTTACGGAGCAGACTGCCTCTCTTGAATTTAACACCAATGCCAAAGATCTCAGTAAATCAAGCAGCCTTAAGCCGTCACCACTGAACATGACTCGGTTGACAGAGAAAGTGCAAATTTCTGGGCACACGATGCAAATCCCAGGTGTCAGCTCTGTACTGCATGGACGGAAGGCATCGCAATACCATGACTCACTCGCGCAACCACACACGCACGCACGCGCACACACACGCACGCACTCACGCACACGCACACGCACACACGCACTCACACACACACACGCACACAGAGAACTCAACTGCCCAATCTGCGAGAAAGATAGACACTGCCACAATGACACATCAAAAACACTAAACATCCATGCTCAATGCAAATTAACCCCATAAACTCTAACTTGTAGCGCAGGCCTTCTCTTAATACGGTTCAAAGTCAAGAAATTTTTTTTTATATAATGTAGGACAGTTCTTCAAAAATATTCTGTATTTGCTGGGTGCCATAGTTCATTGACGTTACATCACACTTATATTGAGAGAAATATTCAAATCCAGGACACCATGTCTTATGGGCCACAGCATTACATAAAATGAAAAATATCTAGATCTTGTGCATCATGTGATACACATTTCCCTGCGATTCAGCAGGACATATTTGGGACTGCTGGAAACCTTGGGAAACCTAGGACACTAGAATTTAAAATTGGACTTAAGGTTTGAATACCACAACTGCGTTCGACAGGTCCATTTACGGGTCCATACGCTTAACTGAGCTAATTAACAAATGACTACAATATTCACATCAACATCAACACGCACGTGGATACAAAATAACATTATGCTTACAAAACATAATTAACCTGCTTTGTCAGACGCAGTAAGATTTGCGGAAAACGCGCCCTTGGGAGAAGAGACCACATACAGTTACACCAAGTCAGGGCACGACTTCACAGCAAAACGCCACAGTAAATAAAATCCGACAAATCGATTACGTCTGCAGTGAGTGCTAATTCCTGCTTCACACAGATGGCAGGATGTGATGTGATTTAAGGCCGAGGTGTCAGTACACCCTTAAAACTTACAAGCATCTCAAAAACATGTTGGCGAGAGAGAACATTGCCTAGTGGGGAATTACGGGGTAATTTCAGAAGTGACTTCAGGCTCGCCTGTTGTTAACCCTTAGAGCGCTATAGGCAACTACAGTTGCCCAATGTTGTAAGATATCAAAATCAGATGCTGTTGAAAACCTGTCAAGTGGCAACTTGTTTAAAAGAGCTCCCAGCTCTTCTAAACAAGTTGCCGCATGATAGATTTTCAACAGCTCAGGATAATTACATTTTTTAATTCCTTGAGAATGTATTCAGCGCTCTAAGGGTTAAGTGTGGGCGAGTTTCAGGAGAGGAACTAACACTAACAAAGTTAATAAAAACAACAACGACCCCCTTCCAAGGCTGCAGACCTGATGCGGAGGGGAGGGAAATGGCATTTCCTGTTTTCTGATTGCCTAACAAAAGGTGCCTCTCAGGGGTGCCAAGGCGCTAAAAGCAGGCCACAACCGGTGGCCAATGACAGATCCTCCATACCTGCCTATAAACTCCGCCCTCATTAGCAGGCAGGATGGTGGTAAATGTGCATATATGGGGAGGGGGTCCTCCACATTATCATTAACACTCTACGCTCCCCACACCCCACCACTTCCTGTCCCTCCCGAGGAATCAGGAGTCTGTGAAACCACAAGTTGGACAAGCAACATTTCCTTCTTTCGTGCTGCTCTACACAGAGCTGAAATGGAAGGATTTTCATTTTGGGAATACATATGGGGGGACAGTTCACTTATGAAAAAAGGAATGCTGACGGCAGAGATTTTTCAAGCAGAATAGAGGATGCTTGGAACTCACGTTCAATCTAATTTCTGATTGGGGGATAGTGTACCCACAGTACACTGGAAACATAGTAGGCTGAAGGGTGGCATATATATATAAAGTAAGACATATATATATACCAATGCCCAGTCTGTATGAGTATCCAGAGTATCCAAACTCTCCAAAGGTTTAGTGAAACTGAATGCTTGGTTACATTATTCGACCAGTAAATAACACTTTTTCAAAGATGATTGTTAATATGCAATGGGTAGGTCAATTCTGAAAGGGTTAGCCAGCAAATTATTACTGTAATTATTGAGAATTATATATTTTGACTGTAACACTTTGTCACAAGTATTAGTCTCAAACTGCCTGTTTTTAATGTGCACACATTACAACAGCTTGGCTTCATCGTCACAGGGGGGCGCTAAACTGGCCTGCCTGCAGTCCACACCAGTCTCCCACTGAAAATGTATGGCAGATTATGAAGTGAAGAATTTAACAAGAGCCATCTGGCAATGGCGGATCCCCCCGGCTGTAGGTTGTGTAACTTACAGGTTGTGTGGACAGACGGACGGACCGAAACCCCCAAAAGGCACAACTAGACCATAAGGAGAAGCTCCATACCAAATTTGGTGTTTGTTAGTGGTATAGTTTTCGAGTTCTAGTCCGGAAATGATTTTATTACAGACGGACGGACAGACGGATGGACGGACGGACGGACGGACACACTGATCGCTATATCCCCCCGCATTATATGCCAGGGGGATAATATCAGACTGTTGACCAGCTAAAGTCCAATATCAGGCAAGAATGGGAACAAATTCTGTCCTCAAAACAGTAACTATTAGCATCCTCAGTTCAAAAACGGCTACGGCGTGCAATTAAAAAGAAATATGACTATCCAAACTTCATCGGTTGCATATGGCAGAGAACACATCTCGACATAACCATCATTTTAAAAAACAATAAAGTTGATGAATGAAAACATTATATATTTTTCATTGAACTTTTTTCAATGGAATACAGGTCAAAAGGGATTTGCCAATAACTACCTGCCGTTTTAATTTCCATTCTCATAATATACCAATTCTTCTGAAATTGAGGCAGAGATTAACATTTGACTTCTGACGCAGTGAGATCAGAGGCTACAGCAGCTCACGCCCTAAACAGGGTATCCCTCTTTCTCCCCAAATTTCATCAACCTTCCCCTTCAACTCACTGTGTCTCTGCCTGCAGCTCGCATTTAGGCTTATCTCACCCGATGAGCTCTCCAGGCCTCGCAACGCATCATTACACACAGGAGAGGGAAGTATAAATATCTTCCGTATAAATATATTCATCGCGTGTGGGGCACTGCCAAAACCAACTAAAGCCAAGTCTCTAAATCTGAAGGGCAATGATCACACCCGTGCACATAAATCAAGGGAAAAAGAAACAAGTAAGAGCCCCTGCCGCGCCGGGATGGCCAAAAACTGGCCTGAAATCAAAATGCGGTGGACGGACGGACAGACAAACGTGAGGAATGGAGGTATGAAAAGGCCCATCTACACGATAAGATGTGTAACTGTATATGAAATATTGTTGAGAAATATTTAACGGTTTTGGAGTTTTGGCCCGGAAAAGAACTATGATGGCTGATATCTGGTCTGGGGAAAAAAAACAGGGTGGAGAAGATGGATGGACAGACAGACAGACAGAAGTGTGAAAAATTCACATCTACACAATAAGATGTATCCATATAAGACAATTTGCTAAGATACATTGAAGGGCGTAGGAGATCTGGCCTGGTGAAGAAGTGCGATGGGGAGAGGGACAGATGGACAGACATTCGGACGGACATCACTCACGCCTATATAAAAGCTGATGCATGAAGTCGAGGCAGAATCTATCTGTGACTTGCTCAGCACTTACAGCCCCAAATGTCCACACAGAGCGATCGTGTCCCCAAGCTGTCAAATGCATGTGCTCAATGACTACAGTATACTCTTCCAGAGTTACTTTCACACTGAGTACGGCTTACTCTAGCTAAGACTGGTCCTTTCACATGGGTCTTCCACGGTCAAATAAGGGAACGAGGAGACGGGGGGGGGGGGGGGCAGAGAACTGGGTGTCACTGACAGGATTAAGACCAGCTTTCAGAGATACGTGGGGTTTGCAGTGGGGGGGATGATCATGTCAGAGGCTTAGAAATCCAAAGCCTTTGAACCGTCAACACCTCCGAACAGATATCAACCCCCCACCCCCCTTCTACACACACACACACGTGCACAGACACACACCTAGGTATAAACACACACACACATAAGCACATGAGAACACGCACCCCAGGCACAATGATGGGTAAGCTTCCTGCCCCTCAGGTCACTTCAATCTTCCACTCATGGTAAATCTGTACAATTAGATTTTTGAAGTATGCAGAGCTTGCAAACAGGCAGAGTGTTCATACTTCTGGAGTATACTACACACGACACAGGCCAAGTAATCATACTTCTGCTTCTTTAAAGGGCAAAGTTGCTTTAGTTTTTTATTTGCAGAGAAAAAGTGTAGGTAATATCAAACCTCTTTGGCTAGCCTCCAAGCAAACCACTGAATAACTGCTGTTTAAAATTAGTGTGATGCAAGTTCAATTTTTATAGAAACGGATTTTATGCCACCACCCATTACCAATCAACCCATCTTCATCAGTGCACAGTATGAGGACGCACAATTTCTTCTATAAGGTCTTATTTTAGGGAAAACAGTGCAAATAATTATACACACAAGTTATGCAATGAGGACTGCAGAAATACTGACTTAATGAAGCAGGGGAGCAGAATTCTGCACTGTTTGTACATCGTGTGACCGGTGCGTCTGTGTGGAGTGAGCGTGCTGATATTTTCAGAGGGACAAAAAAAAAAAGACTATTCTGCATGTCAAAGCGAAATTTGGCAGGTTCTTGGCTGACAGCAGGCGTGGTCTGTGAGTGACATCACGAGAAACATCCATGGCTGACCCTAGATCAATTTTTTAGCCGTATTATAATAGTGAATTCCATTGAAAACGTAGAGCTGAAAACTTTTAAAAAGTGGGCAGACAGAAGCCCAGCGAAAAACATTATATGCCTACGTTTTTGTGAATTGAGAAGCTTCTGAAGGGCACCCATAGTTTTCGTAAAATACTTGCAGATCAGTGGTAACACCGAATTACTCCCAGTGCAACAACGGCATTCTCTGGGATGCAAGAAAGGTACGACATCGAGGTGCTGTATTAGTATTGGCATTGCTATGCGTAGATTTATGAGCATTATTATTATCGAGTTCCGTTGCGAATATTTGCATGTATGGGTGGACCGCTAAGACATGCTAAGCGTAAAAGCAGCCCCACTCTTGACTGAAATATGGTAAAAGCTCCTGTAGCCTGTTGACAGGACTCCAATTTCAATAAGAGCACCCAGATTTACAGCGGCCACTCACGGCGCTGGCTTTGATAAGCACAGCGGAATGATCTATGGACAACGGCGGCATGTGGCGACAGCCCGCTCTCTGAGGACCGCCCTTCTGACAGGACCAATATTGCCGCTAAATCATTCTGCCTGTGGACAAATACAAGCCCGTCTGACCGACACAATATGGAGCAGCCATCCAGTAATGTAATACGCTGGTGACTTTTTAAACTCCATCACCAAGTGTTAGAGACCCACCATTAAACGGACATGTGCGGCGAAGATAATAAGACCGAACGCTGTAACTTGGAGCTAGCAGGTTTGATTCACAGTGGCTCAGATACTCTTTGCACGGCTAACAAGGACAATGTTTAAGGAATGCGAATTTAACTGCAGAGCTGAGGGTTCAAGTTTCAGGCGTTAAATTACCACTGTACCCTTGCGCAAGAAAACAGACCGGCTATATACTTTGGTTGGACTTAACTTCAAGTAAATCCATGAAGTGTTACTGGCAGTAATACATAAGTGATTTTACACATTTAAGCCCTGAGATTGAAAATATGTGCTTACCATGCTCTCTGGCCAAACACAAACGCAAACTCAGAATTCTGAGTAAATATTAAACATTACAAAAACCAGCCACTGAGTCTCAGGTATGTCATGTTACCCATACCTTAATCAAAGCACCATCTATGCCGGAAGCTAAGGGCATCGCTAATTCAGCATCATTCCCAGAAAAACTGGTCCTTGATCTTTGAGGAGGTTGATCAAAAGAGGCCTTTTCTGCCCCATAAAACCTACGGAACCATATAAGGGTCCGTCAAAAGCAGTTGCTGCATTCAAACTAGTGGAACTTCAGGCCCGCTCTACCGGAGATCCCAGCGATTCCAACGATCCCAAATGTCCTGCTGAGTTACAGGGAAATGTAACTATCTAGATATTACCCATTAGATGTGATGTTCGGCCAAAAAAACATGGTGTTGTAAGGCATTTTGGTAGTTTAAAGCTTCCCCATTGTGCCAGGGTGTTGACTTGAACTGGGATTGGCTTCCTGGGGATGGGAACTTATCAAGGGGGGTGGATGGCTAACGTCTCACTGCAACCAAATGAGATGCAGACAAGCCCACCTAGAGGTGACAATAACCAACAGGTTAGAACTATAGGCCTCAGTATGCATGAATGTTGATGTCTTTTGTCCCACCGGAAACAAGGAAGCACATGGGGGGGGGGGGGTGTCAGACAGTTCATCAGGAAGGATTATCAGACCTGCATACTGAGGTAACAATGACCATTTGGTGACCTGCCACCTCACTGGTGCTCTGGTGTAGAGGTATAAAGATACTTCCTGGCTCACAGTAATTTGTAGTTACCTTGCCTTACTTTTACTGGTGTGTTACATATGGTAAAGAAGACCATTTTGCTCTGTAAATTAAGTGTTGTTGACCTGAACTTTGGGACGACTAGTTTATTTCACAAAGGACCAAATTCCTACAGTGCCCTGAGTTTGAATATTTCTCTCAATCTTGTGTCGTAGCTTCAGTGAAGCACTGCTACTTACAGAAAGAGAATATGTAAGTGACATTGTCCTACAATACGAAAAAAAGCTTTTCTGACTTCAAACCAACTTAAGGGAAAACTTAAGTGAAAAGTTAGATTTTTAAGGGGTTAATGTGCTGGAAATGCTCTTGCAAGGCAATTTGAATGCATTTCTGGTGCCTCCAAATGCGACTCAAGTTGAAATAGATGGTTATTCAAGTCACCGTTGCATGCAATTGCTATAAAACAATCCATTCAACTTCAAATTAAAACTATTGGGCTAAAATAACCATTTTAGACTGACAATCCAGTGCTAAACAGAACGGAGATCGCGTTAGCAACAAAAGCACAAACATTAAGCCACCGCCTAATCTCAGACAGCTCCCACTCTGACCAAGCACTTCCACAGGAAGTAGTGCAGTCGTTAGTAGGATAAACCTGTGGCTGAAGATTTGAGACAATCTAGTCTTTTCCCACTTGTAGCTCCATACCTAAGGAGTCTCGCGAGCGTCATAAACAATGCTTATCAGGTCGCTAACACTTTCTTAGCCATTGACGAGATTTTCTGTCAATCAAAGTTTTTACTGCCCTAGAGTAGAGGCCACAGCTATGCATCTTCTGACAAAAATGGGTCAAACCAACCAGAAAGCTGTGCGCTCTGGGGCACCTTGCAAACAAGTTAAGATAGAAATTATGTTTTTTTTCTGGGGCAAGTTCCATGATTACAAGCTTTTTCATGAGCTGAGATTAATCTCTCTGATACTCGTGGACAACTTGAAAACGAAACAGCAGGTCCAAGTTAAATAACCTCCGTACGCTTTTTTGGCTTTTTGTCCGAAATGTGGGGTTTTTTTTTGAGTAAAAGAGCAATATTCACATGTTAGTGACATGGTTTCTTGTGTCAAAAATTAGAAGCTCCGTTCTTTCTGTTTACATATTAATTGAACTGAACATTCCGGGGTGTTGAAAGATCAGTGAAAATTGTCGAAAGTGCTGGTGGCAGCTGTCAAAATAAAATAAAAATAAAAAAATCCGGGCAGGGAAAGTGTTTAAAATGTTTATCTAGATATTGCAGGCCAGGTAATTTCCCCATTTTTGTGTTTCTGGTCTCTAAAAAGCATCCCGGCCGCACAAGAAGGACAAAAATGCAAAGCCTTTCAAATCGTTTTGTACGCCAATAGAGATCTTTCGGCCTGAACTGCGCAATGAACTCGCAAGGCTTGAATGCAACACTGCCATGCCATTCACTCCTTTTAATTTCACCAGACCATTTTCCTGACAACAATACGAGTGAAAATAAATATCTTCACGTGAGGTCTGCAGCCTGTAGCTGTACTCGAAGGGTTCAAAATTCAGGATACTACAGCACGTTTTTCCAATATGTTTTACTTTGCGACTTCCTGTGCAACAGAATATTGGACAGAGTGATCCCATAATTCACAGAAAAGGTGACATAGTGATACTCTCACATGAGCAAACCGGAAAATTGCAGAGCGTTCACTGAGGGAGGACAATGTTTTCTTTGTCAAGTTCGGAAGCCCTCTATTGAAACCCGGCCATTCATTACTGGCTTTCAGTTTGTGTACTTATCTTTATAATTAATTCACAGTCGGGAACATCTCACAAATGACTTCCTGAGACAAATATAAAGAGGAGCACGAACTGCTAGAAGCCACCACCTTCAGCGGAAACAAATTGTACAGCACAAAGGAAAAAAAATTCTTTTGACAACTGACGTTACAACCTTCAGTAAAGGCAACTTAACCCTCCTTCAACAGCCAAATTTAAGAATAACAGAAGAATACTTAAAATGGCTGGAGGGGGTCAAAGTGCAACAGCATCAGCTGTTCCCACAGGAAGGACTGAGTGGGACACTTCCTGCAGGGGTGGCAAAGAGAAATCTGAAATGGAATCTTATGGAAAATACACAGGATTTCTCACCCTGACATACCTGGCATACCCTGACATTACATATTTTGAACACTCATAGAATTCAAAGTAATTATTTCAGTCGTAATGTGGTTAAAGAGGGTAATTAATCACTCTTACCATAAAAAAATAACAGCCTATTAATATTCTGGGATTGGAATTGCAATTGAAATAAAAATCAGCATACACGGTGATCCTCCTCCAAATTTGAGACCCAAAAACCAAAAGGACTAGGCAGGATGACATAGTAACTAGCTGGTTCGCCATCACAAACATGATGCCCCCACATCCTAATTTTTCCAAATAGTTTTCAGGAGTGTCATTTTCCTCATACTAGTTTTCAGCATGTTGGACTGTGTGCACTGCAACCCAACCCAGCACTCTGCTGCCCAGTCAAACCCCATGATAGCACTCCAACAGAGTGAAACTCACCTCTGCTCCAGAGTACTTCTTTGTCCGGATCACCAGATCGTCCAGGCTCACGTCAGGACCCACTGGCATGCGGCCGAACTGAAGGGTCAGGATCTCTCGTCTTGTGGCTGCGTCTGGCAAGGGGACGTACACGATACGGTCCAGCCGGCCTGGCCGCATCAAGGCCTGCAAAAGACAGGCATGACAGAGGTCGCTACACCAATCAATACCAGCCGTAGCGACAGTGTTCGGTACAGCTATCACAACATTGAGCCGTAAAGACGCCGGTTGATACAGCTATCACAGTGAGCTGTAAAGACGCCGGTTGGTACAGCTATCACAGTGACTCATAGAGACACCGGTCAGTGCAGCTACCACAGTGAGTCGTAAAGACAGCGGTTAGTACAGCTATCACAGCAAGTCATAAAGACACCAATTAGTACAGCTATCACAGTGAGTCGTAGAGACACCGGTTAGTACAGCTATCACAGGGACTCATAGAGACACCGGTTAGTACAGCTATCACAGAGCTGTAAAGACACCGGTTGGTACAGCTATCACAGTGACTCATAGAGACACAGGTTGGTACACTTAGGTCAGTGGGCCGTAGAGACACCGGTTGGAACAGCCATCAAAGTGACCCACAGAGACACCAGTTGGTACAGCAACGGTCAGTACTCCTACAATTAAAGCTAGCTGTGTATACACCAGTCATAACTGCTGCCAAAGTAAGGGTGCACAAGGGGCAGCTGTGTGAGCATTACGGAGAAAAGAAGCCTAAGGCATCACATACAGCATTTCAAAGATGTCTCATTTATTTATACATTCATTTACACCACAATTTTACTTGAATGTTGCTCTATCATCAAATGAACAACCACTATCAAAACAAATTTTGAACTTTGACCCAGGGATTGGGGGAATATATCTTAATAAAAGGGGTAGGATATGCGCAGCCGAAGCGAATTTGCAGATGCTTCATAACAAGGAAAATGAGGGGAGTGCAGGTGATTGGGTTCGACAAGATGGCCGCCCTCTGGAATTTGTTTACAGTATCGTCATGTCACTTTTCACACAGTCCGGAAGGCTCTCATCTCCAGGGCCAACTTACAAAAATATTTCCCAAACAGAACTGCTGACCTGCCGTGGCCCTGCAACATCCCTGATGAAAGTAAGTCAGCCGTGGGAAAGAGAGGGGGATTAGATTTTTTTCATAACCCCCTCCAGGCCCCCTCCCTGCTTGCATCGTTTTGTTGCAATGACTATCGTCACTATCACTCCACAGATGGCTAAGCAACAGGCTGAAAATTTCCAGCAACGATGACCACCAGAGGGAAAAGGATTGAGGAAAATGGTTCCGCACTAACAGAGCCCAGCGAGGGCACAAAATGTAAGAATCTGCCCTTTTCCCTTGACCAGGCAGTCCAGCGTTCATTTATGCACATGCCTGTTACCAAAGGTGTGTGTGCATTTCAGCGTGAGTGCATGCAAGGTGAGACTGCGAGTATCAGTGTGGCATGAGAGTATGTGACTGAACGTGCGCAAGAGTTATTTTGTGTGTGGTTGCGTACGCAGGTGATTTTGTGTGTTTATGTCAGAGATACTTCCTCTCTCATCCCGAGTGAAAACAGAAGGCCATCCAAACCCGCCCAGTGATGCAGCACTGGGCATGCTCCGACCCAGCTCAGTCAACACTGGAAAACAAAGGGCGCAGTGTCGCCATTTCGCACGTTACCAGCTGCCCTGTCCTGGAGCTGCCGCCAGGAAGCTGCTCTCAGTGCGTCAGTCAAAATGCCGCCCAGCACGTTTCCCACGAACCTGCCTCTGATGTTCCAGCTCTATCTGATCCCAAAGCTAATCATAAACTTAAGCAATACATGAGTAATGAGCAAAGTTAAATTAGTCAGGTTTGCATTGATCTCATCAGTAAATATTAGCGCAGGAAACAGTAGTGCTACTACAGGCCAAACTTCAGTCAACGTCAAACGTCCTACTAGAGATCCACTTCGGTGGGTCCATGAAAACAAAACATTTTTGATTGACAGGACATTACGTTACCATGGTAACAGAGAGGTTGGGCATTTGACCTGTATTTTGAAAGCTTAACTACCCAGGATCTCAAATACATGTATGCATAGGATTACTAAACTTAAGTGTGCTAATCAATTGTTTGTAACAAGGAAAATTTGAGATGAAGTCTTGAAGGAAAAGGGTTCGAATGCAACCAGTGGAGCAGGCAGGCTTGGTGACGGTGAAAAACAGAAGCTTAACTTTTCAGGTATTCATCAGATGTGAGTGTATAACGCTTGTCCAGTTACAGCCAGGTCCATAAATATTGGGACACAGCCCAAGGTATTGCTATTTTGGCTGTCAACCATGGCATAGTGGTGATTAAATTAAATATTTAATTTTAAAGTTCACGCTTTCGGTGTTAATTCGAGGTGAACATCCAAATTGGGTGAACAATGTAGGAATCGCAGCTTTTTTCAAATGTGGTCCCCCAATTTTTAACAGACCAAATGCAACCAGACAACTGCCTGTGCAGCAGTTCCATGACCATGAGTCTTGTTCATAAAAATGTGCATGAATTTCTCACAAAATGACTGCATGTGCTCAAAAAATAAAAAATGGCGTACTGTATCTTAATATCCTAAATTACAAAATCGCAGGTAAGCTAAACTGCATGCAATTTCTATTTATTTAATCAGGATCAGCTCTGAGGCTGCGTGCGCATCATCACTGTTGGCAAACACACTAACCCATAAATAGACAGATGATGAGATAAAGTTCTTCCGGAATGATGGAGACGGATGGAGGTTGGAAGGGTAAGGAGCCGTCACAATGCTGAGTGCCACCTCACCTGTGAGGCTTGGTGGAGGTGGTGTTGTGGCGAGGGCATGTACAGGTGCCAGTGTAACTGGTTCTGTTTTATTTAAAGATGAAGTGACTGCAGACAGAACCAGCAGGCTCATATTCACCCTCATGATTCAAAACCCATTGGACAATGCTTCACAGAACAGGAGGACAAAGACCCAAAGCATATGGTGAAAGCAACCAAAGATATTTTCAAGGCAAAAAAAAGCAGAACGTTCAACAGTGGTCAAGTCAATCACCTGACCTCAATCCCACTGAACATGTATTTCACAAGAAGGCAGAACTTAAGGCAACATGCGCCAGGAAGAAGCAGGAATTGAACACAGCGGCAGCGAAGGCCCGACAGACCAGGAATGTAAACCCAGCATCTGATGATGTCAGTGCGTTCCAGACCTCAGGCAGCCATTAACTAAAAAAGTTCAGCAACCAAGTGCTGAAAATGACAATGTAATGTTAGTCATGGTGGTACTCTAATTACGTTTGAGCCCTCAAAATTGGTAAGGAATGTATAAAAATGGCAGAAACTTTCACGTTTCATAAAATATTTTTGAAAAAAACAGTTACATAGAAACTCAAAGTCTACACTTCAAGCACATCTCATCTTGACTGTTTCAATTCAATGAAAGCCAAAATTATGAAAACGGTGTTATGAAAGGAAACAGAATTAAACAAAAATTAAAAATAGACTAAAAAAAAATTAAATAATAGATGCAAAACATGTATGCATGGACTCTATTACTCACACAGGCACACAGAGAAAAGCACACATACACAGAAATGCACACACACACACACACACACACACACACAATGTCTCTTTCCCAAATACTCACTTTCATGCGCATACACACACACAAACACACAAATGCTCTGCTGCTCTCAGATAGTGCGCAGCGTGGGTCATCCAACCAGCCGGAGGCAGAGAAAGCCTTTTCTTCCTCTGTAAGAAGCAGGTCATCTATCAATAGCTGAGATGCTTCCTGTTTTCAAGCGATCCAGGAGGCAGACACTTCCAACTCAAATACTTGGCTTGGCCGGCGAGGCCAGCCGATGACAGACGCCATTCTGTTCCTCGTGCTCCACCTAAAATCTCAGTATCCTGGGGGAGGGGCCTCGCCGAGGAACTAACCTACAGTGACACTGAGCTTCTCCAAGCAAACTAGCCAGTACACACCGACAAAAAATGCATCATACACATAAACTCTGAGTAATCTCAGATGGAATTCTCATGAAAGTCTGTGACCAGAGGAAATGCTTGTAAATGCTAGAATGCAAAGCCATTCCAGAAACAAACAGGCACAAAAACAAAAAATGACGTATCTCCTCGTCTCTTATAGTCATAACAGTCCTTCCAGGAGGGCGTAACATGGGCCTCACCTTTGATCTAAGGAGTGTACGTCCACTCCACAGAGAAGATATGGCCTGGTGTGTGTGCGTGTGTGTGTGCGTGTGTGTGTGTGTGTGTGTGTGTATAAAGGAGGGACATGATATGAGTGAGCATCTGTGTGTAGTCATGAGTGCTCTCCCATCTCGCTGCAGGGAAAAACAGACCAAGGTGTAGGCCACAAGCCTGCAGCCCTCTATCAAACTACAAATCCCAGAGTGAGAGAGGAATCTTACATGGATGGATCCACTTCCTGTGACAATAGCACAGTAATGACTTAACTGTCAGTATTTACAAGACTGTGTCTGTAATGTCTGTGAGATGCCCTTTCGCGTTCTTTCTGGTTGGCACAGTTGATCGAGGGAGCATTTTCAACTGACCTGAACACAAGTAGAAAAGGAAGTGGTTAAAAAATTCACACCATTTAAAACTGCACACTTTGCTGTAATTTATCAGGCATTTACAGACACGCACTGGGCTGCAATTCAGATGTTAGAGGGGCTGCAGACCCAGTCACACCATGATCATGTTTCCCACGGAGAGAATTAATTATCAGCCTGCGGTTTACTCTGGAGTCCCAACATAAAGAGAGTCGTGGCAACTCAAGAATAGGAGCCGTTTTGTTTCAACCATGTAAAACAGAGTCGTTTCGCACGATAGAAACATTGGATTTTATTGTTCTTTTCTAGGAAGGGAAAGAAACAAACCAGCAAGTGATGTTTTTGAAAAGCACAAGAGGGGAAAATGTTTGGAGACAAGATGAGAGAAAACTGAAAAAAAAACTCATTCATCATGAGATGGTGCCCAATAACACGATGGAAACAAAATGGCTCCATGATCAGACTTTCTGGAAACCACAAGTCGTACCTCTCTCTATCCAAGAACGCTGGTTTACATCTTAGAACAACGGAAAGTGGGCCTTTGCCCTGACCTGAACTGGCAGACTGTCCAGGGTATTTTCTTGCCACTTGCTCATTTTAGATGCTCCAGCTCAACCACTACCCTGACCAGGAATACGCAAGTTACATAACGGAGAGGTGGACAATGACTTTACTCACTGACTTAGGTGACAAATTATGTAGAAAACAAGACCATTTCCATGTTCAGTTGTCCTGGGAACGCCTCCTACCCGCGTTCCCTCTCAGCGATACCAACCATCGTGGATTCAATGAGCGAGATGGCGCACCCATGCCTCTCCGGCATCTAAAGGGTTATCTGACTTCTGAGATTACAGTGGCCCTGCATACCGCTGACAGGGTATGCCGGACACGCCCCTGACAGAACACTGCGGCTCGTCTCTCACAGGCTCCACCCCCCTCTTGCTTTGCCAGTAACACGGCCCTGATTTATGGCAGCAGGACGGACGCAGTGAAAATCCTGCTCTCGGAGAGTGCAGAGGCAGCTGTTGCCTAATTGTGTCCTGTCACTCAGGCTGATTTGTACCCTCTACTCTCCCTGCCCACAAGTCTCTCTCGGATTCCCCATCTTTCACAGCAAGTTCATGCTGTTTTCATTCTTTTTCTGACAGAAGTGAAAGATTCTAGGCCTTTGAATTATGTCTTTTCTTCGGTTTGTTGGTGCGCTTGGCACCTAAGAGTCACGCGAGAACCCTGTGGACTTCTGTGGCCGAACCGTCAAGCTCAGTATCACTCAAAAGACTTCCATTCCAGGCAAGACTAGCCATTACCATAGTAATGACCTCATGGCAGCCAGTGACGACAGATAGATAAGGAGGGACACCCTGAGTGTTTATGAAAGACAGAGAGAGAGAGAGAGAAATAGAGAATGATAAAGAAAAGGAGATAAAGAGATGAGAAGAGCGACAGCTGAAGATTTAGAGCAAGAATGATTAAGACAGAGAATTTGGGAACAAAAGAACAATCTAAAACTGTACAAGTAAGAATGGGTGATATATGACCAGATAAGTACCGGAAGTTTCCGGAATCAAGCAAATGTAAGCTGTCACCTGCCATTCATAAGTATTTCAGTATGACATTCGCAGTGTCCACACTGGACTCGACCCCTGAGAACAATGGGACACTGTATGTCCACAACCTAAAGGTCAGGCAGTCAGGCACAAAAAGGCTCTCCGACATGAGCGGCAGTCAAATAACAAAATCGTGTGGGACGGAACCCATGGTTGGAAGCATACAGCTCGCACAAAAATATGTGCCCAGCCTGTTCTGTCCAAACAAGTCACAGTTGGTATACTGTTTTCGCTATCTTAATTATGACCCTAGTAGTGGACATGGGTATTTTCAACCAATTTCTACCCATTCCCAGATTTTCACAGCTCAGAAAAAATAGTAGCACATCATCATGGAGTTTTCTGGTCTTTCCCATTATGATGAATAATGAAGGTAATTTGGCCTGGATGGATCACCTCACATTTATACCCCTGTGAAACAGAAAATCATATTTGACCACTCAAGAGTTCCTAATCGAACAGGTTAACTCAAAAATGTAAACAAGATGAATGCTGTCGATGGACAAGAACAGAGTATGTATATGACCAAAGCGACATTGTTATCTCCATAGGAAAAGTTCATATTTGGCCGAGTGGATGGACAACAGGAAAAGGTAAAAAAGGTCCATAAAAAATAAATGCTGAAGAAAATGACTCATAACTTTGTGATGCTATGTACAATACAGTAGCTTAATTCTATCAAAAATAAATTTGACGCCAGTTTTAGTGAACCAGTGCCCACTGAAGCCTCAATTTCCTGTTCTTAGCCGAAGTCGTCTGCTGCTGTGGCCTACTACTTTAAGGCCAGAGGTCTTTACTTTAAAAAAATGCTCTTCTGCACAGCGCTGTTTGGATGTGGTCATTTGAGTTAATGTTGCCTTCCTGTCAGCTTGAAACAATCTGGCCATTCTCCTCTGACCTCTCTAATTAACAAGGCGTTTTTTGACCACAAGATTGCTACTTTCTAAACATTTTTTTTGTTTTACAATCCATTCTCAGAAAACTTAAGACACCACTACACATGAAAACGCAAGGAGGACAGCATTTTACTCAAAAAACCCCATGTGGCACCAATATTTCACAAAGTCAGTGAGAAGATACAGTATTGCCTTCCCCATTCTGTTTTTTTTTTTTGTTGTTGCCTGGAAATGACTAAACCTTTAGACCAGAGGTGGGCATGAAAATTCAGGCAGGCCAGTGTATTTGCAAATTTTTGAATGCACCAATTATCCTGACTAACTTTGTTTGGATTATTAAGCTAATCAAATAATTATCTCTTAGAGCACTAAATGCAGCCATTGTTGCTCAACGGGGTAAGAAACCAGAATCAAATCTGTTGAAAACCGATCATGAGGTTTTCAACAGCACAAGATTATTAAATTTATATGTTTTTAAAATTTATTTCAGCAATCTAAGCCTTAAAGGCAAGACGCTGGCACGAAAGCCATGAGCAAACATGGCCCTTGTTTGCAACCTCCATGATTGGCTGATTAGATATTTGCATCAAAGGACCCATACAGTGCTGTGAAAAAGTATTTGCCCCCTTCCCAATTTTCAATGTTTGCATATTTGTCACACTTAAATAATTCAGATCACTAAACTAATTTTAATATTGCATGAAGATAACCAGAGGGAACAAAAATATTTTTTAATGATGAAAATATAATTTTCTGATGGAAAAACCCCACCCAACCCCACCTGGCCCTATGTGAAAAAATATTTGCATGTTTTGTTTTTCAGTCAACTAATTAAACAAATTAGTTTACTAATTGGGTTAAATTACACTAGATGCACCCAGCATGCTTACTGCCAGCCCTGTTCAGACTATGCATCACTTAAATAGAGCCTGTCTGGTAATGTGCAGTCAGCAAAAAGCAGCACATGATGCCACAATCTAAAAAAAATTAACAAACGGATGAGAAAGTAATCACGCTAATGTGATATGAGAGAAATTTAGCTTAAGAAAAAATTGAGCTTAACAATATTTAGGTCACAAATTTTTTTAAAAAGTGCTCTCAGTTTCACTCTGTCAAAATATAATTTATAGTCAACAACAGTCGTCATCTCACAGAAAAGGTAACATGCATTTTTTTTAAATGACCCAGGAACCAAAAACAAATGACCAGCAATAGCTCAAAATGTGCACATTTATCCAGACCAGACTATGAGCGTAAATCTCAATAGGAATGTTTTTTTGCGCTAAGCATAGTAAAACTATGCATCTAGTTGTGCCGTAACTAATTAAAACGCCCAAGAGAATGAACAGTTGCTCTCAATAAATTACAACATTCCCTGCAAAACGTTTCAAATTCGAAAACGACTCAAACGTACAGTCTTTAGGGGAGACATGCTTTCGTCAGGAGAAATCGTGACTCCTCTCTGTTCACTTTTTCACACCGGTGACGATAATAAAGACTCTAAGCGCTGAAAACTGCATTTTATTCCATGTACTCTAACTGTTAAATAACCTTGCTAACCCCACGCATTCTCACAATATTGCGACAATGGCTTGCCAGCCATTTTATCACATTGATAAAACATTTTAGCAACATTGAGAAAGAATTTTGGGAGGGCTGGAAAACTTGGAAGGCCACAAGTTTTCATGCTCCTTTCAGGTACAAACCCTGTCCTGCTCAGCATGAACTGGCATGATTTAGCCAGCCTCCCATGTGCACAGAGGCTGGGGCCTGCTGGGCGGGAGGCGTCGCCATGGCGCTGTCCTGACTGACTGCCCGCTCGCACATTCCGCTCCGCAGGGACTTCCTGAGGGAGGTCTGTCTACAGTGCAAAGCCAAATCTGCCTCAGGGGGAAACCCCAACCACCACCTCTTCATTTAACTCCTGAGGCCATGGCGAGCACATCCTGACACACAGGAACCCCCCACTGGGAGCAAACACACACACACACACACACACACACACACAAATGATTACCACAGAGAAAAAGGAAGAAAGGACATAGTTTGTCCTCCAGGAAACGACTTCCTGTTTACAGCCCCCGACCACAAACTGCCGCTCAGGAGTTAAATGCGAGGGTTTGGGGTCTCACGGGAGCTCACACAGTTGGTACAGACAGCAGAAGTGGCAATTCTGGGGGTATTTATAACTTGCAGCCATTTCTACCCTCCGATGGAACAGCCCCAGAGCAGTTTGTGCAGTAACTGCAGGACAGCCATGCAGCTACATTTTTCAATCTTTATTTAATCTGGGAAATTCGAATTGAAAATGTCTTTTTCTTTTTCCATGGATGCCCAAGGAGAGAAGCTTCAACCTTGGAGAGAGAGAGAGAGGGCGGGGGAGAGAGAGAGAGAGCGAGAGCACGAGAAAGAGAGAGATAAAGCCATTTTGGGGCAGTTTTGGAGCCAAGGTTAACTCTACAGTTACCAGTCAGAGAATCTAGCTTTAGGCTATCCAGCCCCTCTTTCCTCTGTAAATCCTTCTCTATAACTCGACCTCTGTAAATCTGCCGAGAGGAAATGCTGGCCTCTTCCAGGAGCTCGACTGCCTCCGGCTCCAGGGATCTGTTAAAAATAATCTGAGGACTTAAGCACACTTAAAAAAGAGAAAATAAAATAAAGCCAAAAAATAAAAATTTTAAATGAAGTCAAACTGAAACTGCGCAACATCTGATGGATTATGTGGCACAGCGAAGGATTATAAAATAATAAAAGTGAAATGGTCCTTTCCAAAAAAAATAAAGATGTACAGGAAAACCAGCAGTAAATAAACCAAAACTGCCAAACTTGTGAACTCTCTCATTCGGGGCGCATAAAATGAATTCTCTGTAAAAACCTGCAGTCGTTTTGGCAGCTTGTCTGATCGGCACGGTTGAGAGATGAGAGTTTGCGAGCAGATTATCCCCCATCATCCCGTGCACCGCGGAGTTCTACAAACCACACGGTACAGACTATGCAGAGCAGCAGCCACCGCGTACCTGCACAAAACTGCTTACCCGCGCGAAACGATTGCCTGCTTGTGCAATATTAACCGGCACAAAAAAATGTCCTTCCATAACTAGCACTCACAAACTTGACAGATTCCATAAGCAGGCGAGCAAATTTAGGCCCGTCTCACATTCCAGGACACATGGACATCAAAAGGTCACTGGGAAAGGATGCTTAAAGACCTCTTGTTCTTGTGTTAAACTGCGTGTGTGTCTGTGCCTGTGTGTGATTGTCTGTGCACGTCTGTCTGTGTCTGTGTCAATGGTTCAGTGTGTGTGTCAGTGCTAGTGTGTATGTGTGTGAGTGTGTGTGTCAGTGTACCTGTGTGTGTGTATGTGAGAATGTACCTGAGTGTGTGTGTGTGTGTGTGTGTGTGTGTGTGTGTGTGTCTGTGCTTGTGTGTGTGTGTCAGTGCCTGTGTGCATGTGAGAATGTGCCCGAGTGTGTGCGTTAGTGCCTATGTGTGTGTGTGCGCGCGCGCGCACGTGTGTGTGTGTGTGTGTGCGTGTCAGAATGTGCCTGAGTGTGTGCGTTAGTGCCTGTGTGTGTGTGAGTGTGTGTGTGTGTGTCAGAATGTGCCTGAGTGTGTGCGTTAGTGCCTGAGCGTGTGCGTGTCTGTGTGTGTGAATGTGCCTGTGTGCGTGTCAGAAGTTGCCTGTGTGTGTGTGTCTGTGCTTGTGAGTGTGTCAGTGCCTGTGTGCATGTGAGAATGTGCCTGAGTGTGTGCGTTAGTTCCTGTGTGTGTGTGTGTGTGTGTGTCAGAATGTGCCTGAGTGTGTGCGTTAGTTCCTGTGTGTGTGTGTGTGTGTGTATGTCAGAATGTGCCTGTGTGCACGTGTCTGTGCTTGTGTGTGTGTCAGTGCCTGTGTACGTGTGAGAAAGTGCCTGAGTGTGTGCGTTAGTTCCTGTGTGTGCGTATGTCAGAATGTGCCTGAGTGTGTGCGTTAGTTTGTGTGTGTGTGTGTGTGTGTGTATGTCAGAATGTGCCTGTGTGCACGTGTCTGTGCTCGTGTGTGTGTGTCAGTGCCTGTTTTCTCTGTTGAGTACACAGTCTGAAGAGGGAGTCACTGGCTCCAGTGCTGCACTCCATCCAAACTCACAAGGCCCCAGCCTTACACAACCTACCAGCCATATGGAAAATTACTCTCTGTTTTATTGCATAAACACTTAGTCCAAATCCTCCTCCTCTGTTTTAAGAAGCAAAAATAAATAAACAGCATTCTCTCTCTGGTGCATCTATACTCCAGAAATGCAGGCACATTACACTGACATTTATGTAATTAACGGACCTGCGTAAGAGCACACAAAAAGGTTCCGGTAACAAAGACCTGGCACCATGTCATTCGGTTCACAAGTACACTAAGTGCTCATATCCTCGAAGACCTGGCCATTAATTTTGTCCTGTCGTAGAGGAGGCAAGTCTCTCGGCTTTAACAAAATAACCACATTTGCCACCAGGCTGACACATTCGCCACAAGGGACACTCACTAAAAAGATCTCTGCAAAATGTTTTTGTTGTCCTGAACACATATGCCAAAAATGGTAAAATATTTCCTTTGACTCCATGGCTTCAGAAGGACATACAAGTTGAAGTGAAAGCGCACATACCAAGAGAAAGCAGAGCAACAGAAGGCAGAGATGAAGACATTCTACAGACGCTACAGCAATTCAGATTACAGGCCAGTCTCTGTTGGGTTGGGTTGGGGGGAATAGGTGCTCACATACCTCCTTCCTAACTATATGCCTTCAGAAGGATGCTGGTGCAGGTTTGGAAAGTCTGGTAAAGAATGGAATTATGAATGGAACTTTGGGTGAAAGTCGTGAAAAAGTTTGGAAGTTCAGCTCATAGAAATTCATGTGCAAAGAAGTTGACTTTGCACAAAAATATAAGAAATTAAATTAATTAAAATAAAAGAAATGCAAATTTGCTTTACCACCTTGGAAATGAAAGTATTCATATCATCGTCTAACAATACAAGAGCATTAAGTCCAAAATTAATGCTTTCTGTACTTTATTTATTTATTCTTTTTATTTACAAGGACCATGTACGGTTTAAACATAAATGTCACCATTTGATGAACCGTGCCAGATTATAGCTTTAAACTAATTTGCATCTGTAGTCCCTTGGCAGTTCCAAAAAAAAATTAAAAAATACAACAAACAGTACAGAATAAAATAAAGAAAGAAATAAATAAAGAATAAATTTTAAAAAAGCACACACGGAGCACAAAGATACTTACAATAGCACATAACAAAAGTACATTGACCTGCTTGGAGCATTAGTGTCCGTAACGCACTTTAAATCAGAGCAGTGAAACAGTGAACCTCTGTTTTATTCACGAGAAAGATGATATGGTTAATTGCTGCTACATTTTGTCTGATGACATAACAATGCTGAATATATGCTTTCGTTAGCTATCACTAAGGTAACATTTTCAAAATAAACCATTACTGACTATCTAGCTAGCTACCCTGACACATCAAACCCATTCTTAAGGTTTTTTATTTTTTTTGCACTTTTAGATTGGTAGAACATGAACTTCAGCCTTATCTTTCACAAGTCCTCCAAACTTGAGACCATGGTTTCTGCTCCATTTATGCTGGTGTTCTGGCAATTTTTCCAATTTCCTTGCTTTATCTCCCATTAATTTTGAGGCATCAATTGTCTACGCCAGGAGTGTCCAATCTAATCCACAAAGGGCCGGTGTGGGCACTGGTTTGTGTTACAACCTGACAATAACACCTGATTCTACTCATCGAGGTCTTGATTGACCCCCCTGAACAGTTAATTAGTGGCATCAGGTGTTGGGGCACTGGGATACAGCAGAAATCTACGCCCACACCAGCCCTTTATGGATAAGATTGGACTCCCCCGGTTCACTCAAACGTTAATGTTAGCTCAGTGGTTTTGCGCCAACCGGACAGCTCAATTACCTGTTATTTTCAATTAAAAGATAATGCGAATTCCGTATTCCTTCATTGTCTAATTTTTGCTTTCATTCATTAAAATTGATCAATATCAGCAGTGGCGTGCCGTCAGATGTCAGGAAGGCCTTCAGTGATCACTCTTTCCCGCATAATTGCTCTTAAAGTGTTTGCAATCAGGTTTGCTTGATTAACAATCAAACAGTTTATTGACTGAACAGCCACCACCAGTGCATGACACGTAATGATTAAGAAATGCTAATGACAAAGTGATTACCTATTGGCTATGTTGATATAATTGTTGTGACTCCGCAAGGATGACAATCAGCAAAAAATTTGAAACTTTCGCCGACTTCGCAGAAATTATTTTCGTTATCACTCAGCTGTGCATCGTACCTAACAAAGCAGCTTAGCTGTCACTACATTCAGACTATAGAACGGATTCTCATGGCTTAATGCTCAGTGAACCTGGCGAACTAATTTGCGCAAATCCAGAAATTATAAAGACGTAGGTGATTGATATTTTCCATAGTCATTGATGTGCGGAAGTAAACGCCACATATTTTCATAGTACATGCAAAAAAATAACTTAGATTCTCGTCAGTTCCACCAATCAGTCTGAGCCACTGTTTCTAATCGGGGAGGTAAACTGCGGGAGGTGTCTGTCATTAAGAAGTGAAAGGTGAGATTATTGCTGGCCCTGTGTTTCTGCCGACGGACCGTCACTGAATATCAGTAACACAAAAGGTCAAAATCCCTAAAAAAAAATATACACTCTTAGAAAACAACACAATAATCTGATTGGAGAAGGTCTATAATTTTAATTTGGGGAAGGGGGAAGCACTCTACTAAAGGAAAAGGCCATTTTGAGATGTTGGAGGTGCCGTTTACTGCAGGATAAGCAGTATAAAAAATTACCATGAATGTCAAGGTCTGAGTGATACTTTCCGCTACACCCTCAAAGGGCATTTGGTCTCCTCAACGACAACTTTTATAGTGTACAAATATTTTTACTTTGTTATTAACTGTAAATTTCTTCTGCCGGGGAAATAATTTAACAAATTATTTCTGCCTAAAAGGACAAGCAAGGCAGAGAATATGACCTCATTCTGTCATTCAGAGGTGAGACTACTGCCCTCAAACACAAATCCACACCCCTCCTCCCAACAGCAGGAGGGCTCCCCCACTCAATCTAATGATGCAGATTCACAGGAGTACAGGAGTGGTTGTGCCAATTGAAAGTTATGAAACCAGTTGAGAAAATTTTGGGTTTTGTTGCAAAAGTTTCATAATTAACCACTCAAGCAAGATTCTGTTTATCAAACAACAGAAATGTATAATTCAATAGAGGACGAAACATAATTTTGATAGTGCCCTAATGGTAATTCCCATCATATGTCAGCAGTGAGCTAACTCCATCACTCTGCTACTCAGTCAGTCAGCAAGTCACAGACATTTGCGCATAGACTAGCAAATTGAGTAGTTAGCGAACATTAGCTCGATACATAAACTAATGTTACGTAATGGTTTTGGAAAGGTACTGCCAGCACATTAGCTAGCTAGTTAAGTAACACAAACTTAGTTATGAGACTGGCACTTAGCTAGCTCGCAACAGCGTTAAGCAATACCGATCCAACCAAAGTTACACTTGGTATTCAGTTTGGCTAAATATTAACCCTTAGAGTGCTACATGTTCAATGATACATGAAAGCTGTTGAAAACCCATCATGTGGCGCCTTGTTTAAAAGTGCTCCCGCAGGACTAGATAATGAAGTTTAAGTTTTAAAAAATTTATTTCCGCATGATTTTTTTCCCCCCACACTCTCAGCCGATGAAGTTTTTGCTCAAGTGATATGTATCCAGGGAAATATCAAAATTATGTCATATGGTGTAGAACGGGGTGAAGAAAAAGTGCAACAGTCATGTAATAACACGCTGTCACAGTTTTTCCAATTGGTGACACCATATAAACCATGCTATCCTATGGCTGACCACCCATTTATGAAAGACGTTTGAATGACAGTCCATGAGTGGAAAATTAAATGAGAATCACAACAAAAGAATCAATGCAAATATCATTCTTATTCCACAAGACACACTTAAAGCTTGGCTCCTGGATATCCCCTCTAATCTACTCTTCTTCTCTTGCCCCTGGGCATCTATTAACCTAGTTCCATTTTGGCTCCATTTGCAGTTTATAAGAACCATAGCAGGTTAAGAAGAGGTCACTGGGCTTTTTCTCAAGGTCTGATGATATT
The DNA here is from genome assembly GCA_029721435.1 of Gymnothorax reevesii. Classification (NCBI taxonomy): domain Eukaryota; kingdom Metazoa; phylum Chordata; class Actinopteri; order Anguilliformes; family Muraenidae; genus Gymnothorax; species Gymnothorax reevesii. The sequence goes on from CM056579.1 coordinate 109,978,017, forward strand.
TGTCACAGAGACAGCTCCTCACAAACAATAGTTTACGCCTGGAAAAACAGTCATTCAACCACTGTATTTAAACTGCTATCTGCACTCTACATCCTTCATCGGATTGGCTGGGACACCGTAGGACAGGGCGGGGCCATCTGAAGTGGGGATATCCATCACTTTTCGAGGAAAATTCTGGCTCAGCTGGTTCGCACAGAAAGGCATAAAATCCAATGATCAGGAGAGTCAGGTTTTTAGTGCCTCAGACTGCATAACAGACACTCTGCAACAGGAATTTTGATACCACTGTGTAGTGTTTGCCTTAATGCATTCCAATGTCATCACACAAGGATGGGACCCCATTGGTCCATGAGAGCAGAAAACTAGTGAAAAGGGAACAGTTGCGAGCAACTTCAGTTAAACAGCTGATCTCTGAGGAGCTTCCACATAGTCTGAAATTGAATAATTTATCCATATATCCCACAGGGCTCTTTGGCCTCAAAGGTGGTTTAATATGATGGCAGCTTTGCTAAACCTTCGCCAAAACTGGTTTCACAGCCCAGAGAAATTGAGGAGTTGGAAAGCAAATGTTCTGCTGAGTAAAAAAATACTCCATTTAAAACAAAAGAGGCTGAGTGGACTTAGTGGTTTTGCATTCCAACTCTTCATTGACACCCAGACTCAGCTGAAAGAGTGTCTGCGCACTGCAGAGCGGCCGCAGCGAAGCTTCATTCACATGTGTTTGTTTGGTTTTGCACCTCTTCACATTAGAATGGACTGAAGAAAAACTCCCTGAAGTCGCTGCCCAGAATGGATGGTCTAACTTAATTGGTGCCACAACCCCCTGCCGCTGGATCTCCATGCCACCCCACCCCACCTCTAGGGGTGCTACTCTGACTTCCTAAGGCATAGCCAGGAAAAGGGGGCGGCACCTCACACTAATAAGGCTGTGTGAGTTTCCCTCTGAGGACTTTGAGCTGCCTCGCCATACACAAGAGAAGGGCAACGGGGCTGAGCTGTGATTGGCCGGCTCCTCCGGCAGAATGCGGAGCAGAGATTGATGCCCACTTACATACTCTTTAAAAGCAGGCCCCAGATCGGGGCAGGGGGGGGGCATTCCTAAGCTCTACGGCTGCATGGACAGGCAGTAGAGTAGCGACAGGGAACCAACAAAACCGCAGGCAGTGCTACGAGAGCAGAAAACAAGCAGAACGTGCAAAAAGAGACCAGAGACCGGACCACAGACGCAGGAGGGGTCTGTGACTGGACCTCCCCTGTCCCCACCCCCCCACCCTCCCCGAGCTGAGACTGATGAGATTTCCGCCTGCAGGTGCGGAGCGCCTCTCCGAGCCGGCTCAAAAACAGGATGTCTGGAAGATTCTGGGCTCCGAGACTTCCTCCCCCTAGACAGCCCCGGATTTGCTACGAGCGTTTACTTGGGGCCCATCCTCGTTCCAGAGACAAGGATCTAATTACATATCTGGCAGAGGAGACGAGGCTGAGCTCTCCGATCGCCGCGCGGCGCGGCTTTAGTGGCAGGAAGAGGGGGAGGAGGGAAGAGGAAGAGGAGGGAGAGGAGGAGAATCCCTCGCTGGGTCTTTTCCACGGGGTTTTCATTTTTTCACTTCTTTCTGGCGCCATTTTGCGTCAACAAAGGTAAGGACACTGCTGTATGCGTGCACATCGAAAATCACGCACATACACTCACACGCACACATATACATATACGCGCACACACACACACACTCACCCACTCATAAACATACACACACGTGCTCACCCGTGCACATGCACCCTCTTACACTAACACACACACGAATGCATGTGCACACACACACCCACACACACACACACACACATGCACACGCACAGCACACACTCACACAAACACACACACGCATGCATGCGCGCACACACTCTTAACGAGACAGTCTGTTTCCCTCGATTGCTCGAAAAACCACAGAAAAAAAATGTCAGTAAAAATAAAAGATTTGGCCCAAACTCAGCAGGCTTTTATCGCATGGTCCACTGGAAAGAGGAAACAGGCGGGATAAACACTGCGCCGGGAACACGCCGAATGTTTGGAGACCTTCCAATATAAATGAGAGACATAGCATCACATTAAATACAGATTACATAATAATAACATAAACCTAAATTCCGACTGAACACTTAGCCAGAGGGCTGCGGTTTACACTCAGGTCAGAACTTCTCGATTGATTTCAAAGCCAGTAAGTTTAGCCAGTTCAGAGGCAGGGCCAGAAATGATCAGGCAGACAGGAAATGAAGATGGGTTTACTTCTCGTCAACGACTTCTCAGTCCAGCAGACACGGTCATGGCCAGAGGGTAATGCAGACCAGGAGAGTGGAGGATGCTCCAGCGAGGACAGAGGTATATCGACGCATCACCAACAACAAAGCAAAAGTTTTCAGTAGTGCCTCACCGCTCAAAAATGGGAATGGAACCCAGGCCAAAACCATTCTAATTTCCGAAAATCTCGCTGAGAGGCGCAAATGCGCTGGGCTCCAGTATAGTTCATTGAAGAACCTATTTTTGGAGGCCAATGGTACTTATATAGACAAAATAAAAAGTCTTCATTAGTTTCCACATGAAAATGTGCACTTAGACTAATGTCACCCTGCACACTGATAAGTTATGCTTGAGCTGTTTTGACAATATGAGACTGTGTTGACAAACCGGTAACAGGTTTCATCACCACGTTGGTTGAGTCCATATCTGACACCATGAAACTGCTCTTCAGCGCCTCAAAATGCTTTTCACAAAGCCTGAGAAAAATCAGCGAGTGAGTGAATGGCATAACATGGACACGCAAGAAGCGGGTCACAAGACCAGCTCTTGAAATAACTACCCTTCACTGCCCCCTGCAGGACAGGATGTCTAACGCGTCCCACATTTTGGGCATTGAGCAGCCTGCATGCCCCCTATTGCGATCCAACGTGCTCCAGATGGCGGACTACAACTCCCATAAACCCACTAAACGTCTTTACTTGGCAAAAATTATACAAAGAACTTCCTCAAGCTAATGGCACAGTTATTGCATCAACTCTGTGTGACATTTCTTCCAGGGAGCAGCAGGGGCACTGGCTTCCATAGTCATTGCCATCGATATGACGGAGTCATCTCCTAAGTCCTCCTCGAATACACTGCAGGTGCCGGAGACTTATGTGCAGGGGAGGTTAAAATGGCTGCCATTTGGACCACCTACTCGAGCTGAAATTGCTTGACTCTCTGTGGACAAAGTTGCACAAAGTTATTCAGGAGACAAACCACCTAAGAGAATATAATATGTATTCCGGGACCAATGAGGACCAATCCACCATCATAGGCTGCAGCAGGGATACCAGCCTAATAAAAATAGACGCTCATATTTCGTGCTGCAGCATTAACATTCATGCAAACATTATTTACCCAGACAAACTGAGCTTGTTTTCAACATTACATCAAAATAATGCACATATTCTATTAACCCAAGTCCTGCCTCCCTGTATGCCTTAAAAAGGACTGGCATACCGGTAAATAGCTACCGGGAAACAATATATCGACAACCGGCACACAGGGAAATGAGTCGGCGACCGGCAGGACTCGGGTTAACACAAAGGGATACTCGTTTGGTTAACCCTCTCACTCCGAACATCACTCCTAGTTTGACTGTCATTATTGGCCAAGGCAATTGGACAACAAATGGTGGTTTTTGAGAGACGACCTTCTCAAATAGATACATCTCAAAAACAAGGAGGTTTTAAGTGAAACAGTATAAAAGAAATTCATTCTGCACATCAAAACTCTCATTGGCTAAATGAGATCATTCTCATTGGCTGAATTACAATGGTTCATATTTCTCTTCATATGCCAAAGATCTGATTCGTCAAAGGAGGTAAAGTCAAATCACTCTCGGGAGTGAAAGGGTTAAGTTCGAGGTTACAGCAGAACCGCTCCAGGGAATCTCACCTACAACCTCTGAGTCACCGGCCCACTTTCCTAACCACCACACCACATGACAAACGCACTTCAGAGCACAGTCCTGGCAGGAAGCTTATTCCCCAAAGCACTATACAATCACAGAAAACCACAAGAGAGGCATGCGGCCATGTGATTTCTGGAGTCACGTGACCCGAGCACCGAGCCATCCAATCAGGAGAGGGAAAGAGCCAAACACATTGTGCTATGGTTAGAATTAGCGCCTTAGCTCTGTGGGCGGATGTAGAACTCAATCCAGACCTGGCGGGAGCCCCAGGTGAGAAGCCGACCCAAAAGGAGCTTCTGCCTGCCCCTTTAAACTTCAAAAATTCCCCACCATCCCCTCCCAAACCCCCGGAAAAAAAACCATAGAATTTAAAATAAAAAAGTGTAGGGAAACCCTTCCAGAGACGCTTACTGGCTGGATGATATCCTCATATTTCCAGATACAAACAAGCTGACGCTGAGCGCCGGGAGAACCCCACAGTCCTTAACGAATTATTAATAAATAGCAGCAAACCCCTTTGGCAAGGCACAGATCACGGCACCAAGGTCAAAAGTCAAATCTAATTATGACCCTTAGATTGCACACGTACCCCTCACAAGGAAGCTGCTTATCAAATTCTAAGATGCTGTGGTCAGTACTAGTGGAAATATGGCTCAGACAAAGTTTTCAAGTTTAAGGTCACCGTGCCAAGGTCAAAGGACAAATCCACATATGACCCCTACGCTGCTCACCTATTCCTCATGAAGAACCTGCATACCAAATTTGAAGCTCCTGTGACTATCACTTTCGGATATATGGCTTGGACGAATTGCGGAGCCGCCGCCCGCCGGCCTGCCCGCACAGATGACAGAGGGTATGACAATAAACCCCATCAACCAATGACGGGCTGTGGTGTGAAAATGAACAATAAAGAAACGGTGTCAAAATTTTAATTCTCAGAACTAAACTATAGATGATCCTGTCAGGAGCTTTCAATTTGTGAAAGGCACCTTACGAAAGACAAAAATGACCTTGAGCGTGGTAGCGCAGTGCAGCAGAATATGTCTGTGTTCAGATTAACCCTTAGAACGCTGAAATAAATTTTAAATACATATAAATTTTATTATCGTGTGCTGTTGAAAACCTACCAGGTGACGACTTGTTGAAAAGAGCTCCCCTGCGGGAGCTCTTTTAAACAAGTTGCCACATGGTAGGTTTTCAACAGGTTTGATTTTGAAATCTCACATCATTGAGTAACAGCAGTTTAGCGCTCTAAGGGTTAAACAGCATCGGGGAAGGAAGGGACGGCTGAGTGCTGTAAATGATCAGATTCCCCAACTTCCTTAGACAGACCACTTATCAGACTGGTCTTCAGCAAGCTGCTTTCCGAGGGCCAAAGCTAAATTAAAAGGCCAGAAAAAAGAAAAAAATACAGACATACAATAAGAACACAAGGTAAATGGTGTATTTTTAAAAAAAAAGAGCGGAAACAATTATGAGAAGTATGAGCTTGGGGTAAGGCCATAACAATGGAAGCCTGATTGGCCTTTAAAAGACGCAGATCTCTCCGGATGATTTGCAGAGACGATGGCTTTATCAGAGCGCAGGAGTGCCCCCATACCCTCATATTGTGGAGGCAGAATGGCGGAGATAGGCAGAAGGGTGCATTACAAGGCTTTTTCTACCTCTTTCGCTCTTTGTCAAAACGTAATCCTCCCTCAACACCGATCTACGCCCGCCATCTCTCGATTCCACACGAAGGCCAAGAGAGGTGTCAAACGTCTGCAGATCGAAGCCGATAACATGGTTGGTGTATCCGACTCCCAGCTGAGCAGAAGCATTTCTCTGCATGGTATTCAGGAGAGACAGACAGTGGGTTCACTGAACAGCCGCTGATGATTTAGCAAAATCATACAAACGGGTGGAAAAGGTAAATGAAAACAACATTAAGAGGATTTTGCGTATGAGTCAAAAGTCAAAAAAGCGATGCATTGCACACCTGCCAAACATTAGGATCCCACGAAAGAGGACCGTGCCCCAAATCTAACCTGCCACAACAGCTGGATTTATGATGATCTAGGACACATTTTGAGCGATAATGCAGATCAAACATATCACAACCGATGAAAACCACAAGCCAGTTCATTTTAACCATGCAGAATCTACGAGAGGAACTGCACAATAAAATTTACACAGGAAAACTGAGTGAGCAAAAATATTGAGTAAAGACAATAAGGGAGAGATTACGGTTTTCAGCAATGCATTAAAGTTTATGCACTTCTGTCTCAATCAAATTACGATGAAATAAAATATAAGAACCCCTGAAGTAACACGGATACATTTTTTAAATTTATAAACAAGCACATTTTATGTGAGAATGGTTCTCGAACAAGCCAATAGTGTTGTACAACTGATTAATAGATGACTTTTGAAACCAAGTCACATGCAGGCCCAATTCATGCTCAGCCTCTCGAGAAACAGCCATTTCCTCAGCTGTCATGATGCAGCTCTCAAACCCAGTGCTAATTGAGACCAGTGAGATGGCCGACGACACATTTTCCCTAAGCATATATATTTTAGCCACAAAAATATAGAAAATTATTCAAAATAAACTATAAAATTGTGCCATTTATTTCAAGAAAGCAGCTTTGCAACAGTATTACTAGGTCAAAAACAAACATTTTGACCCTTTTGAGACTGTTCAACAGACACAAGCTTTCCCATCATCCTCCACAACCGCACTTCGTCAAAACTGTAACGTCACATCATAACTCAATGTGACGTGAGCGAGCATCTATGGCAAAATCAGTTTGATTGCATCGTTCTCTGTCATAAAGTCACAGCTGGCCATGAGTCACGCGGTTCTGCACAGCTGACGTGGCGCGCAGTCTTTCGTCAAACATTCTGTTTTTATTTACTTCCTGTCGCTCGCCTTAAACGTGCGTTAGGACACAATGTCATGGACGAGGAGCAGCTGATTCCTGCAGTTGAAATGAGGAATTCTGTCCATGACACCTCCTCACGTCGCAACAAAAACCTAAAAAAGGCGAGAGTTAGCTGGAGGGAGATCGCCCAAGCTGGCTGCTGGCCGGCAGAACAGCCGAGTTTCAGGTTCACATAAACCTCTATTCTAAACTTACACAGAGATCTACGGCCAGTCTACATTATTATACCAGCGTCTCAACTTTCCCATTGCAACAGCAAAGAACACTTTATGTTCTCAGACTAACAGCATGGACCACTGTATATATCGCCATCCCCAAACTAGCAGCCTTGTGTTCCAAGGCTTTTTGAGAGTAGAGCAAACAAGTAATGGCACATACTAAATGCATATAAAAAAAACTAGGTAACACTTTGTTTGAAGGTATCGTCATAAGAGTGACATGACACAGTCATGAACGTGTCATAAACATTATGTCAATGTCATAAACGTTGTCAGTAAGTGTCATTCGGTTTTTGAGATGACAAGCTGACAGTGTTTGGGTTGTCTTGATTATGACAACTTCGTCATAAGAGTGACGTGACACTATCATAACTGTTACATGACCTAAGTAACAGTTATGACAGTGTCATGTCACTCTTATGACGGTACCTTCAAGTAAAGTGTAACCAAAAACTGAGTGGAGTTAAATATAATTTCTAGAGATGGAATGATCATCCATCCACTATCACATGCAGAAATGTTATGTTATTTTTATGGGAAAAAACAGACCATCTTGGGGTACTTAAGGAGTGAGGAAATTCCTAAGTTTCATACGTTGTTTACCAAACACCTGCCCATACCATGCCAAGGTGGTGAGATACACCAAAGGATTTTGCTCATGGCATAATTTCAACATGTTTTCTGACGTATTTCTATCCCTTATTGTCACTCCAAAAAGCAGCACCGATCCTCAGGTGATTACGGGTCAGAGCGATAAGCTCACACAAACACTATGTTTTACCTGAGAGCCGCCACACATAGAGCAATTTGCAACCATAAACACAGGAAAATACACTGACGCATTGACTAAAATATCAAAGGCGTTCCGTCCCATTCGACTCTTCCACTGATTACATTACCGCCTGACGACTGTTTTTTTCTCGTGTTTTTCGCATCCTGGACCCACAGCGAAAAATAAAGTATTTGGCTGAAGTTAGCAGGCAGGAGCGATTGCACAAGGGGGCGACCAGGATTCAGTGCTTCAGAATCCACCAATGAGATTCCACATCCTCTTTAGAGTTCACGCTAACTGGGCATTCATCCTGAGCCTGTGCCAAAAAAACAGACTAAGGCCCCAAAGCCATGCTAAAAATTACACCTGGCGCAGTCGCAGAAAAAACAAATGCGATGCAATCTGCCGAGAGCGTGGCTTTTAATTAGCCCCTTCCTTCCTTCCTCCCTCTCTCTCTCTCTCTCTCTCTCTCTCTCCTTCCATCCCTAATTGGTCTCATTCTCCCCCCGCCTTCCGAACGCAGCCTTTCAATCTGCCCCTGCTGGAGGGGCTGCGGTTTGTTTTCGAGAGAAACCTTACACCGTAATCAGGCGGCCCAAACGCGGGCCTCACGCTGGAGCCAGCGACAGGAATCTTCCGGCATGTTCTTTCCCCATTATTCATCTCCAGCCACCGATCGGGTTTCAGAAATCCCACAGAGGAAAACATGGTCCGAAGTTAACCTCCCCCAAAAAAGACAGTTCTGAAAATGAAGTTTAACTGTTCGGTAAAAAAAAAATACAGGTCAAGTTAATCCCAGCTCATTTGTGAACTTTGCAGATTCTTCCAATGCTGGTAATTGGGAAGACCTCACTTCCCACATTACTCATCACTAAAGAGAGACTCATTCGACACAACAATGCATCGCTACGGTACTGGGCCAGGGGTAAAACAAATACAGTGTTTCCAGCTGAGACAGGCGTTAGGAGCTCAAGCCAACATTTGCCATTTGATCTTTCAGTAATTAAAATCTTTATTTAAACCCTGATTCAATGAGGCGTCACATTAAGGAAACCGTGCAAAAAATCCTGAAAGTGATTATTCATTCACCCTCTATTCCACTGGAAACACAATATGTTATTTGATGCCTGAAGTCGTGAATTTAATTATTCATTTTAAACATGTATTCATTTCAAATCTGATCACTGCAACTGACTCCAAAAAAGTTGGGACAGGGGCAGCTTAGGACAAATAACTATGTGACAAGTCGCAGTAATAAGGTGACGTGAAATGTGATGTTAAGCAGGTGCGCAAATCCTGTTATAGCTCTAACAGGAGCCTTCGACAACTGCATTCAAAAACACACAACCTCAGAAACACAAACCTACAGGGCACATTAGGTGGCGGGGCTAACCCAACACCACTGAAAAAGGAAACTGTGCTGAGTCAAATGACACCTCCTACAAGAGGCTACAATAACCGGTTCATAAGCTATGGCAGGGGGTGTAGCTACAGCACAAGGGGTTGGGCAAACCATCACCAGGGAACAAATTGACTGCATTTAGCACTGATGATTCCCATAAGAGCCCGAAACAAATTGATAACTGGAGTGAATTTTTACTTGTGAAAACATATGTCTCCCCCCAAGCCCCACCCCCTACAGCAACCCCAAAATACCAAAAGGCTCTCGTTTGGTAGCCGATATATGCACATAGAAAGTTTGGTAAAGAAATATTCAACAGTTTCTTAGTTATGGTCCGTAAATATCTTGGGAACGCCGACGGGAACCTAGCCTAAAACAATATGTCTCCGAAGGGAGATGTAATGAATAATGACAAGTGGCAAGGCCAAAGTAAATGGGGCGGGGCTAATACACCACTGAAACTGAAACTCTCTGCTGAGACCAGAGATGCCCTCCAAGAAGTATCCATGAGGAACAGTGCACGAGTTATGAAAAAAAGCGCATGGTCCAAATATTGGGGGCAGGGCTAACCTTAGCCAAAACTCTCTGCTGTGTGCAACGATGCCTCCCACAAGAGTCTATGACAAACTGTTCATAAGTAATGAGTGGGGGCGTGGCTAAAGTGTAGAGGCGGGGCAAACTGTCACCAATAAGAAAGGAATTCTGCTCAGTCCACTGATGTTGCCCACAATGCTGCAAAATGCTGTGTGTATGTATGTGTGTTTGTGTGTCTGTGAATGTATGTGTATGTCTGCCTATCAGTGTGTGTGTGTGTGTGTGTGTGTGTGTGTGAGAGACTGTCTACAAAGTCTGAGACATAGAACATGAATCCATTTAGAAGTTATAAAGCATCTTCTTACAAGTCACTTCCATTGCCAAACCCCCTCTTTGCGAATTGACAGTCAAAAGGTTCACTAAATTTATTTAGATCCAAAAAAAACTAGAAACACCCCTAGAGCGCAAACTTTCGCCAAGGCAGCACAGTCCATATCTTGGTGAGTGGGAGCAAAGTTCAGTTACTGCATGTCACAGGATTTCAAGATGGCTGCCTTGGCGCCTTATTGTTTGACTGGTCACGGTGAAAATCAATGGGGTCCATGCCCGATGTAATAGCGACCCACCCACAAAATTTCATCTTCATTACTTCAAGATATCTCTTCATTACTTTTTGAGTTGATCTTGTTCACAAACAAACAAACAGACAAACAAACGGCGGTACACATACTTACTGCCATAATATTTGAAGCTAAACATTTCCTGCCTTGATTGCCCCAGTTTCAGGCTTGTAGTTAAAATTCGCATTTGGTTTATGCTCATATTCTCAGGTTTCATTAAAGGGTATTTTTGTAGCTGCGGTTTCACCGCAGAAAAATGTTACGGACTTATACATATCTCCCACATTTCAGCACGCCATAATCTTTTGGATGAATGGCTTAAGGAGTCAGGAAAATTCTTGTCAGACCACGTTATTCATGCACTAATCTGAGTGGAACTGAGCATATGCTGAGCAGAGAACTTCACTGAAACAGATGTACTGGGCTGCAGGGCAGGTCTGACACCACATGACCAGGGAAGATGTCTACCCAGTATCAGGCGATGTCTAGAAGTCACAGTAACTGCAGTAACAAGCAGTAACTGCCTGAAAATGATAAATGAAACTGCGCCACACATGACTTTTTTCAATACCTTAACATTACCATGTCCCAAAAAATACAGTGCCCTGGAATCAGGAGCTATACATAAAAAACAGCTGTAATGTCTTCATGGTGTAACCAGTATAGAATGTACCGCACGTGAATTTAAATACATTGATTACATTTAATTTTAACCTTATAATGCCCCCGTATCATTTATGACACACCAAATTTGCCCACCTTGTAAGATGCAACACAACCACGACTGCTCACTGTATCATATCTGATACACAGTGCTGCCACCTAGAGGGAAGAAGTGAGATTACAGGAGTCGTCTCTCCCCTGGTCATTCACTTCAAGGTAGCAGCTCCCATGCGAATGGGAATTCATGAATTTCCTTGGAGTTTGGCTGTGAAGTTCGGCATTCCGAAGGTAAATATTACGCAAAAACTTATTCTTATACATGTTATGAGATAGCTATAGATAGTAGAGAACATATAAATAATTTGAAATTTCGAGTGTTGAGTTCTAGAGTGGTGTTGATTTTTGGCTGTATCAGATATGATACTCCTGGAATTAGAAGAAGTTCTGTTCAGCAATGTATAGTTTGCAGTCACAAAACCTATTGATGAACAGTGGATCTGAATACTACCCTTCAATACTTCAAAAATATTACTGGGTCATATTTTTCCCACAATGATGTCTTTGTCTGGGCGTTATAGGGTTAAAAATGTTTTCTTTTGCCAACATAATGTCATAACTACTACAAGATTGCATAATACACTAATTTGCTTTACATAAAATGTTGAAAAATCATCAGATTTAACATTTACCAATGAAAGCCCGATGGTATTGTCACTTGGAATACATTGACTCATTTGACATTCCGTCTTTTGGAAGCAGGAAGGTCATGGCTGTTGTGTCATCGTGTCACGAGATCTGTTAGCCTGTGGTCAAGGGATTCAAGTGACCGGTTACGAAAATGTCTAAACTAAATTTTACTGAGCGCTCTATATATCAAATATTCGATGGATTTTAATGGTGTAACAAGCCTGATTCAGGGCAACACCTTGTTATTATTTAGTCAAGAGTCTAAGCTGAAGCCATGGAACATAAAGAAGAAAAAAAAATTCCAATGCTCTCCACTTCGGTGCAGACAGGGGAAGATTTTAAATCCAATTATGTTTCTTATGGACTTTTTTAAAAATAAAATAGCATTTTAATATCCAGGAAGAAAATGGTTCAGGTGAATTACGGCAAAAAGGAAGCCGACACATCCGCCAAGGGCGTCCTTGCATAACTGCGGGTGGAACAGCGCCGTCTAAATAACCAGGTAAAGCTGCAAAATAAGACCCTGTGTTACCTGAAGTACAGAGAAGGGGAATGGCACTGCTTGTGCGTACAGCTCAGAGGTAAACTTCCCCAGCTCCAGAGCAAAGCCGTTCCGCTGGGCTTTCCAGTAGCCCAGTCAAACGAGCCCACATCCTGCTCCTGCATGTCAGAAACAGAGAGAAGCCGGATCGCTAATGTTTACCTCCTAATCTCTCACTTCCTGCCTGCATTATTTACATTGTTTCCCCTCGTTGCCAGATAAAGGAGCCTTTAATCTTCCCTCCTCGTCTTCTCAGCGCCCCTTTGTTTCGTCGGCGCAGATAGAGGGAGTCGGGGCAGAGGAGACACAATTGGCCCGCACTCCTGCGCGGGAGAGAACCCTGTTTATCCACAAACAGATCTGATCATCAACGGAAGAACCAGGAAACCTCCCCAGGCCTTTTTAAGGGGCCACTAGAGGGATACAGAGATGGATGGAAAGAGGAAACCAAGAGATGCAGGTTCCTCTGGGGGGGGGATTGCAGAGTTGGAGTTATGAGCGCCAACTTTCCAGGGCTTCGGGGATATATTAGATACAGATTCCTCCATCCTCCAAACTCTACTCTCTCCCCAACACGCTCTCTCTCCCCAGTCCGGCACTTTCTCTCTCGCCATCTCCACCCCTCCCAATCACGTCCCATCTCTCTTTTTCCCCCAAACACTTCCCGTCCCTCTTCCACCTTAAGCCTGCTCAGTTTCTTTCTTTCCGTCTAAGGTACGCCCTTACACACGCACGCACACACATGCCGCAATCCTCCTACGAAAAGCACACACATAAACATACACACAGCTACAGCCTACAGCACATCACTCCCGCACCGCAAAAACAAAATCTTGCCAAGCATTTTTAACGTCACATTTAGATTTAAAATGCTAATTTCTACTACCATTTCTTCTTAAAATAAAATTCTGCCTCTGATGTAAGATGAGATAATTTCACTCGGCCCATGGACAAATCCAGAAATAAGTCAAAATGATCTTACATCAGTAGCAGAATATTTTTTAAAGAAATTAGAAAATAGAAATAAGTGTTGTGAGTCTAAATGCTTGACAAAAATGCGCGATAAGATTTTGCTTTAGCGGGCAAACAAGGGGTCAACTGAACGCCCCCAGTCCCCATGTTCAAACCTAGATTCACAGGCATCAGGGATTTGGGATGAAAATTATACTGTACCCGGGCCGCAGAAATATTTTGGGCCATTCAATGGATCTGTTTGCTAATTTAGTGAAGCCAGATGGTATGAGGTAGCACAGCTGCCCATAGGTACACAGAGATTGGACTGTACACTCCACATGCCCAGATGGATAACACAGTGGTTTGGGTTCTGGGGTGTCAACTCAAAGTTTGTAGTTAGATCTCCAGCTGGTCCACAGCCATTGTACCTTTAAGCAAGGCACAACAGAAACTAAATCATATACATTAAGCAGCACTGCTGAATACAGCGTCAAACTGTAATCTAAGTCAGGTGTTCAGGAAATGCCTAATGCCATTTTTATGCTTAGGGTTCTCCCCAAGCATAATAAATAAAAAAAAAAAAAAATGGCCGTCTGCACTGTTTACAGACCATACAAACTCTGAGCGTATGAGATGAGGGCCTGGCAGAAGGACCAATTAATAAAGCAATTTTTTTGTTTCAAGGTCACAATGCTGAGGTCAAAGGTCACAGCAAACCAGTCCACTACAACGCATCAGCGGGAGACAGGCATATGTGGGGCTCAGTCACTCACAATAGTTTAACTCCTGTTGCCAAATGGCGCTTTCAGTGGCTGGGGAGGGAATCAATTTCATGTCGCTCACATTAAGGGGGGGTACGGTATCTTTAATCTGGACTGAGATGACTCAGCCAACGGTGGACACACGCATGGGCTCCACCACAGCTCCCGCCGCCCCTCCTCTCTGCCGCCGCACAATGGCTCGTCTGTGCCGTATCTCGGAAACAGGATTGGCCTTGTTAGACAGGGCTTCCTGCCGCGGCCGGGGGCGGGGGCAGGATGTGGGGCGGAGTGACCGCGCCCGTGTAAACCACAGGACTCAGGTGTAAACTCTAATGTGTCGCTGGGAGGGGAGGTTCTCCCAAGCCTCGGGAGCGAACAATGGCCTCATTATCCCCCCAGCACAGGCTCCTCCCCCGGAGAGCAGCACAGATCACCTGACTGCAGGAGAGAAAGATGCACAGAACCTGCCCTGCGCAGGTGGAGTGAGTATGTGCACGCTCAGTCCGGGGAAATGTGCAACAATAATAAGATGTGATGATATATCTGCACCACTGTAGAAATAGCATTATGTAACATCACATGGACTTCAAGTCTGACAAAGTACACGGGTGTAGTAACAAGTGTAGTAAGGTGCATAGTTGTAGTAATACGTACAAATATACTACGGTGTATAAACCCTCAGAGCGCCAAATGCAGCTATTGTTGCTCAAGGATGTAAGGTATCAAAATCAAAGCTGTTGAAAACCTATCATGTGGCAACATGATTAAAAGAGCTCCCCTGCGGGAGCTCTTTTAATCATGTTGCCACATGATAAGTTTTCAACAGTACAAGATGATTAAATATACATACTTTTTTTAAATTTCCGCGCTCTAAGGGTTACAGTAAGTATGTGAAGCAAGGTGTAAAAAACTAAGGAGTAACGTACATGTAACTTAAGGTGTGTGGATGCACGTTGAAAGGTGTGCGGACGCAATGTGCTGTTGCAATGAAGACTCCCGCATCTCCAATCCCTTCACCGATACCAGCGGATGGCGCTTGACAGAAGATTTACTGGCCAAGTGTTCATGCGTCCACCTCACATCAAATTTACCGAAATTACCACTCGTAAAAACCTCAAAGCTGCTATTCAGAGTTTGCAATATGGGAAATGTTCAGACAGCCGTAATACAAATATCATTTGTAATATCATTTTATATGCTATCATTTTGTCACTCTCATTAATTCATCTTGAAGAAAAAGGTTGTCGCACATTTGTTTAAATTGTGTTATCGTTTTTATGGACGCCCACATGCAACTGAACCCAGCCAAACCCCACCTCACTGTATAAGCGAAATGCTTGAAAACATCTCGAAGAACGAGGAGAGAGAAGATGACCCGTCCACCCGCTCGCTCCTTTGTGACGCGAAAGCAGCATTTGAGACGGCTCATGTTCTGAGCCCCTCCTGCGATGGAGAGGTGGCGGGCGAGCAATACAGGAAACCCAATCTCGGGACAGGAAGCACAGCCTAACAACAGAAACAAAACCCGCCAAACAAAAGCGGCCAGCTCAGCAGGCTTCACCCCGCCCCGCCGTAACCTTTCACAGGAAAAAACAGGCAGGAATACTTCCGCAGCAGCAGATGGAGGTCGGCTCAGATGAGAGGCCAGATATAAACCGTGCGGCAAAGGCCGGAGATTAACCCGTTGAGTGCGGAAAATCGGGGGCTGCCCCTCGGCTTACCGAGCAAACGCGCGGAGCGAAGAGCTGCGCCACAAACCGCAGCTTCCTGTCCTCTGTCACCGTGCCCGACAGACGTGTGTGGAGCAAAAGACACCGATTTGAAGTAACGATTGAGAATTGTAAACTTCATGTTAATGCAAGAATTGGAGCTTTCCTGGGCTGCCCTACGGTGCATCAAAGCTGCACAAGTAGGACATCAAGAGGAAGGAGAGGACAGAAAGGGGGAGAGTTAAAGAAAGAGAGAGAGAGAGAGAGAGAGAGAGAGAGAGAGGAACACTAGAGACCGAACATCAGGATCACCACTGTGCAGCACTGCGATCAAAAACATCTTGATAACGTATTTTATTCTAATGAAAGGTCAGAGCATTTCATTTCCACAAGGAGACAAGGAGAGTGTTTGGTCATTTTTAAGATTGCCCCCCCCCCACCTATGTTAGAAGCCAAAAGGAAATTGGACAAAATCATAAAATAAATTGTCATTACCAACACGGCTACAAAGCCACTGCTGTCAAACACATGTCCTGAAATCTGGAGCTCACAGACCTCTCCCGACGGCGGGTATCTCCCCCGGCGATGATCTGCCAGACCTTCACCAGCATTCAGTTCCTGCTCATTCTTGGGTCATTCCGCCTTCAGTTTTCTCTTCAGTGAGTGAAATACACAAATCCGCCCAACACCTGGACAGCGTTCTTGATCTGGCGAACTGCTGGGAAAAATCATTCTTATGCCGTCTGCTGCAGCCGCCGTCCTGAGCACACAAGCGTATTCTTTATTTGTAAGAATCTGTGAGAATGTAAAGCTAAAATAACTATAACTCTGTTAATGTCCAAACGGTTACGGAAGTGACTGTAAATGTATGGGGCCTGTGCAAGTGTGCTTCCAGTCCAGAGGACAGAGCAGGATTTTTGGATTTTAGGAGGAGGGCAAGTCGGTACATGCTGGTCATGGAACAACAGACCTCAGCAGCACCACTTTTCCCCTTCATGCGGCCGCCAGACCGCTGCCCCCTTTCTCTGATCCACTTCAGTCTCCGTCCGTCCTCCCCACACCTGTCCTGTCAGCTCATCTTTTGACACCTTTACCTTTCCCCAGAGCACCCAGTTTACGCACCTCAACTGTCCACCGTCCCTCTCTCACCGTCATCCTCTTCAGATCATCGTCTCCGCCGCCCTCTGCCCCCCTCCGTCACCTCCCTACTCTCTAGTTTAATACTTGGGCTTCCTGTAAGGGAGCTCAAGTCTAGGTCTACAGTTTCGTCTGTCTGTCTGTCTGTATCTATCTATCTATCTGTCTGTCTATCCATCCATTGCTTACGTTGAAAATTATAAATTACCCAGAAGCGTTTGGGTATCACGTCATGAAAACCAGATGATGCACGACGTAAGTTCATGCGATTGGGTTGCGTAGCCCAAGTGAACGTCTACTTGGCATCCAGCTGATGGACAAATTAAGATTACGATAAATTATATTAAAAAAAACAGTGGCCTGACCAACGCTACATAATGATATTCTTACATGCACAGAATGTCTTTCGGGAAACATGGATTGATTTGATTTAGGGGTGAAGGCTATATTCTAAAATTTACATAGCACAGGCAATTTAAATTGCAGCCAAGCCTTACCAAATTCTGACAGGAAATATTGCCGTCAAGACCACACCCCCCAAACCAACTGAATCATTATATGCCAATGGCAAGGACTCGTAGGCCCAATAGGTCAAAGCAGCTGTGTGCCCAACTGTGCAAGCCTACCACAAACTTTTGAGAAAATTTGGTGCAGTTCAGCATTTACAGCTTTGTAACGTAGCCATTCCTTCACACAACACTTAAACATTTTTGTCCCTTTCTTCCTGCAATAAGTTTTAAGGTGCCCAACAGAAACGGCGCCTTCACAGAAGTGCAAGTTACCCTTGCCAAGGGTACTGACAAAACCCCATACCATGACAGACCACCAAATTGAACTTTATGCTGGTCTGGAGCACATGGTGTCAGTTCCTTTCAAAATAAGGCCTGAAATATTGATTTGTCTGACCACTGTAAACTGTAAATCAACTATTTGGTTCAGGATGGTGCACAGATACCTCCGAGCCCAGAGAAGTCGACGGTGTTTCTGTTAATATAAAACTTCCTTTTAGCACAGTAAAGTTTTAACAGGCATTCGTAGATGTTCCAACGTATTGCCGTACTTGACAAAGGTTTGTCAGAGCTCTACTGGATACACTGCTTACAGAAAATGACTGTTCTCCAAGTACTGCAGTCTGTGTGATCGGAGATCGCAGGTATTCATCCTAGGCATGCGCCCTTGCCCTTTGTGCACAGAAATTCCTCCAGATTCGTTAAATTTCATTATTTTATGCACCATAGAGGGTCCAATATCGAAATTCCTTCCTAATTTCCTTGAAGAACATTGTTTTTAAAAACCTTTCAAGGATTTTCTCATACCTTTGGGGGCAAACTCGCAATCCTGGGCCTGTCTTTGCTCCTGAAGGACCAGGCCTTTCCTGGATGCTGCTTCTGTACTGAATTACAATTACAAACACCTGCTGACATCAGCTGTCGCAAATCACATCAATATTCAAATTTCTTATCACAATACTGGACCTAAATTGCCCCAATCGCAACATGTTTTCAGCAAAGAGCCAGAATGACAGGAATTACTGAACGATTACACATGAATTCTTGCTTATTCTACGAAGATATTAAATAATAAATACCCAAGAAAAATTTGGACACTTAAAATTGAAGGGATATTTCAAACAGACTATTTCCTTTGATTTCAAAATTGCCATCAGTCATTACCTCAATTTAAATGAAGAAACGTTCGCACTGTGCTTTTGGGCATCATTAAGCTCACCAATCAGAGTACGGACAAGAGAAAGAAAAGAGGAGGGTTCTCAGAGAATATAAGGAAAAAATTATTGACAATCACGGTGAAGGTAAAGGCTAAAAGACCGTCTCCAATAAGCCTGATGCTCCAGTGATCAAGGCTGCAAATATTATCAAGACATTTACCCCTTTATTGGGCACTAAAAACACCCCAAGAAGCTGACTGTAAAAAAGTACTGTGTTACTTCTGGCAACCATCACTTGCTCTTGGCTTAGGTAAAAAGGGCGTATGATCAAATATGGCCTCACTACCACATTTTTTGTTTTTTGTGCAAAATATCACTCATTTCTGGAAATTCTACACAAACAACATCTATCTCAACTAATAGTAAACCTTTTCAACGTTATAATGTGTGAGTTTTCATCAGTTTTCTTTTGTGAGTAATGATGTTAGGTCCTTGTGAGCGGGACTGGGTAAGGGCACTCAACCGCACTGTGAGAGGTCTGGAGAAGAAAGGAGGTTTAAGACGCTCTAGGCCAATGCTGATTGGTCGAGCACACTGATGTCACTTCCTGTGATAAAGCCTGAATTTCTCTCATTGGCTGGTAGAAATCGCCGCTGGTCTACTGCCTCACGGAGAGACATGGGGGCGCCACTGTGGATGCCGATTGAAGTTACTAAATATGGTTCCTCGCCCGATAAAGGGTGAAGGCCCATGGGACAGCACTCAACCTCCCCGGACAGGGCTGCAAGAGGATAATAGATCCCTGACTGAATCGTAGGATAGTTTGAATGATGAAAAAGAGCCAAGAAAAACAGATACAAGTTGACCTCCGAGATCAAGGTACAACAGTGTTCCTTGCACCATCCGTTGCTGTTCGAATGAGTGAGCTCCATGACAGAAGATCCAGGAAGACCCTTCCTTTAAAAGAGAAACATAAACAACATACAACTCAATGCGAAACACCAATTGCTACGGCTCCGCCTATAAAGTATTATACATCCTAAAAGCTCATCTTCGGCCCTCGGCATAAAATGGACCTTATGTGACCTTGACCATTGACCCGATGACTTCCAGACCAAAACCTTATCAAGTCAGCGCAGAACTAAACGAGACAGGGCAGAACAACAGCACCACGCTTCTCCAGAAATGTAAAACAGAAAGTAGAATTACAAACTAGAGTGTTCAGGTGAACACGTGTCGCCTGCGAAGCTTTAGTTTGGAGTGTGACTACCAACTGAAAGTGTGACTACCGGACAGACAGACAAATGGACGGACAGACAGACGCCGGACAAAGTGATCCCTATGTGCCGCTATGCTTCGCAGGCGACACAAAAAGTGTTTTAAAAAAAAGAGAAGGGATCACTTACAGTCCAAAGAAACAAGCTTAATTTTCATTTTTCTGCTGAGGCAGAAGCAAGAAAGTGGGCAACCACTTTAGAACTGAGTAACACTCAGTGTTGTACACAGCAGTAGTTCTGGATGCTGTGCGGATGTTTGCATGTTTGGTTGTTGGAGCCCCCTGGTAGCACATATAGTACTGCACCCGACTATAAAGACAGGAAGTTGTTAATTTAATGTCAGCACTGCAATGTGGCAGCCATGTGATGGAGTCTCTATGGTTCCTGTTCCTTCCATCATTGTCAGACCTGTTAGATGCTTTATCTTTTTACAAAAAGAACCATTCAAGTAAAGGGTAGATGTGGAATCCTGGTTCTCCTGCAGTTGTTTGAGTGGATGTTTGAGCTGACGGGACAGGGAACAGGGACCTGTAGCGAGGCCGGAAACAGCGATAACGTTCTTAGCACCATCCTGTCCTCACTCAAGCAGCGTGATGGCGACTGTATCCCTCCCAGCTTATAAAATGCAATTATTTGCTACATTGCAGAACTGCAGACCAGGTAAAGTGCTACCATGATCGTACATGAACATCCATAAAACCAAAGACAGCACCACAGCATGGGTGAGATGTAAAAAAACAAAAAACAAAAAAAACATTATATTAGAGATAACATTTTTCCATCCCCTTCCCCCACCCTGTATTCCGGCCGTCACATGCTCTCCATTAACTGTTGTGCTCTGTAGCCATTTTCCCAACCAATTCAAATTTCACCTGTCTGTTCTCATCATTAATTCAGAAGTCGCACCTGCTATAGGCCGGAGTATCGGTATTTCCCAGGGGACAATAAGCAACATTTATTCGACAAAAAATAAATAAACAGGCAGAGAAGTATGCGCGTACAGAACACACAAACACACTGTACCTTAACAGCCACAAACATACCTTATAAGCTTATGCTCTGCGATGCACAAACATATATGGAATCATGAAATAACTAGTCCATCCAGGGATGCGTGCACCGCAACGATGCGCAAACCTGCCAAAAAGGCTAGTAAAACATGTTTCACTTTCCGATAAACGGATGAAATTTGAGATATTGGATTAGTTTTGTCAGTCTCAGCTAATGCTGATGCTCGGTGCCCGTGTGCAGTTTCAGATGGACCGGCCAACAATTTTTTGGAGAATAATGCGGACAAAATTTTTACACGATAAATTCAAGACTGCCTGTTCCACATTAGTCTGCAAACTCCACAGTAAACGCAGTAATAATATTCCAGATTTAAATGAATAAATAAATAAATAGCAAAGAGAGGTCCAGGAGTCCGACAGTGTAGTTCTGGAATGACCAGCCCCGTCACCCTAACATTCCCACCGACCGGGGGCGAACTCTCAGAGCTCCGGAGTCCACCAAAATTACATTTTTGTAGTTTATTTTTAGCCTCTTTCACTCTCCCTCCTACTCACTGTCATCCTGCTCTTTCATTCCTTTAATGGCACTTGATGGTATGCAATTAGGGCGGAACTTTCATTTTTGCCACCCGACAATTATTATGGAAGTTCTGAGAGGAAGAGGTCGAAGGTCAGATTCCATAACTTCTGCAATCAGGAGTGGAAAATAAAAAATTACAGGGGAGGCTGTTTGAGCGAGTCGAGAGAGAGGGAGGGAGAAAGGGAGAAAGGGAGGGAGGGAGGGGGAGAGAGAGAGGGAGAAAGGAACAGAAGAGGGCGAGAGAGAGAGAGAGAGAGGGAGGGAGAGAGGGAGGGAGGGAGGGAGGGAGGGGGAGAGAGGGAGAGAGAGGGAGGGAGAGAGAGAGAGAGAGAGAGGGAGGGAGGGAGGGAGGGAGGGGGTTGAACAGTCGTTTTCAAGGTTTATAACCTTTGTGTTTCAGAAGAAACCAGCGGTCAGTAGGCAGCAGATTTTAAAAAAAAACTCCTCCATTTGTTAAAAGTGGGACAAGAGACGCAAACCTGAGACCCCCACCCCCCCCCACCCCCCCCCCCAACCATTCGCGCGCGCACACACAAGCACACACACATGCACAAATACACATACATACATACACACATATACACACACACTACCCAACTCAATCAGGGAGGGAGAAGGGCAGGGAACAGAAAGAAAGATAAACAGAGAGAGCAACAGGAAGGGGAGAGAAAGGGAGAGACAGACAGAGGGACAGAGAGAGAAGGGAAGATGGCAAAGGGATGGAGAGAAAGAGTGAAGGCGAGAGAGGAAGAGAAAAAGAACAAGAAACATGATATACCAATGACCAGCAGGAGAAAACATGCTGCAAACTCTGGAACATAAAGGCTCATCACACATTCGCCAAAAAAAGGCACTGATGACCCCCTCGCCTTTTGCGATAAAGTTCAGTGGACTGATGGGTCAAAAGTAGAACTTTTTGGAAGACATGGGCTAGAAAACATCAGACAGAAAGTTAACACAGCATTCCACGAGAGGAACATAATAGGCCCGATTTTCCAGCCTTGTGCTTGGAATAATTAAAGACACAAAGACTAATCAATGCCTCACATCAAACTGTCCCTGGTTACACAGATTGCTGCATCTACAGCCTTCAGGTCCATTGCAGGGAAAGGGGCGGTTTCCATGGAAATCAGACAGCCACATTGCCAGCATCATTTAAATGCAGTTGCGTAAGGCGTGATTTTTTATTATTTTCTGAAACATAAGGCTGTGCACATGTGACCAGTGAGAAAGGTATCTAAACACAAAGTGCACAATTTACACCAACGAGTACACAGTCAGATATGCTCATTTCTGAACATAACTGATGGAAAGTGTCAGAAAATCTTTAACAATATGCTGGGGCACATCTTTTACCCAAGAGATCCAAATTCCCTCCCTGTTGCAGTCAAATTAACAGCCGCCCTGACTTAACATTCCACTGGTCATTCCAGAATGCGGTAATGCGGCTAACCTGATCGTACTTCTAATTCGATCATTAAAAATACATTTTTACCAGCCGCGATAGCTTCAGCTGGTATTGTTTTTACTTTAGAGTTTGTGTGTGAGCACTTGTGTGTGTGCGCGTGTCATCATGGCGAAATGCGGTCATGGAGGCACCTATTCTAGCCGAAACTGCCACAGAAGAGGTTTTGATGACAACGGCAGGTGTTTCTACGCTTGCCTGTCTGTGGACAGCTTTTGTCACCACGACAACATCACAACCGTGCAAGATCCAGAAACAAAATTGCACAGGTGAACAGTAGATATCAAAATTAAGTCTGAGTTCAAAGGTGTCCTGATCAAGAACAACAGGAGTAGAAGGGTGGTCCGTGTGATCCTAACACCAAATGATCTCTAGTTTTTTGTTGTAAACACTTGAGTCATCTGGAGCTCAAACACAATGAGGTTACGCATCAAGAGAGCAATCTGACACACTATAGCAAGTCTGCACCGGAATAGGAGAAAATATACAAAATTAAAATCTCTGGGTGACCTCGCAAAATTGAACTCCATTGACATGTTGTTGCAGGACCTGATACGGGAAGCTCGTGCTCAGTTGATGGTTGCAGGTGTTGTTACGAACAATGTGTGAGTTTATGCGAATGCGTGTGAGTGCGTGTGTGTGTGTGTGTGTGTGTGTGTGTGTGTGAGTGTGATTGAGCGCAAGTAGCACAGTCAGAGGAGGTGACATCCATCGTGAAGATGCTGGATCGACCCCAGCGCCCCGTCCCCCTCCAAGTCCGGACAGACCGGAGAAAATGTTTTCTAAGAACAGCACACTTCTAACAGCGGTCAGGTCGAGTACCCCGAATACCCCAAAACATACGCACATTCTCTTGTATACCCTCTCTGCCTTACAGAGCCAAGACGATACTCAGGCTATTGAGTCACTACTCATAACTATCGTACTCGCAATGAAAACAGAAAGCTAATTAGAACTGCAACTACTCCTTGCTGAAGTATTACTCACATCTCCACCAGGAGGTGATGTTTTCACTGGCATTGGTTTGTTTGATTGTTTGTTCGTCAATTAACCCTTAGAGCACTAAAATAAATTTTGAAAAAGTTCAGAATCATTTATCTTGTGCTATTCAAAGCCTATCATGTGGCAACTTGTTTAAAACGGCTCCCCTGCGGGAGCTCATTCCAAGCTGCCACACGATAGGTTTTCAACAGCTTTGATTTTGATGTCTTACATCATTGAGCAACAATAGCTGCATTTCGCACTTTAAGGGTGAACAGGATGTCTAAAAAGGTTTTGAATGGATGTCAATGAAATTTTGTACGTTGATAGATACCGTGTAAAAGCAAAAGTATGAAACTTTAATGAAGATGCAACTCATATTCTTAATCCAGAATTTGAAAGGATTTCTACGCATGTAAAAACCGTGCTGTTGAGCGGCAGCGTCACTTGACACCAACACCCATATCAGCCATCATATTACTTCTATATACAAATACTTTATGCTACGATAAATCTGAATCCAACTTCCAACAACTTTCACAACGGCGAAAGTCATGCGTTTATTCAGTGCCTTCAAGTTGTGTGTTACGTTAGTGTTAAACAGTGTTCACAGTGTACATGGTCTCATGTACTTGCGCGTATTTATGTATTATGAGTGCAGTGCGTATTCATAATGTGCCTGTTCTAAACAGGCCGACTACTTGGCCTCCAGTATTGCTGCCAGCAGATTTCTAGAGAGCCACACAACCTAACTACTTCACATGCAACACTGCAGGTTCTCAGCAATACACCCGCCCAGTGTGAAGTTGATCAGATGAACGGTTGTTGAGAAAATCAAAGGACGGACAAACATATTTACATCAATCAGAAACTCCTTCCATGTTCATTAGATATTGATTTAGGTCTGCTGAACAGCGTTGATTATACTGCCCAAGCCATATCTGTTCTTATGTATAGAGTGTATAACTATTGCAGATGGCCCTGCAATACACTGTTTTGATGCTTGCACAATGCAAGAAAGGAGCTGTGCAGCTAATGTACTGACAAACATTTCACTGTTCTGGCTGCGTGGTCATTAAAATTCAGAAATAGACTTTATTACATTAGATTTGAATTAATTAATTGTAATCAAATTAATTAGATTAGAACTGGAAGTACATTAAATTCTCTGGAGTATATTTGCAGTGTAATGTTCACACACAAGTGCATGTTTGTAGGGGTGCACACTTATTAGTGCTTTTTGGAGCATCTGTGTCAAGATGTACATTACAGGTCGGGTGTCACTAGTGCTCCACTCTCATTGGTTGAAATGTCAGAGATGTATACAACTGTGATCACTAGCAAAGAAAGTATTGTTGTCAGGAAAATGAAGATGGGGTAAAGGGGCGGGGCCTTACCTTGTCAATCATGTCAGGGCGGTTGGTAGCAGCCAGTACTGTGACATCAGTCAGTTGCTCCACTCCGTCCATCTCCGTTAGCAGCTGCGCCAGAACCCGGTCCGCTACGCTGCCCCTGCCCGATCCTGCCGCACTGCCAGCAAAAGTACACGCCAGAAAATGTATAGTATTCACGGGCATGCGCATTCAAACTACAGCTTCATTTTTCATTCAAATGCGTGAAGCTAGTAATGGCCACATCCCCTCTATGGTTAACTTAGCGACGATTTTAGCGCAGTCGAGGACTCCGATCATAGCATTAGCTTTCTTTGCCTCGTCAAATCGTCAACTCACTGGTAACTTCATTTCATTTTCCTTTAAGTATTGTGTTTAAGTGGAAGTTCTGGATGTACTGCAAGATACAGACATTTAAGAATATGTATTGTCATCCCTTAAAATGACCGTTTCATTTTAACCTTCCTAACTGACTATTTATCTTTCCGCAGATCGTCCTAATTTTTACCTCAGCAAGTCTCATGAGTCCGAGACCCTGGCAGGTCACCAGTCTGGTGTGTGGTTTGATGTTAGAATCATATCTCTGCGAGACTAGTGGTCTGTGATGACAATATTTAAAGCTCTTCCCAGTTCCCATGCAACATAATTGTATAAGCAACAATTCCTTACTCACAGAGTTCAAAAGTTGCCTTTGAAATAAAGTTAAGCTAATTAAACGTTCCCTTTCCAAATTCTTTGTACAGTAAAATGCAGCACCAGACTGATGCTTCTTAATCTTAGTGATTTTATATTACCTCAAAAGATATTTGTAGACAACACTGTGATGAAAAATACCAACACAGTTCAATAACACTCAAATTAGAGGTGCCTATGAATTTAGTAATCACACCAGTTGATAGTTAATGTCTGACACAAAATCTTTCAGTGCATGGGGTGGTACAAGTGCCGCCAGCAGAAAAAGAATATAGCCCTACAACAACACGAGGCCAACTTTCTCAGACTTGATAAAGTTTATCCATTTATATGGGCTACTGGCTCAGGCTTACCAAAGAAAACGGCCAAGCTAAAATAAAAGTTTGTCAGATGTCTACCTTTTTCAAAGAACCAGCAGCACACAAATGAAAACTCAGTTGGCTCGCCTCTGGGTTTTTTACAGGCGGTGTGATGTTTTGAGTTTGGTTCTGGTGAAAATGTATCGACCTCAAAGTGTTGTGGTGCGAAGTTTAGTGGGAAAGCGGCATGCTTTCAATGCTGTGTTGCTGGTTATTTGAAAAGGGTAGACACCAGACAAACTTTTGTTAAAGCTTGACCGTTTTCTTTGATAGGCCTGTGGCCGTTCCTTAGTTGCGGTTTTTTGCAGCACGAAATACATAAATGTCTGGTGCAGGGAGACCAACCTTCCTCGTTCGACTGCCAGGGCATCAATTTCATCAAAGAACACGATTGATGGGGACACTGCTCTCGCCTTTCGAAAAACCTGAAATTACAGACAGGATCATCATAGCGAGTACTATGACTATCAAAGACAGAGATATAAATGTCTGTGTCGAAGTGCGAGTGCGCATGTCCATATGCGCATGTGTGAGTGTAAGTGAGAATGTGCGATTGAGAACGCGTAAATGTGCCCACCTCTCGGACAGCCCTTTCAGATTCCCCCACGTATTTGCTCAGTAGCTCAGGACCCTGAAATGAGAGATTAATTTAAGAGTTAATCCCCAGAGTGATTTTACTGGTATTTTCACCGCATAGTTGCTCGATTGGCGCTACCTGTAGAGCACGATCCACATACTTGCTATGGGCTACAACCTCAGGGGTAAGAACCAGGTCACTCACCTCTGCTGTACATCTCCCACTCTCTCTCCCCTTCCCATCCATCCTGTTACTCTATTCTCTACTGTCCACATAAAGCTGAATAAAGCCCGAAAATTATGTCTTTAAAAAAGCCAAGAATGACATAGTTCCCTAAATATAAAACCAAAAAGTAGGACCAATGGCCCCGCGGCTCACCGGCCAGCGTTTAAAATATTTCACGTCATCTGGCAGACAATTTCCGGCTGTCGGCGGGTTGATCGACGCACAGATTGTACTTCCACATTTTTTTATGCTTCAGGATCCTGAATAGAAGCAGGAAAAAACAATCGAAGCCAGCTGGGCGAAACGGGCGAAACTGATGTCTCTGGCGGATTAAGTGCAGTGACGACAGAGTTTTGTGACTAACATGGCAGTTTTACAGTGGCCTACGAACCATGCGATACACATTTTTATTTATGAGAACTGAACTATCATGGTATTCTATGATGTTGTCAAAGTTTAGCTTAACGTTAGTAGCTCAGAGCGGTTGTTTGTAGTGGTGGCTTCGGACAGCCAAGCGCCCAACTGAATTCTTTTGAGCAAAACAAAATACCTCTGCCCCTTTTCTCTGTTTACTTGGGTCATCTAGCACCAATTTCAAATGTTTTGACCTTTCTAAAGAACATACTGCAGAGTTTTATAAAAGATTATTCTTTCCAGCAGTGGAAAACACCAGAGGTTTATGCAAAAACACCCTCTCTCTCGTCCATGCGCCAGGTCTCCCTCTCACACGTGCACACCTTGACAGCCAGGAAGTTGAGGCCGCTCTCGTTGGCCAGGGCTTTGGCGATCATGGTTTTGGAGCAGCCGGGAGGGCCGTACAGCAGTACACCTTTAGGGGGCTGTATCCCCATTCGAGCGAAGGATTCGGGGTGCCTCAGGGGCCACTCTACGGCCTGCTTCAGTTTCAGCTTAACCTCCTGCATACCACCCACGTCAGACCAACGCACCTGTAAAAAAAAAAAAAAAAAAAAAACAGGAACAGGAAATGACATCTCAGGAAGTGACCTTGATAGCACAAGTATCGCTCCTGAACAGAAAGGAACTCTCAAAAAACTTGCTGTAAATAGGGAATACATCACAGTGAAGGTACTTTGAGTGCAGACTGGTCAACAGAAGTAAATAAAACAAATAACAGAAAAACGCAGTTTAACTGTGCAAGAATTGCATTTTATTATGTCTCACATGACAGCTCAGGTTCTGACGCAGATAACATGAGATACCATATGCTGTGGACTTCAGCTATAAAGTTTTTCAGCATCAAAAGTGGGAGATCATGTCATAATTGCTTTTTTTAGCTGAACAAGTACTTTTTGGAGCATCTCATAATCCACTATACATTGAGGCAGGCACATTTCTTTCAACCATAAAAAAAAAAAAATACAAGATGGCAATAAAGGCTGCGACAGTAATTATCTGGGTTAAAGTAGCGCCCTGTCAGAAGTTACAATAGATTTCCATTTATTTTTCTTGGTCAGGAACAGGCTGAGTTCACCCTCACAGGAAAATTATCCACAATCACTTTGCTTATTAGAGAAGGTTATCGCAGTCGTTCCTGTAATGGAGAAGATGCAGCAGCAGTATTGCCCCAAGCGTTTTACTGTCTCTCCCCATCTACCCCGCAGGGAGAGAGGAAGTGGTCTAAGCTAGCCTGGCTGATCCCAGGCCAGTTCCGCTGGATTCGCCTTACATAAATGAATTAGAAACAAATGTTTTCATTCATGAGGATGTAATCAAGCGAGGGCCTCAACCTCTGTCCCAGCTGCAGCCAGCAAGTCAAGATGACCTTTGTCTCAGAGCATCTGGTATTAAAAACGCACACGGATTTTACGGCGATCTCGGCAGAGCATGAGGAAATTTGCCAATATTGGCGCAAATCAGCACCTGTCCCCCATTTAAATCTCCCTTCCCCACACAGACACATGCACACAAATACACACACAAATACACACACACACACACAAGACTGTCTGTTTCAAATTAGCACACAAAGAGAGGATGATGGTGCGGGGGGGGGGTAATGTATGAGAGAACTCCAAACATCCTGCTCTAGCCCTGTACCCCCCTCCCCCTCACCCCCACTGCTCTTCCACAACAGCCGGTTGGAGCCCCGCCCTCTTTTCAGCTCAGCCTGTCTCGCCATGAATCCAACAAAGAACAGATAGACGTACGAACGACAGAAACATAATGCCTCCTGTCAGCGTGGAGGCATCATAGCAACAACTGCCCAAGACAAGAGCCATCTGGCAATGGCGGATCCCCCGGCTGTAGGTTGTGTAACCTACAGGTTGTGTGGACAGACGGACGGACCGAAACCCCCAAAAGGCACAACTAGACCATAAGGAGAAGCTCCATACCAAATTTGTTGTTTGTAAGTGGTATAGTTTTCGAGTTCTGGTCCGGAAACGATTTTATTACAGTCGGACGGACGGACGGACGGACACACTGATCGCTATATCCCCCGCATTATATGCCGGGGGGATAAAAAGAAGTGCGTATCATTTTGGCACTCAGAGCATCATAAATACAGGAAAATAATAATAACAGTAATAGTAATTCTCAACTACCGACCAACCGAGTTGCGGTTTACGTCCACGTCCGTCCAAACTCAAATAATATCCATAGTGAGGACTTCAACAGAATTTATCCAAAGGTATTCAATGCATTTTTTTGGCAAGATGAATGTTTTCACTACACTGACATGCATCATTCGAGCAAATAGTTTCCAAAGATTAACATGCTGTCTTCACTCAAACGCTGTTTTTACGCTGGAATACGGAGGATAAATAGACAGCTTCGTCACTTGGCGCAACAACAATCACCTCGTGCTCAGTCTTCAGAAACCCAACTAGAATGTAGGGTTTGTGAGAAAACTAAGCTGGCTTGACAAAGCCGAACAGTGATCATTTTAATCATGCTAACAACCAAATCCCCGATTCTCTACAACAACGGTTCAATACTTACAAAGGGTAAAATCTAAGCTAACCAGCAAAGGTGTAGGACTTCATAAATTCAAATGAGGTCCTTTCCAGAGTCCAAAAATCCTATGATACACACATCAATAATTGCAGAGGGAAAGATCGAAGCAAATCGGGCAAGGAGGCGGGGCTTGGTAAATCAATATGTAATCCCATCCTATGTCCAAATACCCTAATTTCTATGATGCTTGGTTCAACTGTTATCAAGGATGAATCATCAGCCAATCGGGTAAAGGGATAGGGTAAGTCAATTCACACCTGATCCCGTCCTGAGTCCAAAAACCAATCCGCAACTCTCATTGACAAACGTTTGAATAGTTAAGAAGGTTGCATGCTGTTAAATTGTTTTGAAACAAGGTAGCTCTGGGTATTGATATTGATTCATAAGGTCAGACAACCGCCTGGCAGCAGGATTCGTGATTACAAGAAGTCCAATATGCAATCATGCTAGTGTTAAGATTATTTTAATCTATTTTGCCAAGTTATAATAAATCCTAACGTTTACCTTAAACACTGGTGACTCTCGGATTTAGCAAGTAAGAAGTATGTTATTTCCATCAGTAAAAGAGCCAAGGCAAACTGGCTATCTGCTTCTTTTCAGCTGAATTGTCAAAGTCCGGCCCAAAATCCATGGATATCCGTGGCTGCGTGAGCGAGTGAGTGCTTCAGCCACTGATTAAGCTACACCACTAGTTGGCCAGCCAAGAGTACTTTTCTCATTGGCTGTTACTCTTCCAAACGGATTAGGCACAGACAGTTTCTATTACATTATCAGGAGGCGTTGACAGCAGATCCAATCAAATCCATTGTAACAACAATATTTACTAAGCCAAATCCAGAAAATCCACCGAACACTTAAAATCCAGGAATTAAAATTACAGACCATACCACTGACTATCCCTCAAACAAACGACCCACAATTTTGCACATAGCCTAAAAACGGTCCAGTCATGTACTGAGTTTCGACCTAGTCTTCTTTTTAACAAGCTCCTGAAAATTTTCTAGTGATGAGGAAACAGAACAGCATCCTGTGGCATGAAATGCAGGAATTCAAAAGAAATGTAAAATTGACCATCATCCTCCTCAAGACTTCATGAGCACCCCCAAATCTTTTAAAAACCTTCACAAATTCAAACAGAACTTCTCCTTCCGATCCCCTCACCCAGGAAGATACAAACCTTGGGGACGTCCACAGCCACCTCCCTCATGGCACTGGGTTTGACCTCCATCATGGCTCGCTGGAGGTCCTGGAAGGTTACAGTCACAGCACCCATGGCCTGTTGGTCCGACAGAGAGGAGTCTGCGGACAGCACCCTCCTCAGCGCGTGAAGCCCTGCGCAAGAACATTAAAAGGTTAACTTCAGTTGTGTCGGTTCCTCTGGCTGCACAGGACCCCTGGAGCCATTCGCCATCCCCATCTCCCTGAAAAAGAGAACCTTCTGCATGGCTCTGACCTTTTCGCTGCTTTGAGCTTGGCGGCTGAGGCAATGGTGAAAATGAGCCAAACGCACAGCACGAGAACCAAAAATACAACCACAAAAGTACAACCAGATTGCTTAGAATCACCAAGTTTACTGCAGGACATGCCCATTGCGTGTGACAAAATTAATCCCTACCAGACTAAAAAAGATAGGGTAATGTCTCAGAAACCTTCTGGAAAACTGTATCTTGAAGAGGCGACGAAGACTTTTAATTAGACCAGGGCTCATGATATTTTTGGATATTGAAAAAAATGCATCTGAAATTGGCAACACATAAGACTCATCCATAAAATATTGGATTCCAGAAGATTTGTAAGACATGCAGAATAGTACTTGAGGGGATATTGCAGTTGCATTTTTTGGCAACTGGAGTCCACTTCTCATCCTCATTTAAATAAATGCCATTAAATGCGGTATAAGGTGGTTTGGATGAGTCAAGACACAAACAAGGTCTGAGATACAAAACATGTATGACACAACCTTCATGCGTTCACACCACACACCCGCTATGTGCAGTGCAACCCAATGTAACCGAAACGCTTTTATTTCAGGGTACAAAACTACCAAACAGGGCAAAGGCACATGCTTTTCTGTTTGTGAAGGCACAATAATGCAGACCAAAGTGTCATTTGGTGGAAGAACTGGCCAGTTTATGAGGCAAACTGGGGGATTCCGAGATAAGCCTTGATCAATTTCTCTAGTTCTTAGGTCAGCTGAGCATTAAGTACACTTCAATGATTAAAAAAAAGGCGAGCAGTGTTTGACTGCAATTCAAGTGGTCGGCCTTATGTAATGTTACAATAGCTACCTCCATCCAGGCACACAAAACCAATCGCCCACAAACTATGCAAAATATCAAACATGATATACAGAAAATCTGATCCGTACATTATTCACAAATAAAATCAGCAAGATATACGCAGTCAATGTCCTCCACCCGGCACCACTCATTCTGGCCAGCTAAAACAAAGGAGATTTCCAGAACTCCGGCTTACGTAAAACCCACCTTTTCCGGGTGGCCAAGGCCAAGGCAGGCAAGCAGAATTTGCCACCAGACAAGCCTGTATCCTGTTTATACAGTTCAGGATCCCGCAGACTCTTTTTGGTCTGCTGCTTTTACACCCTCAAATACAATGAATGTTGTGGAACAAAACCGACGTGGTCCAGCCCAGAACGCATCCTGCACCTGAGACCCCATACAGCACTGATAGGGCCAAGTATAGGGTTTGATACCTTAATTCTTACAATAAATGAAGTCATTTAAAAACTGTTTTTTGTTGACTAGGGTTATCTGTGACAATTATTAAATCAGTTTGATTATCTGACATATTACATCGTGACAAATAAAAGAAATCGGAGAAGGGGGGGCAAATAACTTACCACAGCACTATATATGCACATGGGGTAAAGCCAAAATTTTACATCTTCTGCGACCCAAGCATACATTTACAATTAAGTTTTTATGTTCAGAAGAGCCGCGGTGGTATTGAGTGCCGTGGTTTTGTACATTTTGAATGGACATCGACACCCTCCAAGTTAAGTGACAGGAGAGAAAAAAAAAAAATCTATGGAGCAGCATGCCAAGCAAGAACACTTATCAGAGTAATGGAAAGGCTGACGTAGCAATTGCCGCTGCTAAACGTGAACCAGTTTCGGCGGTGCACCATAATAAACAAAACAATCATCAACCAGTGGGCTTCCGGACGACTCTTTGTACCTGTATTCACAACAGCAAAAAACTAGTCGGAGTTGAAACATTGCGTTTGAAGCGGCGACTTCAAAACACAAGCCGCAATCAGGTGGAGGTAAGGATGGGGGTTACGGGCTGCATCAAACATTTCTAGACTTTACAAACAGAACAGCTGAATAATCTTCGCTGACTGATCCCACGGTTTTTCTGTTAATTTAAGAAAACTGTTACATATCAGCCTTAAGTTGATTTCACACCGGATGGGAAACAAATTTTTTGCAGGACAGATTACATTCAAAGTCAATGCGAACATGCAAAGCGTGTACTCGCGTCTTTGCATTGACTTTGAATGTGTAATCTGTCGCGCAAAAAATTTGTTTCTCGTCCAGTTTGAAAGCAGCGTTACAAGTGCACACGGGAGAAGAGCAGCACTACATATATGAGGAAGTCTTCGTAAACAACATCTAGCCGTTTTGACCAATTTATATTAGTCACATCACTCCAGCCAGAATTTATATCGAATTCAATGCCAATACTTAGTAAAGCTTCAGTAAATGGACTAACTTAGTAGTCGGCCCAACCTTATGCAGACTCCAGATGAACAATTACTATAACTACCTGCGAGTTAGTAAACAAGTGGTATTTTCCTTTCTTGCAGCTTTGGAAATTGAAATTCGGATCTGGTCTATTCATAATCTCAGTCAACTCACACCAAGGGAAAAACAAACTAAACTGTGAAAAATAGCACAAAGTAATCATTAAACTCAGAGGCCATTTCATTTTATTGGGTACATCACCTCACAAATCCAAAATGTAAATCAGCCAATCAAAATCGATCTAATCCCCCAATCATGTGGAAGCTGCTTCATGCGTAAAAGCATGCAGACATGTTCGAGAGTAAAAGCATGCAGACGTGTTCGAGAGGGTCAGCTGTGGTTCAGACTAAACATCAGAAATGGGAAGAAATGCGACTGAAGCGATTTTGACAGTCAGATCATTGTTAAGGCCAGATGGGGTGGCCTGAGTGCGCTGGAAACCTGGTGCTTTCATGCACAACAGCCTCTAAAATACACAGAGAACAGTTCGAAAACATAACAAACAGTGCGCCATAGTTCTGCAGATGAAACATAGATCATAATCTCAAAAAAGAATGTTTCCAGCACCTTGTGTAACCCGTGTCATGAGGAATCCCATCTATTCTGAGGGCAAAGGGAGGGTGGGGGGGAGGGGTATTAGAAATGTAGCCAATGAGGGCTCATGTATTGCTAAAAATCTCAGCCTTTCCTCAGTGAATACAACTAAAATTTCAAATAATTGGTGACCATTCACATTTCAGTCAAGCGCTCAGTCTCTTCTTAATTTTTTTAGGAAGCAGCTCCTCCTCCTGGAATAATTTCAAATGGGCCTAAAATTACGCTCAGTACTATATTCCAGGGCAGGCACGGTGGCTGCTGAGTTCCTATCCCAGATTACCGTTTGTTACCTCGGAACCTCAGATTAAAATCCTGGCGACAATGAAATCATAAAAGCTGGGACACCGAGTGACTCTGAGGATATCGGTTCTGAAATGGGACTTTGCTACTCTCCAAAAAAACGCTCGATATAAATCGCTACTGAAAATGTAAGCTGTATAAAATAACCAAATGTGGCATAAACCTACTAATAAATGTAATAAAATAGCATAGAAATGGCATACTTGTATATTCATGTCTACTAGTGTCCCAGCACTGCTAGGACACGTCCTTAAAGAGAAGACATTTAGTGTACTTTGGCTCCAGCACAGACCGGAATCTCCTGTTTGTCTTGGTTGAGGCTTTAAAAGGGACAGGGCGCTTCCACAAACACGGCTGTAAATCTTGGTCCCCGCCGGAGCGCATCCAGGGGAACACAGCTGGAAATGCGATATGCTGTATCCCCCCCACCCCCAAAGACCACCCAAGAATCCTGCCCAGCTGTGATTCACGAAGCGCCAATCGGTACCACTCCAATCCATGTAGCGGATGAATAATCTGCTCTGAGGTGAGTCGCCACGAGCCAAACTCCTCCGCAGTCCGGCACAGTCCTCGCCCGCCAAGCCACTGTGCCACTCAACGCGGCGTTTCAGCAAACTGCGCCAGACTGAGTAACGGTCCTGTTCACTGCACCAGCCCAATTTGCACCGCTCCAAACCGCACCATACTGTGCAACAGTCCAGTAAACAACGCTAAGCCCAGTCACTGTCCCACAATGCACAGCGCTCATGTAAACTGGAGAAGTCTTTAACACCGTGCCTTCAAAAAATCACATTGTGCCGAACTGCACAGCTTTCCTGTACACTGTACTGAGGTTAGGCACGGTGTGCCAAATGGCACCAAACTGCACCAAACTGCGTAAAAATTACAGCAAATTGCGCCAAACCGAAAAACAGAGCCAAACGGCACGAAACTGCACCAAGTTACGCCACATCAACACAAACTACATCGCCAATGCAACCACACATCCCTCCACAGCTCGAATCCCTCAGACAAAAATTTCAACTACACCTTCAGTAAACTCACAAGTCATCAGGCAATTGGTGGGAACAATTAAGTAAAAATAACTAGGCTTATGCCGTCGGAGGCGACGGCTGGGGGTATATCCCCGAACGCCCCCAATCCTCCAATTCCCCAAACCTTGAATAGACCTTGAATAGACTTTCATTTGAACTTAATTTCAGGTCAATCGGACAAATGGTTCTGAAGATATGGCCAAAATGGTAATTTTCCATCACAAAGCACCACCTGGTGGCAAAATATTGAACCATACAGGTATCATGTGACACATTGTGAGGTCATGACCTTGCAGTTGCACGTAGTTTCATGTCAATTGGACAAAAAGTTGCACGTAGTTTCATGTCAATTGGACAAATGGTTCCAAAGATATGGAAAAAATGGTGAATTTTATGTGACAAAGCTCCACCTTGTGTCAAAATTTTGAACCAAACAGGTATAATGGCATCGTGGGACAGATCCTCAGGTCATGCCCTTTCATTTGCACTTGAAAGTCAATCGCTTCAATATATAGTGCCACCTGTTGGCAAAACTAGGAGTGCATACTAACCCCAAAATCTAATCAGTTCATCCTCTCTACCATATATACCCATATGCTAAAAATGAGAAGCCAATGTAAAGTTTTTTGCAATTTATCGCGCCAACACTGCAAAAAATGGTAAGATAAAAATACTAGGTAAGATGAATTTACTTATTTTAAGACTTAAAACACTTATTTCCATCACCATTTTTCTTAGTAAGACAAAAAAAAATTATTGTTTTGAGGTAATTTGTACTAGCTTGCCAGTGGGGTAAGTAAATTTCACTTGTCAAGTCAAATAGTAACTTGTATTAAGAAGAAAAAAAAAAACTTAAAACAAGTTACTATTTGACTTGTCAAGTGAAATTTACTTACCCCACTCGCAAGCTAGTAAAAATTACCTCAAAACAAGAATTTTTTTTTTGTCTTACTAAGAAAAATGGTGATGGAAATAAGTGTTTTAAGTCTTAAAATAAGTAAATTCATCTTACCTAGTATTTTTATCTTATAATTTTTTGCAGTGAACGGATAAAATCTGTGGACGCAGCGGCAAAGGACACAGCGGTAGGTGGGGCAAAACCATGATATCCCCGAAACTCGAATTTCGGGGATATAAATAATTAGAAATTAGGAGGGCGAATAACTCTAGGTTAAAAGATTGCAGAACTCTGAACAAGAGCAGTGTGAGGCAAGGCATATATTCTCGATGTGGCAGTTGAAGACTGTACGGAGACTGAGTGTATATGTTCCGGAGTGAGCACGGCAAGAAGCATTGGCAACACCCCACTGTACTCGGCTGACAGAAACTTCGCTTGATGAGAAATCAATGCGCATCCATTCTCAAACGTAACCGTCCTCTTCACACCCTCAACACGCAGAGCAAATTTGAATTTGACCTGATAATTCCCTCTCCTTTGAATCGACAAAGGACATAAACCAAATTCAAAATGGCTACTGTAACAGCCATCATTGAAAAAACCAGCGCACTGAACTTCAGATGGGTCCTTCCCCTGCCCAGCCCCAGTACACACGGCATATTAAAATTTGATCAGATCGTCCATTCTCCTTGGAGTGACGAAATCCAAAATAAAGATGGTCACTGCAATAGCCTAATTTCACATGGTATTTTTGAAAGGAACCTTCATCAACCCACCATCAACGGACCTATGAAATTTGATTTATGATCAGATCAACCCTTCTCCACAAAAAAGTAATGAAAACCGAATTCAAGATGGCTGTTGTGGCAGCCATATTAAAAATCGCAGTGGCCCCCTTTTCTAAAGGAAGCTTCTCACCATCAGCCCATACTCCAAATTTGAATTTGAATAGATTTGTTCTGCTAAAAATAGACGATAAACAAAATGGCGGCAATCGCATTGTGCCCACTTTCGAGAGAAACCTTCCTCTATCGGTCAAAAAGTGCAAAATGGAGTCAAACTGAATGAGTTTTTAGCATCGATGTATCTAAGTTTGAGGCAGTAGATGACGCTCACCTGCTTCCTTACAGACGGCGGCCAGATCGGCCCCCACGTAGCCATGCGCAGCATCGGCGAGAGACACTAGCTGTTCTGGGGTCAGCTCGCAGGACATGGCACTCAGCTGTTTGCGCAGGATATCAGCCCTCCCCGCCGCGCTGGGCACTCCCACCTCCAGCTCCTTATCGAAGCGACCAGGTCTCCGCAGTGCGGGGTCCAGAGCATGGGGCCGGTTCGTGGCCCCCAGCACGAGCAGCTGCCCACTGTGGCCCTCCTGAGGAAGATCAGAGGGACAAATCTTTGAGCTGGGTCTGAGTTTAAGACAACTGACACAATAACACCACATTCATCTACTATAGCATCATGAATTCGCAACGTAACGCAAATTCGGCAGAGCTCAGTGATATCATAGTCAAACCACTTTGGAGAAGAAGATTAAAATTCAATCAGTGAGGACACATCAGTGAGGTCTCAGTTCAGTTCATGCTCACTGGTGGCCGAACACATGCAACGAGACTTTCATTCATTCATCACAGCAGCCACTTCCTTGAAACTTTGATTCAACGACAAATCAAAGCTATTAAATAAATGTGCAAGCAGATATTATACCAATTAATTTTTCTACTTAATTTTCAATTGTGGATCATCACCGCATATATTTACTTTTTACAAAAGATAAACAACATATGTCAGTCGAAAAGTGGTAAGTTCTGCACCCTTGAGACACTGGCAACACCGAGAAGTTTAGTGCTTGATTTCACATTTTTGCATTTTATTGTATTTCAAATTTGTATTGCGCATTCATGTAATGTACGCACTATGAAATATACCATCAATATAAAATAAATTAGCAGTTTTATTTGTGCCTTTAACAAATTTAAATAAGATTTTATGGTCTTCTTTTACCAAGTCATTCTCCTAGTCATTGTGTCTTCAACCCAAATATGATCCTAAAACACGTTTATCACCCCCATCTACATGCACTTATGTACCTACCTACACACACACACACAAACACGCATGTATGTGAGCATGTTTGTGAGTGTATGTGTGTGTATGAGTGTGTTGAGTGTGCGTGGGTGTGTGTGTGTGTGTGTGTGTGTCTGTGTGGTCTCTGTGGCAGTGCGTAATTCCTCACTGCAAGTGGGCTGAGCACAAATAAATCACTAGGCTGGCCCCATGTCAGTTAGCACTGTCATCAAATTCCCTAAAAGCCAATCACATAACCACAAAGCCCACACCAGGAAGCGCAACACATTCCCAGCAAAGCAACCAATCGGAAGCACATAAACCTTAAGAGGTCTCCTCCGAGGTCACCTGCCTGGAGGGCCATAAGGAAGCTGCCACCCATTTCCTGTTCGACCCAGCACACATATCAACCCAACAAACAGCGTCAATGATCGGATACAGCGCCCTCCACTAATACTGGCACCCTTGGTGATTTGTGGCTAAAAAGACTGTGAAAAAAATGTTTTTGCTCTCAATCCTCTGGATCATAAATTCTGAATCGATTGACATCGTTTGAAAAAGTCCTCGCTTCCAAATAATATCCCCACTCAGTGAAAATAAACTTTCTTTGGCTCTCACTTTGTAGCATGTGCAAGAACACGCACACAGACACACGCATGCAGGCACGCACACACTAAGAGGTACTCACAGAGCCAATCCCGTCCATGAGGGTGAGCAGCGAGGCAACCACACGTTTCTCCACCTCATTCTGCGCCCCCTCCCTCTTTGGACAAAGTGCATCCAGCTCGTCGATGAAGATTATGGCCGGCTGCCTGCCGGAGCAAACGCACCCACCCCGGAACGGTCAGGAGACACAAAGACCAGAATAACCACCCCAAAACTGTCAGGGGTCACAGAGAGGCACCCTCTCTACTCACTGATATCCAAACACATCTCCACTGCTGTCGGACTATAAAATACCAAAACAGGGCCAGAGAAGGCTCCGCACACGGGTCCCACCTTTGCGCTGCCTCCGCAAAAATCTGTCGCAGCCGAGCTTCTGTCTCTCCATAAAACCTGGAAGAAACAAACACGAGATGCTCAGATCCCTCGCCACAGTTTCGGCATTCCGGCAGGGAATCAAAATGTGACGGACATGTGGACAGGGGGACGGGCGAAGGTATGAAAAGGCGCATCTACAGTGTTAGACGCATCTGTATAATACATTTTGAGGACAAATGTTGAACGATTCACGATTTCTGGCTTAGGAAAGAAGAGTGACGGATGGACACGCGGACGGACAAACACACGGACATGCGGAAGGACAGCACTTATTCCTTCCGCCGCAGGGTAAAATCCTGCACTATATCAAGTTACTTAGTAACAGGCATGAAATACTCAGACGCCCCCCATGGGATGGCTAATAACTGGCCTGGAAATAAGACGTGATGAAGGGGCGGACAGACGGACAGACACACAGAAGGATGGACTGAAGTATGAAAAGCCACATGTATACAATGTATCAATACGTAGAATTTAGGAGAGAGAAATGGAACAATTTACGAATTCCAGCCCTAATAAGAAGCAATAGCCTATATCTAGCCTGAAAATAAAACTTAGCAGAGGAACGGACAGACGGACAGAGGTGTGAGAAGGCTTATTTACACAATAAGATATATACATGCATTACATTTTGTTGAGAATATTGAACGGTTTTGGAGTTCTGGCCCGTAAAAGAAGAGTGACGGACAGACTGGGGGAAGGACACACGGACACCTGGAAGGACACTCATTCTTATATCCTCCGTGCACTTTGTGGCGTGGGGTGATAAGTATACGAACTGCACGCTGTTATGTTTATGTTTAGTATACAACAACAAAAGGAGGGCGGCACTGCAGCGAAACTGCTTCCTCACTTGCTCATGATCTCTGGTCCATTGATCACAGTCATGTGAGCTCCAATCTCACTGGCTATCGCTCGGGCGATCATCGTCTTCCCAGTCCCAGGAGGGCCGAACAGGAGAACTCCCCTGGGGGATGGGATTCCTGAGAAAGAGACCAATGTAAAGACTGTCTGCGGTCTGTACCTGCTGGGCGCAAACACTGGCCTGACGGTCTGTGGTCTGTACCTGCTGGGCCCACACACTGGCCTGACGGTCTGTGGTCTGTAACCTGTTGGGCCCAAACACTGCCCTGACAGTCTGTGGTCTGTACCTGCTGGGCCCACACACTGGCCTGACGGTCCGTGGTCTCTACTTGCTGGGCCCAAACACTACCCTGACAGTCTGTGGTCTGTAACCTGTTGGGCCCAAACACTGCCCTGACAGTCTGTGGTCTGTACCTGCTGGGCCCAAACACTGCCCTGACAGTCTGTGGTCTGTAACCTCTTGGGCCCAAACACTGCCCAGAAAGTCTGTGGTCTGTACGTGCTGGGCCCAAACACTGCCCTGACAGGCTGTGGTCTGTACCTGTTGGGTCCAAACAATGCCCTGACAGTCTGTGGTCTGTACCTGCTGGGCCCAAACACTGCCGTGACAGTCTGTGGTCTGTACCCGTCGGGCCCAAACACTGCCCTAGTGGTCTGTGGTCTGTGACCTGTTGGGCCCAAACACTGCCCTGACAGTCTGTGGTCAGTACCTGCTGGGCCCAAACACTGCCCTGACAGTCTGTTGTCTGTACCTGTCGGGCCCAAAAACTGCCCTGACGGTCTGTGGTCTGTAACCTGTCGGGCCCAAACACTGCCCTGACAGTCTGTGGTCAGTACCTGCTGGGCCCAAACACTGCCCTGACAGTCTGTTGTCTGTACCTGTCAGGCCCAAAAACTGCCCTGACGGTCTGTGGTCTGTACCTGTTGGGCCCAAAAACTGCCCTGGGGTCAGGATTAACTCAATTTAATCAGTTTTTCTATACAGACTCAGTACTATTTCTCCATCAGTCAGAAATGTCGAATGAAATATACAACATATGTACAGCCACCCCAGCCAAACTCAGATTAGTTATGGAGTTCAGAAACGGAGACAAACTGATGCATGTTTGCGCACTTACATTCATACACACACACACAAACACATACACACTTTTGTTTTTCTATCCCTGCGGGGGCCAAAACATTGTTTATACTCGAAAATCATTTTTCCATTCCCCGAGCCAAACCCTGAACCCTGAACCTGTTCTTAACCCGAACCTACAAGGCTCCCAAAACAGCCAAACTTTTGACCTTAATTTATAGTCTACCCTAATCCTGGAGCCTCATTCTAATAGATAACCTTAAAACTAGACCTAGACCAAAACCATAATTCCAACAGCAACTGAAGACCGAAACCTAGCCCTCTTGTAATCCCAGAATTAAGCTTTTTCCACGTGTCGACCCGAAAAAGGTCCTCGAAGTGGTTGTTTTTTCTTTACTGTCCTCGTGGGGTGTTTTGGTTCCCATCAGTATACATTAATCCTGCCCACACACACACACAGAGTAAATCCATAGTAGGGCTTGTACCATATCTCCTGAAGAGTTCGGGGTGTTTGAGCGGAAGTTCGATGGTCTCTCTGATCGCCCCGAGCTGCGTGTCAAGGCCACCAATCATCGCGAACGTGACCCTGGACGCACTCTCCACCGACTCCGCCTCCCCGACTTCGCCTCCCTTCCCGACCAAAGTCACCTTAGTCCGCGGGCAGACACTGTAAAACGTGCCGTCGCTCGAGACACCACCAGGGGGCGCAACAG
The DNA here is from genome assembly GCA_029721435.1 of Gymnothorax reevesii. Classification (NCBI taxonomy): domain Eukaryota; kingdom Metazoa; phylum Chordata; class Actinopteri; order Anguilliformes; family Muraenidae; genus Gymnothorax; species Gymnothorax reevesii. The sequence continues at coordinate 110,020,465 of CM056579.1, forward strand.
CCGGGAGACCTACGATCTGCTCCTCGTCCCCAGTGTTCCGGGCGTCCGGGCAGCCGGGGTGTGGCGGCTCCACAGGAGGGTGTGTGCAGGACTCAGGAGAGAGCGCAGGCGCAGCGGCGAGGTCGCCGGTCTTACAGGGGGTGCTGGCTGCAGGGGTCCCGTGTTCTTTATCGATGTAAAGAGCGTCGAGCTGCTGACAAACGGACACGTCTGCTGATGTGGTGTCCAGGACAGACGTGTCGGACGGTTCGGCCTCGAACTGGTGCCTCTCCAGGGTGGCCCCATCAACCCCCTTCACCCTCTCCACCCTCAGGTTACAAGGACGCCCATAAAAGGACAGGAAGAGGACGTTACCGGGGAGTACAACTTTCCCATCTGAAACACAGCGCAGCCCGAGTCACAGTTTGTTTGGATAGTCAGACAATAAAGTACTGTGACATTATACACAATGCAGACACTCACCAAGAGACCGGATAACGAAATCAATAAACTCTTCCGTGTTGAGTGTGTCATCCCTCCCTCTGTAATCATAAATAAATATTTGTGCTCGCAGCAGACACCAGAGGCAAATTCCAGTTCAGAGGTCAGTCTCAGTTCATTGAGTTTGTCATTTAGCACGGCATCTTAAGGCAGGAGATAGGACTAATAAGTGAAATATGGTGGCTGAGTTAAGTTAGTTGCGGTATGCTGGCCTTAAAGGCCTTATAGCAGTCAAATCTCTGCACAAAGTTGCTCATTTCATCCCTTACACAAGAAGTGAAAGAATACTTCAGTCCATGGAAGTAAATTATCCACCAAAAAATATAACATTAGCACATTCATAAAAGGATGGAGTGACACAGTGTGTTGTTAGCACAGTGCAGAGATAGTTTCAGAAAATCCAGCATTGCTATGATGTAAAATGACAGAAGTTAAAAACGATGATCGTAATTTGAAACTTAATCAAAGGCCGTTTGTTTTGATCAATTTAATGGTACCCTGGTGAAAAAAAATTACACATTTCTTCAAAAATATGAGTCTAGGTGATAAGAGATAAGAACAGCTCATTACTGAACTTACTGTAAAAACACACAAACATGTTTAAAAATTTCTTGTACCAAAAGAGTAGTTGCAAGCAACAAGATCCTCTGAAATCACATTCTAATAGAGACTTTGAACCATTGTGACAGTTAACAAAATCAAGAAAAGATATTGTGACCTTTTAGCGACTGCTTCTGTACATAAGAAGTCTCAATTTGGTTTCACCACACGCAGCAGATCAAGGGTCGGTTCGTCGTTCTACCAACAGAGGGCAGCGTAATAATACTTGATTCGGCAGAGGACCCACGGAAATCTCTGATCCAGCTCCGGAGCAGAAAAACAAGCGTAACACAGCCCATTTCACCGAGGATTACAGACCTGGCGTGCGTTTCCACATAGCTCCTCCATACACAGCAATTGGGTCCAACTCTGTTAGTCAGCATACGCGATTTTGGAAAATGCACCACTGTTTTGAGTCATCTTCCATCATTATCCCTGACTCCAATAATACAAATAATTTACAGCAGTTAAACACACAGCTTTCCCCAATCCACCACAGGGGACATGTGCCATTTACTCACTGACCGACCACTAAGTACAATTTACAGCCTCTAATTAGGCTGGCATGTGGGTCTTAGGACTCCGTGAGGAAACTGGAGTTCCTTGTAGAAACCCCAATCAAAGACCATTTTTTGACTAATCCTGTAGCAATTCAACATGGGAGCGGCTTCACTAATTTAGCTAAAGTTAACAATTACTTACTCAGTCACGTGACACCACTTCTTCCATTCAACTGCGACAAAACACACTTCCCAGTCAGAGTATACCACCATATCCTACATCTTCCCTTCAGTATATTATGCACTGTAGATGGTGAAATGATCTGAAAATGATGGATTATAAGCTTTTGCATCCGTTGGCACCTCATCTTAACTCCAGAAGGACGAGGCCTTTTTTGGAGACTCCTTTAATACAATAACACAGTTAGTTTACCTGTTAACATCATCACCTGTTTCATATTGCCTGTTACTGCAACTTGTCAACTTGCAGTTAGTCCCAAACTGCTCCTGTGCCAACTTCCTCATTTTAGGATCTGAAACGCTGCCACAGACTGAGTTTGACGGACAGAGACCATCTGACTGGCTGCAGTGCTGCTCCCCTGATACTTAACAGATTTCTACCGCTGACACTGTAGTCGATCGTCGCCCTTCAGTCCCGTGTTATTTTCAAACTCTGCTCATTCAGAGTAGGAGATGGTCGCCTGTTTAAGGAGTCAGCACTGTGTCAAGCAATATTAACCTAAAAACAAGAGCCATCTGGCAATGGCCGATCCCCCCGGCTGTAGGTTGTGTAACCCACAGGTTGTGTGGACAGACGGACGGACCGAAACCCCCAAAAGGTACAACTAGACCATAAGGAGAAGCTCCATACCAAATTTGGTGTTTGTAAGTGGTATAGTTTTCGAGTTCTGGTCCAGAAACAATTTTATTACTGAGGGACGGACGGACGGACGGACACACTGATCGCTATATCCCCCCGCATTATATTCCGGGGGGATAAAAAATAATAATTATGTCTCATTTAAAGGTAGTACAGCATGAAGCCATGAAAATACTAATATTATGCATGTGTTTGAATGACTGACGGGCTTGTGGTGGGATCAATTAATTTCCCAAAACAAAAAACTGCAGAATAATTTGATCAGAAATGGCAAAGAACTCAAAGTTCAACTTGAGATTGTTTTTAAGGCAAAAAACCAAAAGTCTCCCCTCACCCCAACGCAACCTCCACATTGATGTTCACAGACAGTAAAATGCACAAGGGTTGTAAATATCTTAAAAGGTTTCCCAATTAAAGCCCGGAAACAGTGGGAACACCGACACGAACACGAACGTGAACACGGACGGGAAGCTGCACAAAAACAATATCTACATAACATAACATGAGTGGCGAGAACAGGCCGTTCAGCCCAACTACACTCGCCAGTTTCTTTTAACTATTGTGAATATATCACTTCAGATACTCAATGACTCAATGGTATCTAGCTTTAAGTCAAGCCTGCACCTGAAAATTCCCAAGGTCTCTGCCTCAGCAATATGGTCAGGCAAGCTATTACACATCGAAATTACTCTTTGGGTGAAAAAATATTTGCTAATATAAGTGCTAAATTTACCCTCGGTCAACTTCCATTTGTGACCCCGAGTAGAGTTCTCACTCCACAAGAATTTGGCCGAAGGAATCCTACATAATTCACTTCGTTAATCCCTTTAACAGGTTTAAAGACCTCAATCAAATCACCCCTGAGTCTCCTTTTCCTAAGACTAAAGAGATTAAGGATCTTCAGCCTGTTCTCATCTTTTCATCTTTTAAACCCAGAATCAGCTTATCTCTGTCCTCCCTCCTCCGGGGAGACACAAAAATAATTTTTATTACGGACAGCTTACCAAAACAGAAGTATACTACAAGCTCACTCACTGAAATAATCTGTTCCCAGTATTAACAAACAATTATTTTCTATGAGGACTTTTTCACATTCTTTACAGAAAAGTAATGAACAATTAACACTGTTGCATATTAGTAAAAAAAAATTACAACTTATACTAACAGGAATACATTTTTTTGTGACGCATAACCATTTGTGATTATTGTTGTTAGTGGAAACATAACTGCAGATGACGCCTGAGACGCTGCAAACAACAGTCAGGGTGGATGGAACAAACGTCCGAGCATAAGAGAGCACAGCCTCTCCATCCCCTCCCCTCCCAGCCATTACGGTGCCAGGTGCTGGGCAGAACCCACCTGAGGGACAGATGCAGCTCCTCCACCTGCAGGACAGGTCCAGTCAAAGGCTGAACTGTGATCTTGTCCCCTGACTTCACGTTCAGATTGCGCTGGGTTACCTTCTGCAGACCCACTCGCCCCCCAGGAATAGCAGCAACAGGCCAGGCTGTGCACACCTACCACACAAGAGCACAGGCAAACACAGTAACAATGGAAGAGAAACAACCATAAGGTTATGTAACACTTTGACAGGTACAAAGGTTTAATAGTAGTTTTGGGTTGCCTGAAGGACATTAAACAGATGTGTCTTGGGTAACTCTCACAAAAATGTCACCAATTATTGGCAGGGGTAAAATGGGGTGAACAAGGGTCAAAATCAGAAAGTCTCCCAATCATGTTGAAATGTAAACACATTGCCCATCTAATAATGCAGATTTATAGTTTTCCCAGTCTCTGACATTCCGTAAAGTCACTATGACCGCAAACGAGGAAAGGTCAACGCACTTTTGGACAAAATTCAAATTTACCAACAATGTTAAGATAGCCCCATTTGAATGAATTTGGTGTCTAACTGTATAATTTCTGATGTGACAAATTCAGCTAGGCAACTTTTCAAAAACAAAATTGCAGTCTTAACCTTAAAATTTCATATTGTTTGTGTTGACACGTAATTATTCATTTAGAGTGATCATACATTTGAAATAAATACAGTTACTTATGGGTCACTTCATGAAATTGGGTCACAAACCATAGTGTGACAATAAAGGCGCCAGAGCTGTGTTGTTTTTCCGGCAATTGGGGCGAGAGCCCACCATAGTGACGAATATTCCATCACTACATACCAAAGATAAAATGATGTGCCTTTATGAAACAGTGTGATTAAAAAAAAGAAAAAAATCCATCACCACAGGACACAAAATCCCCTCCCAGTGTGACATTATTTACTGTACCGCATTATTTTTATGAAATAAAGCTATTTTTGCAGCCATCTAGCCAATTTTTGTGTTGTGTTATTCCTTTTGACTGTTTCTTGCCATCTTTTCTTAATATCACTCCACAATCATACCTGGCGGCGAAACTTTCCATTGAAAGTAGTGTTTGCTAACGTAACATTTAGCGTCCAGCCCTGTTACGCTTAGAACCATGTCCATAAAATGGCTTCCTATGGCAAATAATTGAGTCCATACAATGAAATATGAAGGCAGAAATGTATAAAGAAATATGCTGTGCGAGACTGTCAATTCCTTTTCGAATAAAGAGCAACCAAATCTAAATTCTAAATCGTGTCCCTTTCTCCACGTTACGTTCAAGTCAAATAGGCTGGTCTAAACATAGTACGAATGGGCCTTTCCATTAAATCCATAAAAGCCATGATTGGATTTATCTTTCCACTATTATTTATGTTCTGGGGATGGTTCATGGAAGAAAACAGGACAGATCATTTCAGTGTTGCTTAGATTTTTCTGCGTGACTAACATGTCACATATTTGTGACCCCATTTTATGAAGGGACCATTATATATTTGAAATACCTCCTCTCTGTAACACAGGCATGGGATCCTGGTGACTCAATTGCACGATATATTCTACAGTTTGGTAACAGCATATTAAGCCCTATATTCAAAGTCGCAAAAAGACTGCTTGAAGTGTATGGCAGGCACTACTGGCTCTCACTGACAGATTGTCAGTGCGAGCAAAAGGATGCTGGCTGTTATCGGCCACTGGTGTCAGTAATGACACGGAATTTAATGAAAGTTGCCCATAGCACCTTCTAATAAGCACAAGCTCAGTAAATTCACCACAGGATCTGGACAAACCTCCTGCTGGCCACCAAGACTCGTAAGCAGGACAGGTCGTCCAATGGAGACATCTGCAGCCTTCATGGAGCCCAGACAGAGCTGGACAAGAAATCTTCTGCATCTCTTAGGAACCTTCTCGTCTACTGTGATTTAAAAGAAACATCAGAAAATAATTAGGCGATGCATTACATATTTTATTCAGGCCCTCATTCAAGTGCTCTGTGAGTAAATGACTGAGTTGTCAGACAGATGCATACCACACGAAAATGGCAGAACACTCAGTCTTGAAAAAAGTCAAAATAATGTCCTATGAATTTGTTGTGGGGTGATGGAGGTCAGGCCACAATGGTGAACAATATTCAAAGGCAAAACGGGAGAATGTGCACCCTTGTGTGTAGAATAAAATCATACTGTATAAGAAATTTCATATTTGTGGGATGGGTGACACCACAATTGCGCATGCGCACTTGTCACATCAATGGATATTAACACCGCATGTTTCTTAGTTATTTGAGGTCTCTTAGTGAATTAGGCGATTTACGTGTCACCGAGAAACGTCACGGTGATTGTGACTTTGCAGAAACACACAAGCAAATCACACGGGGACACAGCTTGCACAGTTGGAGCCAGTTTTTCAGTCATAAAACTGCGGCGGTCATATAATATATTGGTATGCGTAAAAAATATTATTAATAATATAATTATAGTTGAAATTCAATTATTTCCATCCATCCATCATTTTCGCACCTTGTTTCATTTAATTTGCACAAGGGTGTATGGAGCTGGGACTAATTGAAAAGTGCATTGTACAGTCTTTATACAAGACATTTTTATAGAAGTCTACCTTTATCAAAGTAATCGGTTGCAATGAAAGAAGCAGCAGTTGGTCGGTCTGTATGGGAGAATCCAGGAGAGTCAAAAGAACAGTCCATTGAATCATTGCTGTTCTCATCTTCGTTCGGCCTCCTGGATTTTCCCTTATTTTTCTTTTTCGAAGACATCGCGACAGGCTTTCCCCTTCAGCCTGAACCCAAGATAGCGTTATTTCATTCTTAACTTCACGCACGGCATGCACCTCTCCCCATGCAACTTAGTCACAAATAAACTTCCGGGTTACAGTTCATTAGAGCCCGCCCTTTACCGTAATGACTGGAGGTCAACGCTTTCACTGAGCATCTCGATTTCACTTTATAATTCTGATTCAAATCATCGTACGCTCTATATACGGTGGCAGTGTGCTTTCAAATTTGCCTAAATTACCAACAACATGAAAAACACTCGCATACACTTTGAGCAAGCAATAAATTCATATTCTAGAGTTTGTAAAGAAGAGAATTACGGTTTTTATGCGCCTTATAAATCCACGCTGTTTTGTAACACTAGGATTGATATTGAGAGTCCTGCATGAGAGTCAACTCTAAGCTTTCTTCGTATTAACGGGTGATTGTCGCTGTGATGAATTGCAGAATGCAGTCTATCCTGAGAAAAGTCTTCGCGAAGCGAAGTGGCGAGTGGTTAACGAACAGGTCCGATAGATTATTTTCCTGTCTGAGTGCAAACTGTCAGCTTCACAGAGAAAAAGACAATGTCACTAACAGGAGTGTAATGATCGGGAAAGAGGACAGATTCGGTGGAATCACTGTGCAAATCAACAAACAAGACTTTCCTGCTGAAATGACTGAACAAGCCTTCAATATTCAACTACGAGGCAAGTTAATGGGCTGCTATACGGTGCACGGAAATTGTGAAATAAATGTGATACAACTGTCATATACCTTTGCTTTATTATAAGCTAAGTGAGATTGGCATAATCAGTAATATTATGTAGCGTCTATTTGGGAAATCAGGGTCTCGCCAGGGTCATCATGCTTCCCACTCGATCGTATCTAGAAAGAGCCGGTGTGGTTGCAGATTCCAACCGAGAAGTGACATCTCTGTCAAAAAAATATTCCAGCTTCAGGCTTCTTACGCTGCTCAAGCCGGTGAAAGCCGTGGTTTTGGCTGTTTTACTTGGTCAACCAGCCCCTAACCAGCTGACTAGCTTACTCCACCAACTTAACCTCCTTCATCCAGCTGCAGAAATCAGCCTTTCTAGGATATAATATTCTTTACAGCGGCGGCTCGTGAACTGGCAACAGGGGAAGCTCATACAATCCAAATTAATGACTGGTCATGACCTGTTTTCAATAATTCATTTAAACGACCATAACAGAAACTCCGAAAACTCTCTACATTATCAGATGTGGCCAGTTTTCATTTATAACGCAAACTGATTACGACTCCAGACTTTTCACGCTTTTATTTACTCAGGGGTTGGTGTTGGAAGCAATGCATTTGTTTCATGATCGTTTAAATGAAATACGATAATTTGAAACGTCTTTAAGCAGTTCCATTGCTTCAAACTCCTCCGTGCACAAGTACTTAAATTCAAGCGAAAATCTCTTACATACGCGTTAATAGAACGATTGCTGTCTACAGCAGAGGAACGTAAAAATGCCACTTAAACTCATGCCGAATGCGTGAGAGTTGACAGGTATGCGTTATTAATGAAAACTGGCCGCATCAGATAATGTTGAGTTTTCGCAATGACAGATGGGGTAGATCAGTGTGACGTCAAGGCCTAATTTTCACCATGGACATGCGCCATATTGGTTGCAAGAAGACTGCGCTGGCTAAGAAGAGTTGTGTTAATTCATACTCAACAGGCGACGATAGATAATATTAATGGTCCCTCTGTATGTCATGACAGTTGAATGGACAGCGCATGCTTACAAGACTCAGTGAGTGAAAAATGCAGTTTTTCTTTGGCATTAATGCATTTCAGAGCTAATTTTATGACCTAATATTATTAACAGTTTCACTACGTCTACAAATATGGAAATCAAATGGCAATGCCTATGACAGAAGGCTAGATCTGGGCATCTGCCCATCTGAAAGAGATGGGTATCTGGTCCTGTTGGCTGCTGCCTGCTGCACACCAGCTATCCTGCTTCCCAATTATGACATCGGAGTGCATCGTCTTCTTATACACTGCCCGGCCAAAAAAAAAATCACCGTTTTGAAATTATTGAAAAAATTCTATATTTGGATAATTATTGCGGTTAGTAATATGTTTCAGCTGGCAATAATCATTTTAACCCTGAATGATGAAGCATGTCGCTAGTTATTTCTTAAGAAATAATGTCGGAAGACACATCCTTTGATGGTTGAAAAGATGTTACATAATTTCAGAACGGGCAAGTTATTGGCCTGTATTTAGCAAAGAAAACCATGAAAGACAAAAATAACTATGAGGAATCATTTTCACAAACAAATTTGCCACCACAAATTCCTGACCTTAAACGCATTAAAAGTTACTGGGATGTGCACAAGAAAGACTACCGAGTGGTTCAACCACTATGTTGAGAAGACAAGATCTCAGCCAAAAATTATGACATTTTTGATCGAAAATAAATGTTCTGGCATTGCATATAGTTGTCAAAACAATGGCAAGACGAATATGCACTGTAATCAAAGCTACAGGGGTTCCAACTAAATATTTGAGTCGGCAACTTTTTTCTTTGCCGGGCAGTGTATTTAGAACATAGCCAACAATGATGCGAAAATCCCCCATCTCCTGGAAAGTGTTCTAAATACAGGTGACTGAATAAGCTACAAGCTAGCTTGCTACTGAACTACACAATAAGCGTGGAGAGAGAACTTCTGGAGGCTAAGCAAGTATGGACATGTTTTACAAAAAAGTGCAACATTCGGTCACCATAAAAGTTTAACTATATTTCAAATTAAGTCTCTAACATTAAGAATGATGCATAGCTAGCATCTTTATAGTATCAACCATTATGTAAAATGCCATTTACTGCTCTACTCCATTAAAAATGGACTGAATGCAATTAAAATTTGTCACTTATTTTGTCTGCTCCTGTCAACGACTTGTAAATTGCCTCTAACTAAACTAGAAATAGTTTTTAAATTCACAGCCAATTTATTTGCTCGCTAATAAACTACACAATGATTGTGGAAAGGTAATATCTTCGTTCTAACTTACTGGTTTGGAGAGTGACACTTTGCAAGCCACCGACATCAACACCTTAGCCATGCAAATGATTGCCACTTTTGGCTCAAGTCTGGATAATGCTTCTGGTCTGCTCATCTTTAGCATAGCTAGCAAATGGAGAATCTTCATTCGGCCCAATATCGTCCCAACGATTTCCAATTTGAAGTTGTTCGTTGTACTTGGGCTGCCGAGCACTATGAAGACTAAAGGTGGTCATTTAAAAGGGCCACTGGAGGCAATTTAACTTTGTTGGCGCTTGTTCATTATGCAGCAATAGCTTTCTTTCAATCTGTGAATAGAATCAAAAATGGTGTCATGATGTTCTGCATCGTCATACTTGACAATTGTCTCGCTTCAAAATTGTAAAATCTAAAATGGTTGGAGAAGCTTTCATAGAATCCACTAGCATATTATCTTCAGCGTAGGCCTGAGTCATGATGTCCTGTTTTGTCAATGCTGGTCTTTTCTCTTTTTTTTTCAGAGTCTCTCAACCGATGGAGGGCGGAGGGTCGCATCGCGGTATGGCTGCACGTACCCATTGCCCAGAGCCGCTTCATCGCATCTGCTTCTGAACACGGCTTTACCTTCCACCACTCGAGGCAGGACCAGTCTACTCTCTGCCTATGGCTGGGGGCAGGGGAAAGCAGACTGCCCGGGTTCGCCACGCACCAGGTGGGAGTTGCAGGTGAGGCACCAGCTACCAGCTTGCCTACACATGGCATCATCAAAGAGGTGGGAGCCATCTGCGTTATTTGAAGCTGTACTCAAATAAGCCATTCCTTCTTGTGTTAGTTTGGTCAACTAAGTAGGTTGCGGGCCTGCACAGTGTCGAAACTCCATTCCACAAGAATTGGGACAGTATGTAAAATGCAAATGTATGTAAAGACAGTAGTAGGTAAATTCTCTTATACATATTTACACTTGCTTGAAAGCCACACAAAGAAAATTTTTTTTGAAAGTTTCACCTTAGCAACCATATTGATTTTTGTAAATATTTGCTGATTCCAAATTTGATGCCTGCACCATGTTCTAAAAAATTTGGGACAGGAGAATGGGAAGACTGGAAAAATTGTGAAATTTTCAGAAAATCTGCAGTTTTTAACATTCCACAGGTAAACAGATATTAGATAACAGGTGATTCAAATATAATTGGGTGTAAAATAAACAATGAAGCGGCACAGGCTAGCAAAACGGTTCATGGTTCGCCATTTTGCCAAAATCTGCATGAACAAATAGTTCAAGAGCAGCAATTCTGAACATACTAGGTTTGCACAGACTTTAGGGTTTTCACCACTGACAGCCCATTATATTGTGAAAAGTTTCTTAAACTAACCTGAAAAATCTCTATGCATATAAGACAAGGCCTAACGCCACAAAATTGGATGTGCGCAACCTTAGAGTGCTCAGACAGCACTGTATTAAGAACCAATGTGCTTCTGTAAAATCTGTGTCACTGTTCAGTTTATTGTGCCACTTCTATAGTTCTGGGACTCCAGCGAATCATGGTGAAAGCCATTATTTGCAAATGGAGAAAACTTGGAACAGCAGTGAACCCTCCCAGGAGTGCCCAACCTATCAAAATTCCTTCAAAATTGCATCGGCTACTAATGCAGGAGGTTTCAAAAAACTCAGACTATCATCTAAAGATTATTGCATCATTATCATTATTTTGGGAAAGGGATCATCAAGGTGTTTTTTGGTAAATGTAAGATGATTCTTTATGTTCCTTTCGGTTTGCAGTGGTTTAATGCCCTGCAACACTACTATAGTTCTTTTTATAAAGTATCTCTCTTATGGTTGAATTATGAACGTTGACCTTGTCTGAGGTGAACAAGGCCTGTTGTTCCATATGTGTTCATTTGGATTCTTTTGTGACTTCCTGGAGCCATTTTGAACAAGATTTACTATAGTTAAAGGTTTTCTCTGTTTGGAAGTTGTGGCTCTCACTGTGATTTATTTTCATTGCAACTGAATTCCCTGCTTGCTGACACCTTTTAGCCTACTGCACATTGCTGGAAAGGTCATATTCAAGGGATGGTTTGATTGTATGTGGCTTGCAGTAAGCTAGTCTGGATGTGCCTTGTCTAATTTACGAATGGATGTGCATGGATGGATGACAAAGGGATTTTCCACGCATGCAACCTCATATGTATTTTACCCATTTAACAGGAAATGAAGAAAGGCAGCGATGCCAAGCTGGTGACTGAACATTTATGTTGGTTTTTTTGACAATGCTCCTCAGAGGCAGTAATAATCACTATTTCTGAGAAAAAAAGTCTTTATTTTTTTATATTTTATGTGTATACAGGTTATTATTGGAAAATTTCAGTTATTGTATTGTACTATAAAAGGTGCCAATTATTCTGCAGTTATCTGTTTATTTGACTGATGATGTCATCCATGAATTTATGGTTTTCAGCAATAGTCTCCTGACAGAAATACCTTCTACAGATTTCAACTGTGGCTCTCACGCAATGTCACCCAATTGAGCAATCCCAAAAATGACCTTTGTTGGCTTTACTCAGTAAAGACTCAAAATGGATAACCTCAAAATGGAACACGCTCTGTGATCTTGCAGCTGATGAATGACATCACATTTTTGGAGTGCTTTGGCTGTGACCTGCACTCTGGGGAATGGGATGAGTCAAAGGTCATCTGGCCTCTTCTGAGGTAATTGGAGGGAGAGGAGGAAAACAGCTGATATCCAAACACTAAAAAAAAAAAATGTGAACTGAGGAGGTCTGTCTGAGCAGAAATGACCAAAGAAAGCCTGGGTCAGCTTGGCTTTCTGGAGTGTAAATTACTACGGCAGAGCTGACAAAATCAGTGACAAAAATTTAACCTGGCGCTACTCATGGCGCTGAAGGAAATGTTAGTAATGATGAGGCCTGGCTATTTAGCAGTTTTTGGGTCATGAGACCTGTGTACATTTGTGTGTGTGTGTGTGTGTGTGTGTGTGCGCGTGTGTGCGTGTGCGTGGGCGGGTGCGTGTGCGTGTGCGCGTGCGCGTGTGCGTGTGCGTGTGCGTGTGTGTGTGTGTGTGTGTGTGTGTGTGTGTGTGTGTGCGTGGTGTGGTGTGTTCTTGTTCACATAAAGAAGACTAGCAAACTGTTTTTAATCAACAGAGTGAGGACATTTTTGGGAAGTGAGGACATTTTGGCCAGTCCTCATAACTTCAAGGGCAAATTGAGTGTTAATGGTAAAATTTACGGTTGCGTTTAGATTTAAGGGTCTGTAAAGGGTTGGGGTTGGGCTTGTATTGGTTATGGTGAAGTTTAGGCCAAAGTTTTAGAGACGCACAAAGAATGGTCAATGTAACATGAGTGCTATGTCCTCACAAGCATAGATGTACATAGATGGATAAATGTGTGTGTATGTGTGTGCGCGTGCATGTGTTTGTTTGTGTGTGTGTGTGTCTGCATGTGTCTATTCATGATTGTGTGAAAGACTGAGGACTGCGAGTGCAGAACTGTGTGTACTGAGTAGGCTGAGCCCCTGCTTTTTGAACAGACGATCTATATGAGTTTGTGCATGTGGACTCTGAGGTGACCACCAGGGGGCAGCCATGTGCCCTGTGCCATCATTACCAGCACTTATGAGCCTGTTATAAGACACGGTCTTGCTTCAACAAAATTATAAGGACATTCCTTGCTCTGGGGCTTTGAATCTTAACACTAGGCCTGTGTGTTCCAATAGTTTAGACGAGGACTTTTCATTCACTTAAGCACAGAATGATGTCTGTACATTGTATGTGTTGAAGAAGTTGACTGTCCTGCTCAGAGCTCTGACCTCAACCCCACAGCTGTCAGGATTAAGTATAAAGCCAGCATCAACCACGCCTTAATTACCCAGCTTTGCTGCCAGACCACAGTTTTGCTTATCTGGCTGTAATGGAAGCAAATCTCTGGAAAATTGTTCAGAAATCTAACTGAATTCCTGTAAGCCTTCTCAGAACAATATGGGTTGTTTTTACTCCTCGGCCAAATTTTGGCCTGAGGGGTCATCACCTGCATGTCTGTCTGTCCATGACTTTGTCCAGGTCAGTACTCAGCAACTAATGATCGCAGCTTCACCAAATTTGGTATGGTAACTCATTATGACCCATAGATGTGCAACGTCAGGTTTTTTGCTGGATTTGACCCTTGACCTTAGCGCTGTGACCTTCATTGTGGAAATCTTGTCCAGCCAAGTACAAAGTAACTATTGGTCGTAGCTTCGTCAAATTTGGTATGGTAACTTGCTGTGACCTATAGATGTGCGTCAGGTTCTTGGCTGGATTTGACCTTTGACCTTAGCGCTGTGACCTTGATGCAGGAAATCTTGTCCAGACCAGCACTCAGTAACTATTGATCATAGCTTCACCAAATTTAGTATGGTAACTCACTGTGACCCATAGATGTGGAATGCCAGGGTTTTGGCTGGATTTGACCTTTGACCTTAGCGTTGTGACCTTCACCATGGAAATTTTGTCCACCCCAGTACTCAGTAACAATTGATGGCAGCTTCGTCAATTTTGGTATGATAACTCTCTGTGACCCATAGATGTGCACAGGCTGAGGGGTATTCAGCAATGCATTATTTTTTGTTAAAGGTGAGAGCAACTATAATATAATTCCGAATATTTTGGAAAATGGTGTTTATTTCTAATTTCTCCCTCTGGACAGGGTTCTGGGGGTATGCGCCATTCCTTCAGGTGCGATGGCAGCATCATTAGTCTTCCTGTCCACCCACCTCCATCTCCTACCTTCCTTCTCTGCTTCGATAAAAACAGGTTGTGCCGTATGGAATCTCCACTTTTAGAACTCCTGACCGCAGTCTGAGCAGAAAAATGTATTTTAATGGCACAGCCATTTTGTGGTGTCTCCTGACATTTCAAGACCAAAATTACAAACCGGGATATCACAATAAAAAAAAAGCTGATTTTGGCTCTGCATTTTAATTAATGCTTTGGATGAGAAAATTGAGCGTTGAAGAAAAAAATGTGGGGGTGTGAAAGAGGAAACAATTAGCCCTCCTCCTTTCTTCTTTTTTCAACTGTAACGTGGGAACAGGCCAGATTTCCTGCAAGATGACCGTGGGATCAATCCAATCACCTATTTTTCATAATAATTCATCCTCTCCTAGCCCTAAGCTTCAATCATCACGAAGAGAAGAAAAAAGGGAGGGACAGATGTGAGGATTCAGTCTCAATGGCATGAATTCTGTCAAGAGTTAGTTCAAAGTGCCATATGTTGTAGACAGTAACAGTTGTCATGGAATTTTCTCTCTAAAGAATCGCAAATTTGTTATTCATAATTGCATAAAAAAATGCTGCCTTACCCAACTGTCCTTGAGCTTTAGGTCATGATTGGATGGTCAGCCAATCTTCTTCAGGATTTTGTGGTTCAGAGCAGAATTCTTGGTCCATCAATTATGGCAATTATGGCATCACATTTTCACTATCACACTGTCCCCGCTGTGTTTGACTGTTGGGAGGATGTTTGTATTGTGGAATACTGTGTAAGCTTTTTGTCAAATGTCGCAGGATCCATCTTCTGTCCGCAGAATATCATCCCAAACTTTTTTATTGTCATCGAGATGTTTTTTGGCAAATGTGTGAGGAGCCTTTGAGCTCTTTTTGTTCAGCGGCCTTTTTTGCCTTACAGCTCTCCAATGGATGTTATTTTTCTCCAGTCTCTTTTTTTTATTGTGGAATCGTGAATAGTGACCTTATACAAGGTGAATGACAGCTGGGTACATTCAGCACAAAGCACTGAGCATTCCTGCAGTGAGCAGCGCATTCTTCCGAGTATATTTCAAGACAATGGTTTCCCACTATGAAAGTCCCACCCAGTCTAGTACAGTTGGAAACATCCTTTAATTGAAGTGATTGTCATAGGAAAACATATCTTGTCCACCACGTCGATGATTTCGGTTTCCATGCCAAGACTTTTTTTCTTTCTTTTTTTGGCCACTTCCAAAGGCAAGAGTCCTCGTGATGTTGTAGGTGGCACAATAAAGGAAGGGACAGCTAGGAAGAGCCTTCAAAGTGTAATAGATCTCGACACCAAAAGACCTATTTTAGTGGGTTAACACAAGCACAAAAGACTTAATTGCACTCCTTGCTTGCACAGCAAAAGGCTAGAAACATGTGGTAGACCAAAACAATCATGTTTTTTTGAAAATGCTACTAAAATTCTTGGAACCAAGGATAACCATTGTTTCATTCTTTCAGCTGAGAGTTCCACCTCTGTGAAATTATCTGGTGATGAAACTGGCTTTCATCCTGGACTAATGGTGGATGACACTCTTAAAGAACAGCTGACCCTTAAACAGTTCACTCAAGGACTACATGCCTATGATGGCTACCGGTGGCTCGCACTTGTCCTAAATGCATCTAAAGAACATCAGTGTCAAATTCATGCATGCGTATAAAAGAAGATATTGGGCGCTAATGAGATTAAAAAGTTTCCAAGAAAATGTAAAGCTGCTGCTCTTGGAAAATGAAAAAGCCTTTATTATAACATGGCTAAACAGTTTAAAAAGCCAACATGTTTCGACCTGTGGGGTCTTCATTACGCCTGCAATAGCCCCTGCCCTGTCAACCCCAACAGAGCTGAAATGGCATGGAGCCCTAAGCAGATTTGGGAGCCGAGGCTGTCACGCTGTGGGTGACCTGTGACAGACCTCCTGTGCTAATGCATCCTGTTACCTAACACCATTATACCACGCTCTCTGGAAAACCACTGTTCCCACGTATAAGCCCGGTCGCAGCCGTGTAATGGCGGCCCCTCAGCCTGTGACGGGATAGGAGTGCTCAACGTGATGTCAGTTTCCATAACGGGAGGCCAAAGTGGAAGAAAGTCAAGTGCTTCCCCCCACTCCCCCCCCCCCCCCCCTGCAATGTATGTAGGAGGCCTGCAGACCTGCAGATGGATAAAGGGAGAGAAGAAACATCGCTTTCTGTCCGCATAGTTTTTCCGCTTAGTCATATCCTGCCCAAAACTACACCCACTCAAATTCAAAACTTCCATATCTGGCTCAGCAAACCAACATTTCCGATATGTTGCTCGGACACACGGTATAACATGAGCGATGCCAATATTAACATCCTCACCTGTTTTCTCGGAGCTGGTTTGTTTTGAGCGGGAACTGGTGCCTGCAGCTTTCTGCAGAACCAGGGTTGGGGCTCACCGGGGGGGGTTTGCCCCGAAACTCAGATGCATCCACTTCCACAAGCTTCTCAATACGCCCTAGAAACAATGATTCATTTTGTTTGTCTTGTGCACCAAAATTAGCAAAATATTTATCCAAATTTGTCAATAACTATGCTAGGTTATCTTCACATAGTGTCTTTACCCAAGGCTTGATTGTTTAAATGCGCAACGAAATTTTCGTTGTTTTTGTGGCTTGGATCCTACAGATTGTGCAGTATTGGACTGTGATGCAGGATTTGTTTTTTGCACATCAGTCAACCAATATTAATTTAGCATGGCAGCCACAGTAGCAATTCTTTCAGGCCTGGAGTGCATATTATGACCAATATTTGCCAAAGTAATGAAAGGGTACATGAAATCAAACTTCAGGTCAATCCAAGCAGAGAAATTCCAGTATTCTGTTTTACCACCTCCCGGTGCATCTTTCAACCTCAGTTTTAATCACAGAATTGCATGAAAATGCTTGTTCTTTGTATGTGCTGAGGAGTCCAATCTAAGCAGTCTGTGCAAATGTGACGGTACCTTTGATTGTGTGCGTTTTTTATTCCTGAGTGGAAAAAACAAAAATCACCCACATCAGCCCTTTCTGAATATGATTGGGCACCCCCACCCGTAAACCTTGGCTTTTACTGATTGAGTATAAGAAATATTGGCCCATCTACGCTTCTCGTTTATCCCTCGTAATGTGTTGCTGTGACGTCTAGTTCCACTATGCGAGCTCTCTTTTGCTACTGTAATTTTGAATTATGGTCATTTAAATTCTGGTACCAGCTAGACAAGGTTGGTCCAAACTTTTTAGGTTGATATAAAGAGCTATTGATATAAAGTGTCAAACGGGTTTACTTGCGGCCTATACAGGCTGGTCAGTTTGTGAATGTTTGGTTGACCACCAGAAATCGTTATAAAATTTGTCCCACAGTTTTGTTTTTTGTTTTTAATTATTTTATTTAGGTGAGAAAACGGATTAAGCATATGTGATGTGCATAATTTGGCGTCTTGTGGCGTAGTTTGATGAAGTTGCTTGGTGTTTTCAGAAGTAAAGAATGATCTGCTAATGTTAGACATAAAAATTACAATAAAGTAATAATTCAAGTAGTATAAGGCAATGGATGTGAGGTGTATTGGCAAATTTTGCATTGGCGTCTAGCCACTTGGTACTTATAGATCCAACTTTCTACAAATGTTCACCTCTAAGTCCTGACCAAGGGTTGTTATATATTGGGTAGATTTAGAATCCAGTCTGGTTATCCTGGTATCTTATTTGCTGACGCATTTTCAACTTCTCTCAAGATGCAATGGTTTGATTTGGATCAAACTTGCTGACAAAGTGTTCAAAGCCTTGGCCCACATAAAGTTGAAATGTTAATATTTTTTGAGTGCTTGGATTAAAATCCATTTAGTATGGAACTCTCCAGGCTGACTCGCTAACCCACATTTTCATTTATGACGTTGACTTCACACTAAGTTAATAGCGCATTTAATGCTAAAACTGATTATTTGCGTTTTAACATCACTTCAGTGCAAGCTTTAGATGATAACGTGCCTGTGGGCATATACGGGTAGACTGATGTTTAATCAATACCATAGCCTGACTAAAAAGAATTGTTAAAAACGTCAAAGCAGGAAAGCGATACAGGCCCCATGTGCCTCTTGTTTCTCATTGTCACTGTTGATTTCCTGTGGCGCTTATGACTACGGTGGAAAAACATAATGTAGCCTGGGCTTTTGCCGAAACCCAGCTTGGCATTTAAGTTGCACACTGGTGTTGACATCTCAAATGAATTAATATAATATGAACCAGTGTCAGCTGAAACTTTAAATATGCTGGAATGTTTTGAAACTGCATCAGAAAAAGTGGCTAATAAAGTGTTCTGTTTTTATACAGTGTTGGTCATGGGGATTGCCCTTTCTAATTTTTGTCTAATATTTTGACCACCCACCAGCAGGCAGCGAGATCGGCACCTATGCTTATCCGTGCATCTGAAACATTACAAACACAACAGAAACATTAGCCGCAGGGCAACTTGTTACATCGCTTTGTTTTTATTTAATTGAATTTAAGTAACATAGCTGTGTTTCTCACTTTAGGTGCCGTCCTTGATGAGGCAAGTGGAAAAGTTCTCGTTGTTCAGGACAAAAACAAGGTCTGTACATCTGTCTGTTGGTCAATATTCCATCAGAGTCAACACTCAAGAATAATGAATTTACTTTTGAATCAATTTCCCCGTCATGAAAAAATACTCAAGCTTTACCTAGCTGGTTTGATCGCCTGCAGTAATGCTGAATTCCTTGAGCTCTGCAAGATTGCAAACATTGACTTGGAGGCCCAGAGATTGCGATATGTCCCTCTGGGCTCAATGACACCGACTTGCTTTACTCCACTTGCTTCTTTGCTGCGACACCCATCAGAGCTCCTGTGCTACTCGTTGCTCTGCATCTTTTATGTATCAACCATGCATGTTTTAGGTTCTGGGTGCATTACTATAAAAGAATAGTAATTTGGGGCACTTGGCTGCAGAACAGGTGTTGAATTGTGTTTTTATTCTATTGTTGAATGAAAAATGCTGTGGTGTGAAAAAGTGTTTGCCCCTTTCTCTCAGTATTTTATTTTTGCTTAGTTGTCATACTGAAATGCCTCAGATCACCTGATTTTTATATGAGACAAGGACAACTTAAGAAAACTCAAAGTGCTTTTAAATGATAATTTCATTCATTGAAGGTGGAAGAGTAGTTTTTCAAAACCTGTATCATCCACTTGGAAAAAATAATTGTCTCCCTAAACATTATAGCTGATTGTGCCACCCTTGGGGTGAACACCTGCAATCAAACATTTATGATAAATGAGTCTGTTACATCCCTGCAGAGGAACTTTGATCCACTCCTCTTGAAGAGCTATGGGAAATGTGATGTTTTTATTTATCATTCAGTTCAGTTTTGTCTTTATATTTGCAAAAAAAAAAATTAACACCTTAGAGGCAGTTCTTTCATTTTCAGTTCTCTTCAGACCAAAATGGTCTTTCACTTTAAGATAGACAAATATTCAAAAATAGAAAAAATCAGAAAGGGAACAAATACTTCTTCAAAGCACTGTAAGTAAAGAAAAATACCCAAGGTGTGTAAACTAACTAGAAGAGCATTCGTTCGGGGTTATGTTGGAAGACTATGCGCTTGTAGTCAGAGAGAATTGCGTTCTTGGACAACTCCTTGCACTTTTAGCTGCCTGGGGTAATTTCAGAGCCAGCCCACTGCATCACCCCACCGGGGCCTCAGAGGTGAAGTGCAGCTCTCTTCTCTCCCACTACTGAAAACAAGCCAGCGCTCTATTTTAGAACCTTTTTCCTGGAAATTGTGTTCATGTCAAACCTTTCCTGATATAAAGATCATTTATCTCACTGTGTCATTTTCTCGCTCTCCAACTCTCACACTCTCTTGCTCTCTCTCTCACTCTCTCAAGTGCACACTCTCCAACCACATCATTCATACACTCTCCATTCGTCTCCTCTCGCTCTTTTGCTCGCACATGTAGGCCTCGACAGGTACCTATATAAACATTCCCAGCTCATGTAGGGGGAAGTTTTCCTTCCTCTCGATGGCTTCCCAGTGCTGTTGCTGCCAAGCTTTTACTGTTGTGGCGGCTCGCTGAACTGTGGCAGCATTCCCGCATTCTGCAACTCTTCGCATTAATTTACTCATAGGCAGACCGAAGCTGCGCAGACTGGTAATGAGAGGGCTTCTGCCTGTTTGAGTGCCGTATTTGTTGCACATCCCCAAATTAGGAAAAGTTGGGATAGCATGTTCAGTATGAAACTGAAAGATGAGATTTTTAAAATTATTTTTCACCATATTATGTTGAAAACAATGTAGGAGCACATAATTTTATGTTTGACTTCATGAACTTTATTGATTTTTTTTTTTCGATAATAAACACTTATTTCAGTTTTTAGTCTTGCAGATATTTCCAAAAATTTGGGACAGTGAAGAATTTACAACTTTAAAATTTTGCCTTTTATTGGACTGAGGACTTTTACTGCCTGCTCTGGGAACTGACTGATAATAGGTTTATCTGCAAAAAGTGCAAAATACCGTAATTATTAGGATGATAAGACTTGGACCAGATTCGAATTTAGACATCCTACCCATGCAATTTCATGTTGCACGTCTGGAATGAGTTTTGCGGCACAGAATTACTTGTGTCGCCGAGCCTAATTATGATGATTTGTATTGTGATTAGTTGCATAAAACAACGCCATATCCCTCAGCTTTTTCAGGGCATTTGTAGACCTTTGTAGCAGCCATGGGCTGAGTGAGTGTACAGATTGCATTATTTTCAAGTGTTTTCACAATTTTTATCTATCTATATTATATATATATATACAATCACAATATCATGTAATGGACAGGGCATGGTTTTTGCCCAAAGTTGATTTAGCCATGTTAAAAAAACAGCTGTGTACATCTGCAGTGTGGTTCTGGGGGGACAGCAACATTGCCGAGCATGACTTAGGTGAGGTCATTCTGAGCGAAGATAATATCGTCTGTAGAAAATGTATGATTCTGAGCCACCATACTTCTTGATGAGCTCAGTCCTCAAGCAACTTATTATATCTGACATAAAACCAAATTCTCCATCATGCTTTTTAGCCAGCATAACCACACCATCAGTAACTTAACACTGTAGTTTAGCTCCCAACCAGTAGTCTGTTGTATGATATGAAAGTTTTGCATTTGTCACAAATATGATAGTTATGCCTTTGAGGAAAGACTGGAGGTGTAATTGGCCAATGGTGAGTTGTACGTAGACGTGCCTCCATTAAATTAAAAATATCTTATTCTTGGAACATATCATAAAATCACAGATGATAAAAATGAAAATAAAGTATAGTGAGGGACTTAAGTTCTGCATATATCATTTACAGCGTGAGATGACCAGAGATGGTCCAATCAAAAATTCAGGAGCCTTAAAGTGGGATGGAATTGGGTCAATCAAATTGAATTATGCAGAGTGTTGAGTCCATGGGGTCTACATTGCATTCAAATTTCTATCCAAACGGCCTTCAAGGAGCGCTGCGGTAGATGAGTGAATAACGCAAGGTTTACTTGTGTACTACACCATGACTGTTTGAGTACAAGTGATCAAGCTTACTCTCAGTGTCTGTATCTATGCCCAAAGTATTGTCCCGAAAGTCTACCATGCCCTTACAGGTCTGCCATTATGCTGGGATCTCCTTCAATAGCATTTGATCTATTTGAACCAAAGTTTGTTTTGCAATGTTCATTGGACACAGTTTATTAAAAGTTTTAAAAAGAGTCGTCAGTGTTGGCTGTGGCCCTGGGCGGCTCATCTCTTTTTGTCAAGAAAGATTTTGTTCAAACTTTACCTGCTGGAATGGGATGGTATTAAAACAGCTTCAAAGTGAATTATCATCCTCATTTTGCAAGTTTTTGTCTATACAGGATATGTATAGATCTGCTCAATGGTTTGATTGGAATGAAAGTTGAAATATGACATGTATCATGAATTTTTAATTTATGTTTTAAAAGTAAAATCTAAAAACCTAACAGATCAGTTTTATAGCGAAACGTGGATCCTTAAGCTTGAGTGAAATCAAGTTTCAGTGTAATTGATTACAGAAAATGAAAGCGGTTTACATACAGAAATATCTTGGATTGGTTCTGAATGCCACAAGATCGCCATGCATAACAAACCATGGGTATAAATGTTTTTTAATTAGAATCCTTTTTCTTTTTCAGACAAAAAATGCGTGGAAGTTCCCTGGGGGACTCTCAGACCCAGGGGAAAATATTGGTAAGGGAAAAACACCGTTGCTGCATTTATCTCGGTTGTTTTTTCAGGGTGTTGAAAGTTCTGCGTCAGGATGCATGTGTTCTTTGTTTAAAACAGTTTTAACCCCAATTTTGACTCAAAAAATGTAAATCTTGTTTTTCAGTTTTAAAACTGGAAATTTTTTTTGTTTTTGAAAAATATCTGCTCAGTCTGAATTTGAACCCAGATGCACATTTCAAAAAACTTGGGAGAGGGGCAACATAGGACTGGGAAAGTTGCATGATTCTAAATAAAATACACCTGTTGGAACATCTCACTCCAAATTAGGTTAATTGGCAACAGGTTAGCAAGATGATTGAGTGTAAAAAGAGCATCCCAGAGCAGCGGAGTGTTTCAGAAGCTGGTGGGAGCTCCATCACTCTGTGAAAGACTGAATAGGCAAACAGTTAAACAGTTTTAAGGATAAAATTTCTCTACATAAAATGGGGATTTTAGCGTCTACATTACATATGATCATTAAAAGATACTAAGGATCTGGAGAAAACTCTATATAATAATAATGCATCAGTTTTATATCAACACTTCACAGCGGACACATTATCAGCGGATACACACAGCCATACATCGTATAAAGCATGTTTTTGTGGGTGGGGGAAACCGAAGTACCTGGAGGAAACTCACGCAAACACGGGGAGAACATGCAAACTGCACACAGAAAGGGCCCAGGACGGATTCAAACACACAACCTTCTTGTTTTGAGGCAGTAGTGCTAACCACTTTGCCACCGTGCCACCCACGAGACAGGGCTGAAAACCAGCACTGAATGGCAATGATCTAGCGGCACTGAATCAAAAACGGATACGATTCTGCAGTGGAAATAGCTGCATGGGGCCCGACTCACTTCTGTAAAGCATTGTCAGCGACCAGTTTGTTGCTGCATCCTCAAATGCAAGTGAAAACTCTCCATATAAAGATTTCAACTATTTATCAGCAAGATCCAGAAACTTTTCTACCTTCTCTGAGCCCAAGCTCTTTTAAGAAGGTGAAAATGAGTAACTTAATTACTTTGAAGACACCATTAATGGTGAATGAAACATAGAGGCATTGGAGTAACATAATACTCCCATCCAGACATGTTTATAAGGGAATGCCTTGCTTATTTCAGCAAGACAATGCCACATTCTGCGCAAATAACAACTACATAGCTCTGTAGTAAGAAACTGGATGCATAACTGGCCTGCCAGCAGTCCAGACCTGTCACCCACTGAAAATATTTCACACATTACGAAATGGAAAAATATGACAAAGGAGGCTGCATAGTGTTGAGAGGATCAAATACTACAGCAAGCAAGAATGGGAAACATGTTGCCTTCAGAACGACAGCAGATGGTTTCTTCTCTTCCCAAAAGTTTATGGAGTGTTGTAAATAGGAGGCGACACAACAGTGGTCTGTTGTGGTCTGCCCCAACGTTTTTGAAATATGTTGCTGGCATTAAATTTAAAATGAGCATTTTTTTAAAGTCTGTTTTACCATTCGATATGTTGTCTTGGTAGCCTTTTAAATTTTACATATAAAAATAAAGGGAACACGTGGAGTTATATTGTGGTGTTTGAGTGTTCCTTTTACTTTTTTGAGCAGTATATATATTTAATTAATTTGCACATCATTGCATTCTGTTTTTATTTACATTTTACACTGCATCCCAATCTTTTTGGAATTTGGGCTGGCTGTGTATGTATGCAGAGTAAATTGTGAAAGCAAGAGTTTTATATGTGCATACCAGTATGGGTTTTTTCTGTCTATGTGAAAGGTCAAAATAGTAAATCTAATTACTTTTTAGGTGTATCTGGCTAGTTAAACTAATACATGTGTAAGCTTTGTACAGTATAAGTACTGTATGTGTGCAGTAAGGCTTGTGAATGTGACCGCTTTATGTGTATGTGAGCGGCCAAAAAGGTGAATGTCAGTGGTTTGTATGTGTGCGGTTAAACTAGAGTGCAAGAGGTTTCTAATGTATGAATGAGATAGAGCATTCTTGGACCCTATGGGAGGTCACATTTGTGAATGGAAGAACTTAATAGGCGTTGGTGAGTAAAATAATGGGGAATGTAAGAGCATTTGTGGTCTGTGTGTTAGAAAAAATGGTGGATGTGCAGTGTGCAAGACTTTGTGAATGTGATTGAATTTTGTGAGTATGCAATATGTAAAACTTCAATCATGGCCCGTGCAGCCCTCTTGCAGAAGACCAGAAATGCTGAAGGCACAACTTTATCTAAAAACCATGCTGAAGACACTTGGTTTGCACTGTGCATTGAATGAAATCACTACGTAACCCTATGTATAACATCTTGTTGTACAGATCTCAGCGGATGAATAAAATGAAATTGTCCCCTTCCCAGTAAGAGAATAGACATGTTTATTTAGTACTGAAATCAAACATTGAATCAAAAATGAACCAGAAATCCCTTTCTTCTGGACGGAACAGGTGACACAGCGGTGCGGGAGGTGCTGGAGGAGACCGGGGTGCGGGCAGAGTTCCAATCTCTGCTGAGTATCAGGCAGCAGCACAACCATCCGGGAGCGTTTGGAATGTCAGACATGTACCTGATCTGCCGCCTGAAGCCGCTGACCTACCGCATCGAGTTCTGCACCCAGGAGTGCTTGCGGTGTGAGTGGCTCCCCCTGGAGGAGCTGGTCCGCACCGACGCCACCACGCCAATCACCAGCCGCGTCGCCAGGCTCCTCCTCTACGGCCTGCGCCACGGCTTCCATCACATTGACCTGTCAATGCAGCAGCTGCCCGCTGTCTACTCCGGAATGTTCTACCAGCTGTACCACAGGGCGCTGCCCACAACTGAGACCTAAGGCAGGGCCGTGCGAGCAGCTCTCTCAGGATTTTAACCCTCTACCTCCGCATTTTTTTTTTAAACTATCACCAATCGTTAGTCTGTTAAAATGTGTTTTATGAATTTAAGGCAGGATAATTTATCAAAACAAACAGCAGTTCCCTCTGCCCTGAAACTGGTCGAGACACGCCGCTCCCCCGTCTCAACCCTCTGACGGGCTCAGAAAATGATTCAAGGCCCCACAGTATTACACCCTACCAGGTTCTGCTTCCTCTGTTACCATGGCAGTTTTTTTAAATTATAAAATTCATCGTCCGGTCAGTGGAGGCTCGATGGTGAAAAAGGGATAGAGCGTGCTCATCTGTTATTTGAGTCTTTGCCCTTTTAGGGAAGTATCATCAAGCCCTTTGGTTCGCAGTTGCTGTGTCTTGTTTAGTTTCAGACCCCCCATGTGCAGCATTAGTCCTTTCTTTTCCCTAAAAGGGGGTGGTCTGTAGCTGTCTAGCCACTGGAGGCCCATGGCTACAGACCAGTCAAATACACTGTAATTCAGATCCTCCTGTCAGAATTAATGAGAGTGCTGGAGGTATGAGAGAGGACATGTTGTCTGGAGTCTGCGGACAGTAACAGTCTCTTGAGCAGGGATGCGTAACGGAAGCAACAACTGGAATTCTTCATTACCACAGCCGGAGATGGAAGGACTTCAGTGGAGTTAGGAGTGAAGGCATCTTGGATTTGAGTTTGAGAAGGACAGTTGCATCTTGGGTATAATAGATGTAGCGCTTACAATGAAATAAAGACGCTGGATCAGTCATCCAGCGGCCGCAGCCTTTTGTGCTTCTAATTATTATCGTTCACCGCTCTTATTTGTTTCTGCTGGCTGTTATTAGCAATGCCCGTAACTGTGTGCATTTGCTTTTGATATGCATGTGCTCATTCATTCAGTCTCCTTTTACACTTGTTGTATGCTGGTTCATTTCTAGTGTTTTTTTTGGAGGGGGGGTTACAAAAGGAGCACAAAGAGCGATGCTGCAGGATGGCAGTTAGACTGCAGCTCACCACCACTGTACTGCATCACATTACCACCAACAGGCCAGATACTGTTTACATGTCCGTTACTACAATGTCGGCCACTTCTGAAGTTCGGTCAGCTGTTGCCCTAGTTCTTGCTTACATACTCTCCAAACACAACTGGCGTCAGTGGCCGATCCAGCAGGTATGCAAACTACTTACGAGGAAACAACAGTTGGCTGATACAGAGTTCAGTAACCTCTCCTGTTTTCACAGTTCTTTAAAAAAAATGTTGCTAGAAAATAAACAAGCAAGATATTTTGGGAACCAAAGTCCCTGGTCATGTTCCAGATGGTTCCTGAAATGTTTTGAAGTTTTGAGATCGGGGAAAGGGTGCTGGGCTTGGCTGGGCTATGATGCATTCAAATCTCCTTAGATCGTACTCGTGGTTCGGGACTTAGTCGTTGCCGTAATGGAGAGCGTTGCGTTGGGATCAGAACCTGGCCGACATCGGGAGAAAGAGGATGGCCTTCTGGCCTACACTGGTCTTCGGCCCCAGTTTGTGCTGCCCGTTCCGCTTCAATGCCACGTACCAATCCGGGAATTTCCGTGAGCTGTATGTATTGTAATTATTGGCCTCTAGCCTCTCCAAGAAGTAGCACTCCTCAGTCAAATGTCTCTGTAACAGGAGTAAAAAATATATATTACTCATTTCTACATATTTTGTATTGTAAATACACCGTGTATCCTCCGAAATTTGCGTGGCGAGACACGTTAAAGCAGCTGCATTTACTCACTTTATAGGCATAGAAAATTTTCATATCCACCATCTAATTTTAAACCGACATCTACCCTTTTGCATTCCAGGCTTATGTGCAAGTTTACCGCATTTCAAGTCACAATTATGGATGTAAAAACACACAAGTGAGAGTCCATTCTACACAGAGAAGCTTGGGCCAAGTTTCAAGCAAGGGGAATTCTTCCTGTGTGATGGCAGTGGTATCGATGTGAACTTTATGATTCACATCCACATTCTTCTTTCGCACAGTATTTAGCAACCTTTCTGCTTCAAAATTCTGAGAGGACCTGCGTCATGAGAACTATTTTGTTTATATACTGAGTACAAATGAAAACGCACCACTTGAAAAAAGTCAATATTTAAGTTCAAATGAACTTCAATATAATTTTTATACAACAACAACACTACTGTGACGTCACCCAACATGCCAGGTGCAAGAAATGCGAGAATTTCAAGTTAACTGTAACGCTAGGCAATTTTTTGCAAAAACGCAACATCTTGCACGCTCACCACGGGAAAAATGAATTTCACTCTGAATTTGTGCACACATTGCCTTTAAAAGCATGTGAACCCGAATAAAATTTCACTTCTTCACTGACACTTGTGAAACGTCGACACTACGCCGCGAATTACAGCCCCTGAACGGGAACATGCCACAGGCATGCTTCAAATTGGCGCCAGCACCAGGGAAATTGCCAGACGACTACACTGCGCACACACAACGATCACAAGACTCCATCAAAGGTTTCTGCAAACGGGGAGCACTCAGATCATGTCCAAGACCGAACACTACCAGCGTCAAGAACGGCTGCTTAAGTCCAAGGACGACGTGGATTCATTCACCCCAACACCGTACGGAACCGTCTGCGAGCTGCAGGCCTGCGTGCACGAAGTCCTTATTTCGGCCCCATATTGACAGATCGTCACCGGAACCAGCGTCTACAGTGGGCAAACAGGCACCAGAATTGGCAACTACGACAATGGCACGGTGTCATCTTTTCTGACGAGTCACGATTTCACTTAAGGAACGCAGATGGCCGTATACGTGTTTGGCGGAGACGTGGTGAACGTTATAACGCCGATTGTGTCGTTCAAACGGACCGTTGGGGTGGTGGCAGCATTATGGTGAGGGGTGGAATAAGCTACCGTCACAGAACCCCTCTCCATATCTGCAGAGGAAGGGTGAACGGCGTCTGTTACCGGGACCAGGTGCTGCAGAACCATGTTGTGCCGTTCTTCAACCAACACCACGATGTCCACACGTTCCAACAGGACAACGCCAGGGCACACACTGCAAGGGTGTCCATGCAGTACCTTGCACAGCAGAACATCCCCGTGCTTCAGTGGCCAGCTCTGTCACCCGACCTCTCCCCCATCGAGCACTTATGGGATGAAATTGGGCGACGTCTTTCACGTCGATGCCAGATGGACAACATCCGAGAACTTGAGGTTGCCCTTGTTCAGGAGTGGAATGCTATCCCTCAGAACACTATCCAGAGACTGATCAACTCCATGCGATGACGATGCACCGCATATGTCAATGCAAATGGCGGTCACACCCGTTATTCACTTTCCTGTTTGACCCCTACACCAGTTAAACACCTCTCGCGCATTAGCATTATCGTGAATGAAATTGAATGATGTTTACATGTTTTCTTAAATCATTCATTATCTCAAATGCATCATACGTATATACTTCACATATCAATCCGTGGAGCTATTCCAGATTTCGTGAGTGGTGCGTATTCATTTGTACTCAGTATATTAAAGCACTTGTACTTGGCTGTGTCCTGGCCAGAGCTCTAGGCTACGGTTTTATGATAATGTTGACCTTACCACTCCGTGCAGCCTCCCATCTTTGTTCATCGAAAGATAGCGGTTGGATGAGACCCCTTTGATGACCACCTCCCCAACTGACGTAGCCTGTAGCTGCAGCCTGACTGGAGGGAATAGGATTTTTAAAATAATACAAGGACAGTAAAATAGTGCCATCTGCATTCATACAAACTTCACATGTAAATGCATGCATTTTACACAACTGTTTATTGAATGATAACACTGGTCAGTTACATTTTTAAACATCAATAAATCTTTACAAAAGCCCAATTTCTTTTCTACTCTCAATTGACTTTACCAAAAGTTATTTTTCATCAAACCAACACCTATAGTAGAAGTCATGGAATTCACTTATAGTACAGAGGATTGTATTTATTTATTTTATTTATTTCTAAAGGATCCCCATTAGCTGAAGCCATAACAGTCAGCTAGTCTTCCTGGGGTCCTCATAAAACATAAACAAGCCTATACAAAACCATTAACAAAATCACAATAAAAAAAAACTGTACAATCAATGTATGTAGGAAATTCAAAGGGTTAAAAACCAGAAATCCGTTGAATAACCAAAACAAAACAACATCCAGTGAAAGGGTGAGAGAGAGAGAGAAAGAGAGGAAATCACAACCAGAGCAGACAAATAAACTGAAACAAATTATAATAATGAGTGAAAAAAATCTGAACATGTGATCTACAAAAGATAAACAAAAAATAAAAATAAAAAAAATCTCAGTGTAAAAAGTATTAAAATAAGCCCTTGCTTTGTTCAGCATAATTCACTGCTGCAAAGCTCCTGAAATTTGTATTTGTACTGAAACATAATTACAAAATGGTGTCACTTTTCAATGAGTGAATAATAGTGCAGTTTTAGACGGTTTCAGTATCAGATGATGACGATGTTTGGAAATTCCAAGTGTTACAACGTGTATTAAACACAAAGAAATTCATTTAAAGAGAAATGTTTACATTGGCCAAAAGCCCTATATGACAAGTAATTGCAGTTCAAAGACTTAGCATTAGTAAAAATGGGGTGGGGGACATTTTATAAAAAATTACAACCCCATTTCCGAAATAGTTGGGACAAAGTGTAAATTGTGAATAAAATCAAAATGCAATAATTTTCAATGAGCCAATATTTTGTTCACAACAGAACATAGACAACATTACAAATGTTGAAACTGAGACATTTTACATTTTTATCCACAAAATGAGCTTATTTCAAATTTTCTGGCTGCAACAGGTCTCAGAAAAGTTGGGACACAGGCAAAAAAAAAAAAGGCTGAAAAAGCAATTAATATATGAGAATCCGCTGAAAGAACATTTAGCAAGTAATTAAGTTAACTGGCATCAGGTGTGTAACATGATTGGCTATAAAAGGAATGTCTTAGAGAGGCTGAGTCTCTCAGAAGTAAAGATGGCCAGAGGCTCTCCAACCTGTGAAGACTTTGAAATACTGAAAAATTTGAAATACTTTAAAAACAATGTTCCTCAATGTCAAATTGCAAAGGCTTTGAAGGTCTCATCATTGACAGTGCATAACATCATCAAAAGATTCAGAGAAACTGGAAAAATCTCTGTGCGTAAGGGACAAGGCCGAAGACCTTTACTGGATGGC
This sequence comes from Gymnothorax reevesii, assembly GCA_029721435.1. Lineage (NCBI taxonomy): Eukaryota > Metazoa > Chordata > Actinopteri > Anguilliformes > Muraenidae > Gymnothorax > Gymnothorax reevesii. The sequence continues at coordinate 110,051,204 of CM056579.1, forward strand.
TGTGATCTTCGGGGCCTCAGACGCCACTGCATCACTCACCGGCATGATTCTGTCATTGACATTACTAAATGGGCCCAGGAATACTTCAAGAAACCACTGTCTGCAAATATAGTCCACTGTGCCATCCACAGATGCCACCTAAAACTCAATCACGCAAGAAGGAAGACATTGTTGAGCATGATCCAGAAGCGCTGTGGGTTCTGTGGGCCAAGGCTCATTTAAAATAAACTGTTACAAAGTGGCATAGTGTCCTGTGGTCAAACGAGTCCAAATTTGACATTCTTGTTGGAAATCATGGGCATTGTGTCCTCCAGGCTAAAGAGGAGAAAGACCACCCCTCCTGTTATCAGCGTTCAGTTCAAATGCCAGCATCGCTGATGGTATGGGGTTGCATTAGTGCATATGGTGTGGGACACCTGCATATTTTAAAAAGCACTGTGAATGCTGAAAGGTATATAAAGGTTTTAGAGCAACATATGCTCTCCTCCAGATGACATCTATTCCAGGGAAGGCCTTGTGTATTTCAGCAGGACAATGCAGAACCACATACTGCAGCTATTACAACAGCATGGCTTCATAGTAGAAGAGTCCATGTGCTGAACTATGGTGCTGATTCATCGCAGCTTTCTTCAGTTCAAACTTGTTCTTGGGGCATTGCCTTCAATTTTGTCTCAACAAGTGAAATGCATGCTTCGGACAGCACGGAAGCGCACTGGGTAACACTGCTGCCTCACAGCAAGAGAAGTCATGGGTGTGAATCTGGCATGGGGCCTTTGAATGTGGAGTTTGCATGTTCTCCCCATGTTCCCAAGGGTTTCCTCTAGGTATTCCAGTTTCCTGCCCCAGTCCAAATACATGCATTCCAGGCTAACTGGAGACTCTAAAAACTGCCCATCAGTATGAATGAATCGAATGTGCCTTGATTCTTACAAGAGTATGAGGGGTGACGTGAAAAATTGCAAAAGCGTTGATAAACAATATCAAAAGAAAAGAAACTGAATGGCCCATTGGATTTTAGATCGGGAGATTTATGTATCCCTTGCAAAACATTCCACTCTGCCTGCTTTTCAGATTTTTTTCGGTCGAAAGTCCTGTTCTTGAGGCTTTACATCTCATTGTCAATCCTCTGTACTCACTCTGGTGAAAGTCTCGTCTTGATTATTGACTTTGATAAATGGCTGCCTCCTGGAGAGTGTTCTTGATTAAGCCAAGTACCGTGAAGAGATTTTTCTTCATTAGAAAAAGACTTTTTCTGTCATCCAACAGTTATCATCATGGTTTTCACAGGCTTTTGCACTCAGGACCCACTTGGCCATTTCCAGGCGAAAATTAATAGTACAGGACACAAAAAATTGGCGCAAATACACAAAATGTTTTGCATTGGGTGAACAGAGGACTCCAAAAATTGTACAGAAAATCTACTGTAATTGTCCTGAATTTTCAGATTGACAGGAGTATCAGTTAGACATTAGGACCATCCATTTATTTTTTTAATTTTTCTCTTACGGTGTATCAGTCAAAGGCTATTTCAGCTAGCGTACTACAAGATCATCACTTAGATTATTTCCCAAGATTTTTCAATGCGATTTTTTTTTCCTTTGAGTTTGAAAGAAAAAGAATTAAAATTATGTTAAAGGGTGGATTGTCAGTGAGTATCTAAGGGTGTTATCGTTCATATTAGATGACCGTTTGGAAATGACAGCACCCTTGACACAAAGTCCCCTCCATTTTCTTGAGTTTAAAAAAATTAAAACTAAAAATTAAAAACATAAGTTAAACATAATGTAGGATTAGGGAATAATTTTTAATATTTTGTGACATATCCTTTAGAAGCAATGACAGCTTGAAGTCTGTGACGCATGAACATCACCAGATGCCTTAACTTTCAATTTCCGCTTCAGCATGTAAAATGCATGTTCAAGTGGATTCAGATCTGGCGGCTGATTCAGCCAACAGTGTCGCTGTCCAGTTAATTATGGTGCTCACAGTCTAGCCTATGGCATTCGAATTTGAACAAAATGTATTTCACGTTATTCACAAGATCTCTGAATCTGCTATATACAATTCAATACATTTATTAAAAGGATGGGTAAAAGTTTCATATAGCTTTCATATGTGGTCAATATGACAACTGACAACTTGATAGAAACCAGGATGTTGGATGCTAAACCAAAACTCACTGCCCTCTGAATACTTCCCGTCCACTTATGCTCCCCACAGCAAATGTTGGGTACGCTCATCCAACTGAACCTTGCAGATGAGCATGAAAAAAAAATTTCTCTCATGTTGCAAACCTTGGAAAGACAAACACATAGTAGGATAATCCAGGAGGTAAATGAACTGCAGACACACAAGTTTTACTTTGTCGTAGCTAAATTTACAATATGCTCGTGACCGTGTAAACACTCAAATAGAGAAATTTCTGGCAAGCAAGGTTGTGAGCTGCGCATAAAAAGGAAAGACCAGACCCGTACAAGCGACTTAATACTGTGCCGCAAAATTGACAGTTTCGCCTCGAGGATCAATTTGCTGTCATGCACTCTCCAGCCATGCGCATTAACGCTTAGCTGGAAAGTACCAAACACCTCTTTCCTGGAAGAAGGATGTTGTACGGCGAGGATGGGGCATATGGAAGCACTTACTGAGGGGGTCGTTTTTATCGCGAATTCCATCCACTTGCCCGTCGGCGGTGATTCTGAGGAAGTAACCCCCATTTCTACAGTACAGCCTCTTGGGGTCCTTGAAGTTTCCCGGTGGGAAGGTGGCACTGGCTCCATTCTCCGGTACCGAAGGGAGAGTGGTGATCTCTCCCGTAGCCATAGCCTGCCACAGATGCCTTATTATTGAACTAATCCCAGCCCCCAACAGAGAGAGAGAAAGAGACGCGCACGGGAATCCCTGCCTCCTGACGAAAGAGTGGTTTTCTGCCAATTCCCCCGAAGAGAGTGCTGTGAGCGAGAGGCGAAAACTAACAAAGGGCAGGTGGCTGTGCGTGTCCTCCGAAACGAGAGAATCCCAGCAGGGGCTCAGCTCTTCATTGCACAGTCCTGCTCTAGAGAACTCTCCTGCTCCAGAGAAGTCCGGATCTCATGTTTGCTGGCTGCTGTGACGCACGAGGGTCTAACCTCCTCGCTCGCGCTCCTTCGCTGCCACTTTCTGAATCAACCCCAGCAGTGGCGTGTTTACAGCAGGGTAGCTGGCAGGGGACCAGGCTTTGCGTAATCTTACCTCCCCCTGCCCCCAGCGCACATGCGCTGAGCCACTCCGCTCTCCCGAAACACACACACACACACACACACACACCTCTCTCTCAGCCAGTTCACCTTATAAACAAAGGTGGGGGTTGGGAGGGGGGCTTTTCAACAGATACATGCCATGCGACTATCCCAGGCTTCCCAATCGCTCCCACTAACAAACTTAACCTCCCCTTACCCTGCCCCCAGAGTGGTTGTCAAGGGAACAGAAAGAACCCCCTCCCCCATTTGGACTGCAGTGACCAGTAAGCATATTGTCCCATTCAGGCTTCAGATCAAATTGCATTCAGGCTGGAAGGGGGGGTGCATTAAAGTTTGATGCAAGCGGTAAATTACATGCACCAAGAAACCAATGTGTTCGATATGTTTTCATCCGTACCACTGAATGGGGATTTTAAGTGATTTCCCAAATTGCATAGTCACTTCATGTACTCAATTCCTAATCAAGTAATCGAATGGGCAATAATCCACTTTCAAAATTCATCCAGCTTCCAGTATTAGACTGAATTTAAAAATTTGTGACATAATGCAAAGATTCTATGTCTGTTTCATTACCTACAATGGGGTTCAGTGAATAAGCCTATGAAAATGAGGAAGAGTGAAAATAAAGACGTACAACAAAAGTTGATGCAACTTTTTATCTGTAAACACAAAACCTGACAATACGAAAGGCTATCACTTCAGTCAGGTTATGATATATGGCTAGATGGCCTGAAAATGCACCAAAAGTGGTGGTTTATAAGCTTAGATCAAAGGCAAAAAAGCCTCAACCCACCTCTGCCCCTCAGGAACTAGGCCAATTTTGGGAGCTATACTATGACAGTTTGCTCTCCAGCTTTATATCACCTTACTACTGCGACTGTCACATCAATATTAAACCTAAATACCTCTTGCGCCAACTTTTCAGGAGTCTGTTGAATTCAAATGGGCAATGAGTAAGTCAAACACACAACTGAAGGTTAAAGCATCAAATATGTTAATGGAAAATTCTCAATATAGGAGAGGGTGAGTGTTCTCCTTGATTTGATTTAATTTCAATTTTTCATAATGCACCAACTTCTTTGGAATCAGGGTATTAAGTGGTCAATAACCAATACTTAACCTGATAGCACTTCTTCTAGGTTCTTTTGTGACCTCATGGATGAGTGGATGTGTGCTCTTGGAGGAATTTTGGTCAGCCGTCTACTCCTGGGAAGGTCCACCACTGTTCCAAATATTCTCCATTTGGAGATTTTGTAACTCTCAACGTCGTTTGCTTAAGTCCTAGAGCCTTAGAAATGACTTATAATCTTTTCCAGACAAATAAAAGCCTATGTTTCTCATTTATTCTTGAATGTCTTCAGATCACAGCATCATGTGCTGCCCTTTGACCACTCCGCACTGCCTGACAAGTTCTATTTAACAAATGTTTAGATTCAAGAAGACTGGCAATAATCGCGCCTATGAGTTACAGGACTCTTTATCCCCAAACTTTTCGTCCACAAATTTTTTATTCCGGACTTTGGGTCCCCATGAATTTTTCAGCTCCCTAATGGAACAAACATTTTAGGGGATGCAGGTTTCTCACCATGTTTTGAGGATGGAGGGTCAAAATCAGTTTTCATAGGAAATTCTTCCATAAATTCCAACAACAGCCTTTCCTGTCCAGGGACGAAGAGCCTGGGGCTGAAAAGTCCAGAGATGAAAAATTCAGGGACAAAAATTCCAGGGATGAAGAGTCCGAGAGCCACACCAGGGCGTGTCTATGAAACTTAAACCCAATTATCAGTTTAATTGGTTGATTTTGTAACACAGAGGGCAAATTAGCGCCAAGTAGGGTTGACTTTTTTCCCCCTCAATAAATTCAATCATACTTTAAAAACTGCATGCTGTCTACTGAAGTTAACGACCATTAAAATTAGTTTGATCCAAAACATTTAAATGAGATAAATTTGCAAAAATTGCTGAAATTGGGAGCAGTGCAGGAGATGCAAGCTTTGGTTTGGCTTTTTTTTTTTCTGTGATTACTCATGTCTGACTGATTTTTGTTCGGTAGTAGAACCTTGTCTGAAGTCACAGACGTACATTCTGCTTCAAATCTTCTTAAATTGAATCAGTTTCTGAGTTGAAGCTTTTTAATAAAGGTCGACCCAACAGGTAGCTTAACCTATCAACAAATTCAACAATCTAATTGCGAATTGATATCTTTGATCATAACTCATAAATTAAATGGAATAAATTCATTTTACATGTTGGATTAGTGAGGGGTCTCAACAGTTGATGCAGTTGTGTTCGATGTTCAGAGTGCCGGACTCTAAGCGATGGTGTCCAACTGTTAAAACGGCTGGATTCCGAAATTGCACACAGTTCAACAAAATTTCAGTTCCCCAACATCATACTTCATACAGACAATACAAATTGAAACGTTTCTACTATCCGCTTGATAGTTGGACCTTTTTTCCAGCAGACATCAATTGTATTGGAAATACCAACATCGAAATTTACCCCTCTTGAAAATTTAAATGTGAAAAGTTTCTTTTGATTGAACATTAAAAAAAACAAAAATTGCATTCCTTGCCTCCAAATCTCCAATAATTAACATTTTTATCATTTCTAAAGGCCAATATTGATGCATTTCTGGTCTTTAAAGTTTTTCCATGATAAATGGCACGCCCAAAAGGCCAGATTTGAAATGCCACTATCCCATGAACTGTTGATCCAAACGAAAAACTTTTTTCCATTTTCATGACTCAGTGTGACCCGCCAAATGCTTTTCACCTTGCAAAAATTGAGTATAAAACGCACATACAAAAACCACCAGAAAAAGCTGAACCAATAGTCTGCAGCTGTTCTGCATTTTTTTTTTGTTCAATAAGTGCAACCTGAAAATATTCAAAATTCCAATGAAGATAGACTTCACTACTTCCGATGCACTTTTGAAAAATATTCACCTTAAAGCAACAAGAGATGAGACTCCTGTTCAATATCACTGGGGCTCAAGCCAGTGATTATCTCAGTGTCTGTTTGAAGCACCAGAACCACCAGGTCCAAGGCCTTCCTCCAGGCTTCCAACTTCACCTCCACGTTATCGTAGACGACTTCCGTATCACCTTCATCACCATGGACAAGTCCCGAGACACGGGCACTCGGTAATGAGCCCATTTCCAAATCCTTCAGAGTTTGGTTAATAATCGTCCAAGCTTCTAGCTTTGAGGGACCTGTCGCCCCACTACAATTAACTGTAGCACAATAGTTCAGCCACCCCTCCGCCATGCGCTGGAGCACCAGGCCCCTATAAGGGTTTGAGTCTCTTCGTAGGAGTTCAGTCTGGTTGCTACCAGGTGTCGAGAGCTCCCTGAGATGGTGGGCACAAATCATTTCAGTGAACCCTGCACCTGGAAGAACATACCTATCCTTGATAGCATGGTAGAGACGGTGGGCACAGCCCCAAAACTGGTCCTCCAGCAACTGAAGCTTACTGCTAACTGAGCTGGTAATTACCACTGTCACAAGCCAAGTCCCACTGGCCTGGATGTTAACCGCTACAGCTTTTTCACATTCCCGCCACATGGACACCCTTGCCCCGTGCCCCACACAATCCTCGGAGAGCTGAGAGAGGTAGGTGACAGGAACAGCCGCTGTGGTCTTGGCAAAGTCCTGTAAGATGCCATGTGTCACACTCTGGAATACTAGGATGCCTTGTTCGACTAAGCTCTGCTGCAATTCCCTCCCCACTGTTCCACCAACCAGGAGCACGTCCACCTTCAGCCTCCGAAGTGTCATCAGTGCTTCCCTGCCCCACTCGTTCTCCGAATGGATCCCCAGAACATCCAGGCTTCCAGTCACATGGCGAAGATTGGCTAACCTGCAGAAGCCCGGATGGCGGTAACTCTCGGTGAGGTCGCCAGTGATGATGGCTATGTGCAGATTCCGACTCTCAAGGCGCTTTGTGATTGGAGCCTGCTCCTCCGAGATTAGGGTGAGGAACCCCCGAAGGACACTGGAACACCCCTCTGGCAGCCCGGGCAGAGTGCACGTCACCAGTTTGCTAACGTCAAACATCCCACAGCCACTTTGCAATCTGTAGGCTTGGAGAACCAGACTCATCCCATCCTCACAATGGTGACTCAAAGAATTGGCGAGACGTGTAACATCCAGAGGTTCAGCCTCCCAGGAAAAAGCTGATAACAGGGACGCCGAGCTTCCCATCTCTGTTCTTTCACCCTGGCCAAAATACCGACTGTGAGTCAATTTTATTTTGGCTTTGCCACTAGGGGTGGCTTGTGTCGCAGAAATCTCAGCCTTCTGTACTTTTCTCTGGCCAATTCCACAAGCCTCTAGCCAAAATGTGTACCGGGATGACAGAGAGGGGGCACGTACAGATTTGAAAGGCATGAAAGTACCAATTTCCGTTGAGTGTTTGTCTCCACTGGAGCCAAAATGAAGGACAGCCTCCTTGATCTGCAAGCGGATTCCCTTGCAGACGTCTAAGCACGAGTCCAGCCCCTCCTGCATGGCTGACACGATGCACTGAATGGGTATACGTTCCCGAAGGCACTCCAAGGCTGCAGTGCTCCAGACACCGACCATGAAAACCAGGCAACCCGTTCCCGTGCCAAAAGCCTTCTGGTGTGCCAGCACAGTCTCGTTGAGAAGTTGTCCAGCAGCACAGCTCAAATCCAACTCCTCCAAAAGACGAAAGGGGGAGCCCACCAAGCTGGACTCCCCACTCTGCTGGTTCTCCACAAACTTGTACCTTTTATTGGGGCCCATGAAGGTATTAGCAGAAGAAGCTAATGCCGCAAGCTGCTGTAGTCCAATGTGCTGACCCCGTGGTACAGCAGAACATCCCAACAACGGCATCTTAAATAAAAAAGATACATGCAGAAATTAGTGGTTTATTCTTTTTAGTAAATATAGACTGCAAATTCTTCAATAAAAAAAGACAAATTCTTCCCCTTAAAGTTTTAATAAGGTAATTTTGTATGTTGTATATATGTAGGCTCTGAAGTTATTCTTTCATAAGACAGAGTGATGACGGTCAGGAATTCACATTAGCATATCCACCACACTCGATATCACATTCAACACAGTTCAAATCCCATCAAGCGGCAACAACCTTTTTGCAAAAACTAGGCGCTAGATAGGTACCTACATACAGGTGCTGACTATCTTACGGAGGCCAAATGATGGAGCTGGGAATAATAACCCAGCAGCGTCTTGGGGGGGGGGGGGGGGGGGGGAATCAGGGCTGAAAGACCTTATCCAGTAGGCATCATAGCTAGCTAGCTAGCAGTACCTAAGCGATTGCTTTTAGACCCACCAGCAAGCTAGTGAACGTCTCTGAGATCTACAAGCACACTTGGGTTGCAGTTGCACAACACTGCCGCGAACCCTCGGATAAGTTCATGCATATTACAGCTAGCTCAGTTAAGAGTTGGGGCAAAAATCAAATCATATCGCTTTTATGTGATGATCATTTACAAATATTTTCCTTAGTTAACGTTAGCTAGCATACTAGCTGCAGAGATGGCTACATCTAAAGTCCAACGTAGCTTACTGCGTGATGGCACACAATACATAGCAGCCAAACCATCATGACATTATCAGTAAACCTTGGTGCGTACAAGCGCTACCCAGAAGCTGATTAGTTGGTATGCAAATGAGGAACATGGTTTCCGTTTGAGCCCCTAATGAGTGATGTCCTAGCGGAAGACCGGCCATGATGAGATGCTGACAGATTTCATTTTAATTTTCATTGTGTCCCAAAAAGAGCGTGGTGACATGTATTTGTAAATACAATGGACTGGGAGGCGCAGTTTCCCTTACTGCGTTTGAATATTGTCCCATGTATTGCAGGATAAGTCGTTGAAAATGAAATGGCAAATGTCGCCATCATTATTATGTCATTATTATTATTTCCAAGTGATTAGAAAACAGCATTTTCATTATCATGTTGACCCTAGAAGAGTGTGATGACATGTAAATGTAAATGCAATAGGCTGCGGGTGCTGTTTAGCTTATTGCATATGAATATTGTCCACTGTATTGCGGAGCATGACTTTGAAAATGAAATATCAAACAGCTTTTCATTATCATTCGAATACAGTCATAGATTTCCCATATGTGCATGTGAAAATGAAAGTGATAATTGGATTAATGCATTTTCTATTTAATATTGTCTCAAATAACTCATAAGTGGAAAATTATAATGCAATAGTGGGATTACATTTTCATTTGAATATTGTCCACTTTATTGGCTTCCATATGGCCTGACGAGTCCAGATTTAACCAGTTCCAGAGTGATGGGCGCATCAGGGTTAGAAGAGATGCGGATGAAGAGATTTGCCCATCGCGCCTAGAGCCGACCGCACAAGCCTGCGGGGGCAGAGTTATGATCGGAGGTTGCATCAGTTGGTCAGGTCTAGGTTCAGCAACAATATGTGCCCAAAAAATGAAGTAAGCAGAGTGCCTGAATATACTGAATGAAAAAGCTTTTTCCATCAACAAAATTTTCTCTTCTGATGGCGCATGCATATTCCAAGAACACGCCAGGATTCATTTGGGCTCAGATTGTGAAAGAGTGGTTCAGGGAGCATGAGACATCATTTTTATACATGAAATGGCCACCATTTAATCCCATTGCAAATCTTTAGGATGTGCTGGAGAAGACTTTACGCATTAATACAAAATCTTGGCAAAAAAATGCATGCAGCTGTGGATGGAAATATACACCCACCAAGAAAGTGAAGGACTGATAAGTTTTTCACTGTTATTTCTCTTGTTCTGAGCTCCCCAAGACACTGTCAAGCCATAAGAGCATGTGGTGGTCACACAAGATATTGAAATGATTTAGGACACTGTTTGACATTTTGATTTTATGGTCTGGACTTGATGCGATTCAGGTCTTCCATATGGATGCCCTGTTTTGATGAAATAAAGTCGTCTGATCAAATGTTTTGATGCATTTTGAGTCTGAGATTAACACCAATGACATAAACAATATTTTAGATTTGTGCTCAGTTTTTACATTTCACATATGTTGAGTATGTGCTGTGCAACTGTATACGTGTACTAAAACAATGGTGAATGAAAAGCTAAATAACGGCTAAATAAAAGCTAATAATGAAATGAAATAAAGAAAAGCTTAATAAAAGCAAAAAAAGTGGTTCAACCAAATATTAAAGCGCATTACTTTTTTTTTGACCAGATGGTGTAGTTTCTCACAGGGAGCACCGGCTAAAAATCCGAAAAGATGCTTTTAAAGAGGAGAATGAAATGTATTATATCGCTCTTGCACATTAATCAGTTTTTCCATTTTCTCTTCGATTATGCATGAACATTTTACCCTTTTCTGCTTATTGATTCGATTTCACGCTAGAATGTTACTCCCCCCTCGAAATTAATACATTTCGCTTCCAAAATGATCCCAGGATTTCCATTATGGTGGGGACAAAACTGCCTCAAACCTTTACTGGTCGCAACCATGTACTTTCTATGGTCGCAACACCATCAAGGGACTCCACATTCACCTGACGGCGCTTGCGCACTCTGCTTGTTGACCCCCCATAAAACTCGCTAGTTACTAGGAGACGGAAAAGGCCATTTCATACAAACGATTGCTCGTTTTATCCCTCCCACGCACGTTTCCAATTGGCCGTAGTCTAAATATTCTGAAAAAAATAAGACAAATTCCAATTTCCATTGGTCAGATGTATCGTCATTCACAGCTCCTAGACGACGGTTGTGAGCTCGCTAACTCAGCTGTTCTGTTTACCTCCGCAGTGAACGCGCATCAGGAGCTGGACGAAACTCACCGATCCAGCCGGCTGATCAATTTACTTTCTCTACAGTCTGCATTACTTATTCAGAAATGGTAAGTCACATAACAAAAAAAAACCCATTTAAAAACGGTCACGATTATGGCAGTCTTTTTTACTCCTAACCGTTTTGTGGAACTAAACACACAGCATATATCAGATAAGTGAACAGTGACTAACGAAAGTTGCCACCAGTCTCAAGAAAAAAAAAATTAAATTGGCTAGAGAGCTAATTACAACTTTAAAAATAAGCAAACAACAGTTTGTCAAGCAGTCAAGCAACTTAGATAGTAAATAAAGTAATGCAAGCTCAGCTGACAATAATGTCACTCCATGATTTCTGACAAACGTTGGGATAACGTTACAGGAACGCAATAGCCAGCTTAATCAGCAAACAAGCTGAGCAGCGATTATTCACTAACGGATTAATAATTACTTAATAGGTTTTCTGGCGATGCGCTTTACTGTGGCCTTCATTGGAAGTAAGCTAGCTAATTGATAACAGGTGGCGAACCGTGATTTAGGATCATGGCTAATATAACCACCGAGTTTGTCATATTAATTAATTTATGTTAATTGGCCTACACAGTGCCCACCTGACAAATCTGCTTCGAATACGTTGGAGCAAAGTTAAGTTGACCTGGCTTGTTAAGTTAGCAGGTTAGCTACCTAGCTTGCGAACACGTGCTTTCAAATGTTATTAAAAGTCCTCTTACCGTGAATACTCCTCGACGTCAAGTTGCCCTTAAAGCTGCTTTCACACTGGACGCGAAACGAATTTTTCGCGCGGCAGATCACATTCGAAGTCAATGCAAAGACGCGAATAAAATTCTCGTCTTTGCATTGACTTCGAATGTGACCTGTAGCGCGAAAAATTCGTTTCGCGTCCGGTGTGAAAGCGGCGTCAGTCTGATGCTGTGAAAACCGCTGTGGATGACGTCAAAGTAGCGAATGTGAAGTCGGTAAATAAATGGGAAACTGTTGGCTGCGGATGAGGTCTGAACGCAGTTAACAAAAGCTCGCTGGAGCACGAGCCATTCTCCGGAGTCAACTTCCGGTCTGTTGTTGCTAGGTTACGCGATTACGGCGTGGAGGAAAAGCTCGCTTGCGAGTTAAGTTAGATGGAGCTAAAGCAGTGGCCGTTTCTCAAAGCCTAGGCTGCATCCTTTGAAGGCTGCATTTTTAGGGGTCATCACTGACTTCCATCTACTAAACTGACATTTAGGGGAAGGGAAAAGGTTAAATTTAAGGTTAGGTTTTGGGTTAAGGGTTAGAGTTAAGGTAAGGTTAGGGAAACCAGTGACAACTTACTGAAACCAAAGCCGTTTAATGGAGATGAAATGACGTCACGTCAGTTCGGCAGATGGAACTACTTGACGACCCCTACAAGATGCACCCAGTGTAGTACAGAAGCAGTCGGAAAGCGTCAAATTAATATCCTGTGATGTGTATGGGTTCCTGAACCCTTTCCCGGGGACCCGCTGTGAATTCTGGTTTTCGTTCCAGCCACACTTTTCACCCTCTTACACCACTGCCTATGCATTCCATGGTCTTTAGAAGTCCAGCGTTTATATAGTGCTTGTTTTGTGATATTTCTAGGAAGGAAGCCAAGACGAGGTGGCAGTAGGTTTTAAATGATCAAAATCAAAACTGTGGTGAATAAATAAGCTGCTAATTAGGCTTCTGCACATGCACACAGCTGTTCGAGTTTCCCCCCCCAAATGGTTTTCCTATAAGCAGCCACAAAATAACATTGTCTTTGAAACCTTTATTACCTCATAAATGGTTGGTTTTAGTGACCACATGTCCACATGAAATGCTCGCCCTGTTGAGTGTGTAGTTGATATGTGTTTGTGTGTGTAGTGGGGACTCCCATTTGTTTCATTTCAGCGCCATTAGCTCCTGTCAGCTGCATGAAAATGTGTAAAAGTAAGTGTTTGCATTTGTGATTATTAAATTTGCCATGTACAATTTCGGAAGCGGTTCTCATCTTTCGGCAGCAGACCGCTGCTGCCGACGGCACCAAGGGCCAGCAGGCTGGACTTTTTTTTTTTTTTTTTTTTCAATTAATTTTCTTTGCCCCAAGGCGTCTAACTACCGAAAGGCCAGTACTTCAAACCTGCGGAAAAAAGCAGCACCCAAACTCGACTTAACGGAAGAACAGAAGCAGGAAATCCGTGAAGCGTTTGACCTCTTCGACACAGACAGCTCGGGGACCATCGATGTCAAAGAGCTGAAGGTGTGATGTCTTTTGGTCCTGAACTGTCAAGCAGTGCTTTTGATTGCATCTTCATGATGGTCATGCCAGCAAACTAAATCTCATTGCGTAGCCACATTGCCCTCCGTCCGTCCGTCAGTCCATCCGCATTCGTGTCCGCTCCGTAACTTCAATACCGTATGACCTAGGAACATCACAGTTGGTGTGTGGATGCATCTTGGGGAGAGGGTGTGTCATGTACCCTATTCAGGTCACTTTGACCTACTTTTTAGGAAATATAATGTGCATACCTCGGTAGGGGACTAGTATTGCGCAGCAATACGACATTCGCCGATAGGCGGTGCACTTGTTTCAATCATTTTGGCTCAAGGGTATTTCAGAACCTTTACTGCGAATAAACTTAGTGGCTTGTTGGTATCATGACTGTAGGCTTTGCTGAAAAGTTAACTCTTAAATGTTTCACGGTTTATGAGTGACAGCTTAATGGAAAAATCAACATAAACGGTCCTTGTAAGGCACTGGGCCTCCATAAGCTCTCAGATAAGCTGCGGCACGTCACGGGATAGAGTCTACATGCATAAAAGTTCAATTTGGAGTGATGTTGTGCCATCCAAGATATATTCCCTCATTTGGTGTTTTGGTGATGATACAAGAGACAGCTGTCTAACGTGCAGTTCTAAAGTCTTCCATGTAAGCTCAGTTGGTTTGAGATCTGGTGACTGAAGCCGATGGTAAATGCTTAGGATTATTTTCAAACTTCAAGAACGATTTAGTGATCTCCTTCTGCCCTGCGAGGCTTTGTCCATCGTCCTCCCGGAAGCTACAACTCCCGTCACAGTGGAAACGCTACTTCGTAGGACGTTAAGGTGATGACACAGATTTGCAGCGACCCTTCCTTGTATTAGGGGATTTACTCTGGTTTTTCCTTTAATTTGACACCTGTCTGCATTTCGTTTATCAGGTAACTTGCACACTGATTCAAAATAAATGCAAGCATGCTTAAGTGCTTAAGTTCTATTGAATTGTTTGTTTGTTAGTTCATTCATTCATTCATTCATTCATCATTTCATTATACTATTCCTGGTGTGGGGAGGTGCAATGATGCATTGGGTTGTTGAAGCTTTTTTTGATGATGTTGCGATTAATTTGAGATAATAGATACCCTCAGGCGTGGGTCCTGTATGAGTGGGGTATTGGGACTATTTCAAGTATTGAAATTTTGCAAGGATGTGGTTGATTGGGGTGGTGGAGATCAATAAAAGACTTGCTTAAGTGGCTGAAGATTTTCGGCGATACCCCTGTCCTCTGCTGATTGGTGCATCATTTGTGCTGCAGGTGGCCATGAGAGCCTTGGGCTTCGAACCCAAGAAAGAGGAGATTAAGAAGATGATTGCAGACATCGACAAAGAGGGCTCTGGCACTATTGATTTCAATGACTTTCTGTCGATGATGACGGTGAAAATGGTGAGTTCACACATAGTCCACAAATTCCTCACAAAGGAATCAAAAAGATATTTGGTGCAGGTGCATGTATCTTTCGGTTAAGAAACTGCAGTACGCTCCTCTAAATGATGTCTGGTCAGTGCAGCAAGCGTCCGTATGTCCCACCCTCCTGAACTTTGTTAGTTTGTGATTAAAGGAGATGGAGGCCACTCAAAGCCTGTCGTTGAGCGACTCGTCGCGTGAGATTATACGTTTTTGGGGGTAGCGTGTGTTCCATTGCCTCAAAAACTAGTTTGGATAGACACAGTCAAGACTGTCACAAGGGAAAGATTTTGATCGCCGGTCGCGAAACCAATGAATCACATGATATTCGATACCACAGCTAAATAAATGCAAGGAGAACAGTGACGTGTAACCTGTACATTTTACATGTTGGATTGCTATCGGTGCTGGAGATTGATGAAAATGCTTGAATTTCAATAGAGCGTTTTCATTGTTTGAAAAGTGCTGGGAGTTTGAATTAAGTGCTTGAGACTACTTCATACTGTGACGTTAATTGCATTGAAGGGCATCTAAAGTCGATCCTCAGACGGGACGTTGTACGTCCAATGTTTACAAACAAATCACTTGCTTTTGTTGAAATCTTGCATTGTCACATGACAAATTTTGTTCATCAACCGATGTTTTGTGTACACGCGTAGATAGTCTTTCTATTTTGGTTCGTTTGCGCAGGTGCGGCTCGCTGATTGGCCAATAAACAAAAACAATGGGAATCAACTTTAGATGCCTTTTAATTTCATTTCAGTCAGGTAAACTCATTTACTGGGATTGAACAAAATTTTAATGACATGAAGATGTAATGACATTTTAGTTTGGCAGAGGGTTCTGCTCAGGAGGTGCTTCCTGATGTGGCATAGCAAGAAAATGCTAAACAACTAAACATGCTAAACTAGGCAGGGAGCTGAACTTATGTACCCCCCTCCCCCCACAGTAAGACAGACTAATTTCTCACCTTACACATGAGGCTGCAAATCGAAAAGCGAAGGTGAGCCAGCTTGATTGTGCTTAAACAGACCAACGTAATGGGTTCTGTATAGTTGCCGCTCTGCGATTGGTGTACTCTTGTTGACTCAGATGCAGCCGCATCAGGTGACGTAGAATGACTCAAGTTTCCTGCTGAACTACTTCCACTCATACTCATTCCACTCATAAATCGTTATCTCAACAGTTCGATAAATTTGCAGTTTACCACAGCTGTTGGGAATAGTTTAGAAATGCACCTTGAAATGTGTTTGAATCGACTGTGGAGAAGGGGTAGGAACCCTGTGTACGCTTCATGAGGAATGGCAACCTCAGGGAACATCCTTGAACTTGGCCTCTTGATCAACCATTATACAAGTTAGCGGATTTGTGCCGGCATTCAGTAGTGAAGGCCAAGAGGAATGTTTGCAAGTCAGCAAGTTTGACAATTTATTTACATTTAGCTTTTTTCTTACATTTTTTTTTCCTTTGTCTATCAGTTATGTTCAGGATTTTATGGTGCAGTTTCATATGAAAAGTTCTACTTAAATGTTTAGCGGAATATATTTGAACAGAATCCAGATTGATTCACAATGGCCATTTGGGGGGGGGGGTGTATTTTTTTATTTCAGAGTGAGAAGGACTCTAAGGAGGAAATTCTGAAGGCTTTTCGCTTGTTCGACGATGACGGCACAGGAAAAATTTCTTTTAAAAATCTCAAAAGGGTCGCCAAGGAGCTTGGAGAAAATCTGACTGATGAGGAACTGCAGGTAAGCTTTGTCCCCGCAGCAAAGGTGTATCACAAAGCCGTTGCTATGGCAGGTCATGACAAACAGACCTGGGTCAGATGATCAATACTATGTTTGAAAACCTGTTTACTTCATACCACATACTACGCCGGTGTGGATACTACTGTATACTGTATTCCACTCATCGCCGTAAAGGCCAACGCCCACTGGCCGCGAAGCGTCGCGTCAAACTCAGAACGCTGCCTTGACGCTTTTAAACGCCCACTGAAAGCGTCAGCTGCGTCAACATTGACAGCTGTCAACACGACCGAGAAGCCATGAGTGTCAATCTCAAAATATTAAACAAGAAAACATTTAATTTTGCGGAAAAAAGACCAACCTATCAAGCCTATTTTAAGTGATGCCAAAGTCCGACGGTCGGGTCACTATGCGCTATATACAGGCATATTTTTCCTCCTAAATTTAGCCGTCTTGTAAATTATGATTATGATTCACTTTACTTCACCCAGCAGCGAATTAGCTAGCTAGCTAACTTAGCGGTGTTGAGTTCTTACCAGTGAACCTTGAGTTAGGTAAGTTACTGTCTAACTGTAGATCGCTCGATAACTTTAATGCCTGCAAAATAACTGATTTCCTCTCAAAACTGCGACGGTTAAAAAGCAGGTATATTGGTTTCGACAACTGCATGTGAGGATGCCTCTAAATGTGCGCCACCAACCATGACAAGGCGAAATAGTTAAATTACCTATGTAATGTGAATATAGGCCACTAGATGGCAGTGTTTACCTTTTTTTTGTTAAGCTCAGACTGGAGTCATGTTTAGACATGTCCTGGACATGTCTGGGGCAAGTCTCAGAAAATTTAAAAAAAGAGGTCTAAATGTGGGTGGGGTCTGCAAAAGAGTATATAAGGAAAAGAATTGAGACAGTAAAGTAGTAGGAGAAATTGCAAGAAGATGACCAGACCTGCCATTCTGTTCAAGACCTGTGACGTTTCTTTTGTGGATTTCTTTGCCTGTGTTTGAACATTTTCATCATCCAGGACATCACCAAGCCACCCCCCCCACAAAAAGGGATTGTAAATATTTATGTTTTGTACATAATTAATCTTGGTCAGTAGTGTAGGTTAGTGTTAGTCTTTGTCTGTAAATTAAATGTGTTTAAGTTTTAAAACTGTGTCTGTCATCCCTTGCTGTTGCTGTTGCTGTTGTGTTGTTTTAAATGTAATAACAAATTGGGGCCATAACAAATTGGGGGCTCGTCCGGGATAGACCATTTTGTGAGTAATTTATTGAAAATCTAACATTTCAAATTGTAAAATTGATTTTTTTTAATTGAATACATATATATTGACAACAGCAATGGATGATTTCTTGGCATCACCAACCGTAGGGGTTTTGAAGTCTTTTAAAAAGACAGAACTGCTAGAAATTTGCAGACATTTAGAGCTAACAGAGGTGAAACCAGCCATGCGAAAAGCAAGACTGGCTAGAGAGATAGTTGAATATTACATTGATGAAAATGTGTTTGCACCAGGAGATCTGGAACAGTTTCCAGTGGAAAATCCAAATATAGAAATGGAACTTAAATTAAAAATGCTAGAGATTAAAAGGGAAGAAAAAGAGAAACAAAGAGAATTCGAGAGGGAAGAAAAAGAAAAACAAAGAGAATTTGAGTTAGAAAAATTTGCAAGACAGAGAGATTTTGAATTAGAGAAATTCGATAGAGAAGAAAGACTCCAAATGGAGCAACTAAAAATTAAAATTCAAACTGAAAATAAATTTCGGGCTAGCCAGGAGGTAAAACTGGTGCCTCCATTTTCGGAAAAGGATGTTGACAACTATTTCCAGTGTTTTGAAAAGGTAGCAAAGAGTTGCCAGTGGCCAAAGGAACACTGGCCTCTGATGTTGCAAACTGTCCTCAAGGGTAAAGCTCAACAAGCGTATTCGGCTTTGTCTGCAGATGATTCCTCTGATTATGAGGTTGTCAAAAAGGTTATTTTGAGAGCTTATGAGTTGGTTCCAGAGGCTTACCGACAGAAATTCAGAGGTCTGAAGAAATCTGAAAATCAGACTTATGTGGAATTTGCTAATGAGAAGAAGGTTTGCTTTGAGCGCTGGTGTACTTCTATGGAGGTCAAGGATGATTTCAACTCACTAAAAGAGATGGTGTTAGTTGAAGAATTCAAGAACTGTGTTAAAGATGATATTAAGACCTACCTTAATGAGAAGCAAGCACTGAATTTGCAATCAGCTGCCAAATTTGCAGATGAATATGTTCTCACACATAAGTCCAAATTTCAGTCTAGCAGTAATAATAGATGGTCCCAATTTCAGAAAAAGGGTTATGGTGATACCCAAGATTCCTCACCCAAAGACAAAGACAAATCTGGTGATGGTGCTCAGAAATCCAGTAACAGGTCTGATCAAAGTGTGAAAGCTGACAGTGACAGAAGTGGTCTAGTTTGCAGATATTGCAAGAAATCTGGTCATGTTACAACTAACTGTTAGTTCCTTAAAGCTAAAAAAGAAAAAGGAAAGGATACCAAACCAAATGCCTTTGTGAAAACAAGGTTAGAAACCCCTGTAGTAGATAACCAATCTGCTAAATTGCCTGCTTCTTGTGGGGCTAAAAAGCCTGATACAGCTGACTTTGTGAGGGAGGAATTTCTTCCATTTGTGTCAGAGGGATTTGTGGCTCTGAATGAGCATACTACTCCTGTCCCCATATATATCCTAAGGGATACCGGAGCTTCTCAGTCACTGTTGTTGATGGACTCCTTGGAGTTACGTGATGAGACCGCTTCAGGGGATTTCATACTTGTACAAGGTATTGAAGGGAGGACTGTATCTGTACCCCTGCGCTCTATATTCTTGAAGTCAGATTTAGTTACAGGACAGGTAAAGGTGGGACTTATGTCAAGTCTACCTATAAAGGGTGTTTCTCTGTTGCTAGGCAATGACCTGGCTGGGGGCAAAGTAGTCCCCCCTGTACATCTTACTTCACAGCCGAGCACTGAAGATGGGGATGAGGACCCATCTCTGTATCCTTCTTGCGCAGTGACCCGTGCTATAGTCAAGAAGGCTAAAGAAGAAGATGATGTGGTGCCGTCCAGTACATTGAATAGTCAGGACTCAGGTGGTTCGCCTCATGACTCTGATTGGCCTACTATGGTTTCTCCGTTTGAGGACTTATCAGATACTTTTATCAGTTCTCTATTCAGCCAGCCGGATGGGTCTGGTGATTCTGATGTGTCTGGAGACTTGTCTCTGTCCAGAAAGCGGTTGATTGAAGAGCAAACTAATGATCCTGAAATTTGTGTACTAAAGAGGAGAGCCCTTCCTGATAAAGAAATAGACGCAGTTCCAGTTGGGTATTATCTCAAGGATGGTGTGTTGATGCGGAAGTGGCGCCCTCCTGATATCCCTGCCAATGCAGATTGGGCAGTGGTCAGGCAAATTGTTGTTCCGAAGGTCTATAGGAATGAGATCTTAACAATGGCTCATAGTTTACCTTTAGGAGGTCATCTTGGTGTTAACAAGACTGTTGATAAGATCATGAAACACTTCTTTTGGCCTGGACTTCGGAAAGACGTTTCCAACTTTTGCAAAACCTGTCACACTTGTCAGGTAGTTGGAAAACACCAGTTAGACCCACCTGTAGCTCCATTGCAGCCTATCCCAGCATTTGGGGAGCCATTCTCTAGGGTGATTGTTGATTGCGTTGGTCCATTACCCAAGACTAGATTTGGAAATCAGTACTTGTTGACAATCATGTGTGCATCTACCAGATTCCCCGAAGCCATACCTCTACGTAACATCAAGGCAACTGCAATCTCGAAGGCTTTGATAAAGTTCTTCACGTTGTTTGGCCTTCCCAGGGAAATTCAGTCAGACCAGGGAAGCAATTTCACTTCAGGATTGTTTCAGCAGGTTGTGTATGAACTAGGTGCAAAGCAGATTCTTTCTAGTGCCTATCATCCAGAAAGTCAGGGTGCCTTAGAGCGGTTTCATTCCACTCTCAAGACAATGATGAGGACTTATTGTTATGACCATGAGAAAGACTGGGATGAAGGGGTTCATTTGCTGTTGTTTGCAGCTAGAGAAGCAGTGCAGGAGTCTACTGGATTCAGTCCATTTGAGCTGGTGTTTGGTCATGAAGTGAGAGGACCTTTGCTATTATTGAGTGAACAATGGCAAGAGAAAGAGCCGCATATCAGTCTGTTAGACTATGTTGGCAAGTTCAAGGAAAGATTGCGTGCAGCTTGTGACCTTGCCAAAGAGAACTTGAAATCAAGTCAGGGAAAAATGAAAACTTGGTATGATCATAAGGCTAGAAGCCGTGAGTTTAAACCAGGAGAAAAGGTCCTTGTGTTGTTTCCCTTGCAGTCCAATCCATTGCAGGCTAGATTTTATGGTCCTTATGAAATTCTGACAAAACTCAATGATCTCAATTACATTGTGAAGACTCCAGATAGGAGAAAACCAAAACAATTGTGTCATATTAACATGCTAAAGCCTTATCATGACAGAAATGCTAGGGTTGCAGCTGTCACTTCAGATTCTCCAATGGTCGAAACGTGTGAAGATGAGGGGGAGTTTCAAGATGATGAACCAAGAATTAAAGCTGAAGTTCTTTCATGTAAATTGTCAAACACTGAAGTGTTGCAAAATCTTGATGTAAAACTCCAGCACTTAGAACCCTCACAGAGAGATCAGTTTGAAAGGTTGATCAAGAAATATGAGGATTTGTTTCCTGATGTTCCAAAGAGAGTTACTATAGCCTCTCATGATGTAGATGTTGGTGATGCCAAACCAATTAAACAGCATCCGTACCGGATGAATCCTGAAAAGAGAAAGATTGCTGAGAAAGAGGTTGAGTACATGTTAAAACATGATATTATCAGACCCTCCAACTCCGATTGGAGTTCACCCTGTGTGCTAGTTCCAAAACCTGATGGAAGTACTAGATTCTGTACAGATTATCGCAAAGTCAATGCTGTAACTAGAACTGATGTGTTTCCAATACCTAGGATTGATGATTGTATTGATAGTGTAGGGCAAGCAAAGTTTCTGACCAAGATTGATTTATTGAAGGGTTATTGGTGTGTGCCTTTAACTGAGAGGGCCAAGAGCATCTCTGCTTTTGCCACACCATCTGGATTGTACCAGTATGAAGTCCTACCCTTTGGCATGAAAAATGCGCCAGCCACGTTCCAAAGGATGATACAGTCTACAATCGCCGGATTGCCACACACGGGTGCGTACATCGATGACCTGATCACACGGAGTGACTCCTGGGAAGAACATCTAAAAGATGTAGAGACGTTGTTCCAGCGCCTGACCCAGGCTAACCTGACTGTTAACCTGAGCAAGAGTGACTTTGGTTGTGCTACTGTCACCTATCTTGGCTACGTCATAGGCTAGGGTAAGGTGGCACCTATAAATGCTAAAGTCCAAGCCATCATGGACTTTCCAGTTCCTGACAACAAAAAAGCTTTGCGCCGCTTCCTTGGAATGATCGGGTACTACCGCAAGTTCTGCAAGAACTTTGCTGAGATTGCTCTCAGTCTAACTAACCAACTGAAGAAAGGCGTAAAGTTCACCTGGGATGATGCATGCCAGAGAGCCTTCGATCGCCTGAAGTCTCTGCTGTGTCACTTCCCCGTGCTCAAATCTCCTGACTTCAACAAACCGTTCTCCATCGCGGTCGATGCTAGCGACCAAGCTTGTGGATCTGTGCTCCTACAGAGAAGTGACTCTGATGACATTGAGCATCCCGTGGCATACTTCTCCAGGAAGTTCAATCGCCACCAAAGGAACTATTCCACAATAGAGAAGGAACTGTTGGCTCTGGTCCTTTCTTTACAACACTTTGAGGTTTATGTTTGTACAGGACAAAAGCCAATGATTGTGTACACTGACCACAATCCGTTAATGTTTTTGAGTAAGATGAAAAACAAGAATCGGAGATTGTTGAATTGGAGTTTGATTTTACAGGAGTTTGACTTGGAAATTAAGCATGTGAAGGGTACAGACAATGTAATTGCTGATTGCTTATCCCATGTTTGAATGTGTATATATATATCATGTGTTTGAATATTGTATGATATGTATATATAGACAAGTGTTCACTTAACCATTTTGTATTGAAAAGAAAAATTTTGCCTTTATGAGTCAAAATTTTTCCCTTTTGGAATGGAGGTGTAATGTGAATATAGGCCACTAGATGGCAGTGCTTACCTTTTTTTTGTTAAGCTCAGACTGGAGTCATGTTTAGACATGTCCTGGACATGTCTGGGGCAAGTCTCAGAAAATTAAAAAAAAGAGGTCTAAATGTGGGTGGGGTCTGCAAAAGAGTATATAAGGAAAAGAATTGAGACAGTAAAGTAGTAGGAGAAATTGCAAGAAGATGACCAGACCTACCATTCTGTTCAAGACCTGTGACGTTTCTTTTGTGGATTTCTTTGCCTGTGTTTGAACATTTTCATCATCCAGGACATCACCAAGCCACCCCCCCCCACAAAAAGGGATTGTAAATATTTATGTTTTGTACATAATTAATCTTGGTCAGTAGTGTAGGTTAGTGTTAGTCTTTGTCTGTAAATTAAATGTGTTTAAGTTTTAAAACTGTGTCTGTCATCCCTTGCTGTTGCTGTTGCTGTTGTGTTGTTTTAAATGTAATAACAAATTGGGGCCATAACACCTAAAAGACAAACGTGTTTATATTGAGTAGACACCTCAGAAATTGAGCAGTGGCGAAATGTAAAAATTGAGCAGCAGCGAAAAGTAAAAATCTGACGCGCGTCACACGCTGCCAGTGGGTGTTGCTCCATTTAAATTAAAGTAGGCCTAACCAATTTTTTGACGCGCGTCACACGCTGCCAGTGGGCGTTGCTCCATTGAAATTAAAGTAGGCCTAACCAATTTTTGTGACGCGCGTCTCACGCCTCCAGTGGGCGTTGGGCCTAAGTGTTGTTGCCAGTATGTGACAATGCCCATTCCACGTGCTGCAGTCACGTGACCACTGAGTTAAGACCACCTGGCTCTTGTCTGGACATTAATATTGACTGAATTTTGATGGAGAATACAGCTCACTGTGGAGACAGCTCTAGTGAAACGGTGTGAAATTTGGCCATTGCAATATGCCTTTGAAGTATGTTCGACCAATGGCTACAAACAGTGACTGTGATTCTAGACATGCTCAGTAACTTTGCAAATATGTCTCGCCGCTCCTGTGCGTCATGCATGGAGTTCAGCTTTTTGCTGCCTTGTTCATTCATCTCAAATGTCCAATGCAATTTGTTACTAAAGCCAAGGGCAAATCCAGTATGAAATAGTCATCATTTTCAAATTCACAAAAAAAAATCCAAGTCATGATATCTGGACTCCACATGGTTAATTCTGTTTATGTAACTTTGGTTTTGAACGAAAGTTGTCTTTCACGTTGAGGCTCTTGAATTACTGCAATGCTTACAAAAAGCTGATCCACGATTCAAATTCTTTGTTGCAGGAAATGATAGACGAGGCAGATCGGGATGGAGATGGAGAAATAAACGAACAAGAGTTCCTGAGAATAATGAAGAAGACGAGTCTGTATTAGAGGACTCCTGTCGTAGTGAGCAGCCCTTTCACAAACATTTTCATTGGACGCGCTCAGTTCTTACTGATGGAACTGGAGATTGTGTTTTAAGGTTTACCACTTCAGTACTTTTTTTTTTTTTATAAAGATGTTTTTGTTACATGATCATGTTTTATAACAAATAGAAGACAATGACAATTTCTTTTTTACAAACTCCGTGACTGTGAAGAGTAAATGTTTATCCAGGAAGGAAAAGCAAGGAAGTCTTTTCCTGCTCAATGCTCGGATGATCAGAGCAGGATCTCTGCAATGTTGTAGTTCGTCTCTGAATTAGTTCACCACTAGGGAGCAGTGACGCTGCAGTAACATACTCAGGTTCGCATTTTTAAATCCTGAATGCCTTTTAACACTGTTGCGAAAGTATCCACTACTGAACTATGTATGAATGTGTCAGGTTCATAATTATTGGCATCTTTATGTTTCGTAAAATATACTCAGGTCATGAGCCCTACTGTATGCTGAGAAGAGGGTACATTCTTTTTTCTTTAATTGAGAGCATTGGAAATGATCTGGACCTCATTATTTGAGAAGTCAACAAATTATTTTCTTTTTGATCACTTGCAGGATAGGGTGATAAAATGTTCCATGGTTATTCAGTGTTTGTATTCCTTGATTACTGAGAGTGAGCACCCATTCAGATCCTGACCGTCAAAGTTGACCCACATTGGACCCCCACACTTACTAGTGACAGACATCCTCTTCAGCATCTGAGAAAGTTTCGTGTTATTGGATAAGTCTCAAAAATTCCATCCTCAATTTTTGTTGGTTTGGTCTGGTATAATTAAAATTGCCGATTAGGCATTGTTCTGTGCTTTAAAATCTGATTCTGAACATCTGGTTTTCTCTCCTTTCGCAAGCACTCAGCCGAACAACAGAAAATTGATATTAGTGTAAGTAGGTCCGTATACAGTAAAAGATTAATCATTAATACTGCCAGTGATTTTTTTTCCTTTCTTAAAAATAACGTCAGTTTTCCCTTGTCTGAAAATCAAAATGGAAATGAAATGACATTGTAAATATGCAGAAATGTGTTTAAGTTCTGGGCTTTATATCTATAAGGGGGTGATGCTTTGCTCCTCTTATCCAGAGTAATTAAGCTGTATTCTGGATGGCTGCTTCACTGATGTCTGCAAGGTCATCACTATGCAACAGAGTGCTTACGGAAATAAATGCTCTGAAAAGGTCTCATTGGTTGCAAGAATTTAATTTCTGCCTGATTCCGCTTTAGATCAACTGACAAGACTATACTGAGCCAGCAGTCTAGCACATTTGACTGCCTTTGACCTCTGCAAAGGACAGGATATTGTCCTCAACTATGATTGGAGATTTCTAGTGACAGGAAAGGAATGGGAGCCGTTTTCGAATGGTAACCCTTGGTGGCAATAGGCCAATAGAAATAACTGCAAGACGGAAAAATGTAAATGTCTTTGACCCAAATGATTCTAGTTCCGCGTGAGCTTATAGTGACCCATCCAATAAGCAAAAGAAATCTTCAAAAACACAGGTGCTACAACAGCTGCTATTTGACAGTTTTTTACAAGGATTGATCAACATTGAAACTTGCCGAGCGAGGAATACTGCAAAGTTGAATAATTACTGGAAATTGTTTCAAAAATTCATATATTGCGCGTCTTTACTGTTTCAAAACTGATAATTTCCTCAAGTTGCTTGGACCCCATAAATTACCGCTTGTGGTTATGTTTAGGGGTCCAAGCAGGAAGTGCTGGGTCTCTGCTCTGTTCATTCTGATTCTAAATATTATTACTTTGAGTCCAAGGACAAAGTGCTGGAACCCTCTTTCTTTTGTACAGATTATTATCCCCCACCAACACGAAGTGGGAGGGGGATATAGGTTTGACCTCCGTCCGTCCGTCCGTCCGTCCGAGGCAAAGGGGACAGCTTTACTCAGAAACTACTACAGATACCGTAACCAAATTTGGTATGTAGCTTCAGACCATAAAGGCCTTGATGGAGTTCGAAAACAAGAAGCACACGATTGGCGGGGGATGTTGTTGACCATGTCGACTTGTTGTTGTTATTATTATTATTAGGGGCCCAAGCATAAAGTGTTAGAACCCTATTATGTTTGTTCAGATTGGTTTTTTTTTTCTTATTTTACCAATAAAGTATCTGGATCTCCAAAACCATACGGGATAGATACACAAAACTTTCCTGATAGGCTCCAAATTATACCCACTACTCAGGGAACCATAAAACCAATTGTGTCAAGTGGTGGGACTATATTCACATTTACTTCTTTGGGGCAGCAAAATTTTTTTTTATTTTAATTTTCTATTCTGTTTTGCTAAACTTGTCTGTAATATTCCACTCAAATTATTTTGATTTTATTTTAACCACTATAACTTTTAAACTTTTGTCTTAAGTTGACAAAATTTTACACTCTTATGTAGTATGAGATTCGATGTATATTAATTTTAGTATCTCTCTAAAAATCGGTGGTGCTATAAGCACAAAAAAGTGTCATGTTTATAACATTTCCTCTGTTAGACTAATCTGGTTGACTGTATACTGTATCTGTGGAAAAGCTCCTAATAATCCTTGCAATGACCTGAAGATTTTGTGATAAATTAATGAGTGTGTCCAAATATTACCATGCAAGGTGGATATATTCAGGGGTGGAAACATGTCTTCAGTTTTTTAACTGACAAATAGGGAGTGAAGGTGTTGATGAACAAAGGCCTGGGCCTGGTGCAAATTGCGCAGTAAATTAATGCTTTTATTTGTGAAAATACAAAAAAGGGAGAATACATTACAACCTTCATAACCAGACCACATTAGACCAGTTCAAGATCCAAAGCTTTAAACTTCTGATGGTCGATGTTGACTTGCACCCCAGAATTGTCACTTTCGCCCATAATATTGGTTATATTTGCTCATTCGCGTCATGCTGATCTCTTGGCGATGATTCGCTGTGTTGTGCCCGATTGACAGTGGCCCAGGTGCTGCAGAACTCCAGCCAGGCATTATTACCCAATAATGCCCTCAAATTATTAATAATGTTGAAGTATTTCAGTGAAAGTTATTGACAAGACTCAGGATCTGGCTTTCGAGCTGTATTGCGGTTTCCGCCCAGCCCTCAAACCATGCATGGAAACGTGATGATCATAAACCAATGAGATGGTATTTCCTCCACAGTCGTGCGCTTGACTGATCCACCACAGTAACCCCACTGTAATCGCATTCCTTCGCAGGAGCGTTTTTTTTAAACAACTTGTCCCGGACCTGCAAGCTTTCTATTTTGCTCATCATCTTTAACCACACCTGCATCTGCCCAGCCCCACAACGCTGGGGATTTCAGATGACGATCTTTTTTTTTTTTTTTTCCAAAGGCATCTTTTACTCCGCTTAAAAAATATGATCGAGGTTTTCCTTTTTTGTTGTTATGTCCATTTTATATACTGGGGACCATTACTGAAAGTATGCATGTACCCACAGAACGCGACATTAAAAATAACTCATTTCATTTGAAGGGTCCGTAATAATTTCCAGCAACAAGCTACCTTTTCAAAGCACTGCTACCTCACTATCACTGGTTTTGGTGAATGTGGATACAGTGTGGGGGAAAATGGGGGTCTGCAGAAATAATTGGAGATCAAACAAACAGCTGTGCCCATCCCAGCCCCTCTCTGATATGCCTGGGAACACCGACAATTATCACTGGGATAAGGAATTCTAACTAAACAGATAAATTCAATAAAACTAATGGAGCTTAGCGAATGTTCAGCTCGGCAGACTATCCTTTTCATCATGGGCTCATATTATACTTATTTGTGTCCTTCACTCATAATTTCCAGCAGCATTATTGTCAGGAGCCGTCAGTCGAGTCTGATCACCTGTTCATATTGTTCGCGTCTGTCAGATAGCTTCAACACACCTCTTTTGCAGTCTTATCATTTTGCCGCCGTCTTTTTAAATAAGTCTCTATTTAACGCTTCGCGCTGAAGTCACAAGTCAGGTGGGCCCCGCCTCCTTCTCATCACCGCCTCGTTTTCGCAGATTCATCAGTTTCACCGCTTTATTGACCTAAATGGCTTCATCAGTCTCACCTGAAGTAAACAGCCACCAGCACCTGGATCAGCGCTCCTTGGGGGGGGATTTTTGTGCAGCTGCTCAGGGCCGATGCTCAGCGAATAAAAATCTCCCTGCAGAGTCGACGAGCCTGAGACTTTCCCATCAAGATTTTAGATCTTTATCACTTGTTTATGATCTTTGACTCACTTCTGTGACTTTACCTCAGCTGAAATGATAAAGAATGAAGATGAATAGTGGATGCACCTGTGTTAGTCCGCCATCGCATGAGATCAACTCGCAAAAGCTGTGTACTCATGTAGTTGAATAGTTCATCAGTTTGAGAGCAAAAAGGATTAATGAGTAAAATAGTTATAGGTTCACCATTCAAGTATTTCAGTTTTTTTTTCACCTGATTTTTCTAAGCACTGACAAATAGGTGCACAGATGTGCAAAGCATCAGCACTACTCACTGAGAGCTGTGCCTCGATTCACTGGTGTGCGGCTCTATCACAATCATGTTTTGCAAGGTCGGTACAGAGCAGATGTGTGGCAGAGTTAATGCGGTACACAACTGTCCCACATTAAAAAGCGCACATGCACACATATACTCAAAGAACCATGCTGAAAGTATATGGGCCAGATCAGCGCAAAAACTCTCAAGGTTCTTCATGTGGTGAAGAGGTCTAGTCAATGGATATAGCACAGGGGAAGTTCCCTCTAAGTTTACAGCAGTGAATTCCCACCGTGGTCAAAGGTACAGCTTGTCAGGCAAAACATTTGGCACCTGCTGTGAACCTCAGCAGTTTCCGTGAGAGTTGGATCATACAGGTGAAAAACTATGCTTCATAATAAAGAAATGGCATTCCCTTCAAGTACAAAAAAATGCTGTAAACATGAGTGATTGGGTAAATCGTCACACAATGGGGGATACCATTTGTTGCCCTGGACGTGACACCATATTGTTTATTCCCTGCATTATCAACGCATTATCAATTAACAATCGCCTCTAAAAAAAAAAAAAAAGAAACATCAAGACAAGTTAGCTAATACAGAGAATAAAGTAGACCGTTATGTCTACACAGGCAAGGCTTACAAGAGACTTTGCACTGGTGAGTTTATATAGGCTTAATTAGATAATTGAACTAATTAAACAGCAGCTGATGGTGGTTGAGTTCTGGGGCTGAATCGGAGCTTGGAGTTAGTACCCCGGTGATGCAGACCGTTGTGGGAGAGGCTTGACACTGACATCAGAACGCACAGTTGATTAAGCCACTTTCACACTGGACACGAAACGAAACGTGTGTTTTGACGTCTATGCGTTGACTTTGAAAGTAATCTGTCGTGTGAAAAATTTGCTTGGCGTCCTGAATGAAAGCAGCTTAAGGAAGATGACAAACAGGTGAGTGTATGGACAGAGGCAGTACATGCCATCAGCAGGTTAGGCAGACACCTCACGGTCACTCTCAAAAATTTGCTTGATTAGCTATCAAACAATTTATTGAATCGTTTATGAAGGCAAGTCCACAGTACGACACAGCACTTTATACTTCCACAGCATTTTAGCAGATTGAATCTGATCTTGAATTGTTCACAAGACAGCAGAAAGTGTGCATCAGTCAGGTAAAGGTTTTCATTTGGCCGTAAAAAAAGCCATTATTTGCCCACATATTGCTCAGCTCTGGTCACAGAGCTCTTAAGAAGAATGCTGTGGCTTTTTAGGTCAGGAAGAATCTAATGTTATCGCTGTTGATCCAGTTCCTGTTTCCGAGGCTCCAGCATGCTGTGTTTGTCTGCCAGTGTGTTTCATATTTGGCAAACCTGAACGGGATAGCCCAGGCTAAAACAAAAACAGATGTTCCGACCCAGAATGGACATTTCAAAGGAGAAAGAAATGGTTTACTTTTTTCCTATTCGGGAGGCAAGTGCATCGCATTATATTTTAACCGAAAACGTAATCCTCCGCTTCAAGTACTTTTGTACATGTATGCATTTTTTATGACAAACTTAAAAAAAATTAATTTGCATTTCCCCTATTTGCTATTCAAATTTTCAAAAAGTGCCCAGCCATATCACGAACAAAAATTAAACAGAAACACAAATCTTCTTATGAAAAAAGCATTCTCAGACATGCTCCTTCTTTTTGAAGAGGCCTTTGCATTATATCATGTGTTGACAATAATGCAGTTTCCTGCTATTCTTTTTCATCCTGGTGTGAAAAGGCAATGAATCGCTTTGCAGGTTAGATTACATGGTACTACATTCGTTAACTAACAATATTAAATGAAGTATTCCCTGACAGAGGCTGCAGCTATATGCCACGTTAGCTACAAATCAGATTTGAATGGAGAGATCATATTTATGCTACCCCTAGCCACCATCCCAGACATCAGAAATCTGCCTTTTTGAATAGTTTAGGGACATCACCTCCATGTGAGAATCATGATTCCTAGTACAATTATAATTAGGTACTGCATCAGTTGAGCTGACCTTATGGACGTCTGCACCAAAGATAACTGCTCCTCGACCCAAACCGTTTGTAATGAGCAATAACACATTATTCCATTTCCCTCCGTAGGCACAATTGTTGTCCATTTTTGAAACCTGCCTGTTAGGCACCTATCGTGGAATCACAGAATAGACTGCACTACAGTTTACACGCACAATTCATATCCGCTCGGCATTATGTTTCGGAAAAGTACCAAATGTCAACTTGCACAACCTCATTTAGATGACACTCCCACTGTTGCAATGTAATTTACATGTAAACCCTGCTCCGAAGTAAAATTACACCCTCGCAAACCCTCTCATCCTGGCACAAAATAAGGCAAGAGGTCATTTATTTCTGACAGAATGCTCCTCAGACAGAGGCACTGCTCTGCTTTGTGGACTGAGACACAAAGCTGCAGATAGCAAGGGAGCGGAGACATGCTCATTAGGTGCGGAGGCGACCAACTTTTTATTTAACTTATTTTATTTATTTAAGAGATTTAACTTCTGCATTTTCAAAGCAGTGTAGTTTGGAAAGTTTGATAGAGGAAATTCTAGGGGGAAGACTCCAAAAGTGTGGGCGTGAGGAAGAATTTACTCAGCATCACCATCTCACAACCTGAGGTAACAAGGGTGTTGAGATGGCAACATCCTAATGACTTACTCGAGTTTTACATGTTAAAGGGTTCATTGGTACTTGGTACTTTTTTGCTTTTGACAGCACCGCCCTTCCTAGTCTTGGCAGTGTTGACAGAAAGTGAAGGTACTTCTGAGGAGCATTTATTGTCACTCCACACATGAACGTTGGCTAAAGAATACAACTAGATTGTAAAAAAGATTTTTACAACAAGTTTATGGAAACGAACCATGCCAGTCACATGTCTAACACAATGAATACCAGTAAAAATAGTACTTAACTGTTCAAGAAGTGCCATTAATTCACAGCGATGTTGTCCTCTCATAAGAACGATGCAAGATTTTGAAAATAATTGTGCCATGTGAAATCGTAGTGTGCATGATACATTGCTGGGGTGAGGCATCCAATGAAAAACAACAAATTTCAAGCAAGACAGCCAGAACTTTTTACTCAATATTTCCTTCAGTCTTCCAGACCTACTGCTGCCAGCAATAGCAATGACTGAGCAAGGAAGAGGTGATTGACAAGCATGGAACCTCTTCCACAAGAATGGAGTGCACACTATTTAATATTCTACTTGTATAAAGACCATTCACATCATTTCACAGACAAGGGTCCCGTTTGACTCTTCAAATCACCTTTTTGGTCACCCCCTAAGAGGCAGATTGGAATAAAAAGGTGCAAATCACTCCTTTTAGGTGGTACAGGTTTGAACCAGGATTTGTCCAGATTTCTGGCTGTATATACAATCAACTTGTCTAACAATCCAAAAATTAAATTTCCCAAGAAAGTTACCTAGAAGCTGATTGGTTGGTATGCAAATGAGAAACATCGTTTTAGTTTGCGCCCCTAATAAGTGATGTCCTAGCTGAGGATCCGCCTTGATGAGACGCTGACAGATTGCATTTTAATTTTCATTGTGTCCTAAAAAGAGCGCAGAGACATGTATTTATAAATGCAATGGACTGGGAGGCCTTGTTTCCCTTACTGCATTAGAATATTGTCCCATGTATATTGCAGGATAAGTCTTTGAAAATGAAATGTCAAATGCCGTTATCATTATTATTTCCAAGTGATTAGAAAACAGCATTTTCATTTTCATGTTGACCCTAAAAGAGCGTGGTGACGCATAAAACTGCAGTAGGCTGGGAGTGCGGTTTGGCTTATTG
The DNA here is from genome assembly GCA_029721435.1 of Gymnothorax reevesii. Lineage (NCBI taxonomy): Eukaryota > Metazoa > Chordata > Actinopteri > Anguilliformes > Muraenidae > Gymnothorax > Gymnothorax reevesii. Next base: position 110,083,652 of record CM056579.1, read on the forward strand.
CATTTGAGTATTGTCCACAATAGAGCAGGTTAAGTCTTTGCAAATTAAATGTTAAATGCTGCTTTCAATAGCAATTTCAAATAGTCAGAAAATAGCATTTACGTTTTCATGTTGACCCTAAAAGAGCATGACATGTAAATGTAAATGTAATAAGCTGGGGGTGCTGTTTTACTTATTGCATTAGAATTTTATCCACTGTATTGCGGGGCACAACTTTGAAAATTAACCGTCAAATAGCTTTTTCATTATCATTTGAATATAGTCATAGATTTCCCATATGAGTATGTGAAAATGAAAGTGAAAATTGGATTAATGAATTTTAATTTAATATTGTCTCTAACATCTCAATCATAAGTGGAAAATTATAATGCAATAATGAAATTACATTTCATTTTAATATTGTCCCCTATGGGCTTCCATACAGCGGTCTATTCAAGTCAATGGGATGAATAATTAGCTAGCAAGCATGCTAAAGCTTCTCGCCATTAACTGATGAAGTCAAGTTTCAACGATAAAGGTAACTCACATAACATTACTTTAATGGTTAAAAAGTACTAGCATGCTAGTTACTGATTAGTCATCTCATTGACTTGAATAAACCGCAAACTAGAAACTAATGCTAGCGATGGTCAACGGTAAGCAGCAGGATTGATAACGTTACCGTGTTTGCCAATTCACGGGATCTCACCAATCGCAACGTGAGAAAGTGGTATTACAAGCGAGTTATACCAAATCTCTATCTCAAGGGTTGTGTCACATCGATTTTTCATCATTTTTGGGACAAAGCACAGTTCATGACAAAGCCTTTTGATCGTGAAATGCATGTGGAATGCATGCTGAAACCTTCATGCAAATGTACAAAGTTCAGCACTCGCAAATTTTCGGAAAATGTCATTTTGAACTTAGAGGTGATTAATTTTTGCCCAGGGTGAGTAATTTAACACAAAAAAAAACTGGAAATTTATTCTGATTTGATTTTAAATTTACAAAGCTAACATCTACATTGTTCCAAGCCAAAGAACTTTAATCTATTACTGTGGTTTTGAAGCTCTCCATGTTGAAGCTGTTGGGTTTTCCCCTAATAAAAGTGGACCAATATTTTTAACCACAAACCATTTTCTACAAGTGAAGATTGTGGTAATGCTTGCAGATGGACCATTGTCCAGTCAAACTGAATTTACGTCCATACACCCTGTATTGGTATTTGTATAAATGATCATTTGATGGAATATTTTTCTGAGATATTTGTAGAAGGTTCCCTCCCAGATAGCAGCACCTCCGCTCCGGATCTGCCCCGGCTCTGTGCCGACTCCAGCTGATCCGGCTCAGAGCCAGGGCAGATCCGGAGCGGAGGTGCTTGCCATCTGGGTTCTTTTTTCCAAGTTATGCTTAATTCTTGGATGTCAAATAGGGAAGTTTGTTAACTTTTAAGCCAAAAAAAACCCCATACAATTCCAGGACTTCTAGGCCATTTGATTCCTGTTATTCCCCCTAAAAACAGGCTGATCTGAGAGAACGTCCTTCAAGTGAAATTGAAATTAGCTCCGCACTGATCTAATAGGCTCCAGCGTCCTCACAACCCTGGTGAGGATGAAGGTGTTTTGATATTGAATGGATAGATGTCATGCATCTGATAAGGAATCGAGCGACACTGCAACTGCTGTTATCTCAACCACACTTTCCGGCGCAATCTCTGTTCAGTGATAAAAAACCAAACTGGTAATCAGCCAATCCTATGGCGAAATGAAATGTTGCAACTGCAACTTCCACAAGAATTGAGTGTACACTATTTAATATTCTACTTGTATAAAGACCATTTACATCATTTCGTAGACAAGGGTCCCGTTGGAGTCTTCAAATGACCTTTTTGGTCACTGACTAAGATGCAGCTTGGAATAAAAAGGTGCAAAACACTCCTTTTAGGTGGTATAGACATCAGGTTTGAACCAGGATTTGTCCAGATTTCTGGCTGTATATACAATAAACTTGTCCAACAATCCAAACATTAACTTTCCTAAGAAAGTTACCAAGAAGCTGATTGGCTGATATGCAAATGAGGAACATCGTTTTAGTTTGCGCCCCTAATAAGTGACGTCCTAGCTGAAGACCCGCCTTGATGAGACGCTGACAGATTACATTTTAATTTTCATTGTGTCCTAAAAAGAGCGCAGAGACATGTATTTATAAACGCAATTGACTGGGAGGCGCTGTTTCCCTTACTTCATTTGAATATTCTGCCATGTATATTGCAGGATAAGTCTTTGAAAATGAAATGTCAAATGCCGTTATCACTATTATGTCCAAGTGATTAGAAAACTGCATTTTCATTTTCATGTTGGATAAAAGGATAAACCCAGATATGCCTTGGGGGCGTGGCTATCCTCTGGTCCTCGGTCAGATCCACCCATAGATCCACCCCTCGCTCCTCCCTGGATGTTCAATTCACGCTCTCGTCAAATAGGAATCACAACCGGTTTTAAACTAAAAAAAATGGCGCAGTTCAAATTGCCAAAATCGAGGAAATGGTATGCTGAGACCAATGGGTGACGTCACGGTTGCTTCGTTAGTTTGTTGTTTGCACTCTATTCTGATCTCGGCCAGGTTTTGGTTTTTGCTGCATTCGACCGCCAGGTGGAAACACGCCTGACGTCATTCGCATCACGTTTGCCAAGCCAGCTCCTCTGAAGAGAAATCTCCCTGATGCCATGGGAACGCAATCGCCCAGTCATCTCTATCACACGGCAAGGTGGATCCGTTGTATACAGAAAACTACATGAGGTGAATGTCCACCTGGCATATTACTCATATTCAGGCCCGGCCCTAGAACAGGGAATTGGGGGGCACAGACACGTTCCTTTATGACAGTTAGGATATTCCTGGCTAGTTCTCAATTATTTTACTTTATTGACCCGTTTTCCAATTAGCGTAGTTGGCAACTGAAGACAAGGTTTCTTTCCATATACGATCTAACTGCGATGAAATCATGGGCTAAATTCAGTAGAACTGAGCATTGAGGTGGACAAAACATCCATTGTAAACAATTATTAGTCCTGACCTGTTCTCAGTCAGTTTCATGATTAACTGAAGGTTCACTCCGAGAGCGCTCCACACTTAACAGGTGTTGCTTGTTCTCCCTGATTAGGTAAGACGACAATCATTCATCTGGACGCAAATTTGCTGAATTTAAATCAACGTTATTCAAAATTGCATGCTGCACAAATAGCTTGAGCCGCATGCTTTTTATAGCCTATTTCACTGTCGAGTGCCACTTTTTTTCACTCAATACCGAGAGTAATTTTGAATAATGTTGATTTAAATTTAGGAAATATGCGTCCAGATGAATGACTGTCATCTTACCTAATCGGGGAGAACAAGCAATACCTGTTAAGTGTGGAGTGCTCTCGGAATGAACCTTTTGTTAATCATGAAAATGACTGAACAGGTCAGGACTAATAATTGTTTAAAACGGATATTTTGTCCAACCCAATTCTCAATTATACTGAATTTACCCCATAATTTCATTGCTGTTAGATTGCATATGGCGAGAAACCGTGTTTTCAGTTGCCAATTAGAATAATTGGACAACACGTCAATAAAGGAAAATGATTGAGATAGGCAGGACTATCCTAATTGTCATTAAGGGACATGTCTGTGCCCCCCAATTCCCTGGTCTAGCGCCGGGCCTGCTTCATATTACTCCCAAACTTTCAACATAATGCATTTGCTGCTTGTCAAATATCATGTAGAGTTTACATTTAAAGCCTTGCATGACCTTGCACCTGCTTATTGGAGTAATTCAATTTCAATTAACCCTATTCAGCACCTTCTAAAGAAGCTACAGTAACGATCTCCAAGGTAATTTTCATTTTTGCTTAAAATAAACACTTTTTACAGCTTATTTTCAAAGGTGAGTTTATTACAGAACATAAAATACAGAGTTCAACTAGGCTTATGCCATCGGAGGCGATGGCTGGGGGTATATCCCCGAATGCCCCCAATCCTCCAATTCCCCAATCCTTGAATAGACCTTGAATAGACTTGCATTTCAACTTAATTTCAGGTCAATCGGACAAATGGTTCTGAAGATATGGCCAAAATGGTCATTTTCCATTGCAAAGCGCCACCTGGTGGCAAAATATTGAACCATACAGGTATGATGTCATCACGTGACACGTTGTGAAGTCATGACCTTGCAGTTGCACATAGTTTCATGTCAATTGGAGAAATAGTTCCAAAGATATAGCAGAAATGGTGAATTTTATGTGACAAAGCTCCACCTTGTGTCAAAATTTTGAACCAAACAAGTATAATGTCATCGTGGGACACATCCTCAGGTCATGACCTTTCATTTGCACTTGATTTGAGGTCAATCGGACAAATATTTCCAGAGATATGATAAAAAAGTGATTTTTTTCTGTTTTTGGCCCCTGGTGGCCAATCTAGAAATTGTAAATTGTCCAAAATTGAATCAGTTCGGGTTCTTCCTCTTTATGATACTTACTTATATGCAAAACTTGGAATTTCTAACTGAAATATTACTGGAGTTATCACGTTAAAACCTAAATTAGTTTTTGGCCCCTGGTGGCCAATCTAGACACTGTAAATTGTCCAAAATCGAATCAGTTTTTCCTCTTTATGATACTTACTTATGAGCAAAATTTGAAATTTGTAATCGAAATATTACTGAAGTTATCGCGTTAACACCTAGTGTGGCGGTGGCGGTGGCGGCGGCGGCGGCGGTCGGACCAGAAACATAATATCCCCGGGAAAATAATTAAAATCTACTATCAGATTTTCTATGCCACATAAAGAGGCCAAATAAAAATCCTACAAATTGGCATTATAGCCACAAAGGACAATTTATATGGAAATTAGTTGCTCATCTGCAAAGAACTACTGAATTTCAAGCTAATAAATGTCAGTCCAGTACTGTACTGCTTTCATAATATTTCTCAGCATCAATTATGATAAGAAATCTCTGGAGTCCATTGGACCCCGCGACAACAACCTCTGCCGAAGTATCCCAGCTCTAGAATTTAATCCCAGAAATGACCTCCTCTTGCAGATAAAAGTATTTATATGCATCTATATTGCACAGAAACATATATATCGCCAAAGTTCTTCATGCACCTACAATACCTTCATACAGTTAGACTTTGCTTCATAAGCCACTTCTGTAGCCTTTAAAATGAGAATTTCCTTGGCCAAGAAAACAAAAACCAAAATGCCAAACAGTTTACTACATCACAGAAACACTGCACTAATAGGCCAGCAGACCACAACGCTTATGTGGGAGAATTTGGGGATTCCCCTTCCTGCACTATACTGTTCTAATCCAACACTGCTCTGACCATATCACTGTGTGTAACACGTGTAATATGTAGCATGAGCTACATGGTTAAAACATGGTCATGGACAATAAATAGATAGTTTTAAAAAGTTTTTATATGTGTTATATGCAAATTGAGATTAAAAATCCTCCTACTTTCAAGAAATGATTCTGCTGATTCTAATCTGGAAGTATCCAGCACTTTGTGATCGTGGCCTAAAGGGGATAAAAATACCATTGTGCATTCTGCTCAACTCAGAAGAATGTGATATCTTTTGTATCACTCTAGGGTCTACTGGACTACGGAGCATTATTGTCAATTCATTCTAAAAGTGTGTGCCCTAGCTTTTCTGCATTTTGTGTGACTAAACCACGAAGGATTACATAAGATCTTGGACCTGCATTATTTAAAAAGAAAAAGTTAATAATAAAGTGCTTGAGGTCCATTGGAGCCCGAAAGTCCTGAACAGGGTTAAGCAATTACTTTCAATCTCAGGTTATCCAGCCAACCAGTGGCATTGCGAGAACTGAAATTTTGGTGGGGCACAGAACATCTCTTTAAAACAATTATTAGTCCTGACTTGTTCGCAATCATTTTCATAATTAACAATAGATTCACTCCAGGAACACTCCACACTGCCAGGTGTCGCTAGTTCTCCCCGTTTAGGTAAGGCAACAATCCCTCATTTGGATGTGAAATTTGGTGCAATTAAATCAGCGTTATTCAAAATTGCATACCTGTCAACTCTCACGCATACAGCGCAAGTCTCACGCTTTTCAGTGGCATATCACGTTCTCACACCATAGTCAGCAATCTTACACTATAAGAGAAGAGCGAAGATTGAAAATTTGAATTCTGCAAACAAAATTATATTTAATTGCAGAGTCCCGCTTTTCAATCAACCCATGCTGTATCGAGAGTGAAAGGCAATATTTCATTGGAACGCAGATCAGTCATTATTCAATCAATGCGAACTTCAGACTATCTCACACAGAACTGAAGTCCCTGCGCATGGAAGTGTTTCATTTTCACGGGGGCTCACCACTCGTGACATGGACACAGATTACGAATCTGGACCTCTCACGCTTTTCTTTTCTCAGGGGTTGCAAGCTATGAAATTGCATAAAGGCATTTCAAATGCTCATTTATTTCGTTAAACAATTATGAAGCGCAAGTTAAATCGCCTGATCAGCGGAAAAGGTCGCGTGGAACTTTCAGAACAGATTGCCTTTCGTAAAGCATAGGCTCATCTTTGAGTAAATAATTTTTCTGTACTGAATTTTGCCAATTATTTAGTCATCGATCGATTGCCTGGAGAGAGAAGCAGTGACTTTGATTGCCAGTGGATTATTATTATGATCGGAAAACATGTTAATAATGGAAAATGACTGAGATCACTAATAATTGTTGTAAATGGATGTTCTGGGCATAGCTAGTTTTCAGCTCTGCACATGCCACTGAGAGACTGTGCGTTCAAAGATAACCAAAGGAGTTATTGGAAAGACGACTGGACAATTTATCTTAAATTTGCGTATCTACGTCCATGAAATTCTCATGACACACCACAGATTTGTGCTTACAGGCTCGACTGTTCTAAAAGCGGTAGCCTATAGCCTGTACTGCGCTCTGCAGAAATTTGGGAAAGAAAAAAAAAGTGAATATGGTAGATGGAATTCAGAGAAATTTAGATTTTTTTAAATTAATGATGCAGATAAAAACCATTGCTTTTTTTGTTTTATCAAAGTGTGACACAAGACTGAGAGTAAGAAGCTCTCCTCAATCTGCCGTTGTCGAGTCTAAAACCCTGTTTACACCGGACTTGCGAGCAGGTTGCGACCGAAAAATGGACAAAAATCGCCATCACTCTCACTGACTCTTGATGAGGTTGCAAGTAACTCTCAATAAACTCTCAATGGTCTCAAATTCAATCTCTCTGATCTCTTTCACTCTCTATCGATCTTGAAGGGGTTTACGATTGTTTTGAGCTGTTAAAAAAAATCGCATAACTTTTGCGAGTGTGTGCGAGTGGTCAGAAATAAATGCAGATCTCAAAAACAATCGTAATGAGCTCTCATAACTCTCAAGTCACTCTTAACTCTGACTCACAGGTCTTGATGGATTCTTGATGGACTCTCAAACAGGTTGCATAAATAATCTCCAAATATTGGAATATTTTTCATTATGCGACTATGGCGATCGTTTTTGCGAGCTGAACAAGAGCCCATTGCAATGCCTTCAAGAGCAAAAACGTCATGGCGAGTGAAATTGCGAGAGCATCAGTGACGGATGGGATCGAAATTTGACCAATGGTGATCAGTGAGAGTGAAATTGCGACCAATGGCGAGCTTCCATGCGACTCTTTCTGAGAGTGGGTTTCCAATATAAAGCCATTGTTTTAATCGGCTCATCACTTGCTGCAACGATCGCATCAACGGCAAAAGACCAATAGAGACCAAACAAGAGAAAGGAGAGTCATCGTGAATTATGTCGCATAGATTGGCTAATTTTTATTGATACACTGCCCGGCCAAAAAAAAAAGTCGCTTACTCAAATATTTTGTTGGAACCCCTGTGGCTTTGATTACAGTGCATATTCGTCTCGTCATTGTTTTGACAACTATATGCAATGCCAGAACATTTATCCTCTATCAGAAATGCCATAATTTTTGGCCGAGATCTTATCCTCTCGACATAATGGTTGAACCACTCGGTGGTCTTTCTTGAGCACATCCCAGTAACTTTTAATGTGTTTAAGGTCAGGACTTTGTGGTGGCAAATTTGTTTGTGAAAATGATTCCTCATACTTGTTTTTGTCATTCATGGTTTTCTTTGCTAAATACAAGCCAATAACTTGCCCGTTCTGAAATACTGTAACATCTTTTCCACCATCAAGGGATGTCTTCCGACATGATTTTTTAAGAAATGAGTAGCTACGCGCTTCATCAGTCAGGGTTAAAATGATTATTTCCAGCTAAAACATATTAAAAACCGCAATAATGATCCAATTATAGGATTTGTTCATTAGTTTCCAAACGGTGACCTTTTTTTTGGCCGGGCAGTGTATATCTCAGATGTGGTCTCACTGGAAGCTTGGTGTGAATGCAAATTAGCGATTAGATTGGAGAGTATACAAGACTTGGGCGAGTTCATCAAATCCTTGTGATCTCACAAGTCGCAGCAGTCGCCATTTCAGTCGTATTTTGGTGTAAACAGGGCATTAGTTTGACGCACTTCACGTCAGGCAGCGATAGTTTCCGAGTGAGACGGGGAAAACATACAAATACATCTCCTTTTTGTATATACTTTTTTGGGCATTTATTGTCCAATTATTTTCTTAAACAATACATCCCTCTGTACCTATTTAGGTCATCAGGTGACATGTCTCACTTTCCCCATAGGTTGACATTATGTCTATATAGGCTTGCCTTGGCCTATGGCACTTTTTACGCCCTGACGAAGACCGCATAGGTCGAAACATGTCGGCTTTTTAAACTGTTTAGCCATGGTACAATAAAGGCTTTTTATCCCCTTTTTTTTGCTTTTGGATCCAATCATTCTCTGGGTGCCTGGAATTCTAACATTTTTGATTTACTCTCCCATCCCACGCTTCCGAGAGCACCAGCTTTTTATCCCATGAGCGCTGAATATTTTCTCTAATATGCCGAAGTACAACTTTACCAGAACGTATTACAGTGAAATTTTATGTTTAATATTCAGTTTGCACCACACTGCATCGAAATTTCGTTGTGATTAAAACCTGTACATGTGACCTATAAGTTTAGAAATAGCGTGCTACAGAAAGGATAATGAAATGAGGTGATTAGTTTGTCAGGTTGAGTAACAGTCAGAAACTGATTGCAGAGAGAATCATGTAACCTCACAGTGGAAAAAACGTTTTTGCACTGAGGACTTACCCTAAACCAAATATACATATAAATACATAATGAGTGTGATAAAATGATATAACACTCTAGTTGTCTGAGCATACGTGATGAGGCTCTCACTTTTGAATGGGCCTTTCCTACTTCACAATGAGTAATCCTTTTTCTGATTCCCAATTTCTTGGTGTGACGAGTAGCCTATTTAAAGCAACATGTTCAATACTTTAATAATCATGTGTGAAAACTACCAGGCAAGTTTAGACATAAACAGAATTTTCAAGCTGTCACAGACGGAGAAAAGGAATATAAATGCCTTTTGTGCAAAAATCCTCTAAAGTTCATGAAAATGGATACCCTCTGCCTTAACATCTGCTGCATACTCATGGCATTTTTTCCTGCAAGAACAGTCTTACGGCGCACCAAACACCAAGTACACGCCAAACACCAAGTACACGCCAAACACGACTGTGGAAGTCTCCAGATGTGCTGCACTTGAGCCCGTTTTTGAAAACTCTGTGTCTCAAATGAATTTTTTTTACTTTTTTGGTTTTATTTTTCATGCTTTAAAATAATTTGCATACGTAGGTCCGCATTTGAACAATTATGATCAATCTTCAGGTGAAAATTACTATCACAGAAGCGCAACATGTGCAATATAACACTTGCAAAAAAAAAACCTGTCATAACTTTCCCCACACCCTTGGCCCGGAAGAGTCAGACTTTTGTAGCAGCACTGATTTCCGCCGCATATCGATCACACAATTAGTCACCGCTTCTGGCATTTAATGTGCCTCAGGAACACACACAGAGCAATAGCGTCAAGTTGACCAATAGTTACTTCGTAGGAATAATCATTTGCATCACTGCATCCATTGTGACATCATTAATGAGAGCAAACTGAACGTGACTCACAGGCTGTGTTCCGTGTATCGGGGGAAGCCCCAGGCTTTGCTAGCAGAATGAGACACAGCCGTGTAATAGGTGTCATAATGCATTATGGGAAAGCAGCCAAACCTACAAACTATCAAACCTCACCCAAAAAGAGAAAAAGAAAAAAACAACTGAGTAACCATAAGGCAATTCCCTCCTCTCAATTTTCATACTTTCCTTCAGAAAGTTTACAGAAGTTTAATTTAAGAAAAATGCTCTTTTGTCAGGAGACCATTGATTTGATGAATGTCATATTTAACCCATCACACCAGGTTATAAGGACACAGGTCCAGAATAGCATTATACCAGTAACTGGCTGTCAAAAAGGGTGATGTGTAATATACTGTATGTAGTTGCTCAATTGCAGTGCATTTTTCCATGGGGGTGGTGGGGCTTGAGGCTTCAAAAAAGTAATCAATTAATATGCAGTCCAAACTATACCTGAAAAGACAATTTGCAGTAAAAATTATGACAAAGGCCTCATAAAATCAAGGACAAAAGACATTTAAGTGCCTCTGGAAAGAGATCTGCTTCACACCGCATCGGCATAACGGAAACTGATTATGGGAATCACCTGACCGCAGTCTTTCCGAAGAGATCAGGCGTAACGTAGCCAGTGCATTACAGGCCCTGCTCCAACTTCAATGCAATTCACGAGTCAAACTTAAAAATGTCCAATATAGCAGATAATATAGCAGAATTTTGGGTTTATGGCTCACGATTTCATCAAACACCAATCCATATTTCGCTAAAACAACCGGATAGGCCGAGGGGTTTAACACCAAGGTAGATAGCACACAAGAAGAGGTGCAGTCTGCCATAAAAATGCACATATATATTGCCACATGCGCTGATCATGATTTGCATTTCATCCTCGTACCTGGGAGAGCGCCCTTCCCAACCACGTTCAAGAAAAGCCTTTATGACTGGACCGTTTCCATGTTTGGTGGCAGTTTGCCACAGGCCACGATTCCCTCGTGCCCCCACGGAAAATACAGCAGCTTTCTCATAGAACCGCAATGATAGATTCTATAGATTTTTCCATTCTGGGGGTGGGCTAACCAGAAACCAAACCAACAAAAGGCCACTGAATTACATAAGACTGACGCTGTCCCAAGAGCAAGGCCACTACCACAAATCAATGCATATTCTGGGTATGTTACAATCCCTTTTCAAAAAAAAAAAAAACATTGAGATGCTGCGTGAAATGTGATTAAAAACAGAATGCAATGATTTGCCAATCACTTCAATTCTATATTTAAATGATCAGAGCGCAATGACAACATATCAAATGTTGAAGCAGGGAAATTTTGTTTTTTGAAAAATGCATGATCATTTTAAATTTGATGCCTACAATACATTTCCAAAAAAGTCGGGATTGGACAAGTAAAGATCGGAAAAGTTGTATGATGCTCAAGTAAAATAAACCAAGTGAATCATCTCACAGCAAATTTGGCTAACAGGCAACAAGTTAGTAACATGATTGGGTGTAAAAAAATCATCCCAGAGTGGCTGTGTCTTTGAGAAGTTAAGATGGCGCGGGCTTAACGCCTTAACCACTCTGAGAAATGCAGCATGCAGAAATATTTTGACAATTTAAGAATAATGTTTCTCAATGTAAAATTGCAAAGAATTTTGGGATTTTATCCTCTACGGTACATAACACAAACAGAGGATTCACAGATTCCTAATAAATCGCTGTTCCCAAAGGGACTAGGCCAAAACCAATACTGAGTGTGATTTTAGGCCCTCAGGCAGCACTACATTAGCAGGATTCTGTTGGGGAAATAACTGCGTGGACTCTGGTACACTACTGTAAACCATTGTCAGTTAACAGAATTTGTCATTGTATCCACAAATGCAAGTTAAAAGTCTGCCACATGGAGATTAATCCATATATAAACAAGATCCAGAAACGCTGCTGCTTTCTCAGGGCCCAAGCTCATTTAAGAAAGACAGCAGTAAATTGGAAAGCAGTCCCAGGAAACTCCTGCTGCACGCACATTTATGTCAATGCACAAATGACAATTTATATAGTTGAAGCCACTGACTCTGCATGGACGCCCACCTGGACATTGCGAAGTTAGATTGAGAGTATAGCTAAACTTTTCCCCCGAAAGACACAGCTCTCGCACTCAATTACCCCAGTGAGCAACCATTGAATGATCAGGTTTAAGCAAACGTTTGGGGGAAGCAGGTATAATCCAAGCGCACCGAAGGGCTTTTGAGTGCGAGAGCAGGATCGCTGCAATTTTAGTCTAATGATGTGACTGTTCATGAAAAACACATCGATTGGCCGAAACAAATCACTGTGTCGATGTGACAACATATTATTACAAGCGATTTTTCGGTATAATAAGAGAAATCATAGATCTATGGATTTCGCCAGCCTCTCCTGCAGCAGCAGGGTGCAAGCGAACAGGATGAATCTGACCCTCTCTTAGCTCTAACTTTTCCTAACTGTCCTTTCACTCCAAATTCGTGAAGAAAGCAATGGAAGTACATGAAGCCCAAGAGAGCAGGGGCGTATGAACTTTGTTTGTAACCGATTGAACTACTAGACAGATGATGCGCAGATAACCCGTCCGAAGACCGACAGATCTGAGTGTAAAGCACACAGTTTCAGTGGAAGCAGTGCTAATCCAAACGCACACAGGGGTAATTGAGTGCGAGAGCTGTGTCTTTCGGGGGAAAACTTTAGCTCTACCCTCAATCAAACTCCGCAATGTCCAGGGGGGCGTCCATGCAGTCAGTGGCTCCAACTATATACGTTGCCATTTGTGCTTTGACATAAAAGCGCGTTCAGCAGGAGTTTTGCTCTGATTGATAACCAACGAGATCGCTTGTATTTGTAAATATCCAATCCGTACCAAATTGCGGGGGAAGTCCCGCCTTAATAAATAAAATACACAAAAAAACACACAATGGAAACAAAATGCAGTACAGTCACTCAAAAATCACCCAAAGCAACTTCTTATCTCCCTTTGTTCAACTGACAGATAGCAGCTCGTACCAAAGCGTTCTGAAACCTCAGATAAAAATCAGCTCGCATTTGAGTGGGCGACGACTGATGAAAGAGGAAATGCACAGTTAGTGATGCAGACAGTTCATGCAGTGAATCCAAAGTGCGAATGCTGAGTCTTATTTTTTCCCAGCTAGGTGAAGGTCAGGTTTCATTTTTCATTTTTAGGTGGTCTTTAAACTAGTGAAATAGAAGAGGTGTCTCCCAACTTTCCCCAGGACTGGAAAACCCCTTTTCCAAACACGTGGTCTCTTTTTCATCCCTTTCAAGCTGGGCATTTTGAGACCCGTCACCACCTTTCACCGTAATCAAGATGAGTCCCACACAATCAGCACTGGTGGTGCATATAGGTGGAGAGATGATCTTTCTTATATTAAAAAAAAAACGTTCATTACCTCAGGGCCAAAATTGACAAATAAATTTAATTCATTGAAATAAAAAAAAAAAACTTTTCCCTGGATGTTTAAGCTTAAATGATTTATTCACCGTTACGTGTAGTCTTTTTTCTTTTCGATCAAGGGAGGCAGTAAATCTGCATCTGACTGACGATGTGCTGATTGGAATGCAGAAAATCGATGCATGTAAACATGGAACAGAACATTACATACTTAGGTAACTCAATGAACAGTTCCTTGAAGCAAAGTGATTTTGAAGAAAATTGGGCTCAAAATTTAATGGCGCCCCTGATTAGAAATACAGTAAAAATACTTTAAAAAATAATTATGGGATAAACTAAAAGTCCCATGTGAGAAGCATTGTGCCTCTCTAACCCTGGAGAACCCACGGTGTTAAATTTGACCTCACCTAATTAGCCCCTACCCTACATTAGCAGATGTCAATTTTTATGCAAAGTTAATGTTTTTCTTGAGGAAAAAAAGATGTCTTGGGTTCTCCAGGGTTAATGTTTCAATGGAACCAGCCAAAATTATTAATTCCTTTAGTTGAACACCTTCAACCTAAACCTAGCTCAATGATACATTCATATAGGCAACAGGAGAGCATGTAAACCCAGACACTTGCACCAAAATGTACAAATAATACATCTAGCATCAAACCACAAACATTTATGCATGAGAACAGACAATTGAGGCATTTCTTTTTTCAAAGATTACTTTATGGGGATTTTCTCCTTTATTTGATAGTCACACAGTAAAGAGAGACAGGAAGGTTGGAAGGCCACAGCTATTATGGTGCGCACGCTTAGACCGATGAGCCAATGGGGCGCCCCACAATCAAGGCATTTCTTGTCTTAAATGCGCTGGTAGAACTGGGTGACCAGACTTCTCAGTTTACCCAAGACACCCCCAGTTTCAGATTTCAGTAGGAGCAATGAAGAGAACTTCTTCCATGAAGTTGATGGTTCACCGCCATCTTTATAGGTTTTAAAGGTGCAACTGACACTTCTTGACCCAGTTCCAGTGATTTCTGCAATCCCTTCAATTGTTTTCATTGCTTGATGCAGGCCAGGAATTTGTCCCTCTTGAAAAACGGTAACATCTTTTTCACGACCATGGAGTACATCTGCTGACATCATTGTTTAAGTAATGAGAAGCTACTCACTGCATCAGTCAAGGTTAAAAGAATAGCAGCAAGCTGATATATCACATCCCTGCAATAATGGATTGATTATAGGCTCTTAAGTATTTTCTCATTTAAATCCAAGTAGTGCGGTCAGGCAGGGAATTAAGTTATTAACATTAACATGAACACTTACATCACTGGCTACCCTCCCACACTTATGAATGGAATAAAAGAAAGCACAAGATGATACCTTCACACCCACAAAAAGGGGCCAGAGAGGTTTTGTAGGATTGTGACTCAAATAAAATAACCTAAAAGACCACTAAAGCCCATTTTCTTGCTACTTTTTGAGTTTCCCACACACTGTGGGTGAGCAGACAAACATGCTTATCATCAAATCTCCCATTACATTTTGGGTCCATGTCTACATAAAAATCAATAACCAGTAATCAATGGTTTTGAATAGCACAAGGGAGGAAAATCTTGTGATATTAGAAAAAAGAAAACAGAAACAAAACTAATTCACTTTGAGATGGTGCCTGATAAGGTGTCACAACTCTCTCTGCCATGGAAATCCACATATATCCTATCGAGTGTCCATCTGTCTTTGATATTAAAAAAAGGTCTAAACTGCCACCATAATGTTGTCATAATTTATGATTCACTTTCCTTGCCACCTTTATAAAACCATAGTGTAAAACTGCTGCGCTCTGTATCAAATTTGAAACAAATTGTTGAAGAAACATTTTTAAGTTGGACGTGAACAGTGCACAACCCTGCTCTTGTGGTTCCAGATCTAAGACAATTACATACAATTCTTTGTAGATGACAAAGTAGCTTGATATCAATAGAAATTCAATGTCTGCCGAAAGGCATTCATCCAAAACACAAAGCAATTAAACTTCTTAATTTTGGAGCACCCCGGTCAAAGTTCTGACTTTAGCGCATGAGTTGCTGGGGCAGCACCTGAGACAAGCAGTCCATCTTAAAATCCCTGCTAACTGAACTGAAGCAGAGCAGCACTGCAAAACAGCTTAACCCATTTAATCCTGCTGGTCACATTTGTGACTGATTTTTTATTTATTTTTTAAACTTCTAGAAGCTCTAAGTGTTGTTGTTGGCTTTGGGCAAAAAATGCTACTTTAAACTTAACCATCATGAAATGAAAAAATACATACAGTTTGTGTTAGGCAGGTCTAAGGAGTAAAATGTTTGCGCTTACATTGCAAGGAAAGATTTGGGATTAAACGGGTTAAATAGCTTCACAGTGACAGATTAAATTGAAACAATTGGTTGCAGAAAATGCTACTGAAGGGGGAGCTACCTGTTAAAGGGGGCATATTATGCCCATTTCCCGGTTTTATTTTTTAATTTTTGTGGTGTATTTGAAGAGTTTCATCGCAAAGCGAGACACGCACCAAATTCAAAATTTTCTAGTAGTGATATTAGAAACATAGCCAAGAGATAGCCGCACATGTCCAAGTATCCGTTTTGGGTCAAACAGCGATTTAACCCCTTATTTCACTATGCTGAAATTAGTGGGGGGGGGGGGGGGGGACATTTTCATGAATATATCTGATTTTGTAAAAAAAAAAAAAAACACTTCAGCACCAAATTATCAAAGTGATGCTAGATTTCCATTTTTTGGCTAAATATGTTTAGTAAGACAAAAGCAAGACTGAGACATAAAAAATAACTGGTTTTCCTGAAAACTTTTTGTCTGGAAGAAAAAAGGCCTTTTTCTCCAAATAGTTTTGCGATGAAACTCTTCACTTACAGACATTTCAATGTAAAAAAGCATACAGTCACAGCTGTGCAGGGCGAGTGTGCAGCACCTCAGGCTCACTCCGCCAGAAACTGGCTGCTTTGGCTTGTTTCTCCTCTTAAGCCCTCACCGTTGTGATTGGCCGGCTCCCTCTCTTAAGCATTCTCTGTTGTGATTGGCCAGCCCCCTCTCTTAAGCCCTCTCCATTGTGATTGGCCAGCCCCCTCTCTTAAGCCCTCTCTGTTGTGATTGGCCGGCCCCCTCGTTTAAGCGCTCTCCGTTCTGATTGGCCAGCCCCCTCTCTTAAGCCCACTCCGTTGTGATTGGCCAACCATGTGGAGTGCGTAACAGATATGCCACGCCCCTTATGGTATGCGCAAAGCAAACCCTTCCTGCCCACCACTATCCCTAGCTTTGTGTGACGGTGTACCAGACTAGCCGCTAGGCCAGCATAATGCAAATGCATCACATTGTGATGTAGATGACCAACGTAAGAAAAAGCTAGACCAAAACAAGGATTTTCAGGTAGTTCAGCTTTTTTCTGAGTACATTTCCATTTTTCATAATATATTTACTATACATTATGAGCCAGGCATGTTCTGGTAATTATATTATAAATCATACCTCAACAAAAAATGCACCCTCCCTTCCCCTATGATACTAGCTTCTTCTAAAAGCTGCAGCATGAGATTGGTTAGCACTTCACAACAGCAGTTAAGCAATGCTGGAGAGTACAGGTACCGCCGTATGGGGTGTTACTGAAGTTGTTGGTACACTGTAAAAAGTGATTTTGGAGAGTGGTAAATATAATCTATGCAAATCGTATAAAATTTACTCGATTATTGTAGTCAGCCAAGGAATTATAAAATTTTGGGTAAATTTTACACATACTACCTATTTGTTAGCAGTAACAACTGTTACATGGAAAAATGGGGTAAAATATACCCCAAAGCCGTGAGTACTTCGCTCCAAATTGCGCATGCGTCAGACCGTGTATTTGAGCGAGTGGGGCAGGGAACTCTTGGACTGCCATCTTCCTCTCGCTCCAGCTGCCGTCGAACCGCAGAAGTGAAGGTAAGCCATTTGCATGGGGCCATTGCTGCATATAGTGCGAATGCAAATGGTAATTAATTAAATGATGAGATATTCCATTTCACCTGTATTCGGCGTGAGTCTGTCTTGCGTGCCATTTCTTGAAACGAAAGTTCGAATCTGTCCCTGTCCCCCTCTGTGTGAAGCTGTTGTGTTGCACTTTACTCTGTGTTTTTTAGTGATGATTTTATAGATTATAAACACTGAGTTGGGATTGCCGGGTAGCTCATTCACTTAAGGCACTGAAGTGACTATCACGTCGCGGGTTCAGCTCCGGCCATATCAACCAGCAGTGATTGGCAGCTCTTTTCAGAAGTTGCGCACATTAGGCCAATGCGCTACAAGGATGCAAATTGGAAAGGGCCTGCCGGGAAGGCTTATATAGATGAGAGGTTCCCCGAGGCACCTCCTGTTGACCAGATGGGCGGTTATAAAAATAATGTCTAAGCCATAACTTTATGTGTAGCTTTTGCCCTTTCTATGGACTTCCCAAAGTTTCGACATGTGAAAATGTATAAGGTTATGACAATCAAACTCATACACTCTCTTCCTGTGATCATAGGGGTTGCATGTACGTAGTTCTCTAATTGGATATTCCAGCCTCCGCGGAGATTGGACATGCCAGATTGGAAAAAACAATCCATAGAGATAATAACCTTGTGAAAGTCTTTCTTTGGGGGGGGGGGTCAGTGTCAGATACGGGGTATCTCGCCTGTCTTAGCCATATATTACAGGAATACATTATGGGCATGGTCAGGCCATTTACATAGGCCAGTCTGTGTACAGAGGGAGTGTCCAGTATGGTCACGCTTGACCAAATCAGACCAAGTGAGTCAACCATGTCCTGTAAACATTTTGAGTCAATTTTAGGTGAGTATTATAAGTTTTGTGACTCACTAATGGAACTGTACAGATACTTATTGGGTCAGATTATCGCCTTTCTGACCAAATATGCCATTTTGACATTAAATATTTGTTTAAAACATATTGATTATCAAATATTTTAATCACTTTTACACACAATAGCAACCATTTAGCCGAATATACAAAAGCTGTTATGTATTCGAATTTTCAAGTAGTGTACAAATACTTATTGGAGCCACTGTATACCTAAATGTGAGGTAAATGTAACCCAATTTATTTAAGTATTTCATAGCTTTTTATTTCAGTTATTTTATACTCAATATATGGAATTAAATCTACCCCAAAAAAGTGGATGCAAATTGCTGCCTCAGATTTATTGAGTAAATTCTATCGGTTACTTTTTGCAGTGTAGAGTCCCTTTTCCAAATGGGTGGACTGCAATGAAATGCAATACATGATTCAAAATTAGTTTTATTTGACAAATGTAGGTAGAGTTTGCTTTGCAAGACAATTGGGTATGACTAGCTAAGGTTAGTAGCCATTCCTCAATCCAGTTGTTTTGCCAGCGTTTTGGATCATCAGCCAGTCACGACTCGTGATAGCATATCATCTTACTAGAGCATCAATCTGCTTTTCAAATGCGTGAAAATGAAATGCTGTAAGTTATTACGCAATCGATTACATTTGAGAAATACAGGCAAAGTCTTTTTTTTGCCAGATACTTCGCTAGTACTGGCTAAAGTTTGTAGCTATCCATCAGTTCAGATCCTATTTAATTTTGCTGAAGGTCATCTATGTAAAATTAATGACCGTGAGCTGATAGTTTTGACCCCCACTATCAGAGGATGCAAGACACCAACTTCCATTTGATATTTCAGTCACACTTTCAATGAAGTGTTGCTCATATACGCTTTATACAGCATATATAATGCCTTAAAACATGAGACATAATGTCTTTATAAATCATTGATACACAAGCAAATGTCAGGCATTGTAAAGGGTGAAATAACACATCTTTATTCAGCATGTGATGCCAGATGTGACAATGTCACTTAGCTGTCCAGGGTTGGGTTCAATAACTTTTTTCAATTACAACTAACTGTAATTGTAATTACAATTACAATTACTTTCTGGGCAGAATGTTCAATTACAATTACTTTTCAATAAAAAAAATCAATTAAAATTAAATTACAATTACGAAAGTAATAGATTTCAATTATTGAAAATGTAATTGAAAAAAGTAACTGAGCCCAACCCTGTAGCTGAAAATGGCACCCTTTACAGAATTTCGCCACTAGCGAGGTGACATCGTCAGTTATATGACAGCTGACATCACATGCTGAACAAGGATGTGTAATTTCACCCTTTCCAAAGAATGTCATTTGCTTATGCATGATTCTTGAAGACATTATGTCTCATTATTATTATTATTATTATCATTATTATTATTATCCCCCGCCAATACGAAGTGTGAGGGAGCACCAATAACCATAACAGGATGAAAAATTGGCATGAAAACCTACAACTAAATGTACAGTATTTACCCTAATATGAAGTTGGAAATTACTGAGCCACAAAATCTAAGTTTGCTGAAGTTATTAAATAATCCCCCAAAGTCTTTAAATATGCATGTGACATTGCAGATAATTACATCATATTCCAGGGAAGGACGCCGATGACCCCCCACTCCAATCGTGCCGCCCCAGAGTTCTGCGCTTCATTGTGTCTTACCTGAAGAGGGCGCACTATGTACTTCAGGGAAAATAAAGCAACTCATGATCAGAAGGCAGGCTCTTCTAACATTTTTTTTTGTTTAAATTTGGTGCCCAATGATGGGCCACACATCTGCATTTCAGGAATGGTCATTTTCATGTGATCTTGTCAATAGTTCGGAGTTCATCAAGTCAACTAGCAGCCCCGGGACCAGAAGTATTACCGCTATGGTTGACCTCTTCGCTCTTTCACCATTTAGAAAATGTACCAAACCACAAAATAAAAAATATGAAATCTACATCAAAACATGGTATGTGTGTCCACGAGGAACATCAATCACGAATGTAAAAACGTGTATGGACGCTTATACACTAACAAAGACGAGCAGTATAGTGTTCGGCCGGGTGTAGAGTTTCCTCCCCCTCCATCTAAGAAATCAGGAAAGTGACAGTGACGACACCTTAACCTCAAGTCCAAAACCCAATGCCAGCGTGGACCACAAAAGGGATTTTACCATCCTCAAAATTTTCTGAGATGAAAAAAATAATAATAATTGAAAAAAAAAAAATTCCAGATGCATCACCGGCAGTGGAAAGGCAAACAGACAGACGCGCTCCTCTCTGTCTATGCAGTGGGTGGGAGCATCTCAGCTTTTAGTTCTGCCCACATTAACTGGTTTTCCACAGTCTGGTGTATAAATATAAGCAGATCCCCATGATCAGAAACACAAAGACCAAGTGGTGACCTCCCCACACTCAGCTGAGAACTAGGCTTCAAAGAGACAGGAGAACTAGACTTTCAAAGAGCACCATGAAGGGTATCGTTGGCATTTCCGTACTACTGCTCATCCTGCCAGTCTGCCTGTATGGGTATCCAGTCAAAGAGCTCGCCTTCTGGTTCAAGAAGTTAAGCAACATAACTTGTGTAAGTAACACACTTGCCCATATCTGCTCACTCATGAATGTACAAATACTCTGTTCGCACTTTAACATTTTCTTTCCTCATTTCAGAAAACACCTGTGCAGCTGAAAACTCCGGTAAACGTCCAGGTAAGGGTTTTCTGTTCTGAGGTCTTTTTTTTTTTTTTTTACTTTAAAATGGCAGTTATATTGTATAAGGCATAGATGTAGAAGGCTTTGCTCTGACACTGAGGCCGCCGCGAGGGGACTGGATCAGCGCAACACATGTGCAACATCTCTGATGCAGGAGAACACCACAGGAAATGCGCTGTTACATTACGTATCTCAGCCGCAGAGACAAATATATCGCAGCTATCAGCCAGTATTTTTACCCCACGGCTGCCCGCTTGTCGCTCCGAGGGAGATGAAGGTGTCAGGCGTTTGCAGCACGGCTCAACTGCGTCTTCGTTTTTCCCTCTCAGGAATCCTCCCTCAGGGACGCTCTAGAATGCTTCAAGAATGAACTGCAGACGTTCTCGAAGAACTGCACCGAGGAGCTGAAGCAGGGAGACGGCTGGGAGACCATCAACAACCTTGAAGAGTTCCTGAACAGAGTGGCAAAACCAACAGTGCGTATAAACCGCCATCACTATAGCGCATTAACGGAAGGCCAGAGGGGAGGGAGGTGAAACTGTGTATATTTTCTGGCTGCGAAAAATGGGTCAAAGATTTCTGAGGAACGAGAGTTTGGTGAACTTCATTCACACGTAACCCTCAAGATAAAAAAAGACCACAGCTATGCAGCTGAAATCGCTTTCCTTAACCCTTTAACTTTCTCCTCAACATTTTTGGGAGAGCACATTTTGAGTGACTGCCTCTCACCGATAGATGTGTTCAACTTTACTGATTGGATTTTTTTCTGCATAACATACCTAAACCAAGTATTAAAGGTGGCTTAACCAAGCCAAGTTCAACATATCTTTCAATTAGACACAGTGGCTCAAAATTTGCTTGACCCAAGGGTCGAGGCATTCAAGGGTTAAAATTCACTGTGGGTGCAAATGCGTTTCAGATTGTCAGTGGTTCATAAAAAGCCAAACATCGTGTGACCTTCTGAGAAAGTCGCTGCACTAACCGACAAATCCCTCTCTGCCCATCTATCTCTAGGAGACGAGTGAGTCCTCAGATAAGTGCACCTCCGCAGGATACCAAGAGATGCCCCTCCAGAAGTTCAGTGCTGAACTCATACACCTGATAAAGCGGGTGAACAATCAGAAACGAGGACTTTCCAACCAGAATCGCAAGCAGATCTAGAGCTGCAATCGGAATCTGACCACAGAGGACCGTATTTTATCACAGGATAACCGTGTTCGCTCTGACATCTACGAATACGCATGCAAACCTGAGTCAAATGATTGTTTTACATGCCTACTGAAAACCTCACTGGCGGGTGAATGTTCCTAAATGTGAATCCCATACTACTGGCAGGTTGATTTGCGCCTATTTATTTTTACTACATGTTCAAATAATATTATTTATTTTTCATGATGTAACTGTTCATTTTTTATTTAATCATTCCTGTACTTGAAGTGCAGTGGTTCTGTTTTGATAATGTACAGTTGCATCTGCACAGCCTGTGTGCTTGTTCCGATCGTGTTATAAATGTCATGAATGTTCTCATATACTTTTCCAGAAAGGTACTACTTGAACTTAAATAAGCTTTAGTTTAACTGGATGACGGAACGGATGTATGTACTAATTTATTTATTTATACACCTATGTAATTTATTGACTCAAATTTCATTTTTCACTGTGATGAGATAAATAAAGACTTTAACAGAAGCCAAAGCAGTCTAAAGTCTTAATTGCTTCTATACTGCAAATCACAATTGTGTGTGTGGATGGAAATGGTAGACGAGTTCACCAAGTGAGGCTTGAAACACTGAGCGAAACTGAAATCTGAGCACTCACTGCACGGGTTTACCGTAGTAACACCCACAGGCCTGACCTAGAGATGATGAGTGATGCAGGAAAGTTTTTGTATGTGCGCGCGCGCGCACACACGCGCGCGCCCGCGCACAAACACACACACACACACACACACACACACACACACACACACACACACCACAGAGGATGAAACATTTATTGACTGAATACACCATTGTGACCAGCTATGAAATACCATTACTTGACTTTGTCTTTAACGTATCAAAACAAGGTTTATAAACTACAAGGAGTGTCATTAAATACTGATGCCACCAGTGGCGGGCGGTGGACAGAGAACAAGGAGGGCGATAAACATGTCTTTATACTGCTTATTAGTCTTGGTCTGTTTTCAGTCAATTTCCCTGGTAAAGGACACTTGAACTCTCCCCTCTCAGGTGTAGCCTATTGCAGCGGCGGCTCGTGAACTGACAACAGGGGAAGCTCAAACAATCCCTTAAAATTAATGACTGGTCATGACCTGTTTTCAATCATTCATTTAAATTACCATAACAGAAACTCCGAAAACTCTCTACATAATCAGATGTGGCCAGTATTCATTTATAACGCAAACTGATTACTATTCCAGACTTATCACGCTTTTATTTACTCAGGGGTTGGGGTTGGAAGCAGTGCATTTGTTTCATGATCTTTTAAATGAAATAAGATAATTTGAAACGTCTTTAAGCAGTTCCATTGCTTCAAACTCCTCCATGCACAAGTACTTAAATTCCACGCGAAAATCTCTTACATACGTGTTGATAGAATAATTGCTGTCTACAGCAGAGGAACGTAAAAATGCCACTTAAACTCATGCCGAATGCGTGAGAGTTGACAGGTATGCGTTCTTAATGAAAACTGGCCGCATCAGATAATGTTGCGTTTTCGGAGTGTCGGTTATTGTAATTTAAATGAATGATTGATTGAAAACAGGTCATGAACAATCATTCATTTTAAGGGATTGTTTGAGCTTCCCCTGTTGCCGATTCACGAGCCGCCACTGGCCAATTGTCTTCGTTACGACGAGAAATCAAACGCACCAGTTGAACATAAAAAAGAGCGCATTTCAGTCTGTTTCAATTAAACAATCATTGCGCACAGGTTTGACGACTTGCTTAGGATGTGACAAAATTTAACACGGACAATCCACAGTAGTTTTTTTTTTTTGTGAGTGTGAAGAGTTGCCTATTAAGGCATGTGAATTAAACATTTTATAGACTTTATTATTCACTCGCCCAAAACATTTCATTATAAGGGAAACTAACATGTTGACTCAGAACAATGATTGAAATCGGGTCACTAATCTCATCCGTTTCAAGGGATGTTTTCCGTCCACCGCCCGCCACTATGGTGACTTACAGGTCTATGGTTTACATAATTAGGAGATAACATTTTCTATTCCCATTTGCATATTAATACGCTTTATTAATTGGATTGTGAGAGGAATAGCAATAAGTATGTGCAAGCTGAGCTGTCAATGTCGGAGACATACCCTGTCCTGCTTCTGACAAAATAACGCTCCAATCTGGAGAATTTCGACCAGAAAATTCTTTTGAAGTGCAATCCAGTTTCGACTCAACTCTATCCTCCGATCCTTAACAGACACCATTTTGGTGTCACTTCCCGACATGTTTACCAGTGTTTTGTGAGCCATTATGAAACAGATTGAGATTCAGACAATGTTCGCCCTGTGGGAGCGATCGCACACAAAGGGTGTTTCAAGAAAATGACTGCATGGTCTTCAGGGAGCAAAACTATTCCAACGATAGCCGAAAATTTCATTGTTGGGGTATCATCAGAAAAAGCAGATTCACAGCTTTCTTTTGATGCATGACACATGTAAGTGATGTGTAATGCCGAAGGATTTGCGATCGAGGAAAGTCTGGGCCTTTCTCCTCGTCATATCCGCGATTAGGCATGTCCATTCGGGACAGATTTAAAGGAGCTGTGTCATGATAACTGCACATGCTCATATCTTACGTCCTACGAATGTGAATCTGCTTGACTCAAGTCATAACCCGATTTCATCCTTGCCAATCCATCTTCGTTTTGCATTGTATTTATATATTTTATAACTAATAAACTTTAACTTTATTAGTATAAATAATTATTTTTAGATTAAGGAGCTTTCTATGGAAATTCCAGGATTCACATCGCTATTTTAAGCTTTAGCCAAGGGAAACAAAGAATGTAAAATGGTAGCCATCGCCAATAATCATAGAAGAAGCAACATACCCTCTTGATTTTGACTTGTAGTTGAGCTGATTTACTTTATTCAAAACTGTGAGAGTGCAGTAATCGTGACACAGCTCTTTAAAGAGCAGTTAGTTGCCAAGAAACATAGCACAGACTATTGAAAGTTGAAATGAGAAATGCCAATTTCAAAGCAATTAATTACCACTTAACTTTGTAGATACCCAGTGCAATGCAAAATGTAATATTTTTTTTAAGCTTGAAACTCTGATATCTGAATGTATTAGAAATGAGTAGGCTATTTTGTAAAGTTTTAATATAATTTTGAAAGTGAAGAAAAAAAGGCACTCGGTACCATTGAAATGATATCACTCAAGCATAAAAGTCACATTCAACAAAGAGTCAGATTTTCCTCCAATAATCATAAAAAGGCACACATCACCTCTCTTATACTAAACTTGCAATATCGGGGTGAGTAATAGCCTTCAGAATTAACTCAGGCATTTTTCAAGGCAAGGCAAATTTTTATTCACTTGCAGATGTGATGATATCACCCACATAGCCAGTGACAATTTCTTGCTCAGCAAATGCTCATGGCAAAGCCTCCCAGACAAGCTGCGGCCATTTCACAGATGTGTCCATAACATTTTCACTCCAACTACAGTACATGCTATTCCTGTGGCAAACAATAAAACTATACAAACTATCCTGAGGAACACACCTGTGCATTCACACATATACAATCACACATACGTGACCGCAGGGAGGGGTGAGAGGGGGTTCCTTGCGACCATTCATCAGGACAGGTGTCATTATCCACGCAAGAATCTCCATAACACCCAGACTGACTAACTTCATTGGGATTAGAGCTACATGAATGCAACCAAAGCCAAGCTAATGAACTACACTATCTGACAAGATTTGCAGTCTCACCAGCACAGGAAACCAACAGGTTTCCTGTATGCTCAGAGTAATCAGGCAAAATCAAGCCACAAGCAATGGTTTCAACAACAGCGCGGTGGTCACTTCACAAAACTCTCTCTGCATAAAGACACAAACTGAGATAAGCGCTGTGTATAATGTCAGGAGGCTCCATAATGAACTACCGAAGCATGTTTTTAAAAGATTTTTTTCTTTTTTTTGCGCCGAATAACTGTACTGTGATTTGCATGCGAGTACCTGAGCGAGACTATTTTATTGCTATTTTTCTGCTTTGCTTTAACTACTTCCCCCAGTTTGCAGTCACCAGTCATGCCCAAACTGCAATGGTAATCGCAACTGTCTCTGTGGATTAAGGACAACGAATGTGTGCTTGGGTCTGGAGGCTTATTGGCGAAAACAGTTGATTTTGGGCAGGGCTGTAACAAATACCTGTGTAACCTGAAGTGTCACGAGTTGTAGTTTAAGCCTCTTAGGGCCAGTCACACCAAAATAACTTACTAAAATCTGATATGGATAATTAGAGTGTTCCAAGTCTTGCAGTGGCATGCATTCCAAAAACTTTACATTGTAAGTTAAGTGCCAAAATATGAAAATATTGCAGGTCTTCCAGGCGATGTCACAGACAAATATCCTAAAAAGTGGGAAAAGCCTAATCTGTCATGGTTTTGCCCCCCCGCCGGCTGAAGACATGAAGCCAGCGGGCACTGGGACCATGTACCCAACACCAAGGAAAGGGACCCAAACACACAGGCTGAATAAAAATTTAAATACATATTCAATTTAGAGAATTAAAACAGAGATGAGCAGCGGCAAACCAACTTAAACTGGGCTCCAACACACAGAATGCAGCTGCACTGCCAAACTGGCAGTGCAGTTTTTATACTCTTCACAGCACCTCCGCCTCAACGAGCAGCAGATGTGGCTCGTTGAGGTGGAGGTGGAGGTGCAGACAGCGGGAGGGGGGGAGGGTGCAGGGCAGGACCATCACATAATCAACCCAAAGCTCAGAAAACTGAATTTCATCTGACGCATCATTCCGAGAGTCGTAATCGCAAAGGTGTCATTGGGAGAATGTACAACCACATGTTGGAATGATATAAAACGAGCCGAACATGGTGATTGGTAAACAATCCATCACCTGTATTGAACTGAATAAAAATGCAAAGGCCATCATTTTATCTACTTTGCACAAATGAGCAGTAACTTGAGACACAGGCAACCATATGATGCAGTAATCGTAATTTTTCCTGGAATGCATAATTGCATATTGATTATTCATGAGGAGAGAAGTGAAGCCTTAGAACTATTCAAAATATGGGAGTCTTTACACTGAAACGGTGGTATAGAAGTAGCATGTATAATCTCCCCATTAAACTGGATTTGCTACAAACCTGACATATCTGTTTGTTTACAATGTTTACGGGGGAATATTTTCTGATATATAACCCAGCAACAAGATTATCCACCTTGAAAATTTATTTGGAAACTTACAGCAAATTGAGGAAGGTTTTCAGATTTTGCCATTTCCATCAACTTTTAAAATGCACAGAAAAAAATATGTTAATGGAAATAGAGTCACTGTCATGTCCCTTTGACTTCCTTGTTTGCCAATGACATCACTAACAATGAATTTAATGCTGCATTCAAGACCTCAAAGGAACTGGACAGTTCCAAGTTTAAACTTCCCACTCCCACGAAGATGCGTTCGAGAACTTCACCAGAGAGGAACGACAGGGGTTTGTTTGTGACGGCGTTGCAACCCAATATTACATATATTAACATTATCTACTGCCCAAACATCCCATCCAACATCGCGCGCCACGTTTATTTGAGTTATTTAAAATTAATATTGCACAATATTTGTGAACAGCGAGTCATGAGGATCAGTATCAGTGAATGAATCCCATATTCACAAAATTTTTAATCAATAAAAAAAAATTTAAAAAAAACTGTCAGCCATCGTTTCTTAATGTCACATGCAGCCTCTCGGTAAACGGGGAGTTCAGAAATCATATTGGAGCTCCCCAGTGGGCATTCTCACTGATAGAGGCACTCGAGAGCATTTCTCCTACTGGGACATGGGATTATTATTTTTATGGTCCTTATTATTATATAAGGACCATAAAACACCCTATCCAGACTTGTAGAAGTTGATGACGTCCCAGTTTTCAAAATGACAAACATCAGAAGTTGATGACGTCCCAGTTTTCAAAATGACAAACATCAGTTCAAAAACTCGCACACAAATGGTGCAGTGTAATCCAAGTTTCATTTATCAAGTTGTGCGTTCAATACTTCCAAAAAACCTTGCACACAAAATCACTTCCGGTGGAAAGCCCAGAAGGCAAAGTAGTACTACACCTGTGGTTTAACACCTTAGTACATGCGGCTGAGCCTGAGAGAAACAACTCTCACCTCCCACTTCACTTGTGCACTGACCAGGAACTGTTAAAATGACTGCTCAGGTTCGCAACAAGTTTCTAAAAAGCAAAGCAAAACGTGTCAACGTATTGCATTAGACTCTTTGGAATAGGCTAATGCACCTGGAAGCCATATTTCAGGGCATATAGCCTTTTATCGGTTTGGTCTTTTTATGACTTGATATCATATTTCTTTAGATTGCAATGATACTACTGTACAAGTGTCAAGAAACATACCGCCTTTTATTTTATGTACTGTTGAAATGCACCGCACTGCTTATAAAAGCTGCAGTTGGTAACTTCTTTTGTGTTTTATTTGGTAAAAGTGACGATACCCCATCAGCTAAGTCTGTCTTAAAATTCTACCGCTCCCTGTAGCTTTTAAGTCGCGGTAAAGTGAAAAACAAAGTGTCTTCTGACTTTGGCACACCACAGAGAAATGTGTAGGTTAGCACTCAGCCCAATTATAATAATTAAAAAATCGCAAAGTAATTACGGGTCCAACTGCCAGAAAGTAAGCCTTATTCTCAGCTGTAAAACGCTGTTCCCGTGCCCGCTAATGCTGCTGAAACAAAGTCCAATTGCAAGTGTATATGTTAGAGCCACCTGAGCCGGAATCCAGTTCGAAATAAGAGAACACCGATTTACTCGACAGTCAACCCTGTTCCACATAACGTTAGTCTGCCAGGTAGTCGTATTTTATTTCCATTAATGCAAATAAGCGATATTTAGTGCTAACGACCAAGCGAAATAAAGTCAGGCTATCAATGAATCAATAGCAAAAGCAAAATATTTTGTTTCGTCAGCAGATGTTTGTATTTGTCTATACAGTGTTTCTCACGAGTTATTACCTTCGCCAGCGACTTCGCTGACGAAGGTAATGTTTTGATCCCCGTGTATTTATTACCTTCGCCAGCGACTTCGCTGACGAAGGTAATGTTTTGATCCCCGTGTATTTATTTGTTTGTGTGTCTGTCTGTGTGTATGTATGTGTATCGAATAACTCAAAAAGTACCGAACGGAATTTCATAAAATTTGGTGGGTTGATTTGGCATGACTTGAGGATCAATCGATTAGATTTTGGGAGTGATCGGGTCAAAGGTCAAGGTCAAGGCCACGAAAAGGTCAAAACCGACTTTCGGCCATATCTCGGTCAATTTTTATCCGATCGGCATGAAACCAACACCAGTGGCGAGGGATTCAGTGGCGTCGGCGAAGGTATGCGCTCAACCGAGTGCCCGTTCTAGTTTGTTTGTGTGTCTGTCAGTGTGTATGTATGTGTCTCGAATAACTCAAAAAGTACCAAACGGAATTTCATAAAATTTGGTGGGTTGATTTGGCATGACCTGAGGATCAATCGATTAGATTTTGGGAGTGATCGGGTCAAAGGTCAAGGTCAAGGCCACGAAAAGGTCAAAACCGACTTTCGGCCATATCTCGGTCAATTTTTATCCGATCGGCATGAAACCAACGCCAGTGGCGAGGGATTCAGTGGCGTCGGCGAAGGTATGCGCTCAACCGAGTGCCCGTTCTAGTTAACCTCCGCCAGGAGGTATATGTTTTCGGTGCCGTTTGTTTGTTGGTTTGTTTGTTTGTGTACAACATAACTCAAAAACTTAGGGCCGGATTTTGACGAAATTTTCAGGGTAGGTGGGTATTAACTCAAGGAAGAGGTTATTAAATTTTGGCATATCTAAGCCAAAGTACGGCTGAGATGTACGCCAAAGTTCAAGATTTCAAGTCTCCAATGGCCGATCACCGTGCTTTTGGCTTTGCTGCCCCCTGGCGGAGTTTCTGCGCTCTCTGACTGCTTTTCTAGTTCTATACACGGTGGCAGCCGACAGGTGTATCGGATGATTTCGTGAAACCCACGGATGTAAGCCCCCGTCTCCTGGGCTTTGGTGGCAGGCATAGTCTGTAGAAAAAGATGGACGCAACATCGGGGTCTGAAAAGTGAAGCCAATGCGGAAATTTCTTAAAATTGTATTCTATTTAATGGCAAGCAGATGGCGACTTCGGTAGTTGCAGAAAGAAGCTCAATGCTATAGAAGTCTATGAGGAAACAACCCTACTTTCCGACCTGATTTATTATTTAAATAATTATTTTCCATATTATTTTGTGGTATCTATCACAAGTTTCAAGTCTCCTTTCATATATCATGGTGTTAATTTCATTAAATTATGGTCCCAAATAGACTAGAACAAAGGATATACTTTAGGGGCGTGGCTATCCCCAGGTCCTCGTCAGATATGGTCAGATCCACCCTTCGCTCCTCCCTGGATCTTCATTTCACGCTCTCGTCCAATAGAAATCACATCCGGTGTCAAAATGACAAAGTTGCGCTGTTCAAATTGCCAAAATAGAGGCTCCCTAAATGGTATGCTGAAACCAATGGGTGACGTCACGGTTGCTTCATCCATCTTTTCATAATGTCTATGGTGGCAAGGCGGAGAGACATTGGGGAGCACTAGCTAGCCAGGTGAGCTTACTTAAATCAAAGTCAAAGTTAGATTCTGCAAGAAATGTGCTGCCGCTTCAAGGTGGAGTCCTATTAAGGGCATTTTCTGGCCCAAACCACCGACTTCAAAACAATTTTCAGCATTGACAAACCACCCCATGTGGTTCATGAATCCACCAGAGAAACCTGCGATATCAATTTTCTTTGGTGACATTTTTAAGATTTTTTTTTTGTTTTTGTTTTTGAGAGGGGCCACCCATTCTGGGGCCCCACAAAGTGTCACCAATGATGATAACCATGTGCTTATCAATGCAAATTGTAGCGGATATATTTTCCTAATGAATGAAAAAAGAATTTGTTGAAATTGATGTCATACTGCCAAGATAGGAAGATATTTGTTTAAAAAATGTGTTCTGAAATGGAGATTTCTAACAGCCACATGTGTAAACCATGGTACATTTGACAAAGTTCCTGGCCATGACACTAAGGGAATTTGCGGAAATAGGGTATAGCCAACATTCAATGAAAAAACCAGAATGTGTCGACACCGGTTACATCTTTTATCCAAACACTTACATCAACAGACTGTTGTAAACCCTAAAATGGGGTGTGTTGATACGGAATGAATTGCGCGAGTATGGCTCTCACTTAATTCTTCTAGTTTAAGTTTTTTCAGTAATATGATTCTGAACTATGACCCTTATGATGTTTATACTAAAATTATTGCCTATTCTTAAGACCTTCACACCGAAGGAGCCTCAAGACCATGACGAGGTGACAGGTCCCCTTGAGTAATAACTACCATGCTATCATGCCTTTTTAACATATATTTGAGACACATTTCACTAGATTTTGCAATTGAATTCTGCAGGAGGGCAAACTCAAAAGGTCAAGAAGTGATTTAAAATGTATTTTTAGAGCAAAATTTGTCTAATTGCACTATTATGATGAGAGTCAATTTCCAAGAATGAGACTGCAAATAACTTCATCCACCAAAAAAAGTCCACATATATTCACACAATCAAACTCAGCATTAGCAAGTGAGCGGCAATTTCTCATATTTTATTATATTTCCTCTTCTCTCTATGGTTCTTGCCAGAGTCTGATATAGACAGAACAGAACATAAGGACCCCAAAACTGTAACTGGATCAAACCTGTATCTGACAGACTATCTGTTGAAAACAAGGATGGATTCCAGAACATCACATTTTAAAGGAAAAGCATTTTTATCAAACAATATTCACAACAAAATTTCTTCAGCAGTTAACAACTCAATTTCACCTGGTGTTTTAAAGCCAGAATGCAAAGAGCTCAGGTGTTTCAAACAGATACTCGATACAGCTGTGATTCCAACAGAAATGCCTGGGTCACAGGTTTTCTTTAAATGACAAAAGAAAAATAAATCGCAATTCTCCAAATCCTCGCCTCAGAAGGTCACAGCTCTGGGTGGTTCCACACCTCAGCGGCTCTGACTGGGCCGTGCCATAATTTCGGGAGCTGTGCAGGTGTGTACCTTTCACATACAGAAGTGGTCGCTGACTGGGGATTTGACTGGCCAGGAGCCATAGCCCTTCTGAGTCAGATAGGATTTCAGTACATTCTTGGCCTCCTGATACGGCTTTGCCATCATCTGCAAAGGCAAACAGGGCTTCAATCACATCACCGAGGAGATAATATTTCCCAATTGACTGAAAATGAGAGGTAGTTAGTCCAGAGTAAATCCAAGTGGTTGGAATAAAGTTCTGGGGAGGATTTTTACTTTCTGAACCTGGACTTTGCACTTCTGGTTAGTACTCTAAATAAATAAATGACATTATTAAAATTATGATCGACAAGTACCTCAGCCTCTTGTTCAGATAAATCTAAAGTGTGAGACATAATCCTCTCAAGAGGCCCATCCACACCAAGAACTATTACTCCAATCACATTCGCAAAGACATTGGGATGGTATGGGAAGTGTAAAACAGAGTCATATGTAAATTAGGGCTGTCGCGTTAATTAATCGCGATTAATTTAAGCACAATAAAAGTAACTGCCACTATGAGGCAGACAGAAAAGGTAATAAGCAATCATGCCTAAGACACATACCTAATGCGGTCATTTGAAATGCTTCCGGGAAGAAAACTGTGATTTGAAGTCCCCTAATTACCGGCGAGGTTGGACAGCCGCCATCGCCTTGGCATAATTAGCTAACCTGAAATCAATTCCCGTGTACTTTGCCTGACTTGCAATCAAGCCATTTATTCAGCCAACTGACAAATCAAAACCAAAATGTGGCCTATAATGATTAAGAAGAGATAGAGAAGCAGACAGACCTAACCAGGCTGCCACGTTATATTGAAAGATTTTCAAATTCGTTAACAATTTACATGTCACGTTCTATATGCTTAAACAAAATGTTTTCCACCTTCACTGTTGGTAATTTAGATGCTCAAAAGTAAATAAAATCAAGTGCTATGAGTTACATTATTTTAAATTACTCTCGTTCAATTGTCTAATTAAAAATGCCTCAAATTTGCGGCAAAGATTCGCCTGAATGTTAATTGCCAAATCTTCGGTGCATTTGACTATTGCCTGCAATGCAAACGTATTCTCTCTCACATTCATGTTCGATATGCTTCACACGTAGCCAATATTTTTAAGCTCTTAAAACCAGGGCCATCTTTGAATAACTTCTTTTTTTTTTTTTTTTATAAATATCTTTAATGATGCATACAAAATTCCTTGATGAAAGGAGGAATTCAGAGGTCTGATATTTATTCAGATTATTGAAATTTTTTCAATCTAACACGGCAGCCTGGTTAGGTCCGTCTGATTCTCATTATCACTTCTTAATCATTATAGGCCACATTTTGATTTTGATTAGTCAGTTGGCTGAATAAATGGCTTGATTGCAAGTTAGGCAAAGTACACAGGAAATGATATAAGGTGAGCTAATTATGCCAAGGCGATGGAGGCTGTCCAACCTCGCTGGTAATTAGTGGAATTCAAATCACAGTTTTCTTCCCGGAAGCATTTCAAATGACCGCATTAGGTAAGTGTCATAGAGAAGGTAATAAGCAATCACGTCTGTCTGCCTCATAGTGGCAGTTACTTTTATTGCCACTTTTTATTGTTTACGGACGACGAACGACGACGACGAACGACGGACAAACAGGCCATGATATAAGCTTCGTCAGGTGAGCTAATAAAAAGTAAATGAATAAAGCACTGACACGAGAGCACCTTTCAGGCTTTTGCAAGTTTTGCGGCCATCGTAGGTTTTCTTAGAAAAGGAACGGTCAGTTAGTTGCAATCTATAATCTGACCACTAGATGGCTCTAAAACTTACACACTGGTCCTTTATTGTTTTACCATCATAAGTGGTGCACTGATGACACCTATTGCTCAAATTCTGAAAGAGAAATTTTCCCCCCATACACTTCTCGTCCTCTGTACAACTACAATGCAGAAAAAAAAGTTTGGATGGAAGTTACATTAAAATAATAACTGAAGGCAGTGATCTGAAATTAATCTCCGACCTGTTTTACTTCGAAAACAATACAACAGCATGCTGTTCGAGGTTTCACCTCATGAATTTTGTGGATTTCTCGACATAAACACTCAATTCAGTTTTGATTCCGGCAACCTTTTTCAAAAAAAAAAGAAATGGAATAGTCTGTCATGGTTTGATCTCGCCGGCAGAGGCCAAGAAGCCGGCGGGCACTGGGACCATGGACCCAAACGCAAGTAAGGGACCCACACGCACAGGCTGAGTAAAAATTAAAAAAATATTTAATTTAAAAAGTAAAACAGAGAGGAGCAGCGGCAAAAAGAACAGGGCTCCAGAACACAGAATGCAGCTCTTTTATACTCTTCACTGCACCTCCACCTCAACGAGCAACAGATGTGGCTCATTGAAGTGGAGGTGCAGACAGCAGGTGGGGGGAGAGACTGCAGGGCAGAACCATCACAGTACCCTCCCCCCAAAGCATGCTTCCAGGCGTGCCAGGAGCCAAACAGCGCCCAACCTCCAGACCACACAGGGGCGCCCAACCTCGGGACCATTCTGGCGCCCAACCTGGCGCCCTCCTCCGGGAACACTGGCACCCAACCTGGCACCCACCTCCGGGGACACCCCCTCCTCTGGACTACAGGGCATCCACCTCCGGGACACCAGGCACTAACCTCGGAACTGCTCCCCAACTGGGCCCTGGAAAATAAAAAACTGCTGCCGCTGCTCCCCTCACTCAGCCTGGCTGGGCCCCGCGCTGACAGCTACATTCTGTGCGATGGAGCCCTGTTGTTTTTGCCGCTGCTCCTCTCTGTTTTCGTTCTTCAAATTAAATATGCTTTTATATTTCTTACCCAGCCTGTGCGCGTGGGTTCTTTATTTGGTTTTGGGTACATTGTCCCAGTGCCCGCCGGCTTCTTGCCTTCTCATACCTGCCAACTTTTGAAAGTGAAAAACCATAATTCTAATAATCCTAGCATGCAATCCTGCCCTCCCGTAGGTGGGGATACGGAGGACCTCCCCCGGGAAAAAGTTAGAAAACATAGCCGCTAAGTACTGCATTTCCAGCTCTTTGAGGCAGAAATTTGACGAAACAATTCAGCTTCAATTTGACACTTTTGTACACAGAAATCCTAGAAAGTAGAACTTTTCATAGCCCAGGTAACATGCCCATGATTACCGTGATGATATTGTTATTTAGTTATGTCCAAACCTCTTTAGTACAGTAAGTGAAAGGACCAAGAAAAACAAATTCACAACAATTAGACAGATGGATCATATTCAATGGAAACTGGGTAACTAAATCTGAGACTGTGTCTTCAGTATGCAACAAGTTTGCAACTTATTCCACTGACTAAACAAAAGATACCTGAAGCATCTGTTAATTAAATACATCATCATTATACATCACATTCAACTAAAATAATCAACTAGTATCAAAATATATTTGCCACAGTGTTACTGGTAAGTAACTTTAATTACGATCAAGACGTTTCAATATTAATTTGTCACAGTGTTACTTGTAAGTAACTTCAAAAATGATCAACTGGTATCAATATAAATTTGTCAGTGTCACTGGCAAGTTACTTCCACAACGATCAACTGGTGTAAAAATAAATTGTCAAAGTGCTACTGATAAGTAACGTCAATAATGATGCAGTTACTGTCTCTTATTTTCCATTGTGCAGCGGTTCCGATTTTGGCCGAGAATGGTTCCAATTGAAACGCCTCGGCCAATTCCGTGATTCCTTGTAATCTCCCTAACCAGTGAGATGTGCCGATTGTTTACGCAAACGAACCGACAGATTCTCTGCAATTGTAACAAAATGGCCATTTTTTGGTAAATATAAACTAGCGTTGAAGAAACGGGAATAAACGAACATGTTTCATGTCTTCTTTTATCATTACGTTTTAAAGGGGCAAAAAGCGAAATCGTTTCACCGCTAGGTTTGCTGTTGTTCACTGCCTGCAGACCAAAACAAAGTGTGCCATGAGCCACACCTCCCTCTACCTCTGCTGTTCGGCAGAATGATGGTACGGTTTAAGTTTTTGCGGTGTTACTACTCAGTACATCGAACCTGAAATGCTCACGAAACTGCAGATTTGCGCTAATTGCAAATGTTAGCTGGCTGACGGGTTACTTACCTAACACAACCGTAACACCTGGCCCATTGCTGGGACCGAGCCGCTAACAACTCAAGCTCCGGACATTAACCCATGCTATGATTGTAACATTAAATTTAATTCCATTACCATAGCGACATGTGCCTAACGTTACTGTAACACTAATTAAAGCAGACATTTGACTTTATGTTGTTACCTGTTCAGGAGAAGAGCTCGCCCCGAGTCAAACTGTAGCCCATTTAGCTCTCGCAGTGCTCTCCACCTTGGACATGCAAGGCCAATATTAATCCGGGTTCTGTCCCTTTCTGTATCAGACAACTTCTTCGACAATGACCGTTGTTTATCTAGTGTAATACAAATAGAAGCCACTAGATGGCATTGACCTTTTCTTTTGTTAAGCCCAGACTGGAGCTAGGTTTGGACATGTCCTGGGCATATCTGAGATGGAAACTCCCAGAGAATTAAAAAAAAAGTCTAAAAGGTGGGAGGGGTCTGCAAAAGAGTATATCAAGAGGAAAATTGAGAGATTAAAGTAGTAGGGGAAATTGCAAGGAGAAGGATACATTTGACCAGACCTGTCACTCTTTTCAAGACCTGTGAAGCTTTTTGTGGATTTTTGCCTGTGTTGGAGCATTTTCCTCACCCGGAACATCACCAAGCAACCCAACCAAAGGGACTGTAAATATTTTTTTTCTTGTATATATCAATCTTGGTCAATAGAGTAGATAGTAAATTAGTTAAAAGTGTTTGTTTAATTAAACCTGTTTAAGTTTTAAAATTTTATCTGTTATCCCTTGCTGTCATATATGTTATAACAAATTGGGGCCATAACATTAGAAGTAATTTCAGATCCTGCTCGCCTTCAGGTTAATGTTTCGTTCTGCTCACCGCCGTTTAAAAAATACGCGCTGCCACTGCTTACTTGCTGTGTGAATGTATTCTCGGGAAGGAGGCGGCGACGATTCACATGAACGTACATGAACGCGCGGCTGAGATGTAG
The DNA here is from genome assembly GCA_029721435.1 of Gymnothorax reevesii. Lineage (NCBI taxonomy): Eukaryota > Metazoa > Chordata > Actinopteri > Anguilliformes > Muraenidae > Gymnothorax > Gymnothorax reevesii. The sequence goes on from CM056579.1 coordinate 110,121,286, forward strand.
GTCCGGACGCACAGACGCACGCACGCACAGACACACGCACGCACGCACGCACGCACACACGGACGGACAAAGCAAATCCAGTATACCCCCCTAAACTTCGTTGCAGGGGGTATAATAAACTTCGTTGTGGGGGGTATAATTACACCTCTCATTCTTCACATAGCAATTTGAAATTCCTTCAATCTAGAAATGATGCATTTCCGCTTATTGCCCCTTTTAATACCATTTGTTATTTCCCAAAAAAACCGGAATTTGTGTTTGTTCAGCCGTAAACCGGACTGTGTTTTTCAAAATCGTATCCATTACGGACAAACCGTACTTGTTGGCAGGTATGCCTTCTGCCGGCGGGACCAAACCACGACATAGTATTTAACAATTTATCATGCTGCCTCTCCTTTCTACTGCACTTATCAAGGTAGAAATCGATGCAAACCGTCGATTGCGCTGCCTCCACCTGCCATAGCTTCATACGCCCTGATATTTGATCTTCAATCTGGGCATACAGCTGCCATTGCCCTTCGACCCAATGACCTCCAGAACATATTCAGTTCAGCTACCCTCAGGAGGGAGGCATAATTGTCTGCTCTGGTCAAAATCAGTCCACTCTCGCACACAAGATAGATGACTTGGCCAGGAATAAGTAGGCTGGGCTGATTGGCCTCCGACTGAAACTAGAACTAGGGGTGCAACGATTATTAATCGCGGTTATTCTAAAGCGTAGTAACACCACCTGCTGCCATGGGGCGAACATCTCTGTGATCTGAGCTTTCCATTTTCTATTAACCCCCGTGATGTCCTAAATGAAAGTGCCAAACATCAAAGGGCATGGAAAATGCTTCCGGAAAAAACTTGACTGACATCAGTAATTTTCGGCTACGTCCTGAAAGGAGCCAAGCAAATGAAAACAGAATCATCTCCAATTAACCAATTGGGCAACTCTAAGAAAAGTAACCTGTTCCTGTTTACTTTGCTTGATTAGCAATCAAATGTGGATTTGTTTACTCTTTAAGTTGAATGAGTAGAGCTGTTTATTAAGACATGTTTGATTGCTGCATTTTGAAATTAAAATTTAAACGGCACAGATTTGCATTGCCACGCCATTTCGTGCGACAGCGATGATTCATATCTCACGTGCACGTCTCGTCCGCTTTTCAGAATTTTTTCCAGCTTGTGTATTTTTTAGACCCTTAAAATCCAGGGCGATCTTATAACGAACCTGTTTTAAATTAATCTTGAATAATGTACTAAAATGCCACAATGAGAGATGTAATTCAGAGGAAGATTTTTTTCTAATTATTCAAATTATTGGCATTCTTTCAATCTAACGCCGTAGCCCAGTTAGGTTTGTCTGCTTTTCACCATCACATCTTAATCGTTATAGGCTACTGAAATTGCTTGATTGTTATTTAGGCCAAGTACACGGGAGCAGATTTAAGGAAGGGCGGAGCAGCTGCAATTATCGAATCTAAACTCAGGCTTCTTCCCGGGGGCATTTTAAATCGCTTAAGCTTCAGGTGTGCATGTTTAAAGAAATTACATGTGACTGCCTACACACCCCATGACTGCATGTGGTCTCATCACGCTTAAAAAAAAATCCTCGTTCAACATCGCCACATCCCAACTCAGCATTTCATCTCTCGTTGTTGCATTTTTAGGAGATCTATAATGATAAAATAAAAATAAAGAGATTTATTATCAGATCGCCCTGGATTTTAAGAATCTAAACAAGATGTGTTTGTGAAACACTGATGCCCCCGTGCATGACATGCACATGCTAACCATTAAAGGCCTATCATGAGTCAATCAGAGGTTAAAGGTCAAGGTCACAAGGTCAACATTCATTCCCTCATCGGAAAGGCCTTATCCTAAGGAATACATATGCCGGGTATCAAATGCCTATTACTAGCTAATGGAAAGTTATGGCCCATGTTAAAGTTTTTGCCACCAAACATCATGCTCCAAGGTCAAGGTCACAAGGTGAAAAGTCATGACCCCATCTGAAATGCCTTCTCACAAGCAATGCATATGCCAAGTATCAAAGTCTTATCATGAGCCGATCAAAAGTTATAGCCATGGCAAAGTGCGGACAGACGGACAGACAGACGGACAGGTGAAAAACGATATGCCCCCGAAACTTCATTCACGGGGGCATAAAAATACACAAGCTGGAAAAAATGGCGTGGCAATGCAAATCTGTGCCGTTTAAATTTCAAAATGCAGCAATAAAACATGTTGTCTTAATAAACCGCTCTACTCATTCAACGTAAAGAGTAAACGAATCCACATTTGATTGCTAATCAAGCAAAGTAAATGGGAACAGGTTACTTTTCATAGGGTTGCCCGATTGGTTAATAGGAGACGATTCAGTTTTCATCTGCTTTGCTCCTTTCAGGACGTAGCCGAAAATTACTCATGTCAGTCAAGTTTTTTTTTTCCCAGAAGCATTTCCCATGCCCTTTGCTGTTTGGCACTTTCGTTCAGGACATCACAGGGGTTAATAGAAAAGGGAAAGCTCGGATCACAGAGATGTTCGCCCCATGGCAGCAGGTGGTTGTTACTACGCTGTAGAATAACCGCGATTAATAATCGTTGCACCCCTAACTAGAACCACTACTTCTAATAACACAGATTCCAAGCATCGGGCCACAACGACCAATACAATACCCACGCTCTCTCTGTCTGCCCGTCCGTCCATCTGTCACACTCTCAGTCACTCACTTCGTCACCCACCCACCTGCCCACCCACCTTCAGCGGTCACCCCACCCAATTTCTTGCGATTAAATCTCGGCAACTCCCTGAGCTGAGCCCTTGGGGAGTTCCATGTCATAAAAGTGATTTCGCATTTCGAGCACAGCACAGGTACCTTAGCCTCTCTGTAAGACACCGCAGCCAGGAGTTCAGACCTCTGTGATTCTCGTGCGACCAGGTTGAAGCGGCTCAGCATCGCACCTTTGCACAGACGGCTGGCCAACGCAGGGCCGCTCTTAAACGGAGAGCTGCAAAAGAAGACCCGAAGTCTAGCGTTACTCCCGTGGAACAGCATATCAACAGTGTGCAAGTGCGCACGTGCCTCTGAGTGCGTGTGTAGTGTTGACGTGTGTGCGCATGGGTTTGTGGGTAGGCATTCAGTCATGTGCGCATTGTGCAGTTTTTAAAGGCTGCATTTTACACAGCTGGCTTACAGCTGAACAGTGACCGCTGTTGGAGCACAGCAGGAAACACACACACACGCACACGCAGGCACACATCCTGTGTAAGACATCAATCAGCCTCATTTTAGCCACAAGTAAGCCTCCGAATTCAAACTGAGTGCTCAGTACAAGTCAGCTGAGGACACCAAGGGGACACAATATCAATCACAAACACATTCAGTCAAACAACCACTGAACAAAACAAACCAGGCAGCTGCTCCTCAGAGTTAACCAAGAGCTACTTACTGAAATTAATGTGGTTCTGCTACCAAATATAAGACCACAGGGGGACCATTAAACTAGTGAGCACCAGACGATGGCCTGCAGTCCCTTGGCCTCGTTCAAGAATGGAATCAAAAATTGCCACCGGACTGATGACATGTTTTGGACTAAACATTCAGGTCCAAAAATGTTGGGGCATTGTGCCAAGAAGTTCTGAAAATGGTAAAAATTAGACAGTCCGCTAGTCAACCTGTATCCCGACCGAAAGCAATCGCTCCCAAAACAGACAGGCTTCATGACCTAGGCACACACAAAATATGCCAAATATGAAACGAATTGGTTGAAATTTGAAAATCTCTAAGGACGCAGCATGATATTAAAAAAAAAAAAAGACTACGGGAATTCGATTGCGGTTGATTGAGGAGCAAACTAATGATCCTGAAATTGGTGTACTAAAGAGGAGAGCCCTTCCTGAAAAAGAAATAGATGCAGTTCCAGTTGGGTATTATCTCAAGGATGGTGTGTTGATGCGGAAGTGGCGCCCTCCTGATATCCCTGCCAATGCAGATTGGGCAGTGGTCAGGCAAATTGTTGTTCCGAAGGTCTACAGGAATGAGATCTTAACAATGGCTCATAGTTTACCTTTAGGAGGTCATCTTGGTGTTAACAAGACTGTTGATAAGATCATGAAACACTTCTTTTGGCCTGGGCTTCGGAAAGACGTTTCCAACTTTTGCAAAACCTGTCACACTTGTCAGGTAGTTGGAAAACACCAGTTAGACCCACCTGTAGCTCCATTGCAGCCTATCCCAGCATTCTCTAGGGTCATTGTTGATTGCGTTGGTCCATTACCCAAGACTAGATCTGGAAATCAGTACTTGTTGACAATCATGTGCGCATCTACCAGATTCCCCGAAGCCATACCTCTACGTAACATCAAGGCAACTGCAATCTCGAAGGCTTTGATAAAGTTCTTCACGTTGTTTGGTCTTCCCAGGGAAATTCAGTCAGACCAAGGTAGCAATTTCACTTCAGGATTGTTTCAGCAGGTTGTGTATGAACTAGGTGCAAAACAGATTCTTTCTAGTGCCTATCATCCAGAAAGTCAGGGTGCCTTAGAGCGGTTTCATTCCACTCTCAAGACAATGATGAGGACTTATTGTTATGACCATGAGAAAGACTGGGATGAAGGGGTTCATTTGCTGTTGTTTGCAGCTAGAGAAGCAGTGCAGGAGTCTACTGGATTCAGTCCATTTGAGCTAGTGTTTGGTCATGAAGTGAGAGGACCTTTGCTATTATTGAGTGAACAATGGCAAGAGGAAGAGCCGCAAATCAGTCTGTTAGACTATGTTAGCAAGTTCAAGGAAAGATTGCGTGCAGCTTGTGACCTTGCCAAAGAGAACTTGAAATCAAGTCAGGGAAAAATGAAAACTTGGTATGATCATAAGGCTAGAAGCCGTGAGTTTAAACCAGGAGAAAAGGTCCTTGTGTTGTTTCCCTTGCAGTCCAATCCATTGCAGGCTAGATTTCATGGTCCTTATGAAATTCTGACAAAACTCAATGATCTCAATTACATTGTGAAGACTCCAGATAGGAGAAAACCAAAACAATTGTGTCATATTAACATGCTAAAGCCTTATCATGACAGAAATGCTAGGGTTGCAGCTGTCACTTCAGATTCTCCAATGGTCGAAACTTGTGAAGATGAGGGGGAGTTTCAAGATGATGAACCAAGAATTAAAGCTGAAGTTCTTTCATGTAAATTGTCAAACACTGAAGTGTTGCAAAATCTTGATGTAAAACTCCAGCACTTAGAACCCTCACAGAGAGATCAGTTTGAAAGGTTGATCAAGAAATATGAGGATTTGTTTCCTGATGTTCCAAAGAGAGTTACTATAGCCTCTCATGATGTAGATGTTGGTGATGCCAAACCAATAAAACAGCATCCATACCGGATGAATCCGGAAAAGAGAAAGATTGCTGAGAAAGAGGTTGAGTACATGTTAAAACATGATATTATCAGACCCTCCAACTCCGATTGGAGTTCACCCTGTGTGCTAGTTCCAAAACCTGATGGAAGTACTAGATTCTGTACAGATTATCGCAAAGTCAATGCTGTAACTAGAACTGATGTGTTTCCAATACCTAGGATTGATGATTGTATTGATAGTGTAGGGCAAGCAAAGTTTCTGACCAAGATTGATTTATTGAAGGGTTATTGGTGTGTGCCTTTAACTGAGAGGGCCAAGAGCATCTCTGCTTTTGCCACACCATCTGGATTGTACCAGTATGAAGTCCTACCCTTTGGCATGAAAAATGCCCCAGCCACGTTCCAAAGGATGATACAGTCTACAATCGCCGGATTGCCACACACGGGTGCATACATCGATGACCTGATCACATGGAGTGACTCCTGGGAAGAACATCTAAAAGATGTAGAGACGTTGTTCCAGCGCCTGACCCAGGCTAACCTGACTGTTAACCTGAACAAGAGTGACTTTGGTTGTGCTACTGTCACCTATCTTGGCTACGTCATAGGCCAGGGTAAGGTGGCACCCATAAATGCTAAAGTCCAAGCCATCATGGACTTTCCAGTTCCTGACAACAAAAAAGCTTTGCGCCGCTTCCTTGGAATGATCGGGTACGACCGCAAGTTCTGCAAGAACTTTGCTGAGATTGCTCTCAGTCTAACTAACCAACTGAAGAAAGGCGTAAAGTTCACCTGGGATGATGCATGCCAGAGAGCCTTCGATCGCCTGAAGTCTCTGCTGTGTCACTTCCCCGTGCTCAAATCTCCTGACTTCAACAAACCGTTCTCCATCGCGGTCGATGCTAGCGACCAAGCTTGTGGATCTGTGCTCCTACAGAGAAGTGACTCTGATGACATTGAGCATCCCGTGGCATACTTCTCCAGGAAGTTCAATCGCCACCAAAGGAACTATTCCACAATAGAGAAGGAACTGTTGGCTCTGGTCCTTTCTTTACAACACTTTGAGGTTTATGTTTGTACAGGACAAAAGCCAATGATTGTGTACACTGACCACAATCCGTTAATGTTTTTGAGTAAGATGAAAAACAAGAATCGGAGATTGTTGAATTGGAGTTTGATTTTACAGGAGTTTGACTTGGAAATTAAGCATGTGAAGGGTACAGACAATGTAATTGCTGATTGCTTATCCCGTGTTTGAATGTGTATATATATATCATGTGTTTGAATATTGTATGATATGTATATATAGACAAGTGTTCACTTAACCATTTTGTATTGAAAAGAAAAATTTTGCCTTTATGAGTCAAAATTTTTCCCTTTTGGAATGGAGGTGTAATGTGAATATAGGCCACTAGATGGCAGTATTTACCTTTTTTTTGTTAAGCTCAGACTGGAGTCATGTTTAGACATGTCCTGAACATGTCTGGGGCAAGTCTCAGAAAGTTAAAAAAAAAGAGGTCTAAATGTGGGTGGGGTCTGCAAAAGAGTATATAAGGAAAAGAATTGAGACAGTAAAGTAGTAGGAGAAATTGCAAGAAGATGACCAGACCTGCCATTCTGTTCAAGACCTGTGACGTTTCTTTTGTGGATTTCTTTGCCTGTGTTTGAGCATTTTCTTCATCCAGGACATCACCAAGCCACCCCACCAAAAAGGGACTGTAATTATTTCTGTTTTTTCTTATTTATCAATCTTGGTCTTTAGTTGTAGGTTGTTATTAGTCTTTGTCTTTGTTAAAAATTAAATGTGTTTTAGTTGTTAAAACTGTGTTTGTCATCCCTTGCTGTTGCTGTTGTGTAATAAATGTAATAACAAATTGGGGCCATAACAGAGGAAACATGGCATTAGAAGGCTAATTGCCATAAAAAAATCTGGAGTTGAAGTCAGCAAGTGACAATAACTCCAAATCAGCTGAGAATTGGCGCAAGTTTATTTGTGTCTTTGATCAGTTTTCGCGGTATCGGTCAATAGCGATCAGCAGCCGGTCCATCTATCTCGGCAACCCTAGGGGAAACAAATAAATATTCAATTTGAGAATTGCTTCCAGTTATTTCAATATGAAATGTACATGAGACCCCTTGTTTGGCATATCATATCACTGCAGAGCGTAATCATCAGGAAGTGAAATGCATCAGTGCCGACTCTGATTCGATCCATTGCACACTGTTACTTTTTATTGCATAGTGCTACTACCAGTAAATCCAGAGGAGTCACAATGCAAGCTGCGGCTATTTATCAATACTAATACTTTCATACTTACCAGTTCACACCAGGGGCAGTGCTATTGACAACGAAATGCAAACTTCTGGGAATACTCAGCGCAGACTGGCTAGCAAACCCCTTAAATTTGCTCGTAAGCAGCGTGAGTTTAGCCTGCTTACAGCGATTCTCAATGCTTATGAAAGTTTCAGATTGGTTGGCTGACCGAATAAAGAGAAAAACTAATTCAGACAGACTGCCTGACGGACGAAAGGACAGAGTTTTCCTCATTTAGGGGTCTATTCTCCCATGCGCGCAAGTCGAAAAAAGCGTGTAGCTACGCGCTTTTCAGCCTAAGCGTATTCATCCCTCGACTTAAGTCTGTGCATTATGCGCCCCGAAAGCAGTTATGCACTTGGGGCGTAGCAAGGCCAAAATTGGGGCATTTCCGGGCGTTTCTCAGCAAATAACACTTACGCGCATTCTCCCCCTGGCTTACGTGCCTTTTCTGTTAAGCACTTTTGAGCGCTGTATTAAGGTCAAGCGCCCACATAAGGCAAAATAGAATATTGCGTTTGATGTCGGTTATAGGCCGAATTTTAACATTAATTTTATTTTATTTAACATGGTAAAGTTTGAGACATTCAACATTCAATTGTTCTTCCTTATTTCTAAACTACATTTCTTATAGCCATAATAAATTATCAAACGAAATCATCACATGGTATTACCCAACAGCCTCTTCCCAAATCGGTTAAATTACAAACGCATAGCAATTAATTAATACGAGTATACATAAGACCATCATTCAACCATGCCCTCAAAATCTAAAACCAAAATGCCAGTCCTGCATTTGCTTGCACTCTTGAATGATTGGGAAAGAGTAAGAGGAGCGCGCCGAGCTCGAAGACGACCGCGCATATATCGGCTTCGTTTGGACATACTGAGACTAACAAACATCAATTATCCACAAAACATACCCCTGGTCATCAACGTCACAACTGCGCTGTCGCTCCTGGCATCTGGGTCGTTCCAGAGAGTGGCTGGCGATGTCATACACATATCACAGGCGTCTGTGTCAAGGTGTCTGACACAGTTCGTTGACGCTCCAAGTTCTTCTCCAAGCACTTCCACTGCAGAGAGAGTGGACACCATTCCCTCCTCCAGTGCAGTGAAATGCACAGGGGATGATGGTTGCCCACCACCTGTTGCGTGGACACTTCTCCGGTGTGCAGAGAACCTGGCTTTTACAGCGCCCCGCAGATCTCTCCATTTATGCTTTAAATCGGGGATACTGCGCTTGCATCTCCCCTCCGAAGCCACAACCAAAACGATTTGCAGCTTTCTTCCTCGGATCAGCCTTCAGTGCCCGCTTGCCGAACAACACCAACATCTGTGAAATTTGGTTTTCGGCTTTGGCTCAACGTCGCCATCTTTGTCTTCATGTTCTATTAACAAATGCGACTGCCCTATATGTCTGTGATAATCTAAAAAGGTGTGATATTCTCACGAGTGAGAAGATAGATATTCCAATTGAGGATATCTGTATTAACTAACATGTGTCTTTGTAATTTTTTTTTACCATTGATAAAACTGTATTTTAATGTGTGAATGAAGATATTATTAAATAGGCTACTCTAGATTGAGCCCTACCCTGGCCAATGGAATTGCGTCATTGCTGAGGCGGTTTCGGGTCGCGGGAATGACCGCATGCGGGGTAAGAATCCTTTGTTAAAGCGTTTCCATGTCCTTTAGTTGCAAACCTGACATCGGAGTAGTTTGAGATTTCAAGTCAATTGTCATTTGATTGTCATTTTTTGTGTGACTAGAATGTTCCCTTTGTCTTCTTCCCTGTCTTCCACAGAACAAACAGGCTGGTGTAGGAGGGGCACATTTTCAATGCTCTGATTGCGCTGGTTGAGAGGCGCCAAATTCTTTATTTTTTATTTCATTATCGCGGCAATTTCTTTGTTTGCATAGCTTTAATGCCATTGTGGCTAAAGTAAGAAATAAAAATACGCGTGCAATGCACGGAATACCCCTCAGCCCGATGTCAAAGTTTTTGGAGACGCCCGCCCGCCCAACCGCACGAAGGATAGCAATACCCCGTCAGCCTTTAGGGCTGAATGGTAAAAAAGAGATGTCTGCATTACTCTTGTAATTGGCACAGACATACATAGGCCTACTATTACAGCGGCATATCATCGGCCCGCTGATAAAACCTCGCATCTTCAAAATGACAAACTTCACAGGAAAATAAAAAATAAATATAAAATTAAATAAATAATAATAATAAGAAGTTGCTGACATTGTCAAGCAATATCCCCCGCAACTGGCATTGCATTTTTGAATAGAGAATGTTTATATGCATTTAGATTTATAAAGAACTGTACTAATGGCAAAGCTGTTAATTTCCTTGCAAAAAAAATAGGCCGGAGAGTATGCATCAGAAAACTCGGAAAATTATACCAAATTGTTTTCATGACGCACCTTTATGTCACCTCGATGCGAAATATGATCAGAATCGGATGATTAGTTTCAAATTTATAGCCAAGACAGGACACATTTCAGATTTCCCACAAATCTGACGCTTTTTGACCAAAAACGCAAACAATTGTAAAGATATTTTAAAAATTGTTTTTCATGATACACCTTTATGTGTTTTTACACTTTGATGCCAAATATGATCACAATTGGATGATTATTTTCAAAGTTATAGCCCGGACAACAAACATGTCGGACGGACGGATGGACTGACGGACCTCATTTTTATATCACTTTTAAAATAAAATAACATAAATGGCTAAATATAGTTTAAAATAAAAAATGTTTAATTTTGCATATAAGAATAGTGGACATACGAGTTTTTGTTTCTTATCAGTTTGGAGATACGAGGTTTTATCAGCAGGCCGACGATATTCAAATTTAAAGTCTGGTTTGCGTTTTCCATGGACTACAACTGCAGTTTTCATGGTTAATCAGAAAATCCTTGTTCTACGTTTTCCTGATAGCCATAATCAATGAGCTTTGTACAGACCCTGCCTCTCTTTTGCATTAGTCACACCTCTTTCATCAGGCCGCCTACATTCTTAAGTTAAGCACTGTGAGCGTGATCGAAGCGAGTAGGGGAGAATACGCGTAACTCAAAAGCGCTTAACTCAAATCGCGTAAAAAAGGACTTGCGCGCTAATGGGAGAATAGACCCCTTAGTGAATAAAATATTGCAGTAATTTACAAAACAGCTGGGAAATTGCACATTACATCTCATTAAATGACTTTTTAGACCGAGCAATACATATGTGCAAACTGTCTTTTCCCAGTATACAATATTAGCCCGGCTCAAAAACCTGAAGTTCCAGAACACAGTAGCCAATGACAACACACTGGGCATTGTACATTTTGCTCACATGACATGCATGACATGAAATGCTCACATTTTCGTCCGTTTCAAGTACAGTGCAGTGCTTCTCGCAACCAGTTGCTGACGCAAACACGCAAACTGACATTTGTATTGTGGATTGAATATAGGTTCCGTTCACATATTTTTAGACACATTTAAAATTTTTATTAATCCCTACAAGCACAATAACACTGAAGCCCTAGTAACAAGTCTGAACTGCTTAGCCCACCCCAAGTGTGAAGTACATACAGTCAAAACCAGTCAAAAAATTGGACACACTTTGCTAATGTCACAGCCCACCTGTTTTTAGAGAAATTTAAATGGCTGTACTTCTCTATATAATCTTAAATAGAATCTGGTAAGAGGTAAACAGTCAGAAGTAAAACAAAAAAAAAAGAATAATTTACTTGTTTGAATAGTGTACAAATTGGAATCGTCAAAGACACCATATTTTGCAAAGTAAACAGACAAACAAGCTCCTTCCATTTTCCAATGGTCAAATTCAAGTCTAGCCGTTTTGGGACTTGTTGGGCAAAAAAGGCCAATGAGAACCAAACCACATGTGCAGCACATCTTCGGGAACTTGGACAGCCACTTTGCTGCCAACGCATTATAGCCATGTAACTGCCTGAGTGAAAAAATAAAAAATGCGAGCACGCTCAGCAATAATGACAAAAAATGCTGGTAGGTTTGTTGGATTTCAGAATGAGATCTTTTTTTTCCAAAATACAGGATGCTCATGTTTTTATTTAACATGCTTGGTCAGAAAAATATATCCAAAGTTTTGACTGGTACTGTAATTTTCCGAAAGACTCCTCCTTCAGCTCTCAGCACCCATCCCATGACCGAGATACTCACTCCTCAACGGACCGACCCTCCAGCCCATCAACGGCCTCCAGGGACACATCGCCTTGGCTCCAGTTGATGGCCAGGGCGCGGTAGGCACCGTCACTAGGGGACTGGGCAGGACTATCCGGGCACACCGCGGGCACCAGGCTGACCAGTGGCCGGTACACACAGTAGTACATGGGCAGGCGAGAGGTGATGCCTTCTACGCGCTGACTCACTGCGATCTCCAAACCGCGCACATCGCTGCAGCATGCGTCACCTGGCACACCAAATACACAGCAGTGCGTGACACTCAAGCGAAGACCAATCTTGCACCGTGCGCAAAGCCGTCCCATTCGCACGCAGTGCACTCAATGCATGAGTTGGGCGCAAAAATATGCAATGCGAACAAGCAACGCGCACGCCACATATGAAGCACATATTCAACACCATACATGCAGTGTGACGTGCACATACTAAACTCAAACATGCTCACTACAAGTATGCACAGGTGCGACACACACGCAAAAAATGCATAATAAAGCGCACACATGCAGTGCACCTGACGCACGCAGCGCACAAAACCTGCTCCTGGGATACAGCAGATGGTGCCTGGAGATCTCAGATACTTCCACAGCAGGACACAATCTTGTGCCACACAAAACACTGCAAACATCTTCATCAAACTCAACGTCCCTTCCACTCAATAGAGCAGTAGAGGAACTTAACCCTTTGAACTCCAATATTCCACTAAAGTCTTACCTTAAGTAGGTTCCAAGTCAGTGAAAACTATTTTTTTTCATATTGTAGGAAAATATCATATAACTGACAATGTCACTTAGCTAGTGGCTAAATACTATAAAGGGTGACATTGTGACACAGCTAAGTGAAATTGTCATTGTCACATCTGGCATTACATGCTGAATAAAGATATGCTATTTCACCCTTTACAAAGCATGACATTTGCCTACGTATGATTCCTAAAGACATTATGTCTCATTTATGAAGGCATTATACATGCTGTATGAAGCCTTTATAAGCAACACTTCATCTTAAGTGTGATCGACGTAAGTTCTGAGTTCAGAGGTCGCCCCAGGGGAGCCTAAAAGGCCCAACGGGCAAAAACGAGCCCCACTGACCGACAAGAATGCTGCTGACGTAGACGGGCTCGACGAAGTGGCTGAGGAGCGCCCCCTGGAAACCCAGCACCTGCCACTGCGTCAGCTTGTCACTCGCCGACACGCTCACCACCCTGGTGGAGGTCTGGTCGAAGGTGGAGGAGAAGACTGAGAAGACTTTGCCCTGGATGGTGACGTGGAGGCCGATCTGGTTGTTGACCTCCCAGGCCGAGATGGACAGAGGGTTCAGTCGACTGCGCGGAGGGAGGACGACAAAGGAAGATAAAGAAATGCACACTGACCGAGCACATGAGGGAGCTGGTCACTGAAAGATTGAAGGCATATTCGTGTTTTAGTTTATACAGGGAGATAAAGGGGAAACACCATTAAATGCCTTTACCAGTACGCTGCGAGAGGTTTTGCCAGTGCTTTTCAAGACAAATGGAAACATGTGCTTTGCGGGAGCGGAGGCGGTGCCCCTCAGCCCCGACGTATTGAATGAATGGCCCGTTTCAAAGGTCAAGGTCACTGAGCAAAAGTGAAAGGTCATTTGTTTACGAAACCTTGACGAGGCACGGCTGCCCACCGAGGCGAGTCCAGATTCGCAAAATTAAGTTCCTAACCCAAGCGGTTGCAGAGAAATGGCCTGGACCATGGCAGGACGCCTAGACACTCGTCTGCGGAGGGGGGGGGGACAATACCCCTCGGGTCCCTTAGCCGGGGCTGAGGGGGAGAAATCAACAGCTTCATGCAACTGCACGCAGTATTAATTCTTCGACAATGAGAAAATTTAAAGTATACAAAAGGACTTCAGTTCTGAATGAAGTATTTACGGTGTGATTTCTGACAATGATAGTGCACTCTGGCACTTTGATGATAATACAGTAATTCATCTTGTTTGGCAGACACCAACCAACTTTTCGGTTGAATCAATTTATTTTGTTCTTAAGCTATCGTTGGTGCAATCGAACTCCTCGGTTTTCAAATGGCACCGCTAGACAACGTCTATTGCAAAGTCCACATCAAACTCTCTTCCCCGACATCTGGTGGAAGTCAGACCGAGCGGCGCATCTCCTTTCTTGCAGAGACATTATTCCCACAAACAGAAAAATGAAGTCACACGGAGGTTGACAGTGACCCCGAATCAGGATTCGCTTCGCTTAAATTTAGCAAAATCCTTTTCCCGTTACTTATTTATTCCTTGTGGCAATCAGTGAAATGGAAATTATAAAAATTTGTTATTTCATTTGAGCGAATACTGACCTAACCGTTTAGCCTCCTGTAGAAACATCCCCGATGTAGACAGTCTGGGAGCAGACTTGTGACAAATTCCTTGTAGTCAATTCCAATTCCAATTCCAATTCCTTTTTAAAAATATTCTTCAATTCCAATTCCTTTTGGTCAAATCAATTCCAATTCCTTTACCAATTCCTTTTACCTCGAAAAGTTCAATTCCAATTCCTGTTCCAATTCCTTTTAAAAAATATTCTTCAATTCCAATTCCTTTTGGTCAATTCCTTCCATTGGAATTGAAGAAGACTTTTTAAAAGGAATAGGAATTGGAATTGAATTTTTCGAGGTAAAAGGAATTGGTAAAGGAATTGGGGAATTTAACAAGAGGCCCATGGGCGTTAACGGTCACCTGAGTATAGTATATCCAATGTTAAACCTTGGCCATTAGGTGTGGCCTTAATTTTGACCCCAGGGATCAGATTAATGGAAACCAGTATCATAAGCAATAGAGTATTCTAAATTGTATGTATATAACTTGTGGCTATTTTCTTTAAGCAAAGAAGATTTCTCAAGCCATTTTGACCCTTGGGCCCTGCCCCGTAGCCCCTGGGTAAGGGAAACTGTCAAATATATCATAATATCATCTCATTGTTGTAATGTCAATCAAGTGTGAATGATTTCCAGTAGAAATTAAACAGAATATACCCAAAAGTATCATTTTCCTATATAAACTATAGTAAACTTAACCCCCTCCCCAGGGGCAAACATGGAGCCTGGAGGTCATGAAATTCACAATTTTTATAAAGCACAACAAGACACTTCCATCTATAAAGATAACTGGTTTCCAGCATATCTAGGTGTAAAAAAGTAAATACAAGACAATAGGCTTGCACTAACAGAGTTGACAATACATAGGTTTGGTCGGTGCGGTCTGTGAATATGCTCATAAAAACTTCATTTTGCGTTTAAACAAAAAACGCTTCAGTGAAAGGAAGGAATATTACCTTCATTAACATATGTCAAGTTACTTTTCTACTTCTGAGGTAAAACCGCATCCCGCGGGGCATTTTCCCCTCAAACTGTACAGGCAGTTGCCAAGTACCAACCACAGGTTGTTGGTTTTCTCCAGTTATACTCCAGTTTCCTCCAAAACCTAAACATGACACATCCTTAAATGACCCTTACTTAAGTTGTTGTGTTCACAATGTGGCTTATGATGACAATATAACAAAGGGCAATAACTCCATCAAATTTGATTAAATCGGTCTGGTTTTCAAACTTCTTTGAGATCTTATAGATATAAGCCAGCATGCAAAGTTTCATGAAAATTGACCAATATTTACTAAAATTATTGTGTTCACAAGGTTGCTTATGATAATAATACAACAAAGGGCAATAACTCCATCAAATATGATCGAAGCAATCTGGTTTTCGAACTCGTCCAAGATCTTATGGATATAAGCTTGCATACAAAGTCTCATCAAAATTGGTTCATAAATACTTAAGTAATTTTGTTCACAAGGAAAAGTTTACGGACGACGCACGACGACGGACAAAAGGGGATTGCAATAGGTCACGCCTTCGGCTCAGGTGACCTAAAAATTCAATAAATTCAATTTTATTAAATGCAGCCTGATCTGATTAGAATTTGGACAATGGTCTGACCCAACCACCATAAAGGACTTGTTAAAGTTAGTGAATTACAATTGGTTACTGTTTTAATATAAAACATTTAAATTCAAAATCATAATGTAATAAGCTGTTGAAGAGACTGATTAATTTCATGAGATGCATTGCTAGACTTAAAGAAAGAGGACGCACAACAATATCCCCAGCAACATGGCGCCCGTACGACCGTTTTACATTTCATAGACAATCTACACCTGCACGTTACGCGCGATGTAATGCGTCACAAGCCATGAGCTCAAGGAAATGCAGACAAGAGAACCAGGAAGTGACAGACTGACCAGTCAAATCAAGCCTTCATGATTCAGGCATTATTCAAGCTAAGCCACAGTATCCAGAGAAAAAATCCTGGGGAGCACGCAGGAACAGGGGTGCCCACAGGTGAGAATAGTGGGCACACACAGGTGAGAACAGTGGGCACATACAGGAGCGAATAGTGGGCACTCACAGGTGAGAATCATGGGCGCTCACGGGTGAAAATAGTGGGCACTTACAGGTGAGAATAGTGGGCACTCACAGGTGAGAATAGTGGGCACATACAGGAGCGAATAGTGGCACACACAGGTGAGAATCGTGGGCGCTCACAGGTGAAAATAGTGGGCACTTACAGGTGAGAATAGTGGGCACACACAGGTGAGAATAGTGGGCACATACAGGAGCGAATAGTGGGCACTCACAGGTGAGAATCGTGGGCGCTCACAGGTGACAATAGTGGGCACACACAGGTGAGAATAGTGGGCACTTACAGGTGAGAGTAGTGGGCACTCACAGGTGAGAATAGTGGGCACTCACAGGTGAGAATAGTGGGCACTCACAGGTGAGAATAGTGGGCACATACAGGTGAGAATAGTGGGCACTCACAGGTGAGAATAGTGGGCACTCACAGGTGAGAGTAGTGGGCACTCACAGGTGAGAATAGTGGGCACATACAGGTGAGAATAGTGGGCACTCACAGGTGAGAATAGTGGGCTCTCACAGGTGAGAGTAGTGGGCACTCACAGGTGTAAATTAAGGGCACTCACAGGTGAGAATAGTGGGCACTCACAGGTGAGAGTAGTGGGCACTCACAGGTGAAAGTAGTGGGCACATACAGGTGAGAATAGTGGGCACTCACAGGTGAGAATAGTGGGCACTCACAGGTGAGAGTAGTGGGCACTCACAGGTGAGAATTAAGGGCACTCACAGGTGAGAATAGTGGGCACTCACAGGTGAAAATAGTGGGCACATACAGGTGAGAATAGTGGGCACTCACAGGTGAGAGTAGTGGGCACTCACAGGTGAGAATTAAGGGCACTCACAGGTGAGAATAGTGGGCACATACAGGTGAGAATAGTGGGCATTCACAGGTGAGAATAGTGGGCACATACAGGTGAGAATAGTGGGCACTCACAGGTGAGAATAGTGGGCACTCACAGGTGAGAGTAGTGGGCACTCACAGGTGAGAATTAAGGGCACTCACAGGTGAGAATAGTGGGCACTCACAGGTGAGAGTAGTGGGCACATACAGGTGAGAATAGTGGGCACTCACAGGTGAGAATAGTGGGCACTCACAGGTGAGAATTAAGGGCACTCACAGGTGAGAATAGTGGGAACTCACAGGTGAGAATTAAGGGCACTCACAGATGAGAATAGTGGGCACTCACAGGTGAGAATTAAGGGCACTCACAGGTGAAAATAGTGAGCACATACAGGTGAGAATAGAGGGCACTCACAGGTGAGAGGGGATCTGGGCAGCCCCTTTGGGAAGCTGGTTGAGGTACAGGTGAAGAGAAATGTGACTCTTCAGGCTCAGCAGCTTGGTGGTCTCGTCCTGCTGGAAAACAGACTTCTCTACCAGGGCATGATTCTTACTGAAGAACAGCAAGAGGTGCCTGTATAAGTACCTAGGGACGAAAGCAAGCACATACATCACCTGAATTGTGACCAGCACAGGCCTGAATGTTTGAGCGGTTACATGCATCTATCAGACCACCTTCGACCTACCGCATTAGAGATCGGCGAGCAGTCACCACAGCATGGGAATCATGAAGAGTCCGTCCATTAGGAGTGATATTTTCTCGAGTATTGAAATCCCCAGTTCCCATGGCTATCACTTCACATCCGGCAGCTGGAGGGGCAAAATACAGCTCTGCCAAGCAGCTGAGCATCTCAATCCCATGCACTGCACTCAGCACCTCAATCCCATCCACTGCACTCAGAACCTCAATCCCATGCACTGCACTCAGCACCTCAATCCCATGCACAGCACTCAGCACCTCAATCCCATGCACTGCACTCAGAACCTCAATCCCATGCACTGCACTCAGTACCTCAATCCCATGCACTGCACTCAGAACCTCAATCCCATGCACTGCACTCAGAACCTCAATCCCATGCACTGCACTCAGCACCTCAATCCCATCCACTGCACTCAGAACCTCAATCCCATGCACTGCACTCAGCACCTCAATCCCATGTACTGCACTTAGCACCTCAATCCCATGCACTGCACTGAGCATCTCAATCTCATGCACTCCACTCAGCACCTCAAACCCATGCACTGCACTCAGCACCTCAATCCCATGAACTGCACTCAGCACCTCAATCCCATGCACTGCACTCAGCACCTCAATCCCATGAACTGCACTCAGCACCTCAATCCCATGCACTGCACTGAGCATCTCAATCCCATGCACTGCACTGAGCATCTCAATCCCATGCACTCCACTCAGCACCTCAATCCCATGCACTGCACTCAGCACCTCAATCCCATCCACTGCACTGAGCATTTCAATCCCGACCACTGTACTCAGCACCTCAATCCCATGCACTGCACTCAGCACCTCAATCCCATGCACTGCACTGAGCATCTCAATCCCATGCACTGCACTCAACACCTCAATCCCATGTACTGCATTTAGCACCTCAATCCCATGCACTGCACTGAGCATCTCAATCCCATGCACTCCACTCAGCATCGCAATCCCATGCACTGCACTGAGCATCTCAATCTCATGTAATCCACTCAGCACCTCAATCCCATGCACTGCACTCAGCATCTCAATCCCATGCACTGCACTCAGCACCTCAATCCCACGCACTGCACTCAGCACCTCAATTCCATCCACTGCACTCAGAACCTCAATCCCACGCACTGCACTCAACACCTCCATCCCATGCACTCCACTCAGCACCTCAATCCCATGCACTGCACTCAGCACCTCAATCCCATGCACTGCACTCAGCATCTCAATCCCATGCACTGCACTCAGCACCTCAATCCCACGCACTGCACTCAGCATCTCAATCCCATGCACTGCACTCAGCACCTCAATCCCACGCACTGCACTCAGCACCTCAATTCCATCCACTGCACTGAGCATCTCAATCCCATGCACTGCACTCAACACCTCCATCCCATGTACTGCACTCAGCACCTCAATCCCATGCACTCCACTCAGCACCTCAATCCCATGCACTGCACTCAGCACCTCAATCCCATGCACTGCACTCAGCACCTCAATATCATGAACTGCACTCAGCACCTCAATCCCATGAACTGCACTCAGCACCTCAATCCCATGTACTGCACTGAGCATCTCAATCCCATGCACTGCACTGAGCATCTCAATCGCATGCACTCCACTCAGCACCTCAATCCCATGCACCGCACTCAGCAACTCAATCCCATGCACTGCACTCAGCACCTCAATCCCATGCACTGCACTCAGCATCTCAATCCCACGCACTGCACTCAGCACCCCAATCCCATGCACTCCACTCAGCACCTCAATCCCATGCACTGCACTGAGCATCTCAATCTCATGCACTCCACTCAGCACCTCAAACCCATGCACTGCACTCAGCACCTCAATCCCATGCACTGCACTCAGCACCTCAATCCCATGAACTGCACTCAGCACCTCAATCCCATGCACTGCACTGAGCATCTCAATCCCATGCACTCCACTCAGCACCTCAATCCCATGCACTGCACTCAGCACCTCAATCCCATCCACTGCACTGAGCATCTCAATCCCGTCCACTGCACTCAGCACCTCAATCCCATGCACTGCACTCAGCACCTCAATCCAATGCACTGCACTGAGCATCTCAATCCCATGCACTGCACTCAACACCTCAATCCCATGTACTGCATTTAGCACCTCAATCCCATGCACTGCACTGAGCATCTCAATCCCATGCACTCCACTCAGCACAGCAATCCCATGCACTGCACTGAGCATCTCAATCTCATGTAATCCACTCAGCACCTCAATCCCATGCACTGCACTCAGCATCTCAATCCCATGCACTGCACTCAGCACCTCAATCCCACGCACTGCACTCAGCACCTCAATTCCATCCACTGCACTCAGAACCTCAATCCCACGCACTGCACTCAGAACCTCAATCCCATGCACTGCACTGAGCATCTCAATCCCATGCACTGCACTCAACACCTCCATCCCATGTACTGCACTTAGCACCTCAATCCCATGCACTCCACTCAGCACTGCAATCCCATGCACTCCACTCAGCACCTCAATCCCATGCACTGCACTGAGCATCTCAATCTCATGTACTCCACTCAGCACCTCAATCCCATGCACTGCACTCAGCACCTCAATCCCATGCACTGCACTCAGCACCTCAATACCATGAACTGCACTCAGCACCTCAATCCCATGAACTGCACTCAGCACCTCAATCCCATGTACTGCACTGAGCATCTCAATCCCATGCACTGCACTGAGCATCTCAATCGCATTCACTCCACTCAGCACCTCAATCCAATGCACTGCACTCAGCACCTCAATCCCATGCACTGCACTCAGCACCTCAATCCCATGCACTGCACTCAGCATCTCAATCCCACGCACTGCACTCAGCACCTCAATCCCATGCACTCCACTCAGCAACTCAATCCCATGCACTGCACTCAGCACCTCAATCCCATGCACTGCACTCAGCATCTCAATCCCATGCACTGCACTCAGCATCTCAATCCCATGCACTGCACTCAGCATCTCAATCCCATGCACTACACTCAGCACCTCAATCCCATCCACTGCACTGAGCATCTAAATCCCATGCACTCCACTCAGCACCTCAATCCCATGCACTCCACTCAGCACCTCAATCCCATGCACTCCACTCAGCACCTCAATCCCATGCACTGCACTGAGCATCTCAATCTCATGTACTCCACTCAGCACCTCAATCCCATGCACTGCACTCAGCACCTCAATACCATGAACTGCACTCAGCACCTCAATCCCATGAACTGCACTCAGCACCTCAATCCCATGTACTGCACTGAGCATCTCAATCGCATGCACTCCACTCAGCACCTCAATCCCATGCACTGCACTCAGCACCTCAATCCCATGCACTGCACTCAGCACCTCAATCCCATGCACTGCACTGAGCATCTCAATCTCATGTACTCCACTCAGCACCTCAATCCCATGCACTGCACTCAGCACCTCAATACCATGAACTGCACTCAGCACCTCAATCCCATGAACTGCACTCAGCACCTCAATCCCATGTACTGCACTGAGCATCTCAATCCCATGCACTGCACTGAGCATCTCAATCGCATGCACTCCACTCAGCACCTCAATTCCATGCACTGCACTCAGCACCTCAATCCCATGCACAGCACTCAGCACCTCAATCCCATGCACTGCACTCAGCATCTCAATCCCATGCACTGCACTCAACACCTCAATCCCATCCACTGCACTGAGCATCTCAATCCCGTCCACTGCACTCAGCACCTCAATCCCATGCACTGCACTCAGCACCTCAATCCCATGCACTGCACTGAGCATCTCAATCCCATGCACTGCACTCAACACCTCAATCCCATGTACTGCATTTAGCACCTCAATCCCATGCACTGCACTGAGCATCTCAATCCCATGCACTCCACTCAGCACCGCAATCCCATGCACTGCACTGAGCATCTCAATCTCATGTAATCCACTCAGCACCTCAATCCCATGCACTGCACTCAGCATCTCAATCCCATGCACTGCACTCAGCACCTCAATCCCACGCACTGCACTCAGCACCTTAATTCCATCCACTGCACTCAGAACCTCAATCCCATGCACTGCACTCAACACCTCCATCCCATGTACTGCACTTAGCACCTCAATCCCATGCACTCCACTCAGCACTGCAATCCCATGCACTCCACTCAGCACCTCAATCCCATGCACTGCACTGAGCATCTCAATCTCATGTACTCCACTCAGCACCTCAATCCCATGCACTGCACTCAGCACCTCAATCCCATGCACTGCACTCAGCACCTCAATACCATGAACTGCACTCAGCACCTCAATCCCATGAACTGCACTCAGCACCTCAATCCCATGAACTGCACTCAGCACCTCAATCCCATGTACTGCACTGAGCATCTCAATCCCATGCACTGCACTGAGCATCTCAATCGCATGCACTCCACTCAGCACCTCAATCCCATGCACTGCACTCAGCACCTCAATCCCATGCACTGCACTCAGCACCTCAATCCCATGCACTGCACTCAGCATCTCAATCCCACGCACTGCACTCAGCACCTCAATCCCATGCACTCCACTCAGCAACTCAATCCCATGCACTGCACTCAGCACCTCAATCCCATGCACTGCACTCAGCATCTCAATCCCATGCACTGCACTCAGCATCTCAATCCCATGCACTGCACTCAGCACCTCAATCCCATGCACTGCACTCAGCACCTCAATCCCATGCACTGCACTGAGCATCTCAATCCCATGCACTCCACTCAGCACCTCAATCCCATGCACTCCACTCAGCACCTCAATCCCATGCACTGCACTGAGCATCTCAATCTCATGTACTCCACTCAGCACCTCAATCCCATGCACTGCACTCAGCACTTCAATACCATGAACTGCACTCAGCACCTCAATCCCATGAACTGCACTCAGCACCTCAATCCCATGTACTGCAATGAGCATCTCAATCCCATGCACTGCACTGAGCATCTCAATCGCATGCACTGCACTGAGCATCTCAATCGCATGCACTCCACT
The DNA here is from genome assembly GCA_029721435.1 of Gymnothorax reevesii. Lineage (NCBI taxonomy): Eukaryota > Metazoa > Chordata > Actinopteri > Anguilliformes > Muraenidae > Gymnothorax > Gymnothorax reevesii. The sequence goes on from CM056579.1 coordinate 110,144,207, forward strand.
CAGCACCTCAATCCCATGCACTGCACTCAGCACCTCAATCCCATGCACTGCACTGAGCATCTCAATCGCATGCACTCCACTCAGCACCTCAATCCCATGCACTGCACTCAGCACCTCAATCCCATGCACTGCACTCAGCACCTCAATACCATGAACTGCACTCAGCACCTCAATCCCATGAACTGCACTCAGCACCTCAATCCCATGTACTGCAATGAGCATCTCAATCCCATGCACTGCACTGAGCATCTCAATCGCATGCACTGCACTGAGCATCTCAATCGCATGCACTCCACTCAGCACCTCAATCCCATGCACTGCACTCAGCACCTCAATCCCATGCACTGCACTCAGCATCTCAATCCCACGCACTGCACTCAGCACTTCAATCCCATGCACTCCACTCAGCACCTCAATCCCATGCACTGCACTGAGCATCTCAATCTCATGCACTCCACTCAGCACCTCAAACCCATGCACTGCACTCAGCACCTCAATCCCATGCACTGCACTCAGCACCTCAATCCCATGAACTGCACTCAGCACCTCAATCCCATGCACTGCACTGAGAATCTCAATCCCATGCACTGCACTGAGCATCTCAATCCCATGCACTCCACTCAGCACCTCAATCCCATGCACTACACTCAGCACCTCAATCCCATCCACTGCACTGAGCATCTCAATCCCGTCCACTGCACTCAGCACCTCAATCCCATGCACTGCACTCAGCACCTCAATCCCATGCACTGCACTGAGCATCTCAATCCCATGCACTGCACTCAACACCTCAATCCCATGTACTGCATTTAGCACCTCAATCCCATGCACTGCACTGAGCATCTCAATCCCATGCACTCCACTCAGCACCGCAATCCCATGCACTGCACTGAGCATCTCAATCCCATGCACTGCACTGAGCATCTCAATCTCATGTACTCCACTCAGCACCTCAATCCCATGCACTGCACTCAGCACCTCAATCCCATGCACTGCACTCAGCACCTCAATACCATGAACTGCACTCAGCACCTCAATCCCATGAACTGCACTCAGCACCTCAATCCCATGTACTGCACTGAGCATCTCAATCCCATGCACTGCACTGAGCATCTCAATCGTATGCACTCCACTCAGCACCTCAATCCCATGCACTGCACTCAGCACCTCAATCCCATGCACTGCACTCAGCACCTCAATCCCACGCACTGCACTCAGCATCTCAATCCCACGCACTGCACTCAGCAACTCAATCCCATGCACTGCACTCAGCACCTCAATCCCATGCACTGCACTCAGCATCTCAATCCCATGCACTGCACTCAGCATCTCAATCCCATGCAGTGCACTCAGCATCTCAATCCCATGCACTGCACTCAGCACCTCAATCCCATGCACTGCACTGAGCATCTCAATCCCATGCACTCCACTCAGCACCTCAATCCCATGAACTGCACTCAGCACCTCAATCCCATGCACTCCACTCAGCACCTCAATCCCATGTACCGCACTCAGCACCTCAATCCCATGCACTGCACTCAGCACCTCAATTCCATGCACTGCACTCAGCACCTCAATCCCATGCACTGCACTCAGCACCTCAATCCCATGCACTGCACTCAGCACCTCAATTCCATCCACTGCACTCAGCACCTCAATCCCATGCACTCCACTCAGCACCTCAATCCCATGTACTGCACTCAGCACCTCAATCCCATGCACTGCACTCAGCACCTCAATTCCATGCACTGCACTCAGCACCTCAATCCCATGCACTGCACTCAGCACCTCAATCCCATGCACTGCATTCTGGGTCTGAAATTAGCACCAGCCACCCACCAAATGTGGATACATTTTTGGATGTGGCAAATGAGCACCTCAGGTCATCTGACAATTTGGTGGATACAAAAAAAATTGTTCAACAAATCCACTCAATCAGTTACTTCTCTTCGGTTGAAAGCTGGCCACCAACAAACAGAGCAAAACCGACTTCAAACCCAAATTTCAATCGGCAACTGAACAAAATGTTACAGATACAATCCAATCTTTGAAACCTAAAACCAGTTGTGGTATGGACAGGATAACTAACAAACTCCTTATTTTTGTAAAGAGTGACTTGTCAAATCGTTTAAAAGTAATCAGTGTGTAATACGTGGGATTTACCCTGATTTATTAAAGATAACCAAAGTTGTATCCCTTTTTAAAAAAAGATAAGGATTATCTCTTTGAGAATTATCACCCCATTTCAATTCTTTCAAGTGTATGTTAAGTTTTTGAGAAGTTAATGCACAGTCAAATTTACGAGCATTTTACTGAACTGAAACTCTTCTTCAAAAGTCAGTATGGTTTTAGAACATTACATTCCACTGAATTCACCACATTCGAGTTAATAGAAAGAATTAGCTTAGCTTTGGATGACAAAAAATATCCAGTATCTATCTTTTTGGACTTGTCCAAAGCTTTTGATACGTTGGACCATGAAATTTTGATCATTCAATTGAAACACTATGGTTTTTGCAACAACTCTATCAATTTGAGGAAAAGTAACTTGACAGGTAGTACCTTGACATTTGCATGAATAATGTGATATCTGTGATATCTGGAATATGTGAATAATGTGATATCTGGAATATTACAACTGGCATCCCGCAAGGTTCAATTTTAGGACCACTTTTATTAATAATATATGTAAATGATTTGACATGTGTCTCTAACCTTTTTTAACCTATTATTTATGCGGATGACACAACCCTGTGTGCCAGTCCATGGGTCTGAAATTGATAATTCTAAATAAAGATTTAGAGGCTATACCAGATTGGACGAAAATTGCACAAAGACAAAGGCCATGACGTTTCACTCTTCACAAAAGCAGGTTCTCTTTCATAATATTTCGCTCGATGTCTCACTATGGGATGCACGCCTCGCTGCAGCCTCAGAAGCATTAATCTCATTACGCCAATCCTGATTGGCTGGTGAACGTGTCCGTCCGCCCAGGTGGTACACCCACCTTAAATAGCTCATGCGGACGGCACCACGTCATTCAAACACCTCTTCTCACTCGGAGCATATCTCGCGTCCAGGGCTAGTTAGCTGAACTGTCCACAGACGGATTTTCTGTCGCCGGGCGCTACTAGCTTTGGATACCTTTTTGCTTCGTCGGTCACACCAGACCGGACTCAGTGCTCTCCCGCCCTACACGGCTTGGTCAGCACTGTCCTCGACGCCTCACCACGGCACGTCGAGTACCGAAGGCTAGCACACCAGTTACCTGTCGGTTTTCTTCACTCGACGCCTCACCACGGCACGTCGAGTACCGAAGGCTAGCACACCAGCTACCTCTCGGTTTTCTTCACTCGACGCCCCACCACGGCACGTCGAGCTCCGAGCGCTAGCACACCAGCTACCTCTCGGTTTTCTTCACTCGACGCCCCACCACGGCACGTCGAGCTCCGAGTGCTAGCACACCAGCTACCTCTCGGTTTTTCTGCCTCTCCTGGCTTGCACACCAGCTAGCTAGGAATGGAGGCCCTAAACCCCCATACCAAGGGGCACGGAGACTCCGGGACCCGTCCCTGTCGCTGTGGGAACAAGATCTCGAGTAAAGATCCACACCAGGTCTGCTCGAGCTGCCTGGGGCTGGAACACACCCGTACGGCTATCGAACTTCCCGGCTCGTGCTAACACTGCGCGGTGTTTACAGCGAAAAGTCTCCGCAGACGGCTAGCCCGCCAGGCTAGCTTGTCTGGAATCGACCCCCTCCTCCCCTCCGACGGTGCTGCCGCCGAGGGCAAGCAGGATTTGGCGGTCGCTATGGCGGCGATTCCGGAGGCTAGCGCCAGCTGGGGCTCCCAGCTCGACCTAGCCGCGGATCCCCCGTGTGAGTAAGACGTCCTAGAACTGGACTATGGGGACGATGAAGATGGCGTCTCTGAACTCCTCATATCAGAGGATGAGGAAGATGACGACGTCTTCATTACTCCGGCTCGGGCCGCGCAGCCCGCGGCCTCCGTCACCTCTCGGGATGGAGATGAGAGTAGCATACCAGCTTCTCCTCTCCCCAGCTCCGACATGCCCGACGTGTGCAAACGCGCTGCTGTCCGGCTGAACATCCCCTGGCCCGTTGTCGTAGCTGAGACCACCAGATCCCGCTACGAGGGGAAGAAATTGCCCTTGGCTAAGAGTGCGACGAAACAACTTCTCCCCGTCTTCCCGGAGCTGCTAGATGAGGTTGCGCGCTCTTGGAAAGACCGCCCTTATAGCAGCAGGAGCCCAGTTCCCGGTGCCTCGTCCCTCGATTGTGAGGCGATGGAGAGCCTGGGTCTGCTCCGTATGCCTCCGATGGAGCCACTCGTGGCAGCGCACCTAACCCGCCTGTCAGCGGTGTCCTCCCGGAGCCCCAGTCTGCCGTCCAAGTCGGACCGTTTTCAGTCAGCCTTGACTGAGAAGGCGTATAAGGCGGCTGCGCTTTCGGCCAGAGCGCTCAATGTCCTCACCCTGCTCACGGCTTATCAGGCTGAGTTGTGCGAGGATTTTGTGCTAACTCAGGACCCAGCTACATGGGAGGAAATACCGGTCGTCACCGACCTGTGTCTCCATGTCCAACGCTGCGCGGTCCAGGCCACGGGAAAAGCGCTGGGGACCATGGTCCTACAGGAACGGGCGCGGTGGCTCAACCTCGCCAACCTGTCGGACAGGGAGAAGGATGACATCCTGGACATGCCCATTGTCCCGGAGGGGATCTTCGGTTCCGCGTTGGCTTCTATGCAACGGCGGTGCGAAGCTAAAAAGAAGGAGGATGAAGCTCTCAAGCTCTGCCTCCCTCGAAAGCCCCCTGCTCCTCTTCCGCCTGCTCAGCGTAAGACCTTTGCACAGGCTGCTTCACAGGATTCGCAGTTTAAAATGCCGAAACTGCGGAGGCCTCAGCCCGCCCCGCCTGCTCCGCCAGGTCGGCCCGGCTGGCCCAAAAAGCCCTCGGCCCCGGCTGCAGCTGCGCCTGCGCGACCCGCGCATACCGCCAGCAGCCAGGCCAGGAAAAAGAAGAGAGCGGCCTGACCCCCCCTCTCTCCACTGGTGACGCAGCTGGAAGTTCCCCGTTCTCCGGCTCCACCTGTTTGGCTTTCGGGCGTGCACCCAGGGGCTCCCCACGCCCCTATCTCCCAGCTGCCTCGGACCGTGCCAGTGCAAGCCGGGAGAGATGGACATTTGACGTTGCGGGGTTCAGCGGTTGCCCCCCTCTCATGTCCACAAGCACGCACATACACAAAAGTTTTCTCAAAGAGAATAAATTGTGTCCCGCTGTCGCAGCCAGGCCGAGTGCCGAGGGCGCAGCTGAAAATAAAGAAAGCCAAATCTGTCAAAATAAGCACGCCACCCGGGGGCCTTGTCATTCCGCCACAAGAGGGCGCCACCGCACTGCGGCTGGGCCCTCTTGTGGTGGAAGGGCTGCAGTGCACATCACCTCTCGCCCTCAGATGGCGGAGATGGGTCGCACTGGCAGCCCCACCCTGGGTGTTGAGGACGATTTCGAGGGGGTACAGGCTGCAATTCGCCGCTGTCCCCCCGCGATTCGCCGGCGTTATACACTCCCAGGCGCGGGGAGAGTCAGCTCGTGTTTTACAGGAGGAAATTTTCTCACTGTTAAACAAAGGAGCAATCGGTGTCGTCCCTCCCGCACAATGTCAGAGCGGTTTCTACTCCAGGTATTTCCTAGTCCCCAAACGGGGGGGAACGGTATTCGCCCTATCCTGGATTTACGGGCTCTGAACAAATATCTCAGGAAGTATAAGTTCAGGATGCTCACACACGCATCCCTGTTGCGTCTTGTACGTCAGAACGATTGGTTCACTTCAATCTATCTGAAAGACGCGTACTTCCACATTCCAATCTATCCTCCCCACAGAAAGTTTCTGAGGTTCGCTTTCCAGGGGATCTGCTACGAGTATCGCATGCTCCCTTTCGGTCTGTCATTAAGCCCGAGGGTGTTCGTGCGGTGCACGGAGGCAGCAATAGCCCCGCTGAGACGGCGGGGCATCCGTCTGGCCACTTACCTGGACGATTGGCTGCTTTTGGCGCAATCGGAGCAGGAAGCCAGGGCGCACACGCGTATTCTCACACAGCACCTAGTCGATCTGGGTTTTGTGATAAACGCGGAGAAAAGCATGCTGTCCCCAGCGCAAGATGCTATCTTTCTGGGGTTATCCCTGAATTCGGTGTCTTTCACAGCTCGCCTCTCGGCGGAACGGGTGAGAGCTTTCAGGGCATGCCTCGCGCTTTTTTATCCAGGCAGGTTTGTTCCATTCAGATTGTGTCTTCGGTTACTCGGTTTGATGGCGTCTGCCATCCTCGTGATCCGTCTCGGTCGCCTCCACATGAGAGAATTCCAGCTTTGGGTGGCCTCATGCGGGCTAGATCCCGTGCGTCACGGCACGCGGAGAGTCTTGGTCACACTGGAATGCGCCAGGGCGCTGCGTCACTGGCGGACTCCGTCCTTTCTGACCCAGGGGGTCCCAATGGGCTCAGTCCTGTCCAGGAAGGTGGTCACTACAGACGCCAGCCTGACGGGCTGGGGCGGAATTCACGGGGGCCGGTCTGTGAGGGGCCGCTGGAGTGTGGGCCTCCAGCAGTCTCACATAAATTTTCTGGAACTTTCAGCGGTGTTCCTCTCCCTGAAACATTTCCTTCCATCTCTCATGGGTCATCATGTCCTGGTGAGAATGGACAATACGACGACGGTGGCGTACATCAACCGTCAGGGGGGGTTGCGCTCCCGTCAGTTGCACATGCTGGCACGCAAACTGATCCTGTGGAGCTGCGGCCGTCTCCTCTCCTTGAGAGCGACGCACGTCCCGGGGGTCTTGAACACAGGCGCGGACCTGTTGTCCAGGGGTGTGCCGGTGTATGGGGAGTGGACTCTGCACCCAGAGATTGTGGAACAGATATGGGCCCGGTTCGGTCGGGCCGCGGTAGATCTGCTCGCGGCGAGAGAAAACGCGCAGTGCGCGCTGTTTTACTCTCTGCGCGGCATGGATGCTCCCCTTGGCATAGACGCACTAGCGCACGTCTGGCCGCACGAGCTTCTTTACGCGTTCCCTCCCCTGGCCTTGATATCCCCCACTCTGTCCAGAGTGAGGGAACGTGGTCACGCACTGATATTGATTGCTCCGCATTGGCCGGCGATGCATTGGCTAGCGGAAATATATCGGTTACTGTGCGCTCAGCCTTGGCAGCTCCCGCTACGCAGGGACCTGCTATCGCAGGGGGGGGGGGGCGATCCACCACCCGCACCCGGAACGCCTGGCGTTGTGGGCGTGGCCCCTGAGTGGCTCAGTCTCTCGGCTGTGGGATTGTCACAGCGTGTGATTTCCACTATACAAAACGCTAGGGCCCCATCCACTAGGTCTTTGTATGACTGTAAGTGGAGGGTGTTTGAGGGGTGGTGTCACAGGAACGGCCACGTTTGTTTTCATTGTCCGGTGAGTGCTATACTGTCATTCTTGCAGGACCTGATTGACAAAGGCAAAGCCTTCTCCACGATTAAGGTGTACTTGGCGGCGATCGCCGCCTGTCACGTGGGGTTTGAAAAGCGAACGGCGAGTCAGCACCCGCTGGTTTGCCGTTTTATGAAGGGAGCGCGCAGGCTTCTCCCCGTGTCCAGACCACTGGTGCCACCGTGGGATCTGGCTGTGGTTCTCGAGGGGCTTAAGGGCCCTCCTTTTGAGCCACTGGAAGGGGCAGACTTGAAGCACGTGTCTTTCAAGGCTGTGTTGTTGCTGGCTCTGGCTTCAGCTAAGCGAGTCAGTGACATCCATGCGCTTTCGGTGCATCCGTCATGCGCTCAGCTCTTCCCGGGAGATGTAAGGTTGATTTTGAGGCCCAACCCGGCTTTTGTGCCTAAGGTGGTGGGCTCATGTTCTCCAATTGACCTTCTGGCCTTTGCTGCCTCAACAGAGGAGCAGCAGTCGCACGCGTTATGTCCAGTCCGTGCGGTGCGCATGTACATGGACAGGACTAGGGGATTCAGGAGGAGCGATCAGCTGTTCGTCTCCTGGGCTAATCCTCATAAAGGAAAACCTATCACTAAGCAGCGCCTATCCCATTGGGTGGTGGAGGCGATTGCTTTGGCCTATACGTGTCGGGGTTTGCAGCCGCCTGTGGGCATGCGGGCGCACTCGACTCGGGGCTTGGCAGCATCCTGGGCCTTATTCAGGGGAGTTTCTGTTCAGGACATCTGTGCAGCGGCGAGTTGGTCCTCGCCTCTCACTTTTGTCCGCTTTTATAAGCTGGACGTTTCCGCCCCGTGCGTGGCACGCGCGGTTCTGCTGTCCTGACTGGAACAGATTGCTTCTCTGTGGGTTGGTGGACGCTGGATAAGCTTGTCTGGCAATACGGGAGCTACGATATCCCATAGTGAGACATCGAGCGAAATATTATGAAAGAGAACTTTAGGTTATTTACATAACCCCCGTTCTCTGAGTAAAATGAGTGAGATGTCTCACCAGACAACCCTTCTTGCTGGGGCGAGTGAGAAGAGGTGCTTATCTTGAATGACGTGGTGCCGTCCGCATGAGCTATTTAAGGTGGGTGTACCACCTGGGCGGACGGACACGTTCACCAGCCAATCAGGATTGGCGTAATGAGATTAATGCTTCTGAGGCTGCAGCGAGGCGTGCATCCCATAGTGAGACATCTCACTCATATTACTCAGAGAACCGGGGTTATGTAAATAACCTAAAGTTTCTCACTTTCCTGCACTTTTCACTGACCAAATGAAATTTGATTTTATGGATTTTTTCAACTTGCTCAGCATAAACATTGATAAAAATTCAAAATGGAGGGCCCATGGTGATCATATAACAGCTGTCTAAATTCAACGGTATCCTTAACAAGTTGAAAAATATTGTTCCGCTTTCAGCACTTCTAAAATCTACTACAATTCTTTGATATTATCCCATCTTAATTATGGAATACTACTCTGGGGATGGAAATGTCAACACATTTTGAAAAAAGAAAACAAAACAAATTAGGGCTGGGTTCAAAAAAAAAAAAATAAAATCAATTTTCCGATTTAGATAGATTTTTTATTTAAATTTTCGATATTGATTCTGTTGTGATTCTGCTTTTTGCTCATGCCTGACTATTCTTGTGTATTGGTAGTTGGATTTTCATGTTTTATTATCTTTCCATGTTCATAATATTCATGGCCATGTTTCCTTTTCCATGCATTGCACTTCGTCTACCCAGTCTTGTCTCATGTAGGTCTTTGCTCACGGTCCCTAGTCTTGCGTGCCACTCATTCTGGTGATTTATTGGTTTCTGGGTTTCAACCTTCTTTCTTTATCTCGTGTTCTTCCTTCCTTTCTCTTTTGCTATCTACTAACCCATACTAACAGTTTGTTGTTTTCGATTAATTACATTGTATATTTTCACTAACTTACTTACATGCACTCGGGATTGTATAGCTGCACATACTAATTGACTAACGATCTCTCAGCAGTCGCCCAATTCTAGTCTACGCCTCTTTGCCTATCCCTAATTATCTCTGCTGCAGTTTTCCGTGGATCTCCACTTATACTTTACGCTTTCCTTTTCTTTAAACTATACACTTTAGTACATGACCGGAGCTGTTGTTCTGTTCATAGGTTTGTCTTGTGATCCCTGTCTGCGTTTTGGCTACAGCCAAATTCATGTAATTAGTTTATTCCTCATGTGTCTCTCCCTGATCATTGTTCCCATTGATTGCACCTGTTCTCCCTGGTCATGCGTTTACCCCGAATGTGTATATAAAATGTCTGTTTGGTTCACTTTCTTGTCAGATCGTATTCCCTAGTCTTCTCGTGCTACATTTCTCGCCTTGATTACACAGTTTTTATCTTTCTGACTGGATTGCCCGACTTTCGATTTTTGCCTTTGTGATTTCTGGGTTATTGTTGAATCTGTGTGTTTTGATCATTTTCTGCCCGACTGCGAGATCTCTGTTTGCTGCCCTGGTAACGATTCAGATTATGCCCTTTGGATTCTGGCTTTGCTTCTCTGACATACCTATTCCTGTGAACCAGACCCATTTCTGTTCAACTACGATTACTGTGATTGCTGCCCTGGTTTTTGATTCTATTTTTGCCCAACTGGATTTTGACTTTTGGATTGTGGACTCTGTACTTTTGCCTTCTGCCCTGCGGGGGTCCTCCCCCTTTAATAAAGCAAGCTCTACTGCATTGCCTGATCGCTCCATTACAGATTCATGTTATTCAAAGATCGATCTTTTATTAGTGCATTTCCATCTTGCTTGTGAATATTCAATAACTGATCTGTGAGTGCCATCTAGTGATACAATATTGTTCTGCATGCATAAATTTGCAGCTCCATGTCTGCTGGCGAACATGTCTGCACAAGGCGCTAAAGTTACCCTGCCGAGCACCGTTGTTCTTCTCGAACACGCCAAATCCAGATAATCCTTAAATGATGAATTACATTAATATTGTGGCGATTCTGCCCCAGTTTGTTTGCATGGTTAACACTAGAAAATAGCGGAGTATCGCGATTGGCTGCACCGGGTGGGGAGAAAGAGCCAATCAGGTCTGGGGCGGGGGGTATAAGAGGGCTGAGTTGCCAGCATGAGGAGTGTGTTGTGTTGTTGGAAATAATGAGTGATTTGTCGAGAGATGAAGAAACGGCCCTTTTAAGGGCCAAGCAACAAATAAAGCGAAGCCCGCCCCGGGCGATGCGAGAACCGCTATTCCTGCCTCAGTCTCAGTCCTTCAGTAGCGAAACCGCTACAATATTTTAATTTGTGACGAGTAGCGAAGTGGCCAGTGTTAAAGTAACAAAGTAAAAGTATACTTTTTATCTTTTAAATATAGTAAAGTAAAAGTAAAAGTCCCGGTTAAAAAAAAAACTCAGGTACAAATCCTCAAAAAAAATACTTTAGTAATAAAGTTCCCGACGTGACGGATAATAATGACTAAGCTAATTGCAGATAGAGGCATTTTGACTATGGGCTCTAAATTCGTAGACCAGGCTGAGGCGGGGCGAATGGGGGGTGCGCCGCACCAACGGAGTGTGTCCAGGCGTTTGTTGCAATTTCGTGCCCCGCGTAGCCTGGCGCAAGTACTCCTCTGTCCCGCCTCTGTCTCTCTTTCCGGCGCAAGTAACATAGAGGGAGGAGAAAAGTGGGTTTAACACAGTCGAGTCAACTCTTCACCAATAAAATGAGCTCCTCTCCTCACCTTTAAAGTGTTAAAATAAAGAAGCCTCTGTCCTATATGTGCATGATGTGTTAATGTTGCTTTCGACGTTGCTGCTTCAGGCTTGTTTTCTGCACCGCATACCTCTATATTAAGCCATTACAAATATGAGGCGAATTATATTATCTTATAATATATGTTATATTATTATCGAATTATTACCATTAGCGAACTTGAATGGAATTTTAAAATGAAAACTACGTCAGATCATTCAAACTTATGAAGTTGGAATGAAATAAGACGGTTGCTCATTTATTTCTTCTGCTTGCATCATTGGGAAGAGAAACGATGGATAGCATGTTCCTATTATAACACCCTGTTGCTGCTTAACATTTTGCCATTAACATGCATGGACAACAATGCAAGATACGTTACACATTTATTTTCAATATGTGATCTTAACTCAGTACGAGATCATAGCAATCAGGCTGTATTCCTTTCCCCCACTAAAAACGATAAAGCCTAAGTGACAATAATATTACTTGTTTTTGACAACTGTTTTATTTGTTAAAACTGATTTCTTTACCTTTGATTGTACACTTTGGAAGCTGTTATATTATTATTATTTTACATCTTTATAAGAGCTTTTACTATTCTGTATTTGTCAAAACTGGATTTTTTTTTGTTACGCAACGTTGTGTGTGCGCCCATATCACATACTGCTTATGTTATATGTTTTACGCACTTCATACATATTTTTCCAGTTTATTCTCCTGTTACTGAAAGCTAATCTTTAATTTTTTCAAATAGGGTGTCCTCCTCTCAGCGGTATCTGTCTAATCTTCTGGTGGACACCCTGCCATTATATAACCAAATATTATTGTATTGTTGTTAATTATTGTTTCTCAATTTTTCCTCCTTTATACAGCATATGGCAAATAACATTAGTCTGAGTCTAATACACGCTCCCTCAGAGCAGGTATAGCGAGGTCACTCAACTCAAATTTGGAACATTAACCAGTCAAACAATATGGGACATCATTTCTCAAGAACAGTTAAACCAACTGAAAAAATGCAAGATAACAGGTCAGGCAACAAATGATTGCAAGAAGATAATGTTTGATGAGGTGGAAAGTTAACAAAAATGGAGAACAAGGTGAATGGCTGATCTTCAATGAGGGAGGAGATGCTACGTTTTGCACGGTTCGTCTGATGTAAGCTCTGAACCAACGTGAAGTCAGTGACAGAGCGGTCATTTATTACCTCAGCCAAGGAGGTTATGTTTTTGCTGGCGTTGGTTTGTCTGTCTGTGTGTTTGTGTGCAAGATAACAGATATCTCTAAAAAAATTTTGTGGGTGCATTGCTGTTACATCAGGAATGGACCCAATTGATTTTGACGATGATCGGTCAAACAACATGGCCACCACAGCAACCATCTCAAAATCCTATGTTGCAGATACCTTCAATTTCTAATGAGCCATTTTCACTCAGCAAGATTTCCACTGTGCTGCCTTGGCGGAGATTTGCACTCTCCGAGTGCCTCCAGTTGCAATTTTGTTCAATAATGTTACATTAAGTGAGAGCCAGAGAGAGTAATTGATTCACATTAGTTAACGATACACAGCAACATTTCTTGGCACCCTGACAAATTAATACCAAAATGGGCTGTGAAAGAATGTTTTCACTCAAAATGTTATCAATAATTTAAAGTGCTGTGAAAAATATTTGCACCATTCCCAATTTCTTCTACTTTGCCCAATTTTCGTATTTAAATATTTCACATAACTGAATCGAAGTTATGACAAAAACAATGAGTAAACAGAATATGGAGCTTTTAAATGCACGGCTGTGAAGGAAGTTCGGCCAGCTCCTCTTAGAAGAATGGTTTTGATTCAGCCTCACTGGAGTGTTTTCAAGCATGAACTGCCGGTAAAAGATCATGGCACAGATTCTCCATCACTTTAAGTAAGCCACTCCAAACCCATTTAATTTCTTTTGAGCCGCTCAGAGGTGGACTTCCTAATGTGCACTGGATCACAGGCCTGCAGCACACCCCAACTGTGTTTGAGCTTTAGGTCAGAAACCAATGGCCGGACTTACGTGATTCAGCGACAAAAGCCGCCAAAGAGCTCCCACTGGAGGAGAATTCGGGATACCCCTCCACAAGCTTCATGTAAGCTTCTTTAACTGCTCTAGGGATCTGTGTGTTGAACATACTCTTCCTCTCTTGGGTCATAAACAGGGAAGAGAGAAAATATTGACATTTATTTTATTATTACTCTGTTATCATTGCCTGGAGTAGGACTGGCTACCCAAGAACTGCAGGAATGGAGACAGGAAAAGGGCTGTGTACCATAGACTGCTCTCCCAGGATGGAACTCTCCCACAGCAGATTCCTTCTCTTTCACTGGAAGAGGCGGAGGTCCCTCTAGCCCAGAGAGAGAGGAGGCACGGTTCAGCAGAGGTCAGCAAAAACTCCCACAATTACATCACACCCCCATTAATTAACATAATCCTCCATAACAGCATCACGCATGGGTCAGATCCAAAACCTCAGCAAGCGTTACAGACGGGACACAGAGATATAAAGGTCTGTCAAAGACGGCACGAGAGCTAAAATTAGGTGGGGTACGCCTCATACCGTACACGTGATTGATACCAGTTGGGATACCACTGCAGTATCGCCAAAAATGATCAACGAAGTTGTGTTCAACCCCTTTGCAGGGCTTTCATAAGTAGCTCGCCATATTCTCAGAACACGACGACAAGTTACCCAGTAACTCTGATTCTCCATATTACTAAATTCTTCTGGTCACCTTCCTCGTTATTTTAACCTGGGGTCAAGCCATATTTTCGATGAAGACAGTGGCTATTTTTGCAGAGCTGCTAGCAGTGAATCGGGGGCTATGTTTACGGCAAGTCGGAGTGCGCATGTGCGGAGGCGTCTCTGGGCAAATCCAAGATGACAGACTCGCGTTTGACAATTGTAGGGATCAATTTTGATGATTTAGCTACTGAAATTCAGAAATTCAAAGTGGAGAATTTCATCAATTCGCACATCAGAAGCAGCAGGATTGTTGAAGTGATCTCCCCGTCTTTGGCGTTGGCAGCATGTAATCATCTCTATGTGCCGTACGAGTGGCCTACTTAACTGCTAGCATCAAGCATTCAGTCAAGAAAATTTCGACTTTAATTTCTTATGCTGCTATACGTGGTAATCCATGTTACTGATGACACACCAGGTTGGTGTGTCAGCATGCATTCACGATATTAATATTCTAAAGCCTCTTCTCAATAATAAAATCCCCCAAAGCATATTGGCGCCTCCTTTTAAAATCGTACTGGCACATAAAAAGCCAGAAAAAAGCAGAGGTTGGATATGGAATCCTTTCTATACAAGAGTTAAAGAGCAATATGTAAGAAATGTATGTTGATTAATCATTAAATAGCCCAGAAATATCGCCAGACATTAACCCGTTGCCACTTCGACGGCCCGTATTCGGGCAGTCTGGGAAGTTAAAAACATACTACGTCATTTACACAGCTTGTATGTAACTGAGATACTCATGCCACATATCATCGAAAAGCTAAGATTCTTGAGATTCAAATGATGCCAACCATTTCAAAGTATAATCATTACAGCAGCTTTAATCAACGCCTATGTCAGACCACAAACAAACAAACGAACAGTTACAAAACTGATGTAACTCACCAATGAAGCCTCCTAGTCCTCCTCCAGTCCAACATATCCCCTCAAACATGGTCTTGTAACATCCACCAAGTTCCAGTAAATCCAACCCAGTAAAGTTTTTAGTCCGAAACACACTATTATACCGGTAAATATCCATGAACAGCTGCTGCATCGTTTGAAATGAGTCAGTGGAAATTCACAAAGTTCGCTGTATTTGCAGTCGTAGCTCCGGTGCAATTTTAAACAGTATGGGACCATTGGCGGTTAGTCTGCACTCTAACCTTTCGATTGACATCTCACTCGACCAGTTAGGAGCTTCCCTGCCCTGTCTACAGCCTGCTATAGCCAGTGAGTGCCTGTGTTGAAACGAAGCTCATGCCTCTTTTTTGGCGTGTAGCTCGAGCAACCAGCAACTAATCGAGACGACGATTGTTGCATTGTATAGCCAACAAAATTCTGGAAACGGCGATATATATCTTGATGGGGTGGCTATAAATCTGACACTGCCTATCGCTTGCGTAAGTGAAAGTACAGAATATCGCTCAGCTGTGCCTAATGCGTGCTGCGCGTTCCGCAAAACAGAGCGAGGCAGAGAGAGATTTCCAGAGAATGTTTGATGGTTGTTCACGGAGTTTGAAAGAAAAAATGGCGAAAAGGTTGCGAAAAAATTCTTTTTCAGTTCAGAAGCTGTAGAGCTGTGCACTCGGCGTGCAAGTGATAACTCAGGGGAAGAAATATCTGACCAAAACCGTGATGGCTCCGTAGCAGAGGAAATGTTTCTCGGGGGAGATGACATTACTCTTGACAAGTATCATATTATAACTTATATTTCATTATATAATAATATTACATTTATATTTTTTTATTATTATTATTAATATTATTATTATTACATTACGTATTATTTGCATCCGTCACGGAAGGTGGAAGGACGTTTTCACCGGAGTTGGTAATTCTATTTGTCTGTTATTCTGTAATTCTGTGTTCAGGATTACGGAAAAAGGATATTATAATATTATGCTGATATTATTATGATTATATTATTTCCATATTACGCATCGTTACCTCCGTCACCGAAGGTGGAAGGAAGTTATTTTTTCACTGGCGTTGGTTGTTATGGGAATTTTAATTTTCATCCCTGTAAAAAAATCAGAGTGAGACAAAGTCAGTAAATAGGATCCATTTTACTTTGTGCCACATACGGTCTTCGTTACAGGCAAGAACAAAGACAAAGGAATCTCTCCTTTGCTTTGGATATACGTAAAAGCACAAAGTCAGAATCTCCTCCCCTTAAGGTTTATATGCACAAATTTGAGTTTATGCCTCAGTAACCTTTTAATTTTTTTTATTTTTATTTATCATATATTGTAAATAGTTTGCTATGGAAAGGTTATTTGTTTGTTTAAATTTCATATAAAAAACATTTTTTACATAACAGCACTCGTTTTGACTTTTATATGCACAAATTCGAGTTTATGCTTCAGTAACTTTTAAGTGTTTTTTATTTATCATACATTGAAAATAGTTTGTCGTGAGTTTGCTGTGTAAAGGTTATTTGTCTGTTCACATTTCATATAAAAAAGCCGTTTTTTACATAACGGCACTGGCTTTGACTCTTATATGCACAAATTTGAGTTTATGCTTCAGTTACTTTTTTCAGCAGTATTGATAGTGAATCTGGATATGGGATTGGATTCCTCTAAGTGACACCTTCCATTAGAGCCCAACATTATGACTGTACGTTGAAGCGTTCAAGAGTTATGCCCTTTTATCCTAGGTATGTGACCATGGTTATCCAAGGGTCCTTTTGGGGTCTCCAAATGGCCAGTTTTGGAAACGCCTAGACATGGCCTTAGACAGACGTGTAAAATGCTTATTTTCTGTAGGATTGTTATCACATGTGAACTGGGACTCGGTAAGGCTTCATGCTGTGGTCCCATTGTGTTTTTCAGCCAATAAGTCCCAGCTGCTCTCATCTGTAGGCGAGAGTAAAAACCTTCTACTTCAGTGTGTTCCAGCTTAGATTACTCAATGACAGTAGCACTTAGAGTGATTTTAGGCAAATTTTCCCGGAGTGTTAAGGGAATGATGTTAATTTCAAATACTTATATCACTGACAACAGTGGTCCAGCCAGAATATTCTCATTAAAAAACCAAAGTTGCAGCCCACAACTAATGTTTATGTTTTCATTTCGGGTTTTGGCCAGTTGTGCCGCCCTCCACCGATCTCCCAAGTCAGTAGCGTTTCGGCATCCAGGTTGCCAGTTGCCACTGAGCTACAGCTAACAGCGTTTCAGAGCGCAAATGTCTGACGTTACTAAACCAAAAAGGCCTCATTATGATTCCGAAACACGTCGTGACAAAGTCAGAAACAAAACAAGGATCTGTATAGGACAAGTCTTTGAAAGATGGAGACGGCTGAAAGCAGAGACGAATTGGAAGACCTACGCCGAAGTTGCTCATTTTCTCCTGGGCAGGTAAGATTCAGCTCAGTTTGGCTAACTTAGTTCTATTTAATGTAGGCACGGATATTTCAAATATTCTCTACAGTCGAATAACATTATGTATGTTCGTTCATGGTACGTTAGTGCGTATGCAGGTGGGTCATCAGTATTGTTTGAGAAAAAAAAAACTGTGGCTCTTCATTGCTAACATTAGCAATGCATTATTAGTCCGTTTCTCTGGCTTTATGCTGAGACGCTGTGGAAACCGTTCCAACATTAGCACAGCCATTATGGCAATATGACATGTAATTGAGACAGTACATCAGTCAAATGAGTCCTCATTCACTCTTTACGCGTATTATAGTATGGACTTTAGTGGGCTATCCACACAGAAGAGTGACGAGCAAGTTGACCAATATGACCATTGCTAAAGTTAGTTAGTCATTAGTCTCGATCTTTTATGAACTGAACTGAACACAACCCTGTCAGAGCAATTCATTGGTGATATTGAAATGTAGCCATGGTAGCTCCGTGTAGTAGACGTTCTAGCTGATCCAGCAACCTAGCTGGCAGCCTCTCGTTTGGGGAGAAGAGGAGGGTATACTGCGCTCTGCACTATTTTTAATGTGACTGCACTACCAGTTTTGGCCACAAACTTACATACAGCTCCTTTAACTACTCCTTCTTTCTGTATATCTCCCCATTTAAATCTATCAAAGTGCACAGTGGAACGCACTGTATTGGAAGTTTGGCATATGTGTACTCAGGTATGGTACGATATTACTAGTGATAAAGCTGACCAGCGGCGAGAGGGGGCAATCGCACTGTGGCATCGTACAAACAATCGTACCTTGCGTGAAAGCAGTCTAAAAGTTTGTATTAAAAACAAACACTCCGCTGTAGACTGCAGCTCAGCGTGCTGAGGTTGGAAGCTGCCAACACCAAAAGTGAAGAAACCTCACCGCGCATTTTCATCAAGACAGAGCATGCGCACACAGAACGCAGCCAGGGAACTTTCCGTTTCACTCTTTACATGACAAAATGTAGCTTTTCATCCGTTAGGGAAAAGGAATATTCTACCCCTCAAATGAAATTCCATTCAGTTTAGGCCTGTTTATTCTGATTGTGGTGTTTATATGAAGCATTTTAATTCGGCTTGGGCTTCTGAACAGATTCTAATCGGAATATTAGGCTCCATGTAAACCCAGCTACTGACTCTACGGCGCTGTAGGTGTCCCCGTACATCAGTGACGTAAATATAGCTCTAAGTCAGCGTCTACAGCGCCATAAAGATAGCCCCTTCATTATATTTACGTCATATGTCAGTGCGCACGCGCGCTGTAAATACAGCCCCCGAATCACCGTTTACGACGCCGTAAAAATAGCCACTGCCTTCGATTAAAGAAGGAGCTTTTGCCTCATTTCCTTACTTCAGTAAGACATTGTGGTTACTTCATCGCGCATGAACGAGCCAGGAACAGCCTCCGTATGCTGCGCTCCTGTTACATTTTCACCTGAAACTGTTTTGATAAAGACTACATGTTCTTGCTCAGGCAGCCAGCCATTACATTGCCTGCGTTAAAAATTTGCTTTGTCGTTTGACCGAGGAGATGGCTGAACCCCAAAGTAAAAAACTAAAAACCACCACTGTATTGTCCTTCTTTAACAAGAATGGTAAAGATTTACAACCCCAATTCCGAAATAGTTGGGACCAAGTGTAATCTGAATAAAATCAAAATGAAATTACTTTTAGATCACATGAGCCAATATGTTATTTGCAATAGAACATAGATAACATTTCAAATGTTGAAACAGAGGCATTTTACATTTTTATCCAAAAATGAGCTTATATCAAATTTTCTGGCTGCAAGAGGTCTCAAAAAAGTTGGGACAAAAGCAAAAAAGGGCTGAAAAAGCAATTAAAATATAAGAGAATCAGCTGAAAGAACATTTAGCAAGTAATTAAGTTAACTAGCATCAGGTGTGTAACATGATTGGCTATAAAAGGGATGTCTTAGAGAGGCCGAGTCTCTCAGAAGTAAAGATGGCCAGAGGCTCTCCAACCTATGACAGCTTCAGTAAAAAAAATAGTGGAATACTTTACAAACAATGTTCCTCAATGTCACCTTTACAGGATGCCTGTGATCTTCGGGCCCTCAGACGCCACTGCATCACTCAACAGCATGATTCCGTCATTGACGTTACTAAATGGGCCCATGAATACTTCAAGAAACCACGGTCTGTAAACACAGTCCGCTGTGCCATCCACAGATACCACGAAAAACTCTATCACGCAAAAAGGAAGCCATTGCTGAGCATGATCCGGAGGCGCCGCCGTGTTCTGTGGGCCAAGGCTCATTAAAAATGGACAGTAACAAAGTGGCAAAGTGTTTTGTGGTCATACGAGTCCAAATTTGACATTCTTGTTGGAAATCATGGGCGTTGTGTCCTCCAGGTTAAAGAGAAGAAAGACCACCCCTCCTGTTATCAGCGTTAAGTTCAAAAGCCAGCATCTCTGATGGTATGGGGATGCATTAGTGCATATGGTGTGGGACACTTGCATGTTTTAAAAAGCCCTGTGAATGCTGAAAGGTATATAAAGGTTTTAGAGCAACATATGCTGCCCTCCAGATGACATTTATTCCAGGTAAGGCCTTGTGTATTTCAGCAGGACAATGCAAAACCACATACTGCAGCTATTACAACAGCATGGCTTCGTTGTAGAAGAGTCTGTGTGCTGAACTGGCCAGCCAGCAGTCCTGATCTTTCACCGACTGAGAACATTTGGCGCTTAATTAAATAAAAAGTCCATCAAAGGAGACCCAAAACTCTCAGTAGCTGGAAGCCTGTATTAAACAAGAGTGGGATCATATTGAAATGGCTAAACTTAAGAAACTTGTCTCCTCAATGCCCAGATGCCTCCACTCTGTGTTAAAAAGAAGAGGGGATGCTACACCATGGAAAACAGGCCCCTGTCCCAACTTTTTTGAGACCTGTACCAGCCATCACATCTGAAATGAGCTCATTTTGTGTATAAAATTGTAAAATTTCTCAGTTTCAACATTTTCCATGTTATCTCAGTTCTATTGTGAATAAAATACTGGCTGGTGTGATTTGAAAGTCATTGGGTTTTGATTTTATTCACAATTTACACTTTGTCCCAACTATTTCGAAATTGGGGTTGCATTATTTCTTGCGAACATATCTGAAAAAAAAGAAGCATCATTTAATGTCGAAAGTTTTGATCACCATCAGTTAACGGAACCGTTTCTTGTGTGGGACAGTTTTTTTTTTTGCAGACATTCAATTGAAATTTCCCTTAAAATACAAATATAAAATTATGGCATAATATTTCCAGTCAATATTAAGGTGTGGAAGTAAAGTTTAATGTCTTCACTTTATAAACAGATATCGTTTTAAAAATTTTCCAGAACTTTATCTTCATGAGAGTCGGGAAAAGGATGCAAACGCCGGTGATTCAGCTGTGCGCTGACTGTACCCTGAGGGGACACCCATTATGTCAGCTAATTGATAAATATGATCAGCTATGATTCAGCCCGCAGGTTGACAGGTTTGGATCTGACTCATATATACCTCATCCCCAGTTCCAATTAGGGATGTAACAATACACCGCAAAACCGTATACCGCGAAATGAAAAGGCCACGGATATCAACCTTCAGTATTTTTTGTAACAACGGTGTAGCGGTGAGCCTGCATGTCCTCTCAGCCTGAATAGCGTTCTACGTACAAATCAATATAGGTGTAATACATCATTAAAATCAGTAGAGGGCAGTGTCTTAGTTTTGGTGAGAATTTTTAACCTCCGCCGAGGAGGTTTATGTTTTCGGTGCCGTTTGTTTGTTGGTTTGTTTGTTTGTGTACAAGATAACTCAAAAACTAATGGTCGGATTTTGATGAAATTTTCAGGGTAGGTGGGTATTAAGTCAAGGAAGAGGTGATTAAATTTTGGCATATCTAGGCAAAAGTACTGCTGAGATATACTCCAAAGTTCAAGATTTCAAGTCTTTCCAATGGGCCGGAGTTCCAATCGCTGTGCTTTTGGCTTTGCTGCCCCCTGGCGACGGAGGTTCTGCGCTCTCTGAATGCTCCTCTAGTTTACAGTGTAATGCTTCACTTTCGGTGAGAGTTTCTTATAAGCCTCTTTTCTTTCCATTTCTCTCGTACTATTTGGATTGTTCTACATACAGCTTATGAAGTTCCATGAAAGAAAAATTATATTCAGAGCAAATACTTGTTTGTGTGCTTTATTTCAGCCATATTATATTTAGTTAAAGGGGGGAGAAATTAATTTTGTTACATCGTATCATGATATTGAGATATTAATCGCAGTATTCAATCGTATAGTACTGAAAACTTCATATGGTTACATCCTAAGTTCCAATACCTCTCAATTACATCATTCCTCCAAAAACTCATTCCAAAATGGCTCCAACTCTCGTACTCATTCAGATTATCAAACATGCATGTGCCATCAGATCCGTACATATTTGGACATCAAGTTATTGCTATATGAAATGCCTAAAACAGCATGTCGGAATTCACATTAATACTGAAAATGAGATCGAAATGCAGACTTCCACAGGGTTTTTTCCGCATAAAGGAATTATGGGGCGCCTCCTAAACAGGTTTCGGTCAGCGCCAAAGGAAAAATCACGAGCGCCACAATCACAAGAATTGAGAATGAAAACAGCAATTCAAATCCCCTCCAAATTAGTTTAGAAGCGATTCATCATAACCGTCAAACAAGCAGAATGTCGAATGCCAGTGCATTTCAGACAAGCACAGACACACTTTGGAGCTGGATAAGCAAGCGAAACTGCACTATTTTCTCTGGGAAATTTCCGCAGAATTTCTACACTGCAAAGCGGATTTTCATCTTCTCATTTTAGGATCCGTTGCGGCTTCAAACAGAGCCAAATGAGGAAAACCAATTCATTGTCCAAATACTTGCGGACGCCTGCCTCACCTCTGACCCGGGCCACTGTGATGCATGTAACGGCAGAGGTCGTACCTGACGCATCCGGCAGTAGGGCCTGTGACTCCAGGGTGGGCAGAAGGTCCTGGAGTGCAAACTGTGCGGCTTTGACCCGAGCTTCCTTCTTGGTCTGTCCCATCCCGGTCCTGTACTCCACGCCGTCAATGACGGCGCAGAAGGCGAAATAGAACCCCTGGACATTACCTGTGCAACTCGCCATTCAGCAAACACAGGCAAACAAGAGCAGGATGATCAGAATCAGCTACCAGGAGTGAGACAAAGGTGACTGTAGGCCAGAGAGATGTAGCAGTGCGACTACATTTTCAAAACGAGAAAATTAAAAGCGTCCAGACTCAAAATAAATGGTTCCAAAACTGGGCAGATCAAAGAGCTCAGATGACCAATTTTTTTCCCCCCTGGTGTTGTCATTAACCCATAAACATGCATAATATGCAGTACATATGTGGCTGGTTTTTCTAAAAATTTCACTGTTATGAACTATCGAATGCAACAGTAAACATTCTGAGCCCCTGTTACAGCAAAATCTACATGGTCCTAACCCAATCCAGACCAGCCTTCTTGGGGCATCCTTGGACCTGGGGCCTGGTAGCTCGTAAACGACATGGCGTATGACCACCAAATTTGCAGGTGATGACGTACACGTAAAACTAAATCGGTACAATCATTTTGGTATTATTATGACCCATTATGATGTCACTATGACATCATCTTGGATTTTGACCCTTTAAATTCAATGACGTCGTCAAATTAGCATAAATTAATTCTACTTAACAAAGCTGACATTAAATTACACAAGATATATTGTAAATATAATGGAATAAGTATAGGCTAAAAATAAAATCTGGAAACTACATTGATGAAACAGAAATCAGCGATTTTTTTGTCAGACATACCTTTTAGAAAACTGTTGCCATGGAAATGGCGAAGATGGTGGACTTGACTTATTGGTATAAAATTGTTTCTAAACAAGTTTTAGGAAAAGTCACCAAGTTTGGTGGTCCTAGCTCAAGCCATTCAGAAATTATACGAAGTGAAAATTTCCGCGGGCGTAAAAAGGCCCCCCCGGTCTGGATAGGGTTAAGGTAGGCCCAATTAGCCAATACTGAGTCCTCCTGTTGCAGTATTGAATAACTAAGAGAACCCTTACTTACCCACTATCTTTGATGCATGTGCATATCAAACGAATTTGGGACAGGATAGAAAACAAGAAAACTGATATTTGTATATCATCCTTGACCTGTACTGAACTGCAAACAGAGCACTGAAACACAAAGACAATATATTTCATGTTTCTCCTTCTCTGCTTTCATGTTTTCTGAGAAAACTGTTCATCCTATTTTATGACTGCAACAGACTCCAATAAAGTTGAGACAGAGGTGTGTTTATCACTCTATTACATCATCTTTCCCTTTACAGTCTGCCAAATGTGGCTGAATTTTTTTTTTTTAATTCTGCAAAATAATTCCTCTACAGCAATGTAAAAGAGTCATTGCCAGTTATCGGACATGACTGATTGATTGCAGTTTTAGCAGTGGCACAACCAGTTACTTGATTTAAGATTTTTCATTTGGGATTTGATTATCTCCATCTTTTACACATGATTATTTAAAAGCTTCACTTTGTGTTTACTTGCGTTAAAATTAGTTGGATGATCTAAAAGATGTAATGACAAAATCGGGCAAAAAAACTGAAAAAAATAAAAATAAAAATAAGGAAGGGTCAAGTATTTTTTTTGCCTGTGCTGTAAACAATTTGAATGTTTGACTGATAGACAATTAAGCATTTCCACCGTTCAGACGTGCTCAAGTCTGGAGAACATAGCAGCGTTTTTGACATGTGGCCTCTTCGACGTTTAGTACAGTCTTCAGCCGCACTGGCGGATGGAATGATGCATGGTGTTCACTAGCAAAAGTCTTCCAAAGCTGTCCCAGCTCACATGGCCATATCCATCACAAAAGATTATCCGTTTTCAGTGCCGTGCATCTACAGGATCAAAGATCCATTACCACCCAGTATTGATTTTAAACCTCAACCCTTACAGATTTCTACAGATTTCCTGACACATTGAATAATATTCTGCGCAATTGAGGATGCTGTTCTGTTTTGAAACAATTGGATTATTCAACAACACAGTCTTACACAAAGTGACTTGCCTCAACCATTCGTCGCTTGCAAACAACTGGGCCTTTTGTAGTAGCTCTTTTTATACCTGTGCATGAGAGTCACCTATTCATCGCCTTCACATCCATCTTTTTAGCATTCCAACACTTTCCCAGTCATTGCCCCAGTCCCAACTTTTTTGAAGCATGCTGCAGGCATCAATTTCAGAATGAGCTTGTACTTCCAAAAAGACAATCAAGCTGATCAGGTAAAACAAGAAATATTGTGTCTTGCTGTTTTCCAGTCAATACAAAATAATTAACAAATAACTGCCTTTTGTTTTAATCTTGAATTTTTCACACCGTTTCAACTTTTTTTGGAAATGGAGTTGAACATAAATTTACCCAAGTATCATAAACACATAAATATAGAACTTAAAGCTAGAGTATGCAGTCTTGGAACAGCAAGCAATATTTGAATGTAGCCTCACCTCTAAACCCACCCCCTCCCCTCGTGTCTCTGCCCAAAGCCACACCCCCTGATTCATTGCTTCGGTAAAACTCCAGAGGCCGGACAGAGATGCAGGTTAACCCTCCTATTATGTTCTGGTTCAACTTGACCCGGCTTAGTGTCCAACATCATACTATAATTTGAGGAACGTTTGTCTGTCTGTCTGTCTGTCTGTTTGTCTGTCTGTCTGTTCCCCTACTCCTCCGAGGTCCTCGGACGGATCTTCACCAAACTTGGTGGGTCTATGTAGGTTGTCCCTGGAATTGTCCTTGAGGGGTTAGTTTTTTGAAAGGTCAAGGTCACTGGGGTCAAAGGTCAATTTTTCGCAGCTCCCATCTCCCTGGACAGATTTTCATGAAAGTTGGTACGTGGACGTAGGTCGTCACAAGAAATGACCGTGAGAGGTCCGTTCCGTCAAAGGTCAAGGTCACCAGGGTCAAAGGTCACCGTATTAATGAAAGTTGGTATGTGGACGTAGGTCGTCACAAGAAATTATTCTCGCCACGGGTAATTCACTAGTCTCCAAAAATATGGTAAACATACATTTTTCTGCTCGTTTTTTTCCCCCTTAACTTCACGGACAGATCATGAATTCCACTGAAAAAATATTGCATATTCTGAGCACATTTTGTAAGCATCGGTGTTGTTTGGGTCATTTTGACCTCAGGATCAATTATTACATAAAACCATAATTTTGATCTCGTTTTTGTATTGTTGCCTGAGACTGAGGGCACTTTCAAATTAATTTCTCATTCATTTCACATTTGGTCCCATTCATTTGCCAATAATCATGTAAAATCGATGTTTGATGTATATGGGGAGGATGGGGGAGTCGTGTTTTATTTACCTGGCTATTAAAATGGTCAGTAGAAGGGCATAAATGAGCTGAAAGGAGATTGGGTAAAACTTTCAGTTTAAACATCTTATGTAGCTTTTCATTTCGGGGATCAAACTGACCTCAACCAGAAGTGGCTGATTTATCTGAACATAATAGGAGGGTTAAAAGCGCAAGGGAGGGGGCGGCCCTCTGCGTGTGCACGAGAAATGATTGACATCGTCAGTCACTCCTCCTGGCTCTGATTGGTTGTTTTGGCCCGATGAAATCTCGCAGAAGGAATTAGAAGCACTAGATTGAGCCTGATGACTCATTCTCTCAAAGATCATCTGACTCACATCCCACTGTCAGGCCATAGTAACAGTTTTAACAAATATGACAAAAAGTGATTTTTTTTTAAAAATTGCAAACTGTAGCTTTAATGTTTACCATAGTTGAAGACCCCATTGCTACAAGAATTTCAAGAAACTTGAACTGGGTTGACTAAAAAAGACATTTTCCCCACCTTTACCTCACTGTGTGCGAAAATGTGACTCAAGTACTTTTAGCACTAGGCCCTTCAGTTAGAGACCAAGAATTCAACGCTTCAGGTATATTCAACAGTATGGGTTTTGATGCAGTGGAGGTGATGCAATCAAAGCCACAAGTTCAGTACAGGTCAAACTGACGGCCATTCAAACAGGAGTCTCATTTTGGGCCCACCTACCAGTGGTGACAGTTTCTTTCAACTCCAGCTGGAACTGCAGTACCTGAGAGAGCTGATAGAGGGCAGACACGGCGTGAGTCTCACCCCTCTGATATCTTTTGATTAGTTCAGTTGGGATGATCTTAACAGATTTACATCCTGTTAAGAAAGGGGGGGGGGGTGCAGAAGTACGTGAGTGCTCATTATATTACTTATATCTAAAGAAAATTTCATTAAATATTATAGTCTCAGTATCAATATTGTGGCAATATTGCAGGAATAAATATTGGTGCTTTCACAGAATATTTCTTACAATGGCATGTTTGATAAGCAGTCATTAGTAATGTGGATATGATTACCGAGCAGGTACAATCCAACAGCTAGAAAAGCATAATAAATATTTTTAAAAACTGTACCACTTTACTGTAATGCCGCCTTTAAAACCGCAAGAGACAACACACGTCATATCACAATATAGGGATATCCAAATTCCCATACAATATCCTATATCACAGTGTCAATATAACATTGATCAATACTGCCCAACCCTATTAGAATTATTGCACATCAGGCATTTGATGCCTTGTAATGCAGTAGTTCATCTAGATCAGAGGAACTGAGATGAGAGGGTGTACAGACAGGTCATTCCATATCAAGTGGACCAAATTTCCAGATGATCTGAACCTGACCAGCTCAAAAAAAAATTCTGGCAAAAATATATGTTGCAGGACATGATTTGAAATTCATTCATGCCAAAATCTAGACCTCTAGGTCAATTTACCCCTGAGATACGCCCTCCGATAATATTCGTTAGGCGACTCTTATCCCAAATCTGAAATTTGCAATCTACGCAAAAAGTTCTTCTGGGATCACCATTTATGACCCCCTTGCGGTCTTGAAAAATATTAGAAATAAACAACTAAATATCAGTGCAGTACGGATTCATCAAATATCCTAGCTACAAACCCCCAAAAAACACCATATTCAGCAGTGAATTTAAAAGACTTAGAATGAAGTCCACAAAATCATACTTGGAAATGTTGAAGGAGACAGTCCAAATACTGTAATGGACCAAGTTTCAGAATTTTTTCCTCCACTGCTTGGTTAAGAAACCAGGGGTGCCATTTGGTAAAATAATACCATGGAATGGATTTGAGACCCCCTTAAAGCCACCACAGTGCATGTAATAGTCATTTTTAATGTTTGGGGTTAAAGTTACATATTTTGTGGTTAAATATGCCGAAGTACAATATTCTGCGGTCATTAGATATAGTCCTAGGGCTGTCCAAAATCCTGAAAAATTAAAGCATCATGAATTTTTTCCAGAATTGGGATGGCTCTAGTAAATTAAAGGTAACCCCCCGCCCGAAAATGAAGCCGGATTTGAAATCGATGTACAAAGTTCTGCTAGAGTCACCATTCAGGAGAGTATTACCTTTTTAGTAAAGATTCAAAATCAACCACTGAAAACCGTTGAAAATTCAAAGAATTCAGGAACTTGTAAGGTTGCTGTACAGTACAAGAGCTGTATCTCCGGGGTTAATTGACCTAGAGGTCTAGATTTTCGCATGCATGAATTTTATGTCATGTACTGCAACATATATTTTTGCCAGATTTTTTTTAGTTCAGACCACGGTCCAGGTGAGATGGAATGACCCACAAGCACAACAGAATGCAGAAACCAATGAGAGAACAATACAGATAGGGTGTTAAAAAAATAAACTAATGTGTTAACAGCAAAAATCAAACAAATCACTCCAGAGGATAAGGCACTACCGCCACACAAATACGGTTCAATTCCAAAACCCATAACTATTGCCAATTTATCTCCGAGCATCTACACTAGTCTGGTGTTTTCGAACCCTTAACACGGAGACTTTTGACCCCGCTGATGACCCCCTTGCAGTTCAAAAACTCCGCAATTGAGTTTTAGCATGGACCAAGATCATTTTCATTTTAAAATGGAAAATGTATTTGTGCATAATAGCCTAAGTTTTCAAACCTATGGCACAATTGAGGAGTAAATACTGCCAGTGAATACATCAAACCAAAATGGCAAATATGTATATATATATATGCCACATGGGGATGGACCTTGATCCTCAAATTCATTTGCAGAGGAGGCATCGGCAGCATATGGCATTACAAGGAAGCAGCCAGACCGCAAGACTCTCGGGAAGAGGTTGGCAATTCCGGTCCTGGAGGATCCGTGTGTATGCAGATTATCACCTCTGTCAATTACCCAAAATTTTTGTATTTTGGTACTTAGCCTTTACTTAACCAGGAAGTCCTGTTGAGATTGAAATCTCTTTTTAAAGGGAGCCCTGGAGGTTGAGGTGGAGAGGGAGAGGACAAATTGCACAGCCAATTACAACGCCAATTCTGAAATAGCTGGGACAAAGTGTAAATTGCGAATAAAATCAAAACACAATGACTTTCAAATCACACCACCCAGTATTTTATTCTGAATAGAACAGAGATAACACAGCAAATGCTGAAAGTGAGAAATTTTACAATTTTATCCACTAAATGAGCGCATTTCTAATTTGATGGCTGCTACAGGTCTCAAAAAAGTTGGGACAGGGGCGTGTTTGAACAAGAAGCAGAACAAAATGCAGGCACATCCAGACCAAAAGTTCACAGGTGCTCGACTCAAAGGGACAATGTAGAAAAAAGAACAAAAGTCCGCACACTGTTTAGACAGCTCCCCAAGTGAGTTTATTATTCACAACGTTTCGGCCGATGTGGCCTTCGTCAGGTGCACTTCCAAACGTGACAGGGGTGGGGGGAGGGGTTTATATATACTGACCAAAACTTCCAACGCAACACATACAATTTTGAAATATTTGGTGTACATAAAATGGGATATTGGTTGTGAGCCATGATACTTCAACTACAACTTAAATGCTCAGAAAATTGTTTTGATTTTGTCGTGTGGGCAGCTCGTTCCGCTTGATTGCACATTGTTTAGAATTTTGCCTATCCCGTCAGGTTGAGTAGAACTCATTGACCAATCCTTTGAGAATTTGGTGAATAAATAGCCGTAGCAATGGGCAATTTAAATATTCCTTTGCATTATCCTGGGTCAACGTGTGACCATGCCGCGCCTAGGTCAAAATCAGCGAGGGCGAGCTGTTGGTATGCTCACCGGTGGAATGTCGCAAAGACGGGTTGCAAGGAACCTGGGCGTCCACTTGTCGACCATATCACATCTCTGGAGCCTGTATAATGAAACAGGAAGCACCGGCGATCGACTACGTGCCCCCAGACCACGTGTCACCACCCCTCAGCAGGATCGCCATATTCGCCTCCAGCACCTGCACAATCGCTTCCTGCCAGCTACAGTCACTGCTGCTCAGACCAGAGGTCGTCACCAGAACTGGATTAGCGACCAAACTGTACGCAACTGCCTGCGTGAAGCCGACTTGCACAACCGAAGTCCCCACCGTGGTTTGGTGTTGACTCCTGCACGTCGCCGCGTCCTTCTGCCATGGTCAAGGGCACATTTGGGCTGGAATGCTCTCAGGTGGAACAGGGTGCTCTTCTCCGATGAATCGAGGTTCAAGTTGAGTGTGTCTGATGGAAGACTGCGTGTATGGTGTAGGCAACGGAAACGTTATACTGACGCTACCATCCTGCAGCGTGACTGCTTAAAGGAGTTCGCGTTTGTTCGAGGGCAAACTTTGGCCAAATTTAGGGGAAAAAGGAAATTTTGATATGCAAATTGCAGACTTCCTGTTCGATTCAGGTAATGGGTGTCCATTGTTCATTTGTAGGCCTTGATGAGATGAACAATAGTGTTGGTTCCATCTCTCTATGACTTTCCTATCGGTGGTGGTGGCCGTCTAAGTGCAAATGAAATGTTTCTTGGTGGCGCTAGAGAGCCATTTAAATTCAAAAGCAGTTCAAACCACCATAAGGCACATTTAAATGTTATGGAGAGACACTATATGAAATTTGGTGAGAATCGGTCAAGCAGTTTCAGAGTTATGCTCCGGAAACAAATGGGAATGCCGACGCCAACGGGAATTCAGGCAAAAACAATATGTCTCCCCCCCCCTCCAGGAAGGGGGAGACATAATGAGCGAATCTGATAAGATCATGCAGTAATTACAGAATCACGCGAGATCGCCAGAGATAAATGATACAGGGTGTCCTGAATGCAACAACAAGCAGGCAGCAGCCTTTGTTCTTTACCAAGAGGGTTGAGGAGCGGTTGACTTGCTTCGACTGGTTTATTTGTCGAGAGTTTGTGCTTCTACCATGGATAAGTCGTCCATTTATTAATAAATGTTCTTCATCTCCTGTTTGTGTTGGGTTTGTCATTTGTTTGGAAGGTGTGCCGTCGATAAAGTTTAGCATACATATTTTCTTACTTCGGTTGCTGTCCTAGCCTGCAATACGAATAGGCACCAACACGGATTTGTAAAATTAACCGTACGTTTTAAATGATATGTCTGTGTGCCAATCGAGCTTCTGTGCTTAAGTGCTGCATTTCTGCTGTGGCTGCATTTTGGCGGAGCTGGGATGGACGAGAAATGCAATACAGCAGATCCAGTAAGGTCACACACTGACTAAAGTGAATCCTGTCGGCTGCGCTGCCGTTGCGCGCTGCAGATAGACCAAACACGCATCTGGTGTAATTTGGGGGCAAGTCTGGGAGAAGAGTCGGGAACATGAGGGTTCCAGAAGAAAAGCTGATTTTGGCCTTGGAAGGGAATAGCTTGAATAGATAAGCAAGCTGTACAGACTGCAAACCTGAAAAGTTAAGGCATACCTGTTTTAAGTTTGGGGCTGCAGCTTACGGAGTCCAGCATTGAGTTGTTATTGACATCCTCCGAGGAAACAGGCAGATAGGGCAGGCTCATACCCGGGAGCGAAGCAGCATTCTTCTTCAGAATACTGGAAAAACTGGCTCCCCTCGAATCCCGACACGGAGCCCCTGGTCCCATCATCTTTGACACTAAACCAGAATTGACATCATATGACCATCAGTAACAATTATACAGGACAATATAAAGCCAACAATGTTCAGATATATACATATTGCATGCATGTACATGTGTGCGTCTATCAGTGGCGGCTCGTGAACTGGCAACAAGGGAGGCTCAAACAATCCCTAAAAATGAATGATTGGTCACAACCTGTTTTCAAATGAAAGACTGAAAACAGGTCGTGACCAATCATTAATTTTAAGGGATTGTATTGAGCCTCCCCTAACGCCAGTTCACCAGCCGCCACTGGTGTGTACATACAATTTTTTTAATGACCATGTAATAGTTTTGATTCCTATTAAAGCATCACTGCCAATTTAAATGAATAGCAAAATAATATCTATAACATATGCATTCTAAATCAAATTAGGCCACTCTCCTCTTCATCTGCATTAAATGCAGTCTGTAAGATGAATGTTTTTGTATCTAATTCGGAGCAGAGCCAGGAAGTCTTTGCCCTATGTAATGACTTGAAAAATCACAACAAAGAAAACCAGAAAGTACAACTAAAACAAATTTATTCTTCACAAAAAAAAGTTGTACAAAAAAATATATCCACTATTTACTTCTCTAATAACACTCTGATGCCACTATTTAACTGTTGCCAAAACAAAACTCTGCTCTGCTCTCTTCTGCTGTCTCTATTCTGCTGTCCTCTCTCTGCTGAAAATCACAGCATTTATATAGACTAGCAACCGTCTAGAAAGATCCACAGGATTCTAGGGAAATCCCATCCCCTCCAAGCAGGAAAGTGCTAGAAGCTTCTAGAAATCACTAGTCTTTTCTTAATAATTTTACAGACACGCCACCAGAGGGTGCCAAATGAACAAAATAAATATAGCTGACCAGCAAGGCAGCAAAACAGCATGTAACAAATCTTCATTTACAAATATAATGCAGTACAAAAATTATCATACATAACACCTAGTAGTACCAAGTGTTCTAGGCAAAACTTATTTCTAATGCTGCCTTCAAATGGAGCTCGTGAAGTTGTGAAGTCATGTCGTGAAGTCATGAGCAGAAAAGACTCGGCGTTCAAGTGATAACCGCGTGAGAACACCGTTGCTACGACAATAGGGACGCCAAAGCATCATTTCTCCTGGCATTCTCTACGCAAATATTACATTATTAATTTGTATCTGAACGCCACTCGGAGGAACAAGAGACAAGATGATAAAGGTGACAATTGTCTCACTCTGCACTGTTCCTTCTTGTGCTGTAGATTAGGGTAAAGTTATGCAAAGTACATTGTACAGGCTAGCGCTCTCGCTAACATCAGCTCCTCCAATGCAGGGACGACGTTGTGAATACCACAAGAGGGTGGCGTTCATAAGGACTTTTCTTGTGAACACGGCAAACACCACCCCAATTTAAGGCACTGTAAGCCACAGAAGTGTTGCCGGCAAAACGAACCTAGCCCGGTTGCACATATTTTAGTGCTTTAGCTTCTGACTCAATCTTATAAATGCACTCTCTTGGGTACAACTGAAAATTTGTGACCTTCAATTTGACCTTTCGACTCAAAGTCAAAGGTTATAGTGCCAAATGAAAGCCCATATGTGACTTCCTATATTTTGATAATAATAGACACCTCTCTATCTCTAACTGCTTTGGAGTTATAATGGAAATAAGCTAATTTAAGCAATTGCCTTGACGCAAATCCATCACCCCCCCCCCCACTATGGCTTGGAGACTCTCAGCTCTTCCTCCCCCTCCCTTCTCATTTTGAAATAAAACACATCATTTCCTCTGTGCCAGCGCAGGAATGTCGCCGGTCGACACGCAATACAAAACAACAAATACTGAAATATACAGCGAGATGTTAGAGGAGCCGATCGGCTTAATCAGCATTGTGTCATCTCCTCTAGTCGTGGCTTGAATGAAACGGACATTTACAGACATGTAAAAGTTCCATACTATAGCTTTAAAGCACGCCTCCAAACTGAGGTCCTACTGCTAAAGTTGTAAGTATGGATACTTCACCAGGCAGTGAAGCCATTCTCTTCATAGGTGTACTTTGAGCAGCACGTAGCGACTCACAATTTTACCAACATTTCGTTTTATTCATTCAAACGAGTTCTGAGCCATATATCGCTTTTAATACCTATTAGCAAGCCTAGTGCTGCTTCAATCTCAAGCGATGCCGTAGCTTGCACACCAGCAGCTATGACTAATGTATGGCTCCGGCTCCAGTGCCCTGCACAAGCACTGCCCAAACGAGTTCCTGCTGCCTCAGCCCTACCTCAAGCGGTGAGCGACTTGAATGGCGATGCACCATCCCGACCAATATAATTTATTTTTAAAAAATGTACTATGCCATGAGTGGATTTACAGTAAGACTATGAAATTATAAATTTCCACAATAAAACAATACACACAGTTAGCTAGCTACCCAAAGCGTGCATTCGGTGCTTTATGGTGATCATTCAATCCAGCCTGGAATCGTACATGACCGTGGCAGGAGTACTCAGTTCAGCGGGATGCATGCCGCTGCTTTTCCTGCAGGAAATATGTTACTGCCGGTGAGAGGGATGCCGTTTCTACTTCGCGTGGTTTTGCCAACTGGGAACTCGAGCGTGCCAGGGGGTTACAGAAACGTGCATCCGGCCACAGTCATATACAGAAGTCTCTTGCTACCGAGATTTTGACAACAAGCTTTGCAGTGGGTTTATAAATTAGTTGAATAAATACACAAAAGTTTGTTATAGACGATGTTTTCATATCAATCTACGTACTAGAACAAAGGATTCGTGCCAAATCATATGTAATGCGCAGTTGCTGGCGCACTGAAATCTTCGTTTAGCGCAAAGTTAGTCAAACCTGCGGGATCCCGCAAATAGCACGAGCAAGAGCGGAGTTGAAAGATGCACGTTCTGGATTTAGTTCAAAGTCGATATGATCATTTTTACCAAAGTTATTTCAGGAAAGCGATTTTGACATTTCCGGTGACCTTGACCCCATGACCTCCAAAATTCATCGGTGTCTATTCTGGCCTGATTCCCTCTTATCCTGAAAGTCCCATGAATTGCCGAAATGTTGCTAACAAAGAAAGCAATCCCACCAAAATAAAACCTCGCCCTCCGGACTCAAGACCCACGTTACCTTGAGAATTACCATCTGTTCTTAATGTAACTGAACGTCAGCGACATCGTTAACTAATGTCAGCTGCCGTGCGATGGGCGCAGCGACCCAAACGGAGCTCGTTTGCGAACAGGAACAACCGAAAAATGATATCTGAACAGATATTTCATACTGACGTAGTAGGGCTAAAGCTTGGAATTAATTTAGGGTAACGCAGCTAATTTACCAGACGTTTACCAAACGCTAGCGAGCGTTAGCTAAGCCCCACGCCGCATTATACGATTCGAACATACGTTAACGGTTGATAACTTCCTAAGTAAGCGAGGACTAAATAGCTAGTGTATTTTATTTATTTATTATTATTATTATTAGAATTGGTGAAATGTCATTTTCCTTGTTAATAACAAGAACTCATTTAACATGTTACAAACAGGCTGAATATTTATGAAAAACAACCCATTTCACCGATGGCGACAGGATACCTTGTTAGATTTCCAATCTCAAGCTGACGGTCAACATCCGCAGTGCCAGACGACAAGAGTGGGCGGATCAATATTAAATATCTGTACTGCTGATTTTGACGTTTTCTTCTGGAGATCGATTCTTGTATTAAAATAACGACGCCAATTATGTCCTTCGTGCAGTTAATTTATTTAATATTATTTGCGGTTAGATGGGATGTGTCATTGATGCTAACAATACGGATGTTCGCCACATGTAAACCAAACAGCCATTTGTTTTGGAACTACTTCTCCTTCCGCCCTCTCTTAGCTCAAATACACACGAGTATCCCTATGAAGAGCCTACCAACTGGGAGCAGTGTTTGGTGAGAGGAAGGGATGGAAAGCTGTACAGCAGAAAGACAAGTTTCACCGTAGGGAACCTACTTCAATGGACAACAAGCAGTTGTAAACATTTAATAAGGTACCTGAGGGAAACGGGGTTAATGGAGAGAATTTATTTATTTTTCTGTCAATCTACTGCTCCGTATTCCAGTCCGGTAGGTGGCGGTAATGCACCTTTAATTTGGATTTCAGCCTTCAATCAACTCTATAGTATTGGAGCACCAAGGCTCTAAAAGCCGAGTGGCTTTTTTTTTTTTTTTTTTCCGATCGCTGTTTGAGAGGATTGCTTGCTACCTCGCTAGCTCACAGAAGTCTGTTGCTAACGTTGATTCCCTAGACGAGTGCAGTAGTAGAGTGTGATTAGCGCTGAAGTTGAGTCTTGAATTAGTAGGAGTTGTGCTTACGTTCCTGGACGTGAGTTTCTGTGGGTGTATGTGAGGGATAACTGTTTGTGATCCGGGTACTAGGTCGGGGGAGTAGTAGCAGCGTTG
The DNA here is from genome assembly GCA_029721435.1 of Gymnothorax reevesii. Taxonomy (NCBI): domain Eukaryota; kingdom Metazoa; phylum Chordata; class Actinopteri; order Anguilliformes; family Muraenidae; genus Gymnothorax; species Gymnothorax reevesii. Next base: position 110,180,082 of record CM056579.1, read on the forward strand.
CCGGCCGACGACCTGTACAGGTCCGGTATACGGTGCTTTTGCTCTGCTTCTTCCTGTGGATTCCAGGGATTAGTTGGAGTCTGCTTGGTGTATGGGTGTTGATATGGAGGTGAGCGGGGGGAAGTGGGCAGGGTTGGAAAAAAGTGGAAAGAGGGAACATGGACGTTCTTTGGAGAAGGTAATATTGTGAAAATGGTGAGGGCCGAAGAGGAACTTCGGGTCATTTTCAAGTTGAAAGGCCAGGCGGGAGGAGGGTTTAGAGCAATGAATCCACTGAAAGTCGCTGAGTCCTTAATGCTGCAGTTGGTAACTTTGAGGAGAGAGGAGGACTTTGCACAAACATTTGAAAAAAAAGCAACTTTCAGATCCCTCCCTCTCCCCTCCACTTAAGACCCTCCCCCAGATGGCAACCGTGCACGCGAGGGCACGCGAGCTGTCATGCATGCAACTGGGTGCGGAGAGAATTTGCACGTTCACATTATGAAAGCGGCCAAGTTGCGAGGCTAATTAACGTCGTTAGACCTGAAAATTCCGGGGCTAATATCCCTCCTTTTATTGAAAATAATTAGTCCTGGCTAATCCTAGATGGTTTTCTATGGAGTTACATTAGGGTCAAAAGTTTTGTACTTAAAAAAATAAAATTTGAAACCGAAAATTCATGTGTTGTAATATTTTTCAAAATTTATTCAAAATAAAAATGTATGTGCAACGTTTTTTTCAGGTTAAATATAATTTTGATTCACTTAGGTAATTCTTTTGAATAAATTATTTTCACTTCCATATATATTTTGACATTTGAGTTCTTATTTTTTTCAGTTGCATGTTTTATCTTTTCAGATTCAGATCTTATTTTTTCAGTTTCAAATCTTTTTTCACTTTCAGATCTTATTTTTTTTCAGTTTCATATCTGTATTTTGAGTTTCAGACTTGTGACCCTGATGTTGATTGGGGGGCGTGGTATCAACTGAGCTGGGCGTGGAATCATGAGTGACAGCTGAACAAAAAGGCTGGAACCTTCCCCTGTGACAGCACCTTCAGGGAACGTAGGAACTAAAACAAATCTAACTCAACACTTATATACACCATATTCATGTGATTGGCAGGGTAAGAATTGATGCCAGTGACAAACTTCCATTTAAAAATCAGTTTTAGACAGTACTGAGCACCAATTGCGGTATAAGAGCGATAGATTTTGCCAGATTTTGCAGTTCAACAGCCACATTTTAAGTGCTGATATGTCCGATTTCTACATAGCACTGTGAACGCAGCGTAGTGTCCGCTTGGCTTGCAAAGATGGCGTCCGGCCGGTCGGGTCAACCTGCTGTAGCCCATAAATCCAACAGACACAGGTGAGAGATGTTAACTAAGTTTTGGGAAATCCTAACAAACACAGATACAAGAAAACTAGAGTGGACAACATGTGGGCTGGACCAAAGCGGAAACGGCAAAATAGCTCGCCATCTTGTGTATGTATAAATGTCCAATGAGGCACATGTAATGAGGGGGCTAAACATGGGTGTCGACAACTTAGAGACTTGTTTCCTGTGTTCTTTTTATCCTTCAATACTTCGACCAATCAGAATGCTGCGTTCGTGGACGAACGCGGGGAACTCGCAAAACCCTGGCTTTCGTGCAAGCTCTCTCTTCACTCCCTTTCCCCCATCGCAAACAACAGAGCCTGCTCGCAGACTAGAGCGCTGCAGGGTGAAGTTGCCTTCATCCGTCGACTTCCAGGCTGCGTCAGCGCCCTCCCCAAGTACAACCAATCGGGGCCCGGTTGTTCAAAGCTCTTAATTTAATGGCTGGAAAGCGCTAAACTCCTGACATTATGACCACTCTCTAAATAAGATTCTCGCAAATGCTCTTCACTACTTGAACTACTCAAGGGGGAACCTACAAAATGCTTGAAAAATATACAGACATCTGTACTTTAATTCAGAGATATAGATACTGTGGTTTAATCTTAATCACCGGTTAAAGTTAACAAAGCTTTGAACAACCGGGCCCAGATTGCGAAAGTTATTTTCAAAACTTTCTTCCTGCCATGCATAGCTACTTCTGTTTGGCCTATAGGGTCAAAGCAGGGCTCATCTTCCTCATGTCCATCTTCCTTTTTATCTGTAGTTTTGACTGAAGACCACCTTCCCCTCTTTCTCCATGTGAACACTGCTGCTGTACACACAGGTTTCCCCTCACCTCATCTCACCTCACTCCTCCTACAGTCCTTTCACAACTCCCTCCCTCAGGCGCTCTCTTTCCCTCTCGCTCGATCATCCCAACCCCTCCCTCTCTCATTCTCACTTTTTATACACCCACTCATCCCCTGCCCGTTATTTGCAGAACGCTAATTCCGCTGTGCATAGACGATGGTAAGTTTGATGATAAGCATGTTGGCATTTAGCAGATGGGGTGAAATACGCCATTTTCATTAACATCTTGCGTGTTTGTATACATGTGTGTGCTCGTACATTGAGTACGAGCGTCTGTGTTTGAGTGTGTATATTTGCGTGCAGTGTCGATGCTACTTGATAGGTGGTAGCATCATGAAGTTTTTGATTGATCTCCATTTCTTACTCTCTAGGATGAATTTTCTCTTAATTTGTGATTGAGTCTCTTTTTTTCTTTTTAAAGACAACAGTCTGTCCTCATCACTCACCAACCTCTGCTCACAAGGCGTCCCAAACACCTGTTTAAGGTTTCTGTTTCCCTCGTACCGTTGTGTTTGGGAAAATTGCTTGTCTTCATGTTGAAATGTCCTCACTCGGAATCTTTGTGGCATTTCCGGAGAATATAATTGGATAGCAGCGACCGTTTTATTCAAAGGTGGAGTGAGCGAGGGGGAGAGAGAGAAATGCGAAAAAGTAATCCAAAAATCACTTTGAAAATGGGTATAAATGAAAATGTCAAACACTTATTTTTTTATCATTTCTTTCCCCCAAACGGGCGAAAGCCCCAAAGAGGATTATGTTGTGGCGCAGTCTGTTCGTCCGTCTGTCTCTCTGTCTGTATCAGAAGGTACTTGACTGATGAAATCAACTCCTCCAACAGTTTTCGTTGGACTTCCCTGAAACTTCGCACATGCTGCGGATAGACTGATGGTACACATGTTGCAGTCGTGTCTCAGGCAGAGGATGTTGCGGTCTCAGAGCACCCTTGTTATAATAGAATTAAAGCTGCATTTCATGTTGATGTCTTCACTGTAGTGTTTAGCAGAATGCTAGATCACAAAGACATACTTCAGAAAAATCATTAAATTAATCCTTAAACCACAAAGGAAACATTTACCCTTCCTTTGGTTGTGTTTGTAAACGTTAAGCGTTTGTTTCATATTTCTGAACGGAATGACAGTTGAATGACTTCGATACAGATCTCTGCACGTGAACAGGGCTGGTCACCTCAGAATGACAAGTTTTGATTCCTGGCTTGGAATCAGATGTCAGATTATGGTGCAGCGATATTTTTGATTTTGTACAGAAGCATTTTGTTGACAGATCGACTTGTGCAAAGAAAATGCACTGCCTGATTACAGTAGCGCTGGGTGTTCAATTACCCACCCCTGTCCTGTCCTGCATCTCACCCTGGATTCCATCGTGGAGAATCTTGGCAAAGTAGCTTCCCTAAACCTCTCTTTCCAAGCAGCCCTTCTAACTGTGGGTGTTGAGCCAAGCACTTAACAGCTCATAAGGTTTAACAACTATTATCAGCGAGACAGGGAGTTGATCTTAGTGCCTGCATGATAAAATCTGTGCTCTCTTTCTGCGTGTGTGTGTGAGAGAGAGAGAGGGAGAGTGAGTGCGAATGTGTGCGCGTGTTTATTTGTTTGTGTATGAAACCGAGTATGTATTGTGTGTATTCGAGTGTTTTTTGTTTCAGTCTTTGAAATTCTGCAGCTGCACTGAGCTAGTAGTGCCCGCTTGGCAGCGTTAGCCCTTGTAGTCATGGTTTTGCTGTGAGGCAAGGAGGGGGTTTCAGGCTAGGGGGCTTCTGGATAAACATTAGAGCCAAAAGGGCAGATTCCTGCCGGGTTGCAGCAGTTGCTCTGTTTGGACACCGAAGCCCCTTGAAGGAAGGACACATGGTTTTCCTAGAGTCAGTATCAGACTGCATTACACTGAGGTGAGTATGTCAATCGCTAATTTCAAAGCCTGCCAGAATACAGAATATCATTACAGATGCTAAGCGCTCTTCCAGGGACCAAATACTGAGATCTATGACATGCAAATCCAATGCCCAAACCAACAAACCGCTGCTATACTATAGCGCTGTTCACGGGTTCCGATGATGATGATGATGATGATGATGATGATAATAAAAATAATGATAATAATAATTTGTAAAATGATAAATTAATAAGTGCAGAAACTAGATCTATTTATGGTGGTCTACCAGTTTTCTTTAGATTATGGCTGGAGAAAATTAATAGCACCATTGAAATGCTTTGAATCGCATCGTTTTTATAGATGGAAAGTTTATCAGTATTTGAAGTCTGTTTTTGGCATTTTTTTCTCTTTGTTGTTTATTTTCATTTTTACTGAACAACAAAAGAAATGCAAGTTAATTACAGGCAGACTGGAAAATAAGTTTGCGTGTAATTATTTTAGAAAAGCAAATTTATTAATGGTGCGTGCACATTTACACTGTTTTCATCAAACTGTTCTTTATTTTGCAGTCACTTTGACTGAGTAACTATAAGAGTACATTCACTAACTAGCCAACTTGCGTTTCTTTTGTTGCTCAGTATATTTCTGTGCTCATTATTGTAATTTCATCTATTAAGTTGATTTACATGTAATCATTTCCCCTCCTTGATTCAGTTCACACACGCCATTGTTGCCTTTCACAGTCAACGACCGGGCTCTTCAGCTCTGTCACCCTCCCGTCAAACTTCTATTTCCAGCATATTGCTTGCTGAGCCACTGTTTCACAGTTTGAGTCTTATGAATCTTGGCATTGCAATCCTGCAATATGATTATACCATCAGGGATTTATTAAAAACCAAGGTTGGGATAGCCTGGTCATTCAGTACATGAATGATAGGTAATCTGCTGACCTCGTTTCATTGCTGCATAATGTCGCTGAGCCAAGACCTGACCAACTGAAGCACCCATAACATGCCTCTAGTGGCTTTTACAGGGGCCTCTGTGCATGACGGGTCCATCGATTCATGGGCTTCATTTCTTACCTCGTCCTGCGCATCACTCTGGAAGAGACCAAATCTGAACTCATTAGACTACATGACCTTTTTATATTTCTCAAAAGTACGATCTTTGCAGTCTCTGGCAACTTTGAGTAGTTTGTTTGTTTGTTTTTTTTTTTTTTTTTGGTTAATCTCACTAACAAGTGGCTTTTTAGTGGTCACACAGCTGTTTAGTCAAAATCACACAAGCACATATTGAATTGTGCTTGTGGAAATGCTGTTACATTCACAGTGAAACATGAGACTTCAAGTAAAAACATCTGAGTTCTCAAAAACGCACACGCGCTCCTTCACTTGTATATAACAGTGCAACATTACACAGAAACTGTCGGACCAGTCGCATTTACAAAAAATCTTAACAAATGTACGGAAGGATGGACAGTGTCATTCTAGAACCCCAATTCTAAAAAAAGTTGGGATGCTGTGTAAATTATAAATAAAAACAGAAAGCAATGATTTGCAAATCTCATAAACCCACATTTTACTCACAATAGAACATTGAAAACATCAGATGTTGAAAGTGAGACGTTACCATTTCATGAAAAGTATTAGCTCATTTTGAATTTGATGGCAGCAACGCATCTCAAAAAAGTTGGGAGGTCCATATTTAGCTTTTTTTTTTTGTATCCCCAGATGAAGTTGCCGATACTATGGATTTAAATTCCTTCCGCTGTCATCTCCACCATATCCACTGCCGCATCCATACGTGTTTCTTACCATCGAAATGCAGGGCACAATTATGACCAGATTTTGCTCATAGTTTGCACAGGCGTTTTGAGTTGGTAAGGTCACACAGCCTATTAAGGGGACATTGTGTAAGAATTACTCCCTTCCAGCATTGGAGTCGTGTATTACATTCAAACGAATAATGGACTCTAGCGCCCCACTTTTTTAAAATAGTATTGCAGCTACGGCAGCCACCGTGTATCAAAAAGCCTTGTCAACGCAGATGAAAGCATGGATTTATTAATAGGACTGGTACTACTGAACCGAAAGCCAGCATATTGAGGGCCGACTACAATAAACCGTTATGCCCAATACATAAGATCTGGACATAACTGTTTATTGCAGTCAGCCCTCGATATAATACATGGAGCAGCAAAACACAGTACCGTGAATCGGTGTAAGATATTCAAAGTAATGGTAATAAACAACTCAGTTTAGGTGCATCTTGAACATTTTGTACTACGAAAAAGCAAAGCAAGTGTTAGCTACATGCACGCTTATAGGATGTCATCTTCAATAGTTACCGAATACATACCCGTCATCCAAGCCAAGTTAACCGACAACAGCGTTTACTACCTCACTGTCTATTCTGTAATGTTGCATAAAAGACAGTTGAAGCAGTTGAGTCGCTATATAACAAAGCTATTCATCAAATACAATAACTGACAACACTGGTGTCGTTACACCTGCTCACTTTACCGACTTGATAATGACATAAGCCGACAGCACGGAATCTCCGGACCAGTGCTACACGCAGAGAACCGCAGCTGAGCGGCTTATGAGAACGCTCTAAGAGACAAGGTCCCCTTGGTGTTCCCGTGGCCTGAATTAATATTAAATTGTCTCTGCCGTGGAAAAAGGCACCGACAATTTATGAGAAAAATCAACAGATTACATATCGATCATTTGCGGTAGTCAAAAAAATTATTCACTGATCTATTAGTGTCTTTTTCAATTGTTCCTTATGGAATAATTTCCTTTTGCCCCCCATGGCATCACGTCACTTGCGATCAGCTTGACCACAAAGTCCTTGTCGGCGAGCGCTTATCTCTGCGCGTATAGAGATGGAGCCAAGTTAAAACACATTTGTTTGCATATTGCTTAACTTGAGTTTTAAGTGCTTGTTACAAAAAACACTCACCCTAGGTAAGCAGATGTTTAGCTGCACTCGCGTAATCAAGCGGTCAGGCGGAGTTGACCACGTTTTATTGTTCAGCCTGTTACTTACAGAATGCTTTAGGGGAAGCAGGTGTATCCTACATTTAGCAGTGTCTCTCGACTACCTGTTGATGCAAAACTACGGACAAAAGACACAGTCATGAAAATTTAATGTCGGATGAGGCGGACCCCCATAGAGACTGTCAAAGCACGGACAGGTGTCATTTGTGACAGGAAGGCTGATGCGAAGTCTAACAAAAACTTTTTTTTTTTTGTGCACATGTAACACTTTTTGTCACTGGCATGTGAGCTGCCATAATTGTGCTTTTTACAGGCTAGACTGATGTTTTCCTTTGTCTTAGTATGCAGTCAGCATTTCTCTCTTTTCTATTAAATCAGCTCTATGCACCTGTAGTACTCATCAGTTCATTTTGACTTGAGCGCAACAATCATTTTTCTTTTTTTCATTCAATACATGGACAATATTTTAAATTAATTGGACTTTTACAGGTGGGTTTGAGAGGGTCATACTGCAGGGTGAATCCCCAGGGTCCCCTGTTGCGCCTCTATTTTGAGGGAGGTGACCTGCGGAAGGACCTCCGCCTATGAAGGTCATCGCTGGAGAGCCTTATCCATCTCCTGGGAGAGAACGACCGTGGATGGGGGAAGTTGATAGAGGAGCTGGTGTTTGTGTACTGGCTGACCTGTGGAACGTCCTACCGGGTCGTGCCAGAGGCCTTTGACATTCCCCGCACCTCATGCCATGGCATGATCCACCGGGTCAGTAAGGGCATCCAGGGGGTTTCCAGGAGGCTCATCTGCCTCTCCACCCCCGAAGAGCAGCGGGAGATTGGAGCCGGATTCCAGCAGCTGTCTGGGTCCCCAGCCTTTGGGCGGGTGGGCAGGAAGTACTGATGGCTGCCATGTCTGCATTGTTCCACCTGGGCAGTTTGCAGTGGACTATTACTACAGGAAGCTGCTCTAGTCGGTCCAGTTCCAGGCCATCTGGGACCACAAGGGTCGCTTTCTGGATGTGGTGATGGGCTTCCCTGGCTGCGTCCATGATGCCCGGTCCTGAGGTGCAGCCCCCTCTATGTCCACTGGCTGTACCCACCTCCTGGATGGTGTCTGCTGAGCGATGGCTGATTCCTGTGCTTGGCAGAGCCCATCTGCCTGATGACGCCATTCTGGGAGCCTGTCCAGAATCCTGTGGAGAGCAGGTACAACACCAAGCTGTCCAGGGCACGGTGCGTGGTGGAGAGGGCATTTCGGGTTCTCAAGACCAGGTGACGCTCCATTTTTCTGAAGGCACTGGAGGCGAAGGTGGAGTTTGTGCCTGAGGTCATCTGCCTGCCTTTGCCTGCACAACGTCTGCTTCAGGAACGGGGACGTCTTGGAGCCTGAGGTCGAAGACGAGGATGACTGGGATGATGTTGAAGCCCATGAGCTACTCCAGCGGTCCGGGGACACCCTCAGGGGCAGACTTGCAGCATCGGTGTTTGCTCCTGATGTTCCCATTGCGGTGCTACAAGAAAATGATTATTGTTTGGGGTTTTTTTTTTCTTTTTTTTGGTTTGTGTTACTCTGCCCAGGGAGTTCTTTATTCCTGATTTATCTTAAATGTTAAGAGTGATTCACCCCTGGTGTACATAGTTGTATTTTCGTTCTTTTATTATTGCCTCTTAAAAATCCAACCCCTCGTCCGAGTCATAAGAGGTGGAAACAGGTAAAGTACAGGACTGCCAGGCAGGGAGAAGTTTTGCGGGTGGTTGTTGGGCCGATACAGTGACCATGAAGGCCTGTCTGGATCTACCTGGAAACGCGCTGGCTGACAGGGCTCTGGTAAAACTATGTGGACCAATCACCTGCTTAGCGGATAAGTTTTGATTACAGAAGCATAGCTGGAAGACCTATAGCTAAGCGTGAAAGTCAAAGGTCTCTACCTCAAACATGGTGCTGGACAATGAAAGCAAAAATGAAATGGCTCAATTCATGTATGATCGTTGCCACCTGAAAAAGAGGGGTTTTTAGTGAAGTTAGTCAACTGGTTGATATTTTACTTTTTCATGTTCCCTTGCAATATTTTGTGCATTTCTGCAGAGCAAAAACCAGACGCAACACCTTCCATTAATATTTAGGTTCACTCAGGTAATGCAATTTGTGTGCGTATTCCATGGTACTTGACAGTTTTTTTTTTTTTCCTCTCATGCTAGGTTGTTATGCATCATCAGACCAAAGTAATGTAAAAGTATATGAAAATCCACAATGTAATTAAATTTCTGCTGGTCATGTGATGTGAATAGAGGCCACTAGATGGCAGTATTTACCTTTCTTTCATTAGGCCCAGACTGGAGCTAGGTTTAGACATGTCCTGGGCATGTCTGGGGCAAGTCCCCGAAAATAAAAAAAAAGAGGTCTAAATGTGGGTGGGGTCTGCAAAAGAGTATATGTGGAAAGGAATTGAGACAGTAAAGTAGTAGGAGAAATTGCAAGAAGAAGGATAAATGTGACCAGACCTGTCATTCTGTTCAAGACCTGTGAATTTTCTTTTGTGGATTGTTGCCTGTGTTAGAGCATTTTCCTCACCCAGGACATCACCAAGCAACCTACAAAAGGGACTGTAAATATTTCTGTTTTTTTGTATATATCTAATCTTGGTCAGAAAATTAGTTTAGTCGTTATTGTTAGTTGTTGTCTTTGATAATTAAATGTGTAGAAGTTTTAAAAACTGTGTCTGTCATCCCTTGCTGTTGCTGTTGCTGTAGTGTTGTAAATGTAATAACAAATTGGGGCCATAACAGTCACAACTCTAATATCACTGTTTGTCTCTTACATTTTCATGGTCTCTTGAAAATCAATAACGCTGCCTTTTCCCCCTCAACTTTATTAACTTTTTCCCAATTCAGAACAGAATTAGACAAAAAGAATTTTTGTTCCCCATCATCTTGTTTCTTTTGTGTTGACTGTAGTGCATATGATTTTTTCAACTTACTTTATAATTCTGTTTGAGGTTCTCCCATTTCTGTGTTATCCACCCTGGCTCCACCTTGCCCACCAGGCCATGCACCCTCATGAACATTCTACAGAAACAAAACATCGGTGACATTGACATAACTGAATATAAGCACGTTGCAATACCCCAAGAAAATTATTTACAAACTGAAATCCTCTGACCTCCGCGTTGAGCCCCACTGTGATGAACACCTCATTGCTGGCTCTCCAGGAGATGAGGCGCCCTGTATCTTCATCTGCCCCAGTAAGAAACGAACAAACGAGCAAGATGTGTGTCGTTAGATCCAACATTTTACACGGATTGATCATCGGAAGTCCTCACAAATACGCCAGTAACAACTGCGGTGTTATAAGCCCATTTTAACTGCATTGGCTAACGGCCCGATTTATGTATGCTGATCTGATGCTGACAGTATATAACCGGGCGGAAACGTTCTTTGCAACTCTGAAATAATACATTCAATACACCTTCAGCTGAATATTATTTTACCATATATGACCCGTATTACTTTGAACATTTTACTCACATTTGTATTGACGCTGCTCCTGGCTGGTGCCGTGTCGCCTCCCACAGGTTCAGCCGTTTTGCAGTTCAAGTGGCTGCTTCTTATTTCTCAGCGAGTTTTTTTTCGGGCAGATTACGTCACGTTGCATCTTGGGCAATTTATGTATGAATAAGGTGCATACGATGCACCCACAAAATATCTGCTCGATCTCATGTACAACCGGGAACATCTTCTTGACACTAACTCACTCCCCACGCATCAGTGAACACCCTACCCCCTAACTCTGACGTAATCGGCAGTGTTAGTGGTACTTAGTACGAGGTTTTGAGGGCAAAACTGCCCCCAAGATCCGTCAGAGCTTGGAGGATGGGGTCGACATTGTTCATCGCGTTGGACGGAGGCGGCAAGATGGCTCGAATAGGTCGACCATCGTCCTATTTGCCATGAGACGACTTCGAGACACTGTTTGGAGGGATGCCAAGGGCTCGAAGTTCCTGCTGGAAAACCGACTGAGAATCACTGAAGCACTGTCACCGGGGGACAAAGCTGCACGGGAGAAGCTATGGCCGATTGTCAAACAAGAGTCATCAGAAGATGACATATCCCACCGGCTCCACATAATTCGTGATTTGTGGCAGAGTTTTTGAATTCTGCTGTAGAAAAGGGACAAAGCCCAATTTTTGGGCTGTTTTTGGTATAGAAATGAAAAATTTTGGGCAGAATGGAACTGAAACCCCCAAAAGGCACAACTACTGCATAAGGGTAAGTTCCATACCGAATCTGAAGTTTATAAGTGGTATAGTTTTTGAGTTCTGTCCCGGAAACGAGACAAAGTCCAATTTTAGGGCTGTTTTTGGTGAAAATTTCCGAAATTATGGGCAGCATGTAACTGAAACCCCCAAAAGGCACAACTACGCCATAAAGAGTAAGTTCCATAGCAAATTTGAAGTTTGTAAGTGGTATATTTTTTGAGTTCTGCTCCGGAAATGAAAATGATTACGGATGGATAAACTTTGGGCACCATGATTTCAAAAGGCACAATGGGATCACTAGAATAACATGCATACAAAATAAGTTTGTAAGTGGCAGAGTTTTTGAATTCTGCTCTAGAAAAGGGACAAAGTCCAATCTTTGGGCTATTTTTGGTGTAGAAGTCCAAAAATTTGGGCAGAATGGAACTGAAACCCCCAAAAGGCACAACTACACCATAAGAGTAAGTTCCATACCAAATTTGAATTTTGTAAGTGGCATAGTTTTTGAGTTCTGTCCCGGAAACGAGACAAAGGGCTGTTTTTGGTGAAAATTTCCAAAATTATGGGCAGCATGGAACTGGTGGGATAAAAAGCTCGTGAAGAAGGGAAGACAGCGTCTTTCCATGGGCCCTTCGTCTTCATTGACAGGAAAAAAATTGACTCCTCAGAGGTAACTTGAATGTGTAATCTGTAACTCTCTCCCTTTTGACTGCCTTATCAGGAGAGTCATTGTAGTGGAATATTAAGACACTAGCGAACATTGATCATATTGACTGATTAACAGCTCATTTTATTTATTTTTTCTACCCTTGCTTTTGCTTTCTTTTCTTTAAAATATTGAAATCTTCATGGACAACGTGGGGAGGGGTGGGGGGTGGGGGGTGTGGGGGGGGGAGTTAAAAGAAAAAGATTTATTTGAAAATTGACCATTCTATTGCTTTATTAGTCATTATTTTGTATTTTTTTTCTATTCCTGTTCATGCTTTTTTTTCTTGTTACTGTAATGTTCATGAAAATGGCAGGGATGAATAAGAAAGGGAAAAAAAATAAGACAAAATATATTTTAAAAGTGTAAAGGCATAAAACAGGCAGTTAATGTTATGTACATTTCTGCTGACTTACCATTTTGTTTTTCCTAATCCTAAAAGTTTGCTACAGAATACTGCAGTTTAGTATTCTAGATTGTCGTATGACAAACCATTTGAACTGGTTGTTAACCGCCACCTCATCTTCGGTGGACTTTTCTTCAGCACTTTCCAAGTCGAAAGTTTGTTTGTTTTCAGGTATACCTTGATTATTTTTCTTTGTTATATGGAGTTTATGTCCAACTCTTTCACTGTTATGTCCTTAAATGTCAGAGGTATTAGGGATAATACTAAGAGAAAAGCAGTTTTTTTTTTATCATGCAAGAGGTCTAAAGCAGATTTGATCTTACTACAAGAAACACACTAGCGAATCTGATACTAAATTTTGGAAATCACAATGGGGTAACGCCGGTCACTTCAGCCATGGCACAAACTACTCTGCCGGGGTATTGATTTTTCAACATAAATTTAAAGGGTATGTTCTTGAGTTCATATCTTCTGATTCTGGTAAATGGATTGCACTTGTAGTAAAGCAAGATAATGCGCTACTTTCATTATTTGTAATATATATGGTTTCAACTCTAAAGCCTCCAACAAGGTTTTATTTAACAAAGTAATCTCTAAACTGAAACGACTGCAAAATAAATATTTAGCCTCTTACAAGTCTCTGTGGAGACTTTAATGAATGCCCAGATGAAACGATTGACAGATATCCGCCCAAATTTAGTCCATCATTACAGAGTACTAATCTTATTTCACTATGCTGCTCCAGCCTCTCCTTGACTGACGCCTGGAGATTTTTCAATCCCAACACCAAAGATTTTACATGGTGTAATAATAGGCTGTCCTCAAGTTCAAGGATTTGTTTATTTTTAATTTCTTCTTCAATTCATAGAAGACATTAATCTTATGTATGCCCCTTTATCTGACCACAAACAAACAACTTTGAAACTTTCTGCTTGTCAGGAGACCGCTGGTATGAGAGGCTACTGGAAACTCAATAATTCTCTCTTAACAGACAATGTATTCAATGATTCAGTTAAGAATTTGGTAATTCAAATTCTCAATGATGGTGTGAATGACAACTATTGCAAAAAATGGGAATTCTTTAAATATAAAGTAAGATGCTCAGCAATCAGAAGAAGCAAGGAAATTAAACAAGAAAGACAAACGCGGGAAATGGACTTGACTGAAAAGCTCAACCTCTTGCTCTCTAAAGACATTATCACTGTAGAGGAAGAAGTTGAATTAAAAAACATTCAGATGCAGCTAGACCAATTTTACTTGAATTTGGCAAAGGGTGCCGTTATCAGATCGAGAGCCAAATGGCTAGAAGAAGGTGAAAAAAAACACAAACTATTTTTTTGCATTTGAAAAAAGGAATTTTAAACGTAAATCCTTAACTGCTCTTAATATTAACGGTACTCTCTCTAAAGACCCGAAATTAATTTCTGACTTTGTCACTGACTTTGATGGAAACCTTTACAAATTTAAGTTTAATTCTAAAGATAGCATAACTTTCTTAGACAACATTCATAGAAATATTCCTTTAATTACTCAAGACTTAAAATACACTTGTGAATCTGACCTATCAGCTATTGAAATTAAAAATGCCTTGTTTTCAATGAAGAATGGAATATCGCCGGTAGTTGATGGTTTATCCGTTGAATTTTACACCCATTTTTGGGATCTCATTCAAGTCCCATTATTATGCATTTTACAAAGAATGTATCTCCCAAGGCGAAATTACTCCTATGAAACGAGGCATAATTTCCCTTTTACCCAAACCTGAAAAAGACTCCACGATCATACAAAACTGGCGACCAATTACTCTCTTGTCTATTGACTACAAAATTCTTGCTTTATCATATGCTAACAGATTAAAAAAGGTTTAGACACCATTATCAGTGAAACTCAAACCGGGTTTATGAAAAAAAGACACATTAGCTGCAATATTAGACTTATTTTAGACCTTTTAGATTATTCGAACGCAGTAGACTCTAAAGCACTCATCTTATTTCTAGACTTCTATAAAGCCTTCGATACTATTGAACATAACTTTATTTTGCATTCCCTCAAAACTTTTGGCTTTGGTAATAGTTTCATTGATATTCTCTCCATGTTATATAACGACATTAAAAGCTCAGTCATTATTAATTTGAGTACATCTAAGAGATTTCAGATTAACAGAGGTGTTCGGCAAGGCTGCCCCATCTCACCCTTCTTATTTGTTTTAGTCACCGAATTATTGTCAATTCACATTAAAAATGATATAAACTTTAAAGGTATTTCAATTTTTGACGAGGAATTAAAACTTTCCCAGTTGGCGGACGATACTAGAATTTTCCTAAGAGACAAGAACCAACTATCTATTTCTATTAACTTGATCAACCAGTTCTCCAGTGCCTCGGGCCTTAGATTAAACATGTCGAAATGTGAAATTTTATCCATCCTCGACTGTGAATATTCGTCAATTGAAAACATTCCTGTTAAAGATTCGGTCAAATATCTAGGCATTTATATAGCAAAAAATCATATTACCAGAAAATAGCTCAACTTTTCTAATAGAATTAATAAAACTGCCTCAATTTTTAATCTTTGGTTGCAAAAGGGACCGTTCGATTTACGGAAGAGTTCTCCTATCTAAAGCAGAAGGTCTGTCACGCCTTTTATACCCCTCCCTATCCTTATTTGTTAATAATTTGACAGCGGCACAAATTAATAAATTATTCTTAAACTTTATTTGGAAAAATAGATCACACAAACTTAAAAAAGCAGTTCTCTCAAATAACAGAGATGAAGGAGGCCTTGAAGTGTTGAACTTCGAGGATGTTGTTAATACTTTTAAAATCAATTGGCTCAGGAGATGTTTGATGGATCGAGACTCGATCTGGTACTTTATTCCAAACCATATAAATCGGTGGCCTATCCTTTATTTTAAAGTGCAACTTTTTACCCAACAAATTGCCAGTCAATCTGTCCAAATTCCATCAACAAGCCCTTGTAGCTTGGAAGTTAGCCTTTGTCCACAATATTTCACCACATAAAACTTTCCTTTGGAACAACTGCATTATACTTAGAAGGAATATGTCTTTGTTCTTATCTAAATGGTTCCAAAGAGATATTCTCTTTGTGTTTAATCTTTTTGATGGAAATGGCAATATGTTTACATATGAACGCTTTATGACTGTATATAATTTTCCTGTTCCTTTCAAAGAATTTAATGCTGTAATCCAGGCTATTCCAAAGGAGCTTTCTCATGCTGTGAAAAATCATCTGACTTTCAATGGACACGGAACTGCTCAACCGTTGCTGATGTTGGATGGTCTAGATCCTAAGGACAAAAAGTGTAATAATAAACATATTTGTCAAATATTTCAGAGAAAGAACACTATTGTACCTAGAGGAAAGTTTTTTGGAGTTCTCAGATTGTGGACATTGGTTGGCGAAGGACCTGGCTTTTATCACACTAGTATTGCATCTCCAACAAAATCAAAAAAATTCGCTTTAAAATTTAACATAAAATCTACCCTGTTAACAGTTTCATCTCCAAATTTATAGAAATAGATCATTTCTGTTCTTTTTGTAACCAAAATGTTGAAACTATTTCACATTTATTTTTTGATTGCAGAATCACCAAAGCATTCTGGTCAGCTCTTAATCTCTATTTTTTCAACTCTGACAATATCCAATACTCCTTTACATTAAGAGATATCATCTGCTACTACAATAACAAAAATAACAAAGACTTTGAATTTTTATCAAATTTTGTAATCCTCAATGCTAAATTTTACATTCACAAACAAAAATTTGCCAAATCCTGCCCCAATTTTAAAATCTTCCTCTTAGAATTTGAATATACAATGAAAGCTTTACGCCAAATTGAAAACAGTAAAAGTATCAAACTTACTGCTCTTTATGAAACATTTTTCCCATCCTCTGACTAAAATCAGTTTCCCATATTTTATTGTCCTGTTATACTGTCTTTATGTCTGTACCAACATTCTTTAGAGTCTTGGATGCATTTTTGCTCTGTGCCCTTGTGGTGTACCTGCTTGTTAACTCTTTCAATTGAAAAAAAAAAAAAAAAAAGTGCGAGGTTTCGAGCACAGGTGACTGAATAGTGAGCTTGCGATGCATCCACAAGATATCTGCCCGATCTCGCATACATCCGGAAACTTTTCGCGGACACAAAAGCACTCCCCACGCATAAAAACACCATATCCCCTTAATATGACGTCATCGGTAGTGCGAGTAGTATGTAGTGCGCGGTTTCGAAAACGGCCAGTGTCTTCAGTTGCCAATTATGATAATTGGAAAACGCATCAAGGAAAAAGATGGAGAAGTAACAAACTGACTACCCCCCCCCCATTAAAACATGACCATTAGCATAGCTTATTCATTAGTCCCATATGACAAAAATTAAGCACGTTTTAGGAACTGTTTAGCCGTTTCATTCACGTATAGCAGACTACTGCCACTAAAAGCCGGTGGTTAGGCTTCGAAAGCCGGCATTTACCGCGATTATGAAAGGTACTGAAACCACGTAAACATACAGTTCCACCTGTAACAATGAGGATGCAGTATTTTAGAAAGGCCAAATTCTGATCTTTCAGTGCTACTTTGGTGTCTGAGTGATAGAAGTATCAAGGGATACATAAGTCAGTCACGGGCGACCGAAGAGTCTGGTTCTAAGTATTCCTCTTACGGCAAAGAGCGAAAAACAGGTAGTGAGAATTTTTTGAGCTGTGTCATATTGTTTTTTATTATTATTATTATTTTTCTGTCTATGTCCCACACTCTCTCCCCAGCTGTCCGTCAATTCGCTCCAGAGCAGCAAGCTTCTCCAAGATGCCAGCATGCATCATGAAAGCAGCCGTCTCGTCCTGCATTGGAACGGAAATTGTGGGATGCCAGATCCAGACCGTGTGGAGAGGGGGTTTTATCAGGTTCTCCAGGAAGCACTGGGAGAAATCGGGCTCCCCCTAACCCAGGACAGGTCACATGATGGACCAGCACCTCGTAAGACAAAACACAACCCGGTCCCCTGCAGTCCCACTCCCGGCTGAACTGCATTACACTAGAGATAACTGAGCTTAGACTTGGCTGAAGGTTCAAAAGACTGAATTCTTGATATATGCTGGCGATTGACGCCAAGTCATTCTCAGCACGTATCACAACAGCATTGCTTTCTAGTCACAGAGTACTGCCTGCAGCCCCAGCCTATCTCCCTTTGAAAACACGGTGGATTATGAGTGTATTCAATTCCAAAATGACCTCTGAGTGTAATCAAAAAGGGAACATGCATCTGCCCCAACTTCATTGGAAATGTTTCAGGCATCACATTTTGAAAATAGCTATTGGTTCAATAAAACTATAAAGTTGATGAGATTAAACATTACTTATTTTGTCTTTACACATTGTCCCAATTCCTCAACTGTGGTTGCTAATTTAAAATGTGATTTTTTTCCCTCTGTGAACAGGTGAATTCTACTCAGATCTGTGCCTCTGTGTGTTTGGTTCGCCTCTTCCCCAACTTTCCATCCTGTTAGAGGCAGGTCGGGTAAGCCCAGGTAAAAATCAATAAAAAACACCAAATGACTAATCCCTTTAAAGATCTAATGGATTACACCCACACGGACACACACTTACTGCTATGCAGATGTCTATTGCAGTGTTTGAATATTATTATATAATATTATAGGATCAATCTGTGCTTTACAGACACACCTTCCCGCCAACCAAAACTGTGTGAGACGTGACACAGTCCAGACCCAGCCAGCACTCACAGTGGCCATCAGTGGTTGAGGTTTATGGCTGACAGAATTGTCCCTGTTACCTTGCTAAACAGCACTGTGTACCTTCTGGAGAATTTGTTGAGAGCACTTTTCTTGAAAATAATAAAAACAAGTGGCACCAGGCAGAACAAACCCCGCCCCTCGCACGTACTTTGACCTACTTTTCCAAAATTGAATAGGCATCTATTCTGGGCCAGTGGCAATCCCTAAACCAGATTTGGAGTGAATCTGGCCATTAGTTTTACTACTAAAGTGTTTACAAACAAACAAACGCACAAACAAACATACCAAACCAAAAACAATACCCCTTGCCCTCCCCCTTCGGGCGGGACGGGGTGGGGCGGGGTAATTATTCTGGGGCACAATCACTGCACTACTCCACTGGTGGCTCAAAATGACCACAGAGGAAAAGGGAGAACAAACTGGGTTCTCCTTTGGCAGGATCTGCTTTCTTTTTAGAGCTTGTCGCTGCATGATCCAAAAACACATTGGTTCAGTTAATTGGGTCAACTATAATTGACCATTTGTTAATTTTCTGCGTTTCCCTTATTGTGTTGTTGAAAACATCCCTTAAGTATCCCTCATGCAACACTTCAAACCGTTTAACCAAAATGTATAAATTAATACCTCAGTGGATATGAACATCATTTGTAAATGATTACCAGATGCATTAGTAGCACCCCTCTGCTCTACCTGACAATAATAACACTTAATAACACTTAATTAATAACACTTGTCTTCTCCAATAACATACATAAATACAATATGAATTCAATAACAATATTTGGAAAACGATACACTAAAAGTCAATCTACGATTGGTTTTCAAATAGTTCGCTCACATACCCTCGGTTGCTCCCAGTCTAACTAATGAACTAGAAGCCAACAGTGCCGACACTCGTCAGCGGATGCCAGCGAAATAGTTCACTCATCGGGTTCAGATTATACACGAACACAAGGGTCTTCTAGCTTCAGAAAAGGGGTGAAAAAAGATGTAGAATGGAAAAGGAGGATGATTCGATAAAAAGGGCTTTGAAGAGAAAAGCGATTTTAAGTTTTTTGAGTATTTATACAGGACAGAGATGAATAGCGTTCATTCAAGCGATTTCAAGGCGTTCAAGTGAAGTTTAAACAAACAACCCTGTCACCTAGGAGATGACTATACATCGAAATAGAAGTCTTTGAGAGTACATTCACTTTCAACCAGATCAAGAAGATGATGGAAAAAAAATAGACTAATTTATTTCTTGTGAAATAAAAGGTGTTTTTCATATATATATATTTTATTCTCAGATCATTTTAAAATTGCACAATAGCCAAAACTTTTGGCTACTATCGCAGTTTGGCGACAAAGACCATATGGGATACAGTTGGACATAACGTTGCGGTGTCTGTTGTACCTGATCATGTACACTTGATATAGAACGATCAGCTGACTGACCACACAGGCATAAGGCCAGCCAGCACTTAACCTGTGGCTTTATTGTTTTAACCCTTTCAGCGCTGTGGGAAACTATAGTTGCCCAATGACGTAAGATGTCAAAGTCAGATGCTGTTGAAAACCTCCCGCCAGGGAGCTCTTTTAAACAAGTTGCCATATGATATGTTTTCAGCAGCTCAGACAACAACTACATCTTTGATTCCTTGAAAATGTATTTGGCACTCAAAGGCTTAAAACTTAGGCCGCAAAATATAATTACTCTGATGGTTGCTGTTGCTCAGAACCCAGCGGACCTGCCAAGAATGGCTTTCCTCGGACTGGAGTTGACTTGCCAAGAATGTTTCTCACCAAGTTTGACTTTTCACTTTTGTTTAAGGGCACCATTTTCCTTCCCCTCCTCCCTCCTCCATCTCATTTTTTTCTTTGCCAGATCACACACCGAAACCCCTGCTGCCAGTGCTCAGCAGAGCCTGTGACGAGCTCATTTTGCGCACTGTCCCTTTGTCTCTCTGTCTCGCACTTTCTCTTGTTCTCAAACTCTCTCTCCATCTCCCTTTGTCTCTGTGTCTCTCCATGTCTCCAGGCGATTCTCTTCTATGTCTGTCTCCTTCCTGGATCTCTCGCGCCTCCACGTCACTCCTGGTCCACAAGGCTGTGACCTTTGACCTTGGGGGCCGCACTACCCTCCTCACCTTCAGTCCTGCTCGGCGGGTCACATATCTGCTGACCTGCGATCCCTGGGCCGGACACGAGGTGACGCGGGGGATTGACTGTCCAATGGGGGGATCACTGGAATTGGAAAGATTTTGGAGCGACAAGGTGACGGCCAGGGTCCTGCTGCAGAGGGCAAAAATCTTCTGCCCTCCGACCTTGGCTCTTCTCAAGCCGCCTGGACAGAACGGTGTGGAGGAGGGCCGCACCGGGGTGGTTGAGGTGGTCCTGCTTCAGGCGGACTGCGGTACTGACTCCATCCAAAATAAGCTGACAACGTTCCTGGAGTCTGACCCTCTGAGGCAAGCGAACAGGGTATGTGGCTGTGACCAGATCATAATTCGCCATCCTTATGCCACTTGAATTACGGAATCCCATGCTTTCAGAATTCAAAGTGCGCACAGAATGATCAAATTCTGCTTTGGGGGACCCTGATTTAATTTTCTTCTCCTAACATCTCTACTAAAGGCAACAATAGTGACCAATAAACGCACGTACGTTTAAAAGCGCGGTTAATTTTGGGGATGTTCTGTAAATTTTTTCGGCTATTCAAGACCACAGAATAGTACCAACTCAGTTTCAGAATCGGGACAATGTGTAAAATGCTAATGGAAATGGCAAGCAGGAATTTTAAATTCCTTTTTAAGCTGTATTCAATTGGAAAAGTACAAACACTATTTGTTGGAGATTTGAAAGCACTATTTATTTCCATCCTTGCCTGATACGAGGCTCCAGTTAGTCAAGAGTTCGGGGTCTCTATTGTTGTATTTTGCACTTCATAATCTTCCAAAATTTTTCAGTGAGAGACAGGTTGTAGCTGCTGGCACTACCAGCACTCAGTGGCTACAAAGCCACGCTGTTGTAATATGTGCAGAGTGTGGCTCGGCATTACCCTGCTGGAACAAGCAGGGGTGTCCCTGCAGAGGACCAAATCTGGAAGGCACTTGTTGTTCCAAAATACATGAGTACCCTTTTGTGTCAATTTTGCATTCACAGATGTGCAAGGTGCCCATGCAGAGTGCAATAATGCAGCCCCAGACCATGGCAGACGTTGGCTTTTGATTATGTCCCTGATAAGTTGGGATGGTCCTTTTCCTCTTTGGCCCTGAGAACACAACGTCCATTATTTCCAGAAACAATTTGAAAGATGGACTCATGAGACCATGGCACCCCTGTCCACTTCCCCATCAGTCTGTTTCAGATGAGTTCAAGCCCAGAGAAATTGGCAATGCTTCTGGATGGTGGCACGCTGAAGTCTTAACTTGCATTTGATAATGTCACCCACGAATGGCATCCACTGATACAGATCCTCTGAAGTATATGCAAACCCATGTGGTTATGTCCATTACAGAGGCATCTCATTTTTTAATGCAATGCCATCTTAAGAATTGAAGGTCACTCTCACCTTATATTTGGCTACACACAGATTGCTCCGGTTTCTCCAGATTCTCAGTGTATTTTAGAAATATTATGGCCTTTCGATGGTGAGATCCTGAGATTTTGTGCAACTGCATATAAAACATTGTTCTTAAACTAAATAATAGAGAAAGCCAGTGGTGCCATGTAAAGGTCATCAAAAATTACTTGCAGGTGAGTAAAATGGGCAGTGCACTCAATTTGCCAATGTCTGTAGCCAGGCAACCCTTGTACCGGGAAACCACCTCAGAGGAAAGACAACATGTAATATACAAATAGAAAAGATATACTATCATCCTAGAGGTTGTAAATTTATGAATATTGCAGAGGGAAACAGCCTCAGGAGATAAAATGCATCATGCAAATGCAAAAGTAGAAACATATACTGTCATTCTTGAAGTGTTGGATGCATAAATATACAATAAATTGAGAACACTCATAAAAAAAAATCACAATGATAAAGATGTTATGAATACAACAGGCATGATGAATATCGTGGTCAGCAATTTGACTGAGGGGCCTGTTCATGGACTTATATTATAGCAAGTTGTTCAGATCCTGAAGCAGTGAAGCAGGCCCAGACCATCACTCTATCACCACTGCGTTTGACTGTTGGTCTGCTATTCTTACTGTGGAATGCGGTCTTAGCTTTACAAAAGTAGCCCATGACTTCCAAAGAGTTCTACTTTTGACTCATCAGTCCTCAGAATATCATCCCAAAAAATCTAGGGGACCTTCAAGATGTTTTCTGGCAAATGTGAAGAGAGCGTTTATGTTCTTTTTGATCAGTAGTGGTTTTCACCTTGGAGCTCTCCTGTGGATGCCATTTTTGCTCAGTCTCTGTCTTATTGTGGAATTGTGAACAATGACTATTTGGTTGCGGCTGCCACTTACACCACTTTCATGTCCTGGGGGAGCGTTCGGAGATTACCTCTGAATTGTGATGGACCAATCCAGAAAAAATAGGTAAGGGTCCAATGCGTGTGCCTGCAATGGCATTGCGATGAGCAGTGTCTCCAGGGCAACAGGTGAAGCAACCAAATCTGTAAAATACAATCCTGGGAGGCCCAAGCAAAATGTCCCCATCAGCACCCGCGTTGATGTCTTTTATGAACTTACTTGTGAGGTTTGTTTTTACCAGAGCCATCAACACATTCTTCTGCAACTGCACAGTCGCCCCCTTGTCACTACTAACCTTTTAAACACACTTCTTCAGCTTTTAAATTCTTTTTTTGCTTTATTGTTCATTAATTTAACATCAAAGACAACAACTGCAATGCATAGAAATGTGAAATTTATACATTCGCGCAGGGCAGGTTTTATTGGAAAGCCTTATTGTTAAAGGAAAAATGAATAAATATACGTCAGTTTAATTGAAGCTGGGTTGTCAATATAAGTTCATTATCTATTGTGATTAAAAGTTGCTTTCTGTACTTATTATGAAACTCACAGATTGGCTATCACAGTGCCTTTATCACGTTTTGGTGCCATTTTTGTTGCTTGCAGGTGGTTTTGAGGCGCAGTGGAGTTGGGCTTGATGACAAAGTTCTCGACCTGCCCTGGGACAGAAGGGATGAGGTGTGGAAAGAGGTGGCCCATATACTGCCCTTCCTATCACCCGGGGAGGCCATCCTGGTGGAGGCTAACTATCCTCCACTAAAGCCTTTGCCACAAGCTGAGGACCGCACCTGGGAGCAGTACTCCAGTAAGTGCTGCCACTCAAAGAAAACGAGGCAGCATTTTGGTGTCATAATTCTCTGTTTCAGACTTTGGGCCCTATTTTGATGACCTGAATGCAATCAGCAAACACTAGTGCTGACAGGTTAAAATTGGGCATGTCTGACTTTACTCTGGTAATTTTGTGACAGGGTGTGATACTGCAGCTGTGGCGCAGTTGTCAAAAGGATTGGTCAAAGACAAATTAATTGAATGCGGGTATGGTGGGGGTTTGGTTCCATGAAGGCCTGTCAAATTAGACGCTGTCATTCCCTTCAAAGCCATTGCATTAACGCTGAAGTGAACTGGCCCTTTTTTGAGGTGAAGAACAAGCACCTAACTTGCATTGCCAATACTTCATCCAGTCTTCTGAAAAATGCGTCTCAATGAAGTAATCTGAGGAGGGCTGGAAGCCTTTGGGGAGATAGATTGATTTACCAGTTACTGCATTTTTATGAAAAGATGCAAGCGATTTAAGATTCATGCAAAATGGCACTTGTGGTATTAAAACAAGGATGAGGCTGTTTGATTATTATGTTTCCCCACATGAAGAAAATATTAGCATGTATAGAAATATACCTTCACCCTCTCATCCCATCTGACCCCACCACCTTTTTTTCAGGTATTATTTACACCCCAATTCTGAAATAGTTGGGACAAAGTGTAAATGTGAATGGAATCAAAACGCAATGACTTTCAAATCACACCAGCCAGTATTTTATTCACAATAGAATTGAGATAATTTGGCAAATGTTGAAACTGAGAAATTTTACAATTTAATCCACAAAATTAGCTTCAAATTTGATGGCTGCTACAGGTCTCAAAAAAGTTTGGAGAGGGGCCTTTTTACCATGGTGTAGCTCTTCTTTTTAACACAGAGTGGAGATGTCTGGGCATTGAGGAGACACGTTCCTTGAGTTTAGCCTTTGGAATTTGATCCCACTCTTGTTTAATACAAGCTTCCAGCTGCTGGAGAGTTTTGGGTCTCCTTTGACAGACTTTTTGTTTAATTATGCGCCAACTGTTCTCAGTCGGTGAAAGATAAGGACTGCAGGCAGGCCAGTTCAGCACACGGACTCTTCTGCTACGAAGCCATGCTGTTGTAATAGCTACAGTATGTGGTTTTGCATTGTTCTGCTGAAATACACAAGGCCTGGAATAGATATCATCTGGAGGGGAACATATGTTGGGTGGGGGTGGTCTTTCTCCTCTTTAGCCCGGATGACACAAGGCCAAGATTTCCAACAAGAATGTCAAATTTTGACTCGTCTGACCACAGGACACTCTGCCACTTTGCTGCTGTCCATTTTAAATGAGCCTTGGCCCACGGAACGCAGCAGCCCTTCTGGATCATGCTCAACAACGGCTTCCTTTTTTTTTGCATGATAGAGTTTTAGGTGTCATCTGTGGACGGCACAGCGGACTGTGTTTGCAGACAGTGGTTTCTTGAAGTATTCCTGGGCCCATTTAGTAAAGTCAATGACAGAATCATGCCGGTGAGTGATGCAGTGGTGTCTGAGGGCCCAAAGATCACGGCCATCCAGTAAAGGTCTTCGGCCTTAAGCACAGAGATTTTTCCAGTTTCTCTGAATCTTTTGATGATGTTATGCACTGTCGATGATGAGAACTTCAAAGCCTTTGTAATTTGATGTTGAGGAACATTGTTTTCAAAGTTTTCCACAATTTTTTTATGTAAGCCTTCACAAGTTGGAGAGCCTCTGGCCATCTTTACTTCTGAGAGACTCAGCCTCTCTAAGGCATCTCTTTTATAGCCAATCACGTTACACACCTGACGCAAGGTAACTTAATTACTTTTTATATGTTCTTTCAGCTAATTCTCTTATATATTAATTGCTTTTTCAGCCCTTTTTTTGCATGTGTCCCAACTTTTCTGACACCTGTTGCAGCCAGAAGATTTGAAATGAGCTCATTTTGTGGATAAAAATGTAAAATGTCTCATTTTCAACATTTGAAATGTTATCTTTGTTCTTTTGTAAATAACATATTGGCTCATGTGATCTGAAAGTCATTGCATCTTGATTTTATTCAGAATTTACACAATCGTCATAACTATTTCAGAATTGGGGCTGTACTTTTTTAGTGTTTGCTCATCAGAGCTCTTATTTTTCCATTAATTGGCTCCATCCAGTCTGGTGTTTTTCCTATCCTTGTGTTTTGTTTGGGGAGCACGGTATGCTTGTACACTGGTGGTCCCCAACCAAGGATGTAGAGAGAGAACTAGACCTCGCAAAGCCCTCTTTTGGTAAGTTGGCTTTAACCTCTGGTCATGGTAAAACAAAGCCTGGAGTGCTTTAACCAATTTGGATGCGTATGATTTATGTGTCAAAATAGTTAGTTCCTGCTGTGTTGTTGGCTGTGAAAACTGTGCGGACCGTGCAGAAATGTTTTTTATTCTCTCTTAAATTGCAGGTTTACTGATATTTACACGTTAATGTTTGAGTTTTTTTACTATTAGTTATATATTGGTTATATCCTGAAAGCTTTCACTTATAAGTATATCCCAATTTGAAAAAGTGCCCTATAGCAACCTTATTAATCTCCGCTGAGGAGGTATATGTTTTCAGTGCCGTTTGTTTGTTGGTTTGTTTATTTGTTGGTTTGTTTGTGTACAAAATAACTCAAAAACTTATGGCCGTATTTTGATGAAATTTTCAGGGTTGGTGGGTATTGAGTCAAGGAAGAGGTGATTAAATTTTGGCATGTCTACGCCAAAGTACTGCTGAGATATACACCAAAGTCCAAGATTTCAAGTCTTTCCAATGGGCCGGAGTTCCAATCACCGTGCTTTTGGGTTTGCTGTCCCCTGGCGGAGGTTCTGCGCTCTCTGAGTGCTTTTCTAGTTTTTTATTTGAGATTATGACTGAACAGGGAGGTTAACTATATTTTCTATGCACTGTTACAAATTGACTGAATTTAACCGTTAAATTAACACATTGTCTCCTTGTTGTTTAACTGT
This sequence comes from Gymnothorax reevesii, assembly GCA_029721435.1. Taxonomy (NCBI): domain Eukaryota; kingdom Metazoa; phylum Chordata; class Actinopteri; order Anguilliformes; family Muraenidae; genus Gymnothorax; species Gymnothorax reevesii. The sequence goes on from CM056579.1 coordinate 110,206,576, forward strand.
AACTGTGGTTTACAGTTAACATATACAGAACCTCTGTTATGAACTGATTGTTCATAACAGTGCATTTTGCCTCAACCGGCAGCTGGCGCCTGTTTGACCATGGCGGAATGCACCAAGAATAGGGAGTGTGCGGTCATTGGGGTCCTGCAGTCAACACTTAGCAGCAGTGGAGTTAGCACTCAAAGTACTGTATTTGTGTTTGCCGATCAGAGCTATTATTGTTCCATTGATTGGCTCCATTCAGTGGTCCCCAACCCTGTTCCTGGGGTGCTTTTCATTATGCTAATTTATACTTCCTCACATTCTCTGTTTTTCCATGACCTGGACATTGTTCCCACGCCGTCGTCATGGAGGACTTTCCTGTCTCTTGAATGCACCACAAGTGGATGCGGGGCAAGCTTAACCCTTTTCTGTAGATGTAGACACCTGCGTCTATAGAACTGCAAATTTAAGCACGTAGTTATAGTATTCAATCACGAGATGGCACCCCGGATCAGCTATTGAATATTCACAAGCAGGCAGAGCTGAAACACGATTTGCAGTATGGAGAAGTTCTCTCCAATCCCTGTTTTTCAAGAGTTGCATGAATTAAACTCCTCAGCTAAGCCTAATGTGCAAACTGGTCAACATCCTTACCCATAGTATCGATCCAGTAGTTTCAAAAAATTATCACTTGCGGCAGAAAAAACTTAGTACTCTGTAGCAGCCACTTTTGTATTCCAATTAGTGGTTAAAAAAATACGTTTTGTGAAGCAAAAAATCCAGCACGGTATTGATTCTCTCACATTCTACTGTCAATTACAGTCATCACACACAAAGTATGCGTAGTTCTCTCCCATGGATTAGCACGTAGATTCCTCCATTGACAAATTCAGCGCTCCCTTATATCTACCCAAGTACTGGTGTCGATAGCCAATCACTCAATTATACACTCAGATTCATCTGCGTAACGGCACAGTTATAGTTCACGCCCTCGTGAAGCTTCCCCGGTAACGATGTATTGATTGACTCGTTTCTTATCCAATTTCCAAGTATTTAAGCTTTCCTCAATTACTGAAATACATTGATCGGACAATAAGAATAGGATACAAAGCTAAGCGTAAAAGTAAGGTCGGTTGTATTCTTCGAATGTTGGCCACGGTTGCGCAGCTGAAAATGATGCGATATCAAAGAAACAAAGACACTCGAAACCGACCTTAAGTGTTCAGTTTCATTTGCAAGATAAATGTTGTATGGATGCGGTCAATGGGAATTATTCCGAATGAAACGGTACTGGAGGGTTCCTTCTACCCGATACATCTGTTTCTGGAGGAGGGCATCAATGAAGAAAACAGGTTATACTTCTACTCTGTTTGCATTTTGCTCAATATGGCTTTTTGCTGTAGAATTTATACCGCGTTTAAAGACATTGAATGCCGAGGTTTTCGTTTCTCCAAATGCAGGCAGCCCACGCATGTCGGTAGATCCCTCGGTACGTTCATTGCACCATTCTGTTGAATCTAGGGAGGCATATGTCATTTTATTTCTCCTGAAAGTGGAATTTCTGTTCTTTTAAAATAAGGTATATTTCAGAATTCAGATATTACTGAGTTAGTAAGTTTTTACCCTTTATAAGGTGTAAGGTTGTGAGCTTGGATGTGAGAGCGGTTAGCTTATCATTGCAGCGTGAGTGTTATAGCTGTTTAATCAGCACTTTATTTAATGCTTGGGAGACTTTGAAGAAAAATATTCTAAATTTTAAACTTTATTATGGAGAAAAGGCATGTTTTGTATTAGAAGAGGTTACTGGAGACTACTGATGTTCAACTGCACTGATATTGATAAATTCATGCTAAACTCAACCAGAAAATCATTAGGTCATGCCGAATTTCATGCCCCAAAAGTTAATTTGTGTTAAATATATGATTGTTTTATGATTTGATAGTGCAACATTTTGATAGATCTCAGACTTTGGGGAGCCACCCGGATAGCTGCCTACCCGCTTGCTATGAGCCAAATTAATCTAGAATGTAACGTTCAAGATGAGTTGTACTTGTGGTCAAGAAGTTTATTATCCCAGAAATGTATAGTTTTAAGCCCCAGCAGTTTTTCTATTGTCAGTATTATTTTTTTTTGCAATTTCAAAGTTGAATTTTCATGAAGATTTTTTGTGTTTGCAGCCCCTTTTCTCGACCAAAATCATAAAAATCATAAAAACTGAAATACGATGAGAGTCTAAATGCTTCAAGTGTCTAGACTCAATTGAGCCAAAGGTTTTCTGTGAAGCTGCAATCTTGAATTATAAAGCCTTAAATAAGGTAACACCTAAATAGCCAGATTTGGCTGCTTCGCAAAGGGGTTAAAGTGAGGAAACACAGGTGCTTTTTATCGAGCGGCGTGAAGTCGAAATGTCGTTCCTCCAAATGTGACGTCACTTAATGGAGCAAAGGATTTCTCATTTTGCAGCTTTTGGATCTTCTGTGTTTGGGGCTCTTCCTCGCTTCTCTCTCTCAGAGCCTCGCTGGGAGGAGCTAAAATGCGATGAAGAGACGCGAGAGAAGCGAGGCAACTAGTTAGCAAAATGAAAACCAAAGACCTCACGTTTCCCATCATAATCGCCGGGACCGCTGGCTTCTGTCTTCTCCTTCTGCATGACTCCAGATCTGCAACCCCGGCGTCTCCTCCATAACTCCTGCGGGATCAGAGGTCTGTCTCCGGGAAACGGCACAGGCTTACACAGGGCAATCAGCTGATCACGCGTGTAAACAACGCCCCCGCTCCAATCGGCAAAGTTCTCTGTTACGAAAAACTTTCCTTCTTCTTCTTCTTTTTTGGAGTTTTTTGGCGATTTAAATACCAAAGGTGTATTACCGACAACTACTGGCTGAATATTTCCGGCAACGGTGAAACGTGATGAGCGTGCACGCAGGGACGAGGAAGGGACAGAGGGTGGCATGGGCAGCAGAAGGCATCTGAATGGTTTTTTCCATTCAGACCGAATGGCAGGGATTTGTCAGAGTTTTTACAGTTTTTACAGTCCTGCAGCCGACACAGAGGTCTGATTCTTTTCGTTCCTTTTTCTGGATACATAATGTATTGACTGCTCTCAGGATAGATGGACCATTTCACCCAGTGTAACAAAAAGTGTTTCTGAACAGGATTACCAACTATACCTTTAATAAAAGGTGTGAAAGATGATTTGTGAGGACATTGGGAAAGAAAACTGCCGCACTAGGAGATTCGATCTGCGCTCACACTCGGCGACATAATCATGCATCTCTTGCCCATGATATTTGTTTACTTTCGTGAATGGCAGGATGGATGATGAGTCACCTTAAATACTGCTGCCGCAAGGAATCTATAGATGGTGTCACTTCTTTTCTTTTTGTGAAGGATGGCCAGTGTTCCCTACGCTAATGGAGACGCGCTAGACGGGAAGGGGTATCGGTCGTTTGGACCCCATGCCAGTTAGAAACTAATTGAATGAGCCCAGTACCGGTTGGACCCCAGACCATCTGGACCCAAACCAGTTTGATCCCAGACTCTACCCAGTTGAACCCCATGCTGTTTGGACCCCAAACCCTAACCCTAACCCAACTGGTCCAGGGTCCTACTTGCCTAGGGTCTAAATGGTATGCAGTCCAAACAGTTGAGGTCAGGGGGTCCGACTGGTCAGGGTGCAACTTGTATGGGTTTAAAAGGTACAGGGTCCAAATTACCCATTCCTGTCTGGAAACACTGCAGCACCTTTCCTTAACATCTGGAGAATTCAAACAGCCTTATCATGGCTGCCATGTACGTAAATACATTGGGGTCATTTTCTAGGAGTTTGTAACTTTCATGAGCCAAAACGACTAGGCGAACGCAGCCTTGGAGGGGAAAAAAACCCACAGGATGGGTCGGAGAGCATTGTTGTACACCATCTCTCTCATCCCCGCCCCACCCCTCTACCCCAATCCCACACCCCTGCCTCTACCTTCCTCCTCTGTCAGATTGCAGGCCCCAGGTTCCTGATCTGTCATTCAGGGTGTGCGCCACCGTCACTCGCTCCCCCCAAAACGTCCCTCTCTTGCACAAGGTGAGAGTGGTTTCAAATGGAGCGGATGGTCTGATTGACCCAGGCCCTCATGCCTCACACAGCCATTAGCAGCAGTTCTCTGCAGTTAAAATATCAGCGAGCCCCAGAGTCTATTTGAACTATTTTCATTCCTCAACCTGTGTAGTTGACGGCACATGTAAAATGTATCCTGTATGTGTAATACTCAGGAAGGCAGTATAATACTTACATAAAATACTTTGGACTTTCCTCTGCTTGATCGTTCCACTATTTGCTATAGTTTAGATTGTAAACGCAGCTGTGAATGGAATCCTAGCTAGCAGTTGTGAGACCGATACAGCGAGGAAAATAAGTATTGAACGCGTCAACATCTTTCTCAGTACATTCATTTCTGATGGGGCTATTGACGTGAAATTTTCACCAGTTGTCATCACCAAATATTGTGCCGCAAGTTTTAAAAGAGCTTCAACATGCTTTTTATTCAGCAATGGAGTCTTGCACAGTGAGCATGCATAGAGGCCATGGCGGTCAAGAGCATTTCCTATTGTTTTCTTTGAAACAACTTTACCTGCTAATTTCAGGTCTTTCTGAAGCTCTCCACGAATAGTCCTTGGCTCTAGGACAACTCTTCTGATTATTCTTTTGACTCCTCGGTCAGAAATTTAGCAAGGAGCACCTGGTTGTGGCCGGTTTATGGTGAAATGATGTTCTTTCCACTTCTGGATTATGGCCCCAACGGTGCTCACTGGAGCACTCAGAAGTTTAGAAATACGTCTGTAACCACTGTCATCAGTATGTTTTGCAACAATAATGTTGCAAAGGTCTTGAGAGAGCTCTTTGGTTTTCCCATCATGAGATGCTTCTTGTGTGACACCTTGGTAATGAGAAACCTTTTTATTGGCCATTAATTAGGACTAAACCTGCTGTTACTGTATGAATTTTCACTAACGGAGCAGGATTAATTTCTAAATACTGAGAGAATTCAGCTGGTTTCTTGGCTTCATATTTTTGCACCTCCTTTTTGTTCATGTGTTCAAAACTTATTGCCTCTGTCATTCAACTTAATTACACATAATTTATGGACTTATTTGTTTTGATTTCTTTGTATGTGTGGAATCATGTGGTTATTATCGATGTCTGGTGAAAATTTCATGTAAATATCCCCATTAGACGTATATTTACTGAGAAAAATGTTCATGCGTTCAATATTTATTTTCCCCACTGTATATCAGGTATCGTTGTTTCTCTACACTCATTTCTGCTCTCTCCCTTCGTCTGTAGTTGGAGTGTAACGTCGGGCCTGTTGGCAGCCTTCCCTCTGGGTATCACTCCATTGCCCAGTCCTTGGAAACAACCTTGTCCGACCTTGGCTACACTGACCCGGTTATGACCCACTCTCTCTGGCGTCTGGCGAGGGACACCGCTGTGGCATGCCTGCAAGTTGTAATTGAGACCGAGGCCAGGATGTCGCCAGGGCAACGGGGTGGGATGTATGTGCAGAGTGATGTTTTAGGTGAGCTGGCTGCTCCTAGGTTTGTCTCCCATCTCGATGAGACCCTACTCTCTTGGTCAAATGTCATCCTGGTCATTTTTAGCTGCGTCTCCAAACACCCCATTTACACCCACCCCACCGCGGCACAGAGACTCCCAGGTCTGACCACCCACCAGTAACTCCCAGACGTCATCAGGTGTCAGTGACATTTCTGTCTTGTGCACGTGTAATGAAGCTGGGGAAATTAATACCAGCATGACTGAATGACAGATGGATTACACAGGTGGCACCAAAAAAAAAAAAATCTTTTTTTCTTTCGTTTTAGTTTAGTCTGGTTCAAGTGAGCAGTTCATCATCTCTGATTGTGAGTTATGTGCAGGGGGGCTTTAGAGCTTATTCGGAGTGTCAGCTGGCTTTCCGCGGTCACTTAACACTGATTAATAGCTCCCTTGACTGAGCTAAATTTATTTCATCTGAGCTCACATCATGGTGAATATCAACACTCATTTTCAAAATGGTCAACGCACTGTGGAAAATGCTATTAAAATCAAAAAGGAGTGAGTTGAAAAGAAATCAGTGAATACAGTAGCTAATGGTGTTGACAGACAACGGTTTTCCAAAAATAATTCCAAGCCAATGTTTTGTTATCCATTACAGTAGCTTGACATTTCCGCTAACACCGTCATCTGCTGGATTTGAGATCATTTTCGGCCTTGCCCTTTACACACTTAGCCTCTATTGGACTTATTCCTTTCTTTAATTATATTATTATGGGTGAAATGCCCAAAACCCTATCAATTTGTGTTTGGGGAATGTTTTCAAATATATGAGAGATTATGTAGGCTGTGATCCTCGGCTACAGTCTTTCACATGCTATCAAACCCTCTCAAATTGTTAGCCTCCATAGCATAATCGCCTCAGTCATATTTTTGTCTCCCTGTTCTTTTATGTTGACAAAAAAAGTTTTTTTTTCCCTTACTTCTCAAAAGCTTAAAACAATAAATAAAATTCATCTCTTAAATAATAAATGAAACAAGTAAATAAATTAATAAATAACCTTAAAAAATGAAGTAGACAATTATGCTATGAGGCTAACGAAATATACGATCAAATTCTCTCACGCACTAACAAACTCTTTCTCAAAAACTATTCCGCTCTCTCTTACGTGCTACCAAACTCTGTCTGATACACTATAGACGTGAGAGATGGCATGTTATTTTGAGAGAGAGGCTTGATAGTGCATGAGAGTTTGATAATGCAAGTGAGAGTTTGGTGGTACATGAGGCAGATTGATGGTGAGTGTGAGAGAGCTGGATGTCAGTAGTTTCTCATTCGGGTCAATCCATTTGAAATCACCAGAACTCCCCTGATGATGGTGTCATATTTGCTTGATTTTGGAATATTTTATAGCCTTGGGTGATAGAAGTAAAATGCAATTGGTTTCAGGTCAAAATCTTAATCCGTTTTGATCTCAGAGGGGTTTGAAAAAAGAGAGCGTGTCCGCATTAACCCTTTATGTGCCATTTGTAGCCATATTTAGATGGCTAGCAATCAAAAAGTAGGATGGGTAGCTGCTTCATTTTTTCAGAACTTGTTTTTCCTGTCTCAAAGTTTATGAAAAATGTATAATTGAGCAGATTAACCCCCTGGTGGCCATGCGATAATTGACCAAAACCAGAAATCTGCCAAACCATTCCTAAAATAGGCCAAAGTCATGCTGCATTTTAACCAATATGCCTCATGATTTGCCAAATGAAATTTGGCAGTGTGATAGCACCCACAAAGGGCTTTCTAGGGAAGCTAAGAGTTGCTCCATATCTTCATTGGGAGTGGCCCAGTATTAACCCCTTTCTGGTCAATTTTGCCGAACACGCCCATTTGGCGCCCTCTTTTGAGCGCGTGGGCACACGTTGGTATTTGATTTCTTAGTCTTAAATGAAAAGACTTGATGAGCACTTCAAATTAAACCCAATGCCCACCAGGTGATCTGATGGGAAAACAAGGGCCCTCTTTATGGGTAATTTTCAGTTACCGAACCTTGTCAAAATGTACATGACGATGTCTGTAAATGTACAGACGGTATTGGATATTCTTTGGCATATCAATGGATTACTCTCAGAAGTTACCAAATGTCATTTAATATCACTTATAGTGATGTTTTGAAATGAAATAAGCAGTTAAATTGCCTTTGGTTCTATTTTAACCCTTTGTGCTATACCAGCCAAACAAGATGAACCGAAGCGCCCCCTTTCAGTCACATCTTCTTGTTTTTTAAATTTTCTTAAAAGGTGGCACCACTGCTCTAATTAGCACACATTTTCTGAAAACAATTGAGCCTGCTACTTCATCCTCTCTTCAACCCTGTACTACTGGCATTTTAAAGAAATGTACAAATGGCTGTTACAAGGAAACCTATGCACGGTGAGTCTCAAGTACCTGGTACAGAAAAAAAACTCATAACTTCTTTTCTTTAAGTCTTATGTTTGATGCATGATTTGGTGCATGTGAGAGAGCCTGGCACAGCCTAACCACTGCTTCTTCGTTACAAAGAATGGAACCATTCTAGTTAAACGTGTGTCGGGTGGAGAGGTTCTTGGCTTTGAGTGTGGCACCCCTGTGCCTGAGCTCAGCCAACTGGCTGCCTGCATCCCAGGTCACTATGTGGCCTGCCTATATAGTGGTCAGTGGTGGCTGGTGGACATCTTAGACATGTCGCGTGAAAACCAAGATGTTAACGTCTCTTTGATGCATCCAAATGGCCCAGCCTCCAACTTTCATTGGCCGGCTAGGCAAGATGTTTGCTGGGTACCACTTCATCATATTTTGTTAGGATTGATGCCCCTATGACTACTGGCATTGGAAATAGTTACACCATTCAACCGGGCCAAAGAGAAAATATCTAAGAGTGGTTCAGGGGGCTTGCACTGGCTTTCAACTAAGGCCACAGCTATTTTCATATGGTTGGTGTACAGAATTTGAGCAGTTTTGCTGCTTACCAAAGTTGCTTCATCATAAAACATCATTTTATGTGATACTAAATGACATTTGGTAACTTCTGAGTGCATTTCATTGATATACCAAAAAATATCCGAAAAATATCTGTACATTTACATACATCGTCATGTACATTTTGACAAGGTTCGGTAACTGAATTACCCATAAAGAGGGCCCTTGTTTTCCCATCAGACCACCTAGTTAGAAGTTGGCATTAGGTTTAATTTAAAGTACTCATCAAGTCCTTTCATTTAAGACTAAGAAATCAAATACCAACGTGCGCCCACATGCTGAAAAGCAGGCGCCAAGAGGGCGTGTTCGGCAAAATTGATCGGAAAGGGGTTAATACTGGGCCACTCCCAATGAAGATATGGAGCAACTCTTGGCTTCCCTAGGAAGCCCTTTGTAGGTGCGATCACACTGCCAAATTTCATTTGGCAAATCATGAGGCATGTTGGTTTAAATTCAGCATGAATTCGGCTTATTTTAGGAACGGTTCGGCAGATTTCTGGTCTTTGGTCAATTATTGTATGGCCACCAGGGGGTTAATCTCCTCAAGTATACATTTTTCATAAACTTTAAGACAGAATAAACAAGTTATGAAAAAATGAAGCAGCTGTCTATCTTAGTTTTTGATTGCTAGCCATCTAAAGATGGTTACAAATGGCATACAGAGGGTTAACGCGGACACGCCCCCTTTTTCAAACCCCTCTGAAATCAAAACGGATTAAGATTTTGACCCGAAAACAATTGCATTTTACTTCTATCACTACAGGCCACATAATATATCAAAATCAAGCAAATATGACACCGTCACCAGGGGAGCTCTGGTGATTTTGGATGATTTCATATGGATAGACCCATTCCTGATTTTCATTCTTAAATCCTTAATCCCCTATATAAAATGTTTAAGTTGAAATTATTAACGACTTGAGGCTTTATTAATTTATAATCCTATTTGCCGATTTTCATGAAAATCGCCAATTCAGTTTATTGCATATCAGTTTAACTACAAAGTTACGAGTGGATGAGCAGGAAAAAAAACTTTGTGAGGAATCTCTTTAAAGTTTGTCTTAAAAGTCATTCAGAGTCACATGTTTGAGAATCAGCGAAGAAGAAGACATCTCGTTTATACTGGGAAAGCCATGGTGGACTTACCAATTGATTCCATGATGCGTTATCCCAAAATTTGCTCCTTAATATTTGCTGTGTCTGGAGACCTCAGTCTTTGGGTCATTGCCTAAGGGTTTCCCCATTTCCCATTCATTGCCCTTTTAGTTCTATTTCTTTACTCCTTCTTGCTCCCTACAAAACATCCTCCTCATCCCTTGCTTTATCCTCTCATTTTTTTATTGTTTCCGAAGGTGTGGACCTCTTCTTCACTCTCTCTGATTCGTTCATCTCCCCAATGGTTTTGGGGCTACGCCCATTTCCCCAGCTGAGCCCTTGCCTCGTAGAGGATGGCATCGGTGGCTGGGGTGAGCAGGCTAGATGTATGGGGTGGAATGGGCAGAGCTGTCCGGGCAGCTTGCTACATTCCCCCCTGGTTCGTTCGCAGTGCTACCTGATGAAGGGGAAGACTGTGTTGGTCATCGGGGCAGGAGGGTGCAGCAAGAAGTTTGTGTGGGAAGCTGCCAAACAGTATGGCTTGAAGGTACAATGTGGAGGCCGCATCTTTATCGTGCTGAACCGAATATCGAATATCGAGTGGCATAGCCAGAACTTAAAATCGGTTGGGCACAGAACATCCCTTTACAACTTTTATTAGTCCTGACGTGTTTGCAGTCATCTTTGCTGATGAACGATACATTCACTCTGTTGCCATCTCTCGTCGTGAAGGCAAGATGACAATCATTAGTTTGGATGTGTTTTTTTTTTGGATTTCAATCAGCCTTACTCAAAATTGCATAAAGACTTCTCTAATCTTCATGTTTTAATTTCATTTCAACAATTTAAGTGATTGTGATAAGTAGATTTGATCCCTCAATGTGCCAAAAATGTTGCGCAGAAGATCCAGAGTAGTTTCATAAAGTGTACATCTACGAGTAAGTTATTTTTCTGAATTGAGTTTAGCCTATTATTTTGTCACCCTTTCATCACATTAAAGCTATTCTTACCTTTCTGGCATGCAGCACAGCACTGAGTAAAAGTTTCTACATGAACAACTCCGCCTCCCTGCAAAGTCCCACCCTCCTCCGCCTGCTTGACCTGAGGCTCCCCTCCTCCCCTGACGCGTGCGGTGAGAGAGTGAGCAGCGCGAATGAAGCTGCTTTCGCACCGGACGCGAAACGAATTTTTCGCACGACAGATCATATTCAAAGTCAATGCAAAGACGCGAATCTCACATGTATTTGCGTCTTTGCATTGACTTTGAATGTAATCTGTTGTACGAAAAATTTGTTTCGCGTCCGATGTGAAAGCATCTTGAAACGGGGCAATAGAGTCAGATTCAGAAGCACCGGTAAATGAAAACTAACCAAAAGTAATTACATAATATTCAGTTCCATATGTGGTATAAAATAAAATGCCCTCATAACGTTAATGGTAGCTCGTTAGATGTTATCATAGTAATTATACCATTTCAGCGCCTGTTTGTTAACAGTCAGATGCGTCGTTTTTCGGCAGAATTCGTACATATTTTCTTACAAAACTGCTGTCGTAACGTCTTACTTCACCAGAATTGTCCCGGTAACGTAAGTCATTAAATTAGGAGCAGTTGGGGCCGTTTTATTTGCAGGCTACCTTTGTTGAGTACCTGTTTTGTCTCTACCGCTCTGCTGCTCTGCCAGAGAGGCGCGCGACTCGCAAGCGCTGACAGCGGTAGGCAACTGGAAGGGACTGGATAGTTTGTTATAATTGGAAAACATTTTAATTAAAAGAAAATGATTGAGAACGAGTCAGGAGTAATAACTGTTCAAGCGTGTCCAAACAAATGATTGTCCTCTTACCTTCATGAGGAGAGCTAGTGACACCACATCGTGTGGAGTGGTGTCAGAGTGAATGTATTGTTCATTAGGAAAGGTGATTGCGAACAAGTCAGGACTAATAAAAGTTGTAAAGGGATGTTCTGTGCCCAACTGATTTTCAGTTCTGGCTACGCCACTGATCGCTCAAAACCGCCATGCATCACAAAAGCTTATATCATCGAAGCACCTTAAATGTAAAAAGACCTCACTCATTACCTAGGTAGAACACTTCTCTAAGGAGGTCGTGGGGGGAAATTATCTGAGATCAGTAGAAACGCTTTCTAGAGGTTTTATGACCGCAAACCCCCTCTCTCCCCAAATTGCCTCGTTCACCTCTCACTCAGTCTCGTTTTCCCCATATTTCATTCTCAGATTCTGCTGGTGGAGTCTGATGCGTCTCACTTTGCCTCCCGCCTGGTGGAACACTTCTTCCCCTTGCCAGACCTCCCCGATCATCGCCTAGATGACCAGCACGCTGCGCGCATCTGCGAGTGGGTGGAGTCAGCCGGCCTCCGTCCAAATGGGTGCCTGTGTTTTTGGGATGACTGCGTGGTGCTAGCTTCCTTAGTCTGCCGGAGCCTGGGCCTCAGGAGTGCCACGCCCGAGGCTGTCCACATCGCCAAAGAAAAGAGCCGCACCCATCTACACTTACTCAGTCTCCAGGAACGTCCCTTCAAGGACCGAGAGATCCATGAGGGTGACCAGCTGGTGGGCAGTGTCGCCATTGAGACCAGGGTGCAGATGCAGGAAGATGGCCGAGGGACCAAGATGGACTTGGTGGGCCTGACAGGGGAGGCCACAGGAAACTGCAGTAACGCAGACTCAGATGATGCCTCCTCCGCATCAGTTTCCTTCTGCCCATCAGTGCCCCACCTTTCGCCCCTGCCGACCACCTATGGTGTGCACTGTGCTCACGTGGAGAATGCTCAGGACTTGAAGGATGCAGTGCAACATAACAGTGTGCGCTTTCCCGCTGTCATGAAGCTGGAGTACGGCGCCGGGGCGGTGGGCGTGAAGAAGGTGGATTCACTGAAGGAAGCTGTCGCTCACCTGGAGAAGATTGCGGGTGATCTGCGAGAAGAGACAGACTACCCAGGCATCGGGCTCGGCTGGGGGAATGCCATGTCGCTGATGGAGTTTGTGGGCGGGACGGAGCACGATGTGGACTTGCTGCTCTTCGACGGCCGGCTAGAAGGTGCCTTCGTGTCGGACAACGGCCCCACCCGATCGCCTGAGTTCACCGAGACGGCCGCGCAGATGCCCACGGGTCTTCCCCCGGATAAGAAGGCACAGCTGATCCGCGCAGCCTACCATATTTGCCTGGGCTGCGGATTGCGCGACGGCGTCTTGAACGTGGAGTTGAAGATGACGCCCCTGGGGCCCCGCCTGCTGGAGATCAACGCCCGCATGGGCGGTTTCTACCTGCGCGACTGGATCCTCCAGCTGTATGGCGTCGACATCCTGCTGGCCGCGTTCATGGTGGCCTGTGGCCTGCCTCCCCGCCTGCCCTCTGCTACCTGCCTCCCATCGCATAGCAACTGCGCGGGCGTGATGTGTGTGAAGTCGCAGCACCGACAGGCGCTGAACACAACGGCACATCCCGAACGCCTGCGCCGGCTCCATCAGGAAGGGGTACTGCGACTCAACGAGCTGGAAGATGTCAACTCCGGCGAGTATGAGGAGCCCTGCTATAATGTGAGTGTGAGGGACGCGCGGCCAGACGACGCCCGCCAACGCCTGCTGGCATTGTGTCAGGGACTTGGACTGCATTGTCCACCCCAATACGACGTGGGCTATTTCCTATCCCATTTTAAGTAGAGAATTTACTTCTCGTTTATCTTTAAATCAAGGCCTTAATTCCTAGTCCGCTTGAAGGACCTATATGTTGTGCGGTCACACTTTAGATGAAGTTTTGCTCATAAAGGCTTAATACAGCATGTTTTATGCCTTTATAAATGAGACAATGTCTCCATAAATCGTACAGAAGCAAATGTCATGCTTTGTAAAAGGTGAAATAACACACCCTTATTCAGCGTGTGATGCCAGATGTGACTGCCACATTAGCTAGGTTTACATGGACACACAATCGAAATAAAGGCCCAATCAGATTAAAACTGCTTCATATAAACGCGTCAATCGGAAGATTTTGATCCGATTCGGATTTGTGCAACAAAGGGTGAATAAGGATGCGCAGACAACGTGGCGTTTGCTTACAACAGACACGGAAGTACATGTTTTTCGTCGTCTTCTACTTCTATTATTTCCAGAAAAATGGACAACTCCGTGCACGCCCAAATGAATTATTCTGATTAAACGCGTGGTGATGTATACGCAAGTCATGATTGTATCATTGCATTTTGTGTCCATGTTAATTTGGATTTGGAATTTCTGATTAACCGAGGTTAGGATTGGATTGGAGAAATTTTGCGCATATAAACATGGCTAACGTCACCTTTTTATAGCATTTAGCCACTAGCTAAGTGACATTATCGGTTATATCAAATCTGACATCACCTGCTGAATAAGGATGTGTTATTTCACCCTTTACAAAGCATGACATTTGCTTATGTATTGTTATGGCCCCAATTTGTTATTACATTTACAGCAACAGCAACAGCAAGGGATGACAGACACAGTTTTAAAAACTTAACCACATTTAATGAACAAAGACAATAAACAAATAACTACTCTACTATTGACAACTAAATGACCAAGATTGATTAGAAAACAAAAAAAAAACAGAAATATTTACAGTCCTTGTGGGTTTGCTGGTGATGTCCTGGGCAAGGAAAAATGCTCTGGGGCACAGGCAAAAATCCACAAAAGAAAACTTCACAGGTCTTGAACAGAATGACGGGTCTGGTCACACGTATCCTTCTTCTTGCTAATTTTTCTAACTCAAATTCTCTTTGTTTTTCTTTTTCCTCCCTTTCTTTTTGTCTTTCCTCCCTTTCTTTCTCTTTTTCCTCTCTTTCAATCTCTAGCAGTTTTAATTTAAGTTCCATTTCTATATTTGGATTTTCCACTGGAAACTGTTCCAGATCTCCGGGTGCAAACACATTTTCATCAATGTAATATTCAACCATCTCTCGAGCCAGTCTTGCTTTTCGCATGGCTGGTTTTACCTCTGTCAGCTCTAAATGTCTGCAAATTTCTAGCAGTTCTGTCTTTTTAAAAGACTTCAAAACCTCAACGGTTGGTGATGCCAAGAAATCATCCATTGCTGTTGATCTGTCAATATATTTATATAGGAAAATTCAAAAAACAATTTTACAATTTGAAATGTTAGATTTTCAATTAATTACACTCACAATGGTCTCTCCCGGACGAGCCCCCAATTTGTTATGGCCCCAATTTGTTATTAGATTTACAACACAACAGCAACAGCAAGGGATGACAGACACAGTTTTAAAAACCTCAACACGTTTAATTAACAAACAAAGACTAAACTACTATTTACAACTACAGACCAAGATTGATTGGAAAACAAAAAAAAACAGAAATATTTACAGTCCTTGTGGGCTTTCTGGTGATGTGCTGGGTGAGGAAAAGGCTCTTTTACAGGCAAAAATCCACAAAAGAAAACTTCACAGGTCTTGAACAGAATGACAGGTCTGGTCACACGTATCCTTCTTCTTGCAATTTCTCCTACTACTTTACTGTTTGAATTCTTTTCCTTATATACTCTTTTGCAGACCCCACCCACATTTAGACCTCTTTTTTTAATTATTTTTCGGGGACTTGCCCCAGACATGTCCAGGACATGTCTAAACATGGCTCCAGTCTGAGCTGAATAAAAAAAAGGTAAATACTGCCATCCAGTGGCCTATATTCACATTACAGTATGATTTGGGGAGACATATCTCATTTCTGAATGCATTATACATGCTGTATAAAGCCTTTATGAGCAACGCTTCATCTAAAGTTTGACCTGTTGTCCTATTTTGGTTGAAGCCTTATTCTTTTGTCCCAATTTTTAGTCCAGACCTTTTGTCTTACTGTAAGTAAAGGGCATTCTTCATCTTCAACTGAAGGGGTATAATTCCTGCTTCAATTATAATAAAGGACCTACATCCTGCTTCAGTTTAACAGCTTACTTCTTGTTAACTGTGTGGCTGTTGAGAGAACACTTGTCATCTCCAGTCGATAAAGCCAACTATAATTAGCCTATGCTTGCCTTGCGAAATTGGTGATGCAATGACAAGTGACTTGCATTTAAGCTGGTCCGTTTGTTTTCATTGTCAGCATGGGGACTGCAATAGACGTATTTAGAAATATAATGGTGTTATGTCTATACAGAGATGAAATGCACATGCATTTTACTGAACAAAATTGAACGCAGTTTCTCTCAAGCAGCTTCAGTTTTGCAAGCTTTTTTTTTTTCGGTCGATTTCCTAAAACCCCATTTGTTCTCATTTATGCTTTGTTATGAAAACATGAATGTTACTAAGGCAGAAAATGTCACTTCTCATGTTAATGCTAATAATGGACTGACAGGGGAAGCTAAGTTGCAAATAATTTTAATTTTTTGTTAATTTATTTTGGCACTATTCTGTTTTTCTGGTAACCGTATGAAGCAATAACCAATGTCTCCTCACATAATGCGCAGCACGAGTATAATCAATAAATGTTAAGTTCATACAAGTTGGTTTGGTGACTTCATTCCAGAAAATAAAGTGGGCCGAATCATTTGATCGCATATATTGACAAGAGTATATGTTGACCAGTGGACACGGGATTAATGTGATAAGTAAATACAGGTAACAACTAGAGCTGGACTCACGAGAGCCTATACCTCTGCCAGTGTTGCTGGATTTGAACTTCGGCCTTGATATGCCAAAATGTAATAACTTATTCCTCTTGTGCTACTTCAACATCCTGCAAAGTTCGGTTAAATCTATGCAACTGTTTTTGACATATCCTGCTGACAGACAAACAAATAAAACTCCTGCCTTGCGGGACCGTTGTAAAAATCATCAGGTGTCTGACTCCAGGACTTTAAGGACATTACATCAAAGTTGGATCAGCCTTCAGTGCGTATTTCCACTTTAATTTTGAGTGTGACTCCAAATCCAGACCTCCATGGGTTAATAAATTTGTTTTCCATTGATAATTGAAGCACTGATTACTAAAACACCACAAGTAAAGTCAAGTGTGACTTATGTGGTTTTAGTAATTGGTGCTTCAATTTTTGTGTGATTTTGTTGTCAGCACATTCAACTATGTAAAGAACAAAGTATTTTATAAGAATACTTCATTCATTCAGATCTAGGATGTGTTATTCTAGTGTTCCCTTTATTTTTTTGAGCAGTGTATAATTTGTAGAAAGTTTTTGAAACGCACCTTCCCCCTTTTCTCAAAAACTTCTCGTGTCTGGGAACAAGCCGGGCGGCGTGACTTCCATTGAATGCGCAAGCTTACTTGAAGCATAACTGTAGTATTTTATTATTTTTAGCAAAAAATAACCGCGTTTCTGGAGTTCTGAGGATACGAGTGGACAAAGCAGACTTGGATTATACTGGACAATGTGTTCAACAATGGTTTGAATGTTTGTCAACAGATGTTTTGTGGACTTTTTACCGTTGCTACTGGGTGACCCCATTTGCTTCCAGCAGAAAAGGAATTTGGATAATTTTTCAAAACTTTCCAGTGGCCATAAAGTTGCGCAAGGTGAAAAACAACTTTGTCCATTCGAGACATTAAATGGTGAGTAATTGATATACAAATTATAGTTTTTGGGTGGACTATCCCTTCAAGGGCACTCGGTAGAGAGTGCTGCACCTCCGCCACGCCAAGGCAACTGTCCATTGGTTATTTTTGTTGGCTGATTGTTGCGTTCTACCACCGGGTGGCAGCAAAACCCAAAAGCACACCCACTGGAAAGACATACCTCTGCCAGCATAGCTGGATTTGTACCTTGGTATAGATATGCCAAAATCTTATCACGTGTTCCTCTTGTGCGACTGTAACATCCTGCAAAGTTTGGTTAAAATCTATGCAGCCATTTTTGAGATATCCTGCTAAAAATCAAACAGACAGCCCGCTAATGGAACAAAGCGACATGGTTGTCCATTTCGAAAACCAACAAACGGAAGCAAAAGCATAACCTCCTTGACGGAGCCAATTAAACAGAATATGCCAATTTAAAAACACGAGTATTGAGATGTGATTTGAACACAGAGAGAATAAATGTTCTGGATGGTTACAGGACTCCGTCGTCCCCATATTTTTCATCCCCATGGACATTTCTTCCCTGGGGACTATTAAAAGAGTTAAGGTTAGGGTTGAGGATAGTATTATAATGCAGGAAGAGGGCAAAGCATTATTGGGGATGAAGAGCTGTTCCGGATGTCTGGAAGGGGGGCCGTTCCAGAAGTGGGGTGCAGAGCAGCTGAAGGCACCAAACCCCATGGTGGTCACGTGGGCGGGTGGCACAGTGAGGCAAATGGAAGAGGACGACCTATGAGGGTGCGTCGATGTGGAGGTATACAGAGGAGCGAGATTACGGATGGCCTGAATCTTAACCTCTTGCCTACTGCTGACCGTCAAAATCGGTTGGCAAAAAACCACCTATATACCCGAGGGCAGAAAAATCAGTCGCAGCGTGTATTCCTTTCAACGAGCCATGCTTGTGCTCTGCTGGGGGCTGATTGTAACCGATAATCCAAACGAATGGAGACATCACCTGTTGTCATGGTAACGAGAGGCAAAAACGGATTAAATGGCCCATATTTCAGTAATGGGGCGAGTTGGTTCGATCCCAAATGGCGGCGGACAGAGGCAGGCTCGTTTGGAACACGTTTACCAGAGGGCGCGGGGATCCGTCATGCGGTTCGGGAGGAGATACATTGCAAAGGCCGGGCAAACTAAGAATTATTATAAAGATCGGGTACTATAGGGCTCGTTGTGTACTGGTATATTGGTGCCGGATCATGTTCCGCTTACATTCAGTTCCTTATTTAGCGTATGGATAATAATTCCTGCAAAAACCATAAGGGGCAGAGCACTGCATGTCCTTCCTTCCCATACGTAAATAACAATAAGCAAAGAAACACAGATTATGGAGACAAAAATGTTGGTTTAAGACATTTTTTTTTTATTAATTGCAAGTCGGCAATCAAAAAAGTCTACACCATATCAGTACGACAATAACCAGTGCCTTCAGTGTAAAACAGCTCGTAAATAAAAACGGGGGGGAAATGAAAAATGCTGAAGAACATACAAAAAATACAACACATTGAAATCGAAAGACAGACTGTCTGGCGGACAGCATGATACAGCTCTTCGCCGTTACCCCAGTATGCCCTGAAGAAGCTCCTTCTCATTGGCTCAGTCACTCAGATGCTTGGACACAGATTTCAGGGCATGGTGATGTCATCTCTTCACAGCCAAGACATCATGGCCAACAGCAAAATTATGCAATCGCAGACCCCAAAACCACAAAAAAAAAAAATCAGTCCCACCATCGTTTATGATGGTCAAGAGGTACCCACTGAGTGAGCAACCTGCCGTGGGCCATCCACCGCACGAGACAACCAGGCTTACCATCCCATCTGAAGGCTGATGACCTCTGGGTGGGTTCGGGGTCCGAAGTACATCGCCCACTAATGACTGGGTCAAGTTACACACTTGATGGATGGGGGATCATTCATAAACACAGAATTTTAAATGAGGGAGAGTGTGTCAGCGAACACCTTTGCACAACGTACAAGTTAAGTATAAACGAAATGACTTTGCCCGATTCATTACACTGACGCGATAAAAAAAATAAATTAAAAAGTCCTAAGGGATGTGGGGAGCAGGATCTCGATCAATCTCGATCAGAGTGAAACTGCTGGTAAAACAAGTAACGTCACATCTATCATACACAAGTCTACATGGGCATCATCACTGGCGCCTTCTCCCTCGGATCGGACCCCCCCCCCAGCATGGGGCTGGATGCCTATCCGATGTAAATGCGGTGAAAATCGTTAGCCCCAAAG
This sequence comes from Gymnothorax reevesii, assembly GCA_029721435.1. NCBI lineage: Eukaryota > Metazoa > Chordata > Actinopteri > Anguilliformes > Muraenidae > Gymnothorax > Gymnothorax reevesii. The sequence goes on from CM056579.1 coordinate 110,226,046, forward strand.
GCGGCGTTGCACTTCGGGCACTTCCTCTGCCGCGTGTCGTACCGCGTTTTTACGCACTCGAAGCAGAAGACGTGGAAGCACTTTGTGAGGACCGCGTCCTTCACCCGAGAATTGCAGCACGGGCAGGTGAGACGAGCCTGGGAGGGTGTGGGGGGGTGAGAGACAGAGCCAAGATCACCAATAAAATCACAGTAATATACCGTAATAATAACAACTGAAGACCCAAGCGCAGAAAGCGCTTAAGTCTCAAAATACCTATTTTGAGAACAAATGGTCTGAATATACGACTGATCTTTTAAATCTGCTAATTAAAGACTCCAGTGCTAAAACTACTTAAGTCACAAGATGCCAGTTTTGAGAAAAATCATTGCAGGTAACTATAAAAGACGGTTTCCCATCCAAACATTGTGTGAAAATGTGACTTAACCCTTTCACCCCCACCAGTGCCCAGCTCTCACCGCCATTTCTCCCTACGGCCTTTGCTGACATTCTGACTAAATTTCTGGCCGCCTGTTCTTATTCCTGATTGTTGAAACAAACATAACAAAAAGATGTCATATGTAACTGTTGGCAAAACATGCCAGTCATGCAACAGTGCCATATGGCACTGCTGGGGGTGAAAGGGTTAAGTGCATTTAAGCGCTGGGCTCTTCCATCACAGGATTAGCAGCAGAACGAAGAGAAAGGGGAAACGGATTGGGAAATGAGCCATGACGGATGGAGGGAGGAATGAAAAGGTGCAGTTGAAGGTATAGAGACAGGAAATGTCCCAACACACTGTACACAGAGGGGCTCGGGGGCGCCGTCGCTACCTTATAGTCCTTAATTTCTTCGTTCAGAATCTCATCACAGTTGGGAATGTTCTCCGCAGGCTTCTTGGCTTTTTCTAGCTTCCTCCTCAACTTCGAAATGTCCTCCTATAAAAAAAATAAATAAATAAACATAGATCCCCATCATATCAGTGCACTCGTGTATGAGAACGCGTGTGAACCTTGTGAAAATGGTGTGTGGAATTAATGTAAATTGACAAAAGCGTTCAAGTTATTGTGCGGAATGCTAAATTCAAGATGGCAGCGGCTGTGGTGGCCATGCTAGACATCAGAGTGCCGTCAAATTCGATAAGCTTCTGTAAGTACATGAGACTAAGCAACGGAGGAAAAAATAGTGTTGATTGACGGAAACGTTTTCAATTTATCGTGCGGGATACAAAAGTTTACGGGACAGATGGATGGGCAGCCGTCACACGTGACGACAATACCCCTCAGCCTCTTAGTCGAGGCTGAGGGACAAAAACCACTGAAATTAAGACAAACAAAATGGCCGTCACTGAGGGCTCATAATGTCCCAGTCAGGTTCCTTTGCTGGGAGGTCTCCCGAGATATTTGATTCCATAGTGATGGGCATTTGAACTTTGTCTCTGGTATTCTATGGCAGCGCCCCCATGCGGCAAAGTTTAATGAAATTGGCGGGTGCCCAATATTGCCCCCTGGCAGTAAAGTGCACCAACTTTAGTGTTATTCCAGCCAAGCGCTGCTGGCATATGGCTCATTTCCTGTTTTGGAAGCAAGACAGCAGAGCTCTTGGGTACAAGATGCAATTCTGTGTCAGTGTGTTTGCAGCAAACATTTCAGAGCAGCTTCTCAATACGAACCCGTCCACCATGTCTTGCCAAATAAAAGCTCTTATCCATAAATGTTGGTAGCGTTGGTCAAAGTGAATTAAAGGATGAATTGCGGCATGTTTCCTCTTGGACACAGAGTTATGGGAAAAACAACACCATCTTTTCTTTACAGCAACAGCTGACATCCTCAAGCCAGGAACAGGAAATGGCCCAAACTCCCTACTGTCCAAGACCGCCATCTTGCGAAATTAGATGTGGGCAAGAAATGTGCAGTGATTGCGGTGTGTGTGTGTGTGTGTGTGTGTGTGTGTGTGTGTGTTCGTCAGAGCTTACATGCAGCGCAGTTTGTACAGCACGTGGTAAGTTTCGCATACGCATAAGTAGGCAGGTTTTCCTGCGTGAGGGCCTGTGCATGTACATACACTGGGGGTCACAGCGGCTGCACACACTGACCTGAGCCCTGCGAGCGTTGAAGGACTCCTTCTCTCGGGACAGGCTGTTCTCTATCACCTCCTCCCTCACGCCATTCAGCTTCTGCTGCACCGACTCCAGCTGAGTCCGCACCTCCTCCGACAGCTGCAGGGACTCCTGTGCCTGTGGTGTTGGGGGCAGAATGTTACTGAGCTCCACCAACAAGAGCCAATCAGCAACATCTGTCCCTGCAGACCACCCCCCAGTCAGTCCCGCTCATTCACTGCTGGGACACTGGCAAAATACACATTTTCATTTATTTGTCGTATTTAAAATGTTTCAAATCAATGAACTAGATTCAATAAAACAAAGATAACTTGATTAAACAAATATGCAGCTTTTAAATGATCGTTTCAATTACTCAAGGGAAACAGTTTTCAAAACCTATATCATCCAAGAAGCTAAGTGGAGCACAGTGTTAGCTGAAGAACTGACCAAACACAACAGCAGCACTGCCTGCAGTACTGACCCAGTGAAACAGCCCTGCTTGCAGTACTGACCCAGTGAAACAGCCCTCCCTGCAGGCAGTGTTTTTCCACTGGGTCAATACTGCAGGCAGTGTTGTTCTACTCGGTAAGTACTGCAAGCAGTGCAGTTTCACTGGGTAAGTACTGCAGGCATGGCTGCTCCTCTGGGTCACAACTGCAGGCAGGCCTCTTTCATTGGGTTAGTACTGTGGTACTCATGCAGTGGAACTGCACCACCTGCAGTACTGACCCGGTGGAAAAGCCCTGTCTGCAGTACTGACCCGGTGGAACAGCACGAGTGGAACAGCAGCGCCTGCAGTACTGAAGGATTGGGACAGAAGCGCCTGCAGTACTGATGCAGTGGAACAGCAGCGCCTGCAGTGCTGACAGATTGGGACAGCAGCGCCTGCAGCGCTGACGCAGTGGAGCGGCAGCGCCTGCAGCACTGGCGCAGTGGAGCGGCAGCGCCTGCAGCACTGACGCAGTGGAACGGCAGCGCCTGCAGCACTGACGCAGTGGAACGGCAGCGCCTGCAGCACTGACGCAGTGGAACGGCAGCGTCTACGGCACTGACGCAGTGGAACGGCAGCGCCTGCGGTACTGACGCAGTGGAACGGCAGCGCCTGCGGTACTGACGCAGTGGAACGGCAGCGCCTGCGGTACTGACGCAGTGGAACGGCAGCGCCTGCGGTACTGACACAGTGAAACAGCAGCGCCTGCAGTACTGACCCAGCGGAACAGCAACGCCTGCAGTACTGACGCAGTGGAACGGCAGCGCCTGCAGTACTGAAGCAGTGGAACGGCAGCGCCTGCAGTAAGGTCTCATTAGAGCAGCAGTACCTTGCGTTTGTTCATGTCCAGAGCCTGGGTCCGCAGCGCCAGCTCCTTCTCGGCGGTGACGATGGTGTTCTGCAGGAGACGCTCCTTCTCCTCCAGCTTCCGCACCACCTGCAGCTGCGCGTCCACCTGAGGGAACGAGCCGAGCCGTTAGCAGCCCTGCAGCCGCACACGCACGAGCACACGAGCGCACACGTAAAACTGAGCGCACATTCACATGCACACGCAGGTATACGCACGAGCGCAAGCACTCATGCGCACGCGTGCACAGACACAGACACAGACACAGACACAGACACAGACACAGACACAGACACAGACACAGACACAGACACAGACAAAACTGCTACAAGATGTCAAAAGTGAGAAATCAAGAGGTATCCGTCAGTCAACTGGATGGTGACCTTTATGTTTGGGGTTAAAATTTTATTTTTGGCAAAATAAACAGGTTAACTAATAATTTCAATAAAATTCAACGTACACTGGCACAAATTGGACAGAAAAAAACAAGAAGCCGTCACTAGTCCAGGGGATCCTTGGGAACTTCCAGAACAGCAAACAAAGAATCCAAGAATTTGCTTAGCAGTTACTACAGCAAAAGGCTGCACTTATCATTGTGCGATTTAAACAGAACTAGTAAAGCAAAATGATCGTTAGTTTCCCCATCTCTGACAGCTAGAAGTGTTGGAAAACTTTTGACTGAAAGTGTCAAGTGTCAAAGTGCCGCTGGGCCGAATCGCTGGTTCTAGCTGCTTTACGTTATCATTATGTTGTAAGTATGTTGTCATGATGTTACATTGTCGTGTCGATGGCCTCATGCAAGAAGGGCGTAAGTGACATTTTACTAATAGGACAGTCAAAGAGCTGCCACAGCACCACCCGTTAAAAAATTTGCCTGGAGATACGACATTTTAAAAAGGAATTTTAACCCCTTAAGGAGAGGAACTGAGACTCCAGAGTTGGTCAGGAGATGGGCGAGTCTCAATTATTCTACAACAACCAAAAAAGTCATTTTTGAGCGAAGTGCCACTTTCGCCCTTATTGCACGAGGCCATCGATGTGTTGTGACACATTATGCTACGAGCGCTCGTACTCGGGCGCACCTGCGTTTTGAGCGTGAGCAGCTGGTCGGCCAGTTCCTCCTTCTCCTCTTTCAGCAGTTTGTGGATCTGGTTGGACTTGATCCTTTCGCTCATGAGCTTGAAATTGGCGTCGTCCTTCTCCCGGAGCTGCTGCATGAGCCGAATGTTCTGTTCCTGCATGTCCTCGAAGGCCTGGCCCGTCACGTCCATCTCGCTCAGCAGGGCGTCCTCCTCCTGACGAGCGCAGGGGGAGGGGCGATGCAGAAGGGTTAGAACATAGAATAAGTGTGCAAGGACTCAGTGTCGTAGGCGGCATTTGTCCATTGATATTGTATCAGAGATGCCTACCCGGAAATCTGACAATCAGCACTTTCAAACACATTTCTCAGTATTTTCTGGCACATTTCAGTAACAAACAATATGCAATCTGATGGACATTTTATTCCGCTATTACAAACGCATGAAATAATGAAACAATGAAATTGTCAATCAAAAGTCTATTAAAACCTTGTTTTTAACCTCATTGTGCTACGGGTTTAAATGTGTGAAAACCAGGAGCCCAAAATCTGCAATAATAAATCTCTTATGATCTCTTATAATCTTATAGCTCACGCTGCCTCGCTCGCTAGGTAGCGTTCGATTTGGTTGGTAGTCTCCAAAGCAACCAGCATGTGCCGCTCCGTACACACTCAAAAACAGGATATTTGATTGGCCAACTGAGAGGTGGGACAGAGAGAATCGGATCGTGCTCGGCAAGTGCCGTGGGGAATTTTTTTTCGAGCCTCAGAATGGCTTTGTCAAACTAGTATAATTAGCATGTAGCAATATAATAGCCACAGGTTTTGAAAAATCCGTAACCCTGAACCATTTTCCCGTAACTCCATATTTTAATTCAAAAATCGTACAAAATACAGACAAATTGTAACAGTAGGCATTTCTGTTGTATCAGGTGAGTTTGGGTGTCTTTAGCAGTGAATCCGGAAACTACCAGGGGAGGCGATCGTGTTCGAGACAAATCGCCACAGCTCTCCGCGGACGCAGTGCAGGCTGTCCACAAACCAGTCCAGCTATAAGGCACATGCAACCATGGGATTTTTTTCTCACACACACACACACACACACACACACACACACACACACACACACACACACACCTGCTTAGCGAGGGACAGCTTCTTGTTGAGCGTGTCGATCTGCTCCTCCACAGAGCGAATTTTCCTCAGCGCCTCCTCGTCGGCCATCTTCTTTCCCTCCCTCCTCTCTCTCTCCTCCAGGTCCCTCAGCCTCTGCCGCAGCTCCTCTGCCTGCAGGGGTGGGAGCCAACTGCCTCAGACTCCAAAAACATTCCTCCTTTAACTCCGTTCACTCTGACTTTCCACTAAAGATTTCCCTTAAAGGTCCCCTATTATGTCACCGGGTGCACAGCTAATTAGTTATTACAAGCCATTTCAAAATCTTTCCCCTCTTGACATCACATGGGGAAGTAACCAAACCGAGGCAGGAAGAACTGATCACCATCAGCCAAGCAGTCAATCAGAATTCATTATTCTGGGTGGTCACTCTCCCTTTGTGATGTCAGGAAGGGGAGATCTTGAACTGGCTCATATTGGCTAATTAGCTGTGCACCCGGTGACATAATAGGGGACATTTGAGATTTCCCTTAAGTAGGTTCAAAGTCAGAAAAGGCATTTTTTTCATATTATGGGACAGGGGTGAGTAATTCCGGTCCTGGAAGGCCTGTGTCTGCAGGTTTGTATGGCCGCCCATCACCCTGACTAACTGAGCTCAGCGCTTGTTCACACAAACATGGATTTGCTCCCACGTTAGGGCAAGGAAAACTCATTTAAGGAGAGGAGAACAGTTTTTGTAGGCCAAGCACAAGAACTTAAAAAATACAGAACATACATCAGATTTTATAAATGGTTTGGCTAATATAGAAAATTAACTAATTACAGGCCAGAAGTTTGCGCAAAGACCAGGGACAGATACGGCCCTCGCTGCCCTCACTGTTGTGGGACAAATTTTAATCCGTACCTACGCATGTACCTCCCCAACAAATTTCACATTGATCCCTTCAGCGGCTCGGCACAAGATGATCATAGTTAATCAGACGCCGTTGGACAGCGAAAACATAACATAACATGAGTGGCCAGGACACTGTTCAGCCCAAAGAAGCTCACCATTTTCTTATTACTATGGTGACTCTTCAGATACTCGATGATTTAACAGTATCTAGCTCTAAATCAAGCCTGCTCCAGAAAATTCCCAAGGTTCCTGCCGAAACAATACGATCAGGCAGGCTATTCCACACTGAGATTACTCTCTGCGTGAAAAAATATTTCCTAATATCAGAGTGAAATTTACTCCTGGCCAACTTCCATTTCTGACCCCAAGTTCTACTAACAAAACTTGGCCCAAGTAATGCCACATAATTCACTTTAATCGCTTTAACATATTTAAAGACCTCAATCAGATCTCACCCTAAGTCTAAGTGAGAGAGGGTGGAGGTGTGGTGTGAAACGGAGGGAGGGAGGGAGTTGGGGTTAGTTTGAGAGGGTGGAGGTACAGAGTACTCCTTAAAACCTCCTACCTCTGATTTGGCTTTTTTTTCTGCCGCCATCAACTGCACTTTATCCCTCTGCTCCTTGGGTGCCGACCGGTACATGTCCAGTAACAGCTTCATCTCGCGCTGCGATTCCTGAGCCTTCCTGCAGGGGGCAGAGACAGAGAGAATCCACTGAAGACACGGGCACTGTCGCCCAAACACAGCATCTCACAGCATGGATGGAAGGTGATTGGTTAGTACCGCGGGTGACCAGGTGTCCTGCTTTGCACAGTACTGCACAGAATTATTATACAACTTTTGCCGTCAATGGAGGTGAGTCCAGTGATTTATCCACCTTGGACAAGCGATATTCACCGAGGCTGTGTTATTATGTGACCCTAATTGGAATATAAAATAAGTGACGGGTGACAACTGTAACGTAGAGCTCCTCACAGGGACGAAGCCTCACAATGCGGTCACTGACAGGAGCTCCTGTTGGGAAGCCTCATCTATTTTTAGCTGGAGGTCGTCAGATTGTCATATTCACACCTCACGCACTTTCACGCGGTGTATATCACTGTTTACAGTGACCGGCCGAACTCACTTCGACCAATCAGGAGAGAGCGAATCCTTACGTCATTTCCCACGTTTTTATAACCTCTGGATGCTGCTCTAAAATCAGGCGCTTATCCAGTGATGCTGACTGTTTTAATACCAGACCAGTCTGGATCTTAGGCATTATATGGCAAAAATACATTCAGTTCAATTACATTTCCTATTTGAACGTGTATATTACACACACAAATGAGGCAAGATAGAATGGTGATCGAAAGGGACACGAGATTAAAAATATCCCCGCAAAACGGACGCTACCCCTCAGCCCCGGGATTGTTTGAAATGAATATAAATTGACGAAGGCGTTTTCAAGTTCCCCAGTGGAATATAAAATTCAAGATGGCGGCTGCGGCAGCCATACTGAACATCCAAGCGCCGTCAAATTCGATGGGCTTCTGTAGGTAGACAAGACCAAGCAACACAACAAAAATGGCGTTGATTGACAAAGGCAATTTCAAGTTATCGTGCGGAACGCCAAACTTTATGGCACAGACGGACAGGCAGAGAGACAGACGGATGGACAACGCACGTGATGACAATTCCCCTCTGCCCCTTAGTCTAGGCTGAGGGGTAAAAAGTAATAAATTAAAATCTGAATAAATTGATTTGCATTTCAACCTTGTTTTCATTTGAACAATACAGACAATATTCTGGGACTGACAGATAAGCCTCTGGCATTCATGTTCAAATTATGCTGTTCAGTTTTGACACATTTCTTCTGCACAAAGTTGCTCACATGTGCTGCTAAATGTGTTCAAATTAAACGCGTTTCAGTCCTAATACCTAGAATCTACTGTTTGATAATGGACAAGCTGCAGAATAATGCATAGAAACATTACAAAACAATCAGAGTCACAATGTCTATTTTAGACATCTAATCGTAATTTTAATACTTAACTTTCAGCATTGGTCACATGTCATTGCACCACACAAACAAAGTTAGTCCCACAATCGGATTGTAAGCATCTGGTCCCCCCCAACAGTGCCCCACAGGAAGTCTTACTTCAACTCCGCTCTGACAATTTTCAGTTGCTCCACCTCCTTTCTTTTGGGTCCACCAATCACAGTGCAGCGATCCACTGCTGGCTCCTCCGGTTGGCTGCTGGTGCTGGCTCTCTCTCGCTCTTCCTTCACCGGAACCCCTCCCCCTGTGCCACGCCCCACCTTCTCTCTCTCCCTCTCCTTCTCCCTCTCTTTTTCCCTCTCCTCCTCCTTCGCTGCTCCCTCCATCTCTCCCCCAGCCTCAGTTTTCACTGAGGTACCTGGAATGAGGCAGAGAGAGAGAGAGAGTGTAATAGACGCATTCAGCAATGACACTTTATGACTCTTCATAGCTTTTGTTAAAGGCATATTGTGTAGGACTTATATCCTGGCTTCACTCAGTTTATTATCATAAAGGACTTCTCTCTCTTTCTCAACCTGCCTCAGAAGCCCTAACATGACATGGCTCACCCACCAATAAAACGGCTGCATACAGCCCACGGCTCAAGTATAAAAAGCGCAGTGATTTCCAAATTTATCTTGACTTGCATTTCACTGCAGACAGAGTGAAGATCAGGTATTTAATGTTCTGTCTTGTCAACTTCAATTTATTTGTGGACATAAACCCATTCCTGCCATTCAAGGCTGCAACACATTGCCAAAAAAGTTGGAATGGGGAAAATTAAGGACGAGTACGGAGGTGAAAAGTCTCAGTAATAATATGAACTGAAATTGCTCATGTCAGCAGGTGACAATTCATGATTTGGTATAAAACCGCATTCACAAAAGGCTTAGTCTATCAGGAGCAAAGATGGGCGACGGATTGCCAGTTTGCCCTGAAAAACACTAACCGGTTTAAAAACAATGTTCCAAAAAAAAGATAAAGTGTGACGTGAATATTTGACCCTATATATGGTGCATGAAATCATCAACTAATTCAAGAAATGTGCAGGAATATTTGCGAATAAAAGCCAAGGGCAGAAGCCTTTAGCTGAAAACTCAGACATATCTGAAAAGGCAGCAGCCCTGCGTCAACAACTGTCATTCATCAATAAATTAAATAACTACATGGGCCGAGGTTTCCTTTGACAAACCTGTGTCAAGCATTGCAATATGTAGTGAAATTCACAAATGCCAGTTAAATTTTGGCCAAGAGGAAGCCTTATGTTAAGTGTCCAGATGTGCTGTCGACTTCTCTGGGCTCAGGGGCATCTACAATGTACCATCACACAGTGGAAATGCTTATTGTGGTGAAACGAATCAATATTTCTGGTCTTTTTTTTAGAAGGAATGGATGCTGTATCTTCAAGACCAAAGGACTGTCCAGACAGTTACCAGCAAGAAGCCTAAAAGTCATGCTGTCATGTTATGGATGGAGTTGTGCCAGTGCCCTTGGAATGAATAACTAGAATGTTCGTGAAGGTACCATTAATGCTATGCGCTCTGACATTTTGGTGCAACAGATCCTGCCATCAGGACAACATCTTTTCCAAAGGATGCCCATACACATTTCGACAAGAAAACACAAAAAAACATTCTGCGTGCGTTAAAAAGGCATGGTTGCATAAGAGGGGGTGGGTGCTGGACTGGCCTGCCTTCAGTCCTGACTTGACACCAATATAGAAAATGGCATATTTTGCAATGCAAAATGTGACCAAGGCACTGTACTAAACCTGAAGACTTGGTTGCAGGAAGAATGGGGAAAAATTAAATCTAAAACACTTAATAACTTGAAGTCTTCAGTCTCAAAATATTTACCAAATGCTGTGAAAATGAATGTCATTATTACAACAAGGTAAATATCTCACTTTCCCAACTTTTCTGAAATACGTAGCAAGGATTAAGAGAGAGATAAGTGTTCATTTTGAAAAACTGAAATTCATGTGGAGAAAGAACATGTAATGGGTTGAATGGTTTTCCATATAATGCAGGTCAAGGAAAATGTACAAATCACTGCTTTAAGTTTAAATTTAACATACAGTCCAAACCTTTTCTCATTTGGGGTTGAAAATAAAGTGTAACTGAGAAACATTTATAGAGTAAATTATGGAGTCACCTGTACTGGAGGGTGTGGAAGAGCCGTTGTCAGGTTCCGTCTTGATTGTGATGTCACAAGGAGGGGCTGTAGCAGTTATTGGGGAGGCGGTCTCCTCCTTCACATCCAGTTCTGTGCTGGACTGTGTTTGGAGCACAGAGCTGCCCTTCATAGCTCGTAACTATGGTGAAACACAGAGAAAGGGGACTTCACATGTTAGAGGTTAAAGGGTATTCTCGGTGAATATCGCTTGTCCAAGGTGGATAAATCATTGGATTCACCTCCACTGACGGCAAGTTTACAGCTCTCACCGTCCTTTGCCTTATCAAGTTCTGGGATTAACTGATTGTATAACTAAATATCGGGGCAAATTCACTGCGCCCACTTCGCCAAAATGAAAGGCCAAAGCATCATTCCGATTCGGCTCAAAATGGAACTTGACCTAAACCTTATGACCATATATACACAAATGAAATATGAAAAGGATGGGTGAAAAACTGAAGATGCTAGATCACGGACAAGCCAAAAGTTTACGCAAGCACGCACACACCCACGGACGCATGCATGACAGACCACCACAAAAGACCCTGAGCATAGCATATGCCCCTTGGGCCTTTCGGCAAAACGGGCTAAAAATGCACACTATTGAACTCATAGTTATGAAGATTATATAAAACCTCAAAACACACTCAGCACAGTAAAACTGTAACTGCAGAATTAAAAAACTTGTGTTGGTCATCTGTAGATTGACATTACATATTCACCCGGGCACAATGGCACAGGGAATCAGGAAATGGCTGTAGCTCCTCTCTTCCTTCTCCGTCTCTGCCAGTCCTATTTTACCAGCCAATCAATCCTCCTCCCTCCTTTTCCTAAGTGTCTCTCTCTCTCTCTCACCTGGTTCAGTTCGGCCTGCGCCTCCCTCAGTCTCAGTTTGTACTTAATCACCTCTCCCTTCATCTGCTGGTTGTGGGTCTGCAGGGTACTGATCAGGTGTCTCATCTCCCTGTTGATCGGACCTGAGTGACAGATGAGGTGGGGGGGTGGGGGGAGACACTGAATACGAGAGTCACGTCACATTTTGGATTCACGAAATAATTGATAGGCTACGATCGAAAGCCCTGAGATATGGCTACAGTTCCTGATCTCGAGGATAAGCTTGACAGGAGACTCTGGGCTGCAGATTGTTCTGATGTAAACAACCCACTCAAATGATTGTTTTTTGGCCACAGAAGAGGCAAAAATTACTGCGACCACATGACCATCAGTTGATATCGCCACGAGTGAATACCGAAAAATTTTAACAATGTTTTATTAATGTGTCTTTTTGTAGGCAATTTTATTGCTCGATTTTTTTTATCGTAGTAAGCTCGTCTTTTTAAGATTTCTTATTCATATTTAATGTAAATTTGAACATCTGTTTCAAATAACCTTGTTAATAAAGACATTTAATGTGGCCAGCTCACTGAAGCAGAGTGAAAACAGCGAAAAGAGGTGAGCAGCGAAGTGTGTAGAATGCACACCTATGGACTCGTTATGAAGTGTGCTGACAGACAGGTGTGCAAGTATCGCTGCAGTAGGCGGTAGACGGACTGCGGCAGTCCTGAGGGTGCGCAGTACATCTGAGGGAAGTATACTGCAGAGAGAGGTGTGAAGCGTCAGCGCGTATTACAGCTGGACGTACCTGCTTGCTCATTGGCTGCGAGAGTCTGCTCGAACTCGATCCTCAGCATCTCGTATTCCTTCCGCACCTGCGCCAGCGTGTCCTCCAGCTGGATGACCTCCGTACGAACCTTCCTCTGCAGAGACACCTCATCATTCTGCAGGGACCACGCACACATATTCGCTTATTATACGCACGCCATGCATGCACATGTAGATACACACCTTTTTTTAAGGTTTACGGAAAACAGAAATGTCGTTAGTGATCGAATAACTTGGGTTTCTCAAAAGCCAGTGCACATACCAAAATCAGGGTGATCAATGGTCGATTTATTAAGGCGCGAGAGGGCGACGCTTATTTTTGCTATTATTATTAAAAATTGTCTTGTTGATTTCTTTGGCATCCAGCCCTGACTGCAACTTCTGTAGTTCCAGTCATTGAGAAGCCTGGCAGCAGAATTATTCCCACTGTCTTCACTGGGTGTGCTTTCCTTTCATTTTATTCACTCATTTCTTTTTTTAATTGGCCTCGTGGGCCAATCATCTCAAAATGTCACCAATCAGCCCCATCAACTGGCTAGCCACCATAGACACACAGTCAAACAAACATGCTTCTTCTAGATCACCGCACGCACACGCACACACACACACACAGGCCAGATGCATACACTTCGTTTAAGACTGGTTTTCCCAGTAGTCTGGTGTTAAATTGTCAAGTTACACTAGTCTAATTAAGTGTCTGTTGCATAAAGCTTAAGACTGACTTAATTTGAGGTAGAAAAATTAGCCACCTCTCCCCCTGGCGATTCCTGAGATGAGAGCTCTGTTGCCATGGCAACAAGTTGTTAGAACACCTGTTAGAGGACAGAAAGATACAGCAATATTTATTGTTTTGACAAAAAATAGTTTAAATTGGAAACAGGATTATCAGTTCTGTTTTCTGAATCCTTATTTACTTATTTTGGTAGTTTTGGAGGGGGACCTCCTCCGGTGGCTGGATATTTTTTATTCTTCCATATTTCCATCTTAAGCTGCTTTCACATGGGACGCGAAACTAATTTTTCGCACGATAGATTGCATTCAAAATCAATGCAAAGACGGGAATACACGCGTCTTCTTGCATCATATTTTTAAAACGTTTTTGAACATCTTTTACGGTTCTCACGACCGTTGATATTGTTCGCCTTTTCTTATTTTTCTCCCCTAACATGATGGAGTCAAATTTCCGTTGGCTTGATTAAAACTATTGAATAAAAGATTTTTTTCGGCATTATATTCCTCCAGTTAGCAAAGGAATTCTGTTGCGCTTAAGTGCGGTGATCTCCCGCTGCCACCGAGTGTCGCTGTTGTGTCCGCCATGTTTTTCTCCTCTGTTTAGTGTCTTATTTTACCCATGATACATAGCGCGACAGGCTAAGTCAGTCTTAAATAAGTCACTCAGACAGGTTTCATGCAACAGGCTTATTTAAGTGTCTATATTAAGTCCGACTTAAAATTACATTCAAGTCTAAGACTGGGTCTAATTTTATGCAACCGGCCCCAGGAGCTTACCTCCATGTGGTCGAGCTGGCGCAAACGGGCAGTTCTGGTGGTGTTCAGCCGGGCTCGGGTCTCGTCGAGCTGAGCCTTCAGCACCAGAGACTCGTTGTAGAGCACGGAGAACTGCGACTGGAGGCAGCGGTACTCTGAGGTGTCCTTCACCACGTCCTCCGCTCGAGAGCACAACTCCACCTGAGCGGGAGAGAGCATTTTTACCAGAGAAAAGGACGAGATGATAAATGCCTCAGACGGCAAACAGTAGCGGCATGAAGGGGAAAGACTTCAATCACACAGACATTATCTGTCAGGTATCCATCGTTCTGATTACGGCCGTTGATGAAGACTATTAGGAAATGCAGAATTGAACAGGGCCCATTATGCATCCTGTGGGGCAATTCACACAAAATGGTACCTAAAACTCCACCTTCGCTTATAATGGACGGAGGCGAAAAATCAAGATCCATCTCTTCTTTCACAATCACCACATCCACGCAAGTAAAACTTCTGAGCCTGCAGTGAACTACCAATCCACAGTATACACAGGTACTCATCGATTACCTTTTTTTTTTTTTTAAATTTAGTGAGTAATTATAAAGCTTTCTTTTTCATTTCGTGAGTAATGATTAGAACTAGCCACCTCTCAATAACATTTCTGCGTGCATTTCATCAGTAAATGCGGAAGAAAGAAGACCAACAAATTATAATGAGTTGCAGCTCAGAACACAGCAGACAAACATGGGCAACTGGGAGCTGTCGATCAGGTCAAGGCTCCAGGAGGGGAGAGGTGCTGGGAGTTGTAGTTTAGGTCATGAGCGCAGAGGAAAGGCGCTGGGAGTTGTAGTTCTTACCCTCATGTTGTTGTTCTCCAGGTTTACAGCTTGCAGGTCCTGCTGCAGCTTCTGCAGCTCGCCGAGTCGATTCTCCGCCAACTCCCTGTTCTCTTCGAGCTCACTGTTCATCTCCTCGAACTGCGTGAAAGACGAGTCACACCCTCATCATTCTCGCCATCACTGAGACACAGCCATGAAGCACTGACCCACGCCAGTCTTTTCAGCTGGTGGTCATCCTACCTTCCTCTTGTTGATGGTGATGCTGCCACACACACTGCTCGCCTCCCCGCACACCTTGTATCCTTTACTGTTCACCTGGTGAGGCCAGACGGCACAGCGTCAGTGCAGGCAAGACAGGAACCATTACAGCAACCAGAGATGCTCAACTTCTAACAGAGAAATGTCTCCACTGCTAAAGCTGCGCATACATGCATGCACATACCCCTCCACATACGCGCACACAAGCATACGCACCCGCTAACACACGCTACCACATGCTAATACACACACGCGTGCACATCCACACAGCACACACACAGGCAAACACACACGCCCGCACACAGTGTTGTCTCACCCTCTCCAACACGTCTCCCAGGTGTGTGTTGAGTCGGTTCTCCCGGCGCCGGATCTTTTCCGTGTCCCACTGAAGCTCCTCGATCAGAACCTGCAGCTCACCGACCCGGTTCTCCGCTCGCGTCATGGCCCGGCCCAAAGAGCGAGACTGCAGAGAGGACCGAAAACACAGTCACACACCAGCACGGTCGCAACCACTGACATTAGAACCAGAGTCAGGAGCTCAAAAACCACACACAGAGAAAGGTAAAACTTTAATCAAGCCAAGAATAAAAAAAACTAAAATTCAGGAAGGGCTGCTCTGCTCTGAACTGTAAGATTTTGCTGAGTCAAAATGTTGCATATGGTTTAGGCGTGGGGGAAATTATCCTTTCTGTAATGCACTGTGATGCTTTAGTGGAAGATTCTGCATTGACAATTATTTATCACAATTCTCAAAGAATAAGGTTTTTATTTTTCATTGTACTATGTTATGTTATTTCAAATTCTGCCACCTTGAGAAGCTAGGCTGGCTGTACGCGGCCTAAACAACAGAAGTCTGAGCTGGATTATACAAACAAGTAGAGAGGACAATTAAAACTAGAGCAAGTTTTTACTTGTAAAAACACGTCTCCCCGTCAGCTGAGACATTTAATACTTCCACCAGCTGTTTGGTAACAACAGTATAGCCGTGCCTTTCATAGTTTGTTTCAGAGGACGACCCAGCAACTCTGATCGGCTACATTTCACAAGCCTCAAGACAAACATGTTCACTACAAAGCCTTATATTTGTATACTCACATGCTAGCATGTCTAATATTATGTCACTGAGTGGCTTATAGCCCCATTATTGTCATCAGGGAGTGGTCACCTCATTGGTCATGTGTATGTGCCTCTGCTGAAGCTCGTCGGTCATCTGACGCAATCTCTCATTTTCATTGGACAGAAGGGTGTTCAGTTCCCCAATGACCTGCCAGACACCATTCTCTAAAAATGACAGCATGTTAGAGGAACAGTACAGTGTAGTTTCTCGTGTTTTCAGCAGCATGTTGGTCCGCCAGTCCCCAAACCGCTGTTCTCACCTCTGCTAGGATCCATGTCCTTCTCCAAGTTGTCCACCGTCTCCCTCAAACTGTTGTAAATTGCAACCACCCGACTGGTCAGTTGCCGACTTGCCTCGACCCGATCCTGCAGTTCCGCCTCCATTTCTTCACTACTGCTACTGGCCAGGGTAGCGAGGAAGGACGTGGCCGTCTCGCCCTGGTGGCCTGGACGGCCAGAAAGAAGGCTACATAAAACATTTTCCACACAGAGTCACACCACACAAATGCAGACAGAAGTAATCCACAATCTGGGATGTCTGGTCGTGGTTGCAACTGAGCCAGTAGTGCAAGGAGCAAAAATCCATGAAGTTACAGTGAAGCATGATGTCTCCAGAAGGTTTAATTTGGGGGTTCACCTTGGGTTAATAAACAGCTTTTTAGGGAACAGTTTTGACAGCTTACCAAAAAGGTGACTAGCCGACCCAATGCATTCCACGCAGCCATGACATCAACAGCCTGTGACGTCACAAATCAGGAGAGTCTTTGACAACCACTCAGTCACTCAGTCTCTCTCGTTCTTCTCACCTCTGTCTCGCACTCGCTCCTGGTTCGAGTCCCCATCGGGCTCCGGAGTCTCCGGCTTCAGGCTCCTCCCTTCCGCAGGCAATGGGTCAGCCGCCTCGCTTCCTGATTGGTCATATCGCCGAGCAATCAGGCGCACGTTCTCGTCAAACTAAAGAAGAACAAGCAACAAGAGTTGTCAGAAAGACAACAAAGCTCGTCGGGGCAAGGTTAAAGATTTTCTGCACGCGGACGGACGCGGACGCCGGGGGTACGACAATAGCTCTCCGGACGTTACTCGTCCTGGCGAGCTAAAAAAGTGAGCACATCTCACCGATTTGTGTTCACTGGAGAGTTTGTGTCACATTTTTATGAAAATTGGGGCTGCACCTCTACAAGTAGTGTTGAATGCAGGACTGAAATTTCAAAAACAATCCGATAAGCAATTTGAGAAATTTGTCCAACAATATTTGCAGTGGTAAATCTCTTTGTTCAAAATATGGAAAACAAAAGTAATTTTTTTTTTTTTTTAAATGAATCATATTTTCATGACACTTGGCACTGCACCTCTCCATGAAGTGCAGAATGCATGACTGCAATTTGAAAACAATCTGATGAGCGGTTTTTGAGACATCGGTCAGACAAACTGGTGCGGGTGGACAGACAGATAGAAGGTCGGACGGACTGAATTCTTCGGTATATACTATTTACCTTCGCCCCTCATGGGTGGGGGGTATAAAAAACAAGTCACACAATTTCAGAAGCACTGGATCCACAATTATTGGAATGGACGTGAATTTGCCGGCAGGAGGCAGCACTGGTAAGACTCACCTGGTTCCAGTATCGGTTGAGGATCAGCAGACTGGCGTCGTCAGTCGCTTGGCGAGTCTCTAGCTTCTCGGCCCGTTCCCTCAGCTCATCCTCGATCACCTGCGGAAACAGAGCAGCCCAATTTCACGTCCAATCCCACACTAATCTGGAATGTCCAATCAGCAAACTACGTAAAAGCATGCTCGTACACAAATCACACTGCCATATCGGGGCAGCACAGCCGTTTCGCAGCTCTCAAACAATGACATACGTCCGTCAGCCTCCCCCTGCTTTACACTCCGTTTTAAACCCTGCACGCACAGAAGAAGGGGGAGGAAATCCGTACAAGCGCATGCTATGAATGTAACTGATGAGCGCCCGCATGGCCAGTGGGAGGCGCTTGAGCAATGAACTATGCAAACCCAAACCAACTGCATCCCTCCCATATCCCTGAGCAGCACGACGCCACTTATGTCCTGCTCTCACAAGCCTGCTGGTCATAGTCAGCACTTGCATGTCTAGAGTTAATATGATGCAACAGAGGTCACTCTTGCGGAGGAGCCGGTGAATTTACTGAGTGAGCCAACTTAGCAGCCACTCACAGGGACAATTTACAGCAAAGTTCTCCAACTGTATCCAATATGCACAAAACATTCTGTTCTCTCTTTCGGTGAATGTTTCTGATTGTGTTTATATGCCAACAACATCCAGGCAAATAAAGAATATATTAAGGAGGGACAGAACAGACTGTCAGGTCCATAAATATCTGCACAAAGACAAAGTTAATCGTTATTTTAGCAGTCTACCACAGCATATTGGTGCTGAAAATTGTGAACATAAGCGTAAAGTGCAAATATTCTGTTTTACCAGCATACAGAAACCACAATACATTTCTGGTGGGTCATAAGCGACAATTGAGAGGGATACTTTGTCAGGAGTGTATACAATGTTGTTTTTGTGAAAATCCTATTCAGTAAACCATGAAACAAAGGAACAGAATCAAAAAGAACAGGCAAATCTGCAAAATCCATAACTGTTTTCAGTGAGGATAAACACAGAAGTTGCTCTGTCCAAGTCATTGTTCAAGTGCCCCATAGAAACAATTTAAATTCCTGTCCCAAATGCACATTAATTTCACTCAGCCATTTTACTGCTTTTAAAATTTTTTATCTCTTTTTTATTTGCCATTTTTTATTGTTACTATAGTAGAAATATTCATTTTTGTGCCAATGTCCCACTGAGGACAAGAGTATCCCTTAAAAGCATTTCCCTGTTAAGCACATATGGACATGACTGAAGTATATTATTTACACACCTGTCTCTGGTCCAGGGCCTCCCCCAACTTCCTGTTCTTCACCTGAAGGGCTTTGACATCCTGCTCCTCCTGAGAGCGAGAGGAAAAAAAGAGCAAAAGAGCAAATGAGAGAGATTAAACTTCAACTAATGTTAAGAGGTAAGACAGACACTGGGTGAAGCTATTAAGATCAGCAGTTAACAGATCCAGTCGAGTCAAGCAATTGGTGCTACTGACTGTCCCCACTGTACTCCCACCTCACTTCTAATAAGATAAAATACACTTTATTAAACCCCGTGGAGTAATTTGTCCTCTGCATTTATCCCATCCCATAGTCAGGAGCAGTGGGCAGCCACTGAGCAGCACTCGGGGACGAACTCCAGTTCTTTGGTTAGGGGTAGTGGTAGGACCGTTCCAATAATACATGGTTTTCCAGGTGGGGGAACCGGAGTACCCGGAAAAAACCCACGCAAACACGGGGACAATATGTAAACTCCACACAGAAAGGCCCCAGGCCGGATTTGAACCCTTCTGACGACTTTGCATGTGCACACATCAACGTCTCAGCAGGAGCTTGATTGAAGACGAATTGCATAAAAAGATGATGTCCAGTCACTGCATAAGGGGCTGTGCACACAGGAGACGTGTCCGTTTTCAGCGCGTCATTTTCTAATTACATATACCAATAGTAACGCGCACCAGACGCATGGCTTTTTACCTCGCGTTTCCATCCACTAATGTGTTTAAATGCCAGATACTACTGTTTTTAACAAGAGTTGTCAGAAAGACAACAAAGCTCGCAGGGGCAAGGTTAAAGTTTTCTGCACGCGGACGGACGCGGACGCCGGGGGTACGACAATAGCTCTCCGGACGTTATTCGTCCCGGCGAGCTAAAAAAAGGGGTCAAAGTTAACATCTGTGAGAGGCCCAAATCATCAATGTTAGTTTCATAATATTTCTATTGCTTCATTTTCATCTACTGCGCAAGTGAAATGGTCACAATATTAAGCATAGTCACCGGAGCGGTCACTTGTTGTCACAGCAACTTTTCATTGCTTCACCTCTTCTCTTTGCTTCCATAAGACGTGCGCGTATGATTACATGGCGCGTTTTCACATGTAAGCACATCTCTGCAAACGGCCCATCAAGCCCTCACAGAGGAAAATGATTCCACAACACCTCAGGACACAAAATGCCCAAGAGACAGCATTTCGACACAACTGCGTTGAAGATGTCAGTGGATTCAGAGTCTCTGGTTTCTTTAGGTGCTTTATTTAACCTTTCTGTGTTCCAATTTTTATTTTCTTTTTCAAAGCAGTGAACATTCTCCTGTCTCGTGACATACAGATGTGACTCACTGAATTGGACACTCCTCCCAGTTTAATGACCGTCTCCACAGCAGTGCTGCTTCCTCCTGTTCCAGCCCCTTCGCTGCCATCTTCACCATCCCGCTCTCTCCTTTTCTCTAAGGGCGCGCAGGACGACGAGCTGCAGGGGTCAGCGGCGCGCTTCTGTCCCGACATGTTCAGATCTGAGACAAGGACCTCTGGAAATGAGGAGAGAACATTAGTACACACTACTGATCTAGTGATGCTGGATAGTCAGCAACCCATCATAACGGATTCTGCTATCAATCCAGCGCAATACACAAGCTATAGGCTACATTCTACACATACAGAAGAGATATTAAGAGTAATATACATCAAAGTGGATACTTGGCCACAAAACTTCACCAGCTGGAAGATAAGGAAGTATTATATGACAAATGAAATGATATTGGGGGAAACATACATGGTGTTGAATTTTGAGAAAATAATTACGAATAAATCAACACCTACATCAACCTAGTTAACTGATTAAATTTGCCCATAAACCTCAATGATCGAATTGTTTACTCCTTTCATACAATTGTTGGCCATGCAGTGTTATAGTCTATAACAGGGGTAGCTAACTCTGGTCCTGGACAGCCGCAGTGTCTACTGATTTTTGGTGTAACTCAGCACTCGATTGATGGATTAAAGTGGTTGATTACTCACTTAATTGATCTAACCTGGAGTCTCAGGTTTAATTTGGTAATAATGAGCCAATCAAGCAATTAGCAGAACAACTCACAAGAGTCCTACAGCCATTTAAGCAGACTTGCAGGTTGTGACAACAATCTACGAGTTAACCAAGATTTATCAATGCGGTTGGATATTTAGCGTTGTTGTAATGCAGACAGTAGAAGTACAGGGTACAGATAAAAGTTAATAGCGCAGGGGTGGATAACGCTGGTCCTATAGAGACAGAGGGGGTGCTGAGTTTGGTTTTCTCCACCCGATTTAAACCTGAGTCACCAAGTGACATAAGTGAAGTTTGTAATCAACTGCTTTAATTCAATCTAGTGCTGAGTAACACTAAGGGTTGGCCACCCCTGGTCTATAATGTGGACATTCTGAAAATTAAGATGCAAAATTCCCCACAGTTAAAAAAAACGTTGGTCACTTCTTTGAAAAAGCCGCTTTCACTAGGGACGCGAAACGAATTTTTCGCACGACAGATTACATTCAAAGTCGATGCGAAGACGCGAATATTGCATTGTCTTTAAGTGTAATCTGTCGTGCGAAAAATTCGTTTCGCGTCCAGTGTGAAAGCGGCTCCACTATTAAACGCGACCTCCATTTAGCGTCAGCAAAAAAGTAACAGTTAATGATATAAAGTTAGCTGTCCAGTCACAATACATTCATTGATCACAAGCGATACGTTGGCTAACTAGCTGCATACAACCCCGTCCTGCGCGCACAACAGAGAAAATAATTACACTAGTTAGCCAGCTAAACGGGTGACCTGCCATCAATAACGAGATATCAACTTCGCTAGCGCAAGTTAGCATCCTCGCCACCAGCAATTTTGCTTAAGTTTGTTCGCCAGCGAGCAAACTTAGCTATTTGAAGTTAGCTAGCTGTATTTAACGTTAGCTAGGCTAACAACCGGGCAATACACAGACCATAGCTAGGCATTACATGGCACAAGACGCCGTAAAGTGATGTTTGCAGGCTAGTCAATCTTTAGAAAATTAAGCTCGCTAGAGAAAAAGTATCGGATATTGTTCTGATTAACTAAGGTGATTACACTTACCAGCCCGATTAGCAAGCTAGCTAGCTAAATTAGTTTGATTTGTTAGCAAGCTAGCTAACTAACAAGAATCGCAACGCTGTCATCACCAGACGTCAGTGTCGAGCCGAGCTGTAGTCGGGCATGCGCACTGTCGCTACCTCAACTGCGGCCGAGCTCGAGCTTGCCGTCGTTGCAGCGATTGCACGAGAATCCCGAAAAATAACGCGAGAAGCTCAAATGGACCTTGCGAAGAAGTCGCGGTAATTAACAGCTATTTAACTGCAAAGGGCCTTCGTACTCACTGATTTATTTATTTATTTATTTTTTTAGAAAAATGATGTTCCGGTCTCCCAAAGTGAGCATAATACCGTAATCAATGCACTGTCAACTAGAATTATGAACTTATTACGTTGCAATTCAAAAGTATGTGACACTGTTACTTAAGCCAATTACAGCATAACTGTTGAAATAATTTCCTTGTCTGTCAAGCAATTCAACAACACCTTCATCAGATACTCACTTATTCCAAGGATAATAATGCCTATCAAATATAAATGGACGGACCAAACTTGATATTACAAGGTGGAATACCTAATTATCTCTCTCTCTCACAAATATGCTCTGTCAAAGAAAATGAAAGAATTGATTTTAAAACAATTCACAGGTATTACACATTAAATAGTACTATTTATAAATGTATTCCTGACATTTAAGGCAAATGCTGTTTTTGGAACAATTTTGGAAACATTAGAATGTTTATTTGTTCATTTTGATCTTGTGAAACTTTTTGGTCTGTTTTTCAGTTGAATTTTAAATCATCTTTTGGAAAGGAAACTGAGTTGTTGGGTAACAATATGAATTATTAATATTCGATAAACCTAATTTTTTTCAGCAAAGAATGATTTGTCATTAATTTCTGTATTATTTTAGCCAAATTTTCATTCATTAAATGAAGTTCATGAAGAAATTACCACCTTATTTTACATTTAAAAAACAGATCTAAGGATACCTTGAAACACTGCCACATATGTAAACCAGTGGTGAAAAAAAAAAAACTTATCAAAACAATGGATTAAAAAAAGCCCTTTAGAATTATGCCGGGTAAATCTCTTGGGTGGAATCATTTGTGTGTCCACTTTGTTAAATTTAATGTCCTTTTACTTGCCAAAATCGCACAATTTCGGCAAGTATATCAGTCGGTTGCGTTAGCCATCTGTTTGTCTGTCAGTTTGGTAGTTATGAACCCTTTTGCCATTTATCCTGCACCAGTCTTAACATTTGGAGACATGTGAGCATAGGTTACTGCACAAACTTATAGTTTTTCAAGTTTCTTTGTCAAAGGTCAAGGTCAAACAAAAGGTCGAAAACAAATTTTGATCTAAAACTTTGTTTCTAATTAAGCTAGAGACTTGAAACTAACGCCATTATTTTTGTCAATGCAATGCGGTTCTAGTGGTTAGTAGTCGTGATGACATCACTCTGACATATGTACGTGAAAATGATGCCACAAAGTGGACTACATTGATGACGTTTATCAGTTTGGTCCTCGTTGGGGACACATCAGAACAGAATAGCGTTTACAGTAACAAACGTGGTCACATGCATCCCAGACCACTTCCTCGTGTGGTTTGAGTGATCGAATCTCAATGCGTCTTGATGCCCGTTTACACTTTACATATTTAAGACTGACCACTTGTGATCCGATCACCCAAAACGCATGTTAAAACTCAGGGTAAACGAAGCATCAATGATCGCCTTTCTCAAGAACAAGAAAAAGCTCTTCCTCTCAGGAAGTATATTGCAAAATGAACCAAAAAATTGTACAATCAAATACGTTTCAAGTCATAAATGCAGACAAGTCTTCATTTGGCAATTAGTAGACGATAAAGTATTTAAAATGTATATTTATGGATTTGTTGTTTGCAAAATGAGATGTAAATTGGATGTCTCCCAATGGATATTTGTGGAGGAGTTAATTCGTTAATTCTAGGCTCATAGGGAGAGGGCAGGTAATTTGGGACACCTTTGGATAGATTTTCAAGAAAAGCAACTTAAAATCTTAGGACTACCAGAAGGGTTACTGAAACTTACGGATGTTTGCTGTATTTCAATAACGAAAATATGTCAGCAACTTAAATACTTTTGAATCTATGAGCCTTCAAACACATCAAGACCCCAACTGCACTCCAATGACATGTTCATATAAAATGGGACAGCTGGTAAAATGAAATGAGACTGTCACTGACGATTAAAAAGGATGCCAAACAATCCAGCTGATTTGAAAAACAACTGTATTTCATGTTTCATTGTTTTTTTAAATGGTTAGATGCATTATCAGTTCAACCACAAGCTTACTATAATGGATAATGTACATCTTTTTCAGCTGCCTTGGGTAGATAGGGCTTCCTATGGCAAGCATAGTCCTCTTATATCCTTTTATCACTCCCGTCATTCTTTCCTCCCTCCACTGATTATAATTTCCTGCAACTTTTCTGCCATGCTTTTCCTGTTGTTTTGCAACCCGTTTCCTTGGAGCCGTGTTGTCTGCAGTGAATATTAAAAATATTAATGCTTCCTTTCAAACTGCAGCTCCACACCCTCGCCATGATGCATATGTGTGAATGTGTCTGAGCAGGAAAGAGAGGGGAAGAGAGACTTGCAAGTGAGCATACTTGCACAATCACTTGCATTGTGTATGCATGTATGCCTGGTATGCACAGACACGTGCGTGTATGCTTGCATGCCTGTAGTAAAGATGGCTGATTCGGCACTGTCATCGCTTACATGGACTCCTTGAATCATCTTCAAATGTTTTTATACGGCTAAAATACTAAAAATGTCTGCAATATGACAGGGTGGCACACAATAGTATCCTGTAGTAACTAATGACTTTGGAACACATTGTGGCCTTGGAGAATGGAGGTTTCACTCCATTAAAATGTCCCATTTTACTCAATGCAGTTTTTCCAAATTAACTTGTCACCATAACCTTATTTCTAGTGTCAAATTATGTACATAAGTATCAATGAACACTTCCAGCACTGAGAATGGATGCTTTCCTTTTCTCAAAATCAGATCACTTTAATTCCAACTATAGAGACAATTTCCTGCAGCTACTATGAACTGCCATCAATGTACCACTGAATTTTTGAAAATATTTTATTCACCTGTACATTGACGGGGTATTATTTTCAGTTCTGTTCATCTGTGTTTTAGTTTGCTTGTTTGCATTTACGTATATTCATACAAAATAAAGGAAAACAGAGCACAAGGAGTTCAATATGCAAAACAACAAAGACCAATTATAGTGAAGCAAAACATTAGGAAATTCAATTACAGAATTATTTAGAAATTAAATTTCGAAATTTGCAGGATGCCGGTGTCTATATCTGCGCAAAGGGGTTAACTAATTTGGATGCCTATGAGTTGTCCCAAAATAGTGAGTTCTTGTTGCGCTGTTGGCTGTGAAAATTGTGCCACCAGGGACACAGCTAATTAGCCATTATGAACCAATTGAAATTCTCCCCTTCCTGACATCACAAGGGGGAGTGACCACCCAGAATAATTCAATCTGATTGCCTGCTTGGCTGAAGGTGATCAGTTCTTCTTGCCTCTAGTTAGTTACTTCCCCATATAATGTCAAGAGGGGAAAGATTTTGAAATGGCTTGTAATAACTTATTGACTGTGCACCTGGTGACATAATAGGGGACCTTTAAGTTTTTTCAATTATTTCTGCACAGGCGTGCTTTCTATGTGTACTATGCATTTTGCCCATTGGTGTTACCATGACCAGAAACTAATATGACCGTGGCAGAATGCACCAAGAATAGAGAGCGCGCAGTTTAGCTTTTTCTCTGTCATCAGTTCCTCCCTGCAAGGATCTGAGAGAGGCAGAGAGATGCAAGGATGGAGGAACCGAAAACTGTCAAATAGGAAATCCTAGGTTCACTCAGTGACGTCAACATGCCGCACTTCCACATGTGACATCATGCAACTGGATAGAGGGCTTCCATGGAGGATACACTTTTGATTCCTCACTTTAACCTCCTTCCTCCTCATCCTGCATCTCCTTATGGTGCATTTAAGCGATTGGTAGATCCTCCACGATGGTGGAGGCAGAACGATTTCAAGGTCATGCAAGTGGAGAAGATGCAAGGAAGCGCAAGTTAGCATGATTAAAAGCACCCCAGGAGTTGAGTAAGACTCCCCGCTGCCTTTCTGAACGTTCTGCCACCAAATGATCACATCCTTTTCCATGGGAGGGACTTTTCTGTAACTCATTCCAGCGACAGGTCACAGGATGTCTCCATTTGAGCCCTTCTGCAAGAGTCAACTCCTCTTTTTTAAGCTGAAGAGGGAGAAACTGAGCAGAAGGGACCTCCACTCTTGGTTTCCCATGCCTGCTAGGGGTGGAAAAAAAACCTCACACACAGCTGTTGAAACACAGCTTGGCCTTCCAGAGCCAGACTACCTCATTGCCATCTGGCTTTTATTTATCGAATTGGTCAAAAAGTGTGGTTGGCAACAGACATTGCCCTGAGGGTGTAGTCCAAGGAGCTTGCCCCTTGTTCAGCCTCTTCCATTTTCTAGGTGTTATCACCTTCAGCAGTTAGGCTCATCACCCCCAGATTTTTTTTTTGCCAGGATTTTTCTTCGCCATAAACATAATTTTGGGACTACAGTGCCATAGGCCTGCATTTTTTCCTGGACCATCTCACGGGCACCCTCCATAGAGCCGGAATTCAGAGAGTGGGAGTTCTCACCACCTGGACGCCCTCGCATCGCTAGTGCAGTGATGGTACTTGCGGAAGACGTGAATGCGACTGAACGGAAAGATCCAGTATCTTTGACTGAACCACGTTTCTGTTCCAGCCATATACAGTAGTTCCTGGCGTCCAGAATGAACCCGGAGGTATTACAAGTCATAATATTTTGAAACAAGAATGCGGCTCATTCCCCTTTAAGAAAAGCAGTGCGGACTCCGCCACTTCCATAAAAGGTATGTTTACTTTTCTTACCCGAAGTTCTTCCTGGTGTAACTGTAGACTGAGAGGGGTCGAGCATATTATGAAATACTCTCCCTTAACTATTTACTGGAAAGGAATGCATAAAGCGTTGTAGGGCTACTGAAAAATTCAGTTTGAAGAGGTGGACGAGATCCAGAAAAAAGGCGAGAAGCACAGAAGAGGTTTCGGTGTAGGGAGGTTTCCAGCTGGATCGCCCGGAGCAAAAGAGCAACCACTGCCGCGTAAGTCTATGCATTTTGTACACGGACCTTATAAAAGCTCTTCGCTACTGTAAGCGAGCTGTGGAAGCATCGGTACAGCTCGCTTGCAAACAAAACATTGGTCTCATCGAGCCATGCAGTTTATAGGCAACATAACATTTATTTCCTGATGCATTCCGTTCGCAAACGTGGTCATAAATTGTTTTCTAGCCGGGAAATCGCCATTGCATGGACAGAGGTGCCTACAAATCCTTGAATTTGTATTCATAACAATCGATCACTTCAAATCCGCGGATTCTTCTCAAGTAGCTGGTAACCAATTGTAAAGCCGCTTTCACACTGGACACGAAACGAATTTTTCGTACGACCGATTACATACAAAGTCAATGCAAAGACGCGAATACACGCGTTTCGCATTGACTTTGAATGTAATCTGTTGTGCGAGAAATTCGTTTCGCGTCCGGTGTGAAAGCAGCTTGAAACGTTGTTCTCTTTTTTTAACTGCTTAACGTGAAGAGCGCTTGACGTGCAAGCGTTGGTCTTACCTCGGCAGCACAATTTCTTAATGCTGTATCGAGAAAACACACATCGCAAAAACAGAACATTATTATGCATGGAGTACCACCAGTACCAGCGGCACCCTAACTGGGATTTGTTCCAACCACAATAGCAATCGCAGAATTTAAATAAGCTGTTCACGTTTCTCAAAGCTAATTCTCATTTTGGAAGGATTATTTGTCCTCCTACAGCACTACCTTATAATCGATATGCGTCGTATGGAAAATTAAATCGGTGTTCATATTTTCTCAATAGTGCTATACTCCCAAGTAATTACATCGCAGGAGACACCATTTTCAGTGTTGAATCAATATGCGGCTATTTTGCTGAACAAGGGTGTTTAAGTTCTCGCGAAATGATTAAATTACGCAAAACAGGTGCGAGTAATTGTGTTAATTAGCTTTGCCTTTGAATGCTTTAACTTCTAATAGATGTTTTGATGTAGAGACCATCAAGTTTATCAAATTGGGAGCAAGCAGATTATTTCATTTTAATGGCACAACACCGGCAAATAAACCGGTCTTAATGTTCAGGCCAAATGTTGCACGGAAGTGGGCCGGCCGGGGCACGAGATCGGCATGGAAAGCAAAGAACACCACGCGCGTTAACGTTAACAAGCCCACGTAGCCTACGCTTCGTACTTCTGTTCTATAGTGACGTGAATGTCAACGAGTGATTACTGGTGATTAGTCGTTAGAGTAAAGTATGAAATGATAATGTTAAATATTTATTTCTACATATTTAATTAAATATAACAAGTAACGCCCGCGTTTGAACACCCTCGGCCTGACTTATGAAGTGTCCCAGAACAATTACACAATAACCAAAGTAGAATTCCACAGAACATGCATTTACAAATACAAAAATGCCCAAAGTCCCACAAAAATTTTGGAAAATTCAAATTTTTTTCACTAATCTAGAGCCCCGCATATATATGATCGTTCCCCGAGGTATAAACCCCCTAGCTCAAATGCTTCATCAAAATCAGTCCACAACAAATTTTTTTTCAAAAATGCCATTTTTTCCCCCAAAAATCTGAAAAAGTCTTTCCTGACCTCGATTCCCTACATTACCGTGAATATTTTGGCATGGGTAACTAGTTTATTGATGCTGACTTTAAAGGTGCACACACGGACAGACGGACAGACAGACGACGAACTGATGACAATACCCTTCGGCCTGAAGTCGGGCCGAGGGTAAAAACGACACTGCACCATATCAATGACATGAACAGAAGCATCTGCATTTGTCATATTTGGTTATGCATTTTCCAGGGTTTCCCCCCCCCCCTTTGATTTGTCACCTGTCCGTATACGTTCTTTAATCTAGTGGCAGATGTCAGCTGTCACAGAATTATTGTGATTATTTTGGCTGTGCACGCTGTACTGGCTTGTAACACGAAAGCTGGCATCGGTGAGCAGCTGGTCGTGAAATCCGCGTGTAGTGGTGTGTAACTGAGTGTGTGACAGCCTAACTGGGAGCGTTATGCATGTCTTTTTAACCACCGCCTTGTAAATACTGTGCAGATTTACTGTAAGATACAGCCAACTATTAGAACACACAGTACCAGTTAAAACTTTGGACACGCTTGCTGTCACGGCACTCTGTTTTTAGAAAAATGTAAATAGCTTCACTTTTCTATACAATCTCAAATGGAATCTTGTTAGTAGTTGACAGTCTAGTGTTAAAAAGGAATAATTTACTGGTTCAAATAGTCCAAAATTTTGGAATTCTCAAAGAAGCCATATTTTGCAAAACCAACTAACAAGTTCCTTCCATTTTCCAATGGCTGAATTAAAGTCAAGCTGTTTTGGGACTTATTGGGCAAAGAGGTTGATGAAAAGCAATTTTATTCTTGCTTTATTCTTGTTAAAAATGCGAGTAAGCACCCCAAATATGAATATAATAATAATCAATTATTATATAGCGCTTTTCTGCTTACTGGGCACTCAAAGACGCTTCACAAGGATACATTATTCATTCACTCTCTGATGGTAGTAAACTACGTCTTTGTAGCCACAGCTGCCCTGGGGCAAACTGACGGGGCCATTATGCACCTACGGCCCCTCCGACCACCACCAAACATTCACACACAGCATTCCTATATATTGCATGATTTGTGGGTGGGGGAAACCGGAGTACCCAGAGAAAACCCACACGAACACAGGGAGAACATGCAAACTCCACACAGAAAGGCCCCAGGCCGGATTCGAACCCACAACCTTCTTGCTGTGAGGCAGGAGTGCTAACCACTGTGCCACCATGCCAGCAAGTGCATTTAAGATTTTCTTTAACATGCATCAAGAAAAATATGGATAGGTTCAAAGTTTTGAATGATAAAAAGTTGTCTGTGCAAAGATATAGACAATGGAACCTTTGCAAATTCAGATTCATATATTCCATTGTGAAGAAGTAGTTTGGCTCGCATTTGTGTAAACTTAATGTGCCCTAGATCTTTTTTTGTGTGTGTGCATTATTATGTGATTGTTTATCAAGGTGAAATGTAATAGAAACCTATCAAGTTTCAGGAATCACCTTCTGAGTTCCTAACAAGTGAAATTAAGAGGAAATTTTTTTTCTAGATTAAGGCAGTGCGTGATATATTAGCATCTCAGATTTGCCCAATTCTTTATTACATGATATATTTTTTGGGTGGAAGGTCAGCCCATAGATGGAAAAAATCCTAAAATTCTGGCTCCTTGAACCAAACGTTCCGTTTTCTTGGGCGTCAACAAGGGTAATTTTCTTGAGGGCCAAAATTGGACTTCTTTAAAAGTTTGCTGTTGAAGTTCAAGTATCTCAATGTGCCAATGACTGCTCAGCTTCATTTTGATTGATGTAAATCTGCAATGGAAGGAGTTCCTGAAAACTCCAGCAGAAGTTTGCTGGTCAGAGACTGCCACCCAACCCATAGGGTGCACAGCAAAATGCAACTTTTTGCTGAATTGACACTTATATTTGAGCCATTTATGGGTCATGCCCTCAACATCCCAAACTAGTTTATTCATGATGTTATTCCATTTGCAAGGCCAATGGGGTCATTCCATATGAACTCAACCAGAAGTCCCTCAATGACCAACTCAGATTTGGCTCAAAGAAATCCTGGAAGTGCCTGTATATAATGGACACATGCAAAGTTTTAGGCTTCAGCTTTCAAGGGCTTCTGAGATATACCCCTCCATAACTGGAGGGGCCATGCTGACTTTTTCGTAAAAGTTTAACTTTTAGTGTGTTTTGAAGGCCAATATCTTGGAAATGAATCAGAGCTTTGGGCTGAAAATTTCTGCCCAGGATAACTGGGCTTTCACAGTCTGTCATCTAAATTTGTCTACCTTTTCAAATATTGGCCTTCCAAATATGCTCTTCATGAGCAGAAATTTAAAATGAGCCTTCCTCATAGCATCACCACTTGGCCAAACTTTCCATCTTGAAAAATTCAATAACTTTGCTTTCTTGGGAATCCTGTCGTATCTGCTGTCAACATTTCTGGTGCATAGAGGAGGAACCTTATTTATTTGTGTGGCCCCATTACTTTTATTGTGGTGTCCCCTAGGGCTGTAACAATTCCAAATTTTGCCGTACAATTAATTTTCTGAGAAATAATTGACAATTAACAATTATTATTTATTATTTTTCGAACTATCTTCAGTGTCTACCACTCCAGGGGGGCTTCTCATTTTGTCAAGCGTGGGGTGATATCCTTTTCATTTTGATGAGCGGGGGAGGGGAGAGGTAATGCATTTCATTTTCCTGGGGGGGATTGCGCAAATTCCGCGTCTTCCAGTAGTTTCTCATTTCTCCGCATTTTTTCGCGCCTACATTATCAACAGGCGGAGATTGCGCAATTAAAAAAATTGCGGTTTAAACATGAAACAGCGATTATTTTACATAATTGACCAATTAGACAATTACTTAATTGTTGCAAGCCTAGTGTCTCCATTAGGTGAAGCTGCATTTCCAGACGCGACAAGTCTGACAGTTTGAGTGCGAATCAGATCAACTTTTGTTGGCCGCATAAACAGCATTGATCCGTTCGACCCAGCAGCATCTGAAAAGCAACTAGAGCTGTCAAATACACGTAGAACACAAGTACTTCTACACTGCTCTTGGCTAAGCATTTTATAAAATGAATACAACACACTTGTACAGTATGTGCGTGTGTGTGTGTGTTTCTGTACATAAGCATGTTTTTGCGGCTCTGTAAAAAGACGAACCAGTTTCTCCTTCCGTGTGCTGCTTGCTAGTTAAATGTTAAGGTAAGCTGAGCAACAACGTCAAGGACATAACGTCAGCTTCAGAAACTTTACCAGGCAGATAATCAGCACATAGTATCGTTACTTAACTAACCTTTGTGAAAATGGCGAGAGCAAACACGCTCATATGGAGATATTGTGCCAAAAGTGGTATCCTTGCGTCTCACCGCAGAACTCATGCAGCCCGATGTCTGTGTTATCTCCTCTACCTGCTGCCCAAAACATGAAAAATCTAACACCACGGTCAACTCTTCTACCGTCTGAATTATTGTTGCAGCCTTTCCTGCAACACCTGTGTCCCATTTCCCATCCAAAAGGCAATCGCCAACTTTGGGGTTCGTTTCGCAAATCACAGATGTTAACTCACATAGTTGGACCCATTGACTGTGCATGGACAGTCTTTTGGGAAACACACCCCTGGTTCACGCTGTTTTGTTTATACCCACCAAAATGGAGCTATGACCCAAAATGCACTGCGGCTTTTGTGAGAGTTACGTCACCTGTCAGAGACCGATTGGATAAAATTTGCGGTAAACATTCCTGGAGCCTGGATTGTTTGCCTTGCTGATACTGGACCGTGTTCCCTGTCCTCTAGTGCCACGATTTGGCCTAACTATGAATCTTACCTACGGGGAGAATGCAAATGTTTCAGAGATAAACCTCGCTGTTGTTCTCTGGCAATATTTATCCAGTTTTTCATCACTTTTTTAAATAATTAGTTCAACCACAAGTCAGTGGCTCTGTGGGCACTTCTGTCCAATGTAAAGAACTTTCACAGCAAGATGTAATGGACAGCATGAATGTGAATGCAGCTGACAGTGTGGCTGGTTATTGTTGTGATTTTATTTCCAGTGGGTCGTTGTTTGCCTCGCTGTGCTGGATATCGTCCTTGGGGCGGGGCTGAGGGCCAGGGGTGCTCTTTCTCCATACGGCTGTGATTGGCTGTAGCTCCAAAGGAAGCGACGGTCATGGCTCTGTTGACACTCCACAGAGCCCCCTCCGTCATCTCACCGCCGGTAAGTCTCGAGCCCTTTTCTGCATCACGCTCTGGCATTCGCTCTTTGTTAGTCGAGACAATACAGGGCATGTACTGACAGGTACAGCTCTGTTACTCTGTTCGCATGTTTCACTCACACAATGGAGGCTGAGTAATCTGGCCCGGGCGGGGAGTTCTAGAGGTCGTGTTTTGCCCAGAATTTCAACTATAATGTTAGGTCTTTATGGACTCTTACTTAAGAGAACAATTTGATCGAGAGGTATGACTCCTGTGGATTTTTCAGTTCAATTCAATTGAATCATTGAGTTTTGAAAGGGCCCAACTCCAGTGAATTAGAGGTCTGCATATCTCATCACAAAAAAGGGGAACTTTCTTGTAATTTCACCCAAAAGTATCCCAATGACACTCTCTTGGACAGAAATAAACAAGAATATATGGGTCATAACATACGAGCAAAAAAAAAAAAAAATCAAATATTCCCTTTCTTGGGGAAAAAAGTGTTCCTTGGAGTTGGGCCCTTTGGAAACTCAAGGATTCAATTTTATTTGTATGGCACTTTTAACAAAAGGCCTCATCACAATGTGCCTTACCTCTGTCAGTCAGACCACCAATGAAAGAGCCCCCACAGGGAAGCCAGAGATGACAGTGGCAAGGAAAAACTCCCTTATAGGAGGAGGGAAAAAAAAAAAAACTACTGTCGAGAGGGAAAGAGAGAAAACAAGACTAGGTGCAGCCTAGTATATGGCTGGGCCGCCGAGTGCTGTATGAGAATGTGGGCCCAAGTAAAGGGTGCTAAATGGGGCAAAGCTCACGCTATTACATGAAGTGCAAGTTTAGTAATGAGCTGGAGCTGATAAATTATTTACAAAATGGGTGGGGAGAGTGTGGGAGTGGGTGTGAGTGAGACGGTGTTTACATAAAGCGTTATTCGATATTGGTGATGGTTGAATATGGTTAATTATGTGACAAAAAAATGTAAATGCATTTAATTTTAATGAATTGCTTATCTATTGAAAGTTCTCGAAAAGGCCTTGTAGTTGACGCCAAGATCATGAGAATTGGCTGAGAAATAAGAAAGTTGGAGAATTTTATAGTGCCCCCAAATGGCAAATTGTTTGGTATTTATTTGGGCAGCCCGGTGGCATAGTGGATAGCACTACTGCCTCACAGCAAGAAGGTCGTGGGTTCGAATCTGGCCTGGAGCCTTTCTGTGTGGAGTTTGCATGTTCTCCCCGTGTTCGCGTGGGTTTCCTCCGGGTACTCCGGTTTCCCCCACCCACAAAAACATGCAATATAGGAACTCTCCCTCCCTCCTGCATGGCTGTGTGTGAATGTTTGGTGGTGGTCAGACGCTTCCGTCAGTCTGCCCCAGGGCAGCTGTGGCTACATAAAATGTAGTTTACCACCATCAGAGCGTGAATGAATAATGCCTCCATTGTAAAGCGTCTTTGAGTGTCCAAAAAAGCGCTATATAAAATTGATGCATTATTTCATTCGCTGCAGATCAAAAAAAAAAGTGTGTTGCGAAGTGAGCAATTTAGGTCAATTTTACCTCAAATATGGTAGACAGTCCAAAAAATGAAAATGATTTGAGTAAAAGTCTTAAAGTAGCTCACATTAAATGTACTTAAGTGCCAAAAGTATCTTGAGAAAAAATATACTTAAGTTTCAAAAGTGCAAGTACAAAGTATTTTTCGTAGCACGCATAGAAAGAAGCAAATCAACCACACATTGTTCTCTCCTTGTGCTCTTTAATCAATTTTTCAGGTGAATGAAAGATACAGTTTTTAAGGGAGAATATGGTCCCTATTTTACAGAGAATAGGGACAGGACTTTTGAAATTTGGTCTGTTCTGGAATTTCCATGCAGTCTACCCTGTTTTCAGTGCAATGGGTGCATCCCAATACTGGAAAATATGCATCCTACCCCCTCCTAGAACCGTATCTGGTCCAAACCTTGCCATTGGTGGGGCTAGAATATTTGCATGATGAAAGATGATGCTTTTAAGGTGCAATATCTAAGATTCGGCTTGAGTTGCAGATTTAAGCATTCAGGAATTAAATAAAATTAGCTATAAGAAAAAAAAAATAGTTTTGACGTTCTATTTAAGACATTCATGCATTGTGTTGGTGATATTTCCTCTGTAGTTGGCATCCTAACCAGTCAACCTGGATCTGTCCTGTGGTTCTGGTGAAATGCTTGCCCTTTTTTATTTGGAGCAGGTTGTGGGATCTTGCCTATCTGCTTTGACATCAGCATGTTTCGGGTATTTGAATAGTCATTGCCGCCAAAGTACTTGGGGCTCGGAAGCAGTGAGACATGTCTGCCACTGCATGCCAGCAGAAAGCTTGAATAAAAATAATGAGCGTGCTCAGACCTGCTGTGTAAGTCATGCCACTTAGTAAAGCAGTTGGTCCTGCTGTTACTGAGGGGGAGGAGTTGTAAGCTTTGCAAACACCTGTGCTCTCCTCCGATTGTATGGTGAACTCTGTTGATGCCCTTGTTTGTGCAAGTTCTTGGGTCTCGATGTCAGATCTATATGAGCGACCATGTCCTGAGAGCATCACGAGCTTCTCCCTCTCAATGAAAGCAGCGTTATATGGAAATTTTTCTGGAGAGCATGTTCGATGCCTTCATTAAACTTCAGTTGTCGGTTAAATTATTTTTGAGTACCTTTTTCTCAAAAATACTGAGCACTCCAATTTCCCCCTTAAGCTTTCATCTGCGATTAAAAAGTAGTCGATGAAATTTAGATTTGCACGCT
This sequence comes from Gymnothorax reevesii, assembly GCA_029721435.1. Taxonomy (NCBI): domain Eukaryota; kingdom Metazoa; phylum Chordata; class Actinopteri; order Anguilliformes; family Muraenidae; genus Gymnothorax; species Gymnothorax reevesii. The sequence continues at coordinate 110,261,887 of CM056579.1, forward strand.
TTATCGCTGCCTAATTTTTGTAGGCTTCTCTGCCTCATCGTGAACAGCGGCTTGGCGAATGACGCGGAGGCTTTGGTGGGGTTCTATCGCTCGAAATTAAACCTCATCCAATGTCAGTGTGGTTGCATTTACAAGGTGAAGATGACGTCCTTCTGGTTCAAATTTCTTGTCCAATTTGCTTATTATCGGGATTTTCAGAAAAGCACTTGTAAACATTTTTGCTCTCGGAATGTTCTAACTGGGAAGGTGACAATGGAGATGCACACGACCTGTCCGAAACTTGGCTGGTGCTTGAGCCGGGGTCACCGTTTTATGTCCAGGGTCCTATGTTCCAATTTCGTGGATTCTCTTAATGACACATTTAGGGAACATGTCACAGTGGTCTATGTTCCCAGGATGTGATTCACCAGAGCTGAACACTGGGGCTCTGAGAACATGGAATCTTTTGACAAATTTGTATTGTGTTAAGAGCTCAGATGGCTGTGAGACAAAGAGCCCTCAGAGGATAGATGCGCTCTGTTAACCAAAGAAATTCTACAATTGTTCTATGATAATGTTGCCTTAGCAACGTGATTTGAATTTTCAGAATGGAGCTCTTTGAAGTCACTTGAATCGCAGCTGAAGTTGGGTTATTATTAGCCACGATGTGTCGTGCGATGTTTTGGCTCTGTGCCACGTCCCATAGTTTGTAAAGAGCTGAATGTCATCTGCAGATTCACACTAAGGCGATATATTAAAGCTGTGGGCCTGACTGTCTGTATGAGGAACCCTGATCTCTACTGGGGTCCCAGCTGGCCTCCAGAAAATGACATCAGACGCTGAGATCGCCGATTATGTCCTTTTTGTCCCGTGGCATAGGGAAAAAAGAGGTAAAAAAGTGAGCTCAGTAGTGAGTAGAGCACATGCTTAAGTCCGGAGACTTTTCTTAGCTTGAGCTCATTGTGATGGCCAGTGCAGAACATTTGATTTTGTCGTCCAGAAAATATTTGTGTGGATTTTTAAGTGTGTTTTGGTCATTTTCTCTCTGGAAAGTTCACCTACTACCCTGCCCCGGCCTTTTGACTGAGCCCAAAATTTTGTGATGCCTGGGGGAATTATGTCCACCAAGTAGGAGGTGGGGGGTGAGACTCATTGTTTTTGGCTCTGTTCCCATCAGTTTCAGCATAGCTGTTCCACAAGCGTTTCCAGACCATAATCCAGAAACCGCTCAATTTTTATTTGCCAAATTTTATAGTTGCATTGATTGGCCACTAAACTGGTGCCTGGGGGAGACATTTGTTTTTACAAGTAAAAATACTCTCCATTTTATTATGTTTATTATTTTATCGGATACCCCCGGACCTGTGTTATTGTGCGGTTAGTTTATTTTGTGTCACGTGCCGAAAATGTATCTGACCAAAACGTTACATTTTGGGCTTATCTGACCTCTGCACGTTTGCGCAATCATAATTTAAATGACCTTTGGCAAAAAGCATTGACTTGTATCAGTGTCTTGCGTCAGCAAAGACTTTCCCCTCGCAACCCTTCCACAGAACCTTCGGTTCCGCTTTCTGGAATATGGTTACCTCAAGATGCCACCAATGCCTGCAGTGAATTCACGGTGATTCTTGGGCATTTCTTTGTGCTTCTCCTACTATCCCTCTGCCTGTACTAAAGACCAGAAGCTCTCGCCTCCCCTGCATGCAGATTTTCCACCGCTCCGCACGTCTTACGTTTTTGAATAATTGGCCTGACAGTGTTCAGTGGCGTATTTACTCTCCTTTTATTACCAGATTTATGAGGGTCTGTAATTATCTGTTTCATTTGAACTGGCAGTTATTTTTGTTCTTCATGGTGCTGGATGACAAAGGGATTTTGTATGAGCGTTGCCTCATTTTATACTCGGGTGAAGGAGGAAGTGGTCCCGTGACACAATGTAGTTTCGTAAAACTTTGAACACAAGCTGAATTTCATTCTTGGGTTAAATTTTGGTGGATTTTATTTATATTAATCTTTACAGGAGCCATTTGATAGTAAAATTTGATTTTGAAAAATTCAGGTAATAAATCATTTTTATTGGTTTCCTTGACAAGTTAGGTTCAGTATTTTTTTCTGCTAACCTAGTCAGCTTTTGGGAAACACACGTCAGGGTAATGGTCTGGGGGCAGAAACTCCTCAGGTATTGGTGCCATTGTGATCATAGTAGTGAAGTTTTTTTTTTTTTAAAGAGGGTTTCGCTGGTCAAAGGACATTGGAGATAATCGTTGCTGCCTCTTCCTGCCTCCTAACACGTGCCTCGTCTTTTCTTTTCATTTTTTGGTTTCTGAACCAATAATTATGACATGGAGGAGTTTGACTGAAAAGGTCTTTGTTTTCCTGGTGTACATTAGCTCTGCCAGTGCTTCGAGCTGTGTTCTTTATTTTCCCTCCGTCTTGCTTTCTTGTCTTGCCTCTGTTTTTTTTTTTTTCACTGCTCTGTCCCTCCGGCGCTTTGATTCTGTCTGTCTGGGCTTGTCTGTTGCATAACAGGGAATGTGACAGACTCCACTCTCATTCCATTCAAACTCTGATGATGTCATACTGCCTCTTTCTTTATCCCTCTGTCTCTGTCACTCTCTGGTCTCTCTCTTCCATCCCAACTTTTACGCTACGCTTCCCTGGATTGTAATCTTTTGCATTTGTTTTTTGTTTTTTTTACCGCGCGCGGAATGCTTGCTTGTTTGTGACACACATGCGGGGGCACGCACACACACACACACACACTCAAGCAGGCATACTTGCAAATGTAGAGATTGAGGCAAATTGATGAACAACAAAAGGCAGAAATGAGAAGTAATGCTTGTATTTGCATTTTGTGAGCTTGTACTCTGAATTAGACGTGTGCTGATAAACTGACTCAAGGGGCCGTCTTAACGCCGCGAGACCAGCTGCATTCCACAGGAGCTGCGCAGGATGAAAGTGGAGTGTTAAGCCTGATTTATACTTCTGTGTAGAATCTACGCCGTGGCTGTGTGCCTTACGCTGTGGCCTGACGTGCACCACCGCAGAAATGTACAGTAACTGCACGTAGCAGCAAGGCAGACTGCAACACTTATGATTGGTTCGCTTGCTGGCCTCGCATTAGCGTTTTGTTTGTGCAGTTGCAGATCAGTGCAGAAAATGAGCTCACAAGCATAAATGCTCACTATGACAAAACCCACTTGCATATGCTTAGATTACATGATGAAGTGCAAATTTTGTCCTTCATAATTATTAAACCATTTGTTGTAGAGAGTTGGGGATTGAGTCTGCTCAAAGAAGGATTACGTATGAATTGACAAAGCTCTGCACTCTTTCCTAATTGGCCGATATTTCATCTTTAAATCTTTTGTCATGGAGAATATGGGGTTTGATATTTGGACTCAGAGAAGGTGCACTTGTTAATCTTAAAGCCCCACCTCCTTCCCTAATTGGCTCAGTTTTTCTCCTGTGTAACGATTGACATGCCTTTCAAGTGGAGTAAGGAGATGGGTTGGGCTCAGGAAAGGGTCATAGTAATGGGCAGTGGCCCATCCTCTATGCAGTTGGACTTTGCTTCACTGCATCATGCCTTTATACACCTGAAGCTGCTTTCATATGCATGTGAGACCAGGGCAATGATATTTGCCCCTGGTTAAGTCAACGTTCCAGCTCTTCCTGCTAACGCCCTCCATGGTGTTGCAGTTGAATTTGTTGATATAACTTTAAAAAACGACTCAAAATTCTTTTTAAAGAACGTTACATTCATAATGGGCTTTTTATACTGGTTAAAGTCATGTTTTTGCATGTCTTCTTGTAAATGGTTGGTTGCAAGTCTATTATTTGAGGGCGGCGGAGTAGTCTAGTGGTCGGTTGCTTGACTGGTACAAAGAGTTGCTAGTTTCTGGCCACGATGGGGCTTGGGATTCTGACTTGATCTGGAGGGATGAGGTTTTGGAAGAACTCTGCCGTTGGGCCCTTGTGCGAGGCCGTTAAACCTGAAATTGCTCCAGGGGCTGTACCCCTGTTTCTCTCGGTCCCTCCTCACCTGCAACTGTTCTCTCCAGAATTTCTCCCAAGGGGTCCTTGAAAAAGCGAAATATGTCCGTGATGGAATTTTCCCTGTAAAATAAAGGCTAAAAATTCCTGCCTCAACTAGATTACAGTGACATAATTTATCACTTTGTCCATCAACATTGTCCAAACTTGATCCTGTTCATCAGGATGCCTCAAAATATATTACAAATGCAGGCTATATGATGAATTATTGTAACTTGTATAACCTGTCATTGCTTGGTGTTCGCTGGATGCAGCATTGGTATATTTTCATCTGTAATGCCTTTCTTGGAAAGTTGCCTCAATATCTAAGCTCAAAGTTTTTATTAACATACTGTACATATAATGTAAGATGTAATATCCAGTGGTATTTGAAGGTACCTATTGTAAGGACAGAAGTCAGTAGGAGGAGTTGGTTTTATTATGGCTTTTGGTCCTGGAATGATCTCAAATTTGGCACACGCATTTTGGCACACAACTTGGCTGTTAATCAATTCATTAGTTAATTACGATTTTGAAACATTTCTCAAACTGTTAAATCCACCTGTTTTATCACTTAATCTATAACATAACGTGTGCGTTTTTGCTCATTCTGTTGGTGAATGTTTTTTATTTGCCTTTGCCGATTAGCCGTGTCTGTTATGTACTGTATTCTATTTTAATGTGCCATTATTTTTGTAATTGGGTCAGTGGCAAATAAGCCTTTAAAAAAAAAAAATTTTTTTTTTTTTAATAAATCTTTAAAAATGTGCAGAATACATTTATTTGAAGTTGGAAGAGTGTGTTTAAACAAGTCTTAATGGTTGCACAACATTTACAGGGTTTTAGTACAGTGTTGGACTATATTTGCAATTTCAACAGCCAAAAAATGTCAGGTGGCGCTACCAAAAGTTTCTTGGAAAAAAAACGCACTTCCCTCTTTTTTTTTTTTCTTTTTTTCCCCTTCAGTGATTTTTTTTTTAGTAAGTATGCCTGAGAGAGTCTACTCTGCCCAAAACATTACTATTTTGTAGTTGAGCTTGCTATTAAAAGTAATTTATGGATCATCTATTGTAGGGGGCGGGTATTTTGGTTTTCCAAACAATTTAAGAACAATTAAACTATTAAACTTTGTTTATTTGAAAGGTTTTCAATATAAAATGATACCCCCATATTAATATTATATTAATTCATATTTTAAATTACATATTTCATACATTTCACATAGTTTTAACTTGCTCAGACGGTTGCACCACCTGACATTTTGAGGGTATGAGATGGCAAAACATAAAATAATATATCATTTTTATGATAAACTGGAAATGTGTTATAATTAAACAGGTTTTGTAGAATAAAGTGATGCTTATTATGAGTCATTTAAAGTTATTTTAAACCAAAGTAGTGCTCTTAGACAATGTCACGTCATTGACCCAATATATGTAGTTTTATTTATTTATATATTCTAATAGAGCTGCCCTCTTGGCCAGGTTTCCCTTGTAAAAGAGATTCTGTCTCAATTGAACTTTCCTAGTAAAATAAAGGAAATAAATAAGTGATTTTTTTTTTTATCATATCTATTGAACTGTTTGTTGCAGTGTTGGGGGTTGGTTTTTTAGCAATTGTAGCATCATTCTAATCATAACAGTTTCACTCTGTCACGCTGACGTAGTTTGTTATCAGACTTAACATTCCGGTGGGTTTCACTGGTTTTGCACTTGAGGCAACTGTCATTGCAGTGACAAAGCTCTCTCTCGTTCCTCTGTGATCCTCTGTAGAAGTAATCTCTAAGTGAAGTTGGCATATATCTCACTGGAAATTATTCTCTGCCATCATCGCGTCAAAATTGTGTTTACTTTCATTTCACCAAAAATATACCTTTTTATAAAAAATTCTTTCAAAATCTTCACTCCATATTTTATCTGAGTCTGAAGAGACGGGAATGTAAACTGCAACTTCACTGATTGGCGGAAGCGTGTAGCCGCGAGCTGCTAGCTGAAGTTGTTAAATGTAGCATGTCGTGCATCATATGATGGTCCTTGCTGAGGCTTGGGAGAATGAGCACTGAAAACTGCAATCCTCCGCACCATGCCCCTGTCAAGCTCCTCTGTACACACTACTGTTTCCAGACACACATTCATCTCATGAGGGGATGATCGACGGGAGTTTCTCAATCACGAGCAATGCTTTTTCAGGCGCTACTCGCTGTATCCCTCTCATGGTCTTGTGTAATGTGAAGCCAATTATACCATTTTAACGGATCTACCAGCCACAAGTCAGCCCTTGTATGGGTTACATTTATTCCATTCCTGACCCCAGCGAGACTTGTTTTTTTTTTGAGGGTTGAACTGGGAAAAGTAGGCAAAGTGGGTTTACTCAGTTTTTTTTTTTCTTTTACTTCTCTGCGTGTCATTCTTTTTCTTATTTCACTTTTTATTTTCTTTTACCACAATACAAATGACTGGCGTGACAAGGCATGCTGCAACAAAAGTATTTACATAAATAATACCTCAAGTACCATATGCCCCCTAATCCATATGAATAACAACCAGAGTAAATACATCCATCCATCCCCCCAATCTTTTTATTTTTGCCCAAAATGAAGATATACAAATTAGGAATGATAATCACAACAATAATAAAAGGAACATTTGGAGCATTCATTCAGTGAATGTAGGAAAGGCACTTATTCATAAGGATTCTGGCTAAGTCCAGTGCTTTCGCCTGGGCAGTCAATACATCCTGACCAGCGTGATTCATCCTTGCAGTAGAGGGTTCCATAAACAAAATTTCTATTGTAAATATATACCATTGGTATAATAAAAGAGAATGTGGTGGACGCCATCTCACAGCCACCATCTTTTTTTTTCTGTGTCATTCTGTTCAGACATTTCAAAATTATTTGTGGTTTCATTTATGAATGAGATCTGGTCATTTAATAATCCTTCATTTCTTTTCCTGGTTTCTTGTAGGATGAAAGTATTCCAAGGAGAGGTAAATTGCAGAAAAGGTAGGTCACTGCAATATTACTGTTTTGGCTCTCTCTTAAGTTGGATAAATGAGTATCATTTTGGCCCTGACATGGGGAACGCTTACCAGTGTGGTGTAAGTGGTTCGGACTGCGGCAATGTTTGCATGCTAATGTTTTGAGTATTTTGTGCTGGATATAGAGTGCTGTGGTTGTCTGGTGCTTGGGTGTTAACAGCTGAGGTTAATTCAGTTTATTACAGATGGTCACTGGCTCTCCTGCAGACGTGTGTGGGCTGTAGGGAGTATGAATATCCAAATATTTGGCCATTAGGATGGAAAAATGATCAGTTACACTCCTGCCGCAGTGAGATATTGGTTCAGGTCTCATTTATTGGGCATGAGGACTCATCCATTTTAATTTATTATTTATCATTAAACAAAACCTCAAGCAAGCCAGCAGTATACAAACAACACAGGCTACTTGAATACACATACAACTGTTTTTTTTTTTTTAATTGACTGTTTCATGCAACAAAGGAAAACAGTACCCAGACAGAGTGAACTGTTGTGGTGGTAGTGGACGGTGTGGGGGTGCCTCAGGGGCTTGGCTGCTGGCCATAATTGCTCAGAGAACCCGTGATGGAGAATGTCCGGTTCTTAATCCATGATTTGATATGCAGTTGGGGTCAACAGCAGCCAGACATCAATCCTGTCCAGCTCTGAGTAGCTCAAAATAAAGCAAAATTAATCCATTCAGCAAGAGTTATGATAGAAACAGATTCCATTGTGTGGATCATTGGTCTACTGAGATCAAGCGCGACAGTATTCTAGTCATTCGCAAAGGAGCACAAAGTGTAAATATAATCACAAGCGGTGATTATCAGGGTCCAAGCAGCATTAGGCAATTATCTGTAAAGATACACGTTATATGAAGTTTTGAAATGATGTTCATTTCCTGGCAAATAATTATACATGTAATTCCTTGCCCTGCTAGTTTCATGTTGAATGGGTGTTGCTAAACCTGTCAGACAGCAATTGTTACTTGATCGGCTCATGGAAGCTTATTCAGAGATACAGCATGCACAATTACAACCATTTGATTCAAATGGATGAAATGATATGGGCAGTTTCACATGTTTGCTTCCGTCAGTGCCTCCTATTGGCCAGTTGCTACCAAATTTTGTGTCCTTCTGCCGCTGGTGACAAAGTTTTGATGGTTTTTGATGATGGGACATTGCTTTCAGGAATTGTACCCCTATATATCAATGGAAGCCAAGCCCTGAATTTCCTTGTGCTCGCTGTGGCTGGATGTTTTAAGGCTGTAACTTGATGCTTCGATTTAAGGTTTTGGTCTGAAGATGCTGCCTACGAAATTTTTGCACATTAGTCACGCTCTCTCAGAGGAGATTGATTTTAAAGGTTTCACAAGTAATGCAAAATGTTTGGAAAATCCCATTTAGGAAACAATTTTGGCCTACGGGTCTCTTTTCGTTCACTTGGAGGCAGGGAAATGGATGGAAAAAAGGAATTTTGAATCTTGCCCAAATGGTACAATAGTTATTGCACAAAAATTAGTTTTTTGCCTCTCTGTAGTGCCACTATCTGGCCAATCAAAGTAATGCTAATAGACATTGCTCTTGGACACATCCTTAACGATCTTAAGAAGGTTCAAGATGATGGTTGATAGCCGAAGTCAGCATAAGGGCTACTGAAATTAGATGATTGGCTGATGTCGGCCACCTTGTTTGAGCAATTAGGTTGTAGTTAATGGTATCCATAGCAGTCATGACCAACATGCTAAATTTCAAGTTGATCAGACACGTGGTTTAGGAGTTTTGACCTTTTGTTTGTTGTACCTAGTAGGCCATGGGGTGTAAAATGGTCACCGGCTCTTGTGAAACCCTGCGTAACTCGTTGGGGTCATGAAAATGGTTAGATTTTGTGAAGCGTTAGTTTGGCTCCTGTGATTCATGACCATTTCCACAGGGAGAGCTTTGCCTTGGTGAAAGGTGTGGTGCTCTTATTGGAGGAGGGGGAACGGACTGGCGATGAACCTTCACCGACTCAGACCAAACCTCCCCCACTGAAGGGGGCGCAGTCCACCGACCAGCACAGGCAGCTCCACGCCATGGTGTCCCTGCTACGGCCGGAGGACACTGTCAAAATGGTGAGAGGCCTGTCTATGGTCACGGTTACACTTCTCTTTTCGCTGCGACGTTTGCGATCGCATGCACCAGCTTGGACCACCACACTTGACACTTCAGTGCGACCTGCCTGATCAGATATATTCCTGTGCGGATGTATTCCCGTGCAGTAGGTGCCCCCTAAATGTTTTATATTGTAAGAAAGAGCCGCCTCCTTTTTATGGGACAGTTACCCTCGTCCATCTGTGCGTCCTTCCGTTCACATGTACGGGATGTTGTCTATCCGCTTCTCCTCAAAAACTACCGGACAGAATTCAACAAGCTTTGGTAAATGCTTTCTGGATGGATCCAAGATGTGCACCTCATATTTTGTTTGAGACAGTTGAATAATTTCACAATTTTAGAGGCTTCACAAACTCAGTAGCGGGGGCGTCTGTGTCCAAGGACAAAAATTTTCTAGGTTTAATTATTTGTTTATTTAGTAATGACGGCAGTGTTGGTACGAGATGCGCTTTGTTGTAGAGAGAGCAGCGGAGGTGATTGATAACTCAGCTGATGTTTTCCTCAGTGCTGGAACATCGGCGATTTTTCTCAAATCGTGCTATATTTCTGTAACCGCTGTCAAGTGTAGCTACTGTAGCACATTGGCGTCAGACCACAGTGCTATAGGACTCCACTCTGCTCAGGCCTTGGTTTCCCTCCACCTTCTCCCATTTCTTTACACACTCGGGAGAGGAATTCCCGTGTTGCTGGAAGTTGACGTGAGCCCTACATTCGAAAAATTGTCCAGATTGACCCCACAACTTGCTGTCCACACCTCACTGAGATCCAAAGACAATGTGAGCTGGTGCCAGTCGAGCATGAGGTCTGGCCGATCACATCCCAATGCAAGTGAGATCCAATCTCGGAGCTTACAGACGTGACAGTTAATGCGTTCTGGCATTACGAGATGACAAAAGTCACATTGAAAAGACGAGTGTAATCACAGCCTTCCTCTGAAGTTTCACTTTACTTCTAATCAAAGTTATTTTATTGTTTTTATGACATGACAGATGTTTTGAGTGCCCTGGCAGGTTGCTCACGCTGCTCTAATAAGGTCCTTCCTGGTATTCTGCTGTGTGGTCAATATGGTGTCATATTCCCAGGGTGCAAAACATGTTTGGGGGTGAGTGATGACATCACATCATAAAATATGAGTTTCTATATTATCTTTCTCCCTCCTCTCTTCATCTGTCCCCTTATGATCTTTTGCCCTTCCTTATGTTAACATTTATTTATTTATTTATTTTGCAGGCTGTGCGTTTGGAGTCCGTGAGCCCAGTCAGGGTCCGTTACCTGTTGATCATTTCCACTCTGTGCAATAAATATGAAAGTGTCTTATTGGGAGTTGACTTCCCCAGCAAGGACAGGTTTGTTTCGGCTTAAACTCCACTGACTACCTCAGCAATAGAGTATTTGTGGAGAATGTGTAGCACAGCTTTGGGGTGGTGCTTAAACATATTGGGTGCCATTTATTATGGAGATCTGTCATATATTGCGAAGTGCTGCAGATAAATGTTGTGAGTTTCTAGGTATTGCAAAATAAATCATGCCAGTATTTTGAAACAATTTAAGGTCAAAATCTGCGAAACAGGAATATTGTAATGATTCATTAATAGGATGACTATGCAGTTCAAAGACATTGTTACTGTGCAAACTCCGGGGCCCCTAGCAACCAATCCCCAGCGTGGCAGCGTAAATACTAAAATCTGATTGGTACAGTGAAACACACTTACCCCCCAAAACATCTTTTGCTGCGGCTGGCAGTTATAGCTGGAAACTTCCTCACGGCAATAGCCACGATCAGCAGCAGTCATGATTATTTTTATCACTGCTTTAGCCGTGACTGGCCCTTAAAGGATTAATATAGCATATAGACTTGCAATATAATCAAACAAGAAAGTGAAATCTCACTTTCCGCGATATGGGACCTTTAAATTCAATGTTAGATCATTTTAAACTTGGGAGCATTAGAGGCAGCCACGTTTTTTCAAAGCCTCCTTGACTAATATTTACCGAGGATGCCAATGCTAGTGTTGGGCATGGAAGGCAGGAAATCTGGGCGATGCAGTGTGGGGCTTTAGGGTTTGCATCGCTTTCTCCTTGTAATGTTCTTGAAATTGTTTCAATGCTCGTGTCAAATGATGCCTTTTTTTCCCCTGTTTCTTGTTCCCTGACTTTCTGACCCCCCTCTCTGTTCATCTCTCAGTGATCAGTGCACCATTGGGCTGGTGGTTCCCATTTGGAGTGACACCCAGGTTTACTTGGATGGCGACGGGTAAGGGGGAAGGAGTGATGGCGGTAGACAGATGAGCTGAGTGAGGATGGATGGATGGATGGATGGATGGAGTGTGGTCATGAAGGGCTGACTCTGAGCTATCGCAAGTTGCCTTACAATCCCGTTTCCAGAAAACTTGGGACACTGCGTAAAATGTAAATCGAAACAATTCAACGCTGTGCAAACCACTTAAATCCTGGATTTCATTGAAAATGGTGCAAAGACAACACACCTGTCAGAGGTTCAAACTTGGAAATTTTACTGTTTCTTAAAAAAATCTGCTCAACTTGAATATGATGCCAGCAACACGTTTCAAAAAATTTGGGACAGGGGCAACAGGAGGACTGGAAAAGTTGCTTGATGCAAAAAAAACAACAAAAAAAAAGACACCGGGTGGAACATCACTCGGCTCATTTGGTTAACTGGCAACAGGTCAGTAACATGATTGGGTGAAAAAAGTCTCAGAAGTAGAGATGGCGAGGGCCTCGCCATGCTGCAAAAGGCTGCATGAGCAAATAATTCCTCAGTTTAAGAATAGCGTTACCCTGTGTTATATTGCAAACTTCTTGGTTGGGTGACGCTCTGTCAGCCTGTACGGGGCACTTAGCCTCCCCGCGATCTTCACATCGGTGTGAACCTGCTTGCTTACTCACACAACTGCCCATTCTTTTCCATTATAACTCGCTTCAGTAAGATTGGAACTGAAATTCAACATTTTTAAAAGCATCTGTGAATGTGTACAGACATCAGTGCAAACATTTCATCTGACCCCCCCCCCCCCCCTCCTTCCAATACCCCTGTCCCCCTCCCTCCTCCTCTGTTTCCTCCATCAGTGGGTTCAGCGTGACCTCCGCAGAGGAGACGAGGATTTTTAAACCTGAGTCCATTCAGACAATGTGGTGAGTCCTGGCTGTGGGGTTCATATTCTGAGTCTGGTTGTTTTGGTTTGGAACGTACAGCCCAGTTCTGAAGAAGCTGGCCCTCATGGAAAATGCACATAAAATCAAAAAAATAATTTGAAGTGTCTTCCAGGACGGCATTTCGGCTGCTTATTCAAAGAACAAGATCTTGGCTTGAGAGAAATAGAGGGACGCCTGCTGGGGGTCGACCCTAATAGTCGTTTACATGCCGTGGCAAATCTCTTTATATTGTGTTATTTTTTTCCCCCGTATCTTCTGGAGTTTGGTATTGATTGTGATAAAAGTTTTAGTGGCTTTAAACTTTGGGTTTTCTCCTTTTGTGTCAGTTTGTTTGGTTATTGTTAGTTTGTCCTAATTGGTATTAGCTAATGTTTAGTTATTCTTTGTTATCCTTAATTGTTATTTCTGAAACTTAAGTGCGGAGGTTAGTTTGTTGGTGTTTGTATTCTTTGATTTCCTGGCTGTCAGTCAGTGCCCCTGTCATATGCTTTTGTTGGTGAATGTCAAATATTTTTTATGAAAATTGGGTAACCAATAAAAGGCAATTTTACTAATTACACCTGCACATCATAAACAGGACCATGCCTACGGGTCATTTTGAGCTCCTTGGCTGTCTGTGAACGGTCCTTTTTGGATATCATGTTGTGTACACTAAGGGACGCCTCCTAAGGAATAAAGTTGTGCTGACTCTCAAACACGGGTGCGCTACCAAGTGTCACGGAGGGCCAAGTGTCACGGAGGATTATCCCAGATAATCGCTACTCCTACTGAATCCACTGATCAGCATACCTTCAAGCAGGGAGAGAGGAACTCATTGGCGCAATCAGCAGGTGTACTGATTGGTTGGAAAGAAACGCTGCATATTTGGCGCTCCCCTGTGTTACATGATTGCGCACCATCTTTCGAAATAAACTTTAAGGATTGTTTGTGAGCTATCCAGCCCACTGAATGTTTCCTCACTGGTCATGCTGCTGCAGGTCCGTGTTGCAGGCCCTGCACGGGTGCTGCGAGAGGGCGCTAGAGGGCGCTATTATCCCTGGGTGTGGCTTGGACTGGCTGGAGAACTACGCTGCTCAGGTGGAGTCGGACCGGCAGTGCTTGAATGAGTGGCAGGCCATGACAGGCCTGGAGGCCGTGAGGCCAAACGATGTCCAGCAGAGGTAAACTGTCCTGTGATTGGCTGCTGTCTCTACAGCATTATAAACTCCTCCTGCAGTTTAAATTCATTAATCCATTAAACTCTGGTTTATCACTTCAGTTTTTACTTGAGTAGGTTCAAAGGCATTTTTTTTTTTAATTTTGTCGGAGAATTTCACATAAATACTCTGTATCTGCCGGTTGCAGTGCTTCACTGAAGCTACATCACCTTTACATTGAGAGAAATGGTCAAACCCACACCGTGTTTCTATGGCCATAGTATCGCATCAGATGGAATATATCTAGATCTTGTTCTCTGTTTTATAAGCAATTCATTGAAATTCAGCATGACACATTGGGGGTCGTTGGAAAACTCCACTAGAATTTTAACCCTTTTGCGCAGAAGCAAAGCAGAATGCCCTGTTCCTGTGTGTGCCCTCCATATAATTAATTATGCCTTCGCCTGGAGCATGTTTTCATGCGCCCTTATTTGTTAGCTTGTTCGTTCGTCAGTTAACGGGTATCTCAAAAAGTAATGGATGGATGTCAGCGAAATTTTGTTTGTTGATAGTTTCGGTGCTGTGGAGGAAGTGATTACATTTTGGTGAAGATTCGACTCATTTTCTTGATCTATGAGCCAAACTAATTTCTTTGTGCGTCCAGACGGCACTGCCCACTCGTTAAACACTCAGGTTCCGTAGGAATTCTCTTTCAGCAAATTGCTTCACGGCGGAGGTAATGCACTCTTTGAGTGCCCTTCAATTCATTTTTTTCACTCTTGATCTTTCCATTACTCTGTTCCCCCCTCCTCTGTCTGTGCAGCTCCGATAGAGTCGCAGTGGAGAAGAGGATTATAGCCAAACTGCGAGAGATCATGAGCCGTGAGGATCTGGATAACATCACCAGCAAACAGGTACAGCACCGAGGGCATCACAAGCTTTCTGGTACAGTGAAAGAGCGTATACAATGAACACGTGACTTTCCCTGTCGAAAGTTGATGTCTAGAGTTCACTGTATTTGCTGCGTCTGTGGAGATATTATTCTGACTGCTGTACTGGACAAACGTAATAACAGATTTGTTTCATGTTTGGTATGGGCCTTGTGTGTAGTGAGGTCACAAAGCCTATCAATTTTGGGAATGATTGCTCCAGGGGGTCTGGGGATACACATCGACCAGCCGGCGACCGACTGCGATTCTGTAGAATGCCAGCTACCATTTTCAAGTGCAAATGTGAAATTTGTTGCGAAAAATGGAAAGGGAAAACCTCGCCGTTCAAGCTGTTGCAAACTGCTGACATTTTCGTCTACTACATCCATCACTGAATTTGAAATGCGAGGAAGGTAACTGCCTCTTATCGTTCAAAAAGGGTTAGTTTTTTTTTTTTTTTAATGAGGGTGTAAGGGTTACTGGATTGATTTTTAGAATAATGTTGAGGAAAATGACGAGATTCAAACTTAGCCTTCTGTATATTTTTGTTTTGCTTGTCTGGACGAGGTATAGCAGCGCTAATTTATCTGTATTGTTAGACGTAATATCCATTATCTGCATTGAAATTATTGCACAAGATGCATACCTTATCCCTCTGGGTTGTGTATAAAGCAACCTTTGCCACAGCCATTGGTAGTGTGACTGTGTACTTGTGTCATTACATTTTCTTGCAAGTTCACCATTTTCCAGTTTTTGGAAGAATCTTGATGCCGTGAAGGACGGAGCTCGTCTTTTTTTGTGCCCGAATTGGATTTGACGATGCTAAAACACACAGGTCACTGAGAATTGTGGTCCGGAGCAGTGGCAACATCGGCTAACGTGACTTCAGTGAATTAATTTTGATAATATTATCTGGCTACAATCGTTTACGAATACATTCAGACTTGTTTGCCGGAAATATTGGACAAAATTACACCTGACACACTGTGTCACCTTTTTTGGACTATGTTGAGGTCATCACATTGTACATTTTCAGTTAGCAAATTAAATGCTCATTTCAGACTTCAAATGTGTTGTTGTTTTGTTTTCAATTTAGTTGAGGGTAAATGGACTTTTCACATCATTCTTTATTGATTTTATTTGCATTTTCCATGACGCGCCAACTTTTCTGGAGTTGGGGGGTGTACGTTTGCTGCAGAAAGCTTTGCGAATCAATATGGGTCATCTTACATATGAGAATAATTTTGATGCAGTGGCGGAGTGGGATTTGGGGGTACTATGTGATGCTATTGGCATTCTGGGCTCATTTTGTAACTGCCACCTTCCCTAAGACTTCGTCATGTTTACAGATACGGTCGGCACTGGAGGAGAGCTTTAACATGGACATGAAGGACTACAAAGAATTCATCGACAATGAGATGATGGTCGTCTTGGCCCAGATGGATAAACCTTCGAAAATATTTGACTACCTTTACCTGGTGAGTGGCCCACGAACACTGCTGTGAACAAGTATTTGTAGTACATTTGTCGCAATTCAAGAAAGAAATTGAATTCTTGAATCAGTAAGAAAGTTGTTTGCATTTTTCTGGCTGGAAAGAGTTATAAAGCCATTTCTAAGGGCCTGGGATTTCTGCAATTCACAGTGAAAGCCATTATCTACTATTGGAGAAAATTTGGAACAGTGATGGACCTATCCAGCAGCAGCTGGTCTGCCAAACTTCCTGTAAAAAAAGAGAAACATATTCAAGTTTTTTTTTTTTTTTTTTTAATTGGTTGAATGAAATTGCCACAATTTTTGACAAGGTAGTGTCATGAAATTTATTTCATTTCGCTGGCAGTTGAAAATGAATAGAATCGCATGGCACCTGAGTTGACTGAGCGTAAACTGGTATTTACTTTGTCCGTAGGTACAGTGAATATGAGAGTTTTGCTTGCCAGCCTATTTTGGTATCTAAAATAATGAGGTGTTGTTTGAGGTGCTTATTTTTTTTTAATTATCACAATGAAATGCATCAATTAAATTTGCTTCAGGTTTTGAATGGGGTCGCACGTTTGATTCAGACTGAACTCAGTCTCTTGTTTATAGGGCTCTGGGTGGAATGCTGCCAATTTTGAAGAGCTTCAGAAGAACAAGTAATGCTTCCTGTTCAGACCTTGGTGTGCGCGGCTGTGTGTGAATGCTTGCGTGAGCATGCATTCTGTTTAATGTCTACTGACATAACTGCATGTGCGAGTGTTGATTATGCTGAGAAATGTTTTTTTTGAGTGTGGCTTTGTACATGTGTGCGTGCTTGTTTGTGAGTTTTCGGCAGGGAATGCTCTAAGCGGACTATCAGGGTAAAGCTTCTTTGATGTAAACATGTTGTTGCCGGTAGTTAATGGGTGCTTATCAGTCCACTGGGGAAGTCAATGCGGTGTTTACAGCGCTAGTCTTAAAACACTGCGATCTGTGTGATAATGATTAGTAAATATTATTTCTGAAAGACTGAGCATGAAGCCAGTGGCAAACTGCTCAAATGGCCTGTCCCTGCCTGGTTTGATTCAGCCAATTCAAGTCCTCGACAAGTATTGCACAGTACAATGCATGTCTAACTCCTCATTTCAATGATGAAAATAACGGTTTTTTGTTTTTTTTTTTGCGCTTGACATCCTTGCTGTGAAAATGGGAAATATTTGGGCGCCTTTTATGGCTTTAATTTGGAATTTAGGTGTGGCCGTAGTAATGCTTTTTCACTGACTGACTCATTTCCCTTGTAAACACTCGTGCACCTTGCGAAACCTGCTTGCAAAACTAGTGTTGCACCAGTACAAAGTAGTGATATTTATAGTGATTTTTTTCCATATAAAACCAGCTCATAATCAGAATAGTCCCGCCTCGCCTTCTCCGAATTATGTGTTTTTGTGCAAAAGATTATCTTATTTGCATCTCCTGTAGCCACCACTGAGGTAGCAACTACCCTTTGTGGGGTCAACACATATAAACATTATATCAGAATACAAAACAATCCTGACAACAAGTCATTGTTCAAATGTCAAATAAGAGTAGACGACTTCAGAAGTTGTTACATTCTACACTCATAATGGGCTGTGATTCACAGATGAAATTTCTTGTTTCAGTTTAGCCAACTTTTTCGATGGAAAAAAAAAATCTTATCAATAATTTGCAATCTAATGTGTTTTTGTCAGAAAAGCGTCACCTTCAGTTTTGGTTGAGTGTTCGCTCCCTTATTTCATTTAAGAGGGTTCATTGAAATCATTCTCACGTCTCTGACACTCAATCCTGGGTTCTAAAGCCTGTAATAGGGGTCACGCACACATGGGGAAAGGTTTGGCCTGATTTGGTAACTGCAAAATGGGGTTAAAGGTCAGAGTCTGCTGTTCATGCCATAGCCAACCATTGGGTAACTGTTAGCTTGGTGTCGTCCCCGCTTTTAAAGATGGTGGTAATATGTATGTGCATTTGAGTGAGAATGCAAGCGTGTTGATTGTGTTAAGAACCTGTCAGTAATAGCATTCTGGTAAATAATAATAATAATAATAATAATAATAATAATAATAATAATGTGCATATAACATGCTTCATTAACATGTTTTGTTGTTTTTGTGCGGGCAGCGTGGGATATATATTGAACATCACCATGGAGATAGACAACTTCTTCCCAGATTCCTTCTCTTACATGAATATTCGCGTTTACGATGTGGAGGCCACTGACCTGCTGTCACACTGGAACTCCACCTACAACTTCATCAGCACGGCCAGGTAAACCTGTAACTCCCTCCCACCCCCTCAGGGCTCCAGTCCGACCCGAACGCACTTTACTGCCCACCCCTTGATCAGGATGATGGATCAGAGCGTGGCTCATACTGCTGTGACCTTTGCACCATGAATAATGTTACCAACCTCTCGAACTATGATGGTCATTTTCACTGGAATTATTCTTACCTGTTATTTTTTTACTTATTGTGTGTCATACTGTCTATCAAAAAGCAAAATATATTTGGGGTCGTTTGGTTCAAACCTTAGTGACCGATCTGCATTAAATTTATTGTACTACTTGTAAAGTATTAGAGCTAAGGAGCTTCTTATTGTATAGTTGTGTCTATTACTGCATTAATATTTCATGGGAGAATTAAATACAAATCACAAACCCAATTCCTAAAAGGCGCCTCATCACAGATGATGCAAAAGGGGGGGGGGCAAAAAAAGGGCTGAATTTCTATTTACCCTCTGCTATACTGAAAAGAGTACAACAACACATTATTTGATATTTTAACTTGAATTTTGTTTGTTATTGAAAATATACAATGTCATGAATCCAAAAGAGATGGTCCAGTTTACTGCTTACCTCTGAGTAACATCACCACGTCTTGTTATCGCTCTCATTCAGCGTTTGAACGCTAAAGTTGCCGTGGTCAAGTCTAACTAAGAGAATTTTCCCCATTCCTCCATGATGGCGGGTCTCTCGCTTTACAACTGTACAGGGCATTTGTTTCCACACGATTTGCTACATTCTCAGTTGGAGAGAGATCAGGACTGCAGGCAGGCCAATCTGCCACCTGCACTCTCCTTACGTGGCCATTCAGTTGTAATTCATGTAAAGAGTGGTTTGGCGTGGTCATGCTGGAAAATTCAGGGGTGTCCCTGGAACATGCCCTTCGTGGCAGTATGTGTTGCTTTAAAATCTTTTCATATTATTCTACATTAAATGTGCCCTTACAGACTTCAGGAATAAAAAAAAAATATGGGTAAATTATTTGGAATGTCATTTGTCATTTGTCCTGTTAATCAAAGGGTGGGTCACAAGTTGAGTTGAACACAGATGCAAGCTCTTAAACCAATTTGATAAGAAATTCATGAAATATTCCAGCAATCTTTAGTGGTTCAGTTGTTTAAGTTCTATGCAAATTAATACGAGTAATCCGATTTAGTTAGCGCTTATGTAATTCTCCTGTAATTAACCTTAGAGCAACTTCAGTATTTGAGTAATCCTCCTACCTTTTAAGCTTTTGGCTTTTAACAAGATTGTTTGTTTGTCTTCGTGCCTCAACAAATAAACTTTCATTGGTCTTGATCTTCTGCCAACGCCACTTGCCAACATTTGACAAAGAATTTCTCTGAATTTCTACTGAATTTCAGCTCAGTTTTCGCCACTTGACTTCAGAATGTCATCTTTTACGACGATGTTTCACGTGGACTAGTTTTTCTCTGGATACTCAGCTTTGGCCAACCCATGTTTGTGATCAGCTTGCTGTGCATCAGTCTCGGATTGGAGGCGTTTAATTGCGCCGGTCAAGGATGTAAACGTGACCTTCAGTTCATTCTCTTATTTATGTGACTTCCAGGCTCATTTCCACCTTCAGCATGTTTAATCTCTTAACTGTCACCTGCATTTTTTCACATTTGGCCCAGATTGGTATTACACATTTCAAGTGCTCAAATGATGGATAAAAAAATTTGTTTGAAAATTCCATAGGGCCCTAATTAGGGCCCAGTGACAGTTAACAGGCTAACAATGGCTTGGTCAATCTGACCTGAATTCATTTGAGTTTGCATTTTACTTGCAGAAGGCAAACTGAAGGTAAAAAGACTCAAGAACAAGCAGGAACTGAAGGCAACAGCCATGAAGGCCTAGCAGAGCATCACCGGGGACAAAACCCAGTGTCTGGTGATGTCTGTGGGTTCCAAACTTCAAGCTATCTAAGAATGGCAAGGATTTGCAACCAGGAATCAAAAATCACAATTCAGGCGGCTGGGTGGACACACGCAGTAAAGATGCGGGTTGTGATGCACGGGTGACTCCTGCTGTCACAGTATGAGCTTTGGCCAGCAGCTTATGAGAGCGCAGCGCATAAGCTGCTGCTCAGGGGTAGTGCATGTATGCAGTTGGTTTGGGTAAGCTCCGCTTTTTTGGCTCAAGCGCCATCTACTGGCCACCCGGGCACCATATGGTCGCTGCTGAGGATAATGCCTTTGGGTTTCGTTCAGTGAATGCCTGACCTGTGATCAGGAGTGAAAAGAAGTGGCGCATGACAGGCCACATTTTGGAGGAGAATTGTGATGCGTCTGTGCTCGAGCCAGACAGCTGCATGAGGTGCATGTTCGTGTGCGGTTCTCTGATTGGACAAAGCAGATTTAGGTGGGCTTGAAAGTGCCAAAAACGTAAATGACACGTAAATGATTTAGAATTGTTAGTTTGTCTGATTATTTTTGAACCACTAAAATTTGAGGTGTATGCTTATAAACGGTTGTAATTTCTACTTGGTGCAGGCAACATTTTTATGGACTGGAACGAGCCAAGATCATGAAACATTTGTCCAAATGCTCATGGACCTGACTTTTTGAGTGTGGTTTTTATACTGTGCGTGCGTGGTTATACCAGCGCGTTTGCATGGCTTTGGTCATGGTTGAGGTTTCCGAGATGTGTCTTCATGTTTTCGGTAATGCATGTGCAAGAGGTTTTTTTTAATTGTGAGTGTTTTAAGGTTTTTACTGAGGCGTGTGTTTCCACTTGTATGTGTGAAGGATTTCACTACTGTGTCACTATAGTGCGTCCAAGATTTCACTGGAGAGGTAAAGTGTGGGTTATGTCCCATAAGGCAATGTGGTAAACCATTCCAGTGGTCATAGGTTAAAACATGAGGTTTCTTTGGGTCATTTATACCTCTAATGGTACATCACCACTTGTTATAGCTTTGATTATGTACTATGATCAGCATATTTCCGGGAGTCAGTGCTGATATTTGTTATCTTTAGCATCTGATTTCTGATATTTCTAACCTGGCCGTGTTTGTGCTGTGGTGTTTCTGTAGGCAGAATGGACAGGCTGTGCTGGTACATTGTAAGATGGGCATTAGCCGTTCGGCATCCACGGTGGTGGCTTACGCCATGAAGGAGCACCAGTGGTCGCTGGACCACGCCCTCGCCTACGTCAAAGAGAGGCGTCACGTGGTGAAGCCCAACGAAGGTTTCCTGAAGCAGCTACACACTTACAGCGGGATCCTGCAGGCTAGGTGAGTGTGTGCGCGTGTGTGTGTGCGCGCGTGTGTGTGTGTGCTTGTGTGTGTGTTCACGTGGATGTGATTGCATGCGTTCTCTAGCATGCATGAGTGTCTCTCTCCTAATGTCGAATGGTTCCCTCCTTTCTTCTTAGTCAGCAGCGCCACAGCACCCTCTGGAAGAGGAGGAAGTCGCGGGAATTGAGGAAGCAGTCCTTGGAGATCAGCAAGGAGGAAGGAGAGAGTGAGGAGGAGGAAGAGGAGGAGGGAGAGAGCGAAGAGGAAGACGAGGAGGATGAGGAGGAAGAAAAGGACGTAAGGAATTGCTGGTGCAAGAGCGGTTTGAGTGAACAACAACAACGGCAACAATAATAATTAAAGCTGCTTTGCAGCGATGTCGGGGCCAGACAAAGTTAGGCAATTCTGAACAACAAGAGGCAAAAAATGGAGGATAACAACAAAGGTGGGATTATATCAGTACAGCAAATTTGGTGACAATTGAGCAAAAATTGTGGGGCAATAAAAGTTTTTAGAAGTTATCCAGTTTAAGTGGACAAAAGTTTCTTTAGTATTGGGGCTACATTTAGGTGAAAATTGCAAATCTGTAGCTCATATGGTTGATTAGTTGTGAATTTTCAAAATGTTTAATTTTAGAGGCTTGCTGTAGCGCCACCATCAGGAATATTGGCCTGTTTTTGCAGCTGAGGCAATATGGCATGGGACTGCACTGGACCTATGTGCAAAGTTTGGTGATTTTTCATGTATGAGAAGGTGGATTTCCTAAGAAGGAGAAGAAGAAGAATTATTATTATTATTATTCTGGTGAAAACAATTGGTTCCCGGCAGCTTTCGCAGCCTGGCCCCTAATAATAATAACTAGAGCTGGAATTGAACTTTGGCCTATATCTCAGCTGTGCTTTGGCCTAGATATGCCAAAATAGATTCACTTCTTCCTCATGTGCTACTGTAGCATCCTGCAAAGTCTGGTTTAAATCTATTCAACCGTTTTTTAGATATCCTGCTAAAAGACAAACAAGTGAATAAGTAAATTTAAAAAAAAAAAAACGGTAGCAAAAAATGCCTCCGTGGCGGCGGTAATAATAAACCGGGTCCAAGCTCCTGACATATGGGTAGTTTTTTTGCCATGTAGAATTTTATCATGAATACTAATGCGCCAGGAACTGGAAATAGTTTTAAAAAATTCAAACAATGTGTTTCTTCAAATATACTGCTTCAGATTTCATTATTGCCTAATGTTGCCTGGACCCCGTTAATTATTGCTTGCAGTTATAAAATGTATTTTTATTATTACCATTTTTATTTTCATTCTGAATGGTGTGTCGCCACCCCTGCTCTGCTGCTAAACCACGCTGTTACCCCTAAACTCTCCCTCACTTTGTAGGTGTTCCCTGAGCCTGCTGTGCCCTGCGCCCCTCGTCCCAGCCAACCCCTCACCCCTCTTCCCCGTCAGGACACTCCCCTCATCCACGTCCAGGACACCGATACGGTAGCAATCCACACCGCCACTGCGCAATAATCTCACTCCCCGCCTCTTTTTTTAGTCGATGAGATGGTCCTGCAGTGGCTGTTTTTCCGAAATTATGCTAAGCAAGCACTAAAGAGCAACTTAGTGAAAGTGACTTACTTTAGAGCAGTCCTCTGCCAGCAGGTTTACAACTACTTGCGCATATAATCAGCTGCAGAATCTGGATCTGTGTTCTGATTGGTCTTGAAATGTAATCTCCTCTTTCCATTCATTTGGTCCAACTTTCCATAAAAGTTTGTGGTATTCCTGAGGGTAGTTTTTGAGTAATCCTGCTCGCAGTCGCACAAATGCAAGTGACCGCAGTACGTCCTGGCGGAAGTACGTATTTGAAAGGAACGCTCCAGCTGTATACACCTCCTCATCATATGCCCCCCCCCCACGGTTCTCAGGTATTGAAGAGCCCCAGTCGGAGCCGGAGGATGACCCTGTACTCCCTCATGCAGTCAATCTGTGAGCAAGACGAAGAGGAAGTCAGAGAGAGTGAGCAGGTAAGAAACAACGTGAAGAAGAGAGCCGATAGTCATGCCCTCTGGTTAGTCGACCCTGTTTCCAGGGCGGTCTTCACTGCCTGGCTTAGCCGTATTGAAGAGGCAGACACTCTGGGAGCTTTCCGGAGCAGGCATGATGCAGTGCTTGATACCGTCTAGTCCTCCAAGCATCCAAAGTGTTGGGTTCACTTTAGTGATGGGAGAATTGCGAGCTAGTTGGGCTGAATGGCCTGTTCTCTGTTCTCATGCTATATTATGGTATGTTTCAAGCGTCTCTAACTTCTCTGAGCTCAGAATCATCTGAAATGGACAGTCGCTCATTAGACGTGTGTTTCGTGATCTGATGAGTGAAAATATCCAGAGGTTTCTGAAAAAAAAAAACAAAAAAAAAACAGCTATCGCCTTCTACTAACCTAAGACAACAAGGGCTTATCCAAGCCATTATCAGGATCAGTTCTGAAAGCCAATGTCTGTCATGGAACGGACGATAAACATGACATTGGGTCCCTTCCGTGGGGCGTAATGAAGTGAAATATAAGGCAGTGAAAGGTACCGCATGATTGTACCTCTGGAGACCTTCATTGAGGAAAATGTGGAGAAAATTCCATTTTCTTGACTTGTCCTACTGGTGTCGTCTGCGCCCAAAAGCTTAATGAGTGTGTATAAAAGATTGGGTGGTGATATGCAGTGGTGTAAAGTCAATGTCTTGTTTAGACCATTGCTGACATCTCATTGCATATTTACTGTAAGAAATTGAATGCACATGCTGGAACATCCAATAATGTGTTTTAGTGCTTTCCATACAGTAGAGGGTGAATCAGATCAGTCCTTTTTTTATTTTATTTGCATTTCTGATGACCTGGCAACTTGTTCAGAATTGGGGGTGTTAATTATACATATCATTTTCCTTCTGCTGTGGAAAAAGTGAATGTTTTTCGCAGTGCTCATCCCATTCTCCCATTTTCACATCAACACTGCAGTTGGATGCCAGTCGGCGGAGGTCGCCAGGACAACGCCGGCGCGTCCCGAGCCAGGGTCGAAAGGGCCTTGTTCATCAAAGGGCCCATGTGGACGTGTCACCTGAGCCACATAGCCAATCGGCATCAGGGGGCGGGCCCGGGGGGCATTCCCAGCTAAGCTGTGTTGAGGAAACCGGAGAGAAAAAAGAGGGGGAAGGAAGCAGTGAAGAGGTGACAGAGGAGGGGATGACTGGATGAAGAGGAGATGAAAATTGATGGCGGAAGAGGAGAGAGAGATGGACAGAGAGAATACGGGAGAGAGAATGCGCTCAGGTTCTCACACGTGCTCAAACCGGTGACATGTAGGCAAGAACTGTGCCGTACTGTGATCGCTTTTGAAAGGCAAATGGTTTTTTGGCTGATGGTTTGTTTGACGCTTTGTGACTTGCACTTGGTCCAGCTAGATCAGGTAACATCAGAGATCAGGGGTGTCAGAACACAGAAATCATATCCACACATTCCTCCTGCGTTCAGACATTCATGAAGTATCTGCAGAAATACTTGTCAGCACCTTGGCCCAGTGCTAGCATAGTCTTGTCTCAAGAACCTCAGCCGTTACTGTATTACATTGGGTCAGTGTTATAAGGAAACCCCCCCTCAGCCCCCACACTTCTAATACCAGCATGCAAAATGCTACCGTACTGAATTTATGATGCACTATATGGTCTGCAGTTCAGCGTCTCCCAATTCTGTGCGCTCCAATGGTCCATTTGGTGTATACAGCGCATCCCCATACTTATCTACAGCTTCAATATAGTTTGATTGTATCAGCTGTTGAGAACTGATTGAGTCCTCCATAACTGTACCATTTATATTTGCCCTCTTCCTGATTTCATCTTATTATTGTGTATTTCTCATTTGGAGTTGTTTCAAGTCTTTCAAAGGCAAAATGCTGAGGGAATATGTACTTACAGAGCAAAGCCATGTTGAATTATTGCATCATTTAATTTATGAAGGAAGTTGTGAAATGCCTTTTGGTGCCATTGTCTTATATTATTTTTAATGATGGAAGACATCCTTTTTTTGCTGGCTTTAAGCGCATTGGGAACCTTCTTTCTGAAACTGCACTACTTAACTAAACACTTCCTGACTACAGCAGATATAATCCTGCCCTTCAGTGTCACATGACTAGTGTATGCGCATGTGACCAGCCTTCTGCTACCCAGGAACTGCTGATTGCCGTTTGAGTGAGAACAGTGCGCAGACCGGATAGATGATGTCAAACTGATGATGATAATGACTCTCTCCTTGCATTTTTTTCTCAATCTCCCCCTCCTCTTTAGGAAGAACTATGCAATAATAATTTTTTTACTATCTTTATGAAAGTGATGTGAAATTATACCGGGAAAATTTTACTTGTAGGGTCATATTTTTATTTTCATTACTGCGCCCCCCCCCCCCCCCCCAATTGTTTCTTCAAGACACTGTTGCTGCAAACTGTTGCAGCGTTCCACCATCTGATGAGCGCACTCTGGCACGTACATGTAGATTACACGCGGTGCTCTGAGGGACCAGCTCCCTGGTGTGTGCAGTCCAGCTGATTACTGTATGACCGTATATATAATCTGGCCACCTCTACTGGTGTTTTAACCCTTAAACTC
Organism: Gymnothorax reevesii; assembly: GCA_029721435.1. Lineage (NCBI taxonomy): Eukaryota > Metazoa > Chordata > Actinopteri > Anguilliformes > Muraenidae > Gymnothorax > Gymnothorax reevesii. The sequence continues at coordinate 110,287,961 of CM056579.1, forward strand.
TCATTTTCACTGTAGTTTTCCCTTAACTTAAGCTTGAAGTCAGAAGGAGCAGATTTTCCACGCTGTCGGACAATGTCACATATTCTGTATCTGCTGATGACAGCGCTTTACTGGAGCTACATCACGCTTCTATTGGGAGAAATACTCAAGCACAAATGTTTTCACGACCACAGCATTACATCAGTGGATGTATTTAGATCTTGTGCGACATTTTAAACACATTGGAAACCTCGGGATAGCCACTAGAATTTAAAATGGGCCTTAAATTTCAAAAGTTTGAATGCAGCAGCTGCATTTGACGGGCCCTTATATGGGTCTGTCACCCCTACACCAAGCTTATCTGTACTGATGCCTTGTATCTGGATCGTCGGGGACCGGTGCTATAGAATTTCTCTGCCCTGTTCATAGATACTGTGTGGGGGCGTTTGCGTGTGTGGGGTCTCTTTTCATGATTGAACACTTTCTTTTCCCAAGCTGTGCCTTAATGTACTTTATTTTTCTTCGTGTCTGGATATTAGCATGTTTATGTCTGCTGCAATGGTGTGTGATTTCTGAAAGAATTTAACCAGTGGCAAGGGACTTGCACGCATTGGCATGCTTGGCTAGTGCATGAACGTGTGTGTGTGTGTCCTCGCGTGTGTATGATCTGCACGAGTTGATTAAAGTCCCTCTCCAATAGATAAAAAACTTGGATTCTGTCCCTCTGTACAGTTCATTGCTGGGCTTCAAAACTCTACGTTTAGAATAAACATCAAAATGACATGATACACATGGAGAGAAATTTCTGAAATTACACTCATTGGACACTTTCTTGGGTAAACCCCCACCCCCCTATCTTTTTCCCGAAGTCGCCTGCATTCTTTGTGACATCGATTCAAGAAGGTACTGAAAACTTTCTTTTGAGATGCTAGTCCATGTTGACATGATGGCAACAAGCAGTTTCTGTGGATTTTTCTGCTGCACAATCAAACTAGGCCTACGCCGTCAGCGGCCGACAGCAAGGGGTATATCCCCGAAGTTTACCAATCCTCAAGGCCCCCTTTATTAGATTCCCCTCTACTAGACCTGCAATATAGGCAAATTTGAGGTCTATGTAAGTAATTGTTCCAGAGATATGGCTAAAAAACTTTTTTTTTTTTCCCAATATATAGCGCCACCTGGTGGCAAACCTAGGAGTGTATACTTGCCAAAAATCTAAACAGTTCATCCTCTCTACCATATCTACCCATAACCTAAAAATGAGAGGCCACTGTGAAGTATTTGGCGAGTTAACGCGCTAACGGCTAAAATGTGCGGTTGCGGCGGAGGCGAAACCATGATATCCCCAAAACTCGTGTTTCGGGGATCTAATTAATTCCGATCAGCCGTTTTCAAGATGCCAAAATCATCCTCTGGCGCCAACTATCTTTCCATCCTAAGCTGGATCGCATTTCCTGCCCAGACTCATGTCAAGAGTTACAGCTGACCCTCTTGAATATATCTGCATGCATTCATACACTGAGTTGCTGCCGCATGATTGACGATAACATATTTGCATTAACGAGCATTTGCATGGTATACCTGATAAAGTGACCACTGGGTGTATTTTAATACATTAGACACAAATTATTGTGAGACATTGCAATTATTCAATTATTTTACAGTATAAAAAATTTTAATTGTTACATTCAAATGTTGCAATATTTATTTTCCCCAAAGCATGAATACCATGAAGCCGATATATTTCCAGTACATTGTACTGTATTATACTTGTACAAGGGTAAAAGCTCTGGGACGAGGCCAAGGGCCTGGGGGTTTCTTGGCGCAGTTGTTTGGTCTGTGGGCTTGAGTGTGAGGTGTAATGTCCTGGTTATTTAGTTGAGCATGTTTGGGATTACCCCTTTGTATTTCACTATGCTGAAACGATATTCCGAAAAATTACCATGGTTCTAGTGAGGTGTTTTGGTCTTGTCTGCGCCATGGCTGTTAAAATGTGTGCATAAATAAATGGACATGCATTGAAACTGTCAAGCCCGGCATGCGACCGTTTTCTTTACACACTTGGAATTCATCGCAGAACTTCAATTAACAGCACACACCATTTTCCAAGTAGGCTTTTGCGATTGTCATTCATTTCTCTTGCTGAAAAACTCATGAGATTTGGCAATATTGTTCAGTACAGCTGCCAATATATTGCTGAGGGTGATGCATTGATGCTGGCGAATTTCTGACAGGTTGAGGGGTGTGATCAGGGGTGGAGCATTTCAGACCACACCTCCACAGTCCGAAGTGTGTTCCTGACTCACTCGCAGGGAGATGTATCTCAATGTTCTTGGCTGCGCTCATTTTTAAAATGTATTTGTGGAGTTTGAAATGGGTGCATCATTCAGATTTTTTGAGGTCATTTTCTCCCATGTGGTGCATGGATTATTTTTTAGAAGTTTACATAATTTTGCAAGCCTGCTATAATTTAAATTCTGTGGAAGCCTGCAAAAGGAACGGCAAAATACACGTCAGGCATGATTTACCCTCACCAAACGCATGTCGGCCATTTATGAAGATGCTTTTATAAGAAATTCTGTGAAATCAAGAAATTCTCTGATGTGTATATTTGTTCTTCAAGTCAACTTGAGCCCCAGGACATTTCACAGATATTTGGCATTTTTAAACCTTAATCATTAACTTTCTATAAACCGTTATCCTGCTTGTGATATCAGCAAAACATCAGTTGAATTTTGGAAATGACTCCTCAAATTAGTAGAAAATGGGATTTGTGGTCATGGAACCTAAAAAAAAGTTGGGATTGTATGCGGAATGCTCACTGAACATTTTTAAACCCCCCCCCCCAGCATTTTGTATAAACTCTGGACTTTTGTTCATGAAAATTCCAGATTTGTCAGATTTACTCGGGCCAGCCTGTCTGCCTCAAAAAGCATCTCACAGACAAAGTCAGAGATCATGTTTTCCCCCATTCTGCTGTTCCATGCGATAACTGACAGAAGCTCCAGACTAGTATTGGCATTAACTTGTGCGGTGTCCTGCTTCCTCACAATAAAAAAGGATTGCCTGTTATACCATAATCCAAATAAAACATTCACTTAATCATCTATCAGATCCTCTTTTTATACCCCCGTAAAACGAAGTTTCGGGGGCATATAGTTTTTCACCTGTCCGTCTGTCCGCACTTTGCCATGGCTACAACTTTTGATCGGCTCATGATTGGACTTTGATACTTGGCATATGCATTGCTTGTGAGAAGGCATTTCAGATGGAGGGGGGGGGGGGTCATGACTTCTCACCTTGTGACCTCGACCTTGGAGCATGACGTTTGCTGACAAAAACTTTAACATGGGTCATAACTTTTCATTACCTAGTCATAGGCTTTTGATACCTGGCATATGTATTCCTTAGGATAAGGCCTTTCTGATGAGGTGATGAATGTTGACCTTGACCTTTAACCTCTGATTGACTCATGATAGGCCTTTGATGGTTAGCATGTGCATGTTATGTACGAGGGCATCAGTGTTTCACAAACACATCTTGTTTCACAATACACCTTAACTGAAATTGTGTGTCAATTTTGCTAAATCGATTTACTAATCTTTCAGCCCCTGACCTGACTTTCAAAGGCCTTAATTTAAATTGCATTGCTCTCAGTGCAACCAAAGTAAACAAATTCTAGAGGAATAGAGGAAATGTTCTTTTTTTTTGTCTTCTGTACATGGGATCATGACTCATCCAGTTTTTTACCATATTTGCTTATGTTGAACAAAATTCAAAACATAGACCAGCGCATGACTGTTTGCTGCCGAGTTGCATGTTCCCATATCCATTCAGAAAAGTTTTGGACAAAATACTTCGTTTCAGCTTTGCGACTTCATTCCAGTAATACTGTCCAGTAACTAATGCTATTTGACAAATGGTGATAATTTAAATTGGTTACTCTGATCGCCATATACAGTATTTCACACATCAAATGAAACAAATTACTCACCGTGGGAAACAAGTAACAATTTATTTAGATCAATTTCCTTTCTTTGCAGTAATCAAGTTTAACAGGCTGTGGAAGTCCTGGCCGGGAAGACAGGTGATTACCGTAAACATGTAAACAGATGCAGCTGTTTAAATGCACATTCATGCTCTCCTGTATACAGTACGGGTCTAGTACCAGTGATAACACCATTGCAAAAACATAGCAGAGTCAAAACTTAACACCTTCACCATGAACAAGTAAGTGCGCATGAGGGGAGGCATTTCCCAACATCAACTTTCATGGAAAAATGCCATTTCCTTTCAGTGGTTCATTTATTGCAAAAACTGTCACTGCAATTTCATCACAGCATTTGTCAACAAGTGTCTTTGTCCAAGTGATTCAAATGACAAGAGCTTAAGGCTTAAAGCCCTGTTTATCAGCCAACAGAAAACACCCCGGGCTCAGAGCAGCCAACAGCTGGCAGATTCCATCAGCCCCTTCGGAGCAGGACTTCACACTGTGCCGACCCGTCCAGATTGTTCTCAAAGGTTCCCCATCATGTTGGCGGGTGCACAGCCAAAAAGCATTTTCAAATCTGCCCTTTGTGACATACAGGGAGGGATCACCAAGAATGATGACAGAATAATGATCAACAGGTTGGCTGTGGCTGATCAATCGTTCTTGCCCCGGGGTGGTCACTTGCCCGTATTATGCCACAAAGAAACAGATTTAGAAATTGTTTGTAGTGACTAATTGGCTATGCACCTGGTGACAGGATTGGGGACCTTTAATATAAAGGGCATAGACTGGGAAATGGGTCTGGTGTACGTGTCATTCGAGCCCCTGACATCCCCCTGCCGGTTCATGAAAGAATAGCACATATTTAAACTACAGGCTGCATCGCAACTCAAATGCGGAAGGGGTCACCCTCAATCAGGAAGGGTTCGAAGATACAGTAGCAAAAAAAAAAAGACAGAAACACTGGGAACCGTGAGGAAATGTAAGTGCCTTTGTTCACCCACATGGCGCATAAGCGCACACTGAATGAAAATCATATAAGGGGGAAATGGAATGATTTCTTGAGGCAGTTTCTGAAACGTGAATGTGGGTTTAATTAATCTCCCAGTGTTTTTGCCATCTGAGGCAGTGATTCATACCTTAACCATGTGTAAAAAATAATGGGCTCAAATTACATTTGCACAATATGTATCATCATGTTTTGAAGTGTAATGAACAACAACGATAACAATGATGGTGTACAAGCCATCTCGCACCTTTTCTTTTATCGTCATCATGACGCAGTCGCAAGCAAATGAGAGCTGAATGCCACTGGCTATGTAAAATGCTTCCAGAAAAAAAAAAAGAAATTATCAAAATGTATCAAATCACAAGCAGGGCTGTACAACTTACATCACCTTTTAGTGCAAGATTACCCAAACCCAGTTTCTGTGTAGAATTATTACAAGAACAACAATCTCACAGTTTATTTACTGATAAATACAAGCCACTGTATTATCTACAGTGACGCAGAGGTGGTAATTGGACACTGACTGGGCAGACTGAGCTTCCATGTGAGGCTGCAAGATTGGCAAGAACCTGAATAGTTAATAAGGGGGAAAAATTAACTTTCCCTGAATTCCATCTAACATTTCTAACATTGAACATGTTCCTTTGTAACATTTTTTTCAGCAGAGATTCTAAAAGATTAAGCGAATACTATGAGAAATTTATTTCAAGATGGTTAAAAAAAACATACATTTAATGTAGACAACATCTCAATTAGCAAAACAGTGCATGTTTACTAAGCCTCGCAAACCCATTCAAACCCTGCTGTGTCATCAGATTTTGAAGTTCAAAACAAAATGAAGAATTACTGCAATCCAAATATAAATTGGCCAGTCATAGGCCGTGTTCCCCCTGAAAAGGCCTGCAGAATCTGATTATAATGTAAGGGACTTTTGCCCATTTATTCCCATGGACCGGACATATCTGGACCAGGCTTGGACTCCACAAACTTCCTCCAGTGGGAGCCCCAGAGGTAGAGCAAATCTAATTTGATTGCCAATTACATAAAATACATAAGAACAGGCTTCCACTAATCATTCAACAAATAGACACTATAGTGACGACCCAAAGGCAATGTTAATTCAGTTTTTTACCGCCTGAAAGCATTTCATATGGCCTCCAACGTTTGCCTTCGTTTTGTTTTCATCTGTATCAGAAATGTTTTAAGATGAAGAAAAGGTGCAAGGTCACGTGCACGGCAGTTATTCTTATTACTTAACAAAACATATCGATGATGTACTTTGCACAGCCCAGTCAGAAATAATGCAAGAATTGTGGCCCTGACAAAAACAGGAAGAGAAAGGAAAGGGAAAAAAATATTTTAAAAAAAAAAAACCCCTACAGTGCGCAGTCGGTACCACATTCACAAATGCAAAAAAAAAAAAAAAAACTTTGAAATTGGTCTTAACCCTTAATAGAAAAGCACTTAATTGGCCAAGGATGTGTTTACTAATGCGGAGAAGGAGAAGGGGCTGAATTTGTACCCCGTCCCACTGTAGAATTTGTTCTGAAACTCCACCCTGGAAAAGAAAAACAGAAGAAAAAGAAATGTTCTGTATCATTTACAGGGAAACAAACAGAGGTGGACATTCCAGGGGTCCGAGAGTAAAAGTCCCACCACATCTTACCTCCATCCATCAACTCAACCAGCTGATTTCCATGACCAACCTCTGGTCTGAAAGGCTGTTTAATTCAGCAAATCCAGTTGGTAGGAACTAAATACTGGGGAGGACCTTTTACTCTCTGAACCTGGATTGTCCACCACTGGAAACAAATTACCAATAACTGTCACAAAATAACTAATTGCATAAAAACTATGTTTAAAGTTGCCTTTGCATTTGTCACAAGCCTCCAAAGACAGGCAATTAATTTAATTAGCTCCAGTGTGAACATGAACCTCTCCATCAAGGTCTATGAGGCACCACATGACCTGGAGTTATGAGTTGAAAATTAGATTCATTATACAACCCAGGAAAAGTTGGGAGGGTTAGCAAAATGCGCGTGAAAACAGAAAACAGTGATTTCTCAATTTACTATGACTTGCATTTCATTGCAGACAGTGTGAGGACAACATATTTAGTGTTCCGTTTGGTCAAATTTATTTTCTTTGTAAACATACAGTACATCTATTCCTGCCGTTCAGGCCTGCGATGAATCCCAACAAGAGTTGTCAGAAAGACAACAAAACTCGCCGGGGCAAGGTTAAAGTTTTTCTGCACGCGGACGGACGCGGACGCCGGGGGTACAACAATAGCTCTCCGGACGTTACTCGTCCCGGCGAGCTAAAAAATGGGGGCAACTTAAGACAAGTAATGAGGTGAAACACATGATTAATGATGCCATTTGAAACTGCTGATGTACGCAGGTGGTTGTAATCATGATTTGGTGCAAAAGCACCATTCTGGAAAGGCCAATATAGCCTTTAAAAGGTGCAAAGATGGGCTGAGGAGAACAATTTGCCCACAAATGCATGGGAACGTCATGGAAAATTTTAAAACAATGTTCCTCAAAGAAAGATGGACGGCATTAGGATATTTCACCCTCTGCAGTGCATAACAAAATTCAAAGGTTCAAGGAATCTGGAGGAATCTGTGCATATAGGGCAAGCCTCCAGTCACTCACAGGGCACTGACTGCCCTATCAGAGCACTGCCCTTTTCACCCTGATCCCTGATCATTCACCTCTCACAACAACCCTCAATCACAACCTTTTTTGGTTTGTGTCAGCAGTGAATAAGCGAAAAGAAATGCATCCATCTGCACATGGAGGCAGAATAATGAGGAGCACTGCCCAATCTGTTCAGTGAATCATATCACAGGACCAGTGAGCCGTAGTCAAATGACAAACAAAATTACCAGCCTCGCTTTGACTCATCGTAGCCGTGGTCAACGAGACAGGGACTCACCAGTGCAGACGGAGCGCGTGCAGGAACGCAGAGAGGCCCTCCATCACCAGCAGGATGCCAATGGTGAGCAGCGCAAAGAACGAGAAGACGGCCGCCAGTATAACGGAGCCAACATAGCCCTCCCAGTGCAGAGGGATCCTCATTACCATCACCCACAGCACCTCCGACAGCTCTGTAACACCATACACGCAAGTTACACACACACTTTACCATCACCCACAGCACCTCTAACAGTTCTGCAGCACACCATACACATAAGTTACACACACTTTACAATCACCCACAGCACCTCTGACAGCTCTGTAACACACCATACATGTAAGTTACACACACTTTACTCAATCACCCACAGCACCTCCGACAGCTCTGTAACACCCGATACACGCAAGATACACACACTTTACCATCACCCACAGCACCTCTAACAGTTCTGCAGCACACCATACACATAAGTTACACACACTTTACTCAATCACCCACAGCACCTCCAACAGCTCTGTAACACATCATACACACAAATTACACATGCTTTACAATCACCCACAGCATCTCCGACAGCTCTGTAACACACCATAAACGCAAGTTACACACACTTTACAATCACCCACAGCACCTCTGACAGCTCTGTAGCACATCATACACGCAAGTTACACACACTTTACACAATCACCCACCTCTTACAGTTCAGCAGCACACCATACACGTAAGTTACACACACTTTACAATCACCCGCAGCACCTCCGACAACTCTGTAACACCCGATACACGCAAGATACACACACTTTACACAATCACCCACAGCAACTTCGACACCTTTAATACACGTTACACACGAGTTATACACACTTTACTCAATCACCCACAGCACCTCCGACAGCTCTGTAACACACCATACACACAAATTACACATGCTTTACAATCACCCACAGCACCTCCGACAGCTCTGTAACACCCGATACACGCAAGATACACGCACTTTACCATCACCCACAGCACCTCTAACAGTTCTGCAGCACACCATACACATAAGTTACACACACTTTACTCAATCACCCACAGCACCTCCAACAGCTCTGTAACACACCATACACACAAATTACACATGCTTTACAATCACCCACAGCATCTCCGACAGCTCTGTAACACCATACACGTAAGTTACACACATTTTACTCAATCACCCACAGCACCTCCAACAGCTCTGTAACACACCATACACACAAATTACACATGCTTTACAATCACCCACAGCATCTCCGACAGCTCTGTAACACACCATAAACGCAAGTTACACACACTTTACAATCACCCGCAGCACCTCCGACAACTCTGTAACACCCGATACACGCAAGATACACACACTTTACACAATCACCCAAAGCACCTCCGACAGCTCTGTAACACCCGATACACGCAAGATACACACACTTTATACAATCACCCACAGCAACTTCGACACCTTTAATACACGTTACACACGAGTTCTACACACTTTACTCAATCACCCACAGCACCTCCGACAGCTCTGCAGCACACAGTACGTATACACACACTCACGTGCATGTGCCAAGCTAAGGGCCCACAATCGCAGGTAGGAGGCGGTGTTAGAGATGCAGCCCAGGCAATACTCTATGGTGTGGATGGCCTGGAGCATGAGCTCGCCTGGCAAATCAAAGTCCTATAGGGAGCAAGATGAAGGAATGAGCAGGAGAAAACAGAAGAGATGGAGAGAACAGCTTTAAAATGTAACCTGTCAGAGAGCCACACAATCGGTTTCTCTCGCGTTCATTTCCTGCCCTCCCATCTCCCCCCCTCACCTCCGGTTCACCTTGCCTCCCTTCTTCTAGATCTTCAGGCCGCACGTTGATGGAGCCATTTTCCGTCAGCAGAGGGCGCCGCTCTCCCTTTAAGATCACAGCGATACGCAGCCTTTTCAGGATTCATAGGTGTACAACAGATTCACAACTACAGACTTCATTCAATCCCTTAAACTCTAACTTTTCACTTCAGTTTTCACTTCAGTAAGTTCAAAGTCAAATAAAGCTTTATTTTTCCCATTTTGCAGGGCAATATCACATACATAATCTGTATCTGTGAGTTGCAGCTCTTCAATGACACTGCAACATCACACTTATATTGAGAGAAATATTCAAACCCAGGACGCCATAGTTTTTACGGCCGTGGCATTACATCAAATGGAACATACCTAGGTCTTGTATATAATCTCAAACGCATTTCCTTGTAATATAGCAGGACATATTTGGAATCACTCAAAACCTTGAGATCTCCACCAGAATTGAAAATAGGCCTGAAATTGAACAGGTTTGAATGGAGCAGCTGCAATCCAAGAGCCCATATGTGTGCCTGTAACTTTCATAAGGTTAGGGCAAAAACTTTTTCCATTCGCCTTTAAATTAAAACCACGTAGGCTGACCTACAGCATGTCTGTGCTTTCCTTAATCTATCACAGTCCCATGCCAGTAGCCTGAGCAACTTGCCTTTGGGCTTCATTATGGATATTAGGCTCACATCTTTGCAGCTGCTCCCAACCACTTCCATGTCCCATCGAGCTGCTTACCAGCTCCCCTCAGTGTGCTCTCTCTCGTTAGGCAGACTGACCATCATCTACAAATGAGAGCTATTTGCACTATAGTAGATGGAAACCAGGAAATGGACACTCACCGAGCGGCGGGCCTTTCTCCGGTGTTTTATAAGGCGATGCACTGGTTTTCCCAGGAGCAGGACAGGCACCGAGCACAATGCAAACATTACCAGCACTATCTGCACAGTAAACTTCACACACAAACACACAGGCAATGTGACCAGCGCCATCTAGTGTCAGAAAAGTGACTCTCAATAACAGTCCTGGGGACTCCCTACGCATCATAGTTTTTAATGAGGGGTTAATTTTTCATGTTGTGGATAAGGATTATCCACCTTATTAGGATTATCTATCTTTTAAAAAAAAAAAAAAAAAACAATTTGCGAACAAAAGGTCCATGCTTCAAAACGGAGTCATATTGCTTCAAAAAAAAAACAGCTTGGCTAGTGTGAGGAGAAAAAGTCCCCACATTCTAATCATAAATAAGCACATTTTTCTTGGCATTGGGGATTTAAACCGGAGCTGCGCACTTAAGGCCTTAAATTAGTCAAGTATCTTAATTAGCCAAACCATATATGAAATCTGACATTTCCGCAGCATTTATTTCTATTTTCATGAATGATGACCTCCAAAGATTGCTCTTGCCTCGCTCTCTCTATATATATATTTTTTAATTATTTTTTTAATCCAATTCATGAGAAGGTCATGTATGTGTATGCAACCAAACGGCTCAGTTAGTCAGCGTAATTCATAAATATTAAAACCTGTTTACACAGCGGCCCTCCGGGACCCGAATTGCCCACTCCCGGTCTAAACAGGAAAAACAATTGTTGTTTTCTGTTAAAAAGCAGAAACCGTTTGAGTTGATGTGTTTGGCAGAGCGTGTGACATCATAATCCGCTCCAACGTCTCTCAGAGTCCCACTGTCTCTTTTTATATCAGCATAAACTTAAAACCGAGATTTCAAAAAACTGTAAAGGATGTGAAGAAGCCGTTTCACAGCAGTAAACCGCTACTTGCGGTGACCCAGTTAACTTCTGCTGACCCAGTTAGATTCTGAATGAAGCTAAAAGTAGGAAGGAGAAGGAAGACCTCAAAGATGGCTGAGTCTCAGAGTCCTTCTCAATGATGGCCACTGTAAAAAGAAAAAAGCCAAAATATTTTGAAAAGTATAACTGGTATTAAAAAAGAAGTAGAGAGGAACAAATATTGGACAAAATAAGCTGAATGTTTCAATGCAGTTTCTACAATCAAGTATGAAAGAGCAGAATGTGCTACAAAAAAAAAAAAAAAATATCTGTGAAAATGGATGAAAAATCACCAAAAAAAAAAAAAAATCCAGCAGGATTTAAAAGGACCGAAAACAATTTTTAAAAATGAATTGATAAAAATATTGATAATACCAAAATTCTGTATGGATGAAACTTAATGCAGAATGTGCTGAACATTTTAAAGTCAAAGGGATGCCAATAGCTTAAGCAGTATGGAAGGGCAAAATATTGGCAGAAGAAACAATGATGGATGGTCCCCAATCCAATCTCCACCTTTGCACTTCGTGGCGGGGGATAATAAACCGATGTTTAAGATTGTGATTGTAGATGCGGTTGGGGTAAAAACCAGCATACTCAGGGGGTGCCAGGACCAATGCCGAGAGCCACTGCTGTATAATTCACACATATGCAAAGTGAGTGAAATATTATCAGCACTACCACCAGTAAAATTAACAGACATGCATAGAGCGAACATAATGACAAACACCAGCAAACTAAAGTGAATATGACCAGCACCATCTGTACAATTAACCGCAAACACAAGTCATTACAACCTCAAAAGAAAAGAAAAAAAATAATAATAATAATAAATCAGTGAAGCACAAATGCACAGGTGCACACACAGACACACACACACACACAAGACATGACTAGCACAATCAGTACCATGATGTACACACAGCTGCATACACACACACACACACACACACACACACACACACACACACACACACACACACACACACGACTAGCACAATCAGTACCATGATGTACACACAGCTGCATGCACACACACACACACACACACACACACACACACACACCTGTCCTGAGTAGAGCGGGGGGTTCTCGCTGCTCTTTGAAAACATGAACATGTTGATGAAGTGAATGAGGATGCTCGGCGCACGCAGGGAGTCCAGCGGGCCGTACACAATCCACTTATACACGATCATGAACACCAGATACCCAAACAGGCACAGCATAAACACGAGCTCTGGAATCAGCACCAGAAACACACTGCTGATCTCTCCGAAGTGTCTGCAGAGAGAGCGAGAGAGCGAGAGATACGCATATGTGAAAAAAATCAGGAAAATAAAGAAAAAAAATGAAGCAAATAAGCTGAAGCCTGTCCCAACAATCATCATCAAGTCTATTCTTCTTCATTTTATTACATTTCAACATTCATGTCCACAATGTTATTAGGGCACAAGCCTCTAAGCCCTTTTTGTTTTTGCCATTAATATTACTATTATTATAATGATGCCATTTTCAAAAAAATAGCCAGAACTCCAACATAATATTCGTAACCTTCCCTTTCTTTTCGGCAGGCGCCCAGAGGACCCCTGCCCACACCTTCACAACAACTCAGACTCAAAATTTCCAGAAAGGGACTAAACAGCCACAAGTTGAATTTTTAACTTCAAGAGGCCCCAAGTATAGAGCATTGACTCAGAGACACCTGATCAGTGCGGGCAGATCGTCTCCTCAAACCAAACAAACAAGCCTAACAGACTAAAAAGGTGCGTCATTGAATTTTCCAACACCCCATTTTGTGAGAACAACCCAAAAAAAAAAAAGAAAAGAAAATGAGGACAGTTTGGACAGACACATTAACACAGGAACAAAAACATTATTAGTCTTCTTTTCATCCATGTGCCTGTAAATGCAGAGCTGGTTTGCAGGGATACTTGTTACAGTCGATATTATCACTCATTTCATGAAAGACGAACGCAAGGACCACACTGACATGTAGTTGTAGAAGGAGAGGCAGACCCCGAATGTCATGTGTATGACACCGATGATCACAGACATCTTCATCTTATAGGAGTTGAGGAAGGTCAGGTGATTCGTGGCTAATCCCCAGATCTGAAAAGAGGAAGCAGTCATGTTCACTAAAGGTTTTTTTTTTTTCCTGGGTCAGTTAATGAGACTGAAAGGCTTACGCAGATGAAGAGGAAGTGGGGACAGGGCGTTAAAAGTACCGGGTCAATCCCGAAAGGGTACGGTCCCTGAAAGACGCCCTCTATGGTGGGGTCCAGCTGAAGATACTGGGACTGTTTCAACGTCATGTCGCTGTGGAACAGATACAAACATGTCAGAATGCATTTGCACAGAGCGAAGAGTGTGCATTGAGTTTGATTGAGTTTGTGATGGTTTATGAGTAGCTACCTCCAGTTGGAGTGTTGAACCATCGGTTGAAAGTGCCAGCCGGAGGGAAAGGGACTCATCCCTCGGCTGAAGCATTCGTTGTACACGGCTCCCGTGTAGATGGAGAACAGACCCATCAGTAGGATCAAATATCTGCCGCCAAAAATCATCTTCCAGATCTGACAGAAAAAGAAGCTCGCATCACTTCCTAATCACAGTAAAAGCTCATTTATGCTCCCTGTACGTATGAAAATAGATACGTCCGTTCGAAACGTTATAAACGTCTCTGCCCACATACTTCCACAGACCCGTTTTCCACCGAAGAAGTTCCTTGTCGTATTTGGGGGGCAGGAACTACTACAGGAACGTCCTCTCACTCGGCCCTCTCAACGGCCATTTCTCCACCGAGAGGGCGAAGTAGGAGAACTCCTTTTAAAAATGCGACCCCTCGTCTTCTGCTGAGTTTTAAAAATGCCGCCCATTTTGTTGCTTTGTGTTGACGTTACATCCCGCCCTGAGTAAATCCAATCAGCGCCAAGTAAACCCCAAGCGCCACCCAGGAGTTTTTCGGGGCTTTTCAGAGTACCTACTCCGAGGCAGGGACTTTTCTAGCCCCTGTTAAAGTTCGGGTTCCCTGGTTCCAGCGGTGGAGACACGCAACAACGGCCCCGCCCCGTAAAAATACCCTGAAGTTCTTGCGGTGGATACGGGCCTAATGAGTTATTTGCGTTGGCATGGATTTTCAGCAGTATATCCACTAGGGGGCAGGTCGGAGTTAAAAGTTTGAGACAACAACAAACAAAGCGACCGTGGAGGAGGTTGTAAAGTTCAGTCTCGCTCACAGATCGGTCTCTTTTACAATCGGATACACTGCCCCCCGGTTGGCGGAGGTGCTGCTCCATTTCATCCGTATTCGTAAGCTTCCAGTAAACGTGCAGAAAAACAGACGATATGAACGCAGAGTCCGGATAGAAGGCCCTGTCCGCATCCGGATCCATACTCGACGAGGAACATAAATGAGCATTAACACGTAGAGAAATGGGCTCAGATCACTCACTAATCTACCCCAGAATTTACCCCCGTACAGGGCACTCAGTGTGCACTTTGGGGCTTGGAAGGCAGGATTAGAGATTCAGGGGTACAGATTTAGCAGTTTCTGACACCTCGCTTGTGTTGTTTCTCAGTTTGGGGTCTTTCTCCTCCAGGACCATCCACAGGGCTCCCAGAGTCATGAGCAGCCCGTGCCCCACATCGCCGAACATCACCGCGAACAGGAACGGGAATGTGATAATGGTGTAAAGTGCTAAGAAAGAGGAAGAGAAAGAGAGAGCCCTTTAAAATTACGTCCCATATATTTAAACATGAGAAAGACACATTTGCATCAGCTGAAACCAACATTCAGGAGACCATCTCCATCAAACGGAGCTTAATAGCGTGCCAAGACAAACCACAGATTTGGTATTGAAGTGCAAAACATTTGCACGTCGCACAGTGCCACAGTCAATGTGAACATAGCAAGCATCCTATTTGGGTGAGCTGATCGAAGACAAAGGACAACCTTATTTGTATTGCACCTTTTCGTACAAGACTGCCACGCAAAGTGCTGCGCAGCCACTGCCACCTATATTTCATTCTTAGCTAGAGCTCCTGAGATAAACTTGCTGAAATGTTGCCAATTTGTTCAAGGGTGGATCTTCGCTGTGAGGGGATTTCTGTGCTTTTCTCATTTTGTCGCTGGCGTGAATCGGGTGAGTTTAAATCGGAAATACGACCCAGGCAATTTCTTGTACCAATTAGAACAAGGAATCAGATTTCCACTCCTCTAGTCCCACCCCTAGATGCCATCTAGTGCAACCCCTTGAACCCAGGTCAACTGTCAAAGTTAACTGGCAGCACACGAGTCATCAAAGCTTACCTAGCCAGCGTCTCTTACGGCATTCAAAGTCCCCTCAGTTTTTTGTTTCGCAAGTCAACAGTCCTTGCATTTTTATGACCGGATTATATTTTGATATTTATTTATCATTTTAAAAGAATCTTTCTCTTAATTTCAAACTCAATCAAGCCATCCTCCTTCCGATGTGCTGTTCCTTTGCATCATCATGGATGAGGCTTTTAAAGTAAGGAGTGGGATGACTTGATGAGAGCACCATAAATGTAAAAGGATATGAACAAATTTTGGAGTTGCTGCCATACAAATGTGGCCTTTTCTAGGGACAGCCGTGCATTTTCCTGCAACAACTCCGAACCAAATCCAGCACAAATTACAAATGAACTGCTGCTCTCCAACGGTGACTCTTAAAGTATTTTTCCACCATTGAACAACCCTACTTCCAGTGTGTCCATTCAAAAAAGGGACATGTCCCCATCAAGGCTTCTCATCATCGTCTTATGCAGTAAACTTCTTAATTAAGAGCCTGATGGTAAAAATGTCAACTTATTACCATTTTGTTGAAGCCATTTCCCCATTTCTGAAGCTCAGTAGCACTGTAACGCATCAGAGCTGTTATTTCTATCTTAACCACGGTGATGGATGTCTGAAGAAAACAGGCCTGCATGTCACCTCATATTAATAGACCAGGGAAACAGGAAGTCATGGGTGAACATCTTCATTTTCCTAACCATTAACTGAAAGAACTAAAATATGAATGAGAATGTACTGCAGTCAGGTTTTTCTGCCACAATTTTCTACGGGTGCCACAGATAAAATGAATACTGAATCATTGGGTAAGAAAAGATTTTTTTTTCCCCTTCAATCATTTTATTTCAATTCAGGGTTACATTTCTGTAAAGTTTTTGAATGAAAGATTGGGAGGATTAACCCTTCGAGCGCTAAATACAGCCATTTTTACTCAATGATGCAAGATATCAAAATCAAAGGTAATGAAAACCCATCATGTGGCGGATTGTTTAAAAGAGCTCCCCTGCAAAAGCTGTTTTAAACATATTGCCACATGATAGGTTTTCAACGGCACAAGATAAATTGTTAAAAAATATAGATTTAATTATTTCAGCGCTCTAAGGGTTAACAACAACCACATTTTTTTCATAGCCAATCAAGAAAATATTTACCAAAGACGCTGATATTAGTGGAGGGAACTGCACTTTAGTTACATACGGCACTGTGACCATAAAGTGATTCAAGCACAACACAAACAATTCTTGGGTCAAAATGAACGATCTGAATAAAAGACTCAATTCGAACGCAAGAATGGGTTACCTGGATTGACCTCTCTGTAGCTGGCGACTCCATAAGCATCCACGATGTTCTGGAATCCAGCAGTGAAGGAGTTAATGGCGAAGAGGGTGGGGGGCGCAGTGTGGCTGGGCAGACGGTTGTAGAAGGACTCCACCCCGCTGCCGCTCTTCCTCTGGAGGGAGAAGACCAGACGAGGCTTTAAAAGCTCAAAAAACCAGACAGTTGGTCAGTCACAGGTCAACACGCATCCCCAAACACCCAAGAAAATCGCACCCAAAACCAATAGGCTCCTGACCACACGGAAGGTCAATACCAAATACACCGCCCAGCCAAAAAAAAAGTCGCTCACTCAAATATTTTGTTGGAACCCCTGTGGCTTTGATTACAGTGCATATTCGTCTCGTCATTGTTTTGACAACTATATGCAATGCCAGAACATTTATCCTCTATCAGAAATGCCATAATTTTTGGCCGAGATCTTATCCTCTCGACATAATGGTTGAACCACTCGGTGGTCTTTCTTGAGCACATCCCAGTAACTTTTAATGTGTTTAAGGTCAGGACTTTGTGGTGACAAATTTGTTTGTGAGAATGATTCCTCATACTTGTTTTTGTCATTCATGGTTTTCTTTGCTAAATACAAGCCAATAAGTTGCCCGTTCTGAAATACTGTAACATCTT
The DNA here is from genome assembly GCA_029721435.1 of Gymnothorax reevesii. Taxonomy (NCBI): domain Eukaryota; kingdom Metazoa; phylum Chordata; class Actinopteri; order Anguilliformes; family Muraenidae; genus Gymnothorax; species Gymnothorax reevesii. Next base: position 110,305,781 of record CM056579.1, read on the forward strand.
TTCCACCATCAAGGGATGTGTCTTCCGACATGATTTTTTAAGAAATGAGCAGCAACGCGCTTCAGTCAGGGTTAAAATGATCATTTCCAGCTGAAACATATTAATAACCGCAATAATGATCCAATTATAGAATTTGTTCATTAGTTTCCAAACGGTGACTTTTTTTTTGGCCGGGCAGTGTATGAAATGAGTCCACAGAGAATTGTCATCTTCGTCCCAGTATATTATAATGACAATAATAGTAGCCATAAGTGGCAATCATTGGGATCCAAGCAGCATAGCGTGTTGTCAAATTCAGAATTTTTGGATAGGTTCAGCAGTTGAATAAGGGACAAAGGAATTTAATGAACTGCTGATAAATTTGGGAAGGTTAAGGCAGACAAATTTTTATATTCCAGGTTTTGTGGTTCTTGAAATTCAGAACAATGTTCCAGCGAATAACTGTAAAATGCACGCTCTCCTTGATTACATAAAAATGAAGCCAGATTTCCTTCACGAGAGCTGCATTACGCCCATATTGCTGTCAGCTCCAATGCAGGAGACACTCGAGCCAGAGCATCAAAATACTGCTTACAGGTCTCATGTACAAACAGTGCATAAAGCACAAAAATCATGGAGTAAACCCATTTCTCTGCAGACATTTCATTTATGAATACAAACTAGACATTTAAATAACATACAAAATTAATGAGATGATGCACATGTGAAAAATTCCAAGTTAATCCAGAAATACACAATAAAAATTGAAATAATGATTTGATAGGAGATACATTTTTCTACTTCTTTTAGTGCAGCTACTGGCCGAGGCACCAGAGTTTGCAGGGATCCAGGATCAAGTTAAGACCAGCCTGACCCAAACACTGCAAGAAGCGGGTGAAGCTTTCAAAGATTACAGATATACATTTCGGTAAAAATCGCTGAGTCTACTAAATTTTGCGAATGAAAATATGAATTCTGAGACTTGAGGGTTATTGTCCTCAGAATCTCCTTCGTCGAATGCGGACGACGGCCCAAAACACCTCGGACTAATTTGCAAAAGCAGGTTTGGCAAAAAGTTTAAATGGTGGAAGACTTTCTCAGAAAACTGAGAACCCAAGAAAGGACTTTTCAAATCGTATTTAAGGAGCCACAGACAAACACTTAAATGCCTGCTCTGCAGCACCACCACTTGGCCACTGGACGTCACTGCGAGAACCGGAGTTGAGGGGGAGGTACATGCCTGCAGGAAGCCAACCGTATCCTAAAAAGGCAGGTGTGAGAGCTGGGCTGCATTTCTCCTCACCCTTTTGCAGAAAATACAAATAATGCCATTTTTTTCCTGTTATGCATGAGTCTATTTAGGCTTTATAACCCAGTATTTGTGTTACAGAGACTCTGGAAAATCATTCCAGTGAAGCAAGACATTTGGACATTCAAACACAGAATTATTTAGGAATTACATTTTGGAATTTTTTTGGACGCCGGCGCAAAGGGGTAAAACATAGCCACACAAAGCGTGGTAATGGGCCCAAATCGCAGCCTTGTCAATGACATCGTTTGAGTAAACATTTTCCAATCACCAATATCAAAGTGGGGTCCTCTTCATATCACCACTGACCCAGAAAACAAAAATGAAAAGAATCCGACAAACATTATAGCGCGTAGAGTAAGAACAATAAATTGCGGATGAACCGACGGACTGAGTGACTGACGGACAGGGGTGATCGCAGTACACAGCCATCTGGTGAAGTGGCCGTTTGAAAATTTACGAAGCACTGAGCTTGGTAAATAAAATCAGGCATGCGAGTACTGGGCTAAATCTATGAACATCATCCACACCAGCTGTTCTTGTAAGAGTTTGGGCACGACTGCACCTTCCAGGACCTTCCGTCACTCCCCCTCTCCCAGTCTCCAGGACCAGTCTCTTACCGCTCCCTCTCTCAGGGCGCTCTGCAGGACAGGCAGCTGGCTGACGGGGCACCAGGCCTCCGCAATCAGGCACTTGTCTGTGACGGACGGGCTGCAGAGGTTCAGAACCATTTGGATGGCCTTGCTCTTGTGGACCCGGACCTTCCACTGAGGCAGTATGGCCACTGCACGGGCTAACAGCTGCTGCAGGTACTGCTCCGTCTGCGATAACACCTGGATGAAGGGAACAACGCCAATGAGGCATCTCTGAACCGAACACCGAGGCACTGTCAACCAAATGTCCCCTCCGTGACAGAAACTAAAATGATCCTCGAATGAAAACGGAGGGACAAATGGAGCTTTTTCCACCCAAATATATTGGTATTCCATTATACCCAAAAAATTCTGGAAAAAAAAAAAAAAAAAATACAACTTTTTAATGCATGAACAGATTTTTGTTTGGGGGAAGGTTTAGGCTCTTGTCACAGAGGGGACATTTTTTTTTTTTTTATAATACCTCGGAATCACCCACTAGGCACTAAACTATAGCAGACAGTGGCTGAGGGAAGAGAACGCTGGTCTCTTACCGTTTTAATATCCTCAATCCTGCCTTCCAGCTCACGCAGATTCTCCATCCTCTCCGCTGGGCTCTCCGGGTACGTGAAAGTGCGAGTGTGGAAGCTGAGTGAGGATTGATGAACGAGAACACGCACACGCACACGCACACGCACACGCACACGCACACGCACACGCACACGCACACGCACACGCACAGACAGACAGAGACACACAGACAAACAGAGACCATGATATACTTCAGAGGTAGACTGAACAATTGCTGGGATTTACTGTATATTTAAGCGTTTGAGCTCAAAAATTCAAGAAACAGACGACACCTGAGCATCTGCTTAATTGTGGAAAATGGTAAAACTATCAAAATTCTGAGAAGCATCTCATTCAGATTAAAATTTGTGGGCCATCATTGGAGCAAAGCAGTTTCGCAGAAGGCCAAATTCATGAATCGTAGCCTCCGGTAGAAGAACAACGGTGGCCAAAAAATTGGCCAAATTGGGCAGTGTGCTAGGCTGCTAGGAGCACATGCACGAGCAGTGAACAGCCAAAGGGGAAGGAAGTGAAGTCTTCCATTGGATTAAGAAAATGTAAGAAATTTCAGGAAAGAAGGAGGTTGATTTAATGATTATAATCAGCAGCGGAATGCATACAGGGTGGGGAAGCAAAATAAATCACCATCCATAGGTTGTATATTATTCCCAACTGGCATGTTTATTGAAAAAAAAGAGATTGTAAAGCAGACAAATAAAGGGAATAGGAAGTCCATGATTCAATGTGTCCACCATTATTAGCAATATCAGAGCCAACTCGACGTCTGAAAGCTTTACAACTGTCAATAATGAAGTCCTCAGACAACACATTTGTCTGTGATAGCAGCCTTGAGTGACTCTACATTGGGATGGTATCCTTCTCTAAAACGCCCCACACCGCATAATCCAAAGGATTCAGGTCTGGAGGAGGGCCAGACATCTGCAGCCCTGAAGTCAGCAAAGTTGGCCCTGCAGGACTGTTGCACTTTTTTGGCTGTGTGGCATGGAGCGACATTCTGAGTCCACACAGTTTCCCTCAAGGTAGTTTGCCTTGAGCCATGGCAAGACATGGTATCTGAGGACCTTGTAGTAAACTTCAGTATTCACTTTTTCCCCAGGCTTGAAGTAGGGGGGGCATGTTTTTGCCATCTGATGCTATGACACCCAAGACCATGATCTGAGCTGGATGTTTCGTTTGAGAGCTGCCCTTGACTTCAACTTTTGATTTTGCAAGGTATCGATTATTTCGCCTGTTCACAACTGCATCCACCGTAAAGATCTTCTCATCAGGAAAAAACTCTGACAGTAGACCTGTGTTGCTTGAGATATTTGAGCACTTTCTTGCACCTCTCTAATCTTCTGGCTTTCAGACTCTGTGAGGAGGTATTTTTGAGTCCTGGTGAATGATTTGAGGCCCAAATCATTGTGCACAGCTATCCTGACTGTCTTTGGATCTACCTGAAGTTGAGCAGCCATCTTTCACATCGAGGTCGTGGGGTCCTTGGCAATCTTGGCCTTGAGAGCATTGATAAGTTCTTGATTCCTCTCTCTGTTGCTTCCACCACTGCCAGGCTTTCTTTGGACACTAGTCCTTTGGTTCATGGATTTCCTAACATTGTTGACAGTCCGCAGAGAGACACCAACTATGCTGGGAACTGTTTTTGGATCAACTTTGGCACGGAACAGATCTGCGACTCTGTGCCTTTTGCTTTCTTGTGAAGTCATTTTACAACCAAAAGACTAAAGCAGACTCAGATTATAGCTTATAGTCTTTGCTTTTTCAAATAACAGGTGCACACAATTCAGGGGGAGTGGTTGTGGGATTGTTTGTACTTTAAATGTCAGAGCAAGTTTTGCTTACCCACCCTGTAGGTCGAAGTAAAACACGACAAGACTTTTACTTCCTGACCCCTGGAATGTGCACTTCTGTAAACACACAGTAGCTTATATCCCCGCATGGCATAAACATATACTGCAGTGTGTCCAGAGGGGTCCAAAATTATTGGCTCCTCTGACTGGCAATGCACAAACGATACTTTAAAAAATTAACCATAACACATGGTTACTGGTGCCTAGAGCGGCCAGCCTGGGGCTCTTACTTTCATTTCCAAACCTTGGTATTTTGAATCAAAGTAAGGAGCCACGTACCAATCACAGATCTTCGTCACTTTCTGCCCAATCTGGTCCCCCCAGTAGGAGATGAGGAAAATTGTCCAATGCACCATGTCCTCCTGTGATTGGTGGAAAAGCAGTCATCTGATCTGTACAGGGGTAGAAGCTGCCCCATCTTTCCACTCCATCATTTATTCTCTTCTATAAACTGTGCCCATCACATTAAAACAGCACTTCAGAAATAAAAATACATTTCTGAAAGATCCAGATTACACTGTCCCCCCCGTCCCCTGGTAATCAGAATTTTTTGCCAATTGTTGAGTCACCTGTGATATTTTTTTGAGATTAAGCAGATTCCACAACGCCCATAGATCCCCCCCCCCATTCCTGCCAAACTTCCGGACATGTCAATCAGACCACATGTTCCTTTTTTTTTTTTTTTTGCTTGGATTGCATGATGGGAAAACTCTACAGCGATTAGGACATACATCAAAGTCATTTAACTTCACGGCACCAAACTAAACAGTCAGGCGGCCAAAAGAGAAGCTAAGATAGAGTTTAAAAAAAGAAGGAATTGGGAAAAGGCAGAAATGCAGCTGTATGCTCAGCAATTAAAAGGTCTCTCAGTAAAAGATGTCCAATCAGGCGCCACTGGAGGTATGCTTTCAATAAGTTATGGTAGGAGTATGATTAGGTATTGCACAAAAACATGGAGAACATTACGTCACCTGATATTTTCTCAACACCTTGCTGCCGAGCACAGTTAATACTCAGAAATCGTTCGCTTTAGCAAGATCACTTTTCCTGAAGTCAAGCACGCAGTTAAATTTTTATGGGTAAAGAGCAGGTGAAATCAACCGTGCTCGTTAACCGTCAGCTAGCTAGGTGTAAACGATTTTGATGCATTTCAGCATTCTGGAGAGAAGCATATTTGAGACAGAGGTATACCATACGCTGCGTAAACTTTAACAAGTCGACATGGTCAACAACATCCCCCGCCAATCGCGTGCTTCTTATTTTTGAACTCCATCAAGGCCTTTATGGTCTGAAGCTACACACCAAATTTGGTTACTGTATCTGTAGTTTCTGAGTAAAGCTGTCCCCTTCATCTCGGACAGACGGACGGACGCACGGACGGACGCACGGAAGGACGGAGGTCAAACCTATATCCCCCTCCCACTTCGTGTTGGCGGGGGATAATAAATGGCCTCTTACGTAAATAACACCAGTCATCCATTGTGTTAGAGTCAACTGCGCTGAACATAAGCTTGTCTTAATTGGGCGCATTTATTAAAATCCAACAATTGCACTTGCGATTAGATCAGAAACTAGCATATGCAGGGGTGCCACAGGACCAGACTGAGGGAATTCCCGCCTCGCTATGAGTGAACCCCGATGTCTTACATTTGAGGAATAGAATCAATGACAGGGTCCTGTTCTTTCACGGTAATGGAGTAGAACCTATGATAGAGTCCTAAACTCTCCTATGGCAAAGAGAACCTGACAATTAAACTTTTCTATCGCCCAAACCTCTCACTTAAAACAGCAATCTACAACAAGACCCTAATTTAATCACAGACAAAGATGTAAATTGACAGCGGGGTGAGTCGCTCACATTGTCTGGAAGCTCCAGGCTCTCCTCCATCTCCCGAAAATCCACAATGATGTAACCGCGGCAGGCTCGCCACAGCAACCGCTCGAAGGCTGCAGCTTTCAACGGGTGGACAACACCAGCCACAAAGCTGCCGATGCAAAAACAGGGGAGAGGAGCTGATGGAGAGAATGGGTCAACACCAGATGCAGGAGAAAAAAGAAGAAAAAAAGAAAAAAAGAAACCAATACCTCCACCCTCAAAAGCACACAGAGCAGAATTCTCAACCTAAAACTATAAAATATCAACGTTAACCCTTTGAGCGCCATAGGCAACTATAGTTGCCCAATGATGTAAGATATCAAAACCACATGCTGTTAACCTATCATGTGTCAACTTGTTTAAAAGAGCTCCCCTGCAGGAGCTCTTTTAAACAAGTTGACAGATGATAGGTTTTCAGCAGCTCAGCATAATTACATTTTTAATTCCTTGAAAATTTATTCAGCGCTCATAGGGTTAATGCACATCTACGATGAAATCAAAATTCCAGTCCTTACACACCTTTATCGAGGTGAAGCATCTTTGCCTGCGTGTATTCGTTAAGCTAAAAATGTAATAGGGATGCTATTGAATACGGTGTCTTTTCTGTGCAGAGGGATGGGTACAGCCTGCAATAATAAAAGGCTAAAACAGGCGATACATGTTACATTTCCTTGGAAAATCCTTAACAAGTGCCAGGACTCTGTGCAAAAAAACTTTAAAACTGCTACCATGGGCTGTGCGTTGCAAATTACGGTCAGTCAGTCGCTAACATTTTGTGCTTATTCAAGTCATCGCTGTTATAATACTAAACTTGGTTGAAGATCTTGAAGAAGTGCCACAAAACAATGGCAAAAGTAGAACAATTTAGGGAGAGGGAAAATATTTTTTTCACTTTTTCCCCACAGCACTGCAAATTGCCGCGGAGAGCAAAGTGTCGTAAACCGCTTGTGACCAGTCAGGCAGCCGCTCGCCCAGTGCAGTTTTGTGCCTGTTCTACTGCACATCAGCCACAATGAAACACCACTCTGCAGAGTCCAGCAGCTGACAGACAGAAATGATAAAATTTAAAAAAAGGAGCAAATTCACCAAACACAACTCACCTGAGCCGAATGTCCTGCCTGTTGTCCAGTAAACCAGAAGATTCCAGGGTGGCAGGTGGGGTCTATTTGGACCCAAAAAAAAAGAGAAGAGAGGAAACAACCTTCAGGTCCAGAATTATTAAATTTTCCCCAATGTAGGACAGCAATTATGGATAACATGACAAATCTTTGGAGCTCATTTATAAGCTGATGAGTTGTGTAAAAATATCAATATTTAGGCTACAGCCTAAGGGTTGGGGTATTCTTTTCAGGTTAAGCCTTTCTCGGTTTAGTCAAGTAGCTCTCTTCACAATCAATGATTGTTGTTAGTTTGAAAACATGCTTTATCGCTACACTCCAGTCAAGTGAGAGTATGGAAGAGGATACATTTACAGATTGCTAAAGAAATGGATTGACACCATTTTTAAATATCCTAGTTATATCCAGTGCAGCAGTATGCAAGTAGTGCACAGACAGCCACTCAAATGCATCTCAACACGCCGCAAGGATTCAAGAATAACAAATCTAGATATAAAATCTACTGCATGCAACTTAATATGACTGGTGAAGAACACAACAGACAAGAACACGTTACCATGCAATGACACAAACGGGAATACACTTCCATGATCGTAGATACAATGCGATTGGGCCAGAGTACCAATCAGCCAAGCAAGTGCAGTAAAAAAGCCATGGCTCTTCATGAAAATCACCAGTTATGTTCAGTGACCTTTTAAGCGACTGAGGGCCTGATTTACTAAGATCTTTAACACATGCAAAATCTTTTTGGCGGTGCAAAACCAGAAACCTTGCCACAAGGCAAGTACCCTGGCCAATCAAGGGCAATGCTACTGGTTTTGCACAGACAAAAATATTTTGCATGTGCTAAAGGTGTAAAGTAAATCAGGCCCTAAGTGTAAATCAAAGAAGTTCTTAGATAAGGTAAAGTTGGTTCGCACAATGCAGAATCTCGACACGTTATCTTCGCTACAATTAACCTCCCATCTGCTGGTCACATTTAGAAAATAAACATAAAAATAAAAGGAGAATAAATAAAAAATTGTAAAGGTTTTTCTTGAAACCACTTGCTTAATGACTTTGCTCAGGCGTTCCCAAACCCAGTCCGGGGGCCTCCCTGTGTGTGCAGGTTTTTGTCCCAAACATGATTGCCATCATAGGACTTTAACGAGCTATTAAATTTATCAAAACATGTTTTTTGCCATTTTAAGGCAAATTTTAATAGAAATATCAATTTGTGTCATGAAGAATAAAAGACCAAATAAAAGATCCTTGTATATAAAAGTTTTTTTTTCTTCTGTGTGGCAATAACATTTCAGGTATCAAAATTTTTAAACAGTTCAAATCAGGTACAGAGAAGATCGGTAACCTCCAAATTAGGTTACTGAAGACAGGTGATTAGAGTTCTTTCAAAATAATTTGCTGGCACTCAATCACAAAAACATAACATAAAACAGGTCTGACTCCGTCATTTGCTTCTTTAGTAAATTGTTAGTTTTTGCAACCATGTGCCCACAGTTTCACCAATTAGGAGCCAATCAACTTTTTTTCTTTGATTGGGTACATTTTTTTCTTCTTTTATACAATTGTTACTCATATATTGCAATGTGGATGCAGAATTTATTCCTCACTGTTAGTATGCATATCTGAGGAAATACTGTTTGTCAAGAGAGGATAAATTGCTGCTCTGAACAAAAATGCACTTAAGACAAATTAACAGCTTGTTAAAATCCTATGATAGCAAACCAGGGTGGAGCAAAAACCAGCGGACACAGGGAGGTCCGAGGACCGACTTTGGGAACCCCTGACTTAGCTGAAGTAAGTGCACAATAAATTGGCCAAGGTGCCACAAAGAACTGGATCAATCCAGATCAAGGTTATGGATTTTAAATTACCCAATGCTAGGTTCCCACTATCGGGATTCGCGGCACGATTGAAATCGTGGTCTTAATCGTGGTGATCCTATCAGATCTTATCAGATCTTGAGGTCAGCTGTGGCAATCGTGTTGATTGTAGAAAAGTTTTGGACGGTTCAAACATTTCCTACAATCAACACAATTGTCAATTGTGATCATCGCATCACCTCGTATCCAAATTTGAAATTTTAAGCCGCTTTCACACCGGACGCGAAACAAATTTTTCGCACGACAAATTACATTCAAAGTCAATGCAAAGACGTGAATACATGTGACAAGCATTGACTGTGAATTTAATCTGTCGTGCGAAAAATTCGCTTCGCGTCGGATCTGTAAGCAGCTTTAGAGAAGTTCCCTGATCAGCTATGAATGGCCAATCGCGGCGTTCGTAACGGAGCGTACGACAGTTGGAACAAAGCAATAGAGGATATAAGCACAAAAACTCAGAAGGTAAAAAATATAAATATTGTGCGATACCACAAGATTAGTAATGATCAATATCAACCCTGAAACAAACATTTTGGCCGATCTGATTTTGGCCAGAAACGAATCGCGGGCTACTTGCCCGTTTGTGTGGTGGATATATAGTTTGCAAAAGTGGACTGCAAACTGGACAACAAATGCAAAGGCATAAGATTTTTAACAATATCATCATTTGTATTCGCATATCCCGCAGGCCAATTCAGAGCGAGCCGGCTCATGAAAATAATTTAAGTTTGAGCAATGCCAGAAAGTATCCAAACTCCCATTATAAATTTCCATTGGGATTTTACTTCCGACAAAATGCCAAATACCTGTGACGTAGTCACCAAAGTACTCTATACCAGCAAAAAAGCCACCACAGCAGGGGATGCTGGGAGTTTGAGTCCTTTACCTGAGAGGACGTAAGAGAATGCGTCTGTCTGATCACTCCTCTGCGCTGACTGAGCTGAGTCAGCTGTGCTCGAAGATCATCTCTGTTCTGAGAAACCTTGGAGGGGGGGGGAAAAAAAAAAAATAATAAAAATGACAACAGAACACTTATCTTACAGCTAATCTAGCTATACAGCAGGGTTCTTACATTCCTGTCATGCAGAGTAACTGCACCAGCACATTTGACTCCAAACAATAGGGCCATAGAACCTGAGAGCTTAAAACTTTTCCAGATGGCTAGCGTCAGCAGGTTTTACTCAATGCCAAGAGGGCAACAGTGTCCGTACGTTTAACTCCAGTCCAGGAAGTTTGCAGTGCCTGCAATTTAAACTGCAGTCCCTGAGGACCACAGGATTTGCAGGGCTTTTTACTGCAATTCATTACTTGTGTACTTAATTTAAGTCATTAATTGGCCAAAGAATCCATCCATCCATTGTCTGAGGACGGAAAACGCGGCCTTAAAAAAGGAAACCATGGCTGTCCCGCCCCCTTGCCCGAGTTCCATCCTGGTCCCCGTACCTCTTTCAGCTCTCTTGCCAGTCTTTCGCTTTCCTCCTCTATCGTCAGCAGTTCTCTAGGCTGGGGGGCCAGAGGGGCAGGGCAGGGAGGCGGAAGAGGGCCCTTCAGGGGAGGTGACAGAGAGCGGTGAATCTCCTGCTCCAGGATGGCTGAAGATAGAAGTTACAGAGAAAAATGGAGGGAACAGATGAAGGGATAACAAAGATCTCAATAAGCATTGATGATCCATCTTGGTTGTAATAAGCAATGACAGAAAAACTGGTTTAAAAATACAAACTAAATATATAAAACAAGAACCAGACAACATCTTGTTGAGTCGGACTCTATGGGGCAGCCAAACCAGGAAAACTGTTTAAATCGTATGCAATAATTTTGTCATCAAAAACCGATTTTGTCCGTCTTCAGTGGGGCATAGGTGTATTCATCGAGGGCCAAGTTCATGAATCTGCCCCTTTGACGGAGAACTGACAGTGTCATAACCATGGGGTAAAAACTGCTAGTTGTATCATAGGGTGCTGGACTGGCCTGTCTGCAGGCCTGACTTGTGCCCAATAGTACTTTGAGTGTGAAACATGACAAGAAAAACAGGAACCTTTGTACGCCTCAAGACTTGTTGGCTGGACGACAAGGACGAAAGTGCGAGATTTTACGATACGACAATCACCTCAAGGCATACCAAGGCATACAGTATTAAAATACAATTTTTCACTGTTATTTTTTGATGACCCTTTAAGGAATGAAAACAGAGAGGTTTTGAGTTGAAGCCATGCTGGTCACCAAAAAAATATGACCCGCAAAGACGTGATGATACAATTAACTTTTCATTAAACAGAAAGTTCTTCTTATTCATTTCTGAAACAAAGAAGGCTGCATGTCTCCCCACTGAATAAAGGATTCTGAGGGAAAACATTGCAGGATCCCCAGAAAAAAAAAAAATCTTCTTAGGAAATTTAAATCAAACTGTACTTCCTTTTGAGCAAAATAAATAGGAGAGATAATGCAAGAACCTTTGGTGACCATTCACGTAAGATCAAAGCACATATATTCAATAATAATTTTTTCATTTTCTTGATTTATTTCCATGACAGGTTGTGATGAAGAAAGGTGAGCAATTTGATAGTTTTGAGGTTGGGTCTTGACAGCTGAGAAGATGATAAATGCCAACATGGTTATCATAGTCCAGCCACTACAATGCTGAAGCATCTTGCAAAGTCGCTCAATCTAATGACGGCCGCAAGTTGTCATTATACGGAAACATCTTCAGTTATGACGAACTACACACGGACAGAATTAAACTGTTCACGTCAAGATGCCCTAATTACTAACAATTTCTAAATTATAAAGCAGTCTTCCAGCGATACAACCGAGCGTGTATATGTTGGCATCATTGAACTAAAACCAAAATTACTTTGATATGTGCACATCTTTGGCTTCACTTCTGTGATACGGCGCCACAGTACTGCCTACAGCATAAACACACACACACACACACACAGAGAAAAAAACCAAAACTCACCAAAGGTCTTCTCCATTTCCTCGCATCTTCTCACCTCCCCCACAAACTTTCTCTGAAACGCGGTGACATTTGGGTTTAGCTGCGAAAATGAGGAGGGAAAATATATACGACCCATTAACAAGACAAAACCACAGCAACGTGATGTAAACATATTTGGGGGGAAAAAAATTCAAGCAAATGGGATGCTCACATCTCTGAATTCAACCAATCCCAACTCCCCCAGTTCACTGACACAGTTGTAGGCAGACCCCGATTGGAGAAAAAGCTGCACAAGACACACCTCCTCACTGCGAAACAGCGTACCCATATTAACCTGCGACAGAAAATGGTTAAATTAGATGGTGACAGAGCTCAGATTCATGCAAGTCTCATTTATCCTACAAAAGGAACATCCATTTTCATACTCAGAGACCGGTAAACAGACAGTTGCAGATTACAAAAAGGAGTCTTCCAACCAAAATTGGGATCAGGCGAGTGACTAAACCCCGAAATAGCAGAACTGAAGACAGCAGAGTAGGGTTTTGGCACACAGACACACACGTGATATCCAGCCTTAAAGCTGCACGCTGACCAGCAGCGTGGCCTCGTATATAGCAGATCTGAGCACAGGTGCGCACAGGGCAATGTGTCCTAAAACCAGCATCACAATCAATATTCAATTCTGGATGATAACAATATACAACACAGGATAAATTTCTCCTAATTTCAAGAGAATTTGATTTAAAATGAGCACAAGTATCTAATAAGGATTATGGTACTAGTATATCTGGAAAATTGACAATTCAACAAGCCCAAATCAATTTCATAACAACCTCCAGGCCAGTGGGCCTGCTTCAGTGCCCAGCTATGCTGATGCTCTCCAGTAAACATCAAACATCCTCTTTTGATATGGGTGGCATAGCTAAATTCCTATTGTGGCAGAGATATCACCCGCCCAGGCACGCACACATTCCATTTTAACCCTGAGGAACATTTTATGGACTGTGCTGATCGGAAAGCCCAAGGACACCTGTTCCAAAGTAGCCTGAGCTGGTTCTTTCACCAAATGTTTTCATGAGAGAAATCACTCATACAACTGCACATATAAGCACAAAAAAATGAGCTCTGAAGTTCGAAAAAAAAAGCTCAGCGAGAGAGGATCCGTGGGTGAACCGCTCCGTTCCTGCGTGCAGGGAGGCAGCCGCATTGGTTAGCAGGCGCCGATTCGAAATGCGACGAAAGCAGTAGAGCAACGCTACCAATTCACGTTTGTTCCACAGCTAATGTGCCACCGTCTAAACAGTTTTGAGCACAGGGCCGAATTGATGAACCGAGAGCTTCAAATGAAGTTCCAACAGATTTCGTCCCAAGATCTATAAATAATCTGCATGCATTATTTAGGATTCCAATTATGGAAAACTGGCAAAACCTTAAAAGTACTGAATTCTCTCTGACATTGCATAAATCTGTACATGGAAATGTTTGAGCTGCAAATATAATTTCTGTGTAATTCACAGTACTTCATATATGTAATACATAAAATGTTGATAAAATATGGATAAAATGTTCTCTTTTCTGTTAATGTACCATGTAGAACTATTCCTGCCAACACTGAGTTGTTTTATGAATATTCTTAAGTAATCTCACAATTAATTGAATATTGCCAAATTCCATATGCGCGAGTAACAAAGCTTCTTCGAAAAACAGTAATTCAAATGTGGCTGAGCACTATCCTGATTGTTTTGTATAGCTTGATTGTATTTATTGTATAAGAAAACATGAAAAAGAACTGCCAAGTTCTAGTTTACCGCACACATGGTCATATATAGACTCGAAAAAGATGAGCTGTGACAATTAAATTTCTGGGCTTCATAGTGAGGCAACAAATGCATACACCAAAATTCTGTTTCTAGCGGAAAAGTTAGCACCAGACACCAAAATATTTACTTCAATACTGGAGGAGTAGTGGAACCCAAGTCAGGAAAAAAAAAAAAAAAACAGTCGCTCAAAAAATCTGGAAAAGAAATACATTTTTGCAAGCTGTGGAATAAAATTTCCGGGGATATCGGCCTAATATTTGATACTTTTGTAGACAAATGAACCATAACCATCTATGAATTTTCCTCAAAATTCTGAGGCGGTCACCCGAGAATTTTCCCCATCTCGGAATGATTTCACATGGCAAGGCTTCCAAACCATAATCAGTCATGAGCCATAACAATGGCCGTGTTAGTGCAGCAACCCCAAGGAGGAAGCCATCGCAAAATTAAGCGCATATCAATTCACTTCAAGGGCTGTGCAAGCGCTGAATGTTAACTTAACTTATGAATGTTATATATATATATATAACTAACAAACAAGATAGACAAGTACTCAATGGCTGTCAGCTCAGGAAAGTGGCCAGCTTATAACAAACAAAAGATAATGGCCCGGAGACTGAGTGGCCAACCTCATCCGTAAGCTGGAAAGGTAAATGGTTAGTCGTCTCGCGACTGCCGTCTTGAGGTACTAACTCAACTAGCTGGCTACCTTCAAAGGCACAACACAATGCGAGCCAAGTAAGTAACCGGCTTCCAAGCCAATAATACTCAATCACATGTAGCCAAATACAGTTCTCGGAATGTATAGGCTAACCTTACCTAGCAAGATTTAGTCACAACACGGCATCAAAGTAATGTGTAATGAATGAACCATCTATAGTAGCTGACCTGTTGACTATAGGTGATAACCTAACGTTAACTTAGAGAAGAAATCCATTGGACGACTGCTCACATAGTCAACATTTCGTGTAGGTTTGCAAACCAGCGGAACACCAAGTCTAACTTACCTCCGTCTCACGGACCAAGAGTCGTTTGTACACTCTGAGCGTAAAATTCAACTCGCGACTCAGTCCACTGAAGAGGACCGACAATGTGAAACAAAGTTGGTAGCTCGCTTTGAACTAACGTAATGTCAATCACGCACTTCCCGTTTCCCCCATAATCATGTGATTGTTTCGGCCATGGTCATGTGACAGCTGCGGTGACGTGAGCGGCCGAGCGCGAAACGGTGGTCGCGCCAGCTGTCAGCTGTGCTGCATACTGTCGATGGTTTCAATAGTCTTTCGACGTGCCTCGCGTATGGGGGGTAAATCAATGCTAGTTTCATTGTAAATCCACAGACTGAGAGTCACAATATATCTTACACGTTGTAAAAGCAAAACACTATAGATTTGAAATCCACAAACAAACATTTTGCAAAAATCTAGAAACCGGTGACTATACAATCACATTTTGGATGAATGCTGAATGAATAGTCTGCGGGTGTGGTTCATATTCCATCTGTGGATTGTTTCACATTTGTATTTCACACTTCTGTTTTGCAGTTTCACTGGCCACAATGTCTGCAAATTCACTCCTCACAATTTGCAAACAAACACAGTGTAGCTTATAATCTCCAACTGCTGTTATGAGACACGTACAAATGCTGTGCAATGCTCAGCACTCAAGTGTCATAACTGTGTTTGTGAATCAAACTGTATTTGTGGATCAGTTCTCATTTGTCTACAAATGATTTTGACACTGCTCTACCTTGGAGAATGTGAATATCATACGATCCGCAAATGTTGTCACACATTCAAGGGTATTACTTGTGATGTCACAACTTATCAAAATGCCTCTCAAAATAAGAGCTGAAACGTATCAAAACATGTACATCATCTACCCGAGTTCTAGTTCAGATTAAATTTTTTCTAGCAGTTTTTTATTGGCCTATTCAGAATTAAATAAAATTCCATCTCCACATGAGAATAAATATGGAACTGTAAATCATGCAACTCACTATAAGAAAAACATTCAACTAATATGAGTGCAACAGAAGAAAGAGAGAGAGGGAAATAGGTTTGTAGGTAAATAAATAAATGTTCATTGTTTACATGGTCATTAGAGACAGTCAGCACTATAATTCATTGGACAATATCACAATTATTGTTATTTTGATTCTTTGCTTTCGCACTTTTAAGTTGAAAGGATGCAATGAAGTTGAAGAGCACTGTTAATCTTAATTTGAAGCTGTTTTCATCCATAAAAAAATAAACCGCTCAGAAATGACAACACATCTTGAGTCAGGGTAAAAAGAGGAAGATACCATCGACATGGAGAGATGAGCAATATGCACATTAGCAGCAGAATCACATTTATTATGAGTGGGTCTGTGGGAAGTGTAAGTATTTAGAGTCAGACACTGAATCACTGGAATCCTAGACAAACATTAGGAAAAAATGCCGTATATTATGACCAAGGATAATTCTTCTGTTAAATTCAAACGTGGGGGAAAAAAAGCACACATTTACTTCAATACATGCACACCACTCAGATGTGCCAAAGTTTCTCATAAAGTAATGACATTTTTTTAAATAAAAAAATGCAAGGAGTCAAAATCATTGGCACCCTGATTTAGTACACTATGTGCACACCCTTTGGAGAGAAGACAGAGGTGATTCTTATTTTTGTGGTAAGGTTAGAAAACACATGTTGGAGTTTTGACCATTCCTCCATGAAAAGGAATTCAAGATCAAACATATTTTTGCACCCATTACCTCACTTGTGAAGGCCATGACCTTTGCCCTTTGATTTTTCCTTGGTACTCAATGATAATGGGTATCCGCAAGTCACCTGATTTTTATGCGCATGTGTAGCAGGACGTGATGTAGTGATCAAATATAGTTGCTTTAGGCTGTGATTATACTGAATAAAAATATTTATCTGTAAGAACTGTCAGGGATGTCACTAACTTTGACAATGATGGTTTCCACACTTGATTACAACTAAAACCCACCCAAGTGAGCACATTGGTGGAAGTGGAGGTGAGATTCAAAGTGCCTCCTTAATGAGAATGAGAATCTCGCTTAGCTGTTTGAGTTGTAGTGAGACTCAAGTTCATTCTTAAATTCATTTTTATTAAAAAAAAAAACATTCATTTAAAATGTTGAAATAGGAGAATAAATGTATTGAAGCGTACAGTATAAAAATATACAAAACAAATCTATGAGGAAGCTCAGGCTGTCCACTGGAATTGAGCTGTCATCACATGACCTGCATCGCTCGAGTGATGTACCACAGGATTGCTTGAACGTTACATTGAATGAGGACAAATGATTTATATTTTACATCAAAACAGTAAGTAGATTTTTTTTGCCCCCAAAAGCAAATGAGCAAGTGAAAAGCGTGATCATATCAATGGCAGAAGAAGCTAGAAGCAACCAATCTCGTCCATATAGTGCTTTACATACAGGTGCGAGCAAGTGCATATTTAAGAAAAGCCTCAGAAAAACTGTATTTTCACAAAAAAAGGTGTTCACTCATTGCGACGCTCTCCAGATGGCAAAGACTGCTGGATGATAACCTATGAGAGAAAGCAGAGGAGAAAATGAAATTCACCGGCCAATACAAACAAGTAGCAAAAGCATAAAAATAATCTTTAAAGAAGAACTCTGTAAAATTTCGCTAAAATAATAATTTAAAACATTCAAGTGTGAGGTACAGTTCAGGAACCACTCGCGAGAGACAGAAATCCAAAAAACTTATGCCTTTAATGGAGTCCGAGTCAAAGCCAAAAAACACAGGAATTGCCAAGCCACAATACGAAATCCAAAAACAGTGTCGACTAGACAGGAAGGGGTCAGAACCAGTAAGACAGATGAACAGAGGTACAAAAACGATAGGTAAAAAGTCATAGTCGATGAACAAAGCCAAGGGTCATACACAGGGCATCCAAACAGAAATCGTGGTCATACAAAAATGGGTCGAAATCTAGAAACTAGATAACTAACTAGAGTGCTCATTAGTACGTTAGTAATCTATATACAGCGCCCTCCATAATTATTGGCACCCCTGGTTAAGATGTGTTAAAAGCCTTAAAATAAATTCAATTTTTATTGCCGAAGCATTCTCTCGCACTGAAAACTGTAGAAAAATGTAACCTTCAACTCAAGTGAATTTAAGGGGAAAAAAATCCCTGACAAAGAAATAATAATTTTTCATAAAATCACCTGTTCCACAATTATTGACACTCCTAACAATTCCTAGGAAATAAATGTAATTGAAGTATTTATGTCATTTGTACAGTAGTTTACAAAGTTGAGTAAAGTATCTCGGAACATTTAATCAGTATTTCATTACTTCCCGTTTCCCTGGGGTTTAAATATGACGTGACACAGAGGCCATTTCTCTTATCCACTCTTCAACATGGGAAAGACAAAGGAACACACCATTCAAGTAAGGCAGATGTTTGTCGACCTTCACAAGTCAGGCAATGGCTACAAGAAAATAGCCATTCGCCTGCACCTGCCCATATCTACTGTCAGAGGAATCATTAAGAAGTTTAAAACAACTGGTAAACAAGCCTGAAGGTTAGGTTATTTTGCCACCACTCACAGTGAGGAGGATAGTAAGAGAAATAAAAAGTTCTCCAAAGCTCACTGTTAAAGAATTGAAACAAATGGTTGCATCTTGGGGTGACAAAGTCTCCAAAACAACTATCACGTGCTATCTACATGCCGACGAGCTGTTTGGGAGGCATGCATGGAAAAAACTTTTTCTCACTCACAGTCATAAACGCAAACGTCTGGAGTTCACTAAGCGGTACTGGGACTTCAACTGGGACCGTGTGTTTTGGTCAGATGAGACCAAGATAGGGCTTTTTGGCAACAAACACCCTAAGTGGATCTGGCGGAACACAAAAGATGAGCATGCAGAAAAGCACCTCATGCCCACTGTGAAGTATGGGGGAGGATCGGTGATGCTGTGGGCCTGTTTCTCTACCACAGGCCCTGGGAACCTTGTTAGGGCGCATGGCATCATGAACGCTTTGAAATACCAGGACATTTTAAATCAAAATCTGGTGGCCTCTGCCCGAAAGCGGAAGATGGGTCTTCACTCGGTCTTTCAGCAAGATAATGACCCTAAACATGTGGCCAAATCTACACAGAAATGGTTCACCAGACACAGAATCAAGCTCCTCCCATGACCATCTCAGTCCCCAGACCTCAACCCAATTGAAAACCTGTGGAGTGAGCTGAAGAGGAGAGTGCAGAGAAAAGGACCCAGGTCGCTGGATGATTTAGAGAGATTGTGCAAAGAGGAATGGTCAAAGATCCCTCTTTCTGTATTCTCCCATCTTGTGAAACATTATAGGAGAAGATTAGGTGCTGTTTTGTTGGTCAAAGGGGGTTGTACAAAGTATTAACATCAGGGGTGCTAATAATTGTGGCACACATGATTTGATATAAAAGAATTATTTCTTAATGTGGGATTTTTTTCCCACTGAATAAATGCACTTGAATTAAAGGTTGGATTTTCCTTTTTTTCCATTGTGGTCCTATATTATTTAGAAAAAAAAACTGAATTTATTAGAAGTTAAAGAACACATCTTAACCAGGGGTACCAATAATAATGGAGGGTGCTGTACATGGATTAGTTGTGTTAGTAGGCTATGATACAAAATACAAATGTTAGTCTCGTTAATAATCAGAACAGAACGACAAAGGAAGTAAACGAGAATCAAAGGAATATTTTAAACACTGGAATTCATTTAAAACACCCGAAGTCAGTGGGCACGCAGACAGGGAAGACGGACTGAACCAACTAGATCACAAGACAGGGGAGACAAGTGCAATGGAACTGAGAAATGGAATGAACTAAAAGCCTGAGTGTTACAGTAACCAAAAAGAATAAATAAAAGACAAAATCATGAACACTGAACATGAACATTAACATGACCAAAAACCATAACCCTGACATAAAGAATTACTAAAATTATCAACACAGGGTGAAGGAATTGCAGTTTTGATGTTACGCAAGAATCGTTAATGAATTGTGTTGTAGATACACCGTGCCGTTAAAAAGTATTTGCCCCTCCCCAATTTCTTCTGCTTTTGCATATTGTCATAATCGAATGCATCCATCTATAAAGCAAGAAGCGTCTGCCTGTGGCTCGCATATCCCTCTGACTGTTAGTCAGATTGGCCTAAGCTTTCGGATATGGCTTGTGTGCGGCATGATAGTATGCTTCCTTCATTTTGAAGCATTTTCGATTAATTTTCAAAAAGTTACAATCCCATACGCCTGTGTAACCTATGTAGCCCGTCGCGCTCTCGCTCTCAGCTAAAGCCACGCCTCAGGAAAAAAGTGAAAGAATCCCATATGCAACTGCTGTACAGCTCTTCCTCACAGGAAAGTTTGCATAGGCTTACGGCATTCTCATCTGTAAGTAGGCTATTTCTTAAGTTTCCCTCCGCTGGTCTTATCTGCTCATCGTGCTTGCTGACATGGCGAGAGCATGGTCTGATTGACTAAAACATTGCCTAAAGTTCCCATACCAAAGCAATTCCAATATTTCCAATATTTTATTTTCATGTCCAAAATCTTCTTTACCATTCAAAGTACTGCGTATGTGCAGTCTTGATTGATACTCCTGGAGTTTTTTTATAGCATGCGTGTCATGGTTTGGAAGCGTTGAGAGCTTTCTTTGCTGCTCTCGTCCGGGACGATATCGTTTTGCTCCCAATCGGATTCCTGGGCCAGCTGGCATTAATTGGGGGCGCTGCCCGGACCCTATTTAAGCCCAAGTTCTGCTTCGCTGCCCTTGCTAGAGTGTCAGTGTTACATTTGCGCTTTAGCCGGTAAGGTCTCGCGACAGAGAATTATTAGGGACATTAGTTGCATATTGAGGTTTTGTGGCAGTTAGAAAGGGAATCTTTGTTTTACTTTCCCTTTTCTTTTTTTACCATCGAGCTCGCTTGCTTTCTACCTCGGACGACTGCCAGGTCCGGTGGTAGCACGGGTCTCGCAATTTTATCCTGTTTGAGTCTCTCCGTTCTCAGCTGTTTTTGCCTTTTAATTCTGGCCGCTGCTTTTGGTGTCTAATATTCAACAGACATCACAATGCGCTTGTGGATAGGCTATTCGTTGCTTTATCGCATTAATTTTGAGACCACTGTCCATTCTCTTCCCTGTGATTTCACTTGCTAGCGTTTCTAAC
This sequence comes from Gymnothorax reevesii, assembly GCA_029721435.1. Classification (NCBI taxonomy): domain Eukaryota; kingdom Metazoa; phylum Chordata; class Actinopteri; order Anguilliformes; family Muraenidae; genus Gymnothorax; species Gymnothorax reevesii. The sequence goes on from CM056579.1 coordinate 110,326,972, forward strand.
CTATTGCTAGATACCGTTCAAAATGCTGCGTTAGCAGTTTATTTTGTCCCCATCTTCCTCTGAAAAATAAACGCTGGTCTCAGAAGCTAACACAGCCTCATTTGGCCATCCATGAAAAACCTACCTAAGCTCCCACTTTTCTATAGGAATACATACTTCCAACGGGCACTGCACTACTCTGATTAAACCAATATTAATACTGAACAGTCTGGTCGGCTGCGACCGCGGGGGTGTAGCTCCCAAAAGCCCACTTATAATAAATAATTTGTCATTACTGCATCCACAAGGAAATCTCTATGTTTTACCGCTAATTTGCATATTATTCAGCCAATACTGTCCCCATGGCAACTGAAATCGGTAGGTGTCATAAGTGAATTGCAACACATGTCCATACCATATATGAAGATAATTGGTCAAAAATTGCACCCTGTTCTGCATCTACAATGAAATCTCTATGTTGTGCGACTAATTTGCATATTATCGAGCCAATACGGTCGCCATGGCAACCAAAATTGGTAGGTGTCATACGTGATGTACAACACATGTGCACACCAAATCGGTCAAAAATTACAGCCTGTAGAGTGTCCACAAGAATGTGTCAACGGACTCGGATGCTGCGGCAGAGACGACATCGTGGACTGTATAAAAAGATGGAGGAAGCAACCATGACATTACCCAATGGTTTCAGCACACCATTTAGGAAGCCTTGATTTTGGCAATTGAACAGCGCCATTTTGTCATTTTGAAACCGGATGTGATTTCTTTTGGACGAGAGCATGAATTGAAGATCCAGGGAGGAGCGAGGGGTGGATATACATGTGGATCTGACCATATCTGATGAGGACCAGGGGATAGCCATGCCCCATAAAGCATATCTGGCGTTATCCTTTATTCTAGTCTATTTGGGACCGTAATTTACAAAAATGAACATCATGATATATCGATGGAGACTTGAAACCTGCGATAGATACCATAAAATAATGTGGAAAATCATTCGTGAAATAATAAATGGGGTGTGAAAGTAGGGTCATTTTCTCATAGACTTCTATAACATTGAACGTCTTTCTGCAACCACCGATGTCGCCATCTGCTGGCGATTAAATAAAATGCAATTTTCAGAGTTTTCTGCATGGGCTTCACTTTTCAGACCCAGGCGCTGTATTATATACTTTATTATATACTTTATTAAGTCTATGGACGACACGCGTGAACCCATAGTAGCCGCCCAACTTCCTCCGGGGGCAACAATTAAGCAAAGCTAACGCGAGTAAAAACAAAATGCATTTTTTGAATGATAATTTTGTATATTGACGGAAAAATCTACCCAACCCCACCTGGCCCTATGTGAAAATGTCATTGCCCACTTAGTAACTAAATCAAACAAACAAAACAAATTTGATTGGTTATTGGGCTCACTTTCACCAGGCACAACCAGGTCTGATAACTGCCAGCAAATTGACAGTAAACATCACTTACATAGAGCCGGTCTGGCAATGAAAAGTTGGCAAAAAGCAGGAAATGATGCCACAATCTTAAGAAATTCAAAAACAGATGAGAAACAAAGTACTTGACAGCTGTTAGTCTAAGAAGGGTTACAAAGCCATTTCTAATGCTCAGGGACTCCAGCAAACCATGTTGAGATCCATTATCAACAAGTATGAAAAACGTAGAACAGTGCATTGCTCTGTGTCCGTCCCTGCATGACAATGCCACCACAAACTGGGAGCTTGTTGACCGCTATAAACTACAGATAATGCACTAACGAGGTAAGCGCCTCTACAACCGCACTTTAAACTAGTCGACATGGTCAACAACATCCCCCGCCAATCGTGTGCTTCTTATTTTTGAGCTCCATCAAGGCCTTTATGGACTGAAGCTACACACCAAATTTGGTTACTGTATCTGTAGTAGTTTCTGAGTAAAGCTGTCCCCTTTATCTCGGACGGACGTACGGACGGACGCACGGCAGGACGGACCAACGGATGGAGGTCAAACCTATATCCCCCTCCCATTGGCGGGGGATAAAAAACCCTGCTATCTCTTCAAGTGAGAAGATGGGCACAGAGCTCTTTGCTACACTAAGGTAGCATCAAGCAATCAATTACAGCAAAGGGGCAAGATACACTTTGTCAGCCAATGGGAACAGTCTTCGGGCACTTTACCTGAGTCTTTGTGGACTTCAGAGCAGCCCGAGCTCGGCAAGCAAGGACGATCAAAACAGGAGATATGCCGAGAGACAACGTGAGAAGCATTCCTTCAGCAGTCAGAACTTGCCCCTAAGAGAGAGTTGAAAATAGTACGGGGTAGAAGTGATAGAGGGAGAGAAAGAAAAGATGCAGAGGGGGATATGAGCAAACATGGGAGAGAGATGTGGAGAAATATTACTGAATTAGCCTGTTTTCAGTCATCTGAAAGATATAATCACCCATTTATTGACTGTCGGTATCATGGGTGGGGGGGGTAGGTTCTCAGTTTGGACTTCTAATATGAATTAACTCACAGCTGCGAAACGCTGAGCATCAGTCAAGTAATAAATCCAGGGATGAGTTATCAATAGGAACACTCTGTGGCACAAGGAGACAAAAATCCCCAACAAGGTAACCACATACATGGACAAGCACACGGTCACCTGCAGAAGCAAAGAGATGGAGAGATGGAGAGAATGCAACGAAAAGCATTGTGCAAAGAGCTTTTATTCTGTAAAGTGCAAGATCTCAACATTTTTCACTGAGCATTTCAAGGCTGTTTTTTTACTTCTGCTCGCTAGTAGTGCATGATTTCAGGTGTGTGCGAAGGTTGCAAACCACATCTGCAGAATATTTTGCCTTCTTCAATAATGTGATTTTTTTTGCATTTGGAAATGTTTATTGAGGGTCTGGCGGCAGTCCTGAAGCTCCTAGTACTGCCAGGCTGTTAGATACATGAAGCACCACCAGTCGCTTAACCAATGCCACCACACATGCAATGGTTCTGGTTTTTACCACATTACCTTCCCCAAATTCCATTCTTCTCTACGGACTCCAAAGGAGTATAATTTGTCTTAAATGGCCGTCCAGATAGTCAGGATCCTATTACACCATTGTGAGCAGGAAACAGGAGATAGCATCATCCAGGCTATCAAGGCAAGTTGAGAAATTTTGCTATCAGTAAAATCTGTTGGCTGTCTCTGATCCCACTGGTGAGGGGTTCGAATCTCAGCCACGCCATTATCACCAATGAGCAGAGGTTCACATGGACGACGCAACAATTGGCAAATTCTCCTGAGCTGTTGAAAATCTAACATGTAGCAACTTGTTTAAAAGAGCTCCCCTGCAGGAGCTCTTCTAAACAAGTTGCCACACGATAGGTTTGCAACAACATATGACTTTGATATCTTACATCAGTTGCCCAAGGCGCTGAAAGGGTTAAATCACCCAAGAATCTGCCACCACCTCTCAAAGTGAGAAGTCCAGTGAATCCAATCGGGCTTGAAAAGCGCTTAAAATAACACCAAAACCAGCTTTCTAGGTGCCATACTTTCAAAAATATTGCCACTAATAGTCGCAAGGGTTCGATAATCGCCTCAAAGTTCATTCTCCCCTGTCACACCAATTAGATGGCTACAGGGGAAAATAATCTGGTTCGCAGTTTCTCCCAGATCCCCAATCTTTCCCAAAAAATTGATAAAAATCCGAGAGGCGGTAGCAGATTTTTGAGGTGATTTGACGTGTAATGACCCTAATATGACCCCAATCACACCAGTAAGGCACAGTGTGAGGTGACACTACTGAGAAAATTACAGCTGCAGCTGAGTGAGAGGCTTGACTCCCACATTCAGCAAAGCAATTTATATTCAAAATATAAACCATGCATTTATAGTCAACCTAAATACATACAACTAAACTGCACTCGATGTTGCAGTTAACTTACTACCCAGATGATGAGGTTCACAAAACAAAGACATACTGTACCATTTTTTTTGAAGGATGAGTTTCTGTATAGATGGACAGATTTCCTGAAATGATAAACTGAAAATAGAGGATTTTATGCTTGAATATATATTTCATTTGGGCCACGTACACAGAAATACAATGCAAATTATTGAAATTTCAGTGTATATTTACGGTAGTAACAAGATATGACATTACAAATCCTAAATTACAGGTATGAAAGTAAATAGGAACAAACATGCACAAGAGCATAAATGTTTAGAGGTCGCATACCAGAGCTCCAAGCCAGAAGGGAACGTACAGGCTAGAAGAATTTTTTCCCACACTGGCCAATGGAATCCCCAAAATCAGCTCTCCACAGCCGAGAAAGAGCACTGCAACCTAGGACAGTGGAAAGGTCTTAAAGTTGCTTTCACACCAGACGCGAAACAAATTTTTCGCTCAACCGATTACATTCAAAGTTGAAATCTGTCGTGCGAAAAATTCGTCTCGCATCCGGTGTGAAAGCGGCGTTACTGGTGAATGATATCTAGCTTCCGTGTTACCCCCTCAAAAAATAAATAAATAAATAAATAAAAGGTTGGTGAAGGTGATTGCTTGGGTCTTCTTAATAAATGATCTTTGACACCTTGGGTAAAGTGCTGTCAAATATGCTAACAAGTTACAAGTCAGTGACCATCAAAGCTAGGATAGGCCTATGAGCAATCATGATGGCGAAGTGAAACCATATCCACACATGATCCTTATCATGATCCTAAGATGCAAGGACAGGACTGTCATTGCATGTTTACACGAGTATACCGATAATCGTGGGCAACACACTGAGGAAATTGGCATGTGACCTATGTCGGCTCTGTTGCATTCATTCTTTGAGAGAGTAGCCGTGACATAGTAATGAAGCTAGAAAATGAATCTAAGTTGTAGCAGACAAGTCACTCAGAACTTGGTTAGAGAATCAGATTGGTGTCTGACAAAACAGATAGATGGAGTATAAACAAATTAGGCAACTATATCCTGCATATTCTTCCAGGTTCTCCTTCAAGTTATATTTTTATTTGCAAATAATATTTTATCATGACTCAATCAGAAATGCTTTACTTGAGCATATTGATGTATTTTTGTGTGTGATAAAAGTAAGCCATTTTCATTTACACAATGACTGTGTCCCCTCACATCACTGTTTACCATTGATATTCTGCTTGTATCCATGTATAAATAAAATAAAATAAATAAATAAATAAAAACAGGAAAAACAAAGAAACTCTCAATCAATTAACAAAGGGGAATGTAAATTTCCACTAGCTACAGACAAATTAAGGTCACAAAAAAGACTACTCAGTGTCCTATCAGCTCCTAAAACTTGGAGAATTCGAGTGCAAGGGTGCCCAGAGTCACTAGTTTGTTTTTCAACCAGAGTTGCAATCACAGTAGTGACAAACAAAATTAGACGATGACCAAATTAAAGACGGCAGTGATTTAAGAGGGTCCAAAATAGGTTTTTAGTACGAGTGATATTTGTTTTTTTCACCTTTAACTTAACACAGTAAGGATCTGGATCCTAATCTTTTGCCTTGCTTTTGAATTCGTCATTACCAACCAAAGGACTATTTTCGTAGGCAATTTGACCGCAAATTCACAGGTGAAGGTTAAGCTTGAACCTGGGAAAACATGTAAAATGTAAATGAAATCAACCACCAGATTTAGACCCACAATCTTCTTGTTGTAAGGCAACAGCGCCACCCACTGCACTACAGTGCTTCTCTTTAGTAAACTAGTGTTACACAAAATTGAGTGTGAAATCACCATCATACCTCGGAAGTGCAGTTAATAAAACACATGCGTTGTGCATCTTTAAACTTCTATAGGCCAACTGCTAAAGTCACAAATTCTATATTAGCGATTTGATGATGCAGAAGTAGACTGGGGAATAAACTGTATTTTTCCACTGAAAGATTTTGTAGAAACATCAATTTTTTCTATTTATTTCCGATGAATAAGAAGTCGGCAGTTATTGTGGATTCTTCTTCCGCTGTCGCATAATAGTGTCTCCAGGCACCGCAACCCAGACTGATCTCCACATGCTTAATTATTATTATTATTATTATTATTATTAATTTTTTCTATAAGCCTATTCTTTTTGATGACAGCATTTTGAGTCAGATTTATGCGTAAAAGCCAAATTAAAAAAAATGTAAACGTTGATAATGCGTGAAATAGAGGGCTAAGGGAAAACATAAGAGAAAAGTTAAAGTTTAAGGGGTTAATTCTACTTTTATTTGCATTTTACATCCTGTCCCCATTCTTGTTGAACTGAGATTGCCATACTTTACTGCTGAAAGGTAATGTTTTTTCCGGCTCAATTAAGGTTCTCACCCCAAGACACTTGGGTTCTCCGTTGAGGAAGCGGTGGAGTGGTTTTTGGCCCCCGACCACCGTTTCAAGATTCTGCGGCCGTTCATTCCGCATCGGCTGTGTCGGCGGGTCCATCTTAATAACCAAATAATAAAACAAACACATTTTTACAAAGAATGAAAAAAAAAACATAGCATTGCGACTCTAAAGAAGTAACAGTCAAGAGACAAAAACATTTAGCGATCCAACGTTTGAATCTGGACATGTAGACATATAGGCTGTGGAGGGGAATAACTGAGAACTATATTCAGGCACTGATATCAGCGGATATACCCCTCTTAGCTAATGCTTAGGCTACATGACACGGAAACACGAGCGAAATGACCGTAAGATGAAGGGACGAAGTAGCTAGTTGATGAACATACGCTGTCATTCTTGGAAAAGTGTGCGTCAAAAGAGACAACTGAGCCTCTCGCTCTATTTGCATGCCTAAATACATTTTATTCCGTATTTTGAAAGGCTACTGGCTATCAGTGCAAGAAAATGCACTCTTTTTGAAAAGGAATCATTGTATTGTATTGTACAATTGTATTGTATTGTTGTCATCAGTCGAAGGCTGAAGAATTCTCAGACATTTAGAATATAGTCTATTTAGCTACTGCATCCCGCGGCTGAAAACGACCAGCCTATGTTACTGAAGTAAGGAACTTGTATCGATATGATACAATGGAAAAAACACTTCACAGAACAGAAATATTCGTGAGTTTTTAACCTTAGTCTTAAATTCTAACTGCGAAAAAAAAACAATGTCGTAAGCAATTATCAATGATTTTTTTCAAAACAAATTCCAAACTTCTAAACTGAAAGAATACGACCATTTTTCGAAGATATGAAACTACAAAAAAGAAAAGAAAAAAAGGATAACTTTGAGGCTCCGTCCTCAAAATAACCGAGATGTTCTTTCAAAGTGTACAATCAGAATACGAGGACAAAATCTCACCCACCTTCTGTCTTTTCTCAGCGCTTTATCTGTTGAAGGAGCTGCCGAGAAATGATGGGTCGAAAACAAAGATGGGGTGGGGGAAAAAGAGGAGGGTGCATGCATTGAGGTTCGGGGTGAGATGGGGCTCCAGTGGGGCCGAAACTATTTGTTAAAGAGAAAGAAGTGAGGAAACTCCGAGTGAAAAGAAAGCCGTTATATGCTTAGGCACATCAAGTACTAAAAATAATACATCTGTTTGGTTTGCTTGTAATCTTTTGTCGTTAGTTCAGAAGCATATTCCTAATACCAGATTCGCTCATGTATTAAGGCGAGGGGGCACAATACGTGCACAGCAGAGGCGGTTACTGCTCCGCCTTAAGTGCCAGAGTAGCGCATTCAGAAACTGCTCGAAAATTGCGCAAGCGAGTCCAGTGTTGTTGAGTTGCTTCGATTGTTAGAACATGAATCATGGCCCCTTGATAAGCAGTAGACGTAGTAGAATCTCGTTAAGCATTTTTTTTTCATGGATGGAAATCATGGATGCTACGTCCTCTGGGCTCAAGAGGAGAAGGGCCATCCGTCTTATCAGCAAACAATTGAAAAGTCAGCATCCATGACAGTATGAGTTTTCATTTATACACATGGCATGGGTAAACGTGCGCATCCGCGAAGACACCATTAAGGGTAAACAATATATACAGGTATTAGTGAAACATTTATTGCCATCCAGATGCCTTTTTAAGGGAAGGCCTGGCTCATTTCAGCAATACCGTGCCAAACGCCATACTTTGCTCATATTGCAGCAACATGGCTCTGTAGTATAAGACTCTGGGTGCTAAAGTGGTTTGCTTGCAGTCCAGACCTGTCACCCACCGAATATATTTGGCGGGTTATGAAACAAACAAGATGTGTTTGTGAAACACTGATGCACCCTTGCATAACATACACATGCTAACCATTAAAGGCCTATCATGAGTCAATCAAAGGTTAAAGGTCAAGGTCACAAGGTCAACATTCATTACCACATCAGAAAGGCCTTATCCTAAGGAATACATATGCCAGGTATCAAATGCCTATTAGTAGCTAATGAAAAGTTATGGCCCATGTTAAAGTTTTTGTCACCAAATGTCATGCTCCAAGGTCAAGATCACAAGGTCAAAAGTCATGACCCCATCTGAAATGCCTTTTCATAAGCAATGCATATGCCAAGTATCAAAGTCCTATCATGAGCCGATCAAAAATTATAGCCATGGCAAAGTGCGGACAGACAGACGGACAGGTGAAAAACTATATGCCCCCGAAACTTCGTTTACGGGGGCATAAAAATATGACAAAGGAGGTGGCAATGTTTTGAGCAGCTGAAATCCAACATAAAACAAGAATGGGAAAGCGTTCTGGACTCCTTAGTTCCCAAATGCTTAAGGGGTGCTGATTAAAGACGACGTGATGCAATACAGTGGTAAACATGCCCATGTGCCAACTTTTTTGAAACGTGTTGCTGGCATCAAATTCAAAATGCACATATTTTCAAAACAAAAAAAAAAAGTCGGTATATCAGTTTCAACAACTGAAATGAAGTTTTTAAATATAAAGTTCAAATGCTTTAAAAATCATTGCATAGTTTTTTATTTACAATTTACAGTGTTGCAACTTATTTTTGGAAATGGGGTTGCAATATTATTATTATCATGACGAAAAAGAACAATGGCATGTTCCGTCAGTGCACGGCTCCCTGTAGAAATACAAAGAAGTCAATCTATGAAGTATTATACACTGCTGGTGATGTGCACAAGGACACTGGGGATGTATTACAAAGAAAAAAAAACAACACAACGAACACATTTAATAACTTTATTTTCCATATTAGATATTGCCAAACCAACATTTGCTCCGAACATAAATACAATTTTATTATTACATTATCACCGTCAGCATTACTATATAATCTTTTAAAGGTTGGACCTTTTCTCTTATATTATCAAGACAGCAGGATTTTTTTTTTTCCAAAAAGAGAACAATGTCCTCGTTTCCACTGTTCTCCCTCGTTCCCTCTCTCCCCTCCTCTTCCCTCTCTCTCTCGACTGAGTATCGTCAGTTGCTGTGGCAGCACCACATTACCTCAATTGCCTCGTGTTGGGAAATGATTTCCTTGTCAGTAAACTACAGTGGTATGGTCACCAAATGTAATGCATTATGCTCGTTTACATCCCTGGATAAAACTAATGATAATGGCAATAATTTAACATTTCAGGAAAAGCACAATAAATAAAAGTTTGTTCCCTGTTACAGCCACATCGAAACATGCCTCTTCTTCCAACTGCTTTTTGCTCCCAGCAGCTACTTATCTGTGAGTGACAGGTGCAGTATCCTCTCAAGCTCCTCCTCTTCCTCGCGTCTCTTCCTGCCAGGGATCCAATGAAAAGCCTTCGTTAGCGTGCCCTGAAGCAGGCAGGGCATGTTGTTCTTAGTACAGTTTACACAGAATAGTAGCTAAATGTAATCATTGCTGGCATATGCGCATGTAACACCATGTCTATTTTTCCTTTCACCTCATCGTCACCATAAATCTCCAACCAAATTTTTCTTAACACATTAGAAATAAGGACAGATGCATCGCAACTCTTCTGGATCCAGAATATATTCCGGATCACTTCCAAAATTTTATTTCATCCTCGTACCTACCACCTATCATCCTACCAAATTTCGCGCCAAACGGCTCATAACTTTTGGGTGATCCTGTTAACAGGCAAACAGACAGACAAACAGACAGACAAATAAACCTACAAATGGGTGAAAATATAACCTCCTTGGCGAAGGTAACAATGCCATGGACGTCAGGTGACAGCGATCTTGACCTTTGACCACCGAAATCTAATGGGTTCATCCTTCAATCCAAGTGGACATCTGTGCCAAATTTGAAGAAATTCCCTTCTTGCATTCTGGAGATACCGCATCCGCAAGATGGAGACAGAGGGATGAACGGACGTACAGCCAAACAAACGACCCAAAAAGATAAGGCCTCCGGCTGTAGCCACCACTGGTGCGGAGGCATAAAAAGTGGATATCGATTTGAGGCCATAACTTCCTCAAGAATGGTAGTATGGAGTTGAAACTTCACTTATAATCTTAAGTACCGAATTCTCTTGTTAAATATTTTATTCCGAAAAACAAAATTTCATGAAGCTCTCAATCATACCAACCAATTCATTTGTTTGTTAGCCAGTCCGTCTGCAGTTAAGTGCAAAACAGTTCGAACAAATTACGGGAAAACTTCAGGCAAAGTGGGCAATAGTTCAAAGATCACTTGATTGAAGTCGTGACCTAATTGGGTCAAAGTCAAGGTCACCAAAAAACCATTGATAATGTTTTACTATCCCTTCCTTATATCTGCTCCGATCAATCTTGAACTGTGTTCAAAACGTACTTTTTTCAATTTCGCTTCCAAACATAGCTAAACCATGGTATGATGTCAATGGTTCCTTAGTGATAGAGGTCGAATGTCAGGTGGGTCACGCCCATAATTTCACATGCCAGTAACTCAATAACTGAAGTACTTATTGACTACATTATTATTACTGACATGGAAACTTGCACGTGCCCTTTCATTTGATAACAAAGCTGACACTGGATAAACATCGAAAATCAAAGTCAAAAGCCATCATTTGCAGTTGATATTTCAAATGTTTCGTGATATTTTGTAGATTTCATGTCCAGTTGTGTCCAATCCAACCAAAAGATCACACCTTACGACATGCAGTCACCCAGTTTCCGGAGTTATTAAACACCCAAAGCACGAAAACGTCTCCCTCAGGCAGGGTATAGTGTGGCTGGAACCACTTGTTTTAAGTGTAATGAGACAGTCGCTATGGGGCGCACAGGCAATCGTGCGCCTTCTCCTTCAGCGTGAACTATACCTGAGTAACTGATGCCGTTTTAAACAAAAAGTAATCAAACATACGAGCTAAGTGAAATGCTTCAACAAAAAGAACCTCACAGATATCAGGATGTGTCCGTGACCTGCCGATAAGAGGTAGTACTTCAGTATTGACAGAATCCTCACCTTAAAAGCCACCAATTATCCAAAAGGTGTTCCCATTAACCTTGCCTGAGCAGCATCTCAAACAATGAATTTGCTCAAACACGAAGAGAAGTACTGTAGACTGGCCAATTAATATTCAAATAACACTGTTGCTTGCAGCTCTCTGAACTTGAAAATGCTAATTAGTAGCATTTGGTTCAATGTGTTTGCCTGATTAGTGCACATTTGGTTAATTTAAGCGAATTGGAGAATAATTTGCCAAATCAATAGTTCAACGCACAGGAAATTTTTGCCCATTCAAATGTCGAGCACGGTCAATATGAGCAAATGTGAAAATAATCCATACAAATCAATGTTTAATCTACTGAGAATGTTTTACAGGCTATTGCACGTAATTCAAAGGGTAAAACTAAACAAAACATCATCATAAAATAAACTTTACATTGACCTGAATAAATCATCTCCGATGACCATCATTTCTGTTGAAAAATGCAACAGGAGATGCAGAAAGTTTTTTTTTTTCCCCCCAAATTATTCATATTTCCACCAGTTTTAAAATCTGTCGAGGCAGCCTACTTGGCCCTTACTGCTTCTTCTTAGCACTCCTTGATCATTATAAGGTACAAACTGGTTTTGATTACTCAGTAAATAAATTGATTGATTGTCACTCAGGCAATGTAAACAGGAACAGGTGGAAAGTGATCAAGCATTGCAATGTGATAGAAGCTGTACAACCCGGAGGGTCACCATCTGACATCTCAGCAACTTTCTTTTTCCTGGAAGAATTTCACTTGGCCTCTATCGTTTGGTTGCCGTTTGTTAAAGACCGCATCATGTATGAAGTCAAGAAAACGAGAAGCAGACAGGCCCCACAGCCGGCAGGTCTTCTTATAAAAATTAAAAGAATAACGATTAAACATGATACGCACATACCATAATGCCCTTTCTCACTTCTTCATTGCTTCTCTACCTACCAGCCTTCAGGTGCTGGTCGATATTGCCTGTATTGTAATAATCCATAGCTAGTAATAAAAATTTGAATTTGACATCCCATCCTCGCAATTTTCAGAAGAAAATGACATTCCCATTCCACAGCCATACCATTTTACCTCAGATACTAAAAATAATTTTTGGCAAAAAAAAAAGCCCTATTTTTCTCTCCCTCTCTCTCTCTGACGCTCACCGATCCATCTCCTCTTGTTCTCGACAGGAGAGCTCCATGGCAATGCGAAGCTGCTCGTCGAAGCTGCTACTAGGCGGAGCCGAAATCTGTGTCCCAACCAGTGAACTGTAAGCAGGAGGTGAGTGGACAACAGAGTCTGATGGGGAGACCGGCTGCAGTTGGGTGGGCTCTGCTGGCCTCACAGACTCCGCCCCTCCTTCACTGGTAGCCAATGAAAGCGAAAGGGACTCCTGGATTGCCCTATCAGGGAGAACAGAAAATGTATAAAAGAGACAGAGAAGCAGAGATGAATGACGATGAGTAAGATGATAAAGCACAGTCCAGGAGAGCAACCAGCTATCTACTCAACACAATGACGCCCCTGAAAAATACTGAATAATAAGTAAACATGCACAATTCGAGCAATCGTCAGTAATAATAATAATTTAAAAATAAAGCCCTGACGTTGCAGACACGCCCCATTTCCGATGCTTTACGGGATAGTCTGGTGGCCGAGTCGCTCTCTCTCGGAGCTGCGGAAAGTGACTAGTAAACGGATACTTGGCCATACGACACCTAGCGTAGAAATCGTATTAAGAAGCCTTCAGCTGGGGAACGGTCTTCTTCTCGAAGTTTCGAGAAGGGCTCTCCATGACGATATTCTGGTGATGGATATAATTTCTAGTATAATTCTTCAACAATCACAGATGATGTCGATCAGTGTTTCGCAAACCTCTCCCTCATGGTTTAGATCTCTCCCCACTAGTACGGATGATTCTAATGATTCGCTCATTATCAAACATCTTCACGGGTAACGAGCTGATCATTTGACTCACCTGTGCTGGAGCAGGCAGAGCTCGAACACATGCAGGACAAGTGGTACTCTAGGGGAGGTCTGAAAAGCGTTGATGTGAATGATAAGATCGCCATCATTCAATGTTATTATGCGGAGACAACAGACTTAAGCATTAGCAAGCTGCGCATCGGAAGTGCCGTAGTCTCGGAAGTATCAGAAATTTCAGCGAAAAAGCTAGATCCGGCTATTTTTTTTTTTTTTTTTTGTATTGACAATTGCTCGAATTGTCATCATTCTTTAAATTGCGACTATTTATCTTAAACCCATGATTGCTAGAAACCATTCCTGTGCACACACACACACATACATGCATATGTAGGCCTGCACAACTTGTGATGAGAGTGGCCAAAGAATCAGTAAAATTCAATAAAATATTTCAATAAATATTCAAAGGAAAATGAAAGGGATACAACATATTCTCTAAAATGCAAAGGGCGGACTTGTTGCTCTTCAAAACACAGATACGAGCTGAACTGCACTCTCAAAGGAACCCATGAATGCAATATTGGCGACAGACGGCGGACCATGGACAAAAAGCAATTTGAACACCCCACAATCAGCAAGGATGGTATGCAAAAAATTTCCGCCCAGCGCCCCTCGTCTGGTGGCATCCACGGCAACCACTTAGTTTGCCTAAACTTACAAACGGCCCTGCAGCTGTGTTATACCAAAACACTTATCGGTGCAAAACAAACACAGGTGTGTATATATACACGCACCTTTCGAGCTGAGAGTCCTCTTCATACAGCTGAGTCCGAGACATTGGGCGACTGTTAGTGAGAGCCTCCCAAATGGTCACCTAACGTAAAAGAGGTTTGGATAATTTCACTGTATTATTATTTTGATTAACGTCATTTTATGGATGCATTGAACAAGAGAAACCTTTTCCCAGAGGTTAAAAAACAGAAATTGACGGCAATCATTGCCCGTGGAAAGCCCGGTAATTCCCAAGGGGGAAGGGTTTATGGTATATAAGAGTTTGAAAAGAGTTGGCATCTGCACTGGCCGACAACAGGCACCTGAACAGACTGAGTGAGTTGTGAATCTTACTTGGATGAATTAGAGAAGTTTAGCCGAATGAGCCTGGCAACCAAAAAGAAGCGAGTTTGGGAATCAGAAATGACCCTGTCTGGGAAATAGAGCTGTCTGAGTTTGGGACTCTGACCAAGCCGAATCTGGGAATTTCCACTGGCTAAATGAGGGAATCACAGTAAACCAAGCTTAATAATCTCTGCTGCCTGTGGTCAAGAACTAAAGCTCGTCAGGGCAGGGAATCGGACCTGGATGAGCACGGGCATCTGAGCGGACCCTGGTGAGAAACCGGAGTCAACTTCAGGCCGTTTTATACTTGTTAGACGTGTCTGACGAGCAAAATGATGTCAGAGAGACATGAGAGAAGTGGAGTCCAAAGGCATCTTGCATCCTGAGAATATTTGCGATGTTACAGACACTGTCGTTGGTTGTCTTATAATTTCACTGGCTGGATGGATCGAGAGTTCAGTGGTTGCCACGGATACAGAAAGTTGATTCAGTAATGCTTGAAAAATGATTGGTTAGTTATGGTTCTACTGAAATAACTGTTATTCCCATGGAGATGAAAGTTTATGCCAGGGACGTTGTCTGAAACTTCCTTTAAGTGTAAAAGAATCAGTATCATTCAACACTTGTCTTCAGGCGTCTGTGAATATATGACTTGCAAATATAAAACAGCCTTTAGTTTGGAACCACGAACGGACAGATCTGGGCAATCGGAGCTGGCTCAGTTTGGTAATCTGGCCAGGCCACCTTCCTTAATCATACCTGTCCAAAGCACAGACGTCTCCACGGGAGGGAAAGCCAATTAATCTAACACTTCCAGCTCGGACTCAAATCGCAACAATCTCACAACAGTGTGTCGCACCCGGGATTATAGTGCATGTGCACATATACTTGCAAGAACCCATTTGTGTACATGTCCAGTACTGTGCTAAAGTCTTAGGCTCCTAGCAAAGTATACAATTTTCATCTGGCTCTAGATCTTTACTCTCTGTTTTCGACACATTAGAGTTGCTGAAGATTAACAGTATATTTGTTAATGCGAACTTTAAAAAAAATATTTTTATAAATAAATGTTTACATTTCATTTAAAACAGCTGAAACAGATTATATTATCTTGCAAGAGCTCTGATGTCAACAAAATTATGGCTGTTTGAAATAACTTGGAGGGATAGACGCAAGTGAGACAGTCAGTTTGCAGAAGAACGTTGGCAGGTTTTCTGCTCTGCTGGGAACACGCAAAAAGCCGATCACCTTATAAAACTATAGCACAACAAGAGTGTGTCTCAATTTTTATGCAAAAGGCACTCACACCAAATATTGATTTGAATGCATTATAAACTGTTTAAAGCTCTGTATAGTAAATTTCTCAGTGATTAGAAACTTTTAATTTAATCAAATTTCCAAGCATGTTTGCTCTACAAAATTGCTTTAAATGTGCCTTAGACTTTTGCGCAGTCCTGTATGTGTGCATCCCGAGCCAATGGAGAGGTTCGGGGGGCGGGGCTAACCTGATCGCTCTCAGTCCCCGCGTCTAACAGGCTCTGCTGGATGGCAAACTGAAGCAGGTTGTCGTCCTCGTCTCTCAGAGGCTCGCTGCGGCCGGGCCCCAGGGTGGTGTAGTCAGCCGGGGGCTCGAAGACGGAGGGGTCGACCTCACACTGCAGGACGGGCGGGTTCTGTGCTGGAGGGAGAGAGTAGCACTTCCGCTGATCATCAAAATAACTGCTGACCACAGTAAAGCACTAGGACCATGTACTACAAAGGCAGATACACGGCACATACAGTAAATACTGTACACTTTTTTCCTGAAATAAGTAAATATTTATTGAATTTTACTGATTCTGTTGCCATCCTCATCACAAATTGTGATTCCCTCTCACACAGGCCTGCATATGCATGTATGTGTGAGTACACAGAAATGATAGCAACCATGGGTTTAAGGTAAATAGTCGCGATTTGAAGAATGATGACAATTGTACATGTTTACTTATTATTTGATTTTTTTTCCTCGAGGCTTTACTGTTTTGAGTAATATATTTGGACCCCATTTAGACGAAAGTGGTGGTGTATAATCATCACTGCGCACTACTGAATCTAATGTGAGGACTGAAATCATTAGCTGCACTGCGATAGTGTGACTTCACATTAAGCATTTAAAAGCATCCGGGGTACATGAGAAGATTAAATAATGATACCGGGATCGTCTGGGGTCAGGACAGTGACGGAACTGACTTTCTCGTCACAGCCGCACAGGTTACTGAAGGTCACTCGCGCATTGAGCACGTGGAACAGTGGTATCTCTGCAAACAAAGCACAGGTTTTTGATAAATAACAAGCCCATCAAAAAACGCACAGCAGCCTGTACGGACGGACACAGCCTTAAAATCAACAGTCCCCCTATTCTCATTAAAGTCATTAAATTTATAAAAATAGTGGCAAAGCCACTGCACCCGCTTGGCCAAACATGGCCAAAATCAAACTTGGCCTAGACTTTCATCCTTAAACATGCATACAAAATATGAAAAGGATCCGTAGAAGACTCAAGGCACTAGAGTGCTGACAAGGCAAAAAGTTTACGGAAGCAGTCACAACAGACCACCACAAAGACATCTAACCACAACATAAGCCCGTCTGGCCTAGAGGCCAAGCAGGCTGAAAATGAGAAGTTTGGCTCGGTGGTAGTGCTACAGCGAAGTTGCTAGGGTCACCAACATCACATCTGTACACAAATAACCATCACAGAAGGCTTGACATGACTCCCATCAGAATGGTCTGCATTACAGTATTTGCTAATGTTAAATTTGGCCCAGAGGGGGCGCTCCTAGAAACGTAACAAAGCAATCGCAGTTACTAACCTCTCTGTGCAACAGGAATGTTGAGATCTGATCTGACATCATTCCCAGTAAAGCTGTTTGAGTTATTGCAAATTCTAATGGTCCCTTGTCGTGTCACCAGGCGCACAGCCAATTAGCCGTCTCCCCAAAGGTCAACACACATTACCTCACTGGAGTGCAGTTCTCAGAGGACTGAGGGAGGCAGCTGTAATGCACGTTAGGTGCTTGTTTATCACCTGATAAAACTGCCGGTTGGCTAGGCGTTGACATACTGGTTTTTAAGGGAATGACAGCAGCTAATCTGATTGGCCCTATGAAACCGAACCTCCACCACACCACACCACGGCGACCACACCGCAGGAAAGTCATTCATCTCAATCCAATCTCACTGACAAGAAGGCCCTAGCTGCTCCACAGCCTCCTGCCGCAAAAGTATTAGCATCACTCTTGCTAAAAGCCCTGTTTCATTCAGTAAAACCACCAAGAAAATAAGTTTCCCACCAGGAGTAGGACTCAATTAAACAAACTCAAATGGTTGATGACCGCATTTTCATATCCATAAATATATCTGTAGTGAAACAAATTACATCTAATCCCCTCTACTGTGATTTGCATGATAAAATTACAAATTATGAAACTGGCTATTTGCTCTAAAATGAGTACAATTTGTTCAGCCTGCCGATATGACTGCAAGATATTTTTGCCATGAATGTAATTCGAGCAAGCCAAAGAAACACATTTTTGAACATTTTGCTGTTTTAAAATAAATGTAGTTTCTTCATTATCTGGATGCACAATCGTGATACCAATACCTGCTTAGTAAATGCAAAAATATATAAAATGAGTGCATCTGTATTTGATTAAACGATTGTGAAAAAGACAATTAACCCAAATTTCGCATGCATTCCTGTTTCGCTGTGTCCCCACTTTTATGCCAGCATTAATATGGAAATGAATGCCTCATCCACAGAGGACACTCACCTATCTTAACAGGGAAGCCTGGAGGCAAACGTAAGGTGATGAAATCGCGCAGTTTGGCGAAGTGGGCATTAGAAATGGCCATTAGGTCGATGATGGGTGTGACCTGCTCAGCCAGAGACAGTGGATGATTTTCACTGAGCCAAAGAGTGGCCTTGAACCTGTCAACAAAAAGAGATGGGCACTACTCACTCTACTGCTGTAAATAACAGACATACCGTCTCTCACTTTGTTAATAAATAACAGAGACTGCTGTCTACATCAGTGAGTGAAAGAGAGACTAATTCTGTTTTCATACCAAAATCAGTCCTGCTCTCTTTGTAGACAAAGTGCTCTCACGCATAATAGAGATCACTAGTTCCCCGTTGGAACATGCTCTTTTCAGCTTTGCAAGGATGTGAGCTAAAATAGGGAGTTTTATAGTGATGAAATTGACTTGAGTTGTCTCCTGTAGATTGTCCCCTTGTTCTTTGCCATGAGTTCTAAGTAAATGCGTATGGTTGTATTATCAGTATTTTAGTAGGCTAACACTGAACAACAAAACACTTTCAAAATCCTTCGAAAGACATAATTCAAACCCAAAAGATTCTTGCGGTAAATCTCTGAGTTTGTGTTATTAAAGTGAGCACGTCGTTACAGTGCCCCTTCAATGTCACTAAATGACAGAGATTGATGCACACTACTGCTTGAAATAACAGTCTTTTGCCATTTTGCTATATTTCTGAAACCAGGGTGCGCAGATTGTGTCTCAGCTGTAGATTGTCATTCTAACTCTGAGAATGACATTCTACAGCTGAGACACAATCTTCGCACCCTGGTTTCAGAAATATACCGCTAACTTGAAATCTAATAAGACGGGTTTCTCTATAATTTCTTGTTGAGAGTCAGAACTTTTTTTGCTGGCCAGAGAGAGACAGTACTTCAGTACACTTGACTGGTCAGAGTACAGTACTTCCAAGCTTTACTGAAGAGAGGCAGAGAAACAGAACTAGCATCATATGCAAGACAGGACCACTGTACTTCATTATAGAAACCTTTGGATTTTGCTGGTCAGCTCCACAGGTCTCCCAATGTCTCGGCTCTTAAGGGGGAACTCGGGGTCGAAGTATTCCTCTGCGGTGATAGCGGTGGGGTTGTGAGGGCTAGCGCACTGCGATATGTGACTCTGCAACACATCAAACAAACTGGCTCAGGACTTGGGACAACATCAGTCTCTGGTCAAAACATGAGGAACACTGAGAGCGCCCTCCATGACAGGGTAGGCAGAAGTTCTGTGTTGAACTTCAGAAAATTTGGAAAGCATCATGATTTCAATGAAAGCATCATTGGATTTCGCATGAACTGACCCTTTCAACAGACACACTGATGTGGAATGAAGACGGCGCTCGTGCCATTATGAAGTCAATACAGCACACACAGTCAGTAGTAATAATAACACGACTCACCCCATTATGAGAGACGTGCTGCTCTGCGATTCCGAGGAATGACTGCAGTGGCGTCTTCGACCCTGGGAGGAGGTGAATTGAGGATGTACAATCATTACTACACACAGCCCACCAATAAACCAGTAATTTAAAATCATGTGGTTTCTCCTTGGAACTACCTTTGCTCCTGGACTTGTCCTGATCGGAGAGATGTTCTGTTCTGGATCGAGTCACCAGTTCCACATTACTGGCGCTGTAAACCTGCATCCACAAGAAAACCCAGCTGACGCGCCAAATATTAATGGACACAGAGCCCAAGCCATGCAATCACGAATCAGCAAAATACTGTACCCTTTATTAATCAATTAACAAATTAATCTATTTCTTTTTTTGGGGAGGGAAGGCATTTCTGTGATGCCCAAAAAAAAGTTGGGGGCCATTTTAAAGACTCTGGGGGCAATCGTTGTGGGTTTGGGAGCTACTTTTTTTCAGCCAATATACGCTTCTAATGCATTCATTTTCTTTTCGTTTATAGTCTGGCACAATTTTATTTTGTAATTTGGGACAGAGATTATTAATTTTGCGAGAAATTTTTTTATTTCTGCCTTAGAGGCACCAAGAGGTAACAGATGAGGACATTCAGCCCCTAGGTGTGACCCGCTCATCTTCTCCGCCTCTCTGATATGGGAAAATGTGACTGTGACGGTCATTTAAACAGCACCTTCTAGCAAACAAAGCAGACTACAAGACAAGGTTCTTAGAGCTCTCAGACGACATTTTGAATTGATAGTTTGAACTCATAATTTTCATGTAATAACGAATTAGCTGTGTGCCTGGTAATATGACAGGAGACCTGCAGAGTAAAATTTTGGCATTTGGAAATTATAATGATATGTCCTGAGTTTAAAGGGATAGTTCACTTCTTTTGAAAAAAAATTGTTCACTTCAAAAAAGTGAACTATCCCTTTAAAGGGTTTAACTCAAGCTCACCTTGGCCTCATAACCGCTGACCACCTCCGTCTTCTCCGAACGCCAGCCCCAGACACCGGATTTGTTCCTGACATCAGAGAAAGGAGTGAATTAGAGCCTTTCCCTTCATCGCTGCATTCACTCCCTCTCACAGTCCACAGACCATCAACCCTCAACTACGCAGAGCTCGAAGTATACAACAACATTAGTAAAAATACCATCCACAAATCAAGACACTGAAACCAGGGAAGAATGTCTCAAGGAACACTTTAAAAACACCCTGGAATCCAAGGGAGGATTTTTCTCTTCTTTAGAAAAAGTCACAACATATAGGAAGTGATGCCAAACTGGGCAGTACACTGATAGAGTAATTATGTAATTGAGAGAAGTATAAGCGTCATTCAGGCGTCACAGCAACGTTTGGGGACTGCGAAGGAGTGGTAGGGTCAATAACAATATTTTCCCTTTTTAATTTTGGATGAAATAAACAGTTCATGGCTTGTATGACCTTGTAAGTTTTACAATGACAAATGTCTTCGAAGTCACTGAGATTCAGTTTAGTGAACAAACGGGACAGTGTGGCCACGGACAGAGAGAAGTAGTTTTTGTTTACTCATAAAATCAAATGTCCTTCCCCAGCCACACCTAAGGAACCCCAAAATGCCAAAAGGCACCAGTTTAGTAGCCGATCACCCGATAGCCGATTTGTACATAAATATTGAGCGGTTTCTGAGTCACGGTCCTGAAACACTTCGGTAAATTAAGACACTGAAACCAGCAAAGAACCCAAGGAAGAATGTCTCAAGGAACACTTTAAAAACACCCTGGAACCTGAGGAAGAATGCAGAGTAACTCCATTTCTTATAAGGGTCAATCCATGTGAAACCATCAGGGTGTCCAAGCGCATAGTCTCAATAACTGTAATTTTTTTAGTCCTAGTTGCAGTTCAAATTTTAACGGCTGTGTGCCAAAAGGGGGCATAGCTCAACAAATCCAGCACCTCTTCTCCCCACACATTTTGAAGGTTCTGTAAAATGGGAACTAATCGTCGCATAAAAGTGCCATCCTATATTTAATGAAAGCTTTGAACCATGTGTCTGGCATTTCAAGTTCCTGAGACATAGCGCTTTTGGTAACAGCAGCCAAAGCAGGTGCAATTGCACCCATTTGCCCCTTTGTGTGTAAGAGGCTAAACAACACAGTAGTCTTGCTTCACTGAAGCCATTTTTCAGTCTCAGAGAGACTCAAATCCAGTGTTTTAAAGCATTGAATAGGGGTGAGCAAATTGGACCTTCGTGATGTGGGTGCTCAAATAAGTTATAGTGTACAAAATATTCAAAGCCCTTTTCATTGCTTGAACGGCTTGTTTAGATATTGATACGTACACCGTTGCAAGTGCTACAGAGCTTTTAAAGCAGTTTCCCTGGAAAGGCAATGCTTTGCGTGCTGCTGTGTGTTTGAGTGTGGCGACGGGTGCATGGACCATTTTTTACAAACTCCAACAGTTAAAAGCAAAGCCTAGAATATGAGTGTTAATACTGGCGTTATAGTGTCTGGGTGGCTATTTGAGAAGCAAATGCTGAGAGAATGAACATTGCATGTATATATTGCCATTACATAGATACTCAAAGTGCTTTAAAGTCATATGGGGGAATCTCATGTCAGCACCACCAATGCTGCCCAAAGGCAACATTTAGGATATGAGTGTAAGATCAGGGTGTTGATAACGTATTCACTGACCAAAGGTGATGCTTCGGGCATTGATGTGTGTGTTTAAGAGAGCATCTGGGCGTTTTTAAAAAAAACAAAGGCCACATTTCAGGTGTTGAATTGGGTGTTATCGTGAGTATTGAGGAGTTTTAGAACGCTCACCGCTCGAAGGCGATGTTGCGGGTGTTGAGGTGGGTTGATACGATCGGGGAGGTCAGGCGCTGGGCGGTGTTCTCCTGAGACGGCAACATGGCCGCCAGGAGAGAGGACGCATCGCGGGGCGAGAGAGACAGCGGCTCGGTGTACACCACCTGCTTCTCGTGGTCCACCTCCATCACCACAGCCCCACTCTCTGGGAGAAGAAAGGCGAGGAGCAGAATAAGTGAGCTCCCTTCAAACCCCTCCGACTGCACCTCCGCGCAATACTCAAACAAGCACTACGGCGGTTCTATGGTCGTCCCGATGTCGTCTCAAAGGCAGAACAGAGGAAAGAGTTTTGCAAATAATAGACCACCTCGGTATCTACAAACTTAACAAAGCTGAAAACAATAGGTTCTTCTCAAACTTACTTTCTTTGCCAGAGTAATAACAGACCGTGTTGTCTCGTTATCCAGTTACCTTCCCATTCCATGAACTCATATTATCCTAATTCAGCTAACCGTCAGGGAATATGTTTGCTCTTTTGAGCATTACAAGTCTATCTGGTTCAGAGTGGATCACCAGATCTACCATCCGGTTGATTTTCAATCCAACCCAGCCAGGGCACACTCCACAATACCCGGAGACCGTATTCAGCTGCTGTTTAGTCAGGTGAGCCTGGCTGAGGTTGCAATGAAAACTTACAGGAAGGTGGATCTCCAGGAAAAGGGCTGGTGACCACTGACTTACATCATCTTCTCTCCAGTCTCAAAGCATGATTTATTTGCACCCCACCTGAAACCCCCATGTACAAATTCCAGCACTCAGGCTGCAGTTGAAAAAGCCTCAATCACATCTTAGTGTACAAGCCACCTCAGGTGAGCCCGTGAGGCCCGGAGGTACGGCTAAAAAGCCGCGGCGCTCCTCATCTCACCTCCGCCTTTGAAGATGTAGCTCCGTCGGCCCTTCAGCCAGGTCATGTGCTCAAAACCCAGGAGGGTGGTGTCGACGCGGAGACAGGACCCGCTCTTCCACACCCGGTACACATCGCTGGGGCACACCTTGGACACCAGCGGTACTGAGGGGCAAATTGGAAAATCCATACAAGGATGTGCAAAGAGAGCTGGTGCCATCTCACTCTCGTCTTTCATAGCATAGAGCTGGAAACCCAACAGTGGCCTTTACACCATGCAGAGAGCCACAGCCATTAAGGGCGAGGTCCCAAATTTTTCTCCTCTTTAAAAAAGGCGCAACATATAGCAAGTGATGTCAGGCTGGGCAGTACACCGATAAAGTAATTATGATATTGAGAGAAGTATAAGTGTCATTAAGGAGTCACAGCAAGGTTTGGTGCCCGCGAAGTTGTTGTAGGGTCAAAAAGAATGTTTTCCCGTTTACATTTTACAGTTCATGGCTTGTATGACCTTGTAAGTTTTACAATGACAAATGTCTTCGAAGTCACTGAGATTCAGTTTAGTGAACAAACGGGACAGTGTGGCCACGGACAGAGAGAACCAGAGAGTTTATTTACTCGTAAAATCAAATTTCCCTCCCCAGCCACACCTAAGTAACCACAAATTGCCAAAAGGTACCAGTTTAGTAGCTGATCAAGGCCCCTACAAAATTAAATACTGAGCGCTTTCTGAGTCACAGTCCAGAAACTCTTTGGTAAAACCGACGCAGATGTGGACATCGGCGCCAATGGGAACCAAGCCAGAAATAATATGCCTTTACCCCCCCCCCCTCCTGCTGGGGGAGGGTGGGGTAGAGAAATAATCAGCATTATGAGCCATTAATCAAATTCAGAGTTTGACCTGCCAGCCCACAGGACAATCCCACTCACCCCAGCTGGTGAACTCCCACTTCATCTCCACGTAGAAATCACGTGCCTGTCAGGTCCATGAGGAGAGAGACAGAGGGCAAGTCAATACTGTACAGACACTCTTGAGAAGTAGGACTGAACAAGTTTCTCAAACAATGGTCATTCTGGCATTTTCAACAGTCTTTTTTCTTGAGGACACTTAAAGGGCTCCATCTAAAGAGTCTTAAAGCAGAGTATAATGTGCAGAACATAAATCCATTTCGGGTTTGGACAGACACACTGTTGCTAGTTTACTAGCTGGTACTTCAACTGTAAAGAAAGGCATGAGGTTCAAAAGCTTAGGGCTTACTTCAATAATTTTCATCTTAAGCACGATGTAATTAACCAGTCAGGATGTAATCTGCCAGTTCAAGAACATTCAGTTCATGGTTGATCAACCCTTGGCAATTCCAGCATTATGGAACTGACATTTGGAAACAAAATTATATAACAAATAGCTAGAAAATTACGATTTTGATAGTATAAACACTATTACGGCATAGAAAGGCAAAAGAAAAAAAATCACGAGAATTCTGTGAAGTCAGAAAAAAAATATTACAAATACTCAGCATTTAGGACATGACATGAAAAATAGGAATTTTGGGAAACTGGATTCTGGGTTATAGTGCCTCCCTCAATACTGGACCCATTAAAAATAATTTTGCCCCTATAAATCACTTAGATAAAAATAAATGGGAAACGAGCTTCAAAAATATGCTTTAAGACATGTTTGCAGGGAGAATGGAACAAGATTACACATGAAACACAGAATCACTCAGTGTCAACAGGCCTTAACATTTACTAAGTGTTGTGGAAACAAATGACAATATTACAAAACCGTAAAAACTTTACCGTCCCAATTTTTAAAAAAAAGCACTTTGCAAGAATCAAAATTGATATGAAGATTTATTTTGAAAAATCAATAAAGAAAAACGTGGTGAAACATCAATTAATGTGCTGTTGTATCATTTTCAACCCAATACAGGCCAAATGTAGAAATGACAGCTTTAAGTTTTAATTTTAATAAACATACTGTCCCTACTTTTTCTGCGTAGGGATTGGACCAATGAACCCGCAACACAACTCAAGACCAGTATTTGTCAGTCAAAATGTAAACCCCTTCAGCTGTATATAAATGGCAATATACCAACAACTAACTGAGCCGCGGTTACGGCAAAGACCAACCAGCCCAAACCTGCAAGATAATTTGACATATTAACAGAGAAAATGCCAAACAAAAAAATGAGAACAGCGCCTCCCTGAAAATAGCAATTCCACCTGCGTTTTAGTCAGCGTCTGCTAGTGCGGTGTCCAAAATAGAGCCCTTTGTGCACTGTGGGAATATTTAGCCGCAGAATCACGAGTTGTTCCCACCTGCGCATCATATGGGTTATCAGCTTGTGCCTCACCTGAAAAGTGTACAGAGCAAATTGATTGGGCATCTGAGCGCAATGCTACCTGTCTCAGTTTGCTAAGCAGCTCTGGGATTCCAGCCAATCTCTCAGTTGCTCTCTTATAGTCCCTGTACTGAAGCACCAGCTGCACCAGCTCTGGGTCTCCAGTGCTCACAGCCTCTTGCAAAACTAGAGGTATAAACAAGAGATACATGAGTGTTTACAGAGCCACGCCACTATGCAAACACAGACCAGGGGGAAACGGGTTATAAGTCCCAACGCCCACCCATGAATTCACACCAAATGTATTCATATTTCACCCACTGATTCAACTAAAAGTGTCATATTTTAAAGGGGTCAGTTCAGGCTTTTCACAAGCATAACTTGTCATTAAAAAAAAAAAAATCATTAAAAAATTTAAATAAATAGATATAAATACAGCTTGAGTAAATTCACTTACCGGTGATCAAGAAATCCCTTTCGGGTAAAACTGCGAGAAGGTAATATCTATCCACGATACTTTTCAGCTCTGGAAAGTGTTGCGCTCTCTGTGCTCTGAAGCAGTTATGGTGCATCAGACTTGCATGGGCTCGGAGAAAATGGTCATTTTACTTTCACCGTGTGTTAGATTTGTGCCGCTTCTCCCAATATGCTCGGCCTATTTCTTATTCTGGCTAACGATGTGCAGGACTACATCAATATATCGTGAGTCTCATGGCAATATTGCCTACCTAATTTTTTAAGGATTTTTAAAATTATTTTTAAATCTTTTTCCCCCATTATTTAAGAGAATGGATTTTATTTCTCTTTTTAAGGTTTTGAGAACAAAGGACATTTTTTTTTCACCAACACAGAAGAACTGGCAGCCAAAATCTCAATTTGGCAAAAATGGGGCTTGGGCAATTATGCTATGAGGCTGCTGATATGCACCGGTTTCACCGATATTCTGAGATCACCATCGCCAACGCGTCCACGACAGCTGCAGATCCTTTGTGTGTGTTAACACAATAACTAAAGAACTCTCATAGACTCTTTTCAAATTGTATTTGCTTCTTGATTTTATCACGACGAAGATCTGGATTGACTTTGGGCTTTGTACAAAGTTTTATCAGTAATAATTCATTAATGCATTAATTTCCTGGAACACCCGAGTGCCGTCATATTGCCTGATATGCAAGTTAAGAGGAAATTCCCCAGCCTCCAGAATCCTGACCTTTTCATTTTTTTCCCCCTCGAGACCACATGTTTTAGAGTTGGGGATTCTCAGAGTTTCAGAACAGCGAGACAACACTGCCAGAAATCATGTGACTCACTAACTTGCCAATGAGAGAGAAGCTCTCCAAAAAGTGGGTTCTGTAAACTCCACATCTGCAAAACTTAAGTTTCAACTTTTCAAAGCTCCCTTTCCCAGCACATGCTTACAAGTTTTCAGATCATCATTTATAAGGTTTCAAGCTTGGAAAAAAAAAAAAAGGGATTCTCAAAACAAAAATGTTTTCTGAAATTTGAACAATTTTTTCCGCCTATGAAAACATTATGCAAAACCTTTTTGAGATCATATTTCAAGCTTTCCAAAGTTTTTTTTTTTTTTTCAATCTTCTCCTCAAATGAAAGCTTGGAAACCTGCTGGAAACTCAGTGCGTCGATTTACTTTTTTGTTGCTACCGATGCAGCACCTGAGGAAAAGTCTACTGAATGTTCAGACGCACTCTCCCACTTCATAAATATAGCATGGGGCTCGGTCAAGGGAGTGTTGGTTTTGAGTGCAACCGTTACCGGGAGTTTTTGGTAAGAATATGCATCAAATATTTTTTCAAGTGTTCATTAAAAAAAAAGTTTTAATGGGGACAAATCCCTATATATTTTAATGCATAGTTTATACTTTGGCCATTTACTATCCCCTGCCAACACGAGGTGGGAGGGGGATATAGGTTTGACCTCCGTCCGTCTGTCCGTCCGTCCAAGAGAATGGGGACAACTTTTCTCAGAAACTATTACAGATAGGACAACCAAATTTGGTATGTAGCTTCAGACCATAAAGGCCTTGATGGAGTTTGAAAATAAGAAGCACACGGTTGGTGGGGGATGTTCTTGACCATGTCGACTTGTTTCTTGAGTTATGGGCAAATTAATAGGGTCTCTGTGCATCCGTTACCCCTTGACCGAGCTCCATAGTACTCATTCCACACCCATGTGTCACGGCAGTGTTGTTTCACTACAATGGACCTGTTAAATCACCCTTCTGACAAGAGAAAGCATTTTCCCGGACAGATTTGACAGCATCTGGAGTAACTTGCCAAGTCACCTGCTGCACAAAACCCAGACTAGCCCAAGAACAGTACTGCTCCTCCCACACTGATAAAACCACCACCCCCATTCACACAGCTCCATCACCTGTCCAGCCTTGGGAGTTGCTGTGCGTGGGGTTTGCGCTGTGCCTTAACAGCACACGCGAAGACTCCAGGTGGCCCAAGCAAACGGCGAGCTCCAGCGGGGTGCGCCCCCGCGGGTCCAGCCGCTCCACATCCTGCTGCAAGGCAAGCGAGAGGCTCTAGCAGGGCAGCAGTGTGGAGCCAAATGACCCCCTTAGCCTGTCCGTTACTCGGTGTCGGCAATGCCACATTTCACACACGGCGCAAAAATCGCGCTAATTATTATAAACCGCCATAATAACCAATTCAAATAATAAATCCACCAACTCACCTGATTTTTTTGCAGTTCTCGATCTAGCTCGAGGTATTGGTTGTTCCACACAAGGTAGTGCAAAGGAAAATCATTTTGGGCCATAGTGTTCTTTAGTTAATGTTACGTAGCTAGCTAGCTGGGTCACGGATGTAATATTGCAGCCCTCAACTCCTCAGTCAGCTGCAGCCTACTGTTAGCGGGTTAGCGGATGACGCTACCAACTGTGCGGATTCGCTTGACTAACGTTACCAAATGGGTAACGCAGACGATACGCCGTTTTTTAATCAGCAGCCCTTAAACATTCTGCATTTTTCCTCTTGTTTACAATGCAAATACCGTATATCTCTATGGGTTTCTTGCAGGCAAAACCACCAAATGACAGTAGTAGTGGGGCTTCGTCAACGCTAGGCAGCAGGTTCCTAGAATAAACAATTAGATGGCAAGTAAAATCTAAGTCGCTATGTAATTGTCAAACATAGTTCAATATGTAGCTAAATAGCGGACATTTAAACACCTATCTGAATGTCTCACGCATCACAACATGGGTTTTGATTTATTGCCAGAATGCCTTGCTAACATGTGGACTGATTCCACATTGAATGATAATCTTGGCTAAATCAAACCAGCCAGTTGCTCCCGCTTGCCACCCAGCGCTCACGATATCGCTTTCATTTAACGAGCCGGCCAGGGTTACATTGGAACGGCGGTACTTCTCGTTTTCTTCCGCGTTGTCCTTCCGTTGTGCTTATTTTTTGGCATCACTCCCTTCCTCGCCGCGGCTGTGTTTATTATTTCTCCTCCGCTGCTCAAACTAAACGCCGGGTCGCGGCGGCCTACTGTACGTTTCACATCCAGGTCACTTGCTTGACGCCCAGATGGAGGAGTGCGGGTCCGACACCGGGCGCATTCAATCGACGAGCCGGTCTTAAAACATCCTGCAGTTCTGTCTAAACCGCTCGACTGCTTTCTTGGGTTCGCTGACTTGGCAGCGCTAGTCTTTTTCCGTCTTCGCCTGAAACACTCGCTTACAGGTAGAACTGCGGACTTCCAGAGCTTATTTCACAGTGAAATTTAATTATTAAATTTCACGTATGCGCGAAAGAAGCGAGCGGGCGAGGGATGACGGAAGAGCAGTGGAAGATACGGGTATTTTTTTTAAATTAAATTACGTATTTATTATTTTAGTGATAATTTGTGTTGTTGCGACTTATTGCTAGCTTATGTGGAGGGATGGGACTTGGGTGCAGCGTTAATTACGGACGGAGAGCATTAGTCTATCAAGGAGTTGGAAAGAGATTTAAGATATGGGAATAAGTTGATGACTGTACAAACTCTAGTAGTATCGAGAAACATCAATACACTTTTACCTTGCTGTTTGTAAAGTTTATGATTGTTCAAAATGACGTAATAATAATAATAATTATTATTAAACTGGTAACGGATCCCAAGCATTTTTACCATATTCGTTTTATTATTACATACGCAACTCCTCGAGCTTTCATGCTGCAACTAAGACACTTCATACATACAAAATGCAGTGAATCATGTTGCTTATCAATTTCAGAATATTTTTAATAGTTTTTGATAAAATGAGCATTTTGACTGAATGTGGAATGTTCAGTTCTAATGCTCTCTGCAGACTTTACACGACTGGATTTGCTCGTTTTTTTGTTGCCATCTCCTTTGCTTCCACTCCTACAACTACTGCGTGTATCATGATGGCTCGCAGACGCCAATGCATCTACTACTACCAATGCATGTGTCCCTATGGAAGTCAACTCATAGAATGCTACAACTGCTACAACTGCTGAGTCCACAGATTGCGCAAATGGTGCTACTGCTACTATTCCCTGTGTCCTCAACCTCACATAGATTCATAGAATGATCCAAGCAATGATCTATAAATAAAGGGAATGACCGAGGAACAACCTAGCAACCACTTAGAAAAACCCTAGCTACTACCCAAAGACAGCCGAGCAACCACCCTTAACACCCATGCTGCCATCTCCAAGCAACGGCACTGTACTCCATTGCAACCAATGAGAAACGGCTAAGCAATCACCCTACACAAATCACCCTACACACCTTTGTAATCACCTAGAAACACCTTAGTAATCACCCAGTACACCCTAGCAACCAACCCCAACGGACCATCCAGACACAGCCAGGCCACCACACTGTACACCCCAGCAACCAACTAGAAACAGCCTAGCAACCACCATGTAGATTTTGGTAACCACCCAGTACACCCTAGTAAACATCTAGAAATACCCTAGTCACCACCCAGTACATCCAAGCAGCCATCTTGAAACAGCCTACCAGCCACCAAATTAGCAACCAGCTGTACCCCAGCAACAATTCTGCACACTCCAGCAACTACGTGGAAACAGCCTTGCAACCGCTTATAAACACCTTAGCAGCCACCCTATATACCAACCACCAAGAAACAGCCCAGCAACCACTAAGAAACACCATAGCAACAAACCTGTACATCCTTCCAACCAACCAGACAGCTTACCAATCTCACTGCACACCCTGGCAGCCAACTAGACACAGCCTAACAACCTCCCTTTACTCCCTAGCAACTGCCTTGAAAGACCCTGACAACCACCCTGTTCACCTTAGTTACCACACAAATGCCCTTTCAACCTCCTTGTATCCTCTAGCATTCACCAAGAAAGAGAGTAGCAACTACCCTGAACATCTTAGCAATCTCTTTAAAACAACGGAACAACCACCCTTTGTACCCTTGCAACTAGCTTTAAACACTCAAGCGACCACTGACAAGCAGCGGAGTAACCACCTAGAAACACCCTAGAACACCCTGCACACCCAAGCAACCACCTAGATACAGCCGAGCAACCACACTGTACACCCTTGGAACCACTTATCAGCCTAGCAAATACCCTGCATAGCCTTGAAACCATCTAAAACCACCCTAAAAACCATCAGCTACATCACAGCAACTGTGGCATGGTTGTCAAAAGGATTTAACTTTGATGAATTGATTACGCGCAGTTGTGGTGGGGGTTTGTTTCCATTAAAGGAAACCTCCACTTAAAGTACATATCGCTTAAAATGCTCTTAATATACTGAAAATATGATATTTTGCACAAAGAAGTATTCTTCTCACCCAGATATGTTTTTGCACTCCAAAAAAGGTCCTGGCTCTGGTTTAAACTTCCCGCTGGCTGCCATCATGATAGGCGAGTGCAGCAGTCTGGGCTTGTGAAGTAACTTGGTTGCTCGGCTCGCTGGATATCAGCCATATCACTGCAGAATGCCCCCCTGCGTTGCCTTTTAGTGCAATAACCAGGCAAAAAACCAACCAAATGAACCCAAAATTCGGTTCCACATTTTCCCAAGAGATGAAGAACGCCAGGCGTGGATTCATGCTATCGGGAGGTTGATGGTTATGCGGCAGAGGGGGGGATGGGAGGGTTGGAGAGAAGAATGGGGAGGACATGAGGCAGGTGACCCGAGCTGGAATCGAGCCTGGGTTGCCGC
Source organism: Gymnothorax reevesii (assembly GCA_029721435.1). NCBI lineage: Eukaryota > Metazoa > Chordata > Actinopteri > Anguilliformes > Muraenidae > Gymnothorax > Gymnothorax reevesii. The sequence continues at coordinate 110,358,830 of CM056579.1, forward strand.
GAGAGGGACACAGCCTTGATGGTGTGTGTGCTTGGACAGTTGAGCCACTGAGGCACCCTTACGCCCTGTCATTTTAAACACACTACACTCAAAGAACAGCAGGCATGCACTTTACAGTCTTCAAAGATGAACAAAAAAAAAAAATCTTACCTTTGATATTTTGTAATACAAAAAACTGTTTGAGGGTAAATCTGCGCTTGCTATGGCCCATGGCCTGTACCTCGCATCACATGCAGTGTGCAAAATACCCTGTGACAATTTGGGGTCCCCTTACCTAGTGCTCATATTTGTGTGTGTCATCACCCTATAAAAGATCCTCACCCAAAATCATCTGTTTGAATAAAGTGATTCATCAGACTACATAAGTCAAACTTTTTTTTAAATCAACATTTTTAATGAATATAACTCATTTTCTTTAAAATCAATACATGCAGACAGCAGGGTAAACCAATAATAGCATAAAATAATTATGAAATGATAATCCTGCCCAATAGCTTATAACAACATTACACAAGAGATGGCAATAAAATAAGCCTAAATCAGAACATAAATATTCCGTAATATGCACAATCTGAATATTTGTACAAACATTGTGTGCGCGCACTTGGAAATTAATTGTTGTGCACATTTCACCATCATACTCAAAATCTTTAGCATAGTTTTTTATTCATTTGTGCAAGTTAACCACATGAGCAAACTTTGTCCAACCGAAAGTTTGCCAGACAGAGAAAGAAGTCAGAGAACTAACACCTGTGAAATGATTTGCCAAATTTTTAGTATGATGGTACACTGATTTCACTTTGTGGGATCATCAGCTATCTTAAAATGCTTTCAATCTGGGGCAGTCTTCTTTCTACAGTAGTCGTTGGTGTGAAAGGAATTATGTCTTCATATGAAGTACAGATCGCCAAGCAAGAGCAGATACATGAAATGATCTTTTTTTTGCAACAACGCAAGTAATTTACAGTAACGGCTTCAGAGCCAAAATAAAACATTTGTTACTGTGGTTCTATAGTTTATAGTGCTAACAGACTGCTGAGAAACTCCACACTATTAACACAGGATCACTCCTTCCCTTGTGCGCAGCAAGTTGGAGAGAAAAACTTCTGTGACCAGAGAGAAAATGTTTTTGAAAGGTTAAATGCCAACAAGTATGGATTGCGGGAGAATACTTTGTTGGATATAAATGTTGTGAATTTTGGAAATGACAATGTCCATCTTTTTTTTAAAATAAATTTTGACTTTTGGTCTGCTTTAGAATATTCTAAAGTTCGTATAAATAATTTGAAAACTCACATCAGAAACAATCCTATGCAACCATCTCTGGATTCCAATTTTAATTCAAATAGTATTACACTAATAATATTATTGTGGCCTGTCATTTATCCACAGCTGTGCAGAAATACGAGGTTAGAGCAGAGTGAATTGACATGCAAAAAAAAAAAAAAAGTCTGCAGTATTTGCAATATATATCACCTATATTCAGATTAGATATGGCATTTTGTAAGGCACCACACCAAAGACTTCAAATCAGGATGGTGGGTAGTACTGGAGATCTATAAAGCCCATTGGATCTGAACACAGCAGGGCACAATGGGTAGATTTTGACACAATCCAAAAGTGGTTGTAATAGGTCCAGGCAAATGAGACACAATGCAAGTAAATGACAAGTTCTACTTGTATCAAAAAAAAAAAAATTGACGGGATTGCATTGAGGGAGGCAACTGTGCTGGAATGTGCTCAACTGGAAAACAATCTGTGAGTAATATTTGACCAAAGCTTTCAGTCATGGTAAAAGGAGACCAACAGAGAGGTGATCCGATCGAGGCCGTTAAATATTGTAAAATCAGGGCTCATAAATTGAGGTTAGCTTAAGTTAAACTCAGCACTGATACTAGGACGTATGTTTTCACACAGGGAGTGTTCGCAGTGTGGAATGGCTTTGCCTGGTCATGCAGTCGAGCCAGAAACTCTGGGGGTCTGAAGGTGAGTGTTGACACAGGGCCAGATACCATCTAGTTCTTAGGTGCTCTTTACTGGTAGTAGCAGTCACAAAATGACGAAAGTTTGTTGGGCTCAGAGGCATGTTCTTACAATCTCATTTTACTAAACATTATGTACAGTACATTATTATACTTTCTTCAACCCTTGCTGCATTTGGGAATTCAGCCTCTACTCTACAAGTGCAAACCTCTGCCATACTAGCATGTGCTTGCTGACAGTAGGACAGTAGAGTTTCACCAGCTTATATTCCATGGGGTCTTGATGCTATGTTGCCCAAGAAAGTGCCCAAGCACCTTACCAGAGGCATTAAGGTGTAGGAATTCATGGGGCAACAAGAGCCAAAGTGTGATATTATACTACAGCAGAGGCGTTGTTATACCTTGGTAAGAGTTTAAATGCATTCCACCAAGAGTTTTGTCCAGTGGCTACTTGCTGCCACACAATGGGTCCTGAAGGTCTTCTATTTAAAGCCCCACACAGCCATTGAGCGGATGATAAAGTTTATGCAGTGTCTCGGTCTACAAAGGCACAGCGATATGAAATATTACTAGCAGTCTACATACTAAATGTAACATGTTAAAATGCAGTTTGGCGTTCGTTTCATATAATGCACAATTATAAAACACATTTATTGAAAAAAATTTAGCCAGAAGTACTGAAATGACAGGTGATTCCAAAATTTTGAGCTGGAGTGTATATTTGCACATTCTGCTCTTGTGAGGATATCTAATACTCTAATTCAGTGTCATAAAAGCTGCTCTAAAAATGCAGGGGTAAGGCCAGAGTATCTCTCCAGATCTGGCCATGAAGAGTTAGGTTGAAGGGGAAAAAAAAAAAAAACTGGAAATTTTAGGGTAGAATGAAAGTTTGGGGGGGGGCCCTCTATGTTTCTCTCAGGCTGATGGGTACGGGCAGATTGCGTAGGAGAGCGGTGCAGTTGAATGGGGCTGTAAGGCATGGGGGGGCGCTGTTCATCTTCTCAAACAGTCTGGGGTAGAACGATCAGCAGAAGAATCACAGTGAATATGGCACTGGCCACGCCCACGACGATCAGGCTCTGCAGGAGAAAAGCGTGTATAAGTCAGGAGACATTAACCCTAAGAGCGCTGAGTACAAATACTGTTGCTCACTGCAGTAAGATAGCAAACTCAAAGCTGTTGAAAACCTATCATGTGGCGACTTGTTTAAAAGAGCTCTCGCAGGAACTTTTCAGATATTTGTTTGTAAATAAAACCAAGTAATACCCCCCCCCTTCAAAATGATGCACTATTTTGTGTTGGTCTATTGCATAAAACCCCAATAATATACACTGAAATTTATGGCTGTAGCGTGACAAAATGAGGACAAGTTCAAGGGGGGGTGACAACCTATGCAAGGCAGTGTACATGCAGCTTAACACTAACGCCACAGAGACACCAGCCATAATCTTCTTACACCCCTGAAAACTAACATCTGAGTTAAGATACACATGCACACGCACAAGAAGTCCTGCAAGTGTCTGCAAACAAGTACGCGAACATGCAAGAGCATGCACATGAGCACGCGCACGCACACGCACACGCACACACGCAGCGAAATAGGAGAAGCTGCAGATACTTCGTTTCAGATACGTCACTCACCGATTGCAATGGTTTTCCCCAAATCTTCTCATCTCACTAACCAAGTCCCACTGACAGTCCAATGATCAGTGCTAAGAGGGCGAGGAGCACCGCAACTACGCCCACGATAATCACCACTTTCTGCAAAATACAACCACAAACACACTCAGTCAACCATACTGGGGCAGAATCATAATCATTCTTCACACAGTCCAAATCTGAAAAAGGCAGAGACCCAGGTCTGCCTGTGCGGCCAGAGGAAGCTAATCTGCTGACCACCGCAGAACAGAACGAGAAATTCTGCTCTTTGATGGAGAAAAGGAACGAGGGGGAAACGGAAAGAGAGGAGGGAAGGGGGAGGACAGTGTGTGTGTGTGTGTGTGTGTGTGTGTGTGTGTGTGTGTGTGTGTGTGTGTGTGTGTGTGTGTGGGGCCGGTGGGAACAGGAAGGGAAAGTTTCATGCGACACACAAAACTGTAACCTAACGAGGGCATGGTGGCCATCGCAAACAGTGCGGCGCGGGGCAGGGTGCGATACGGCTTCCGTCCACTTTGGACTCACTTCACACAAACCAGCTGGCGTTCCGTTCAGCACTTGGACTGCGCTGCATAAACTAAGCACAGCTGATAATCGCACGATCGACGGCGAAGTATGAGAGGAAGTGCAGCCAGTAACAATCAGCAAAACACTAAGAGCCCCACAGTGGCCCTGCTCCAGGGAGTTTCTTTCTTTTGTGTGCTGCCATTGACGCAAATATTCGAGCTTCACTCTCTCATTAAGTTTAGTAGATAAGATACACTTTTCTGATCCCAGTGGGGTAATTTGCCCTCTGCATTTGACCCATCCTATCGCTCGGAGCAGTGGGCAGCCACAGAGCAGTGCCCGGGGACCAACTCCAGTTCTAAAGCCAGTACCTTAGTCAGGGGTGCCGACAGGAGTGTTCCTATAAAGCATGTTTTTGTGGAAGGCCAGCATCTCCCCTCCAAGTTCTGTTGAGCAGACTTAATTCAAGATGAATCACTTTGAACAGGACCACTGGACATTGGTGAGACAATCTGGCAAAATCCACCCAACAAGCTTTTCCAAGACGAATAATATAAGCTGCCAGTCATCCATCCAAGGAGGCAGCCCATTTACATCTCCATGACAACAGGCTGAGCATGTATGTGAGGTCATGGACCATATGGCTATAACTGCCAGACAACAAAGCTCTCGAAGGCCTACAACCTCACGCTGACCCCAAGGAGCACTGCTGAGGTCAGGTATGCGCCATGGAAGTTCCATCAGGACACTGGAGACCAGCAGCGCCCAATCTTGGCCACGGAGAGCCGATAGTATGCAGGTATTCATTTCAATCAATCATTACACCTGCTGATTTCAGCAATTATCACATCTTCAGGCAGAGGAAACTCTGTAGAGAAATCCGCTGTTGTGGTGATAGGTTGAAATGAAAGCCTGCATACTGTCAGCCTTCCATGGCACATGACTGGGCACCACTGCACAAGACTAGGACCTCCAGCCCTGTTCGTAGAGGGCCACCATCTTGTAATTTTTTACTCCAACCGTAATTCTGCCCACTTGATTCAGCTAATCTGCAGCTCATCAAGATGTCTAACTGGGAAATGAGGTGAGCTTTGTTTGGTTAGAGTGACAACTTTCAGGATATTAGGTCTCCAGGAACATGGTTAGTAGCCACTGAATTTTATACAGTTTTTCACTGACCTAATTCAGACCTCTGATTTTCCTGCACAATCAACCAAAATAGCAAAATAACCAATATGAAGTGAGAGGGGACCTGATGATTAACAGCAGGGTTAGTTCCTGAAACACCAGCATCTCCCACTCTGAAAGTTATGTGCAACTTCCTGGAACCTGATGTTCTCAACCGAGATTCTCAAAGAGAATCTCACACAGAAGAGTCACTTGGAAGGGTGAGTTCGACACAGGAAAGCCAGGAAGGAGACGAGTAAAGAACAATATGCACCTTGGCAAAGGAAGAGACTTGGCAAGCCTCTATGTAAACTAAAAATGCCTGGCTTGCTTCAGACCTGAAAAACTAAACAGACTCGAAATGAGTCGGCAAAGTGCCGTTTAAGTGGGGGTATGAGTCACTGAGAGTGGCTGAATCAGAGTCCAGGTTGGAAAACGTCGAAGTACTGATGAGGTTGGTAAATTTTGTTTGACAGAACAGGTTGAGGTAGGGTTAAGGGTATTGGGTGGGGCTGAATGAGAGTCAATATAGGGTTAAAAGAGGTTGATGTAGCTTAGTGCCGTTTGGCATGGGATGGCATCTCTAGCGCCACCCAATGGGCTTCAGCCTGATACTTCGTGACAGTCCACATGTTAAGCCATTACCCTTTCAGTGAAGCCCTCTGATTGGTCCATATTAGCTCAATAGTATCAATCAATAAATCGTGCTGCCCTGACAGGAGGGGATGAGGCAAAGGAAATGAATAACTGACAGGCAGATAAGGAGAGAGAACGTAAAAATAAAGGGGAAAAAAGAAGAGAACAAGTAGTAAGAACCTAACGCTCAACATGAAATTGAATTACCTTGCGGGCTTTGCTCTGATATCTGACGGCCTTTTTGGTCTCAGTCTTGGCAACTGCTATATGGTCCACAGTCTGAGACACCTGCGACTCTATATTATTCACTATGTCACCCTGAAATGTTGGGAGACACACAAATGTAAGAGCATTGTTGGAACAACGGACTTTCACATAAAACAACCAACATGACATGGAGCTTGCTCTTCCTCGGAGAGCATTCAGCAATATCTATAAATTTAATTGGTCTTTACAACCAAAATTCCCAAAAAGTTGGTGCATCATGGAAAATGAAAATAATATAATAAAGGACAGGTGCATACATCCATTCACCCTCTACTATATTACAAACAACAGTACAAACCATTTGATATTCTAACGAATGAATTTAATTTGCCCATTGAACATATGCAGTGTGATGACAACGTAGTCAATTGTTTACCACTGAGTAGCATCACCATGTTTTTTTAATGACACTTAATGGGGCACTCAAGACACCAGTTCATTAAATCTAGCGAGCAGAATTTTCCTCCATAAGCCGATGCCAGTTCTCAGCTGAGCATTTGTACAGGGCCTTTGTCACCTCGTATTTCACTTCATAATGTGCCACACATTCTGAAGCGGAGACAAATTAGGACAGCAGGCAGGCAAATCTAGCACCCACACTCTTAGCTTATGCAGCCATTCTCGTGTACTCCTTGCAGAATGTGGTTTGGCATGGTCTTGCTGGAAAATTCAGTAATGTCCATGGAACAGATTTTGTCTGGATGGCAGCATATATTGCTCCATCCAAACACATCTTTCTGCAATAATTGTGCTCTCACAAACGTGCAAGTCACCCAGCTATGTGCACTAACTTCCAACATACCATAACAGATTCTGAATTTCGAACCTGATGCTGATAACAGGTTGGGTTGTCCTCGTCATCCATGGTTCGGAGAACAGCAGTTCCTTTCTTTTTTTTTTTTTTTACCACTTGAATTTTTGACTTGTCAGACCACAAAACATGCTTCTAGTATTCTTTTACTGTGCATTTCCGATGAAACTGAGCCCAGAGAAGGCATTTTTACAACTCAGTTCACTGAGGTCATGAGGACCAGTGCAGCAAATGACATTCATCATGAATTACCGGCTTGAATAACTAATACTTCCAGCTTTAATAAGTAAATTTTGATTTTGCTGTGTTTTCTCCAATACCTTTGTGGAACTGGATCTAAGATTTAGGGTCTCTAGGAACAGAGAGACACAGAGAAACGCAGAAAATGGCATGACAGTGTGCAGTGACAGCGAACCTGGTTCTCCACCAGCATGGCAATGTCCATGAACATGTCGTGCAGCTCTTTAATGTTGCTCTCGAGCCGCACGATGTCTTTGTGCCGAGCCTCAATCTCGCTCAGCGCCTGCTTGGAAATTCCCGAGTCCACAATCTGCGGGAAGGAGAGGATTAGTAATGCTGCAAACTCGTGCATGCACATGAACATGCGTGCATGCGCACGATAACAACCATGCAGCGGAAGTGCAGCGGACTGTTACCCCGGCGGTGAAGACGGCAGTGTTCCCGCTCTCCAGCATTTCCTCCAGCTCTTCATCACTGGTGACTCTGCCAGCTGCAATAACAAGCACACAACTGTACTGTTACCCCAGACAACGGCACAATCACACAACTGTGCCGTTACCCCAGACAACGGCACAATCACACAACTGTGCCGTTACCCCAGACAACGGCACAATCACACAACTGTGCTGTTACCCCAGACAACGGCACAATCACACAACTGTGCTGTTACCCCAGACAATGGCACAATTACACAACTATGGAGTTACTAGAGACAATAGCACAATTACACAACTATGGATTCACCCATAACAATGGAACAATCACACAACTGAGGGTTTAACGATTGCAATTACTATTGTACAAGCAATTACAAGCTTATACAACAAAAATGGCTGTAGCCATTGCAATTATACAATCATAGATTTATTCAATACAGTGACACAAGTACGCAACCGAGGATTTAACAACGGTAATTACATAATTACAGAATCATGCCCGTACCCACAGCAATTACAGTTATACAACCATGGATTTTACCTTCGTAATGGCAACTACATCTGCCATTACATGATTACACAAGCGCCAATGTGTCTACACCTGCTACAATTACACCTCCTTGGCTTTACCCACAGCAGTCACTAATTTACTCAATGGTGGCTTTACTCACTGAAATCACATAATTGCACACACGCGGCCTTGTCCATTTATACAATTACAGCAGTTATACATTGACACAAAGGTTATATCACAGTCAGCAGGGCAATAAGAGGTGTACGGCAGTGTAAAAACTTGTGCATAGAGGCACAGAAATGAGTTCATCATCACAGTCTTGGAGGCAAATCACCACAATAAACCTGGCGCCAGATTACCAGGTATAGCAGCACAGACAGCTCAGTTTAGCACTGTTGAATTATTGCCAATTTGAAAACAGAGTTATTGTCAGTAGGGTAGAGCAGAATGGAGTTAAAGGTACAGTTGTAGACAGACGAGTAGGATTAGACGGAAAATTACGGAAAACAAAAAAAAAATTGCACTTCAAACTGTAAAATTAGCTTAGATTGAAGACAATACTAGGGCTTTCATTGATGGCTACTCCATCATAGCCGGGCCCAGAAACGTATATGAGCTTGATAAGAAATGCAACAAAGATGCACAAATCTCTAGTGAAACAGATGATGGTTCTATGACTGAGGGAGACGGTATCATGCTCAAATCAACAGATGGACAATTAAAGAAATCATACTTGTTGCATATTGTGATGCAGGATCTCACCAAAGTCAGACATAATAATAATTATTATTATTATTATCATCATTAAGTCTCCTGCTGTTTTCAAGAAAAATGGCCATAACCCTGAAAAATATTGGTAACTAGAGCTGGACTCGTGAGAGCCCATACCTCCGTCAGCATAGCTGGATTTGAACTTTGGCCTATATCTCAGCTGTACTTTGGCCAAGATATGCCAAAATTTAATTGCTTGTTCCTCTTGTGTTACGTTAACATACTGCAAAGTTTGGTTAAAATCTATGCAACCGTTTTTGAGATATCCTGCTAATAGACAGACAAACAAATAAATAAACAAACAAACGGAGGCAAAAACATAACCTCCTTGGGTGGAGGTAACCATTTTTGGTTTTGGCCCCAGCCCACACCCTAACAGAAATTTTGACTGTAAAATTCCAGAAGAGGGGCAGTATGGCAACAAGTTGAATTTTTCAACTTTGAGAAAAATTGTGTTGTTCACAACTTTTCAACTTTTTGACGTGGAGACACCAGATCAACACTGGCAGATCGATAAAGAAAAACAAAAAAGATATTTCTGCAAAACAGAAGGGCTAATATAGTTTTTCCAATGATGAATTTTGCAAAGACGACAAAAAGTCTTCCTAAATACGTAAAACTTGCTACGATCAAAAACATCTCCCAGCCCCTAAAGAGTTTGCAAACAAAATGTTCACCTGCAAAAAAAAAAAAACAAAAAAAAAGACAATGACTAAGCTACATGCAATGTCAGCACAATCAGTACAAACATGAATGAAATATCAAATGCAGTTATTACGACCAATATTAAACCAATCAACATGAAAGTTGCTGTCATTAAAGACAATGCTACAGTATAGACATACACCAAATTTGAAAGTTTGAAGATGACTGGATAAACAAGTAGACATGGTCAACAACATCCCCCGCCCAATGCCTGAATCACGCGCACCTCATTTTCGAACTCCATCACGGCCTTGATGGCCTGAAGCTACACACCAAGTTTGGTTGTCCCATCTCTAATAGTTCCTGAGAAAAGCTGTCCCCATTTCGGACGGACGCACGGACGGAGGGAGCTCATACCTATATCCCCCCTCACACTTCGTGGCGAGGGATAATAACATGGCTGCCACAAACCAGTCAATATTCTGCTTTTTCAAGTAATAAGCTGAGCATTTTCAATAGGGTTTCCAGCAGAGCTGGCCCTTGGAGCCCCCTGGGCTTAGACCACCGATCAGAATAATAGCAGAGAGCAAAACAAGAGAGTACAGGCAGATTTGCTGCAAATCCCCTGATAGTAATCACAGTGCAAAGCAAAATAAAGGGATGATGTCAGCTTTGCTACAAGGCCCTAATAAGGCATAAATCTGTGGCCTACTCAAACAGTGCAATCAGAGTGTAAGCAAACCAAGACAAACAACATGGAAAGTAGGTCATAATAGTTTTCTAATACGTTTCATTTTATTCTCACCCATGATCACATAATTAGGCTAAGATATGCATCAAGAAAGAGGACCAATTAGAATCCATTAAGTTTGCATAAATGCTATCCATACCCCTCCTTCACATTACAAAATATGACTGATTTCTCAACTCTAAAATTCTACGAATTCAAATGTTTATTCCACCAATGGACAGAAAAATATAAAAAATGGGACTTATCTCCCATTTTAAGTGAATTTCTAGCTTAAGGTAAGCAAACTATCAATTCAATATTCAAAAAAAGGTTCAAATGAATGTTACGTCACTCCTAATTATGTTACCATATTCTTATTTTGATTATAAATGCACCACTACATGCACGACCTGAGGGGTGTACAACAAAGCAAGTTCAACATTAACCAGCTTTCTTTGTGTGAGCTGGATCGACAAACCCCAAACTTGTAATCAGAGATACGGTAAGTCACAATGGCAGGTTGAAAAAGAGTCATCTTCGTGACACTGAAAACCCTGACTTAAGGCACAACATACTGTCATAGCAGCTGGCCCCAAACCATGACAAATCACGAGAGATGACACGAAGTTAAAGCAAAAACCATCAATTTATTTGGGGGAAAAAAAAAAAAAAAAACTACAACAACCAAAAATTTCAAAATGATATGAGGTGCAGCGGTCAGGAAATCAGTCGTATTGCCGTGTGTGCTTAAATGAAAGAAAAATGAGTGGAGTGTTTTAAGGGAAAAGGTTAATGTTACAACCCAAGTGCCAACCAGAAAAACTCTGCATCCTTTGTGTGTGCTGATTTTGGAGTTGATGATGGACTCAGTACACCCTCTGGTGACCAACAGAGTAGTAGGTTGACCAAGTTGGAGTTCCTGTCTGATGTTCACCCTGTCTCTTACCTCCCTGGTGAACAATGACGTGACCCGTTTGACCTGTTTCACTCATTTTCCACCTTGTTTGGCAATGTGCCACCTCGTATTAAATGTCTTACAGCAAGACATTACTGTAGATGTCAAGCCATAAAAACGCAGAAATTGAAATCTGCTAAAGGAAAAAAAATTGGTTAGTTACGCTGAGTTACAGACTCTAAAGTTTCCATGTGTCTCAAGTCAACAAGTAACCTTACTTCCTGACCAGCTTCAGGAGAGTTAGTGCAGTTACAACGCCATATTATTTTTCATCGTCTCGAAGAAAAGATTTTGTTGATAAAATCGGTCCAGCTTCTTTCCTGACCAAATTAGATCCCCTAAAAGGGTGCTGGCAGGTTCCACTAAGCCCAGAGCAAAAGATATTTCAGCTTTTGTGACCACCAATCACTTCATGCAGTATACGGTGATGATATCTGGCTTAAAGAATGCTCCCACTACATTCCAACAGTTGATGAACAAAGTTTTGGGTAGTATCTCCCGCTGCAGCAGGCATCATTATTATGTTGTATTATATCCTAGTGATTGGTCGGACCATGTCTACAGTCTGGAAAAAGACTTCCAGCAGCTTGCAAATGCAAACCTGACTCTCAATCTTGCCAAGTGCAAGTTTGGCAAGACCTCCATTACCTAATTTGGTAAACAGGTAGGTCAAAGGCAAGTCTGTCCAGTGGACACCAGAGTAACTCCTGAGTTGACCAACTCCGTTTCCACCACCAGGGTTTGCCATTTTCAGGGCACGATGGCTTATAATCGGTGCTTTTGCAAGAACCTTTCAGTGGTAGCCACACTCATTTGAGGCAGCCGTCCCACCATCCCAAAGCACCATCTGCGTGTAGACTGATGAGGGTCAGCACTCATTTGAGGCAGCCAAGTCCCACCTTTGTAGTGCCCCTGTTCTAGTTTCCTCAGACTGCTCCATTCCTAAGGCAGAGGCTGCAATCGTCTCTGCGGCCGGTGTGCTGCAACTGCAAGAGGATGTGGGTGAAGCACCTCACCAGTGTGTTTCTTCTCCATCAAGTTCAACTGAATTACCCCACTATTAAGAAAGAAACCCCGGCCACATTACTCTCCTTGCTACATTTTAAAGTGTCTGTTGGTTCCAGCTCACTTCTCGTGACCGTGTACACTGATCGCAATCCTCTGGCTCAGATGTGCGGCCATAACCAATATTTGATCCGTTGGGCTCTGCAATCATAGGGTTACAACATTGAAATCAAGCATAAAAAGGGAACTGACAGTATGGTTGCTGATGCTCAGTCCCATAGTGAGGTAACAGTCCCTGCTGGTTGATATGATTCTATTGGGGTGTAAAATGTGGAAAAGGTGCCATCTTTCACAGTAAGTATTTTTGATGGGATACTTTCTGAAACTTTTTGAATCCTCTTTATTGAACAAATGAGGTTTTTTTTTCTTGTTTTTAAACAGAAGGGAATGTCATGGCCCTAGTGCCATGGGCCGTTGTGGTTTTTTTTGTGACGCCTCTCTGCTCTCAATCCGTACTGCTTTCTTTAGTGCAACAGGACGGCCAACTCCACTCACGTAATCACCTCTCTTGCAAAGGTGGAGGGAGGCAGCCTAGCTGATGCCTGCAGGCCATTGTGTTGGAAGTGTGTGAGCAGTGTATGGTGTCAGACTCCTTTCTGTGACACGGAGGGGGATAGTCAGCCTGACTTGTTGCATTGTTTTATTCACAGGATAAACTGAGTCAATTATTTGCTTTTGGCAGTGAAACCTGATTCTTCTGTTGTTTTACTACCTCCGTCATGGAGGTCATGTTTTTGCCGACATTGGCTAGTCTGGTAGCCCGTTTCTGAACAAGATAACTCAAAAAGCAATGTACGGATATCCCTGAAATTTTGTGCGTGGGTTGCTATGAAATCAGGGATAGACGACAACGATTTCGACCACAATCGGTCAAACGATATGGCCACCAGAGCAACCATCTCGAAATCCCATGTTGCTGATACCTGAAATTTCTTATGAGCCATGTTCACACAGCAAGATTTTGACTGTGTTGCCTTGGCGGAGGTTTGCACTCTCGGAGTGCCTCTAGTTTTGTTTGATACGACCATTTTACTTTGATTGTGTTTATTGTTCAGTTTGTCTTAAATGTCCTTGTTTTCTTGGATATCATTCCGGCTCACGGCCCTTTTTTCCTTTAACTCCTGGGACACTTTAATTGTTGCGCCCTCTTGTTTCGTTCCCCAGTGCAGTAAATCAAAAACAAAGTTGGGGAGCATGGACCACAGGAAGCAGAATTTCCTCTTTCTGTTTCCCTCCTGGAAAAAGTGGGGTGAGCTTTTATAGTACGGGAGTACCGGGCCCAGGTTTTTCCAATAAATGATGCTACGCCCACACCTACTGGGCTCCAGCAAGGACAAACTGAAAGAGAAAGACAAGCAGCCAACCCAGAGGCCAAGAGGGAGGGCCGTCACAATACCTCACTAACTAACTAATCTCCACCGACTGTCAGTCAGTCCTCCCCACTGCTGCCCATTAACATCCCAAAAGCTTTGCCACGTTGGGGAATTATCAGGCCAGAACAATTTCAATCTTGCCAAAATGGCTTAAATTCCATTTCTGCAATCCATCTACGATGAGAAATACAGTTTACTTAGCCTAAGGTCTGCTCATAGACCACCACATGATGTGAAATAATCAGTAGATCAATCATTAGTTCCTTCGGCTTCCATGGTTATAGCGTTGACTCATCAGTGTAGTTCAAAGTATAGAGGCAGAAAGAGGAATATCGGACAGTGCAGTTCGAGGTATAGTAACGAAGAGCGATATTGTAGCAATGTACAGTTTGAGGTATAGTAGAGCAAAGTGATATAGCACTGTACTATTTGAGGCACAGTACCATAGACCAATATTATGGCATAGTACAGTTTGAGGTATAGATGCACAAAGAGATATTACCGCACAGTAGAATTTGAGACGAGCAGCAACTCACTGATTTCCAGTTGTCTCTGGATGCGGCCTTTACTCCTCTCTCTGAAGTCCACCTGCGCCTCATTGTACTTCGTCATCACATCCACAAACTTCCTGGACAGATCAGCGTGCTGCGCAACAGAGTGGCCCTTTTAACTGAATCTGAATACATGAATCTACTGTCTTACAGTCATCATCAGGCATGTCACTTACTGTAATTTTGGGTTTTCTCAAAAATATTGTACTATGACCACCCTGAATTTACGACAAGCTCAATTCCAAAATAGTTGTGACAAAGTGTAAATTGCAAATAAAATCAAAATGCAATGACTTTCAGATCACATGAGCCAATATGTAAGATGAGAACACGGATAACATTTCAAATGAGATATTTTACATTTTTATCCACAAAATGAGCTTATTTCAAATTTTCTAGCTGCAGCAGGTCTCAAAAAAGTTGAGATACAGGCAAAAAAGAGCTGAAAAAGCAATTAATATATAAGAGAATCAGCTGAAAGGACATTTAGCAAGTAATTAAGTTAACTGGCATCAGGTGTGTAACATGATTGGCTGTAAAAGGGATGTCTTAGAGAGGCTGAGTCTCTCAGAAGTAAAGATGGCCAGAGGCTCTCCAACCTGTGAAGGCTTGCGTGAAAAAAAAAAATTGTGGAATACTTTAAAAACAATGTTCCTCAAAGTCAAATTGCAAAGGCTTTGAAGCTCTCATCATCAACAGTGCATAACATCATCAAAAGATTCAGAGAAACTGGAAACATCTCTGTCCGTAAGGGACAAGGCAGAAGACCTTTACTGGATGCCCGTGATCTTCAGGCCCTCAGACGCCACTGCATCACTCACTGCCATGATTCTGTCACTGACATTAATTAATGGGCCCAGGAATATTTCAAGAAACAACAGTCTGTAAAGATAGTCAGCCGTGCCATCCACAGATGCCGCCTAAAACTTATCATGCAAACAGGAAGCCATTGTTGAGCATAATCCAGAAGCGCTGTCGTGTTCTGTGGGCCAAGGCTCACTTAAAATGGACTGTAGCAAATTGGCAAAGTGTCCTGTGGTCCAAATTTTAGGAGTCCAAATTTGACATTCTTGTTGGAAATCATGGGCGTCGTGTCCTCCGGGCTAAAGAGGAGAAAGACCACCCCTCCTGCTATCAGTGTTCAGTTCAAAAGCCAGCATCTCTGATGGTATGGGGATGCATTAGTGCATATGGTGTGGGACACTTGCATGTTTTAAAAAGCACCATGAATGCTGAAAGGTATATAAAGGTTTTAGAGCAACATATGCTCCCCTCCAGATGACATCTATTCCAGGGAAGGCCTTGTGTATTTCAGCAGGACAATGCAAAACCACATACTGCAGCTATTACAACAGCATGGCTTTGTAGTAGAAGAGTCTGTGTGCTGAACTGGCCTGCCTGCAGTCCTGATCTTTCACAGATTGAGAACGTTTATTGCATAATTAAACGAAAAGTCCGTCAAAGGAGACCCAAAACTCTCCAGCAGCTGGAAGCCTGTATTAAACAAGAGTGGGATCAAATTCCAATGGCTAAACTCAAGAAACTTGTCTCCTCAATGCCCAGACGCCTCCACTCTGTGTTAAAAAGAAGACTGGATGCTACAGCATGGTAAACAGGCCCCTGTACAAACTTTTTTGAGAACTGCTGCTGCAAAATTGGCTCATTTTGTGGATAAAATTGAAAAACTTCGCCGTTTCAACATTTGCTATGTGATCTCTGTTCTATTGTGAATAAAATATTGGCTACTGTGATTTGAAAGTCATTGCGTTTTGATTTTATTCACAATTTACACTTTGTCCCAACTATTTCTGAAATGGGGTAGTAGTTTTTTATATATCAATTTTGAAAATGAAATGTTAACCTGGGCTAACTAGATGACGAACTGCTATCATCCTGCAATAATACGCTAGTTACAATTCAGTGCATCAATTCACATGTAAACAGCTACTCACAGAATTAACAGGCATAATTATAGTTAGGCATCCTGGCTTTGACCCGGACACGTCCTATGGGCGACTACACTGGGGGAGAACACAGCAGGGAGTGTCAGGATATCATCCTCCCAAACTTAGCTCATTGTTCCCACAAAAAGGTCTCACCAATCAAAAGGCTTTTATTGTACGATATGGGGGATTTAGGTGTGAACTAGATTGTGTGAGATGATGCACCATTCTTCAAATTTCCTGGCGAAAGATAATACTGGGGTCCGAAATGGTATCACTCTTCCCATTAAGGTCAGAAAGGTCCCTATGGAGGAAAGATATGCCAATTCTTTGATCCTCATCCAAGCAGGAGTCTGTTCTGGTGGAATGTTCATTTTACAATTTTGGGAATGCGAGAAAGCATAATGGTACCAATCAGTTCTCGAAAGTGAAAAACCCCTTTTCTTTAGCATTGTTTAGTTTCAAATGGCTAAATCAAGGCTTTTTTTCCCCCACCAAGATGAAATTTTCAAGTACTGCTCTTAAAAATATCTTTAGAAGTGGGGTCTGACCAAGCAGTTACGTCACTACAATTTTGATGTTCATTGGGCTATAACTTTTTAACCAGAAAACTTATATAAACTTGAAATACATGTTTCTAAAGGTTTTTAGAGGTACTTTATCATGGTATACTCAATGGATTGTTAGAGTAATTTTAAAACGTGAAATTAGCAAAAATGTGCTCGGCTACCGCACTACCAAAAGAGGACATCAGATTTTACAAGGTGTACGCAAAGATGCAGAACAAGCTGTTCTCATTACAAATTGGAGTCAACCTGGTTTCAATATTGCAATAAACCTATGTTCTCAGCAAAAATTGTAGCAAAATATGTAATTTCTTAGATTTAATAGGGAAAAGAATATGGTTACGTCAGTACACGCAGTGTTGGTTATGTCACTACAGACCTAGATGTTCATGAGAAAAAGTGAGGTTTACTTCAAGAAAAGAACTAAAATTGGTAACATAACATACAGAATGTTTCTTTGATAATAAAAGTATCACAGATATACATTATTATTACTTAATCAGTTCTGACAGCAATCTATATGGTCATAATGCAACATCTTTTTAAGAGTTAAAAAAAAAACTCATTCTTAATTTGAATTCAGCAAATTCTATTCTATAGAATTCTATTCTATTTGAAAAATACAAATAGTAAAAGGTACTAAATGTAGATACAGGTAAATTTTATGTAGTTTTAGATATTTTATTGTTGAGATGAAAATGAGGTGAAAAATAGATTTCCAAATGTGTGTCAACCATTTAAACTGCATGAAGTTTGAAAACTGCAGGCAATGATTTTTTTTTCACATCTTGTATTGAAAAAACAAAGTTAGTTGCATAAACTAGACAGATTAAGCTACAAGATCACCCCATTCATTATGTGTTACAAAGAAATATTATTTTCATCACACATGTTCACTTTCGCTTGGCCAGACCCAGGAGGACACATGTACGTACGTAATAAACTGCATGTTAGGCACTATAATTATCCTCACAAACTTAATTCTGCCCAACAGCAATATATTCAGTTTAGCCTAGTTCTGTAAGATAGACTGAATATTTTGAATGAAGGGAGATGCATTAGATTCCATTATCTTACTCAGACCCGGAGTCAATTTTATCATCAGATATGTCAAGCCCCATGGCATCCACATGACCTCCTCGATCACACCTCATTTCAAAACCAACAGGGGCGCTCGGATTGTTACAAGTACATTTACTATTTAAACACATGAGGGCTGGATGGTAAACTTAAGTGCCCAAATCACTTGCATTTGGCTGCTAATTGTAGGTCAGTTGCACTGCATTTGTCAACTAAGCATTCGCCACTTCCTTTATCTGTCAGGTTATGATAATGTGGTCTTGCCGGAAAGTGGCCTTCCTGTTATGAGACCCCAAAACAATTTTGCGATAACTTGGCATACAAGAAAGTAAGCAGGCTGGTTGGTTTGGATACGCATTTACCTACGCGAGTCTGTTAACGTTTACACTTCAGATTGTGTTGCCGTGAAAATCATCGTCATCAATCATCATGTTGAGTATGTTGCAGTGTATTGTGTCAGTTTGTCCAGTGTTGCGTAAATGACGATCCCCTCTGACCAATCAATCAATGGTCAGTAACACATTGAGCTTGTGTTTTAGTGGCAACTCGGCTCGCTTGGAACCCAGGCCAGGGAGGTGCTAGAAAGGGCACCTGATAGCATGTACCATCCACAATGGAAATGCATAAAAAACCGAGTCGAGTCAAGTCGAGCACAGCTGTCACACGCAATGGAGAAGTGCCATGAAGGAGTATGTTAACTTTTCACCAGCTCTTACCTGTGTTCTACGTATTCGTAGGTCAGCTGACACCCTGTCCTGCGTTGTCCCCAACTCTTGCTCAATACCTGTCACAAATACCACATTCACCCATTAGCACCACAAGTACACTGAATCAGGTGCAACTATGACCCCTGTCAACAACATCCCAAATTAACAGCCAAAATAAAATACTGAACATAGCAACAGTGATAAACAGCGTAGGTTCAGTCAGAGGACATACCTTTGAGCTTGTTGCGAGCTTTGTTTGCCAGTTTCTTGATATCGGCAGTCAAGGCTTCCAACTCCTCTTGCGTCTCTGCAGACGAAAACGATGAGACGGGGCGGCATGAGGAGGAATCGCTGAACTGGGGTGTTTGCGACCCACACAAACGATAAACAAATGAGAGCAGAATGCACAAGGGGGAAGGTAGTAAGTGATACTGATGTCAAAGAAAAAGGATTGAGCCAAGATATCAAACTGCTGTCCTGCCAGACCACACTCACTTCAGGTTTCATTCCAGACCTGGACGACCACAGAAGCTGCAGGACTACAGCTAAATCCACAGGCAATTAAAGCAGTTTGATCAAGTAAGCGCTGTGACGACAGTATTTTCCATTTACTTGATTGCCTCCGTTATTGCATATTTTTCCACGCTAAATAGTAATGTGTTAATTGCATTGATAATAGCAATCGTTAAACAACAAAGTTACAAAAAGCACATCAATCATGTGAGAAATGAGTTTTTGTGGGTTCAACCACCCACAGCAGCAACACCTGACAAGAAATGCTGCCCATACTTCCATATCCATCTTCTGAAATGGGCACGCTTTGGACTCAAATATGAAACCTGCTCATTTCAGGTCATGCCATGGAATCGCCACTGGGTTCAAGTCAGGACAGGTGTCCCCCACTTGAACAAATTTTAAAATGAGCAAATGGTTTTTTCATATACAGTATTCAGAAATGTATTTCCAATGTAATTATGACCCCCAATGTGTGGTAGTACTCAGTTTTGCATGTAATCAAC
Source organism: Gymnothorax reevesii (assembly GCA_029721435.1). Taxonomy (NCBI): domain Eukaryota; kingdom Metazoa; phylum Chordata; class Actinopteri; order Anguilliformes; family Muraenidae; genus Gymnothorax; species Gymnothorax reevesii. Next base: position 110,378,452 of record CM056579.1, read on the forward strand.
TGATGAAGCAGGGTATTTACAAGTAATTAAACGGGCATCAAGTACTTTCTCCACAGTAGGCATGAAAGCCTTGAGGGCTCCAGCCAAGATGAAGAGCAGCCAGCCAAGCATAACTATTTCATTGTTTAGTCTATTTTTTTATTCTAGTCAGTCACGTTGCTCATATCTCATGAGGATGAAGGTCAAAGTCTCACGGTTTCCACTTCAATTCATTTCCCTCCCCATCAACCCCCCTGTACTTTTGTTCTCTCCCACTACAGCAGTGTGGCGCAGGGTGTGATAATTTGCTGGCGAAACACAGAACGGAAGATGGGATTCCCTTCGCGAGTACAGATTATTCAACAGCTGGCGCATATGTAGGAGACACATCATCACGGTCCCCAGGCGTGCACGACCCGTCAACTCCAGGCGATGCAAGCGCAGGCGACCCCGCAGGACGTCAATCAAGATGTCCTATAGGACTGAAAATCTGATCCCACTCTGGACCCATCCCTGGCCAACATTAAACTGAAGATGAGGTGAAAGGATGACCAAGCATGAACCGCTCAAGAGGACTGCTGTAGTGTGCAAGCGGATCCTCCCACTGCTATCATGTGAGGAGAAAATTGCTGCCCAGAATACGGCAGTTGATGCACTCTCTGACCACTCTATCCTGCAAGCCAACATCTGTGGAGTGGTCCAGAAGTTGGACAGCCATCGCAAGAACTTCCATGTAATTTATTTTGTGACGGCTCTAGCGCCATAAAATCATTCAGTGGGAGGAGGGGCTCCCCACTATAGCCAGGTCCCTCCTCTGATTTCTTCACCACATCGGAGAGTTTTTTTTTCCCCTCTCACCGCTGTTTGAGGATTTTTCTCCCTAATGAAGGTTATTGGCCTCATTTGCCATTTTGGGGACCAGGCCGCACACTGCCATTTTTGGCTCTGTAAAACAGTCTTTCTGACAGTCCTCCTGTGAAAAGTGCTATCCAAATAAAAATGAATTGCAATCGAGTCTGCCCGTTAGGAGAGGACGCAGGCAGAACAGCCCACAAAGGCAAGCCAGCCAAAGGCCCCTCCCATTCCACTGTTTTATCCCCATTTCCCCCCATTTGCTGTCCTGACCCTGGCCTCTTTCCTGCGCCCATTTCCCCCGGATTCCTTCAGCCCCCTCCTTTAACCACCCCCCCAGAGTAAAGCCAGGCAAGCACACCAGAGACATACTGGTATTCTGGGTCTGAACGGTAGATTTGTAAGGATAGCCCCTCGCTGTAGGCAAAGATCACAAGCCATCCTCTGCAACATCATGAATCCTCCTTCTTCTTTGACCGATACACCTCTGTTGAATTCATTTTTACTAAATTTGCTTAAATAATGATTAATTTATGCAAATGATAGCTGTAATATGCGCAACATTGGAACAAAACTTTAAATGTCATTTTTAAAAAGAGTTTAAACCAGCATTGTGTAAGACTTGTAAGGAACAAATACCACATTCTTTCATATGTGGTAAGTGTATTGGAACAAATGGGCTATGTCACATGCTTCAGTGACCCCAGGAATTTCCGAAATCGAAGCCAACTTGTTCGGGTGCGACCAGTGGTGGGAAATGTAGCTGTTGCACTGCAGAAACAAAATCTTACCAAGCATTTCTAATCTTCCATTTAGACTTGACACTTATTTCTATTACCTTTGTTCTGAGAAAAATAAATTGCCACTGATGTGAGATAAGTGACTCATTTCCACAACCGTCCCTGTTCTTATACCTCATGTGGTCACATCTGGCCGGAACCCTACACTTTTGCACATTCTAAGCTCCAAGGTCAAGGTCAAGGTCATGCAAGGGGGGGGAAAACACAGTTTGGTACATAACTTTAGTTCTATTCATGGTAGAAACTTCAAACTACTTTTTGCCCAAGCAGGGCCTTCTCAGAGTTTGGTGGTCAGGAGGACGTCACATTGATGCAAATGTGTCAAAACTAGAGTGTTCAGGTGAACATGTGTCGCCTGTGTGTGACTACCAACTGAAAGTGTGACTACCGGACAGACAGACGGACAGACAGACGCCGGACAAAGTGATCCCTATGTGCCGCTATGCTTCACAGGCGACACAAAAACTAGAGTGTTCAGGCGAACACGTGTCGCCTGCGTGTGACTACCAACTGAAAGTGTGACTACCGGACAGACAGACGGACAGACAGACGCCGGACAAAGTGATCCGTATGTGCCGCTATGCTTCGCAGGCGACACAATGATGTCACAATGTGACTTAAATTTTACATTTTTGCTAAAACATATACGTAAACGAATGAACAAATGCATTTTTGAACTGCTGTAGAAACTCTCTCATTGAATAGAATGTGTATTTCTTAAAACCTTCTAATCAACTTTAAAATGCTGGTCCACTTAATCCGAACCATTCACCAAGTTCATGAAGATGGACCCTGATACAGGATACAGTCGTCTCCTTGTGGTCCCCACATGCACTCTGAAGCAGTGGTTCCCAACACAGTCCTCAAGGAAAGGACCCCCTGTCCTGCAGGTTTTTGTTGCAGCTCTACTTTTGCACACCTTATCCATTTAAGGCCCAACGCACCTTCATGCACACCCTGTTCAGGTTGATCTTTTTCAACCAATCAGCAAGAAGCCCTTAAATGGATCAGGTGTGAGAGAGTAGAGCTGGAGCGAAACCCTTCAGGGCAGGGGGTCCTGAGGACCGGGTCGGGAACCGCTGATGTAAAGCAGAAGAGGGTTCCGCTTCTCCAAAACCCAAAATGTTGACAACCAGAACCGCTCGTCTGCTTCCTCACGAAGGTCTATCAGAAGACTTTTAGGTGCACCTTTGTTATGAGATGATAAACACCATTTGCCTCATCTGTAAGTGGTTTTAATGTTTTGGCTCATTGTTGTACATCTGATGTAAGCAGGTTGTGATAACTGTAGAGCCTGTGTGCAATTTAAATTATATTAACATCAATGCCAACATACAGTCATAATACATCTCATCTCATCTCATCTTCTTCCGCTTATCCGGGGCCGGGTCGCGAGGGTAACAGTCTAAGCAAAGATGCCCAGACTTCCCTCTCCCTAGACACTTCCTCCAGTTCTCCCAGGGGTATCCCGAGGTGTTCCCAGGCCAGCCGAGCAACGTAGTCCCTCCAGCGTGTCCTGGATCTTCCCCGGGCCCTCCTCCCGCTGGGGCATGCCCGGAACACCTTCCCAGGAAGGCGTCCAGGGGGCATCCGATATAGATGCCTGAGCCACCTCAGCTGGCCCCTCTCGACGTGGAGGAGCAGCGGCTCTACTCTGAGCTCCTCCCGGGTGACAGAGCTCTTCACCCTATCTCTAAGGGAGCGGCCCGCCACCCTGCGGAGGAAACCCATTTCAGCCGCTTGCGTCCGAGATCTCGTTCTTTCGGTCATCACCCAAAGTTCCTGACCATAGGTGAGGGTAGGAACGTAGATTGACTGGTAAATCGAGAGCTTCGCCTTTCGCCTCAGCTCCTTCTTCACCACAACAGATCGGTACAATGACCGCATTACTGCTGCCGCTGCACCGATCCGTCTGTCAATCTCACGCTCCATCCTTCCCTCACTCGTGAACAAGACCCCAAGATACTTAAACTCCACTTGAGGCAGGGGCTCTCCATATTGCATTTCTCAGGCCAGTACATTCAATTGCGGGACGCATTATTCCATTTTCCACTGCAGGCATAGCTGCTGTCCATTTTAGACATGTATTTATTAGGCCTGAGTGGAGTTACAAAATCAGTTGTTCAGTATAGATGTGCTCATATGCAGACTTCCTTATGTTTAAGGAAAATACCAGTTTTTCGCATTCACATCCTCATTTAAATAACAGGCCTCCAGGTGTCATCTACACGATACCATCCCCCCCAAAATGGTACTACGCCCTCTAAATCCAACTCTCCACCCAGTTGTGAGGTGCAGAGACACTAAATTACCAATTAGACTTTCTGGCCATGAAACAATTGGATTAGAGGTAGAGGGCTGTATGAGTGAGTATCTTTAAACAAGTATCCTTTCCTGCTCAGGCAGGAAAATCGGGCGACAAATGTTTCTGATCGAGTTAATCAAAAATTGTCTTATATTTTGTATCACTTAATTTAGAGGAGGAAATATTTACCGAACACCAACATTACCCATTTAATTGTAAACGAGCAATCGTTCTCCGAAATATAACCGGTTACACCACCAGTTTTAGCAGCAGCTACCTGGAGATAAGTCTTTCATCGTTCTTTGGAAAAACTTTGGCCCCCTCATCTTAGTTGTTTTCAAGCTGGGACTTTGACACAGCCACACCAAAATTTCATTCTGATTTCTGCAAAGCCATTTAGAGTTTTGACAGGCCGGCCACCACCGTTCCAAGTTCTCTCTGTATGGAGACAAAGGCTATGACTGCGATGAGCTGGTGTCCCAGAGCCATAGAAAAGGCTTCGTATTTCTTATATTTCAAATTTTTTCTTTCATATTTCTTCAGGAATTAATCTTGATCACAACAAAGTGTGCTGCTTGATGGGACTTTCAGCCTACTTCAGTGCAAGACAGACTCACAAAGTCATGATGAGATTCAACAGACCGAGAGTAATCAAGCCTGGTCATGTCTTTCTTTTTAAACAATCAATTAAATTGCTGGTTGAGTCCATGAGGCGTGTAATGTGAATATAGGCCACTAGATGGCAGTATTTACCTTTTTTTGTTAAGCTCAGACTGGAGTCATGTTTAGACATGTCCTGGACATGTCTGGGGCAAGTCTCAGAAAAAAAAAAAAAAAGGTCTAAATGTGGGTGGGGTCTGCAAAAGAGTATATAAGGAAAAGAATTGAGACAGTAAAGTAGTAGGAGAAATTGCAAGAAGATGACCAGACCTGCCATTCTGTTCAAGACCTGTGACGTTTCTTTTGTGGATTTCTTTGCCTGTGTTTGAGCATTTTCTTCATCCAGAACATCACCAAGCCACCCCACTAAAAAGGGACTGTAATTATTTCTGTTTTTTCTTATTTATCAATCTTGGTCTTTAGTTGTAGGTTGTTATTAGTCTTTGTCTTAGTTAAAAATTAAATGTGTTTTAGTTGTTAAAACTGTGTTTGTCATCCCTTGCTGTTGCTGTTGTGTTATAAATGTAATAACAAATTTGGGCCATAACAAATTGGGGGCTCGTCCGGGATAGACCATTGTGTGAGTAATTTATTGAAAATCTAACATTCCAAATTGTGAAATTGTTTTTGTGAATTTTCCTAGATATATATTGACAACAGCAATGGATGATTTCTTGGCATCACCAACCGTAGGGGTTTTGAAGTCTTTTAAAAAGACAGAACTGCTAGAAATTTGCAGACAGTTGGAGCTGACAGAGGTAAAACCAGCCATGCGAAAAGCAAGACTGGCTAGAGAGATAGTTGAATATTACATTGATGAAAATGTGTTTGCACCAGGAGATCTGGAACAGTTTCCAGTGGAAAATCCAAATATAGAAATGGAACTTAAATTAAAAATGCTAGAGATTGAAAGGGAGGAAAGAGAAAAATAAAGGGAGGAAAAAGAGAAAGAAAGGGAAGAAAGAGAAAAAGAAAGGGAGGAAAAAGAGAAACAAAGAGAAGTTGAGAGGGAAGAAAAAGGAAAAGAAAGGCAGATTGAGGTAGGAAAAATAGGAAGAGAAGAAAAACAAAGAGAATTTGAGAGAGAGAAAGAGGAAAGAGCAGAAAGAGAGAGACAGAGAGATTTTGAATTAGAGAAGTTGGATAGAGAAGAAAGACTCCAAATGGAGCAACTAAAAATTAAAATTGAAACTAAAAATAAATTTTGTGCCAGTCAGGAGGTAAAACTGGTGCCTCCATTTGCAGAAAAGAATGTTGACAACTATTTCCAGTGTTTTGAAAAGGTAGCAAAGAGTTGCTAGTGGCCAAAGGAACACTGGCCTCTGATGTTGCAAACTGTCCTCAAGGGTAAAGCTCAACAAGCCTATTCGGCTTTGTCTGCAGATGATTCCTCTGATTATGAGGTTGTCAAAAAGGTTATTTTGAGAGCTTATGAGTTGGTTCCAGAGGCTTACCGACAGAAATTCAGAGGTCTGAAGAAATCTGAAAATCAGACTTATGTTGAATTTGCTAATGAGAAGCAGGTTTGCTTTGAGCGCTGGTGTACTTCTATGGAGGTCAAGGATGATTTCAACTCACTAAAAGAGATGGTGTTAGTTGAAGAATTCAAGAACTGTGTTAAGGATGATGTTAAGACCTACCTTAATGAGAAGCAAGCACTGAACTTGCAATCAGCTGCCAAATTTGCAGATGAATATGTTCTCACTCATAAGTCCAAATTTCAGTCTAGCAGTAACAATAAATGGTCCCAATTTCAGAAAAAGGGTTACGGTGATACCCAAGATTCCTCACCCAAAGACAAAGACAAATCTGGTGATGGTGCTCAGAAATCCAGTAACAGGTCTGATCAAAGTGTGAAAGCTGACAGTGACAAAAGTGGTCTAGTTTGCAGTTATTGCAAGAAATCTGGTCATGTTACAACTAACTGTTGGTTCCTTAAAGCTAAGAAAGAAAAAGAAAAGGATACCAAACCAAATGCCTTTGTGAAAACAAGGTTAGAAACCCCTGTAGTAGATTACCGATCTGCTAAATTGCCTGCTTCTTGTGGGGCTAAAAAGCCTAATACAGCTGACTTTGTGAGGGAGGAATTTCTTCCATTTGTGTCAGAGGGATTTGTGGCTCTGAATGAGCATACTACTCCTGTCCCCATATATATCCTAAGGGATACCGGAGCTTCTCAGTCACTTTTGTTGATGGACTCCTTGGAGTTACGTGATGAGACCGCTTCAGGGGATTTCATACTTGTACAAGGTATTGAAGGGAGGACTGTATCTGTACCCCTGCGCTCTATATTCTTGAAGTCAGATTTAGTTACAGGACAGGTAAAGGTGGGACTTATGTCAAGTCTACCTATAAAGGGTGTTTCTCTGTTGCTAGGCAATGACCTGGCTGGGGGCAAAGTAGTTCCCCCTGTACATCTTACTTCACAGCCGAGCACTGAAAATGGGGATGAGGACCCATCTCTGTATCCCTCTTGCGCAGTGACTCGTGCCATGGCCAAGAAGGCTAAAGAAGATGATGTTGTGGTGCCGTCCAGTACATTGAATAGTCAGGACTCAGGTGGTTCGCCTCATGACTCTGATTGGCCTACTATGGTTTCTCCGTTTGAGGACTTATCAGATACTTTTATCAGTTCTCTATTCGGCCAGCCGGATGGGTCTGGTGATTCTGATGTGTCTGGAGACTTGTCTCTGTCCAGAAAGCGGTTGATTGAGGAGCAAACTAATGATCCTGAAATTTGTGTACTAAAGAGGAGAGCCCTTCCTGATAAAGAAATAGACGCAGTTCCAGTTGGGTATTATCTCAAGGATGGTGTGTTGATGCGGAAGTGGCGCCCTCCTGATATCCCTGCCAATGCAGATTGGGCAGTGGTCAGGCAAATTGTTGTTCCGAAGGTCTATAGGAATGAGATCTTAACAATGGCTCATAGTTTACCTTTAGGAGGTCATCTTGGTGTTAACAAGACTGTTGATAAGATCATGAAACGCTTCTTTTGGCCTGGGCTTCGGAAAGACGTTTCCAACTTTTGCAAAACCTGTCACACTTGTCAGGTAGTTGGATAACACCAGCTAGACCCACCTGTAGCTCCATTGCAGCCTATCCCAGCATTTGGGGAGCCATTCTCTAGGGTCATTGTTGATTGCGTTGGTCCATTACCCAAGACTAGATCTGGAAATCAGTACTTGTTGACAATCATGTGTGCATCTACCAGATTCCCCGAAGCCATACCTCTACGTAACATCAAGGCAACTGCAATCTCGAGGGCTTTGATAAAGTTCTTCACGTTGTTTGGTCTTCCCAGGGAAATTCAGTCAGACCAAGGTAGCAATTTCACTTCAGGATTGTTTCAGCAGGTTGTGTATGAACTAGGTGCAAAACAGATTCTTTCTAGTGCCTATCATCCAGAAAGTCAGGGTGCCTTAGAGCGGTTTCATTCCACTCTCAAGACAATAATGAGGACTTATTGTTATGACCATGAGAAAGACTGGGATGAAGGGGTTCATTTGCTGTTGTTTGCAGCTAGAGAAGCAGTGCAGGAGTCTACTGGATTCAGTCCATTTGAGCTAGTGTTTGGTCATGAAGTGAGAGGACCTTTGCTATTATTGAGTGAACAATGGCAAGAGGAAGAGCCGCAAATCAGTCTGTTAGACTATGTTAGCAAGTTCAAGGAAAGATTGCGTGCAGCTTGTGACCTTGCCAAAGAGAACTTGAAATCAAGTCAGGGAAAAATGAAAACTTGGTATGATCATAAGGCTAGAAGCCGTGAGTTTAAACCAGGAGACAAGGTCCTTGTGTTGTTTCCCTTGCAGTCCAATCCATTGCAGGCTAGATTTCATGGTCCTTATGAAATTCTGACAAAACTCAATGATCTCAATTACATTGTGAAGACTCCAGATAGGAGAAAACCAAAACAATTGTGTCATATTAACATGCTAAAGCCTTATCATGACAGAAATGCTAGGGTTGCAGCTGTCACTTCAGATTCTCCAATGGTCGAAACGTGTGAAGATGAGGGGGAGTTTCAAGATGATGAACCAAGAATTAAAGCTGAAGTTCTTTCATGTAAATTGTCAAACACTGAAGTGTAGCAAAATCTTGATGTAAAACTCCAGCACTTAGAACCCTCACAGAGAGATCAGTTTGAAAGGTTGATCAAGAAATATGAGGATTTGTTTCCTGATGTTCCAAAGAGAGTTACTATAGCCTCTCATGATGTAGATGTTGGTGATGCCAAACCAATAAAACAGCATCCATACCGGATGAATCCTGAAAAGAGAAAGATTGCTGAGAAAGAGGTTGAGTACATGTTAAAACATGATATTATCAGACCCTCCAACTCCGATTGGAGTTCACCCTGTGTGCTAGTTCCAAAACCTGATGGAAGTACTAGATTCTGTACAGATTATCGCAAAGTCAATGCTGTAACTAGAACTGATGTGTTTCCAATACCTAGGATTGATGATTGTATTGATAGTGTAGGGCAAGCAAAGTTTCTGACCAAGATTGATTTATTGAAGGGTTATTGGTGTGTGCCTTTAACTTAGAGGGCCAAGAGCATCTCTGCTTTTGCCACACCATCTGGATTGTACCAGTATGAAGTCCTACCCTTTGGCATGAAAAATGCCCCAGCCACGTTCCAAAGGATGATACAGTCTACAATCGCCGGATTGCCACACACGGGTGCATACATCGATGACCTGATCACATGGAGTGACTCCTGGGAAGAACATCTAAAAGATGTAGAGACGTTGTTCCAGCGCCTGACCCAGGCTAACCTGACTGTTAACCTGAACAAGAGTGACTTTGGTTGTGCTACTGTCACCTATCTTGGCTACGTCATAGGCCAGGGTAAGGTGGCACCCATAAATGCTAAAGTCCAAGCCATCATGGACTCTCCAGTTCCTGACAACAAAAAAGCTTTGCGCCGCTTCCTTGGAATGATCGGGTACTACCGCAAGTTCTGCAAGAACTTTGCTGAGATTGCTCTCAGTCTAACTAACCAACTGAAGAAAGGCGTAAAGTTCACCTGGGATGATGCATGCCAGAGAGCCTTCGATCGCCTGAAGTCTCTGCTGTGTCACTTCCCCGTGCTCAAATCTCCTGACTTCAACAAACCGTTCTCCATCGCGGTCGATGCTAGCGACCAAGCTTGTGGATCTGTGCTCCTACAGAGAAGTGACTCTGATGACATTGAGCATCCCGTGGCATACTTCTCCAGGAAGTTCAATCGCCACCAAAGGAACTATTCCACAATAGAGAAGGAGCTGTTGGCTTTGGTCCTTTCTTTACAACACTTTGAGGTTTATGTTTGTACAGGACAAAAGCCAATGATTGTGTACACTGACCACAATCCGTTAATGTTTTTGAGTAAGATGAAAAACAAGAATCAGAGATTGTTGAATTGGAGTTTGATTTTACAGGAGTTTGACTTGGAAATTAAGCATGTGAAGGGTACAGACAATGTAATTGCTGATTACTTATCCCGTGTTTGAATGTGTATATATATATCATGTGTTTGAATATTGTATGATATGTATATATAGACAAGTGTTCACTTAACCATTTTGTATTGAAAAGAAAAATTTTGCCTTTATGAGTCAAAATTTTTCCCTTTTGGAATGGAGGTGTAATGTGAATATAGGCCACTAGATGGCAGTATTTACCTTTTTTTTGTTAAGCTCAGACTGGAGTCATGTTTAGACATGTCCTGGACATGTCTGGGGCAAGTCTCAGAAAAAAAAAAAAAAGGTATAAATGTGGGTGGGGTCTGCAAAAGAGTATATAAGGAAAAGAATTGAGACAGTAAAGTAGTAGGAGAAATTGCAAGAAGATGACCAGACCTGCCATTCTGTTCAAGACCTGTGACGTTTCTTTTGTGGATTTCTTTGCCTGTGTTTGAGCATTTTCTTCATCCAGAACATCACCAAGCCACCCCACTAAAAAGGGACTGTAATTATTTCTGTTTTTTCTTATTTATCAATCTTGGTCTTTAGTTGTAGGTTGTTATTAGTCTTTGTCTTAGTTAAAAATTAAATGTGTTTTAGTTGTTAAAACTGTGTTTGTCATCCCTTGCTGTTGCTGTTGTGTTATAAATGTAATAACAAATTGGGGCCATAACAGGCGTTAATTACCTTTTCACACACAGCCAGTAGGTACTGCTTAAATTTTTAAATAAATGACATGATAATTTAAAAACTGTACTTCGTTTTCACCTACCTTCAGCCTAACATCAAATTACAATTGTGCTCAAAAGTTTACATTACCTAGCTGAATTTGCGAAATGCTGCCATTTATTTTGGCATCGTCACCGTACCTTTTAATCACACTCATTAACCCTACGCAAATATGAGCTTATGAATCTCAAGGAAAACTGGTGAGGCTCGACCCATCTTCTCTCAAGATACTTTTGTGGGAGGCACCTTTCATACTATAACATGATTAACTCGCTTGTTTAACATCACCCGTTTCATATGACCTTACTAAAGCAATTTGTCACAGTCCTGCATTTTCAGGGCACCGACTTTTTAAAATAAAAAATATGATTATGATAATTCCATAAATCTTGTTTAACTGGCTCCAGATCACCCTTAAACCCAATTCCTTTTTTCTCCAAATTTGTTTCAAATAGGGCATTTCAGGCCTTATTGTGCAAAAACTTTTGAACTCATGACTTCCGTAAATGCCAGTCAATGTTTCCATTGTTCCATTGTTGTCAGGGAAGCCTCTCTTTCTGCATCAGACTAAATACTGACACCACTTAATGCAGATTATGGATAGCTGTCAGCGCTCGCACAAATCTTGAACATGACTTGCTCTGGAGCAGGTTAGCTTCACATTCCAAGTTATCATGGCAGTGTAACTCACTAAAAAGATACTCATTGTCATGCGCCAGGAAATCTAAAGTTGTTTCCATCGAAGCAAGACGCTGAGCTTTGTGTAACAGGCCTCAGAAAAAAAAATTTTAAAAGAAAAAAAAAACCATCCTTGCTCATAGTTACCAATCGTTGCACAATGGTTTGCATAATGCTGTCCATCCTTAGTTACTTGCGTGGGACCAGAAAATGCAGGGTGAAGCAGAGCAAGAAGGCTACAAGAACAAACATAAATACCTCAAGTCGCTTAGAATTGCTTTTCATCACGCCTTCATGCCAGCTCAATTTTTCCTGAGGAGCACTGACAGGCACACTTGTCTGCATACATCGTATTTACAGAATGTCTCCTTCATTTGCAAATAAACAAATGAAGCGATAACAACAAGAACACAGTATCTATGGACTCTACAAGGTTAAAAGTAGCTCGCCAACGCATGGTCATAAATTGGAAAACACTTCACAAACACTGGGTTGGATGCTGCTGCAGCACAATACTTGCTGCACATTTTTTCTAATCAACTCCTCATAGATTTAAGACATCTCACTCCACCATTCCACAGGTGGCATTAGATGATCTGATTCCAGCTTAAGCAGTGCTGTCAGTAACTGAAATCGCACCAAACAAGTTAAAGGTACAGCTTCCACACTGAGGTTTTATCATCGTATATAACTGTGGAGCTGGTAGCCGCTGCAGAACTTTCGATTACGGCCACTTACATTTTAATCTCTTATAATCTAAGGACCCAAATACAGATACATCAAAGACAGCTGCTGTATTCAATCCCATGGAACTTCAGGTCTGTTTTAAATTCAAGTGGAGAACCCAAGGTTTCCATCAATCCCACACATGTCCTGCTGAATTACAGCAAAATGTGTACAAAATGTACGAGATCTAGATAATTTATCTTTGTTGTGATGCTGTAGCCATAAAAACATGGCGTCCTGGATTTGAATATTTCTCTCAGTATAAGTGTCACACAACCTCAGTGAAGCGCTGCAACCAGCAGATACAGAATATGTATGCAACATTGTCCTGCAATATTTAAGAATGCTTTTTTTTTTTTTTTTTACACTTTGAGCCGACTGCAGGGAAAAGTCAGCATCTCAGGGGTTAAGCAAAACTGTACAAACGGAAAGAGGAAGCAGTGGAGGCACAAACAGGAAGAGGAAGGCTGTGCGCTGTTTACTCTGGTCTGACGTCGGTGTGGACAGGATGATGGAATACAGCCTCCTGATATTCGCCACGCTGTCATCTACCTTAGCAATAGTAGTCCTGATCTCCTCAATCTGAACAAGAGAAAGACAGAGTCACAAGGATGAAGCTCACACACGGTATCAGTCAAAAGTTTGGACACACTTCGCCAACTTCACAGCTCTGTTTTTAGCGAAATTTAAATGGCTTAACTTCTCTATATAATCTCAAATGGAATCTGGTAAGAGGCGAACAGTCTGACGTTAAAAGAGAATGATTTACTTGTTTGAATAGTGTCCAAAATATTAGAATTCTCAAAGAAGCCATATTTTGCAAAGAAAGCAGACAAACAAGCCCTTTCCATTTTCCATCAGCCAAATTAAAGACAAGCTGTTTTGGAACTCGTTGGGCAAAAAAGTCAATGACAAGCAAACCACAAGTGCAGCACATCTTTGGGAACTCATTATAGCCATATAACCGCTCTTGTTAAAAAAAAAAAAAAAAATTGAGCATGCTCTGTAAATATGACTGAGAATGCTGGTTAGTTTGATGGATTTGAGAATTAGATTTTTTTTTTGCAAAATAAACGTGAATATTGGACTGACATTTCAGAAAAAATAATGGAATTTTATCCTCCACACTGTTTAGAGGCATTGGAAAATGCAGCGGTTCTGTGAGTTTAGAAAAGGGTAGAGGGAGTTATTCATTCACTACCATGATAATAAAGGTTTGTCCCATCAAGTCATGTTTTATTGGTGAAAATTCCATCAGTAACAGACTGACGCAGAAATACTATAATTTAAAGAGCGACATTTTCAGTTCCAAAATTTTCTGAATTTCATTGTATAGCTGACAAATATTCATTACCAAGGCATGTATGGATATTGTCACTATAACAAACATTTCTGATTGCATCTGGCTGCTTTGATCTTGCTGTCAGCTTTGAAAATGGTTTGGTAACAGACTGACTTCTGGTGGTAACAGACTGACATCTCAGAAAATGACTAAGAAATGACGCTTAATATTCATCAAATGACATTCTTTCACTCCTCTCTTGCCAGCCAAAAGATTTTTATTCTGCATGCAATGCATAAATATCAGTGCAGCAACATTGCATGTCACGGTTCTACATCCGCAGCTCTCCACAGCAGAGCTTAATACAAACTGAGTATAGAACATGTCATTATATTTTCCAATTAATGGGACTGAAAACATAACCTCTTTTACTTCTGATGGCTGAGGTAATTTAGAAATGGGGAGCTGACATACCTGTGTACAACGCATTAATGTCAGTGCAGCAACTTTGTATGTCACGTTTTTATAAGCGTACCTTTAAACTAGAGATGGAAGAAACGGTGAACCGCATGGAAAACCACCAAATGCTCCATTAACCTGGACTTATGATAGGTAAATTAGCATGGTTCACAAAGTGCCGTATACGATAAAATAAAAATGTATTAACACCAAAGTAACCATTGAAGCAATAATGAACAAGAGTTTGTCACTAAAGTGACTATATCCCCCGCCGTTAGGTCACCAAAACAGACTGGTGTCTGCGCATTCCCAGTAGGAAGGTTGGTACCAAAAAGAATTGAAATAGGTTGACTCCTTCTTGAGATATCGCGCTGACAATGTTCGGGACGGACGGACGGACGGAGCTGAATACTATATCCCCCGCTTTGCGCAAAACGCGCAGCGGGGGATAACAAAATTTGACTGCTACAAAGTATCCTCGCCTCCGTTTAGCATTTTACTGCATTTTACAAAACCACTGAAGAGCTCTTATTTCATCTTACCTCTCCACAGCAGAGCTGAATACTGAGGAAACACCGCAAATTTGGAGGAAGTTACATCGCCAAAATGTGAAAGATCAAACAGCATTAATATAAAAATCCTACTGAACGAAAGAAAACTCCCCAAAACAATATATGCATAGATAAGAGTAAAATAAAAATAATACGCAAACAGAAATTGATTTTTGGTGAAATGTAACATTGCATGTTCACACGGGTTACACAAGATACCTAGAACAAAACCTGAATGATAAAGACGTAGAATTTTTTTTTTCTCTCTGAAATTTTTACAAAGGTCCAAGATTGCTAGCTATGATGATGGGTTGGATATGCCAAACTGAATGACATGCTTCCTCACAGACAATGGTTGCCTTGATCTGAGAGAATGTTGCGTTACTAGTTTTGAATATGACACTGTTGTCATCCTCATGGTCTACCAGGGTAGGTCAAATGGGATAACGCTTGGATTAAATAGTGGCGCGGCCCTGAAGTGACTGACGGGCGTGTTAAATCGCGCCTGTGAGGAGGACTTGATGGGTGTTTACGGGCGCCGGTGCAATCACGCCCGTCTCGTCGCATGCACTGAAATATGTAATGATCATATATTATCTTGTTGAAGTTAATCTATTCGTGAAAAAAAAGTACTACACTGGTGAGATTTAGGAAGGGTTATTTCAGGATGGGACAGGAAGAAATTTGTGCCTCATAGGCCTAATATTCCAAAATTCCCTCCATGATCACTTCTGGTTTCCCAGAATTCATTGCAAAAGGAAATCTGCACTGAAGTGACATCTTGTGGCAGATAGCCAAATTAAATACTGTGGCTTTTGCATGTTAGAAAAGTGAGATCCTGTTATATCTAGCACGTCAGTCAATTACTGTCAGTCAGTTACTGAAAATCTGTCAGTCCGTTACCGAGATACATCAATAATGCAACTTAGAAAGTGAAATTAATTGTGGTATTCAGATTTGGTGAGGCAAACAGACAATTAATTTCATCAAAGTTTGCGAAATTTCTTGGAATCCTATCAATCAGTGCAAAACATTTCATTGCTACATGGTAACAGACTGACATATGGCAGCACACAAATTTTCACACCACAGTTGTGAAAAAACCTCAGGGCAATGATTTTATTATTCTACATATGACCACCCAAGAGAACCAAAATTACTAGCGTAATGTGAAAAAATGCCACTAGATGGCAGTATTGACCTTTTTTTTTGTTAAGCCCAGTCTGGAGCTAGGTTTGGGCATATCCTGGGCATGTCTGAGAGGGGAAGTCCCAGAGAATTGAAAAAAGTCTGGAAGGAGGGAGGGGGCTGCAAAAGAGTATATAAGGAGAAAAATTGAGAGAGTAAAGTAGTAGGAGAAATTGCAAGGAGAAGGATACAGTTGACCAGACCTGTCACTCTTTTCAAGACCTGTGAAGCTTTTTGTGGATTTTTGCCTGTGTTGGAGCATTTTCCTCACCCGGAACATCACCAAGCAACCCGATCTCAAGGGACAGCAAACATTTTTTTTCTTGTATATTATCAATTTTGGTCAGTAGTATAAATTGTAGGTTAGTGTTGGTCTTTGTTGAATTAAATCTGTTTTAGTTTTAAAATTTTGTCTGTCATCCCTTGCTGTCTTATATGTCGTAGCAAATTGGGGGCCGTAACACTAGAATATAACTGGAATAATGATTTTGTCCGTGCAAACTGGAAAATATGACAAAGAAAACTCAATGGGCAAAAAGCTGAAAAAATCTGGACTCTGACTGAAGGGGCTAATTTCTCAGAATTTTACCAAAAACCAAGTTCTGCTCTAACAAGAATCACTTGAATTCATAAATGCAACATAATTCCCTCCAAAAGGATACATATTTCAACCCAGTAGTATCAATTTGAAAATCACTTGAGTGTGACATTTTCACTGAATTGCCCACCCATTTCTTTATTTCACATCTCTTGCATGAAAAATGTGGGTATGTCCAAACTTTTGACCGGTACTGTACACTACAGATTAGACACAATGATTTTAAAAACAGAATGATCTATGTTACCTGACAGAAGAACTCGTCCATAAAGGCTGCATTATCCACAGCAAGCTCCACATGATCGGTATCATCGGTGTCATGAGTCTGTACAAACAAATGCACAATGAGTCATAATTCACGGCAAGGATATATTCCTTCCTTGTTCTGTCTGTGTGCACCACAATTTTAAATTTGTATTCAAAGAATGCTTGCAGATTCTCAGATTTAAGAATACAGTATTTCATACAGTTTGGTTTATCCATGTACAAATTATAACATATTTCCATAAATCCCTATATTGACATGCTTGGGAATAATCAATAATAATCTACAGAATATTTTCCCATGAGAAACATACTGAAAAAAAGAGACAATTTTAACACGGAAGCACAGCGGATTGATGGATAGCTTTGTGATATGGTTCAACAACAGTCACTCGGAGGCTAAATCGTGGCAAAACCAACTAGAATGTAAAGTTTGTGATCCCATGGCCTTAATGACTATAGTTCTGTTACTGTTGGGCTCTGCGAAGACCAGAAGCAACCGGTTCACCAAACTATCCCATATGCATCTGAAACTGGGGACAAATGCAAAATCCGGGCAATTTTTGCGTATTGGCAATACCTTCAACTGGCAAAGGGGGTGGGGCTTTGTCAACTGACATGTGACCCTTTTCCTGAATCCAATGACACAAACATCTACTTTTATAGGAATGGTTATTGCATGGAATGGCAGTACATATGTCCATACCAAACTTGACACAAACAATCTAGTGTGCAGTCCAACTATCAATTGTCAACACTGAACTTTCCCCATTGCGGGATGCATCAGTAGTCACATGACACTCACCATGGCAAGTCACTAAACTCAGCATTCGCCACCTTTTTGTCATCTACACAGTGCATCCAGCTAAACAGAACACCATTGGATAAAGTGCATGAAACATGTTATGATTCTGCTCTGCATGGTTATGTTTTTCATGATTCCTGATCTGTTTGCCACGCTTTGGTTACATTCGGTCTGCTTTGGTTTCTGATCTCTGCATTGCCTGACCTTGCCTTGTATTGTGTATTGTGATTTGGTTGCTTGGTTATGTTCATGTTTTGTCTTAGTTTAGTGTTGCCATGTTTTCGTTATTGCCATGTTTTTGTTTTTGCCAGTACCCATATTGCTGTTATTATTCCGGTCCATGGTTTGCTTTCACCCATGCACTGCACTTTGTCTCCCCCCATCTGGTCTCGTCTGGTTATTGCTCACAGCCCCGGTATTGCATGCCACTCTTTTGGGTGATTTAATGGTATCTGGATTTCAACCATTCCTTCCAGTCTCGTTTACTTCCTTCACCTTGCTTTGCTATTTTACTAACCAGTACTAACAGTTTGTTGTTTTGTTAAAACTACTAACCAAGACTAACATTGTATATAATACTAACTTACTAACAAGCACTAGGGATTGTATAGCTGCACCACATTAATGGATTAACAAGCTCTCAGCACTCGCCATGTTCTAGTCTCCGCCTCTTTCCTTTACCTAATCTTCCTTGCTGCATTTCAGTGGATCCTCCACACCTGCTCACTCTGTCCTGTCTCTCATTATCTATGCATGTTAGAACTCCCTAACCTGAGCCGTATATCTGTCTAAAGGCTCTTGTGATCCCTGTCCGCGTTTTGGGCTTTTGCCTATTTTCATGTGATTAGGTTCACCCTCAAGTTTGCTTCCATTGTAACTAGAGCACTCGGCAACCGAGTACATGTATCCCCCGAAGGCCCCCCCAGTTGGGCCCAGATGGTCCCAGAGTACCCAAAATCAATAGGTGTCGTGAACTTACCATAATACATGTCCCTGCAAAATTTGATAAGAATCGGTGCACTTATAGGGGCTGTAAAATGTTCACAAGAAAATCTCTGCGGACGCGGACGCATGACGAGGCCAAATCCATAGTATCCTCCGAACTGGTTTGGGGGATACAATTAGTCTGACTTCTGCACCCGTTTTCTTTTTAGCATGTGACCTCCTGTATGTGTATATTAAGAGTCTTCTCACAGCAGTTCCCTGTCAGAACGTTTCTCTTGTCTACCTGTGCTGCTCTCGTCTTCACCTTGTATTCATAGTGTTACTCTTCTGACTGGACCGTCTGAATTACGATTTTTGCCTCTGTTTTTTGGTACTTTTGTCTGCATCTGTTTACGAACCCTTTTTGCCGACTACGATTCTTGCGTTTGCTGCCCTGGTTTTTTCGATTCGGATTCTGCCCAGTGGATTGTGATTTTTGGATTGTGGACTTTGTACTGTTGCCTTCGGCCCTGCAGGGGTTTTCACCCCTCGCTTAATAAAACCACTTTCATTACAATCCTGGATTCTCGCGACTGGTTCCTGAACGCAACCTCACTTTTAAATGTAATTTTAAATGTAATGAAGAACATCCTGACCAGGCGTAGAAATGATTTTTCTAAATTAGGGTTTCAGGGCTCAATATATAACTAATGAGATCGAGTCCTCACGGTCAGCCCCAATGCTGCAGTTGGAGTTGAGCTTGAGTTAAGACGCACATGTGATCATCACATGAACATCATGTGGCCAAATGTCTGAGGCAGTCGGACAATTTTGCATACAGCCGTTTCGGCCATGCACCGAAGTTTTCCTCTGAGGTTGACTAGGAAAGGCGATGTAACAAACCTGCTGTGAGGTTTCACAAAATAAACCAAGTGTGACAGCCAGTAAAATACAAAAAGGAGGCTTTATTTCTGAAGGGGGAAACCCCCCAACAGAGCTGGTGACAGTACAAAGTCCACAATCCAAAGTCAGAATCCAAAGGGCGTAATCCAGGTTCGTAAACAGGGCTCTAATCACAAAAATCGTAGTCAGACAAAAATGGGTCAATAAACAAGAATGTGGCGAAGTACAGGGAGAAGGCAAAGCTCGAGGTCTAGGACAGTCCAGTCAGAATGATAATCACAATGATACAAGGCGAGAGAAGCGTGCCACAGGTAGCAGGGGAAGTTACAATCTGACAAGGAAGTGCTACAAACAGACATCTAATATACATTTCCGGGAGACCACATGACAAAGGAACACAGGTGCAAGCAATGGGGATGATAACAATGGAAAGACACACTGGGAACAATATAATTACATGAAATTGGCCGTAGCCAAAACGCAGACAAGGATGACAAGACAAACTTATAGACAAATAGCCAGCTCCAGTCAAGGAGTTCTAAAAGTGCATAGGTAATGAGAAAGAAAAGATTGCACGAAGGAGTTTGTGGAAGACCCACAGAAGCGCAGCAGAAATAATTAGGGAGAGACAAGAGGCGGAGACTAGAATAGAGCGAATGCTGAGAGATCCATAGTCATTTAGTAAGTGCAGCTATACAATCCCGAGCGCGCGTTAGTAAGTTAGTCAAAATATACAAGGTTAGTGTTGGTTAGTAATTATCAAAAATAACAAACTGTTAGTATGTGTTAGTAAAATAGCAAACGCAGGAGGAAGGAAGAACACGAGATAATGAAGGAAGATTGAAACCCAGCAACCAATAAATCCCCCAAAGGAGTGGCAAGCTATACAAGGGACTGTGAGCAAAGACAACACTCATGACAAGACGGGGGAGACGAAGTGCAATGCATGGCAACTCAAAACACGGCATGGTCTAAACAGAACTAAAACATGGAAAAATATAAAACATGGAATCTGATACCAAAACACAATACATGATTCTAAGAGTGGTCAGACATGAGCAGAATATCAAAACACAAAGGTCAGTCAGAAACATGGCACATGGCAGAAACTAGATACATGACCATAAACATGGTATATGACATGGCAAATGCAGAATCACAACACATGCAAATTGTAACCCTGTCCTAACTCATGTGGAAAATGCGCAGATATAGATGCCGGAGTCAGTAAATTCCAAAATTTAATTCCTAAATAGTTCTGTAATTGAATTCCCATATGTCTTGTTTCACTAGAATAATTTTCCAGATACTCTGTGACACAAATCCTGAGTTATAAAGTGTAAATAGGCTCATGCATAACCAGGAAAAAAAAAAAATAGGCGTGCGATGCACGGAATACCCCTCAGCCCGATGTCGAAGTTTTTGGAGACGCCCGCCCACCCAACCGCACGAAGGATAGCAATACCCCGTCAGCCTTGAGGGCTGAGGGGTTAAAAACTGGAATTATCTGTATTCTGCACAAAGGGGTAAATGCAGTTCAAGGATGATTTACAAATCACTGAATTCTTTTTTTTTTGCATTTTCCATATCGTCCCAACTTTTTCATAAAGGGGGTTGTAGAGTGAATGAGAAACATTCCGTATATGGCCTGTGTGATATGCCCGACTTCGTCTTCTAAACAAAAGAAGGTCTGACCCCCCAAATTAAGCCAGGGTGGTGCCTATCAAACATTTGTGCCCAGGGGTCTGAGGCTTAATGATCCGGGGCCGTTTACATGGCCAGCTACACTCCAAAATCACGAGTTGGGCTCAAAGGTCCTCAAACCAGAGAGTTCTAACTGCCCCACACGCTCAATTAAAGTCTTGGAGTAATCTTGCTTTTCAAACTATTGCACCTTAATTATGGAAAAGTTATCGATTAGCTCTGCAGTCATTGGACTCCAGTCCATTTTGAAAAGCAGCTGAAGGCGCATCTGTACAGAGAGGCACTTGGATAGCATGTCTTTTCAATGCACATATTGTGAGCTTTTATTCGTTTCGTCAGTCTCCAGTGTTTGATCGTAGCTACTTGCCGTTATTTGACTGTGAAGTATATTGTGAGACTGGTCTGCGAAAGTCCATACAATAAAGAAACTCAGCTGACCGTTTTTTGAAGTAGTTATGGTTTTATAAGTGATAACAGTCTTCGATGTCATTTTTGACTCAGTGAAAAATAAATTGTTTTGTGTCAGATGTCCCTTCTGTGGAATTACCATTTTACTGAGGATCAACTTCTCAGTCTGACAAAGATTCCATAAAAGAGGAAATACTACTTTTACACCACTGCAGAGGAAATGTAATCGACAGCAACGTGGTTTACCAAGATGCAGCTCATGTTGTAATGAATTGCCAAAGTTTAGCCAGCTTACTCATAAATTCTTCAAAGAAAGTACACAGCCAAAAATAATTTAGAGAGTGCTGCTGCAGTGTATAGGCCTCAAGAAATTTTTCTCTAAAATGAAAATTCAAAATGTTGAAAAACAGTCATTAAAAGTAAACAAGAATGATTTTATGAAGGCCTGTCACATTAAGTTAGTTTTGGTTAGCTAGCCCTTTCCTAGGGCAGAGAAACCTCTAACTCCCCAGATGGTCTAGTTCTTTTCCATTGCAGCTGTCTCTGAGGAAGCTACGCTTGCTAGCCTCCAGTAGATAAGTCATGCTCAACTGTCCACCTGTACATCAGCCTTTGGAAAAAAAAAAAAATCATACATTATCAACAGTCCAGCATTAGAGTAGCATTTCTCTCTCGCTATGTCCTCCTCTCTCCGTCTCCATGTGTCCCTTCTGCCTTCAACTGTCGCTGTCTCAGCAAGAAAACTTAAAACGCAGTCAGTCATATGATTACAGCATAGGTCAGCCGATTATACCCCTCCCGGTTTTCCAAGGAACAAAGCAGCAATGTAACAACAGAGCCCCACCAGCTAGTCAAACATTACGTAGTGAGGGCTGAGGAACGGTGAACCTGCTTGGCCACTCAGCTTGACGGGCACAGCGAATGTAAACCAGACAGCTGACATAACCAGTCTCAATCAAGCTCTAGTTTCCATGCAAAATGAGCAGAGTTTGCATCAAGCCCCAGCAATCTGAATAAAAACACACTGGTACTACAGTGCCTTTCAAAACTGAAGGCCTGGATAGAACTCTATAAGAGCACTCAGGGTTGAACTACCTTGCCTGTATGACAAACAGCATCCTGCGCCCATGACAACAAGTCCTTAAAATACTTTGCTGTATATCACAAGCTAACGCTAGACCACAAAACAAGTGGTTTATAAAGATATTTACAATCACCAATCAAGAGAGGAGTTAAAATGATAAAACTGGCTATTTTCATTTTTGAAGAATTGTCAAAAAACTAAAAATGCTTCCCAAAAACCACAAAGTTATTCTGTTTTTTAAATATGCAAGTAGAAGATCCATTTTAGGAAGACAAAAAATTAGGTAGGCAATGCGTTTGTTTAGAAATTGCATGCTGTACTAATTTTCCAGTAAAAAAAAAAAAAATATATATATATATATATAAAAAATTAGAGACGTGGCTCTTGGCATCCCTCCACATAACTGACTACTGCACTGAGTAAATTTGAGGCAACATCACACTGAAATGTCCCAGTCTTAATTAACAAACAGCAAATTTGAATTAACTGAGGTAAAAACCACACTGGCCGTCATTTTTGTTTTAAGAGGTCTCAGTTTCTGAAAATGTCCTTCTGAGCGGTATTTGATGGCTTTAGCACAAAACCAAACAAACAAACGACACCATAATTTATGTTGAATTGGAGTATGAAAACAAAAGAAACTGAGCTGAAAAAACGTTTTTGGAGTCAGCAGAAGTGGTGAAGACCTGACACTTGGATTCAGCATAAAAGTCACAGCAATGCTCTCTCGTAGACTTCATGGAAAGACACAGAGCAGTTCACTCGACGGCAGAGTACAAAACACCGAAGTCCCAGAGGGCCGAGTTCGTTAGTTCTAAGGGCAGATATTTGGATTCAGCACCACAGCAATATTCAAGAGTCAAGAGAACTGCGGAGCTTTTAGGGGCCAGGGCTGCACCCCAATTCTCACACGAGCGAGGGACCTCCCTCGCCAACGGTCAAGAACCAGAAATACTTTGGCCAGTGCCCATAACAAGGAACGCCAAATTGACTTCAAAAAGAAAAGGAGGCAATAACCTCCTTATTTGCTTCCTTCCAGCAACAAAACGTAGGACCAACCTTGAAAGAAAAAGATCAAATGTCGACCACGATCCTAAGCAGCTGTAGCCACTGAATAAGCAATTCCCGTCCTGAAGTTTTCCGATTATTCACGAAGCCCATCTTCGCCATCGAGCATGACGTATTGAAAAAAAGGACATCCAACTTTTCCAAGAATAGGCCAAGATACCTTTAAAGGCGACCCCCCCCCCCCGGCAATTTTAGATTTCACCTAAATGAGATTTTCCAGAAAGTCAAAGAAGTGGAGAGGAAAGGACAAAGCAGTTATATAAGTTGGTTTGGTTTAACTGATTTTGGTCACACTTTAGATGACACGTTGCTCATCAAGGCCTTATACAACATGTATAATGCCTTCATAAATGAGACATAATGTCTTCATAAATCATGCATAAGAAAATGTCATGCTTTGTAAAGGGTGAAATAACTGATCCTTATTCAGCATGTGATGCCAGATGTGACAATGACAATGTCACGCTTCATAGCATTTAGCCACTAGCTAAGTGACATTGTCAGTTATTTCACATCTGGCACCACATGCTGAATAAGGATGTGTTATTTCACCCTTTAGAAAGCATGAGATTTTCTCATGTATGATTTATGAAGACATGATGTCTCATTTACGAAGACAGTATACCTGCAGTATAAAGCCTTTATGAGCAACACTTCATCTAAAGTGTAACCATGATTTTTAGGTGAGAGTTAAGAAGCATCAAAATTATTCATGCCAACACCAAGATTACTGAAATAACTTTTATTCAGTAAATGATAGAAGGGAGGAAGTTTTTAAAAAAAAATGACAAAGCTGGACAAATGAGAAATCCCAGAGCTATATACAGTCTACACTGTAGTCACTTGAAAATTTTTCACTGTCTGTTTTGGTTCACATGCAAATTCAGAGTATGTTTTAGGTCAGAATAATTTTAATCTTCCAAATTTGTAACCCATCAATATTTGCTTGTAGACACCAGCTTTGCTGAAAAAATTGGGTGAATAATGCCATGCAGCATGTTAACCTTTAAACAAACATAGCTAGCAGACTAGTGTGTTTGTAAGTAATAAGAAGTTAAGAAATATCTACGTTTCTGGAGAGGGCTGATTCATATTTTCACATTAAGGTGAAAACAAAAACTCTGTGGCTGTTTCGCGTAGCGGTAGCATTTTCCAACAAGGAAGCATAATTTGTCAAAATACCAGCCAGCATGGGGCATGGAAAATCTGTCCCGATATGCACTGGGAAAAGTTCCACGACACCACCTAGCATGAATCTGCAGTATTTGTGGATTGGTCGATTCAAAACAATTACCTAGCGAGCTAGCTAGCAACAGATTCTCATTGAAAACAGATCAAGGCCAGCCCTTTTTTGTGATTTCCAATAAGAATAATTGGTCCCATTTAATACAAACTCACCAGTCCTGCTTTGTACTGGCCCAGGTTAGTAGTATAATGCAGCCAAAGGAAAAGTTGATGGCAAATTTATGACAGCTGAAGTTGGTATGATACCTTAAAATAAATAAGCCTTGGGTGGAGATATTCAGATGAGAGGCAGAGCAATTCTCACAAACCTATGTGACAGAGGAAGGAGAGGCAAATCTGAATGGCATGCCAGATGCTTTGTCATATGAAAAACTAGCCAAGTTGTTTGATTCACAGTTTGAGGGTTGACAGGCACTCCTGATACTGAAATGTCTGTGCATAAAGATTGGTGAAGTGAGTTTTTCCATAATGTGTCCCCTGCCAGTGGTAAATGGCAATGCTGAAGAATAAAAAGTCATGATAAATGATGAAATTGACTCAGTTTTGATGAATCACCACCATTTTATTCAAACCATTTGCCAATTCATCACCCAGTTTTTCAATTCACTAGCATTTTTACCACATGCACTTTTCAGTGGTGTGGTGCAGCGTGTAAGCAAGTTTACGGAGTAGACCCATCTCTATTTCTGCCCATTTTCATTTTACCCAGCCATCGGCGACACACTGAAGAGTGTGCCTTTCTCCTCGGCCATCCACCAATCTACGAAATACAGCATAACCGCTTATTCCGGGACCTCAACACCACTGCATGTCATTGGATTTTCGTTACTTCGACCCCTCCAAAGGCCGAGAAGTATTGCAATTTTATTGGATGTCCGCGACGTTTCAGTAGTCAACAAATAAAGCAGTCAACAACCACCCCCGCCACGAAAAACATTAGCGTGCAAATAAATTCGAACATGTCCAACAAAAAAAAGAAAAACTGCTTAAAACCTCTCTTTTTTTAAACTGTTTTTCACTGCTTTAGATTAAAGAGATTACCCGGAACACATGCCCATCACGTGCCGTTCGCAACCAGGACCAAGGTTGGGAAAATCTGTAATCTTTTTATCAAGCGTTCTTCGTACGGATAGAAATCCGAGGGTAGTTAATAAAAAGTTGCCTTACCACTTTGAGTTGCTCCAGCCGATCTTTCATTTTCAAAACCAGTTATGAACCGACTAGTTCCGCTGCGTATTTTACGCAAATTATTTACATGACTTTGTTTCGTTTATATTCTAATTTGTCTACAGTGGCTATACATACATGCCTGACAACACGACCGTTCACGACTGGAACAGGCTGCGGTAATTCTCTGAAATAGAACGATGGTTTAGACCTTTGCTTCCTCCCACAAAACCTTTTAAAAACTGCATCTATGCGTTTTCAATCTGTAGACTGGTTTTATTACACTTCAATTTTCATATAGATTACATTACTTAAATGCGGTTTATGTCCACCTCTCCTTTTTAACGCGTGATCTTCGGGAAGAACTGAGTTCGCGCATGCACCGTAGCGTTCGCACGCAACCTGAACGGATGCATGAGGGCGTTGACGCCCTGCCCTTACACCTGTGCTGGCTGAAGTGCTGCGCACTTAAAGGGAACGTTTGGGTTTTACGCAGGTGGCGAGGCTTTTCCGAATAGCGTTTGCGCTGTCACATTTCAATTCGTCTGTTTTCAGATTTATCACATAATCCATCGGCGGCAGATTTTGGGAAATAATCAAGTAATTACGAGGCAAGATTCACTATTTACGGATCAACTTATTTGATTGACCCCCCCACTCCTGTGCAGTGGAGGCTGCTCAGCTGAACAGTAAAGAACACAACACATCCCTTTAAATAACCAAACGATTGGTCTGGACCAGTTATCGAACAGGAAACAACACATCTTACCACAATATTATGATATCCAAAACCCCAAACGATAGCTTGTATCACAATATCGATATACCTAAATCAAAAAAAAAAAAAAAAGGCTGGAAGGGTACGTTAAAATTAAGACAGAAAGCAGGAAATAGTAAATCAATATACAGCACATTATTTGATACTTCACCGCATGATTTTGATTCATTTTTCAAAATAAAAAATTCAATCTTGAGTCTTGCAACATATTTCCAAATAAGTTGGGACGATAAAGTATTAACCACGGTACGGTATTTGCCATTCCTTTTCACAAGGCAGAAATGTTAAGGGACTGAAGACTAATGGTGATTCAGGGTTTCAGGGGAAATTTTATACCATTTTCCCTGCAAACAAGTGGTGTGCAACAGGGTCATTGCTGTCACATTTTGCATTTCAAAATGCGCCTCACTTTCTCTATTGGGGTCAAGTCAGGACCGCAGAGAGGCCAGTCCAGACTCTTGCTTCAGCCATCTTCCAAACTAGTTCTGTCGTGTGAGGGAATGTCACCATATGCAGGTATATCACCAAAGTAGAACTCACATGCATAGATTTTTCTTGACAGATTACTCAGGAACAAACTGGACAAAAATCTACACATAAACAAGTGAATGTCATGTGGCCCACCAACTGACAAGAAGCAATCCACAAATATGCAGAACGGTTCACACGTGCAAGCAGATCCACAAATGCATACATATCACTTCATGAGCATTTTTTTGTGGTGAAGCCATTTACATCTGTAAAAAATTTGCGTCATTTTTGTGTGAAATTAAAATGCGTGTTTGCAGAGTTGGTCAGCATATTTGCAAATCACAGTTTTTTGGTGGATTTGACAGTTCAGAACACAAATAAAATGTTTGTGGAAAGTGGAGTATTTGTGAATCGTGGTGTTACGCATTTGTGTATTTTGTTCTGCCAGATACAAACACCTAAGTTTTTGGTAAAAACTTAATGCAGAGGCTCACCAACTAATATGCAAAGGGCGTGGCTTACATGGATAGATTCGGCAGGACTCAAGGAATCAAGAAAAAAGGAATTCTGTTTCTGAGTTCAAGGCCAAAACCTAGTTTGCTGTCATAGAGCCACCTTGTGGTCCATTGATGTAAAAATTCAAAAATGGCAAAAAACGTTTGGTTGCATATGGTTGATGTTTGCCAGGTCAAGCCGCAGCCGAGGCTTGGAGGATGTCCAGTTTGGTAGCCTCAGAGCTGCATCTCTGCAGTTTGTAGACAATGTGGTCATGTTGGCTTCATCGCACTGTAACATCCACTGCGCACTAGTGCAGTTCACAACTATGTGTGAAGTGGTAAGAATGAGTGTCGGCGCCTCCAAATCTGAGGCCATGTTTCTCTGCGGATACTAGCGGGGTGAGTTGTTACCCCAAGTGGGGGAGTTCAAGTATAGGCCTACGGAGTCAAAAAAAGAAACTTCACACTCATACATTTTTAAATATTTTCTTGAAAGTTTTAATAAAAGTTTTTTTTTTTATTATCACTAGGGGTAAATGCTTTGTCAAAGACATCATGACACACATCAACTCCGACGCGCACAGGTACGTAGCACGTGCGAGCGTACTTTAAGCTAAAACCGTTTTCTCGTGTTCCTAGTCACGTGACCATATGAGAGATGTGCAATTGAGTTCACGTTAGCACGTTAGAGTGACATCTCGGGAAAACAAGTTTTTACAGACAATTATTCGTTGATTTTCAATGCCATGGCTGTCAAACAATCAGCGTGAACGTGCCATTGGCGTGCTGAATACGGAAACGTCCGTCACTGACGTTGCAAGGGTTATGGGATGCAGTCGACGGATTATCCATGATCTTCGGACACGTCTCCAACAAACTGGCACCACAGCTGACCGACCTCGTTTTGGTAGCCCAAGTGTGATCAAAAGCAGAAGACCGACACATTGCCTGACGTCATTTGCATAATCGATTTGTCACTGCAACGTCCACTAGGAATGAATTGTTTAGAGGTCGTGTGACTGCCCAAACCATAGTAATCGCCTGCGCACTGCTCTTATTCAAGTTGTAACTTACCATTTTTACCCTTGGACATTTCCGTAGCATTTCCGGTGGAACTGGTTATATTATGGACATTAATTTTATGATACACCATCTTTGATGAGTGCAGAATTAAATAAAATAATTTATTAAAAACTCATTTCTTGTATGTTCAACTTATCGACCTCCAACCGAGTGTGAAGTTTTCATTTTGGCTGAGTATATTTCGGGGTCTTGTTCACCAGTGAGGGTAGGATGGAGCAGGAGTTTGACAGGCAGATCGATGCAGTGTCTCCAGTAATGCAGGGGGTTGCGCCGGTACCGGGGAAAATTGAGGCTCCCGACTTACTGGTTCAATTACATTTCAATTCTCACCGATGGTCACAAGCTTTGGGTAGTGACCGAAATGACAAGATCGCAAACACAAGCGGCTGAAATTATCTTTCTCTGCCTGGTAGCTGGGCTGACCCTTAGGGACAGGGTGAGGAGCTCGAACATCTGGGAGGGGCTCAGAGTAGAAAAGTTGCTCCTCCACTTGAGAGGAGTCAGTTGAGGTGGCTCGGGCATCTGGTCCAGACGCCTCCCTCTAGAGGTTTTCCAGGCTAGTCCAACTGCAAGGAGGCCCCGAGGAGGACCCAGGACATGCTCAGACTGCATCTCCTGGCGGGCCAGGGAACGGTTTGAGGTCCCCTAGAAAAGGCTAGCAGAAGTCGCTGAGGAAGAGGGATGCCTGGACCACTTTGCTTAGTCTGCTATCCCGACGACCCAACCCCACTAAAGCAGCTTAACACGGATGGAAGGAAGGATGTTTGCAAGTTTAACGAAAAATATATTGAAATCATTTTCAAGTTATGCCCCAAACACATCATTAGCCAGATGGATATACAAGGTAATAGCTATACCACCATCACACCCCGTATGTTTTGCCGGAGGGGTAATAATGCATTGGAATATTAAACGTGTCATAAATCAATGAAAAACTTTTAATCTGTCAGCATTGACTTGATGTCATTAAAGGCAAAGCACAATTATAGTAACATAAGGAAACATAACTGGTGCTTGTCAACTCTAAAACTGGTGAATTAGACAATCATAAGTCGACCCATTTCAAAGAATTGTATAGGTCTGGTATTGAAATAAGGTGTGTGTGTGTGGGGGGGAGCTCAATTGAATTCATAAAATTTTGGCTGCACAGCTTTCCTGACATTACAGCCATCAAGTGTGGTATTCTCCCCCCACCAGTTCAGACCACAGTGCATTTTGGAGCAGAGCTAGTGAATGCCTTAACAGCAACTTGCTGGCATTAGATCCAGACTTTGCAGGACACTTCAGCGTGACGGTGGTTAAACAGGAACTGCTGGCATCGCAGTCATGTCAGCAGTGAGGATTAATCTCAGAGAATCCAATTTATTCCCATTTCATCATCAAATCCAGGCCTGAAAATGAAGCAGTATGATAATCTTTGGAAAATTCTACAGAGAACTTCCCGCATCGTCTCCATTATGTTCAACAACAGTAGTTTGATTTAGTTAACTTTAAAAAGAGATTCCATTTCATGTTACTGTAATACTATTCTGCCTAATTTCCTTTGAGTGAAAAATGGGCAGCTCTCCGATTTCAAGCATTTTTACATGGACATGTACATTCCATTTCATGAGAAGTTGGATTCATTTCAGCGTTTGCATACAGTTATTAAGGTTCTGCTCAACCAAAATCTGT
Organism: Gymnothorax reevesii; assembly: GCA_029721435.1. Classification (NCBI taxonomy): domain Eukaryota; kingdom Metazoa; phylum Chordata; class Actinopteri; order Anguilliformes; family Muraenidae; genus Gymnothorax; species Gymnothorax reevesii. The sequence continues at coordinate 110,408,778 of CM056579.1, forward strand.
TTTCATTCCATGGAGGGTCATGGCAAAATAAAAACTGTTCATCGGAATACCGTACACCACAATACTGTGAAACATTTTTTTCAGAGATGGCTACAACTATGAAAACCTCACACCGCTGATTCTCCAATACCCTGGAAGGAATGGATCTTTTTTTTTTTAAAGCCCGATTCCTCCCAGTAAATTCCTAACCTGAAAGATGCACAAACCAACAGAAGCACTGACGTCGCAGATTTAATAAACCAATTCCTTCAAATGTGTTCACAAAACAAGGGTCAAAGAGGGTCAAGGTTTGTGAATTCAGTCAGCTTTTATTCAAAGTACGTCTCAAAGTGCTACCATTATCATTTGCTGTTCTGCGTCATGACAACACTGCAGTAGGAGTGGAGTACTGGAGTTCACAGTCCCAGTACCGAGCTGTGCGATCCAAATGTACATTTACACAAACGTCAATAGCAGGGCATTCTAAATCAGGTTGAAACACGGGGGGGGGGGTTAAAAAAATATCTGTAAAGGGATTTTACAGTAAAAGGTTAACGGTCAACCACAGACACTGCTGGGAGGTCACAGGGTCACAGGTTAGAGGTCATCGTCTTCATCTGGCAGCGCCGTTTCTGAAGCCATCTGTCAACAGGCAGTAAAGGCATTAATTTTATTTAACCAGTATTTAAGTAACCAGTCCCCCACCGAGATGGCATCTGTTCAAAGATGACCTGGCAAGCATTTTGTTTATCATGCAGTTTTAACAGCAGCATCGGTTTAGTGTGTAGCGCAAAGCTAACAGCAGCATCAATTTAGTGTGTAGCGCAATGCTAACAGCAGCATCAATTTAGTGTGTAGTGCAATGCTAACAGCAGCATCAATTTAGTGTGTAGTGCAATGCTAACAGCAGCATCAATTTAGTGTGTAGTGCAATGCTAACAGCAGCATCAATTTAGTGTGTAGCGCAATGCTAACAGCAGCATCAATTTAGTGTGTAGTGCAATGCTAACAGCAGCATCAATTTAGTGTGTAGTGCAATGCTAACAGCAGCATCAATTTAGTGCGTAGTGCAATGCTAACAGCAGCATCGGTTTAGTGTGTAGTGCAATGCTAACAGCAGCATCGGTTTAGTGTGTAGTGCTAAGCTAACAGCAGCATCGATTTAGTCTAGTGTTATGCCAACAGCAGCAATGATTTAGTGTGTAATTTTATGATAGCAGTAGCACTGGGAGAACTCACTTTGAGATCTTGCTCGTACTGCGCAGCGAGGGAGGGGTCCATGGCGACCTCGGGGGGGGCGAGGGCAGGCATGGCGACAAACTCCAAGTTGGGGTCTCCGATCAGTTTCCGTGCCAACCAAAGGAAAGGCTTTTCAAAGTTGTAGTTGCTTTTGGCAGAGATGTCATAGTACTGAGGACAAAGCAGGGGAGGGGAAAAGAAAAAAAAAAGGAAAAAAAAAAGAAGACTGAGACCCAGGACTCCACACAGGACTGCGCTCACAAGTGGCCACTAGTCATGATGGTAACTAATCGATCCCATCCTATTAGCACATCCTTTGGCCTTTACAGTGAGTCATAAAATTGTCTGTTTATCTAAACAATTTGTTTACCAAAGGTCACCTTGGAGGTAAAAGGCTGGACAGACGGCATGCATCAGTGTGGCGGCAAGTATTTTACGTTCTGGGGGGAACACAAGTACGAACAGACTAACACAGCCCTTGGTGCATCACAAGTAAAAATGTATTGTGGCAGGAAACATGCAATTAGAAAATTTAAGGTTCTTGAGAAATCTTTGAAAATCAGTAAGTTCTGGGTTCAAAATTTATATCTAGCATCCAAAAAAAAAAAAAAACCCCCCACACTCAACCAAAATTCTGCATCTTTACCAATGACAACAAAACCACCTGACCAGTACTGTGTAGGTCCCTCTCGTACCGCCAAAACAGTCCTGACCCATTGAGGTATAGACTCTGCAAGACCTTGGTGTTGTTTGATTACATATGCAAACCTTTGCAGCACATCCTTGCATCCAAGTTGCAACATGGGGCCTCAGTTTTGGACGCGTTATTTCCACACATTGCACAGATGCTCAATAAGATAGAGAGCTGGGGAATTTGGAGACCATGTGAAGGCCGTGAACTTATGTTCCTCAAACCAATCAATAATTTCTGCAATGTTGTAGTGTGCATTAGCTGAAAAAAAGAGGCCACTGTAATCAGGGAATATCGTGACCATGAGGGGGTGTACTTAGCCTGCAACAATGTTTAGGTAGGTAGGAAGTACATGTCAGAAGTAACAGCCAAATATGAATGGCAGGACTTAAGGTTTCCCAGCAGGACATTGCCTGAAGTATCACACTGGTTTTGCCAGCCGGCCGCCTTCCTACAGTGCAGTGGTTCTCAAACCCGGTCCTGGCGCCCCCCTGTGTATGCTGGTTTTTGTTACAGCTACAACTGCAATTCTAGGATTTTCAAAAGCTGTCACTTTGTCTTAATTAGCAGCATTCCATGTTTAGTTATTTACCATCTTAAGTCACATTTGGATGGACATATCCATTCTGCCATGAAGAATAAAAACCCTTGAACATAGTATGCTTATTTTTCAATATTGCTAGGATTTTCAGGTGAAAAAATTTTTGAACAGATCAAATTAGTCTGAGAAAATCAAAAAGCTCCAAATTAAATGTCTGAACACAGGTTGAGTTTTTCCCAAATAACCTGCCTGAACCAAATTAAATCAAGACAAAACACAACAGGTGCGACTCCATTGTTTGCACAGTAATTGTCGGGTTTTGCCATCATTTGTCAAGAGTTTCACCAACGAGGAATCTTTTGATCATTTATGTTGATTAAATGTTTAGTTAAATTGTTTCCCTCTGCCAATATTTATAATATATCTCAGTGTGGATATTTGCATAAATGCACCTAATTGAAACAAATCAACAGCTTGTTAAAATCCTAAGATTGCAGTTGTGGTTGGAACAGGCACCAGCATACACAGGGGGGCGCTAGGACCGAATTTGAGAACAGGATGCACTATAGCAGTCGCTGCCCCATGTAAGTGATACACAAGGACACTGCCATCCACATGATGTAAAAAGTCTGATTCATCAGACCAGGCCACCTTCTTCCACTGCCGCTTGTTCCAGTTCTGACCATCACATGCTCATTCTTTCGGCCGTAGAGAGGGGTCAGCAAGGTTGCTGTGACAGGTCTGCAACTATGAAGCCCACCACACATCGAGCTGCAGTGCTACGTGTTCTGCCACCCCCCCATCCAGCGGTTCTCAATGTTTGTCACGTGGCCCTTCATTTTCTGGTTTTTGTTCCAACCATAATTGCAATGAAGATTTTAACAAGCAGTCATCAACTGCAAAGGACCTTCAACCAAGTATTAAAAAGCAATGGTTTGCTTGTCCAAATACTTCAGTCCATGGCAAGTTAGAAAACTGGCTGAAATTCTTACATTCTCTCCCTATCCCTCCGTTCTACATTTCTTCTGAAATTCATAACATGAAAGTGAATAGCCTAGAAACTGTACAGATCATGTCCATGATATTCATTGTGGAAATGTACAGAGCCAAAATGAAAATGGTTTCATTTGCTGCGCAGTCGCAAACCTGGCTGCTCAACTACTATTTAGAAACAATGTCATTCTGGCCAAAAGTGACAACCTTAGGGCAGGTGTGCACATTTTTGAATACTGTGTACTTGTCTGAGAGGCACAAGAGTGAACAATCAAGCGTGTACACAAATGCACGGGATACCTGTAGGTTCTTCTTGCGGTGAAAGACTATGCTCTTGGCCTTGACCTTGCGGTCTTTGATGTCCACCTTGTTGCCGCAGAGCACAATGGGAATGTTCTCGCACACGCGTACCAAGTCACGGTGCCAGTTGGGCACATTCTTGTATGTGACCCTCGAGGTGACGTCGAACATGATTATTGCACACTGGGCTGAGGGTGGAGAGAGAAACAGGAAGTGAGAGGATGACAGACTGAACGAGGCACAGAGGCCACAAGTATTTGTACAGATGCACAAACCTATAAAAGCAAACACAAACATAGAATTACATGCACTAGCACACCAATACGCAAAAATGCAAGCAAAAGCAGACACGCACAAAAAAGCAGCATTGCACACACCTGAGCATACCAATACGCAGACAAAGGCGCGCATGAGCAGACGCAAGCAAATAAAAATGCCACACACACTAAAAACACCAATGTACACATCTGTGTGTGTGCAACAATGCAAACAAAAATCAATCACACAAAAGCACACACAAGGGCCAGTGTCTTCCAAAATCAGCCATCCACTGTCACATTCATCAGCAACTTTTCAACTTGTGATGCACTAGCTCTCTATGCCACTAAAGGAAAGGGGCTGAATTGTTTCCAGGTGACCGACGACGATGGATTTCACGCCAACTTAACGCAACTGGTCAATAACCAGTTGAGTTAAAGACTGAAAACAGGACGAGGCTCATCACTGGTATAAAGTTTTGTGCCGTTTCCATTTTCAGCAACGCAGCCAACACTGCGCGACACGCACAACCAAACAGGTGACGGGATGATGGATGCATTGTCTGACCTTGTATGTAGTAGCCGTCTCGCAGTCCTCCAAATTTCTCCTGGCCGGCTGTATCCCACACGTTGAACTTGATGGGCCCTCGGTTTGTGTGGAAAGACAGCGGATGAACTTCCACTCCAAGGGTGGCTGAAGAGGGAGGCATGCGTTAGTAATACACACATACACACTCATATACTTACATATATGCAAAATTTGGTCATAAACAACATTATTTTAGCGGTCAACCACAGCCTCCTGGAGATTTCATTTAACTAAATGTTACAGGTCTGCAGTTGATTTCAGTAGTTGCATTTTCATTTGGAATCTGTTAGTCAACTCATTACGGCACCCGAAAAGCTGTCAGTGCCAGTACAGCAATACATTATCAGCCAGAAAAATCAAAAACCTAATCAAAAATGAGAAACCTTAAGGTGTAGCCAACTGATCTATGTAGTTCATTATCAAAAATAAAAAAAAGCCCCGGTGAGCTCAGGAATGCAAAAACACCAGGACAACCACAGAAGAATTCTCTCTCTGGTTCAGAAAAACCCCTTCACAATCGGTTCGGATCTTAAAACTCTGAAAAACCGGAGCTTAGCATTACATGATTGTGAAAAATCATAGCAGACTGATCTCTCATCGTGCAATCTGAGATATCCATAACATGTTCATGTTGATGTTTACCACGAAAGCAGCCTTTTTTTAAATTAAAAAAGACACCCTATAAAGTACACTTCTCTTCCTTTTCCAGATAGAAATTAAATCCTTGGCTGTGAGAGCAGTCAGGAGAGCTTGATCATAGATCATGCTGACATCAATATCCTTACGTCAACACTACTAATAAATAGTTATCAAAAATATCAGTGTGTAAATATTTTGTGAAAGCACAAACATTTGTCCCAATAATATCGGCAAAATATTGATATTCCATCGCAAATATAAAGATATTAAATTTTGTCCATATCACCCAGCCCCAATGCATCTCTGTCAATCTAACAACATGACCGGACTCATTCATTTTTCCTACCATCTTCCATGTGCCAACTTTTTTCAGAATTGAGGTTGTAATTCTATCCAATAGCACACACTGCTAATAACACTTTCACAGTAGAATTTGTTGAGAGCCGTTTTGGGCATAAAGGGAAGAGGCGGGTCACTCACCAACATATTTCTTCTCAAATTCTCCCGTTAAGTGTCTTTTAACAAAGGTGGTTTTCCCGGTGCCTCCATCGCCCACCAGCACCAGCTGAGGAGGAAGGAAGTTCATAGTGTATAAGAGGAATGAAGGCTTCTGCTCGGCTCAAAGATCAGTCCCAATATATTTTTTTTTTTATCATCAAGAGGCTTTAACTCATTCATTCATGTGAAATATTTTTTAAAATTTTGATGTGGTGCACATGTTCTCTGCTTTCCAAAGTACAAATCTTGAAGTTTTTGAAATCTGTTGAACCATATGGCTGAAAATAGTGTGTGTTTTTTTAAGTACCAAATTTAGTCTCATAGCTCAATATACAGCTGATATTTAAAGTAAAAATGTCCTAAATTAACCAATTAAAGCAAAGCAACCCCCAAGATTTGGGCATTCTAGATTGGGGGTGCCAATCAGAAAACAATGTTCAAGTATGCAAATACACAACTCATGCTGCCATCTTGAAGGGTGCAGACAGTTAGTGGTTCACAAGCCCAACAACCACTGCTGCTTTTTCACTCATAGCTTCATACTGCGCAAGCTCAGATCGTGCATTGCTACAGATTAAGTATTGAAAATGGTATCCCTCAAAAATGTCAGAATAGTTAATCATCAATATATGAGTGAAAAGTACTGTTCTTGCTACTGCATGTATAGAATTTTTTTTCTTTACTCATTCACAGCTTGTGCATTTAATATGATCTATGTTACCACACTTATTCTGTACAACTAAGATTACTTGAGCCACTGCAGAAAATTGCAAATGACCACTTACCATCTAGGACTTCAAACCTCGTCTTGTTTCATGAAAGCGGCAGACGAACTGAGATTTCAGCACGGCATTAGGTTTCAGCTACCTGTTTGGATCCGTTTCAAGTCTGACTGCAATTGCACCATTAAGTCTACATTTTGGGTCACAACTTCATCCAGCTTCAACCCATGCAATTGTCAGGACGGCATAGAAAACTACAAACGTCGAAGCTTGATACGAATTTGCCATCGCAGTAATTTGCTTGGGAAAAGGAAGTTGAGTTGCGGAGTTTGCAGTGAATAAATAATATGAAAACTTGCCTTAAACTGGACCTGAGTTTCTCCTTCAGCCATGGTCGACTTGCTCTGAATTGATGCTGCGCTGTATGAGAGATGGAGTTAATGCACAACTTCATTTGACCTGAGTCTGCACGGCCATACTGACCAGCTACACACTTCACATTTTATCAGTGGCAAACTTTATATTGATTACAGCAGTTTGGACAGGTAATAGCTCGCTCACTTTAGCTAATGTCAGATGCATTACCAACCCATTCAGCAAGTTTGCCTGAGAATCGTACGATGGCTAAGTCTAATAAATTTCCCCTTAATAAAATAACGTTAGCTATCTGCACGTCAAATAATAAATGCAAAGGAAAGTTACTGGACAAACACCACGTGGTGTTTGACTTCAGCGACTAGCTGAAAGAGGCAAGTTAGCCAGCAAGGTAGCTTTTAACACCAATATTCTCACACGACGATGGCGGAGTAAATAGTACAACAGCTAATATAATAATATATAATGGAGTAATAGCTAACATAGTGCAGTCACTGGCGAAAAAAATACGATACGATCGTGTTCTCTGGGGTGCGGAGGAACCTTTCATAAAATAAACAGGGGATTAGCAACTCCAATCCCGGAGGCCAGATTATCTTTCATAACCAAGTTGGGGGGGAAATTCCACTTACGTACAATCTGATTGGTTTACAATTACTGTTAGGTACAATCTGATTGGCTGAACGTGTGGCTCCACGCAGAAGCGGTACCACAACTTGGTTACGGAAATGAGCACGCTTCCTGGCGAGCCGCAGTGCCCATCAGTGACTTAAAATTAAACTCATGTGGAAACGCAACAAAAACCTGCGGACATTGAAGCCGCCTTCACACTGGACGCGAAACGAATTTTTCGCACGACAGATTACATTCAAAGTAAACGCAAAGACGCGAATACACGCTTAAGAAAGCATCTTCAGGCCTCCAGGACCGGAGTTTCCCCCACCAGCTTTCAGACATCAGGATAGCTAATGTTATTCATCACTACACGCAACGAGAAAACCACTTTATGCACGCTTACTAGCTTAGCAAAGTAGCATGCTAGCTGGCCATCCGGCAAACACCTACAAGCTAACGCTGAATTACCAGCGATCTAACTTGAAAGCCAGCTAATAACTTTAAAAGCTCCATTATTTATAAGCTTCATAACAATATAGAAGCTATATCAATACACTGGCTAGATGGTTGGCAAACCGATATCATATAGCTCGCTAGCTTCGTTAAGACCGTTACTTGAGCAGCCTTACGCTAGTTCGCATTCTAGATACAATGCCGAAGTTGTGCACAGTAACTTCGCAACAAAAATGTAAGAAACGTTACATCTACTGACTATATATCAAGCAATAGCACCGTTTATATAACTGCGTTTATGCTTAGCTTGCTTCGCTTTCTCGCTTAATAATTCAGAAGACCACTGACCATACAGCACAAATGCAGTTCGAGACTCACCCGGCGCTGAAACGAATTGAAAAGAGCAAATGGTCGCGGCCGTCGCAGTTTCACCCGAGAATCCGCTCCGCTCATACAGCGACGGATCCACCCGTGTCACGTGATCTGGTACCTCGAGAGGCGCGAACCAGAAATATGCAGCCGCTGGGGATACAAAGAAAGAAAGCTGGTTGGCCGTGCCAATAACCACAGAAGAAAAAAAAAACCTTACAGATTTTGACTTCGCAGTTGAACTTCATTCAAAGTTTCTTTTTGAAATAGTTCAACACTTACTGTGCGGTGTCTTAGTCGTCAAATTTGACGGACCGACACAGATGTATGCCCTGTCCTACCAGTGCCATATTTTAGAGACAAATTTAGGAGGCCTTCTGGAAAATAGAGACTAAATTTAGAGTCATTGGTTGAATCGCCGGGGATGTCTGTTTTTCAGATTATTCAAAATTTCAGATACAGTGAGCAAAAGTTTTCAATTTAATCGTTGTAATTGCTCATGTAATGATGTCTGGAGTCAACTGAAAAAGATTCATGCCAATAGGCCAAATGATGGCTGTTTAGTTATTGAAATTTCCCCAGTTATGTTAATTGCAGTGCCATCTATAGGTGATATTTCAGCATACCTGCAAGAATTTCCTAGTTCAACATGATGATTTGATGTGAGAGGACATTCCAGTCACAAGTTATGCTTACTCATGACAATTGCATGGCCTGTGAAACCATCACAAGCTTAAAGTCTGACAAATTAGCAAGTGACCAAAGAGCCAATATCAGGGTGGGCCTTACATTATTTGTGCTAATAGCATGAAAAATTGTTGGAAAAGATCCAAAAATGATTTTCTGGTAAACTTTAAAAGAGTGACAATGACAAGCTAAAGGCCTCAACTGAATCATTATAATTGTTATGTCCTGAGCATTCCCCTGATCATTTTTTCTGCAATCCAGGACCGCAGGAGCAGACGCCCTTGCCCAGAGTGACATATGACACAATATGCATTGGAAGGAACAAAAGTGCAGAGAACCTGAAAGAGAAGTATCATTTCAAATACCAGAAATGACAGTGTAGAGATACCTGTAGAACAGGGGTGTCAAACTGTGCCTGATTTCCCAAAAGCATTTAAAGGCTGCTGTAAGGCCACGCCTCCAGCTTACAAACTCACCGGCCTATTAAGACCCGTACTGCATTCTTCAGTACTGCAATCTGCTGTTCATTTCCTCTGTGTGGTGGTGTTGAGCTAGCTAAGTCTGAGCCTCGCACTTAGTCTTTGCGAGGTCTCATAAACAGAGTAAGCCACAAGACAGTATTGCAACTCTCGTCTTGTATCTTTGACTAATTCTCCTGCATTAAGCGTCTCCCGTACATACAAAACCCAAAACCAGTGAAGTTGGCACATTGTGTAAATCGTTAATAAAAACAGAATACAATGATTTTCAAATCCTTTTCAACCTATATTCAATTGAATACACTGCAAAGACAAGTTACTTAATGTTCAGGTAAACTTTGAAATTTTTTGCAAATATTAGCATTTGGAATTTGATGCCTGTAACATGCTTCAAAAAAGCTGGCACAAGTGGCAAAAAAGACTGAGAGAGTTGAGGAATGCTCATCAAACACTTATTTGGAACATCCCACAGGTGAACGAGCTAATTGGGAACAGGTGGGTGCCATGATTGGGTATAAAAGCAGCTATCCTGAAATGCTCAGTCATTCAAAAACAAGGATGGGGCGAGGGTCACCACTTAGTGAACAAATTCGTGAGCTGATTGTCGAACAGTTTAAAAACAACATTCCTCAATGAGCTATTGCAAGAAATTTAGGGATTTCATCATCTACGGTCCGTAATATCCTCAAAATCACTGCACGTAAGCGACAAGGCTGAAAACCAACATTGAATGCCCGTGACCTTCGATCCCTCAGGCGGTACTCCATCAAAAACCGACATCAGTGTGTAAAGAACATCACCATATGGGCTCAGGAACACTTCAGAAAACCACTGTCAGTAACTGCAGTTCGTCGCTACATCTGCAAGTGCAAGTTAAAACTCTACAAAGCAAAGCGAAAGCCATTCATCAACAGCACCCGGAAACGCCGCCAGCTTTGCTGGGCCCAAGCTCATCTAAGATGGACTGATGCAAAGTGGAAAAGTGTTTTGTGGTCTGACGAGTCCACATTTCAAATTGTTTTTGGAAACTGAGGACGTCGTGTCCTCCGGACCAAAGTGGAAAAGAACCATCCGGACTATTATAGGCACAAAGTTCAAAAGCCAGCATCTGTGATGGTATGGGGGTGCATTAGTGCCCAAGGCATGGGCAACTTACACATATGTGAAGGCACCATTAATGCTGAAAGGTACATACAGGTTTTGGACCAACATATGTTGCCATCCAAGCAACGTCTTTTTCATGAACACCCCTGCTTATTTCAGCAAGACAATGCCAAGCCACATTCTGCACGTGTTACAACAGCATGGCTCCGTAGTAAAAGAGTGTGGGTACTAGACTGGCCTGCCTGTAGTCCAGACCGGTCTCCCATTGAAAATGTGTGGCGCATTATGAAGCGTAAAATACTACAATGGAAACCCCGGACTGTTGAACAACTTAAGCTGTACATCAAGCAAGAATGGGAAAGAGTTCCACCTGAAAAGCTTCAAAAATGGGTCTCCTCAGTTCCCAAACGTTTACTGAGTGCCGTTAAAAGGAAAGGCGATGTAACACAGAGGTAAAAAGGCCCCTGTGCCAACTTTTTTGCAATGTGTTGCTGCCTTTAAATTCTAAATTAATGATTATTTGCAAAAAAAAAAAAAGTTTCTCAGTTTGAACATTAAACATCTTGTCTTTGCAGTGTATTCAATTGAATATAAGTTGAAAAGGATTTGCAAATCATTGTATTCTGTTTTTATCTACAATTTACATAACGTGCCAACTTCACTGGTTTTGGGTTTTGTATACATATATATATATATATATATATATATATATATATATATATATATATACATATATATATATATATATATATATACATATATATATATATATATATATATATTGTAATGTGAATATAGGCCACTGGATGGCAGTATTTACCTTTTTTTTATTCAGCTCAGACTGGAGCTATGTTTAGACATGTCCTGGACATGTCTGGGGCAAGTCCCCGAAAATTAAAAAAAAGAGGTCTAAATGTGGGTGGGGTCTGCAAAAGAGTATATAAGGAAAAGAATTGAGACAGTAAAGTAGTAGGAGAAATTGCAAGAAGAAGGATACGTGTCACCAGACCTGTCATTCTGTTCAAGACCTGTGAAGTTTCTTTTGTGGATTTTTGCCTGTGTTTGAGCATTTTCCTCACCCAAGCCATCACCAAGCCACCCCACCAAAACAAGGGACTGTAAATATTTCTGTTTTTTTGTATATATCTAATCTTGGTCTTAGTTGTAGATAGTAGTTTAGTCTTTGTTTTTTTCATTAAATGTGTTTAAGTTTTTAAAACTGTGTCTGTCATCCCTTGCTGTTGCTGTTGCTGTTATGTTGTAAATGTAATAACAAATTGGGGCCATAACAATATATATATATATATATATATATATATATATATATATATATATATATACAGCACCCTACATAATTATTGGCACCCCTGGTTAAGATGTGTTAAAAGTATTTCTGTCATTTCTACAGTAGTTTATAAAGTTGATCGGAGTATCGAGGAACATTTACGCAGTAATTCACCACTTCCCGTATCCCTGGGGTATAAATATGACGTGACACAGAGTCCATTTCTCTAATCCACTCTTCAACATGGGAAAGACAAAGGAACACACCATTCAAGTAAGGCAGATGTGTGTCAACCTTCACATGTCAGGCAATGGCTACAAGAAAATAGCCACTCACCTGCACCTGCCCATATCTACTGTCAGAGGAATCATTAAGAAATTTAAAACAACTGGAACAGTGGTAAACCAGCCTGGACAAGGACACAAGGTTATTTTGCCACCACACACAGTGAGCAGGATGGTAAGAGAAATAAAAAGTTCTCCAAAGCTCACTGGTAGCATCTTGGGGTCACAAAGTCTCCAAAACAACCATCAGGCGCTATGTACATGCCAACAAGCTGTTTGGGAGGCATGCACGGAAAAAAACTTTTCTCACTCACAGTCATAAAAGAAAACATCTGGAGTTTGCTAAGTGGTACTGAGACTTCAACTGGGACCGTGTGCTTTGGTCAGATGAGACCAAGATAGAGCTTTTTGGCATTAAACACTCTAAGTGGGTCTGGCGGAACACAAAAGATGAGTAAGCAGAAAAGCACCTCATGCCCACTGTGAAGTATGGGGGAGGATTGGTGATGCTGTGGGCCTGTTTCTCTTCCAGAGGCTCTGGGAACCTTGTTGGGGCGCATGGCATCATGAACGCTTTGAAATACCAGAACATTTTAAATCAAAATCCGGCGGCCTCTGCCCGAAAGCTGAATATGGGTCGTCACTGGGTCTTTCAGCAAGATAATGACCCTGAACATGTGGCCAAATCTACACAGAAATGGTTCACCAGACACATAATCAAGCTCCTCCCATGGCCATCTCAGTCCCCAGACCTCAACCCCATTGAAAACCTGTGGAGTGAGCTGAAGAGGAGAGTGCAGAGGAGAGGACCCAGGTCGCTGGATGATTTAGAGAGATTGTGCAAAGAGGAATGGTCAAAGATCCCTCTTTCTGTATTCTCCCATCTTGTGAAATATTATAGGAGAAGATTAGGTGCTGTTTTGTTGGCAAAATGGGATAGTACAAAACATTCACATCAAGGCTGCTAATAATTGTGGCATACATGATTTGATGTAAAATAATTATTTCTTAAAGTGGGATTTCTTTCCCACTGAATAAATGCACTTGAATTAAAGGTTGGATTTTCCTCTTTTTTATTGTGGTTCTATATTATTAAGAAAAAAAAAACAATTTATTAGAAGCTAAAGAACACATCTTAAGAGGACTAAAGAGTCCTTAAGAGGGCTAAAACACTGATCTCCCCAGTTTCTATTGAGGGGGAGGATGTGGAGATCGTGCAGTCCTATCAGTGCTTGGGAGTACTCATCAATAACAAGCTGGACTGGAGTGAGAACACTCTAACGCTGTATAAGAAAGGCCAGAGCCGACTTCATTTCTCCAGAAAGCTCAGGTCTTTTGATGTCTGTGGCTCTATGCTGAGCGCTTTCTTCCATTGAGTGGTAGAGGGCGCTCTCTTTTTTTGCAATAACCTGAAAGCAAGATTAACATGCTGCTGAAGAAGGCTGGGTCTGTTCTTGGGACCAGTCTGGAGCCTGTGAGTGTGGTGGCTGAGAGGAGGATGCTGAACAGACTACTGGCCATCATGGACAACCCCTCTCACTCATTTCATGACACCCTGACTCAGCAGAGGAGCTTGTTTAGTAGCAGGTTTACTCTGCCTCGGTGCTTCACAGAAAGACACAGACGCTCCGTCTCACCCACTGCCATGACACTCCACAAGTCATACATGCGCTGACCCCCCCCCCACATAATAATATTATGTTATTTTTACTGATGACCCTTGCACTGTGTTTTTATCCTGTTTTACCTTGTTTTGTTTACTTGTTTTACTGTTTCCAGATGTGACCTTGTGTTTTTGTGTGTCTTTAATTGTGTGTCCTTTTATTGAAGCTGCTGTGACGCTCAAATTTCCCCATGAGGGATTAATAAGGTACCTACCTACCTTAACCAGGGGGGGCAATAATTATGTATGGCAGCGTGCGTGTGTATATATATATATATATATACAGTATTGGCCAAAAGTTTGGACACACCTTCTCATACAATGCGTTTCCTTTATTTTCATGACTATTTACATTGTAGATCCTCCCTGAAGGCATCAAAACTATGAATGAACATGTGGAATTATGTACTTGAAAAAGTGTGAAATACCTGTAACTGAAAACATGTCTTATATTCTAGTTTCTTCAAAGTAGCCACCCTTTGCTCTGATTACTGCTTTGCACACTCTTGGCTTCTCTTGATGAGCTTCAAGAGGTCGTCACCTGAAATGGTTTACACTTCACAGGTGTGCCTTGTCAGGGTTAATTAGTGGAATTTCTTGCCTTATCAATGGGGTTGGGACCATCAGTTGTGTTGTGCAGAAGTCAGGTTGATACACAGCCGACAGCCCTACTGGACAACTGTTAGATACATACGTACATAATTTCACATGTTCATTCAGTTTTGACGCCTTCAGTGAGAATCTGCAATGTAAATAGTCATGAAAATAAAGGAAACGCATTGAATAAGAGGGTGTGTCCAAACTTTTGGCCTATACTGTATATATACATATATATATATATATATAAAACACTTGAATGTAGTGATGTTTGTTATTTACATCAGCACTTTAATTTCATGTATTGCTTCATCTGTGTCTTCCTGCTGCGCTGTTGGCATAATAAATACAACCAAGTCCATCCTTACACCTGAGTTCAGTCCTCAACTTCCTGTCCTCCGTGCACATCACCTGTGTGTGATGTACAACACTTACAGCTATGATGATCGTAGAATCCATCTTACAATGCATTTAACATTTGTGAAGTGTCTCTGAAAACCATCGTAACTCAGGACGCTCTCAGAAATCGTTGTAGATCTACAAGTGCTGAATGCCACTCATAGAAAGCTTGGTGCATCATAAGACCTGCGGGAGCCATCCCCAACTGTAATAATTTTTTTATGTGTGCATGTTCTTTTAACATTATTGTCTTTAAAGGTCAAGTGTACAGGTTTGAACCATAACAAAATTTTGATGCAGGGCAGTGAATATTAAGAATGAAATTTCATTCTAATACCGTCCGTGAAGAGGTCATTTGGCAGGTTTTGCATATTTTTCACAGCTCCATAAATTCAACCTTTTTCCCGGATTCACTCAGAAACTATTTTTGCCTGATGTCACATTGTGCTAAACTGAGACTTGACAACAACAGGCTGAACAGAGCTCCTTACTCTCAGTCTTGTGTCACACTTCGATAACACAAAAGTCAATAGTTTTTATCTGTATCATTAATTTAAAAAATCTAAATTTCTCTGAATTATCTGTATTGCCGTAGTGGTTACCTACCGTCCCCAAGGAAATGCCAGTGATCGTGGTTTTTCACTGTCTCTTGACCATCACGGTTCACATCCCTCATTGCGGTAATTTTCTTTGCATTGTCCTCCCTTTATTTTTTATTAGTAACACTTTTTTCAATATGTTGAATAAATTGAATTTGTTTTTCTCCGCTTCATCCAACTTTACGTCAGTTTTGAAGGAGAGCCAACTTTCTATGCTGTTGTTTTAATTCCATAATTTTTTTGAATGTTTTCTTAGTTTAGCTGAAATTCCAATTCTCGGTGGAAACCTTATGTTTGGGAAACAGTGGTCCAAATTATGTTGGCTATCTGGTGAAGACATACAAAAGGGTTGCACTTTGCTGTTATTGTGGTCCGGAATATGGGTATGAGGCAACAGTTTATAGGAAAATGATTTACAGGTGTTGGTGGGGGAAAGATGGGTGCAGTGGAGAAGACTGTTAGCCAAGCAAAGAGCAGGCTATTTATTTTCACTGTAGGGAGGATCGTGAGGTAGGGGCATTTCAGTGTGAGGGAAGGAGAAGGAGGGGGAGGGGGAATGAACACGAGCGCCAGAAGAAATATGTCACGCAGAAGTGACAAAAAGGGTGTGGGCAAAAAAGGAAACTCTAAAGACAGAACTTAATAGAGCCGGAAGAGTCAGAAAGAAACATGAGAGTGGTAATGAGATCGATATGGATAAAAGATTTTTGCCATTCATTGCCATGGTTATGAACTATGCCAGCAAAACTGAAACAATCAGAGAGGATCAACATGGTGCTGGGCACAGCAAGGGAAATTCTTGGCATTTCGGATATGAGGGGGCTGAAATTAAGGCACTTTGGTGAGAGAGTTTGGTCGGAGTCAGGAGCCAAGGAAGTAGGGACAGTTTATTTTTGATATAGGATTACTTTGGTTGTAGGACTGTTAGTTAATAGGCAATAATGGTACAGACTTATGTAATTATAAAATATGTCCAGTAGGTGGCGGCGGTATACTACATAATGGAAAATAAAAACCTGAAGAAGAAGAAAAGAAAGAGAAGAAGAAAAATAAATCTTCTTCAACTGCTAGCTTATCCTGGTTCCTCAACAGTCCTGTCGTATTCCTGTTGCGAGGTAAATGTCATCTTGTGTCACTGTGACGGCGGTTCTGTCTGATAGAAGCTGTTACATTCTGTACGATCTTACATGAAAAACTGATTGTAGATCGATTTTGTCGTGTCTTCCGTGTTTTTTATGGAAGTGGACTAAATTTAACCAAGTCTTTTTTCTGTCTGTAATGATACCTGCTCAGATATCTATGATGTAGAAAATTCCGAACCTGTTTAGCAGATATATTGCGATACCAGCTGTATGTCGTCCGGTCACCCTGCTAACTGGTAACTTTCCCTTGAATGCATTTGTGGTTGCTGGCTGCAACGACAGACGTTGCTACTAGGAAGAAGACAGAAAGTCGTATTCCCGATTGCGTTATTTGCAATGAAATACAAATACATACTCCGCATGACTCGTTTTAGCCTACGTAAGGCGCCTCGATTAAGTGCAGAGTCCATAGAAAGTGGACGTGACGAAGTGGCTGCAGCTGGGGGCGGTGACAGAAAGCTGCAGACTCAGGTCGGATTGTTGTTCATCAGCAACCATGTGGCCGCCACGTTTGGTGTGTGCTATTGCGTAATTGTATTCTTTATATACAGAAAGAGACAACTGATCCGGCACTGACCGACTCACCATCATACCCGCATTCCTAAACCCTCTCTTCCCACCTCCCTGACGCCTGACCCCCACTAAACCCTATCTCCGAAATTTCCGGTATCATTTCCCAGTACAGTGATCCGAAGCACACAAGTATGCCCGCCTTGGAATGGTCCAAAGGAACAAAAAAGGAAGGTTTTGGATTGGCTCGTCAAAGACCTGCCTCGAATCTGATTGAGATGCTGTTGCATGACCTTAAACAGGCAGTCCATGCCTGCAAACCCTCCAATGTGGCTAAATTCAAACAATTTTGCCAAGAAGAACGAGCCGAAGTTCCTACTCAGTGATGTAGAAAACTAATTGCATTTTTCTGAGATTACTAAGGGTGGAAAAACCTGTCAATACGTTTAGGGGGGTCAGTTATTTTCACTTGAACAACTCTTTTGCCCTCATCAAGTGAAATGATCAATTAAAGGCTGCATTTTTGTGTCAACGCACGTTGCCTTTGTCTTATATCAAACTAGTTTGATGATCTGAAACATTTAAATATGACCAATAAGTACAAATAGAAGAAATTGAGAAGGGTTTAAATACGTTTTCCACAATGCCGTACCCCAATCAGAGTGCAAAAGCTGTATGTCCTTCTTGTTTTGTTTTAGACTTTACTTTGGAGTCTGCTACAGTCCTAAATGATACACTGAAGATATTCGTCTCTTCCCTCTCATTCAATTCATTCAGAAAAGGACAAGACAACCTAGCTGTGGGGCCACGTGCAAGACACACCTGCATCCATGAAGAGCAGGACCGTCACGCAATGGATTCTATGGTGACAGGAGGCAATGTGAAGGGTAACCCTGGGCAAACGCTATTCGTGCATAACTGATGTATTGTAGTCGATTCATTGTGTTTTTTATTTTGTTTTGCATATGGCTCATTGAATATTCGCGTCATCAATGTGCAACTTGGGCGTCACGTCCGCACGTATTCCTGTATTTTTGAAAACATCGCATTTTCTATGCAGTCTGGCCTTTCGTTCACACGCAGACTGCATTTTTGGTCACTGTCAGCAGACTTTTTGAAAAATACTGTAAGGCGAAGCATTTCAGATGCTCTATTTTCACTGTTCGTGTGTGGAAAGGGAGTTTTGGGTGGTGACATTCGAGCTTGTGCGCCTTGTCGCACATTTTTTTGAAGCTTGCGAATGGGCCACGTGGTCATATGTTAAATTATATCATCGTCGCCTGTTGGTTTGCATGCTCTTCACAGCGCTCTGTGTCATTGTGTCTTCTTGTGGATGGGTTTTTTTTTTTTTGGTAAATGAAGACAGTTTTTTTTTTTAAATACATGTGCGCATGTGGACTAGTCCTGAGAAGCACCTGTCCCATGAGGAAAAAAATGTCTCGGGGGGGGGGGGGATGGAGGGGATGAACTTCGAGGTCAAAGTTTACAACGTGAACTGATTCTGTAGGGGGAAAAGTCAGTGCAGTTTGTCAGTCAGTTTGATCCTTTTCAGAGAATGGAAGACAAATGGGCCCAAACCATAGCAGGAAAATGCCCCTCCGAGCTTCCTGTCCGGAACCAGCATTCTGGCCTAAGATACCCTGTTCCTCAGCTGTTTTAGTCAACGAACAGTACGGTGGAAGATCTTGCCCTTTTGTTCATGTCACATTTTTCCCCACCTCTGTCGACAAGTAACTTGTTAGGCTGACCTGAACTCTCAAGTGCGCCTTCGTCTTTGTAATAAGGGGTTTATGCACTTTGACCCCACTATAATACCCCTCTGTGGTGCTTTTGTGCCCTTATTCTTGCTTCGAATCTGATCACGTCCTGATCAAACTGAAATACTCTGTCACCAGAGTGGTTACCCTTTTGTTTTTATTAGTGTATTTTGCGAATGCGTGCCTTTGGTTTAATGAGCACCTTTCATCACTGTTTCCAGCCACATTTGCTGACATTTTCCCCAAAGAAGTTAATGGAAATCACTTTTACTCAATAAGTGATCCAAGGAGGTCGTGCTGATTGGATTTGTAGATGCACAGAAAATGGAAACTTGAATGAACCTGACCATTTATGTATTAAAAAACCCAGAACATTATTAGTGGGAGAGCTTAGCACTATAGAATTTTCATCCAGAGATTCATGAATTTTAGCTCTTGCCAATGAGACTAAATGTATATTTTCAGAAGCAATGAAGCTCAGGTATCAAATTCCTCTGAAAAGTTTCATTTGCCTCAGAAACGTAAGTGGTAAGGGCAAATTTTGGGTGGCGTTTTGTGGTACAGAACATGAATATATAAGAGAAATAAAGATGGACATGCTGTAACATTGGTGTTGTGTGTTAGGAGTTAACAGGGTTTAAACTCATTGTTTCAAACCCTCTGTTTCACTTAAGTGTCCCATAGTGTCAGCAGAGGTTCAAACATGAATAGAGATCAAACGGATGACCGTGGGTCAGGACACTTCACCTCAAATGGGGGAACGAACAAGTTATATCACCTTTGTAATTACTCGCTCTGTCCCTGAAAATGATAAAAAATGAATGAAAATGAAAACACAGTTGCCCAATAGGTTGTTTATCGCTTGATTTTGTCATGCGGCACACACTGTGAAGCTTCACCTTTCATGTAGTCAGGTTTTTCTGTTCATTTATCACCCCCCTGTTTGGTCCATCATGTCTGCTGTCCCGGCGTACGCTGTCACCTGACGACACTCTCTCTCTCGGCCCCTCCCCCCTGCAGTGCTGGCCACAGCCATCCACTCTCTGTCTCGGATCGGAGAGGAGCTCTACCTTGAGTCACAGGAAGATGGGGTAAGGGCGCTGACCCCCCCTGCCGTTTTTACCCCCTGCGAACATCGTATATCTCCATTTCTTTGTCTCTCTTTTCCTCTCTGTCTTTTTCCATCCTGTTCTTCCTGTGGGGAGGTTCTTCCCCGTTTCCTCCGGCAGGATGGCGTGAATCACACCTCTCAGCCTCTCATTCTTACTGTTGGCAGGTCATTGGACAGTAGTTAACAGAGGCTGCCTTACAGAAATATCTTAACTGGGTCATTCTGTGAAAATAAATCAGCGCCTCCCGCTGAACCCCCTTAGAATGTGCTGATTTATTTTTTTGTGCAGTAACTTGAGAACATTTAATGAAGCCATACACAATTTTGCCCACATACTGTGAATAATTTCTGTGTTACAAGCCCTCAGAGTTCATCGAGGTGGGTAGAACTTTCGTGCTTCATAATTTGAATAATTTTTTTATTTTATTTTTGCTATGAAAAATACTTTTTGAGCTCTGTTTAAGAAAACTGCAGCCAAATCAATTTTTGCTTCTGCTCAAGGTGTCACAGTCCAAACCCAAGATCTTGTTTCTATTCAGGCAATTTTATCTATAACCTACTTTGAGCATCAATATCAGGGGATATATCACAGTGTTAAAAGCAGAACTGCACCATTTTATAAATATACTGAAGTTTTTGTAAAAAAAGAAAGGAAAGCTGCAGATCCTGAGGGGCTCAGGCGGGAACTTCTTTTAGATTCAGAGTTGGTTGATTTATTTTTTTAAGTTAATTTTTTTTTTTAATGGAGTGACCTCACTGGCTTGAATGGATGGAGAAATGCTCTCCTGTGAATTGCTCTGAGATGTGAGATGTGTTTGTGCTTTTTACCTGACTGTGCAGCTGGCCCTGCGCACGGTGAACTCGTCCCGCTCCGCCTTCGCCTGCTTCCATTTCGCTCCTCTCTTCTTCCAGCAGTACTCCCCCTGCAGGGGCTCCGCCTTCCGCTGCAAGATGACCGTCAAGGTGAGAAACGGGCCCACCCCTCCCCTCGCCACATAAATCTCTTTTATACATCAACCCTCAGCACACACTTTGCCTTTAGCTGCATCCATAATCACTGAGTATATGAGTATACACTCGGTTTGTGCAGAGAAAAGCAGGACGTTTTCTTTTTTCTAAGCTTTTTTTTTAGCCTTTCTTGGATATCTCTGGTGCTCATTTCCTGGAGGAATAAATGTACCAAATGAGGATCATCTCTGGCAGATATTTTATTGTATCTCCCCGACGACAATAGTTTAGTTCCGGGGCCGCTGCACCTGCCGCCTTCGCGCCCACAGAGATTTTGTATTCCGGGCTCTGAAAGCGACAATTAATACAGGAATTTTTTCTAATTTTGCACAGGGGCGGGTATTTATTTGACAATGCTCAAGACCGATTTTCAGCAGTGTTGAACGTTCAGTATGTCTGCTGGCAGCCATTTGTCCAAAATTTGGGGATCGGGGTGATGCACGACTCGGTCCCTGCGGTGACTGAGTTATCTAGTTTTCATCACATCTTTATGTCTATTTTAATGTGTAGATAAATTGATTGTTTTGAGGCTGTGAAACTCTGACAGCTTGCCCCATCGGTGCTTTCACTATAATGAGTGGAACATCTTTGGTCGACAGGTCATCCAGGACCCCCTGTTCCCCAGAGAGGTGACACTCAGGCTAATTTTATTATTCATCCGTCACCATGGTTTAGGATGGAAGAATCATGGAATAATGTGCAACAGAAGGTTGTCAAACTTCACGGAGGTGGGAAAAGGCTAAAATAAAGTTGCTGAAAAGCTGGAAGTACCCTTCTCGACTGTCGGGGCAGCAGTAATCGATGCAAGGTGTATGTCAGTCCTGCAAATCTGCCCAGAAGACAGGATGTGCGCTTGCTTTGAATGCTCGTGCCGTAAGGAGGATGGTTCTAATGGGGAAGGAAAGTCCTTGCAGGGTTTCCCATGCATTGATTTAAAACGCCACCCTCCACAAATGAATTTTTCTAGTTTTTGGACCTGTGTTGCTGCTCTCGCGCTCAGAAACGCATGAGAACCGACCGTCAGTGAATATAGCATGTTGTTTGTTGCACACTCCGGTACAGTAGGTGGCAGCGTGTACTTTCATATGGCCAGTAAAACCAAAGTAGAGGAGAGAGATTATGCCTTTCGGTTGTTTGATCTTCCAGTTCCCTGTTTGCTCGTAGAGATATAGAAGTCGGCTGGCTCCATCTATCCTGAGATGAAGGACACCTATCCACACAAATTTATCCAAAACTGATGCATTATGCTTAACTCCGGCAAATTCATGTTTATCTATTTGTGTTCTTTACTCCATACTGTCAAGCTCAGCTCTTCAAATGGATTATTTGCTTGAAACTCATTCCCTATCCATGGAGCACCTGCAGTATGTATTTTTACTTCTAAGAAGCAACTCCTTGCTTTCGTTTTCTGAAGGTTGAGTTTTTAGCAGGCATGCAGAACTCAAGCATACATCCTTCATCTTGAAGAGGATAAAAACCAAGTCCAACTTGGGATAGCTTCCCTAGACCATTACCCCGTGTGCGTGCGTGAGCAAGTGGATCAGCTGCACAGCCAGCCTGATAGAATCCAGTATCCTATGCAGTCGGGCTGGTAGCTTTGCTGATTGGTTACTAAAGGGCTCTCTTCCTGTTTGCTGCTGTGGCCTACAGGAAGAAGGCCGCAAGCTATCAAAAGACACGTTTATCCGGGTAGTAGATTCAGTGCAACTAAAACCTACCTGCCCTCTTCATCTTTTGGTTGTCCTGTACTTGATGCCCGTCTTTTGTGCTGTAAATCGAGCCTTCATTTTCTCGGATGGTTTTACCCACTGGGTGGAGAGAATTGCATCATGAAAGCTGTGTTTGGAGGGAACCAATCTAAATATTGATGGTTTCAGACTATTCATAGCCATTAGTATGACTGTTCAACGTTTATATGTGAAAGCAGAAACGTCTCTTGCCATTTTTAGGACAAAGTGTGTGTAATAAATCAAGCAGTAAGCAATGTTTGGACAAATCCCTCTGTGATCAACCTTCAGAATATAGATAAGAATATCCCTCCTGCCAAATAACACAATTGAGGTAGTCATGAGTGATCTGAGTGCCCTCATGCTACCCTCTTAGACACAGGCTATTGCTTAGCATCCTTAGGTACACTGGAATAAGTTTTTGCCCAGTGTTGTACTTTAAAAAGGTTTTGATATGTTCTCCTCTGCACTCTTATATCAATACCAGGAGGGTTTATATCACATGTGCTGTGGGATTTTGTCTCTTAACATGCAGTAGATTGGATCGGACCATATTGCTCTCATTTAAAACCAAATTTATGAAAATCAGAATGTGCCCACTACCTCAAAATGGGGGGTGGGGGTAAAACTTGACAGTTTGGCGGAATGTACGATTTTCCAAAAGAAAAAAAAAAAAAACTCCAGTGAACATAGCCAAATTTTTTTACTCTCATAAAATCTGAATGTATAGAGATACTGACCTGAAATGAACAGTTTCCTTCATAGGGCGCACATGACTCAAAAAGGCTCAAATTTAGGGAATTCTGAGACCACGACTTTGTGTACTTCGGTGATTTCACACAGAATGACCTAATTTAATACAATGATATAATATAAGAAAAAAAATAATGAAGAAATAAAGTCCAGCCAAGGTACAGGTACGTGGTTTATACATTGGTGTATATCACTGTATACAGTATGTATACTAGCATAGCCTTGAGCAGTGTTTCTGTGTAATGGCAGGGAGTTGAGAATAATGGACGGCAGGGCGCGAAAGGCGAGAGGAGGGGGCGAATGGAACTAGATGAAGACGTGTATCCATCCCTTTTCTATATTGCCAGACAAACGCAACATTCTTGTCAACATATCAGCTACAACAGCTGACTGGCCATAGATATTAATCGTTTTTAAGCCACAATTTTCTCAGCAGTGAATCAGGAAAGGCGAAAAAAAGCTAGAAGGCTGCAGAAATGTCCAATCAGAGTGCATGAATTTGACGATTTTTACGTCTCCTCTTTTTGAAGGTAAACTAGTAATTCTTGAAGCAGTGTGAAATTAGATGTACATTTCTGCTCAAAATTTTGGAAACACATCAATATTATGCACTGAGAAAGGTTTAAGATGATTTGCAGGGAGTTGGGGGGGGGGGAGCAATGGCATTTTTCAGTTGAATCCTCGAGTTTCCAAAGAGCTCAACTCCAAGGAGCATTGTGCAGGAAACGCAAAAAATAATTTATTTTTTACCCATATATTATAGCCCATATATTTTTATTTTATTCTCTTACTAGAGGGTGTCATTGGGATATTTTTTGGCTGACATTTGGACAGTGACCTTTCTTTTTGTAAGATATTCAGACCTGTTAGCCTTTGGAAACTCACTGATTCCATCGTCCAGAATCATTAGATGAGTTGCAGACCATTCCAGATTTATTTAAGAGCTGCGCGTGGTTCTAGGGGTTATTGGGAAATTCTGGATTAATCCCTGATGCTCCTTAAACCCCAATTTATGCTCAAAAACCTTCTGATATGGCTGAATTAAAACAATTCTGCACCTAAGAGAGAACCAGAAATCCTTCACAGCAATGTAAAAGACTCATTACCAGTTATTACAGTCATTTGATTGCAGTTTTTTTGCCAACTACGGTGGCACAGTCAGTTTTTGTTTTTTATTTTCTTTTGGGGGGGCAGATATGGATGATATAGCTTTTGAATAATTTTTTGCCTTCAATAAATGAAATGAACATTTAAAGGTTGCGTTTTGCTTGTATTCATAACGTCTTTGTCTTGTATTAGATGTAGTTGGAAGCTCTGAAACATTAAAATATGACAAATAAGCAAAAATAGAAGAAATTTGGAAGGGCACAAATATGTTTTTGCAGTACTGTAGGCCTGTAGCTGTTACATATTCAAGATTTTGGCATTTTAGCTCTAAGCTTTTGCGGCAGTTGCAGGCATTTCTCTGCCTTTGCAATTCTGCCCTACACCCAGTTGACTTCTGTCAAAGTTTCTCTTATGAGACGGAACATTCCTGTTCCGCACTGTGTTTAATCAGAAACACACCATCACGAAGAAACAGCACAGGCTTTACTTTCCTCCCACACGCTGCTAAACTAGTTTCAAAATATATTTCAACATAATGCCATGTGCTCTTAAAATTTTCCAACCCTGTGTTTCAAATGCTAATAGAAAAGGGTCTAACTGCTAAACTGAGGTTTGATTTTAATGTAAACCTTTCCTGGGCTGTTGTATCCTGTGGAAACCACCATGCAGGTGGACTGAACTAGGAAAAGTATTTTCCAGAATATAGGTCCTTTAGAATTCCATTAAGCTGTATTGGGAGTGCCTGGATCTTAGTTTGTGAAGTGGGCCCGTCTTTAAAGAGACAGCCACAGGAAATATTGCAGTACACAAGGAATTCCATTGAGGATATAACTGTAAAATTAGTATCCTGAGCGCCCAAGATTTGCAAAGCAGTAGTAGACACACTGAAATCATAAAATTCTATATTGGTGTTATTCATTTGAAAAATACTTAGCCTCTGAACTCTTGAATGACTGAAGACGTATTGCAATGTGTTTTTGTGTTTGTGTAAAAGGACTTAAAAGCATTTTTTAAAAACAAAATGGCAAGAAATGCGTAAATGGCAGGTAATTCTTAACTTTTGAATAATGTCTTTTCTGTTTTTTTTTTTGTATCTTGAATTTGATGGGAAGGCGTATCTGTTAAACTAGTCCCGTCTACATGTAACGCTGACATAATTTACACACACTTTGGTAGCGGGATGCATGGTACAGACGAAATAATATTTATATGCCCTCTCCCCTCAGGGCGTGCAGGCGGTGTTCAGATCTCTCTCCACCCTGGAAAAGACGGTAGAGAGGTGTCGTATTCAGCTGAGTGCCGAGAAGAGCCGGCTCACCATCACGCTGCATTGCAAACACGGTAATGATACCGCTTTTGTACCGTTGTGCTGGCAGCACCCACTTTTCGCTTTTTGCCATCGTTGCCGATGAAACCGTTACCAATAACCTCAAAAAAAAAAATTAAGTATTTGCATTTGCCGAAATTCCAAAGGGACACGACATTAATTTAAAAATTTCCAACATGAATGTCAACCTGCTGTTCATCAATGAACATGATGATGTTCATGATGTCACTACCTGACCAGGGCACTTGAGACGAAAATTAGATTCGTATGCCTCAGAAATTACAGCTTTGTTCACTACAAACACAACACTGTCATGGAGAGGATATTTGCCCCCCTCCTGATTTCCTCTATTTTCCCTTATATTTGTCTCGCTTCAGTTCTTCAAACAATATTCAATAAACAACTCCAATTCTGAAAAAAGTTGCAAAATATAAATAAAATCAGAGAGGACTGATGTGACAAGTCCATTCAACCTCTTCTATATTGAAAACAGTTCAGCACATTATTTGATGTTCCAACATGTGAATTTAATTTCGTATTACAAATGTGCAATGTGACGACTGCAGCACTGTCCAAATAAGTTGGCACAGTCAACAGTTTACCTCTGTGTAACATCACTCTGCCTCATAGTGACACTCATTAAGCATTTGGGCGTAGGATTCTGGGAGCTGAATACTGAGGGCGCTGCCGGTTGCTAAACCAATCAATTAAAAGCATGATTTTCATGAGTAGCGTTGTTGTGCAAGCAGTCCATTAATCATGGCTGTTAGTGAAAGGACTGAAATCCACCCCTTGTTATATTCTGCATTTGCTTTCATTTTAGAACATTCAGAGTATTTTCTGTGCTTAGCTGGTTTGAGTATTGTATGCTATGCATTTTAGTTTCATCTCTAAAACCTCTTGAAATATTGATTTGCGGACCACAAAACACACTTCTACTGTGCTACTATTAATCTCACATAACACCGGGCCCAGAGAAGTCGGTGTCGCTGTTTTGGTGTTTATGAATAGATTGGCTTTACATAGTGAGCTTTAATTTGCATCTGTGGATGCTTTGGCAAAGTATAGGGGATATTTTTGGTCATTATTAAAATTAAAAGTGTAAATAGAAAATTATAAAAGAGGAAATTCGTAAGATTATTTTACTACTCTTCTAGGAATAATCTGGACATAATTAAACTTAAAAAGAAAGTAAACTGTGAAGGCAGATTTAAATGGAAATGTTCACACTGAAAGCTTAAATTGTGAAGATTGAAAATAGCAATGGAACGGGGAAAAGAGAGACCTCAACTATGTAACTTAAAATGTGAAATGGAAGAGCTTAAACTGAAATACTTTAACGTTTAAATAGAAAAACTTATTTATTTTTTGCAATCGCACTTCACCATTTAACATTTGGCACTGTAGAATTTAATGTTTGCCGTTTTCCATTCGACATTTGGCATTTTGAGTTTCAACATTTCCATTTTTCATTTGGCCTTTTGAGCGTTATGTAAATTAGGTGGCATGGTCCAGAGGCTAGTTGGCGAGTTAAACACCCACTCCCAAATGCGCATGGTGGGGCGGCAGGCCAGTTCACTTTAGGGGTCACTTGAACCTTTAGTAATCTGCAGCGACGATATCATGTTATCACATTTCGGCAAATCTAAACATTTCATTCTAAACATCGCCTTGTGAATAATACCCCAGGAGGTTGAATTAGATTTAATATTAACTTATTTGTTATGACACATGTAACCCTAAACTGCATGTAGCAATTTAAAGTGACATAGATTGATCAAACATTAAATCACAACACGAACATTTGCAGGTGTAGATGGCAAATATCTGAGTACATTCAGCAGGCTAGAAAGTTAACTTGTTTACTTTCAGTAGGTAGTATTATGCTCTTAAGGTTTGTCATTAAAGTGAATGAAATGCAATGGTACGAGCTACTGAACAGTACCTAGTTACTGTGTGCTGTGTGAAAATAACACCTATGGTGATAAATGTTCTGTCCCGTAGGTCTTTTGAAGACTCACAACTTATCATTCCAGGACTGTGAGAGTCTGCAGGCGGTGTTCGACAAGGAGAGCTACGCAAATGTACTGAGGGCGCAGCCCAGGTCTGTATTCACTCCGTCTTCTTGTATGCGTGCATCTGTGTTTCAGACTATGCATATGGCAGCACGCAGAAATTGAAATCACTTATGGTTTCTAGTACTTGCAAATAACTGGAAGATGGCTCTATTTTTGTGCTTTCGGAAACGCAAACACATGGAGGTAACGTTAAGTACATCCGCGTCCGTCACAAGCTGCATATTTATTGCTTTTGCCAGGTTTGGCAGTTTCACGCTGTGAAATAAAGCGCATGCCGTGCAATGGGTTGGACAGCGTATAGGCGGAGTGTCAGTACATAAATGTGGCACTATGGAAGTTTCGTATCACAGACCTTGTTTTGCGTATTGCCTCTCGCAGATCACCAATTAACACACTTTATGGTAGTTTAATCGGACTGAATCCCAACTGCCGAAGCTGTTTGCATATGAATGCAAATCGTTTATAGTGTTTCTCTTTCCTTTTAAACTTTCTCTTTTGTTCTGAACCCAATAAAGAAAATATGCCTACAAAATGTTGTTTGGGGTCTAATTCGAAGGGGAGGGTGAAGAAATATTTTTATTCATATAAATATTTTCTATGTGTTGGGGTAAACACAGATCCTTAAAGCTCCTTTGGTGTATTTTGTCATTTTTATGATATTTCATATTTTTCCGAGTCATTTCCTAACCTGGCTCACGCAGGTGGACTGGCATTGCCTCTTTGTATCTGAGCAATAAACTGATAAAAATCTTTTTGTGCTAGCGAGCTTGCTAGTCAACTCGTTTTCCCTGCGGAAGTTTGTAAATTTGTCTTTCTAGTTACTTAGCTAGCTAATTAACTTGGTGAGGTGTGGTTATCTTGCCTAATGAATTGCCTTAGTCTGGGTCTTCATTAGACCCTCTGTCCTCTGGGCCAGTCAGGCTTATGCTGTGGTTAGATGCCTTTGTGGTGGTCTGTTGTTAGTCTTTAAACTTTTTGCCTTGTCAGCGCTGTAGCACATTGAGTTTTTCACTGACCTTTTTATTTTTTATACGTGTGTATGTACGTAGGATGAAAGTCTAGGTCAAGTTTGATTTTAGCCACGTTTTAGTTTCCTCCCCCTTAGTTTAGTGTTTCATATTTTCACATCGGCAGGATGTGTTGTGTGTGGTGGACGGGCGCGATAAACACCGTGGATTACATGAATTCCCACCTGCATTCAGACTGGACACAGCCTATGCATAACCAAACTGTGACCATCACAGTTTTTGTTAAAAATTTTGAAGGGTTACGGTTAATATTAAGCCCTTTTTTCATTTTCCAATAATAGTTTCAGGATAAGAAATATAAAAAAGCCCCCTCTTTCATATTCTGATTTTGGCATCAAAATTAGTAACCAATTAAGAAGGATTTGAAGGACTTACCTCTTCTGTTGATCTCTCCATCTACCCCTCCCTTACTCATTAATTACGTCCCTCAAGGAGTTGATGTTTTACCTGCGGTTTGTTTGTTTGTTTATTTGTTAGTAACAATGCAGAAAAAGTTATGGACAGATTATTTTGACATTTTTACTTGAGGTAAAATTCTAGAGGTGGTTTCATTTTGGGAGGGATCCAGGTCAAATTCTGCGTCTAGGAATTTGTTTAAAATATTCTTCACCATAGTGGGATTGGAGGGTTTGAGTAATAAATGCAATACATTACAAAATCCACTAGATGGTAGTAAAGTTCTAAATGCCTTGGCAGAAGTATGTGCACACCGAGTGCGCTTGCTCCTTTCTCGTCTCTTTTGCGTTGTGAAGTAATGTCAGCAATCATTATACTCTCCTCCCTCACTCCTTATCCAGGCTTTTGGTGGATACAGTACTGCACTTCCCCTCCTCGCTGGAAGAAGTGAGCGTGTCAGTGAATGGCGATCGAGTGTGGCTCAGGAACCATGTCGAGGAGGAGGCAGGTGAGAGGTCACGCGACTGATCGCAGCTCGCCATAGCGGGACGTCTGATAGTCATCCCAAGGTCTAGCTTATCGAGTTGTATTGCTTACAAGAAACGTGAACTCTCATATAAATATGCGTGGAAGCATTTCATTAAACATATAATTATAGAAATAATGAGAAGCCTCAAAAAGAAGACATTATGACTCCAGCACGCTAGTTACTGATGTTAACTGCTTTGATGATGAACTGGAGGTCCACCAGCCAGCAGTGCTGCAACACTCGCAGAATAATCTAGTGCATGTTCTTTGATCAAGATTCAAACTGCAAAGTACTCACACTTTCACATGAACCTCATCACTCAGGAAGGTGGTGCCTCGCTCAAAAGGCTTGAGAACTTGCCCCAGTTCCTCCAGTAGGGTCCACTGATCTGTCAGATCCAGCTTTTGCTTTCCTCGCTGTGTGACCTCTGGGCCTGAAAGAGTTGGGGTTATGGGCTACACTTTGGAGAAAGTTCTTTCTGTCCTGCATGAGGTCACGTGACTAGTTGTATCATGGTTTATTGGCACCTTTTGTGGTTTACTGCATGTCAGTAAAGATGGCGCCCTCTCTGGTTTACTGCATGTCAGTAAAGATGGCGCCCTCTCTGGTTTACTGCATGTCGGTAAAGATGGCATCCTCTGTGCTATATTATATGTCAGTAAAGATGGCGCCCTCTCTGGTTTACTGCATGTCAGTAAAGATGGTGCCCTCTCCGGTTTACTACATGTCAGTAAAGATGGCGCCCTCTCTGGTTTACTGCATGTCAGTAAAGATGGCGCCCTCTGTGGTTTACTGCATGTCAGTAAAGATGGCGCCCTCTGTGGTTTATTACATGTTAGTAAATATGTCGCCCTCTGTCTTCTCCAGAGCCAAGCAAGACTGTCCTGACGGAGCTCAGTCTCGGTGCTGATGAGTTTGAGGAGTTTACTGTGGGCTGCCCAAGTACTGTCACCTTCTGCCTCAAGGAGATGAGGGTGAGAGAACTGAGGAGGGATGAGTTCAGCAGGAAGGGATTTAAGGAGAAAAACTGCCCTTAGATATTCACCACATTAAGTTCAATGCACCGAACAGTAGAATATGTGTTATCTGCTCAGTATAAATCTGTTTGTGAAACTGTTTTCTTGCTTCAGCTGCTCACGATACTCTTACTTCCTTATTATTATTCATTAACTACTGCTATTTCCATCTAAATCTTACTCTTTCAGTAGTTCTGCAACATTCAAGATATGGGCACCATTCAGACTTAGACTTAAAGTTAATGTTTACATTTTCAGATGATTGAGCTTAAATGTTAAATCTTTCTTTCAGCTAGAAAGAACAAGTTCTGCTTACTTGTTTTATTATTTATTCAGTTAAATTTTTTGATATTTTGTGTATTTTTTCAGATGTTTAATTTTTACCATGGAATTCCATGGCAGAAGCATCAAAATCCAGCCATGTTGGAACTCTTACTACTCTTTCAGCTACAAACTTCATTCTGAAGTTAAATTTGTCAGCGTAACTGATCGTGTACAATGGTGATAACAATAAACTTTTTGATAGTTTGTATAGCCATGCCTTATTTTGGCAAAATTACAGTGTGTCATGCAGTTTTCATAGAATATAATGTGGCTTTATCGGGGTCAGTTAGTGTGAATGATGAAATCACTAACTGTAGCCACCAAATATTCAGTAATGTGCTTGGCTGTTTTTTTTTAATTTACTTTTGTTTTTTTTTTTAACCCCAAACATTCAAAAAAAACACTGACTTTTGGGCTATTCCAAGGTACTGTCAACCAAATGTCCCCTCCGTGACAGACACTAAAATGATCCCCAAATGGAAATGGAGTGAAAACATTGAGCTTTTTCCTCCTGAATGCAGTTGTGCACTAATATACCCATAAGTTGTTAAAAAATACTTTTAAATACATCAATGGAATTCTGTTTAGGGGACAGCTTAGTGCCTCGTCATGGAGGGGACATTTTGTTAAAACACCCCGGAATCGCCCTGATTGGAATGTTGAGATTTATCATTTCTCTCTCAATCGTTTCATTTTGAAACCATATGACTCATATCACACATACTTCAACCTTTAATTCACCCTGTTCAATCTGAAGCAAGCACACGCATTTTTTCTGAGATTGTTGTATCATAATTTAGTATTGAGTTCATTTGTTTTTACATGAATTGAAGCTCTCTGTCTTTCTCAGGGATTGCTGATGTTTGCAGAGTCTGCAGGTCTCCCTATATCTCTGTACATTGATGAACCGGGCAGGTCAGTTACCCCACAGCACCCAGCTGTATGATCTGTCTTTATCTCAGTGTGTGTATTCTTGCCTGCGTTTGTGATTGCGTCAGTGTATGTATGTGTTTATGCTGGTGTGTTGACATGTATTTTTAAGCTTTCAATACCATTCAAAAGTGTTGCATCTCTTGTTATTTAAGTAGTATATAAATTGCTGGCAGCATGTGTGGTCACCTATCATATCCGTGCATCTGTATGTACGTGCGTCCCACCTGATGGGGGGGGTGTTGTGTATCCATTTCTCTTCAAAAACCAATGAAGAAAAAAATCTATTATACTTGCATGTGTGTCTTATAGGGACCCTATTGATGTGCATCTCATGCCATTTATTCAAGTTTGCACACTAGGAGTAAGAATTTTGCCTAAATTTTGCCTGGTTTCTAATTTTTTAAACAGCCATGTTGGAGGATGTGTACTTTGATCGCGGCAAAGATGTTACTGTGTTTCTACGGGGGCGAATTATTGGCCTGCGTCAAGCAAAGACAACAGCTAAGGAGATCGCTGAAATCACTGGATTTGGGGTTGAGTAGTGATTGGGCTGCTGCGGGTCGGAAAAAATCATGAGTTATCATGATCAGAGATCACTAAAACGCTTGGTGATGTCTTGTTGTAAAAAAATGGAGAGCAGAACGCATGGCTGTATGTCACTGTGAAAGTCAGACCATTTCCACCCGCACAGTTTGTCAAGAACTGACCGGACAGGGACTAAATGACTGCAGCCTCAAGAAAGCCGCTTGTTAGTGAGGTTAATTGGATGAAAACAACTTTTAATTTGCCAGGCAGCATAAAGTATAACATTTTCAAACGATAAATGAGGCCGTTATTGTTATAGTGATTCCTCATCAAACTATCCCCCAAGAGATTTAATAACTAAATTAAAGTTTTTGTGCATTCAAGATCCAAATTTTATTGAAGCATCATTCTCAATTGGTTTCCACATAGACTCTGAAATTCCCCAGAGGTGTTTTTTGAAGATGGGCTCATCTGAAGAACTATACGATCCTGGTGATCTCTCGACCACTCTGAGTTTACCACTGGAGATTGGCCTGGCCACTCAATATTTTGTAATATCCTTTTCTAAAAAGCCCCTGCAGTTTGGTTTAATTTTTTTGCATCGCCGTTTAGCAATAACACAAATTCCTTTAGTTTGGTGTATGCAAAAATGAATAGCGATGCCAAACTTGTGAGAGGTAGTGTATGTGCATAGCCACTGCAAATTGGAATATGTAAAAATAATACTGAATGGGTTTTGTGGATTTTTTTTTTCTTTACTCTGACAGGCCTGTGATTCTGAGTTTGGCAGAGAGTGTCCTGGAGGTGAACTTTGTGTTGGCTACATTGTCAGAAGATCCTCATGTCATTAACCATAACAAGAACAATGCGGAATGGTATGTAGTCATGACAACAACCACTTAACGGAACAGATAACTATGACAGCTAGAGCACAAACTGTTAAATGGCAGTCACTACACCACTATCTATCCTCACTTGCCTGATAATACAGAAATATATATATATATATATATATATATATACCGTCATGCCCGAAATTATTCATATCCCTACCAATTTTTGCGTTTTTTTCAAGATTTTATGACCAATCAAATTAATTCCTGCACAAATGACACAGTAAGTTGACATGAGGCTGTAAGAAGTACAGTAAACAATTTTTCAAGAAATACAATACTTTTTGGTATTTTGACAGATTTACAAAAAATGCCATGTCCAGAATTATTCATACCCTTTTCTCAGGACTTGATGGCAAAGCCTTTATTCATGATTACAGCCTCCAAACTCTTCCTGTGGTTAATCGCAAGGTTTCTACTCGTCTGCATGGGGATTTTGGGCCACCCCTCTTTGGCGAACTTCTGCAGGTCTGTAAGGTTTGAGGGTTTCCTTGACTTGACCCTGGTCTTCAATTCCCTCAAAAGATTCTCGATAGGATTGAGGTCGGAGCTTCTGGCTTGGCCGCTCCAAAACGTTCACTTTGTTGTCCGCTAACCATTTCTAGATGGATTTGGCCTTGTGTTTAGGATTATTATCCTGTTGGAAGATCCATTACTGCCCAAGACCAAGTTTTTCGGTGGATTGCTTAATGTTTTCACTGAGGATCTGGATATACTGGTCCTGTTTCATAATCCCATTCACTTTAACAAGGTTTCCAGGCCCATTTGCTGAAAAGCAACCCCAGAGCATTATACTCCCGTCACCTTGTTTGACCTTTGGGACTGTTTTTCAGGTTGAACGCTTCACCTTTCTTACGCCAAACAAATGCCCCATCTCTGTGCCCAAACAGCTCCATCTTCGTTTCATCCGTCCATAACATTGACAGCCAGAAGCTTTTATCTTCATCTAGGTGAGCTTTTGTGAAGGCTAGACTAGTTCTTGTGTGTCTGGGTTAGAGAAGTGTAAGTGAATAAAAGTGAAGTGTTGAACCCAAGAAAAACTGTCCCAACGGTCAAACACGGTAGTGGGAGTATAATGCTCTGGGGTTGCTTTTCAGCCATTGGGCCCAGAAACCTTGTTAAAGTGAATGGGATTATGAAACAGGACCAGTCTATCCAGATCCTCAGTGAAAACATTAAGTAATCCGGCGAATAACTTGGTTTTGGGCAGGAATGGATCTTCCAACAGGATAATGATCCTAAACTCACGGCCAAATCCGTCAAGAAATGGTTAGCTGACAACAAAGTGAACGTTTTGGAGTGGTCAAGCCAGAGCTCCAACCTCAATCCTATCGAGAATCTGGAGGGAACTGAAGACCAAGGTCATGTTAAGGAAACCCTTAACCTTTAAGGAGCTGGAGAAGTTCGCAAAACAGGAGTGGGCCAAAATCCCTGTGGAAACGTGTAGAAACCTTGTGATCAACTACAGGAAGAGTTTGGAGGCTGTAATCGTGAATAAAGGCTTTGCCATCAATTACTGAGAAAAAGGTATGAATAATTCTGGACGTGGCATATTTTGTAAATCTGTCAAATAAAATACTAAAAAGTATTGTATTTCTCGTATAAATTTTTTTTACTGTACTTCTTACAGCCTTATGTCAACTTACTGTGTCATTTGTGCAAAAATAAATTTGATTTGTCAAAAAATATCTCGAAAAAACCCAAAAATTGGTAGGGGTATGAATAATTTTGGGCATTACTGTATATTTTTTTACTTTTGTTTCACCAGGGAAGTCCCGCTGAGATTGAAATCTCTTTTTCAAGGGAGCCCTGGGGGTTGAGGTGGGGAGGGAGGGGACTAATTGCACAGCCAATTAGATCAGGAGATGATTAGGTGGCAGGTTGAAAGAGCCCGTTGGGATTTTAGCCATGACACCGGGGAACCCCCTACTCTTATCGAAGAGTGTCATAGGATCTTTAATGACCACAGAGAGTCAGGACCTCGGTTCAACATCTCATTTGAAAGACGGTTGAAATATGGTTGAAATGCAGCTCTTCAGAGCTCAAACATCTCTTTTACAGCCACTGGACCCTGTCAAGCCCAGCTGTACGGGGGTTATGCTCTCATCACCCTTATTGGGCACATCTGTATGTTCACACAAATCACCAGACTGTCAGTCCTGTGGCTGCTACCTGATATGTAGAGTATGCAGTCATGGTGAAGTGATCGATTTTTATTGAATTCTTGACAAAGTCCGAGGAATCTTTGGATTTGTGTTTATTCCATCTC
Source organism: Gymnothorax reevesii (assembly GCA_029721435.1). Taxonomy (NCBI): domain Eukaryota; kingdom Metazoa; phylum Chordata; class Actinopteri; order Anguilliformes; family Muraenidae; genus Gymnothorax; species Gymnothorax reevesii. Next base: position 110,444,568 of record CM056579.1, read on the forward strand.
TGTAGTTTTTTCTTTTTGCAATTTTATGCATATTTAAATTGAAGTTTTGAAACTTTATTCAATAAGTGCTACATTCTGGTAGAAGATGTGTTTTTCTTGGCAACATGCATACTGTAGCTATTACTGACAGAATGTGATGAAAGTGTTTGAGTAAACCCACAGTATATGCTCCTTGTTTTGAAAAATTATTAGCGGGCTAAAATTCTGGGATTGCCGCTCTGGTTGGAAGGTAAACCAGCGTTACACAGGGGTCACCCTGGACTGACTCTGGAAACCTGATATTTCGTACCAAAAATACTCTTGATGTTTTGTTTTAGTCTTTTCGGTTTCAAACAACAATTTCAGAATGGCTGTTAGCATTTGGCGGAACAGTGGTGATTGTAGTCTACCTTTGAAATGGCACTGAGATTAGTTTAGATATTTGAGCTCTTTTTCTTTTTGAAAATTACAATTAGATGTGCATGGGAGACCAAGCCAATGCAAATGCTCGGTGTAATAATTGCGCTAACAGTACAGCAGGAGATTAGATTCTTTAGGACTTGTACTGCGCACACATTAACCTCCTTTGCCCCCCCCCCAACCGTGCACACGCACTTTTTCCCCGCACAGCCCCCCAAAATCCATCCCTCCTGATGACTTCATGAACGATGACATCAACTCCTACCTCATCGCCATGGAGAGTAGCTGTGCTCTGTCCCCGCCTTGTGGGCCCAGCTCGGGCCCCGTTAGGACCGGAGAGGTCAGTGATAATGATGAAGAAGAGGAGGAGGAGCTTTGCCACCCGCCCAATAAAAAGGTATGTGCTCAAGAGGCCGTGTCATATTCATAGTCTTCACTCAAAAGATTGCAGCATACCCCTGGAGGGTAAAACTCCGTTTCAACATACCGGTTAATATGAGACATTCCACGGAGCTGCCACGTAAGCCTGTTATGTCTGCTTTTGTTTTAACCCACAGATGCTTAGATCTCCTCTTTTAAAGAAGAGCAGCGATATGTTTGCACACTCCAAGTCAGACGTCCGCATGCAGCACCAGAGGTTCTGTCGAGCTCTGCCGCAGTGGGCCAATGTCATTCATTAAAAAAAGCAAAGTCCCTAACCTTACGCAAGCCACTTTGTCAAAGCAAAAGTGTGTCCTAATTTGCGAGCTTGCTCCCGAACATTGACTGCGTTGGTTGTTAGTTTGCGGTTAACTGCTGTTAAATAATCTCAACGTTTGCGACAAATCCACGATAGCCTCCTTCCTGGGTTTTCTTTCTCGAGCGGGATTCTGTAGAGTAAAACCAGGGCTTTTCCCCTCATTGGCCTCTGCATCCTATTGAAGAATGATTAAGTGCCCAGAATTTTGGCTGAACTATATAGTAAACATGACTGGAGGGAAGCGGACGAATGCTTTGTTTGCCGTCCAAGCGGACGTTCCCATTAGGCTGTGAGGATGCTTGAAAACTGCCAGTACCTGCCACCTAACTTGGAGGATTGGAATCCACCATAACCTTGGAAGTAGAAAACCAATATTTCATTGCCTGGATGGGCTCTGTAGTCTGGGATCCATCTAGATCATGCCTACCTCAACTGCTAGCCCACCATTAGTGGGTCAGTTTCTGTTTCCTATCGACTATCTACAAGTTCTGGCCAATCATGTCGGTGCAGAAGTGTACTACTGCAGTAACTGCTGAAGTGAGGTGCAGCGCAGCGATGGCTGGTGGCGTATGTTTCATGGAGGAAAACTCATTTATCCTCACAAATTCACAGCCAGGACAACTGGCTAATTAGACAGTCTGAATTGTGAAAGTGCTCTTAAAAATGTTAAATGTATGTAGAATGATGAAGACCTGACTTACATGATGATTTCACTCTGAAATAGATGTAAAAACTAATTGATGAATAAAAGTATGAAACCATATCTCAGTAATTGCCAATTTTATTTTTCTCTTTCAGTTCCGCTCCCTCTTGTTTGGTTCCGTGATTCCTGCTTCCATCCAGCCGACCGATCCGACGCTGCAAAGCCAGCACATACTGGCGAGTGACAGCGAGAATGAAGAGAATGACCTTAACTCGTGAGGTCATCACGGAGAGAGAAATATGAAGAGCGCAGTATGGTGAAAGCAGAGGGAAGACCAGAATGTTCCGGCACAGGTCCATTGGAGAAATGGGCAGAGGGTGTTCTGATACAGCGCTGTGCTTCTCTGAATTTCTGAGACAAGAGACTCCTCAGAGAAAAGCATGCAAACACACACACACACATGCACACACTCAAAAATAGAAGCCTTAGAAAACAGTATTCAAACACACTCACGCAAATATTGCTATACAAGCCCCACTCCATTCACACATTCTCACAACCATTCAGTAGTTTGAAATCATCAATGATAAAAGATGGATTAAACAGGAAAAAAAAATAATGTCATAGATGGACTAGAACCCAAAACAAATTTTAATTCAGCTGGGACTTCCTGGACAGTATATAAAATATTGATTGGTCAGCTCAATCACCTTAATTAAACGCCATCATGCTATGATTGGATCACCTGGATTTTGATGTGTGCCTGTCATCTGAGACACACCTTTGGAAGACATTGCAGCCCATGCTGGAAATTCATTAGGAACGGTTCTTTAATGAGTAATTTCCAAAATGCCAAAAATTTGCAAAGCAGTGATTAAATCACAAGGTAGATACTTACTGAATCACTGAAGTGGAAAATTGCATATTTATCATTTCAAAACCATTTTGCCCCAGAATTCAGAATAAATCCTCTTAAAAATAATTTTGTGTTTGTTTTATATAATTTTCTCTTTTTCGAGCGCTTGCATTGCATAAAGTACATAAAGACACCAGCATGTGTTTGTGATGAATATACACTGCCCGTCCAAAAAAAAAGTCATTGTTTGGAAATAAATGAACAAATTCTATAATTGGATCATTATTGTGGTTATTAATATGTTTCAGCTGGCAGTAATCATTTTAACCCTGACTGATGAAGCGTGTCGCTACTCATTTCTTAAAAAATCTCAGCAGAAGACACATCCCCTGATGGTGGAGAAGATGTTACAGTATTTCAGAACAGGCAAGTTATTGGCCTGTATCTAGCAAAGATACATTATTATTATCTATTAAGCACATTTAAAGTTATTGGGATGTGCTCAAGAAAGACCACCGAGTGGTTCAACCATTTTGTCGAGATGACAAGATCTCGGCCAAAAATTTTGGCATTTCTGATCAAAAATAAATGTTCTGGCGTTGCATATGGTCATCAAAGCAATGACAAGATGAATTTGCACTGTAATCAAAGCTACAGGGGTTCCAACAAAAATATTTGAGTGTGCGACTTTTTTTTTGGACGGGCAGTGTATTTGGTAAACATTAACCAGCTAATCAGCTATTCCAAATTCTCTGTGTATCACTATCCCTAGTTGGGAATGTTCAGTTTTTATTTTCACTTTACTCAGCCTGACTAACGTTTGTGCAGAACAGGCTGGGCGCCGGGCAGCTGCTCAGCTGCCGCTCTGTAACCATCTTTGAGACAGTTTCTCAGAAAAAGCGTTAGTCAAATAAAGCTGAACTGAACTGCAACTCTCTAACTGGAACCTCAGTGGCACTACTGCGCCTACGAATGTGAAAGGCTTCAATTGGTGGGTGTGGATGTGTCCTTACAGGAATTGGAAAGGATATAATGCAAACTACAAATCAGCGAAGGGACTGTTGCTATCCTGTTTTTTTTTCTTCTCCAGCATTTTATGATGTAATATCTGTACTTCCATAACTTCTCGGATGACTGTTGTCACTGACTCACCCATGAATGCCGTCTGAAGAGTACCGCTTTGAAAAAAATGAAGCCGATGCATCAGATTAATCGGTTTTCTGCTCTTGGTAATGGTAACCCCGGGAAATTTCAGACACTCCCTTCCTTCAGCGTGATATCACTTGGGATGGGTTCAGGCAAGGGGAATTCCTAAGTTCGCACTGATGCCCTGAGGCCCCAAATTCGAAAAAGCCACGAATGAAATACAGGATTAAAAGCTTTTTTTTTTTTTTTATTTAACCCTTATTTTACCAGGGAATCCTATTGAGATTGAAATCTCTTTTTCAAGGGAGCCCAGAGGTTGAGAGAGGGCAATTTGCACAGCCAATTAGATCAAGGGATGATTAGGTGGCAGGTCAAAAGAGCCAGTTTGGGACTTGACACTGGGGAACCCCCTACTCTTCTCGAAGAGTGTCATAGGATTTTTAATGGCCACAGAGCGTGAGGACCTTGGTTTAAGGTCTCATCCGAGAGACAGTGTCCTCTTCAGTACAGCATCCCCATTACTGCACCTTTGGGGATTATTCCACTGGAGGGAAGATTGCAACCTACTGGCCACCAACACCTCTTCCAGCAGCAACTTGGTTTTACCAGGTGGTCTCCCATCCAAGTATTAACCCTCACCTGCTTAGCTTCAGCCATGTAGCTGGAGCAGATCGAATAGTGGTATGGCTGCTGTAGGTTCATGTAGGTTCAAATGTGCAGCATGATCACCATGGTTTCATTTCAATGCTTTTTTTAAAATTTTATTGACATGATATTTATACAGGGTAGCACAACTCAGCCAAGAATGTTGCTTTCTTGTGGGGCCCTGTTACATACATCACATTCACACACATTAAACAAACCTCAAAACTGTATACAGAGATAAATAAAATATAGATGTGTTGTGAACAGTTGATATCAGCAAGTGATTGTGATCATGATTTGCTACCAAAGCAGCAACCAGGTAAGGCCTAGTCCTTTTGACGCAAAGATGGATCCAAGTAGGGCTGTCATGATTTTAGCGCACTGGTGTGATAATGATGACTTTTAAAGGGCATCTAAAGTCGATGCCCATTGTTTTTGTTCATCGGCCAATCAGCGAGCTGCACCTGCTCAAATGAACTGAAATGGAAGGATTATCCACGCATGTACACAAAACATTGGTTTATTTGAATGAAATTGGTCATGCAAGATGTCAACAAAAGCAAGTGATTTGTTTGTTAACATTGGATGTTCAACATCCCGTCTGAGAATTGACTTCAGATGCCCTTCAAACCGAACGAATGTACTGCTTTGCTGACCATCGAGTTATTTCGAAAGTAGCATGTTGGGTGAGTAAACGCGTTTGATTATGAAACAAAATGCCACTTCGCCACCCTGGGTATATTTGGATTTAATCATATCGATGAAGACTGCCCAAATACTTGGAAAAGCAGTCTAGTCCAATTTGCAGAAGAATGGTGTAGGGGAAAGCTGGGCACAACTGAACACATTTAGGTTTTCACAAAACAATTTTAAAAATGCTTGAGTAAGATTATTCTTCTTTTTTCTGCGCAACATACACATCTCTGCTACAATTGAAAACTTGAAGTTTGTTTCTGGGACCTACCATTTTTGGACAGTTGCACCAAAAGTGACAGAAATGCAAAGTTACAACTTATTATCTGGTGAATTTCATTGTTACAGACACTATATTACACATAATTTATGGACTTATTTGTTTTGATTTCTTTGTATGTCTGGATTACTTCAGTTGATACCAACATCTGGTGAAAATTTCATGTCATTAGCTCTATTAAAAATATATTTGATGAGAAAAAATGTAAACGTGTTCAATACTTATTTTCTCTGCTGTATACTATAATTGTAAACTCTATGTGGATCCATCTATGATAGATCTACTCCTCTATCCACCTCTCACCCAATATCCATCTGTAACAAGACTCTTGTCCCATGGGTTAGATCAGCGTTGACAGATGAGCTTGAAAACAAAATGCTGTTGGAGAAAGCTCTCCGTTTATGAGACAATGCACAAGTGGACAATTCTCCTGTGATCTGGAAAAAACTAGTACATGTGTCACTTTTGGCAGAAACTGAGTTTAACCTTCATTTGCAGTAATTAAGAGTGGTGAAAATCTTAGGGCTCTAATTTCTTGGCGCAGCGCAAGGTGGCGCAGCCCACACAGTGGTAATTTCGTCTGATGCAGCCCACGCAGTGATAATTTCGTCCGATGCAGCCCACGCAGTGGTAATTTCATCCGGTGCAGCCCACGCAGTGGTAATTTCATCCGGTGCAGCCCACGCAGTGGTAATTTTGTGCGATGCAACACCGTGCGCAGCCACTTTGGCAATTTGGTAGATGGACGTGCGCTGAGATGGGTGTGGCTGCGTAGTAGGGGAGGTGTCACATTATCATCATAACGCAGTGACAATTTCGTGGCAAAAGGCTCAGCTGAAAGTGTGCAGAGATTTCGCCAGCTCCAACCTGGTTTACTTTCTGTGCCTTGGTAATTTGACTGACCTGTGCACACGTCACTGAAACCTCGCAGGCAGGTTTCCAAAATGTCAGGCACATTTCAATGCAATAAATAATTACAGCAAGCACTATTTAATGTAACTATCTGAATCAGGACATAAATTATAGTATCTATATCGATTGTTCTGATGTCAGATCAAAGAGATCTCTGTCAGAGACAGAGAGAGAGATATGGGCGCGTGAGTGTGTGTGTAGGCTATATGGGTATGTCCTTCAGCTGCTTTCACACCGGACGCAAAACAAATTTTTTGCATGACTGATTACATCCAAAGTCAATGCAGAGACGCGAATACACGCGTGAATTTTCGTCTTTGCATTGACTTTGAATGTAATCTGTTGTGTGAAAAATTCGTTTCACGTCCAGTGTGCAAGCGGCTTAATATTATTATTGTCACTTAGGTTTTATAGTTTTTAGTGGGGGAAAGGAATACAGCCTGATTGCTATGATCTCGTTCTGAGTTAAGATCACATATTGAAAATAAATGTGTAATGCGTCTTGCATTGTTGTCCATGCATGTTAATCCCAAAATTTTAAGCAGCAACAGGGTGTAATAATAGGAACATGCTATCCATCATTTCTTATCCATCGTTTCTCCTCCCAATGATGCAGGCTGAAGAAATAAATGAGCAACCGTCGTTTTTCATTCCAACTTCATAAGTTTGAATGATCTGACGTAGTTTCCTTTTGAAATTCCATTCAAGTTTGCTAATGGTAATAATTTGCGAAAGCCCTAGCTAGCCAGCTAACTCATATTCATAATGCTCAATATAGATGTAAGCAGTGCAGAAAACATGCCTGAAGCAGAAAAACAAAATGCAACATTAACGCATCATGCAGATATAGGACAGAGGCTTGTTTATTCCAATTTTAAAGGTGAGGAGAGGAGCTCATTTGATCGGTGAAGATTTGACTTTGCTGTGTTAAACCCGCTCAAGCCTTCTCTCCTCCCTCTTTGCCACTTGCGCTGGCAGGAGGGACAGAGGCGGGACAGAGGAGTGCTTGCGCTTGGCTGCACTGGGCACGAAATTGCAAAATATGCCTGGATACACCTCGTAGGCGCGGCGCTCCCCCCATTCACCCCGCCTGCGCCTGGTCAACAAATTTAGAACCCCTAATGTCATTTGAACTTCCAAAATCAAGTTTCTATCATATTTTTTTCTGTTAGGAAAAGTCCAGAACCTAAAATTTTTGTTCAATTGCGACATCTTTGCCACTGATAAACATACTAGGTTTTTCCAGATCACAGGAGAATTGTAAAATGCTCTTTCATTGATGCTGGGCCTCTCAAGAATGTTTCTCTGTTTCACAGGGAGCTCACCTGTCCATCTCGCACATACGTTGGACGCTAAGCCATCTCTGGTTCAAGCATGCTACTGTGGATATCCTTCTGTTAAGCCGTGGCGTAACGCATCCTGTAATAATATTGTTTCTGGGTCCAAACTGTACTGGCAGTATGGCACAGTGTTGTACTCCAATGTGTGGTAATCAGTCAGACGGCCAGAGTTGTCATTTTATCACTTGCCGGTTGATAAAAAGTTGAAGGGTAGATGGATACAGCTCATAACGAAAGTTAAACAGAATTCAGTGAAACGTTGGCCTGGTCTGAGTAGTGTAATATACCCCTCACTCAGATTAACATTTGCAAGTGGGCCTTTTAGCAAGCCCTGTTTACATCAGAGCTCGCCGAGTTAATATTTTCACTTGCCAGGCGCAGGATCCATTTGGCTTGGGCTCAGCCACACTTTACTGACCACCATATTCCCCTTGTTCTCAGGGGTACAAGACCCACACAGTTTGATTTATAGGATTTTAATCCCTTTTTTGACCCGTTTGGGGACTTCAGGAAAGAAATTTGCCTGCATGAACATGATAACTGGCTCGGCCATGTCTACAGTGTACTGCAGGTGATTTTGTTATGTTTGGACCCGGAAACCGCATTTTCACATGATGTGTTACATCAGACTTAACAAGAAGATTGAAGGGAGAGTAATTAGACAATTGGGTACACCTGAGCTGATCACTCTCCCCGGCACTGTTCCCAGGGCCCCTCCCTCTATCCCTTCTCTCCTCAGCTGCGCCCTGACTAAGCCCTGTCCCACACCATCCATCATAGGTCAAAAGGTTAATTCATTGATGGATATGATATTTTGATCATCCTTGCAGCACAATAATCCAAAGCATTCTTCCGAATAAAAAAAAATGGTTCACCAGCCACAAAATCAGGGTTTTTTATGGGCCTCCAAGCCCTCTGACTGAAATCCAAAGAAAAACCCATAGGACGTACTGAAAAGCAGAGTGCATAAATGTGAACCTGAGGATTTCACGGATCTGGAGAGATCTTCCAAAGAGAAGTGTCCGATCTCCGATCCCCAGCCATCTCCTCTCCAACCCTATAATGTACCATCAGAGATGAATCAGGGCATTTATCTTGGCAAAAGGATTCTGCAAGTAATACTTGAAGGGGATCCAGTAACTGTGGCAAGCGTTTTGTAAAAAATACATGGTTCATAATGATAATACATTCTTTCAATAATTACATTTCGATTAAAGGCTTTAGTTTTGTTAATAATTATATTGAATTTAATACACCTGCATAAACTGGAAAGGCACTCATTCTCGACCTCTTTTGTTCAGATTTACTTGGGGTAACAATGTGCATTGGTTGACTGATGAATTGCTTTGCAATCCCAATACTGCCACGTGCATAGCTAATTCATGTAGTTTACCTTTAAGGTGCTAACGAGTAATGATTAGTTTCATCTGGAATGCAAAAGCAAGACAAAATTACCTCCTCTTCTTGAGCCCTGAGGGGGTAATCATTATGGGCAGGACTTCCACAGAAGGATTTTCAGCCTTATCCTGCAAGGGCCGGTGTGGGTGCAGCTTTAATTCCAACCAAGCACTTACACACCTGACACCACTAATCAACCCCAAGGGTCTTTGCTGAAGAGCTTGATTAGTGGAATCAGGCGTGTAAGTGCTTGGTTGGAATGAAAGCCTGCACCCAAACCTGCCCTTGCAGGATAATGTTGAATAGCCCTGCCCTATGAGCAGCGGAGGAACCAAGCTTAGGTCAAGTGTTTGCCGAATTTTGCTTTTAATTACAAAAACAGAATGCAAACTCAATGGAAATTCAAACAGGAGAGGAAGTATTCCACCAAAGACACCGGTACAAAGCCAAGAAGGAAAACAATCCAGTGATGGGAAAAAAGACAAAGACCATGAACTTAACTATATAAAGGCAACAATTTACAGAGAGGGACAGGGGCATGTTCAAGGTGATCACAAGGTAAAGTGAGAACCCGCGAGTGCTTGCATCTTCAACGATTAAACTACATTTGGACTTGCAAAGACAAGCGAGTAGCTACATCTGCGAACAGTCTCACCTGTCTTTTCAAAATGGTGCCCAGTATCGCCACAGCTTGTTCAGTGGAATTTGATGCAAACCTTAGATGGTAGCCATGTTGGAAAACACACAAGAACTCACAAGTCGTTCAAAGCTTCGGAGTCTTCTCCCGCGAGACCTATGCGTGAGACCCTCCGATCTTGAACATGCCCCAGGAGTGAAGGAGAGTACAAAGGGTGGGGCAAAGCCACATGATAATATTCAAATAATTGAAATCAATTCAGAATACAAGGTGAAACAGATACCGATTTGATGGATTCTGGGAAAGACGATAAAGGAGGGGTGCAGGATATGGTATAATTTATTTGTTCATAAACAATATGTTTATGAGAAAGCAATTAAAAATTGACATTTCATACGATATATGGTAGAATATTGTGTCAATCTTTTGCTCCACCAAAGAAAGTAGTTCCCCAAGAAGACTAACTAGATAGTGTGTTGCCTTCTACTATTCTACGCCCAGTTGAATGGGCTATTAAAAGGTCAAAGTTGGAGGCCTAATTTTTCACTTTTTACCTGCAAATAGAGTATGGGCGATAGAATTGCAATGAGCTAATGCGAGCATGGACATAGTCATGCTGGCAAAGAAATAGGCTATACAAGAATCAGAGTTTGCAGCAAGCACTTTATTCTTAAGGACCAATGGAGAACTCTTCCACTAAAGTTACTGGGTTGTCCTCCAAAACGTATTCTGAAGATATGGCCTTATAATCTATTATAAGTAAGTATCATAAAGAGGAAGAACTGACTCGATTTTGGGCAATTTACAATTTCTAGATTGGCCACCAGGGGCCAAAAACTGAAAAATCACTTTTTTTTTATCATATCTCTGGAAATATTTGTCCAATTGACCTCAAATCAAGTGCAGATGAAAGGTCATGACCTGAGCATGTGTCCCACGATGACATTATACCTGTTTTGTTCAAAATTTTGACACAAGGTGGAGCTTTGTCACATAAAATTCACCATTTTTGCCCTATCTTTGGAACCATTTGTCCAATTGACATGAAACTATGTGCAACTGCAAGGTCATGACCTCACAATGTGTCACATGATGACATCATACCTGTATGGTTCAATATTTTGCCACCAGGTGGCACTTTGTGATAGAAATTACCATTTTGGCCATATGTTCAGAACCATTTGTCCGACTGACCTGAAATTAAGTTCAAATGAAAGACTATTCAAGGTCTATTCAAGGATTGGGGGCGTTCGGGGATATACCCCCAGCCGTCGCCTCCAAAGGCATAAGCCTAGTTATATTTATGAACCAGACTGCACTCAGAGTGGAAACCTCCACCAAGGCAGCACTGATGAAGAATCTACACTCAACAAAAATATAAACGCAACACTTTTGTTTTTGCTCCCATTTGTCATGAGATGGACTCAAAGATCTAAAATTCATTCCAGATACACAATATTACAATTTCTCTCAAACATTGTTCACAAATATGTCTAAATGTGTGATAGTGAGCACTTTTGCTTTGCTGAGACAATCCATCCCACCTCACAGGTGTGCCACATCAAGATGCTCATCAGACACCATGATTAGTGCACAGGTGTACCTTAGACTGTCCACAATAAAAGGCCACCCTGAAATGTGCAGTTTTTGCTTTATTGGGGGTCTGGGGACTCAGAACCAGTCAGTATCTGGTGTGACCACCATTTGCCTCATGCAGTGCAACACATCTTCTTCGCATAGAGTTGATCAGATTGTCAATTGTGGCCTGTGGAATGTTGGTCCACTCCTCTTCAATGGCTGAGCGAAGTTGCTGGATATTAGTGGGAACTGGTACGCGCTGTCGTATACGCTGGTCAAGCACATCCCAAACATGCTCAATGGATGACATGTCCGGTGAGTATGCTGGCCATGCAAGAACTGGGACATTTTCAGCTTCCAAGAATTGTGTACAGATCCTTGCAACATGGGGCCGTGCATTATCTTGCTGAAACATGAGGTGATGTTCATGGATGTATGGCTCAACAATGGGCCTCAGGATCTCATCACGGTATCTCTGTGCATTCAAAATGCCATCAATAAAATGCACCTGTGTTCTTCATCCATAACAGATGCCTGCCCATACCATAACCCCACCACCACCATAGGCCACTCGTTCCACAACATTGACATCAGCAAAGCCCTCACCCACACGACGCCACACACGCTGTCTGCCATCTGCCCTGAACAATGTAAACCGAGATTCATCCGTGAAGAGAAGACTTCTCCAACGTGCCAGACGCCATCGAATGTGAGCATTTGCCCACTCAAGTCTGGTACAGCGACAATCTGGAGTCAGGAAAAGACCCCGATGAGGACGACAAGCATGCAGTTGAGCTTCCCTAAGATGGTTTCGGACAGTTTGTGCAAAAATTCTTTGGTTATGCAAACCAATTGTTTCAGCAGCTGTCTGAGTAGCTGGTCTCAGACGATCTTGGAGGTGAACCTGCTGGATGTGGAGGTCCTGGGCTGGTGTGGTTACACGTGGTCTGTGGTTGTGAGGCCGGTTGGATGTACCGCCATATTCTCTGAAATGCCTTTGGAGAAGGCTTATGGTGGAGAAATGAACATTCAATGCCCGAGCAACAGATCTGGTTGACATTCCTGCTGTCAGCATGCCAATTGCACGCTCCATCAATGCTTGCGCCATCTGTGGCATTTTGCTGTGAGACAAAACTGCACATTTCAGAGTGGCCTTTTATTGTGGGCAGTATAAGGTACACCTGTGCACTAATCATGGTGTCTGATGAGCATCTTGATGTGGCACACCTGTGAGGTGGGATGGATTGTCTCAGCAAAGCAAAAGTGCTCACTATCACACATTTAGACAGATTTGTGAACAATGTTTGAGAGAAATGGTAATATTGTGTATCTGGAATGAATTTTAGATCTTTGAGTCCATCTCATGACAAATGGGAGCAAAAACAAAAGTGTTGCGTTTATATTTTTGTTGAGTGTATTTAAAAATTCTTGGATCTGGATGGTGATCCGGATCAGCACAAAAATCTAATGGAATGTTCTTTGGGCCATACCCTATCCTACCAAAAAAATTGATCAAAATTCATAACTTTTTGAGTAAAGCTGCTGACAGATCGAAAAACTGACACACAGTGGTAGAAACATATCCTGGTTGGCAGAGGAAAAAAAATGGTTTATCATTCCACTGCTACATTAATGACACAACTGTATTGTCTACTAAAACCAAATGAATCCAATACGCGCTGTATTTCACACGCTCCACAAGTGTCTGGACGACCTAAAGTGCTGGATGTCAGGGAGTTTTTTTAAGTGATGAAAGATAGCCTGAAATGTACATTTTTGGGGGCCTTATTTGGTGGAAAAAATTCAAGATGGTCTTGGTCATTCACTGGATATGTGAGACCATTTGCAAAGCAACTTGGTTTTCTTTTTGATCCAGACTTTGAATTAGATAAGTAAATTACATCAGTTGTGAGGGTTACTTCTTATCAGCAAAGAATTTTAGCTAGGGCGAAGCCAATGCTCTCTTTTAACGATTTAGAACTTTTAGTTCGTGCTTTTATTATTTTTTGTCATCTAGATTGTTTCAATATTCACTCGGTTTTCGACCAATCATCTCTGTCCCGACTGCAGCTAGCGCAGAACGCCGCTGCATGACCACTTGCACGAACTAAAAAAATGTTATCCTCTCTGCCCTGGCATCCTACCAAATTCAGGATCAATTTTAAAATGTTACTTTTTCTTTAGAGCAGCGAATGGTCTGGCACCAAAACACATGTCCAACCTTCAGTTCCCTCAGGCACTGGCCAGAGCGTTACTGTCCTCAGATGAATTGTTATTGTTTGTTCCCAAAGTGTGCTCACAGCACAGAGGAGATTTTCAATTATTGGTGCAACGCTCTAAAACGATTTGCCATTGGATGGTAGATCCGCCCCTGATATTGAGGTCTTCAAATCAGGTCTTAAAGCACATTTGTTTGCATTGACATTGAAATGAATGTGCCTGATTTTAGGTAATTTATTTCATGCATCTGTCTTAACTTAGATTTTTTTTTATATATCAAGCGCTTTGGTCAATATCTGTTGTTTGATATGTGCTATGTAAATAAACTTGACTAAAGGGCAAATGTGTTGGCTTGTTGAGCCCTTTTATGTGCAGCTGTGTTCACAAAATTTTGCAACTTTACCTCAGTCATCTCCCCTTGGCTTGTTTCCTGGGCCTGGTAACAGTGAGACATGTTGGCAAGCCTCCGGTAAAATATCTATGAAGATTTAATTGATTTTTCTTTTTATTTTCCCTAAAACACTTTCAAAGTCTTGTAATGACAGTGCCTGTAATTTTCTTCACCCAAAGAGTAATTTCAATGTGGAATAGCTTACCTGACCATATTGTCGAGGCAGAGACCTTGGGGGTTTTCAAGAGCAGGCTTGACCTAAAGCTAGATACCATTGAGTCATTTAGTATCTGAAGGGATATATTCACAATAGTATAAAGAAACTGGCAAGCTTAGTTGGGCTGAAAGGCCCATTCTTACCATTCATGTTATGTTATGTTATGTTTAATTTTACACAATACCAAATAATGGCAGTATTTCAAGCATTTTTTCTCTTTATTACATGGTGCATCACCAGCAATAATCCTGATGCTTTGCACCACAGTACAATTCATTTGATCAGTCATCAACTGGACTAGAGTTAATCTGTTCCACCAATCCCTGTGGTGTGGGTTGGGATTCACTCACATTAAGTCATTGGTTTTTCCAGGGCGTGAATGACACGGACTGTCAGAAGAGATCTTTATATGCGGAGGTGATGAGCAAGGATTTGCAAATTTTTGACTGAATAAATATTGGCGACGAGCCTGGTGTTGAGAATACCCTGTGGGTGCAAATATCAGATGTATGACACAACTTCATTGCATTATGAATTGATGATGCAACATACCTGCCCGTTTCCAGGAAACGTATACGTTTGGATGGGTTGCAGGTACGATCCATTATGTAACAATGCCACGACAGTGATTAAAAACAATTGAAGAGGACACAGGTCACATGTATGATGGTGCTTGTCAAACTCTGTCAGACTAACACAGAGGTGAACAGATTGAGGCTAAATGTCAGATTTATCCCTGATGCTCTCCACCATGGGACACTTTATTTGATCAGTCATCATCTGGAATTAATTTAATTTGTCTCATCAGTACCTTGAGTGTTGGGTAGGCTTCATTCACAATGAGGAGCGGCCATGTTCCGGGCATGAATGACTACACTGAAAAAATGAAAGATAAAAATACTAGGTAAAATGAATTTACTTATTTTAAGTTACCATTTGCTTGACAAGTGAAATTTTCTTTTTCCATTGGCAAGCTAATCCAAATTACCTCAAATCGAGGACAATTTTTTTGTCTAAATAAGAAAAATGGTGATAGAAATAAGTGTTTTAAGGCTTAAAATAAGTAAATTCATCTTACCTAGTACTTTCATCTTTCATTTTTTGCAGTGTATTTCAACACACAGGGAATAGGTATTTATATATTTGGCAGGAGTAACTCAGGATTCAATCATTTTCGACTGAATCAATACAGGTGATGTGTCTGGTGTCAGGAATACCCTGCAGGTGTAAATATCCAATGAATGACATAGCTGGGTTTAACTACATCAGCAGATTGATGATGCAACTTACCAGCCATTTTCCGGTGAAATGTCTGACTTCTGCGTGGGCTGCAGGTATGACCCTCTGTGTATAAATGCTGCTACAGTGATCAATATCCTCTGAGGAGGAGGCAAGCTGCACGTGTGAATGCGCTCAACAAACTCTTGGACAGACCAACGCAGAAGTAAGGATTGAGAATAAATATAAGATTTTATAGCAGTTAAATGAAAATACTGCACAACTGCCACTACCACTATGGGAAATTATTATTACAGCAAAAAAAATAAAAAATATTAACAGCTATAATAATAACCATTCTAAAAGAAAAGCTTCACGTGATGATTTCATGGATTGATTGATTTGGTTACAGTGTGGTTGTGTGTTTTAAATTTGATAGCCTGTCATTGTTCTATCTGGGGTGGGCAGATTCTGAGGCTATATCCTGTTTGTGGATCCCTCTGCTTCAGTCGTATTTTTGTGTGTGTGTGCGTGTGTGTGTGTGTGTGTTTGTGTTCGCGTGCGGCCCACAGTGCAGTGCAGGCAATTCATCACCGTCCTGCTCCTGTGCAAACTGGGGGGCCTTACGTGGGGGCTGGACAACTGTACCGCACACAAAGAATACATGGACAAAGAAAGGGGAATACTGCATCAGTTGCTCAAGAGAGAATTTGACAGCAGTGAGAGGATGGAGGGTGTTTCTACGGACGCACAGGTATGGGACAGACGCCGCCATCACATCTCACCAACCAAGCATCTTACTTGAAAAAATAAACTTGAAAAAGAGACTGGGAAATGCCTTGAAACTAGAAAGATGTGAAATATACTGCATTTAATGTATGGAAACTAAATCAAGAACTTTTTTGATAATAAGACAGCCTTCCATTACCAGGAAAAGTTCATTTACTTTGGAATTTCATTTGATCAAATACTGTATGTTTTTCCATAAGGATTTTTATGAAATCCTTCATTTTTTTCGTGTTTCAAATCTTTCTTACTCATCATAATATGGCAATGGATACTTAGCTGTCAGACCGTTCAAAAATACAAACGCTATTTGACCAGCACATGACAGGCACTGCGTTTTAATCTTCAATATTGCAATATAAATTACGTATATTTGTAAAAAAAAAAAAAACCCTGTAAAAAATTAAGCTGATGATTCGGGCAGAAGAACAAAACGTTTTCTTGCTCGGAGGTGCCTTGCTATTACAGGTGAGCTAAACCCATACTAACAATTGCTACCGTTTTACAGACTACACAGCTATTTAATTTTGTTCACGGAATGCATAACATTAAAGGTCCCTTTATTATGTCACCAGGTGCACGGCCAATTCGTTATTACAAGCCATTTCAAAATCTTTAACCAACTAGAGGCAAAAAGAACTGATCACCTTCAGCCAAGAAGTGAATCAGATTTCATCATTCTGGGTGGTGACAACCCCTTGTGATGTCAGGAAGGGGAGACTTTGAACTGGCTCATAACGGCTAATTAGCTGGGCACCTGGTGGCATAATAGGGGACCGTTAAGGGTAGAGTGACAGTGGCTACACCACATTCACAGCTATCAGAAGAAATGTCCCCCTATACTAAGTGGTTGTGCCATCATAAACGGCAATGACTGCAATCAAATGCTTCCAATAACTGGAGATCAGCCCTTCACATCCCTGCAAAGAAATGTTGACTTCGTCTTTTTTTTTGCCAAATTGTTTTAATTTTTGCCACGTTGTAGGTTTTTTTTTAATTATTATGAAAGCTTGTTTGAGGTCCTGTCACCGCAACCCAGTGACATTAAAGTCGGGATTTGGGCAAGGGCACTCATATACTAATTCTGTTTCTTTAAGCCATTCAGAGATACTTGCACTTGTGCATCAGATTGTTGTCTTACTGCGTAAGACAATTGTGCTTGAGCTTCGGACGATAGACTGATGACTGTCTCTATGATGTTCTTACTGGAGGATGCTCTGTCAGCTCTACGGCTGATGTAATGGAAACCATGTCTGCCAAAATGTTCCACTTTTGACAAATCAATTCCCCTGAACATCATGCCTGTGGTTGAGGGTCATCAAGATGTTTTAGTGCAAATATTGAATGAGATTTAATGTCCCTCTTGGTCTGCAGTGGTTTTTTGCCTGCAGTCCCTTAGCTGTTTGCCTGGGTTCTTTTGAGGCTTCCTAGATGAGTGGTGGATACCACTCCGTTTGTCCGTCGGATATAATGACTCTCACTGTGGTTCACTCCTGAAATATACTTTAATAATTTTCAGGTCTGTCCAGAATATCTTTTGATTGTGGTATAGTGTATGGCTCGAGACTTTCAAGCCTACATAACATTGTTGGGAAGGTTCTATGAGATTAATTCATAAATTCAACTGAAAAGGCAGTAGCTGGGGTGTGCCTAGTCTAGTACTGAGTGTGCAATTACTTTTTCATTCAGGGCTTGATGGCTTTTTGATAACTTCAATGTATGAAATAACAATTAAAAACTCTTATTTACTCTTTATGCCTTTGTGTTAAATTGTGTTAAAATTACATTTGGTGATGTGAAACGATTAAGCTTGGACAAACATGCAGAAGTAGAACAAATCGGGAAGGGGCGAATACTTCTTACGTCACTGTAGATACAGAGTGTCTTCACATTACATTCATTTAGCAGACGCTTTTATCCAAAGCGACTTACAGTAAGTGCATACAGTAAGGTAACTGACACTGTAGCCCAACAGACTAGTCAAGGTACAATTCATATCCTGCATTTGTCACCTGAAGTCATGAACATGTAGAACACAGACTATACAGAAGGCAGCAGCACAGAGGAAAAAGAAACAAATCAAATGGAGACAAACATTAAAGGGTTTTAAAAAAATAAAAGCAGGGGAGGGGGGCAATCAGGTCAGAGACTGTCTAAACAAGTGAGTCTTAAGGTTATGGCGGAAGAGCGGCAGGTATGGAGCAGTTCGTAGGGAAGGTCATTCCACCACTGGGGAGCAAGATGGGAGAAGCTGAGTGATCTGGTAGAGTGACCAGCTTTCCGACCCAGGGTAGGGGGTCTTTACTTAGCCATGCTAGCAATAAGCGGATTTTCTTTGACACAACAGCTATTTTGCATGGTCATCATTTTAAATATGGTACTTCATGTATTTTGGTGGAGTTTGAAAGCTATGGGAGAGGAGTCTTTATTTCCTGGTTGGAGAGCAGGAACCTTACAATATATTTTCAGCCTTGATCAAAGATATGTGTAATCATTGCAAAGATGAATGAGCAACACATTTTTTGGAACCCTGTCAATGCTTCAGATAAAATAATGTCTATGTGCAACCCTCTGAGATGCCCGAAGCGCTGGCAAAAGCTTCTACAGGCCAGGTTCGTAGAGTCTTGCGAGGATTTCTCAGTAGCGCTTGAAACTTATTCATTACGACAGCTGTGTTTGTCTTTGGATATTTTTGGTATCAGACTATGCGCATTGGGAACTTTTCTGCTGGGTGTGCAGGAAGTAGTTAAAAACAGTAGGGTGAAACTATAGAGGACGATGCGTATGTCTCGCCCACCTGTTAAAAAAATCAACGAAAATGCTGAAACGGGAGCGAATGAAGCAACATTAAGAGACAGGTTAGGACCAGTTTGCTCCATCCTCCTCTCATTCATCATAAGAAAGAACACAACTTGCCGGGATTCCTCAAGTCAAGCTTGTCTACCTCTCTACTGTTGTGCTCTTTATTTGGTAAGGTGCTCCCCTTTTTGCAAAGCCATCTAAACTTACGAATCTAAAAGGTGTCATTTTTCACCTGCTGGTCTATGGTCTTAAACCTTGCATTCATTTTCCGGCAAGGCCGCGATCGTCTTTCTCTCCTCCAGGGTGCAGTCTGTGACTCACTCAGGGCAGATGAACTGCTGCTGCTTGAACCTTCAACCTATGGGCCAATTTTACATACACAAACTACAAGGCGGGGTCCGTATAGACCCCAGGAGGGAATACCTTGAAATCAATGCAGTAAGAACAAATTCAATGCAGCAAACACACATCACTTTATTGAAGAACAAAATCCACTACTGCTGAATATCAAAGATGTACTATAAATGCAATAACTAGCATACACTAAGCAAATTATAGCACCGCAAAAGAAACTTTGGCATCATATAAATGATTTTTGCAGCTCATGCAGCTGTAAAACATTCTGGATTAAGCGCACGTGATCAGCCTCGGATCCCGTTGAGACACTAAATTCACTGTCCTCAGAATCATTGTCTGTGTTCAGTATAAGGCCTCTGCTGCTGTGTATCTAGCTTGTCTTTGTCTGTTGGCCATTATGAATCTGAAACAACCAAAAAGAAGTTGACTTTCAGTGTGCTGTTCAATTATAAAATAAAAGACAGATAAGTTTTACTCTGGGGTCCGGTCGGACCCCAGTAACAAATTAATTATTCCTCCACAATGCAAAAAGCAGATCTTCCGGTGCTTTAGTGTTTTAATTAAGACATAAATGCAGGTAAATTTATAAAACGGTGAGGCAGTATGTCACATATTTTTAAAATGGCAAAGGAATATATAGGTGGTCTAGATGGACCCGTCTTGGTAGAATGAGGGTTAACTGTTTCGATGAGAAGATCTGCAGACTGAACTCTTAGCCCGTTTCTAGTTTATGGCAGGATTAGTGGAACCAACCCTGGGGAATTGTTCAGATCAGGAGTTCTTTGGCTCCAATTGTAAAACCAGTGTGGTTCAAGGGCTGTGACCAA
The DNA here is from genome assembly GCA_029721435.1 of Gymnothorax reevesii. Lineage (NCBI taxonomy): Eukaryota > Metazoa > Chordata > Actinopteri > Anguilliformes > Muraenidae > Gymnothorax > Gymnothorax reevesii. Next base: position 110,464,652 of record CM056579.1, read on the forward strand.
CTCTGGGCCCTTCTCTTGCATCTTTTCTCCCTTTTGGGTAAACTCACATCCTTGTCCAAATTAGGTGGTTGGCTCTCCTATGGTCGGACGAAAACTGGGTACAACTGAGGTCTATACCGTAGCCTCAGGCATCTTTTCATTGCCGGTTCCTTAATTTTTCGAACACATTCATTTGCTGCAGTTTCTGCTTTCACTTCCAGTGCAAGTAATTCACTCCCTAGATGTGTTTCCACTTCACCAACAATTAGTTTAGTCACATTACGACTTGAAAAACCAGATATAGGCCAGGCAAACATTTTTAGCAAACATGATATAAGCTACAGATGTGGAAGTAATACATTCTCAGGAGTGCCTACCGTGCCATAACATATTGACTGGATTTATATGATCTGCCACCTTTCGCTGGGTAGCAAACTTTTTCAATCACTGTGTGCCTTGCTTTCACCCACAGGCTGAGTGAAGTCAGCATTGTATATTTCTAGATGATAATGCTTATGGCTGGCGAAGTAGATGAAATGTTATGAATAAGATGAGTTGCTAAATTTTATTATTTGTGTCATACCATTCATTACAGCTCTTGTTTCACTGAATCCATATGCTATTGTTTCAGCATTATTGAATCGACCTTCTTTTATTGTAGACTGACATTAATGTACAGAATACGTCTGGCAGTGGGTTGAGACAATGATGACTTGGTCCTACACTAAAATCAGTGATAAACAGATGATCAGACTGGGATTAGTAAAGTTAGACTGGAGATGGAGCATTATAGCCCCAAGGTAACATTACAGGTTCTTAAGAGCGGGTGTTTCGGCATTATTCTGTAACATAGTCAACATATTCATGTATGATAGCAGTTTACTTTGCGGTATAATTACAGCTTACCATAGCTGATTACACCGATAGTCACTGGTCGTTTGTTGACGTTAGAAGACTACGTCGTTAGCTAGTGTTATAATAAATTATAATAATATAATTGATTGATTTCGACCATTTCTGAGAAAAATTATCAATTTGTGACCTTTGACATTCCTTCACCCAGAGACACCTATCTGAACAACCCAAAATCTCAGGCAGTCAGAAATGCAGGACAAATTTAATGAAACTTTGCAAATAAAAAAAAAGATAGTCAGGACATAATGTAGTTTTATACTTCATCTCAGCTTGGCGCTCCACTCACACATGGGCGCGGCCGGGTAGCCGCGTTTTATTTAAAAATAAAACCTTTTTTTTTTTTTTGTGATAATCTCAACTTTGAGAATGGCCGCACATCCAAATAAACAAATCAAGACGGCATATGGATATACCTTTATTATCGGCAAACACTACGTGTTGCTGAACATAAAACTGCGATTCGGTCGGCCAATTAAGATTATGCATTGGCGAAACACTATATTGAAGCCAACCATGGTTCCCCTTCATCTCTTAGATTCGTTGGGATCGAGAGAATCATTCCATGTCGAAGAGGAGGAGATATTCTCCGGAAGTTAGCTCAAAGAGAAATGTATTGGATTTACACTTTAAAATCAATGACTCCTAGTGGTCTAAATGAAGACTTTAGTCTGAAATGTTTTTTGTAATTCAATGCATTACTCTTATATTCTGTGTGATTATAATAGGCCTAACGTTTTTCTAAGTGCATTCATGGGTATCCAATGCCTGAGTGACTTTGCTATATATGGTCAAATTGAACAATGGAATGATTGAACCATTTGAATTTGTATAATTGCCTGCAACTGCAATTTGTGTTTTGTGGAAATTATATATTGTAGCCATGTTTCATTCATTCTTACGCTCTGACGAAGGCTTGATTTAGCCGAAACGCGTTAGTGTTTGCCGATTATAAAGGTATATCTATATGCCGTCTTGATTTGTTTATTTGGATGTGCGACCATTCTCAACGTTGATATTATCACATTACTTGTTCCTTTTGTGGTCGGCACTCCCTGTGGAACTCCTCTTGTTGCAGCGCAACTTTTTTTCCCCATTATTTCAAGTTTCTATAATTTTTTTTGTTTATCATTTCATTCTGTCAGTCTGTTGTTCTGCATGTTCATCCATCACTCAATGAGTTTGTGTCTGTCAGCTAGCAGTGTATTGGATAGTAATAGATCCATTAGTGGTTCATGAGTGGCATTTTGACCGTCACACAACATTCGGCGGTGGAGATGATGATTGGCCAATTAAACCAGAGAAGACTAAGTAGTGGTTCTTATTGTTGGTGCACTGCTGTTATGCAAATGTGGGAATATTGACTGGCGTATGGCTGGCTCAGCTGGTGGTCTTAGTTTTTGGTAGGATGTTTTAGAAAAAATGTTTAATTTACTACTACATCCCTGGCATAGACATGCCCCTTCTAAATGCACTGATTCCAATAAGAAATTTGACGCATGAGGCAGCTGACATGCAAGAGTTACTGAAGATCAGAAACTACAAAAAAGAATGTTAAGGATGATAAATTACCTGATAATTTTTGAAAATGTCTGGTCACTGACTCATGAACGACAGCGTGATGTTTGATGTGCAGTGTCCTTCAGTGCTATTGCATGTGGACTGCATCAATTTATACCTCACCCCCCACTTTTGTGGGCCATTTGTTTTGTGTTGTTTGTGTGTTCATTTTGTGTTGTTCGTATGTTTGTTTTAATTGTCAGACTCAAGGCCTTGAAGACATCATACATGATAAAACACCCCTGGTATGTACTACTCGTTAAAAATATCTATGACCTGCAGCTTGCAAAAACATGCTCGCACAAGTGCACACACATGCACTATTTCTCTGAGAAAAGATGCCACAAAGAGGTGTCAAATTATCACTGGGGAAGTATCTTTCCGCAACCTAGCAATACAGAGAAGAGCCTACAGACGTTGGCAGAGCTTTTGAATAGTGTTGATATGTGGCTTTGGCTTTGCATAGTAAAGCTTTCACTTGCATGTAAGGATGCTGCGGCAAATGGTGCTGACGAGCAGATATTTAGAAAACTATTTCTAAGCCCACGTCATGATATCTGTTAGTGGCATGACGGTTCCTAAGACAGGGACGTTCCAGGGATTGGAGATCAAATGCATTCAGAAGAGGTTTTTTGCTTTGGCCTTCGACCAGTTTCCTTCCATCTTTTTATTATATTACGCACCATACAGGATTGCGCACGCACAACTTATAAAGCAAGTCAACGGTCCAAGATTCTTGCGCGCCGGGCCAGAAATACATCACATATCACTAACTTCAGACAATGTTGAACATTTTAATTTACATTTCTATAGCATTGTAAAACATTCATTCACTATATATATATATATAAGTTCAAGTCATGTTTAAAGTCTTATTTAATGAAGGTCGATGTGAGTCATGTTTAAAGTCTTATTTAATGAAGGTCGATGTGATTCTTCTTCTTGGGGGGAGTGGAGATAATGGTGTGGCACCCTAGCGCCCTCTATTGACTAGTTGAGGCTCCTTTTTTACTACAGCACTATTAGCTCAATTATTTAGCTTCACCTGTTTCACATCACCGTATTATTGCAGCTTGTCTCCTCATTTCTAGCCCTAATTTGCCCCTGCACAAACTTTTTAGGAGTCAGTTGAAATGATCAGATTTAATATAAGCAGATATTAGAGTTAAAGCATCAAACAGTGTGCTGTTGAAGTTTTTTTCCCCATTTAGTATAGAGTGAATGGGCTTTTCAATTCACTCCTTTTAAATTTTATTCACATTTTTTCATAAAGTGGCAGCTTTTTCAGAATTGGGGTTGCATATGAGTGTTTATGTGTGTGTGTGTGTGTGTGTTCAACAGAAGGATGTGCTGCAGCGTATGTTCCAAGAAATGGCTTGTTTCTCAGCCTGGGGGGAGGAGTTTCAGATATCAGACAACATCATCAAGCGCACCATATCCCTGCAAAACCTCCTGAAAATGGTGATGTCCTGATTCTGCCCCCTGTTGGAGAATCTCAGTGTTCTGGTGCAGCAGTGTAAGACGTTAACACCCCTTCTGTTCCCCACATAGCTACCATCACAGAGAAGAGAGACTGTTACTCACACCCGTGGATGCCCTAAGAAGGCTGACACCCGCTGGGACAACCTGAGGACCAGACTCAGATACTTGCAGTCCTGGAAAAACATAGTCCTCTATCTGAAAATTGAAAAAATAAACTGTTCCCGACAAACATTCACACCCATACATGCACATACACTAACATAAAGACATACAGATGAACAGCAGAAAATTATGATGTCATTTTTTTCGTTACAGTCAGGCCAAGTGCCAGGATGAATTCACTGGGGGGGTTGTTAAAAATTGTGAGGGGGTCATTTTTTTTTAAAGTAAAATTCATTGATTTAAACATGCGATAACCTCAGAAGGTTTAAATAACTACAACATAAGACATCAACTTCTAAGTATACACTTCTTTGTCAGAGCACTAATACAAGAACATCGCACGGGTAGAACGCTAAATATTTATTGAATTCAGGAACGATTCTCAGTCAAAGTCAGCGGGGGGAGACTCGTTCTGACTGCGCTCATTGTAGATTTGGTCGCTGTCAGAGTAATGTCTCCTTCGTCCGTTGCAGCTAGCACAATCTTGGTGATATTATTAACACTGTTTTGACTACTTGCCTCGGCTGGGGTCCCTAACCTTTTTAATAATTTCTCACAAAACCTCAGCTAACGATCCTTTTTCTTGTGCTGTATTTTATGACGAAGCAAACAAGCCAGGCAACATTCAGGCGATACGTTCATGTTTACGTTGAACTGCCAGTGAACAAGCTAGCTTGGGTTTACGCAGCTTTTTTTTTTATCATGGGCATGCACCCCCTATGCAAAACAAACTGCACTGTCCATTGTTTTGAAGTGATAGTCACATCTATCACAGCAAATAATTTTGTCATTTTTGATATTTTTGTATGAATACATTCAGCTCAAACAGAGGGGTCAAAGGCTAAGTTCCCCTACGCCCCCTTGTGGCGCTGGGTCTCGTTCCGGTGTGAAACTAATGTGTCAGATATTTAAACCCTATTCTCAGTTCTTTGCTATTAAAACACTCCTGTTCTGTCAGCATTGCACTGAATCCTTGCATCTTTTGTGTTCTGCAATTACGTTAAACTTAATTTTATCTGTGTCTAGTTCCCATATGTTACTGTAACAACATTACCCCTCCAAAAGGGTGAGGCAAGAGTAATGGAATTGACTTGGTTTGTGTGTTAGTTTATTATTTATTTGTTAGTTTATTATTTAGCTTATTTGTTCATAAGAAAGATTATGAGGAACCCACTGGCTCAATATGCACCAAATTTTGCCAAAAGTTGGGCAGTGACTAAAAATAGATGCCATTAAATTTTGGAATGAATTGGCTCAAGGTGAAGGTAATTAAACAATTACAATTGTTGTTTGTTATTTATTTGACTTTAATATAATATTTTTTATTTGATTTTATTTATATTTTGCATTAACTGGCATTGTTGTTTTTCTTTGATACTGTACAACACAGAGTGACTTTTACATGTATGAAAGATGCTTCACAATTTACTCTTAACTGTCTGTTATTGTATGATTATTATTAAATTATTTTAGGATTTTATTTGAAAATTGTTTTTGATACAAGAAAATATCAGTGATGCAAAGTTTTCAACATTTTAAAAAATCAACATATTTGTACTCAGTATTTGTACTCATTTATAAAATTTCATTTTAATAAAACTTTTTTGAAAAAAAAAAAGTCTTTTTAAATGTATTCTTTAAAGGATTCATATTTCTTTCCCCAAAGATTTTCTCCATCTTTTCTCCTCCCCTTAATTCCAGATTTAAAGTACAAATGTCATCAGAGGGGTGCATGTACAGTGCAAAAGTATTTGCCTCCCTCCTTACTCCCTCAGTTTGGGGCGACACCTTAACAAGATGATTTTCACCTGTCTGTACGTGTGTGCCTGAATATGGATATATTTTATGACCGAGAAGAGTGTGGAAAAATGCAGCAATTCCCTGAGTAACTGCGCAATTCTCTGGAGGAAGTAAAGAGGAATTTTTATGTGCTGTAGAGCAGAGCAGAGAGACCAAATGAGACCAACAGGGAGTAGCTAAACGATTGAGGAAAATTGATAGAGGGAGAAAACGTTAAAAGCCCCCTAACAGACCGCTTCGTTCAAAATGTGACTTCGTTAAAAAAAAAAAAAAAACTGGGGTGAAAAATCGGGGACGAACAGAGGAGCTGCAAAATAGTCACACTCTCAGATGGACAAACGGAAGAGGGGGGTTGAACGAGACATATGGGAAATACATCGTCGAGAGAGCGAGAAGGTCTACTTGACAAAGACAGTGTCTGAAAAAGGGGGGTCCATGGGAAATGGGTTGAAATACAAACGTCTGGTTCCTTAAAACCCAATAATCCAATGTCAAACTTAGCAATCAGCGGCCGCAGGAGAAAGAAAAATATTCGGTTGATTGGACTAGGGACCGGTAGACATCTTCATTCAATGTGACTAATAAAATAAATAATAAAATTACATGCCAAAAAAAAATTAATGCAAAGTTTGACACGAAAGCCTACCTCTCCAGCCTCAGTCAAAGCAGAATGCGACTCCAGCTTAGGAAAAGAGCAAGGTGTGGCAATTACAGGGAGCGAGGGAGCAGAGGTCCTTGTGACCTCACTGCATACAGCTGTTGTCTATTTTACATTTTTAAACAACTGAAAGAAAAGGGCAGGAAGCAGTCAAATCTGATCTTTCTTCATGTTTTCGATCAGGTACGGAAATTATTTGTCCGTCGTATTTCAAAAAACTTTTGCCGCAGCTGTTTATATGTCGTCATTACATTTCAGAAAGTGTTCCTGTTGCGGTTAGAATCGCAGTGAAAGAAATAGACTTGCAGGCACTGCTAAAAGTTCACTGACAATGTATGTGGTCCCCCTTAATTTCACAGTACTTGTCACGGAAGTGCGTGCGTTTTTGGGTAATTGAGTATTTGTGAGCGAGACGGTGTGTGGGCATGTGTGAATAATGTGTGCATTGTGTGTATGGGTACTGGCTGCCGTGAGCTACGAAAAAATATCTAGACCAAGCCGCCGGAGGTCTCCGGGGACAAAACACACTCCAGTCAGTGTGTCAGTCACTTTCCCTGCTTCCGTGAGTCAGTCAGTGGGCTGTATATGTCTGTATTGTTAGGCGTCACCCATCTCCTACCCCTGTCTGTGAGTCAGCCCTGCCGTCTGACTGTGTGTCACAGCTCAGGCAAGAGTGACGCACAGACGTCCCTTATTTCTCCCAATTCCTCCCAGTGCCTGTTCAGTCTGTCATTTCCTCTCTCCGGTCTTAACCCTCTTTGTGAGTGCCAGATGGTCAACCTTTTTACCGTCTTTCAGATTTGCAAAAGACCTTTAAAAATTGAGGGAGACCCAGTAGCGCAGTGGTTAAGTAGGCTTGCTTGGGATCAAGAGGTCCTGAATCTGAGTCCTTGCCACAGCCTCTGCGGTGTGTTCTTGGGCAAAACACTTCACTCCCACTCTGCCTTACTCCATCCAGGTGTACAAATGGGTACCAGAAAATAGTCAGGGAAACCTGACCCAGAGCTGGGGGGTAACCTGCGATGGACTGGCATCCCATCCAGGGGGAGCAGTAATACTCCTTGTCCCTTCACGCCACGGAAACAGGGGTTAAGCACCGGCCTGATAGGCCACTAGGCTCGGAACAGACTTACTCTTTTCAAAAAAATGCATATTTTTCATATGCCGTTGTAGCTATAATTTAATCCCTTACCCTTGATATTATGCACCGACTCAACAAGGTTATGGGGCTGGATGATTTATGAGACGGTGAAAGACCACAAGCTGTGTCAATAAAAGACCACCTTATGTGTTCTGAAAGTTGGAGTTCTCTGGTTCTCCCGTTTTCTCGTTCAGTTCGCAAACAAATTCAAGTCTTATTTGGTCGTCTTGCGACGGACCTGTGTTTGAAACGGACGAGTCTGGCGCAGCGGTACAAAGGGTTTCTTCCCCCAACAAGTATTAAAGTTAGCAGCAGTAGGAACGCTCTCTCGAGGCTAAAGCAGTTGGTTGTGGCAGCTTGTGGAAGGTGGGGGTGGAAGGTAGGAGAGTGTGAATGCAGGTGTGTAGCTCGAAGGAAGGGACACAAAGATTCTCATTTATCCCTTAATTTTAATTCCCTAACTGCAGCCTCAGGGCTTCCCAGCAAGGAACACTGTGGTGTTTCTACCTGCATAACAGTGTAAATGTATCCTCTGCTACCTGCTGGGTTTCCCCACCACTGTATGTGTCTTGGGTCAGCATGCGGATGTCAGGGCAAATAGCTCTGGGTTTAAGTGAATATCCAACATTTCCACCGATTAGCTTACGATAATAATTAAGACTAAAGGCAACTCTGTATAGAGAAGACATATTGATTCTATATATTTTAGTATCGTTTTCATGCCATTGTTAGCAGTTACTGAAAAAGTATGATTGCAGTTGTTGCTGCTTAAAGTGGGAAAAACACTTATTATGTTTGGGTTGAGTGCTTATTTTTTCACTTGGGTGATACTGGTTTTGAATATCTCTGGGACTGCATCTGATGTTTGTTTCCAATTGATCTGCCAATTGTTTTCTTTAATAGTCGATTAATCGTTTGGTCTATGGGATAATGGAGAGCAGTGCGAAATGTCCATTGCCGTATTCTGATGCCCAGAGCGACCTCATTGGATGCTTTGGATTGTTTGACAAATGGTCCAAACTCAGAAATATTTACCGTATTTTGTATATCAGAGATAAGGAGCAAATTTTCATATTTAAAAACCTGAAGGAAAAAAAAATTTTGAACCTTTTGATTGAAAAACTACTAAATGATTGGTCCATTGTAAAACTGCCGGCTGACTGGTTTTCTGTTGATCGACTAGACGTTGCAGCTTAAGAGTTTTTGGAATCATCTAATATGGCGAAGATATGAAAAGGCAGTGCAGAGGTATGGCTATGAGTATATGCACTTGTATTTGCCAAATGTTCTGTTGTGAACACATCAGCTTTCAGTTGCCGCGGTATGTTCTGGGAGGGTAGTTGGGGGGAATGTTGTTTCAAAAAACATTGAGGGAAATGTAATGCATTACGTCACTTGCATTGTACCGCTCCTCTAATGAAAACATCAGAAAACAATTTGTGATACAAAGCAATTTCATCATGCATCCGTCTGCCATTTACCCATATTCAATCAGTTACATACTGTGGATGTCATCTAAGTCTTTCTAATACAACAAACTACTAACCACTTGGAAATATACTTAAAATTGTAAAAGTAAATTATACTCACTGACACTGCCACTCAATATGCAGGACAAGTTTGCACAAATAATGATAAAACTGGCACTCTCTATACCAGAGCAATTCACTCACTAAACAGGAAAGGGGAAAGAATACTACTTCCTGTCACGTGTGCCCGCTAATTACTGGGCGAAAACTGCAGTACCTAAACTTAACACTAGGTGGTAGTAATTGCCTCAAATAAAATTCAAGTCCATTACACCTTAGTTGGGTTCTTCGCTCATAAAGTGCTTTGACAAAATGAGCATCAAGTATTTCAGTTTATGAATAGTGCAATTCGGCAGGAGCAGCACGAATAGCTAAAAAAATATTAATATAGTTTTGGTAATGTACAACTCAACCAACGGAACACGCATGTGGTGAAAAGTCGATGGATTGCGGTCTTGAAGGTAGAATGAAAACTCAGCGACACTTGTTTAAATGGAGAAATATTCTCTGAATGACTAGAATTTAACCTGGAAATATGGTGCTGGAGGTATATGTTAGGTGAACGAATAGTCAGCCTGTCTTTTCATGTCAAAATCCCTGCTGATGTCTAAACCCCCCTACCCCTTTTCATGTCTTACTGGCGACGTGTAACATTTTAACCCCCTATTAACCAAACCCATTTCCAATTGTTTAAAAATAATTACTCTTGGCAAATATGTTGATTATGGGCCAATATTTGGAAAAAAAGTAAAAAAAAAAAATAAATAAATTTTTAACATTTTTTTAAACTTGACAGACCATTTAAGTTATTCTCAAATGTTTATTTAGCAGTAAGAAACAAAATCAGCAGGGTGTCCAGGCTGTTAACCCGTCCACTTTATGTAGCAGATATGCTATGGTGGTTAATAGAGGGTTAATCTGAAATTTTTTTTTTTTAATCCTATTCATTCATGGTTTAAAATGAATATCAGTACACTACTGCTGAATCCACAATGGCTTGGTTGACATGCTTTGTATGCATTAAAAAAAGTAAATTAGTTGCAATTGCGAAGCTGGTATTGTTTTCAGTTGATCTGTGCGTTTGTGTGTCACCAGGCCAAATCACAGCAAAATAATTATGAGACTACTAGAAAACTACCAGCAAAACTACCAGCTGTGGTGAGCATTTTTTCAAGTGTTTATATTTCTGACAGTTTGTTTGTGGACAATTATTGTGAACAGTGTAACATCGCAAAGTTTTAAGCCTTCAAACTTCACTGGTGAATAGTTGTGATAAAAAGGAAGGCGGAGTTCAAAGGTGGGCACGTCCTGAGCTGTACTGTAAGCACTTTATTGGAAGCAATGCCCGCTTCACAATGGCAGGCAGATAGTCTCTAGTTCACTCTGTATTCACAAATGTTAATGTCAGGTTTAATGAATTCCAGATCACCCTTAAAATAGTAGTTAATGATATTTCTTGACTCAAATAAGCAAGGGAATTTGTACTGATGAAGGACGGAATAGAGTCGAGTTGGAGACCAGTGCAGGGGAATCCCAAGGCCACGAGACTCAGGGCGGGGGTCGCGCCTCTTCTCAGAATCATAAAGGCGCTTTAAATCCCCTGAGGTTCCTATAGAGTGATAGGGTGAGAGAAGAATAGAAGGGAATGGGAGGGAGGGATGTCGAACGAGACAGACGAGGATTGTAGGATGAAGGCTTTATTATAGGCTGGCTGGTTAGGATGTGGAAAAATGGAGTGACGCATTTAGGCGTGGTTTGGTTCACTAACCTGCGTTTAGAACTCCGTAAGACAAAAGAGATTCACTCATTTCAAGTGCTACTTTCACATGAAGGAGGGAATTGACAAAAAAGCTGGCAAATATAGCAGTACCACAGTCTAGCAATATTAACGGCTGGGAGTCTAATGTGAAAAAATGTTGGCCGGTGGGTTTATGTTGATATTGCAGCAATGGAAATCAAACATTACGAAGAGTCAAACACGAAGAGTGCATGATATTTGACTTTAACTAAATAACTCTCTTCGTTCAGTACAGTTGGTGACAGTCGCTCTCTCTCCTAATGCTGACCGAGTCCATTCCTAAATTGAGCCCCTAAGAGCCATAATGGGCCATCCTGCACTTTTGGCGAAATTGAGTTGAGGTAGCCAGCATGTGCAGAAAACTGAGATCTACATTTCCTAAATGGACCAACCCAATGGATTGTTAATACATGCAAATATCCTCTCTGCCCTATATGCACTGCACTGCCTTAGCTAAAGCGGGCCATCCTACAACCTTCCCATAATTCATTGTAAACATGGAGGCTGGGTATCGCACTGATGAGGAACTGCTTGCTATGATTGATGATGATGGTGAAGTGGAAGATAATGGAGACCCAAAAGAATCAGAAGATGATGGTTCCTCTTCAGAAGGAGGTACCTTTCACCTAAAGGAAACAGTAGGCCATCCAAAGCCTGCATAAGAAGTGCATCACGTAATTTTACGAATCTTGAGTTTTTCACATAAGCAGTGTTTCGAGTTCCCAGATACTCTAGATGACACAGGTGTGATGGTTGGTTTTTCGAGACGCCAGTTGCTGTGGCGAACGAAAGGAAGTACAGCAAAATAAGAGACAAACACAGACAGAATAAGAGAGGGAGACTCGCGCTTCCAGAGGACCTACATCCAGTCCGAGTAACAAAGGAAGCAACGTAAGCTCGACAGAACGAAATGAAAGAGAAAAATCTCAGAAACCGAGATAAAAAGATTTAGCACAAGATGGTGCCCAGAAAGAGGAAAGAAAGAAAGAAAGATTTCCTTGGAAAAGAAAGAAAGAAAGATTTCCTTCACACTTTCCTCTTCTGCAGCTAATTCCTCAACAACTCTCTCTAGAGACCTTACCAGCTAAAGTGCAAACAAAACACTGACACTCTAGCAAGGGCAGTGAGGCGGAACTTGGTCTTAAATAGAGTCCAGGCTCCACCCCAATTAATTCCAGCTGGCCCAAGAATCCGATTGTAGGCAAAATGATATCGTCCCGGACGGGAGCAACAAAGAAAGCTCCCAAAGCCACCGCCAGCCTCCAAAACCATGACAACAGGAGGCTGACAACTTTGAGTCCCATTTTCTCAAAAGTTCGCCAACATGGGTTGGCCCAGTACGGCTCTTATGGGCTCAATTTTAACAGATTCTCCGTAGTTTTGGAAAAGCACGTCAAGGAAGTTTCTGAGTGACTGAGGAGTCGTACGTCACTTCCCCCTCGGCTCACTTTTAGACAGTTTTTGATCGCAAAAATAGCTGCTGTGATCAATACACTTTCCATTCTTTTCAATGGGAGGTTGACTGAGTTGTCAAAGATCACATGGGCCAATAATGAGTCTTAAACTGTGAAGGACAGAATGGGTACAGGGCGCAAGATCAGTCAATTTCATCCCACTAGGGGCTTGAACCGGGAACTACAATTGTAGGTCAGGGAAGCCGCTACGAGGCCTTGCTGCCCCATTGGAATCAGTGAGCAGAACTACTGCTGGTGCGACAGCAAATACCCCAGTCAACAGGCACAATCAAGAGAAAACAAAGGCTTACTTGATCTTAACTGGAGATGTTTAATTGTTTTAACCACATTATAGTCCTCATGTACATAAATAAATAACAAGATTCAATAAATATTGCAGATAAAATTCATATTGATGATAAAAAAGACTTAAGACTTACAAACATGCACACACCCACACCCTACGTACACAGAATATATGATTCACATTCCTTTGTACAACAGTTTAGTGGTTAAAAAAAAATCCCATTATGTACAGAAATTGTTATATTCCTCTGATGGTAGCAACAACAACAACAACAATAACCTTGGTAACTACTCAGCCTAAATGCCTATTCAGCCCAGGTGCAACATGGACTAACCTTTTATTTGGTATTTTTAAAATTTAATTTTTGCCAGCATTATGTTTTATTTACTTTGGACCTTTTCTAAATTTCAACCACTGCAGAGCCCCCAGCACTGAGTCAAAGGAACATCTGCAGAATTGCAGGCTTAGTGCAATGACCTCAGGTTACATACAGCAATAAATAAAAGAAAACAAGCTACCGCAAATCGTAATTATGTCTGGTAATCGGGCATCCCTGTCTAACAGTTAAGCCCAAAATACAGAATGGGGTGGACTTTAAAGAATAGTTACCAAGGGAATACCGAATTGGAAGACCACACAAAACGAAATGCATTGTTGTCCTAAGTCATATAAGTAGTAACAGCTATTGGCTGAGGGGAGTCACCGGACCTCTCATACTTGGATGCCTAAAAATCAATAGTACCGTATATCATAGAAGAAAACCACCTTTGCCAATCCTCAGAGGAAATTTGACTCACAAAAAGTGGATACTTGAAAATTCTCAGGCAGTCTCAGTCAAATTTTAGTCCCCTAAAGAATTAAAAGATTTTTATACGTGTAGTTGATCCAGCTGTGACGATCAAACCATTAAATTGGCACGCAGCGATCAGAGAGGAAATACTGAAGTGTGGAATGTGATGGCAGGACCCATCAATCAGAGCTTCTGCGAGGCTGTAAAAGCAGGGGAAATGGGAATAGAAATCAAGAATGTGAGGGGAGGAGGGCCAAAGACATGGAGGGAAAAGAGAATCAGTAAAATGTCTGCCCGGCTCTGACGGTGAACCTCTAACCCATCCTGCCACCTCACTGCCTCTTCCCTCTTTCCCATGTCAGAACGCCGGAGATGGCGTCCACAGCACACGCGTGCGCACGCACACAATCTCCCCCTCTCCTCGTCTAATCGTGTCTCTGCCTTTCAGCCTGTGCCCGCGCTCCTTACCCAGTTAAATGAACTGGAAATTCCAGTTACCGAATTCCCTCATACGGAGCAATACCACACAAAAGCGCAAACTGCCCTACTGAGGCTTATGTAAAGTGAACCATTTTTACATTTAGCCGTCGTCCTTCCCTGCCCCTCAGTGCAGGTTGATACAGGTACTGATAGCCCAGTCCAGTAAATGTGTCTGCATTATATTATCTCTCAGTGCAACATTAATCCTCTGTAGCGTACAGTCAGTGTACAACCCCAATCCTTAAACTTGAAAAGCTGGTGTCTTCCGTGCGGAGACACTCAACCAGCGGGATTAAATGACTTGGTGATGTAACACAGTGGTTAGCAGTCAACTGCGCCAACGTTTTGGACTCTGTTGCCGTCATCACTTGGTATATTTCCAGTAAGCAATTAAATTCACAAAAGAACGTCAAACAAATGTGTTGTTGTAGCGTTCAATACAGTAGAAGGTGAATGGCCTTTTCAAATCGCTTCTTGCTGATTTTATTAGCATTTTTCAGGATGAGCTAACTTTTTTGGCAATTGGGGTTGTATATATAGTCTTCTGTATAATCGGTCGATGCAGTATTGATGTCATGCGCTGTAATGTGCAGTCAGCGTGTCCGCAGTGTTAACCCTTTACCTCTCAGTGCAGTGTTCGTGTGCTGTAGAGTCCAGATACGCTTCCTCAGCTCCTAAATTCACTTTCGCTTCATCGATATAACCTGCCCCATCCCTGCCATACTCGCGCCCTCTCTCTCTCTCTCCCCTGCCAATCCTGCAGTGCAGTGAGTGTTCGCGCTTTATCCGCTTTCTCAAGCTCGGAGTTTCTTTTTCAGGCGATTGAAGTCCTTCGCCGACCTCCAGAGCCAACTCTGAAGCTCCCTCAGGACCCAGAAGCTCTCCACCTTTCGGGAGAAGTCGTTGAGCGTGGGCGGGTGGAGAAGGGAGGCGCCGGAGAAGGACGAGAGGATGGCAGCGGAGGGGGGGAGGCCCGGGCCCTCGGACACCAGGTCGGACAGGAGAGAGTGGCCCTCTTTGGCGCTGAACTGGTAGAAGAGGGACAGAGGGGAGAGAGGGGGATGAAGGGTGGAGGTGTAGAGAGAGGCGGGCAGCGAACGGGAATGCCGGGGGTGGAGGGATTGCGGAGAGGTAAAAGAGGGAAAACTGTCCCCACCCTCGTCTCCCTTCTTCCTCCTGATGAGCTCCAGCATGTCCTGGGCGTGACGTTCCGATTCCGGGCGAGGCTCGTCATCCCGGGCATTTACCCTTCTCAGAGGATGGTTGCCACTGACGACACTGTTTTCGCCCTTGTTATTGCTGTTGCCGTAGAAACTCTGCAGTATCTCGTCCATGAGCAGCTGGGTCAGATTGACTCTTGTTGGTTCTCGGCCGAGTAGCTCCGTCTCCGGCAGCCTTTCCCCGGGCGCTTCGGACAGCGTATTCTGGGCGGAGTCGTACAGATGGAGGCTCAATCCCAGGTAACTTTCACCGAATTCTGCCTCACCTCCCCTGCTGTTAGTGTCCGTCTCCTCGCTCAGGCTCAACAGCCTTCGCCTCCCCTCCCATCCCGCTCCATCCTTCCCCACCTCCTCCTCCTTACTCTCTCTTTTCCCTCGCTCCACCGGATGTCCCTGCCCCTGCCATCGCTCCTGCATTCCTCTCCTCCCTCTCTCCTCCCAGCTCAGGCTCGGGTTTAACGCAGATGCCCCCTCTTTCGCCGCGTCCCTGCGCGGCTCCCTGTCCCTCTCTTCCCGAGATCTTGGCCCATCTCGTTCCCTCCTGGCGCCTCCCTCAATGGTCACGGTCCCCGCCTCAGGGTGTAGGGCAGAGGGCAGGCTGTAGTAGTCTGTGGGGAGGGAGTAGCCCAGCGTGGTCATCAGGCCGGAGATGGACCCCAGCAGGCCGTCGAGGCCGGCGGAGAAGTGCATGAGGGAGCTCTGCAGGTAAGGACAGAGAGTGGCCCGGGCCAGTTCCCGCACGGCCGCCAGGAGGACGCTGTACGCCCTGTGGTTCTGCGCTAGCCGCGCCCGGTTCTCCAGGCCACGCCACAGGTCCAGACGGGTGGCGGCGCTGGGCAGGGACAGAGCTGTGGTGTTGGGCCTCGGAGGAGAGAAGTCCGGGTCACTGAAGGGCGGGCCCAGATAGGACAGCTGAGTGAGAGAGAGAAACAGTGAGAACTAGCAACTGTTTTCAAGGCAAAAAAAAAAAACAAACCAAATGTCTTCCCCCCCCCCCACCTGAATGCAGCCGCCCCTTATTGATGTTCACAGTCATTTAGGAAGAAACAAGAAAAGTTAATAATCTCAAAACAGCAAAATCCACATCTGCACGACCTGATGCAAATGTGCTAATTTTCTTAGAAAAATGGTTTCTGAGTGATGGTCCGGAAAAGGCGGCAACGCACGTACACGGGTAACCAGACAAAAACAATATGTCCCCCGTCCCTTTGGGATACTGTTTCAATTGCTCATTTTTATGTATATTTTGTAACATTAAAAAATTCATGTTTTTGCACAATGACATTTTTGAGGAAATACTGATTCAAAGTACATTTCGAAAATTAATATTCAAAGTTAATTTCAATTAAGTTCTGTTCAGTGCAACGTTCCCTTCAGGTGTTAATACCAAATTACATCCCCCCAGCTTTGCCGAAGTCCAACACTGAATGTTGCATCACTGATTCAGTGCAGGTAAAATGTAAAAAAAAAAAAAAAAAAATCAAATAATCACCTTTCGAATTGACGTCTTCACCCATAGTACTGAGTAAGTAGTAGGAGTAGACTATTGGTTGTCTGAAAGCAGTTGTGTTTCTTCGAAGACTCTTATCACTGATGTATATTTATTATTTATTTATTTAAAATAATTTGATATTCTGGTATCTGCAAAGTGAAAATGAACTTTTCTGATGGCCAATGACCTTGTTATAGCCACTAAAACGGTAAAATTACTACAAATTAACAAACATTTGCAGCGAGATATTGTCTCATAATTCCAAAGTGCATATTAACCTTGAATCAGATTTATGCGAAAGTGATTCGGCTTCAAAGACACTGACAGAGAGAAGAGGAAAATGGGCGAAGGGTAACATTGTACAACACATACACCTGCATGCGAACACACTTACACACACACACATACAAAACACATAAACATAACGTTACACGTATGCAAACACATGTCGGCACGGACATACACACATACACACAGTAACAAACAGCACTTAGGCCTACATAGGTGTCCTTAATGTCTCGGAGTTGATGCTCCAGATATTTGGTGAGCTCGTAAGTCCTCTCAATGGAAGATCTCTCATTGGGCAGACTAAGTGCGGGATCTGGCACCTTGGCAGCGATGACGACTGCAGCCCACAGCAGAGGCAGCAGGACATGATGCACTGGGAGAAACCACCAACCAGAGAAAAAAAAACCCAACATGGTTATTGCCCTTCAGATCAAACATCAAATGTACAGGTCATTTTAAAAAAAATAATCACACATGATTATATATAAAATGACAGTTTGGGAATAGGTCTGTAATTTGGACTATTGGCTCAAAGTCTGAATTTTTCAACAAAGGCTGCACCACAGCATGTTTAGGACTGGATGGTACACAACTGTTGTCACGACAGCAATTAACAAGTTTAGCCAGGCAAAAACAACAAACAACAAACAGACCTCACCCGCCAGCACTTATTTATGTGCTTTTAAAACTCACTCAATTTTCCAAGGGTGAACTCAACCATTTTCAACTTATAGTCCTTCCAAAATCCGTGACCTTCAGTTTGGCCTTTCAAGGTCATCGAAGGTCATTGGCTATGGTGTCAAATAAAAGCCTATATCGGAGTTCCTATGCGCTCATAATAGTAAACATCTGTCTATCTGCAAACATTTTTGAGTTATAATGGAAAATATTTTATTGTCACCGATGACCTTGCCACCCCCAAAGAAATACAATTCTGACAAGTAGATATTCCATGTGTTTTTCCTCATTTTTATACTCTAGTGAAACAGAATGTGATGCAATGGCTCAATATAGTGCCTTAACACTCATAGAAAATTTACATAGGTGGAATTCAATACCAGGTTCAATTTTGGTAGATGTTATTTACGATAATCTTTACGGGTGCCATTAGTTATGAAACCTTGATTTGGAGGAAACTGATTCTTAAACAAATCAGTAAATGATTTTGGTTGGTACCATTGGAACATTCATAGCGTATGTAGCGTATGTAACATGTTGTAATTTAGAAATTCTCAATAAATATTAAATAAAATTTTTTTTTGCGTATTACCAGTCAGGAGTGCCAGTAATTTTGGAGCCCTCAGTATCTTTCAAATAGAACACAATGTACTGTTGCCGACTCTACTCTATGAACCCATCAGGAAGTCAGTAAAGGTGTACCACAGGGTTTGATTTTAGGACCATTACTATTTACTTTGCATATCAATAATATTGGTTCTTTTGAAAATGACAGAAAATTTTGTTCCTATGCTGATCGTACATTGCTTTAAACTTCAGCTTCTTCACTGGGTGAAGCCTAATCTGCCTTGCAGACAGCTTGTGATTCCTTTCAGCACTCACCGCGAGATTATTTTAAATGTAGCAAAAGGGAAATGTATGCATTTCTCTGGATTACATTCATTGAGGCAAAATACTATAAAAACTCTTTGGATGGCTCTGAAAATGACTGAGTGCCATCACAGAGTACAAGTACCTTGGAATGTGAAAAGCTGACCTTTAAAACAAATGCTAATGAGTTAAGAAAAATGTTCAAGAGGGAAAACTGGGTTCTTTAACAGAAATAGGTCATGTTTCTCAGGTAATAATAGGAAGCTTTCAATTCAGTTTACTTTCCTGTTGGTACTTTTATTATGGTGATATTACCAATATGCAGTGTGCCCCTACCACCTTAAAAAAGCTTGATACGGTCTATCATACAACACTTCGCTTTATAACTGGAGATCATTACAGAATGCATCACTCTTCACTGTATGAAGCACTGGGATGACCCTCCTTAGCTAGTAAGAGAAGGCAGCACTGGCTGAGATTTGTTTATAAAAACAATCTTGCATAAATTACCGAAATACCTGACATCACATGGTAATATTCCAGTTTTTACCATGCAAGGTACCAACTTATGATTAGTTGGTTCCTGAGGTCCTTCAAGTGAAAACCAAGCTTGGAAAAACTCCTTTTAGTTACTGTGCTCTAAGGAACAGGTTTCAAGAGACTTTTAAATTTGATGCCCTAATCTCTTTGGAGAAATTCAATAAAGTGATCAAGGAATTGGTATTTGGGGTCTGTGTTCGTTTTAAATAATGTTGCGATGACATTATCAACTGAATGTATTAAGTGTAT
The DNA here is from genome assembly GCA_029721435.1 of Gymnothorax reevesii. Taxonomy (NCBI): domain Eukaryota; kingdom Metazoa; phylum Chordata; class Actinopteri; order Anguilliformes; family Muraenidae; genus Gymnothorax; species Gymnothorax reevesii. The sequence continues at coordinate 110,484,041 of CM056579.1, forward strand.
GGCAGTATAATGATTTTATTGTTTATAATATTGTAGTATTTTGTCCGTGATCTTGAGATATTGTATCTGAGTTTGGAAAAAGGGCACCACTGCAAATGAGACTGAGGTCTAAATGGGTTTCTCAGTTAAAATAAAGGCTTAAATGGCATTAAAAATAATCCAGCTCTGAGCCCTGCCACATAATTCCAGAATTACGTGGCATAATCTGATAGTATGTTTTTTGTTTCATCTGTATTTGTTGTTTACTGCTTTATTTTCCATTTTAACATGATTTACCTTTATCTAATTGGATTTTTTTAATGCCTCAGGCACCCATGAATCCTTCTCGCGGGGTGAAACTCATCCTCTTTCACGCACAGAGATAATTCAGTCTCTCGCACACCTTTGACCTCTCCTGCAAGGTAACTCATCGTCTCTCACACGCCCTCGAACTTTCTCGCGCACCTTCTGCCTCTCTCACGCCGCAACTTATCCTTTCTTCTGCGTTGAAGAACTTGATAGTTCTTCAACGTGTCTCAAGACATTCATTTCCACTCGCAATTTTCGCTCGGCTGTTTTCCATTTTGGCGCTTCATGTAAGAGGACAGCTCTGGGGTGGAGGGTGTGCTACAGGCATGGCAATCAACTCAAATTATTCATGGTCCTAGTCCTCCATCTTAAATCTTTCTCCTCTTATTGTTTAGCAGTGCAAGCTGCTGTAGGTATAGGTGAAACAGGAAATTTTGGCAGCCCTTTCTCTGCCATTCTTGTGCAGTTAGCTCCTTCAGCAATGCTATATCCACCTGGCACGTGCAATGAGCACACAGGCAGGTGGTGCTAGATATGTAGTAGACAGGCAGGTCGGCCGTCCAAATTTCCGACAGCCACAAGTACCATATTTTCTTTATTGTCAAACCATTTAATTCAGTGATTTCTGCTGGGCTCTCAAGAGAATTTCAACAAATGTAACAAAAAATGTTCCTCAAACATTTTTTTTTCTTGGCGGCTCGGGGGGGTGGGGGTGGCAAATATTTTTTTATTCCCCTTGCATATTTAGCCAATTTTAAAGCATGCAACACTTCAAACTGGCCAGTGTGTCTCCTTTTGGACAACATACCTCTTATCACTCTTACTGTATTGCTTGTCCAGAAACCTTCAGAAGGCCTTAATATCATGACGTTATTAAAGCAGGCAGACTAAATTGCAGATTCTACTTTACAGGGTGTGGACAATTTAAAATATATATAGCCAGTATGTCTGAAAAATATGAATCAAATTTCCAGCTCATAACTCAAGGTCATATTGTCAAAGATTGAAAGCAGACTAATGCTTGCCTTGGGGCTAATAAACTTAATTTCCTGTTTTTGGGGGTCTTTGGCAGAAGTTAACACTTCACTTACAACACAGTTCTTGTTATTCATATAAAATCGGTTACTTAACGGGATAGTTTCACTTATGACCTATAAATATATCCCTGGATGACTGTATTACTTGGTCCCGCAAACAATACTCAAAGATCATCATTTGGCCAATTGGCCCTGATCCTAAGGTCTAAGGTCACAAACTAATTTGCAATATGCACATTCGAATCAGTGCCTGATGCAGACTTAAACTGTCAATACAGTAGTTTATCGTGGAATTACTCCTACCTCACAAGTTACTGACTAAGGCAATGGTAATCAACCCTGGTCCTGAAGAGCCACAGGGTGTGCTGAGTTACGTTTGCTCCACCCTATTTAAACCTCAGACACCAGGTGAGATGAGTTAAACATGTAATCAACTGCTTTCATTCATCAATTAAGTGCTGAGTAACATCAAAAACTAGCAGATATTGAGGCTCTTCCAGGACCACAGGTAACTAATGACTGATCAAATAGCAGCCAATCGTGCAAGGGGGTGGGGCTTCACAATTTAACATGTGATCCTTTTCTGAGACCAGCAACTCAATCCCAAACTCTCTATGACAAATGGTTAAGTGTCCCAGAATGCTCCACATGACTGTGTGTCAATAGTTTTTTTTTGGTGGGGGGGCAGAATTATCAATATAGTTTGTCCTTTGGGAGAGTTTTAAGCATGCAGAAAGTTTGAAGCCTCCTTCCAGAAAGTTGCAAAACTTAGTTAATGATAGGAGTTTAATTAAATTAGGAGTGATGAAAAAATAAAAGAAATGGGGCAAGGCTACAGAAACGTCAGTATCCATCCTTTGGAGCAGTCTCAGGCTGTTTAGAAAGTTGGGAGCCTCTAAGCTTCAAATTGTGGGAGAATGTGGGCTTTTCAAAATTAATGAAAGTCTGTGGAGCTGAAAAGGAAGAGATGAAAAGTGAGGGATCATAAAAAAAAATAGGACCAAGGGTCCTGCAGCTTACCGGCAAGCAGTCTTACAGCGATGATACAAGTTATGAAAAATTCAAGTGAAGTTCGACATTTGAATCAATGAAAATCAATGTCAAGGTCACTAAATAAAAGTTTATATACATTTATAAGACCTTCTGTAATACAATCCTAAGCTCTGAAGCGGTTTTGGTGATACAAGTCATTAAAATATGTCAATAATATTTATTCAATATATCAATGGTGAACTTTAAAGATCACAGAATGTCAAGTTGTGGTCAGCAAATGGATTTCATATATGACTTTCTAAATGTCTCTATACAAACCTTGGCTCAATTTGTGACCATTTTGGTGGTACAAGTCATTGTAATTTCACTGTGGAGTTAGACCCTCTAAGGTCACTGACAGTCAAGTTGAATGTCACCAAATGAAAGTTCATATGCGACTTCCTAGATGTCGGTAACACAAACTTAGGCTCCATCTGTGACGGTTTTAGTGATACAAGTCATTGAATTTTCACTAGGTCACATTTCACCTTTGAAGGTCAATAGGAAGGTCACCAAATGAAAGTTCATATAGGACTTCCTTTATGTCTGTAATGCAAACCTAGACTGCATATGTGACCGTTTTGGCGAGACAAGTCATTGTAATTGCATTATGTCAAGTTTGACCTTCAAATGTCATCAACAGTCAAGCTGAATTTCACCAAATGAAAGTTCATATGTGACTTCCTATGTCAGTAACACAAACCAAGACTCCATCTGTGACCTTTTCAGTGATAGAAGAAGATTGAATTTTCTCTAGATCAAGTTAGACTTTCGAAAGTCAATATGAAGGTCACCAAATGAAAGTTCATACATGACTTCCTATACTTCTCCAATACAAACCTACACTCAATCTGTAACAATTTTGCTGATATAAGTCATTGAAATTTCACTGTATAGTTTAGCCATTAAAGGTCACTTAATGTCAAGTTCAATGTCACCAAATTAAACTTCATACATGAATTCCTTTATGCCTGCAATACAAACCTAAGCTCTGTCTGTAATAGTTTTGGTGATAGAAGACATTGAAATTTCACTATGTGAAGTTTGACCTTCAAAGGTTGCCGAAGGCCACCAAATGAAAGTTCATACATGACTTCCTATAAGTGGCCAATGCACATATGTTCCCAATCTTCGCAAGCCTTTAAACCTTTGAAAATTGTAACATTTTGCTTGACCTCAAGTTTGACCTTTGAAGGTCATCTGAGGTTAACTTTAACACAGCCAAAATATAGGTCATATGTTACTTCCTATATGTCAGGAATACAAACTTAATCTCCATCTGCAACCATTTAGCTTCCACAGGCGATTTGGCCCATTCTCCATGAGACCCAATGTTGAAGTACAGCGCCCCCACTAGACCCACTTCTGCCGATTCAATCAAAATGGCACTCTCACTGTACATAAAGTGTATCAAGATGAGTTGATTGCCAGATTTAGAAAAAAAGTTATTGGACAGTTTTTGAGAAATCATTTTTTTTTTAATTTCAAGTCTTTTAACATTGTCAATATATTCCCTGACCTCGAATTTGACCTTTCATAGTCATCTGAGGTCAAATTCAACATAGCCATTGTATAGGTCATATTTGACTTCCTATCTGTTGACAATACAAACTTAATCTCAATCTGCAACCATTTGGCCTCCACAGGCCATCTTGCATATTCATAAAGTACAGCGCCCCCAATAGACCCACTTCCGTCGATTAAATCAAAATGGCGCTCGCACTGTGCATTGATGGTACCACGGTAAGTTGATTGCCTGATTTAGAAAAAAACTTATCGCGCAGTTTTTGAGAAATAATTTTTTCAAATTTCTCAGTCCTATCTTTAACATTGGAGCCATAACTTCAAGGGCCCATAAAATGGACAAAAATGATTCAATCAAAAATCTGACAAAGCGTTTGGAGTTATGGTCTAGTTGTATGTTACTGCAAATTTACATGAAAATTCATCAGGTCACGCCACACCACGAAAATAGCTTATCGGCCGGTAAGCTAACATGGAAATAATAAATCTGACTTAACATTCAGCTATACAGCAAGTTTCATATTTTTCTGACTCTGATATAGCATGAATATGACCAGTTTTAATAAAGGACCCATAATAGGTTTATCGGAAAAGGGGGATGAAACTTATGAAAAGACAGAAGTGACCTATTAATTCATAAAGCACATACAACTTGACTTGGTATATCATGAAGCTGATCTACAATTTCTGGGCTTGTAGCTTCAAAGCTCTAGGAGGAGTTGCTTTAGCAACTAGCAAACAGAATAAGAATAAGAAGAAATAGATCAGTAAGTTACTTTCGTCCGGCCAACTTACTAAAAAGGTGACGTAAAACACGTGAGCTGATTGTGTTACAGTATAAAAGGAACATTCTAAGTAGCCCTGGTCCCTCTAGAGCAAAATAAGCTGAGGCTCACCAATTTGCCAACAAATGCGTCCACAGCTTATAGTCCATCACAATAACTTTCCCTCACAAAGAAATTTTTCAGATTTTGGGCATTTGACCCTCTACAGTGCATAGTATAATCAAAAGACGGAAGAATTCCCGTCAAAACTCAGTGTGCAGAGGGCAAGGCAGAAAACCACGTCAGAATGCGCACGCTCTGTTATCTCTAAGATGTGACTAACCAAAGAACAGTCGTGTGGCTGTAATGGATATAAAGAAATGAGCTTGGAAATACAGTACTTTGGCAAACCTTTTGTCAGTCAGCACCTTTCACCACAGATGTGACTTAAAGCTTCGCAACGCTAAGCTGAAGTCACACATGAACACTGTCTAAAACTACCACCAACTTCTCTGGGCTCTATGTCATCTTGGTAAACAGCAACACTGTGGAAGCTAGCTGTATTTTCTGACAAGTGAAAATTGAGTGATTTTTCAAAAAAAAAACAAAAAAACAGCTGATGTGGTCTCCGACAAAGACAACCCCAAGCCATTATCTGCATCAAGACCAAAAGCCAATGCCTGTTATGGTATGGGAATGTGTCAGCGCACGTGGCATGAGTAACTTGCACATTTGCAAGGGCACCATTGAAGTCCACTCTGCCAACTTTTTTGGACTCCATTGCAGTCATCATATTGCACATTTTCAATATGCAGTTTAATTCACATTTTGCATGATCAAATAATCTGTTGGCATACAGTTAAATATAGCAGTCCTTTTGATTATATTGGCCGTGATGTGTGATCTTTTTCCGAATTGGGGTTGAGCATATGCCCTTATAATGAATGGTCACAAAAATCTGTTACGGTGAGAATGAGTGCATATGTATTTGGGAGAGAGAGAGAGAGTGAGAGTGAGTGTGTGTGTAAATTCATAATGTATATGAGTGTTTATAACATGTATATGCACAAAAGTGTGAATCATGCGTTCTCCTGACTCAATAATGGAGAAACCTTTGTCTCTCCACCCCTCCCACACTCTCCCTCACCCCTTCAGTGTCTCTGCAGAGAATCTAAGGTGAGGTGTGAGGCTGACAATTTGAGAGCAGAGCAAAAAGGTCCTTTGCAGGGTCCTCACAGGGAAAATGGATCTCGAAGACCCTTTTTCAGTCAAACTTCACTCCGCCTCACCCAGGAAGGGCACCAAAAGCCTCATCTTCTAAGAGCTGGGATAGAGCTCCTGTGTTTAACCCCTTAAAATCCCTGGAATGCCCATTTCTCACCATACATCAACCTCTCTCCTAATGTAATGTTTATATACCGCAGTGTGCAGTCAGTCAGTGTGTATATATACAGGATTAACCCTCTCACTTAGTGCAGTGTTGATGTTCTATAGTGCACAAAGCTTATATACTGCTCGAACTAATTTGTCAGCACATTCTTAATATAATTGAGTGCATCTCTCTTTTTTATCATCATGTTTTTAACAGGAAGCAGACATAAGGATGCAGTCTTGATGTGTAATTACTTGTCTATGGAATGCAGCAAGTTCCCTTCTAATAAAAAGTGAGAAATTTCAGTAAGTTCACAGCAGTTCAATCATTTGTCGCCCTACCTGTTTCTGACTCACTTCCTCTTTGTTCGCCTTTCCTCATCTGTACCAACCCTATTCCTCACTTACTGGTATTTACCACTCTTTCTCTCAGTCTCCCCATCTCCTTCTATCTCCTGAGGCAGAGCCGTAATGGAGGTACTCTGTTTCCAACAGAGTATGACCTAAAGTAGCTGGACAGCACTGCAAGACCTGTCACTCTCAATCCACTCCGCTTGAAAGAGAGAGGCACTGACTAAACGTTATTCCACTCAACTTGGTTTGACTTTATTCCGTTTCCTTAATAAAAAATATATATATACACGTACGTATATACTACAAATAAGCAAAAATATGTGTGCACAATATATCAAACATACACAGGTGCATGTGGATACTGTGCGTACACATAAATGGACACCAATGCACATGCAAACTCTATCAGGTTCAAAAGTATTAGGGCAGAGACTCAATTCTCATCATTTTGGCTATGTACAGCTTCGCAATGGATTTTGCTTGCAAGATGTGATTGTGATGCAGGCTTTCAGCGGTAATTAAGGGTTTTCTCAACCACATTGCTTGAAATATGAAATTGTTGTTTGAAATATGAAATAACAGCCATTTTTTTTAACGGTACCCCAATATTAGCAGCTAATCGGATAAACTAACAAGATTACAAATGAAATTCTCATTTTTAATACTTGGCTGCAAAGACTTGCTTACGTGCACCAAGTAGTTAAAGGATTCGTCCAAATCTTGATTGTATAAAATAGCCCTATACAGGAACTCAGAATTCATCCTGCAGCTTCTGTTACATCATCAATAGATGAAAGGGAACCACTTCCATTGGCAGCTGGACACGCCCATTCCATACCACTAATTCCACGATTCTTCACAGGTGTTCACCAGATTGTTCAATCATTTATACTCCGATAAAAAAGTGGAACTACATGCAAAAAGTAGTTTAATCTCTTCTCCCGATTTGGATGCGAAGGCCCACAATAATTAAAACTGAAAGTCTGCACTTTTCATTCTGCATAATCATTATTTAATTTCAACACCTACATGCTGTTGAGGACAGCTGAAATAAAAACTTTGTCAATGTCTAAATATTTATGAACCTGACTGCATGCGCACGATCACGATTGTGCATATTAGTGTGAATTTATGAGACAGCAGTTCCTCCTAAAAAATGTCTCAAATCTCATCTACACCCTAAGTTGTAACCTCTGCCAATTTGCCTAAAGAACTTCAGAATGTAATCCTCGCTTGCTCTCTGGGTCCGCCCCCTTTCTTTCCTCTATCACACACACACGCACACAAAAACGACGTTTTCCAGTGCAGGGGGAGACAAGAGTACTCACATTAAGAATGAATTAGACCTTCAGATTTTAGGCTAAAATTGGGATAATTGAAGAACACATTCAGCTCAGAGTAAAGGCCTGATTCATATTTCTGACCCAGTTTATTTGATGTTACCTACTGCATGGATGATGCAATATTTTCCCTGAGGGGAAATTGGCTTTGAGTTCTAACGTTTGATTTAAATTGTCTTGTTTTTCAGTGAAGTGTTTAACATACCTGTCATTTATTTCTACTTTCTCTCTCGAGCTCAGCCGCCCTCTCTCTCTCTCTCTCGGGCTCACTACCATACACTCACAAACAAACGAACAGAGATTCCTCAAAAAATTCAAGCATTTCTAAATGAAAGACTTGGGTGCGGAATGTCATTTTTCATTTAAGCACACACACCCTTAACAATTTGAACTTTTATCTATAAGCTGAGCAGAACAGATGATTTTAAGTTACTGTTTTGCAAATTACTCCAAACAAAAAATTGAATGCAATTCTTTTTTTCCCCTCAATGTCAAAAGGCAAAAATAATCATGAAATGGCAGAACAGTGGTGTACAGTAATATCAGCTTAAGAACAAACTGAACAGTCCATCAAGAAAATTCACATTTTAAGAATCATGAAATGAGTTGATTATTTACAATTTGATGAAAACATAATGAGTGATTACACCACTAGCAATAACCCTTAGTATTAACATACTTCATAACTACACAAAACTCTAGATAAAGACTGGGAGGGTCAATAAAAAATACACACACTGACTGACTACCATACTTTAATACTGCACTGCAAGAGAGAATGCATCTACATACACTCGGACAATACATTAACATGGCAGAGACAGATGGTTAACACAGTATATTTCATAATGCTACAGTAGATGAAAACTACAGAGAGAGAGAAAGGGGCAGGGGACAATCGTTATGTGTCTGTATACAGTTTGAGAAAAGAATTATACGCAGTCTGCACTCAATCATATTCACATTCCTCCCCTAACTCAATACACACATACGTGCATACATAAACACACACACACACACACACACATACGCTCACGCATACACATATATGCTTGCACAAATATGTGCATGCACTGATGCTCAAAAGTTTAGAATCAGCAGTGATTCTCGCAAACTAAAATGGAAGAAGCTTCTCGTTTGAGACCCAAAATATAAATCCAAACACTGCAGGACTTTCTGGAGAAAAAAAAACAACAGAATCAGCAGGATCCTAAAGTTTTTGAAGAGTGCCCATCTTCAAACCCACACATCAGGGAAATATTTCAGCCCGTGCAGAAATCCATTGCGGCCGATAGCCCAGTAAATTTAGTTTCCTGTATGACTGAAATTTGCAAAGCAGGGATCAATTCTAACGGTGCATACTTCCACGAGAAATCGCCAAGATAGCAGTGCAATTTATCATTTTTGCCCCCAACTATCTGAGATTTATGAGTTTGTTTCAAATAGTTTGCCATACACTTTTCAAAAATAAAATGGCAAGAAATAATTAAATGACAAGTTATTCCAAACTTTTGAGTGGTAGTGCTCCTAGACACCTACATGCAGTAATTTGTTCGCACATACATGTAAAGAAAATGTACAGATGTGTTATAAATTAAAGGAAAAAAACTGAATAAACGTGTGGACAAACATAACAAATGCAGATGGTTCTGTTCACACACCTGGTATGGCTCAGGACTGTGTGTCCCCTAAAACCCAGGAGGGTAACCACAGCCCCATGCAGAGTAATTCTGCGTGATCAACATCATATCCAAAGATGAAGCACTCCAACCACGATAGAAGCGGTCTTTTCCAGGGTGACAATGGAACAAGCCTAACAAGCCACAAAAGGTCACTAAACAGTATTATGAGGATGAGAAGGAACCAAAACATATGCCATCGTCTCCACGGTCATCAGACCTCAAAACAAATGAACTCAGATTTCGAGATTTAGGAACAACGAGTAAGACAGCGGTCTCCGTCACCAGAATTTAAACACCAAAGGAGGACATATCTCTCGGATGAAAGTGAGCGTTACTCTGCCCTCACATAAAATTTTACGCTCGTAGACTCTATGTCAGGCAGTTTAAGCTTATCAGGCAACTTGTTGAGGTCGAAAACCTCACCAAGACAGTTTATGTTAATTTTTCCGTTAATTTGTCACTGGTTTGCATAATTGGAATGTAGAAAACAAGCAAGAAATCAAACATGTGCGAAATACACACACCCACACAAACACACACCCACGGAAACATGCGTGCGCTTACACTGTATACTGTTGGACATGAACTAAAACACACACCTCCGCTGTCACCAAGGACCCTTCCACTGGGGTCAAATCTGAATTCACATAATGTACTTGGCACTATAAGGCCACCTTCCTGCCAAAGAATACAAATCGAAAAATCCAGGGATATAAAAGACAACGAAACACAACAGCAACTTTCGATAAACCTCCTAACCCTGTCATCTTCCATCCTGAACCATCCCTCCCTCATTTTCCCTTTTTTTAAACCAACTTTCCAGCTGTTTCTTTCACTCGTTCACATTGTTTTGTTTCTTTCTCAAACCCCACTTCGCCCTCTTTCGTCCCTTACGTTTTGGGCTTGCCTTTCCAACTCTCCTCCCATTCCAGCGAAAGCATTCCACGGCCTCGTTCTCTCTTTTCATTCTCCCTCCTTCTTCGGGATTAATTTACCGGCTCCCCTTCCTCTCTCCCTCTAATTGCATCCCTCTCTTCCTCTCCTTAATTATCTCCTCTCCTGCACCCCTCCCTTCCTCCCCCTCTCTGTCCCCATCTCCCCCTTTATATTTATTTATTCTTCCTCTCTCTTTCCAGTCTCCAGGCCGTCAGTTTCTAATTTACCCACTGCCCCCCCCCCCCCAAAAAAAAGTTTAAAAAGTAAATTTAAAAAAAAACTTACAAGAGCCTCCTTTCAACCCTTTCAGACTGTTTCTGCTTTTGAATATACAGGGGAGAGAGACAGGGAGGGAAGGGGGGGGGGGTCTGGTGGGGTGGGGGGACGGTGGGGGGGTTGGTAGAGCATGGGGCCATGTTAATTTGGGAAAAATGTAAACAGCATGTGTAACTGTTCAAACCATGACCAACTCATTTTATATCATCTCCTCTCTCTCTCTCCCTCTGGGTGCTCTGCATGGTCAATAGGGAATCTGCACTACATTAACCCTCCTCCTCCCCTCCGTTTTGCTCTCTCTCTCTCTCTCTCTCTCTCTCTCTCCCTCTCACTCACTAGATCCACAGATTCAAGGATCTGCATAGAGGAATTTTTACTCTCCCTATGAAAAAAGATCAGTTATTTATAACTTGCTTCCACTCTGTTTTGGTGTGTTCAGGTACAGTTAATTCCTTCATTCACTGTAGGCAACGGACCAACGGACACCATTGTCATAGTGGCCTAAGAGTTTTCGGTGGCCCTATGATGCAGGCAGTGTGGCCTACAAGAACACAGCCCCGAAGTGTATGAGGCTGTGGGCGTATAATTTTTTGTAAGCAAGTGTGTTGATATACAGTCATTGTACCCTTGAGCGAGATATTTCAAAGGTATTTCGCCTTGTTTAATAAATGCACTTGTTTAAAAAAGTAATTCCTGGAAGTAGCTTTGGGATATATTGTTTCCTCTACTGCTATAATTGTGTGTTTCATGCACACGTGAGCATTTTTTACACGGAAATGTTTGTGTGCTTCTATTTTAACACGTTTCTGTGATCTGATTTGTGTTGATATAAGTGTGTGTGTGGGAGTGGGGCGCATGTAAATGTGAAGGTGCATTTGTGTGTATGCACAATTATGTTTGTGTGTACAAGTGAAGGGATGCACACTCACACACACACTCACACACACATACACACACACACACACACACACACACACACACACACACGTCTATGTCAGTTTGCTAAAGACAATCATCTGTTTCTTTCCTACGTCAAAGCCAATCAATTTAGACTAGGAAACATCAACGTTTGAACAGAGTCCCCATTCCAAAACACACAGGCACGCACATAAACACGCACTATCACGCATTTCTGCCCAAATAAAGTGTTTACAACATTGATGTTAGGGGTTGTTCAGATTAATGCCCTTCTTCTAATGAATGCCCACAACAGTTTTTCTAATTTTGAAGGAATTAAATCGAATCAAATCATTTTGAATTAATATGATTTCAGACAAGGTCGTGTGAACGATAGACTTTGAGAGGGAGAGATGTACGTGTGCTCATGTGCGTTGCACAACATTTTTTTTTGTGCCGTGCCTGTGCCCGCTTCATCGTTACAATTGTATTCATTATTACCACACTTATAACAAACACGATTTCTCATCAAAAAGTTGGACTCGCTGGCATCGCTTTTTAAAGTTAGTGAGACAACGTGCTGACAAAAAATGAAATTTAATAAAATACGCGCTTTCCCATTTTTAAGTAACGTTAACACAATATGCGATACTTTTTTGACATGCAGCCTCTAAATACTACCCTGCTGCATGTGTTACCATCAGAAGGATTGAAAGTGCAGTAAATAAATATTTTCGCACGGGCTGCTGCCATAAAACGTCCGTCATAACGTCATGTCAATCGTAGGCTGCGCTGATAATGTTTTTCTTACCTTTCGTGAGCCGCATCTCCGGTTTCGACTGTTTTCGTTTTTTTTTTTTTTTTTTTTTGAATATTGTCCCTTGAAAAGCTCAACGAAAGAAAAAATACTTGTTTTCGATAATTAATAATTTAAGTATCCCATCCAGAGATGTAAGTGAACGCGTTTCCTTACTTCACGTTAACTTGCGTTCTAAAACTTTTTTGGTTAAGATATAGTTTAGCCTACTTTCGAGTTTCACGAGGTGCTCAGTTAAGAAGAATCTTTTCTGGAAAAGAAGATACCGCTTCTTCTACCATAGGCTTCGGGTAATTAAAAAATCATTCACAAAACGCGTAGATATTTGTGAATATATATTCATATAAATGAATATCAACAAAAAGTAATCAGTAGTTTCCAGCGGTGGCAGTTGTTTCCCCAGGCTCGAGTTGTGCGTTAAGAAGTCGGAGAAGGTGACGTTGACGATCCGCTGACTTGACGGCTGTGCGGGTCTGACTGACTGACTGACGTCGGCGTGTTTTATACATAGGGGCCGAAAGAGAGAAAGCTTTGTCCCCCTTTTACCCCTCCTTTCTCTCCCACAATACTTTAGGTGAATCAGGCAGTTGACGCATCAGTCAAAAAGTGGAGGAACTAAACTTGACTCAGCTAAGTCCGGCTCACAATCAGTGTCTTGTTCCTTGCCAGTCCGACTTATTTTAATCGTGTCTTCCATGTTGGTTGAGAAAAACGTTTTTCGCCTTTATAACATTTAAGGACAATTCGTCTGCTTTTCTATTGGGCTATATTCCGCTGTTATGCATTTGTCCTTGATACATCTCTTTCACAAAAGATTTTAAATAGGTTTATTATTCAGCATTTTACGTATTGTTGGTAATTTATTATCATACTCTTTGTTTAATTAGGCTTGCGTAAAAATTTTCATGGTACTAGACTAGACAAGTTAAATTGGTTTTTGTGGTGATCATTGCCAGGAGGTGATTTGGCTACATGTGATTTAATTAGTTTTGTCTTATGTGTATGATTAGGGTAAGGCTACATTATCCATAAAGCACTTTATTAGGAACACCATACAAATACTGACGGTCTTGGTTCTTTGTTGCATGGATTAGGCAAGATTCTGGAAAAATTCCGTTGGGTTTCTACTCCATGATGACATGATGGCTTCACCTTATTTCTGCAGATTTGTCAGGTACACATTCATGCTGCATTTATCCTCCCGTTCTATCACATCCCAAAGGTGCACTATTGAATTCAGATAATTTAACTGGACAGGCCAGCGAAGGACACTAAACTCATCGGTTTGTTCTAGAAACAAGTTTATAACTACTTTCTTTTTTTGACAAGATGCATTATCATGCTGATAGTCATCTTTAGATGTGCCAGTTGGGGTCATAAAGGAAAGCACATGGTCAGCAAGAATACACATAGAGGTTGTGGCATTCAGGCAATGATTGGTTGGTATTAAGATGCCAAATTTGTGCCAAGAAAATATTACTCTTACCATTACACAACCACCGCCCTCATGTACTGTTCACACAAGGCAGATTGCATTCATGGATTCATACTGTTGACATCATATTCTGACCTCAACCTTTGTCCCTGCAGAAATTGAGAAACGTCAGAACAGTGTTTTGACTGAAATTGAATTTCAGTTTTTCTGAAATTCAACTGTACAGGTTTAGTGAGGCTATGCACCGACTTCTGTTCGTGGCAGACTGATGTGGCACCCAGTGTGCCTTTCTGCAGTTGCAGCTCATCTCCCTCAAGTGCTGTGCATTTGGAGATGCTTTTCTGCTCACTGCACTGTCACTGGGATCATATTTTCCCCCATTTTAGTGTTTAATGTGAGCATTAGCTCTCTCCAGTCTATCATATGTTAATTGAATTTCTTTCAAAGGATTTGAGTGGGTTTGTGTGTGTGAGCATATGCATGTGCAATTGGAATATTTATTGGTTTTAGGAGCAATTTTCTTGGGTTGTTTTAGCCTTTATTTTACCTGGGAAATTCTTTGAGAAAATACTTCTTTTTTTCAAGAATGCCCTGGGAGAAATTCTAGATAGACTAGTTGCGAGTGAGGTGGGACAGAGAGAGAAACAGGGGTAAAGCCCCTGGAGCAATTTTGGGGTTATGGGCCCAATAGCCGAGTTCTTCCCAACTTCATCCCTCCAGAGAGATATGGAATCTCTCAAACCCCAAACCCCATAGAGGGCTTGAACTAGCAACTTTTTGGCGACTAGTCAAGCAACCTACCCCTGTGCTACCGGGCCACTTCAGTTCTTGTGTAACTGCCAGGTGTGGTTTATTATTTTATTGTTAAAGGAGCTGTGTTATGATACTGAGCACGGTCAGAACTTTCATTCCATCAAAGTGATTCTGCTTGATTGCAAGTCACAATCGGAATCCATCCTTGCCAATCCGTCTTCATTTTGCATTGTATTTATTTATTTTAGTGACCTAGGCATCATGCTTTTTCTATTAAGGAGTTTTCTGTAGAAATTTAAAGATTCAAAGGACTATTTTAGTACTTTAGCTGATACTAAGAATGTGAGCTGGTTTGCCATCGCCAATAATCATAGAAGAAAAAAAATGCCTTCTTATGATTATTAGCGGTTGGCAAACAAGTTTACGATCTTCATATCCTTCAGCAAAAGTGTGAATACAGTACGAAATAATGATGAATTTGCAAGGATGGAAGTAGATTTTGACTTGCTGTCGAGCAAATTCCTTTCGTTCGAAGTTGTGGGCATGCGCAGTGTTCGTGGCACAGCTCCTTTGAAGGGTCATGTTATGCCCATTCTCCAGTTTAATATTTTGATTTTTGTGGTCTATTAACAAAAATGTTCATGTTTATATGGGAAAAAAATGAGGTTGCATCTCTACAGGCTGTGTTTGAAGCTGCTCTGACTCACTCAGCCTGAAACAAGTTGTTTTGGCACCCGTCTCTTTAAGGCTTCCTTCATTAAAGCCCACTCTGTTGCGATTGGTTAACTGCAGTTGAGGAAGCGTTAGCCGGTAAAATCAAGAGAATGCAATAAGAGGATGCGTTTGTTCGGTTGAGGAATATTGGTAAAAAAAAATCATTTTAACCACAGTTTCTTCACGTTGTCTTCCCCAGGTGAACAATCCAATAGATTGTGGGGGTGATCATCATCCGGATCCAGGTATTTTTCCAATAGATTCTTAAACATTGCGGATTGCAGGATTTGAATAAATGCCATAAATATTGTAACTGACCAGATGGTAGTAAAGTTCAATGTGACCGAATTTCATCAATTGTTGCCATACAGTAGTTACCCTTGCAGATTTGCATGTTAGAGAAAAGTGAACTATTGGCCTCGGGGGAGGTCTGCGCTCTCTGTGTGCCGCTTTTGTAACCTCTTCAACTTGGGATTTCCCATTGAGGGGATTATTGTCCTGCTTTCACCTCCTCTTATAGCTTATTACTTCTGCAAACTCGTTCCCTTTTATGTTTCCTAATTAGCAACTAAATGTTAATTTGTTCAGTTGTGAGGATCAGCGGGCATAATAACTGTCCATGTCCCCTCAGCTTGCTTTATTGTTCATTGCAACAATTATCAAGCATTTTCCTATGCACATTAATGGTGAGATAAAACATCAGTGTTTTTTGAAGCTTCTGAATACCTGTAGCTCACAAAATAATGTACATATAGTTCTTTTTTTTCTGTGTTGCTGTTTGATCGGTTGATATGCCTCAGAAAACCTTTTTGAAAATTCAATTTTGCTGACTGTGGTCTGCATGTTAAGGTTGCTTATGTAAAAATGAAATTCTTTTGACAACCAGTGACATTACCATAATGCAGGTTAGCTCTCAACCTGTTTCGATTAAGCGTTGGACAATTAATTGACCTAATTTACTGTAAAAATAGGCGACCAATAAGCTGTGTTGTCATTAATGATTAAGATATATAGTTTGCGTCAAAGATACAATATGACATTGCTTGTGTGGCAATTAACTGAAATTTCTCGAAATTCCATCTCGAAGTAGAATGTTATGCAGTTAATGCTGCCAAAGATGGTTGTCTATATAGATAAGGTTTCGGTTTTGTTTCTAATTAATTGATTAATTAATTCTATAATTGCCATTCATATGATCTCATATTGTGACCTTCCTACAACTTCCCTAGAAGCTGGACCATACAGACCTCATTCATAATTTTGCCACCTTGAAAGTTTGACACATGGCATGCATTTTAATTGGCCTTGCCGGAGGTCTATGCTCTCTGAATGCCACTCTTGTTGTAACTGTAATTGTACTGTTGTGACAAGTTTCTTCAGTGTCACCTAATGTGGGCTGACTGTGAGATCAGTGTTTTTTTCCCACCTCACCTGACAGACAGAACTCAGATCTCAGGCAGAGACAGGAGATCAATTCAATGTCTAAACTCGCAGTCAAACAATCCAAGCCAAAGCCAATCAAGACACTTGCAGCACAGAAAGGGTAATCCAAATTGTCATCAGTAAACAGTCCACAGTTCAAAAGCTACTTGGGGGTAATGCCAAATCAAAAACATGTCCAAATCATGAACGAAAAGCCAACCAGAAATCCAACAATACGCAGGGGATAAACCAGACTCGTGAACCATGGACAAAAAGTAAATTAAAACCAGGAAGTGCTCTCAAAAATACCAAAGGCTCATAATGTAGACCAGCAAATGGGGAAAAAATAATAAACTCGAGAAGACTGTGACAAACAGCAAATGAAGGGAAAGCTAAAGCTAAGCGGGTAGTGAGTGTAGGTGCAATAACTGAGAGAAGCCTGGCAGGAGCGTGGTTACAAACAAGGATGTTTAGTGGAACTAATTTCTGAACAGACTGGACAGAAGAGGGAGGGGAAGTGTGGGAGTGAAGGAGAAAACAGAAGCACGTGTGAACAGAACTGGAGTGAGAATTTATAGACAAATAATAATTAAACACAGTGATTAATTCACACAATAACTAATGATAACAATAAACACAAAGCATAAATGACAAATACAGTGAACACAGATGCAAGAGTACAAGAATAATAACAAACACACATTCCAGACTCTGTCATCACCTGCGTCCAGCGTGGACATAAGTGCATGTGCTCTCACTTGGGGAATCACATTATCTGAGTGCATTTTCATGTTCATGTACTTCTGTTATTATGATTTTTCCATTTTCTTGTTGCTAAATGACAAACTCATTCGGTGATATGATACCTGTGGTTATTATCGCATTTAAATACCCCTGTTTCCTTCTCCCTGATTCTGTGAAGATTCCGACACATCTGGTATATATGCTGTGTGTATCATCAGTGATAATAACTTAAGCTTGTGTTGATCATTGTGTATGGGTATAGCTACAATATGCAGTATAATAAAATTGTCGGCAGAGTGAACTTTGCCTCCTGGATTTCACTATCCACCCTCAAAATACCACTCTTATGTCAGGGCTAAAATTGTCACAGTCCTTCTCCTTGCTGTGGCTGCTCCCTGGTGGCACATTTGTGTCATTGCAGTTTCAGTGATAAATTTGTCTGACTTAACTGGAATCCATTAGCATTCAGCTGACACTTTCTACTAATAATGGCTAATAATGCATCAATTTTATATAGCGCTTTTCTAGGCACCCAAAGATGCTTCACAATGGATACATTATTCCTTTACTCACACATTCACGCTCTGATGGTGGTAAACTACGTTTTTGTAGCCACAGCTGCCCTGGGGCTGGCTGACGGAAGTGTGGCTGCCAGTGCGCGCCTACGGCCCCTCCGATCACCACCAAACTGGAGTAAACCCACGCAAACACGCAAACTCAGAAGGGCCCCAGGCCGGATTTGAACCCACAACATTTTTGCTGTGAGGCAGTAGTGCTAAGCACTGTACCGCCATGCCACCCAACTGACTAGACCAGGCAGGGGCCAGTCTCAGTTGTTAGGAATTGCCGTTTGATTCATGATACTTCATGACAGTGATAAGTTCACCTCTAATATCCGTCACGTCAGGTTGCTCTCCATTAATACATCGATCTATGTAGGAAGCTGAGGTGAAAATGGCCCCTTGTAGTTGTCACCTCTTGCATTATAAAAACACACATGTGATGATGTTTGGAACTAAAATGAATGTTCATTTAAATTTACTCAACTGGAGCTGTAAGTGTTTGGAGAAAACATACACTACTTCATTGCAAACATTTGCCTTTTGCAGACGTCATCAACTCAGGGCATTGTTTTTCTTTTTCGCAATCAATACCAAAGGAAAGTTTGAATGCAAAAGAAAATTGGTGTACAAGGCATACAAACCATATAATACTCCTGTGAATTCATGTACGAGATTCATCCGTTCCTCAACATGGGGCTCTTATTTACCCCTCTAATCTTTACAGCCCAGGGCATTGCTATAAAAAAATTTGTAATGTACCAGCCTGTAAGATTGACGACAACACAAGAAGGCACAAGGAGGTGAACAGTCCTATTGAGACCATAACTTTCCATTGCTCTGCTCTTTTACTCTCACACACACACACACATCACAGTAGTATGCTCTTCAAACCATAATAAATGTTCCATATTGTGGGAAAAACTTGTCTGACTTGTCAACCTCAGAGTTCAGAACCATTGGTCCTCCCTTTCGACTTTAGTGTTTAAAATGCACTATTTAAAATTCCTTTTAATGTCACCTACAAACCTGTTCTATAAAGTTTGGGCACCAGCTCTGTCCGTGCCTCCTACTCCCATCCACCGCCTTGTTTGACCTACCAACTTCTCTCGTCAGCAGAACTTTCTTTTCTGGTCGCTCTGCGCTCTCACACTCGTTCTTTACATCGCTTCCGGAGAAGATGTCCAAGGCTTCAGCCAGACAGAATTCTGCAGCATGTCTTCATCTGAAAAGTAAAAAAATTACATCCTATCATCTAACTCCCAACCATTTTTCCTTTATCTGGACGGAAAATATCGTGAGGTTAAGGAAAAATGTAAAGGAAAACTTGTAATGACGAAGGAAAAGACACCGGCGCTGTGAAGAAAATCCAACTGCACTTACTGAAGGGAGCGTCATCATGCATCCCGAGCTCGTCATATTTGTTTCTTTTCATGAATGGCCGCATGGTTGGTGTGGCGCTTTAAATATTGCTGCCACACAGAATTGGGGGGTGGCGTAATCTTCTTTATTTTTGTAAAGGATGGTTCAGTGTACCCTATGCTGAAGGAGATAGATTAGGAAGTATTTAGGTGCCTTTCCTTAAGCTGTAGAGAATTCAAACAGCACTTACTATGGCCACCACATACAGTGCCGTAAAAAAGTATTTGCCCCCTTCCTGATTTTTTACTTTTTTGCATACTTTTCACACTTAAATGTTTCAGATCATCAAACAATTTTTAATATAAGAAAAAGATAATCCGAGTAAATACAAAATGCTGTTTTTAAATGATGATTTCATTTATTAAGGGGGAAAAGCTATCCAAACCTACCTGGCCCTATATGAAAAAGTAATCACAGTTAATGGGGCAACCCCCATTGTTAAATCATGAATTAACTGTGATTAACCACATTTTTTGAGTCCAGTTTCACTAGCCACAACCAGGCCGGATTACTGCCAGACCTGTTGAATTAAGAAATCACTTCAAAACAACCTGTTTGATAAAGTGAAGTAGGCTAAAAGATCTCAAAAAGCAACATGCCGCAAACTAAAGAAATTCAAGAACAGATGAGAAACAAATTGACATCTATCAGTCTGGAAAGGTTTGCAAAGCCATTTCTAAGGCTTTGGGACTCTGGCGAATCACAGTGAGAGCCATTATCCACATATGGAGAGAACTTGAAACCGTGGTGAACCTTTCCAGGAGTGGCCGGCCTACCAAAATTACTCCAAGAGTGCATCAACTACTCATCCAGGAGGTCACAAAAAAACCCATAACAACATCTAAAGAACTGCAGGCCTCTCTTGCCTCAGTTAAAGTCAGTGTTCATGATTCAACAATAAGATAGAAACTGGGCAAAAAATGGCATCCATGGGAGAGTTCCAAGGCGAAAACCACTGCTGACCAAAAAGAACACGAAGGCTCGTTTCACATTTGCCAAAATACATCTTGATGATCCCCAAGACTTTTGGAAAAATATTCTGGGGAATGACGAGACATAAGTTGAACTTTTTGGAAGGTGTGCGTCCCATTACATCAGGAGTAAAACTAGCACTGCATTTCATAAAAAGAACATCATACCAAAAGTCAAACGTGGTGGTAGTGTGATGGTTTGGGGCCGCTTTGCTGCTTCAGGATCTGGACGACTTGTAATAAATGAAGGAACTATGAATTCTGCTCTCTACCGGAAAATCCTGAAGGAGAATGTCCAACCATCAGCGCACTTGAGTTATGCAGCAGGACAATGATCTGAAACACGCCAGCAAGTCCACCTCTGAATGGCTTAAAAAAAAAACAAAATGAAGATTTTGAAGTAGCCTTGTCAAAGTCCAGGCTTAAATCCTATTGAGATGCAGTGGCATGACCTTAAACAGGCCGTTCATGCTCAAAACCTCTCCAATGTGGCTGAATTAAAATAATTCTGCAAAGAAGAGTGGGCAAAAAATTTTCCACAGTGATGTGAAAGACTCATTGCCAGTTATTGCAAACGTTTGATTGCAGTTGTTGTCGCCGAGGGTGGAACAACCAGTTATTAGGATTTAGGGGGCAGTTACTTTTTCATATAGGGCCAGGTAGGTTTGGATAGCTTTTTTCCCTTGATAAATGAACTCATCATTTAAAAACTGCATTTTGCATTTACTTGGGTTGTCTTTGTCTAATATTTAAATTTGTTTGATGATCTGAAACATTTCAGCGTGACAAATATGCAAAAAACAAAAAAAAGGAAGAAATCAGGAAGGGGGCAAATACTTTTCATGGCACTGAATATGCCCTTGAGTCATTTTCAAGGATTTAGGAGCTTTCTAAGGCAAAAAAAAAAAAGACCGTTCAAACTTGGCCAAGATTTTCTCTACCAACTGCAGAAGACATTAAGTCATTCTGGCTTGATTTTATTCTCAACGATACGTTCCGGCTGAAGAAAACCCACATCTGCTTGTGTGTGCTCAACGGACGCAACGAGGGCCAGTACAGCGCCACAATCGCTAAAAATCAGCTGCGCTCATGCTATCCACTCATTAGGAAAGCTTGGTTAACTCACCAAATGAACCCCAACAATTATACACTGCAGTAAAGTTAGTTTTATATTCAATAGCTCAGGAACAAAAAACATGAAATAATTAAGAAATAACAAATTCTGAATGCGAACAGAGAAGGCCAACAACGACAATTTTTGAATTTGGCAAAAAAACTCTGAAATTCAGATTTTTCACCCAACCGTCCAAAATAACGGCAAATTTTCAGATTTTTATGCTTCTGAGAATCAGGGGATTATTTGTAAATTTCATCACCAGAAACACATTTTTTAAAAAACAATAATTCTGGGAAAAACATGAGATGTGTGGAATTAAATACAATTTGACAAGAGGGAGCTCCTACTACAGTGTTTATGGAAACTGATCCTCGGTTAAATGTTGGTCTGTTTTAACAAGGAAACAAGAAACAGGTAACATCTGGTTTAAGTAGAACCCTGTGGACCTTTTTCGGAAAGGCAGTGCATGGGCTCATTATGAATTTGATTCCTGCAGTTTTCAAAAAAAATAAAAAACGTTGACACAGGGGCAATATAAAACTCAAAAACTGTAAGGATGCCAAAAAAAAAAAAAAAAAAAGGTGGTTTTCAGGTGCTGAACTTGTTGATGCGATCATGTTTGAGTATAAAAGCAGCATCCTCAGAAGACGGTAACAGCTTGAGGGATGGCAATTAATTTTCTAAACATTGCCTTTGATGGCGCTGCCCCTATTCTTGCCAGATTATTGCATGTGATTGGCTGACACAGCAGTGGTTAAAGGAGGTTAATTCTCTATGACAAAATGTACACTTCGGGTAAACTTAGCAACCAAATCTCCTCTTTTGCGATGCAACACCGGATCAGTGTACGATATGTAGCTATGATATTTGCATTCGTGAACATACACGAGTATGTCTCCAGAAGTTTCAAAAGAGTAAGTCATTGCTTGTATAAACATACAAAAGGAAAAACAAGTTTTGTGCGCCAATATCACTGACTATGTGCAGTCCATGGCTGAAACCGGAAGTGTCTATCATGACACGAAAATTCTCATTCCCCCGTCACCGAGGTTTGGACTTTAAATTGAGATCCCTCGAATTAACTCACAACACCATGATTAAAACACATTGATTGCTCATTAACTGTCTGCCTGAAACTGAATGAAATTAACCATGTTAATTGCTGTCTGGTGGACACTGGAGAGTTCTGGCATGAGGTCCTTGTAAGCTAGGACAACTTTGTGGGAAATACAATGTGAAAATTTCATATGCAGGTCGACTGACCAAACACAGGTCTGTCGAAATCCGGCAAATCCGGCAGAAATCTGGCAGTCCCTTCCCAATTTGAAACCCTGTAGCGCGATGGCCAATTGTGCGCTACCCTGAAAAAGCTGCCGACCCCTACCAGTGGGTACGCCGGGGCTCGAACCCGCGACATGATCGTTACCTCTGCACTGCAGCGCAGTACCTTAACCGAGTTTTCCTGGTCTCTTAACAAACATTTGCAGGCCTCAATGGTCAAAAAGGACCTAATTACAGCTGTACAGGCTGTATGTGCGGCACCTCTGGCTTATTTGGCTTGAAATGGGCCATTTAGGCTCCTGTCTCTTTAAGTACCCTTTTGTCCTAGCCAAATTTCAACTCCGGAGTTTTCCAGAACAGCGGACAACTGTTTAAAAGGCATGCTAATCTAGCCAATGGCTGGGCATTATGACAGTGGTTCTCAAATTCGGTCCTGGCGCCCCCCTGTGTATGCTGGTTTTTGTTCCAGCCACAACTACAATTATAGGATTTTAAAAAGCTGTTACTTTGTCTTAATTAGCAGCATTCCATGTTTAGAGTAGTTATTTACCATCTTAAATCACATTTGGATGAACATATCCATTCTGCTATGAAGATTAAAAACCCTTGAACACATTGTGCTTAATTTTCAATATTGCTAGGATTTTCAGGTGAAAACATTTTTAAACAGATCAAATTAGACTGAGAAAATCAATAAGCTCCAAATTAGGTTTCTGAATACAGGTGTTTTGAGTTTTTCCCAAATAACGTGCCTGAACCAAATAAAATCAACATAAAACACAACAGGTGTGACTCCATTGTTTGCCAAGTAAATTGTCGGTTTTTGCCACTATGTGTCAAGAGATTCACCAGTGAGGAACCTCTTGATTATTTATGTTGATTGAATGTTTGGTTAAATTTTTTCCCTCTGCTGATATTTACAATATATCTCAATGTGGATGTTTGCATAAATGCACCTAATTAAAACAAATCAACAGCTTGTTAAAATCCGAAGATTGCAATTGTGGTTGGAACAAAAACCAGCATACACAGGGGGGCGCCAGGACCGAATTTGAGAACCACCGTGCTAATGTGTCGCATTGTGATGTGGACAACTTAGGGAAGAAAAGGTCAGATTACAAAGAGCATGAGGGCGGGTACATGGGTATCCACAACACTCCAAACACATGCAGAACACGCTAATTGAAAACTCTAACTTACCCAGAGGAATGAGTGTGTGAGGGAATGAATGTTTTGCGCACTCTGCAATTGATTAGCGAGGCTGATCGGTGTATGTCCCCTTACTGCGCAAAGTGGACGTTTTGTGTCAACAGGGTCCAGAATAGCTGTTGACTTCTTTTGGCCTGCAGGCATCTATTATGGATCATCACACTGTGGAAATATGTTTTCTTGTCAGACTAATCAATATTTCAGGCCTTTTCTGGAAGAAATGGACGCTGTGTGCCCCAGACCAAAGAAGAAATAGTCTTCACCGAATTCCATCTGCCAAACTGACATGACAGCATTTCATCTCTGTTAAAAACCTATAAAAAAGACAAGATTTGAAGAAAAAATCTCCCATGCTGAGGCAACCAAGAGGATGATGCTGGAAAGTGCTAATATGGGGAAATAGCAGGCAAGTGTTTAGGGGGTTGAAAAGCGACTGGATGCAGATAGCATGAGAGTGGATTGGACAAGTTTTTTGGGTTTCATTGAGGTGGGCGTGAATTGTGTTAGTATGACGGAAAACAAAAAGTGGAGAATTAAGATGGTGGTAGATGCAGCAAGAAAGTTTTGGGTAAGTCTGATGAGAAGGGAAAGCGATGCGGCAGATTTCGAAGAGAGAGGATTAGGTAGGGGTCAGGGTTGAGGGCGGTCAAAGAGATCTGGGTTAGTCATTGTTTCCTGGTTTGATTAGCGCAGATTGAGCAGCACAATTTTCTTTTTAAAAAAAATGTATTTATTTTATAACGAGTTAGACACACCTCGAACCAAGTCTCGATTTGCGAGCGGCAGCAGTGCGCCGCGAAACAAATGTCAATTTTCTATATATGAAGAAGAAGAATAAGGAAGTGAATGTGAGGTTATAGAATCATTTCCGGTGTTATTGCGGAAGCTAGCGATCAACGAAAAAGGCTTGACGCGGGAAACCGTGGAAGGAGCTGTCAATAGTAATGTAAACTATCGTTTTACTTTTTATTAGTTTTCTTATCGGTCAATTTCTGCGGTTTTTCCTGGCCGTGCTTGAAAAGTGGTCGCTGATTGTACGTGTTAAGGCTCTTGCTAATATTCCGAACTTAAGCGTGACTGGAAATGGTAGGAAGGATAAACACGGAGCTTCAGAATCTCATGTGAACGTGGACCGCTAACTCGCTATCTACACGCGACTGGGACTCAGTGCTTGGCCGGCTAGTTAGCGAGCTAATTTGTGACAGAAACCGTAATTGTCCTCTTTTTGCATCACTGATGAGATGATAATCTTAATTGATCCCACATGAGGTTATTATTGTGGAGTTACAAAGCAAAAGTTAATGGCACAAATTCATGAAATGTGGGTTTTAGTTAAGTTAATTAACGTTTGGTCGCTAATGGGCAGCTAACGTTTGCTTGCGAAGGTAGTTCAGTCAGTCGTATCGAGCTGCGCTGGAAGTTTCCACTAAAGGGTGGAATTCATTTTTATTTTATTTGTTTATTTCAGACTAAATTTAAGTCCATAGAACATACAGATAATATAGAAAGAAAATAAAATTGAAAGAATATAAAAATTTAATTAATGAAAAAAAAAAACACAAAGATGAGTAAACAGGGATTTAAACAAAATAGTCGAATTAATAGAATAGTTATAAAAAGCAGTTATATTGTCCGTCTACTATTTACTTTTTCTAATCTATTTTTCTTTTCTATTGAGTTATTCCGTGTGATCTGCGCATAATCTATGGCAATTTTACTTGATTTTACTTGCGCTTGACTTTGTTGCACATTATGTAGGTGCCCTTTTACTTGACTTTGTTGCTCTAGGTTGTGTTGGCCTTGTTGCGCTTGACGACGTTGTACTTGTTTTTGTTGCATTTTTTCTTGATTTTATTGCCCTTTACTTGATTTTGTTGCTTTTTATTTGGTCTTTTTATCATTATATTTGGTGTTTACCTATTGGTCTACACCTGTAATAACTGAATGTGTTCTCTGTTACCTTTACTGTTAGCATTGTGCTTGTCTCCTTGGAGCTCTGCACTTTTGTACTGATCTCTTGCACTTTTGTTTGTCGCTCTGGATAGGGGTGGCTGCTAAGAACCTTTACTGTAATTCATGGAAAGTTTGTAGTGTCATTGTTTTGTTGCCTTTTATGGTTCTGGTTTTTGATCCTGGTCCCAAGGGGACCCCCATATGTTTCACCGATCAGCCTTTACATTATGACCACTAAGAAGT
Organism: Gymnothorax reevesii; assembly: GCA_029721435.1. Taxonomy (NCBI): domain Eukaryota; kingdom Metazoa; phylum Chordata; class Actinopteri; order Anguilliformes; family Muraenidae; genus Gymnothorax; species Gymnothorax reevesii. The sequence continues at coordinate 110,510,183 of CM056579.1, forward strand.
GAAGTGAAACGTATTGATTTTCTCTTTAAAATGGCACCTGTCAGTGGGTGGGGTGCGTTGGATAGCAGGTGAATATTTTTTCCTCAAAGCTTTTGCGTTTGAAGTGGGAGAAATGGTCAAGCGTCAGGATGTGACTCGTTATCATGTTTCAATAAACCCCACGTCAATTTCACACTGGAGTCCCCCTTTTAATGAGGTCTGGATGAGACAATCGGTTGCTTTGTGGTGGAAGCAGATGGTAACAGCAGCAAAATCCGATGTTGTCTGTGCGTGGCTCAGTAAATTGTGCAGTAGTTGCTGTGAATAAAAAGGCGGTTGAAGCATGTTGTTGCTGGCCACTGGCCACTACTGAGGCGAACACTGTTTTCATTATAATCTGGATTATGATTTATTTACAAAGGCCTGAAAAATCTTTTGTTTCCAGTAACATCAAGAATTTGAGTTTGAGTCAGTGGGTAGGATTTTTTTCCTCTCATTTAATCTGGCAATCAGCCCAAGTATGTTTTGACAAGATTTTGACTTGGTCCTGTATTTGGAGGTGTTTCACTGTGTCCCGTTTCTGTTCCCCTCGTAGCTGCGTGTCAGGAGAGCAGGAAGCCGCAGAGATGGGGGACATGCTGGAGTTTAATGAGATATACCAGGAAGTGAAAGGGTCCTGGGTCAGTACATTAACTCACACCTTTTGTGGCCATACAAAAGCATGACATCATTGAAAAGAAGCTCGTAAGCTGATATGCTGGGACCGCGGGGTCATTCCATGCCAAATCACCTGGAGGTGTGCCATTCAACCCTTTGGATTTTGCTGAAAAAGAAAACTACCTTGAAGTGTTTTATGGAGAAATACAAAGCTACAGGCCCAAGAAACCAATAGTTTTTGAGTGAAGCCATTTTTAAAATGGGGTGTTGCCCACTTTTTGTTCCTGGTAATATATTTTTCCGTTGGGAGTGTTTTTGGGGGACCATAACTTCCTTGTAGTTGTATTTGTTGACCTGATATTTGACTCTAGGTCAGTGCTTCTCAAACCTCTCCTGGAGGACCACCTGTCCTGCATGTTTTAGATCTTTCCCTGTTTTAGCACAGGTGATTCAAATGATCAGCTCGTTACTGACCCTCTAAAGCTGATTGATAACATCCTGATTATTTGAATCACCTGTGCTGGGGCAGGGAAAGACCTAAAACAGGCAGGGCAGGTGGTCCTCCAGGAGAGGTTTGAGAAACACTGCTCTAGGTGATTTCAGCCCAAGTTTTCTGAATAAGCCATCAGTAAGAGTGCAGAATGCACCTTTCTCCTGACACTATATATGAAAAACAAATTTGTAATGGAACTTTTTCTTTATTCCATTTTTCCCAGCCTCCCTTACTAACAACAGTTTCCCCAACACTCCGAAAACACTTCTTTCAGAATCTGTGGGAAAGGCTTGTGGGCAGGAGCAATTTTGGCTTCATCAGAGAATAAGTATGTGTTTGGTGGTACCTAAAGTTGGTCGTGGGCGAAAATAGAAATGTTTGTGCCCCCCTCATTGGGTATCTGCATCACGTAGCCTGTTTTTCATTGTAATGGCAATTTTTCCCATACAAGGATGAGAGAATCTTTTTTTGTTTTTATGTGATTTGGCTTGGAATGACCACATGTGGTCATTCTGTGGTGCTTGGTGTCGTGATGTTTTGATCGGTCTTGTAAACTCTGCTGGGAATAGCCATTGCTACTGCCTGTTGTCATCCTCATCGCTTACATTTTCTCCACTGTTGCTTTGACACTATCCTGTGCGGTTTATGAACTCGATCCAATTTCAATGAGAAGCTGAAGATTTTCAGCCTTTAAAATAAGGCCGCACGATATACGGAATCTCGGTTATTGCAAGCGTAATAAAAGTAACTGCCGCTATGAGGCAGACAGACGTGATTGCTTATTACCTTTTCTATGACACTTACCTAATGCGGTCATTTGAAATGCTTCCGGGAAGAAAATTGCGTTTTGAAGTCTGCTAATTACCAGCGAGGTTGGACAGCCTCCGTCGCCTTTGCTTAATTGGCTTACCTTAAACAAATTCCCATGTACTTTGCCTAACTTGCAATCAAGCCGTTTATTCACCCAACTGACTGATCAAAACCAAAATGTGGCAAATAATAATTAAGAAGAGATGGTGAGAAGCAGACAGACCTAACCAGGCTGCCGTGTTAGATTGAAAGAGTGTCAGTAATCTGAATAAATAGCAGACCTCTGAATTCCACCTCTTGCAGAATTTTTACATATCATTAAAAAGATTTCTTAAAAACAAACCATTTCAAGATGGCCTTGGTTTTTCAGCGTTTCAAAACTTACTTCACAAAGTGTTTTCCACTTTGTGTATCTCGAACGTGAAAGTGAGAGAAATTATATTTTCGCATTGCACGCTAGAGACAAATACAGCGAAAACTCTGCAAACGAGTTCAGACAAATCTGTGCTGCAAATATGTTGGATTTTTTATTTGATAATTGAACAAGATTCATTTTAAATAATTCATAGCTCTTGATTTTTGTTACTTTTGAGCGGCTAATAGCCAACAGTGAAGGTGGAAAACATTTAGTTTAAGCGTATCGAACTTCACATAAATTGTTAACGCATTTGCACGCAGCGCTGCAGAATGTAAAGCAAGACATAATCTAACCGATTCAAGCAAATCTGTCATGTTTCATAGTTATTAAAATTTCAAAATGTAATAAACAAAATATATTGAAATAAATCAGACTGTCAACCAATTTAAATCGTTAATTGGGCGAATCAACCGTTTGATGGAAAATGGAGCAAAGCGAATAGGGAGGGGGTGAGAGCAATTGTCGGGTAGAAGATGATTATTTTGCAGACCTTAACTTTGCTTTCTTCAGCACGTAATTTACCTGAATCTGTTTGCGAGATTATTTCCAGTTTTTCATTTGGTCGCGCTGCGTGCTAATGCAATTACAATTTCTATACGTCACGTTCAATTCGCTTAAACAAAATGTTTTTCACCTTCACTTTAGGCTGTTTAGACACTCAAAAGCAACCAAAATAAAACGGCCATTAATTACTTTATTTGAAATCTTGTTCAATTATCAAATAAACAATGCTCCAAATTTGCGTTTGCCTGAATGTGTTTGCCAAGTCTTTGCTGCATTTGTCTATTGCGTGCAACAGAAAATAATTTCTCACTTTCACATTCGATATGCTTTACAATTTTTTTCCGTTTCGTGTATATAATGAAACGCTTAAAAACCAAGGCCATCTTAAAATGGTTTATTTTTAAGGTATCTTTTTAATGATGGGCTATGTAAAAATTCTACGAGAGGTGGAATTCAGAGATCTGCTATTTATTCAGATTACTGACACTCTCTCAAGCTAACACAGCAGCCTGGCTAGGTCTGTCTGCTTCTCATTTTCTCTTCTTAATCATTATTGGCCGCATTTTGGTTTTGATCAGTCCGTTTGCTGCATAAACAGCTTGACTGCAAGTTAGCCAAAGTACACAGGAATTGATTTAAGGTAAGCTAATTAGACCAAGGTGATGGAGTCTGTCCAACCTCGCGGGTAATTGGCAGACTTCAAATCACAGTTTTCTTCCTGGAAGCATTTCAAATGACCGCATTAGGTATGTGTCATAGAAAAGGTAATAAGCAAAGTCGTCTGTCTGCCTCATAGTGGCAGTTACTTTCATTGCGCTTGCGATAACCGCAATTCCGTATATCGTGTAGCCCTACTTTAGGCGGACTGTCCTTGGTCAACAGGTTGCTCTTATGAAACTGGTTCACATTCTTCTGAAGTATGTTTTTTTTTTTCTACACATCTTTGAAAATGTCATTTTGTTCTCAGTTATAAGATTTAAATTTTGTCCTGTATAATGAGATCAATTTTTGTTTGTTTCTCTCTCACTGGGATTTATCGACCTCTCTTCCTGTAGAATGATGGGCGGTTGCGGTTCAGCAAGCAAACGGTGGTGTACAAAAATGGCAAGACTGGAAAGGTGGACTCCATCTCGGTGACCGACTTGACCCAGGCTCAGTGGAGGCGTGTCTGTCTCGGACATGGAATCAAGATGGTCACCAGCAACGGCAACGTCTACAAATACGACGGCTTCAAGGACACAGTGCGTACATATGCGGGTGCACGTGTTTTTGTCAGTGTGCTGTGCATGGGAGTGTTGGTGCATTCCCTATAGACTATAATGGATGCTGTCATGTCATTAGTGACTGATTGACATACATTAAAATACACTTGCACAAGCAATGCAGCATCCATTGATTACAGCGGAATGAAAGGGTTAAATGTCAGCTTGGTGATGGTTCTGTCGTGGCATAGGCAGCCAATCATAGGGCTCACTGGGTCCAGTAATTTTTCACCATGTTTAATAGACGAACTGTGAGAAACCATTTCACCTGGTCAGGTGCACTCTACAGTACAACAGTCTTCCCTTGTGGCTCCATATTCCAAAACAACACCCACGTAAACACGAAAAGCAGTAAGGGGTGGTTCCAAGAACTCGAGGTTGAAGCAAAATGTCTTAAATGGCCTGCAAAGGCATCATATGTATTAGTAATAATTCTTCATGGGAAGAGCTGGAGCACTGGCTGAGAACCGGATTTCCCCCAGGCTTCATCCCTCTCGGAACTGGTGGCCGACTTGAGAGTACGTACTTCAGAAATTGTATGACCCCACTCCTGTAAGGACTGGAACTTATTTTTAAGGAAAAGTGGACATTACTCATGATTGTTTACTTAATGCTCAGCTTATTTTGGTTTTGTAGCTTTGGAATAAATATTCTGTTTTGGAAATTTCATGCAGGGAGTGACCCTGACAAATTGGTGGTAATGGTTCGAATGGTTAAAAGATTACGAAAGCACAAAGGACTGCTCGTCTCCCCATGGGCCATTTGACGTTAACGGTATTAAAATGTTTTGTGGATGACTTCGGGACAGCGCATGTCGTGCTTTGTGGACCACCTGGAGCGCTCTTGTCTCCCATGCCAACCCCCCTCCCCCTTCCCGAATATGCTCGTTCTGGCTCTAATTAATATACATTTGGTCTAAGAAGTTCATGAGGAGCAGATGAGCGTGCTCGCCTCTGGTATTTCGGATGTGGAACCCATTACCCCCGGATGGCATTTGGTGTTTATAAACTCTAGAGAATAAATGCTCTGGTTTTCAGTCCTGGCTGGTAACCTGGGAGCGTCAGGGAGCTGACCAAACTCGATCAGCTCAGGCGTTGGGACTGCGATTATCTAGTTCTTGTGCATATTACTGACTTGACTGAGCCCTGATGTAGCCTTTATTACTTATTGAATGACCGAAATCGATCGAAAGTTGAAGATGTAAATGAGGTGGCATTTAAGCAGCACGTTTACCCGGTTTCCCTTTTCTGAACCCCCCCATCACCACCTCTCCCTCCACCTGCAGGACTTTGAGAAGTTATCGGAGTTCTTCAAGACTAATTACAAGGTAGAGCTGACAGAGAAGGACATGTGTGTGAAGGGCTGGAACTGGGGCACTGCCAAATTCTCAGGTGAGGCCATGTTTGTACCTGCACTTACACGCACCTACTTACATTTGAACACTGGAACTTGTACACCAACATTTTTATTATGTCCACCATTGCTGTTTGAATTGCTTGGTTTCTTTCGGAGAATGTAAACGGTGTGGGTGGTTTGGCTGAAGCGTGTACTGCCGATGGCTCCTCTCCAATCAAAGCCATATGAAGGACAAATAAATGAGTCAAGAACAGGTCGAGGCTCTTGGCCACATGTCAGCCACGATGAAGTGAGCTTGATCTTGTATTAGCCGGATTCCAAAAAAGGTGGCTCATTTTGGAAAATGCGGATTTATTCAGAAAGAAATGATTTGAAAATTTTCCTTCACTATATTGTAAACACAACAACACATTATTTGATGCTTTAACTTGTGAAATGGCTGATTGAATATGTAAATTTATTTTAAGTCTGAATGCAGTGGACTATTAAAATGGTAGCGTAGGGGCAGTTCAGGACTTATACTGATGAAATGAGTTTTCAGTAATGATTTGATGTGAAACGGCTGATGTTTCACTGGTGAGCTAATCATGTCGTACTGTAAAAACAGCCTCAAAAGAGGCCCTGTTGCTTGAGCAAAGATTGCTTGATGCTCGCCAATTTTCCAACTAATGCATTGGCTCATAATCCTTCACTTTTTGAACATCTTTCCCCGAAGACTGGTCAGTCGGATTTTAGGCATTTCGCGCTCTACGGCGCATAACATAAGTAACAGATGGAAGGAATCCAGTGAAATCTTCAGTATGCAGTGGGGAAGGCTGAAAACCAAATGAATGCATGTGATCTCCCATTTCTCAGACATTGTTTTTTTCAGGACAGTCATGTGACTGTAGTGTATATTACAACATGGGCTTAGTAGTGCTCTGGGAAAACTTTTATCAGTCAGCACCATTCGCTGCTGCCTCCACAATTGCTGGTTAAAGCTTTAATGTGCAAAGCCTTGTCAACCCTGTTCAATAATGCCGCTGACTTCTCAAGACTCAATTTCGTCTGAGATGGACAATTGGACAGTACAAACTAGGGCTGCAGGATATGGTCAAAAAGTGATATGGTAATTATTTTGACCAATATTGCAATATACTTCACAGTGATTCATTCTTAACAATGATTAGAAGTTAGATCAAAATTTTTATTGTCATTGAAAAACTAATAAAATCATAATAATTTGGCTTTTACCTTGGTCTTTCCCAGAAGAACATGTTTTAATGACATCGGTTGCAGAGCACTGCTCTCTTGGTATGAATTGTGCCATGTGCAAGGAGCTTTGTGTGAGATGACAACAACAAAAAAAAGATTTTATTTTCTTAACACGTGCAATCTTACGTCTCATAGGACCACTGCTCTCCTTCGACATAAACGACACCCCTGCCTTTGAGGTTCCCCTGTCGAGTGTGTCGCAGTGTGCGACGGGCAAGAACGAGGTGACGCTGGAGTTCCACCAGAACGATGACGCGGAGGTGTCCTTGATGGAAGTGCGGTTCTATGTGCCCCCCAATACTGGGGATGAGGGAAACGACCCTGTGGAGGTACCAGCGCCCGGCTTATAGGTCCACGTCCACCTTAATGCTATACAAGCGAAAGATTCCTGCATTTGTGTTTCCAAGTGAATAAAAACATTAATCTATGGTAGCGTGGCTGAAATTGAACGGGGGATGTCCGTGACGTAAACTGCTTATGCTCGCGTGGCAAAGCGATTCGCATACGGTCAGATCAGGCCTCGACTGCGCACACGCAGGACTCTGGTTAGGTGGAGCCGTGCATTGGGTGGAACAGTGAGACTCTGCTGCTCGATTCCAACGGTCTTCTCCTCACTCAAGGGGCTAGTTTTAGCTGTACATCCAGGGTGGATGTGACGAAGAGGTCGAGCGCGATAAATTTGCTATTTTTGTTGTCTTTGCGATATTAATATCACACATGATCACATGTAGATGACTATATGATTACAACATATCGTTCAGACCTATCCCTCGTGTACGTGCGTGTTTGTGTGTGGGTGAGATTGTGGGAATGTGTGTATTCATGTTTTGCAGTGGGTGAAGGTGTGTGTCCCTCTCTTAGGCCTTTGCTCAGAATGTGCTGTCGAAGGCCGATGTGATCCAGGCCACCGGAGATGCTGTCTGCATCTTCAAGGAGCTTCAGTGTCTCACCCCCAGGGGCAGGTACTGTGACATCACCCGCCCATCACACCGTTTATCCCGTCCACCACACATTTGAACTTTATCGCCACAAACTGAGTTTATCATCTCCTGCTGCAAGGTGGACCGGGTAATGAGAATGACTGATACATTTTCTCTTGTCTGTCCATCCTTCACGCGTCTTTCCCAGGCCAGAACTCATAAACCTTTCAGCGTTGCTTAACGAAATTTCATACAGTGCTTAACAAATTTATTAGACCACCACCCAATGCAAAGTTTATGCCACAGCTGCCCTTAATTAACAGTATTGGTAATTACCAAGATCATTTTTATGTTTCTGAAATTGTTAATCCACCAGTATGTGCAAGCTCTTTAACTGAAATGATATTTTCAATGCTAAAATATAATTATTGTTGTTATCCATGAATTTTTGAATTTACTGTTTTAGAAAAAATAGTTAAGCGCATTATTATTTTATTTATTAAGATGCCAAATAAGTTATTTTCTTGTATTCCTGAACATAAAAATTCGTTTAAGTGGTTGAATGTAAGAATGCAAGCTGTTATCAAGGCCAAAGGAGGCCTTACAAATTATTGTTTTTTTTTTTTTAATAATATGTGTGAATAAGGACTATTTAGTGGTTTCAGCTCATTATTTGCCAAATAACAAAATAATTTTTTGTTGAAGAAATTTTTCAAAAACTTGTTTAAAAGATTTGTGTTCTCTCGTTTATGACAGATGGTCTGATAAATTTGTTAAGCACTGTATATGGATGCATGTTATTGTGTAGATGTGCCTTTTCAGACCTGCGTCCTCCGCTCTCTCCGTCTCCACTGAGTTTGGTGTCTGGCCAGTGTAGTCTGTTTATAATGGGCCTGCTGTTCTCCTCCACCCCCCCCCCCACCCCCCCATACACACACACACACAGGTACGACATCCGCATCTATCCTACTTTCCTGCACCTCCACGGCAAGACGTTCGACTACAAGATCCCGTACACCACAGTGCTCCGCCTCTTCCTGCTGCCGCACAAGGACCAGCGACAGATGTTTTTTGTGGTTAGTGTTTGTGTGTGTGTGTGTTCACGAGCTCAGGAAATTTGCGTGCCTGTACTGGTAGTGTGTGTTTGCGTGATTCCGTGTATGAGTTTTTGTGCAACTGTGTGGGCGTTTGTGTTTATGTCTCCGTGTTTACTTGTATGTTGTGACTGATGATAGATGTTGAAAAGAAGCTGGCTGTGAAGGATGATCCATGTGAATATTGTGTTGGTTTCTGTCACAGATCAGCTTGGATCCTCCCATAAAGCAGGGCCAGACTCGCTATCACTTCCTCATCCTGCTCTTCTCCAAGGAGGAGGACATCTCTCTCACCCTCAACATGAGCGAGTGAGTCACCATGACGACTGCACCCCATACACAGGGCTTCACTAATGCCATCACTCAATATTCAATTCTTGCTCTCTCTCTCTCCATCCCTCTCTTTCTCTGTGCCCATCCCCCTTTCCCTTTCAGAGAGGAGGTGGAGAAGCGTTTTGAGGGAAAGTTGAGCAAGAGCATGTCCGGCTCGCTGTATGAGATGGTCAGCCGTGTGATGAAGGCCCTGGTCAACAGAAAGATAACGGTCCCCGGAAACTTCCAGGGGTAATAATTTCTCCTGCACCCCGACCAGCTACCTCAGCAACTCAACCAACTTATACTCAACATGGGGAGTTATCAGTGCATATCCGTAGTGACCTCTCTCTCTCTCGCGCTCTCTCTCTCGTGCTCTCTCTCTCGCGCTCTCTCTCTCTCTCTCTCTCGCTCTCTCTCGCTCTCTCTCAGGCACTCGGGCGCGCAGTGTATTACGTGTTCGTATAAGGCCAGCTCAGGGCTGCTGTACCCTCTGGAGAGGGGCTTTATCTACGTGCACAAGCCACCGGTTCACCTTCGCTTCGATGAGATCTCCTGCGTCAATTTCGCCCGTGGCACCACAACCACTCGCTCCTTCGACTTCGAGATCGAGACCAAGCAGGGCAATCAGTACACCTTCAGCAGCATCGAGAGGTAGTCAGACACACGCACTCTCTGCACATGCCTACTACGCATGCACTCATTTCTTATTTTATCGGATGACTCTGTGTTGTAAAACTGAGAATCTTGCTCTTGAGCATACAAATATCAATTTTTGGCTGGAGTCAGAAAAGTTTGGCTCTTTGAAGAGCATGACATTATTTTTTAGGAACATCCTTTGTTTACAATTGCTGGCACACAGTGAACATTATGCATGCATTGCAACCCATTTCATTGTGGATCATCATCAGTGAAATAAACATTGATCAAAACGGCAGAAAGTGACACCAAAATGGTATCTGCTATGGATTCTGCGGAAGAGTCGAGTCGAGCCCAAACTGTTGTCGAGAGGAGTTTCCCTGTGGAGATTCTTTGGAATGGAGTGAAATTTCGTCAGAAGATGAATGGCCTACAACATCAACAGCACCCGTGAAATATTTAAATACATTTTATTTATTTATTTATTTATTTTGTGTGTCTGTGGGTGTGGGGCTGTTTTTTCCCTCGGCCATTTTGTCCTCATGTCTGAAATGCAGAAGTCCTGTGAATGATCAAGCGCCTGATTTGGTCTGTTTCGCTAACGAACCGTTCCTCTGTTTTTATGTCGTTCTCTCCACACTCTCCCTCCCACTTGTCCAGAGAAGAATATGGGAAGCTCTTCGATTTCGTCAACGCTAAGAAACTCAACATTAAGAACAGAGGATTTAAGGAGGTAAGTGAGTAGAGGGCCGATGGAGGCATTGAAGAGCTAATTTCTGCGGCCCATTGTTGCTGTGATTGAGTACTGACCGAAGTTCTCTCTGTTCACCTTCACCTGTTCATCTCCCCGCCCCTGGTCCTGCAGAAGAAGGTCTGTATGCAGTTGGGAGGGCTGTTCTGGGAGGGGGGGGTGAAACCCGCTTGCATGCTCTGGGTGTGGCTTGGTTCTTTGCCTTCTTGTTCGCCGAAGGGTTGTTGCGCGTTTCGGTCTCGGCTTTCTGTCGGGGCGTCGCACTGGGGCTGTGATCGAAAGGTTCAATGACGCAGATGAATTCGGGCTAATCTTGGGGACCCTTTCTTGTTTTGGGTATTTACAATTTTCATAATCTGTTAATTTATTTATTTTTTTTTAAAGGCGCACAGTGCTGCGAAATATTGCGCAAAAATTGTGCTCCAACAATATAATAACGGCAGTTGTGTTTTCACTGCTCGTCTACATCTGGCGTTTTACCTGTGTGTGTAATGCTGAGAAATATTTGGGATGTTTCTGGGAGTGCCGCATTTTTTTCTTTTTGTACTTTTTCTCAAATCACACGACTGACAAAAAGGAAGAAAAAAGTGCGGCGGGGAGACTGGACTAGTGTGTGATGGGGTTAGCATGGTGGCTAACGTCTGTCTAAATGGTTGAAGGGCATTTGGTAATGTTTGGCAAGTTCCTGCTTTGGCATAATCAAGATGTGTAAATTGGTGAAATATTTTACATTGTGACCAGCTAAGCCCAGATAGAGAAGGAGACCTGATTCTGCCTCTTGCCTCATGTGGGCTGGTACACTGGCTAGTGAGGGCTTGATGATGGGGGTGAGTCAACAGTGCGTAGCTTAATTCTCCACTTTAATGTTTGCTTGCTTGTCTGTGGGGAAGTGGACCCACATTGTTTTGAACTGGCTTTATCAGCGAAAAAAATTTGATGTCGTTCCGTGCCAGATCACCCAAGAACCTGCCTTCCCCTCTCCGATTTTCATGTAATTTTGGTGAAAGATTGGGACCTGGGAAAATTCTGCGGGAACCTAAATGTTTCCACTCACAGCTACTGAATAGCGCTGCGTGTGCGTTACGAAAATTTTGTCATGCCAGTGCTCATGCTAGTGTTTGGATTGGTGAGCAACACGGATCAGTGCTCTGTTCGAATGGTGTTTCCCAGCTCTATCTGCACGATAATGGAACTTTTGGAACTTTCAAGTGGCGTTTCACAGTGTACGTCAGAAGGATAGCTAGACCTTTTTGTGATCATCTTGGCAACAGTGACAGTCGACATCCAGACAGCGCTTGTATGCAAGGAGCGGGCTGGTCGAAATTCCCATTGCGTAGTAACAACGGAAAGCAACAGAAAGTTGACAAAAACATGAAGTACATTAAATTGGCCCAAATGTCATACCATTATAATAATATATCAATATGTTACTAGTTGAAATTGAATGAATCATTTTTTACCTTGATTTCTACCAGGGAGTCTTTTTGCTCAGATAATTTTTCTCTCCAGATTAGTTTGATTGCAAAACTTGCAAAGGTCAGTATACTTGAAGTAAATACATACATACACACACAGGCTGCCAACAATGGGGAAGGCAGAACATACCTTATTCCTGAGTAGTTCTTGATGAAGAGAGAACTTCCAATAGCAGTGGGACTTCTTCATTGACCACCACCTTTCCCTCATCTATTGTAAAAACACTGAATGCAACTTAAGCTCCCACGCCTGGTCCTTTTTTATGCACAAGCCTCAACTTCACCTGCCAAGCTGTTGAAGGCAGTAGAATATTGCGTTCAATGTGCATTTTTCTTGACTAAGTCAAAGTGAATTAAAATTTAAAATAAAGTTGTAGAGTTGTGTGAGGAGTTTTAGGAGATTTGATCCAATGAAGTTCTTCTGCTCTGTTTCGGCTAAATTACAAACTTCCCATTTACATTTGGCAGTAACATTAACATTGTAACATTAACGCCGGTCGACACGCAATACAGAACAACAAATACTGAAAAACACCGCAGGAGGAGGTGTAACATCCATCTTGTAACATCCAAGAAGAGGATGTTAGAGGAGCCGATCGGCTTAATCAGCATTGTGTTATCTCCTCTAGTAGTGGCTTGGATGGAACGGACATTTACAGACATGTAGAAGTTATACACTATAGTTTTAAAGTCTCAAAGTATTAAACTTGATTTGAAAAAATTTAAGTCACAAAATGTCTTCAGTATTATATTTGCTTGAGGGTTGCCAACTTTCACACTTATGGTGCTAACCCTGATTTGATTTATGGAGCTTCACAAGCATCAGCTGAGAGAACCAGTAATAAGTACTAATATGTAATCTTGGTGTACAACTCCATGAGCACTGTTTTTGCCTGTGTTTGTCTTTTAACAACTTCCCTAAGAACGTTGCTGACAGATTAGAAGTGAATATTTAGGAGGGATTCGCTATGGCCCAAGGCACAATCCATCAGATTTTAGTGGCGAATTGCATCATCATCCGCATTCAGGAATTTTTTAAGGATTCTTCACCATTGCGGAATTGCAAGATGGGACGTTGGGAGGAATAAATGCCATACATTTTAAAATCCACTAGATGGTAGTAAAGGCCAATATGACAGAACTTGGCCAATTATGGAAATATGATATTTGCGGTTGCAGATTTGCATGTCATAGAATAGCATACTCTTGGCCTTGATGAAGGTCTGCGCTCTCCGGGTGCCACCAGTTAATTAATTGGACAGTCATATCTTGAAGTCAGGCTCATGGATTGAATCAAACCCAGTGTAAGGCCTAAAACATGGCATTTCATAAAGTGATTAATGCAAAAAATGTATGTAATATTTATGATGTGTAGTTCAGTCTCTGAGACCAATCCTGTTTCATGACTTGAAAATAGGAAATTAATACTTTAGGCCCAGATCACTTGGTTGAGTTTATTATACCCTGAAAATGCTGAGAAAATTCTTGAAAGCTTCTCTTTTATAAAAAGACAGAAACTATGTTTGCTGTAAGGGGGCAAGTGGTATTTATAGATTGTATATTCCTGGAATATTCCCAAGTGTAAATTCTTGATAACCTCAAAAGTGTAATTAATGGGGAGTTGGCATGATCGCAGTGTAAGATGAATGAATCGGGGCTGTTTTTTTGAAAATATGCTTATTTTTGAATAAAAAGCTTTCCCTGTAGAAACGGTCAATGGAGTGACAGGAAATGGAGTAATCAAGATAACTTGGTGAACTTGTAGTTTCTCCAGTATGGGGATTTTATGTCTCTCACTGTTGCGCGAAGTGTGTGTCATTGTACAGTGTATTTAATTCTTATGGGTTTTTGGACTGTTGGTGGAAGTAGTTTAATGATACAGCCTGGGGTTCTTGGAGCCTTTTAGAATTTTTCCTTTTAAGCTACATTTCAAAAACAATAAATGAATCAGTTAGTGTAAGCCCTGGTTCCCCTCGGCACTGTGATGTTGTAACCGTTGAAACGAGCAATCTGACTAAATAAATACAGTCTTGGTGATGGAGCAGCAGGTCTTTGAAAGGTCACCGTTTCTGCGTCGTCCTTCATGCAGTGATGGAGACTCAATGATAAAAATATAAAATGAATGTCATGGTTGCATGCACAAGAATGAATGACCGTATTGGCTAGAGATTCTGTAGTTGTTGGAGCTCAAAGTGCCCATAAAAACTCAAAATAGGCCAATTTCTTCAATGTTTATGTCTCAAAAATGTCCCCCACTTGGTTTAGTAGTGGGCTGACTACTTCATGCTTGAAGAAAAGTCTATTTCCATGATATGGGACTTTTCGGATACATTTTCAGACACATTTCTGTCGCCTGTGACCAGAGTTGTGGTCAATTCCATGATTAAAATTGGGAATGGAATTGATAAATTGGGTGGAATTGTACTTGGAATTAGAATGTATTATTTGGCATTGATGTGGAATTGTACTTGATGAAACGGCATTGACCCCTAACCCTGTCTCGGACGTGCTGACGGACACAGCAGCCTTCTGTTTACCCAACACGTGCCCACATGCTTTACCTCTCCTCAGCATTCTGTTGAATAAATGCTCTTGATTTAAAAAATAAAAATAAAGAAATGCAGATATGGCTTTGGAGAATTTATTTTTAAGATTTGATCCTTGCCTGACCCATTTTCTGCAGTTGTTTAGATGACGTGAGCTATGCATTTGAGGACTTGCCTTTGAAATAAAGTAACTTAACGTGCATGTTTGCCTATCTGACAGCGACTAACACCTGGCAGCACGCTGATCATGGTGTCCACGTGTCCGTCTGTCTGTGTTCTTAATTAAATCTGGAAAGGCACTGTTTCTTGTGCAAATGAACTACTCCCGTTTTGATTAACCTTGTTTTTTTTTTTTTTTTTATTGGCGATGACTGATTAAATTTAGCATGAATTGATTTGCATACCTGGTGTGTTTTCTGTTCTACGAGTATTTAACTGTGAGTTTGGGTGGCCTTTCTGCTCAAAACAACCCTGAGACTCAACCCTGCAGCCATGCGAGCGCACAGTACAAAATGTCTCCGCAAATTGAAAATGCAGAATCGCAGCATATGTTATAGCTACCTCTATTTTTTGAGCTAAATTACCCTCTTGCATGTGACTCCAATCAGGATATATTTGTGGCATAAGAAGAGAGCTGTTTCCCTGCTTGGTTATTTTGACCCCTCTGTGACTTTTGACCCCTGCCTGACCCAGCACACCTGTGTCCTCCACAGGGCATCAAAGAGAAGGACATGTACAGCGACTCGGACGAGGACCAGCACGACGCTTACCTGGAGCGGATGAAGCAGGAGGGGAAGATTCGAGAGGAGGCTAACGACAGCGACGACTCGGAGGGAGAGAGCGGTGAGGGGCGGGACAGAGAGATTTGGGCTGCAGACGTCTGGGCTCTTTAAAGGAGAATTCCGGTGTGAAATTGACTTGGGGTGTATTGAAAAATGATAAAAAGTACTAACTTTTGTCGAATACCCCACCTCCGTACGCATGCAACATTTCAAAATAAATGGCTTTTTAGCCGAAGCTCCCAACAGGCTTACAATGGTAGTGAATCGGGCATAGCATTGCCATGCAAAGAAATCGCTATTTTTTCATCATTAACGAGGCTCAAAGAAGCTCCAGACTACATTGGTAGAATTCCGAGGGCCCCTGACATTTAAAAACGAGGCACTGAGAACTTTGAAAATGCACAGGTAGTTTATTAAAAAAACACTATTTATGCAAACAGTACCTTGAGGTAGTTGCCTCCATCTTGAAAGTCATGATAAGTTGATTGACGAGACTGACGAATAGGAAGGATAGGGGAACAGATGGCAATCTATTTGTTCGTGCTTGTCAATCGATTTATTGTGACTTTCAAGATGGAGGCGACTGGAAATTAGCTCAAGGTACTGTTTGCATAAATAGTATTTTTTTAATAAACATCCGGCGATGTAGAAATAGCGATTTCTTTGCATGGCAACGTTATGCCCGATTCACTACCATTGTAAGTCTGTTGGGAGCTTTGGCTAAAAAGCCATGTATTTTGAAATGTTGCGTGTGTACGGAGGTGGGGTAGTCGACAAAGGTTAGTAGTCATTATCATGTTTCAATACACCCCAAGTCAATTTCGCGCCATAAATCTCCTTTAACACTGAGCCTCGGGACATCGCTGGACATCTTGTAGACAGGAAATGGGCTCATATCCTTTTCATCATCTCAAAGGGAGATGGGCAGACTGAGCCGTGGGGATCAGGTGGCATCCACCGTCATCGTTGTGTTTCGTTATCAAAGTCTACCAGCCTTCTCTAAAACCACTGGTCAGATTCTCTACATAATCAGTATGGAGCTTCCCTGGGACCATGTCTCTTTGGTACTCCGGCTTCCCCCACCCAGAAAAACATGCTTTAGAGTAACACTCCTGTCAGAACCAGGACCGAGGAACTGGCTTTAGGACTGGAGTTGGTCCCCTGGCGCCGCTCTGTGGCGACCCACTGCTCCGAGGATGGGTAAAATGCAGAGGACAAATTACCCATGGAGGTCAATAAAGTATATCTTATCGCTCTTTAAAAAAAATTAGCTTTTGAATTTTTTAATTTAATTTTTTTCATCATTACAAAATGATGGTTAAAAATAATGCAGCTTTGCCCTCCAGTGGCTCGTCAGTAGGCTGTGACGTAGTGAGGGTCGTGCGGGTTTTGCTCAGAACGGTTTTGCGTGCAGGACATCTCGATTCAGGGCCATTTGTCTTATTTTTATTTGAACGTGTGGGGTTGAGTATCTCCTGTTCCCTGGCTCACAGTCAATATCCAAACGCCGTTCACATCCGTGTTCATTTGTGGAACCTTACTAATGATCGCACAATGACCTCATCTGCAGTTGCACGCCGCCAAGCTGTCAGAGTGAAATCTTTGGAAGATCTTTGATCCATCATTAGTATAAATCTTTATGGGTTCTCATCCGAGCAGCTGCGAGTACGAGAGTGCTGAATACGCTTAACCCTTTAACTGCCTGCTGCTCTTTGCCAAGAACTGGTGTGACACTGTAGTGGGCGCAAGTCACAATAAAACTGGGCAGGTGAACGATGGGGAAAATGTACACTGGTGTGAGGGAATGTGATTAATGCTGCGTGTCGGTGCACTGATTGTCTACTGGAACGTTCTCTTAGCCAGGGGTGGGGGGTTTCGAGTAAGAACACTCACTAGTTGAGTGAGCTCTTATTGCGAAAATTGTCTTTTGTTTGTTTTTCCCCATTTCTTGGACAAATTCTTGCTGCTTTACCCCCACCCCCCCCGTGTGTCCCCCACAGATGAGTCCTTCAACCCCGGAGAAGAGGATGAGGAGATTGCGGAGGAGTGAGTGATCCTATCTGTGCCCTTCGGCTGTTCTGTTCTCTATCTCTCCATCTCACTTCCTTTCTCAGCTCCTCTTCCCCCTCTCTGCGCCTCCTCCACTCCTTTCTTTCTTTCTTTCCCTCCCTCGCCTCCCCTTCTTACTCTTTCAGTCGTCCTCCTGCTCTGTTGACATTCATACTAAAATAAAATGTAACTCCTCAGAGTTTAAAGATGTATTTAAAGATGTGTAGCGATGTGTTTTGGGCTGCCGCATAAAAAAAACTTTTTATTGATGTTTATAACGTTGTCAGGAGGTGATGCGTTTTCACTGGCGTCGTTCGTTCCTTTGTTCCCTCGGTTAACAGCATATCCAAGAGTAACGGATGGATTTTGCTTAAATTCTGTGCTGATAGATGTGGTGCTGAAGAGGAAGTGATTACATTTTGGTGAAAACTTAACTCCTATTCTTGTTCCGCGTGCTGATAGAATAGCTTTGCGCGTTAAGACTGCGCTGTCAACACTCGTAACACTCACGCTGAGTGATAACTCCTCTGTCAACGAATTGCAGCATAACGGGCATCAAATTTTTTTCAGCTTTTCCTGCAAGCAGTGTGTAGGCTCACGTTAATACTCATGCTCAGTGATAATTGCTCAGTCAATGAATTGCAGCACAGCAGAAGTAAAGCACTCTGAGTGCCTTTATAGTTTGTCTGGTGTTTAAAAACAATGAGCAGCTATTGGTTTAGTGGGAATTGAATTTAATTGTACGAGGATCGGAGAGAACGGTTCCCCACTGAGACTGTAGTGCTGTTTTCAACCTCTGTCCCTGTGTGTTGTTCTGACCGTACCTCTGTATTTCAGTTCGATGTAGTCAGTCCGTGGGATTGAAGTGAGCAGCCGTAATGCAGCCTGAGTGATTGGCGAACATCTTCTCTTCTCTCACACTTCCACACTTCTCTCTGCCATCGCCTCTTGCGATTCTAGGGCGGTCACTTTACTAACCTTGGGTCGTGGGGTCTGTCTCCGCCCCTCACAGGTACGACAGCAAGGCCTCGGCGAGCGACAGCAGCGGGGAGGATGTGGACGAGCCGGAGATCAGCAGGAAGAAGCCTGTGAAAAAGCCCAGGATGTCGGAGCCCAAGGAGAAGAAACCGCGCAGGAAAGAAGTGAGCGAGAGAGCGGGGCGACGGAGGAGGGAGGGAGAGCGGGCTGACGGAGGAGGGAGGGAGAGAGCGGGCTGACGGAGGAGGGAGGGAGAGAGGGGGCTGACGGAGGAGGGAGGGAGAGAGCGGGCTGACGGAGGAGGGAGGGAGAGAGGGGGCTGACGGAGGAGGGAGGGAGAGAGGGGGCTGACGGAGGAGGGAGGCAGAGAGCGGGCTGACGGAGGAGGGAGGGAGAGAGCGGGCTGACGGAGGAGGGAGGGAGAGAGGGGGCTGACGGAGGAGGGAGGGAGAGAGCGGGCTGACGGAGGAGGGAGGGAGAGAGGGGGCTGACGGAGGAGGGAGGCAGAGAGCGGGCTGACGGAGGAGGGAGGGAGAGAGCGGGCTGACGGAGGAGGGAGGGAGAGAGGGGGCTGACGGAGGAGGGAGGGAGAGAGGGGGCTGACGGAGGAGGGAGGCAGAGAGCGGGCTGACGGAGGAGGGAGGGAGAGAGGGGGCTGACGGAGGAGGGAGGGAGAGAGCGGGCTGACGGAGGAGGGAGGGAGAGAGGGGGCTGACGGAGGAGGGAGGCAGAGAGCGGGCTGACGGAGGAGGGAGGGAGAGAGCGGGCTGACGGAGGAGGGAGGGAGAGAGGGGGCTGACGGAGGAGGGAGGGAGAGAGGGGGCTGACGGAGGAGGGAGGCAGAGAGCGGGCTGACGGAGGAGGGAGGGAGAGAGCGGGCTGACGGAGGAGGGAGGGAGAGAGGGGGCTGACGGAGGAGGGAGGGAGAGAGCGGGCTGACGGAGGAGGGAGGGAGAGAGGGGGCTGACGGAGGAGGGAGGCAGAGAGCGGGCTGACGGAGGAGGGAGGGAGAGAGCGGGCTGACGGAGGAGGGAGGGAGAGAGGGGGCTGACGGAGGAGGGAGGCAGAGAGCGGGCTGACGGAGGAGGGAGGGAGAGAGCGGGCTGACGGAGGAGGGAGGGAGAGAGCTGGCTGACGGAGGAGGGAGGGAGAGAGCTGGCTGACGGAGGGGGGAGGGAGAGAGGGGGCTGACGGAGGAGGGAGGGAGAGAGCGGGCTGACGGAGGAGGGAGAGAGAGAGCGGGCTGACGGAGGGGGGAGGGAGAGCGGGGGGAGGGAGGAGGGGGGGAGAGAGGGGGCTGGCGGACGAGGGGGGGAGAGAGCGGGCTGACGGAGGAGGGAGAGAGAGAGGGGGCGGACGGAGGAGGGAGAGAGGGGGGGCTGGGGGAGGAGGGAGGGAGAGAGCGGGCTGACGGAGGAGGGAGGGAGAGAGCGGGCTGACGGAGGAGGGAGGGAGAGCGGGCTGACGGAGGAGGGAGGGAGAGAGCGGGCTGACGGAGGAGGGAGGGAGAGAGCGGGCTGACGGAGGAGGGAGGGAGAGAGCGGGGTGACGGAGGAGGGAGGGAGAGAGCGGGCTGACGGAGGAGGGAGAGAGCGGGGTGACGGAGGAGGGAGGGAGAGCGGGCTGACGGAGGAGGGAGAGAGAGAGCGGGCTGACGGAGGAGGGAGGGAGAGAGCGGGCTGACGGAGGAGGGAGGGAGAGAGCGGGGTGACGGAGGAGGGAGGGAGAGAGCGGGCTGACGGAGGAGGGAGGGAGAGAGCGGGCTGACGGAGGAGGGAGGGAGAGAGGGGGCTGACGGAGGAGGGAGGGAGAGAGTTGTTCCCCTGTAAATATTATCAACAGAGATTCTACATGATCCAGCTTTAGCAGAGTCTGTTATGGATACATGGAGAGGGCTGTAGACTCTGGGATTCAGCCATTTCTCTTGGTTTTACAGAAGAAAGTGAAGGACGCTGGCGCCCCCAAAAGGCCAATGAGTGCCTACATGCTGTGGCTGAACTCCAGTCGCGAACGCATCAAGGCTGATCACCCGGGCATCTCCATCACGGAGATCTCGAAGAAGGCCGGAGAGATGTGGAAACAGATCAGCAAGGACAAGAAGGAGGTGAGAGGTCATCCTGTGTCCTTCCCCCTCCCCTCCTCCGTCATCCTGTCTTTCCCTCCCCTGTCACTGAGTAAAAATGGATGGAGAGATTGATCGGTGGTTTACTGTACGTTTAATCTGTCCAGTAAACACTTAACAATTGTTTGAATCTGTTTTAATTGCTTTTCCATCGTATGTTTATGTACTTTTGTTGGTGTAGTAATGCATTTGTATGGTAATCTGGATTTTTACTTGCATTGATGTGTGATGAAAAGGGCTTTCTGATGTATTGATGAGTTTGTATGATAATGTTCTTTTGAATTATTGTTTTTATGCCTTTCTGTGTGGTAGCAATGTTTTTGAATGCCTTTGTGTTTAATCGCAAATATTTAGTTAAATTTTATGTAAATGCCTTTGGGGAGTTCCAGGGTTTTCTGTATTGTCATTGCTGAATATGTTGTGTAGTTTTTTTTTTTTTAGCTCGCCGGGACGAATGTCGTCCGGAGAGCTATTGTCGTACCCCCAGCGTCCGCATCCGCGTCCGTCCGTGTGCAGAAAAACTTTAACCTTGCCCCGGCGAGCTTTGTTGTCTTTCTGACAACTCTTGTTGTAAATGCAGTTCTGGAGCCACGGGGTTTTCTGTAGTTTTTTATTTATTTATTTAATTGCAGGTATTTATGATAGGTTTTTTTTTTTTTTGGTTAAAATGAATTTGTGGAGCCACAGGTTTTCTGTAGCATTTTATTGCAGGTTATTTAGTGTAGTTTTTTTTTTTTTTTTTTGCATGTATTGATGTAGTTTTTAATTCTCTTTATGGAGTCGCAGAGTTTTATGCAGTGTTTTATTGCTGGATAGTCATGGTAGTTTTTTTTTTTGTTGTTGTTGTAAATGCCTTTGTAGAGTCAAAGGTTTTTTTGCGTACTTTTTTATTGTTGGTGTGTAGTGTAGTTTTGTAAAGTTCTCTCGGGAGTCACAGGGTTGATGGGGGTTTAGTGTAATGTAGTTTTGTCCCCTGACAGGAGTGGGAGCAGAAAGCGGAGGAGGCGAAGAGGCAGTATGAGGTGGCCATGAAGGAGTACAGAGAGAGCGGAGGCGGCTCCTCGACGTCTGCGAAAAAGTACGTCCCTGCAGAGACGCGGCACACGGCTCTGCTCTGCTCATGCATCTCTGTGGCGCTGTTGACATTTAAAGGGAACCTTTCCTGAAAATAAAAAACTAAACATATTTCCACTCACCCAGGACATGTATGCAATCAGCTTGTCAAAAAATGTCACGATTTTCCTCCATGGGAACCAAAAATTTAGATTATATACTGAGTCCATTTTGATTTTATTCATTTATTCAACATTGATTTTATTGCACATTTGTAGCATCTCTGTCTGTTGGCAGTATAGTGTAGCGTGTGATGTGAACATGTGTACAAACTGCTTAAGTTGTTTGAATTTATTGAATGAGCCCAAACCAGGAAAAACAATGAGTATCGTGCAGTTTTCTTTTCTGGGTTAGTGGAGATATGCTTTAATTTAGTTTTTGCGTTTACTTCCTTTTCTCTGTGCAGTCAGATTTCATCAGCAGTCGTTTAGTTTTGCATCTGAGTGATGATTTGGTCGCAGGGTTGAGGCAGTGAGAAGAGTGACAGGATTGGTGTGATCCAAAGCTTATCCTTCGTGTCTGCCTCAAACCTCTGTTTCAGAGAGCAGAAGAAGAAGAGAGGGAAGAAGGATGAGGGGAAAAAGAAAGGAGGGCGGGGAGCTGAGCGGGAGAAGGAGAGGGAGAGAACGGGCGGGAGCGACAGCTTCAAGAGCCGCGAGTTCATCTCCGACTCGGAGAGCTCGTCCGATTCTGCTCGTGGCAACAGCAGCAAAGCTAAGGTAACTAACCTCAGTGACCCACTCCAGTGCTGAATGTCCATAAGCGGCGATTAGAGTTTTCCATCACCGCGAAGGAACGTCTAGATGGGCGATTTCATAGACTGGTGCGGAACCGCAAAAATAATCTAGACCATTCGGAGAGCGCTCACCTCTGTCAAGGCATTTGGAACTTTACTACCATCTAGTGGATTTTAGGATGTATTGCATTTATTGTTCCGATGTTCCACTCCCCCAGTGGTGAAGAATTTTTACATTTTTGGATCCAGAATTTTACCTGAATTGCTCCCAAAATGCGATTACCTCTAGGATTGGCCAAGACACCCCTTTGGTAAAAATTTCATCTAAATCTGTCCGCAGCATTTTCTGTAATGTGGCAAACAATCAAACTTGCCTACAAGCCATCGATAATGCATTAATTCCTTTGCAGAGGTAAAAAGCGGTTTTTGCCTTCACACACACACTCACGCACTCCTGACTGGGGCACAGTACAATGGCACTGTATTCACCTCATGTGAGATGACATTGAAAAAGGTCCCTTTTGTCTGTATTGATGCGGGAAAAATAATATGGTCAAGCCCTCCCCATTACCGCTGTACTGGTAAAGCTCTGAATTTCCATACCCTGATCAGGAAGAGAAGTCAACTTTGTAAGGTGTCTTGTTAAAAACCAATGATGTACCGTTGGCACCAGTATGGTGCAATGACCCGTATCCACATTTTGCCTATTTTAAGTGGCTCTGATACCTAATGATTGCAAATATGTGATACGGCTCATTGGTCTGCATGGCTCATGGGACCACTGTCTCCGTCATATATATATATTTATGCAAACACACTCTCCTAAGCTTTTTGTGTTTTTATTATCTATGATGCCGGTAATTCTGGACCTGAACATGGGTACATCTCAGTGTTGTGTGTGTGTGCGTGCGTGTGTATGTTGTGCATCATGTTTAAGAGTCTCAGTAAAATAATTTGTTCTGTGGTTTTGGTGGAGTCTCGGTAAAATGTGTGTGAATGTGTTTTCACCATGTTTGGTATAGTATGCATATTGATTTGACTATATTCCCAGTTAACCCTTTGACATTCAGCTTGTACAAAACCAAACACGACAGCTTTGCCCAAGTTAATTAAGACCATTCGTATCCAATTCAGGTTTGCTCAAAGTTCTTGTGAAATTCTGAGTTTGCCATAGCATCTCGTGGTATGAAATGGTAAAATTAAATGTTGCTTATACATTACAGCACAAGTCGGATGCATTTGTTTACATCAAAGTGAGTCAGATTTCACATATCGAGGGCAAATATTCAGAGATGCATGATCTGTTTGAATTTGAGTCTTTGCTGAAGACCTTGAGTACTAGAATCCGGTGTGTGAGTGCTCAGCTGGAATGAAGGCCTGCGCCCTCACCGGGTAAGATTGAGGACCCCGAGGCTATTGGAAAAACACGGCTAAATCAATATTCAGGCAAATGCGTCAATCAGCAGGATAATGCTTAAATTTCCGTATGTGGGCATGAAAGGGTTACATGTGTGGCGTACCACGTGTCCAGTCCCTGTAGAGGGAGGACATTGGGTGAGCTGAGGACAATGGATGTGGTTAGCAAAAGCCCTGAGAGGGCAGTACCTCTCTGCTCTTACGTCTGTCTTACCGCATCCCTCGCTCTGCTCTGCCCCTCCCCCAGGCCTCTGATGAAGATGAGGAGGAGGTCGCCAGCACGCCCCCCAGCTCTGAGGAGTCAGGCTCCGACTGATGGACTTCCCTCTTCTTTTATTTTTTTATTTTTTGTGGGGGGGGGGGTTGTTCCTATAAGTGGGAAACCAGGAGATCATCTGCCATGCGCAGTGCTTTTACATGCTTTGCGTTGACCAGCTGTGCACACTTTTGTTTCTCAATGTGACAGATATTTATGTTGTTCATCTTAAGATGCTGCCAGCTCTTGCATTGTTGTTTTTCCCGACCTCAGTGATCCGGTGAGCTATTTTCCTATCGAAGATATGGCCACTGAAAATACTGGGGGGAACACAAGTCGTTTATATTTGCAGTGCAGACCTTTGGGCGACATTCGGACCATTCTGTCACCGCCATCTTCAGGTTTTGTCTCGCTGAGAAATCATAGTAAATGTAGAGGACTGAGACTAAAATTTCTTGATCAGACTCAATCTTACTGTATCTCTGTCATTTGAAATGCGATGTGAATTGGTACCATAGCAATCTTATTTAGTGGTCTTGGTGATTAAAATAATAAAATTGTTTTTTTTTTGTAAAATTTTGGACTAGTTTCCTCCACATCCTCTTTTATCTGTCATTATTTCTGGCACCCAACTGTTAGTCATTCAAAAACGATGGCTCCAGCTTCGCCTTTCTGAACCTGACCTCACAGACGACACGGACCTGTGTTCTTGTGGCTGTCTGTGGTGAGGAGATGGTTCTGGGTTTATACTTCCTGGGTGGAGCCAACTGTCGCAACCTCCTGCAGTCTTACCAAATCTGAATAAGAGAACAGAAGTGTGGTTCTATCAAAATGTGCTATTTCGTGTCCCTCAAACAAAACTGCGTCTTAAATCTCAACAACAAAAAAAAGGTACTATTTAGTTGCCATGATGTTAACAAAAAAGTTTCTTTTGATTTTAATGGAATTTTAAACCCTTTTTTTTGTATTTGGTTTCTTGCAAAAACTAAATAGCCAGTCCCACTGTATGAATTTTTTGGGTATAAACAAGTGTTTGCCACTAACATGGCAATATCCCCCGCCACCTCAATTTTATGTGTCCGTACGGGTGGAGCCCAATGCTATATCCCCCGCTTCGTGCTAATCGCGTGCGGGGGTGGGGGGGTGATAAAAAGCCAATGCATCATACAAGTAGAAAAAAATGACCAATGAAAGTCTTGAGTGTTGGTTCATTAAAAATGAATGGGTTTTAATCTTAATATGTGTAACTGATTGCGGGGGGAAAAAAGCTGTTTGTTTCATCTGCAGTACATGTTGTCAATCCAGTTACCTTTGGACAAAAGCACCCTCAGAGACCAAGTAAAAACGAAGAATCCAACCAGGTGCTCAGCGGGAGGTAATCTGGTGTGAAGTTGGTCCTCTTGGATCAAAAGGGAAAAAATCTAGAAAGACTGAAAACAGGTTAGTTCCAGTTACTCGGAGGGTATAGATTAAAAAGCCTTTATTTCGTACTGGCTAGTAGTTGTCAACATGTTTCAGCCTTCCGGCCTTCGTCAGGACACCCTCAGAGATGATGAACTGCAAAAGTGTCACACAATTCCCAGAAAGAAGCCTCCTCTACCTTGTAGGAAGTTGATGGTGGAAAGACTGGTTAGTGTCAGTTTGCTATGAGTTATGTCTGACCGGAGGACAAGCTCACTGTCGACTATGTTACCATAAAATCGCGCATTAAGACCTTATTTGAGTCCAATCTTATCCATAAGGGGCCGGTGTGGGCGTAGATTTCTGCTGTATCCCAGTGCCCCAACACCTGATGCCACTAACTAACTGATCTGGGGGGTCAATTAAGACCTCGATGAGTAGAATCAGCTGTGTTAGTGTCAGGTTGTAACGCAAACCATCGCCCTCATCGACCCTTTGTGGATTAGATTGGACACTCCTGATTTAGATGTACATATATAACAGCATTTTAGCCTCTCAGCGAATGTACTCAATGTGGTGTCGTGGTGCTAATCACATGGCCGGTAATGGCTGGCAATAACATTTTGTCTACTCTGTTACTGTCAACCCTGTTACGCGTTGCTATTTGTGTTTCCAATAAGAATGCCAGAATATTTATGTAACACTCTTAATGTAACCAGGGGGAATTTGTCTGTAATGATATACCAGATTTGTATTAAATACGATGTAAATTTTTCAGACAGAAATGAATGTGTTGGTAACAGGGTAGACAGAAACATTAGTGAAAGCATGTTGACATTTGCGATAATAGATGAGTATAAAAATGAAGGTGGCGTTTGATGGCACTGCACATTTCTCTGTGAGGTAAGGATCTACTTCCAAATAGGGGCTTCAAGACTTAAAAGCAGTGCTTTGTAAATCTGACATTTACGTTGAACGAAAAATGGCATGTATTTGTAAAATGACCCAGAAATGTACAGTTGTGTCAAAAACAACAGCAGTGCAACATCAATAACCACTGTTAGTTGTTGTAGTGATATTTCATCATGGCAAGTAATTTGCTTGTAGATATAGTATTAAGGAAAAACAACAGACCCAACTGTAATGACATGCATGCTGCTTATTCTGAGAAATGGGCCCATTCATATAAAGGGGCGTGCTCAAAATACTAGGAATGTGGAGTTCAGAGAATTCATTCATTCTGTGGAGAAAAGGGTGCCATTAATTGTCTTTTATCACTGAAGAAGGGAAGCAAATGTTTCACAGTTATAAAATGTATTTCTTTCTGAATTGCAAAGTAAAACGGGCTGTTCCAAATGTTGTTTCGAGCAACTTTTTAATCAAATCACGTTGTTTAACGGAGAGGGGAAAATGTATAAGGTAGTGCAGCAAATTATTGGACGGTCAGCTAAAATTATCTCAAAAGCTTTAAAATGGCAACAAAAACCTGCAACGCGTGGAAGGAAACGAGCAACTTCTGTTAAAACGGATCAAAGAATAGTCAGAATGGCAATGATTCAGCCAATCTCTATCAAAGATGATGTAAAATTACCTGAGAGTGCTTTTACAGTCATGAGACATTTGATCGAAGCAAAGCTATCAGCAAGAGGTCCCTATAAAGCACGATTGTTGGGGAAAAAAAGGCATGATTCTGTTAGAATGCATTGATTTGCCCAAAGAGAAATGGCGTAAAATTCTGTGGACTGATGAGAGTAAAATTGTTCTTTTAGGGTCTTGTGGTTGTCTACGGTATGTCAGACGACCCCTGGGTTCTGAATTCAAGCCACAGTACCCTGTGAGGACAGTGAAGTACACTGGTGCAAAAATCATGGTATGGGGATGTTTTTCATACTATGGTGTTGGGCCTATTTGTCGTGTACCAGAGATTATGGATCAGTTTGAACACATCAAAATACTTGAAGAGATTGTTGCCTTATGCTGAAGAGGAAATGCCTCTGCAATGGATGTTTCAGCAGAACGACGACTCCAAACACACGAGTAAGTGAGCAACATCTTGGTCCCAGACAAACAGGACCGAGGTAATGGAGTGGCCAGTTCAATCCCCTGACCTCAAGCCATTGAAAACTGGTGGGGGTGACATTAAAAATGCATCTTCTGAAGCAAAAATCAAAAATTCACAGGAACAGTGGAATGTAGTTTGTTCATGAAATATTTGCTTCTCGGTGCCAGAAGTTGGTTGACTTGATGCAACGCAGATGTGCAGCAGTTATCAGTGCATATGCATCTACATATTAGTTCAGTATTTTAAAGTGAAATTGAATCTTGAGTTGCGTTTAATATTGGAGTTTGAAGAGAAAATTGTTGACACTGCTGTTGTTTGAACAGATTAATATTCCTTTGCTTCCTGTAGAAGAGGAACACAGACCTGATTACATTTGTTAATGCTTTGATTTGAAATTGAATGTGTAATGTT
Source organism: Gymnothorax reevesii (assembly GCA_029721435.1). Taxonomy (NCBI): domain Eukaryota; kingdom Metazoa; phylum Chordata; class Actinopteri; order Anguilliformes; family Muraenidae; genus Gymnothorax; species Gymnothorax reevesii. The sequence goes on from CM056579.1 coordinate 110,537,979, forward strand.
TCCACTACATTTGAAAAATGGAACTGAGAGCTATTAAAAATAAAAAATAAACACTTGCACTTTATTCACATTTTCTAACGCACTGCAATTTTTTTTTTTAACACAACTGTACGAATACGGTAGTAAAATGCTCACTATTGAAAATGTGTGGTTCCCTGCCTTTCCTAATGTGCTGATGGACTCAAGTTCTCGGCTGTGTTGATGTGCCTGTCTTGCCAGCCCAGCTCCGCTTTAATGCGCTCTTACTGCCGTACTGTCCAGCTGTCAGAGTGGCCCTGAGTACAATGGACCATGAGCGCGTTGTGTGCGATTGTTTTTTGTGGGTCTGTACAGAGCAAAGAGAGGAGCTGTGGGTTTCCGGAATAAAGTGGTGGTGGGGGAGTGTGGTTTTTGGTTTTGGAGCGGAGCAGAGGCAGTGACGTGTGTCCCTCCCAGGAGAAAGAGGGCTGGGATGGGTTAAGAGAGTGGTTTTTAAGAGTCCTGTACGAAGGAGAGAATGTAACAACCTCTCCTGATTTTATCAACAGTGATGGATTCCTTTCCCCCCTCCCTGCCCTCTGAAATGCTGTACAGTGTTTGTGTCTGTTCTGTTACTTATCAGCCTCTGCTAGTTGGAGTACGTAGTAATTGCTGGGTCATGGTTTTCCCCGTTAAACATGGTGTTATGGTAAAAAGTAGAAAAACTACCTGATCTGCCTGGTGATTGGTTCATGGCCACCATGATGACGATGCTGCTCGTGTATTCCGGAGAGCTGTCCTAAATAATGCTCCCATTTCACGTGATGTGCCATGAACTAAAAAATTGTCCCTATGGGGATTCTTGCTTAGGCCAAAAACACAGTGTTCAGGCAGACTCAACAGATTTAAAGGTCCCCCATTATGCCACCAGGTGCACAGCTAATTAGCCAATATGAGCCAGTTCAAAATCTCCCCTTCCTGACATCACAAGGAGGAGTGACCATGCAGAATAATGAAATTTGATTGACTGCTTTGAAATGGCTTGTAAAGACTAACTGGCTGTGCACCTGGTGACATACCATGGTACCTTGAAGATAAGTTGTAGTTCTGGTGCTATATTAAGAGATTATCTTTCATGAGAAAAAGGCACTTTTTGAAGACATTGAGGAGTTGACCCCCCTGGAATTGAATGAAACTTGGCACATAGGTAGATATGGGTGTCTCACAATAAAAGCCAAATTTTTAGGTCCGTATCTCACTTTGCCTGCCGGTAGCACCACCTGAAATAAAAAGGACCCCACTTCGTTCGAGACCCCATTTGCTTCCAGCAAAAAAAGGAATTTGGATAATTTTTCAAAACTCTCCAGTGGCCATGAAGTTGCGCCAGGTGAAAAACAACTTCGTCCGTTCGAGACATCTAATGGTGAGTCATTGCTATACAAATTATAGTTTTTGGGTGGACTGTCCCTTTAAAAATACAACCATTGAGATTTTACAAATGCTGTAATGTACCCCAAAGGGACTGTGTATCCAGAGTATTTCAGAATTCTATCTTGCTGGGTAAACAAAATAATGCCACCTCAACACAGGAACAATCTGCTATGAAATGGTCCGTTTTGAGTTTTACTCTAACTTGGGCTCAGTCTAGCTTGAAAGTGTATATACTACCAAAGAAATGCTTGGTATTCCTGAAAATAGAGTTCCAAAAGCACAACAAATGGCATTTACCATCACAGTACATATCTGGGTTACTGAGAAAATATACTGCAAATATGCACCAAAATCAATTTTGACCATCTTTCCAGTGGTCCATTGCACTAACCCAGCAAGATACCAAGGTAATATTCCCTGAAAATGATAGTCTTGTGACTAAACACATAATAAAGCAATCTACACTGGCATATATCTGGGATATTATTTTATTCCCATTTTCAATTTTTACTGCTTTTTCTCAAATAATTCTGGCTCAATAACATAGTTACCCAGTTTGGCACTGATGTGGTGCTGATATCTATCCAGGCTTGAAGTGTCTAAGGTCATGATAAAAGTATAACATGTTTGGCACTGTGTATCCTTAAGTCATGATCATTGATGTAAAATGTACTGTTGACAGCAAAACTAAGCCACTGTCATGGCTTCCAAGTGGCGCTACCGACAGGCAAAGTGAGATACGGACCTAAAAATTTGGCTTTTTCCATGAGAAACCCGTATCTACCTATGTGCCAAGTTTCATTTAATGCCAGGGGGGTCAACTGCGCACCAAATGTCAATCTCTCATGGAATGGCTCTTAAACTTTGTCTGGCCAAAAAAGTCACGCACTAATATACTAAAAACTATACTATAGTTGACTATAGTTTACTATATGCTAAAAAAAAAACTTCACACTCATTTGGAGGTCAATAAGTTGAACATACAAGAAATGAGGTTTTAAATAATGATTTTATTTAATTCTGTACTCATTAAAGATGGTGTATCATAAAATTAACGTCCATAATGTAACCAGTTCCATCGAAGTGCTACAGAAATGTCCAAGTGTAAAAATGGTAAGTTGACAACTTGAATAAGAGCAGTGCTCAGGCGATTACTATGGTTTGGGCAGTCACACGACCTCTAAACAATTCATTCCTAGTGGACATTGCAGTGACAAATCGATTATGCAAATGACGTAAGACAATTTGTTGGTCTTCTGCTTTTGACGTCACACTTGGGCTACAAGAACGAGGTCGGTCAGCTGTGGTGCCAGTTTGTTGGAGACATGTCCGAAGATCATGGATAGTCCGTCGACTGCATCCCATAACCCTTGCAATGTCAGTGACGGACGTTTCGGTATTCATCTTGCCAATGGCACGTTCACCCTGAATATTTGACAGCCATGGCATCGAAAATCAACGAATAATTAACTGTAAAAACTTGTTTTTCCGAGATGTCACTCTAACGTGCTAACGTGAGCTCAGTTGCACATCTCATATATGGTCACGTGACTAGGAACACGAGAAAACATGGTTTTAGCTTAAAATACGCTCGCACGTGCTACGTACCTGTGCACGTCGGAGATTGCGTGTCATGATGTCTTTGACAACGCATTTACCCCTAGTGATAATAAACACTCTTTTATTAAAAGTTTCAAGAAAATATTTACAAATTTATGAGTGTGAAGTTTCTTTTTTGACTCAGTATATTATGTTGGACAGCCTTGGGCTTTGATCATGGCCTACATTCATTATAGCATTGTTTTGACAATCATTTGCAATGCTGCAAAATTTATATCTGACCAGAGTTGAATTTATTTTTGGTTGAGATCTTGTATTGAGAACAGGAGAGTCAGATCACTCCTAAAAGCCATCTCCAGCACATCCCTGAGACTCTCAATTGGTTCAGGTCAAGACTCTGTGGTGGCCAGTTCAGGAGTGAAAATGATTCCTAATGCTCGCTGAACCACTGTCTCACAATTTGAGCCCAATGAATCTTGACATTGTCATCCTGCAATATGCTTGTGCTGTCAGGGTTTAAAAAAAAATCAATTTATGAAGTTGTAATTTAGTCATTCAGTCCATATTGGTCATCTGCTGACTTCATTTTATTGCTGTGTAACGCTGCTGAACCAGTTTTGATCAAGATCACACGGCCTCTAGAAGCTTTTACAGGGGGCATGATGGGTGTGTCGCTTACCCTGACACACACACGGGTCTGGAATAGGGTAAACCTGGACTCATCAGACCATATCACCTTCTTCCATTGTTCCACAGTCCAATCTTAATGCTCCTTCGCAAATTGAAGTTATTTTTTTTTAATCTGATTAGTCTTACTAACAAGTGACATTCTTGTGATCAGGCACCTGTTTTGTCCCAATCCTTTGTTGCTTTGTGCATGTTGAAATGCTCTCACTTTAGCAGTTAAACATTACCATGAGTTCTGCAGCCACATTTTTACAGTGAGACTAACAGCGTGATCTGCGGTCACAATCATTCTTGATTTTTTCCACAACCATGGGGTACACCTGATATGGTTGTTTTAGAAATGAGAAGCTATACACTTCATCAATCAGGGTTAAAAGAATTGTTGCCAGCAAAAATACATTAATCAATACAATAATGACTTGGTCATTGGCTCTGAAGCATTTGTTTATTTAAGTCCAAACATGGCTTTTTTTCGGTGGTCTGCGAATAATTCACCCACCATATTGACAGATGAACACAGAGTAATGTACGCTGGCGTGATGTACAATGCTAAATTAGTTTTTGTTCAAAACCTTATCCAACCATTCGATGCATCGTTCACCAGTCAGAAAAATCGTTGCATAATTGATTATGTATGAACAGCATAAGCGTAAATGGTATGATTGCAATGATTTTAAATGTCAAACACTGTTGCAGTAGTAATAATCACTACGTATTGTAGTATTTGTCGAAGGTTTACAAAAGTAATTCTGACCCCATGTGTTGATATCACTTCCCCATAAATGACGGTTATTAAAGCAGTACCATCTGGGGGATTGGATATCATGAATATTCTAGTAGCTTTATGCCCTTTCTCCTTATGTGCAGACATTTCTCCAAATTCCTTGAGTCTCTTAATCATGTCCTGCACTGTTGCAGGTGGAATATCCAAATCCCTTCCTCTCTATCTGTTCGGAACATTGAATTTAAGTCTATAAATAATATTGTGGCAAAGCCTCAGCCCATCTTTACTCCTGAAAGACTAGGCCTTTGAGTATTTGATGTATTGATCGGTTTCAAGATGTTACAAAAAGTACTTCTAATTGCTTCCTTTAAAGGAAGATAGAACCTTGAATATGGCAAATATCCAACTGTAGACCATTAAAATCTCAATCTTTGGGAAAATTGGCCTGATCAGCGTTAATATTTAAAGTGACTTGTTTGAAAACATGTTGAAAAAAGGGTCAAAAATGCATAAAAAACAAAAAACAATTTATGGAGGCCCACCCGTACACACAATATGTGTGTATATATATTTATATGCAGTATGTGTTTGTGTTTATATTTTCTGCTGCTCATAAAGTTGGAATAAAAATTTTTTGACCTCTTTTCATAAAATGATTGCAAAAATGTGATGTATATTCTTGAAAGATAAAGTGTCTGAATACAAAATTATTATAGTTTTATGGGCAGTATATATACAGTATATAATAGATGCCCTGGGATAGTTTCCATCACTTCTAATCATATTAGCCTGCAGAAGCAGGTCTCTCATCAGCATCATCTCTCCATGTTTTTTCATCTGAGTGGCTGAGATCAAAAGTCTACTATCTGACTTTTCCAAGTCCTGAGAAAATAGTTTTGTTTGAACAGAAAAATCGCTTTATTTCGTACGAACAAAATATGCATATTATCGTAATGGACTCCAGAAAAGTGTAAAGTGTAAAATAACATGATTTTTCTGTTCAAATAAAACTTCAAATCTTATTTTCTCAGAACTTGGGAAAAAGTCAGAATGTAGACTCTTGCTCTCAGCCACTCATTTGCTCAGCTGTTAGCCAGTGAAATTTTTCAGGTTTATGGCAATGCCTGCCCAGAGCTCAGAACCTGCAATCTTTGTTCTGTGACATCACCACAGGTTAGACCTGATGCTAGGTTCCCACTATCACGATTCGCGGCACGATTGAAATTGTGGTCTTAATCGTGGAGTAATTGTGGTGATCCTATGGGATCTCATCAGATCTTGAGGTCAGTCGTGGCAATCGTGTTCATTGTCGAAAAGTTTTGGATAATTCAAAAAATTTCGATCAACACGATTAATTGTCAATCGTGATCATTGGATCACCTTGTATCCAAAACTGAAATTTTAGGCCGCTTTCACACCGGATGCAAAGCGAATTTTTTGCATGACCGATTACATTCAAAGTCAAATTTCACGTCTTTGCATTGACTTTGAATGCAATCTGTCGTGCGAAAAATTCGTTTCGCGTCCGGTGTGAAACCAAATTCAGAGAAGTTCCTCAATCTGCTACAAATGGCCAATCGTGACGTTCGTAACGGAGGGCACGACAGTGGGAACTAAGCATGAATCAGAGTGACAGAGCAAGTGCGTCTGTGTTATCATTTTGTGCTGCTGCAGTTGTCAGCATGAGCATCCATCTGTCTTTTTTGTTACATTGCCTTCCTTGCCCCCCTTGTCCTTGTTTTTGCTCAATCTTTTATCTTATTTTCACTAGGTATGTCACTATCTTTGTAAACGCTTACCTTTTTGCTTACGTTTTCCCTCAAGGAGGTTTAAAGTCAGAAAAACATTTTGTGTGTGTATAGGATTATGCCACATATTATATTCTGAAACTGCTGGTTACAGCGTTTCACTGTTGCTACATCACAATTATATTGAGAGAAATATTCAGACCTGGGATGCCATATTTTGACAGTCTTAACATTTTGTCAAATGGACAATATCAAGATGTTGAGCAACGTTTTATACACATTTTCCTGTAATTCTACAGGACATATTTGGGATCGTTGGAATCCTTTAGATCTCCACTGGAATTTTTTCTTTTTTTTAAAGGCCTGAGATTCCATAGGTTTGAGTTCAGCAGCTGCATTTGGCAGACCCACATGTCAGTCCGTAGGTTTTATGGGGTTAAAGAACATTAAAATCCTTTTTACTGACGTGTTCTGTTCTCTCGGAGCGCTTGCTTTCAATGAAATTCTCTGAGGAGAGAGACTGTATTTGTGTAATTTATAGGGGAAAGTCCATTTCCTCTTTGGTCTGTTCTTTTTTATCTCATCTCCAGTTACACATAAATGCAATTTGCTGGGTGTGACCTCATTAGCCCCGTTTGTCCACTTATTATCTCCTTTAATAATCTCTCTCTGAATCGTGTCCCAGCGCTGACAAACTTGAATGCTCACCTCTCCATATTATACCATCACATTTGACTTATTTAGTGACCTCTCTCTCTGAATTGGAATCCCTCTGAATATTATTGGAGTTGGAGCTTACTGTCAAGAGGGTTTTGTCAAGTAGTTTTTATTCGTTCCTTTCTGAAACAAATCAGCTGGGCTCACTTTACACTGATTGATAATTAATTATCCATGATGATATTGCTTTTTTGCATGCTTTTGAGCAACTTTAAGGTTTTCCACTTGCAGACATTGCCCTGGATAAGCATGGCTGCTGAATGATCACATTTTTGCCATCTTGTGTTTCTCCTGGAGTGAATATGCCGAAGGAGCCTTTCGTGTGCCAGCGTGCCTACCTGTGGTGTTCAGCGTTCCTTGTTTGCATTTTTCTCACAGGCTTTAAAAAGGTAGACCTTATTAGCTGCTTCTGCAAGAATTGCTGAACTCCCATAACTTGGCAGAATGCAATTCAGTGGTACCAGTTAGAGAAGTGGGTTGGAGCAAACTGCCTCAAATTGAACTTGCAGGAAGAAATTTCTGGGATGATGCCTCAATGACTTGGTCTACGTCTTCTCTATGGTCTTTGGGAACAAAAGCTATCATCACCTGTGAGCTGCTTCTTTAGTTGTCCATAGTTGTGAAACATTGTGCATCGCCACAGTGCCTGAAGTGAATGGTGGGAAAATATCAGCATCACTTTGTGTTTGACAAAAACTGCAATGGCAAGAATTGAACTCGAAAGCGTTATATTAATTGGGAGATAAGAAATCACACTGATCTTGCATTATGAGCTTGAAATTAACGGGGAAAACTGTATGCTAGTAAAATTCAAGCAGTTAAATTCCATTTTAAATGGTGATAAATTAATGGTTGTCGAATTTGGCTTAAGTGATTCAATTTCTGTCGCTAATGTATGTCTGTAAAATGTATGAACTCTCCGTAGACTATTTGGAGCATTAAGATGCATCAGGAATCTTGCCAGAACAATGTTGCATTTAGCCTGCGTGTTGATTGGCCGAGTTTCCCGGCATAAGCCGAGTGCTTCTGATCTGTTTGCCCTGTAACCCCTACTCGTTGTGGCATGACAGGAAGTGGTGAAAACCATGAGGTAGAAGCCCACCCCATCCCCACTCTCTAATGAGTTTGTTCATTACTCTCCACTAATGCATGCACAGGCAAGGGTTTTAAGGGAGGGATAGAATGCAGGGGTCTGGAGCCAGAGCGAACAGCTGTCTGCTCTTACGCAAACGCGGACTGTAGTTTGGAGTACCAGCAAATCCGAGTCCATACACACGCATTGTTCTGGATGCAGAGTCAGTCAGGGACATTCCCCTCTGACCTTTAGTGTAACTCTGTGGAATACAATGCATTCTGGGCTCTTGGACATTGTGTTTGTGTATAAGGGTGTGTGAGATATACCACCAAACATGTCAGTTTCTCTGTGTTAACATGATGAGCAATTGCTTTTACTAAATGTTAAAGTACAATCTCTTTTCTAGGGGAGTTGAGACAGAGTGGAAAATGTACACATTTTTAAAATGGGAAAAAAATGAAGTAGTGATCTGTTCTACATAGTTTTTGAACAGTCTTAATTTAATACAGGTCAAATATTAATGTGTTCCACTCCTGTAAGCCAAAAACCAAAATCAGAGGCTACAGTCAGCAGAGGCTTAATAAAAGATGGACTTAATTTAACGCAGGTGAGAGAACCAGACCTTGCCTGAAACGCCACTCCATTCACCCACGTCCTCACCGTACAGCCTATTTATACCACCTGTATTCTACAATACTGGTCTGTCTGGCTCAATGTCCCCTCCTTTCATTCTCGTTTCTTTTTCTCTCACCATCTCTTTCACTATGAACCCCCGGGGACACAAGGGAGCATTTATGACTCCAAGAAAACGCACTACTCGGACCCTGAGTCTCGTTGGCCGGAGCCTTCCTTTGTCCACCCCTGGTCTCCATCGACTCGACTGGACTCCATCCCATTCCACATCGGGACGAATTCTCATGCGCTTCTAATTCCATGTATTTTGTAAACTACTATTTTTGGTGTGGTCCGCAATTCTTTTCTAGTCCGTTGATCATTGTAAAAATGAAGCCTAGCCTGGTGAGTCTTGATCTCAGCAGCTACATGCAGATGGTTGGGTGAGAATTGGCCATTAACCAAATGAAGCGATGGACCCAACCTGTCTTTTATTGTCAAGAGGCTAGTGACGGTGGCGCAACGGCCCGGGCAATACTCTCATGGCACACTTTAGCCCTCTTATTATCAAGCAATCAACAGTTTAAGAGCCAGTGCCTAACTGAGCATTGCTGGTGATAGTGGGAATTCCTGTATGCTGTGTACTGGTGTCCCAGTTGGGTGCACTAATTTTATTCTTTTAGTACCTCTGTCTGTCACCCTTGTGATGGAGCCTTGCAGCTTAATTTCACACATTATGCCAAACCATCCCGTGTAAGGGATGGAGCTCTTACTGCTCCATCTTACCCCCCAGCCCCCAGCCGGGATGCATGCCTGATGAAGTGAGAGAGGAGGAGTGAGCAGCTCCTGGGAACAGGAGGGAGGCAGGAGGTGATTCATGGGAGGAGGATATTGAGATGGGCGTTGTGGTGAGGGGGAGAGGATGGAGAGGAAGGGGGGAGGGACTTCTATTAGGAGTCAATGAGACCGGGAGCCTGAGAGAGCGCGCCAGCTGACAGGCGGAAGGACCAAACGGCTGTCGCGCGTCAACGGTTTCAAAACTTTTCCTTCGACTGTTTCTGCGGAGGAGCGCGGAGGTACAGACACAACAGCAGCATCACTGAGAAGCACCCTGCGCCCACGATGGCTGCGTGCGTTCGAGATTTCTTCACGTACGAAACTACCAAGTCTGTGGTGGTGAAGAGCACGACCATCGGCATTCTCAACCGCATTGTTCAGCTGCTCATCATAGCCTACTTTGTGGGGTCAGTATCAAGAGTACTTGCAAGTGTGAGTATGCGCGTGTGTGCGCCTGTGTGTGTGTTCACAAGAGTAGAGGAGGTGTGTATTTGTCTGGGGAAGTGTAGCCTTTGTGCGAGCGTGCATGTCAGTTTGCACCCACTTCTGAGAACACGTTTCTGTGTGAGATGTCCGCTTGTGTGAGTGTGCATATGTGTGTTACTTTTGAATGAAAAAGGGTAAAAAAGTTACTAGTGCTGCGCATAAAATTAATATGAGCATTTAAAGATTACCAGGACTGGAAAAACAATGAATGCGGTGGGTAAAAGTTCTTAGTCCTGTCCCTAATCTTAAAACCATAATCTTTACGTTTTATTTTTTCAGTACTAGGCCCTACTATATATAAAATAAATATATGTACAAGTTATTTTTTCTGTGTACAAAATTAATGTGTGGAGCATAGGTTATTAGCTCTGTGTATACCCTACAATAAATGTGTTGGGTGTACGTTATTTCAGTTACAAATGAAATAAATCAGAGGAGTTCAGTCTGTTCGCTCGTCATAAAATGAATGCCGGTTCATTTAGGTTGACAGATGTTGAATCAGTGAAAATTCAGACACCATGCAGCAGTGGCGAAGGCAGAAACCGTGTTTTGGCTGGGCCTGAATGAATGTGGGTGAGCCAGGTTTTCCGGGAAAATACTGGCCGTCAATTAACATTAGAATTACATTTATGCAATACTTTCTTATGGCGTACGATAAAAACGTCAAACTGTTTTCAATCATTTTCCGTGATTGATAAGTTTACCAGTTATTTAAAATAATCAATCAACCGTTAAACACACAGCGTCCATCTTAATTCAGTGTCACGGTGATTCAGATGTTTTATTCGCGAAGTATGCCTCACAAAAAAAAGATAAAGAACTCTGTTAACTTCCCCATGTGTTTTTTGCAAACCTGCAATGCAGGCTGCCTAACCGGCAGGTAATGTTTGCGCAAAATATTGTCGCCAGCGTCCGTAAATTCCGAAATGTTGGCCTAATGGCTATTTAATTTTGTAATTGAATTTCCAAATGTCGTGCTTCACTGGAATAATTTTTCCCAGTCTCTGTGAAATAAGTAGTGAAAAAAGTACCTTAAATAGGCTCATGCACAGCAGGCAAAAACTGGCATTATTTGTATTATGAATAAAGAGGTTTTTTAAAAGAACTGTGTCATGATTACTGTACATTCTCAGAACTTTAAAAACTAACAAGAGGTCAAAGAGAGTGAATCCGCTCAACTGCAAGTCAAAATATAATTCCATCATTGCTAATCTGTCTTTGTTTTGCACGGTATATACTGTACATATTTTAGTTACAGCTTTACGGGCTTTTATGAATAAAGGAGTTTTCCATGGAAATTCGAAGATTCAAAGTACTATATCTGTGCATTAGACAAAAGATAAGAAGATTGTAAGCTGGTTTGCTGATCGCCAATAAACATCATAGAAGAAGAGATATTCGTCCTCTTCTCTGATGTTTATTGGTTGCTGACAATCAGAATTCTTCATATTCCATTGAATCCTCAAATTTCCATAAAAAACTCTTTAACATAGAAAGCATAATGCCTGAGTTACTAAATATATGAATGCAATGCCAAGCGATGATGGAATCAGACTTCGACTTGCACTTGAGCGGATTCACTTCGTTTGATTTCTTGTTAGGCTGAACAGTTTTCAAAGTTCTGACGATGCGCAGATCCTTAAACAACAGCAAAGAAAACCATTGCAACAGGTCTCCATAAGTATGAAAAACGTTCATTGAAATTCTCTGTCCAGATGAAGCATTTTTTTCTTGTTATGCCTTGACGAGGAGTGGGCACAAGTGACAGACTGAAGAAAAAAATCTAACCAAGAATTTTAATCTGGCATTTGGCTTAAATGCTTCTATTATTTAATGTCTCGGAAAAAAATTCTGCCACTGATGTGAGATTAAATTTGACTCATTTCTAGAGTTGACCACCTTGGAGTAAGAAAATTTCTGTTACTACACACACACACACACACACACACACAGAGGTACCTATGGAAAATTGAGCCTGACATGTATGTTTTTGGACTATGAGAGAAAACTGGAGTACCCGGAGGAAACCCACTCAAACACCAGGAGAATATCCAAACTCCACACTTCACAAACTCCGAAAACAAAAACTGAATTGAGTTAGTTTTGTTGAGGACACCACAAAGGAGATCATTTGAAGTTTCACCTTATCAACTTGATTCTTGCTGAATATTTGCAAAGTCTAAATTTGATGCCTGCAACCCTTTTAAAAAAAATTGGGAAAAGTAATGGAAGGATTGGAAAAATTGAGGAATTTTCCGGAAAAAAAATTCTCGGAACATTCCAGTTAAACAGATGATAAGTTACTGGCGATTCAATTATGATTGGGTGTGAAATGAGCAGTCACGACAGGCACACTCATTCACCAGCAAGATAGTTCCAGGGTCATCATGATGCCAAAAGCTGCGTGAACAATTTGTCAAACAATTTCAAAAACACATTTCTCTATTTAGTCAATGACATTCTGTAATATAGTGAAAATATTCAGAATATCCTGAATAACTAAAGTAATCAGAGTCAAATTCCATTATTGGATGTGCGTGACCTTTGAGCTCTCAGAAGGCACTGCATTAAAAACCAGTATTCTTCTGTAATGTACATAACCACAAGGGCTCGTAAGTACTTCAAAAGGCCTTTATGCAGCCTCCTTTACACAAGATAAAAGCATAGATTCATCCATTGTAGTGTATAATGAGGTTGGAGAAGACATGGCAAGGAATCTGAGACCATTTCTCTGCACAGAATTTCTCTGGATCTTTCAAATTCCCAAGTCCTCGTTTAAAGAGTCCCGTCTTCGGCTGACCCCACGAGTTTTCTATTGTTTTTGGGTCAGAGGAAGGGGAAGGCCACGGCAAAACCTTGAATCTGTGGTTGGAGAGTTGAGATGCCTTTGTTAATTTTGGTGTATGCTTTAGACTACTGTCCCATTGGAAGACCTAACCCTGACCCAGTTTAAGGCTTTGCACAGAGGCAGTCAGGTTTCCATGTCATAACTGATTATTGATAGAATCCATGATCCCAAGACTCCTAACTAGTTGGAATAAGTGCCACAGAATTAAAGATCCACAACCATACTTCACAGCTGAGAAGGAGTTCTTTACAGAATGACAGTGCTTATTTTTATGGTGCTTAAAATGTATTTGCCCCCCTCCCAATTTCCTCTATTTTTGTGTATCTCTCGAATATCAAACTACAAGCCCCAATTCCAATGAAGTCTGGATGTTGTGTAAAACTAGAATAAAAACAGATTAAAATGATTTGCAAATCATTTTTGACCTATATTCAATTGGTTACAATACAAAGACAAGATAATTAATGTTCAAACTGATAAACTTTATAATTTTTTTTTGTGTTTGAAATATTCAATCATTTTAAATTTGATGCCTGCAACAAGCTCCAAAAAAGCTGGGACAGATGCAACGAAAGACTGGGAAAGTTGAGGAATGCTCAAAAAAACACCTGTTCTGAATATCCCACAAGTGAACACGTTAAATGGAAACAGGTGAGTGTCATGATTAGGTATAAAAAAAGCATCTCCAAAAGGCTCAGGCGTTCACAAGCATGGATGGGGCGAGGTTCACCACTTTATGAAAACTGCATGAGCAAACAGTCCAACATTATAAGAACATTTTAAGTTTCTCAACATGCAATTGCAAGAAATTTAGGGATTTCATCATCACAGTCCATAATATCATCAAAACATTCAGAAAATCTGGAGGAATCTCTACACGTAAACGGCAAGGCCGAAAACCAACATCGAATGCCCACGACCGTCAGTCCCTCAGGCAGCACTGCATTAAAAACCAACATCATTTTGTAAAGGATATTTATTTTGTAAAGGTGTTGCAGGCATCAAATTCAAACTATGATTATTTGTGAGTGAATATTTCCAAAAAAACAATGAAGTTTCTCAGTTAGAACATTAAATATTTTCTCTTTGTAGTGTACTCAACTGAATATAGGTCGAAAAGGATTTGCAAATCATTGTATTCTGTTTTTATTCACGTTTTATTCCAACTTCTTTGGAATTGAAGCACTGATTACTAAAACCCCACAAGTCAAGTCAAGTCAAGTGTGACTTATGGGGTTTTAGTAATAGGTGCTTCAATTGGGGATTGTAATTTTAATACCATTATAAACCGTTGTAGATAATGTCCATGGGAATTTAACACTTCGTTAAGCAGATGAACCCAAACAAAATGCTTAGATGGCCATTCCCGCTTGGGCAACACTATCCAGCTTTTGGATATAATAAGTGTAGAAGGTACAGCCATAATCTTGGCAGATTTTGAGTCACTGGCAATCATTTTATATATATTTTAGGACGTTAAGCGCAGGTGGTAAAATAAGTGCTGTTGAAAAATTTCCCTTCTGATGCATTCTTAGGCTTTTGAATATATTTAACTTTGGTGAAACAGCTGTGAATGTGAGCAGTTTGGAGTGTCCACCTGTTATTTTTGGTACTTTAAACTGTGCTAAGCATTTTAGACTGTCCCAATTTAAATGTATCAAACATTTATTTGATAACAAATAGATATGCCATAAATCACTATTAAGTTAGTGATAAGTGGTGTAAAAGATAATGCTCTCATGTTTACGGCCAGTTATTCCCCCTCCTATGTTAATGGCCTCCTGTCACTTACCTTTAATGGGAAAAACTCAGCACTTAAGCCATCTATTCAGTTGTTTAACACTGTGACAGTCGATCTCATTGGTAAATTGTACCCCTGGAACCTTGTAGGTTGTTTGTGTGGTATGATGTTTAATAGGATTGATCATTGCTCATAAATCAGTGATTATGATAAAGCTGCTTCTAATGCCGGCATCCTCAATTTTATCCAGAGAGGGCTGGTGTGGGTGCCGGCTTTCATTCTAACCATGCAGTTACACACTGCTTGGTTAGAACTGTGGAACTGCTGGTGATGGGAATGAGAGCTGCACCTAAACTAGCCCTTTCTGGTTAAGATTGAGGATGCCGGTTTTAATGTCTGAGTTCTGGGCCAATAGGAGAAACTTGATGTATGCCTGATGTCACTGCCGTGAAGCGCCATTCTAAAAAAAATCCTGGCTAACTTTTTTAAGTCAACGAGAGGCAGTTCTGTCAATCGGTTGCCTTTAGCATAACATAAACTACTGTAAAATTAGTCTAGACTAACACTAGTAAGAAAGCAATGTCCAGATATGATACACTTCACTTATATATGTTTATATTTATTGCCCGCAACATAGACTATAAGGTTCATCAGGTGGAGCCCACGGCCAATAATCAAGCAATATTCCTCGGTAATGGCGGTAACCTGTTAAGGGGGTATGTACTTCAACTAGTTCTCAATTGCAATATTCCCCAGACAAACTAGATGGGGGTAAAATCCCAAGTCTTGCAGAATCATGCATCTTTTACCTTTAAATTAAATCAGAAATGATTACTACGAAGTTTTCACGGCACATTCCATGACATAAACACTCATAAATCACAAGTTTGATTAAATGGTCACTCTGCTTATTGTTTACTCTGTGCGGCACCATATTGCTGGGATGTCAAATGTGTTTATGTCTGCCAACTCAGGCTAGCTGGATCTTGCCCGGGTTCCACATTGGGGTTCCAAGTTGAAAAACCGTTCAATTGCAATTTTCTGTGTTGGGAGTAGTTTTTTTTTTCAGAGTACAATGGATTAGCAGAGATATTCTAAATATAAGTAGATGGTGCATTACGATGCCATCTTTGAAACGCTCTCAGGCAGCAAGATTGTAGCTAATGAGACCAGAGCCTTGCTCTCCCTGCTGAAAATTCCAGCTTTAACCAGCCTAAACCGGTCAAGCTGGTTTAAGCCGTGTTTTGGACGGTTTTAGTTGGTCAACCAGCCCTTCCCCAGCTGACTCCAGCTGACAATAGCAGCTTCACTAGCTTTGACCACCTTCATATAGCTATAGAGACCAGCTTTAAACATCTAGACCAGCTATGGCCGGTTAATGGTGTTGAAAAAACAGCTCAGACCATCTTATTTCAATTAATTAGTTAATTCCAGTTTAGAATTCTAGCTGGTCTTAGCTGGAATTTTCAGCAGGGCTGTCAATGGGGGAGATGCCTATATCTAGAGATCCTTCGTGTGCTTTGGCATTTCATTCCCATATTTGTGGACGCTGTCAAACATTTAACAACACTGAGTCATAAATGTCTTTGCTTAATGAAAGACATTAATGCCAGAGAAAAATATAATTTTTTCACTCACGGAGGCTTGTACACATGCTCTATCCTTAGCGCAAATCACAACATTTCACTTCCAGGCAACCATAAATGTTGTTGTAGCCTTAGTGATCAAAAAACAATCATGTCAGACAGAGTTAATATTATGTTATCATCTGTTGAGCATGAATAAACACAACACTCCTTAGCTTGCTAGCCAACAAGCAACTAATATATCCGGCCAATAACAAAAGTTCCTCACTGTTTTTTGCTATCAATATCACATTTATAGGTAGCAGTGAGCAAAGACTATATGAATTTGCTTTAATCTATGGAGATTATGCATAGCTACAGAAACAAGTAGCCTTTGAATCAGAGCATCTATTCCCAATTCAACTGCGACTGGCGGCGCAATAGTGATCAATGTCATCGGTGTTAGAATGGACAACAAAATTAAAATCCGTTTCATTTTGATGCAAAAATTTTGCCTTTGTCTTTGTTATTTGGTCAAAATACTCCAGTCACAGAGATGTGATGCAGCATCGTTGATCTGCCATAAATATCAAAGCTGTGTGGTAGTACTAAATTCTGAACATTGTGATTGGTCAACAGCTTGTTTTATGTTTGCATTCTGCCATCTTAAGTGTTCAAAATTTTCCCCAGTCAGATTTCAGTCATTAGCTCTCTCACAACCACATCTTCCTGAATGTTTTCATGGCTATTTCATGTTAATTGCCAATGGCACCGAGTTGGCTGGTTAACTGATGGAACAAACAAACCCATCATGTTTCATATTACAGCAGTCAAAGAGGTAATAAATGATGAGTCAAAGGAAGGTCAGACTGAAAGTGCTCTGCTGCGTGGCTGGACAGTAAGTTGGGTTGGGGATGTGAAATGTGTCCATTATGTTGAATTCACTCATCTTATCGATCTCTGTCTTCACATGAACGTGTAATGAAGTCCACGAAAATAGCAGCGGTAAAATGCCGTAAAATGGCAAATGAACGACTCTAAAACAATTGAAAATAAGGCCATTCTGCATGTCTGTTTGCAGCCTTTTGAGGAAAAGAGTTTTACAATAAGTTACACAATGTATACAGTTAGTGCTGCATAGAGAGTGAATATTATTTTCGAAGCATTATGTCAAAGCAGAGGTTACAACATAGTGTGTTTGATTCTTTTTTTAATTTTCATTTATTTTCATGGATCCCAAGACAGTGGTTGGCCTGTTCTGATCAATAAAATATTTTGTGAAGTTACTGCATTTTCCACATCCCATTGGTACTGCTATGCTGTTTATTGAAGAATGCATAATTTTCTCTGTTTTAAGCTGAAGCACTGCGTCAGAGCAGAGGTGGGAGGGAAATGTTTGATTGATTTATTTATTCTTTAAAATTGCAATTTTAATGCAGCCTGAGACAGAGACTTGTCTGTTCTGATCAATAAAATATTTTGTGAAGTAACTCTATTTTCTACATCCATTTGGTATTACTGTGCTAATAAATAAATAAATAAATAGATAAATAAATAAATAAATAATAGAATGCTTAATTTTAACTGTTGACTCTCTTAAAATTTCGCATAAGTGTAAACAATAGTCCTGCCTGTAATGCCCCTCCCGTTGGGCATTACTTTGACTGGCTACCTGCCCTGACCCGATCGTTCTATTATCCTCAGTTCTCCCTAGTTTATGGTTTGCACCTGTTCCTTAAGATTCCCCTTTCTATTTAAATCCTTGTTTCACTTTCCACGGGCAGGTAGCCATAGTCTGTTCCCCTTTTAGTTCAGTTCACTCACTTTCAGTTCTTCTCCAAGTTTTGTATTAACTTTTGTTATATTGCACTCCTTATGTAATGAAATCCACATCCCTGCACCTGCGTCCTCAGCCCCACTTCTTGCTCTGGTGCCCTTATGACATGTCTGGGTGCCAGGTAGAGGGTGACACGGGAGTGGATTTTCATTCCTGTCCCGTCCCACTCCCACAGAGAGAATTTGTGTCCTGTCCCAATCCCGGGCCAGAGGGGGAAAAAAAATCCTGTCCCGTCCCACTCCCAGTAAAGTGACTCCCACTCCCATCCCGCTCCCATTCAAAATGACTCCCACTCCTGTACCGCTCCCATTTTTTTTCCCTTCTAGCCTCTATGCATACACGATATTTGACTTGATCTTCTCCCGATTATTTTAAGATTAAAACTGCAGACTACAAAGTATTTAAAAAAAATGCCAGCAAGAACAGTTCATCTGTGGTAATATAGGAAAGTTTTATTTGGAAAAAGAAAAAAAATGCACAAGATTCAAATATTAAATAAAAATACAACTGCCATTTCAGTCTGGTTTGCCACTCTGGATTTTGTTTATTATTTGCAAGAAAACACTTCCCAGAAAGCAATCATGGCTAACTAATTCATTATTGCAAAATAAGTCCATGTTATAGTAAGTGTGTATGCTGTGTGTATGTCGGATCATATAAAATGTATAAAATCATTAAGCTGTATCACACCCCTCAGCCTGAGTTTAGCTATGGCCTCCTACTTACGATGATGCAGAAAGAAAGCACCTTAATCGCGAAAACCTATATTAACACCC
The DNA here is from genome assembly GCA_029721435.1 of Gymnothorax reevesii. NCBI lineage: Eukaryota > Metazoa > Chordata > Actinopteri > Anguilliformes > Muraenidae > Gymnothorax > Gymnothorax reevesii. The sequence continues at coordinate 110,556,581 of CM056579.1, forward strand.
GACAGCAAAGTGCGAATACGATTTTATTAACAGCACTTGCAAAACCTGCCGGTATGTTTATAACGTTCAGTAGCGAGGCTAGATTAAAATAATCTGTAGGCCTACAGAGCATTCATATTTACTTGAATAAAATAACGCAATCTCGATTATTTCTACTTTATATTCATTGGATTTTGTTCGGTGTTACTAACTAGTTTATTATTTATATGATCAGTGCAGGATTGAAAAGCGGCGAGTGCTAGACCACAATCATTGTAACCAGCTCATTTTACCAGCCTCAGATATTTGAAAAAATACATTCAGAGCGCATTTATCTAAATGGCAGGCTCGACGCATGATTTGCCCAACAGTTTCGCTGAGAGCAAGGCAGGGATCTTCGATGTGAGTGCAGTATTCTGAGTATGGACTGCGCTGACAGTGGTTCCAAGACCGTGCGTCGGTGCAAGGCTCGTAAAGACAAAAAATGTCTCAAGATACTCCTTCAGTGGTTCGGTACAAGATCGCTGTACGCAAATGAGTTTCTGTTGGGGTCTGGAACTCCAGTGGTAATAAAAATTTCGCTTCCTGCTCCCGTTAACTTTTTACTCCCGTACCGTCCCAATCACGTGATCAATAGGAAAGTTGACTCCCATCCCGCGGGAATCCTGCGGGAATGTCAGCCTCTGGTGCCAGGGTGTGACAGTACCATATATTGTATCGCTATCAAGATATTTGGCTCAAATATCAGTGGATGAAATTTTGCCCATTTTGTGCAGCCCTAATACAGTATAAAGTTAAAAGTGCTGAGTTTCAATCAAAGGATGTTATACTTGTACAATACCAGAGTCAGACCACACTTAAAGTATTGTGTGCAGTTCTGTGAACGTTTTAGAGGAGATTAAAAAAAAAGAGCAGCAAAGTTAATTCCTGGCAATAAAGATAAAAGCTATGAGGACAGACTGCAGAATCTTAATCTCTTCCTCCTCAGTAAAAGGAGACTTTAAGGTGATCTGATTGAGTTATTTAATTAATTAACAAAGTTAACTATGCTGGATAATTTAGGTGATGTTTTGTTTACAAATCTCAAGTTCACAAATGAAAGTTGGGTATGGGTAAATTTAGCACAAAAATTAGGAAATATTTTTTCACGCTGAGAGGGGACAGTGTGGAATAGCTTGCCCGGCCAGGTCGAAGATGCAGGAAGTCTGAGTTCAGGCTTGACACAGTGCTAGATGCCCTCTCGTCCTTAAGTATCCAAAGTGTTATATTCACGTTAGTAAGACAAAAATGGCGAGCCTAGTGGTGCTGAATGGCCTATTTTTGCCACTCATGTTATGCCAGTGGTTCCCAAACTTTTTCTGCTGGGCCCCCCTTTGGTACATAAAAAAATTTTTGCGCCCCCCCCCCCAAAAAATAGGTAATACATACGCACATTTTGTTTTCAGAGACCATTGCAGTTTATTTCACTCATTGTAATTTATATAAACCTCAACCTTTTTGAAAAAATGTAAGTAAACGGTCATAAACTGTAGATTGTCATAAACTAAAACTAGGCTACTTTTAGAATTGGAAATAGCAAAATAACAAACAACCACGGTGTAATTATTTTAAATGTAACTGTTTTCAAGCACCTTAACTGTGTAATTATGTTCAGTGTAACAGGTTTATTTTTTTTAATATACAACAACATTGCTATTTATGCATTTTCCAGACACCAACAGAAACTTACTTGCATACAGCCAATCAGCGACCTTGTGCGGACCGCTGAAGGAGTGTCTCGAGACAGTTACATTTTCCTCTCTTCACTGGCCTCGCACTTCTAAGTTAAAATACGTTAACCGAGATCGCGTCAGCTTATTCTCGAAAATATGAATGCTCTGCACAGATGATTTTTGTCCAGCCTAGCTGGGAACATTAAAAATGATTGGCATGTTTGGAAACGGCCACAGTTATTTTCCAATTAAGGACACGAAAATTTAATAATGCAAAATCTCTTTTAAAGTATAAAATCATTAGGCTGTATCACACTCCTCTGCCTGAGTATAGCCGTCTACTTAAATTTATGTTTCTATGATGCAGAAAAACAGCGAAGTACGAAAAAAAATTCATGAACACCACTTGCCGAACCTGCCGATATGTTTGTAACGTTCAGTTGGTGGGCTAGATAAAAATAATCTGTCGGCATACAGAGCATTCATATTATCGAGAATAAGATGACGCAATCTCGGTTATTTCTGCTTTGTTCTCATCGGATTTTGTTCGGTGTCACTTACCATTTTATTATCAATATGCCAGATCAGTGCAGGATAAAAAGCGGCGAGTTTGGTATCGCGAGACTACATTACCGGCTTCAAATATTTGAACAACTACATTCATAAATTATTTATGAAAATGGCAGGCTAGATGAATGATTTGGCGAACAGTTATGTTGAGAGTAAGGCGGGCATTTACGATGTAATCGCAGAATTCTGGGCAGCGAATGGACTGTATGCAAATGATTTTCTGTTGGTGTCCGGAACTCCCGCACCCCGCGCCCCCCCTGCAATTGCTCTGCGCCCCCCCTAGGGGGCGCGCCCCCCACTTTGGGAACCACTGTGTTATGCTATCTTATGTTATATTATGTCATGTTATGTTATGTCAAGTCATGTCAAGTTGTTATGTTATGTGATGTGTAGTCAAGTTGTTATGTTACGTTACGTTATGTGAGTGATCGAAGATCACGGGTATTCAGTTTAGGCTTGCATACTTGCCCTCAATTCCTCCAGATTCCTTGATTTTTTAAATTATGTTATGCATTGTTGAGGGTTTAATATTCAAATCATTTCCTATCTTTCTTTCAAGGACATCACTTTTAAAACTTTCAATGATTTTTTTGTGTATTTGTGGTCAAATTGGTGATTCTCGGCCCATCTTTGCTCCCGAAAGACTAGGCCATTTCTGGATGGTGCAATTATACCAAATCATGATTACAACCAATTGATGACATCATCCATTTCAAATCACATGAAAATTCAAATTATACCTTATTACTAGTCCTAAATCACCCTGCACATTTTTTTCAATATATTGCAGACCTGAATGTAAGGAATGGATGTACATACCAAAAGATTTTGCACACCCTCAGATCTTATCAAGTCTTTATCTTACCTGTCTGTTTACAACAATGAAATCACTGGAACCCAATACTTGTTTATTACAAATAATAAATCTACAAGAAAAATCCACAAGGAATCCAGCACAGGTGATTGAAATGAGCAGCTCGGTATCAACCCCCCCGAAGCAGCTTGATAATGAGTAGATCATTTGAATCACCTGTGCTGGTGCAGGGAGATCTAACACATGCAGGACAGGTGTGACTCTATGAGAGGTTTGAGAAGCACTGGATTAGACCATCGTCACTGATCTGCTTAGGTACTGACAAAATGACTGATCCTGATTTTTCTTAAATATATCCCCGAACGCCGAATGGCGTCTCGGGGATATTATGTTTTTGGTCTGACCGCCGCCTCCGCTGCGCCGCCCTATGTGTTAACATGATAACTTCAGTAATATTTCAATTAGAAATTTCATGTTTTGCATATAAGTAAGTATCACAGAGAGGAAGAACTGATTCGATTTTGGACATTTAGAATTTCTAGATTGGCCACCAGGGGCCAAAAACTGAAAAAATCACTTTTTTTTATCATATCTCTGGAAATACAGGTCCGATTCACCTTAAATCAAGTGCAAGTGAAATGTCATGACCTGAGGATGTGTCCCACGATGACATTATACCGGTTTGGTTCAAAATTTTGACACAAGGTGGAGCTTTCTCACATAAAATTCACCATTTCTGCCATATCTTTGGAACCATTTGTCCAATTGACATGAAACTATGTGCAACTGCAAGGTCATGACCTCACAACATGTCACATGATGGCATCACACCTGTATGGTTCAATATTTTGCCACTAGGTGGCGCTTTGTGATGGAAAATGACCATTTTGGCCATGTCTTCAGAACCACTTGTCCGATTGACCTGAAATTAAGTTCAAATGAAAGTCTATTCAAGGTCTGTTCAAGGATTGGGGAATTGGAGGATTGGGGGCATTCTGGGATATACCCCAAGCCATTGCCTCCGACGGCATAAGCCTAGTTTGTTTTGTTATTTTCATGGTTTATACATTGCTATCATACTGTCTGCGGTGAAAAACAAGTCAAACCAAATATAATGTTTTTCTTGGTTCCACCCCCCAGGTGGGTCTTTCTGCATGAGAAGGCCTATCAAGTGCGAGACACAGCCATTGAGTCCACAGTCATCACCAAGGTGAAAGGACTGGGGCGCGCTGAGCACAGAATCATGGATGTAGCTGATTATGTCACTCCCCCTCAGGTCAGTGGTACAGGAGCACCTGCGATATTAGCTCTGAACTGGAGTGCATCAGAGGAAAGCTGCATTATAAATACTGAAATCTTCATAATGCACTTCATAACACCAAAATAAAACAACAAGGGAAACCATCATATCAACCCTGAGAGCACTGTAATATATTTTTAAAATATATAAATTGAATTATTTTGTGCTGGTGAAAACCTATCATGCAGCAACTTCTTTCAAAGGGCTGCCCTGCCTGAGCCCTTTTAAAGCAGCACTATGTAGTTTTTTTCACTCTCAAATATATATTTCCAAGATTATTCTGCCGATACATCAACTCACAATAGGTTGAATGACACCTTTCATCATGGCTCGATCGCACTTGCATCGCCTTCATTGACACTATGTAACTTCGGGTTTCGGGTAGGAACCCAGGCCCAAAAAGAACTACAAACTTACTGACTGCTTTACGGCACACGTCACACAATCCCCCTCCCCCACGTGACACATCTCTCAAGAGCAGCGAGCGAATGTAGAATGAAGCAGAGTCGGAAGAGGTTGTAATGGCTGAAGCTGCGGGGAAACCGAAGAAGGCAAAGGTATTGTCCGAGGAGACATTTAAGAGAAAAAGAGAAAGTGATAAAATAAGATCCAGGACAAGGGTCAACATTGGACCGGCTTTTACTCGCTGGCGAGAGCTGAAAGACTGCATATTTTCAAGATATGTAATTCACAAAGACTTTAAGAGCCAAGTGTAACATCATTCCACGGGTCTTTTTTCCCCTGCAATGACCTGCCTGATCCAAATTTCTCTTTTATTGTCATTTTCCTTTCATTTAAGTGTTGCGCCTCCTGGTCCTCAAATCACACTCTACGAGGTTCGAGGACTGCTGATTTTCCACTCTCCCTTACCCTGGGAGTCAGGTGTTAACACAGTCTGGCCAGTCAGAGACACTTACTGTTCATTTACTTGCCTGGGATAACAGAAAACCTGGGATGGATTTGGATTCGAGGTCCAGATATGAGGACCCCTGGTTGCGCCTGTAACACAACTTGTGTCCCTGTGTCCAGTTCACTATTCTTTAACATTTCTTTGCGTTGTTTGAAAGAAGTGTTTTGAGAAGTCTTCATTACAACAGGAGACATCATTCACATGTGCACGACTGTGAAAATCTCCATTTTGTTAATGAATGGGTTTGAGAGACGGTTGTAAGCAATGGACATAGCTGAACCCCAAGGACCAATCACTGGGGTCATGGTGTATTAAGTTCGTACATCAAACATGACGTCATCCTTAACAGCAAGGTTAACTGCACTCCCTACTCTTGTTATAGGAGTTCGTCCAAGTCCGTATTCAGAGTTGCTCTTTGCACCATTTTGAATTTCTTCTAAGAGGTAACTCTGAGAAACTATTTACACAACTTAGAAGTACTCTTAATAATAAGATAATTTACGATTCCTTGTGAATATTAGCACTGCAGTATTGACACTGAATTTATTCACAATGCAGTGGATAACACCAAAATGAAATTGCACAGTTGACTCTGGAATATTCACAATGCACTGCGTTACGCAGAAATAACACTGCACAGAAGAACATGGCGTCGTAATTCCGCCAAAGTTAAATTTATCGAGAGTGCAAAGCATGTGAACATATCGGTAAGGCGTCACTGTGAATAAGTTAAAAAATTGAATTGGTGAATTCAATAAGGGCCCAACTCCACACATTTTCAACATGGAGTTGGGTCCTTATCGAATTCACCAGTTCAATTCGTCCAGGATGTTGAATGATTCCTGTGTTTTTTTTTAGGGTGCCTCTATGTTCTGCATTATCACCAGACTCATTTACACGGAAGACCAGACACAAGGCAGTTGTGCCGAGGTGAGACTTTCTCAACCAATTTTGTAAGGACTGCGTGATCATGATCAGCCCTTTCACAAGCATGAGCTCTGCCAGCCTAACATTCTCTTAGCCACACAGTACACCAGTTACACGGACACTAGAGGGCGATAGGGGTTCACATAGGGTGATGTGGTGCACTACAGGGGAGCAAAACACAGAACCTCCTCCTGACTTAATCCTTCTCACTAAAGAATTAAAACTGGTCCCATGAGGCTTCCGGCCACTGTCAGAACTGAAATGGTTACACAGCATGAGGTCCGGCCCTGCCCATCCATTTGTGAGCTTGGCCAGTTATCAGAATGAAATTTTGCTTTTTTTCCCCTTCAATTTTCTTGGGATCACCTGTTATTGTTAGACAGACAGTATTAGATGCTATTATGTATTTAAATGTAGGAATGGAACACTTATTTTGTCATTCAATGAAAGTCTGGGAGCAACAGGCTGTAAACGATTTTTAGATTTACGCCCTCCGTCTCTACACAGAGTGAGAGTGGCTACAACTGTACAACCAATGACGTTAGCAAATGCAGAGCAGGTGAACCTGCATCTAATGGTGAGTACTGCCAACGGATGGTGAGTTTTATCTCCTGACTGAGAGTCTTGGCACTAGACTGTTGTGCTGCACTCGATTTACCTGGGAAGTTGGAGGTCTGTGCTGGGACTGATGTCACACTTTGAGTTGACAGCGTTCCAGTATAAATGTCAGAAAATTGACTTGGCATCAGTGGGGGTTTCCCTCTGGCCGAGATATCCATAGTTAGCAATACCAGTTGATAACAATGCATTATGCGTTATTTTGCACGCACAAACACCATAGCAACTTGTTCCCAGATAAAACCTGTACAGTACTGTGTATATGACTGATTTAATGAGACTCAAATAAGGCAAAGGTATTAGTAGTGTTATGGCCCCAATTTGTTATTACTTTTACGACAGAAGGGATGACAGACACTATTTTAAAACTTAAACACATTTAATTAAACGAAGACTTTTAACTAATCTACCATCTACTCTACTGACCAAGATTTATACATACAAGAAAAAAAATATTTACAGTCCCTTTGGTCGGGTTGTTTGGTGATGTTCCGGGTGAGGAAAATGCTCCAACACCGGCAAAAATCCACAAAAAGCTTCACAGGTCTTGAAAAGAGTGACAGGTCTGGTCAAATGTATCCTTCTCCTTGCAATTTCTCCTACTACTTTAATCTCTCAATTTTCCTCTTTATATACTCTTTTGCAGACCCCTCCCACCTTTTAGACTTTTTTTAATTCTCTGGGACTTTCCATCTCAGACATGCCCAGGATATGTCCAAACCTAGCTCCAGTCTGGGCTTAACAAAAGGTCAATGCTGTCATCTAGTGGCTTCTATTCGCATTACAGTAGATTGTGTATTACTACAAGTTGGCTTTGTTGATACAAGGAGCAGCCATCTTCAACTCGTAACTCACGGCTGGTCAGGTTCCTCCAAATTCCTGGGTTGGAAATCCGACTTCCCACTTTAGTTGTTTTAAAATTTTCACTTAATAGTAAGATCTACGTGCTATGCAGCTCTAAGACAATTCTTTATGATATCATCATGACATCATAAAATGCAAGTTACAAGACTAAAAGAAAGTCATATATCAACACAGACATCTCTGGGCTCGAGCAAATGGACGGAAGCTAAGTGGTAAGTATTGCTGTGGTTTATTGAGTCCACCTATCAAATCTTTCTTGGAAATAGTGGAAACACCAACTGTTAGCAGCATCATGAACCCTGCATCTGTCAGTCTGGAGCTGCAGTAGTGCTCCTGGCCTGGGCAACACCCACATTTGTGAGGACACCAGTGATGCAGGAAGAAGTATTTTTAGCATTTTAGAGTAGTACTATATGCTGCCTTCCAGTCTTTGTTAGGCCTGTTCCAGCCAGATAATGCTAAGCAAAACACTGTAAATATCAGGATGCGCCTCTCACTAAAAAATGTTATAGAGCGGACTTCGGACGGTCGAGCAACTTGAATTCCATGATCAAACAACAATGTGAACAATCCAGTCAGGATTGTACAACCACTTTTTCAAGCCCAATAAAATTTGTGAAATCGATCCCCTGTCCGGGCTTGAGTCCTGAGACCTAAATTTGTCAGTGCGCGATTCCATGTACACATATCAAATTTGGTGTCTCTCAGTAAGTAGGTGGTGCCATACGTCACAAACTGTCTTGACATTTTTGACTGAATAATATGTTTTACTGTCTGTATATGGCATCTGTGTCAAAGATCCTAACAATCCTTGCAATGAATAAAAGACTTCTTAACCCCTTTGTGCAGAAGCCAAATTTGGCTATTTTTGGGTTACCCACTTTAATGCTGTATAATTCAAGATTTAAGCTTCATAAAGAGGAAAAATGTGGCTCAATTCTGAAAAGACACTAACAGCATTTAGAATTACATAGTATTTCAGTTAATTTTCATGATTATGGTAGAGAAAATGAGCTGCAAACATTAAAAATCTTCATGAGAATTCACCATTGAAATTGCAAAAAAAATAATTCTGAGGATTGAAAAACTGCTGGGGCTTAAAACTATACATTTCTGGGATCATAAACTCCTTGACCACAAGTACAATTCATCTTCAACATTACATTCTAGATTACCTACATGCTTTTAGCCAAATTATACACCTATCCAAGTGTCTCCCCAAAGTCTCAAAATGAAGTCCTGTCAAATCATAAAAAAATCATGTATATAACACAAATAAAGTTTTAAGGCATGAAATTTAATATGAACAAATGATTTTCTGGTTGAGTTTTGTATGAATTTATCAATCTCAGTGCAGTTAAATATCAATGGTCGCCAGCAACCTCTCCAAAGACAAAATATGCCTTTTCTCCTTAATAAAGTTTAGAGTTTTGGCCATTTTACTTCAAAGTGCCCCAAGCCAGCACAAACACGCATTAAATAAACTTCTTATTAAACGGTTAGAACATTCACCCTGTAATGAAAGCTACCAGTCCCCTCTTCTAAGCTTACAAACTCATTTCAACACTTATAAGGAACAAGTGCAACTCACTAACTCAGTAATATCTGAATTCTGAAATATACCTTATTTTAATAGAACAGACACTCCACTTTCAGGGAACAATCCATTGCCTCCCTGGATTCAAAAGAAACGTGCAATGAACGTACCAGGGGGTCCACCCAAATGCACGGGCAGTTCGCGTTTTTCACAGGAAAAAAACCTCGACATTCGACTTTGTAGAGTACGTATACATTCCAAAAACAAAACAACAACAACAACAACAAAAAAATAACAAAGTAGCAGCCTCACCTTTTTCATGAATCCCTTTTTCCAGAGAATGAAGTATCCTGTAGCAGGAACACTCCGGTCCTGTTTCATTCGAAATAATTCCAATTGACCATATCCTTATCTCATTTAAATCCCCTAAATGTAACTGAACACTTCAAGGCCAGTTTTGCGAACGTGTTTTCTATAAATCGCGTCTATTTTAACCGCGTAATGTGCATAACGTAGACAGGATACAACCGAGCCTGCTGATACGCATTGGTTTGTATGCTCTGTGTTTGTCCAATCAATGTGTTTCACTTACTCTAAAATGTTTAAACACTCGGGAATTGGATAAGAAACGAGCCAATCAATACATTTTTTACCAGGGTAGCTTCACGAGAGCATGAAGTGTAACTATACAATTACGCAGAAGAGCTTGAGCGTATGGTTGAGTGATTGGCTATCAACGCCAGTACTCGGGTGGATATAATGAAGCGCTGGATTTGTCAAAGAGGGAATCTACGCGTAAATCCACGGTAGGGAACAACGAATTTTTTTGTATGTGACAACTGTAATTAACAGTAGAATGTGAGAGAATCAATACCATGTCGATTTTTTTGCCTCAGAAAACTGATTTTTCTGAACCATTACTTGGAATACTGTTGGCTCACTGTGGCTTAGCTGGTTGCTACAGAGGATAACGATTTTTTCTGTGTCAAGATATCGTTTTTTTAAACTGCTGGATCGATACTATAGGCAAGGATACTGACCAGTTTGCACATCAGGCTTAGCTGAGGAGTTAAATTCATGCAGCTCTTGAAAAACAGGGCGTGGAGTGAACTTCCCCATATTCAGAACCGCGTTCGAGGTCTGCTTGCTTGTGAACATTCAATAATTGATCCGGGGGTGCCATTTATTGATCGAGCACAGTAACAGCGTGCTTCCAATTTGCAGGTCTATAGATGCGGGCGTCTACATCTGCAGAAAGGGGTTAAAGAATATGGCCGACAGCAGCTTATCTGCCATCAGCAGCCATTTTATAGACTGAGCAATAGCAGACCATCATGAAATTTGCTGGGCAGGAAATACCATGAATAAGTATGTGTTAAGAACAGGAAACGGTTTCAAAAATTCATTTAATTGGTGACACTACTGCTCCCAAATTTCAAATTACCTCATACAGTATTGCTTGGACCCTATTAATTACTACTCCAGGCTATCTGTGTATGTTAACTGTCTTTTTTATTAGCCACATGCTGCTTTTTTTTTGCATCATTCTTCAGCAAGGATGCTAATGTAAGGAAATGTTACATTTTAGCTTGCGTGCAACAACCTCTCTTTCTCAGGTTTAATGACTGGCAGATGTGTCGACTTTGACTCTACAATGCAATGTGAGATTCGTGGCTGGTGCCCTGCGGAGATTGACACCATAAAAACGTGAGGCTCTATTCGTGGCACTATCTGCATGTTTACCCACGCTGTGACCCCACTAATCATCCACCTGTCAATCATTCCCCTGAAGTCAGTCACTAAAACGTCTATCATTCTAGACTCCGCCTACTGTACATCCATCTCCATCTCTCATTCACTCTTATCTTTTCTTTCCCCCGTCTTTTTCTTGCTTGTGAAGGGATCCAATGGCAGAGGCAGAGAACTTCACCATTTTTATTAAGAACAACATCCGCTTCCCTCTCTTTGGCTTCACCAAGTGAGTGTTGTGAGTGTGACCATTACCATCCTGTTCGTGATGAACCAACCCAAGAAAACCTGGCATTCAAATCACAGCAGGGCTGTTTTCACGCACTGTTATTCGGGTATTATCTTGTGCAATATGAAAAAGTAACCCTACTGCCGATATTTTGATCTGCAGCTCGTCAAGTCGTCTTGCTGAAATAATCCTAAATTTGTTGACTTCCTGCCCTTAAAGGACCAGTGTGTGATATTTGGCATGGTTTATTGGCAAAATCTGAATATACTACCCATTAATATGTTTATATAAGTGTATAATCGCAATAAAATAAAATTGGTTTGGTTTTTGTAGCCTTATAATTATGCGTTTATATATACATGTAGCCATGGCCTTGCTTTAGAGATGTCGCCATCTCGCACCGGCATGTTGGTAGGGCAGCCGACCGCTACAGAACGTGTTTCGCGTGTATAAATCTCAGTCGTAGAAGATTTCCGCAAAAGTGTTAAGGGCCTCGGAGGCCACCGTCTTTTTGCCGACGCGAGGGGTGGGCGTGAGTCAGTGAGTGAGCGCTGCAGTCTAGAATCTGAACACTAAATGTCACTGTTTCCCCCCATTATACACACTGGTCCTTTCATTGCATTTTATTTTTACACCAATAACAAGTCATACCATTTGAAAAAGGCTGCTTTGCATTGCTTGCCTGAAGGGATGCTGAAACCCTTGCTGAATTCTGCATGCTTTCTGACTGACTCTTCTGTGGATGTTTTTGCAAACAGTAAATCCAAATCTCTGGATCAGCACTTTATACACCAACACCATGCGTAATTGTACTTGAATTGAGGAAAAAAGAGAGCTCCTTCCATCGTGCCATCGTGTTTAACTCTGTGACACTACTCAATTCATGTTACCTCATATACTGGAACAACTGACCATCAGAGGTTTTGCTGAGTAATCTTGCCTCAAACCAGTTCAAACAAATTTTTTAGCCTCATTAATCATAGAATGAGCCTTCAATCATGCATTCAGGCTATGCAAGAGTCAAAAAATAAAATAAGATTTGAGACGACTTTCAATCTCAATATACTTGAGGGAAAGATTTTTTGCTCTCATTGCCTGCAGTGGTATTTTTCATTTTCACCAAAAAAATTTTGGTGATGTAACAAACGAGGACCCCTTCTAGGCAAAAGTGGTGGAGTATAACTGCCAGTGCGTACTACTGTAATCCTACACAATATGCTCGAGCTGTTGTCTCATACACCTGCCTGACTTGCCCCTTACTCTTCTCGTTGTCTGGTCACAGTCTACACTAAGTGCGCTTGCCGCTTGAAGATGACATGTTTGCATTACGGTAACTGCATAATTTAAAGAGAACGTTAAGCCTAGTTGAGAGTAAGGGACAATCACTGCCATACCCGCAGCATCCAGAATGTATTATTCTATGGTTATGGATTATTTGCGATTGTTCGACCTAAAAAAATCTTGGTCAATCAACAGCCTATCAGCCTTGACGAGATGACCCAATGGGGTTAGCGGTACTGAAAAGCTCACTGGATCTTTTTTTATGATTCTATGTAAACTCAAGAGACTGTTGTTCATGAAAATCCAATGAAATCAGTGATTTTAGAAAAAGTAAAACTATCTTCTCTCCTCCTTCCTCCTTGCAGGGGAAACCTGCTGCCTACAATGCAACAGGAGGAGATCAGGAAATGCAAATTTAATATGAGTTATGTCTACTGTCCCATCTTTAAGGTGGGGGACATACTCAAATTTGCAGGACAGAATTTTGAAAGCATCGCCAAAAAGGTGGGGGAATTTCCTTTACCCAAACCCTGCTTCCAACCCTTCCCTCAGCTTTATCCAAATCCTCTCCACGAGTACATACTGCATGTTGTGCACATTAGTGCGCCAGGATGAACATAAATCGCACTGCTGCACGCTGGCAGAGTGATGAAACCAAAGTAGTGTCATAAAAAAGCAGTTTCCCCTACATGATCTCAACTGCAACATGCGCCCACTTGGTATAAAGGCATAATGCTTGACCCCTCTTTGCAATGTTGTGCAACACCCAATTGCAAAAACGATGGGATGCTGTGCATAGTGTAAATAAAAAACAGACGGCAATGATTTGCAAATCTCACAAACCCACATTTTATTCACGATAGGACATGGACAACAAGTCAGATGTTGAAGGTGAGACATTTTACCGGTTCATGAAAAATATTAGCTCAGTTTGCATTCGATGGCAGAAGAAGGTTGTGGGTTTGAATCCGGCCAGGGGCCTTTCTGTGTGGAGTGTGCATGTTCTCCCCGTGTTTGCGTGGGTTTCCTTTGGATACTCCGGTCTCCTCCCGCAGTCCAAAGACATACATGTCAAGCTAATTTGAGATGCTAAATTGCCCATTGGTATGAGTGTGAGAGTGAATGCCCTGCGATGGTTTGGCGAGCTGTCCAGGGTGAGTCTCCGCCTTTCGCCCAGAGCCAGCTGGGATAGGCTCCAGCTCCCCCGTGACCCTAGAGAGGAAGAGGCTGTGTAGAGAATGGATGGATTGATGGAGGAAGAAGAGGTTAAAACAATTGGGTTCCAGCAGCTTTGCCGCTTGGACCCTCAATAAACTGACAGAAAAATAATACCTTGTTTTGCAGTCATGTGACCCTGATGACCAGATGGGGAGTAGGAAATGAGGAGCACCGGTTGGGAATTGTTGGGAACGGAGGAAAGTGATTTTAGCCAGATATGTACAGTTAAGAAGCCAAACCAGGGCTCTCCAAATCCGGCCCTCAAATCCTAATACAGTCCTGGTTTTCCCTCCTTCCAGGCAATTAAGTGAACTATTAATGCTGCTGATTGGTCAGGTTGTCATCTCACCTGACTCCCAGGTAAAGGGACGGTGGCAAACCAGCAGTTCTCAGTCCTCCTGGACCTGTCATGTTTTGGAGGCGTTGAGAGCTTTCTTTGTTGCTCTCATCCGGGACAATATCGTTTTGCTCCCAATTGGATTCCTGGGCCAGCTGTCATTAATTGGGGGCGTCGCCCGGATTCTATTTAAGCTCTAGTTCCCCCTCACTTCCATTGCTAGAGTGTCAGTGTCATGTTTGCACTTTAGCCGGTAAGGTCTCTAGTAAGAGAGTTGATTAGGGCTTAGCTGCATATTTGAGGACAAGTTCTAGTCAGCAAGGGAGTCTTTCTGTTCTTTTCCCTTTCTTTTCGTCCTCTTGAGCTCGCCTTGCTTCCTTGCCTCGTAGGTCCATTGGAAGTGTGAGTCTTGGTTTCTTATTTTATTCGTGTCTCTCTCTCAACTGCTGTTTTCCCTTTTATTCTGGCCACTGCGTTTGGTGTCTGAAACTCACCAGCCATCACAGGACCGTTATTTGAGGAGCCCTGAGCTAAACGATTGCAGCATTACCTTTCACAAAGTGTCACTGTGTGCACGAGACGAGTGCTGCCTGATTCCACTCCTCCAAACTTTAAACGGAGGTTTTTCATCCACGTCTGTCACCATGTCTCCATGAGCCTTTTCAATTATTTGAAATAATTATAACAATTATTTGAGCCATTATTTGAAACTACTTTCTGGACTCTAAAGTAGCTCTTGTTTTTTTTCCCGATGTGATCAGTTGGCACAGCCATAGATAGCAGAAAACTACAGTATCTCCAAGGAAAAACCACTAACTGGCCCCCATCTGCAGTTACTGCAGTTACCCATTAATGTTCAGTTTGTCTACGGAAAGTAAATTATTTGATGAGTTCAATATAAATGAGCTCTCACCGACCCTCTCTCTCTCTCTCTCTCTCTCTCTCTCTCTTAGGGGGGTGTGATTGCTATAAAGATTAACTGGCTCTGCGATTTGGACAGATCAGCGGACGAATGCAACCCCGCGTTTACTTTTACCCGCCTGGATGGCAGCAACAACGCATCAAAGGGGTACAACTTCAGGTACTTGACGCACCTGAAGACATGATCAATGTTCACTGAAACCACATTTCTAAAAATTACATTTTTTTTCATCTCCTCGAAGTTTTGAGCTAATATGCTTTATTGGTGGAAAAAAAAAAAAAACACGGGAAAATATAATGCAAATTACCTTCGGACTTTGAATATCATTTATAATTCACTTCTCCAAACTCCATATGATTCCTCTTGAGTTGCCTTTCACGGCACTAAATGAGAAAATCTGGTACCACTTCACTGGGATATTCAGCTACAGATAGTTCATGCAGTACTTGTAATGTTTCAAAAATAATTAAACATTAGTTAAATATTAGTTGAGCATTAGGATGTTCAATACATATTAATACACTTGTTTACTAGCTGTATGTTGAATATTTGTGTATACACTGCTGAATATTTATATAATATCTGTATCTACAGACAAAATGAAACAACTGAGTTGTTTAATATCAACTAATACGGTGTTGAAATGTTACAAATACTTTATGAACTATCTGTAGCTGAATTGCTAAGTAAAGTGCCACCGAAAATCTTCATGCGAATTATCAATGAGCCCCCCTCTCCCTCTCTCACACAGGTACGCCAAGTACTATAAATCAGAGAATGGGACAGAATACCGCACGCTGATCAAGGCATTTGCCATCAGATTCGATATAATCGTCTCCGGCACTGTGAGTCTCTACTGCTGTTTGTACCATTTTATACTAAACTGTTTGGCATAAAATTAGGTCTCTGCTATCCTTCTCATCGGCCTTGTAAGAGCATGATAGGGCCTGCTGTTCTCCGCGCTGATATGCTGTGTTTGGTTTCACGTACGGCACCAGTCAAAAGTTTGGACAACCCCACATTTTTCTTACAATATATGTTAAATAAAGAAATAAACACCGTTTATTTTGCAAAAAAGACCTTATTCTTAAATCCATTAGACTAATCATCATTTGTTGTCATATTTGCAAAGCATTCTCACTTTTTTTCCACAAGGGCGGTCATATGACTGTAATAAGTTTGCAGCTGGATCTGTCTAACTTCCCAAAGATGTGCTGCACTTGAGGTGACTTTTCATCAACCTTTTCTCTCAATAAGTCCCAAAACCACTCGACTTTAATTCGGCTGTTGGAAAATAGAAGGAACTTATTTGTCTGTTTACTTTGCAAAATATGGCTTCTTTGAGAATTCCAAAAATTTTTGGAGACTATTCAAACAAGTAAATTATTCTCTTTTCACATCTGAATGTTTACCTTTTTCAAGATTCCATTTGAGATTATGGTATACAGAGAAGTTAAGCCGCCTAAATTTCTCTAAAGACAGAGCGCTGTGACATTAGCAAAGCGTGTCCAAACTTTTGACTGGTATTTTGCACGCCTTAAATATCTGAGGGAAGTTATGAAAACACAAAAAAAGTAAGAAATGAGCCAGTTTGATTATTTCTGTCATTTTGAGTTGTCCTGAAGAATGTGAGGCACATCCAGCACATGCCTACAGTATTGGCTTCGGATGCAGTTTTTTTATGGAAAATCAGGAGATCTGGAATTTTAAGGCTCCCACTGACCCGCAGAGGCAGCCCTTTCATGGACAGCACATGGCGTTGTCCCTACAAGCTTGTATATAATAATGTCTGAAGCAATGTCTGTGACTTAGGATTGCAGTTTACTTTCATTCCCTGAACAAATGTCATCCACTGGTTCGCACCTCTGCATTAACAGGCACAGAAGTTCAGTGTGATACCAACGATCATCAATATTGTGGCTGCCTTCACTTCCATTGGACTGGTAAGGCTAAACACTGTTTCAAATAAATCAAAATTTACACTGGTAATTTAGCGTAAAGTAGTCGACACATGCTTCACTGAGAGGCAAAGGTCTGCACTGAGACAGGTGGGATTTGATCACGTACGAGACCTGCGCCTTAAAGGGATAGTCCACCCAAAAAATTTAAAATCTACTCACCCCGAGGCGAATTTAATGGTCAATTAATTTTTTTCATCCTCACAACACTTTTGGAGTTTCAAAAAACAAAAAAAGCATTGAAGATAAATCCAAAGCAACTGAAGTTTATGGTGACAACATTAAAAAACAGTGGCAAAGCCACTGCACCCGTTTGGCCAAACATGGCCAAAATCGAACTCGGCCTGGATTTTCATCCCACATACACGCGTTTAAAATATGAAAAGAATCCGTGAAAAACTGAAGGCACTAGAGCACTGACAAGGCAAAAAGTTTATGGACGGACAGACACATAACAGACCACCATGAAGGCATCTAACCACAGCACAGAGGCCAAGTGGGCAGAGAGCACTAAATGCCTCCATACTGCTCAAGTTTATTTCTCTTGTGCTTGGATATTATTCAAGGGGTTACTGTCGTGTGACCAAAATAACATTATTTTCATTTATTTCTCTGTTTTTCTCTCTCGGTCATTTTAATGTTTTTCTTTTCATTTGCTCATTTCATATGCACCAAAATGTGATTAATTGTGTTTGATGATGTTTACATCTCAATATGGTATTAAAACAATATTTATAAATACCCTTTATGACATTTTTATAGACTACTGTACTGGGATCAGGTTTCCTTACTTTCGACAATGGCGTGCTTGCACGCTTTCACGTTGCATGAGCAGACCAGTTTCCCATTCGGAGAAATGTTTTTTTTTTCCAGTTTCTTGGCAAATCCGCCATTATAACAGCAGTGTCCCAGGGTGCGGGCATCCCTTGCTTTGAAAGGGAATGAAAAAGTGAGACTCTGGTTGATTTATCTCATGTTCCGCCCATTACATGCCAATGATTAATTAAGAAATGAAGTACAACTCCCTTGAACCATGCGCCTAGCTTTGCGCTCAGATAACCTGCCATTAAACTTGGGAAAATGGATTTGGACATGCTCTAATTGCATTTGTGCCACGCGCTTCGGCTATGCGCTTAAATCGATAAATTAGGGCCCATGGATTTTATCTAGAAATATGAAATTCGGAACAATTTGTTCTTCCACCGATTAGTGCTGGCCTGCTCTACTCCACACTCACAGGCTGGTGTAAAACCTTTCAATGTGACTGTGTAAAGTCTTGATTTATAATTTTGTTCCATTCCGATAAATGTTATATTTTCTTAAAATGAATACATTTCATCTATTTAATGAGTTTCCAGAAGACCATCCTCATGCGATCATCATCCAACTGACAACTCTTACTATTGGGTCTCTGAACTACAACCTATTGCTGCAATGGTTGGTAGTGGTCAGAAATATAATTGCATGGAAGGTCATTGATTCTGACATAATTAACTGAATTCTATATTTCTGCGCATCATATAAAATAGGCTGTTCTGAAATCTTAAATTCAGATCTCACCCGAAGGACTAAATCAAAGATGTTCCAAAGAAATTAATGATGAAAAAAGGAATAATTTAGAATGGCATCAAATTTTTTATTTCAGTAAAGTCACCGCTATACAAAATGGATGTGGTGGTGTTCATCAATAAGCCTGTTCACCACTTTATTTTTTGAGTCTTAATAGACAAATTTCAGTAAGTGGAAGATTTTTTTAAGGACAGCTATTTTTCGTTGCTTGGTTGGAGAGCTCTCATGGCGTAGTGTCGGGGAACGATCAACTGAGATCCCCCAAAATTCAAAAGGCCAAGTCTATTAAAGGCTGTCTGGGTGATTTGAAAATGCGAGCGAGTTCCTGAACATGAAAATTGCATGACTCAAGCTTTTTGCATTAACGCACATTCTAACGCAGGGAACAATTCACTGTGTCGCCAACACTTTAACGTCAGAGCACCAACTCGGTGAAGCCGATAGATATGCCTTTGTGATAGATGAAAATGTGCGTACCGTTACCGCCCCATGCATTTCCATACGTGACAGCGCAAAACTAGAGTCCCTTGATGTTTATAAACATAACATGTACTTTTTCCTTTGTAAATAAACATTTTCATCATCTTCTACATTTTTAAGGGGTGCGTGAGGTGATGAGATTGGGATAAGGCCATGCTTCTCTTCGTGGCTGACCTAAAATGCCTTCCTTTATAATAATTTATGTCACATTTGTCAATTATCCTGTCGTGTCTATGGTTAGTTTAAGGTTTGGCGAGATCATGGAAGATTCTCTCTGGAGCCTGTCTCATGTCTATATTTTCATCACAAACGCCAACTTTTGGTAGTTATAGCCATCAGCGATAAATGCATTTTGATAAGACATAGAGATTGGAGAGTAAAAGTCCTTGCAAATTACATTTGTAAAATGAGTCCTAGAAGCGTTCCTATTCAGGAGGCCATTGGCTAAGTGTTCTGACCGCCACTCATTTCCACCTCTCTTTCAGGGGACGGTTCTTTGTGACATCATCCTTCTCAACTTCCTGAAGGGTGGAGAAAAATACAAGGCCATTAAATTCGAAGAGGTGCACGTCTTGCCAAACCTGTTTAATTGTCTTTTGTTCCTATAGGTTCAGTCAAAGAAAAACTGGCATTCTCATAAATATTTTCCCATTGCATTTTGAAGTGAATTCTTTGCCATTTGTGTGGGTGAGTGTGTTACAGATAAAATCAAGCGGCCTGATATATATTTTTTTCTGCTCAAATAAGTACAATTCTCTACATCAGATTTCCTTACAGTCCATTCATGACTGTTTCATTTCAAATTACTCGTGCAGTCACACCACCAAAATACTGTCACTGTTCAAATCCTTATGGACCTGATAGATGTACCGTCCACTAAATTTACCGCAGACATGTTCAAAATTACATTTTTGAACAGTCGGGCATATTTGCCATGTCTGTCACTGTAATAAAATGCACCCACATTTTCCTCAATGATTGATTGGACTGTGATTGGCAATAGGACCTAAAGATCAGTGGCGGGCGGTGGACAGAGAACAAGGAGGGCGTTAAACATGTCTTTAAACTGCTTATTAGTCTTGGTCTGTTTTCAGTCAATTTCCCTGGTAAAAGACACTTGAACTCTCCCCTCTCAGGTGTAGCTAATGGTCTTCGTTAAGACGAGAAATCAAACGCACCAGCTGAATGCAAAAAAAGCGTGTTTCAATCTTTTTCAATTAAACAATCATTACGCACAGGTCTGACAACTTGCTTAGGATGTGACAAAATTTAACGCAGAAAATCCACAGTAGTTTTTTCATGAAGAGTTGCCTACGAAGGCATGTGAATTAAACATTTTATAGAAGTTATTATTCACTCGCCCTCAACATTTCATTACAAGGGAAACTAACATGTTGACCCAGAACAATGATTGAAATCGGGTCACTAATCTCATCCGTTTCAAGGGATGTTTCCCCCCCCCCGGTTTTCCCGTCCACCGCCCGCCACTGCTGAATATGGCTCTGTTTCTTCTCTGTGACCTCCAAGTAAGCCTGGCCTACTTGCTGAGAAGTGCACTCCTGAGTGCACTCCAGAAGTTCTGTAAACCAGCACAATCCTGGATTTTATGCAAAACACGTTTTGAAGATTTTCTGATCAATTCTGGAGTTCCTCAATTGTGGTTGTGTGGTTCCTGCCACACGAGGGTTCCAGAATATCTGGTCATGGAGCCATTTTGTTTGCACTGCAATATAGGGCACTGTCTCAAAATGAATGAGATTTTTTTTTTCCATTTTCTCTTTTATCTTGTCCTGACATGTTCCCCTCATATACATGTGATACCATTGCCAGCTGATTTACTGTTTTTCTCCCAAAATTAACACTTTTCCCATCCAAGAAAAGAATGAAAAAAAATCCAATGATTTTGATTTTACGCAATGGAAATATATGGCTCCTATTCTTGAGTTGTTGCAATTCTGTCTAGGGACTCTACTCAACACATTCTTCATCCAGGATGCTCAACTCGCCTTTATGGGAGTTGGATGGACTGTTTTCAAGCAGTTGGCTGTTGCCTGTACAGGCGGCTGCTTTAGACCCTGCCTGCGCCTCTCATCTGTTCTCACCTACAGTGCCTAACAAATTTATGAGACCACCTGTCATAAAACAACGAGAAGAAACAAATATTCAATAAATTTGTCAAAAATTTTTTTAAAATAAAAATTTTTTTTTTGTTATTTCTTTGGCAAATAATGAACTGAAACCACTAAGTAGTCATTATTCAGACATAAAAACCAAAAAAAAAAAATTTTTTTTTTGCATGGCCTTGATAACAGCTCGCATTCTCGCATTCAACCACTTAAACTAATTTTTATGTTCAGGAATGCAAGAAAACAACTGTTATTTGGCAACGTAATAAAAAAAAAGTAGTGTGCTTAACTATGTTTTCTGCTTTTTTGTAAAACGGTAATTTCGAAAATTCATGGATGGCAATAATAACTATATTTTAGCATTAAAAATATAATTTCAGTTAAAGACCTTGCACATACTGGTGGATTAACCATAACAGAAACATAAAAATAATTTTGGTAATTACCAACACTGTTCATTTCGGGCAGCTGTGGCATAAAGCTTACATTGGATGATGGTGTAATAAATTTGTTAAGCGCTGTATTTCTGTGCATCCAGGTGGAAGAGGTCACAGGGTCCCTCTCCGACAGCACGGATCTCGATCAAGGCAGCTCCGCACAGCTGTCTGTTCAGCAGCTTCGCAAGTATTCTGAGGCCTCGGGGTCTTACTCCAATGGACAACACGGCTGATGGGCGGGAACTTCCTCTGAAGGGGAGGAGTCAGAGCCAAAAGACAGGATTGGTTGTAGCCAATCCGCTACGTTCCTGCCCTGTTTTATGCATGGCAATACCCGCATTTTATGACAAAATAAACTCTACCTTACAACTCCTGCTTTCAAAATACACTGGCCTAAACCTGCCTTTCGGTCTGTTTTACTTTCCTTGTATCACTGTATTTATTGTGTGGCACACGCTATCACTGCTGAATAAGACAAAAAACTTGCATTTGTCCACCATGAACTCTTTTATTTATTTATTTTTTTTCACAGACCCTGAAATGTGCTGATGATTTCAAGGAATGAGCAGTGAGGCAGTAACATGAAATTTGTGCTCCAGACTCGGGGCGTTAACTGCCGCATTAATGAACGACGAGGTGTAAATAAAGTGCTTTATATCAAAAGCTTCGTCTTTCATGTTGTGTGCACGTTTGTGAGCGTACAGTATTTATCGATCCAACTGTGTTCATGCAAACGTGTGAATGTCCTTGTCACATAAGGTCTTTCATCCTTCGTATATTGATCATTTACTCCAGAGTGGTCCTCACAATGTTGATGAAGTGGTACAGCATTCCAGAGAGACTTAGTGTTAAGTGAATACTTCTTTGCAGGGTGTTTTGGTGGTTTCAGAATTATTGGCACTCCTGACTGTAAAAATTCGCTAAAATGCCACACGTCACAGAAATAAACTCAAAATACCAAGATGTAAATTATATTGTAGGTTATTAATATTGACATGGAACTCGATATCAAACATTTATTCAATTCAATGTCAAATTCACCAAAATTTTGGCTTCATAATTATTGCCAATCATGGTTTAGTACTTCTTGCAACTACCTCTGTAAAGGATAACTCTGTGGAGTCTGACAAGATTGAGGCACACGTTTGGAGGGATATGGACCATCCCTCTATGCTGTTTTTTTTTTCGAGATCAGCAACAATCTTCACTTAACACTTATTCATTGCCCTTTAGTTCAGTCCACAGGTTATCAAACAGATTGACGCCTGGTGACTGAGATGACCATTACAGAACACGGATTTTGTTGTCCGTAAATTGTGCTTTTGGTCCCGTTATGCCCAAGCCTTAGCCCACTGGCTGAGGCGACAGGATTGTCAGGCTAATTGCTTTTTACTTGATAGAATCCATTAAACTATTGATCTAACAAATGCAGCTGGACCTGTGGAATCAAAGCGACTTTGTTTCAACTCCATAGATACTCTTGCTGTACCTGACTAAAAATGTTAAACTTTGGTTTCCTCTGTTCACTGTACTGTAGCCCAGTTAAATGTTACATGACCTTTGGCAAATTGCAAGCTCTCAATCGTGTGTCTTGGGATTGAATAGGCTTCCTTCTTGCAGCCCTCACAAAGCTCATGTGGTTATGGAGTTGGTGTCCGAGGATGCTGTTAGAAAACTGGGACCCCATGATGCCATCAAGGCCTGCGATTCTTTCACAGTGATTCTTTGGGATTTTTCTGCCTCTCTCACCATCCTTCTCCCTATGTCCTGGGGAAAAATGAGTTCACATCCTTTTCCTGTCAGGCTTTTAGCTGCTCCAAACTTTTACATTTGTGAACAAGACCAGGCAAGGAGCACATTCCTCCAGCAGGCCCAACAGTCTCCTGTGTCTGGGACACATACAAGAGGCATTATTATG
Organism: Gymnothorax reevesii; assembly: GCA_029721435.1. NCBI lineage: Eukaryota > Metazoa > Chordata > Actinopteri > Anguilliformes > Muraenidae > Gymnothorax > Gymnothorax reevesii. The sequence continues at coordinate 110,580,036 of CM056579.1, forward strand.
CACCAGACACAGAATTCCTGGCTCCAGGATCCGGATCACTCCCAAAATGAAATCACTTCCACGGTTGGTCAAGAAACACCTAGGTAAAAAGTTCATAAAAATCTTCCATAACTTTGTCGCAAACAAACAATGAAAGATCGTTCATGGAACGATGACTTGCCGAAATTCCACTCACTTACGTCAGACCGCTTTGACATTATTAACTGAATAGTGTAAATGGCGTTGATGTCTCGTGCTTGAGTAGAGGCGAAGTTATCGACTAAAATGTATTTTTGACCTTTTTGATGACCTTGACCTCGGCCTTGATGATAGGGTCACACAAAAGTATAGGCATCCAGCCAAGACAGTTGATGACATAAAAACGAAGACGATCACTGCAAAATTAAGGGCAGCTAAGGGTGTGATGAACAGACTAACAAACAAACAAACAAAAGATCGTTCATAGAACAATGACTTGCCGAAATTCCATTAAATTTTAAATTCAATGTTAGAATATTGTTGGCCTAAAAGTAACTGAATTTTTGTTTTTATTCAGTTTTTATTATTTGGATTTATTTAATTTTGTTCAAGGTTTTGAGAAAAAGGAAAAAAAACACTTTTTTGCCAACACAAAAGAACAGGCAGCAGATATTTCAATTTTGTAAAAATATGACTTAGGTAACTGTACTGTGATGCTAACGATATGTTTTCACTTTCACTACCATATGAGGTTACACACATTTCAATGTTGAAGTGCATTTGATTACTATTACAAGGCCACTCGTCTTATATGTAATGTTTGCCAAATGTTCACATGTAAGCAATTAGCTAGCTATACTGTTTCCCTTTATTTGTAGAATCACAGCCGTGATTTTGCTGTGCGTAGCCATAAACTGATTTCGTCAAGACCATAGATGTTCTAGGTCCTTCTCTCGACCCCAGAGCACGCAGCTGTTGGTGTTATGGTTTTTACCCCTCGGCCGATGTCAGGTTTTTTGCTGGATTTGACCTTTGACCTTAGCGCTGTGACCTTGACCCTGGAAATGTTGTCCGGGTGACATTGTCCAGGCCTGTACTCAGCAACTTATGATCGCAGCTTCACCAAATTTGGTATGATAACTCACTATGACCCATAGATGTGCAACGTCAGGTTTTTTGCTGGATTTGACCTTTGACCTTAGCTCTGTGACCCTTACCTCTTTGACCTTGACCCTGGAAATTTTGTCCAGGTCAATACTCGGCAGCTAATGATCACAGCTTCACCAAATTTGGTATGCTAACTCACTATGACACACAGATGTGCAATGTCAGGTTTTTTGCTGGATTTGATCTTTGAGCTTAGCGCTGTGACCTTGACCCTGGAAATCTTGTCCGGGTCAGTGCTTGTCAACTAAATATTGCAGCTTCACCAAATTTGGTATGGTAACTCACTGTGACACATAGATGTGCAACGTCAGGTTTTTTGCTGGATTTCACCATTGACCTTAGCGCTGTGACCTTGGGGCAGAAAATCTTGTCCGGGTTGAGGGGTATTCAGCAAGGCGTTATGTTTTTTTTTTTTTGCAATCCATTCTGTTTTTGACAGCCTTATTGTATACTCGGTATAAAATGTATATTTGGTGAACTTGTCAAGGCCTGTGTGACTTTTGTCACGGTGAGCTACAATGTGAATTTGGTAAACTCGTGTCAAGGCCTGTGTGCTTTGTAGCTTTAGTAAGCTTGTTGCGGAAATTGTACTTTGAATAACTGCTGAAACTCTGCAGAGCTAGAGGGCCGCATGGAGTAGAAGCTGTAGTAGCAGCCTGTGTGTCAAGGGCCACAGAGACACAAGCAGTAGTAGCAGTATATGCTTCTGTGTGTGTGTTTGTGTGTGTGGACCATCTGAATACATGCAGCAGTACTAGCAGGAGTTAAAGTAAAAAGATTAATCTGTCACACAAAACACAAGACGAAGCGCCTGTCAAGTCTGTAAATTAGCAAGAGAGTGTATTATGCCATTACAGAGGTCTAGAAAAACGGAACAATCCACATCCATTTTCAAGGGGAAAATATTTTATAAAATATTAACCTTATCTAAAACTAGAAAAGACATCATCCTGCATTTGATAAGCAACATGATCTACTGCCTGTTTTAATGTTTATCTCAATGTGAAGTATCAAGCATGTAGCATAAAAGCTCTGGGAGGAGCTGCGTAAGAAAAGCATCTCTAATAACAACAACAACAATAATAATAGATCCAAATTAATATTAAGTATAAACAATATCAATAAAACAGCTTAATGTATGCATTGCTACACCTCTATCTTGAGTGACAGGTCGCAGTGGTTGCAACTTATCAATCCCAAGGTATAGCATGCCCTAAAACATACCCTGTGTTCTATTTTACTCAAAACAGCGCCATAATTTATAAAATGAATATAATTCTTTGTTGCAAAAGACTCGTAACTAGCCACGATAAACAAATTATGAAAATGTTTACTGAGGTAAAAGAGATGAAGTGAGAAGTTGGGTCATTTTCTTATAGATTTCCATACACTCAGACTAATTTTAACGACCAGTTTAGTCTTCCCCCTGAAGGCCATTAGAAAGAATGCATGTTTAAGGCACTTCCTTATTGGCTTCTCATTTCAGAGCCAGAGGCTACGTCCGTTGTTTATGCGGTCTGGGCCCTTGATGCACGGGGATTTTCTCGTGTCCAAATGAAGGCGGAGAGGGGGGGGGGCAGATGCGCATTTGGATTTTTGTTCTGGCTGTTCTCAGTGTGTATATTTTTGGTAACCATTTACCTGTTTGGAGCGTGTCAACAATAATTTCCCTCTTTAGAGGTGAAAGCTGTTGCGGTTTTCCCACAGTATAGACAAAAAAGGAATTTCACGAGTGCCTTACATTTATCAGAGAAACAGGAAATGGTGAGAGCCAAGAAATACTAATTCTGGAAAGTAAGACCAAATTTAAATTTAATACCATCGAAAGCAGCTTTTTGTTTTGTTACACTGCAGACCAAAAGTTTGGAAGCGAGATCACATTTGTACAAAAGAAGATCATAGTTTTATTGGCATACTTTGCAACAAAATAAACATGATTATTATATAAAGAGTCACTTATCAGAAAACATTTTACTCAAATTATCAGGTATTTCCTTTTCTTTTTTTGCTTAGACCTTGCTTTCTTCAAAGTAACCTCAGCATGGCATAAACAAGGCCTTCATTCCACAAGTTTTTTCAGGTATGCGCCAGGAATTGCATTCCAAGCTTTCTTAAGTTCATCAGTGAGAGACTGCTGATTTGTGGGATGTTCTTCTCTGATAGATCGATCCAATTTGTCCCACACAAGCTTGGTGAGAGGTCTGGAGACTGCAGGGGCCAAACCATCTTTTGAAGAACACCCTCCTCTTCTTTTTGGTCTAGGTAACCTTGACAGAGCTCGAAAGAATGCTTAGGGTCCTAAGGGAAGAATGCTTTTGACCTGTATTGACCTTGCTTTCAAACTTCTGGCCTGTAGTGTATATTGGAAATATTCTCTTTGCCAATGCCAATACCTTTTTTTAACCCTATTGTTCAGTGACTTCCAGAGTTTGTCAAATCAAATCAGAGTGCGGAGACTGCAGGTGAAACAAATCAACAGTGCTATTAAAATGCTCCCTAAACGTAGACATTTTCCATTCCTAGTGTTGGTCAAGTCTTGCAAGGATGCAAGGAGCAAGGAGTTAAAGTTGGTCTATTTTTCCACTGGATTTTGTGAGTTGACTGAATGACGAGGGTCTTCGCTCCACAGTTAGTCTTTGGGTTTCTGTTTAGTTTTTCCTTTCAGAGCCAGGATCCAGGAATTTACAGAAGGCTGCTCCAAGTGCTCAGTGATGTACGAATCAAATGGGTTATCTGGCAAAAATACTGGCTCCTCGGCAAACCGGACACGGCGCTTTTCCTCACCGATCTTTCTCTGAAAAAGAGAGGTTCACTGTATCATCACAGAGAAACTTACGCTGGCTGTGGATTTAGTTCTTATATTATCCCCAAAGTACAACTGCTTTATGTTTTTACTAGTGTTTGTCGGCAAGGTTCATTACCTCCGCTAGGAGGTATTGTGATCACCTCTGTGTGAGTGTGTGTGAGTGTGAGAGTGAGTGTGTGTGAGTGTCCGCGCATGTGTTTGTCAGCAGCATTACTGCAAAATTTAATGAGAAGTTGAGCTATATGAATGGCAAGATGTCATTAACCTGTTTAATCCCACCGGTCACATTTGTGACCAATTTTTTTTCTGACATCCAGAAGCTCTAATAGTAATGTCGTCGGCTTTGGGCTGAAAATGCAGCTTTAGACACTTAACCATCAAAATATCAGATCTAAGGAGTAAAATGCATGCACTTACATTGCAGGAAAAATTTGGGGTTAAATGGGTTAAATTTCCAGACCAACCGAGGAACAGATCTAGATTCTGCAGCCAATTATGCGTACTTGTAGATCAAAACCTGCTGGCAGAGGTATGCTCACTGCAAGTGCCTAACAGTGATGTTTGTAAACTGTTAACAAAAATTTTTTTTTAGCTTTATGTTTTTTTTTTAAATGAGGTAATTTACTTTGAGTGCAGCCATGGAAGTATATTCTGGGAGATGCAATACAATATCATTCTCTTTCGAAAACATGGCAAGTTGATGGCACAATTTTTAATTTGGTCCTCACCTTCTTGATAACTGTTTCACCAGATTCGGATGACTGTGAGTAATGCAGCGCCGAAGTCCGCATGGCAGAACGTGGTGACAAAGGCAATGATGGGTCATGAAAATTATACAGCGGTATCGTATTCACACTTGCTTCATGTGTGTCCTCTGCAGTCTGTGGGCCAGAATTTACTGAGAGGATGGGGAGAACACACTCTGTTATTATACACATTATTTTACAATAAAGAATAAAAAATGGCTGACTGAAATATAGAACAACCAAGAATTTTACGATAACAAAAATATGGTTCTCTTTGCAGACTGAGAGGAACAAGGTTAATTCTCTGGTAGGTCAGGGTCCTCTGTGTCATGGATTTGCCCTGCCGGCTGAAAACGATAAACTGGCGGGCACTGGGACCATGGGCCCAAAAGCAGGTAAAGGGACCTAATCGCACAGGCTGAGTAAAAATGTAAAAATCTTTAATAACACAAGTAAAATCAAAACATCAGGGGAGCAGCAGTACAAACAACAGGGCTTTACACTCAGAATGCTGCTGCACTCAATTGAAGTGCAGCCAACCCTTAAATAAACAGACCTTTACCTCCACCTCAACGAGCCACACCTGTTGCCCGTTAAGATGGAGGTGAAGCATGCAACAGGGGGAGGGACTGCAAGGACAAACCCTTACACCAGGGGTCCCCAATCTTTCCCAGAAAGGGCCGGTGTGGGTGCAGGCTTTCATTACAGTCAAGCAGCTATACACCTGATGCTACTAATCAAGCTTATTAGCAAAGAGTCCAGGGGTTGATTAGTAGCATCAGGTGTGTAGCTGCTTGACTGTAATGAAAGCCTGCACCCACACTGCCCTTTCTAGGAAAGATTGGGGACCCCTGCCTTATACTCTGGATTCTGAAACTGGATTCTGGCTCTGGTGGCTGAAGCATGTATGACTGAACATGTCATTTGAAGCTGAATACTTAGCATCTATTTTCCTAATCGTAGTGGCACACTTGAGAGAGATTGCTCCTCTCCCAGGATTAGTTCCTGCATGGTTTCAGTGCTTTCGACGAACACGACTCCGGCATTTAACAGTGAATAACAGTGAGTATTGCTTATTTTTTCCCAATATTTTGGGACATAATTTTGAATACTTAACATTTTTTTTTCACCATCAAAATTTGGCCAGATTCTTAAGTCATTTTCTGTGTGGTGTGACAAATCAAAATACGTTTTTATTTTTGTTTTACCCAGACTTCAGACTAAAAATGTACAAATGTTGGGGGAGTTTATGGACATTTGAAACACCTGGGTCTGGGATTTAGCCCTAAAAATATAGGCCTCATCATAAAGGATTAAATTCAGACATTAATAAGTAAGACCCTGCGCTCAGTGCATCTACATTTCCTACCTCTGGAACGAGTTCCTGTCTCCATCCCCTCCTCCCCCCACCACATTGGTGCACCACTGTGTCTTGTGTCTGAGGGGTGATCTCTCTTCCTGTTTGCATAGACTCGGCTCATGTGGTCGGCATTCTGCAGAGCCCTCATAGGCTGAAGGAAATCAAAAGGAAATGTAAAATTATTTTTAAAAAAAAGAGAAACATTTTGATGTTTCCATAACAATCCCTTTATAATAACTTTCCTAAAGAATAATATCAAACAACTAAAGCACAGCTTAAGGTACACACACACACGCACACGTCAGTGCCAAATGTTTGAATACTTCCAGAAAATATAAAAATTTCTCTCGATGTAAAAATTAGAGAATGTTGGAATTGCTGCTGGGCCCTTGACCTGGTCATTAACCCCAAAATTGGCTCGAAGGACTACTAGTTTCAGCTTTGTCTTAGCAACTTTTAGTAGCTTTGGATTAATGCTTCATATAAATACTGCAATATAAATTCTATTGCATAAACTCTTTTAAACTGTCCTTTTTTCGCTCCATTGATCTTTTACAAAGACTTTTACACTCTCTCCTAGTTTCTACTCAGTGGTGTGCTGTCAGCAGTTTTAAAGGGCTTGAGTAACCCCAATTATTTGAGGAAAACATCTTATAACTTGAAACAATGAAAGATAATGCTATAAAAAAACAAATCTGGCAGTCATTCTACCAGTAAATCTAAGCAACAGTTGCTAACCAGGATAACTAAGCGGCAGCAGAATGAAGTATCTAAGTATTGAAAGGTTAAGTTACCAAGAGCCTTTGATAGCGCGGACAGATCGCCATGATGCTAGGTTTGGTACTTTGTTACATTAGTTGAGCACCAGCGCGTTTTACCTTACTGATGTTGTCTGAAGAAACATCTGGTAAATGCTCCTGTAATTGCTCACTGGCCTGCTCCAGGTACGGCCTCTGTGTACCAAAACTTGCTCTGAAATGCATAAGCATACATTCAATGCACTCATTATTGACGAACGGTTCATTATGTGAATACATCTTTAAGCTGTCTCAGTGTCTTGTGCTGTTAATGTTTCCTAGTTTGAAATCCTTTTAGCAGTCTAAACTTTTAAAAGAATCCTTTGAAGTAGTCTCATCAAAGGTCGGCCATTTTTGTAAGAAGAGCTGAGTTTGGCCATCTCAGCCCATTCTGATTGATTTTTGGTCTCCATGGATACAGCATTTTCACTGACAGGCCTAAAACGAGATATCTCCTCCCCTGTTAACCCTAGTCCTGCAGGTCGCCGGTACATAGGGAAGCAAGTTTGAGTCCTCTATGGGCCGGTGGTCAATATATTGCACCCCAGTAGCTGTTTACCTGCAAGCGGGTCCTGGATAAGTATTAGCCTAGAGGACTCGGGTTCAATCAAATTGCTTAAATGAAAAGTGAATTTGACCTTACTGCAAAGGCTGGAGACAGATCAAAGGCATATGAATGCAATATAAGGTATCAAGCTGATGTGATCAAAGATTGTAAAATCTGTAAATATGACCCACACATTTTAATTTCATGAGTGAATAGTATTATATGTAGAAGCTTATGGCTTGATAAAGGTGTTTAACCATGTAGTTTTCTTAACTCATTCCCTACGGAATACTTGTATATAAAATTGTCGTGTTTGTACGGAATACTTTTCCCGAAAAATTACACAATGTAAGTGTTGAAGTACAGGTGGCCCATGACCGCTATCGTCAACTGATGTCGTGTTTTCATCAGACTGCGAACGGTCATCTACGCCGCTAGCACTGGCTTACCGAAGGGATGGTAGATTTCGCCGCGCCGTAGGGAATGAGTTAAACGGCTGTTATTGAGTGGCTGCTTGGCCGATAAAGTGAACAGTTGAAGATGAAACATTTTTGTGCATTTTGTTTGTGTCCAGTGCTCTAAAAAGCTTTCCTTATGGTCCAAGGTGTCTTTTTCAATCAGACGAACAATTGCAAATGTCGCTATCCTATTATGTAGAGGCAAAAGTTCAAGATGAATGAGCCAACTAAACATGCACTCTGGCCAGATGAACTTGTTTCCATTAAGAAATGTCTATTCTTACATTTAAGAGCCATTCCACGAAAAAAATTGTATTTTTTGAAGAAGTTGAGGAGTTTACCCCCTAGAATTGAATGAAACTTGGCACATAGGTAGATATGGTAGTCTCATAAAAAAAGCCAAATTTTTCGGTCCGTATCTCACTTAGTCAGCTGGCGGCGCCACCTGGAAGCCATTAAAGTGGCATAGTTTTGCTTTTGACACCACATTTTATATCAGTTATTATGACTTAAGGGTCGGTCCACAGTACCAGATGTGTTATACTTTTATCATGACCTGTGACATTTCAAGACTGGATAGATATCAGCGCCACATCAGCGCCAAGCTGAGTAACTATGTTCTTTAGCTGGAATTATTGGAGAAATAACAGTAAAAATTGAAAATGGGAATGTGCAAAAAATAATATCCCAGATATATACCAATCAAGAATGCTTTATTATGTGTTAACTCACTTCAAAACTATCATTTTCAATAAATAGTACCATGGTATCTTGCTGGGTTAGTGCAATGGATGGCTGGAAAGATGGTCGAAATTGATTTTCGGTGCATGTTTGCGGTACATTTTCTCAGTAACCCAAATATGTAATGCGGTGGTAAATGACATTTGCACTGTGTCAGCTGTGCACCAAATGTCAATCTCTCATGGAATGGCTCTTAATATTATTAATTCATCCACTTAAAAGAAGGAAGGAAGGACATGCCTTCTGGAATGTAGTACTGAGTCAAATACGTACGATTCTTCGGCTTATAGGGCCATATTTGACCAAGGTACTATCAAACTGTACCCAGGGTTTGATTTTATATATCGAAACATACCCCAGTTCCACCAAAAAGCACCAGGACCTGGGTACATTTTGACAGGCATTTCAGGAGACAAGGTACAGGCACATTTCAATATATGACCCGATTACCCTATTTACCATACTTTGAGATGGAATGTAAAATAGAAATACTCTGATTTAAAAAGTACTAAAAAAAGGTAAGTTCAATGACAGAGTGAAAATGGACTGTCACCATCAACCACTGTGCTTCACTGAACAGCGATCAGTGTGAGCCAACTTGCGTAGCTGCATTTTTAGTAATGGAGTTTGCTGGGTGTTACGACAGATCATTTGTGCTGAACAGTGTGTACTGATGATTCATCAGGTATGCAGGGAACGCTCCCAGTACTCTGGAGAGCTATACTACGAGCTGCTGGAAATCAGTGCCGTAGCATACAGCCTCTCTCCATTGACTGTCTTGATGGCATTTTGGTTGTCCTAAATCCATCATTGTATTCCTTGTTGAAAAAAATTTATGAAATACTTGATTTGGCCTCACTTGTTTTTGCCATTTCTCAGCTGCCTTTAGCCTAATGATGGCTCGCTTCACTGGCTGTGACAGTTCTTTTAACTTCATATTGAGAGTCTATTCATAATGCAGCTGCAACACTGGGAATCAACTTCAAGTGGACCTCTTATCTGAGTTCTCGTAAATGAAATAATGAGGGTTTAATGCACACCAGCCATGGAAAAGCTGAGCCATCATTCGTCCAATTACTTCTGAGCCATTAAAAAGGGCAGGACGGTGCATAAAATGTGCTGTAATACCAACAAAGTTCCCCTGGATTGGATGCAGATAGCCTCAAATGAAAGCTGAAAGCCTGCATTCGATCTCGTATTACTTTTTATTTTAAATCCCATCTCCAATATGGTGTGGTTAAAAGCTAAAATAATCACTCTGTCAATGTCAAAATATGAATGCATCTGAATAATTATGGATAGAATTTCAAATCTAAAGGGGTTACGTCAGAAAGGTCATTGATTTCAGGTAGAATATCATCTCTTCTTGAGCAACTTCTGCCATTTGTGGAAGGCATTCATAATTTTCAGTGGAGTTGTCCATAATCAAACACTTTCTCAATGTTCAATTGAACACAATTTTCATTCATTTTAAAACTTCATTTTAGAATTAGTAGTTTTGAATTGTAGTTTCTCAGTGGTATCAGTATTGACTCGCAAAATACTGTTTTTTTTTTGGTATTCTTTTCCTCTTAAATTGGTTGTGTAAATGATATTGGGAACTTAGAATTCAGTCGTCTGTTGATATTTGAGGTAAGATCAAGGGGGAACAAATTGACTAAAAAAAGCTAAAGACTCATCCCAGCAGAATATATTCCTAAAACACTATACTGATCTAGGCCTTGTTTCCCAAAAGCATCTTAAGGCTATGGCGATCGTACAAAGCGTCTTAAAATCTTTGTGGGGTGTTTCCATTCTCAAGTATGATCGTAGATCTACGAGTGTTGATTACCATTCGTAAAAAGCTAAATGCATCTTAAGGCCTGTAGGAGGCATCACAATGTGAGGTTTTTTTTTTTGCATGTAATTTAATATTATCTTGTCTTGGAGGACACCAAACAGTTTGTCAGCTGTACCTGATGAGGTCACGAACAGTTCATGATTTACGTTCACGAATAATTTATGAACTGTTCCTGACCACTAAATGGCCATTCATGAACTTTGTGCACAAAAAAACATTCATGAACTGCTCACAAACTTATTCCTGAACTGTTCATGAACAATTCGTGAACATTCACGAAGAGTTCATGAACATCTACATCCATTAAAATAAATTCATGAACTTTTAGAAAACATATTTACGTTCATGAACAGGAGAGGAACTTTTTTTGTAATTGACGAACTGTTCATGTACTATTCGTGAACTATAAATATACTGATCAAAACTTCCAACGCAACATTTGAAATTTCGAAATATTTTTGGTATGCCTAATTTTCTAACAAATTTCGGCCTGTATATCCAAACTGCACCTTAAAAGCTCATAAAGTTTTGTTTGTTTTTCGTTGGGACAGTCCATTCCACCTGAATGCACACAGCTGAGATGTTTGCCGCACCACTCAGATGGAGCAAAACACACTGACCCATCCTTATGAAATGTGGCTAATAAATAGCCAGAGGAATGGGGAACTTAAATATTCCTTGGCATTCTTCTGGTGCAACTTATTACCATGGGACGTCTTCAGCAAAATGAGCGAGAAAGAACCATTGGCATGCTTGGTGGTGGAATGTCACAGAGTCGTGTTGCAGTGGATAATGGGTGTCCATGTGTCAACCATTTCGCATCTCCAGAGGCGGTTCCATGACACAGGAAGCACAAACGACCATCCACGTGCTCCCAGGTCACGTGTAACCACCCCTCAACAGGACTGCCATATTCGTCTCCAGCACTTCCGTAATCACTTCCGACCAGCCACAGTTACTGCTGCTCAGACCACAGGTCGTCACCAGAACAGGATAAGCGACCAAAAATCACTTGCGTGAAGATGGACTGAACAACCGATGTCCACATTGTGGTCTGGTGACTCCTGTTCGTCGTTGTGCACGTCTGCTTGGGCAAGGGCACATTTGGGCTGGAATACATTTAGGTGGAGCAGGGTCTTGCTTTCAGACGAGTTCCGGTTCAAACTGAGCGTGGGTAACGGCCGAGTATGTGTTTGGTGTAGGCAAGGGGAACGTTATGCCGATGCCAATGTCTTGGGGTGTGACCACTGGGGTGGACCAAGTCTCGTTGTGTGGGCTGGAATAAGTGCCAGGCACAAGACAGAGCTAGTTTTCATCGATGGAAACCTGAATGCGGCTCATTACCACAACAACATTTTAGCCCTGGTGGCTGTTTCTCTTGTAAGTCGCTAGACGGTACAACAGGACAACGCAAGACCACATGTCGCCAGGGCCTGTCAGGATTACCTGAGGCAGTAAAACGTTCAGTGTCTTGATTGGCCTGCGTTTTCCCCAGATTTGAACCCAATTGAGCACCTTTGGGACATTCTGGGTCATCAGTTGAGAAGGCGTGATCCAGAACCCTCAACCCTCCAACAGTTACGCCAGACTCTCACTGAGAAATGGGACCGTATCACACAGGTGGAAATACGGAACCTGATTGACTCCATGCACAGGAGAATTCACACTGTGTGTGACGCTCGAGGTGGGCACACCAGATACTGACTTTGGCGATCCGGAAAACCCATTCAAAGTGTCTTAGCAAATTGGAATTGGGACTGTGTTATTCCACACTAATTGTTCTAAAACATGGCATTAAACTGAAACTTGCAGGCACATTTGACAATGTAATTTCCCTCATAATAAAATAGCTAGTATTAAAATAAACCGAGCGTTGCGTTGGAAGTTTTAGTCAGTGTAGTTCATGAACTACTTTCACCGGGGCTGTGATTTAAAGATTGGATATGAGATCAGGTCTCTGCGTCCATACAGCTTTGAAAACAAAAGACCTGTGTCACATCAAGGCAAAAAATCAGACTTAAGACCCTTTAGCCTGGTAATTTAAACATAGCTTTGGTTAGAATCAGAGGCAGATTGAGTTAGTAAGCCAACGATATGAACTGAGATAATGGTAACTTAAATGAGGTGGCTAAGTGTGGAAGTCTGAAAGGTATGCCTTCACTGAATAAATGACCTGTTTCCATGCTTCACCCAAATATAAGCATCAACATGAGGACAAATTTTAAATTCATCAACATTCCAGTCTCAGTGTATGCATAATAGTGGGTGTATGAATTTGCTGTGGGTACTTTTCAAAGAATCTCAGCATTGCAATCATGACAGTGCAGTCAGAAAGAGATACTGGCTAGCTGGAATTTTGACCGTTAAGCCTCAGTTGACATATCCACCGATTCGAAAACAGGTGCCCGTATGGGCCCAAATTTCAGGGGAAATTAGCTAAATCTCACGGCAGCTGCTAAGGTGCCGTGCTAACCTGCGGGCCTCTTGGCTTCCTTTCCTCGTCGTGCGGTGCATCAGGAGCTTTTGGTGCGGAGTTAAAAGTTCCTGAAGGGTCGTAGAATTTTTTTCTGACCTTAAGCCCATAGACACGTCGTACACAGAACCACAAAGGTCCAGAACAACCCCTGCAGCATTCATAACGATGCCATCTGATATGTATAATTCCAATTTCAGTGATCTGTCTCTCCCAATCTGAAGATACAAATAAGAAGAAGATGCTGACACATCCACGACGTGTAAGGCTGCCGCACCTCTTGCAGGTTCGGCGGCGACAGTTACTGATTCTGGCGGCTCTCCTCCTGGGAGAGCAGCGCCAGGCCAGAGAGGAGGGGAGAGGACAGTCTGTGTGGCTGAAGCCATGGTTACAGCACCGCATGAGGCTGGGCTAATGCAAAACTGTCATGCAGGAGTTAATGCGGGAGCTGCAGGGACCATAGAATTGTATGCACATGCACCGTGCCTTGCGATTGATCTTTAATTGTACGGCGGCCGCAAGCAAGATGTGCAGTGTCCGCAGGATCGTCCTTCGATACCCCAATGGCTTAGATTGTGTGAGCCTTACAACTGGAGTCAACTAAACTTCAGAGACCTCCGCTTGGGTCCCGCAAAATATGCGACCGCTGCACTCGAATGCCACAGCCCCCTGCAGTACTCCCAATGTTGCAAAGTCTTAGAAATCCGACATAGGTAGAGAAATTTGAACAAAGTCTGGTGGATATGTCCACAGCTGGCATTTTAACGTTTTTTTCCCTTTTGAATCTATGGATCATAGTTGAATCACCATTGAATTACGTTTTGATTTTGAAAGATGAATCAGCGTTGATTTTGCAACGTTTTTTCAACTTTTATTCAACGCTGAAACAAATATTGTTTAAATTTCAGTGTCGATTTGAGATCATTTTGTAAACCGTTTTACAACCATCAGTTAAACATCGTTTCATAGCGTTTCAACGTTGAAATGACAACTGACATAATTTCAACCACATTTCAACGTTGAAGGTCGGTCGTGTGCCGGCTGAGTCACTGAGGCTTGAATTAGGCTTATAATTAGGTTGTCTTACCTCATTTGATTTCCTTCAATGCTTTCTTCTGACTGAGGGGGAAGGGCTTTGTGCCGCCACTCTTTAGTTGACGACTGAAATGTAAGCTCCTCCTCCTTTGCAGGAATGTCAGTGACATTTTTTATCTTGATTCCATGCCAGGTTAAATGGGTTAACTGCCAAAAGAAATAAATGTTAAGTGATTGTTTGCTCAAGTGTGTGCTTGCTTGCCTGGGTATGCCCATCTGTGTTCAGTTCTGTGAATAACGATCTACCCCCTTCCTGATTTCTTCTGTTTTTGCTTATTTGTCATATTTAAATGTTTTAAATCATCAAATACATTTTCTTTTGAGATTGAGAACATCAGGTACAAGGTTCATTTACTGAAGGTTAAGAGCTATTTAAAAACAACATCACTCATGTCAAATAATAATTTCACCCCTAAACCTAATAACAGGTTGTACCATCCCTGGTGGCAACAATTGCAATAAAGCCTTTGCAATAACTGGCAATGAGCCTTTTATACACCGCCCTGGGGGAATTTTCACCCACAGTACTGCGCAAAATAGTTTTAATTCAGCTACATTGGAGGGTTTTCAAGCATGAGCAGCCAGTTTGAGGTCAGGTCACAGCATCTCAATTGGATTGAGGTCATGACTTTGACTAGGCCACTACCAAACCTTCATTTCTTTAGAGCCCCTCAAAGTTGGAGTTGCTTGTGTACTTTGGATGACTGTCCTGCTGCATAAACAAACTGTGTTTGAGCTTTAGGTCACAAGTTGATGCCTGTAAATTCGCCTTCAGGATTTTCAGGCACAGAGAGCAGAATTTATCGTTCCATCAACTATGGAAAGTCGTCTAGAGCCTGAAGAAGCAAAGGATGCCCGGATCATTTCAGTACCACCACCCTGTTTGACTGTCGGCATGATGCTCTTATTGTAAACTGCTATTTAGGCTTTACGCCAGAAGTAACATGACCCATCGTCTTCCATAAAGTTTCATTTTTGACTCACCAGTCCGCAGAATATTATGCCAAAAGTCTTGGGGGTCATCAAAATGTTTTTTGCAAATGTGAGATGAGTCTTTGTGTAATTTTTGTTCTGCAGTGGTTTTTGCCTTCCTTGCAGCTCTTTCATGGGTGTTATTTTTGCACAGTCTCTTCCTTACTGGGTAGTTGTGTACACTGACCTCTGATGTGAGTTCTACACTTTGTTAGGTGTGAGTCTGGATTCTTTTGTGACCTGCTAGATTAGTGAATGAGCCCTTGGAGGAATTTTGGTGGGCCGACCACTCCTGGGACCGTTCACCACTGTTCCAATTTTTCTCCATTTGAAGATGGTGGCTTTGAACATGGTTTGTTGGTGTCCCAGAGCCTGAAAGATGGCTTTGTAAACCTTTCAAGGCTGATAGATGTCAACAACTTAGTGTCTCATCTGTTCT
The DNA here is from genome assembly GCA_029721435.1 of Gymnothorax reevesii. Taxonomy (NCBI): domain Eukaryota; kingdom Metazoa; phylum Chordata; class Actinopteri; order Anguilliformes; family Muraenidae; genus Gymnothorax; species Gymnothorax reevesii. The sequence continues at coordinate 110,595,435 of CM056579.1, forward strand.
TGAATTTCTTTTGATTGTGGCATCATGTGCGTCTTTTCGCCTTCTTCATATGACCAGCCAAATTCTATTTAAATCATAATTAGATTCAACAGGGCTGGCAGTAATTATGCCTGGGTGTGTCTAATGCAATTGAACCCAAGGATCAATGAAATTTGCTTAATTGGTTCATTTAGTGAAAAGTGCAATTATTTTCACATAGGGCTCTACAATGAATGAAATCATAATTTAAATGCTAAATTCTGCATTTAATCGGGTCCTTTGTCTAATATTAATATACGTTTGATGTACTGAAATATTTGAGTGTGACAAATATGCAAAAATAGAAGAAATTGTGAAGGGGCAAATAATTTTTCACAGCACTGTATGAGTGGGGATGTGTGTTTGTGTAAACTGCACTCCGCTGCAGAGGAAATAAAAGTGACAGAAGAAAACTGGTGACAAAACACTAATGGAATGGATGAAAAGTAGAATGCTCTCATATGGGACAAAGACATTTTTGCAGGATTTGGCTCTTTCCTCCACAATTCTAGATTTGCAAACAAAAGCTACACATGTTCTTGGCCTTTGTCAACATGAGGATCCTTGAGTTGTGCCTATGGAAGGAGAGAAAGCCATTACAAGGCTGAGAAATTAGTTTTAAAAGTCTCTTACAAACAAAGAACCTGATTTAGTCAGAACAAAGCTATCCTTGGTCTTTTTTCCAGAGCATATCTGTGCTGGTCAACAATTGGCTTCAGCAGTGTTTGTTTAGTGATGTAAGGTTCAGTCTATGCATCTGACCATTTAGTGTTCCATATTTCTCAAGCCTAATTATGGCTTCCTTGAATTTATTGGCCCTCTGGTTTTCATGTTGACAAAAGCCAATAACCCCCTAGGCAATCAATAGTCTAGAATCAATAATAGATTATAAAAGTGATCGTATGTCGCCACTAAGACAGCAGAATCACCTACAAATCATTTTTGTGCAGGACATCAATGTCAAACTTAACCAGTTATGACTCGCCGGCCTGCTTTTATGTTTGTTGTTGACTCTGCTAGAGCGATGCTCTGGAAAAGCCTGAGGAAGCATGACACAGTCCCTGAGATCAGAAACCCCTTTGCAAAGCCTGAAATTTGGGATGTTTCAATTAATGAAGACAATATTTATGCTGCTTACTATGAAAAATGCATTTATGATGCAGGAGGCTGAAGAGGAGGGGTAGATGAGGCAAGAGAAGAAGCAGTATAGTGGGAATAAACTGGGAGGGATGAATGAAAACTGCCCTGGGTTTACAAGCTCGCCAACTGAGGGAAAGATTCTGATGTCAAGAATGGCTAGAAGAAAAAGGCTTTTGACAAGGACTGACTTTCATACCTGACTGAACCAACGCGAAAGCTTCTCTTGTTCAAAACGCCTCAATTTATAAAAAAGAGCTCTCATCTCAAGTATTGTGGAGACCATATGCTTAAATGAGATTCTGCTCTTGTGGCTACGGCCTATACTTACACAATTTTAATCCTGCGGAACAAAATTAAATAAGTCTTCAATTGTCTGAAATCTTTCGTATTTATCAAAGGATTAACGTTCAACATTCAAGCACACAAAAAGCACCACTTGAGATACAAAGAAACAAAATCTATTGTGCAACAGGAGATCACACTGAAGCATTTTGCGTAAATAAATTGCATAAGAATGATTATCCATTGTCATTGATGTGGAAGTTACTTTAAAAAAACAAGAGCACTATCAAGTACTATCAAATAAATTTCATAAGCCATATTACAGTGTTACTCTCTTTTCACAGTAAAATGTACATTTCTTTGAGTTAGAGTCGCAATAACTCCATAGAAAAGCTCAAATGCAGCACAAAAGAACTAGAAATTTGTGACTAATTGATCAGAGCAAGACTGTGGCATAAACACTGCTGAAGCCACCATACACTAATAATAAGGGAATATGTTTTTGCCAAAGGTTTGTTTCATATCTTGAAAGATGAATGTGTCAGGCATGAATTTTCAGGATCAAGAGGAGAATGATGCACTCACCACCTCATTCGATAGACCAATCTGAACCCCTTACTGAAGTGCAACCAGGAATTGATGAAGTCCAGAAACCATTTAACCTGTTTGACAGTGTCAGGCTGGGGCCATGCCAGTACTGCCATGACCATGCTGGGGTACATCAGTACACTGCCCTGAGACACAGTGGTAGCCAAGGAACCTGACAGTGGAGGCATGGAATGCACATTTCTCTACCTCAACATAGAGCTGGTGCTTTAATAATCTCTGCTGTACTAGTTTGATGTGGGACACATGCTCTTGACCCTAAGCCTGGGAAAAAATCAGGGTGTCGTCCAGATACACGTAAATTAACCGTTCAAACATGTCCCTGAGAACATTGTTTACGAGTGCCGAGAAGACTGCAGGTGAGTTAGAGAGGCCGAAGGTTATGATGAGGAATTCATCACTCCCCCAGGGGAGTAAAAAGCGGTCTTCTGCTCATCCCCCTCATAAATGTGCACCACGTTGTAGGCATTTCTGAGGTCCAACTTGAAGAGGGACACCCCCTCTAGGCACTCAAACCCCCTTGACTTGAGATTGTGGGGGTAATTGGGTTTTACAGTCATTTTACTATCATTTTGCTGTCCTGATCCTCTCATCCCCGCCTCTCCACTTTCTGGAGCTGTAGATGTTACTGTTTGGACTCCTTGTTGTTTAAAGAACTTTGGATGTAAATTTACTACCATGAATTAATTAGCCAGCCAGCGGAGGATGGGCTTCCCCACAATAGCCGGCTTCCTCCTGAGATTTCTTCTCACTGAGGAGTTTTTTCTCACCACTATTTGAGGCTTTTTTTTCTCCCATAGAGAGTTTTTTTTAGGGATTAGTCAGTGCTCTGCCCTTTTCTCTCTGTAAAGTGTCTTTGTGACAGCCTGCCTGTGAAAAGCGCTATACGAATAAATAAATTAAATTAAATTGAATTTTACAGAGAATCCTTTGATAAATGCCCCCCATCTTTCTTCTTCACAAAGAAAATGTTGGGAACATCAAGGGCCACATCAAACCTGTAGCAGGAGCCACATCAACATAGTGGCTGTCTCAGGTCCAAACAAAGAGAACAACTGGCCCCTAAGGGGTGTAGTGCCCAGGAGGGTATTGATGGCACAATCATATGGTCTATGGGGGGGGGTATTACTTGAGATGAGTGGGGGCCTGAAGAGGCACAAGAGTGCAAGGCTCAGAAGGGAAGGAGCTATTGGGGCTGGAGAGACTGGTGGGGTGCCCATATTGGGGATCTCAAGAGAAGACGAGCTCATAGCTGCAGGGAATTTAATGAGTGAAGAACTGAGTTTGACTGAACACAGTACCTTTTTCAGACAATGCCTGGGTTAAGGTCGCTATCAAGCTTTACACGCTTTCACGTGCTCCAACATTGATAAATAAGGATAAAAATGAAGGCAGATGAATTTATTCCTTAATATACTAGTCATAATTTTACCCAAATTTTAAAAGTTACCAGTCATATCACTTAGTTATTCATAAAAGCAATAATATTATTATAATGAGTTCCTGAGCTACATTTCATTCCCAAAACTGCTCATTTCTACTTAGTGAAAACAAATTTTAAAATACCTTTTTATTTGCAAATTTTCAATTGTGGAATATAGAGTCAAGCAAAAGAAAAATTTGTGTTTGTCTGAAACATGTGAAACACATACTGTAGTATATTTCTCTCTAGATCACAGCAGCGCTGAGAGAGCAGTCAGATGGAAATCCAGAGGAAATATCAGACTCTCCTGGGACTCACCTCTTTTCCCTCAACTTTTTGTCTCTCATCCTTTCCAACCGCCCAACTCTTCTTGCCAGAACCGAAAGTCCCCAAACTGGGTCTGTGCCTCCAACTTTCCTTTATTCTGTCAGTCAATGTGCCATTTTTCCATGCAGCCCGTCTCCTGGTCTTCCTGGAAAGTGTATTTTCCCACATATTGTCATGAGCTGCAAAGGTCCTGAATGAATTGTCCTGCTCTGTGACATCAGGAAATCCCCCCAAAACTTCCTCTCGGCTGTAGGTTCTTCGCCAACTCTGCTTGGAATCTGGGAATAGTAAGGTCTGACCAGGTGATGTGCCCTTGCCAAGTATTTGAGCCGAAATAATGGAACCACCCGGTTTTAATTCAGAATTACTCAAAAGTTTATCCTGAGTGGAAGGCTGGTGAATCTCTCTCCTCCCCTGGGACTGTATACTACTCTCGGGATTCCAGCCTTCCCCCAGGGGAACAACACCCCCAAATTTCTCTGAAATCAAAGAATTGTCCTCGGGATCCCTGTCTGTGTCCTTTCGAGCACCAATCACTGGGAAAGGGTGAAAGAAAGTTGCATCCTTTATGTCACCCGGTCTGCTCCGGCCCCCTTTCAGAATCGGATGGTGCGGAACCCCTCCTCCAGCCTCTGCAGTCACCGTTTGTTGTCCATCCTGATGGTTCACAGTCGAGAAGGAGGATGCAGAACCGTCGATCTGCATTCTCTGGAGCATGGAGAGAAGCAGAGCCTGTGTTGCCGTGCCAGAGTTTGGTTGAGACATTTTAGCGCAGTCAAATGTGGCTGGAGCTGACTGGATGGAGCAGGAGGCCAAATATTCCTCTGCCCCAACACCATATCCTCACCCCCCCACCCCTGTGAGTCTTTGACCCTCACCAACAAGGTTGTTGCCTCTCACCCTCCGAATCTTTGTCCCCAGCCCCCGAGTCTTTGTCCTTTACCCACGGTGTCCGTATTCCAGTCTGCCACTGGTGATGTCCATAACTTTCTGAGCCTTGTCTGTACAGCAGCAATGTTTTACTCACCCGGCTGTTTCTTTCCTCATTCTTTTGTTACTCACAGTCGTCTGTTTTCAACCCCACCTCTCAGTGTCACTGCTTTCCTCTCACTCGTGGCCTTTCGGGAGTTTAATCCTTTTCCTTTATTGCCCGTCCACCTCGTATTTCCTTTCTCTCAGCCAGTGATGGAAAACTAAAAGTTGAGGCATCGTCGCTGTGCCGCACTGCACTCGGCAGCATCGCATGCCTGCAGAAGAAAGACTGTTGTGTGGCAAAAAGAGCAAAAAAGATCCGAGGTAAAAGATTGTCGTTGTCTTTCTCTCAGCCTCCTCGAACGACTGGAAGGACGTGAATTCTTTAGATTTTACACAGAGAACTTGACGAACAGGAAAACCGTGTGAGCCTGAGACAGGACTGGGTTATTCCTGCCGTCCTGCTTTTGGGGCGATGCCAGTATTGCTTTTGTGTCTATCAGGGAAATAAGGGTGGGGCTTTCTTGCTGATATGTCCTGACAAATATGAAATCCCACTTGCGTGCGTGTGAGTTTAATCACGCACGTTCAAATGATTATATTCATTTTGTCCAAAGATTATTGCATATTGATCTACAACACTTTTTTTGGAAACTGTGAATCCTTCCGAAGGTCATGCTCAGTGCCTTGCTTCACAGCACTGCAAGTGCCATCCGCATGTATTTGGAAAGTAAAAGAGAAACGTGCATCAGAAGCAAGTGATTTCCTTTTTAAATTTTTTCTGCCAGTGTAAGCTCTGTTCCTAACCAAGTACCTGACTAATCTACAGACTGCCAAGCCTTGTTGAAACACAGATCTTTGAAAAGGCTCACAAAGTACATTCATTTCTGCTCAAAAGTCTGTCATAGAAGCATTTCTTGCTATTGCTGTGTATCCAATGAACAGGTAGAATAACAATTCATCATACTGCCATGAAGGATTGGATTTCAGACAGTTTTCTCCCGCTGACCTCCTCCAATGTAGAAGTCTTTTTTATGGGCCCTGAGCTCACTTAGCTCTTGAATCTTTAACCGGACATGTGGTTCCCACTGTTAAAAACCTCATCGTTACTTTAGACCAGAACCTCACTCTCGCATCTTATGTTAAAAGACAAGCCCAGTCATGTTTTTCCACCAGTAAAATATCTCTAGGAATATATTGTCAATTTTTTTCATGATCTTCAAAGAGTGACTCATGCTTGGAGTGTTTACTTGCCTAAGTCAAAAATTGATCGCAAGGCCTCAGGGTATTCAAAATGCTGCTGCCAGACTTTCAACAAAATCACAGAAGCATGATCAAATCACCTCTATTTTAGTTTCCCCTCACTGCATCAGCTGAGAATTAACAAGGGCATCTGTATATTTTACCAAAACTGAGTTATATGGGTCAAATGCTTTCAAAGTTAACTAGGTCTAGTTTGAACACTTGATCTGCTGATGCATGTAGTGGATAGCTGTCAAGGGTCAATGTTATAAAGGTCTAACTTCATATTTCCTGCTTCCTCTAAGAATCAGAAAGATCTATCTACCGCTGGCCAATAGTAGGACAGCATATAGATCACGTGATCGGAAAATCTGCAACAATCCGTAACAAGTTGCAAAGCCAAATTCTGTTTAAGCTTCATTTTGAAAAGTTTCAATGGCTTCAGTGTGTTCAACACAATTTCTTTAATGTACTATCTTTCATCTGGGAGAGTTATTAAAAATACGAAAACATGTTGCATTGACACTGTTGTTCAATAATTTCATCTTCTTTTCGTTTCATTAAGATATTGACGTACTAAGCAAAGACTAGTTTTATGCATTACAACATCTAGTTCATTAACACGCAATGCTTTGCTATAGATCCCTGGTCCTCAAATGACACCCTATGAGGTCCGAGGACTTCTGGTTTCCCACCCTCCCTTTACCTGGGAGTCAGGTGTTAACACAGTCTGGCCAATCAGAGGCACTAACTGTTCATTTACTTGCCTGGGATAACAGAAAACCTGGGCTGCATTTGGATTCGAGGTCCAGATTTGAGGACCCCTGCTATAGATCCTGATAACATCATCAAACAAGTGTGATAACGATTTTTGGATCTGTACCTAAACGCTGTGTGTGAATAGATGAGAAGATGTACTCCATAAATTGTAACCTTTGCTTCGAAGAATTTCATATTCTATGATAATCAAATAATGTAGTGGTTTCTCTAAATGCCAGTTTTGAGACCAGATCCCTCGCTAGTCTACTTTAAAACAAGCAACTTGCAAATAGACCCCTGTAATATCAGGATTTGGTAAATCCTGAAGTTACAATGATCTATCTGCAAAATTGGGTGTCTAGAATTCTGGGAAGATGGCTAAATAGGAGGGATGTGATGGGCTCATTTAAGCCGCACAGTGCACTGGTCTTTCAAAGAATAAAAACTATGCAGCCTGACAAAGAATTGTACGTACAGAGAAAGTCCTGCAGGGGATTTTTGATTGCAATTTTTTCAAAAACCCCAAAAGAGCAGATAGACCAAGTTAATTCTCAGCTGACGACTGGCTGCTGGTCAGTTACCAATTTAATTTTAAAATATTACTCTTAACTCCTAAGGCCCACCATAGTTTAGCACCATGCTACCAAGCTGAGTTTCTAAATAATCACTCACCATCCTGTAGCTTGAGCTCCTCTGATAAGGCCCTGTTCGCTATTCCTCAGTAGAGGACTTCTTAGACCAAGGGTGACAGGGCTTTAGCTTTTGGGGCCATAACTCTCTGGAGGAGCTTACATGAGGGACTGAGACTAAAAACTTCACTCCCATCGTTCAAATCATCTCTCTATGCTAATTTTTACCAATTGGTTTTTGCATAATTATTTCTGCTGTAACTTATTTTATCTTTTACTTTATGTATTGCTTTTATCCTGTTGTTTAGTTTTCTTTATCGTCCAAAACAGTTGTTTTGGAAGGTAGCGTACAAATAAAGTTATTATTTATTTATTTAGTTGGCTGGCAACTTTAACTTACTCTAACTAACCAAAAAATAAATAAATAAGTAAATGAAATTTTCCCCATGAACGTACCATCTTTGGAGCTATAGCCATGATTAGACTCCCGTTCATTCTAGACTCGCGAGCGCCCCCGCTAAAACAGGAAGCTTTGCAAGAATTGCTCTTGGAGAGCAGTGAGGAAGGAGCAAAGTAAATAGGACAAGCAGTTTTGGAATATAGATAAAAGAAGGTTCTTGGCATTTATAGCAAAGCTTATTAACTGTGCAATCGAAATAGAATCTAAAACGGAGAGGATAAGGATGGTGGTGTACGCAGCCAGGGAGATTTTAGAAATAACCGACGGGAAGGAGGAGGAGATCCACGGAATTGTAGAGAAAAGACATGGTGGGAGTCAAACGATTAGTATTTAAATCACACATAGGAAATTACGTTTGTCTAAGAATGCGGGTTAGGGTGGAGGTTTTTTTTTTGAGAAATGACTATTTAAAAAAAGTTACCCTGAATTTACAGCAGTTGGCGGTAATACAGAAAAGACTGAAGATAAAAACTAAAGAAGAAGAACTCCCTCCGTCTTTGGTTGTTGTCCTTGTGACGCTTTTCATGTAGGACGGAACACGGGACGGAAATCAATTCGATTCGGTGTTCACAACAGAATTAATGGCAATCCTATGGGCACTAAGGTGGGTGGAGAGGGAGAGGCCAAAAGAGGTTTTAATATGCTCTGACTCTGTAGCTGCACTACAGGCAATAAAATCAGGCAAAAGTAAGGCTCCGCCAGACATAGTAACAGAGATATTAGAGGTCTTATTTAGAATAGTAGACAGTGAGGTTACACTATGCTGGGTCCCAGGACATGCCGGAGTGGAGGGGAACGAGAAGGTCGACATTCTAGCAAAAGAAAGTTTGAACAGGGAAATAGAAGTACATCTACCCTTGGGGAGGGTGGAACTGAGGGGAATGATTAAAAAGAACTTAATGAGAGAGTGGCAAGCTGGATGGGAGAGTGAAGTGAAGGGGAGGCATTACCACCTGGTTCAACCAAAAATAGGTCAGAAATGTAACTGTAATGCTGCATCCCGCAGGGACGAAGTGAAGCTCTGTAGACTGAGACTGGGGCACAGTGGGTTGAATAAGAACTTGTTTTTAATAGGGAAACATGACACAGGGCTATGTCAGTGTGGACAGCCAGAGTCAGTGGCGCACGTGTTTTTAGAGTGTAGGGAGTACAACACAGAAAGAGAGTTACTATTTATAGGTATGGCAAAGCTAGGAGTGGAGGTCTTTTCTGTCTTTTCTTCATTTGGGCACAGCGAGAACCACCAGAAGATCACTAAGGCAGTATAGCAGTTCCTGCACAATACCGGACTGTATGAAAGAGTATAAGCGATAGCACAACAAACCAGTGGAGGGCAGTAATACGCCAAACGGCGTCTTCAAGCCGGAAATAGAAGAAGAAGAAGAAGAAATCAATTCGACTCGTGTTTACCATGGTGTACGTTGCACTCCTTCACTCTGAATCATTCATCTAATGTAAGTCATTTACAACGACCATTTTCGTGCTTAAACAGGTGAACGTATATAATTATGTATTTACCACGTGGTAGAATGCTTATTTTTTGTTAACCAGTGAAATTATGTATTCATTCGTTGCACGTTTCGCTTCGTATTTTACAGCTAATGTTAAAGTTGGCTCTGTCGGAGTAAACAACTAAATAAATACATTTAGAGAGTTTACTGTTGTGTTTTGGCGAAATAAGCTGGCCGCCCCGGTCATTTATTTTCGCTGCCGTCTGATGTTTCATTAAAGAGGAACCAGCCGTTTCTGTGTTTAATGGTCACGTTGGCTGAAGTTGTTTTGTTCCGCTTACACCACAGCAGGCGTCTTTAAAGTTCTTGCCTCGGTAAAACACCCATAAGTTTTTTTGTTTATTTTTTGCTCTGATCGTGCTTAGGATAATTCATGATTATCTCAACTGTGTTGCGCAGTTTAGTATTAATATAATGTCTCTACTGTCCTTCGTAATTAATGCGGAGTTCAGTAAATGATAGTGGAATGCTAATATTAACGTGCTTTGTGTGACCCGTCACAACGAAGGCTTCCTTTTTATTTTACGTGCCCTACCTTCAGTCAGAAAATAAATAAATTGTACTCAAAAGTGTGCCGTTACTGCTTATTTCATAAAGCAATGTTTTGTAGTCCAGAGCCCACCCTGTGAGTCTGTTAGAGACATCAGTTTTAGTGTCTTTTGCTGATGACATGGAACTTAATCTGTCGAAGACATTGCTGTTGCTGGTGCCTTGATGCAGGTGATGGCAGCAGACGGTCCTGAGAAGGCGGCGGAGGATGGCGCCGGTGGGGCGGGGACGTCCGGCGGTGCTGGGGTGCGGTTTGAACTGGAGAGGGAAACGGAGCTGCGTTTTGAGGTGGAAGCTGGAGAACGGGCGCACCTCGAGCTGCTGTCGGGGTTGGCCGAGATCTTCGGCTCCGAGCTGAACCGCAACAAGAAGTACACCTTCGGTCCTGGGTCCAAGATCGCCGTCTTCACCTGGCAGGGCTGCAGTTTGTCTCTCACCGGGAAGACTGAGGTGTGGCATGTTGTCCCCCACTCAACTTGAGGTTCTGTGTGTAAAATCCTTTTGAGGCCATTTTCTCATTTGATTTTTGTGCGTTATTTTCTTCTTCTCGTTGTGCTGTTATTGCCCCTTAATCCAATGTAGGAATAAAGATCGTTGCAGACTGTGTGTCATTCATTTTGAAAATAAGTGCAGTGGAAGTGGTTTATTGTCCTCAGAGTGACATTTTAAGTTGAAAAAAGTTTTTGCTGGATATAGATATAGAAAGTGCACCTTGTTATCTCTGCTTATTCCTCCTTCAGCGTGAGCCGTTGGTTTCCTGGGGTAGGACACTCTCCTGTTCTGTTTTCAGTCTCAAGATGCTGTATGGAGAGGGCAACATATCACATATTAAACCACTTCTGTTCACAGAAACATGGAGATCGCATGTAAAATGCATGACTGGCCGAAACCGCTACACACTGCGAATTAAGATAAATATTACACACACTGAACTCATAAAACTCAGTAAAAAATAGTAACATTATGTTAGGGAAAAATAAAGTTATTACACTTGATCTAATGTAGTATTTATCTCCCTTCCCCAGGTGGCTTATGTTTCCCGGGATACGCCGATGCTTCTTTATCTGAACACACACGCTGCTCTGGAACAGATGAGACAACAGGCAGAGAGAGACAATGAGAGAGGACCAAGGGTATGTGTATTCATTTGTGTGCGTAAGTGTGTTTGCATGTACAGTCACATTGAGTTTTACTGGCACCTATGATAACAGGTGGCTGCATGTAATTAACGGCCATGTTAATAATCCATGTTATGATCACACAGAAAAATGTGGGGAAATAAAATCTTTTTATTTTAGTGCATTCGCGTGTTTCAGTGTTTCTCAATGAGTAATTTTACTTTAATGAAAACTACTGCTGTCAAACTTATCGGCAAAGATAACGGCTGAAGGTTTGTGAGACCCTGTGCTGCTAGATGACCTAATAGTCATCCATTTGTTGCACAGAAGAACTCTGAACCCTCCAGTGAAATTATCTCAATATATGCCAGCAGGCAAAACCAACAACACAGGATAAACATCACTGTAGTTTCTGTTTGGTGTTCACACATCTGAAAGTCCGCCGGTAACTTCAACATTAAAAAAAAAGAAGCTAAATATCAGTCATTTGGTAATACTTTTGAGCCTTAAAAATTTGTTCCAACAGATCAATTGAAATCCTTATTTCACTATATGAAGCCGTCATTCTTACTCTGTGGTGAGATGCACTTGCATAGCATTTAGTTGTTTACTGGAAAAGAAAGCGATGGGGAACGCTTGCTTGCGCATTAACTAATTTCACAAAACGGCTCAAAAGGAGTGGGAATGTATTACAACATGAGTCAAGCCTTTCCAGGCTTTGGTAAAGATGTGATCAGTAAATGTCTCTGTGACTTGACTGCCAAAGCGATCTTTGGCCTCTTAATTGGCTAAATCTTTTCAAGGGATGGAAAGATGGTGACCTCCAGTTTTTTATTGTTTGGTCTCATTTTTAGTTCACTTGGTCAAACGGACCAAAGGGAGCTTATGGGATCACACACTTGTGTCGGCATCTACGTTAACTTTGATCTTCTGCCAAACCACCAAAGGGATCAATGTGAAATAAAGCTTGTTTGAGGCGTTGAAACTCGACAATGAACATGGCCGCCAGCCGGCCATATTTAAAATTGCTCTATATCATGCTGGAGCGCATTTGAAAGCAGCTAGAATTCTTAAACTCTGTACACATGTACTTTTGAGGACATAAAATATGAAGCTCCGCTCTTAATTTGCGACAGTACTACTCCCATGAGCAACACACTTCAGCCCAAAAGCCAGCTGCTTAACTCCTCTGTATGTAATGCTGGGTACAATGATCCTGTGTCTGGGGCTTTATATTTCAGTGGAGCTGCACTTTGAAAAGAGTACTGTGCTGCAAAAAAATGACATGATGAAATATCAAACCATGATGCTGAATTTAGCTTGAATTTTTTTTTTCCCTCCCTGCATACAAATTACTAAACGTGGCTTCATTTTCCCAACACTGGACCCAAGTATAAAAAAAGCTACCACCTGTGAACTCACAGAACAGCCTGAAATAAAACAAGGTTCAAGGTTCAAGGTGACTTTATTGGTACCCGTAGGTAGATTTGTTTCGCAGTCTGGAGAGGGCATCTCAAATCTTACGCACAACCATCAAAACACAGGACACATACAGAAGACAGGTTAAAAACAGCACAAACCAAGATATTGTCAGGTGCTCCCAGTGGCTCACTGATCATGGCTAAAATAAATAAATAAATAAATAATAAACAATTAGATATAACTAAAAAGCCAGAATACACCCTGTTGAGAACATACTAAAACACAACAAAGGGCAGTATGTTAATAGTAAATACATAAAAATATAATAAATAGATAAATAGTAACTAGGTTAAAGACCACATTAGAATAAGACAGATCACACAAATAAATGTAAAGTGTGTCAAGACTTATTTAAAAGGGAAACAGCAACAGGAACAAAGCTGTTCCTGTGGCGAGTGGTCTTAATTATTGGGACTTTGAATCTCCGTCCAGATGGTAGCAGCTGGAACTCACTCGCCAGAGGATGGGAGTCATCTGCGGAAATGGAGTTGGCCAGTCGCTGTACCTGCCTAGTGTACAGCGACTGTAGGCACAACTGTGACTCCCCAATGAACCGACCAGACCATTTAATGATCTGGTTCAGTGAGTTCCTATCTTTTAGGGGCAGGTTTCCAAACCATGACACAAGTGAAAAAGATAAAACTGACTCGATAAAAGCACGATAAAAAAGTGTCATCATGGTCCTGTCAATGTGGAAATGGGACAACTTCCGCAGACAGAATAAACGCTGGTGTCCTTTCCTGCTCATAGCTTCACAGTTTAATTTAAAATTCAAAGTGGAGTCAATGATAGTCCCAAGATATTTATAAGATTTAACTTGCTCAATTACTTGTCCCTTAATCGTGATGAGCTCAGGTGTGTTGGCTTTTTTCCTAAAGTCAATGGTCATGTCTTTTGTCTTAGATTCATTCAACCAAGTGAGCTTCGGTGCCCTCGGCAATATTTTTATTTTTTGAAAGGTTGTACAGCTTTTCAGAAAAATCGCAAAAAATCAAATTAATAAAATCTGGACTTCAAATGGTTAATTAACACAGTTTTTTTTCCTTAACGAAGGTTGTCTTTCACTTAACCTTTAAGTCCTGGGGTTAATGCTGTGTAACTACTCCCAAATCGCATGGACCTGATAAAGAAACAAGATGAATTATGTTTGGTTAACAATTTACTCCACATCTCTTTATTTAGGCAATTTAAGTCTTGAAATATGAAGAAAAGTTGTCTGCCTAATAACAAAGAACATTTTGATGGATAAATCACAGTGATTAAATATTTAAGGACAACAGCCCTTTCATTCTTAGACATTAAAAAAAAATTCCCTCTGTTCCAACAGATGAAACACTGTGCCATTGAACTATAAAGGTTGAAATTTTTCTGAGCTTTATAATGACACAAAACTATTTTCAAATAATCTTGGATATTTTAGTCCTAGTTATTCTTGAGTTACAAATGGTATATATTTATAGACTATATCTGAGTTTAATTTGGCTTAGACTGAAATATACCCGGGGGTTTAAGATGGTGACTGAATGTGGGGAGTATAACCCTGGGTATACTTTGGGCTGGGGGGTAATCTTTGGGCTGGGGGGTAATCTTTGGGCTGGGGGGGTATACTTTGGGCTGGGGGGGGTAATCTTTGGGCTGGGGGGGGTATACTCTGAGCTGGGGGGATATACTCTGGGCTGGGGGAGTATACTTTGGGCTGGGGGTGTATGCTCTGGGCTGGGGGGTATACTCTGGGCTGGGGGGGTATACTCTGGGCTGGAGTGGTATACTCTGGGCTGGGGTGGTATACTCTGGGCTGGGGGGGTATACTCTGAGCTGGGGGGATATACTCTGGGCTGGGGGAGTATACTCTGGGCTGGGGGGTAATCTTTGGGCTGGGGGGTATACTTTGGGCTGGGGGGTAATCTTTGGGCTGGGGGGGTATACTTTGGGCTGGGGGGGGTATACTCTGGGCTGGGGGGGTATACTCTGAGCTGGGGGGGATATACTCTGGGTGGGGGAGTATACTTTGGGCTGGGGGTGTATGCTCTGGGCTGGGGGGTATACTCTGGGCTGGGGAGTATGCTCTGGGCTGGGGTGGTATACTCTGGGCTGGGGTGGTATACTCTGGTTTGGGGGGTATACTCTGGTTTGGGGGGTATACTCTGGTTTGGGGGGTATACTCTGGGTTGGGGGGTATACTCTGGGCTGGGGGAGTATACTTTGGGCTGGGGGAGTATACTTTGGGCTGGGGGTGTATGCTCTGGGCTGGGGGTGTATACTCTGGGCTGGGGTGGTATACTCTGGGCTGGGGGGGTATGCTCTGGCCTGCGGGGTATACTCTGGGCTGGGGGGTATACTCTGGGCTGGGGGGGGTATACTCTGGGCTGGGGGGGGTATACTCTGGGCTGGGGGGGTATACTCTGGGCTGGGGGGGTATACTCTGGGCTGGGGGGGTATACTCTGGGCTGTTACAACAGACTGTATGGTTTTGTGTGTATATGCAAGAGCTTGAGTGTGTGCTGGTGCTCATGTATGTAGTCGCTGTATCTCTCTCTCTCTCTCCCTCTCTCTCTCTCTCTCTCTCTCTCTCTCTCTCTCTCTCCCCGCCCCCCCACCCCCCCCCCTCTCTCTCTCTCTCTCTCTCTCTCTCTCTCTCTCCCCCCAGGTGATGGTCGTGGGGCCCACAGATGTGGGGAAGTCGACGGTGTGTCGACTGCTGCTGAACTATGCTGTTCGGCTGGGCAGGAGACCCACCCTGGTGGAGCTGGATGTGGGGCAGAGTGGAGTACGTTTTGGGGCCGGAGCGGGTTATGTGTGGGGATACAACCCAGTGCATTTGGGGATGAAGCTGGGTGCTTTTCGGGCTGGATCAGAATACATTTGAGTGCTGTGGTGGATCACGTTTGGGGAATAAAGTCCTGTACATTTGGGTGCAGTGCAAGGCTTGTTATCTGATTGATAGAATTCAGGTTGCCATGGGGATGCAGCTGGTTGAATCTACTTTGTTATGATTGAATGATGCTGTGCTTTACAGGTATCCGTTCCTGGGACGGTGTCGGCACTGTGTATCGAGCGTCCCGCTGACGTAGAGGAGGGCTTCTCTGTGCAGGCCCCCCTGGTGTACCACTTCGGCTCTACAACCCCCGGAACCAACATCAAGCTCTACAACAAGGTTATGCTCGCTCTGGATATAACATCACACTCGAGCTAGAACCGTTGTTACAGCCGGGCAGTAGAGAATGATCGATCCGTTACATGCGCCAAACTCAGCCAGTGCAGAAATAGTTTCAGGTTAGCTGAACATACTGCCATTAAAGACTTGCAGTCTAAACCTGGCATATTCACTCATAATGCAGATGAAGGCGGTGCAGTGGTGTGGTAGTTAAGTCATTTGAGCAATTTGGTGAAGGTACTCGCTTTCAGCTCAGAAACACAGCTGTACGTCCCCTTACGCTGCAATCCCACAAAATCTATTAGAGCAGAAATTGATGCCGCTGTCACTTATGTTTTCGATTCTGGTTGGATTACTGCTAGAGAAAAGGGATTCTTGCTCATGCAACACCCTATTTGTCCTGTTTCCTGTGGCCTTCCCGAGGTGCATAAATCCTTGAATGATCTGCTTTTATGCCCTATTGTGTCACTTGTCTGTGGCCAGTCGTGATTCGGTGTCTTTTAAAAAAATTCCACAGTCTGATAAAGCCCCTTTGCCTACAAGAGGTGGAGACATCGAGAAATTGTTATGCGTGGAAGCCTGCTGGAGTTCCTCTCTTAAGTGTTCAGCCAGAGGGCTTAAATGAATCTCATGTTTTCTGTGATGTTTGTTAACCTACATTATGGTAATGTGGGGAAAAAAGTAGAACGGGAAACATTGCATTTTATCTCTATTTTTGTCGTATGTTTATATTTTTGTCAACAACAAACTTAATTTAAAGTCGATGGAATTGCTTGTTAAGGTATCTTTGACATTTGATCGGTCATGCGCACTCTCCGGCCTGCTCTCTACAGGAGGGTGTTTAATTTACCTCTCTTGGGCTTTTCTTGTTCTGTTCCGAGGAGGGCGTTGCTGCCGAAATGTCAGTCCTGCCCTGTTCAATTAAAAATGTGTTTGCAGCATTTGTTTGCCCCAGTTTTCTTAATGTTTCAGCTCGTCTAGATGAGGAATTTCCTATCATGATTAAAAAATGTCTCTCCCACCTCCCTTCGACATCTTGCCCTTCCTCTGTTCTTCTTCTCACCCCATATTTACCTGTTATACCCCCCCCTTCCCCCACAGCTGACCTCTTGCCTGGCGGAGGTCTTCTCCCAGCGCTGCGAGGTGAACCGCAGGGCCAGCGTGGGAGGCTGCATCATTAACACCTGCGGCTGGGTGAAGGGCTCAGGGTACCAGGCCCTGGTGCACTGCGCCTCGGCCTTCGAGGTGGACGTGGTGCTGGTGCTGGATCAGGAGCGGCTTTACAACGAGCTGAAGCGCGACCTGCCCCACTTTGTCCGCGTGGTGCTGCTGCCCAAGTCCGGCGGCGTGGTGGAGCGCTCGAAGAACTGCCGGCGGGACACGCGCGACGAGAAGATCCGCGAGTACTTCTACGGCTTCCGCGGCGCCTCCTTCTACCCGCACGCCTTCGACGTGCGCTTCTCTGACGTGCGCATCTACAAGATCGGCGCGCCCTCCATCCCAGACTCCTGCCTGCCGCTGGGCATGTCTCAGGACGACACGCAGCTGAAGCTGGTCCCCGTGACGCCGGGGCGGGACCTGACGCATCACGTCCTGAGCGTGAGCTGTGCGGAGGACGAGGCCGCAGAGGGGGGTGGGGCCGGTCGCCGCGGGATACTGGAGAGCCCCGTGTGCGGCTTCATCGTGGTGACGGCCGTGGACACGCAGGCGCAGGTTATGACGGTGCTGTCCCCAGCCCCCAGGCCCCTCCCCCGACACACCCTCCTCATCATGGACATTCGCTTCATCGACCTCAAGTGAAAAGATAGCTACGCAAAACGTGGTAATGCGCCCACATGCCAGCCTCGTCGATGACTCGTTCTTTGACTAAATATTTTCCGGTCAGCATGAAAATCGCTCTGGATCCTCTTCTTGACTCCATTGACCCACTAACAAAAAAGAAAAAAAAAAATCTAACAAAACCTGTAATCTGTAGAGTGAGAACAATAAATTGTGGACGTGCTAACGGACGGACAGGTGCGATTATGATATACGCCCGTTCAGTGGAGTGGGTGTACTAAAAGAGAAGCCCCCTCCCTCTCTCCTCGCCTTTGAATTCCTCGGACTCTGATTGTATGTCCACCTCTGTGTCATCGGTGCTCCCTCTGTTCTGCCATCTCCTCTACGGTCCTTCTGCGGAGATCTCCCTCCCTCCCTCCTGCATCCTTCTCCTCGGACATCCTTCTCTCCTCCCCCCTCCCCTCCCTCATTCCCTCTTACACCTTTATTTGTTCAGACGAAGACTGAAGACGACTTTTTACTTATTCCTTTCTGTTAAATGTACCTGCTTTTCTTTTCTTCTTGGGCATAAATAGTATTCAAGAGTTTCTCATCAAAAGGGGCTAGAATTTTAATGAATTTTGTGGACAAAATGGTAGTACGATTTTTCCGGTCTAAACAGTTGAGTGGACTACTAAAATTAATGCATAAATTCAGAGCATTTTTTTAACATTTACCGCTGGTGTGAATAGTTCCAGTATTTTATAGCTGCAATGTTTTTTTCACATTTTGTTTCAGATGTCTGTATTCAGGATAATTTTGTTTTCAAAGCTCACGGAAGAATCTTTTCTTCCTTCAGAATGCCATCGTATGACTTCACAAAAAAGTCCCCTCAAATGCAGAATTTATTGTTGTTAACAAGTACATACTGCCATATCGAAGACAAAGCTTTTTTCCTCATTTCACTTTTTGTAATTCTCAGTAATAGATTTTTAATAAAAGACGTGGCTTGAGCACTGGGGCTTGTTTCATATTTAATTTGCTTGTTTGATTTTAACTGCTGCATCCTGCTGTTTATTATAAAATCAGTTGGGATACCCAGAGAAAGTAGATAGAATGTGTTTTTTAAGGATCTTCTGCTCGTTGGGATTCAGTCACAAAAAATCTTTTGATATATTTTTCTGATTCCCTTTTTGGTAACTGAATGGCTCATTGCACTCTGGTACATGCGAAAACTAGGCTTATGCTGTCGGAGGCGACGGCTGGGGGTATATCCCCGAAAGCCTCCAATCCTCCAATTCCCCAATCCTTGAATAGACCTTGAATAGACTTTCATTTGATTTAATTTCAGGTCAATCGGACAAATGGTTCTGAAGATATGGCCAAAATGGTAATTTTCAATCACAATGCGCCACCTGGTGGCAAAATATTGAACCAGACAGGTATGATGTCATCATGTGACAGGTGAGGTCATGACCTTGCAGTTGCACATACTTTCATGTCAATTGGACAAATAGTTCCAAAGATATGGCAAAAATGGTGAATTTTATGTGACAAAGCTCCACCTTGTGTCAAAATTATGAACCAAACGGGTATATTGTCATTGTGGGACACATTCTCAGGTCATGACCTTTCATTTGCACTTGATTTGAGGTCAATCGGACAAATATTTCCAGAGATATGATAATAACTGATTTTTTTCAGTTTTTGGCCCCTGGTGGCCAATCTAGAAATTGCAAATTGTCCAAAATCGAATCAGTTCTTCCTCTTTATGATTCTTACTTATATGCAAAACTTGGAATTTCTAATTGAAATATTACTGCAGTTATCGCATTAACATGTAAATCAGTTTTGGCCCCTGGTGGCCAATCTAGAAATCGTAAATTGTTCAAAATCGAAGCAGTTCTTCCTCTTTTTGATACTTACTTATATGCAAAACTTAAGACTTCTAATTGAAATATTACTGAAGTTATCGCGTTAACACGTAGTGCGGCGGTGGCGGTCGGACCAAAAACATAATATCCCAGGGTATATATACAGGTAATTAAACACCCTTTCTAAATCTCTGTGTGCTATAATGCTGCTTCAGCTGGAAAGGAGGTGCAATACCTGAATATACCACTGGGGGTCACTAGGGGAGTGTTGAGTACATACTGTTCTGTCGTTTTACCTCTGCCAGTAGAGTGGTGCTGTATCTCAGAACTGAAGCCAAAGTAATTTTTTTGTCAAAATTAACTTAGGCTTTACTCCTGTATAGGGTCTGAAATGATTTATTTTTATTTGCCCCCATGCACTACATGCTAGAGTAACAAGCACAGATACTTTACAGAAACATCAATAATTGTGGCAGGCATTTTTCAATGATCAGAATTTCTCTTGTCTTTCAATTTTATGATTTACTCTGCCACAGCTAATAATTCACGTGCAGGTGGCGGGGGCTAATTTCAGACCTCACTTCAGTAACATCTGGCGCATGTTTACATACACTGGATGTATTGTTGAGTGATGATTTTATTATTTGATTGGCTTTATTACAGCAAGACTTGTCCCAGAATGGCACACACAGGCCTGAGTGTTGACTTCTCTCGACTCAACCTGCATCTTGCCATCTGGCCTGGTTGCACGAGCTCTCACATAAAATATGCCAGACTGAACCAAATAAAATCACAGATCATTAAATGTATTAATTCACATGTGATATTCTACTGGTAGCTCAATGATGCTGAGGATTGTGGTAGCCACTCAACAGACAGGCTTTGAGTCTAAAAACTATAATGTGATTAGCTTTGGTTTTCATAGTTAAATTCACTGCCCATTGCTTTGCAAGGCACAACCCCAGCTCGGGAAAAGTTGGGATGGTGTGGATGATGCACATTAAACAGAGAACAATGATTTCTGTATTTACTTAGATTTGTATTTCATGGCGGAATGTATGATTAAATATTCATCGATCCAGAATTTTTTAATGAGGGAGAAAGATTAATGTGCTTCCAGCACCATTTGAGTGCTTTTTATCCCTTCTTTTTTACTTTTTAAGCGGGAGAATCATGTTGAGCAAAATATTAATGGTTGCATCATTTTAAAGGTACATTATGAAAGTACCAGATCCTGTTACATATCCGATTGCATCAATGCAGCCACCGGGAACTTAACCGATTGTGTCAACGCAGTGTGAACTTGCGTGGTGTACTCGAAAAAAGATTTCTTTCTTTGGCTGGTCTTGAAGTTACCGTAGCTGTTTAGCTCAACTAAGGTGGCTACAATGGCTTGTGAGCCACGAAGGTCTAATAGTTAGGCTAGACAGCCAGATGAGACGATGCTCAATAACAGACAGGTTTTGAGTCTAAAAATTACGTTGTATAATGTATGAACATATCTTACCTTTGTCATGTCTCGCATACACTCTATAAATAACTGTCGTTTCCTAAATGGTGAAGAGCTGCTCGTTCTGTTTTGGATGGTGGGATGCGTTTATAAGCTCCGCTGTTCGCTGGTGATTCCCCGTATTCGCCCGACTTGTCTTTGCAGGGAATTGCCAAAAAACTGCACACCAGACTAAAGTCTTTATTCTCCATTTAGGTGTATCGTTGCTTCCATAGAAGTAGAAAGCCCCATTTCCCCCCCTCGCCTTGTATGTGTCTTTTGCAGACATTTTTTTCAACTATCATTAAGTATGACAATTTACTGTATGTATGATGGATTAATGACGCAAGGGCGGGAAAGACCATGTTTAAAGGGATTTATTGATGACTCTGATTAGGCTGTCACTATTCCCTGATAGGCCAGTGACTGACCAATTCATTTGCCTTGCTTAAACCTCGACTAGCTCAAGGCCATCGCTCATGTCAGACTGTGATCCATGCTTCAAGATGTAGGCTGAATCCAAATCTCCACCATCTGAGCCCTCACGAACTTCAGCCGTCCGTAATGTGACGTCTTCACCGTTATCACGTAAAGTCCGCAAGAGCAGGAGTCTGCATCTTTATATAAGGAGCTGATATACAGGCTGTTTCATTCGTTTCTGTGGGAACATAAGAGAGAATATTGTGTATACGGTGATCACTGCAGCACTCGCCTACGGGATCGGAAGACTTGCTTTTGTCCTTTTTCGGCCATTGAGTTTGGCTTCAGGTTATCCAGCTTTTATAGGCCAGGCTGCAATATTAAAATGCATATTGATTACCTCTACAGCCTATATTTCTGTATCATAATGTTGAATTTTATACCTGGCCTACGTTATTCAAGTAACATCTATAATATATTTGAGGTCGATGTCTGTCTGTCTGTCTGTGTGTATGTACACGTTTTTCTCCTACATTTCTCAACCGATCATCACCTTTGGTGTGAATATCCACTTGGACAGCAGGAAGGACTTGACATTGCCCGATTTTTGAAAAACGGTCATGCGCGCAAAAAAATCGCAATTTCACTCTGGGTTGCGGGTAGCAGCTATTTTAAATATAAATTTCTAATACGTTTATGTGGTGTTGTGTGTGTGAATGTGTTTTTTTCTGTCAGCAATTTGGAAAAATTAAAACATCAGGTCTGTATTGCAGTGGATTGTGGGTAATTACACTGGTGAAGTCTGCACCCCTAACGGACTCTCTGGAACTCTGCAGAAAGTCCGCTTGAAGCCCCTTGTGCACTGGATGAATTGTGGATTTGTACAGCCCTCAGCACTCCCAGTGAACACGTCTGCGAGTGCGGTGAAGTGCGGACATTTGGATTCAGCTGTACTTTTTTTTTTTTTTTTTTCTCTCTCTATATTGACGTTGGCTTCAGTATTCTTTCAGTTGCATGCTAAATAGCACTGGTGTTTCAATTAGTTTGAGCCAGCTACAGGTCTCTTATTCCTGTCTAGAGATAAGAAGCCTTAAACAGATCTACATACGGAGGTGAATAGGCTGGATCAGATTCGTGGAAATTGTTAAGGATGCTTTAACCTAGAGGTGCTCATTTTTTAGAGGCTATTTCTCCTACAGTTTCAGTGAAGAACACTGATGAAAAGCATGCAATGTTTACACAATTTGATGATGATCATTCAGTAATTATTAGTGCTAAATAATTAGATAGTATGCTCCTTGAAAACTGGAGGTCCTTCTTGACAGCGTGACCACATGGCAGCTGGTGTCTTGGGCCAAACATTTAGAGCTTCACTCAGCCGTATATTCACACACGAGAACTGCCACATGGTAGCCTGGATCCTGACCCGCACAAAAAGTTTTACTAGGTCGTATATTCCAGCATTGAAAGGCCACATGCCATCTGGTGCCTGGCTCACGCGTTGATGGCTCCATTCGATAGCACATTCCTGGATGAAAATGACCACTGAGTAGCCGGTGATTGGCCCACACATTTTTAGTTTTAGTTGGTACTATATTTCTCATTGGGTATGACCCCTCGATGGCTGAGGCCTGGCTTACAGATAGATTCCCAAAGATTAGCATTTAGTGTCTGGGTCTGCAGAGGGGGTGGGTGGGATTATGGTTTTGCTGGATATTCCCTGACATTCCCTGTTGATCTCCCCTCAAGCTTAGGAGGACATATCAAGGTTAGAAAGCAAGATGCCAAACTACCATAGAGTGCTGATGCTGTAATCATCTTTTTACACGTGAGATTGCCGAGTGAAATGTTACTGTCTTAAGTTGGAGCATCTTTCTTCTGTGTTTTGGGTGACTTCCTTGTGTAGGTCAGAGACTCAGCATCAACCAAAAGAAATACAAAATAGAAGTTTAATATGGAAAGAATACATAATTTGCACAGGTGTGTCAAATTTATATTTTCTGTGCATTCACTACTATTTAATACATCTGATGCTAATGATAATTCAGACATGGCAAAAATGAATGAAAAAAAAAAACAAAAATTTAAACATTCACTGTGATTGCAATAGTACACACAGCATACAAGCATTAATGCTTTGAACAATTTTCAAAAACAGATTTTACCATCCACCTGTGACACTTTATGCGCGCTACATACTTTGCTGTTCATGACACCGAAAAAGTTCTGCCTCCCTACCCTTGAAGCCAGAAGAAGCATCAAATCTAAAAAGGCAAAGCAAAGTGCAAAACCGAGGAAACGGATGTACCTTAAAGTATAACAGCACACTCTTAACTCCTGCAAGAGGAAACACCGGTGCAAAGCAAGAGCGGGAAAACGGGTTGACAAGCTGTGGCCAAAGGCTGAAACGTCTGTACAGCAGTTGTACTTTACATACACACAGCAGTTGCTGTGAACAGCATAAAAACATTGGTTCACATTACTTAGATAAGACAAGAAAGCATTCAGAAACATGTAACAATATATTGGGCAAGAGTGCCCCCTTTGGCAAGGTCTGGAAAAGCAAGTTCAAGTTCAAAGTTCAAAGCAAATAAATCTAAGCACACACTTTAAATACATACTTAATTCATACCTGGTTGAGTGAATTCCTGTGATAGTTCTTAAAAATCGGGGAAGGAATATATACAGATGTGAAAGGCACAAATTTCTTCAGTGTTTTACTTCAGATAATTGTGACTACAAAACGGAACCCAGGCCCATAGTCACTTAACAAAACTTATGTACAGTAATGTTACAAACCAGCCGTTTGACATTCGCTGAAGAGCTGGAGGTTAAATGCAGCCCTCAGGAGCTAAACTGTGACGAGAAGAAGTATTTAAACCTTTGTAACCTATGTACCTGCATTT
Organism: Gymnothorax reevesii; assembly: GCA_029721435.1. NCBI lineage: Eukaryota > Metazoa > Chordata > Actinopteri > Anguilliformes > Muraenidae > Gymnothorax > Gymnothorax reevesii. The sequence continues at coordinate 110,619,554 of CM056579.1, forward strand.
ATGCAATAATTAGTCATACACTGTGGTCTGATATTCAAATGAGTAACAAACACAATCTATATACACTGATAACACATACAATTGGATCGTCTACAGTCCATTTTGACCTTATGTGGTTTGCAGTCCCATGCGCAAAGAGAACATGGCCGCAATCTACATTAACCCCAGAATATAAAAATTTTCCTGTTAAGAGTGAGCCTATTGAAGCTTTATAACTCATTACCTGTGTCACAGAGACTGTGGGAAATTATTCCAGTGAAGCAAGACATTTGTTAATTCAATTAAAGAATTATTTAGGTATCAAATTTCAGAATTTACAGACGCCGGTGTCTATATATCTGCTCGAAGGGGTTTTAAACACATTACAAGTAAATCAAGTTCCCTTTTTATAATATACAGTACCAGTCAATAAATCAGACACACCCACAATATTCTGACATTAGTTACTATTAGAAATAACTGCTGAGAGGATTTGGCAGCACGGTTATGAGAGAATACACCAGTGGTGCTGGTAATGGTTCTCATAGACATGCTGCACTTGTGCTTCGCTTCTTCATGACCAAAATTTTTGACATCATTCTGTCAAGTAAAATATTGCTTTCTACCTTGTTACTATACACCACCTCACATGCACTGTTATGGAGTGAAGTGTGTTCAAACTTCTGACTGGTACTGTATGTGTTAATCAAACATTCTGCAACAAATTTTTATGACCACTTTCTGCAAAACTCTGTTAAATCAAGTCACAGTTCTTGAGAAAGATGTAGGATCCACAAACAAAATGGGAGTTATTGAGCATGGTGGCAAAGTCTGGGTGTTGGCGCCGGGTGTAGAGTTGGTCTCACTGACCTCCTAATTTTATAAAATTATCATGAGGAGAAGCAAGTATGTGGTAATTAGCAGATGAATAGCAGGCTTGAAATTCACTGTACGGTGCAAAATAGGAGAGGAAATAATGAAAAAAGTCAGGCTTTTTTAAAAAAATGAATTAGGGCTGGGGCATAATATTGTCTGGGATTTTTGTTCGTTCAATAAGGGAATATAACGTGTCTTATTTTCTGGTTTCAAAGGCTGTAGGACAGTAAAATTATGTAGTTTTCTGTACATATTAGACTGTTTTAGCTATTGCCTGTATCTGCTTGGTCATCATATGCACATTACAACCGACTGTTTATCAAAAATCGCATTGAGTAAATATTACCTGAAAGCACCAATAGTTATCCCTACAACATTGCCTGAATATTGAGGTATTCGGACAAAAATATTCAAACATTTGATTTTTTCCATATCGCCCAGCCCAGTGTTCAAGTACGCAGTATTCAGTCGCATGACAGTGTACAGATTTTTAATTAAAGTTTCTCGTGGGTGGCACTCCGCTGACCAAATCTCACTGTTAAAGGTGCACTATGCAAGATTGGGTGATATCACGTCAGTTGACATTCAAAGTCAAACAAAACAGAGCTAGTTCGCCCCTCCCTCCCATAGTTCCCTCCCTCCCATGCTTCGGTAACTCCCTCCTCCCAACACTCTTGTTGGTGATTGGCTGGAACGTGGTTTGTTATGTTGTGGGGCTCAGCCTGTGCCCCCTCTGTTTGTTTTCAGTTTGTGACGCCTGTGCGGTCTCCAGAGCCCGGGTTTTTTTTTTTTTTTTTTACAGTGAATTCAAGGCCAGGCAGCTAGCGGATCGTGGGGAGATGTCGGCGAATTGAGACAAAAATGTAATTGTGAAACCATGCAAACTTGCATAGTGAGCCTTTAAATGAACAAACTACAGGGTTTATGCCCACGCAAAATCAATGCAGTAATGGCGACCGCAGCAGTGTGTGAATTAGCTGCCAGTAAAAGAGCAGCAAAGTTGAATGATTTTTCAGAAAGTTGAAAATTTGCAGAAAGGGGTCAAGGTCACAGGTCAACAAAACATTTGAAAGCAACAACTTAGGGATACGGCCCATCAACACAAGCTATTTCATAAGGCTGTAGTCAACAGTGTCAGAAATATGCTCCAGAAACAAGAAACAGTGACGGAGGTCATTGCTGAAAGGTCAGAGGTCACAAAAAAGGTAACAGATATGAAACTTTGGCAAAGCTCATAGGGTACATATAAAATGGCAAAGCTGCTGCATATATTTTCCCAGAAATGGATCTGGATGGACAGACGCACAAACGGAAGAATGGATGGACATAGCCTAAATCAATATTAAAATCAAATTAAGCGTGACCTACCCATCAGACATTTATAAAACATTTATGAAATGACCTTCAAAGCTCGGTCCACCACTCAAGATAGTATAACTGCCTTTAACTCATTCCCTACAGAATACTTTCAAATAAACTTGTCGCATTTGTACGGAATACTTTTCCCGAAAATTACAGAATATAAAGTATTGAAGTACAGGTGGCCCATGCCCGCGATCGTTGACTGATTTCGTGTTTTCATCGGACTGCGAATGGTCGTCCACGCCGCTGGCACCAGCTTAGAGTAGGGAATGGTAGAATTCGCCGCTCAGTTGGCAGCGGCTTGCCGTAGGGAATGAGTTATTGACGAAGAGTTAAATACGCACTAAAAATCAAAAGTTTGGATGCACCTGCATTTCTATGAAATTATAGATTGAAAAAAGCATAAACACCATATTTAAATACACAAAAATGAGTATCTTTTAGCATTTTCCCATGGCTTTCCTACAAATGTGTAGGAAAGTCAAAGCACAACATAAATGCATCGCGCCGGCTCAGTGCTTCAGACACAACCATCAGAGGAGTTTGGATCCGTGAAATGCAGGTACAAACTGCCGACAAAGCACTGCATTGAGAGCAGCGCATCATTCAGATTACTGCGAGGAGAAGTGGCTGAAATAGTTTGTTCTGTGCCCAAGGGCACAGAATACAAAGAGGCTACAGCTAGTGACGCAATTTTCTTACTCCATACCTGAAAACCCAGAACCGCCAGTCAAAAGGCAACAGGCCATTGCAACCTCAACATATGAGGAAAAGATGCAAGAAAATAAGTATGCAGTTGTAGCAGTTTGCTGCAAGAATTTTTATCATGAGAACTATGGAAGTGATCTCCAATCAGGGTCTAAGAGTTATCCTCAGAAACAAATTCTGAATGATGACGCCATGCTGTCCATTTTTCCGCTGCGTGACTCTAGCAATTGCCACCAAGATAGACTCGCTTTCGCCCGCGAAAGCTCCGCTGGAGAAGAGAGGACGCCCAGTGGAGTTGCAACTGAGCTAGCTAGTCAGTTAGGCGTTTTATTACACGTCAACTTCATGACCACAGAGCAATGTGATAACAAACTTTCAACTGGCGAAATCCTCCTCTTGCTAGCTAGTGCCGGCCCATTCTCACAATAACTGTAAGCTAATGTTTATGCTAGCTGGCAGAAATGAAGCTGACAGTGCTAAAACAGTTCGGCTGAGCAGGCTATTGAAATTTTGCTGGGTTGCTCCAGCCCGCAACAACCAAAAGCTAACAAAAACTTTAGCTTGCTGATCAAAAGGTAACATTACTGAAGTCAATTTATCTATCAAAGTTTTTTTGCAATGCATTCTTATCGGTAGCACGTGCTGGACTCATTTTCTGGGGTGCCATTTCTGCTGATAGAAATGCAGCTAGCTTGTTTACAATACAAGAGAAGACGGCAAGAGAGTTCAGTTTTGAGCGGCATCTTAGTGCACTCCTCCAGCCAACATAGAGGTGGAGACTAAATATCCAAGTTGAAGTAGAAGTATCCAAGAAGTAGCTTGTAGTTCTTCCTTACTTCCAGCTATGTCACTGAGCTCATCAAATGACTGCGCTGGAGAGGGAAGTACAACAGATTTTGCGGCAGTCACAGAGCACAGAGAAAAATTGGCAAAAAACAACTACATGCATTTTTCACGCTGTATCCCCAACACTGATAGAGAAAGCTAAGATTGAAAATTGGCGACGTCTTGACACTTTAAGATAAGTTTGGAGTCCTCTACTATATACATCTGAACTCCAAAAAAACTGACCTGGTGAAACGAACGATGTCTACACGAGACAAACAGAAGTCTGGCTCAACACTGCCCCATTTAGAGCGCGTGCATGCAAAGGAAACTTTGGAAGGCCATGGAAAGGTATTTTTTTAAACAACTATCTTATCCTTTGGTTTAATAAGTTCAGATACTGCCATGCTGTGAGCCGCAGAAAGAAGCAGTCAGAGAGGTAGTGCCCCCCTCCCCAATATGAAAAGACATAATTTTTCTCTCAAGAATACATGTGACACAATTGTAGAAAAGCTGATGTGAGTTGAGTTGCATCCCAATGTATGATAATGACAAATCCACTACAAATATAATTATGACCCTAATTCTGAAAAAGTTGGCACTGTATGGAAAATGCTAATAAAATAAAAAGGACGGATGTAAAAAGCCGATTAATCCTCTTCTACATTCTTCTATATTTGGCAAACAAAGGATTACCAAAGTAGTTCAGATCCCATATGCTGATCAGTTGCATGACTGCTCTTAGGACAGTGACCTCTGAGGGATCATGAGATCGCCGCCCTTCATGCACTGATATCCTTACACCTTTATCACACTAGTCCCCACGCGGAGATGTACACGCCACAATAATTGCCAGACTTACAGGGATATGCGCCCCACATTTCCAAGCAGACTAGCCAAAAACACGTTTAACATCTTAACTTAGCTTAAAATGTTGGGCAATGGAACAAACACCTTTTTCAGTCCCTGCCTTTGCCAATGATCAATGCCCACGTGCGGTTTCAGATTGATTGACCAACCGATTGAGGATAAAAATGGATTTGGGCAGATGGACATGGTTTTCGTAATTTTATGGAGGAATTACGAACTGAAGAGGGTAACAAGCCCAAAATCCTACTGATTTGTCTGCCGAGAATGTTGCTCTCAAAGTAACACATTAAAAGTTCATCCATCTGTTGGCAAATTTCCGAGCCCCAACCCATTTGTTTTCTCGTGGTACTTGGTCTTTTCTGGAGGCGCCTTTCACAGTTTATTACTGCAACTTGTCACGCCATTGTTAGTCCTAAACTGCCCCATGCCAACTTTTTGGAGTTTGATGAAGAGTGAACAGATTTGTGGTCAGCGAATGCTTTCAATAAACGACTATATTCACAAGGTAAAGCAACAAAAAATTTTGTTTTAGTGTTTTCAATATAGTTGAAAGTGAATAGAATTGTAAAATCACTCCTTTTTGATTTAATTTGCATTCTCCATAAAATGCCAACTTTTTCTGAATTGGGGTTGCAAAATAAATAAAACAGGATGGAATATTAATCATACAGATCAAACTCAACAAGAGCCACAAACTAAACATCCACAAGACAACAACAAACATGAACCACACAGGTCAGAGATACTAATTAAAGGAAATATCTTACAAAATCTGATGGCACAAGGCACTGAATAAAGTCAAGTGTTTCGGACTTTGGTTTGAATTTCGAATGGCTTGAAGTGGACTAACACCACATGACACCAAAATAATAATAATAATAATAATAATAATGATGATGAAATCAAACTGTAAAAGAGACCTTTAGACAAATACCTTTCTTATCATGATGTTCCTATTCTTTTCATTCACAATAGAGGCTCATTTTCATTAAAGTCAGTAATTCCTGTGAGAACCTGTGAGTGTATAATGTCCTACGCTTCTGGATTGATCTGGCCGTTGCCGCAGTGCTTGGAGCCGTCGTTGCTGGGCTTCTGTAGAGCCTCCTTTTCCGGTGGCGTGTAGCCAGATGCCTCCTTCTCTTTTTCTGTCTTCTTGCGGATGAGGTTTCTACGGAGATACAGGAGGTATCCAGGCAACAGGAAGCCAGCCATCGAGAAGACGAGCAGCCCAAAGTTGATCTGTTCTCGGCCAAAAGAGACAGAGAGAGAGAGAGAGAGAGAGAGAGAGAGAGAGAAAGAGAGAGGTCAGTCATAGCATCGCATCAGCACTCAACCTAACAGTGTGCCACAGTTTTAACCCTTTGTTGCACGACTCTTTTCCTCTTTGCTCATTCAAGGTGGTGGTGGGTGGGTTTGGTTACTATAGTGACTACTATGCAACAAAGGTTTAAGGTGAACGCCTTAGTTTATCGCATCATCAAACTGCATACCAGCGCATTAACCCCTTATTGCAGCAGCACTGTAGCCCTTATTGAATATGTATAGAGAGAGCAGAAATTCCGCCCATACCGAAATTCCACCCACCATTTCAGAGATCGCCAATCCAAACTTAACATGTTGTGGGTGACTTTAGGCATGGACTGATTTTGGGGCACTGTGTGTTAGATTGTTCGTGTCAGAGCAGACTTAAGCAGAACATTTTCAGAATAATACCTGCAGAACCAGTATGTAATATGTACAGCCCGTTACCTAAACCCTGTGTCTGGTTTGCACTTCTGACAGACAGTGCTCTGAAATGTTGGTGAGGCTGTCACTGAATGGTAACACCATCCTTGACCATTCTGGCTCAACCAATCAATAAACTGCAGCGTATCTAGCTCCACATTTTAGTGCTGGATCTGTCAGCTTGATACATCAATAGAGGGGTCACAAAAATATATGGGATGGACTGAAATGATTCCTCTGGAACCTTTCATAACTTCTGGTGGTGGAAACGCAAAAATAACGATTCTAATGCGTAACAAATAAAATTGAACTGACACGACACTGCCTGGTGGAGACGAGGCTTAATAGTGACTCTGAGTGTTGGTGGGTCAGTCTCTCAGTCTTCATCTTACCCAGTACGGGTCTCCTTTAAGTGGCCCCACCATTGCAATGAAGAGGGCCTGCTGGAACAGGGCAAAAGCAGCGCTGATCATCGACTGCAGGCCTGTCAGGGTCCCAAAGTGATTGGACGGGTACCTGTGAGGTACAGAGAGGGACATCTCAATGAATATGTAGATTTCACTCTGCATCACTGCTCAACTGATGCATTAATTGTAATTAAACTCCGTTGACTGGGTAGCTGTAAACTGAATATTCCGGAGGAGGTGGAGTTCAATAACCACTAAAAAGATAGAAACACTTCAAACACAGGGCTGTAGAATCAGCATGAACTAAGCTTCTACAGCTTAATCTAACTAACCTATGGCTAAGCCCCGCCCCCTCCACTGACTTGGACAAACAATCCACATTTTAGAACAGGTGCTAATGGCTGGTATCACAGTCAGAGATATTTTTCAGGATGCTATTGATGATTTTTGGAGATAGAAGGCTCAAATATCATCAAGAGGTCAGCAATAAGGGATTGAGGTCATGCATTGGAGGGATACATCAATGAATTTAGAGTGGAGAAGGTCAACGAAAAGTTTAAATTAGAAGCTAAAATTTTCTGATTTCAGTGCAAACGCGAACAACCGCACCTTGTTTCCTTCACCCACTCACACAACAAGATAGAGGATCAGCATTGTTCTTGCATTGTAGGGTAATAAATTTAATTTATGTATTATTATTGGAGCCGAGTTTAAGAGGTCAAACCTAACGTGACTGAATTCCTAAGTAAACAAGGTGACATGGTGAACAACGCAGCCAGGAGCTCACGTTAAGCTAACGTCCATCAGCACTGAAGTTAGCCATTGAGTTTACTCACTTTAGCAAACGTTAGCTAACTTAGTGATGTAAAAGATAACTCTACATGAATCTCCAGCGAAGTGACAAGATGTCACCTTAAACACGATGTTGACTTAGCTTGGAACAAATGTAGACATCCTTGTTGACCTTTGTTAGCTACGTTAGGCTGATAGTGGGGTCTTCCACAAAGCTTTATCCAGAGGAGACACTTCTCTCGGTTATCATGTGGCTTTGGGAAGGGTATAAAATACACCCCATTGCCCAGCCCCTCGGTATACCTCGTATCAGAGTTACATTTACCCCAAGCACCGCGTTGGGCCATTTCTTTAACTTAGAAACATTTTAAAAGCCCATGAAAGCGAACGATTCAGAGTTTCCATAATGCAATTCAATGGAAGTTCAGGCTCAGAATGTGCGAGTATATGGGGAGAATACGCACTGTGATTGACTCTTCGCATTTGAGGACAGGGCTTAGCCATAGGTCAATTACCGCAACTAAAGACAGAGGGGTTTTTTTGCCATGACTTTTTTGCCTGTTTGTCTATTTGTTTGTGTGTGTCAGCAATCTAGCGCAAAAGCAGTTAAATAAAATTATACTTAACTTTCTGGGAAAATTTTTCAGTGGTCCAAGGTTCACCTCATTAAAGCTTTCAGCTATTGAGGAGTTTACTTATCTTGGAAATAACCTGTCTTGTACTGTCTATGACTATGAAGTAAACATCAGGATAGTCGAGGGCAGAGCAGAAAGGAGTCACATCAAGCAGGAGGCAAAAACAGAAGGTCCACCCAGCTGTCATAAAACCAACCCTTTTCATAGGTCTGAAGCCTCGACAAGACTATCAGGGCCATGCCAAGGACCAGAACCATCTCCACTTGAGAACCGTCGAGGATCAAGAGGCAGGACAGAATCCCTGACACTGAAGACCTCAGCAAGGCCAAGACTCCCAGCATGCCCACCCTGCTTGTGAAGCAACCATCACATGCAACCTGAATGCTGTGCATGAGACTGCCAGAACACGACCACATCTTTGGTGAGCTAAGAAAAATGGCAAGAGAGTGTAAGGTGGCCCCGGAAAGTGCTAGAATAGGGCTGTCCAACCTTGTTCCTGGAGAGCTACCATCCTGAAGGTCATCACTCCAACCAAAGCAAACCACACCTGATTTCCCTGTTACAGATCTTGACGAGCTGCCAATGAGCTGAATCAGGTGTGTTGAATTAGGGTTAGAGCAGAAACCAACAGGATGGCAGCTCTCCAGGAACAGGGTTGGGCAGCCCTGTGCTAGAACGATCCCCCAAAAGCCCTCTTGACCCTGGAAAGCAGAGCTTGGAGAAGAGGGCACAGCACAGTCCTCTGTGGGAGCGGGAGAAAGGACTTGTGACTGCACTTCTGAGCTCGGCATCTGCCCTAACTTGTCCAGCGTGCCCAAGAATATTCCGAGCTCAGATTGGTCTTTACAGCCATCTGCGCACTCACCAAAAGCAGTAATGAGATGTGCCATGGCCATCATCGACTGTGATGGATGTATAAGGGGCATACGGCTCCAATACAGACTGGATACTTAATTAATGTCTCTTTCCATAGTATTACGCGATATACGAGCCAGCATTTGATTAATAATAAACTGCTGGTCAAAAGTTGTAGAACACTTGTCACAAGTATGTTTCAAGTCCCTTTTCTAGCAAATATCTACGCATATAGATAATGTTACAAAGCAAAGTGTAAATAGTGACAAGTCATAATGAATCCTTTTTCACTGGATAGTGACGATGAAATTTTTGAAAGTAATAAAAAATTTGCCTTTGGCAAAATAAACACCCAGGCTAATTCTTTCCATTTTACAGCAAAGGATGTAAAATCAACCCAGACTGGCGCAGACAAAGAAGATGAGAACCACAAGTTCAGTGCATCTTTGGGACTTTCCAGAGCAGCGTTAGGTGTTAACTCTGTAACCCCATGACCATTCTTGCAGAAAAAAACATCCATGAATCTGTTTATGTTTAGTTCCCACTGTCGTACGTTCCGTTACAAACGCCACGATTGGCCATTCGAAGCTGATCGTGGATTTTCTCTGAAGCTGCTTTCACACCGGACGCAAAGCAAATTTATCACACAAAAGATTAAATTCAAAGTTGATGCAAAGACGCGTCTCTGCATTGACTTTGAATGTAATTTGTCGTGCGAAAAAATTAATTTGCGTCCAGTGTGAAAGTGGCTTGAAATTTCAAGTTTGGATACGAGGTGATGTGATGATCACGATTGACAATTAATCGCGTTGATCGTAGGAAATTTTTGAACCATCCAAAACTTTTCTACAATCAACAGGATTGCCAGGACTGACCTCAAGATCTGATAAGATCTGATAGGATCACCGCGATTACTCCACGATTAAGACCACGATTTCGATCGTGCCGCAAATTGTGATAGTGGGAACCAAGCATTAGTTATAATTACAGCAAAAGCTGGCCTCTGATCAATCTAAGACTTAGATAGATTAAGAGTTCAAATTTCATTTGTTCATCTCTGACTGGTTGAACATTGTCGATGTTCTAAAACTTTTGACCGGTAGAGTACAGTGTGTTCTACAAAGTCATGTGACCACCAGGTCATTAAGATCACCTGAGTCACAGGATGATGTTAGCTGTTAGCATTTAGCATTGTAAGTTACAGTGTACCTTCAAAACAGGTCTAACCAAATACTGTAAAATTAGACCAGTGTAGTGTATGTCATTTGACAAAGTTTTTTTCTGTTATTCCTGCAATTACATGCGAGTTGGCCGACTAAAATGCAGTACATGCAGGCTAAAAGCTGCATTCATTGGAGAGATATACAATACATGCCAAGGGTGAACGACACGGCTTTACTTACACTGCAGCATACAGACCACCACAACAGGAATGGATGAATCCTCTGACCATTGTATGCAGAATGAAGGTGAAGAGCTAAACCAGAGTGAAGTCCAGTTACACCTATACTATCAATACTTGAAACAATAACAATATTTATGCCATGAATATATTTTATTATGAGCCAAGAGCAGGTTTCTCTGGCATGAAACACATGTTCGAGAACAGATGAAGAACACAAAGGAAAAATGGTCCAAATTTTGCATTTTTGTATGTTTTATATATCATATATTATTATAATATTTATAATAATATATAGTAATATTGTAATAATATTTTATATATTTTATATTTTAGCCTATTTTTTTTCAGTGCTTTATTTCTAAAATCATTTTGAATTTTTAATTCCTCATTTCTTCACAACGAAATGTTACTGATCATTTTTCCATTGTGGTCTTAAGATGCTACAGTACAATGATGGTGCAGTTGACACTGCATGTTGCCTGCTTACCTGTAGGCGCAAGTTGTCGATAAGAGAGACAATTCCAAAGATAACCAGTAGCAGGTTGGTTAAAGTGAAAGCTCGCATAGCGTTAGTAATTCTCTGGATCTTCCGGTCTCTCTTGACGGGAACAGGAAGTCTGTAGAATTTGGAGTTTGGCGGTGGGGGAGGGGAGAGCACATGGAAACCGTGATAGTTAGTGAGAATATGTCGGACCAACAGAAAACAAAACACCAAAATGGAACCTTCAGTCAATCACTCGTGTACTCCTGCCCTCCCTCTGCACTCGTCCTCACCTCTTTTCTCCTTCAACGGTGTCATCCACGCAGTCTTTCATTTTCCAGTCCATGATGTAGCCAATCATAGGACAGGTCACCAAACAAAGCAGCTGCATGGTTCCGAAGATGGAGGAGTAGAATCCCACTGAGAAATAACACGACAGGAGCTGCACACTCAGTACTCACAATCACTAAATAGAAAATACACACTGAATACTCAAAGCCACAACACAGAAATGACAAAATTACTACTCACATTCAAAACATCACAGCCACAGAGCTGGGATAGCATGGAAAATACAAATAAATACAGACAGCAGTGATCGCTGAATTTTCTTTGACTCGCTCTTCATCGCAGGCTCAATGAAGTCAAGATATTTAATGTTTTGTCTAGTAAACTTCATTTTGATAAACATCCAGTCCTGCCATTCAAAACCAGTCACGGATTCCAAATAAAGCTGGAACAGGGTCAACACAGGACAAGTAATGAGGTAAAAAAAATTTGAGTTGTGACATGATTTGAAACAGCTGATGTCAACTGGTGACTGTAGTTTCGACTTGGTACAAATGCACTGAGAAAACCTTAAAAAGGTGTAAGAACAATGTTCCTCAGTGAAAGCCAGGCGAGGATATGGATATTTAAGCCTCTTCAGTGCCAAACATATTCAAAAGATTCAAGGAATCTGGATCAATTGTGTGTAAAAGGCAAGGGCACGCACTTAAATTGAACACTAAATATTCTAAGTAAGCCCCAATCACTCAGACAGCACTGAGTCAAGAACCATCATTTATTAGGGAAATAACCACATGGGCTCTGGATTACTTAGGTAAACCTTTGTCAAATACTGCAATCTTTGTTACATCTGCAACTGCCAGTTAAAATTTTACTGCACAAAAAGAAAGCCTGATGTAATCAGTGCCAGAAACTCTACCAACTTCTCTGGGCTCAGAGGCATCTGTGATGGACCATCACAGAGTGGAAGTGCATATTTAAGTCAGATGATATTTCAGGTCTTTATGAAAGAAATGGATGCCACGTGCCCCTTATCATGTGCTTCATTGATATGATGCATCAATATTAATGTGTATCCCCATAATTCCAATAAGAAAGCTGTTGTAATTTCAGAGAAACACTGGTGAAATCGTTTCACCATTTTCCTTTAATTCAAGACATGTCTAGGTCTTCTCCATCAGTTTCAGAATCAGCTTCTCCAATTATTATCGTTCATAAGTTACAGGGTAAACGAATCCGCAAATTTTCCTTTGTTCAGGTGTGTACTGGCGGCCAATTCATTCAGAGCTGACCATGGGTTGCCATTCGATAACTCAAAGCAAACTGAGATGAAAAAGGCAAAAAAAAAAAACTTTACCTTTCTCTTCTGCCTCCATTTTCAATTCCTCTGAGGCTGAAATAGAGAAGAGAGAGAGTGAGAGGCAGCAGGTCCCAGTGGCACAGCACAGCTCACTGTTCAATGGTGTATTGCTACTTAGTACATCTCAGTGCTCAGTGCGGTGGTCCGGCTCAGTACAGCAGTGGGCATCAGTACACCTCAGTGCTCAGTGCTGCAGAGGCGTCAGTACAGCCACGTTATTCTCCACATTGCATTGTTCCGTTCGGATGTGGAACAGAACTGTTCAGTGCTCAGTACAGTCGCATGGTTCAGCACAGCTCAGTGTTCAGTACTGTACTATGATGTAGCATAGCTCAGTGCTGCTCAGTGTCTGGTAATAGAGCCATCAAAGGAGGGATGCAGGGTTAAGATCGAGTTCCTGAGGACTGAAGCGCACGCAGCGTTAGCTGGAGTCCCGATGGACTTCCTGCACTTTTAACTCCAGTCCAGCTGAGCCACAATATCTCTAGTTTTAAATACAGTCCCAGATGGACACACGGTGTGTGTGCAGATTTCACTCCATCCCTCGATGGCCACATTGCCAGTAGGTTTTTGAAATAAATCTTTGATCTGTAACTACTTTAGGCCCAGGAAACAGAGACTGAGGACTCCACCCAGTCACTGAGACTTTATACCTGACGAGATGTCAACAGGACTGTTTTACACCCATCGTCCATACCAAATACTAATCAGTTCGCAGAGTGAAGTTTACACTACTCCATTGTTGTCAATGTCAATGCCAACATTATTTATCTAGCACATTTAAACAAGTGCAGTTGACTAAAATGCTGAACAATCATACAAAAATACAAAAACAAACGAGACACAACACTGCAAATGGCAAAACGGATAAAGTCAAGGTGTCTAAGCTCAACGCAAATTGAACACTAATGAGAACGGATGGGAATTCAGCAGCATCGTAAGGATTTCAGTGGTCCGAGCAGCTCTTATATGAATCAGTAAGATGGGCGGTCAGCGGTCATGACTCACGATGGGGGTCGCCTTGGATAACCATGAACTCCAGCATCTTGTTCATGGCCCCCATGTAGAAGATGAGCCGCAGCTGAGTCATCCCCATGGTGATAAGGCTCCAGAGGAAAATGGGAGAGCATACCGACTGACGAAACGTCATCGAGGCTGAGGAACGGAGAGAACAGGCAAAGACAGAATAGAGAGAGAGAGCGAGGGAGGGAGAGAGAGAGAGAGAGGGAGAACAAGAAGGAGGCATAGAATTCGCAATGTTAAGATATGAGTTTCAACTGATGTATAGATAAACTTTCAATGCAGCATAAAATAAATTAATTCTAATCACCATATAATTAGATTTAATTAGAATTGATCATTCGCAAGGGTGTGGGCAAGAGGCAACTTCCTCTCCGATAGGGCAGGTGTGACCAAACTTCTCCAAAGATGTGATATTCCACAGAGACACAGACTTGAGTCGTATGCATGTTTTCTCTGAATGAGTCTCAGTTTTAGACTAACAGTAGAAATGTAAAGAACAGAAATTTAGGGGCCAGTATATGGAACATACTGCCCTGAGGGCTGACATCTCTGACGTTCTGGGTCCTGCTGTTGCGGCTGCAAGCCATCTGCCGTCAAGTAAGACGCATTCTGCCAGGCTAAAGTATCGCGGGGGGCTCGGAACTTACTGGCAGCGGAGGGAGGTTCTGCGAACTCTTCAGGCGATAGGCCGGCTTCCTCCTCCTTCTGACGTTTTCGGCTCTCCTTCATCGCCTTCTGACTCGCAACCAATTCGTCCAACTCAAGTTTATCACTGATAGAAAAATTATACAGAATTCACCAAGAGTTGGACTGCAGTACGGCGTTATCCTGATGAGTGGCCAGTATGTGGCTCAGTGTGTGATATGGACACATAGTTCGCAGTTAAAATGGAAGTGCGCGATACTGACATGCAGTGTGTGGCATAGTTTGTATGTAACACTAAAGTGTAGTGCTTATGTGGCTTAATAAGTCGATGCGGGATACTGACTCGTAGTTGACTTCATCAGAAGTGGGGAAGGACATCGCTGGCCAGTTGAAGAAACAGTTGAGGAAGACTAGGAACGCCATGCCGGTCCACGTCCACATGATGACACTGAAGGACACGCCTGCATCGTATATCAACTGCAACAGAGAGAGGGAGAAGGTGATGTCTGTTGTGTTGTCCGTTAGTGTTCTTAACTCCATGCTACATGATTGTATAACGTCTATCAGCCAGTGGGTTATAACAACCATATTCTGTACTGCACAGTCACATGCCCACATTTATTATTAACTGAACATTTCCTAGTGAAATATGAATCATTTGATTTAATTCAAGTTTCAAACTCCAGTGGCCAGAGAATAAAATTTCCGTCACATCTGATTCACTGCAGCCTCAAGAATAGTGCCAGTTAAAAAACACCGGCAATTGTACAAAAATACTGCTGAAATTAAATGCTTTTAGTTTCTGGCACTGATGCGAACGAGTAGATGAAGTTCAGGCTCACCTTTACGCCAGGGAATGTGACTGCGGAGGACGCATAGGAGCCAATCATCAGGGACATGACGGTCGAACTGAGGCTCCCGAACATGTTGGGCAGCTGTGAAAAAATGTGGACAACTTAAATGGGCCGCTACTCACTACATTTCTGTGTGACACAAAGGAATATGCACAGAGGAGTTTTTATTCATTTCTCTCAATGAATATGATGTATGAGCTGGAAACACAGCGTAGGAGGAAATATGTGTTCAGGTCCAAAATGACATCCAGGTCCTGAGGTCCCGAGTACACGAAACCATCGACATTCAGTTAATAAAACATTTCAATTCTAGCCTGCATCTTCTCGCGCTGGTCAAAAATGTCCACTGATAATCTCGACAACCTATTATATAGCAGGTCAAACTGTCAGGTTGGAATGACTTGCAAAATAAATCGAAGCACAAAAAGGATGGAAGACAGACTGAAGTTAAAAGTAACTAAATCTGAACCGAAGCACTGAATCAAGCCTAGTGCATACACATCCATTCACTATCTAACCCACTTATTCATGGTTATTGGTTGGGGCCTATCCCAGCAGGCAATGGGCAAGGGCACCCCGAGACTGTTTGCCAATTCATTGCAGTGATCACACATTATGGACTCACACCGATGGGCACGTTGAGTTTCCAATTGCCCTCACATGCATGTCTTTGGACCTCGGAAGAAAACCCACACAAACAGCGAAGAGCTTGTAGACTCAACATAGTAAATCCCCAAACTAGAATCAAACCCCTCTTTTTGTAGTGATACTCTAGTACTACCCACTGAGCTATCATGCCACTCTTGTGCATAAGGTATCGCAAAATCATTTGAGAATGTGAAATGCCGAACGGCACGCAGCTCCAGAGAGTGGAACTAAGGCCAAACCAGTTACCATACAGTATCCTGATTCGATCTGCTCTCGCCAAGTAGCTGAGGCTGAGCAGGTGTCAGCTTGGTTAGCACTTGGATGGGAGACCACCAGGGGAAACTAAATTGCTGCTGAAGTGGCATTGGAGGGCCATTGGGAGACAGTCTTCCCTCTGGTGAAATAATTCCAATTGCCCCACAGCAGTGATGGAGACATTCTACTGAAGGAGTCGCCCTTAAACCAAGTGTCTGACTCACTGTGGCCATTAAAGATGCCATGACACTCTTCGGCAAGAGTTTGGGTTCCCCGGTGTCCAGACAAAATTGCCATCCTGGCTCTTTCAACCAGTCACTGAATCATCCCCTGATTTTAAAAGGCTGAGGAAATAGTCTTCTCCCAGCTGGGTGCTTCATATTGGTGGTGGTGAGGAGAGATTCCCCCATATGACTGTAT
This sequence comes from Gymnothorax reevesii, assembly GCA_029721435.1. NCBI lineage: Eukaryota > Metazoa > Chordata > Actinopteri > Anguilliformes > Muraenidae > Gymnothorax > Gymnothorax reevesii. The sequence continues at coordinate 110,635,967 of CM056579.1, forward strand.
CAGTGAGCGCGACATAAACGCGATGTTCATACATTCATTCCTTACAAAAGAAAAAAGCAATTGGTAAACGGCAAAAAAAAAACCTAAAGCAGCCGCTATTTCTTAAGCACGGTGATGGAGCAGCAGTGACACATTACGGCCAGCAGAGGGCACAATTCACGCATGTGAACAACGTGAGATAAGTTGCGTCACTGCCATGCTGCATTTCATCAGACTTCACGAGCGAGTTTGACTCTTGTCAATCAGCATTCGCTGCTCTCCTCCCCTTTGTCCCAAACACAAGTTACGTCCAGCCAAGGAACAGGACAGGATACAAGGGGATGGGCCGAATTGCCTGAAAATAATGTAAATAATGTCACAATATTTTGGGGTAATTTGCGGCAACGACATTCAAGAGGATAAGAGAACAAATGCCGAACAAAGTTTTTTCTTTTTTTTTTCTCCCCGGAGATTGCATCAGTCGCTTTTGGGCTGCGCCTCACCAGCCGCAGCTTCTAAACTCTCCTCCTCTCACGCCTTCTGAGTTTCCTCATACTGGTTTGTGTATTTTTTTTTTTGCCTTAGATGGTGGAAAAAAAAATTAGTTTTCTTGCATGTTTTACAGAAAATTGTAGTTTACTAAAGGTCTGACGTATAGCCAGTGTTGCAGAGTTAAAGTAACGAGAAACTACAGTATGAATCCTCCAGAAATTTTTCTAGTTCAGAAGGCTAGGAAAAACATTTCGGAGAATATTTTCAACCTGAATATTAATTAATCTGAGCTTGCATAATGACACATTTAAACAATTAATCTGATCAAAGAATTCATAACCAATTTAATATTCACGTTTTTTTCCTCCTAAATGAGTTGTCTCACATTCAGTTCTTGCAAGGAAAGAGTTTTAGTTTTAAATACATTACATACAACATGATCGGAGAATCAACCCAAGATTTTATTTAATCATTCATTCTAGTTCTTCTGACATCTTTTGGCATTTTCTAAGAATAGCATTATAAATCTACCACTACACCTCTGTACTATTCCTTAATTGGCAGCAATGTTGGACTTTCAGGCCAGGCAGGAAGAAGGCGTCCCAGTTGAGTCTGAGGTCAGGGTCCTGAGCAGACCAGTGCACTTAGACAACATGGATCTCAAATGACAGCATGAGGACCTCCCTCAGAGCACAAGGGCACAGACATTCTGAAATGGGAATAAGACTTCCAGAAACTGTTGAAAGCACAAATTAGTCAGGAATGTCACTGGTGCTGTGGTGTGTGGACTTTTTGCCATTATTACTAACCACTAAAAACAGCCCCAGGCAAAGGCGTTTCCACAACATGATCAAGAAACTCATGACCAAGCAGGTACGAGGCTTCCAAAGAACACCTGACCAAAAATATGCGCCCATCAATTACACCAATATTGAAAAAATGCAGCGAGCGCATTACAAAACCCAAAACCAGTGAAGTTGGCACGTTGTGTAAATTGTAAATAAAAACAGAATACAATGATTTGCAAATCCTTTTCAACCTATATTCAATTGAATACACTGCAAAGACAAGTTACTTAATGTTCGAACAGGTAAACTTTGTAATTTTTTGCAAATATTAGCTCATTTGGAATTTGATGCCTGCAACATGTTTCAAAAAAGCTGGCACAAGTGGCAAAAAAGATTGAGAGAGTTGAGGAATGCTCATCAAACACTTATTTGGAACATCCCACAGGTGAACAGGCTAATTGGGTACAGGTGGGTGCCATGATTGGGTCTAAAAGCAGCTTCCCTGAAATGCTCAGTCATTCACAAACAAGGATAAGGCGAGGGTCACCACTTAGTGAACAAATGCGTGAGCTGATTGTCGAACAGTTTAAAAACAACATTCCTCAACAAGCTATTGCAAGAAATTTAGGGATTTCATAATCTACGGTTCGTAATATCGTCAAAAGGCTCAGACAATCTGGAGAAATCACTGCATGTAAGCGACAAGACTGAAAACCAACATTGAATGCCCGTGACCTTCGATCCCTCAGGTGGTACTGCATAAAAAACCGACATCAATGTGTAAAGGACATCACCACATGGGCTCAGGAACACTTCGGAAAACCACTGTCAGTAACTACAGGTCGTCGCTACATCTGCAAGTGCAAGTTAAAACTCTACAATGCAAAGCGAAAGCCATTTATCAACAGCACCCAGAAACACCGCCGGCTTCGCTGGGCCCAAGTTCATCTAAGATAGACTGATGCAAAGTGGAAAAGTGTTCTGTGGTCTGACGAGTCCACATTTCAAATTGTTTTTGGAAACTGTGGACGTCGTGTCCTCTGGACCAAAGAGGAAAAGAACCATCCGGACTGTTATAGGCGCAAAGTTCAAAAGCCAGCATCTGTGATGGTATGGGGGTGTATTAGTGCCCAAGGCATGGGCAACTTAAACATATTTGAAGGCACCATTAATGCTGAAAGATATATACAGGTTTTGGAGCAACATATGTTGCCATCCAAGCAAAGTCTTTTTCATGGACACCCCTGCTTATTTCAGCAAGACAATGCCAAGCCACATTCTGCACGTGTTACATCAGCATGGCTCCGTAGTGAAAGAGTGCGGGTACTAGATTGGCCTGCCTGTAGTCCAGACCTGTCTCCCATTGAAAATGTGTGGCGCATTATGAAGCGTAAAATACGACAACGGAGACCCCGGACTGTTGAACAACTTAAGCTGTACATCAAGCAAGAATGGGAAAGAGTTCCACCTGAAAAGCTTCAAAAATGGGTCTCCTCAGTTCCCAAACGTTTACTGAGTGTCGTTAAAAGGAAAGGCGATGTAACATAGTGGTAAAAGGCCCCTGTGCCAACTTTTTTGCAATGTGTTGCTGCCTTTAAATTCCAAGTTAATGATTATTTGCAAAAAAAAAAAAAGTTTCTCAGTTTGAACATTAAACATCTTGTCTTTGCCGTGTATTCAATTGAATATAAGTTGAAAAGGATTTGCAAATCATTGTATTCTGTTTTTATCTACGATTTACATAACGTGCCAACTTCACTGGTTTTGGGTTTGTATTTACCATGGGATCCGCCTCTCCTTATGAGCCTTGTCAGCAATTGACATGGCTTCGAACCAGAGCGATCAAGGAGGTAAAAATAAGCCATTAGAAAGAGCTCCCAATCTCCCTCCATATACTTTTACACGTCCTTTTACACGGTCTCCTTTGTTCTGATAACGCCCCCTCCCTCTCTCTTTTCATCATACCGTAAATATTATCATTTCAAGTGTTTTCCTTCTTCGAGGACATTTGTTTTCCATTCGCAAACAACATGGCAGCACGGCAGAAATGTACACTCAAGACACTCCACAACAGTAGCTGCCCTCATTCCCTCATCTGCCCCTCTCTCTCTCTCTCGCTCCATACACCCCTGTCTGCGCTGCAGGAAAACACTGGTGCTGTCATAGGGGCACATAGCTGAGGCTAGTGAGGGAGACAGACGAACATTAAACAACACCCCCCCCCCCCCCCCCCCAAGCACGTGCGTACCTATGAGTGTTTACAGTGTACTGCCGCTTTCACACCGGACGCGAAACAAATTTTTCCGCACGACAGATTACAATCAAAGTCAATGCATTGAAATGCAGCTGGTGTGAAAGCAGCTTTACTCAGTCACGGCTGGTGGTCATATGAAAGCATTAAGCAGAACGACAGGGACAAACAATATTTTAGGGGTCCGGAGGCTTGTTCCGCCTGGAGAATTTATTAATTTATTTTTTCTGAAAATACACTTTGATCAATCGCTTCTGATAATTTTTCTGGAGCTGTCAATGACAACGACAAGCTTAGTATTTAAACAATAAACGAGCAATCCTCGCCTCATCGCAGATCATGTCATTTCCACTGAGCAAATTTAAAACAGTAAAAAACTAAGTTCCATTACTGAAAGAGCATCTAAATGGATAACACTAAACTACTTTCACATTCATAAAACAACATTTTAATGGCAACATTAACATACCCTTTTACATCTGCAAGAATCAACTAATGCATCTCTAATATACCCATTTTGTAAAAAAAAAAAAGCCCATAAAACAATAAAATGATAATGATATATTAATGAAAAAAGAATAATCGTTTCATCATAAATGAAAAGCTCGATCAACAGCTCTTCTTTGATTCATCCCCATGTCAGGTGTTGGTTGATGGTCAGGTTTAATTTGCAGCTTCTCCTGTCTACAAAGCTGCTAATTTAGTAACTTTGCAAACCAAAACGTATATGGTGGTTACATTATTAACCATTTCATCAGTCACAAACGGTGCATTTATCGCCTTACCCCGATTTGGTAGTTTCGTGGTCTCCAATAAAGGCATTTGCATCACAATGGGTTAAGGGGTGTGTCAACAAATGAACCTGGCAGTGTGCAAGCCTCGTGTTAAAGAACTCATTTGTGTTTTGAGGCTCCCAGACCAACTTTTTATGCAAACGCAATCACACATGGCAGTTTTGTGAGAAACGCATCTCAGCCAACAAAACCTGTGCAATAAAAATGCAGATTGTTCTTTTTCCTTCTTCTCCACAATTTTAACTTTTGTTATGTACCCGAAGAATAATGCCAACAAATTAAGGTGGGGTCTCATGAAAAGAGAAGGGTGAAAAGACATTTTAACAAGTGAATATTTTCTTTATGTGTGGGGGGGGGGTTTGGGGGGATATAAGTAATTTACTTCAGTCTCGCCCCGGTTTTCATACGATAAGTGCTATTTTGCATATCAAGGGGTGTGTCAGTGAACACAGCTGGCACTATCAAGCTTTGTGACAAAGAACTCATTAGTGGTTTGACTCGCCCAAACCACCTTTAATGCAAATGGCGTCACACACGATAGTTTCACTGGACTGCATCCCAGCCAGCAGAGCTGTCTGCGAGAAAACGCATATTGTTCCAATTTTCTTTCCCCTCATAATGCTCAGTTTTGTTTAACTCCCTATAAATAATGGCTACAAATTATGGTGGGGTCTAGTGGGAAGAGGTGGATGATGAGGTATCTATACACGTGAATGTTTTCTTTGTATGGGGAGAAATGCAAATAATTAACCTCAGTCTCGCTCCGGCTTTAATACCATGAGTACTGTCTTGTGCGTGGTTCATATGGGTCATATCTTTTCATGTAAACTGCATTACCTGGTGAACCAACCTGTATCCCCCCAAAACAGGAGATTTGTTTCCACTTGAAAGAAGTGTTCCCGGCCAAACTTGTCAAAGTTAGACCCTTGTTCTTCACCTGACAAGATGAAATCATCAGTTTGCTTTGGCCTTACCGCACTGGTTTTAAAGGGAATGACTGCAGCTGATCTGATTGGCCTAAATGGAAACAAACCCCCACCACACCTACAGGTAATAAAATGTGTCTTACACCAGCACTTTCAACAACAGCGCCATAGTTAAATTATTGCTTCATGTAACAAAATTACCAAAATGGAATTAGCTGCTCTGTTTTGATTTTCGATAAAGTTAGCAGTAGCATTTCCCAATAGAATCCGTTAGAATCAGTGTTTTAGCGGCAGGAGTAAGGGGCCGTTCCAACTGGAAGATGCCACTTCTGTTCCTGTCTATGAGAGCAGGGCTGGGTTGGGAGGTTGTGGAGGTAGGGGATCAACTTTCCTGTCTTTTTTAGGGGAGCTAGACAGGTCCTGGTCTGAAGCCAAAGGTCTCACAAAATGCATTGAAATATCAAGCAGATAAAAAAATCAAAGGAACTGATAGCGAAAGAAAGCAATCGTGATTAAGGTGAGAAAAATCCAAAAGGCTTAAAGGTCCCCTGTCATGTCACAAGGTGCACATTATTATTATTATTAGCTATTAAAAAGCATTTCAAAATCTGTTATTTGTGACATCACAAGAGGGAGGGCTCACGCAGAATAATGAAGACACTGATTAACTGGTTGACTGAAGTTGGATCGGTCCTTCTTGTCTCTAGGTGGTCACTTAACCCTACGTCACAAGCAAACAGATTTTGTAATGGCTTATAATGACTAACTGGCTGAGTACCTGGTGACAAGATTGGAGACCTTTAAGGGCACAGTGCAATCATATTTCTGCATCCTTCCTTCCTTTCCTAACCCTCTTTTAATACTCTAATGCCGCCCTGATTTTGGAACGATTTTTGTTCCCGCAATGCCATGCAATGTGTCGTGTCGATGATTTAAGTCTTCGGAAACGAATGTGAGGAGTGTGTCAAGGGTGCCATGTCGTAGAAAGAATTTTTAAATGTTCAAAAATTTGGCTGGCATTCGGCACGCAATGTTTGTGCCATGTGGCATGCCACCTGCGTGAATGATGTGTAAACACTACGCGAACTCGGCGCGAACACTGCTGACGGTGCATGTCACTGCGCGCCGTGTTAGGGTGCTGTCAAGAGTTGTTCACGTGATCACGGCACGCCCAGCTCACGCATAGTTCGCGCACGTCACGTACCACTCGCGCATGGCAGGAACTTCTCGCAAAGTGTTCATTTTTGCATAGACAGTTCATAACTTATGCGTGTACAGTGCGCAAACAGGGGGAAAACTAGGCTCCGTTGCGTACCATCAAAATGGCACTCATTGCCACGACGCATTGCGCAGCACTGCGGGGACAAAAATCATGCAAGTGTCCGGGTGGCATTAGCTCTACTCTTCAGTGAGACATGGAACAGAGGAGTGAAGAGCGGGAATTACAGAAACGTGAATCAGTTTAACGGAATGTACTCACTTCTTCCCGCCTGTTTGAGGTGACGTCAGTTACAGGAGTGGCACAGAGAGAGCAGAATTCTTAAGTCAATGATTTAGTTATACGTTGCACATTCTGGGAAAAAAAAAAAAACTCTGTGAACGAAGCCGTGAGGGTTTCCTTGCTTAAGATGAAATCTTGAAACTCACAATTCCTGTTTTCCAACTCCTGGAGGGCACATTAAACAAATGTAATCTCCTGAGTAAATTCTGACTCTTATTTCCAGGACAAAGGGAGGAAGGGGTAGAAAATTAAGCAGATCGAATGGGGCCCAGCAGGGGTGCAGTGTGATTTTTAAAGTGTGGGGATTCTGGGAGAGGGACGCAAGGATCCCGGGCCCCTGTCTTCGTCCCCCATTCCAGTCTCCGCAGCGTGCCGAATTAAAATGAATGCCATGCATTTCTACATTTTCTTCACCACCACAGCAAAGATCATTGAGTTCAAAATGCTCAGTGTGACATTTGCCCCAGGATACCAGCATTCACAAACCATAGTATTAAGCAATGGCTTTAGTCTTTTTAAGCATCTGTCAAAAACCTCCCTTCCTTTTCACAAAAACTAACAAGAATAAGACTTTAACTCCTTATTCCTTATTTCACTTCTGAAACACAACAAGATGAAAACTGAGCAACACCCTCCATCTCGACCATACCCACGAATCAGAACCAGTGTCAGAGGTCAGACTGCAAGCTAGCCTTCCAGTTTCTTCCAGCTAAAAGAGCAATAAGTCTACTAAACAATGGTTACACACCCAAACACACACACACAGACACAGACACAAGTTTTCCACGATTATTCCAAATATGACAATATTCCGAATTCGTTAAAGGTCAAGCAAACGGCAAATCAGGAAAAGGATATTTGAAAATCTCATCAGAAAACAGTTGAAAATACCCATTTCTATTATCACGATGATAATTAAGCTGTTTAAAGCGATGGGAAGTGTTAAGAATCAGCTGTAAGAGGACCGGTGAGTGTGAGTACACCAACTCCGCGTCCTGTGAGCAGGATGCTTTCAACTGAAAAAAAGACTCTCTAAGAATCACAGTGGGAGATAAAAGAGATTAGTCTTGAGGTCAGAAGGTCTCCAAAACCACCATAATACGTCACCTACATCACCGCAAGTTGCTTGGAAGGGTTGCCAGAAAAAAAAACAAAGATAACAAACTAAGCTTATACAGTTAGCCAAGTTGTTAGTAGGACTTTCAGTGGATCAGTAATCTAGTCCAATGAGACTAAAGTAGTGTTTTCTGCCGACTAAGGTGGCTTTGCCAAAGACAGAGAGGAGCCAGAGTAGAGAAGCAGCTCATGCCCATGAGAGGTATGGTGGTAGATCTTTGATGTTGTTTGGCTGTTTTTTTTCCCCAAAAATCCTGTACATCTTGTTCGGGCACATCGTACAATACACTCAATCTAATAGCAGCAGATAATCAATAAAAACCAAACAACTTCCGCCAGGCAACTTACAAAGAGCCGTGGCTGGACCTTCCAACAAGACAACGATCCGAAGTGCATCTGAAAATATACGCAAAAACCGTTCACTGCCCATAGAATAAAGGTTCTGCTGTGGCCAGATCCACTAACCTAAACTCAACTGGTAGTCTGTGGGATGAGTTGCAGAAGAGAGTACAAAAGCATTGATCTCTGAATCAGAGGACCCTGAAGACATTCTGTGTGGAGGAATGGCCCGAGATCCTATGCCACGTGTTTGCTAACTTCATCATGCATCATGGGAGAGGACTCAGAGCTGTTATCTTAGCAAAGGGAGCCTGCACAAAATATTAACCCCTTTGAGCAGACGTGGACGCCGGCGTCCATAAATTCCAAAATTTAATTCCTAAACAATTCTGTAATTGAATTTCCAAATGTCTAGCTTCACTGGAATAATTTTCAAAAATCTCTGCGACACAAAATGCTGAGTTATAAAGCTTAAATAGGTTCATACACAACAGGAAAAATTGGCAAAGTTTTGTATTCTGCGCAAAGGGAAAAGAAGGGGTGCCAATAAATGTGGCAACAAAAAAAAAGCATCAAAAGAAAACCAAGTCAGCAAGTTGGTTGAGGTAATGGCACAGCCACCTCGTCACAGGGACTGCAAAAAAAAATACGTTTGAAGACATGAGAGTAAACGCAAACGTACCAATGATAAACTAGAAATGGTTTTTACACGTAAAAACAGATGTCTCCCCCTTCCCCCATTTCCCATTTTAGAGTTATGGTCCGGAAACGAGTCCCACCCTTCAATATGCCTAAGTCCAAATTGTTGCCATGGAAACAGAAAAAAGAAAATACAAAAGCAGTTCAAATTCTCAAAAGGCACATCTACATGTTATGGAGAGACACTATATCAAATTTGGTGAGAATCGGTCGAACAGTTTCACAGTTATGCTCCGGAAACAAATGGGAACGCCGACGCCAACGCCAACGGGAATTCAGGCAAAAACAATATGTCCCCCCCCCCAGGAAGGGGGAGACATAATTAGATTTTTATAACAATAATAATACTTTGCACCAAAATAATAATAATACTTTGCTTCTGGTCAGTTTTGAATTAATTTGCATTTCTTTGGTTGCTCAGTATATTTGTTTCATGAAAAGAGTTTAATAATTTCTTCAATTATTTTACTTCAATTAACTGTGAGATTTTTAATAAACATTTTGAGTGGACGGACATGAGGATGAACAATAAGTATTTTTTGCAGCTCATTTTGCTATTTTTTATTAAGGAGAGCAGATAATTCAGGTGGGAGTAGTATAAAGTGTATTCGGAATCTGCATCGCAATTGGGGTTTTTACTGCAGTTTTGTTTTGCGTCACATGGCCACTTGTTTATGGTCAACAACTCCCACATTTGGAGGGAAAGGAGAGTGGAGTGTGGTGTTGAATCTGATGAAGCGTAAGACTCTCAAGGTGAGAAGAGGGCGACCAAAAACTAGATGAAAGTACCGTCCCCAGCATTGTTTACATAAAAAAAGGTAGTGCCACCTGTTTGTCAGTCTTGGCTGAAATGATGCATGGTGTTTCATGGAAAATAAGCACCAGGGGAGTGAGGGCCGGTGACAAAATGATCTTAAGACGGAAACACGAAGGCAACCATGATTGCCAGCCAGATAGTTTCTGTCATTTAGCATAAACACAATGCAGGTTATATGCGTCCAAGACATTTTGTTCCCACTCAGCAGCAAAATGCATAATTATAGACCAGCAACTGAGAGTGAGTGATTAGAGAACTACTTCAACCAAAGAGACACCTTTCACTCAGATCGATGGCCATATTTGTGGAGTGGGTATGGGTCCGATTAACATGTCTGGCCTGCAAACTAAAACCTCACGTACCACACAAAAAATCCAGAGTTCAAACAGACTCTGCTGAACCAAAAGGATGTACACCGTATTTATGACATCTGCTTGGTTTTGGAAATAAACTTGTTTTTTTTCACAAAGGTTGGAACTGTGTCCTTTTTCCCACACACCCACACACAGAAGGTGACAGACAGTAGAGGAGAGGGGTTATTTGATGTCATGGAAGAGAGAGCATGGGACAAATAAAAGAGCGTGACAGCACCATGTGCCATTGTTGTGTAGCTCAAGGTGAGAGGGCCTAGTAATGGGAAAGGAGTGTCGCCAGCAGCCGGCTGCGATTGGTCATGTCAAGAGCCTGTCAGAATTTCCAGGCTTCATTTGGAAGGTCACATGAAGGCTTGCGAAGGCACGTGCAAATACTGTGACATTCTGGCCCTGATAGAAACAAGCAGCCGCATATCAATACTGGTACACCAAATACACGAACGCACGCACATCCACTTACAATATACAAGAAGTGAGCTGTTATCCTCTCGCTGACAAGCAAAAGTATGAAGACGTTTCACTCAAGGGTTGGCAGTTCAAAACTTACTAGTTGTAATTCACCAAAAAAATGTCTAAAAAAGTTCTGGACAGGCCTACTCAACTGGTGCCCTTCAAGCCCAATCTGGCCCATGTATGAAGGAAGACAGGCCTTCAAATAAAATAGAGGAATAGTACTGCGCTAAAAAAATCCCCATAAATACCAGACCATTGGTTAGAAAGTAAACATCTTCCAAGATTATCCATTAGTATATAGTTTGTAGATGGATGGTGTTTTGAAAAACTACATTTTTAACCCATATTAGCAATAAAATAAGCACAGACACAAACCAACCATAACATCAAAACCACCAGCCCAGTGTGTAGGTCACCATCATGTCGCCAAAACATCTCTGTTAAACTAACATCAGTTTGAATTACCAGACCCAGGGTTTCCCAGCTGATCATTTCCCAGAGCATTACACTCCCTCTACCAGCTTATTTCCTTCCCACAGCGCATCCTGTTGCCATATACTCATGAACATCAACACATACATTTAATTCATACTTTTTTTGTGTTCTTAGCTAGGAAGTCATCCTCTGCTTCCAGGCATTTTCCACAAAACGCACAAAGCATATCTGCGGTAAACTCCTTACGCTAATAGAAAAGGCCCATACAGACATAGAAGATGAACTCTTAGCCAAAGCAAAATGCCCAGACCCGCTCACGTGCACGCTTCCGATGCAAGCCCAAATAGCCAGTACACTGAATTACAAATACAGCATAACAAACAACATAATAATTAGGTGCCACATTAAGACAAAGCATCATCGATCAAATTGTCTTTTCCTGCAGTGTGTTTGACCACAAGCCCATAAGGCAGAAGTACGAGTCTTGACTGAAAAACCTGGGCATTTGCTCTCCGATATTTCGCCAGATATGAAAGGGGGTGATGGTTAGTGTGAACCACAACATCTCCGGTCTCGATGGACACATAAATCCAAAAGCGTCTGACTGGGACCACCAAAGCCAGAGCCTATTTTCGATTGTCAAATGAGCCTTCTGGAGCCAGGTCAGCTATTTGTAATAATGTACCACCAGTGTCTCGACGCCATCTGTCTCAGTCCGCCGGAGCCCCGTGCCAGCAAACACATCACAAGCAACCAGCGCCAGTCTAAAAGGCAGCTGAAAGTCAAATGCAGCCAGCACCAGCACCCAGGCAAGAACGGCCTTCACATGATCCGGGGCTTCCTGGCATACTTGGGTCCATACCGTCGAGCAAATCTGTCAACGGTGCAGTGTTTGTGGAAATAGGGATAAGGAGCCACTGATGCTGAGAATCCACAGCAACTGACAGCGACTGTGCCAGATATTCAACAGTGGTCTGCAGCCCATGGCAACACCTTGCCTAGGGCAAACCGATATCTCAGACACGTAACCTAACCCCTCCATAACTTGTTTTGGAAGGTTGACCACCAGCCCAATGTCCAAAAACCACTTAAACAAAGATTCAGTGGCCCATATATGGTCTAGCCAGGTACTACTGTACACACGCATTTGATGACTCCGTGTTTGACAGTGAAATCGTCGATAACGCAGTGATGCGATTGTGTTAGCGCAATGATAGATTATACAGTGACTGCTAGTGCAGGGATTGATAATGCTGTGTCTGATAGCACAGTGATTGATAGTTCAGCAATTGAATGAGCATTTGAGAACATGGTGGCAACAGAGCAGATGATTCTAGTCGCTCACCGTGAGGGACGTGAAGGTCAGGCAGATCCCTCCAAATCCATTGCAGGAGAGAGCGAGGAAGATGATGGCGGAGAGACCTGGAGAGGGAGAGATACAGGAGACCACAGGTAAGGGCGCAACACCGATAGGTCCCTAACTTCAGGTCATGAGAGGAATGAGGTGTATCAACAATGACATTACAAAACAATTCAATACGTGTTTGAGGAACAGTGGTGCGTTATTGTGCGAAAAGTGCTCGCTTGCTCGAGAAATAGAAAAATGTACACCATCCGATGTGTTGAGTCTAGCAGAATTGCTAGAGCAAATGGCGGCTACACCATGCACCATGGCCGTGCAGACAGCGAGGTGATCGTTTAAGGTCAATAACTCTGTTTCAATGACTTGGTGTTAATGACCGACCTGGTTCCTATAACACCACTAACATCATTTCTGAAGCCTTCAGTGCATATTCCTAACATTCAGAGGAGTAAAACCTAGGTTCACAAAGCAAAAATCCTCCCCAGAACTTTATTCCAACCACCTGGATTTACTTCGGTAAGGAGATAGAGCCAATATGAGTGATCTACTCATTCTGTAGGAGGGAGAAAAACTTGGCAGGACTTTTTCTTTCTGACCCCTGGATTGGACACCTCTGCTTACATTACAGAATGAAAAGTTAATCTACTGGCTATGCGTCTTGGGAGAGTAAGTGTCAGTCCAAGAGGACTATATTTAATGTTTATTGGTATTGAGACCAACATTCCTAAACATAAATGGGCAAATGAACGCTATTCTGTGGCATGCTCCACCAGTCTGATAGCACAGGAAGAAAAAAAACTTATTTTGAAGTGCATGTTACCAGCCTGATAGCGCAGATAGGAGTGAGCGTTATCCTGAGGCAAATGTTATCAGTGTGATAGCACTGACAGGAGTGAGCAATTCTGTTAAGCTCATTACCAGTCTGATAGTACACACAGGACCAAGCATTACTCTAAAGTGCGTGTTCTCATTCTGAGAGTATAGACAGACGTAAGCATTTTTCCAAAATACAAGTTAGCACAGACAGGGTCAACAGGTATACGGAAGCCCAAATTGTCAGTGAGGTGTAAGCACACATTAGAAGGCTGGTCGTACAGGCGGGCACAACTATTATTTTGAAGAACAGGTTGTCAGTTTAATAGTACAGAAAGGTTTGAGTTTTACTCGGAAGCTCAAGCTGTCAGTCTGACGGTGCGGCCGGGCCTGGGTGTTATTTTGAAGCAGTTGTACACAGGTGCACATACGCATACAGGCACAGCACTGCCAATCCATGGCTTTGGTGAATAACAGTGCTTGGAATTTCAAATGCCTGGGTACACACTCACGTGCAGGGTCGTACGAAGTAAAGGCCATCATGGCACAGGAGAGAGCAAAACAAGAACTGTGGGAGAGAGAGAGAGAGAGAGAGAGAAACCAAAAGTCAGTCTCACACAACAGGCAGGGCAAAGTTATTTTCTGGCATCACAGGCAGAACTGAGAAAAATAAGTACACCATCCCAATAACAATGCACTACATGATTAATTTGTGTGCAGCTTCATCAGAAACTACTATAGAGTGTTTTATGGAACTGCCAACTCTGTACAGCCGAATAAAGTCTCCACCAAAACACATCAATACTATTGGTATCAGTGTTTAAGCGCTTTCAGCTTTGCTTTAATAGTGCTGACTGTGACAGCAGCCATGTTGGTATGACATCATACCACAAACTCAGGGAAGAGAAATCTAGCCTGAGCTCCCAACGAGGAATTCCAAGTTGAGAGGGCGTTTATGTTCTCTACCTGGAGGTAGGACATTCCGAGTCCCCAGTTAGTATAATCGGATATAGCATAAGCCCGAGTGGACCCGATTCTCCCTCTCTCCCATTAGTTAGGGCAGCCTGGATGTTGTCAGCAGATACTAAGATATCATGCTCTAAACTTCCATCGCTTTAAATTAGATTTATTTCATGTTTGACTTACCCACTCACCCCTTTTGCGCTCAACTTCATGATCACTCTGTCTTGACACTACACTTCTGCAAAACTAGCCAGCCATAGCTGCCTGGAACTCCTATATTATACTGTTGTCCACCCTTTCACTTGCCTTCATAACAGAAACAAACTAGAGGCACTCCTAGAGTGCAAACCTCCACCAAGGCAGCACAGTCCAAATCACACAGAGTGGGAGCAAAGTTCAGTTATCGCATGTCATAGGATTTCAAGATGGCTGCCGTGGCAGCCATACTGTTTGACTGATCATAGTGAAAATCTATGGGGTCCATCCCTGATGTAATAGCGACCCCCCCACAAAAATTTCAGAGATATCCGTTCATTATTTTTTTAGTTATCTTGTTCAAAAACAAACAGACAGACAAACGGTGCCGATCACATAACCTCCAGCCGACTTTGTTTGGCAGGGGTAATAAATTATGTCAAGATCTGTGATATTGTTTCTTAATAGCACAAAAAGTCAGTGGCACTGCATATCCCCGGACTGCACATTCTGAAGCAAAGCACATGATGGCACTGGAGCGGAAACTACTGCGTGCGCACTGTACACTGTACTCAGCTCTAAATGAAAAGACTCCATTTCAAAGGCATAGTTAAAATATTTTTGGTTGAGCTTCAATATCCTGCGACTTACCTTCCCACCAGGCGAATTGGACGGGGCCCGTACTTGTCCATCAGGATGCCGAGGGGGAGTGTGGTGGCACTGAGGAGGAAGGATCCAATGGTGAAGCCCAGATTCAGCATCTCTTCCTGCTCTATGCAGCTCAGAATATCCCCGCTCTCCAACGCAGTCTTGTTACTGCCGGCTGTCTCATTGTCTACAGGGAGGCAGAAACAAGGGGAAGGAGAATGAGGGGGGGGAGATGCACTGAAAGGGGTAGAGGCAGACAGAGTTAAAGAGAGCAATGGGTCGTATTCACGGAGGTCAGGGATTTATTAGTATTTCCCACAATGCAAAGCGCTCTGCCATTTTTAATTCCCATTCCCCCTAACCACTGTAAGACCAATGAATGTATGACAACTGCAAACGTGCACAACTAACTATTTCCTATACCGTTTATCCTTCGACTTCTGACTAGCTTACTTTGACTTTTGGGACTTCACGTAAAAAAAAAAAAAATTGATCCCACAATATGCAACAGATAGCTGGCTAGCGAGCTACAAAGCTAGGTCGCTAACAACTTGTCTCTTGCCTCATCCCACTCTGGAATCTGGATTCCGACTCCAAGCAGAAAAAATGGGCCTTGCTGAAGCGGGCAATACCCCTCAGCCCCGAAGGTCACTGCTGCAAGGTCAAAGGTCAAACTGGGACGAAACCTCAAAAAGGCACACCTACCCCCCATGGGGAGACCACATATGCCATATGAACTTCCTAACCCATGTGGTTACAGAGAAATAGCCCGGACAAAATTGGCATCCGCCCACCCGCCTGGATGCCCGCCCGCCCGCCCGTCCGCCGAAGGGACGACAATACCCCTCGTGCCCTTGTTGGGCTGAGGGGTAAAAATACAATTGAATACAAGCCAGCTGACATTGTTTTTAACACCATGCAAAGAACTGCTGCCACAATATATAACTGATAGCAAGCCAGTTCTCACATGAGACTGGCCCCAACTCATTCAGTTTCTTGCTTCAAATCTGCAGAGCCACAGTCCCGACTCCTGACACAAAAAATGTAGGCTATGCTGTATCTTGTAGGATAAAGATAAACCTTGCTGACTATCAATGTAGCTAGTAATTGTTTCATGCTGAAAGGCTACAGGATGATATAGCCCTCGTCTGCTTACAAACAGGCTAATATAGAAAAGTGAGATTCCACCTTAGAGACAATATCTCTCCTATTAGGACATGTTTCTGCAACAGTTTTTTTTTTTTTTTTGCTCAGATAGTCAGTTTTGTCACCCTGATTTGAGATATCATATCATAAAAAAGGCCTTTAATGACCACTGGTTCAGCAAAAACAATGTATTTTGTTAGCCTACTAGCATAGTTGTCGAAGTCATATTTGAACGTTTTCGGAAAACAAGAAAGAACACAATTTTTAGCAAGTACATTGGCATTTTTATTGATATTGCAACAGTAAGCCAAAAATGACTAAGGCAATTATGCTATGAGGCTAACGATTTTCACTTTGAAAGAACCAGAAGCTAAGGAAGAAAAAAGGCTAATATATTCTGTGGTTTGGGTGATGACGTCACAAGAATACAACCCATGTTTATTCTCACCGAGAGTGTGTGAGCTCCTTACATTCCAAATGCTGTATTTCTGCAAGTAGCACCGAAATGATTATTAAAAACCCTGATACCATTCACTCTCACACTCATACCTATGGGCAATTTAGTGTCTCCAATTAGCCTGATATGCATGTCTTTGGACTGTGGGAGGAAACTGGAGTACCCGGCGAAAACCCATGCGAACACAGGGAGAACATGCAAACATGCTCCACACAGAAAGGCCCCAGGCCGGATTCGAACCCATGACCTTCTTGCTGTGAGGCAGCAATGCTAACCACTGTGACGAAAAATCTTTTAACCCCGGCTGTTGCAATATTTAGCTTCTCATTTTGCAAACAGCCATGGAGGAAGATGCTCCCCATGGTCATGGAAAAGAGGTTACTGCGTTTCAACAGGGCAAATTATTGGCCTGCATCAAGCAATGAAAACAACTAAGGAGACTGCAGAAATCACTGGAACTGGGTCAAGAACTGCCCAATGCATTATTAAAATCTGGAAGGACAGTAGTGAACTTTCACTTTGCTGAAGAAATGGGTTGGGAAAAAACATCATGAAATATCGTGATCAGAGGTCACTAAAACACTTTTTGAAATCTCTTGGCGAAATTTCATCTTAAAAAAATTGACAGTAGAAGCCGTGGCGATATCTAATTTTGAAAAAAGAGCATTTCCACGTGCACAATGTGGCAAGTCCTCACTGGATTGTGAATAAACAGCTGCAGGGCCACAAGAATGCCACCAGTTAAGCTGCTTTCACACCGGACGCGGAACGAATTTTTCGCAACACAGGTTAATTCAAAGTCAATGCAAAGATGCGAATACACGTTTCGCGCATATTCGCGTCGTTGCATTGACTTTGAATCTATTCCGTCGTGCAAAAAATTTGTTCCGCGTCCGGTGTGAAAGCGGCTTTAGGGAGGCTAATCGGGAAAAAACAACTTTAAATTTGTTAGGGAGCATAAAGATTGGACTGAAGACCCAATGGAAAGCGGTGATATGGTCTACTGAGTACAGATTTACCCAATGCCTGAGCAATGGCATAAGAAAGCCCATGAAGTGACGCACCAGTCAAGTGTTGTGCCCACTGCGCAGGCCTCTGGAGGCAATGTTATGATCTCAAATTGCTTCACTTGATCAGGTCTAGGATCAGCAATGTTATGCAACAATAAAATTAAGTCAGCAAAGTACCCGAATGTACTGCATAAACAGGTTATCCCATCAATAGTTTTTTAAATCCCTGCTGGCACAGGCGTATTCTATGTTGACGATGCCAAGATTCATCAGACTCAAAGTGCGAGAACGGTTAAGCAGGCACGAGGAATCATTTTCACCCACGCACTGGCCATCCCAGTATCCTGACCTTAACCTCTGAAAGTCTTTGGGATGTGGTGAAGGCGGCTTTACAGAGCGGTTTGACTTGCCTGCTGTCAAAACCAAGATATCGACCAAAAATTAATGCAGCTCTAGTTGGAAATAAATGTCGCAACATTGCGCAATACCATTATGAATGCGTGCCAAGATAAAAGCTGTCCAAGAATATACAACCCCAATTCCGAAATAGTTGGGACAAAAAATAAACTGTGAATAAAATCAAAACGCAATGACTTTCAAATCTCACCAGCCAGTATTTCTTTCACAATAGAACAGAGATTACAGAGCAAATGTTGAAACTGAGAAAATTTCACAGTTTTATCCAAAAAATGAGCTCATTTCAAATTTGATGGCTGCTACAGGTCTCAAAAAACTTGGGACAGGGGCCTGTTTACCATGGCGTAGCATCCGCTTTTCTTTTTAAAACAGAGTGGAGGCGTCTGGGCATTGAGGAGACAAGTTTCTCGAGTTTAGCCATTGGAATTTGATCCCACTCTTGTTTAATACAGGCTTCCAGCAGCTGGAGAATTCAGGGTCTCCTTTGACGAACTTTTCATTTAATTATGCGCCAACTGTTCTAAATCAGTGAAAGATCAGGACTGCAGGCAGGCCAGTTCAGCACACAGACTCTTCTACCGCGAAGCCATGCTGTTGTAATAGCTGCAGTATGTGGTTTTGCATTGTCCTGCTGAAATACACAAGGCCTTCCCTGGAATAGATTCCATCTGGAGGGGAGCATATGTTGCTCTAAAACCTTTATATACCTTTCAGCATTCATGGTGCTTTTTAAAACATGCAAGTGTCCCACACCATATGCACTAATGCATCCCCATAGCATCAAAGATGCTGGCTTCTGAACTGAACGCTGATAACAGGAGGGGTGGTCTCCTCTTTAGCCCGGAGGAAACGACGCCCATGATTTGGTGAGGAAAATGCTCCAACACAGGCAAAAATCCACAAAAAGCTTCACATGTCTTGAAAAGAGTGACAGGTCTGGTCAAATGTATCCTCCTTCTTGCAATTTCTCCTGCTAATTTACTCTCTCAATTTCTCTCCTTATATACTCTTTTGCAGCCCCCTCCCACCTTTTGGACTTTTTTTATTCTCTGGGATTTTCCGTCCAGACATGCCCAGGACATGCCCAAACCAAGCTCCAGACTGGGCTTAACAAAAAAAAGGTCAACACTGCCATTTAGTGGCTTCTTTCCACATTACAAATGTCAAATTTGGACTTGTCTGACATACAGGACACTTTGCCACTTTGCTACAGTCCATTTTAAATGAGCCTTGGCCCACAGAACACGGCGGCGCTTCTGGATCATGCTCAACAATGGCTTCCTTTTTGCACGATAGAGTTTTAGGTGGCATCTGAGGATGGCACGGCGGACTGTGTTTACAGACAGTGGTTTGTTGATGTATTCCTGGGCCCATTTAGTAATGTCAATGACAGAATCATGCCGGTGAGTGATGCAGTGGCGTCTGAGGGCCCGAAGATCACGGGCATCCAGTAAAGGTCTTCGGCCTTGTCCCTTACGCACTGAGATTTTTCCAGTTTATCTGAATCTTTTGATGATTTTATGCACTGTTGATGATGAGACCTTCAAAGCCTTTGCAATTTGATGTTGAGGAACATTGTTTTTAAAGTATTCCACAATTTTTTTACGCAAACCGTCACAGGTTGGAGAGCCTCTGGCCATCTTTACTTCTGAGAGACTCAGCCTCTCTAAGACATCCCTTTTATAGCCAATCAAGTTACATACCTGATGCCAGTTAACTTAATTACTTGCTAAATGTTCTTTCAGCTGATTCTCATATATATTAATTGCTTTTTCAGCCCTTTTTTGCCTGTGTCCCAACCTTTTTTGAGACCTGTTGCAGCCAGAAAATTTGAAATAAGCTCATTCTGGGGATAAAAACGTAAAATGTCTCAGTTTCAACATGAAATCTTATCTATGTTCTATTGTAAATAACATATTGGCTCAAGTGATCTGAAAGTCATTGCATTTTGATTTTATTCACAGTTTACACTTCGTCCCAACTATTTCGGAATTGGGGTCGTACTAGAGTATGCTACTTTGTTGACCAGGCAGTGTATATCATTATCATTAAAAACATGTAATTGCTCCAAACCATGTAAAGCTCATGAGATGACCGGAGCTTATATCCGTTGTTTTCTTCTTCGGTGGTTCCGGGGTGGTATACCTGTGCACAGGTGAGCGTAGAACCCCTCATGCTTCAGCATGATGAGCAATGAGCCCCAGCCCAACAGCACCGCCGAGAACAGCAAGTTCTCCAGCACAGCAGAGCCCGCTATCCACCAGCGCCTCCTGTAGGCCTGGGACAGTGAAGGTGCGATCATTTTCATACTGAAAGGGAAAAGAGTGGGAAAGAGGGTTACACTTAGTGACTTCTGTCCAGGGGCTACAGATGAAAATACCATTTTAGGCTAACACTGGCACATTTACAGCGATGTTTGATACATGAGCACTGTCCCTGTCAAATAAACTAGCGAATAAAAAAAATAGAATGTTCTAAATGCAGGCATCCTTGCTCAATAATGTAAGATATTAAAATCAAAGCTGTTGCCACATGACAGGTTTTCAACAGCACAAGACAATAAAATCTACATTTAAAATTTATTTCAGTGCTCTAAGGGTTAACATAGATGTGCAGGCAAAACTAGGCCCAGGCAAAACATACAGGCTTTTAATCCAAACTCCTCAAAGTTTCCTCAGAGTTGGGAGGAAACCAATGAATTTACTCTTTTCTTTATTGCTTACTTGGCAGGGACGATATACGCAACATTGCCACAAAGACATGCAAAAAACGCAATGTATATAGACATACGTATATATCGACACTTTTTTCGTGTCTGTCACATGGAGGGGGAATAAAAAGCAATTTTGAAAGGCCACAGTTGAGGAAGTAGTTTAGGAAATATTGTGCAGAAACGGAACTAAGGTCAAGGTCACCATTTGAAAGTCACATAAAATGTCATACTGAGGTCGCAGGTCAATTTTAATACTTGAATTGGTTTCCTTGACCTAAACGTAGTAAGTTTTGATGCGCTACATTGAAAAATGGATGATTTTTCAGAAAGTGGAAAATTGCAGGAGAAGATCAGTTTTTTAGTTTTTTTTTTAGTTTTTTTGTATCACTGTTCATGGTAACAGACCATTTGATACACATTTAATGAACACAGAACATTTAGTTAACTTTCTGATTATTTGGAGACTGAATAGATAGGTACTTTAAAAGCCTCCTCAAATGAATGCTCAAAAAGAATAAAACGTAGTAATACCCACCTGCATGTGATGTAAAAGTTAGTCCCATAGATATAAAAAACATTTGCTTGGTAATCAAACATTGTATCATTTATCAATCACACTAAAGTAAAAATCTTTCCGTTTTCAGCTGTTGGGAGAGGTAGGGGGGCAGCTTATAATTGGCTTCACAGGTAATCAGTAGTTTTGCATATCACCATCCGACGCAGTGCACCTCCAGTCAATGAGTTTGTGATCCGGAAAATGCATTGCTTTACCCCAAATCTATTTTTGTTTCTCAGTATTTCAAAGCAAAATAACTTCAGTGTTGAATTTTCAAGAATTTTCTTGCATTTGCAGCATTTTTCATCCCAAAATTATGAAAATAAAGTAAGTTTTAACTTCAAATAACACATGCCAAACTTCATCAAAATCATTTTTCCCAGTCTCTGTGGCGCTCAAATCCTGAGTTATAAATCCATAAATAGGGGTGATGCACACACCGACAAGGACTGGTGTCAGGTGCTAATAGGTCAGAAGGATCAAATATCAACCAATCAAGTAAGGGGGTGGGGGCGTTTGTCAATTAACATATGATCCTTTCTTGAATCCAACAAACAAACCCCCAGCTGGGCTGAAACAATTGACATGTGATGCTTTCTCGCACAGCCCAGCCCCCGCTCTCCATAACAACCGGTTCGACAGTTATAAAGTATCACAACAGGAAAGGGGGGTGGGGCTTTATCGTTTAACATGATCCCTGAGTCCAACAGCCTACTCCCATTTTCCATTACAAACTATTCAATAGTCAGAAAAGGTTGTGTAATATTCCTGAAATATATTGGCTTGAGTAATGAAAAAAGAAGAATGCTTCCTGTGTCTGTACATAGGTGTATGATGGTGGTGGGGGAGGGACAGAGACCTCAAACATGCGTCCTTTAGGAGAGCCTTAAGTGAGAAGCAAGGCTGAAGACACAAGCTGGAAAGTTTCAAGGTTTTGTAAACGAATGAGTTTAGTAGAGGATAAAGTGATGGAAAAAAAGAAAGTGGGGCATGCAACAGAAAAAAACTGAACATCCGTCACTCGCAAAATCTCAATCTAACCCAATTTGTAATATTTTTTTTCAAGCAACAGTGTTTGGAATTCCTTCTTTTAGCTTGTCAAGTCTAAAGATGTGTTACAAAAACCCCGCTTCATATTAATGAAATATCGACAATTCATTCCGTTGTTCCCAAGTTTAGACTCCTCTGCAGCACAAGCATTGCCTTGTGACCATTTCTAACAACAGAACAAGAGCCTGAATGTTCATTTCTCTCAGGAGGGCTGGTTGAGGCACTGATGCACAGTTCAGAATATGCATCACACCCCATGGAAACTCAAGGCTAATGCCTCTCCGGTGACATAGCACATGGCTACACAAATATTAGCCCGCCTAAGCGAAGGGGTCAAGAGTAAATGTTTAACGTCACACCTGGAACACGCTGACCAGACCCTCAGAGAATGCCCGGCTCTAGTGCGGCAAAAGCAAGTATTTCCGAGTGGTCTAAATTTAAATTTTGCTAGAATTAAAGACAGACATATTTTGTCTGTGAAACAGATTTGGTAGTTTTGGCTCAGAACTGTTCTCTCTAAATTTCATTTGAACTGACCCACTCTTTTCAAACTTGGGCCTGTTGTTTGCCTCCTTTCTACAAACACACATGGGTGGGCGAGAAACCACAGAGCTGCTCCTTTAGTACCACAACGAGGGGAGGGGGGTTACGGGGGATGAGCTAATTTGGATGAAAATATGGTGAAATTAAAGTGGACGGTCAGAAACTTTCGACTCGTGATCAATGCCATTCTTCCTAACCTGACGTGATGCGATGCAGAGACCACAGAATATACTCTTACCATTCGTGTAGTATAAATTATGAGCTAAATAAGACCTCGCGATCCGGGAAAACTTCACTCACAATAATCGGCCGTTCAGTCCGCATTTACATTATACACTGACGAGAGACACCACTGAAGAAGAGTGGAGCGTGACAGGACTCAGGAGAGGAAATGAGGGGCTATCAGAGACACCTTTGAATTTACAAGCATGAAAAGTGTTAGTGTGTCCGATCCCATCCAGAGAGGGTCCATTCCGAAGCTCAGAGAGTGTCCTTGTGTTACTGCTCGAGTCGGCAGGCACCTCCGCAGTCCAGTTCCAAACCCTCCTCCACCAACCCCAACTGCGCTTCGGTTGAGGGACATGTTTGAACAGGTGAATGTGTTACTCGGGCTATGCGTCTGGGGTCTGCCACACTGGAGTGGGAGAGTGCAATTTTGGTTGGAAAAGCTCAATAAATCCTCCCAAACATTTACACCTCCCCAACACCCTCCCCCCTGTCCACTTTGACCTGTCACACTTGGGTAGAGTGAAATGACTGGAAGCCCCCAGCAGGGTTCCACACTGGCATCTTTGCCTGGGGGGGTGGAGAAAAAATTTCACACAAGGACCCACAGCGCTTAATTCTGCTGCTTAATTTGCAGGCTCAGCCATTACAGCTGTCCAGCTTTTGTCAGGGAGTAGAGGAAGACCTAATTAAGGTTAGATTTGTTTTTAGTGAAAACTATTTATTCAATAGCCTATTAATCACAAAACACCATGTAACCAAATTTTTTACATTTTCTAATAGCCAAAAAACAGGAAATGTAAACCTTTAAACCCTGTATAATATAAAGGGGTTGTGACCCCCACCTATCCTGAAACACAGTTTACTGTGATGGGGATACCACTTGATTGTTATCAAGGTCATGACAACCAAAAGTCAAGTTTGGAGGCCAGTTTACCATCATTTCGGATTGTTGCGCATTTCCTATGCAGCCGCTAAACCAACCAATAAGATTCAAAGTTCTGCTCCGATAAGGGTGCTTGCTCAATAACAGGAGTTGGACAATAACGTTACAATAACGCCTGAAGTTCTGATTTGAAAATTAAATGAATATCCTTCATGGCAGTGTCGTTTTATAATGAAACACCCTTTTAGCGTAACAAGAATAACAGCTACCATGTTACATATAGGAGATGTTGCCCCTTTTCTTTTTCTAGAATCATGCTAGATGAGCTCTTTAGCAAAAAGCAACCAAACATAAGAGGCCATAGGCCAGTCTGAATACACATACAAAATTACTACATGGTTGGAGTGACACTGTATGTGAAATTTGTACTGTCTGGATGTTCCGAGTGAATTCAATTGCAGATCAACGATAGCCAGATGGCCGCATTCAGTGGAACTGCAAAGTATGGACACAATGCTATCCCATAAGGCAACTCACGCTAAGATGAGAAACCATTTTCTAGATGAGAGAAACCATCAGCCCTGTAAGTAGACTTAAAAATATTATTGAAAAGCAATATATGAGTAAAATAGTGGCAAAGCCACTGTGCCTGCTTGGCCAAACGTGGCCAAAATGGAATGCCCAACAGTAAAATTTTGAGCATCTTAGCTCGTAGAATAAGGGAGCTAGAGCCGTTTGAAGTTCTGCAGAAAAAGCCCCCCGTTGGCCTAACCGAGAATTGCAGCATGCCCAAAATAAAACTGGTGCTAGATCTTGGGCCCATATACATGCATATAAAATATGAAAAGGATCCATTGAAAACTGAAGGCACTATTGCCCTGAAACAAAATCTGTGCATTTTACGACTTTTGATCTACATAACCTTGATATTTAGGTCAAATCAAAAACCCATCAGTCATATGATGAAACCTTGGCAGAACAACTTACAGTAAAAATTTGAGCATCTTAGCTCATAGAATAAGGGAGCTAGAGCTGTTTGAAGTTTTGCAGAAAAATCCGCCTGGTGGCCAAACCAAGAATCGCAGCACAACCAAAATAGAAGTGGGCTAGATCTTGGGCCCATATACATGCATATAAAATATGAAAAGGATCTGTTGAGAACTGATGGCGCTATGGTGCTGAAACAACAATTGTGGACGCACGCACGCACGACAGACCACCACTATAGACGCTAAGCACAGCATAAGCCCGATTGGGCCTATCTGCCAAGTGGGCTAAAAATGAAAAATACATAAAATCAACAGGGAGGATATATTTACACGTATTAATAACAAATATTTATAAACGCCACCAATTCTGCAGTTAGGTCATGTCTTTAAGTTTTCATAGGGGCAGGTTAACCTCAGTGTCCTGAAAGGGGTGAAGATGGCAGCCGTAGTATGTCCAATTTTGTGCGTTCTGAGATAATTAATGCACACTGCACTCACGACCTGGACAACTAAGTTGTAGGTATCAAACCAAATTCAGTACATAAAGGTCAAGTCAAGTTAAGTCAACTTTATTCTATAGCACATTTAAACGCAACAAAGTTGATCCAGAGCGCTGCACAATACAACATTCACAATAAATACAAATAAGAGAAGACAAATAAAAGAGGCTGAAGAAGCTCAGTACTAAAAATAGATAAAATAGCACAGAAAAGTTAAAATCAAGCAGTCTGAAAAGCTAAGGCATAAAACTGAGATTTTAAACGAGATTTGAAAATGTCTGTAGGGGGAGATGATCTGATTTTGAAGGGGAGGATGTTCCAAAGCCCGGGTGAAGTGACAGAAAAGGCCCGATTGACAATTTTCCGAAACAAAGGTCTAAAGACAGCTTCTTTGATCAAAGTAAGCCATCTGATAGAGTCTCAGGAAAATCTGAAATGGTGCGCGTCAGATACGGAATTACCCATGGCACATTGCAAGAAAATCAGTCCCTATTCAAACCTGATCACTATCATCAGGTTCTGGGTTTGCCTATCATCTATACACACCCATGAGTAGAGTCACATGCAAAACCCTCTAGATTGCGTCTCATCTCTGAAACATTAACTTAATCTCCGGTTTAGCATTTTGACAAACGAGTCGCGCGCCACAATTCTCTCACTTTTAAATCATGCAAAGGTGAATTCCTTCATCACAGGATCAACTTTGCCACCCACCCCCCCGCCCCGACTTTGCATTTTTAATCCTCTGATGCCGTTCCCCCGCAAAGCCGTTGCCAAAGCTAATCCACATCCTTGAGAATTTTTTCCACAACACAATTCGCTTTACATGCGAATATTCCTGCAGCTTAACTGTGAACTTTAACTAGCTTATGCACGCTTTTCTAAAATACGGCACCTGCACTATCGTGGGGTGGCAGAACTTGTCTACAGAACAAAAGAAGCTGGGATCCGATGGCCGTAGGTCGGACTATAGAGGAAGACCCTTCCCCCGTTTCCTCAAAGCAGCTTTGTAACCTCAACAGCCATAGTTTGAAGAATTTATTAGTTAAATTCCGTGCCTAAATGCACAACAGTACACTTGCAGCAAAAAGTATTTTGAGCTGAACAAAGTCAGACTGAATAGTTATAAAATATAAAAATGTATTATAACTGACAGAATTAACCTCTCAATGTGACCTGCATGTGGAGAAAAAATGAATCAAACTGAGAAGAATTAGGGGAAAAGAATGGGGTCAGGGGCACCTTGAGTCAAAAAAAAAAAAAGAAAAACCGTCAGGGATTTTAAAACAACCTCTCATTTGGTTGCATATAGTGAGGCCAGCAGCAGGAAGCCCATTCAACGCTTTGACAGAAACGGAGACCTAACTGTGTGTAATACCATTAGACGCAGTTCAGCAGAATTTTTTTTTTTTCCCCTGACCACAATGGTATTTATTTAAGTGGATTTATTTTGCACCATATGCCCTGTACAATGAATTTGCAGTTGCAATCTAGATGGCCGTCCTTCTTAATTACAGGCCACATGTAGCATGGCTCACTGCGAGATGGTACAGCAGCAACAACTCACCCTTAACCCTCTCCAGGCTCATGTTGCAAATTTGCAACAATAAATAAATTGATGACTGATTATAAAATATAAAGACCACATGGGAAATGGTATGATGAAGTTACCCTTCCAGCTCAGTATTGCAAAAATAAAATGTTATTCCACCTGCAGCCACTAGTGTATGAGAGCTATTCTCCACGAATGCAAGATTTTTCATATCTCAAAATAATTAATTGGGCTGGAGAGGGTTAAAAGCTGGAATAATTTACGTATTTGTAACATTTGAACGAATACTCTGAATGGCATTCACACAAATTACATTCAGTAGATCTGCACTGTGTAGGGAGAAACCTTGAGCCCATCCACAGATGTGTTCAGTCTTAGAAACTACCCTTCATAACAATGTTCATCAACTGTATAACTTTAATTCATTCCTGAGCTAAAAACGTCATCTGAGACATCGCACTCTGTAAAATGTCACTCCCCTGATGTTGCACGTTGGAGACGACTGCAATCCCATTGTAAAATAGACAGTCACTCACCTGTTGGTCAACGTGCATCCCTGGACCCCCTAAAGTAATCACTCCAAAAATCAATAGGGTTTGTGACCTTACACACAGGGCCCACGCCAAATATGAAGCGAATTGGTTGAAATTCGTGGCTTGTAGAGCGGTCACAAAAAAAATCTGTGCGCACGCGGCGTGACAATCGCTGGTCCATTGCCTGCCCTACTCCGGGAATATACTGTAATCAGTCGGAGTAATAGCCTATTTTGTGTCCTTGAACAGAGCCCAACTGAATGCTTAGCTATATGTGCTCTGTGTCTGACAGAACATTTGCATGCTTGTGTGAATTTTTTCTCTCTCTCTCACTGCAGACATTTCCCACCTGTTTCCACCGCTACTTCATGTGTTATGTATGTGGGTGCATGTGACAGAGAGAGAGAGAGAGAGAGAGAGCGAGACCAAAATACTGAAGATAACCTGTCTAGGTGCCAGCAGGTCCAGGATAAAGCCGCTCTCACACCTGACGCGAAACAAATTTTTCGCAGGACAGATTACATTCAAAGTCAATGCAAAAATGCGCGTCTCTGCATTGACTTTGAAATGTACGCAGTGTCTAGAGATATGGCGGTTTTATGGGTACGGCTGTCGATTTGAAGGGATTAGGATAAGGATTAGGGATTATGGTTAGGGTTAGGGGTCAGGGTGTCAGGGGTCAGGGTAAGGGTTAGGGTTTGAAATTGGGACTGCCTTACCTCTCTACATTGAAATGCATTGGAAAACTGCCGTACCCGTAGCAACTGCCTTGAATGTAATCTGTCGTGCAATAAATTTGTTTCGCGTCCGGTG
Organism: Gymnothorax reevesii; assembly: GCA_029721435.1. NCBI lineage: Eukaryota > Metazoa > Chordata > Actinopteri > Anguilliformes > Muraenidae > Gymnothorax > Gymnothorax reevesii. The sequence continues at coordinate 110,664,303 of CM056579.1, forward strand.
TGAAAGCACCTTAAATCACAGTGAACAAAAAGACAGTACCCAGCCAACACCAGGATAGTCGGATTGAAACCATTTACTATCCATGTAGCTTCACATACGTGGGACAAAGAAAGCAAAATGCGTTAATAACAGCTGAACATAAAGCAGCTAAAAGAAACAAGAGCCATCAGGTAATGGCATATCCCCCAGCCCCCTAAAAATTTGAAAAGTGAAAAATTCCAAGGGTAACCAGCTGTTTTTGTTACTTAGGCTTTTCGCCACTGCACTCTCGCTACTATGTCCGAGTCCGTTCGCTGCTATAGTCAAACAAAGATCAAATCAAAGTATTTCTTTGAAGTAAATCAAACGCAACACATCAGCTTCAGTCTTCCCCGTGCTTCATTTTTTATTCACATTTCTTTGAAAACTTAAAAGTTAAACAGTTATAAAACTATGAAAGAGCTTCTTCATTAGCTTTTTCTAGGACTCGATATGGGAACAAGTGAACATAAAAGTTGGATAAGCGAATGGACTCGGGTGCACGAGTCTTTGATGCCGATTCGATCTTTGTTTGATCGTCCGTATTGACTCAGAACCCAAAAAAATATTCTCGGCTACAATGCGAATGGTTTTTATTAAGTATTAAGTACAGCCTGTTTTGAGCCATTGAAAAACTCTTTGTCTGGGGATACAATAAATTGATTATTTGATGATCTTGAGGTCTGCAAACAGATTATCTCCTGGTCAACCATAAATCAACATAATCGAAGTCTCTAAAATCAAAGTTACCAGCAGTCATGTTACATCTATGGGCTGATTTTAACACACTAAAACGCACTCAGTCAGTGCACACCTCTGCCATCGCATTTGGCACATTACTACCATCCGTTGGATATTACGATACGTGCCACTTATTCCAATCTTGCAATCCTGCAATGGTGAACAATCCTTTAAGGAATTCCTGGAACTGACAGTGATCCAGATCACCACTAAAATCACATGTGTCTCTGTGTCTCTGTTTTTGAGGGTGTTAATCCTCTGCATAACATCCATTGTCTGTGCGCCTTCTCAAAACTGCGTTCGATGAATTTTTCCAGCAGTTCTGCACCTCTAAAATCCTATGCACAATGAATAATACCTCCCACCATCTTTGCAGGGTGACCCCACCTCGATCCCATGAGACAATGAGCACGACAATGACCTGATTATATTACATCATCATGCAGTGGGCTAATTGATTCCCATTCGGTGGAACGAAAAAGAGGAATCCTCTTTTGTTCAGCACGACATCTGAACATTCTGAGATTCTGAATGGAGTTTTACATCATAACTAACAAAGATGAAAAAGTCCATCTTTATGTCTGATCCATCCTATTCAATTCAAATAAGTCTCTTGGGATCAAAAATTTTCCTGTAGTCACATAATTACACATCATTACTCCGTAGCGCGGCGAATGTGCAGGTCACACTTTGCCCACGAGAGCGTTTTGGAGCTGCTGGGTTGCGTACTTGATGAGTTTTGAAGGAGCGAGGGACCTGTGCCGTTCACTTTCATTACGTACGCTGAGCATCTCGTGTGTCCCCCCCCGGATTGCAAAACAACGGGCACGGATAACTCAAGGTAATGTACCTACAAACATAACGATAGGGATTATGGCAATAGGCCAATTTGCCAAAATGTTGAAATATCCCTTTAAAATAAGATGGCTAAAGAATATGACTGCATGTCCCAATGCTAGTTTCCACCAGTCATTTGATTCATTTAAGAAAAAAAAAAATTCAAATCATAATACGCATTACATTGACCATCAGCTGCCCAGCTGACTAAATATTGAAAATGACTTTGAAAGAACCTACACTGCCTGACCAAAAAAACAAACAAAAAAAAAAATGTTGCTTACACTTAATATTTTGTTGCACTGCCGTTAGCTTTGATCGCAGCGTGCATTCGTTGCGGCATCGTTTCAACAATCTAATGCATCGTTATAACATTCACTCCCAATCATTTTTGGCTTAGATCTTGTATTGACAATGGGAGAGCCAAAGCACACCCTAAAGCCTTTTAAAACCTTCTCCAGCTCATCCCAAGGACTTTCCACTGGTTAAGATCAGGAATCTCTGGTGTCCAATTCATGTGTGAAAACGATTCCTCATGCTCACTGAATCACTCCTTCACAATTTGAACTCGAACCTTGGCATTGTCACCCTGGAGTATGCTGTTGCCGTCAGTGATGAAAAAAATCCACTGATGGTCTTTCAGTAAGTTCAGGCAGTCTTCCAACCTCATTTTATTGCTGCTTAACATTGCTAGGCCTAAATCTGATCAACTGAAGCATCCCCAGATCATAACACCGCCAGCTTGTACAGTCAGCTCTATGCATGATGAATGTATTGCTTCATGGATTTTGCTTCTTATCCTGATGTGCCCAGCGCTCTACAATAAGGTAAATCTAGACTAATCAGACCCAAAACCGTTCTGCATTGCTCCACAGTCCAATCTTCATGCTCACTTGCGAATTTAAGACGTTTTATCCCCCGATTAGCCTCGTTAACAAGTGGCTCTCTTGTGGCCACGCAGCTGTTTATCCCCAATCCCGCAAGTTCTTGTCGTATTGAGCATGTGGAATGGCTCTTTCACAATTAAACACAGCCGTGAGTTTGACCATTGATGCTTTACGAGACTTGACCAAACATTTTAGTGATCCCCACGATCACGATCGTTCATGATTCGTTCCCACCCATTCATTCCTTGAAGTTGACGGTTCATACTATCCTTTCTAGTTTTAATAATGTGTTGGACATTTCTTAAACTCATCCCAGTAATTTCAGAAATCTCTTTGTTGTTTCCTTTGCTTGACACAGGCCAATAAATTGCCGCTCTTGAAACACAGTATCATCTTTTCCATGACGAGATATATCTTTTGAAATGGCGACAGTGAAAAGAACTGTTGCAAGCTGAAACAAATCAATCAATGCAATTCTCATTCAATTATAAGGTCTCAGGTATTTGGTTTAGATCCAAATGGTGATATTTTTTTTTTAGCCAGGCAAAGTACATTGACTGATCAATATAAAAAATATCTTTCAAATAACTGTAATACTGTATTGTGGTAAGTTCTAGCGAAGTCTGGCTATATGGGAGCCAATGAATCATAATGGCAAGTTTATCTTTCTACGGTGACTTGTTACAGGCCTTCACATAGCCAACATACAGAATTTTCATGGGGAATAAAAAATGTGGCTTTAAACACCTAGTCCTAACGTCCGCTATCTCCCATGTTGCCGAAAGTCAAACAGATGGTGTGCTCTGATGACAGAGCCATTATCCTTTTGCAAAAATGCTTACTGGTTCCATAAATAATGCACATTGTAGAGGGAATTTCCTTGGAACGGCCACCAACATCTCAACAATATTGTGTGTAGTTTATGCAGTACATTACACAAATGGTCCAGGGAAAAACAACAAAAAATGAAAGTATTACATAAATAATATCCCAAAAATGTTTGGAACATACTGCAGTCAGGACATTCCATCTTGGCAGCAATAGGGATATTCTTTCAACAGGATACTCAGATAAGGCAAATTCGGCAGCTGGGCTGGCTCACTTGGGAAAGGTGCCACATTGTAGTGCAGTAGTGACTACCATAGTCTGGGTTTGATTCCAAGCCGTGCCCATCAGACTCCTGAATGCATCACATAATTGGCTCCATGCTGCCGCAGGATATGGGAGGGATATAGTCGGTTAGATTGGCATTGTTCCTTGCTCAAGGCAAGTGCGTCACACTTTCGAGCCTGACGCTTGTCAGTTAAACTAAGCGAGCGCGTGTTCAGGTTTCTTCTGTTCTCGTTCTGGGACTGAAGGCAGTGGCTGACAGGTGGGTGTTTCTGAGAAAAACTGAAACTGTCTGCACTCTCCCACGATGGCAGCATGAGCCGCATACGATCATGCTTGCAAATAGTTCTCTGATTGGACATTTCAGGTTTGGGTGGGACTGGAGACATATACAGTCATGCCCACAAAAATTCATGCCCCTACCAATTTTTGGTTTTTTCTGAAATATTTTTTGACAAATCACATGTATTCTTGCACAAATGACACAGTATGTTGACATAAGGTTGTAAGAATAGTACAGTAACTAATTTTTCGAGAAATACAATACTTTTTGGTATTTTAGTTGACAGATATACAAAAAAATGCCATGTCCAGAATTATTCATACCCTTTTCTCAGTAATTGATGGCAAAGCCTTTATTTGCGATTGCAGCCTGCCAACGCTTCCTGTGGTTGATCACAAGGTTTCTACACGTTTCCACGGGGATTTTGGCCCACTCCTCTTTGGCAAACTTCTCGAGGTCCTTAAGTTTTGAGGGTTTCCTTGACATGACCGCAGATTCTCGATAGGTTTGAGGTCGGGGCTCTGGCTTGGCTGCTCCAAAACATTCACTGTGTTGTCCGCTAACCATTTCTTGATGGATTTGGCCGTATGTTTAGGATCAATATCCAGTTGGAAGATCCATTCCTGCCCAAGAACAAGTTATTCGCTGAATTGCTTAATGTTTTCACTGAGGTTCTGGATATACTGGTTCTGTTTCATAATCTTATTCACTTTAACAAGGTTTCCGGGCCCATTTGCTGAAAAGCAACCCCAGAGCATTATACTCCCACTACCGTGTTTGACCGTTGGGACAGTTTTTCTTGGGTTCAACACTTCACTTTTATTCACTTACACTTCTCTAACCCAGACACACAAGAACTAGTCTAGCCTTCACAAAAGCTCACCTAGATGAAGATAAAAGCCTCAGGCTGTCAATGTTATGGACGGATGAAACGAAGATGGTGCTATTTAGGCACAGAGATGGGGCATTTGCTTGGCGTAAGAAAGGTGACGCGTTCAACCTGAAAAACAGTCCCAACGGTCAAACAAGGTGACGGGAGTATAATGCTCTGGGGTTGCTTTTCAGCGAATGGGCCTGGAAACATTGTTAAAGTGAATGAAATTATGAAACAGGACCAGTATATCCAGATCCTCAGGGAAAACATTAAGCAATCCACCGAAAAACTTGGTCTGGGGCAGGAATGGATCTTCCAACAGGATAATGATCCTAAACATACAGCCAAATCCATCAAGAAATGGTTAGCGGACAACAAAGTGAAGGTTTTGGAGTGGCCAGTCCAGAGCTCCGACCTCAATCGAGAATCTGTAGAGGGAACTGATGACCAAGGTCATGTTAAGGAAACCCTTAACCTTTCAGGACCTGGAGAAGTTTGCCAAAGAGGGGTGGGCCAAAATCCCCGTAGAATGGTGTAGAAACCTTGTGATCAACCACAAGAAGCGTTTGGAGGCTGTAATCGCGAATAAAAGCTTTGCCATCAATTACCGAGAAAAGGGTATGAATAATTCTGGACATGGCATTTTTTGTAAATCTGTTGAATAAAATACCAAAAAGTAATGTATTTCTCGAAAAAATTTTTATTGTAATTCTTACAGCCTTATGTCAACTAACTGTGTCATTTGTGCAAGAATAAATTTGATTTGTCAAAAAATATCTCCAAAAAACTCAAAAATTGGTAGGGGTATGAATTATTTTGGGTACGTATGCACACTGTATACACACACACTGCATATATGCGTACACACACACACACACACACACACACACACTGTATATATGTGAACACACACACGCGCGCGCACACACACACATCGCACAATACACATTCCCACTGAAGTGGGGTGCTTTGTCTTTTTTTAAATAAAAAATAAGGGGGTGGGGGGAAATGAGGCTCAAAAATAAATATCGGATGCCATATAGAGTTCTCTTGCCATTTCACCGCGAGTTAGAAACAAGGATAGCCAAACCCAAACTGCCCGGTTGGAAGGAGGATAAAACGACTGGTTGTTAGCTTGCTTTAAAAACGGAAGCCTCAAGTAGCTTGACACTACAGGAGTCAAAACTAGAGCTTTAAAGTCCACAGTTGGGACCTAAGAGTGCAATATTGCGCGATCTATAACGAATATAACACTCAGAACAAGCATTCATAGAAGACATTTCTTGAAATAAAGATTCTGTAAAGGAATTACTAGTCGAAGTCTTGCCATATGTGACAACAGGACGAATTTACATCATTTCCCACGTGCTTCGTTTTCTAACAATGTGGCCAACTATTCAAGCTCAAGGATTAACCAAGAAGTAGTGGAGAGTACACACAACGCGATTCTTAGAGTCCGGTGAACTGCTTTATCACAGAAATGACAGAAATAAACCTTAATCATGACATCAAAAAGTATTACCGCGCAAACCGCCAGCGGCAGCAGACTGGTGCCACGTGTGTGCGGACAGAGTAACGCGCTCGCTTCTAAACCCCCGACAGTTTTCTCATGAGTACACTTGAGTTAGTGTGTAGGAAGGCACACAGAAAGTGAAATTAATGGAAAACTTACTTCAGACGAAGTGTTAATGTCCGATATTCTCCGTGACTCCTTTCTCTGTTCTTTAAGATCCGGCCCCTTTAGTATAAATATAACCTTACCTATATTCTATTTGCCAATACAATGACGAGCGATTGAAGAGTGTTTCTTCTCTTATTAACCCCTCATTGGTTCAAAAAAATTTAATTTTTAATTTGGCTGATTACAGATGCTTACAACAGCGAACAAAGCAGCTTATGTCTTCTATAGTAAAACTTACTCCAAGAATGCTCTGTCCCAACCTCTCCCATCGAAAATGCAATTGAGACTCCACCTCCAAGCACACTCCTCTTTCTCCCTTACACACTTCATTCATTATAGTCATTATTAGCACGATAGCTCACTCTGCTGCTAACTTAGAGTAATGGAATTACTTTCCAGCTCTCAGAAGTTATTCTCTCACTTCTTTCTGCCATGTATTCCACAGGATGTCAACAGCATTCCGATGAGATAGTGTTCCATGTCTCATAATTTCCATAAATGTCCATATTTTCGCAGTGGCTCATTCATGCAAATCTCTCGCTTTACTGCATCTCGAAGACTTTCGCATTCGCATTTTATGTTTTGTCAATAAATCCCATAAATTGGAAAAATAAAATAACCTCTAACGGCCCAAATGTTTTGACTTTTAAGTATTTAAATTCTAAAAAATTCTGACACGATGAATGATCACTCTAGAAATAGTCATTAGAGTAGTCATTTGTTCTCATTAGACATCTCCAAAATCTGTGTGTGTCAACTTAGATAAGATCCTTCTAAAATTTATAGAAAACAAATGCCATAAAATAGAAAAATAAAAATTTCTAACGGACCAAATGTTCTAACTTAAGTATAAAAATTTAAAAAAAAATTCTGTATGATCACTCTGGAAGTAGTCATTTGAGGAGATGAACAAGAACTAAAATGTGAAGTCTGCTAACTGCTGAGAAATGGAATGATGCTTTCCCCTAACCCCCCTAACACCCCCCCCCCCCCCCCCATTGGCTTCGATCAATGAGAGAAATTGGCAGTCAAAAAATGACATTGTTTATATACTTTAAGTTGTTCAGTTATAATGTTCATATATCCTTGATGTGAGATAATTCGCACGTGAATGTTTCTCTCTCATTACTAGGTCATGTTGAAAAATAGTGGCAATGCCACTGTGCCCACTTGGCTCAAATGTGCAAGGATAGCGCCCCCTATTGGCCGATGTAGTGGTCCGAAAATCAAACTTGTCCGAGACCTTATGGTCATAAACCCACATATGCAATATCAAGAGGCTAGCTCAAAAATTGAAGGCGCTAGAGCACAGACAAGCCCCAAAGTTTATGCACTGCCGCACGACAGACCACCACTTGGGACCCTGAGCACAGCATAAGCCCATTGGGCCTTGGGGCCAAGCGGGCTAAAAAGGCCTAAAAAGTGTTAATCGTGTATTCCTGTTTTACTGTGACAGTGTTTAAATGTTGTTTCATAAGTATTATTAGTTAATAAACATTGGGGTTTCTTTAAAATGCGTTTTTAAGTGACTTTTAATTAATTTCCATGTTTTTTAAAGCCTGTAATCTGCAGATAGACCAAAGTAACACTGGAATTTTATGAATTCTAAAGTTACAATGGTCTATGTGCAAAATTGGGTACTTAGAATTCAATTTTGCCAGACAAACAGGGGTTTGTAAATTAGCCCAGTTTAGTCTCGTCTTATTCTAATTGTTTTGGGCAAAACATCTTTTAATTCGGAATGTATAATCGCAATTTCTTTGAAAACACAAAAATGCAGAATAGTCCTAGTTAATCCTCAGCCAAAGAAATGTTCTAACTTTCAAGTATTTAAATTCTAAAAAAAAAAAAAAAAAAAACCAAAATCAACAGTTAAAAGGTTTCTGAAGAATCCGAATTGTATGGAACATTTCCCCCAATTACTAAAAAAAAAAAAGTAAAATTAGCAGCGTTCATTTTTTATTGCTATGTTCTGTAAGAAAACTCCCGTTAAAACAGGCTGACTTTCATCAAGCAATCGTATTATGCAGGGGTCTTCTGTTTAAACATAATTACTCCTTACAGCTATATCCTGTACAACAACACTTATATCTCATACAAAAGAGAAACTCTGCACTTATTCACTGGGTTGCGAACAACTGGCTGAATTATGTAGTTATCAACTGTTCTTGGACAAATATAGTGTTCACACTTCTCGTTAGTTCGACACGGTAGTGAAGTCAACATCTCACTGTACAGTGTCTTTAGCACAAAACCTAAGCCTTGATGCACTTCAATGTCCCCTAACTACTGATGAGATCTTCAAAACCCAAAACCACTGAAGTTGGCACATTATGTAAATCGTAGATTAAAAACAGAATACAATGATTTGCAAATCCTTTCCAACTTATATTCAATTGAATACACTGCAAAGACAAGATGTTTAATGTTCAAACGGAGTATTTTTTTTTTTTTGCAAATAATCTTTAAATTAGAATTTAAAGGCAGCAAAACATTGCAAATAAGTTGGCACGGGGGTCTTTTTACCACTGTGTTATATCGCCTTTCCTTTTAACGAAACTCAGTAAACGTTTGGGAACTGAGGAGACCAGTTTTTGAAGCTTTTCAGGTGGAACTCTTTCCCATTCTTGCTTGATGTACAGCTTAAGTTGTTCAACAGTCCAGGGTCTCCGTTGTCGTATTTTAAGCTTCATAATGCGCCACTCATTTTCAATGGGAGACAGGTCTGGACTACAGGCAGGCCAGTCTAGTACCCACACTCCTTTACTACGGAGCCATGCTGTTGTAACACGGGCAGAATGTGGGTTGGCATTGTCTTGCTGAAATAAGCAGGGGCGTCCATGAAAAAGACGTTGCTTGGATGGCAACATATGTTGCTCCAAAACCTGTAAGTACCTTTCAGCATTAATGGTGCCTTCATATATATGTGTAAGTTGCCCATGCCTTGGGCACTAATACACCCCATACCATCACAGATGCTGGCTTTTGAACTTTGTGCCAATATGTCCAGATGGTTCTTTTCCTCTTTGGTCCGGAGGACACAACGTCCACAGTTTCCATAAACAATTTGAAATGTGGACTCGTCAGACCACAGAACACTTTTCCACTTTGCATCAGTCCATCTTAGATGAGCTTGGGCCCAGCGAAGCCGGCGGCGTTTCTGGGTGCTGTTGATAAATGGCTTTCGCTTTGCATTGTAGAGTTTTAACTTGCACTTGCAGATGTAGCGACGAACTGTAATTCCTGACAGTGGTTTTCTGAAGTGTTCCTGAGCCCATGTGGTGATGTCCTTTACACACTGATGTCGGCTTTTGATGCAGTACCGCCTGAGGGATCGAAGGTCACGGGCATTCAATGTTGGTTTTCGGCCTTGTCGCTTACGTTCAGTGATTTCTCCAATTCTCTGAACCTTTTGACGATATTACGGACCGTAGATGATGAATTTCCTAAATTTCTTGCAATAGCTCGTTGAGGAATGTTGTTTTCAAACAGTTCGACAATCAGCTCTCGCATTTGTTCACTAAGTGGTGACCCTCGCCCCATCCTTGTTTGTGAATGACTGAGAAATTCAGGGAAGCTGCTTTTTTACCCAATCATGGCACCCACTTGTTCCCAATTAGTCTGTTCACCTGTGGGATGTTCCACATAAGTGTTTGATGAGCATTCCTCAACTGTCTTTTTTTGCCACTTGTGCCAGCTTTTTTGAAGCATGTTGCAGGCATCAAATTCCAAATGAGCTAATATTTGCAAAAAATTTCAAAGTTTACCTGTTCGAACATTAAGTAACTTGTCTTTGCAGTGTATTCAATTGAATATAGGTTGAAAAGGATTTGCAAATCATTGTATTCTGTTTTTATTTACGATTTACACAACGTGCCAACTTCACTGGTTTTGTATATATTTGATAGACGGTACACAAAAGCTTTTATTAGAAATCATTTTAAGCACTTTACTCCCTCCCTCACGCAAATATTGGTTGTTATATTTAAATAAAACAATGGAATGCCATCTTTTTGCTACCTCCTAAGCGTACATCTCCAGAGTCAAATACTTGCCATGTAAGATTGTCAACAGGTATTGCTCAGCCAAAGAGAAAAACTTAAGTTCTTCCCAACTGTAAACTACAGATGTAGTGCTTTCTGCAATTGTGAGGGGGAAACTATTAACCATGTGTTTGAAAATTGTTTTCATGCAACTTCTCTTTCGTTTGATTTACATCAGTGCCTTTCAAAAGATTTTGGAGAGGATATCATGCCAACAACGGTGGATATTACTAATCTTCAAAAATCCCGATTTTATGCAGAAGAATCTTGCATAATCAACTTCATTCATACAGTACCTTGGCAAAATGGCATGTTCATAAAGTCATATGGCGAAAAAGATCCCCTCATTTTTACTCACTACCATTGTAAGCCTGTTGGGGGCTTCCGCTAAAAAGCTATCTATTACGAAATGTTCCGTGCGTACGGAGGTGGGGTATTCGACAAAAGTTAGTACTCATTATCATGTTTCAATACAACCCAAGTCAATTTCTCATTGGTATTCTCCTTTAAGAGCTTAAGCACAACCCCTTTAAACCACGCACATTACTTTGCATTAAGATTACCCGCCATTAAAAGCCATCTAAAGCCAATGCCCATTTACTTTGTGAACCTGGATTACACACCTCTGATCTGCTGTGCGTCACCAGTCAGCCAGCATGTGTAAACATAATCTTCTCTGAAACCACAGAACCTGTGAAGCTGAAACTTTGCCGACGGAACATCAAACAAGGACACCGGAGTTTGTTCAAGAGGCCGGCATCCAATCTGAAATGTGTCATCCACAGCAACCATATTTATGGATACCATTTTGATTTGGCGATCATAGTTTCAACAATTCAGGTTAACTTTGACATGCAGGTACTGTGCAGCAAAACTCACATAAGCTATATTCCAGGTTTCAGTGTAGGTTTCCTTTTGACCTTTCATAAGGCCACATCCCTATATTTCAAGAATTTCTTTCAAAATCTTCGGCACAACTGCTCAATCGAGGAAGCTGAAACATGGCAGGCATGTTACTGCCCATATGTACATCAGTTTTTTTTTGTTTGTTTTTATATTTTTGCTAACTAATCCCTGGATTTCTGGCAAATCTTCAATTAATGACAACTGATTCATAAAAAAATGCCAACCTTTTAGAACAAGTCTGGCTGCAACACATCAATAAAATGACTAGGGCCAATTTTATTTGAACTGCAATTACTTATTAACTCTTAGACCAAAGTAGACAAACGCTGAAGCGCTTAAATGCTGTGAAAACGTGTGCGTTCCCTATTCCATTTGTTTTATTCACACGTTTCAATATAAATTTCAAGCCCTTACAAAGGCCACAGTATTATGACCTTATTTGACATTTACTTCACAAAATTTCTTCAAGCCCTATGCTCAAGTGTTTTCTTGCATGGTCACTGTTCATTGCTAAAAATGGCAAATGACTTGGCATCCTTCTCCGAGGATCAGTCTAGGTCGCCGAAAGCTGCCAACGATTGTCGGTCATGGCTTCAAAAATGCTTGTATTGACTTGAAACACTGCTAATAACATTCACTTTTGAATTCTTCTGTTACAAGATTTTCATTCTAATTGAGAATTTCAGCAAGCTCCAAGTCGATGCAACTGATTACTTTGTTTGCTATCAGGATAATGGAAGAACTACTGGCTCAAGTTTCATGAAGCTTGGTGGGTGTAGCACAGATTTTGAGGCAAGCTGGAATCACAGAGCAGGTACACATTTTCATATTTATTTTCAGTGACATTGCAAGATAGGACATTTGGCTTCGGCAAATGCCTGCGCTCCCCGAGCGTCCTTGTTTAATCCCTTCAAATCTGCGATAACACATGTAGGTTTTTCAAAGGCAGCTGCTTTATTCAAACATGTGGACCTTCGGGGCCATTTTAAATTTTAGTGATGTAATCCAAAGATAATTTGTCCGGCTGAATTACAGGGAAATTTGGATAGAATGATTATTAGGGTCTAGATTTTGTATTTGATGCAATACTGTGGCCATAAAAACATAGCACCCTGGGTTTGAATATTGCATTCAATGCAAGTGTGATGTAGCTTCAGTGAAGCATTACTAACAGCAGACACAATGTATGACATTGTCTTTCAATATGGAGGGGAAGAGGAGGGAGGAAGGGGGAAAGAGACAAGCATTCACATTTGTGAATTCAGCACCATTCTTTGTGACTTAGAGGGATGGTTCACCTTTTCTGAAGTGAGGTTGTACAAATTGCCACTACTTGCATTGATGAAGTAGAAAGCTCTGATCTCCAGGTAGCAGGGCATGGGGCTGGGTGGAAATGTAGGCGATACGCAGTTTCTGTGTTTCCGTTCAGTGTATTTTCACGGGCTAAAAAGGGGTCCTACTTGAAGATACACCATTTCAACTGTACGCTATAATAAAAAAATTTTAAAAAAAATTATAAAATATTCCCCCTATAACCAGCACAGCAGACACACAGTATGTGGCTACATAGACCCTATGCGATAATGTGTGCTGCAATGTCACATTAGACTTTCCTTTGCTTGCACGTCCAAGAAAGCGACACAGTGACCACTTTCGAAATATTTGCACAAGTCAAACGGCCGTCCAACCTTGCTACTGCAGTTAAGCTGCTTGCACGTTGGACGAGAAACATTTTTTTTTTTTTTTCGCACAGATTACATTCAAAGTCAATGCGAAAAGACAGAACAGCTGATCGCTACAGCGCGCAGTGAACTACCATGCGTCTCACGGAGGAATAAATCAGTTGGCTAGTTCCAGAGCAACTGTTTTTTCCGAGCAGCTAAAGTGCTGTAATTTAATATAGCGTACAATTTAAATGGTGTATTATTTTCAGGTAGGACCTCTTTTAGGCCGCAAAAATACACCGTTTGTGTTTCCATTCAGTGTATCGCCTAAATTACCACCCAGCACTATGCCCTGGTGCGGCTACCTGGAGGAGATCAGAGAGCTTTCTACTGCATCTAATGCAAGTAGTGGCAATTTGTAGCTCATACAACCCCACTTCAAACAAGTGCACCGCCTATCGGCGAATATCATATTGCTGCGCAACACTAGTCCCCTACCGCTGTATGCATATTATATTTCCTAAAAAGTAGGTCAAAGCGACCTGAATAGGGTACATGACACACCCTCTCCCCAAGATGCATCCACACACCAACTTTGATGTTCCTAGGTCATACGGTATTGAAGTTATGGAGCGGACACGAATGCGGACGGACAGACTGACTCAATGCAATCCTATAGTCCCCTCCGTTTCCGGTAGGGGACTAAAAAAAAAAAAAAAGTGAACTATCCCTTTAAGCAACTACAACCCCCAAGTCACAGGAAAATACAAAACATGGAGACGCAGTCAGTCAACTGCATGGTTTTTATTGGACATCAATACTAGTACAGCACAACAGCTGGTGCAACAGTGACACTGAAGAAGCAGAGAGGACAGAGCAAAACAGAACAACGTTTCACCATTACTGACAGCGATAAGGAATTTACGCCAGCTCCTCTTCCCCCTCCTCAAATTCCCCTTCCTCCTCAGCGGTGGCATCCTGGTACTGCTGGTACTCGGACACAAGGTCGTTCATGTTGCTCTCAGCCTCAGTGAACTCCATCTCATCCATACCCTCTCCGGTATACCAGTGAAGGAAAGCCTTACGCCTGAACATAGCGGTGAACTGCTCGGAGATTCGCTTGAACAGCTCCTGGATGGCGGTGCTGTTGCCGATGAAGGTGGCAGCCATCTTGAGCCCGCGGGGAGGGATGTCGCACACGGCGGTCTTCACGTTGTTGGGGATCCATTCCACGAAGTAGCTGCTGTTCTTGTTCTGCACATTCAGCATCTGCTCGTCCACCTCCTTCATGGACATCCTGCCGCGGAAAACGGCAGCCACTGTGAGATAGCGCCCGTGGCGTGGGTCGCAGGCGGCCATCATGTTTTTGGCATCAAACATCTGCTGGGTGAGCTCAGGTACTGTGAGGGAGCGGTACTGCTGGCTCCCCCTGCTGGTGAGAGGGGCGAAACCGGGCATGAAGAAGTGAAGGCGGGGGAAGGGCACCATGTTGACGGCCAGTTTGCGCAGGTCGGCGTTCAGCTGTCCGGGAAACCTCAGGCAGGTCGTGACCCCGCTCATGGTGGCAGAGACCAGGTGGTTGAGGTCCCCGTAGGTGGGCGTAGTGAGCTTTAGCGTACGGAAGCAGATGTCGTACAGAGCTTCGTTGTCAATGCAGTAGGTTTCGTCCGTGTTTTCGACGAGCTGGTGCACTGAGAGCGTGGCGTTGTAGGGCTCCACCACTGTGTCAGACACTTTGGGCGAGGGCACCACGCTGAAGGTGTTCATGATGCGGTCGGGATACTCCTCCCTGATCTTGCTGATGAGCAGGGTTCCCATCCCAGACCCCGTGCCGCCGCCCAGGGAGTGGGTGAGCTGGAAGCCCTGCAGGCAGTCGCAGCTCTCCGCCTCCTTCCGCACCACATCCAGCACCGAGTCCACGAGCTCCGCCCCCTCAGTGTAGTGTCCTTTGGCCCAGTTGTTCCCAGCGCCACTCTGGCCTGTAAATAAACAATTTAATGTCAGTTACAATGACTGTACATATTCATTTGGATCCTGGACGAACAGGAGTGCTTAAAGTAGGATATTTATCCATCTGGAGCTGTGGTTCTCAAAATTCTAACCACATTTGCAATCACAGGATTTTAACAAGCTATAATCTGTCCTAACTGGGTGCAATTCATGTGGAGAGCAGTTATTTACTCCTGTAAGCTGCATTTTGACAAAAATGCTAGGATACAATTTCAAAAACACCCACAACCTTTTATGTACGTACACAGAAATTTCCAGTAATTATTATTTTTTTTAAAACACCCATGCAATTAGATGTAGAATAAGGTAGCTCAGTTTCAAGTTCTTAAGTTATACTAAATTTCAAACATGACAACAGCCTTGACTCATTCGCTTTGGTCATAAATTTAGATTCAGCAACCATGTGTCAATTATAGTTTGCAGCAATCGGGGAAACACACACACGCACAATTTGTCTTCATAGCACACATTCACAGGTTTGTCAACTTGTGCTGCAAGGGGGCAAAGTAACTGCTCTAAACATGAAATGCATCCCACCAAGAAACAGCTCGCTAAAAATCCACATTGCAAAAGGTGGTTACGGGGTAAAGAAACACCCCCCCAAAAAAAGCATAATTGTGGGCCCCAGGACCACAAAGAGCCCCTGATCTACAGCATGGACTCCTTACATTTTGTCAGAGCCAAACTTATAAAACATCAGTATGGGTAAACTAAATCTGTAATATTTCCAAACATGCACACAAGCATCAAAATTTATTGGACAATGACAGTATTTTCATTTTGGTTATGCTGACAGACTGAACCCAGAGGAGGAGACCAAAGGCTACAAGTCCCAGAAACGAGCAAGAAATGAAGATCGCTGCAGAACAGGCCTGGCAGAGTATAACTGGGGAGGATGATCAGGGTACTGGATAACTGGAAGGTGCAAATTAAGAATAAACCAGGCATCTACTACAGAATGCAATAAACTCCATTACAAAAACCAAGTCTCAAGGCCCACTGAATCAAGTGAACAAATCCAAAACATTTACATGGGCATTTTGTGGACAGTAGGACATATCTTGACCATGTTCCATTTATTTTTACATTCTGATGAAGGCCCATCTCAGCCAAAACAGTTCAACATTTCTAGCCATTTATGTGGCAAAAACTATACAAAATGCAATGGCAAACTTTTTTTTTTTAAATTTCCAGGATGTCCAGCCAGTACCAAATTCATTTTGAATAATAAAAATGATAGTCGTCTCCATCTATGAACGTGAAAAACAAATCAGTAACGTGTACGCATGTGTGTTAATTTGAAGAAAATACTCCAGTAAATGGCCTGAAAAGCGTTTTAAGCATTTAAGTCATAGAATCCCAGAGTGCGTTTCAAAAACACTGAAACGAGACCCATCCAAAAATTCTGCAACAAAGGGACTGGTAACCATGGTAACAATACTGAATCCATGAACGACTGACACCGCATATACGCATGTTCATAAATCCATTTAACTAAAAACCGCAACGTGATGAAATCAGAAGCAGAGGCAGATGCAGAATTCACTTTGTCCTCAAAACCTGCTTTGCAGCACCAGTCCCAGTCCCAATCAATTCTCCACCCTTAAAATGTCCAAAAAAAAAAAAAGAGAGTGTCCAAGACGGAAATTACTCACCAAACACAAAGTTGTCTGGCCTGAAGATCTGCCCAAAGGGACCTGATCTCACAGAGTCCATGGTGCCAGGCTCCAGATCCACCAGAACCGCACGTGGTACATACTTCCCACCTATCCAGGAATAAAAAGCATCGGGTTATAAACAGTTAAAGAATTTCAAATCACGCAAAGCAGCCTTTTGTCAGGCCATTTTGTATCTCAAGATGTTCGCTGAAACCACAGGGCAGATTAAGGAGTTTAAATTCAGAGGCCGAGATCTAATGAAAAACGGCATCACTAAGCTCCCAGTATTACCAGACGTGCACAACTGCTGTAATGTTCTGAATCACAAGCAATTCTTACAGACTAAACAGAAGAAAGCAACAGCAAAACAGCCCATAACGTCGATCCAAACTCTGCGACTTCCCAGAAAGGAAATGACAAAATTTGTCCCGACATCGGTTGAACACTACTGGTACCAGCCTCACAGTGCCAAAATGTCACGATGCCACTTCATGCCATCATGCTACTTTGGAATACCATACCTGCATAACAAAGTTCTACCTCTTCCCAAATTCGTTGGCATCTTCAGTTACAATATTTCATTGATGTCATCGCACACTTGTGGAAGCAACGAGTAGTGCCATAATGAGTGTGCATGAGGGTGTGCGCAAGCCATTCTTGATCTTGGCATTGTCATCATGGCACAAGTATCCCCTAGCCTACAGGCCCAAGTCAATCACCCAAAATCATAATTTTTTTTTTTTTTTTTTTTAATGCCCTTGGCAGCATAGTTTCATGTATCAAAATTCAAGCAATGATTAAATAAGCATTTGCATGAACAGATAAGACTCACTGCAGTAGTTGGGTTGTATGACTATCCTGAGTTGTAATGAATAAGGATCCAAAATTGAGGAAATAAGTAATACACTTATGGATTCCATAACTTGCATTTATGCGACTGGCTTGTCGTTGCCATCTTAAAAACGGAGTAAAGATCACAATTTTGAGATCAGGAAATCCTTCAAATTCTCCTTGGGCATTTTTCTTTAGGCATACATTTGCTTAGCCAGCTACAACACATCAAAAATGACAGCCAGACTCAAAACCTTCCATATCTAAAGCTGTTCTTCAAACAAACCATCCAAAAGCTTAAGAATGTAATAATTCAAATACTCATGGAGCATTTTCTTGGCCCACATCCACTTCATGAGCCAAAATCTGATGACAACTTCAGCATCAAAACATTCCATGATTAGAGCTGCAGGGCTATTTCAATGCCATTTCTTTGACTAGCAGTTAGTACATTTAAGCTTTTGTTGAAAATCAATTTTTAGAAAAGTGATTTTAGTTCGGCAGAAATGTGATCAAGTTTGACAGTAATGTTCGCAGGAGGAGCAGTTTTATTTAGTGGTTTAGGATTCTTTTAACCTCCTTAAAAAGGTACCAGCCTCATAAGTAACTCCCTCTTCTTCAATCTGTTTATCTTCTCTAGTTCTACGTGCTTGTCGAGTGTCTTTGTTTTTCTTCCAAGTTCTAGTGCACATTTTCACTCCGTTTCACATGTTTTCTGTCCATTTTGTGACAGGCTTTCATTAAGTGTGCCCCTGTCTTTATACCAAGTTTCATAAAGGAGGCAATTCCTCATTGGCCATCATTGAAAGTCACCACACTTACAGCTGTTCCAGCCTTGAAGACAGAGTTCCTGACAAATGTTTCCGTCGGAAAATGACTCCATATTACAGACCATTTGAAGGACCCCTTCATGTTCCTACCCCATATCTAAAATTCAACCATTTTGCTTAGCAATAGGTCCCCTTAAGAAACACTTCAAAATCGTGGAAGGTTTTGATCCCATCACTTTAGGCAGGTTCAAGCTCACCGAGTGCATTACAGCTTACAGAGAATACTTAATCTATAATTAACAAGTTTCCATTCTGCCTACATTATGTAACTGATATCAGTGCTATGAAATATCCATGGAAGTGAGCAGCTGGGAGCGTTTACCTGCTGTGTTAAACTGTTTAACAATTTTAACATTACACTTGACTCCAGCCTTGTCCACATGCGCATTAAAAAAATAAATAAATAAAAAGGGGATTTTTCCTCCGTCACTTTCTCAAAAAGCCTCCCAACACAGAGGGGGAAAAAAAGGTGCTTTCAAGGGCATGGAAAATACCTAGAATTACTTACACTGATCAGCCACAACATTAAAACCAGAGGTTCTCATTGTTTGTCCTGGGGACCCTGTTTATGTTGATTTGTTACAACTGCAATGACCATTTAAAACATTCACAATTGTTGCCTTCTGACGTTTCATTGGTCGCCCTCTTTAGCCACATTGTCTGAAATAAACAGTTGTATGACGACATGCAGGATGAAAATATTTTTGCAAGCATATTCCAAAAGGAATACATCTTCCAAATGAAAGAACTTTGCGAATCAATAGGGTTCTCATAAATACACTGGCAAACATGACAACTTTCACATGGAGCAGGTTTGTGTCTTTTGTTTTTAAATCTGGAATATCTAATTAGAGAACCATGTATAAACATGCGACTGATGGCGCCATCTCGGGGGAGTGCAGACAGTTTGCGGTTCTGTCAAGTCGTGCGTTACATTTTGAACAGCTTAAGATAAATTCTGAACTTAACGGCACAAACTATACACCACTGGAAAATGTAGGACCTCATCATTCCATCTGCAAAAACCCCTTTGTGATTCCAATATCATAGAAACCACAGTGCCTCATTTTGTAACGGGCGCAGTCAAGCCAAATCAGAGCCAACCAAACTTGGTGACAAGCTGAATGGATAACAGACATGGCCAACCTGTGTCTGAATGAGTGCCCTGTATTTTAACCAAACAACAAATTCATCGATGGAAGAGTTTTTGCACACCCCAATATTTTCTGTAATTGTCGCAATTTTTATATTTTGTTCTTGCATATTAGACTGATATTGGAAGGAAAACTGAAGCCCAGTGCATGAACCATGTATACATCATAAATTAAGAAAAACCAGGATTAGTCATTTTGTCAATATATAAGCAGATCAGAAACGATAGTCTAATCCAGTGCTTCACAAACCTCTCCTGGAGTCACACCTGTCCTGCATGTGTTTGACTCACCTGTGCTGGAGCAGGGAGATCCATCTACTCATTAAGCAGCTTTAGGGGGTTGATAGCAAGCTGATCATTTCAATCACCTGAGCTGGATTCCTTGTGGATTTTTAATAGTGCTTGACAAGATCTTAGGGTGTGCAGCAAAAAAAAAAAAAAAAAAAAAGAAAGAGAAAACAAGCCCACCCCAAAACAAACGACCCATTTTGCCAAGATTGCCATCCACAATTGCTCCACAGTGCCCACTGTAGGTTCTTTTGGTGGTGGACTGGGGTCAGTGTGGGCACTGCGCCCAGTTTGCAGCTAGGCAGCCCCAACCAGCTGCAATGCACACCTCTCCATCACAGCCACCGCTAACCTTTTCGGCCATTTGTACTTCAGACGTTTTACTGTGGGATCGGACCAGACAGCCAAACCTTCGCTCACTGGGCATATCAGTGAGCCTTGGGCACCCATAACCCCGTCATCGGTTGTCCCTCCTTGGATCATTTTTGGTAGGTACTTACCACAGCACGCCAGGACCACCCCACAAGAGAAGCAGTTTTGAAGATGCTCGAACCCAGGCACCGAGCCATCACCATTTAGCCCTTGTCAAAGTCCTTCAGATATTTTCTCGCCCATTTTTCCTGCTACCAGCAAATCAAATGACAATTTATTTGCCACCTAATATATCCCACCCCTTGACAGGTGATACTGTAACATGATCAGTGTTATTAATTTCATCTGTCAGTGGCTTTAATGTTGTAGCTGCTCAGTGTAAATGACTAATGATTCAAAATTTTGGGAGGGCGTGCACAATTTACTCACCTGAGGCTTCATTGTAATACACATTGATCCTGTCCAGCTGAAGATCACTGTCGCCATGGTAACTTCCAGTGGGATCGATACCATGCTCATCACTGATCACCTCCCAGAACTGAAACCACATAATTGATTAAGTAGAATACGAGCAACATTTTGATATCAAATTTGTATGCCAATATTTTTGAAGATCTAGGTATGCGCTTTAAGAGTAGCTAGAGCTAGTGCGCCATGTGACCACAACCCCGCTCCCTACTGCAGCCAGACCGGCCATTAGGATTCCAGACAGCGCTTCCACATTCCAGACCGATGAGCCCATCCTGCGAATTCAATGTACGCCATTCATTACCCAGGACGAGTGGAGTTTAAATCTCCATAATGTACGCACAATATTAAGCACGCAAAACACACATTTGTGCGATTCGAAAACAAATGTTCGAGTTTAATTATTTTTTTTCGTAATATCAATATGGCTACGTTTAACGGCAAATTCAGCAATGCGATCAAGAATGAAAATTAATTCAAGGCCCACAGTCTTACAGGGAAAAATATGCCGAGTAATTACGGCGGAAAAACCTACTCTTCGCTCCGCGGAAACCGTTAGATCTCCGTTACAGCAGCGATTACGCGCACTTGGATGATCCAGCAAAATCCCGTTTTATCGCAGCCATGAGCGCGCGCCATTGTTCCCTCATGGCCAACACCCCAGCAATAACGGTGTTTCGGAGAAGCTCACAAGGCATAATCTGCGCCGATAGTATGCTGTTTAAAGTCTTCAATCAAGCCACACATCATGCCCCGGATTATGTTGTTAATTTGTATCGATACAAATACGACTCAATCGTTGCTGGCATGAATTAGTGCACTGACCTAATTTAGCCCAGATGGATTGAGCCGTATAATACATAGCCATTTGACACATTTAGTTGCCAGCAACAGCACAAGAAATGGACCTACTTGGATAGCCAACGAGCAAGACAATAGAAAGTTAAAACTAATTAAGTTCAAATCCTGGCATTTGATTGCACATGTTCAACAGATACCTATGCATACTAATATAGGTAGCCAATATTCTATAATTGAATTATAACAAACCTTGGCACCAATCTGGTTTCCGCACTGCCCGGCTTGTAAATGGACGATCTCCCTCATTTTGGTTCTTTACGGAGAAACTGAAATCAATTTGTCACAAAATGAATCACGCTCCCCGCACAGCAGACCCACTTCTCTGCAATGCCGCGCTCTCAAAAGAGAGTACGACATCTCTTTTATTGTATCGCATGATCTTCAGAGGGGTCCTATTGGCTAATGCACACTGCACCCAGCCTGTCTTCATTTTAATTGGTTATGGGTTGAAAGTTCCTCCCCAAACCATGTCCAACTGAGGGCGATTCATTGGTTGGCGTTTAGGAAAAAACAAATAAAACCGTTGATACCAGACAGCGCAGCAAGGAATAGCGAGAACATACATGTGGAACTGTCAACATGTGATTCTGTTAGGATCCGGGGGGTATTCCACAAAGCTGGCTAACTGAGTAAGCGCCTGGCTTTTTCACAAAGTAAAGCCTGGAAAGCTGTATTTATTTCAGTCCATGTTCCAGATTTGAATAGTTTCCAGGTTTTACTTTGTGAAAAAGCCAGGCTTACTCAGTTAGCCAGCTTTGTGGAATACCCCCCTGGTGCCGTAAAGCAGTGTTTCCCAACGCTGTTTCTGGAGTACCCCTGCCCGGCATATTTCAGATGTCTCCATGATTTAACACACCCAGATCAGGTCATTTGGTACTCCACTAATAAGCTGATCAGCTGAATCAGGTGTGTTAAATTAGGGAGACCTAATGTTTCATGTTCATGAAAGTTTAGGGACTGGAGACACCAACTGATAGTGTTTCGGAAAAGTATGGGGCCTTCATTCACTCTCACATTTCAAGATGTGCCACATGCTCTCTAATGGGGGCAGGTTGGGTATGCAGGCAGGCCAGTCTAGGCTGTACCCTCTTACATAGCAATGTCTTTGTAATGTGTGCAGAATGTGGTTCTGATTTGCCTCAATGAAATATGCATGAGTTCAGTGGTAGATTTAGCCATTTGTGGGCCCAGGGTAAACATAGGCTTGGAACAATCTGCATCCATTGATCTCCCAACTTTTCAATCCTTAAGCAAGTCCCATTTGTAACTTCTTCTGTTCGCTGGTCTTCAAACAGCAAATTTTCTTTATTTTTTTCTTGATAATTATAATAATCATATTACTTTTGTATATTTTATTTGTAAGCGCCTTTCAGAACACCCAAGGACATTGTACAAGAAAAAACAATAAAACACCAAATAAAAGCACAGAATAAAAATGCACAATGTACATCACAGCGAGTAGGCTAACTTGTACAGGTGAGTTTTGAGTCTTGATTTGAATAGAGGAAGAGAATCGACGTTGCGGATGTCTGGGAGAAGTGAGTTCCAGAGTTGGGGAGCAGAGCGGGAGAAGGCTTGGCTCCCCATGGTACTGAGACGGGAGGAGGGTGGGCACAGTGAGGTGGATGGAGGAAGAGGATCTGAGGGAGCAGGAGGGGGTGGTAATGTGGAGGAGATCAGACAGATGAGCAGGGGCGAGGTTGTGGATGACCTTGAATGCATGGAGAAGGATTTTCAATTGAATTCTGGATTTAATTGGGAGCCAAAGGAGTTGCTGTAAAACTGGAGTGATGTGGACACGAGGGGGTTTTGATGATGATAAGAGCGACTGAATTCTGGACTATTTGAAGCTTCTGCAAGGATTTGTGGGGGAGATCAAAGAGGAGAGATTTACAATAGTCAATATGGGAGGTGACGAGACAGTGAACAAGAATAGAAGTGGTGTGAAGAGGGAGGGAGGGGCGGAGACGATTAATGTTGCGTAGATGGAAAAATGCAGACAGGGAAATATTATTGATGTGAGAGTGAAATGATGGTGAGCTGTCGAGGACAACACACCGACTCTTCACCTGAGGGGACGGGCAGACTGAGGAGCCGTCAGTTGTAAGAGAAAAACTGTCAACTCTGGATAATGTAGATTTTGTTCAGATGACTCTGTTTGGTCACTGTTTAGTTTTAAGAAGTTAGAGGTGAGCCAGGATTTTATTTCAGATAAACAGGTGGTGAGGGAGGGGGGTGGGAGTGCGGAATTTGGTTTGCTGGATAAGAAGAGCTGGACGTCATCCGCGAACCAGTGAAAGTGAATATTGAATTTACGGAAGATATTGCCAAGGGGAAGGAGGTATGTGATGAACAGTAGGGGCCCCAAGACAGAACCTTGGGGCACACCTAAGGTGACAGAGGTGGGCTGGGATCGGAAGGTTTCGAGCTGGATGAACTGAGTGCGGCCTGAAAGATATGAGAGGAACTAATCAAGGGGGGTGTGAGTGATGCCAGTGGAGGATAGTTTATTGAGGAGGATGGTGTGAGAAATTGTATCAAAGGCTGCACTCAGATCAAGCAGGATGAGGATGGAGAGTAGACTGGAATCAGCTGCCACGAGAAGGTCATAAATGATTTTAACGAGAGTGGTTTCTGAACTGAGACAGGGGCGGAAACCAGACTGGAATTGTGCATAAAGTCTATTATGAGTTAAATGGGAGTGATTTAATTCATTTAAAAGGTGCTATGTGCGTCTTTCAAGAATTCCTTTTCATTAATGACACTGACGATGGCCATCTAGGGAACGGAGGTCAGCATTCTGTTGCACACACGGCTGCCTCTGATAGGCGTCCCAGGAAAAATGTCATCTTTAAAATCTGTGTACTTTTCAGCATCATGGTGCCTTCACAAAAATGCAATTTACTCTAGCCAAGGGCACGGACACAACTCCATATCATACAGAGGATGGCTTTAGGACTTCTGCTGGCATGTCTGAATAGTCCTTTCTTCCTTTGGTCCAAAGCACGCTCCATCCATTTTGTCCAAAAATTTCCTGAAATTGTAGTGCTTAAGGTCAGCCTAAGTTATAAGTAATCCTGAGCCTAGGTGGTTGTATCTCATAGGTAAATGGTGGTCCTTGATGCAGTGCCATATGAGTGATGGGGGATTGTGGGTATTCACAGTTTAGGCTTGCCCTTAATACACAGAAATTCCACCAGATTACGTCAATCTTTTCATTATGTTACCCACAGTCCAGGGTGAGATGTCCAAATCTCTCACCGTATTTCCTAAAGCAACATTGATTTTAAACCTTTCAATGATTCTCTCACAAACGTGGACGAATGGACGATTTTTTGCCGATCTTTGATCCAGTAGGATTATGCCTTTCCTAGATGATTTCATACCAAATCACAATCACCAGCTCATATCAGCCATTTCAAATCCCATCATAATTCAAATTTTTACCTCGTTACAAGTCACCGTCCCAACTTTTTTTGGAGAGCGTTGCAGGCCTGAATGACAGGAATGGATGCACTAATACAAATAAAATGAAGATGACCAGAGAAAACATGAAATATCTTGTGTTTCATTGTAGACAGTATAAAGACAAATCAAAGTAATTTAGTAATCACTGCCTTTTCTTTTTACGTGAATTATCCATACTGTCCTAACTTTTTCCCAGAGGTGGGATCATATGAAAATATGACTCCCTGGAACACTTTCTCACCTGAGAAAATGTCCAATACATTCCTAAGAGATTTAAATAAGTAAGATAGCTGGCCCACTGAAAAAAACGTAGTGAATAAATGCTTGGTTGTAAAAATGAAGCAATTCATGCATTTACAAATGGTTGGCTTTAATGTCTTAAAAGCTGATACTGAAATTATTCACACTCATCATCACGACAATAAGGAATCTCTAGGTGTTGTTCACTGAATATCGGCCGGGATGAACCCTTTATGTCCGTGTTCACACCACTTCTGAACTTTTGTAAAAAAAACAAAAAAAAAAACAAAAAAAAAAACAAACAAAAAAAAAAAAAACAAAAGGTTTCACAGTCACTGTGTCTTAATAAATCGATACCAAAATAATCTTATTTATAGAGAGAAATGCTTAAAAAGATGCATGCATGATAATCATGCGAGATACGAAAAAAGCCTCCGATTTTTCCAGTTGTACCACCGTACCCTCCCACGCACAAGCGCACACACGTAGCTGAGGTTTACACAAGCATTTCAGTGGTCTCTCAGCAAGGGTCAATGTAACAAATATCAGCGGCCGTCTGTCTAGAGAAATCCTCATGTTCGTGCTTGCAGCAGACTCAAGAGTCACTGTCCCGTTGCAGTCCATGTTTCTCGATATAACGTCTGAAAAAGATAGGGCGGGAAGGCACCGATTTAGTAGAGTGGTATGAGTCTGAGGTCGGGGTAAATTAATCTTGGCATACGTCATTTCAGCGCTCCATAAAGATTTCACCAGACTTTTTTGAATTGATGAACATAGTGCATTACAAGTTAATGGAACAATGCAACAACTCAGAGGAGAGTCCATTCATGAACCCCCTCCTTTCGAGAAGTTTCTTAAAACTAGTGTGAGCCTGTCAGCCTGTTCTATACCTTCGCGCGTAGTCATACAAGGCCTTTTTCCTCTCCTTCAAAGACATGTGTCGGTCGACAGGAGACTTCCCAAAAGTTTTAGCAGCCGGCTGTGTGTGAAAGCAAAGTGAGGTAACAGTCAAATTAAATGACTAATTCACAGAATAGTTCGCTTTCTTCACAAACACTTTAATGTATATTTAGGCATAAATGAACATTTTCAGGGTATTCTGATATCCCGTTGGCTTTATAATTGCTGTAATAGGAACATTTTTCCACTTAGAATTTTATATAAGACAATGGACAAATATAAAAGTAGCCTTTAATGCAATATGACGTGGCAGTGAAATGTATGCATCCTCCCATAAACTATCCAGTGCACTGAAACAGCATTCATCACATCTGTAGATCTCAACGTCAGTTCAGGGCTTGCCTATGTAATGCTGGTTATTGTTCCAACCATAATTGCAATCCCTGAATTTTAACAAGGTATTAATTTTTCTTAATTGCACTGTATACTTTGAGATGGATTATGCACCCTTCTAAACTACAGTGTGTCAGAAATAGCTACGCATACCCTGAAGAGTTCCATATTCCTACTGTAGAACACTCCTGGGCAAAGAGGTTTAAGAGATCAGATAGACTCAGTAGAGCATATTCAGTCTTACGTTAAACACAAACTAACCAGGAAAAGATTTCAGCTTCTGATCAACGGTTTGAAGCCATAATTATTGAGAGACAACTCAAAATTTTCTTTCTACAAAAAGTACTCTGCAAGTTTACCCAAAAGAT
This sequence comes from Gymnothorax reevesii, assembly GCA_029721435.1. NCBI lineage: Eukaryota > Metazoa > Chordata > Actinopteri > Anguilliformes > Muraenidae > Gymnothorax > Gymnothorax reevesii. The sequence goes on from CM056579.1 coordinate 110,691,187, forward strand.
TAAATAATCGATATGTGAAACTCTGCCATCCCATACTAGAGCTTTTAAAACCCAACTGCTTTCTTCAAACCTGTAGAACTTAAGGTCCAGTTCAGACTATAGAGGAGATCAAGGTTTCCAAAGATCCCAAATATGTCCTGCTGAATTACAGTGAAATGGGTATGAAATGATGTACAAGATTTGGCATCTGCATATAAGGGTTAAGAAAAATTAACAGTCGTTTTAAAATTGTAATTCCAATTAGGGTCAAAAGGAAAACCAGCTTTTACACGGGACCCAGGACAAACATTGAGAACCACAGTATAACTCCAGTTTTAACTCCAGCAGGTGAAAAAAGGGGACTGAGTATCACAGATACCTTAACACTGGAAACAGGAGAGGTGACGAGGGGTTGGGGGCCCTGGGACAGCCCTGATTGGGCCCCAGCAGAGTTCTCTTCCAGGGTCTCCTCACTGCACTCCAGCAGGTTTGTGATAGTGGTGTCCACACAATTTGTCCGAACTGCACAGACACACACACAAACACACACACACTCTGGGACTCTCAGGAGTGTCTCTGTGATCACACACCATCCCCCCCCAACACACTTTCACACAAACTTAAGACACTCCCTTGACCACTGCAGCAGAGCCTTGAGCAATGTGTTAATGTCACACTAAGGGCGCGTCTGAATACTCGTAAATGATTACTAAATAGTAGGTGAGAAGTTGAGCATGAAACTCCCAGTGTGGCTGAATCCTTTGTAGGGATCAGACTGTATGCAAACGATGCTGTATGACAGGGATACTCACTCTTTTCCAGAATGAGCTGCAGTGGGTGCAGGCTTTCATTCTAACCATGCAGTTACACACCTGATTCTACTTATCAAGGGTCTATGGCAAAAGCTTTAAGGGTTCATTAGTAGAATCAGGTGTGGGACAGGTTGGATAGAGCGAAAGCCTGCACCCAATGTGGCTCATTCTGGAAAAGAATCAGTATCCCTGTCCGTATGAGAAACTAACCCCCATGGCAACTGGCATTCAAATATACAGGTTTCAAGACAGAGGAAGGAACAGATTTTCATAAGTGTTAAGAAGAAAATTACGAATAAAATAAATACTAGATAAAAGTAACAGAGATGCCAGTAGGGCCTGTATTGTAAAAATCTCTGTATAAATTTGTGTTGCCAAATTTCAAGGTCATGGGTAAATAAGGTCAGGAAATGGCAGCCATGTAGTGTCTGATTTCATGCATACAGCGCTGATACATGCCCCTTGTACCAACTCCATGGACCGTTGAGTAGTAGGTATCAAACCAAATTCAGCACCTACAGATGTATGGGTATTTGGACACACCTAATGTGTTCTGGACATGGGTCTCAATGCAGCTGAGAGAGCGAGGGGCAGTTGTCCAATTCTTTTTTCCCCCCCATGGGCCAAGGGTTTCACTTCCAGTTACAAAATGTAAAACGTGCTTATTTTGGCAATATACAATGTCTCAAAATACTGGCCTGAATGTGAACGTTGAGTCATTTACACGAGGCCACAGAAAAGAAATCACCTTGGTAAAACTGGTACAGAGAGGAAGAAACAGTATTTAACTGTCAATCCTGCACATCAACAACAGATCAGATGTTTTGAGTAAAAATAGCTTGGATTCTCCACGGTCATGATTGCATGGAAAGTCTAAGCATATGAGCCATTTCTCATTTTACCTCATCTTTGTATGAGCTTAATTAATAGGTATGGTCCCGTTCGCAAGTTCAGGGTTAAAGGATGAAATGACCCCTGGTTTTCATCTGAGATAAAGAATCTAATCAGAGAAAGGGATGCTGCCTGGGCCAGGGCAAGGAAAACTCAGCTCGAGGGCGACTGGCTCCACTTTCGACAGCTTATAAATAAGTGTACTTCTGTCGTTAAGAAAGCCAAATCTGAATTTTATTTGACTGAAATTTCCAAAAGTTTAAATGATCCTAAAAAATTTTGGAGAGTTACAAAAACACTCACTGGCTCTGAAACAGCCAGTGATTTCCCAAGCGTCCTTGTAAAGGATTCTCGTACTGTAACAGAAAAATTTCTTTAATGAACATTTTATTTCGTCTGGCTTTTTATTTGATTTTTCACATTCTGAGTCGTGTAATTCAGTTTTTACACAGGTTGCATCTAGGCACAATAATTGTGTTTTTCAATTTTACTACTGTGTCGGCCTTTGATGTTAATCAGGCTCTAAAAATGCTGCATATTGGAAAAGCAGCTTGTCCTGATAATACTGAGCCATTCTTTCTCAAACTGGCTGCTGACTTTATTGTATAGCCTCAGTCAGTTATTTTCAATTTGAGTCTCACTAGTAATAAAATCCCTAAAGTCTGGAAATCTGCTTTTGTTCTCCCCCTGCTAAAAGGCAGGGAACCTTCAGTTGTGAATAATTACAGGCTAATCTCCAAATTATGTATTGTGGCCTATGTCTTTGAATTAATTGTCAGTGACCAACTTAAAGAATTCCTTGAGACAAAAATATTTTATCATCATACCAGTCTGGTTTTAGAAAAAAACACAGTGCTGTGACAACCGCTCTAAAAGTTTTAAATTATATTTTCGCAGCATTGGATTGCAAAAAATATTGCGTTGAACTTTTTACAGATTTATCAAAGGCATTTGATACTGTTGACCACAGTTTGTTGCTGAATTTCCTTCAGTACATTGTTTTATCGAACCATGCAGTAGCTTGGTTTTCCAACTATTTAACAGGCAGAACACAGGGAATTCAGCTGGCTGGCTCCACATCTTCTTTTATGTAGGTCTCCAAGGGTGTGCCGCAGGGTTCTGTCTTGAGGCCTATTTTATTTACCATTTACATTAACAACTTGTGACAATTTGTCAAATGCATTTTACCATTTTTATGCAGATGAAACAATCATTTATAGCTGTTATTCATCAATTGTTCAGGCCCTTGAGTTTTTACAGTCTGCTTTCAATATGGTCCAGTCTCGTCTGCAGAAACTTAAACTGGTCTTAAATGCAGAAAAACCAAACTTATGGTATTCTCAACCAAAAGTAAATTGAGAGGGAACAGCCCAACTATTTTAACCGTGTAAGGTAGGCCTATTGAGATGGTTGCAAATTATAAGTACTTGGGTTTTATCGTCGATTGTGAGCTTTCTTTCAAAACCTATATAGAAAAATTGGTATCTAAACTTAAGATCAAACTAGGCTTCCTCTACAGAAATAAATCCTGCTTCTCACTCAGAGCTCGTAAACATCTTGTATCAGCTACTTTTCTCCCTGTGTTAGATTATGGTGATATACTGTACATGATTGTCTCGGCCTGTCTGCAATCTTTAAATTCTGTTTATCATAGTGTTCTTAGGTTTGTCACTGGTTGTAGGCGTCTCACTCATCACTGTGAGCTCCATCTTAAAGCTGAATGGCCCTCTCTGAGTGTCTGTAATCATTGGTTGACTCTGATTTACGAGGCTCTTCTGGGCTTGGTCCCCTCTTGTTCATGTTCTATTTTACAAAGATCTGCAAGCCATTATGCCCTGTGTTCATGCAACACCCCTCACTTGCTTGTTCCTTGTGTCAGGACTGAACTAGGCAAAAGGACATTCTGTTTTGCAGCCCCTTCAGCCTGGAATACTCCCCAGACGGACCTGAAGATGTCAGAACTTGTCCCTCTTACAATCTTTCGCACTATTTTAACTGATCGACAACGTGAGATAATAGAACAGTGCTTGTCTTATTGAAATTGCTTCTATGTTTTTAAAAAATGCCTGCGCTTCACAAGATTCAATGTATTAATTTTTAGATTGAATTTTATTTATTTTCACCGGTCGATTCTATTTTATTGTGACGTGTGCCGCTAACCGCTTGGCCAGGTCACCCTTGTAAAAGAGATTTCGATCTCAATGGGTTTTTCTACCTGGTTAAATAAAGGTTAAATAAAAAGCAGCAGACCAATTTCACTTACCATCAAGTTCTTAAGCAGACATTAGGAGAGCATATCCTAAATCAGCTCTAAGAACAGGAGTGTAAGAAACTAGGTCACATACCCAGATCCCTGGTGATGACGCCGAGTGGAACGTCAGGGAGAACCTCCTTCACTTGCCGAGCCATTCCAGCAATTCTGTGGTCCTCTGTCACATGACCAGGGCCCACTGAACCCACGGCCGTTTGTGGCCTAGCACCCAGATCTGGTGACCCAATCAAGAAATGAAACCTCGCTTAACACTCTGCTAACGTTGCAGTAATGTTTGTTCCACTGAAGACTTCACCTAATTAATCTCAATCAGTGCTTCATCACCATTTTCATTTCATGAAATGGCTCATATCTTAAATGCATTACTTGAGAGGGAGCCCCATCCAAAACACAATTTGGGCTCAATTCTTTTGATTTTTTTAAACTCCACTGAACAGTGTAGCAAACCATCCTTTCTATCTAGAGCAAGTGTAGACCGGTTGTATGGTAGCTGCTAACTGGCTACGGCATAGAAAACTGCCCTCTAGTGCTCAAGTCATCACTTTAGCTTTTAAGAACATGACTCTCGCATTCTAAGCAAGCAAATAACTTGAGTTTACTTGTCAAAGCCACAGCCTGTGCTCGAACCAGAGCAGGCGATTCACTCGAACGCAACTCCGTCTCGAACCCTGGCAAGCAAAATCAACTTTTCGTTCTAAAGAACACAACAGATGAACAACTTTGCAGGTGCAAATATGATTTGTCACACGATACATTCCCTTAGAATTCCAGAATCACGTTTATGAAGACAAGACCGAAGCCAAGGTTACTAGAGGCCATCTGCTATAAGACAGCTGCTAATAGGCTGATGTAGAGCAGCCTACACTGACTCTAAATATAAAAGGATGGTTTGCAAAACAACATGGAAGAATTTATTTACTCAAACAGATTAATTTGAATAAGACTCATATCATGTTTTGGATAGAGTACCTTTCAAAGACCATCATTTCCTCTAGAAATTTCATTGTGCAACAACTTAAGGGTACAAAGGGACTGACTCCAGAGAAATAATGCCATAGGTTATGTTCTGACAATGACAGACTGTAAAAACTGGAGCCAAGTACAAAGGCACAATGCAGAGACATTCAAAAGTACCAGCAGCACATAGTGTAACTACCTGGAAAAGATAAGACATGAAAAAAATGCCACATGCATCACACTGATAGAATCTGCTTAAAAAGACTTTTGTGTATAAAATGCTCATAACTCCTTCTCACGAAACCTGCCCTCAGTGTAATTTAGCTGGCAATTTTTTAAATCCCCTCTTACCTGAGGTTGTTGTTCGAGGTGCAACATGTCTTTTCCTTTTGAGGTGTTCGACTTTGTCGGCTTTGGTGAACTGCGTGGAGACCACACCCAGTTCAATAGCGAGCAGCTGAAAAATACAAATAGGAGGAAGAAAAACAAAAGACAAAATTTTTTATACATGTCTGTGACTATTATTTTATTATTATATAAACTAGTGATGGCTGGTGAACTGGTGATAGGGAAAGCTCATATCAATCTCTTAAAATTAATGATTGGTCACGACCTGTTTTCAGTCAGTCATTTAAATTACCATTCCAGAAACTCCAAAAACTCTCAACATTATCAGGCTTGATATAAACACACACAGACGCAAAAACAGAGCCGTGAGAAAGTATTTGCCTCTTCTTGAATCTTTTTTTTTTTGTTGCATATTTGTCGTGCTCAAATATTTCACTACATTAAACTACTTCTAATACTGAACAAAGAAGACCCGAGTGAATGCGAAATGCATTTCTGAAATAATTAGGTTATTTACTGAGGGGGAAAAAAAGCTATCCAACCTTGCATGGCCCTATGTGAAAAAGGAATTCCCCCTAAATGACTAAATTAACAAATATAACGATGACTGGGTTCAATTTCACCAGACACAGCCAAGTAAGCTTAATGCTAGCCCGGCTGAATCAAACCGTGGGAAGGACTCAGCCTCACTGTGGCACACGCATTTAATCACGGGGGCGCTGGCCAAACACTTTTGGCTCAGTGCCACATAAGCTGTAGTGGGTCGCATTAGATTTCAAAATTCCAGCTACTCTCCAGGGCTGAGTTAGAGAGTATTTTAGGGATACTGATTGGCAGCAGTTAGAGGTTGGAATTATGGCTGGGTGATCCGTTCGCCCCTGGAACACATTCCAAAACAACCCGAAGAAGGACGTGGAAAAACTGAAAAAGTTGTGTAATCTTCAGAAAAACACCCATTTTAAACAGGCAATAGCCGATTCAATTATGACTGGATGTAAAATGATCAGTCACAAAAGGCACAGTCGTTTACCCGCAAGACGCTTCAAGGTTCGCAATTTCGACAAAAGCTGCGCGAGATAATAGTCAAACAGTTCAATAAAAACATTTCTCAATAAATGATTGCACAGAATTTAGGGATGGACTCGTCATGGACAGTCCATAATACAGTAACAAGATTCTCAAACTGAGAATCCACACAAAACCAGAGCAACATCTGTGCGTAAAAACTAGGCCATAAACCAATGATGGCCTTCAGACAGCACTACACTAAGATGCAACGTGCTTCCATAATGGACACAACCACATGGGTTCATTAATGCTGAAGGAGCGGAGTGAGTGAGCACAGTTCATCGTGGTGAGGTCAAATGCAAGTCAAGACTCAGCTATCCCTTTATGGAGTGTATTGCAGCCATCAAATTGAGAACACATGCGAAGTCCAAAAACAAAAAAAAAATCGTCCCAACTTTTTTTGAAATGGGGTTGCCTGCAAAAAAGTGTAGAAGCGAGCAGAGCTCACATACCCCCGCTTTATGTTTGACCACCACCAAAAGGCACATCTGCGCCATATGGGAAACAGACATACCAAATCTGAAGCCTGTAAGTCATATGGTTCTTGAGTTATGCTCCGGAAACTAATAAGGACGCACAGACACACGGACAGACGGACGGACGCGCGGAGCGCTATATACCCCCAACTGTGTCGTAGCGGGGGTATAATAAGCCCCCTTCCCATGCATACGCATAGCAGAAATGCTTCTGAAATATTCAATGCGAGCCTACCTCCTGAACTCTGTTGGCAAACTCCTGTGGTGACTCCGTGTCTGGTCTGGATAATGCAGGAAGCCATCTATAGAGTGACAAGAAAGGTACATAAAGAGAGAGATACTTCACTAATGGCACCGTTCCCTCCACAGGATGACAGCATTCTCTTAACTCCATGGCACAAATGTAGACGCCGACGTCCGTGAATTTAACTCTTTACTCCCTAGTAGCCATCTTAGACTGCTGCCCTGGCTGGTGTAGCTTTCTTAATACTTAATATTCATTTACCAAATTTTCAGAACGTGTTCCAAATAGTATAATCCTTATTCACACCAAAAATTTATTAAAATTAAATTGTCTTTTGACCAGTTCATCACATAAACTATTTTCAAGTTTGTTTCTATTCAGTGTTTTACATAACATTGTGCTATCTGTTCATTTCATCGGCAAATGTTTGGTATAATGAATCGTCAACGATCAAATGGAAAAAGCCAATTTCCGTCTTAATTTCGTCAAGAATTATTACTGGCCCGGAATTCCGAACAAAATCGTCAATATCTTTAGCAGTGAGCTGATGAGTCCACATATCTGCGTCTGTTACTTGAGCTTCATCGACGCCGCCTTTATCGGCACTGTTTTGTCGAACTCTGAACAGTCTTGCTAGGGGTACATCATCGTCACTGTCGTCTAGATCGTCTTCGAAATCTCTCAGATCGATGTCTGAAGCTTCCTCTAATAACCCATCTAGTCTATCCTGAGCTAACTCTAAATCGCTTGCAGTAAAACCATCAAATTCTGACCCACTACCATCGCTAGAATCCATGTTCGTTTGTAAGAAAATCTCATTCAAAAATTGCGTGAGACTTTGACCTTTATATTGTAAAATGACCAATGAAAGAATGGCATATCGTTTTTGGAAGTTGTATAAAGCTTTATTAGACCCTTTCTGATTGGCTGGTATTCAAGGTTTTCCTCTGGAATGTCACATCTCGGCCAATCATGCATCGTTTCACAACAGTTAAATACCACGACTGTAGTCGGGATTCGCCGTCAGAAGCGATGTGTTTATCACGCCTGTAGTTAGGACTCGCCTGCACAGCGACCGAAATGATCTGAACTGTAGGCGGTATCAGGGAGTAAAGGGTTAATCGTTAAATTTAATTGCAAAATAATTCTGAAATTGAATTCCCAGATGTCCTGCTTCCTTGGAATAATTTTCCCCAGTCCCTGTGACACAAATACTGAATTATAAAGTCTGAAATAGGCTCATGCACAGCAGGCAAAAATTGGCATTATTTGTCTTGTGCATAAAGGGGTTTTAACAAGACAAGCCGCTGAGGACAAAAAAAAAAAAAAAACTATGGTGCATGCACATGCTGATCAATTAGCCCAATTTTAGGTCAGATCAGTGACTCGGGGAGTCTGAGTTTCCTCAGCTAAAATGGCTGGATTTGCCTTACAGTGGGGAGGAGTACTGATCGTCAAATCTCACTGAAACTACATGAATGAATTGTTAGTGCGTACTCTGAAGTGGAGGCATGCTTTTATTTTATTTCATTACTTAATGTGGTGATCGCATTACAAATGTATACGTTTCAAAACAAACTGTAGATGCCGAGTATAATAATAGTTTCCATGAAATTGCTCCCTTTAGTACAATTCCTTCCAGCCCAATTCCCAACAAGAGGCAGTAATAGGTAGTACCTTACTTGGTACACTGTGAATGGAACAAAAAGGGCCCATAACAGTTCAGCCACCCAAGATGATTCGGCAGTATGCTGCAGGGGGAAAAAAACTGTTCAGTAGCAGACTGCAGACAGAAATGCTGATCCACCAACTCCCGTCTTCTTAAAAAAAAATAAAGGCACAAACTGAGGCAGATGCGAGCGCACAAACTGAAAACCAAAGACGGTACAGCATTGAAGTATATGAACAACTATATTATATATTAATATATAATGCTAAATATAATTGCATTTAACTAGAATATGAAACACAAATGGGTCATTCCATATAAATCAAACAATCCTGAAAAAAGTTGCGACCTGACCCCTTCAGCATGTTCTGCTCAATTTCCTTTAGAACCAACCTTAAGTATCAATATCCTGGGATATATCGCAGTTTCATTACCAAAACTGCACTAATTTAACGTCTATGACATAAGTTATAGCACAGGGACCTTGGTTGTGTCACCTATTTTCTGATAATTCACCGAAGAAAACTTTGGGAGCATTTTGGATAAACTTTCAATGGTCGTATCACCATGTGGGACAGGTGTATCAGATTTCAGGGTTTTCAAATTGTTTCCTCAACTTTTCTTATTGGCAGCGTCATTGCACAATTGCCGAAGCAAAATTTTTGCCAAATTGAAATATCGGTTGACTGTTCTTTAGCGTTGGTGAAAAAATTAGTTTTTTCCCCTTTTTCTCAAAACCTTAAAATAAATAAATAAAATTAATTTTCTTAAATACAAAAAAAAAAAGTAAAAAATAAAAATAAAAACCCTTAAAAATGAGAGTGGCAATTATGCAATGAGGCTCACGTTATATAATTCCATAAACTGTTTTTCTGAATACACATGGGTGAGCTTTTTTTTAAGGTCATCAGTAATTGGTTTAAGCCAATATGTTGATGGCCGTCTCCTGGCTTTCTCTGGAAAAACATGTAAATCAATACGGCACCTGAGGACAGACACCATTATATTGGTAAGTGAGGGTGAGGGGTCTGGACATCCTGTTAGAGGAGTGATTAGATGAGCCCAACCTATGAATACAGTGAGTGGACAGCCTTCTCCTTGGGATGGCCTAGGTGGGGGTTGACTGTCTGGCAAGGTGTTATTTGTCGCCATCTCTCATTACATAAATTAAGGAAGAAGAAAAATTACTTATTCTTCTACGAATATTGGCAGTCAGCAAACCAGTTCACATTCTTCATATCCTTCTGCTGAAGCGCTAAAATAGTGCTTTGAATCCTCAAATTTTCATAGAAAACTCCTTAATATACAAAGCATAATGCCTGAGTACATAAATACAAGGCAAAACAATGACAGATTTGCAAGGATGGAAGTAGATTTTGAATTGCAGTGGAGCAGATTCGCTACATTCGCAGTTGTGAGCGTGCGCAGCAATCGAGTCACCGCTCCTTTAAAAATCATGATGTCACGAATTAAAACGTGCAAAATTTCTACCCACCCCTTGTATGTACATCAAGGGCCCGTAACTCGAGACATAGTCATCGTATGCTTTATGAATATGAGAATGTTACAGCACACACACACACAAAAAATAAATAAAAAAATAAAAAAATCTGCTGATTCTGCTGGAGTCAGGTGGAGGGCAGTGATGCATTTTTCATGGAATGACCCAAAGATAAATTCTCTGACCACATTTTGTTTATTTACGCAAGTAATTCCAAGAAAAGTCTTCATGTCTTTGATGAAACTATAAACGTTACTGTTCATCATGTGACAAACTTTGCATTTTAAGGGTGAGAACATGTATAGTGTAGCCACAGTGAAATTGCTGCATGGCAAAGCCACCAGTAGCCAAGTATTACCACAGCAAGAAGAGGTCGCTTCACAAATAAGGCCACGGGCTGAACCGATTCGGTCAGGGAGAAGGCCCAGGAGCTGAGGGGGGCAGAGAGAACAGGGATGCCAGACATTAGACCGAGATGCATTAATGAGACCACTTCGCTGGTGTGAACCGGACGGGGCAAATAACTTGAATTCTCACTATAATGATGCATGTCAAGGCCTGCAGACAGACTTAAGACAGTAAGGTGACAGTTAGTTCTCGTACTTGAAGAGCTAAATGAGGGAGAAATGGGATCTGAGCGTCTTTGATGAGGGCCAAATCCATATGGCCAAAGAATTAGCGTAATTATTACTTTTTTCTCCAGTCCGTCTGCCAGTCCATGAAACACACCAATGCAACCATATCAAACATAATGGGTGGCTTATGTTCGGAATAAATAGGCATATCCTATAGCTGGAAGATGATGACAAAAAACATGAGTTTCCTGGTTAATACACAAGTTTTACGACCAAAAAATGATGGGACAAAATAGATAGAAGAACCCATTTGGACAGCTAGTTCAGTAAGGCCTACATTAAAGTGTACAGAAGTGAAAACGAAGAGGTCATAGCAATGACAAACTAGTTTATAAGATGCGTTCATTGTTAATAAGTGCATGTTTACCAATGTCCCTTTCAAGCTGCCTGAGGGGAATTATTGACAAAATGGCGTGCGTTTGGTGTTGTAGCATAGCCTACGCGGTTCCATAAATTGCATCAGGCAGTGCCTGTAAATGATAAATGCCATTACTATAATATCAAAGCAAATGAGTAGTTTATGTTATGATTACGCATATCCAGTATCTGGCAGACTATTTAAACCCTTAAATACACTACTTGGCAACTGGTGTTTGATTCGTTAGAAATGCTGAACTGATGATGCCATTTCGCAGGACTTGCTTAGAACATCAAAGCCTTTACAGCAGGCAAGGAATGCAAGGAATCATTAAATATGTTAGATGTACAAAAAAAAAATTCATGGATCAAACTAATCATTATCATATCCAGCGATTACTATGGGCTTAACCAAAAATGACAATAAAATTAGTTTCTTATACGTTCAATATCTCAATGCTCAGTAAATTTTACAAATTGATGCGGAGAAAATTTGGATAATTGTTTTAGGGCAAATACGCGCACAAATTCCTTTGAAGTTGATAACATGTTCTTCGCTAACCCTCATTTGTCCCTAATGTAAGCTAAAATCACCCAAGTAAAGGCAAACATTTACAATGGAACAGCAAGCACAAGTTAAAATTGAAACAAATCAAATGAAACCCACAAAACCAATGGACGCAAACATACATTTGTCAAATGCAGCCACTTCTTTAAAACCTGTGGAAATTCAGGCCCATTTAAAATTCTAGAAAGGATCCCAAAGCTTCCAAAGATCCAAAATATGCGAGTACAGCTGAATAACATGATGCACAAGGTAAAGATATTTTCCGTTGGATATATACATGGTGTCCCAGGTTTGAATATTTTACTCAGTATGAATGTAGATGAAACCAGCAGATACAGAACATGTATCTACGTTGTAACATGCATGTAAAATGCTTTTTCAATCTTTGAACCAGCTTGAGGGAACATTCTAGCAAAAAATTGGAGTACTAGCAGTTAATTATTTTCAGTCTATCAGCAAATTAAAACATTTCACATTTACTTTAGCTTCCCCGCCCCCCCCCCAATTACAGTGGACAGGCAAGGCTAAGGTGGGTGACAGAATCTGAGGGAGTCACCTTGAATGTTGACGGTTACCTAAATTTCAGGAGTCCGGCTCGGCCGTTGGTGGTGTCCTCCTCTGGGAAGAGTAGCAGTGGTGGAACTCCAGGGGTGGAACAGTACCTCCGTAAGGCTTCCACCAGTTCAGCCCGTCCCGTGACAGCCGCCAGCTCCATGTAACCCCGCGCCCAGCACACAAATCCCATCAAGCCATCCAGCATTGGCTGGAGGTAAGAAAAGAAAACAAAAAAGCCAGCTCTGACATGGTAATCGTGTCCTGAATACTGCTACATCAACAGTTCAGCACTGATAACCCCTCATAACCTATGGTCATGCCATAGTTTCAAAATTATGCTGGAACTCCTCGAATATTGACTGTGCCGGCTTGGCCAAACATGGCCAAAATTAAACTTGGCCTAGATTTTCTTCCCATAAACACGCATATAAAATATGAAAAGGATCTGTGAAAAACTGAAGGCGCTAGTGAGCGGACAAGGCAAAAAGTCCACTGACGCATGGACACATGACAGCCCACCACGAAGGCATCCATCAGCATAAGCCTGATTGGCTTAGAGGCCAAGCAGGCAAAAAACCTATAATGAACCCAAGACTGGTCCACTCAACAAAATATCATAATGATAAATCTGGCCATGACTTCAATGGAACAATTAAGTTCATAGACGGACAGAAAAATCCACAAATTGCTCCAGCGAACCCAAACTCACTGTGTTACATGAAGTCAAAAGGTTGAGAACGTTGTGGTCAAACTGCGTGACGTGGTTGCAGATGTAGATTTTGACGTCCCTGTCCCGTAACCGAGGGTCATTCTGCTTGACGTACATGCCGAGCATGGAGAACATGATTCTCACGATGAATCTGAAACAAAACCAGATGAAAAATGGAGCTCCAAAAATAAAAACTCCACAGCACAGCAAACATTTCTCAGATTGTGCGACAACAAAACTGGGGACATCTAATATGATTTTCAAGTAAATAAACTGAGATATTAGCAACATATCAGTGCAGGGCTCGCGCTACCTGTTCGTAAATTTGCAGTTGACGATCTCTCCTGCAGTTTGACGATCTGCAAGTCACATTTGATGATTAATTTGACGAAGACCTTTCAAAGGTGGGGTTACGAGATTTGCGCAAATCTGCAATAATATTTTTTTTTATTGAAGCGCAAGCTCCAGGAACGTCATGAGGAAGCGTGACACGAACCACGTGTCACCTACTGTACCCTTATTAGGACTGAATACTCCACCCACCAGCTCATGCTCGAGCCAATAGACTATGAAGCTGTTAGTTGGGTTGCAACTGCAACCTGCAACTCTGACGGTCATCCTCTCATCTCTAGCAGGGGTTTCAAGGGCGAAAGTAAGTCTTGACTGATGTCAATTGCGTTGATCAGAAATGGAAAGTATGGCCACATCGTTCATAATTCCATGAAACACAGTAATTATGATAGGAGATCCTTCTCAGAGTCCTCAAGAAGAAAAGGCTCGCTGGAAACTCCTAAATTTGTACACTTATATACGGACATGTCTACTTTATACGCATCTCGTGTTTGCAGTGGCTTCAATGAAAATCCATCTATCACAGCTGAAGATTCAATTACATTGAAAAGACCTTCGACCTCAATCATTTTATTAATGTGCCACTACATGGGGTCCCCAATCTTTCCCAGAAAGGGCCGGTGTGGGTGCAGGCTTTCATTACAACCAAACAGCTACACACTTGATGCTACTAATCAAGCTTATTAGCAGAGAGTCCAGGGGTTGATTAGTAGTATCAGGTGTGTAGTTGCTTGGTTGCAATGAAAACCTGCACCCACACTGGCCCTTTCTGGGAAAGATTGGGGACCCCTGCCGTATAGGACCAACCATCTGGCGGGGGCAGGTCAGCAGTTCCGGGGTGAGTTTAAGTAGTTACAGTATGTTAGCACAACTTTGATTGGTCCTATTTTTGTTTTGGCGTGCCTAAGTAATTAAACAGTTTTTGGTAAAAATGTAATGTACAATATTAAATGATTTTTCTTCCTCAAAATACAAGGGTCTTTGAAGAGTACAAATTGTATATTCTGAGATATGTGCAGGTGAAATGCAAATGCATCAGGAGGTAAATTTCAAACACGGGGTGCACACTGAAAATAAAACAGCATAGTTTTTGATGTTTCACATGAATTTTACTGATTTTTAATTTTTTTATAAAAACCATTTTCAATGTTGAATCTTGCGACATATTTCAAAACAAGTTGCGACAATAAACTATTCATCAGTCTGTTAAGTTGCCATACCTTTCTATATCGCTTCATAAATGTTTAGAGACTGAAGACACCAAGTGATCAAGTGTTTCAGGTCTATTTTTGTCCCATTCCTTGTGCAAACAAGTCTTATAGTGCTCAACAGTACAGGGCCTTTGTTGTCCCATTTTGTGTTTGAAAAAACACCATATGTTTTCTATTGGGGACCAGTCGGGACTGCATGCAGGCCAGTCCAACACCCTCTTCTTACACAGCCATGCGTAGGTAACGCATGCATAACGCGGTTCTGGGTCTTCTTGCAGAGAAATACATGGGCGTCCCTGGAAAAGATGTTTTGAAATAATATGCTGCTCCAAAATCTCACTGCACTTTTCAGCACTAGTGCAAGTCTCCCTCGCCAAGGGCACTGAAACAACCTCATACTATGCCAGGGTATGGCTTTTGGACTTGTTGCAGGTAACTGTCTCGATGGTTCTTTTCTTCTTCCGTCCAAAGTACACCGCATCCATTTCTTTCAGAAAAAAAGGACCGGAAATATTGAGATATACAAGATGTTTCCACTATGTGATGGTCTATCGCAGATACCTCAGAGCCAAGAAAAGTCAAAGACACAAATGAACACGTAAAGGCTTCCTTCTTGCACAGTGAAGTTTTAAATGGCGCTTGTACAACCTGTTCTCAAAAAAAGTAGGGACGCTGTGTATAACGTAAATAAAAAAAGAATGCAATGACTTGCAAATCATTTAAACTCCGTATTTAATTGAAAATGGTAAAAAGACATCATATCAGATGTTGAAATTGAGAAATGTTACTGTTTTTTGAAAATTATCCACTCATTTTGAATTCGATGGCAGCAACACATTTCAAAAACGTTGGAAGAGAGGAATTTAACATTTGGCAACTGAGGAGACTCAACACTTTGCTCAACGGATTGTGGCCTCCTCCGTCATATTTTTCCTATTACAATGTGCCAAATATTTTCAGTGGGTGACAGGTCTGGACTGTAGGAAGGCCAGTTTAGCACTCAGACTCTTATACTGTGGAGTCGTGTTGTTGTTATATGTGCCCTTTATGAACCTTACAATCACTTAACCACTCGTTTCCCGTATATTTACATTACCGCAACTCATGCCTGCCCTTATCAGTTGGCTTATCGAACTTGCCCGGAAACGTGCGTACTCGTATCACTGCTGACCAGCTCGAGTCCCAGAGCTGCGTCTTTTCACGTTGCTCGCTTTGCATCCAAACAGGCAGAACAGTTATCATGTGAGTGCTTTCTGCTTTACCGCTAAACACAGACAATGGTTTGAGGTCATGTGACATTATGATTGGCCTTGGGTGATATAAGAAGTAGCGTGCAGACATTCCATTACTTTCAGTTTGTAAATTTTGTTTCATTAATTTTCACCGTGATCACATGGTGACAGCCAAAGAAACTGATGCTGGTCCTGCTGTGGCAGAACAAAAAGCTTGTGAAGATGCAGTAAACCCGCGGGCCACATGTGCGAAACAGTGAGGAGGAATGATCAGGGTGAGCGAATGGTGAAACCACGTTGTATTGTTGATAACAAATACGGTATGAGCGGTGTTGATCGCAGTGATCAACAGGCTAGTTCGCACCTGCCGACAGCAAAAAAGTTGAGACTGTGCGAATCTTGTGTAGTTTGCGCCAGGAACGGAGTAAGAAAAGAGTCCCACTACATGTGCCCGAGTTATGAGATTCCATGATGCGTCGAACCGTGCTTCCAAACTTACCACACTGTCAAGAATTTTTTATGCAAGCTTTTTTTATATCACCTTCATTCTGTCACCTTGCAATCTGTTTCTTTGGAAGTTAAAGATGTGTATAGCGTTATTGATTGCATCCTTATCGTATATCGCATGAACTCAAGTCAGTGTCTGGATGGTTTAGATGCTAAACAGCACAGCTCTCATCACCCATTTCGCCAACGACCATCAGTGAAAACAATCTGGGCCAGCGCGCACGGCAGCACTCACTGCTGCCCTGTTAAACACGACTCGCATGAGCCATCCTTCATAGATGGATCCGGGAATCTAGCCCAGCGATTGTTCACGAGTAAACACGGCTCCGAGCGCAAAGTGGTTAAATGGCCCTTCAGTGTAATTGTGATGACAAGATAGTGACTAGTAACAGACATATCGAGCATTACATGGTACTGGTTTCACTACTACAGTTCCTGCGTGGGCATGCGATGATCCAACCTCTCTCTTGGCATTCAGGACACACCCATTGTGTACATCACTATGATCTGAGGTTTTCCGTGGGTCTACAATGTCATTGTGGCCATTAAACCCATGAGTAGAGGGTATACCTTACCTTCGAATGAAACTGTCTGGAAGGGCGCAGCTCACCAAAAACACATGGATGCCAATAAATATTCTCAGCAGCATCAAAGCTAGGCCAACAGGGGTGTATAACAGAAGTAGGACAAGAAGAAGTCCTTCATTAGGAAACCTGTGAATACATGAAGGAAATGGTTTCCATGCAAGTATATCACGACCATATAACAATCCTGGAAATAAGCACTGACCGTTCAGTCCAGATGACGCCATAGGTAAGCAATTCTAGGCAAAACGAAAACTGGAAGCTCGAGTGAACCTGAATCTTACTCTGCCCCACCCATTTACAAGTAAGGTACAAGGGTGAAATTAAATACCAAACCAGTTTATGTCCTTAAGATGTTTTAAGGAAAGTTTCTTCAAATTTGATCAATATTTGTAACTACAAGAGGTTACAGGTTGTTCAACTAGATGTCAATGAGTAATGTCAAAGATCATAAAATGACCGTCAAAACCTCTCATTCTTATGCTGAGACATGTAGTATACTTAGGGCTGGGCGATATGGACAAAATCTAATACCCCGATATCTGTGATCGAATACCTCGATATTGATATTTCGCCGATATTATCGGGACAAATGTTGGTGCTTTTGCAAAATATTTGCACAATAATATTTTTTATAACCATTTATTAGTAATGTTGACATAAAAATGAAACGGGCACAGGCAACAGCTTCGACAGTCTTGCAAGTGCAGAAAAATGCAACCCATTACTGTAATTCAGCTTTTAAAACCAGAAAAGCCAACACTGATTCCATATCACGATATTACGATATTCAAAATCCGTGACGATATTTTACTTTGCATCAAAATATGGATATATCGCCCAGCCCTAAGTATACTGCTTACATATCAAATTTCAAGTCTATCCGCATTAGAAAGGTCTAAATGGACACCTTCAGCTTTTCAATTTGCATACAGTTAACCCTGGTCTCAGACCAGAAGCAGCCAGTGGTTTCAAAGTGGCCGGATGTCATTCAAATTGAAAGTTGGATTCACTGAGCAGCAAAAGCTACTCAAAAACTCAGCAGCATGATCTGAGCAGCCTGGCGACCCCAATAAATGAGCTGAGTTAACTTTATGTAAATAAGCACCAAGGCAGCTCTCATCTGATAGGCTAGTGGCGTTCCAATTTTGCAGCGCTTATCATCATGTACAACTATTGAACTCGCTATCCGACATAACCCAACTGCTGCCAAGAGGCAGCGCTAATGGAAGGCCCACGAGCAGCAAGCTTCTCGACAACAAATTACCGGGAGTAACACAGGCATAATATAAACACTGAGCACTATTTCTTCAAGAGATGCATAATTATTTGCTATTGGGTAGTTTAAGAGAGTAAATATACCTTATAAATATAAAAAGCAACTAAACAAGAAAAGTGAATAGCCTCTTGAAATGCAGGAATTGAAACCGTGGCAGGAAGAAAAACCAGGATATGTAGTAGTTCCCCAGGACTGGGCTTAGGAAGCACTGTCATACTTAATTTTCACCTGTAGCTAAAAGAATCGCATTTTGTAATTCACGATTTTCTGTACAATCGCGTTGTCATAGTGAAGGATTCTTAAACCTACAGTTCACGCATTCTTCATATCAAAAAGAAATTTGAGGCCAGCGCACCAGAATTAGTTAGTTTGCTAGTACTTGTGTCAAATCCGCTGATCTGACTTCACCGATGGGTTCACACATACCCATGATTCTAGGCTTAGATATATGTTCAGGGTCGGGAGTTTTCTCGGTGAAAAGGTATGTTATGACAACATTACGTTAACTACTAAGCAAGACCTTTTCGCAATAACTACTTAGCAGTGTGCAAGTGGCATCTGTTAAGTACTTAACTAGCCAGCTAACAGTTTAACAAGCCTTCGGGCTGAGTTATAAAAGATTAAAAATGAAATAACGTTCGGCGAGATGGATATGCTTCAACACTACTACATTTAACAACACAGATGAGTAACGTTAACAAGTCACCTCCACGCTTAGACCGGGGAGCTCACTAAAGGAGGCTCTGAAACACTGGCCGGCTAAGTAGGGGAAAGCTCGGCTTATTTTGGAAACATTAGCTAAGAATGTATCGTCGTTACCTCTGGAAGTCGAAAAGGCGTTCTATGCCCCGCGTTTCCATAATTTACGCTTTACACTAGTTCAGAGATCGTAGACTGATTTCCAGCATGCTATTTATATATTTTCAACCAACCAGTTACTTTAATTTCATAGCTAGCGACTCAAGTCCCCATTGCAATATCATCCATCTACCATCGTAAGGGCCATCTTGAATAAGCGTAGCAGCTCGTCATTGGTTCTCTTCTTCTTCTTTGGAATTTAACGTTAGAGAGAAACGAATTGGAGTATTACCACCACCTACTGGATACATTTATATTTCATTTTCTTTCCTGCTGCAGCTTTGAAAAACCCGTTCGCTAATTTTCCTACTTCTTCCCTGTTATCTGACTCCCCTAAAACAACTTCGCCTAATATTCCCTGGATGCATCTCAAAGCATAGGCTGCATCCTTTGAAGGCTGCATTTTTAGGGGTCATGACTTACTTACATCCACTAAACTGACATTTGGGGTAAGGGACAAGGTTAAATTTAAGGTTAGGTTTTGGGTTAAGGATTACAATTAAGGTTAAGGTTAGGGAAACCAGTGACCACTGACTGAAACCAAAGCCGTTTGATGAAATGACGTCACATCAGTTCGGCAGATGGAATTACGTGATGACCCCTAAAAATGCAGCCTTCAAAGGATGCAGCCTATGCTTTGAGATGCACCCCCTGATTTGTGCGCACCCTTCATATCTGAAAAAACAAATAAGTTCTTTTGCTGCATCCACCACCTTTCTGATCCTCTGTTTTTGAGCCAGTTTCACTCGCCGTTCATCACCATCGCAATATATACCAAGAAACTCCGTTTGTCCACATCATTGAAGTGTTAATACCCTCTCCCTTGTTCTTTTCCTTGTTTTTTTTTTTCTCTTCCAGCATTATTAAATCCTGCCATTGCATTTTCCTTTTCAGCCCTCACTTTTTTTTTTTGCCTCTGTGTAAGATTTTACCCCGCGCTCATGCTGGTTCCACCTCAGCCTCTATCTTTCTTCTCTCTCATTGACTTGACCCCATTTTGTGATTTTCCCCGCAGTGAAAACATTTAGCCTGCTCTTTGGTAGATCACTCTTCTTCATCACCTCTATCTCTCCCACACCTCCTACACCTGTGCACCCCTTTACTACAAACTGCTGCCACATGCCCATGCCCACATCGATCCCACCTCAGTGGAATCCCTTCATAAGGTCTCGCCTTGCGACGACCATTATCCAGATAAACCCTTAGTGATAACTTTCCATCAAACTCAGGCAGCACAGACTGGCTGGCTACTTCTGCTCCACAATAATTAGTTACTTGTTATCTTGAGTCTAATTATATACATTTTGCTCCCCTTTCAGCCAGTATTTGATCAATCCAGACAAACTCTTAGGAAGCTATTCATACTAAATCAGTTCTCACTGTCTGGTCCCAGGCCCAACAGATACTGCTGCTGGTGTTCCGTGCCGAAAAGCCTCGTGCTGGAAAACCTTGAGGCATATCGGTAAGCACAATGTCCCGAGCCCAAAAGCTTCACATGCCAAAAAGCCTTGTTTGCCCAGACGGCTCATAATGGGACGAGGCTTTTCGGCGCGGCAAGGTTTTTCGGCACTGAACACTGGCCCAGCACCCCCATCTCCCCATCCCCATATTCCCAACCAACGCACCTGCTCCACTCCCAACTGAAGAGGATGAGCAGAATTGTCCTGAAATACATCAGTTTCCATAATCGCAGGGGAATCCATGGGGATTACTTTTTTATGAGAAAAAAGAACAATTATTAAATCCATCTTCAATCATCAGAATTCAAACTGATTATTTTTCCACTTAATGATCATTATGTGAACAAAACAAAGCCTATTGTATGTTTTGGATGCTGGACAGTTCGAAGCATTGAACTGTAGGTAATTTAGGCCAATATTCAGCTAGATTCAGCAATGTCTAATTATTTTCCATAGTGCACGCAGTTAATTTAAGTCAGCGAAATGGTAGTTACTGAGATTTTGATAATGACTTTATTACAAATGGTACTTTATTACAAGACCTTTTCATTTCCATTTTGTTTTCCAATTTCCATTTCCACTTTTAAAGCTGCTTATTTTGGAGAAGCTGAAATGTAAGCTTAGTTCAAAAATCTGTTGATTTTTAATCTTTCGTCCATAATGTCAGTCTACAAATGATCAAGCTATTTTTATTAGAAGAGATGTGTGTATATTTAAGTTATATAATTTTTGTTTTCACAGCTCAGTGTCAGTAATTATCGTACAGTTAGTATTAAACCGCAAGAGAGTCGCAAGCTAGCAAATGTAGTTATTTAAAGCATTAAGAGCCAATTTTTGAGAGATTAAAACAAAGTCAGGCACCTTGAATTGTTGAGCCCCCTAGATTTGGCTGATTTTTTATTTTTGAGATGGGTATAGTACCCAAAACTCAAGCCCAAACCGTTTCTCTGTCAAGTCCTTCTGTCCCGAGCTACAGCAAACCCTTTTTTCGGCCCTTTTTGGCCAATTTAACAAAATTGCAAGTTCCCATATGTATAATTCTGAACTTCAATGGTGTCCAAGCTCCAAATTTATTGAAAGTGGGTCTATAGGAAGGTCAGATTACCAGAATGTTTATCCACCTGGGGCACCCTTTAAGTTTGTGAATAGGGGGGGCTCAAAATGCTCCAAACCACTTTTCAGTTGGAAGGACCTTAATTCAAATCTACTATTACTTTCGTGGGACAACCTTGGAGTTTGGAAAAAAGGGCCAAAAAAGGGTCTCGGACCTAAGAAGGTGCCATTTTGGGACCCTACTTCTCAAAGCTTCAAAGAGGTAGAGGACGCTGCTTATTTCACATAAAAGCCGTAGACCCATATATTACAGTAAAAGAAGAAATCAGATGGGATCTTGTCTCATTAGCCACTGCCTCTGATGTTGGGACTGTACTGCTCCAGATTTGAAGCTCTCAAACAAAACCAAAGGGAGGCACAAGGAGGTGTATGAATTTTGCCAGGAGGAGCAGACATTCCTGCTTCTTCTCGTGCAGTGATGGACAAGAGGACTTCTGAAATGTGGCAGAACACTTTTTTCACTCATTTGTCACTGTGGTGATATATGCTCACTGTTATTCTACTCTCATCTCTCATATCTGAGCTTTATGAGCCTGGCCATGAAAAAGAAGTAAGTACAACTGTATCAAGAACATATTCCTGACTGCATGTAGACATACATGCATCTTGTCAGAACAAAGTACTATGTTCATGTTTTTTAAGGATTGGTGCTGCCATCCAGATGCTATTTTTAGAATTTTTATTTGGTTAATTATAAGCAAATGAGACAAGATCCCAGCCGTTTTGTTGTTTATTTGTAATAAATAGGTCTTTGACTTTCAGATGTAATTATCAGCCTTGGCTTCCTCTTTGAAGGTTTGAGAAAAAGGGTCCTAAAATTACCCCTTATTTGGTCCAAGACCCTTTTTCGCCCATTTTTCTCCAAACTTGAAGGTTGGCCCACAAACCTAACAGTAGATTTGAATTAAGGTCCTTCCAACTAAAAGGTTCCTGCAAAAAGGCAATTGGGATACCTTTGAAGTTTAGAGAAAATCTCTAACAAACTTTAAAAAAAATGGTTTTGAGCATCTTAAGTGCCCCCTATTGACAAACTTAAAGGGTGCCCCAGGTGGATAAACATTCTGGTAATCTTGACAGAGATGCTACTAAGCAGGAATCCACATCCATCAAGTTCAAGCAAAGCACTTGCTTGACTAAATATCAATTCTTATACAACCCCAATTCCGAAATAGCTGGGACAAAGTGTAAATTGTGAATAAAATCAAAATGCAATGACTTAAATCACACCAACCAGTATTTTATTCAACAAAAAACAGAGATGACATAGCAAATGTTGAAACTGAGAAATTTCACAATTTTATCCACAAAATGAGCCCATTTCAAATTTGATGGCTGCTACAGATCTCAAAAGAGTTGGAACAGGGGTCTGTTTACCATGGTGTAGCAGCCCCTCTTCTTTTTAACACAGAGTGGAGGCGTCTGGGCATTGAGGAGACAAGTTTCTTGAGTTTAACTATTGGAATTTGATCGCACTCCTGTGTAATACAGGCTTCCAGCTGCCAGAGTGTTTTGGATCTCCTTGGACGGACTTTTCGCTTGATTTTGCAGCAAATGTTCTCAATCGGTGAAAGATCAGGACTGCAGGCAGGCCAGTTCAGCACACAGACTCTTCTACTACGAAGCCATGCGGTTGTAATAGCTGTAATACGTGGTTTTGCATTGTCCTGCTGAAATACACAAGGCCTTCCCTGGAATAGATATCGTCTGGAAGGGAGCATATGTTGCTCTAAAACCTTTATATACCTTTCAGCATTCATGGTGCTTTTAAAAACATGCAAGTGTCCCACACCATATGCACTACTGCATCCCCATACCATCAGAGATTCTGGCTTTTGAACTGAACGCTGATAACAGGAGGGGTGGTCTTTCTCCTCTTTAGCCCGGAGGACACGGCGCCCATGATTTCCGACAAGAATGTCAAATTTGGACTTGTATGGCCATAGGACACTTTGCTACAGTCCATTTTAAATGAGTCTTGGCCCACAGAACACAGCAACGTTTCTGGATCTTGCTCAACAATGTCTTCCTTTTTGCATAATAGAGTTTCAGGTGGCATCTGTGGTTGGCACGGTGGACTGTGTTTACAGACAGTGGTTTCTTGAAGTATTCCTGGGCCCATTTAGTAATGTCAATGTAAGAATCATGCCGGTGAGTGATGCAGTGGCGTCTGAGGGCCTGAAGATCACGGGCATCCAGTAAAAGTCTTGTCCCTCACGCAGAGATTTTTTCCAGTTTCTCTGAATCTTTTGACGATGTTATGCCCTGTCGATGATGAGACCTTCAAAGTATTTGCAATTTAACATTGAGGAACATTGTTTTTAAAGTATTCCACAATTTTTTTATGCAACCTCAGGCCATCTTTACTTCTGAAAGACATCCCTTTTACAGCCAATCATGTTACAGACCTGATGCCAGTTAACGTAACTACGTGCTCAATGTTCTTTCAGCTGATTCTCTTATATATTATTTGCTTTTTCAGCCCTTTTTTGCCCGAGTCTCAACTTTTTTGAGACCTGCAGCAGAAAATTTGAAATACGCTCATTTTGTGGATAAAAACGTAAAATGTCTCAGTTTCAACATCTTTCAAATGTTATTGATGTTTTGTTGTAAATAACATATTGGCTCATGTGATCTGACAGTGATTGCAATTTGATTTTATTCACAATTTATGCTTCATCCCAACCATTTCAGAATTGGGCTTGTAATAATTCCTTCAGAATTCGGGGACCACAGACTGATGTGTGACATTCCTGCCAGTCGGCGAGCTGACTAGCAATGCCCAGGAACAGGTTCATGAACAGTTTCAGCCATTTTGTGGACTGGCCAGCGAAAACGTCAATGAGCGAAAAACAAAAATTTCATTCGTGAACTGCGTTCATTTAATAGTGAAACTCGTCACAAGCCTACCAAGGATATATTACTACCATGCTATATTCGCACTGAGAAAAACTAAGTATGTGAGTGGTGCAAATCATGTAACAAGTATCAAACAGAGGGACTAGATTTTCCACGACAGTGGCGTGCGGCCCAGCCCTGGTTCTGGATGCCAGCTGTTGACTGAGGCAGGCAGATTGGTCAACTCTGACCCTATAGACCAGGGCTATTCAACCGTGTCCAGAAAGGGCCAGTGTGTGTGCAGGCTTCATTCCAACCAAGCAGCTACACACCTGACACAACTAATCAACCCCAAGGGTCTTTGCTAATGAACTTGATTAGTAGTATCAGGTGTGCAAGTGCTGTGTTGGAATGAAAGCCTGCACCCACACCGGCCCTTGCAGGATAACGTTGAATAGCCCTGCTATAGACTGTCCACAGCATACAGATGCACACCGACACACGCACACACACCTATCAACACATCCAGACGCAACTGAACAAACATGCAAGCACTGCCCACACAAGCTAAACTAAATGCAGGCTTTAATGCACACACAAACACAAAAAAGGAATAAAAAGGTTTCCCCAGACACACAAATTGCCTTCGGAATGTCAGTGTATGACAAAGGTTTTACTCTGGCTAATTTTAACCAGTAACAGTGAAACCATTCATAAAAGAACAACTCGCTGATTTGCACAGTACTTGGACAAGAACAATGTAGTATTTCAACAGGGAGAAGAAATCAGCTTCAGCAGGCAAACCAACAGAGTTAGCGAATCGATAGCAGAGCCTGCAAATCCACAATACCATCCTAAAACAACTGAAGCCAAAGTAACGATAAACTGACATTCTGCAGCAGGAGCTGCATGGGCACATCATTTGAGCAATCGTCAATAAAAAATAAAACACTGTGATGTTGCGGTCACGCCCCATGCTTTATGGGATAGTTTGGTGGCCGAGTCGCTTCCGATCTTGCGGAGCTGCGAGGAAAAGTTACTTAAGCGTGTATGGTTACGGATGCTTGGCCGTACGATACGGCATACAGAAGCCGTATTAGGAAGCAGCTGCCAGCACGATCATTATCGCAGTTCCGAGAAGGGCCTTCCATGGCAATATTCATATAAGTTCTAGTATAATTTTTTCACATTGCTGTCAACAGTCAGAGATGACGTAGATCAATGCCTCCCAAACCTCTCCTGGAGTACCACCTCTCCCACATGGTTCAGATCTCTCCCGGCTAGTACGGATGATTCCAATGATTATCACGCATCTTCACGGGTAACCAGCTGATCATCAGTGCTGAAGCAGGCAGAGCTCTATAACATGCAGGAGAAGCGGTACTCTAGGAGAGGTCTGAAAAGCAGTGATGTAGATGAGATTGCTATCGTTCAATGTTATTATGCCCATGCAACAGACTTAAGCACTGGCAAACTGAAGTGCGGTACTCTCTGAAGTGCAAGAAATTTTGGCGAAAAAGCGAGATCCGGCAATTTTTTTTTTTGTATTGACGATTGCTCAAATTTATTCCTCATAAAGGTTCTCTTGACAGCAGCTGATGTCATTATTTCCCTCCCCATAACTCGCTCCTCGGGCCTCAGCAAACAAAGCCCGACACCAGCACTTGTTTCACACAGAGAGAATGACTGCATGAACTATCAAATTTTCTCATGAACTTAAAGGTGCCCTGTTATGTCACCAGGTGCAAAGCTAATTAGTTATTACAAGCCATTTCAAAATTGTTTCCATCTTGACATCACATGGGGAAGTAACCAATCAGAGGCAAGAAGAACTGATCACCTTCAGCCCAGCAGTGAATCAGATTTCATTATTCTAGATGGTCACTCCCCCTTGTGATGTCAGGAAGGGGAGACTTTCAATTGGCTCGTAATGGCTAATTAGCTGTGCACCAGGTGGCGTAATAGGGGACCTTGAATAAAAATATAAATAAAACGCAAGAGGTAAATTCAGCGTGAATTCATCCATCCCTCCCCCTTTTCCGTCCCCAATCCCCAGCCGCCTCGCAGGCCTATCCAGAGGCGGAGCTTCCCGCGGCGGACTTCATCAGCTCCTCATCCTGTACGGACAGTTCGGTCAGCTTGCGCCCCAGCCGCTCGTGGAGCTCCAGGTACTTTGCAACGCAGCGGTCCAAGCACACAGCTTCTCCCTTCGAAAGCTCAGCCTCCTTGTAATGGGGCGGCACGCATTTGCGGTGGCAGGCGTTGGTCATGCTGGGGACACAGAGGACACAGGTTTTATAAGTGACTGCAGAACGAGGAAGGAAAGAAAACGACATGCAATCAGTTGCTGATCAATTTTTATTTAACAGGATCTTGCTACAGAAACAGCATTTACCTTTGACGGTACATATTAGGGGTGCAACGTTCACAAGTCACGGTTCATGGTTTTTGGTTCGGTACGTTTTTTTAATGTACAGCAGGAGGGGAAGCATTGTCAATTTCATTATACTTTTCTTTTATATGCCCTTCATAATCAATTACATCGACTTCAAGAAAGCCTTCTACCGCATCCATCGGGTAACACTGTGGGAGATTGTCCTGCTGTATGGTGTCTCACCCTAGTATGTTAATATCTTTAGAGCATCATACCACAACTCCAGCTGCAGAGTTAGAACCAGCAGTGGCACTACTGACGAATTTGACATCATGACCGGTGTGAGGCAGGGGTGTATCCTTTCACCCCTACTTTTCCTCATCGTCATCGACTTTGTGATGAGGAAGACTCTTTCTGGAACAGACTTCGGGATCAAGTGGGGGCAGGACATACTGGCCGACTTGGACTTCGCAGATGACCTGGCACTCATGAGTCACACCCACTGCGCACTCCAAGAGATGACCAACACTCTCCACGAGCATGAAGGGAAGGTTGGCGTACGTATTAGCCATGAAAAAACCAAGGGCATGTCTGTTGGGCAGGACCAACACCACCAACCACTCTTGCTAGGTGAAGACAACATCGGATACGTCCAAAACTTCAGATACCTCGGCAGCAACATCTCAAGAGTAGGAGACGTGGAGGACGACGTCCGGACAAGGATCGGCAAACCTTCTGGAGTGTTCCAACGGCTCCACAACATACGGTCATCTAAGTCCATCACCACGACCACCAAACTATGCCTGTACATGTCTGTAGTCGTTCCAACGACAACCTATGCCTGCGAGACGTGGGTTAAGACATCCAGTGTCACGAACACCCTGGATGTCTTTCACCGGCAGAGTCTCAGAAAAATCTTGAGGACCTCATGGAGCGACCGCGTCACCAACGAAGAGGTGATGAGGAGGGCAAAGGTGCCACTATTGTCCGACATGGTCTCTGCCAGAAGAAGAATGGGTGGACACATACTACGCCTTCCAAGAGAGCGGCCGGCGAGTGTAGCAATGGACTGGGTGCCGGAGGGCAGCAAGAGGAAGCCAGGGAGGCCAAAGACGACGTGGAGACAGACATTCAAGGAAGACCTGAATGAGATGGGTGTCAGTTGGCGCAAGGAGGACCGACAGTGACCGGTCCAAATAGAGGGGACTCATCGCACAGTGATCCAATAGGGACAGGAGGAACAAAGCCCAGGTCTCATTTATTTGGCAAAAAAAGTTCACAACAAACAAAATTCTGGCTAAGAATATCAGGAACATAAACACTTGACAAGACACACATTAAATTTCCAAAATAATTGGAATGAGAGCCTAATGTTTTCGGGGGTCTTTTCAACTTCAGGTTTTTCAGCCAAATTCTGGCTTCCTCTTCTGTAGGTAGGCGATGGAAACCATTTTGCTGAAGATGAGGACAATCCCCTATATTCTGGGTGCGGGTTCAAAACACTGTTGACCAAACCATAAATTTAGCTTCTTCTGGTTGTTAGTTCAGCCTCGAACAGCACAATAGGTGCCGGAGCTCTGAAGGGACATTTTAAGAAAAGCAAGTTATTTTGTTAAAAAAACGAGCTATAAATCGCCAAGTGAAAGAAACGCCGCTGTTCTTGACTAGCAACTGGCTAAAAACTACTTCAGCAGGAAGTTGCACACATGGTCTATATCTAGAGTAGCGCCCTCAGGAATAAGGTGGATAAGAAAATTATTTTTCTGTACTGAATTTTGCCCATCGCCATTAGATCGCATGGGGAGAGAAGCCGTGTCTTCGATTGCCAATGGATTATTACCATAATTGGAAAACACGTCAATAAGGGAAAACGATTGACAGCTAGCCAGGAGTAATTGTTGTCATAAAGGCATGCATCTTTGCCTGCTGCCCTCACATGATTATTTCAGTGCTCTATGGATTAATGGTGGTGATAATGGTTTGATGCCAGTGACCCCCCTCAAGAGCCTTTATCCCCACTTGCCTTTTATGGTTTTTGCCTGTTTCTTTCCTTTTATGATGCTGCCATTTTGGCCAAGTATTGCCCGAAAAAAGATCAATGACCTCAAGTGACTACCTGGTAAAATACAGGTAATCATAATAAGAAAATAACGAGACCTCTAACACCTGTGCCACCAAGCTACGAAGTCTTGTTGCGAAGTGAGGTTACTTTCTACAATTAAACTAAATTAAGGTTTGTATTCTGATTAAAATTACTTGGACTGAAAATCATTTTTTTCTTTTGAGAACAGACAAAGTACGAAGCACCGTGGTAAAAGCCGAAGTGCTGCATTTTGCTGAAGCATCTGGTGCGACTGACTATGAAGCCATTCTGAGAGACACCACTGAAGAGATGATGATGCCTACCAACAAGCTGGCTTCCTTCGCCAGTAACGATGTCTAAGTAATGACTGGCGAGTTGTCTCTTGGCTTTAGAAGAGTATTTGAAGAGTTTGCTTCCAAAACACAATATATCCATTTTACTCATTTTGAGTGAATCAACTTTTCTATGTTGCATTTTATTGAGAAACACAAACTTTGACCTTGAAAAAATACACACTACCTGAATGTAATGAAAAATGAAAATTTGCACCATGTGTAAGAAGCACAGGGCTATTGCTTTATTGTATTATCTTAATTTTTGTAATTTTGGCATTTATTGCGTTTAGGAACCAAATACTTCACTGGAGCAGGACATTATCTCTAGAGGAAAATTAATTCAGATGTATAATTTCAATGGAACGTCACAGAAAACTGAGAAGATATACTTCTGCATTGTGATGAAAGGTAGAGGTAAAGGCAAAGGCAAAGGGCGAGGATAGCTAGCTGAGACTGGGATAAAGTCAGATTATTAAGACTACATGACAACATTGAATATTTTATACGCCAGCATTTAGTCGATATTTACATTTTGTTTGCGAGCATGTTTGTTTCCTTGGCATTTAATTTCTACTTAAAAGGGCATTTAAGTCAACATTTTTTCACAGTAAAGTAAGTTCTGAATTGAAAACCCCATACCAGCCAGAGGATGTAAACACCGATTTTGTTCGTTGAATAGCTATGGGCATGCATCACAGTTGAAATGATATCGTAAGAAAGTAGTGATCCGTGAATAGCAAGGCGATCAGCAACTTCTTCACTTGCTACGTTACCGATTGTACATGTCCGCCATCATTTCGACTTCCAGCTCCGCCGCCAACTGCTGCGCTTTCAGGGGATCCATCTCAGTCTCTCCGACTTCTCCCGGTGACCACCCAATAATTATTTCAACCAGTTCTGGCGGTCCAAATTCCTCAGCTACCAGGGACGCTTGTCCTTCACATCCAAAGAAAGGCACGTGTGCACTTCTTTAGCTTCGTTTCTTCTTCTTCTTCGGATGGAAAAATTTTTCACGCCTAGTGGTGTATTACTGCCACCTACTGGGTATACTATATTTCATTTCCTACGATAACTAAATACACCCTTTCCTAATTTTCTTGCTTCTTTCCTGGAATCTCTCCAAACCCCTCCGACAATATTCCCTGAATTTCTTCCTAATTCACACCTGAAAATCCTAGAACACTTTTGCTGCATCCACCACCATTCTACCGTCAATTTTACTGGCATAATTAATCCAGTCCACAGACTATTTTCACAAAAGTCTTGGGGATCATCAAGATGTTTTTTGGCAAACGTGAGAAGAGCCTGTGTGTTCTTTTTGGTCAGCAGTGGTTTTTTGCCTTGGAACTCTCCCATGGATGACATTTTTGCCCAGTCTCTTTCTTATTGTAATGAGTAAGTGGATTGACAGGGAGAAAGTCATTGTACCTGTGTGGGGGGGAGTGGTTTTAATTAATGGAGATGATTTAAATGCAAAAGATACGGCGGCTCGGTTGTTCTGGGAGCAGAGTTAGGTGAATGTCATGGGGCAGTAGCCCAGCCGAGCGACTTTTATTTTGCACTCATTGCTGGAGGGTGGGTGCTGCTCGCATGCCAGTTAGGGTTACCGACGGTGAAGACAGGCAGTGGATGTCAGGGCGAGGTTCCGGCCTGGGGCAGGGCTATGGTTAGGTAACGGAGATAAAGGAGTGCCGTTTTCCGCTCTCCAATGTTGCAGAGGCTTTCCTGCTGCTGGTGGAAACGCCTCACTGCGCTGAACCGGCGGCTTCCCCCTCAAAGCAAATTCTGAGTGAAGCCGGAACAGCACCAAAGCTCAGACCCTAGGGGAGGGTCTTGTGCTTTGGGAAAGTTAAGGTTTTTTTTTAAATATTAATTTTGTTGTTGTAGTCTGTGTCGTGTGGAAATTTATGTTAAATGTTTTTAGCGACGCAGGTGGAGTCAGAATACTGGGGTTGGGAAAGTAGCTGAGGCAGTTCAATAGTTTCTTCAAGTGCCGTTGCATATGAGTTCTGATTGTATGTGTAATTTATAGAAAATCGGGAGTTCTATTGTGGTGCAGTATGGTGTATTGCAGCCCGAGGTAATGTAAATTCAGGGTCAGTGAAGTATTTATTTGCAGTGCCTGAAAGGGGGCGTGGCTTTTGCGGTGGGTGATTTAAACTGGCGTGTGACCCTACACTTGTTTGCCTCATGTCTATGACCCTGAAGGGGCGTTTCTGTCTTGGACTGAGTCCTATTCCTTGGAGCCCATGACTTCTCTGCTGTATGAATTAATGTGAATAAAGATTATTATTATTTGTCATTTTTGGGTTTCCTCCTTCCTAATGTTGAATGGTATAGGTATTTCGTGTGCAAGTGCTTTACCCTCTCATTACTGAGACAAGGTTTATTACATTATTGTTGAATCACGCACACTGACTTTAACTGAGGTGAGTGAGGCCTGCAGTTCTTTAGAATGTTCTGTGTTCTTTTGTGACCTCCTGAATGAGTCGCCTTGGAGTAATTTTGGAAGGCCGGACACTCCTGGGAAGGTTCATCACTGTTCCAAGTTTTCTCCATTCATGGATAATGGCTCTCACCATGGTTCACTGGAGTCCCAAAGCCTTAGAAATGGCTTTGTAACCCTTTCCAGACTGATAGATGTCAACAACTTTGTTTCTAATCTGTTCTTGAATTTCTTTAGGTCGTGGCATGATGTGTTGCTTTTTGAGATCTTTTAGCCTACTTCACTTTCTCAGACAGGTTCTATTGAAGTGATTTCTTGATTCAACAGTTCTGGCTGTAATCAGGCCTGGGTGTGGCAAGTGAAGTGTAATGTGGTTAATTGCAATTAATTTATGATTAGGTTTAGATGGCCAGGCTGAGCCAGGTAGGTTTAGATGGCTTTTTTTCCTTTAATAAATGAAAAAAAATGGCATTTTCTATTTACTCGGATTATCTTTGTCTAATATTAAAATTTGTTTGATGATCTGAAACATGTAAGTGCGACAAATAGGCTATGCAAAAAAAGAAAGAAATCAAGAAGGGGGAAAATACTTTTTCACAGCTCTGTGCGCTCTATCTTTAACACAGACAACCGACCTGATCGTAAAGGGAAATGAAATCTTTCTCTCGTTTCCCCCCTGAAACATTTTATTCTTGTTGTGAGTTACTTTTCCTCAAATAGAGAAAGAGGAACCATCGCTCAGTTCCTCAACGGGTGAAACTTCTCTGGAGATGTAAAGCTCACGACAGCTTGCATTTCTCTGAAACAGGGCACGGGCAACTAGAGGTGAGTGGTTTTAAAGCGTCTCTAGCATTATAATTACAAAACGTTTGCTTTAAACTTTTTATATCTTTTTACTGAGATAGACGGTATGCAGGTGACTGCTTGTTTACCACTGTGGAATTGCCTCAGTGGTTAACAACAACAATAGATGACATGTCGGCGACCTCCGCTTGAGCCATGCCGGTTTTGGACACCCATACCTGCAGTAGCTTCTGCTCAGCGCTGAATGAAGTGGGCATAAACATCCCTGATGAACAGCCTTCACGTGTTCTCGGTACTCCACTTTTAAAAACAGCATGTTGCCTCTGAAAACTGGCATAGCCACCTCTCCTCGCATTAAAAGCTAAAAATTGAGCTCAATATCAACAGACTGAGCACATTAAAATTAGGATCATACCAAATTTTGCTGTGATTCATGAAGCCATTTTTAATGTTTATTTTAACAATCATAAAGCTGAGGTTGGACTGTATCGTGGGATGTGCTAGACGCGAACACGGAAGTAGCTTACTTATTCTCTCAGTTTTGCGTACTTGGGAAAGAAAATACTTTTCTCAGTGAAATTATTGTTAAAGTGAATACACGCACGGTAATGTATGTGTTTTATTTGTTTTTCATTTCGATTCGCTGCTGGAAATTAGGTCACACAGCTTATGTGTTTGAATCGCATTGAAGTGGCTCATTTTGGTGTCAAAGTATTAGTCTGTCGGCAATTAAACTTTCTTACTAATCTTGCAATTGACACACTGTGACAGATTAATTTCCCTGATGGGAGTAACCGCAGTTCTGTAGAATTTTGCTACCTTTCAAAATATGCTACCTCGCGGTTCTGCGCTTGCGCAAACCTAAAATATCGGGCTGTTTCTTCGCTCGTATCTAAGTATCCTCAAAAATCATAAATATAGATTCATTTTGAGTGCGCATTTCGACCTGTAAGCGCACATACAGGCTATTTGCATGTACACGCTGGGTTTTCCTGAAATTGCAGAAATTAGATGATAATGGCGTATATGGGCATATTTCTTCAAACAAACTTATCCAAATCGTTATAAAAACCGTTAATGTTACAACTGGCTATAAAATAATGAAGTTACGACTGTAAATTCATTCATATTGCATTATCAAGGCGAAAACAAAGACTTTACGATCGCTGTGCATTACGGTAGCATTTTTGTCAAGGCGGCGCAAATTGTCAGAACACCAGTCCACAGCACGAGTTTTGAAATCTCTGCTTGGGAGATGGTGATGAAACTTCTACAAATTTTAACCGTCAGTCCAAAGTGTAATCTGTGAAACTTTTTTCATATTGGTACTATTGAATCTCTGTATGTTCATTTTTCAGATATTGCCGGGAAACTTTCGGATCAGTGAATTAAGAATTATTGGCACTGCTAGCAGGAAATGGACAAACGTTGACACCTCAATTTCAGAAAAGGACAATATGCAAAATGTATGCTAAAGAAAACAACTGTAATTTGCAAATCCGTCTTCGTCTGTATTTAATTGAAATAAGTAGGCCTATATGGGAACAGAATACTTGACTATTCAACTCCGCAACACTATTGTTGTTGTTGTTTTTTTTTTAAATAATAGATAATTTTGTTTAATGTGATGTCAATGAACTTAGGACAGGTGCGCGTTCACCAAAAAGTAACATCACATGTCCTTTTATACCACACTGTAGTCATTTTGTAACTGCGCACACTGATTGTTCGAATTTTGGAAGAGGAAAAAGTTTCCACTCTGGCCTGACATTAGATCTCAGTTGGTCAACTTTTTTTTGTATTTAATGCTTTTACACATTTTCAATGGGAGACCGGTCTGGGGTGGGTCTGGTCCAGTCTAGAACTCGTCCTCAAAGGCTACAAAGCCATGCTGTAGTGATATGTGCAGAGTGTAGAATTTCATTTTCCTGCTGGAACAAGCAGGGCTGTCTCCGACTCAGACAATGCCTGGAAGGCAGCGTGTGTTGTTCCAAAGTGCGCACGTACTCATCTGCATAAATTGTACGTTCAGAGATGTGCAAGGTGCTACATGACAGCATTAATGCAGCCCAAGTGACAGACACTGGGTTTTGAACATTTTGCTGATAACAGTGTGGATGGTCTTTCTCTTCTTTTGCCCTAAGAACATAATATCCATGATTTAAAAAAAAAAGAAAAAAAATCCGAAGGATTGACATGTCGGGGTTGAGCATTCACTTGGGTCAAATAACCTCAATACGTCTTTTTACCCATTCTTGGAGTAGCAATAGAGCAATAGGTGTAAAATAAAACACTGAAATTACTTGTGTTAAAATTCAATGATGGTTGGCATGACCCCCCCCCCCCCCCCCAATTCCACACACCATTGAAACAATTTTTTTCTGGTACACAGCTGTATACATTTGGTAGCTGTAGCAATGTCCTCTTTTATTGGATTATTGGATTAAAATATAAATATTCTTCCCGTTTCATGTTTGCCTGCCAAAAAATACCCGATGCCCGAGTAGTGGATAGGGATGATTGCAACTTCTTTTGCAGTAAGTACTGCAATATAGGAGTATTTGCAGGAATACAGTGATTCATGACTTGAAAAGAATGTGAGACAGGAGCCTAAAGTGGGAGGTCAGTGGTACTTTGTCCCCTCTGTCTCCAGCGCTGTTGCTGTAGATATATTAGAAAGTGAGGGACTAAAGAGTGTTTTGAGAAAATGAATTGTCCACAAGTATAAAGTGCTGGATGTGCCCATTGTTGAAGACTCAACGACTTATTGGTTGACTGTAAGGTTCCGAGGTTTCTGTGTGTTTTTGGTTAGTTAATTTTAGGTTTATTATCCCCCGCCAACACGAAGTGGGAGGGGGATATAGGTTTGACCTCCGTCCGTCCGTCCGTCCGTCCGTGCGTCCGTGCGTCCGTCCGTCCGAGATAAAGGGGACAGCTTTACTCAGAAACTACTACAGATACAGTAACCAAATTTGGTGTGTAGCTTCAGACCATAAAGGCCTTGATCGAGTTCGAAAATGAGAAGCGCACGATTGGCGGGGGATGTTGTAGACCATGTCGACTTGTTTATTTTGTGATGTCAGTCTGATGTCTAGTGTTGCACATTTTAGATTTCCCCGGTGTTATTCCAGTCTATGTCTTACCCAGGTATTGTCTTTGCTTTCTCCCCGGTTGCGTCATAGTTTGTCAGTTTTTGTCTTAATTGATTGTGACTCTATTTCGGGTGATTTAATGGATTCTGGGTTTCAGCCTTCCTTCCGTTCTCGTTTGCTAGTTTCCTCTTGCTTTCCTATATTTACTAACAATTACTAACAGTTTGTTGTTTTGCTAAAATTGCTAACCAATTCTAATATTGTTTATAATACTAACCTACTAACGAGCACCCGGGATTGTATAGCTGCACTTACTAATTGACTTATTACCTCTCCGCGTTCGCCCTATTCTAGTTTCCGTATCTCGTTTCCTTAACTGGTTTAGCTATGCGTTCTGCAGAACCTCTGCATTCTCATTATCTATTCTGGCTTTTATTCTGTACACTTTTGAGTCTTTTTATTCAGTTTATTTGTCCCTTTTAGGGAGAGTCTTGTGATCCGCCTCTTTGTGTGAATGTTTTTCCGTTTCTTGTAATTGAGTTTCCCTCGTGTGATTACCCTTTGTTAATTGTATAATTTTCAGCACCTGTTGTCGAGCTGTGTGTGTCTCCCCCCTCCCCTTTATATTCCCGTGCGGCAGGCACAGATGCCAGACGGGTCTTTGCCTTTGCCTACGTTCTACTGCCTTCGTTCTGTGTTGATCCCCTCACTTACCAACCAGATCCGTGTGTTCCGGTGCCTGAACACTGTGCGGGCAGCGCCCAGTTGTACCGCGATTGTCCCGAGCTTCCAGTACCCGCTGCGCTTCCTGGTCCTCCTTGGCCAGCGGGATTCCCCGAGTTCCCCGTGTTCGCTGCGCGCTGCACCATTCTGCGCCAGCCGGATCTCCGAGTTCTCTGTGTCTGCTGTTCCCCGTGATGTCCTGCCGCTGCCCCAAGATGTTCCAGCCTTTGTCAGATCCCGACTTCCGAGTTCCCCTTCCGAGTTGCCCATCCCGAGTTGCCCTTTTCAGTTCCCGAGTTGCCTCTGTTAGTTCCCGAGTTGCCCCTGTCAGTTCCCGAGTCGCCCCCGTCAGTTCCCGAGTTGCCCCTGTCAGATCCCGAGTTCACCTTCCGAGTTTCCCATCCCGCGTCGCCCCTGTCAGTTCCCAAGTTGCCCCTGTCAGTTCCGGAGTCGCCCCTGTCAGTTCTCGAGTTCCCCCCCGAGTTCCCCTTACAAGTTTCCCATCCCGAGTTGCCCCTGTCAGTTCCCGAGTTGCCCCTGTCAGTTCCCGAGTCGGCCCTGTCAGTTCTCGAGTTCCCCTTCCGAGTTCCCCCTATCCCATGATGTCTTCGTCCTAGCTGTCTGACCCTTCCTGAGCTGTGTGCTCTCTGAGCTGCCTGAATCCGAGATACCTGATCATTCCGAGCTACCTCTTCCAGTCCTGTGCCCTTCCAGTGGTCCATATCATCCCTCATCTCTAGTCGTCAGTCAGCTTTGTCTCTGTGTTCTGTGTTCCCAGTGCCCCATTATTAGTTGAGTTTTCGAGCCCTTAGTTCATCTGTTCAGTGCTTCATGCACGGTGGTTTCATTTCAGCCGGAGTGCCTTTTTCCCCTTAGTTAGATTCTCTAGTCCCATGCCTTGGTCCTTAGGTGTTTTGTTTGGCCTGAGTGCCCCCTTATGGTTCTTCCCTGTCCCTGCCTTTTTGTTAATAAATTCCTGAGTTCCCGCATATGGTGTCTGACCCCACTTTCTTAACATTGACTGTTTTTTTAATATAATAATGCTTAGATTTAAGTCATGATACATTTCCTTCTTAGGTATACTCTACTATAAACTTGCACCTTCTTGCCATTTATTTTAACTGGCACCTTTTTTGCCAGTTATTTTAACTAATTTTACAATCAGTAATTTTACAATCAGTCAATCTGTTATAAATACCAGAAGTTCCGTGTGTGTTAACTGTAAACCGCAGTTAAATGTGAGCAGGCCTCTGCTTATACTTAAAATAACAAGGATACAATGCGTTAATTTAACTGTTAAATACAGTCAATTTTTTACAGTGTACAGTCCTTATTAAGACCCCAATGTTGTGGTGCATCATTGATGTTGTCGCTCATCGATTATCGCACAGGGTGACCATCAGATGGCTGAAGCGGCGGAAAATATTTACGTTGAAGCTGAGGAGAGGGGAGCTGTGCCTGCTGGAGACAAAGAGCTAGTGCAGCCGGTCGGCCAAGATGGAGATGCCCAGGCGGGGGTAATGTACTGATCTGCTTTTTGCTCTGTCTTATGTCTGATCTTTTTCATAATCTCTCCACTGAATCTTTCTGTATGATATCAGACGATCTTAATATGTAGAATTACTGCTTGATGATGAAGCAATGCTGAAATTGACCATTTGTTTGCTGTAGCGCCACCCAGGGTTGGATTCAATTACTTTTTTCAATAACAATTGATTTTCATTACAATTACTTTCTGGACAGTATGTCCAATGACAATTACAATTACTTTTCGATGAAAAATTTAATTAAAATTAAATTACAATTACGGAAGTAATTGATTACAATTACTGTAATTGTAATTGAAAAAAGTAATTTAACCCAACCCTGGAGCCACCTATGGATTAGGGCTGTGTCATAATATATTGTTCAAGATAATACCGGTGTGAATTTACACCTGAAAAAAAGTGTCATTTCGTGATAAAATGACATAGCAGCCTGATGACTGATGCTGATGCGTTTGCATATGCGAGTGCAGAGCCCACAGCCCTCTCTCACTGCAAGAGCATGGCTGAAAGTCAGAGAAGAGCGTCAGCCTCTGACGAGGAATCAGCCCTCAAAAGTGGGAGCTTGTTTAGCTATAAGCAGTGCTGTTATTGTACGTTTACGCCTGTACTCCCCATGCACATAATTGTTTCAGTGGAGGCATAGCGAGTACCCCACTCAATTTTATGTAGGCTACAGCATGGTTGATCAGTGGGAATTTTTGTGATTAATTTATTGACAAAAAAGAGTCAAAGTTTATTTTTCTGATCTCCTCATAAGTATGATTCAATAAAAATGGCAAGACAGCCCTGTGAGTGGAAGCAGCCAGTTCGCTCCACAGTTACGTCAAAAGAAACTTGTGTTTCATATGGGTCACGGAGAGCTACCATTGAAACAGACCGTTTTTTTGGCAATGCACTACATTCCGAAATAGTTGGGATGAAGTGTAAATTGTGAATAAAATCACTAGGGTGTTCAGGTGAACACATGTGTCGCCTGCGAAGCTTTAGTTTGAAAGTGTGACTACCAACTGAAAGTGTGACTACCGGACAGACAGACGGACAGACAGACACCGGACAAAGTGATCCCTATGTGCTGCTATGCTTCACAGGCGACACAAAAATGCAATGACTTTCAGATATGTTATTTACTATAGAGCATAGATAACATTTCAAATGTTGAAACTGAGACATTTTACATTTTTATCCACAAAATGAGCTTATTTCCAATTTTTTGGGTGCAACAAGTCTCAAAAAAGTTGAGACACAGGCAAAAAAGGGCTGAAAAAGCTTCTTCAGGCCCTCAGACGCCACTGCATCACTCACCGGCACCATTCTGTCATGAACATTACTAGATGAGCCCAGGATTACTTCAAGAAACCACTGTCTGTAAACACAGTCTGCCGTGCCATCCACAGATGCCTCTCAAAAACTCAATCATGCAAAAAGGAAGCCATTGTTGAGCACGATTCAGAAGCGCTGCTGTATTCTGTGAGCCAAGGCTCATTTAAAATGGACTGTAGCAAAGTGGCAAAGTGTCCTGTGGTTAGATGAGTCCAAATTTTACAAACTAGTTTGAAATCATGGGCGTTGTGTCCTCCAGTATAAAGAGGAGAAAGATCACCCCTCCTGTTATCAGCGTTCAGCTCAAAAGCCAGCATCTCTGATGGTATGGGAATGCATTAGTGCATATGGTGTGGGACACTTGCATGTTTTAAAAAGCACCATGAATGCTGAAAGGTATACAAAGGTTTTAGAGCAAAATATGCTCTCCTCCTGACAACATCTATTCCAGGGAAGGCCTTGTGTATTTCAGCAGGACAATGCAAAACCAAATACTGCAGCTATTACAACAGCTTGGCTTCATAATAGAAGAGTCCGTGTACTGAACTGGCCTGCCTGCAGTCCTGATCTTTCACCGATTGAGAATATTTGCCGCATAATTAAACAAAAGTCCGTCAAATGAGATCCAAAACTCTTCAGCAGCTGGAAGCCTGTATTAAACAAGAGAGGGATCAAATTCCAATGGCTAAACTCAAGAAACTTGTCTCCTCAATGCCAAGACGCCTCCACTCTGTGTTAAAAAGAAGAGGGGATGCTACACCATGGTAAACAGGCCACTGTCCCAACTTTTTTGAGACCTGTAGCTGCCATCAAATTTGAAATAAGCTCATTTTGTGGATAAAATTGTAAAATTTCTCAGTTCCAACATTTGCTATGTTATCTCTGTTCTATTGTGAATAAAATACTGGCTGGTGTGATTTGAAAGTCATTGCGTTTTGAATTTATTCACAATTTACACTTTGTCCCTACTATTTCGGAATTGGGGTTGTACTTTTGAGATATATTAGTCTTTATTTGGCATTTTGCAGAAAGCAAAGAAAGCGTAATTTTCTCATCAGCATGTCACACTAACCATGCCCAAGTTTTCTTGTGCTTAAGAGCCAGTTTTTCTAAGAATCAGGCAGAGGGTGATATACACTGAACAAAAATATAAACGCTCAGGCCTAAAATGCTGAGTTAAATTGACCTATAATGAAATATGCCCACATTTAGTGTTTATTGGTATACGGAATGATTTGTTTTGCTCCATTCTGGTGACCCACTTCTCATTGACCTCTCCCTGTGAGATCACTCACTCACTGAGTTATTCCGCCCCTGAGCTGCATAAAACATAACATTGAGTTGGTCAGTCAGCGTGACCAATACACAGGCAATCCTTGCACCTGGGTCAATAAACTGCCACAGCAA
Source organism: Gymnothorax reevesii (assembly GCA_029721435.1). Classification (NCBI taxonomy): domain Eukaryota; kingdom Metazoa; phylum Chordata; class Actinopteri; order Anguilliformes; family Muraenidae; genus Gymnothorax; species Gymnothorax reevesii. The sequence goes on from CM056579.1 coordinate 110,731,789, forward strand.
AATGTGCACTTTTGTCACAAGTCACAATGTCACAGATGTCACAAGTCAGGAGCGTGCCATTGTCATGCTGAATGCTGGGATATCTGTGACAGTGGTGTCAATACACTTGAATGTGCGTCATTACACCATCAGCCGGTTGAGAAGTTGATTCAGAGAGCGGATTCATTACTGTGAATCGTCCACATGCCCCACGACCACGTGTGACCACGCCCACACAGGATCGGCACATGCGGCTCCAGCACCTCCGTGATTGGCTCCGACCAGCCACCAGGACAGCTGACGAGACTGCAAAACAGGCGGATATCAGCTCAGACTGTCCAAAACCGCTTGAGGGAGGCAGACCTCCGAGCCCGCCGACCACACCGAGGTCTCGACCTGACCGCCATCCACCATCGGTACAGACTCGACTGGGCCAACTGTTACCTTTGTTGGACCCTTGCATGGTGGAGGAGGGTGTTATTCAGCACTGAATCACGATTCCAACTGTACCGCGCTGATGGCAGACAATGCGTATGGCGACGTGTGGGCGAGCGTTACGCTGATGCCAATGTCGTGCGTCGGGTGGCACATGGTGGTGCAAGTGTAATGGTATGGGCAGGCATATGCCATGGACAGCTTACCCGTCTGCTTTTCATTGAGGGCAACTTCAAAGGGCAGCAGTCCCTTGACAAGATCCTGAGACCCATAGCCATAACGTTTGTGCGACTCCATCACGTGACATTCCAGCACGGTAATGCCCAGCCACACACTGCCCAGATCTTCTTGATGCGGAGGATGTCCTTGTTCTCAACTGGCCAGCATATTCACCCGATATGTCACCAAGGATGTTCTGGATCAGTGGGTCAGACGTGTTCCGGTTCCAGAAAACGTGCGCCAGCTCTGAGTCGGGCCGCAGGAGGAAATGGGACAACAGTCCACAGACCACTACTGACAACCTGGTGACCTCCATGCGCCGGAGGTGTACAGCTTTACGTGATGCCGATGGTGGACACACTCGTTCCTGAGTGCTGTGAACTCTGCCCGCTGACCCCTGGTGGGTTCAGGCTGTGAGAACTCATGAATTTGGTGCAGTAAATTGTTAGTCATGTTTCTGTTGCTTGAATATTTAGGCAAGAATAAAATAATAATTGTTTTGTTGAAATATTTCCTGATTGATAAAAAATAATTCGAAAAAGATCACTTTGTGTGTTTATATTTTTGTTCAGTGAATGGTGGTCTCAGATTTGCATAAAATTTTTGTTGGTGAAAGATGGTTAGTTCAATTAAAAAACTGCAAATATTTAGGTGCCAATAGTTTCTTTTCTAGGAGTACCAGAAGGGCCAAGGATTCCAAAATGAGAAATGAACGCTGAAAAAAATTCAGTTTTTGAAATCCAATTTTACCATTGCATCAACAATTGCTCACATTCATTTTCTGACGTGTCAATCTATAGTGTGTAGGGCTCACAGGAATCGAAATATTTGTGGGCTGTAGAGGGCCCGTCCTATAGGGGGCGCTGTAAGATGCTACTTTTGGCCATTTGAGGAGTAATGTCAGGGACATTTCCAGACTGTGCCCTCAACAGCCCAAGATGGTTTATTCATAATATGATACCATGGGAAGTTCTTTACATAATCAATGCAAAATAAGTGTGGGATGTTGAGGGCACAAGAGTGTAGGTGGAGCTTCAGTCAGGGAAAAGTGAAATTTTGCATTTTGGGAGGTCAAAGTTCTCCATGTGTCCTCATCTGATTTTGATGAAACCTCTCTCTGCTGGGCGGCCCTATTCACAGTGTAAGCAGTTGTGGATGTCCTTACCTGTCCCCGGACAACACATTTCGCATTTTTAAACTCTTTGTGGACCAAATTAGTCAATATTCTATTTTACCACCGAAAACACACGATCAACTCTGCCTACACTAATTTAATCCAGTTGAGATGCTTCCTTGATTTGAGACATAACATGGTTATTAAGTCGAAGTTCTCCCTCTCTCTGTTCCTCGCAGATGGAAGACTTCCTCGGCCCCCCCCCAGAGTACGATGAGGAAGAGGAGGAACGGAAATACTACAGGAGGAAGAGGCTCGGTGTGGTGAAGAACGTGGTGGCAGCCAGCCTAGCTGGGATGATCGTCTACAGCGTCTACCTGGGTGTGCACATTCAAGACATTCAATCACACACTCATAACTAGTCCATCACTACGGATCCCATTACTGAACTATCCTAAGCCCTGTCTGCTTTTTCAAACCTGATTACAATAATCCTTCAAGTTGGCGCTACAATCAAGGTGCATACCTGCGCAAAAAAATTTATGTACAATTATTTCTAGAGATCAAGCACTTTTTACAATATTTTGGGGGCAAAATGTAACATTCTTTCGTCATTGGGATATCAATAGAACCAGTAGTGCTTCCCTCTGAACCAACCCGTTTCCATCCATTTTTATCCATCGGAACTAGGAGCATTGGATGCTCATGATGTCATCAGATTTTGCTCCTCAGATGCTACTGTTTTGTGGTTCGGAATGGAAACCAGCCAACTTATTTTTTTGCTAATTGATATTTTGCGGAAACACTCTGGGGAGCATTTATTGAAATCTCAGATGCTAACTTACATTGCTGGAATCATTGACTGTGAGTGGACGAACTAGGTAAGTTGCTAACTTAGTTAGCAACTACGCTTTTGAGAGGCGCAACCCTGAACGGTTTAACTTTTGGTGCCCAAACCAGGACCGAGTTCCGCAATGTCAATAAGGGATCATTAACAAAGTGCCATATTAATAACTGCATTCATTTCAATTATGAATGAAGAACGCCTTGCAATGTCAATCGGCCTAGACTAATCTGGTCATGGAACGATTCAACCTATACAACATATTTGTCAGCGAAATGGTCAAAACCCAGCCACGTTCGGCGGTGAAGCGAAACCTTTCTGGTTGGACTTGTTGAGAAGTGAAAACCCTGTGTGATGTTTTCACTTCTCGGTGTGTAACAGAGATGTAACTCCTGCTTCAGGTGTGAACTGCCTCTGAGGGGGCAGTGGGCTGGGGCAGATTTTGGTTGTATCTAAAGTAGTTTCGCCATCCACAATTTGCCAAAACATTAAAACCAATTTCAGATGAATCCAATATTTTTGATTATCCCATAACACCAGCGCATTTCGAGTTCTGCGAATAGTCCTTAGACGGCAAGCGAATAGTCCGTTTTCATTTTCGACATGTTGTATCTGGGAATAAAGTAAAGGTGAACTTTAATGTCCCCGAGGGGCAGTTTGCTTTATAACTCAGTATTTGTGTCAAAGAGACTCTGGAAAATTATTCCAGCGAAGTAAAACTTTTGAAAATTCAACTACAGAATTATTTAGGAATTAAATTTTGGAATTCGTGGATGCCGGCGTCTATATCTGCGCAAAGGGGTTTTAAAACAATGTAATCTTTAAAAAGAATAGCTGTCCATTTGTCTTTTGTGTAGCATCTGTTTGTGTATCTAAATTAAGCCTCTTGTCTAACACGGTGTCCTAATATCTATGGCTTTGCACTGCTGCCATTGGCTCACTTGCTATCATTTAAGGTGCTGTGCTTGGGTGGGAGTCCTCCTCTATAAATCAGTATATATATATATTTTTTTTTGTCATAGCTACATTTATCATTTATTCGAAGGAAAGATTGGTCAAAGTCGTTAATAGATTCACCAAGGACTGGGTCACGGTCTTGCTCCCCACCCTGCAGAACACTCAGAAATTACACCGTTACAGTTTTATTACCTTCACTCCCCTCACGTTCACGTATTCTAACTGAAAGGTCGGCTTTTCACAGTGAAACTTTAGCACAGCTTCTCTCAGTGCACCAATCAAGCAGTTGGACGCTTGATCCTACCAATCAATGTCTTTAGGAAAGACTGGAGGGGTTGATTAGTAGAAGCAGGTCTGTAGCTGCGTGGGTGGAACGAAACTCGCACCCACACCGGCCCTTTCTGGGTAAGGTTAAGAAATGAAGTCTTACGGGATTTTACTTATTACCCCGTCCACTGTAGGTCTGCTGCAGATGCAACTGATTCTGCACTATGATGAAACCTACAGGGATGTGAAGTATTCCAACTTGTTTCTGGAGGACATCGATCGTAAGATGCTGATGGGAATCAACGTCACACCCATCGTCAGTCTGCTTTACACTCCTGTTCTCATTCGGTATTTCCCAATTACTTCGTTACTTGAAACGTAAGCCCGTGCTATGCACGGGAAGTGAAATATAAGCTTAGTGGATAGACACTGCATTATCACTATATGCTGTGTATTTCTTTAGTGGGTGGTTGATTATGTTTTAAAAATGTTCTTTGCTAGAGTACATGTATATGAACTATCAATATGTGAAAGGACAGCTCTGTAAGTGCTTACATGACGAACTGTAAAGGGTAAAGGAGAACCTCGCTTCCTTTAGATATATAGATTACCATTATGGTGGCAAGGAATGTCCTGCCATAAAATGTTTAAATTAAACTAAAAAAACTTATTCAACCTCATAAAAAACAGGTAGCAATGGCAAAAGCTTTCAGTTCAAGTAGGCTTAACCAGAATTTGACGCAGTGTCTCATAGTTGTTGATGTGTTGATATACGTATGGTCTGCAAGTTGTTGCATGAATGCTCCGCATCTTACAGGAGGTGACTCTTCTATCTTTTAATGTGCTGCCTTTTTTAAAAAATTTTGATTAAATATCTTCTCAGGTTTCTGGGCACCAAGTGGACGATGTTCCTAGCCTCAGGGATATATGCACTCTTTGTATCCACCAATTACTGGGAGCGGCACTACACTCTGGTACCATCGGCTGTTGCTATTGGAGTTGCCATAGTTCCCTTGTGGGCATCACTAGGAACTTACATAACCAGGTAAGAAGAAGGAAATGGGATTCAGGTCAGGTGACCCAGTCCTTTGTGAGACCAGTTTGTAGTTCCTCAAATTAAGATTGAGGTCCTCACCTCGCTGCCATATTTGTGCTCTGTGCATCAGTCCAGTCTAAGCGCAAATACCCTGAATCTGGGCTTCATTCTCTGTCACTGCTCTTTCAGTGAGACACTACTCACCAGCGTCACTGCTTTTGGATCCAGTGTCGTTATTTCAGCCACCAGTTTTAATGTTTGTTGTTGGTAAAATTACTTCGGACTTTTCCTACATGAAAATGGAACTGCGCAGGAGGTGTTTCTCCATGAATGACTCCTTGTGTCCAAATGGGTAATGGTGCCTGTTGGATGATATCAAACAATAAATATATTTTGTGGATTAATCAGGGATTTTTTACAACGGGGTGATTCCCTTAAGTTGTACTTCTGCTGCCTCAAAACACTTTTAACAAGCTGTGTTAGTCACTGGGTGACGCCAGAGATACGATTAGGACCTATTGTGAATTCACATTGTGAATCGTTTCAGAGTTTAGTGTTCTGTAGTGCCCACGCACTCAGTGTCGTAACCCCCCTCGGACTCTCCCCTGGGGTTTCTGCAGCTCAATCTCATGTCTCCCCTTGTCGATTTCTCTGACAGGATGGCACAGCAGTACTACGACTTTGCCAATTACAAAGAGGAACATGTTCAAGAACAGAAGAAAACCCCAAAAGGAGCATCTCACCGTTACGTCATCATCTTTCAGTCAGTCTTCTACATCTTCTTTCACGTGAGTGTGTCGCCTCACTGCGTGATCCATTCTGCTGCAGTTGGTAAACAGGATTCTTTATTAAATTGCCACTGTTTTTGGCTGTTGGATGTTAGAACAACCACGGAACAGCAGACAGTTCAGGTCTTCAACAAGAGCTTTTTTTTTACCTCTTGCTGTTAAAGAGCTACAGGACATTTGACGTTGTTGTTGGTGGGAAACTGGCATATTCCGCGAGCGTTTTGATCCGGTTGTTTAAGCATTAATTTTTCAGTTCAGGTTAACCATTAACATTTTGTTACACCTCGAGGGCAGTTTTGTTGTTTGCAGATCACTTTAGACAAAGGTTGTTTTTGAAGTCAAATGAGACGGATTAAATATAAAATTAAACAAGATGACAGTGTCAGCAGAATTCCCCGCCACGTTTACAACGGCCATAACTCAGTAAAAAAAAATATGCTTCGACATCCATTTTCGAGCTGAAGTAGATCACCAGTTAGCCTATTAAGCCTACAAAATATCACACATCTTGGTATAACAGTTTCAGGGAAATCTTGTTCCCATTGTGGCCTGGAAGGATGGACGCACAGACGGACTGACGGATGGACAGTCCCGAATCCAATATCCTCCGTCGCACTTTGCGGCATTTTTAATTTAAAAATATGAATCAAAACGCTGATATATTTTTCTCTCTAGAAATCATAAGGCCTCTTGTGAAGGCTTTGCTGTCTCTGAGAGGTTTCCCCTGGATTTCATGCAGTAGTGTGCAGTGATTATACACCACCACTTTCATCTGAAAGGGGTCCTAATATATTACTTTTCCATAATTTTTTGGTGAAAATGTATTGAAAAAATTATTGTTGGCAATGAGAACAAAAAACCATTACCACTTGTATATTGAGGTAAAAATATGGATAATAAACAAAACACTGAAAAAAATCTGTTTTTTTTAATAACAATTGAAAGTTGTCACAAATTTAATTTCTTTGACTCTGGCATAGCCTTAATGCATGTTTGAAGGCCCTATCCATGATTATTACTGCTAAAAAAATTTTAAACTGGTTTGAGGCATCATAATTCAACAAAATTACCTCTGATGGTCAGTTGTTCCAGTATATAAGGCGACATGAACTTCGAGCAGATTCACAGTGCTGAACACGATGGCACAACGGAAGGAGTTGCCTGAGATTGTTCATAGCCGCATTGCTCATAACCGCAACACCATCATTCACTTAAAAGAGGCCGCTTTGCAGAAAACTAGTGGCAATATAGGTGCAAAACGGAAGTTATGTGCCTCTGATGTTCATTATCTGCATTTGACAAGTAAAAAAATAAATCGCTGGTTGACAGCACAACAATTTTGTGATGATGCGTATTAATAGCCCCAGATGTGAAGAGATCAAAGCATTAAGATCTACTATTTCCAGACGCCTGTGTGAGAATGGCCTGATTGTTCATATTGCTGCCAAGAGCTGGTCTTATACTGTACTTTTGGAAACTGTTCTCTGTGTCTGGCAATCAGTGAGTCAATCAGCTTGGCTGACCTCGATTTTTCTGCCTATTTCAGCTCAGTCTTGTGTTTGCGGAGCTTCCCATGGCGTTGTTCCTCAACGGTTTCCTCTATAACTACAACCACACCCTCTCCAGGGTCAAGATATGTGGTAAATTCAGACTTTTCATCTCATGTTCACATGTCTAAGATGTTTTACATTAGGCGATCGCTGTCACAGGGCCTTGAAGATGAGCCTGATTTGAATATTGATTATTTTCTTTGCTTTGATGTGTACACTCTTGGTTTAAAAGTGGGCCGACTACTTACAATCATGTTCCAGTTAACTCTTGCTCAAGCTAATAATTTAAGGAGCAAGAAACCGGGAAAGACTTAAATTCTCTGTGTGTACAACTCCTGTTGCAAAAACGTTGGGATGATATGGAAAATGCAAATAAGTGATTTTTAAATCATCCTTGACCTGTATTAAAATTTTAAAAAAGTGCATGAAAACATGATTTTTTTTTTTGGTAGCTAGTGCGCATTCTGAACTTATTATTATTATTATTTTGAGAACTGAGGACAAAAATTTTTCTAGTTTCGTCTGATTTTTCCCATCCATCCTTGATATACAGTTAGGTACATAAATGTTCAAAGGGTCACACAATTTCTTATTATTGAATTTACCCTTATACGCCACCACAGCAGATTTGAAAAGAAACGATCAGCTGGTGGACTTATACCCATTTGAGGCACAGCCCTTTCAATTTTAGGGGCTCAAAAGTAATCGGATTGATTAACATAATCAATTAAACTGCTTTTTGTAGCCCCTGGATGAAGTCGGACGGCTTCTATGGATTCACGCTTGTTGTCTCCGCCGCCGGAGCGTTTCCTTGTGGACGCTGTACGAGCTGTAATTTTCGACCGATTACTTTCATATTTGATATGGTCATGTGTTATAATTCACTTATGACACCTATTGATTTTGGTTCCATGGTGACAAGATTGGCCGAATAATGTGCTATAAAGGGGAGCTGTGGGCTTTCGGGGGCTACACCCATGCGGTCGCGGCCGACCCGACTATCTAGTTCATTTTGTTTTCCCCATTGGTCTTGCACAAGATAAGAAAGTATTGTTATAGAAAGGGGTGGAAAGATCTGCTAGTGTCGGGCTTTTGTCAGGCCAGGAGTGCTGGTGAAATGGATGGAGACTACTACGAGTTTTTAGGAAACTGTTCACACTTTCTGAGGGGGGATGGGCTTTACCAAAATACAAACAAAAAATTGCCTTCATGTTCAAGTTGTCAGGACTCAGTACTATTGAATACGACCCTGAGGGATTTAGAAAAATTTAAAACATCAGATATGGTGATTTTTGTTGTATTACACTGTAGCATCTGAATAAACCATCACATTCAATTTGCTCATTAGATTCTTGAAATGACGATAATCAGGATCCCCTTTCCGTTTGAATCCAACTGATTTATTTATTTATTTTCCATTTAAAAATCGATTTTGCGAAATTATGGGACGAGGATGGAATCGTAATGATGTTTTTTTTTAATTTCATTAAGATCCTGTACCTTGTTAATTGTATGCTGCTGTGGATTATGTTTCTGTCATTTTAAGAATTAGTTAATTTTCATACAGATCCAGGTGAGCGATTCAGGCTCTCTAGAGCCCTCTAGTTGTTGGTTTTTGTTATTTTCTAATAAATTCCTCGTCCTCAATCCTTTCCCTGGTGCCCTGTCGCCATCTCTGGGTACCAGGGCGTGACACCAGCACAATAACTTAGATGAAGATCTGTCTTTTGTGACTCACACAGAAACACAGGAAATCCCCGAAGCTGTTCTTTGTCAGGCTAACTATAGCTATGCAGAAATTTATGACCGGAAGGCACTGAAAATCCCCACCCCTTGATCAGCTATGAAGAGAAAAGATAAATATTTTGAAAAAAAATAGTACTATTGCTCAAAATACAGGATCAGGAAGGCCCAACACCTTCTCAGTCTTGGACAATTACCGTCTAAAATGTATGATCCTAAAAAACGGTAATAAGCCCATAAAAACAGTCAAATTGTAAACCTCAGGCAACGAGACTTTTTTCTAGAAGGACAGCTAACCCTTAGAGCGCTGAAATAAATTTTTTAAAAATATAAATTTAGTTATCTTGTGCTGTGTCGCCACATGATAGGTTTTCAACAGCTTTGATTTTGATATCTTACATCATTGAGCAACAATCGCTGCATTTATCCCTCTAAGCGTCAGAAGAATATTGTCTTTTTCTGGTTTTGTGTCAGGGAGATGTACTAAAAAGCCACTGCTGTTGAAGAAAAACACGGGCAGAATGGAGTTTTTGGTAGAATAAGGAAATTCAGAGTGGCTCGGTTGGAAATGTAGTAGTTTTGGTTGTACAGTGATCCTTCTGGGAGCCGTCTTCAAAGATTCTAGTGAAAACTGTAACTGTGAATGCATCTCGACCGCACTTAAGCATAGAGGAGGAGGTATCATGTGTGGGTCATTGTGATAAGTCTAGAAAATATTGCTGAAATATCATATCAAGAAAATATTGCAGAAAGGCTTGATTCCCATTATTGAACATCTTTTTTTAGAGGAGGTATGACTAAAAGCTATTTTTCAACAAGGCAATGCTCTTGCCGACACTGCAAAGACAGTGAAGAAGATGCTTGGGGACAAGACCATCAGTTTTATGTTTTGGACTCACTTAAACCTTTTAGGGAATGTTTGGTCTCAAATTAAATATTAACTTACCCAGAAACTTTTTCAATTGCTCATCTACTGTTTGAAAATATCAAAATTGGGTTCAGCAATACTGACTCTTTTGCCAAATGAATTATTTTCTTGCATTCCTGAACATAAAAATTAGTTTTAGAGGTTGAATGCAAGAATGCAAGCTGTTATCAAGGCCGAAGGAGGCCTTACAAAATGTAGTATTTTTTTTTTGTTTTTTTTTTTGTGTGAATAAGGACTATTTATTGGTTTCAGTTTGTTACTTGCCAAAGTAATAACAAAATAATTTTTAGCTTTAAACAAGGTTTTGGCCAACTTTGTTTTCTCGCTTTTTTGAGACAGGTGGCCTAATAAATTTGTTAAGCACTGTATATATTTTGTATTTAGTGATTTTGCTGCAGTTTGATTACCCTTTTGGTGTGCGTTGGTGATGTTTATGATTGATGACTGATTTTGATGTCAATGATGTGGATATTGACCACTGATATTTTGTGTAAATTCTGTTCCTCAGGTGCAGCAAGTCATGGGATGATTGACGGCCTCAACACCACTGTACTGAAGAACCTTCCTCCCTCGCTATCACTCATCAAGGTGGAGAGTGGGCTGATGGGAGCTGCGTTCCTCAGCATGATCATCGTAAGAATCTCATCCTCCTACCGTCTTTACCTGTTTTCATTAATTCATTCATTCATTCATTCATTCATTCAATCATTTATTACCTCCGCCAAATGAAATTGGCAGGAGGTTATGTGATCGGTGCCATTTGTTTGTTTGTCTGTTTGTCAACTAGACAACTCAAAAAGTAATGAACAGATATCTCTGAAATTTTGTGGGTGGGTTGCTATCAGAAGTGGGCATGATTATATTTGTAATCGATTTTTCAATAGTGTGTAATCATAATAAAGATTTTGAATAGATGTGTAATCGTGATCAAGTCATTTGTAATCATAATCGTAATTGTAGGTCTGTAATCGTGCCCATGTCTGGTTGCTATTACATCAGGGATAGACCCTGCGATCGGTCAAACAATATGGCCGCCATCTTGAAATCCTATGACACGCGACAACTGAACTTCGTTCCCACTCACCAAGATTTGCCTTGGCGGAGGTTTGCACTCTGGGAGAGCTTCTAGTTCAATCTTTATTTCAACTCGAAAATTTATTGAGGGCAAGTCCTCATTTTCAATGACGTCGAGCACGTACATTTAAAAGCAGTAATGCAATAAATACAATGCAGTAGATGTAAATAAAATTCAAACAGCTGCAAGCCACCGTGGAAGGATTTTCGATGAGAGATTTAAGCTGACAAAAGGACATCGAAGTCCTGAGTTTTGGAGATTTTTGTAAGGTGCTCCATGTATCAAGAGCACAGAAGCTAAAAATCTGTAGAAACTCTCAGACCTTTCAATTTAAGACACTCACTGCAACGAGGACCATGAGGTCCAGAGGCCTTTGGGTTCATCGCCCCCTTTCGCTCAGTCTGAAGCTCCCTCTCGCTCTCCCTTTTTACTCTGAACTATAGCTCTATCTCCCTCTCTCTCTCTGTTCTATATCCTTCGCTCCCACAGTTCCTTGCTCTTTGTGGGGCGGCGTATCGGCCTGCGGAGGAGATTGACCTGCGCAGCATCGGCTGGGGAAACATTTTTCAGCTGCCTTTCAAGCACCTGAGGGACTATCGACTGCGTTTGCTGTGCCCCTTCTTCATCTACAGCGGGTTCGAGACCCTGTTTGCGGTCACTGGCTTCATTCTGGTCAGTATCGTACCGTTTCATACCCGCTCTTTCTAGAACTCGCTTTCTCTCTTGTTATTCCTCTCCGTGCGTTGGACTGCATCAGACTCCAAAGAAGTTGGCGCTAGGGAAATTTGGGATTAACTCTTAGGGCCTTATCTACTAAGATCCCAGGTAAAGGGCACTAAATTGCGTGCTCGTGGTAACATTTTCCACATTTGGTTTGCTTACGTTTTGTGGGTGATCTACTAAGAGCCTAAATGACTGCTGGCGCAAACAGCATTATTTAAATGAGGACTTTGCGTGCTGCAGCCATTTCCACCATGCACAGTTTGGAAGAATAGGACGAACGCAAACGCAAGATGAAATTCGACTTGAGTCGGAGGTGCTGGTGGAGGAAGCACATACACTGTTATAAATGGACTGAATTTTACAGTTAAATTAATTTACTGTCTCTGTGTTATTTTAACTGTAAGTAGAGTACTGCGTGCATTTAATTGTGGTTTACAGTTAACATACGCTGAATCTGTGTTATGAACTGATTGTAAAATTACAATTAAAATAACTTGCAAAAAAGCTGCAAGTTTATAACTGCATGCACAGTGTTTCAAGGGGAATAATTTGCAGAGTACAGTCAATCGCTCCGATTGGGACCGAGCAACTGCATAAAGCTCGTGTTCGGTTTCATTCAGTGCTTCCCGTGTGGATGGAAACTTTATGTACCGACCCATCCTGCGCAACATGACATCCAGTATCTGAGACAGTACACACGAGAAACTGTTTTGGGAGATCCAACCAGTGAGAGCTACTGTACGCTGAAATGAACCAGTTGCGAGAAATGGAGAATAGCAAGAAGTTTTGTCATTGCAGGTATGGCATAACTTCTTCTTGTAACTGGTTGGATAGGCCATATTTCTGGATTATTGTCTCCTCTGACATGCCAAGCATTGTCACACAGATGGAGAACTCCCGTTCTTGGTGAACTCGCCTCCTGTGTCTTCTCCTCGTGGCAATAATGGCAGCCTTGTCTATGTGCAATTTCGTGGAGCCAATTTGTACCTACCCTTCAAAGGTATTGAATTGCAAATTCAATCACCATTACTGAAATTGCCTGACAGCTTGATAAGTCACTATGCATGTGCTAAAATTTAGTATTTGCATTTTCTCCTCCCATATTTTTCACACTAATATAGACACGCCCCTTATTACATATTCATCCAGGCCAAAACTTCAAACTGCGCAGAATGTGCAAATTTGCACACTTCAAAGACGCTATTCTCAGTGCACACCCAGAGTAGATGAGATTGCTGGTTAATTTGCGGGGGATATGGCATTTGCACGCGTTTTTATACACACAAAGCTTTAGTAGATCAGGCCCTAAGAACGTTAAATGCAGCTATTGTTCCTCAATGATTTAAGACATCAAAATCAAAGCTGTTGAAAACCTATTATGTGGCGACATGTTTAACAGTGCTCCCGCGGGGAGGCCCCACATTCTATGACCTCTACCAGACATTTTAGGTGACCTTTGACTTGTGACGTAGACCTCTGGTCTAGTTCTGGAGAGTCTCACCCAAAGCACTTGCGGTGGCCTTTCAAAATTGCTTTTAAGGCCGTTTCCGCCTGTCCATCCGTGCATACGTCCTTTGGTGGGGACTTTTGCATCTCTACCCTGCTTGCTTTCTATGGTAGCTGCAGCTAGTGTTACAAAAAGCTACTCAGGTTTATCAAATGTGATCTTTATGCTCATGTCTTGGCTGCAGTAATTGTAATTGTTATTTAGGGAGCATTTTGGTTTATTTTTCATTATTAAGTTCATATAGGCACAATTGAGTTCAGTTTGTAATAATTTAATAAGAACGTTCGGGGCAATACTGTAGTTACGCTTTCTTTTTTGGGAGTTTTCGCTCGGGGTCTCTCGCCGATGTGCTGTACCCTTTGCCGTTGGGGGTGATAGCATAGGACTTGTTTCACTAAGCAAATAAATTCACGCATTCAAAGACCAAATAGTACCAAATAACATGTTGTTGCACTATTTTCAATATAGTACAGGCTGAATGGACTTTTCAACTTGGTCCTTTTTGATTACAGTTGCAATTTTCGATGATATGCCAACTTTTCTGGAATTGGGTTGAGTTTGGTATGAAATGTTTTGAGAAAGATTAAAATGCTGTATGAATGTAATAACACTCTTCACCCCCTCCTGCTTTTTCTGCCCTTTCTCCTAATTGTCGCTCTCTCCCTCTCTCCGTCTCAGTCATACGGAGTCTGCTCAGTGGGTATGGAGAATCTTTGGCCGTTAGTAGTGGCGTACGGGTTGTCCTGCTCACTTTGCTCGACCTTTGCGCTGTCTCTCCTGCGCCTCCCGCGGCCCGTGCTGCTCCTGTTGGGCGGCGCCGTGCACCTGGTTGTGCTGGTGGGGCTGATGTGCTGGTCTTTCAAACCGAGCCCCGACCTCCTACACGTCATGATCCTGCTCAGCATCGTGTGGGGTTTCGGCTCGGCGCTCAATAAGACTGGCCTGAGCAGTAAGTATGGGAGCAGGGGTGGCCTCAATGACATGGGACATTATTATTATTATTATTATTATTATTCATATTATTATTATTTTTATTATTATTATTATTATTACCCCAATACACCCTTTGGGTTAATATCAATTCAACTGAAATTTATTACCCTTTAACCCCTTTGCGCTGATGTAGACTCCGGTGTCCGTAAATTCCGAAATTTAATTTCTTAACAATTCTGTAATAGAATTGAAATGTCTTGCTTCACTGGAATAATTTTCCGCAGTCTCTGTGACACAAATACTGTGTTATAAAGCCTAATATTCTCATGCATAACAGGAAAAAAATTGGCATTATTTGTATTCTGCGCAAAGGGGTTAACGGAAGACTACATCACAAAGTGCACTACACTTGTCAAACTAGTAACAGAAGATCCCCCAAGTGCAAGCCAGAGGTGATAGTGGCTGGGAAAAACTAACTTATAGGAGGAGAGAAAAAATCAACTGGATGGAGGGAAAAAAAACTTGCCTCTCAGAGGACAGCTTGGGCAGATCCTGGCCTTGAAAGAGGGGGGGCATTTTTGTCTCAGGGCAGTTTGGGGAGGGGAGTGAGACGTAGAGGATTGGGACTGGAAACGAAGGCGACAGGCATACATACATCATCTGATCTCATCAACAGTTCAACTATTGCAACAGGAGAATATTTTGGCTACAAGCTAAATGGTAGAAATGGAGGGCCAGGGATCCAATCGTCAGAGAGGGGAGGAACCCCTCAGCGAACCAGAATCCAGAGCAAACCAGGAGCAGCTTCAGAGCTATAGGCTCAGGGTGAGGGGTTTATGGGCTGGATGGTAGGTGCTACCAGGGACCAGCTGAAATTTAGGTGATGTGTGCTTCTTTCTACCTTCCATCAGTTCTCTCTCTCTTTCTCCTTGACTCTCAGTTCTGCTCGGAATGCTGTATGAAGATAAGGAGAGGCTGGACTTTGTGTACACCATATACCACTGGTGGCAGGCCATTGCAATTTTCTTTGTCTACCTGTGGTCTGGGATTCCCATGAGGGTAAATATTTGAGGTGTTTACCACCCCAATTGACCTGTGGCTAAGCCCTGCCCCCTCCACTGACTCGGACAAATGATCAACATTTTAGAACAGGCGCTAATGGCTGGTATCACAGTCGGAGATATTTTGCGGGATGCTATCGATGATATTTGCCGATTAAAGGCTCAAATATCACCAAGAAGTCAGCAAAAAGGGCTACATGATACATTGGAGGGATACATTAATGAATTTAGAGTGGAGAAGGTCAACGAAAAGTTTAAATTAGAAGCTAAAATTTTCAGGTCTCAGTGCAAACGCGATCAACCGCATCTCGTTTCCGTAACTTTCTCACACAAGATAGAGGATCAGCACTATTCGTTGCACCGCAGGGTAATAAATTTAATTCATTTATTATTATTGCTAGCTGCAGAATTTAAGAAATCTATCCCGACCTGACTGAACTTCTTAGTAAACAAAGCAATATGGTGAACAACGCAGCCAAGAGCTCATGTTAAGCTAACGTCCGTCAGCACTGAAGTTAGCCATAGAGTTTACTAACTTTAGCTAACGTTAGCTAACTTAGCGATGTAAAACTTTACATTATTATAAGTAACTTTACATTATTCTCCAGCAAAGTGACAAGATGTCACCTTAAACACAAAGTTGACTTAGTTTGGAACAAATGTAGACATCCTTGTTTATGTTTGTTAGCTTATTAAGCTGATAGTGGGATCTTCCACAAAGCTTACGCTGCTTTCACACCGGATGCGCAAGGAATTTTTCGCACAACGGATTACCTTCAAAGTCAATGCAAAGATGTGAATATTCACGTGTTTGCATTTACTTTGAATGTTATCTGTCTTGCGAAAAATTTGTTTTGCGTCTGCTGTGAAAGCAGCTTTATCCAGAGGAGACGCTTCTCTCGGTTATGATGTGGCTTTGGGAAGGGTATAAAATACATCCCATCACCCAGCCTCTCGGGATACCTCTTATCGGAGTTGAATTTACCCCAAGTACAGCGTTTGACCATTTTTTTAACTTAGAAACATTTTTAAACCCCATAAAGGCGAGTGATTCAGAGTTTCCGTAATGCATTTCAATGGAAGTTCAGACTCAGAGGCTGTAACTAATCCTTGTTCTTGACTGTTTTGCGAACAGCTCGGGAACTAGTCGGGATTTGAATATGCCGGAACAGTTGGGAGCGGTAACCATGGGTACGCGTCTGCAATCATATGTGTGGACCCACGGCGCTGAATGTTTGGCAGAGGTACCAAGGTTGTCAGAGGCAAGGCGATTCTCGCTAGTAGTTTATTCAAGATCACAAAGCAAAAGAATGTGAGCATTTAAATAAAGACAAAATTATTCCGAAATCTACAAGTTATGTAAAATAGAACATACAAGGGATAAAATCAGCATTCATTTCATCAGTTTCGCTAGTGGGCGCCATGTTGGTTCCCCGTCATTCTTGACCACACCATCAAGAACGTGTTCAAGAAGCAAGACTCGAATACAGCCAGAATGTCTGAGTATATGGGAAGGAACACGCTCTGTGCTTGATTCATCGCATTTCAGGGTGGGGCTTAGCCATAGGTCACTTCTTGGATTTGAACTAATTGGTGAAACCCTGTCTGTCATTATACGGTCATCTTATGCACTAACATTTATGAGTTTCATTCAATGGTGTGGCCAGTATTGGCAGCACTGGCCCACCCTCCCCTAAAAGTATATAGGCCTGTATATATATTTTTTTTACTCAAAAATGATCGATAATAATACAACCACTATTCTGAAATAGTTGGAACAAAGTGTAAATTGTGAATAAAATCAAAACGGAATGACTTTCAAATCACAGCAGCCGGTGTTTTATTCACAATAAAACAGAGATAACATAACAAGTGTTGAAGCTGAGAAATTTTACAGTTTTATCCACAAAATGAGCTCATTTCAATTTTGATGCTTGCTACAGGTCTCAAAAAAGTTGGGACAGGGGCCTGTTTACCTTCTTGTAGCATCCGCTCTTCTTTTTAACACAGAGTGGAGGCGTCTGGGCATTGAGGAGACAAGTTTCATTGAGTTTAGCCATTGGAATTTGATCCCACTCTTGTTTAATACAGGCTTCCAGCTGCTGGAGAGTTTTGGGTCTCCTTTGACAGACTTTTCAATAAATTTTGCGCCAAATGTTCTCAATCGGTGAAAGATCAGGACTGCAGGCAGGCCAGTTCAGCAGACGGACTCTTAGATTACGAAGCCATGCTGTTGTAATAGCTGCACTATGTGGTTCTGCATTGTCCTGCTGAAATACACAAGGCCTTCCCTGGAATAGATGTCGTCAGGAGGGGAGCATATTTTGCTCTAAAACCTTTATATACCTTTCAGCATTCATGGTGCTTTTTAAAACATGCAAGTGTCCCACACCATATGCACTAATGCATTCCCATACCATCAGAGATGCTGGCTTTTGAACTGAACGCTGATAACAGGAGGGGTGGTCTTTCTTCGCTTTATACTGGAGGACACAACGCCCATGATTTCAAACTAGTTTGTAAAATTTGGACTCATCTAACCACAGGACACTTTGTCACTTTGCTACGGTCCATTTTAAATGAGCCTTGGCTCATGCTCAACAATGACTTCCTTTTTGCACGATAGAGTTTTAGGTAGCATCTGTGGATGGCACGGCAGACTTTGTTTACTGACAGTGGTTTCTTGAAGTATTCCTGGGCCCATTTAGTAATGTCAAGTGAGTGATGCAGTGGCGTCTGAGGGCCCGAAGATCACGGGCATCCAGTAAAGGTCTTTGACCTTGTCCCTTACGCAGCGATTTTTCCAGTTTCTCTGAATCTTTTGATGATGTTATGCACTGTCGATGATGAGACCTTCAAAGCCTTTGCAATTTGACGTTAAGGAACATTGTTTTTAAAGTATTCCACAATTTTTTTTACGCGAGCCTTCACAGACCGGAGAGCCTCTGGCCATCTTTACTTCTGAGAGACTCAGTCTCTCTAAGACATTCCTTTTATAGCCAATCATGTTACACACCTGATGCCAGTTAACTTAATTACTCGCTAAATGTTCTTTCAGCTGATTCTCTTAGATATTAATTGTTTTTTCAGCCTTTTTATAAGCTCATTTTGGGGATAAAAATGTAAAATTTCTCAGTTTCAACATTTGAAATATTATCTTTGTTCGATTGTAAATAAGATATGTTATCTGAAAGTCATTGCATTTTGATTTTATTCATAATTTACACTTCATCCCAACTATTCCGGAATTGGGGCTGTAATATACAGCCACAGCATTGAAAATGCACCTCCTTAATTTCATGGCCAAGATACAAATTATGTATGATACGTAACTGTTACCAAAAATAAAATCAGGTTGATGTTTCTAATGATCAAAGTGGACACAGAGCAAATGATCTAGGTTTAGATTTATTGCCTCTATTTTTGGGTAACCCTTGCCTTTAAACAGTACTAAAGTGGTTTCTTCGGTGAAAATGGGCTCAAGTACGGATTTAACACGCCAGTTTTGCAGCTGTTTGGCGACTTGTGACTGTGGATTCAGACACTTGACCCCTTTGACATCACCTTGGTGAGCCATTCGAGTCAATTTGAATGATCTTGATTCTTTAATTAACACTGTGGCTGGCAAACTGTGGACAGTCAGGCACTAGACAGGTGTCTCCAAACTGTCAATCTTCCCAGTGATGGAACAAAGACAGAGCTGCCAGGTAGCAGAACACAGAACCGCATGTGCGCTCACACTCAAAGTGTGCGTTTCTGCTCATTTTCATCAAGTTCTTGCCTCATTAGCCATCTAATGGTGATGGTTATCAGCTGACTTTGGGTGGATTTTGCCTTGTCACCTTTTGGAAGACCAGATTTCATGAACAGACCCTGAAAGACGTTATTGTATTTTACCCTGGTGATAAAAATCTTGATTTTAGCTTTTATGGCATTAAAACGTGCCAAAGACCTAATTTTGCATTTTGCCATCTTGTCAGGAGGCATAATACACTTTGATAACAATTACACATCACAAAGATGCATATTCTGTATTTTGGTTTTGAAAATAGGGCGACGCGTTTTTAATGCTGGTCATTATATAATAATAATAATAATATACAGGCAGTACCAGGCACAGCTATCTCTACCCCCTCCCCCTCACACACACACACACACACACACACACACACACACACACACACGCACACACACACGCACGCACACACACACACACATTCTCAGCAGTTTAATGAGTTCATCCACTTTTTCAGTACATGTGCCATTGGGTTTGACCTTTCAAAGTCACTCAAGGTCAAAGTTGTGATGTCATTGCATTTACCATATATGAGTTCCTATTTGTGATTAATTGTAAGAAAGTCACAATCCACAGTACTTTGTTTGAGCAAAAGCATTCTGTCTGCCTTTTGCATTTAAATGACCCTTGAATTAGGTTCAGTGTGATTTGAAACCATTGTGTACTACTAAATGGTAAATGAATTAACATTAAGGCAATATTGGAAAACAAATATGCATGTTTCAAATTAATTTTAAGAGAATGCCTTTATTGTCTTTGTACACAGTGCAACAAAATTAAAAGTGACTGAGAAACTGTAAATATATTTAAAGACAGAACAACACACAGCATAAAACCAATAAATATCAATGAATTATAGAGAAAATGAGAGTAATTAAAGCATTTATCTACATTATTTATTCTCATTCAAATTTCTGATGGCCCAGGGGAAGAAACTGTTTTTGAGTCTGTTTAATTTGCTTTTCGATTAGGATGTAAGTATAAAATAATGAGCAAAAAATGAATGTTTAGTATTTTATTTGTGATTCAATCTTTCTGTCACTTTTTCTTTCCAACTCAGGCTAAAATCTCCATTCTTCTGGTAGCCTTGCTTACGTCAGGTTTCTGCTATTGGTTGATGGAGAGGCGGCTGGCAAAGAACGTAGCCTATAGGCTCCCCAAAATCCCCCGACCAAAACATAAGGTATTCTGGCTGACAATTAGTCATATTGTGAATGGGAGTTTGTGACTGTTTGTGTACATATGAATTTCCTGTCCTCTTTATTAACCCAGTTGATAAAATGCTGCTGAGGTACATAGGATGGACACAGCTGCAGGGCTTAAGTTTAGCTGCTTATTCCTGCAGTCAGAAAATAGAAATAAAATAACAATATTTATGTCTTCTTTACCTCTGCTACTTTTTTATTGATTTGCTTTGTCGACAGCTACTTGTGCCAACTATGGGGGAATCACCCTTGCATCACTACAGTTGGGGGGTTATTGCCCACCTAAAGTTCCGAAATACTATACACTATTCTTCGATTTTGCTGCCAAACTTGACTCATATTCACCTTCAATTCCTGTTCAATGCATCCACGCCACCTTCCAAAAAGCTGCTTCTTTAAGTTCATTGCATCTCGTAGGAACTAACTGACTCGCTTTGTGCGCTGATTAACCCATAATGTTACTTTTAGTCATGAGCTAACTGTTATGGATACAGCATTTCTAAATCAAATATTGAATTTATTACGATGTGATACGCAGTCAAACAGCCCGGTGCAACTGTGTTAAGTTTCAACGTTTCTATTAGCCATCTGTCTACTTGGATGTTCTGTCGATCAACATGCTACAAATAGTAGATTAGATTGGCCACCAGGGGCCAAAAACTGATTTACATGTTAACGCGATAACTGCAGTAATATTTCAATTAGAAATTTCAAGTTTTGCATATAAGTAAGTATCATAAAGAGGAAGAACTGGTTCGATTTTGGACAATTTACAATTTCTAGATTGGTCACCAGGGGCCAAAAACTGAAAAAATCACTGTTTTTATCGTATCTCTGGAAATATTTGTACGATTGACCTCAAATCAAGTGCAAATGAAAGGTCATGACCTGAGGATGTGTCAAACGATGACATTATACCTGTTGGGTTCAAAATTTTGACACAAGGTGGAGCTCTGTCACATAAAATTCACCATTTTTGCTATATCTTTGGAACCATTTCTCCAACTGACATGAAACTATGTGCAACTGCAAGGTCATGACCTCACAAGGTGTCACATTACCTGTATGGTTCAATATTTTGCCACCAGGTGGCGCTTTGTGATGGAAAATTACCATTTTGGCGATATCTTCAGAACCATTTGACCGATTGACCTGAAATTAAGTTCAAATGAAAGTCTATTCAAGGTCTATACAAAGATTGGGGAATTGGAGGATTGGGGGCGTTCGGGGATATACCCCCAGCCATCGCCTCCGACGGCATTAGTCTAGTTAATTATTACCGACATTTTTTGCTTACCCTCCAATGTTTAGTCCAAGTCAGCTCCACTGTAGGCAGCCATTACTACAGCAAACAGCGAATTTACGAGTTTTTGACAGGACAAATTTACACTGCTGGTTATCTTACACAACCAAGAGTGCGTTTCCCAAAAGCATAATAACATACATAGTTGAACCATACGCAGTCCATGGTTCCAACTATGTTAGTTAGCATCTGTGCTTTAGAGAAAATGCACTACATTTCCGTTCAAAACGGAAGTGTTCTAGGAATCAAAACTTCGACCTCAGAGTTTCAAGACCAGTCCCCTAACTGCCACACTTGGCACCTTATTGTTCCAGGTGAAAGGGTACCGCTACCTGGAAGAGGATGACTCGGACGAGTCGGAGTCGGAGAAGAGCGAGGTAGAGGAGGAAGAGAGGGCCAGTGAGGATGAGTTTGTGGGGTCCCACGTATCCCTGGACTCCCAACGGCCAGCATATGGAGAGGGCGGAGTGAGGGGACGGAGGAGGAGGAGGGTCGAGGAAGATGCCTATGAACAGGCGGGAGGGATAGAAGAGTACGGGCATGGACAGTGAGGGGGGGAAAGAGGGAGCGAGAGTGGGTGAACGAATGACGGATGGCATGTTCTGGCCCATATTTTCACTCCCCGATGTCTTCAGCCACATCGCTGATCTGGGATCAGGTCTCGACTTTAATTCTGCATACAATTACTTTGATCTGTCTGCAGTTACTGTGTGGTCCTTTGGAGAATCACGTAATTTTAAAGGGCTGTAATTCTTATTGTGACCTCTTGATATGAATGCCATAAACAACATGAACTTTGTGAGAATTATGGCTCTTTAAAATAATGTCACTTGCCATATTGCTGCAGATTTCACTGTAAGTGAGCACACATTCACAGGGTGTTCATCAGGGGTCAGTCCTGGTTATTAAACTCTTCTTAACTCTGCATATGGAAACAAAGTGTTTACCAGCATATGAGCTTGGCATGCTGCAACAGTGCTCATTGCAGATTTTCAGATGCTACTTTAGAAGAGAGGGGGAGTGAACATTTAGAGACTGAGTGCATAAATTGAACTGGAGAGAAAACTGTAGAAGGCTGTAAAGGGTAAAAGTTTGTAAAAGAAGAGGAAATGGAATGCTAATGACCGGATGCCTTAGTTTGCTGCCAGTGTACAAGTTCAAATGTGCATGGATACTTTCTGTTGATTTGAAACATGAAAATTATTTTTAATTGAGTGGCTGAGTGCAAAAGTCTACTATCTGACTTTTCCAAGTCCTGAGAGAATAGTTTTGTTCAAACAGAAAAATCATTTTATTTTGTACAAACAAAACATGCATATCATAAGGAACTCCAGAAAAGTGTAAAGTGTAATATAAGGTGTTTTTTCTGTTCAAACATAACTTCAAATCTTATTTTCTCAGAACTTGGAAAAAGTCAAATAGTAGATTTTCGCTCTCAGCCACATTTACTTTGGGGAGGGGGGAGCCCCTCCTGGTTTGACCCTGGCATGTTAATTTGTCAATTTTTTTGTTTCGGAAGCTGCCTAGCTTTGAAAAAATGGCTTTGTCTTGTTCAGTATATCATGGCATTCTGCCAACCGATTGTGTAATTTACGTTCCTTAACAATAATAAAAATGAATTTTTTCTGCTTTTTCATTATCTCAGAAAGTGTTTTCCTGCCCTGCATATTTCATTGTTTAACACCAGTAGAACACAGGTAATGTTCTTCTTTCAGTTGAATACAAATAACAGTCTGGAACAAATGCCTCAATTCATCTTGCTTCTGTCAGAGGTCGAATATATACACCAGTGAGCCAAAACAGCAAAACGGCTCATAGGTAAAGCAAATAAATAGCGGATCTTACACAAGCGGGCATCATGCGAAAGTTATGAAATGAGTAAATTTTGCGTTGGTTGCGAGCTTTAGTGAGCGAAGATATAGGTCCTGTTATTTCTGGTGCTAAGATAACGCAGCATTCCTCAATAAGAACACCATAACAACAGTGGAAAATGGTGGTGGTCGTGTGGTAGTCTGAGGTTCTATTGCTGCCTCTGGACCAGGGCAGCAGGGTCATAATTGACTGAAGCATGATTTCTACTATCTACCATCCTGAAGGAGAATGTCTTGCCATCAATTTATGACCAACAACTCAAGTGCAGTTTGGTTATTTAGTAGGACAATGATTCAAAGCATACTAGCAATTCCACCTCTGAATGGCTCAAAAGGAACAAAATGAAGATTCTGGAGTGGCTTGACTGGATTTTGATTGAGATGATGCGGCATAACCTGAAACAGGCAGCTCATGCTCAAAAACCTTCCACTGTGGCTGAATTATAACAAGGAATTGAAGGAAATTGGAAATTGAGGTAGAATGGATACTGACACAAAATAAGATGTCATATGTGGAGGTTAAAGAGAAAGTAAGGGTAGGAAAGGAAATATTGAGGAAAAAAGTGTGTGCCACAGAGAGATGGTGACAAAAGAATTCAGACCTAACAATGAATACATGAGTAAGGAAAAAGGAGGTTTTTTTTTATTATTCATAGCGGATTAATTGAGCAAGTGAACTGAGATGGAGACAGAAAGTATCAGGATGTTCCTACCAGCAGCTAGAGAGCTTCACGGAAAAAATGATGTGAAGGGAGAAGAAATTCAAGGAATTTGAGAAAAAAGGTTTTGGTCACAGCCAGCTGCAAAGTAGTGAGGTGCATGTGGCCATTGCTATCAAGGGCAATGGGTTTGGGCTGATGGTGAGATTTTTTGAGCATATATGACTAAAAATTTCTTAAATTGTAGATCCAGGGTGCATTCGAATAATCTTTTTTGCTCAGGAAAGTTCTTCACTCCTCGAAAATGACCTCGAAAAATAAACGCCACATCCATGATATGAGTTTGAATTCTCTAAATATTAAAGAAAGGTGCCTCAGTGCTTTCAGACATATCGCTTATAGCACAGGGTAAACTGAACCATCCTTTTCGAAAAGCAGATAACGTGATCCCACAATTCTGGGCAGTAGCAATATTTAAAGGGAGGACCATCTATCAGGTCAATAACCAAACAAACGAACATGATGAGCAAGACACGCATGATCGCGTTGCCTAGTTAATTAGCAAACGGATTCTTTAGCAGCGCGGTTGCCTTCCTTAGCCCTTAATATGAATTCCCCTTCACACCTTTCCTTTTTCCCATAACGTTCTCCCTCGAGGTGGGTACTTTTATTTTGAAGAGGCTACAGTGTGTGAAACACTAATCGGAACGTGGGCATTCTAGTTTGAGGAGGGCTCTGGCCGCAGCGTACGGGACGGGAGGCATGAGAGGTATCGGGCTGTTGCCTTACACTTTTGGTTTGAGGGAGAATGGAATATTTTTGCCCCCATAATGTGTACATAATCGCGTCGGACAGTAAAACAAGATGGTTGACAGAAAAAAGGTTTACTCCTTAATGAATAGGGAGACATTCCTGACCTTATTTTGAATATGGACCCCTTTGTCAACCGGAAGTAATCTAAAGAGTTTTTCCTGTTTAACGTGATTTCATGGCGTCCTTCATATGACAATCGTGTCTGAAAATTTTGGTCATATTAGCGTCATGTTTCATATTGCTGCCCGAGTGCCTGCATCGACATGTCGGATACTTTCACCGAGACCAACCGTCCTTGTAGAGTTAGTGAGAGAAAGAAAATCTCGTACCGACCCGAAGGCAAAGTCCAAAGCAGGAAGACTGAAGATTCCACCCCCTGTCGATCCAGTGGAGATGGTCGTGATGAAGGAGAGATTCTCGCAGTATGAGATGATCGTGAGAGCACTGAGGTCAGTTCTCGTTATTAAATCTGCATTATTAAGTTAAGTTGGAGATCTGTTTTCTTTGAAGAATCAAGGTGGCTCACTGTATTCTTTTCTTTCAAACCGTAGTTAACGCACATAAATACGTTTAAGTGCTCAAAACGTAAATTAATAAAGTGCCCAAGAGGATATTAATATGAAACATTAGAGATAAAAAAAAACAAGCCAAGAGCATCGGATAAATTTGATTTAAAAGGAAATGATACGTGTGCATTGTGCTGTGAGCATGCAGTTCAGCTCACACGTCAATCAAACGATCCACATTTCACTCTTCTGAATTTAATTTGCACGTCCGCTAAATGCACTATGTCTAAGTATGTATGTCTGTCCTGTGATGCTCTCGATAACAGTTCCGCCATACTTCACGGATGAATTACTTGGTACTCACGGAAGTGTTATGTCAAATATGATGATGCTCGGCTGAGCAGTTTTCGATTAAGCTGAAAGCAGCAAAACTGGAGGCCAGTAAATCGCCCAATTCCCAAATCGGCAGTGTCCATGATTTCCTTAGAGCCAGTTTTGATAAGAATCAGACAGAGGGTGATATATGATGGTCTCAGATTTGCCTAAAATTTTTGTTGGTGAAAGATAGTTGCAATTTTTTACATGCCAATACCCTATAGTTTCTTTTTTATGGGTACCAGAAGGGCCAAAGATTTCGAGATGAGAAATGAGCGCTTAAAAAATTCGTTTTTGAAATGCAGTTGTATCATTGCGCCGACAACAGCCCACATTCATTTTCGCATGTGTCAATCTACAGTGTGTAGGGCTCGCAGTAATCTGAACATTTTTGTGGGCTGTCGAGGGCGCGTCCTAAAGGGGGCGCTGCAAGATGCTACTTTTGGCCAATTGAGCAGTGTTGTCAGGGACATTTCCAGACTGTGCCCTCAACAGCCCAGGATTGTTTATTCATAATATTATACCATGGGAAGTCCTTTACATGATCAACACAAAAACTGGCTCATAAAGCAATTTTTGCATGACTTTGAATATAGGATTTAATCTGGGCAGTTTCACAGTCTCATGCATATTTCATATTTAAATGTGTTCTGTTGATTTGTTAAATTGTGGTGCACTTCACTTGAATGTATGCATTTCTACAACGTGATGTATTCTTTGAGGGGACCAAAAACGTATCGAAAATACCTGCTCCGAGCAAGGAATAGCTCAATTTTAACCTCATAAAAAGCCTTGTTTTACGGTCTCATTTTTCCAAATTTTAAGGTAAAGGTGAGTCCATTATTGCAGACAAAGGAATGAAAAAACATACATTTTTAACAATAGTGGCATGTTCTCCAACAATTTAGGAGCTTTTAAGATCTAAAACCAGAAATGCTCATTGACCAACGTAAGAACTTGTCGGCTAGCTCGAACACCTTTGCATGCCTTTAGCAATAGCCATCTCACAAAAAATCAAGAATAAACTGATAATTAATAGAAAACCAAATTCTGATTAATTGTAATTCAGTAAAATGAATTTGTCACAAGACTGCGGTGGGGACAGCTTCAAGATCTAAGGTGTGTTTGGATTGGCGGGGGCTAGAGGATGTCACACTGGATCTCTGCAGGTTTGGGTTTACAGAAGAGGTGCTTCAGCAGAAGTATGAGAAGGAGATCGGCTCACAGGCAGAGGAACGAGCAAAACAGGAGGCGGAGCGGCACCGTGCGCTCATGGCCTGGAATGACGCGGAGAACCTGCGGCTTCGGAAGCTCAGGTGAGACTCAAGTCCAGGGAAAAATTTGGGTGCAAGTCAAATTATAGCTGAGAATTGGATGAAGCAACATGAGAAAAGCTTAGTTCACTCCTTTTGTTTCAATATAATCCATTATAAAGTACTGTCACGATGAGCTTAAAATAGATCATTTAAATTTGCCTCAGTAAGTAGAATGGGTAAGAAATCAATAATGGAGACCCAATTTTTGATTTTAGTTCGCCTGGCTGGTGCAGCGACCTGCTAGAATACTGCAAGATTTTAACCCATTGAATTAAAACCGCCTTACAGTCACTGATCCACCACTGAATGAGATACCTCGTCCCTGTGTGCTTCTGTTTCAATGGCTAAAATGCTGAATCTGACCAAAACTTTCAATTTTTGTCTGATTTGTGCACAACACCCTTTGCCCAGTCATCATTTGAATGGAAAAACATTGCATTGCTGCCACACGATTGGCTGATTTGGATTTATTAAGCAGGTGTTTTGCTGTTTTTTTAATAAGTTGTTAGTGTGTGTATACTGCCAATTCTGTTTTAACTGCAAAATTTGACTTGTCTGACCTTATTTTGCTAAGAGCTTGACAAAGTCTTCAAATTAAATGATGAATTGGGTTCAGATTACTAATTGGGCTACTTTATAAGCAAGATGTTTATGTTCGCCGATACTTCACTAGACTTTCTCGACAGTCGTAATGTTGTTTAAACCATTTTGAAAGTCCTATCACCAGTTAGCCTTACCCATTGTGGCGATGTTACAGACTTGGCCAATAGCACAATAAATTTTTTTCAGACATACCTGTGCGGTGAGCTGGAGATTTAAATTGCCCATAGTGTGTGAGTGAATGGTGTGTATCGCAGTGATGGATCGGGCTGTCCAAAGAGCGTTCTTGCCTTCATCTTGAGTGTTTGGACTGGCTTCAGCCTCTTTCTGTGGCCCTGTCCAGGAATATGTAGGCCGACAGCGGACGAAAGATGGGTTTATGTAGATGTGTCTTGGAAAACGGGACAAAGATTTGTCCATTGCAGCTCAATTGTTTTGCATTTCATTTACGTCTGGGGGAAAAAAAACTGAAAAACTCTTTCTTGAACACAGGGAGATCCGGGTACAGAAAGAGCTAGAAGAAGCACAACAGAAGGAAGCAGAGCTGGCAGTTCTGAGGGAAAAGACCTTGGAGAGTTTTCTGGCAGAGAGAGAACAAGAGATTTTACAACTTGAGGTACAGGAGTGAAATGGTCAAATGTTTCATTTTGAGCTGGGCTGCAAAAAAGTACATTTTCTGTCCAACCCCACAAATCACAGCTCGCTCGACTGCCCTGAATTGTTGCGTACCCATGTAGCTGCTTAGCCCTCAGCCGCATTAAAAACCTGTGGAATGACCTTGAGAGCTGAACACTGGACATCCCCTGTCAATTTTAAAGGAACTTCTTCTGCAGAAGAGTTTGATAAAAGTCTAGATGTGTGTAGTTGATGTAGACATTCCCAGAAGCTCGCTGGAGACTTGAGCAAAAGGGTGCTTTTATTTCAGTTTTTCCTGGTAATTTTGTGCTTGCCTTTAAACTGCACAATTAACACTCTTACGCAGTTCTTTATTGTTTTGTGCTCGGTTCACTGAAACGGCAGGCTTTACACTCTTACACGTTTCTTTATTTTTGTGTGTTTGCATCAGTGAAGCTGCAAACTTTACCCTCTGACATACTTCTTTCACAACATATGTTCCTCTTCCGAAAGTATGTATGTATTATTTTTATTTTTGGGGGGACTTTCCCCTCTCTCTCCATGCCATGTTTGAAATGAGAGGACTCGTAGTTTTTAAGCAGTCACCTTTTTTGCAGGGTGTTTACATGGAGTTCTTTTGATCCTATTAAATCCATTCATTTTAAGTGGTTTTCAGCCACTTTTGAATTTTTACTGCCGTTTCATTTTTTCAGCGATAAACCTAATTCCACTCATGATAAACTCACTCAGCACATTGAGTGACGTACAACTTTTTTGATACCTTTTATATTTTTAACTACCTTTGAAATTTAAACTGAACCACTATTTTAATAAGTATTACTATGATCACATGTCTTCAACTACAATTTGAGATTCACCCTTTTGACCTTTAAAAGCAGAAGCCAACAATCAAAGTTTCTTGAGAAAATTTTGTCTTTTCCATTCGAATACTTTTTTCCTCTTGATTTTTATTTGCTAGAAGGTCCCATAAGGCGCATTGAAGATGAAGAATGTGCGTCAACATGTTATTTTATCACAGTGTAAATGTTTCATATCCATGGTACAGTCACATTCATTTATTTCATTGAGTGACAAATACTTGTGGTGTATGCCGTTAGCAGAATTCTGCATCGCAGTCAATTGCTCAGTCTTGATGCTACTGAGTTGGCAACATAAAAATGAATTTCTCAGAGTATAATTGATTCAGTTGGTTTGGTGCACTGACCTTTCGTCTTTTCATAGGAAGAGTCAAAGACCTTTATCACCCTGGAGAATTTGGACCAGCGCATTGAGGAAGCCCTCGATAATCCCAAGAACTACAACTTCGCTATCGACAAAGAGGGACGAGTGGTGAAATCGACAATTCTACAGTGAGGAAAAGGAGGCTCGCTGGGACTTGAGATTTTCCCAAGAATGCTCTGATTGGGGGAAATTGTCCAGTCATTAGTGACTCTTGTTTCAAATTTTTTTCGTCTTTTTGTGTTGTAACACTGGGAGGCAGATGTCCTAAAGATCCATCCCCCCCACATGAGAACACATGCTGTATCATGGTCATAACATGCAGCAGTGTTTACTGGTGCATAATAAAATATTTTTCACAATTCATTTCATGGATGGGGATGATTGATAGAAGTTTGTTCATATGTCAATTTAACAAAAGGGTGCCTGTCATTTTTGCGGCCACCTTATATTTCTAAATGATATTTCAACATGATAGCTCCTCATTATAATTGGATGGTTCAAATGATCTATATGTTGTTGCCTTATATTACAAACAGTAGGACATGAAGGGCGAGGGGTCTTTTGATGTCATTGGACCCATGTTGATCAAATGCTCCTGCGGACTAGGATATTTGGAATAATGTACGACCAGACAATTGCCCACCTGCATTAGCGAGCACTGCTGCTCTATTCAGTGCAGAGATGAATGCAGCCCAGTCGCTGTCCATTTCAATGAAGTGGGTCATAATGTTAGTGTGCTGTGGTATTTAATGATTGAAAAGGTTAACTAATGGCTATTGCTTGAATGAGAGGCAGGCTACATCCATGCTGTCATCATCCTCACTGCCTCCAGGCTGAACAAGGACTTTGACCTCATCAAACCTTTGTCACTAATGTACATGGCTTGCAGTTTGTTTCCACCTGAGAGGCAAATGGGTGAAATTCCCTGTTTTTTTTTTTCTTCAGTGTAACACAAAGCTCAGTCTCAAAACCTACAGCTGGCAGAAAAATGGTTCAAGAATTCTTTGAAACCAGAGAACTGCACATTTTTGATCAAACAGTCACTTTTAAACACCAGATGCCAACACTTATTTTCAACAACTTGCTTGAACTATGTGTCTGAAAATAAAAAAAATAGGGATTTTTTTGTTAATGTGCAACCAAAGTATTAACAAAGAACTCTGCAAAGAATTGTAGGCCAAAATTTCTCCAGGGTGATATAAAAGACTCATTACCAGCTACATTGTAAGTTGGTGGCAGTTGCAGCCAAGGATGTTACAACCAGTTATTAGGTTTAGGAGAGAAATTATTATTATTATTACTTGTGTAATGTAGGTTTTAAAGAAGTCTTTACTTTCAAGGGATGAAATAATTTAAAAACTGCATTTTGTGTTGCTTTCGGTTATCTTTGTCTAGTATTAAAATTAGCTTGATCTGAAACATTTAAGTGAAACAAATGTGTTACAGTAGAAGAGATTGGAAAGGGGAATAATACTTTCATGAAATTGTATGGTTCCTGAGTAATCTTTTCTCCAACAAAATTAAAAATGGTAGAAAATTTTGCACACTGCATCTTTAAGGTCTAAGTGAATTTATTATTCAATTTTAGGGGTTATCTTCTTTTTTCCCCATTTTCAGGAGAGCACAGAGCACAGACTCCCCCCCCCCCCTTAAAAGCGTGCGAAGAGAAAGTGAGAAAATGATCACGTGACACCATATGTGACCCATTACAGCTAACCAGGCATAATGAGCCAAAGTTCAAAACTGAGTAGTTGTCAAATCTCACCTGTATTTTTCAGTTTCTCAGATTCAGTTTGATGCCTGATTTGAGAGCCATTTGATCTTTGAAAATTATGCATTAAATACAATAGGCCTATTGGACCTAATCTGAGATGATCAGATGTGCCTCTGTCTGATTTTGCTTGAATGGGTCACACATTTTCCACTCTCCTCAATAATTATATAATTTGATAAATGTGAACAGAAAGTGCAAGAATAAAATCAGATACACAAGTTTAATCATTGAATAATTTTTAATTTGTTTTCCTCCGATGAACAGCTTAAGGAATGGAATCTGCTTTTCACTTCTTGAAATGTCAGAGGTAGGAAGAGTTCTGCAAAAACGCATCCATTTGCTCAAATTGAGGGGAAAAAAAAAAAACTTAACAGAAAGCGCATAGTCGAAATTTTCCGTGAAAAATATATATCAATAACACCACTTTTCCACAATCGTACAGTACCTACGAATCCCAGCTACACCTGTACACCGGGGGGAGGGGGGCACGACTCGAACGGAGCTCATTCCCATCGCAGCTTTCATGTCCGTGTGGCGCACACGCTGTCAACCACACAATATTTAACGTTCGTTTTAAAGAGAGAGATGACAATTAAGACGACCGAGATGCCACTTTTTAACAAACCATTCGACATTGTTCAGTCGCGTCAAGTCGTCAGCTGTGCCAGAAGGCTGGCTGGGGCCAGCGGCACCTGGGTCACTGTCACTCTCGGTGTCTTCTCCGTCAGCATCTGACGCATTCGGCTCGTGCAAACACTGTAAGTTTCACAACATTTCCTCCATGATCGCATTTCCATCGGTGTCTGAGTGAATGATCTATTTCATACGAACTTTATGACACTGACAAATCCAAGCTTTCTTTGCCGTTGGAGCCAACTGTAATAGTAACCAATCGGCTACTTAATTTTAAAATTAAAATTCTACCTTTCTGAATTACCCATCATCTTTTTGATATTCTTTTGTTGGCTTTACAATAGGCTATCTTTGACTTACCCATTTGAACGATTCAGTAATTCGCCCACTTGAAAATGCCTGACAGATTCATTTTATGGAATTTAAAATGTGCGCTCGATTTGTGCCTGGAACGATCGTCATTTGAAAATTATTTGAAAAAGTGTTGCCTACGCAGGGTTTTGCTATACCTTAACCCAGGGGTGGGCAATCATGGTCCTGGAGGGCCGGTGTGTATGCAGGTTTTTATTCCTATCAATTACCCTGACTAATTGAGTTAATTGATTGCATGCAAAATGTTTTATGAAGGGAGACAAGACTAGTCTTTGTAGTTTCATGATAATTTAAAGAAATGCGCATGAAACGTCAGATTTCATAAATGGTTTGGCTAATTGAGACAATCAACTAATTAAAGGCCAGACTTTGGTGTGAAAACCAGGGACAGATACGGCCCTCGCTGCCCACCTCTGCTTTAACCCCTCTCCCTAAACTACGCTTTGTACTTTCGTGAAAATGATGAAAAAAAATGTATGACCCCCTCATGAGTGCTGTCCACCGGCTTTTTTGTGTCTCAACTTCAGACGGTTCAGAAGTTATGACTTTGCTCCATAGCGCTTGCATTTGGTCCGTTGTTGCCACTTTTTATCCCCCCGGCATATAATGCGGGGGGATATAGCGATCCGTGTGTCCGTCCGTCAGTAATAAAATCGTTTCCGAACCAGAATTCGAAAACTATACCACTTACAAACACCAAATTTGGTATGTAGCTTCTCCTTATGGTCTAGTTGTGCCTTTTGGGGGTTTCGGTCCGTCCGTCTGTCCACACAACCTGTAGGTTACACAACCTACAGCCGGGAGGATCCGCCATTGCCAGATGGCTCTTGTTACTGCTTGCTCTGATCACCATTCTTAAAAAAGCCTACCAAGTTTCAGGAGGCTTCACCATATCTTGCACCCTTGGGCTCGTGCCCTAATAAATAAAACAGGTTGGAGTATCTTGTTGGTTTGGCAGTCTGTGGGCTTAAACCTTTTAAATGAAGAGCACTTCTGTTCACAGGCCGGTGATGTATACACACGTTTTTGCATCAGGCGAAATACAGGGCCTTGCAACTTTTTTTTTCTTTTTTCTCTCTGTGTGTCTGTTTATTAGCTGCTCAATCATTTAAGAAATATACCTTTCTTACTGTTGTGATATGGCAATGTTCTAGATCAGAGGTGGGCAGCGAGGGCCGTATCTGTCCCTGGTTTTCACACCAACGTCTGGCCTTTAATTAGTTGATCGTCTCAATTAGCCAAACCATTTATGAAATCTGACGTTTCATGTGCATTTCTTTAAATTATCATGAAACTACAAAGACTAGTCTTGTCTCCCTTCATAAAACATTTTGCATGCAATCAATTAACTCAATTAGTCAGGGTAATTGATAGGAATAAAAACCTGCATACACACCGGCCCTTCAGGACCGTGATTGCCCACCCCTGTTCTAGATACAGGTCCAGAATAAACTGGAGCAGAGACTGCTATATCAGAACATACTTTTTATTTAAAATGCACAAAATAATAAAACCTGTATCCGCTTAACAGGATTGCAGCAAAAAAAAAAAAAAAGTTCCAATAGAATGCCTGAACGCAGGACAAAGTAGAGGAGGGATTGGGTAAACTATTTGATCATACAGAAATCAACTTAAACATCACATGAACACACCAAAGAAATGAACATGAGACTAAGCTGTACCATCAGAGAGGCTAGTGTAGAGAAACGCATAATAAGAGGGCATGGTCACAAAATTTATCAGTAAATTAAAAATAGGCAACCACTCCAAATAAACCAATTGGAATTAGATTGAGATTACTGCGCAATGCTCGGGTTTACTCATTCACAGCAAACTTAAGTGAATCAAACCACATGGGGAAGCACACATGCAAAATGGTTACCTCACTCAGTCCCCCCCTTTAGCAGAGCAGGAACAGGTCTTTGCAGGTTAAGAAAATAAAAAGAAACCTTGGGGCCCCTGGATGGCTCACAGTTAAGATGTTTGACGATAAGCCCTGTGGGAAAGACAAGACGCAGCCTTGCCGGGGATAACAGGGGTAAAGCCAGTTCAAGAGTTGTTAATTCATAGCTCTGTGGCAACTACTTCTGCTCAGCCAGGCGCATATAGATGTACAATCTAAATTGTACGTCGACTACACAATCCCCCGACTGCCATCGGCAGTGTGTAATTACAGGTGCGACTGCATTGTGTAAAGAAGCGAGGGCTAGTCGTCATGTGAGTTTGAGGAATCACGTGCCACGGCATTTTCCTCCTGAGTCGATGGGAGCAGGTCACTTTGCGATGGGCTAAAGAGTTTGACTGTGTTTGAAGAAGGGGGAAAAAAAATTTAAAAAGGAAACTTAGAATACATCCTGAGCTTCTAGTACTCCTCCTGTGTGAATTACAGTATATTTTGCCTTATGATCGCAGTTGCGTATTTACGCTCAGTCTAAAGCAGGGGTTTCAAACTGGTCTGTAAAGGGGTCTGAGGGGCAGCAGGTTTTCAATGATACAACTAATTCAATCAACTGATCTCAGCTTGCACAGCTGGTTGGTTGAGACCCCTGGTATTCCCATGAAATCCATAAGATTATGAAGCTTGTCTTCATAATCATTGACAACCGCCTCTTGCAAAGGAGTGGACAAGAGATCACTGAAACTGACTCCGATACAACACAACGCTGTCAAACCGTAAACTTAGTGAGAATGCTCGCCAAATGTCGTGCTACTGCGAAGGCTTGAGTCAGCCGAAGTCAGTCCTTCAATCCCTCGACCAACATGCTATCAACAGATCAACATTCCTCCTCTTGCCTTTTGTGGATAGTGATTGAACCCTCACATCACCACTGTTGGCTGTACTATGTAAATATACCATCTGAAAGGTGGGATATGGACACCTGGGCAAAAGTTAAGCAGGACCCAATCCTTAAAACAAGTTCCACTTCAACAAAGGACCATATTAACAGCATCTAGTGAAATTGTCCAATTCTTGGAAATGTGGCTTGGACACATCCTTCTTGGCATGCAAAATCAGTGTGAAAAGAATGTGATGCTTCCAATTTTAGTCGCTTTTAAAGAAAGTGTGTGTTTTCAACATATTCAACGTCGTTAAAAGAGTAGGCCTCCTGCCCTTTAAAGACAGCAAGGGGACCCGTGTTGGCCAAGAACTTGTCCCCTGAAATCTGACCTTTAATTGGAAGATGCAAAGTCAATATCAGGTATACGATCCTCTGGCTCTCATGACAATTGCCATATGCCTATTCATGGAAGAAATCAAATGATGAATCCTCAGAGGAAGAATGTTCTTCCATTCTTCGTGAAGCGCTTGTTCCAATTCTTGTATGTCCTGGCTGGGAGGGTCCCTGGCTTGCTTGGAGGCACAGATGTCGCCAGATGTCTATCCCAAGACACACCATCAGTGTTTTTCCCCCTTTCACCAATGAAGCTACATTTCACAGATTAGCTCATCATTGCTTCATCCTTGAATTGGGCAATCTGCTCTTCGTAGACATTCACTTTGTGAAGTTTTAAAGTCACATGCTAGAGTTTATTAGCAGGACTTGGTGAGTCAGCAGACACTATTTCAGTATGAGCAGGAGTTCAAGTGTAGGCATTGGTATTTATTTCTGCCTCTTCGATCAGGAGAATTGTGTTGCCTGAGATTATATCATCAAGATCACCTGAAAATGATCGACCTTGCTAACAGGGCAAGAAATTACCTCCAATGTATTGCACAAAGATGTAAGAGCAATGGTTTCAACAGTAGTGAAGACAATAGCTGATGTGTTGACAGTACTTCGCTCATCACAATGCAAAAAAGAAGTGTTGCTGGGCAAAACAGACCTCGCCCTGTAGCACTAACAAAAGTATTTTAGCACTTTAGTTTCTGATTCGATTGCTCCCTGAAAATCTGCAGCCTTGAGTTTGACCTTTTTTAAGGTCACTCATGGTCAAATATCATGGTATCAAATGAAAGCCCATATGTGACTTCATATACATTGATAATAGTAAATATATCTCTATCTGCAACCGTTTTCAAGTTATAACCCTCTGAAAATTTATGACCTTCAGTTTGACCTTTCAAGGTCACTCAAGGTGAAAGGTTGTAGTGCCATATCAAAGCCCATATTTGACTTCTTATTATGTTTATAGTAATACAAATCTCTCTATCTCTCGCCGTTTTTGAGTTATAATGGAAAATAAGCAAATTGAAGCAATGAACTTGACCCCTGTGACATTTAACCCCCAAACATTATGAAAACAATTTGCTGCAATTTTCCCTAGCTTGTAGCAAATGAGTGGAGCTGAATTGAAAGATGCACATTCTGGATTTAGTTTGAGGTTGATATGATTGTTTTTAGCAAAGTTATTGCAGAAAATGTTTTTTTATCGTTCCAGTGACCTTGACCTTTACTTGATGACCTCTAAAATTTATAGGGGTCTATTCTGGACTAATGCACACCTATCCTGAAAGTTGCATGAAGGTTAGTCCAGCCATTTTGCCATAATGTTGCCAAGAAAGAAAGACAGATGACCAAAAACAATACCTTGCCCACTGGACTCTGTTTATGGCAAAGTGACAAAATTTTACAGAGCATGTACATCTTGTATTTAGGCCTGGAGAATGCAACATCCATTATTACCGTTGGCAATTTGAAAGCTTGAATGGTGCAACAAGAGCACATTTCCTTGGTGTATTAGTCCATTTCAGATGTAGCACAGGCATTTTATGAGAAAAAAGGGGCAAATCTCACACAAATTGCAATAGAATATCTGACAAATGTTTATTACTCATAAAAGTCTGCTCTATAACATATAAAAAGTCCTAAAAAATCCAAGAGGTGGAAAATACATTACAAAGGTGTTTCTTAACCATACCCTGGTACCACATTTTTGCTTCCGAAAATAATATTTTAAAGCAACATCACTGTATTCTATATACGGATATACTATATCCGTAACCGGCTCCATGAAGTACAGTAGTGTACAAATAGTTATTGGAGCCACTGTAAATCCTTATTTTTTGAAGATTGGTATGAGAGGAATATATGGTCTATAGTTGACTTGATGGACACGAGTGGCAATTTCTTAACTTATGAACAATTCTGTATGAAATATACAGTGGCTCCAATAAGTATTTGTACACTACTGTACTTCATGGAGCCGGTTACGGATGGCCTGGGCACAAACATGGCTTCCAGTTGCTTCCTCCACTTTGGTGGCAAGACTGGAGGCAGAGGACTGTCTCTCCCTCTGTACCAGCAGGGAGATGTACCAGTCAGTGCGCTGGCTGGTCTTCCTGGGACGTCCTTTCCTGGCTGCATTGGCTATGCGTTCAGACTGTTTGTACTTCTTGATGAAGTACTGCACGGTCGTGTGGCGTAACGATAGCCGAGTTCCAATTTTTCTGGTGCTTTGGCCTTCTTTATGTAGCTGAATGATTTGCTCCCGCATTCGACGGAGTATCTCGCCTGTCTTAGCCATATATCACAGGAATACATTATGGGCATGGTCAGGCCATTTACATAGGCCAGTCTGTGTACAGAGGGAGTGTCCAGTATGGTCACGCTTGACCAAATCAGACCAAGTGAGTCAACCATGTCCTGTAAACATCTTGAGTCAATTTTAGGTGAGTATTATAAGTTTTGTGACTCACTAATGGAACTGTACAGATACTTATTGGGTCAGATAATCGCCTCTCTGACCAAATATGCCATTTTGACATTAAATATTTGTTTAAAACATATTGATTATCAAATATTTTAATCACTTTTACACACAATAGCAAGCATTTAGCCGAATATACAAAAGCTGTTATGTAGTCGAATTTTCAAGTAGTGTACAAATACTTATTGGAGCCACTGTATACATTCCAACGGTGGAGCGGAGAGAACGTACATTGACACAAAGCAGTTTCTTAAGGAGGGATTATGAATATTATGTCCTTATAATGAGGGAGAATGTTACATTATTGGGGGAGAATTGCCGCAGAGGGGTAGTTTTGGGCAATGTGCACATACAAATATCCAAGAAAAAGAACGTGAGGGGCTGACCCTTGAGGAGCCCTCTGCATGCAGAGTATCTGGACTCCGGGGGTTTTTTCCTTCGTCCTGCTTTGACTGCGAAATGTCTTCCGTCTGATACTTTTGCTGAAGACCATGAACTAAATATGGCTGACAATATCATTTGATGATTTGAAGCCTATGTTATTTGTCCGTATCTATACATGTTTTTTGCCTTATGAATTATTATAGTAAACATGTTTTTTGGTTTCTTAAATTATTGTAGTACAATGGTTAAATTACTGAAAGTCTCTGAGTCCTTAATTTAAAGGTCAACGTTATCCAGTACGAATTCCTCAACAATATTACAGTCTTTACTCGCATTTATGGATCCAGTGATGATGGTTGTTTATTGACACAAATCCATCACAAAAGCATGTCAGTTTTGAATGCAGTGCCATCCAAAATGGTAATGGATAATGGACACTCTGTATTGATTATTAGCCTCATATTTCATGCAGGGATTTCTTCAGATTCCACATATCTTTGAATAATATTGTGCGCAGTGAGGGATGAAATCCCTAAAAACAACACATTGAAATATTTTGTTTTTTAGAACTGGAATTGGAATTTGTGTTGTAATTTTCACAGATGTTAAACTGGCCACGCTATCTCGCTAGATAAGAAAGGAGAATCCACAAAATGGCTGGTTGTTTACAAGCTAGAAGTAGTAAAAAAAAGATGGCCTTATTGGGCTCAATGGCCTGGTCTCAAAAGTATTCTTACCTTAAGTTTAAGACAATTTTAACAAATTAACAAGATGAATATTCTCACCCCACTTGCAAGTCTTGGAATCACTGAAAATATCTCAGCAAGTGTGCAATATTTTAGTTTTATTTAGCAAAAATAAATAATGTCAGTATTGCACATTATAATTGCAAATATCAATGTACTTATTTTCCTCCTCTGGGAATATAGCGTGGCCCACTCGTGGATAAGTGTAAGTTTAGGTGGTTGAAGAGCACATTTTGCGTGTATTCGCGTCTTTTCATTGACTTTGAACGTAATCTGTGGTGCAAAAATTTGTTTCGCGTCCGGTGTGAAAGCGGCTGTAGCAGGGCAAAAGGGCATGTTTGTGTGCTAGTATGACGAGCATGTCATGCCTGTCCTTTCCTCTCAATCCCTGATGTTTCCTGTGACACTCTTTCTCTCTCGGTCACCCTCTAACACAGTCGGTCACGGTGCGAGGAAGCACTTGACTATTTCAGGGCCAGCATAGGTCTTGTGATGCCGAGTGCGGAAGCTATCGCATTTAGAGTGAAGTTGCATCAGAGCAGTTTCTACTTTTCTGACAATTTCATAAGCAAAAACAGCGGTGGTTCCGAGGCCCTGCACTGCTGCCGTGTCACCAGGAAAAAGGAACAGAGGAACACTATTGATTTCATCTTTAAATTTTAACAAGCTGAATTATCAATTTAATCTGGGTTATTATGTGTTTTTGTTTCACATTTTTAGGCACTGATTTTACACCAGCCATTAATATTGGCAAAATCAAATTATGGATATTAGCCCTAAGAACATATATACATCCATTTACATAGCTACAAATTCTGAGCCCTCAGCATTGGATAAAATAGCCCCAACTATACTGCTTATACATGCTGTGAGGACATATTTTCCCCCATCTTAATGTCTTCTATTTTTGCATATTTGTCACATTTAATGTTTCATGTCATCAAAATTATTTCAATAGTAGATAAATATTACCTGTGTGAATGCGAAATGCAGGAGGAATCGAAGGAAAAAGTTATGCAAACCTACCTGGATTTATGTGAAATAATAATTGACCCCTGAGATGCTAAATCAACCAGTTTAACAAATTTAATTGATAGTTAGGTTCAATTTTGACAGACATGCCTTGGCATACTTAGTCAGCCCGGGTCAGTCCGAGCATCACTTGCGTAGAACCTGTCCAGCGATGTGAAGGAGGCAAATGGCAACACATGACGTCTTAATGAACCGACATTCAAGAACAGATGAGAGGCAAAGTAGTTGTCATCTATCAGTCTGGGAAGGGTGTCAAAGCCATTTCTAAAAGACACTCGGACCCCAGAGAACCACGTTAAGAGCAATTATCTACATATCAAGAGAACTTTGAACAGCAACAAACCTTGCCAGGAATGGCCAGCCAACCAAAATTCCTTCAAGAGTACGTGGACAACTCACACAGGGTGTCACCAAAGAACTTGGGCCAACATCGAAAGAGCTGCAGGACTCACTTGCCTCAGTTAACCTTCTGGTGTCTCAGCCATTTTTATTTTTTATTTTTTGGTTTGTCTGGTATTCTATTGTAATAATGCTTGCATAACTTTAACCCTGTAATCCACAATCAAGCTATTTTAATCATTTTTACAGATGAGCGTTAGCATGAAAGCAGGGATGGACAAAGTCTATGGTTCACATTCATTTCGAATGAGAAATTCAGTGTGTGATAATTTTGTGAAGAAGAGGAATATTTCGCGATGGCGAAGTCAGTCGTCTGACTTGAATCTAAGGGGGCGTGGTTTTCTCTCGCTCTTCTATTTCTCAAAACTAAGAAAACCAAATACTTTAAGCACAAGCAGGAACTGAAGATGGCTGCAGTGAATGGCTACCAAACGTCACCAGGGAATAAACCCATGTTCTGGCAATGTCAATGTGTTACAGACTTTCAAGCTGTAGTTGACTGCAAAAGTTTTGGAACCATGTATTAACCCTTTGAGCGCCGAATACATTTTCAAGGAATTAAAAATGTTGTTATCCTGAGCGGCTGAAAACTTATCATGTGGCAACTTGTTTAAAAGAGCTCCCGAACAAGTTGCCACATGATAGGTTTCAACAGCATCTGACTTTGATATCTTACTTCATCGGGCAACTATAGTTGCCCACAGCGCTGAAAGGGTTAAACTGAACAATTTCATGAATTATAAGGTTAGTTTGTTAAAATACTTTTGAGCCCCTAAAATTGGGAGGCCGCTCTAAAAATGGAGTTTAATTCCTGTATAATGAATAAAGCATTTCCGATGAAAACCAAAAATTAATGTTGAGAGTATTCCTTTCATCTCTAATGAGCGATGTACGAAGCCAAAACAATGAAAATGGTATCTCTGTCCGATTACTTATGGATCTTACTGTACTGTCCAGTAAGTACATATCTGCGTTGCACTCTCGCCATTGGAATAGCACGTCTACTTTCTGAGCTGAGCTGTGTGTTTAGAGGCTGGACCTTGATAACCCCAAGGAGAGCGGGAGAGAGCGAGAAAAATGAAGAATGTAGCAAGAGGGAGAAAGAGAGGGAATGAGGGAGAGATAGAATGTATGTGGGAAAGAAGCAGTTGGATTAAGGCAGTAGAGAGAACGAATACCCAGAATTTTATGTTCTCTCACAAATGCTGTCCTCATTAACAAGCACACATGCATGCATACGCACTGTCTCTCTCTCTCTGACACACACACACACACATACACAAACAAGGACACGTGCTCCTCAATTTCGGACCGCCCACATCTCGGACAAATCTGAGTTATGAGTGAAGAGAAGACAGAACAGGAAAAGGAGGAGGGAAGTGGGGGAATAGCAGAAGAGGGACGCAGAGGAGGACTACATAAGACCATAAAATGAAGAAGAAGAACAGGAGTGTGGAAGTAAGCACAATATTTCTGACCTTCGCTCACTCCGGTAAGATTGCGGTCAACTCGGAGCAAGGCTTCACAATTCTTTTATCCGGAATGACAGTATTTGCAACAAGATAGATGTCAGTCGTCCATGTGTGAGGTAAATTCCTCTAATTTTGTCACACTCAGAGTGAGTGGCTATGAGCTGCTGTCACTTGAGTCAAATGCATTATCTCTGCAAGCATTTAGCCTCCACACTAATTCTGCAATTTATATCCTCTTGCATTTTTTCTCTCTTTCCCACAGAGTTCTTTTTCCCTTCAAGATAAGACAGAGAGAACGGCGGGAGGGGAGAGAGAGCTGTATTAGGTTTCACAGAGGCCAGAACAGAAGGGCTGAAGATGTTGGGGTGTCTACATGGGGCGAGGGTCCGTCACTGGCTCACCCTGACGTCCGGGCTGCTGGAGTGCCTGTGTTTTGCTGGAGCTGTCTTCGGTTGGCCCTCCCTGATGTTTGTCCTGAAGGCCGAGGGGTACTTCAGCGACTTGTGCGTTAATGCCACAAGCCTCAATGGGACGTCCTACACTGGTGAGTTTTCCTGGGTGCTAATGCCTCTGAATGATGACTTGATTCAAAACGTAATGCTCACACACTGTATTCAAGCTGCTCTAAATAGCAGAGGAACAGGGCTGCAGTTCCCAAAAGCATAGTCACTTACTCACATAGTTGGAACCACTGACTGTGTATGATTGAACCATGTCAGCTGTTAATGTAGTTAGCCACTACGGTTTTGGGAAATGTATCCCAGTATGACAAATGCCAAATTGCATGCTTAAGCAAGAATGTTATGATGGGAGTTAAAATTGATTTAAAACAATACAGTGGCTCATCAGGGCCATGCTACACTGAAAGAAAGCCGTAAGATTTGGTGATTACAAAGAGGGATTTAAAATTTTTTTATATATATATATATATATATATATATATATATATATATATTTAAACACTGAGGATATGTGAAGACGCTCTCTCCTCTACTCCCACAGATTGCAGCGGTCAGGATGAACGCTTCTCTCTTGTGTTCACCATTGCCTCATTCATGAATAACTTCATGACTTTTCCCAATGGATACCTCTTCGATCGCTTCGGAACCTTTACTGCCAGGCTTCTGGGAATGTGAGTTCACTGGCTTAATGCAAAGAGGATTCTTCACTGAGGTGCACTACATTTTAGCCAGCTAGGCCAACACTGAGAGGGTTCTCTACTGAGACACATTAAATCTATGCCAGGTGCCTCAACTTTGAGAGAGTTCTTTACGGAGGCAGTCTAGATCTCAACCAGCTGGATCAACTCTGGATCAGCAAAATTTAAGGTAGCCTGATCAACACGGAATGTTCCTTACTGAGGAACTTCAGATCTCTTCCTGGTGAATCAAAAATAAACTCTTGAGACAGACACCTCTCACACATTAGCATGTTTTGAGATGTTTCATTTAGTTTGGAAATAATAATAATAATAATAATGCATCAATTTTATATAGCGCTTTTCTGGACACTCAAAGATGCTTTACAATGGAGGCATTATTCATTCACTCACACATTCACGCTCTGATGGTGGTAAACTACGTTTTTGTAGCCACAGCTGCCCTGGGGCAGACTGACGGGAGCGTGGCAGCCAGTATGCGCCTAAATGTTTCTGAAACATTTCTACTGACCAGTCTTCACAACCTCAACGTGTTCAAACGCATTATATATGAAGAGTTTGTTTCCAGAACGCAATATAGCCATTTTACTCATTTTGAGTAAATCAGTGTTTTCTGTGTTGCCGCCTATTGCATTGTATAGAAAAACATAAACTTTGACAATGAAAAATACACCTTATGATATGAATTTCTAAAAATGGATTTTTGCACCATGTAAAAAGCACAGGGCTATCGCTCTATGGCAGGGGTGTCAAACTGGTGCATGGAGGGCCAAGACACTGCAGGTTTTCATTCCATCCAAAAACTCAACCAGGTGATTTCACTGATTAATCTGCTTGAAGGTGAGGTAATCAGTGAAGTCACCTGCTGGAGTTTTTGGATGGAATGGAAACCTGCAGCCTCTTGGCCCTCCATGGAACCAATTTGACAGATGGTATTATTCTATGGTATTATTGCCATTTTTTCTATTTTAGCACTTGTTGCATTTTGGCAACAAACTCTTTATATCCTTTGGTTTTCTAAACCTATAATGCAACATGCAGAATGTTTTTTTTGACAGCAAGGCTCATATTTCTAATGATGCTTCAAGTGCAACTTTACTCTGAGAATGATACCGTTTTGATCGTAACCATAGCAGCAAGGACGTGTTTTGTATAAAAAATTGTTAAATTTCAATAGTGGAATTCAAGGATGGTTTTAGAGCTTAGGAGGTATTACACCTCGGTTGGTGGTCGCTGGTCGATGGCTGTGGTGTGTACACTATTGCGAGACCACGCAGCTCTTCCTCAAGAGAGGATGTACTGGAAATGTTGATCACACAGAGAGCATCATGAGCATTGGACAATTTTATTTGTCTCAGATCTTGGTGCAGATGCTTCATCTTCTGCTGCGTAATTTTCCCACGGTATCATAATCTGATATGTTGGGCATGAAAAAACAACAACCTGTCCTGGAAACTGTGAAAATGCTGCATTGCA
The DNA here is from genome assembly GCA_029721435.1 of Gymnothorax reevesii. NCBI lineage: Eukaryota > Metazoa > Chordata > Actinopteri > Anguilliformes > Muraenidae > Gymnothorax > Gymnothorax reevesii. The sequence continues at coordinate 110,776,345 of CM056579.1, forward strand.
CAGCTGATGACTTTGGTCTATCGCAGACAACAATGTCTGGAGCCAAACCAACAACATCCAAGGCTCTGATACCCCTTTGATAGCAGGAGTTAGAATGTTTCAAAGGCAGCCCTGAAGCGCTCTAAATCCCAGTATAAAAGGGTCATGAGACCGGCCTAAAATTTTTGGACACTCTAAATTTAGAGCACTCTCAGAGTTGGTTCAAGGCCATTTCAGAAGCAGTTCAGTGGCAATATAAAAGGTCACCCAGTGTGTAAATCACTCTAGATTCAGCGGCCCGTAAACCAGAATGTCCAAGGAGAGCTACGAGCACCGCAAATATTAATATGTAAGTGATCTTCATTGTCAGGCGATGTTCACTTAATCAAGAAAAGATAAGTGCCGTTAAATATATTTTCATGTAAAGGTCGAAGAAAAGTTGAGTTTCGAGCAGAACGTGACGTACTATTTACCACTACATGGGTTTACCCGTATACACTGCATATAGTAACCACGCATGCATGTATGCATAACCTTGCAAAATTTTGCGTGCACGCGCGATGCATACATGAGGGGGGCGATAAGTTACCTTGGCAATTCCATCGGTCTTGAACGCACCCTGGCCGCTCACAAATAGCAGTATAAAATTACTTTAGGCCATCCCAGTTATGCCACTTCAAAATCGGCCTAAATTCTCGACACAGCATGAGAGGGGTATGATTGTACCAAACATTGTCAGGGAGTTTTTATTGTATATTTCCCTCTAAGGATCTCAAAACCTTCAACCAGAGCTTTGTGGCTTTTAAGAGCACACTGGGGGTCTTTGAGTGACCGATGGCGCAGGCGAGATAGGAAACCTGAATGCCAACCAGAAAAGATACCACAGTATCATTATACCCCCCCCCCCCCCCTCCCCACCCCCTCCATAAAGGGTTTTTGTCCGGTTTCCCGCGTGTGTACGCGTCCGCATCCATGGCTCCACAATTACCGGACCGCAACTCAGAAACCGTTTGTTATTTTTCCATGAAAATTAGCACGCATTTGCATCAGGTCATGCAGATTTGCCTTTTGCTATTTTGAGGTTATTGACTGTTCTAGTTTCTTCCTAAATGTCTGTGAACATCAATGAGGGGTGGCTGCATTGGCGTGGGGGGGGAAACATTTGTTTTTTTGCCTTAAAAAAAAAAAAATCTCTAGTTTTGCAATTGATTCTTGATGCGTAGCATATAATACTGGTTCCACTGCCTAGATATCCTTGATCAACACCCAGTTCAGTGTTGTTACTTATGAATGGTCTGATGGCATTTTTTGAGAAGAATAACTCCATTGCAAATTCTCTATCCCAAGGGCAGGGAGATGAGGGGGGGCTGGGGAGGGACAACTTCATAGGATAGAAAGAGAGCCGACTGAAACCGAAGGTCTTTGTATACATTTTGATCACAAGAAAAGCTTTTTTTTATTGGTCAAGTCCTGTGACTTATCAGTGGCTCTCAGACACTCATTATAATTCTGAATCTCTTTTGCGGCTGTGGAACTTAGAACCACGTGCGTAGTATCACATACTTTTCTCTTTCAAAGTTAATATTGGCCTGAAATTGCCCCTGAAATTACTCTGTCCTGCAATAATACTCTATCAGAGAAAAGTACAGTCTCCTGCGGTGTCCAGTGTGGATTTTGCCATGTTGAATCCATTATTCCCATAAGACGCTGCATGGAAGCTGTGCTTGTAGTCAAAGCAACAGCTCTTAATTAGTGTGTTTAAGTTGGGTTCCGGGATTTCAAGTTCAGTTGGCAGGGTACATGAGTCATTCATTTAATAACGTTAACAAGTAATAAGCTTGTCTGTTATAATTGGATTTTGGACTATGCTTTGCTTGCAATTTACAGAGACTAGTATACCTATACATGGCACAGGAGCTTAAAAAATTAAGCTCGCCGTTTACCAATAAGAGATTAAATGTGCACCTATTTGTTAAATTACTGCTGCTAGCAAGGGCTAAGGCTAATTAGCTGAACCCCCATTAAGAGGCTTTTTTCCCCACGGTTTCTGCCGCACTCTGGTTCATAAAATGTGTCCTCCCTGCTTTTGTCTTGCAGTAGTAATTTTTATTGTTATGGTTAGGGTTTAAAATGAGGCCAAAACTATGTGATGGTTGCAGGATGATTATATAGATATGTTATCTAGTTCACAACTGGTGGAGTTCCAAGAGCTCAGTAGTGTGTCTTTTAAAGCGCTGGTGTGCGTGCCACAGCCAGAAAGGCTGTGACGACAGTAGGGCGTAAGTGCATGGCGTACATGAGGTACAGAGGCAATATGTCCAGGGCATTAGGTGTCCAATTGATTCCAGACTTTGGAGGAACTTGACTTTAGTCCCTTACCTCGTGAATGGGATGACTGATAATCCTCAGGGCACCACGATGGCTTCCTACAGAACAAGGAGTCAGTAATTTTGGGGGACTCAATTATTACTGGTGGTGTGGCGGCATAAATTGTTTGCAGGAAAAGGAGTCTCGTGTGGACTGTTATCTGCCTGGTCCCCAGTGAAACTGAATTGGTTGAGAAAATGGTGACAAAGTGTACCGAAGTCTACTTAGATTCCCTTAAAATCTGTGTATAGATGGATGGTTCAAAAGAAAATTAATTCAAGCGTGTTGATTGCCCTCATCACAAATCATAGGAAAAGATCTGTTGCTGTTCTCTTTGCTTAGGTTGTTGACAGTAAAATAATGAAGCACAAGAACAAATTTAACACGAACAAATATGAGGATGTACTTTTGTAGGTTCATGGGTTTGAACTTACTGTAACACATAGAGTATTAACTGGGCTTGACAGAAATCAGAGAGAGAACTCATGCGCAGACAGGACATCAGTTCAGTGGTCTTATTAGAAGCCAAGTGCATGGGTACACAGTCCAGATTGATGCCATTAGAGAAGCTGACTGAAAAATCTGTAGGAAATATGGATGCTCCTGAGTAGACCAGGGAATATGACGAACAAACTCGCAAAGAGTGAGTGAAACCAAGGGGTGTGTAAAGGGAGAGCTGAAGCTAATGGGAAGCGCATGCAGGTGTGAGTGCAGGGAGTAGCGTGGCAGGGGTTGTGGTTATGAACAGGGGGGTGAGATGCAGGTGATTGCCAAACAGAATGGGGAGGCAGAGTGAGTGTGCACGGGTGAAAACCAAAACACGTGGGAACTGAATGGGGGTGAGAATAAAATGAGAGATGATACAAATAACAAAGGGAACGCTGCAATAAATACAAAATAATGAAAAACAATAATAAATACGCCGAACGCACATAAGAATAACGAGAAAAACTAGAGGCACTCCTAGTGTGCAACCCTCCGCCAAGGCAGCACAGTCCAAATCTTGGTGAGTGGGAGCAAAGTTCAGTTATCACGTGCCATAGGATTTTAAGATGTCAGCCGTATTGTTTGACAGATCGCAGTGAAAATCAATAGGGTCCATCCCTGATGTAATAGCGACCCACCCACAAAATTTCAGAGATATCCGTTCATCACTTTTTGAGTTATCTTGTTCTCAACCAGACAAACAAACAAACAGCACCGATCACATAACCTCCTGCCAACCTCATTTGGCGGAGGTAAGAACAAACGCAAGATTCAGAGCCTGACAAGGTTGCTTATAAATGTGGTCATTCTTTCCTAAAATTTAACCCTAGAACACTATTGCTAAAATTATTAACACCATCACTAACGCCGGGTGATTTTTCCCGATATAGTAAAATACCCAATAAAAAGTACTTGTCATCAAAATATGACAATACATGACAAATTAGAGTAGTGTTCTTTTATTTTCAACTGTGCCATGTCTAACAAAATGAAAAAAAGTACCCTGAGGTAAACAAAACACCCATGCCTTCAAAGATGTCAAAGACAATGCTGAAGCTGCCCAGGGACCCAAAACACTCAGACAAACGCAACATAATGAAAATCACGTAAACACGTTTGCTCGGGTGAAAATCACCCGGCGATAGTGTTCTAGGGTTAATCAAAGAAACAATAACTCTGTGCCTGACTGTACATTATGTCACCTTTTATTTGTATGTGTTTTGTGTGCTTTGCTTGTCTGGCAGTGCTTTTTGTAATGATTAAACTCATTTGTGCGGTTTGAGCCAGCTTTGCACTTTTAAACATTCAACTCGTGTGGGATGCTTTCTGCTTCTCTCCCCAGATCCCTGTATACCACCGGCACGCTGCTGATTGCCTTTTCAAACTCAGGTAAAGACTAACTTTCCAAAACCCTTTAACTTGATAAAGTACCATATAATAAGCCATGCAGAACGCTTGCTCTCACAACTGTACTTTGTATGATAGTCTCTCTCCCATTAGTCTCTCTCTCTCTCTCTCTCTCTCTCTCTCTGTCTCTCTTTTCAATGTTTCAATTTTTGTTGCTTTATTGACATGACAAATCAATTAAAAAATATCACCAAGTGTTGACAATACTAGTAAACTTGGAATAGTTAAATAATCCTTGAAGACGATGTAAGAACAAATACTGCACTTGTCTCACAGTGTAATGCAATGTTTAGATATTTAGCCTTGTATTGTTGCAAGAAAAAAAACAGATTTGACTGCAAGCCGTGCTGCACTTAAACACTCCTCCTCCATCTCTGTTTTATCCACAGAAACTGCATTCTTGCTATTCCCAGCTCTCAGCGTCATCGCTGTGGGGGGCATTTTGTTATTGGTCTCCAACATGCAGGTGTGTCTGTCTGTGCGTGGATATTAGGCTGAGTGTCACCTGCAGTTTGTTCAAAGGTGACTTGGGTAAAATTAAACTAAGACAGATGCGCAGATATGGTAAACAACAGTAGCAGCTGCTGACAAAAAAATAGGGGTCATAAAGATCCATTGATCCATTGTTTTGTCCTTGATTTTTAATACATTTTCCAATTGTATGAATAATCCATCAGCAGTTGAAGACAAACTCCTTTTTAATTCAATGTTAAGGCATATAAAGATTTCTTCCGTTAAGTTTTTAGTTGCCTGAAATGTCAAACTAATGATGCTCAACATTAATGTACTGACCAAAAGGTTATGAACTCTCAGCAAGAATATGCACAGAGGAAATTTGGGGAAAACAAGTGGACTTCGACATGCATGGAACTGGTTTTTATTTGTCTTAAACATCTCCAATTTATTGAAGGAGAAAGGCTCTAACCTTACCTTGCTTCTTTGTCACAGAATCAGTTTATTGATCACATTTTGGATCTAGCACCCTATTCTCTAGGTTTAATTCTGATACAAATTTTGTTGTCAAAATTAACATTGCTGTCTCTCCCTCAGGTTGGGAACCTCTTTGGAGCCCATCGTTCCACCATTATCACCCTCTACAACGGAGCCTTCGACTCATCCTCCTTCATCTTCCTCGTTGTTAAGGTAACTGCTGTTATAGGGCAGGTTAGCAAGATGGATGCTGCTGTAATAGGGTAGAGGATGACAGTAGCATCCTATTGTGGACAAGACCTCTGTGCACTATACAGACAACTTTAGGTATGTGAATGATCGAAAATGATAATGGTTGTTATGTTATTAATCATTAGAATGACCATGTATGAATTATGATGGGCTGTGTATATTCATAATGATAGACATATTATAATGCTGTGAAAAAGTATTTGCCCCATTACCATCTTTTTATATTTTAGCCTATTTGACATATTTAAATATTTCAGATAATCCAACTAACTTTAATATGACTAAACAATGCAAGTAAATACAAAATGCTCCTTTTAAATGATCATCTCATTTATGGCAGATAGTTATCCAAAACCTACATCACCCATGGGAAAAAACAATTGCCCCCCTAAACCTAATAACTGGTTGTCCCACCCTCAACGGGTACAATCACTATCAAACACTTGCAATGTCTGTAAAGGTCTTTTGGCCCTTTTTTCTCTGTAGACTGGTTTTGATTCAGCCACATTTGAGGGCATTTAAGGTCATACCTCAGTATCTTCATTGGATTCAAGTCAGGACTCTGAATTGGGCCCCCCCAAGCTTTCATTTTGTTTCTTTTGAGTCATTCGGAGGTGGACTGGCTTGTTTTGTTAGAGCCTTAGATCACAAATTTATGGTTGCACATTTTCCTTCAGGATTTTTGTTAGAATCAAGGTCCTGAGGCAGCAATGCAGCCCCTGACCATCATACTACCTCCTCTGTGTTTGTCTGCTGGTATAGTGCTCTTGTTGTGGAATGTGTAGTTAAACTTTACCCCAGAGGTAAGGAGAGCCATGTTTTCTTTAATGTTCTATGCATCAGTTCACAGAATACTATCCCAGATGTCTTGGGAGGGGTCATCAAGCTGGTTTTTGGCAAATGTGAGACAAACCTTTGTTTTATTTTTGGTCAGCAATGGCTTTCGCCTTGCAGCTCTCTCATGGATGCCATTTTTTCCCCTGTCTTTTTCTTATTGTGGAATCCTGAATACTGACCTTGACAGAGGGAACTGAGGCCCGCAGTTCTTTAGACGTTGGCTAGGTTATTTTGCCACCTCCTGGATGAGTTTTTAATGCACTCTTGGAGGAATTTGGTAGGTCGGCCACTCCTGGGAAGGTTCATTGCTGTTCAAAGTTTTTTTTGTTTGTAAATAATGGCAAATCACTGTGGTTTGCTGGAATCCCAGAGCCATAGAAATGGCATTGCAACACTGTCCAGACTGAGAGATTTCAACAACTTTGTTTCTCATTTGTTCTTGAATTCTTTTTTTAGATGGCATCATCATGTGTTGCTTTTTGCCTACGTCACACTGGCAGACAGGTTTTATTTAAGTCTTGTTTAGATTTAACAGGTAAGGCAGTAATCATGCCCGGGTATGTGTAGTAGAATCAAAACCAATTATCAATTAAATTTCCATAATTGATTGATGTGGTAACTAAGGGGGCAGTTACTTTTTCACATAGGCCCAGGTAGGGTCGGATAGATTTTATTCCTTCAGTTAATAAAATCATCACTTTAAAAAGTGCATTTTATGTTAACTCAGGTTATCTTTGTATAATGAGCACAGTCTCATCCTGATGTGTCATATATTGACATTACCTGACCAAGCGTCGATATACTTTGTACAAGGCAAAAGGTCGCTTTTAGCGTCCTCATTTGACGCCAGTTTAAAACGAACCCTAACCCCTAATCCCTAACCCTTAATCCGAACCCTGACCATCAAATAAAAACCTCAAAAGCTTCCTTCTGCATCATATATCGACGCTTAGTCAGGTTGCGTCAACATATGACGAGTCCGGATGAGAATATGTTGGTATAATTGGTTTGATTATCTGAAACAGTTAAGGGTGACGAATATGCAAAAATTCAGGCAGTGGGGAAAGTGGCAAAATATTTTTCACACCCCTGTCTGTACAAGATCAATTTTAGGCAATATTAGCAGTATTTGTAATGGTGGTGTTACTGTGTCATCGCAGGTGCTGTCGGACGGAGGGATCTCTCTCCACCACTCTTTCTTTTTCTTGTCAGCCTGCAGTGTAGTCCACCTAATGAGGACGTTCATTCTGATGCCCAAGATGCACATCCCGTACCCGCTCCCTGATGGGTACTCATATGGGTATGAGCCGCTAGCTCTGGCTGCTGCATCACCCCACTGTCCAGTTAGCATCCAGACACAGTCTCACACAGATAAGCAGGTAGCCTAACAGACACGGTGTTCTCTTGTGGATTGGTGCAAAGCCATGACACCGGAAACGAAAGCATCGTTGTGAGTTTTAAGGTCGCAAGCAATTTCCTGTCCTGCCCCTTTGCTGCTGAGACAGTAAACAACTGTGTCCGTAAGTGTGGGTTTAGGCTTGATCACGGTAACGTAGCGTATCACTATGTAGATGCAGCTGAATGAGTTTGCTTCTATGACCAGTGGGAGTGACATGGAGCTGAAATCCGAACGCACGTTCTCCGCAACTTTGTCCGTTCTGAATGGCTGTGTGAAGAATTCTCAAAGGCGCTATGTGCAACTTGCTGAAATTTCTTGTCGTTACTGACACCGGTGGCCGTTATGTAAACTGCAGGCGGCATCCTGTAGCTCGCGCTCACTCTTGCACAGCGAGACGATTAGGACATTGGCTAAAAAAGAGACGAGACTTAACGTGACATCAAAGAACTTTTCAAGATTTTCATTGCCCTGGACCCAGCTTTTTTGAAATATGTTTCTGGTACCAAATTCAAAATTAGCAATAATTTTTCAAGATACATTAAAATTTCTGTTTCAACATTTGCCATGTTGTCTTTGAGCTATTTTCTATTGAATATAGGGTGAAAGTGATTTGCAGATATATGTATTCTGTTTTTATTTACATTTCACACAGTGTCCCACCAGATTTAGAAATAGTGTTGGAGGTTTTTCCTAGCATCGTGTCAACAACGTCAACTTAAGTTTATAAAAGTTTGCTGTCAGCTCTATGCGCTGTACCATATTGTATTGTGCTGTATTGTGATGTACTTTTTTGCCAACAGGACATCTAGGACATCCTAGCCAACTTTTCTAAGCCACAGAGAGGTTGTTATGTTTATCGGTAGCCTGTGGCCTAACATAGACTTCTGCGGAATAAGTCTATGCTAACACTACTGAAAAAACAATATCAAGAAGTGATATACTTCATTAATTGCTAGCCTGTGGTTATGTATGTTTCCCATGAGATAGCCTATAAGGTTCATCCAGTAGATCCATAGGCAGTAATCAAGCAATATTCCTCGGTAATGGCAACCTATTGAAGGAATATGTGCCTTACAGCAGGTCCTGATTTCTCACCAGAAGCACTAGATGGGGTAAACGTGTTGGATCTCGCAGAATCAATCACTTTTAAGTGGCTACTGGCAGAATATAACAATTTTATAGTTTCAATGTACCAACTTGTTTGTTGCTTGTTTTGTTGGAGGTTTTTTTTTTTTCCTTTGCTTGATTTTATAATTGTCCATCACAGCTTCAAAAGTAACTGTTGAGATGTGAAGGGATGTAATGTAACTTGTAGTTCAAAATCTGGAATTCTAGCAAGCTACCATTCATCATCGACCTTATATGTCATGGTTTAGGTTGTGTGTGTGTTAAGGACTTTCTCTGTGGCTCTCGTTCCGAGACGACATCGAATTACTTTACTATTGGATTCTTTACCAAGCTGGCTGATTGGACTTGGGCGGCGCCTTCCCCGGACTCTCTATAAGCCGAAAGTCTGTCACGCCTCCTTTGCTAGAGTGTCTGATTTTAGCTAACAGTTCAGCCAGAAGATATTTCTAAGGGATTTTTTGCAAACTTCTTCGCGGTGATATTTGGGGAAAATATTGGTAGGGGGATTTCCTTTTGATTTCGTCCCTCATTCTTGTAAGGTCTGCACCAGTTAAGGTGCTTTGGAATTCTCTTTTCTCAAGACCTTATTTTGTTGCTGTTACTGCACCGCTGCATGCGGGTTCTGTTCTTTGTCTCTGCCAGTTTCCCCCTCTCGCTCTGCTTCCGGGTTCTGATTGTTAAGTTTGTATTTCGGGAAGCGCGAGAGTTAATTTACTGCCTGTCATCTATTCCTCCTTTTGGTGATTTTATGTGCTCGTTATTGCTGGCCTTTTGCCCACCAGTCTGCTGCATTTGCCCTCCGAATTTCCACCATTACATTATATTTCTTATTTTAGGTGAAAATGAAAACCCTACGCACAGATTGCTTTGAAAATCTGTAGAGGGAACCCAAGATGAACTGTCTAGTATTACCGACTGTGCGGGATGCATGGTACGCTCTCGTGCAGGTGATAAATTCTTCCTGTTTTGTGCCAGGATGAGCTGTGGACAGACTGAGCCGCATATAGTGGAGCAGGCCACAAAAGAAGAAAACGAGGGACCATCGCAGGGAGATGGAGGGACCAAGACGATGAATATCCAGGCGCCGAGTAATGCACAGTCCACAGAGACAGGTACAGCCTTAGCCCGGTCTCACCCAGCGCACTGCTGTTTTCTCATCAAAGGTGATACTGGTCTGTCCTCAATAGTTCTTAAGGTCAGTTCCAGGGAACCACAGTATTTGCTGGTTTTTTTACACCAACAACTGCGATCCCAGAGGTTGGTATTTAGATGAGTAGTATATTTTTCTTTATTAAATAATTTATGTTTTTGTTTACATTTTTTCACAGCAGCAATACAAATGAATTTCACGAAGAATTTAATTGAATAGAGTCCATTACCTCAGGCATCGCATTATCATTGAACAAGAATATTAAACGAGTCTGGGCAGTGCCGTCTTTACCTCCATTCTTTACCTCCGTCTTTACCTCCAATTCTTTCATATCCTGGGGCAAAAATATGAGTCAGATCAATACCAAAATTGAATCACTTCCTTCATAGCTCATAATCCAGAGATGGAGCTGAATCCTCAAAAAAAAATAAAAAAATTGGATTACCAACAAAATTGAATACATAGTGGTTCCTCCGCACCAGGTTTGAGAACCACTGCTCTGCACCACGACTGAGAGTTACCGTTGCATCACTAAAGTTTTGGGGTTCAGAACAACTGATCTGTGTCCCTTTATTGTTCAAACTCACTCTTCATCTTTCCTGTCTCTCTCAATGCAGTCAGTTTTAGGAAAAGTGTTTTCTCCTGGTTCTTCCTGTGGCACCTGATCTGGCTGTCCGTCATGCAGCTGAGGCACTACCTGTTCATTGGGACCCTGAACCCCATGTTAAACCGCCTGACGGAAGGAGACCCTGTCCTGGGTACAAACACCTCCCTCCTTCCCTCACACCCATGCAGTAGTTACACAGTACAAATGTAAAGCACACAATGTCTCACTTGCAAGGAAGCGTCCTAAGTAGGTGGCATTTTTAGGAAATATGGCTGCTTGGGACTGTCTCAATTCAATAGGAAGCATTGGAAACAACCTAGTTAGGTACCTCGTTTGGGCGAAATTTTAAGGAAACACCGAATCGTCCCTTCTCAGTGAAGGAAATCCCAAAATGCCTTGCGACAAGCTGGGGATTCACCGTTGAGATCACAGATGTGGGATGGCAACGGTCAGTTTTTGATCGGGTTCAAGTGCCGTTTTGTCATACAATTCGCTTATGAGGCGAGAAATTGACTGCGTAGATTATGAATATCTGCTCATTTGTGGGAAAGGACGTTAAATTAAAAACTTGCGCCAACATTTTTGAAGCGCTGAAGCTCCATGAACTAGGCCGACAGAAAGCCAACGTTTACGTTTCCCATGGTAACCGCTGTCTCCGCGCTGCAACATAAACCGCGCTATTCACATGATGCTTCCTAGCGTTAGAGTGTTTGAATGTGTCCTAATAAAGCAGTGTCCTCACTAGGCACCGAGGTTATAGGAAGCCTCCTTGCAAATGAGACACAGCCATCGTTGTAGGCATGGGGGTAGTTATTGGCTTATCTTATTATGACGTCACTGAATCACAGACCACACCGGAAATAGTAATTCATAATAAATATTGAATTGTATCGGCTTGGGGATTTATGCTGATGTTGGACGGATTGTCGTCCAGTCAATAAAGACTACTGAAAGATTTCATTTATTTATTTTTTTTAAATGTATCCTTTATTTAGCCAGGAAGGTCCCACTGAGATACAACATCTCTTCTTCCAGGGAGTCCTGGTCAAGATGTAGTGTCTCATATAAACATAAAAAAGAGAGAAAGAAAAAAAATTTCATTATATACAATGTATAAAAACAGCACTGTGGTAATAGGTAAAATCAGAGACATATGTACAAGCCATGACCAAGATATCAGGATGAAGGGAAGCCTGAGGCGACGAGGCTCAGGGCGAGCGTAGCATCTCCTCTGCAGTGTCTCCAGGTTCCTGTACAGTGACAGGGTGCGAAAGGAGGCGAGGATACCTGGAGGGAGACGTCGAATGGAGGGGATATAAAGGGGCTGTTAGGTCAGGATGTGGTTGAATACTGTAGCATTTCAGGCACAGTCTGGTTCACTTACCTGAGTTAAATCTACTCCATTATTAACTGACATATAAGTACTGGTATCTGCAGTTGTAGATGCAGCTTTCACTAAATTATGAGCTTCCAAGTTTTAAAAGAATTGAACATCAAAGTTGCATTTTTTGCGTGTAAGTGACATGGACAAATTAATCATATTTAAGTATCTAAGTGTAATTTTGATGGTAGTGCCCTGTGGAGCTTACTAGCATATGCTAACGCTCTAAGTCCTCCCTCTCTCTTTTCCCTCAGTGAGCCGATACACCAATGCTTTCGCCATCACTCAGTTTTGCGGTGTTCTGTGCGCCCCCTGGAACGGCTTGATAATGGACAGGCACAAGGGCAAGACACGAGCTCCAGGTGCGCATCGGCCTCTCCTGCCCGCAGGTATGCCACAGCACGGCGTGGCATCGGGGGCAGTCTCGCAAATTCATGCTCAAGGAGCAGTGATAAACACTCCTTTATTATAAACCTCATGAAAAAAAGTAAAGTTATTGTGAACTCTGGTTAGTGTCCACAGCTTCACAGCTTTTAACAAAAAAAAAAAACACAGGCAATGTTCATGAAACTGGCCAAAATTAAATTATTCTAATTGCCCGAAAAATGTTTGTATATTGGTGAAAATCATGCTGGCATTCTTATTGGCCACTGTTTTATCATTCCAGTTTAGGGACACACTTGTTACAGGAAGATGTGTTGTGCACATAAAACTACAAAATATGTTCGTATGTGTGTGTGTGTATATACTAGTATAAGATGTCCTATTTGTGCTGCCATCATCTGCTTGCTCGAAGTATTTCATCTCTTCTTAAATTAAAGAAAGAAATTAAAACAGGACTAAATTGTGCTGAATGTATGAAGCCTGTAATAAAGAATTTAGAGGCTATGAATTTGGTAAGTGGGGTGTCCCTTTCATTCTGGAGCAGGGGAGACGGAGGAGGAGGCAGACCTGCGATCGTCGATCCTCTCGCTCTTCCTCACCGCCCTGCAGTGCTTGCTGTTCTCCATATGTGCCACCACACCCGTGCTCCCACTGCAGTACCTGTCCTTTGTCCTTCAAGTGCTCAACCGGTCCTTCCTGTTCGGAGGAAACGCTGCCTTCATCAGCATTGCGTGAGTGAGCTCGCACATTCAGCCACTGATGGAGGAAAATGCACTCAGCAGCCTGAATCAGCGACAGGATCAGTTACAGGACCATAGAAAGTATTTATCCATTTTCTCTATTTGTTCTAATTTTGCTCACTGTATTGCTTGTACAGATTTCGTACATTTATTTTCGGTACAGAAACAACAATCCTTTAAAAGCAAAATACATTTCTAAAGTAGCACTTCATCCACTGAAAGGAAAAGTGACCCCAGGCCAACTGGTCCGGACAAAGTGAAGATAATGTCCCTCTGCTCTAACAGATTAGGACACTTAAGCGCCAACAACACTATAGCAACCCATGTTATATCCACAGACCACAGACTCTCCCCTCGTGTAAACAGGTGCACTGATCATCTTGGCTCGTCTGGCTGGGAAGGATGTGCACATTGTGCTAAGTGAAGTCACTGCTGTCGTGACCCGGCTCCAAAGTCATGGCCAATAAAAGGAGGCCACACTTAAGCGAACAATTAACTGAAGATTTGCTTTAATAATTACATCCCAAATATGCTTAACAACACAAACTTAAGAGTTGCAAAAGAATGGGTAACTTAACGAACAGCGCAGAAGTCACACCAATAACAGGAGCAGGAGGAGAGAGAGTGATTCCAGCTGTTCATATATAGCCTCAGTTCACTGGCCCAGGTCACTCCATCACTGCAGTCAACCTGAGGGTAAGCAAGAACACAGGCTACTGCAGACAAAACTTGATCTGCCACAAGGGGGCATCACACTGCGAAGCATCTTTCTCCCGTCAACATACATCATTTTGTTCGTACAAAGTAGTTTTCTGCCGCTGCTGCACCGAAGCCCCCATCCCGTGTTGCTTTCTCTCCTCTCCTTATCCTCTGACCATTTCCTGCTTTCCGCTGGTGTCTGCAGGTTTCCGGCCCGTCACTTTGGGAGACTGTATGGGCTGGTGATGACTCTGTCGGCTATCATTTCACTCCTGCAGTATCCCTGTTTCTCTCTGGTGAAGGGGGTGTTCAATGGAGACCCATTATATGTGAGTATCGCACTCCAAACTCCACCCACACGCCTCCACACACAGCTCTACAGTCACAGTGTGGGTTCACACCCTCTCCTGTTCCCTTTTCCCACAGATAAATGTGGCCCTGACCCTCCTCAGCCTGACTGTGTTCATCCACCCGCTTTATGTGTACATACGCTGCCGCAGGCTGGCCAATCAGAGGAAGTTTGCCACAGAGGGGGTGACTGGTGAACGCAACTTTTCTTTCAACAACGGGGAACTGTCCCAGAATTCAACGGACTCCTCTTAGATACCTTCAAAGAAGGGAAGTCACGGAGCTTCAGAAAGGGGGCGGGGGATTGTGGTCCACAGAGGGCCCCTACCCTAGTCTCTGTGGTGACTGTGATTGCTCCACACCTAGGAGCCACTCCAAATAAGGCTGCCACCGGCCCCCTATATATTCTATCCACAGGCTTGTTTTTCTTTCTCATGCAATATACCTGTTTAACTTTTTATGCTTTCTCCTCTTTAACCCCTTGTTCAGCACCACACAGGCATGTTTCACCACCTTTATCTTGTGCTTGAAGGGGAATGGGTCATTTGGACCCTGTCCCTGTTGGACCCTGTTCAGTTGGACCCCCTGTCCCTAACTGTTTGGACCATATACCTTTTTGGACCCCAGGGAAGTTCGTCCCTAGACCAGTTAGACCTCAGACCAGCGGGGTTAGGTTAGGGTAAGGGTCTGGGGTCCAAATAGCAGGGGATCCAACTGGGTAGGCTCTGGGGTGCAAATGATCTGGGGTCCAACCGGCACTGGGTCCATTCAGTTGGGGTCCAGCTGGTATGGGGTCCAAACGACCAATACCTGTGCTCAAAGGCCTCATTTACCCTCCTTATACTGTATGCACAACCCTGATTTTCTCTCCTCATACTGTTCCGAGAAGCCTTTCTTATCCCCCTGTACTGCACCCTCAGGCCAGTCATGGTCTCCCTGTACAGTACACTCAGAACACGCAGTACACACAGTATGCACAGTAGGCAAAGAACACACAGTACTCACAGTACAGGGGAAAACAGTGCTGGTGCACACGCTCAAGAATCCCTCATGCTGACTTGGCGATATAAGGAAAGTGACCAAAGGTTTTTTCAGTTTGTGTTAATACATTGGGCCCCTAAGTGGTCCCTTTTTATATGAAGGGCCCCTGTGTGCTCCTCCGATATTGATGTGACAGCGAGCACTTAAACCACCAATTCTTCTGCATGTAATTAGTGTCATGTTGGTTGTAATGCCCCATCTTACAATCCTAACTCAAAAAAGTTTGGACATAGAAAAAACTAAATCGAAACGGACTGATTCAGAAATTCTATTCAGCCTCTGCTCTATTAAAAAACTGCAACACACTATTTGATGTTCTAAATATGCGCATTTTATTGTTTATTGAAAGTATGCAACGTGATGTCTGCAGCGGACTCAAAAAGTTGGCGCCAGTTGACTGTTTGCCACTGTGTAGCATCACCTTGTCTAATTAATTGCACTCATTAAGTGTTTGTGTACTGAATACACTGCTTGGTATAGCCTTGCAAGCATATCCCCCCATTCCTTCATTATGCAGGCTTTCAGTTACACAACTGTTGTATACGGGCCCGTCATTGCCATATACGTATGTTGGTTCATGCTGTGTTGTGCATTCTCAACTGGAGCCAGGTCAGGACTGCAGGCAGGTCCAGCACCGACACTCTGCTTATGCCGTCTTGTTCCTCTTGCTCCTATAACTCATGCAGAATATGGATTTTAGTTGCCTTGCTGGAAAATGCAGGGACATACATAGGTCAAATTATGGCTGAATGGCAGCAAAAATTGCTCCAAAATTTGGAAATGCCATTGTGTAATAATGGTACCCTTACAAATATGCAAATCACCCATGGAATGCTCACAGACACACCCCCCAATCCCAGAAGCAGGATTTAAGACCTTACTCTGACAGCGGGGGTTTTCCTCGTTTTTCTTGGTTTAAATGCCAAATAAATGGAGCTCTACATTGACTAGTGTTTAAAATTATTTGGCACAGAAGGAATCATGGGAAGAAGATGAGCCTGGTATCAAAACTTAGATGAGAACGATATCTTTTGTATGCCGTAACTTGATTTGATCATCAGCCTATTCCACACGGTGGAATTTTTCAAGTTTTTTTCTGGTGAATTAGAAGAAAACACATGACACATCCATGGTTCCAATATTCGTTTTTACCACACTATGTCATGGTTATTAAACTGGTGCTGTGTTGCTATTGAAACGTCCATAGTTCCCATGCTGTTGAAACTTGAAGTTGGTAACAGAACGGATCTCACTGAAGAAAATCCAGATTTTGGTTTAAGACTGTCACCAAGAATGGGTGTACAATTGATTTAACTGCATTTTTAACAGTGCTCCAGTATGTCTTTCAGCTCTGAAAATTTCATTTACCCATCTCTTGTACACATGAAGTTATGAGGGCTCAAAAATGCTAAAAAAAAAAAAAAATGACCACAGAAATTTTGACCTACCCTCTTTTTATAGTACTTTTATAGCCTGCAACTCAAAAAGTATTCACAAGATCAAAGTAAAATTTGGCAAGGATTCATTAAAAATAATGAGGTTACTGTACTAGAAAAATCAGCTGATTGCGGGGGGCTCTGCTGGGCGGCACTTGTTGATTTTTATATGGAACGACCCAGCATCATTATTAGCCTAAATTGCCCCTGCACCAGCAGTTTGTTGCAGAAGTTGTAGAAGTTTGTTGCAGTCATCAGCAGAACACATGAAAATAACTTACAGTCTCAATAAACAATTGGACTCACAAAATAGCATCAAATAATGTGTTCTTGTGGTGTTGTCGATATTGTTTGCAGTGAGTGGAATTTTCAAATCACTGTTTTTTTGTTTCATTAGCATTTTCCATAATGTGCCGTCTTATTCTATGAGAACAGTGGTGGCGCAACTAACACACTGCTTCACACATTACCACCTGTGTCTCAAAGTTCTGTTGGCGGTAAAACCTGTAACGCATTGTGCTGGGGACAGTTGTTCATGTAATACAGTGAACGGTACACACCGCTGTAATGGGAAAATCTAAACATTTCAACTTTAAAACATCTTAAGGTCTTGGAAGGACCAAGAATTTTTCTGGAACGCTGAACTGCAAACTGCACAACCTGAAATTCTTGCTTTGCAGTGGACATTAATACCAGTGGCATAATATTTTTGGAATTTTCGTATGTGACTCAAGGTAATATGGAAATGTTGCTCAGATTTTCATCAATGACTGTAATAAACTCTGATTTATACTCTTGCCTACTTCTGTCAGTGAAACACATGATGCAAATAGGTGTAAACAGTACTTTCCTGCCATGGGTCTGTTTGTTAAGCTGTGAGATCCAGAGCAGAGCAGCAGCTCCAGGCTTCACTCACCAGCCGCTCTTCCATATGTACAGTAATACTCAACCTTTACTTGTCAGTGAACTCCACAATTTTACATTTTTAATAAAAAAAAATGAATATGGGCTTGAAGTGCAGACTCAGTCTTTATTTACTCATCTTTGTATTCAAATGTCTAAACATTTTGTCCTCACTTTGTTGAAACTACGGCACTCTTTATGCATAGTCCAACTTTTTCGGAGGACAAATGACTGTATTGTTGTTTTAATGAATCAGTTATATTGTAACCGCCTATTTCAACATCAGGTGATAGATCTTTGCTCGACATAGCCAAAATGACAATTTTCAAAAACAGTGTTTTTTTCTCAAGGAATCTTTAAGATTGATATCTCTGGTACTTAAATCCAAAATATTAGAGCAGAAAGTTTCCTATTACATTTCTCATTGATAGACATCAGCTTAAATTATGCATCTGACCCACCCATTCTGAAGAGATGAGGGTGGAAGTTGGGGGTATGCAAACCCACCCTTTTGCTTGGACAGACCCACAATATTAAATTTGATAAATTATTGCTTTATCACAACTCTCCTCACTTCTAATGTTTAGATTCCTTGAAAAATGTGGTAAAATTATCTGTCAAGTTCAAAAACATTCATTTTATGACTTTAAAGTCATGTCTACGGACACTGCATTGTTTAAGGACACTACCGAATTGTTACATTTTCCTTGCGTATCTCACATAAAACAATTAAACTAATCTCATATAAAGCTTTCACAGAATGAGTTATTAAAAAATAAATAAATAAAAATCCCACCCTGACTAGTGAGTATTTGCTGCCATTGTCTCCGGACACTACAAAAATTATCGGACAAACAACACGCCAATTTTAGACTTTCGTTTTGGCTAAAGATATAATATTATATTTATATCAACTTTTGTGCCATAGTTGAAATGGTCTGCTGTTTTTCTTGATATTTCATGCATCATGTGAGTTTCTAAAAGGCTAATTAGTAACAGGCACATTTTTATCTGTAACAAAGCATGATTAAGCAAATTACGCATGGGAGTGGTATTTTGATCTCGAAGCCATTTCAGGAATGCGGTTCATCTCAGACATCCACAATTCTGAAAAGATAATGGTAAAATATTATTACATGGTAACTACCAGTTTATGTTTTATTACTTAATTGATATTTTGTCAAAAAAAAAAAGATATGATATTATTTTATGGCTGACACAAAAACTCGCGGAAATATTGATATGGAAAATAAAAAAAAAATGTGGCCGTTTCGGTCACACAAGAGACATCTCCAAATAGTTTTCACGGACATTTGCAGTGAAAAAAGACCAGTTTAAATAAACACTTGACAAACCTCAACAAGAGCTCAATATTTTTTTTTGAGTGGCACATGTATCTAGTTTAATGATTGTACACCTTAAATTTTTTCCTTTGTGCTGGAAGTAAAAATAAATACATTTTTATTTAGCCTTTATTTATCCAGGGAAGTCCTGTTGAAATCGAAATCTCTTTTTCAAGGGAGTCCTGGGGGTCGAGGTTGGGGGGTAGAGGACAAATTGCACAGCCAATTAGATCAGGGGATGATTAGGTGGCAGGTTGAAAGAGCCAGGTTGGGACTTTAGCCATGACACCAAGGAAACCCCTACTCTTGTGAAGCGTGTCATTGGATCCTTGATGACCACAGTGAGTCAGGACCTCGGTTTAACACTCATCCAAAAGATGGCGTCTCCTTCAGTACACTGGGACATTGAGGATTATTCCACCAGAGGAAAGATCGCAACCTACCTCATCAAACCTAACCAAATAACATCCTCTAAAAATACTGGTATAAAACAAACTACATATGCAATGAATATGCATACACATATGCATTACGTAATTTGAGCACACACATATGGGGAAGCTGCATAATTTAGTTACTTTCATTTATATATTATTAAAGCACAGCATTTCCCACATTTTGAGTTTATCTCTATAATGTTATTTTTTCATTGTATTTTGTAGAGCATTTCCAGTTAGGGGTGGCATTAATTCTGGAGCACGCTTCATGTGCAGCAGGGTTGGCTTAGAAAATCATAGAATGAATTTTAAAAGCGTGGAGTCGGTGCTGGTACAAGAAAACTCGAAACCTCTGATGATGTAACCATCAATTAATGTCGTAGCCCTTGGCCAGAGGCGATTTTGCCCTCAGATAACGAGTAATGCATTTTAATATCTATGGTATTTAGAACACATAAGGCGACAAGTATAGAAGCTTTTTGAATAACTAAAATAGGCCTACTTAACACAGGAAACTTACAGGGATAAAATGTAGCAAAAAATTAATGACAATTATGAATTATATACTTTTTCGTAACTGATTATGATTTTGTGCGAGTACTCAAGTGCTCAAGGATATATTCAGCGGAGAAGTCCTGGCTCAGTGCATTCAAGCGGACGTCAGCTCAACTGAGTTGTCACAGTAGCACGAGAGGGGTGGTTTTAATTCTGTGGCTTATCAGTATTTATTCCAAGATGACATTAAAATTTCTTCAATCATTTTGTTTGACTTTAATCAAGTGTCTTGTCCTGGATTTTGGCCTCTGCTAGATTAATACCTAATCTTTCATTTTCTGGTTTTTACTTTGGTTACATGAGAAAAGGTGCTGTTCCATTCATATTCTTCCTGGATATTTCTGAGTTTTTGGGTCACCGAAGTCTCAAAGTGACCTATTCGAACCGCCTTTTGTCCGTCGTTTTGCATCGTCCATTGAGCGTGGTGCGTCCGTAAACAATTTACATTTTCGACTTCTTCTCAGAAACCGCTGATCCAATTTCAATAAAATTTTGCAGGAACCTTCCTTGGTCAAATATGACCAAAATTGTGAATTTTATAGTGCCCACCCCCAGGGGCTCTGAGGGGCGGGGCTAAAAGTGTTCCAATTGGCTGAAATTTAAAAATCTTCTTCTCCAGACCCAGATATGCTGGAAAACAATACACTTCATAGATGGAAGGCTCTTGACATGCTTTATCACAATTAAATCACAGTTTATTGTGAACTTCATCAAGGAAAATGACACTTTTGGGTATATTTTGTTCATTTTCTACAGGAAATCATTCAAACTTCATTAGCATTATAATCATGAGATGACAGTTTGATGCTATGACATTTTTGACCCTGTCTCTTCCCCAGGGGCTGAGGGGTGGGGCCCAAATGGGGTCATATTGCCAAAAATTTCAACAGTTATCTTCTCCAGACCGAGAGAGGCTGGAAACCAGTACTCTTCATAGATGGAAGGGTCTTCAGGTGCTTTATCAAAATTGTTCATTTCATGGCCCCCAGGCTCCATGTTTGCCCCTGGGGAGGGGGTGAAGTTTACTATACTTATTATAGGAAATTGACACTTTTGGGTATATTTGGTTCATTGACATCAATAACATCAGTTTTTATACAACTCAGGTGACCGTTAAGGCCCATGGGCCTCTTGTTCTGAGTTCTTGTAGTTCTGAGCTGAACTATCAATTAACAAGATCAATCATAACATTCTAAAAGTGTTTTAGAGCAAATAAACCTCAGAAATGGAAGTAATGCAATGATGCAAGGCAGCACACGTTTTTAGTTGGTGATGGACAGGGTTAGTCATCTCCTGAAGCATTGCAAATGACCTGAATTCCATTCTGAATTTCAATCCATGGCATAGTCAACTGCAGGTTTATTCCTGACAGGAAATTACATTTCCCTGTTTGACCCATAGCAGCATGACCAAGAGATCATGTACAACAGCCCAGCATCACTATGAGGGAGTATCTGGTCTGCTTACACCCATTGATATGAGGCACACCTATCATAGAGGGCCACAGCAAAGTCTGGCCAGTCCACCAAGTGTTCTACAGCTCCCATTAAACTGTCAATCATTACTTCTTCGGTCCCTCCCCCTGTTGAATAAGCACAAGCGTCATGTTTCTCTTGACCATCTGGCCCAAGATAATTGCGCGCTTGCAGGGAGAACTATTTTCTCTTTGGAGCAGTGAGCTCTGAACGTAGCGACGCTCCACCGACATGCACAAATGAGAGCTCAGCTTGCAACAGCTCAAGGATTGGCACTAACTGTGAACGAGTTGAATGGTTTAAAAGGAGTCTGGTTTCCGGTGAAGGTATTTATTATGATGTGCATGCTTTAATATGTGGGGTGGGGTGGGGTGGGGTGAGTGGGGGGGGTTTATGTAAACACCCACAGGGCAATGTTGCACTACTCTTGGCTTTACAGAGTGTGTGGAGTTACATTAACTAAATAATTTAACCAACTGTCTGAGACTTGCTTTAATTTTCCAGTAACGCAAAATGATTTTTGAATCTTTTTCTTTTCTCTCTCTCTCTCTCTCTGCCTCCACTCTGTAACGACCTCACCTCCCTACCAGAAGCACATGTCATCCGTAACTCAATTCAACATTAATGGCAGCAAATGCAACTTCAGAGCTAGCCAAGGATAAAACTGACTTCAGATCTAATAACTGCTGCCACTGCTGTCAAGACTGCAACGACCATGGAAACACAACTCAAACAGGACTTTTTACTCAGTTAATTTGTTAAATATCTTTGTACAACCTAATCAAGTTTATCTGTGAAATCATTTTGTTTTGAAAAAGTTGTAGTATATTCCTTTGCTTCAGTGGTGGTTGTTACCACAAAGAGTTCGGCAGATGGTGACCGTGTGACTTGCATTACAGAATCACGGACGAATCGCGGTCAACTCTTGGTCTTGTATTTCTGCTTAGCCTGAGCCTGCAGTCTCAAATGAACATGCATGACAGTCAATAGTGAAATATCAGGCCAGAATACAAAATTTAGGACAAGAAAATTGTCAAAAAGCTCAGCTAAATCCAACCCCTGCTTCATCTCTCTCCAAAATAACTACACCTTGTCGTATTCTCCCTTTTGCGCCAACTCTCCTTCCTCATGGATTCAGTCTCCTCGGATCCTTCCTCGAACAAGTATCCCCAATCCAAAAATGGCTCGACTTCCTCCCTCCCTTCTGGCGAGTTTTCACGACACACCACCCATGCACGGGACACAGGCGGGCTAATTTATGGGGTGGGTGTGGCCTGGACTCATCTCCGCCCCTTCCTCCCCTTCTTCCTGATCAGCTTCCTGGTGGTGGTGCTTGTGCACATAATGCGGGTTATCATCTACAGCGGGCCCTTCACTGACCCACTCTTTTTCCAGAAGTTTCAGGAGCGCTGGCCTAGGCCACACCAACCACAAGACTAGACCCCACTGCTAGACCTCACAAACAATGGGACTCCGTGAGACTCTGGCTCATTCTATCGACTAGATTGGGCCTTAAGGATCCGGACTGCATTTTAGGCCCTCCTCGATGGAACTCCTGCTATTTTTATCCATCCGTTTGGAAACTTTACTGAAACTGGATCTGCCCTATTAGACGGCGACTATTTTTGTTTGCCCCTCTGGAATCATGGCTGTAATTTGAGCCCTCCCATTTGGATCTTTGAATGACTTATCACCTCGCCTTGTGATGAATTACAACAAAAAGTTTGACTGAATCTTGGATGTAAAGATCATCTGCTATTCCAGTTCCAAGGAGCTGAAGTGGAAGATAGAAGCCAAAAATAAAAAAAAGTTGTTCTCAAAGAGAACAAGGATGGTCTCAAAACCACGCCAGGTCACACTTGGAAAAACTTGTAAAATTAATATAAGGGTTTCATCCTCACCGTGTGTAAACAATGCAGTTATTTACCTCCATTTTCTTTTAACTTTGAGATTCAGAAAATAATTATGTATCCAATACGGACATTGAACTTTTGGTAATTAATTAAGTTGTGATGGAATGTAAAATAGTCCTGAATGTTAGTGCTAGAATGAAAAAGTAAGAAAAATGAAGTAGTTTTTGCTTTGTTACTCGAAGAACCATTCGTCTGCTTACTGTATTACAAAAATATCTGTTCATATCTGTTCCCCTTTTACATATAGGCTAATACCTACGTATTACGTCCACCATGGTACACTATTTTCAGTATGTCCTCTTTCCTTCAGGCCCCTGTTAAATGTTCGACTGCACCCCTCTTCTGTCAGTAACTCGAATTTGGATTATTATTTTCTGTTTTTTTTTTTTTAAGAATGCCTGTTAAATTGAGTTCTGTAGGTAATATTGGCATTTTCATGACTTGTTGAACCCATTCAGGAAATTCTAAAGCTTCGTGTATAACAGATTTAGTTGGGCTCCGGCAAAGAAGATGTACTGGACCGGACACACAGGTGTTTGAATCAATGCACCAATGTCCACCGGAAGCAGAGGCTCAGGAACGGCTTTTTCTGCAGCTCCATTCTTTCCCTGGGCTTGTTTTGTGTTTCTGAAAAGCATAGTTGCTCACTACACTAGCAGCTTATAGTATTAAAACTGAAAAGTTGTGATGCAGTTGTTTCCAAAAACCGTAGTTTGAACTATTGCGGTTAAAATATTGGTAACTTGCGTAGTATGAATCATCTTCAACTCTTTGAACTCTGTCGGCCATTTTAGTGGCCACATGCAGATGTGCAATAACCCAAAATTCCGAAAAACAGGCCTCCAAACATGTGACTTTAATCACATGACTTTTGGTTGTCATTTGACCTTGTTTACAATTAGGTGGTTTCCCCATCACAGTAATTCAGGGTGGGGATTAAAATCCATTTATATAATACAGGGTTCAAGGGGTTAAGTGACACAAGTGTTTCCCGAAAACATAGTTCAACAGAATTTTTGCAAACGTTGCAGTTAAGTGACGTCATTTGAATAACAGCTCTTGAGCCATGAGCTGCATCCAAATTCTCATAAATAGGCGTCTATTTCCTTTCCTCTCCACGTTTTCTTGACCTTGCAAGAAAATGTCACATAGGTGAAGGACCAGTCGCAGGGAGATTGTTACTATGTGAATTTTTGAGTAAAACTGAATGTCCTTGGATTATTAAAAATTATATTATTTAGTCAAATAGAAAGAAGGAACAAATGTTTACAAATATACACATGACCTTTATCCTGCCCATAGCCTGCTATTCTACCACTCATCTTCAGCAATGCTGGTACCTCAGGAGCAAATTAAGAAAATAAGGATGCGGTATAAAGTGTTGCTGCAGTGGGCTTATAAATGACAAAGGAAAGATTTCAGAGCTAAGGTGCATATGACAATGCATCTGCTATGACATGGTCTGTTTCTTCAATGTGTCGAACATCAATGTCACTGGCCTGCAGAAACAAAGACCATCTTGATAGTCTCGATTTGGGTACCTAAGGGATTGCAAAAAGGTCAGGGGATTGTGATCTGTAAAGACCGCAAAGGTGCTTTTCCGGCACCTGCCTATACCTCAAAATGTAGCAAAACCCTAATGAGTGCCAACGCTTCCTTCTCAATCACAAAATAATTACACTGATAAAGTTAGATTTTTAAAAATAGAGAAAAAAGCAGCTGACTGGCCTCACCACACCCTGGTCATTCCTCTGCAGCACCTGATCATACCTGGCTGGCATCTACCTGGAGCAGAAATGCGTGGTCGAAGTGCGGCACTGCTAATGCAGGAGAAGTGCACAAGAATTTTACATTGTCAAAGGCTTGCTGACATTCAGATGACCAAACGAATTTTAACTTGACCGTCACTGGTGCAGTCAAAGTAAATGCAATAGGAGAAACAATTTTTACAGAAACTCCTATAGTAACCTTGACCCTAAAAATGCTGAAGTTGTTTGTTTATTGTAGCCTACGGATACTTAGCAACCACCATAAACTTGGCCTGGGCTGGGACTACACATCCTTGCCCCATCACCTGGTCCAGATATGTTACCACAGCCATAGTAATCTTGCACTTGGCTAGATTGATGGTAACAGCGCACAAATGCACTGAAGTTGGGAGTGCCATGTCTCATTAAAAATTACCAAATCATCTAAATACACAGAATAACCATTCAAACCTGATACAATTCAATTAATCTAGTGCTGAAATGTTGCTGTTGCATTTTTTAAACGAAACGGTATGACTGAATAAATATAAATACTAGATGGTGTAAAAAACACGGATTTTTCCTGTGCGCGCTTCGGCAAAGGCATATAAAGGTAAATATTTTTTGAACTCAAAAATTTAGTGGACTGTACCTGATCTCTATAGAGTTGCATCCGCTGCAGCTGGAATGAATCAGGTTTTGTGACAGCATTTAGTTTCCTAAAGTTTGTACAGAACCAAGGCATTTTGTCCGGCTTCTGTGGCAACACAGAGGGGGAAGCCCGACGACCTCACAACTGCACAGTGATGTTATTTTCAATCAGGTAAGCTATTTCAGAGTATGTTTCTCCGGTGACATGCACTAAATTCGTTGTCTATTCGGCTGCACATCTCCAACGTCAATGTCATACTTGACTCATGACTCATGAGGGAGCAGCACCAAACAAGCAGAGATATTTATGAACCTTTCAAACAACTCACAACATTTGGATTCAGAAAAATGGGACAACAGCTTCTCCCTGCTACAATTAACTCACAATTTTTCAAATGACCACACAACAAACTGTCATCCGGTTATGGCACCCCACTGCATTCATGCATCACAGACATTGAACTGACAGCCAGAGCAGGGCGTACACCACCCTTAATTGCCTGACCTAAATCAGCATCCAGCTTGTGATACAGCTTTCAAAGGTTAATGAGGCACAGTTGTGTTGACTTATATGTCTTGGTGTTGCGTTTAGATAATTCAGATCTGAAATCTTCTTAGAAACAGTATAAGGATAAGTCTTGAGTGTTATGGAAAAACCTAGTAAGTAACAAAAAGCTGATTTCGAGAATAAGACAGAAAACTGCATCCCTCTGGAGTTAAGTTCTTGCCCGACAATGGAACTGGCATGGTAGTTGTTCATTACATAATAAGAGATATTTATGGAGAAAAATGTTTTCCTTTTTATTAGTTTCCCCGGCAATGTGACTTAAGAAATTTTTCCATCTGAAAATATAAAATGTCAGATCTCAAAATGATGGACAAAAACCTAACAATTATGCAGCTGCAGTGACATTTGACAGTTTTTCAGTGTGAACTCCACCATCCACTTCCCTCTTCAAGCCATTTTTCACTCATAATTAGCATGTGAATTGTGTGAATTATGAAATCTGACCATGAATGTCCTGCACATCCAATGCTCTGCATGGGGACTTACCTCACAGATCAGATAATATAGGTCTGCTGCTTCATAACCGGCTAATTCACTGACCAGGTTTTTTCATGAAAAAATAGAACATTTTATGTGGAAGAACCAAGGAAGATCGGCTTGCTTGATTTTTACTTCACAGCTGATTAAATACCGATGACTTGCTTAGTCTTGCCACAGGAAAACATCGGAAATCAATTATTATTTTTCATGTATCTTGCTGTATATGATGAGGAAAAGCCTAATAAGTACAAAAATGGTCCTAACTTAGTTTCGACCAAAATTAGACTTGCTAGGTTTTTCTATTACACTCAAGAAGTGTGTTTGGCCTGAAATAGTGAGCCCACATTAGGCATGAGAGCCAGAATCTGGTCTCCAAGACTAAAATCCTGGCGCTCTGAATAACAAACATATCTTTTTCATTCTGTTTTAAACCTGCGACTTCGTCCCTTGCCATATCACCTATTACAAACAAACCAGTCAATAAAATTAATCCGATCTTAGGCAGCTCGGCATTCATCCAATTATCTTTTATCACTGCAAAGAGCCCCCACACCTAATGCCTTAACACCAGTTTGTTTGGACTAAAACCTGTGCTCACCTGCATAGCCTCCCTCGCAGCCAAAATCACCCAGGGACCCCCTTCCCATTCTATGTCTATTTTGGTAAAACTCAAACAAGAAATGGGTCTTGCTCTAGAGCTCTGTCCCTTGTCACTCCCAAGGTAAGAAAGCAAACATAACTTATAAACTAAATCGAGGCCATTCTGAAACAACATAATCACCCTGCATAACGTATTCAGCCATTTGAAACGCACTGCATCCTTCCCCTGGGTCGCAACCTACGCTCACGAACAAGCAAAATAATGTTTTTAGCCAAAGTAAATGCGCCAACAGTGCTAGGTAAGCCTAAATGTGAAGATGGCCAAGATCGGAAACATCTGTTTGGGTGTCTCTCTTGTAGCTGGGAGTCCAAATCAAATTCAGGTGGCTGGTCGCTTGTTGCGAGCTCATCCAGAATGCAATCAGATAGCCCAATCCAAAATTCATAGAGGTCTGGGGTTCTAGTTAGCAGTAGCAACCACTGTCCAGAACTCGATAGAATAATCAGCAACGCCAAGTTATACCCTGGTAGAGTCTGAGAAGGCAGCATGCTGTGGAGTACCCCATCTGAGCGCGGTCAAACACTTTTCTACAACGTAACATCTTCGGCAAACTCCTAGGAAGGAATGAATGGCTGGGTCCTCAGCTTCCCAGCCGCCCAAGTTTGAGCCTCGCAAGAAAGATATAACCCACTTTCGCTCTCTCAGAGTGGAGAGAGGAAGGATGCAACTCAAAAATTGTGGAGCACTGGGTGAAATATCCGGTGGCAGAGAACAGGTTCTCCATCAAAATGATCCAGGGGAGAAGACTGGAGTCATAGTCCCCCTGGGAGCCTTGGGAGCTGCAGTGGAGTTTTGGTTCATCCAACCATAGTTCCATCTGGTCATACGGGGTGTGCATCGACTGCTGCAGACTGTGAAGGTCCATCTTACGCTGGCCGGAGCAGATCGCCTCGTAGCAAAGCATTGCTACATTGTTTACATGGTCTTCTGTCTCCATAGCTGGCTAGATTGTTCTGTCAGGGCCGGCGGAACTAATGGAGCCAGTAACAGAACCAAGATTGAGAGAATTCAGAGCTTTATTAGCTCTGATGAGTCCAGCGACTAAAGCCAAACCAGAGCAATGCAGGAAAGAACAGACGCAGAAAGGGAAAAGGCGAAGGAGAGCAGAGCAGAGCAAGCAGGACAAAGTCCAAGGTCTGGCTCAAAGTTGAAGCCAATGAGTTAGTCTGGGAGGAGTAGGAATACGAAGGATGAGAATCTCAGGACTGAGCAAGGAAATGACAAAGCACTGGGGCAACACCGACAACAAGAATCAAGAAACAAGGAAGAACTGGGGCACAAAAAATAACTCCAGAACAGTTTGTGTAATCAGTGTGCTTTCTTTGTCCTGCCAAAAAGGCACTAGAGAAGCGATCACGAATTGAAATATAGAGCTTCGTTGTATATTAAAGCTATAAGCTGCATCTTCTCACAAAGTCCTCGGAACTTTTAATTATGTGGGCTACTTTTTGAGGAACTAAAAGGTTCCTTGAGCCCAATATTGTCTGCCTTTTCTTTAGCGCTCTAAGTACCCTCCAAGATTGGGCAAATTGGTCCACTGGCGTTAGAATAGTATTGGCTGTTTTACAAGCCATTTTTGCAAAATGCTCATTAAGGTCTGGACTTTGTCATTAGCCTATCTGTCATGAGACTTCTTCTGAATCTTCTTGTTGATGTGTCGAAGCACTATGAAAAAAATACTGCTTTGCGGCTGCAGGTTTTTTAAAATGCCGGTTGAAATTAAATTGCACAAGTACTCAACCAATCAGAAACATTCTGTCCTGCAAGCCCCAGTCCCAAAGTTCCTCTACCTTTGGAATGTGCTTCCCTCTGAGTGGGGACATTTGTTTGGGGGGGGGGGGGGGTGAAATAATCACCCCGAACTTAATTTAGACCTTAGTTTCTGCGATGAGAACGCAGGTGGAGAAACTGAGTTCCTCAAAAGGTTCCCAGTCCCAGGGGAAGGTTCCTATAGTCGAAAAGTGGCTTTAGATGCCCATTTAGTCAGTGCTACATTCAGAATGTCCACCGAATCTGTGGAAAGTGAGCATTGTAGTCACTTATACATATTTTCCTGCTTTTAACTGGGCGAGGGTGACCTTTGCTGATGATTGTGTATGGTCCGCCGTACCACAGCCGTCATTCATCTACCCCCTTCAGAAAAGAACCTAGACATGGACGGAACCTGTCCAAACCCTGCAAGAATCAGGAGGGCCGCTTCCTTACAAGGAACACCGAAGAGTTTCTTACATATTTATAGCCACCAAATTGGAGACGGAGGTGGGGGGGAGAGTGGCAAGATAGCACCGAGTGCAGACAGCTAAGAGTAAAGAAGGTCAGAGAATGATTGTGGTTTATTTTTAAGGACTGACACCTGCTCTGTGTTGAATGAAAAGATGTAAAGTTTAAAAGTACAAGCAGACAGTGGAATACATATAGGCCCTGGACGAATATTAGCACAACGCTGAGAGAGGGAGAGAGAGAAGGGGCTGGGAATCGCCAGACGTTACACCTCATTTACTCTGTATTGTCAGCCAGAAAACTGAGGACTGACAGCATGTGAGAACACAGACTGACAGACGCGACTCTGCTGGAGACAAGCGGGGATAAAGGTCTCAGTCACCTAGTACAGGTAAGAAATCTGCTTTTGGTGTATGTAAATATGAAAGTGTTTGTGAGTGAGTGCTTATATGTGACTGCGTCCATGCGGATATATGTGAACACTGACTGAAGTCTTTAGACAAAGTCTGCCTTAGCCACTCACCGGTCAATGTATTTCAGAGATGAATGTGAAAGGTAACAAATGAAGCAGTTTGTGAATAAAACAATTCAAATGTGGGAGCTGCCGCAGGAAATTAAGTGTGAATCTAAGTCTAAATAATGGTTTGAATATTCACCCATAATTTTGATTCCCACAGCTCTGAGTGAGCATGAGATATGTGTCTGATCTATTTCAGTGTACAGTGCCTGTTTTTGTATGAGTTTGTACAGTCTGGATCATAAATATTTGGACAGTGACAGTGTTATTTTTATCTTTGTTTTTGGAATTTTGCATGTTTGGAGTTGAAAATAAATGATGAATATGAGCTCACGGTGCAGACTTTTGGCTTTACATTGCTGGTGTTTCCATCCAAATAAGATGGTGTGGGAATTGCAGCACTTTTTGAAAATATAACTGGACAGTTGGCTACATGCCCAGGCCATGTGTGTGAGATTTCATGTTATAAATTTTATTCCTACATTATTACATTTGCAAGTAAGCAGATAAAAGATGTGGAGTCGTATTCAAGTACTGCATTTGTACTTAGAATCAGGTTGTGATTAACTCTCAGTATGAAATCCAATGAACTGTCAGTGCTTGAGAAGCATGCCTCCATTCAGCTGAAAAATCATTACAAAGCCATCTAAGCAATAACAAAAACATTAGATGAGGCCAAATCTACTTGGCATATTATCAAAAAGAAGAAATGCACTGGTGAGCTTCAGAACACAAAAAAGCCTAAAAGACCACATATAACATGTTTTCTTGTTTTTATGATGATGAGAAACCCCTTCACAACAGTTTACCAGACCAAGAACACCCTCCAGGAAGTATGAACTTACATCTGACTTAACGTCAAAAAACAAGAAAAGACCTTAGCAGAGTAAATGCACAGAGGGTTTAACACAAGACGTAAACAACTGGTAAACCTCAAAAACAGGTTTGCCTAAACAAACAAACAAACAATATATGAATAAATATAATTCTGGAACAACATCCTATGGATACATGAGACAAATATCTAAGGGCACCAGAACGATGGTAAAAGTAGAGTATAGAGAAGGGCAGGAACTGGTCTTTATTCAAAGCACCACCTGTATGGTCATGTACGACCGCCAACAGAATTTGATGTGATGACTGAAAAAAGCCGTAGGATGTTCATGAACACGCGCAATCTGCAAAAGTAACCCAACACCTTTTTCTTTTTTTTTCTTAGAAATGGAATGCTCAGCAATGGCCGAGTAAATCACCTGACCTGAATCCAATTGAGCATGGCTTTTATTACTGAAGGGAAAACAAGACAAAACTTATTAAGAGCTTCTAGAAACCTGCTAGAAACTGACACAATGCCTGACTGAGGGCATCTCCAGGAAGAACAACACACTTTCTAGTGATGCGTTTGGGTTTCTGACTCCGAGCAGTCACTGAGTGCAAAGAATGTGCAACACAGTGGGCATTATAGACAGTAATATCTGTGTTATTCCAGTTACTTTCAACCAAATAAACTGGGTTCTGAGGGCATGCATATGCTTTCATGTAATTTCTTCACAGTTTGCAAAGTATTTCTTGTCAAGACCCTTAAAAATAAAGCTGGAGGTATTTCAAACCTATTGCAGGCACTGTAGTCGACTAAATGATTAAAAGTGTGTCACTGTGTGTCGCTACAGAACTATACAGATCTTACTGTACGTCTGTGATGCGAGTGCAGTGTGTGTTTGAATGTGTGTATCAGGCGTGCAGTATGCTATCTGCAGCATACGTCTCTGAGTCTGTGCAGCGTGTTTGAGCAGAACAGTGTTAAGATTGAACAGAGTAGCAACAAAATAAATGCCTCGATTAAACCGTGGAGAAACTGCAGCTAAAATTCACCTTGCTACACAAAGGGGAAACAGTCATGTGGTCACACTTGTTTCAACCACAAAAACTGAAAAAGAAATCCTGTGTGATGCAGAAGGGAACATATGGGCATTAATCTAAAGCACAGAGTGCCACTGTTTGTTACCACTTTATTGGTACTTCGGTTGGCAATACTCAATGGTACTGAATAGTTTTCAGCAGAAGCAGCTGTTTGGGGTGAGAGTCTATTTCTGGAGTGCATGTTGTTTTAAAGGTCATCTGAAGGCACGATCTATCAAGAGTAGAGACAGATAGGGAGGGGAGCAATGCACAGCAAGTACAACAGTACAGTACATTAATACTACTGTCAGGGAGGGTAATACGATTAGTGCACATGGGCTGTACACAACAGAGCATTTACGCTGCACTGAGAGGGCTGGTTCATACAGGTTATATGCACTGTCAGCAAACTGCAGTACACCACAACTGCACTGACAGATGGTTGATATTCAGTATTTCACTCAAAGATGAACACAACTGAAAAAAAGGAAAATATCCTCAGGGTTTATACGTTTTTTTGAACACATGCGTACATATGTCCTAGAGTCATGGTCAGTAGCTGGGAGGTCCTACCTGAAATTGTGGAACACAGATGCATGGGCTGGTCTGTATTGGGAACCGGAGGGATCTACAGACAGAGGAAATCAAGACTGGCACGAAATATTTTTCATCTCAGATAAAACCGAGAGAGCAGCCAGCGTCAGATTGCCTGGATGAGTCATGACGGCATCGGTCAATTTCACTAGTGTCTGAAGGGAGTGCAGGCGTAAGCTCGGGGACTCGTTGGTGTTAACCTGCCGCTGTTTTTCCAGAGGAGGGACAAGCGATGGCTTCGACGAAGCCTCCGTTCTTCAGACTTATCCTCCCATCTCCTGCTTATAAAAGGCGTCAGTTTAGTGTCAGTGTCATGCCGGAATTGTTCAAAGCTGACCATGTTTTGGGGGGGGCGCCCTGACAAACACACAAGCACTTGGTCACTCAACACAGAAATAAGGCTAGAACTTGCCCCAATCATCTCTGAAATATTGTACGCTATCACTTTTTCCAAGTTTCGTAGCAAAAAGTTCAACCATTGTCTCATCAGTTGATTGTCTCATCGAGGGAGGGAGGGTTTTTTAATTAAAATTTTTTCATTCAATGAACAAATTATTTTTTCTTGTAGATTTAGTTAGTTGAGGGCAGTGCAGTGGGAAGCACTGTCACCTCACCGCTAGAAGGTTGCTGGTTCGAATCCAGCCTGCGGCCTGTCTGTGTGGGGTTTGCACGTTCTCCCTGCAGTCACATGGGTTTCCTCCTGGTCCTCTTGTATCCCCCTGTTGGCCAAAGACAAACATGTCCAGCTCAGTAGAGAATCTGTATTGCCCATAGGTATGAGTGTGTGACCAAATGGTGTGTAAATGCTGTGTGTGCCCTCAGGTGGATTGACGAGCTGTATAGGGTGAGTCCCTGCCATTCGCCTAGAGTCAGCTCTGATAGACCGCTGCTCCATTTCCTTTTCAACCCTACGGAAGAGGCAGTATAGATCAGGGTTGGGTTCAATTACTTCTTTCAATTACAATTACAGTAATTGTAATCAATTACTTTTGTAACTGTTATTTAATGTTAATAGAATTTTTTATTGAAAAGTAACTGTAATTGTAATTGAACAGTCTTTCCAGAAGGTAATTGTAATTACAATTACAATCAATTGTAATTGAAAAAAGTAATTGAACCCAACCCTGGCATAGATAATGGAGTGAACGGATGGTAAAGTTTCTTTTTTACGATTGGGAATTCTGGTATTTATCCATTTATTTTTGGCCTCACTCATTACCATGTACGTAAAAAATTTCACCATGCATTCCAATGCTCAGTTCAGCCTTTGATCCCATGCAGTGAAATCCCTTTCCTTGCAAGCGTGTCAGGATGCGTTTTTTGTGGAACCAAGCAATGGTGTCTACACCTTGTGCAAGAGACGAAGGAAGGCAGTGTCGCATCATTCTCGATGTGATGGTAAAATTAATATAAAAACAGGGTCTCCAGGTTTCCTTTTATAAGGTAAATCAGCCTTTCCTGCTGCTCTGACATTTGCCTGTTTTCTGGGGCATGTGTGATAACTTTCAGAGCAACAATCAGAAATTAGAGCCCTGGGATCCTCATTATGATGACACATTATATTATTAGTGTTCAGAGAGTAAGTTATGCTCATTTTCAAATTTAGGGCATCGCCAATATGCAAAAAATGCCCTGTGCATTCGTGCCCTATTTCAGATGCATTATGGGATAGTTCTGTGACCCAGTCACTTCCGGGCTCTGGAGAGCCCAACAGTAACTGAACTGTAGTCATTAAAGCCATGGGTCCTTTCTGTGAGGCTGCCATGTGTTCGTCGAACGAAAATAAGCTACAAAAACTTCAGAAATACCCCTGGATGACAGACTTACACGCACATATATATATATATATATATATATATATATATATATATATATATGCAAGTATTGCCAAGCTGCTGGTAGCTGACGCTCAACGATAGCTGTGATTTCAACAATATACCAGGAGTGAGTAGATTCTGGAAGTAGCAGGTTACCTTGCCAAAAGCGCCACATCTGGGCATTTTTTGCGTATTGGCGATACCCTCAATTAAAATAATCCAGGGAGGCAGTGCCACTGCAACACAGGAAAACTTTACCTACAGGTCCTACCTAGTGTAGGTTTGCAGGGACCCGCCTGGAGGGGTATCCCTCTTAAAGCTTGAGCCAGAGCTTCATGCCTTGGTTTGCTAATGTCCAAAGTGCTTGAGGAAGTTTGTTCTCCTCCAAATAGACAACTCCACAGTGGTTTCTCAAATCAACGGCCGAGACTGGATGTGCTCTCTGTCTCTCCTCAGGAAGACACCTAAGATTCTCCTTGGGCCACATGGCGCCAGTGGGTCATTAAAGGCTATACATCTGTCAAGGAAGGAGAATACGATAGCCAATCGTTTATCCAGGGGTGGACCCAAAGCATGGGAATGGTGATTCCAGCCAAAGTGCAGGTTCTTATTGTGGACCTTCTTGCTTCCTGAGAAACAGCCCATTTCCCCTGGTGATATTTGATAGCAGGACATTGAGGTGGAAGCCAGCAAAAACAGGTGGCCGCAGGGTTTTCTAAATGCTTTTTTGTCCTATCATCCTCTTCTGTTAGCACCTCAGGCTTAGTTGAGGATATGGAAAGCCATAGTCCTTCTTGCAGCCCCAGAGCGGCCACAACAGACTTGTATTGCGGATCTAGGAGAGATATTAGAGGAAGCCTCTGGCATCTCTTCGCTGGACCAGTCATGCGACCTGAAGCTCAGGGACCACTATATCCTTCCAGCAAACTCAGCCCTGCAGGTATCACAACTTTATAGAAGACAGAGCTCTCTTTCTCAGGGTCCTGCATGCATAATGCTACACCAGGTTCTGGCATTGCTGTCAATCCAGGGACGGAGACCCAGTTTCATTTCACATCTCAGATGTCATATCTAGTCATCTGCCTCTCCTGGGAAGTGGCCTGAGGCAGCCATATTTTGACAATCATACCTTAATTTTTTTGAAAGGACACAGTTGGCAGGCTCACAGCCCTTTATCAGCCAGTTGCTTGGAAGCTTGAATGGTTCAACCATGGATCTTATGGGATGTCCTAAATTCTGTTTTAGAGCCAGTCGTTGAGCCCCTAGACAGCCTTGGACAAGAGCTTCTGTCATTTCAGCGCATAGGGTCACTCTCGACCAGGGTACCATCGAAATGTACCCAAGGTGCAATTAGATGTGTCCAAATTTACCCACATTTCTGCAAGGATATTGTTTTGTACCCAGCCAGTATTGATATGTACCTAGGGTTCTGAAGTCTCGCATTAGTGATGTCGTAAATATATTAGACAGATACTCAAAATCAGAGGTGAAAATAAGCATAATCTTACCTTCTGTACACCGCATTTTCTCTTGCTGCCTCTTTTTACAGAGTAATAAAACATCCAGCGTATGATGTACGTGTCCTTCAACAACCCCTCTTTTATTTTAGCTTTCATGTCCTCACCAGCTGGTGTCAGTGCAAATGTGTTTGATAAACGGTTTCTGTGGGCTCCAACAGTTTTCCTATATCTCTACATTTCGTAAGTGAACTTTTCTTTGGTGTCATTGTTTACCGCAGCAGTTGCAAATTTTGTTTCCACAATGCGTAACCGAGTTTTGTGCATGAAAGATCTCGTAAAGATCTCGCGGGGCAAATTCAGAATGTATTCTCGGTATATATTGATAAAGGCTGGGTAAAAAACTATATCGTTGCAGAAATGTGCTCACAGTTTGACATATTCACTTGTACCTTGGGAACATTTCGATGGTACCCAGATTGAGAGTGACCCTATAAGCATAATTTAAAGTGTTCATTCAGCTGGTTATTGCCTCAGCTAAGCTTGTGAGCTGCATGCTCTGTGCATCCATCAGTTTTACAGTCAGGAGAGAAAGATTCAGCAATAGCTCTCTTCCTCCCTGACCCTGTCGTCCAGCCGAAGGTTGTACTTCACTCCTTTGTTTTTAGGTCTTTTCTGTTCTGCACATTGTGTCATGCCCCTCCTTATGAGTCTGTTGCTCCTAATCTGCCAAGGGCATGGCCATGTCTGAGCAGGGACTTGCTCATTTGATTGTTGGGACATACATCACTGTTTAGCAGAGTTGGGTCAAAGTACTTTTGAGATTTGTATGCAAGCATTTTTTTCTCTTACCATAGTGCTTGTATTTGTATCTGAGTACTACCTTGTAATGCCTAATATTAGGCATTAGGCCTAATAATATTATTAGGCCTTATAATACCTAATAATTAGTACTGCACTTGTATCCAAGTACTTTTCAAGAGCTTGACCAATCTCTGTCAGCACTTAGGAGACAGATTCGTCAAGGACTTTGAAAAGTACTTGAAAACAAGTGCAAGCACTTTAAGCATTAATAGGAAGTACTCCGATACAAGTGCAAGCACTTTGGTATTTTAAAAAAAAATACTTGCATCCGATTCTTGAAAATACTTGAACCCAACTCTGCTGTTTAGGTGCCCCCTCCTTCATATTCAATTGTTCCATCTACCAGGGGAATGGTTGCCTATTCTGCTGCATGGTTCTCAGGTGCTCCTTTAGATGAAGTGTCCCATAAATATTTTCCATGTTCTATGTGGCGGTTTCTGTTCTGCAAGCAACAGTGCTGCTTTTAATTGTCCCCAACACATTCTTGTTGATTACTCGACGTGTTCAATGCCTCAAGGCGGTTAAGTGTGAATTTACGGTTTTATTTTTGAGGAAGTTCCTTCCTTTCAATAGTCTAGCTTCCTGAAAAACAGTGATCCTGGTTTTTATTTATTTTTCCCTTTGCTTTCTTTTCCTGACATAATTTGGTGTACTGCTGACCCACAGATTTGGACGTTGACTGATCCGTCCATCCATTCTCAATACGGCTTCTTCCTCATTAGGGTCACAGGGGAGCTGGAGCTCATCCCAGCTGACTACGGGCGAAAGGCAGGGACCCACCCTGGACAGCTCGCCAAACCATCGCAGGGCGCACACACCGTTCACACACCATTTGCTCTCACACTCATTCCTATGGGTAATTTAGCATCTCCAATTAGCCTGACATGCATGTCCTTGGACTGTGGGAGGAGATTGGAGTGCCCAAAGGAAACCCACATTGACTGATATGAAATAAAATTAAACGTGATGACATAATATAGTTACCAAAGTTCTGTGAAAACAAACAACACCCCACATGGTGTGATAAGTCAGTGGAACTGTATGGTGCCAGTTGGCTAAAAGAAGAACCTGGAGATGGATTCATACCCACATTCTGACTCCATGCGGTCTGTGGGTGGGGTTCATTTGCTATACTGTCCAATAACTGGTCCATATGGTGGCATATGAGGTCTCTCTTTCATAAAATCATTTTATCTCCGCCACGGAGATTATGCGATCGAGTCGGTTTATTTATTTATTTATTTATTTGTCTGTCTGTAGACAGGATTTCTCGGAAACTACTTGACGGATCTTCATGAAATTTTCACCAGAGATAGATCTTGGTCCAGGGACGACTCCATTAAATTTTGGTGATGATCCGGATCCGGATCTGGATTCTGGATCCGGATCCGGATCTGGATCTACAAATTTAGTGACATTTCTCGGAAACTACTGAACGGATCTTCATGAAATTTTCACCAGAGATAGATCTTGGTCTAGGGATGACTCCATTAAATTTTTGTGATGATCTGATTCCGAATCTGGATTCTCCTGAGTACTTGATGAGTTTACAGAGTGTGGTTCTGTGCAGCCGGCTGCAACCATGAGGGCGGAAGGACCCTCGGAGCGGCCATCCGTAAATCGGCACGGGTAAATCATAGGAGCTATATTGAGTAATACCTCACAGGAAAGCTCTTGTGATGAATGATCTGACACAATTGTTTTCACTTGGATGTCATTGCTAGACGAGAATGGGTTGCTTTACACACACAAATACCAAATAAACTTGTCACATGCGTGGTACTAAAATCTTCCCAAGAGACAGATCTTGCATTTGTATCAATGCCAACCTTTGGCGGAGATCAGAAATCTCGGATTGCTCTTGTTTACCTGTATAAACCTTCATATTATTTCCCATTTAATTGCTTAAATTATAAGCATCTCCTACTGTAAGTGCTTGACTGTGAATATTATAACATGGTTAAAGAGATTGATTTGTTATCACTCTGTTGGTGCAAATGGTACCTATAACGAAAGGTGAATTGAATGAATTTCTGTCATGAACTTGTGTCTCGCACTCCATCAGAGAGGAGCGGAGGAGCTACACGGCGGGAGGAGTGATGTCAACAGACGTCGCTTGCGAGAGTGAAGCCAGGAGCCAAGTGGGGGAATGTGCCGCCGAGTCAGATGATGTAGAACCAAGAGAAGCGAGAGGACCAGAGGAAGAGAAGACAGAGAGCGAGAAACAGGCTGAGGACGGAGGAGAGAGGGATTCAAAAGGGTTGTCAGGTGAATGTGAGGAGAGGAAAGGGGAACAAACAGAAGAACAGGATGAAAAGAAAGAGGGAACAGGGGAAACGGAAGGAGAGAAGCAGATAACAGGAGAAGAGAGGGAGCTGGAGAAGGTAAAGAAAGGAGGGGAAACGGTCAGCAGTGCGTCCAAAGAGAAAGAAAGAGGGAGCGAGGGAACAGGATTGGCAGTGAAACCTAAAAAAGAAGGAGATGCCAATGACAAGAAAAAAGGAGTGGAGGCAACGAAACAGAGCAAGCCCAAAAAAAAGGCAGGGCCCGCCGGCCTCGCCTCGTTAAATCCACGGAGCTCCGCTCACTCAGTCCGGGGCGGTAGTAAAAGAGACATCATCGCCAAGTTCCAGCAAAGCTGTCCTGAGTAAGTATGACTGTACTCAGGGGGCGGGACCATCGGTTTCAGAAATGTGCACCTGCTGTTTGATGATGTAATTACTCCAGGGAAGGCGCTGTGGTCTGAGAGGGCCGTAGGGTTTCACTGTTTGTCTTTTCGCGTTTATCGCTTCGTGCAAAATCTCAAAAGGTATAGCGACAACACTCTTTGATTGATCAACTCTGACATACAGTAATATACCACTATAAGCTAAAAAATGCATGAAATAAACAAATATATTTCAATAGGCAAATTATCTGCGATAACTACTCTTAAGACTGAGTTTCTAAATGCCTTCAAAAATTCCATCAGAAAAAATTAGTGCCAGTCCACATGTCCTGGAAGATTTCACTCTCCCAGACAAAGGGCTGAAATTCTGGGCAAATATTATTTGTTAAGCAGAAAAACAGTTGGTAGGCAGGCTATATAAACAATGACATCATCATGGCTTATAAATTTATAATATTCTTTATTGAAAAATGTATGCTACTTATCCTCATATAGTGTATTCCACACAACTTCTGTCATTGGACTCACATGCATAAAGTAATTTTAAAACTAAATAAATAAATAAATAAATATACTGTTGCATTGTGGGCACACATAAACAGTGTCAGCCTGGTTTCACACTGCAGCTTAACTAGCAGGCTATACTAATATTATTGAGTTTATTGTAAATATATATTAGATTACAAGCTTATTACGTTTATATTGAAACTTTTGGGAGTCAATGAATGTTTTGAAATGACAGACATAAAAACAGTACAAGATATTCACATATCGCAATAGCTGGTCATCCAGGCAAATCTTTTGCACATTTTTTTTAAACAAAATCAATACAATTTTAAATCAATACAATTTTAATTAATTTGAATGGGAGGTTGATTAAGTGGTCCGATGGTATGGGGGCTAGAAAAGAATGGTAAACTGGGACTGGACAGTCATTGACGGAGGGCCAACGACCAGTCATTTCCTCAAAATACTTCCAGGTAGAAGTGACATAATTGTCTAGGAGTGGAAGCAGTATTGGGACTGTTACAAGTGAACCGACATGACTTTAAACCTCCTGTCCAACACCTCCCTGCCCATTTCTTGCTTCCAGAGCTCCAGCTGGGCGCAATTTCAAAGTCCAAAGGACTGCAGCAGGTTCCGCCACTGGGGCATCAATCAAACAGAGGATTCTCCAGTGGTGTCAGAGTAAAACTCGAAACTATGAAGTGAGTTATCAAACCCCAGAGCTGGTTGAGTTTGTGGTTGACCTGAAGTGTGGATCTGTGATCTGTTGACCTGGCTATTTTGGCTCTGCTGCGTTTTGGTATTGGGTAGGATCGCTGTGCTACATTGTTTGGTGGCATCACAATTCTATTTTATCCATTTTTCCACTCTCAGGGTGTTTGTATTGAGAACTTCTCCTCCTCCTGGAGTGATGGCCTGGCATTCTGTGCACTCGTCCATCGGTTCTTCCCAGATGCATTTGATTTCTCCGAACTAAAGGCCGAAGAGAGGGGAAAAAACTTTTCTCTGGCGTTCAGCACTGCAGAGTAAGCACTTAGGGGGAGGGGCAGCATGCAATGATATGACAGCATGTGTTTGAGTGACAGTTTTTTGCTGGCATTGCATTACAAATCATTCTTTTGTTTCCTTGGCCACATTAAGGGTCCCCAATTATGTCACCAGGTTCACAACCAATAAGCCATTTCAAACTGTCAGAAAATCCATTTGTTTGTTGCATCATATGATGAAGTGACTGTCCACTGAGGGAGAAAGGACTGATCAACTTCAGCCAACCAGTTAATCAGTTCCGTCATTCTCGTGAGTGCCCCCCTCCCTCTAGTGATGTCACAAAGGACAGATGTGAAATGGCCTGTAGTGGCTAAATTAGCAGTGCACCTGTTGACATGACAGTGGGCCTTTAAGGACAAACGTCGCCCCGTGTCTGAATTGTTGTGTGCGTGTTCACATTCCAGGTCCTTGGCTGACTGCTGCCCTCTGCTGGAAGTGGAAGATATGCTGCTGATGGGAAACAATCCAGACCCACTATGTGTGTTTACCTACGTGCAGGCCCTGTGCCAGCACCTGTCCAAAATAGAGAAAGAACGAAGAGATAAAGAGCAGGAAAAGAAAGAGGAGGAAGGCAAGGCGGAGACGAAATAGGAAAGGCAGGGGGAGATGGTGATGGACAGACCAGAGGGCAAAAGCGAGGAAGGGAAACGGAGAGGTAAAAAAGAATAAGAGCACATCTGAGGGGGAGGTAAAAAATAGCAGAAAGAGGTTTGAGAGTGTGAGGAAGCTGCAGAGTGAGTGAAGATGCGTATTAATTCCTCCCAGGTGGCTGAAAACACAGCTCTCAGAGAAGATATTAATTGTATCAGAAATAAGCTGCTATCCAGTCTTGCATGTAGTGTCCTGTCTTTTGTCAACAATGTATGGGTTCATGTGAAATGACAGATCTTATATTTATTTGAATTTTGCACTTCTATATTGAATATTAATATATATTTTTTGGCTTTCATGATGACACTTGAGCAAATGGAATGTGTGAAGCTATGGACTGCTGATATATGTGGCTGTAATAAAACAGAAAGCGATTGAGCCGACGATTAAATATTGGGTCTCCATAACTTTGTTAATATTTCAAATGAATCCATTTGAAGACCACAATGGAAAAATGATCAGAGTCACATTTTCATGTTGTGGAAAAATGATGAATTAAAAATTCAAAACGATCTGAGAAACAAAGCACTGAAAAAATATTCAAAAAATATAAATATACTCAGCAACAAAAGTTTCTGTAACACCATTTATGTGTATGTTATAAATGACACGCAAAGATCTCAATGCAATCAATATGTTTATTTAACAGGAGAAACACTGACTTTTCAGTGCCAACGTCACTCAAAACGAAAAATGTCATTTTCATGCGTCATGAAGCACTTGTCTGACGTCTAACCAATTGTGACCTTCACACTTCAATACCGGGTGTGACTTCCTCGTGCCATGATGCAAGCAGCGCATCTCCGGCGCATGGACCGAATCAGATGTGCCAGAAATTGCTGTGGGATGTCATTCCAAATCTGACGTAGACGTTGTCGCAATTCCTGGAGTGTAGCTGGCGGGTTATCCAACCGCCGCAAACGTCGATCCATCTCGTCCCAAAGATGCTCGATTGGGGACATGTCTGGGGATCTGGCTGGCCATGGCAGGACATTGACATGTTGTTGCATCAGATACTGCTGTACAATCCTTGCAACGTGTGGTCTGGCGTTATCATGTTGCAGCGTTATTCAGGGACCATGTTGCATCAAAAACGGTACCACCAATGGCCGTAGCACTTCATCGCGATATCTTTGACCTGTCAGATTTCCATCAATAACAAGCAAATCTGTTCTGTTTCTAGCCGTGATCCCTCCCCAAATCATGACACTACCACCCCCAAAACGATCAAATTCCTGAACACAGTTGTTGGCATAACGTTCTCCACGTCGACGGTATACACGTAAACGACCATCACATCGGTTAAGCATGAATCTTGATTCATCAGTGAAG
Source organism: Gymnothorax reevesii (assembly GCA_029721435.1). Lineage (NCBI taxonomy): Eukaryota > Metazoa > Chordata > Actinopteri > Anguilliformes > Muraenidae > Gymnothorax > Gymnothorax reevesii. The sequence goes on from CM056579.1 coordinate 110,819,223, forward strand.
AGTACAAGATCCCACTGACGTTGGATCCACCGTCGATGTTGTTATGCCCACTGTAGACGCAGTCGTCGTTGTACTGTGAGTATTGGACGTCTTGCTGGCCGACGTGGGACAATGCCAAAATGACGGAGACGGCGACGGATTGTCTGTGCAGACAGTCGCCTCAAACCAGGTATCGTTCTTGCAGTTATGGTTGCAGGTTGGAATCGATTTCGGAGATGGGTTGTTCGAATCCAGTTGTCCTGTCTGGGAGTGGTTACTCGTGGACGGCCGCTGCGAGGACGGTCTCTGACATGTCTTGTCTGCTGATGACGCTGCCATAAGTTCCAAATGGTGTTTCGGTGGACATTCAGGCGATGAGCAACTTCCCTCTGCGAGGTTCCGGATTCAATCATCCCAATGGCCCTCCACCGATCATTTTCAGATAGTCTTGGCATTTAGAGGGTAGAGTTCCTGATCCGAAATGGCTGTTTTCGATAAGTGATGCTTCCGTCGTTCATCAGGCACAATGTGAACATTCTAAAAATTCTCCTCTTTTATTGCCATCCACAAGCATGATTTACGCACATTTTCACGTGCAAAGTCATTTTCTCGCATTTTCATGATTTCCATTTCAATGTTGTGTTTACGTGTACTGTTTCAGTCTGATATCACCATGTATGACAATTTCATAATTGCGTTATGAAAAATAATTAACAATATTGGTGTCACAGAAACTTTTGTTGCTGAGTATATATATAAAATATTGAAATCATATAAAACATTTGTATATATAATTATAAATATTATAATAATATATAATATACAAAATATATAAAAATCCAAAATTTTGACTCATCGTTTTTCCTTTGTGGTCTTCATTTTTTTCTGCGCTGCTGTGCATTTTCCCTGCTCCAGTTGCCTCAAGATCCAGGTATTTAACTTATTTGTCTTCTACTAAATATAATCCTGACTTTAATTCCATGTTTTTTAAAAAAAGAGGACCTGGATTAATTTTGATTGACAAAAAGTAGACAAACCTTGGTATAACCTCCAGTGTTTTTACCACAATTCAGCTGTCACCGGTGACACACACAAATCTGAGGATGCTGCAGACCGGAGCGGAAGTTGCACGTCTTCCGTATGATGTTGGTCTGCATACAGATGGAGGAGATACTGAATCATAAAATCATACAGCGTCATAAAATTCAGGGTCAAAAAAATTAATGACACTATGCAATGACCACACACAACAGACCTCAAATAGACAATGAGCAAAGAGCCGGCCACAGCAATGCATGGGATCAATAACACGTAGAATACAGCAAAGCGGTTTAACCACAGCTGTAAACACACTGGGCCTCAATTATTAACGGAGCATAAGCACAAAAAAGATACGTACGTCACTTTCTTTGCAGATTTCTGATTTAGAAAAACAAATTTGACATTGAAAAAGGGAAATTATTAAGATTATGCACAATGTCAATAAATTCCAGGTTCATCCTGATTAAATAAATGAAAATTCCATGAAGTTTATTTTCCCCATAGGTTTATGAATTACAACCCCAATTTCGAAATTGTTGGGATGAAGTGTAAATTTTGAATAAAATCCAAATGCAATGACTTTCATTACATTACATTACATTAGAGGTTCTAAGCAGACGCTCTTATCTAGAGCGGTGTACAAAAGTGCCAAAGATCAGTCCAAAAGTGCAGAGCTCCGAGGAGACAAGTACAAGTGCTAACAGTCAGTGACAGAACACGATCCATTGTTACAGATCTAGACTAATTACAAAAGGGCAAGGTCAAGTGAACAACATGGCATCAAGGCAACTTTCAGATCACATGAGCTAATATGTTATTTACAATAGAACATATATAACATTTCAAATGTTGAAACTGAGACATTTTGCATTTTTATCCACAAAATGAGCTTATTTCAAATTTTCTGGCTGCAACAGGTCTCAAAAACGTTGAGACAAAGGCAAAAAAGGGGCAGAAAAAGCTATTAATATGTAAGAGAATCAGCTGAAAGAACATATAGCAAGTAATTAAGTTTACTGGCATCAGGTGTGTAACATGATTGGCTGTAAAAGGGATGTCTTAGAGAGGATGAGTCTCTCAGAAGTACAGATGGCCAGTGGCTCTCCAACCTGTGAAGGCTTGCATAGAAAAAATGTGGAATACTTTAAAAACAATGTTCCTCAACATTAAATTGCAAAGTCTTTGAAGGTCTCATCATCGACAGTGCATAACATCATCAAAAGATTCAGAGAAACTGGAAAAATCTCTGTGTGTAAGGGACAAAGCGGAAGACCTTTACTGGATGTCTATGATCTTTGGGCCCTCAGACACCACTGCATCACTCATCGGCATGATTCTGTCACTGACATTACTAAATGAGCCCAGGAATACTTCAAGAAACCACTGTCTGTAAACACAGTCCGCCGTGCCATCCACAGATGCCACATAAAACTTTATCATGCAGAAAGGAAGCCATTGTTGAGCATGATCCAGAAGCGCCGCCGTGTTTTGTGGGCCAAGGCTCCATTGAAATGGACTGTAGCAAAGTGCCAAAATGTCCTGTGGTCAGACGAGTCCACATTTTACATTCTTGTTGGAAATCATGGGCGTTGTGACCTCCGGGCTAAAGCAGAGAAAGACCACCCCACCTGTTGTCAGCATTCAGTTCAAAAGCCAGCATCTCTGATGGTGTGGGGATGCATTAGTGCATATGGTGTGGGGCACTTGCATGTTTTAAAAAGCACCATGAATGCTGAAAGGTATATAAAGGTTTTAGAGCAACATATGCTCCCCTCCAGATGACATCTTTTCCAAGGAAGGCCTTGTGTATCTCAGCAGGACAATGCAAAACCACATGATGCAGCCATTACAACAGCATGGCTTTATAGTAGAAGGAGTCTGTGTGCTGAACTGGACGGCCAGCAGTCCTGATCTTTCTCCAGTTGAGAACATTTGGCGCAAAATTAATTAAAAAGTCCGTCAAAGGAGACCAAAAACTCTCCAGCAGCAGGAAGCCTGTATTACACAGGAATGGGATCAAATTCCAATGGCTAAACTAAAAAAACTTGTCTCCTCAATGCCCAGACACCTCCAGTCTGTGTTAAAAAGAAGAGGGGATGCTACACTATGGTAAACCATGAAAATACTGGCTGGTGTGATTTGAAAGTCATTGGGTTTTGATTTTATTCACAATTTAAACTTTGCCCCAACTATTTTGGAATTGGGTTTGTAGGTTATTTTCCAGGCTATTGTGGTTATTGTGCGTACATATTATTTAGGTATGAAATCCTCGCAAACTTCTATAAATAAGGCCCATTGTCTTAACATAATTCAACCAATTTTAACCATTCTGAGCACTTCAGCTTAAAAACATTCCTCTGATGTGAGAATTAACTTACTTTAATTTTAAAAAATGGTGGAATTGACCGCTAGGGTCCGATGTAATTCACATCAGCATGGAGAGATGTCACATCTCATGACATTGTTGAAGCCAGGAATTACAGGCTGATATTGTTTTTTTTTTTTTTGCCACACCTACAACATATTTGTGCAACTCATCTGTACCCACTTCACCCAAGTAATAGAGCCGTCCCTGAGGAAGGAAATGGCAGATCCTGCACCAGACGGCTTCTCAGCTTCACCCAACAAATCGAGGATTGGCTTTCGGGAAGGTGTTATCACGGGCACTATTTTTGTAGACCTCTCCGCTTGGGGGGGGGGGGGGGGGGGGGGGGATACTTTTCTTCAGCACTGCATATAGTAGGAACAATTCATAATTCAGCAGAGCATGGAGCTCCTTGTGGTGGTGCAGGACCTGGATGGGCTTTAGATTCTAAAGTCTTCAGTGGGATATCATCTGAAGTGGTCTACAGAGTGTGTAGCTATGGGATGAATCTCTCCTCTGTTCACCACATTGTCTATTGACTAGGTTTGCAGTGCTGACTCAGTCAGAGGCTGCCGTATCATTAAGATGTTTGCAAAAAAGCGATGAATTAGACGACATACAACATACCTCTTTGCAAATGTATTTTGACCAAAGGAATCTCACCCCAAAATATTCCAAAAGGAGAACTTGTTCTACCACACGTTTTAAGTAAACAGACATCACAGTTTTATAATTCTTTTACTTGCCAAACAAATACTGTCAAGGTCAGTGGGTACCTCCTCCAGCCAAGACAGACACCTCTGCAAACAGCTGGTCACTGCAAGGAACACTGCATTCTCCCTCACATTCATAATTGTGCACACACAAAATGAAAATCATTAATCCTAAAGTATCTCCTTGACTAAATTAGCCAATATTAAAATTTCTGGCTCGTTTCAATAGCTTCTCCAAACTAATTTTCTTAGATGTCAACAGCAGCTGATAGCCATGTGAGAGAAGCAGCAAATGGATAAGGTCAGGAGACAACAGGAAATCCCTCATAGACAAAATTGTCCCATTGTCCCAGTTGGGCCTTAACTATCTGCACCGGATGTGGCCTTCAAAGGCTGTGGACTACAGCAAGCCATTGTAACATCTAATCTGACCACTCTCCCACCACATTTCAGATATTTGTAATGGCATTTCTTCAAGTCAAAATTGCATTGTCACTAGTCAGAATTGTAAGAAAAGATGTCCAAAATGGCCTTCTTACTAGGGGAAATTTTATTTCCAGATATCAACAACTTTGATAGCACTGATCAAAATCAAATTTAAAGATATCTAAAAAGTCGTTTAAAAAGTATAGTGGCCATTTTAACAATTAATCACTGGATTGGATTTGTTTGCAGATATCCATAATTAAATTCTTCCGCGTCAGAAACAAAATTTCAGCGATGGATTTCAGACATGAAATGGGAGTCTTTCTCTATAAGAATTCTGTTGCAGATATCCGGAATGAACATTAATTCCGGATATCAAAAATATGTCTGTGGATATCTGAAATTGAAGGCCCGATACACATGAATGGAAAAAGGGACATTTGTTCTGGGAAGAATGATGTTGTTGATATCTGAAATGACAATTGTGGATTAGAAGAATGTCTTTGTGGATATCTGGAATGCTATTTTTCACGAGGAAGAAATGAATTTTGGATATTAGCTATACATATCCAGTTAAGCGATATAATTTTCAAAGGGCTTTCGGTAGTAGCCTCTGACATGGGACTCAATCATTGCAGGCAGTTGGTACAACGTCACCGACCAGACGCAGCGAGGGGCGGGGAGTTCAGTTTACAAGACAGGTGAGCTCTGCGACTGGAAAGTGGGCAGGACGAGAACTGGGCACGGATTCCCGTGGCTTGTCCTTAGTCGACTATTACAAGGTGAGAAATATATCTGCTATATTTTGGTACAGTTCTGGACGATTATAGTGGACGTAGGCTCATTGGTTATTGCGAAACACTGGATGAATTCAACAGACATAATTGACAATGAATAAACGAAGTTTATGCAGCCTACTAGAAGTTTTAGCTATTGAATTTAAGTTTATTGATTGAAGTTTATCGTCGGACTATTTGTTTTTAATACTCCGAATGACACCTATACATGATGTATGAAACAAATGTAAATAGGAAAACAATTCTATTTGTGTAACAGCTCACTCAAAATAGAATGCTTATGCTTCCTAGAAGATCCCTGGCTTATGCTGGCGCTGTCTGACGCTTTTCTAGTATTATATTTTAATTGCTGAGATAAAAAAAAAGAAGATCGTCGTATCCCCGTACCATTAAACTTTTTTTATTTTCTTACGTACAGAGACCAGTTTTAAATGTTATATCATATAATTACGTTCAATGAATTTGCTTTGTCTGGCACATATGAAGTGCGCATTTGATTTCTTTAAAAACAAGTGGGTACATCTAACGCATTTTGTTTTCAATTTTGTCAATGCGATGGGTAGAATTGTTTAGAGATGTATTGCTTTCAGTAAAAAAAGCGTAAAATAGAACTGTCTTTAAACCTGTCAAAATCCTCCCACAATAAGCGCCGAAGGACAGGATTCAGAGGCTTAGTGACCTACAGGTGTAGAGGACAGTACACAGTTAGCCTGCCACATTAACTCAGATTTTTTCCAGCTATAATTCGGTTTTAGTATATCTACGCTTACTGCTAATTTTCTTCGGTCGCAAATTCTTGACGATGTTTAATTGTACAAAAGTTGTTCAGTTATGCAAAGGATGTAATGATCATTTTTGATTTGGTGCAGCCCACTATAGAAGATCACGGCTTAGTAGCTAGCGGGTAAGGCAGTGGCAGTGAACACACCCCTTTAAACTTTGCTCCTTGGAGCTGCTCCGGAGACGTCACGCCGCTGCTTGAATCTCACACACGTAAAATGAATGCATCAAACCTGCTGCATTGGTTCACCATGGGAGAGAATTCAGTTATCCTTCTATCTGTTGTGGGTCAGAGCTCGTCTCTCGAGTGGAAAAAATTGCGAGAAAAGGGCAATGAGTCAAACATCAACAATTCTGTTCCATTGCAATGGGGGACAATAGGGGCTGTGAACTGAAAGTAACAGGCATGAAACTGCTGTGTCCTCTGATCATGAAATAATCTAGTCTTTTCTGGTTGTGTTCCAGTCATATTTGGGTGTGACTGAGTTAGTTCTGCATTATGAGTTGGCTTTGGAGAGTTAGTTGGCCTCTCTCCTTAAGGATTGTGTTTATATGCATTTTTGAGAAATTCATCATTTATGGTTCTCCTGAGAAGGCATATATTGTTAATTTGCTCATTATTAATGTGTAAAAGTATCATTACGGAAGTATGTCAATGTGGTAAAACTCAGAAATATTTACGCCATTACTATTAAGATCTCTATGACTTCAAAAAAGGTTTTATTAACATCAGCCAGAATGCTGGTTTGAATTCTTTTTACCCTGTATTATCAATATTCGTTAAAAACCAGCGGAAGACATGTCGTACCAGGTTTTGCAGGTAATATGGTTCTCAACACTTTTAGAGTTTTAATATGAGAAAATAGTGTCACCCAGTAATTTCTCCTTCTTACTCTCGGGACAGTTGTAACAATCCAAAGGGTTATGAGTGATGTTTGCCTGTAGCCTGTGGTTCTTTTTACAGTATTTGTCATGCGACCCCCTTATTGTTATTTATTTCTCCTCGATATTTCCACTGTAAAAAAATAAAACATAAAAAAGAACGAAAACCAGCTGCATAGCATTTTTTAGTTTCTCAACTTGAGTTTTTGAGTTTGCCAAAACTAACTTTTGAAAGGACTCGGAACTTGAAGTTTAGTCAGCTCAAAAATTCTGTGCAGCAGGTTGCCTTAGTTTTTCAGTTGAATCCATTTTTTTTTTTTTTTTACCGTGCTCTGCTAAACCACAGGTGTTCCTTATATTGGTGCTCTCAGGAATGCTAGCATTCGGTGTGGAGTCTAAAAAAAGCCAATTTTGAAACTGACATAAAAAAAAGACAGCAGTGCACATATTTATTTGACAACTTCAGTCTCTTGGCATGGAGTAGCCTTCATATCTCAGAACAACTACTGATCTGTGGCGTGTTTCCCAAAAACATAGTTGCTAACAAAGTTAATAACTTATGAAGTTCGTCCATTCACAGTCAATGGGCCCAACTATGTAAGTTAGCATCTGTGATTTTGGGAAATGCATCCCAGACAGATCTTGGGTGACATGGAGGCACAGTGGTCAGCACTACTGCCGCACAGCAAGAAGGTTGTGGGTTCGAATCTGGTCTGGGGCCTTTCTGTGTGGAGTTTGCATGTTCTCCCCGTGTTCGTGTGGGTTTCCTTCGGGTACTCCGGTTTCCCCAACCCACAAAAAGACATGCAATATAGGAACACTCCTGTATGGCTGTGTGTGAATGTTTGGTGGTGGTCGGAGGGGCCGTAGGCGCATACTGGCAGCCACGCTTCCGTCAGTCTGCCCCAGGGCAGCTGTGGCTACAAAAACGTAGTTTACTACCATCAGAGTGTGAGTGAATGAATAATGTATCCATTGTGAAGAGTGTTTGAGTGCCCAGAAAAGCGTTATATAAAACTGGTGTATTATTATCTTGAGAAAGCTTTTGTTTTCACCATTTTTTTTCAGTCATTCAGTGTGGCAGCTGACATAAACTTACAAGTTTGCTTTTGCTGTTCTTAAGATGATAGGAGAAACTGATGAATATAATTCCAAATACCGTCACAGTCATTTTTTTTGGTTTATTTTTTGTTTCAGCCTCCTTCGGTTACTGGGAGAAACCACTCGATGCTACATACTGGACACTTTATTAGGTAGATAATGTATTCTTATTTGAGGTTTCTTTTTCAAATAATTATTTTAAATAATTATTAACATTCAGTGTCATTTTTGCAGCTTGAAATGGAGGACCAAGAAGACAAATTTTTCAACGGCTACCTTAGGTGCAATATGGCGAAGATTGCAACTGAAGTCAAAGTGAGAGAGATCATGCCACATCTTCCTAGCCTTACACAGTCAGACCAGGTATTTGCCTTTGCATGTTGCCTCCATTGCGCTTGTTACCTGCCAGACTGTCAGCTCCAGCATAACATTGAATGTGAGCATTGAAAGTAAAGTTATTGATATTATCCATTGTTATTCATATTTTTAAAGAACTATGGTGTCCTCAGATTAATGTGGCACTTCACTTTCTTTTGCTTGTCATTTCACAAATTATGTAAAAAATAGATGTGGCATTTTAAACTGTTGGAGTGTCAGACACGCTTGATGGCGTTTCAAAACATTTGCAATATGGGGAGCGAAAACGAAGACCATGTTCATTGGAAAAAGTCACTGCACTCAATTAATTATTTCAACTATAAGTTATTCAAATTATTCATATTATAATTTCAATATTTTGTGGAAATATTCAATATTTATTGAAAAAATGTTTTAGAAGGACTTTTCCAGATACTGTACATGAGCAATGACATTAGTGTATGTCTACATCCTGAAGGAAAATATTGATGCCAAGCGGGAGAACACAGGGAATTATAATGCCTTACAGCTGCTCCTTAGTCGCCTGAGACGCAGGCGCGGCTGGCTGGAGGAATTCATCACCGCCCTTCAGACCTGCAAGCACAGTGCCCTCGCCAACCAAATTCGGCAAGAATATGACTTTTTGAAAGCCCAGCCTCGTAAGTTACTGTTTGCTGGAATTGTTTTTCACACTAGCAGTTTGTGGTCTGGTTCTTTGAAAGTATTTTCATATTGATAACTGGGTACTGAAATCTTGAAATATTTTGTTTTCTGTCTCTTCTTGAGTCTGTTTGTTCGGCTGTGTCATTTGGGAACTAACCCACGTTTGCTAGAAGATGAAATTGACAGTTCAACAGTATGGCTCACCAATATAGTGTAATAGCTGCCAATTTAGTATAATATGATTGCAGAACCGCACCTAAATTGTTTCCTTTAAAAACAAGAGGCTCCTCAGAGCCTGTACTCGGGCCGGGTCTAGGCCTGGGCCAATCGCAGAAATGTGCGCGTGCATGAGCAGGACAATCGCGACCGCCGCCCCCCCCCCCCACCCCCCAAAAAAAAGAAGCGAGAACAGAGCCGATGGTGCCATGCTATAGCAATCTGTAGGCCAATCTGAATTAAAGCCATGCTCGTCACTGTCATTGTGGTTATTCTGTTTGTTGTGATGAGTTTTATTTTATTTAGGTCATGCATGTTTTTCAGTATTTTCCATTGTTCTAAATATTTCCTTGAGTTTTCTTGACTGTTCCCTCTTTCCCCAGTTGTAGCCACGCCCTCTTGGGCTCTGGTCCTCTGTGTCTCACCTATTATGTGTCCCTCCCTGCCTCCTCACCTGCTTTGTATGTCCCTATTTGTGACAGCGTTCCGTGATTCTGTTTGTTTTATTTTTCTGTTCATTTCTAGGTTTTTTGTATTTACTCATCATTGTTGTTATGATTTCTTGCATTGCTCTGATTCTTTATTTCTCCCATCGCCTGTTTCTGCTCCCACGTGTCTGATTTCAATTTACTGCCGCTCTAGCCCTTCCCCTGCTGTATGTTAATGACTTCATTTCAATCCCTTGCCTGTCACCACGCCCACTGTCACCCTTTCCTGTTTGCTATTGGTCTCCTTTATATGGCCTTTATAACCACCTTTTGTTCCGAGTCTGTTGTCTTCTCTTGGGCCTTTGATTTCTCCAGTACTTTTGACTGGTTCTGTTTCTGTTTAGTCCATGGTTTTTGAGTCTGTGTTGTCCCCCATGTACTGTGATTCATTGATCATGATTCTGGCTGGTTCTACGACTTATGACTCCGTCTCCTCCCTGGTTTGACAATCCCACTATTTAGCTTTCGACCTCTGGCTTGTTGTTTGATATGAATGTCCCTCTCCGTGCTGCAGGTTGCCTGCTTGTTACCAGCCTGGACTGTCTGACCCTGATTTTACCTTCTCTAAATCTGCTTTTGCCACTTTACTCCAGTCTGCGCTTGGGTTCATCCCCCTCTTGGAAGTTACATCCTGTATTTTTTGTTAATTTTTTTTTTCCACAGTCCAGCCATCTGTTTCACTTTTGTTAATTGTGTCTCGTTGTTATATCACTGCCTGGTCTGTTTCCCTTCCTCTTGTGTTTCATTGTCACTTTTAAAATTGTTTTCTTGGTGTATTTTAGTTCCTGGTTTGCATCTTTCTTTGCTGGACTGTTAAGCCTTTGTTCTTGCCGTGTTTCTGTATTGTGTTATATGTGATAATTGTTCTTCAGGTTACCAAGCTCACGCACCAGTTTATCAAAAAAACACTATTGTGTCAAACATAGATGCTTTACAGCATTTCCTCTGTGATCTGTGATTGGCATCTTGTGCCTTGATTCGTAACAATGCTTCAAAAATGTCATTTTCTTTTCCTGACCTGTGTCTTCCTTCATCTGTATTTGAGTTGTCTTTAAAGACTGCTAATTCATTCATCTGTAGGGTTTGAAGTCAATATTTGCATCAATATCTGCAGAATTTTACTCTTCAGAAAATAGAAGATTATTCCTCGTCAAACATCAATAATTTTAAGCTTTGAAAAGAAAGGGGAAATTGTGGTAGATTCTGCATGTTAGGGCCAATTTGGCGAGCTGTATTTCCGAATATGAATTATTTGTTGTATCAAATAATGGAATATTCTGTCGATCTGATGGAACCCCCCCAGCTACCTCTGAACTGAACCCACTGCACATTATCAAACCCTAAAATGGATGAGGTAGCAGCTCTGGCCACACCCCTTCCCCTTCAAGTAACCTTTGATTATAAGATATAATCTAATGATGCAGGTCCCTCGTCGGCAGAAGCCTCTCCCCAAAGCCTCCCAGAACCTGCTACATGCATGGAAAGCCAGTCAACTGATGACATCAGAGCTGTTCCTTCAACCATTGTTAGTATCTGTATGCACATCTCATCACCTGCAGTATTACCTTCAAACCTCCAGGAGCCGCTATTGAAAGCAATCCAAGACATGAAACCACTAGAAATAAAACTACCCAATTCCTACTCATAATGCTACCAATCAGGGGCGGCGTTAGACCTGAAAATTCGGGGGCTAATATCCATCCCTTTTTTGACAGCAATTAGTCCTGGCTAATTCTAGATGGTTTTCCTATAGTAACACGTTTTCCAATTCAAGAATAATCAAGTGGCAATTGAAGACACGGCTTCTGTCCCCCTTGCGATCTAAAAGCGACAAAATAATGGGCTACATTCAGTACAGAAAAATAATTTAATTATAATTAGGTCTAAGCACCAGCACTCGGCGACGGCATTTCAGAACTCTTCAGCGTATGAAGATAATTTTGGTGACTAGTACGTGGTTTTGTCCGTTTACATTTTCCAATCAGACAGCTGTCTGTATTTACAGCAAGTTGCGTGACCGTGCTTCAAAAACAGGTGTTCGTACTTGTCGCCGAAATTACCTTCGTTCGCTGAAGAGTTCCGAAATGCCATCACCGAGTTGGAGTTGGGAGTAAAGTTATTACCAGTTGGAAACTTTTGGAAAGTGAATGAATGAGTAAAGCATAATCTTGGGGGAGTAGCATAGCTACTAAATTTTTAAAAATTGGCAAAACTTGCCAACAAAGTGAGGAGATAAGGATAAAGTAATAACAGCACTCAAGGGTTAATAATCAAGGACAATGTAATAAATCATATGTACTTTCATGCTGAATTTAATGGAAAATCTTACCTGAATTCCATGACTGAGTATTCCGCCTTACGTTTAAGTCTCCAAAAGTTGGAGTAGGTGCCAGCAGGAAAACACCTCAACTCCCCACTCCCTGCATTCAAAGAAACACACAATGTTTTTACTGAACTACACACTCTTGACATTGGATGTGATTGTTTGAGTGATGCATGTGTTGATATGAACCAAAACTCTATTTTTGACCATAGTATTGAACAGACTGCATTACAGTCAAAACTTATTTTTGTATTTAAAAAAGTGCACTATTCCACACAGTTTTTGGTGCCTGTTGTTAATGCCTAACTTTGCATTTTTCCTTGTCCAGATTTTGCCACATGATCTGCATCTACGTCCACAGGTGGCGACACCATCCATGGATGTAAATGGAGTCGCGCTGTCTTCCTCTCTTTGCTGTGCGGAAGGAGCCTCCACAAATGATGAGATGTTCTCCAATAAGCCAGTACTGCTGACTTCCAGCCACAGTGTCCAGGTGCACAGGCCCTTTGACAGTCCGACTGCCTCTCCATCTGTCCTAGATGATGGAGTGTTTTCCATGAACTCTGTCAACCAGGAATACGGCTCAAACTTTCTTGTCAACAGCTCTGAAAGGGTTGAAACGGACAGTACAAGCCTTAAAGATGCAGAGAATGTAGCCATGGTTGATGCAAAGAAGGTTGCATCTGGTGATGCAGAGAATGTGACTCACGGCGATTCGGAGTGGGTTGACCCTGGTAATGCGAATAAAAAACCCATCCGTGGTGTTGAGGTTGAGGTTGAGGTCCTCAGGGATTTGACGAAGGGTGCCCTTTGTAATGAAGAAATGGTTGCTGTAAATGAGGTGGATGGTGTTATCCGTAATGACACACAGATGGTGGCCCTTGAGAAAGCAGAGCAGATTGTCCTGGGGGATTCAAAATATCAAGCATTCAATGATGCCTCAAGGACTGTCTTTGAGGAGGCTGAGAAAGTGGCCTTTTGTGCTGCTGAGAGGATCGCCGGTGATAAGATAGACGGTGAAGCCCCTGGTGATGATGACAGGGTTTCTCCTGGTGATGTTGAAACTGAAGGTCACGGCAAACAAGAGATAGTTGCTCCTGACGATGGAGGAAGTGAAGGTCTCACTGATGCAGAGAAGGTTTCTCCGTGCAGTGTTAAACCTGAAGCCCTCTGTGAAGTTGACAGGGTTGCCCCTGGTAATGTAGCACATGAAGACCCCACTGGGACAGTTTCCCCTGTTAAGGTGGAGAGTGACGCCCTCATTGATATGCAAAGGGCTCAGCTTGACCATCCAGAAAGTGCAGCATTCAGTGAAAAAGAGGTGGTTAGCCCTCATGATGCCGAGGGTGTGTTGTCTCATGACATCAATAGCGGAAGTGGAGAAATAAAAGGTTCTTCACCTGAGAAGAACACTTCTGTTTCTAGTAATGAGGATGATATTACTCCTGGAAAAATTGACAGTATTACCCCTACTAATCAAGAGAATTTAATCCATGACAAAGAAGATAAAGTAGAGCGAAGTTCGCTCGAGGAGCCGGAATTGCATGACCCTTCTGACCATGATGTTGCTATATCCTGTCACAGTCAAGTGAGTGTGATCCATGACAGAGGAGGACACAGCAAGGTGCAGAGCAAAGCTGCAGACATTACAGAGATTAAATCCCCATGTAGCACAGAAAATACTGCCCCCCTAGGCCTGGAGGCCTCAGATCACAGTTACCCCAATCTAATGCAAAATGTGGCAAAGGAAAAAGACAGCGATATAGTCTCCCAGACTAATCCACCCGATGCCCCTGACCTCGTCTCCGCAAGCCTTTTCCTCGGCAAGGCAAGCAGTGGTGTGTCTGGAGAGGGGGACAGTGTGGCCTTATTTGAAAGAGACGGCAGGAACCAGGACAAATCAGAGAGTGGAACCCATTGCAATGGAGATAGGGAAGCAAATGCTGAGGGGCACAGCAAGGCCTCTAGTGAGGAACATAATGGCACAACAGAGAGTGAGGCTGCTGATGACAAGGAGAATAGGGCTTTAGGGCTCACAGCTGGTGGAGCCTCGGTAGGTGCATACAGCAGGCCCTTAGGAGACAAAGATGGAGGCGCCCCAGAAGACGGAGGTTTCATTCCACCAGGAGACACGGACAGCGAGGTCTCTGGAAATGGAAATGGCGAATGCCATGGGAAGGGAAACAGTAGTGCCACTGCCGAGAGAGAAAGTAAGTCGTCTGAGGATGAAGGTGATCAGACTGCTGGAGAGAATGGCAGATGCCAAACACAAAACGAAGGCGATGGAGTATCTGCTGATGTAGATAGTGATGCCCAAGAAAAGGATGGCAGCCTGGTTCCTGATGAAGAACAAATTTGGGGACCTATAAAAGGTAACAATATGATCACTGTGGAGGAAGCAAGCAGGGAACCAGAATTGAAAAACACCAGGGCCCCGGGGGAAGGAGATTATGGAGGACCTGCAGAGGGGAGCTGCGACATACCACGTGTTAGAGACTTTGGGACTCCTGATGAAGTGGCCACTGTAGCCCCCAGCTTTACAGAACTGCCCAAGAACAATCTAGAAACACATCATCCATCCTCCTTGTCCGACCACATCCCAGAAAACATTACTCCCAACGATCAGGACACTGCAACCAATAATGTGGTGCAGAGCACAACTACAAGTGAACAAGAAAATGTAGTTCACAGTTATACAGGACAAACTCAGAAAGAGCAGGAGGAGGATCAGAGCTGCTCTCCTTACCTTGAGATCAGATCGGCCTCCACTGCTGTGCCTAACTACAGCCCAGAGGCAGTCAGCCCCAAAGGTACAGAAGGTGTAACTCCTGGAATTTCAGAGCTACACCACCTTCAGACAAGGGAAAATCACTGTGGCACCATCCACCATGAGAACGGCTTGATTTCTGCAGAGGCTTTCACTCCTAGTATAGATAGTGCTCCTCCGTTGAATACGGACAGTCGAGGCCCCCTTAACTCAAGCCCTCCCAACAATGAGCCGACACAGAACCACAGCAGCTCTACACACCTGACCAACAATTCGGTCCCTCCCTCCTCATTGAAGCATGAGCCAGGCAGCGCTGCCTACATTCATATGAAGTCGCATGCCCATGAGACAACACAGAACCCCAGCAATGCTCCTGTCCATGAAGCTACTGATGAACAAGATGTGACGAAGAAGCTTTATGATTTGGCCTTCCAGAATCACACTGCCACCAGTAAATCCCATGTGAGTGTTGTTACAGAGGCCAATCAAGAGCTGAGCATGCAAAACAACGGTAGCGCGCTGGGAAACTACTGTGTTACTGCTGCTGTAGCTGGGGTTATTGCTGCAGCTGTGTTGTGGCAAATAAGGAAGTAGTTAGTGGTGTTGGTACAACAATACTTTTAGGCAAGGTCACCGCTGTAGAGCTTCTGTAGAGCACCCTCCCTTTGAACTCAGAATGAGCTTTAATTAAGGTTAGCAGTTTCAGAATTAGGTAGACTTTGCCTCAGTATACCGTACAGCAAGTGCATTGGGTTCTAATTTATTTCCTTCAAATTACTTTTGGATGCTGCCAAAAAAAATGTTCCTTTTCGGGGAATCGTGGAAAGTACTGTATATTGACAGTTTATTTAGGTCTATGCTGATTTTTATTATTTCTAATTTACCATCATTTTAATCATAGCAATTTACTATTTATTATTTGCAATCAAACTTTGATTAAGTAATAATTAAACTAATTTAATGGGATATACATTGTACATACTGTGTCATGAAAAATTCCCTACTTCTAATTTCCTCTATTTTGCTGATTTGTCATATTAACTGCTTCAGATCTTCTCTTATTTTTAAAGGATCATTTCACTTATTGAAGGAAACAGGTATCAAAAATGTTTCTGGAAATTTGGGATCAGTTTGTCACACTGTTTTGAAGATATTTCGGTCCACTTGTTCGCAGAATTTCTTTAATTTGGCTACACTGGAGGGTTTATAGACCTGCTCATTTAAGTTCCTGTCACAGCATCTCAACATGGTTCAAGTCGCGGCTTTGACTCAGCCCATCCAAAATCTCAATTTTGCTGCATTCGAGCCATTCAAAGGTGGACTGGCGTTGGCTTGCTGCATAACACAACTGCACTTGAGCTTCAGATTATGAACTAATGACTGGATATTACCCTTCAGGATATTCTGATGTTGTACATAATTCATGGTTTTGCTCAGTTATGGCAAGTAGCCTGGCACAGATCTAAGCAAACTCCTTTCTTCATATCATAGGTTTTGTTGTTAATTTCAATAGCTTGGATTCTAAAATATGGCTTTTTAATCCAAATCCAGCTCTGTTATTCTTCCTCTCCAAGCAATGAAGTCAACAATTATTGCCATTGATTGGCCGGACTGTTATTGCGCCTGACTCTCAGGTAAAGAGAGGGGGGAATGGAGAACCAGCAGCTCTTGGCCCTCGAGGACTGAGATTTTAGTTTTAGGGCTTTTTGGTATTTCACCGCAACTCCATGGAGGAGACTCTGGCTAGTCACAACTAAAGTGTTCCACAACTCCAGAGCTTTTCCATTGTTCAATGATGTTTAATTTTCTTTGTGACGCATCATGGCCATTGTACAATTGTCAGGGGAGGTGGGGTATGGATCCAGACGTGGACCCAGGGAGAAGATAATAAACCAAAGTTCATTGGCAGAAGTTAGGAAGGCGGAGGCAAAAAACGGTTGGGCAGATTTCATCCAAACTCGTCAACAAATACAGGCGAATGGTTTGTAACATTATTATCAATGCCAACTGTTGCCTGCGTGCAAGTAATATACATTTATGGTACTATCAAACGTGATACAATCATGATAAATTATTTATATAATTTCCTGTAAATACAATCAAATTACTCTATTTGTCGGCACCTGCTGGTGAAATAGTTAATAGGCTGAACTTCTGTGTAGACATGGTCCTGGCGAGTCATGTGCGGTCCCCTTGAAAGGTACCCAGGAAGGACGCAAATGGCAAGCACCACCCTTAATCGGTCATCGGTAAAATTTCCGACCAATCCGTCGATTAATTTTAATTAAAAAAAGAAAACACGTGAAAGCTGCACTGATAAAAAAAAAAATTTAAAAAATACCGAATGCGTTTTTTCCACTTTATTTTCGCAGAAACATATTACTTATTTTACAGCGGTTTTTAATCTGCTGTCATCGCGCACTCTGTTGCCGGCTCATTGAAACAGTCCTCAGACAGATGCTGGAAGGTACATTTCAGATCCGTATTTTGATAGATCGGTTAAACCTCACGTGTTCGAGCAAAGTGTTAACGATTGTCGTTTAATTACTATCAACCCTAGTAACCAGTCATTTTTGTACAAAAAAAATTTAACAAAAATAATAAAAACAGCAAATTAACTGAAGAAATAGGTTTAAAATAATGTACACTCGCATGAGATGAGAGATCAAATTGCTTTATGTGACGAAAATTATGTTCACATTCACAGAAGTCACGATGCAGCAAGATCACCTGAACTTGCACAATAGGCTGCGTCTGCTGAGTATCCAGCCTGGATCTCTGCGCCTAAGTAGCGTTGTTTCCATGCCAAGTGCACCAAATTTCCATTTAAAATCATCATCATCATGCCATCATGCAATACCAAGGTCCTGCAGTAGTACTGCTAACTTAATCCTGTCTGAATTTGGCCTTCCGCGTGATGACTTTTTCTGTCACTCAGACTTCAATTGCAACATTAATAATAACAACAATAATAATAATACATAGGTGCCTTTCAAGACACTCAAGCTCACCGTACAGAAGTCAAACAATTAAAATACATTGTATAAAAACACACACTCACACACACCCACAAAAAAACAATAAAGGAATACATTATGAATAAAAGCAGTACAAATCATTTTAAACGAAGAACCGCAGGCCTAAAGTGAATAAGCCTGTCTGAGGAGGTTATTTAGCCGGGATTTGAAAATAGCGAAAGAGACCGAGTTCTTGATTTCATGTAGGAGAGAGTTCCAGAGGCGGGGGGCCGAGCGGCTGAAGGCTCTTGACCCCATGGTGACTAAACGGGCAGGTGGAAGAATGAGTTGGATGGATGAAGAAGACCTGAGGGTGCGGGAAGGTGTGTGGAGGTGGATGAGTTCAGTGAGGTATGTTGGAGCGAGGTTGTTGATTACCTTGAAAGTTTGGAGCAGAATCTTGCAGATGATGCGGAATTTGACAGGGGGCCAGTGAAGTTGCTGGAGGACAGGTGTTATGTGACTCATGGATGAGGTACGAGTGAGAATGCGAGCGGCAGAGTTTTGAACCATTTGAAGTTTATGGATTGACTTAACCGATAAGCCAAAAAGAAAGGAATTGCAGTAATCAAGGCGGGATGTGACCACGGAGTAAATAAGGATGGCGGAACTGTTGGGGGAGAGAGATGAGCGGAGGCGAGAGATATTGCGCGGGTGAAAATATGCTGAGCGAGTAATGTGATTAATATGAGCCTGGAATGAAAGTGTACTGTCAAGGAAGACACCCAGACTTCTAACTTGGGTGGAGGGGGAAACTGATGAGTTGTTACTAGGAATGGTGAAGCTGTCAACTTTTGTGAGGTTGTTATTGATACCGATGAGCAGAATCTCAGTTTTATCACTGTTAAGTTTTAGGAAGTTGCCCTCTGATGGCCTACTAATCTCAACTTTAGTGTTTGTTATTTAAGCCATTTCCTCTGACTGTCAGATAAATAACAATTAAAAATAACGAAGCCTTAAAGCAAAATACTGGAGGTGGGTCTGTTGTGAATAATAATGTTAGGTAATAAATGCATACCAATGTCATTAGGCAAGCTAAGAGGTGTCGCAAAATTTTTCTAAAATGACAAGAGCATCCAAGCTGGTAGTTTTTAAGGTAGCTGCAGTGCAAACAACAACATAAAATCCTAACTTATGATTTTGACATCACTAGCATGAGATAAGAATGGTGATTGAATCAAATCTTTACCATTGAATAGTGCTATGGTGAGGCACAATCATGCCAATTTTCATCTGTTTTGGTGAGTGTCTGTGCAGAGATCAAGAGATCAAGAGCAGTGAGATTTTTAACGTGAAAATGACATTTGAGGAAAATTATTTTGTGGACCTTTAAGTATCAGAAAGATTCCAAAAAGTGCCAAGTGCGATCTCATTTCACTCCCACTGGTGTCATCTAATTTAAAAGGAAAACCTCCCATGCAATATAACTATGCCCCGAATATTCATTTCCGCCCATTTGCGTGCTCAAGGGAAAATTCACTTAGTCCTTGAGGCAGGGGAGAAATAGGAACAAGCGCAGCAATTGGTCTGTGTGCACATGATCAGACGGAGCGCATGCAAAAAATGCCCGTAGTCTTTTTACCTGGCCCCTCCCCTAGGGGGCCAGGTTAAGCAATGATCATGTCTGTGTGTCTGTGTGTGTGTGTGTGTGTGTGTCTGTCACTCTGTCTGTCAGCCCGTGGCTGGGGCCAGGTCTGCTGTCTCTGATTGCCTTGTCTCCAAATGTGGTTTCTGTTTGGATCTATTTCACATCAGACCTACACTGGTAGAAAGTGCGGTGCTTACTCTTTAAATATCTGCTTATAAACAAGGTTAAGGAAGTGTATTTTATAATCATTCATTGTTTTATCCATCCAAGATATTTCTACAAAGATATAACACGGACATTGTTATGATCACCTGGTCCTAGGAGATTCATGTCATTTCTCTATATCAAACCAAATCAATACTATGTCAACTTGATTTTATTACTTGCAAAATCACATATCCATAAGTCTAACTTATGCAATCAAATACAACCAATTTTAAAAATGAAATCAAACAATACATTACATCAATTGTATATTCTAAAGTTAGGAATAATTAAAACCATTGATTTATGTAACATTTTTGTTAACTGATTTATGATATCTCTCAGTGTACTGGTTCCCTTGCATTGTATGCTTATATATGTGCAATAAGCTTACTGTATTGCTTGTTACTTTTCCAATAAAAAAAATTCTATCTTTCTGTATTCTATCTCAATTCAAGTTGCGCTTGAGTGCTGTGAGAACCCAATCTTAATTAATCGTATGCGAGTTGCACACGTACCATTTTACAAAATTTTACCGCAGCTATTTTTGAAGGTTGCATCTGTGTGAAGAAAAGAGACCAATAAGATGAATAAAATCGACATAATGGACACATTTCGCATCATCCCCGACACGACCTGCCGTCTGGTCAGACAGCGGAGAACTTTCAGCCAGAGACTCCTTCCTCTGACTCATCATTTATCACCACTTTGGCTGCTTTGATGTGAAACAGGGTGTTTTTTTTTCCTACATCAGTAGACTAGCCAAGTCGGCACTATTTGTGTTAAGACAGACAGATCGAAGGATGGACAGAATTATGAAAAGACACATCCACTCAAAAACTGTGAAGCCATATGAAGACCACAAAGAAAAAAATGATCAGTCCAAATTTTGCATTTTTGTATATGTTATAGATTATTATAATATTTTTTGCACATTTTCTCAGTGCTTTGTTTCTAAGATATTTTTGAATTTTGAATTAATCATTTCTCCACAACATGAAAATGTGACTCTGATCATTCTTCCATTGTGGTCTCCATATATTACGTATTTTTGAGAAATACTTAAGGGTTTAAGAGTTCTGGCCCAGAACAGAACTAGATAGCTGAAATCTCAGCTGGAAACAAAACACGGTGGTGGACATACAGGAAAACGGATGAAAGTGCACATCTGGACAAAGTGATGAATCCATTTCTGAAGCTTTATTGAGAAATATTGAAAGATTTAGGAGTTTCTATGGAAATTGGAAAATTCAAAGTGCTATTTTAGTCCTTTAGCCAAAAGATATGAAGAGTGTAAGCTGGCTTTCCAACTGCCTATATTCTTCATTGAAGAAGAAAAATATAGGCTGAATCCAAATCTCCACCATCTGGACTTGCAGACTGAGCCCTCCCGGACTTCAGGCGTATGAAATGTGACGTCTTCACCATCATCAAGTAAAGTCTGCAAGAGCGGGAGTCTACAGGATAATAAAACAAGAGCCATCAGAAGATGGCATATCCCCCGGCCCCCGCAAAATCAGGGAGGCCTCAGGTACCTTGTAGTAATAAATATCTTCTCAAAGTTTCATGAAAATACTTTTGTTATGGCCCCAATTTCTTATTACATTTACAACATAACAGCAACAGCAACAGCAAGGGATGACAGACACAGTTTTAAAACTCAAACACATTTAATTAAACAGACAAAGACAATAACAACTAAATAACAGCTAAGACCAAGATTGATAAATAAGAAAAAAAACAGAAATAATTACAGTCCCTTCTTGGTGGGGTGGCTTGGTGATGTCCTGGATGAAGAAAATGCTCAAACACAGGCAAAGAAATCCACAAAAAAAACTACACAGGTCTTGAACAGAAATGACAGGTCTGGTCACACGTATCCTTCTTCTTGCAATTTCTCCTACTCCTTCACTGTCTCAATTCTTTTCCTTATATACTCTTTTGCAGACCCCACCCACATTTAGACCTCTTTTTTTTAATTTTCGGGGACTTGCCCCAGACATGTCTGGAAACATGTCCAAACATGACTCCAGTCTGAGCTTAACAAAAAAAAGGTAAATACTGCCATCTAGTGGCCTATATTCACATTACACCTCCATTCCAAAAGGGAAAAATTTTGACTCATAAAGGCAAAATTTTTCTTTTCAATACAAAATGGTTAAGTGAACACTTGTCTATATATACATATCATACAATATTCAAATAAACACAGGATATATATATATATACATATTCAAACACGAGATAAGCAATCAGCAATTACATTGTCTGTACCCTTCACATGCTTAATTTCCAAGTCAAACTCCTGTAAAATCAAACTCCAATTCAACAATCTCCGATTCTTGTTTTTCATCTTACTCAAAAACGTTAACGGATTGTGGTCAGTGTACACAATCATTGGCTTTTGTCCTGTACAAACATAAACCTCAAAGTGTTGTAAAGAAAGGACCAGAGCCAACAGTTCCTTCTCTATTGTGGAATAGTTCCTTTGGTGGCGATTGAACTTCCTGGAGAAGTATGCCACGGGATGCTCAATGTCATCAGAGTCACTTCTCTGTAGGAGCACAGATCCACAAGCTTGGTCGCTAGCATCGACCGCGATGGAGAACGGTTTGTTGAAGTCAGGAGATTTGAGCACGGGGAAGTGACACAGCAGAGACTTCAGGTGATCGAAGGCTCTCTGGCATGCATCATCCCAGGTGAACTTTACGCCTTTCTTCAGTTTGTTAGTTAGACTGAGAGCAATCTCAGCAAAGTTCTTGCAGAACTTGCGGTAGTACCCGATCATTCCAAGGAAGCGGCGCAAAGCTTTTTTGTTGTCAGGAACTGGAAAGTCCATGATGGCTTGGACTTTAGCATTTATGGGTGCCACCTTACCCTGGCCTATGACGTAGCCAAGATAGGTGACAGTAGCACAACCAAAGTCACTCTTGCTCAGGTTAACAGTCAGGTTAGCCTGGGTCAGGCGCTGGAACAACGTCTCCACATCTTTTAGATGTTCTTCCCAGGAGTCACTCCATGTGATCAGGTCATCGATGTATGCACCCGTGTGTGGCAATCCGGCGATTGTAGACTGTATCATCCTTTGGAACGTGGCTGGGGCATTTTTCATGCCAAAGGGTAGGACTTCATACTGGTACAATCCAGATGGTGTGGCAAAAGCAGAGATGCTCTTGGCCCTCTCAGTTAAAGGCACACACCAATAACCCTTCAATAAATCAATCTTGGTCAGAAACTTTGCTTGCCCTACACTATCAATACAATCATCAATCCTAGGTATTGGAAACACATCAGTTCTAGTTACAGCATTGACTTTGCGATAATCTGTACAGAATCTAGTACTTCCATCAGGTTTTGGAACTAGCACACAGGGTGAACTCCAATCGGAGTTGGAGGGTCTGATAATATCATGTTTTAACATGTACTCAACCTCTTTCTCAGCAATCTTTCTCTTTTTAGGATTCATTCGGTATGGATGCTGTTTTATTGGTTTGGCATCACCAACATCTACATCATGAGAGGCTATAGTAACTCTCTTTGGAACATCAGGAAACAAATCCTCATATTTCTTGATCAACCTTTCAAACTGATCTCTCTGTGAGGGTTCTAAGTGCTGGAGTTTTACATCAAGATTTTGCAACACTTCAGTGTTTGATAATTTACATGAAAGAACTTCAGCTTTAATTCTTGGTTCATCATCTTGAAACTCCCCCTCATCTTCACACGTTTCGACCATTGGAGAATCTGAAGTGACAGCTGCAACCCTAGCATTTCTGTCATGATAAGGCTTTAGCATGTTAGTATGACACAATTGTTTTGGTTTTCTCCTATCTGGAGTCTTCACAATGTAATTGAGATCATTGAGTTTTGTCAGAATTTCATAAGGACCATGAAATCTAGCCTGCAATGGATTGGACTGCAAGGGAAACAACACAAGGACCTTTTCTCCTGGTTTAAACTCACGGCTTCTAGCCTTATGATCATACCAAGTTTTCATTTTTCCCTGACTTGATTTCAAGTTCTCTTTGGCAAGGTCACAAGCTGCACGCAATCTTTCCTTAAACTTGCCAACATAGTCTAACAGACTGATATGCGGCTCTTTCTCTTGCCATTGTTCACTCAATAATAGCAAAGGTCCTCTCACTTCATGACCAAACACTAGCTCAAATGGACTGAATCCAGTAGACTCCTGCACTGCTTCTCTAGCTGCAAACAACAGCAAATGAACCCCTTCATCCCAGTCTTTCTCATGGTCATAACAATAAGTCCTCATCATTGTCTTGAGAGTGGAATGAAACCGCTCTAAGGCACCCTGACTTTCTGGATGATAGGCACTAGAAAGAATCTGTTTTGCACCTAGTTCATACACAACCTGCTGAAACAATCCTGAAGTGAAATTGCTACCTTGGTCTGACTGAATTTCCCTGGGAAGACCAAACAACGTGAAGAACTTTATCAAAGCCTTCGAGATTGCAGCTGCCTTGATTTTACGTAGAGGTATGGCTTCAGGGAATCTGGTAGATGCACACATGATTGTCAACAAGTACTGATTTCCAGATCTAGTCTTGGGTAATGGACTAACGCAATCAACAATGACCCTAGAGAATGGCTCCCCAAATGCTGGGATAGGCTGCAATGGAGCTACAGGTGGGTCTAACTGGTGTTTTCCAACTACCTGACAAGTGTGACAGGTTTTGCAAAAGTTGGAAACGTCTTTCCGAAGCCCAGGCCAAAAGAAGTGTTTCATGATCTTATCAACAGTCTTGTTAATACCAAGATGACCTCCTAAAGGTAAACTATGAGCCATTGTTAAGATCTCATTCCTATAGACCTTCGGAACAACAATTTGCCTGACCACTGCCCAATCTGCATTGGCAGGGATATCAGGAGGGCGCCACTTCCGCATCAACACACCATCCTTGAGATAATACCCAACTGGAACTGCATCTATTTCTTTTTCAGGAAGGGCTCTCCTCTTTAGTACACCAATTTCAGGATCATTAGTTTGCTCCTCAATCAACCGCTTTCTGGACAGAGACAAGTCTCCAGACACATCAGAATCACCAGACCCATCTGGCTGGCTGAATAGAGAACTGATAAAAGTATCTGATAAGTCCTCAAACGGAGAAACCATAGTAGGCCAATCAGAGTCATGAGGCGAACCACCTGAGTCCTGACTATTCAATGTACTGGACGGCACCACAACATCATCTTCTTTAGCCTTCTTGGCCATAGCACGAGTCACTGCGCAAGAAGGATACAGAGATGGGTCCTCATCCCCATCTTCAGTGCTCGGCTGTGAAGTAAGATGTACAGGGGGAACTACTTTGCCCCCAGCCAGGTCATTGCCTAGCAACAGAGAAACACCCTTTATAGGTAGACTTGACATAAGTCCCACCTTTACCTGTCCTGTAACTAAATCTGACTTCAAGAATATAGAGCGCAGGGGTACAGATACAGTCCTCCCTTCAATACCTTGTACAAGTATGAAATCCCCTGAAGCGGTCTCATCACGTAACTCCAAGGAGTCCATCAACAAAAGTGACTGAGAAGCTCCGGTATCCCTTAGGATATATATGGGGACAGGAGTAGTATGCTCATTCAGAGCCACAAATCCCTCTGACACAAATGGAAGAAATTCCTCCCTCACAAAGTCAGCTGTATTAGGCTTTTTAGCCCCACAAGAAGCAGGCAATTCAGCAGATTGGTTATCTACTACAGGGGTTTCTAACCTTGTTTTCACAAAGGCATTTGGTTTGGTATCCTTTTCTTTTTCTTTTTTAGCTTTAAGGAACCAACAGTTAGTTGTAACATGACCAGATTTCTTGCAATATCTGCAAACTAGACCACTTTTGTCACTGTCAGCTTTCACACTTTGATCAGACCTGTTACTGGATTTCTGAGCACCATCACCAGATTTGTCTTTGTCTTTGGGTGAGGAATCTTGGGTATCACCGTAACCCTTTTTCTGAAATTGGGACCATTTATTGTTACTGCTAGACTGAAATTTGGACTTATGAGTGAGAACATATTCATCTGCAAATTTGGCAGCTGATTGCAAATTCAGTGCTTGCTTCTCATTAAGGTAGGTCTTAACATCATCCTTAACACAGTTCTTGAATTCTTCAACTAACACCATCTCTTTTAGTGAGTTGAAATCATCCTTGACCTCCATAGAAGTACACCAGCGCTCAAAGCAAACCTGCTTTTCATTAGCAAATTCAACATAAGTCTGATTTTCAGATTTCTTCAGACCTCTGAATTTCTGTCGGTAAGCCTCTGGAACCAACTCATAAGCTCTCATAATAACCTTTTTGACAACCTCATAATCAGAGGAATCATCTGCAGACAAAGCCGAATAGGCTTGTTGAGCTTTACCCTTGAGGACAGTTTGCAACATCAGAGGCCAGTGTTCCTTTGGCCACTGGCAACTCTTTGCTACCTTTTCAAAACACTGGAAATAGTTGTCAACATCCTTTTCTGAAAATGGAGGCACCAGTTTTACCTCCTGGCTAGCCCGAAATTTATTTTCACTTTGAATTTTTATTTTTAGTTGCTCCATTTGGAGTCTTTCTTCTCTATCGAATTTCTCTAATTCAAAATCTCTCTGTCTTGCAAATTTTTCTAACTCAAATTCTCTTTGTTTTTCTTCTCTTGCTAATTTTTCTAACTCAAACTGCCTTTGTTTTTCTTTTTCTTCCCTCTCAAATTCTCTTTGTTTTTCTCTTTCCTCCCTTTCAATCTCTAGCATTTTTAATTTAAGTTCCATTTCTATATTTGGATTTTCCACTGGAAACTGTTCCAGATCTCCTGGTGCAAATACATTTTCATCAATGTAATATTCAACTATCTCTCTAGCCAGTCTTGCTTTTCGCATGGCTGGTTTTACCTCTGTCAACTCCAACTGTCTGCAAATTTCTAGCAGTTCTGTCTTTTTAAAAGACTTCAAAACCCCTACGGTTGGTGATGCCAAGAAATCATCCATTGCTGTTGTCAATATATATCTAGGAAAATTCACAAAAACAATTTCACAATTTGGAATGTTAGATTTTCAATAAATTACTCACACAATGGTCTATCCCGGACGTTGAGCCCCCAATTTGTTATGGCCCCAATTTCTTATTACATTTACAACATAACAGCAACAGCAACAGCAAGGGATGACAGACACAGTTTTAAAACTCAAACACATTTAATTAAACAGACAAAGACAATAACAACTAAATAACAGCTAAGACCAAGATTGATAAATAAGAAAAAAACAGAAATAATTACAGTCCCTTCTTGGTGGGGTGGCTTGGTGATGTCCTGGATGAAGAAAATGCTCAAACACAGGCAAAGAAATCCACAAAAAAAACTACACAGGTCTTGAACAGAAATGACAGGTCTGGTCACACGTATCCTTCTTCTTGCAATTTCTCCTACTCCTTCACTGTCTCAATTCTTTTCCTTATATACTCTTTTGCAGACCCCACCCACATTTAGACCTCTTTTTTTTAATTTTCGGGGACTTGCCCCAGACATGTCTGGAAACATGTCCAAACATGACTCCAGTCTGAGCTTAACAAAAAAAAGGTAAATACTGCCATCTAGTGGCCTATATTCACATTACACTTTCGAGTTCTGTTACGAGAATGTAACTTTCCACATCTTTCTGAGCCTGTTCCATTTGTTTTCATGAAGCAGAAAATTTCAAATGGCAAAAGACACCCTTTTTAATTCACAGGTATGTTGAAAGTTTTGTTAGTGAGTTATGCCTCAGAAATGAGCTACACCCTAACCAGAAACTGAGTGTAATTTGTGGCTGTAGAAACACAGAAAAAAAAATCAAAATCTCAGCAATTCCTAAGTAGGAAAAGGCGCATCTACAGGGTACATTAGATCAACATGCCAATTTCATAGATAAACATTGAACAATTATCATGTATTGCTCTGGAACCAGTGACACTCGCTTCAACTTTCTGCAATGAGAAAAAAAAAAACAAAAAAAAAAGAAAATTTCTTAAATTCTAAATACCAAAAGGCACATCTACGTTGTATATCAAATCTACACACCAAATTTAGTGAAGAAATATTAAAAGGTTATTGAGTTACACTCCGGAAAGGAACCATACCCTCCCCAGAGACTAAGTCCAAATTGTGGCCTTGGAAACACAAAACATAAAAATTTTAGAAAATCCTAAATACTAAAAGGCACATCTCCATGATATATGAGATCTATACACCAAATTTCGCGAAGAAATATTAAACGGTTATTGAGTTATGCCCTGGAAAAGAGCTATACCCTCCCCAGAGACAAAGTCCAACTTGTTGCCATGGAAACACAAGAAATAAAAAAATCAGAAATTCCTAAATATCAAAAGGCACATCTATATGGTATGTCAGATCTACACACCAAATTTCGTGAAGAAATATTATACGGTTATTGAATTATGCTCCGGAAACGAGCCATACCCTTCCCAGAGACTAAGTTCAACTTGTTGCCATGGAAACACAAAAAATGAAAATTTTAGAAATTCTTAAATAACAAAAGGCACATCTACATGATGTATCAGATCTACACATCAAATTTCGTGAAGAAATATTGAACGGTTTTTGAGTTCTGCCCCAGAAACTAAATGATTACGGACGTACGGACGGACGGACATGGCTATGGGGGGGATAATGATCTGATAGACAGGCTTCGAGTCTGTTTCACTTGTTTCCTTGCATATGCATATCGATTACCTCTGTAGCTTGTATTTCTGTATGATGATGTTGAATTTTATATCTGGCCTACGTTATTTAAGTAAGGTTTTAATATTGTAAATGTCTAATTAGTTTATGTGTTTTTGTGCGTGTGAATGTGCTTTTCTTCTGTCAGTAATTTGGAAAAATTAAAACGTCACGTCCGTATTGCAATGTATTATGGGTAATTACACTACTTAAATCTGCTGAAGTCTGCCCTCCAAGTGGACTCTCTGGAAGTCCACAGAATGTCCGCCTGAAGCCCCTTGTGCACTGGATCAATTGTGGATTTGGACAGTCCTCAGCACTCGCAGACTTCCCGTGAACGCGCCCGCAAATTCCGCGAGTCTGCTAGTACGGAGAAGTGCGGACATTTGAATTCAGCCCTTATCTTCTTCTGTAATATTAGGCACATGATAACCAATGAATTCCACTTATCCCTCAGCTAAGGCTTTGAAACAGCACTTCGAATCCTCTAATAATGATAGAAAACTC
The DNA here is from genome assembly GCA_029721435.1 of Gymnothorax reevesii. NCBI lineage: Eukaryota > Metazoa > Chordata > Actinopteri > Anguilliformes > Muraenidae > Gymnothorax > Gymnothorax reevesii. Next base: position 110,848,152 of record CM056579.1, read on the forward strand.
CTGAATATAAAAAGCATAATGCCTGAGTAAGTAAACTGTATAAATGTAATGCAAAATGCAGACGGTTTAGCAAGAGTGGAAGTACATTTTGACTTTCAGTCAAGCGGGTTTCACATCATTCGAAGTTCTGAGCATTAGCGTGACAGCTGAGTTCCTGCCGATTTCAACGATATTAGACATTTGTAACTATAAATCATGTCGATCAACAGGGACAGGAAATTAAGTGGTGTAACCATGAGAGGTAGCGCGTTTTTAGCCAAACTAGAGTAAACGGACGAGACAAGGACAAAAGTGATGAAAGTGCGACAAATACACCTGACGGAACTGTCGTTCAGTAGTCTTTTCCCGTCCGTAGCACATTCTTTGACACACAGTTAAAGAAAGCATGACTGTTTGCATGGTGCGAAGAAGCAGGCGAGTTTTGCAGCATTAGTTAGTTACCATGGTAACAGAGTAGGGAATCTTACGAGCGTCAGTGATGAAACGGAACTGTCACTCAAACTTGCATGACCGAGCAGGACGGCTAAAATACGCCGGCCTTGTCCTTTGCCTACCTTGATGGAAGACCCCCAGGTTACTTTCACAGCCTGAGATACCATGGCAGTGCAACTCGCTAAGAAGACAGCCATAGCTAGGCGCGCTCCTGAAAGGCCAAATTTGTTTCCAACTGAGCTCTAAGGTATCCACTCAAGCAAGTACGACGAGCTTCATGCAACGTGTTTCCATCGTTTTGATAAAATGTCCACCTTGTCTGACCTGTATTATCTTTGGATAATGTCAGAATTCTCTGAAAAATGCCCAAAAGTGAGTGGGGATTGGCTCTTGTCGCCTCAATGAAAATGTACTGCGCAAACGCAGATGAATGAGATTCCGTCTTGCTGGAATTGTATAGAAAAGGAGAACGCGCCTTTTAGGTTATGACGAATAACTGTTCAAGATTGGGATGTTGGCGACAGAAAGGACTTGCTGCGGATTCCATACCTCGCCTTTCTTTTTCCAAGTATGAATTTAAAGGATGATCATTGCATTGTTGACGCCACCGAGATGGAGAGTGGTGACGAGTACGGAGAGCCATGGCTGAAGTGGCTACCAAGACAACGCTGATATGCAATTCAGTCTGAGCTATGTGACCGGGAACGTGGAAATATTATTACTGCCGAAAAGGTGAAGACTCAATATGTTTTATTATTTATATATTATAAACAATCGATGTACTCTCAACCGAATTGCCTTCTGACACAGTGACTGTCAGGATCCGAGCTTTAATTTACCCATTTCAGAGGCAGTGCTAGGCGGTCACTGCCGAGCGATATATACCACACAGGACGGTTTTTTTACAGCCCGTTAATTTAGCAGAAAATGGTGCGCCTTAGGCCCGGCCCACGGGTATTACTGAAAACATTTTCTTTTAGTGAGTAGTGTAGGTGTGCACTTCTTGGAAGTCCGTTCTCACTGATTATGTGCGGTGGACAGGGAAAACGGTGATTTTGGCTTGTGACATCAGTGTGCATCTTAAAGCGAATTTAAAGGCTTGTGATTGGCGTACATGGTCTTACATAAAATTATGTCATCGCCGCCTGTTGGCTTGGTTCGCTCTTGTCGGCGCTTCGATTGTGTTCTTGTGCCTTAACAGAGGATTAAAAAATATATATGTTTTTAAAATTAAACGCATACGTATGGGCTAGGCCTTAATTTGCTCTGCCGAGTATCTCGGAGACGACACGGGATATAAAATATTTTTAAACATCATTTTAAATTGGCTGGACAGGCAAGAAAATCGTTGATCTTGAAGAGCTGAATATACCATGTCAATTTACATGAACCAGGTAGGCTACCATTTGCGACCGTGTTTTATTTCATTTCTCGCATTGCTTTCGTTGTTCAAGAAACTGAAACACAGGTGACTGAACATACATACGGTGGCTCAAAAATAATGTTGTTCATGGTGATTTCCAGGAGCTCTGAGGTGTCGTTTTCCGACACGAGAGTAGATTTGGTCGCTTTGTTCACGTCATTTCGGTGAGCTGTCAGATTCTGTGTCCTGCTGTGTCGGAAGTAGTGCTCCGATTGTTCATCTAAAACTATCAATACTAGAATGTGAAAATGCTTCTTTAGAAAAAAAAAAATCTGCATTTAACATCCTACTTATGTTAAAGTATGGACATATTACAAAATAAATGTACTTGAAATGGCAACAAAAGTACTCATTTTGGGGAAAGTCAGGTTGTGTATATCATGAAGGACATCATGAAGGATGAAGGCTTTGTGAGCCGCAACGCAGCGATCGTTGATTTTAAGATTCTCCAGTGATGTTGTAATAAAGGATTTTTAAATTTACGCACCCTACTTTGAGTCCTGTGGAATATTTGCCTGAAACTTCAGTTTTTGCTTAGTTTGTTTTTCAAGAGGGTGAGCAAAAAAGCTCATGATGCACCTCTAAACCACTTTTCCCATGTTAACTGCCTGGTGATGTGAGTGTGTTCTATTTCATTAGGGTCTACAGAGTAGCGTACTGCATTAAGAAATACGTCGCGTTTTGCTGGCCTCTGGACAGAGTGTAAGGTGTTTCATAGGAACATAATCCATCAAAAACCAAAATTCTTGCTCTTTGCTTTCAGCCTCTTTACGGTGCTGCCTTGTTGAATCCATATCAAGCAGCATTGTACAGGGCTATGACAGCAGGGAGATGCACTCCTTTGTGATGTCATTCTTCATGCCCGACCTATTGAGACATCATTCATCCAGCAACAGGGAAAACTGCACCTCTCAGTGATGTCATAATTTTTAATGCCTGGGACCAGCTGCAGAAGCTCAGTTTAAGGCCTTGTCCATACGTTTGCTGGTATTTTTGAAAACCTCTTTTTCTATGGGTTTTTGCCTCTTGTTCACATGCAAATGGTGCTTTAGGGCACTAAAATAGATTTTTTTAAATGCCTTCTGTGCATTCATGTGGACATGAAAAGCAGTGCATTGGAAAACAATGATGTCACAATTTGCACAGGCCTGTTGCCGCTTTATGTAACATTCTCAGGTATTTTTAACATCGTTGATGTTGGCTTTATTGCCTCCTGGCCTGGCATGCGAGTGCGAGTAGTGTTTCTACGTTCCCAGGTGTATGAATGTATTTATTTATTTTAAATAGGTCATGTGATCAGATTTTTTTTAAAACTGAGTGTGGAAAATGTGCGTTAAGAAAAATGACTGTGTTAGTCCTGGGCTTTGACTGGTCATAGATTGAAACAAAGTTTTTGCAGCTGCCAATCTTTTATGCAAAAAAGCTGTAACCTTAGACCCAGGCATCTAAATAATGAAGTAACTGTGATTCTGCCTGGGACACATTACTAGATATTTAATATTCATCAGGAGGTGGTGCCCCAGAACTATTCAAAAGGCGGAAGTTCTTGAGTGTGAAATGGTGGTGTAGATGTTGCGTGAATCACGTCTCACCATTGATCTGTTTCCGGTCTGGCAGGTCAGGCTACAGAAGCTGCCAGGCAATATTTCATAATATTTATTGATCATTAAAGAATTGTCTAACCTTATAGCCACACCATAAACCCACGTATGAATGTGAATACAGCAGGAAAAGACACGCTGCCGAGGGATGGGCGAAATAAAAATAATTCCTTTGTCAGTTGACCATCAAAAATCTATTTTATATTCATATAAATACAGTGTTACCAATTCAGCACTTTTTTTCCATCAATTATGAGCTCTCTGGGGAAAAAAAGGAAAATAATAAAGCAGAGCAAAGTCCAAAAATCCTGTCTTTATCCTGTTGCTATTTTTTTTTCCAGTACTATGACCCTGTATAATGTGAGAGTCATCATTTGTAGGTCTCTCTCCACCATATAGTTTATGGCCGGCTTCCTGTTATTACCTGGCCTTTGGTTTCTAAATTTCAGTGTCAGCTGGATAATAAGCCCTTCCTCTGCCTCCCATGTCACCCCTCCTCCCCTCTGTTACATGGGACTGTTAAAACTTGGTATTTTACCCAAATGGGCGTGATTTTGCAGGTTGTAGCAGTGCATGCCTCAGTGAGCCTCATGGCTATCTCAGCCCGCGCTTTGAATGCACATTCATTTTCTATAGGGGAAGTACCCCCTACAAAAATATAAAATAGGCATGCAATGCACGGAATACCCCTCAGCCCGATGTCGAAGTTTTTGGAGATGCCCGCCCGCCCGCCCAAAGGATAGCAATACCCCGTCAGCCTTTAGGGCTGAGGGGTTATTAAAAAATGGAGAGGATAGATAATTTACAGGTGTTTGCCGCAATAATCCTCTGGTGGGATAACCATTTGGCGTGGCAGGAAACCTGCAAATTCAGTAATCAGTCTCAAATTACCATCATTGCCAAAAGAGATTGTCAATTAACTAAAAAAATCAATATTAATGATTTAGTGATACATAGTTAAATCAAATATTTGATTAGTAAACTGAAGGATTTTTGAGTTCTTTGGAACACTTAGCTTTCGCGTTCAACTCATGTTCACGTAATTTATAACGGACTCTGGGGACAAACACATAAGCAGACTAAACTAATGGGGAATGTATTGAGGATAAGGGTGAGTATGTTGCTGTATATGTGCAAGGGTGAGTGGGCACGTGTGTGGACAAGCGCACGTGTCCTGAGTCGGGGAAACAGAAGTGATGTACCGGGTTGGAAGGGTTGTTATAAAGTTGGCTGGAGGGGGGGTTGTTCGTTAGTTGGATACAGAATGACTGTACATAATTAACAGCTTAAAGTTTGGTATCAAAAATCACACCAGGATTTCTAGAAATCTTTAATATTTGATAAAAAGTTGACTTCGCTAGTAAGAGACCCTGAGCTCACTGGTTGCAACATCGGCATGACTCGTCTCCCATTGGTCCTCCTTCATCTCCTGTCTCTGATCACAGATAATCACTTTATTCTTCCCGTTTTGTTTGCTGAGCTGTTGTGATCGATAGCGGAGTTTCTTATCGACAATTTTGTTTCATGACGGTAATGAAACCAGGTGCATACTCCTGATCCGCCATTCCTTACTGACTGACCAGCTAACGAACTGGGAACCACCATTCCCTGTACAGAGATAACATGGTTTAGACATCGGCCGGAACACGCTCCAAGGAAAAAATGCATAATCAGAAGAGAGATTATGAAAATAAGGCTCACAACTGGGCAGATGAAGGAAAATACGTAGATTACATTTATTTTTTTGAAAATGCGTTACAAATATTAAAACAATGCAGTGATTCACCAGACATGTTTATTCCTACAAATGTGACGCAGCCACAAGTCAGACAGTTTCTGAATACCATACACCTGTCAAACATGCAATGCTTTACTGTAGCGTGACGGACTTCCGTTGTAACAGAGATTCCGTTGTAAACCAATCAGTGAGCAGCTTCTGAGCATTTATAGCGGTTACTGAAAGCTGAGCCCACCACCAAGATTTTTACTCCATTCTGAACTTTTCTTCAATATTGCAGATTTATTGTGATGACAAATTCACGAGTTGTGCATAGAGAAGTACCATCTTTATCGACAAAGATTTGCATTGAATGGTCCCGGAAAGCATGTTTTTGTGAAAATTTCAGAAATGCAATACATGCGTTTCAACTTTACAGGTGTATAACAGGGAAACGGAGCAAAATGAATAGGAACACCCATAAAACACGATCAAGTTTACTCACTCACCCGTACTGCTCCCCTTGTCGCAGCTCGGAACATTTTCAGAGTTTGGATTTAAAACGGGAGCCGATACAAAAACCGTACGGTGCCCAGGACGGTTTCGGTCTGTTTAAATCACGCTCCTCTCCATCAGCTGTCTCTTTGTTGATGTCATCCCTTTGAAAATTACACTGAAGTCTCAATTCAGGGATAGGTCTTGGAGCTCAGGATAAGCTGTACCCCGACCAGCAAGATGTCCTACCTGTTGCAGCACAACACAGCATGCAAACAGCAAAAATTCTTCATAACCATCTGCTTTTCTGCTAATGTAAAATGCCAGCATGCTTTAAAGCCACACTAGGTAGGAATTTCACTTTAAAATATCAGTTTCAAAGTCTATCTATTGGTGGGCTGGATTATTACAGTGAGAATGGCATCTCTCCTATTACCAGAGGGACCTGGTGGCCTGCATCTGGGACTATGTAACTGTCGACCGCGGGTCCCGCACTCTCGCGAGACGCACGTTCTGCTTTACGGCACACTAGCTTTTGGATAAGGAGCGTAAGTAGAAGGCAGCTAGGCTAGCCCGCTAAGCCGGTATCGTGTCTCGAAAGATGGCAGAGGCAAAGAAGCGAAAAAGGACAGTGTCGGTGGAAGCCAGGATAAAAAATTTAAAAAAAAGGGAGAGTGACCGTGCGCGGCACAAAACCAGAGTTAACATTGGACCGGCTTTTTCACAGCGGTATACTCATGGCAAAAGAGGGCTGCAAGTAGGACGCCGAGCTGGCAGATTGAGAAGCGAATTATATGCTCGTATTAATGCATTGTATTCATCACACGTTGTTTTGGTTGGCTGTGTTATGTGTAGTCACAGTCACTATTGGGGTTATCAAAACGTAACTGATTGTAAGCCCATTCAAATAATGTAAACAAGGTTAGCAGAGGAAGCATTAGCGTTTCACCGGCAGAGTTAGCCCCTTTTCGGAGTGTTTTTTATAGCAAACTTTATGCTTCACGGTGAGAAAAGTTGTTGACTTACCAGCAACTATTGTATGAAAGCAAAGACAGGCCATATCAGCTTTGTAGGCAGGTGTTGTATCATTATATTGATATTGTCCCTTTTTGAGGTAACAATAGCTACTACGTCTGCTAACGTTACTCTTAGGAGTGGCGCTTGCGCATACTTTGTTGTAGAGCAATAGTTTTAATCCAATGATGTTGAAGTCTTCTATGTAAACACAATCATAACTAATAACTTTACTGATTCCAGCTCCACAAGTCTCAGGGGGTAAAAAAAATGCACGTGAAAATGCCCATACTCACAGGGGACATCAGCTGGCAACAGCGCTCTGTGTGTTTTATGACAGCGGTGTTGCGCTTCTACTTGCTCTAGTGGCCGCTAGAGAGCAGAAAACTGGGATTCCTACCTAGTGGGGCTTTAATAGTACATTTATTCATGGGCCAGACTGAAATGTATTCGGACAAGATTCAGAGAACTTGGCTTCAGATTAAAAATAGCCAAGAAATGAGGACTTGAATGGATAGCAGGAATGTGCGCATCCAAAGTAGAGCATCAGCTGGCCTACAGAAGCATCAGAGACAAATGATTCATGAATATTAATCAGTGAAGTGCCATGTCATCTACTTCACAGTGTTGTGTCCAGCTTCAGCCAATCGTTGGTCATGTTCTTCATGAATATTCATGTCCTGCCACCCCTTTCACAATTATACACTGTCACCTGGATGAGCCTCCCCAGTTTCCACAGAAACACTGCCACACCGTAGCAGACTCTAGGCAATTGCGGCAAATGCTGGCTTGTGGCAAAGTCACCTCAGTTTACTGTTGTATACGGAAGTTGCAAGACACGCCCGACCACAGAATATATAAGTTTATATCCATCCGAACTTCCTTGTGCAATTTTACATAATATTTTCCAGACATTTCATACGACAACAGTTAAGACCACCGTATTAACTGGACTATCCCAGTCAAAAAGAATTAGCGTCTATGCAAAACAAGGCCGAAACACATGCTTTCGAGTTACTTTACGTTAGTGCATCCTCATTTGACATTAAGCCCTTAATTGTCCCCACAGGTTTCTGAGCTATTGGAGGCAAATGTTTCATAACAGGATTTAAAAAAAAAAAAAAAAGATCACAGAGGAACTTTCTATGCTTGACTCAACAAGCAATACACTGTTGTTCGGAGGCAGACGTGATGAGGCAGGGGTGCAAATTTACCAGATGAAACACAGAAATGTAGAGACGGACACAAAAGCAGCCTGCAATGCGACAGTCTGACATCAACAGTAACAAGGGGGTCCGAGAAGCTATTGCAGGTGCTGCAGTTTAAAAGCCAACCACACGAGAGGAAGTTGCAGAACTCTACCTAGTTGGAAGACTCCCAGAGTATCGTCGGGTAGAAGGTGTCTGACTTCTGGAGTAACGACTGAAGCAGCAGCCCAAAGCAAAATTAGCATTAGCACAGGAACAAGTCAGCAGCGCCTGGGGCTGTGGGCATCTGGCGATCGTGGATGCTGGTTGTTTATTAGTGGGACTGGTGACGCAGGGGGTATGGAGGCAGTGGGGCGTCCCTGATGCGTGTGGGATGGAAGGATCCGGAATGGCAGTCTGGTGAGCGGAAAGAGTAAGTTTGGCCATGAAGTTAGCGTCAGACATCGGTCATCTCGTCCTCCACCTCGTCTCCTTCAGTCTCTCCCCCTCCTTCACAGTCGTCGTCGTCCTCCTCAGAGGTCACGTCCGGATCCTCCGCCTGAGACACACACAGTGGGCAGCCGCAGACGAACAGGTAGTTCTCCCTGTAGAAGAGGAGGTGGGATCAGTCAGTCAGTGTTAAAATTTACACTAAAGACGTGCGTTAAGCTGCGCATTTATCACTCCATGGGCAAGAGGACAGTGGGCCAAACAGTGGCAAGAATAAATACACAACTTCAAACAATTGGTCTTTTTTTCCCCCCCTATATTCTGGCATGCATATATTTAATCTTCAATTTAAAAAGCATCATTTCCAATTTTATGACACTTTCATTTTTTACAAAATGACCGTAAAATCTAACTTGCCCCATCACTTCTACAAGTACAACACAATCCAAACAAAATTTAGCATGTCATCATGTGGCTAAACCTGGGATCATATGCAGAAAAACAGGCACAAATGGATGCCTTCATTAGTGATCTGAAGATTTTGAGATTGGAAACCTCAGCCTTTCATGCGTTTGGTTGCCAGTGCATTACTGGCTCATCCACAGCTCTGCCACATCTTTAACCTGCCACAGTTATTGTATGTCACTCCACAGGATGCCAGCTGCCACACCCATGTCCGGTTGTGACCCTGACTTCGGCCCTGTAGCAGGGAAAACTGCACTGCCAGCCATTCATCATTCATGCAAATGGTTCCTCCTCCTTTGCTCCGACTCCAGAGATTCATCATCCTTGCTCCCCGATGGTGAGACCATCTCCCTAATCTGCTGCACGCCACTTTGGCTCTGCCCATTGTCCTCCATTCTGTATTTTGATGTGTAGGTGCATCTCTCTGCAGAGGGGAAATTCCCTAAATAAATGGCAGCGCAGACAGATGGAGGAGCTCGGTGCACTCAGTGAAACTGCCGCATTTTTGAAGGTTGTGTGCAATACCCCCCAAATCCCGCAAGCGAGGCATTAGTCTCATTAATACATTGAGCACATTCAATAATTGCAATAAACAAATCAAGGAAAATAAAAGCTGCTTCCATTTCTGTTGTTGATCAGCCTGAAATCTCCGGTGATGATTTTCCATATCTGGCAATAGCAGCCGAATGAAAAGGCTTGGAGCTTGACGCCATGTGCTGTGTATTACTAGTTAGGTGTTACCACTGCATTATATCATGGCTCTGGGTGCTACAAAAATGAAAATTTCACTGCGTTTTCATTGGAAGAAGGAACTTGTCCATACTTCAGGATCTTGTGGCGACTGTGTCGACTCCTTTCCCTCTGACAGCAGTCCAGGTAACAAATGCAGATTTCCTGGAGAGGTGAAGCCAGAAAGGTCTTGTAAATTAGCAGAGAAATAAGTGCCCACATGCAAGGTTCTTTATAGCAGTGCTAATACTGTTAACCCAGGAAAAGCCATGTCAGGAACTACACAGTCCTGTCGCCCGTGAGCATATGGGTGTAGCGACCATAGCAGCTGCCCAACTTCATTCAGGGGCCGTGATTAACAGAGAACAGGACATTAACCTTGACCAATATGTTATCGGTCAGAGCTATGTCCTTTCAGTTAGAATGTGCATTTGCCCTGAGGTGTCCAACTGCATATGATTTACACAATTATACACCATAAAACTCACAGCATACAACTAATAACACATTCAATTCCTGTACACCCCAATCACAGCCCCGTTCCCAGGTCCACCTCTCACCTCTCCAGGCTCGATGTCACGAAGAGCGACAAGGTGAAGCAGGAAGTTATTCTGAGGAAAGGAAGCCTCAGCATTGGGGACACAGCTGTGGTTGCCTAGATGGAGACAAACACAGAAATCAGAGAATGTTCCAGCGTACCAGATGCTATTTATTCAAAAAAGAAAAAAAAATGTAACAAATACAAGCCTAAGATTATCAGTAATATATTTCAGAGGATAATTAACAGATGGTGAAACCCACAGCGCAAACCATTGTGAATTTTTGCTTTCCTAGGGAGAGAGTGTAAACACTTACACGAGCTTTGGAGCAGGAAGAGCCCGGAGCCCTCACAGTTGAGGAAATCTCCCGTCTCTGTGGGGAGGGAAAGAGGAAAATTCTTTCCAAACTCCAACTTCAAAATCTCAAAAGATTAGTATTTCCACATATTGCCAGGAAATATAATCAGGTGCCCAATTATTGATAAAATAAAGAAAAAGGGTGCGAATAGAAAACGAGGTATGTAACCAAATACGGACTGCCTACATTATTTGAAAGGTTACAGGGGTCAGTCCATGTCAAATCACCCAGGGGTGGTAGCAGGCACCATTTTCAAATTTAACAAGCTTCCACTAACTTAAAGATAATGCCAAAAGAACATACCATGCAAAATTTTAGATCTCCAATTCAAATAGTTTTCATGCAAAATAGTTTTTACATTTCAGCAATTTAGGCCTGAACCAGCCCCCCCTAATCCTTGAGTGTATTTTTTAGAAAATGAAGTGCTTGTATCTCAGCTTCTAGGCAACATAGCATCACCAAATTTGACATGCAAGTTCTCTATAAGTAGCTTGTTAAATAAAACCTAGCCTTCTAGCTAGTGTGTAGTAGCTACTGGAGCTTGTCAAAAATGCCCAAATTTACGAAAAATAAGCTCGCGAATGAGTTTTAGACACCCTAAAAAACAAGAAATAGTGCTCATACCTGCTCTAATACCCTCCAGTTCCATTCTTAACAACATTATGCAGTATTTTAACAAATTAGAGCCCCTTAGCTTCATTATCTGCAGAGATATAATCAGCTGAATTTCTAATCAGTGAAAATTATTGAAAATAGCCAAAATTCGACAGGCCAGAAGCCAGTGTAGCACAGGTGGCAGGGATATGAAACTTTGTGCAGGAAAGCATTTATCATTTGGCTGTTTCCACATAATAATTGCAAGTTTTCCCCATCACAGTATCATAGAATTTTTTTCACATCACGATAATATTACTTAGAGTGGTAAATCAGTGTAACTGAATAGTTTGGATTTCATAGGATAACCACAGGAAATGTACTAAGTGTACTAAAGCAGTATTATATATACAAAAACAACAGGGGAGCACATCAGTTAGTATAAGGCCAACTGACTTTGTCAAGTAAATGATTAATTTAGAGGGATAGAGTGAGTAAAAATTAAGCACTTTAAGGGTGAAGATATTGGGAATTTTGATGAATTCATGCCCAGCCATGTTCCTCACGCACTCACACCAGCCATAGTCCATCACTTACCTCTGTCTATGTCCTTGTACAGCTGGTCTATAAATGCATCCAGCTGCTTCCTTTGCAGCCGCGGCAGCTCCAGGGCGTCGCATCCGTGGACCCACTGGCTGAGGGAGCTGAGAGAGTGTTAAGACACATCTGTAACTCACTCTGGTACACAGACGCCACACGCTGCTGAACACCACTGACCCCTGCCCCATATAACACCATCATTATTCATCATTACATTAAATTAATTCCCCCTACCATAAATCCTATGCTCATTTTCCTCAGGTGGCATCATGGTAGCATTCCCAGCGCACGCCAGGTCAGATCGTCAATGCACAAAGCCAGCAGGTATTCTGACTTTCTGAATTACGCTGCCTCGTCGGAAAATGCAACTGCTACCCAAAACGACTGCAGAGACTTGGCTTTTGCCTTAATATTACAATATCAAGCAGCCTACATCAATAACTTTTCTATTGGTAAGCAAGTCCGAACATATGCACGTTATTTTGAGCTAGCTACATTTTTCTAAGGGTAACATATTGCATGCCATCATCATCTAACATCTCCATTTTCCAGCAAAGCCAGCATGCGCTTACAAATATTTATGTTTACAGGTCAAAAGGGCACAATGTTTAAAAAAAAAAAAAAGAAGTATTTTTGAAATTATTGAAGATGCTTCCAAGATTTGCCATTTTTGTTTATACATCGCTGCGTACAAGTGGAGGTATGTTTATCAAGGTGTCGAAGGATGAGACGGTTTTCAAAGGGGGGGAAAAAAAATAAATAAAAATCAGAGGGCGCATGGTATTTGTGGAAGGGAGAATTGCAGACACATGTCCACCAAGACCAATAGGCATTCTACTCTGGCAAAGCCTACAGCCCTGAGGTAAAACTCATCACTACTGTTGTGTCACATGACACTCCTATCCCTCCACAGGAGACACTGTATGGAGACCGAGGTGGGAGCAGCGTGTCCATACCTGGTGCCAATGCCCTGACTGTTGGTTCCCACAAGGGAGAAGAGTGACAGAAACCCCTCTGGAGTGAACCACTGAAATATAAATAAACAGCTTCTCCGTTAATCACCTGTGATTAATAAGAGTGATTAACACCATTCATATTTTAAGAAAGAGCCCCATAACAGTATTAGCAATTTTTACTCAAGCAAATGTATTTCACGTTGTACGTCTCTCGCTAGAAGTGCATCTGCTCGATGTCAACAATGTAATGTGAAGTAATACAAAAATATATATTGGCTTATAGATATGAAGCAGACAGGATGATGGCAGATGAAAATATACTAGACAAATTTTCAGGTAGAATCCTTATTGATGTGCCCTCCAAATATGTTCTGCCTACGATACATGCAGCCAATTACCAACTTCCAACCCCAAATCAGACTGTCTCTTGAAAGTTGAGAACGCAAGAAGAAATTTCATTTCTCATTTAGAGCACTCAATTTACGAAAGACAGAGAGTGCCCAGGTTGTGTGGTTCGGGACACTGACCACCTGGCAGAATACGCAGGCGTATGTTTGAAGGTGAAGTCAAGCTCACCCGACTGAGATGATCGTCAAAGTGCGCGACTGTAAACAGGTTCCGCAGCAAGGCCAACTGCCCCTGTGGAGTCAAAGCTAACTGTTAACAGTGGGGGGGGGGGGTTATTATTGGCTGATTTTGGTGTGCGAGTTTCTTTTGATTGATGGACTGATTACGCTTTTGGAACCTACGCACCCACCAGGCCTGGAGTCTTTGGCGCGACACCCTATTTGCTTAACAATTCATCTTTTTACCATTTCACCAATTCAACAATGAACTAGAGAGACAAAAGTGATCAGAAGATAATCACTTTCCTCCCGGCCCCCGCAATCTCTTAATTCAAGTAATCGCAGAAAAAGTAAAAATCTAAGAAATCCCAAAATATCAAAAGGCACCAGTGTAGGGCCTGATTAATATGCACAGCAAGTTTTGTTTAAAAAATACTGAACAGTATCAGAGTTCTGCTCCGGAAACAAAACGATTACGAATGGACGAACAAACTGAGGACTATATCCCCTCACACTGCATGCCGGGGGAATAAAAATTCTGAAGTCATTAGAACGACTTCAGCAAAACACTGGCACAGCAAGCGGTGACAGTGCAAGAATATTGATGACCTACATCCACACAGCAACTACAAGAGCACAGGAAAAAGTTTGAGAACAGCGGTTTGCTGCAAGGGTGAAATACTGTATAAGGTTGATGCTTCAACAACAGTACCACCAAACCAGATAATGATCAACTACCACATCAGCGCAACGACAAACAAGATAAAAAGTACAGTTGTCAGCATGAAAACCAGTAAGGTACGCGCACAAAACACCACACTGCTGGCAACAACGTCCTGCCTCACCTGGAACTTCTCTCCTAGCAGCTTGTGTGCGATCTCCTCCTCTTGATTGGCCGTCCGGCTGCAGAACTGGGAGAAGAGCTGAAGCCACTTATCCTTGTCTTTAGCCTGCACATGAAATAAATAAAACAAATCAGGCCAATAGAAGTAATAAAAATAAGGTGCAACGACACAAAGTTTTGATCGTTATGCCTCTGAATACCATAGCTTCATAGATCTAGGCCTCCCACGTACCACTGACCTTACTTGGCCTTTGTACCCGATGACCTCAAAAAACGAATCAGATCAGCAACCTTCTCAGGGGAGTTACCATGTCCTGATGATCCATCCACAAGCTGTTCATGCAACAACCTGTGGGAACAGGCGCACTGAGGAGACGAGCTCACCTGTTTTACAGAGGACACCATTCTGGACATCAGCATTATACTTGATGTTTCTGGTGGGAAATGCATGTTTCTGAAAGAGTGGGAAGAGAAGAGGGAGAGAGAATGAGAGCAAGACAGAGCGTTTTAGGGACAAAAGCAAAGTTCATCCTTCTGCTTCACTCGTGATGCAAAGTCTCAGCCAAGAATGTGGCATCCACGGGTGTCACATGACTCCCGGCGGCTCTGGGAGGGCTAGGCTCTTTCCTGTCCCCATTGGACATCACACAGCCAGCCACAGCTGAAGGCCAGCGCTTCAAATCCAGAGTAATGTCATAAAGTTACATACACACAGAATGGTCACACTCCATTTCCTTTTGAAAGAATGGAAGTATTACAAATCTCTCCGCTACAGCAGCAGAACTGATTACAGAACTTTATACAGACTGTGGCAAACTGACGAGAGCTCAACACCTGTAAGGATGTTTGGGAAAAATCCATTTGTTCAGGGCCACAATGTATAGGGAGAGAAATGCTGAGACCAGCACCAGCCACTAGTATCTGAAGGACCAAACTGGCTGATGTTGACACCTTGACTGAGCCGGGATGAGCTTTTCATGACATTGTGGCATCATCTACACTGCATTCACAACGTACATCTTATCTGGAATTTTTACAATGATTCTAAAAAAGTTGCAATAGACAACTGGTTTGCTAGAGTGTATCAATATGATGCATGTTGATGGACTACTGTAATGGCTACAGAATAATGACAAATGTCTAAGCATAGCCTTCACAATGCAACTTCGTATATCACCGAAACAATCTCCCACAAAAATGTAGGCGTCAACCATTACACAACCAAAGTAGGAGGATCGGGCTCTTGTTCTCCCAAGTAGCCATCACTAGCTATCTCAGTAGCAATTTCTATTGTCAAATTGCTAGATCATAAATGTGAAATATGGTACAGGCAAATTTACTTAAATATTTACATTTTAATATTTTAAAAATATTTACACACTACTTCGGTCTGTGTATGCATCATTTTAGTTGCATTGAGTATACTAACTGAATCCTGAATACTTGTCTTTTGATTTCTAGAGACCTTTCTTCCCAGTGGCTATAGCAGTGAGTGGGAAGTAAGCTCATGAGAAATCCGTTAGCTCAGCAACCAGTCCTACAGCCTTAAAATATAGGACCAACATCCAGTAAGGACAACTTTCAGACTGCACTCTTATGAAAATCGGTCACACTTTAGATGAAGTATTGCTCATAAAGGCTTTATACAGCATGCATAATGCCTTCATAAATGAGACAATGTTTTTATAAATCATACATTAGCAAATGTAATGCTTTATAACGGGTGAAATAACACATCCTTATTCAGTATCTGATGCCAGATGTGCTATAACTGACAATGTCACTTAGCTAGTGGCTAAAAGTCATTAACCCCTTTCTGCAGATGTAGATGCCCGCGTCTATAGACCTGCAAATTGGAAGTACGCTGTTACTGTACTCGATCACTAGATAGCACCCCCGGATCAGTTATTGAATGTTCACAAGCAAGCAGACCTCGAACGCGGTTCTGAATACGGTGAAGTTCACTCCACTCCCTGTTTTTTGAGAGCTGCATGAATTAAACTCCTCAGCTAAGCCTGATGTGCAAACTGGTCAGTATCCTTGCCCATAGTGTCGATTCAGCAGTTTGAAAAAACGATATCTTGACACAGAAAAAATCGTTATCCTTAGTAGCAACCAGTTTAGCCACAGTGAGCTAACAGTATTCCAATTAGTAGTTCATAAAAATCAGTTTTCTGAGGCAAAAAAATCGACATGGTATTGATTCTCTCACATTCTATTGCCTATTACAGTTGTCCCATACAAAAAAAATTGTAGTTCCCTACCGTGGATTTACGCGTAGATTCCTTCATTGCCAAATCCAGCGCTTCCTTATATCCACCCGAGTACTGGCGTTGATAGCAAATCACTCAACCATACACTCAAGCTCTTCTGCGTAATTGTAGAGTTACACTTCATGGCCTCGTGAAGTTTCCCTGATAACAATGTATTGATTGGCTCGTTTCTTATCCAATTCCCGAGTGTTTAAACATTTTAGAGTAAGTGAAACACATTGATTGGACAAACACAGAGCATACAAACCAATGCGTATCAGCAGGCTCGGTTGTATCCTGTCTACGTTATGCACATTACGCGGCTAAAATAGAAGGGATTTATAGAAAATCGGTTCGCAAAACTGGCCTTGAAGTGTTCAGTTACATTACAGGATTTAAATGAGAACGATATGCTCTATTGGAATTATTTCGAATGAAACAGGACCGGAGGGTCCTTGCTACTGGATACATCGGTCTCTATTTTATACAGTCAATGTCTCTGGAGGAGGGATTCACGAAAAAGGTCAGGCTGCTATTTTTTTCTTTCTGTTTCGGAATGTATATGTACTCAAAGTCGAATGTCGAGGTTTTTTTCCTGTTTAAAACGCGAACTGCCCATGCATTTTGGTGTGGACCCCCGGTACGTTCATTGCACGTTTCTTTTGAATCGGGAGACGCAATGGATTTGATATTCCCTGAAAGTGGAGTGTCTGTTCAGTTAAAATAAGGTATATTTCAGAATTCAGATATTACTGTGTTAGTGAGGTGTACTTGCTCCTTATAAGTGTTGAAATGGGTTCGTGAGCTTTGAAGAGGGGACTGGTAGCTTTCATTACAGGTGAATGTTCTGACCGTTTAATTAGCGGTTTATTTAATGCGTGTTTGTGCTGGCTTTGAAGAAAAATGGCCAAAACTCTAAACTTTATTATGGAGAAAAGGCATGTTTCATATTTGGAGAGGTTGCTTGTGACCACTGATATTCAACTGCACTGATATTGATAAATTCATACCAAACTCAACCAGAAAATCATTCGTTCATATTAAATTTCATGCCTTAAAGCTTTAATTGTGTTAAATACATGATTTTTTTAATGATTTGACAGCAAATCATTTTGAGACTTTGGGGAGACACTTGGGTAGCTGTATAATTTGGCTAATAGCATGTAGGTAATCTAGAATGTAATGTTGAAGATGAATTCTACTTGTGCTCAAGGAGTTTATGATCCCAGAAATGTATAGTTTTAAGCCCCAGCAGTTTTTCAATCGTCAGAATTATTTTTTTTGCAATTTCAATGGTGAATTCTCATGAAGATTTTTTATGTTTGCTGCTCATTTTCTCTACCAAAATCATGAAAATAAACTGAAATACAATGTAATTCTAAATGCTGTAAGTGTCTTTCCTGAATTGAGCCACATTTTTCCTCTTTGTGAAGCTTAAATCTTGAATTATACAGCATTAAAGTGGGTAACCCATAAATAGCCAAATTTGGCTTCTGCACAAAGGGGTTAATGGTGACATTGTCATTGTCACATCAGAAAGCATGACATTTGCTAATGTATGTTTTATGAAGACATTATGTCTCATTTATGAAGGCATTATACATGCTATATAAAGCCTTTATGAGCAACACTACATCTAAAGTGTGACCTGAAAATAGACAAGATGTTATCCACATCTCCTTTGTGCAGTTTCTTTCATTTTGGAAGCACATAAACATGCTATCAACAAAGCTTGTTTTCAGAAGAGATACTAATGAATTTCCATCCCCTTTCATGTCTCTATAACAGGCTACGTGAATGCACATACTCATATTTCTCCCAATGTTTTCTTCCAACGCAACTCCCACTGCCATTCAACACCAACCTCGGCTGGTTACTTGTTTGTGCGAACCAATAATGTTACTTGATGTTATTATGCAATGCACATCGTTGATACATCTTTTATTTGTTCCAAAATTTCAATATGAAATTGTGACCGTCAATTTACTACCGGAGGGAAAACACTTCATCCTCAAGTTTCCAAACTGGAGTTGATCATTTCTCCAAGTAGCGTGTCGAAGCGATCCCACAGCGGCGAAAACGATACCGTTTGGAAACATTAGTGGGAGAGCAAAAAAGTTGCCTATTGCCACTTAAATTGAGGCTGCATACAGTGCAGACAGTACTTTTTATAACTGGCTGAAAGTTTTTAACGAGCTCTTCTGGGCCGTCAGCGGCTCAGCAGATGTGCTCATTTGACTCTCACACAGGCACAAACATGCCCTAAGGCCCCGCACCGCACCTCCAAGCATCTTGAAGCTTATTGACGGGGTGTTCCGGGTCTTCCTGAGACAGACCGAGACAGAGGGTGCGATGGTGCTGGTCCAGAGCAGCCTGTCGACACTCAGTACTGCAGTACATCACCTGCAGGAGACATAACCACGGATTCAGCTGTACTTCTTAATGACCAATGACAAACTGATGATCAGGTGACTGATACCTTTTTGCAGCGAGTCCTTCTTGCAAATTTATCAGTATGGTCAAATAAAAGAACAGATTGAGTCTTTACAGTGCCGTGGATAAACCCTTTCGTCAGACGGGGTAAAGCGCAGAGCAACTGCATCTCCAAATCAAATGACACAACAAGAGTTGTCAGAAAGACAACAAGGCTCGCCGGGGCATGGTTAAAGTTTTTCTGCACGCAGACTGATGCGGACGCCGGGGGAACGACAATAGCTCTCCGGACATTATTCGTCCCGGCGAGCAAGAAAGGGCTTTGTCTTTGAGAATAACTTATCATAGTGATACAATGTGCATCAGCACCACTGCTCTTAGCTCAAGGTGAATCAGCTACCCATTTCTATTACAATTCTATTCCCAAATACATGAATACTCCGAATACATGCTTTCCCATTATCTAATGTCTCCCCATAAGCAGATTTGTGCAGGTATCCTGTGTCATTTGGGGAAATAAAAAAAAAAAAAAAAAAAACTCTTGTTGACCACCAACAAGTTGAGGCGCAGCATTTCAGTGGACAAATCAGATTCCGCGGTTGAACTACAGACTCCAGCTCCCAACTGCAGAACACCGTTTATGCCTCAAAACAGCAACACGGCAGTCAAAATGGTTTTTATGACGCCCATGAAAAGTTGTTGGTGACGCGACAGTGAACTCATCCATTTTTTTTTCCTAACCTCTAAGCCCCCCCAGTTCCCTCTGGAGTGCCCGTGGGCGGAGGTACCTGGCACTGTGGGCATGCTTGGTGCTGCCCTGGGCACACTTTGCACTGCTCTGGGTGGGGCAGGAGGAGACTTGGGTTTCCGCTGAGTCGGCGGGCATTCTCCTCCGCAGTCTCCAGAGATCTCATACAGTAATCACATGCTGATCCAAACAGAAAACAGATGGTTAGATACTACCCCAATTCTGAAATTGTTGGGACAAAGTGTAAATGGTTTATAAAATTAAAACGCGATGACTTTCAAATCACAGCAGCCAGTATTTATTCACAATAGAACAGAAATAACAGCAATTGTTGAAACTGAGAAACGTTACAATTTTATCCACAAAATGAGCTCATTTTCAAATTTGATGGCTGCTAGAGGTCTCAAAAAAGTTGAGACAGGGGCCTGTTTACCATGGTGTAGCATCCCCTCTTCTTTTTAAACACAGTAGAGGCGTCTGGGCATTGAGGAGACAAGTTTCTTGAGTTTAGCCATTGGAATTTGATCCCACTCGTTTAATACAGGCTTCCAGCTGCTGGAGAGTTTTGGGTCTCCTTTGACGAACTTTTCGTTTAATTATGGGCCAAACATTCTCAATCGGTGAAGATCAGGACTGCAGGCAGGCCAGTTCAGCACATGGACTCTTCTACTATGAAGCCATGGTATTGTAATAGCTGCAGTATGTGGTTTTGTATTGTCCTGCTGAAATACACAAGGCCTTCCTTGGAATAGATGTTGTCTGGAGGGGAGTATATGTTGCTCTTAAACCTTTATATACCTTTCAGCATTCATGGTGCTTTTTAAAACGTGCATGTGTCCCACACTATATGCACTAATGCATACCCATACCATCAGAGATGCAGCTTTTGAACTGAACCCTGATAAGAGGGATGGTCTTTCTCCTCTTAGGCCTGGAGTACATGATGCCCATGATTTCCAACAAGAATGTCAAATTTGGACTTGTCTGACCACAGAACACTTTGCTACAGTCCATTTTAAATGAGCCTTGGCCCACAGAACACAGTGACGCTTCTGGATCATGCTCAATAATGGCTTCCTTTTTGCATGATAGAGTTTTAGGTGGCATCTGTGGATGGCTTGGCGGACTGTGTTTACAGACATTGGTTTCTTGAGGTATTCCTGGGCCCATTTAGTAATGTCAATGACATCATCATGCCGATGAGCTACGCAGTGGCATCTGAGGGCCCGAAGATCACAAGCATCTAGTAAAGGTCTTCAACCTTGTCCCTTAAGCACAGAGATTTTTCAAGTTTCTCTAAATCTTTTGATGATGTTATGCACTGCCGATGATGAGACTTTGCAATTTTACGTTGAGGAACATTGTTTTTAAAGTATTTCACAATTTTTTTTACGCAAGCCATCACAGACTTCCGAGAGACTCAGCCTCACTCAGACATCCCTTTTACAGCCAATCATGTTACACATCTGATGCCAGTTAACTTAATTACTTGCCAAATGTTCTTTCAGCTGATTCTCGTATATCAATTACTTTTTCAGCCCTTTTTTGTCTATGTCCCAACTTTTTTGAGACCTGTTGCAGCCAGAAAATAAGCCAATTTTGTGGATAAAAATGCAAAATGTCTCAGTTTGAACATTTGAAATGTTCTCCATGTTCTACTGCAAATAACACATTGGCTTGTGTGATCTGAAACTCATTGCATTTTGATTTTATTCACAATTTACACTTCGTCCCAACTATTTCAGAATTGGGGCTGTAGCTTTAGCTGGCATTTTTTCCCTTTGCAATCAATTAGATACGTTCCTGTAGCACTCAGTAGTCCAGTGTGTTGACTGGAGCACAACATTTTTTTTCCCCTCAGTATTGCTACCAAAAACTAACAAATTGATAACAAACCACAGAAGTAAGGTTTTGTCATGGCCGTCCCAGTCCCCAGACACAAGTCCATTTGAAAGCCCTTGGGATATGCAGAAGAGGAGGATCGATAAACATGGATCAGGGAATTTAACCCCTTGACACTCCGACGGCCCGCATACGGGCCCTTCAGGGAAGTTAAAACCAAGAAAAGATTTAATTTTAAATTGAGTACGTCCTTTATAGGCGTTTTAAGAAAATGTTACCGAAGTGGTAAGGGGTTTAAGTGCCTGGAGAGACTCTGCAAGGGGGAACGGTCTCAGAGTCCTTGCTTTAGCCTTCCCCAACCTCATTACACACTAATGGAGAAGTGCTGTTATTTTTCCAAGTGGAGGCTGCACAGTATCAAACAAAGGGGGTCCAATCATTGTGGCACACACGAAAAAAAAATATTGCAGCGCGATGAAAATGATTTTCTTTAAATCACTGCATTTCGATTAAAGGTTAAATTTTTGCAAATCATTTGAATTCAATATCAAGAGGATAAAAAATGGTTCCAATATTAGAGGAGAGCGATGTAGAATTTCAGATGGTTCGAGAAGCCAGCTACCAGGCAAAGGTGGAACTTACCTCTGTACTTGTATAAGGCATTCCACAAAAACTGGGCACACACAAGGGGACGCTCTACGAATATAGTGTCTCCTTTCTGGATAGGTTTTCTGGCAAACAGTCCTTTCCCCTGATTGAGCAATTAAAAAATTTTTTTTTAATTTAAGAGATTTGAAACATTTATATAAATCTGTCTGAGTGCCAATTGACTGCAATGAAGATAATGACAAGTTACTATACCCAATGTCTCCCAGAACAAAAAGTAAAATACAGATGCAGTGCTACACATGCTTTTATTAAAAAAATAATAATAAAATAAATGATCCCACAGCCCTTTATGCAAGACTTCAGTGCAATGAGCAAACCAGCTGCATGTGAAAAATAAGACTGAATAATCATATTGCATTGTGTTGTACACTTGATTTGAGCTGAAGCAATAAATTTGACAAACTGTTAAACTACATATACATCTACTCGATAGATGCATTTTATACGCCCTGGGCATGTACATACACATAAGCTCTATTAAATAGCTTAAATCCATTGCTGCACTGGTCAAAAGTTTCCTTCCAGTTGCTATGATATTTGAAAAATAAACATGTTCCACAACTCTAGTTCCAGTCTTATGAAAGGTGATGACTTTCCAAAACTTGTGGAAGTTCCATACATCATAATCCCCACCTAACTCCAAGCAGAACACTGGTTTAAAAACTTGATTTATCCTCCCATCCCTCCAAAATATATTGCTGAAAGGAGTGAAATGAAGTGAATATTGTGAAATGTTCAATAAAGAAGGGCCTTTTTCATGACCTGACATGCAAATGGTTTGAACTAAAATAAGTCAATGCAATCTTCAATAGAGCACAATGTGAATGTCAGCAACTGCATACAAATTGAACTAATTAGCCTTCACTGTGTAACAGCAGTCTGTTAAGACTCATCCACTATCATCTGTGCTTTTTCAGTCAAAAACACTTAGAATAGCTGCAATAAAAGTTTCTGCAAGAATGCTGTGCACTACTCATAAAAACACGGTTTCAAAACATTCATTACGTAACAGAACAGTGGTTGTTTCAAAGGTCTTAAATTGCCATATCCAGTGTATCAAGTGAGAAACGCAGCTCTAATTAGTCATGGAGCATGCACTTCTGGTGTAGTTAAGCCGCGGGGGAGGGGCCAACCTTGAATGTAGTGTTTACACGCAGCAATGAACAAGTCATACTCCGCATACCAGCAACTTAAAATTTTCCCTCCAAATTTTTCAAGCAGAAGCGAGCACAAAAATGTTCTTCAGAAAATGTAGTCTTCTCCGGTTTGTCAATTATATTTGCAATTGATCTAGCAAACGGCATACAGAATTTTGCTACGTGGGTCACATTTTCAGAATTTACCTCTTTGTTCAACAAGCTTGGCCACTAAAATCCGATTCCATCCAAAAGAAAATTTATTTATGCACCCATTATTTTTACAAAGTGTCTGCACCTTGTACGTCATCAGCAGTAAGTGAATTTTGAATATCCCAGTTTTTTGGCACTACTAGAGTCAGGTCACCCAGTCAAAGTAGGGGACATGGTTATCAGTAGGCAATCACATTTTTTCAACATTGGAGCTATGGTCTTGGAAATAACCCTGCCTTGTAGAGTGGATCAAGCTGAAAATTTTGATATACATGTTGGTAGATCTATGATGAACAGTTGAGGAGCTACTGGCCCTCAAAGTTGAACCAAAATCCCATATTTTCTAGCGCCAATCTTTATAGGTGAACCTGTGACCCATGCGTTCATATAAGCAACGCATTCAAGCTTACTTCTAACGACGTAAAATTGCACATCATTTCATAGCCTCAACCAATTTTTAGCAATTAATGATACTGTGAGCTAAGAGCCTTACATTAATGTAATGTAATCCAGTTGTTACAAATCAATTTTCATTTCAGATATCCAAAATAAAAAAACTAGTCCTGTCTACCCGTCAACAAATACTTTTTATGGATATCTGCAATTGTGTTGTTGCTAGTCATAATTCTAATTGTAGATATCTGAAATGACATTTTAACCAGTCATAATACAAATTATGGATGCCCATAATGACATTTTTACTCATCACAATGTATTTTGGATATTCAAAATTACATTCTGGATATCTGGAATAGTTTTTCATTTTGGATATCTGAAATGAAAATGATGACTAGTAACAATTGTACTGAAGATATCTGAAATGGGAGTTTTTCCTAGTAAGAATTCAATTGCAGATATCTAGAATGAACATTGTGGATAGATAGAATCCAGAATGTAATTGTGGATAACTGAAATTGAAAGCCCAATACACATGAATGGCAAAAGTGACGTCATTTGTCCTAGGAAGAATGTCATTGTGGATATCTGAAATGTTCTTTTTGACTAGGAAGAATTGAATTACAGATATCTGTAATACATATCCACTCTAGCTATTAAATGTTAAAACAGCTTGCCATAAGCTACTGTCCCAACAGTATCTGTCTGCCTCCTGCAAGACTACAAGACACGCCCACTACAAGACACGCCCACCTCAACATTCAGGACCGGTTCCATTCATCCGACACGCCCACTACAAGACTTGTAGGGTTAGGATTTGGGTTAGGGCGTCTGATAAATGCATAACTAAGCAATATAACACCCGTAACAGTTAGTCGTGGTTCGGCCGCGAGCACTAAGGCCAAGGCTGAGGTTTTGTTAAAACAGTAAAACGTTCAAACATTTCGTAAATAATGTTGAACAGTAGCACAAGTAGGCTGTCCTACTTGTTCTAGAGTTCATTAAGCTTTTAAAAACAAAACATTAATTCTTGTTAATCCACTTGAGGTTTGTTTTTTAACTTGCCTACATCATTTTAACTTCTACTTCCAACTTCGACTTCGTGGAAGATCTCGCGCGCACCGCGATTTTAGAAAAGTACAAGACACGCCTCCTACTACAAGTTACGCCTCCGTCTTGCAGACAGACATCCTCTACTGTCCTGTGGAGGTCAACGATGAGCGCTTCTCAAGCGTTAGATAAACTCAGACCCGCCATCTAGCGGAAATGTGAGTGCATGTTATCGGGATGACATTCACCAATTAGCTCACCACGACAAAGTACAACATTCAGTCACACCCAAAAAAGAAGGGTTCTGCCTAATTGCAATCAAACCGACGTTAGCAAAGCCGTCGCAAAAACAACAGAGCTCACAAAACAATAATAACAGTAGCAAGCCATGCAACGTTGGCTTTAGCCAGACCAAGCCGCAGTGCCTCGCCATTGCAGAGGGCTGCAATAGCCAATTAAATATTATTAGTCTGTTCAACTAATGATGCGATCTAACGAACTCGAAACTCGGACAAATGTAATGGAACGGTCTTTCAGCTCGAAACTCCAAATTGCAAACTCGGGCAATATCCAGCCAGCCCCAGTTCGCCGACATACGCACTCATGTCGCAGTAATATGGCGGCGCGCATCGTGATCAGTAAGCAGAATGACCATTTTATCAAATTTCTACCGATGGGGCGTGTGGAACTTGCCGTGACAACTTTGAGGTCGTCAGTTCTGATTCATTTAAATGACTTGTGTTTGATAGAGGTCCTTCCGAGCAATCCTACAGCGCTCCTCTCCTTCATTCACGACTTAAGCAAGAAACACTGTTCTTGAAAGAATAACATAATATTCTGTGAAGTGCACGTATAATTATAATCCCGTGCCCTCAGCATTTGATAAAGAGGCTCAGAGACTTTTAAACAAACCTAAGTCTGTTGCGGACTTCCATGTTTCCCACACATGTACTGACGCACATTGAGCTCGTTCGGAAGTCTGAAATACCGACTCAAAACTATCAATTTCCGACGTCCAGTGAATTTTAGCATAAGAATGGGGTGCGCGATAATTTACCGTTTTTGTCGCTCACCTTAACATTGTCGATTACACGGGCCTCAACAAAACTGCGAACTTTACTCGAGTCCACACACAGAGAAAACAGATCTTCTATATGAGCAGCCATGGTGAGTTGACCTTTGCCCTTTTTTCTCTTCTTCTTCTCTGCGAAATCTTCTTCTTCGTGACTGCTTCTCAGAGTAAGACTATTAACTTCAAGAAGCATACACCGCCATCTACTGTGCTGGAGTGTGAGGCCGGTCACGGTCTACCGTCATTAAATTCTTTCTGAGAAAACCTGTAAGTGCCCAACCTTCCTCAACGTTCCCTTTACTTTATTACGTCTTTTACACGTATTGTCAACATTTTCATGCGTGAAAAATCGACCTGGACTGTTACCTCGTAGCGGATTACACATGACGTAAAAGCCAGAATTTAATTTTATGATTGTGGCGGTTTGTGACAGTTAATATACTGGTTTTGCCAGTAGACGGACTTGAAGTGGCTCACAGACAGTATGAAAAGGGTGACGCTGAAGATGGGACTGATGTGATGGCATTGAAAACTGCTCAAGGCTACAGGACTGTAAGCAAATTGTAGACAGTTGAATGTTATACATGGATTAATTGATAAATGGAAATATGTTATAATGCTATCAATATATCTGGCACAAGGCTCACTTGAGATGCCGATACTGGCAAAGAATAGACTTTAAAGAAGCTATACAAACTTTGCAAGGCAAACATTTTCAGTCATTAGGTATTATTATAATTATCATTATTAGTATTAATATTAATGGCCTATGTTGTCTTTTATGCACATGTAGGCAGTAGTATGTGTTAAAATGTATAAAAGTGATTAAGCTTAATTGTGTTTAGGTCCAAGATAATGTCAGCAATCTGATGACTCTTAAGTGCAGCGGACTTCTGTTATTTGACAGAAAAATCATGGGTCCAGCTATCAGTGTGTTTACTTTGACTTATCCACATCTTTTTGTGTGTATGTATTAGACATTCTATTTTCATTTCAGAGATAGAAGTAAAAGAAAGTAAAAATTTCACAGTACGCAAATGAAACAATAAGGAATTTGTCATTTCCTCGGTCAAAAATGGCAGATACAACATTTTCTCATTTGTTCATTCATTCTCAATACCCATTTCTTCCTCACCAGGGTCATGGGGGGCTGGAGCCTATCCCAGCTGACAACGGACAAAAGGCAGTGACCCATCTTGGACAGTTTGCCAATTCACCACAGGGCGCGCACGCACACACACACACACACACACACACACACACGCACACATGCACACACCATTCTCTCTCACTCTCATACCGATGGCCAATTTAGCATCTCCAATTAGCCCGATCTGCATGTCTTTGGACTGAGGGAGGAAACCCAACTGACCAGAGAGAGAACAGCAAATCCCCCAGGCCATATTCGAACCCACAACCTTCCTGCAGTGATTTGTAGATTGGTACCAGTATCAGCAAACAACTAAGGTTCTGATATTGGTATCACAGAAGAAAAGGCCCAATGCTCATCGTCCCATCTCCAGCAGAAACATTTCCACCAGTTCTTCTAAGTAATGACCTTTGCAAGCATCATCCAAAAATTTCCAGGAACATAAAATTTGGCCGTTGCTGAGAAACAGAAATCATGTAGTGTGTTGCAGAGGAGGTAAATAGTTATCTAAACCATGTTCAGCAAAATTAGTAGAGTGGTGAAGAAATACCGGTGCAGGAACTAGCAATTCACGGCAGCTAAACGACAATAAAAAAAAAACCCTGGCCAAATTGGCCAACCCAGCCAATGGCGAGAGCCTCCAATTTGTGTCCTGAATAACACACATCCTGGGCTGATAATGAAGTACGGTCAGGCCATTACCAAATGTGTTTGGAGGAAAATGCTTTGCTGACAAACACTTGCATCCATGCGTTATCAATCATTGATAAGAGTGAACTCATGCCCTGAGAATGCTGAGAATGGATTAATTCTGTATGGTGGGAGTTTGTGGAGTCTTTGGCTGCATTCGAACAGTCAAAAATTCCTTAACACATTTCTTTAATTTCGACAGAAAGTGTCATGAGGTAAAGGAAAGGTGTAATCGGAATTCTTGAGGGCTTAACAAAGACAACCTCACTGCTAAGAGAATCGGGGTGCACTTACGCTAGACAACGAGATCATGTATCTCTTGTCCATGTACGTTTGTGTTGTTTTTGTGACTGGCTAGATTGATGGTAGTGACTTGAAATATTGCTGCCGTACGGTATTGTGGGACGGCGGTTTCTCCTTTCTTTTCGTCAAGGATGGTTCAGTGTACCCAATGCTAAAGATAAGTTCGGAAGCATTGAAGCACCTTTCCTTAACATTTAGAGAATTCAAACACACTTATCATGGCTGGCACATAAATAATTCTGGGTCATTTTCAAGGAGTTAGGAACTTTCAAAAGCAAAGGAAGATTGTTCGAATGCAGCCTTAGTCTAACTTCACTTGTCCTAATCCTGTTTCACACGCAAACATTTAGAAGCTCTGAATGAAAAATCATTCTGCGGGTGCACAACATTAACACAGTTTTTTAAAACACTTTTTTTTTAAATTTGAATTTGTTGTCAAGGTCAAAAATCACCTTGTTATCTCCTCCTCTCTTGACCTGGGAGTCACATGTCGTGACAGACTGGCCAATTAAAAGAAGACATTTTTTCATTAAATTATCTAGAAGAAAATATGGACTGGATTTGGATTCAAGGTCCAGATTTCATTATTCCTGAATCAGAAGGTCCCTCAATGACATCATCTCTGCAGAGCATCAGGGTCAGACTCATACTACCAGACAACCAAACTTCAGCTGCTTCTTGGTTAAGGACAACCAATGGAAATGGATTTCACATGTAAACCCAAAATTCTAACTTTGCAGGCTCACTTGCCTAGTTTCTGTACCAATTTCGATATTTGTGAGTGTAATTCGGGAGCCTAAAGCTAAAAAGGTATGGGACGGCGAGATAATTAAACAATTAATATATCCAAATCCTTCCCCCAATAAAATAACCAAGGATTTGCCTGTAGTTGTCATGAAAATTGGAAGGCAACGTGAATGACAGTAAAAAAACATGACTGCTGACCAAACGATGAGTATAGGGAATCGGCA
This sequence comes from Gymnothorax reevesii, assembly GCA_029721435.1. NCBI lineage: Eukaryota > Metazoa > Chordata > Actinopteri > Anguilliformes > Muraenidae > Gymnothorax > Gymnothorax reevesii. Next base: position 110,877,047 of record CM056579.1, read on the forward strand.
CTAAAATTACACGCAAAAATTTAATTCAAATATCGGTCAGAATTTTAGTTTTTTCCCCTCCACAAAACCAGTACTCCAATGGATTCAAATAGCACCATGTTCTTACTTAATGGTGATAGAAGGTTGAAATGTAATTGAAGTTGACATATAGCCATCGAGCAGCCATAACTAACGTCCGATTCCCACTCTGTGACCTTGACTCTGGAAATCTTGTCCGGATCAGTACTTGGCACTAATTCTCGCAGCTTCACCAAATTTGGTATGGTAATTCAATATGACACATAGATGTGCAACGTCAGGTTTTTTGCTGGATTTGACCTTTGACCTTAGCTATGTGACCATGACCCTGGAAATCTTGTCCAGGTCAGTACTCGGCAACTACTGATCGCAGCTTCACCAAATTAGGTATGGTAACTCACTGTGACACATAGAAGTGCAACGCCACCTTTTTTGCTGGATTTGACCTTTGACCTTAACGCTGTGACATTGAGGCAGGAAATTATGTCCGGGCCGAGGGGTATTTAGCAGCGCGTTATGTTTAGATTTGTACTTACGGGCTCAGCCATCTCCTATCCTCAGTCAAATGGTGAAGCGAATTTTTAAACGCAAGCGATGTAGTGGCTGGCTGCTCGTGCGTGCAAGTGTGACATGTTGAATGTTGATCATAATAGTTTTAACTAATGGTTTATTGATAAGAGGGCAAGCTAGCTGCTGGGTAACTACATTTGTATATTTTTTAATGTTGATTAAATTAACCTGCACATTTCTTGCCATTTATCTTTTATGGTTACTTGTAATCCACTGACTAACGCCACTTGCATTCTACATGGAGAATGATTGGCTAGGACTGAATTGATTGGATTGATTGCTTATGCCTGGGGAGATTTAAGTGAAGGACACTGCTCTGCCTTCTCATAATGACTCTGTTTGCATGATACACCGTCGGGTGATTGGTGGAGCGGGTGGCCGAAAAGCGCAAATCCAGTACGGAGAAGAAATATGGAGGTTGATGAGGTTGAAGGGGGAAAAAAGAAAAGGAAAAAGGGCTATGAAGATGAATCCGATGATTGTTCATTTTTTGTTGGAATGAAAGTGGGAAACTAACCATGTGTTTAGTGATCATCATTTTGTGGGGCGATTTATCAAAAGTGAAATAGGTGAAGTAAAGGCAGTGATTGTGTGCAGAAGTGGCATCGTGGTAATTGACTGCTATAATTTGAAGCAAAGGTAAAAAGCTCTAAAAAACAATGAGTTTGATCTCTGTCCTGTGGTGTGCTTTTAGATAGGCCAACAGGCGACTGTAAAGGGTGTTATTGGGGGTGTACCACGTACTGTTAAAGCTGTGTGTTTTTTGGAAGTGGAGGGCGCCTGTGGAGCTCAGCAGCTGTAAAGTCGTAGGGACGGGATGCAACAAGACAGCATGTCTGTGTTGTTGGAGTTCAAAAAAGAGTTGCCAGATAGAACATTGATTGATAACGTCAGCTATCGGGTGAGGGCCTTTGAGAGGATGTCACTGCGGCGTAGTTTTTGTCATGAAAATGGGCACGTCGCATCCGTGTGCAGGGCAAGTGCTTCTAAATGCCGGCGGTGTGGAAAATATGGGTGCAAGGAGGGTGAATGCAAGCTTCGAATATAACAAGCTTTGTGTCTTCATTGTGGAGGAAATCATCAAGCTGGCAGTAGGCAATGTGAATGGAGGAAATTTGAGTGTGAGGTGGAACGGGTGCGGACACGAAATAAGTTGTCGCATGCTGAGGCCGCAAAGAAAGCTAAGGTATAGAGAATGAAGAACAGTGTATTTCAAAGACTGGGCCAGAAGAAATAAGAATTGATAGAGATAGTGTTACTATAGACAAAAGGAGATTTTTGGCATTTGTGGCGATGGTCATCGATTGCGCTAGCGAACAAGAGTCTAAGATGGATAGGATAAAAATGGTGGTACATGGAGGTAGGGAGCTTCTTGGGGTTACAGACATCAAGGGGGAAGACATCCAGGAGATTTTGGAAAAGGGGTTTGATGGGGCGGGAAGGGGGGGGGGGTAGCTAGACGCGGAGTGACTAGTTGCGTTAAATTATTGATAACGGAGAACCGCAGATAGGGGTTTTTTTTCTAATGCGCCTAATATAAGTTTTGAAGATGACTGGTGGAGGGCAGTAATCATAGACGCCTTATTGCGTTACACTACCGGAAATACAACAGAAGAAGAAGAAAATGCCTTCCCGTTATACATTTGATTGAGAACCGTAGAACTTGAAATCAAGTAAGGGAAAAATGAAAACTTGGTATGATCATAAGGCAATAAGCCATGAGTTTAAACCAGGAAACAAGGTCCTTGTGTTGTTTTCCTCGCAGTCCAATCCATTGCAGGCTAGATTTATTGGTGTGTGCCTTTAACCTCTTAAACCCCAGGGTCCCCCAGTTGATGTTTATGTTTGTACAGGGTAAAAGCCAATGATTGTGTATACTGACCACAATCCGTTAATGTCTTTGAGTGAGATGAAAAACAAGAATCGGAGATTGTTGAATTGGAGTTTGATTTTACAGGAGTTTGACTTGGAAATTAAGCATGTAAAGGGTACTGACAATGTAATTGCTGATTGCTTATGCCGTGTTTGAGTATGTGTATATATCGCATGTTTATTAGCACATTGTGTTGTATGTATATATATATATATATATATATATATATATATATATATATATATATATATAAGTGTCTACTTAACCATTTTTGTATTGAAAAGAAAAATTTTGCCTTTATGAGTCAAAATTTTTCCCTTTTGGAATGGAGGTGTAATACGAATAGAAGCCACTAGATGGTAGTATTGACCTTATGTTAAGCCCAGACTGGAGCTAGGTTTCGGCATGTCTTGGGCATGTCTGGGAAAAGTCCCAGAGAATTAAAAAAAGAGGTCTAAATGTGGGAGGGGTCTGCAAAAGAGTATATAAGGAGGAAAATTGAGAGAGTGAGGTAGTAGGAGAAATTGCAAGCAGAGGGATTCATTTGACCAGACCTATCATTCTTTTCAAGACCTGTGTAGCTTTTAGTGGATTTTTGCCGGTGTTGGAGCATTTTCCTCACCGGGAACATCACCAAGGAACCCAACCAAAGGGACTGTAAATTTTTTTGTTGTTGTATATATCAATCGTGGTCAGTAGAGTAGATAGTAGTTCAGTTAAAAGTGTTTGGTTTTATTAAATGTGTTTAAGTTTTAAATTTTTGTCTGTCATCCTGCTGTCATAAATGTCATAACAAATTGGGGCCATAACAGTCCTCTCTCTTAATCGGCACTGTTAGGGACTGAGTCAAAAACTAGGAAACCACAGGTAGAGTGGAAAATTAATGGTTTTATTTGCCCACAAAAATTCAAAACAGGGTAACAAAACCAGAATGAAGTGAAAAATATTTTCAATAAATTAATGAAGGGTCCAAGTAATAAATAAGGCCAACAAAACAGACAACTAAACACAGCGCTGAGAGAACCAAAGACAAAACATTTCACCATTGAGGACTGGGGCACTTTCTGACATGCACCAACACCTGGCATATTGGAATGCCGTGAAATACAACGTCCTAGAGAGATGACAACCTATCTGTCCGTTTTAAAATATACCAATAGTGATAAGATATCAGAGATACAAATGAGGTTACTGAGCACTCGAATCAGTGGTTTGAGGGCTTATATAAGATTTGTGGTTTACCGAACAGAGGTTTGTTGTATGAGTGTGCATAGTGTTGTGTGTTCTTGTACGTAAGCTAACAAAGAAAGTGATCAAGTTTTGCTTGCCAATGCAGGGGTCACCTTTGACCCAGATTTACACAATCGCCTTGCATTCCTCAGGCAGAAAGACAAGAACCAGCTCTGCTTGACGAAGGGCTCATAGCCCATCTCTGGGACAAAACCGTACAAAACCCTGATCTGGCTGTCAGCACCCAAAAACAGGTCCAGAAATCCTAAGGAATTCAGGTAAGAGAGACAGGTGATAAAAATAAACAGTGCACTGCCTTTGTATACAAGAACTAAGCTCGCATCATGTCAGTTTGAAGGCGCACTGCTCATATATATAGGAAATGTCCAATTCTCATGTACCAATAAAGCTCAATTCATGCCTACATATGGGAAATGTCTATTTCTCGTATACCAGTCAAGCCCAATTTACATCTACGAGAAATGTTTTGTTTGAACAATTCTAGCATACAAGAAATTCAAACTTCATATGAAAGCCCAATTCTCCTCCACGAGAGATGATTTGAGAAACCCTGACTCTAACCCCAACCCTGTCCCCGAGCAAGAACAAACGGAACCATTAAATCTCTCTCATGCTTTCAACGGGATAAGAAAGGCAATGTGTTTTTCAATTTTAGGAGACAAAGAAATTACAGTTTTTTATTGCCACCGTCTGGTATACGAGAAACGGACATTTCTTGTACAAATGAGCAGTGCGCCCTGAAATCGACTTGATCCCTGAGGTGGTGGTGGGGGGGTGGGGGGGCTTTATGGGTGGTACTTTGACATTGGTCTTTTTATTTGTGAACCATGAGCCTACAAGGGAAGTACAGAGACAATAGACCTCATTGTCAAAACCATGAGGTCCTGGAGCATTTTTCAAACCGTATAAAAAGTCTTTTCATAACTCTTCTGACAATTATGTTTGTGTGTGCACATATGGGCCTTTCTTGGGGTGTGCATGCGTTGGGTGTGGAGGGGGGGTGATGACTCTGTCCAGGAAAGGAAAGTAGAACTTTCCGGAACAATGGGAGACACAGTCCTCAGCTCTAAGGGCTGTTTATTTAACTTTATTTCACTTCATATTTTAGATGGTTCCAATCTCTGCAACTGACAGACCAATATTTTTGGAATCAGTAAATGTAGTTTTTAAGCAGGAAAACATTTAATCAGGGGGTATGAGATGGAAAGAGAGACACATGACTCTGTCCAGATCTGTGACAGTGTCAACCTTTCTCAATCTTTTCTTCATGGATGCTGTTTGCAGGCTGACTCAGGCGTACGCGTTTCAACAAATTCCGGAGCAAACAAGATCAAGAGCATTTTAAAATAAGGAAAATAAAAAGAAGGTATAACAAAGAGAACACGGAATGATCATTTACCTACATTCCAGAGAGCATCCACCCTGCACAACAATATTTCTCATTGTTTTGAATGTTTATCATTTATTCTGAACCTGACCAGCTTAAATTAATATTGAGCTGTAAAAGCAGTATGCACAAACGTGACCATGGAGCACTATTTTGGGATATGGGTGTCTTCTCTCTGCAAACAAGTAGTAAATATTATCACTATCAATTGATATAAATCTATGTGGGTTCTATGTTTGATTTAGATTGATTAGTAGAGATACTACAACATTTTCGCTACATTTTTGTTGAGGATGGCAGGGTAGAAAGGAAGTTCAGAGGCGCTGGTTGAGATGTTGATGTTGCTTTCCTGATCTGGTCCAGGCCAACACACACGGAATGGTGCGACTGCGATTGTCCCATCTGGCACTTCGACGTCAGAGTTCCCGCCCGTGTTCCTTGGCCACGCCTCCTCTCACTGGCCTCCTGGTTTGCCCCAAAGTTGGTGTGGATTTGTCCGGGTGCTGTCAGTGATAATTTGTCCCAACTGCATATATGTTTATGAACAATAAACACCTATTGCACTTGAAATTCCATTCTGTGCTCTGATTATCACATACAGGGTTCCCACCTACTGTAGCGTATACCGTTATATACTCAATCACTTCTTCCCCATCTCTCTAAACATCACGCCTCTGTCATTTCGCAGCCCGAACAAGAGATTTGCTGTAGTTTCGGTGAAACGGAGCTGTCCTCAGTAGATGCGGTGCAGTGGGGGCTCCAGTTTCCAGATCACAAAAGTAACAGGATACGCCCATTACATCTTTCATTAGGTCCTGAAAGCACAGCCCTGTTCTGCATCTCATTAACTCATCAAATCTCCCCACCCTGGGAAACTGCCAACTCTGGTCATTCAGGCACACAACACGACACCCATTACAATACACCCCGATTGACACACACACACACACACACACACTCACATATGGACACACATACACACTAATAAATCGGAAATTCTGAATACTGGCAGTACTAGAAGTATAGCTACACTTTTATTTACCTTAAACAAGGAGAGATACACAAAGATCACGTTCAGCAAGACAGATTCTGGAAGCAGAGGATTAAAAGAAGTCTCATTTCCCCCCTGGTCTTGGTGCAGGATGAGAAAGGCACAGCTGAGTGGCTGCTTTACTCCATCTTAGTCCTTCACTGATCCCAGTTCAGCTGGCAGGCCCTCCGCCCGTCTCCACTGTGCATTACGAAGCCTGAACCACTTCTAGAATAGGAAGGGGGCCACCAGAGTCAGTCAATTGCGATTGTTATTAGTATCCAGAACCCAGATGCAAGATATTTTATGCTCTTATCCGAAACTGTTACCCAGGACAACAGTACAGCCAGATATAAACTATATCTACTATAGCCATTAAGGTGAAAAACCTTGGTCAAGGGTTTCAATGGCTGTGCTCAGTCAGGGAACTGAACTAGCAAACTCCAAGAAATGAAATACAATAGTTCACCAGATGTTCTACATCATACTGCCAGCCATGTAGACATACTGTATAAGCAAAGACATTAAATGCTCAGAATGAATACATTATCAGACGTGTTAATTCAGTGAGAGTACATGTAAAGGGGACCTATTATGCTGATCCTTCTTTGAATACATATTAGTAATGTTATAATGTTGGTTGTCCATACTCAACCTCTGAAAAGTTTCTAAACATAAGATACAGAGGTTTTGCCATAATCCAAGAACGTAATTTTGCGAACGTGATTTCTTCTCTGAACAGCTCCTCCCGAGATCTTCGCAAGATCTGGGCAAAACCTGACGTCAGGTTGTGCCGTCCAATTAGTACAGACCTAGCCAGAGCCAATCAAGGCGCTGGACCTGCCCTCTCCGGAAACCATTCTAGCAGGCACTAACAACGGCAGATCAAACTATGCCATAGTAACGTCTACACTTTTGGAAATACAAAAGAAGAACCGCAGATCACTTGAGATGCAGTGTCAGTATCTCCCCCAAAGCTGCTTGTCCATTTACTTTTGGACACGAAGAAAAACACCTATTTCTCTACCAGAAGAGGATGTCACCAGAAATCAGTAGGTAGCTTTTTTGTTTGCTGGCAGCAAACAGCCACGGCCAAAGGGAACATTAGCTGCTTGTGCTCAGCATTTCACCAAAGACAGCTTTGTAAATAAAGGATAATTTGACACTGGATAAGCGTTTCAGCTGCTTCTCATACCTGAAGCAGTTGCATCAATCAAGCGTCCGGAGCCACAAGCTGTAAGTAATGATATAACAGCAAATAATGAAAGTGAAGCTAACATGTTGTGGGTGGCTAGCAGGACCGCTAGTGATAGTTAGCACTAACAAGTGGCCTGAAATGCAGGCTTTGTAAAATATCTGAAGATAAAGCCTGTATTGGTTGCGACTGTCCGTGACTCACAGACAAAGAAGTTGTAAGTTACTTTTACGGCATAAGCCAACCTGACATGATAGCCAGTTGATTGTGGCTGCAGCACAGCGGCTAACGTAGCCAAGTTACTGCTGCTAATGTTTGCGTCCAAAATATGCAAGAGTAATATCGGGAAATTCTATGGAAGGTTGGTGAACATAAGCCTCATTTGAAGCTAACTTTTAATACTTGTTTGTAATTTGGATGCTTGGTACAACTGTCCACGGTAACGGAACTTGCTGTCTGTAAAACCTGTATTGCAATGGTCTGTCTCTATGGTTATGACCACTCGGTTACCAGCTCCTGCATGTTAGTTTGCATGCCGCCGTGCTAATTAGAAATGCTCCCGGTTAACTTATGTGCAGTAATTCTGATCGGTATGGTTGTTACTTCGGTAAGCATCAATGTGGCAGTTTCATCATAACGTTGCCCAATTGTAGCCACTACATTTGAATCTAACCGGAGAGGTGCTGTATGTGTCCGCAAAGTTGGGCTGAAAAGCCTGCGGTTTGACCAGACGTAGGTTTTTCAGAGCTTGAGATACCTGCTTGGGTTTGTTAATGGCTGCTTGTGATCGCTTCACTTATGTATCAATGACCAGGATCAGCCGGATCCCTATCACAAATATCTGGTTCTACCGTGAAAGCAATTACGAAACTGGTATGTATGTCTGGTATAATAAAGGATTTCTCTACAGTACCGTGACATGATTTCATCCCCCTTTAGATATTGTTGTGGCTAATAAAAAGCCGAAAAAGGCGGAGATTAAATAGGAAATTCTTTTATATAGAAGTGATTGATTCGCTAGCTCCACATAAGCAACTCGTCCACTAACAGAACTTACGGTCTGCAAAACCTGCATTATTTTTAAAACAAAACCGAGCTCTCTTTAGCTGTCACATACTAACCATAAAGCTGCTTTCACATCAGACGCGAAACAAATTTTTCGCGGGACAGATTACATTCAAAGTCAGTGCAAAGACTCGAATACACGTGTTGTGGGCATGTCAAGCTGCTTTCACACCAGATACGAAACTAATTTTCTGCGCGACAGATTAGCTGCATTCAAAGTCAATGCAAAGACACAAATACATGCGGTATGGACGCGTTAAGCAGCTTTCTCTCCGGACGCGAAACGAATTTTCGTGCGACAGATTAGCTACATTCAAAGTCAATGCAAAGACGCAAATACACGCGGTATGGACGCGTTAAGCAGCTTTCACACCGGACGCGAAACGAATTTTCATGCGACAGATTAACTACATTCTACATACTACGTTATGCATGCGTTAAGCAGCTGTAACACCCGACGCGAAACAAATTTTTCATTCAAAAGATTACATTCAAAGTAAATGCAAAGATAATGCATTGACTTTGAATGTAATCTGTCGCACAAAAAATATGTTTCGCGTCCGGTGTGATAGCGGCTTATCGTGCCCATTTTCTACAAGCAAACGCTGGTCATTCCAACGCAATAAGTAACCATTACCACAGGCAATTTCCAAAAAGGCCATTAAGCCACACCACAGCTATGCACACGAACCAGCACGTCCTTATAATACACACCGAAGCAGTCCATAAGTTGTTGGTTCACTTTTTGCTGCTCCTCAATGTTCATGTTTCCCTCTAAACTCAGACCCACCGGATTTCTACGGTCTCCAGTCTACATTTGGGTTTGTCGACCCGTTCTACAAATGTGTCTATATGGGGTGGATTCTAGCTTTCCCTCAATCCTAGCTCTAGAGTAGAAACACCGGTGTACTCACCATAGTAGCCGCAGGTAGACCGCAAATTCGAGCTTGAGCTGACAGACATTCGCACTGCGTCCTCCACTTTCGCTGTTATGTTTATTAGAACAAGTCCATTTCATTAGATCTATACCCATGTACTGTGTTTGATTGCAGAATACGCCCGTCAATTCCTTTGGGAGACGCGTCTCAGTTTCACTCTGAGGAGGCGGACCCGGAAAACTGCGTTCTGCTGCCTCGTCCTGCCTAGATCAGCCCTCCACAGAGCTGGCCAGTCAGAAGAAAGTGGGTGCACAGGGAGTGGGGGACATAGCAGAAGAGCCACCCCAACGAGGCGTTTCAGGCAGAGACTAAAAATGGACTACAAATGGAGTTTTTTGAGGATGGCAGTATGAGCTAAATAAGGACATTGCTTAGGACTTTGAACAATCAGGAGTACTCTAAGGGAGTTCAAGATCAAAATATAACCTTGGAAATATAGCAAAATAGGTCCCCTTAACTCATTTGAAAGCGATGGACTGCACAGTCTGTATCATTATTTACTCAAAGGGAGGGTCTCTAAATTAACCAAGCACAGACGCCTGAAGCGTTTTACACGGTTTGGTGTTGGCCAAAATTTTAAAGCAATCAGCTGCCCATTCACCTCACTACCCAGATAACACGTCTTGTTTGGAGCCTGTCTCTGGTACAGAAGGTTAATAGTTCAAGCCTTGAATGGCACTGACAAGACATCTTTGCAAGAAGTATTCATTATGATGCAACTAACTGATGAAGACGCTGTTGCTTCAGCTCCATGGAATTCAAGCGTGAAGACATTTCGCATTCCAAAACTTTTCCAGTTTTTACATTCTCCCAGTTATTTTGGATTGTGTTGCAGGTATCAACTTTGAAATTCAGGAATATTTATAAATATGAATATAGTTGTGAAGGTGAAACTTTGTTCAGTTTTCAGTGAAATATAGGCGTAAAAAAAAAGGTTTTTACAAATCAGTTGCTTCTATTTTTATTGGCATACTTTTCCAATTCTTGTGGAAAATGGGTAATTGTTATATATATATATATATATATATTTACAGCGCACTCCATAATTATTGGCACCCGTGGTTAAGATGCGTCAAGAGCCTTAGAATAAATTCAGTTTTTATTGCAGAAGCATACTCTCACACTGAAATTTGTAGAAAAATGTTACCTTCAACCCAAATGAATTTTAAGGGAAAAAAATTCCCTGACTAAGAAATAATTATTTTTCATAAAATCACCTGTTCCACAATTATTGGCACCTCGAACAATTCCTAGGAAATAAATGTACTTGAAGTATTTCTGTCATTTCTACAGTAGTTTACAAAGTTGATCAGAGTATCTAGGAACATTTCATTAGTAATTCATCTCTTCCTGTTTCCCTGGATGATAAATATGACGTGACACAGAGGCCATTTCTCTTATCCAGTCTTCAACATGGGAAAGACAAAGGAACACACCATTCAAGTAAGGTAGATGTGTGTCGACCTTCACAAGTCAGGCAATGGCTACATGAAAATAGCCACTCGCCTGCACTTGCCCATATCTACTGTCAGAGGAATCATTAAGAGGTTTAAAACAACTGGAACAGTGGTAAACAAGCCTGGATGAGGACACAAGGTTATTTTGCCACCACGCACAATGAGGAGTGTGGTAAGAGATAAAAAAGTTCTCCAAAGCTCACTGTTAAAAAATTGTAACAAATGGTAGCATCTTGGGGTCACAAAGTCTCCAAAACAACCATCAGGCGCTATCTACATGCCAAAAAGCAAGCACGGAAAAAACCTTCTCTCATTTAGAATCATAAACGCCAATGTCTGGAGTTCGCTAAGCGGTACTGGGACTTCAACTGGGACCATGTTCTTTGGTCAGATGAGACCAAGATAGAGCTTTTTGGCAACAAACACTCTAAGTGGGTCTGGCGGAACACAAAAGATGAGTATGCAGAAAAGCACCTCATGCCCACTGTGAAGTATGGGGGAGGATCGGTGATGTTGTGGGCCTGTTTCTCTTTCAGAGGCCCTGGGAACCTTGTTAGGGTACATGGCATCATGAACGCTTTGAAATATCAGGACATTTTAAATCAAAATCTGGTGGCCTCTGCCCGAAAGCTGAAGATGGGTCGTCACTGGGCCTTTCAGCAAGATAATGACCCTTAACATGTGGCCAAATCTACACAGAAACGGTTCACCAGACACTTTATCAAGCTCCTTCCATGGCCATCTCAGTCCCCAGACCTCAACCCCATTGAAAACCTGTGGAGTGAGCTGAAGAGGAGAGTGCAGAGGAGAGGACCCAGGTCGCTGGATGATTTAGAGAGATTGTGCAAAGAGGAATGGTCAAAGATCCCTCTTTCTCCCATCTTGTGAAATATTATAGGAGAAGATTAGGTGCCGTTTTGTTGGCAAAAGGGGGTTGTGCAAAGTATTAGCATCAGGGGTGCTAATAATTGTAGCACACATAATTTGATGTAAAATAATTATTTCTTTATGTGGGATTTTTTTCCTGCTGAATAAATGCACTTGAATGAAAGGTTCAATTTTCCTCTTTTTTCATTGTGGTCCAATAATATAAAAAAAAAACAGAATTTATTAGAAGTTAAAGAACACATCTTAACCATAGGGTGCTAATAAGTATTGACGGCGCTGTATATTTTATTTGTTTATTTATTTTGGCACCCGAGGACTGCTATGCTGCAATACCTCCAATATCCACTGGAGTTTGCTACTTGTGGAATGTCAACCCCTGGTCCCATTAATTACGGCAAGGTATCCAACTTCAGTCATTCTTGGGTGAAATATCACCTGTATGAGGGGGTCATTTTTTTTTTTTTTATTATTCCGCATGACATCTGATTGGATATAATGTACGGAATGAATGAATTCCCCCACCCACAAAACATGCAATATAGGAACCCTCCCTCCTGCATGGCTGTGTGCAAATGCTTGGTGGTGGTCGGAGGGGCCGTAGGCGCAGACTGGCGGCCACGCTTCCATCAGTCTGCCCCAGGGCAGCTGTGGCTACAGAAACGTAGTTTACCACCATCAGAGCGTGAATGTGTGAGTGAATGAATAATGCCTCTATTGTAAAGTGTCTTTGAGTGTCCAGAAAAGCGCTATATAAAATTGATGCATTATTATTATTATTATATTTAGGCTTTAGTGGACTTCTCTTGGAATTTATGTTGTTTTTTTCCCATTTCATTTAATTTTTTCATTTTTTTAAGGCTTGGTATAGCTGCTCTGTGGACTATGCAGACTCCCTTTGAATTTTTATCGTCCCACTTGTTTTCTTATTGGTTTCCCGAACTCAGTCACTCAGGTTTCAGCTGGACTCAGAGACTCAGATCATGGGATTAGTTGCTAGGTACTGCAATGTGTTGGCAACCCCAGTGACTCTACTGTTACCACAGCAGAGGGGTAGTTATTTTTTGCCTGCATTGTGGCAGTATTTCACAGAAGTCTCTCCACTGTCACTGAAATACCATGCACACTAAAAAGACAGGTAAGGTTCTCTGCTGAGGGTTACCTCATCAATACAGCAGTGACATGTCATGAGGGATAGCGTTTCTTGCTGAGATAAACTTTAGAAAGAACAGAAGAACGTATATCATTGCTAAATTTGTGGCATAAATTGTACATGTTTATCGTTTTTCCACAGGTTGTCGATCTAGGCAGTGCGCATCTGCCAGGTGGGTGCAAATACTTCTGTGATGAGCTTGTTGTTTTCACAGCTTTATTTTGCCTGGTAAAATGGGTGAATATATTTGCTTTCACATTCAGTTCAAGTTGTGATGCTCGATTGTATTTTGAAGATAGATAGCATGTATGCAAACACACATACACACACACACACACACACACACACACACTTGGTGCGCATTTCTGAGTAAGGCTATCTCTGTAATCTGTAAACAGTGCAACAGGTTTGCTTGGATGTCCATGGAGATCACTGAGGCCAATGTACCTTTTCACATCCACAGAATCCTGCAACTGGCCCAGCACAAAGAATCAAAAACCAACTGGTTTACCACACCTTGGTGAGCTATCAATTATGAGTTTCTGATTTATTGTCCCAGGTAATGATAATGCTTTTGTTTCAATCAAGAACAAGGCTTTACCTGGTTTAGCGAAATGGTGGGGGTCAGTCAAATCAGGTTAAAACTTTAGAATTATGAATATCAACAAAATTACCTTTTTTCTCATTGTTGGGGCAGATACTGACGTGCAGGTGACAAATAGCGCAAGACATATGAGATAAAAATACTTTAATGTGCCCTTAAATGCCCCCTGTGACAAATTTGTCACACGATTTTGGGGGTTGTCAAAACCACTGGCCCCACATAAATTTTGCAAACTAATGTCCATAGTGACTTATGCAGACCATCAGTGCTGCCATCTGATGCATAAAAGTGGAACTGACACTACACTGGCTGCACCAGGTAACCATTCCAATATGGCCACCCCCATGGTGGAATCCACTCGATAGATCAGCACCCATTCATCACTGGATAAAGTAGACAAACAGGTAAGCTAATGAAAAATAACCTATGCCTAATACTTCAGCTATATGTCAGCTGTTTTATCATTCAAGTCATTTTAGCAATAAGGTCCCCGAAATGCTCATTGTGAAATATATGTCACAAAACTAAAATGAGGTCAAAGGTCACCAAAAATTAGAAATCACTATTCGGTTGTTAGTAGCCCCACCCCAGGACATATTTACAGAATACATAGATTTTTCTTTCAACTTTTAATACAGTTGGGCATTTAAGGGTTAAAATGAGCCAGTCTGATGTGAACTCAAATGATAAAGCCATCATTTGTTCACATACGAACATACACACACTATGTCCTAGTATAACTGAAGTGCGTTTACTTGAATCAAACTTTGAATATTGTCCAACTGTAACTGCCACGGCCGCGGAGCTGATAAGTTTCACTTTAGACACTGTGCTTACACTGGATCCACGGCGTGGCATTTATCCTCTGCCGCAGCTCTGGCAAACTGGAGCCCTGCGCAGCAGAAAAACAAGGCTTCTATTATTGCCAGATGCCAGAGCACAACTCAGCATTTCAGCACAGAGTGGATCAATCGGGACAGAAACACAACATTAAAATATGCAGTGAATTTTTCCAATTCAACACTCCGTGTTGACGCCAGGTGGCATTGCAGGCTAAGACAGCAACAAAAGTAAAAAAAAAAAAAAAGTAAGCTTTATCTTCATAGCACTTTATAAACAAATAACAAACCCAACACAAACGGGAAGTTAAGTGCATTTATTCATAAATAGGCTTCTTATCCGTGGTAGAAGCACAAAAGCTCAAAGAAAGAGGCAAATCCAAGCAAGTCCATCTTTCTTCAACTCATTCAGCCGGGAATAAAACCTTTTGCCTGTTTATAGTTGCGTTAAGGTCCACACGCTGTATATTGCGTTATCTATTGCGTGCAATCGCGCGTGAGTCTGTAATAACCGTGAGATCTCGCCAGTCTCGCTTTTCTAGCCATCTGGCCTTCCTGAGCTGCAATAAAGTAGCTGGTGGGAGTTGATGGATGACAAAGTATGAAGCAAACATGCAGCGGAGACGGACCGAATACGCATCTAGTATGATCCCGGGGTTAAACAACACCGCGATACACAGACATGGTACACGAGATTTAATACGCTCAGTCAGTCAATCAATCAGAAAGAAACATAGCCTTGTATTGGCCTGGCTGTCCCCTCCCTGTGACCCCCAAGGTCCAAATATAAATAATTAATGCTGATTAGGATAGGTCAATACAGGGATAACACTTTGATATGGACCTACAATTATTTAATTTCTTCTCAAATGTAATACAAGGCTTGATTTCAGAACCCACAATAAAATTTGTACCTAACTGTTTTAACAGGAAGCTTACATGGGGCAACCAGGAGTCTATAAGGCCGCTGTCACGTGCAGCACTGAGCGCCACGCCTACGGAGAGAATACTGCACCTAGCTGAACACAAGAGACAGTTCTCTGTGTGGGATGAACAGCTAAGGTAAACATCTCGCCATTCTCCCCCTGGCTCAGAGTATGACAGTAATATGACTTAAACAGTGTGAAACATCTGTGTTCATGAGCTAATCCGAATCTCCCTTGTTCCTTTGCTTCCTTAACTGATTGTGCTATCTCCACCGACTGTGCTTCCCAGATCCTAATTCTGTGCTGCATTTTGCCTGCCTGGCTTTTGAGCTCTGCCGGTTTGACTCTGATTTTGGATTCTGTTTCGGTGCTGCTGTCTGCCAGTTTGGGTTTGACCCCGGACAGTCTGACCTTCAAAATCAACTTTGGTTTATTTTGTGTTCTGCTGCCTGTGCCTGAGTGTTCTGTTTGTCTTGACGTGTAGCACCGAGACAAGATCATTTGAAACTATCACTTCTGCACACACCCACACGTTCCCCTGCGGCTCCAAGTGTCTCACACCTCCTTTGTTTTAAAAAGATGCTGGATGATCAAATAAAATCTGAAATGAAGGAACTTACATCAATTCTTAAGAATGCCCAGGTAAACTTCAGCTCTGCTGCATCATTGCACCGGGACAATTTCTTTTTCTTCTAGGTCTCAGAGTTATTACAGCTGCTTAGCTCATCCTCTCTCTTTTCCTGCCTCATTCAAGTAGCTTCCTCTCCCTAGTTTGTACCTCCCTACCTTCTCACTCTTTGACTTCCTTGCCCTCAAGTCACGTGCTTAAATATGCCTTTGCTATCCTAAGCGTATGCTGAGCCAATGCCAAGTTACCCTTTCAGGTGAAACTCCACAGACTTGAACAGTTTACTCAAGTAACGTATATTTTCAGAGCCCAATAAACCTGCACCCCTCTTCCCAACATCAGGTTTGATGCCACTTATTTAAACATCAGATATTACTTTGCTTCCCTCTGCTTGCACATGGCACTGGAGAATCCTGGAAAACACTGCCCTGGAGGTTCTGCCCCTCATCTTTTCTGCTAATTCAACAAAATCTGTAGCAAAACCTCAAATCTACCCCTAGGTATGCCGTTGGTCCCAATGTGGATGATCGCTACTGGACCTGTCTGACCAACAGCTTGCCCACATGCTCTATGAGGTTCCTCCTTGGACATTAAGCAAGCAATACACTATGCAAGACTCCTTGTTGAACAGGCAGACTATGGTGTCTACCCCTCTAATAGTCGCGTCCCCACGACCTCTAACTCCCTTTTTCTGGGAGAAAAGGCTATCAGGGTGCTTAAGATATAATTAAAATATCTGTTGATGTGGGATGATACGTGTTGTGACAATGTTTTATCTGAATCTCAGATATAGCCAAAAGATTACATGCTCGATCACATTCAGTAGTTGTAATGCACAAACACCGGGCATTTTTGGAATGCTTTTAAATACAATGTCTTGGAGAGATGACAACCTGTCTGGCAGTTTAAAGTTGTGCCCATGCTGACAAGACAACAAAGTTATACGTGAGGTTACTGAGCTCTCGAATCAGAGGTTTGAGGGCTTATATAAGATTTGTGGTTTACCGAACAGAGGTTTGTTGTATGAGTGTGCATAGCATTCTGTGTTCTGTGAGTCTTGAACATAAGCTAACAAATAAAGTGATCAAATTTTGCCTGCCTATACAGGGGTCACCTTTGACCCAGATTTACACAATTGCTTTGCATTCCTCAGCCAGAAAGACAGGAACCAGCTCTGCTTGTCGAAGGGCTCGTGGCCCATCTGTGGGACAAAACCGTACGAAACCCTGATCCGGCTGTCAACACCCAAAAACAGGTCCAGAAGTCCTAAGGAGGTCAGGTAAGAGAGACAGGTGACTAAAAATAAATTGCGTATTACCTGTGCTTTCAAGTTCTGTCGGGGGTGGGGTTTAGTGGGCTTGATGGGTGGTATATAGCCATCTGTTTTTTCAGTTTTGAACCATGAGCCTACAAAGGGGGTGCCGAGACAATAGATATCATTGTCCCAAGCATGAGGTCCTGGGGCATTTTCACACAGTGGAGGAAGTCTTTTTATAACCCGTCTGACAATCGTGTTTGTGTGTTCATGTGGTGCCTTCACTTGGTTATGCATGCCTGTGTGTAAGGGGGTGGGGGGGGTGTCACATGACTCTGTCCGGAGCACAAAGTAGAACTTACCGGAACAATGAGAGGCACGGTCCCGCAGCTGCATATATGAACTGTAAACACGTATTGACTCTTTATTTCATTTTATTTTACTTCATATGTTAGTTTTGCGTCTACCATACACATTTAAAAAAGAAAAAAAAAGGCGAGGGGATGAGATAGAAAGGGAGAGGTATGATTGCATCCAGACCTGAGACAGTACTTCTGTCTGTGTCAGTCCTTCTTCCACATGGATGCTGTCGAAGGAGTGACTCCGGCAAACATGTTTATTAAAAATTGCAACGCAAACAAGATACAGAGCACTTAAAAAAATTAGAAGGAACTTGAAATGGTGAGATCATTTACCAACATTCAAGAGAGCGACCACCGAGCATGATAATGCTCATCATCATTTTGAACATATTTGTAATGTATTCTTGTACTTGAACTGCTTCAATTAATTAACCCTTTAACTGCCTGCTCAACCTTTTAGTTGGCCACATATTGAGTCACTGTATCCCACTTGAAAGATGCTTTGAACTTAACTGATTGGATGTTTTTGTCATGGTTATGGTTTTTGGTCATGTTTATGTTCAGGTTCTGTGTTCATGATTTTGTCTTTTTTATTCTTTTTGGTTATTGTAATACTCAGGTTTTTAGTTCATTCCTTTTCTCAGTTCCATTGCCCTGTCTGCGTGCCCACTGACTTCGGGTGATTTGTAAATGAATTCCGGTGTTTCAAATATTCCTTCGATTCTCGTTTTCTTCCTTCGTCTTTCTGTTCTGATTACTAATAAGACTAACATTTGTATTTTGTATCATAGTCTACAAACACAACTAATCCATGTACTCTAGTTTAATATGTAAAGTTGCACCGCTACTAAATTAGACTAATTCCCTCTCCGCAATCGCCCTGTTCTACTCTCCGCCTCTCAGCTGTTCCTGTCCTCTCCTGAGTTTCAGCGAGAATCTCTCTCGCGTGCTTAATCACTCTCTTGCGCTCATTATCTGTGCACGTAGAACTCCTGGACCGGAGCTGTTGAAATGTCATAGGCTGTTTGTGTGATTCCCATTCGTGTTTTGTCTTTCACCAATTTTCATGTTTAGGGCTTCCGTCATGTAATTCTCCCATTGTAATTAGTCTGATTCTCTACACCTGATTCCCGGATAGCATGTGACCTTCCCTGTGTGTATTTAAGCAGTCTTTTCACTCACAGCTCTTGTCAGAACTTTGATCAATATTTCATTGTGCGGAGAGCCTTGTATGCCATTGAGTATTGTTTCCCTTCTACTGGACTGTACGACTTTGATTCTTGCCATTGGCCTTTCCGTATTGTTTTTGTCTTCCTGGATTACGACCCATTTTTGCATGACCACGATTTCTGTGTTTGGATAACTTGTGCATGACCCTTGGCTTTGTGCATCGACTACGACTTTTTGCCTATCGTTTTTGTACCTCTGCTCATCTGTCTTACTGGTTCTGACCCCTGCCTGCCTAGTCGACTCAGTTTTTGGATTTCGTATTGTGGCTTGGCAATTCCTATGTTTTTTGGCTTTGAATCGGACGCTATTAAAGGCATACGTTTTTTGGATTCCTGTCTCTCGCGAGTGGTTCCTGAACAGTACCTCACAGTTTTTTCAGCATACTATACCTCAACCGAGTGTTAAAGATGATGTAATCAGGTTAAGTTCAACACATCTTTCAATTAGACACAGTGACACAAAATATGCTCCACCAAAAGGTTCAGGCAGTTAAAGGGTTAAAGCTATAAAGCGCCAGCTAATCTCCAAATGTTGCTGGATGAGGCAAACAGGGTATTCGGAGTTCAGGCTGGAAATCAGCACCAAGTTGACAATGTTAATGGCAGCCACCAGACAACCAGAACAGCTGAACACACAATCCTGGAGAGTCTCTCTGGATCAAGTGGAAAGGTTCAGTTACCCAGGATCCATCATTGATCAGACTGCAGATGGATGTCATGGGACCAGAGCTTGGCGAGCAGCTGCAAGATCTGCCATTAGGTAGCTCAATGTCCCAAGACTGCGGTCTGAAGCTCATGAAACCGTAGTTGTCGAAGATGTTGGTGTGGCATGCGGCATGTTGTGTATATGAAGCATTGACCATGAGAGGAGCTGATACCACAAGATTTACATCATTTGAGGATACATGCATGCTATAGACGTGCACTCAGGATCAGCGAAACTACCACCGAGTCACTCCGAGAGGAGATAGAGACTGAACGACTGATGCTGGTGACTGTATGAAAATGGGAACTACTATATTTTGGTGGTATCATCAGGGTCTTGAACATCTGCACACACATCCTTGAGGGCAGTATCGACAGGACGAGGTTGAGGGGACATCTAAGAAGGTGGTGGACTGATGACTTCAAACAATGGACTAGGAAAAACTTAGCAGAATGTAGGAGCAGCACGAGAGAGAGAGAGAAGGTCTTGGTGAGCACTGGTGCACAAATCCATGGCCCCTGACCTTCAGTCATAAAGATGGAGAAGAGCAATCGATAAAAGCATTGCGTGCAAATCTGACCAGCGAGCAGTAGTCATGGATATAAGTGCCTTGTCTTTGCAAACCAATAGTAAATATTATCATTATCTTTAATATAAATCTATGCATCTTAGCATCAATGTTTGATTCAGCTTTATTGATGGAGACTCTGCATTATTTCTGAGGAGGAGAGGAAAGGAAGACTAGAGGCGCTGGTTACGATGTTGGTGTTGATGTTGCTGTCTTGACCTGGTCCAGGCCACCGCACACAGAATGGTGCGACCGAGATTGTCCTATCTGGCACTTTGACGTCAGAGCTCCTGCCCGTGTTCCTTCGGCACGCCTCCTCCAACTGGCCCACCCAAAAGCGACCCACCCCAACTTCAGGGCGAACCGGGAGGTGAGCGTCGCTCCAAGGTGCTCAGTTATCCTGGTTTGTTGATGATGCGTGTGGTATAACTAGAGTGTTATACTGGGGATGGTACTGCTCTGAGTTGCATAGTGGTGCTGCTAGCTTCAAAACTGAACTGAAGTCTTTCTCAGTGGAGTTTTCACGTTCTCTGCTTATCCATAGGGGTCTCCCTCGCATACTCTGATTTCATCGGGTCCCAGGCATGTAAATTAAGCTGATTTGGAGAGTTTAACCTTGTCTAATGCAGTTGCTATGTTCAGACCTGAGGAACTTCAGGCCTATTTAAAATTCGGGTGGAGATCCCAAAATTTTCAATAATCCCAAATATGCTGAATTACTGGGAAATGTGTATAAAGTGATGCACAACATTTAGATATTTTCCATTTGATGTGTTGCTGCGGCCACAAAAGCACGTCTGCTTGGGTTTAAATACAGCATTTATCTCAGTATAAGTTTAATGTTGCTTCTGTGAAGTGATGGAACAAGCAGATACTGAATATGTATGTGACATTGTCCTACAATATGAAAGAAAAATGCCTTTTATGACTATGAACCTACTTAAGGGAAAACTTAAGTGAAGCTGGAGTTTATGGGGTTAAGTTGTCCTCGGGATATTGGCGTGTGAAGGAATAATGTGTGGCCTTTGCAGTAGGTTTGTGTCCAGTCCAGTGTATATTCCTTTCTCTTAAGCACTACATTCTGGTAGAAGCTTCTTTCTTCCAGCAATGCGGACCTTGGGCCTGTCTCCTGAGGCAGGACTAATGACATCGGTGATAGCTGCATTTGGGAAACCCGGAATAGCTCTTTTGACTTTACTTTGTGATACAGAACCCAGGAATAACAGGTTTTGACAATGAGTCCGAACAGATGGAGGAGCTGCTTTGTGCAGCTGATTTGCTCTATGGAAAATTTGCTTCTCTCTCTCCATCTTTCTCACTCATTCTCTCTCCTTTCTCTCTTTCCATCTCTGTGTCTCTCTTGTAGACGGTGCAGACTATCATCCCTGAACCTGCAAAGTCGGCTCACTCCTCCGCCAGGCTTGACCTGCTCTGCGCGCCCAAGATTAGGCCGGAGGATCACTTGCCCTTTCCTCTACGATGCCTAGAGGACCCCATTCGCCCTGTGAGAACCAGATCCCTGATCCCTAACCTTTGATCCCCAACCCATGGTAGAACGCTACCTGAATAATACAGACCACCTATGACCTTCTGTACACCCTATTACTAATCAGAATCCATATACTGTACCACTTCACTAGACTTGGGTCAAAAACTAAAAGCTCAGGGTCACAGTACCACTGGGCAGAAAAGAACACAGAATATTTTTTCTGCCAGACAAAAACGTGCATTTCCATTGATGAAACTCTAGTTGGGTGATTTTCATAGTATTTCTGGCTACTGAAGAGCAATCGACTGTCACCTTGCAGAAGAAACCATGATTATGCCTGAAGTCAAAGTGGTTCAAGACCAGGAGGCACTTTGGGTGGAAATTTGCTGAAAATGGGGAGAATGTTGAGGGTTTTAAATCAACAAAATACGCCCGTAAAGGTCGTTTGTCAATCAGCTTATTACAACCTAAAGTTACGTTGAGGAGTTAAGCGACTTCTAGCGGTCATTTAAATAACTACAGACTGGTTTCCATTGTCAGCATCGCCGTCAGTAAAACCCTAAGATAAACCTAATCCTAACCCCAACCCTAATCCTTACCCAAACCATTATTTGAAAGGGGACCTATTTTGCAATATTTACAAGGTTATATTTTTATCTTAGACTCCCTATATTACTCCTGATCTTTCAAAGTCCGAAACAGCCTCCTTATTTAGCTCATACTGCCATCCTCAAAAAACCCCATTTGTTGTCTCTGCCTGAAACGCCTCATTGGGGTGGCTCTTCCGCAATGCCCCACTCCCCGTGTGCCCACTTTCTTCTGACTGGCCAGCTCTGTAAAGGGTGGAGTTTGGCGGGATGAGGCTGCTGAACGCTGTTTTATGGGTCCGCCTCCCCAGAGTGAAACGTGAGACACAGCTGCCATGTGATAAAGAATCGGCGGGGAAACTCCAAAATCTAACGCCAACTTGAATATAGATCTATTGAAATGAACTTGTTCTCATAAACACAGTGGTGAAAGTGGAGGACGCAGTGCGAAAGTCTGGCGGTTCAAGCTCGAATTTGCTATCGGTTACAGTTTGCTACGGCAACAGTGGTGAGTACAGTGGTTTTTCTACTCTATAGCTAGGATGCAGGGAAAGCTAGAATCCACCCCATATAGACACATTTGTAGAACAGGTCGACATGCACTTGTGTAGACCGGAGACTATATAAATCCGGTGGGTCTGAGTTTAGAAGGAAACATGGACAGTGAGGAGCTAAAAGTGGACCAACAGCTTATGGACTGCTTCGGTGTGTATTATACGGACCTGCTGGTTCGTGTGCATAACCGTGGTGTGTTGTTAGCGTGGAGTAACGAACAGCTTCTGCGGAGGGGCGAAAGCTCCAGGCTAAACAACCTTTTTGGAAATTGCCCGTGGCAATGGTTTACTCATTGTGTCGGAATGACTAGTGTTTCCTCGCAGAGAATGGGCGAGTTATGGATAGTGCGCGAGAGCTAGATAGAGCTCCGAATATGTGATGAACATAATACAGGTTTTACAGACCGTAAATTCCGTTTGCGTGAACAGTTGCTTATGTGGAGCTAGCGAATCAATCACGTCTACAGGAAAGAATTTAATATCCAATCGACGGCAATGCTGAGAAATTGTTTTTTATACCAGACACGTTATAGCCTGCGCGCTTCTCTATTGCTTTCACCGGTGGCATCCGAGAGCTTACCTAGATAATGGAGAAGTATCAGGCTGACCCCGGTCAAGGATAAGTAAAGCGATCTTTTCACAAGCACCCAAAAACGCACCACAAGCTTTGAAAAACTTATGTCTGGTCTAACTGCACCTCTCCGGTTAGCTTCAACTGTAGTGGCTACAATCAGGCAACATTATGATGAAACTGTCACATTCATGCTTACCAAAGTACAAAAGTAATACAAGCATACCGATCAGAATCGCTGCATATAAGTTAACCAGGAACATTTTTAATTAGCAGAGCACGTGAACTAACATGCAGTAGCTGATAAGCGGTCATGACTTTGAATGTAATCTGTCGCGCAAAAAATTCATTTCGCGTCCGGTGTGAACGCGGCTCGATGTGCCCATAACGTGAGTATTCGCGTCTTTGCATTGACTTTCAATGTAAACTGTCGCGCAAAAAATTAGTTTCGTGTCTGGTGTGAAAGCTGCTTAACGCACCCAAAACGCGTATATTCGCGTCTTTGCATTGACTTTGAATGTAATCAGTCGCACGAAAAATTTGTTTTGCGTCTAATGTGAAAGCAGCTTTATGGTTAGAATGTGACAGCTAAAGAGAGCTCCGTTATGTTATGAACATAATACAGTTTTTGCAGACCGTAAGTTCCGTTAGCGCGGACAAGTTGCTTCTGTGGAGCTAGCAAATCGATCACTTCTACAGGAAAGAATTTCCTATTTAATCTCCGCCTTTTTCGGCTTTTTATTAGCCACAGCAATTTCTAAAGGGGGATGAAATTATGTCAAGGTAGTGCAGAGAAATCATTTGTTATACCAGGCACGGTAGAGCTTCTACGTTTCACGGTAGCACCAGAGAGCTTGCCCAGACATTTGTGAAGTATCCGGCTGATCCTGGTCATGGATAAGTGAAGCAATCACTAACTGTAGTGGCTACAATCGAGCAACATTATGATGAAACTGCCACATTGATGCTTACTGAAGTAACACAAGCATACTGATCAGAATTAGTGGATATAAGTTAACCAGGAGCATTTTTAATTAGCACGGCACGCAAACTAACATGCAGTAGCTGGTAACCGAGCAGTCGTAACTACAGAGGCAAACCCTTGCAATACAGGTTTTACAGACAGCAAGTTCCGTTACCATAACTTTTACAGTTGTACCAAGCATCCAAATTATAAACAAGTATTAAAAGTTAACTTCAAATGAGGTTTATGTTCACACACATTCTGTAGAATTTCTCCTGATATAACGCTTACATATTTTGGACACAAACATTAGCAACGGTAACTTGGCTACGTTAGCCGCTGTGCTACAGCCACAATCAACTGGCTATCACGTCAGGTTGGCTTATGCAGTAAAAGCAACTTAGAGCTTCTGTGTCTGTGAGCCACGGACAGTCGCGACCAATACAGGCTTTATCTTCAGATATTTTACAAAGCCTGCTCTTGAGGCCAGTTGTTAGTGCTAACTATCGCTAGCGGTCCTGCTAGCCACCTGTAACTCGTTAGCTTCACTTACATTATTTGCTGTTATATCATTACTTACAGCTTGGGGCTCAAAGTGCTTGATAGATGCAACTGCTTCAGGTTTGAGAAGCAGATGATTATCCTGTGCCGAATTATCCTTTATTTAAAAAACTGTCTTTGGTGAAATGCTATGCACAAACAGCTAACGTTCCCTTTGGCTGTGGCTGTTTGCTGCCAGCAAACAAAAAAAGCTACCCACTGATTTCTGGTGGCATCCTCTTCTGGTAGAGAAATAGGTGTTTTTCTTTGCTTCAAAAGTAAACGGACAAGCAGCTTTGGGAGAGATACTGACAAAACTGCACCTCAAGTGATCTGCGGTTTTTCTTTTGTATTTCCAAACGTGCTGACGCTACTAAGGCATAGAAAGATCTGCCGTTGTAAGTGCCTGCTAGAATAGTTTCCGGTGTGGGCATGTCCAGCGCCATGATTGGCTCTTGCTAGGTCTGTATTAGTCGGACGGCATAATTTGACGTCAGGTTTTGCCCAGATCTCGCGAAGATCTCAGGAGGAGCTGTTCAGAGAGGAAATCATGTTCACAAAATCACGTCTTTGGATTACGGCAAAACCTCTGTATCTTATGTTTAGAAACTTTTCAAAGGTTGAGTATGGACAACTAACATTATAACATTACTAATATGTATTCAAAGAAGGATCAGCATCATAGGCCCCCTTCAAGTGAAAATATGACTGAAACTGTATCTGGAACTCGGACTGTAACTCTAACAGTACCTTCCTGCTGCCAGTGGGGGTGCGATTTTAGGAAACGGTGCTTTGGGTCGTAAATCAGACTAAATGAGAATAAATGTCCCATTTGAGCATCTGGTTGGAGGACAGGCTGGTTTTAAACTAAATGAGCTGACTGAATTTAATATAATTTTACTGAACTGAAATTGATTGATCTGAACTGAACTAGATTTTGTAAAATAACCAGGGCTCAATCACATTTGATTGAAAAGAATTGAATTGAAAATCATTGATTGAATTGAACTGTGCTGGATCCTGATTGACTTGAATTGAAGTGAAATCAATTAAACTGGCCTGAATTGAATAGAACTGAACTTACCCTAGAAGATGTCTCCCTCTGCGCCGCATCTCTTGACAGATCCTTTATGGCATTTCACAGGTATCCAAATATGCCAAAAGGGCGGTGGCGTCCGCTCGAGTGAAGAGTCTGGCGGTACCCAAAGGAGTTGTAAAGGACTACCTCCCACATCGAGATCCGGTGTGGACTCCTCCCTCGAGCCGATCGGCAAGGGGCTCAAGGTGCAGAGAGAGGACGGCTTAACCGGCCGCTGTCAGTCCACAGCGTTATATCACTGGGTGCAGATGGTACCTGACAGAGCAAAGTCCATCACACTGAACGATTCACTGTTTTTATTTTCCATGATTGTGTAGGTGTGTTACAGCAGTGCTTTCCAACCCAACCCTTCTCCTGCATAGCCACATGATCTGCTGTTGCTGTTTGACCAGTTATGGTGCTTCAATCGTGTTTAATTCGTTGGGCTTGAACTTAAGGCCGAAAGTAACCTGGCCAGCCAGAAACGTCCTTGAGGATGATGTGGACTGACACCGGGTGCGGCTGTGTTTGCTCGGACTGAAAGTACCATTCCGAATAAAATGTTGACTCTGCCCTTTCTTATAGATAACGTATTCGGAAAGTATTTTATTCATTCATAAATATATTTTTTTCTCTTCAACCGTTCATCTGATCGACTACACACTTTGCGGGTGTATTGCTGAGGAACTCGAGGAAGAGCTGTGTTGAGTGTTAAGTTCTATGGCGGAGCAGTTCTCGAGAAATCTGTGAGCCACAATTCCAGAAGCCAAGAAGTCGGCCCGTTTCGAACAGGCACGTTTTGAAAAGTCACTGCACTAGTTCCATTAAGTCAACATTAATTCACTCAATTCAGGTTCTTGGTTTAATTTGAAACCCCGCATATATATTGGGTGGGAATCCAGTCATCCATTTAATTAATTTTGTGAAAATGCTTGTTTTTTGACTACCAAGCTCTGCAGTGCTATCATCTAGACTGGACCTAAGCACCACTGTATGTCCTTCTGGATTTGTACCAAGTGCGACTGTGAGTTTTCTTTGGCTAGTGCTGGGTATCACTGTGTGTTGTCTTGGACTGGTACTAGCTGCCATTGTGTATTATCACTCCAAGTGCCACTGCATGTTCTCCGAGGCCAGGACTCAGTACCAATGTGTTTTGTTTTGAACCAGAACTGAAAAGCACTCTGTGTTCTCCCGCCTCAGTTGAGGGTGCCACTTTGCTCTCTAGGACCAGCACTGAGTAACACAGCATGTTTTGCTCCTAGTGAAACTTTGTGTTCCACTAAAATGGTCCTGAGTACAACTTTATTTTGTCCGCGACAGTAATGAATTGACTCATTGTATTCTTCTCGGCCAGGACTGAGCACTACTATGCGATCTTTTGGATGACATTAAGTACCATTCTTTGTTCTCCAAGACCAATATTGAGTACCACTGTGTTCTCCTGGAACTGAATAACACTGCTTGCTTACCAAGACCAAAACTGTCTGTACCACTCTCTGTGTTTCACGACCAGCAATGAGAGCAACAGTTTGTTCTCCGTGATTTGAACTATTACTCTGTGCTGACTTCACATCGTTCATTTCGACATATTTTTGTCAGTTCATAATGACTCAGACTGAATTTTTTTTGCCGTTGCTTTGTTTCATGGCTAAGTTTTATAAAAATGTTTTTATTTGCCATTGTTTATCTTTTGTCAGTATTATTGTTTGATGTATAACCTAACCTTTCAGAACCCTTTTTATATTTTGCAAAGAAACAAGATCACAGGCCAGTAAGATCGCTCTTGCAATGGGCCAGACAGCTGTCTAGACAATGATAAAATCCTTCAGTTTGCAAACACTGGACTCCTTATACAGGCATGAAAAGCCGGGCTTTTTGCGGAACTCCAATGGACGCCTGCAATTTAGATAGCAGGTCAGAAGGAGGTCTTGTTATTGTGGGTTTGGCAGGAAGATGCGGCTCAAGCCAAACCGAATTTCTGTGTAACTTACCTGCCTGGTGCAATCAGGAACAGCTCCGAGGCCTGGTGTTTTAGGATGGGAATTTTGTTCTATTGCATTGCTGACTGGCTCAGTGTGAAGCACAAGGTTTATTCTAAGGGTTTGTTAATTCTTAATTTAAAATTATACTTTAAATTGAGGGTGTTCATTATTAAAGGAAACAACATTGAAAATACACATACATATATTCCAGTTTAACTTTTCTCTGCTGAGTGAAACTCAAGTCCTTAAACAAGGGGTTCCTGACACTATCCGCGTCTCAATAAATTAATTTTCCCAGCGATTGGGCCATGCCTTCTATCTCACCGCTTCCTTATTGTTACGTGTCTCTGTGTGTATGATTTACATTTTTGTCATCTACAGTGCTGGATTGTTAGATGTATTCTGCTACTTTCCAGTGTTTCCTCTGGTTTCCTCAATTCTCCTCTGGTTCTCTCTCAGTCAGCAGATAATTTAATGCTCAAAAACAAGGCGCAGGGACTCATTAGCCAAAGACTTTAATGAAGCACTTAAGTAGGGAAGCACGAAGAAAAACTGGCAGCCCTCCAGGAAATGAGCTTGAGATCCCGGGGTGAGAGCTTTGTTATGAATGTAACACATTTCCTCAATTTACAGTTCATGTGTGAAAATGGTTTAGTGGGTGGAAATTAATTCTTGCAATGTTTACATTTTAATGGCATTTACCACTCGATAATCGCATCCCTGCTGAATACAAAAGTTGACAGTTCTTGTGATGCTGTTGTATCTTAATTGACAATATATGCCATTGTGTACCAGTTTGCTCAGAAGGCGAATTTGGTCACTGGGCTACTTCCTAATCTGATCCAGGCCAGTAAAACATGGCTCTTCAGGGTCACATGTCTGGCTGAGTGACCCTGATTTTACTGGCATTTCAGTCTGCCTTTGTTACTTCATGCGAGTTTTTTTTTTTTTTTCTTTTTACTGTAGTCAGATTGAGGGGACAGGAGAGTCAATTCAGACCACACCTCTACAGTCCTTAAAGTATTCCAGAGTTTTCTTTCTTTTTTTACTGATATTGATACATTCTATTATACAGTACTAACACATTTTTTTCAAATGATATTGGGTGAATATATAGCTGGTGCATGACTGTGAATTTTGTGGTTATTTTCCATTTTTAGAAACTCCTTACCGACACTTTAATTTCAGTCAGATGGACTTGGGGATTGGGATGACCCTACGACAGGCCAATAGTGTGACGCAGTCCTGGTGAAATCATTGTAGGGTGGATCCCAGTGGCATGAGGGCAACAGAGGAGTCCAAACTCCCAGTGAAGCACTGTCCTGGTCCTCACTGTATCAGTAAGAGCTGGGGAACCACTCGCAGGGCCAACTGATCTCAATAAATAAGGTACATAACAATAGTGACTAACGTTTCGATGTAGACCCTACATCTTCATCAGAGTCCTTGGAGGAAATGAGTGAACAAGCCTTTGATAAATTGTAAGAAATCCTCAACAGGTGTGCTTAAAGAGGGCGTAAGCTACCTGAAGATTCACCCATATCAACCAAGGTGCTACACTCATTACATCAATTGTAGAACAACGCCCACTCACAAGTCAATAGTGATAAAATCAGTTTTAACAGACATAGATAAAAATACATACATAATCAAAGACATATCCTCATCATTATTCAATTTTAGAGAAAGCAAGATAGGTTTAATTCCTCATTTAGACCTTGAGGTTCTAAAGTGCCTAGTGTGTGTGTCCAAAATGCTTCCCTGCATAGAAGTTTTTTACTAATATCACCACCCCTAAGTGGGGGTGAGATTTTCTCAATCCCCAAAAATCTTAAGGACGCAGGGGAGCCATGATTTGCCATCTTGTAATGCCGCGCCATGGCATAAGCTAAATTCTGGGTCCGAATAGCTGTCTTATGTTCAGCCACCCTTAACTTCAACTGACGTTTTGTTTGGCCTATATAAGCCAGCCCACAAGGACACTTTAAAATATATATTACATGTGTACTATTGCAATTGATAAACGAAGAAATAGGGAATCTTATGCCAGTGCGAGGATGTAAAAAATATTTCGCATTGGCAGAATTAGAACATTGCGCACAATTTCCACATTTAAAAAAGCCTTGAGGTGGACTGGGCAGCCAAGTGGTGGGGGATGGGATGGTCATATCAGAATGGACCACGGGGATGTTGCGGAGTAAATGAGAAGGGTGATTACTATCCGCTTTCAATAAGGTATTCCTGCTAAGGGGTTTTCTGTATATAGTAGATTGTAAAGTATTATTCATGAACATCATGTTCTTTTGATGATATGGAATCAGTTGACACCAGATGCGGGAAAAGGGAATGAGGATTTATTTATAAACCAAAACAAAACAGGCACGAGGGCCAACAAAAAACTTGGCCCAAAGGGTTGCAAAAAACAAACTAAGGTAAGCTACACAGAGCTACAAAACAAAGAATGCAAATGACAGAAAACAAAAGGCACTGGAAACTCCAGGCAAGAAGATCAAGAAAAGTAAATAACAAGACTAAATATATATATATACACAAAACAAGAGGCTGGGACAAGACTTGAAACTAGAAATGCTAGAGAACTATGACAAGAACTTGGCTACACTTGCACAAGCAGCGAGACGCGAGACACTGTCTGCCAGCCAACTTCCACCGCATCCAGATAAAGGCTTGGAAATCATGACGAGGGGTAACACCTGGAGAGAGAGAAACAAGAGGCATGGCAAGATCAAGACATGGACAGAGATTGGATGACATGACCTGCTCATTAAGAGAATGAGCGTGCTCAGCTTAAGTACCAATTAAGTATGCAGTTTGGAAGCAAGCATGAATGTTAACAGAAAAGCACAGCAAGATCTTGAAATAGCAAAGCAGGAATCATGACAATAAACTCCCTGTCTAAATTAGTAATATTAGTAATGTGCCTATCTAAGAATTACACCACCCAGTGAGTGTTAGTAAATGTTAGTAACTTAAAAACAGTTAATTGCCAATTAAGCTTAGAGAGCCCTGAATCAGCACAGCACAGAAGGAAGGGGAAATACCAAAGCCAACCAGAGCTCTGAAAAGTGCAACAACGAAGGCACGGGGCGGAACGCAGACAAGCGGTGGAGTGGCATGGCAGACCTGGCAAAAACATGGAAAAGTAAAAACATGGACATGGAACATGGATAATGAAATACTATGACTATGAGCATGAACTATGAAATCTTGAAACATGAAACTGTTAAAACCATGAATAATACTGTTCTGGCCAAAGGCCAGAACCCTGGAACACAACATTTGATATGGAAGGGTACACTTGCTGAATTGAATGATTTCTTGAGTTATGTGAATTCCACCACAAATTACTTGTCCTTTACTATGGAATACAATAATCAATCCATTGATTTTCTAGATCTTACCATTTTTAAGGACATGAATAATACTTTACAATCTACTATATACAGAAAACCCCTTAGCAGGAATACCTTATTGATAGCGGATAGTAATCACCCTTCTCATTTACTCCGCAACATCCCCGTGGGGCAGTTTTTGCGAGTTAGGCGGAATTGCAGTATCACGACTGATTTTATGTCTAAAGCTTCTCATTTAGCTCATCGCTTTGAACAACGCGGTTATCATAAAGCGGACATTACTAAAGCATGGGATAGGGCTTTCAAGACGGACCGCGCTGACCTGTTAAAGAAAAAATCCAAGTTACCTAGTACTACGTCTAGATTATCCTTCTCCACCTGCTATACACCGGCAGCTGGAAGAATAAAACAAATTATTTATAAACATTGGCATATTTTGAAATCTGATCCGACGCTTAAAGTTTTTAGCGCCGAACCGCCCAGGTTTATATTTAGGCGTGCTCGTAACATCAGAGACCGGTTGGTCCATTCTGATATGACCATCCCATCCCCCACCACTTGGCTGCCCAGTCCACCTCAAGGCTTTTTTAAATGTGGAAATTGTGCGCAATGTTCTAATTCGGCCAATGCGAAATATTTTTTACATCCTCGCACTGGTATAAGATTCCCTATTTCTTCGTTTATCAATTGCAATAGTACACATGTAATATATATTTTAAAGTGTCCTTGTGGGCTGGCTTATATAGGCCAAACAAAACGTCAGTTGAAGTTAAGGGTGGCTGAACATAAGACAGCTATTCGGACCCAGAATTTAGCTTATGCCATGGCGCGGCATTACAAGATGGCAAATCATGGCTCCCCTGCGTCCTTAAGATTTTTGGGGATTGAGAAAATCTCACCCCCACTTAGGGGTGGTGATATTATTAAAAAACTTCTATGCAGGGAAGCATTTTGGATACACACACTAGGCACTTTAGAACCTCAAGGTCTAAATGAGGAATTAAACCTATCTTGCTTTCTCTAAAATTGAATAATGATGAGGATATGTCTTTGATTATGTATGTATTTTTATCTATGTCTGTTAAAACTGATTTTATCACTATTGACTTGTGAGTGGGCGTTGTTCTACAATTGATGTAATGAGTGTAGCACCTTGGTTGATATGGGTGAATCTTCAGGTAGCTTACGCCCTCTTTAAGCACACCTGTTGAGGATTTCTTACAATTTATCAAAGGCTTGTTCACTCATTTCCTCCAAGGACTCTGATGAAGATGTAGGGTCGACATCGAAACGTTAGTCACTATTGTTATGTACCTTATTCAATAAAAAGTGAGAATTTAGCAGATATCAGTGCTGCACCGGCATTCTTTTTACTTCATATTATTTTGGCCCTGTCCTGGTTGCACCGGATTATCTGGATTGACTTAATTGGCAGAAGCGCGGAGAACGCTCCTCTTTTTCTATTGATCTCAATAAATGTTCTTTATTAGAGCGTAAATTCAGTCAGAGAGGAGGTAAATCACCTGCAGTCAGAGTTGGGTTAGCCGGTCGTAGTGGGGACTCCAGACAAAAGCCCATAATCCATCCAGAGACAAGAAAACTGGGCTGCAGTGAGGCAAAATGCCAAAAACAGAGGGCTAAAGAACAAACACAGTCTGACAAACAGCTGAGAATCTGAACACAGTGAACAGCATGCTAGAAAGGCAATGCAAAAGCAAAAAAAATAATAATCTGGCAGAAAGCAAAAGAAAGAGACTGGCTTCTGTACACAGATCACGAAGAGAACAATGGACATCAGGTGTGGGGAGAGACACAAAGGGAATGAGGAATAGGTGAAAAAAATACAGGGACAGCAAGCAATGAAAGATATGACTCTACGGAAAGAGACTTGGGACAAAAGACAACATGGGGAAAAAAGGCAAAACAGAATTAGTGCTGGGAGACACGGGACGTGACATGCTAATCCCTGAGTGACAGATTCCACAGATTTCGGCAAAGTTCTCTTAGCAACCCACACAATGCCACAGCCGATTCTCATTTAAAATGCACACTGACCTGTCTGCGTGAGTGTGTTTGTGATCAGTCTCACTGGGTATGCATATTTTTCGCACCAGGATTGGTCTGAGAACCATGCCACTTGGATGCCATTTGTGAGGGTTTGTGTGAATTTCTTTTGGTGTTATCAGTGATAATATATCCCAACTGCAAATATGTTTATGAACAATAAACACCTATTACACTTGAAATTCCATTCTGTGCTCTGTTTATCACATACAGGGTTCCCACCTACTGTAGCGTATACCATGATATACTCAATCACTTCCTCCCCATCTCTCTAAACATCACACCTCTGTCATTTCGCAACCCGAACAAGAGATTTGCTGTGGTTTCGGTGAAACGGAACTGTCCTCAGTAGATGCGGTGCAGTGGGGGCTCCAGTTTCCAGATCACAAAAGTAACAGGATACGCCCATTACATCTTTCATTAGGTCCTGAAAGCACAGCCCTGTTCTGCATCTCATTAACTCATCAAATCTCCCCACCCTGGGAAACTGCCAACTCTGGTCATTCAAGCACACAACCCGACACCCATTACAATACACCCCGATAGACACACACACCACACACACACACACACACACACACACACACACACACACATATGGACACACATACACACTAATAAATCAGAAATTCTGAATACTGGCGGTACTAGAAGTATAGCTACACTTTTATTTACCTTAAACAAGAAGAGATACACAAAGATCACATTCGGCAAGACACAGATTCTGGAAGCTGAGGATCAGAAGAAGTCACTGCAGGGCTTCTTTTCATCCTGGTCATGGCACAGCAAGATATTCGCACCTTTACTCCATCTTAGTCCTTCACTGATCCCAGTTCAGCTGGCAGACCCTCCGCCTGTCTCCACTGTGCATTGCGAAGCCTGAACCACTTCTAGAATAGGAAGGGGGGCACCAGAGTCAGTCAAGTGCGATTGTTATTAGTAATCCAGAACCCAGATGCAGGCAAGATATTTTATGCTCTTATCTGATACCATTATCCAGGGCAAACAGTACAGCCAGATATATACTATATTTACTTAGCCGCTCCGGTGAAGTTTATTGGTCAAAGGTGCACTGGCAGTGCTCAGTCAGGGAACTGAACTGGCAAACTGAAATAGTGCACCAGATCTACAAGTATTAAATCCTACTGTCAGCCAAGTGGACTAAAAAGCACATACATTAATTCTAAAATGATTGCTTAAAAGACATGTTAATAGAGAGCACATATAATCATTTGAAAGAGATGGACTGCACAGTCTGTACCAGTATTTACTCGAGGGAGGGTCTCCGAGTTAACCAAGCACAAAAGCCTCAAGCGTTTTACACTGTGGTTTGGAGCCAACAGAAAACAACAAGAAATCTGCGTTGCTAATGTTGTAA
Source organism: Gymnothorax reevesii (assembly GCA_029721435.1). Lineage (NCBI taxonomy): Eukaryota > Metazoa > Chordata > Actinopteri > Anguilliformes > Muraenidae > Gymnothorax > Gymnothorax reevesii. The sequence goes on from CM056579.1 coordinate 110,911,564, forward strand.
TTGTTTTAAAGATCTGGGTTTCCTAAGGATATGAGGCACTGATGTCATTCTGACCGCGTTTAACAATTAGGGAAGGTGTGGAGCCGATTTAGCAGGCATGACATCACCAGCATTTCCACACACTGCTGCAAATTACACACATCCAGAGCGAAATCAGTGACATGAAACGAGGAAAGTTTGATGCCTTTGTCATAGTCTTGCGGATTTTTTCCCCAGGGAAAGCGTAATTTTTAGAAAGTGGTAACAGAAAGTAGGCAAAACACGGCTTCATTTTATTTTCCCTTGAAATTCACGACATCAACGCCTCGCTATATGGTATTTTAACCCTATTTTCTGATTTGTTCCATTTTTCCGTACTTGTCACGCTCAGTTGTTTCAGATCTTCAAACAATACATTTAACCCTTAGAGCGTCGAAATACATTTCTAAAAAATTACTTTAATTCTAAATTATTATTTTAATTATCTTGTGCTATTGAAAACCTGTCATGTGGCAACTTATTTAACAGAGCTCCCCTGCGGGGAAGGATGTAAGATGGACCTGCTCTTTTCTTGAATGACAGTGGGACCCCATGTTCTGTGAAGACCGAGTTGAGTGCATCTAAGTCACAAGGCAGAGAAATGTTGGGGTTGATACAACACTGAAATCACCCCGGAGGTGGACAAAACACAGGATTTTATAGTTGATTAAAATCCAGCATTATACTTCTGAGAAGGTGTCAGATATCTTGGGGCAGTTGCTGTAGCTGAAGGTCAGTCTTACTGCGAAGAACAAAACTCCCTGTCAGTGGAGCCCAAGGGAGCACCAGAGGTTGGGATGGATTCAAAGAATTTGCGGGCGCAAGTAATGTTTGTTTTGGCGAGCCAAACACCTTTAGTGGCGCAAATTGTCATCGGGGATATTGCATTATTAATGACTGAGTAATGGACAAAGAAATCATTGCTTGGGGTTAAGCCGTAGACCTATGAGAGTGCTGCTCTCATAGGAAGGGGGAGGGGGGGGGGCTGATCGATCAATGATGGTGTGTTTTTTTTCCCCCTGAATATTTAGAATGGCCCAGTCATAAATCCTTCCTTAGCTTCCTTGGCCAGAAGTGTTTCCTCACTTTCTGAGTCAGTTAATGTGGACTGGACACTGTTATAAGCAAAGGATGTAGACGGAGGTGTTATGAGTCTGAGGTGGAATCCTTCTGAGAATCCTTTGTGAGGTAAGTTAGCGATATTCAGGTCTGGATGGAGATGGACGGCTTTCCTGAAGGCTTCTTCTGTTGATGAGTGTGGAAGGTGACGAGTTCAGTCCTGGTTTTGCGGGGTCGTGAGGACAAACAGGACGAGAATGGGCTCCGTGTCGAAGGGAATGGGAGCAAATGTGTCGTAACCGGCGCAGTGACGTGTCGCATTCAGATTCACTGAAATTGTTACATATGCTGCACATGGCCTCCTTGAAACTGGTCTGCCTTTCTGGACGATGCCTTGCAGTGTGGGAAACTTAGCAGTTGTGGAGCCGGTTTTAAGTTCGGGGCTGATAGGATCTGGAGGCGTGGTCGGTGATAAGCGTGAGAAAGCTGAGGGTTTAGATTGACCAGGGAAGGCTGCTGAACTGTTGGCAGGTTATTGGGGACTAAGCAAACTTCTGCAAATTCGGTCCTCGTCAAACCTCAGATGTGTGATTGCGGAAGCCATTAGCAGGAACTTTTTTTCTGGATAAACATGGCAGCGTCCAGTGTCAAATTGGTGAAAACTTGGTGTTGCCTATTGTGTCAAGACACAAAGAAGCGTCGCCACACACAGATTTCGCGAAGGTCAGTTTTGCCTCCCTTTTTAGGTGACTATGTACTGAGCAGTTTCAGACAACTGCGTAAATCAGTCTTCCGGCAAAGAAATGCCAGGCGGAGCAGCGTATCAACTTTCTGTCACACATACGAGGAGTAGCGGAATCTGCCGAGACGTTCCCAGTGGCAACCCAGAGCGAGCTGCAGGTGTGCAGCGAGCTTGTTGAGTGGGGATTATGACTGGAAGTTGGTTGCCTGATGCTCTGGCAGCAGCTGTAAAATTTAAGAGGCTGTGCTTGGGAAGACTGGGGTGGGTTTGGATCGTTATCTGGTGACCCGGTGCCAGTAACGTTCGCTAGAGGCAGGTGGAGCCAGTTTGCCGTTGTGCTCCTCCTTCAAGACCCTCATGATTAAAACCAACATTATCAAGCTAAACTGGTTTGTACTTGAATAATAAAGAGGCTATAAAAAGAACATAAACACCTGTAAAGCTTGCGTCACTATTTGTGCAATAGTATATGACAGCTGTAACAGAAGCAGAGACTGGAGGATAATGTAGCGCTCGGCAGCCCTCTTGCCAAGGGAAGCTGAAAGGAAGCTTGTGTTTACTCAATGCACTCTTTTCTCTTTATTCTTCAATCAATAAAAGGAACGTAATGATGACATACACTAAGAAAAAACACATCCTCTGCTCATACAGTACAAATCACTAAGGGTTATGCATTTTGCCAAACACTTATATACACACCCATTCTGTTTGATCTATTCAATGTTTTCATCATTGACGGAGGTGTCTGCATGCTACATCCACCAGAAAAGACACATAAACTGATTTTTTTTTTAAATGAATACGCTTGCAGGGGATTTTAAAGTATAGACAACCCTCTACACAGACCTAAATCCCTTTTTCTTACTCAATCTCTTCTTTACGTTTCCTTAATCAAACAGTGAATAAATGAGTGAATGAAAACAATAGCCCATGTGAAATGTGGTTTGTAAGAGGAGTTTCCACTGAACTTCTGCATGATGTCAGGTCTATAGGGCTACAGCACTTTGCTCCTGTGGTTTTATCCATTGGGCAAACCCACCCTCATTGAAACAGTTCATAATTCCATATATTGTATTTAGGCCTGTTCTCCACAAATATGCATTATATATATTATTTTACTAGGTGCTACCCGCTACCCGGAGTGAAATGTTTTTCAAAAATCGGGCGACGTCAAGTCCTTCCTGGTGTCCAAGTGGATATTCACACCAAATTTAGTGATAGTCGGTTGAGAAATGTAGGAGAAAAACCTGTACATACACACAGACAGACAGACATCGACCTCAAATATATTATAGATGATGATGTTATTATTTATTATGTTCAATTAATTCCCTCCCACCATACTTTCAATATTACATACCCAACATGGGACATCACTTTGTACAGCCTTACACGTCTAAAGATGCCACAGTCACTTGTTTCCACTGACATTGTGCCTCATGATGGGTGTGAGTTTACTTAAGCTCTTGTTCATCTATGTCTTCACGTACTTTTGACTTTTGACTCTTTTTCACAATATCTCTGAGTCTTCCTTCCTTTAATTCACAGTATCGTTCATTTTGCGCGGAGGATTTTTTTTATTTAGGCAGAGAAACAAATCCTGCTGAAAAACTTGCAGTGAGTGCAGAAGATTATACACTACAGAAAGATTTGTACACACTCAATTTGTATAACTACATTCCCTGTAATGATAATAAATTCTTGTATACAAGATATCCGGTGATAAATGTTATGTGGTCAAGGGCTTGAGGACCACATTGGCCTGCATAACACTGACCAGCTCAAAGAATCATTATTAATTCTGTTACATTGGGTTACAGCTGTAAGTGGTCCCTCGCGGACTAATGGTCCCTAAAACTGATCCTACCACCAAAGGGCACCATTTCAGGGACTAATGATTCTTGCGCTGGTCTGTATGGTGTGTACTGATGTGGTCACTCGAAAGCGAGGGACCCAGTGGTGTAGCTAGTGGGGGGGCCCAGAGACGTCACTTTATGACAACAGTTAGCCCTGGCTAGTTCTCAATCATTTTCCTTCATTGACGCGTTTTCCAATTAACGTAATTTGCAACTGAAGACACCGTTTCTCTCCATATGCATCTAACAACGATTAAATCATGGGCTAAATTCAGTGTAGCGGCAGAACAAGAACAGAGAATTGGGCTGCACAAAACATCCGTTAAAAACAATTATTAGTCTTGACCAGTTCTCAGTCATTTTCATCATTAACAGAACTCACTCCGAGAGCACTCCACAGTTAACAGGTGCTGCTTGTTCTCCCCGATTAGGTAAGACGACAATCACTCATCTGGATGCGTATTTGCTGCATTTAAATCCACGTTATTCAAAATTTCATACCTGTGGACTCTCACGGAAGTGGCTGGAGCTGCACGCTTTTTATAGCCTACTGAACTGCCGAGTGCCACTTTTTTCTTTTTTTTTTAAAAAAAATCAACCCACACAATACCGAGAGTGAAAGTCCGCATTTCATTGGAACACAGACCAGTTCAATCAACGCGATGCACTGGCCTATTAATAAGTAAATTATTTTTCTGTACTGAATTTAGCCCATGATTTCATCTCTGTTAGGTCGCATATGGAGAGAAACCGTGACTGCACTGACTGAGCACACCGGTCACCCCTCAAATAGATTCTGGTGGGTTCTACTTGCAAATTTCACACACAATATAGCTCATTAATTCCCGGTTATTAGAATATACAGGTGTTTTGTTCCCTGCGCGAAAACATTATAAGGAAAGAAGGGTGTGATTTTGCGCAACATGTTAATTATATAATCTCATACCTTCCCTGAAAAATAATCCTTATGAACACAACTTCATGCAATTAAGTCTATTGAACTCTTCCTGCGAGGCACGCATCCAAGAAAACTTCGGGGGATTTACTAAAAGGGTTCCTTAACCAACAAAGAATCTATAAGCGCCCATCACCTTGACAAAGCAGCATTCCTACAATGTACTGAGGGCTAATATACAACTAGACTCATTATTCCAAAAATCAATCAACGTTCATTTCATTTAGTACCCGTTTTCAGAATCTTTGACAAAAACATGAAGAATATCAGAAACTCAGGCTGTAATTGTTAATAGCCTAATAATAAAAATTATTATTATTTTAAAGTAAAAAGGCCTATAGACCCGTCTCACCGCTGTTTCTTCCTCGGACAGTCCACACTCCGCTGCAATCAACATTAGTGTCGCCTGTTCGGGATGCTTGCTGACTTTAGTGAAGTTCTCCTCCAAAACTTTGATCTGATCCTCCGCTAAACGCAAGCTTTCCATTGCATCTCCGTTTCCTCCATCTGAAGCCATTTGTTTTGCAACAAAAACACGAAAAATGTAGAAGTTGCCGAATTAAGGGTTATTTGATGTTGAAACTCCAAATGATTTTCACTTCGCGATCGTAGTTCCCATACAAAACGTCCTAGCCGAGGGGGTAAACAACAACGGCAACTGGAAAACAGACAACAACAACAGTCATAAATCCCATTGAAATTGCACTGCAGTTAAAACATTGGCTTCCGCCACACGTATACTAAGCTAATGTGCGCAAAAACGGCGAAAAAGACTGTCCAGATTACAGGTGGGCTAGTTATGCACTAAATTTGCCTCATGGAACTCTCCCTTCTTAAGCCAGTTTTGACAGCTAAGTCTCCCGTAAAAACTGCAATCATTCCTTAAATGTGCAGAGAGAAAATAGCTTTCATTATAGAGACAGCATGCACTCTCAGCGCAGTGTCAATTTCACCAATACGATTGCAAGCGTTGCGTACCCATATGCATCCCACCCAGGTGGTTTCGTGTCCCGCGAAGAACGCAGCTCTATGCGCGCACTTCTGTAACCTTCCCCATCGCAATGTTTGTTTGACGTCACGCGGGACCGACGCTCTTCTCGTCCGATGGCTGCACCTGTAAAATGGTTGTGGAGTTTTTATGGTATCACGCTCCAGCTCCAATAATTGAAAACGTTCGCTTATGCAGCAATAAGGCAGAAAAGGGGCTGAGAAAAATATCAGAAATGCCTTCATAAACTTGGTACGTAGAAACCAGTGAAGGGCCGACCCCGCCCGTACATTTTTTACAAGACAAAAGGTAAGAGAAATCAGTCCTTCAATGAACCATGCTATACAATTTATGAACTGCATGTTGTAGGACATTGACCCATTCTTCAATGGACAGTCTTCACCCAGAAAACATAACATAACATAACATAACATAACATGAATGGCAAGAACAGGCCGTTCAGCCTAACTAAGCTTGCCATTTTCTTTATACTATCGTGACTACATCCCTTCAGATACTCAATGACTCAATGGTATCTAGCTTTAAGTCAAACCTGCTCTTAAAAACCCCCACGGTCTCTGCCTCAACAATATGGTCAGGCAAGCTATTCCACATTGAAATTACTGTTTGGGTGGAGGAATATTTCCAAATATCAGTGCTAAATTTACCTTTGTTCAACTTCTATTTGTGACCCCGAGTTCTACTCACACCACTTGGTCGAAGGAATCCAAATAATTAACTTTGTTAATCACTTTAACATATTTAAAGACTTCTATCAAATCACCCCTGAGTCTCCTTTTCCTAAGACTAAAGAGATGAAGGATCTTCAGCCTCTTCTCATAGCTTTCATCTTTAATACCTGGAATAAGTATAGTGGCTCTTCTCTGAACTTTCTCTGAAGCCTCTATATCTCTCTTAAAGTATGGTCCCCAAAACTGTACACAATACTCCAGATGTGGTCTGACGAACGTGTTGTACAAAAGAAGCATCACCTACTTAGATTTGTACTCAATGCTTCTGGCAATGTATCCCAGCATCCGATTGGCTTTTTCTAACTGCTACGGCACAATGGCTAGAGCCTATAAGGGTTCAACAATCACTCCCAGATCTTTCTCGTGTGCAGCACATTCCAGTTTTAAACCTTCCATGAAGTAATCCCATCTAATGTTTTTATTACCTACATGTACAACTTAACATTTTGCTAGATTAAATTTCCTTTGCCACATTTCTGTCCAATTCTGGATTCTATCCAAATCATCCTGAATCACTTAAGTGGACCCTAAACTATTTGCCAACCCCCCAATTTAGTATCATCTGCAAATTTAACCAATCTGCTCTCAATATTCCTATCAAGGTCATTAATGTAGATGAGGAACAGCAGGGGTCCCAACACGATCCCTGGGGGACGCCACTCCCCACCATACCTAGCTCAGATGAGATACCACTGACCACCACCCTCTGTGTTCTGTCTTGTAACCAGTTTTGAATCCACTCCAGAATACCTCCTGTAACTCCAATGGAGCTCATTTTAAAAATTAGTCTCTTATGCGGTACTGTATCGAATGCTTTCTGAAAATCCAAGTATATGATGTCAAAGCCCAGCTCTGGTCATAAGTCTTGGTGGCCTCTTCAAAAAATTCCAGAGGGTTTGTCAGGCACGACCTACCCCTTACGAAAACCATGTTGGCTATCCCTCAAGATACTGTTACGTTCAAGAAATAAGTCCAGCTCATCTTTTATGATAGATTCCAATATTTTGCACGCAATGCAAGTTAAACTCACCAGCCTGTAGTTTCCTGGCTCGGTACGGTCCCCTTTCTTATATAATGGTATTATATTGCCCTGTTTCCAATCATTTGGTATTTCTCCAGTTTCTAAAGACTGTCTGAAGATGGCGGATAGCGGCTTAAAGATGATCTCACCAACTTCCCCGAGCACTCTAGGATATAGGCCATCAGGACCCGCCGCCTTATCTGCCTTTAGTTTATACAACTTGTCTAATACTTTGTTATCCCGAACCTCAATTTCCGCTAAATAATCTTGAGCACTTAACATGCCCTCTGGCCGAATAAAGACCCCCCTCTGAGGTAAAATTCTCAATAAAGTAACTGTTTAAGGCATCCGCAATATGCTTGTTATCATATAGCAGCGATCCATTTTTATTCTTTATGCACTTAACCTGCTCTTTAACTTCCTTTCTGCTACAGTACTGAAAGAAGCGCTTAGGGTTAAATTTTGCCCCCTCTGCAATTTGTCTTTCATACGGTCTTCTAGCATTCCTCAGCTCTTTTTTGAGCATAGCCCGCATTTTACAGTATTTAGCCTTAGTGTTCTCATTGTTATCCTTTATGTATGTCTTATTATGATTCCTCTTTTCCCTCAAAATCCTACGAATACTTTTGGTCATCTAATGAGGATTCTGCTTTTTCAGCTTACTTTTGGACACCTTTGGAACGAATCTGCATTGTGATTCAAGTAAAACCCCCTTAAATCTTTCCGACATCTCATTTACGGACTCACAGTCCAGGAGTGTGATTGAATGATTACAACTGCACGGTGGGCAGACGTCTCATGTTTGCTGGGCAGTTCTTTGAGTCATGAAGAATGTGGAGATAAGTGCTTCAGAACTTTTAATGATGGTTTTCCTCCAAACATAGAAATTGCAGATCATAGAAGGCATTTGACTTTATCCTTGTGTTCTTTGACTATACTACATGTTTGGATCTCTGGGTATTATCATCATTTTAGGCTATGAAATGCAATCAGATGAATAGCCCATGTTCCATGTATGGTCACATGCAGGCATACAAATGCTTAAGCAAGCAGAGACATTTGCAAATCTGCACAATCTGGACATCGCCAGGGGTTTTGTCCCAATGAAAATATTACATCTTGGACCTCACCTCCGTGCTGCCCCAAACCTGTAAAACTCGAGCGCAATTTGCAGAGCACTCCAGCAAGGTAATACTACAGACCCACTTTCTCATAAAGCAAAAGCTTAAAAAAATGTCCAGTGGTAAAGCCAAAGAAATAGTCGTAATGTTCATGCCTGCCATGATTAGACGAACGCATCAGGAGAGTCGAGTTTTTCTCCCTCTGTAACCTCCCGATACATTCCACGATACCCCACCATTTCAGCAACTCCTCTTACACACTTTCTCGAAGTACTGAAACAGCTTCTGTTTCTTAGGGGAAGGGTAGGGGGCTGGTCATCCATCACACGAATCTTACATAAGCTCTGGTCAGTACTCCACCATGGGAGAGGCCAAACATCTGGAATCTGAAATCAGATTCATTTGGCCCCTAGAGAGGAAATGAGGTGCCGTGCAGCCGCTGTGTTTCTGAATAGCGAGGGTAGAGACTGAGTGCATGATTTCCCTCTCTCTCCCTCTCTCCTTTTTTCTTCCTCTATCCCCTACTCTCTCTCTCTCTCTCTCACTCTCATGCCACTTGAAGGAAGTGCTAAACACTGTGTCCGTACTGGACATGGCGGAGGTCAAGATTTATGACGATTTGCTCACAAAATGGTGGGGAGCAGCTTCCTATATTAATAACGAATGGCTGATCGCTGCAGCAGCTGGGTTTTTCAGTGATGGAAGAAGGGAGCGAGGCAATAATCACTGAGCTCATGCAGAGATCGGGCGGCAGGATATGTTATGTAATGGAGAGGATTTATCGATCCTATGAATAAATCTGCCCCGAGCTGCATACTCTGTGTAATTCCCTAACCCCATAAATCCCATGATCCATATATGGGTCCATAAAATGCAGCTGCTATATTCAAACCTGTGGAACCTCAGGCCTATTTTAAACTCTGATCCAGAGCCTAAGGCTTCCAATGATCCCAAAAATGTCCCGCTGAATTAATGGAAAATGTGTATAAAATTATGTAAACGTCTATATATTTCCTATTTGATGCAATGCTGTGGCCATAAAAACATGGCATCCTGTGTTTGAATATGGAATATGGTTAGAAGTAAAGATCTAATTCTCAATTAAATTAGCTGTATTGCCTTATGTTCGTGTAAATGCCTCTAAACTCTCGGGATGGCTCTCCACTCTGACACAAATCAATGATTCATCTTAAAGCCACAAACGGCAAACAATCATTGCCAATACTAGAAAATTTCAGATTGGCCAAGTCAGTGATCTGGTTTATAGCCAAATAAAAACATTTTACAGGCTACAAGGGGGTGTCACCAGGGAAAAGATACTCAGCACCTGGATGTGTGTTGGTCACAAACTTCAAGCTCATGTGTGAAAAGGACAAGCTCAATTGCCTCCATTTAATGATCTATAAAATGTCTCAGAAATACACTGATTAAAAAACACTGTGTCCTTTTTGGAGAATTTAACCAAAATGTATGGAGAACAGTCTGAAGCAAAAGCCAGGAATTGATCCTTTAACCACCCACGGATTGATTTCAAATTTTTAAATGGCAGAGTTTGTCGCCAAATCAAGAAAGCATATTTGTCTCAAACATTATGGAGGGCTCTAAACTGAGCAAATCAATTCGTAATAATGAAGCTCTGAGTTCAAAAACAGGCAGTCCCCTGGTTTACTGGGACTGCCTGCGTTCGGAAAAGATAAATCTGAGATGTTATTTTTTCTGTGCTAGTAACTGCACTATGGATGAAATTCATGTTTCAATGAATGTCCTGCCAACTAACAGGGAATGTACTCCAGACTTTCACATATGGTTTCAGTTCACATGAAACAGATTCTTAAGGACGAATACACATTAAAATAAACTCCAGCCCTCTTTTTTCTTGCCCTTCATTTTGCAAGCATTTTTGAAAAACAAAACATATTTTCATTTTCAAAGATTTAGTGGCAGTTCTTTTCAAAAAGATACGTGTTGGGAAATGAACTTAAGTCTGCATGTACAACAACCACAGTGCATGTATTTGAGAATAAATAAAAAAGCTTTTGGAATCTTTTCAACTGGAAATAATTGAAACAAAGAGGCCACTGAGTATCTGCTACTGGAGTTAACCCATCAACTACAAGCTGTCTATGAAAGCAAAACGCTGCCTCAACATGCTTCCACTGACCCCAGCCAGAATTTGATGTTCTGGAGTACATTTTTAAGCCAAAAGGTTCCCTTTCTTCTAGTGAAATGAAAATATGGATGTTTTGTTGCGTTTATTAGCGCAACTCACAAGACAACAATGAACGGGAGCCGCGAAACAATGTTTTCAAATGCGCGTGAAAAAAAAGAAAGAGAAAGAAAAAATAAGTTTTCTCAAAGCTCTTGAGAGCCTTTGTTTTTGTTCCGTAGTTACACAATTCCACATTGTAGGTCGATCAAAGGGTCATTGCAATAGCTTTGTTGGAGGCAGCCACTGCATCCCAAAGCCTATATAAACACGGAGAGCTTTCAGCTCGAGGGATGGGCTGTGAGAGACTCTGGAAACTCAGTCCCTGTGTAAATACACATCTCACGTCAGCTATTACACTTCCTATGAGGTTTAAAGTGTAAAAGACAGAGGGTGGGCTGACGGGAATAAACGTTTGTTTCATGATGTCAAGATGTGAAGAATAATAAAGTCATTCAGGGGGCTCAATTGGGAGAAGAAGAAAAAAAAAACAGACTGCCTCAAAACGATGTTGTTGTATCCATGGAAACATCATGTAGCCATCTATCGTGGAGAGTGGTAGGCGGGCTCTTACATTGGGAATGTGTGTTTTGATATAGACGGTCAACAACGCTTTGTCTGCTACTGTTGACAGAGGAAAGAGCTCTAAAACGCCGCGCAGACTGGTAATTAAATGTGTGGTACTGGTGTTGAACGATGAAAAGAGGAGACGTTTGATGAGCAAGCGAGCAAACGAGCTCTCTGCTGCAAAGTTCTGTCGATTCTGTGTGTGTTATGCACACTATAAAAAAGGAGTAAAACATCCCTGAACCATTTCAATACTTTTCTCCTCTCTTTCACTCCATTTACTGGTGTTGTTGAACATAAAGAATATTCCTTTTATTAAAGATGTGTTATTAGAGTGATTAAGAACTGGGAAGAAGCCTCCATCCATGTGGATGAGGAAACTTGCATCTCGAACTGATTAAGGAAAAGGGAGGGAAAACACACCGCCAGGCCAAAAAATAAGTTGCCGTCAGGATTTCAATATGCAAATACTTAAGATCCTATAACTCAATCATTATTCCAGAGATTAATATGTTTGAGGAGGCAACAATTCTTTTAATCCTGACTGATGGGCCGACGTATAAATGCAGTCAATGTTTGATGCACCGATAATGTCAATGGATTAGTTTAACGTCACTAGCCTATAATGAGTTAGCCAACAATTTCATGCTTTATCAATCCATACTGCATAACCGTGTTCACTTTGCTGTCTATCTCATCTGTCACAGAAAAATCCTAAATTTATAGATCCAAAAACCAAACTTTTTTTTCTAGGGCCTCTGGTAAGGTCATTTTATTGAAGGCCTAAATTCGACTTCTTTAAACAAGACTAGGTGCAACCTAGTATATGGCTGGGCCGCCAAGTGCTGTATGAGAATGTGGGCCCAAGAAAAGGGTGCTAAATGGGGCAGAGTGCAATTTTAGTAATTTTACAAAGTGGGTGGGGAGAGTGAGAGAGTGTGAGAGTGAGAGTGTGGGAGTGAAGGAGTGGGAGTGGGAGGAGGGGGGGCCTTGAGTAAGGAAAACATATCAAAAGCAAGTTATAAATTTGAATAGACAAAGAGGTTGAGTAAGGGTAGCAGTTATTGATTTTGTGAATGTGAATTTGAGAGAGACAGCAGCAGCAGATGTAGATAGCAGTCAAAGTATGTTTGTGTGCTCCTGAATCGTAATGAAACAAAAAAGTTATTGTTTCAGTTGTGCTAACCGTGAACATGACATCACTTTTGTAAACACATGTCAGTTCAGGGTGTAAGAGCGAACTTCAAAGATTTCTTCTTCCCCCATGTTTCGTCTTTGGGCATGTTATGGACAAAGAGTCCACAGTTTCGAGTAAAACCACTTAATAAACATGTTGGAGCGAAGGAGCTGCCATGTGTTTACATAAAGCGTTAGTTGATATCGGTGATGAATGAATATGGTTAACTATGTCACAAAAAAATGAAATGCAATTAATTTTACTGAAATTATGAGCTATTGAAAGCTCTCAAAAAGGCCTTGTAGTTAACAGCAAGATCATGAGAACTGGCCGAGAGATAAGAAAGTTCATTCTATAATTTAATTTCATTTTGTTTAACTTGGCTGAGAAACTGAAGTGATTTCCAATGGTCCTTCATCAGAGGACTTACGGACAGCAACTTTCTGCCAGAAGTCTTCTCTGGCCTTATTAGCAGCAACAGTGTTGCTTTTTGCTGTTTTTTTACTTTACTTTTATAAATATATTTACATTCTTCATAACTGTCCATGGTTGCGACCCACTCTTCATAGGAGATTTTCTTTATTATTATTATTATTTTTTAAAGATTTTATTAATCACCCAGCAAGCCTTTACATCCAACGAACAAGTGCATACATCAACCAACAAGAATGCACTAAGATAAATCTCAATTATAATTGAGAAAAGAAAGATTACAACCACCGTTGAAGTACCAATTATCTGTGATTGCGAGTTCAGGGTTTGTTGAGCAGGCTCACTGAAATATTGCCTGTCTATGTCATAAACTGTATAAAAAGATGGACGAAGCTACCGTGATATCACCCATTGGTTTCAGCATACCATAAAGGAAGCCTCGATTTTGGCAATATGAATTGCGCCATGTTGTCATTTTGAAACCAGATGTGATTTCTATTGGACGAGAGTGTGTATTGAAGATTCAGGGAGGGCCATGGCTATGGATCTGACTGTTTCGGACGAGGACAAGAGGATAGCCACGCCCCTAAAGCATATTCTGGTTTTAGCCTTTATCCTTGACTATATGGGACCATAATTTACAAAAATGAACATCATGATATATCGAAGGAAACTTGAAACTTGCTAAAGCTACCACAAAATAAGGTGAAAAATCATTATTTTAAATAAAAAAAATCAGGTGGGAGAGTAGGGTCATTTTCTCATAGACTTCTATAGCATTAAGCTTCTTTCTGCAACCACCGACATCGCCATCTGCAGGCCATTAATAGAATGCTATTTTACGGTACTTCCGCATGGGCTTTATTTTTCAGACCAGGGTTCTACCTCCATCTTTTTATACAGTCTATGGTCTATGTTGAACTTACTTCGTAGTATACCCCCCTGGAGATACGCGTGACAAACACCCGGCCAGCCAGTTTGCCAATCGTCAGCCAATTGAGAGTTCTTGCCCGCCAGCCGACCAATCATTGAAGCCAGCTGTCGGCCAATCAATAATTGTTCTTCCCCACTGGCTGACCAATCGCTGAACTTCTTTCCTCCCTGCTGAAAATTCCTGCTAAAACCAGCTGCAGTGCTAAGCTGGATTAAGATGGTCTGAGCTGTGTTTTCAACACCATTAACCGGCCATAGCTGGTCTAGATGTGTAAAGCTGGTCTCTATAGCTAGATGAAGGTGGTCAAAGCTGGTTAAGCTGGCATTGTCAGCTGGAGTCAGCTGGTGAAGGGTTGGTCGACCAACTAAAACTGTCCATACACAGCTTAAACCAGCTTGACCTGTTTAAGCTGGTTAAAGCTGGAATTTTCAGCAGGGCTGCCGGCCAGCCAATCGATCACTCAGGCACTGACTCATTCACTCACTCACTCAGTGACATTCGCGTTTTCAGGGGCCGGGCCGGTGCTCGGCCCACCCCAAAAAGTAGCAGTTGAAGTTGAAATATCTCAATGCGCCAACAACTGCACAGCTTGATTTTGATTTATGTTCATGAAGAGTAAGAAGTTGACTGATTAAACTATTGGAATCAGTAGAACTTTGCACTGATGGTGGCTGATGGCTGTGCAGCCTCCACCAGCCACAGGGATATGTGCATTACTGTTGGTAAGTTTTTTTTCCTAGGGTGGTGAAGGTATGACCTTCCCGCATGCTTATTTTTCCGAACCAGTTGTGGTACTCCTTCCGCTCTGAGCCACACTCCAGCCAATGAGATTGGCTGACAATTCCAGTTAGGTACAATCAGATTGTACGCAACTGGAATTTTTCCTGAACTTCACTCTGAAAAACAATCCGGCGACCTGCCCTACTCGGTCTCTGACTGGCTATCCCTCGTTGCCTTCTTTGGTGGGGTTGGATAGGTGAGGTTAGAGGTTGGTTAAGGTAAGACCCCAGTTAAATGACAGATATCCCACTATAATACATATTTCGCACCCCGGCTCGATAAACTTTTGGATAAATACCCCATCCACCCAGGTGGGAATGATTACTTTGCCATTGCTCAAAAGCTATTCATTCCAACACCTGCTGATGATTTACAGCCTGGATGACTTTCAGAAGCGAAGCCAGTATATTAGAGAAATAGGGCTGATATTTCAAAAGCTTAGATGTGGCATGTGAATAAGGTCACAAAAACCACAATATAAAGCCTAATTTATCATAATTCTCCTCCTGCTAGAAGAAAGTTCTTTCAGTATGAATGAGTGATAATTCAGAAGACAAATAATCATGTAAGTAAACGAAATATTTTGCTTTATATTTGCGCTGGGGTCACTATGAGGTCTAAATCAGTTGATTGCAGGACAATTACTGATGGAGGATTTAGAAATTCGATAAAGAAAGCCTCAGCAACATCTAGTAATCAGAACTCACCAGGCCGGGCAGCTGTTTCCAATTCACCTCATTGCATGTCAAATCTGGGAATCAACTCTGCATCCACGACAAAATTTCACCACTGCATCGCAGACTTCCCCATTTGCCCAAATCTGTTCATACAAGCAGCACTGAAGGTACCTCATTAGGAAACCAACATTCTCACGAACCTGAATGTAGGACGCATTGAAAACACTGCTGTAGCCTTGATTACCAAATTATCCAGGACGGGCAGCAGAACAGTAGTTGCTCTGTATGCTTTTCTCCCACAGGAATTTCAACATTCGGGCCAAGTAATTTGCTAATGTCAATACTCTCCTGAATATATCAGTGTCTCCTTCCAGGCTCATTTGGGGGAAAGGAAGTCAAACCAAAAATTTTTCATCTTCATTTATGCATGAACTGAATATAGCAATTTTGCTTGGCTCAGTCAGTGTCCAATCAGCAGGATATTTTCATGCCTAAGTAATATTGCAGCATGTATGCATAAAACCTTTACATTCTTCCCTAAAAAAAACTCCACGCCTTTACCTTCGACAGAAAAAAAAACATTAAAAAAATTAGCATAGATCTAAAGCATGATTGGGACAGCATATGTTGCCGCAAGTTAAGTGGTTGCGCCAGAGCCTCTGGGCTTCAGTTCAAGTCGAGCTGCGCGGAGGTCATTTAGCAGCGGGAGACTGTGAGCACGGTGCCGATCGACCAATCATTTCAACCACTGTAACTGCAGTCACAGACTGATAACCACAGACTTTGTCTGCCGACTGGGCAAACAACCAAGGAAAACCGCTTAGTGGCCCTTAACTCAAGGGGGCATCAGGAGGTGCTGTGCTGAATGCATCGCCCAAATTGGATGGTGGAGAAAATTCTGCTTTCGTCTAGACAGCAGAGGCAGGCCAGAAATCCGAGATGTCATCAAGTGACAAGTCTGCCCCAAAAGCCCCACCCTCATCGTAGAAACAGGAAATGATGGCGCGACAGCTGATTATCATGGGTCTACATTATCCCCCAATCAGCTTCTCTCTCCTGGAATCACTGAGGTATTGGACATTACCGGCGCGTTGAAAATCTCCAGAACTTTCTAATCTGCACTCACTGCTCACGAGAAATGGCTGGCGCAACAAAGACAGATAACTGATTGCTGTATGTACGAAGGTGTGGAAAAAATTTGGCATTTGGAGCCACGATGAAGACCTATTGGTTGACATGTTGGCTTTTTAATGATTTAGCCATTTTAATAAAGGCTTTTTAATATTACCATTTTCCCTCCTCATTTTTGACTTTTTCTTGTTGGGGAGCCTGGACTGCCCTTGGTATTTCTCGTACAAAAAATGCATCGTTCCAAATTTCCATGGGCATGATACTTTAGCTGCCAGCGCAAAAAGCGTTCTTACTCTGAGGGCAGCTTTGCACCCATGAGCCAGAACACTGGACATCTCCCGAGCCCTTTTACCCAGCTACACCTGTGGCAATTACTAACTATCACAAAACTCAAAGTGTGCAGTAATTCTCACCATCTCCATGTTGTCATATTTTACGAAGCCCCGTCCTACTGCAGCTAAGAATACAAACGTAAACATGGTTAAAATTGGACTCTGTTCAGAGCGTGGCTACTCTGTTAATGCTGAAGGTGCCACATGCTCATATTTTATTTTTCCGCGTATACTCGATACAATGTTATCATGCTGGAAAAAAAATCGGCCCACCCCAGGGTGACACTAAAGTGAACTATTAGTCCCCTCGCTTCCCCGATTCGAATCATTAACAATAGTTTGTGAACAAAATAATTTATCATTAACATAATGCCTGAGCAACAACAGAAACGCAAGTTAATGTGTTCGCATGGTCACCCAGTTTAAGTGACACAAAACAAAAATATTTTTGAAGAAATGAGCGCGAGTGCTAGTAATAACTATTAATAACAAGGCAATCAGAGATAGCAGACCTGGCCCCAGCCACGGGCTGACACACAGACACAGACACAGACACAGACACAATATCATTGCTTAACCTGGCCCCCTAGGGGAGGGGCCAGGTAATAATCACAAGCATATTTAGTTCCTGGCTAGTCTAGCATTAACCCTCTCCAGGCTCATGTTGCAAATTTGCAACAATAAATCAATTGATGACTGATAATAAAATATAAAGGCCAGATGGGAAGTGGTTTGATAAAGCTACCCTTCTAGCTCAGTATTGCAAAAATACACCGTTACTTCCACCTGCAGCCACTAGTGTATGAGAACTAGTCTCCATGAATGAAAGATTTTTCATATCTCAAAATAATAAATTGGGCTGGAAAGGGTTAACTAGCATTTCTTTTGATGCTCAGCATATATTTTATTACCCAGTTACCGCTTTAAGATGAAAAAATCCCAGCTAAATTTACACGGCTCCTGTAGGTGTAGCTACAGCTGGCTGCATATTTCCCTTTTGATGGAACTTTTTGTCGTTGCAATGAAGGAGACCTTTGAACACAGATATTTGAATATTCAAAACGTCCACCCTTTGCCTCCAGCAGACGAAAGAGGAAGCACGGACAGGGCAGGTGGTGCGGGGGCGCGGAAGAACAAAACGAGATAATGCAAAGTATTGTTTCGTTTTATTTCATGAGCGGATGATAAATAATTTCACGTAAAAGATTTGCAAGAGAATTACAAATTGAAGTACAGCAGCTGTTATTGCCCTAAAAAACATTTTCTTTTTTTTTTTTTTTACAGGAATATCTGTTCATTTCAGACTGTGCCTCAGCCCAAAGCAGACCTACAGGGTCCAGCACAGTGGTTCGTCCCAGAAGCACTCAGCCAAACTGGAATGAGCAGCAGAGAACACGGTTATTGACGAGGAAAACAAACAAACAGAGAAATTAAAAGGTCGGAGGGTGCTATATGACATCAAAAACTACCATCCATCACAGCTTAATCCAGGGTTTGGGGCCAACAAAGAAAATGGGTGAAGGAGAACCATTTCTGTGACGTACAAAACAAAGGTTACGCACAAACACATATCGTTTACCGGCTATTTATTCATCTTTTGCCATTCTTTCTCTGCATTAAATAAGAACTAGCACTCATTAGCCTTCATTCCTCTGGGAGAGATCAGGGAGAGTGTCTGGCTCTACAGAGCTTTGAGCAGGAGGAGAACTTGCTAGAAGGAGTGACCAGTGCTTTTTCTTTCAGATGTGGGTGTGCGGAGGGGTTTAGATTTATCATGGAGACAGGTTTACGGAGCCAATGACCAATAGATTTCTCCCCTGAATTTCATTGGCAGTTATTACCTGATTTTGTAACATGACATGTGACCTCAGCGATTCCCGCCCCCAGTCCCAAAGCCAGGAGGTGCTCTACCCCCCCCATTTCTCTCTTCTCTCCATGTCTTTATATCTCAAGCTTTCTCTCCGGTCCCATCCCAACTCAGGTCTCGCTCCTCTCGCGCACGAAGAAAGACGAGACTCCAGTGAAGACATCGTGACTCGAGGAACTTCTCGGTGAAGACAGCAGGATGCGACTTTATCTACTTGGACAGCTGCTGCTGAATGTGGAGCAGGAACTCATAGTAGGAGAAAGCAGATTCGGTCCGGTCCTCCACCAAGTGCTGGAAGAAGCAGGTCTTCCCAGAGGACTCATCCCTACAAATGGCATTTAACCGTTAACAATGCATTCAAAAAAAATAAAAATAAAAAATAGGTGTGCGATGCACGGAATACCCCTCAGCCCGATGTCGAAGTTTTTATGACGCCCGCCCGTCCGCCCAAGTGCACGAAGGATAGCAATACCCCGTCAGCCTTGAGGGCTGAGGGGTTAAAAAAATCACACCCAAACAACCAAAACCTAGCACTCCAGGGGCAAATATTTTTTCCTAAAATCACCGTTTGCCAAGATTTTTCAGTTCACATCTGGTCCAATTTCTCACATGCGTCATCTATGACCGATATGTCTAACCAGCATTTCACGCAAATGGTTAATTTAGTTTTGGCTGGCCATGCAATGCAAAAGCGAACTACACCAGTGTTCTTCCCGAGTGTTCAAGCCTGGATATAGGCTGTACTGCTATTTACAAAATAAATTCCAATTACTGGTCTAAAAAAGACCAAATTCAAAACGTTTGCAAACACACGGACTGTGCATTCTCCGGTAGGGAGTGTTTTAGGGGCGGGGCTGAGGAGGGGTAGCTGGGAGTGGGGGGCGTTATCGTTAAAAATCCTGCCAGGCGCAGCCCACTGTAAATAAAATCTGAAAAGTTGACCCCCACCACTCCAAAACAAGATGAAAAGTGAAGTGTAACGGCACATACTTCACAACATAGAGCATAGGGCTGAACGGCCGGGATTCCACGAGCCAGGTCAGGAACGCTCTGGCTCTTTCCGAGGAGGGAGTTTCCAGCTCTGGAATCTGAGTCTGGTGGGAGTAATAAAAACAGAAAAATCAACTACAGAGGGCATGAAATAACACTATAAGGCTTCTGAACATCTGTCTGTCGGCACAAATTTATGAATTTGTACTGAAGTTGGCTTGGCGGTTACAGTCTCGGGGCAAACGATTAATACCCCGAAAGAGTGAGGAAAATCTAGAACCAAATTCAAATCACGTCTTAAAAAATTTTTTTTACCATTATTTTGGAATGCTTAAACAACTGCCGGCTGCAACCAGAAAACACAAATATCAAAACGTATTGATAACTAATATTCCGTAACATGGAAGACGATTTTTGTTGCGAATGACAGCAAACCCCTAAAAGATACGCCATTTAATAGTTTTAAGATACAGTTCTGTTAGGGTGCACAGTGTTCGTTTACCATGTTCTGCGGTATTGATGAGTGGTTCTGGCAGCCCAGTACATCTCTGATAAATGTCTCGCTGCAACCTTTCCCGACCCAAAGGTACATTACCTGGGAGAGAGAGAGAGAGAGAGCAGGGGATTAAGAAAGAATAAGTGGGAAGATGGAAGGTCCAGAGAGAACAGGAGGTAAAGTCATTGACAAACACATAACAGAAGTGAGACACTTAACCCCATAAAAACAACAGATCCATATATGGGCCCGTTACATGCAGCTGCTGTATTCAAACCTGTGGCACTTCAGGCCCATTTTAAATTCTAGTTGAGATCCCAAGGTTTCTAATGATCCCAAGTAGGTCCAGCTGTATTACAGGGAAATGTGAATAAAATGATGTACAAGGCGTAGATATTTTCCATCTGATGTAATGCTGTGGCCATAAAAACGTGGCTTCTTGGGTTTGAATGATTCTCTCAGTATAAGAGTGATGTAGTGTCAGTGAAGCGCTGCAGTCAGTAGATACAGAATATGTTTGTGAGAATATCCTGCAATATGAAAAAATAATGCTTGTCCTGACTTCGAAACTACTTGAGGGAAAACTTAAGTGAAAAATTAGAGTTTAAGGGGTTAAACATAATTTTTGTTTGTATAATCCTACACCATTTTGGCGTTCTAACGCTACTCAGGGTCACAGTGGCCGCTTCGCGGGTTAAAATGGCTAGTTTAGCGTGATGATCCTGCAGCGCACGCCGCTCACATTTCCACAGTCCATGAGAAACGCTCCCTCTCGCGTCAGCCGCTCAGCACTGAGGTGCAGGAGGCTCGGCTGAGGGACCACACTGTCATTCATGTGCAGCGCCCCCTGTTGGGGAAAAAATGCACATAATAAATTACAACAGAGCATGAAATGATTAAACTCAACCTGAATCGATGCTCTGTGAACATACTGCTCAAGGAAACACGACAATAACATGTAAATCACAAAAGCTGCATTTTGTTCTTCATAAAGAATGCAATCAAACTGAAAATCTTCCGTCTGAGAAATCTGAGAACCGACTGGAATTTATCCTCCAATTTTTGATTGGGACATAAATGATCATAATGCCCATCTTATGTCCTTCCTTGCCAAACCATTCCGCTGCGCACTGTGCGATGCAGTCATCCATTCTCCTTTTTTCAAGTTCATTTCATCTTTTGACCTCTCAGAACACACAAGGTCACAGAAATGATAAGTAACACCAAACAGTGATTGAGTGAGTGCGGCTCACCTGCTCAGACAGGTTGTCGATCCTGTACAGGTCCGGGTGGATCGAGCGCATGACCTGCTGCAGCGGCTGGCTCTTAAACTCGCACATGGCGAAGACGCGGTCGTCCAGACGCGTGCTCGTACCCGTCCGCAGAGATTTCTGTGGAGGGGGGGGTGAGGAATTCCCCAGTCAAGCCAACAAACTTCAACCCACTTTAGGCCAAATACTCCTTCACTGAATGAGCCATTTTTTTTCTTACAAGTGCATGTGGCGTGTGTGTGTGTATGTGCGTTCGGATGCGATCGCATACATGAGAGAGTGAGAACCGGAGGCTACTATCGAGCATTAAGTGAAAAATGAGATAAGTGCATATAGCGCACTCCAACGACACTTAAATCAAAACTATTTAGCGTCAGTCACTACTTCTTCTAACCAGCTGTACCAACAATTTTGCAAACATCTGAATTTACTGAAAGCAGAAACTTAGAACCAGTCTCTCTCAGAACTGTCCATTTGCGGATTAGTAGACTCTGGTAATAAGAAGATGAGATGCACTTTACTGAACCCCGTGGGGTAATTTGTCCTCTGCATTTGACCCATCCTATAGTTAGACAGCGTGTGTTCATGAGCAAGCGCCTGCCAGTGTGTGAATGAGCGTGTGTGCGCATGCACATGTGTGTGTGTTTGCACATGTTTCTCACCTGTTTGAGCAGGGCCAGCACGTATAGCGGGAACAGGCGCAGTGACGCAGGGGCCATGAGGCCCGACTGCTGCATCGAGCAGCCGTCAGAGCGATACCCCGTCAGGGAATCCACCACCGCATTCACCAGGGCGTCCCGGGCATCCGACAGGCTGGATGACACCGAGCGATCGATGGCTGCGCAGATATGCATAAACATGTCAACACCACAGATACAGGCAAAATCTGAGATCCCCTCCAGGCAGAAAACAAGTGAAGAGTCATTGAGCTACTGACAAAAGATTAGGCTGAAACGTTGGGTTCTGCATCACAAGCCAATCCTGGCGTGAAGCGTTTTCTGATAAATTAAATAAATTAAACCCTTAGAGCGCTAAATACAGCTGTTGTTGCTCAATGATGAGAGATATCAAAATCAAAGCTTTTGAAAACCTATCGTGGGGCAACAAATCACCACATTATAGGTTTTCAACAGCACATGATAATTACATTTATATATTTTTTAAATGTATTTAAGCACTCTAGGGGTTAAAACAGCATGCTATCATTTCTGATAAATATAAACTGCAGACATCAGGATAGATGTCGGACTGCAGAACTCAGCACAGAATGAAACTAACAGAAGAAGCCCTGTGATTCTGACATCCCAAGAACATCCACGCTCCCCGAGTTCTCAAACTTCTACGCAACCATTATGGCCATGTGGCTCTCGCACACAGGAAACTACGTAGACTTTACTTGATAGGAATGTTTCTTTGCTCCAAAATATCATGTCAGATCCACAGCTTTCAATGAGTAGTGATGATTGTAACATGAGCATGAGCATGATCATTCAGGAACATCAGGAGTTGTTAATTCACTATTGACACCTCTTCAAAATGTTGTATCCATACTGTAAACGGAACAAACCTCAGCAAACCAGCTTTCAGCTCACATATGATATCAAAGCAAAGTTTATCAGCAAATGAAATCATTCATTCAAATATTACTACCGTTTAAATTTTTGCACTTAATCACGCACTAATATTTGCTCCATCACATTATCCTGATCCTAGCATTGCAGTGGAGCACTGATTTTGCTGAAAGAGATGTGCGAATGCAGTGTGACCACGCCCATGATTTGCGACTCTGTGTCCGCCGGATAGGCTGACCCGCATTGTGTAGCCCCGCCCACTCACCCATGTTGGCCAATAGGGCAGCGATGGCCTGAACATCAGCGCCCGCGAACACGTCCTTCAGCTGGCTAACCACGGGGAGACACAGGGTGTGAACCCGGATCCTTCTCTTCCCTGGAGAGAGCGAGAGAAATGAAGAGGGGATTCAGATACAGAGAGTGAGCGTCAGGAAGAGAGAGGCAATCTTATCACTGAAAAAATCTCCATTTCTTCCACTGACAAATGATCTTCAGAATGACCAACCCTTTCATTTATTCTCTGGATAAGCATCCTCCCCAGAAACCCACACATACCGCAGCAGACCTGCACAGGTGAAGGTAAAGAGTTTGTAAAAATGCAAGATGAGCACAGAAAATAAATCAGTGATGCGGCCAGAGTAAACCCACTAACTGTCTTTTTAAAAATGTGAGCAAGAACGTTAGTGTACATCACAGAGCATGTAAACGTGCAGTATTTGGCAGCTCGCACAAAGGCTTCAGCCACCCCTCTACCTGTTAGCCGCAGGCAGGCCAGAATTGTCCTTTTTGGGGCTGCACTGCGGGTGGGTGCTGGGTGCTGGGGGTGGGTGGGGTTCTGATCGCTGGATGATGGGTGGCTGTAGCTGAGACCTCAAATTCGATGCATTACCTGGTTTCGCGAGGATTTTCTGGCAAAGAATCTGCATATTGCCGTATGGATATTGGCCGGCACTCTCTTTTCATGCCGTTAAAAGCCAAAATGTTCCCAAAGTCACTAAGCTACACATGGTTTTTCGTTCTGAGCAGGAGCCATGGATTCCATCATAATGATCAAAAAGTCTAAAACTCCGCAGCACTGGTATGCAAACAAACAGCTGGCCAGCCTCGTCTCATGAAAAAAAAATTAAAAACAAACATCGCAGCCGCGGCAGTAGCTTGCCGTCCCGTGGCTGTGTTGTCAACAACACGGTACGGCAACACTGCGGTCATCGTGGCAGCCCTATGTTACACAAAACGAACAAAGAAAACTATAAAAGCGAGCAACTGAGGAACCGCACATCGAAATCTAACTCAGATGGATAAGAGCGCAATAAGAAACAGGGTTTTGGCTAAACTCGAGGGGGGGGGTATTTCACAACGTCTGAACCAGCCAGAAACCAGTGTTCAAAATCAATTTCACAATGCCCTTTTTGCAGGCAGGCACAATTTTGAAAAGATAACTGGATTGCATCAAAATTCACTTCTCACCCTTCTCTGGTTCTGTTGGTAAATTAATAAAAAACCAAGAGCGTTGTCCCGATGCCGAAACAGACTCCGATCTTCATTGCAAAAGCAGGAAAAAAGGTTTATTACACAGCCGGCCGTGGGAACAACAGCATGGTGCAGAGTTCAAAATTTCTTACTTTCGAAAAAACTTTATAGATGTAAAAGTACAGATATTTGCATATGATTTCTTTAATGTTAGCAGAAGTTGTTGCTGATTGGTCCCGGGGTTTACACTGTGATAAACCTCTCAACTTAATTGGTTCGAGAGACTCCCAACCCCCGGCAGTGAGCTCCATATATGGGCATACGGAACCTCCAACTAAAAGGCGCTGGTGCGTATGGTGTCCTGTCAGAACTGAAGACTATGGAGATCCCAGCTGGAATTAGCAAATAGGTGATACGCCCTGTTGGACCAGACGGCCTCCCTATCTCATAATACACATTCAATACCTACTGATCAAACCGTCTGGCTCATCTCATATTGCAAACACCCAAAAATCCTATTTCCTAACAGCACTAAATATAACATTATATCAATTAACCCTTAGAGTGCTGAAAAAAGTTTACAAAAAAATAATAAATAAATGATCTTGTGCTGTTGTAAACCAATCATGTGGCAACCTGTCAAAAAGAGCTCTTTTAACCAAGTTGCCACATGACAGCTTTTCAACAGCTTTGATTTTGATATCTTACATCATTGAGCAACAATAGCTGCATTCATTGGTTAATGCATTTAAGGGTTAATAGCAGTTTTTGATTAAGCGTCACTTTAAATTGGGTTTGCCTGCAACGCTGATCTCACCTTTGCTGGAGGTGTAGAGCAGTGCGGCCTGGAAGCAGACCAACGAGGTCTCCGCCAGGTTCTCATCGATCGACATCTGCACAGCGAAGCCCGAGTCCGGATTCACGTTAGCCAGGGACAGCAGGTCAGTGGAGCGCACAAAGAAGTTTCCGTGGAAAGTGTGGATGGACAGCCCTGCAGCGAACGCAACGTGGGAGAGATTGGGAACCTCAAGGAGAATACGTCAACACGCCGACACAACACTGGGACAATGTCAGGACTGATGTCCACTACAGAACTCTCCAGTGCTAAATTATGCCCATGTTTCTCAACATTAACTTGTTCATCATATTAACATTTTCTCTGCGCAATAACCTGTAATCATTGTGACATTTTCTGGGATGGTGTGCAGTCACTAAAGCAGTTGTTACACCTCTGTCCCACTGAAACTGGGTGCAAATAAATTCAGGCCCAGCCAGAACCTCCCAGTATGGAGTCTGCATGTTCTCCCCATGTCTGCTTGGATTTCTTCAGCATACTTTGGTTTCCTCCCACCCCAAAGGGGTAAATGCGACAGGAGCACTCCTGCCAGTGTCCCTGACCGAGGCTCTGGCTTAAAGTCAAAGTAACTATGCCTGAGTCAACTGCTGAGCACAAACTACTATACAGGGTTCAATAATGAACACATTGTATTTACTCATTAAGACCTAGATGGCTGTCTAAAAAAACACTGTAAAACCTCAGGCGTTTTTGAAAACAACCTCCTAAAACCTGAGGATTTTCTGAAAAACTTGACAGAATTGTCAAAGTTCACTGAAACCTTTATTTCTCAGCCTCTGTAGCAGATAGAAACATGAAATAAAAAAACATTTGAGAGCTTAAACCTTTGGCTTCAATTAGAAATAATTGTCTGTGTCCTAAAGTTCATTAGAATTTTTTCAAAAATTAATAAGCAACAAGAAATTGGAAAAAAAAAATTGTACACATTTTACAGTGATGCGCTTGCAAATGTCACTGTAAAACACAGCACTGTCATAAAAAGTTGTACTGCATGAACACAAGTTGCAGTGTAAAGAAAATGTAATCGGTCACGTCTTGAAACCGATGATGTCATCTAAAACACACGCACGTCGTATCCAGTCTTAAAGGTAGAAGAGCGTGAACGTTGCATTTGGTCTTAAAGGTATATACACAGCATGTTGCATTCGGTCTTAATGGGTTAACCTCTTCGAATGCGCCAGCAAATGAACAGTCAGTTACCTCAGATGAATCACAATCTCTAGGGCTTGAGTGACGGCTTCAGTGAAAAACCGCCTAAACCTTGAAACCGCCAATCAGATCGTGGAAGGCCAGCCTATTTCCTAGCAGAAGCACAGAAGAGAGGTTGTGCAGAATGCAGGCGAGGGGAGGGGAGGCCCCACCTTTAGTGCAGCGTATCCTCATCACTGCCTCAAAGCCGATCTTCCTGGTCAGGTATCTCAGGAGATCCTTCCGGAACTTCTGCACCTGGGGCTGGTTTTGGGTGAGGTGGAAGCCAGGGAAGTAGAAGATGCTTCCAGCCGAGTATTTGGACATGCAGGCTGGTGAGATCGGCGAGGAAACATGCAGTTAATAGAAGCCCTTGCAGTGAGAAGCAGGCGGAAGTTCCTCACCAGCGCTGATCGACATTAAACGACCGCCTCCAGAAAAATGACATCTAACATTCACCAGTCATCACGCCTGCTGTACCCTGCTTTTTAAACATAAATCAAACATACAAAATACAGCAAATTCATAAACGTCATCTTTCACATTAGATTATCCTTAATTGCTACTCAAAAAGCTGTGAAATCCTTTGAGAAAATTAAGAGACCACAGTCAAATTCTTTTTGCAGCCCAAGGGAGCCAATGAATCGAAGGAAAAAAGATCAATATTTGTCCAACAAAAAGGTTGATAACGAACTGCCACGAGTCACTGGAGAGCCAGAATGGCCGCCATGTTCTGGGCTCAGATCTACACCATGCAGTAGACAGCTTTATTTCATCTGCTAACACAGTTTCTGTGGCTGGTGTGAACTCGTTCTTCCAGAACCGGGCCTGGAGAACCCAGCAGACCCCAGATTTCTGCATTAGATCCCTGACATAATTAAGGGGACAGTCAGACGCTCACCTAACGAGGCCAGGTCCGAGTACTGGGAGCTGAGCAGGAACAGGTCCACAGCGATCTGCTGCCCGGAACAGTCCAGCGCCAGCTTCTTATAGAAGTCTGTTGCCGGGCCCAAATGCTGCACTCCCTGCACACGAAGGACGAACAGGCTGAGCTGCACAACATGACCCACAGTATGTAAACTAGGGCTGCATTTCAAGCTCCTTGGACAAACATTCCCACGACACTCAAACACATGCACAGTGAGATTTAAATCAGTTCATTTTAGACTTTCGAGATACTAATTCTCAGTAATGACATCAGAGATGCGTGATTCGCACGCTCACAGCGGGTCACGTTTTTGGGCCTTAGGGCCCGTACCTTGGTGCTGGATCGCTGATTGGGGTCCTCCCGAGAGTGCAGGAGCCCCGCCCCCAGGGTGGGCAGCTGCGTCTGGAAGACGGAGACTCGGCCGCCTGTGGGGGACATGAGCTTGTACGCGGCCTGCAGGGCGGGGCCCAGGGCGCTGTGCGTCTCGCGGGATTGGCTGAACATGGTGGGCAGGGCGTTCAGCAGGTCCTTCACCAGCTGTGTCAGAAACAGAGCAGAAATCCTCAACTGCAACTTCAACCGATGCATCAACTAACAACTCAACATGGTTCAACTCCATCCAGCTCAATAACTCAACTCAAGCTCCAATTCAATTCACCACAGTTTAATCAAAATATCCACTTTTCAGGGTAACTTGACTCTGATTCGATCCATTTAGAATACAATTCAAATAAAGGTGAACTGCACGAATTCTATTCAACTACACGACAAAAGAAATTGATCTGGAAAACACCCACTTCCAAGGAGCACATGAAAACATGCATGTCATACATTGAACTAAAAGCTCTTACCTCTTTGCTTTCCTTCAGGTTCACCAAGAGGGTGTCAGGGGTGGGGATGAAGACATCTGTGGAGAGACGGCAGAGGAGGATCGAGTGATGAAGACCCAGCGCACAAAGACCCGCCCACCCATCTCAGCAGCGCAGGGCGAGACTGCACTGCTTAACAACAATCACACTCAAAATACCCTGGGCGAGTCCTGCAGAGACGGGCTCAGCCTTTTTTCCGAAAACCTTGTCCAGGAAGAACCTAGTCGCTAAAAACCACTAGTTAATCACCAAATTGTTTGATAGAGGTAATGATGGACCGGGAAGACTTGAATCAGTATATGAGCCATTTCAGGTTTTAAGAGAAGGATACACCGGCAATTGTTTTTGGGAAAATTTAGGAAAAAATTCACCCAGAACAAGTATGAGGGACAGGGCAACACTGACTGACAACTTGACCGCTGGACATAAAAGGACTAGCAGAGACTGCTGCCTTCGCTGCCGTTTTGGTCTCTTTTTTCAACTGAGAAGGTAATAATTTAAAAGTTAATTTTTGTTTTCAAATGCATCCACAACACTTTCTTTAAGCATCTCATAACCTCATGTAGTTGTATTAACAACCAAGTACCAAACTATTGCCATCAGTCAACGACGTTGCACATGAATCCAGCTATGCATTTCATAAAAATTTGTTTAATTTCAGAATGACTGAACACAAAATCTAACCAAAGTAATGTGCTATTAATATTTCTTCGCTCTCATTTCAAAGCACTGCTGTACAGGAGGGCAGGTCGCTCGTTGTTGTTGTGTTATCAGATTTCTTATCTCTGATTTGCAGAAATTGGCTATTTTCAACTGCCAAATTGCTTCAGTAAGAGCATACTGCTGGCAAATTTTGCCCTAGATTTGCTTTAAAAAAAAACAACACACAACAAAAAAAAAAAAACTGCATGAGCATCATCAGCTTTCGATGTATTCTATCCTGGAGTTTTTCACTCCAGCCCTAACCCGGAACAAAAAGAGATGCACTGAACTGCTAATTACAGAGGCAACGTGCAAAATAAAATTAAAACCAATAGGTGTATTAGCTCTCCATACAAAAGTTCGGTTGCCACTGGAAAGGAGCATCAGAAATACAGGCAGAGCCAATTGGAATGCAGTACCGTCGATGTCAGACACCACCAGCATCTGAGGCTGCGACAGGCCCTCCTGCAAGTTGTAGAAGTGGATGGTGCTGTCGAACGTCACAAAGCCCACCCGGGTGCGAGTATCCCCCGGCAACCTTCCCAAAAAAAAAAAAAAAAAGAGAGAGAGAAGGGGTGAGAATGCGGACAGAGTTATCGACTGTGCACTGGGGCTGCAAAACTGTCCTGGGAACAGCTCGTCAGACACCAGCTCTGGTTCCCTGTACACCCCCATAACCTCCAGGGAGTCAAATTATAAAATCAAGAAAAATAAATCAATTTCTGTTATGGACAACATCCAGAAAAAAATAACCTACACGTTAAAACAGCAGCACAAAGTAAGAAAAAGAGGGAGGTTTTTTTTTTTTTTTAAAAGCAGTGTTATTTGGCTGCATTACACCAAAGTTATGATTTTAAACATCCTCAAAGTGGCCCTAAGAGACTGGACACTGTGCAGACCCTCTGTAACACAACAGGATGCTGCCATCACTCTGGGAGTGTGTTATTTTTAATAGGGTTCAAATGCCGTGAGAAAAATTTCACTTGAGAACGTGCAGACATGGTTGGTCAATCCCAGTGAGCACCACTGCACGTAGAAGCAGCGCTCATGTCTGATTACAGTCCACGGTTTCATGCGCAATCAGAGCTGCAAGAGGTGCCAGAGTCTGTACATTTATCAGCATAATGGACCAACTGCAATTTATCTCAAGAACATATTGACATATCATGAAAAATATCAATTATTAAACAACATCTAAATGCCTTCTCTGCCAAGCCATATCGCAGCGTGAATAAAATCACATCCAATGGTTAAAGATCAGAAGTAAACAAATGCAGTGCCTCTCAGCTTAACAAAGCATCAAGGCCGTATATAGCATAATCAACACAAAAATGATTAGACAGAGTGAGTCCCCTATTGCTAGTGGCTTTAAGTAAACTTTCTTATCTATTTGAAATCCATCAAAAACTCCAGGACTGAACTGAAATTCCCAATGAGATTGTGATTTGTTCCTATACAGATCCCAATGATTTGTTCCTATACAGACAAACTTTTTGGTTGGAATCATAAAAAAAAAAAAAAAAGTGAAAAAGCAACATAGATCTGAGGCACGCAACTTTTTGTGATGATCTTGCAGCCATGTACATAGTTTATTTTCAAGCAAAAGAGCCAAATTTTCTTATCCGCAAATGAGACATGAAGCGGTTTGATACGATTTGAAACGACAACTAACGATGCACAGCTTTGCTCGCCCAAATACATGGGGCTCTCCATGTCGCTTCAGAAACTGACGGCATTCACATCTCTCGGGGGAGTGGCTGAGGAGGACATGCTCCAATGAGGGGAACGGCTAGCTACCCGGTTTGGCTAGTTTCTGAAAAGTCGCATAACCCAGCTTTAAGAGATTTGCAACAGCAGAAAGTGAGCACAGAATGAAAGCTGTTGCATTTTGTCCCATATTTTAAGGTTCTGCAATTAGTAGGCCCATTTCACATCAGTCCTGAAGAGTTTGGAAAGATTTCCCGGCAATATTATACTTTACTTTATAAATATAGCTATCAGAAATGACAAACTGCACTCACATTTTGATTCAGCGCTGCCAGGTAAAATATGCATCTGAACATTTCCATGCAGAAGTTATGAGCACAACTGGGAAATAAAAGCCAGCACTTCTAAAATAGACACCGACGAGAACACTACTCATAATAGGCTTAATACTAAGTTGATCATATTTGCTGTACAAGGGTCTGTTGAAACCATAGTTTGGGTTAATTCTCACTTGTCCAAGTTCTCCAGTAGAGCCTGACAGAAGACCTTCAGGTAGCCAGCCTCCACTGCATTGTGGGATACATCCAGCACAAACAGATAGACAGCTGGCTGCGGAGGCCGTAGCTGGGGAAACAAACCATTTCAAAAAATATAAATGTTCGAGCATCTTGAGATCATCCAATAAGTTTATTCAACCCAGTAAAAAATTTTATGACCTGCTGTGACTAAACAACACACACCACACAACTCTCATCAGTTCAGAATTTCGCCATTGTTATTGAGGTTAATTAATTTGGTAATCACTGAAGATAATTGCAGGGGTACAGTTTACATGCTTTGAGCTGCAAGGATAAATCAAATGAACAAAAATGATGAATCGTTCCAGTCATTTTTCAAGCAAAATTGTCAAAAGTGCCAGTTCCAGCTTCTAAAATGTACAGATTTCCTGCCCCTCCTTGTTATCTATGACGGCAAATGAAGTGTTTGTAGGTTTGACTGTAGTTGGACAAAAGAAGCAATTTGAAGACTTCACTTTGGGCTCTAGGATATTGTGATGTGCAGTTTTTTTTGCGTGACATTATAGAATCAACAATTATTTGATTAATCATGAAAATAATCGACACATTAATCAAAAATTAAAAAGAATTGTTAGTAGCAGCTCGACACGTGCTGTAAGACTTCATTTCAAAAACATGTTACTTTAACACACCCCAAAAATGACTGCCAAGCTGCTTGTCCCACTAAATTATCCCCAAGCACTCAGAAAGAATCCCAGTTCTCATCCAAGCTCAGTTTTACCGGTCCATAGTCATTAAGCACATTTCGTCCCATGAATAACAAAAGGACGCAAGTGACATTCCTGATGAAACCTGAGTGGTGCAGAATACCAGGTTTCATCAGGAATGTCACTTGCGACCTTTTGTTATTCATGGGACATTTTGCACAACTGATCCCGGATCAGCATTCACACACTCCGAGTCAGCTCGTGTATTGGGCTTCTCTCTCACCATGTAGTCTGAGGACGCGATGAACTCCACAGTGGAGTTCTGCACCTCCGGCCGCTTGTGGGGCTCCCCGTAAGACCGAGTCACAGGGTTGTACATGAACTCATCGGGCACTGGGAGGGAAATTAAACAAGTATGACGCTTCCAGAGGCATCGCATCACTGAAAACACACTCAATCTCTCCATAATTACCCTTCGACACAAATTACTCACTCCATTAGACATCCACTCACAGTGACTCACTCCATTAGAAACATTTATCACACACACACACACAAACACACAAGCACACGCACGCACACGCACACTAACTCCAACAGTGACACCAGAGAGAACCGCTTGCCCAAAACACGCTCATCAACTACAGTAACAAACATATTTCCCATATATAATACATATTTAATTTGCCCTTGACGTTGCTTTAAAAATAAACACATCTTTCCTTCCTAAAAGTCTGTTTTATGTGTTCCTTTGACAAAAGAAAGATACAAATGTTTGAAAAAATAATGGAAATAAAAATTAACTAGAACAGTCTAAGTAAGGTGTTGAGCTTCCACAAGTTGCCAAATCAGTTGCACCACGCCTTGGAAAAGCGTTTTTACGGAGTAAAACTTTACTGGAAGGATGGGGAACCATTCTTCTAGACGCGTTCCCTCATTTGGTGTTTTGATGACGGTAACAGACAGAGCTGTGCAACATGTTTTTCCAAACTCTCCCCGTTCGTTGGTTTGAGATGTGGTAACCAAAGATTGTGGTGTATGCCCAAGATAATTTTCATATTCATTAAACCACTCAATGACCTCTTGTAACCTGTGGGGTTTGGGCAGCAGTCATCCTGGAAGAGAACACTCCCATCATGGTGGAAATGCTTCATCACAGGACAGAAAGATGATGGTACATTATAACTCCACATTGATGTGCAGTGAACCTTTTGCTTTTAAGGGAACCAGTAGACCCAAACCATGCCAGGAAAAATGAACAGCTGCATTTGTGATGTCTGTCCATGTCCTTAAATTTGTCTCCTGTCTGTATGTGGATGGATAAACGGACCGATAGTTCGAGGGACTGATGATGGACAAAACGATGAAGACCCTTGCTTCATGATGGCGTCCTGCCCTTACCATCGTTGACCCGGTAACACAGGTTGCATTTCCACCGCCTCTGGTCGAGGAAGGACACAAACGGGTTGATGTAGGTGCGGCAGGACCGGCAGCGGACGATGGTGTTGGACGTGATAACGGGTAGCTGCTGTAAGGGGGACCGCAGAGCGGGAGGGGGGAGAGAGAGGAGGGGTTAATACTGACTGTACGGCTGAAACGTTTTCATCAGACTGGGGTTGAGAAACATCGATTTGGCACGCAGAGAAGCACATGAGCTGATGTGAATGTGGTCTTGCCTGGAGGGAACAGAGGAGAAACTAAACTCCACAGGGCTCAGCTTAGCAGGAGGACACAAGACGGCACCTCTATACCTCTCCTGATATTTGGGGTGTGAGACTTACTGTAAGGTCCCTGAAGGGGTGCAGTAGCAGGCCCAGGGGTAGTTTGGCTTTATTGAGCAGGGCCTGGGTTTGGGGGATGTTGGTCAGGGTGCATCGGAATGTGCTGGAAAAAGAACACCATGTACAGGTCATAAAAAGAGAGACTGCTTCCAACAGTGTACACTGGGGTTCAGTGTCATTGGGAAACCCGTATCTTATCCTATGTCATAAACACCTTTTGGTACAGGACCATAGTCTACAAATGCGGGAGATTAAACGCAGACGGTATTTGTACAGAGATTAAATGTGAGAAATTTAATATGCAATGTTTTGCACAATCAATGACTCTCAATTTTGCGAGCTATGAGTTACGTTTGGTGGATCACGAGTTTTGCCATGCACTTTCCATTATGACACAAACACAAGCACCTAAAATAGGATTTCTTTTTTTTAATAATTCCCAGGGAGCATTTCAATCTCATGGGCAGCGCACATCATGATTACATGCAATTTCTCTCAAACATGGTGCTCCAGTTAACACGATTTCAGAAGGCAAGTCAGAAATTTCACTGCTTAAAAATGGTTTGTGTACGTGGGATAAGGTGGGGTGTCTCAATAATTTTGAACCCCACTATACCAAACAAGCAGGACACATAGACACACACACGCACGCACGCACGCACACACCTGGCGCTGCAGTTGGCCTTTTTCAGCTCGGGGCTGAGGTTGGGCTCCGGGGGCCTGATGGGGTGGGGGGGCAGGATGTGTCGCTCCTGAAGGAGGTTCACGGGCCGCAGTCCCTCCACCTGGAGCTCAGGGACCCCACTCAACCCCCCCAGAGCTGCAGAGAGCTGGGACATGGAGGGGAAGGGCTGCAAGGACGGAAAGCACGGCAGTGTGTTACGAGGAAATGCGCAGTACCAGAAACAAACACCCTTAGAGGAGCAGCACTTCCCCCACAGTAACCCCTGCATCTACCCTTGAAATCCTCAATCTGAGCAGCTCGATTACATATACAAATGGCTGCGCAAATGGACTGTGCGCAAAAAATTTAGGAGATTTAACAAGCAATGAAAACAAACACAGAATTCAGAATACTGGTTCGCTTTCCGTAAGACATTACCGTATCCCAATACACCAACACACATATTCTTTAGAAGTGCAGTGTCATGAAAAAGCATTTTCGCCACCTGATTTTCTCCATTATTGCCATGCTAATGCCATCTCATACAATATGCAACATTAGACCAAGAAGAACACGACGGAAAACAAGATACAATTTTACAGGATCATTTCAAGTGCAGGAGATAAAGCAGGATAAGTGTTGTATAATAAGCTAATTAAAAACTAATTGCCTGCCTAAATTTAATAGCTGACAGTGGCACCTTTAGCAGCAACAATGGCAGCAATTGTTTTCTGATAAAGAGATCAGTCTTTCACACAGGTGCCAAACGCTCTGCTCAGTGAGAAGTGGGAAGTGAACAGCCGATTATGAACAAGGATGTCGCACCATCGCTACATAATTCCCCTTTGAGTGGCTTAGTAGCGACTTGCAACTTTAATGCTGAAACCAGGAAATAATTGCCGCAGTATGTTTTCGAAAACGACTTGAACTGTAAAAAGAAACTGATAAGCTACATGAAGGAATTCCCCTTAATTAGCTTTCAACAGTCTAATCAGTTCAAACCATCTCACAGCAACATTTTAAATTAGTTTTTCTCCGATTAATCAGCTTGGGAACATCGGCGCATGGTGAAAGCTGCTTGCAAGCTATGAATCAGACCACGATGGATACACATCCACTTCAAGGTGTTACGCATTTAATATTGCATAATTTGTTGGGATAAGGTCAAATGATGTTGAATGAGTAAAATCAGTTCTGTTATTTCAGAGGCCTACATCAGCCCTTTGGCAAAATGCTCCATTGCTGATTTGATCTTCATTTTGCAATCAGTCATAACCAGCAATAATATTTGACATTTTAAACTCTTTACTCTTGTCAAAACAAATTACACCTTCATATCATTTTAGAGCCCACATGAAAATTCTATGTGGGAAAACACCCACCCTGTTTTTATTCATTTATTTATTTTTAAAACCAATGCGAACCCTGAATAGGTTACCACAGTGTGCAAAACCCAACACAATTTAACCATCATGCAATTATGCTTTTAGAGATGAATTGGAAGAATTATCATCTACTATGATAATTTTCATTCCATTTAGGGAAGCTCATCATACAAGATAGATTTCAGAAAAGATCAAGGTTAGGATTGACTACAAGCCTAAAAAATAATCTTAAGAAGAAATCCTACCCGCCAACCCCGCCCCAAATTCTTGACTCGGGATTATTATTGTTCAGTAAAATTTTATCTGTATTTTATTTTCACAGAGGAAGTTCCCTTGGTCCTGAAAGTACATTTTTTTTTTAAGATCTGAAATAAGCGTGACAAATATACAAAAATATGACAAATTAAACAGGGTCAAATACTTCATCACAGCACAGCGTAAAGTGAGCTGCAGTACACTGAACCATACAATGAAGCTTGAAGTGTTCGTTCATTCATGCAGCCTAGTAGAAGGACCTCAGACACTCAAAAGCTAAAAATCAATGAATAAGAAGTAATGCGCTACCTGGGAATATGGCTGGTATCCAGGTGGGTTGTAACCACTGTGTGAGGGGGAGGAGTCTGTTCTGGCTGGACCCTGCTGATAGGCTGGTGGCATGGAGGGATATCCAAAGCCAAAGGGCACAGAAGCCTTAGACGTATCGGATGTGACGGGAGCTGAAGAGTCTGAAGGCAGAGAGGAACCAAAAACTGTTAAAATCTACAAAAAAACCCAATGTTTGTCTTTACAGATTTTCAACTGCACCTTAAGAAAAATTTCATCGCAAGGCATGATCAGGTGATTTCATTTGGAGCGCAAACTGGTGCCTGAAACTCCTCTAACCACACAGAACCTCCAGAAATTAACCCGTTATGGGAAAATTAAAGCAAAATATTTGAGTTTAAGTAGGTGCAAAGTGGGAGAATTTTTTTTTCATATTGTAAGACAATGTCACATGAATATTCTGTATCTGCATGCAAAAGATGGCTCATACAGTCCATGCGACAGAGGCTCTGACCCTGTCCACTGACAGCTCAGCAGTCTGAAAAAGACATGAAGGCAAGACTGCAGTGGCTTTTGATTATTATTATTATTGTAATTCACTGCCCAGCCATGCAAATCTTTGCTAATACGGTAAGGACAGGAGTCACTGGTTACCTGGGTAACTCCCACCCTCTAGCGACTCATAGCTGTTGGGAACAGGCGACGCACTGCTGGTGGAGGAGGAGCTGTCAGCACCTGAGGGAGGGGGGGAAAAAGAACGGCCAATCAGGCGCTGAGCTCAGAGGGTCCCAGGAAGAGGGTGGCCAATTGGACTCACGTTCCCATCCCCCACATTCTCTTGCCCTTTCAGAGGGGATAATACGACCCCAAACACCTCCTTAAGGGGCAGTGAAGGTCTCGCAGGAGCTATGGATCAGGGACTGTGGGGACGAGGCTGTATGTCAGATTCTATGTCATGCAATTAGTCACACTGGGAGTGTAGTGTGTGTATGAGCCAATGTAAGGCACTTGGGGTGATTGGGAGTGTAATGAGAGAGTGTGAGTGTGTGCGATCGAGTTCCTGTAATTGCAAAATAGTGAGGACCAGAGAAGGGACAATATTTGAAGAGTTTGGTTCCAAAATGCAATAAGTGCCAAAGTAAAAAAATTGAGATAATACCATAAAGCGATTGTCCTGTACTTCTCACACATGATGCAAAAACCCGTCATTAGAAATGCATACTATATGTTGTATTTTTTCATGGTCAAAGTGCGTTTTTCTATAAAATGCAATAGGCGCCAACGTAGAATAAGCCGATTTACTCAAAATTAAAATTACTAAAATGGATATATTGTTTTTTGCAACCAAACTCTTCATTTGGAAGTTAGGACATTCTTACCTGTCCTCAGAACTACAGAGGCAGACTGTAACTTACTGGTGAAGGTCAGGGTTACGGTAAGAATTAGGGATAAATGAAGGTTAGGGTAAGGGTTTGAGTTAGGCATGCTTGCTCACGGTTAACATTAGGGAAAGGCTGTAGAAGAGACACACAAAGAGACTGAACGGAAGTCAGCATAATGTCCTCAGAAGGATAGAAGTACAAGGATGTGTGCCTTTGACGGCGCGGTTGAGAGAGCATTCGCCATCTAGACAGTGTAGAGCTTTCCCCGCGGTGAGCAGCGTTAGCCTCCGCTAATTCCTGTGGATTACCCCCATACTGGACAGGACGTATGGGCAGAAATCCGCCTCATCCCCCCTCCCCCCCCCCAATGAATTACACTCATTTATGAGAGGACACACACAGGACAGAAGCAATACGTCACAACAAGACTCAATTCACGATGTTCCGTAAGGTGCCAGAGGCGAACATCGAAAAACAGAACTCAACAGAGAAGAGGGAACGAGCTTGTCAAATGGTGTTAATAGGAAAAATTACACTAAGCAAGCGAAAAGCCTCTGGGGTAAGACATAGCCAATGAAATGCAAACACAATGACTTCAGGAACAGGATGCCGTTTCCGGAGATGGCGAGGTGAGAATCAGACAGCAGCGGTGAAATAGACGCTGGCTGAGGATGAATTTACAGCTCAGCAGGAGGGGGAGGAGAAGGTGAGAGTAGTTCCAGATGGAGTCTGCGCTCGACTAAAGGTGCAGGAGTGATACAGCTATAGTCCGGAGGCATGCGATCACATGTTCAGAGGGACTTCAGTAACCTCACCCGTTACCGCATGACTGCCCTCAAGCGGTTCCCGTTCAAGCTCACTTTATCCACAATCAATTTATTGAATAAACGACCCACACCAATGCATGACCTGTAATGATTAAGATAACTAAAGGATTGCATGTTGGCTACATTTGCGTAATTGATGTGACATCGTAAGGATGGCAATAATCTGTAGATAAATGCAAAAGTCTAAAACTTTTGCAGACTACCACCTCTCTTGGATTTTTTGCATTTATTCATATTATCGCCATCCTTACAATGTAACACCGCTGTGAGTCATGCCTAACAAAATCCTTCAGGTGTGACTATATTCAGAATATAGAACATATTCTTGTACCGTATAATTTACATAAATCTGTGAGCTACATGAGTTCAGGATTTGTAAAGACATATTGACATTTTATAGCATCATTTATGTGTGGAAGAAAATGACTTGTAACATTGTGATGCAATGTGCAACGATGTTATTAAAAATAAATATGACAGTCATTCATACCAATTAGTCTTTGCAATTGCTGCCAATCATGCAAAGTGAACTACATTAGGATTAAACAATTGAGCACTGAAAGGTGAGGCTATCGAAGGCCTTTGTCCTTGCCGCAAACCACTACTGCAAAGCACCCTGGGAAAGGGCTGTGGCAGGAAACAGGACTACAGCAGTGAGGTGCTACAGATTCACAGGCAGCACAGAATGCGACACAGGATAAACTACCCGAAATATCTATGCAACTCTAAGCATTCCTTTAGGATAACATAGAAACAGTCAATACATGGTCCCTTCCTGAATTATTGGAGTGGCAAGGTCAATTCTTTTGTTTGTGCAGTGAAGAAATTTGAGGTCAAAAGATGTACATGCAACAACAAATACAAATTTACATTTATATTTCATGGTATTCTCATCTAGATTTGTTAAACAACTTTGATCGTATGACCTTTTGCATCAGGACGCCCAATATCCAGGAGAGCAGAAGTATTGGAACAATTGACTGACATGTATTTGTTCTTTCCTGGATGTGTCCTTTAGGATTGACTTGCTTAATCAATAATTAGTTCTGAATGCTTACTCTCGGTTTTAGTCTTTGTTTTTGCCCGTTAAGGCTGCATTTGTATTAGAAAAGATAAACCAACATTGAAACCAGAAAGCAGTCTGCAGGAGAAAAACAAACCATTTTGAAGCCTAGAAAAGCGGCGAACGCGATTGCTTGTGCCACTACATGGGCATTGGGGATAGCCTGTTAAACAACTCTAAATTCAGAAAAAAAGAAACCATTAGTGTACTGAGCAACAGATATCAAACTTGTTGACCAAAGAAATTAACAGCAGTGGATGGCAGAAGTATAGTGAGAGCTGTGAAGAAAACTCCAAAACATCAGTTAGCGACAACAGAAAGAATCTCCGCAGGGCAGGGGTGAAGGCATCTCAAACAACTCTTTGAAGAGGACCAAAAATTCTGTCCACATGACCTTTAACAAAATATCGCCGTCCTCACAAGAAAGCAAAAACAACCACAAATGCTCAAATCAAGAATTCCTGGCCAGTTGGTGGCGATAATGTGTCCATTTGCAAGGTCTATTAAGGGCTATTCAACATTATCCAGAAAGGGGCGCTGTGGGTGCAGGCTTTCATTCCAACCAAGCACTTCCACACCTGATTCCACTAATCAAGCTCTTCAGCAAAGACTCTTTGGGTTGATTAGTGGTGTCAGGCGTGTCAGTGCTGGGCTGGAATGAAAGCTGCACCCACACCGGCCCCTTCAGGATAATGTTGAATAGCCCTGGTCTATAACCAGTGAAGAACATCAGGTGATGCAGCAATGGGCTTACGCGAAATTATCTGTGCCATCAGAGTCTTCCAAAAGCTCAATTTTACATGTCCACATGGATACACAAAAACTGGCATCTCAAAATATCTTCACTTTAGAAGGTGTTTAAAAAAAAAATCTATTTTCATGACATAAAACACCATTTGCATGTGGATGAGAAGCCCAAACACACAGAAAAAGCAACATTTTCAAAAACACCCATGTACATGTGAAGAGGGCCTAAGACAGCAGTAATGTAGAGGCTGTATCACAAGGTACAAGAATCAGAATCAGACGATGAAATTTACAATTTGCAGGCAAGACCAGAGATGAGCCACAGAAGCTCTGGGATGTTTTATGGACTGAAGAGATTACAGTCTGCCAAAGTAACGAAATGGCAAAGATGCGGAAAAATAGGGGATCTGCTTATGATACAAAACAAACGAGCACATCTTTGAAGGACAGTGGACTAATGCTCTTAGCAGGGGCTTGCATGGCTGTTCCAGTCGTGGGCTCACTAATCTTAATTAATGATGTCACTCAACGACAGTAGCAAAAGGATGACTTCAAAAGTCTATAGAAACTGTCAGCCAAGTCACCGAGAGGAACTTTATCAGGCAGCATGACAATGATGCAGAGCACACAACCAACACAACGAAAGACACAATGGTATGACATGATGGAGATTAGTAAGGTAAAGAGTCCCTCAAGACATCAAATGCACTGAATTAATTAAAACAAGGCCTATACTGTTGCCCTGACAGCAAAGGGTACATCGGCAAAAGCCCCCAAGCGAAAGCTCCCCAAGAGGAGGTGTTCCAGGAAATTAATTATTTTTATTCATACAAAGACTCAAATCAAAAGCCCTGGATCAGTGCTTCGACAGATACAGGACTGTGGGCGCCATCAACTCTCAGGAACATGGAGTCATGAGGACACTTCTTTGCTAGAACTTTGCTGCACCAATGTACTTCATGACAACCTTCTTGTGACTAATTGTTCTCTGGGAACTGCAAGAGCTGGGAAAGAGAGAGCACTGAATTCTGGGATATGTAGTCTATGAGCTCACACGGGGAAGGCCTGACGTGGGTTGGCAGGAGCGAGGGAGGGAGGAAGGGATGAATTAATGGATGGATGGGGGGGATGGAAGGATGTGGGAGTAAAAGCTAAGGCAGACCTGCTTCCTCATCCTCCTCCTCCTCCTCATCCTCATTATCGGAGCTCGACGAAGAGGGGGCGGCTGCCGCAGAGCTAGCGCCGCTATTAGCCACATATCCGCAGTGCATGCCTGTGGGATGGAGAAGCACAAACAACTGGTCAACCACACAGGAAGGACC
The DNA here is from genome assembly GCA_029721435.1 of Gymnothorax reevesii. Lineage (NCBI taxonomy): Eukaryota > Metazoa > Chordata > Actinopteri > Anguilliformes > Muraenidae > Gymnothorax > Gymnothorax reevesii. The sequence goes on from CM056579.1 coordinate 110,953,166, forward strand.
GGGCCCTGGGTCAGATGGCCTCGGCTGGTCTTTTAGCGGCGTTTATTCGCGGGGTTGGAGTTCCTGTGGCGCGTGGTCAAAAGTTTGGGGATTGGGTGAGTGAGGAAAATGAGAGCCTGCAGTGGTCCTTTTAAGATTTCAGTTTCTACGTTCAAAACTGAAAGTAAAATACTGATTGGCCAATTTAGAGCACGTGCCCGTGAGACATGTATAAACAAACGAAACAAGAAACAGTCCCGTATATTCAATTCAACGTGGCCATGTCCTGATTGGCCGATTCCATTTTGACGATAACTCAAGTGGAAAGGGGGGCAGAGCTCAAGTAATACAAAGATCATTACAGGCGCTAGTCTCGCAAGCTGGGCCCGAAATCCGCTCGCTATCGTAAACTCGGCAAAAATTGCCTTTAGCGACTACTAGCCCCGGCATGGAGGCTATGGGTCAGAGGCTGGGGGGCAGTGTAATACTGCCTGAAAATTACTACGCTCAATAAAACACTTTTTCCTACATAGTCGATTGAAAACAAAGTCTTGGCGTACTCTGTCAAACATACTCGCCAAACTATCTGCTTATTTTTTGGGACAATGCCAAGATAATTGGGCAGCAAAGGGAAACATGCAGACTTCCTAAAACTTGCAGACATTTAGGTTTCAGAATGCCAGTGGCAACACGATCTCATAATCAAAATCGCAGGAGCACAACTTTTTTACAAAATAAAAAACAACCAAAGGAAATTTCAGCATAAGCTAGCAGTAGCGGCAGCTGTTCTATTTAAATATCCAAGGGTTATACTGTCATTATACTCGGAATATGGAGCTAAATGCCTGTCCTCTACTTTGAGTACAATTATCGTGGAAAAATACAGCCACACGTTCATTTTCATGTACAGACAAGAGCTCAAATGGAGAAGGATACGGTCAAAGAATAATTCCAAAACAAAAGCATAGACTGCCTGTAATAAAAAGCAACAAACAACAAAATCGTAGCCAACACAAAATGCTTATTTCACAAGATGGCAACCTAGACTGGCAAGGATGATAAACTTTTCCCAGTTAATCTGCCTAGTTTATAGTGAAGAGTCATGTGGCTCTACTGAACCAAGGTTAATTAAAAAAAAAAAAAAAACAGAAACAGCATCAACATACTTTCACTTCCCCCATCTCTACAGGAAGCAGCTGCATTAGTCCACTTTTGTGTCGTTTTTTTGGTCATTTGCCAATTCTAGGATGTTCAATGACCTGAAAGTAGTCTTGATAGACTATGTCCGAAACTGGCTCCTAACTGCCGCCTGGTCAATACATGTATCAATGCCCGAAAACACAATAAATGAAAATGAGAAGAATGTGGAATTCTCTCTGAACCCATTAAAGTAAAAATCCCTGGCCAATGTATGCATTTCTGTGGTCTAGTAAGGTTATTTTTAAAAAACAAATAAGAAATGCCCTCTTTGAGGCAGCCCCACTATAAGGGGTCCAATCGCAGGAGAATACACGATAAAAGAGGAGAGTGCCATAAAAGAGTGGACACTGGACAATACATCCGTCCAACTGTTAGAAAACAGGCTTTTTTTTGGGTGGGGGGGCAATTTCACTTTTAGTACACAGTACATTAATAGTACAAACCACAGATCCAGTAGCTTCGGTCATAGATAGCCATATTCAGCAAAACAACAGAAATTCATAAGGTACTGAGCAAGTCTTCAGCACGTTAGATTTCTTAAATTCAAATCTGGTCTTCAATGATTGCGTTTTCCATGGATAAAAATAATTTTACAAATGTTTGTATGTCCTGGAAGACAGTTGATGCAGATAATATAGCCCTGACAAAGCCCCAATCTGAAGATCATCGAGGCTTTCTGGGATTACCGGGAAAGACGGTCGACAGCTTGCAGAAGAAGACGGACACATTCTCCAATATAATTGGAATAACCAACCAAGTCATTATCTCGTAGAACTACAAAACTACAACCGCGTACTTCATTTTTAAGCAATAAGTAGTCACACTAAATATCAATTTGATTTAGTTTTCATGCAACAGAAATCCAAGTGCAATCAATGGCCTATTCATTTTGGTTGTGCAACCAATCCGGTTGTGCAACGAGCAGGACACTGAGCCTCACAATACCCAGGAAAATTTCAGGGAAATAAAAGCGAATAATGATGGTGCCACCTACACATATATTGTACATGAGACAGGTGTACCTAATAAAAAGGTCAGTGAGAATGACAAACCATGAAGTCATGAGTCATTTAGCTAACCAGGCCTGTATAGCATGAAGCTAGGCTTACGTTTACAGGGCTAACAGAAACCGGTCCGTCCCTGAACGCCCCAAATCCTCAATTTTCCACAAATCTACAAAAATGCCTCGAAACCCCAACAAGACAAACGGACGATGCACAAAACGCTTCGGTAAAGAACAGAAAGTTTACATATTTCAACAATGATAATTTAATGAACCAATTTAATTTTTAGACAGCAAAACATTTGGTCTGCATATTTTGGGGAACCCTGCAATGTCGGTCACTTCAAAGCCAGATAAACTGCATTTTGTGACCCGCCCCAGGAGCCTGACGCACCCCATCTTCGAACGGCCCAGTTCATTCAGCAGCTGACCGGTGACCCCCTAGTTTTTGTCTTTTTCCCCGTAGTCAAACACAATAATAACTGGCCTCAAATTAGCCCATGGGCTTTTCCATCTCAATCAGTAGCAATTATGGTTTTTCACTGATCTTTCACATTTTTGTTTGAAAGATATGCAAAAAATCTTTGAAAATTCATAGTGAAGTTTACCAGGATGTGTGTCCATTAATTAAATAAGTAAAATTCTCTAATTATGGTCAAAAAGTTAAAACAAATACATCCCGGATTGATTGGCCTACATCATTAGCCCTTCGTGCAATTCCGCACCATACAAAATTCAGGAAAATTACCCCCACTTAAAAAGTTAACTCATTAACCATTTTATTGTTACCATAGAAAAGTTCCGTCTTTATTGACATTACCCATTAAAAAGGCATTTAGCCTTAACTATGCTAATATTCCTAAACAATAAGCAAAGCTAAACTTTTTTTTATCATCACTAAATATCACTTAACTATCCAGGAAACGTACCTTCAGGCTTGATTTTGCCAATGAAAAAGGCATTATGCCGTAATTATTTGGATATCAGTAAATAATAAAGTTCTCTCATTAATGATTTGATCAGCCTCCTTCAAGTTGCTGTCGTAAAAGTTTGCAGAAACTGAGGTACCTCACTGCCTGGGAACGAATCACAGGCTATTCGTGCGTTTGTGTAGAGGATATGTAGCTTGCAAAATTGGACTGCAAACTGGACTACAGGAGTAAGAACATCACATCTTTGACAATGAACTACAAATCCGATGAGCTCACTTCCATCCGTATATGCCGCAGGTTATGCTCGGAGTATGCCAGCCGATAAAATTAATTTTAATAATAATAAAAATAATGGCGAAAAGCGTCCAAACACCATAATACATTTCCATAGAGATTTTACTTCGACACCAAAAGCTAAGAAACAGTGAAGTACTCACCTTAGTACTATATGGTGAAAGCACACTTATCACCTTTTCATTCTACGGCAGTCAATAAAGGTAGCGCAACTTTCTATATAGGTATTGGCATATATATATATATATATATATAGCATGATACTTCTCACGAGTGTATTACAACATGGTCATTCAGTCAGAAAGGCCCTCAGAAAGATGCATTGGCAATATAGGCCAGCCCTCCAAGGCTGAAATAATTAAATGATCCCTTGTTTTAACAACCTAAAAAAAGCTTTCCACTCAATCCAAATCAACTGAGATTTGCTGAATACTCTGGTGCAAATGACTGCTGTGCAGCCCAGGAGGGAGCTACATAATAATGCTCGAGTTCAGTTTCCCCCTTAAAGCTTAAGGCAAAATCTGATCCTAAAATACATGAAATACATGGAATTACAGATGACGAAGGCAATTTCACCAGATACAATATCCATGAGCATTTAGGCGAGGAATAAGCAATGAGTGGGCTATCGTTCTTTTAGGGGAGATTCAACACAAATTTACCAAATTAAAAATTCATATCATTTCACTTTCCTCTAAGCTCTAGACCAGGGGTAGGCAATTCCAGTCCAAAGAGGGCAGTGAGTATGCAGGTTTTGACTTCTATCAATTACCCTTGACTAACTGAGCAGATTGGTTGTGCACAAACATGGATTTGCGCAAAGACTGGATCAAAGAAAAATGTTGCATTTAAGGAGACGACAACAGCTGGTGGTCATTCATCATAATTTAAAAAAAATGCAGCAAAATTGTCTGATTTCATCAATGGTTTGGCTAATCAAGATAATGAACTAATTAAAGGCCAGAAGTTGGTGCGAAAGCCAGGGATGGATACGGCCCTCGTTGCCCACCTCCGATGTATGACCATGAGGTGAGGGGGGAGTGGTCTTACCCCGATGATGAGCAGGTGAGGAATGGACAGAAGTAGAGGGGGTCGTGGAGGGGGGCGTTTCCTGGGCGGGGCCACTGCCCCCTAGCTGGACTGCTCCATACGAGTGGTTCAGGGGAGGGGCGGAGGTTTGGTCGTAGTGCTGCAGAACTGGAGGTGAGGCTGTGGAGGGAACAGGGGCATTAGTACAGTCTCCCAAAGCTCAGTCCTGCAGCCCCGCTACATACGCTGGCTTTTGTTTCGACCACAATTCCAAGCGTAGCATTTTAACAAGCCGATAATTTGTCCCAATTACATGCATTTCATGCCTAAAGAAGTTATTTAATGTACGATGCCACATTTTAACAGAAAAATCTGTGCTCCATGAAGAATAAGCGACTCTTGAACATATTTTATTTAGTTTCCACTGCATGCAATTTCAGGCAACAACACTTTTAAACAGATCAAATTAGACCCTGAGAAAATCAGTCAGCTCCATATTAGGTTTCTAAACACAGGTGGTTAGAGTTCCTGCAAAATAATTTGCTTGAACACCATACAAGCATACACAACAGGTTTGACAACCAATTTCTTGCCAAATAAATTTTTAATTATCGCAACCATATTCCCACGGTTTCACCAATTTTGAACCCATTCATCATTTACTTTGGTTGTTTTTTTGTTATGCAGCAGTTTCTAATAGATCACAATGGGGACTACAGAAAACAACCTACCCACATCCACCCAATTCAACTCTATTCCAGCAGGAAGATCTTGCACCACCTTCTGTTTTTGTTCAGTCCCTTATTAATTTTGTAGATTAACTCACACTGCCATTCTGCTACAGTGGTAGAGGCAGTAACTTTCATCAGGAACTTTCCAGACACTACACCAAGCATGGACCCTGACTGGCATTTCTCAGGACCATGAAATATCACACCACATCGCATGATGACACACACCAGGCATTAGCTGAAAACTCCATTTACTGCCACTGAAACAAATCACTGCACTCACGTGGACAGGAAACCAATATCGGCTAGAATAAACATTAAAAATCACCTTTGTTCACCTGCCCGTTGACAGTAGCTGGCGGGGCGCCCCCGTAGCCCAGGGGCGCGCTGTTATCGTGGGGAACAGGTTGGGAAGGGACTGGCGTGGCCGTGGTCAGGACGCCGGGATTGTGTCCAGGCCCCAAGATCTGAGAGGACTTCAATGTGCCGTACTGACTACTACCAGGAGCCGAGGGGTAGGAGACAATTGGGTAGAGGGTTTCACCCATAGCACTGGTCGCTGTTGCCATGCCGACAGGTTGGGGGGAGGGTCCCTGAGAGGATGTTTGCTGTCCGTAATATGTGGGAGCGTATGGGGCCAGCTGCTGGAACTGGGGTGGGCACTGGGGGGTGGTGCCATAGGGATGGGCAGTGGGAGGAGCCTGGGACCCCACATAAGGAGAGGGGGCGGGTCCTTGTTTAGAAACTGACGGCTGCTGCTGCTGGATGTTATGGTAGTAGTTGGGATTGTACTGGTTGCTCACTATGGGGGTGTTGTTAGGGACAGGTGCACAGTGACCCTGGTAAGGAGGGTGACCGAGGTGAGGAGCACCATAGTAGCTTGCCATGGGATGCGTGGACGGGTATGTTTCTCCTGGACCTGAAGAGGGAAAACACAGGCAAAAAGAAATGAGAGAGTGTCGCACATTGAGGTCAAGAGACCACACAGGGAATGAAAGGGAGAGACAGACAGAAAGGGAGATGCTAAGATTAGGGGCAACGTCATGCAAAAGTAATCAGTGACAAAAGTTTACATCATCAGTGGTAGTCAGGACATGTACCTGCACAGTAATGCCAACACTGCAGTCAATTTTACATTTCACAAAACTGAGTGAAGAAGCACAACAATAGCAGTCACTGAAGCCTATCAACCTGTATTCAGGTTGAGCAACACTTGTATGGCTGACACACAGCAAAGGTCCTCAGGCAGCTCCTCGTTCGTCAGCCATCATTGGACGATGTCGAATATCCGCTGAATATTAAGGGGAAACATCGTAGGAGGATCAGTTCTGTTCCTTGAGAAAACATACAATTGATTTGCTTGCTCAAACTGATCATCTGTCATAAACTAACTCAGAAGATATCGCTTTTTGTCATTCCAAAGCCTGATTAAAGCGCATGAGCCATTAGACAACTCAAGTAGCGGTAACTTATGCCAGCCCGTGTGTGGGCCTCTCAGTAGAGCAGTGAGTTCTGGTGACTGATCTCTCAAAAATATTGGCAACCCCGATTTACGCTGAGCAGAATGAGAATGAACAGGATTTCAATCGAGTTCAGCGTGCTTAAACGAATTGCGCAACAGCTTAAAGTAAGACGGGCCTTAGACCAAGTCCAAAAAAAAAAAGCAACTAAATGATGTCCGCGATCCCTCATTCCGGGATTCGTCGACTTGCGGTTACAAGCCAGGATTAAGCTGGCTAACACTAGCTGGCAATGTTCATTACGCCAACCTTTACCGTTATCAACTTAGCTTACTAGCTAGCAATTTAGCCAGCAGCACAATTGCATTACATTATTGCGATGATGTATTGCAGGCGATCAAATCCTGCGCTTAATAGCCATTTTAGCCAGCTAGCTAACGGTTTCGGTTCAGGTTGAAGACACGCTAGTTATCCTAGCCACTAAACGTCAACCCACTGCTATTTAATACAGTAGAGCCAACAAGCTAGCTAGCAAGAGCTAGAGTAAATGAGATTAAACCGTAGTACTATACACTGCGTTTTTTTAAGTTATTCCGGCTGGCTAGCAAGCAGCAATTCTCAACTTTGCAAAATCTTAGCCTCAGTGCCAACTAGCAAACGTTAGTGTTTCAAACACCAGGGTTAGTTCACTAGTTTTGCTCAATTCAACGCAAGTAAAGCCGCTTTCATACCGGACGCGAAACGGATTTTTCGCACGACAGATTACATTGAAAATCAATGCGAAGACGCGAATTGCACGGACTTTGAATGCAATCTGTCGTGCGAAGAATCCGTTTCGCGTCCAGTGTGAAAGCGGCTTCTGATGTCAGAGCCCCAAACGCAGGCGGTTAACGTCTCCACCAAAAGCGGCTCCACAAGTGCGGCCGAAATACTCCCGACATCCGCCGTCATCTCGCTCTAGCCGGGCCTTGGTGCTCCGAACCCGCGGCCTGTCTCACCGTTCTGACAGGGGGGAGCCGCTCCTCCGTTCGGCGCCGAGGTCACTGCGAAGCCCGCAGGTGTGTTCAGATTTGTGAACCCCGGCGCAGACATTTGCCTGTTCACACCCTGTTCTTTACGGGAAAATAATATTCATAAGTAACCCCACACAGAAGAAAAAGAGCGGTCATGAGGAGGGGATTCCCATTAATCTGGCCAGCTGTAGCCTCCTCCGGCAGTCCGGTCGCACTCGGAATACGTCAAGACAGTGAGATCGCAGGAGGCGATTAACTAAAGCTGGTGAGCGGAGTAGCGGCGCCTCCTTTAATTGTTGAACGTAGTGTTAAACAGACGAAATCTTTCCTTATACGAAATTCCTTTGTGAGGCGGTCATCACGCTTCTACCGGTCTCTTGTCTGCATAGGAGTTACCTTGGGATCAAATTGTTATTTTAAAGAGAAGTGTGTCAGTGCATGCTGTCGGCTGCGTTTTGTTTTTTATTACTATGATTATGATTAATATTATTATTACCATCGACTGGCATATTCAGCGTGGATGCAAAGCTTATGCCCTTGATTCCTGCGTCCACATTTTAAGGCGTATTTCGGGTGCGGTGCTGACAAACTGTGCACTTCCTAAATTGTTCTCTTGATTTCTTCAGAATATAATCACATTTTTTGAAAGTTATGCGTGTTTGCAGGCGGAACGGTGCTGTGGTTAGTTGTCTCAGGTAGAAGGGATTGAGAGGGAACGTGGGCTGGGCCCAACTGTCTGGATTTGTTGTGTTTGCTTGGGTTGCTTCGGATTCTTGAGTTTCTTCCCTGATTAAAAACATGTACCTCAATGTAATGGACATTTTCTGTTGGTGTGTGTGAGTGAAGTGTGTAATCCTTGCAATGGAATGATCTCGCCCATCAACCAGCACATGCATCATGAGGATGCTCTGCTGCTTCAGGGCCTAGGTGACTTCGCTTAATGGATAGATCCATTAATTTGCCCTTCCTACCAGAAAATTCTACAGAATGTCAATTTGATTTTATTACTATAGAGCTTTCACAATTAAAATGGAAAAAACAGATGGCGCTTGAACCTCCAAAGAGTAAACAAGTGGCAAAAGTGGAAAGCAAGAACTCCCTTTCAGCAAGCAACCCTGAACGGAACCCATTTGTCTGATGCTGACCCAGTAGGAAGGGGGGTGGTAGGGGATGAAGAAACTCCAGGCGAGGTAGATGATAAACAGGGCATGGGACAAGAAACAAGGTAAGCGCTTCCCTGAGGAGGGTAGAGGGTAAGCATTAATCTGAACATGCAACGCCATGCATGGTTAAATTTGTTTGCTAGCTCAACATAGGTTAACATGCTCAGAAATTCAAAACGAGGAAAAAGAACAGGCTAGGACAAAGGTTCAGGTTTGGCTGGGGGCAAATGAAAGTCAAATGTTAGATGTGAAAAGGAGCATTGAGAGTCCTGGATGAGTCTTGGGTCAGGTGTGGACAGAAAGTCCAGGGGTGATCCAGAACTGTGGTCACTAACCCTGCTCCTGGAGACCAACCACCTTGTTGGTCTTCACTATAACCCTGGCATATAGCACACCTCACACAAACGCTGGAGATTGTGGAGGTCATCGTTTGCAACAAGTCAACCGCACCCCCTACTCCTAATGAAGGAGCTCACCTAGGTTCTGAGAGTGTTACTCTTAGCAGGTTTGTGAATCACTTTTAAGAACTCCTAGTTAGGAAATGTTGGCGGTAGTTAGAACTCGTAGTTGTAAGATAAGATTCTACTTGAATAAGGCCCCTAAAGATCTAGAGCATTTGGTTACTGCAATAAGGCAACAATCTGAGGCATAAGAGCAAGGCCATCTGTGAGTGGCCAAAATGAACAATATTAAGATTTGTGGAGTGGCCGAGTCAAAGTCCTGACTTGAAGCACGCAGAGATGCAGCAGCAGGACGAGGAATCGACACTTCACTCAAAAACCCTCCAGTGTGGCTGAATTTAACATTTCTGCTGAGAGGAGTGGGCCTGAGCTCCTCGATTGATGTAAAAAAACAACCAAATTTATCGGAAGCATTTCAGTTTGTTTCCGCGACAGGTGGCACAATGTCATCACGATAAAGGGGACAATTCCTTTTTGGCGAGGGTGATATTGATTTTGGACAACTTTTCACAATAAATGAAAGTCATTAAATTGCTGTATTTTGTGTCATCTCTTTTTCTCTTCTTTTTGACGAACATTTTGAAGACTTAAAACCACTCAATGACAACTATGCAAAAATACTGTAAATTTGGAACTGTGAGTCCAGCTATTACAGTCATGACAGAATATATGAGAGGATTTACACCAGCAGATGAAATTCATTTATTGGGCAGAATGTGCATGTCATTGTACAGCACAGCAGCAAAGTTTAAATACATAAAATGGACAGTTAGTTGATATTGTATAAAATGACACGATAGACAGTGGTGTTTGTTAAAAAACAGCATAAATTAACATATCAGAGTGAAAGTAAGCTTCGGAGTCTTGAAAAATGGTGCTCTTAATTGCTTGCGACCTTCGTACACAAATGCACGAGAGACAACCTGCTATTAAAATTCTTTTTGGGAGGAAAAAAAAAACAAATGGCAAAAAGCAATGCCATGATTAATATCTGTGCCTTCTCCTCGTTTTTAATCTTGGGGCAGTAAAAGGAAGGCTTCTCAGGGTGCATCCTGGGGGATTCGTGGCCGCATGTCCGTACACTCGCATTCCTCTTTCAGTGATGGAGGGGGACCCCGGCCTGGCCCCCCCTCTTTGCTCTGGCAGGTGGGGCAGCACGCGGTCCGGCCGCTCAGCCTGCAGGACGGGCAGGACAGCACAAGCTGGCAGCAGAGATGGGTGGAGCACAGCTGGTACCGGTCCCATGGCGATGAGCAGTACCTACATTCTGTGTTTCACAGGAGAGAGGATTACAGAACACAAGAGGGAAATTTTTACTGCAGTTTGGTAAAACATTATCAGGACGCAAACCCATAAAATGAAGAAAATCCGATATTATTATTATTATTATTATTATTAATATTATTAATATTATTTGTACACTACCGCTCAAAAATTTGGGATGGCTAGGATATGTTTTTGTTTTCCATGAAAACACAAATGAAATTAGTCTGAATAGGAAATATAGCAAATGAACAGAACGAGTTAGAAATAATGATTTTAATGGAAAATGCTGAATATGTATTTCAAACTTTGCCTTCATCATAAAAAAAAAAATAACACCTTCACTGTTGATACTGAAACTGGTGTTTGACGGGAACAATTTAGCGCAGCTGCCAGTGGACAACCTGTGAGGCGTCTTTGTCTTAAACTACACACTCTCAGATATTTGTCTTCTTGCTCAGTTAGGCATCGGGGCCTCCCACTCCTTTTTCTGTCCTTGTTCGTGCCAATTTGTGCTGCTCTCTGAAGGGAGTAGTTGACGGCATGGTAAGAGATTTTAAGTTTTCAATTTCTCGCATTGAATAGCCTTCTTTTCTAAGCACAACAAGTGTTTGCCACTAAAGGTGGCCATGTCCCCCGCCCCTTCATTAAATACCGCTTCAGTAAATACCACATACTTCAATGTCTTAACAAGAGTTTGAAAAGTGGCCAAAGTGGTGACCTTGAAAATAAGGTCAAGGTCACCCATATCGAGTGGTGTCTACATAATGCCCCAATGTAGGCTGATACCAAATTTGAAGACTGTAGGTGCAACGGTTCATGAGACATCGCGTCAACAAGAGTTTGAAAAGTGGCCAAAGTGTCGTGATGACCTTGAAAATAAGGTCAAGGTCACCCATATCGACTGGTGTCTGCGTAATGCCCCATATAGGCTGATACCAAATTTGAAGACTCTAGACACAACGGTTCATGAGATATCGCGTTAACAAGAAACTGGGCGTACAGACGGACATATGGACAGACCCTGCTGAATACATAGTCCCTCGTTCTGCGTTGCGGCGGGGGACAACAATAGACTGACGGGTCTCTAAAGGAATTTCTTTCTCTCTGGCCATTTTGAGCCTGCAAACAAACAACTGCTGAAGCTTCAGGTACTAAACCAACCCCAAGAATGCCATGCTCCCTTTTGCACTCCGTTATTAGTTCAACGGTTTTCAGCTGTGCAACACATTTGCAGAAGGGTTTTCTAATAATCAATTAGCCTTATAAAATGCTTTACTTGGATTAGAAAGCCATACCAGGAGATTGATGCAGAGGACTGACAGTTGCTGATAATAGGCCTCTATGCAAAAATGTGGATCATCTGATTAATTTTAATCGTTTGTGAACTGGATAAAAATGTTTGAGAAACGCATGAAAATGTATTTTTCTTTGGAAAACAAAGAAATTTGCAAGTCATCCCAAACTTTTGAGCAGTAGTGTATATAACTCTCTCTCCCTCTCAACTGTCTCAATAAAAATTTATGAAAAGAAAATTGAGGAGGACCATGGGCAATACAGATTCTTTCTGCAGTAAAATAATACCTCATTACAAAAGAAAATAAATTTCAAGCCTTCTTCTAACTGCACAAACTGAGGAACATACACAGTAATACGCTTGTCTTCACTCATGTACATTATAACAGACCTGTACCCTTCATTGCTGCTCGCAGCCATTAACATTATTATTATAATGATAATTATTATTTTTAGAAGTACATGAAAGCAATGACAAACAATGTGTGATTTCTAAAATATACACATGCATATAAACAGTGGAATGCATTTGCTATGGGTTTCATCAATATTACATGAAATTAACAATGTGTTCTGCTGAGTCTCCTGATGATTTGATCAAATATATCAAGTTCGTGCAAGTGAATTCCCATAAGCTCAAAAAGCTTTGTGTACTTGGTTCTTCCCCATCAATAGTGCGGTGCCTTAGCAAAGTTCAAAATGTTCCTGTCGGGAACAGGCTGCTTGCCCTCTGGCATTGCTGCTTGCAGCTCTCTCGGGATTTCTCTGAAACCTCTCAGCCAACCAACTTCACACTCAATAATGCACTGCCAAATCTGAAGACCATTTGACAAACAGTTGCCAAGACAATTGTAATACATGTTGTTTTTGCCCGTCAGCGTTGTGTCCTTCTGTACTCCTGATATCATTATTGTGGAATGATGCGCGCAATGTGTAATGTTTTTCCCTGCAATGAAACACAACAACATGCCATGCTGGGAAGGAGAATTCCCATCCGGCAACAGTAAAGTCTGACTATTCAAATGGCAGACATCTCCAATTATACTTCGATGGCAGCAAAGCAAAAAAAAAAATCTCTTTAATGCTGTTAACAGCAACAACACAGCCCACCCTAAAAAAGAAAAGCGATAAAAACATTGAGCCAGAAATAAACTAATTAAGTGCCGAGTGGATTCTCTCAATGGCCATGGGAATCCGGCAAAGCCGCCTTGGAGACGAACAGCTCTCACTGACCTGAGATGATGTCACTGTTGAAGGAGATTGCGTAGCGTTCATCAAACACAAACAGTTTGCCGCGGTAGAACCCGTCAGGATAGCGCTCCAGGTACTTGTGGATGCCACCTTTCAGCTGGTAAACCTCTTTACAAACATCCTGTGGACACAGAGCACAGACTTATAACTGTAACTTTCAGGGCAGTTTGTGTTACTAAGACCAGTGTACTGTCACTGAATAGGGACCAGGAGCGGTTTCCTAACCTTTGATCGCAGGTAAGCAGACCCGCGTTCACAGCGAATGCCCCCAGTGCAGTACATTAGGACCTTCTTATCCCGAAAGAGCTCCAGATTCTTATCCACATAGTCCGGGAAGTAGCTGAATTTCCGAATATCAGGAGCCAGGCATTTACTGAACTGTCCCTGAAAGAATAATAAGCACGTTTTCATTTTGTATTTTGTATTAAGTGACACTAATGTCTCCTGAAGCCATAGAGGACTGCAGTGGATGAGAGCATTTCTGTCACTCATCCACAGCAGCAGTTGCAGAATGAATCACTTCACAGATTAATGACTCAAGTCCTGAATTCAGCACTGCTTTAGATTTCCAAAAGCGCCCAAAAAATGTAATCCGACAAGAATGATGGTATCTGCTGAAGTTTAACACTTTCAGGAGATCTACTGTGCCATATATTCTAAAATCAAAACCAAACTGAATGACCTAATTCTCCAAAGTAACCTGCTCAGCAGGATCTCTAAGCATTAAATCAAGCTTCTTTTCTTAGGGCTGTGATGAAAATCTCGAAGCAGGGGATCTTGTTCTTATCTGGAGGGCCTGCATGGGTGGCAGGCTTTCACTCCAACCGAGCAGTTACACAACTGACTCTACAAATCAAGTTTATAAGCAACAAGTCGACATGGTCTACAACATCCCCCGCCAATAGTGTGCTTCTTACTTTCAAACTCCATCAAGGCTTTTATGGTCTGAACCTACACACCAAATTTGGTCGTCCTATCTGTAATAGTTTCTGAGATAAGGTGTCCCCTTTCTCTCGAACAGATGGACGGACGGACATACGCACATAGGTCAAACCTATATCCCCCTCACACTTTGTGTTGGTGGGGGATAAAAACAGTAAGTCACTGCATAACTGGAGCCAAAGCCAGCGCCTACTCCAGCCCTCTGTGGGTAAGGTGGAAAAGCCTCGACCTTCAAGATGGTATTTATTCAGGCACAGTAGCCATACCTCTACTCCATCTGCACCAGCCGTGTTGCTGAAGCTAAGCAGGCGTGGGCTTGGTTAGTACTTGGATGGGAGACCACCTGGGAAAACCAAGTTGCTGCTGGAGGTGGTGATAGAGACATGGTACTGTACACTTATCGATAAGACTAGGGGGTTTTAGGTTCCCCTAAAATCCCAACCTGGCTCTTTCAACCTGCTGTCTAATTATCCCCTGATCTAATTGGCTGTGCAACTTGTCCCCTCCCTCCCCACCTCAACCCCCAGGGCTCCCTTGAAAAAGAGATTTCAATCTCAAAGGGACTTCCCTGGTTAAATAAAGAATTGAAAAAAGGCTTGTCATCTAACTCCTATAGTAGTCAACACAACAAAACACAAACAGAAATAAAATCTAGAAATCTAAAGATTTTCAGGTTAATACTCACAATTTTACTTTCATAGAAGTTTCTGCAGTCAAGCAGTATGGTGTCATCGCACGAGTCACCTTTGGACAAAAGCATTTCCACTTCTCTGTGAAACTCCTCTGGCTCCAAATGGACTCCTGGTTCATTAAACAGCAAAGCTAAATCAGAAATCTTCATACAACCGCCAGATTTTTGGCATCTTCATCAATAACAAATAAACACCATCAGGAACACTCTCCAACTAAAGAATACTGCACTTTCAGAACAAGTAAGAAAGTAGCTGCAAAAATAAAGTTATGTCCAAAAATACATGGACACTGGCAAAGCTATAATTTTACCAATCATGTTAAACCATGGCTTATAGCTCAAATGTGAAGGTAATAGGTCTGGCCCAAGCAAAAGTAATGGAAGGACAGTGTTACTTAACAACGTAATTCATTTGAGGTGTGCAGCATGATGAATCTTTTTGTTTCAATTTAGTAAGTTGGCCTTGCTTAACTCTCCTAATCTGCTATAGTGTACGATATAGATAATATCCAAAATAAACTTGGTAACAAAAGGACAAATATTTACTTCCCTTGACCAGGCCCAATTACACCCAAAATCCAGTGAAAGGTGTAGGAATTACTGCTTCTCATGCGGTGTCCCCTTTTTAAGAGCCCAAAACTAATTGGCTGCTCAGCCTGCCAAGTGCGAGTTATTCCCTCATCATTTAATTACAAGATAGCAGGTACGCTAGTCTTGGGTTTATTTGAAATGTGCCATTTGCATTTCTAATCGATCATTGTAAAACCTCAAAATTTGCGGAGGCACATACAAATTTCTCTATCATTTTATCACAGTACTGAAGTACAGATTTAGAGATGAAAAATGTGTCATATACCAATACTCCTGCCCTGGTGTTAAATAAAATAAAATCTCCTTCTCCAAACAGTAGTTCCAAGAAAACAGCCATTTACTTTGCATACATTTTCAGAACCAAATCCATGTTTATAGATGGAATTGGTGTTTAAATGAATTGATCTGGATAATGCTTTGCTCCACCAGTAGGAGTATTCTGAATATACAATGTTGTAATGACAAGAGGCTCAAGAGAATCCAATGCTTAAGTGGTCTGCTGTAAAGACAACAACTACCACAATGCATTGGAATAACTCACTACCCCTAACACTTCCTCATCCCTGTGTAAATCTGAGACATACTGCTGTTATAGCATTGCAAAAGCTCTTTGATTCACTTCAACACTTTAGTTCATGAACTCACCAGCCTGCCTGAAGGACACCACATCAGGGTCCACCCCCATAGGCACGATTTCCTTGTACACTCCTACCCTCACATCAGCGAAACACTCGGCCCCTCCGTCGCTTCTCTGTAGAAATAGGGGAAAAAAAACTGAGCTGAAGGTTGTTGCAGAGCTCAAAATTCTTAAACGTTAAAAACCGAGCACCAGAGTACCTTTCACACTGAAGACTTCAAGGACAATTCGACTTCAAACCATTCCATAAGAGCACTGGTTCAGCAAAAAATGTGGAGCTAATTGGAAATATTTAACAGCCGTAGCAGGATAGGAATGACAGTGCACCACGGACACGCACTCTCGGAAGACAGAGCATACTGCATACTCTGTGATACTCAAATCATAATACTTATTTACAACCCCAACTCAGAAAGAGTTGGGACAGTATTGAAAGTGCACAAAACAGAAAGCAGTGATTTTTTTTAAAATTTACAGTACTTTGACTTTCATTTCATTGCAGTCAGCATGAAGACAAGATATTTATCATTTTGTCTGGTCATCTTCATTATATTCATAAATGTACATCCGTTCCTGGCACTTTAATTTGAAATGGGATCAGTTTAGGACTAGTAATAAGATGATATGCCATTATAATTTTCTCCAAGTTAAACTTTTTAAGTGATCAGATTATATGTGAATAGAAACATTACGTACTGAGTCAGAAATATGAGTAAGTTCCATTTAACCTCCACCACCGATAACCAAATCGCAGTGAAAAAAGATTGGGATCCTGATGACCACCTGCTCCCCAACCTGCCACAAAGGTCACTACATGCTCGTGCTCTACACTTTTCAGGGTGTGCATTACCTTGAAGTCCTCCAGCTCCATTGTCCCAAACACTGGATGAGAGAGCATAGCCTGTATGTACAGATCAGTGGCCACTTTGGTCCCGCCCACCGTTCCATTAATGCCTTCAACAGCAACTCGGACCTCCAAGGAGATCAAGACTGCATTAGCATCTCTCAATACACTTATAGTAGTACAGTTCAATCACAATGAAATACAATACAATACAAGCCTCGCTGAGGTGATTTTCTCAAGCGGGATAAGCCTGCACAACATGCCCAAGCGCTGCTCATGATGGTTGCATAGTTCTGAGGAATAATCATAGGTTGGGTTCAAATCCAAAGAAAATACACAGGGATGCGGCGTCTCTGCATTTTACTGGTTTCTTTCCACTCTCAACTGCCAGTAAAGGCATCAGAGATGGGGTGAGTGGATCCTACAGCCAAGCCATGACTTCAATTAATCACTCGTGCTGAACACACTCAGCCAACCATCAGACACTGCAGCCCTAATGACTAGAGTTCAACGCTAAAGCCAAGAAAAACAAGAACCAAGTGTCACAGATCACCATCTCTTCAGGACCTCTGCCAAACAGGACAGGATTAGGCCAGGTCTGGCATGAAATTATTCCATAATCCTGTTGTCCTCCAGTGACAGCGCCAGTCTTAATCTCTCCCCAGTTTACCACAATTCCCAATTGCTAAGCACTCCACTATTAATTCAAATGCAGTTCCAGGACTGATCACAAGCCTGATCACTCAACCCGTTCTCCATGAAACATACCAATATCTGTAACTACGTCGTTTTCTTCTCCCCGGTGCTACAGCAGGACACCCCATTATTCTTACATAATAAGAATAAAATAATTTACATTCATGTGTTTTGATTCAATAAACTATTTATTCTTAATGCATAATGAATCTAAACTGAAGCAAAAAAATTTAACTGTCTTGAAACTCCTTTCACCGTCTGTATCTTGCAGTACTGTGCAGATTCAGAAACTATTACAACGATTCAGCAAGGCAAAGGTTCTTTCAAAAATTATGAAATAAAAGGTTTTCCAACATTGAAAAATATACCACAAAGAGCCCAAAACTGCTAATAAATCAAGTTCATATTGGGTGTGGTGGACTGTTTGCCTAAAAACTACAGATGTGCCTGTCCCAGACAGGACTAAGCAATTATACCCCCCACAATCAGTGTGGCACTCAACTGCATTATCATAAGCGGTGCACTGAAACAACACCCCCAATACCGAATTTTGGAAGACTAAAAAAAGAACAAAATCTACATGAAAATACGGTAATATCTACAGTTTAAGGCTAACAAACTTGAACAGCCCGACATTTAAATGATAGCAACATATTCTCCTTGGGTAATAAGTTGCTCGTTATTGGGGCAAATGAAGCGTTTAATTATTGACTTGTTTTATTTATTGGCGTTTTTACAACAATCTCTTTCCTATGTATGTTTATTTGCCTAGAGCATGATATGTGGGTATTGCGCATAGTACATTTTCAGGAGTGCTCAACATGTTATCATTTTATAGGACAAACCAGCTGCTTGGACTATTTCCTCATTTTTTCCTCCACAGGTTGTATGTGGGATACTTTTTTTTTCAATGGGTCGCCCAGTCACCAAACAACCAATCTCTGTGCTCATTGTCCCAAGACTCGTGCATGAGAATAGATGTCATATATAGCAACGGAGATGTACTCCCACCCATCTCAGAGCTACTCCTATTCTAGGAGTTACAATTTTTCTTAACTAAAAGTTGCTCTCAGCGGCTTTGTGAACAACTTTTAAGATTTCACTCCTACATAAAATGTTTTAGCGCGACTTAGGAGTACTCCCAGCGGCAAGATAAGATGCTTTGTGAATACGGGCCCTGGTCATCCCTGAGTTAAACTTCAACTGTCAACTCTGGCTTGGGTGCAGCAAATTTCCCCACAAGGGCCAACAAAGCAATATCCACGCGCAGAGTTCTCTTACCTTGCCATTGAGGTGCAGCTTTTGGCAAAGCTCTTTCTGCCAGGTGCAGATAAGTTGGGGGTCCTGTAACTGAGTGTAATAGTAGAACAGCAGCACCTCACCTGGACCCCTATGGAATAAAACTTTTTAATTTTGAGCTTCAGAGTAACAAAGACGCACTTTCACCAAATACATCCGTAATACACGCACCTAGTCACATAGCAGCAACAGTTCTACAGACCTACTGCATCATCATTACCTCCCTGCATACTCACTAACTCAACGTACGTCTTGCACTTAAATTAACCAATCATAGGCTCCACGACTGAACCAAAATCATGCAGATTATACATTCTTTCACTGTACCACCCAGTCGGGTGTTATAGCTTAGTGACAGTGGCATGGAGGCAGAGAGAGTGCCATTAATCATTCCTGGAACTGCTGGTCCTAAGTTAGGACTGGCTTTCGTACCAACAAAGTCATTCTTCAACGTCGTTCGAGATGAATGAAATCATTCCGCCGTGCCCTTACTTTATGAGGTTTTTTTCGTCTATATCTGACGTGTCCGGTATCCATCTGGAAACATCTACCCGGTCCCCCTCGCTTCCGCTTTCCAATGCTGGACTGTCACTGGAATCGCTCAAGATCAGACTGAGGATGGCTTCGGCGTGCTTCAAAACCTCAGCATGGTGGGTAATGGACACATGTTTGTGGACGGAACCCGAGTCTTCGAAGGTCTGTCCGCAGCAACGCCACACGGAGCACAGGTCGGTAACACCGTGTCCGCCGGTCTTCTTAGAAGTAACAAACGCGGAAAATGCCTAGGGAAATATCACACAGAAACGTAGATTAACAGTGTTCTGCAACTCGCTAAAACACCATTATTCGTTTGCAAGAAAATACATGAGTGGATTTACCCATCTCTTTGCGTAGGTGTGATGTTTCCGTAAGGATACAGAATGCGCAGGTTTGGTCTGCTTTCCTGAGAGCGAAGTAAGATTTTCAACATCTAATTCACGAAACAGCGTAATGCTTTCTAATGAAGCGTTATCAGCGGTCATGGTACGGGCAGAGCCCGATAAGGATGTTCTTGCTGTATCTGCGGAGAAACATAAGTCTGTCATTAGCTATCATGTTGTCAAACTAAACATTACTAATACACTTCATATTATCCAGAGGTAACGTCACCTTTCAAAAATGAAGCAAGTTATACAGGTAAGCTAACGTAACTAGACGCTTTGTGTTCTTACATGACCGACCATAAAATAAAGTTCTTACCGTGAAAAATCAAACATAAAAAGTGTCTTGACAACTGGAGAAAATTCCTATTTCCATTTCGCACACACGTTCCAACTATTGAATTGTGGGTAAAATACGGTGGCCCAAAAGTGCAATCCATATAACTGAATTAAAATCTGTTTCCAAACATCAATCTGGATTTGCTTCTTGAAATCAATTATCGAAATACAAATCTTTGTGTCAAATATGGATTTTTCCCCCTAAATATTATCCCCTTTTCCAAAGAGAGGTAAAATGTAAAAGAAAACGGGTAAAATGTAAACAAAAACCTTTTGAAAAAAATAATCTGGTATTTTCCCCTTTCCTGTCCAGTTTTTGCATATTTTTCTTGTTTAAATGTTTCAGATCATCAAACTTTATTTTAACATAAGACAAGCATAACTCCAGTAAACACAAAATCCACAAAATTTTCAACTAAGATTTGCATTGCAACATTAAAATGCAACATTGCATTTTATATAAATCGCTTGCTTGGTCCTCTCTAAACCATAGGAGAACAAGAGCTACCTGGCAATGGCATATCCCCTCAGCCCCCCACATTCATGGATTAATGGCTGAAGAAATTCCTAAATACCAAAAGGCACATCTACATGGCATATCAGATCTACAAACCAAATTTCGTGAAGAAATATTGAACGATTTTTGAGTTATGCTCCGGAAACGAAATGATTACGGACGTACGGACATGGCTATCGCTATATCCCCCCACATTACACGCCGGGGGGATAAAAACACACACGTTGCTATTTATCGTAAGTGAACCTTGTTAAGTAAAGTGCCAACTTATATCTCCAGCATTTTATTTTACCATACTGGCAACTATTGAACCAAATCAACAAATCGGATCCTTTTAAATGTCCCTCGGGTGCACTCAGAGCTTGGTAAAATGGCTTTCGCCAGGCATGCAATGAATTGCAAAATACTACACTGAACGCACAAAGTGATTTATTTTTAAATTATTTTTTTATCAATCGGGAAATACTTCAACAAAACAATTATTATTTTATTCTTCCCTTTATATTCAAGCAACAGAAACATGACCAACAATTTACTGTACACAATTCATGATTGATCACAGCCTGAACCCAACAGGGGTCAGCGGGCAGAGTTCACAGCACTCAGTAATGAGCGTGTCCACCATCGGCATCACGTAAAGCTGTACACCTCCGGCGCATGGAGTTCACCAGGTTGTCAGTAGTGGCCTGTGGACTGTTGTCCCATTTCCTCCTGCAGTCCAACTCGGAGTGGACATCAGGGTAACTCTCGCCCACACGTCACCACACGCGTTGTCTGCCATCAGCGTGGTACAGTTGGAATCGCGATTCATTGCTGAATAACACCCTCCTCCACCATGCAAGCATCCAGCAAGGTTACGGTTGGCCCAGCCAAGTCTGCACCAATGACGGACCGCGGTCAGGTCGAAACCTCGGTGCAATCGGTGGGCTCAGAGGTCTGCCTCCCTCAGGCAGTTTCGGACAGTCTGAGCTGATATCCGCCTGTTGTGCAGTCTGACAGTCTCGTCAGCTGTCCTGATGGCTGGTCGGAGCCGATCACGGAGGTGCTGGAGCCGCATGTGCCGATCCTGTGCGGACATGGTCACACGTGGTCGTGGAGCATGTGGAAAATTCACCGAGCTGCCAGTCTCTCTAAATCGACTTCTCAACTGGCTGATGGTGGAATGACGCACATTCAAGTGTATTGACACCGCTGTCACAGATATCCCAGCATTCAGCATGACAATGGCACGCTCCCTCATGACTTGTGACATCTGTGGCATTGTGACTTGTGACAAAAGTGCCCATTTTGCAGTGGCTTTTTATTGACCCTGGTGCAAGGAGTGCCTGTGTATTGGTCACGCTGACTGACCAACTGAATGTTATGCTGTATGCAGCTCCGAGGCGGAATAACTCAGCGAGTGAGTTTCATTATAGGTCAATTTAACTCATTTTTAGTTTGTGCGTTTATATTTTTGTTCAGTGTATAACCTTAGGAGCACTCCCCTCTTTAAATTTTTTAAAAAGACTTTTACAAACTGCCTCAAAGGAAATATGTTGCTGTTTTACATAATCTGTGATATTGAGATGGAATGTTTTACGGATATCTTGATTATGGCCTGTATGTTTCTCCTTTAATTATTACCTCTGCGCTGCTTTTATGTAATGTATAATCTGTAATGTGATTTTTTTTTTCCCCTTTCTTTTTTATGTTTATATGTTACAAATATTTATGCTTCTGTCATGACCAGGACTCCCTGGAAGAAGAGATCTTGTATCTCAATGGGACTTTCCTGGCTAAATAAAGGATAAATAAAATAACATAAAATAAAATTTGCTTTTTTGCTTTCTCAGTCACTAGATCAAACACTTTTACAAATTTTGAGATAATTGAGCTCAATTTCTGTAGACAAAATTGGGCATGATTATTGCCAGCTTTATTGAATCTAAACATCCCTAAAATTGAACCTGTCTGGCAAGGAGAAGTAGGCAAAAAGCCGCACATGATGCTGCAGTCTGAGGAAAGTGAAAAACGAATGAGGAAGAAATTTGCTGACTTCATCTGTCTAGAAAAGGTTACAAAGTAAATTCTAAGGTTCTGGGACTCCGGCGATTAGTCATTATCTACAAATGGAAAAAACTTAGAACGGTGGTGAACCTCCTTAGGAATGGACGATCAACCAAAACTCCGCCATAAGTGCAATGACGACTTGTCCAGGTTCTAAAAGAACCCAGTCAAACATTTGAAGAACTGCAGGCCTCAATCGTTTCAGTTAAGGTCAGTGTACACAATCCTGCAAGAAGAAAGAAAATGGTATCCATGGGAGAGCTGCAAGGTAGAAGCGACAACTGACCAAAAAGAACTAAAGCTCACCTAATTTCTGCTAAAAACATCTTGATGATCCCCAAGACTTTTGTGGGAATATTCTTTGGACTGATGTGTCAAAGGTGATACTTATAAGGAAACAGGGGTGCCCATCACATCTGGAGTAAAGCTAACATAGCGTAGCGTAATAAGAACATTTTACTAACAGTCAAACACAGTGGTGGTAGAGTGATGGTCTGTGGCTGCTTTACTACTTAAGGATCTGGGTGACTTGCCATAATTTATGGAACCATGGAAAATATTTGTGCATACTTTTTCCTCCATGGCAAATCAAATTAGATAGTTGGATAGATCACTTTGGTCATTTTATCAATGTCTCTGGGGTAATTTATGTTCATTCAGCTCAAAAATAATCTTCCAAAATATTCATAGCATGTGAACTACCATAAAAATGTATGTAAATACTGTGTAGTTATATGAGCCTTATGATTAATCTGATAAAGGAGCATTGAAAAAAAACTAACACAAACAGTGAGAAAATATGTTTATTGAAAAAAAGAGAACAAACATTCATTTTGCTCCAGAATGATTCATTCTGTCAAAAAACTGAAGAAAACTGGTAGCATATCAAACAACACTGTCAATAATCCACATTAAGTTCAAACACATGAGAAAATGACATGTATTAGATATAATTTCTTCCATTTCAACATTTTCCATGTAATTAATTTTTTATTCCCCTCCCCCCCCCCAAAACCACAAGTACCAAAATTATTGCACCCCTGTGAACTACTTCATACTTCATAACACCCCTGACAAAGACGACAGGTGTGAGTCTTCCGATAATTTAATATCTGAGAACATGTTCTGTAGGATATTTGATCATTTCACAATTCAGAGATTTTCAAGATCATTGACACTTTGGGTTTGAACTCATTCTGAATCTGTTCAGTTCAGTCTGCAGCATATTGATGGGATTTGCTGCACGTGGTGAGACGAAGATGGTCACTTCAGAACATGGAAACGGTTTTCATTCCATTTCTCGGAAACATAACAGAGGATTTATTTTGACTGCATTCTTTTTTTATACGAAACATTTCCCCTCCATTTTTATGATGGGTGTAACCAATTTTAACAATCATAAATAAAAGTTTAAATGCAAAAAAACAACGGTTATATGACAATGAAACTCAATATAGTATGGGACACAATTAACAATCCGGAATGAATCAAGTATTTTAATTTACATTCTTTTTTGATTTGTTCCCAAACCATTTACAAATGTGCAATTTTGAGTCTGTTTTGCAAATAAACCATTTTAGAACAGCTGTGGAGGCTTGAGAGCCCAGTATATTAGAATGTTAGAGGGCAGAGGATAATGACTCAATTCATACAAGACAACTATAAAACACCATTCTGATGGGAATCACTTGCTTCTGGTCAAGAATCAGAAAACTTCTCTATCTGGAACCCCTATCAACAAGGCATCTCAGAGTCCACAGTGCTGCTGACCCCCGGACAGTTTTGCAGTTTTGCTGACAGAAGACAACAATGATTTGGACGAGAGAACCTGATCTTGGATCAGCTCTTCGGTTTTTTTTTTTCCTGCAATGTCTGCAATTTTTGCATAGTTATCACACTCAGTTGCTACAGAGCAGTAATAATATTAAGACAAAGACAAACTGAGTAAACGAAAAAATACAGTTAAAAAATAATTCAATCACTGATCTGTACATTTTCTCTGTGCTAAAATGGAGAAAGTCAGGAGGGGACCAGACAGATGTATGTTTCAAATACAGTGATGTCAGGAAAGGAGCAAAGGTTTTACATGTACGCAAGAAACCAATGGATCACTTCCATAATCGCCCAAATTATTATGAAATTAAAACAAATTATAAAATAGGGCAAAAATACAGTATTTTGCCATTTAAGTACCATTTTAAAAACACCTACATTTAATTTGCATTCAAGACTCCTATGTGCAATTTTTAACTACACTTCCTGAGAAGATGCTTCAAAATGTCCATAATACAGGATATTCATTGCAGTTTTCAAGCACTGCCTTCCGACCTCGGAGAAACCTGCAAATGTATCAGAGCTTCCATTGCTTATAATGATATCAATCATATTTTACAAGTTTAAGGCACAGCCTGCCCTCTGCAGGAAATCTGAGGTAGAACATTCCTTTGCTCATAAAAATGACACCTGAGGCAAAACAGAAACCTGAATCAAGACAGTAGTGGTTTGTTACCTGTGTACCGCTAAACTTTATTCATTCAAAGGGAACTATGGTGACATGGTTTCATTCGATCATATTCAATTCACTGCTCCTGCAAGAGGCCCCACCGCAAGATAGCTGCCATTTTCTGGGAATGGTAAATAAGTTGAGCCTGCCGTGCATTTCATAGGAGTGAGACTTAAGTCAATCATGATTGCTCCACTGTAAACTAGGGCTGAAAAATCTTTTTCCAATTATGCTGAGAGCTAACTGGATCAATAATCCTGACTAGGCAGTAGGCACATTTATCTGTGCTTAGTTAAGACTCATACCAATGGGTGTGTAATAGAGGAAAGTGTGGCTATGGCCTAGTTATGGCATCATCATTAGGGGAGGCCTGGCTTGGCTCTAAAACAGTCGCAGCTCATTTCCAAGCAGATAGCAGTACTCACAGAGCTTGAATCCACACTTGATCTGAAAAATCTTAAGGCACTTTAGGGAGTAGCCTGTAGCACCTGGTAACTAAAAAGGTTACCCTCGGCCAAAGCCTTCGTAAAGGCAGCCATCATATTGTGAGCCATGCAGCCAAATATATTAAATAAATAAACAACTATTAAACCATTCAAATAACTGATTTAATTGTTCTGATAGCTTCTCGCAGCTTTGCTCAAATCCAGATAGCAAGCAACTCTGGGCAAATCCAGCGTCATAAATCGGACATGAATCATGATTGAGTTATTGTGCAGGGCAGAAAGCCTGTTGCTCTTCAATTAATAAATAAAAATTGTCAAGAAGTCTTCCTGCCATTTGCAGTTGGGCTTTAGCTGGACTTCAGAAACATAGCTTTATGGTATCTGCTAAAAAGCTGACAAAAATGCCATAAATTAGCTATGTTAGCTATAAGTTAGCGCTGCAGCCATTTCGCAATGAGCAATAAGCAGCATAGCTGCTCCTAAAAATGTGTCACTATCATGAGGAAGATTTGAAATGTATAAATCATAAAGGTGAGGGTAGATAAGCCTGGCAGAGTGGTCAGGAGATACAGGAACATGCACACAGACACACAGATGCGCATGGGCACGCACACACACAAACACACACACACTCGCACACACACAAACACACACACTCGCACGCACACACACAAACACACACACACACTCGCACACAGATGCGCATGGGCACGCACACACACAAACACACACACACTCGCACACACACAAACACACACACTCGCACGCACACTCGCACACACACACTCGCACACACACTCGCAAACACACACTCGCACACACACAAACACACACACTCGCACGCACACACACAAACACACACACACTAGCACACAGACATACACACAAAGTTTCTTGTGCATTCTACTCAGTTTCTGTGACACGCTCTGGTCCCTTTTCTGCATTGACAGCAGCCTCCTCTTCAGCTCGGAGTCTCCGGTACTCAGTGTGGAAGAAGATCAGGAAGAAGCAGGATCCTATGCTGAGCGAACCGGCCATCACCAGCAAGGGCACTGCAGAGAGAGCACACAGCTGTACATCAACACTGTACATCAACACTGTAATCACCAGCACGGGCACTGCAGAGAGAGCACAGCTATACATCAACACTGTATATTGCCAGCACGGGCACTGCAGAGAGAGCACAGCTATACATCAACACTGGATATCAACACTGTAATCACCAGCACGGGCACTGCAGAGAGAGCACACAGCTGTACATCAACACTGGATATCAACACTGTAATCACCAGCACGGGCACTGCAGAGAGAGCACACAGCTGTACATCAACACTGTAATTACCAGCACGGGCACTGCAGAGAGAGCACACAGCTGTACATCAACACTACATATCAACACTGTAATCACCAGCACGGGCACTGCAGAGAGAGCACACAGCTGTACATCAACACTGTATATCAACACTGTGATCACCAGCACGGGCACTGCAGAGAGAGCACACAGCTGTACATCAACACTGTATATCAACACTGTAATCACCAGCACGGGCACTGCAGAGAGAGCACATAGCTGTACATCAACACTGCATATCAACACTGTAATCACCAGCATGGGCACTGCAGAGAGAGCACACAGCTGAACATCAACACTGTATATCAACACTGTAATCACCAGCACGGGCACTGCAGAGAGAGCACAGCTGTACATCAACACTGTATATCAACACTGTAATCACCAGCACGGGCACTGCAGAGAGAGCACACAGCTGTACATCAACACTGTATATCAACACTGTAATCACCAGCACGGGCACTGCAGAGAGAGCACACAGCTGTACATCAACACTGTATATCAACACTGTAATCACCAGCACGGGCACTGCAGAGAGAGCACAGCTGTACATCAACACTGTATATCAACACTGTAATCACCAGCATGGGCACTGCAGAGAGAGCACACAGCTGTACATCAACACTGTAATCACCAGCATTGGCACTGCAGAGAGAGCACACAGCTGTACATCAACACTGTATATCAACACTGTAATCGCCAGCACGGGCACTGCAGAGAGAGCACACAGCTGTACATCAACACTGTAATCACCAGCACGGGCACTGCAGAGAGAGCACACAGCTGTACATCAACACTGTATATCAACACTGTAATCATCAGCACGGGCACTGCAGAGAGAGCACGCAGCTGTACATCAACACTGAATATCAACACTGTAATCACGGGCACTGCAGAGAGAGCACACAGCTGTACATCAACACTGTATATCAACACTGTAATCACCAGCACGGGCACTGCAGAGAGAGCACACAGATGTACATCAACACTGTATATCAACACTGTAATCACCAGCACGGGCACTGCAGAGAGAGCACACAGCTGTACATCAACACTGTATATCAACACTGTAATCATCAGCACGGGCACTGCAGAGAGAGCACACAGCTGTACATCAACACTGAATATCAACACTGTAATCACCAGGATGGGCACTGCAGAGAGAGCACACAGCTGTACATCAACACTGTAATCACCAGCACAGGCACTGCAGAGAGAGCACAGTTGTACATCAACACTGTATATCAACACTGTAATCACCAGCACGGGCACTGCAGAGAGAGCACAGCTGTACATCAACACTGTATATCAACACTGTAATCACCAGCACGGGCACTGCAGAGAGAGCACACAGCTGTACATCAACACTGTATATAAACACTGTAATCACCAGCACGGGCACAGCAGAGAGAGCACACAGATGTACATCAACACTGTATATCAACACTGTAATCACCAGCACTGACACAGCAGAGAGAGCACACAGATGTACATCAACACTGTATATCAACACTGTAATAACAAGCACGGGCACTGCAGAGAGAGCACACAGCTGTACAACAACACTGACACTGCAGAGAGACCACACAGCTGTACAACAACACTGACACTGCAGAGAGAGCACACAGCTGTACATCAACACTGTAATAACTAACAATGGAACTGCAGAGAGACTTCAACAATCACCAAACAACAATTTACTTCAACAATCACCAAACGCTTCTAATTTCCACATAAAGGGGAACTCAGTGAGTTAAAGCACAGGTTATATGCACATATGCGCATGATCCCTGATGGAAGCTGATGGGGTGTTTATGACCCCTTATGACCCTTGAAGCATAGGGCTGAAGGATGGTATATCACCATCACAGCATGTAAGCCAGCTAACTGGGTGTGGTCTGAGACCAACCAATGCTTTATAAGATTTTCATCAATATTTGTAACTAAATTAATGAGGCGCATGTCAAGTCCGGTGGGAGGTCGAGGACAGTCTTACCTTTCCAACTCAAAGTCTCCCCACCTCCAGCCGCACATGTGAAAGGAGAGTCTGCGACTGGCTGGGTCAGTGCCTGTAGAATCACCATGTAGATGATGGACTGGATCTGCCTAAAGAACCCAAAAAATAAAACACATTTAGGCTACATGGCTGTTCACAGAGACCGGACCAGGACCAGTGGGCAATTAAACTGTCAGAGGAATACTTGGTGTCGACGCAGACCAGGGTGAAATGCTTTATTAAAAATACTTAAGCACGTGCAAGATATTTAACCATGCAGACACACAAAAGATACCGTAGATACAACTGCACAGCAAAATCCTTTAACACCTATATCCATTTCACGCCGAGCCGAGACCTCAAAATCTGGTCTTGGCTGATGACAGGGTTTGCTGTTTTTTGTGATTTCAATTGCAAAATAAATTTGGCAATTAGGTTTGTAACCACTTTAGAGAAAGAATAACTGAAAGGACACGCACAGTCACTGAAACATGCCCAGAACGAGCCCAGCGGTGACATGCGTGCAGCGCAGTCACCAGAGCAGGCGGGACATACCCTGAGATGAAGAGGAGCCCTGAGGATGAGGCCTCTCCCACAGGATAGGAGCTCTCCACCGACAGCTCCATGGCGATGGGATATATCGAAAACCCGAAAAGCCCAAAGAGGGAGCACAAAACAGCCATTGCGGCCTCCTGGCCTCGCAGCTGGGACACCTGGTGGAGGAGGTGAATGATGTTTTGACAACATGTAAACTGCCGGTCAGTGCGTGTGCACTCCCAGCACGCCGCACAGATAATGAAGGGGCATTACACCAAGGGCATCAATTTATGTATGTTATGAATCTTAATCTTCATAAATCCTCCATGTGGTGAATCATCACAGAAGACCACAACACTCCATGAAAAAGGGAATTTCATCACGGGGAAGGCCTGGTGCATTATGGGATAGGCCTGGTTTATAATAAGGCCTCACCACTGCCACGCCGATGCAGGACAGAGCACAGAGGGATATGCTGATCTTGGTGGCCTCAATGAACTTCTTGGTCCGGTCGACGTAGAACCCCAGAAATGCAGCGCCAACCACCCCGAACAGGATGAAGAGAGCGCCGCAAACTCCCGCAAAGTCCTGGAATAAGAGAAAGTTTCAAAGTTAGGAAATCTAGTACAGGGGTTAGCGAACATTGGACTGACCCACCTACACCCTACAGCATGGTGGTTTCAGTTCCAACCATAATTACCTCATTTGTACAGTAACAAGCAGATAACTGTTACATATGCAAGCCAAAAGGAAACAACTTGACAGATTTGTTTTGAATGATTAACTGTAGTTGCAGCAATCAAATTTTCCCTGACATGAGCCAAGCCAAATGACTTAGAATAAAAGTTTATTTTTATATTGAATAAAGGCAATAATCTAGAGACATTACAACAGTAACATGTAGGAAAGGATGTTGACAGCAGTCGTAGTAGTGCTGAGATGCAATCGAGCTAATCTCTGCGTAGGAGGTGTAGTGGTACTGAAGCATTTTATCACACTCGTTTCAAATGAAATTGGGGCAGGTAGACGGATTGGGGTAATTTATACTTCATCAAAACTAACACAGACGCCTCTTATCAATGTCAATACTCATCAGCTCTCCTTGGCGCTACTCCATAATTTTGAGCGCGAGTGAAATAAAATGCGAAAAGATTTAAGAATTACAGAAACTTTTTTGACAGCACATAAATTTGCTGTCAATCAAATGTCACTGAAAGAAGTGAAAAAATAAATCTGTGATGGGTATAATTAGATGAGCTCAAGAATTCTTTAGTAAATTAACAGCCTTCCTCATTGCATTGACAAATACAAGCAAGACTGTACTATGCACTGAAGAAGCCATATGTCTGTCAGTGTCCAGAAATGCTGCATTCTTCTCTGGGCTCAAGCTCGACTAAAATGGACTGATGCACAGCAGAAATATGTGCCATTGTCTGATGCATAAACCTTTCAAATCTATTAACGGTAATAACACTTATGTTCTCTGGGCAGAACAAAACAGGACCATCTCAGTTGTTACCAACATTGAGTCCAAAATCTGTCATGGATTAAGGGCATGTTAGAGCCCACGGCATGGGTAACTTCCAAATTTGTGCAGGCATGAATAACGTCAAGACTGGCCCTCCTGCAGTCCAAAATACCTTGTCAAGCAAAGTACATTTCTTTAGTGCTTTCTTCCATCCCTGACTATATCCATAAATACATATTCTGGTTAATCTAGTAAGGCGGAGAGCATGTTTTCTCATGTGAGGCTTGGTCACAAATTATAAATCATTGCGAGCAAGTAAACCAGACGGTCAGGTTTTGTACCACATTAGTAAACAAACTTGCTCACTTGTCTGCTATTTCTCTGTGTAATTATAGATTGAGCAGGATTTTTTTCAGCATTGATGACTTCAGGGGTAATTTGGCAACTTATTAAAGCCATTTAGGTTGTATGGCTGGCTAGCTACTGTAAGTTGAATAGTAAAAATGGCATACCACACATAGCATGACATTCTCAGACATGGTAGGCCTACGTTCCAGCAGCATGTTTAATGAAAGTGTTATAATCCCTGCCCTCATTGTGCTGTTTCTCATCTCTAAACATGCCTGGGCAACATTATTGGCCAGAGAAATCATGGCCACTTATTGATCACATGGTGCTTTACGGGTTGCCTCTAGTGAGGAGTGTAGTCACCTATATAATTATACGAAAGTTATCAGGACCTGTTGAATACATTAGGTTTCTCGTTTAAGAGCACAAAATACCACCACACGCATGGTAATGGTATAGTCTCCTATCAAAGAAACTGGCTTACGGGTTATGGGCAGCGCATATCCTGAGAATTTGCAAATAATAGACATTTTCTTAAAAAGTTGGAATAAGGCTGACTTATGTCTATTTAAAGAGAATGTACCCGTGTTCTGTAATCTCCTAGCCCATGGCAAGTCCTCCACTTACAGTAAAAACAAAGACCTATCAAAACCAATAACACCAACCATTTGGCCTTTTACTGTCAAAATCAGACGCTTCAGCTTCATTGGTGTCCTCAGTTCCACAATGTTATCAAGAGTTGATGAGATCAACAGTGATGCAACACAGTGGTAAGCACGCCCCTCTTTAATTTATAAAATAATAACATTGAGAAAATATCATTTGGAAACAAACACCCAGTTTTGTTAATTTATTAATTGTTAACTAATAACTATTGTTAATTTTTAGCCCTAAACGTGCAATGACCTCATGGATCATAATCACTATGGTCAGTAAAAGAGAAGTTGCAGGTTGCTGGATACTGATTTTTTTTTTTTTCAATCAAAATTCTTTTCCTCTTTTCAGCAACATCATTATAAATGACATGGCATAAATAGGTGCACCTTTAGTCCAAGCACCAAAGATACTGGATATTTCAGCTCGGGCCAATCAAAGCATTGATTACATACAGGCTGTCAGTAGCACAGGAGTGAGAGGACGTCCTTACATCAGTGTACCCTTTAACACACATGATCTGCTCCAGCAGTGTGGAAAAACAGGTGAACAGACCTATTCCAGATCCCACACACAGCAGGAGAATCATATACGCCCTGTTCGTCAACAGCTGCAGAGAGAGAGAGAGAGAGAGAAAACCGAATACAAGGAGAGAGGAGAAAAACAGTTCAGAAACAGAGAATATGCAACAGAAAGAGGGAGGGAGGAGAGAGTGTAATATACTGCATGTATTAAGATACAAATTGAGCAGGACAATGGTTGTATTTCAACACTTGTAAATGTGGACTAAAATCTGTCATGGGTGGTTCGGCAGAAGTCAACAGAGGGAACAAGGCCAGTATTGTACAGCCAAAACTGCTGAACAGAGACAAGAACACACACATGCACAAACATGCATACACGCGCGCACACACACACACACACTCACACACACTAGCACACACGCACACATGCACCAACTCACACACACACATAGTGTGTAATGTAATCCGAGACGCAGTGAACGCTAAGCGACCCAGAGGAGCAGCCGTGATGACGGCCGTCTCCTCGTCAGGAGTAATCCAGGCTCAAGAGGAGTCTCACACAGGGCCTGGGTAACTCCACACTGCTTACCAGCTTGATCCCCACCAGAAAAGGCTCAGAGTTTGAGTTCTCAGCGCTGGCAGAGGGAGGGGACGGCGGAATGGCCTCGCGGATCCCGAGCGTTGCCAGGATACAGGCCACAACTGCTGGGATGGCATAGATTCCCAGCTTCAGGAGAGAAATAGATACGCACAGAGGGGTGAGTTTAATTAACAAATTACATGAATCGCATTCTCATCTATAACACAAACGCTACACTCGTACCATCAGAGGAATGTTCATGTTCTGCCCAACGATCACTGGAGATAAGATGTTGGCCAAGAGAATTCCAACGGGGTTTGCTGGAAAAAAAGAAAAAAAAACAAGTGCAGAAGCGAGCAGAGCTCACATACCCCCGCTTCATGTTTGAACGAATCCGGACGCACAGACACATGGACAGACGGACGGACGCGCAGAGCGCTATATACCCCCGACTATGTGGTAGCGGGGGTATAATAAAAAGCATAGAGTTCATATAGAACCAGGAACCATGACTCAATCAAGAGTCGATAAGCAATTGCCACAAGGCTCATCTGATGTCTTCCAGTTAGTGGCAGAGACCCGTTCTGCCATTATTTAAGGCACTCTTCCTGAGTGTTAATACCTCGCACAATCATTGGCCAGTACCTCCATAGGGTGAGGAACACCTGACAATAGCACAAGGAAAGAGCGGAATCTAAGGCGGTGCTGTGATAAACATATCAATGGAAGAATAAAACGTTTTCTCACAGGTACAACCATCTCAGCTGTACCATCCTCACAATCATGAATTAACCACTACGCCCTTGAATGTAAGCGAGAAGGAAGAGTTTTAATTGGCTGTGAAAAACGGTATAGTTGATACCAGTGGATGACCTCGCCCGAGGCTTTACGAGTCCTGACCATAACTGCCTCACTGCAACAGGTGACTCTCTCTGACCACACCCCCGCGCCCGTGACTCACCCATTGATGCGATCATGTTAGCAGTGGCCCTCTGATGTTGGGGAAACCAAAGTGCTGCCAGCTTGGTGGGAGAGAAGATGATCAAGGTCTGTGCCAGGGCACACAGCGTTTGGCCTCCCATCAGCAGGGGGAGATAGCGCACAGTCGAAGGCAGGCTGCTCAGTACGCTGAGAAAACGCAGGCCGCTTCCAAGCATGTTCAGCCAGGCCCCCAGGATCAGCTGCAGACCCAGACACACACACACACACACACACACACAGTGAAACAGCCAGAGATATTATCAACAGCCAACTACCAGAGAGTCTGCAGCCAAAAAACCAAATATATTACAAGTCAGTGACACAGGCCTCTGCAATAGCGCGACATACGCTAATTCTACAAGAAAGGCAGCAGCCATCTTAGCACAGATGCTATAGCAGAGAAAGTACAATCTAGCTCTGTGATCGAAGTTTTGCTCTGGCTGTCTTTCTGTACAGTTATTTGACTGAATAATTACCACTACTGATTGGCCAGACTGTCATCATTCCTGACTCCCAGGTAAAGGGATAGTCCAGTTCTCCATTCTCCAGGGTTGTAAATTGAAGGACAGGGGGCCACAATCTAACCAGATGGACAGCAGTCATTCCGACACCATCACCATGGTCTAACTTACCCCAAAGCCAAAATAAATTATACCTCTGATGCCATCAAGAAAGTGTCTGTCTGACAGCATTCGAGCATTAAAAAAGCATTGTACAGGTTGTCATTGTGCCTATACACCATCCCCACCAAGGGACAATTTATATTCACCAATTAACCGTGTCTTTATACTGTAGAAGCAAACCAGAGCACCTGAAACTCACACAAACACGAGGTGAGCCAGAAATCTCCACACAGAGAGGGTACAGCACGGATTCAAAACAACCATCTTGCAGTCGGTCCATAGTGCTGCAGACTGCTACATGTGTTGCCTGTTATTACACTCATGTACTCAGGGATTGAATATTAAGGTGAAAGCAGTCGCCAGTTAAGCTCAAAAAGCTGTCCGGAATCTCTGCAATAAGACCAAATAAAGTCTTAGATCATATCACTTCCTCCTGACACAGGACCAACTTCCTGTATTGCAGCAGACTTACTGCAGTGCACAGGATTGCTGAGGGAGACATGCAAAGATTCTGCTTTAACCCCAGTCCTGCCGGTCGCCGATATGTAGAGGATCCACACTCATTTCCGGTCGTCGATAAGCGTGAGCCTCGAGACAGGACTAGGGTTAAGGGCCCAATTTAACCACTACAAATCAAAGGCACCATGGGACCAACACTCAACATGCCAGTGCTCCAATTTTCATCCCCAAATGAACAATTATCCATAAAACTGCAATGTATTACAGTATACAAGAGCAACCAGCAACCCAACCAAATTAGTTTTTTGTGTAATCGTGCAATGCAGAAACAAGTCAATTTTTCCCCAAATCAAGAGTGTTGGGAGTTTAAAATACAAACACAGGGTGGATCAAAGGTGCAATCAGATAACAAATAAAGGGTGCACCTCCATGTACCATTGAAGAAGAGAGAGTTAAATTTTGCAGCGTACATAACTATTCAGCTGATACGTTTATACAGCCACTGAGTGGTTTCTCTCTGTTTCCAGCATGCCGAATGACCGTCAGTCAGGCAGCCAATCACCGAGTGTTTCTGCTGCATGGATATTCTGAGTGACAGACAGCCAGGTAAACATCAGCACTGACTGCACCTGAGCATAAAAAACCAGGAAGTAAACTCAAGTTCATTTTCTAATGCCAAATTTGGATTAACATGAATGGGAATTCTTGGCCATAAGTCTTCCCTAATTACAGACAAATTCAATCAAAGATGCAAACACAGTTGATAAGAGTATATGGACAATGTAACAAATACCTCCAGACTGAAAGACAAGCACAATAAATACTTATTACAAAGCCAAAATGAGTAACAAGTCATTGATGGGCAGGTTGTGGTTAATAAAGTGCCCAATGCAGTGTCAAGCTAGATCAAATAAACCCGGCTTCCACAGGTAAAAACAGTTCCAAACACATTTGTCTGGGCACCAATCCCATCGGTAACGTATTCCCAAAGCGAGAAGGGTGATCATTTAGCTTTTCTGGGCCTGATCACGATACCATAACAATTTGGTGGCGGCTCATTACCAGTGATTTTCTGTTCCATTTTTACTTCTCAATCAATAATTTCTCGGAAGTATTTCTATACCCTGATGTTGCACAACCAGACATACCCTTCACAACAGATCAGAATAACAAGAACTACTTCTAGGATGTAAGTTTATCTGTGTCAAAGCCAAGAAGACTTCGCCAAAGTAGAAAGAGGGATACATTATATGCTCAGATTCAGTTAAATGCATAAAAACTCACTGAACAGTGCTTCACAGAGCAGATGTACGATGACTCAAAGCATAATGCTAAGGCAACCCAAGACTTGAAGAGAAATACATAGAATGACCGAGTCAATAACCTGAAGTGAACCCAAATCAGCAAGCATTTCACGTGCTAGTGAGTCTGAACTAAAGGCCAACACCAGAAGAACAAACAGCTTCACAGAAGGCCGGGCAGAGCGTCAGCAGGGAAGATCCACAGCAGCTGTGGGTGTCTATTGGTTCCAAACTTTCAAACTTGTCATTGATAGCGAAGGACGTGCAACAAGGATGCTCCATTTACAAAAGGTACCTGGAGACAAATGCGGTTAATCTTAGGATTTGTGGCCACATCTCCGCCTTCAGGTCGCCATACTCACCGAGATCCGAAGACCAAGGGTGTCCAGCACCCAGGTGGTGACAAAACAACATGGTACCGCCACCACCATGTAGACCAGAGACAGCCAATTCACCTGGTCAAGGGAGGCCCCAAGATACTGGGCCGTCTGGTCTGCCACAGGAGCGAAACTCAGCCATAGCTGGGTGTGGGAAAAGAAGAGGTTGATGTTAGCAAAACATCATCAGTCATCCCCAAAGCCAAAATGAAACCTACAGCTATAGAGGAACCCAAAGAGTGACCTCTTTTACAAAGTTTGGCGGCCATGATGGCTCGTAGCACTTCCTGAACGCCAGGGAGGAGGGAACGACAGCAAAGCCTCATGTGATGCTGAAATATGAGCCAACATGGCCACACAATGACTACAACGCTCATCTTCCCAAATGATTCCGGTGGAAGGATCTATATTATAATAGCCGAGTGGACTCTGTCTGCGTGCGTGTGTGTGTGTGTGTGTGTGTGTCCGGCCAATCAGTGCTAGATTCCACCGGGTGCATATCTGCAGCATAGCGCGAGTTACGCTATTTTGCTCGGTCTAGCAGGTGACTTCCACCAGGCACGTATCTGCAGCATAGCGCGAGCGACGCTATTTTGCTCCATCTAGGAGGCGATTTCATGTTACACTGAGCATAGAATGTCAGCGTAGCGCATGCATATATGGAAACACCATAGCAACGTGATGACATCATAATGGTGCACTGTTCACTACAATATAAAAGCGAAGTTACATAAAACAATAAAATTTAAACTTTAAAAACTGAACGTTTGAACGTTTTTTTTAAATTAAAAACGTTCAAAAACAAAATATCATTATACAGGTTATGAAGCTCATGACAGCAACCTACAGCGCCTTCCATAATTATTGGCACCCCTGGTTAAGATGTGTTCTTTAGCTTCAAATAAATTCTGTTTTTTTTTCCGAAATAACATAGGACCACAATGAAAAAAGAGGAAAATTCAACCTTTAATTCAAGTGCATTTATTCAGTGGGAAAAAAAAAATCCCACACTAAGAAATAGTTATTTTACAACAAATCATGCGTGCCACAATAATTAGCACCCCTGATGTTAATACTTTGTACAACCCCCTTTGGCCAACAAAACAGCACCTAATCTTCTCCCATAATGTTTCACAAGATGGGAGAATACAGAAAGAGGGATCTTCGACCATTCCTCTTTGCACAATCTCTCTAAATCATCCAGCGACCTGGGTCCTCTCCTCTGCACTCTCCTCTTCAGCTCACTCCACAGGTTTTCAATGGGGTTGAGGTCTGGGGACTGAGATGGCCATGGGAGGAGCTTGAATCTGTGTCTGGTGAACTGTTTCTGTGTAGATTTGGCCACATGTTTAGGGTCATTATCTTGCTGAAAGACCCAGTGACGACCCATCTTCAGCTTTCTGGCAGAGGCCACCAGATTTTGATTTAAAATGTCCTGGTATTTCAAAGTGTTCATGATGCCATGCACCCTAACAAGGTTCCCAGGGCCTCTGGAAGAGCAACAGGCCCAAAGCATCACCGATCCTCCCCCATACTTCACAGTGGGCATGAGGTGCTTTTCTGCATACTCATCTTTTGTGTTCCGCCAGACCCATTTAGAGTGTTTGCTGCCAAAAAGCTCTATCTTGATCTCATCTGACCAAAGCACACGGTCCCAGTTGAAGTCTCAGTACTGCTTCGCGAACTCCAGACGTTTGCGTTTATGATTGTGAGTGAGAAAAGGTTTTTTCCATGCATGCCTCCCAAACAGCTTGTTGGCATGTAGATAGCGCCTGATGGTTGTTTTGGAGACTTTGTGACCACAAGGTGCTACCATTTGTTGCAATTCTTTAACAGTGAGCTTTGGAGAACTTTTTATTTCTCTTACCATCCTCCTCACTGTGCGTGGTGGCAAAATAACCTTGCGTCCTTGTTCAGGCCTGTTTACCATTGTTCCAGTTGTTTTAAACTTCTTAATGATTCCTCTGACAGTAGATATGGGTAGGTGCAGGCGAGTGGCTATTTTCTTGTAGCCATTGCCTGACTTGTGAAGGTCGACACACATCTGCCTTACTTGAATGGTGTGTTCCTTTGTCTTTCCCATGTTGAAGAGTGGATAAGAGAAATTGCCTCTGTGTCACGTCATATTTATACCCCAGTGAACCAGGAAGTGATGAATTACTAATTAGAAGTTCCTAGATACTCTGATTAACTTTGTAAACTACTGTAAAAATGACAGAAATACTTCAATTACATTTATTTCCTAGGAATTGTCAGAGGTGCCAATAATTGTCGATCAGGTGAGTTTATGAAAAATAATTATTTCTTACTCAGGGATTTTTTCCCCATTAAAATTCACTAGATTTGAAGGTTACATTTTTCTACTATTTTCGGTGTGAGAGTATGCTTCTGCAATAAAATTTGAATTTATTTTAAGGCTTTTAGCACATCTTAACCAGGGGTGCCAATAATTATGGAGGGCGCTGTATCTCTAGTACTCACAGTCAAAACAATAAGGGAAGGAACACTGGGTGGGTTTAGCTGGTTGCATTTGACTGTACATTGCATCATGGGAGTTGGCAGGACTGGGGGCATGATATACAGTATTAAGTTTACATGCTCTTAGGTTGACGTCAATAAAACACTTTTTTTAAACACTTCACAAATTTCGTGTTAACAAACGAGAACCTCGGCAAGTCTGTTAGGTCACCTGCTTCATATATGAAAAATTTTTTCCAACAACTGTCTCAATCTCAGGTGAAAGGCTTCACACCATTTCAGAATTCAAATATCTTAAGCCTTCTTCAACTGCAGATTAACAGCAGCTACTACAAAAGAGAAATTCCATGACTGAGGAATAGTTTCAGCTCGCCTGAATGTAAAATTGTACCCAGCCAAAGTTCAGAGGGTTCATGTGTTGCTTAGTTGAGTTTGTGAGTTTTATGTATTTTTCCAAAGACCACACCACTGCTCATTCATCACTCCATTGACCCAAATTCAAGGCTATACCAGACCAGATGCACAAAGAACAAAGGCTTGAGACAAGCCAAACCAATTTACGCATGCTTGGGGGGGGGGGGAACCAAAACAATAAATACACCAGCACATATCGTCACAAGCAGCCATAATCTACTTTCTGGTCCGAGCATGTGACGGTTCAATTAACAAAGACTCTACAACAGCTTTATTATACGAACAAACAATGGCTACTTTGACGAACAAAAAGTCAGCTCCGTTCCTGCTAATCTGCAACAAAGCAGTCCTAACAAACCGCTATCCCACACCAAAGCAGCCTGGAGCCATCATCTCAAAACATCACTTGATGCGGCACAGCCAGTTCTATATTGGAAAAGGCAATTTTTGGACAGATCTCATCATGCTCCAGCAGCATGTTTTAAAAGGTACTGATGATGGCACAGTATATTATTGAACCCTTTACCCCAGAATGACTACATATGACGCCTATATTGTATATCAACGTCCCCAAGGCGTCATTGTGTGTGTGTGTGTGTGTGAGGGGGGGGGGGAGGGGGGAACCTTAAGTCTGACCACCACGTATTTACCCAAATGGGTTTGGGTGAGGTAGGGTCTGTCAAAGTTTTCCCAGTCACGGAATATAGAAGGTAATCACAGGTGATGTACCTGCACTGATCACATGAGCAGGGCAGACTCTCGTGCACGGAGCACTTTCAAAGATATTTGTGCGCGTCCGTGCTCTGGGACACGAGCAGCTGCGACATTAAACCAGGTGACGACAGAAGATCATTCCATTTTTCCGCACTTTACCAACAAACCAGACAACCATCACCCCTTCCTACAAACTGCAGAGTACATAATGTTAACCTCAATTTCCTCACAAACTACAGTGTAGTATTTTCCATTTGCATTCGATTTACGTTAGAAACTGAAAAGGCTCCCTCTATTTAAAGGCGCGTGATGAAACTACAGT
The DNA here is from genome assembly GCA_029721435.1 of Gymnothorax reevesii. Lineage (NCBI taxonomy): Eukaryota > Metazoa > Chordata > Actinopteri > Anguilliformes > Muraenidae > Gymnothorax > Gymnothorax reevesii. The sequence goes on from CM056579.1 coordinate 110,993,839, forward strand.
ATTTACCAACAAATAGCCAACACTCGCCACACAGCGGCACACTACAGTAGGCATAAGATGGGTTCGCCGCAGTCAAGGTGCGCAGTTTTAAGGCAGAACGGATTGTTTTTGAACCTAGCATCGTAGGGTTTGATGTTATTAATATGGCCTCAGTGGACATAGCTGCGTCCAGCGACTTTACTCCAGTAAACTCTAGCGCACACTGTATGTCCTCGGTTTCCTCAGAACTTTTCAAGACAAACACAACCCACTATTTTCAATATGAAACAACACAGGAGACATTGGATATCGTCCACACGATTGTGCTTTATCGTCCCAAGAAGTCATTTTCGACGAAAATTAAGTTAAACTGTTGAATCAGAACATGACATTGTCATAGCAACAGCTGTACACATTTTCCTGGAAGCTGCGCGCATCCTCTCTGTTTGTAAACACAAGAACCCATGGGTACATTTCCATTCCGACCACGGAGTGCCCGTCATCCACAGTTTACCATCAAATGGCACCGATCTATGCTGCCACTCAGTTACCAGGCCAGCAATCACAAAACACTTGGCAAACTAATGATTCATCTCAATCCAACTGTCTATGAATGTTTGCTTTTAATAACGCACCTGTTAAGCGTTACAGTTTTGTCTGTTTTCTGACACAGGCACTTGATGTTTCCATGAGATTATAATGCAGTGAAATAGCTCACGGTAGTAACATCGGTTCTTTGGACACTTTCGCCCAAGGGCTACAACACGCACATGACCACAGGATGAATCACCAAAGGGGAAACTTTGAGAACCTACGAATTATATAACCGAAGCATGTTAGTGCGTTGTTACTGAGACTGCGATCATTCAACGCTGCCGCACAACCAGGGAGATCATCCTAAACGCAGACTACATACCATTGAATTCGAACAATTCAGCAGACAGACAACCGAGAGAATGAACCACCTCCTCTTGTAAACTTTGAAACCCCCCAAAATTGTCCTCGCTTCTTGGCTGGACTCCGAAATACCAACTTCAGAGCGAAGGTATCCATTGATTTCCATTCCTTGGGGCTTTGAATGTAAAGGCACTATTCTGAAAGAATTAACATAATTCTAAAAACGTTTCAGTCATTACGACTGCCCAAATCCTCGCCGACAACTTATTTTAGTTCCCCAACTCCACCGTCAAATTAAAGCTGTTAGATTTCCGCATGCAGGCTGCACACCGGCTGCAGTCCACAGTCGGAAGCTGGACACTCCTTTCACATTCTCATAATCGCTCCGGTCGCGTGACTATGCCAGAAACACCCAGTCATTTCACCAAGCAGGATTCCTCATGGAGTCTTAGTGCCTGTCGGGTTCGATGTTCACTGAGAGTGAGGAAAACATTTTGGGTCTTATTTGGCAAAAAGGTCAAAGAAAATCACACCGCAACTGCAGCAAATTTTTTTGGGAACTTAGATGAACTCTCAGCTGCAAGATCATTATAACCATATGACTGGCCTTGTTAAAAAAAACAAAAAAACAAGGGAGTATACTCTGCAAATATGACCACAAATGCTGGTTAGTTTGATGGATTTAAGAATTAGATTAATTTTTTTTTTTTTTTGCAAAATAAAGGATGCTGATTTCTTTATTTAACATACATTGTGAGAAAAATGTGGGTATGTTCAAACTTTTGACTGATACTGTAGGTATGTATGATGTATTTATGTACTGGGTCATTCCATGCCAAATCACCTAATGGTCCCCAGGTGACCCTCTTAGATTTTGCTGAAACTCCATGAAAATGTTCATTTATGTAAATAAGGAACACACAGAAAATTTCAGGCCAAAAGTCCAAGCCGTTTCTTGCTTCCTTTTGAAGATATGGGCACCTGAAAATGAAAGTTTTTTCTAACGGAAATTATTTTTGCAATTTTTAGGTTTACTTGGTGCCTGAACCATTGATCTGAGGATATCCAAATTGCTGATACATAATCTCTACATACAGCTAAATAACTCCCTGCAAGCATAGACTTATAAAACAATCAGTAAAGGTATGGCTAGGGTCCAAAGTCAGACTTTCACAAAAAGATCTCAAAAATCACCCCTTTTCAGGGGGTCGGTTGACCTTGTGAACAGTTACTCAGGGTAATGAAATTTGCACCACAGAATTATATGTATCTGACCTTTATATGTACCAAATTTCATTGATGTGACTTAACTCCTTTATAGTTAGGCAGTCATCAGTCCACGGAATATTCTATAAAGTCTTGGGGATCATTTAGATGTTTTTTGGAAAATGTGAGACGAGCCTTTGTGGTTTTTTTGCTAAGTGGTGGTTTTCGCCTTGGAACTCCCCCATGGATGCCATTTTTGCCCAGTTTCTATTATTACTGAATCATGAACACTGACTTTACCTGAGGCAAGTAAGGCCTGAAAAGAACCCAGAACAACATCTAAAGAAATCTCTTCAGATGTTGTTCTGGGTTCTTTTCTGACCTCCTGGATGAGTCATCGATGCACTCTTGGAGTAATTCTGGTAGGGCAACCACTCCTGGGAAGGTTCACCACTGTTTTAAGTTTTCTTTATTTGTGAATAATGGCTCTCACCATGGTTCACTGGAGTTCCAAAGCCTTAGAAATGGCTTTGTAACCCTTCTCAGACTGATATATTTCAATGACTCTGTTTCTCATCTGTTCTTCAATTTCTTTAGATAGCGGCACTATGTATTGCTTTTTGAGATCCATCAGCCTACTTCCCTCGTCAGACAGGTTCTATTTAGGTGATTTCTTTATTTAACGGGTATGGCAGTAATCAGGCCTGAGTGAGGTTAGTGAAATTGAACTAAAAAAAATGTGGTTAATCACAGTTAATTCATGATTTATCAAGGGGGAGCAATTACTTTTTGTCATGAGCCTGGGTAGGTTTGGATAGCTTTTTTCCCTCAATAAATGAAATCATAATTTAAGAACTGCATTTTTTATTTTCTCGGGTTGTCTTTGTCTAATATTAATGGTAAAAAAAGAAATCAGGAAGGGAGCAAATCCTTTTTCACAGCACTGTAACCACATGGAGTAAGAAAGCTTTGGAAATCCTTTGGCAATAAACACTATTCATTAATGATTTCACATGTGCAAGTGAAGACCATAATGTGCAGAGGAGGCCACAAGTCAAAAAGGTACAGAACTACTGCCATCTTCTCTGGGCTTCAGCTTATCTGAAATGCGCAGTGGAAACGTGTTCTATTCCTACACCAGTCAACCTTTCACATTGTTTGTGTTAAAAATGGATGTTGTGTTCCCCAGGAAAAAAAGAGAAAAGGCCCTTTCCTATAATTACCAACATAAGGTTCAAAAATCAGTGTCTGTCATGGTGTGGAGGTGTATTAGTTCCCATGGCATGTCTGGAAGGGTGCGATTGATGCTGAAGGACGTAAACAAATTTTGGAGCAACATATTCTATCCAATTAATGGCATCTTATCAGTGAAACTGTTGTTTATTTCAGTAAGACAACGGCAAGCCACAATCTGTCAACCGCAATGTTTTGTCTCCTGTTGAAAATACGTTGTATATGGAGCTTTAAGAAGTAAAAATTACAGCAATGAGGGCTACATGTGTTTCAGCAGATGATGAGCAGATAAACTAAAAATTAAAGGGAGAAAAATCCTTCAAAAGTGAACAAAAACGGTGTCCTCAGTTTCATGAATGATTATGCGGAGAACTGTTTAAAGGAAAGTGATGTAACACAGTGGCAAACTTACCGCAGTCCCAACAGGAACTGGCAGAGAATTTGGAATGAGTGTTTATTTAAAAAAAAAAAGTTGAGTAAGGAAAATTTCAAAAATTTAGTTTCACCACTGTTTACAATTTATTGCAGGCAAAAGATGTTGCTCTATGGACCCTCTTAAGTCACATGTTGACTGAAATATCTATGCATGCTACACAGCAAAAATCCCAGTGTTAATTGAACTCCATTAGACTTTATATGAGACCAGTTGGTCTCATATAAACTCCACTGGATTTCAATTAACACTGGGATTTTTGCTGTGTATGAGGAATAAAACATCCTTGAACGCAGCGCTCTTTTTTCTGAATCACCAGTAATTTCCAGCCATAACACTTTTAAATGCCACACAGTACACAATGCACGTGTGCGGTATACGCTACATTCACAAACATGCCTCATTGCTCCATTCTGATTTTTTTTCTTTGAACATATTTGCCTATATTGAGAGAGGAAACTAAAGGGACTGTAAATATTTTTGTTCTTGTATTTATCAATCTTGGTCAGTAGAGTAGATAGTTAATTAGTTAAAAGTCTTTGTTTAATTCAACCTATTTAAGTTTTAAAGTTTTGTCTGTCATCCCTTGCTGTCATATATGTTATAACAAATTGGGGCCATAACACTCAATACTGAATCGAAGACTGGACTTAAAAATTAGACTTTTCTGACCACATAGCCCTGAAAACATTAGATCTGAGTCACTTTGAGGCAAAGAATCAGATTTGAGTCACTTCCGCTTGGTAATGTGAATGTATTCCTTGTGGTTGTCGGCGGTTACACATAATCTGTTGTCAAGAATGAGATGGCGGAGTGGCCAGTTGTGGGGAAAATGACAGACACGTATACAGTTTAGCATTTCAATTAGCTTTGATGGGAGAGAACAGGAACATGGCCGGCAGGAACAGAATCGTAGCTGACAGGAAAATAAAAGACCAGGGAAGTGGCATTTGGACAGGTGGCCGGGGCGCAGGTGAGCCGGGAGGCGACTAAAGCACATGTGCGCCTGTCTCCGGTGGGAGGTAAACAAGCCATTCGGTCTGTAATTATCCATCGAAAGACAAGGCAAATGATGACAAGCCAAGAATCTGACAAACTGGACCAAAACTAGGCAATGTCCCCTTCTGTTGCTTGAAGGGCATCTAAAGTCGATTCTCAAATGGGACGGTGAACGTCCAATGTTTACAAACAAATCCATCAATGTTTACAAACAAATCACTTGCTTTCGTTGACATCTTGCAGTGTCACGCGACCGATTTCATTCATAAACCAATGTTTTGTGTACATGCGTGGATAATCCTTCTATTTCGGTTCGTTTGCGCAGGTGCGGCTCGCTGATTGGCCGATAAACAAAGACAATGGTAATCGACTTTAGATGCCCTTTAATACCTGTTTGCACCACTGGAGGAGACAGTGCTGACTGACTGTCTGTACTATTATGTGAAGATGGTACTGTGGTGCAGTACTTACTTGGAACCATTGAGGGGCAGAGTACGAATACTTTGCTGCCGTAGGTGATAGAGAAACCAATTGAGGTATAACCAAAATTCCAAATAAGTGGAAATATCATAAAAAATGCAAATTAAAAAGGAGCGATTTGAAATGTCCATTCTCCCTCCATTATATTTTAAACACAATAAGAACAACAACAAAGCTTTATTACGTGTGATATCAGTTGTTTATTGAAAAAAATATGCACTTATTTCAAATCAGATCACTGAAACCGATTCCAAAAAAGTTGGCGAAGTGGCAATTTGCGACTAATTCTGATGGGCTAGTTTGCAATAATAAGGTTATGTGAAGCAGGTGATGCTAAACATTTGAGGTAGTCATGTAATAGTACAAAATGAACCTCCAATAAAGGCCTGGTTCTTCAAAAGTAAAAATGGGTCTGGGCTCACCAATTTTCCTATATTTCCCTAAGCTTATAATCCATCAGTTTGAGAACAATTTCCCCCCAATTCCCATCAATTTGTCTTTCATATGAAAAGATGTGGGCCATTTTTACCATATAGAAAATGGCACTCATGGTATGAAAACAAGGATGAGGCTGAAGTTATTATTTGTATTTCACCCACACCAAAGAAATATTCATGTGAAAAAAACTAGCCTCCCCCCTTTCCATTACGCCAACCACCGCCCCCCCCCCCCCCCCCCCCCCCCCAACACACACACACACACACACACACACCCCATAAATCTACCATCGAGCACCAGTGTTTGCGTTAAAGGTGGTCTGGGTAGGTGAAATCGCAAATGAGGTCTGTGACATGAGATTTGTCTTGTGCCACCTTAAGCACTGTCACACCCCCAAAATGTGCAGATCAACCCACTGAGACACAAACGCCAAAGGCTCAGAATAAATGAAAATGTCGGCTCTCGTCTCATGAATTTGATATCATGGGCTCACTCATTATAGATCCTCTACTTATATAAAACTGTTTCAGTTTAGCAATGCTTTTAATCTATTAATGCCCTGACTAAATTGTTTTTCAATAAAGTGCTCATCAGAAGGCTCATGACTCAGATTCCACACTTGCTCCTGGGTTGGTTTCACATCCTGTTCCTGATATTAACTTGCTAACTTATTTTTCCTCAGTCTGAGTTCAAGCCCTCATATTAATAAGCAAAAAATGTAAAAATGTTCCGTCTCCCAATCCCACCATAAAATACTGCCTGAAGGAATATTCTTCTGAGCTCCACTTTCCCCAAGCTACAGACTGCTGTAGGCAGCATTAGCTTCACACAATAACTACACGCCTTACTTAAAAGTGACAACATCTTTCCTTTTTTTGCAGTAATTTTCCTCTTCACACTCTTTCTCTCTCTCTTTTTTTTTGCCTCAACTTATTTATTTGAGAAACTCCCTAGATAAGGGCTTTTACTGTAGCCGAAGCATAATATAAAATTAAGAAAATATGCAAGAGAAATTTTTTTCATTACCTGCACCAGTACCGTGAATTTAACTGTAGCTTATAAAGTGCAGCTTCTCATTTGACATATACGGCCAAACTAAATATTTGAAGAATGTGTGCCCAGAACGTAAGCTACCGTTTAACTTCACATCGTCTTGCGACTGACACTGATGTTGTGAGCCACTACACAACACAGAACCATTGCCCATATTTGATTATTCTCCTCTCATAAACACATTTTGAACACCTGAACATTTAGTCGTCATTTTTTTTAGAGCACAAGAAGTGCTAAATCTATATATGGCCAATATATGGCCCGGATAATTCAAAAAATATAAACAACATATATAACACAGTCATATTTTGGATACAGCGCCCTGCATAATTAGTGGCACCCCTGGTTAAGATGTGCTAAAAGCCTTAAAATAAATTCAATTTTATTGCAGAAGCACACAGAAATTTGTAGAAAAATATCACCTTCAACTCAAGTGAATTTTAAGAGAAAAAAAATTTCTAACTAAGAAATAATTATTTTTCATAAAATCACCTGTCCCACAATTATTGGCACCGCCAACAATTCCTAAGAAATAAATGTAATTGAAGTATTTCTGTCATTTCTACAGTAGTTTACAAAGTTGATCAGAGTATCTAGGAACATTTAATAAGCAATTAATCACTTCCTGTTTCCGTGGGGTATAAATATGACGTGACACAGAGGCCATTTCTCTTATCCACTCTTCAACATGGGAAAGACAAAGGAAAACACCATTCAAGTAAGGCAGATGTGTGTCGACCTTCACAAGTCAGGCAATGGCTACAAGAAAATAGCCACTTCCCCATCCCTGCCCATATCTACTGTCAGAGGAATCATTGAGAAGTTTAAAACAACTGGAACAGTGGTAAACAAGCCTGGACGAGGAAGCAAGGTTATTTTGCCACCACGCACAGTGAGGAGGATGGTAAGAGAAATTAAAAGTTTTCCAAAGCTCACTGTTAAAAAATTGCAACAAATTATAGCATCTTGGGGTCACTAAGTCTCCAAAACTACCATCAGGCGCTGTCTACATGCCAACAAGCTGTTTGGGAGGCATGCACGGAAAGAAACCTTTTCTCACTCACAATCATAAATGCAAATGTCTGGAGTTCGCTAAGCGGTACTGGGACTTCAACTGGGACCGCGTGCTTTGGTCAGATGAGACCAAGATAGAGCTTTTTGCCAACAAACACTCTAAGTGGGTCTGGCGGAATACAAAAGATGAGTATGCAGAAAAGCACCTCATGCCCACTGTGAAGTAGGCTGGAGGATCGGTGACGCTGTGGGCATGATTCTCTTCCAGGAGCCCTGGGAACCTTGTTAGGGTGCATGGCATCATGAACACTTTGAAATACCAGGACATTTTAAATCAAAATCTGGTGGCCTCTGCCTGAAAGCTTAAAGATGGGTCGTCACTGGGTCTTTCAGCAAGATAATGACCCTAGACATGTGACCAAATGTACACAGAAATGGTTCACCAGACACAGATTCAAGCTCCTCCCATGGCCATCTCAGCCCCCAGACCTCAACCCCATTGAAAACCTGTGGAGTGAGCTGAGGAGGAGAGTGCAGAGGAGAGGACCCAGGTCGCTGGATGATTTAGAGAGATTGTGCAAAGAGGAATGGTTGAAGATCCCTCTTTCTGTATTCTCCCATCTTGTGAAACATTATTGGAGAGGATTAGATGCTGTTTTGTTGGCAAAAGGTGGTTGTACAAAGTATTAACATCAGGGGTGCTGATAATTGTGGCACACATGATTTGATATAAAAAGAATTATTTCTTAATGTGGGGTTTTTTCCCCACTGAATAAATGCACTTGAATTAAAGGTTGGATTTTCCTCTTTTTTTTCATTGTGGTCCTATATCCTATATTTATTTAATAAACTGAATTTATTAGAAGCTAAAGAACATATCTTAACCAAGGGTGCCAATAATTATGGAGGGCAGTGTATAAATGTATGGGAAAACCATTTTACCTTCGTTTCAGCTCAAGAGCAAAATGCAGCAAATATTAATTGAGTGATATATTTTTCCTCGAAAATACATGTTTAAAAATTATTCACACCACCGTGATTTATATTTGGCCAACCCACTCGGCCATGCAATGCAATGCATGCAAAACTGCAATGCGTTTCATCTGATAATGTCTGACGAGGATGGTGAACACTTCTGTCATTATATTGGTTCAACATTTCACTATCCTTCAGGTTCCTACTGTCAGTTTTCGCTTGTGGACAGCCGTCTCCAGTTCAGACTGTATTCTTCTGCCTAAGTATTCAAACAATTTGACTTGAAGACGGCATTTTACAATTTATTGAGAAACTTGATGACCTCAAATGTGCATTGAACTATCTTGCTCTGAAGCCGTGAAATGCAGTCCACCCCCCCAACACTAACCACCCTAATCACTGTAATTGAGAGCATTATGCATATACATCCACTCACATGCAAAATTGTTCTAATGCTGCGACTGTGCTCAGAGGCATTTTCACGTTTAACCTATTTCTGATATTCCCTACGATTTTTAAAGGACAACAAACAAGTCTCCGCTGAGGTAAAGATCTTCGGTGTTTCCCATGGTGATAGATTTTATTTGCTTCCAATCTTATATTTATACTTTGGTAGAACATCAAATGGTGTAAGGTATCAATACAGATTTGGTTGATAAAAAGGGTTCTAATTTAATCTGCGGCACCTTTTTGTTTGGTTGGACACTTACGGTAATAATTTTGAGTTTTAAATACGATTATTTTCATTTTTTAAAAAAGTTAGTATTTATCTTTATTTGAGAAAATGTAACTTCTCTTAACGTACATGTTTTTGATTTAATCATGTCTTTTGCTTTGTGGTAATTTTTGCTAATTTTCAATGAAGTCGCCGATGACAAGCCAACTTCGCTTTTTTTTTTGTGACATAATTGATGAAGCTCTATTTTGCCGGGCAATTTTAAATTATAGTGCACAGGTACAAAATGTGATGCATGACTCGCATTAACCTCGATGAAGAAACACGCATACCATACGGAATTAAACGGAGATGTATCTGTATGATTCCTTTCCCCCATATGAAATGTACAGTGTAGAAATCTAACATGGGTTTATCTGCGGAGGGGGGCGATGGAGAAGTTCTAAACCGTTACCCTCCTGATGGTTAAAAAGAGGCTTGATGTTCGACAGATCAATTTCATTAGTTTACTCATTCGCCGTTTCAAATTGACCGAATTGAACCCTCACATTGCTAAATATATTGATATTTAAATACCTCTTACTAAAATCTCCTCCCCGAGTGCTGAGCATGCGCTCTGTGGTTCACACGGAGTGGTTGTTCGGTCTGTTTCGGGATTTCCCGGACATTCTCGCCTCTTTGTTTTACAGAAAGTGGATTTAACTCGGATTCAACCCAATATCCAACGAGCGTGCTCACAGGTCAGTTTCTTTCACTTAACTGGAACCAGGGTGATAGCTGGACACGCTTTTGTTCTGGGCCATTTCAGTGGATAATCATACAGTGTTTGATTTTTTTATTGTAACGTTAGCCTTTAGCCTGTGTCTTTTCCGCTTGGTGGTATGCGTGTACTCTGCGTGTTGTTGTATCTGGCTGTGTGGTGGTGCTGCTGTACGTGTATGGCGACACCGGGCCCTGCAGTTCTTCATTAGGGTCGTGTTTTCCGCAGAAAAGTGTTATTTTCGCTTGCTCGTGTTTGGAGGAGCGAACCTTGTCGGCCGGAGACGTGGTCGCGCTCGCCGAGCGTATTTTTATGCATTTACATAAGTGCAGTTTCTTACGGGGGAAACACATTTTTCATGAGCCCAGAATGTTCGTGAATTCCACGGTCTGTCATTAACCCGTTGGAGCTTTGTAAGTTCACAGTGGCAGCACGTTGCCTTTTTCGATGCCGCATTAATTCAACAAAAGTTGTCAATTTTCTCCTTCCGGCTGAGCGTATGAAGTCCCCCAGTCCGCATTAGTTTGAGTACGGTCGAGTCTACAAGTGATTCCCAACGGCGAGTGAAATGGGTGAATGCAGTCGCTGCGCTGACAGAAAGTTGTCTTAATCAGCCTTTGGGTCAGGGTGGTCAATACGGCAGCACCAGATCTGGGTGACCGAACGCCTTTGCGCTGTGACGGTTCTGAAGCTGCGGCGGAACTCTCCAGTCCCGAACTTGGATGCGGCAGTTGAGAAACTACAGACTGTTTTCATCCAGTCTCAGCGATTAACTTCTCATTTGAGCCTTGTCCTAAGCCCCTTAACACCCCCACCTTATCGCAAATAACCCCATCCCACCCTCCGGATCAGGCGTATGCAGCTTTGGGTTTTGGGGGAGGGCTTGAATTACTGCAAACCTTGAATTCCTGCAAACCTAATTTTCTGGCTGCTCAGAATACTACCATGATCACTATAATAAAATCTTATGGATACATATGCAGTCTCTGGGTGCAGTTGGTGTTAAAACACATCTAGATTATTGGGCTACATTAAATAACTTGAGGGGGTGGTGGGAGTTGGCTCAAAATCCTGTTGGTTGACCTTCTGGATTTATGTGTTGGACAGTTTGAAAAGAAGTGCTCTGCTGCCTGACCATTTGATTAGTCTCTCTCTGGTTTCAGCATCATGAAATTTGCAATAACTTTGAGTCAGAACTTTCTGTAAGTTGCTTGATTGTAACTTACCTTGCGTGTGTAACTGGCAGTGCAGAGGGTAGTGGGTCAGGGGACTTAAGTTTGAATCATGAAACTGTATCATATATATAAAGATAGCGTTGGCGTAACTTAAAAATGCTGCTTAAATGTTTTTACAATAAGAGCTTGACTGAAGATGTTTTTTTGTGTGGTATGGTGACATGCTGCCCTGTTTTCACCCGACTTTGGCTCAAGGACACGCAGGGTCACATGCTTTGCCTCCTGGGAACTAGCTGAAAAGGTTAGAATTACGACGGAGTGTGACTGTTTCAGTGCGTTTTGAGCTGGTGGGATGAGTATTGACAATTTAGACGCAGGAAAAAAAACCCATAAGAAATCAATGAGCTTGAAAATTTGGAGAATGTGATGCAGGGTTTTCAATTCAATTTTCCACTCTACTTGCATCCCACGCTACTGATTGAAATGGTTAAGTATTTTGGAAAAACCAATGTCTATTGGATGGATTCAGACCTTTTTGATTTTTTGCATGTCCTTGACTTGTATTAGGCATTAACTCATGCAAACCGTCTGCTGTGTGTGCAGGCAATGGATGAATGAGCACAAATTTCGATGCTTTATATTTTTGGAGGAAAGCTGATTGTTGAAACCATAAAACTGATCAATAAAATGACAGATTCTATCAAAACCTGCTTCATTGCTGACTTTAAACTAGGAAATTCTTAGTTGGAAACAGTGTTTCTGGATATTATTTAAATTGAGATAAAGGAGTGAAGAAAAGGTTATGCTGTGAATGTTCTGGTTTTAAGAGGAGCCTCTGCTGAATTCTGCTTCGTCTTTGTATAAGTGATAAAATGCACTTCTGAAAATACATTGTTGAAATTTTAGAGTCTCTGGGACAAAATTATTACTTATTTTGAATAAAGCAAGTACGTACATATATTTGTTCATCTTTAAAGTTCCAATGCACTCAAAAAAAAAAAACTGCTGAAGTGTTAGTTTACTTAACTTTTATTTCTACTGTTTCCAGACAATCTGAAGTAAAGTCTGATTAACTTCCAAGGTAACTGGCCAAATTGATTAATCAAATTGATTGAATCAATGTAATTTAAAATTACTCGACTTGGTTGTGTGGAACCAGATGTAATTACATTTTTAAGTAAATCCAACTTCTAATTCTTTTGAGCGTGGAAAGGATTGATTGGAAATATGCAGAAAGTGCCTTTTTTAAAATTCCACAAGATATTTGCCATGTTTTGACCCCTGATTGGATAGCAGAGGTTCAATCAGGTCAGTGATCTCCAGACCACCCTGCCCAGCATATACTTATTGTGCATTATAGCACCATGACACATGATAAACAGTAAGTTTAATGTCAGATTTAAAGGCTAAAGTTACTGATGTGAGTGAATTATGTTATGTTACCCTCCCCTATCCTTCATTAGGTTTGTAACTGATTTCCTGGCAATTTGGAGTCTCCTTGACGATGGGCATCCCCCCCCCCCCCTCTACCTCGGCATATAATGGCAACCGCAACACATTGCAAACATCCTCACAGTCGCAGTTATAACTTTTTTCTCAGTATTTGTTTGCCTCGTCTTCGCAAGTTAGTGTTTGCACATTCCGTAATGCATTATAAACTCTGAACAAAATGAAGCAAAGGTTCAAACATAATTTTCTAGCATTTTCCTAAGCTGCTTAAAACGTAAATGGGAAATGTGCCCAGTGAACAAATTCTAGTGTTACTTGCTTCTCGGTCTGGACATATTTCTGGTTTTAGATCAAATAAAAATGGAGGTCCATTTAATTCTGATGACCTGTGTGCTGCTCATGACGTGATGAATCAGGGATCTGCACATAGCCTGTGAAGCCGTCTTGGGACCATTTTCCACCCAGTAATAATGCAGTGGCCACGATGACCTCTGACAAGCTGTTGGTGGTGGACCCAGCCGTCATGTTGGAATGCAGGAGTATGTCTGCACATGACTGCAGTAGGGGCTGTTAACGCCATATTTGCGCAGTGGTTCGCACTGTTGCTTTGCAAAAAGGCCTCGGCCAGCCAGGACCTCTCCGTGTGGAGTTTGCATTTTCTCCCTGTGTTTTCACGAGTTTCCTCCAGGTACTCTGGTTTCCCCCGCCCTGAAAAACATGCTTCATATAAACAATCCTACCGCTGTCCCTGACCAAGGCTCTGGCTTTAGAACGACATGCTCTATTGGAACACTTCTACTAGTGTCCTTGACCAAGGCTGTTGCTTTAGAGAGACATGCTCTGTAGCAACACTCCTACCAGTGTCCCTGACCAAGGCTCTGGCTTTAGAGAGACATGCTCAATAGCAACACTCCTACCAGTGTCCCTGACCAAGGCTGTGGCTTTAGAAAGACATGCTCTATCGGAACACTCCTCCCAGTGTCCCTGACCAAGGCTCTGGCTTTAGAAGGACATGCTCTATTGGATCACTCCTACCAGTGTCCCTGACTAAGCCTCCAGCTTTAGAAAGACATGCTCTATCGGAACACTCCTACCAGTGTCCCTGACCAAGGCTGTGGCTTTAGAGAGACATGCTCTATAGGAACACTCCTACCAGCGTCCCTGACCAAGGTTCTTACTTTTGGAATACATGCTCTATAGGAGCACTTCTACCAGTGCTTTTAAGTAAGACTCTGGCTTTAGATCCGGGGTTTGTTCCTGGGTCCTGCACTGTGGCCCACAGCTCTTAAGGATGGGTCAGATGCAAAAGAAAATTGCCCCTCTGGGCTCAATAAAGTATCTTAATCTTTATCATACTGAGGCGCCTTTGTAATGATTATTTGCTAGGATTTGAAGTTTGTTCAATGTTCCTTTTACGTGCAGGGACCATGCCTTAATGCATCTGATTTATAATTCTGAATCATTTCAATTAAAAACCTCATCATGCCACTGCCATTCTTTTCTTTACTGTCCAATCACATGGAAATGGAGGCGGAGTTTGATTGACCATGGGTTTCGCTACTGCAGAGGAATTGTTAGTTGCCTCTGGCACAGTCTTGACCCTTCCACAAATGGTTTCTTTTGAAACTTAATTTTGTAAGTTAATTTTGTCTCTCACTCTTATTGCCTAAAGCAATTGACAACTTCCTCTGTTTTTTGTCATAACATACTTGAATTTGCTGTAGAATTAATTACCTGATTCTTTGAACATGGAGATGCCTTGTATCGAGTCAGAACTTTAGCTGGCAGTATACATTTGTCTGTGTGTTTTTAAACAAATCCGTGTATCAGTGTTTATTTACATTCTTCCTACTTTTAGCTGCTTTGTTTGTGACCGATTGACGCATCTCCTCTCCTCTCCTCTCTTATCAATGTCTTGTGGGTTACATCCTGTTAAATTAATAAGGTCTGATACTTCATTTATGTTTCTTTATCGCACAAAACTGCAAACCACGTGAGCATGTTTTTTTTAATAGTATAATTTTTAAGCTATTTTTAGACGAAGTAGATTCACAATGCAGTTAGAAGACAGAAAAGTTTAAAATTATAGTGATATTTTGTCCTCTTTTGACTCTGTGGAGTGTTGCATCTTAAATTTAAGATTATTTCACGCTGCCTCCAAAACAATTGCTTTCGCTCCTGCCCTGGCCCAGCTGCTCCTATTGTGTGCTTCTGCCTGAAATATCGACTATTTATGACCCTTTTCATCGTAAAGATTCCACTCAAGGCAAAAAAGTTTTTTGTTTTCAATGTGATTCTTTGTCCACCTTGTGTGAACTGGTTGGCTATTCTTTTACCCCTGTGATACATCAACACATCTTTTACGACACCTGAGAACGTTAGACAATTTTGACCGCAGTTTAGCTGAATAACATTAGGCAGGCTGGCACCTGCTCAGCAGATGCTACTGCTGGCACTCAAAGCAGTTTGCAAACACCAGTAAATTGTGGTAGTTTAAGTCCTGATACTGAAGCAATCCTTTTGACTGTTATATCCGCATGTAATTCTTTGTTGGCTACTTCTGTGGAAATTTTGGCATCTTGATTTGGGAGTACAGTAATTCCATGTCAAATCATTGAGGCCTGCCACCCACCGTCTCAAATGTTGCTGAAACACTATTAGATGGTGTATTTTTGATGAAAGACATGCTATTTAAACATTTTTTTTGTAATAATATTTATTGGTTCATATTTTCCTGATCGAAAAAAATAATTTTCAATGAGAACAATCTGTCAATTGTACAGAAATTAATTTGAGAAGTTCAGCTCCATATGCCTTCTTTCACACTCTGAAACTGAGTTCTATACAGTCGAGTTATACTACAAATTGTGGCATTCAAAAGCTTTGTGATGGGTGTTCAACTGTTGTTTCAGATAATGAATGATTCTGTTTTATAGTGTTCAATCGTTTGAACTCTTTCCAAAATTTCCCTCCACTGCCGACTTGTCCAGTGGATGCAACCTGTTGCCAGCCGACAGAAATAGTGGCGTGTCGATTCATCTCATGACCCACTGACGGGGCTCCCCATGTTCTGACCCCTGCAGTAGGTGCTGGGAACCCCACATGGAACAAAAAAAGATAAAATTTTCCCACCATGCACGTCTCTCCAGAGCGGTGGAGGACTCTGGGCATAGTTTTATGTGTTCATTTAGCTTAGGTGCTGAGGATTACAATATAGGGAACACCCTGGAATAACTGTAATTTAGTTTAATGTAATGTGCTGTTATTTGGCATTAGAAACTGAGCGTAGAAGGTCTGGCCTTCTAGGCCTGTAGAACGTAACAGAACAGAGCGTCCTGAGGGCTCAGCAGCAGTTGTTAGAGCAGTATGGGCAGGGCCTTAAATCTGCTCGTTTAGGAGCATGCAACTATGCAACAGTCAGCTGGCGTTTGAAACGTTGAGTGCATTTTGTTCTGTAGCTTTGAGTGCAGGGTGCTTGAACTGGGTTCAAGTTTGCTGGACTTTGTAGTTTTGCTATTCTGGGTTGTGCTGTCCTGGGACATTTATTCCTGCTCCTGAAAAATTGTTCCCTCAGGTATCTCAAAGATTTAGGCCTGGCTAATTTTGTGAATAATCACAAACAAGTGAAAATGGTTCTTGTAATTGTTTTTGGTTGCACAAATTGTTTTTTTTTTTTCCTCCATATTTGTGATGTGCTAATGTGCAGTAGGAACTGGAAAGGTGTGCTTTGGAATGTTTGATTTCACAATTCTGCCTGCCTGAACTGTATTGTGTCTTATTGTTGCATGTCTTTGGGGAAACACGGTTCTTTTTCTTTTTCAAGGTTTCACCATGTGCTTTTGAAAATAAGCAGGTTGATAAGTGTGTGTTGAGCTGAAAATGAGACTTTAATGGCTTTTGGATTTGCCTGGTCACCGCTGAGATAAATCTCCTGTTTACTGTTTCCTGGAGACCTGCACACATGTAAAACTAGCATTTTACTGGCGTATTGTGCAGTAGACTTTGGGATCTTGGAAAATGTCTTACTTTTTTTACTGAGTTTTAGAATAATTTGTTTGCAGTAATGTTACACTCCAACATCTTGCATTTACTCCTAAATCATCTAATGGATTTTGAACAGAACCCCACTTTTTATGGGGTGTGCGTGTGCTTGATGGTGTGTCCGAAAAGACTCTCTGGTGGGGCATAGTGTTTGTGGGACAGATTTGTGTCTCTGTTCTGTGGCTTGAATTTTGGTCTTTTGCTGGATTTCACACCCAAAAATGCATCATCTGAAACCTGACAGCTTCTGCTAACCCTTGTGTTGATTTACTCCACAGTTCCCAAATTCAGTCCTGGTAGCCCCCAGCTTGCAGTTTTTTCCCCCCCCCCACAATTGCAATCTAATTATTTTACAACCCATTAATTTTTCTCAACTCTTTGCTTTTCATGTGCATAAAATCACATTATGTCAGAAATGGCCATATATGATGTGAAATATTTCTGTGGACATGTTGCACTTGGGCAATATTGCGATAATTTGACTTCTTAAGCACAAGTATATTATCTCAGGCTTTTCAAATAAAAGTCTGGCTGCTAAATGGTGGAAAAGACCTGGCCACCAATCTTAAATATTCTGCATGTCAGATAATGAAGAGGTAATTCGAAGCCTAGGTGAATTATAATTGTGGCAAACCTACATTGTGTTGATGTATTTATGGTGGAAAAATAATTAATGTCAGCCGCGCTGGGAGCCTATTAACCTCATTCCTTTATATTTTATCTCCTGTAATTGCCATATAATGCAATAAGCGCAAAATGATCTTGGGAGTTGTTAATATTCTTAGCAGCAATGCTGAGCTATTTCTGGAGTATTGTTGATTACGGTGATGAGCATTTCCACTAAACATCGAAACCACTTCCTCAGGAAAATGATCAGCTTGTAACAATTCTTTGACTGCAGTTGTGGTTTGAGCGTAAGCCAGTATGTGCTGGCATCCTCCTGTGATTGAGTTCACAAACTACTGTTCTAACAGGGGATTGGCACTGCGTTGTTCGTGATGGTTCATGTTGTAAATTCACCTTTTTGATTGGTTGCAATGGGCTGGCCTCTTCTTAGCAGCTATTGCGGTTTTGTCCGTTTCTGCAGAAATTGCCGAGGAACCGAGTCAGAATCAAACTGTGGCGAAGGAGCAAGCCTCATCACGGCAGTGGGATGTGATGCGGAATCCTTCATCAGCTGCAGCAGAAGGTCAACCATGAAAAACAGCAGTTTCGGTGCAGTGTCTTATTTCTGAGAAGTCAGAGAGGCATGCCTCTCATTCAGTCTCGGGATGGACCAGGTTTAACCACTGCCGAGGAGGTCATGCGATAGGTTACGTTTGTTGGTTCGTTTGCTTGTTGATTAGCTCGCAGGATTTGGCCGAAACGTAATGGACGGACGGCTTTGCAGGAGAATTTTACTAGTGATGGATCTTGGCCTGAAGTAGGCGATTTGATTTTGGGAGCGATCTGGGTCCAGATCTGTATTCAGGATTTTTTTAGCTGCGACCAAGCAGCTCTATGAACGTTTCTGTCTGTCCGTCCGTCTGTCCATCTGTCCGTCCATCTGTGACAACTTTTTCACCATGTTCCTGTTGTCATATCATCATGAAATTTTCCGGAGTTATTGACCTTCACCAAAGTGATGTCCATACACAAGGTCGAGGTCAAAGGTCAAGTTCACAGAGGTTACAACCTTGTTTGTGGGTTTTCGCTCTGTAAATCCAGTTAGAATTCATGGATCGCTATGAAATTTTGCAAATGGCTTCTAGGCATAGAGGAGGTGTTCCCTATTGTTTTTCAAGGTCATCCTTTAAATCTCAAGGTCACACAGGTAAAAAAAGTTTCAATTTTGCCCGATTTTACGGTTTTCACACCGTAACTCAACTTTAATTCAATGAATGGCTATGAAATCTTAGAACAAGCTTCTTGGTATACAGGAGGGGTTCCCTATTGATTTTCAAGGTCATCTGTCGAATCACAAGGTCACACCGGGTCAAAAAAGTGTCGATTTTGCCCCCATTTCACAGTTTTCGCACCATAACTCGAGTTTAACTTGATGGATGGCTATTATATCTTACAACAAGCTTCTTGGTACACAGGAAGGGTTCCCTATTCATTTTCAAGGTCATTTGCCAATTTCGAGGTCACACTTGTACAAGAAACCACCAGTCATGGACACTAGGCCACGTGACGGATGCTAGGCCAGGTCGCAGCTATTAGATCCCTCTGATCCACTTGTTAAGTCATGAAATTTTAAATCACATCTTTGCAAGTACATAATGATTTCAAATGAGGAAAACTGGGGCTTTCTATCTCAGTGATGTCAAGAAAATATCACAAACCAGTGGTGATGATTAATTGTGGATTGTCGAGGAACAATCTCGGATTGTTCTTGTTTTCAATATTTCTGCAGAAGTCACTCAATACAGAGTCCAGCATGAATTACCTGATTGTCTGTCATCCCCCCCAAAGTAATAAGGAGTTTGTGATGCCAGCATAATGATGATGTGACTGTGATGATTGCAGCAGGGCCAGGTCACACTGTAACAGAGTTACAAAATTGGTGTATTTTATATCATGGCTCCAAAACTAAGTAAGATTGAGTTACAATTTAATTGGCTTTGCGTAGGTCTCCCTGAGTACTTCAAATGACAGAATTGTTTTTTTTTTTCATTTGATTTATTTTGGGTGAAAATGGCAAAAAAAAAACTGGTCGGTAACGGAGGTACAAATTTGTCACTGCGTTACTGACCAGATTTTTGCCATTTTCACCCAAAATAAGTTAAATGAACAAACTTGGCTATTTTGTTGTTTGAAGTACGAGGGAAGACCTACACAAAGCAATTTAAATTGTTACTATATCTTACTTAGTTCTGGAGCTATGACACAAAATACACCAATTTTGTAACTCCGTTACCGCGCCCAGCGGTTTCCCTGTTAATCTTGTGGGATGAATTCTAGTGCTACAAGTGCATCTGTTGGCCCATGTTCAAGTTCATCTGTTGACGACTTTATGAGATATACAAAGACATCGGTCTCCTTTTTTCCTCCAGGAAAGCCAGATATCTTGATGGGGCTTCAACAAAGTGCTGGAGACCCTCCTTAGGGATATTGGTCAATAACACGTCAGCTTTTCTGAAGGTTTCTCTGTTGCTTATCATCCCTCACCATGAAGCGGATGGAGATATAGGAACGATTGCTGTCCATTCATCCGTCCATCCATCCATCTTGCTTTCTTTTCAGGCCAGAGCTCCTACACCGTTCAATATTTCTCAAAGAAATTAAATATATGGATACATCTTTTTGTGTTGATGTGCCTTTTTTATACTTCTGTCCGTCCTTCAACTGCGTTTTGTTTCCAGGTTTCATATCAGGCATCCCATGGTGGGGATCGCAGTATTTCATGAGCGTGCGAACTTCCCATTCCATCTTCCTTCCTTGCAAACGTCCTGTATTGGATTGAGATCTGGATCTGCGAAGGCTATTGAAGCTAACGGAGTCTGGTGTTATGTTTGTGGGACCAGCTTGAGTTGACGTGTACCTCGTGACATGCAGCGTTATCTTGCTGACTGAATACACCTGAATAAGGTTTGAATTTGGTCATTATGTGGCACTCAGGGTTGGCAAGAATGCTTAATCAATATGCTGGCATCAGAATTAATAAGTACAAGGAAGACATTGATCACACCATTACACCCTCAAAACCTCATGCCCTGAATCCATGCTGTTTACACCAAATTGAGACCCTGCCATCTGCATGTCCCGACAGAAATGTGTATTTGTCTGACAAAGAAGCCTTTTTTAAATCCTCTTGCTTCTGGTTTTTGTTATCACATATGCATTATTGCCCCATCTTCCTGCTCTGACCAGAGTTAAATATCCTGGTCTTATGCTGCTGCAGCCATTTGTAGCAACTGCTGTGTACTTGGCTACTGACTGAGTATCTGTTTGTGTTAATACTTGTGTGCATTCATGCCCTCTAGCATACAGACACATGCGCTGTTTCAGCCCTGCTGTCTGAAGCCAGACTAATGAAATTTACACCAATCCTCTCATTGCTGTGGTGCCATCACCACTTAGAGCGACTGTAGTGTCTAAGGAGCTAATTGGCTGTCAGTGTTGAACGCTGGACAGGCTCAATTTTCTCTGTTACTCACATGCTCAAAAGGCTGGACGCATACAATGAAGATGATTTCACAGTAAAAGATAGATGTCACTGTCAGAGAGATGAGGTCAGCTACCTCGCGAGTCGCCACTTCATTCAAAGTGATTTGTCCTTTGTGTCATTTTTAATCAAAGGAAATGCATTGAAGGTATTGCCAGCTTGGTGCAGCTTCCAGCATCTAAGCGAAAAAAAAAAAAAGATAAAGGCTTTTTTTAATTTTAAACGCAAGGCTGTTCTGAATTTCGACTTTTTGTTTTTGTTAAAAGACAGAATAAATGATCAATTGCTGTTGCTTGGCTTGGCCTGCATGGAGAGATGCCTGCATGGAGGTGATGCAGTGCAAAATTTGTGTGCGAGCAGGAAGGCTTCATTTCATGACCCCATTTACACTGCACATTTTGCATGACCTATGATCAGGAGCAGAATTTTTGGCACCCTTGATCTAAATGAAGAAAAAGGGCTTTATATGAAACAGGAAACCAACACAGTTGATAATCTTACTTCAAACATTGCCCCCTGCATGTGAATCTGTGACATTTCTTACATTTTGCATTTTACATTGTGCTATGTTCTAAATGTAGGAATTTTGTTATGAATTGGTTTTGCTTGGATAGTTCACATCGGTAGGTAGGCTATTTTGGATGATGCATTTCACTCAGACATTTAGAAATCTGTTGATATTGATCTTCTAACCTTAGGAAAGGTCCAGTGATCAACGCACAGTATGGTATTATAACCCAAATTCGCTCATTTTGCAGATTAAAAATGATAAGCGTCTAAAGTGTACTAAAAGTGTTTAAGTACAATGAAGGTTATTGCATAAAGATAATGTTTTTGACCACAGGGGCAACGTCTCTCATGCCAGACATGTTGAGCTGAGGTGCATCTGTGCGCAGATCCCCTGTTTATCTCTCTCTCTCTCTCTCTCACTTTCCCCCCTCAGTTCTGTCTTTCTCCGTCGCTCTTGTTAATCTGGTTCCTCGGCGGCAGTCTGCTTGTCTCCCTCCCCATCTCCCTCTCTCTCTCTCCCTCTCTCTCTCTCTCTCCATCTCTCTTAATAGCCCATC
This sequence comes from Gymnothorax reevesii, assembly GCA_029721435.1. Taxonomy (NCBI): domain Eukaryota; kingdom Metazoa; phylum Chordata; class Actinopteri; order Anguilliformes; family Muraenidae; genus Gymnothorax; species Gymnothorax reevesii. Next base: position 111,015,861 of record CM056579.1, read on the forward strand.
TCTGTGTAAGAGGGCAGTAGTACATTGTTTCTCTCAGTCCCTGTTTGGTATAGTGTGCAGGGTATTGTTCTTCTGTGATGGTGCAGTTAAATCGCTGTTAACCGGCGCCATAGGCACCAACCCTTATCCTTCATTCCAGAAAGTTCTGCTCGCTGGCACGGTTTGAGCTTAGTCCTGGGCTAGCATGTGATTGATAGGGAGGAGGATCGCCCTTTAAAGCTGAATTTAGTCTGAGATTAAGCTTAACCTTTGTCTATGAAACTAGCCCTGTTTGTCACCATGGAAAGGTAATGTTGCCTGATAATGAGCTGACCCCCCCCATGTCATGATTTGCATTCGCAAGATTTTTGACTCCTTAAAAAACACGCGTAACTCCTGTGATGATTTCTGTGCTGTCTGCAGCTTGTGAAAGTTGAATAGATGGGAATGGCTTTGTTTGACAGGCAATTCTGATGTCCATCAAATAATGGCTGTTTCACTCAATATTCTGGCTTCATCTAAAGCCCTCCCAGTGTAGCTGAGTATTTCACTTCCTCAGGGAACCGCTGGAGTGCTGATGTTCTTATGGGAGAGAACGTCCAAGGCTGTAAAACGGTGGAGTTTATGCATATGGTATGGAGTGTTGAATGCCAGCTGTATTCCTGTGCTACTGTTAACAGCTCAGGAGAACTGGGGATCACAGGATTCTGGTTTATAGGTGTAGAAATGATCAGTTTCCAGATGAGTGATCTCTTTGTCATGCCAAAACCACGCTCGCATTCACTGTATGACTCAAGTACGCGGAAAACTGACTTTGCTTGTCTTGCTAAATTGAGGATTTTGTGGGAGGTTTTTTTCATAATCCCAGCCAAGTTAAACTGAACGATGTCTGCATCAGAAGAGGAAACGTGTAGTTTTCATGTGTTGATGCATAGGTTTTCTGTGGTTTGAGAGCAATTCTTAATTCTTGATGAATGTTCCCCATTTTCTACCGTGCCTTCCTTGTGGACTGGATGCTGGGATAGGGCTTTGCCCTAATGGTGGCTAATTAGGTTTTGTACAATGTACAGTACATGTAGGGGGAAGGTTTATATTTTTGTTTTACTTTTTGTATCTTCAGTCAAACTGTAACTTGTACATATCTTCCCTATTGGTGTAAAGAGATCTTTGTTTTCACTTTGTATGCAAAATGCTAAAATTGAGTTGAGGGTATTATGGATCAGCGCGCATCTTGACACGTCCATAGGGATTTTCATGTGAAAAGCTCTACAGGACACTAATTTCATCCAATTTATTTGGCGTGGGCTTTGTGCGTGTCAAGGTCAGAAAGCCTGCAGATTTAGGGAGCGATTGCTTTTGAGGGGTCTGGGGATACGCGTTGATCAGCAGTTGAACGACTGTCTCGTTATAAGTTGTTATACACATCATACCTTTTATTAATTTTATCAGAACAATCTTTGTGTTAATGGCAGTGTTTAAACGGTGATCTACGCCTACATGAATATTTTTGTTTCTTTCTCTCATTAGGCTCACTGCAACAGTGTAGTGATTTATAGTGCTATTCTTGCATGTGACAGGCCTATCATTTGCACAATGCCTGAAGGTGCATCAGAAGAGCTGAAATTAATGATTAGAACATTCCTGGGTTGATCCAATATTATGCTGGATATCATGTATTAAATGCGGAATAGCTTTCCTAACGAACTTAATGAGACAACTCGTTTAGGAAAAAAAATAAAACATGAATATTGAACTGGTTATGAACTCACAGAACAGCTTAATTGTATAAAAGTGTCATTACGTAAACTCAGATTAATTAATATTCATGTTGAAAATAGGCCACAAAGGCTCCAAAATGCTGCTCCCTACAGTCCGAATTTCAAAATTTCTAGATGATTTCAGGCTTCTTAGCTGAAGTGTATTCACTATCTCTCCACTTTAGTACTGGCTATAAGAGATCAGACCTTCAGCAAACCACAATCTTCCACAAAATATTCCAGAAAACTATCTCAGGTGGAACCACAGTCTAATTGGTTTCACCACCTGAAGTGAAACAGACTCTCCAATGTGAGGAAACTCGGAGGGCGCATGCAGAGGACAGTTCTGCACCTGCCGCTGGTGACGCGTGATCCAAAATCTAGCAAATGATGCAACCGCCCAAATCGGCATTGTTCCAGTGTTTTACCCATATTGTCTTGAACTTGAAAACCGCAAATTACCCTGAAATATTGTGATATTATTTTTAGGCTACATCGCCCTCCCTGGCTGGGGTGAGTGTAAAAAGCATGGAGATATCAGGCTTGGAGGTCAAACGGTGAGCGGAAGCCATCAGAGAATACTTATAGCGGAAATACGAGGTGTGGGGCTGCACCTAAACTCGCCTCTCCCGGCGGTGTGAGGGGAGACCCCTTTGATTCTGCTTTGGTTATACACCGACAGTCCTCCCGCTGCTGGGAGGGTGATGTGTGGAAGCCCTATTAACCCTTAGCGCACTAAATACTAAGTGTTGCTCAATGATGTATCAAATTCAAAGCTGTTGAAAACGTATCGTGTGGTGACTGCGGGGGAGCTGCGGGGGAGCTCTCTTAAACAAATCGCCGCATGATAGGTTTTCAACAGCACAAGATAATTTGAAAATTTATTTCAGCGCAATATGTTCATGACCAATAAAAGCGCAGCGCTCGATGAGTCTTGATATTTTTTTGTTTTTTTTCTTTATTCATTACTAACTATTTCTCAATATCCTTCGGTGGATTTCAATCTGCTCAACATAAAGCTGCACATGTATTAAATGTTCCAAGTTAAATTACAAAGTTTGATATATTTCCAGGTGTTACCTGCCTTGTGGTACACAGTATGTTCAGCTGAACTGCAGTGCAGTTTTTATCTCCCTGGATAGTTAAATATAAATGTGACATTTGAAAACAAAATGATGAAAAATACCGAAAAATTACTCTTCTTGTATAATAACACCCACTCAGATGAGTGGAGAGATAGAAAAGCTATAACAAAAATATATTTAGTTGGAAAAAAGAATTTCATATATCCTTCACTATGTATGTGACACAGAAAGAGAGGCGTAAACAAGGAGACAACGACTTTCAGAAAATTCTGCGAAATTCTAAGTCGAATTCACAGTTTGATGTTTACATAACATGGGAGACCTACCGCGGCTATTTTGAAAATATTAGTCTTTAGTCTTTTTACATCATGGATGTGACACCATTTTGTTTTGCCATTTTTTTTCATTACTCTATCCTCCACTAATGGTGATAACATGCTGTTTCATTAATACAGTGGGCCAATGAAATTGACGCTCCAAAGTATACAGCCTAAGGGAGCATTTTATCATTTTCTTGGACAGTGAGGAATTTGTGCCTTGTCGTGCTCAGGTTAACATTACCATGGAATTGCTCTGTCTTTTTTTTACAATGGCGACAATACTTTTCACTTCTGGGCTTGCACATACATGTAGCGTACAAACGCATGCATACATACATAAGCACACACAATCTTACGTGAATCCAGATAATTCAAGTTTACTACGTCAAAATATAGCGTAATGCAGGTGTTTGGGGAACGATGCACAGGCTTGTTTATACCAGCAGTTAGTTTCATCGGACAGGTCAGTTAAGGTATGTTAGTGTTTTTCTCCAGGCCGCAGTGCATCGACTCTCGGTGAGCTGCGAAGTGTTGACCTTTCATTTTATTTGTCCACACTCTCATTTACCTCCCTGTCATCTCTGAAAAGGGTGATCGAATTCAATTCATTCTTCACTGCCGACCCTCGTCCCACTGGGAGTTCCCTCAGAGCCGAGCTGCATGCTGACATCGCTGCAGCAGCCGATTGTGTCCCTTCCTCCATGTTCTGTGTTGTAGAGGGTATAGGAGTCAAGGCTTTGGACCCTATGTTGGAGCCAAAGTTTGCCCAGCGGTCCAAACAGATTCAAATAGCCGTGGAAGTGCATGTGACGTAATGACATAGCCTGTCGCCAATTCATCCACAATTCATCCATTCCTCCACATCCACAATCCATCCATCGTTAGTCAGTGTAACAGAACAGACCTGTCTGCGCACGCTGAGGGGTACCTTCAGATCTGTGCTAACGTTTTTTGGTGCTCTCAATTTTTACCCCTCAGCCCGGCGCGGGCACAAGGGGTATTGTCGTCCCTTCGGCGGGTAGGCGGGCGCCCGGGCGGTCAGGCGGCTGCCAATTTTGTCCTGGGTACTTCTCTGTAACCACTTGGGTTAGGAAGTTCATATTGCATATGTGGACTCCCCATGGAGGTTAGGTGTGCCTTTCCGAGGTTTTGTCCCAGTTTGACCTTTGACCTTGCAGCAGTGACCTTCGGGGCTGAGGGGTATTGCCCGCTTCAGCCAGGCCCATTTTTATTTGAATTGGGCCTTAGATATTGATTTTTAGTTTTCCACATCAGTGTTGCTGCAGATGAAATGCTGAACAAATGCATTCACACATATCTTTGCTGTTTTATGACCATTTACATTTCAAAATACCAAAGACAAAAATGCTCTCTAAATAAATTTGCCAACTGATTTGAATCAGTAATTGAGCAAATTTTTGGTCGTCAGTCAAGCAAAGTTCAGGGGAACAGGCAACAGGGTGAAAACTGATGATTCTGCTGACCTGAAGGTCGCCTCGATGAGCAGGTCACGGGTAAATACTGAGTGGTGAGGTCTCTTTTTCCCCCAGAAGCATATTACACGACCTCTGATGTTTGATTACGGTTTGTTTAAGACTGCATCTGGTGTAATTCATGAAAAATTACTGGCAAAAGCTTGAGTCTTTGCTCAATAGTGGCAGTTATTCATATTACGCTTAAAATAATCGTGATTCTATTAATCGTGCAGCTATTTGGTGATCGATACTCGTATTTCTGTATAATTCTCATATTTTTTTCTCTCATGCCAAGTATTTCATAGGGAATGCTGGCTGTTTTCACTTCGCATTTTCCCTCTTTCTACTGGCAGATCATTTAGAGATCTGGGCATATTGCCCACTTGAATCAGAACCAGGAAGAGGGCTCTGGGGTGTGAGTGTTTCAACACTAACTGATCTGGTGCATTTGACAGGTTTTCTGAGCCAAACTGCCTGAGACAGACTGATGTGTACAAAGATTCATGCTAAAAGCTTAAGGCATGGCCAGGAGGGAGATGATGCAACGCTGAAGCCAGAAGTGTGATAATGACATTGGGCCTGTTTTTTTAGGATTTCCGCGCTCGCGCACCCGCACAAAATATTGGTGAGTGCTGGGACTGTGCTTTTCTGACCTGGATGTAAGATGTGTTTTAACCCTTAAAGTCCACCTTTTTTGTCCCCTGCCACTGCAAAGCACAAAGCGAGGGACAGTGTTCAGCTCCGTCCGTCCGTCCCGTTGGTGTTGATATTTCGAGAACCAGTGGAATGATTTTGTTCATGTTTGCCACCAACATGTACTTGGAGTGTCTCGCGACACCAGTTGATTTTAGTGACCTTGAGGTCATTTCAAGGTCACAGCACAATTACATAGTTTTTGCCTTTGTAAATCCTGTTGATGCAAAATTGATTGCTCTTCCTTTTCTACCACTTGGTTTTACAAACTGTGATATATAAATTTGATATGTTGGAAAATAATTTTTTGCCAAAAGATCTTATGCCACCCTGACACTTGCACGATTTTTGTCCCCACAATGCCGCGCAATGCGTCGTGGCAAGGCGTGCCATTTCGGTGGTACACAGCGGAGCCTTGTTTGCGCCCTGTTTGCGCACTGTGTAAGCGTGAGTTACGCACTGTCTACGCAATGCGTGGCCAAAAATGCGTGAACACTTAGTGAGAAGTTTCAGCCATGGGCGAATGGTTCGCGACGTGCACGAACTATGCGTGAGCTGGGCGTGCCATGATCACGGGCACAACTCGAGACAACACCCTAATATGGCACGCATTGACACGCACTGTCAGTAGTGTTCGCGCCGAGTTTGGGTGGTGTTCACACCTGGTTCACACAAGTGGCACGCACTTGGCACAAATGTTGCGTGCCGAATTTTTGAACATTTCAAAATGGCACACACACACACTACATGGCACACACCCCTGCACCCTTCACACACTCCTCACGCTCATTCCTGAAGTCTTTTATCATTGCCACGACGCATTGCGGGAACAAAAATTATACAGGTGTCAGGGTGGCATTACATGTGGCGGGAGCACATGTAATGTTTAATTTTAACTTTAATGTTCCCAAATGTAAAGCTTGCAGCGGACAAACTGTATGGCCAAAATCACTGTATGAGGTCTTATTTGAAGGGCAACATCCTCTATTTCCTGGAAAGGTGAGGTATGTGGTTAAAACACAAGCTGTACTTCATCAGCTCAAACCTGAGGGATATATATTCTCTCAAGCCTTTTATTCATTTTCTAAGTCCATGGACCTGCAGCCTAGCCAGCAGTTTGAAAAGCTTGGGTGTGGAAGGTAGCCTGATGACAAATAGAAGCTGGTCTGTTATTTAAGCCGAAAAGTGCCTTTCAGCTAGTGACGGGGGAACTGACAGCCTCTGTATTTGAATTTTTCATGTAGCCGCAAAAGCTAATATCTGGGCCTCTATCAGACACTTGAAGATTGCAGACACTGAACGAGAACCATGATTAGATTCTGATTTGTCACTCTGGGATGTAATGGACCCGGCTCGTTTCATTGTTCAGACCTCGTGCCTTTTTTATGGGTATTTTAGTATTTGCATGGTGCTTCTTTATTTTGACTAGTTCCTTGGCTCAGCATCACAATATTTTTGCCTTGTTACTACATGAAGTTATTTCATAAAATTGGCATTAAATTCCTGCATTTGGGAGAATGAGGAACATTAGGAATGCAATTTAAAAAAACCAGTGATGTTGCTTGGAGACTTTTTTTATTTTAACTAGGCTTATGCCGTCGGAGGCGACGGCTTTGGTTATATCCCCAAACGCCCCCAATCCTTCAATTCCCCAATCCTCGAATAGACCCAATACAATATTAAGCCCCTCAGGTTTCACTTGAGCTTTATTTCGGGTCAATCGGACAAATGGTTCTGAAGGTCAAAATGGTCATTTTCCATCACAAAGCTCCACCTGGTGGCAAAATATTGAACCATACAGGTATGATTTCATCATGTGACACGTTTTGAGGTCATGACCTTGCAGTTGCACATAGTTTCATGTCAATTGGACAAATGGTTCCAAAGATATGGCAAAAATGGTACATTTTATGTGACAAAGCTCCAGCTTGTGTCAAAATTTTGAACCAAACAGGTATAATGTCATCGTGGGACACATCCTCAGGTCATGACCTTTCATTTGCACTTGATTTGAGGTTGATCGGACAAATATTTCCGGAGATATGATAAAAACATTGATTTTTCAGTTTTGGGCCCCTGGTGGCCAATCTAGAAATTGTAAATTGTCCAAAATCGAATCAGTTCTTCCTCTTTATGATACTTACTTATATGCAAAACATGAAATTTCTAATTGAAATATTACTGAAGTTAACACGCAGGGCGGGGGCGGTCGGACCAAAAACATAATATCCCCGAAATGCCATCGGCGTTCAGGGATATAATAAATTGCATCCCAGTCATTTTTTTCCACTGAAATGGAGATGTCTTCAGACTTTACCTAATTATTTCACTGTCACTTTATATGTGTGTGTGTGTGTGTGTGTGTGGTGAGGGTGTTATCATCCTACTGTGTTACACTGACCTCTTACCACCTGTCGATTAAAACGAATACTAACCTCATTAGGATTAAAGGCAGCATAGAAAAAATAAATAAACGGGCGAGCGCGTGGGAGTTTTTCTTCATTTCCTCTGGGAAGTTCATGTGATTATTGCGCTTCACCAAAGTTTTGGTTTGCATTTTGAATGAAGGCAGGCCTTACAGCCATCTCTGGACTGACCTACAAACTCCGTACAAGCAGAGCAAGTGTCCGAAAGTAGTGGGGACTCATTATCGTTATCATTTTTTTGGATCAGATGTCATGGTAAGTTGTAATAAAATTAGCTGAGTCTCCTGAAGCAGTGTTTACTTCAGTGTTTTTAGTTTTGTTTTGCTGTTGGTGTGGAGCGGACTCCCTGCGGATTGGTGGAGAGACACCAGACCTTATTGACCACAGCCAAAGGTCAGGCTTATTTGTGCTGCAGCCGTTCAACCTCACTCCTTCCATTGATTCGTCCATCAGGTGTTTATTTGTGTCAGCGTTATACCCAAGCCTTGGGACTGCTGGCAATTCAGGGTTAGCATCACATCGGAGTCAGGGGATTAAGGAATTAAGGAGAGGAATATAGTCATGGGCTCGGTTGTCAAGCTGTCCGTCCATTCGTTGGTGAGCACATTACTCATGACCTGACGTGGTGCCTTTTGCTAATCTGAAGTTGATTAATTTGGTATTTTTTCTGGTTTCCATGGAAACATTTTGAACTTCAGGGGGTATGATTTGTCTCCGGAGCAGGTGGCATTTTCACTCTTTCGATATGTGGGGCCAGGGGGATATGCCGTTGCCTGATGGGTCTTATTATTTTTGATGAAGGGTAATACGAAATCGATATCTTGGCTCTCTTTAACCTTGCTAACCTGGGTTTTGTTTCTGCTAATGGATGCCCAGGTGGCTCTGGTGAATCCCGGGGATGAGAGGACCTCCCTTGTCCTGGTTGGCAGGCTCTCATTGCTCAGTAGCGTGACTTACGGGGTGACGAGGCGCCTGCAGCTGAATCAGAATGTTAAGCCCCCTCTTCCTTTTAGAGGTCTCGCTTTAGCGCCTATCTGCGGCGCGATCGGACGCGACTGCGTTGGGGTATCTCGGTGGTACAGCCTGGAGCGCACCGAGGACATGCTTAGTACAAGCTATGACGTCGGCGGTTTGAAGGCGGCGGCTCAGCTTTGCAGCACGACCGTCTCTCTTACTCGATTTACGTTCCTCCCTTCTCTCCTCGCAATCCCGCCCGGGGATGGTGTAGAACAAGTATAAAAGGGAGTGACCACATCGTGGGCTTCCGAGTTGAGTACTTGCTGAAATTCACTCCTCCCAATCAATAAATGATGGTGCTGCCGCGCTAAAATATTTGACATTGCAACCTGAAGTTAATAGAGTTAACACAGAATTATCATTTTAAAGTGAATTGTTGATGGCTGATCTTTCTTGTGCAGTGTAGTATGAAATGACCTGGCATGGCTGCTATTTAGATGGTCGCAACACCTAGTGAGACCCCATGTTGATCCTCTAATACTCCTGTTTGCAGACCTGCTCCTCATCCTTGCTCCCAGGGTCACGGTTTTGGCACAATTTGGACCACTGTATTGCAGCAACTGTAATGAGCATTTCTGTGGTGGTCCATAGGGCAGCTGAAGAATTGATTTGCCTTACATGGGGGGTTCAACACTTCACGACTGCAGGTTTCAGAAGGGGGGGGGGGGGATGCTCTGTTTATCTGTGTAATAATTCATCCCAGCAACTGGCGTTCAGAAGCCTGAGGTGAGTTTTCTGACTTGTATTTGTTGGTATTCTGCCTGTTTCTCCTCTTGGGCAATGTTAGTTTCAGGCAGAGCATTGTGTGGAGGTTAATCACCCCTGCATTTGCTGCTGTGGGTGAATTTCAGCAGAATAGGTGCCAAAGGTAGGTGTCCTCTGCATTGTGCGATAATCTTAAAAAATCTTAACAAATGTTTGATCGTATATCAGGGTTTTACTAGCTTTAAGGAATATTGTTGCTCTCACTTGAGTCGTCAAATAGGCAACAGAATATTTTTCACTGGGACCTGTGGTTCCGCAGGTATCAGCATTTGAAATCTCGCCTCACGGGGACGCTCTTCTCCTGTAAAATAAAACCTTTGTTGAGCAGAACGTGTCTGGATTTTTGCTCTTGCGTAAGATTCTCTGTCTTTAGTCATTCTAAATGTTGGATCCTACAAAGTTCCTGCTGAGAGCCTGTTGATGCCAACGCCAGTGACATGGTGTAAGAGCTCATACGAAAATCAAAACAGACATTTCTCTTTGTTGCAATGTTGCAAGTTATTGCACTAGAGTTTCTGCTACAGACAGGCTTTCTAAAGCAGTAGGCTCCCCATTGTCTTGGATGTGTTGTTTGGTTGATCGCTTAAGCAGTATGGATTCTAAGTGTGGGTGTGAAGTGTACTTACATAAGTCACTTTAGCTCTAGCTGTATCTGCTACATGACTTAATTGTAAATGTTCGGTTCAATTTTAGAACAGTATCATCCAACCATCTATTTTATATACAGCACCCTCCTGGGTCCTTATTTTTAAAAAATGTTTCGGATTTTATAACTAAAAAGAAAAAAGGCATATCGTGGCAAATATGCACATTTTTAAAACCGCAGGTAAGATAAGCCATAGTAATTTTAATGTAATTAATCAGAATTAACCAGGAATTTCTTCGATTGCACAAATTCTGATCAATTTTAGCTTTTTAATGTGTGTTGTCACAAGTTTTTATGAATTCCATCTCCCACCCCCAATAAAGTGGCGTGTGCATCTTTTCTGTGCCTTCGAACGGTTTATAAGGTTGTTTATGAGGTTCCTGGATGGGGTTGCATGGGCATGTGGGATTTATCGCGATTGGCTGAATGCAGGAATACACCCTGAAGAGGTCAGCTGTCCATCACATAGTACTGGAACCATTTTCTCACACATCATGGCCCAAGAGCCATTCAGACTTCAGTCAGCCTGACCATCATGTCTTTCAGACATCTGTTAGAGGAAAGGCACCCTGACATATGGAAAGCATGCCAACTACACAGAAAATATTGGAGAAAAAGAAGTTTAATTTTACATTTTCTTCAGTTTGTTAATAGTTTCTGCCAACCTACCATTTCAAGGAGTCATCTCTGTTTGCAAGAGTTGTTCCCTCTGATATCAGTGTTTTGTCACTTGGGTTATCGCCGGGAGAGCCTGAGCGAATAATCTAGCCTTTGTCTTCACTGTGGAAGATGAGGACGATGTTTGTGGCGACCTGACACTGTCTTGCTGATTTTCTCATTCTGAATATAAATTTCGGCCTCGGTTCAGCCATACCATGTCGTCAGCCTCTCCAGCTCCCATTGACTTTGGGGAAAACACTTGCATCCACTTTTACGTTATGTTATAGCGGTTTCAGGTCATACTAACCTGGACTAAGATGGTGTTTCATAGATGTAGGATAGAAATGGCTCTCCAGGGAAGTCTCGGTAGTCGTCTCGGTAAAGCACTATCCACATGCTAATAATGAGCCTCGACGGTAGCGATGTGAATGCAGACTCTGGCCTTCGTTCCAATACTCTCCTTCTATCTCACTCTCCTTCCTGTATCTCCTACCATCCTGTCCAGTAAAGCTTGTAAAAGTCCCGATATTGTATTTTTAAATAGCCTCTCCAGGTGTGTCGGTTTGAGCTATCAGTTGGTTTCCATATTGGAAGTGGCTATTCACCGCGCAGCGGTGTGAATCGGGGGAAAGAGATCGGTTATTTGCCCCGCAGCGGGGTCGACAAGAGAAGCAGTTCAGCTATTCGCACCGCGGGGGGACAGATAAGGGAAGCACTTCTGCTATTTGCCCCGCAGTTGGGCCAATAAGAGATTTAATTTTATAATCCGCCCTGCTCTTTGATCTTTCGCGTTGAACCGCGGCGGGGCGACTAGCCTCTTCCTTTAATATTTAAAGTTGAGCACGCTGATTGACCTGATATTGGAGCCTCAATGTGGCGTCCCTTGAATAAACTAAACTTACCCAGTCCTGAAGCCTCTATTTGCCGCAGTTGGAAAATCATTTTTCTGGTATTTACTTGTGTGATTTTGGGATTTGATTTCTGACTCTTGAAGGACAAAGGAGTTGATTACTGTTTCTTGCTGTTAGCTCTTGTACTTGTCTCCTAGGAGCTCTGCACTTTTGTACCGATCTTGTGCACTTCTGTACGTCGCTCTGGATAAGCGCGCCTGCTTAGAACCTGTAATGTAATGTAATATATATGTAATGATTAAAGGGCAGACTAGTCGACCTGAAGTTTGTCGGATTGCCATTCAGTTTGACTTACCCTGCTGTTGTTCATGTACGATTCTGGTGAAAAGATTTGTATTCCAAGCACATGCAGGTGTGTGTTTGCTAGGTTATAATCCCTGTAATTTGTGAGTGAGGTAAAGTGTAATGTTTTCAACAAATGGGTGGCTGTTTGCCAGTTTTGCTGTGCTGTAGTTTTACCTGCTCACTCATTATAATTTACTGGCAGTTGGCAGTATTTAGTGCATGAATTTTTGATACATTCAATCAGCCGACAATAATTCAGTGTTTTCCTGTGCTGGGACAGCGGCGAATTTACGAAATGTTGTAGGCAGGGATGTTTGGCGTAATGTTCCTTGTGTAAAGAATGTTCCAGTTAGTTTAGTTGGAACACCAGTGCAGCAGATGTATCTCACCAAATGTCATTGATGGAATTCTATGTGTGACAGTTAGATCTAGCCTGGCACTGCCAGCCTTCGTACTTCCGCTTAATTTAATTTCGCTTCAGTGCTCAGTCTGGTCACTCGGAGCTCTGCCTTGTTTACCACGGCAGAAAGTACTCCGGACCAACCAGTGAACAGAAGGCGTGGTATGGTATGAAGGACTGTGTTAATAGCAGAAGTACTAGGCGGCTGAGCCGGCGCATAACATACGTCATCGCCAAACGTTAGTGATTAGTTTACTGGTATAGCACTGATTTTAAACTTTAGACAAGCACCCACCCACCAGGAAGTAAACACGTGTCAATGACGACTGGCCAGACTGTGTACAAAGCAAAGCGAAGTAGCAGAGTCTGGAATTACCAGGCTATCTTTCCATACCCATACACTTGAAAGCTTTTTACCACCGCCAAGATTATGTTTTCACCCCTGTTTGTTTGTTTTTTGTTTGTCAGGCTTTTAACAGGATAACTCAAAAAGTTTTGGATGGATTGGCACGAAAAGTAGGTGGTAGTCCAAGGATGAGTTGATCCAATTTTTGAAGAGATCCGGAACATATTCCAGATTCTAGATCCGTAAGAACCAGTAAGACTGAGATATGGCGTGGCGGAACTATGTGCTCTACGGAGTGCCCTTCTAGTGAAATTTTTTAATGGGCAGTTTATTGTAGACTTGTACTGTCACGCATGTAATGCCATTGAACTGTACGATTTTTGTGAATAAACATTACGTTGAAGTGTTTAAGATAACTCATTTATTTTAAGTGACTTTTGATAATTGCTTACTGAGGCTCACTGGAATATTTACACTGTATAAATTATATTTGTCGCAGTTCATTTAGTCTAAGTCATGTAGTCTCAGTTAGCTCATGGGCTAGTCGTGCACAGAAAAGCATATAAAATAAGTTGAGTGCTGAAGAATGAAAGCTATAAACACGAACTACCACCACAAAATGACTCCAAAATGGATAAATTGCTAAATTTGTGGAAAGATACTGTTGCCCTTAGAGGTAGATCATTACAGTGTTAATGGAGGAGTAGGGTGGGGCTTTAGTGATGAGGAATGAGAGAGTTAGCTCAGGCCAGGTTGTTCTAATTAATCCATATATTTCTGTCTGCACATGCAGCTAATGCTCTATGTTCTCAATAATTGCACAGCGATACATTTCAGCCATTTGAGGGTCTGTAAAGTACCTTTGAGTGCCTTTATAGATGATTAATCTCCTGTCGATTTCATGCCCCTCCTCGGGGTAATCACTCGTGCTTCACATGGGTAAGCAGTTTCTGCTCGGGCATCAAGCTATAAATACATCCGGCTCTTCTCTCTCTGTCTGTTTCTGTGTAGGTGGCATGTGCACGCGTGTGTTAGGATTTGTATGTGTGCGTGAGTCTGTTGGGGTTTGTGGGCACAAGATTCGACTTGCATTCACACGCGTTTGCGTATTTCTAAGTCTGTGTGGTTCATAATATCTCTGTGTATTTGTGTATTCATGCCTGAGCATTTACAGGTCTCCTATTATATCACCAGGTGTTCTGCTAATTAGCCACAACAAGCCATCTCACATTTGTCCTCTGTGACATCACAAGGGGGAGGGATCACCCAGAATAATGAAGGTACTGATTAACTGGTTAGCTTTGCCTCTGGGCGGCTACATCACCATGTGATGTCACACACTGATAGATTTTGAAATGGCTTTTAATGAGTAATTGGCTGTGCTCCTGGTGACATGATAGAGGACCTGTAAGGGTTTTTGTTGAGAAGCACAGGCTGTGTCTGTATGAACTTTTCACAGGACAGCTCTGTAAGAAAGCACAGGCCCTCCAGCTGCCAGTGCTTTGCTGGGACACATGTCCCCACAGCTGCCCTGACCGGCCTGCTATCCCAAAACGCCCTGGAACAGCCGTGTCTTTGTGGAGCTTGGCCAGGGAGAGCTGTCAGTCAGAAGTGCAGCCACAGCTAGGGGAGAGGGAGTCTGTGTAATGTGACTTTCAGGGTGTAAGATCATACAGTTTCATAAAGGCATGTTTTCATCCAGGGAACTGATCGCTTCGACTTTTTTATATTTGTAGCACTCAATTGTTTCAGATCTTCAACTGGCTTTTTAAAATATTAGACAACCTGAGAAATGCAAGATTATTTTTAAATGAGCAGTTCATTTGTTGAGGGAAAAAGTTGTCCCACACAATCAGGCCCTGTGTGAAAAATCATTTGCCTTCAAGTGCCCCTGTCCATGTACGCAAACCTAGTGATAATTCTGGGCCAGTGCTCCTGCCAGTTGGCATTTGGTTGAACTCGCACGCCTTTTAAAAACCAACATAGTGCCTCATCATTACGTCTCTGCTTCTACAGCTATGCTCGAGCCAACTTCAGCCACAACGAAGATCGCGGACTACAGGGGCCCGCCAAGCTGTCACGGAATTACAGTCCCATTACATTTTGGGTTGTAACTCTACAACTAAATTAGATAAAATCAAGTATGATATGTCATATTGAAGGTATTAACTTGTTCTTCAATATTATTAAGTGAAAATATATTTTTTTGAGAAATTTTCATAGAAGAAACAAGCAAAAACTACTCCGTCACGGAATTACACAAAATTGACGTGGTTTTTTTAATGTTGCGTTTATCTATCCAGAAAGTGATGTTCCTATCATAGTTAAGTTATGAAACGTCATTATGTTCATATTTAAGGTGTTTTTTGTTAATACTGTAAGTTATAGAAACAAATATTGACTTTAACCCTGCTTTATGGGCAAGAAATTTCAAAAAGTGAATGTCGCGGAATTACAAGAGGCAAATTGTCACGGAATGACAACAATAGTATTAATTAGTTTCAATGTATTTATTTCAATATATTATACATATATACATAATTATTTACATTTTTACAGTTTAGCAATATATTACAATGAGTTTTCCATTTATAATGACCAATCATAATACATACTTCAATTTTTTTTTTAGTCTTCATGTCAACATTCGCTTGGCGGCCCCCTACATCGTCTCTTTGCGAGTGTTGCTCCTAGCATCACAAGCCTAAATTTGCATCCAATTATGACTTGTCCAACGCATTTTTGTGTTTGTCATGATTGCCATAGATGGCGATTACATTTGACATTAAAGGCGATTCTGAATGCAAGATGTTAATGATAGCCTTTCTAACCTTAGCTATCTACCGAACATTGAATATGCTGGTATCACTTTGCAGTTAAATTTAATAAATGAATGATATGGGCACGATGTTTTAGTTTCTCTTTCAATATTGAACCAGTTTTTTCAGGCCGAGAGCCAGTTTTTTGGTGATCGAAACACAGGAAAACTGGTTCGAGATTTGACAGCAGCCTTGCACCAGCCCTTGAACTGCCTCGCTGGAAATGGTTCATTGTTATTTTCTCAATCAGCCAGTGCCGCGGCAACAATTTGCTGCTGTGAAACATGCTGGCTGGTGGTAGTGTGAAAGTGTGGGGATACTGCACTGTTTCAGGGCCTGGGCAACATGCTTTAACTGATGAAGCCATGAATTCAGCCATTTACCGAAAAATCCTGAAGGAGAACGTCTGGTCATCATTTACGTTGTCTCGCACTCCAGCACAGTTTGGTCGCCAAGCAAGATAAGGATCTGTAACAGAACAGCAAATAAAATTTTGGAGTAGCCTAGACAAATTTCCTGCTTAAACTGCATTGACATGCTGTGTCAAAGCCTTAAACGGGCAATTTATACTGGAGTGCTCTCCGTTGGGGCTCAATTGAAGCAATTCAGCTGAGAAGAGTTGGCGAAAATTCATCAACAATCATGTGACAACTTGCCTCTTGTAATTCCGTGACATTGACTTTTTGAAATTTCTTGCCCATAAAGCAGGGTTAAAGTCAATATTTGTTTCTATAACTTACAGTATTAACAAAAAACACCTTAAATATGAACATATTGAAGTTTCATAACTTGACTATGATAGGAACATCACTTTCTGGATAGTTAAACACAACATTAAAAATACCACGGCAATTTTGCGTAATTTCGTGACGGAGTAGTTTTTGCTCGTTTCTTCCATGAAAATTTCTCAAAAAAAAAAAATTTTCACTTAATAATATTAAAGAACAAGTTAATACCTTCAATATGACACATCATACTTGATTTTATCTTATTTAGTTGTAGAGTTACAACCCAAAATGTAATGAGACTGTAATACCGTGACAGCTTGGCGGCCTTATATTTTTCAAGTGATATTTTTCAAGTTAGTCACACCGTGCATTTACATTATGTAACAATTTCGTTCATGCTTATAGATATGTGGCTGTAAGTCTTGATATTTGAAATTTAAATTACATATTTCTTATTAAAGGATATGCAGCCGTCTCTCTCACGAAGCAAATGTAGCCATAATACTGATCAATACTAGTTTTTTTGGTAATGGGTTCTTAAAGAGTTTCAAAAGTGTCCTGTCCGTAAAGCTTGTTGACACCCCTGTTGAATCCATCCATTCAGATGTTTTTTTTTTTTTTTTAATAGAAGGGTAGTACATCACTGGGTAGCTGAATTTGAAGAATATCAGCTAAATGTAGAGAACTTTTCATTTAGCATTTAGCTACTTTACACAAAAAAAAACCCATGTCGTGATCTATCCTGTCCATAACCATTTCAATTTTATATAATTAAGTTGATGACATTCATTTTATAAAAAAATTTAAACAATTCAGAGGACCGACACATAAGTGCAGCGCTCTCCATAATTATTGGCCCCCCTGGTTAAGATGTGTTAAAAGCCGTAAAATAAATTCAATTTATATTGCAGAAGCAAACTCTCACACTGAAAATTGTGGAAAAATGTAACTTTCAACTCAAGTGAATTTTAAGGGGGAAAAGAAACCCTGAGCAAGAAATAATTATTTTTCATAAAATCACCTGTTCCACAATTATTGACGCCCCTAACAATTCGTAGGAAATAAATGTATTTGAAGTATTGGTCATTTCTACAGTAGTTTACAAAGTTGATCAGAGTATCTAGGAACATTTCATTAGTAATTCATCACTTCCTGTTTCCCTGGGATATAAGTATGACGTGATACAGAGGCCATTTCTCTTATCCACTTTTCACATGGAAAAGACAAAGGAACACACCATTCAAGTAAGGCAGATGTGTGTCGACCTTTTCAAGTCAGGCAGTGGCTACAAGAAAATAGCCACTCGCCTGCACCTGCCCATATCTACCATCAGAGGAGTCATTGAGAAGTTTAAAACAAGTGGAACAGTGTTTTAAACAGGATGGTAAGAGAAATAAAAAGTTCTCCAAAGCTCACTGTTAAAGAATTGCAACAAATGGTAGCATCTTGGGGTCACAAAGTCTCCAAAACAACCATCAGGCGCTATCTACATGCCAACAAGCTGTTTGGGAGACATGCATGGAAAAAAACCTTTTCTCACTCAAAATCATAAATGCAAACATCTGGAGTTCGCTAAGCGGTACTGGGATTCAACTGAGACCGTGTGCTTTGGTCAGATGAGACCAAGATGGAGCTTTTTGGTAACAAACACTCTAAGTGGGTTTGGCGGAACACCAAAGATGAGTATGCAGAAAAGCACCTCATGCCCACTGTGAAGTATGGGGGAGGATCAGTGATGCTGTGGGCCTGTTTCTCTTCCAGAGGCCCTGGGAACCTTGCTAGGGTGCATGGCATCGTGAACACTTTGAAGTACCAGAGCATTTTAAATCAAAATCTGGTGGCCTCTGCCCGAAAGCTGAAGATGGGTCGTCACTGGGTCTTTCAGCAAGATAATGACCCTTAACATGTGGCCAAATCTACACAGAAATGGTTCACCAGACACAGAATCAAGCTCCTCCCATGGCCTTCTCAGTCCACAGACCTCAACCCCATTGAAAACCTGTGGAGTGAGCTGAAGAGGAGAGTGCAGAGGAGAGGACCCAGGTCGCTGGATGATTTAGAGAGATTGTGCGAAGAGGAATGTTCAAAGATCCCTCTTTCTGTATTCTCCCATCTTGTGAGACATTAGAGGGGAAAATTAGGTGCTGTTTCATTGGCAAAAGGGGGTTGTACAAAGTATTAAGATCAGGGGTGCTACTAATTGTGGCACACATGACTTGATGTAAAAGAATTATTTCTTAATGTGGGATTTTTTTCCCCACTGAATAAATACACTTGAATTGAAGGTTGGATTTTCCTCTCTTTTTCATTCTGGTCCTTTATTTTTTAGAAAAATTTATTTAGAAGCTAAAGAACACATCTTAATCAGGGATTCCAATAATTATGGAGGGTGCTGTAGCTGCAATGGAATTTCTCTGAATGTCCTGCAAATCTACTGCAGTATTTCGATTAAATACTAAATATGCATTAATTAAATTAGCATTTATTATGTGAGCGTATACAATTTGAGAAAAAAGCTACTGATCGCCACGTTTTCGAATCGATGCTTCCTCTAAGGTTGTTGACTGTTAAAACCGGCTCGTCGGTGGCACCAGGTTTCCTGTGCTTGATCGTCCCTGCCGGATTTTACTTTCCCTGTCTATTTCTAGGTCATTGTTTGCCTCGCGCTTTCGCCTGTAAAGCCGCTTTCACACTGCACGCGAAACGAATTTTTCGCACGAAAAAAAATATTCGTTTCGCCTCCGGTGTGAAAGCAGTTTTAAGAGATTACTGAAACTTAGGCGCAGAAGGCCTTAAATGGGACCGAAACTGTCGCATCAATAACAGAGGAAAGTAAAACAAAGTTTGGGCATATTTAGACTGATGAAACTGCCGGAATTTTTAGATTGTCAGTCCGGAAAGTTTCGTGGGTAAGCTGGGTTGCCGAGTCGATTTCAGGTTGTCTAGACAACCGGATAACCGCGTATTACGAACACTGATCCTGTGCAGTCGCGTCGTGTCTCAGTGAGAACCTGCAGGGAGCCGAGCCGTCAAATTCTGCGAACTCAAGTGTAAACAACGGCAGGAGACTGTCCCTATCCACCGGATAACTGGCCATTTTATCAGTTTCACAGTAAGTTATAACCCACTGCGTAGCTTCCGTTAAGTTGCTAATTATTTTATTTTAATGTTTATATTTATGGGCAGTTTGCTTACTATTATTTCGTAATGTTTCTTGGTTGCTAAATGTGACTAGTATCACTGAAAGTGTGCATTGTAACAATAAAACATTGTGTTTACGTTGTAAAAGTGTGCCTGTCTTTTAGAGATTTTGTTTTGATGTTGAAACTGCTAAGTTTGCTGACAGTTGGGAAAGAAGCCTGTCCCTGCGCGAATCTATTAGGCTGGCAATTTCGCGTTAGAGCAAAGTAACGATCACCTGCTCACCTTGAAAATTTCGGTTCGGTTGGCCTCTTTGAAGGGGCAAGTTTTGCACACTTTGGTTTGGAATGTCCCTAAAAGGGAAGAGCCCTAGCTACCTTTTTAAAATGCGCCAATTAACAAAGCAAGGGAGAACCCGTTCCACTCCTGCAAAGGTGGGATATTTGTGTGACGTCGTGATTATTCTCGGCATCCATGGCCGTCGCATCAGAGCACCCTCCGCTGGGGAGGGGCCTTATTTAGGGATAGTTTTGACTTCTAGGCTTCAGAAAAAATATCACCCTGGGGAGAATGGCTGCTCAATGCACTTCTAGAAGCACGTCATGGTTGCGCAGTTGGTAGCAAGACGTTTGTGAGTTCAAACCCGGCCTGGCGCCTGTCTGTGTGGAGTTTGCATGTTCTCCTCCTGTTTGTGTGGGTTTACTTCGGGTACTCCAGATTTGTCCCACAGTCCAAAGACTTGCGTGCTAGGCTGGTTGGAGATGCTTAAGCTGCCCATAGGCATAAATATTTGAGTTGCCCGGCCAAAGAAAGAGTCACCGTTTGGAAATTAATGAACAAATTCTAGAATTGGATCATTATTGCGGTAACTAATATGTTTCAGCTGGCAATAATCATTTTTCCCCTGACTGAAGAAGCGCATCGCTACTCATTTCTCAAAAAATCATGTCGGAAGACACATCCCTTGCTGGTGGAAAAGATGTTACAGTATTTCAGAACAGGCAACTTATTGGCCTGTATTTAGCAAAGAAACTCATGAATGCAAAAACAAATATGAGGAATCATTTTCACAAACATATTTGCCACCACAAAGTCCTGATCTTAGACCCAGTAAAAGTTATTGGGATGTGCTCAAGAAAGACCACCGAGTGGTTCAACCATTATGTCAAGAAGACAAGATCTCGGCCAAAAATTATGGCATTTATGATTGAAAATAAATGTTCTGGCATTGCATATAGTTGTCAAAACAATGAAAAAATGAATATGCAGTGTAATCAAGGCTACAGGGGTTCCAACTAAATATTTGAGTGTGCAACTTTTTTTTTGGCCGGGCAGTGTAGTATGTAATTCGGTCCCTGCATGTGTTCAGACGAGTATTTTAGGTTACACGATATCGCTGTAAAATAACGTGCTGAAGGTGTCACTGGACAATAAATTGAAGAAAATCCACTTTCTGGAAGTTTGCAGGGTTATGCAGGGGAATACCTACCATTAATAAAGTATGGATTTCCTTCTCAATGCTTCATTATGAATTCCAGGATTGGATTAGAGGATTAAGTTGAAAGGCATTATTGAGCTGTGAGAGATAGTAGTACAGTATTTTTCAGAGCTACAATGAGATATCCTTTTATTCTCTACAGCAAAGTTAAGAGTGGTTCAAATCACTGAGGCACAATTATTAAATATAACCCATAATATTCCAGTAAAATCCCCAGGGATTGCTGGCCTTTTTTAGATGCATTGTTATTCTTGGTTGCACAATGTTTTGACAAATCTCTTTATCAGTTTTTCAAAAAGTCTGCCAGAATCTGACGAGAGTATTAAACATGCTGCATTAGTTTAGAGTCTGAGACAAAGTAAGTAAAGCAGTTTACCCAATAATGTATACCCTAGTGGATAATATTTTAAGAGAATAATTAGTGCTTGTAAATTACTTGATTAATTAGCTGAAGGCGAACCCTGAATGCAATGCTGTAATGGGGCATTAAAAAATATGAGCACACTACTTAACAGGGCTGCTATTGACTGGAATTCATTTGACTTCTGACATGTTTTTCTTTTGCCCTCATACTGGCAACCATTCCTAATTTTTTGACCTCTGTGGGAACACGGAACACGAACAGAATCAGCTACAAAAACTCCCATCTTTCCGTAATGTCGTTCTCCCCTTTTAACAGTCATGCTGCTTAGGTGTACAAAGGTTAAAAGCTGGGCAGGTGTGTCGACTTGGCAGAAAGCAGCTCTCTGAACCGACCTGTATGTGCAGGTCTCTGTTCTTAACTTGCACAGTTAGCGCTAGCTGTAAGATCCGCAGGTACGGTGGTGTTCTTGAGCGTGTGCAGAACAGAGCTGTCAAATTCTGGGGAGAGATCAGCTCCTCTCACAGGGGCAATTACCATGAAAATTGGCTAGTAGGTAGAAAGCTGGGCTATTGAGCTGGATATAAATGTTGTGGAAAGTGGAAGTTATCGTACATCAGAGTTACATTTCAGCTGCAGTTCTGTCACTCGCTGAGTGTTATTTTTTTCTACATCATAGCAATCCTTTTGCTGTATGTGACGGCTTTGTCAGGTGGTGATCCTGATTCGAGAACCGTGTTTATGTTCTGTATGCGCCTCGGTTATCTGCGAGAGGGAAGATACCGCCTGCAGAACAAGCTGTTCTCATCTCAATCAGCCTGTGGGCACAGGTATGGTGGCTCACTGTGTGTTACACAGCGTTATGCAGAGGCATTTAGCTGCCTCTCTTGTTGAGCTTACAATATGATGTGTAGTCCCTTCAAACCTCTGGATAATTACTGCAGTAATGTGGAAACCACTACTGTGCAGATAATCTGAAGTGGAATAACCAAGGCTTGACACCCACCATCTCAGATGCTGCAGAAACTCTGAGATGGTATACATTGATGAAAGATGCGTTCTTAAACTTTTATTGTATCAAAGTGTTCAATGGTTTCATAAATAATAGTTAATTTTTATGGGCCAAGTTGGCTATTTTGACTGCTGATGTTTTTTTTTTTTTGTTTTTTTTTTTTCTAACTCTCTGTATTGTATGGTTCAGATGCCTAATGAGGGGTGCTTGGTTGTTCGATTCCTTGTAGCTTAATCAGCAACGCCGCCAAAGCTGGTCCAAAACCGTCAAAATTTTAAAGCTGTTGAGACTGGGGGGGAACAAAAACATTTGCAGTCAAAATGGTTAACCTGGCCCATATAAATTAAATTATTTATGAAACCAATGAATGTTTTTGCCAAGGAATCATTTAAACAACCATTTTTGAGGGTATGGGTTCTTGGCGTCCTATTTGGGACGTGCATTAGTGTACCCACTTTTAGAGTTGAATTTTAGAATTTAGAGCGGCGTTGATGGGTGTCAGATTTTCAGTACACGTCAAAGTTGATTTTTAGCCGTCCATAACCTGTCCAAATTTTAGTTGACCTCTACTTGCCTAAAACTCTTTGGTTCCCTGACCACTGTACTCTACCTAAACGACACAAATCATCAGGTTCTACTCCTGGGTCTTGATTACTGGAGATTTCTGCTAAAAACAAGAATTTCAAGAAAACACATTTTCAGCGCTGCGCTGTCCTCTGTTCGACTGGAAGACTTGGGCTTTACGGAGGAGGCAGACTTCTCCTCTGAATGTCTTTGTTTTGAGCATAACACCAGGAGGCCCCAGACTAACTGAGCTAATGGCTTTTGGGTAGTCAAGGAAACTGGAATCGTCATCTTCATTGGCTAATCTACGACCCATCATACATCCATTTCTCATTCCGTTATCGTGTCCATATGTCCTCATTACTGTTCGCATGCTGTTTCCCCTCATGATTTTGAGTAGAAATGCTACTTCAAAAAGGAGTGAGCAGTGATGCAAGTATGATTCCTTCTGAGTCAATGGCAGTCATTTTAAGTTTTTATTCATGCATAGATTTGCTGAGATGTTGGCCCTTTCACAGTGACCATTGACTATTACACACCCTTTGAAGCTTCAGTTCATGAAATACCAAAGATGCAGCCTCATGACGGATATTTACTGCCAACTGAAGTTCATGCGGTCTGGAATAATGTATATTTGGACAGTGACCAGATTAGCCTGTTTTTATCTTAGAGATCTACCACGGTTAGGTGCGGAATATTCAGCTTTGAGGCTTGTTTATACCAGTCGACTGAGCTGTTTAGAAATTGCAACACTCTTTTATTTGTGGTCCTTCCTCATTATTAATGGACCATAACCCATAAATTTAATGATTGTAAAAATTCTCTCTGTCCAAATGCTAATGGGCCTGACCACACATGGTAACCCAGGTAACCACTTCTCTCAGTGGGCTACTTGGCGATCATGTCTCAGTGACCGGTAGTTCATATTTGGATTTAAAGGTTATCTTAAAAAAATCAAGACACGTCTCAGTTTGGCTTTTATGATCCAATTTTGTCAGTGGAGCTTTATAATTTAGTGGCAGAGATTGAGCCATTATGTGGCAGGTTATACTGTAGTTCTCTTAGCGCGTGTGGTTATGCTAACTGGGATCTGGTTACTGTGTGTAGGAGGAAATCTTGTTGCAGGTTACTGTGTTAGAGGTGGGTTGAATTCAGTTAAATGACACAGCTGCAAGTATGAGCCGTAAGTTATGCAGATATGAGCCAGTGTCTGGCTTTAGGTCTCCCTGTCTCTACCCCAACACCCCCACCGATGTATCTGCTCATGTTTATACAGTTAAACATTTTGACAGACTTTTTGGATGCAAGAGTTCTGTACCCACAATACATCAGTATACAGTATTGGCGTGTGAGGTAGACCCATCTGTTTTGGCTGAACCGAAGACCTCATGTTTATTTTCATGTCAGTTTGTTATTATCCACTGACACATCACAAAGAGGAGCGGGGGATATTGCAATGGAGCCTCTCTGTCAGTCCGTCCTTCCGTAAGTCCAGAGAAGTGGAGATAAGGTTTCTGAGGAACTACTTGACCTAGATGAATGAAACTGTGTGTGCGTGTGCGTGTGCGCGTGCGCGTGTGTTTGTGTGTGTGTGCGTGTGTGCGTGTGTGTGTGTGTTTGTGCTCCTCATCACAACTTCGACTGGGTTCGAAAATTTGGATTCCTCGGTGGCGGGGGATATTGATGACCGCGTTGTCTTGTCATTGCTGTTATCCCCCCACCCCCTCACTGTACCCTCTGTCACCAGGGCATGTGTTCTGACACATGCATTTTCCCCCGGGCCAGTAATGCAGAAGTAGCCGTGCTCCATGTTCTGGAACTTTCCCCCGCCACCATCCACCCCTCCTGACCCACACACTATGGCAATATGCTACTATACTGCATATGGGCCTCTTATCTGTATCTTATTAGCCTATTGATTGCCTTTCACTAATTATCCCCCATCAATAAGTGGATCGGGGGATATTGGAATGGCGCTCGTCCGTCCGTCTGTCCGGGTTCAATGGGGACAAGTTTTCTCATCCCCACTATCGCACCTACGTGAATGAAATTTTGTATGTGGCCAGTACTGATCACCCTACTGAATGAGTTCGACAGTTGATTCCGAGAATTTTTATTTTTTTTTACTGAGTTATGGTCCTTGTTTCTGTTTGTCGACTTGGTGTATGGGATTTGCAATGGGGGCAAGTTTTCTCGGAAACTATTGCACCTTCATGGGTGAACTTATGTGTGTGGCCAGTACTAATGACCCTATTGAATGAGTTTGACAGTTGATTCCGAGAAATTTTTTAACGGAGTTATGGCCCTTGACTCTGAACTTGGTGTATAGGTGTTTCATGGGGACAATTTTTCTCGCCAACTATTCCATCATTTTATTATCTCCTTGCATATGTTTCAGTGGATAATGTCATTGCTCTGTGTTTGTTTTTTTTGTTTGAGTATGGAATCTCTCGTGACCGTTCTTACCGTGGCGGGGGATATTACTGACAGTGTTGCCTTGTTACTGCTGCTTTAGTTGTATTACATTATTTTTAATGTCTTATTGAAAACACTTTGAACTTCTTCATGAATTACTGCCACTTTCATTGTACAGGCTTTTAGCATGGAGGCTGGGCAAGATTCCTGAGCAAGTTGTACAATTAAACAGACAGATAAATAAAGACTGACTCTTAAATTGACCATATGGGTCAGAGAGCCACCAAAATGGCTGTTTAGTGTTGGGTACTTGTTTGAAAGTTGGCACCAATCTACACTTATTGGCCTTTGTCAAAAACAAATTTGAAAAAATCTGGTGTTATCGTGTGGTGACCAGGGCGCCACAGAATTCATGAAGCAATTTTCATATAATCCATATAGGATATCAATATGAACACGACAGGAGTCTTTTAAATGACGAGAAATTTGGCTCAAGTTCAGGGCTGAGAGAAATCTCTCTTTAGCCTAATCGTTGTCCAGCGGGTTTTCCTTTGTTGCCCTCTGATGTTAGCCACAGGCGCTTTTACTGTTAGCGCTGACGGTCAGTTTGTTGACGCGTAGAAAAAC
Source organism: Gymnothorax reevesii (assembly GCA_029721435.1). NCBI lineage: Eukaryota > Metazoa > Chordata > Actinopteri > Anguilliformes > Muraenidae > Gymnothorax > Gymnothorax reevesii. Next base: position 111,041,791 of record CM056579.1, read on the forward strand.
AGGAATTGATCGACTCTCTTTCTGGTTCTGCTTCAGCCGCATGTCGACGGCCCATCCATGATGCGGAGCTAACGGCCCACGCACCGGCGCAGAGAAGACGCGGGAGTCGGATCGATCGCGGGAGACACATGGCGGCTCTCGGAGTAAGTCTGGCCTCTCGGCTCTCTCCTTGTTAATATTTGTCTCTCAAGAAAAGACACTGAAAATGTTCAGTTCAACTGTCAATTAACACTGGATATTTTTCCTGTGACCTCTGTGAGTTTAGAGTTCGCCAGTCTAGAAAAGTCTGTTTTCAAGCTACACATTGCACTGCTGTACCTCTGTAAATTATAAATGGTATGAAATCAGGCGATGCCCATCTGTGTTTGACTCTTAGAGCGCTAAATGCAGTTATTGTTGCTCAGTGATATAAGATATCAAAGTCAAAGCTGATGAAAACCTATCATGTGGTGACTTGTTTACTGGTTAATAACCATTTGAAATGGAAAGGAGGGGTATTACGCCTTTTCATTTAGTAATGCCTCAACAAATGGTCTTGATATTTGCAAAAAAAATTCTGGTTGTGAAGTGTGAACATTGTAATGTACTCACATACTTACACAGGGATGCACCATCAATGTCAATAATACCCCATGGCATACTAAATTGCCTGTATTTTAGGAAATTACACATCTAAGTATTAACCATGCGAATGATAATGCACAGTAAGCCGATCTTACTTGGAAAATAAGCCCCAACAGGGTGATGTTCGACCCGGCATAAAGTGTAAGGGTCTTGAATCGCCCGGAATGGGATTATTTCGCAATAATGACCGGCTCATTGTGCATTGTCCCGCTAATTACACTGCTACTTACAAAATAAATCAGTAGTTTCATGCAAAATATTTAATCAAAAAATTATTTTATTGATTTAGAATTGATTTCTTTACTTCTGCTAAAAAAATTAGTCTGTTAGATTTTACGGTCAGAACTGCGCCAAGCCCATTGCATCGGTCTGCTCTTCAGAAATAACAGACCTTAGAATGCTCTAATTGACCAAGTGAAATTGAGTATTTAGCAAAGCCCTGTAGTGAGGACCCAACTGCCAGTCTGAAATATGGAGCACATTATGTGCCTGTTTTTACATGCAGCCTACAGATGTTCTCCAGTCAAACCCTCATAAGTGCTTTATTGAGCCTGTGTACAGACCTGCAGTGGATCCAGGCGTCGCACATTGTGAGTGTTATTTACACGCCTAAACACACCGGAGCACAGGTGGTCATTCTCAGGTGCATCTGAAGCAATGGAGTCCTGTACACAGTGTTTGATATGAATGTGGTAAGATCAGCGCAGTGGTCTGTCTTTAAGGTGTGTGTAAGCCGGGGGGATCCAGTCTAATCTCGGGCTGGAGTTGTGCCAAATGGGCTGGATTTGTATGTGGGGCTCATTACAAAAGCCTGCTCTGATCCCTCTGTGATAAGAATGGACACACCTGGTGTTAAATAAGGCAAAAAGTCAGGGAGGTCTCTGCAATGCAGGAAAGGGAATAAGCAACCAGAATTCACTCTCAGTTTTAAAGTACAACGCCAATTCTGAAATATTTGGGACAAAGCGTAAATTGTGAGTAAAATCTAAATGCAATAACTTTCAGATCACATGAGCTAATATGTTATTTACAATAGAACATGGATAACATTTCAAATGTTTTAACTGAGACATTTTACATTTTTATTTTAAAAAATGAGCTAATTTAAAATTTTCTGGCTGCAACAGGTCTCAAAAAAGTTGGGACACAGACAAAAAAAGGGCTGAAAAAGCAATTAATATGCAAGAGAATCAGCTGAAAGAACATTTGGCAAGTAATTAAGTTAATTGGCATCAGGCGAGTAACATGATTGGCTGTAAAAGGGATGTCTTAGAGAGGTTGAGTCTCTCAGAGGTAAAGATGGCCAGAGGCTCTCCAACCTGTGAAGGCTTGTGTAAAAAAATTTGTGGAATACTTAAAAAACAGTGTTCTTCAACATCAAATTGCAAAGGCTTTGAAGGTCTCATCATCTTCAGTGCATAAAATTATCTGAAGATTCAGAGAAACTGGAAAAATCTCTGTGCGTTAGGGACAAGGCTGAAGACCTTTAATGGATTCCCGTGATCTTCAGGCCCTCAGGTGCCACTGCATCACTCACCGGCATGATTCTGTCATTGACATCACTAAATGGGCCCAGGAATACTTCAAGAAACCACTGGCCGTAAACACAGTCCGCCAAGCCATCCACAGATGCCACCTAAAACTCAGTCATGCTAAAAGGAAGACATTGTTCAGCATGATCCAGAAGCGCCTCTGTGTTCTGTGGGCCAAGGCTCATTTACAAAATTACATCATACAAGAGTACAAGGCCTATATAAAGGGAACTTGCAGCCAACGGACCTGGCTCTTACACGCACTCAGGAAGAGAGAAAGGGAAGATGATCATCTCTGGCCTGCTACACCTGAAAGCCAGACCGGCTGAGTGCAATAGGACTTTGGATTACAGACCTTTTGGATACGGACTTTGTGGTGATTAGGATCAGCACACCAGAGACGTCAGATACCAGTGGATTTTCACCATCGTCGTGAGAACATTGCGAAGATGGACAGTTAGAGGACAGTATCTCTATCTTCAATGTAATAATTTCATTACCCATTCCTGTGCAATTGTAATTGCTGCATTCATTTGCTCAGTTATTTAATAAATCATTTAAATCCAATCCTTCTTCCAAATTGGAATCGTTTCAGAATATCTGGAACGCAAAACTGTCCGTAACATAAATTGGGGGCTCGTCCGGGATTTGAACCCGGGACCTCTCACAAACGCGAAACTGTCCGTAACACCTGCGGCTCTGTGCTAGTCTATATGAGCTAAAAAATAATTAAAAAAAAACATTCTTTGTGTTGCCACGATGAGGGCAGAGATATTGAGGTTTGAAGATTACGGTTTCATATGGTAGCGCTGACCAACGCAAACTTTCGCTGGCTGCTTCTGTGCTCCGTGTACAGTAATTCTTTACAAATGACGGATTTTTACAGTTGCTATGTGTGTATTTGCTGAAACAATTAGCGTTCCTCTGGGATTCTGCTGCATATGCCAGTGAGTATTTGATTTGAATTGGTAACTGTAGTGTGTGAGGCTTTGAAGGTAAATAGTGAATGTGTGAGAAGGTGGGGGGAACAGCAGGTGTGCGCGCGTGCCTGCGTATGTGTGTGTGAGAGACAAACGGCAGTTTCCCTCTTGTACTAACCTTCATTTTACTCTATTATCACTTGCACTTGGGAATTTTAACGGAAGATAGTGACTACCTACCTTAATGTAGCACATACTATATTTTCGAAAGCACTGCACTTGTTGTGCTAGTAAAGGAGGAGGTTAGTAAAGTTGGGCAGCAGTTGAAAGATGAGGTTGAGACATTTTCCAGGACACAAATGTGCACAATACCTAAGTAAATGTGATTGCAATTGAGGACAGGATTTTAACTGCAGAGCAGAAGTTGATCGCATAAGCGAAGAAGAACAAGGAACAACAGAGATCTAAAGCTCCCTAACTGAAGGACCTCTGCAGCCGTGTCTTAAATATTTCAGCACCTTGTGCAGCACATATTAGCTGCTGATTAAGGGGAAATCTACAGACACTGCAGTCCTCCAGCGCCAGCCTTCAGTCTACTGACACTGCAGTGCTCCAGGACCAGCCTTCACTCTACAGACGCTGGACCCTTCCAGAACCGGACTTCACCCTGCCCACACCTCCAGGGCCAAAGATTATCCCGCAGACAGACACTGCTCCATTCACACCTTAAATAGATGAAGTGATTAATAATGCTTATTACACCCGCACCACAAAGCTGAAGGGGGATATCGGAATGAGTGTTGTCCCTCAGTCTGTCCATCTGTCTGTCTGTCATGGTTCTTTTCCAAGCCAGAACTCCTAAACCGTTCAATATTTCTTGTTTAAATTTTATATATGGATACATCTGATTGTGCAGGTGTGCTTTCTCATACTTTTGTCTGTCCTCTTGTCCGTCTGTCTGTCCACTCCTCACGGTCTGTTTCCGACCCAGGTATCAGCCATCCCATGGCAGGGGGTCTGAGTAGTTCATGCTCGTTACGTGACCTAATTAGCATTAAGTCCCTTCAGCAGCGCTAATCACTTTTAATTTCTCTTCACGCCTCCGCAGAATCCTGACATGCTGACCCGGAAGATCAAGCTGTGGGACATAAACGCTCACATCACCTGCCGCCTGTGTGAGGGGTACCTCATCGACGCCACCACCGTCACAGAGTGCCTGCATACCTGTGAGTCCTGCCCCGCCCCGAGCCAGCCTGGGTCGCGTTTCCCAAAAGCGTAGTTGCTAACTAGTTCGTCCACTCACAGTCAATGGACCCAACTATGTAAGTTAGCATCTGTGATTTCGGGAAATGCATCCCTGGATGGGACGTCTCCTTTCTCCCGTCCGAGACGCCTGCTCTGTTCTGTTTTCTGTCCTGCGGTAAAAGCCAGCCCTGATCCTGAAGATGTTCCTCTGTTTATGGTTTCACCACCTTCGGCGCTGCTAATTAGCTGTTCGGCGTGATGTATAAATGTTCGGTGACGAATGAGGTGTGCTTTATTACGGTGGGACTGAAAGTCAATAGAGCGGTACATCTTTTGGAACATGGTTGATTACCACGGCAGTACTGGGTGTTCTGGAAGCATTGATCGCTGTCGGTGAATTTCTAAGACCATCTTCTAGATGGCGCTCTTGAGCTGCCAGTTGAGGAGTTCACTGTGTGGGTACTGATTGTATTAATTAGATTAATATGTTATCCTCTCCCCAGCTCAGAAAGATCCTTGAAAAAACCTTTTTTTTTCCAATTAGCGAGCAAACTATCTAGTTTTGCTAGCAGATTTTCCTCTGTCTGGAAAACTGAAATTAATGTCCTAAATGAACTGGTTTATTTCTATCAAGCCGTTTGGAGGAAGCTTTCACACAAATGAATAGTGGAATGTTCCGGATTATGTTTGCTGTTGAGAGATCTGTAGCAGTGTTTGTGATTGGAGTGTTGCGGTGGGGTGGGAGGGGGCAGGGTTTGCAGCATTGTGATTGGCTGGCTGACATCCTGAACTGACTGGCGCACACAGTGTTTGTGTGGGATTTGAAGACCACTGCCAGATTTGGGCATGACAGTTATGGGCTCCGCTGGGCTTTCTGGTCATTCAGAAAAACAGAAATGTGTCCAAGCATGAGAAATTGGGCAAGTCGAGTCTTCGGCGTAATCGTTATTTTGTGAATTGGTTAATTTAACAGAGTATTGGTGTCAGCTCAGCCTGCAGCTGTGCTAAAACTGGAATGGAACTAAGGCTGAAGGTAATGATTATTTTCCCTGCCGAATATTTTCATCATTGATAGATCAGTCATTTATTCTTATAGCTGACAAAAAATTTGATAAAAACTGGTCTCCATATTTTCCCAGAGCCCAAAGTGAAGTCCTCAAATTGCTTCTATTGTCCGACAACAGTCCGAATCCTAAGACTTATTTGCTATTATAGATAACAAAGAAAAGCAGAAAATCTGTACCTTTAAGAAACTGGAACCAGCAAATGTTTGACATTTTTGTGTGAAAAAAAATACTTAATTGATTTCTTAATAATCAAAGTAGTTGGCCAATAATGTTTGTTTGATCGATTAATCGTGGCTGCTCTTAAAGGCATTACCAGACTATCAGAGCTACACATTCCAGGGGCTTCAAAGTAAAACTCCTGCCATGTTTTACTTTCCCCCATGAGCTCAGCCAACTGATTATAATCGTTGCCGCCCCCGGACAAGGTCGGGTGGCTACCATGGATTCATGCTTGTTGTCTCCGCCGCCGCCACATCCTTAGACACTTCCTTGTGGACGCTGTACAGGGTGTAATTTTTGACCGATTACTTTCATATTTGGTATGGGCATGTGTTATACTTAAGTTACGACACCTATCGATTTTGGGAGTCATGGCGGCACTACTGGCCAAATAATGCGCTAAAAAGGGGAGTAGCGGGCTTTCGGGGGCTACACCCATGCGGTCGCGAGCAACTGGACCGTCCAGTTACTTCAACCGCTTGGCTGAATTGTTGTTCTAAACGGCAAGTTCTGTTGTTTGGAAACCAAATACTGGACAGGGTCTTTGCTTTCTGGATTTGGATTGTCCAGCTCTGCAGAATATCCTGGGCCTTCCAAACATTGCGCTGGGGACCTCTTGGGGCTGAGCAGTACACGAGTATCAATGTTATATTTATATGGTGATGTGAGCTGTCATCTAGACTTTTATACATATCGTGATATTGCGTAAATTTAGTCATTTCTGGTTTAATGGCTGCATTACCGTTAAGGAATGCAATTGTCAACGCTTATTAGACTGTTCAAGCTGTTGCCTGTGCATACTTGGTCATCGTATCCACTTCGCTTATGAGTGTACTTAAAAAAATTGCATTATGCAAATGTTTTGTGAAAGCTTCGATAGTTATCCCTACAGTATTGCCGCTATATCGATATTTAGGTATTCAACCAAAAGTATCACAATATGCGGGCTTTGCGCAGGGACGGCGATGCTGTGTGAAGTAGGCCTGCTTGAATTGGCCCCGTGGTTAAATGGAGAATCCCTCATCATTAGACTGGATCTGGGACTTATTGCTGACAAGAATGCTCAAAGGATGTTCAAAGGCTCCTCTTATGCGTTTTCATCAGGGAGCTTGCAGCAGCCAGATCTTTGCTTGACTTGCTTTATAATGATGCCTTCGACCGTTAGTGGCGCCTGTCCGTTGTTCTGTAATGAGCTGAACGGTTCAACTGAGGTGAGGGTGGGATGTGTGTCACGTTCTCTGTGGCACCACCTAGTGGTCGTAAGGCAAAGCTGCAACATCATGCAAGTTGCCTGCCAGGACTGAAATGTGTGGACTGATTAGGATGTGTAAGAGGTCGCCTTATTCAGTTCTCTGCGAGGAGTTATATTAACGAATCATATACGGGGGTGCATATTCTGTGGTATAAGGTCTGTTTTCTTTTGAAGTTGCAGGAATATGAAATATTATGAAATCTCTGTTGGATCGTATTTCAGACCGTTTGTGGTTTTGTTTCTGACTCTGCAAAGATCAGTCCCCTTTATTTGAGTGTGTGCGTGTACATCTGCATGTGCATTTGCGGAGTATTTGCCGACGTGTAAGTGTGCTTGCGTGTGGACTGTGAATGTGAACGTGTTTGTGTGCATTGATGGGCGCCAACCTGCACATCTTGTGGCCACAACCACACCACGTTTGTCGGTGTGTTTTTGCATACTTTGCGTGCGTATTTGCACGTGTGCCTGTAAGTGAGGTTTGCAGATCGCGGAGTATCGCTCCGCCGTCGTTTTAAGCACACAGCATGCTGCGGGTGCACGGCAGAACTCCTGCGGCGTTCCTCCCGCGCGGATTAGAAAGTCTCTGCTCAAAGCGCATCCCGCGTGTCTGGGGAACGGGGCGTCTCTTTATCGCGACATGTCATTTTGCAGCTCTCTTTCAAAGGGTTATTTGCTCTCCAGAATATGTAAACCAAGGAAGCTTCTGATCTGGGGCTGTGTCTCGGGGCTGAGAACTTTACACGCTTCTTGTTCGCGGTTTCTTAAAATGTGTAGAACAAAGGCCCGAGTCTGCCGGTTCTAATCAGATTTCGGATTGTCGCGCCGCTCTGCTCCAGCGCTGGTAATTACCCCTTGTTATTCGCACAGTGTTGTTGGTTATAATGGGCTTCTAAAACACTGACAATGAAGGCAAGCATCTGCCAAATGAGTACATTTAAATCAAAGTCAGTATTTCTTTCAACAAAAACCTGAGCTTCAATGGAAATCTCTCACATTGTGCACATCGATTTCATACTGAGATTTTAACGAAATCTTTACTCCACCACACTATTTGCTGTATTATATGGAAGTAATGCATACATTTAAACTATTCTGTGGAACGAAGATCTTTTGAAAAATGAACTGAACTTTTTAATGTTGACCCGCAGTCAGGCACCGGTCAGCATAGACAGAATCCGTAATAAACTTCAGACAAGTTTCACTACAGATTCCAGTGTTAACAACGGTGGCGGGGAAATCTGTCATTATTCCCCTCCAATGAACGTCCTTTCACACAGCATAAACTTTTACACTTTACATTTAACATTGACTCGCAGGCCCAGAATAGTTTGTTCACTTCATATTGCCTCACTTTGCTCTGCCTCTACTCCCTCAACCACATGAAAAAACTTGCTTTCACCAAAGTCGGCTCTCAGATCCTGCAACATTCATGTTCACTATTAACACAACTTTTCTTTTTGCTGAAATGATTCTTTTTACATCCCTTTGCTCATGGATTGGATCATTACTTTCTTGAGTAAGGTAACAGTATCAGGGGTAGAAATGCGCAACTTAATGCGGGCATACAGTAGTGATGTTGCAATTAATTTTGGAGAGGTTGAGTAGTGGGCATGGGTGGTATTCAGGTATTGATGTGTACTTTCCCCACAATGCGCAGCAAGCCACCATTTTTCTTCCCTATGTGCCTGTGCCACTGCAATACCTAACAATGTCTTGTAACTGCAACAGAAGTAATATACAAAACAAACTATTTCTTGTAACGTTTATCCTTCAGCTTCTGACTCCATTTAGCACCAAGCAGTTTGAGTACAGACCCGCTGACTTTGATTTTCTCAACACCAGCCAAATAAATGGTCCCCCAATATGCAAGAGATGGCTGGCCAGCTTGCTATCTAGCTAACTAGCAACCAACTGGCATGGTTTCTGGTTTCATTTGTCTCTGGACTAAAGATCCTGTCGCTCAGCAGAGATTGAGCATTGTGCATGTTTTTTATTTATTTATTTATTTTATTTATTTATTTATTTATTTTTTAAATTTGGCAGCTCCAGTCCCACGGAATCTGGATTGCCCAATTTGAGAACTATGTACAAGACTTGTTCATATGCTACCCCTTGTTGCCAACTTTGTTTGTTTGCCAACTTTGTGACAGTTGGAGTTGGCGGATCTCCTCCGTAGCCACTGCTTCTTTACTCTCATTGGTCGAAATTTTGCAAATTCAGAATGAGGGCGAAGGATACCCGAACATGAGCAAGCTTAGAATCTTACTTACGAGAGCCCGGCTGGCCAACAGGAGGTGCTTGAGCAACGAACAAAGCAACCATTTTTTTTATATCCCATCCCAGCAGTCCCTTCCCAGTTCGCATCCCTGCAGCTCTTTAGCCAGTCCTGTGCTTTTCTGAAAAAGCTGCCGACCACTGCCGGTTGGTTCAACCGGGACTCGAACCCACGCCGTGGTAGTCACTACTGTTCGACAAATGCGGCGCCTTAACCGAGTGTAGAAGATGGCTAGCTGGGTAGTTCTTTATGGGACTAGCCCCAACTCACTGAGTGTCGCGCTTCCGGTTCCTAACAGAAAAAAGGTCGGCCATGCTATTTGTTTAGGGTTATAGTTAAAAGTTCTCATTGTGAACTATTGATGTGGGTAGCTAATGTTTCGTGCTGAAAAGCGATGTGATGATATAGCCTACATCTCTTAGTGAAAAGGCTAATAGAAAAGAGTGACTCTGCTGTAGAGAGCATATCTCTCCTATCATGGCATTTCCATTTCCACATTTATCCACATTTCCACAACCATCTTTTTTTAAATGTATTTGTTTATTTATTTTTGCTCAGCTTTTGTGTTTCACCATTCACTTGAAAAAATAATTGAGGTTTTGTCTTAAAGAAGGCTTTTGAGGACCCCTAGTACTGCAAAAACAGAATATTTTCACGATGAAAGAACAGCAAGCCAGGAAAGAAAAATGGTTGAATGCTTTCTGTGGTTTCGTCGACGATGTCACGAGAATACAGCCCATACCCTGAGCAGGGCACCTCCCTCCCACAACTCTTCACCCCCACTATTCAAACCATAATATCCTCTGATTGGCATTTGGAATTGAGCGCAGCATTTTTGTGGAAGTACACTTCTGTGGACTGTGGACGCAAATTGCAGCTGCAAAATGCAACCAAGTCTGTTTTTATGAGTAAACACTCATTCTACCGCAGCCGTGCAGGCCAAAGCCCTTCCTTCCTTTACCACGGCCTTATAGTTAAGGACAACCTTAGCCAACCTTACATCATGTGGTTGCTGATATGTCGCAGCCTGACGCGAGAGGCACTGGTGGCTTTGTCACCTTTCGTGAAGGGAAGATTCACCTCATTCTGGTCATGGAGAAGTCATCAGGCAGGACGGCATCCGACTGGATCACCTGTCTATCAGGATTTCCATTGCAGCCACTGACTGCCAAAAGCGCACCAAAAAGGTGCATAACCCCTTTAACTTTTAACTTTTTACTTGAGTTTTCTCTTAAGTAGAGAAATATTTAGAGAAATATTCAAACCTAGGACACCATTTTTATGGCATTGCATCGAATGGAAAATAACTAGATCTTGTGCATTATTTTACACACATTTCCCCATAATTTAGCAGGACATTTTTTGGGATGGTTGGAAACCTTAGAATCTTCTGTAGAATTTAAAAAGACTGGAACATCCACAGGTTTGAATTCAGCAGTCGCATTTGACGGATCTATTTTAAAGGTCTGAATGTTTTATTGGCTCTGTTGCACTGTGCTGAAATACCTCTTGCATCTGGAATGAAAATTAATTAGCCAGGTTGCTTAAATTCCACTGGCACTCGTGTTAAATGACAATTTGCCAGAGGCTGCTGCTATTGTTCCTATAACTGGAAGGTGATAGTTCTGTTCTATCACCTTAAAATAAATAAAGTGTTATGCATAATCTGAGAAGCTGACATTTTAATGTACCGAAGTGAACAAATATGCAATTTCTGATTGCCAGATGCATGAACGGCAGCATTGATAATGTTGCAGTAACGTTCTTGTACACTAGAGGGAGGTATTGGGCTGTAAATGAACTGCATTAACGATCAGTTGATGAGCTGTTATCAGTCGCAAACAAGATTTTATTTATTTATTTATTTATTTATTTATTTTTTAACCAGGTGGAGCCACAGTCCACCTGTAATCTCGTAAAATAATTTAGTCTCATTTTGAAGCGCAATTATGTGTTCAATCCATTAGTGACTGGGAGTAATTGGTGGTTTATCTGGCATATTTGCTATGGATCTCAACCTCAGCGTTGATTTTCAAATGTTTGAGTTTTCCTCCCTTGCTTTTCTGACCTGATAGCTCACTGCTCTCAGGTCTGGGCTTGTAGCATGAATTGAATGGGCCACAGTACAGCCGCTGCACCCTCCCTGCAGTTGGGTACTTAATAAATGTGAAATCACAGGGTGGGGTGTCATGTAGGATTGTCACTGTGATGTGCCATTGGTTGGTGTGTAGAGTTCGGGTGTAACTGTGCTGTGCTCTGTGCCACAGTCTGTAGGAGCTGTCTGGTGAAATACCTGGAGGAGAACAACACCTGTCCCACCTGCAGGATCGTCATCCATCAGAGCCATCCGCTGCAGTACATCGGGTGAGTGCCGTGTTATCAACACTCTTCTGTTGGGCTACATTAACACTGCTGCAGTGTAGTATCACACAGTCAGGCAACTGTATTGGGTACCCCGGTATGGGAGCACAGTGAGCTCGCTCCTGCAAAGCGTCAACCCTGAAATGGCACCTCAGTCCATGAAGCATGCAAATAAGAAGACGTGGTGCCATTTTTCTGCCTGACGATGTGATAAATCTGCTCTAACTGCCCTCTGAATGACCTACTGGTGGCTCACATTTTTTTCTAGTTTGCTGTGTAGCTTAATTATTTTGATAAAATTGAAAATCTATATGTCAGCGCATTCACATTTCTTATAGGATTAAACATGACTCTATATAGGACAGATTGGTTAAAATGACCTACAGTGGAATAAACTTTGCGTTTTCAAACTGTTCAAACCATCTCATGATTCTTTTGTGTACTAGCGGAGACTTTATACAAGGGTCAGTGGAATAAGTGACCGTGTAATTGTATTCAGTTAAGATAGCGAGATCACATTTTTGTCCTTTTTTGTTCAATTTCTCAGTGCCAATAGTGCATTCTCTTCAAAATGGGTTATTTAGCTGCATAAATAAACCCCGATTCTGAAGAAATCGGGACGACGTGTTAAATTGAAATTAAAACTGATTGCAGCGATGTTGAAACCGTTGATAAATGTCACAGCGCTTGATAAAGGATTAGGTATCGTTAGGTAAGTTAAGGATTAGGAAAGTCTTAAAGGGTGTGTTGCAGTACATGGTCTCTGTAGTCTGTAGCCACCACATGCAACATGTTTGGCACAAGGTGGGACTGGAAGCTGGACAGTCCAGCGCCCGCATTCTCTTCCTGTGCAACCAGGCCTTGTACTCTGGAGTGAGCTGGGGTGGTGCTTGTAAGCTGCATCTCTTGTAGATACCTGGAGGTTTGGCTCAAAAACATACGCCTCATGGCGGCCCTTTGCCTTGTGCCAACTTTGCTAATAGTCATTCTCAACAAACTCGAGATCTGCTAAACAAACATATGAAACTGCAGACAAAGCACATTTCAAATTATTGGCATGCCTAAAAGATGTGGTCTGTGTGATTATACCATCGGTACTGTGCTACAAAGCCCCAGCATTACTGTTAAACTAGTGAGCATAATTACTATTTGATGCCTTCATCAAGTTACATCACTGAGTGATGATCATCGCGGCGGCGCTGTTGCGTTTCAGCATCATTGCTATACTCTGGGGCTGCATGACGGCCATGATGTGGCGCCTCTCCGTATAGCAGTCAGTGCGAAGAACGGAGCCGCCTCAGAGATCTGGGTGGCATGAGGTGATGAGAAACCAGAGAGAATTGGAAATGTTCATCGCTCTGAGCCTACAACAGCTCTTACCCGCAGTCATTAACACTGACAGTGTTCTAATTTTCTGAGGGGCATAGGTGGGCATTATAGGTATATTACAAACGTATATTAGAAAGAGGCTTTATACAGCTGGGTCATGAATGTGTGGAGGAAATGGCCAGTTAATTTAGCTGAAGCAGAGAGTCTAATTGTCAAGGTTAACGCTCCCTATGCAGCGAAAGTATTGTGCTGCATAAACTGAGTTTCTCGCAAGTGATGAGACTGTGATTGGCTGGATGGCAATAAGGGTTTATTCACCCTTGAGTATAGAGGCTGCAGTGCTATCCCTAACTTACAACTAAAGTCTAGTACTTTTACCATACTAGATTTGCGGCCGTATGGAAGAGTACCTTTACATTAACTGTTATCCTCCGCTATGAGGTGGAAAAGGATGGAGGGATGAGTGTTTTCCGTCTGAGGGTCTGTCTGCCCGTCCACCCATCCATCAGTGACTCTTCTGTTCCAGAACAGAACTCCTGTACAGTTCCATACATCTTCAGGAAATGTTATATATGGATTCATCTTATTGTATGGCCGTGTCTATTCATACGGTACTGTGCAAAACCCTTTGGCACCCTGCACTTTTTAAAATTAAAATTTGCATTAGATGTTTACTATTTGATTCCATATTAGAATTCCTGAAGATAAGGAGTAAATTTGAAATTCTAAATGCTAATGTAAAGAATAGTTTCATAAATATATGTTTGTATTCCATTAAAAATTATCAATACAGTTATTAGATTGTATTAGATGATAATTATTATTATAAGTATTAGATGTCAAGATAGTCTTGACAGAGCCTTGGTGTCAACATCAACACTCTTTGGAGCTACAGACACAAGAGACAGTCAGTCTGTAGAGGAACGGTGGCAATTTTTCCACTCTGCTTGGAACAGGCAAAAGGCAATCATCTTATGAAACCATAGCACAACATGACAGTGTCCCACATTTTTTGGCAAAGGGTAGTCACACTAAATACTGATTTCATTTAGTTTTTGACGGTTTACTACTCTGCTTAGTAAATTTCTCAGTTATTAGAAACTTTTAATGTAATCATTTTTGCAATAATACTTGCCCAAAGAAATTTTTTTAAAATAAGCCTAGAGCTTTTGCACAGTACTGTACTTCCGTTTGTCATAACGTCCGTCTGCCCGTCATTCTGCGCCAGGCCCACATATCAGCCATCCTTTGGTGGGAACTCATACGTGTTTCTGTGATCTTCAGTTGGGTGTGTTTTTGTAATGATACCAGGGTTTTTGTTGGGTCGGCTCCATTTCTGAACCATCTTTAAGAGCTCTTTGAACGAACTTCAAAGGCTGGTGTTTCCGTATCCCGCTCCGTTAAGGGACCGCCGTCAGGAGGAGTGTCAGTGTGGCTTCTGTCCCCCTGGGTACATCGTGTACAAACTCAAAACTGTATCGCACTCCAAGACGCCCTCGGGGTGCATGTTGAGAAGCTTTGAACAGCCCGCTGACCCTGTTAGCCCTGGCGCGTTAGCCTCCGAGCAGGAGCCTGTATGAAATAGGAAGAGTAATTATTTTTAGATGCTTCATTCCTTATAAGCATTATTATCCCCCCGGCATATAATGCGGGGGGATATAGCGATCAGTGTGTCAGTCCGTCCGTCTGTAATTAAATCGTTTCCGGACCAGAACTCGAAAACTATACCACTTACAAACACCAAATTTGGTATGGAGCTTCTCCTTATGGTCTAGTTGTGCCTTTTGGGGGTTTCGGTCCGTCCGTCTGTCCACACAACCTGTAGGTTACACAACCTACAGCCGGGGGGATCCGCCATTGCCAGATGGCTCTTGTTTCACCTTGTAATCAGCTATGCAGCACTATTGTCCAGAGTGACGTACATCGGTGTCGGTGGTGAAGCGGCGGGAGTAAGTGGTCGTTCGGTGTACATAGTCGGAGTATTTTTCTGCTTTGCTGATCGAGAGACTGAACTTGGTGCAAAAAAAATGCATTAAACAGTGTGTGGTGGGTTTACATATTCTGTGTCACAATCTGCATGATGAATGATGCAACCGTTCACAACTTTGAAAAACATATGAATTATTCATAACTTCCTCTCTCTCCTTTAATGCATGTCGGTGTCAGTGCAGGAGGGAAAAAAAGTTTGGTACTGAACTTTTTAAATTTTAGCATGTAAGGGAATGAGATTAATTAATTATGGTGGGGCTTTGGGGACGGGGTGAGATTGCTGTGAGGACGTCTGTGAGCACTTGTTGCCCGGGGCTACCTCTAAACCTGCTGAACTGAATCAATGGAGCTGTCGACTTAAGTAATATTTCCAGTGCAGACCAGTCAGTCAGTTGGAGAATTATTGGCACCCTTGATGCAAGAAAAGATATTTGGCCACAGATATTTGCACTGTTTGTTCAATAAGTCATTTCCACAGATATGGGGAAAATGCCCCATTATTTAAGTATCCTTACTGTCTTTCTGTGTCTTTCATAAAGTAACTTTTTTTTTTTTTGCTACAAACCACACTTTTCAATATTATTGGCGCCCACTAATTACATCTTTAAGTACCCTTGGCTGAGATGACAGTTATTTCTCTTGTCCAGGAATTTTTGGTAAGGCTGGAGAACATGTGTAGAGGGATTTTTTCATCTCTTCCCTCCAAATAGATTTTAAAGATCATGGATGACCTTGTGTTTACAGTTATGGTCTGTCGTCTCAAATTCCAACGGCTGGATTTCCTTGGGTTCTAAGCCCAGAGACTGAAATGGCTCCTGCAGAACCTGGATATTGTTTTCACCTGGGACCACCTGTTAATTTTTTTTTTTTTTTGTTTTCCAAAAATTACTTGGCGTAATTTATTATGCTCTTGATCTTAATCAATGACCCATTCAGATATTTGTAGCTATGAGATGCTTCTCTGTGCCAGTATTTGCGGACCTGACTGTCAGTGACAGTAACGCTGTGTAAAAACGTTGCTGTTCCAACATAGTTCTGCCAGTACTCATCAGAATTCTTCACTATTGGACCTGACACCCTCTGCTTCAATGGTTTATTCATTATTTGCGAAGCTTTTCTGTATTACGCAGCCAAAAAGCAAAATTTCTATCTCTGACCAAATACTTGAGTTGTCAAGTAAGACATTTTCATTTTGCCTTGGAATTCTTTGATGTGCAGCACTTGTGGTGTATTTGTTCCGGGTCATAAACTTCGCAGGAAATCTAGGCTGCTAATTTTCTCATTAACTTGCTGCCACTGAGACTGAACTCTGACCTGATTTTTTATGTGGCAGCACAGAGCTGTTAGTGGCGTGGATACGCCTGCCCTCATTTGAACATGGCATTTTCTGTCCACGAAAACCTTCCTCACAGCTGTGTACATTCACTGTGGAGTCGTCACGCTGGACTGTTGGGAACTGACAAGCCGAAAAATCTCTGCAACAGGATCCATGAAAGAAAACTGACGTAAAGAGAACTAATTTTAAAAGAGGGGACTGTTGCTGGATCATACTGTAACAGTCGTCTAACGTTGGGAAGCTGCAGACAAGTTTGGCGTGGACCGTCGTCTCTCCCACACGTGCGAATGCTCAATCTCGCTCCCCCGCTCTGAGCCAGATGCCTTTCCCCTCTCTAAAAACGTCTCTCATGCAAATTACTCCGGTGTTGGAGTTAATTAGACCCTCTTAGACACACATAAATTAATAAATTAGCTGTCTATTTTTACCTTGCGCTTTTTTTCTTTCTCAGAAAGGCAAGCTGTCACTCAGTTTGCTTCCCATCTGAGACTAATCTGTTCCACCCCCAAAAACCCACCATTTCCTGTCTCTCTGAAGGCCCCTCCCTTCATGAGCTCAACACAGATGCCCCATATTTTGAGTCGGTCAATCTTAAACTAATAAATCATGTTAAAAACGGTTGTGGGGGGTGGCGTTTAAAGGGATAGAATGTTTTCTAAAAGGTCTGACATCCTCTGTTTTTTTGCCCGCTTTAGCCCCAGTCAGGCTTATGCCGTGGTTAGATGCCTTCGTGGTGGTCTGTCGCGTGTTCGCCCGTCCGTAAACTGTTTGCCTTGTTAGCGCTCTAGCGCCTTCAGTTTTTCACGGATCCTTTTCATGTTTAATAAGCATGTGTATGGGATGAAAATCTAGGCCAAGTTCGATTTCGGCCGTGTTTGATCAAGCAGGAGCCCTGACTTTACCGCTGTTTTTTGTATGTTGTTTTACTTTGCATTTTACTGTATTTTTCTCAGGCTACTGGAAAGGTAATTCAGCTTTAGGTGTTCTGTCGTCCGGTGCCTTTCTGGAAAGCACAGATGCTAACTTACATAGTTGGAACCACTGATTGTGAATGGACAAACTATGTAAGTTGCTGACTTAGTTAGCAACAGCGCTTTTGGGAAACGCACCCCTGTCTGTCTGTCTGTCTGTTCATCTATTTATCTGTCATCTTGTACGTTGAGAATTGGAAATTACCCAGGAGCATTTGGGTATCGCATTATGAAAACCTGGCTGCGCACAGGGTGAAATTGTGTGACTGAGTTGACTTGCAGAGTTTTATTCTATTCGCTTCTTTTGACAAGCGAAAGAACTTCAGTCTTTGTAAGTTTTTACTCTGGATTGATGAAGATGGGGTGGCGCGAGTGTTTGCCTGCTTGGCGTCTGGTTTAATCTCTCACAGGCTCTCACAACGCGGTCTGCGTGAGGTGGAATTAATTCTTCTCTGAAATAGGTCTTCATGTATTAGACTGTTGCTTGAAATTCGCAGTATGGTTTTGGTAATACAAATGAATATATTTCCCTCTCTGCCTCCCCTTTCCTTTATCTCTCTCTCTCTCTCTCTCTCTCTCTCACAGCCATGACAGGACCATGCAGGACATTGTGTACAAATTGGTACCGGGGCTTCAGGAAGGTCAGTACCAGCTTGTGTTCCCCTGGCGTTCTCCCCTCGGTAATACCTGTGTGCCCTGACCGTTACCGCGGTAACTCATGAGTGTGTTCAGCGGCGCGACAGTTCCCTCCCAGCTCCGAGAGTTTGGAGCTCTACGCTCTGATTCCATTTACCTCCAGCTGCAAAATGCCACGCGCTGCTAGTAATGATCAATTACAGCAGTTCTTATTTTTATAGAGCTGCTCTCGGGCAACTGTGGGCATTTTGAATCAGAATGTTCTCCAAATGTCACAGTAGAGAAGGAGATGACAGTCTTTCTCCTAGTAAACTAGGGTATGACTGCGTGACAGTTTGAGGTCTGACTGATAAATTTAGGACAAACCCTGACTCAGTACGATAATTTTGTGGGATTTATATTAACCATAATAAGTCAGGACCTCTTTTAGCCCCCTAAAACCTGTTTGACCTTTCTCACTGGCCCTACACTTTTTCATGTTGGATCTACCTCTTCAAGGTGTTTCCCCAAAGGAATTTTTCTAATGCCTGCCCTTTCAATTAGTACCTGCCTTTCAGAGATTTGAGACACTCTTCTTTCTTGTGTAGTCTTTTCAGGGTGTTCATTTTTTCCCCTTAAAACAGGGGAAAAGGCCATAAAGGGCCGGTGTGGGCGTAGATTTCTGCTGTATCCCAGTGCTCTAACACCTGATGCCACTAATTAACTGATCGGGGGGGTCAATCAAGACCTCGATGAGTAGAATCAGGTGTGTTAGGTGTGTGATGCTCATGATCTAGATGTTTTCCATTTGATGTAATTCTGTGGCCGTAAAAACATGGTGTCCTGAGTTTGTGTCATAGACTGTATAAAAATATGAACGAGGCAACTGTGACGTCACTCATTGGTTTCAGCATACCATTGAGGAAGCCTCGATTTTGGCAATTTGAACAGCGCCATTTTGTCAATTTGCAACCGGATGTGATTCCTATTGGACGAGAGCGTGAATTGAAGATCTAGGGAGGAGCGAGGGGTGGATCTACGGGTGGATCTGACTGTATCAGACGAGGACCATGGGATAGCCACGCCCCGAAAGCATATTCTGGCTTTATCCTCTATTCTAGTCTATTTGGGACCATAATTTAGAAAAATGAACATCATGATATATCGAAGGAGACTTGAAACTTGCGATAGATACCATAAAGTAATGTGGAAAATCGTTATTGAAATAATAAATCAGGCGAGAAAACAGGGTAATTTTCTCATAGCCTTCTATAGGATTGAACTTCCTTCTGCAACCACTGACGTTCCCATCTGCTGGCCAATAAATAGAATGCAAATTTTAGAGTTTTCCACATTGGCCATAGTTTTCAGACTTGGCTGCTGCGTCCATCTTTTTATACAGTGTATGGTTGGTATGTTTCTATCTGCTTAGGTTTAATGTAGCTTCAGTGAAGAGATGCAACCAGCAGATACAGAATATATATGTTACATTTTCCTACCAGAATGAAAAAATGCTCTTTCTGACTTCTATCCTGAGGGATAACCTCAGTGCGAGATTAGAGTTTAAGGGATTACGGTTGGTCGTGCACATCCATATCTTTTGGAAAATTAGGAAAAAGTCCTTTAGGAGCCTTTTGACGGACAAGTTGTCAGGGACCCTTGCAACTATTTTGATTGACATATATAAATAAATAAATAGACACATCGCGGTTGTTATTCCCGTCCGTTATGAGAGTCTGTTGCCGGGTCACCCGTCTGCTGTCAGGCGCGGTTTGTGGCAGCATGTGACACATCTCCCTCCTGGGGAAAATAGAACTGTGGCAGTGACATGATGGAAGGTCAGAGGTCACGGTGCTCCCGAGCTGTGGGACGAGCCAGGTAAACCCCGGGGTGCTCCTGTCGCCCTCAGTTAGGACGGGAAACTGAGTGTGTGGGTTTGTCTCTCTGTTCTCCTCCCTTCTGCAGAGGAGATGAAGAAGCAGAGGGAGTTCTATCAGGAGCTGGGGATGGAGGTCCCGGGCGACGTCAAGGGGGAGCCCTGCAACGCAAAGACTCACCTGGACCCCCAGCGGAACGGTGCGTCCCCCCCTCTCTCGGCTGCCTCGCCCCCCCGTTAGCTGCACCACTCTCATCTGCTGCTCATACGAGAGCAAAGGTCAGGGGTCAGAGGGCAGTAATTGCCCGGAGGCGGGAATGCAATGCCTCTGGCTCCTGCCAAGAGCCCCACCCCCTTATCACCAGGCCCTGCCCCCTGCCCAGCCCACTCCCCGACCCGAGTCCATCCATTCGCTCACTGCCACATTTAACGCCTCCCACTGCTGACCTTGACCCGCCTCCTGATTATTTCCTCACTGTATTGCAGCATGGAATGCCCAGCCATTCAGAAGTTGTAAATTTGTACTAAAATATAAAAATAATATTTTTCAGGAGTGATGTGTGCCTACCTTGTGTGCATGAATCACATGGTTTTCAATTTGTGTTTTTTTTTTAGTCCTGGGTATTTATTTAAATTCCTCTCTGAATTGTTAGAATTGGGAGGGGCTCATAACTTTGCCGAAGCCACTTTCAGTTTGGTTTGCTTCTCTCTCTTTGCCTCAAACGTGTTTTAACAGCCCAGAAAACATTACCCTGCGTTAAGTTAGATCGTTAAACATCACATTATGAAGTCTGTGTCAGTATATGATTATGCAGCTAATTTCTCCTAGAAGAAACTCTCATCCAGATGGCCGCCGTCGCTTAGGCGCTTTCTGCATATCAGCGTTTTCAGCTGTTGATCTGTGGCGTTATCTGTGTGACTGTTGTATACTGTTAGGATTCGTAGCCAGACTATGTCTGGTTCCCGGTTTTCATTGCGGATCTCTGACTTGCTCATATGAATGTAATAGTTGCAAAATCTAAGTCACATGGTCTGTCAGGAAGGCTTTCATAGGTACAGAAATAGAATATTGTTGAGAAAGTTTCAGAGTTAGTGAACATTGGTGACCATTCACTGAGTAAAATGTTGAGTAAGACCAGACGTTTGCATTTTTAATCTTCCCCATTCATTACGGGGTGTGAGAAAGAGAGAGAGAGAGAGAGAGAATTCGAAGTGACCTGACGTCGGTGACTTTAGGTGGCAGGTGGTATTGGGGGACTTTTTGCTATAAGTTCTACTGAGCCGCTGGGCTGAACGAAGTGCATCTCAGGCAGGGGTTGACCGTCAATGAGAACTTAGACTCAGAAATTTCTTTACATTTGTCGACTTTGTTTGGAACTCTTGACCTGTCTCTGCCGCTGCAGGGGAGGTGAAGGCCGAGGACACGTCCAGTAAGGAAACGGCCGAAGACAAGCAGGATGAAGAGAACGACTATCACCGCAGCGACGAGCA
The DNA here is from genome assembly GCA_029721435.1 of Gymnothorax reevesii. Classification (NCBI taxonomy): domain Eukaryota; kingdom Metazoa; phylum Chordata; class Actinopteri; order Anguilliformes; family Muraenidae; genus Gymnothorax; species Gymnothorax reevesii. The sequence continues at coordinate 111,062,893 of CM056579.1, forward strand.
GGTACGAGCTCTCACCTGTCCCGTTACACCTGTGTGACGACACCCGTCTCACCGCATCCGTGTCTGTACCCCCGTCTCAAAAACACTCCTAAACCGGCTCCAAATTTATGAGTCTGTGCACGATCTGTGATGACTTGAGTCATGTATCCTGTTTCGTTGACTTGGCTGTAAGATCATTCATTTTGAAAGGGCCATATTATGCTCTCAGGGCATTTCCTGTTCCTGTAGTGTATTTTGTAGCTTTTAGTGCATGTCAAACATCTGCAAAGTCACCAGCCCAAAGCCCTCAGCATGAGGAGTATATTCTTGACCTTTAACACCTTATTTGTTTTCCAACCTGTTGCTCTCTGTCTATGTCACTATGTAGCATATTTGCACAATGTCCATCTGTGCAGCGAGTTTACCTCCTCAAACAAGGCCAGCACCCCGAGGTTAGGTACAGCGGTGTTGTATCGTCATGTGGAGAAATTGCTGTTTTATTCAGTGCAAAGGCAAATTCCCTTTGTATGGACTTCCAAAGCAAGACAAAATGAGGAGTCTGTGGTTAAAATTTTGCCAGTACTGCTCAGCAGTACAACTCCAGCTTTTTATTCTGTTCTCTTCACATTTCCAAGGACTGGACTCTCAACCCGTGCTTTTTTTTGTAAAAGAGTTCTTCAGGGATTTTTTCCTTTATTTGATAGTTATATAGTTGAGAGAGACAGGAAAGTTGTGGAGAAGAATGTGGAAGACATGCGGCAAATGACCCGAGCTGGAATCGAACCTGGGTCACCGCAGGAAGGACACAGCCTTTACGGTGCGCGCGCTTAGACCGATGAGCCGCCGGGCAGCTCCTGAACCAGTGCTTTTTGACCACAGGAACATGCAGGTGTCTGTACATAGACCACAAAAATGAAAACACTGAACCGGGAAATGGGAGAAATATAACCCCGTTAAAGAGGCAGACGCCAAATCAGCCCGTTTCAGGCTGAATGAGGTGCTGCACACACTGCCTCTATGAACACACTGCCTCTCTGCAAACACTGCCTCTCTGGACACACTCCCTCTCTGCACACACTGCCTCTCTGCGTACGCTGCCTCTATGCACACACTGCCTCTCTGCAAACACTGCCTCTCTGCACACACTGCCTCTCTGCAAACACTGCCTCTCTGCACAAACTGCCTGTCTGCACATGCCGCCTCTCTGCAAACACTGCCTCTCTGCACACACTGCCTCTCTGCAAACACTGCCTCTCTGCACAAACTGCCTGTCTGCACATGCCGCCTCTCTGCAAACACTGCCTCTCTGCACACACAGCCTCTCTGCAAACACTGCCTTTCTGCAAACACTGCCTCTCTGCGCACACTGCCTCACTGCGCACGCTGCCTCTCTGCAAACACTGCCTCACTGCAAACACTGCCTCTCTTGGCACACTGCCTCTCTGGGCACGCTGCCTCTCTGCATACACTGCCTCACTGCAAACACTGCCTCTCTGGACACACTGCCTCTCTGCATACACTGCCTCTCTGGACACACTGCTTCTCTGCAAACACTGCCTCACTGCAAACACTGCCTTTCAGGACACACTGCCTCTCTGCACAAACTGCCTGTCTGCAAATGCCGCCTCTCTGCAAACACTGCCTCTCTGCAAACACTGCCTCTCTGCGCACACTGCCTCACTACGCAGGCTGCCTCTCTGCAAACACTGCCTCTCTTGGCACACTGCCTCTCTGGACACACTGCCTCTCTGCATACACTGCCTCACTGCAAACACTGCCTCTCTGGACACACTGCCTCTCTGCATACACTGCCTCTCTGGACACACTGCTTCTCTGCAAACACTGCCTCACTGCAAACACTGCCTTTCAGGACACACTGCCTCACTGCACACACTGCCTCCCTGCAAACACTGCCTCTCTGCACACACTGCCTGTCTGCATATGCCGCCTCTCTGCAAACACTGCCTCTCTGCACACACAGCCTCTCTGCAAACACTGCCTCTCGGCACACACTGCCTCTCGGCACACACTGCCTCCCTGCAAACACTGCCTCTCTGCACACACAGCCTCTCTGCAAACACTGCCTCTCTGCAAACACTGCCTCTCGGCACACACTGCCTCCCTGCACACATTGCCTCCCTGCAAACACTGCCTCTCTGCACACACTGCCTGTCTGCACATGCCGCCTCTCTGCAAACACTGCCTCCCTGCACACACTGCCTCTCTGCAAACACTGCCTCTCTGCACACACTGCCTGTCTGCACACACAGCCTCTCTGCAAACACTGCCTCTCTGCAAACGCTGCTTCTCTGCACACACAGTCGCTCTCCAAACACTGCCTCTCTGCACACACTGCCTCTCTGCTTACACTGCCTCTCTGCAAACACTGCCTCTCTGCAAACACAGCCTCTCTGCAAACACTGCCTCTCTGCAAACACTGCCTCTGTGCACACACTGCCTCTCTGCAAACACTCCCTCTCTGCAAACGCTGCTTCTCTGCACACACAGTCGCTCTCCAAACACTGCCTCTCTGCAAACACTGCCTCTCTGCAAACACAGCCGCTCTCCAAACACTGCCTCTCTGCACACACTGCCTCTCTGCAAACACTGCCTCTCTGCAAACACTGCCTCTGTGCACACACTGCCTCTCTGCAAACACTCCCTCTCTGCACACTCTGCCTCTTTAGCTGTAAACTGCTGCTTTTTCACCATAAACCAAGCAAGTATTTGCAAATAGACCGCCAAAATGAAAATATTAAGCTGGGAAATGGTAATAACATGGCCTCTTTAAAGACTGAAGCTGCTGGCCTGCTTATACAGTATCTTGACTGAAAGAAATGAGCTTGGTGGTGATTCAAACTGGTGCTGCAACAGTTGGTGCAACTTACTTAACGCAGCACAATCAGGCGAGTTGGATTTTATTATTTTTTTTATGAGTTCATATCTTCTTTGTGCACCTGTGGGTGGAATTGCCAAATGCGCAAACATCCGCAACTGCATTGTTTATCCCTCAGAGGAAAATGTGTAAAGTTGATAAGCTGCTTGTGTGTTGTATAAAGATGTGGGAAGTAATGCGTGCGTGCGCGTGTGTGTGTGTGTACGTACAGTATGTGCGTGCACGTGTGTCAGGCTGTGTGGGAGTGTGACTTCTTCATCCAGTTTTCAGTTGGACGAAAGAAGCACAAAGTGTCTCTCCGTAATTGCACACAGTGCGGAGGCCTTGACCTGCTGGTATTCAGGAGGAATAGAGTGAAGTCAGAGAACTGAATAAATGCTGAATTGTGCCGACAGTGTTTGTCCTCGGCGTACAAGCAGCCAATGGGAGACAAGCAGTGCATTCCACAGAGATACGGAGGGAGGGGGGATGGAGACGGAGGGTGAGGTGGAGATGGAAAGGTCAAGCTGAAAGAAATGAGAAGGAGCGATAGAATGATAGTGTGTGGGTTAGGGAGGGAGAGAGAGAGAGAGAGAGAGACTGAGATGAGGCGATAGACTGTGAAAGGACTAATATGTGTTGAGGGAGGATGGAGAGATGGAGGGAACGACAGAGGCAATCAGAAAGCAGGGGATATGGGGATGTGACTGACCTCGTCAAGTGTAATTACTGCCTTGATTACGTGGGGACACGGGTTTCTGCCATTTGCGGGGTGGTCGGATTCGGACGGCAATTAGGAATGATTTTAATGCTGATCCTGCCCTAAAACTGCAAACAATAGGCAAAAATAAATATCTGTGAAACTGTAGATTTTAGTTCATCTGCTTAGCACGTCACTCACTGAACCTTTCATTCAAGGACATTGTTTAAACACCCATGCCATTCCGGCAAATTATGTCTCGCCCCCGGAAGGAGAGGTGAGACATACTGTTTTAGGCTCGGTTCCTGTTTGCGTTCATGTTCCCACTTCATTCCCAGAGCGTAACTCCAAAACCGTTTGCATGGTCTGAACGAAACTTTGCTTTCTTACTACTCAGGTCCTGAAGTGGAGCATATCGGCATGTGCCTGTCCATTCATCCGTCCGTCCGTCCGTCTGTCTATCCGGTTGTAATCAAGTTTTCTCCACAGCGCAACTCCAAAACCGTTTATGTAGTCTTAACAGAACTTTGCATACTTACTATTCAGGTCCTGCAGTGGTGCTTTTGGCACGTGCCTGTCTGTCTGTCCGTCCGTCCGTCCGTCCGGGGGGTTAGGCAGGGTAGGGGGCCGAGGGGGAGACGTCTATTTTTACGAGTAAAAACACATTCCAGTTCATATTGTCTTGTGGATTGTTGTAGCAGAGTTATTAACCTTGTGGTTCGAATTTAGAAGAGCTCTCTATCTGTGGTTTTTTGCTTTCGACAATACAAAATAATAAAATCCCCCAAAAACAGAATTTGTGGATTGTGTTGGTCCCACAGGTTCAGTAGAAGTTAAAATTGTCTTCGGGTGACGGTTTGCTGTTTGTTTTACTGTTTTGGGCTGTGATTTATTGCTTATTGAGATGGGATGTGTCATCTCAGGGGGTCATTTCACAGTTTATCATGCCGTCCTATGAGCAGGAACACGTGTGTCTTACGAATATCTCCTCACAATCATCGGCAAAGGTCTGGAATGTTCCTCACGTGAGCACGTTTGGGCTTTCGCTTTCGCCGATCCGCCTCGCCTGTCACGAAGCATCAGAAGTTGGGATCTCCAGTCACTTTCGAAATCGTCTTTCTTCATTTCTCTGTAAACGGATGTGACGGCATTAGAATCCGCCTGCCCCCTGTGGCAGCAGCGGCTAGAAGTTTTGCCCATTTTTAAAAGATTTATTCTTCACTGTCGCATTATTTTTAGAATGTGAGGCACAAAGCGAGTGCTGGAGCGTGGCTTATCTGCCCAGAGCGAATTTTATGACGAACACCTCCCCACCTTCAATTTCTGACAGCACATCTATCTCTCCCACCGTCTTCAGAAGGCAGTGATGTGTGCTGCTTTCACGGGCGCGTGAGGGAACGCTATCTTAATTCAATATCCGCTATGGAATGGATTCCCCCTTATCATGCAGCTTTTGACAAAACCTGGCTTTTCACCACGTCATTTTGTATTCAGACACAGTGTTAATATGGAGCTTTTTAGCTCTTCCCAGAAGTGAAGGAAAACATTGAACGAGGAGCCTTTCGTTATGAGGGATATTGGACGTGTTGACCATTGGCACCAAAGTTAAAACGGGGTTAGAGCGCAGCTAATGAGCGGGATGTAGAGCTAATGAAACTGAATTAAAGCAGGACAGTCAGAAGTGACAGGGCCAGAGCAGAGCTGATCAAATTTGAAACCGAAATGAAATGATTCCTGCGGATACTGTATATGTTCAGTGAGTTTCCGGAGCTTTCCATACCTTTGGGATGTGTGTGCGCTTCACCTTGGACTTCTGACCTTGTGCTCGGTCTTTCCAGCCAGTCTGTCGTTTTTTCTCTTCCTCTCCCTCCTCCACGTCTGTCCTCTGTTTTTGTTCCTCTGTCTCGTCTGCAAGTTTATTGTCTTGACCGTGATCTTGTTTTTTATAACGGATCCTCGAGGTGATTCTCCTGGTCTCTCTCAGGTCAGCATCTGTCTGGAGTGCAACAGCAGTAAGCTGAGGGGACTGAAGAGGAAGTGGATCAGGTGCTCGGCACAAGCCACCGTCCTGCACCTCAAGAAGTTCATCGCCAAAAAACTCAACCTTACATCCTTTAACGAGGTAAAGAACTGCACCTCTGGCCCCTAACACCGGGTCGCCTGCCCCTCTCGGGTCGTTCTGTAGCCTCAGTTTACCCTCTTGGTGGTTTTCCAGACGTGTGATATCTCCTCATAAACTCTATTTGCAACACGGACAAAGAGTCTCTGATATTGCCTATTAACTTACCCTGCGCCTGTGAGTAGCACTTCGACAAATTGAAGGCATTGTTTTTGTACGCTGCCATGTTTGCAAATTGGAGTCCAAGGCTGCATAAGGTAGTAGGAAGTTCTAGCTACCATTCCTGGGCCGTGATCAGTTAACTGCTGTTGTCAATCGACTTTCATATTTTTGCCAATTATCAATTGCGTCCTTGAAATTGGACAAAACAAATAGACTCTATCAAATTTCAGCCCCCCCTGGAACAAATGGAGAACTCCTGCTGTAAGCATCATGAAACCACCCTGTTAGCTGGTGGAGGAGCTTTAAGCAACATTAACTATATAATGAGAAAAACCGCAGATTGTTTTTCGGGAGGACAAACACTCCTGCCTCCCTTCCCTGTTTTCTGTCTCTCTTGCGGGTTAGTCTCATTTCTCGCTAGCGTGTGGCGTTATTTTTTATATGCCTCTTTCCGCCATTTTTCTTTTTTTACTAACTAACGAATCATAAATCTGCTGCGTGTCAGTTCACCCGATGTCACATGGGCCTCAATCCACCGTCGTCTTTTACTCCTGGCCCATTTGTCTCCTGCCGTATGTCTCACGGTGAGACGTGCTCACTTGGCCTCATCTGCTTTCCCTCATTTTTTGTGCGGCCTGTCAATGCTGTCTGTCTGGGAAAAACCCAAAGACGGCCGGATGCAACAAATCGTCTCCTGTTTTTATTCCTACCCCCCCGAGCTCTTTTTCTCTCCTGTCTCTCGCGGGCTGTACGGGTGGGCCTCGCCATGCAGGGCTTGGATACCGATTTCCACCAATCAACAGAGTCCGCCTCGACGCAAGCGGAATCAGAGACGGATCCCCCGGGACGTTGGTCTCAGTGGGAAAGCTAACAATGGCTGCTGAAATTACTGTTGGAAGCAATGGATCTGCTTTTTGCTTCAAAAAAGAAAATCGACATCCCCGTTAAATTTTTTCAGCCGCAGACATAATTGGCTTCTGTAACTGCTGTTGGCACCATAGGATGGGCATCAGTTCCATTTATATCAAAAATCATAAGCTGTGTTCGCCATGAATCCCCGTAATGGGAATTAGCGCGTGTAATATCCTGACTGTGTCAGGGGTCAGTGATTATTGCGTTAATGAAGAATGTATCTTATCTTCCTGTGAAAGAAGTGTGTTTGTCAGAATAACACACGAATGGCAAAAACACTATCTTTAGAGAAAATTAGGTTGTGGAGAAATGGTATAAATGTTTTTATGGATGTTTTGCCCCAATTTATTACTTGAATTCCCAGAATTTTCTATAAGTATATGCTGTCAGGATGGTCTGTAGAAATGTTTCATGAGCATGAAATGTTACCATTGCTTTGTTTTGTTGTGTATGGATTTCATACTTGCTTTTTAAGGTCCAACGTACAAGACTTTTGTGGAAATGAGAAATCAAAAAAAATATATTGCAACCAGAGGGCCTCCTGAGAGGTGCGGAATAAAAGTATATATTTTCCCTCAAAAAATACATTGATTTGGATTTTCACAATTTCCTCATTTATGAAATGAGTCCTTTTTTTTTATTTTGGTCTGCAACAGTGACGGTGCCACTGAGCCAGTAGCGTAACGCCATTAAAACCACACCTGCCTTACCAGCTGGACTCCTCTAGTTTTCACTTCACTGGCTGGAAACTGTCTTACTAGCTACCTAATCCATTACAACATCTTCCAAAGCAATTCTTTCATTCTAAATCAAGATAATCTTGCTATGTTATCTAAGATAGACATGTATACCTATATGTACAGCTGGCTAGTTAGTGGCCTGAGATGAAGTCACATGAAAACCTCCTCACAAGGTAGCTTAGCTACATTTTAGTGGATAATACATAGCTACATGTTGCTTAATTTGTTTGCCATAAAAGTCTCTTCACATGAACTTGATGAAATTCATATAGACTGACGTAACCTGGCAACCCAGTAAGGGGGCCTGTGCTTCTACCAGTTCTCGACTGCAGTTTTCCCCAGACACACTAGATGGGAGTAAAAAATTCCGTATTTCACTGAATCTTGTATCTAGCACCTTTTAAGCTGTCGCAAATTGAAATAATTAATTATTGTTTGTCATGTGTCTTTTTCAGCTGGATATTTTATGCAATGAAGAAATCTTGGGCAAGGATCACACATTGAAATTTGTAGTTGTAACGAGATGGAGATTTAAGGTACTTACTGAGAGCTGAGCTGCCCTTAAAACATGCAGAATTGCGGCGCTTTGGCAGGATGTAGCTCCATTTCATTGTGCTGTGTAGCGCCACTGCGATTCTGCATCTGCTTTGAATTAGGAAAAAACATATTTGAAAGCTGATTGGAACAAAAACAAGGGAAATATGAAGCAAGTAAACTGGTTTTAATCGTAAGGCTTCTTACAGATTTGGTGAATGAAGTGTAATTCCTTTCGTAATGCGCAGCTTCAGTCTTTATAATTGGGATTTAATCAAGTTAAAGCAATGGAATGGAAACATTTAAAACCTTTAGCAGTTTCAACCTTTACAGCACTGAAATAAATTTTCAAAAAATTATAAATAAATGATCTTGTGCTGTTGAAAACCTATCATGTGGCAACTTGTTTAAAAGAGTTGCCACATGATAGGTTTTTAACAGCTTTGGTTATGATATCTTACATCATTGAGCAACAATAGCTGCATTTAGCGCTCTGAGGGTTAATGTATTCTGTGTATTTCCTGTAGAGAAAAGAAGCCAGATGGATTTATAATAACTGTTGTTTTGCTTTTTTTTGCAGAAATCCCCCCTTCTTTTGCATTATCGGCCCAAAATGGATTTGTTGTAATCAAACAAATATGGCTGAACTTTTTCCCTGCGGTGTCATTCCCCTGGATACTTTATATTTATGCACAAGTGATCATCCCAGCACTGAAACACACACACACACAAACATAGCAATGAACTATGAACTGAGTGCGATCAAAGAATGACTAAAAGGCTCTGGACGTTTGAAAAGAAGAAAGCATATATTTATACTTTTGTACAGAGGAAAGACTGGCGAAGGACCCAGACACTACCGTTCTGTGTTTACATGTCTCTGAGGAAGAGGTGTCTCGTGAAATGCTCTGGAAAAGGCTTCTCTTTTTGCAAAAAAATAAATAAAAATAAAAGGTGGTTTGTCTTCTGCATGGTGGTCTCCATGGACATCAGCAGTGTGGAGTGAACAGTGGAGAGTTTTTTTTTTTTTTTTTTTTTTTACTTCCAGGTCATTCAACTCGTCTCGGAGCACAGAAAATATATATAGATATGAATTGTTCATTGCTTATTGTCTCTTGGGATTTGTTTTTTTGTTTTATCCTTTTTATTTTTGCAATTGTGAATAGTTTGAAATATTTTCTTTCCTTTTGTGTAGTAATTTATGTTCTATCTTATATACCAATATTGTACATAGAAGGTCATTATGAGAGATTTGACAGTTAATGGCTTCCATAAGTGCTATTATTGAGGCCACGCCTGCTAAGTGCATAAACAGGAGAGAAATGAGGAATTGGATATGAAACACAAACCTTCTCTATCATGAAAATGGAGAGGCATCTTATCCTACCTGCTTTTTGATCCGAGTCCTTCTGAAATATCTCTAAGGTTGTTTGGCATTTCATCCCCGTAATGGAAGCGAAACAGTATTCAGTTGCCATTCGCTGTAAAAGCATAATGCTTTCTGCCTGTAAGCCTTGGACCTCTTTGAAACATAATTCAGAATTGAATAACATTTGAACCTCGAGTATTGTTGCGTGGGCGCTGGGCCATGGCGTCCTATTTTTCAATGCAGCACCTTTTGATTCCAAAATATACACCAAAAATATTTGTGACAGGCAGCCTTCCCAGATTTTCTATGGAGTTTTTCAAACGGTGCTGCTCGATTCGAGCTCTCGGGGTGTTCTTCCGACTGACGTGCGGAGGAAATCATTCCTGCTGGCTCCCTGCTATCCGCCTGTTCAATTTTCCCCAGCCCCTCTTTCCCTTTGCTTTCACCACGATTCGAGAAAAACGGTATGTTTCTTGATTTAAAAAAAATCTGTCGAATTGTGAGAGGGACGAAATATCTGAAACGCTAACATGTCATGCTACCGGCAGTTTATTACATATTGCATCTCATTACAGGTAATGCATCTCTGTGATAATGTATGCAGTGAATTTTAAATCCAACATTTGTGACATTTGTTTACTGTACATTAACCTTTAGAGCACTAAATTAAATTTAAGTAAATATAAAAATTATATTATCTTGTGCTGTTGAAAACCTACCATGTGGTAACTTGTTTAAAAGAGCTCCCCTGCGGGAACATGATAGGTTTTAAACAGCCTTGATTTTGATTTCTTACATCATTGAGCATCAGTAGCTGCTTTTAGGGCTCTAAGGGTTAAGATATCTGTTACGAAACTATCATCTCTGTATTACAACTGGCAGTATAGAATGACACATGCTGTAATATGCCATAATGATGCATCTCATGTCCTGTTTATAGCTCTGCTGTGACACTTTAATGGTTTCAAGTGTAAGTGAAGGTGTTCCCTGTGTTTTGGGCCCTGTTCTGGAGAAAGGCTGTCCATATTGTGTCCTGCTCTCAGTCCCAGGGCAGGCAAGTTATACTACCACTTACACTATTAACCCCTTTTCAAGAAACATTTGAACACTTGCATATAAAGGATGTTTTTAAATTATGAAGTTAAAACAGATTAATAAGAGAATCGTGTATTCATTTTTATACGATGGACCTCATATATATCAAATTTTTGGTGTGACAGCCGGCCCTGAGCAGGTTTCAGTGCCCTCAACTTGTATTGGCACCCTTTGTAAATATGCCGTAAATGGTTATGAATTAATATCTTTATTAGTGATTTTCTTGATATGTTATTCAAAATAATTCAACCCCAAACCAGAAAACTGTATATGGGACTGTATATTAGATTTAAATCAAAATTGAGTCCAATTTTATATCCATTCCAGGTTTCACAATCTAAAGCCAAAATATCTTTTTTATTCAGCTCGAGTTTTTCGATAACCAAATTCTAGGATCAGCATGACTGGATATACCATAATTTCTATGACAACTGCATTCATTTAATGTCTACGATGTAGAGATTGTGGAGAATGAAGATACTTTGGAAGACTAGGACAAGAACGACTCGCAGCTGATCGCACGTCGTCCTATTTTCGTCTTCAAACTCTCCTCCAAACCGCAGGGCACATACAAACCACTGTTTTTGAAATTTTCATTTTACTCCAAGTCTGAATCCGCAAAAATTTTGTTTGCATCTTTCAAAGATGTGTATACATGCGGGCGACATGCTATTTCGACATCAAAACGTGAAAAAGTGGTTTTCTGGGGAATGAGTAAATGCTTCTCATTAACCTCATTCTCATTGCTTCTCATCTGTACCAGCGAGTGCAACTGATATCAGTCACCAGCTGCGTGGCTGTATTGGCACAGCCAGACTCTGGGTCAAAAGGTTGTTTCGAGGATGTGTTTTTTCATCCTGGGTTGCTGCATGGCTGCAGGAAGGACATATGTGTCCTTGGTAGGGAAAGCCTTGAACAAAATATGAACTTGAATATACTTCACCCAGTTTTATAAGATGTTCTTGTGGTTCCAAAGATTGTGGCACACATATTCTCGGAGAAAACATTCAAAGATTAAAATATTTTTCTCCTTCAAGCATTTTCTGTATATTGGAGGTAAAACTTTTATTAATATTTTGCTTTCAAGACGTAGCAACCACATTTCTTCACTGCCTGTAGATAATATTTACCAAAGGTGCCAATATTTATCGAGTGCACTGTATCATTTTTGCTTTTGGAAGTGCTGTCAAATTTTTTTGATCTGAAAACCACTACAATATGCAATGATTTTCTTATAAGCTGATCCTCAATTGCGGCAATAGAACAGAGTGCTATTTCTATTATGAACATTTTTAATGACCGATGTCAATAGAAGAGAATTTATAATAATGAAAAGAATTGAATGTTAAGTTTTACAACTGAAGCTGTGAACTCCAGCGCTTTTATATGATTTCTGCCAACAAAATTTTAAAAGGGCCCTTTTGATTGGTTTGATCTTTGTTGTACAAATAATTGATGAGCTTCAAGGTCATACTGTGTGAAATTGAGTATTCATTCTATATTGAAAAGTAGTAACATTTTGGAGAGATTAAAATCACATAGGGGCTAATGAACAAATATTGTTCATCGTTGTTGCAAGATTTTCAAGGTATGTTCTCAAAATTATATTGAAATAATATTTTAAATATATTTCAGAGCATATTGCAAGATGTTTTTTAAATGTATCAAGCTCTATCATTCATTTTAATATACATTTTCCAGAATGTTCTCTATTTACAATATTTTGCGGAATTTACTGTTTCTGCCTTGCTCCTGCTTAGAATACCTCTAAGTCAGATTTCTATTGTGATACTCTTTGCTTTGTTGACCTGTGAAATATTGCAGAACCTGTAAATCTTTATTTTCTCATAAGAAATCTGAGGTGCTGAAGATTTAGGTCATGGAAATGAGCCAACCAGACATCAAAAATGCCCCTCTGATTTGAGACTGGGTGTAACATGTTATGTGAGCATTGACATGGCAACCCTTTCTTTCATGTTCATTGTTATAAATTATGGGAATGTATTTCTTGGCCAAATGGCCTTTCATTAAATTTCCACGAGGGTAAAAATACCTGCTAACTGAAGTTACATTTTTATGAAAAAGCCCTAAATCTTGGTCAAGTTTTATTCACTGCAGGATTAATGTTGGTGCTGCTTTAAGTACTTTTTTTTTTTTTTGAGTTTCAACAGAAAAGATTCAGTGGTTCAAAGGATTACTTCCAGTTCTGATTTCCCCCTAGATTACCAGTGTTTTAATTTGTCTTCGATGATAGTTTACACTCATATCCCAGCAATCACAACTGTCAATCCTTCTCAATGCAAATGAACTGAAATTAAACTGTTATTTAATACATGCGAAAAAATGCTTCTGCTTTGTGAGAGAGTAGAAAGCTGTGTTTAAAATTTGTACCAAACGCTCTCCTTGCATGACCAAGTAACTGTTGCAGTAGAAAACCTTAAATGACACAAAAATCTCAGAACATGTGCTACAGTTCCAACAGCAGCAGTGCTTCATTTCGAATTAGATTTAATAGATGGTGTATTGGTGTACTGCTCAGGAATCATTCGACCTGAGCTCTTGGACAAATGCTGGAACCCGAGGAGTTTGTCATGGAGACGGATGGTGTCTCCTCTTGGTTTCCATCTTCTGTCTAACAATAGCTCAGTGTGGTGCTAATGTCTCTGCTGCATCGTACTATAACCTCAAGCGTGTACTCAAACATGCCTCCTTACACAGGTGCTACTGCTCATCGCCTTGCTTATAGCTTCTGCTTCTTTTTACAGCTTTTGGAGTACAAACCTGACATTTGGAAGCCTTTGAGGGGAAGTTTGGTAGCCCTTTCAATGACACTTGATTTCCCAGCGCAGGTATTTGGTTTGGCTGGCCGAGTGCTGTGAGTTTTCACGTAGAAAAGGTCCAGAATGTCTGATGTTGAACAGGTGTTGACGTTCACTCATTGGTTGCTGGGTTTACTATTGGAGAAGATTTTTTGACGGGCCAATGACAGCGCAGAAGGGCTAGACAGAGCCCTCCTTCCCTGGCTCCGAGGTCATTAAGATGCAGTCAAATCTTCTGCTCTGTAGATGATGCCGAAACTCATTAGATGGGACGAGGAGATGTGATGCTAGGTGCCATTAAGGTAAAACTCCTTCGCCTGATTTGAAGAGCTTGTGCTCGTGTGCGGAGTTCTTGCAACAATGTGGATCTTTTATGGCTGGTTACAGTGTTCTTTTAATCACCGAGAAAATTACAGCACCATCAATTTCACAGTTCAGAATTAAAAATTATTATTAATAAGTGAGGAAGCCCCGCTACTGTAGATTGAAGGGCCGTCACATCTTAATTTATTTTTTTTTGCACATTTTTTGTTTTGGAATTTCATGGGGATTGAATTTTCTTTTCGATAACAATTACTATCAAAACAAAAAAGTCAGTGATCTGTCTTTTGTTTACCGTAAGAGCGATAACGTTTGGATTCTCATTCACCTTTGAGGAGCGCGTTTTCAATGCAGAAGTCAGCGGTTTGTGGCTCACTACAGCTTCATAACCAAGGAATGTGCAATATACACCTCTCAGATGGGTCAGACGACAAAACCACCATTTTGTTTCCTGTCCCTTTCCCTGTCCATCTTCTCAGCTGAAGGATTGGCTTCTTGGCCTCTGTGGATGGTGTAGAGTCTCCATTTGCACTAATTCACAATCAAGAGGCAAAAATGAGTGTCCCCTATTTCATTTCTTCTCATTGCCCAGATCTCGCTATTTTTGTTTTTTTTTTGGATGTATTTGGTTATTCAGTTTTGAGATTCATGTTCAGGCGTCTGTGTCCTCGTCCTTTTGCCTTTTCGTTCCTTTTGTACTGCGATTATTTATTGTAAAACATTAAAAATGGGTTGATTCATTGCCTTTTGGAGGGATTTTTTGGGTCAGTTGAAATGGACTGAGCTGTCTGACGCACTGCGGAACCATTCCAGTAACATTTCTCAGAGTGTGTATTTCATGAATAAACGCCTTTAAGGTAATTATGTCTGCATTGATTTCCTAGTGCCATCCATGTCTTAGCATGAACGGCCATTGTGTTTGGCTGTTTTGATTTGCAATTTCAACATCTAACAAACTAGAAAAGCACTCAGAGAGCGCAGAACCTCCACCAGGGGGCAGCAAAGCCAAAAGCACGGCGATTGGAACTCCGGCCCATTGGAAAGACTTGAAATATTGAACTTTGGCGTATATATCTCAGCAGTACTTTGGCCTAGATATGCCAAAATTTAATCACCTCTTCCTTGAGTTAATACCCACCTACCCTGAAAATTTAGTCAAAATCAGGCCATAAGTTTATGAGTTATGTTGTACACAAACAAACCAACAAACCAACAAACAAACGGCACCGAAAACATAAACCTCCTCGGCGGAGGTTAATAATAACCGTAAAAAAGTGAGGGATGAAACTTGGGAGCCTCACCAATCACGTGTTCAGCAAGTGTGTCGACAATTGAAGCTCTGCGGCCGTACAAACGGTGACCCCGGCGAAGCTCAGCAGGCCTCTTCCCATTTAAGGCATGAGAAGCATTAATCCGCAGCTGGAATCAGTAGGTTTCACCTGCTTAATCAGCTACCTGTTTACACGCGTACCACAACAATCTGGCACATGAGAAGCATTTCCCCTCTCTCTTCACTTGTAGAAAAACGTCGGGGGGAAGGGAGATTTGTCCAGTCTTCCAAAGCAGTCAGCTGAATACAGCGTCCCAAACACGAGCAGACTTGCGCACGGTTATTTCAGTCACACTGCTATCTCAGCCTGGGGTTGATGGGAGAAACCTGACACCATCCAAACTGGAGATATTGATGAGGTTTTTCTCGGCTCTTTCACACTGGTAATCCTGACCTTTATAAACCCAGGGCTCTCTTGATTCCAAATCATGGTCATGAGAGTAATAAATCTTTCAGACGGCTGATATTGGGAGTCAGGCAGCATGTAGAGCGAATCACGTGATCCGAAGTCTTTCGAGAAGGGGGAGGGGGTATGTACGAGTTAAGGGGGAAAAGGCTTTTCATGTCAATGGAGTCCGGCGCTTTAAATGTAATTACTATTCTGTCTCATCTAAAATAAATAAATGTAATACATTACTGTGTATTATTTGCTTTCAACAAAATGTGGGAAGAAGCTGCCTTACATTAATTTAGTTCTATAATAACATATTTTAAAGACTTAATAGGAAATATAAAAACAAAGGGAGACTGGGAATAATGCGATCAAAGTGTGGCTAATAGTGTTGAATTAATATAATTTAACAAAGATCCAAAAGTACATGCATTTGTGGGCAGAACTCCTTTGAAGAACTTACTGACTGATCATTGTGGGCAAAGCTGTCTGGCCTTGAGACAATGCTAATGGACTTGTAATACTGAATTGGGTAATGCTGTGTCCCAAATGTAAAAAAAAAAAAAAAACACTAGAAAATTAAACCAGCATTTTTGCAATATTGCGCCTTCAAGAAATCAAATGTGAATCAATGTTGATAATTTAAAAATATTCCCGGAGAGTAGCGCCATAGTTTTTTGTATGGGTAGCCAGACCTTTAATCCGTGATTAAAATGTTTAATTGGTCCCCAAAAACAGCTGAAGAAATTGAGTTTTTAAGCTGAATAGAAGTCCGGTCAGTCTGTCAATTATTGTGAAACACAATGAACGGAGCACATCATGCTTTAGTTCCTTAATGAAGACAACCGTCGGCAAGTACAATGGGCAAAGCCTAATTACACTTCATTCAGCCCTGCTGTTTGTCTAAGGTTATGTAAGAGGCAGAACAATGCATTTTGTCAGACTTTCACAAGGCCTTTCACTATTTTATTTAGGTCTTATCTCAGTACACGGGGATTTAATTTTCTTACACCTTTCCTGCAAAGTCGTTCAGTGCAGAAGATTTGGAGTGACAATAGTAGCCTGGGTGATGAGTGGACGTGGATGGAAAGATCCAGAGGCTAATGTGAAATGGAGCAGAGGTTATCAGAACCGATTGCGGGGGTGTTTCCAGGGGAGCTGTGCTAAGAAAGAGCCTAAATAATCTGCTGGGAGGCTGTTTTGAAACTTTCTGCCCGACAGCACTTTGTGGAAAGTCTCCTCCATCTGATTCGCCTGTCAGCGGCTCGCTTGTCCCCATCAGCACCTCACTTTCCTGCGGCAAACAAATTCTCCTGGGTCCAGTGGCTGCGTTGGTCATCAAACAAACGCTCCCACTTGTACTCTGCCAATGTCTTGAAACCTGATATAGATCTCACTCTGACTGACATTGTTCTGGTCACATTTTAAATGCCTTATAGTTGTTTTTTTGTTTATTAAAAAGCTTTTAGATAGACCTGTTTCCCTCAATATCATTTCGTTTTTTTTTTCACTGTGTATCATGAATGTTTATTATTTTGTGTTGTGTACATAATAAAAACTTCCAGTTTTAAATCAACTCTGATTAAGTGCAATGTTTGTACTTGGCAAAGGTTAATTTAGCACTGAACTTTTGAATGCGTTGCCTGGAAAATCTTTTAGCTGAAGTTGCTATGATACAAAATAAGCCTACATTGTACTGAGAATAGCAATGTGCACACATGAATGCACCATTTATCTTAGCTGCTTAACTTTTTTTTTGCGTTGCCAACAGTCAGCTTTCTGAAGTTCTGGTGTTGTCCTGTTTGATCCTGAGGTACTCCGTCACCTCCTCTTGAATCCAAATAATCTCCCTGCCATTGGACTTTCAGGTGTCTGAGATGAAAGCAATAAAACAGTCTAATGGATTACCTCTCCTTCTGCAGACTGAAAGTTTTCTCATCTCAGCAACTTGCCATCGATCCTCCAATTTGTGGATGCCACTCCAATCTCCTGCACCATCCATGGATCTTTCTTTTCAAAGCTACTGCAGTTTGGTCTGAGAGCAATTTGAGTAAAAACCTCTTAAAAATCAGGAATGCTGCGTGGATTGCCTTAAACTAACATATAATGAAGATGGCTGTAATGCAGTTAAGCTGGCAGCATAGGTCAGATTGGATGTGTGTTTGAACCTGCTGTCTGAAGGAAGTGATTTAAGTGCTTATGCTGTTGTTTGCTTTGAGATGTGCACTCAATTCTTCAAGATTTTCTCTTCAGATTTGGGATAAAATCAACATTGACTTTCTCTAGAAATAAGTAAGGATGAGAAGTGCATATCATACCTGCATTAATGCGCGGGAAGATTTGCACGCATTTGTCCTCTGTTCCTAAGGGTAGAGTATAGGGTGCAGTCATTTGTATGGTATATAAACAAAATATTAAGCTTTCATAATCTCAATAAATAATGTAAATGCTGCTGCTTCATAGAGAACAATCACTGCATAATTATATTTAACTTTTTAAATTGTCTCATATCTCTTTGTAGCATGTCATCTTAAGCATACGCATATTTCACATTCTGGGGTTCACCTGCCTTACCTTGAATCAGATGAAAACTATTCATTTTGTCCTTGTATTACTGCTGATAGAGAAATTGTCGTGACAGAGAACCACTGGAACTCTAAGGGGACCTATAGCTAAGCAAAATGTTTGGTTCAAAAAATTATTTTTGAGGTAAGAGCATGAAGGGGTCCTTCAAATAGTCCATAATATGGAGTCGTGTTCCAAAGGAAACAGTCGTCAAGAACACTTCAAGGCTGGAACAGCTATGAGTGAAGTGACTTTCAATGATGGCCAATGAGGAATTGCCTCTATTCTTATGAAATTTGCCATAAAGGCAGGGATACGCTCAATGAAAGCCTGTCACGAAATGGAAATGGACAGAAAACGTGTGAAACAGAGTGAAAAACGCGCACTAGCACTTGGAAGAAAAAAAAACTAATAGATGCTCCACAAACACAGAAAACTAAGGAAGAAACTCAGATTAAAGAACAGGGAGTTGCTTATGAGGCTGGTGCCTTTTTAAGGAGGTAAAAACATCCTATAAAACACTAAAAACAAAATACTGAATGTATTCGTCCTGAGAACATTACTGTCAAACTTTGATCACATTATTACTGCCAAATTAAAATAACATTTTTCTAAAAATACAGATTTCTCAGTAACTGTACATCCAGTTAACTTCATATTTGGCAGTTTTCTGCATTTTGTGATGATTTATGTCTGTACGGAGCTCTTTTCACAGTATGTACCTCTGATAATGAGTAAATCAAAATATGCTCATTTAATTAGCTGTTTCCCGCCAAAATTGATTTAAGGGGGTCAAAATCAATACCAGAACAGAAACCTGGAAAAAAAAAAGCTCTGTAGTGACATTAGGAATGTTTTTTTCCATCACATTACAGCTGAAATTATAACCAAACACTGTTCAGTTATCTCAATAACTGTGTTTCTCTCAGTGTCTATATATTCATTAAAACAGCCGTTGCCATGGCAACCATTGATGTGATGCTACAGAAACTGAGTGTTTTATTAGTTGCAATTTCTAATAGAATTATTTGATAATACTTCTTGGTTTAAAAAGTGAATATCTTGGAAAAGGGTTTGCTTAACTATAAGTCTCCTTTATTGACATTTTATGCCAAAAGGTTATACAGGGGATTTGGGTGAGTCACCTTTTTACATCCACACAATAGTGTGTTTTCATCCTTCAAAGGATTATAGATTTTCACTGAACTCAAGTAATTCAGAGCGGAATTCTGGGGGCTTATTTACAGGGATAATAAAGTGGTAGTATGTCTTGGATAAGGAAGCCTGTCTCGAGGCCACTAACAATGTCTTTGGCTTCATAATATCGTCAAACATAAAAAACCTTAATCAAGAGATGAATTCTTGGATTTTTTGCGCTTACAGTTTTGTAATCAGCTTGCAGGGTTCATGCATTATCACATTTGAAGACATGACATGATTTTTACTTTCAACACCAACCGAGGCACAGGGACATGCAACAAAACACCAAAAATAAGTCACGTTTATTAATCCATAGAAATGCCTTCAACACAATATATGAAATACAATGTTTTCTGATGAAAATTATGGACTGACATTAGATCCCATATTTGTCCCAATGTCATACTGACTGATCTCCTCATGAGGAGCTGCGCATAATTCACTGCAAACTGTTTTTAAAAATGTTTGGATTTTCTCAAACCATACAACCACTCTGGAATTGCTCCACAAAATGCCTGCACCAATGAAGGAAGCAGCGATTTGTTGGAGATGCCTGTCATCCTCTGTAGTCTTTAGAATCCCCTTGAAAAACAGCGGATGAAGCTATGTCTGTTTTCGGAGCGACTTTTGATGGATGTTGTGTTGTTTTGTCACGCTATTCTGGAGTTACATCAATCAATTTGTCATCATCAGGGCATCCAGGGGCACCAGCAAAAGGAATCATGAAAGTGAAATTAAGAATGTCAAGAGCGCGTGTCTATTCATTTTTTTCCTTACATACACACAGTTTAACATAAAAATGCACTGCATGCTCAGGAGCTCGTGTTCGCTCCTTGGGCTCAAGTGGTTTTTCAAAATTTGGCCTCTTTGTACCACTGAAGAAAAATCTTTATGCTTGTGACATGCAGTACCATCTAAATCCAGATCATCAGACTAATTTTAATGTGAGACAAAAACAACTTATTTAAACACAAAGGGCAACCTTTAAAAGATAATTTCATTTATTGAGGGTAAAAAGTTTTTCAAAGCCTATATCACATATGAAAACATAATTACCCCCTCTAAACATAATTACTGGTTGTTCCACCCTTGGCTGGAACAACCGCAATGAAATGCGTATGGTGGTTGGCAATGAGTTTTTATGTCACTGTAGAGAAATTTGGCCGAATTGTTTCAATTCAGCCATATCTCAATCAAATTCAAGTGGGATTTTGACTATGCCACTCCAAAACTATCATTTTGCTCCATTTGAGCCATTCAGAGGTGGACTTGCTTGTGTGTTTCGTATCACTGTCCTGCAGCATAACTCAACAGCACCGGTCTCTCAGGTCACAAACTGACGGCCTTATATTAAGCTCCAGGATTTTCTGTTTAGAGCGGAATTCATGGTTTCTTCAATTATGGCAAGCTGCCCAGGTTCTGGAACAGCAAAGTAGCCCCAAACAGTCACATTACCACCACCGCGTTTGACTGTTGGGATGATGTTATAATTGAGGACCTCTGTGTCAGCTTTATGCCAAATATAATGGGACGCCATCACTTGGAAAGAGTTTCCATTTTAGCTCCTCAGTTCCGAGAATATTATATAAACATTTCTTGGGAGATTTCAAATGTTGGCAAATGTGAAAAAAGCCTTTGTGTTCTTCTGTTCAGCAGTGGTTTTCACCTTGCAGCTCTCTCTTGGATGCCATATTTGCCCCGTCTTTTTCATATTGTGGACTCCTGAACTCTGACCTTTACTAGGAAAAGTGAGGCTTGTAGTTCTTTACATGTTAGTCCGGGTTCATTTGTGACCTCCTGGATGAGTAATTGATGCTCCCTTGGAGGAATTTTGGTAGGCCAGACACTCCCAGAATGGATCACGACTGTTCCAAGTTTTCCTCATTTGTAGATAGTGGCTCTGACTGTGGTTTGCTGGAGTCCCAGAGCCCTAGAGATGACTTTGTATCCCTTTCCAGACTTACATATGCCAATAACTTTGTTTTTTGTCTGTTCTTAAATTTCCTAAGATTGCGGTATCATGCACAGCTTTTTGCCTACTTTACATTGCCAGACAGGTTCTATTTAAGAGATGTTTAGATTCAACAGGGCTGGCAGCACTCATGCTTGGGTGTGTCCAATGACGTTGAACCAAATTATCAATTAAATTTGTTTATTTGGTAGATTTAGTACCTAAGGGCGCAATTATTTTGTTCACACAGGGCCAGCTAGGGTTGGATAGCTCTCTGCTTTCACAAAAAGAAATCATCATTTAAAAACTGCATTTTGTGTTTACTCGGGTTATTTTTGTCAAATACTAAACATAGTTTGATGAATTGAAATGAAACCATCTCATATTGGCTGCTTCCTAGAAAGTCTGCATGCAAAAATACGGAATAATTTCTGTCGCATCTAAAATGGAACATTGCCCTAGAGGCAAGAAGATCTCTCCCACGTATTCGCAGAAGCAGGTCTCCATTCTTACGTGCCTCTGCTGCAGCAAACAGTTTACCTGCTGTCAGAGTTTCGCTCTGTAAAGCCTCTCTTAGACACTTTTTTTGGTCGTGTTTCTCGGGGAGGTGTTTGATTATGCACTGCATCGGATAGAGATGTGGAGCTCTCTTCAGCAAAAGTGGGACATTTGTTGCTGTGGAGTGAAGAACTCTTTGTTAGTGCTTCATTACTGTCATGTTGAGTGAGTGATTCAGTGTCTACTTAATGTTAATTGGGAAAAAGTGGAATGGAGGATGGCAAAGTGAACAGACAGGTACTAGCGTTATCTGTAACTGCAGTAAAGCTCGCAAAGCTGTATAACGTGTCTTTCTTACCCCAGCTCCTGCTCGTCTCCTCCAGTAACTCCTGAGAAATTCTTATCCCAGCCACCTCACTTCAGGACCTGACCTCCGACGCCCTTCAGTATATCGAGGGTTTGGAGCACAATGGTGACGTGTCCAAATTTTGTGATTTTGAGATTTTTACCTCCTGTCACACTTTTTGGATTCCAATTCTTGGAGCACAATAATTATATGTCCATGTGCCTCAGTTAAACAGAATTGACGTTTTCATTTAGTGTTACGTCCAACAAAATCTGCTTATATGAATTAAACATTCATATTTTGATGAATAAACATGAATAGTATTACAGAATCATCTGTCTTCCATTGCAAACAAACCTAACTTCAATGCATCACCATTGTGTTATGTCACATCAAGTGCTAGAATTGTTGGCGCACGGAGGTGACGTCCATTTTAGCAATTTTGGCCATGAAGTCGCAGTACCGCACTTATGAAAACCTTCATGTTCAGTAAACTTCTGAACCTTGCAGTGAAAGAGTGACTGACATAAAAATGGTGTAAATGATGTACCTGATTTAATAGAACATTTGCAAACCTAAAAATCCATTTTTCTCAAAACCTCTAAAATTGTGCTCCAAACCCTCGATATGAGCTTGTTGTTTGTTGAGTACATGCCTGTTTTTGAAGCTCTGAATTATAATAATTTATGCCTACAGCAGGATCCCCAGTAGCGCAAGATAGACTTTGTACCTGCTCCTTACTGTTTATGCAGGTTAATACACAGTCCAGCACATATCAGAAGTCCGGTCCCAAGATTTTTTTTATTTTTAGTATTATTAATAATACATAGTTATGCCACAAATATTGATATTTGAAGTAAATGAAATCATCAACTGGCTATATTCTATACCATGACACCACCAACTGTCTAAAAGCTACATCACCAGACAGAATATTGGCATCAATCTTCAAATTGTTCACCTCACCAAGGAAGTGAAAGAATTTTGAGGACCTTCAAGAGTTGGGTGTTATTGTTGCAATCCTTGCTTTCTAGAATATTTCAGCGTTTTGTCATTTAGATTGATTATTTTCTTGTATTTTTGAGCTGTTTTGTTAAGGAGTCCTGCTGTGTTTGTCATCTCCAATTTTTAAAAAAAAATTTGATGGGTGTCCTTGTAAGTTAATCTATCGATAAAAAAGCCATTTCAAACAACATACAGCTAGTTATTTTTGCACATTTTTGACGTAGTGCCACAGTGGCGCAGAGATTTTCCTGTATTTTCTGGGCTTCAGCAGAGGAGATACACACATTAATGTGAGATCAATGAGGCCACAAACAAGCAAGATGAGTCTCATTTCCTTTCATGCTGTTGCATTGAAATCCATTACGACATCACCACAGGCCTAATTGTGGGGATAGGGCAGTCAGAAATGAGGCTTTCCTTCAAGATAATGATTCAGCGACTGGACAAAAGGGGGTAGAGAGAGAGAGAGAGAGAGAGAGAGAGAGAGGGATGGGGGGGCGGTGGAAATTGAAGCAAACAGATGCCTAGCTCCATTTGAGATGGCAGTAGACCTCGTATACCGAAGTCAGACCCGCATCATCGTGAAAGGACTCTGATTAGCATATTGGAAAGTGCTTGAGCGCAGCAGAGGCCCTTGTTCCTGCCATAATTCACTAAATAAATGTATGATCAGATTTCTGCTCGGCTTTTTCTTCATCGCGCTAAAGTGTTGCCTGTGGGAATGCGATGGCGGGAATGTAAATTGCTTCTCGTCTCACATTTCTCTGAAAGGGCTCAGCTGGGGCTTAATTGTGTGTTCGGGAGAAGATCATTGAACTCGCAGATGTGTAATGTCATTCTGTGCTGAAAAAATGCCACAGTTATCTCTCAAGCAGACTATTGATTTGGTTTAAAATATGATTTATTTGTCATACTGATTTACCTAGAGCATCTGATATTGATCGCTGTGGTGTGTTTAATTATTTACATAGCTGGACATTTTCTGAAGTTCCTCAAATTTTGCGTGGTATTTTATGGCGCTTTAGTGTAAGTTCAGGTTGGCACAGAGCTCTGCCACAAGCCCCTTTCTGTCCAATCATTCTTGACCTCAGCATCTCCCATAACGAATGCAGGGTTCATCCCTTTCCCTGGCTCCATGCCCTCGACTCTGCTCCTACTCTGGTCTACTACACATCCGCACCTCATCTGCCCCACCTCTCCGGCTGCTCCAACATTAACAGTATTGTTCATTATTTGCAGAATTTGTTCATGCTGTGTTGAATAATTGAAACATCCTGAATGGCTCTTGAATGGTTAGGGAGATTGTGATGTTAGCAACTGTTTGTGTCATGTTTGCTCAAATTGTTCCAGAGCATCGCTTGAGCCACAGGCGCCGCCAAACTCAAATGCATGTCGTTCTGCCTGCATTTGCCAACTTTGCATCAATTTCAAGTCAATCTGGCAACATCCGGATGAAAAGACCTTGCTTGAAAGCAATTTTTCTCACAGATGAAATGGGTTTTGGATCACTTCTTTCTTCAACAAATTAAATTAATTTAAACATGGCGCTTTGTCTTTCCATGCTCTCTGTGTCGTACAGTTCATACTGTATGAAGATTCAAAATACTTGGTGTGATAAATAGAGGAGGGGTAATAACAGTCTATTAGTACTCAATATAATAATTGCGCAGAGCTCCTGCTCTCTGTGCTCATGGATTCCTGTGAGAGCTGTTGTCAATGGGGCATGTTCAGTTCCAGGCAGCAGACATTTTTGAACACTCACAATTTTTGGAACCAGAGCATGTCTCCTGTGATCTGGAAAAACCTAGTGAATTTTTTTGTGGCAAATATTCTTGCAACTGAACAAAAACCTTTCAATTCTGAACTTTGACCAACCAAAATAAATAAATAAATAAAATAAAATAAAATGAAATAAAATAAATAAAAACTTAATGTTGACAGTTCACATAACTCTAATAGCTAATGTTTTAAAATTCTCACCACACTTGATTGAGGTCCAAATGAATGAGGCAAATGAGGTTCAAACTCAGTTTCTCCCAAAAGTGACATATGTACAAGGTTTTTCCAGATCACAGGAGAATGTGTCCAGTGCTTATCTCAATAGCTTGCACAGACCACACAATACATACTCAAATCATTATCATTTTGTTGGTCTCTTATTTAAAATGTTCTGTTTTGTTTAGTTTCTTCTGCTGCTCGTTCAGTCGCACACAGAGTTAGCCTAATAGCCATTTTGCTTCTGGCAAGCCCAAGTATTCCTCCCGGAGTATCTTTGGGTCATAAACCTTGTACCATGTAGCACTGAACAGGTACAATACCAGGGTAGCTTAAGCATGGGGTGCAGGCTAGAGATAATCAGCCAACGTGGGTTAGGGTGGGATTTGGGAAGAACAGGGGGGTGGAATTCAATCAGAGTCGCTCGATGCCATGGCTAAACAGCGCAGCGCTACAAGAGAGATGTTGCGTTGCTTGAAATATCAATTTACTGCTCCGGCAAGCACCGCTCTAATCTGCGGTTCGCGTGGAGACTGGGATTGGACGGCTGAAGAGGAGGACTTGAGTCAGTTCAGTGTGTGCTGTCACTTTCGACATCCCACCTGTCGATCTCCCGAGAGCTCACTGCCATTACATGCTGAAACAGCACTCCTATCTCCGAGATGTTTATTCGACATGACAGATTGGCCTGTACCAGAGTCACAAGCACAAGCCTTTTTCACAAACCCTCTTGGTGAAAGCGTGCTGATCTAGGATCAGCTGTTTTCCCTGCTTCCTAAGCTATCCTTTATCAGCTAAAAAGGCAGAAATGATCCTATAATAGTGGTTTTATTCTAAAATGTTTTTGGCCGTGATCTGATCCCTGACCGATGCTTAGAAGCAAAACCGTACCATGCTTGTGAAACAATGGGCCTTATGCAAGACGCAATATAGGACTGAATTTTTTATTTTTTTATTGGTGAGATTAACTAATATTTTCTTACTTCTGCTCTTCTCTTAGGTGAGAGAAAATTTTGTGAGTGTCAAAGGCACTCTTACCAAGAGAAGGTGGGAAAACAGCTTATTTACACAGTCCATTGTTATTCCAGTGCATAACAACATATGTTTTATATTTTAGGAACAAAAAAAAAATGCATAATACAATCAAATTTTGATTGTTATTTTGTTTTGTGGAATTACAATGATTGGATTATTTAATTTGTGTTTAAAAAATACTATTGGTCAATTGATGCCATGTGAAGATAACATGTTTGATCGCAAGTTGATTTAACAGCACCTCTATCTCACTCTCGAAGTTCTACCTCTAATGACCTGTGTTGTTTCCACCTCTCTACTTGTTGTTCCAAAGTCGGCTATTTGCTCACAGAACAACGCCTGTTCTTATATGGAATTTAGAGGGCATTACCTATGGTGATTGTTTTTAATCGGCCGCGTGCTTCCGGTTTATGATCAAATGAGATGCATCATTCGGCGATCCGCGGTAAGAGCAGATTTCGATGGTGAGAACATTTGGAGCCACTGGAGTTGACCTGTCTTATCTTTTCTCACAACAGAAAAACAATAGATGATAGGAGACAATTTCGAGCTAATGTTGCTGCATGAGGCCCATTGTTTTTTCCAGCCATAGAAAGTCACCTTTGTGCATAAGTGTGGGTGAACAGGTTGGTTGGCTGTCCTGAATGGGAGGAATGACATCACAGGATATGACCTAAAGGTTACATATTTTTGAAAAGATGAAATTCCATATCGTTCATTGATATGCTGAGAAAGACAACCACCTTATATTTAGATTATATTACAACTTACATTACATGGAAATCTTCCAGCTTAATCACCAGCTGAATGTGTGTGTGTGTGTGTGTGTGTGTGTATGGGGTGGGGGGATCAGATTCCTTTTGTCATGTAAAATATAGAGAGCTGTGCTGAATGAATAAAAGAGTAGGCTTGTCTTAAAATAATTATCCACACATTTTGTGTGGCTCCTCAGTGAAAGATATTCATCATGTGGTTGTACTGCAGAGCTCGTAAAGACCGGCGGACACTACACTGTCTTCCCCCTCTTCCACATGAGACATTTGTTTCGGCATTTGAATTTTCTCAGATGATTTGAATTTCTTGAAAATCGAGCAGCATCAGTGGGAATCGTGGTGGATCTGTGGCCTCGCGGATTCTAATCAAGTTCATAGCTGCTCTTGTCTCGCTTCAAAATGCTCCCACAATGCATGAGTCAGAGAACATTGAATTTGACCTTAAATACGAAAATATCCTAATAGGGCACAATTAGGCAGTAACATGAAAAATTGATATCATTTAACACTGCAATGTCTGACACTGATGCGAAACCCAATATGTACAATAAATGTATAAGAGAATACTATAATATGTGATCCAGTAAACCAGGCCAGTATTTCTCTGTAGGACAGTCTGGGAGAATTCCCATTGGCTTGGCCTGTTTTGTCAATAACAGTTGGACTACTCAATTTTCTTTCATCCAAAATAGTATTATTATTATTATCATCAGTATTAGTAGTAGTAGTATGATGATGATGATTATTATTATTCAGTAAGGCTACACAAGGAAGTTAAGTGGCCAAGGTGATCTGTCTGCTTACTTGATTCCGGATTTCACTCTAACTTCATGACAGGAAGATTGGCCCATTTGAGAAATGGATATGCCAGTGTTTTTTTTTTTTTTCTCGATAAGCTGAATGACAGTAACAGTGAGAACGAAAGCTCTTCTTTTGTCCCGGTGTGAAACATCTCATTAGAATCCAACCCATGCTCAAATCAGCATTTACAGCTGATTGGCTAATTAGGCGCACAACATTGTCGATAATGAAAATCTGTACAGACACCAGCCTCGTTTTTTTTTTTTATTACCTGTATTCCACTAAATCCTGCTTTTGACACAAGTGCTAAATGCTAATACTAATCCCTGTGTTTGTGTTTCTCATGTGAGATTAACAAGCAATTAAAAGTCTCTGAATTATTATTCATAGTTTTCCATTCACTGCTGTGACTGTCTCGACTCAGATAAAGTGGTCTACTTACTTGTCAGCAGGGATACGGATAGAAAAAATCGGTTTTCCTCACACTCTGTCTCTGCCGCGGCAGATCCTCTGTTTTAGCACGATAACTAGAACAGGTTTTATTTCAATCACATCAAACTTCTTTTGTTCATTCCTGCTGCACAAAGGATGAACCAAATTGTTTTGTTAGAGCCTATGACCACCAGGTAAAACTTCCACAAGCAACAACTCAAACCATATTCATGAAGATCTTGGCACACTTGGGAATGTTTCTATTGCTGAGAGAAGGGCCGTTATTGATGGTGGTCATCCTATGACCTTTGCTGTAGTGCAACCAGAAGGCCAAACTATTACTTTTTAATAACTATATTGAACGGCTTTAATGGTAATCATGTAAAATTTGATTTCAACATTCTTTTGTGCATGGAGGAGGAAGTTATTGATTGTTGTGGCTTGTTTCCTGTCGTAACTTGGCCTCATTCAATATTTAACATTTCCAAATGCAATAAGAGGCAATTTTGATGGGAAGCGTGTCAATCCCTCTTTGATTGTTCTTGGTGTATAAAAGGGATGCTTTTGAAATGTGTCAAACTTTTCAAATGCGAAGACAATCAACTGTGCTGTAAACATCTTTGTGCATCAAAGAGCAATCCTATTGTACTGGTGACACTATAACCATTCTTGAAGCACCATCTTCAGGCCAACTTAACTTTCCCCAAAATGCAAAAAGTCAAACTGTTCCTTTGCTCCGACGGCCCGTATACAGGCCCATCAGGAAAGTTAAAAACAAGAAAAGAGTTTATTTTACCTTGAGTATGTCCTTTATAGGCATTTTAAGAAAATTTTACCGCAGTGGTAAGGGGTTAATTCAGCCAAAAACATTCCTGGAGCCCTGCATTATTCACCTGTTAATTTTTTGGATCCTAGTAATAGGCCAAACCATGAATTTTCCCAATGATTTAAATTTTACAGGTTTTGTGTGTATTTCCTATCGTTGTCCATCAAGAGCATTTGTCTAGTTACTTCTACATGTTTCTGTGGCAACATAAAAAATAAAAAAAAAACAAAGGTAAGTGCAGTAGTTCACCATAGCAACTGTTTCTTTCGGACTTGCCTGCTCTTGGCAGTGCTGAATTTAAATAAATGAGTCAATGATTTAATTAAGGGGATTTTACTTTACTGGAGCTTCATAGCACAAATCCATTGACCTCAAAAATCTTTACAAAGAGAGTAACAGGAACCCCTATTGCATTCCCACCCCCATATAATACAGCATTATGCGTGCAAACACCAGATACTGTCATGGTTTAGTCCTGGTGGCAGGAGGCATGAAGCCGGCAGGCACTGGGACCATGTACCCAAACACCAGAAAAAGGGACCCACACGCACAGGTTGAGTAAAAACATAAATAAAGATTTAATTAAAACAAAACTAGGGGAGCAGCATCTACAGACAGGACTCCATCACAGACAGAATAGAAACCAGAATGCAGGTGCACTGCCAAACTGGCAGTGCAACTCTCATACTCTCAGTAGCACCTCCACCTCAGCGAGCAGCAGCAGTGGCTCGTTTAGGTGGAGGTGCAGGCAGGAGGGAGGAGGGGCTGCAGGGCAGGACCATCACAGATACGGTCTCCAGTATCACACCTTCTTGTAATAGTACTCTTTTACTGTTTGCCTACCTGTATTTTTTTGTTAAATCTATACTTGCAAATTGATGGCTTGCACACTTCATGCCATAATGTTTTGTTTTGCTCGCTGGGTAGTTCAGAATGAGAGAGTACCTGTGAAAATAAACGTGCACTGTTCTCCCACTGATTCACTGACAGAAATCCGTATGTAAATACAGTGGATTTTTATTTTCATGCGGTCTACACAGGAGGTCGTGCTGACCATGATGCCCCACCTCAGTAGACAGAATGGCATGGCCTTATGGTCATGAAGCTCCAGCATGGTAACGAAAGAGGGTAGGGAGGGGTGTTAGTGGGAAGCCTTGCTCTGTTGGGATCAAACATATTGAAATAAATGGCTGCTTAAAGTGTCGTCAGGAAGACCTCCGATAGACAAGCTGACAGCAGCATGACTAAGGAACGTAAAACAGTGAGCCAGCAGCATTATGAGTGCAGGCTGAAAAGCCCCTGCCCAACCACAACAGGAGTCATAGAAGGCCAACAGTAAAGGCAGTGCAGTCTGCTCTGCAATTGGTACCAGACCACCTTGCACCATGCCTAGCTGTAGGCTTGGCTAAAAATTTAATTTTTGTGCCTGGACTTGAAGAAAAGGGGGATGTTTCCTTCCCATACATGAAGTGGAAGATTGTTCTTCCTTCTCTGATCGGAGAGGAGCTCAATAATTAATAGCTCTTTCCCCCACTGTTATTTTATTTATTCTCGAAGTGATAAGAAAGCCTGCGCCTTGTGAAAAAATATATCTTTGGGGACAATCAAGAGCAATTAGATCCTTAGGATATGTTGATGCTTGGCCAAATCCAGCCTAGAGACTGCAAAAGCATGGATAAATTTCTCTGTCACATGTTGAGACAAAAAAAAAAAGAAAAAATCCCCAATTTTGGCAATGTTACAAAATCGAAGGAGGTCTTGGTGACGTTCTTCAAATACAAATCAATGGAGCAGTCATGATCAATTATGATGCTGAAATCTTCATTAAAAGTGCTTGAGCATTGAGAAAAACCATCCCTGCTAACTATATGGATTGACAGCATTGCGCTTAGGTGATTTGAGCCCATTACCACAACCTCTAGACCTTTGTTTTATTTGAGTTGAGAAGCAGGAAGTTTTGAGACATCCTTACTTATATAACAGGGAGACGGGCTTTAAGCCTGGCTACTTTAACGACTTCTGGCTTCACAAATACATAAAGTTGCAGGCCATCTGCATGGCAGTGAAAATTAATGCCATGCCTTCCTATAAGATTTTCCAAGGGGAACATATACAGGGAAAAGTGCAAAGGCCCCAGTACTGACCCTTGGAGAACAACACATTGTAGAAATAAAAAATTAATTGTTTACATGTACAAATTCAAACTGAAACTAACTCCTGACTTGGCACCATCCTGGCTGTTCAATTTTGATTTGCCTGAGTTTGTACTGTAGAGATGATATAATTCCATTTACGTTGTATAAAATGGTTTATTAATGTTCACAAAATAAAAGAGAGCACCTTAATTAAAGTACAAAAAGTCAATTACGTGCACATCTTCCTTCGGTGTGTACATTACAGCCCCAACACTGGGTGGCAGTATTGGTATTGAAGATGTCTCCCTTGGTGGATCACCACTCTTCATATCATGCCTACTTGCAGATATTGCATAATGGGTGCAAGTGTTTGAATATACTCAGAAGAATCACTCCCATTGGTAAATTGTAGATTAGGTTGCAATGGAGCTTGTTTGTATCAGATATGTTTGGTAAAATCTTGCCCCTGAAAATGGAGCTTTGCGATTGTAATTTCTTGCTGATTTTAAAACAATCATTACTAACATTATTTGCAATTACTACCATTATCATTATCTTTTCACAGGTCAAACTAATGCAACATTTGTGGATAAAAATAGTAATTTCTCTCAGAACAAAAATATTTCCTTGATTCAAAACATTTGAACACTAATGTAAACTGCATTGCATTCTCACTGATGGAGTTCATTGCTGAGCAGTTCCTGCCCTGTCTGGACCTTATAACATGTTTAATTCATGGCCATTTTCACAACAAATTCTTCAGTTTGTATGAACTCAGAAAGAGTATACAGTAAATGGTCCAAATTGGACAAATGCTTCTTTCAAAGTTCAATAAGCCTTGACATTTTACTGCATTCATGATATATGCCACACTGATTAGGCAGCAGTATAGCAAATTATCATTACAATTACATTATGAAGCAGTAACCAACTGCACACTATTATGACAATCACATTGAGAAAGGCTTACTAGTGCACTGGAATATCAGCTTTTTTCCTTTTATACAATATAAATAGGCAATGTTGTGGGCTACATTGTTATTTTCATCATATTGTTATAAGGCAGAGATTACAGGACTCAAGGTTTTGAGCTTGTCTTTCATGTTAATGCTCAAGATAGGCGCTCAAGGCCTCCCTTTCATTGGCTGTGCTCAAGGCATATCTCTTCTTTCATAAAAAGAGGATCCTAATATTTGCCGGTACAGAAACAGCACATCTCTCACTTTAAACTCAGCTCATTACTCATATTTCATTTTTTCCCCTGTCTCCTTTATTATTTTACACTCCAGAGATTCTCTTTATATTGCCTCTGTGATTGTCCTCACTGAGGGACAAGAGCAAGATTTCATTCTCTCACAAATATTGTTTGTTTCTGTTGAAAAATATCAATAGATCACAACTGAGAGCTGGAGTTCTTTGATGTGACGAAGAATCAATGGTTATCCTTTCGGTAAAAATAAAAGAAAAACGATTTATGCATGCAGTTGATAATTTGATGTCTTGCAAATGCATTGGATTTGGCCGTAAGGACTTATCCTCCTGCAGTGCTGCAGCCTGCTCAGCAGAAAAACAGGGGGCATTTTTTCCTCCCAAGGGATCAAGAAGAGGGTTGCATGGTTAAATTATTACATGCATTATTAACATGCATTCAAAATATATGCTTTTTTCATATGTAGACAGTTTTGCAGATACTATTTACCCTAAATTTTTTAAAAATACGTGCTGTGACCCAGAGTTTACCCGGGTGTTTTCCTCATTTGTTCCTTCCCAGCACTACAGTCATCTGTCAATTTTTCGCGTGTCGGTGCCAAGCAATCCGTCGCCTCCACTGTCCACAGTACAAATTTTCATGCTAAGAGAACTCAAGAGCTGTCAGATTGTCACAGGTGTGTCACAGATGGTAATTGGGAACAGATAACAAGGCTGAGAAACTTAACGAGAGTTTAATTACAGGAAATGAGCTGGTAACAGGGGTACAAAAAAAAAAAAAAAAAAACAAAGGAATAAAACATAAATCAGAATACCAACTTCAGGACCCAAAGGGAGGTCTGCAGTCTGCTCAACTACAAAGCCAGATCACAAGTGAGGGTGAGTGCTGACTTAAACAGAAGGCTAAATAGGGATCAGATGCACGTGATTAAACAATAGGAAGAGTGGAAACAAAAACGTGGAACGGAGTTCAGTGCGGAGGCCGGAGGAGGCATGTGCACCACAGAACACGCTATAAATGATTACTAAAGGTGATCTGGAGGGACACGCTGGAGTTAAATTTGTTCTATCAGAGCTTATCTTGCACTGAAGTGGAGTGTATTCGTCTTCTCTCAGCCAATTCAGCAGCGGAGCTCATAAAGCCGGAGTGGGTGGAAGTGTACTTTAAAGCAGTGAAGTAGCTGTAATTCCCGAACCGTCCAGGAATTATTACCATTTTTTAACTTAGCGGCCCACACACTCACGAAAAAATAGGAAAAACTACTATAATTACATAATGAAAGCCATTTTTAATAAACGGTTGTAAATCCTTTGCAGTTAAATGAGTTTTGCAGTCTCGAGCCCATGATTGTCAGCAGACAATGTGTTTCTGTGTCTCTTCATTGGTCTTGTTCTTCCAGCATCAGCAATAATTCAGCTGTCTTCACTTCCTGCTTGTTTTTTTTGTGCATTTTGCCTCTAGTCTTGGTTTTAGCGATTGAAATGAATGCTCAGGTGGACTCAGGTCAGGCGATTGACTTCGCATTTGTACAACATTTAACTTCTCGCTGGATGAAGGATTTGATGGGAGCCTCTGTACTGAATCATGTGGTTTCATTTGCCCTGAAAGTACTAAACACAGCATTTGCTGCTTGCTGATATAATTAAATAAATCAAAGATTTTGAAAACCTATCATGTGGCGACTTGCTCAGGAAGGGGAGCTCTTTTCAACAAGTCGCCACATGACAGGTTTTCAAAAGCTCAAAATATGAAAATTTTTTTGCATTTGAAAATTTTTTTCAGCACCCTAAGGGTTGATAGGGCTAACTTAAATTCAATTAATTTACTACCTAATCCAAAGTCAAATGAAACAATTTTTGTATTCAAAAAGGCAACAAAGTTTAGTGGGTCAAGTCAAGAATCTAAGAGGAAATAATAAATTGTAAAGTAGACAAAATGAAGGTACAGGTTGTGTTTGCAGTCAAAGTGACTACAAGTGATTCTGCTGAAAATGTGCGACTGTTCTACCAGACAAGTAGCAGAATGCGGGTTGGATTTAAACACAATAGATATTATCTATCATCTAAAGACTCAGATCCAAATATTTTTTTTGTTTTTTGGCCCTGTTTACAGTATGCAGCTGCTGCTGGGTCCCAGTTGGCATGCACATGGTTAATTTCCATCCCAAACTTCATGGCTCCTCCAATGGCACTCTCTTCTGTATCCAGTTTGGTATAATGAACTGTTTACATTCATTTATTTTTCCATCTGTCAACAAGGCTGCCCACGAGGTTTGAAAGAGTCTTCAGAGACAATACAGGCAGGAATCACTCATCCAGCTCCATATTTATACCTGAAATTTGAAAAACAACCCCCTGGGAGATGAAAACATCTGCCATCTTTGCTTGATCTCAGAATTTCCTTATTAATTAGAATATTTCAAGAATGCAACAGGATGATAATCAAGTTAATTATTGTGTACTTATTCTAACAACTGATAAGAAGTTTTGAACAACCTCTCAACTGCAGAGTGAGAGAAAGACAAAAAAAGTCAAATATATTGTAGTGAAGCATTGTGGGCGTGAGTGTGGGGACGTTGGGACGTGGTTGTGGTATGCGGGTGTGTGTGGTTGGGGGGGGGGGCTTTCTGTAGGGGGTGATTGGACTGAGTACACCTGGATAGTAACGAAACCATGGTAGATGGATCAGTGTTAAAATGGAGGCCTGAGGCCATGAGGGGTGAGTCTGGGGAGCGGTGTGCGGCTGGGGTTGTTTGTGCCGAATCAAATACTCAACTTTTTAGGGGGTGGTTGCCGTTCGAATGCCGGTTAGGACTGCCGGTGGTGAAGATAGCTAGTGGGGATATAGCTGTAGTTGAAGGGGGACTCATAGGAGGGTACTGACGCTCCCCAGGAAGGGGTTTTCTGCACTCGCTATAATTGTGGAGGCCTCATTAGCGCTGGATTGGCGTCTTCCGTTCTTATTTCCCAGGCCGACCAGCGCCAGAGCTGAGACCCCGGGGGAGGGTCTTGGACCCCGGTAGAGTTATGTTGTGAACTTTTTGTTTGTGTGTGTGGGTGTGTGAATGAATGTGGATGGTTGTGATTTTTAATCGTAGCGTAGCGGATTTGTGTTTCGGGGTGGGAGGGTATCGACTGCGTGGTGTAAACTTATTAGCCTACTTTGTGTGACGACATGTTCTTATATCCACAAGTGGTGGTTCGTTAAAGCACGTGGAAAGCTGAATAAGTCTATACTTTAACCCGATCCGAAGCTGCGTGAATTGTATGAAATAAAGATTTTATTTTTATATTTCTAAGCTCTTGGCTCTCTGGATGATTTTTCTCACTCTCCTAGGTATGCTACTCTGACGTGAGTTTAGGTTTACTACAACATGAAACATTACGCATAAATAAGATGTTTAATTCATAATGCTCGTTATTTTCATGCAAAGATTGCGTACACTAACCTCCACTCACCAGTGGATTTCTGCCAAAAATGTGAGGGGGTTAGAGATGGAGAAAACGCCGTCGTTGTTTCCTGTGTCCAAATACCGTTACTGTTCTCCCATGTTCCGTGTCTCACATCCTGATCGTTTGGATAATTGTCTCATTACCTCGTCGTTGCCTCTGATGATTCCCCCCACGCCCTTTCCCTCACCTGCCTCCTGTTTGCTCATTTAGTATTGAGTATAAGTACCCTTCTCGAGCTGCTTTCACACCGGACACTAAACAAATTTTTCACGCGACAAATTACGTTCAAAGTCAATGCAAAGACGCGAGTACACATTGACTTTGAATGTAATCTGTCGCGCGAAATTTCGTTTCGCGTCCGGTGTGAAAGCAGCTTGATTCTCCTCATTCTCCCGAGTTCATCTCAGTTGATGATGGTCCTGCACTGTCCACGACTTTTTCCTGCCGGCCCAAAAGAATCTTCAAGGGTCACCAGTGAAAAAGTAGTTGACTCTGAGGGTCAGTAAGTCTCCAAATATACCGTTTGACGCCCCCGGAAATCACTATAAGCTCTTTGAGATGGTTACTGGAAAAAAAACCACCTGCTGTCAATCCACACCAAAATGAAGCCCCTGCAGTTTACCGAACGTTACGGTGACTTTTAATGGTGAGATTAGACCAAAATTGCGCTTTTTGGCATCAAACATCAAACGTAGTTTCAGTGTAAAGATCAGGAATTCTTCTCAAACCACCACTGCAAAGGAACTGTGCTTGTCTCTTGCATGCCAGTAGGATAACAAAGAGCCCACAGTATCATGCCCAACTCCGACTCAGAGCCTGTTTGATCCAAGCAGTGACAGTTTCAAAACATGCTCGGTCCTTTGAATGCATTCTGGTTATACTGCTCAGGGCAAGGATGGGCTTCTGATTATCATCTTATGACCAGTGGGTGTGCAGAGGAAAAATAGTACTTATCACACATTCACTATAAGCAGAGTTGTGCATATTCAACAATGATAAATCCTTTACTGAACAGATGGCCCTGCTCTTAAACTACTGGTTCAGTTTTAGAAGGAAAACCTACTTATTCTTCATAAAGTTAATGAGTTTCCTTTCAAAGACTGCAAAACCCCAGGGTTTAATGATAAAACACCGAACTGATTTAAAAATGATAGAAATTGAGATTTAAAAAAGTATACTGCACAATGGTAAAATTTTATTAACACTAAGGCTGTTTAATTTAACACGGTTCCACGCAGTTGTCAGGCAGTTGTCTCGTCTTCAGTTCACTGAAAGTTAACTTTACTTTTCTCACCCAGGTTTGATGTGAAACAACAAAAGAGAATCCTCACTCTGGCTTTTAGAAATTAATACCATGCCTGTACTGAACTTCTGAAGGGATATTAGTCTCTGGCTGACCTGTGCTTCCTGAGCCATTGATGATTTAAAATAAAAATAT
The DNA here is from genome assembly GCA_029721435.1 of Gymnothorax reevesii. Classification (NCBI taxonomy): domain Eukaryota; kingdom Metazoa; phylum Chordata; class Actinopteri; order Anguilliformes; family Muraenidae; genus Gymnothorax; species Gymnothorax reevesii. The sequence goes on from CM056579.1 coordinate 111,099,901, forward strand.
ACTTTATTTGTGGAGCTTAAGAAAATTTAAGGAGGGCTAAAGCCAGCCTAAAATAGGCCTAGCTATACCTTCGATTAACATAAAGCCAAACTGCATAGCTATATGCAGGGTGCTCTTCTCAAGAATGCATGTCAAATGATATCAGTAATTTAAAAGCATAGTATAGTTCCTTAAACCATGAATATGATATTCAGTGGTAGAGAATCATGGGCATGTAAGCTGCGGGGAGGGGGATCGTGTTGTGTTCTGGGGTCCTAGCCTTTGGCCAGGACAGCATTTATGGTTTTAACAGTTTCATGGTCCATAGTCCATAGTCATAGCCATAGTTCATGTCACAGTTTTAACAGTTTCTTGTTTCAGGATTTTACATTTCATGTTTCACATTCCTTGTCCATGTTTTTACTTTTCCATGTTTTTGTTTTTGCCAGGTCTGCCAAGCCACTCCACCGCTTGTCTGCGTTCCGCCCCGTGCCTTCGTTGTTGCACATTTCAGAACTCTGGTTGGCTTTGGGGTTTCCCCTTCCTTCTGTGCTGTGCTGGATTCAGGGCTTTCTAAGCTTAATTGACAATTAACTGTTTTTAAGTTACTAACATTCACTGGGTGGTGTGATTCTTAGATAGGCACATTACTAATATTGCTAATTTAGACAGGGAGTTTATTGTCATGATTCCTGCTTTACTATTTCAAGTCTTGCTGTGCTTTTCTGTTCTGAACATTCATGCTTGCTTCCAAACTGCATACTTAATTGGTACTTAAGCTGAGCACGCTCATTCTCTTAATGAGCAAGTCTTGTCATCCAATCTTTGTCCATGTCATGATCTTGCCCTGCCTCTTGTTTCTCCTTCTCCAGGTGTTGCCCCTCATGTCTTGATTTCCTAGCCTTTATCTGGATGCGGTGGAAGTTGGCTGGCAGACAGTGTCTCGAGTTTCATTCCTAGTTTCTTTGCCAAGTCCATGTTCTAGTCTACTTTTCATGACCATAGTTCTTGTCGTTTTGTATATAGCGTTTCGTATTCTTAGCATCATTGTTCTTTTCTGTTTATGGTCATCTTGCCTGGAGTTTCCAGTGCCTTTTGTTTTTTGTCGTTTTTGTATTTTGTTTATAGCTCTGTGAAGCTCACCTTAGTTTGTATTTTGCAACCCTTTGGGCCCAGTTTTTTGTTGGCCCTCGTGCCTGTTTGTTTTTGTTTTAATAAATTCCCTTTTCCCCTCCACCTCGCATTTGGTGTCTCTGATCTCGCATCAGATCGTACCTCCCACGCGGACACAAAAAACTGCAGCTTCTGTAACATCATCAAATAAACACTACACTTGTCTGTTAATTTACTCTTTGCATCATTTAATCATTTAGTTGTGAATGTAGCGATCTACTGTCTATAATCACCACAATTTTTTTTTCCCCACAAATCAAGTGAACTCCAACTGTAAGTGTGATGTAGGGTGGCGTGGGGTTTTCTGCGGAGAGGTCAGACTCTCAGGGGCCAATTCGGCTGCAAGATTATCATGAACCTCGAAATACGAGAGCTAATCATTCCAGCTTGTCGGCTGTGCATTAAATATAGATGCCTTCAAATGTCATCACTGCTGAATTATTTACAGATTGAGTCTATATACACATCTGTATAACATCTACGGGAAGTTTTTTTTTTTTTTTTTTATTGATAAATTTTCTGCCAGATTCATGAATGGGAAAATGACTGAGAGAGGAAGAGTGCATGGGATCCACATTAGATTCCATCACCCGTAATGTAATGTGAACTCATTCGGTCGCGGCAGCCTCCGCCTGAAGACGGCCAGACCCGAGTCATCAATTACAGCAGGCTAATAGTCAATTCTGACCCCTCGGAAAAAGACTGATGAAAATTCATGAGAGTAAGATGGGTGGGCTAACCTCATTAGTGTACCGCAGACGGATGCTCGCACGCACACACACACACTCACACACGCACAAAGGTTATTGACTGGGCCATTAAGATTGATATCAGAAAAACGTAAAATGACCAAGAGAGAAACTTACATTTTCTTTTAAACCATTTTCTGCAGGTTTACATTGCTGTGGTCAAATTGACTCTAAACCGGAGTAAAATTGTTTGCTAATTTGGGCATAGTATGAGGGCTAAGGTGACAACACAAAATGAAGGTATAGCGTCCAACTAATTCGTACTCAAATGCATGTACACGAGTGATACATTCACAGCCAAAGACTGCTACTGTGTGATGTCTGTCTGGGGCAAAGCCATGATGAAGTCAACCATTTTGGGAACTGTAGTTTAAAATAACCATACAGCTACGGAGCTAAAAAGGGGCTTTTACTGGCTTTAGTAGATGACAGTCATTGTTCTGCTGAAATGGATTCCAAAGTACCTGTGCAATGCCATCTGGCCCATCTGAGGTACATAATTCCTATGGAAGCAGAGGGAATTTGGTTCTCTCAGAAGTTATCAGAGCTAACTCTTACAGGTTTTGTGGTAAAGTCTGTGATATGATAGAGAAAGTTTAGCAGAAGCCAGGGAAAGAATGTGACCAGAAATTTTAGCTGGGGAAAGAATAAAGCAAAAGTAATTTTTTTATTTTTATTTTAATGGTGTTGTACAAAGAGATGTTTCTGGAACATAATGAGGGCTTGTGGTTGCAGGGAGCCTCAGTGGGAAGAAATAGACAGTTTAAAGTAGAACGTGGTGGTGAATGTGCTGGCACCTTCTGAGAGCTCGCCGTTTTTACCTCGCGCTTTCAGATGTCACGTATCGGTGTCTGCAGCCCTCATGCTGCTCAGGTGAAATTCTGCACAGAGAAAATGATGATATAAATAATGATTTTCTCTTGGCCTGTGGTTCCACCATGCTGTTCATCCCAAGGGACTCGCTGGCAAACAGGAGTGTCAAAGATAATGAGCTTTTACCAGAGAGGCTGGTCTGACATATTCTTCCTCAACTGTTGATGAAGTAAACTAATAATGTATATATGTATATTTGTTTGTTATACCTTAAACTCTGACCTTTAAGCAGATTATTTAACAGAAAAAAGCATTCTTGCTGGATAATGTTACGCACATATTCTGTATCTGCTAGTTGCAGCGCTTCACTGAAACTGTATCACACTTATGTCAAGAGAAATATTCAAAGCCAGGAAGCCATGTTGTTATAGCCACAGCATCACATCAAATGGAGAATATCTAGATCTTGTAAATCATTTTATATATATTTCACTATATTTCAACTGAACATATTTTGGATCCTTGGAAACCTTGGAATCGCCACTAGAATTTCAATTTTAATCCTCCCTGTGGTCCATATGATCTCTGTGATATACTTTCATACTCTCCAGCTAATCTTAAAGCTAAAAAGTACCATTAAGAATAAGAGTTGCTGCAGCTCCATAAGGAACAATGGGCTGAGATTTGATGTCCCATGTTTATTTTTAGGTATGTGGTAGATATAACGAGATGTATACAGTACATAGATATAAATATAAATTAAAAAGGCACCCATTCCCTTGTCATAGGGATCCCACAGGGCTCAGTCCTTGGTCCTCTCTCTTTTTTAAAATCTTATTAACATGCAAACTCTATGAATGGATCAAGGTGGAAATGTAATATGTAGGCAACCATTACAATGACTGAAATCCACTTACCTCCAGCCTTTTCCATAGTACGTGGTTCCTGGAGCACCTCTATTTTTGGTTAGTAGTAATAATTCACTGCCATAAACCCAGTGCTGCATTTTCAAATTGATAGCATCACCCTCATGTATTTAGGTGAGAGTTCGAGCAGCTTTCAGATTATCTGATTTTTTCAGAATGCAATCTTTCCCCAAACTTCGAAATAATACTGGCACAATACAGGCTATTAACTCCCTCTTTGGCCTAAGATATAAGATATGTTAGTAACTATATCTCACACTTCACAATAACTTGGCATTTAGTGACTTTTCATTCACACATCGCACTCAGCAGTAAGGGCATGCACTCGTGCTGTTCACAACCTCTGAATATAATGAGGTGTATTTTGCTGAGCCAGAGATGTATAGAAGCGTCAACATCTGCTCCACAGTGCTTTGATTTCTACTGCAGCAGAAAGAGCGGAATAACGATGATGTGAAACAGCCCATGTAGTAACACATGAGCACCTGTCAGTGACAAATCCTGTCACTACACTCGTCAGAGGTGCCTTATTTGCTTAACATCACTGATATGAGTAATGTTTTACCTGAATTTATCATGCCAAAATATAAAAATGCTACGTGAATGTCATAGAACTGTGAAATGTGCATTTAGAGAGTTCATTTCAGTGCATTTGTCAAAATTTACATCCATGATGGGTTGTAAGATGACAATCTGAAGTCTGAAGTCTGGAACCCTCAGGTATCACCTACTGCTCGGTTTCTTGATTTGAAATTCATTATTTAGTTTAATCTCTAATATGAAGTGGTAGACATTAAGAATAACATTAATGTCAAAATATTTATGGACCTGACAGTACCTGTTGGAATACTCTTGACCCTTAGAGCACTGAAATTTTAATTTAAAAAGTATATACATTTTATTACCTTGTGCTGTTGAAAATCTGTCATGTGGTAACTTGTTTAAAAGAGCTCCCCTGCCACATTATTGGTTTTCAACAGCTTTTATTTTGATATCTTACATTACTGAGCAACAATAGCTGCGTTTAGTGCTCTAGGGTTAACTTTAGAAAGGGGCAGTTCAAAGACAATGACACCCCACTCAGAGAAAAAGGCCCAGGACTGTAGAGGACTTTTCTGTGACGGTGCGTTCAGGAACCACACGCAAGAGGGAAATCCAAAAAACATATGTCTTTAATGGGGTCCGAGTCAAAGCCAGAAAACAAAGGAATTTCCAAGCCACAATATGAAATCCAAAAACAGTGTCGACTAGACAGGCAGGGGTCAAAACCAGTAAGACAGATGAGCAGAGGTACAAAAATGGTAGGCAAAAAGTCGTAGTTGATGAACAAAGCCAAGGGTCATACACAAGGCATCCAAACACAGAAATCGTGGTCATGCAAAAGTGGGTCAAAATCCAGAAAGACAAAAACAGTACAAAAAGGGCTGTGGCAAGAATCAAGGTCGGACTTTCCAGTAGAAGCGAAACAATATTCTATGGCATACGAAGCGCTCTGCACAAAGAAGTATTGATCAACGTTCTGACAAATGCTGTGAGTGAAAAGAATGTTAAAATAGACAAGAGGAAAGTCACATGCTATGCAGGGAACAGGTTAATTGAATCAAACTAATTACAAAGGAATGAACATGAGGAAGTTCCTAATCACATAAAATAGGCAAAAGCCAGAACGCGGACAGGAATCACAAGACAGCCTATAGACAAAACAAACAGATCCGGTTAGGGATTTCTATGTGCACAGAGTGAGAGGCAGAACAGTGATTAGACAGGTGCAGAGAATCTGCTAAAAGCACAGCAAAGTACATTGATTGAAGGCAAGAGACGGAGACTAGAACAGGGCGAATGCTGAGAGATCGTTAGTCAATTAATAGAGTGCAGCTATACAATCCCTAGTGCTTGTTAGTAAGTTAGTACTATGCACCAGTAGCGGCTCTAGACTCGGTAATGGCGGGGCGCAGACACGTCCCTTTATGACAATTAGTCCTGGGTAGTTTGCAATCATTCAGTTAAATAGGCAGCGTGCTGCTCAAGCGGTTTGCGTGAGAGTCAATAGGAATGCAAGTTTGTTTAACGTTGATTTAAATACAGCAAATAAGCGTCCAGATGAATGATTGTCTTCTTACGTAATCGGGGAGAACAAGCAGCAGCTGTTGACTGTGGAGTGCTCTCGGAGGGAACCTTCTGTTACTCATGAAAATGACTGAGAACAGGTCAGGACTAACGACTGTTTCAAACGGATGTTTTGTCACAATTCTCAGTTAAGGTTCCGCCACTGAGCTGAATTAAGCCGATGAATTCATCGCTGTTTCATCGCATATGGAGAGACCGTGTCTTAAGTTGCCAAGTACGATAATTGGAAAACGCGTCAGTAAAGGAAAATGATTGCGAACTACCCAGGACTAATTGTCATAAAGGGACGTGCCTGCGCCCCACCATTCCGGGGTCTAGAGCCGCTACTGCTATGTACAATGTTGGTCTTGGTAAGTAATTTAACAAAAACAACAAACTGTTGGTATTGGTTTGTAATCTGGAAAAAGCAAGATGAAGGAAGTAAGCGAGATTGGAGTGAATTTTTGAAATCCCAGAAGCCATTAAATCACCCAAAAGTGTGGCACGCAATACTGGGGCTGTGAGCATTCACATGACATGAGACCAGACAGGGGGAGACAAAGTGCAATGCATGGGTGGAGGCAAAACATGGACCGGAATGTGACTGCAGGAATGGAATATGGCAAAATACAAAACACGGAAAAACTAAACTAGACAATACATGAACAAATCTAAGCAACCAAATCACAATACATAATTCAAGACATGGTCAGACATAGCAAAGATCCAAATTCAAATCAGACTGAGCGTAAAGAAACATGGCAAAACAGAACAGGGACATTGCAAAGCAGATCGGAATCATGACAGTCAGAGCAGAATCATAACATTTTCATGATAAACAGCAATATCTTCCGGTATGTACGTGATGGAGCTTGGCTGACAGAGGTGTTTCGCGATCCAAGACCAAATTCTGCCCAATTATTTTTCTTCACAGGCTTTCATTTTAATCAAATTAATATTCACAGACTGTGGCTGCGGCGTGAGTGCAGAGCCTACCATGGCAACCTGAAATTTGTTCAATTTTTCTTTAGTTTAATTGCTGTGAAGCTCTGTTTGAAGGACTGTGACCAAGTTGAAAGCCAAAACTGTGAACTACAAAAAAGACTGATTATCACCCAAAATGTATATTCGATGTTTATGTCTTGGCTCAATATTTCATTTTGATAATAAATGACTGCTAAATAAATTTTGGATACATTAACCCTTTCAGCACCGTGGGCAACTATAGTTGACACATGATATAAGATATCAAAATCAGATGCTGTTGAAAACCTATCATGTGGCAACTCTGCGCAGGGAGCTCTTTTAAACAAGTTATCACATGGTTTTCAACAGCGCAGGATAACTACATTTTTAATTTCTTGAAAATGCATTCTGCGCTCAAAGTGTTAACTGTATGCCTTAAGAATTATTTACATAAGCGTCCGAGGATCTTTAATTTCCCCATTAGTGAGACCTCTTTCGCACTGTGGCTCTTGCATCCCATTAACACATGTAAGAGCACGCAGACCTGCATATGCATGAGGGGCGAATCTGTTTAAAAAGGGAAATCGCTGAATCTAAATGAGTCCACACTTCTGTCTTCTGGTGTTCATTTGTGTTCTGTCTCTCTTCAAACACATATTTAAAAGCTGAAGCTGGGGCATGCATTATCATCTGGCAAGTATTGCGGGTGATATTAAACGTGGGTCTAAATACATCTAAAATACAAGTAAATTCAAGTAGTGAATCCATTACCAAGGAAAATTAGATATTTATGAGACTAGTAATGAATTCTCAGCAACAAGTGATCAGATGCACGTGTAAGCCATCGCAGCATATCCATATGACAAAAAGACATTTTAACAGATGGTTAATATGCAGTGGTAACTGTGCCAGTTTAGTTTTAAAAATGTTTTCCATTAAATTTGTATGTTCTCCCACGAATAGAATGATTCATGCCTCCATAATGAGCAAGGAAATGAAAGCACTGTGAAACAGTGACTTAGCCCTTTGAGCGCTGCATACATTGTCAAGGAATTAAAATATGTAGTTATCCTGAGCTGTTGAAAACCTTTCACTTGGCAACTTGTTTAAAAGAGCTCCCCTGTGGGAGCTCTTTTAAACAAGTTGCCACACGGTGGGTTTTCAACAGCATCTGATTTTGACATCTTACATCATTGGGCAATTATAGTTGACTATGGCGCTGAAAGAGTTAGATGATGGTTCAATATCACCGGCTTCGAATCAGTCTGAACAGGATTTATGTCACCTTGTGCAGGAGGCCAAGGAGAGAGAGTGAGAGTGACAGAAACGGAGTTAGAGAGAGAGATAAAGTGAAAAAGATAGAGAGAATTAAAGAGAGAGCAGCACAGTTGACCAGTCAGAATACAAAATACAGAGTGAGAGAGAGAGAGATGCGGCCAGAGAGCAAGAAGAACAGGCTGCAGAAAAACGAAGGCAGGCGGAGGTGTAAGTGAGCTGTGCACCCCCTCCATATCCAGCACAGCCTTTAAAAAAATTCAATTAACGTGAGAGAAAAGGCAGAGACATTTGCAAATGGTTTTCTCAGAGCTGCTCTCCATTAAAGTTCAAATACAGAACAAGAAAGAACTAGGAGAATAAAAAGATACACCAATCCCATTTGTACACAGCTGGGCAGGAATTTCGGAAATGCAAGGGCCAAATGTAACTAAAATCATCCCCAGCCACCAGCTATGCTCGCGTAATCAACATTTATCCCCAGGTAACTCACGGATTTTCATTTTTCAAAATGCCCTATGTCTTTAATATAGACTACAGGCCAGAAGTTTGGAAGCAAGGCCAATACAGGTCAAAAAATTGGAAGCAACTTCAAGTTTCTGTTCACAATGCCTTTCTCAGCAATAGTAACGCTGAGCGTGGCATATGCCTCTGCCTGTATGCTGATCTGTGGCGGCCATATTAGATATCGCACGACGCTGGTTTTCGAAAGGAACCTTCCTCTAGCCACTCCCAATACGCCATTAAGAAATGGCATCAATCTGACGAGGGATTCTATACTTATCCCATGGAAACAAAAAGTTTACGGACGACGATTGGACGGACGACGGACGGACATGGTGTCAACATAACGCCCCCTCTCCTCTCTGGAGGGCGGGTTCATAAAAACCACCATGAAATCTATGGATTTTGGGATATATGTACTGCATGATTACTGTATACACTGATGTGACCAGACCATTGCGGAATAAATGTTAACAGAAGAAAGGAGGGGCTTAGTTTTTGGGTTGAGTAGATTTGCAAGAGTCGCAACTTCAGTTAAAAAGTAAAAAACAAATCAGTTTGCATTATTCACTTTATGTCATGGCTTACAGGGCTTACACTAGGACCATGGGCCTAGTAATATGGGCCTGATAATTTGAGTAAAAATTTATTCTGAAAAGTGGCTCTTTATATAATAATCATGTTTATTTTGTTGCAAAGTATGCAAATGAAACTATGATTTTTTTTGTACAAATTTTATCTTGCTTACAAACTTTTGGCCTGTAGTGTAAGTTTCAACCCAACGATACTCACCTACTTTTCTCTGTCTGTAGAAAAACATTACGTTTTCAAAGGTACTGTTATCAGATTGACGCATTTCATGAATATCATACTCAAACCCAAATTCTGATAAAAGTTATTTTACTTTGGCACTCCAGTCATTGGGACAAATTTTCAATTACCATTGTTAAATTTTCTTGGTTATTTGACCATTTGACATTGACAACAGCCTATTCCAAAGCCTAATTACACTCACCCACCTCCAATAATGAGACGCTCACCACACCAGTTCCCCAAGCAACGCATTAGTTTATGTGTGACGGTTAAATTCTAAAAATGATCTTCATTAATTCTCATACTTGCTCAAAATCATAGGAGCCTCAGCCGCACTGGAATGACTCCTGCTTCAAATAGTTAAAGTTGGTTTTCACGACCAATGTCCTCCAGTTTATCAATGAAAAATAACTGCCTGTTGCCGAGGTAGGCGACAGTGACCTCATTTTCTCAGACCCTGCGGTGGTTTTGAAAATCATGCTTATGTGGGTCCTGCTGAGAGATCATTCACTCGTTATCATGATTGATTCAGCAATATGTTCCTTCCTTTGTTTCATTAAAATATTGTTTCAATGTTGTTGCACTAATCGCAGTGACGGTGTGGAGGAGTAAAGTGTGTCTCCATCCAACCTTCATTAGTGAGCAATATTTTCTGGAGCCTGAATGAATAATTCAGGCAATTCTAAAAAATTTTGCTGTGATCACAATAAGCCTACAGGCCCAGGTGTTTCAGCTTAAGCAGACAAAAAAAATGCAAGCACATTACTGGAACAATGTCATTGTTTTTATGCAGGCTGCTTGCATTTGACTTTCATGAAAACAGACTGACCGGATTTAAATCTGACAAGTCTTCCTTTGTTATCTCATCGCGCTTAATATTACCTAATCCCACAAAGATATCCATCTTCACTCAGTGCCAGTTTTTAATATGACAGCAAAATGCTCACGACATTGTATACATAATAAACCCAGAGTAAATCCAGTAAGCGACATAATTCCATCATCGCGCTGAATTCATTTGGGAACTCATTTTTTGATATCCGTTCTGGGTGTGAGGGCGTGGCTTTGTTGATCAATTTGCAGGTCTTATTTTCATGGGCTCTAGAAGATTCTGGATATATCTGTTTTCCGATAGGCTTCGGCGCTAGCAGTGCTCATTTATAACGACTTGGTCATGATGACTTACTGCTGAAACTCTACATGGGGCTCAGAAGAGGGAGCGTTACTTTTTAATTGACGCACTGTTGCAATATAACTGCGAACCAACCTCACCCTGCAGGATTTTCCGTAGGACTGTACACTATTGCATTGATTGCAGTCCAGCCAGCCATCCCCCCAGTAAATAGTGAACTGCTGCATTCACAAATAAATACAATGATAATCTGACATCTAGGCTTTGACTTTAACACAGCCTCCTGCTTACTGAGCTTGAGCAGAGGAGAGGCCAAAGCAACAGCGTACCGCCCCCTGTGATAATACTGAAAGCCCATTGGTGGATTTAGGGGTGGATGTGGGATATTTACTGGCAGCAGGAAAACAGTGGCGCAGCGGCAGCAGCAGAGGGCAGTGCAGTTTACAGCTGGAGTGATGCTGGGGAGCAGCTCATATTAGCTGGACTTTTGATAGAGGGACAAGGCGGTGGGCTGATTCGCATGAAGTTACGGAGCTTTTATACGAAAGAGGGCCGGTTTCAGCTGGCGGCAGCGGGGATCTCGGAGGAAAGGCAGCGTGAGGTCAAGGATCCAAGCAGAAGTCGATACCAAGAGGTCAGTCCAAGAGGGAGAAGGGATGGTGAAGACAGGGATCAAGGGAAGGTGACCAAATCAAGACGAGGAGTGGAGCCGCCCACAAACACGAAAGACCAGAGGCAGGAACAAGGAAGCAGGAATGAGGAGGACAAAGGGACGGCGAGAGAGCGAGGGGCAGGAGGAAAGAGAAAAGACGATCTGTAACGGAACTGAGAAACTCGGGAACAGATGCACAGAAACAAGGAGTGAGATGAGAAACTGGTGCGGGAAAAATGCCTGCAGACTCCAAAGGGGACTCGACAAGATTATGAGACAATTGAACAAATAACAGAAATGAAATACCATAATTAAAATGAGAGCACAGAAACAGGCAGAAACTGTGCAACTGATAAACAGTGGCGCAGGACATGACATCTCTACAAGTACACGGGTATTTTTGGCTTCCTGTCCAGCAAATGACGTTTTAGGTCAGTAAAACAGATTTTTTTTAAAGGTCCCCTATTTTGTCACCAGGGGCACAGCTAATTAGTTATTATAAACCATTTCAAAATCTCTCCCCTCATGACATCACAAGGGGAATAAACCAACCAGAGGCAAGAAGAACTGATCACCTTCAGCCAAGCAGATCAGATTTCATTATTCTGGGTGGTCACTCCCCCTTGTGATGTCAGGTAGGGGAGACTTTGAACTGGCTCATGATGGCTAATTAGCTGTACACCTGGTGGCATAATAGGGGACCTTTAAAATGGCGTCTAAAGTGAAAATATTTTAAAATTCTGGCCTCTGCGAATCCATGTGAACAAGAAAAACAGAGCATTTCGCAAACAAACAGGACTAAATTCTTACAGGCCTTCTATTGTTTGACATGATGTTCTTGTCTGTCAATATAAATATTCTGTGAACTTTATCTCCACCTCCTGGTCCAGCATACTTGATGTGAGCATTTGTACTTGTTTTTTAGGTGTTCATGTGTATGAAGATACTTTGTTAACCCTTTGAGCGCCGAATGCATTTTCAAGTTACGTAGTTATCCTGGCCTGTTGAAAACCTATCATGTGACAACTTGTTTAAAAGAGCTTGGGTGCTCTTTTAAACAAGTTGCCACACGACAGGTTTTCAACAGGGGCCACTGTAGTTGTCCACTGCGCTGAAAGGGTTAAACGAGGTCACGTGAACAAAATTTTTCTTATAAAATGAAGGGGGAAAATATCTGTCTCGAAAAATATCCGTATTAGTGTGAACGGTACCTAAATATTGGTGAACGTGGAGCTTAACTCAACTCCCTGCAGCATTTCCTGATTTGCTGAGGAAATTCAGACATCAGGCTCAGTGCGCGGCCCTGAGTTAACACGTTTTTGTACACAGCTGACACTTCAATTTCGCAGCTCAGCAGAGCTTAATCCCAAATACCTCTCCCTCCCTCCCCCATACTTCTCTCACTCTAATGCACACACTTCTTCTCAATCCCTCCATCTAGCCAACATTCACACTCAAATAATACAAAAGTGCACTCTCTCATTAGCCCTTATATTATAGGTGTTGAAGAGTTAAAGAGGGAAACAAAATGGGAACATCTATCACTTGTGCGTATGCGTGTGTGTGTGTGTGTGTGTGAGTGTGTGTGTGTGCGTATGTGTGCGTGTGTGTGTGTGTGCCTGTGTGTGTCTGTGAGTGTGTGTGTGTGCGTATGTGTGTGCGTGTGCGTGTGCGTGTGTGTGTGTGTGCGTGTGTGTGTGTGTGTGTGAGTGTGTGTGTGTGCGTATGTGTGCGTGTGTGTGTGTGTGCCTGTGTGCGTGCGTGTGCGTGTGCGTGCGCTTGTGAAGGTGGGTGTGAGAGAGAGTGAGAGAGAGAGAGAAAAGAAGGAGGAATAAGAGGGCGGAGATAATGCATTGGCATATGAGCGTTGTTTAAATCGTGCAAATATTTTAGTCATGCAATTTCCAGGATTGTGCAATGGCTGACTGCATCTTATGCATGCATGTACTTCCCATGTGATTCAGGTTTCTTTTCATTCAAATTTGCATTTGTTTGTGGTGTGTCTATTCCTTTTATATTGCATTTTTTTGCAACAGACATTTTGTTTTGCTTTCTCCACCATTGGATTTATAACATAACATAACGCTGCATAACACAACACAACATAACATAACATAGCATAACACAACACAACATAACGCTGCATAACACAACACAACACAACAAACATAGCATAACCTAACACAGTAAACAAAACATAACATAAAACAACGCAGTATGACATAACAGAACATAACACAGCATAACAACATGACATAACATATAACAAAGTGTAATCATTGCTATTTCATCGGAGCTTCAAAGCATCGTACAATCCCTTGTCAATAAGCACACATGAAGTGTGCTATATTACAGTATTATTGATACCACCAGTGAGAAAACGTTAGCACACAGTGATTCATGCGGTTTTCCTATTTGCTGACAGGAAGATTAACTCATGTCTATATCGCGCGAATGAAGGTGCTATATAGCTCTCACGGAGCAGGTAGCCCTGTCTGCTCACCCAGACATTATCAGTGACTGATAATGCGGTACAGCAGCCTGGCATTTCGCCATCGAGACGGATGATCCAGGTGACAGGGTGAGTTTGGCGGTCCTGATGGTGGCCAGTGACTGTAATGGGATTCTTGCTAATTCAGGGCACGTGATGTTCCCTTTCCAGGGTCATCTTTTTAATCTGACCCTGGCCGCCATCTTCCTCCCACTAACAGTAGGAAATGGGGGAGCTTGCCAGAGCGTCGAAACTGAAATTAAACACCCTGTCATTCCATTCCATTCGCCATCAGCGAAAGGCACCTCCTCGCCTGTCTGTAATGAGAGGAGGGTCTCCAAGCTTCCACTCTCATTAGCCCTGGCCACCTCTGCTTCTCCGAGGGTCAAAATCTCACGCCTATTTAACTGCCAGTCTGATGGTCTGTGGGTTTCCATGACATTTACCTGACGGGGTGATGCTGAAGAAATGCCTCACGGGATGAGTGACGGGACCTCTTAGCCATACCATGCCATCTATTCCCATTCAATATTGATTTCATAACTTTTCAGTCAAATTGAGAATTAGAAATATACGTGAAATATACATGTTGCTTGAATATCTTATTTACTAGAGCTGTGTGTGTCTTCCATTCCATTAGTAACACTGATATTAACCCTTTAGGTGATTCCAATGGTATATTACAAGCATTATGAGGTCTCCCTAATACTGGGAAGGAAATAGGAGTCTGAGGTTGAAGATGGGCCTGTGGTTTGTCATAAATGGACCAGGTGTGTGGGGACACCTGCAATCGCAGTGGTGTTTCTTGAGTCACCTGCTGCTTGGCACATATATGTTTGTAGAGTGAACAGGCAAATGGGGAAAAAGTGTTCAATGCCGTCTGAACAGTGATTTAAGAATGAGGAGGTGACAGGGATTGGAGAATGTGCTTTTAAAGAGGCATAATTGCTTTAATGCTAGAAAAGTGAACGGATAACTGCAGCTGAAGAGGCCTCTGTGGTTTGAATTCTGTTTGCAGGGAGATGCTCTGTACAAAACTGCATTCAGTCTCACAGGTACATGAGGAGATTGTAGGAAACGGTGATTAAACAGAGTCAGTTGGCCTGAATAGTGATTGGTCAGAGAGAGAGACATGGCAAATTTGATTGGCTGAAAAGGGCCCTGCAGTTTGAACGGTGCTTGTAGAGTGAGTGAGCAGCACTAGATAAATTGGCCATTCAGTTCTACTTAATGTTTTGATCCTTCTTTCTGAAAATTGGAAATAATTATAAGTGGCCAGGAGTCAGACCTCCACTTAGTGCAAACGTCCAAAAGAACCGTTGTCAGGCAAAGTGAGGAGTAAAACGATGTATTTGTGAACATTAACCCTCAAACGGCTTCACACAGCAGCTAATGCAGCATTACATAAGGAGACATTTTAAGATTCTGTATTTTTATATGAGATGTAAAATAGAAAAATAAAAAAAAAACATTTTTTCAAGTGAAATGGTTGCATTTTCCATATAGATAAGAAATTAAATGTATCATTCAATATTGTAGGAACTATGACCTGGAGTTATGAGTAATAAATGAGATTCATATCCTTAAGAGGTCATGGCAATGTGCACTTTACTCTCTGTGCCACTATGTCTGTAGGCTTTTGTGATCCCATTTCAATCTGCAGGCAGTTAATGTCTGGATGACAAGATACGTGGATTGCATAGCCAATATTTAAATCCTTATCTAGAAAAAGACTGCGTGGGTGCAGACTTTCATTCAAACCAATTAGTTACACATCTAACTCCACTATCAAGGCCTTTGGCAAAAACTCTAGTGCCCTGTTCCTTGAAGAAATCCTCTAATGATGAGAACTTGCGGTTCTCCAGTTCGGCCAATCACCAGTATTAGGTGTTTTGTTAATTACCCTGAAAAAAAAAGAAAACGAGGGACACATTTTGAGTTTAGGTTCACATTTGAGAATCCTTGCTAAGATGGTGGTTTACGGGAATCAGGGGCCTCATTTATCAATCGTGTGTACGCGCAGATGTGTGCGTAATGAGTGCGTAAGCACATTCCCACGTAAATTATGGGATTTATCCATAAATCATGGGGTAAATCCTGTAGAACTGAGAACTGGGGTGGACAAAACATCCGTTTTAAACAATTATGAGTCCCAACCTGTTTTCAGTCATTTTCATGATTAACAAAAGGTTCACTCCGAGAGCACTCCGCACTCAACAGGTGTTGCTTGGTCTCCTCGAATAGGTAAGAAGACAATCATTCATCTGGACGCGTATTTGCTTAATTTAAATCAATGTAATTCAAAATTACTCTCGGTATTGAGTGAAAAAAAGTGGCACTAGGCAGTGAAGTAGGCTACAAAAACCATGCGGCTCAAGCTATTTGCGCAGGTAAGCAATTTTGAAAAACAAAAAAGAACAAAACTGATCACATCCCTTGCGTAAGAGCAAGCACTTCTTTGACCATCACACACCAAGTGCAAAGACAGTGCTTGGCTATGGATCTCATGCACACTGTGCAGCTTTATGTGGGCAACATGCAATGAGTTCTCAACTCTGTGAAACAATGGTATATGCCTGGTGCTGTAGATAGCTCACTACCAAGGCCTTTGCAGAATAATATTTCCAGGCAGATAAGCACATCCCGTTTGGTGACTGAACAAATGACACAGCACTGCCACGGCACATGGACAAAGGACCTGGGATTGGACTTCCCTGAATACCACCGAATCCTGCCCATGAATCACCGAGCCAGGAATGTGTTGTTCAATGCATCACTGGAGACGACCCCCATTGTTCCGATGTCAGGCAGACTCAATAAACTTTCCAGGCAGTAATTAGAGTTAAACTTTGCTTGGCTGAGATCGTGATCGTGTAGATTTTATCTGTAACTGGAGATAATAAGCAATTGCAGTTGTGTCCACCCTGCTTGTTTTATTGGTTAGCCTGTTACAGACAGAGTACGGCCCCGTGTGAGATCTCTTATCTCCCTCTGACAACCTTACTAATTCTGCAACTAAAGCGATCACATTCATATAGTTTTTTTCAAAGTGGCTATATAACCAGATTTGTCATACAAATCTTTAAGCATTGAAGCTAGTTTCTCTCCATTGTTGCTAAATTGAGTCACGCAAATTACAATGATAAGTATAATTTCCTGGAGACTAATCTTGGAGGAGGAAGAGAAAGTGGTCATGTTGTCACTATCATCACATACTCATGCAAATGAGTTTTACATTATCTCCCGCCAGCCTATAATTTTCTGTCATTCATGCCGTATAGAATTGAAGGGTGAGGACTGGGCGATAATCACACGAGGAAAGTTAGGACTGGAAAATAAAAAAGTATTTAATAAATTAAAAAAAAAAATGTTATCAGATAGACGTGAAAATGTTTTAACAACAGAAGAATATGCAGTCGAAGTATTATTGTTTAGCTAATCTGAAGATAAATGTGTTAACGGAGTGCGAGTCTGGGGCACAACCTAACATGGGTCATGTCGAAACAGGAATCTTATGCGTTTTAGTAAGTATGTTTATTTTCGCTAATGCATTATGGCAACATGTTTGTTATGAGCGGATAGCATGCTGATATGAAAACTTCAGGAGTCTTTCACGAAAAGGTTTTACCCCCCCATCGATGGTAAGAGTGTCAGCCATGGTAACTTTTCATCTATGAATATTCCATGTCCTCATTTTGTCCTACATGGCCTATTATTTAACATCCAAGAAACCTGCTTATACATGTGTTCTGAGAAATGTACTCCGTGTCTATGAAGTATTAAATGTAAAAATGTGAAAAATAAACAAGTTGGATTCACCTCTGACATGTACCAACACAAAGCTGTTATTATTATACTATTTTATTATTTTGCACATGGTTATCATGTACACCAAAACTGAGATTACTGTGATTCTCCAGAAAGATCAATAATTGAGCTGCCGATTTTTTTTTTTCATTATGTGAATGGTTAAATTTGTCAGATTGTGCCACAATGAGCAATAGCACACAAGCTAGTGAAAGTCTAAATATTTCATCACAATTTTCTTGCCTCTGAGCTGGCGAGCATAATTGCTTTGTTAGCCAGTGCGGCTAACCTTATTTAGCCACGGGTGCTCTACGGCCATGAAGATGGGCAACACAGCTCTGAGAAAACAAGCCCAGACTCCTGTATGTCACCAGTTAAAAACATCAACCTACTGTACCTGATTTTTCTTTACTGCCCTCAATTTACTAAATTCCACTTCCATGTTAAAAGTCTTGACTTTTTGGACTAATTTTCTCAGATGGCCTCAGCACAGTAATGGACAAAAGTTAAGTATACCTGAATAGTATTTGGGGAGATTGTGCTAGTGTTCAGAAATGGAAGAGATAATTGGTTCAAAAATTATTGTCAGATGGGAAAAGCTGACAAATGCTAACATACACTGTAAAGCGGCAGAGCACAATAACTCTGCTGGCGTGAATTGAGGAAAATCTGCTCGAGCTCCTTTGCGTGCTGCACATGGGAATACTCTCAAGTCTCACGGGAGGTCGGGGTAAAGACTCAGTTGCCTGTTTCACTGTCAGAGTGCAGCTTTTGCATTTTCCTTTCAAAACGGATTCTGTGTTTATCCAGTGATAGCATGATGCAGTATTCCAGCCTGTATTACACTTGAGTTTAAAGGAGCTCATTTTCTCACCTAGTCCAAATGGGGGGTGGCATTTAACCAAGAAACACATCCCCTCACCCACCTCCTGTACTGTACTCCTTTTCCGAAAATGCTTACTGGAGATAGGTCTGGCCATGCAAGATTACAATGTAAACCTTACAATATCCCCTAAAACTTGCAGCAAAATTTCCGACCCTCCAATTCCGTCTCATCTCATAACGGCAACGCCAATTTGTTGCAATGTGGTGAACTGATTGCTGTTTATTTAGTTAATCCAATACTGGCCCAAACAATCTAACTACAATCAGTTATAGAAGAAGCCAACTACTAAAAATAGCCTGGTGAGAATATACAAAACTTGTCCAAACTGCTGAAACTCTGAGAGCCAGTCAAGATAACACCGCTATCTTATAACACTTGCGTGTAGTGTTAGCCTGTAGTTTACATTATAGCTTGTTTAGCTCAGTTTTTAGGAATACCATAGTATCAAGACAACAAAACTATACTTCGACATCATATGGAATGTTTTTCGGTACTCTTTGTGTTATTGTTAGTTGCAATCCATCCATTTAGAAGAAGTTTATTCAGGTGATTACCAACCAATCAAGAGGAAACGCTTTGAGTGCAGCATCAAAACTCATCTACTTGTCATCTCTGTCTCCAGTGTTGAAAAGCCACGCCAATGTTAGCTCTTGGCAGTGATACCTCTTCTTCTGGACATTTTGAATTGGGTCAGACAGTACACTGCAGTGACTTACCATTACCTTTGAGGTGCAAGAATGAGCCAAATGGCGCTGGGGCTAGCTGGGATGCATACTAACTTTAGTAGATAACTCTGCAACTCAATACATAGTTGTCTTTGACATAACGTCAACACGGCGTTATTTCTTCACATTGTGTTGATATTCTTAGTTGATTTTTTATGTGATTAAACTGAAATTCTGGCCAAATCTCACAAATTGCACCTTTAAACAATGATAAGTTTCTAGCAGTACTAACTGACTCATCAAAAAAAAGGCTGGTAAATGCTGTGAATACTCATTGCCCTAAAATACATTCAAGTACTGTCAGTGCTCCGAACAGATTGCCAGATAATGCACTGCAGGCAGACACTGTTAGAGTGTTTGACACCAAGCTCTACAGAGCACTGAATGTTCACCAGTTTATTGACTGGCAATCCTTGTTGGTTTGAAGGGCCTACTCTCATCCTTTTCAGCCGTTAACCGTGTGATTTATTTTTAGGACTCAGAGATGGCGAGGTTGCAGCTAGGCTGTCCACTGGCTGGTGATTGCCAGCGACTAATTAGCACCCGCTAATTAAAAACTAATTTGAAACAGGCTAGAATAGAACCATGGGAACAATGGAGGCAGACAGAATACCAGTGAGCAAAAGCCATTCAAAAATGCCCTTCAGTGTGTCATATTGACTGGGACACTATTGCTGCATTTCACTTCTCACCCAATGTGCATAACTACAATGTAAAAATACCTTGTGGAAGAGCTGTTACTATACAGACACTGTATTACACCGGGATAATATCACTCATCCGTTTCACTATATTGTGGTTACATACATTTTTCAGGAAATCACGAAAAAAAAAAAAAGAGAATTCACTATAGGTATGGTGATTTACCAGCAAGATGGCCCAAGGTCTGCAAAAAGCTCATGCAGCTTTTGGCAAACAATTTAATAGTATTAGTGTTCAAACAGTTTCAATGTTTCTCAACATACGATTGCATGGAATCTCACCATCAAAAGTCTGTATCAGAGTGAGGAGATTTTGAGAAACCGGAGAAACTGGAACAATCTGTGTTGTGTAAATGACAATTCCGAATGTCAATATTTGAGCCCTCAGAATAAGATACCTCTGTAACGGACATAACCACACGGGCTCTTGAATGCTTCTGAAGACCTGGGCCAGTGAACATAGATCATTAGATGTTATGAAGTTATGACTCTATTACGCAAAGAGGACGCCGCATATCTCTTCCATCCAGAAACACTGCCGACTTCTCTGGATTTGAACTCGTCTTTAGTGAACTGACGAGGAGGCGGAAAGGAGTGCTGTGGTCTTACGAGCACATCTTTCAAATTGTTTCAGGAAATGATAGAAACTGTGTTCTCAAGGCTAAAGGGGAAAGAGGAGGGTCCTCCTTACTGTTATCAGCAACATTAAAAAGCCGCCGTCAGTCACGGTCTGCGGCTGCATCATGAGACGAGCAACCTGAGCATCGATGACAAAGGATATAATACCTGCCCTTTTCGGAACATCACATGTGCCCCGCAAATATCATCTTTTTCTGGGACATCTCTGCTTGTGCCAGCTGGATAACACAAAGCCACACTCTGTATGGACATGCGCCTGTCCCAGCTTCTCAGGAATGCGCTGCAGATATCACGTTTCAAAATGCGGTAGCTACAGTAACGTTGATGAGTTAAAACATTATTTTGCCTTTGGAGTTTTTCAATGGAATACAGAATGGAATATTTTTACTCAGCCTTCAACTGAGAATCTGCTTACCAGCAAATAATTGAACTCCTCGTCCGCAAAAAAAAAAAAAATCCGAATCACATAGAGACACGGACGATGAATGATGGTCGGAAATAACTTTATTTCCAGCGAGTAGTGATTCCATCTGAGACATAATGATACAAACTAAAACACCAGAGCTGGATGGCATGCAGTGAGTTTTAAGACTGAAGACACAGGATAACCTCTAAAAAGTCTTCCCACCTTAGCAGAAACACAGGCATGCACACAAACAGAGATCAGTCAGGGAGAGATGACTTCAGGATGCACTTACAGTACACAACAATTCACCAAAGAGACTCTTCATTAAACTCACCAGACAACACAAACCAGGCCATATACTGCACAGGTATTTAATAAACAACACATAAACAACACTCACATGAAGCAGAACCAGCATCTTACAGGCAAGAAAATAACATGAAACAAAAAAGCAGAGAAACTGATGTTTACATTCTGGTCACACTGAAGGAATATCCCCAAAGGCCTGCTTCAATAATGACTCTTATTATAAATTACAATAATGGCACTGTAATTACACTGCGGTGCACTGAAAGGGGGTTTTGTGTTTCAAGGATTTCTGAGCTCCTGGGGGCTTAACACATGTTTAGTCTACTCAAATATTAGTCACTTTGGATAAAGGCCTCAGCTAAATAACTAATGTAATGTACATGAATAGAGGCCACACCAAAGAGTGGATTGAAATGGAGTGATTTAGCCTAATTTTAGTTCTGCCTCTGCCTAAATGTGTGTTTTGCACATAATTACAGGCAAATTTTCATTTGATTACATGAAAATTATGCAAATAAGCCTTGGCAAACATAGTCCAACTTAGTGTTATAGTAATATGGGATAGAGATCTAAGTATGTGTGCATCATATGGATGAATATACATACAATTTTCTTTTTACGGCTGGTTAGGTGTCTGTGGTCAAAAATATATTCGGAAGAGAAATGAAGGGGTGCGTTTGCATTACATATGCGCTCCCTTCCCAGGAAAAATGCACTGAGCATATTCTAATGTGGCACTATTTTCCCCACATTTAACCTCTTTCAAATGACAAAACAAACACTGAAATAACCAGAAAAGATCCTTCAAAACTCCAGACTAATACACAATAAAACGTGAAATACCTGAGGTCACTTTATACGCGGAAAAAATTGGAAAGGCGTGAAACATCATTAAATTTGCATTTCACTGCAAAGGACGCAAAAAATATTGCTAAAATAACAGGAATTCTTTGGTTTAATAAAAAACATGGATTGTCAAATGACACATTTGCATGCAGAAAGCAAAAAAAAAAAAAAAACAGCGAAGCAGCATCCTTCAGTGAATTGCAGGTGACCTTGGCCTTATGGGTAATGTAAATCTTAGAATTTTGAATTGCCAATTTCAAACATTTGTCACAAATATTTAAAACTGAAACTTCATACAATTTCTAAACAGCTGCTGTATAAAGCAGATTAAAGACCTGTCAAGACTCCATCTTCCATAGCTGCCGTTCTTAACAAACGTGAATATCTTAATGTTAATATTTTCTCATTCGCTTTTTAAGAGTCATCCGTATATATTCATAGATTTGAACGCAAACAATGTTGATTTATTCTGTTTCAATCTACCATATAGGTTTATAAACCCTGGCCCACACTGAGTGGATCAATATGTATAATACGTGTGACTTAATTCTTAAATTATTATTAATGATATTGACATTATGAGCAAATGCTTCTGTATTAATACGTTAGCCAAATGGAAAAGGAAATCTGTGTACAAAGGAACCAACCAGGTGTATCTGTGAGAAAAGCAGCTTAAAGATAAAATCACTTTGGTAGAAATTAATAAAAAACTGATCAGAAGTACATTTTACTGCTTGGTTGGCTAGGAAAGCTGTCCCATGGGTAATGTTTGAAGAAGTGAATTTAAAAATACATATGTTTCAATGAACTGGTTATGTTCTTATTTATTGAAATATCAAATGAGACTACTTACCCTGCATAGTGTGACAATGTACCCTCTGATGAAACAGGTTATGGGGATTGCACACCCTCTTCTGCTAGCAGAAGTATTTTTAAAAATGTGCTTTTTCTACAGGCCATGGCTCTGCAGCCCTGTGTCTGCTGGGTCGTGTGCAACACATGCAGTCCATGATTGCACTGTGACAGTCCTCCTAAGCTGTAGAGAACTACAATTTCCAAGCATTAACATTAATCACGGACTGATTGGCACAGGCCCAAAATCTGAACAGTACGCGGACAGATTGTGCGGACTCTGCTGTTGACGAAATTTACGTCAGATGTACTGCCCATGAGCCGTGACGAAAAGCGCACAACTGGGCTTCACCCTGTTAGGTTCGTGCTTGAGGTGTCAGCAGTTTAAAAATCCCATCGAAAAAATTAGAACAACAAAAAGGACCTAAGGCAAAATGCCCTTGAGAACTGTGATAGCATCTGAAAAAGTGCACTTCATTGTTTTTATTCGCAGAAATTTCCTCATTACTCATAACTCTCTGTATGAAATGTGTGAGATGAGCACTATTGCACACAAATAGATTGACCAACTTCCTGCCAAATTCATGAAGCACGCCTATAAACTTGTTTTGTCGTAACAGACTTTGGTTTTCTGAACCTATTTTAACAAGAAATTATAATTTTTCTCCCTAGTACCAGCAGGATGGATCCATTATGGGTGTATTGAAGAATTATGCTGGTAAGCGATTGCAGACTAATAGTAGATAGGGATTAGCAGGAGCATTGTATCAGGTGTGCAAATTCAAAATTGGGTGCGACCGAGACAAATTGTGCCAACAGTGTGCCATGTCCACTGACTCAACCAGCGGTTACAGTTACAGTAAACAGTTCAATGATGAGAAAAACTAAACTGACCAAAAGAGCATTTTGCAGATTTTTTTGAGATGGAACCTCAAGCTTTATATCTAAATCCTAATGACTGAGAATTGTGCATGCAAGATTTCCCAGAATCTGCTGACCTCCTCGAAGAGCCCAGTAGCCGGAATGTTCTGAGTATTTGGAATGTACTGAAAGGGCCTTTGAGCATAATGCTATTGGTTGTCTATTTTTTAGTGCAGGAGAGAGGGAAGAAATTGATTTCATAATTAGGCAGTCTCAAAATCTCATTTAATTAAAGCCCTGGCTAAACGTCCCTGATTTGACGTAATGTGCACCGTCCAATGGCAGTACAAAAGTAGGCAGTGGTATTCTTGTATGATATTCTATTCACAAACCACCTGGAACTGTTTTTCAAATTAAGTACTGCTCTTCATATTAAGCTTAATGCCTCATACTTTACATCTCATAGTGTATTTTACCCATTAGTCTCAACAGGATTCACCATAATTACTCACACCTCCTCCTAGCTTCGGTCATCCCTAATATCTCCCTTGGATAGACTCATGAATAAATTACCAGCCTACAGAGTATACGTATCG
This sequence comes from Gymnothorax reevesii, assembly GCA_029721435.1. Classification (NCBI taxonomy): domain Eukaryota; kingdom Metazoa; phylum Chordata; class Actinopteri; order Anguilliformes; family Muraenidae; genus Gymnothorax; species Gymnothorax reevesii. The sequence continues at coordinate 111,124,108 of CM056579.1, forward strand.
ACTCAGAACTGCAGACAACAACTCCTTGCATAAAACTCTTAATTTAAGATAAATAAAAGAAGCCTTCCTGGACCAGTTAAGGTGATTCATAATTCAGTATTTATAACGATTCTAATCAAATTATTTTACTCCAGTTCTCTTCTGTTCTCTGAATTTATTAAAACACCAAACATAACACAAGTAGGCCCTGCAATCAAGGCCAATACACTCCCTATATGCTAGTTTATGTGATATTTGTCTCATAAATGTTAAGCCTTAGAGCGCTAAAATAAATGAAAACATAAATTTAATTATCTCGTGCTTTTGAAAACCACTCATGTGGTAACTTGTTTAAAATAGCTCCACTGCTTTGATTTTAATATCTTACATCATTGAGCAACAATAGCTGCATTTAGCACTCTAAGGGTTAATACTGAAGCAGGAAAATATAGCTAACTTAGCTAGTAAGCAATGAGGCGCATTGATTACGAAACGATACACTTGCTCAACTATTGTTCTGAGAGGCTTGGCTGATTATCACTGAACACATTAGAATACCCCTCTCTCTTATTGAGGACGACTACTCTAACAAGGCTTGTGTACAGATGTCACGTCTTCTAGAATACATAGCCAACCGAATGAAACAGCACACTTTAGTGTTCTAATTGTAGGTTGCTAGAATGCATAAACAATGAAGGATGTCTCTTATTGCTGATCTAAAATCCCATTACTTTAAATCAACCAACTGATCCACGAAAAATGCAGTACCAACAACATTGTAGCATTGACTCAATTCGTTCATGTAATGTTAATGTGCAAAAAAAAAAAAAATCAATTAGGAATTTCATTGAACAACAAACATCTCTTCATATTTACATTATGAACTTGGCAACCGAAAGCACACTGCCCTCTGGGCCCTCTGATCTTTGTATATTTGTGATTTTCATGAATTTTCATTTTTCTATTTTTTAATGAAAGTGTTGTCTAAAGCTTTGCAGCAAAGACTATTCACTAGAGACTCCTCTCAACTTTTGAACCCAAAAGAATGTGTACATCAACGGCAACATTAATTTGCACAATACGCTTGTTTTATAAACTTTTGCAGTGTATCAGAAGTTTATTAATGATTGAAGTCACTTCATTCATGTTAAGTGAGAGAAAATTATAGTAAAAGCAATTATTGCGTTTGTCTTTTATCTAATTCAGGAAAAAAAAACTAACCAAAAAAAAAAAAAAAAACAAAGTACCAAATACATATTCACAGATGTCTACTGGCATGCAAAAAATTTTGCGAATCAAAAGGAACTTCTTTTCAACACTGTAGTCATGGTTAGTCACGACAAAGCACATTTTTAAACACAGACCGGGGGCTGATCACGTCACATAATTGTAGGCTTAATGAACACACTTTTATTTATATATCTAACATAGAAAACTAAACAAAACAAAACAAAAAAAGTGGCATCGACATGTTCCTCAAAAGGTAAAAGTATGGCTTATACTCTTAGTAATTTCAATACGCGTCGTATTTTTACGTCATTCATACATTTTATGTTTTTGTAATATCATCATTCTTTATTCAGAGGCTATTTACAAATAAAACAGGTCAGACATCGCTAATTTAGGGATCTAAATTTCTCAGTGGCTGTAGAGGAAGTGGTAGTTGGGCAGTGTGTGTGTTTGTGTGGTTTACATACCACTGATGTAAACTAAGAGATAATAGTCTAACATGAGCATTACTGTTACTTTTTATTGAACATGTCTTGGAGAGGACCTGGGAGATACTTCATCACTGTGTCCATGATCCCCTCGTCCTCCTCTTCCTCATCTCCGCAGCCGGCCGGGACGGCCTTTTTGGGGCGCGTCAGGCTCCCCTCGGAGGCCTGCTCCATAGCAGCCTGCGCCTCCGCCTCTCGCTCTTCCTTCTTCTTAAGGCCATACTGTGAGATGAAATAAAAAAAAGTACTCTGATGTAATACAATACTGTAAAACCAGAAGGAATGTGATGTAATCCAATACTGTAAAACCAAAATTACTCCAATGCAAAGCCATACTGCACGACAAAATCTACTCTGATGTACTGTAATGCTATATTACAGGACTAAAATACTCTGATGCAATGCCATATTGCAAAACCAAAAGTACTCCAGTGTAATGCCATACTGCAAGAACAAAATTACTCCGGTGTAATTCCATACTGCAAGACTAAAACCACTCTGATGTACTGTAATGCTATACAACAGGACCAAAAATACTCTGATTTAATGCCATACCGCAAGAACAACTAGATGATGCGCACTCTATAGAGATGCTAACCCACGCCTCTTGTTGACCTGGACCTTTGACCTTTCGACCTCAAAATGCAAATTTGGACAGGGTACCCTAGGATCATCTACCCCAAAAAGTTTGGTCACCCTTGCTTCAGTGGTGGCCGAGCTGTCGCGCGGACAGGCGCACACACACACACACACACACACACAGACAGACAGACGGTGCTAAACTGTATACCCACGCCGCCTCGTCGGGCGTGGGTAAAAACACTCTGATGTAATACCATATTGCAAAACCAGAAGTACTCCAGTGTAATGCCATACTGCAAACCAAAACTCCGATGTAATGCCATGCAGTAAACCAAAAGTACATCAACGTAATTCTAAACTGCAAAACCAAAAGTACTCAGATGTAATGCCATACTGCAAAATCAAAAGTAATTTGATATAATTTGCAATATGCCATATTGCAAACCAAACTTCGATTTAATGCCAAATTGCAAGACAAAAGTCATTGTCACAGCCATAGTCTGACCTGCAGAAGTAAGTTCTCCTCTGACTCTGACTCTGACTCCATACAGAAAGGTCTGAGGCTTGATTCAAACATACAACCGTTGTACTCTGAGGCAGTAGTGCTACCCATTGTCACCGCACCCCCCTGGTCTCTGCCTGGATGTATGCAAGTATATGTGTGCGTATGCTTTGGGTTGTGTGTGTGTGCGAGTGTGTGCGCGCCCGTGAAGAGCAGTGTCCCCGGGTGTATGCAGTAGCAGGTTGATAAATGCTGTGCTGATCGGTTGACCGATGCGCTGGGAAGTAGAAAAAGCACAACGGCCTCGAAGGAGAGAACCTCCTTTTGAACAGTAACACAGCGATCTGCGCCTTTGTCCTCTCATACACGTCGCCAAGGTTAACAACGGACTTCTGTAGCAATAAATAAATGACTCCACCTGAGCACACACGGGTTCACCTGAGCACACAGTGGAATGAAAAACAAGACCGAGCCCAAATCCCCATGGCAGAGGGGGCCCACAGCCCGCATCTTCACCACCTACTGTCACTCCTTCTGTATGATCAATGCCCAAAGCCCTTTATCTCCTTTAAATCCATGTGGAGTTAGGTCACAGTTGCTGATAATCCCATGTTCCGTCATGCTCTGTATCCAGTGGGATTCCCTCAGGGCTCTATAATGCAATGCTGCACAGAACCTTGGCCACAATACGTGCTCTGACAAGAGTCAACGCCAGTTTCTTCAAATGTACTATATAGACATTGGTGCAATATTCAAGCACTGAATGTTCGTGAAAGTCTTCATTAGGCAGACTGATCTCTCCATCAAATTGGGAAGATTTTGAGAGGTAGGAGAGATTAAGAGGCTTGCCCCTCACAAAGCATTCATTTACTGTGATCATGAAACCGTAGAGGACTCCATCAATCAGCACCGCGAAAAAATGTGACACCACAGATTGAGGTCGAGAAAGAGTTTGAACGAGAACTCCGCTTTTAGAAATGCCGTTAACTCGGAGGTCAGCGTAGCTAAACATTCGGCAGGCTGTGATAATCTCCCGCCGAGGATCCCAGTGCGAGTTTAACGGGAGACAGTGTTTGTGTACACGCGCCATGCTGCTACATTGAACAAATAATTCTGCAACACTTAAGAGGAGTCAGTGACTCATAAGAGCTGAAGCTGACTTACTGGAATCATGTGGGAGGAAACCATGGTACAAAACTCCAATCTTTGGACAGTGAAGTTAGAGTTAGACATTTCACACTGTTAAAATACAAACTGAACCTTGTATACTTACCCAGCATAAATCTAAGCATTTAAAGTAAACCAAATGCCATTTCTGAACAAATGCAATTTTCAAACATTGCAGATCGCGGTAAATGTTAAATTATTGTTTCTAAAGTCCAGTAAAGGCCAATGCAAAATATTGTTAACATCAAAACATTCATTTTCTTTCTTATTTTTAATACAATGTAACTTCTCATCCAGTCTTATGTGCTGGCAGATTTTCCAAAAAAAAAAAAAAATGAATAGTCAAAACTAGAGATTTCTGAGCGAATGTGTCTTTCAAACATTGCAGAACATATAAGTATGAAATAACTGTTGCTAAAATATAGCTCAGAATATTTTTTAATAAAATTTTAAAGGTCCATACAAAATATTGTTAGCATTAAAAAATGTATGTATTTATTTTTCATTTTTTTCACTCTCTGTAATTTCTCTTCTAGTCTTATGTACCGGCAGATTTTCCCAAGAATTAATAGGCAAAACTACAGATAACGGAGGCACAAAATTCCATGAAATATGGACAATGTAAGCTTTTTCTGAGAATTATTCATGTTCTTTTGGGGATATGAGCATGAAATTGCATTTTGTTGCGTTCAATGAAACGCTGCCAGTCTCTTTCTTTGTCAGGATGCGGTTAAAAAGCAGAATGCAGAGAAAGGCTGCCTTTCCTCGAGGCCCTCTCCTTCTCTTGTGTTTACTTTTCACTGTGAGCAATGTGCTTTCATCCAAAGATCACGGCTAAATGCTTGGGCCAGTCTCCTACGCAAGCAGTTTTCTCACGTTCTCACTCTGCCGTTGTCTTGTCTGCTCAATGACTTAACCCTTGAAAGGTGATGCAAGAGATTTTTATGGAAATCAAGGATTAATAAAATGATAATGCCTCATAAAAGCTTCCTGAACTGCGCAGAATGAAAGTATTTGGTTCCGACAAATTGTATTGATTTCAGCAACAAAAATTGGAGCAAGTCAAGAGTGAATATCGGTGCAGCCTTTGGTCACCTGCTACAAGCTGCTGGAGCATCAAAGATGAAGAAGCCAAGCCAATGTTGCAACTTTTCTTTGTTGCCAGTAAGCTAAGATTTGCTTGCAAGCTACTTTAGCTTTCAGAATCTACATGAGTGATTATATGTGCTACATAGAATTTATTACAACTTAACCAATAAAGTATGGAATTTGCATTTTTACTTCATTGCGCTGAGGCATGGTAAGTTAGCTAGCATACAGTATATGTGCAGTTAGCGACTTGCCAACATCATTAAGTGATATCAGAATAATTTCTGTGGAAAACAAAAGCATTTCAATCCTGGAATGTCCTAGAAAACTTTGAGAGGCTGTAATGTCTGTTGTTAGGGAGCTTGTCAATATACTGAACGCATTCAAATTTGAACAGGCGTTCAAAAATGAACAAGACTCTGTTCGTGTTCAGCTAAAAATCGAACGGCAGAGTGTTCAAAAATGAACAAGCATGCGTTCATTTTTGACCGGACGGCATCCATGAATCTGCTCTCCACTTCGCAAAATTTACATCAACATGCATAAATATTTCCTTCTTATGAGAAAAAAATTCCCGTCTCCCATCCTGTAGAATTTGAAGTATATTGTAAGGTAAGGTAAAACCTCTGCGTGTGCACAGTAGGCTATTATAAAATCAGCATGTCTGATGTGCATGATTAATACTTAATTTGTTCAGTCGACTAAGTTTAATATGTTTTTGTTTAGATAACCGGTGTAAGGAATTGTGAGTCATTCTGCTGGAGAGCGGGAGACACATAATCTAGTTAGCCCCAGCAATCTGAAACGGTAATCTTGTCATGGTATTACAGAGAAGCCCCACACCCTGGCCTCATGGTTACACCTGGAAACAGGAAAAGCCAAAGACGGCCATCAAGGGTTGAAACTTAATTAGCCCCCAAACTGCTGCACTGCTGAACAGACAATGGTCTTCTGACCATTTGTTACTTAATCATGCTACACCTCATTAATATACTCTGAAGCAAAGACCCACCCCCTTTACTTAATATACATATGCATGTTGTATAGTATAAAGGGTAAAGCCTTTCGATTGTTCGGGGCTCATTCTGACACCAATGACCCCGGAGCATTTGGACAAGTTTCTTTACTACTAATTACTGGATTAAAGACAAACTTTGCAACAACTCATAAGAATCTTTTTTCTTCCTTTTTTTCTTACACCGGAATATGTTTTTGTGCAGAGAACTGGAGCAGGTTGCATATAATCCCATTGCTGAAGCGTCACCTAAAATGGCAAATGATCTTTAGCAGGCGGATTATACCCAGTATATGAAAAAAACTAACAGTGACAATGAGAATAATTCCACTTTATATGAAAAAAACCTAACAATGACAATGAGAACTATTTCACTTTAAGGAACTGAGAATTTAAAATAGGCCTGTACAAGCGTATAATCCGTCATTCATACTCAGTCGACGTTCACAAAAGAATATCCCGGCCCATAATCTAAAAGCTCACTTCACACATAGATGAACGCATCCGGCCTTGGGCAGGCATCAGACAATGAGCGCATCGGGAAATGAACGTATCAGAAAATGAACGGAAGGGTGTTCATCATCAAAAGCAGTGACCAGGTTTGAAGCCTCGAACGCATCCAAAAATGAGCAGGCGTCCGTTCAAAAATGAACGTGTTCACTGTTCAGATTATTGACAAGCTCTCTTAGCCTGTACGCTTCTGCGGTATAAGTCTTGGCTAACACTAGCAAGAAAACAATATTTGGACGTGAATACACTTTAGCGTATTTATAGCCCTCAACATAGCCTGTATGGATCATAAAGTGAAGCCCACAGGCCGTATTCAAACAATATTCCTGGCAACAAGTTGAGGGAGTATGTGCTTTCAGCAGTGCTCGATTGCAGTTCCCCGCAGACACACTAGATGGGGGTAAGGCGTTCTGAAACTCACAAAATCATGTATCCAGCACATCTAAAGTCGCCAGGGAATCAGAGGAATCTGCAAGCTCATGTCTTATTTTTTCTGGCAAATGCATCTGGCCATCCTTCTATTCGAACAGATTTCCAAGTGTCCAAGTCCTGGGTTCCATCAGGTTAATATGAACAATAATCAGATGGCTTGTAAAAAATGACAATGTCCATGGCGGAATGTAGAATTTATGCATTGTCAAGTTTTAGAAATGACTCATCAGAGCTGCCAGGGATAACACAAATCCTGTGTTCAAATTCAAATATACTTTTGAAAACTCCTGTCATTCATTGTATGCCTAAATATGTCATGCTTATACACTGCTCAAAAAAATAAAGAGAACACTAAAATAACACATCCTAGATCTGAATGAATGAAATATTCTTATTAAATACTTTGTTCTTTACATGGTTGAATGTGCTGACAACAAAAATCACACAAAAATGATCAATGGAAATCAAATTTAATAACCCATGGAGGTCTGGATTTGGAGTCACTCAAAATTAAAGTGGAAAAACACACTTTAAAAACACTGGCAGTGCTCCTCCTGTTCCTCCTTGCACAAAGGTGCAGGTAGCGGTCCTGCTGCTGGGTTGTTGCCCTCCTACGGCCTCCTCCACATCTCCTGATGTGCTGGCCTGTCTCCTGGTAGCGCCTCCATGCTCTGGACACTACGCCGACAGACACAGCAAACCTTCTTGCCACAGCTCCCATTGATGTGGCATCCTGGATGAGCTGCGTCACCTGAACCACTTGTGTGGGTTGTAGAGTCTGTCTCATGCTGCCACTGGAGTGAAAGCACCGCCAGCATTCAAAAGTGACCAAAACATCAGCCAGAAAGCAAAGGAACTGAGAGGTGGTCTGTGGTCACCCCTGCTGAACCACTCCTTTATCGGGGGAGTCTTGCTAATTGCCTATTATTTCAACCTGTTGTCTATTCCATTTGCACGACAGCATGTGAAATTGATTGTCAATCAGTGTTGCTTCCTAAGTGGACAGTTTGATTTCACAGAAGTGTGATTGACTTGGAGTTGCATTGTGTCGTTTAAGTCTTCCCTTTATTTTTTCGAGCAGTGTATATTACCGTAAGTAGGATTGTATGTGCAACGTATTATTCACCTTATCGCGTATTCCCTGTCTCATAGACTCTCTCTCCGCCTCCATCCTGGCGTATTTCGCCTTCCTCTCTTCCTCCTGCTGCCTCAGAGCCTCTTGTCTCTCTTCTTCCTTTTTCTCTGCATCTGGGTCCTTCTCTTCTTCTCCTCCCAGCATTTTCCCCATGTCCTTGGTTGCCCCTACGTGAGTCAGAGAGAGCAGAACAGAGAGCGAGAAGTTTTATTACTCACACACACACACACACACACACACGCACGCGCGCGCACACACAATCACACCTACGCCTGAGCGCACAGGTGCACCCGAGTGCCCTTGGATATAATGATAAACACACACATGCATGCCCTGACAGGCACGCTCACATGCAGACAATGCACCTCGGATCAGTGCTGTGCGCTCCCAGATAATGGCCTCGGAAATTTATTTACTTTGAAGAGCCTTTTGAACGAAGGCCTTCAATCAGCACGACTCAAGTGTCACAATAAATAGGCCTTCGCAAGACAAAGGCCACAGTGCACTTTCAGCACACAATGTCTCTTGAAAATACCGAGCTCTATTGGCACGTGAGCTACCAAGACACCGCTGAATTTTCTGGTATCATTTCAGAAAGGAGATAAATTTCATAGAAAAAATACTTTTACCAAAGCTAAACTCTTATTATTATTATTATTATTATTATTATTATTATTATAATATTTAGTCGTAGTATTATGGTACAGATGTCAGGATTCAAAAAACAGTGGGCGGAAAATCGAAGCGAAGAAAGGACCTGAGTGACAGAGCATGACCTTCTTGGTAGCTGGCAGTTCTGGGGACTGTCACGCCTGACTGGCTCGGTCTGACAGGATAAGGCAGAGAAAACATCGCGCTCAGGAGGATGTCGAATTTCAGCGCGCCCGGGCTCTGGGGCCATGCCCTTTCCCACAGGTTTCATTCCCCGCCCCCTCCGCCCACAAAAACCAATCAGTCAACAGTGAAAGCTGTACATCCCAGCCCTCTCCCCCTCGATCACTGCACAGGTTGGCAGGGTCTCTCCCATCCCCCAGTTACATTCACGCAAGACCAAACATGATATGAATAAAAAGCTAACCGCTCTCACATCCGAGCTCATAACCTTACACCTTATAAGGGTGAAAACTCACTAACTCAGTAATATCTGAATTCTGAAAATATTTACACCCTTTTCAGATCTATCAAACTGTGCGTACGCACAGCACTCCGCAATTTCCAATGATAAATCATACCGGACCCAAGAAAAGTGTGGACGTGAATGCCTCATATCCCGCCCTCTACACGCCCAGACACAACCATATATGGTCAATGCAAATGAGCACCTGCATATAAAGAAGCCATGTGTGCTCTGGGGATTTGTGGCGTGACGTCAGTGGAAGACGGATGGATGGGAAACGCGGAAAGAAGCGAAACTTTGGAGAGTGAGATGCACGTGCTTGTTAGTGAGGCCCCAGGCCAGGAAAAAAGTCCTCTTCAGCAAGTATTGGCACTAATTCTGTATGATCACTTCGTCTTGTGGTTTATTTAGGAACAAGAACATATAACTAAGAACACGTAGAGAATCACAACAGAAATGAACACATAGTGTTGGACCAAACTATTTCTCCTCTGGAAATTGAAAGATATCAGCCACAGCCCTGGCCTAACCAAGTAGCGTAAAACCGCTGAGTGCTGCGGTCACAAGTCTCACAGAGGCAATAAAATAAATAAATAAATAAATGAATGAACCGTCTTTTCAAATATTTTGTCAAAAGCAGTAGGTGTGTGTTTTGTTTGTTTCTTGCATAGAGGGACAAAAATTACAACGCTGTATTTGATATACATGAATTTATTTCTGTCTCAACTTGTGGTAATCAAACGTACAAGATATATGAGGTGCTTGCGAAACTGAAAACTGAACACAACTTTGCAAGACTGAAACTGAGAAGCTCGTAGGCTATATACACACATTCTTTAGCTCAACATGAGGGGTGAGAGTTGGGGGGAGGCGGCTTCACAACCGCTGCATCACAGCAGCTTGTGTCCTTAGACCCCGTTGAAAACCCTCATGACGGGGAAGGGGCTGTGGGTCTGGGTCCACATGCTGGGGTGGAGGGAGGCCCGGCGGCAGCGCAACCCCACGCCTCACTGCCTCATTGTGCAGGATGGCACAGGCCCCGATGATCCTGCTGACCTTTTCCGGGTGGTAGAGGAGCAGGCAGGCAGCGCCAACGGCCTTTTAGGAGCCCGATGGCGCGCTCCACGAGGCAGCGCGCCCGGGCATGGACCTCATTATACTGGGTTTCCTGGCCACCCTGTGGGACCAGGAACTAGCAGCTACTCCCTCAGGAAGTAGCCACAATCACCTGTAAGTCACAACGGTGGGGTGAGAATCAACCTTGAATTGATGATTATAAGCAGCAGCTTTCAATGAATGAGTAAACAGTGTAGCTTACATGCACTCACCAAGAAGTCAGCCGTCACGCGCAGCGCCTGCCCCCAGTCTCACCCCAACTCTGCTGCACATCAGGATGAATAAAATCATGCGTACAGCCAGGCCACCGTGCCACTACATTCGTTATGAGCACGTCGTGGTCACACATGATTTGGGTATTGATCGTATGCACATTTTTGCGATTCACATATACGAATTCATTCACCGATGGTGCCCTAACCATGATGTGAGTGCAGTCAATGGCTCCAATTAAATTAGGAAAACCGGACGTTGCCGCGGCTTAGATTGTTCTTTTAATCAGCTATAATCCGTGCTCCTCTCTCCCTCACACACTGCAGTTCTCTGACTCAGCAGCTGCGTCGCCACTTCCTCCTGCTCTTCAAAAAGGGTGTAAATCACGGTACGCCATGCTCAAAATTGGTGTAAATGTCTGCACTGTTCCTGTCAAGTTCTGTCAAGTTTGATACATCCCAAATTTGGCAGAGAAAAGTGCATATGCATGAAACGGGGGAAAAGGGTGTAAAAAAAGGTGTATCAACAATGATAAATGAGGCCCCAGAATGGTCCTGTCAAGATGCATTTATGCCTCTTCCAACTGATGTGTTAGTAACTGTGATGTAACTAACTGTTGGATGTGCTGATCTTGTTGTCGTTTATGCTCCAAAGAATCCAAGTACACCAGGATTTTGAACAAAATTTTCCATATAAACATTTCCCATTTTAGTGTTACAAATCCCCTTCCTCGTCATATAATGATCTCATTGTTCATGTTTACCCTCTGCCTCTCCGCACCTGCCCAGCCCCATCCTATTACTGCACAGCAGCTGTGATTTCATGCTCATTTTTGTCATTTTGGCAAATGCTAGGACCAGATGTGTCTTTTTGTGAGACATTAAAACTCAGAGGTCAAACACAAACAAGAGTCATCTCCTCTGCCAAATCACTGTGAAAAAAATAAAGTAATTAAACTCAAAACTGAAAGAGTGGGTCATGTGCCTAACAATTCAGCTTCATGCGCAGAACAGCTTGATGAGCATTTGAGAAAAGTTCAAAGGGATGCAAATGCAGCAGCATACATTTGGTGATCATCATGCAAGGTACGTGTAAGAGGCTCGACAGCCACGAAGTGCTCAAGGCTGAATTTATAGCCGTTTGATGGTCTGTGGATTTGATGCCACACATATAACACAAGATATATATTCAGACATATTTGTTCACATCAACATCACTGTTAATTCAAAATTTATATAAATCTGCTGTACCCACAATAATATTGGTAAAACAAGTAGTCAGAAGTTTAAATATAAAATGCAAATGGCCGGGAATGCCTCCAGTGGAGTATTTTATTTTAGCAAATGATGAGGATAAATATTGAATTTTATTTTCTTTTTATTTTCAGTAACAGATTCATAAAAGTCCTCAGAGCTTCACGGTAAAAACCAAGATCATCGTTTGACCATATAAAACCATATAACATTCAATTATGAGCAACTATTTTTAGTCAGGGAGCATCTATATTTAACTTAAAATAACTAATTGAGTGGGAGAAATATCAGAGCTATATATTTAACCCTGAAGTTTCAATGACTGTTGTGGTTCATTTTGCTTTGATTCTATTTTAACAGTAAAATATTCAATAATTCTTGCCATCTTTCCCTAAACTATTGTATGAGTCACTGTTTCACTGGCATTGGTTCATTATATAGGCACATACGAACAGGCAAAATTGGAGGACCACAGTTTGCATATGATTTGGAAATCAAAACAAATGTTGGTGAATTTGTTTTGATTACCATTGAAAGGGTACAGGAAACAAAACCCATAGTTCTTATGAGCTATAAATAGTCTCAGATGGAGAGACACTATTATTAGGAACCATCATGACTGTCTCTTTTACCTTCATATACACTCCAATAGAATACAATATAGACTACCTAAATGCTGTTAGTGTTACAATCTAAAATATAGTCCCTGGAACAACTTATTTCCATCATCAAGTATCTTTGGACTGCTCTGTCCAATAAGACTCTTAATGTAGTCAATACAACCAGCCACGTGTGAACAGCAATTCCTCAAGGAGAGTTTAACTTTATCCAAGAGCACAGCCAGCCTGTGGCAATCTATTATAATGACAGATCAGGGGTAATTCATGCCATGCATTGTCTCTCCTGCACTATTTTCAGCATTTTCACCAAGCATGAAACAATGTAACAAACTCCCAAAAACACTACTAAGACTAACCTGATTAGTGTTGTTTTAAATTAGAAAGGTATTTTGCATCTGAGGAGAACACAATTTTGAAGAAATAACTATGTCGAGTTTGTATTTCCAATCAGTGAAAACAGATTTGACTACATAACAAAGGGAATGTAAGGACTTTGGCCAATTGCTGAGCATCTAAACAAAACTTCAGAGATGGTTTTCATTAGCCAGTCCACATAAAAATAAGGAGCAGATCAGATTTTGAAAAATAAATGTTTTTTTTTTTTCAGTTTCGCCCTATTGTGAATCCCCATTGTTTCTCTTCTCAACCAGCAGCTTGTGTTGTCTTTTAGATGTTCTTTCTCCTTTGATTGGTTCAGCATCTCACGGGTCTCCCGTACCAGGTGTGTGCACTGTCTCTGTAGTGTATATCCCTTTACTTTGAGCCTGTTAAGTTGCTGGATTGTTGTTGCTAATGCTCCAAGCTACCAGTCAGTAATCTTCCTGGTCTGCAAATTTATTGTCCTCAGAAATTATTGTAATATTTAATGACGATGCAATATGGAAGTGCTCTTCTTAAGCCAGTATCTCACTGAGCAGGGGATGCTTACGAATGTAGCGAATTTTGAGTTTTGTCAGAGTTCGTAAAAGGGCGCAAAGCAGTTCGCCAAAAGTTTTTAGGATCGCAAACAGTTTTTCTTATTGCAAAGAAATTTTGAGCATGTTCAAAAAGAGTTTGCAAACGGTTTTTATGGTCGCAAAGGTTAATTTTCATATTCTAGAAAGCCAGTTCCAATTTTTTCGCAAACAGTTACGCGAATGTTGCTAACTGATGCTAAACATTGCTAAATGTCGCTAATGACACCTAGGTCTATCCTGATTTTCGCCATCTTTCATCAACTTGGCGCATCCAAAATTTGCTAAATTCGTAAGCATTCGCCGCTCAGTGAGATATTAGCTTTAGTCTTATTAATAGGAACAAGCTCCCAAGCCTATTTCCTAGTCTCCAGGTTAGGAACTGTGTTTTGTTAACCTCTCGTGTATGTTTCTCTGCCCAGTTTATTAGGAACACCTCTAAAGCGACTGAGTTCCTGCCAAATCCTCTGAACCTGTCATGTGACTGCTCTGCTCTGGCAAGAGTGATCTCCATCTGGCTTCAAGCTTCTGCCCTGGGACACCTCTGGCTGGGTGTAGACATGCCCTAACCTAAGCTCATTACTATCTAAACTGAAGTTGTAATGTGAATACAAGCCACTAGATAGCAGTATTGACCTTTCTTTTGTTAAGCCCAGACTGGAGCTAGGTTTGGACATGCCCTGGGCATGTCTGAGATGGAAAGTCCCAGAGAATTTAAAAAAGTCTAAAAGGTGGGAGGGGTCTGCAAAAGAGTATATCAGGAGGAAAATTGAGAGAGTGGAGTAGTAGGAGAAATTACAAGGAGAAGGATACATGTGACCAGACCTGTCATTCTGTTCAAGACCTGTGAAGTTTTAGTGGATTTTTGCCTGTATTGGAGCATTATCCTCACCCAGGACATCACCAAGCAACCCAACCAAAGGGACTGTAAATATTTTTGTTCATGTATTTAAAAATCTTGGTCAGAAGAGTAGTTCGTTGTTAGTTGCCTTTGTTTACTTAAATCTGTTGAAGTTTTTAAAGTTGTGTCTGTCATCCCTTGCGGTCATAAATGTAATAACGAATTGGGGCCATAACAAATTGAATCTATCCCTATCTGTCATTACCGTATTCCTATCTTTAAACCCAACTAATGGACTCTACCCTGTCTCTTCATCTGGTCCCATGTCAGGATGAAACCAGTAGAAGTTGGGGAGGCATATTCGATTGAGTCTCAAATCATTGGACCAAACAGTGGTTATGTAAATTAGAGTGGTAGTTTAGCAGTGTTTACAATCTTTAAGACCAGCTGCTGACGGAGGTGTTGTGGGTACAGCGAGGAGAGGGTGGTTGTGGGAGGGGGGGTGGTGACAGACAGGGAGAAAGTGAGCTAATTTCAGCTCACACCTTCCGTGAACAGATAGTGTGCAACATGTAGTATTAACACCTCTATAGACTCATAATATCATTCAGTTTTCATTTAGGCCATTCAGGAAACCAGTCATCGCACACCTCAGAACAAAACAATCCAGAAAACTCATTTTTGGTAGACTTGGCATCAATTTTTCAAGCACTGCGATTTTTATTGTGTTTCATAGACGATCAAGCACAGCCTCAGACAACTGTATCAACCAATTTAGCAGCAATTTTTGCGGCAGTTTGTTGTGATATTTTATGACTTTTTCACAATTATGACATACAGCTTTGCATGAGTCATGCCAGTCATCATAATCATTTAATTTTTTATTGTTTTTTGTATCCTGCATAAATATCCACTCAAAGACTGTCTGCCCGAATCTGTCACTGTCACACTCCACAAGGATTACTACATCCTGCAAAGCATACAGGCGATGTCCTGCATTGAATTCAGTATTACTCATGTATTTTATACAAAGCTGTTTCCGCCAGCCTCAATACAGCCACCTCCTGTAGGTCAGGGCTGAGAATAGTTTCCGAAAGGCTGCTGGACAGACTGGGTTTACTCACTTGTACAAGCACCACTGTTTAAACAACTGAGATCTCTGACCACAGCCAGCAGTTCATTGCTGTTGTTTGCTCTTGGACGTTGACATTTGGCCAGACATCAAATCATCCCCTAATGTCATTACCCTGGATGCACAATGATCTCCGGTATTGAGTTACTGTTCTGTAAAATCTGCCAAATATGGACAACAAAATGGGACTTTTCGGGTCTCTCCCAAAAATCTCCTGTTTGTTCGCGACCTCAAAGCTGAAAGAGACCTATGCCCATGCATTCACAAAACAGAAATGTGTGCAGTAGTCTCATTAGCAACTCAAACAAACCCACTCATACGGTTGGGAATTTATCTTTAATGGAATTACAATTTGCAATGAGGCACTTTTTTGTGTGTTGTTTAGCACGAGACCTTCTGCTTAGCATTAGAAGACAGTGATATTGGTGCACAGTGAGCAATTTGTATTTTCTGAATCCGAACACAGGATTCTGTCTGTCCCTTATACTTCTAACAATCTGCCGACCTAGATTAAATTAATGAAAATAAGGACGAGGGATTAATAAAACTGTTTCGTCTTCCCCTTCGCAGACAGGCGGTGGGCGGGAAAATTTCCTTTAATGGTACTTCAGAACATTGAACTGCCTTGAACAAAGAATGGTCACATGATAAAACATGACAGGCCCGCTGATTTCCATTGGCAGTTGCAAAGTCAGCCAATCGGCGACCTGCCAACTGAGCAGCTTTAATTCTTTTGTCAACAACACATCCGATGAGTGCTCTAAAGATGTACATTCTTGCAGAAATTTTATCCAGGCGCAACAGAAATCTACAGAAATCTGCAGTTTTATTTTCCCCTGGTGAGGCATTACATTTGACCTCTGACGTTTGCATATTTCATATTTACGGCCGCATCTGGTATAATTAAAGTAGAAAGGCGATACACCACACGCTGGTGATGATAGTTATGGAGTTAAGTTATGGAATAATGATAATGATAATTGTCTTCGCGGCACGTTTTAATACTGGCATGAAATAAGGATGTCAGAAGCCTCTATTTTGGTTGCTATAGCGACGGTTGATCAGGTGGTGTTACTATACGACCAATCAGGATGAGAATGGGCTCTTCATACAAGAAAAAGGTGCAAATGAGATTGACTTACTTTGTTTTGTTAAAACACTTGCCTTCATTTTGTCTACATTCATAAACAGTTTTATCAAAGAAAGTTATTTGTTTTGCTTATTGCGATCAATGCAATAAGGCAGTATACAGCCGTGCACTTTAAAATTCCTGATGAGTCCTGGTCTTCAGCGAGGTCATGCAGTAGTTGGCACTATCGTCTCTGGTTCCCTTGCACTACCGAAGGCTTGCATCTTAGGTCTTTGCCATGGCTAAGGCTCTGCCCTCAACTGCAGTTGGATCCCTGGTAGCGCACAGTGTGGAATTAGTATAACACAGAGTTACCACAAACAAATGCATTGGATAAATTATTCCAATGGGTTCAGTAAGGCATTTCTTATCTATTTAGTTCCTGGTGGGCCACAGTGTCTGCTCTGGACTTTCACAGTTTTTAGGTTTCCAGCAGTGTTCAATTTAATGACTAAGGGGTTCACAAACCACATCCAATTTGCAACAGCTATACCGGCGTTGAAAGTAAACCACAGAGAGAGAAACCCACTGAAAACTCCAGTCCTCCAGGGGTGTAATTTTAGATCGCAGCTCGACGAACATGCAAAACCAAGCCACTTAGTGAATTAATTTCCACCTTTTGATTATTGCGCACAATTAAATCCACCCAGGGATCGCAACGTTCTGCCACAGGTCTCGTAATTTTCCATAATGAAGGCTCTTTTCCGTGTCCTCTTGGGTAGTTTAAATTAAGTTACGGCTCTGGTTTCCCCCAGCTTGATGTTAAATCTCTGCCCTTGTGGTTAACAGGCTGGAATAGCGACGGCTTAGCGGACGGATGTTACAAGTCGTGCTGAGGTGCACGGATTTGTATCGATAATGTAAATATCACTGGGATATTACCATATTAACCCTAAGAGTGCTGAATGCAGCCATTGTTGCTCAGTGATGTAAGATATCAAAATCAAACCTGTTGAATACCTATCAGGTTGCGACCTCTTTTAAAGAGCTCCTCCGGGGGAGCTCTTTTAAACAAGTTGCAACATGATAGGTTTTCAACAGCACAAGATAATTAAATTCATATTTTTTATAAATATATGTGCAAGTTAAACACAAATATTATGGGAAATAGAGCCACATAGCTGAGGAGTGCCATTTTGGTGATCACCTGGTAGATCTGCCGGTTATATAGAGTGGTGGAAACTTAAAGGGTTAATGGGAAACAGGCTGGTACTGGTTTGGGAGAGATTTTAGAACTGCGGATCACGTGCTGGAGTAACACACGCTGAATTATGGAAGAGCCTGCTGCCTGTGCCGCAGAGAGGGAAGGCCTGTGTGTGCATGTGCGCGTGTGTGTGGCATGTATGTGTGGGTATGGATTTATATTGTTCTTGTACTTGCCACAAAGTGAGAACCAAAAAATGTTTGTTTTTCTTTTCCGCAGAGAGGAAAGGATAGAAATCCAAGTTAGTGTGAGCGTGTGTGTGTTAGCATGTGTGCATTTTGGGACTGCAGCAGGAGTCAGTCACATGGAGCAGGAGCAGGAGTGAGAGGAGGGCAGACTGACCTCTCCCTGCACCCCTCCCCTCCTCCCCCAAACTCTCCGTACCAGTCTTTTAATCTCCCCACTTCAATCCCTCTGATTCGCTTTTCATCTTTGCCACTCTCTCTCTCTGCATCTCCCTCCTTCCAATTTCACCCCCCTCCCTCTCTCCTTCCCCCTCTCTCTGCCTTTCACTCTCTCCTTTACCCCCTTCTGCTTTGCCATTTAATCACCATGGCAGCATGTCCACTCGGAGGAAGTCACCCCCCGACCCCCTCCATAAACCCCCAACACCATAACCATCTCTCAGCTGCACCCCAAACCTCACTCCCCACCCGGGCGCCTTCCTACCCGCAACCCCAGGTCTGCCTGCGAGCATCTCCCTGTCCCAGTTCTGTAAAAGAGTCTGTTCTGTGGACAGTCGTAGGACACAGCATGGGTTTCTCTCTTGCCTTTTAAAGCTCTGACCCTGAGGCCACGCAGTTCCGCCGACACGAGAGATCTCACTCCTCTCACGTATCCCTCTCTCAATAGAGCATCGGCGAGATGCTCCACAATCTCAAGAAATGGGCAGATAATGAACAGACTGGAGAGGAGGAGCATTAGTTGGAGAAAACAGTGCGACAGATTCCACACCACGGGGCCCACTCATTCAATAACACAGGGCTTCCCAATATCTGGCCCTTCAATCCAAATCCATCCCTGGTTTTCTCTCTTTCAGGCAATTCATTGTGCAATTATCCCCACACTTTGGCCAGAGTGTCATAAGACCTGAATCCCAGATGTGGAAAAACAACAGTTCTCAGCCCTTGAGGACTGTGATTTGGGGAGCCCTGCAGTAAAATAGAGCCTGAACAGATATCAATACATGGGAGTTGTAATCACCTCAGCTGTGGCACATAGCCAGCTCCAGCTCCTCAGCCTGAAGTGGGAGGTTGTCTAGTCGGACTATGGAGGCAGGACACTGGGGTTTGTACACTTCAGTTTCGCCTCTCAAGTTTCCCTCTGGCAGCTGCATTTTATTGGTTGGAGACCGCCACAAATATGCCTCACAATTTGTCACTAATTGTGAGCTTTCATCTTTTTGCTCCAATTTATTGGCAGGTTTAATACCAGACTTTGGGGCCCATCCATATGTTTAGAACAATGTTATAACATGAGCGCGAACAGCGATAGCGGATGTGATGCTTCTCTTATCTTACTCCTGGTGAGAGAGTGGTGCTGCGCTCCAATCAGCCACGATCTAACACGTTATGGCAGCCCAGCGGCGAGTGACTTAGTCATCTTGGCGAGATGCCTCGATAGCTCTCAGAAGTGATTACCTGCATGTCGTTAGCTCAGAGACTCGGGGCGGGGCCGTACACTGAAAACAGAACCCACCACCCCCCCGCACTCCGACCAAACGCCATTATAAATTAGCCCATCACGCCTCTTTCCAGCTCGTTAGCTCTCCTTCGACCCCTGTGTCCATCCTAAAATGTGAAGCCGTATGCTGCTGCCATAACCCCAAAACACTCCGCTATGCTGCAATGCAAATCACAACTGACATCCAATATGCTCTTAATTACCACTGATTTGTTTACTCTGCGAAATTGACAAAATATTGCTGGCGAGTGAGAACTTTACAGGCTGTAAAGTATGTGGTCCACCACACAAACAAGACATGGATAGAAGTCCGTCGCAGCCACATGACTGCATTATTGAATGCGACAGTTTGGTAGATGCCGAAAGATGGCAAATATTAAATAAATGAAATCTACTTCTGTGTGTAGAGACTATAACAAGTGCTTGAAGTTTCAAAAGTCAGTGAAAATACATGAACAGGCCTTCAGAAGAACAACACTCATTCCTACGTCCTCATCCTCACAGGTGACTGTGCGCTGAAGAGTAGCTCAGGTAAAGACGGCTGTAATTTCACATGAACGCAGCAGCCTTCCTTTATCAGGCTGGATTTTGGTCGGTGAAACGTATGTTCAAAAATCTGACCCTAAGTTTGAATTACTATAGGGCAACATTTGATGTTGAGCAGATGTAGATGGGGCTGAATGATAATCGCATTGAGTGAAATTAAACATATTTCTGAGGGCTTGAATGCGTTCTATTAGCAGCAGTTTTGTCTCATTGTAAAAGGGCAGTGGATGTGAACCATTGCAAACAATGTCCTGGAGAACACTGATGAATCCATGACTATCTTATTTGATCGTTCCCTTGCTTTACAGACTGCTCATGTCACTAACGAGGATCTGGGTGACTTCTCTATACGCTATGAATTCCTAATTCCCGAGAGTCCTAATTCTTTTCAGCTTCTTCCTCTTTTCCCACACAGCGTCTCTGTAAGCATCTTATGTAAATAGATTCATGTACACATCACACTTCGGTAAACTGATTTCCATATTTGAGAAAATAAGGAGGTAAGAATTACTCAATACAGTTTTCTTGTGAGGGGCTATTTGGTCAGAGTGCATTTGAAAGGCTTTTTTTCTTTTTTGCCATTTGAATATTTAGCTCGAGATCAAGAAAGAGAATAGGGGTTCATTTAATAAAACAGTTTGTGTTTCCCCTGTGTGGCCAAAATCAATGAACATACTTGTCTGCAATGATCTACGAAATGAACAAAGCAAAACACTGAAATGTGAGGATAAATACTGCCACCATGTAAACTAAAACACATTTTCTGCTCGTAAAAAGGGTCATTTTTTTATGATTAAAAATACAGTTTTGAGAGATTACACCAGTTGTTCGTCAAAACAATCATTACAGCTACACTAAAATGCATGCTTCATTTCCCTGACAATCATCACTATACCATTTTCCCAGCATGCCAGCAAACTGCATTCTATCGTCATGGAGACCCAAATGTGCAAAAATTACGGCCAAGCTGCTGCGCCGTAGTTCTGTTCGAATTCATTGGCACAAAATGCTATTAGCAGGGTCTGCTTTGCTCATTTCCCGGCACAAAAAGCCACTAAATAAGATTATGAAACTCTAGGATTCATCTGCGTTCCTAAGATTGTTTCATCTCTCGCCACGTTTCAGTCCGTGTGGATTGTGTTTCCCCTCAATTCCTTTCAAAATGGATTTAGAAAAATGAGTTTGCTTTTTGCAGAGGATCAAGGTTTTGAGTTTTGACATGCAAATATTGTCTGCTTTTGCATATAAGCCATGTAGTAAATGTTCCATCAAATTAGAATGCAACTGTCCTCTCTCTCTCTCTCTCTCTCTCTCTCTCTTTCGGTGTATGTATATGTGTGTGAGTGCGTGTGTGTTTTTGCACAAACATTGATGAATGCTCTCAGTGGTGTGCCATGTATCAAAGGTGCCGTTGTGCAGGAATTAGATTGAGCAGAAATGACAGTTCATCTCCGAGGCCCACATCTGAAGTAGACTAGTCCAGGTTATGTTCACTTTGCTCACAAACACAACATGCTTTAGTGTTTTCATCGCATGTGCTGTCACCCAAGCAGTTCACCTAAATCCCCAGTGTCTCTGCGTGTAATGAAAGACATAAAGCAGTCCAGGAGAGGCGACATGACTGATACAAGTCAGTCGAGGGGGGAAAGAGAGAAGAAGAGTTTGAGGAACGGAACTGAGGCGTGTGGTGCAGTCTAATTATGAGGGACTCGACTTCCTCGCTCCAGATAATTACAGGAAAAAGGCAGAATATCTACCATCTAATGCTCCTAAATCGGCTCTGATTGAGGGCAATTCAAGCTGCCGTCCTCACAATGAAAAGCAATATAGCGTTAGCTTTTTACCGTGCTGTTTTAAGTTCTCTACTGCAGATGGCCCCTTATTAAAGCAGCCAATCAGAAACCTCCCAAGTCATCCATGTATTGCTACCTGTGAGCACTCCCCTTAACAACACTTCACTCGCCATTCAGGATGAGTGACAGGCTCCTGCAGATCATGTGATCAGACTGATGCAAAAATGTGTACATTATGCATGTTTCGTGCCAGCTGTAATGGATTGCATATTACTAATGTAAAATCACTATCATTTGGGAGCTGTACACTTAAAAGCACAGCTTTTTCACTGCACTCTAATTCCAAGCAATAAAGATGACAGGTGTAAAGGCATTTGCGTACAGTTTTGATGCACGGCTGTGCCACAAGTCCCTGTGTGTCCTCACGCGCACCCGATAATGCGTCTATATTCCCTGCGCTTTCGGAGAGCCACAGGAGAGTTCTGATTAGAAAATGTTGCATTTGAGTGAGGCAGCTCTGGCATTTCATGTGACATTTTCAGTCAGCAAAAATAAGTGCAATGGCTGGTTGTGTCATCCGAATAACATTGTTCTGATGTGTTAAAACCTTAAAACTTGCCAAATTAGACTGTGACAGCAAATATATTGCTGTGTAGACTCACAGCTGAAGCCTCTGTGCTTTTTATCTCTCAATTACACACAAAAAACATGTGCCTGCACCCAGTCCCAGAAGTCAAGGGTGTAAAAAGAATTGGAGATGAGACCAGAACAGTCAACTCAGTCTCATTGTGGCAAATGGATCAATGTATAGTGCAGAGCAGTTACAGTGAGTATAACTTTCATTTTGAATTGAAAGGTGTCTCACAGTGTTACATTTGTCAATCTAGAGCAGAAGTGGGCAGCGAGGGCCGTATCTGTCCCTGGTTTTCACCCCAACGTCTGGTCTTTAGTTGATTGTCTCAATTAGCCAAACCATTTATGAAATCTGACGTCTCATGCACATTTCTTTAAATTATCATGAAACTACAAAGACTAGTCTTGTCTCCCTTCATAAAACATTTTCCTTTTATTGAATCATTGCGAAAATCTATATTTGTGCATGCAATCAATTAACTCAATTAGTCAGGGTAATCGATAGGAATAAAAACCAGCATACACACCGGCCCTCCATGACCGTGATTGCCCACCCCTGATCTAGAGTGTCGGCTGAGCTAAATCTATAAATTTCCCACGCGTTTGTCTGCTAAAAAAATCAATCTAACATTTATTAATTTAACCAAGCAGGACAGCGCCAGTTTTACTCCTCAACAGGCCTTTCTCTATGGCACTGTTTTCACATGATTTGTATGCTCGATCACACGAACGCGCACACGTGCGCGCACACACACGCACGCACACACACACACAGAGACACAAACATACAGACAAGCTACAGCTACAGTCAGTTTTTTACTCTTTTAAATGCGGCGCTGATTTGAAGGTGATGAAGATCCTATAATAATGGCTGCTCACAAAGAAACCCAGTGAAACTACAGACCGATGAGTCTGTGAGGGAGAGACCTTAAGTTTCCCCATCAGACCCAGTGAAGGTAGCTGGACACACAAAAAATAGGAGACACAGAACATCCCTTTAAACTGATGATTTTTCCTGGCTTGTTTTCAATTTTTTTTTTTCATACCCCGATGAAAAAATTTTGGGGGTTTCTATAATATATTTGAGGTCGATGTCTGTCTGTCTGTGTGTATGTACACGTTTTTCTCCAACATTTCTCAACCGGTTATCACCAAATTTGGTGTGAATATCCACTTGGACACCGGGAAGGACTTGACGTCACCCGATTTTTCAAAAAACGGTCATGCGCGCAAAAAAAATGGCAATTTCACTCCGGGTAGCGGGTAGCAGATAGTATAGTTACATACCAAGAATTCCGTCCGTCCGTCCGCTCGTCATTCCATCCGAAGACATTATTTGTCTGATCAGTATCTTGAATATTATTCATTGGATTCAAGTGTCGGCCATCTGGTATGATTTTTCATAAAAATATTGCCGTTTTCCTGTTTTTGGACTTATAAATTTTCAAGTGGTTTCAATGTCAATTTCTCCGATCGATATCTTGAATATTATTCACTGGATTCTATTCAAATTTGGCACACATATTCTCTACTATAGGGAGAGGCGCAGTGCAAAGTGTTGGTCATCTGGGATAATTTTTTACAAAAATATCGCCGTTAACCTTTTTTTGAACTAAAAAATTTTAAAGAGGGTTCAATGTCAATTTGTCTGATCGATATCGCTGATATCATACATTGGATTCTTTTCAAATTTGGCATACATATTCTCTACAACAGGGAGAGGCGCAGTGCAAAGTGTCGGCCATCTGCGATGATGTTTTACAGATTTTTCCTTCAGGAGCTCTTTTAAACAAGTTACCAAATGATAAGTGCTAAACAGCATTTGATATTGATATCTTGCATCATTGGGCAACTATAGTAGCCCATAGCGCTCTCAGGTTTAAATAGCAGCACTGACCTGCGTACGCCACCAGATAGATTGGCGTGCCTGTGGTCCGCTAGCTCCTTTTAGCAAGTTTATCATGTTTCACGGCGAAAAATGGTGTGTCCCTTACTGAACGCTGTCTCTCTCTGCTCTAGAATGACCCTAACAGCAGTTTCACCAGCTTTTCTGCACAGTAATATGATTAAATCAAATTAATACAAAGCAGATAACTACAGTACTGAGCTGCAAGATAGCACTTATTATGCTTGGATCCCAATATGATTACCTTGCTCCACCAAAGTAATTAATTTCATTAGTAGTTCATCCCCTCTTGCTGTATATTCTATATTAGCAAGAGTGGATGTTTCATTATTACTTGTGGGCTTTAGTGCCCATCATCAAGGTAGATCACTTAGGCTCTGTTATAAATACCATGTGAATTACAAATTACAGTAATATTATACAGCATATATATAGGCTGAACAGGTGCACGCACTTCTGCTGCTCTTGGTGAAAAATAATTATGTACAACCTGTAATGTGCTGTTGGTAGTTAGTTAGGGTTTGCAGAATCCTCGTCTCTTAGTACGCACCAGCTCTCGACCTGGTACTCTATACTTTGTTGATTATCTATGAAACAATTGATTGCAAGGATGAATCAACTGAATGACTGACTTAATACTTTTGAATTGCATTATTGCTCATTACATCTGAGCTTCACATGCTCAGGCGACAGCACAGACTTGCATACATTTGTCTGTACGGCTTACAGAAGGCCAAGGTAATGTCATGTCCGAACAAATGTGGAAACCCCCATTTTTTATGTCGCATTCAGTGCTTATACAGTACATTCTAATTGGAGTTTCCCACTTTCAATGACTTTTAATGCTTACAATTAAATCAAGAGCCATTGTGAAAATAATGAGGGATGTATTTTCAAATTTCAAATTTTTACAAATTAATTATTTATCTAATTGCCATCCTGACGATCCTGCATTGAAGTTTAAAGTTAGTGAATCTCTGGATGGGAGGCGGGGGGAGGGAGGTGACTGCAGGGGCAGTGTGATTGACACATTCCGCAGCAAATCATTGTGCCAACAAAACATGTGGCCCAGCAAACCTGCAGTCACTGCTGGTTACTTGCCAAAAATTTCTCTCATTTTGCTGCCGAGACAGTTTCCTAGTTCACCTGTTTGGACGCGCCAGCCCTGTATATAGGCAAGATGAAATACAGTTGGCCTTTATTTATTTACATATGCATGTAAGGGATGCAAAAGGAAATGTTTTTCCCCCCATGGACAGCAACAGTTTTCCACCATTTGAGTTTCACCGAGGGGAGAGCACTAAAATCATGCCACGCGAAGACTTCGTGGCGGTCATCTGTTGGCAGAGAGGCCTTCCTGCTCCAAATATGTAGCATCCCCAGAGTCAGATAGAGGAAACAGAGTAGAGATGCATGACACAAGAAAGAAGAAGCACTTGTTTGTGATAATTCATTTATGTATGTTGACAATCGCCCAAAAAAAGGCTAGAGAAACTGTAGGAGGGGTTTGCAAACAAGTTGTCATGGTTTGGGAGCTTTGAGAGCTGTTTGTTGCTCTTGTGCGGGACGATATCGTTTGCTCCCCATCGGATTCCTGGAGCAGCTGGGATTGATTAGGGGCATGGCCTGGACTCTATTTAAGCTCCTATTTCGCCTCGCTCTCGTTGCTAGAGTGTCAGTTCTGCTTTGGCGCTTTAGCAGGTAAGGTTCTCTAGAGAGATATTGTCAGGGACTTAGTTGCTCATCAGGAATAGTGTTAGTGAGTAAGGGAGTTTTTGGTTTATTTCCCTTTTCCTTTGTTTTCCTCGAGCTCGCCTGTTTTCTACCACGGACGGCGGCAGGGGCGTTGGTACCGCGAGACTCATTATTATTATCTGTTTTTAGTCTCTCACTGCGCAGTGAGTGTTGCCTTTCATTTCTGGCCGCTGCTCTTAGCGTCCACTTCCAGCAGCCATCACACAAGTATAAGGAGGAATTATTGAAATTAAGTTTTAAATGTATTCAACATGACTGCTTATCTCATACAAAGCATATCCATGAAATCCAAGATACAAAACCTTTCAACCATAGTGTGATACTTACATTTTTCCACACTTAAAAACTTAGGTGCACGCTAATGCAGCCCAATGACATGGGAAATAAATATCAAATATCTACTCTGATGCACAGTAATGGACTTTCTCCATAATACAGGTAGTGATGAAGCACAGTCTGGAGCTGCAGGTCTCGTGACATTTCAGCGGACAGGACTGGAGCCAAACAGGCTAAATATGGACTGCAGATAAAAGATTTTAGTGTGAAAGCTGTGTCCTTTTTTGCACTTGCCTTGAAGTTAAGTGCAGGTGCTCTCTGGAAGCTGACAGCCTGACCCATCTCGAGCCGCTGAGGGTCGGCATATGTGGATGAGTTGGAAAGGAAGTGAAAAATGGGATCTGGTGCTTTGGGAAATGGCCTCCCAGTCGAATGGAGCCTCTCTCACAGCTACAATGTGTCAGATGGGAACTGAGAATGTGGGATGGAGATTTTTGAGTTATTTATATCAAATTCAACCCCTCCTTTCTTCCTTGTCCCCCACCCACATTTAGCGTGATAGATTCACTCTAAGTCCCACTTTCCCTTTAGTCCATTAGCAGAGCCACGGTGGACTCCAGGACCTGAATGACAGGGAAATCCCAGCCACTCCCGCTGGCAAGGCTAATGCTAAGGCCATAAAAATCTATTTGAGCTAGCTAGGCTAAAGATAATACCATTCTCTGCTTTACCTTCCTCAGTCAGTTCAGCTAGTAGGCTAACGCTATTACTGAGTTTCACGAGTTTCAGTTTGACCCTTCTCACACTCACCAAAACCACTACTATGCATCGCTGTGTAAGCGTTGTGCCAGAATCAACAAAACAATGGTCGTCCACGAGCAACATTATAGTCTACCAATGACTATAGTCATATTTATCTATAGACTATATAGACTATATAGACATTTGTTAGGACAGTGCTTTCTCAATGCTGCCCTAACAAATGTCATGTGTTTTAGTTAGCTAATACTAGCAAGTTTTTCATGCGGAGACTTGCAGAGATGCTTGTTAACAAGAAGACTCAAAACACTTTTTGCTTTCTGAGTTGCATATCATTTTTCCCTCAGTGTCACGCATAAATTGCTCACCCGCTGCTATTTTTTCTGGTTCAAACTGCTCGACAAAGGTCCTCGCTAACTATGAGTAATGTGTGATTGTAAAGCCTTTGTGGCTTAATGACATCATCATAGAATGTCTGCTATTCATTGGCGAATATTCACTTTACTTCCAAATAATTCATTTCAAAAGTAAACACATGGAAAGTCTACAGTTGATTTCAATTGTTGCATTTGCACTAGGAATCTGTTGATGTTAACTCTCAATGTGAAAACCAAAGGGCTGTGACAGCCTGTGACACAACCCATTATTAGAATGAAAAATCAAATCAAACCCTACTGAGAAAAAAGCTAAACCATTAGGTGTGGCCAGCTGAACTGTGTGGTTCATTCTTACAAGAAAGAAAGACAGCGATGGCGAGCTCAGGAGAATAAAAAGGCCTGGAAGATCATGGATAACAATGGTGACCGGAGAATTCTTCCCTTGGTTCAGAAAAAGTCATTCACACTACCAGTTGGCCAGATTTTGAACATTCTAAATGAGATCGGTGTATCAGTGCCAAAGCCAGCAGCCTTCTGACTTAATCAGAATAAATACAGAGAAGTTCTCTGAAGATGTAAAACACTGGTAAGGATCTATAACAAGACACTTGCCAAAAAAAAAAACTATATATAAGCTTTTATAGTTCTGGAAAAACATGCAGTGGACAGATGAGACAAGGATTAAAGGCCCAGTCACACAGCGAAAACGCATGAATTACGCATGAATTACGCACAGATTTTCGTTTCTGCGCGGAGCGTACGTCGTATGCGTAATTCGTAGGTGGAACGAACGTGGACTGTCAGTGATTGTAAGTGGATGTGCGTCGAAGGCGGTTTGTGCGTGATTTTGAGTTTTGAACGGTTCAAAAATTTTCCGACGCACAACTGTGCGTTGGTGTGCGTAATTCATGAGTCGGCATGCGTAATTTATGCGTCGAGTATGCGTAACTATGCGCGGGACACTCGTCGGCCGTCAGTGCTTATGCGTCAGAACTGGTTTGAATCCGCGCACGTCCACGTCCGTCCACTGATGCCCCACGTTCATATCACGCATGAAACGCGCACGTATCACGTTCATTCCACTGACATCCACTGACAATCAATTATAAAACTGACGAATAACTGACATTTCACTGACGGAAAACGCATAACGACGCACATCCACTGACGAGTGACGCATTTCCGACGCACGACTGACTGACAGAAAACTGATGATTCACTGATGTTCCACTGACGA
The DNA here is from genome assembly GCA_029721435.1 of Gymnothorax reevesii. Taxonomy (NCBI): domain Eukaryota; kingdom Metazoa; phylum Chordata; class Actinopteri; order Anguilliformes; family Muraenidae; genus Gymnothorax; species Gymnothorax reevesii. The sequence continues at coordinate 111,152,780 of CM056579.1, forward strand.
ACCACTGACAACTCACGTATGTATTATGGCATATAAAAGCAGCCATTTCGGGCACTTTTGCCATTCCAGACCTACCGGGACCTCCTCGCAGCAGCACCAGCAGCAGGTTTTTCAGCAGCAGCAGCTTCTGGTGGATCTACATGGACTTCTTCTTCAGCAGCTTTCTTCTTCTGCACCCTTGTCTTTGAGGGCAAGCGAGCTTTCCTGGGTGGCATCTCTTGAAGTGTTCTTGATTGGCGAAAGGTACTGAGGAACTCCCGTCGTTCACCGCTTTTTATATGCGCTGAACCGAAGCGATAGTGACGCCGAAGGTGCGTTTTTCGTGCGTGCTCCACCGGTGATTCATGCGTCGGGCGTGCGTCGAATGTTCGTGGAATACTGCACCGTGTTTGCTATTATGCGTCGACGTGCGCGATATGTCAGTGATTGTAAGTGATACATGCGTGGTTCATGTGCGATTCATGCGTGATTCGTCCGAGATTTCTACCCCTGACACCCCAAAAAATTGGTCAATTTCTCAACGCACAAGCACGCACAAACCCAATCTGTGCGTGATTTGTGAGTGATTCGTGCGTGATCGGCTGTGTGACTGGGCCTTAAGATGAAAAAAGAAGAACATGGAAAAGGGAAGTAACTGTTCCTCATGCCATCTCATCAGTGAAGAGCTGCCTTGTATTTACTGGGGATCTGTCTGTAGACAAAACCTGGAGTTTGAATTTTTAATTGCATAAGGCTATATTATCTGCTCAGATAGGGCCAGATGCAGTAGAATACATTGGAATATACCTCAGAGACATACTGCCAAAACTACCAAAGATTTTTTTAAGGCAAAGAAGTGGAATGCTCTACAACAGACAAGTCAAATATATGACCTGAATTCACGCTCACGATTCACTTGCTAAAGGCAAAACTGAGGGAAAATGCCCCAATAACAGAGCAGAAACTGAAGACGGCTGCAGTGATGGCCAGGCAGAGCATCACCGGGGAGCAAAGTTATGATCTGGAGATGGTTTTAGATTTCATACTTCAGGCAGTCATTGACTGCGAAGAGTTTACCACTGTGTACTAAAAATGACAATTAAATTGATGGTCTTCAGTTTGTACAAGCATTTTTAGCCCCTAAAACGGACTGGGATATACATAAAATGCTAGTAATTCCTATCCGGATTAGAAAATATATTTTAACAAAACCCTCAATCTAAAGTTGAAGTCTGCACTTGGAGCACATCTTAATTGCTTCTTTTCTAATCCATTGTGGTGGCTTAGACAACTAGAATGATAAACTGTGTCACTGCCCAAAAATTAAATTTTAATTGTGTAGTGCTCTGAAATAGTATTTTCCATGTTCCGCATTTTTGAGCTGCTGGGGCCGTTGCTAATCATGGACTGTGAGTGTTGGTGCTGAATTTGAAACGAATAGATTCTCACCCTAAACGCCTCTCCCATTATCTCTCTCCTGCCCTCATTACGAGCCCCTTGGTGTGAGCGGAGCAGAGCTGAGAGGCACATGACCTTGCAGTTCTGTCACGAGACCACAGCAGGAGGGCTCAGACTGAACTCCCTGTATCACTGGCAGGAATTACATTAGGCTGCCCACACCCCACCGGCAGTCTCCACAAATTTCTAACCACTATATTAATGTCTGCTTTAATTTCATATGCGGACGACAACATCTTTTGACAATTCTATTCATCTATTCTGCAGATTATTAATAATCTGTATACTTGCTGCTTTCCAGCAGTTAATCATGTCTCGATGTAAAACAAAAGGAACATAAATCATTGAGTGCTGTCCGCAGAACTGGCGCCACAAGGACGGTGAGGATCAATGCAAGCTTTTCGCCAGAGTGCAGTCAGCCTCCCGTGCCATTCGGCTGTGATGAAAAATGCAGTCTGTGGCACTGCCTGCTACTGTACGCCCTCTGTGCTTTCCAGTGAAGGCTCTTCACCGTTATTCTTGGTTATTCTTCTCTATGGTTTCAAAAGGTGGTTCATTTCTGTCACTCTCTGATACTGTACTGTATACCCTCCAGTGAAAGTTTATCGCTGTCACTCTTTGCTACCATTCTCTATAAATTCCAGTGCTCATCATTGTCACTCTCTGCTATTTTACACACTCCAGTGTAGGCTCATCACTGTCTCTCTCTCTCTGGTAATTTACACACTCCAGTGAAGGCTAATCACTGTTGCTCTCTGCTACTTAACACACTCCAGTGAAGGCTCATCACTGTCGCTCTCTGCTATTTTACACACTCCAGTGTAGGCTCATCACTGTCTCTCTCTCTCTGGTAATTTACACACTCCAGTGAAGGCTAATCACTGTCGCTCTCTGCTACTTAACACACTCCAGTGAAAGCTCATCACTGTCACTCTCTGCTATTTTACACACTCCAGTGAAAGCTCATCACTGTCACTCTCTGCTATTTTACACACTCCAGTGAAGGCTCATCACTGTCGCTTTCTGCTACTTAACACACTCCAGTGAAGGCTCATCACTGTCGCTCTCTGGTATTTTACACACTCCAGTGAAGGCTCATCACTGTCGCTTTCTGCTACTTAACACACTCCAGTGAAGGCTCATCACTGTCGCTCTCTGGTATTTTACACACTCCAGTGAAGGCTCATCACTGTCGCTCTCTGGTATTTTACACACTCCAGTGAAGGCTCATCACTGTCGCTTTCTGCTACTTAACACACTCCAGTGAAGGCTCATCACTGTCGCTCTCTGGTATTTTACACACTCCAGTGAAGGCTCATCACTGTCGCTTTCTGCTACTTAACACACTCCAGTGAAGGCTCATCACTGTCGCTCTCTGGTATTTTACACACTCCAGTGAAGGCTCATCACTGTCGCTCTCTGGTATTTTACACACTCCAGTGAAGGCTCATCACTGTCGCTCTCTGGTATTTTACACACTCCAGTGAAGGCTCATCACTGTCGCTCTCTGGTATTTTACACTCTCCAGTGAAGGCTCATCACTGTCGCTCTCTGGTATTTTACACACTGCTGTGAAGGCTCATCACTGTCGCTCTCTGGTATTTTACACACTCCAGTGAAGGCTCATCACTGTCGCTCTCTGGTATTTTACACACTCCAGTGAAGGCTCATCACTGTCGCTCTCTGGTATTTTACACACTCCATTGAGGGCTCATCACTGTCACTCTCTGTTACTGCTCTTTCACATACTACAAATGGGTCTCTGTTAAATGGGGGATTTCAGTGCATGCAAAATGAAGTGCATTCATGATGAAAAGGTATTCCGCGGATCGGTTTACAAAATTGACCTTCACATTTATTTTTCCGTCGCAATACAGCCGTCTACAAATCTCAATTGGGAATGTAACTGCATGTAGTCATGTACTCAAAATGGGCATTGCTGATTGGTTCTGAGGTGCTGGGCAGAAGAGCCATTATTTTCACAGGTGAAGGGAACATTGCGCTTTCAGGCGCGTGAGCGATACTGACAGACGCCGAGGATGGAAGTGACCATGCACTTAAGCGCTCTCAAACTCGGTTTAAATTCAAAGATGAAATAAGACAGTGTAGTGCTCCACAGTGCCTCCTTGTAGCCAACCTTTTTCTGTTTGGCTTTTTTTCACTGCTTCTTCCATTTGAAATCTGTTAATTATGTTTTTCTTCATTTTACAGTTAGTTTAGCTTGTCAGTAAGTGACATGGATGTGTCCTCAACGGAGCCTCAGAGTTTTTTCTGCTGATGTGAAAGTCTTCACTCCGCAAGAGACATACTCAACAGGAACCCTCTTCTGCCCTCAGCGTAATTCCATTTGCAGGTCAGCATTTGGTGAGCTGGGGCTTCATTTATTTATTTTATTTTTTACAAAAATGTAACTCACACATGGTTTCTTTACAGTACAGTTTATTAGGGTAAGCATGAATAGCAGAATTTACAGTTTTACACTCAAACCAGGTGAAGTATTGTCCCGAGAAAGACAGTGACCTCCAGTCATAAAATGTGTGCCATATCTATGCCTGTGTTAAAGGACTGAGAGTGCACACCAAGTAACTCTGTTGACAGACCAGAAAAATAATTATTATTTTAGGGATACTCTCGATTCACCTTGGTGACCCTTGCAAATTCTTCATACCAGTGTGATAACTAGAGCAGTTCTTAAGGGATTGACATGGAACTTCTTGTGTTCATTGCCAGCGCATAGCGGTTGGACCATATCAGTTTTTGTGACCCTGTGACCTTTCCTGTAACTCGACGTTCTGGTCAAACGTGTACTCATATGCATGAGTTTTGATGAGCATCACGTCTCATTTTTTTGTGAATGTTTCCGGTACAGTGAGAAGGGCTTTTATCGATGTTGGTTGCTCTATGACCTTTGGTATAGCACCAACACCAAGCAAAACATTACAATTTTTTCTCCTTTTAGAAAATTGCAGTAATTCAAATACCTTTATTAAGAATCAGGTTAAATATGCTTCAATCCTAGGGCAGGAGGAACCTTATAGATTTTGGTAGCTTTATTAATTCTAGTGTAACACCACCATTACTGGATATTACAGTTACAAATTCAGTGAGGCAAAGCTCTGTAATGGGGAACAAATGAACTTTGCTGTGAACTTCTTATTGCATAAAAAGCAATCCTATTCATCTGGTGACAGTTCCTATAACACCTTTGGCCAAACTTGACTTTTTCAAAACTGCAATGTGTCCAACAGCTCTTATGGGAATGGGGTAAAATTTGCTGTACACATTCTTGGAGCTTTGAATAGTTCCCCTTAATAATTCTCTGAACCTTTCCTGCAGCGCCACTAGGCCAAACTATGAATTTTGCCAATGGGGAGAACGCTGTAGTTTTAGGGATATACCCTGCTGTCCTCCACTGACAGCATTTGTCTAGTTTAATTTTCCCATCTCAGTTTCTGCCTGTCCAATAAATCCAGATTTATGTAACATTTTAGCAGTGCTCGACAGCGCAATGTTTGGGTTTCTTGGCTGAGAAATAAAGCAACTCCCATAGCATCGTCGTTACCCACACAGTTGGCCTGCGAGCGTGACTCATCCTTCAACAGTCTGGATATCATCCCACCACAGAGCCCAGTCAGAAATGTCTTTCAGCGCTCCGATGACATGGGTCTGATTATTGAGAAAGTAATAGCTGGCTGGGAGCAAGACTGAGGGGCTAAATTTAAAGACTTTTTTTTTCGCTCTCTCTCTCTGCCATCTCAGATTGTCCAACCTGAAAAATTAAGGCAGTGATTTACTGTACCTCCAACCCAAAGGATGGGTTCTCTTCCCTTCTAGTAGCTCTTGTAGCTCAATGGTATAAAATAGCCTAAGGTATTTTGAACTCCAGTATGATGCACAGACGTTTTTGGAGGAAAGAACAGTGCCAGAATTTTGGAGAGCAAAGGTTTGAGGTTTGATGTGGAGGGAGCAATGATGTCAAACTGTGTTTTTAAATTTTTATTATTTTTTTTACTAGGGTGGTTCAGTTCTACTAGCGAGAGATTTCAGTTGAATACAGCCAAAGAGTGGACGGGATTCAGGACAGCACATGTAAGATTAAGGGGGGGAGGGAGATGGTGTGGGTGGCATAAGCACGGCCAGCGGGCTGCATATTCATGCTCTTCATATCAGCTTGAAGCCAAAGCCAAGTGCAGCAACACATCACATGACCACAGCAGCAGGCAGGGGCATGAGCATGGCGTTCAGTTGGTATTGAGAGCAGAGTGGAGGTGTGTATACAAGAGATACCACCGTGCTGTTGTTTGCTCAGACAAAAGCTGTCTCCTGGGGTCTGTGCTCATGATGACCAGGGAGCAATAATACCTCCAGTCATGAAAAGAGTAACGTCAGTCAGTGTCCCACACAACACGGCCAATTTTACTGGGAACCCTAGGCGTATTTACGAAGGGCTGTGCTCAATATCACCTTGAAGCCTAATAGTTATATTGATCTGATTTCTTCCCACTGAGCTGGTTTGACTTTCAGTGCGGTCAAACATGGGACGTGTGCAAAAGGGATCATTAATCGGTTCAAACTCAGACCCGGGTGGACCTGATCTGAGATGCCCTTTCATAAACATGACCTTCAGAAACGTAACCTTCCTCAATGCAAGACTTTCCTCTGAGCGCCACTGGGAACACATCAAGCATTACAGTCTGTTCTTTCCTGCAGGGGACTTCATCACAACAAGCAGTTGAGTGCCCACTTTGGGTCAGTATAAAGCAATACGCAAATTTATCTTGCATCTATACTCATTAGAAACTCACAAGTAGACACATCTGCTGGCAGTTTGTATGCAGTTTAAAAGCCAAAACTGAGCAGAATCCTGAAATAAAATGTTTAAGTCACGAAGATAAACTGGATGAAAACTTATACGCACAAACAACAATCAGTTTTATTTACCCAGATGTCCTAATATGGGAAAGAAATTTAGATGTTCAAGCCTACTAACCCTTATAAGAGGTAAAGCAATGAAGGACAATGTGGCTGTAAAATTGGAACAATAAGACAAACATTCCAGAAAACCTTCCTTTCGCTGGGCCGAAGCAACACAGTCAGGCAGCCTGAATATGAAAGGTATGAATATCGGACTCTGACACCACAGTGAACAGGCAATAAAAATACATTAAAGTTCATAAACCCAAAGAACCAACTGAACCCTTCTGGTGTGAAAGCAGGTGTTCCAGTGCAGTCTGAACAGGATATTGACTGAGCTCTGATGAGCAGACTTTATCAAAAAGGGTTGGCATCATCAATAATTGAAGTAAAACTCAAATCCACAGTGATGAATATTGGCTAATGACAAATATTGACTCCTGACTGTCTTACCAGTTTCTTGAATAAATAATAATGATACTAGTACTACTGCTACAACAACTAATAATAATAATAATAATAATAATAATAATTCAGAGGCATTATAAAGTAGGAATTTGAAATTTGTTATCGTTTTTATGAACATTTTGTGATGGGTCCTGGCAGTGGACGCCAAGAGCAGCGGCCGGAAATAAAAGGCAACGCTCACAGCGTGCTGAGAGACTAAAAACAGATAAAAATAACGAGACTCGCGCCACCAACCGACCTGCCGCCGTCCGTGGTAGAAAACAGGCGAGCTCGAGGAAAACAAAAGAAAAGGAAAATTAACCAAAAACTCCCTTACTCACTAACACTATTCCTGATGAGCAACTAAGTCCCTGACAATATCTCTCAAGAGACCCTTACCAGCTAAAGCGCCAAAGCAGAACTGACACTCTAGCAACGAGAGCGAGGCGAAATAGGAGCTTAAATAGAGTCCGGGCCACGCCCCCAATCAATGCCAGCTGGCCCAGGAATCCAATAGGGAGCAAAACGATATCGTCCTGGACGAGAGCAACAAACAGCTCTCAAAGCTCCCAAACCATGACACATTTAGCCAAGGGAATGATCAGTCGAAATATCCCCTTCATTGAAAAATGTAATGCTGAATTGATTTCACATTCAATCTTCCCAAATGTGATTTAGCAAATTAACTCAGGTAATTTAAAACTCACCAAACTGTTTCAAGAATGAAATAAGATTTGCGACCAGGTGTGAACGACAATAAGGAAGAAAGGTCTGACTCATCAGCTTTCAAATTTGGCGGCTGATTGTCACGGAATATCCCTGCCTGTTTTTCTGTCCCAAAGATACCCGACCCTCTGTACTATCTCATAAAATAAATCTGGAGTAATTACTTACAGATGGGTCACAAATTAAAGGGGAAAAAATCTACAGTCTCAATAAGGTGTTGAACCTCCTCCAGCTGTAAGATTAGCCTCACCGTGCCTTGGTAGAGTTTACAGGAGTAAAACTTCACTGAATGGACGGAGTACCATTCTTCTGGGAGATATTCCCTCATGTAGTGTTCTGCTGACCTGGGGACTATAAGTGGAGCAAATTCAAAAATGCTTTGCAGCTAGTTGCCCTTCTTCATACAGTTTGTTGAATTATTTTTTTACAGCGCGCAATCCCATCTCCAAAAATCTTGGGAAGCAGTGTAAAATGTTTAATAAAAATAGGGCGAAATGTTTTGCCAAATCATTTGAACTCTATATTAAATTGAATATAGTACAATAGCAACACATTGTCACAATGTTCGTGTGAATTCCTTCGCATCTCCTCCCATTCAGCAGCTTGCGTACCTTTTAAATATCGCATATTGTCTCCTTTGACTGGTACACATCCCGCTGTGTGACCTCCCCACCAGCTGTTATGGTCTCCTGTTTTCCCCTTCCCTCAAGTGTGTGTTGGCGCATATACAGTGTATATTTCACACTTTCAGAGTGCATGTTGCTGGATAGTCAGTTGCTATATGTCCTTTACCAACCAGTTAGTATCATCCCTGTAAAGGTTTGTCATCTGCCAAAATTACTCTTCATCTTCAATGATAGTTAAATATGGATGCTTTCCTCCTTGTTCAATTAATAGGAACAAGCTCCCATACTTTATTCTCGGTCTCCAGGATTGGCTTTGAGATCCTATTCCAGGTCAGGATTTCCCCAATTGAAACCTCTCTGATTAGCACATCGTATTCCATGAACAATCACAATATCAATGTCCACGAGTAAGGCGTAAGATGACGAAAGTCAGAAATACTCTGATATTTTTCAAGTTTTGATCAAACTTTTCCTGCTGGAGAAATGAAATACAATACATAGCAACATTGAAGCTTTGAAATGCATGTGTATTTGGTGGAATACAGCCTGTTTTATGCTCTGACAAAAATATTTGATATTATGCATGCCAGGCAAATTGCTAAAATAAGCCATGTCCAAAATACTGGACATCAGGTATATCACCGATCAGGTTTCTTTGACTTAACATTATTTCTCTCACCCCGCATGCTTATTGTCCAAATACTTGATGGCATCTGCATCCCACATGCATAATGTCCAAGACAACGGATAGACTGACCACCCACTATTAACCCTCCTTAAAACAATGTTGCACCAAATCCCATCAAATAGTCCCAATAGAACATTGGATATCCAATTTTATCATATTGGAGGCATTTTTTCATACTGTTTCCAACCCGGGGTTAACCATCCTTCGAGCTGTGCCTCTGCCCAGTTCATTAGGAACACCTTCCATGCCTTCAGGATCGGGGCTGTGTTCCTACTACACTCTCTGGTCTTGTCATCTGTCAGTTCTGCTCTAGTGACTGTGCCCTCCATCTGGCAGTTGTCCTGGAGCGCCACTGGTCGGGCTCAGACACGCCCCCTGTACCCAAGCCTGTGCCATCTGAGCTGAACTGTGTAATTCTGCTCTGGGCTCCATCCCTCTGTCAATACCGTATTACTATTAATAAACCCTACTATTGGATTGTACTCTGACCATACATTTGTTTCCTGGTCTGAACCATTACGCATATCTGATGTTGAAACTTAACTATATTGATTTTTGAAAAATATTCGCTCATTTTGAATTTGATGGTATCAACGATTTTCAAAAAATGTTGGGACAGGGGCAGGGACATGTACAAGTTTTTTTTTTTTTTGTTGCTATGAAAGAGCTGTCGTCCCTAATGCCATAGTTCAGCTTGCATCTTTTTTTTTTTTGCCTTGAGCTTAATCCCATTTGTCGTAATCACCATACTTGTCGAAGATTTTAATGGTTATATTGAAAAATTCAGACATGTTGTCTGTGTCTAATTTAGCCTTCACGTGCAATGTTTGTGACTCAAATTGTCAGTTAGATGTAGCCTGGAATTAAAACATAGAGAATTAATACAAAATATCAGCCGGCAAAAAAAAGGTCCCACCATTTTCGGAAGTGCTTACATCGGTGTGCATTTATCAGGAAATGATGCACGCCCTTGGAACGTCCTTCAATCAATCTAAATTTAGCATTTAACAGGCCCGTGGCATAGGCTTATATAAAGGAAAATACCTTAGACTGTTCCATGCACATGCAGCATGAAATACTGTAACTTAACCAGGTAAAGAAACGTCACTGCTTAGTTCCAATTACATTTGTTTATATGCAAACTATGTGTTTATCATCTCTCTTTTACTTTCCAATGCTGTTTTTGCAAGCTGACTTTGAAGCCAGGTTCCCCTGGTTGCTATGATACATGCGAGGTACATCTTGTTGCTCACAAAATGCGTTCTTTCTGCTGCTTATGCTAATGCGGATTCTGTAGTTTCTAGCACGGTTGTGAGAAAAACAAGTTTGCCAGTTGAGGAGTTTAAAACATTTCAAAAAATCCATCTCTTCAGTGAATCCTCCACACCTCCGCCTACAGCCAGTGCTCGACCTCTTCTGTCAGGGCTAGCCCCACTCCCGGCAGTAACCCTCAGAGGAATCCATCCAGCTTTGATTCGGTCAATAGGCCTCTCGCCTCCACCAACACCCTCCCACTCCCAGTCTTACCATCCTCCACCCGGAGAAAAACTGAGTGAGAAAACGCCAGGCATGCTAACGGGTCATAAATCCGCAGAGGGACGTGGATTATTCATCTGTGGGAGTATTTATTTATCTGTGCATTTGTTTATTTATTTCTTGCACAACCAGTGCATCATTCATTGGGTTATGGATGATCTATGCCCCGTGTGTGCACGCAGTCTTGCCATATTCTGACTTTGAATTTCCTCCGATTTCCTGTTCAGTTTTTGACATTGTATTTTTGTGGAGCAGGCAGCTAGTTCCTCTTAATCTTTCAAGTACTTCAAAACAACAAGTTTTTTTTTCCCCCCCAAATCATGAAATGAATCAGTAAACGGATTTAATTAAATGGGAAATTTTTTGTGATGCTGAACCATTTCTGCTGATTTTACATTTGCATTTGAAGGATAAGTGTATCCTTTAATTGACTTTGGAGTAAGTGATAATTTTTGACACGTTACCCCCTAAAAAATGCTGCAAACAACAACCAACTAGATGTTTTCTCTAGCCGATTGCCTCAGCGTGTCCAGAACAGAACCGTTCCAGGGCCACCAGGGCCTGTCCGTTCATTTGTGATTAAAATAAGCTTCCTGTTGGCCCATTAGTGGCCCAAGCTGACTGTTGCAATTAACACCTGGGGTGAAATCTTGCATCGCCAAGTCCACAGGTGAAGCGCTCTTGCTGACATCTAAACAAAGCAAAAAAAAAAAACAAGAAAAATGTGCAATCGCACCTGTGCCATCCTTCTCAACAATATATCTGCAACTGTGTCCTGTGTGACATTGAGAGGAGATTTTTTGCCAAGAAATCGGTTTCATGTGACACCACCTCAGAGGTTCACCCGCACGAGCTCCGCATGAGTGCCCCTTCAAGTGAATGACTCATTTTCACTGTGGGTTCCACAGAAGGAGAGCTAAACTAGAATCACGTTTCTCTCGTCCATTTACAGAAAAGCTGAGATGCAAATCATAGGGAATCTCAGAGCTGGAACAATGATGAAGAATCAGCTCTTCCTTTGTCTATATCACTCTCTTGAACAGGATATTCAGAAGAGAGAGACCATTGACGTGCCTGTGTTTGCTTGGTCATCGACCAAGAATGTTGCTCCACTGTAAATCAACTTACCCATTCAATTTTAACATAAGTATCAGAGAATTTATCTCAGAAGTGGAATCAGTGAGTGGAAAGGAGTTTTTTTTCTCTCTCTGTCTTTCTCTCACCCTGTTTTCTACCTATTCCTGCCAGCTCTTTGAAGAGTCAGCGATTCGGCCTGAGCAGATGGCGAGTGATGTGAGCAGCAGAATTAGCATGGGGTCTGCGATGGTGGCGAGCCCCCTGGCTTCGCTGCTGGCTCCATACTGTCCCTCCCCCTTAAGCACAGCTCAGCTTGGAGCCCTGTGCTCTGCAGTGTGAGTGTGGCGTGACATGATGGCTGCCCAGCCACAGCATGTGTGCGCAGATACTGCTGTCCAACCCTAAAAGCTGGGGACAGGTAGCTTTTATAAGATGGGATGGCTCATGAGCTATTTGATGGCACGGCTAATATGCGATATGATAGGGAGACTCATGCTCTGCATGGCAGGACAGCTCATGAGCTACGTGACAGAGAGGCTAATACGCTATATGACGGGGAGGCTAATGTGCTATATGACAGGATGGTCCATGCGCTATATAGCATCAAGATTAATGCGCTATATCACACTATGGCTCATGAGCTATATGACAGGATGGCTCATGTGCTATATGACAGGACGGCTCATATGCTATATGACAGGGAGGCTAATGTGGTATATTGCAGGACGGCTAATGTGCTATATGACAGGATGGCTCATGCTATATGACAGGGTCTCATGTGCTATATTACAGGGAAGCTTGGATGCTATATGGCAAGACGGCTAATGTGCTATATGGCAGGACGACTCGTGCTATCTGACAGGATGGCTCATGTGCTATATGACAGAAAGGCTTGTGCGCTATGTTACAGGGAGGCTAATGTGCTATATGGCAGGGTGGCTAATGTGCTATATGACAGGGTGCCCCATACATTATATGACAGATAGGCAAATGTGCTATATGACGGGATGGCTCATGAGCTATGTAACAGGATGGCTCATACGCTATATGACAGAAAGGGTCATGCACTTTATGACTCAGAAACTCATGTTCTATATGACAGGATGGCTCCCGTGCTATATGAAAAGATGGCTTTTGTGCCATATGATAGGGGGTCTCATGCTCTCCATGACAGGGCAGCTCACATGTCACATGACTGAGAGGCTCATGCACTTTATGACATGGACCCTCATGCGCTATATAACAGGATGGCTCGTGTGCTATATGACTGGATGATTCATGTGCTATCTTATAGAGAAGGAGACTCAATTGCTATATGACAGAATGGGATTATGTGCTAAATAGCAGAGTTGTGGCATGTAAAATTAACAAGATAATGTGACTCTTTTACACTTCACCCAGCACGGGCACACAGACACTGCACATGTTAGACTGTCCAAGTCAGATCAGGAACATGCAAATACTAATGCATTTACATCCAAGTTATAATTTGCATTTAGCAGAATAAAAAATAGCTTTCAAGCATGTGCAATACAGTCCAAATAAAACCCTATCCCCCAAGCAAGAAAAAAGACTATTGATTATTGTTGAATCAAGCAACTCCTGGGTTCAATTTGCATTTTTTAATTTTTTCTGCCCCCACCCCCTAAACCCCACCCCCTACCACACATCATCTCCCTGCATCCTCACTTTATCAAAACAAGCAGCACAGATATAGCCTCTCAATTACCCTGCCAACTCAGGTGGGAAAATTATTCAAAATCAAGACAGTATATACTGCTATTTGCTTTAAATTCTGTAGAGAAACACGGGCCATTATATGGCAGCTAACCAATTAATTATAAAAAACACCATCGAATTTTTCTAATGGATGGCTCATTCCCAGCCAGGAGTATTTCTAAGATCTCACTTTCATTGGTCCACTGTTACAGCTCACAGAACAGTGGCATTGTTGAAGCAGGCAAACAATCACACCCCACACATAAAATTGTCCATAATAAAAATGTGAAGTAGCCTTATTGTCTATTCCTTTTCATGCAGTCTATAATGAGGGTAAATATTTATATTTAAAAAAATTTGAATATTTGTCCTATTAAAAAGACTAAACTCACATTGATAATCATTTCCAGAACAAAAAAAGAGTTATATATATATATATATATATATATATATATATATATATATATTTTTTTTTTTTTTATTATTAATGTATTTTTTTTATCATTTTGCCTATTGTGCTTGGCATCTTTTGCTTGGAAACTATGCATTCACTGGGCCTTGGCAGTGGAGGGACACTGGGGATCAGAATGATTGCAGTTTAATGCTAACTCTTTTGATCTTTTGCTAGGCTAAAAATGGGAGGCATGCTAACTCCTTAATTGATATTTTGAAATAGTAATGTTTTTGCATTAATGCCCCAGGCAAAGAATTTTAGGAGCCGAGTCGAAAAACATTTTTGGAAAGCCATGAGAAGGAGAGAACATTTGTCGCCGAAGTACCAACACTGCAGTGAAAAATCATTTGCCCTTGACTCAATTTCTTCTGTTTTTGCCTATTTGTCATATCAAAATCTTTCAGATCAATCAAATAATTTTGACATAAGACAAAGGCAACATGAGTGAACACACAAAGCAACTTTAAAATGATCATTTCATACATTGAAGTTAAAAAGTTGTTTGAAACCTAAATAATCCATGCAACAAAATAATTTCCACATAAACCTAATTACTGGTTGAGCCATCCCTGCAAAAACTGCAATCAAGATGTTTGGGATAACTGGCAATTAGTCTTTACATTGCTGTGGTGGAAATTTGGCCCATACTTCTTTGCAGAATTGTTTAATTCAGCCACATTGGAGGGTTTTCAAGCATGAACTGACAATTTGAGGTTATGCCACAACATCTGAATCGGATTCTAGTCAGGACTTTGACTAGGCCACTCCAAAACCTTCGTTATGTTTCTTTTGAGCCTTTCAGCGGTGGTCTTGCTGGTGTGCTTTATATCATTGCTGCTGTATAACCCAACTGCACTTGAGCTTTAAGCCTCAAACTGAAGACCAGACATTCTCATTCAGGATTTCCTGGAAGGGAGCAGGATTCATGGTTCCATCAGCTATGACAAGTTTCCCGGGTCCTGAAGCTGCAGATCAGTCCCAGGCCATTACAGAACCAGCACCATGTTTGACAGTTGGTGGGAAATTCTTTTTGCGGAATGCTGTGTTAGCTGAAAGCCAGATAAAACAAAACGCATGTCTGCCAAAAAGTGTTACTTTCAACTCATCTGTCCACAAAATCCTATCCAAAAGTTGTCTGGGGTCGTCAAAATGTTTTTTTGCAAATATGAGACCAGCTTTTGGTCTACACTCACAGCTTTCTTTGGAATGGTCTTCCCCTGAAAATTATCTTTTAATGTCTACAGTGATGCAATGGACATTAGTGCTTTACATATCTCAAGAAAAGATGAAATACTCATGCAGTCCATACACATACTCTTATTGAGAGCTCATTTCTAGCCTGTCTTTTACAACCCCAATTCCAAAAAAAAATGGGACATATTGTGAATTGTGAATAAAATCGAAACTCAATGACTTTCAAATCACACCAGCCAGTGTTTTATTCACAATAGAACAGAGATAACATAGCAAATGTGGAAACTGGGAATTTTTACAATTTATCACAAAATAAGCTCATTTCAAATTTGATGGCTGCTGCAGGTCTCAAAAAAGATGGGACAGGGGCCTGTTTACCATGATGTACCATCCCCTCTTCTTTTTAACAGAGTGGAGGCGTCTGGGCATTAAGGAGACTAGTTTCTTGAGTTTAGCCATTGGAATTTGATCCCACTCTTGTTTAATATGGGCTGGAGAGATTTGGGTCTCCTTTGACAGACTTTTGGTTTAATTATGCGCCAAATGTTCTCAATTGGTGAAAGATCAGGACTGCCGGCAGGCCAGTTCAGGACTCTTCGACTTTGAAGCCATACCGTTGTAAAAGCTGCAGTATATGGTTTTGCAGTGTCCTGCTGAAATACACAAGGCCTTCCCTGGAATAGATGTTGTCAGGAGGGGAGCATATGTTGCTCTAAAACCTTTATATATCTTTCAGCATTCATGGTGCTTTTTAAAACATGCAAGGGTCTCACACCATATGCACTAATGCATCCCCATACCATCAGAGATGCTGGCTTTTGAACTGAACACTGATAACAGGAGGGGTGGTCTTTCTCCTCTTTAGCCTGGAGGACACGATGCCCATGATTTCCAACAAGAATGTCAAATTTGGACTCATCTGACCACAGTACACTTTGCCACTTTACTACGGTCCATTTTAAATGAGCCGTGGCCCACAGAACACAGTGGCGCTTCTGGATCATGCTCAATAATGGCTTCCTTTTTGCATGATACAATTTTAGATGGCATCTGTAGATGGCACCGCAAACTGTGTTTGCAGACAGTGGTTTCTTGAAGTATTCCTATTCAGTTTCAACATTTGAAATGTTATCTATATTTTATTGTAAATAACATATTGGCTCATGTGATCTGGAAGTCATTGCATTTTGATTTTATTCACAATCTCCACTTCGTCCCAACTATTTCGGAATTAGGGTTTCTATTATTTATTATTTTTCTCCCTTGAGTTGAGTCAGTTGGTCACATTAAAGATGGAAAAACGTCTGGCATTTATGTTGCAGTAATTTCTGGCTTTGCATTTCGAGAACTTGCAATTTCGGAAGACTAAAATAAGACAACATCCCCTGCATGGTACAAATTAAATGAAAATATTACGGGATAAATGTGTTGTATTTCTTAATGAATTTTCACTATGTACAGCCTCTGATTTTCATTCATTTACACCCCCTTTAACATATGAAGAATAATATCCAAAACATTTTCCATGACAGATCCTTCTTTTATATTCTAAATGTGATTTTTGAAGTGCTACTTAGCATTAAACTCACTGAAGGGAAAACTGGATTAGAATGACATCAAACTCATGAAATGTCAAGCAGATGTAAAATAAGCAAAACATCTAACCAGAGCAGCACCACTGTACACGCCGAGCAGAGTATTTGAAAGGATTATTTACCCGCAGACGTGTATTTGCAGGAAAATGTATCTTAGTTCTTCATCTCCTGACCGACTGGAAATATTATCAATATAAGGTGAACCATCATCATCATCTCATTAACGAAGGTGCACATTTTCGGCACATGAAAAGTTTTACTGCGCCTATATTCATACAGGCTCATCCGATAGCCTGAGGTCTCTGGAGGTCTCCTTCATCATCTCATTCCAAACTCATTAGCATTAACGAGGAGATGGACCTCCCTCTGCTACTCAAAGATTTTTCCCTCTTTAGGGAGACTTTCCACGAGGTATTAGCATATTACTGCAGGGATTTACTCCCAATTCAAGGAGAAAAGCATTAGAGAGGTCGGGCAGTGAGAGCAGGCAATTTGGCTGGGTTCAGAGTAGGCACTCCAGTTGATCCCAATGGTGTTCAATGGGGTTAAGGTTAAGGTTCTGTTCAGGTCAGACAAGTTTATATGCCTCTCGACAAACCAAGACCGGTTCATCAGTCTGAGGTGAAACTTGGTAAAGAAGAGAGCTTCGTGTGGTTCCATTAGCACTGAAAAATGTTTAAGCAGGGAAAATGATCCAGGAAAAGACAGGAAAAATATTACACAATGTTCTGCTTTTTGACATCAAGCCATTAATTTCTGGCAAATGCAAATATATGGCGATGGAGAGCACCAGTGTCAAGCTGGAATGCATCTCCATGAATGGCCTTTGAATTCAGACAAACCGATGAGACTCAGACGACCCCATTAGCAGTAAAACAGGTTCTGACTCACTCTTGTAATGTATCCTTTCAGCACTGATGTTTAGGAGGTACTGAGAACTGAGCGCAAAGCCTGTGTGTGTGTGTGTGTGTGTGTGTGTGTGTGCTGCGCATGTGTGTGTACATGCGCGTGTGTATCTGTGTGTGCGTGTGCTGCGCGTGTGTGTATCTGTGTGAGCGTGTGCTGCGCGTGTATGTGTGTGTACGTGTGCGCGTGCGTGTGTGTATCTGCGTGCATGTGCGTGTATGAGTGTGTGTGTGTGTGTGTAGTTGTGTGCCTTTAAATGTGCCAGTGGATGGGTGTATGACAGTGTGACTGTAAATATACCGGTAGTGGTTGTGTGTGACTGTGTGATTTCACTCATAAAAACCAGTCTGTCCACTTATATGTCATAACAGCAGGACAGTCCTCCCCCCAATCCAAAAGCCAAAAAGCAAGCAAACCAAAGTACCCCAGACACCCTCAGGGTAAGTAAATCCCCAATTTTCATATCCTCATCACATAAAAATGCTTCTGAAAAAAAATTCACAAAACCAGACTCCATTAAGCTCATTGCATGAAAATCACTTGCACCCAATCAGCTTCCGAGTTCCCTGCCACGGTATATCTATGGTGTATTTGAAATTTATATCTTTGAAGAACTGCAACAGTTTCTTTACCTGTATCAGTTATTATAAATAACTTTGAGCAAGTTTCTGGGTATGATGCTCTGTTTTATGTGCTGAGTTTGGACGTGACAAGATACCTAAAATACAACAACCTGTCACTGAAAGATGACGGTCTTCGTCCGAGACCACAGTGAGCCTCAGGAAAACCTTTGCTCTGAGTTACTGCTTTTGAGGAGCAAGGATATGAAGATAAAAATGGTTGGAAAGATTTACATATAAAAATGGGTTTGAGTCAGTGAGATTACGGACGGAATTTCTTTTTTAACCAGACAATCCTGCAAAATATACCTCAAAGTGCAAACGCCAAATCACCAAAATGGTGGACCGTTACAGCCTTTGGGCTGCACTCACACATACTGGAAGCAACATAGATGCTGCCCACTACAAGCCTTTTGGTGATGTCATCAAGACTGGCCCCTCACTTGATCAAATCAGTGCAGACAAGTGGGGATCCTATCAGTAGGCGCGTTACTAGAACAGGGAATTGGGGGCGCGCAGACACGCCCCTTTATGACGAGAATTGGTCCTGGCAAGTCTCAATCATTTTCCTTTATTGGTGTGTTTCCCAATTATCGTAACTGGCGACTGAAGACACGGTTTCTCTCCACGTGCGATCTAACAGCGATGAAATCATGGGCTTAATTCAGTAGAGAAATGGGCTGCTTGCGTGAGGGTCCACAGGTTTGCAATCCAGATGAATGATTGCCGTCTTATTTAATCGGAGAGAACAAGCAGCACCTGTTAAGTGTTGAGTGCTCTTGGAGTGAACCTTTTGTTAATTATGAAAATGACTGAGAACGGGTCAGGACTAATAACTGTTTTAAACGAATGTTTTGTGCAACCCAATTCTCTGTTCTTGTTCTGCAACTTCACTGAATTTAGCCCATGATCTAATCGCTGTTCGATCGCATATGGAGATAAACCGTGTCTTCACTTGCTAATTACAATAATTGGAAAATGCGTCAGTAAAGGAAAATGATTGAGAACCAGCCAGGACTAATTCTTGTCATAAAAGGACGTGTCTGTGCCCCGCCAATTCCCTGTTCTAGCGACGCACCTTCCTATCAGGGGTGAGTTTGGTCTGAAACACCAAGTGAGGATCCAATCAGAAGTGAGTTTGGTCCAAATCACCATCAAGGGACAGAAAATATGATGTCTGACCTTCAGCTGTCTAGAGTAAATGGCATCATTTCACAAGCAAAATACTTTATTTCCCTGCTGTTATATGTTTGAAAAGAAAACATAAATCATATCTTAATGTTTGAAAGGTTCATGGGCAGAAAAGTGTTATTTGCAGGCCTTTGAAAAGCTGAATGGGCCTCATACCAGTTTAGATTTTGTCCTGATCTGCCAAGGACAGGCAGTTCAAATCAGCTGAAAGTTTTAAATGTACCGAGGGTCCAGGTGAAGTCTGCTGTAAGTTTTGTCCCTGATTTTCTGCCCCCCCCCCCCCCCCCTTATCCCACTCCTTCAGCCCTGGTGTATGACGTTTGCCCCAAGCTGCCCAGGTCCGCCTAATCATGCAATTAGCATTCCGCCCTCAGTGGACCTGTTTTCTGGGTCAGCGCATAAATCAGAGATCTGCGACAGGGTGCTGGTGACCGTGGCAACAACACCCCCCCCCACCCGAGGCAATCAGGAAAAAAAAGGAGGAGGGGCTGGAGAGGGGACAGAGAGAGCAAGGCCGTCTCATGTCTGTATCTCATTCCAGTGTGTAATCAGCTGCGCATTATGCACCATGTAGAGAACACTGTGTTATGCACCCATATGTGCTGTCTTGTCTCCGGTTTCTGTGTGAGGAATAATGGGAAGAGGTCTAATGATGGGTGCAGTGGGGGTGACACAAAGATAGGAGGCGCTGTTTGAAAGCAACTGTGGCTGGTGTGCTGTGTGTAAGTAGAAGAGCCCTGAGCTGAAAGACAGGCTGTGTTAATGAGGACTCTGTCTTGCCAGTGAACAGCTTGGCATTGTCATTATTAATACAGAGATCATTCACCTCATTCACCACTGTAGAAGGGAGATGTGTGTGTGTGTGTGGGTGTGTTTTTGTTATCTATTGGGTACCTTTTCTGGTATCAACATTAACCTTTTCAAGACCAGTAGTCCTTACGAGGACCAAAACCTGGTCCCAATGCGGCAAAACATCATTTCTGAGGTCATGGTTAAGGTTAGGGGTCAGTTGTGAGCAGAGGTTAGGTCATGCTTAGGGTTAGGCGTGATTTGGTTTTGGTTAGAGTTACGGTTAGGGTTTGACTGTGCGTAACGAATAGAAGTCAATGCAATGCATCTAGGCAAGGCATAGCTTTGCAAACGCGCGCGCGCGCGTGTGTTTGTGTATGTGTGTGCGTGTGCGCGCGTACCTTCATGGATTTCGGTGGAATGTTACATTGACCCTATTTACTTTTTGAGCTTGAGAGAGAGAGTGTACTATCGATCGCTTTGTTGTAATGTCCGTCCATTTCAGGAAGTTATTGACTGTTGAATTAATCACCGGTTGTCGATTACTTTGCAAATTTCCGGCGCTATCGTCATGACCATGAGGGTGGACTCATTAATCAAGCTCGTTGTTGACCGAGAAGCAAAAAAATAAGTAAAATAAATAAAATAAATAAATAAATAAAAAAAACCCGGGAATTATATCTATCACTGTAATTAGGTTTTTAATAATACGAATCCTTTCACGCCTTCTTTGCCCCCTATTGAAAGCAATATGCCCTGAAAGTTGAAGTAGGTACAAATAGCAGGCACAATTAGCCTGCTTATGAAAAATTATTGCGTCGGGGATTTTTCAACACACCTGTATAAAAACCTATAGGCATAGTGGTGGGTTGTGTGCGAGCCTCATGCCGAACATCTTAGGAAAATCAAATAGACAGCAAAGAATGTAGGATCATGTAAGTTCGTTGGAAATGAACCGCTCTGTCCTGCTTCAGAGAGCCGACGTGGACATTCCCTGCAAACATTTGCAATAAGCAGCCTGTATTTTCATCGGTGATAATCAGCGCGCAACCGGGAGTAGGGGATAATTGTTTCAGGATGCAACCCAGAGAAGCTCGGTGAAATTACCAGCATACAAACGAAAGTTTAGAAATAATCACAATTCTGCAGGGGGCGATCAGAAGAGCGTCGATTCATACTCCCATAAATAGACATTGGATGTCAGCTGGAAGCAAGTATGTTGAAGAAAAGGCCAGCGTATTTTATCGTACAAACTACTCGAGTAGAGTGCAAATGGCAGAAACCAAGGATATTCTTAGATTTCCAGGTGCAACATTTTTGTTACGGTCCCATCAACCAAATGTCAGCGTGCCGCCCTGGGCTCCAGAACTAGCCTATCACCCATTCAAAAGTAGGAAGGACCATTCTGAAAACTTACCTCCCAACGCTTGCTTCATAACAAAATCCATGATGATGGCTTTTCGTCCCTGTTTCCTGTTATTTCACGATTTCACATTCAGATTGACCAGAAGACGTACTCCTTTTGTTGACAGATCTGCGAATAAAACCGCAGCGAAATTAGCCTGTATGAGTTCGTATGTCTTCCAAATTACTGTGCATGGATCTTGACAAAACACTACAGTCTACAGCTTAGTCAACCATCTTTAAGAAATCCATACAATTTCGCCTTCTTTACGATCGAATACTGGGGAATGGGTAATCACATCAAATCGCAGAAGTTATATCCATATCCAGTCAAATTCAATAAAATCAAATAGTTTCTGGTAGCTGTCACATTTGGTTTCAATTGCACCCCGTATGCATGGGTCAAAATGGGGGGAAAAACGATCAACAGTTGTGGTGGTTAGAGGAAAATTAAGAATCGAAGTGCATTCGACAAGCGATAGAATCGACATGCTGTCAATGCTGCGCTAACAGTCCATAACCTCTGCAGTCGAATTCAGTGTGGTATGAAACTGACCCATCGAAAATTCCACATCTCACATGTAAACTATTTTGATTCTTTTTTTTTAATCTAAATTGGTGGCCTTGTTGTTTCTTTTAGAGAAGGAATGAAAGTTTTCCCCTAAGTTTAAATCGAGATAAAATTCTGCAAAGGACTTCGGAGTCCGGTTATCCGCTTCCAATCAGAAAACTTTCTATTTCCCAATTATAAGATACAATTGAGACGCTAACTGAATGAGTAACCGGCGAAATTAGGAAACAAGGTCACACTTAAAGTCATAGCCGTTATTATTTGCATCCGCTTTGCCTTATGTGAACCCGTAGAACTATGATATGTCACGAATCTACTTTAGCTTGTAGTCCACGTACACTGGCACATTTCAGCACCCTCGACACCGGAGAGCTCTCGTCTCTCTCAGAGCACCGCGAAACTGAAGCATAATTATGCCTATTTCTAATGCATTCAGCGAACCGTTTAGCCTACCTTTCCGTCCAACTTGTATCTTAAACAAAAGCGAAACCTTCAAATTGACGTTAATTAAAATAGTGCAATCTTTAACAGCGTGCGCGGCGCATCGTTGTGTTTTTCCTGGCGAAAGGATGTCCTCGTTGCTTCCTGCACGGCGACAGCGCGAGTGTTTGTGAAGGGAACTGCAGCGGCTGCTGTCGGAACTCAGATCACATGGAGGTCTACCTTCCGAAACGTCCCACGTTCTAACTGGGAAAAAAATTACGAATTAATTATTCATGCCGCTCGAGCATTTTGCGCCCTCATCTTTCCAGTGGTGGAATTGTCTGACGATGGGTTCGCAAGACCGCCCATGAAGTCCTATCGAGTGGCCACACTTCAGCGAACGTCAATTTAAATAAATTAAAACATTGGTTTCTCTTTTAAAGCCCCGTGTTGACCTACATACGCGCTTCTTCCAAAACGAGGCTCAGATTTTCTGCGCTCTATCACATACCGTGCAAAGACTGTGAAGGCACATCAATCTTTGATAGACTCGACTCTTGGCGAGATAGGTGCCGCAAAGGGATGAGGTTAGCATGAAAGTAGCAACCATTCGTCAGGCAGTAACCGCTTCTGCTGCTGGCGCTGACCTCATTTCGTCCTTGAGGTATAAAAAAAAAGGCACCACAGCTGCTGCAACTCCCCACCCCAAAATTCCCTGCAAGTACAACTCCCCAATATGACATGACATCAAACAAAGGAGAGCGGACATCTCCGCGTAAAGCCTACCATAGCTAATTTTCATATTTTGAAAAATCAATCAACTTAAAGACATGAGCGTTCACTCATCTCACCTACATTGTACGCATATCATCGTCAGGACCTCTTTGTATAAAACCCAATGCAAGTAGTTAAGCTGACTCCATTAAAGCCTATAAAAATATGTTAAAACATTTATCACGGAATCAATCTTTATGAAGAAAGCAAAAATATTATTATCCTCTCATCAATTGAGTTCACTCTATCATAACAGACATATTAGGCCATGACATGCATATAACTGGCAATTTTATTTTGCAAAGTGAAAATCATTTCCTTACAATTTTTGTATAGCTGAATGTTTACTTTAATCTTGATTCTTGTATGATTGAGCCTTTTAAAATGCATTTTTTTCCCAAGGCATTCTTGATAGCTCGCAAAGACACACTTCTTTCCGCTGCAATGAAAACCACAGCTGTGCAGGACCATTGTTTTAGTGGATAATGGACAACATTAAGCAACGTCATATCATCTTTTGGACCCTGACATATTTGGAATACAGTCCAAATTTTAGGTAGGGGCCTCTCTTTGCTTTTAGAACAGCCTCAATTCTTTGTGGTGTCGAATTCAAAAGTCTTTGGAAACATTGCTTTGAGACACTGGCTCATGCTGACATGATGGGAACACTTTTTTTTTTAGATTTTTCAACTGCATTGAAAGGGCAGTCAGCTTAGAAGGGCCATTCACAAGTACTCCAAGGCTTTGTGGGGAAGGCTATGATAGAAGTGGTGTGTTTGCAGCCAAATTACACACATTTACAGCCATCACTGTATCTAAAAATACTAAGTGCCACTTCAAACTACGAGTTGAGAAAATGTAAATACTAATTGTATAATACTATCTATGCAACAGCTTATGAAAAATAACAAGGTTAATATAGCTATACTAAATACAAATAGAGCTGAAAGCCAGTAAGATCTAATTTGTACAGTATATTTCTAAATGATATCGAAACGAAAGATGGAAATACAATTATAAAGAGTAACTATAACTACAGTATCAAACAAAAAAAATCTACTTTGTGTCAATGAATAACTCCCACACGAAAATGGTAACTATGGCTGCAGTATTTCCCGTAAAGAATTTAACTGCTTAGCACACCAGACCAACTCCTCCAAACAGGACCATAAGCACACACAAAGGAGGAATGTGGCACTTTCGAATCTAGCCTTTATGATGCGGGTGACGTGAGGATGGACAATCATCTATGTACACGTTAGCATGTCCAAGTGAACAAACTCCGCTCATGTCAGAGGGTCAGTGCATGTTGAGCTTGATTCTTTGAGGTGAAATCCATTACCAACACTTCTGTATTGAAATACTGAGAAATTGAATTACAAGGGTATTTAATGACTCAAAAAAATGGGTTTAAATGTGTTGTCACTCTTAAAAGCAAAAATTTTAGTCGAACACTTGATGGCTCTTTTAAACAAGCTCTTTTCAACAACTTGCCACATGACAGGTTTTCAACAGCTTTGATTGTGATATCTTACATCTTTCATTAACAATAGCTGCATTTCACGCTCTAAGGGTTAATAATGCTCCGTAACAGTTTTCAAACTAATGACGCTAATTGTTGGAGTTTTGAAAACAGAATTTGCTCCCATTCTTCCCTGGTATAGGACTTCAGTTGGCCAACAGTTAGGGGTCTCCATAGTTGTATTGTGCGCATGATTTTACATCACCTATGAAATGGGAGACGGGATCGAGTGGCTGGCAGCACTCGCACCCTGTGAATACAAAGCCAGCTGCGGACAGAGGCCTGGCATTATCCAGCTGGAACAAACAGGGGCGTCCTTGAAAAAGACTGCGTTTGTTGTCCAATAATGGGCACATACCCTTCTGCGTCAATTTTGAGTTCACAGATGTGGAAGATGCCCCTCCTGAATACACTAATGTAGACCCAAGCTTTTTTAACATGTTTCTGAAAACAGTTGGGATGGTCCTTTTCCTCTATGGTCCTGAGATTATAGTGTTCTTATTTTCCGGAAACAATTTGACAGGTGGACTTGTCAGACCACAGCATTCCTTTCCACATCGTGTCAGTCCATTTCAGATGAGCTTGAGATCAAATATGTGCTTCTGAGTGGGGTTGATGTGTGGCGCTCTTGTTGCATTGCAGAGTCTTAATTTGCATTTCAAGATGCCATGATGGTGTGTGAACTCTGACACTGGCCTTCTGAAGTATTTATGAGCCCATATGGTTCTGGCCAGTTTAGAGGAATCTCAGGGTTTATAGCAGCGCTGGTAGAGGATCACGCTCAGCCAAAATTGGTATTGGCTTCATCTTTTATGCATGAAGATTGCACTGATATATTTGGGTTATTACAGTCTTTGCAGTGCATCCTAGACTGTCGATGGTGAGTTCTCTGAATTCCATATAATCGCACATTGAGAAACTTCATAAATAAACTATTTGACCACTCATTTATGCAGCTTTTGGCTAAGTGGCAGACCTCAAACTGTCTCGCTAACAAACGGCACCTTTAGCGACAGCTAATCTTACACGCAATCATAACTGAATCACCTGTTCCCCACTCACCCGTTTACCTGTGGAATGTTCCCAACAGGTGTTTATTCTGAAGATCCCACTTTTCCAGTCATTCCATTCCCCTGTCCAAATTTTTTTGGAACATGTTGCAGGTATCGAATTCAGAATTTGCAAATATTCACAAAAATCTATGAACTTGATTGGTTGAGCCTTCAAATAAAATTTTCTTTGTACCGTTTTCAAAAGAATGTGAGTAAAAGAGGATTTACAAATTACTGAATCATTTTTCTATTTGCATTTTACATATTTCCCCAGGTCTTGTGGAATTGACCTCGGAGATAGCTAGGTATCCAGGGTATATCAAGGCATTCTGGTTGGTTTTCTTGCACAAAGGACAAAGTGCAGCATCTGTGAGTCACAGGTCACTTTGAGTGACCTCCACAGAACCCTGAGATGTGAATGCAGTGGTAGAGACAGTTTCAGTGTTGATGGAGCCCACGCACCGAGGCGCTGCTCCTCAGCTCTGTTTCCTTCTCGAACAGGAACTTAATTACCAGACATTAAATATTAGGTACCTTTTACATGCACCGACAGCAAGGCCACTAATTAGTCTGAGATAATGCGAGCTTCCTCGCTTCCGGATCTCCCACGTCTGGTGTTATCGCACCATACAAGCTCGCCGCTAAAGGGTGAGGCTCGCCTGCAGCAACCAGCATTATGTGAACATGACCCCAATGGCAAATGGCAATCTACCGGTAAAACCCTGACCCACAAATGCGCGGCTTCAGTGGTGTGCCCATGAGTTAAATGTTTATTTCGCTGTCTCTTTTTTTGCCTTTAAGACATAAGGTCACAAATGTGATTAATTGAAATTTTAGTAAGTGATTACTGACAAAAACTGACAGAATACTGAAAAAATAAAATGAAATGAACATACCCTACAATCGGTTATGAAAAACAAATGAGGTCAATTTTAGCCCCTTGAGTGCTGAAATAATAATTTTTAAAAAATTTCAATTATCTTGAGCTGTTGAAACCTATCATATGGCAACTTGTTTAAAAGAGCGCCTCCGCGGGTGTTACTTTTTTATTAACACTTCAACAAAATATAGGGAGTATTAACTGTGGCCATGTTTTTCAGTCTTTTTAGCTAATATTTAATAAGGCTAGCAATGTTGGTTCAGGAAACAATGCTTGCGTTCCGGCATACAGCTTTTGTCTATTTGTGACTATGAATTTTTCTGTTATGAATTTTTAAACCATTTATTTTTATAGGTTATCTGTCCATAAAATAATGTGAAAGATACATCTATACACTAGAGATTGCATCTATACTGGCTGTTTTTGTTTATAATGTTAGTTGAAGTCTCTCAAAGCATTCAGCTATTAGTGATTTCTGGTTAGATCCCAGCTGAGAGTACCAGCTCTGAATCTGAAAGAGACTCAAGCCTTGCAAGTATTCCAACAGGTGCCATACTTGAACCTCAGAGAGTGGGAATTCATTTTCATCTAACCAAGCAGGGAAGGGACCAGGAGCTTTTTGAAAACTGGTGTATGCGCTACGCTAGTGCTTATTATTCTCCATATCACCACATCACTGCTGTTTGCCATTTTTAGACGGGCGACAGCAAAGACGGCTTTCTCATGCTGGGTCCTTTTACAGAGGCAGAGATTCTGAGCGCTGAAGAGGAAATTCTCTCGGGGATGTAATGAAATGATGGTAAGCACAGTCATTTCTCGATTACATTCACACTGTCAGTGGCTTCAAAAATAGCAACAAAGCTTCATGTGATAAGTGATGGAGACCATTCTTTCCATTATAGAACACCTGCAGTCACTCTACTGGGGCCGGGATGGGAGGAACAATAATCATTTTTAAATAATTCATGCACGCTACACTCAAAATGTGTCATAATTTAATGAGTAAGCAATGCATTTCATATCTTCCATATTTCATAATCCTATAATAAATAATAAATCAAGATATAACTAACTGCCTACAGTGTTGTAACCAAATGAAGTGTCCCTCAAAGGCTATGTGAAACTGTCTACACAACACTGAGAGGAAAACTGATATAATATTAAAAATATGCGTTATTACTACAAATTACTGCAAAGAAAAATTTGTCACACAGACATGTTCGTGTGCATCTCAAACAGTGTGTTTTAACTGGAAGGAAAGGAATTTGTGAGTGAGAAATAGATGGTGAGTTGGAGAGAGAGAGATGGGGGTGCATCGTACTGTAACTTGTATTCCCTGTCAGTGACAGCTTGTGATGTTTTACTGTCAAAAACACCACAAATTTTTCTTGAAATTACCTGATATTCCTCCCGTCTACAATCCACCTTAAACCCACTCCTCTCCGGCCCCACCTCAGGTGTTGGGTACAGCAGCAATACGGTGCATCACGGTGTTTTAGATCAGATCCAGCACTGAATAACCCGATTGGCCGTACAATGGAATAAGGAGGCAACTCACTAATGTTCTGCTGAAACTTCTCTTATTTTAAAAGGAAGACTGTTAATGAGCTCAATCACTCTTTCCCGAAACCACTGCCATCTTTTTATCCCCTCTGCTGCATTAAAAAAAAATCACTGACAGATTGAGGACGTTTTAGGTTAACGGTTTTAGTTTCTTTTCACCATTGTCTGATTGACAGCCCTCTGTATGACTCATTTCCCACCGTACCAGTTAGAATTTCCCAAATATTTATATAACGCCAACAGATATTGGACTGCACAATACTGTGAGGTCGCAAAAGATTTTCATAAATGTATACCATTATCATTCATATAATATATATTTCCTTCATTTTTCAGATCTGCACGGAGTGAGGCTTTGGCAGAAAGCTTTTTTCTCAGTATGTACTGTGAGCCAATCACTAGCTGTCAGGATTCAGAATTATCTTAAAATGATTGAACTCCTTTTCACTATTGTGCTGTTGGCACCAGTCCCAGGTGGTGCACAGCTGCGGTGCTGCACTCCTGAGCTTAATGTTTGACCTGAATATGTTCATTAACATACTCTGCAGCATAAATTAAGATATTGAAGAAGCTGTGTAATTTGCTGAAGGTGAAGGTACAAAAAAAGGAAAAAAAAATACAGTTGTAGAACAAGCCTGAAAAATGTCAGTCTCTAAGGGACAATTACACAACCATCTACGAAGGTCATTCCTATTAATGTGAATACTAATCACTAACGTGAGTCTTCATAAAAGGTGTCTAACCAGCATTACTTTGCTTGCTAAGTAAGATGAGGACACAAGCACTCCAAAGGAGCCAAATATAGAATAGCTGGTGAATCTATCATAAAAACTGTAAAATTGTATAAGGTGATTGAATTTATGGCAACGCATGACGAACACCCCTGTAGCTCCAAGTTAAATTTCTCTGACAGGGACAATAGACATTTGCTGGAATTATTCCAGAACCACAGCTCTAAAAATTGCCACTTGAATCTCTTCACATCACTTCAAAGCAGTGCATCACAAGCTTCAAAAAGTAGGTATTTACAGCAGTGTTTTAATGATTTGTAAATGAATAAACTTTGTATGTGATTGAATTTAACAGCATCCATGTCTCTGACACAAAAGATGACAAGATATTATGGCTCCAGTGAAATCTCAGTACATACTCCCACAGCGGTGCAGTCTCTAACTACTGTCACACTCTGACATTTCTCAGGGTAGACCACAGTAAAAGCTCTTACTGCATTCCAGCAAATGTCGTGTCCGAAAGGCCCTTGTCGAGCTGTCATCTCGTTAAGGCTTTTTTATGATCACTTTCCGGCTCAGCCATTCACCATTGAAAACAAGCGATGAGCCCATGCTTTTCTGTTCGCAGGCCGCTGATTGGTCTGATCCAAATTTTCAACCGGCTTGGCTTCATGCTCTCCCTGGACGCCATGATAGAATTTTGCCGCGAATGACCCAGGCAAGTCCATCTCTACTGGAAGCCCAGGCAAGACTGGCTTCACCCGCAACATCCGCAAGTCTGTTTCTACTGGCAACTCAGTCATGAATATCTCAACCAGCAACACAAGCGTATCTACCAGCAAGTAACCTCTCAACCAGTAACCCAGTGAAGTCTGTCTCAACCAGTGACCCTGGTTAACAAATTTCCCAGGGCAAACCAGGAATACTTGTCTTCACAGGCAACCTAGCCCTTTTTCTGTTGGCAACCAAGGCAAGTCCATCTCCAGGCAAATCTGTCTCCACTATAGATTGGTTGGCGAAGATGCACTGGCTAGTTGACTTACCAGGGTAGCCAATGGAGACAGACCTGAGACTTGTCAAGAGTTGATCAACAAAATCAGAGTTGAAAGTCGACCACAGTGTGAGGGAAAGTATAAAGCTCTCAGAACATGTAGGGGAGACTGGGGTCTAATGAGCCATGGGGACCAATGCGCCATATCACTATTTTGTGATCAGTCGCTGACAGAGCTGCTTAAAACAGGCAAAATATTTGACCATTGATTGATGAGTCATGGGGATAAATGAGCCATATCACTATTTTGGCTATTTTGAACACCTTTGGCATCGATTGATAGCTAAATAGTGATACGGCTCTTTGGTCTGCATGGCTCATCGGACCCCAGTCTCCCATTCCATGGTTTTTGTTTCCACAACATTTGCCACATTTTGTCCGAAATGGAAATGCACACCTCAGCTTATATTGAGTTACAGCTACTGTATATGATTTACCGTTTACAGGATCAGGCCATCAGGCAACCAGTTTAAACGAATATTCAATTGATGGATTAAGGGTTGCTTTGCTGGCAAAGGCATTGAGGCACTGGTAGAAAATGTTTCTCCTGTATTTGAGATGAAAATCTTCAATCAGTGCCAAATAGGGAGCCTGTCCTCCGACAAAATATGCCAGGGAAGGTTATTTGTCAAGCAGCTTATTACATCCTGAAGCTACGTTTAGGAGTTAAGTGAGTTAAGTCTAGCGGTCATTTAAATAACTACAATCTGGTTTCCATCGTCAGGGTCACTATCACAAAATCCCTAATCTAAACCTAATCATAACCGTAATCCTAATACTAACCCTAACCCAAACTCCAACCCTAATCCTTACCCAAACCGTTATTTTATTGTAAATATGACTGAATCTGTATGTGGAACTGAAATAGTAACTTAGGACCTTCCTGCTGCCAGTAAGGGCACGATTTTAGGAAACGCTCCTACGGGTCGTAAATCAGAAAAAATGAGAATAATCGACCTATTTGAGCGTATGGTTGGAGGAAAGGTTGCAAATAGGTGTCTAGGTCTTGTCTCCTATCCAGGTAAACACAATATAGCACATCTCTATAGATGCCAAATGCCTCAAAAAACTCTCCTATTTAATCTCCTGTTTAATGCGAGTCCACAAATTTCACCCATGGAGAGTTTTTGATCACATTCAGAGGAGTGGAGAATCAGAGCGACTAAATTGACGTTTCCACAACGGAGGATTTTGGACTAAAAGCAAGGTGAAATGTTAGCTGCTGATGAAATTAAAGGTCTGAGTTTACGCCGGGGTAGCAGCCCATATTAACCAGATTAATCTGGTCTAAGATTATATATACCTCGTCAATATTTTGTGACTGAATGTAGGGGGTAAAATCGGCCTGAAGGGGGGCGGGTAAAAACTGGGCTAGCCCAGATTATACCCGGGGTATAAAACAAGCTTGTCCACTTTAACCCCGGGTATACTCTGGGCTTGGGTTATAACTTAGGCTGTCACTGGAATTTAGGCAGGTGATGTTGAAGCTAAGGCATTTTCTCAGGACTGGATCCTTACATTCATTTCTTGGATAGTTCTGGTCTGGCACTAGCAGGGCATAGGAAAGGACACATCAGCCAATGCTGATGCAGCTCGCGCTGCAGAAATGGTGGATGTAGACAGTTTTGAAGGAGGTGCAACGAACATCCTTCTTTTGGTGGGGGAGCAATGGACTTCCTGGGTTGTTTTTGCCCGCGAGGAGGCTCGGAAGCTGGGCAGGCGCCCGCTGGGGTTCCCTCGGCATGATGGGAGAATTGCCGATGATGGCTTGGCCAGCTAGGTATTGAAGCCGAGAAAATTGAGGGCCAAGAGCTGGGGAGTCACAATGGCTTTATAGATGCAAGAGAATGGCCCCATGCTGAGAAGAGGATACAATGCAAACACTTCTGCAACAAACCATCGGAGATTGAGCAGATTCCTGCTAAATCTCTCCACTCTTGTTAGTCTCTCTCAAGATAGTGTTGTCATCAGAATCCAACATATTTGACGACCTAAATGTAAATGTTAAGAGTGAATGATAATTGATCTGATTGCAGAACGCATGGGAACTGTGTTGACAGCTAAATGACTGTGGGGAGAGAGACTAATTAAGATTTGTCTGCAAGTTGATTCCCCGGCAACACTCGTGTAACTCCGATTGGTTAAAGATAAGACCTGTGAAGTTTAAAGTGAAATCAGGAAATCTGTGCTTGTGACTTAGAGAGCATGTTTGAGGATATTGTCATCCTGCTTGAACTTTCAGTAAATTTTATTTCACTGAAAAGGAAGATGGCAACTCTAAGTTCCCACTATCAGGATACACGGCACGATTGAAATCGTGGTCTTAATCGTGGAGTAATCGCGGTGATCCTATCAGATCTTTAACAGATCTTGAGGTCAATCGTGGGAATCCCGTTGATTGTAGAAAAGTTTTGAATGATTCAAAAATTTCCTACAATCAACACGATTAATTGTCAATCATGATTATCATATCACCTCGTATCCAAACTTGAAATTTTAAGCCGCTTTTCACAGAGGATGCAAAACAAATTTTTCGCACAACATGTTACATTCAAAGTCAATGCAAAGACTTTGCATTGACTTTGAATGTAATCTGTCGTGCGAAAAATTTGTTTCGCGTCTGGTATGAAAGCAGCTTCAAAGAAATTCCATGATCAGCTACGAATGGCCAATCATGGCGTTTGAAGCACTTCAGTATATCGATTTGCTCAGATCACTGGGTCTAGGGCTACATTACAGCCATATCACAGTCATCCATAAGTAATCAGAGAATCACAACCAGCACAACTAGTTAATACCCAAATGCACAAACAAACAAGTCACCGAAGGCTGTATTATAATCAAAGATTATGTTTGATAGGGAGCAGTGCGGCATATCTGCTTAGCATATCATCTTAGTCAGATTGACTTAAAAAGCTTATACTTTTCATGATATCAGTTTTAACAGCTCTGGACCCGCTGATAAACATTGCTTCAGGGCACAGCTGCACAGTCTGGGAGTTAAACTGGCAAGCTTTGTGTTTGCAGTTCAGCTCCGCAAACAACAGGCCACATTCATTCTCAGTCTGTGCGCATAGCTTTGCTAAATCCCAAAGCCCCAATTCAAAACACTGCACTTTAGTCCTGCCTCTATGTGGAATATCTAAAATGGGTTCTATTTGTCTTTTCCTGCAACTATCTTCAAACGCCTCCATTATGATCTCTCTAGATCGAGCCTCTGCAAATGCATTTGCTTTTCACAGCTCTCTATATCGTACACAACTCATCGGTTTCATGTCAGTGATATGTAATGTGAACTGATGTTCCCTGGATACACAATGCTCGTCGAACCGTGACAGGTATTATTAACCCCTGATCATGTACCAGCTGCACACTAAATCAACATGCCTGAAAATAACACCTGCCAGTGTCCGCCAAAGCAGAGATTAGTACGCCTTGAGAAATGCAGCCTCAGACACCGTCAACATTTCCATTAAAAAACAAACAGTAAAGAAATATGTGACCATTGGTAGGTGTTCTGGCAAATGGATTTACTGAGTTTCTATCAAAGACTCTGCAAAGACATCGTATCCATACAGTACATGTTACACTGCCTCTTAGTCATGCTCGAAACATCTTCTCTTGCTGATTTCACAAGATATTAATGATGCCTTTGAAAGCTGCTTCATAGTTCATTTGATTTGGTTATTTTCCGCAACTTCAGCATTTAAAAGACAATGGGCCTCATGCAGCAACATTTTCTTAAATTTCTCTTATATTTTCTCTTATTTTTTTGCAAAGAGAAAAAAATGAAATAAATTAACTCCGAATGCACCAAACGCTCTTACCGTCCAAATCTGCTCCTACACATGTGTGCAGAATGTTGAATCCCACTTGATCATAAATTGGAAGTGCGTGGCCGGTTGTTTTAAATGAGCATTTACCAAACCCACTAAACACCATATAAGGGCAGGTGACATGCTCTGTGCAAAGAGCCGACTGCTCATGGCAATGTAAGGCGCTTTCACTCAAGGTACGATAGTACCCCCCTCTCCCCCCACTGGTCAGCTTTCACGCCAGTAATATCGTACCATACCCGAGTACACTTGCATACATGTCAAAATTCCGATACAGCACGTTTCAGAATGCACATAGGTGGTTTTAAATGGGGAACGATTATAAAAGGAGGCACCAATATACTTCAGGGGGATTTATTATTCAGCAGGGGGTTTACAATATTAATATAAAATATTAATATCGCAAATGCATATGCTGCACATGCCCAAGCAACCTGGTGTGTCATCTGTAACATGGATTACTAGGTATAGCAGCCAGAAAAATAAAACTCAAAATTTTATTGACTGAATTGCTTGATGTTTTTACACTGAATCTCTCTCTGGGAATCCAAACAGCTGAAAATGTACTGATTACATTCACTATTGGATGTTGCATGCGGAATTCTTTCGCCCTCGTGTTCTAGGCCGATTTTGCTGTCCACTGCCTCATACACGCAAATGTATCTGTTTCGTAACTTGAGCTGCCAGACTTTGGCACTGCGTCCCGCACTTTGAAATATCGCAGCCGCATTTTCTTTAATTTGTCAGGCACTGATCTATTATTCTGTGATGACCACGCTAATGTAACTACTCACGAATTATTCCACAAATCTCCGCGTTTTTGCGTATTGCATCCAGTTGTGATTGTATGTCATCGTCTGCCTGCGTGTCGAGCATTGAATTTCTTCTTTTCGCCGCTGCATTTGTTGGAACAAGAGAGCCGTAACACATATCAGTAATCTCAAGTACGGTCGCTTTCATATTTGGGACGAGTAGCCATTCATCTGTCTCAGCAAACAGATCTGCGCAATCTCTAAAACCGCACTCTCTGCGCAAGGCCTGGATGGCTAAAGCGTCCAACAGCAATCGGTAAGCCATTCAGATGCAGAACGCACACAAGTATCCAAGGGTTTTTATAGCTTATTCCTAATTAGGATCAACTGGCCAAACTCTGTAACCCAAGAATTAAATAATAAAATCATCATAATTTCTCAGAAACATAAAACAATCAAATATTGATTATATGATGCATTTTTAATGTTTAGGTTTTAAAACTTGTGTTTCCATGCCTTGGACAAACAATTTGAGAACAGAGGTAATGGTTTTCTGTTTTCTCTGATCGCTGTATAAGTGTTTTCGACCACTCGTAAAATTTTCTCTCACCCAAGGGAATAGCAAAAATAAGAAAACATTGGTGCATCCCAGAAATCAATGGGTAAGAACAAAATAAGAAAAAATCGAGGATACAAACAAAAATAAGAGAAAGTTTGTTCTCATATCGCTTCTTGCATGAGGCCCATTGACTGCAGCCATATTTCCACAGTGAGGTTGTGGTGAATAATCCATTGAATAATTCATTTGGAGGCCAAGAAGTAGAAACATCCCTTCATCTTTGGGCTGCAGGTGCTGCCAAAGAAAGCGTGTGAGGTGGGTGACACATCATGTCTAGCATCCTCTTTTATTTATTTATTTTAGTCATTTTCTTGGGGGGAGGAGGGCCGATAGACGGCAGATGTTCAGTGTGGCAGTAAATCAGTGTGTGTTTACTCTGAATGTGCGCACATTAAACGCGTTAAGCTCACTGAACAGTCGCTAAAGCCGATTGAAAATGAGCTATCCTGTAAACTCTATGCTTTTTAAGTCTTTCTGGTTGAAGTGGTATGCTGTGCATAGCCAAATGAAGTCCAGCCCCAACAACCGCAGTTCCATGACTATTTCTCAGAGTCTTTTGTGGCGGCTGTATGCCGTTACAAGGGACATCTCTTGGGGACAGAACTCCAGTGATGCTGTAAAAATTAACCAGCGTCTGTGGTGTATGTGAACTCAGATTACTCTTTTCTCATGTGTGGTTTGTTTGTGGTTAGATTAGGTCAGTGCTATTCACCTCCCTCAGAATTCTAAATGCCCAAGTGCTGCAATGTAAGCTACAGGCAATCCAAATGGACATTCGGTTCCACATGCAATATTTAGGGGTTTTGTTGAACAAGGGATGAAAAAGTTATTATGCATTTTTTTCTCTCCAACTCAAATGAATGGTCAAGCGTTGCTACAACACAAAATGTCACAATATTTCATTTGATAGACAGCCAGCAGAGTGCTTTCAGAACTCTCCATAGGCCTCATTCAGTTCTGGATCATTTATTCATCTGTAAACAAACAGCAGGCAAACAGAGTGCATTCCCTGTCCGAGAGAGAATAAGGTGCCTGTGTCCGACCTGACAGAGAATGGAGCCGTGTATCTCCAATGCACTGATTTCCCAGGCAGATTAACTGCTCCTGCTGAATTAAAATTCTTAATTATTGCCATCATTGTGTAAATCTGTATTTTCAACTGTTTTAAGAGCGTCATATGAATGTTTTCTGATTTGCGCAGCTCAACACCTGTTCATCACACAATGCCACTGTGCTCTCAGGTCTTTCTCATTGGGATAAATTACTAAAGGGACTTGGCCTGTGCAACTTCACAGTTATACTCCAGTGAAAGGGAAAGTCATAGTTGATTATTTGAGAGTTCCTAATGAAACCGATGGATTTAAAAATGTAAAATATGACTGGAGATATGTCAGATAGATTTTAATCTTCGGATTTTATCGGGGGGGGGGGGGGGGGGCAATCATTGCGGCAGACATTTTTCCTTCAATAATTTTATGTCAATAAATAGGTGAGATTTTTGCCAATATTTTGAGTGACAGGCTATGAGGATAAACAGCAAAGATGTTTTTTGCAGCATGTTTTTCTCATATTCGCTTGGGGTGCCAATAATTATGGCGGACACGGCTTGTGGTGAAGAGTGGACTGGAATCAGGTCATATTCAGCGTTTCTCAAAACAAGGTCTGAGAGCTATTATTTATTTCCCCCACTGGCTCAGCTTTCCTGCTGATCTGCAGGTTTTTGTTTACCTTGTTGTGGGCTAAAATTGTGTCTTGTAGTCATGCATTAGTCATTGTGAGCAGGATTGGAAGTCACAGCCCGTTTGCGTAAGCGTGAACTGGCCTTGTATCAAATAGCACATGCACGCACCCTTGCAATTTATTACAATAAGAAGTGAGAACACATTTTTGTTTTAATTATATGGGAGAACATCACCCTTTAAATTTGCAAAATGAAAGTACTGTTTTCCCAATGATCCCCTGCTGTGAAGGTGTGGTTGCGCTATTAATGAATCAGCCCGTCTGTGCTACAGTGTGACATTAAGCTTGGTTTTGAAGCTGCTAATGCTACCTTAAAACTCTAAGCAGCAATAATATCTTGTCTCAAAGAATAGCAGGGAAGGTTTCTCCGCTGTTAGCAGTCCTCCTCCCCCCCCCCCCATCCCCTGGAATGATGGTCAATAATGCTTGTAATTAAACAGTCTCTCCAGATTCACATCATATTCCCACTGCTGCTCTGGCAATATACCAGCACCCCTTCCTTCCCAAAGTATCCCTACGCACTCCGACCCCCCACCTACCTCTCCTGCTGCGTACATCCTGTGAAATCTGAGATCCATTTCTCATTGAACTGGAGTACGACCCAACATTGTAAACGGCTGCTGCTGCCCACGTACATGTTGTGCATTCTGAGGTGCGGTAATACTCCCTGGAGATATTAACCCTTACAGCGCTGTTGGCAAATGCATTTGCCCAATGATGTTAGATATCAAAATCAGATGCTGTTGAAAACCTATCTTGTGGCAACTTCTTTAAAAGAGCTCTTGCAGATGATTTTCAACAGTTCAGGATTATTAATTGTTCAATTCTTTGAAAATGTATTCAGTACTCCAAGGGTTAATCATTTACTTTGTGAGCTGCAAGGTTTAATTGGCCCAAGGACAGCGCTTCTCAGATGCGTTTGATCGTGGGCCCAGAATCTGCGGAGACCTCGTTTAAGCCTCCAAAACATATGTTCTGATAAGAATGCGAATATCGGTCCTCCGCTGCTCCATATGGAACTGAATAGCGCAGTTTGTTGACAGCAGATAGCAAAGTTATGACTGTAGAAACACAATAAGCACAAATTGAGCAAACTGAAAAGCATTCGTTTTTAAGATGAGGGGTGCAATACTTGAATTGCCACACACAGGTTCGTTGATAATTCACATAAAGGCATCTTTGTATTCAACAGATTTGCTCCCACCAGTAGAACAGGGGCATGGGGCTACAAGTGATCAGCTAAAGCCTAATTCCTCAAATGGAAATTAGCCAAGGGTAAATTTAGCATTGATTTAAGGAAATATTTTTGCACGCACAGTGCGGAATAACTTGCCTGACTATATCCTAAAGGGAGAAACAGGGAGTTTTCAAGACCAGGCTCGATACAGCACTTGGTAACATCCAGTCCTTTGTTAGGTTCTCTTTAATGATAGTGAACGGCCCTCTTTTCATCACTCATGTTAAGTAATGTAATATTTTAATATTACATTGCATAATATTAAAAATATTAAAATATCATGACGTATTTTCCACAGTACTCCTCAGAGTTATCGGTGGAACCTAACCTAACCTAACCTAACCTAAAGACTGGAATCATCAGTGTGTCGTTGGGCTTATAAACCCTGCTGGATGCTCACTACACTTATCATAAATATGTATTGCATGTATTATTAAGATTCCTGAATAGTTATTCCAATATAATTACACTGTGCTAAAGTTATTTCATTTCAGTGTTCAGCATTCCTCTTGTTTATGCTGTTCTTTGCTTTGATATTGTATCTGAGGCTCTTGTGTCCATGTATTTTTCTGTTCTGCAGATTTCCGTGTGGTTCTGAAAGAGAGGTGAAAGGGCCTGCAGGTTACACAAGGACTGCAGCTGACCAAAGACAACAAGGACAAATGGGATCAGTATCAGGTCCTTAAAATATGTGGAACTAGTTCAGGCAGGAAACTCGGGTCATTCTACATTACTTATGTGGTTGTCTGCGTCAGCGAGAGTACTCCAATCACAGAGCGGCAATAGCAAAGAACCTATTACATTGGACTATTTAAGCACGATCAGCATGAACACCTTTGCTGCTCAATCTGATGCCTCATGCACAAGGTAAGAAATGTGTTTTGCCTGCCACCTCCACCCCAGCCTCCACCTGTTTGGTTCTGCTCTGTCTGACAGGGGAGGATTCTTAAGTTCTGCTCCCTATTTTGTTGTTTTGTATGTCTTGCTATGCTTGGTAGAGAGCACCTCCTGAGCAGAACCTTTCACCAAACTCAAATGTCATAACATCTACATGTTAATAAATTTGTTCAGTCGTAAATACACGAGTTTACCTGATCGAACCAGCATTTGTTATGGTATGAGGATGTGTCAGTGCAAATACGTACCATAGGTGACTTTTAAAAGACCTGGTGACATTACTGTGCCAGTGGTCAACTATGCCTGCTGTTATGCACTCTGTCACAGTCATAACTTTGTATATTTGTAATAAGCGATTCAATTCACAGGTTAGAACATTGAGTTGTTGCAGGTGTTTGGTTTGCAGTATAACGGTAGGTGAGTGGACTCTTTCATTTTATTTGCATTTTCAATGTGCCAACTTCTTCGGAAATGGGGTTGCAGTTTCTCTAGCTGCCGATGATAATGAAACTCAAGGGCCTTAATTCCTGTTGGGGCAGAATTACACTGAAAGAGACGCCTGGTTCTGACCCCTCATACCTGTATTCTGCTGAATGAACTGAGAAAGATTGAGTGAACATAAATTGAACAGACTGCTTAGGCAGTGCTAATGTTAGCAATGTTTTCAGTTTAATATTTTAGGTCTGCTTAAATTACCATAGTACCACAGCAATTTCATGGCATATATTTTGCAAATGAGAGCAAATGTCATTTTAAGTACGAAAAAGACAAGGTCAGTCGACCCAAATGTTTTCTGGACTTCATCGGTAGGTCTGTACGAACACTTTTATCTAGCATTCTTGTTTAGAGCGTCTGTCGGTTTACTGTATTCAGTGACATGGGTCCATTTGTTTTCAGACTTAAGTGGTCTATTTGTTTTCTGCCTTTGTCATCTCAAAGCAATTGGAAACTATTATGGGCTGAGTGGCAGATTTAAAGCTGCTCATATATTCATATATAATAAATTTCTCTATAATAGTTCATCATCATTCATACCTGTCAACACCAGACTGCTAAACTTGGTTCCCTTGACTGGGTCACTCAGGCCATTCGACCGCTTTCAAGCAACATTATGAACCCATTTGTGCTGAGACAAAGAGGCTGGAAGATGGATCACATTGCCATTCTGACTGCTCCTTTCCCAGAGTTCCATGCTGCCACCGCTGCGACTGAGCTCATGAGAATTACCTCAGCTCTCAGACCCACAAAATACAGCAGCTAATTCAGTACTGTCCTCATTCATCTAATGTCAGGACCCAGTGTCCAAACAGTCCTGTCTAATGCATGTATCGAGGGCAGGACGCAAGAGCTGAGGATCAGAAATCACCGCAGGGAGATGTACCACCGACTGGTCGACATTTCAGTACTCCAAGGTGGGGTTAGAGGTGATTAGCTGGAGGCTTGACACTTGGGTGAATTTGAAATCAGAAAAAAAGTATCATCACTGCACATTATTTTATTCATTCTAGGATGGCCTGTCCAGTAAAGGCGATATTTCAGCATGTGAGAACTGACCCCCTTTTTTGGTATTTATTCACTCTCTGTTCTAATGGTGAATCTGAGATTTGTGTGGACATTGGGCGTGGTCAACTTCCCCCTGTCTGGGAGGGTGTGGCTGAAGTATAAAGTCAACAACCTCCGTTGACCAAGAGTAGCAGCAATTTAGATTTCACAAAACACCTCTGTCGTGGCAATCTGTCACATGACCAGCCTCATTTAAATTGTTTGTGTGACAAATATGTGGATCTAGTTCAGGCAGGAAACTCGGGTCATTCTACATCACTTATGTTGGTCTATTTAAGCACAATCAGCACAAACACTGGAAATTACTCTCAGCATTGAGGGAAAAAAAGTGGCACTTGGCTGTAAAATAGGCTACAAAAAGCATGCGGCTCAGGCTATTTGTGCAAGTATGCAATTTTGAATAACGTTGATTTAAATTCAGCAAATACGCCTCCAGATGAATGATTGTCGTCTTACCTAATTGGGGAGAACAACAGGTGTTGCTTAAGTGTGGAGTGCTCTCGGAGTGAACCTTTTGTTAATCATGAAAATGACTGAGAACAGGTCAGGACTGATAATTGTTTAAAACAGATGTTTTGTCCACCCCAGTTCTCAGTTCTACTGAATTTACCCCATGATTTCATTGCTGTTAGATCACAGATGGACAGAAACCATGTGTTCAGTTGCTAATTATGATTATTGGAAAATGCGTCAATAAAGGAAAATAATTGAGAATTAGCCAGGACTATCCTAACAGTTATAAAGGGACGTGTCTATGCCCCCTCAATTCCCTGTTCTAGCGCCGGGCCTGGTGGATGTGCGTGATATATTTTCATTTTTTATACCTGTAAAACGTTTCATTGAAACAATTAATCTCAATTTTTCAAGACTGAATTTTATGCATTTTGTGTGTTTGTGGCTTCATTCAATCAATTCATTCCGCTTTGCCTGAGAAAGTAGCAACACGGCTTAGTTTAATCAAAATATATGTATCCCGTGGCATGCTCTTTTTTTTTTTTTTTTTTGCTGTTTTCTGCAGTTCATTTCACGAGAAGTAGAAGATCTCTCAGGAACAGGTGGGTGTGGGTACAGGGTGTAGAGGTGCGTTCAGATGTTAAACTTCAAGGAGCTGTTGCTTTCAACACTTAGGTCATAGAAAGTGTGTTATTCACACTAAGGTCCCGCTGATGCATTTAGAGAAGAAGAAAAAATCACATCGATATCATCAAGGAAAAGAACAGAATTTTTGCGCCACACACTCTTTGGTCACGTCAGTGACTTGTATGAATTTCTGTGCTCAGTTTTTTGCACAGTGGTATATGGGCCTAGATCCTAGATTATCTAGATTATATGATACTGCATATAATGCATATTTCTTGCCTTCCACTCATCCTCTCTTCATCCATCTTTCCTTGTGTTTCTCTCCTCTCTTTCACTTTCTTTTTTTTCTGCTGACCGAATTCCTCTCTTCTTTTTTCTATCAGTTCTTTCTTCATCTCCATCTCTCTCACATACTGTCTTTTTATACTCCTCATGATTCCATTAGGAAGAAATATGTTTTCACCAGTGTTTGTTCATTCCTCAGTTCACAAGATGTCTCAAAAAGTTGCGGATGGATGTCGATGAAATTTTGTGTGTTGATGGATACTGCGCTAGGGCAAGAAGTGACTAAATTTTGAAAAATTTTGACTCCTATTCTTGATTCAGGATTGCAATTAAAGACGGCACAGTCAAGGCCACTTTATCTCACACGTTCAATGATTCCTCTACCGACGCATTTCAAAATCGCGGCGATGATGTGCTCTCCGAGTGCCCTCGAGCTCATTCCTCTTTTCTGTTTGCACTCCCTTCATCCCTCTCTCTCTCTCTCCTCAGTACTGTCTCTTTTCTCCTCTCCCTCCCTCTCACTTTTTCACTTTTTGTCCTGCAGTCCTACGGTCATGACCCAGCCCGGCCCCAGCCTCACCCCCCCACTTCCTGGAGCGACAAACACTGCTGCTGAGATTTTCAAGAATTTTTCATTAGTCTTTAATCCAACTTTCATTGATTATCTTTTTAGCGGAGGATGGGCTCCGGCCATCATTCTCTATTTCTCTTTGTCTCCTCCTTCCCATAATCCCCTGCAGTAGTGTGAATCTAGCCGTTGCCATGTATCCAGCACATGTGAGAAAGAACACTTGGAACGTACCCTTTCATTGCCTGCTCAACCTTATGGTAGAGCACATTTTGAGTGGCGGGATTAAATTGGAAGATTCATTGATTTTAATTGATTGGAGATCTTCAGCATAACACACCACAACTGACTGTTAGAGATGGCTCAGTCAGGTTCAGCGAAGTTCAACACATCTTTCAGATAGATACA
This sequence comes from Gymnothorax reevesii, assembly GCA_029721435.1. Lineage (NCBI taxonomy): Eukaryota > Metazoa > Chordata > Actinopteri > Anguilliformes > Muraenidae > Gymnothorax > Gymnothorax reevesii. The sequence goes on from CM056579.1 coordinate 111,195,655, forward strand.
GCGACTCAAAATATCCTCCACCAAAAGGTTAAAGCAGTTAACGGGTTAACGACTGTATTTCTTTTATTTATATTAACTGGGCAGGGAATGTGAAGTTGAACATTTATTATTTAATCATCACTTTGTGAGATGGAGCGGGGAATATTGCAATGGAACTAATCCATTTGTCCATCTTGACCAGATAAGTGGGGACAAGTTTTTTTTTTTTTTTCTGAAATGTTACTCGTCTTGACCTTGATTGGGTTTGAAAATGGGGATATTGATTACAGTGTCTTCCTGTTAACTATCTGTCCTTGAGTTGCCGCACATCATCAATCCCTTGTGGACTGTTCCTGAATGGTTTCTCATCGGCCAATGAACATACAGGTCATTGAGACACAAAAAAATTGACAAAGCAATCAGTTATATACAGCAGAGCCATAACAATACACCACAGAGGTTTGCATATATTTTTTTCAAAGAAATCAATGACATTCAATACAGAGCTAGCATATAGGCTAACTGATGAGCTTATTAGAGATTGCGCACACCTGCTCCTTAGGTTTATAGCAAACAAAACTTATCTAGTTGTGTTTGGTGAAAAAAAGAGTCACAACTATTTCAATTACAACAGTCTGCCCTTGTAATTCTACTTACACACACGGTAAAACACAGTTCGACTGCCATCTTCAGGAACCACAGGAGCCCTCAGTTATTTTGTGAAACTCATAATTGTCCTGATAAAGTGTTCAAATAATCAGTGCGATCAAGGAACAAACTGCCTTCAGCACAATGGTCTGTTTGCCTGCAGTAAACCGGTGCTGTGGTGATCTGTGTGCAGGCAGTTAGAATGAGACCATCAAGATAAAGATCGCTTGTAAAAATAAGCCCTAATAGCTGTTGAATTGTCTCGCCGCAAGTGGTGCCAATTCTGCAAAACGATGGCAGATCCTATCGGTGATCTGATGGGCAATTTCTCGCTGGGAATAAATGAATTTGTTCGTTTAGATTCACAACCTCTTTTTTGTTACAACAAGCTGGAAAAACACTTGCAAGTGGGATTTAATGTCAGCCCGGTGCACAGCAGCCAATATAATCCTGAGAATGATTGCCGTCATTTACTCTTGTTCCTTATTTTTTGGTCCTGAGAGTATCCCGTCAGCAGAGGGTGATTTTCCTGAGAGGTGATATTGTGTTCGCTTAAACACCATTCCCCAGCGTCAAGCTGCCTTGGTCATGTTGGCACATCCTGAGCAATGACTGTAATTTTCCAGCTCATGGCAGTAGCTAAATGAAGGACGCTAATAATATTTTTCTTCATACTCTTGGCATGTCAAACACAGAGCTTTCAAAGTAGTTTAGATGCATACCTCTGTTGACGCAGCAGTGGTTGTGGACAGAACATTTACACTGAGGCTTCTGGCTTAGTGGACCCTGCAGAAATGATGTGTGATGCCCAGGAAGTCATCAGAGAGAGATCCTGATGCACAGAAAGGGCCTAAAGCTGCAATTTAGTCATAATCTAATTACTGACTGACTAAATGAACCTCTGACCCCATTGTGAGGGGAATTCCTCCAGAGCTGAGAAGATGTTTCTTCTCCCCCCAGAGAGAAGGGCAGAAGATGGCCTGTCATTACTGTCAATGATCACACAGCCTATTATTCTGAATCCTTCAGAGCTTTGAATTTTTTTTAAAATCTCTCATCGCAAAGTAGCATAAGTGCTGTCCTACTGTGTGTCCGTCCGTCTCCATGCCCGTCTGTGTGTTCGTCCATCATGCTTTTTTTTCCAGGTCAGAACTTCTACGCCGTTCAAAATTTTTCCACAAAATCTGATGTGTCTGTCCATTCTATAGTGTAGATGTTCCTTTTTATACCTCTGTCCTTCCTACTGTCCGTACCTTCACCGCGTTTCGATTCCAGTAGTAGAGTAGGGTATCTGAGGATTTGACACTTTTTTTTGTTTTTTACTTTAGATGACTGTCCTTACACTCCTTTCATCACAATTACCAACATGACAGCTAGATCAGTATTAAAATGCGCTGTTGAGAGAATTGTAATTACATTCTGTTATGTAATCTTTTTCTGGAAATTTCTGAGCCAAGACCATTCAGCCCAACAGAGCTGATCATTAACTTTCCAGTGAAGAGGACATAATGTTCTTAACAGTGCACTACACTGATACTAGCTAAAAATACTGAAAAAAGAAAAAAAAAAGAACTTGAGTGGATGTAAATATATCATAATTAAATCAGTGATTTTAAATATGGAAAATTAAGTTAGTATCTTTACATAAATACTTTGCATTAAAGTTAATCTACATTTATTCAAAACACAGGACACTTTACATTTTTTTTCAAAAACAAGTGATTTTGAGGAAATCTCTGCTCATCTAACTGGTGAACCCACACAACAAGCATTGATCGTGTTTCATCTCTTCTGTACCACTATAAAGGCCGAGTGGGTGCAGCTGCAGGTATATTGTCATCATTATTTTATGCCACTTGGTATTTTACTTTTGACAATAACCTGAATATTTCTGTGCAGAGAATCACAGCAGTCTTCTCCATAAATGCACAATACTACAGGGTGGATGTGATGGCTGTCACCTCTAAATGCTCCAAATCTCGATTAATTTTCTGTTTAAAATGAAATGGGAGAGGAAGCAGGTTACTGAAGTTAAGACAATCATGCTGAAGGTGGTCGGACTTGAATCCCCATTGCCCATATGTCCCCATCCCCCCCCACCCCCCCACCCCACCACCACACACACACACACACACACACACACACACACACACACACACGCACACACACGCACACACAACCACAGGCAGTCGGATGTCAGACCAGCCACCTTCATTACATAAACTGATTCCTGGGAGCCTCTGAGTAATACTGGAGGAATCCCAGACATTACCAGTTTGAATGGAAGTCTACCTACATGGAGCCAGAGCTGAGGGCACAGGCCACATACAGGCTGTGTTTTCCTTTTGCTTTCGCTTCACTGCAACTGACAGTTATCTAGTGGTGACAACGCAGGCCTTTTTTGCTTTACAAAAGCACTAACTTCTTAACCCCATAACTACCTTCTCAACCTTTTGGAAGAATTCATTGTGAGTCACTAGCTGTGTTTCAGTCCACCGATTTTAATGCACCTTTTGATTTTGCGCTTAAACAACCTGAGTGGAAACAGCCAAAATGCGCATCAACTCGAAATATCACATCAATTTTTTTTGCGCAAGGGGGGGGTGGAAAATTTTCCAAATCGATAAAGATAAATGCGCTGTAGTGCAATGGAAATGGGTTAGCGAACAGTTATGCGAATAAATGATGATGTTTAGTATCTACGTCATTTTTGCTTGACTACGCTAGCAAGCTAGCTAGCTGGTTTGCTATCTCGCGACATTGGGGTGCTAGCATTAACGTTTCAGTTTGTTATCTCATTAGCTAGCTAGCTAGTGGTTAATACAGAAGAAGCAAACTGTAACCTTACACTACTGTGCTTGCTGTAACATTAAAGAAATCGTAACCACTAGCTTAAGTGATTACTTTCATTCGTTTTCGCCATCAGCTTTACCATTTGTTTTCCTTTTCGTTCGTCATGCTTATTGACGTCATAGCCTGCGCCACCTTCTTCTGCAGAAACGATGACAATTGAATTGAGAATTAGCACCATCTAAGGGCACCTACGGCTTATCCCATGAAACAAAAGCGCATAACTGAAGTGGATGGATACGCGCACAAATGCGCTTTTCCTTTTGGTGCATAAATGAAAATTTGCATAAGATTTGCAATACAAGTTGGATGGAAAAACAGCTACTGTATCTAACTGATAGATGTGTTGAACTTAACTCAACCTCACCGAGTCATCTAACACTTGGTTGAGGTATGCTATGCTGAAAAAAATCCAATCATTTAAGTACAATACATCTTCCAGTCTGATACAGGGACTAAAAATATACTCTTCCAAAAGTTTGAACAGGAAGTTAAAGGGTTAATATAATATAATGTTATATTATAGCACATTTGCCATGCTCTGCACTACTATTGCCCCCCTCGGTGAATATTAGCTGAAAAGGCTATGGAGAAATAGGGTTGTCCTTAATTTGCATCTTTTATTCACAATACCGGAAAAAAAAAATTGTAATTTTGACCATGAAGAAATCATGGAATGAAAAATATTTTTCCCTAAACTTGTCTGCAAAAATCATTGGCACCCCTGGAAAGCCTCATTAAAATCCATATGAATTATATTCCTATTCATATTTTATTTTATTTAACTCACAATAAAGATATCGCAAACATACATGGTCATCTATGTAGTCTTGTTTCCCTGGGGTATAAATAAGAGGCGACTCACAGGCATAATCTCCCTTGGTCATCCACCATAATGGTTAAGACGAAAGAATGCTGCGATGATGTGTGACAGATCATTCTTTTGCCCCACAAATGTTGGAATAGCTAAGTGTTTATAGTTGGAAATACCTGGTTAAACCATTGGGACGATAATGAAGCAACTTAAATAGACACCTTTGGCAATAAAAAACACCAGAGGTTATTTCTCCTTAAAAATAAAAACAGCTTTTCTGTGAAGATCCTCATCCCCACAGTGAAGTATGGGGGGGTATCTTTGATGCTGTGGAGCCGCTTTGTCTCCAAAAAGCATGGGCAACTGGTTAGGATTCATACTATCATTGATTCCATCAAGTGCCAGCAGATATTAAATAAACACCTGACTGCCTCTGCTAGAGAGCTTATGCTGAGCCACAGTCAGATTATCCACTTAGTCAATGGTACAAAGCCTACTTTAAAATATATCAACACAAAAATGGTTTATTGACCAGAGAATCAAGGTTTTTCATGGCCATCCTGTTTTCCCTGACCTAAAACCTGTGGGAGACGGTGAAGGAGCGAGTCCCTAAAAATGTTTTTCCGAGCATTTCTACGGATTTACCAAAATTCTGCAGGGAGGAACAGTCTCAGATTTCTGCCTTTCCCTTCGTCAGCCTCATTACACACAAACAGCGAGCACTCGCTGCTGTAATTTTTATTTTTTATTGGTCTGATCATGGCAATTATTATTATTTTATTAAAATCATTCTTTTCAGTTAAAGGTCATTTTTTCATAATATTTTGATTTAAATATAAAGAGGATAAGCAATAATGGCTTGAATTCAAAACCACTTTCATTCTTATTTACCAAGGGTGCTAATATTAGCAGAAGACACTGTAAATGCCAGAGAAATAGTTTTTTTTTTTTTTTTCTTCTTTGCAGCATGTACTTTGGGTGTTAGATCAGTTAATTAATTCAGCAACATTATTTTAACCAGGAGCACACAGCATTTGCCTCCTTCTTGGTTTCTTCTGTTTCAGAGTATATATATATATATATATATATATATATACATTTTTTTTTCAGGCTTGTTTACGACCCTCGAGCTGTTTTGGATAATGTTTCATGGACTCGTGAATCATGAGTGGAACTTTCTGGAGATACAAAAAAAGACCTAAAGCTTGTCAAATCAAGGCCATCATTCCGCCATAACAATTCTGTGGAGCGAAGTGTGATGGAGTCGAGTTGCGTTGATATTTCGGGGCCTGGTTGACTTGCCGTAAATGACAGAGCCATGAATTCTATTCCCCATCAGAAACCCCTGAAGGAGAGTGTCCAGTCTCCAGTGCGAGATCAGAGGCTCACATGCAAATATGCACCGAGACAGTGATACAAACTCAACGAAAAGAAAAAAGCAAGTTCAGCTTTAAATGGCACAGAAGAGACAAGATTGAGATTAGAGAGTGGCCAGGTCAAATTCCAGACTTGCATTAAAATGCTGTGGCCAGACCTTAAATGGGTGGCTCATACTCTAAAACCCTACAATGTGACTGAGTTTAAGCAATTCTGCCAACAGGAACGAGTTAAAACTCCTCCACAGTGATGTGAAAGACAGATCTCCAATAACAGAAGAATTTGGTAAAAGTTTTTGCCGCAACTAATTATGAGAAGGGCCTTTGTGTTCTCATTGGTCTACAGCGCTTCTCCTCGCAATTTTCCCATGGAAGCCATTTTTCCAGGTCTCTTAAGTTGTGCAGTTCTTCAGATATAAATCTGGATTCTTTTGTGACCTCCTGGATGAGTCATCAATGCCCTCTTAGAGGAATTTTGTTTGGACGGCCACCAAGTTTGATCCGGTGACAGCCACTCCAGGGGAGAGGAGAGGCCGGCCAAAATAATGTCACGAGAGGCACAGATCTTTCTGCCAGAGCTGAATGTATTGCTGACGGTGAGGGAGAGAGGATCTGTAAGTAAGATTTCTTCCCTCCTGGGAATCTGTGCCCATCACCGCCTGGCCACAGCCTGGGGAGATTTGGGAAAAGGAGACGGAAAGGTGGTTCAACTGGACTCTCAGATTCCCCTGATCAGTCTGATCACAGTTCATCCACACCGATCACATGGTTAGTAGGCCCACTCGGTGTCACCTTTCCCTGTGAGTTCCTCTGTTCCCGCAGACTCTACAGCTGCCTTAAATCTGCTGCAAGCTGATGACTAATCCAGGCCAGCTGTGCCTCTGGCATGCAGTTCACCTGTGGTACATGGAGCTCTCCTTGGTGCTGCGCAGGTAGCTGGGATAGTACTGGCCTTCCAGCACCACCCCTAAGGCCCTGCGCCAGTAGAAGGGCTGCTCTCCCTGGTTCCGCAGGTGTTTCCGCAGCTCTGTCGGGCACCAATTTGTTATGGGGACACCACAATCCATTTGCAGATAATGGGCTTTCACTGTGGTTCGCTGTTGTCCCAGAGCCTTAGAAATCTTTCTGTAACCTTTACTCAGACTGAAAGATGTCAATTTCTTTGTTTCTCATATGTTTTTGAATTTCTTTAGATTCTGGAATTACATGCTGCTTTTTGCCTTCTTCATCGCCCGACAGGTTCTAATTAAGTGATGTTAAATTTGACTGGACTGGCAGTAATCCTGCTCAAATATGCCAACTTCAATTGAACCCAATTATCAATTCAGTTTGTTTTACTGGTTGATTTAGTTACTAAGGGGGCAATTTCATTGTCAGATAGAGCCAGGGAAAGGTAAGATAGCTTTTTTTTTTCTTTCAATAAATGAAATCAGCTCTTTTTTTTTTTTTTTTTTTACAATCTACAATTTGTGTTTACGCGGGTTATCTTGGTGTAATATTAATATCAATTTGATACCTCGAAACATTTAAGTTTGACAAATATCCAAAAATAGAGGAAATTGAGAAAGGACAAATACACTGCCAGTCGTAAAAAAAAAAAAAAAAAGAGCTGATTTCATTTATTGAAAGAAAAAAAAAGCTATCTTACCTTTCCCTGGCTCTATGTGACAATGAAATTGCCCCCTTAGTAACTAAATCAACCAGTAAAACAAAAAAGGAAGTCACACACTCAAATATTAAGTTGGAACCCCTGTAGATTTGATTATTGTGCAAAGTCATTGTGTCATAATTTTGACAACCGTATGCAATGTCAAAACATTTACAGTCAATCGTAGTTGCCTTAATTTTTGGCTCGATATCTTGTCTCTAGGGCAGGATAGTTGAACAGCTCTGTCATCTTCTTGAGTGCGTCCCGATAACTTTCAGTGCGGTTCAGGTCAGGACTTAGTGGTGGCCAATTCCTTTATGAAAATCAAAAACGATGCAATCATAGTATTTGTGTATATCCAAACGGCAATTTATTTTATGTACTTGTTTAGACAGGCAGTGTACTTTTTCACAGTACTGTATGCAGATTTACATGTGTTACATAATGCCGACACAGTCCACTCCTCTCGCTTCTGGTTCCTCTCATCTCCATCCCCTCAAATCCCGTTCAGCTTTCTGCACATCAACCTCCCTGATATTAAACATGCATGAATGGAGATTCATTTTAATCAAGAGCCTCCTGCATCAGATTTGTTTAATAAGCTTTGTGTTTTAACTGTGACAATTGATCAAAAAGACAGTAATTATTTTCCCTCAAGAGTGTTGCTGTTAGAGCAATTAAACCCCAAAGGCAGAAAAAAAAAGGAAAAAGGAGAGCGGAAGATTTTATCTGGGAACGGCTCTGCGTTTGAAAATACTGCTGTCTGCTTGTCTTCGTGCTTTAGAGGTTTTGGGCTCTTCCTGGAGGGCAGGTCATCTTCATCGATCAGAATTAGCAACGAGTGACACAAATGCGCTGGTGAATATATGAGATTGTCTAAACCAGAAACTCAGCCCTTACATTACGTGAGCACTTTCTCCACAACCTTTGAGTTTGCACTCTCACTAGGCGTAGAAGCAGACAGGCAGAACAGGAATCAGCCTGCTATGCACCAAAACATGAGCACACTTGGACAGTACAATGTTGGATCCACATGCAGTATGGTCAAGTCTTACACAGCCCCCATCCCATACACCCATGAGGATAACTTGCAATCGCTTTTTCAAATTAATCTAGCAACAGAAAAATGGCGTCCAGATGGCGTTCTGTGAACTATATCTTCTAATTGGCCGATTATAGGGACTCTTGAATATTCATATGGTGAGTTTGTCGAAAAACATATTTTCACATTCAGCCAACTATGCTTATTTTTCTTACTGGATTTGCTGTCTTTTTTTTCTGATTTTAGTCATTCATAATTCATTGTTTGAGATGAGGAGCAATTAGTAAGTCTTTCTTAAACTTTGCTTTTGGCCAGTATATGCACCCATTAGTGTTTTTAAAGCCAATTTTTTATTGGCAGATTTCATTTTAAATTCACGATGAACTGATTTGGTAGCTGCCAACCACATTCTATAATTCATCTTCCAGTGCAGAGGTGAAAATTTCAAAGATAAAAGTAGTCATGAATGGAAGAATGAAAAGGAAAAAACAAGCCGTGAATAAACACAGTAAGGCCAACGCATATCTGGACGAGGACAGGATTTTCACAATTTTGGCTCAGTTGTGCCACAACTATGGATTTGAAATTAAATAATCAACATGCGCTTGAGGTGTTTCAGTTTTAATTTAACTGTTTGGACAAAAATATTGTCCAAAACAATATGACCTGTGCCAAAATTACAAGCATTGTCATGCATAACCCCCAAGTCTAGGTACTTATAAATGATTGAAAAAAATAAAGATTATCATAAATTAAATTATCATTTTTGAATATTTGGTCACAGTTTGAAGCCCATAGAAATGGCCATGCGCCGAGTCTCTGCCCTTTCGATGCTCTGTCAGGCCTTCACCACAGCAATTGTCATATTTTTTATAGGTCAGCTGATTGATCTGGCCATTGCAGAACACTCCTAAGCTATGCCTCAAAAAATGTTGGTTTAATCCAATAAATTTTGACACACTGACCCCTAAACACTTAATATAGCCCTTAATTACTGTCACATGTTAGAACATTAGTTTATGGGTTGCTGTACAGTTTTCAATATAGTAGCGGGCGATTGGGCTTTTCAAATCAGCCCTTTTTTATCATGCAAATTTTTTTCAGAATTAGGGTAGTATGTTTACCAAATCAAAACATGCAACTCTGTATCAGGGAAGATAGCGCAGCTTTACAAGAAATTGATAGTGCTGGTGTATTCATAGAGGTTTTACCCTCTTTGTTTGTATGAGGTATAGTGAATTTGGAATTTTTGTAAATGAGGGACCAAATTCAATTTATTAACTATTAAGTCAGGAAATCAGTTGGTGTCAGCTGAAAACAGAGGCTTGGTTGAAACATGGTTGAATCACATATTTTCATTCATAAATTAACTGACATGCCTAACAAGTTTCCCATAGTCCTCCTGTAATGCGGTGACACCGGATTCAAGTGCAGAGAGGAAATCAATTTAACTTTGATTAGCAATTCAAGTGGAGTAGTCAGGCAGTCTGGTTCGATCGGCAGCAGGAGGATTGCAGCATCAAAAAAGTGATCAGAATTAAGCCGCTTTCACACCGGACGCAAAAAAAATTTTTTGCGCAAAATGCGTGTATTCGCGTCTTTGCATTGACTTTAAATTAAATCTGTCGTGCGAAAAATTTGTTTCACGTCCTGTGTGAAAGCAGGTCAGATGAACAGGCCGGGGAACGGTAACCAAACTGAGAGAATGAGGAACAGGAGAATGGTCAAGAGCAAATCCAGAAATCTATCTGAAGGCCTGGCCAAAACAATATGGACATGAGGCAAGCAATGCAAAAGATTAACACGATAAAAGGGATAAAACTGAAGCAAATGCACACGAATACTCACACAAACCACAGAACACTTACACTTCAATGGTTTCTCAGAGACAAATTCTCAGAATTATTTCCAACAAAACAATCTAACAATCCTTCATCCCCCTCCTCTCACACTACACTATGTAAATTCTCTTTTAGATACAGCGGTTCTCTACTTTGGAACCTGTACTTTCCAAAATTTCATCATCTGCGTTCAATTTCCAGCCAATCTGATATATTAATTTGAGCTATCCTGAATATTGCTATGCGTAAAGTCACACACCCAAACACACACACACACACACACACACACACACACACACACACACACACACACACACACAAACACACCACTCAGTTCGGGCTGTCCTTTATTTTACTAGTTTCCGTAGACGCCTGCCTATATGATGCAGGGGGCTGTAGGAGTAGCACCTAGTTGGCCTTTAACAATGTGGCATCCCAGATGGTCTCTCCATATCCAGCGGCATGTGATGCGCAATATACGGCCAAGTTATCGTTAGCAAATGGCCGCACTTCCTAGTCGCTCACATGCCGAAGACCGCATGCTGTGGCTCTCAGCGCCGCCCCTAGTATTGCTGAACGCAGCGGATCTATGAGAGTAAACCCTGAAATAAATCAGGACCAGTCCCCGCTTGGGTTAGCCCACTGGTCCTTTCAAGATAGCCTCTCTGGTGTTAGTGCTGGTGATCTGTGTTTCTATATTATTCCACTCCAGAAGCTAATGACTGAGGAACGAAAGTACGTAAGAGGGCAGCCTGCTTGCCCACTGCACAGGGCCAGCCACCCTTTGTAGTGGTACAGTATTTAACCTGCTGCGGACCCAGAAACATCGCATAAGCTATAAGCAGTCAGGATGTAAATGCAACTACGGTTTTCTAGGTCCCATTTCCTGTTTGAATCAAGGCGCTGATGGTTCTATACTATTTGCTGTAATTACTAAGGCAACATTAACTGTTAGATATTATTGTTTATTAATTCTTGTTAAGTTTGCTTGATTAATTAGAAGAAATACTTCTTTAAAAAAAACACCCACCAAGGCTTTTATTCTCTCCTTCACCTTTCTTTCTACTTTTTATTTTTGTTTTCTCCATTCTCACACTTCTTGTGGTGCAAATGAATTCATTTTACTCTTCGCCTCTTCGCTGTACTTTGAGACGGTGCCGATCGCCCGAACCCCACATGTTGTTGAGGAGAGCGATACACTTTCCTGACATGCCTTTGTGCAGCAGTGATTCCCCCACATGAATAGTTCTTCAAAGTCCCCCTTAGTTCTTTTGACAACTGCTTGTCACTCTTCAGGAGGTTCTCTGCTCCAAACATCCACTTGTTCCTCACAGCAGTGAAAAAAAAAAAAACCTTCATTCTCGAGGTGATTTCCAGAAGTTTCTCAAGGTTAAAATGTATAAAAAGTTGTCTTTCTGTATTGTACAATGCGGTTACAACTTTTCCTCGCCATGAGCATAGCCTGGGATGCTTCTGATCATGGGACACAGAAAAAAGGGTTCCTTTCTCTGGAACAAAATGAAATTGTGAACTAGCCTGCTGAAATAATTAAAATCCAAACTTATCTGGCTTCCTGGAAATGCATGTTGCACATTACCCATCCATTTGTCTTTGTAGGCGACAGAGACCTCGTCAATACATATCATTTCAAAAATGGGCCTGGTTTTACAAAATCTGTCACTGGTGTTCCCACAGCATGCTTTGCCTGTGAAAATGCTCTTGCCTTCAAAATCAAACACAGCCTTCAGTACGACTGCCAATTTTCCACGATTAGACTTCACCAAGTACTTTGGTGAAGTACTTTACCAAGTCTGCTCTAATCAAGATCATCAATGATTTTTTCTCCAACCCATCTCCTCCACTAAGCTGACGGTTCATTGCTATTCTTCCAGGTTTTAACAAGGAGACATTGTCATCTATATTCGCCACCACCACCTTGGAATCCCGTTTTCGCACCCAATCAAGGTCATGATGTTTACAGACAAAATTTCAATCATCTAGATAACCTAGTTTCCGTAAAAACTTGTCTCTACTAAGCTGGACAGATGGACAGACGGATGAACTCGTCTTCATGGCAGGGAATATTTATTATTATTATTATTATTATTGGAATATTTTCCACAACTCCTAACCCAACTCCACTCATTGCAGAAATCTCCTTACTTGTTTTCTTTGCTTAATACAGGCCAATAATCAGCCTCTCTTGAAACGCAGTAAAATTTTTTTCATGAAAATAGGATACGTCTTCTGAGATGATTGTTAAAAAAAAATGAAAAGATGTGAACTGCAAAAGTCAGGGTTAAAAGACTTGTTGCCAAGTGAAACATATTCATCTCTGAAATAATAATTAAATCACGGGCTGGTACATATTTGCTTATTTAACTCCAAATGGAGCCTTTTTTTTTTTTTTTTTTGACCAGGCAGTGTAGATCTCCCGGTTTGGATCAGCTCAAACCTATTTGGCTTCACCTTGTCAAGCAATGAGCCCCACTGACTCACACTCGCTCATGCTCTGTTGGGCTCATGTCAGCAGGTACTCACACTGTGATGAATACCATGAGGGGTAACACTTTGTGGAGTTACGGTGGTTTAATACATTTTATATCTTGTTTGGCCTGCGAAATGAATTGTTGCCTTGAAAATAATTAGTTTGGCATGAAGAATTATGAGAAAGTACAAGTACTGCCCAACAAAGCTTCTCTAGGAATAGCAATTTCTGGTGCCTTGTTCTAAACTCAAGACTAGCATTTTCAGCAATGGCTACTGTGGGGAACTGTCCAATCAATCACTGATAATCCAGCAATGGAGGTAATTCTGCATACATTGGCTCCGCCCCATAAAATAGAACCAATCGGCCGCCCTAATTAGAGAGTTCCTGAGACCTTTTATCTGGGCGGCAGAACAGAACAATGGGGTTATTAGCTGTTTTTTGACCAAATGTCATTTCTCTGACCAGAAAGGTCACAGTTCCATGTTTCTGTGCATTGGGCTGACTGATGTGTGAGAAGAGAGATTTGGTAAATGTCGACGCTAGCTTATATTTGATTGGATAAGACAAAGATAGTTAAGTGCATGTGGCTGAGTTTTAGTTCATATTTTCTTGGATATATTTCTTTAGTAGAGTAGTTACTAGAATGGCACTCGGAGAGTGCAGACATAAGCCAAGGCCAATAGTTCTCTCTTCTATGATACACAAATCTGCAAAGCTTATCGCTGTATTTCTATCATTTCAAAGCTTTGTCACATCGAACCTCGCTATCATCTGGTGGACGTTAAGATGTTTTGCATTTTTGGCCCTATCCTGAAATCCCATAATGGGGAAAAATCTTTTTAAAAATTCCTGGATCCAGATGGGGATCAAATCACCAATAAAATCTAATGAATAGTTTCTTGGGCTCAGCCCTATCGCCCTGAAAAATTCAGCAAAATCCATCCATAACCTTTTGAGTAAAGTTGCAAACAGACAGACAGACAGACAAATGAAATCATTCATCAAGCAAATCTTGCAAAAACTGGAAAACACAAGACAAGACTGATGGAACTCAAATAGTCAACGATTATTTGCAATGGCGCTTAGCTCGCTCATTTCAGTTTGAATTTCTGACTATTCATTGGAACAATCATTTGACAGATCAAGCTGTGGATGATACTTACACTGCATTCATTCCGGAGGTTTGGTTGAAATCAAAGATTTCATTAACTAATGAGAAGCGCCACTAAAGCAGATAGGGACTTTCATCCCTATGATCATTTTTTTTGTTCATAGAGTTGATTTTTGCAAATTTTGGGAATTAATATCTAAGATCCTCGAAAATTGAAAATTGGAACAAAATTGTTAATTAAACAAAACAGTCAAAAGTTGCCCTTGAACTTTGAAATTTTGGGTCAGTTTTTTTAGAGAACTTATTGTCATCAGTGAAAATGAACCATTCATTCAAAAAAGCGCCAGGCCTCTGGAACATTTATGCGTTGGTCTCTTGCTTATCTCATTCACGAGATATTAACTAAAATGTGATTTTCACCTTTTGGATGCCCTTGACCTTGTCCTTTAACCTATTTCAACAAAAGTGTAGAAGTCAGTGGGCAAATGCAAGCTCAATGATGTGGTGTTCAGGAGAATTCATTGCTCTGGATGTTAATTAAGATATTCACTCTCAGAGACTGGTGAGATGTGCCCCATTATAAGAGATATGGATTTTCATCAGTATGGAAATGGCTGTAGCGTGTCCGATTTTCATCAAATTTGGCTGACTCTCGGAGGGTCATGATATCTATCCATCCCCAACAATAAGAACAAAATCAACATCGAAACTTTTTTTTTTCACCTTGACCCCCAAAAGCACCAGGAAGTTGTCAATTTTGGTGCCTGTTACCAGACGGGCCAGGAGTAAAGGCACATTTTGGCATTGGTCACGTGTCTCTATCATCATTTTGAAGCGAAATATTGACCTAAATGTGTTTGACTTTTTCGATGACCTCGGCCTTATTCTGCCCTCAGCTGAATAAATAAACATTTCATTCCAGGCATTTTGAATGAACATATTTTGAAGTATGTTAAACAGTGGGGGTCCTGGGTACCCAAACACCATTAATTCACTGGACAGGAACACATTTTTATTCTGGTTCTATACTCTCCCACTATAAGTCTGAAACGATACTTTAATTTGCGGGTGTTTTCATCCATATCCATATGGCTTAGAGATGACAGCCCCTTTTTTTCGTGGATTCCCCATTTTCTGGCACATAAAACAATATTGGACAGATTAATATAATGTATAATAAAGTAATGATTTTTAAAATTTGGTTGAATATCCTTTGCATGCTGTCAGTGATGCATAAACATCACCAGATGCTGGGTATCTTCCGTTGATTGTAGGACAAGCCTACTGCAGCCGCCTTCACTTCTTGCTTCTGTAATGGTCTGTCTGTCCCCAGGCTCCTCTTCAGCATGTAAAATATATATTCACTTGGATTCAAATACACTGATTGAATCCACTAACAGAACCAACAGAACGAAAAATGTGGC
This sequence comes from Gymnothorax reevesii, assembly GCA_029721435.1. Taxonomy (NCBI): domain Eukaryota; kingdom Metazoa; phylum Chordata; class Actinopteri; order Anguilliformes; family Muraenidae; genus Gymnothorax; species Gymnothorax reevesii. Next base: position 111,210,879 of record CM056579.1, read on the forward strand.
GCTCTCCAGCCGAATTATGGCACTCACTACAGGTGGTGAGTCATCTGCTGGGCAGTTCAGCGAATCCTCTCATTTTTCCAAACGATAATGTGCCAGAGTCTTTGTTTGTTCCATGAGCTAAAGTGCCAGTGGCGCTGACAGTAGTGGCTATTGGCTATTCTGTATGCGAACGCGCTAAAGGCAAGTTTTTAGGGCAAATGGTTGGGAGAGGAGAGGGGGAACGAAAAGTTGTTAATGACCCAATTTAATGTCCAAGGAAACACTGCGCTGCCAACAGATGCTGCAGTTTCAGAGTGACAGAGTAGGAGGGAGCATTACGCCCCAACGCCACCCTCCCCGGAACCACTGGCTCCGTTCCCAACAGTCGTCCAATACAATCTTTGCCTTTCTCCCTTTTGTACCATCTCCAGGAGACCGAGCCGTCCCTGCAAGGCAAGACGATGCGTCTCCGCCTGGCTGGGGTTTATGGGTAATTGATGGTGTAATAATCAAACAGGGGCTTCTGTGTCGTCGACCAAACCTCCCATCCCCACCCCCAGAGACCAAACACACCGCCCACAACTTCTGTCCGCCAGCCCCCGCCATCTCAGAGGCCAGTGTGGGAGGGTGAGGATTTATTCCTGGTTTCATTAAAATTTCACATTCCGTACAGGCCTGCAGATTTGTGCTCAGGAAAGCCATATTCCAGGGTGATTAAATAAATGATCTATACCCAGAAGGTACACACACTTATTGAAAAAACTGCCAAAAGGATATTTTTCGTCACTGTATATGTTCATTTTGACTGCAGCCAAATCTAAATTTAAAAAATCACTAATTTACCATCATACCAAGGTTGCCAGAATTCTAACTCGTACTGTTGAACTGCATGGTATGAAAGACCATATTATTTGCACTCTTGACCTACAGAATGTTAAATGTTGGGCATACACATGCTCTGTAGAATTCCTTCAGTACAGCTTTTTCTGTATTTCTCTTTTTCTTTTTTTGGGGGGGTGTACATTTTCTTTCATATAAATAGTTCTTTGGTGAAATTTTATTCCTGCGCATCATACTTATTTATCAAGAAGATTTGTAAACTTTTTTTTCTGCAGCTTTGAACTGAATGACCCTCTTCATTTTTTCTTCCTTGGGTAAAAAATATTGAATCTTGGCGCTGGCTTGCTACCAAGTCATAATAGGACTGGTAACCTAGGTAACCGATAATGCCTTTGATACAGTGGGGAAAGCTCTGCTGAGTCCTAATCTTGTTCAGTACTTCCTGATACATTCACCATGTTTCACTGTCGGAGGCAAACAAATACAGTTAAGTCCAGAAGCATTTTTTTTTATTTATTTTGGCGCTCTTCATCTCTAAAATTGAAATTAAGCAATCAAGAAAAGCGTGCAGTGCAGACTTTCAGATTTAATTCAAGGGGCTGAACAGAAATATCGTATGAACAGTTTATAATTCACAACATTTTTATATGTCGTCCCTGCAGTTTTTTTTTTGCATTACATACAATTTTTTGCTTGTATGCAGATTTTCTTAATACATTTACTGACTTGAATTCCTCTTGCAGATTATTTTTACAGGTTCATCAAGGTTGATTTAAAACTACAAAGTTCAAATTTAATTGTGAGCGTAGGAGTGAAAAAAGCACCATAGCGCGTAGGAGTCTAGAATGGGACAGGACAGGTCATCTCCATCGAGACTACAAATTCTCCGGAGAAAACTGTGCTTTGGTCCCTTATCTTGGCATTTTCAATGGCTTCACCTGGGAGCATTTTTTTATATATATAATCCATGAGCGGGTTGTTTGCAGTTCAAAAATGACTGAAGCTGCTGTAAATACTGACGCGAAACAAAGTTTTTTTATAGTAGGTCGTGTTTGGGTGGATTATTGAACTTAGCACTGGGCTAACTGCAAAATTAATTCAATAAGCATTACATTGTATTTTGGCGGTGGTTCTGCTCTGGAGGAATGTCCTACCTAGGCACAGAAAACATACAAACATAGCCATGAACAGAAATCAAAATCCCCCCGATGTGAGCAGAACCAAACAGGTGGAGGCTGGGGTGGAGGCGGCGAGCAAAAACCAAACAGCATGTTGCATAACATGAAAAGTCATTGCAAACAGCAGCGGAAGAAAGTGAGCTTGACGTCTTTCAAATAGACCGCTGTATGACCTCGTGATGTGTCTCCTCCAATTGTGTGCCTGCTGATGCTGACGTGCTGCTAGCTTACCAGGCTGCTGTCAGCTGATGTAGCTCTTGGCGAGTTTCCTGCCTGAACTAGTTACACTCATTTAATGAATGCATAATTCAGCTCAAAATATTGATTTTGTGTCAGCAGACAGGCACGACTTACAAGGCAGGTTAACGGTGGACTTTTGACACCAATTATCCTGACTGAGCAACTCTGCCCTTCCGTCTGTGGAGTGAAATAATAAGCATTCAAAGGTTAAGCGGTCCAGTTTCTTTATAAAAAAAAAAACACCTTAGACTAATCTGAATTAAGCATTGATAAAAGCTCTGTACTCAATTTGATAAAATAGTGCTGTTTTCCTCCACATTCGGCGTACGGGAGACATGCAGTGCACGTTTATTTTTGTAGACTGTTACCTTCCTGCATTTTCTTTGCGTAGCCAAACCCAGCAGAATGAAACAGGCAGTCATTATTCGAGCCGCAACAACCTGAGAGCCACAGCAGGGCTTCATATTCATCTCATTAATTCTGCCAAATGAAAACAATTTGATAACCTCAGCAGAGTGTTTTGCATAATTGAAACATTGCTATTTTGAAGCCCGGACACCAATAATTGATTTTGAATTATTTAGCACTAATAAAGCAATTTATTTGGCACAGTTATCATCAAACGCCTGGGAGACTGTGGTGAGGGGATTCAGTGCTGAATCATGGCAGCTAATCTATTTACTCTTTCTCTTTTCCCGCCTTTTTATTTTCTCTCTCCAACAGGCCCATCCTCCCTCTCACTCTTCCACTCATACACGCACAAGCCCACATTTTGCGACCTAAACACAGCACTCAGACAATAGTGCTAACAGCATTGCAGATCAAAACTGGGCACATAATTCCAGAAATTTTCTGATGGGAGGCAATAGCGCAGCTGTGGAGCAGTTGTCATATGGATTGGACCAAGATAAATGAATTACCTGTGGGTGTGGTGGCCGTTTGACTCCATTAAGACCTATCACATTAGCCTTAGTCATTCCCTTTAAAACCAGAGCACTAACGCCACAGTTTTCTCTCAGTTACGTCAGGTGATGAACAAGCTGCTAGCTTGCATTACTGCTGCCTCTTTTGGTCCTCTGAGAACCGTGCTCTAATGCTGGAGGTGGTTTAATGATTGTGGGGTTGTGGAGAAAAATGAAAGGTAGCATCAAGCTAGATGGAGACTAGGTTGGGGCATCCAACAGTGAGCCCTTTATGCCAGCAGAGGACAGAGATACTGTTAGCTGCCTCTACCCCTCCCACGCAGAGTGTGGATAAATTCGGTGAAAAGGTCCATTCACCAGGTTATGTGTTTAGTGTGAAAAGATTTGGGCCATTTAAACCCTATACAAAGGGGTACTCCTGGTATTAAATAACAGGCAGGATTGGAGTTAAGTATTAGGATTTCTCCCTAAGGAGTAAATGGGTAAAAATAACCCTTCACCCTCTCCTTAACATTACACCCCATCGCCATTTTCTAGATACATTTTGGAGCAGAGTTTTTCAAATCTGGACCCAGAATCCAAATTCAGTCCAGGATTGGTTTTATGCCTAGAACATGTGGCACCCCCGATTGACCAGGTTGTCTTTCCACCTGACCCACAGGTAAAGGGAGGGTGGATAGCCAGCAGTTCATGGACCTTGAGGACCATAATTTAGGGGTTCATATGATATAGAGCAAAAGTGAAAATTAAAAAGGGAAGAAAACCAATGTGAATGATATGCGTTGATTTTCTAATAGCGCCACTTGCAGGGATTCAGCCTCAAAGAGCTACCTTAGTGCAGTAGCATTTACATTAAGAGGTGGTCTGGGTATGTCAAAATGGTCTGTAATATGGATTTTGTATTGTACCAACTTTATGCAAGGACACAGCCCCTAATGCGCAGTCCAACCAATTGTGAGGCAAGTGACCTTAAATCAGAGCACAAAACTACCAAACTGGGTGAAGGCAATTAATATGCCGTTTGTGACAGACAGAGTTGCGCGTGATGTTACTGCCACAAGCATTTCTGTTCGCAAGGGTACAAAAATAGAGCACTCTTGTTTACGCATCTATCTCTCTTTTTTATGTGTACGTACACAGACCCAGAGAGAGAGAGAGAGAGAGAGAGAAAGAGGGACAGAAATTGGCTTGAAATTTTACTGCAACTGTTTAAATATAATCGATACACACTTAGATATTGTCTGTGCTGTATCATTATCATATGGGTTGATTGGCTGTGATCACTTTTTTGTGTTTTTTTTCTCCCATGAACTATTAGAGAGGAGTTAACGCCATCAGTGTAAAGTCATCTCCCATGGCGACTTCTGATCACTATGGCAACACTGCTATTATTGTCACGGAGTGTGACACTATGAACGTAAAGCGAGAAGTTGTTAACAACTTGTTATCTAGAGTGCAAGTGAGAAAATGGGGGATCTCATCTCATATTTTTATTCTATATTTTAACTTACTTTCAGGGTACACATGAGGTGAGGGCATCTCAAGGTACACTCATTTATGCGTGTCTGAAATGCATTATTTGAATCTTCACATTTTTACAATTCATTTTTGTATGTTCTGAAAGGTCGGAGATACACAATTCTGAATATAAATTGGAATGCTGGTTGTGTTGTGAATGGAATACAGGGGAAATATGTTAATTCCTGTCAGAAGTTATAGATAAAACCGAGATAAGACCATTTATTATATGTTTATCAAGGTGTTGAGTGAATGTTATATTAAGACAATATTCAACAGCTACGCAATGCATTTAATATGAATCATCATTGAATATATAGCAGTTTTTGTTGCCCTCCTCTTCCTCAGTGTTACGACATGTACCTGCTACACTTATCCTCCTGCTACATGCGGTGAATTGTCTCCAATCAAAATCAAGAGTGACTAAATTAATTTCATGCAGGGCATTTGTGGTATCTTAAATTAATCTCTGTTTCAGCTCAGAGCGTATGCAGGATTAAAAAAAAATAGCGCTGTTATCTAAACAGCAGGTCCCTCTCCCCTTCGCACAGTTGATTAAAACAGCTAATGCAGTTGTTTCCGCAGTTGGGTTGTGAAGAATGTTGTCTGAAGTCATTATTCTACCAAAATTTCTCTCAACATTGATTTAAACTCAGCAGAGGTGTCACATTGTAAAGCACTTTTTGTTTTCTTTGGAGTTTTGGCAAGTACATTTTGATAACCACTCTCTTCGTGAGATGGCGCATAAAGAAACAAGCCTGCACTCCCATGTTTTGAGTGAGATCTAGGAAACGAACCTAGTATGTGTTCACATGCAAAAAAAATAAAATTAAAAAAACCACTCTCTGAGTAAAAATGGACTGTAATGTGAGCTGAACTAGTGAGGTACAATTTTCTGAGCGTTTTCACGCTGAATTCCCCGCTCAGTCATAATGCATAGTGCCGGCGAGAGTCACTCCCACTCCATCTGCTCAAGAACAGGCTGGCGCTTTGATGCGTGTGAATTATGAATGCGGACGACTGGGTTCTCCGGCATCTCACACATCAGCGAGCGCTTAATGCGCCCGGATAACAAACCCTGCTCCTCTCTACCAACAGAACCAGGCGTGCTGGCCTTACTCAGAGTGACAGCAAAGATGATGTGATAAAATCGCTTATCTATCAGTGACAACCATGCAATGCTCCGCACGTGTAACAAGCGTGCCATTAAAGTGTGTGATTCTATCCGCCATCCTGTATTCAGTGTGCAAGGCGGCACTATAATGACCATTGTAATAAGTTATTAACCCCTTGCCGCAGAAGCTAAATAGGGCAATTAACGCATACTCTTATGTAAGATTTTCTAATTTAAGATTTGAGCATCACAGCCAGTGGAAAAATAAATTAAACAAGATACTCATAGCATTTAGAATTTCATCATGTTTCCGCTCATTTTGATAATTTTTGTATTGAGTAAGGGCCACAAACACAAGGAATCTACATGAAAATTTAACATAGAAGTTGTTAAAAAACATACAGTACTGAGAATCAAACAACAGCTCAGAGGCAAAATAAAACATTTCCAGGATCATAAATTCCTTGACCACAAGTGTGTTGCGTCTGAGTGATGCCTGAGTGGTGCCTTGTCAAATCATAAAATGATCATATTTTACCACAAAACCCTTTTCATTCATGATGCTCAATATGAATTAATGATTTTCAGTGGGGATTTACCGTGCGTCCATTAAAAGCTGGGGACAGACATCACTGACTCGTTAGCGTGACGGGAGTCGCATGCCTTTAATTCCCTAAAATATGTTGCATTATAATAATTATAATAATCATCATCATAATCATCGTAATCACATCTCTCCTTCAATTTCTTGCTGTTCTTCAAAATCATAAATAAAACTTTCAAATCATCTTCTCATATCCGTGAAAAATAAACAATGGGTAAGTGAAGCCCTAATGAATTCACCTGAACAGTGTATGTGTGTGTGTGTGTGTGTGTGAGTGAATGACGGGATTATGTAAGCCATTCTCAGACGACACCTACAACCCTCCTCCACACGTATCATTACATAAGGTAAGACGGCGTCCTTTCAAATCCCATGTCTAACCAACCACCCCCTGATCCCCCGTCCTTCACACACACGGGCAGCAGCTGGGTTGTTGGATTTCATCCTGTCTTCTTTGTGAAAAATAAACTTTTGTAGATAATATTTCTTCATTCTCCCCCTCACACCTAATGCACTGCCTCAGTGCCTTTTGTTTAGATTTTGATAACTGTAGTACAAGCAAGAGGTGGTTACAGCAGCTTATTTGGAGATTTGAATGACATGGCAAAGTGCAAGATAGAACCTTTCAACTCATGTTGTTTTACTCTTAACTGGGTTAAGACAACTTTTCTTCAATATAAAAGGCTCATAAAGGCCCAATACCTTGTTCAGAGTAACCCAGGAAAAATATAATCCTACGAGTGACAGTTGTCAACCAACCTCGATGAACTTTAGTCAATCACCTCCTAAAGGGACAATTCACTGATAATGAAACCATACATGTATAGTTTCAAAGTGTATTGTATTAATAAGTTGCACACAAACCATGCACCGCAGCTCGAGATATTTGAATATCTATTTCCTTGTCTTCCCTATGCCTTTGCTGTAAAGACAACAAGTACCACAATGCATTGCGCTAGCTCTCTATCTGGACATGCACTCAATTCCGTGCTGATCCAAGACCTACAGCTATAGGAGATACCATTGCATTGACGACCATTAACTGTACTCTGAAGAAGGCTGGATGTCATGATAATACTAGCAGTTCGTTCTGTGCACTACGGAACGGACTGCAAAAAGGCCAAAGCTAGAGCAATAATTTTCCCTCTTTACCACTAAATACAATACCTGTGATAGAAAAGCAATGGCTATTCCAAACATGAGAAATAAAGGACACATGCTTACAAATAAATATGTATGAGTGTGCAGCAAGCATTAATATGTTGAGGACTACCAGAGAGAGATCTCCAATCAGAATTGTTATCCACCTAAAAAAGAATTCTGAACAATGTGCCCACTGACTCCATTCTCTGACTTAAACAATTAATGTCAATCAAGACTAATTTTTGCCCTCAAACTCCCCACTGGAGACGAGAGGATGACTAACGGAGTCGCTGGTGAGAAAGCAAGCCAGGTAGCTAGCTGTTGTTTTTTTTTTTCTGTCAACACAAAGATCTGGCAAATATTTCATGATTGAAGGAAACTTCCACTTGCCTGCTAACTCCATTTAACTCAAAACCATAAGCTAACGTAAACAATACTCAGCAGAAACAAAGCTGAGCATGCTAAAACAGTGAGGTTATGTTGCCGAAGTTGCTGGATAAATTTTCTGTGTGCTAGCTTGTTCCAGCCCACTACAACCCCAATCAAATGAAAACCTTCACTGGCAGATCAAAAGGTAACTTTATAGAAGACACATTATCTTGCTAGCTATGTGTAAAATGTATGTTTGCCCATATCATCCTCTTCTACTCTTATTTTGGGGTGCCATTTCTGTTGTTGGAAACATGGCTAGTTTGCAAGGGAAGATAATTGAAGTTTCTGAGCACCATCTATGGGACACACCTTGGCGGCCCAGAGGCATAGAATGGAAACCCAAGCTGCAATAGCTTGAAGTTATTCCTTACCTCCAAATATGTCACTGTATGCATCAAATGACTACACTGGAGGGGGAAGTAGACAAATTTTGTGGTTAATATTCAAACATAACCATGTATGGAATTGCATAAAAACGTTTCGAATGGTCTTATTTCATTGAAAATATTTAAACGATCATGAAACACATGCACTGTTTCCAGTCCCTGAGTAAAGAGAAGCATGTGAAGTCCGGAGTCATAATCGCTTTCCATTTTACTTGTGATGAGGTGCACCTTTATGCAAGTGAAACGGAAACTTCAATGCATAAGGATTTAAATTCCGCATGAGAATCTCATTAAGCATTTGATGAATAATTGCAGACAACAGTAAATAAGCCTAAAAAATGCGTAAGACCGACACTGAATGCGTGAGACTTGGCATCTCTGGCAAAGCATTATAATACGCCCACGTGGCAGCCTAGTCGATGACATGTTCTGCGACTAAAAATCTTCCAATTATCACCAAAATCCATAGCGATCCTTTTCATATCACCATTGACCCGCACAACAAAAATGAAAAGAATCCAACCTAAATTGTAGTCAGTACAGTGAGAACAATAAATTGTGGACGGACTGACTGAAGGACAGACGGACAGACGGGTGATCGGAATATAAACCCATCCGGTGGAATGGCCGTATAAAACTTGAAAAAAACTACATGCATTTTTTGCACAATATCAATCTCAGATAGATGGAGATGATTGAAAATCAGCGAAGCCCCCTTTCATTTTTAGTGCAAGCCTTTAAAATAATTAAAACTGTGTGAAGAATAAATTCTGAGATGATTATCTTGAGATTTTACTGTTGATTTGAGGCAAAACTGACAAATATGCACATCTTTTCCCACGTCCATAAATCCATAAAGATGATTTGCAAATTACAGTTTTCTATTTTAAATAGCATTTTCATCACTATCCCAACTTTATATACTCAGCAACAAAAGTTTCTGTGACACCAATATTGTTAATTATTTTTCATAACGCAATTATGAAATTGTCATACATGGTGATATCAGACTGAAACAGTACACGTAAACACAACATTGAAATGGAAATCATGAAAATGCGAGAAAATGACTTTGCACGTGAAAATGTGCGTAAATCATGCTTGTGGATGGCAATAAAAGAGGAGAATTTTTGGAATGTTCACATTGTGCCTGATGAACGACGGAAGCATCACTTCTCGAAAACACAGCCATTTCGGATCAGGAACTCTACCCTCTAAATGCCAAGACTGTCTGAAAATGATCGGTGGAGGGCCATTGGGATGATTGAATCCGGAGCCTCGCAGAGGGAAGTTGCTCATCGCCTGAATGTCCACCAAAACACCATTTGGAACTTATGGCAGCGTCATCAGCAGACAAGACATGTCAGAGACCGTCCTCGCAGCGGCCGTCAACGAGTAACCACTCCCAGACAGGACAACTGGATTCGAACAACCCATCTCCGAAATCGATTCCAACCTGCAACCATAACTGCAAGTACGATACCTGGTTTGAGGCGACTGTCTGCACAGACAATCCGTCGTCGTCTCCGTCATTTTGGCATTGTCCCACGTCGGCCAGCAAGGCGTCCAATACTCACAGTACAACACCGACGACTGCGTCTACAGTGGGCACAACAACATCGACGGTGGATCCAACGTCAGTGGGATCTTGTACTCTTCACTGATGAATCAAGATTCATGCTTAACCGATGTGATGGTCGTTTACGTGTATACCGTCGACGTGGAGAACGTTATGCCAACAACTGTGTTCAGGAATTTGATCGTTTTGGAGGTGGTAGTGTCATGATTTGGGGAGGGATCACGGCTAGAAACAGAACAGATTTGCTTGTTATTGATGGAAATCTGACAGGTCAAAGATATCGCGATGAAGTGCTACGGCCATTGGTGGTACCGTTTTTGATGCAACATGGTTCCCGGAATAACGCTGCAACATGATAACGCTAGACCACACGTTGCAAGGATTGTACAGCAGTATCTGATGCAACAACATGTCAATGTCCTGCCATGGCCAGCCAGATCCCCAGACATGTCCCCAATCGAGCATCTTTGGGACGAGATGGATCGACGTTTGCGGCGGTTGGATAACCCGCCAGCTACACTCCAGGAATTGCGACAACGTCTACGTCAGATTTGGAATGACATCCCACAGCAATTTCTGGCACATCTGATTCGGTCCATGCGCCGGAGATGCGTTGCTTGCATCATGGCACGAGGAAGTCACACCCGGTATTGAAGTGTGAAGGTCACAATTGGTTAGACGTCAGACAAGTGCTTCATGACGCATGAAAATGACATTTTTCGTTTTGAGTGACGTTAGCACTGAAAAGTCAGTGTTTCCCCTGTTAAATGAACATATTGATTGCATTGAGATCTTTGCGTGTCATTTATAACATACACATAAATGGTGTCACAGAAACTTTTGTTGCTGAGTATACTTTGTTATTAAATAAGTCGTAGCTTCCAAAGCTAGCTCAAGGAGACAAATCAAACATGCCGTCATTCTTATGAACACTTCCTCATATTGCCAGTGCTCTTTTCCTTGGCAAGGTGGGGTATTGAAGATGTTTTCATCCTTTGTGTCTGTCTGCTGCCACACTGCAACACACTCTGCTGCTACCTGCTAGTAACATTCCCTGCAATTCAAGCAAACACAATTAAAGCTAAGAAATAGATGATCAATTGGGAATGCAAATCTACATTTATCAACCACTTTACTATGCCCACCTTCATTTAAACAAATAGCCTGATTCTGTACACAGTTAATTGTACAGCTGCAACTCAATATAGACTAAAATATGCACTGCCAATTCAGGTATAATGTGGCTCACAATTGTAAATAATCCCTGTGAGCATGAAAACCAACTAATGAAGAAAAATAAATAGCTTGTACCATTAAATTACAAATACTGTTGGAGCGAAGAGCTTTACCTCAGTTGTTACCTCAGTTGTTGATGGAGTCAGATTAACTTGGCTTGTCGGTGGAGGTTCCCAGTGGAAGTAGGCTTGTCTGGTTTGCTTGTGGAGATGAACTTGTTGCTGGGTGAAACTGGTTTGCCAGAGTCACAGGTTGAGCCAGACTGGTCTGGTTTGACAGCATGGATGGACTTCTCTGGCTAGCCAATGGAGACACTCGCTTGAGTCGCTGGTTGAGATGATTTTGCTTGGGTTCCCAATGGAGACAGATTAGCTTACGTTGCTGGTGGAGACAGTCTTACCTGGGTTTCCAATAGCGATGGACATACCTGACTCGCCAGTGGAGACCGCTGATTGACAGAATCTGAGGCAGAAGTCGATCATGGTGTCAGGAAGAGCATGAAGCCGGGCTGGCCGAGAATGTGGATCAGACCGTACAGCCGCTATTTCCTGCCACCGTGCAGTGAACAGGGAGGCATGGGCTCGTCGCTGATTTCCTACAGTGCATGACTGAGCCTGAAAGCAGTCATTAAAAGCGTTAACGAGATGACAGCTCGACAGGGCCCTTTCGGACACAGCATTCGCTGCAATATATTGAGGGCTTTTTCCGTGGTCTACCCTGAGAAATGTCACAATGTGACAGTAGGCAGACAGTGCCTCCACAGGAGGATGCTCTGAGAATTCAACTGAACCATTCTATCAATATCGCTGCAGATGGTTGTCACCTTTTGTGTCAGAGACTTGGATATTGTTAAATTCAATTGCATACTAAGCATATTCATTTACAAATCGTTAGAAACACAGCTGTAAATACCAGTTTTGTTGAAGCTCGTGACGCACTGTCATTGTTAGGACTGGTTCTGGAATGCATTCATTAAATTATGCTGTGATTTTCTGATCTTTGATTCTTAATTTTGCTTGTATCTTGCCAGGCGTCCATCATTCCCCATCAGAGAACTTTGACTAGTGGGGACTGGGGTGCTTGGTGTATTTTGTCATAATGTTTGTCACCTTAAAGAATTTTCTGTTTTTTGACTGGTGCAGTTCCATTTTTGGCACCTTTAGAATATCCTCATCTTACAACCTCAGCTTGGAAAAAGTATCTCAATCGATGTGCGCATAATCAGATTGGTAAATGTGTGAGAGACTGTGTGCTGAGATTTGTGAATGTGCACAGGAATCTGCAAATGTGTACTCAGAATTAGTGTGTGCGAAATCAGATCTGTATGGAAAATGTACATAAAAACAGAGAACAATACATTATTTTTTTACTATATTGTATTTCATTGCAGGCAGTAAGACGACAAGATATTTAACCCATTTATGCCTAGCGTCCTCACATGAAGACTGTTAAGAAAAAGTGTCCTGTTTGAATGACTATTAGGGTGGTATTGTGAAGTATAATAACATAAAGAAGTAAAAAAAGAAAATTCAGGCACAAATGGGTTAATATTCTCTCCAGATGACTTCAAACCTTTTTAAAGTTCTAATATATGTATTTATATCTACAAAATTTCAGTTACAGCTTTACAGTGGTAAAAAAAAAAGGAAGCCTTATGTTAACAGTGTTCAGAAGCATCATCAACTAATCTGTGCACTGTGGCATCTGTATTGGACCATCACACAGGGGAAATGTGTGTTGCGGTCAGAGGAGTCAATATTTCAGGTCTTTTTTTTTGGAAGAAGTGGACACTGTGTGGTCCGGACCAAAGAAGAAAAGAACCACCCAAGCTGTTACCAGCAATAAATCAGATAGCAGTGCTCCGTAAATGAGATTGTGTCACTTACTTTGGCAAGAGTAATTTGCACTTCTGTGAATACTCTGTCAATGTTGAAAAGTGCATTGGGATTTTCTGGTAATATGTTGCCATGAAGATATTATCTTTTCCAGGGATGTCCATGCATATTTCAACAAGATAATGCAAAGTCCCATTTTGCATGCATTACAAAGGCACAGCCGCATAAGAAGCCGCATAAGAAGGTATGGGTGCTAGACTGGCCTGCCTGCAGTCCTGTTTCCTCACCACTGGAGAACGTGTGGCTCATTTCAAAACACAAAATGCAGCAATAAAAACCATGCAGTGTTGCACACCCTAAAGACCCATTTCCTGGAAGAGTGATGGGACAAAATGACACCTGAGACAATGTCTTGATGTATTCACTTCCTGAAGGTTAATTTAGTGTTCTGAAAAGGGATGGCAGTATTACAAAATGGTGATAAATACTATACTGTCCTTTTTTCTTTTTGAAATATTTTGCTAGAATTAAAATTGAAAGTATTTGTTTTGAAAAATCAATAAAATTAATGAGTTTAAACATCAAATAATGTAATATTGTATTGTTATCAACGTAATACAGGCCAAAAATCATTTAGAAACCAATGGTTTCCGTTTCAAATTTAATTTAACATACCATTCCAACTTTTTCTGAATTGGGGTTGTGTAATGGAGACCTATATAGCAAAGTACTGTTAACTTGACCTCTCACCAGACTCAGACTGGTAATTAGCATTTGCATGAATAGCAAATATGGTTTTGTAATTGGGGTTTTGAGACTGCAATGTTAAGGCCATTTTTTTCTGTTTCACTTCCAATAATTTCCCACCTCTTGAACCTTCACCTAAAGCAAATCACACAGTTTCTTTTAAAGATTCCTTTAAGCCACAGACTTCATTGTTGAATGTATTCAGGTGAAATATCAAGCTCACGAGTGCAGTACAGCACAATGCATCACCCGAGAAAAGAACCAACAACTCAAGGGTTAAAACGGTTTCAAGATCATCCTGAGTCTTGACACCCTGTAATTGGCTCACAGTACATATTGAAAGAATGTCATAATGGTTCCACCATTCCCCTGATTCCACACTATATGCAAGAAAACAAAAAGAAAAGAAAAACTGAGGGAATAAAAATGACCTAAATGATAATAATACACATTTATAATTTTTTTATTAGGTTCCCACTATCGTGCATGGTGCAAAATCTGTTAGTGTGATATAGATATTTGGAATATTCTAAAAGCTACAGTAGAATATAAGTCATACAAAGAGCCATCCAATTGTACATTGATGAAAAGAAATTCAGTTACTGTAAAGCATCCTCAGCATCGATCAGTGATGTTTTCAGCGCCGCAGATAACTAAGATGACAGTGGTTTGGGGAAAGACTGATGAGGCACATAAACAATCTTCCGTTTAAAACAAAAGAAGTTTCTCCAGAACATTAGTGAGTTGCTTCCTCATTTATATTATATTTTACAGCCAATCAGGTTATTCGGATTCAGAGCGTGATCTGACCTAAAACCCTATTATTGATGCAGCTGTCCTCAGTGTGGAAGAGTATTGCTGCTGTACCCAACACCAGACGTGGGACGGGAGAGGGGAGGGGTTTCAGGGGGATTGTGGGCTGGAGGATCATCATGTAATTTCAACAAAATTAGATGTGTTTTGACATTGAAACATCACTGGCTGCAACTGACTAAGAATACAGGTTACAGTATGATGCAACCCTCTCTCTCCATCTCACTTCAATCCCTCACACACCAATACCTTCCTTCCCATGATAACACACTCTTTGTCATGAGTCTGCGTGAATATTTTTTTTAATCACTTATATTTTTAATATTATTTCAATTTTCCTCTGAGTTGTGGAGACAGTTGCCCACTGCGTCTCAGGGACACTCGATTTGATTACAGCACTACAAACATTTAGTAATATCTTCATTTATCCCCCGCAGCGTGATTACCGCGAAGTGGGGGATATAGCGTTGAGCTCCGTCCGTTCGTCCTTACGTACGTACGTCCGTACGGACACATAAAATGGTGGTGGCGGGGGATATTGCCATATTAGTGGCAAACACTTTTTAGTTATATGTTATAGGATCATGAAATATGGAAGATATGAAATGTATTGCTTTGTCATTAAATTTTGACTAATTTTAAGTGTAGGGTGCATGAATTATTGCTCATAATATGATTCACCCCAAACCCATTCAAATGACAACAGGTATTTCATAATAGAGACAGTGGTCTCAGTCGCATATAAGGTGAAGCTGTGTTGCCATTATTGAAGTCACTGACAGTGTGAATGTAAATGAGGAAACTGTCTCTTCATTAAATCCCTGGAAGCCTCTTCTCCCAGTGCTGGGAATCTCTGCTTCAGTAAGAGGACCCAGCATGAGAGCCGTCTTTGCTGTCGCCTGTCTAAAACTGGCAAGCGGTGCTGATATGGGGAATATTAAGCACTAGCGTGGCTACACACCAGTTTTCAAAAAGCTCCTGGTCCCTTTCCTGTTCGGTTAGATGAAAATGAATCCTCGCTCCCGGAGGTTCAAGTGTGATACCTGTCGGAATACTCAAAACGCTTGAGTTTCTCATTCCAGTGCCATTCTCATATTCATGAAGCAAAGCTTATCTGTTGGCATCCTACCAGGATAGATTTAATCGGTAACATTTTACAGTAAGGGTACATTAATTAAGATTAGCATATACACTAAGAAGCATTAGCAGTCAGTTAATTAACAGTAAACAAATGGGTCTACTAAACATTTACTCATGGTGTTCATGTTACATAAGGTATTAATTGATACATTATTGAATAGTGTGATAGTTTGAGGTGTTACTTTAGGGATATTTGAGAGATGCTTTCAACTACATAATAAGGATGTCAAAGAGCTTTAATAAATGGTAAGTTAAGGTTGCCTAATGTGTATTTAGCTCTCTGATGCATTAGTTAACTGATAATTAATTGGTAGTTTATCCCTTACATATAGCATGAACTAATCAACTCATAGGTGTTCATTACACGGCTTTAAGGCACGACGCGGAGGCGAATAACCACCCAACGCAAAGCGGTAATGCATACCTACGAGATGATTATCCCCCTTATACTATGGTCATTTGCCAGCAATATCAAATCAAAGCATTCAGAATTTTTTTTTTTTTGAAAGTTTTGCACTTAAAAAATTAGCAGGTAATCATTAAACCGGCAGCACACCTTCTCATAGCTTACTTATTTCATTTTACCATCATAGAGTAAGAATTTTTAGCGCACGCTAACGCCCTTTTACCAGCAAATAATTTGAAAGTGGATTGCAGGTGAAATAGAGATTTACACAACACCTTGCGTGATTATGCAGGCTGTAGCTAACTTGCTACCCGCAATTCCAATGAATGTATGACGGCTTCTGTAGAGCCAGCAAGCTGAAATCAGTCTGTTTGAAAATAAGGAGCACACGATTGCCGGGGGATGTTGTTGACCATGTCGACTTGTTGCTGGAGTACCTATTGTTAACTGCCCAGCAGGACGCAACTTATCTGATGCCTTCTCATAGCTTACTTATTTCATTTTACCTTCATAGAGAAAGAATTTTTAGCGCACGCTAACACCCTTTTACCAGCAAATAATCTGATAATGGATTGCAGCTGAAATGGAGATTAACACAACACCTTGCGCGATTATGCAGACTGTAGCTAACTTGCTACCCGCAATTCCAATGAAAGTATGATGGTTTCTGTAGAGCCAGCAAGCTGAAATCAGTCTGTTGTCATAGCAAGTAGCTAGCGAACTGTTAGCATTTGCAGATACATGAAGTGGATATGTTAGCTTCCCTCATAACCGTACACAATTGCAATCGTGTAATGAATAAAGCATGGTGCTTTAATATTTACGGTCATTATTATCCCCCGCCAACACAAAGTGGGAGGGGGATATAGGTTTGACATGCACGTCCGTCCGTGCATGCGTGTGTGCGTTTGTGCGCCCGTTCGTCCGTCCGAGAGAAAGGGGACAACTTTTCTCTGAAACTATTACAGATAGGAGAACCAAATTTGGTGTGTAGCTTCAGACCGTAAAGGCTTTGATGGGCCTCGAAAATAAGAAGCTCACGATTGGCAGGGGATGTTGTTGACCATGTCGACTTGTTGCTGGAGTACCTGTTGTTAACTGCCCCGCAGGACGCAACTTATCTGATGCCGCCAAATTCACTGGAGATAAATGAGTACCTAGGTTTGTGTTATACCCAGCCAAATGCCAGTGCTCTAACGCTGCTATGGTTACAGGTTGGCTAGCGGATGAATTTTGAATGGTGAAACTACTGTAGGACGAACTACCTGTGCAGTTACATGGTTTTACCCATACCTGCCAGCCAATCAGAAAAGAGTATTCACCCAGACTATGGTATAAACTGCATTAACTAATGTTCCCTTAATGTAAAGTGTTACCATGTGTGGCTGGCCGAAGGAGGGCCCGGCCGGGGAAATGAACCCCAGAGATAAGAGTCACATGCTGACCACATCGCCAAAGAGTCAGGCTCATTGGCATACTTTTTAGGAGGCATTTATAGTGGCAGGACTCATCAACTGTCACATTTCTCCCCCTCTGTCAGGAGCATGTCCTCACGCTCCATGTCATCCAGTGGGATTTCCTGAATCCTGCCGATTACGCCAGAATGTGGCAGACCGAAGGCGGGCTCAGGTGGGGGATTGAACCCCAGACTCCCAGGTAAGAGTCACACGCGCTGACCACATTCCTAATTGGTCACACACTGACCACAATCTTTATTGTATGGATTTATCTTTCACATCAATATATGGACATCAGATGTATGAAAATAAAAGATTAAAGAATGCACAAACAAAAAAATTTTAATTGTCACAAATAGACAAACGGTGTAGGCAGAGGCATTAGTACTGCAGCCTTCACCGATATTGCCAGCCCTGGTAAATATTAGCTAAAATGTACAAGAGAAACAAGGTTATGTTAATAATCCCAATCTTTTGATCATAATATTAACAGAAATTGAGCAATGATTCAAGGAAAAAATAAATATTTTCCCAAAAACACGTACCTCAATGTGATCCGACGTGACACGTGTGACACCATATCAATTGGAATTAATTGTCATTTGTCTGTCTTTTGAAGGATTCCATGCAATAAGAACAGAATGTGCACTCTGCACCGGGAGAATAATAAAGCCACATATAGTCTCTGAACTACTTCCTCTGAAATCTTGTCTCATTTGGGAGTTGCTGCGCTGGAGTGACTGTTGGCTCCGGCTGCTTTACATCTCGGTTTAGCTGTCACTCTCCTCTCTTTCTAATCTTGCCTCTACCTCTCTAAGAGAAAAGAGAAAATGTGTACAAAACACAGATACTGACAAAAATAGAATATGAAAGATCCCCTGTGTAAGATTTTCAGCATCTTTGAAACAAAAAGCCTTCATATTGGGCCCGATGTTTCGGCATGCTATGTCTGACAATACGCACACAGATGGGTCGTTACGCTAATTCCTCCTGCCGCAAGCATTCATTGGAATTTTTTTTGCTAGATAAAGGCAACTTGGCGGAGGGATGAATATGGAGGGTGTAATTATACAGTCCTGCATGAAAGTTAATGAGCTGCTCGAGCCTTTTGAGAATCTCCACTGTTTCACTTTCATATCTTTATTTAATCAATTATTCTAAGAGAAAAATACATCCCATAGGACCTAAGGATGAGGGTTGTGGCAGAAACTTTGTTTGGGGAAAGCTACAGACTCATCTAAAAAAAAAAATTTAAGCTCCATCGTTCCACTTTGAGGTAGATTGTCCATGAATGGAGTGCTATAAATATGACCACAATTCCGCCTTAAAGTGGACGACCTGATAAAAATATCAAGAGCCCCAAGTAAAGTGATAATTCAGGTAAAATTAAACCAGAACATAATGTCCAGGGATTCGCAGACCTCACTTGCTGCATCTGGGACACGCACAAGCCTCCACAACATGTCTTTCAAGGGAGGGTTGTTTGGAAGACGTTTTTGCTCTCCAAAGAGCTGCCTGTCTCAACTTTTCCACAAAGCATCTGGAGAAACCTGAAGCTTTCTGGAACATTCTGTGGACAGGAGCATCCAAAACTGAACAATTTGATCACAATCTAGACGGCCACGTTTGGCAAAAAGTCAACAATGCATATCACTAAAAGCTCCTTCTCACAACAGTAGAGGCGGGTGGTGAGAACGTTAAGATCTGGACCCACTTTTTATCCCTGGGACCTGGACAACTCCACATAACCCAGAGAATCATGAATTCTGGAGACTACTGTAAAATCCTGCAAGATGACCTCAAGCTGTTAGGTGTGAGGTTACAGTTTGGCCAAAAATGGGTCAGGAAACCTGATAGAGATGAGAAAAGATTCAGCAAAACAACCATGGAATGGCTAAGAGCTAAGAGCGTAAACTCCTGTTTACGATTGGCCCAGTGAAATTCTGGACCCGAATTCAGTTGAAATGCTGTGGCATGACCTTCAGTCGGCAGTTCATGCCATAAGCCCATCCAACTTCACTCGACTGGCTGCGTTCTGAATGATCGAGGAGTGGGCAGAAATCCCCTGAAAACTCTTGAACCAGATGTGAGGCTGATAGGAAACCATTTGCTTGAGGGTTATTGCTGCAAAGGAGGTGCAACAGCCTATTAACTGAAGGGTTCAACGTTATTTTTGCACCCATAAACTCTGTATTTCTGTTAAAGGTGATAGATACGAGATTCAGCGAGATTCGGAATGAAACGGAGCTCTGCACAAAGCGAAGAAAACCTCGGTTCATCGACGGCGCTTCTGCAGAGGCACTGATGGAGTACATGCTTGGCACAGCCACATCACACACACAGCTGGTCCCGTTACGACTCGCTCCGCTAATTGATTGATGTTCTGCATGAAACGAACAAAGAGAAAAGCCTTCACATGAATTAATGAACCATTTCCCAGCAGGCAAATTTAATCAAATTCCACCACTCTGTGCAACCGCCTCCTCTCTTACTTTTGCTAGTATCTTTTTTTTTGCGTTAGAAATAATACCCATTATATCACAGATTTAATTAATCTCATTGCAAGTGAAATGCACAGATCCTGACTAAGAAATTGCTTTTGAACTTTTAAAGAAAACTACTGGTCTTTAGGGTTGCCAACCTTCCTGGATTGGCTTGGAGACTCACAGAATCAGTCCTGCTCTCCCATAAAACAGTAACTATGATCAACGTTTTGTTATTTTTTCCCCCACAATCAATGCGTCAAAATGGAAATTTCATATTTATGTGTCAACTGAGACAATAAACACACCATGCAAGTGCTTCAACGTCATGTAAAGGGTTGAGTCGTGTGATGAAAGACAAAACACAACCTACATACACTTTATTGAACACAACCTTTTTAACATACACTTTATTGAACCCCGTGGGTATTTGACCCATCCAATAGTTAGGAGCAGTGGGCAGCCACACTGAGCAGCGCCCAGGGACCAACTCCAGTACTAAAGCCAGTGCTTTTGTCTGGGGTTAAGGTAGGAGTGTTCCTATGATGCATGTTTTTGTGGGGGAAACCGGAGTACCTGGAGGAAACTCACACAAACACGGGGAGAACATGCGAACTCCACACAGTTCAGTATGACTGCCCTAAAAATCAGTGGGACAAAAACTCAGTCCTGGAGGACACCCGTGTTGGCTGGTTTTTGTTCCAACCACAATTGCCACTCCAGAAATTTGACAGGCTGTTAATTTTCTTTTAATTATGTGCTTTTGATGTTTACAGGGGTTATTCACCATCTTAATCCACATGTTGTCAAGTATAGTTTTGCAATGCCACAATAGCTGCTTTCACATTACAAGATGAAGCGACTCAAATCTGATTTTTTTTGCCGTCATGTGACACAGATCTGATCTAATCTGGGCTGTGTGGAAGCAAAAATGTTAGCTTATATCTGATCGTCAAATCAGAATTGAGCCACTTTCATATCTGGTCCCAGACTGGATACAAATCTGATACATGGTCATGTGACATGAATGAGAAGATCGGAATGTTATGTTGCCTCCTGCCTGTGCGCATGTGCTGAGCTCTGCCAAAAACCTGAAAAGCTAGCATTTTGATATCAAATGTGCTCACGCATATGGGATGTTTTTGTTGTTGATGACGCAGATGACTCAGGAAAAACGCAACAATGTGCGCAGGCCTGCCGTTTCTGAAGGCTGATGCATTCACATTACAAAGAGATTCAGGTCACTTGAAATTGTGACTGAACTATCGAGACGGGCAAATCTGATCTGAGAAAAACATCAGAATTGAAGAATGAGGCTGAAAATGTGAATATAGCAAACAAATCCTAATTTTATATTGTGCTTATAGTTCTATGTGGCCGATTAGATAAAAATAAGGTAAAAAATGAAAGACTGGTGAAGGGAGTTTGCATGTGCTTAAGAGTTGGCAAGGTTTGCACAGTTACTGAAAATTATTATTTTATTTCAGATTCTTTCCCTAAAATCCAACACATTGTAGACTTGCCTCAGTATTCACTCAGAATGCAGATGTACCCATTAGCTTTCTAATCAAATTTTTCATCTCACATGACCAGGTTTGGAGGCAGGAGTCAACACTTTCACCAATTAGGAGCTAATTGAAAGACCTCAGTCTTTAATTTGATCAGTAATTGATCATTTTCTTCTTTTCAGGCAATTCTGTGCACATTAAAATGCTCTCGTTGTTTGAAATATATGCCAATTTTTCATGGCATGCAAAGTTATACCTAACAAAGAGTGATTTAAGAGTGTAAGTAGTCCCAACATTGAAAACTCTCAGTTCAAAAAAAAACTTAATATGTTAAAATTTTCGGATTGTAACCGCGATTGGTACAAAACTGACATATAGAGGAGCCCCCCAGTGCCGAGTTTGAGACCCACTCTGGAAAATTAATACCCAGTGTTCAGACTGGGCCTGACACACTTTATGTGAAAACAATGTTGGCTTTCTTCCTATCTGCGTTATGGAGGGAAGGTGGGTGAGCGAATTTCTGTTGGCTTTTAGTCTGAAAAAAAAAAAAAAACCCTGGGGTTGCATCTCTCGATAACGATTGGCCGTAACATTAAAGTGTGTTTTTAATTGCAATTCTACAAGCCTTCTTAAATTTTTTACACCCGTCTCCTGAAACAGCACTTAGATCAGAAGCACATGCCGGCTCCTTCAAACCTACTTAACGCGGCTGTCTATTCGTGCTATAAAATAAATTAGCACTATCGGAGGCACAATGTGTTGCAAACACCCAAAGCAAACATCAACTGGTGTTTTGCTCTGCTTTTGTAATACTTCAGCTGGTGAGGCAGTGCTTTCAGGAGTTCTAACTTTTCAACCCAGCTATCACGGCTATTTAAAGACTTGTGGTGAGCACTGGGTCTGCGAAAAGGGATTAGCCACTGTGGCTAACAGGCTTGAAACTCTCATAGCCACAGTGGCTCTTGATTAGCCACCATCCATGCGAATTTGCCTGTTCAGAGGGGGGAAGGGGGAACTGCTCTCAACGATGTAAAATGAGGATGAGATTGATAATGAGTAAATTACACTTAAGAGATCTCTTTTAAATGAAACTGTTTTATTAAACAACTCATAAAATGAGCATCAAACTAGTGCTGAGTGGAACACAATTGAGGCAGAGCACGTGTAAGACGTCGGCTCAAGACCATGGAAATTTAATATTCAGCTTCTTCAGGGTTTTTTTTTTCTTTTTTCAGGATCAGGCCGACTGTTTAAAAAAATTAATAATAATTTTTAGGCAGTAAAAATGCTAGTAGCCATACACACTACAGGCCAGAGGTTTCTTTTCACAATGCCTTTCTTAAAAACCAATATGAAATCTATGGATTTTGGGATGTATTTACAGCATGATTAGACTTGTCTTTCATTGATATGCACCATTTTCTTCTATAAACCTGTATACATTGATGTTACCAGACCATTGCTGAATAAATGTTTACAGAAGAAAGGAGGGGCTTAGTTTTTGGGTTGAGTAGATTTGCAAGACTGACAATTTCAGTGAAAGAGTAAAAAGCAAATCAGCTTGCATTATTCACTTAATGTAGTGGTTTACAGCCCACCGGATGCCAACGGCAATCCGGCGGGCACTATGACCATGGGCCAAGTAATATGGGCCTAATAATTTGAATAAAAATGTATACAGATAAGTGACTCTTTGTATAATAATCATGATAATTTTATTGCAAAGTCAAAGTATGCCAATGAAACGATGATCTTTTTTTGTTCAAATTTAATCTTGCTTCCAAACTTGGCCTGTAGTGTGTGTGTGTGTAATATATATATATATACGGGGCGTAACGATTTTGAATCGTGGTATTTTTAAATCGTAGTAACACCACCTGCTACCATGGGGCGAACATCCGAGCTTTCCCTTTTTCTTTATTAACCCCCTTGCTGTCCTGAACGAAAGTGCTTAACATCAAAGGGCATGGCAAATGCTTCCAGAAAGAACTTGACTGACATCAGTATTTTTAGGCAGCGTGCTACACCCTAATATATGTAAGGGATAATTAACGAGAAGGTGTGCATTCCACGGTTTTAATGCATGATGCGGAGGCAAATAACCTCCGCGTCATGAATTAAAACCGTGGAATGCTCACCTTCGAGTTGATTATCCCGCTTATACCATGGTCATTTGCCAGCAATATCAAATCACAGCATTCAGAAATTTTGGTGAAAGTTTTGCACTAAAAAAATGAGCTGGTAATCATTAAAGAGCCTTCTCATACCCAATAGCCTACTATAGGCCAAGTTAAATTGAACCAGCTATCCTAGTTCATTTTACGTTCATGGAGAAAGATTTTTTTTGCACACGCTTACATCCGTTTACCAGCTGATTTGATAACGGATTCCAGCAGAAATGGAGATTATGCATAACGCAACATTATGTGCGATTATGCAGACTGTAGCCAACTTGCTACCCACAATTACAATGAACTTATGACGGTTTCCGCAGTCAGCGAGCTGAAATCAGTCTGCTGGCATAGCACGTAGCTAGCGAACTGTCAGCAGTTGCTGACACATGAAGTGGACACGTTAGCTTCCTTTGTAACCGTACAAAGTTACAATCGTTTAATGAATAAAGCCTGATGACTTCGCTGCTATAATATTTCCGGTCATTATCACTCGAGTACCTATAGTTAACCGCCCCGCTGGACGCAACTTGTATGAGGCCGCTAAATTTACTGGAGATAAATGAGCAGCTAGGTTTCCGTTGTACCCAGCCGAATACCACGTTTAACGTTGCTAGGGTTACAAGTTGGCTAGTGGATGAATTTCGAATGGTGAAACGACCGTAACCAAACTACCTGTGCGGTTCCACGGTTTTAATGCATACCTGCCAGCCAATCAGAAAAAAGTATTCACCCAGACCATGGTATATATATATTTATATATACATACATACATATCTCCACCCCCAAAATCACAAAGGTGTTCTTTAGGGACTTAGGTACTTCTTGCACACAGGTCACCATATTCTTTGCTTTGCTGCTTCGCAGGGTTGTGAGGATTTTGACCTCCTTTGTCTCATTTACAGGTGGCAGAGTTAATGCAGGTCTATCATAAAACTGATACTTGGGAAACGAGAGTTTTTGTAAAGCTTTGACTCAATTTCTGGACAGAATTTTGAAAATATTTGTTAAAAATCTATAATAGCAACAGCTATGCTATCATTTTGAGTAGAACCGTTCATTTTGAGCTGTGTACTGCCACACTTGGGTTTTTCCTTCACATTAGTTTCTCAAGGCTTTTCCAAAGTATTTTACGATTCCCTTTTGCTTCTTTGATGATTCCAAGAAAAGTTCGGCATTCTGAGTTGCATCATGACTTTTTGTCTCAAAGCTTTATGTATTAAACAATCATAATTCAGCGTTGATTTAAGAGACTTTTCAGGGTGGCATCTCTTTTTCTCACTAGGTCCCAAAGGTTACTATTAAAACTAAAGGAAACTCCATTTTGCATTGGCTTCCAGGCTATTGTTCTGGTATATTTTAATACAATCTGTTCGAAAAACTGACATTAAATTGTTGAACAGCTGTTCACAGGGTTTATTTGCGACAGTGTCATTCCATTTCCTTTATTTAATTATCAATGAGCTCCTTGCGTTTCTCAGAAAGGAAAGTGATATTGGTATTTGTTTTCATTTTATATTGATTCCACTATCATGTAAATTCATGAAATTTTTTTTCCAGCTAATGTAAGATTACGATCTCAAAGACTAATGATTTAGTTGAGACGGTGCGTTCAAGAACCACACGCAAGAGAGGGAAATCCAAAAAAATGTATGCCTTTAATGAAGTCTGAGTCAAAACCAAAAAAACACAGGAATTGCCAAGCCACAATACGAAATCCAAAAACAGTGTTGATAAGACAGGCAGGCGTCAGAACCAGGAAGATAGATGTGCAAAGGTACATAAACGGTAGGCAAAAAGTCGTAGTTGATGAACAAAGCCACGGGTCATACACAGGGCATCCAAACACAGAAATCGTGGTCATACAAAAATGGGTCAAAATCCAGAAAGACAAAAACAATACAAAAAGGGCAATGGCAAGAATCAAAGTCAGACAAACCAGTAGAAGAAAAACAATACTCAATGGCATACAAGGCGCTCTGCACAATGAAATATTGATCAACGTCCTGACATAGACCTGGCAGTGAAAAGTCTGCTTAAATAGACGAAAGAGAAGTCACATGCTATGCAGGGAACAGATGAACTGAATCAGACTAATTACAGCAGGAGAATCGCATGAGGGAAACCCTAACCAGGAAAATTGGCAAAAGCCAAGACACAGATGGGAATCACACAAACAGCCTATGACATTTAAACTGCTCCGGTCAAGGAGTTCTAAGTGCACAGATAACGAGCGCAGGAGAGTGATTAAGCACGTGCGAGAGATTCTCGCTGGAACTTAGGGAGAGGACAGGAACAGCTGAGCGAGAGGAGGAGATTAGAAGGAGGGCGACTGCTGAGAGGGAATTAGTCTAAATTAGAAGCGATGCAACTTTACAGATTTGACTAGAGTGCTCGTTAGTAAGTTGGTATGCGATTAGTTGTGTTTGTGGACCATGATACAAAATACAAATGTCAGTTTTGTTAGTAATCAGAACAGAAAGACGAAGGAATTAAACGAGAATCAAAGGAATATTTTAAACACCGTATTTCATTTAAATCACCCGAAGTCAGTGGGCAGGCAGACAGGGAAGATGGACTGAACCAACTAGATCACAAGACAGGGGAGACAAGTGCAATGGAACTGAGAAATGGAATGAACTAAAAACCTGAGTATTACAATAAGAATAAAGAATAAAAAAGACAAAATCATGAACACCGAACATGAACATAAACATGTCCAAAAACCATAACCATGACATTAGTTTTATATATTAGATACCCTGTCTTCTTTATTTGGAAATATCTCATTCAGTTGGGTTTGGGAAGATTTTTCAGTCTCGGTTTAGCTACCATTTGTATCATCTGAAATCGTGCATCATAGGAACAACATGCATCATAGGAACACTCCAACCAGTACCCATGACCAAGGAAATGGCTTTAGAACTGGAGTTGGTCCCCGGGCGCTGCTCTGTGGCTGCCCGCTGCTCCTAACTATAGGATGGGTCAAATGCAGAGGACGAATTACCCCACGGGGTTCAATAAAGTGGATCTCTATCTCTAATATTCTTCAGCCTCTTTCTGTCAGCTCTGTCTCGCCAGTTAAAGTGAAGTCTCCCAGCCCGAGAACATCTCCACAGTGTAGGAC
This sequence comes from Gymnothorax reevesii, assembly GCA_029721435.1. Lineage (NCBI taxonomy): Eukaryota > Metazoa > Chordata > Actinopteri > Anguilliformes > Muraenidae > Gymnothorax > Gymnothorax reevesii. The sequence goes on from CM056579.1 coordinate 111,237,738, forward strand.
GATGACCTGAAGCATACTATGAAAGTAACCCATGACTTTTCTGAGGCAAGAAAGTGGAATTTTCAAAATGAAAGGTGGTTTTAAGTCCTACTTGCTTCACGCAGCATTTTTTGATAAAAACCCTCGAACTGTAGCCTTTAGTCAAAACAAATCTAAACATGACCCACAATTCTATTGTTCCTTTTCAAATCTGTCAGATGAAAATTGAATCACTGTCTGAGTACTTAGGGACCTTGCGGTAAATGCCTCACGGGAATCTTTTATGTTTTGCATGTGACTGCCTCAGACTGCCATAGACTGCCATTGTCCATTAGAATCTGCAATTCCACTGTTCAGTCCGCCTTTGTCTACTAAGAAACCACCTTCAACCAGTGAGAGACCAGCACTTCACTCCCCAGCTGGTTCCAGCCAACACTTTTATTTTCTACAACCTGCTAGTGTTACATTGTTATAGAAAACTGTTTAGGAACATACTACTTTACTGTATGTATAATTTTCCCATGTTTGTCTGCTTTATTTTGCAGAACTTGGTTTGACTTTTTAAAAAAAAAAAATTTAAATGATATAACTAATTTGCAAATCAATCAGGTATCATACTGTGGAGTCTATTCGGGAAAATCCTGAGTGTGACTGCTGCTCAGCACCATAATTAATGAACATTCTGTTCTCCTGTTCTCCAGAGCTTCGACTGACGCAGTCTATTCTGAGAAAGGGGAGTTAAACTTTCAAGTGGCTCTGTCGAGGTGCGGCGGGGTGGAGGATGATGCCTCGGTACTATAGTCTAGGAATGTTTCTACGCAGGAAACAAGTTATCTGCACTCTGTGATTTGTCTGAGCATGCCAATTAAAGCTTCCCTGGGTTAGTTCAGCCAGCGCCTTGCATAGCCCGACCACCCTCTGGGACAAATTTAGAAGACAACATCAACGGTGCCTAACCCGCACATTAGCCCAAAGTGGCTCACACAATGAGCAGGCAAACACATCAATGGGTTCCATAATTGGGAAGCTTAGACAACATTTGATCATAGTCTGGTTTAATAGCATGGAGCTTATGACGCTATATACCCTTACTCTCAATCTTGTGGCCAATATCTATCAAAGAGATTCATGATTGTGACAATTCTTTCACACTAGGCAATTTGAAAATACACAGTCAGGTGACAAATTAAGGGGAAGCCCTGAATATTGAGGACTGACTGCAATAAACAGTTATGTCCCGATGTTTTACATTGGACATAACTGTTTACTGCAGTCAGCCCTCGATATACAACCTGAGCGGGAATGTACAACAGATGCAGGTACTTCTGTAACAGTGAACAGAATAAAAATTAAGCAATTCATCTCGTTGACCTCGACTTTGGATCAAAATGGCAAGAGCAAGAGACTATTAAAGAGGATTCATTATTGTAGCACGGATAGCCACCTTGTTCTCAGTCCAACTCGGTATATACTGACGCTCTGACCAACCGTTGATGTATGACGCAAAAGGAGTTCTTTGGCATCATTAATTGATAGCGTTGCTGAACTCTTATGTTTAGGTCTAAAAACTATTTGCGTATGTTTAGGCTCCAAAACTACTTGGTTAGGTTTACAAAAAGGCCATGATTCGTGTTTAAAAAAAAAACCTTTTTTAATGTTAACCACTTTTTTAGAAAGGTTCTCTCCAGAAATTGCGGCGGGCACTGGTTAGCATGACTGCCTCAGTTACGAATTTTTGGATTCAAGCCTCAACTAGTAGATGTGTTTGTTATGTTTACCATTTTCGTCAAATGCTGATACTCTCGAATTTACAATGATCGCTGCGGCTGCAAAAAGTGACGCACAACCACTCCTTCAACTGTGGAATGGGCTCAGATTGCAGGAGCTCGAGTCAGAAGGTCTGCTCAGGAACAGGGTCTTAAGTGACATCAGCATTTAGATCTATAGGCAGGACATCAGTGGCTACAGCTAAAAAAAACTGTAGGAGCGAGGCATCCTTACATGACTGAGAATGTTGACAGAGAATATGATTACAGTCCATAACAGTTCATCTAGTACTACGACTCACAATGACCCAATACCACACTAAACCATGATATTTTGGTTCTTCCCCACCTCATTATGTGTTTATGTGCACCGTTTTATGGTTCAAATGCATGGGAATATGTAGCAGTTTAATTCTAGCCGCAGACATCTTGATTTACGAATTATTATGTTTCTCTTCTTGAGTTCCGCATGAGCTTTACAGCACACTTTGTCTCCTATGACAGTTGGGGAGAAGGCTCCCTTTGGCACTTAAAAGGTTCAGGAAATTCCCCCGAGAGGTTTTTTCAAGATTTCTCCAGTTCTCAAGTTTTCTCTTGGACCAGGCCCAAAAAATGAAGAGAACTGGAGCACAAAAATACTGCAAATCATGTTTCCCAAACTGCCAGAGCCTTAAAAATGGCTTTATAACCCTTTTGAATCCAGACTGATAGATGCCAATAACTGTGTGTCTCCTTTGTTCTCGAAATTTTAAGTTCACTGAATCATCTGCTAACCTCTTATTGCCAGACAGGTTCTAGTAAAGTGATGTTCAGATTCAACAGGGTAGGCGGTGGTCATGCCTGGGTGCGTCTCGTGGAATTGAGCTCAATTATCAATGAAATTAGTTAATTTAATTGATTTAATTACTACGGGGGCAATTACTTTTTGACATAAAGCCAGCTTTGGTTTGGATAGCTTTTTACCCCTCAGCCCTGACCAGTGACGTGCGGTGGAGGTTGGTTTGGTGAGGCAAAAACCTCCCCTTTGCTTGATTAGCAATCAGACGATTAACTAGTTTAGTAAGACTATTCGACAGAATGACGGGCCTGTTTAAGTTTCCGCGGCGTTATTACTCAGTACATCGAACCTGAAATGCTCAACAGCAGATTTGCGCTTACTAGCTTCCAGGAGGCCGAAGCAATGTCATCAAAAAATATTAACGTAGTTCGACTTATGCAGAGTTCAATGCTTAATCAATAGCCTATAATGTATTCTCCTTTAAATACTCAGTTTTACACTCAAACAAAAAGCGGGCGTTTGTTTTCAGGCTTCTTTCGTAATCCGATTAACAAAATGTTTAAAAACAGAATTACCGAGCCGAGACTTTTTCCTAATTGATTATTCAGATTTCCATCCTTGCAGTCTCGAATTGCAGTGTAAACGTGAATTAAGTTATTATCTCCTCTATCAGCATCAGGCTTCCATAAGGCTTGTTCTTAATTGTTTTCATTGTCAATCAGGAATAGTACGTGGGAACAGGTTCACAAAATCCTGTGATAAAAGTTTGGGTCACTGACTCACCTCACCGCACGTCTCTGGCTTCCTGCAAGCAAATACTCGCAAATATGCAGTTTCGTGAGCATTTCAAGTAGCCTACTGTTCGATGTTCGATGTAGCCTACTGAGTAATTACGCCGCGGAAACTTAAAATGGCCCGTCATTCTGCCGAATAGTCTTTCTAAATTAGTTAATCATCTGATTGCGAATCAAGCAAAGGGAAGGTTTCTGCCTCACCAAACTAACCTCCGACTGCACGTCACTGGCCCTGACTAAGGGGCAGAGGGGCATTGTCGTAACGCACGGCGTTTGTCCGTTCGTCCATCTGTCTGTCCACATTTATGTTCCGCACATTAACTCGTCGATCCACCCCACTTTTGGTGTGAGTTTTGGGGCTGAGTAGCTACAGAAGCCTATTGGTGGCGCTGCGGTATCCAGTGTGGCTGTCAGAGCCGCCATCTTGAATTTGCATTGGCATCATCTTGTTGTCGCTGCTCACGAGAAAGTTACAAAGCTCCACAAAACAGTTAGACATCAATGAACTGTCTTCATGGCGAAATTCATGCCAAATGGTGGTTAGTATTAAACTCTCAGTCACACATTGATATACTGCTCAATGTGGGTTGAGGGGTCCTGCTCGCGTTAGCGTAGCTATTTTTTCCTTCAGAGAATTAAATCATAATTTTAAAACCGCATCTTGTGTGTCTTTGTCTCGTATTAAAAATAGGGGATGATCTGAAACATTTACGAGTGACAGATGTGCAAAAATATTGTGAAGGGGGAAAATACTTAATTACAGCACAGTAAGTAGAGTACCTGTAACATTCATAGTCATCATTTGACATGCAGCTGCAGTGTGTGCACCCTTTCTTTTCTTTTCAAAAAGTATTTTAGGGTTATTACTTGGAGCTATTCTTGGACAGGGCGGCATGGAGACACCATAAATGGGAAGTGTGACACAGGGGGCAAAGGTCACTGGCCAGCTTTGCACTACCAATGTTGCAGCAGCAAGCGTCTGGATAGTGTTTTTACAAGCTGTTCCACGGAGACATCCTGGAAACTTATTATTTCATTCAGTGTATTTCTGTTTGCCATCTGCCTGAGATTCTGGATTTGTCTTTAGTATCATAGTGTTTGCAAAACACAAACACACACTTGTGATGAATAATTCCGACTGTATTTCCGTACTGTGGCTCACTTGCATAGTGGGGGTGAATGCTTGAGTGCATGAAGCCTTTCATCTTACTTCACCACTTGAGCACCCCAGGCACACACCCTGTCACCCCCTCTTGTCTTCACCCCACTCTTGTCTAACCTCCTGCAGTCATGAATATTGGAAGCTATTATACTTGATAGTTCATGTTATGTCATTGTAACCACTTTTTTGGTTCTAGCATAAAGGGAAGAGCTTGACCGAGGGCCTTGAGCGAAGTAATTTTTTGCTATTGCCCTATATCCACACATGGCCACATTAGAGGGCCTATTTGTAATTACTGTACCTATTTGTAATAATGATTTGGCTTCACCCTTTCAGCGCCGAATACATTTTTAAGGAATTAAAAATGTAGCTATCCTGATCTGTATCCTGTAGCTATCCCTGCTGGGAGCTCTTTTAAACAAGTTGCCACATGATAGGTTTTCAACAGCATCTGACTGTGATATCGTACATCATTTGGGCAACTACAGTTGCCCACGGCGCTGAAAGGGTTAATACATGTTCAGCCTAATAATGGAGTTGGAATCATCAGGAGAGAAAATTTTGCAACACTTGTAGCCACAGTGACTTTGACGACTTACACATTTTTTAACTTCCAATCACCGCGTTTTGCGATAGTACTGCTGCTGTCCAGTAATCAAGATCGGAGAAGCAGAGTATTTTCTGCATTTCAGTGAAACACAGCTGGAATGTGGGATTGTGCGATCACTGTCCTGCAGTTTTTGTAATCTCCTCTTTTTCAGTTCAGCTTCAAGTCCTGGTCGTTTTCCTGAATTCTGCACTCCAGAGTTTTGGAAAATTTTCACCCGACCTTCGCATTTATTGGACATTACTTTTACCTTTGCTGTTGATTTTCCCTTTGCTCTGTTTTTTTTCCCCTTTTTTATGTTGACTGTTATAGCAGACATTACACCCAAAAAATTGGCTAAATTCCATCTGTTTTGACTATGGTTATAAAAAAGCTCTGTATGTCAAAAATTATACATACAAATTATGACTACATAGTCGTTTTTTCACCTAACTCCAGTTTCTAAAACTTATTTTCAATCATTTGTGCAAAGAGAGTGTCTAAAAATCAAAAATCAAGTTCAAATTTTGAAGATTTTTTCTTACTAAGCATATTGACAATATCAGATCACATTTCTTGAGTTATCTGTCTTTTCTAAATTGATTGAATTAAACCATGAGGCATGTAATAGCATTAATGTTGCCATGGCAACGAAATGATACCTTGCGAGTGGATTTGTGGATCCATTTAAGGAAAAATTTTGGAAACGAAAATTTGAGTCTGCTGCTTATCAAAGTTTCCACAGTGGTGTAAATTGTGTAAATGGGGTACTGCGCTACAGTTAACGATGACCAGTGTTCGGTCGAAAGCTTATCTAAAACTACAGGGGTGCATTTCCCGAAATCAAAGATGCTAACTTACATAGTTGGACCCATTGACTGTGAATGGACGAACTATGTAAGTTGCTAATTTAGTTAGCAACTACGCTTTTGGGAAACGTAATCCAGAGCGTTAGCTGGAGTGGAATCCTCACAGTAGTGGACAACTACTATTATTCCAACAGCGCTTCAGTCACTGATAATGGATAATTTGTTCAAGCTTTTCATCAGTGGTTGGCAAACATCATCCCCAACCCTGTATAACAGAATTTGAGGATATAGGCGCTGTGTAAAATAATTGTTACCCTGTCAGAAGTTACTTGCACCCTTTTGTTGTACCTAGAAACAGCTATATTTGGGATGTCCGAAAATTTTGCTAAAAATCAGTTCCCAAACTTCTAAACTACTCTGTAGGGTCAGAAGTCTAATTCAAAGACAATGGTAAATTTAGATTCCTAAAAACAATGCTTTTTTTTTTGGAGAACATTCTCAGGCTTTTACACTAGATCTGCGTCCATGTTTCAGAAATGATCATGTTCTCACCACAGAAAGGCAGTGCTTATGACCTCCGAGTCTCTCCGGTTAGTTGATACTGCGCTGTCACATCGGCGGCGTTACAGTATGTCACAGAAGAATCTGGCAACCATACCACGGCAATAAAAATAATTAAAAGTTAGTCTTGAGTGTGTACGTCTCCTCATTTTTTGGATTGGACGCAAACCCGAGGCCTCAGCTTAATTTTGTGATTTAAAAAAATCTCATGGCACGTTAAAAGATCGAGGGGGCGGAGTTGGTGTCATGTTTCATGTGCTGTTCTGCTGCTCCAGGGGAGATAAACAATATTGGCTGCTTGAGTGCTCAGAGTTCTTTGTCGGCGGCTCAGAATTCCCACGGCCAAATATTGGCGTCCCGGTGACTAATGTGTGGTACCTGCACAAAAGAAAAAATCATTACTGCAGCAGGCATCAGCCTTGTGCCGAGCTTTGATTGCGCTCACCATTCACCCTCTCTCTCCTTCCCTCATGTGCCGTCTGTTTCTCTATTTCTGTCTTTCTCTCTCAATCTCTTTTTCTTCTCCCATCCCACATGCATGTGAGTGACGTCTGTAGCTTTTTCATTAATTTGCTGAACTGCTCTGATTGGATGAAGTTGTTTTGTCTTACATGGCAGCACTAGCCTGCGTTGCCGGCGGTCAGCAGCTGGCGGGAGAAGGGAGAGGTAAGACCGCCTGCACGATAACGTAGGGATTTTGAGTAGCCGCCCACTTCCTTGCGCAATGAGGCGCGACGGACCACCCCTTTTTTAAACCAATGAAACTCGATTGTAATTTGAGAGCACATGCTTCTACCGAAGCCAGTCGGCAAAACTCCAAGTACATCTTTACCATCTAGTAAATGATTGATCGCCTGTAGTTGTTCGTTCTTTAGAGTAATCATTCGGTCGCGAATTTCAAGATATTCAAGCGATTTCTTTATCAAAGCGTCGTTCTCTACATTCGCCATCTTTGTTCTTGCAGTTTACGGCGTAATCATGCGTTGAGTTACATTCGATGACAGTTCAATTTTGATTGACACCTCTTAAGCCAATCAGTAATTCCCGTTCACTGGTGAACGGACAACTCAAAATCCCTACATTATCATGCAGGCGGTCTTTCCTGTCCTTTCTCCTTTCTCCCGCCAGCCGCTGACCGCCGACAACGCAGGCTATGGAAGCATATGAGCAACACTGTAAGGATAGCAGCCAGATTCTGCAGTAACCCACGGCTCTCCCTTCTGGCTGTGGTAACACAGCACTCTCCCTGTAGGATAAAGCAATTACTAAGGTCCTGTTTTGAAGTACGTGGAGAACAGACAAGCTGAGAAAAGGGGGATCTATTTTTGAATTACTGGCACACACCCACAGTCTGTCATGAACATGATGCCTGAGCTTACAGTTCTACAGAAAGGTTTGAATCTCCAGTGTTTGAGTTATTGCACTGATCATTTTAATGTACTTCAGTTTTTGCCTGTTGTTATTGTTTTTTTTTTCTCCTAATTTCGATCTAAATTTAAATGAAAAATGATCAAGCAGACACATTTTTCGATATTGCTAAACCCTCCAGAAAACCAATTTAAAAATAAATTCATCATTCCAAAATAGCAAATGGAAAGTAGTTTTTGAGGGTGTAATAAAATACTGGAGGGGGTAGTGAAATTGCCTGTGGAAGTTGTTTTCTGGCTTATTTAATTATATCCTGGAAAATGAGTTTTCTGGGATATTATGGGTTCACACCACCACAACCGCTGCCTTCACACCCGCAGATCTTTCACAGTAGCGCAGTAACAGTTTTAATTAAAGTCTTTCTAAATTTGCAGTTAAAAATGAAGATTCCAAAAGGAAGAAACCTATCAATTTTGTTTTGATTATGATTATTAGTAATGACATTTATTGATCAAAGTTAATTTTTTTAATTTCTTGCTGCAGAAAGACAATACTCAGAAGTGTAATAATACCCCTTCATCCTCCCCTTCCTGTTAGGCCCCACAATCATTTTTATGCCATTATTTATTGGGTACATAACAAAAGTGAAAATTAAACAGGGAAGGAAAACGACATGAACGATATGCGTTCATTTACAAACAGTTGCGCAGGCTGGGATTAAGTCCAATTGTACCACCACAGAGCGATGGTGTTTACGTTAAAAGGTGGTCAGGGTGAATCGAAACGCAACCGCAATCTGTTACACTAAATTGGGATAGCGCCATCTTTATTCATGGACATGCCCCCTAACACGCTGTCCAACCCAGTGTGACACACATGGCTGTAACTCAGAGCATGAAACTACCAAACTGGGCGAAGACAGTAAATCTACCATTTGCAAATGAAGAAGTAATGTTACTCCCACTTGAGTTTCCATTTGCGAAGGCACGCAATACAGAGCCCTTTTGTCTTTCGGTGTGCGAGGGCTGCAGACCTTAGTTTTTTGAAAGTCTTCTCAAAGTCTTCTACACTAGCCTGCATGCGTTAGACATTAGCTTACAAAAATAGTTTATGATTTACCTTTATTATGTAATTGTATAAAATTGTTACAACATTAAGTCTTTATTATCGGGTATATTGATTCGGAAGATACTTTTTGTGCATCGTGAAGTGATAAGTAGTGATAATACAAAAATAATTAATCAGTTTATTATTTACGAATATACATATAGTCAAGGCATAATGCCTTTATTATAGGGAATGCCACGCAAGAAGGAACATTCATATAATAATAATAATAATAATAATAATAATATTATAGTTAATGAATTGACTTTGTTATTGGAAGGTAATCTCATCTCATCTCATCTCATCTCATCATCTTTTGTTTATCCGGGGCCGGGTCGCGGGGGTAACAGTCTAAGCAAAGATGCCCAGACTTCCCTCTCCCTAGACACTTCCTCCAGTGCTCCCAGGGGTATCCTGAGGTGTTCCCAGGCCAGCCGAGCAACGTAGTCCCTCCAGCGTGTCCTGGGTCTTCCCCGGGCCATCCTCCCGGTGGGGCATGCCCCGAACACCTTCCTAGGAAGGCGTCCAGGGGGCATCCGATATAGATGCCTGAGCCACCTCAGCTGGCCCCTCTCGACGTGGAGGAGCAGCGGCTCTACTCTGAGCTCCTCCCGGGTGACAGAGCTCCTCACCCTATCTCTAAGGGAGCGGCCCGCCACCCTGCGGAGGAAACCCATTTCAGCCGCTTGCGTCAGAGATCTCGTTCTTTCGGTCGTCACCCAAAGTTCCTGACCATAGCTGAGGGTAGGAACGTAGACTGACTGGTAAATCGAGAGCTTCGCCTTTCGCCTCTGCTCCTTCTTCACCACAACAAATCGGTACAACCACCGCATTACTGCTGCCGCTGCACCGATCCGTCTGTTCATCTCACGCTCCATCCTTCCCTCACTCGTGAACAAGACCCCAAGATACTTAAACACTTGAGGCAGGAGCTCTCCTCCAACCCGGAGGGGACTAGCCACCTTTCTCCGGTCGAAGGTCATTTCTTTGAGTTTAAGCTGCAGACTTACAGTACACTAAGCCCAAACAATAAATTGTGCCAATCAGGCATATATTTGTTCTCACTCCCATAATGAGAACATTTTCAGATATTTTACTTTGTTAAATTTCATACAGCCAGGTGTTTATCTCTCAGGTGCTGTGAAACCTCAAAATGAATATTCAAAGACATTTCAAATATCTTTCAAACAAAAATGTGATAGATTAGTAAAAACCCATGATTTCTGTTGGATTCTAATGGTTCATGCCATAGGCAAATTGGAGGCCAGTTAGTATTGTTAGTGGCTGTGGAATGAAGGTACAAAGTAACAAAAACTGAGAAGCCCACTTGTCAGCCGCTGAAGGAAGATAGGGTTGGCCAGGAAGTTACAAAATACTGTTCATCTGGCTTTGAGATTTACATCAAGGTGGGCTCCCTGAAATATGCTGACGTCAAGTGACATCAGTTTGATGGAGTTATTTTGGCAGCACAGGATGGACCTGTGGAAAAATAAAAAGGTGTCATCAAGAATTTTGGGGCATTTCAGGGCTTTACCTTTCCTGGTTACCCCCGGCAAATAATTCTAATTCTTTGTATTTTTGAACTCAGCTGGGGACTCCTCAGGGTTTCCTCACACAGGCAGTGAGTGCGGAGGGGATTGGGGAAAATTATTCTCTGCAATATTAACCTGCTGTAGGCCAGACTCCTAACGGACTTGTGCACAGACTTGCCTAAAGACTGAAGGTTACTGCTTCATTAATGCTGTGTGTGTGTGTGTGTGTGTGTGTGTGTGTGTGTGTGCACGCGCATGTGCCTGCCTGCATGCATGCGTGTGTGTGTGTGTTATTAATGAGGTGATTCCGTGCCAGTGGCTGTTTAGTGCGCAATAAAGCTCCATGACTCGGTTGCTTGTTTAGTCCTATGTGGAATGCAGTGCCAGTGGAAGCCCCTGATTGGAAAATATGATGCAATAAAATGGCTGAAGGCTGGAGTTTGTTTTCACAGGGTGAAGCACCATCATTTTCATTATTTTTTTTTTTTTGTCTCTCTTCTCCTGCTGATGTTACCGCCAATTAGACTGTGGTCACAGCATCTAAGCATAGACTCACTATGGGCTTGGTCTTAATAGATTCCTTAAGGGCCTCCAAACAGTGCAAAAATGTGCTAACAGACATCTAAGTGCTGGGCCCATCCACCGACTGGAACTGGGCATTACCAGACCAAGGGACACATCCATACACTGGAGCAGTGCTTGAACACGTAGTGCCTTATCATTGTCAGAACTTCTCATTGTCAAAAAGGTGAGGGTAAATTGTGGATACTGTTAATCTTCCCATTATTTTATTCAAAATATGAATTAATTTTTGGCCTTGAATTAAAGAAAAAGATTGAATGAAAAGGTGTATTTTTACTTTTCCATAAAACATTTGCAACAATCACAGTCATCCCAAGAAAAATTTGATAAGTAAAATGTAATTGACATATATTCCAATTCATATTTAACTTTGTGATGTAGGAAATTACAAAGAAATCACCGATCAGGTGCATTTTCAACGTATATATAATACCAGCAATATTAAAAGTATGACAGCAATCCAAAAAATAGATTAATCTACAACTTCATCCCCATTCCATCTCCCATTGTTGCATTTTTTTCAGCAGTTTAGTTTATTTTTAGATGGCATGTAACTTATTCAAAATGTTTTCGGTGTTAAAAAGAATACATTTAAAATAAGTACCATCTTCTTAGATGTATCATACCCATTGAACACTGGTACAAAAAAATATTGATTCTCGGCCTAGCTAACAAATTTGTGCTTTTTTACGAGCTACATGTATTCAGAATCATGAATCACTTTTTTGTTATCATGAATGTGGATGGGAAAATGTCTGATAACTTTGTGATGCAATGAACAATAATGCCAGCTAAAAAAAAAAAAAAAAAAAGCCAGTCATCCTACCGATTATTCCTCGCAAGTTGGTGAAATAATATTTGGTTGCTAATTTGAAAAATAAATGGGAACCGTTACCCCTTTTCCACCGAGCTGGTTCCAGTGTTAGTTCGGGGTCAGAGCCGGACTTAGCACCGATTTTTTGCTTTTCCACAGCCTTTTTTCCAGGCTCTCAAAACTGGTGCCAGAGCAGCACCGATTCCTTGTTGGTCTAGAGCCGAGCACCAATCAAGTCAGGGGGTCGGGGCGGAGTTTTAGTGACCAACAAGACCTGCACAAACACTGTACCGCCATTTTTAAAACAACAGCCGAGCGAGTGTAGTCTACTTTCGTTTTAAAAAAACTAAAATGGAGTAGGCTAGGCCAAAGACATCCCCAATATACCCTCTGTAAGTAACTGGTCACACTTAAATGGGCGCAATCGCGGAGGTATTTTGAGCGTTCTGCTCGCAATAAATGTTGGAATACACAAGCATCTGTCTCATATCTGCAAGATGGATTTATATTTAATTTTACTTTGCTTCTTCAGGCATTTTTTATGCCACTAACGTCTATATTAAGCATTAAGAATATGAGTTAGCTGGCTATCTTGGACGTTCGGGAATTAATGCTATTTTCCATTAGCGAGCTTGGATGGCATTTCAAAATGAAACGACCTTAGATCATTCAAACTTATGAAGCGGGAATGAAATGCGACATTTGCTCATTTATTTCCGACCTGTCTGCATCCTTGGGAAAAGAAAATATGGATAGCGTGTTCCCATTTTTACACCCTATTGCTGCACAAGGTTTCGGTATTTTTAACACGTATGGACAGTAATACAGGATACGGTACACATTTAATGTTTGCGCCTTAATTTGCCGATTTTGAAATATCTGATATTAACCCAGTACAAGATCACAGCAATCTAGAAGGTTACATTCCTTTCCCCCTCTAAAAACGATAAAACCTCAGTGACTATTATTGAGCATAGAAACGCAAGCATTATTTCAGTTTTAAATTTTTATTTATGGTTTCCCGCAGTCTATACCGTATTTCTGTACTGACGTTATACGGTGACGTAATCGCATGGCTCTGATTTGGCTCCTGGGTGATGGAAAAGCAATTAGGTTTTTAGGAGGTCCGTGGGTTGAACCAACAAAGCACTAGCAGTGCACCATCACGGCACTAGCACCAGGTTGTTCTTGGTGGAGAAAGGGTATGTATGAGTTATAAAGGGCTTTTAAACATTCAGCTATATCCTGTCATGCTTAGATTAAAGATATTAACTTCACCATATTTGTTAAAAAGCCTATCCAGACTGGTATTCTCACTGAAATTCCTATTTTCAAAAACAGAATGTTTGAATCCAAACATTAACAAATTAATGGATCTTCCTCCTTATACTCAGGAGAAATATTTTAATATTCCTAAATTGCCCCTGTCCGAACTTTTTATTGAACGTGTTGCAGGCCTGAATGGCTGAAATTGATGTATATTTTTAAATGAAATAAAGTTAACCAGACCATAAGTTAAATATTTTGCCTTCATAATGTCTGATGAAATACATGTGAAAGTAAATTAAGAAATCACTGCTCTCTGTTTATATGTGGATTTGCATACTGTCCCAAATTATTCTGTATAATGTATAATACAGCATGAACTACAAATTTAAAATTCACTACAATATCTTTGATATATTCACCATTATAAATGGGGAAATGTATATATATATATAGTTTTTATTTTTTTATTTTTATTTAATGACAGACTTAAATTCACAAAATAAATCAACTTAGAGAATGTGCCCCTATCCTGGGTCTATTATCTTTAATACATGTTGTAACCTTTGCTGAAATAGCTTTTAATAATTCAGTGTGGATATTCTTACTCGTTGGTGGGGTTTGACCTTTTAAAGAGAGTTTGCTATTATTTTCTTTCATTTCTGAAGGACAAGCTTTCCCCTTAGGGAAAATGGCGCTGGTATTTTGTAAGGCTTGTTATTTGAGGTAGTAAAAAGAAAGGCACTTCTGATGACCTCTACCGCAAACATTCCCACTGTTCTCGTCATATAGGTTTGAAAACACCATGTGCCAGCCTGGGCTTTTTAGGGACGAGGGCAGGTCATTCAGGTAACACTACCTGACGCTGGGATCGGTATGTTCTGTTGTTATGCATTCTGTCACTTCTTTCGTTCACTGCTGACGTTGTGTCATGTTACAACAGATTGTGCTATTTGCGAGATTGAGCAATACGCTAATAAGCAGCGCACAGGGCCGCTGATGGTTAATATATGGATAAATCATACGTTATTCACTTGTCTCGAAGAAACTTGAAGTCAGCCCCACCCGAGCTTTCAGGGGTGTACAGTGCCGGAAGTCATAAACGTGCGTGTGTGTGTGTTTGTGTGTGTGCGCGCATGTGCGTGGGTGTGGGTGTGTTTGCCTGGGCGTGCATGCACATTTAGGGTGTTTATGAATGTGCATGCAAATTAAACTGAAGAGACGAGTCGGAACATGTGTATTTATGCTTTTATGTGTGTGTGCACGTGTGTGTGTGTGTATATGTGTGTGGGGATGTGTTTGCAAGGGCAAGCAAGCTGATTTGGGGTGTTTATGAATGTGCATTCATATTCAAATGAAGAGACAAGTCAGATCCTGTGTATTTATGCTATTGTGTGTGTGCGTGTGTGTTTGCATCGGCGTGCATGCAGATTTGGGATGTTTATGAATGTGGATGCATATTAAACTGAGGAGACGAGTCAGATCTTAGTACTCCGATTTACAGAAGGAAACCCTCAGTGTTCTTTGACTCCTGTCCTGGACTTCACTGGGTCTAAAGCACTGGGACTAATGACGTGTGTTTGCAGCCGAGCTCTACCCTCTGCCTCATTAGAAAATAAGCCCTATTGTTTTAATGTGGCTGCAATACTCCACAGAGAGCAAACGTGTGGGAGTCGCAAAATGTCAGTTTTTGGGTTCAGGGGACACCCTGAGGGGACTGGATTAATTATCATTCAACCTCATTTCCACTCAACAAAACTTCCTGGTAAACAAAAAATAGCTTGATGTAAAAAAGAAATGTCCTTTCACAGGTGAGATTAATCACTGTGTCGTCTCGCAGGGCCGCACTTCCAATTAAAGCCAATGTACAGTGGGTGGATAGTTTGGCCCGGAATCATCTGTGACCTCACAACTCTCCGTTGGTTCAGTGTCGAATGAAGCTGAGCAGTAGATAAGAAGAGCTGAGCCCCCGACTACTTTCTACGTATTTCGTAAAACCCCATATTGCGTCCGGATGATTCGGTTCGTTTGTTTTGATGGTTTGACTGACAGTTACATTTGTTTCTGTTGCTTTATATATTACTGGATCCAAAAAGGCTCATTACTGAGAGGCGGAGACCAATTACACTGTCGCATTTACCAAATCTAGCAAATGAGTTTCCAGTTGAAGACCTCACTGCTAAAAATAATGAAGTCGCAAAATGTCCATTTTGAGAAAATCAAGGCGGTGGACTTAGTGTGAAAATGTGACTTAAGTACTCATTGTAAGAACTTTAATTTCATTTTCAATTCACGAGCAGAACTTAATTTCCTGAACATCCTGGATTGGAGAAGAGAAGATTTCAATTCCCCAGGACCTGCGCTCATTATTTTTCGATATTCTCACTGCTGCTTTTGAGAACCTACTTGACGGTACACGGGTCGTTTGGTTCACAAGGCTCTGTGCAGGTGAGAACCTGCCGGTTGGATTTTATGCGTATGACTGGCAGAGCTTAATATTGGGTGACTTCAGTGCACACATGGTGCGTGGGAGTATTTTTAAATCTTCACAGCAATTTTGGCACATATTCCTGGGCAGGCATTGGGGTTGGTCCAAATCTTCTTGATGTGGGACCCCTGACGGCTCAGAGGAGTCCTCCCATTGTGTTCAGTGTTTATTTTGATTCACGTAATGATCATTATCGGTGAGTTATTGGTTATTGAGAAGCTGGTTCTGATGAGTTTCTAGAAGTTTTTTTCTTTTTTCATTTCTTCATTGTCACGGTGAAAATGTCGATAACTCTAAAGTGCTGGTCGGGAGCTGGTGATGTTAGGTGTTTTGACGTCAGTTGGCCAAAGGCACAAAACGTAAATCGAGACATGCTATGCTTGTGTCAGATCTGGCAGCGCTGGGAGGGCAGTTCGACAAATCGGCATCCATGACCTAAACTGCCCGTTTTCAGTTGTGATGGGCATCACATTGGAGTTTTAAACTGTTACGCTCTTTACATGATCAGTGGTGTAACCTTGCAGTGGCGCTCCAGTGATGTAATCATCAGAGGTCATCGAGGGTCACAGGCAGCGATGTTCCTGAGTAGGGCAGGAGGGTACATTAAGAAGCAAGATTAATGGGTTTGCGAGGTATGTCGAGCCTAAAGCCAGGCTTTTCAATGTCACGAAGGTGGCTCTTTTAACGTGGCTAGATCACCATGGTACCTTACGCTGCCAACTTAGTACTCAGTAGCAGGTTAAGTGCCAATTTTTGGCTATAAATGTGCTGCCTCGTCACTAAGCACCTCCTTTGAAGATGGCATCTTTCTTAGATCCTGTAGATCTTGGTGCCCGAATCGTATGCGGTTCTCTTCGGAGGGAGAGAGTCCCGATACACTGTAACAAACTGACTGAATTTAACAGTTAAATGGACGCATTGTGTCCTGGTTATTTTAACGGTAATTGTCGCAAAAAAAATGCGAGTCCTGCGCGCATTTAACCGTGGTTTAGACTTAACATACACGGAACTTTGTTGTAAACTTATTGTAAAATTACAGTTTAAATAACTGGCAAAAAAGGTGCACTTTTATAACAGTGCATGACCCGTTAGCTTTTTCTGACGATATTCTCTATGATACAAAACTAAGTAGAATTTTATCATAGTTACCATTGTATTGATAAATCATATTGTCCACTAGGTTAGGGTTATTGGTGGGATGGGATTTTATAAAAATATAGCATGCTGTATTTAAAAAAAAAAAAGTAGGCCTAATGGAAAAAAATAATTTCAACCAAAAACAAATAAATAAGTACAATTGAATATTGGTATTTATTACAGTCAGATAATATTCAATATATAAATGAATTTCACTTTAATTTGGCCCAGAAACTAAAGTAATTCAATATAGGACTTACGTATTTACACGGTCTGCAATTTTCCACCAGAATTCCTCTCTGGGCCTATTAGCAGCAACATGGTTGCTTTTTGCTGTTATTATATTTTTACATTCTTCATAACTGTTCATAATTATGACCTGCTCCTCCTGGGAGAAATATACAGCACGCGATCGGTCCATTTTTGGGTGGAAAAAGAGTCAAGTTACGCATGGAATGCTCCTCTTATGGGAGCGCGCACAGAGCTTAAAGCACAAAGCCTAGGTTAATAAAGAAAGATTATACCAATTATCTCTGACTTTGAGTTCAGGGTTTGGTGAGCCAGTTTACTCAAACAAAGTCTTTGTTGCACTTGCTTCGTTGTAAATCCCCCAGGTCGGCCAGTGTGATGTTTGTTTTGTTGTTATTGCAGCTACCCGCTGTAAACCTTCTACATCAACCCCAGAGGTTCTCTCACCGGTACTTCAAGCAATCTACGGCACATGAGCTATAACAGCCTCATTAGAAACAAGAATTATGACAACAGGATCAATAATAATAATGATAATAATAATAATAGTAATAATAATAATTGTTGTTGTTACTGTTGTTGATGTTATTAATAGTAGTCAAGCTGACTATTCACAAACGCAGTGCATCAGGGCGCCCCAAATCTGGTCCTCAAATCCAAATCCAGCCCTGTTTTCTTTCCTTCCAGGCAATTCAGTGAACAGTTATTGCCAATTATTGGACTGACTGTCATCACACCTGACTCCCGTGTAAAGATATGCTGGGTAACCAGCAGTTCTCAGCCCTTATGGACCGTGATTTGGGGAGCTCTTGCGGTGCTGGGCTCACTCCAGAATTTTCCTTTGGAACTGTTGATTCAGCCTTCAATTGGTTCTATTTCTGTGTTTCCTCTATTTTCCAGTTAAAAAGGGACACGTCACTGTATTTTAGTTCTGCTACTGCAATTTTATTTCACCTGTGACGTTTGACCTTGAGAGCCCCTGATTCGAATTTATTTTTCGAAGGTCTCTACCCATGGCTTTTGGGCTCCCCCTATTGCCCAAATTAAGAAATGCAAGCTCATAAATAAAAACTGCCTTGGAGCATGATGTGGTCGCAACACAAAAGCTTACTAATTTTGCAGTAATTGAAAAGAACTGAATATATATGCAGTTTAGTTTAATAATCACATACACATGCCAGTGCCAACAACACAAATGCCACTGAAATTGAGCATTCTAATACCTTGCATTCAACTGGCCAAAGTATGTTCACTCATTTGTCAGGAGGTGTTTCTCATGGCTAGGGCTTGGCCTCTTACGTCCACTGAAGTAAAGTCTTGACACTACAGCCTACAGTAAAATTACTGATGATTCACTCCTTCAAACATCCTGGGGAGGTTACTTTGCTCTGTCTACATACACTGCCGGTCAAAAGTTTTAGAAAACCCCAATTTTTCCAGTTTTTTTACTGAAAATGATGCAGTTTAATGTCTCATTCTACTCTGGAATAAAAGCATAGACATGATACAATGAACAATTGAAGTTAAAATAAATCATGGAATCGATTTATAAGCCAAAATGCATTTAAAACCTTTGACTGAAAGTAATCACCTTTGGCAGATTTGACAGCCGAACACACTGGTGGCATTCTTTCTACAATGGAAATCAAATATTCTTCAGAAAGTTCTTCCTAACTCTGTTGCAGAAGTTCCCATACATGTGTGACACTTGTAGGCTGCTTAGCTTTCACTCTTCTGTCCAGTTCATCACAAACCACCTCGATGGGGTTTAAGTCTGGAGACTGTGCTGGTCACTCCATGTTTTCAAGCTCACCAACTTGTTCATTTTTCCTAAGGTAGTTCTGGTGGAGCTTGGACTTATGATTTGGGTCATTATCTTGCTGCAGGATGAACCACTGACCAACTAGACACATACCAGAGGGAACTGCATGGCGCTGCAGACTGCTGTGGCAGCCGTTTTGGTTCAGGGTGTCTTTCACTCTATAAGTCACTGACCCTGGATCCAGCAAAACAGCCCCAGACCATCACGCTTCCTCCTCCATGTTTGAGAGTTGATTTCACACACTGAGGAACCATCCTTTCACCTACTCAACGGCGTAGAAATAACCTGGGTAACCTTACCTTTTGTTTAAAACTAATGACCGTTCACCGCTTACTTTTTTACCTTTCGTTATTTATTGGACTGGAAGTGAATAAATATCTATCAAAAACAGGAAAAATTGGAGTGTTCTAAAACTTTTGACCAAATGGAGCTTGTCATAAATTCTGATAGGCACGGAGTCAAGCTTGGTAACTATAGGAGCCGCTTCTCGAGCATGAGAATCACCTGAGTGCTCAGCATGTACGCTTAACATCCCTCCTTCTCCCCAGCTCCTCCCGTCATTTTCGGCTTTCGGTAATCCTGTTCTTTCATGACTAAACAGTTGTTCAATAACAATGTCTCTTCTGTTTGAGGTCATTGTTGCTGTTGGCTCTGTTCTATGGAAGGGGAGTTAATAGCAGCTCCCTGCCTTCTGTTCCACGCTGGACCGGCAGGGATCTCTCAAACAGAACCATACCGCCAAACTCAATGTATGCTTTTATGCTTTTAATAAATATTCTCTTTGACAAAGTGTCAAATCAGAATAGTGTATGTTAAGTAAATTCCAAACATGGTTTGTTGAGAGCAGCCTGAGGTTAGATGGTCAGAGGGCCTTCCGTTACCTCACCCTTTACCGCTCGATTGCCCTCAAGCTGTTCTCATATAAGTTCACCTAATTAATAAACAATTTATTGAATGAACAACCAAGACCAATACAGGACCTATAATAAGAAATGACAGTGAATAAGTGAAAGCCTATTGCCTGCATTTTTAGAATTGATATGGCATTGTGAGGATAGTAATATAAATGCAAAAAATTTAAAACTTTAGCTGGCTTCACAGTATTTATTTTTGCCATTTTTGCTATTGTCACTCAGCTGTGCATCATGCCTAACAACTTGCTTCAGCTGTGACTGCATTCAGAATGTAGAAAAGATTCTCGTGGCTTATTGTTTAATGAGTCTCGCAAACTAATTTACACAAATCTGTGCCGTTTCACGAGCTACATGAGTTTGGAATTTATTAAGACATTATTTATTAAGATATTTTTAGTCACCATTTATGTGCGGAAGTAATCGCCTAATAATTTTGTGGTGCAAAGTATAACAGTGCTATAGAAAATAAATTTGACTGTTGCTCAACCAATTAGTCTGAGCAACTGTTGCTAATCAGCAAAAGTAAACTGCGAGAGGTTTGGGTTACGAGGTATTAAAAGGTGAGGTTTCCAAAGGCCTTTGTTACTGCCGACGGACCACCACTGTTTGTTGAGATGAAGAGGTGCGGGAATACTCAAATGGCCTGCACTGACTCTTGACCTCAACCTTATCAAGGACTGACTGGATTTGACCATAAAGCCAACTTTGAGCTGAGATAATTCTACTGTTCCAGCGAGTCAGAGCCTTTATGTAATCTCTCAATCAATGAATAACACCTTCGACAGCAGTGCCTCTCAAAGACTGCAATAAAATAAACACCAAATTACTGCGATGTCTTCAATCACCTCCCTTCAGTCTCCATTAAGTGTGTGAGATGCAAGGACGTGGTCTAGACCTAATTGGTCCGCAAAATGTCTTTATTACCCAAATAGCACAACAGCTTAACAAATTGGCACACTAGGAGACAATGCATGAGGGAAAACAGCGTAGATTTTGTCGTGGAAATAAAATTAATGAAGTATTTACCTTACATTTTTGTTTTATGGTAACATTGACTTGCATTAAAACTGGAGAATGAACCATCTGCCATACTGGGGGTAAACACAGTGGTACTTATGTGCAAACTCTCCAAGACCACAAAGTGAACTTAAAAAATGAAGCCCAACTCCCTTTACTGCCCGTGGATATTCAGTTTTCTACTTTGTCGAAATAAAGAGTGTTCCCTGCAGATGCTCAAGTACCTTTTTCAGCATTGATCTGTTTTGTAAGGGTGTCTCCCAATATGAGATGAGAGTAACTTGTGATCGTGATTCACTGTCGGTTTTGTGTTTATTATGTGAGGCAGTATCTCTTAGTTGGTCTGTTCTCTTCTCCTACTGAAATGAGAGCTTTTCCCTTCTAGACCACAGAGTCTCCTTTATTGATCATCATCCTCATCGAATACCAGGCCAGACCTTATTACCTACTCTTCATCGACCGACTCAGTGAGACCGCTGTGCCACACAAACTGAACTTGCAAAAATAACATTTGAAAATGATTCCAAGTGCCTTTGAAAAACAGGTCAACAAACATTAAACGCATTAAATAAAAAACTCTGCTGAAAGGGCTCATTCTTACCCCATGATTATCTTATTTAGTCAAGGACAGCGTATGTTACAGTGTTTTCAGAGAGATTGTTTGGGTACGGTGAGGCTGTGGTTTATCTGCTGAGACAGTCCACATAACATGGATGTAAATGAACATATAACTTTTGTCGTCATACAAAGAAAGGTATTCAAGTGTGAAAACTGATGTAAAATTTTCACATCAGTGAGCATTTTTATTGCGAACAGTAGGTGATCCGCTGTCACTGAACTCAAAATACAAAAGTTCTCAAGCTGATTTGGCTACATTCAGGTAAAACCTCAGGTATGTTAGCGCCTTTGCCTGCTTCTCTCAGAACAGCTCTTGCCGTTGATCAGAAGTGCCTGCTGAGCGCAGAATGGAGCAGATGCAGAGCATCCCTTTAATCTCATGATTACTCTAAGCCTGTTTCCAATCATTTTCTTCATCTACTTGTTGCCCAATGGGAAGAATACTGGTAATTAATTTCAGAAAAATCTTGATTTGTTTTGAATGCTTTACAGAAAAGAAGCAGAGTGACTTCAAAGAAGCTAGACTGGCGAGGACCTATTCAGTTAATAACCAAAGAATTCTCACCGTGATCAGAAAACCCGAAGTAGCAGTGTGACAGATCACAAACACTCCTCCGGAGGCAGTCGCAAATGTGGCTATTATTACTTCCCGGAAGACTTTGCAAAAATAAATACAAAGTAAGTAAGTGAATTTTATTTATGTGACAACTTTCAAAGATGTAAAAAAAAAAAAAACAAAGTGCTTTTCAGTAATGAAAAATGTGGTATAAGAGCCAAGGTTAAAAATTGCAATTAAATCACAGCAACAACAAACAAATGAGAACAGAGGCACATAAAGCAAAACTTATGTGACACAAATTAAGAAGTTAACCAAAAAAAGCAATAAACTTGAGGCACTCTGAGAGTACAAACCTCCACCAAGGCAGCACAGTCGACCCGATCACAGTCAGTTTCAATGGTGTTCATCCCTGATGTAATAGCAACACACCCACAAAATTTAGAAATCCATTCATTACTTTTTGAGTTATCTTGTACACAAACAGAGAAACAGACAAACCAATGCGGGCAAAAACATTAGCACCTTGATGGACGTAATGATAAAGTGAAGCAGCGATTTAGTGTAATGGCCGATTGAATTGAGAGGTTAAGTGCAGCGGCGAGAGGGAAACAGAGCGGCACGGACTCAATACAAACACAGAATGATACAGACCACGCGACAGGAACAGCTCTCACGCTTCCAAAAGGACATCCAACCATCCGACAACACGAAAGCAAAGCGAGAGAGAGAAAGGAGAAGTATCTCAGGAACCAACATAAACAAAGCTCCTAAAATGGGGCGATACTAAGATTAGAGAGGAAAAAGAAATAAACTTAGAGAAAAAGAGACTCCACAAATAACGAGAAGATATAAAGTCAAATAAATCCTGACTATAGATATTTTCGGCTATAGTGCATAACTACAAACAGACGGTCTAGCAAAGGAGGCATGGCAGATTTCGGGCTTTTGTAGAGTCCGGGGAAGCGCCGCCCCAGTTCAATCAACCAGCTGAGAAAAGAATCCAATTGAAAAGGAATTTGATATCGTCCCGGGACGAGAGCCTCAAAGAAAAGTCCAAAACACATGCACAAACATACAGAACCATGACATTTAGACAGCCCAACAAAAGCCTGTCTGAATAAAACATTTTTAGCATCCTCAGAAAAATGTTGACTCTTGGGATCGCAACAATATGAGGACAGCATTCTATAGATTGGGTGTAACCTTGAAAAGCTCAGTCTCCTCAGGTTTTATAGGCGGTAGGAGGGACAAACAGTAGTTGCTGTACAGAGGACCTAAGAACTCAATTGTGCTAAGAAGGGTGGAGTACATCAACAACATACTGGAGTGTTAGGCCATGCAAGGCTCTAAAGGTTAACGTCTAAAGAAAACCCAGATCAGAACACTGCCCCCAGAGGCTTGTACAGTTGGCACTACGCATGATGGGTGCCTCGCTTTATGGACTTCCTTTCTTAACCTGACATGCCCATCACTCAGGAATTTGATAAATCTGGACTGATCAGACCACATTATCTTTTTCCCATTTCTCCATAGTCCAATCTTTTTGCTCTCTAGCAAATGGAGGTTGTTTTTTTTCTTAATTAGCTTCACTAACTAGTGGCTGTCTGTTAAGTCCGGACCAGGTTTGCCAGGTGACGCCTCCTCTGGACCGAACTCCACTCCACTCCACATTTTCCATATTACTCTCCATATTGTTAATCCCTGGCACCTGAACTCAATGATCTTCCTATTTTAATTACCTCTCGCCTCATGCTTAGGGCGTGGCTTTGTGTTTGTGGTTCAGCAGGCCTTGGATTTCTGTGTTTCTTTGTATTCAGGAGTATTTCCTTGGTTCACTCTGTCTACAGCATTTCTCCTTCCTTAGTTGTTGTTGTAGTTTCATTCCGTTATTAAACTCAACTTAGATTCTCAGTTTCGCACAGCTCTCTGCTCTCAAGAACCAACTGTGACACTGTCTTGTGACCACGCAGCCTTTTAGTCCCAATCCATTAAGTTCTTATTGCAGTGTTCGTGTGGAAATGCTTTTACTTTCACAAATTATGCAGTTTTAAGTTCTACTGACTTTTTTTTTTTTTACCATTACTAAAAGACTTGGTGAAGACTAATCTCCAATCATTAATTTTTCTGAACTATTTCCCCAGCAAATTTGACAGCTCACCGCTATCCTTCCAGGTTTTAATAATGCATTGCACAGTTCTTTTTCAACCCAATTTCAATGATTTCTGAAATCTCCTTGGTTTATTTTCTTTGCTTGATGCATGCCAAGAACACACTGTGATCTATATCAATCGCCGTAATAATGATTCAATTGTAGAGCGGAATCGAGCTGGGATGCAGCAAAAGGCTGACAAACTGGAGGGGCCCGGAAACAGTGGCTCATTCTGATCTTCAAAGAACTCAGGAATCCTGCCATATAAGTTGTTCTGCCTTCCTCAGGATGAGTGGGGCCTCTCCATAAAGTAATGCCTCCTCATCCTTCTCAGTGGCATCTCTTCGGAGTGAAATGGCGTAATAAAATGTTTTTTTCTACTAAGCTCACCTTGCCGTAGTAGTCCAAAACGTTTCGATACCCTATCCGAGGCACATCATTGGATCCTTTTGAATAATTGCAGACTGCCGTTCGTCCTTCATTTGCTAGACGACTTCCTCGTAATTGATTTTTCGGGCTCACAACCATCACGGGGCATCGATATTCTCAAAGCAACTTTTCTCCAATTGGGTGTTCCCCTTTCAGAGAAAAAAAACTCAAGGACCCCTTCAAGTTATCGAATTTTTAGGTATAAAATTAGATAGTAACCTCATGCAAGCCTCTCTACCTCAAGAGAAGCTCGCTCGGATTGGCGAGTCAATCCAAAGTCTCCTCAGTTTAGAGTCCATGGCTAAAAGAGAAGTACTGTTCTTTTTTAGGTCATTTCAATTTCGCCATGCGTATTATCCCCCACGGCCGCTCTTTTATTTCCAGGCTTTTAGATGTCTCCAAATCTGTTCCAAATCTGCACAACAAAGTACAAAACCAGTGAAGTTGGCACGTTATGTAAATCGTAGATTAAAACAGAATACAATGATTTGCAAATCATTTTCAACTTATATCCAATTGAATACACTGCAAAGACAAGATGTTTAATGTTCAAAGTGAGAAAATTTTTTTTTTTTTTTGCAAATAATCATTAACTTAGAATTTAAAGGCAGCAACACATTGCAAAAAAGTGGGCACAGGGGCCTGTTTACCACTGTGTTACGTCGCCTTTCCTTTTAACGACACTCAGTAAACGTTTGGGAACTGAAGAGACCAATTTTTGAAGCTTTTCAGGTGGAACTCTTTCCCATTCTTGCTTGATGTGCAGCTTAAGATGTTCAACAGTCCAGGGTCTCCATTGTCGTATTTTACGCTTCATAATGCCCCACACATTTTCAATGGGAGACAGGTGTGGACTACAGGCAGGCCAGTCTAGTACCCGCATTCTTTTACTACAGAGCCATGCTGTTGTAACATGTGCAGAATATGGCTTGGCATTGTCTTGCTGAAATAAGCAGGGGCGTCCATGAAAAAGACGTTGCTTGGCTGGCAACATATGTTGCTCCGAAACCTGTATGTACCTTTCAGCATTAATGGTGCCTTCACATATGTGTAAGTTGCCCATGCCTTGGGCACTAATACACCCCCATACCATCACAGATGCTGGCTTTTGAACTTAGCGCCTATAACAGTCCGGATGGTTCTTTTCCTCTTTAGTCCGGAGGACACGACGTCCACAGTTTCCAAAAACAATTTGAAATGTGGACTCGTCAGACCACAGAACACTTTTCCACTTTGCATCAGTCCATCTTAGATGAGCTTGGGCCCAGCGAAGCCGGCGGCGTTTCTGGGTGCTGTTGATAAATGGCTTTCACTTTGCATTGTAGAGTTTTAACTTGCACTTGCAGATGTAGCAACAAACTGTAGTTACTGACAGTGGTTTTCTGAAGTGTTCCTGAGCCCATGTGTTGATGTCCTGTACACACTGATGTCGGTTTTTGATGCAGTACCGCCTGAGGGATCGAAGGGCACGGGCATTCAATGTTGGTTTTTCGGCCTTGTCGCTTACGTGCAGTGATTTCCCCAGATTCTCTGAACCTTTTGACGATATTACGGACGGTGGATGATGAAATCCCTAAATTTCTTGCAATAGCTCGATGAGGAATGTTGTTCTTAAACTGTTCGACAATCAGCTCACGCATTTGTTCACTAAGTGGTGACCCTCGCCCAATCCTTGTTTGTGAATGACTGAGCATTTCAGGGAAGCTGCTTTTATACCCAATCATGGCACCCACCTGTTCCCAATTAGCCCCTTCACCTGTGGGATGTTCTAAATAAGTGTTTGATGAGCATTCCTCAACTCTCTCAGTCTTTTTTGCCACTTGTGCCAGCTTTTTTAAAACATGTTGCAGGCATCGAATTCCAAATGAGCTAATATTTGCAAAAAACTACAAAGTTTACCTGTTTTTATTTATGATTTACACAACGTGCCAACTTCACTGGTTTTGGGTTTTGTAATACTAGATGCTGGTTGTAAATCTGAGCTTCATTTTTGGCTTCAATTATGCAATAACTGGAATGGCATTTCCTTTTTTTACAATGACGTTAATGAATCTTAAGTCGAAATGAACTTCTTTACTGATGCAGCTCCTTCCGTAGATTTTGGGGGTTATTTTGATGGGGATTGGTTTGCTGAAAAATGGGCATCAGAATTGTCTTCTCTGCCGTCATATACTTTTTCCATAGCTATGCTTGAACTGTATTCAATCATAGTCGCAAGCCTCATTTGGGGAAAACATTGGCACAAGAAGCGAGTATTGGTATTCTGCGACAATGAAACTGTCGTCAACATAATAAATAAAGGTCGTTCTTCAGTCCCCTTTATAAAAAAGCTTGTTAGATGTTTAACATGGACTTGTGTTTTAGGCAATTTCATTTTAAATGCCACTCACATTCTTAGTCACGATAACAAAATAGCTGACGCACTTTCCTGATTCAAATTTCAGGAGTTCAAACGCCTATGCCCAGCTGCTAATCTTTCTCCTCAGAAATGTCCAGCCTTCCACCAAACCATCCTAGATTAAAAACCTCTTTCCAAGCATACATCTGCTTCTACTATCGTGAGGTCCAGTCTTGCGGCATCAACACTAAAAACGTATGACTCTGCATGGACGACTTAATCTCTTTCTGTCAATCCTATTCAATACCAGTCCTACCCGTCAATATTCAAATGATACGTGCCTTTATAGTCCACTGTTTTGTCTCCCAGAAAATTTAGCCTCCCTCCATCCTGGGCCTTGTGTCAGGTATTCAGTTCAATTTCAGATGCTTAAATCCTTCAGTTCCCAGCATACTCTGAAACCCTCGGTGCGCCTTCTTTTTAATGGCCTAAAAAAAGAAAGACCACCAAGTAAGGATAGGCGATTACTATTTACCTTACCCCTAGATCACAAATTGGTGATCTCCAGAAAAGATTTCCATAAAAGCTCAAATATCTCTTTTTATGCCGATTGTGCAGGCTAAGGAAGGCCATTTCATCCTTTTTTTATTGAAGGTCATGATAAAATGTTCTTGTCGAGATTGCTCCAGATATGGATAGATTGAACTCTGAGTTGATTTTAGGGCCATAGTTCTGTGGATCACAGTGGGAGTCCTGCCAAATATCTGACTGACCTTCACAGAGAGCTTTTAGGGATTGACCATGTGCTGGCATCATTTTTGCCTCGGTTCCCCCTCCTATCTCATACATACCTTCTATTTAACCCCTTTGGTACTCTGTTAGCGAACTCATCTTGCTGTGGAGACTCATCAAGAAAAGTGGAGCCCGTTAAACCATTCTTAAAAGAGCAACTACTAGGCTAAATAGCATTGATATGAGTCACTAGTATATATTTTTTTAGCACACCCAGACAAAGTCCTGTGCAGAGCATAGGTCATGGTCTGCTTGTCTGTCGTCCATCGTGCATTTTCCCTCATCCGCTGTGTGTAAATGTCTTCTATGAAACCGCTGGACCTTTGGATCTGAAACATTGCTGACATCTTGTAAGAGAGTTCGCTTGAATTATCTGGTCAATTATCGGATCTGGTTTAACCAGGGCAGCCATCTTGAAAATGCCATTTTGAATAATTTGTCAGTCATTTCTACAGCAATTGAGCTGAAATTTTATATTTAGGTCCGACGTGGCCAGACCATGTTCCAGGCTTTACAGCACATTCCACTTTCACCTTGAGTTGATCTCTGTCTGACTATTGCTACACACCTAAATTTTGTGAATATTAATACATTTCACCTCAAAATCTTCTCCAATTATGTGACAAAGGGGGCTGAAACTTGCACAGCTTTGTTCGAAGCATTCTGATCACACTTAAAGTATGGATGCCATAAAAACATACCCGTTTTGAGCAAAATGTCAAGTATTTCTATAGTAATTCTGTTGAAGTTTGGCATGTTTGCACTACACAGCAAGACTTATGACATGTATTCTTGGTTTTGCTCTGTAAAATATTTTGACCCTCATTAGGCCTCTGTCATTAGGATATGGCAGTGGATTTAATGACGCAAGTTTAAAAAAACAAAAAAAAAATCTTTCACCATCCAGTTTTGAGCGACATTTCTTTTGCAGTTCAGTATGCAAGTATGAGGCCTTTGTCATGTAGGAAAGTTTAATCACTTAGCCAAGGAAAACATCAGAGATACTGACTTATGTCATAACGCCCATTGATTGTTGAAATTCTGTAATCTGTAACAAGGCGCCTGTACTGTACACTTTGCAAAACACTTGCATGTATCACGTTATGGGAGATAACCATAATTTGACTTTATTTGACTTTACTGTTGATAGTGGTTTTATTTTTTATTGCTATCAAATGTCGAGAACATTTGCTTGTCATATTGTTACCTCTCACAGTCATTGACTTATCGAGATGTGTTCTTTTGGTAAGGAAAATAATAAAGCATAAAAAAAGTAGGTTTTGTGTTTTAATTGGATCTGAGGTTTGGACTTTGTTAGATAGGCTGTCTGACAGTACCTCACTAGTGTGAGAGGCCGGGATCATCCATCAGAATCTAAATTAAGCACCTAAACTAACCATAACGAGATATTTAAAGGAGGGACTGCCCATAATATTTCATTTGTGAGTATTATTATTTCAAAATATTCATCTTGTGCTCCTCAGGAAGTAGAAACACAACCCACAAGACCTCAGTAGCAGGTGGGCTGGGTCATGTTTGAATCGTAGGGAAAGAGGGCAAAAAGCTGCTCTCTGTCCTTTAATGGTGACAAATGTTTAGCTGCTGTCCTTGCAAAACCTCAGAAAATTCTTGAAATACGCATAGTAGCGATGCAGATCTGTAGCAAACCAGAGTTGGGGCGCTGTCGAGGCCACGGAGCAGGAGGAATGATAAAACATCGCCTTGGTTATAAAAGCTCAACAATTGGGTGGGAGGTGCTGAAGTCAACAATGATTGGCCAGAAAGGGGCATGTGACTGGGCCTGACATCTGTCTCTACCTGAACTAATGCTGCACTTTCCCACAGGCACTGGAGATTTGTTTCTACAAGCACAGGAGCTTTATTTGTGCAAGCGGTGGAAATAACATTTGACGACATGTCAAAAAAAAAAAAAAAACTATTTTTAAGTTTTTTTTTTTTCAGTACAAGGAATCTGAATTCCAGCAATGCAGCTTAAACATGATTTCAAATTGCAGCTGGAAGAATGAGGCTGATGTTGTGGTTCACAGTTCAGTTATTCTGGGTCACTGGTTGTTAGCCACTGTGCGTTAATGCAGGAAAATGTCATGAAAGGAACTGGCTGGCCAGGCTCATGATTTCAGGCACATGGGTAGAAGCTTGTAGCCTCACGACCTTGGAGCATGAGCAGATGCTGAAAACACGGGGGTCATAACCTCTGCAGCCAGGCTGAGGGCGAAACTGTGTTCAGGAGCATAATACGGTAGGTATATCAGAAGAGGGATATGTTCATGTGGCAAAATGTGGCACAATCACGCATACTGTATGTTGTATTTTGTTGAATCATGTTTGATCGTGCTTTGGGCTAATTGACGATCCTAGTGCTAAAAGTGGTAAGTCACAAAATTTCCATTTCGAGGAAATTGAGTGAATCGACTCAACGTAGCTATAAAAGACATTTTCCCATTCTTATCTCACGAGAGTGTGAAAATGTGACTTGCGTTCTTGAAGGACCAGGCTCTGAAATATAGGAAATACAGGTACCTTGCAAAGCTTTTTTCCTGTGATGAAATTTGTTTTTGACAATTGCTTCACAGGAGAAAACTAGAAAAGATGTAATTGTTTTATGATGCTGATTCTGGAGTGGAATTTCCATGAAGTCTCAGTGGCCTCATGATCATTCCAGCATCGATCAGATCCAGCCTGCAAAACATCAATCTCTGCCGTGTCGAAATCAGCATTTGTTTTCAGACTGCGGATCAAGTGAACCTGATAAAATGCATTTTAAAATGACGCAAACGCCACTTTTGTTTTATGCATCATCATGCTTATTATATACTGAAGGACTTCAGGTCTGCATATAATATTTACTGTGTGATTTTTTTGACCCAATGATAGTTCAGAACAAAATAAATTGACTTACCAAAAAGTTGGCTTAATTACATGTTTAATGACAAGTGTCAGCCAAACAAGATCAATTATTTTATTATTATCAAAATGCCAAATTGTCAATATTTGCAGGGACTCTTGTTATAAGGGCAGGAAAAGATTAGTTTCAGTTCGTTTTATGTAGGTCCATGCACAGTCATTGTATTTGCTAGAAAACAGTGCACTGTGACGATATTTAAAATATCAATAGTTCTCAGCCAGGTCCCTAATTGCAACTCAGCGTGCCTAACATTGCTAGAAGAAACTAGAGCTGCGCTCAGACAGCGCAAGTACATCCGTCAATGTACTCAGTGTTATTTTTGCCAGTGTTAGCTAGCAACCCCATTGTTTATGCAGTCCTGTCGTCTTTGCGTAAATATGTTTTTAATGTGTTTTTGACCTTTTGCATGCCCATGACCTTTGACCTTGACCTCCCAAAATCAAATCGCCTCTTCCTTGAATAATACTTAATCATTCCACCAAATTTGAGGAAAATCCATTCATAGCTTTTTGCGTAATCCTGCTTACAAACAAACCAACCAACAAACCAACCAACAGACAAACAGTAATGATCACATAACCCCCCCCCCCCAACTTTGTTGGGCGGAGGTAATAACCCATCACTCATCTACTTACCCTAAATGACCCAAATGATGGAAAATACTTTTGCCCAATCACCACTCTTACTTTGAAAACAAGTGGAAATTACTGCTATGTTCTTTGTCTCAATACATGGTCCGGGATGTGTTTCTCAAAACATAGTTCATCCACTCACAGTCCCTGGGCCCAACTATGTAAGTTAGCATCTGTGCTTTCGGGAAACGGACCCCTGCATAGGTCACACCTACAAGCTCTGTGTTATCTGCTCCCATCAGCAGCCTTGCTCGACTTCTTCATCTCTCTCTCACTCGAAGCGGCGACATACTTCATTGTCTGTCTGCTGAAAGAGCAGAGTTCAGTATCATGCAGGAAGATAAAACAAGCCAAACGTGTTCAGAGGAAGCACTCACTGCAATTTATGCGCACCACCCCCGAGTATGTGACCAAAATTACTTACCGGGTTTAGTCGACCGACAGGGAAACCACACTTACGATCGGCTCCACTTTCAAGCACACACTCAAAGACTTTTGTTTGAGGCTTGTCGTTCTTCCAGCACCTCAGTGAGAAGATCTCCTCCCGTGAGTTGCTACGACGTTAAAGGTCTGTCTTTGAATGAAATGCTTCTTCAGTGCCCGCGGACTTGAATGCCAAGATGGATTTTTGTGGTTGTTGCCCGTCTCCCTTCTGCATTCATTGTTGGAAGTGGTTTCCAGGGTGTGACAAACTGTATGAACTTTCCAGGCGTCGAAAGCGTGGTGCTTGTGTTTGTTGAAATTCTGTAATCTGTAAAAAGGTGCCAGTATTATACTCTTTGCAAAACATTTGCATGTATTATATTATGAAAGATAACCATAATATGACTTTACTTTTGATGGTGGTTTTGTTTTTTTTACTGCTATCAAACGTCAGAAAGATTTGCTTTTCACATTGTTAGTTTTCACAGTCACTGACTTATCGTGATGTGTTCTTTTGGAAAGGAAAATAATAAAGGGTAGGTTTCGTGTTTTAATTGGATCTGAGGTTTGGACACTTTGTTAGATAGGCTGCCTGACAGCGCCTCACTGGTGTGAGAGGCAGGGATCATCCATCTAGAGTCTCACCATCGTCTTTCTAGCATAGTACTCGTAGTACTCATAGTACACAAAGACATACTGCAACCAAATTCCCGGTGTAACGGAGATATCGTGCAGCACCGCCATCTGCATTTACAGCTTTCACAGTCTCAGACATCATCACCGCTGCTAACAGCATTTTCTCTGCGGTAAATTGCATGCCATAATATACCTGCTGAAGTAACATATAAACTATATGATGTATGCTGTTCATTACTGAGGCAAAAGTATTGTAATGCACTATATATTGCAGTGCTGTGGCACTGTTTTAATATACAACCCCAATTCCAAAATAGTTGGGACAAAGTGTAAATTGTGAATAACATCAAAGCGCAAGAACTTTCAAATCACACCAGCCAGTATTTTATTCACAATGGAACAGAGATGACATAGCAAATGTTGAAACTGAGAAAATTCACAATTTTTTCGACAAAATGAGCTCATTTAAAATTTGATGGCTGCTGCAGGTCACAAAAAAGTTGGGACAGGGGCCTGTTTATCAGGATGTTGCATCCCCTCTTCTTTTTAACACAGAGTGGAGGCGTCTGGGCATTGAGGAGACAAGTTTCTTGAGTTTAGCCATTAGAATTTGATCCTACTCTTGTTTAATGCAGGCTTCCGGCTGCTGGAGAGTTTTGGGTCTCCTTTGATGTACTTTTCGTTTAATTATGAGCCAAATGTTTTCAATCGGTGAAAGATCAGGACTGCAGGCAGGCCAGTTCAGCACACGGACTCTTCAACTACAAAGCCATGCTGTTGAAATAGCTGCAGTATGTGGTTTTGCATTGTCCTGCTGAAATACACAAGGCCTTCCCTGGAATAGATGTCATCTGGAGGGAAGCATATTTTGCTCTGAAACCTTTATATACCTTTCAGCATTCATTGCGCTTTCTAAAACATGCAAGTGTCCCACACCATAAGCACTAATGTATCCCCATACCATCAGAGATGCTGGCTTTTGAACTGAAAGCTGATAGCAGGAGGGGTGGTCTTTCTCCTCTTTAGCTCGGAGGACACGATGCTTGTGATTTCCAAAAATCTTTGCTACAGTCCATTTTAAATGAGCCTTGGCCCACAAAACACTGTGCCGCTTCTGGATCATGTTTAACAATGGCTTCCTTTTTGCATGATAGAGTTTTAGGTGGCATCTGTGGATGGCACGGCAGATTGTATTTACAGACAGTGGTTTCTTGAAGTATTCCTGGGCCCATTTAATAATGTCAATGACAGAATCATGCCGGTGAGTGATGCAGTGGCGTCTGAGGGCCCGAAAATCACGGGCATCCAGTAAAGGTCTTTGGCCTTGTCCCTTATACACAGAGATTTTTCTAGTTTCTCTGAATCTTTTGATGATGTTATGCATTGTCGACGATGAGACCTTCAAAGCCTTTGCAATTTGACATTGAGGAACAGTATTCCACAATTTTTTTATGCAAGCCTTCACAGACAGGAGGCTGACCATCTTCACTTCAGAGAGACTCAGCCTCTCTAAGACATCCCTTTTATAGCCAATATGTTACACACGTGATGCCAGTTAACTTAATCACTTGCTAAATGTTCTTTCAGCTGATTCTCTTATATATTCATTGCTTTTTTAGCTCTTTTTTGCCTGTGTCCCAACTTTTTTGAGACATGTTGCACCCAGAAAATTTGAAATAAGCTCATTTTGTGGATAAAAATTAAATATGTCTCAGTTTCAATATTTGAAATGTTATCTATGTTCTATTGTAAATAACATATTGGCTTGTGATCTGAAAGTCATTGCATTTTGATTTTATTCACAATATACACTTTGTCCCAACTATTTTGGAATTGGGGTTGTGGAAAATAGCAGAATATAGCAACATACTCTGCTCTTTTTGTAACTCTTTGAAATTTAACTTACATCCCAGCATCAAGTATATTGGAAGCAGCATTTAGACGCAAGTCGTGTGTGTTCCTGCTCCAAACATGTTCAGAATTCAGGTGAAGACTAGAGATGTGACTTCAGTTGTTGTTATGGCAACCTGATTTCAATTATGGCTGCAGTGGCAGCCCATATTAAAACAGTGACTTTAGCCCATATGTCCCCTATCATTGTTTCAAATTAGATGAGTTGACACGTAGGTCCAAAAAAAATAATAAAAATGCTGAAATTAAGCAAATTTTACTATATTTTAATTAACTGGCCTTGATTTAATCTATTTGATATCCTGTGCATTGATGACTCCAGATGTCTAGATTAGCAATAGTGCTGTGACACTGTTTTTGTTTGTAATTGCAGTTGAGATGTTTTGCTGTTGAAGGTATTGAGGGTTTTATCCATTATTATGTATTATGTGTGGAAAGGGCACACAGCGAGGCTGAACCTCCGAGCTCTCTCACCTTTGTGGTTGTTGCTCTCCCTTTTGCATTCATTGGAGGAAGTGGTTTCCAGGGTGTGACAAACTCTTTGAACTTTCCACATGTCGAAAGGGTGGCGCTTGTATGGGCCAAGTAAGGTCAAAATCTCTTCCAGTATTCATCTCATATGAAGACTGTTGCCGAATAATTCCATTATCTGACCCTAGCTATCGTTGACCAGCCAGACTGATGATGCGGGCTAAACTGGAGTCCCGTGGGGCTGAATTTCCCTTTCACAACTTTGCATCTTTTGTATCTCCGCCCAGGTGAACTAGATGTTTCTGAAATCCTGGATTGGTGGAGTTTAATCACATTTAAACACATTATCTTATGGGTCCAGCATCCTTGTTTGTCTTATACTGTATAGCGGTTAGGAAAAAAGAAAACTAAGACGTTGACGGGAGATTTTATTAAAGTTTATTTTATAAGAATATAACTTAACTATCCAACAAAGGCTGGTAAATGTGTCTTTCCTCAAAACTCAAAAATACATAAGCGAAAACAAATTCAGAACACAATTTTTTTTGTGCCTTTGGCAAACATTGGAAATTCATGTGGGTCATTTCGATTGCTTCTCGTAAAGACTGTAGACAGCAGGGTAGAAAGCTAAAACAAGCTCTTGTTTGATTTAAATGATTCAGCATTAGGAATGGAATACCCTTGATGACTGAATATGAACAGAGCATCACACAGCTTCCTGTTTGCCGAGCACTTATTTGTGTCCAGACAGCCAGTCAAGAGAACATGATATCATGCACTTGACGATAAAATTAAGGTCGTTCATTATATTATGTTTCTCTAATCATCATCTTCATTACTTTCGCCCAATGACGCTTTTTAACTACGCAGATGTGGCAATCATCAAAATTAACTCAAGTTTGTGTCTGTTGAGGCTCGATAAAAGCAAGTTAAATGAAAATATAAATTCAAGTAAATATTTATTTAATACAAGTCTCCAAACTCTGTAAAAACAATCTGATTCTTGGTTGTCTTTGGGGGAGTAATCATATATTTTTGGGTTTTATTTTGTTTCAAGTATTTGGAACTGTGACTTTCTGCCCAGTTGGAATATAGTGAATCTTGCATAGGGTGAGTACTGTAATCCAATGGTGGGCAACACGTTCTTTATTATTTCGGTTCTGTTGGCTGAGTCAGTCACCGGATCTGAAACCAAAAGAGCCTGCATTTTACATGCGGAAGCTGATACTGAAGGTAAAAAGTCCCTGAAACAAGCAGGAACTGAAGATGCTGCAGTACAGGCCTGGCAGAACGTCACCAGGGAAGATACCCAGTGTCTGGTGATGTTTATGCATCACAGACATCCAGCAGTCATTGCATGCAAAGGTCACCCAACCAAACATTAAAAATGATCCCTTTATTCTACATGATGTCAAACAGTTTAATGCTGTTTGAAACATCCTAAAAAGGGGGAATTATGTTCAAAAGGTGTCGTCATTTCCAAACGGCTCATTCAATGGGATAAAATCTTTCTAATATTAAAGCTGTAAGTAACTTTTACAGTATTCTTGTACTTTTTTTCAAACTCAGTGCCAGGGAACAGAATACAAATGGAAAAAAATGTGTCACTGTCGAATGAATAATGATGCTTACGGTGCATTGTGCAATCTTGGTAGCTGTTTCTATTGTTAATCATCAACTTTGATCATTTTGTGCACGTTGACGTGTGGAATTAGGTGTGACTAAAAAGTGCAATCTTTTGCTCAGTAGCATTCTTAGGGAAAAAAAATTGCCCAGGGAATTTGCGCAGTTTTTCTCTCCCAGGATTCCAGGAATGGTTTTAGGTTGTTTAGTCTTGAAGGTATTCGTTTTATTCACTGCGTCATCTTTTCCCTGATGACACTGTTGTAATAGAGGTATGACCACGGAAAATATGCGCCTGACTGACAAACAGAGGCCAAAACGGTGCCTCTTAGAAAAGGGGATAAATTATCAAAAAAAATCAAAGAAAGTAATTCTGGAACACACAACCTGCACCTTAATAAAATGCCTAAATAACAGAGTGCTTCAGAATGTATTTCTTTGACTGATGTAATAGAAGTTTTCTGTATATGATGTTGCATACATTTACTTGAGCACAGCGGGCTTGGAAGTTATCATTTATGATGATAGATTTGGAGACATTAACCTGGGATGATTCCTGTCACTAGCTGCTTTGTAGATCAGGGACATCACTGTGACTGAATCTAGATGAGAGAGACTGAAGTCACTGGTATATACCATGACAAATTCAACTTATTTCCATTCCAGATATTATTCATCTAGGGCTATTTTGTGGTCGATTTACCTGAAGAGCTATAAATACCTGTGGTAGTTGTGATTGGTTAGATTGTACTACATCTTATTTTAAATTAGCTGTTTTTTTTTTGTTTTTTTTTTCAGTGCCAGTATCAAGGCAGTTTGACGGGCTGGAGCTAATAGGCGGGGCTACATCTCAGCCATTCAGCATTCTTTCTGCATATTAAGGCGTGGATTGCAGAACCCTTTTTATCCAAACAGAAACAGGAGGTCCATTAATGATGTATCTGCAGGAACGAGGAAGGAGCAGCCCGCACGTAAGTCCGATCTTTCTCCTTTCCACCCTTCGTGACCTCTTCAGCATCAACAGACTGTAGGAATCTGACCAGACCCACCCTCCAAATTTATTAAAAGTTTCAGTATAAAGTGTCAGAGAGGAAGTTTCAGGGTGACAGGGCATTTGTCTCTACTCCAGAAAGATTCAATTAGAGTCTAGAACTATACTCTTCCAAAAAAGAAAATATACATTGTTTTTAGCATCAATTTATTATACATGAAATGTTTTGACAAATAAGGAAAACATATTGAAAAGAAAGTGTAATCAATAATTCAATATTTGTATAGTTTCTTTTTCGGAGGAGTATTTTTCAATATGTTTTCCACATTTGTCAAAACATTTCATGTATAATAAATTGATGCTAAAAACAATGTATAGTTTCTTTTCTGGAAGAGTATTTTATGTTAAAGTGGTATCCGGAAACAATCAGTCTCTCTGTCTCTCGGTCTCTTTTTCAAATTGTGATATACG
Source organism: Gymnothorax reevesii (assembly GCA_029721435.1). Classification (NCBI taxonomy): domain Eukaryota; kingdom Metazoa; phylum Chordata; class Actinopteri; order Anguilliformes; family Muraenidae; genus Gymnothorax; species Gymnothorax reevesii. The sequence goes on from CM056579.1 coordinate 111,275,438, forward strand.
GGATGGTCGCAATGAAATGGATTTGCCTCTGTAATTAACCCCGCAATATGTTAACATATTTTGAATTTGATAGAAACTGGAGGGGAGGGAGGGAGAGAGGGAGGGAGAGAGAGAGAGAGAGAGAGAGAGAGAGAGGTGAAAGTTTTCCATTCCATTCCTGTATAACTGGCATGGTGGCTTCTCCTTATTCATGGCCCTAATCACGGACTGAATTGTGATTCATGCTTTTTTTTTATTTCATTGTATATTGGCGTTGGATGAAAATGTGACCTTTCTCACTGCATCTAATAGCAATTGCCAGCCACAACAAGGATTGTTGCTGATTCTGATTACGCAGAACCGTTTTTAAAACCCGTTATCTGACTGCGTGTGCCAGTATTCAGGATAGCATTCACATTCTTGTCATTGACATTATGCAGCAAGTCTTCCTAACAGTAGAAACATGCCTTTAAATAATATCTTGGGGAGTTTTCTGCCTTGATTAGACAGTCCATTGGGGAGAAGAATCGGGAAGAGATTCAGTTAAGAGCTCGAGTCAGATTCGACCCCTGGCGGCTGGAGGAGGGACTCGGCCTTTCAGGGATGTGCACACTTAACCAATGTACCACTAGGGCATCCTGAGCTGAAAAAATTAACCAAAATTCCAGAACTACTTTCCCTCCAAAAATAATGATTTGACAAATAAAAAAAAGAGAAAGATCTAAAATAATAGAGAACAAGTGCGAAGTCACTGTACCTGCGTCGCTGCATGGGTGTAATGTAGAGGTATGCTTTGGTAAATACAATTTGCATTGAGTTAGTGATGGTGAATTGTTATGATGATGATGACAACAATGATGATGATAGACATTCTCTTCAGCGAGCCCACTTTCGCTTGGTAGGAAAATTAGCCTAGCTTCGTGGCAGCTGCTGAGTGAAGACAGCGCAAGAAAAAACTCAATACAAGACATCCGTCTGGAGTTACATAGGCGTTATGCGCGATTGAATCTCACACCCAGTGTTTCTAAAATAAAAACGGTTGACAAGATGCGAGCTTACAGCTTTTTTATTTTTTCATGAACAGGCGCGTCGTTTGACCTGAAAATTCCGGGGCTAATATCCCTCCCTTTATTGAAAATAATTAGTCCTGGCTAATTCTAGATGGTTTTCCTTTATTAACACGTTTTCCAATTCAAGAATAATCAAGTGACAATTGGAGAGACGGCTTCTCTCCCTCATGCAATCTAAAAGCGACAAAATAATGAGCTACATTGAGTACAGAAAAATAATTTGATTATAATTCGGTCTATACACCATCACTCGGCAACGGCATTTCAGAACTTTCAGAACTAATTTCAGCGACAAGTACATACTCCTGTTTTTGCACCATGGTCACTCAACTCGCTGTAAAAAATAGACCACAGTCCGATCGGAAAATGTAACCGGACGAAACCACGTACTAGTCACGAAAATTACCTTCACTCGCTGAAGAGTTCTGAAATGCTGTCGCCGAGTAACGGTGCAGAGACCTAATTGAATTATTTTTCTGTACGGAATGTAGCCCATTATTTTGTCGCTTTTAGATCGCATGGGGGAGAGAAGCTGTGTCTTCAATTGCCACTTGATTATTCTTGAATTGGAAAACAGGAAACCCATCAAGAATTAGCCAGGACTGATTAATTTCAATAAAGGGAGGGATATTAGCCCCAGAATTTTCGGGTCAAACAACGTGCCTGTTCATGAAGTTTCTAAATCCCCCCACACAGAATAATAATAACATGTGCAGGATTGACATCTTGTCTTCTTCAGTCTCAATGACTTTGGACTTCAATTTCATTGTACCACTGCCCCACTCAGGCGAGATGTAAAAAAATCCATATGGATTTCCTCTGGAACGCACTCATTGGTCGCACTGTCAAATGCTGATATTGTCCATTGAAAATGTTAAAGGCACGTACAACTGCTGCCTACTGTAGTTAAATCTGCGGTCCTTGAGGCATTTTTCATACAGTCAGGTCGATCTGAGGAGGAAACATAAAATACCGCCTCTTTCGTGTCGGTGAAAAGATATCTTCTCAATTAATTATATCGTTGGCTGCAACGTGTTCAATGTGAGTAATGTTCTGAGAGATTATAGTTGGGCATACCAACTATACGTTTACTTCAAAATTATGACGTCATCAGCTATCCAGTTCTTATATATAGATAAGTGGCGGCCATTCTCAATTGTGACCTGCCTTAGGTCAAGATACATCAGCATACCAAATCAGGACTTCCTACGACACATATTTTTAGCGTTATCTTGATAACGTTGTTTTTACAGAAACAGCGGCGGGCATCTTGGCTATTGACGAAGCACGCCAATTTTCAATAGCGAGCTGCCTTAGCTGAAGATAAATGAGCATACCAAATTACAACTTCCAAGGACACTTCTTTTTCGCATTATCTTGATAACGTTTTTACAAAAACGGAGGCGGCCATCTTGGATTTTGACGCAGCGCGCCCATTTTCAATAGCGACCTGCCTTGGGTCAAGATACATCATCATACCAAATTACAACTTCATGGGCCAGTTATTTTTTGAGCTATCTCAAAAATGTCGTTACTTCGGACGGACAGACAAACAAATGGAATGACAGACGGACATTGGACGACAAAAATTCACCCACTCTATTGAATGAGTTTGGCGCTCTCCCAAGAGATTTTTGTCCTCTGTGCATTTTTCGGAGTTCGGGACCGGAAGTTAAAAAGCCATTCCTAGACCTGGTGCCTTCGGCGATGCAGGTAAAAACAGGCACAACTTCAGTAGAGGGACAATTTTATGTGCATTTTAGTTGTTAAAATGTCTATTTTTTTCAGTGTTTGTTATTGTATTTTTATGTTATTTGATTGAGAGTGGTGTAGATTCTTTTTCAAATTTTCCATTGCAGGACAGAATGGCACGTTCACTGATGGAGTGGACCTCAGTGTTAAATTACACCTCATTAGTAAATTACAACAAAAACAGTTATTTCAATACAGGACCTCAGAGTGGCTTGAAGCTTAAATAAAGTCCAGCGTGCTCTTTAGCATGCTAACTCATGCTACCTAGCATCCTCTTTCCCTCTGTGACCCTGAAAATTGTTGCCCCTCTGCCATCATGGAGGATGTTTAAATCCCTTAAATGCACCTTTTGGAGACGAGAGGAGAGAAGCTTCTGGAGGAGTTAAAAGGGAGGAAAAACAAGTAAATCCTTCGCGGAAAACTTTTTTCCGTGGCCTGACGTTCACATGCTGCGCCCCCATGTGACACCACTTGATGGAATGAGGGATTTCTAAATCGGCAGCTTCTGGTTCATCCGTCCTGAGGGCTCTTGGTTGCATGTCTCTCTTAAGCTGCTTTCACACCGGACGCGAGACAAATTTTTTACGCGATAGATTGCATTCAAAGTCAATGCAAAGATGCAAATACACGTTCTGCTGACAAAATTCCATAGACTACAAAGCATTTGCCAATTTTTTTTTCATTTTAACCCACAAAATTATTTTTATACATTTTTATGAATGTTAGATTTTGCTCATGATAAACAGACCGGACCAAAAGCGCGTGCAGAAAAAGTTTATATTTGCTCGCGATGGATTCCGACAGCACCTATGCTTGCGAAACTTTCACTCAGAGAACTGCTGCTCTGAACAACCAGTTATACCCAGAGACAAACAGCATCAAACATGAAGTCCATGATGGATCATAAGGTTGCACATTAACCATCGCTTCAGGTGTACATCATGTTCTTGGATCTGATGTCAGTGGTGTCTAGCCACCATTGTTTCAAATGGATGCCAATTGCTCACTCTTGGCTCCATTGATCTGTTGACTGTCATTTGCCTAAATTATTGGCACCTGGTTTTCCTGGAGAACATGGCAAGCGAGGTGCCAAGCTTCCTCCGCAATTTATGATCAAAATAATGCTATAGCACTAGAGGTGGGGCTTTCTCTGTGACTTAAGATGAAAAGAATGCCGTAGAAAAAGGTGTGGCCTTCCTCTGTAATTTAAGATGAAAAGCTGGCAGGCAAACAGTTCTCAGATTCTAAACTATATCTAATCAGAAAAAACTTTGTAAACTAATGTATGACAATGAATTCAGTGCAAATAATCTGCGCTGATGTGAAACGGCTTTCAGCTAGCTTGCGTTATTATTCTACTTTTATACTGTTAAACCAACAAATCAGAATTGTTAACACTTTCGTGAGGCTCAGAACAAATTAGAGGGTCTAAATTAATAAACTTAATTGCTGGATTCAAAGCCCGCCAAACCATTATACAAACCATGATGCTCTACAAGCAAATTGTAAGCAGACTGAATTATGGACCGACCGCATACATAGGCAGTATGTACTTGGCTTTGAGACGGCATAGCATAAAACTAGGGACTCCTAGAGTGCAAACCTCCGCCAAGGCAGCACAGTCCAAATCTTGGTGGGTGGGAGCAAAATTCAGTTATCGCGTGTTATAGGATTTCAAGATGGCTCGCTTGGCGGCCATATTGTTTGACAGATCACGATGAAAATCAATAGGGTTCATCCCTGATGTAATAGAGACCCACCCACAAACTTTCAGCAATATCTGTCATCACTTTTTTTGTTATCTTCTTCACAAACAAACGGCACTGATCAAATAATCTCTTGCCAGCTTCGTTTGGCGAAGATAATTAGAGAGGGCTGGTTGCCAATTAAGTCCGAAGAATCACGTGCCACGGCATCTTCTTTCAAGGCATCTTCAGCTTTCCTGCTATTTGTTATTTATTATTTGTATTCTGTGCTTATGTTTATGTATTTCTTTATTTATTTATTTATTGTTGTTGTCATTTTTGCTGCTGGTTGTGAAACAAGTTGCCCTTTGGGGATAATAAAGGTATCCTTGATCCCTGATCCTCGAAAGCCAGGGGGGAGTTGGTTGCCGCGTTTGGCACTTACTTCCTCGTGTTTATCTACCTTTTCAAGGTATTTCCCCACAGGAATTTTTCTAGTGTCTGCCCCACCAATTAGGACTGCTTTTCAGAGATGGGAGAGCCCCTTTATTTGGTGCGTAAAAATAACTGTCATGCCTTCTCTCCTTCCTTCTTCTCCTCTCACTCTCCACCTTTCCCCTTCAACTTCTCTCCTCCTCGGTCTCCTTCCCCCGCTCCTCTTCCTTCCCCGTGGCAGGAGTTTGTCTGTCAGGCTCAGCGCGAGAGGGAGAGGGTCGAGAAGATGGAGAGGGACAGCTCGAGCAGCAGGAGGCTGAGAGTGTGTGTGGCGACCTGTAACCGTGCCGACTACTCCAAACTGGCCCCCATTATGTTCGGCTTGAAGGCTGAGCCGGAGAACTTCGACCTGAAGGTGGTGGTGCTGGGGTCTCATCTCATCGACGATTACGGGTGAGCTCTGCCACATCCTACTCGCTGTAATAAATTTTAAGCTGCTTGCACTTAGAAAGGAAAGTTCACCACCTGCCAGAAGAAAGTGAGTTTACTCAACTAAATGTGAGTTAAACTTGAATATGCGCTGTTTTCAACTCACGATTAGTTAAGACAATGGATAACTTTAAGTGTAACTTTTGAAAACGTGAACTTGCTTTTTTTATTTTTTTTTTTAAGGTTGAAAGTTTATTTCGAATATGTAAAAAGACAAACAAATACATACAGAAAAGTTACAAAAGGATAAAAAAAGAAAAAATTTGAAAAAACTTTGTAATTTCATTATTGAGTTCAATTTATACATCCGAGGGGAGGGTAAAGAAGTAAAATGTAATTATACCCCACCCCTTCTCCATCAGTAATTAATCATTTACATACACCCTGTACATTATTAAACTTTTTTAATAAGAATTTTCATAATATGTTACTGTACATAATTCATATTCCCATATGCACATATAACCGTACATACATGAGAGCTTTGAACTTGAGTTCAATATTGAGAATTAGTCATGACAAGTGGAGAGTTAAGGAGAGTTAATAAGTTCACATAACTTAAAGGGACTATCATGTTTTACACTGCTGTCACTTATATAGGCACTTTAGGATGTATGTGTCTGTGTGTTAGATTAGTGTGTGACCTGTGGATGACACTCAGATGTTACCTCTGTCTTCTGTGGAGAACTTTTAAATGTTAAATGTTTAATGTTTTAAAATTAAAATTTTCCTCTATATTAGTTGGGAGAACTGGATACTGTGAAAACGTATTTCTCATGACTTTCTGAACCTGCCTTTTGTCAGAAGGGGCGATCTCGTTTCATACTTTAATTACGTATCGTGTCCATCCCAGAAACACATTGCGCATGATCGAACAAGACGAGTTCCAGATCTCCTCCAAGCTGCACACCATCGTGCGCGGCGAAGATGAGGGAGCTATGGTGGAGTCGGTAGGCCTGGCTATGGTCAAGCTACCGGACGTCATGAAGCGGATCAAACCGGACGTGCTGATCGTCCACGGCGACCGTTTCGACGCGTTGGCGATCGCCACCACCGCGGCGCTCATGAACATTCGCATCCTGCACGTGGAAGGCGGGGAGGTGAGCGGCACCATCGACGACTCCATTCGCCACGCCATATCCAAGCTGGCGCACTACCACGCCTGCTGTACGCGCAGCGCTGAGCAGCACCTCATTGCCATGTGCGAAGACCACACCCGCATACTGCTGGCTGGCTGCCCCTCCTACGACCGGTTGCTCTCCTATAAGAGCGAGGACTCGGCCGAAGTCATCAAACACTGGTTAGGTACGTACCGTAGCCGCAGCTACCCGTATACAAGCCCTTACTTTGCATTGATTCAGGCGATAACCACCGCCTCTTTACCCACATGACAAGAAAAGATGGTCAAATTAAAACTTGTTCAACTTTATAGATTCATCTACTCATTGTGGGAGCTGAATTCTTGGTAAACAATTATAATATTGTGAAATGTATTGGCACTCCTATTGAAGGGATACTGTAGTCCTCAGAGAAACTTTTGCAAAAAAAAGTTAGTGTTTGTATAGTAATAACAAGAACACGGTGATTAGAAAAATTGACAGTGAACATTTTAAAAGCCTAAAAAAAAAAAAAAAAAAATCGCCAGAGAGGGGTGAAATTATTTCTATTCCGGGACCAGAATTTAAATCACCTTTTTGTGAATGACGACCTAGAATAAGGCACTCCTGTGTTGAACTTCACAAAAAAAAAAGAATTAATCAAGGGGATTTGTAGAGTTTGTTAGTGCCTATTTTTTATTTTCACAGCAGTACTGATGAGAATGATGAGATGGAGGGTGGCCATATTGGTTTGGAAGGTGATCCAACCTTTCTAGAACAGGCGTGTTCAGATTACTATTCCCTCTTGCGGGTGACGGTTATACGTGCCAGTGAGGCGGAAAAACCACCCCCAGGTCCAATTTCCTTTCCTCTTTCTATCACAATCTGTCCCACAGTCCATCACTGGGGGTGGTTCTTGTGTTCACATTTATATGAATGACATGTGCGGCGATGTGATAGCCACAGGTAGGTGTGATAGAAAAGGGGGTTGAGCTGTTTTAAGGGGACACTGTCACCCCATATCGGGCCTCCAGAGTTCAAGCAAGGGAACATTTGTTCTTCATGGGGCTCTTCTTTCTTTTGTGGACACAAGTATTGGAAAGAATTCTATTCATTTTATTACTCATAATATTAAATAGTATAATTGGGTGCATTTCTCCTGTGATCTGGAAAAACCTAGTAAGTTTCTCAGTAGCAAAGATGTCGCAATTGAACAAAAACTTTTAGGTTCTGGACTTTTCCTAACAGAAAAAAATGATAGGAACCTATTATTGAAAGTTCAAATGATATTGAAAGTTCAAATGACACTTAGAGTTAGTGTTTTCACATTTTTACCACTTTTAATTACTGCAAATGAAGGTTAAACTCTGTTTCTACCAAAAGTGACACACGTACCAGGTTTTTGCAGATCACAGGAGATTTATGGCATTTGGAAAAAGAAAAAAATCACATTGTATAGTTTGCCGAGTTAAAGCAGCAGGGTCTCGGTAGAACACCATTGATTGCACTCTGTTGTGAAATACAGTGTAATGCAAAGACTACTATGGCTGCAGTATAGCAATATGCCATCTTGGACATACGGATAAATTTCAGGTTGGTCACATGGTGCAGTGTATGAGCTGCTACTGTGGACACAATCACTCACAGCCTAAACATTGTTCCGGAATTAAAATGTATTACGCGCTATTATGTAATTGAATTAACAGTGGGCATATAAGGTCGATGAAGTCGATATTTTGACCGTAATCAGGTGTAAATTTGGATTGCTTTGTTCACAGATATCCACGACAATCAAAGAAATATGTCTACCGCACTCCGAGTCAGTTAAATTTGGAACGCACTTTAACAGTTTCTTATTCTTTACTCTATTATTATTATTATTATTATTATTATTAATATTATTATTATTATGTTTTCTATTGGCTACTCTCTGCGTTGACGAAAAAAATAGATATATACACATTTATATACTATAGTATACATTCCAAATACCAAAAATTATTATACTAAAATTGAATGAATAGAATCAAATTTTTTAGTCTCACTTAATGTCGGCTTGAAATGTTGTCCTTCTAACGTCTCTTTAAAATGTTAGAATAAAGTACATACTTTCATTTTGGGAGCTATAACAGTGTTGCAAGTCTTTTCACTTCTCCTGTCAATATGTTTTTGGACTCAGCACCTGAAAACTAGGAAGTGCCTGTGTTTACTTCTCCTTGAAGCTCTGATTTTTTCCAGCTACAGCTACCCAAACATGCATGGATGGAAAATGAGGCCAATTTGATTCTAAAGCAAATTTAATGGACACCATTCACATATTGTATGAGCTAAATGATGGTAGGTGATCTGCACTGTGTTATGGCCCCAATTTGTAATTACATTTACCACATCCACAACAGCAAGGGATGACAGACACAATTACATTTAATTAACAAAGACAACTAACAACTAACTATTCTAATGACCAAGATTGATTAACAAGAAAACCAGAAATATTTACAGTCCCTTTTGGTTGGGTTCCTTGGTGATGTCCTGGGTGAGGAAAATGCTCCAACACAGGCAAAAATCCACTATAAGCTTCACAGGTCTTAAACAGAATGACAGTTCTGGTCACATGTATCCTTCTCCTTGCAATTTCTCCTACCACTTTACTGTCTTTTTACTCCTTTTACTCCTTATATACTCTTTTGCGGACCCCTCCCACCTTTTAGGCTTTTTTTTTTTTTTCTCTCCAGTCTGGGCTTAACAAAAAAAAAGTAAATACTGCCATTTAGTGGCCTCTATTCACACTACAACTGTCTCTTAAGGAATTTTTTTTTAAAGTCCATTAAATAAAAAAATCAAAATCCATTCAGAATTTTACATGGTTGTATTGGTATAGTTCGGTGAAAGTGAGGAACCCATGGCTGTGACATTTGGAAGTCATGCTGTCCTCAGGTTTTGAACAGTTCTGCATGAGCATTAATTCCGTCATCTCCATGGAAAAATTCCTTTGCAGGATTTTCTCATCTCTTATCCAGCTACAGCTGACTTGACGATGAGCAAGTCCTCCTATCCTTGGAGAAACATTGCATTAGCATTTCTTGATTTTCTGGCTTTCCTGCTCTTACTAATGACTCAAGATTTTCTCGATGGAATTATGGACAGCGGCCATAAAGTCACCTGCAGTCAGTTTTTCACAAACACTGGAGTGGAATTTAGGTATTTCTTCTCTGAATTGTGTGAACTTAACGGTTTTATTTTTAATAATAAAAAAGCATTTAGTCCAAAGTAGATTTATGAAATATTTCATAATATCATCGTTTGCAAAAGTCTGCATTTGTCTTTCCCAAGGGTGCAGTCAATTCTTTAGCATCTGTTACCCACTTGAAATGCATTGATCGCACCAGTACCTGGACAACACTGATCCTTGGTCTGTAACGGTCACATTTTCTGCTTCCAAATGTGGTAAATCAGAGCTGAATATTGACTCTAAAATGTCCTCTGAGGGCATAGTTTGCTACAACGGACAAAAAGTATTCCATGAATCATATTACAAAAAGGAAAAAAGTGACGACTCCAACATCTACAAGAATTGGTTGTTTGTTGGAACAGGTATAAATTATTTTCAATGTAAAGTAAATTATTTATATACTTTTTAGGAAATTAAATGCACTTCTTGTTCTACCATGTCTACCTTGTTATACCATGTACTCATATATATATATATTTACATTTATTTTTTTTTTTTGCAAAATATCGAAATGTCATGATTTGGTTTTTATATCTGATGAGCTATGACTTCAATATCTGTTTGCTGAACATGCTTTTCCCTTCGTTTAGTTCTTGTTAAATGCATACTGACTGCAGGACTCTTTTTGTGTAAGGTGGAGTGTGTAGCACAGTCTATTCATATTAGGCAATTGGTTTTTAAATGCATTTTATGTCGGCCATTGTCTACTGGTTTATCATTTTATTTTGTAGTGTCTTGAAAGTCCATGTGGGCTGGGCATCCTCGTGGTGCACGACACTCTTGAGAAAAAATGAAAATCATCATCAATCATCTTCAGTGATCGGCTATCGAAATCTTAAAGTGCTTACACACCGTGCCCATGTTTGGCTCGTTGGATCAGTTTAACTTTTATGGGAAAGTAGGGGTAGAATGAAATCGTATGGAGGTTTTGTCATGGCCGTCAAATATTGCAGTCAAACTGGTCTGACAGTCCTTTGGATGTAACGGCCAGGTGTGTCTCTTAATGCACTTTCTTTCAGTCAGAGAACAAGATAAAAAAAAGTTCATCCCCTTTTCAGTGACGCACCATTTCACACATGTTGTCTTTGTCTGAGGGACATGGCCTCTGGCAGTCTTCCCCTCTCCTAACATCCTGTGATGTGTTAAGCTGCTCGTCATTACTACTGAATCACAAGGGGTAAAAAAAAAAAAAAAAACGAATAAATTGAACACCTTTACACTAAAATAATATTTAGATAAACTTAATATTGTCTATTCTCCTTTCTAGAATAATTTAGAGTCTCTTACACATGGTCAGAACTGTATGTTTTTCTGCTACTGCATCAACTTTCTGTATTTAATTGAATTTCGCTAAATAAATGCTTCGCACAGGGGCACCACGAACAGGGCCCTCACTGGGAGCTGACCTGTCAATCACTAAGTTTATGTGCTGCCTTTATGCACATGGTCTCTAATGGGTCTTGCTAACCTCTAGCATCAGGCCCCAGCCTTACTCCTCTAGTAACAAGACCCTGAGACATGTATTTGGCCTGCTGCGAAAGGCAGGCTTATGTTTGTTTTTAACGCTCTCAGGGGGGATGGTATATACAACACAATATATTGTATATTGTGCAAACTCTTGAAATGGGAATCATAGCTTATTGAACAAGTTCATCTTTGCCTTTATACTTCTGTCCTTGCACTAGTCTAGCATATGTAGGCCTACAAGTCAGAGTCAAATGGTTGGGCACCTACAAATTGCCCCCGGGATATTAAAGCCTCTGCTATGTGGGCCTACCTGTCCGTGGAGTTTGCAGTGGAAGGCTAAACAGCATAGCGAAGCCACTCACAAGCTCACCGAGGCTTTGCGGAGAAGTCATTAACATCGGTGATGCTTTTGCAGCAAGGAACGCGTATTTACAGCCCATCAAATACTCTAACTGCTGCTACAATGCACAATGATACAATTTGAAAAAAGAGACTCGCCTCACCTGTACACTATCCACCACACCTGCGTTCCACCTACCTGGGTGATATCATGCGCAAGGCCATTTTAACACAACTGTTGTGCACTGACAGGAGACGGCGTGAAAGAGAATGAATATATCGTGGCACTGCAGCACCCCGTGACAACTGACATTAAGAACTCCATTAAGATTTACAACCTGATGCTGGACGCCCTGATTTCGTTCAACAAGAAAACCCTCCTGCTTTTTCCCAACATTGATGCAGGTAAGCCTCAATCACTCAGGTACATCAATGACAGCAACACACTCCTGGCATTTATCTCAAATTGTTAAGGCCAGTTAAGCCTTTCTGGCTACCTAGCCAGCTACCTAGCTAAAGTTAGTTCGCTTGTCTAGTTGGCAAGTTTGCTAGCCTAGCTGGCCAACGGTTTGATGCAGGTACATTCCATGGTAAATGACGTAACATTTAGAACAACTTAAACTTCAGTTACTCTGTAGTTACATAGTTGATCACAACAAAATATCACAGGGATGCAAACATTTGTTGGTGCTTGAGAACCCATGTAATAGATTTTATTTTGCGTATTGCACTATACTATAATTGCACTATTTCATGCTTTCTTAAATTGAAGATTCCTCTGAATTCTTTCCATCAGTCATCTCAGTCTCACTGTCAAAAGGTTGACAGTCACTTCTTAAGCGATCAGAATGACGAAAGTGTTTCTGTTGGCTGAATTATATTTTCAAAAAGTTGAGTAACTGACGTAACATTCTTCGGTAACTGACGTAATGTGTCTGGGATTACATAATAAAACTGAGCTTCGTTGACTTTCCTGTGGCATATAATTCTGAGGAAGGAGAGCAAGCATGTTTCGCTTGTTGTGATTCTGCATTGTATATAATACTAACTTACTAACGAGCACTAGGGATTGTATAGTTGCATTTACTAACTGATTAACAAGCTCTCAGCACTCGCTCTGTTCTAATCTCCGCCTCTTGTCTCTCCCTAATCTTCTCTGCTGCATTTCTGTGGAATCTCCACATCTGATCACCTTTCTCTCATTATCTATGCACGTTAGAACTCCTTGACCGGAGCCGTAAGTCTGTCTATAGGATTGTCTCCTGATCCCTGTCCGCGTTTTGGCTTTTGCCTATTTCATGTGATTAAGTTTTCCCTCTTGTTCCCTCCTCTGTAATTAGTCTCATTTCCAGCACCTGTGTTCTGTGTAGCATGTGATTTCCCTGGAGTGTATATTAGGAGTCTTTTCACAGCACTTCCTCATCAGATCGTTTCTCTCAGTTTGCTTGTGCCACATTTCTTTTGCCTAGTACTCTCAGTGATTCTTTTCTGACTGGACCGTCCCTGTTTTTGATTTTTGGCTTTATGATTTTGGATTATTGTTGCATCTGTGTTTTTGACCCTTTTCTGCCCGACTACGAGATCTATGTTTGCTGCTCTGGTTACGGTTTGGATTATGCCCACTGGATTTTGGCTTTGCTTCTCTGATATACCTGTGCCTGTGTACCAAACCCATTTCTGCCCGACCACGAGTACTGTGATTGCTGCCCTGGTTTTCGTCTCTGTTTTTGTCCAACAGGATTGTGATTTTTGGATACTGGACTTTGTACCTTTGCCTTCTGCCCTGCGGGGGTTTCTCCCCACTGCGTTGCTTGGTTCTCGCGACTGGTTCCTGAGCGAATCATCACATCACTGACAAAAAACACGTTTTCAGTGCTTTAAATAACGTGCTTATCTCATGCTTTAAAACTTCATATCGCCCCGGTTTATCCACATCTCCACAAACGGGCCATAATCTGAACACCTGCTGAACTTTCATCGACACCCCGAATTCCGTCCAAAATATCCAAGGGGAAACTGAGGTACAACATTAATAAATCAAATTTTGGTACTGCACCCTCCCTGTCCTGGGTACAGGGGGGCATCTTATTTAGCTCACGGTCAAGAAAATGCTTTTAGCACTCAATGAAACTGACTTTAGGTGTAGCCTTTCACTTTATTGGTATTGACTGAATAGGGTTAATGTACTTATGTGGGTTAAAGCATTAGTTTACAATTCAGGGATCCACAAATCTGGACCTCGAATCTAAATCCAGCCCAGGTTTTCTGTTATCCCTGGCAAGTAAATGAACAGTTAGTGCCTCTGATTGGCCAGACTGTGTTAACACCTGACTCCCAGGTAAAGGGAGGGTGGAAAACCAGCAGTCCTCAGACCTCATAGGGTGTGAATTGAGGACCAGGGGTTTACATCATTTGACAGTGTTTACTTCTGAGATGTTCCCTTGTGCCCCTGTTGGAGAGTGGGGCAGGGTCGTTCCTTCCTAGCTATTTCTTCCTGATTGTAATTAAGTACTTGTACATGTGGGACCCAGGTCAAAGGACTACTCCAGATTGAGAGATTGTCCAAATTTTTTTTTGTTTTGTTTTAAAACAAATTTAAAAATTTTCTTTTCAGTACTTTACAGAGATTCTACTGTCTGTTCATCGACATCAAAGTGCAAACTATAAACTCTAATGAACTATGAAACTATAAATTCTTAAAACAACTAAAAGCATATCCTTTTGTCGAAAGTAAGTGAACAGAATTCTCCACCTAGCTGTGTAACAGACAGAATTGAAACTACAGGTTAACTTTCCAAGTGTCTCATCAATGGAAATCGATTTAGTGCTTCTTTCTAAGCTCTGAAACGAGCCTTCACATCCCTGATATTTCTGATTGTCAATTCCCCCTCTCCCCGTGCTCCGTGTCGTTTCTGTTTGACAAGTATGACGCCTGTGTTACCTCAGTTACTGAAGGCTTGTTACCTCACTTACCAAGATTATTAGCTACGCTGCATCTTAAGTGGGAATCTGCTATGTCCAAACAATTCCCAGAGACAACTGCTAAAAAAAATATAAAAGGGGGCAGGAAACCGTTACAGCAAAATAAAATTATGCAGACTAATATGTCTAAATGGTAACTGACGTTACAAAGAGGATGCATTTTAATTTTGTTAAGTCGAGCAAACTTTAGAAAAGGATTCAGTATTTTTCATAATTGTTTTACATAAATTCTATGCCCTACTAGGTATTTAGAAAGATGGAATTTAGTTTTATAGGCTTTCATTTCAACAAGTGAACGGAGAGAGAAAAAGTGGCAATTTTGTATGGTACTGAAAATGGTAGATTACTAAAACGTGAAATGACAGCAAATACAGTAAATGGAAAAAATTTTGAAACCCTTTGCAGTTTACAAGTTCAATGGCTATGCAAATTATTGCAAAAGAAAAATAATTAAAAATTTATGACCAAAAAAAAAAAGCACCTGAAGCATCATTACTGAATACCCACTGAAGGGATCTGGTTATGTGTGTTTTTTTTTTTAAAAATTAACCCTTCACTCTCCCCTGTCCTTTTTTTGCACCTCACAGGAAGTAAAGATATGGTACGCGTGATGCGGAAGAAGGGAATCGAGCAAAATCCCAAATTCAGGGCAGTTAAACACGTGCCTTTCAGCCAGTTTATCCAGCTCGTGTCCCACGCCGGCTGCCTGATAGGGAACAGCAGCAGTGGAGTACGGGAGGCCGGGGCCTTCGGAACGCCCGTCATAAACCTCGGGTCCCGCCAGACGGGCAGAGAAACAGGTACCATGAGCGTTTAAATAAAAACCCAACTGTTGCGTGAGGAAGAAGAGGGAGACCCAGAGCGCGGAGTGGTAGGCAAAACAACTGATTTATTATTGTTCATCTCACAAGTTTTGCAAAAGGCACAGAAGCACACAGAAACAATGGCAATGAAATGAAAATATACAAAAGAGAATAAGGCTAACAAGACTGCAGGTGGGGAGAATCAAGCAACTCACAGAGACACAGATATGTGAGCTCTGAATAAAGAGTTAAATTTAGAAGGGAAATTTCGAAGCAAGAAAGCACAAGCTCTCTATAAAGAGAGAATTTAGCCGCCTGAAAAGGAGAGAACCAAACCAGCTTAGAGAAAGGGAAACAAATGATCTGAACAACAAAAGCCAACTGATCAAGCAGGAACTAAATAGGAGAGAGGGCTGTATCATTTAGTGGTCCGTGTTACAGGACAGTACAGTACACCAAATGTTACAGCCCCTGCAGCTAAATAGTGGAGTGCGGTTAAAATTGAGCCAATGGAAAGACTGAACTAACGACTGAATAATTTGTTTGAGAGGCGGGAAACTAAGCTGGCAGGCAGACATGACGAGGAACAGCTGGCACTCGTCATGCCAACACTCGCTCTTGAGAGTTAAATCAAAGTTGTTGGCAGAGTGTCACATTGGCTGGGGACTGTACTTCGAGGAAGACTGACAGGTTGCTGGCAAGATTTCGATCGAGTGATTTTAATGTTGAACAGTGTAATTTGCTCCTGTAGATAGGGTAAACAGTAAGCGCCTCTGTCTAAATGATAATGGTCCATGTGTGAAGACAGCATGTTGTTTCAGTTTTTATGATAGTGGGGCAGTATATTATAAATTATAATAGCCCAGTGACATATCTGAAAGCCGCCCTTTTGTCTGAATGTGACTGTGTGCTTCCTCTCCCAGGAGAAAACGTTCTGCATGTGCGAGACGCTGATACCCACTATAAGATCTACCATGCTCTGGAGCTGCAGTTCGGAAAGCGCTACCCTGGGTAAATACTGCGTAACTGCCTGTAAAATACAAGAAGAACTTTAAAAACATCTCCGAGCAGGAGTGATGATCCAGGGTCAGATTTTCCATTTCCATGGTCAACCCTTTCTCATTATGAGCTTGATTGCTTACAGTTCCCAGGTCAGTACTTCTGCCTCAAATTATTTTGGGTCTCGACATCAATCCTGAGCTCCCTCGTATTTTGTTTTTCGTTCCTGTCCCAACTGCATTCACAATTTCAACAGCTGCAAATTTTTCTTAATAAGGTCCCTTTCATGTGTGAAGGGATTATTCACTCTCTTTCAACAGTGAAGAGCTTACTGATCTGTCATAAGCGATGAAATAGTTTTTACCTACTTAAATAATAATAAAAAACTTTGCAATATACTGTATTGTAATGTGAATATGAGAGGTTTTTTCAATATCGGACAGTGGACGCCAAGAGCAGTGAGAGACTAAAAACAGATATTAATAATGAGACTCGCGCTACCAACGGCCCTGCCGCCATCCGTGGTAGAAAACAGGCGAGCTTGAGGAAAACAAAGGAAAAGGGAAATAAACCAAAAACTCCCTTACTAACTAACCCTATTACTGATAATCAACTGAGTCCCTGACAATATCCCTCTAGAGAACCTTACCTGCTAAAGCGCCAAAGCAGAACTGACACTCTAGCAAGGGGAGCGAGGCGAAATAGGAGCTTAAATAGAGTCCGGGCCACGCCCCCAATCATGGCCAGCTGGCCCAGGAATCCAATAGGGAGCAAAACGATATCGTCCTGGACGAGAGCAACAAACAGCTCTCAAAGCTCCCAAACCATGACAATAATGTGGCTTAAAAGGGTAAATAATCCCTTTTGTTGTTAAATGGACCTAATCAAGAAAAATTAAAACGAGGGTTATGTAGATAACCGCGGTTCTATGAGTTTCGGATGACCGCCAGAGGCGGTGCTTTCAGCACATGGATATCCATCACACGATCGTGCAGGTCGAGTAATAGTAACAACAAAGTCACGTGTGACCTGGGTGACGTCACCCCGTGACCCCGGCATAAAAGACCGGTGAACCCAGGAAGTGACCTCTTGGCAAATCTTCTCGTGTACACTCCGAGTGACTGCCAAGCTCTGGCAGTCATCCGAAACTCATAGAACCGCGGTTATCTACATAACCCTCGTTCTATTTCGTTTCTCCTGACTGCCAGAGGCGGTGCTTTCAGCACATGGATGACTAATACCAACCAGGTCATGAGGAGTGCCTACCCGTACTCAGTGTTGCTGCGACGGGCCTGGAATGACAGCCGTCGCCACAGGGTTATGTGGGACAACATTAGGACGGTAAAACCTGGTGAAGGTGCAGCTGGACGCCCAGGAGGCTGCGCTGCATATGTCTGAAAGGGGTACGCCCTTCAGTGATGCCCATGAGGCCGCCACGCCCCGTGCAGAGTGCGCCCGAACAGCCGGAGGAACCGGGGAGCCACTATGCCTGTAGGCATGTAATATGGCCTCGACTATCCACTTGGAAAGCCTCTGTTTAGAGAGCGCCAGACCCTTCCTCGGCCCTGTGTGGCACAGAAACAGGGCGTCACTCTTACGGAAGCCCTCCGTACGGGACACGTACACCCTGAGGGCGCGAACTGGGCACAAAAGTTCCGACCTCTCACCATGGCCTGCCTCGAATGCCGCAAGGCTAAGGGGCTGGTTGACGAAGGTAGCAGAGAGGGTCTTCGGGAGGAAAGAGGGGTTAGGCCACAGAGTGACCCCACTGTCGCCGGGGTGCCACTGCAGGCACTCCCCACTGACTGACAGCGCATGTAATTCCCCGACGCGCCTCGTCGATGTAACGGCCAGAAGAAAGGCGGTCTTCAGGGAGAGCCATGAAATGTCTGCCGTGAGCAGGGGCTCAAACGGTGCATCGCAGAGAGCCTGCAGCACTAAGTGAAGATCCCACGTGGGTATCTGCCTCCGTCGGGGGGGTCTCAACCGGAGAGCATCCTTCAAAAAACGTGCCACCAAGGGGTGGGACCCCACGGTCCTTCCCCCAATTCTGGCATGCTGAGCAGAGATGGCAGCTGCATAGACCTTGATGGTGGAGGGAGTAAGACCCTTGTCAAACAGGGACTGAAGGAACAGTAGAATGATCGGCAGGGGGCAGCATGTAGGCTCCTCCCCCCGAGTCAAGCACCAGTTGGAGAAAAGCCTCCATCTGTTGGCGTAGAGGGCATTGGTGGAAGGTGCCCGAGAGCTTGCAATGGTGTTGACCACTGCCGGTTCACAAAGACCTAGCAGGGGGTCTGGCCCTTCAGCGGCCACACCCAGAGCTGCAGACGGGCTGGATCCAGGTGCCAGATCTGCCCTCCCAGCTGTGATAGCAGGTCTGTCCTCACTGGTAGGCACCAGGGGTCGCCGTTCAGAAGTTGCAGCAACTTGGGGAACCACACTCGGCCCGGCCACCGAGGGGCGACGAGCAGCAGCTCGTGGTGATCCATCGCAACCCTGTGCAGGGTTGACAGGATCAGTGGCAGGGGGGGGGAAGGCATACAGCAGTTGCCTCGGCCAAGCATGTGCCAATGCGTCCTGGCCCAGGGAGCTGGGGCCGTGGAGGCTGAACCACAGAGGGCAGTGTGTCGACTCCTGACAGGCAAAGAGGTCCACCTCTGCTCTGCCAAAACGTTCCCAGATGGCGAGAACCACTGCTGGGTTGAGTCTCCATTCCCCGGAATTGGAGTCCTGGTGGGACAGCAGATCTGCTGCCCTGTTGGCAGTGCCTGGCAAGTACATGGCGCGCAGGCTCAAGAGATGCCAATGGGCCCACCGCAGAAGTTGGCCGGCCACTTCTAAGCACTGGAGGGACTTGGTGCCTCCTTGGTGGTTGATGTAATACACCACCGTAGCGTTGTCCGTCCTCACCAGAACGTGTCTGCCGCCCAGGCCTGGGAGGAAGTGCTGTAGGCCGAGGAAAACAGCCCGTAGCTCCAGCACGTTGATGTGCTGCTGTCGCTGCCCTGGACTCCAGCGGCCTCTGACAGTCCGGCATTGCCAGACTGCACCCCAACCTCCCAGGGAGGCGTCCGTGGTGATGACCTCCCTCCGGGAGGGGACAGCGGCCAGTGGAACACCCCGCAAAAAGTAAGCCCTCCTCCTCCATGGACGGGGGAGTCTGCAAAAAGAATCTTTTACCTGCACACACCTGTACCCGTGCAGCGCCGGGTGGAGGTGGAGACCATTGAGCCACCTCTGAAGCGGACGTAAGTCCAGGAGCCCCAGCGGGACCAGAGAGGAGGCCGCCGTAAGCATGCCCAGCAGGCGCTGAAAGGTCTTCAGGGTGAGTGATCTGCCCCGTCTGAAGCGGCCAAGCAGCAGGCGGATGTTGTGGATCCTGGTCAGGGAGGGGGTTGCCCTCAAGGACCTCAAATCCAGGTGCATGCCCAAGAAGATCGTCTCCTGGCTGGGCACCAGAGAGCTCTTCTGGTAATTCACCCTGAGCCCCAGCTCTGCGACATGTGAGAGCACAATCGCGATGTCGGTGTGGGCCTGAGCTTCCGATCGTGAAGAGACGAGCCAGTCGTCTAGGTAAGGCAGGACACGCAAACCCCGTGCCTGAAGTGGTGCCAATGCCGCTGCCACACACCTGGTGAAGACACGGGGTGCCAGCGATATCCCAAAGGGCAGAACATTGAACTCGAAGGCCTGGCCCTCGAAAGCAAACCGCAGGAACTGCCTGTGGTGTGGCGCAATGGGAACATGAAAGTAGGCGTCTTTCAGGTCGATGGTAGCAAACCAATCGCCGGCCTGGATGTGGTGTAAGACATCCACCGTACGCAGCATGCGGAATCTCATGGTCTTCAAGTGGGAATTGAGAGACCTCAGGTCGAGGATCGGGCGGATACCGCCGTCCTTCTTTGGAACCAGAAAATACCTGGAGTAGAACCCATTTTGCTGTCTCTGCCTGTCGACGGGAGAGATTGCTCCTTTCTCTAGGAGAGTGGCGATTTCCTGCCGGATGATGAGGGACTTCCCCGGATGGCTCACGGTGGTGTATTTGACCTCATGAAAACGCGGCGGTCGGCGGCAGAACTGGATGCGGTAACCCTCGGTGAGGGTCACCAGCACCCAGGGGTCTGGGGCGACGGGGACCGGACTGGGTGTAGGGGGCGGCGTCGCGGGGCTGGGAGGTGGTGGGGCGACGAAAGTCAGCAGCCCGTCTGGTCTCCTGGCGGGTGCGTGGCCGAGACAAAGTTGGTGCAGGCCTCCTGAAGGACTGGGCAGCGTTGCCGTGGTGGTAGACCTGGCGGAGGCGAGCGAACTGCTGTTGCGCCCGGACGACTTGGGCACTCCGGTCCAGGGTTTGTTGAGTGGCCTCGCCAAACAGCTCCCCGGGGACAACAGGGAGAGAGTGCAGCACGCGCCGGTCAGGCTCTGCTAGAGGGGACTGCGCCAGCCATATCTGCCGGCGGGCGAGGGTAAGAAACGACATCAGCCGGCCAAGTTCCCGCGAGGAGTAGGCAAAGGCCTGGAGCGCCGCGTCGCACAGCTCCCGTGATGCCGCACTCGTCCCCTCCAGCGTCTGGGCAAGGGCCAGTATCAGGTGGGACAAGGAGTTGTCGATACGGCCAATTCGTGCCGCCGTGTCATATCCTCGCACGATGAGGTCGTCAGTCACACGGCATTGAGCGCGGGGGCATCGGGCGTCAGGCCGCAGAGCCTCGTTGGGCGAAAGGACAAGGGCAGCCACAGAGGGCTCAGTGTTGGGCATCCGCTGGAGGCCGTAGGTGGAGGCATCCTGCATTGCCGCCAAGGCCCTGCAGTCAGTGGGGAGGTGGGAAAGGCAATGGGGTCCGCCCAACACCTCTGCAACTCCTCGATATATGGGGCCGAGGGCGGAACAGACAGCAAGGAGGGCTGTGGGGAGCCTCTGAAAAAAGTGCTCTGATACTGGGCCACCGGGGGCGTGTCCAAACCCAGACGGGCCAATGCAGCTCTCAGCACTAGCTGGATGGATGAGCGTCCGCCTTCCGACGCTGTCACGGTGCCATGGCTGGTGGCCTGGGAACCGGCCGGGGAGGAGGAGTCGTGACCGTCAGACCCACCGCAGTCAAAACTCTCCGACGCCTGGATCGACAGCTCATCGAGGCTGCGTGCATCAACGGCCGGTGGCAGAACGGGTGGTGATGGCGATCGGTCGGGCTGCCAGGGAGGCGGGGTGGCAGCGGGAACACTGCTGCCCCGTGGCGGAGGCTGGAAATTCGCCAGCACGGCCTTCATCTCTTCCAGCTCGGCGGACATCACCCCCACTTTCCGAGCCAAATTGCCCATGCACTTCTTTCCCGCATTGGGAGCAGCGACACGTGGGGGAGCCCCGCTGCTGCAGCCGGCACCACATCCTGTCCCCCCGAGACCCGGGGGATGTCAGACGGGGAATCCATCCTAGCCAGCCTGGCGGTCCGTGCAGCCATGCTCAGGCACATGCAGTCTGCGCAGGCCATGTCAGTCAGCGCCCTGCCGCAGGTGCTCAATACACAGGCAGGAGGGGCACTCGCGGTGGCCCTCCTCCGGCTCAAGGGGGGCCCGGCAATTGGCACAGCAGGAGAACATGTCCATTGTGACACCTGGCTGGCAGAAGAGACCTTTTTTTTTTTAAGGTGCGAGGGCCTACGCAAGAGCACCCGGCCCGCAAACCGCGAGCCTACTGTCGCGGGTGTAATAGACAGCCGCAAATAAGCAGTCACTCACTAGCGTGAGAAGACCTCACACACCGCAAACACTCAAGACAGCCAGCCCGTGAACAGGCCGGAGGCAAGGATGACGGTCGACAATTCTAACGAAATAGGCGCCGTGCGCCCTAGAATCAATTAACAAATCAGCGGCGAGAACACCGCCGTGCGACCCAGAACCGATTAACAAATCAGCGGCGAGAAACACCGCTTTAAGCTAAATGAAATGAAAACCACTTACTTGAAAGAAACAAGCCGGCCTCCAGCGGCGAGGACACCGCCTCTGAGGGCAACACAGCAAACTCCACCGAACGAGAGCACTCAGCTAACGGAGTAATACTAACGAAAATAGGCGCCGTGCGCCCCAGAACCGATTAACAAATCAGCGGCGAGAAACACCGCTTTAAGTCAAATAAAATGAAAACCACTTACTTGAAGGAAACAAGCCGGCCTCCAGCGGCGAGGACACCGCCTCTGAGGGCTACACAGCAAACTCCACCGAGCGAGAGCACTCAGCTAACGGAGTAATACTAATGAAAATAGGCGCAGTGCGCCACAGAACCGATTAACAAATCAGCGGCGAGAAACACCGCTTTAAGTCAAATGAAAACCACTTACCTGTAGGAAAACCAGCCGGCCTCCAGCGGCGAGGACACCGCCTCTGAGGGCTACACAGCAAACTCCACCGAGCGAGAGCACTCAGCTAACGGAGTAATACTAATGAAAATAGGCACAGTGCGCCACAGAATCGATTAACAAATCAGCGGCGAGAAACACCGCTTTAAGTCAAATGAAAACCACTTACCTGTAGGAAAACAAGCCGGCCTCCAGCGGCGAGGACACCGCCTCTGAGGGCTACACAGCTAACTCCACCGAGCGAGAGCACTCAGCTAACGGAGTAGTGCTAACAAAATAATCAGAAAAAAGAATCGACGGATTCAACGCAGTTTCTTTGGGGGATGCGTAAAAGCACAGCCCCAACCCTACGGGTTGCGAAACCAACACGCGTTTGGTCCAGAATCCGATTTGTGACTCGCAACCTGCAAAACGCGAGAAGATGAAAGAGGTCACTTCCTGGGTTCACCGGTCTTTTATGCCGGGGTCACGGGGTGACGTCACCCAGGTCACACGTGACTTTGTTGTTACTATTACTCGACCTGCACGTTCGTGTGATGGACCGCCGCTGGCGGTCAGGAGAAACAAAATAGAACCAAGTAAATGTTGCGGAATTAAAAATGTGTTCGGAAGAAAAATCTGGAAAAGGTATGAATTTACCCACTGAACCTCAATACCAAAAATGTATCAGCTGCAGGTGCCTAAGGCAGGAAAAAGCAAAACTGGGAGTATGACTTTAGCGGTTGTGCTGCGAAGGAAAAGATTTTGAGGCTCAAACTAATGAAATGCTCCAGCAGTTCTGAGACAGGGGTTATCCGTCCCAATGGCTTTTGCCTGCATTGGACAAGGTGGAACAAACTGTTGGCCCCTGCAGATTAAAGCACAGAATTCTGGATTGGCATACCTTCTGTTACACATACATGCATCATGGCTCCAAAGACGAGGCTATTTTCTTTAAACTTTGACACATTTTGTCCACTGACCGTATTGAAAAACAAGCTCACGCACCGATGTTAACTAATAGTAGAGGTCACAACTTGCTTGGGATCATCTTTATAGATCTCACAGTGTGACCCAACACGTAAGGTTGCGGGCATTTGGATAAAACTAATGGGATTTTTAAAATTATCCCATCGCCTTTAGTCTCAGTGTTTCGCCCATCCCTTACATGTGAATGTGTTTTCATATGTGAGGATGATTTGTTTGTGGTTTTGTTTGTATGTATAATGTTGTACCCATAATGCCCTTGGTCCTTATATGGCTGTTTTGCCTCGTTGCACAGCTCTAACATCTATGGTGATGGGAACTCGGTGCCAAGAATCCTGAAGTTTCTGCGGAGCATCGACCTGGACGAGCCGCTGCAGAAGACCTTCCGTTTCCCGCCGGTCAGTTACAGCAGCTGTCAGGACATTGACCACATCCTGGAGACGCAGAGCGCCTTGGCCGTGGACCTCGGGGGGACCAACCTGCGTGTGGCAATCATTAGCATGAAAGTAAGACTTCGTGCCAGAGGTCCCTGACTACAGCCCTGGAAGACTTTAGTGTTCTTGGAGGACAGTATAGTTAGCAGGTTTTACTCTTGTAGTGGAGGGGCGCAGTGTCTGACGCATCCAATTCAATGTGTGTAATGGTGCTAGAAGTACTTACCCTTTGCCACCCAGCTTTTACAAAATCACACAGGACTGCTCTGCTCAAGTTAATTAAGACCAGACATCAGATATGCTCACAGTTTTTATTACCTTCCGCCAAGGAGGCGATGCTTTCACCTGTATTTGTCTGTTTGGTAACTGGATAACTCAAAAAGTAATGAAGGCATTTTCATGAAAATAGGTAGAATGGGGTTGGTATTCCAAGGAGGAGTTGTTTAAATTTTGGAAGTGATCCAGAACATATTTGGAATTCTGGGTCTGAAAGACGTTAAAATATACCTGAATAGACTGATTGTCATTTATGTAATGAACATATTTTCCATGAACTTTCAGCGCTGAATAGAATCTTCACAAATGTAGAATTGATTGTAGTTGTTGGTGATCTGGATAATACTCTTTTGGATCCTTAACCGAAACTGATGACGTGACATGGCAGAGCTATGCACGTGTCTGAATGCCCGTATAGTTATATTCAACATTAACCATAGCAGTTCGTAATATAAAATGGCAATATTAAATGTTGGTTCCACCTTTCAGCAGAAGTTGGATGCATTTATTTACATCAAAACATAGCAGATTTTACATATTGAGAGCAAAGATTCAGGGATGATCAGTGTTAATTTGAATCTTTGCTGAAGACCTTGATTAGTAGAGTCCGGTGTGTAACTGCTTCGTAGGAATGAAACCCCGCACCCACTCCGGCCCCGTCTGGATGAGATTGAGGACCTCAAGGCAGGAAAACATGGAAACTGGGGGGAGGCACTGAGAACTTTGAAAATGCACTGGTAGTTTATTAAAAAATACTATTTATGCAAACAGTACCTCGATGCAGTTTCCAGTCGCCTCCATCTTGAAAGTCACGATAAGTCGATTGATAAGCACGAACGAATAGGAAGGATAGGGGAACAGAATGCAATCTATTCGTTTGTGCTCGTCAATTGACTTACTGTGAGTTTGAAGATGGAGGCTACTGGAAACTACATTGAGGTATTTTTTGCATAAATAGTCTTTTTTAATAAACTACTCCTGCATTTTCAAAGTTCTCAGTGTCTCGTTTTAAATGTCAGGGCCCTCGAAATTCTATCGCTGAAGTGTTGAGCTACTTTAAGCCTTGTTAATGATGAAAAAAATAGCGATTTCTTTGCATGGCAACGCAATGCCCAATTCAAAACTATTGCAAGCCTGTTGGGAGCTTCGGCTAAAAAGCCATTTATTTCGAAATGTTGCGTGTGTACGGAGGTGGGTTATTCAACAAAGGTTAGTGCTTGTTATCATGTTTCAATATCCCCCAAGTCAATTTCACACCTGAATTCTCCTTTAATTTTAAAATGATTTAATGACGGGAAGATAAATTAATAAGGACTCATATATGTGATGGTGAGTAACCGGCTTTGACTCGAAATATGAAGACTTTCATTGTCAGGAAGGATAACAGTCTGGTTAATTCAGAAGTTGCGCTTTGGATTTTCCGATGAAGCGCTAGTCTATAGCCGGGCCTATAAGTTTGGGCTGTTTTAAATATCCATGTTCATTCACATTCCCTTTATAAAATAGCCCTATTTATAAGTAAATATACGGCTTAGACAGGGAACCATCGCTCCAGACAAGGAAGTAAAAACGGCATTTATAATTCATGCGTAGTGCATGTCAGCGGTTAAATGATCAATATTACAAGTTCAAAGTCTAAAATCTAGGTTTGAAGTTCATTCTAGAAAATATATTCAAATCATATTCAACCTTCGTGTTAATTTTGACACCCCTAGAATATGGGCATGCAAGGGTTAAGTCATAGTTCACAATCCGTGAGGTGAGGGTCGGATAAAGTCCACCACCTCGATTTTCTCTGAATGGTTATTTTCTGACAAAAGCACTTTTAGCACTGGAGTCTTCATTTACTCACATTTACATTTTAGGGAGCAGATGTCTTGATTAACATTCTGCACAGATGAGTTTCTGCTGTTGATCTTACAGGGAATTATTTTTGAAAGAATTCTGACGTGATATGTTCTGTGTTGCTTGGTGTCAGGGGGAAATAATGAAGAAGGTCTGCGTTGAAAACCCAAAAACCTTCAAAGAAAGGATGCGGCTCATTTTGAAAATGTGCACAGATGCTGCGAACGAGGCTTCGGACCTAAACTGCAGAATCCTGGGTGTGGGTGGGTACACCTCTTTTGAGAATTCCATCCCAGAACCATGGGATTTGGGATTTACAGCCAAATGGTGTCATCTGCCTTAAAATCCATCAAACTCTAAATTTTCGCTTAATTTTTTCCCTAAGTGGGTTCAAAGTGGGTTTTTTCATATTGTAGGACAATGTCACATACATATTTCATCTTTGCTAGTTGCAGCTCTTCGTTAAAGCAATATCACTCTTATACAGAGATAAATATTCAAAACCAGGACCCCATGTTTTTATGGCCATAGCATTACATCAAATGAAAAACATATAGATCTTATTCATCATTTTGTTTACATTTCCCAGATATTCAGCAGGAAATGAGTAGGATTGTGGTAACCTTGGGATCGCCACAAGAATTTAAAATAGGCTTGAAATTCCACGGGCTTGAATACAGCAGCTGTGTTTTAGGAACACAGGTTCTATGGGGCTAATGTGGTTCTGAAAGCCTCGCTCTCGCCCTCCCTCAGGGGTGTCCACTGGAGGACGTGTGAACGCTCGAGACGGGGTGGTCATGGACTCCACCAATGTGATCCACGAGTGGAGCGGGGCGGACCTCCGAACGCCCATCTCCGACACTCTGCAGCTGCCAGTGTGGGTTGAAAATGATGGAAACTGCGCTGCCCTGGCAGAGAAGAAATTTGGCCACGGCCGAGGCGTGGAGGACTTTGTGTCCATCATCACTGGAACGGGTACGTTAACTGGTGCGGCGCAATGCCTGGCCAGGATGAGGACATTTCCTTCTATCACAGCAGGTAAAACATGAGAGTTCCATTAAACCTGAATTTGCATCAGAAAATAGTCAAAGGAGGAGACCTCCCCTCCGCAAAGTACATTTCAGCAGAAAGTAGAATTCTTGAAGGGTATTAAAAAGCACAGGTTTATAAATTTTAATTTGATAATAATCCAGTCCGAAACATTTTAAACCAGCAAGTCTTCAAAAAGGCATCAATATCAGGGGGCAGACATTTTAACTTGGGGAATCTAGTTTTATCCAATCAAACGCCTTTACGAAAGGAATGAGTTTTACTGATGTCATAAATACCACAGCACAATCTAGTGAACTAGCGTTTGATTGGATAAACTTTCTTGTGTATCCTTGATCGTGACTTCTGAGATCTCCCTCCTCGCTCAACATAACAAAAAGAAGAGCTTTGACACAGAAAGACAGATTAGGAACAAAATCTGGTTCAAGCGAGGAGTGAATAAGAGAGTTGAGATGCTCTCCTGGGCTGCATCTGAATTTTACATTCAGCAAGGAACCCTTCTTAACATGACCAGCTCAGTTTGACTGGCAACCATTGCAAAGAGCATCCAAATTGCCATGAAGGGAAGGCGGCTAGTATCTCCTTCATTGCTTCCTACCCACAAGAGAACGCAGGACCAATTTTAGCTGAAAGGAATGATTGATTATGGTCCAACTCCTTTGCAGCTGTAGTGATTGGATACATCAGTCAATGTAGTTTCGCTGTTTTTACTAATCGTCTTTACGATTGTCCTCAAGCTCACAGAGGAAAGGACATCCAGTTTTTTTATAATTAAAAGATTTCTCCCTTTAGTCTCAAATATTACTCTTTTTTTCTAATTGTCCTGTACATCTCCTCTGTGCCCAGTTTTATTTCTCCTATGGAACAAAGTCAGGGAAAAGTCAGGGTTTTCTAATGCCGGGATCAGACTGTCTGTTCTCATGATCGCTATGTCAGATTAAGTGATTATAGAGTTGTAAATTCTTTCCGTGACGTGGCCGAGAGAAGTTGCTTACCACACGATGCTACACGACCAAGTGTCATTTGCAGTGTGAAACAATGAGCGCCACATTTTTCAAGGAATGACCAATAACCTTCCCCATAATACCTTAAAAACTACGCCTTTTCAGAGCATGTATAGACAGAGGTAACCGGGGTAAGGTATAAGCATACCGGAATATTTATGCTATTATTGACGTAACGCAGCTATCTTATTAGGGTTTTTCATAACAGGAAAAAGGGCTTAATAGGTAAATGTTGCTTTCATGAGTTACTGCATTGACTACTTCAATACCTCCGTCAGAAACCGAAGTGTTGAGGACACGAACTTTATCACTGACGAACTTTATCACTGAGTCACTTATTGCTTGCCTGATATCAGCTTTATTCCCGCCGTCATAATACAGTCCCTAAAGGAAATATTGCGAAAGCACGGATGTTGTTGCCATAGGACAACGAAACTTTCCTCCGTTTCACTTCTCCAACCTGCTATAACAGCATCATTCTTCTCTCTCTCGGCTGTGTACACAACTGTGCGCGCTGCGGCTTCATCTCTTCCTGCAGAGCGCTGTCAGCTGTGCTCCTATTAGTCAGCGACACACCCCGTCGTGGAAGAAAAAGGCAAAAACAAAAACTGCTTGACTTTCTGTCGGGGCCTCGTGAGACGGTTGTCGCCCACTATGGCATACTACACGACATGAAACAATCAATCTTTGCCCACGATGACCATTCATCGTTTCCGACCCTACCCAACGCCCTACGACTTCCAGATCGGGCTGAAATCGTGCTGAAATCGTGCAGTCTGATCCCAGCAAAATGTGCTAAGAGCAACTTTCTCACGCTGCCACTGAAGCCAGAGCCATAATCCTGCCCTGAACGGTTGTTGTTTGCCAGGCATCGGCGGAGGCATCATACAGCACGGCGAGCTGATCCACGGCAGCACGTACTGTGCGGCTGAGCTGGGTCACATCATGGTGTCTCTGGATGGGCCAGAGTGTGAGTGCGGGAATCGTGGATGTGTGGAGGCGTACGCGTCCGGCCTGGCCCTGCAGCGCGAGGCCAAGAAACTGCACGATGGTCAGTACGTCCCATCCACTCAGCACACCTTTCCCATTTAGTACACCCCCTCCAGTAGACCTCGCCCACTCTGTACACCCCCTCTTAGTACACCCCCTCCATTCAGTACACCCCAGCTATTTAGCATTACTGAACATACAGTATAACATAATTTCACTAAATTTAATGATAAACAATTGAAATAGCATTTTGCAGCTTAATCCGTTCAGCATTCTATCTATTATCCATACCGGTTCTTCCTCATTGGGTTTGCAGTGCAGCAGGAGCCTGTCCAAGCTGACTATGAGCGAAAGGCAGGGACACACCCTGGGCAGCTTGCCAATCCACCGCAGGGCACACACACACCATTCACACATCATACACTCGCACACTCACACCTATTGGCAATTTAGAGTCTCCAATTATCCTCACAAGCTTGTCTTTGGTCTGTGAGAGGAAACCAGAGTACCTGGAGAAAACCCACACGAACTTGGGGAGAACATGCTAATTTCATACAGAAAACAGTACCCACATGAGTGGGTTAGAACCAGAGGTTACTATCTAGCATTTGTTTGAAAATAAGTGCATGTAGCCCCATGTGACTATGCTTACATTATAAATACTATATCTGACACTGTACATAAGTTACAAGACTTTTCAACCAGAAATATCAACCATCTGGCAAAAAATGAAGATATACAGTGAGCAGAAAGTTTGAACTAGTTTTTCTCAGAACTTTTTATTTGTGGGTCATTAAACTCTGGTTTCTCACCCACTCACATTGGCTGTTTTGTTAGAGATTTTTGCAGGTATGTGACACTATGTTTTGTAACTGAGTGGCTGCGGTTTACTTTGATATTCAATAGCGGATCTTCTGAGCAAGGGTGGTCTGCCTCTCAAAGATAAGGATTCTATAACTGCTGCTCACCTCATCAGCGCCGCTCGGCAGGGAAACCCACGGGCAGAGGCTGTTCTCAAAACAGGTGAGTGCACAGGTAACATACTGCTGGAGACAGGTGCCTTATAGTGCTTTTACAGGTTAATGATCCAGGTTACATAAACCACTTAGAGTTGCAGAATTCCTTTCAAAATGCCCCATATTTTCCTGATTCTCACAGGTTTGAATAAAAATATAACATTGTATGAGGCAATGGATCGTTGCGGCTTGTGTGCAGAGTGTATGCAAATTGACACGGGAGAGTTCATAGGTTTTATTAGTATTCAAGGTCAGACAATCCAATAATAATCAATGTTCTCCAAGAGTCAAGGCCAGGAAGTAGATTCAGCGAAGTCAAATTGCATGGGGAAGTTGTAAGGAAAAAAAAAACAGGGATAATACACGGGTCATCAAACAAGCTCTTGGTTTGGACTAAATAGTAAAGCCAAAAAGAAACCGTGCTGTAACCAAGTGAACAATGGATCAAGAAATGCTTGTAAGTAAGACAAAGTGAAACAATCTGACAATCTAAGAAGGCTCTCCTCTAAAATGGGGAGATATAAACGGGAAGTAATGGGAAGGCTGAATTCATTGGGTGCAGGTGTGATGAGCTGAGGAACGTGCAGGGAGGCATGGGCATGAATAGGGGCACAATTCAACGAAGAGTGGCTCAGGGGCGGGAGCGATAACAGAAGATGAGGCAAATGACAAATGACTGGGAAATATTAGACGAATGCAGAGAACCTCTAAAATAAACACTGGAATGTAAAAATTGTCAATACAATACAAAACATAAAAGGCACTATAAATAGAATCACTGTAAGATTATACCACTATAATCACCATGGCACTATGAGCCAGATAGAATCAGACACTGACATGCTCTTCATTTAGATCCCCTTTCTGCTACATGTCACTGGAGATGCGGTAGTGGTCAAATAGGCTTGACTTAAGATCATAAGGTCCTGAGTTCAAGTCCCAGCCACAGCCTTTGCAGTGTGTTCTTGGGCAAAACACTTTACTCCAACACTCCACGCCTCACTCCACCCAGGTGTATAAATGGGTACCACTAAATAGGCAGGGAAACTTGTCTAAGAGCTGGGGGGAGTACCTGTAATGGACTGGCATCCCATCCAGGGGGAGTAGTAATACTCCTAGTCGCTTCATGCCATGGAAACTGGTTAAGCACTGGCCCGATGGGCCACTAGGCTCGTAAAAGGCTTACTTCTTCTTCTTCTTCTCTTGCTAACATGCAGCTATTATTATTATTTAATTAATTGATTTACCTAATTCATATTATGCAACATCTGAACTTGTAATTTTAATTTTAATTTTTGATTTTATTTCATATTTACTAAATAAGAAAAAAACACCATTCATGGACAACGATTTGTTATTTTTATGTAGTTTTTTTCAAAGCACTCAGTGTTTTGGGGGCATGTTCTCTTGTACATCTATCTATGAGCCTTTTGGGAGACACTCAATAAAAACCTTTAAAACTCTTCAAGCAGTGTTTTCAACCTTTAAGTTGATTTTCAGAGCTTAGATATGATATGGCTGGAACCATCTGTATGGCAGGTAAGAACATGTAAAACCAGCCAGACTGCATTACTACAAGCTGCAAAGGCCAAAAGGTTTCAATGTGCACGAACTGTACATGTGGCAACAAACAAAAATGTTACTCCACTGTGCCTTAGTTTCCAAAATCGCACGTGTGCAGGCATGCATAAAGTTTGTGTCAGTAAGAGCTTGTGTGAATGAATTAATGACTGTGTTTAAAATACCAAAGGAGTTAGTAAAAGCTACACCTAAAGACTTAAGCCTTCTCCAGCTCATCCCAAAGAATTTGAATTGGTGAAGTTCAGGACTCTGAGGAGACCGATTCTCGAGTGAAAATGAGTCCTCATTTGGCTTATTCATCATTCCTCATTTGGCTCTTCATTTGAGCCAAAGAGTCATTTCACTGTCATCCTTGAAAATGCCTGTGTCATCAGGGTTAAAATCTGTAGATGGGATAATGTGGTCATTCAGTACAGTCTTCTAACTTCATTTCATCACTGCCTAACTTTGCTGAGCCTAGACCTGACCACTTGAAGCAACCCCAGATCATAACATGCCACCAGAGGCTTGTACAGTGGGGCACTGTGCATGACGGGTGCATCGCCTCATGGGCTTCCTTTCTTACCCCAACACATCCATCGCTCTGGCATAGGGTAAATCTGGAATCAACA
Source organism: Gymnothorax reevesii (assembly GCA_029721435.1). Lineage (NCBI taxonomy): Eukaryota > Metazoa > Chordata > Actinopteri > Anguilliformes > Muraenidae > Gymnothorax > Gymnothorax reevesii. The sequence continues at coordinate 111,307,893 of CM056579.1, forward strand.
GACCGCATTGTATTTTTATTTTGCTCTACAGTTGTTGTTGTTTTTTTCCCGTATTAAGCCGCTTTCACACCAGATGCGGAACAAATTTTTTGCACGACAGATTACATTCAAAGTCAACGCAAAGTTGACTTTGAATTCATACACGCGAAACACGTTCTCTAGCTGGCTGGATTGCCCAGTCGGGCTGCCGTACCAACATGGCGATGTCTCTAAAGCAAAGCCTTTGCTATATGTATATATAAACGCATAATTATAAGGCTACGAAAACCAAACAAACTTTATTTTATAGCGATTATACAGTTATATAAACATATTAATAGGTAGTATATTCAGATTTTGCCAATAAACCATTCCAAATATTACAGACTGGTCCTTTAAGATGCTTATATAAAACAAAGTAGTGACTTTGGTTTGGCTCGGCGTTGCATTTCTCTCTATTTATTTGAGCCTAAATTGTTAGTATGCTGCATAAATTTGGCAACATAGTTTTTATTGAAAGCAAACTTTGTGTGTGTGTGTGTGTGTGTGTGCGCGTGTGTGTTTAGTCTCGGTACAAACACGTGGATTCAGGTGCTTATGTCATTGCTAGCATGTAGCGCTAATCCTTGCTCTTCCTTCCAGCTGGGACAGCACTCGGCACAGCAGTGGTGAATATCCTGCACATTGTCAGCCCCTCTCTGGTCGTGCTCTCCGGCGTGTTGGCCTCCACCTACCTCGACCCTGTCCAGGAGTTTGTATCCAAGTATTCACGAACTTCCTGCAGCGATGTCAGGGTGCTGACCTCTGACCTCAAGGATCCCGCCCTCCTCGGTGCTGCCAGTATGGTGCTGGATTATGCCACTAGGAGAATGTACTGATGGCCCAGATTTCCCCACTGATCTGCCCTGTTAATCATGTGTGGATAACACAGCCGCTGAATCTCAACCCCATAAACTCTGACCTTTCACCCCCAGTTTTCCCTTAAAGGGGAACTCCGGTCAATTTCAACACGTATCTTTGTTGTTTGTGGTGAAGGAGTTCTGTCAATAGCGAGACAAACGAAGAAATTTGGTTTTGCCTACACTGAGTTATGCTCCTGCTAAAGTTCGCACCTAAGCGGCTCCAATGGAGCAGGTTTTAAACGTGCTTTCAGCCTCTTAACACGATCGAGATGTCATTTCAAGTCCATAGCCATGTTAACTTAACCCTTCCAAGTGACCACAATGAATTTGACTGCAGTAGCTGACCTAGAAATACATATAAAGGTGTGCTAATTCACTCAGTGCACATACCTCTGTTTACTTCCTGTGTTCCGGTGAAGTCCTCACAAGTCAACTGTCGAACTCGTACAATCCAATATTCCAAAATGTAATTTTTCCACCAAGAAATTATGATTTGCTGTGGTTATGTCCATTGCATGACTATGTAGCAACATAGCTACACCGCAGCCTAACATCACAACTAGCTTCAACTATATTTGAATACTCACGCGCGGGCTCATTGGGAAAAATCACAACTGGTGAGTGTCGGCAACATCCACAGAGATCAGAGAGCTGACAGACAGAGCTTGGAGTTAGATCAGGAGGAATATCAGAGAAAATGGTTCGACTTCGTGCTTTTCCAAATTGCGGCAACAAAATGAACAGGTATTTCTGCTTGAGCTCTCACCGTTTACCCCTCCGCAACAGGGAGACGTTGCCGTTGTGGCTAGTTGCTCTTCAACTTGATGTGCAAACTCCTTTGCGAACGTTACGTCAGAGAGATTACCGCGTTTGCAGTGAACATTTTGAAGAGGACGACTTCACCGAAAAGAGCGACAAGTGCCGGTGTTCTGTCAAATTTTTCTCCCTTGTCAAAAAATGCTACTTTAATGCAAAGCGATCGTAAAGTCTTTGTTTTCTCCTTGATATTGCAATATGACTCAGATTACAGTAGTAACTTTGTTATTTGTTTGCTTATTATAACATAAGCAGATTTTTATAACGGGTTGGATAAGTTTGTTCAAAGATGTATGCGCATATACGCCATTAAGATATGAGTGAGGAAACAGCCCGAGATTTTAGGTTTGCACAAACGCAGAGCCGTGAGGTCGCATATCTTGATCGGTCGCAAAATTTGTCAGAACACCGGCATCTGAAAGTAAATGCCATTCCAAACGCGAAACTGCCAGCTGCAGACAAATTGGAAGTAAAATTTATGATTTCTTATTACGATTACCCTTGGTAGCCTCGGAACATTCATGTATGCACATGGGGCTTTTCATGCGAGATGTGTGACGAGTTTGGAGTATAGCGATCTAATTTTTAAGTTACTGGCCTGCTTTGATCTTGAAAAATTACATTTTGGAATATTGTGCGAGGGGGGATCGTGCAAGTTCGACAATTGACTAATGTGGACTTCACCGGAGCACAGGACGTAAACAGAGGTATGTGCACTGAGTGAATTAGCACACCTTTTATGTATTTCTCGGTAAGCCACTGCAGTCAAATTCACTGTGGTCACTTGGAAGGGTTAGGTTAACATGGATATGGACTTGAAATGACATCTAGATCCTGTTTAGAGGCTAAAAGCACGTTAAAAGCCTGACCCATTGGAGCCGCTTAGGTGCGAATTCTAGCAGGAGCATAACTCGGTGTAGGCAAAACCAAATTTCTTCGTTTGTCTCGCTATTGGCTGAACTCCTTCACCACAAACAACAAAGATACGTGTGTAAATTGACCGGAGTTCCCCTATAAGTGTTGTCAAAGTCTTGCCATCTCACAGCCACTTTGTATTTGCAGCCAAATGCTTTATCCCATTGAACTTGAAATTTTCACAGATGTTTTCCCTTAAGTGGGTTCAAATTAATAAAAAGCTTTTTTATCATACTGTAGGACTGGGCTCCTCAAATCACGGTCCTCGCAGGCTGAGAACTTCTGGTTTGCCACCGTCCCTTTACCTGGGAGTCAGGTGAGATGACAATTTGGCCAATCAGCAGCATTAATTGTTCACTTAATTGCCGGGAAGGAGGGAAAACCAGGACTGTATTTGGATTTGAGGGCCGGATTTGGAGAGCCCTGCTGCAGGACAAGGTCAGGTACATTTTCTGGATTTGTTAATTGCAGCATTTCGCTGAAACGGCATTGCACTTATATTGAGAGAAATATTTAAACTCAGGATGCCATGTTTGGATGGCCACAGCATTACATCAAATGGAATATATCTCGATCCTGTGCATCATTTTACGCACTTTTTAATGTAATTCAGCAGTACATTTTTTGGATCGCTAGAAATCTTGGGATCTAAGTTCCGAAGTTCCACTAGTCTGAGGCTCTGTCCACACAAATGTACTTGAAACTGGTGCTAGCAAGTATCACTGCAAGGAAATACAAGTCACTGAAATTTTAGCTGCTGATTTTCTACACTGATTTCTAGATGTATATGAGTCCTGTTTTTGGTTGCACTTTAGTTGGACTGCTTAACTCATTAAAGCCATCAAACAGTAATAAGCTCAATGCAAGCGGTAAACAGAGCACATCTTTTGCCACTGCTTGCCGAATCAGATACCACTCTGCTGTGATTAAGTACTGTATACAGGGAATAGAACAGTAGAGTCCTAACTTGAACATGATTGGTATTTTTAAGTGCGTGTGTAACAAGCTTCAATGGATTTGTGAAAATGATGTAAACAGCTGCTGTGATTTTGTGTCATTCTAGGAGTATTTGCAGGTTTTTATAGCAGATTATCTCAGGTTATGTTAAATTATGTTCTTGTGGTGTTGAAGGGACTAAATGTGTTTTTAACTAAGACCAGGGGTCTCTAGGACTAAAGATTGGTGGGGCCCAGAGCTCCACTTAAAGACAATTACTAACCTTGACTTGCCACGCAATCATTCACATAACTGACAAACAATCCTTCCAGCATTTAACTGGCTTTTTTTTTTTTTTTGCGGTAACTTTTTCAAAAAGTGGCAATGAAAGTTGCAATGTCTTGGCGATTTATTTATTTATTTATTTTGTAAATTTAAAAAAATTGCGTGGATTGGTTGAATTTGCTTTAATAGTTGCAATCGCGACATGCAACTTCCTTGAGGGACTGAGCAATAGATTCACTCCGAGAAAACGCCAGTACGATACGGTACATTTCGGTACTGCAACAATCATTAATCCGGACATGTACTTTCGCACATTTAAATCAGCGTTATTCGGAATTGCACTCAGAGGTTTCAAATGGTCTTTTATTTTATTTAAACAAAACGATCATGAAGCGCCAGTTAAATCACTTGTGTGATTGTGTGGAAAAGGTAGCGTAGACGCTTGAGAGCAGTTTGTCTTTCATAAGGCGTTGAACAATTTTTCAGTGGCCTAAATAATTTTTCTCATCTGAATTTATCCCATTATTTAGTGGTCAATAGATCACATGGAGAGGGAAACCGTAACTTGGATTGCCAGAGGATTATTGTCAAAATTGGAAAACGTGTTAATAACGCAAAATAACTGAGTACAAGCCAGGAATAATCATTGAAGCAAAGGCATGGCCCGGGCCCCACCAATTATCACTTCCAGAGACGCCACTGATTAAGACCAGGTAATAATTATGCACAGCCAATTGTTGCTAGTATTAGCTTCTTAACATCATCCTTATCTGCTTCTGTGGAACATTTCAGAAGTTTGAAGTTGCCTCAAATTACACTTCTTCCTTTATCCCCTTTGCGGAGAAAACAAATAATGCCCCATTTTTCCTTTTTTATGCATGGGCCTAATTAGACTTTATAACTCATTATTTGTGTCACAGAGACAGGAAAATTATTCCAGTGAAACAAGGCATTTGGAAATTCAATTACATAATTATTTAAGAATTAAATTTAGGAACTTATGGACGCTGGCGTTGATATCTGCACAAAGGGGTAAGAACACCAAGAACACTTAAGAACACCAGTCAGGAGCTTTGCCTGGTTGTATTTGTCTTTGTTTGGTTCAATGACATAATATATATACTTATGAAATAAAGTTTTTTAATCTCCATTGAAGTTGAGTGATAATTTGCATCTCTACCACACAGAGGTGGTGTGGAACCAGAGGCTTTATCAGCTCCCGCTGGTCGCGGTGCAGGAGCTATGGGCTCCATGCCTGCATGTGTGCGTCCGTCAACACATTTTGCTTTATCTCATCAACTATTTCAGTTACAGGCTCCTAATTTCTACGGGACATGCATCTCATGAAGGCCTACAAATGACTTGTCTTTGGAACTGGAAACATCACTGGCACTCAGGATGCAAACACATTCTGTGAGATTTTCATTCTTCTGAATAGCAAAATAACAAGGAAATTTCTGCAGAGTATTAAAGGACCAAATATGTCATTAGATCCCGCTGCGCGGCGCGGGAGTTATGGTCTTAGGCTCTGTCCACGCATGCGTGTTTGCGAGCATGCGTCCGTCAACAAAAACTTCGACATTTTGCTTTATTTCATCAACTATTTCAGTTACTGGCTCTGAATTAGCTCCCGCCGCCTGAGCGGCGTGGGAGCTATGCTATCAGGCTCCATCCGTTTGTGCATGCGTGCACAATTTAAATTCTAATGTTTGTACAGTGTTGGAAACTGTACGAAACAAGGCCTTCAGAGAAAATTCTGTCAATCGTGTAAAAGTACTGGAATATTTTGTAATCTGACCAGAAATTAAATATTGTCAAAAATCCACCCATTTTGTTCAGTAACAGAAGGTGGAATTTGACTCCCTCGCAAAAAAGGCTGCTCACATCCCAGCCTCACAGCTCACCTCCAAAGCTTTTTGCATTTCTTTTCGGATGTTGAAAGAAAAATGCGATGTCTTTAAAGAATGCTTAAAAGTCAGAAATGTTTAAAGGCCTATTGAAAAAAATAATAAAAGAATTAAAAAAAAAAAAAGTTTGTTCTTGAATTTATCTGAACCTCAGCATCAAGTGCTGCTTTTTGCATTCATCGCATTGCCAGTTAGTTTCTCCGTAAGTGATGTTTAGTTTCAACCGGGCTGACAGTGCCATGATGTGGCCCGTGAAATCCAACCTTGCAATTAAATTTGGTAGTTGGTTGATTTAGTCAAAAAGGTAATTCCTGGGAGTGTTGAGGCACAATAGCTCCTCAGATGATTCAGAGAGGATAGCCCTTGTTGACCTTGTGCATCAATGGGCCTTGAACGCCCAACACCTTATCGCCAGCCCAGTACATAGTTTGTCCCTCCTTGGACCACAGTCGGAGGAAACCACTGCTGACTGGGAGCACCCCAGAGGCTTGCTGTTTCGAAGATACTTCCTCCGGCCAGGCCATAATCATTTGACCCCTGACCCCTGTCAAAACTGCTCAGGCCCCATTTCTCCAACATCCGACTCAAGAACTTGAAGAACCGACTTATCAGGACACACACTGTTATTACAAGAATTAGTGTTATTCACTTCATGTGTAAATGACTAAATTGTTTTGGTTCATCAATGCTTTTGGGTATCCAGGCGCTAATGTTAAACATTAACAACCTTCTCCACTAGATGGACCCAGACACTGTGCTTTATCTGCAATTTATACTGATTATATTGATTTCATTAAAATTAGTCAGGAGACAAGTGAAGCAAACTGCAAAATACAAATGCCGGAGTTTTAAACATTTTTAATTACACTGATGGCAGGATTCTGGGAAATAAACAATGAACACAAATTTCTCTACCCTGATCACTATTATACTTCTAATCACTGACCTTCACTATAAAGCCTATATACACACTGACATACACGCCATTTATGTACATGCACGTACAAGTAATAAACACAGACTGGCCTCACTTCTAGAGGAGGGGAATGGATGGTAACTGCATAGTTTTAAAAATTCCACAAAATACCGTACATTATCTAACATTGAAATAGGACATTTGCAGTTTGGTCTTTTAAAAGAATAAGAAAATAATTCAGTCTCATCGAGTATATAATTTTTTGTTTGCTTATATTTTGATGGAGAAGGAAAGTGTTTGGTCAGAACAGCACCCACACCGGGGACAGAGGAAATGGTGGCCTGTGGATGGCTGTGATGTCATAGGATCTGCTGTGATGTGATAGGATCTGCTCTGTGTCGAGGGCGGGATCAGTGCACGAGGGGCGACTGTTTGAGGGAGATGAGGACGGACCTCATGCGGGACACGTCCTTGGCCTGCTTGCTGGATTTGGGGTTGAAGTCGCACAGGTGCGCCACGCGCTCCCATTCCGTTCCCGGGTTCCCCTCGTCCATCTCGGACGCCATGGCTTCCTCAGCCGCCCTGCAAAAAACAAGTGAGCACGCTCAGAGGCGGCCCAACAGGAAGTGCAAGAAGTGAGGGAGGGGGTCGGGACTACAGCTGACGAACGACCCCTCTCCCACTTAATTAACATCAACACCCCTCTCAGTCAGGGACCTGTAACACGTCCACATCAAAAAACACTGACCAACGCTGCAATATAAACTAAATGCCAGCAGCTGTGCTCTAATTTCTATTTACCCAAATAACATATAAAGTCAAATTTCAATGCCCGTGCCCCAGTGCTCAAAGAGTGCTTCCACAATCACACAATAACCCAGCCTCCTCTCACATCTTAACCCTTTCACAACATAACCCTGGTCTAAAGATACTTCTGTCACCACGGGCTCCCCGGAAGAGCAACATCATTAATATTCTTGCAGAAATCTATTTTCACCATGTGTTTAAAAAAACAATTAATACAAAAAATGTGACTGATTTGATTTTAAGGGGACTAGAGCTTGAGTTTGTATAAGGAGTCAGATGGATGGTTTTGAACTGTCTCTGTATTGCTGAGGTAAGCATCTTGTCCTTTTTACGGGGTGGGTCAAGGGTCAGGTCTGAGAAGATCCAGGAGATACAGCATATTTCAGCCCAACACAAACACAAACATACAACATTGAGGGAGGAACAGGCAAAACAAGAGAGAATCCTCCAAAAATATTTAAAACTTGCACGGCCCCTGCCTGCCCCCTCCAGAGCCCCCGGGGTCAGGCCCCACCCAGGGTTAGTAGGGTTGAGTCTGTTATTTTACCTACATAGAATAAGGTGAAACTAGATAACTTGGTCGCCACAGGGACCAAGTCGTGTATCTCCCTGATCCCCAAATTTCGGACAAAATGGCCGCCAGCAGCCATATTGGACCATTAATTGTGGCTTCCAGAGCCCGGAGCATAAAATCTCTGCGGCGGCGGCAGCCGCGGAACGAATCCATAGTATCTCCTGACTATCGTCGTCGGGGAGATACAATTATAGAACTAAATACTGATCTTTTCAAGAGATTCCTTCATGGTTGGCAAAAACAACTACAGTACTTTCTTTAAAAAAACTAACACGTCATAGGACTTTTCTCACGATAGTTATCAGTCCCAGAAATCGTGCACTAACAAGTATTTGAAGTTTATGCACCACTGATCAAATAAGCTTCTATTATTCAATAATAAGCAATCACATAATTTAATAAGTAAACTTTAATTCACAAATTGGCAGCTAAACTCATCACTTGATGGACAAAAAACACTTGCTGGTATAAGCTAGAGAGTCTCTGCAGTTGGGGAGAGCAGAGCATCGCGAATCTTGGTATAATTGTTTCCTAAGGAACCTCCTCTCCAAGATTTCTTTTTATGTTTTAGTATATGATACCTGAGGTTGGTTTACTTCTGAAGCCATTAAGGAATGCTGGGCCAGCGCCTGGGAGCAGAATCTATAACCTCCTGAACAAGGGGACCTCACAAGCCAGAGTACAACACTGTCACAAGGCCTGGGCATTTAATGTCCTAACCCAGTCTAACCAAAGGGAACCAGACTCCTCAGCTATGGATTCAGTTCTTCAGCGGACTAATCGGGCCACTACATACCAGAGGGGAACACAAGCAGATGTGGATGGCCGGCCGATGACCGATACACACACGTACACACATACGCACACACACATACACACACACACACACACACACAGACTATATAAAAAGATGAACAAAGCAACCGTGACGCCACCCATTGGCTTCAGGAAACCATTTTGGCGATTTGAACTGCGCCATTTTGTCATTTTGAAACCGGATTTGGTTCCTATTGGACGAGAGCGTGAACTACATAACCACGGAGGAGCGAGGGGTGGATCTACGGGTGGATCTGACCGTATCAAACCAGGACCAAGATGATAGCCACGGCCCAAAAGCATGTTCTGGCTTTAACCTTTATTCTAGTCTATTTAGGACCATAATTTTAAAAAAATGAACATATGATATATCGAAAGGGACTTGAAACTTGCGATAGATACAGTAAAGTAATGTAGAAAATCATTATTTAAATAATAAATCAGGTGGGAAAGTAGGGTCATTTTCTCATAGAATTCTATAGGATTTAACTCATTTCTGCGACCACCGACGTCGCCATCTGGTGGCCATTAATAGAATGAGGGCCTCAGTTTGCAGACCCCGAGGGCTGCGTCCATCTTTTCATACAGTCTCTGACACACATGATGAGTAACACACGGTCATATCACCGCAAGCAGAAAAACCAAACCTCAGATGCAGAGAGCGACACAGAAAACAGCAGCTGAAACATTATGGTCATTATTCAGGCAGTTTCATTGTTTTACTTAACTGGTCTAGGCGGTAGCAAGGATGGTTAATGTGTGTGCTTAAGGGTGCGCAGGAAAAAAGGAGGGAGAAACAGAGCACAAGTCAGATATAGAGAAATGAAAAGCAAATTAATTTTTTATAAATGACAAGCCAAGCATGCATTTGCTCATCCCGGCTGGGATTTTATTAGCGTTCTCAAATCTCAGCATCACCAGCCTTCATCCTTTGCTAATTTTAGCCACCTTGCTGTTTATTCATAAATGCTCGGCAATGTTTCTATTTGCTCAAGATTAACACTTTCCTCGCCATTAACAAGATTTTTTGCCAATAAACTTTTCACAGTGCTGTGGTTGCAGGCGCTGTTACAAATCTTCAGACTAAAGTCGGTGAAATGCATCAGACCAACAAGAAAACGGTGCATCGTCGTGCCCCTCATAATCATCTAAAGATGGAAATTATATATTTTTTTTGGGGAAGTTACATGATCACAAGCTGTGTTGAATTTCACGAATTGTGATGAATCTCCTTGATACGTGCAGACAACTTGAAAACGATGCGGCTGGTCAGTGTTGAACAACATCCCAACACTTTCTGCAGCTTTTTGTCTAAAATATGGATTTTTTTTTTGGATGAAAATGACCATTATTCAAGTGTTTGTATAAAAGTATGAATTAGGCTGGAATACATTTTTGTTCTGTTTACATATGAACAGAACTGAATATTACGGGGGGGTTGAAAGATCAGTGAATATTATCAAAAATGCTGGCGGTGGCAGGCAAAAAAAAAAAAAAAAAAAAAAAAAAACTCCGGCAGGGAAAGTGTTAATTAATGAAATAAATGGCGGCTGAGAAGCTGATCTTGAGTAAGGGGGGTGCGGGATGAGGTGGGGGGTTCTGAGGAATGAGGAAAAAGAAATTAAGACACATGACTAGCAGCGGTTACCCATCACACAAAACCAGACCACGACACATGGGCCCACAGGAGCAGGCAGACACGGTGCACCGTCTACACCGTCAGTGTTTGAAGCAACTGCATCAGTTATGGAGTTTGCAGGCCACAGCACACAGGAATCAGAATCTAACTCCGTAATCAGTGAACTTCATTCTTCAAGTATTTTTGAAATGATGTATCTTTTCAATCTTCGACGTGCACCCAGTGAAGACTGTAAGTGCTTGTTTGGGAGCGCTGCATGCACTACCTGACAAAAGTATGAGGACGTCACTTTTTATGTGTGTAATCTTCTTACAGTGCAGTAGACAACACTGAATGTATCATGTTCGGAAAGAGCTGTGTATCCAAATAAAAATACTGACCCCATTATGGATACACCATACTGAAATATTATATGTCTCAACCCTCCTTTTATAATCATAATCACCCCATGTGCCACACCTGATCATAATGATTGGACCAATAGTAGCCATTCATCTTCCATTATGATAAGGACACAATTCCAAATGAGCAAATTTGAAAATGACTATCTTGCAAGTACAATTTATGATAATATCTCTTACTAATGAGAGACCAAAACTGACATTTTTTCGTACAGAGAAAACATTCCAATATGTATATCTGTAGCTTCCCCAAATGTTCAGTAATGTTCTGTGATGTTTACATGTACATTTTAGGACACTATTAAATTCCTACAACACTCGCATTATAACACATGTACATCAAAAGTTGAATGAGGATTGTCCGATTACTTTTGTCAGACAGTGTACAAAGAGCTGCTATTCCTACAAGCTTCACACAACCACCGACACATAAAACTCAGTCTCCATGCAGAACTCATTTTTACTGTCCACAAACACAAAAATTCTCCCACTGTCCGGTGCCAGCATTGCAGTATCTAATGTTTAGGTGAGGCGAAGGTTTTCATTCTGGAAAATTCTGAACAAACTCCATCACTGCCAGTTAATTTGTGACTGCGTGGGCACTGGGGAGTTGTGTATTTTCAGAATCATCCTCATTCACAGTATGTGCTAACCAACCTGCAGTATGACTCACTAACACCTAGGAGACATCCTAATTAATTTATAAGGCTATCAGCAACAAATTGAATCCTGTGCCTCGAATGCAGTTGGTTCGAACAAAAATACTCCTGAGGCAAACACTGCTGAATGCATGATTCAGGGGAATGAGAGCATCACTCTGACATCACAAACCACCAAACAATTTCTATGGAAAAACAACAGTAAAAAACACAACAGAATAGATGATCATATGTATTATTTGCTATATGTTCAGATACCTGCAGGCCTTTTATAGTGGAGATGTCCGTAATACTTTCCCTCTGTATCGCATGTAAAATCTATGATAAAATTCTGCCGATGGCTCATAAAAATCTGGCAACGCACAGTGTTGGACGTAACCAGACAATTATACTTAATGAGAAGAGTGAATTTACCAGCTAACTAGAGTATCCAGGACTCTACTAAGACTGGATATCAACGCAACTAAAGGCCTCAACACAGGTTGCACCATCCGAACACTCTTTTCATATACCTCCTCAATCTATGTTGTTCACAGAAGGAATGTGTCCAGTTAATGAGCCAATGGGAATGAGCTCTGTCCAGTACCTACTGTCAACATAAAAAATTAATCTGGTCCTTATTTTGGATCAGCGCCCTTTAAGAGTCCTGGGTTAACAATTAGCATCATTTTGCGTGCACATTGAGAGCACCAGTTTAGTTCTAACTGAGGTGACGTACATCTGGCGTTATTTCTCGCACCAAGATCAACTCAACTCACCTTTTTCCCAAACTGAGCAGAAGCTCTTAACCCTTAGAGCGCTAAAGGCAACTATTTTTACTCAGTGACGTAAAATATCTAAATCAAAGCTGTTGAAGACCTATGATGCGGCAAATTGTTTAAGAGAGCTCCCGCAGGGAAGCTCTTTTAAAGAAGTTGCAACATGATAGGTCTTCAACAGCACAAGAAAAATTAATATAAATAAACAAATAAATCTAATTTTTCCAGCGCTCTAAGGCTTACTTCAGTGTCTTATATCATCACACATTTCTCATGCTTGCAGCTGTATTTCTAGCTATATAATTTGGCCTTTATCCATTCTCTGTTTAAAATCTGTATAAAAACCCATCCATCAGATGACAGACTTTAAAGGGAGTAACTAATGATTGTAATGATCACATAATGGAAACAGACTTCCGGTGTAAACAAAGTGAAAGCAGCAGGGGGTTAGTGCGGGTGCGAGACGAGCGGCATGCGAAGGAAGGACAGCGTGCTACTCTTGAGTGACATACACATAACCAATCAGCTCCGAGAAGGGCTGTTTGTAGAAGTCCTCATCCAGCACTCTGGACGGAGCCGAAAGGCCCAGAGGTAAGCGGCAGAGAGGAGCGAGAGAAGAGAGAGAGAGAGATAAAAACCAGGAGAAAAACAGAGCACATCAGAATACTAAAAGGAGAAACAAACAACAGAAAATATTCCTAAAGCGAAAGAAAACATGGCTGATTCCACAAGAGGTTGGGCTTCGATCCTACAGTTCAAATACACAGCAGACAGTACAGTACATAATACATAAAACAGTAAGCAGACTGATAACGAGGTTATCTGCATGTGTGAAGAAGTTTAGAGGTGTTATAGTGGAGGATGTGTGTTACTGAAGCAATGTGCACAGGCCTATCGTCCATATGGGCCAGTTGCCATGAAGTTAAAAGAATAAAATGGCAGTTAGTGGCGATCGGTGTTCACTGTGTCGCAAATTCTCAAACTTGGTCCTGAGAGACTACTTAAAATGCAGGTTTTTGTTCCAACAACATTTGGAATCCTGTATTTTAACGGGTTCGTAATTTTTCTTAAAATACCATTTATGTAGAGAGGGATTATAGCTCAAAAAATTTAATGGACCAGATTAATAATCAAAGCTCCCAACTGGTGAAAATGTGAGCACGAGGTTATGAAAACCGTTAATCAAAAGACAGAGCGAGCTAAAGGGCACTCAGACTGTATATAAAGATGAACGACGAGTCCCCACTTCCTAACGCCGTACAAAAATGGAGCGAAAATATCCGTCATGTGGACGCAGCCATCTTACACACTCCAGTCAGCACAGTAGTGATCGTGGGGTTGAGCTGCGGTATTGGGTCTCGATGTCCGCCCTGCTCAGTCACAATAACACCCCCAGATCTTTTTACCTCGCCTAACCGGCTGCTTCAGTAGCAGTGCTAACCGTCTGCTGTACACAGACATCAGGGCTAAAATATGTTTGCTGCTTTCCCCGTCCTTCGCAGTACATGAAATCTGCAAACCCATCATATAAAAATCGACGTCAGTTGTCGTAAATGTGGTTGGAACAAAAACCAGCGAGCACAGGAGGGGCCCCGATAGCGACAGCGCGAGCTGTCCTTGTTTGCTCTTAGCCATAAAGTGGAACTGAAAGTAGCACAGCCCTCGGCGCCACCTGTTGTTGACTTTGGTCTTCTGCAGCTGCTCCTCCTGCCTGCTGTACCACTCCTGCAACTCCTCCTTGGCCTTCTCCTTCCACTGTTCCTCCTGCGTGCGCGAGCTGGCGTCTGCGGGGAGGGGCAAACAGGTTACTTAACCAGCTCTGGGGTGCAGGGATCCCTTTGATTCAAAACGGCACATTACTATCACTCTTTCTCTTTGAACCGCCTACATATGCAATCACACGCACACCCAGCACATGCACACACCCAGGACGATGGCACAAAAGCACACACCCAGCTCACATACGCGCCCAACGCAACTGCACAATTTCACAGCACATGCTGCAGTCCCAGCGCTATGGAGCCTGACGCTGCCCAACCACACCTGCAGTTTAACAACATATTATAAACAATGCAGCGCCAACACTGTTCAATGCCCTGAACACAGGGTACAAAATAGTATGATTTAATGAACTAACTGTATTATGAGACCCACTTGAAAATGAAGCGTCTCGTCGCAAGGGCTTATCCTGCTAACAATAAAATTCAAATAAATTAAGTGGCTCTAAAGGCCATTTTATATTAGACGGTCATCTGTTGACAGCGTCTGACGGCCTAGATGATGTCAAAGAGACAGAAAAAAGCACCATCGAATAGTGTATTATACCTCTTGAATATTTATAATATTTGCCATTGCTGATTGTCTGATATCTTAATTGGCTGGAAAGACTGAAAGTTTGGCGGCTGTCATGGGTATATAAAGTGAAAACCATAATGTTATCAATGAGATCAGTTGGTTACAAAACATTAATTATACAGTATAATTACCATGGAGAGGACAACTTGAGCCACAAACATCTTCCAACGCTTAGTTTAAGCCTAATGCATCTGTGGCGTCCGACACTTTTCTTAAGGCATCTGTCGACACGTCTTATGAGTATGAAAAACATCTAGACTGCAACAGCAATTAATACAATACCTAGTGTTGCCAATAGCGTGATATAAATAATTCAAGCAGAGTAGTTTTGACTCACCCAGGACCTCCAAGCGCTCCTGCTGCTCCTCCCGCCATTTGCGCAGGCTTTCAGGCTCGGCCTGCAGGCGGTCGGCGTGAGAAATGGACGCGTACATGTCAGAGGGCCCGTTACTCTCCTGTGGCATGGAAACACTGTGAACACTCCCCTCCAGTACACGACACAACACTTTTAAATATATCTATCAGGTCATAAAACAACCAATCAAGCACACACAGCAACCAAGCTGACGAATAATCAGTCACTAATCCATGGACCCAATCTCTCACATTACATATATTATGATCATTATCACTGCAGCACCAGCATACACCACTAGGTGTCCTCAATGGACCGCAGAGTTGCTGCAATAATAAGGGTGATAATTATGCAATAAATTTCATATTTCATTCTCCTAACAGAGAAAACCATCAGAACTGCCAATTAGAACAATCAATGACGTGTACAGAAATTAATTTGAGAACTCGAGCTCCACATATCCAATCCCACACTGAGGAATTGAACACAGTCCAGTTATATATCCAAATTTTGTGTTTCAGAGGCTTAAAGAGGGTGTTTGGTTATCGTTTCGGATTCTTTGCCATTTACTCAGTCATATTTTTACAGTTATTGAGAGTTGAAAAATGTACAGTCAAAATGGCTGAATTGGCCCGGACAAATGAAGTATTATTTATGAAAGAAATAACAATTTTACAAAAAGAAAAGTTTAAAGAATCCTTTCATCAGTGTACACCCATCTGACAGAGTTTCAGCAATTATCTGACATGGTGGGTGTCAGGCCTAGGCGGTTGACACGGAATTACCCGACTGCAGAAAGTAAAGCTGTCCATGTTAAAATGTGGCTTCAACAGGCAATTAATTAGATCTTCCAGGATAACAGCATGCGCTGTCTGAACAGATTAATTAAATTGGCTGACCAATCTGCAGAGAAAATTAAATGCAAGTCCGTGACACTGACACTGATGATAAGGGACAATGCTGCCCTGACAGCCTGCCGTGTGTACACTAGGCTTGTCAGCGGCTCATAAAATTTTAGTAGCTTGATTTTAGCAGCTTGCAAAGGCTCCCTGCTCCACCCAAGCGAGTCATATGGAGGTTATGTGGAGGTTACCAAACAGGCTGCAGCAGAATGTCCCTCATCCCAGACGCATTAATCACAATATTGGCCTGCATCATTCAATACACAGCTGTTTTGGCAATAGGCATGCACTGTGCCGTGCATAGCCAAATGACAACTATATTGCATGCTAAATTATGTAATGCACAGCCATATTACAACTTTACTACATGCATACATTATAGTTGTAATTTGGCTGTGCATTTTATAATGTATGCATGTAGTAAAGTTCTAATATGGCTGTGCATTTTATATTACATGCATGCACTATGCTGTGCACAGCCATATTACCACCGCACTACATGCATGCACTGTGCATTCCTTCGTCAGATTACCACAATTAATCATGCGTGTGCACAACACAATGTGTGGCCATATCATCACAAATAGAATTGTGCATGCATTATGGAATTACTTCTAAGTACAGTTAGGACCGTGCAATACGCATATATGAGCTAATTTGTTGCAAAAGCCTACCTCCTGAAGTTCCCCGTTCACTGCTCCATCAAATGCATCTAAAAAAAAAAATTAAAAAAACCACAAGATTGAGATACAGCCCAGTGTAAAAACTACAGACCATCTGGGATCGCACCAGCCGTGATAGCGAAGCGAGTTTTGCTTGCAGTGCAGCTCAGAGCATGCCCATCTCCAAACACAGACTTCCTTTTTATCACAACTGTTCATCTGTGAAGATTGAAGGCTGCATCTTAAAAGGTTGTGATGCTACCGTGGTTCACAAGAATTGTTCATGGACAGACGAACAGGTATACATAAACACATGTAAAAATTTTCAAAACAGCATTCCCAGTAGTATTATCCTACTTTTGGAGTAATTTCACAGTGGTTTGGCTTGACGACACACAGATCAACAGAAAACAATAGCAGCTCTGCCATCGCGGGTTAAAACTCACTGAGGGTTCAGCACAGCAGACATGAGCACCACAGTTGGCCCCAGGCTTCTGATGGCCCTGAATAATGGTGTAATAATTCTGTGGCCTCAAAATGCACCACAAATAGAGCAGAAACCTTGAATTGTGTGGCCTAGGGACGGCTACAACCTCTAATTACAGCATGTACTGTGAACGCCGACAGCTGGTCACGATCACAGTAATCCTCACCATGTGCACAAACTGACTCTCGTATTATTCTTCAGAAGAACGGGGCAGTCCGAATCCCCGAATTTGTGAGGCAAATCCACCAATCTAGTGAAGTTCGGCCACTTTGTGATGCGATTAAGCCGCATATGAACATGTGGCGCACTGCACCAGGCACCTAGGATATGTGTTTTCGATTGGTAAAAATTAAATATGGAATTTTTAAATGGGCTTTTGTTTCTTGAAAGTTCAGCAGCATGACTATATGCCATTGTGGACAGACAGTGAAAGGTCCCAGTATTTTCCCGGCGTTCGCTGCCCACAGGAGGGAGTCTGAGTCGTGACTGAGCTCGCCAGTCTTACGAGCCACACGCTGCCCACTCAAGCACTGTGTGCCGGCGACAGGCATTCCTCTGTGTGTGACTGTACCAGACCGCCTATAATGCGCCAACGTAATCCCACCTTCAATTTGTCATCAGGGATGGGAACCTCTATTGGCAAAATAATGAATATCCATTTCATTTGACCCATTAACTGCACATATTCAAAAAATAAATGAGTAGTTAAACAAATTAAACAAGATGTGTTTGTGAAACACTGATGCCCCCGTGCATAACATGCACATGCTAACCATTAAAGGCCTATCATGAGTCAATCAAAGGTTAAAGGTCAACGTCACAAGGTCAACATTCATTACCTCATCAGAAAGGCCTTATCCTAAGGAATACATATGCCAGGTATCAAATGCCTATTACAAACTAATGAAAAGTTATGGGCCATGTTTAAGTTTTTGTCACCAAACGTCATGCTCCAAGGTCAAGGTCACAAGGTGAAAAGTCATGACCCCATCTGAAATGCCTTCTCACAAGCAATGCATATGCCAAGTATCAAAGTCCTATCATCAGCCGATCAAAAGTTATAGCCATGGCAAAGTGCGGACAGACAGACAGACGGACAGGTGAAAAACTATACGCCCCTGAAACTTCGTTTACGGGGGCATAAAAATAAATAATCGAAGAGAATGATATGCAAATGAATGACTATGACCGCCAGCACCTGTGCACTCGTGAATCAGTCACGAAACACTTCAAGCTCTTGGGCTGGCATGTCAGTTTGCATTTAAGTCTTTCAGTGATCTGCTATTCCAGAGAGGCAGTTTTCAAAGTCTCTTTGGAGGACCAATATGCTGTTTTTTTACTTTTTTTTTCTTCCCCCAACAACAATGGCAGCGCTGGAATTTTAACAAGCTGTGATTTTTTTTTTTTGCTTCCAAGGTTTAGAGGGAGGATTTACTGTACAAAACTATACTTTGAAAAAAAAATGGCTGGGCGTTTCATGGACATTAAATGGTCACCTTCATAATGGCAGGCAATAGGAGGAAATGGTGAAACCAAGCCCTTCTTAAAAAGTCTTCCTACTCCTTCATACTTTCCGACACAGTCTACACCCAAACTTTTAAACAGCCAGCACAAATTATAGTTTTTTGTTGCAAAACAGCTTTATGGCATCTTTCATAGCTTTTGAGAGGGCGCAGTTTTGGCTTTGAGCAGATTTTAAAACATAGAATGGGATACTGTGAAAGTGGTCAGGGTGGATTATGACATAACTCACTCTGAAATGCACATAATGGACCCTGCATTAGTTAAAAAATAATTTTAAAATAGGACCAAGGGTCCTGTATCTTAGCGGCAAGCAGTCTTACAGAGATGATACAAGTTATGAAAATTGCATGTGAAGTTTAACATTTGAATCAATGAAAATCAATGTCAAGGTCACTAAATAAAGGTTCACAAACATTAATAAGACCTTCTGTAATACAATCCTAAGCTCTGAAACAGTTTTGGTGAAACAAATCATTGAAGTATGTCAATATGTATTCAATATATCAGTTGTGAACTTTAAAGGTCAATTTTTCGAGTCAATGCAATTTCACTGTCGAGTTTGACCCTCAGAGGTCACTGACAGTCAAGTTGAATGTCACCAAATGAAAATTCATATGTAACTTCCTAGATGTCAGTAACCTCAACTTAGGCTCCATCTGTGACCGTTTTAGTGATAAAGGTCATTGAATTTTCACATTTTTTTTTCACATTTTTGAAGGTCAATACAAAGGTCACTAAATGAAAGTTCACATAGGACTTCCCTTTTGTCTATTACACAAACCTAGGCTCCATGTGACCATTTTAGTCATACAAGTCATTAAATTTTCACTAGGTCACGTGACCTGTAAGACGGGGATCACGCTGGTGTGTCACAAAAGGCTGGCAAACTGGGGAGCCCAGGAACTGAGGCTCGTCCTGCACTTCAAAGAACACAGGAGTCCTGAAATATGATAAGTTGTTCAGACTTCCTCTGGATGAGTGGGCAGTTGACTGACTCTCCAGAAATGTTTGCACAGCTGGGGTACAGGGAAGCAGGATGTGTTAACTATCACAGTCCCCCCCCATAAACAATCTTTTTCTCCCCTGACTCTGTGTTTCACGAAACTGGACCTGAAACTCATCGGTTTACGTTTTCTGACACTATAGTAATGTCAAATCCTTCTCATATATTCCATCTACTACTATCAATACTTATGTGCTCAAAACCAAAATTGCTTATACACTAATCTAGTTTAAGAGCTTTTCATGACAACTGTATCATATTAATACATATTCCTATCATGTTTGGTCTTGTTATTCTCAGGGGAATCTAAGGGGTTGAATGGAGTATGTTCCATTCCCATTGAAATTATGGTTCATTCCCTTTCGGAAACTCCTAAAAATTGGTCAGAATCCTCTCGGGTAATCATTCTGTTCTCTCTCTGCTAAATTGTTTTATCACCTCCTGCAAATGGTGGAAACCCAAAATCAAAGTGCAGATTCGAACCCCCCCCTCCAGGCAATTTATGGCCATGCCGCCTGGATCAAAGATGTGATTTGGCTAAAAGCAAAGGGAGAGAATCCATTCTGGGAAGATTGTATCTGATCTCTCCCCGTGTACGTTAGTGCGTGTGTAGTCTATAGTTATGGAAGTTCGCAGTTGACTTCCCACACGCTTGTTTCATGTGTAGTCTTTTCGCCAGGTATGACTTCGCTCTCATTATCTAAATTGTTTGTAACTTGTAATTGATTTATTCTTGATTTGTTTGATTTAAGCTTTTGCCTACCTGGTGGATAAATTCTCGTTATCCTTTTAAACTTGCGTGGTCTCCGTGACTCTAATCTTTTTACAGTCTTTCTAGCCACATTACGGCAGATACTTATGGGTTTTATCCCAACTGAGGACTGACTGGCCAGCGGCCTGGGATGGGAATTGGTTTTATTAAGTTGGAGAGGCTATCATGGTCTACTCATTTAAAGGGTCTATGTAGCGCTGGTTCTGGGAATTTAGCCATAAGGGGCCCCATGGACGAAAAGTTGGTTTCCGTTAAATTCCCTTAAGGAACCATCTGGGTGTCTGCATAGACCTGGGTTCATAGTCTCTGAGCCAACAGATGCCTTTGCTGCGGCGATTCCCTCCATCTCCTGGTATTACCAACGAATCTAAAATTCAGGAATAATGCTAAAACCCGGGAGCATATATTGAGTAACGGAGGTTTTCATTCAAGTCTGAGGTGCAATCACCCTGAAATCCACGCATGTTTTCCCTAAACTATACATTCTAAATTCTAATCGGAGTCAGATTTGAAATGAGAGTAAAAACAGTAACTGTTACGCTTCTTCTGCAGTGATCAGTGATGTGTCTGATCGCTTGCTTCTTTGTAATATTCTTCTATAATATTCTAATGCTCACATGGAATTGTTCACCGCAGGGCGGCAAGTCAGATATATCCATAATTACAGCATGGCTCCGTTTGCAAACGGAGAAAGTTTACTAATATTATTCCATTTGCTTCACAACAGCCCGAGTACAAGCATGAACTTTCGCTCCCAGCTCGTCCATCATTGGTTTAGCTGTATGAGTTTCACAGATCTGTGAAGGTCAATAGGAAGGTCACCAAATGAAAGTTCATATATGACTTCCTATATGTCTCTAATACAAACCTAGACTCCATCTGTGGCCATTTTTGGCAATACAAGTCATTGTAGTTGTTATGTCAAGTTTACCCTTCAAGTGTCACCAACAGTCGAGTTGAATGTCACCAAATGAAAGCTCATATGTGACTTCCTATGTCAGTAACACATCCATTTTCTCTTGGTCAAGTTTTGGTCAAGTTTGACCTTCGAAGGTCAGTATGAAGGTCACCAAATGAAAGTTCATGCATGACTTCCTATACATCTCCAATACAAACCCACACTCAATCTGTAACAATTTTGCTCATATAAGTCATTGAAATTTCACTGTATATTTTAGCTGTTTGAGGTCATTGAAGGTCAAGTTCAAGGTCACCCAATAAGACTTCTTACATGACTTCCTATATGGCCACAATACAAACCTAACCTCTATCTGTAAAAGGTTTGGTGATAGAAGTCATTGAAATTTCACAATGTGAAGTTAGACCTGCCACCAAGTGAAAGTTCATGTATGACTTCCTATACATATCCAATACAAACCGAAACTATCTGTAACCATTTTGCCGACATAAGTCATTGAAATTTCGCTGTGAAGTTTGGGCATTCCAGGTCACTCAAGGTCAAGTTCAATGTCACCAAACGAAACTTCATACATGACTTCCTATATGCCCACAATAGAAACCTAAGCTCTGTCTGTAATAGTTTTGGTGATAGAAGTCATCGAAAGTTTTACAATATGAAGTTTGACCTTTGAAGGTCGCCAAAGGTCAAGCTCAAGGCCACCAAATGAAAGTTCATACATGACTTCCTATAAGTGTTCAAAGCACATATATTCCCAATCTTCAATATTTTCGAGCCTAGAAGGCTTTGAAAATTGTAAAATATTTTGACCTTTCATGGTCATCAGAGGTCAACTTTAACAAACAAAATATAGGTCAAACACAACTTCTATATGTCAGTGATACAAACTTAACCTCTATCTGCAACCATTTAGCTTCTACCGGCAATTTGGCCCATTCTCAAAAAGACCCAATGTTAAAGTACACTACCCCCACTAGACCCACTTCCCTTGAGTCAATCAAAATGGCACTCACAGTGTTCATAAAGTGTATCAAGGTGAGTTGATTGCCAGATTTAGAAAAAAGTAATTAGACAGTTTTTGAGGAATAATTTTTTTGAAATTTCAAGTCATATCTTTTAACATTGTTATTATATTCCCTGACCTCGAGTTTGACCTTTCAAAGTCATCTGTGGTCAAATTTAATATTGCCAACATATATGTCATATATGACTTCCTATATGTCGATAATACAAACTTGATCTCTATCTGCAACCATTTGGTCTTCACAGGCCATCTTGCATATTCATAAAGTACAGCGCCCCCAATAGTCCCACTTTTGTCGATTCAATCAAAATGGCGCTCGCACTGTACAATGACGGTACCAAGGTAAGTTGATTACCTGATTTAGAAAAAAAAAAAAATCACGCAGTTTATTCAAAATTTAAAATATCTCAGTCCTATCTTTAACACTGGGGCCAAAATTTCAAGGGCCCATAAAACAGAAAAAAATGATTCCATCAAAAATCTGAGAAAAAAGGTCTGGAGATATGGCGTAGTAGTATGTTATTGCAAATTTACACGAAAATTAATCCGGCCAAAAAAAAAAACAAAAACAAAAAAAAAAGATTAAAAAAATGTTCCAGACGACGGGCGCCACAAACGACAATAGCTAATTGGCTAATACGGCCGGTGAGCCAATGAATAAAATAACTGTTGTTTTTTTCCAGTTTTGACCTCCAAAAGAAAAACAAAAGATTTTCTATCAAAAAGAGGGGATTTTTCTTCTGTCTCCTGCCATGCATAAACGGGAAATTGGTAATAGTGCAATAGCCTGGAATGGTATCCCTACTAGGTTACAGTCGATAAGCAACTAGGCAAGTTTTAAAATACATTTAAAGTCATTTTTATTCAGTCAGCTAAGGGAAGAGGAACTTAACCCTTTTATTTATTACGTCGTGTTATTTCTGAACCAATTTTTTGTCTGTTATCTAGTCTCTCTTTCAGTTTATTCCGGTGTATTTATTACTATTTTATACTAATTATTAAGAGGTAATGGTCTGAATTACGAATTTAATCCGATTAGTCACTTTATTTTGTCATGTGATAGTTTTACAAGGACCACAATGGAAATAAGCGTTTATGCTTTATTGTGTTATCCATGTATTTTTAATATACTCATCAACTGTATGTTTATATTGATTTTACAAAATAAACTCAATCAATCAGTCATACAACTCCAGCAGGCATGCATATCTATTTCTGGTAAAATATGTCTTAAAAAGTTAAATAATTCCAATAAATATGAATAGAGCAATTAAAAGAAATTAACAACTCGCTGAAATTGTGAGATTGCAAGCCTAATTTGAGAAAGACCATACAGTCCCTCAAGACCAAGTTTTGGAAATCCTGTTCAAGAGCACCCCGTAACAGTCACATGATCCGCCCTTTCACACGCCGAGCCACTAATTATCAAACAATAACAGCTGACTTCGCATGTTACTCCACAGATGTATGAGATCTCAACTGGGGCACTGCTGTGACCCCTTTGGATGCTGGCTTTCTCGCAGCAGGAACAGGATGCGCGCATAAATTGCACACAGTGCACAAATGCTGCTCATCTAAGGATTTTATCATAAGCGCAGGCCGACTTCATGACCATTATAAATGCATCATGAGGTCCACTGCAAAGGATCTGGCCAAAGATACGCAGTGTTTTGCCTTTGTTATGCGCCCACACCGCAAGACAAAGCGCTACGCAGTTGTCCCTTTGTTGACTGTCCGTAGCAGGCCAGCTTCCAAAGATCCATTTAATGCGAACTGTCCGCTTGCTGCTTCGCCATAGCAATCAGTTGGAATGCGCAGCTTACTCTCCAAATACACCAAATTAAAACTCATTCACGGATTCTCATCACATCACTGTCGCTGTAATAACATATAGGCAACGCTGGATAATCCCAAGTGTCACAATCGTCGGTGAAGGGAATTCCTTTCGCCAACTGATTTTCCACTTTAACGTCGGTCATTTCGCTCCTATTTAACTCGTACACAGACTGGACAGAGCCCGCATGACCCAGCGCAATATGTATGAATTACATCATGTTCACCTGACAGATTGTTGCCCGGTACAGACTGGACCTCGCCGCTGTCCAGGATGCTGAAACCTTCATCGTTCTCTATCCCTGCGATCTCACTCTCCTGTTGTGCCAAGAAGGCGGCAGCGGGGTCTTCCTCCGTCCCAACGCCATTCGCGGTAGCGGGGTCCGACGCATTAAAATCGCCCATATTTGCCTAGGATGGGAAAACTTGGTGTTTAAAGGGTGATAAATAAGTCTAAACGCGACCTCGTCGGAATCTATCGCACTAAAATGTAGCCCGGGTGGCACAGAGGACGGAGAGGGCGAGTGAAATGTGTGAATTGAAGCGGAAATGTGAGCCAAACCAATAAGACGACGAGGTTTTTTGATAGACGGGGCCTCCAACCAACCATAATTCACAAACGACACTGATACCCGTGCAGCGAGTGAAAAGCAGCTGAGCCCCTGAATCACCCGTATCATGTGATTCTCGTGTAAATAATAAGCGAACTGCCGTTGATTTTAAACAAACCCAGGCCTGGAAAAATAATTTCCGATGTCCACACGCATTTTCAGCTGCATATGACCCAGTAGCTCAGTTTTCAATACGTCGATTATGAAGATGTTGATGAAAAATATGAATATGCATTTGATGGTGAATTGATTCATCTCGTTAAATTTATCATTCATAACAGTTTCAGCTGTTCGGTTGAAATTAGAGGAGGCGCAAAACATCCCTGTAAACTGACGTCGGCGATTTGTCTTGGCCTGATTTCAATCATTTTTCTGAATTGACATATTTTTCGATAATTAAAATAATTAGTTCTCAGTTAAACAAAAAACACCTTCTTAATGCAATGTTGCAGTGATTTAGTGTTAAATTCAATTTAGAAAAAATGTGTAATTCACCGTGTGTGTTTATGCCGATACTCCCCATCAACATGTTTTGAAAACTTTGATCCCCAAAGTGACAAAAGCGTTATTTAGTGACTTAGATACTTTTGCACACAGGTCTTCAATTTTGTGCTGCATAGTTAATGATGTAGCTGCTTTCCAACTTTCTTTTGAATTGAGTTTTGTGTGCCTTCCTGCTGCGCTGTTGGCATAATAAATACAACCAAGTCCATCCTTACACCTGAGTCCAGTCCTCAACTTCCTGTCCTCCGTGAACATCATCAGTGTGCGAGGCATAAACTTTACACCAACACAGGTGTAAGCTCAATGAATTCTGTGAAGCATTTTTTAAGAAGCCGATAGACTACAACTGCTATTGCAGCAAAGGGTGTGGGAAACTTGCCAAAAGTGACCTACTTTCAAACACCTGAAAAAGAATCAAAATTTCAAACATTAGAGAGGATGCATGAGATGTACCTTTAGTGTCCCGACAAAGCACTCGTTTAAGTTCAATGAAGTGTGTTGACTAGTTTCTGAGAAGAGGATGAAAGTTCCTCCGCCTTCCCCCCATTTAACTTTTTTACCCAGTACAGACGTACATTTGGACGTATGGATGGACAATGGGAGCCCTACATGCCCCCAGTCATATGGCAGGGCAAACCAAGGAGGGGTAAACATGGGAGATATGATCAAATTTTGTTTAATATTTGAATATTCCTTTGCCTGTAGACATACGCAATGTCAAGCTGAACCCAGAGAAACTACACTTTCGACCTTCGACTGAAGGAAGAACCCTGCATTGATCTTCTGATGACATAAAAGACTTTGAAAGTGGTTCTAGGAGAATTAGTCGCAATCAGGCAGATGTTCCAAGCCGCAGATATGACAGGTGTTCAGCAGTTCCTCTGCATAGTCAATGATCTAGCTAAGGTTTGTAAGCAAGCCCCTGGTCTCGATGAACAATTCAGAGTTGACACACAAAAGTGTGCGTGGGAGTGGACCCAGGGACAAACACACTCACTGGACAAAATGAGAGAGACCATCTCAAAATAGCCTGCACTCAAACACGACAACTCAGCAGAACAGCTTACACAGTGGTGTGTTGCCTTGAGGAGTATAGGCAATGAACAGCCCAGATGCAAGGAGGACAGCCAACTGCACTTTCCACCTGAGCCATGACTGATGCAGAAAAGAGATATGTACAGATACAGCCCAGATTAGCATTTAGCAATAGCCAAGTAAGGCATATGTCACCAGAGCCCGGTGCGATTTGTCCTTCTGGAAGCAGAAGGGTTATCTTCCAGTTGTTTGCTTTGCCCTCTTCCCTTCCCAGAAGAGCCTCCTTGTCTTCCCGTTATCGAGTAGAAGACCCAAGAACATCGGCGCTCTCTTCCAAAACAAAATGGTGTCCACAGTGGATTTCTCTGAGCTACATCTGACTGACACTGACCGCAGCTCCCGTATGCATCCGCTGCAGTTATAATCGATTTATACTTACGTTGCAAGGCTTGCTAGGGCGAATACTATTGCCAGTTTACTTCCATATGTGTCTCTCATCTCTAATTCCTCTAATTGCATAGCCATCATAAGCTGTTGCATGTTTTGTGCCGCCATATTGCTTCCTTTCGGCTGTTCGATCGGTAGAAGATGTGTCTTCCGGAAGGGTACTCCAGAAGGCGAAGTCCGCCAAATCGCATCAGGCTCAGGCAGGAGATCAGCAGCTTTAAAGGAAGGAAAAGGAGTCAATGAACATACTACAACACCAGCAGAAATTATGGAATCAACATGCATAGAGGACATTCGTCCAGATTTTTTTTACTTCATTGCAAATCAAGACATTGCAGATATGACACAAAACATTTTTGGTTATTGGCTGAACATCCAGGCTTCCTGAAACACACAACAAATTATTTTAATTAATGGCATATTTTTTTCTTCATTAAGTAGAATAAAAATATGGAATCACTTTTTAATTGGCATTTTTAATACAAATTCAACCACAAAGACTCAGCAAATAAAGTTAAAAAGATTTATTAGCAATAAAAAAACATCAATAATATCTTGGGTGACGATTCTGTCCTCGAGGACCCTTCAGAAAGGTGGGGTTCAGATCAGCCTGAGCCACCCGACAGAAGAATGAGGGATGCAATACTGCAGAGGGCCGGAATCAGAGGCCAGTGGTGGTGGAGAGGTGGCGAGTGATGCGAAATCTCAGCAAACTCCGAACGGAAAAACATTATGGCCATTTTAATAGAAGACTGATGGTTAGGCTCAGGTGAATGTCATTAGTTAGGTGTCCTACGTCTCGATATTAGATTGAACTTCTGTTCACACTCCTACCAGCACAAATATAAATATACAAATGAGCCCGCACTTTAAAAAATGAGTGCTTGCAGACCTTAATGAGGTGCTGGACCGGGCTAATTGAGAGGAAGGAAGGCACCAACAAGAGAGCTGGCGCTTAGAACAATGAAAAGGATTACAAAAAAGGAAGGAAATCTAACGTGGAAAGTGGCAATGTTAGTTGTTCCAGGTCAGCTGTGTCTAAAATTTGGTGTAAGTATAAACAGAATGGGGAAGGTAATAAAAGGACAACATATGAGTAGACTGCGGAAGATTTCAAAGCTTCAGAACAGAAAGCTCAAAGCAATAATGCCTTGAAAAATAGAAAATGCACAACAAAACAAATGAAGAACAAGTGGGCAGAAACAGGAGTTAATATTTGCAACAGAACTGTAAGAAATCAACTAAATTAAATGAGACCAGAAAAGCTAGATGAAAACCAGCGCTAACATTAAAACAGAAGAAAGCAAGGTTACAGTGGGCTAAAGAGAAGAAATCATGAAGTGTGGATGATTGGATGAAATTGATTTTCATGAATCGTGAATCTGCATCAGATGCATTAGCATCTGATGATGCTGATGATGTTAAGGTAGCTTCCTCCTGCTGGATGATGCACTGTCGCAAATTAAATCAATACAGGACCTATTTGGATCTATTCCGCAAAGAATTCAGGCCGTGCTGGGGCATGGGAAGGCCTTTCCCAGCATTATAATGATGAAAGCTACCTTCGTGGCTACTGAGTATTGCAAAGATTCAAGCACGTTGAGTATGCATGGAAAATAATAAAATAAAATAAAAACCGATTATGGCCACTAGAGGCCACTGTAAGGCTATGAATAAACATTCTTACCTTACCCAGTGCAGGTGACAGTTGAGGTCATGCTAGAAGAAAGTTTGTTTTTATATTCCACGGATTGGACATGAGCAACTTATTTAATTCGGACCTCATAATACACCTAACTGCTTTGGATTCAGGCCTGTCTGACCGTCCAGTCCATGGTGGTCAACTCCATTTCCGACACTGACTCAAGACCCGTAACGCTACGTCAAGTTTTTCCACAAATGTCTGCATAATGTTGTCGGCCTATGTTGTTTGCATTATGAAGCAGAATGCAGGGTAGGTCATTTCGGTCTTTAACTTGCGGTACAATGGTTTGTAAGGACGTAGCACAGTTATCATGATAATCAGCGTAAGTTGCACTTGCTTTTTCTCTAAGATATAACACATTCAGAGTTTCACTGACGGTAAGGCCCCGTGGATAAGAGAATCTCTAAAATGGCAACGTGGTAATGCCAAAAAAGAAAAAAAAGAGAGAGAGAGAGAGAGAGAGAGAGAGAGAGAAAAGGAGGGGGGTGACATTAACAAACGGTGCCATCATTAAGACAGAATAACAAAAGGTGCCATCATTAAGACAGAATCGGCATTTTTAAAAACACTGTAGTCATTTTTAGAAATGACTTTAATTGTCAATGTATGATTTGGTGGTGGTTCTTTACCGTTTCTGCAGACGGTTCGCTGGAACGGAAGGTCACATGTTTAGAAAGTTGACGCAGTGATTGTCGCACATGCGATGGGGGGAAAATAGCACGCGCAACGAGTGCTCCTCGGTGCATTACTTAGTGTCGATATCTTTTGCACATATGGCTTATAAAATTTCAGCTTCATTACGATGTTTCAAAATATTGTATTATCTCAAGTTTTCAAATTAAGTAAGATGTTCTTTCCAGCTCAGATTTGTCTTCAGTCCAGCAGTTAACGGTATTTCCTTCGCAACACGCGTAGACACACCCCCTGCTCCATATTTATATTGTCTGTGGAAATAGGCTGGTGAGAAGTGCGAATCAATAAATTATGCTAACTAGAGAGCACCCGCGGAGATTTGCAGGCGTCTGTCTTTATTTACTGGGGCATGCCGTGGTACATGTCAGAGTTCTGTAAATTAGCAATTGGTTAGTGTAATAGTGTTAACACTCACGAAGTCTCCTAATTTTAATTCGCACCACTGGTATATAACTCGATTATTTTGGCTGTTGTGGCAAAGCTCATTTTATTGGATAACAAGTGCAACAAGTTTTTTTAAAGCTGCACTAAGTCGGTGGAGGAACCCGATCAGACGTTACGCGGCTCGGCACGGGACGGCAGCTCGGCGTTCGCTGGGTGTCTTTGCTCGCCTGGAGCTTCGCCCCACTTATTGTGCTGCAGTATTAACATAAGTTTAGAATATTTGCATCTCACTCGGGCCCATCGACTTCCGATAGAAGAGCGCTTTTACGTGCGCTCAATTTACGCGCAAGGAGTGCGAAGTAAAAACCCATTGAAAAGACTTCGGACTGTTGAGGACCGTCAAGGCGCGCTTAAACTAAAGCATGGAGAGGGAATCAATGACTTACAAACGGCAGGACTGCTGCAGGACCTTTGGAAGTGTCATTTCGCTTTTATTTTCTGTAGTGTCCGTCGCTTTTAGCGTTTTTCTGAGTATACAAACATCTGAGATCAAGCAGAGGGTCGTGGAATTGGAAACTGGAAACGGAGAGATTCTGTTTCACCAGGTTCCCGGCTTTTCCATGGATCGGTTTAATTCATTGGTTCGGGAAAGAGTGGATCAGCTTCTGTCTCAGGTAGGTGTTGAAAACACAACTGTCCATCATGAGTGGAATTTACATCGGAAAATGCGCTGTTGTGTCATTGAAACTTAGTTGCGTAACCTATTTTATATTTCATTATCAATAATGTGTTGGCCGTCACGAGAACAGTGTCCTGGTCTCGGACTCCATCCTGTTATTAGCTAATTCTCTTTTTTTTTGCATATTTTCATTTGATTAGGTAATTGTAAATAGGCTATAACTACTTTTTCAATTTATCTACAGAGGACTTACGAACACATGGCCAAGATAAGAACTGCGCGACAAGCTCCAACTGATTGTAACTGTCCACCAGGTAAAATCATAGCGGTCTTATGTATTGTGTTAAATGGTTATGGGATGGAACGATGAGTTAATGGGCTGTGCCATGGGCTGTGCCATACTGAGGGCTTCATGACCTGATCGGCGCGTAATCAGTAATAACCAGTCTTTTGATTCAAGGTTATAACGTGAACTTCGCAGATGGGTACTTGCACTCTGCGAAACGCGGTTATGTCTCTGCAAACAGAATTCAAAGGCATCAAACGGATTGTGAAAACGTGTTTGGAAAACGAAGACCCATTGGTAGCAAATGGTTTTTTGTTGTTCACTCAGGACCATTACCAATTGGTGGCAATCCTTTTCGTCCAATATGATTGCAAATAGGCCTGAATGAAAATGTTTTTTCTTTGTGTTGTCAATGTTTTAGCCTACTTTTCATGCAATTATTCCCAGGGGCAGTGTGGTGTATTACTAAGGGAGGTGGGCTTGGTGTTTACGATTAATGATTCCCGTCTGACTTCCTACCGTTGAACTTCAAGGCGAGTCTTTCGTGGTACCGAGCCTGCCTCTATTTAGCGCCAGTGTTGTGCCCTAGAAAGCACTCCAGCCGTGAATGAGAACACCAGTGCTGGTAGACTGTGGAGTCGTTTTTGATCACAAGCACTGCATATAGCCAAGTATACACGCGGAGTCTGCGCAAGCATTCGTGTAGCTTTGCCCCGGAGTCAAATTTCAATGCGCAGTTTTTTCTGAAAGTGTAGAAATGCGCGGTAGATTGTCATATTTGCGCAAAGGTTGAACCATAATTCGCGACTATCACTGAGAGAAGCACCCTATATTCGTGTGATGATTTCTGTTTGTTTGTTAAAATAGACAGCATGTTCACCTATGCAAATTAAAGCATCAAAGTCACCACAGAAGACAAATGTCTGATCATCTTTTTGAATTGCCATCTCCAAATAAATACAAATCGTATAAATATAATTAAGCTGTATCAGTGACCCCCTGGGATTTTGCTGAAAAATACATTTTAAAATCACTCTGGAATGTTTATGAAGAAACCCAAAGTTATAGGCCCAAAAACATTCTTAGTTTTTGAGTTATAGCACTTTCGAAATAGAATATCATCCCCTTTTTGGTACCAGCAATACGGTATGTCTGTTTAGACCTGAATATTTGTGCTTTTAGTGATTCTGGCCCAGGCTTAGTGAACATGCAGTCAGAAATATTGTAAAATACAGCATTCTCAGGTTGCAGCCATATGATAAGTGAATGAAGAATGGATACTTTTCCTCCCTGACCAACAACTGTTGCCTTAAGGCTCCACAAGCACTTATTTCGGAATATGGGAAATGCACTGTGGGTAGGAGAAATGAAATCTTCATCAGACAGTAAATAAATATTTGGTGAGTGCCTGAAGGTGATCACTGGTTGGTCACTTTGTTGCTAGTTATTCATTATAATGAAACTTCTCTCAAAGAAAGATTACTCTATTATTAAAATCTTATGAACTTTTTAACAATGCTTCTTTATTCCTTCCCTGCAAACTGCTCAGGAGCAGTTTTGCTGGTCCATAACTTCATAATTATGATAATACATTATGATAATGAATCCTAATTATGATGAGTAATTATTATAGTTAAGTTTCATCAAGAATAATGTGGGTATTGTAAACCATTTTAGCAAGGTCAAATTCAGAAGAATCCCAGCCTATCTATCTATCTATCTATCTATCTATCTATCTATCTATCTATCTATCTATCTATCTATCTATCTATCTATCTATCTAGGTATAATCGGCACGGATGTAGTTTGGAAAAAACGGACCAAGTGAGGCCCAGTGAAAGTACCACGCGTGCTGTGGCCTTGCTACATGCTGCGGGCGAATGGCAATGATTCCGATCGTTAAAAGGTGTTATGACAGTTACAGACCGCTGAATTACCACTATTCTGAACAGAAACTATGGTATTACCATAGCCAGTGGTCCTCAAATCTGAACCTCAAATCCAAATCCAGCCCAGGGTTTCTGTTAACCCGGGAAAGTAAATAAACAGTTAGTGCCTCTGATTGGCCAGACTGTGTTAACACCTGACTCCCAGGTAAATGGAGGGTGGAAAACCAGCAGTCCTCGGACCTCGGAGGGTGTGATTTGAGGACCAGGGCCATAGACTGTATAAAAAGATGGACGCAGCACCCTGGTCTGAAAAATGAAGCCCATGCGGAAGTACCATAAAATGGCATTCTATTTAATGGCTAGCAGATGGCGACATCGGTAGTTGCAGAAAGAAGTTCACTGCTATGGAAGTCTATGAGAAAATGACCCTCAGTGCTGCCAACTCTCGCAAATTTTCCGGGAGTTTTGGTTGCATATTCATGTTCCTGTGGCTTACTCAGCAATTATTCAGTTAACGCGTATTAAAGAGGTCCGCCCACAGAATTGACGTCCATTTGCCAGGAGGTTTATCAGATTCATGTGTGTTAACGTGGATTTCACCACGAGTAGCTATTATGGAAATCGATCATGACTCCCGACTTCTCACTCTTTCTTTACTCGGGGCATGGAAGCAATTGAAGTTCTTTCACACGGTCTTGTATCATTTAAACAGTCATTAAACCCACGCTTTGCTTCTAACCCCTGAGAAAAAGAAAACCGCGAGAAGCCTGGAGTCATAATCAGTTTCCATATTATTAGTGGTGAAATCCGCTGTAACACAAATGAAGCTGATAAGCCTCCATGAGCAAGGACTTCAATTTCACGTGAGAATCTATTAAATACGCACTGGTTGAATAATTGCTTACTATGGCACGGGAACATGAATATGCCACTTCAACTCCCAGAAAATACAGGAGAGTTGGCAACACTGGACCCTACTTCCCCACCTGGAATTTCATTTAAATATAGATTTTTCACATTATTTTATGGTAGCTACAGCAAGTTTCAAGTCTCCTTTGATATATCATGATGTTCATTTTTGTAAATTATGGTCCCATATAGACTAGAATAAAGGATGAAGCCGGGTTATGCTTTAGGGGTGTGGCTATCCTCTGGTCCTCGTCCGATACGGTCAGATCCAGAGCCACGGTCCTCCCCGGATCTTCAACACACGCTCTCGTCCAATAGAAATCACATCCAGTTTCAAAATGACAAACTGACGCAATTCAAATTGCCACAATCGAGGCTTCCTTTATGGTATGCTGAAACCAATGGTTGACGTTACGGTAGCTTTGTCCATCTTTTTATGCAGTCTATGAGTATTAATGTTGCATAGAAGTGCTGGGAACTTTTTGTGATGGGGGTGGCTTCGCACCTGTCACTGCCGCTTCTCATTTCTGTCTCTGGAAAATGCTTGGATTCGCATGTATGCTTCGTAGTTTGAATGCACCTACATACAGTAGGCTATGTCATTTTTATTAATCAAGTCTAAATCAATAGTCGATGGTCTGTCTAATTAAATTGAGTATTTATGTGCCTCAAATGTTATTTATTTCGGAAAATTGTGGATGTTAACCTGAGAATTAATGCTCGAAAAGGCTTGTGAGAACTGTTGGAGACAAACGCACGTGGAAATCATTCAGCAGACCGTATTGCACCCAGTCTGCCTGGGTTGGTCCTCGATAGCAGCGCTAAAACTGACATTTTCCACCAGCAGATGAAATTCCTAAAGCTTGAGATGCTCTGGGATGAAGGGAACAATGATGGTTTCTGTGCCTCATGTAAAATATGAATGCCAGTGACATGGTTAAGTTCATCGGTCGCACATATTAAACAAAGACGCTTTGCTCTTAGCAGTTCATCGAAATGTTTGCGGTCTGGGCACCAGTTTTGCCAAATTCCTCTTAAATAATGAGATTAGCGTGATATAGTTCCAGTGACAAGTTACACTGGCCACAGTGACAGTGTGGTTTTTCTTGCATGGCCCGGGGCCGACTGTGCATGCTGGTTTTTGCTGCAGCCTATCTCTCGATCAGATAATATTGTTGAAGTTATGACATAATTTTGTGTTTTCAATTATTGGAGCATGAAGTGGGTTTGGCCGAATTCCATTTTCTCCATCACTCTCAAAGGAACTCTTTTTGCATGAGTCATTTGCAGAGGAGTATTGGTTTAGAATATTGTGTTAACAGGGATGAGAGTGCCAAATATTTTAATCCATTAATGTTGATTTAACTGGGTTTTCCTTATCACCTCATACCAATTAAGAGCAGCTGATGGCTCAATAGAATTCAGTGACTGTTAATATAATAGCGGGAAGAGAAATGACAGTTACACCTGTTACTGTGACTCTGTGACTAAGTGGAAGGCCACCAAGCAGTATGATAACTGATAACTTATAACTCTGTGCTTTTTCAGAGAGTCGAATTGAGCTTTGCAGCCTTGTGATTAATGTGTCTTGGGCTATGCAGTCCACATCATCCCAGCCCCAAAGACGTTCTCACACATTCCAATGACCAGAGAGCCTGGTGCTCATGCTCTTAGTCATAAAACCTCTGTTACATAAAATACTAGTCTTTCACTTCCTTGTATTGCTCACTGCCTGGTAGTGCTGTAGCACTGGTGGAAGAACAAGACCAGCAGTCACAGGGAATTTACCCAAGCAGGCCAACCGGGGCGGCTGTAGTGAGCACAACAGCACCATGGCAGTGGAACTATATCCAGTCTGTGGCTGTGAGAGAATCAGGTGGCCAGTCACCATGTGGCAGCCACTTCAGTATCAGGCGGGTGGGTATCTCTTAGCCCTGCCGAAGATGTTGGGTTGTTAGAATGCCATTGCGCGAGGACTTCATGCAGAGGATGCTTCGCTCGCAATGGCCCACCAACTTCTCTTCCAGCGATGTCATTTTCGCATCCACATTTGTATACATTTTATGGATTATGCTGGTATTGCACAGATTTGCTTCATTCATTGTTCCCAGGAGTAGTGCTTCACCTCCCCCCCCCAGTCTACTGCACACCAACTATTCAGTACATGAGCCTTTGTTTAATGGGGCCATTAGCATTCATGAAAAGTAACGAACACAAAGTGTATCAGAACAATTCTCCAGTCGGACAGAGGATGTGATAGAATTATGAGTAAAATAACTCGGCCGAGTCACTGATAGACGGAACAAATGGAGGGATTTAGTTTAGTGACTCCTGAATTTTACACTTCTAGCGATAGCTTGGGAAGAAAAGTGACCGTGAGGAGGTGTAGTGCTCCGACAGCTGGGGAGGGGGGCTATTTAGGGACTGACAGACAGAGTTTGATTTATGGATGGTGTCATTTTCAGGCAGAAATCAGAGAGAAATGACAGAAGGGGGAAGGAGAAGTGGGATACAATTATGAGAAATTATGTCCAGTTTTGTTCCTGGAGAGTTTCCTGGAGAGTTGGGTTTTACTCCAACTATAACTCACTGCACCTGATTCGACTATGGAGCAGCTCATCAAGTCTCTAACTAGGAAATGAGTGGTGCTTTGCTTGGAGTGAAAACTTCATGAATGGTAGCTCTCTAGGAGCAGGGTTGGAAAACACTTATTCAAAGTGCATTACAGATCTCAGTGACTCAATATGATGACAGAGAGAGCGTTTGGGCATTTCAATTGTGGCCTCTGGGGGGCTCCCTTTGTCTAAAAGGCCAGAAAATGCCTCAAAATTCACACAAAAGTCCTGCCAGCCTCAGGGAGTAAGAGATATGGAACCAAAAGGCAAGCCTGCTTTTAAGCACAATTAACCCTTTGGCATTCAAGCATGTTTTACATAGTGGTACCTTAAGAATTCAAGCATGTCTATGTTATTTCATGATTTTATGGCCCTCATTTTTGAAGCCCTGTAAGCTCTGAAACCATAAGTCCAATCATCTTACAGTAATTGAAAAGTTTATGGAGAATTGTCCATAGTATCAGATGGTGCCAATTATTTTGGTATGCTACCCATCGTTTTGGCGCAAAAAGCATGAAAATGTGTACAAAACACAACGGAACCCTCAACATCAGAACCCTCCGACCGATTGCCAGAATCGTTGTTATTTTAATTGTCACTTGGTTCAGAGCCGAAATCTTCATCACCTCGTCGGCAAAAAATTTGTCAAGTACTTGGTCCACATTCATCCTGAATTCACAAAAAGTCGGCATTTTTCAAGCGAAAATTGCGTGGTAAATTTCTGTTGGAACACCATACGTATTTAGCACAAAACGATTGCTCTGAGCGCTGTCTATCATTAGAGAAGCAAACGAAGGCTTTGCGCGCCACAGACATAGAGAAATCTTGGAATTTCAATGCATTAGTATTGTCTCGACCCAGGGTCGAGCCCGATTTCTGGAGGTCGAGACCAACTTCTGAATGGTGCAGTTTTTTTTTTGAGACCGACCGTCTAAGACTCAACGGAAACTATGACTTTTTGCTTTATAAATTTCCTTGGGAAACTTCATGATCAATGTTCAAGGTGTAACCTCAGTCGAAAGAATTCAGTGCAAAGTTTCAAATATTTCATTTCAGAAATTAAGCCAAAATCTCGCGAAGTGAATGAAATTGGATCCTGCTGATGGTCCCATTGTGAAAAATATTTTGAATTTAAGAAATGTATTTGATTGAAAACTGATACCTAAGTTGCTGTCATTGTGTAAATAATCATCATGGAAAATCCCATTGTGTTAGTATGTGAGGCAATATTGAAATAACTTAACCGATAAGCCTTTGTTGTGTCTTACATGATAGGTTTTTATTCAGGTGGTTTCAGGTCCTACAGCAAACCATGGGTCTTCATAATACGTGCTCCTACAACAAACCATGAATTAGTCAGAACATCTAAATTACTTACATTAGTTAATTACTCTATGAGAGGGCATCTATTCTGAATGCATTTGAGTAATGCAATTCAATTAAAATTACTTTTTGCAACAATGTTGTAAGTGGGTAGCACTTTAGCCTCACAGCAAGAGGGTTGTAACTTCAAATCCAACTTTAGTCCTTTCTGTGTGGAGTTTGCATGTTTTCTCCATGTTTACTTGGGTTTTCTTGGGGTACTCTGGCTTCCTCCTACAGTCCACGCTCCAGGCTAATTGGAGACTGAATTTCCCATAGCTGTGAGTGAAAAGTGTATGGTCTTTCCAATGGGTTGCTCTATGGGTTGTTTCTTGTTTTAACTACAAAATGAGAGATTATTTTCCCACTTATAACACACTATGACAAAAATGGCTGTACAATTCATGTATAATGAAAGCTTGATCTTAATATTCTGTTTACTCTCCAAGTAAATATTAGAAAAATGACAACTTCTTAAATTAATCAAATCCAAGACAGAGCTGTATAATTGTGCTGCTAATTAGGTTTCTTAACTCAGGTATTTGCAGCATTTCAAGATGTTTTTATAGAACTTGAATTAAAATTACACAAATCAAGTATGAGTCATTATAACTTGCTTCATCTTTGACTTCTACATTATCTAACAAATTATTCATTTCGTGACCGTATGTCCACAATTTTAGAAGTTAGCAGATTATGTAATTTCATCAGTTATGATTTTTTTCCTCTTTTCAGGCCATAAAAAAAGTATTTACCATTTAGTATAGCATGAATATGGTAGTACAATATTCAGGGCATGCATAGATATTGGGGACATTTCTCATATGTGCCTGAATAGGTTAACTAATCCCTAGGAAAATGAAGTGAGCAATTAAAAACATTTTACATCTCATTAAAATTCTGGAATTGTCATTGTGGTTTGAAAACACCAGCACACGCACTGGACCCCCTGGACCGATTTTGAGAACCAGTGATCTGGCCTTACTGTCCAGCATGTGTTCCTACTTCTTGCCCATTGCATGCTGGGATAGGCCCTGGGATGGGATTGGCTGGGACCTTTCCGTCCTTCCCCTCTCTCTTTATTAACCGTGTTCTGTCTTTCGTGCTGTTTCGTTCAAAAGCAGATATTACAACAGGAACACATTTCATGACAGAAAAGGCTTTATGGGAAATAAACTGACTCTGATATAGCTCGGAAATTTGTTTGTGCTGCGGTGTGTCTGAGCCTAACTCAAAAAATTCAGTCTGCTTCTCAGTCTCAGAGAGAGGAGGAGAGAGTTATAAAAGAGCGCTTGTGTCCTCTTATGAACCACAAAAGCACCCGACTTGCTTCTGTGGCCCCCCACATCTGAGCGGTCTCCCCAGCACAGCTGTTTCTAGGGTTCCTTTGGAGTTCTGCTGGAGAACAGACCCATACAAAGGAGTGCATGAGCACCGTGTGTGTTTTGTGCCCAGAAACACTGTCCTTTTTGTCAGAGGACACATCACCCCCATGCCCCCGAATCCCTTTTATTATTTGAGTCGAAATGACCTAAAGGGGGGCCCCCATAACCCTGTGACACCCCCCCTCTCCCTCCAGCATGAATGCTGACACACAGAGACACAGAGATGAATCTCTCTCACACACACACACACACACACACATGCATGGAGGAACTGCACACATAGACATATTTTCCTGGATGGGGTGTCTGTATTGGGCTCTTTGATGGATGATCAGTCCACATGAGGCATTTTGGGACCATATGGGGTTGGCAGAATGTGACTCTGACTGTCTAAAGAATTACACTCTGGGTTACGTGTGGCATTCTATCGAGTCAGCTATGCCTAGGCGATACACCTCTCAATTTATCTAACCTGTTCCAGCAATGGTGCTGACGGGCTTAGAGCTGGAATACATCAATTTCGTAGTGACAGGGTACAGACTGTTTTAGCTTTTTGGCCTATAATAGGTCCATTTTCCTTCGCTAAATTCTAACTCTTTTCATTATGATCATTAAGGAAAGTGATACCAGATTAGATTTGGGATAGTTCATGAAAAGCAGCACTGATCCAGGTTCAGTTTGGCCTGTTAACCTACACTGCACAAGGTGGGATACAGGCAATGGACAAGAGGATTCTGGCAGTTCTACTTCGAGTGGCTTATTTAGATATGGGACCTGGTGTCTATCAGCTGTCCTGAGTGGTACTAGGAGAAAGTCTGGGGTCTCTCTCTCAGTCTCTGTCTTGCCGTCTCATGATGTTTGATGCTCTGATTGGCCAACATGATACCACAAAAATCCATGTCGCTGACATGGATCACAGATTTGCAGATATAGAATAAAAAGTGCATGAGAGAACCTTAGTGAAGAAAAGGAGAAGCAAGTGAAAAAAGACAATAAATTTTTTTTTCTCGATCTCCTGTTGTGAAAGTGTCCAGAAGTTTGGCGACTGTGTGGTTTGGAAAATGAAAGCTTACAACGTTGTGGAAAATAAACAATCCAACCACAGCTCATTCTGGTCAATTTTTTTTTTTGCTGCACCTGGAGTGTTCAGGGGTCACGGTGTCAGGGGTACATTTATGGTTTACTGTATGTGTAGCAGTGTACCCTGGGACAGGAGCGAGGCTGGGGTCATAGTAGGTGAACCTAAACATTCATAGCTGTAAATGGTCGAGTACTGTGCGATTCCACCCCACCCAGTTAAACCAGCGATGCTGGAGTAGAATAGGTTATGTTCATATGAGAACTTAAGAATATCAAATATTTCTTGACATTTAATCTGTTTTTCAGTTTAAGCCTCAAATGGGTTATGACATCATTGCATTTTTAATTTTTCAAGGCTGATGACAGTTTAGAAAGACAGAGACATTTTATCAAAGAATGGAAATCAGGCATATATTGGTGTTGAGCTGAACTATTAAATTTTGTGGCAACTCCCTCCTCAAATTTAAGAGCAGTTATTCTTTCAGAAAGAGCTGCTTCAGTGGATTGCTGAAGCAAAGGTGCAATGAAGCAAAGAAAGTTAAAAAAAAAAAAAAACTCGCAGATTTCAGGGCTTCAGTGAACAGAGCCGGTTTGTTGATCTCGGAATGCACTTAGCAGGAGTTGACTGATATTATTATCCCCCGCTAACACGAAGTGGGAGGGGGATATAGGTTTGACCTCCGTGCGTCCGTCGGTGCGTCTGTCCGTGCGTCCGTCCGTCCGTCCGAGATAAGGGGACAGCTTTACTCAGAAACTACTACAGGTACAGTAACCAAATTTGGTGTGCAGCTTCAGACCATAAAGGCCTTGATGGAGTTTGAAAATAAGAAGCACAGGATTGGCGGGGGATGTTGTTGACCATGTCGACTTGTTTTCCCACTGTTCATCTTGCTTAGCTACCAGCTGTTCAAAGGCCTGGAAATTCCAGCCGCGTGCTGAGGTCTGTCTGCACGGATCTCCTGCTGCTCGCTAACTCCGCTTCTGTATTCATGAGAAGCTGTGGAGGCTTGGTGAAGGCAGCAGGCGAGATAGCTGAGCTAAATGCAATGTGAAATCTGATGAGCGCGTTGGTGCTAAATGTAATGTAAAATTGGTCTCGCGGGAGACATCTCGATGATTATTATGAAGACCCATTGGTAGCTTCCGGCCCACTGAATCTGATTGAACATCTGCCTTATTTGGAGAGTGAAGTTGGCTTCACAATTGGAGTCTGCCAATTTGAGCTTTATAAAACTGAACTGTAAAATGGCAAATTTGTCTTTTGGGTTGTCAGTTCAGTTCTGTGAAAGGTACTGGCATAGTTATTAGCCTGGATGTTAAAGCTTTGTAGAATTTATACGAATGTGCTTTTTTTATTTCTCACAATTGGGTCCACGTTCAGAGTGCTACCGGGAGAAGGGGGTTCTGTTTTTTGGGGTGAATAAAATTGTAGGTGTGGCCCGTAAGCGAAATGAGATAACTACCCCTGGATGCCAGGTGAGAATGTGTTATAAACGGGCTTTGAACGTTGACCCACCTCACACCTATAAACATTTAATTCACCATCAAATATCCCTATTTTTAGCACATTCATCGCTCAAATAAAATGAACGATTATCTGAACACCTGGCACAGGTGTTTTGCAGGTGCTGTCATCCACGAAAGGGTGACGTTCCGATGAAAAAGAAAACAACCCAACGCAGCTAAGTTTTCAAACGAAGCAGTAACTTTATTGTGAACTGACGTTTCAGACGGGTCTTTTGACCGAAACGGTCCCATAGTGCATTGCGCCGGGACTCAATAGAAAGTGAATTGAAGTTTGACTCTGCCCTCCAAAATATCGCGCCGCTGCAGTGTGTTCGTCTCTGACACTCTGCTGCACTTTAGAAATAAAGCCTGTAGCAGCAGGAGATAAATATCAGTTGATGGCCCAAGTAATATCCCATCCAGCAGAGAAGTCAGTAGTGATTAATGACTGCTGCAAACTATTCCAGGCACCAATGTTTTATACAGGGGTCATTTAGACAGTGGAGAGCCGGTGAAACATGTTTATTTGAGAGATATGCTAATACTGAAAGGATATCCTGTTCAGTGCCCCTGTTGTCTCTGATACCTTATCTCCAAATATGGTCACCTTGTCTCGAAGCACACTGTTTGGTTGCAAGCAAATTATTTTTGTACAGAAATCTCAATCTTCAGTCTCAGAGTTTGCACTGTCTCAGTTTGAGTGTGCTT
Organism: Gymnothorax reevesii; assembly: GCA_029721435.1. Lineage (NCBI taxonomy): Eukaryota > Metazoa > Chordata > Actinopteri > Anguilliformes > Muraenidae > Gymnothorax > Gymnothorax reevesii. Next base: position 111,349,837 of record CM056579.1, read on the forward strand.
CAGGCCACATGTCATGTTTCAAAGTCCCAAATTGGTTGTGGATTTAAGCTGTGGAAGATGGATTTGAGTGGACCTGACCGGCTGCGATTAAAACCCTGGGACACTTGAGCCTTCCAAGCCAGGGGCTTGAGATCCTGACATTACAACGGACCCACATTTCATAAGATCTCCTGATAGCCTTTGTTATGGAGTCAAGACTTCATAGTTGCTGATCCAATGGAGTGCATGCATTATTGTCCCAACTTTGCTTCATGCCATGCTTTCATTTCATATATTATTTGCCATTTGGATTCTTTCAGTATTAATTATAGCATGATTTTATCCACCAGCTGTGTATAATCACAAACTAAAAAGCTGATTGGTGGAAATGTGCAGCCGCTGTCTAGAGACTTAGGTCATCAACTGCATAATGTTTATCTACACTGCATGGCCAAAAAAAAAAAAGTTACACACTCATATTTTGTTTGGTCACCTTAAGCTTTGATCACGGTGCACATTTGATGTGGTACTGCTTCAAAAATCTAATGCAATGTAATAACATTTATTACCGACCAGAGTCTTCTCCAGGGCATCCCAAGGACTTTCAATTAACTAAGGTCAGGACTTACTGCTGGCTAATTCATGTGTGAAAATGATTCCTCACGTGTGCCGAACCACTGTTTCACAGTTTGAGCCCAATGAATCTTGGCATCGTCATTGTGGGATATGCCTGTTGGGATGACCTGGTCATTCACTACCTTCATGTAGTCTGCTAACTTCATTTTATTGCTACATAACGTTGTTTAGCCTAGACCTGTCCAGCTGAAGCAGCCCCAGATCATAACACTGCCTCCAGAGGCTTGTACATTGAGCACTATCTATGAAGGGTGCATTGTTTCCTGGGCTTCATTTCTTACCCTGACTCACCCGTTACTCTTGGATAGGGTAAATCTGGACTGAGCAGACCACATGACCTTTTTTTCATTGCTTTACAGCAGGGGTCCCCAATCTTTCCCAGAAAGGGCCGGTGTGGGTGCAGGCTTTCATTGCAACCAAGCAGCTACACACCTGATGCTACTAGTCAAGCTTATTTTGCAAAGAGTCCAGGGCTTCATTAGTAGCATCAGGTGTGGAATTGCTTAGTTGTGCTATGGAATCAGGTAGACACCAGATGCGGGGAGATGGGAATGAGGATTTTATTAAACAAAAAACAAAACAGGCACGAGGGCCAACGAAAAACTTGGCCCAAAGGGTTGCAAAAAGACAACTAAGGTACACTACACAGAGCGGGGAAACTAAATAGCAAAAATGGCAAGAACAAAAAACCACTGGAAACTCCAGGTAGAAATTCAAGAACGAAAATAAAAAACAAGACTAGGGCGATATACACAGGGACTATGAACAAAACTTGGAACCATGAACGAGGACTTGAAAGCATGAACATGAGCGACAAAACTTGAGACACTGTCTGCCAGCCAACTTCCACCGCATCCAGATAAAGGCTTAGAAATCAGAACATGAGGGGCAACACCTGGAGAAGGAGAAACAAGAGGCAGGGCAAGATCATGACATGGACAAAGATTGGATGACATGACCTGCTCATTAAGAGAATGAGCGTGCTCAGCTTAAGTACCAATTAAGTATGCAGTTTGGAAGCAAGCATGAATGTTAAGAACAGAAAAGCACAGCAAGATCTTGAATTAGCAAAGCAGGAATCATGACAATAAACTCCCTGTCTAAATTAGTAATATTAGTAATGTGCCTATCTAATGAATTACACCGCCCAGTGAATGTTAGTAAATGTTAGTAACTTAAAAACAGTTAATTGTCAATTAAGCTTAGACAGCCCGAATCAGCACAGCACGGAAGGAAGGGGAAATACCAAAGCCAACCATAGCTCAGAAATGTGCAACAATGAAGGCACGGGGCGGAACGCAGACAAACGGTGGAGTGGCTTGGCAGACCTGGCAAGAACAAAAACATGGAAAAGTAAAAGCATGGACTATAAATGTGAAACATGAAATGCAAAAAACCTGATACGAGAACTGTTAAAACTGTGACAAGAACTATGACTATGGAACATGAAACTGTTAAAACCATAAATTCTGTACTGTTCTGGCCAAAGGCCAATGAAAGCCTGAACCCACACCGGCCCTTTCTGGGAATGATTGGGGACCCCTGCTTTACAGTGTAATCTCCATACTCCCTAGCAAACTGAAGTCCATTTTCCCCTATTAGCCTCGCAAACAAGTGCCTTTCTTGTGACCACACTATCCCAATCCTGCAAGTTCTTGTGGCATGATGCTTGTGGAAACTCTGTTTTGCACAATTAAACACAGCCTTGAGTTTCTACTGCCAATTTATTACAATGAGACTTCATCTAGCATTTTAGTGATCTCTGGTCACTATCATTAATGATTTCTCTTTTTTTCTAAACCAATTCTTCCATGAATTTGATGGTTTACTACTATCCTTCCAAGTTTTGCTGATGCGTTGGACGGTTCATGACCAAATTCCAGTGATTGCAGCAAAACACCATAGTTGCTTTATTAGGCTGATGCAGGCCAGTAATTTGCCCCTCTTTAAACACAGTCGCGTCTTCTCCATGACTATGGGATACTTCTTCTGACATGGTCGCTTAAAAAAATGAGAGGTTACCCACTGAATCAGTCAGAATTTAAAGAATTTCTGCCAGATGAAACATATTAATCACCGCAATAATGATTCAATCACAGGCCTGTAAGTATTTGCATATTTAAATCCAAATTACGACTTGTTTTGTTGTTGTTCAGACAGTGTATTTGCATACAGTCACAGTTCCTGAATTTTTCATTTTGTCACAAGGAAGGCGATAACATTAATCTGTGCTGCATTATGGAGACAAACACCCAATGGTCATGCTGGAATTGTGACCAGTAGCATGATTGACAGTTGTATGTGTGAGAGGGAAAGGAACTCTTCCCTGCGCTCGCTCTGCGGCGATGTTACCGAGAATACAACCTTGCTCTGTGGGACTGACTTGTGGAAAGTCAGGAACTCTCGCATCTGTATGATTATAAAGTCAGTCAAAAGTGTTTAATGCTTTCCAAACAAACCTGTTTATTTTACAGAAATGTTAACCGCAAATTTAATCTGGGTAAATGGTGCGGACACCAGGCTCCATAATTCAGAGAATAATAAATGCAGGTACGTTGTGTCAGTGTCGCCTCCGGATCAATTTGTCATGTGAGTCAAGATGGGGGGGAGTCCGAGATGCTATCTACATGAAAGTTTACAACACAAACAATCCTTTAGAATTTGATGTATTCATCTTCTAGAATTCTCTCGTTTGATTGGCCGTGTTTGCAATGTGCTTTGATCGCCAGTCGTTTACACCAGCTGAGCGGTTGTCTTCCTAACGTTAGTCAATGGCCTACATTTCTGTGAAAACCATTGCGAAAATCATCTAACTTCATCCAGATGGCAAAAAAAATGTGTCGATAAATCACCAGGGTAAAATAAAAACTGTCTGAACTATGAAAATAAATGATAGCATGGAAGTAGAAGGATGCAAGGCTTAAAAAAAGATCAGCGTTGAAGTGGAATCTCGATAATGGCTCGGATCCCAAATTACTGATATTTTCGGCTGAAGAGCACATCATGTTCTGCGCTGACTGCCCTCAAAAAGTAAAAAAAATCTGTTGGCAGCTCAAAAAATCTTTTTCTTGAAACAGTCTGAGACCAAAGACCCACTGCAAAAGGACATTTCCAGTTGTTGTAAATATTACTGCTTGTTTCATTTAAGCACTTATTTCATTTATGAAATCTATTTTATTCCAATACATTTTTAATAAATGTACCATGCTCTAATGGGTTTACAATTTTGATGGTCTGCTGCCAAGGAATATCATCTAGTAGAAATATGTCTCTTTTTTTTTTTTTTGTCCCCTCAAAGCTTTTTGAGCGAAAAGTTTTGGACTCTACCGGTGTAATGGAGTAAAAGCCACTGATAGAGAGAGATGACATATATCTACTGCAAGCAAACAAAGCCATTAAAAATGGAAATAATGTGTGTGCACATTAAAGTGCATAACCATGAAAATAATTTTTTTTGAAAGCCTTAAGCTGGATTTATGGTTCTGCATTGACTCCAAGCAAAGGGTACGCCATTGCTTCGACGCCGTCGTGGACCTTTCGAAGTTCTGCGTTGAGGTCGTTTGTGCCGTGCTGTGCCGTGAAGTAATTCACAGACAAACCGCTAGGTGGCGTCAGGTTTCCGAAGGACCTGTCGTGAAATCACGTGAGACTCCAGTAGAGTGGACCAATTAGTGCCCTTGCAGTCTGCGTCGCTCTGATGTGCAGTAAGAAAATTTTCGAGGTGCACGGCAGGCGACGCAGAGGCTCTGCGGTGGGGGTTCACATCACCGCAGAGGCTCTGCGTAGCGACGGCGTCGGTTCGATGCTAAACCATAAATCCAGCTATAGACTGGGCCAAACTCATCCTGAAATTTCAAGTTTAGATTTGAAATCTGGTTTCTCGGTCTTACAATATGGAGCCGTTGCTGAGTAGACAGCAAGCGACTAAGTCTGTCACCGTCATCTCTATCGCTGCAATGTGCACACCTATGGCCTTTTTTCCATGCACGATACTGGCCTGGCTTTACTCGGTTCGACTCAGCACGTCGGCCCGTAGTGGCTGGGATTAGCTTTTCCATTACAGCACGCCTTCCAGCTTGAAGGTGTTCCTGCAAGTGTTGCGCTTGTTTCGAGTTGATGACGTTTAGAATTGGCATCCTTGTAAACGCCACTTACAATTGCTCTGTGTAGCAATCGATGACAAAGCCCTCTGACATCAGCGCAGCCTACTGAAGAGGGAGTCTGTCGTCCTTTGGCCCAGTTCCGGAGGTCTTCTGTCTTGGGCAGGGCTCTGCAGAACTCGGCATGCTTAAATTGGTAATGGAAATGCCAATCGGTGCGGCACGGCTTGACTTGACTGAGTGCTCTTGGAGTGAACCTTTTGTTAATTATGAAAATGACTGAGAACTGAGGAGGTTCACTCCGAGAGCACTCCACACTAAACAGGTGCTGCTTGTTCTCTCCGATTAAGTAAGACGGCAATCATTCATCTGGACGTGTATTTTTTTTTTCCCCCAAAATATTTTATTTATTTATTTATTTTGGAAACATGACAACATAACGCACATCCACAAACAGAACACAGTGCCCATTCAAAGAGAAAAAGAAAGACAAGAGCAAGGCAACCCCCACATAATTCATCATATCTCAAGATCCTTGACATGTAACAGAAATGGCCCCCATACATTTTCAAAGAAATTGTGTCTGCCCTTCAGCACATAGGTGATCCTTTCCAGCGGAAGGGTAGATAACATCTGTTGCCTCCACTGACCTACAGCAGGTCCATGGACTTTCTTCCAACACAACATGATACACCTCTTCGCATTCAGTAGGCTTATATCTATAAACACTTTTTCACACTTTGTATATGTAGGCTTCTCTGGGTATAAACCAAACAAGAAGAGTCTTCGGTCTAATAAAAACTTTTTAGAAATTATTTTTTCAATTACACCTCTTATTCCTTCCCAGAACAATATAATTTTCCTACAGTACCACATACAATGAACCAATGTTCCTCTACATTCAATACATTTCGGGCACACATCAGGAATATTACCATTATATCTATTGAGATCTACTGGCGTTACATAAGTTCGCATTAACCATTTAAACTGGATTAATCTGAGGCGTATGTTAATAGATCTGGTATGTGCCAAGTTGCATGCATCGCTCCAGTCCTCCTCTGATAGTTCTAACGACAAATCTTCATTCCAAGCTTTAAGTTTATTGTATGAATCTTCTGACATATTAGACATCAAAACATTGTAAATATGTGCTCTGGACGTGTATTTATTCAAAATTGCAAACCTGTGGACCCTCACGCAAGCAGCCCATTTCTCTACTGAATTTAGCCCATGATTTCATCGCTGTTCGATCGCGTATGGAGAGAAACCGTGTCTTCAGTTGCCAATTACGATAATTGGAAAACGCGTCATTGAAAGAAAATGATTGAGAACTGGCCAGGACTAATTGTTGTCATAAAGGACATGTCTGTGTCCCCCCCAGTTCCCAGTTCTTCCTGTGCCACTGCATGCAGTTATAAGTAAATGCCATCTGTTTAAATGAGAGAATGTGTTAAATGCCTTGATGTTAATTGTCTAATATGCTCCACTGCTTTGGCATATTACAGCATGTTCTCCTTCTTGTGAATTGAACTAAACTAGCCGATTTCATGCGGAAGATGTGTAGTTAGGCATTTTGTCCCCACATTTTTATTTTGTCGCTTTACATTTGTTTTGTTACTCTATTCTTCATTTTTGTTTTGTTACTCTCTTTCAAGAAGCGAGTGACTCTGTTACCTCGATTTAACCCTGCTCAGAAACAAGGTGTCCCAATGGTCCCTATGTGTCTGTAACAGTGGTGGTGGCAGGTTTAACTCCAGTCCTGGCAGGGGCGCTGTGTCTGCAGATTTAGTGGCTGGGTGGAATATTTACACTTCAAGAAAAGGGAGATGGGACTCTGCAAAATCTAATGTCTGGTGAAGCTAGAGAATATGTGGTTTGTGTCATTCACATGCCTGAAGATTAAAATCATTTCTTATTGTCCAGACAGTCTGGAAATGTGCACATTCCGTGCCCCCACATCTCTTTTCTGACTGTAAATGTTTCTGTGCGTTCATTGTTCCTGTTGGCCCATTACAAATGCAATCCCTTGGCATAGACTTTCTCAAAACTTCTCAGCCTCATTTGGTGCCATCCTCTGTGTTGCTTTAGGGGTCAGATATTCAATGAGAGTAGTCCTAATTGTTTTGTGAGTATTTACACAGAATTGTTTAAATATGGAACAAGAAAAAATGACGCAATACCCAAACTCTTTAGTAATTTACAATTCTTGACATAGATACTTTTGTTGATAGATAAAATAGTCGACCTAGACTCAAGCTACCTTACAGGTAGCCCGAGTAAATAAAATAAAATCTAATTGCTGTTGTGTCCATGGGGCTTCTGTGCAGCCCAAACAAACAGAAAAACGAATGTCGACTGCAGATTTTATGGAGAACAGGAGTGTTCCGGAGCGGCAGTTCGACATTTCATGTGGGCAAAGCACAACTGCTTTCCTCTTAAGCTAATGATTTCCAGCACACTTTTTAATTGCCCTACACTGAGGCATTTCCCATGTGCGCAGCACCCAGCCGAGCCTGCTGTTGCCTAATGATTGCGCTCCCTTAACGCACTGCATTATGTTTCACCATTACTGCCTGCTTTTACGGGCCCAGCTCTTTTATTTCAGGTTACACGGTTAGACATTTTCTCTTCTGGCAACATCAAATGAGAACTGCACTAACAAGGGGTTACAACAACATCGGCAGCGACAAAAACCTGAAGTGCTTTTAAATGACAAAGGCGACTCAAAGCCAGACTTCCTAATCCACTTCAGAATGGAAGTGAACATTAAGAAAAGGGTGTTTTATTCATTCAGGTATTTTTTTCCCCCTTTCCTTCATCCTAATTTCTGTCTAAGGAAGCTTTCAATATTTGAAATGTTCAGTTCTGCTCCCATCCCCCTTACCTCAGCCCACCTGCCCTGTCCTGGGTTCCAGCTGAATGGGCTGTGATTTGATATGTTTTTTGAGAGGATAACATGATGCTCTGCTTTATTTTTTGGCTTAATTTGTGCTCACTGATTCTCTTCAGATGAAATGGCAGTCAGAACATGCCGGAGATAAATACTCCAGCTCGGGGGGGTTGGGGAGAGGGGGGTGTAATCGGTCGGTGAGGGAGAGGCCGGGCGAGTGTGTTTGGATGAGCGATGTACCTCCTGCCGCGAGAGAGCCGAACTGCACTGAACCTCATCAGGGAGATTCTCCAAACTCCTCCGTCATTATCTGCCAGCCAGCGCCACTTTGATGCAGCGTGAGAGCAAATTGCAGTCATTTTCACACTGATAAACCGTAATACAAATGATGCATGAACAGTTTTGTACTCATTTACATGTTTTCTTTTTAAAAATCTGGTTCTGTAGTGTTTAAAGACTGCATCAATCAATCCTTCCACTCGCTTACACTGCAGAACTCAGAATTCTGCGTGAAAGTTAACACATATGACCGCATTGCTCATACTGCACTTTATTGCTCAATTACTGGGGAAATGCGCATAATTCTCTCTGTTATTTTTGGGTAAATGTTACCATTTAATGGCCACAACCAAATAAAGGCAAGATATTCATCTTTCAGTTCCATGGCTGTTTGGTAAATCTGTCGAACCCTGGCCCATGTTCCCCAGCCTCCCGGTCCCAGCATAGGGATAGACGGCCGGTGGCCAGGCCGATGTTTGGTATCTCGGGGTGTGGCAGGTCGAGCAATGCTGCGGAAGAATGTTCTGGATCTTCTGGGACTTTGGAATCCTGAGCATTTCCACCGGAGCGAGAGGATAGGATGATAAAGTAAAGGAAGTGAGTGAAACCTAAAGCCTGGCAGTGGGAGGAGACTGGGTCAGGTTACCCCCCTCCCATCGGCCCCGAGCACCACCCCTTTTACTAATATTTCATAGCAGGGCGGGGAATCTGGGACCTGTCCTGAGGGCATGCTAACAGGCCAGAGAGCCCCTACCCTCTGTCAGACACCCCCTCCAGAGAAGCAGTCCAGAGAGAATATTGATCCAAAGTTGCACCTGCAAATTCCCATTTCAAAACATCAAAACATTTTTCAGTCAAAGACTAAGCCTAGTCCTGGATTAAACCATCATTAAATTATAGACTGGTGATCAAAAAGTGAGTTTAGTCTGACTAGCGTTATTGTACGTCTGGGAAACTGACACAATATGATGCAGTCATTAGTTCACACTTTCAGCAGAGACTTGCAGAAAGTGAATATAACATGGATTAAAACTTGCCACAAGCTAGTAGCACTCCGAGGTTGCAAACCTCCGCCAGGGCAGCACAGTGAGTTGAAATCTTGCTGAGTAATACATTGTTTGACTGATCGCAGTCAAAATCAATATGGTCCATCCCTGATGTAATAGCAATCCTCCCATAAAATTTCAGAGATATCCATCCAAGATAACTTTTTGAGTTATCTTTTATACAAACAGGTGTTATTTGCATGTTACATCAAAGGCATTCTTTTTTTTTAAATCTTATTTACCTGAGTGGGCTCTATTCCAGACAGGAGGTCAGAGATGATTTTTAAATTTGCTTGTCAGATTCTAGCTCCACCTGGAGTTGAGGCCCAAATCCTTTTACGGCTTGTTTCGCACTCTTGGCAGTGAAAGAGGCTCGTTCGAATTTTCTCGATCACCTATTTTGATCTGGGTATCAAATCACGGCTTGGTGGCTCCTCTTCTACTGACTCGACTCGTCTTGTGGACCTCTGAGATGCTTTGGGAAGGCTAACATCTACTGACACGCAGCCTGGTTTGAGCACCGTCTAGCATGTGGGGACCCTGTAAAGTTCAATAACATGGTTCAGTCATTTTGATTCTTTTTTTTTTTTAATTATCGCTGCCTCTGCGGGAATGGACAGAGATGTGCGAGAAATTCATCCTTGCACAGCCGGCAGCCTTTTACTGTCAGATAAGAAGATAGAAATGGCCACAGTGCAATTTGGATTTAAGTCTTCTTGTAAATAAATACTTACTTATTTCTGTTGCAAATCACCCAGAAATATGCCTTTTCTCTCTCTATCTTGATTTCTGAGCATAAGACTTGGAAGAGAAATTGAAGTTTGTGAAAAAAAAAATATTTGCAATAATCCTACTTTCCAATTTCTTCCGGCAAGTTTTTGACACACTAGGAGTTCTATCTTCTTATGGGTACCCTCTCTACAACTGCCCATACTTTGTGACAAAACTCTAACAAGACGCCTCTCATTATTGTCTTCATTTCTTTGTTTTTGGATCACTGTCATGTCAAAATGCTGAAATTGGATTTGTTTTTTTAGATGGAGGCGTTATTGTTTCCTTGTCTTGAATTCTTTTTTCTTTCCGCTCCGGCTCACAGTGGCTCATGTTTACTTGCTCCAGCGAAAATGAGAACGGCATAAACGTCCTGATTATCTGTCATGTGCTGTTGAAATACAGCCTTCAATATTCTCAACAGGCTGATTAAAATGCCAGATGATATTAAATAGTCTGGAAGGGGTATGAATTTATTTCCTGATAACACAATTGAATCACCTGAAAGCCAGTGCCTGTGCACAAGGTCTCAGTGACTCGGCTGGACTAACCCGCCCTACAGTGACGGGTGTTTCTAATCTCTGCCTAAGGGATGGGCCTGTGGAAACCGAAGGCACACTTTCTCTGCATTTTAGATGCATAATGGTAGAGAATAGTTAACGTCTGATGTGTGCAGAACTACAGAAACGTAGCCAAACATACTATTTGGCCTGTTTTTTCAATATTTTCCCCGCGTCTGTCGAGTTTTTCCATCAATCAATGTCTTCACTGTTCTGTGATGCCGAGATCTTCTGATAAAAATCGGTCAAACAAACAAGGCAACGATGCGTTCTGGTGCTCCTTGCAAATATGTCGATACGAAAATGATTTTTTTATTCTTGGGCAAGTTCCATGATCATAAGCTTTTTCACGAGGTGAGGTGAGTCTCCTTGATACTTACAGACAACTGGAAAACAAAGCAGTTGGTCGAGGTTAAATAACATCCGTACATTTTCTCAGCTTTTTTACAAACTGTGGAGTTTTTTTTTTTTTTTTTTTTTTGATGAAAATGATCGATATTCAATTGTTTGTAAAAAAGAATAAATTAAGTTAGAATTAAATGGTGTCTTGTGTCAAAAACTAGATGCACCATTCTGTCTGTTTACATATGGGAGCGGAATATTCTGGGGATGTTTGAAGATAAGTGAATATCATTGTGGCGGGGAAAGTGTTAAACACCCAAGTCGTGAGAATGCGTCAATTTTAAGAAGACATTTTTTGCTGGGTGTGATCTCTTGGTTTATAAGTGCGGAAAAGATTGGTGTTATTAGTGGCACTGGGTAAGAAGCTCCTCTGGGTAAATAAGTTCGCTTCTCTTCTCGCTCAGCTTTCCAGCTTAAATTTTCTTTTTACAACCTCCTTCCTCTCCACATGCTGCGGACTCCTGTGAAAGTGCGGGCGCAGCGGGGAGGGAGGTTTAGACAGTTCATTAGATCCCCCCCCCCCCAAACCCCCACCCCCGCCTCTCCCCCGTGCTGGTAATTCTGCGACTCGCTACCAACAAAGTATTTCTGTTTTTATCACTGCCTGGGAAGTGACAGCCCTTAAAAATGGCACGTTTGAAATCAGAAAATAAACCAGAGACTGGAGTAGAATTCGCTGTGACCTGGCTAAACTGTACTGTTATGTCAGGCCTCGAAAGGACAGTTTAGTGGCTCTAGAGCTTCCCTGTCCTCTGTCTTCCTCTGAGTAAATAACCTCACTCTCTTTCTCTTTAATCTGTGTTTTCTGTGGAGTACAGTCTGAACATGGAGTTCTGCGCTAACGTCCCCCCTCTGCATTCACACCGGGGTCGAATTGATCTCTCCCCTATTCTTTTCCGCAGAGTTGATATCAAAAGGCCCAAAATCACCATGGACTCCGCTAGTTCGGTATTGTGGCAGAGAGAATCGGGTATAGGACTTGAGCACAGTCTCTGTGATTCGCTGCAGGATGTGATGTAATGACGTGGCAGGTGTTAAAGGACCGATCATTCTGTGGTAGAAGATTACTCTCGTCCTATTTTTTAAATGGGAAATAAACAAGGTTGTTTCAGCTTTGATGCGTGGCCATGTTGGTGGATTTACACCTCCTCCTTTAGTTGAGATGATGATGAGAAGGATGATGTCTGTGCTGTTGCCCAGCTGCTGGGGGGAATGAGCGATTTGCAGAGTCAGCGATTGTGTGAAAGGATGACCTCCATATTTGGGGAGCTCAGGGTCTAACACCATGCTGTTGGAATAACTCTGTCTTTGGATCCTGTCGGTCAGCTATCAGTTTGAGCTTGGAGCTATATCAAACAGAGCTGAGCGCAAATGAAACTAGATTGCGCTTGATGCTATATGTGCCTAACAGGTGGCCGTGCCCAAATTTTGACCTAGATAAAATTAAGTAAAAGTCAAAGCTATGACCTTGACATGAAATATTCCTCTGGAGACACCAATATGCATAACATATTGAAATTTGTGGGCTGTCTCCAAAACGATTCAGCAGCTAGAGCGGGAACAGTCGGGACAGCCAGATGGACGGACAGATGGACAGACAGACAGACGGGGAAGAGGACGACAATACCTCATCAGCAAAAATCGTTGAGGGTGTAAATATGTTTGGAAGAATCTGTTGAACGTGTTCAGGTGTCTGGAGGCTGGCATGATGACATCGTTACTCAGAGATTGATGTTTTAGCACAGGGTTCGAAGCTTTATTCTAGGATGGAGTGCAGCTTTTATGCCGTTGAGCGAAGAACATAATTCCCCAAAATATCTTGTGTTCTCTACAGGTGTGTAGTTTCACTGATGGGATGTCAATAGTGATGACAGTGGGTGTCATCCGACAAAAGTCTTACACGCTACTGAAGCATTTAAAAATGGGAAATCAGTGTCTGTTTCTTGTAGCCCCAGCCATTTATGAAAATAGGTCTTAGGTCTTCAAAGCGAGATTGCTTGGTAAGTGAGCGTACGCTTCAAGCAGAGTCAATGAGATTACCCTTCAGTCACTGCCTAAGGCATGGATTGGACACCCTCATTAAACAACCGCCATATTGGAGGTTATTGTTTTCAGAGTGTAACTAGAACAAGTTGGCTGCGAGGCCCACAGTCTCCTGTCGCCAAAATAGATATGTACCCTGTGACCTTAAAGGAGGTCAATTCTGTTCAGCATGAAAGTGGATATTTTGTAAAAGATGGCAAGGAACTGGATCCATAAAATGTGACCAGCAGGTTGATGAGAACACCGCAAAACACCACAGTAAACAATTTTGAGCTTGCAAATCAAGTTTGAATAAAATTGGTCAAGTACCAATATTTGACCTGCTAATTGCAAAGTCTAATAATAGGTCAAGGTCACTGGTATTAAATAGGAAAGTGGTTCATTATCTAATCTTATATGCACAACATGGGGTCTGTAATCCATTTACTTTTGGAGTTATCGTGTTAACGCCACTTTTTGATCGTACACACAAGCGCGGACGGGGTGCATTCCTATGTCTCCCTGTGGCGACGGTAGACAATTAGAGAGCTGGAGAGAATTAGAACTTCCATCCCTCAGTCAAAAAAAAGAAAGAGGACCATATCTCTGAAGCTACCTGGACCTACACAGACGGTCCTCTCTCTGAGAATGTGAACTCTACCCCTACGACCTCCCCTTTGACGTGTCTGGGCACAGAGAGTAAATTCAACAGCACAGTTTGCGCAAAAAGGATGGTTTTTTTCTCGGAAAATGAAGAAATAAATGTGCGATGTTTACTTTGGTAGTGCTGACAAACCTGACAGGTACCAGAAAGATTCCTCCCGAATTCACAATTTCTGCTCATATGTAGTTACCTATAACCTTGTAATATTACTTGTTTATCTTATTTTTTTCCTTCCCTGCCTACATTTATAAAAGGCAGCCTCAGGACATAAAGGCCATTTTTAATCCCTGCCTCCTGGGAGACTCGTTCTCTGGCGTCAAATGTTTTCTTTTCCTTGGTTTCGAACCTAAACTTTTTTGGAAACCCCCCTTGGTGTTAAAAGCAATGCGAGTTCTGGCTGCTACTGTTCCTGGGGCAACAGTTAAATTTTTCAATTTCTTGTGATCTCCCTTTGAACAAAGTGATAAAGTTCTTTGACCGATTCTCATGACTATGTATTTTTTCAGCAGGTAGGAAGATTTTTGCAGTTATTTGAGTGACTTTAGGAAGTGCACAGTTCACAGAATTCATTCTCAGAGGACCACTTTATTTTCATCTTGATGTTTTAATAAATGGATAAAAATCAAGCAGGCAAGAAGAAATTTAATTGGAACCTAAATCAACAGCAAGTCAGATTGACCACTGCAAACACTCAGCCCTGGCTTCAACTGAAGTTTTATCTCTGGAAATATTGGAAACTTGACAAGCTGGCAATGAGAGATGGTTGGCAATAATAAGATGGCAGGTACCCTGGCGAGACTGTGTTCAACACCGCATGCCGTCACGAACATCCAGGGGGTACCCAGTTGGAGCAGAAGAGAGTCCCTCCTGGATCCATCTGTGGCAGGGAGCTGGATTTTCCACAGAGGACTGAATGCATCTGCTGGATGGAAGTGTACAATTATTGATAATGAAGCTCCACCCAATCCAAACAGAAATGGCACGTCAGGGAGCTCGATATACAAACATTCTGTGGTAATTCCTACAAATGCTGACTTGCCGCAGGAAGATTTTACCACTAACCTGGTATAGATGCGAAAAGTACTTCACTTAAAGGTCCCTGTTGGACATCCCTCTGACAGTGGAAATTTCCTCTGTATCTCCCCCTCTGCCTTTCAGAGCAAAATATGACCCAAATTCTGCCTGTCGCCTACTTTCATGGATTAGGTGAAGTAAATTCAGATTATGACCACAGTGATTCAGGCATACTGTCCGACTCATGACTCATGACATAATAATTATAATAACAACAATAATAATGATAAATTGAATTTGTAAACTGCTTTTCTAAAAACTCAAAGACGCTTTACATAGGAACAAATAAGCAGAAAACAGAGAGACAAGTAAACACGTGAACAGGACAGATAACAGTAACAATGGGGGGGGGGGGGGGGGCATGTAGGAGGATGGTCAGATGACGTGGGCGATCTTGAATCATCTCACACTCACTAAAAGTCTCATTTCTCAGGTCTCACCTGAGCAGTGACGTCATGCTAGAATCAAGGCACGATATTAAGGAAACAGAGGTGTGACGTGTTTGACGCATGTCTAAGATTTTAATGACCGGAAGCACTACCCTCACTGGGTTGAGGTGCATTCCACAAAGGCAGTGTGTGCTGCCTGATCTGTTTGGGATGCAAAATGCCACCAAATTAATTGGTTAGTTTTAACTGTGTTAGAACTGTGGCCAGAGAATCTATGTCGTTTTCATCTTGTGGGCCAAATGGGTTTCACCCTTCTAATATCTGTCTCGTCAGACAGTAGGATTGATCTTAACTGCAAGCAGTCACTCCAACAAACTCGTTCTTGTGTGGCAACTTGTGCCCCAAAGGGAGGCTGCCATTTGAAAAAAAAACTGGGTTTTACCTGGCCGCGAATGCTCACACCAGGCACTACTTTCAAGGTACATAACTCTGACATTTCCTGGTGATTTCTTTACAATTCATTGCTATATTTTTCTGTCAGTAGAATGTATATGTTTTGCTGCTATATGTCCAAACATACATCATTTATGTGGAACTATTAGGAATAAAACTATGCAGAGGTTGGAAATATTTTCTTTTCAGTTTGAATCGTTTGGCTTGCCTATACATCTGTAATGCACAATTTGGCTTGTAGGGAAATATTTGTATCATTGCGGTCCAAGACGATGTTGAGGGTTACGGAAATGTGTGAGGGTTTTTCGATGGCCTATCTGATAACGTTGGGTGCAAAGAAACCCCATTTTTTATCAGGCAGCAAACCATTGCCCCAGTCTTCCACCGCAAAAGGCCCCCGGCCAGAGACATGAATCGTATCGCTTCATGTTGGACCGTGAGTGGTGCAGAACATTGTAATTAATTCCAGAAATGGAGGAAATGTATGTTTGTTCATCGCTGGGCTCTTGGTTTGAGCTTTCAGGCATTTTCCAACCTCCGAGGCACCAGCTTTAAACTCGTGTGCAATGTTCTAAAGTAGATAAGTGAAACGCAGCCAGCAGCTTGTGCCAGCTCTTGATATCGCTTGAGATTGTTCTCCAGTTTGAAATATTGACCTGCCAATCTCACTTGGACTAGTCCCTTCTTTTTATTGATTATGAACAACTTGGAGTTGGATAAGCCTGTTTTGATACCCGTCAAGAGCAGATTTGTCCTCTCCCAAATCATATAAGAAGTACTTAAGTCATTCATAATAAAAATAAAAATAAAGATATCTGACAGTAGTAGAGTGCTTGCTTGTCCTTTCCAAAATCATATATTAAAAGCAATTCAGTCGTTGACAACAAAGATAAAGAAGTCTGACTGGAGTAGTAGAGTGTGAGGTCTGTCAAGAGAGACCGTCACAGAGTCTGCTGGGGTCTACTGCTACGGGTCTTACGAGAGAGGGGTCGGCTGTTCTTTTTTTTTAAGTCAGCCTATCACTGACCAAACAAGTGCTGCCAGGCACAACTAACCCCTCTCCTTGCACATATTTTCACCTACTTGTACGAAATTCAATAGGGATCTATTCTTGGTGAGTGGCAATCCCTGCACTGAATTTGGGGTGAATTTGCCCATTAGTTTTGCCACTGGAGTGTTAACGAACAAACATAGAAACGAACCAAACCAAAAACAATACCCCCTGCCCTCACCCTTCGGGTAATAAAGCAGGTTGATCACCCTCCCCTGGTTGGTTTTCATGATATTTGGGGTGAGAAGAAAAGTCTGCAGACCTTGACCTATTTTCCACTTGCTGACAAACTTTTCTGTCAGTTATAACTGAATGCTTCCCCTGCCATTGGCAAAATATTCCGGCTATCAACTGTTTCACTGTTATATGGTGGAGGGCTTGGTTACAGAACCTCCGACATATTGATGAGTGTTTTTGAAAATACTAGCTGGCAGCTTTAGAAAAAATTACACTTGTGGAGAAAGTGTTAAGGCCTGCTGGGTTTAAGGTTCGAGAGCCATACTGTGTTGTTTTTGGGGTTCGTTCTCAAAGTGCAGTTCAACCCTGATTAACAGAGAAGCAGTCCTGCTTATTTTTAACATGGGTATGTCATAGTTGCCCCCCGCCGGCTGAAGACATGAATCCGGCAGGCACTGGGACCATGTACCCAAAAACGGGTGAAGAGACCCACATGCGCAGGCTGAGTAAAAATTAAAAAAAAATCTTTAATTTAAAGATAAAAACCAAACAAGAGTGGAGCAGCGGCAAAAACATCAACATCAGGGCTCAGGACACAGAATGCAGCTGCACTGCCAAACTGGCTGTGCAGTGCTTAAATACTCTACACTGCACCTCCACGTCAACAAGCAACAGGTGTGGCTCATCGAAGTGGCGGTGCAGACAGGAGGGGGTAGGGACCGCAGGGCAGGACCATCACAGGGTAAGAGTTCATTCAATTTTGGCCCGGTAGCGAGAGGCCGCTGACTGCATGTATTGGACCCAGTCCCAGGACACACATGACGCAACTCATAAAATGTAGGAGCTCAGTTTCAAAGTCAACCGAAAAGCTGCACTACTGTTTCCCCATATCAGGTCTCTGAGATGTGAATGAAGTCTACAGACATACTCGATGGTGCAGTAGAGTATTACCCTTAACAAGTGTGTGTGTGTGTGTGTGTGAGAGATGGAGACAGACTGGGTAAATCAAACCAGATCTGTTTGCCATCGTAAAAAACATTTTTCCTGGTATTTTGAGCTGGTTCATAAAATAAATGCTATGAGTGTGTGGGATAGGGCCCTGGTGGCAGGCTACTGCTGCATAAATTATATACTACAGCCAATGGGGTTTTTGTTCCAGTCGAGTATTGCCTAGAAGATGCGCTTCAGGTGTGAAAAACCACAACAGGATGTCAAGGGATGTCAAATTTGTCACGTGTTAAAATAGAATATAAAATACCATTGGCTGTGCTGGCAAATGGCTATGCCAAGGTTATTTTGAAAAGATATGGCACTTCTAACGGAACAAAAAATGTGACAATCAATTTCAGACAACCTGATAGCATCAAACCTGCCACAGATAGTGATAGGTTGTCGGAAAGGATAGTGAGATGAAATTTCAGGGGTTAAAATAGGCTTTGAAATGCCTCTTGAGAGCTCAATAGACTTGCTAAGGAATGTGTGAGGCCATCTTTATATCGGCGGAAGAGGGCGTTGGATGGTAAACTGACATGGACGAATATGATTTTTCCATGTGCATATTGGACTAAATTACTGTGCATTTATCAAATATGTTGTTTGAGTGTCCTATTTAACAAACTTATAAAGCAGGACTTGTGAATATTTTATGAAGTTGTCTGAAAAGGATTGGGTCCTGATTGAGTGAATTCAGTCACACGGTGCGTCTCAAGAGAACTGTTTTGAAATGGGCACATTTCTAAAATTGTACACAGTTCTGTTTAATTACTACAACTTGAAAATGGAAATGCTGGAACACATTAAATAAGCATGACCCAAATAACCAAAATTACCGTGTTGGCTGGTCATTTTAATAAATATTTAATATTTACCAGCGTTTTTTTTTTTTTGGTTTTCAGCTGGTCTGCATGTTTGTCTTTAATGCAATCTTTCAACAAGACTAATTTGAAACCACTATACAACTGCTGTGAAAGATCTTTCAGTATTTTTACAGGTATTTATATGGCTTTATGTCTGCTGACAATTCCTGTGAATGCAATAGCACTGCCACCCTTTAAGATGCCATCACAGAAGATTACTGGTGAGTAACTAGGATATAAAGAAAGGCTCAGATTGCAGATGGGTGTTGTCCTCAGTATGCACTGACTGAAAGGGTTAAATATAGGGGAAGGACAGAATGTCATTCGGGGGGCCTGTTGCTCTGAATCTGATGTGTTGATTTGTGGTTCTGGAGGTTTTAACCTTTTCCTCCGAACTAACTGTTTGATCTGCCTCTTCTGTTCTGGCCTAGAAAAAGGCGAACAGTAAATTCATGGAAATTCACTGTTACGATGGATGGTAAAAAAAAAAAAAAACAAACTACATTTTGAACGTTCCTTAGACTGAACACAAGTGAGGTACATTGAAGTGAGTTTTCGTCGAATTTCCCATACCTTTAATAAATGCTTTTCCTGCTATGCGAATCTGTCTGGCATTAGTTCCACTATTCTAAAATTATTTGGACACATTTTTCTTTCACAGAATTGGCACGTGTACCCTGAGGAGAGTCGATCCTTCAGGTTCCAGTATGACTCAACTGCAGTGGAAATTGTTTGTGGTTGTTTACGCTTGAAAAAAGCATGCCTTAACGTATGTTCTGGTCTTGTAGTGAGACAAGTACTTTCTTATTCCCTCCTCAGAGGATGTGTTGGCCATGTCCGTCGGTCGAAACTTCGTCGAAAGGTTTGGCCTGAGGCCTGAGCTGAGGATGAGTTGATAAAATTTGCAAAGCAATCACCCAAAAGATACATCAAGGACTAATAAAGTAGCTATGTACCTCTCACAGTCGGCCTCCCCTCAGCACCAGACATTAGCCGGTGGATTAGATGCAAAATGTCCCGTAGATTCCGATGGTAATACTTAGCTACATAAATACTATTTCAAGAGTAGTCCTGAATGAAATGATGTTCAGATCACATGTGTAATTTTAACCTTAATGCGCTGAAATAAATTCTTTAAAAAATGTCTATTTAATTAGGTTTTCAACAGCAAAAGATATCATGTGGCTACTTGTTTACAATAGCTCCCCTATGGGAGCTCTTTTAAACAAGTCGCTACATGATAGATTTTCAGCAGCTTTGATTTTAATATCTTACACCCTGAGTAACAATAGTTGCATTCAGCACTTTAAGGGTTAAAGCCCTCAAAGACTTGAAACAGTGTCACCTCATTGGCAGTATTTTCAATTTATAAACAAAAAATGCAAGGTAATATAAACAGGAATGTTGGCCTTACAATAGGACTAAATTGGTTTCTCTCCAAATATGTGGCTTGCAGAAGAAACCTCCATCTCACAGTCCCTTCCGTGCCCTTAATTCTGTTCATTTTACAATTTAAGAAACTCCCGAAGCGTTGTGGGTACATACAGCCAACACAAAGCCTACAGTGAAGTGCGTGATTTCGTTTGGTCTGTCATTTTTCTGGGAGGCGTCCAGCCCAAAGTCCGTCTTTGGCTCAGTCGGCTTAAGCAGGATGGAAAGTCATGGGTGCGTGGTTTTGAATGGGATGGGGGGCTTCGTTTCCCACTAAGCTTGGGGGCATGGTGTAATCAATACACTCTATTGTTTGTGGGTTCGCACGCACGCCACAACCCAAAATGTTGCCATCTGTGATTGGTCGCGATGCCCTTGAGGTGTGCAGCTGCTAGAAGGATCGGGTTTTCGGCTCAGGGATAAGGGCAGGTATCCTGGGGACGCGTAATTGTGCTCCTTGCAGGAATGAAGTGGCTTAACCCTGACATCGGTCCGCACACAAGCATCCCCCAGGACTTCGTCATCTTCTTTTCCCGCCTGACACACACCTTGTTTCAGTTTAACTGTGCGCGAAGTGCTTAAGCCTGGTATCGGCGGGAACGCTGGGGTTGCCTGCGGACCAGCGTGTCACTTTACGGCTGGATCAGCTGTGGATTACCTGAGATACAGCTGCCTTTAGAAATGAGCGCTGATGCCGATAATATTACTACTGGTGCTACTGCTTACTCTGTAATTAGATTTCCTGAAGTGCAGTTCATGAAGACTGCATTGAATTGTGCTGCGTGTTGGGGTAAAAGGCTTGTAGCTGTTTAAATAAAAAGCCTGGGGAGTTCCAGTACAGGGTAGCGCACTGTTGAAGAATGAGATGCGGCAGTCCTCAGAAAGACCAAAAGAATCATTCATTCATTGATGTTAGAAGCACTCACCGCACATATGTTACAAGTCTTCAGCGAGCCACAATGCGCAATACAAATCGTCCCTTCCAACTTAAATAGACAGAGCATTGGTCATGTGCTATATATGAAAGAAGGTGACTTCTGGGTGCTGTCAGTCTATCTGCGCCAATTTTAGCTCTCAAGCACCAGCAAAGCGATTGTATGAGTGAGTTTCATTCTCCAAGCTACACTCCTCTGTGATAGGGAAAGCCGAATTATTTTAAGATTCTGGCATGAATGATTCTCATTTTAAAATTATAGCTGTGGATGAAGGTGCTCAGTGAATATGGACATATATGCCGTATGTGTATGTATGCATTTATATACGCAGAAATGCTGTATAATCGATAAATGAATGCATTTCATTTATGCAAATGAATAAATGAAGTCACTTCTGAAGAAACAACACAGCAAAATATTCAGGGTTTAATAAACCCTTTAAGAGTTTTCTGGTCCCACTCTGGCAATAGTGGACTCAAATTGACTAGGAGTTAATTGTACTCTCTTAGAGTTGAATTAACTCTGAACATTTTGCTGTGAAGGCACTCACCAACATGCACTCTCATCTTAAAAATTTTTCTCTGCATATTGGTGTAAAATACTCATCATAAACCTGGGCCAGATGACTATCTTAAATCAGGCGCGGCGTTAGACCTGAAAATTCCGGGGCTAATATCCCTCCCTTTATTGACAATTAGTCAATTAGTCCTGGCTAATTCTAGATGGTTTTCCTTTATTAACATGTTTTCCAATTCAAGAATAATCAAGTGACAATTGAAGACATGGCTTCTCTCCCCCATGCGATCTAAAAGCATCAAAATAATGGGCTGCATTCAGTACAGAAAAATAATTTAATTATAATTAGGTCTATGTACCAACACTCAATGACGGCATCTCAGAACTCTTCAGCAAATGAAGGTAATTTCGGCAACAAGTGCGTACATCTGTTTTTGCAACACGGTCACGTGACTCGCTGTAAAAAATAGACAGCTGTTTGTTTAGAAAATGTAAACAGACAAAACCACGTACTAGTCACCAAAATTACCCCCATTTGCTGAAGAGTTCTGAAATGCCGACACTGAGTGCCGGTGCATAGACCTAATCCTAATTATAATTAAATTATTTTTCTGTACTGAATGTAGCCCATTATTTTGTCGCTTTTAGATCGCATAGGGGAGGGAAGCCGTGTCTTCAATTAATAAAGGAAAACTATCTGGAATTAGCCAGGACTAATTGTTGTCAATAAAGGGAAGGATATTGGACCAGGTCTAACGTCGCCTCTGTCTTAAATGTTTAAAATATTTCACATAAATACGTGACCTCAGTCCACTTTTCAGCTTTGACCCTGACTCCTCCTGTCCCTGGACCCCAGATCACTCCCCGTAATCTGCAGCCCAGCATTGGGATTCTCTTTCCTCTTTCCTGACAGCCAATCAGAAACAGCTATGCACCTGTCTCTGCCTTGGCTCTTCCTCAAGCCTCATGACAACTGGTGCTGTAGTTAAATCCTGGGCTTTAGAGCAGATCAGGAGAGACTGTCACGGCACTACCACTGGCACTCAGCTATTAGTTCATCCTCCAGTGAAATGGAAAGGACTTGGACGCATCGTATACTGGTTTTACTATCAGCTGAGTGTGTTAGTGTTTCTTTTAATGAGAGGTCAGAGAGCTTCAGAGGAACCTTATCCGAGTTCATATGCAGTGTTTAGCGCGGAAGAACCAACATTTGCTTTGAAGGGGTAGTAAACAGATATTTAAATGTGGAACACAAAGAATATTGATGTTTTTTCAATTTTTAGGTAACTGTGTTAGTTTATTTTGAGGTTTTCAGATCATAAGTTTGTGGTGTAAACCTGTGCTGCTTAAGATAGTTCAACCATTTCTATAACAAAAATGTTGAAAAAGGGAGTTGTTTACATCAAGCCAAGGAAGAGAGATTGAAATCTGGAAACCACACTTCATCCAGTGTAACTGTGGGTGTCTATATCTGCATGAAAAAAAAACTCTTTCCACTTTGTTACGCATTTCATGAAGGATTGATTCTCCCTGGTCATGTGATATCGACAAGCTTTAAGACATTTTTTCAACAAGCTTTTAGTCAGTAACCTGTGAAGTGCCCGAGTTGGGATGTCATCACTGGTTATTTGATTGGTCACTTCTCCTAGCGGCCTTCAGACCTGATTGGTTAAAGTTTGCAGTAGGCTTTGTGCTGCTACTGTAGCACCAAACGACGTCTCAGTAGGAAAATAAAAAATACAGTTCAGCTGTTCAGGCTGTTTGCCAATATATGGTCATCCTTTTTCTCAGCTGGGAACGGCCAGAAAGCCTGTGAATTTTTTTTTTTCTCTTTTGCTTTGATCAAATAATCAAAGATGCCTTCTCCTTATAATCTTTCTCAATGTCTTCTTTTTATTGGCGGTCGTAAATAGGGATGTAATCACTCCCTGAGCTCTCCATTCGATTCGTTCTGGAAACTGGTCTCACAATATAATCACTTTTTTATACAGCATTTGAATGCTGCAAAATGGTGAAGAAAAAAAGATGCCTTTTATTTCTGAGGCATAAAAATGCCATGCGATGTGAACACGGTACATTCGCTTCCTGGACTGTGGACAGGATGGGGCCCCTTTGGGGGGGTGGGGGGTATCCGACACGTCGTTGTTCATTTTCAATTGGGTTTTAGAGAGATCTGCATTGTGAGATTCGACATTGGCATGAGCCATGGGCGTGACTGATCAGCCTTTCGGGACCCGCTTAATGCTTGGAATGTATAAAAACAAAAAAACAAAACAAAAAAAAAAAAACACCTGATGGGACATGTAACAGCTAATTAGGTTGACTGGCAACAGGTCAGTAATGTGATTGGTTATGAAAAGCCTTTCAGAACTAAAGATGGTGAGAGCTTCGCCACTCTGAAGCACTGTATGGGCAAAAGGTTCAATGATTCAAGAATGATGTTTCTCAGCATAAAATTGCAAATAATATATCATTGAAAGATTCAGAGAATTCAGAGAAATCTCTATGCAAGAGACAAGGCTGAAAACCAATATCAAACAGCCCTGATATTCAGGCCATCAGGCCGCACTCCATTAAAACCGGACAGTATTCTTCGGGGGAAATTACTGCATGAGCTAAGGGACACTTCTGAAAACTATTTTAAGCAAACCGGGTTTGTTGCTGCATCCACAATTGCAAGTTAAAACTCCGCCATGTAAGGATTTAACCATATATAAACAAGACCCAGAAATGCTGCTGCCTTCACTGGGCCCCCAAGATAATTGAAGATAGATGGAGGAAAAGTGGAAAACTGTCCTGAGGTCTGACCATTCAAAATATGAAATGAACGCCGTATCCTCCAGGTTGAAGAGGGGAGGGACCAACCAGCTTGAAATCAGTGTACAATTCAAAAGGCAGCATCTGTTAAGGGGATGTATTAGAGCATATGGCATGGGTAACTTTGTCTTTGACAAAACCCTTCATATATACAATATCTACAGATCTGGAAATTCGATGGCAAAAAAAAACTGGCAAAAAATCGTAGGCGACCATTTTTTTTTTTATTTTTGCCATTTTCACCCGAAGTAAATCAAATTAAAAAAATTGACTATTTTGATTTTTGAAGTACTAGAGAAGACCTACACAAAGCCATTTAATTTTTAACTCCATCTAATTTAGTTTTGAAGCTCTGATACAAAATACACCAATTTTGTAACTCCGTTACCTTGTGACCTGGCCCTTGTGCTGGTTGGATTGGTAATAATATATTGTGTTTTGCTGGGCTAACTTTGACACCCTCAGTAGGTGCAGGCCTTGAGCCAATCAGGTATAACAGGGAAAGCATCATGGGCAATAGTGGCTGCTGTGGCCCTTTTGAGGTGGTGTGGAGTGGCTATGTGTGCGTCTTTGTAAGTGAGAGTTTTAGCTAAGCAAGTGGAAGGTAAAAACATAATCATGAAGTCCTCCACTCCTATCCCCCACTACTTCAATTTCAGGGCTAATTTTGCAGGCAGGTCTTTGCAGGTCTCGGACCCTAACCTACAGTAACACGCCTGCGAGACGCTCAGGACTCATGTTCACCCTGTCTAGGCTCTGGATCGCAGAGGTCTGTACATTCGGGCGACGGTCAGTGAGGCGAGGACAGCTGCTGTTCGCTTACTGCCTCGTGCGACCCGTCCCAGTGGTGCGTCAGTGAGACCCATTTACCCACTTAAGGGTCTGTTCACTTCTTCTCTGTTCTCAAACCCACCCGCCTCGACCCCCCATAAAAACATCCAGACATGCTGGAGCAGCCTTAAGCCAAGCTATACTTCAACAGAAATGAGAGTTTGGTCTTAAGGGTTTCCCACAGGAAAAAAAAAAATACAATTGCTATATTGATGCATAGTTCATGGCTGCTGCTTTGATGCATAGTTCATAGTTCATGGACTCAGCTTCATTCTAGTGCATTTAGAATGAAGAATTGGCATGTTTTTGATTGCATAACATTGGAACCCCAGATGACAGATGATATGGCTGGATAATGAGACGCAGACCCCAGTGGATCTGAAACCACTGGAAGCCTCGCTTCAGAAAATGGTGTGTTCTGTTTACACAGAATACACTGGTGAAAGCTAGATTGTAAATTGACTGCATTTTAAGAGATTTGGCAGAGAGAAAGTCTATATGAATAGTGCTTTTTTTAGTTGTGTACGAGGTATTTTTGAACTGAAATGAGTAATTTTGAAAATGTTTTGGTTAAATATGCAGTCTTTTCTATAAATCTTTGGCCAGTGATACAGTTTCATTATAGGGGCTGTGCATGCCTATATAACATTAGACTTGAAATGAAACAATCAGGATGCCCTTAATTATAGACTTTCAGCTTTAATTTTATTTTAGGGTTCTGTCAAAAATATTATTAAAAACTTTGTACGAATTACAGCCATTCATGTATATAGCCCCATGAGGGATGAAAAGTATTTTAATAAATTTGCATAATCATAAATAAAATGTGGTTTTAAATTCTTGGTTGCAAATTCTTTGCAGTCAATCAATAGATACTAGGACACAGTTCCATTTGTGGCCACACAAGTGTCATTGAGCTCACCCGTATGTGCTTTCTTTTCAAGAATATGACTAATAATAGATTTAGCCGCACCAAATGTTTTTGCTATTTCGTGTTTTGATTTTCAAGCCTAATGATGGTATGCTTCGCTAGCAGCAACCATTCTTTGGACTTCATGTGGAGCCTAGTCTCAATGCGATGCATCATATAGCGACGCTGCCTGACCATGCATGGATATACAATGCTAAAGATGGCTTTTGGCAACTTTATTTGATGACAGTTCAAAACAAACCACATCGTCTTACGCTAAACCCTTAACCCAAACCCTAACCCTAAGTGTCTGATAAAGACGCCTAAAGCCTTGTTTTTCGTCTTATCTCGACGCTTGATCAGGTAGCGTCACTATGTGGCGAGTCGGGATGAGAATGCCTTGTCATTTTGGAAATTACCAGTAACAGACTACGAGTGCAAATACCACTCTTGATATCAATTGTAGACCTTTTATCTGCTTACTTTTCTGTGAAATTATGACATACACCCCTGACCATGAAACAGCTTAGCGACTAACTGTGAAATTACCTCAGGTCCTGTATAAGGGAGTTAGGGGCACATGTAAAAAGTGCTTTAATTCATGTGCCATTCTCCCAATTTAGGTATAAGTTCCCCGAAATAAAAGCAATCAGTCTGCTCTTTGTGTTAACATTCATTATTTAATTTAAACTCCAGCACCATGAGGTAGACAGTTGAAATAACAAATAAGTACGGACCTGACTGTAAATGGCAACTTCTCACAGCATGGTCATATGGGTGTGGGTTTTTAGTTTTCATGGTGACAGATTTTTCGCCTGCAGAGTTGGGTTTTGTCGTATTTTTTGATGGTAAGAGGCGTGCCCTTTGGGTCGCCTCGAGCTGGAGGCTGTTGGGGGTCAGCATGTGTCTTTTCGTCCTTCAACTACATTATTAAGAGAGGGAAAAAAGTTTCCCTGGAACTGCCCCCAAGGCTGTGTGGACTTACAGCCTGTCATCGGTAATTATGGGATGTATACAGCAGTTCAGACCTGCGTCCTGTGCATTATTCAGTCACTGTAACACTTTCCTTTCTGGTCACACAAATGTTATTAACTTTACACTGATGGAACATTCCGGTTACATTGTGAAACCATCTTCTGCTGGCTTGGCATACAGGTCTCGAACATTCTTCATCCTGAAAATTACGCTGTTGTAAGTTTTATAATTGTACTAAAAGCTTTTCACAGTGAATGTTGGTAAAAACTGAAATTAAGTAAATTGTAAAGAAAATCACTAACCTCTGGGTAGGTGTCTGAAGGGTTGTTTTGTTACGTTCTATTTAAATTTGAACCTTGTACATGTCTAGAGAGTGGCTTTAGTGATTCTGGATGAATACACTAGTTTGAATTGCTTTCTATAAAATCAAAATGTCTTTGTACATTTGCTCTTTTAAGCACTTTGATGTTGAAGGTGCTTTTTAAATTTTTTTTTTACTGTTCCAAGTGTGCACTTATAAACCTGTGCTCTTTAAGCATGTCCCTGGTAACGTTGGACCAGATTGGAAACCACTAGAAGAATGTGGTTGTATTTGACCAATAAGACAAGAGAGAGTAAGCTCTGCTGTGGATATTGGGCCTGTGTGACTGTACAACTGCAGGGCTCCCAACTCTGCCGCATTCCGCGTGAGATTTAGTGGCATATTCATGTTCCTGTGCCGTAGTCAGCAATTGTTCAATCAACGCAATGCATGTGTTTCACGATCGTTGAAATAGTCTCAATGAAATAAGACCATTTGAAACATTTTTTATGCAATTTTGTTGCTTTCAACCAGAGTACAGAAAAGTGTTAGAAGTCTGGAGTCATAATTGATTTCCATGTTACTAGTGGTGAAATCCACCGTGACGCGTATGAAACTGATGAACCTCCATGCACAAGGACTTCAATTCCGCCTGAGATTCTCTTACAAGCTCGCTGATTGAATAATTGCTGACATACCGCTCGGGAACGTCACTCAGTGAATATGTCACTCAATGTCAGGCCGAATGAGGGAGAGTTGGGAGCCCTGCGACTGTCCCTGACTGCAGACTAATACCGATCTGAAATCTGTAGCACTGCAGCTCTGATGATGGACGATTCTAGGTTAATGTTAGAAATGGAGCTAACAAATGTGGGGATGACAAATGATTTGAACTAATACACCATTAACTTCATGGGATAGTAGTCGAGTTTCCGTCTAATGTCAAGCGTATTTTAAGCAAATTTTAGAAAATTAGCTTAAAAGAAAATTTGAATGACCTGCGTTTCCATCAACTGGCATGTAGCAAATAAACTCTATTGAAGTCAGTCAGTTTCGCCACTGGATGGCGGTAGAGGGCACTCGTAACTGTACAAACAGCAAAAGAAGAAGAAGAGTAGAATACAGTAGAGCAACAAACTGAGGTGTAACAACCGGAATAGACACAGCTGGAGGGGAAACGAGGCGCTGTAAAGACGCTGGAGATGTTTACAGGATTTGCGTGTAATTCAGCAAATTGTCATAGAGCTTTTCTTTCAGCTGACGATACCCAATATTTGACACTGTCTGGAGACAAAGACTGAGTCGAATGCTAATACATGCAGCGGCAGCAAGCCAGCTATGTCAGAACTCAGTTTGCTATAGCATATATAGTGTGACAGATGTCTATGCACACACACCACACACACACACATACACACACACAGATGTGCTCCATTTGTCAGTAAATTGCCTCAAGAAAGATTCAAATGCATACAGTGATCACTGTGCCTTACACTAGGGTGAGGTATGCACAACATAAATTCTCAATGAACTATAGAAGAAGAATTATGTGATTGAAGTTTGAACAACTTCTTGAAGTTCATTTATTTTGAATGTAGGAGCTATAAAATACATGCAACTATGCTGTTGGCATGAAGGCCAAAAGAACTTTTTATTGCTCCCATGCTGAAGATAAGTGAAATGTAGACGTAGCTCAAATCCTCTTTCAGACAAACTGAACAGTTAATTCACAAATGTTTTGCGGTGAAAGTGAACTACCTCATTGAATCTAGTGGGATACCTCAGTATTTGTGTTGAACCAAGGAACGGGCAGCATTCAAACCCCTCTTAGCCTGTGGGGAAAGTTTATAAACACGTCTCGATCGTTCTCTGATGCCCTCTAGTTTAAACCATTACCCAGTAATCTGAGAGAGTTAACTTTTATTGCGTTGCTTTGCTCGAATGAGTTTTGCATACCACTATAGTACCTTGGTAAAAGTTTCATCATCGTAATACACTTTTATTATGTTTTCTGAAATAGTCCAAGAAGTGAGACAGTACAAAATTTTAGTTCAGTGGGTTTTTTTGGCCTTAAAAAGCCCCTGAAACACTGAAAACATTTTATACATCTCCTTGAGGAATTGTGAAATTAGTTCACATGTGAACCATCAATTGCAGTTTGAAGAAAGAGATATAACCATAGTTTGGCATCTTGGCTCTGGCCCTGACACCCTGTAGCCTACTGAGGTTGAGGAGGACAAAGCAGGGAGGGTCAGGATCTCCCCCCAGGGGAAATTCAGAGCCTACAGGTGAATGCTGGGGTGGAGGTGGGATGTTAACCAGGAGAAGCAGCAGCAGAGAGCGATCCAGCGCAGCAGCAGGCAGAGGCGCATTTTATCATGGTGGGAGAGCAGCTTAAATAGCCCCACCCACTGGAGGGCTGAGCAGTGTGTGAAATGCATGGAAGTGTTTATGGGAATGTGGGCGTGTCTTGAAGTTGTCTGCCAGAACTAGCTGTGCCCCATTTTGCCTGGATGAGTTCTGTTTTCGAGCTCTGATTTGTTCAAGGCTTGTACGCCGTGAGACTCCCTTCGCTGGACTAATCAATGGTGCCGCATTCTGAGTTTCACATGGAGCAAATTTGTCATGAGAGGATCTTTCCTGAATTAGTCGGCGAAAATATGCCACTTTCCGACATTTCAGGTTTATATAACGTGTCTATTTTGTGAGAGACTACCCTTGAATTACTCTGAATTTGTTTTTGTGAGTTTTTTCAGCATGAAGTGTACAAGAGTGAATTTATGAAGAACTGCCAGTGGTCTTACATGCAGCATATACGTTGTGACAGAATAACCCTGTTACCCACTGGCGAATGTTGGCCGATGAGTTCTGCTGCAGGGGCATCAGTGCTCTGGTTCAGAGTCGATGTCGGCTTTGGCAGCTTTCTGATAGATGTTTTAAATTACGACAGCTGCCTCATTCACTGGTATGGGTCTACGTTTGGGCATAAGAATCAGTGCCAGTGGTAAGGTCACGTCCTCAGTTGGCCTCTTGACCCACTATGGCTTGCACACCAAGGCTGGTAATGTTGGGTTAGCATTTTGTCACAGTGGTGCCTCCCTGCTGATATTAGTAGTGTCAATTCAGACAAGAACTTAAGGTAAATGACCAAGATATTCATGAGCAGGGCCTGAAGAAATGGCCTTGGTGCTGAATTGAAACAAAACCCCACACCCACACTAGCCATTTTTTTTTCCCTTGAAGATTTGACGCTCTTCCTCAAGATTCCTTCAGACTTGCCCTGTAATTTCCTGGTGATTGCTCGGATAGCCAGCGAGTACACCTGTGTTTGAGTAGTGGAAACCAAACAAAAATATCAGAAAATATAGTAGTTTTAGCACATGGCAATCACTTTCACATATTTTTCAGAAAATTCACATTCTAGCTGTCTTTGCAGGCGTTAGGAATTTGCATACCTTTTTAACGCTCTTATTGGACTCTTATTCTATCAAATAAAATGTATTCTTTATTTTTCCCTTTCTCGCTCTGTCTCACTTTCTCTCCCGCAGATTTTTAATGAAACAGTTTCCCCAAGAGCCATTTGATCAGGAGTCTGCCACTTGGTCTCTTAACCCCTCTGTTGTGCAGAGGTGGGTTTGTATGTTCGGTGTCATGGCAACTACGTATGTAAAGCGAAGCTGTAATAATGACGGCCTTTGATTCACACTCAGTGTCTGATGAAAGGACAACACTGGCCACATCCAAAGATCTTTGTGTATGCGTAGATGCACGAGTTTGTGTGTGTATTGGTGTGTTCTGTGCGGTATTAATCTGCGCTGTGAGGACCTGTGGTCTGATCAGTCATTAGTCCAGCGCTGCAACAGGTGCGTTACTTCTGGCAGCGAGGTACCACGGTAGAACCCCCACCCCCTCCCCCGAGTACTTACGAGGCGCACCACCATAATGCCTGGGAGTGGTGCGATCTGGCAACACTGCAATTTAAAAAAATAAAAAGTTGGCTCCTCTTTAAAAATCAAGGCAGCCAGCTGCAAAGCACGTTTGAGTCGGCTCAAGTTCTGAGTTCTCTGAAGTTAGATGTGTGAACTCAAAAACTCAAGTTTAGCCAAAAATGCTTTGCAGCTAGTTGCCTTACTTTTTGAAGTTTTATTTTTTACAGTGTGGCTCTCAGTGTAGTTCATGCGGCTCATGAAGGCAGGGCATATTGCGCTGTTTCAGTCAGCACATGACTGCATGTGTCATGACTGCAGCTCGGTAAAATGTGGGCAGCATTATTGTGTATCTGCTGTTCAGTTCTCCAAGAGGAAGCTGAACCACTCAACAGCAGACCTGTGGGAGACGCTATTCATTCATAAAGAGACATTGTGCTGAACTCACCGTTTGGCCTAATTGCACAGTGTAGCTGATTTACCTCAGCAGGGTTCATACCTAATACCCAAAACGTATGCAATACCTTCGCCGTAATTAATTTATTTGGTGAATTCAACCCCATAGAAGCCTATTCTAACCTGTGGAACTGCAGGACCATGTGAAATTCTAAGGGAGATTCCAAGATTTCCAACAGTCCCAAAGTCTTGCTTAATTACAGGGAAACTTGTACAAAATGATTTACAAGGTCCTGATATTTTATTTGATGTAATGCTGTGACCATGAAAACATGGTGTCCAGGGTTTGAATATTTCTGTCAGTATTTGTTTGATGTAGCTTCAGTAAAGCGCTGCGATCAGCAGATATAGAAAATGCTTGTGGTGTTGTCCTACAAAATGAAAAAAAGACTTTTCCTGACTGAACCCACTTTTGGGAAAACTGAAGTGAAAAATTTGAGTTTAATGGGTTAAAAAAATTGTATTTTTACATTCCGTTTGTGCTCAGGTTGTGTCAAAGGTGGATTAAAACATTGTAGACAAGGCTAAATTTGTTACAGGTTCATTCCTCTGCATCTTCAGGCATTAATGCGTATGCTTGACTGTCTGAAGTCAATCATCGTAGCAATGACTGTGTAGGTCTCCGTGTTCGCTATAGTTCTGTTGATGTTGGCTTTCAGATCTCACCTGAATCAGCAAATCAGTGAAACTTTACACTAGGGGTGCATTAGTTAATGCAATAATAAACACCAAAACTACCAATTAACTAACAGTTAACCAACGCATCAGAGAGCTTAGCAAGCATTAGGTAACCTAAACTTGCCATTTATTAATGCTCTTTGACATCCTTATTATGAAGTTGAAAAGATCCCCTAAGTATCCCTTAAATAACTCCTCAAACTATCAAACTCTTCAGCAATGTTTTCATTAATGCCTTAGTGAACATGAACACCATCAGTAAATGATTAGTGGGCCCATTATTCTACTGTTAATGAACTGTAGCTAATGCAGTAAGAAACATTAACTATTATGTTCATTAATGTACCTTTATTGAGCAGTGTTACCAGCAAATCACGGTCACCTGGAATTTAGTAGCAGGTTAACCCAAGGTGAAGGAAGTACATGTAAACTGTTGGCTTTTTATCATCTGAAACTTCCCAGAAACCTGCAGTGAGTTAATTAAGTACTGATTGACAGAGACGCTATGGCAGTCCAGGTGCTTAAATTAAGCTGTGCTGTAATGATCCTTATCTGCTAGTAGGGTTAGAGTCTTTGAATCTTTGCCCAGGGTCTTTATCTGTGAATCTTGTGTAATGAGTCAGTGATCCGGCCTCCAGAGCTCTCTGTTGATCTTAGCGCTCTCTGCATCGTCCACAGAGTTGTGTCACCGTGTGGGCCAGGGTGGGGTAGTTCGGAGGGCGGGGGGGTGGGCAGAGGTGCAAGAGCAGCTGTCAGCTCTGTTTCGGCGAGTGTTTGAAATGTCTGGCCCCCTTATCCGGCCTCCAGCCACTCGATATCGGCTGGAGTAAACAGGATATCGAAGGCAGCCTTGATGGAATCAAGTAACGCGTCCACTGCATAACTTCTTTTAAAAGACCCTCTCTGTCGGGGAATATTTAGGGAGTGGCACAGATAAGATTGCACAGATACAGTTCAACGCTGAGAGGATCGAACTGATAACATGTCTGAAGGTCAGTGGAGAGAGTCTGGTGTTGGAGAGAAACTGAGAAAGAGGTGTGTTTTCTTTTTTTTACTTTGCCGACAGTATCTTACTTTTATGTTCCAGAAGCAGGATTTCAAGTTAAGGCGCTATGCAAACAATCTGACTTATCAAATCACAGCCATGTGATTGACTGAACAGTCCCTTACATCCCTCATCTGGTTTTCCCTGCTAAAGAAGTGCAAGCGCAAAGGAAGTAAACACATAAACATATGAATAAATAAAGCCCGGCGTTCGACTCATGTCTGCAGATCCCCAGGACGGCACCCCTGTTTTCCAAAGCCAGGAAGAAGTCCCTTTGAGCTCTCGGTCTCGATCTGAAGGAGGTTTTGATTTCAAACGTGCCGGGGGTTGTCAGCGCACGGCCTTTAAAGCCTGTGATCAGGCCGCTCAGCCTTTTCTGGGGTCATACTCGAACCCCCCCTGTGACACAAGGCACCCGTTAAATCTCAGCAGCAGCTTCCCAAAATGCCTTGCGACTCGCTTTTGGCTGTAAAACACCAGGGGTTTGCAGCCTTCCCTTGTAGCGTGCAAATCCTTAAGGACTCAGAACACCATTGCCGATCTCACGGCCCATTCATCTCCAGTCTCTCCCGAGCCGCCCATCAGACCGTACAGGGCAGGTCGAGAGAGATGAGGAGCAATGCTCATGACATGGATACAGGTCTGCTTTAACGACTTAGTGGACCTGCTCTCTGCTTTCTTTGCAGAAATCTTTTCATGCCCTCATCTGGAACTGGTGTAATATCATGCTTGTGGATTTTAACCAGCGTTAGAAATATTGGGTAAAATTTATTCAATCTGGTGTGCATAATTCATTTGTTCATTCATTCATTCGTTCATTTATTAGTGTGAATAAGAATACAATAAGTATAAAAAACACACATCATACAAAATTTTTACAGCAAATATTTAAAAACTATTTAAAAACCATTTGTGGCGTGATATGCATAATACCTGTTTTTGAATGTATTAACATCTGGCAAGGGAGCTATATGAGAAGGTAAACTATTCCAGGGACAAACAGCCCTATTGCAAAAACTAAATTTTCAGGCATTAAGTCTTGACCTATTTACTTCAACAGTCAAACTGTGACCCCTCAGGCCACTGTACCTTCTCCTGGTGAAGAATACATTTGGGTCCATATGTTCAGAACCGTGCATTATTTTATACATTTCTAGTAAGTCACCTCTAACTCGCCTATTTTCCAATGTACTCAATCCTATTTTGTTTAATCTCTCTTGATATGACAAGTTTTTTAAATCAGGAATTAACTTTTTAACACTCCTCTGAACCTTTTCAAGGACTTGCTTGTCTCTTTCCAAGAACGGAGACCCCACTTGCACACAATACTCAAGATGTGGTTGAACATAGCTTTTATACAATACTAAGAATGAGTCTTTGTCTCTATGATTAAAAGCTCTCTTGATCATACCTAGTACACTATTAGCCTTTGCTGCTGTCTTGGCAATATACTTAGAAAATGAAAGACTGTCTGTAATCAATACTTTCAAATCCTTCTCTTCAGTCACAGATTCTAATGCAACTCCATTCATCTCATACCTATTACATGGATTTCTGCATCCCACATGCAACACTTTACACATGTTTATTAAACCCCAATAATCATTCTTTTGACCATAGCATTAGCTTATTGATGTTGATATCTGATATCTGTCTGTACCTTATTCTTATCTACCAATGACAATATTGGCTGATACAATTTGGTATCATTCGCAAAAATTTTACAGTTTGTCGATATAACACTTGGCAAATATTTAATAAAAAGTAAAAACAGTACAGGGCCCAAAACAGATCCCTGAGGCACCCCACTGCTAACATTTAACCAATTAGACATTGGATTGTTGACACAAACTCTTTGTTTCCTATCTCTCTGAATATCCTCCAGCCAACACTTCAACTTTCCACCATTACCGTATTTCTCTAATTTATAAATCAGTCTTGCATGTGGCACCGAATCAAAAGCTTTTTTAAAATCAAGATAAAATACATCAAAAGGTAATCCCTCGTCATACAGCTTAGTCCAATCTTCCAGTGTTACCAGCAAATTCGTAAGGCAGGATCTCCTTTTTCTAAATCCATGCAGTTCATTACATATCTTGTTATCAAGAAAATTAACCAGTTTTTCACATACAAGCTTTTCACAAAGTATACATATCTGAGATGTTAAACTCGCTGGTCTTTAATTTCCCACAACATTGCTATCAGCCTTTTAAAATATAGGACTAACCTTAGCCTTCTGCTAAATTTTAGGAAGTTTACACTGATGTAGCGATTGTCTAAGAATGCAATACAGAGGTAAATACAGTATAACGCATTTGCCAACTCTTTAAGGATATGAGGGTGAATATTATCTAATCCCATAGCCTTATCAAAATTAATTTCCGATAGTAATTTTCTAGCATCCTCTGGTGTGAAAAATACATCCTCCATAGTTGCACCGTCTAGTTATTTATCTCAAATGGCTCTGTTACCTCTTGACCATAAACACAATGCATAAAATCATTAAACCACACCAGACATTTATCCTCCTCTTCCGCAAACACTGACTGAAAGAAGTGATTTAACTCTCATGATATTTCTTTCATCATTATTAATT
Organism: Gymnothorax reevesii; assembly: GCA_029721435.1. Classification (NCBI taxonomy): domain Eukaryota; kingdom Metazoa; phylum Chordata; class Actinopteri; order Anguilliformes; family Muraenidae; genus Gymnothorax; species Gymnothorax reevesii. The sequence continues at coordinate 111,385,606 of CM056579.1, forward strand.
TCTTCACCTTTTACAGGTATAATGACCCTTGATTTACCATGAGTTTTACTGGTAACATACCTTTAGAAAGCCTTAGGATTTTTATTAGCACCTTTACAAAGATTTCTCTCATACTCCCTCTTGGCTATTTTGACCTTTCTACTGGCTAAATTCCTTCTTAAATAATCCATATATCTTGTACCAGGTCTACTTTTTGATATCTTTTCCAAGCAAAATATTTACCTCTAATACATCTTTTGACCCGAGCATAAAACCATGGTGGATTACTATCACCACTATTTGTGATCGTCATCAGGTGAACACATTTTTTAACAACATTGTCAAGATGTTGGTGGAAAATTTCCCATGCAACGTCAACATCGGTAGTACTGATTACCAGAGACCAATCAATGTCTCCCTGCATCATGACATAATCAGCCTTATTATAATTATATCTGTACCTGTCCACAAATCTTAACCACACTTGTATGAAAATCCCAAGTCAATACACTATGATCGGCTCTGCCAATTGGACAATGCACTTTAACACCACTGACATCTGTCCCACAAGATGAGATCACTGAATCTACGCAGTTAGGAATATCATTACTTCTTTGTCGAGTTGGCTCAAGTACCTGTTGAATCCAGTACAAGTCACAGTTTATCATAAAACCTCTTGGAAAATGAATTTACCCCATCGTTCACTACACAATTTCTCCAGTCAATATTAGGTAGATTAAAATCGCCACGAGTATTTTACCTTTTTTATTTTACCTTCAAAATCCTACTTGCAGTCTCAAATTGTTCCAGTAACCTTGTATCAAGTTGTTCACTACTCACTAGCATTACCTTTTCTATATACAACACCGAGTAAATTATCAAGTCTAAATTTATTTCTCATCCATAACCATTAAGTGTCCTCAACATTTATATTGCTAACCTCATTACATAACTCAACATCAATATGCTCTCTCACCAGAAAAATCACACCACCTCTCACTTCATCAGTATCATTGTGTAAAATTTTAAAACCAGGTACATTTATGAAACAGTCATTAATATCCTTTTTTAGCCAAGTTTCAGATCCAAAAATTATGTCAGGCTCAAGCTCATTCATGGGTACCCTAAATTCATCAATTTTACTCAACAAACTTTCAAAGTTTATGGCCATACATTTGACACAATTGAAATTACTGCTATGACAGACAAGAGATGATTAGTAAAAGTCATCTGCCTGGATGGCAAAAGAGTCTCTGTTACAGTCCTAAGCATCATGCTGATTATTTTCCCGGGCATTGTTTTGGCGTCTTCTGTCACTGAACTTGTTCACCACCACTTTAAAGTTTTTGATTATCAGGTTTGTTTCACCATTATCCCTTCTTCGATTAAGCTCGATCAAGTTCGCGCTGCGCTTTTGTCAGATCCGGGGTTAACAAACATTCTCCTGTGCCACTGAGTGGGCGAATTCTTCAGGCATCTTGCGTTTGAAAAGCATCTTGTGTTTTTTTCTGGCATCCAGGTCCCGAAACTTAACACACACTGCACGAAGTTTACTGTCACCTCTAAGTGCCCCAAGGCGAAATATGCTGTCAATATCCTTTCCATCAATTTTGACTTCAGGATTATTGTCACCAGTGGACACTGGTCCTGGAGAGTGATCGCTCGCATCTCCCCCTCTATACCCTTTATTTCATGTGCAGATTCTGGTAATCCATGAATAATTAAACTGCTCTTCCTTTTCTCTATTTCTGCCTGTTCACTAAAATAATCCCGTACACACGCCTCCACCATAGTGTTTATATCTGTTTTTTTCTCTAAAGCAGATAGTCTGTCTTTCAAGTCCAATTCCTTTGCGTACAATTAAACATTTCTGTCGCCGGTCTTACAAAACCAGCGTGTAACACCAAGTAAATCCTTGTCACATAATGCTGTACACTCGGTTTGATCTATATTGCAACATGAACTTAGGTGGAACCATGTAAAACATGATTCACACTGCAATCCAGGTGAATTGTCTTTGACTACACGCTTACACTCACCACACTGAGCATTTTGTCCATCGCCCTTGGCATTAATACCACTTCTAGTCCTGGGTGGGTTTCTATTAGCCCAGTGGCCTTGTTGAGGTTGTACTCAGTGTTGACCGGTTACATGAACGGCAGTATTAGCTATGTTATCCTGGGTGCCGCCATCCTGGGAGAAGCACTCGTAGTAGCAAACTCCTTCCGAGTTCAGTTTTCTTGCTTTTCCCCTCTTACACCGAGCACAAGTTCCTTTCTTATCACCTTCCATGCTTTACCGTGAAATTTCAACCATAAAAATATCCACAAAATGTCCAAAATTCTTAACTTCGAGACCTAATATATTCCATCGATAGCCAGCAAGCCCCGAACTCGTTCCTTTTTGTAAACAACAAAAACTGTAATTGCTTACTTGCCCTTTCAGTACACAAGTCTATTTTAATGAACGAACGCAAAGTCCCAAAATAAGGTAAACACAGCCTCCAAAGGCAAAAATCTAGACGAAGGGCGACAAACACAGCCGCCGATCAGCTTGACCCAATTTAGTGACCCGATTTCAATCATTGTTTTTGGTCAACATGTTGGTTTCCCTTAAAATGAAATGTGTAGGCGAGTGAATAATAAATTCTATAAAATGTTGAATGTTAACATGCCTTAATAGGCAACTCTTCACGAAAAAACCACTGTGGATTTCCCGCGTTAAATTTTGTCACATCCTAAGCAAGTCCTCAGCATAAGACTAACACATGATATGACACTGGTCGTGATCATGTAGGAGTCATTATGAATGTTTGTGACTGTTTTCGTAGTGTCATTTGGGTTAGGGTTTGGGCTGGGGTTACAGTTTGGGTTAAAGACAGTGGCAGGTCATGTTGTCCTGGTTAATATCAGGTTGTCATAACAAAGGTGCACCCAAAAGTATTAGCCCGCATTAAAAATGACATAATAGACAGACTGACAGTTAATGACAGCAGTAAAGAAAAAAAACTGTCAGGGTAACACTTTACAATACAGGTACATTTCTTAATGCAGTAATAAGCATTAACTACCAATTAATAAACAGTTAACTAATGCATCAGAGAGCTAAATAAGCATTAGGTAGCCATAACTTTGACATTATTATTATGAAGCTGAAAACATCCCTCAAGTAACACTTTAAACTGTCAAACTATTCAAAAATGTATAAATTATTACCTTAATTAACATGAACGCCATTAGTAAATGATTAATAGACCCATGAGTTTACTGTTAATTAATTGGTAGTTAATGTTTATTACTGCATCAACTAATATACCCTTATTGTAGAGTGTTAGCACTTTGAGAAAGATTCCTTCATGTAAATGAGAGGTGTCATCATCAATCTTACGCAAAACCCTTTAAATAAGGTGTTATTGAATATTTATTTTGAGAAAAGTTCTGAACATCACCGTACCTGGACCTGAAAGATTGAGGAAACAAATCGGCTGAAGTGCGCTCCTGTCACTGCTACAGCATGTGCATGCGCGCGCGTACACACACACACACACACTCACTCACACACACTCTTACGCACATGCATTCTTATGGACATCGACAGACTCAGGCACACACACACATTTGCACACATGTGGCCCCATGGATATGCTATCATATGCTCATACAAACAGACGTACAAAAGCACAAGTTCACGCATATCTCCAAACACACACACTAACACACACCCATACACCTGTTTCACTTTGCTGGGTATTGAATTCTCCATCTGCCTGTTATATAACTCTCAAAAATAACACCCCCCATGCCCTGCATGTCCCATCAGTCTCTGGGTAAAGACTGACGCCAAGGCAGAGAGCTCCGTTATGTCTGGCCCTGTTCTCTTTGGCCAGATGACCTCATTCCACCAGCCTGTTCGTGATAATGGCCATGTGGGGAGTGGGATGGGGGGTGACTGAAGGTGCATAGCAAAGGATTATGGGTCGGGTGCATCGAGAGCGGTCGTTTGGGCGAGAAATTGGAGCAGGAGCCGTTGTGAGGCAACAACAGGTGAATTGAGGGCTTGGGTCTATTCGGAAGTTGTGTCTGGGAGGGGTCGAGACAGGCTCCTTTGGGGGAGCAAAAAGACTGTGGTCGTCGCCTCGCCACTCTGTCGGTAGTGTCTGAGTGCTTCGACTGCCTCACGGCCAGCTGGCATGTGCAGGAACACGTGTGCCATGGTGACGAGGGTCCTGAGCGTACACGTGCTCGGTGGTCTGGGCATCTTTGCTCAGTTGAACTCCTGTTCCAGCTGCCACGACCCACAACTGATAACTGATCGCTTTTAACAAGCCTTATAACTGAGCCGTGGGTTTCAGTGAAGGATTTTGCATCTTATGCCAACAGCCACCCCTCTCTCTTCCTCGTCTAAATGCAGTTAGATTTTATGCTAACCCAGCTCCATGTTGGCCTAAAGATTTGATGATAAGCCTCCTGTGCGTGAGTTTTGCTGTTTTCCTCAAAAACAGCAAGGTTCTGTTGGGTTTTAATGTCTACAGCTGTAACTCTAGCATCCAGGGCTGCAGTATCTGCAGTTTATCACCAGTCCTGGTGGGTTGCAGTGTCTGTTGGTTTGATTCTACTCCTAGAGGGACTTCATGTGTGCAGTTTAAGCCCCATAAAACATACGGATCCATATATGGGTCGGTAAAATTTAGCTGCCGGATTCAAACCTCTGGAATTATTGGCCTATTTTAAATTCTAGTGGAGATTTCAAGGTTACCAACAATCCCAAATACAGTACCAGTTAGAAGTTAGGACATGTGTGCATTTTTCTTGCAATACATGTTAATTTTGGAAAAAAAAAAAAAAAAGATTTTTTTTGAGGTAATCGTTTTTCAAAAAACATTTGATTTCACCACATTATCTAGGCTTACAGTGTACACATGTCCCTGTCCATAGGTTTAATTGAGTTAATATTTGAACCTGCTTAACTACGGCCTTAACAGGCTTGGACACTCCTTTGTGCTTAAGTGACTTAAACTAAACTCTCAGAATCTCAGTAATCGGTAAATGCTGATTATTTATTTTTTTCAGTTATTCATTCACAGAGGCACCCCGGTTAAATAATTAAAACAGACCACACACTGAAATATCTTCAGACTCATTGAATCGTGATAAAACTGAATCCTGTGCCTTTAGCGAATGCATCCAATGTAATTTTCATCGCTGTCAGAAAATGATTCCGGGTGTCACAGCCGCGATTACAGCATTAAGCTCTTGGCAAGGAGAAAAGCTTCCGCTGTTATGAGACCTGTCACAGACATTCAAACAGCTCTGGAGAAAGAGACGCAATTTGCTCCGCTATTGTTTTATTTTACGACTCATGAATGAGAATTCAAACTGAATCTGTCACACTGAACGCCCCCTTTCCTTGAACTCAGCTCCTTTCAACTGCCGCTCAGCCAGTTGCGCGACGGCGTGTTCTGTTATGATTTCTAAATGAAAGTGCGCTGTCTTTTTTGGCAAGCTCATTTATTTGAGGAGCAGTATTTTGTTATTGTATGTTATTACATTTCGCGGGATTAGAAAATACCTCAACAATGATAAAATTCATATTTCTTCTTGCAAATATGCACCCCTTGCACACACATTTCTAAATTATTTCTGGCGTCCTCATTTAAGGAAAAAAAAAGAATATGAAAGGGAAATATCCTCAAAAAAATTGTTATTGCTTTTGCAAATACAGCATCATTCCAAAGTTTAGAATCACCGAGAAACGCGTATATTTTTGAGAGGAATTTTTTTTTTAAAAACAAAGGTCACATCACACTGATACAATAAATAAATAGATAAATAAATAAAGCCAAGAAATCGATCTCAAATTAATGAAGAATAATATCTAACAATTGGTTAAATATTTACTAAAAACAAGGCAATGTTCCTGTTATTATTCCTGTTACAATTTGAAACAATAGTTTTAATTCAGTTTTTACCAAGTGATCCCAAAGCTCCCTTTTAGAAGCTTTTAATCATACCAGCCACAGACTGTGTCACATTATCCTAAAAGGTTGACTCTCTAATGCTAATTTTGCACCAGAAAAACAAATTTGATCGCATGTGGCAAAGTTTGGAATCAGCTCATCAAAAATTAACTAATTAATTAATTGATTGATAAAAAAATGCTATCAACGAAACACCTAACTGAATGCCTGCATGCAGAATCTTGTAAAACCATACTACACGTACAGTGAAAATACCACCTAAATACCACCTGGCTGATTTAGGCCACTATACGCTGTTTGAAATTCAGAAAAGAACAATTAAGTGTTGGCAGCTTCCAAAAACAAGGGCCTCAACCCTTACCGTGATAAAGTTGTAGAAATACCATTTCTGGTGGCGCAGCAGCTTGCTGTACTAACGCCTACACAGTGTCGGTCCTACAGGAGGGGCAAAGACACGTCCCTTTTAGTCCTGGCTAGATCTCAATCATTTTCCTTTATTGACGTCTTTTCCAATTATCGTAATTGGTAACTGAAGTCATGGTTTTTCACCGTATGTGATCTAACAGCGATGGAATCATTGGCTAAATTCAGTGCAGGAAAATAATTTACTTATTAATTGGCCAATGCTTTGCGTGATTGAACTGGTCCGTGTTCCAATGAAACGCGGACTCTCACTCTCGGTATTTCGTGGGTTGATTAAAAAAAAAAAAACAGTGGCACTCGGCACTAGGTTAAAACAAGCGTGCGGCTCGAGCAATTAGCGAGAGTCGACAGGTAGGCTATGCAATTTTGAATAACGTTGATTTAAATACAGCAAATACACGTCCAGATGAATGATTGTGGTCTTACCTAATTGGGGAGAAAAAGCAGCACCTGTTAAATGTGGAGCGCTGCCGGAATGAACCTTTTGTTAATCATGAAGATGACTGAGAACAGGTCAGGATTTATAATTGTTTTCAACGACTGTTTTGTGCAACCCAGTTCTTTGTTCCGCCACTTTACTGAATTCAACCCGCGATTTGATCGCTGTTAGATCGCATGTGGAGAGAAACCGTGTCTTCAGTTGCCAATTACAATAATTGGAAAAGACATCAATAAAGGAAATTGATTGAGATCTAGCCAGGACTAAAAGGGACATGTCTTCGCCCCTCCTGTAGGACCGCCACTGGCCTACGAACACAAATCCACCACAAGTACAACAAGCGCAAAACACAGGAAGTCTGAAATTACTTCTAAATTAATGGAATTATAAAAATAATGAAAAGTAATGACAAAAGTAATGAGAATGTACGTGCCCAGCGAAAGACTGGTTAGCACAGGCAGACTTGGCCGCTCTTGGGGGAACAGCTGTGCTCGGACTGCCTACAGAATGAGGTTCAGACTGAGAGAAACTATTTAGTAAACTTCACAAATCATCACGGAGAAAGGGAATTGTATTTGTCCAAATTTTTTTAATCTCAAGAAAATATCCCTTTTTCTGGGAGAGGAACTGAGATATAAGAAACCCCTGCACAGTAATTCTCACAGCACTATATACTTATGTCTCCTGCTGCAGTAGTGAGACAGTGAAAACGCTGACAAGATGTGTTTATTGTTTTTGCTATGGTTGCAGCTATAATTTTCAAGATTTTTTAGTTTATACTCCCACTATACTTATATTACTATCTTATTTCATTTTTAACTCCATTGTATGAATAGCATTTATTGTTGTTCATGTGTTCATACTCCAACAGATACAAAGTTTTCTGTTTTCTGCCTGCTTTGGCAATATTTAGCTGTCTATTTCATGCAAAAAAAGCACGTTGAAGTGAATGAGCGAGAGTGCGAGAGTAAATGAGTGAGAAACAGGAAGTGTGATGGTATGAATTGAGTGAGGGGGAAATGAGAAGCAGGAATATGTCTGAGAGCAACTGAGTGATGGAGAAACAGCAAGGATATAAGCGAGAAACAAAACATTTGTGATGGAATTAATTATCGAAGGAGTTAGACAACGAAAGAGTGTAAAGGAGCGATAGAATGAGTGAGAAAGAAGACTTGCTTCCGCTGCTGTAAATTTCCTTCCCTCTGACTGGCGAAACGACATATTGATGGACTCTCTAATTCACCACATTCACTGGCAGCCTCCATCTGCTGAGCTTTATTTGCTCTTTACGATTAGACTAATGAAAACCTGCATTTTTCACTGCTGGCAGTTTTAGTATCTGTCTCTGCGCAGCAGTGGCCCAGTGACGGCTCGCAGTCCTGCTGTTCTCACTCTTTACTGCTGACTGTGTGCTCAGACGCTCCTGACAGGCGTCCCGGAGAGCTACAGCCCTGTCAGTGCTTTTCTCCCAAAAAACAGGGCTGCAATGATTCTCTCGCTCCCCTTCCATCTTCCAGTTTCTTCCAAGCATGTTGTATTCAAGGTTTGTTTCAGGGAAGCACATGGTGTAAATTTATGGGCGCAAACCTTGCTCACGGAGGTTATTGGTTCACAGTGTCACGCTAATACGGTGGCTGTTGGTTTTCAGTTCAACCTTAGAGCTCACCTGACTCTGCCAAGTGACAGCTGGGCAGGCAGGTGAATAAGGTTTGCACTGTTAGGGTTTAACCTCTAAACGTGCCCCTTTTTAAAGCAAATTTTCACTTAAATAACTAGAGTGCATACAGTAATTGAACCACTTTAAGTACAGGCATAATCACGGTCTCTTCTGAAAGGTAACATTCAGTAAATTGCTTTCAAATAGTCAGAATTGCTGAGAATATTACTCAAATTGAGTAAGAACACTGGAAATATAAGTTTTTATCTGGCAAAAAAATATTCTGTTTTCTTCTGCCCCTGTGGCACTGTGATGAAGCCTCATCAAGTCTAGACAAATAAGAAGGTGGAAGAGGCTTGGAAAAAAAACCCACACTAAATCTGAATGTCTTAGCAAACTACAGGCCCATCTTCAATCTACCATTCCTGTCCAAAATACTGGAAAGAGCAGTTGCCATCCACCTCCAGGACCACCTCAAACATAAAAACCTCTGAAAAATTCCAGTCTGGTTTCCGATCTGCCCACAGCACATAAACAGCCCTCGTCAGAGTCACAAACGACCTCCTGATGGCATCGGATGCCTGTTCTTCCTCCTTCCTCATTCTTCTGGACCTATTTGCTGCATTTGATGCAGTTGACCTTGACCTTCTGCTAAACTGGCTTCACCTCACTATTGAACTCACCGGCACTGCCCTCAACTGGTTAAAGTCATACCTCACAAACCGAACAGAATACATCTCCCTTGGTCACTCCACATCCAAACCACATGCAGTCATCTTCGGGGTCCCCCAGGGGTCAGTCCTTGGCCCCCTCCTCTTCATCCTGTACCTCATCCCCTTGGCAAGTCATCAGCCGCCATGTAATTTCTTTCCATTGCTATGGTCATGACAGACAGCTCTATATCAAAGCCACAGCTTCAGCCCCACCTTCATCATCACCATTCTCATCATCATCATCATCTTCATCATCATCATGACCATCATCCCTCACCACCTGTCTGGAGGAGATAAAGGTGTGGATGGAGCACAACTTCCTCCAACTCAGCAGCTCATAAAACGAAGCCATTATGTTTGGCACTCCTCATCAAACCCAATCATCACTTAAAACAACCATCTCTTCCTCTGGTCACTACATCCTCCTCTCCCACTCAATCACCAACCTTCGGGTAAAAATGGACCCTCAATTCACCTTTGAGTCACATATCAACCACCTCTGCAAGATCTCCTTTTCCTACCTCTGTAACATTGCCAAACTCCGCCTCATTCTCTCTCTCCCAGATGCTGAAAAGCTGGCCCATGCCTTCATCTCCTCCAGACTGGATTACAGCAGTGCACTTCTCGTCAGGATTCCTAGCAAGTGTCTGCAGAGGCTTCAGTACATCCAAAACTCTGCAGCTAGGATCCTGATGAGAGTGCAGAAATATGAACGCATAACCCCCATTCTCCACTCACTTCATTGGCTTCCCGTTTCCACTAGGATTGAATATAAGGTTTCTGTACTTACTCACCAATGCATCTATGGAAATGCCCCCTCATACCTCAAAGAACTACTCACCCCACTAAACACAACACGCTCCCTCCGCTCCACTCACTCAACCTGCCTCCACACACCAGAACAAGACTCAGCTCCATGTGACATAGGGCTTTCTGTGCTGCTGCCCCTCGGCTGTGGAATCCTGACACTCTGAGGGCACCACAGTCCATAGTCAGTTTTAAAAAAGGACTAAAAACTTTCCTTTTTAGCTAAACTTCTGGTTCTTCCCTTTTTGTTTCTAGATTATTTTATTTAGTATATTTTTCCTTTTAATTAGCCGTTTAAATCCTTTTTTATATATATAATAAGATTTTATGCTTTTAACTTTTAGCACTTTGAGATTTCCTTTAATGTAAGGTGCATTATAGATAAAATGTATTATTTTAATGGTTTTGTAACTTCCTTTGTCTGTTCTTTTGTTCCAAAAGAGGTACTAAATCATCTTTGAACAGCGTATATGTAACAAAGGGTTTACAATTCTGAAATTCACTGCTATTTGTCAGCTACTGTCAGGCGTTTGAGTTATGTTTACCCAATCATTTTTTTTTTTTGCAAATTCAAAACTATTAACGGATTTTGATCTCTAGGCCTCTACCGAGGCAAAAACTTCAGTATGAGCATATTTTTAGGGATCTGTGCCATGTTATACAATCAAGGGGGACTGCAGAGTCAGGCTGAAGTTTGTTTTGAAAAAAAAAAATTAAAGTACTATTTTCTTCACTGTCTTCACTGTTTCGAATGACATGTAGTTTTCCTATGCAGCGCAATATTTCACTGTTCAAAACACAAATATGCTCAGCGGCCTGCGCTCTATTTCTGAGAACAATAAGTGGTGAAGTGAAAAGCTAATGGATTGTGGATCTCCAGGAACAAGAGAGTGCGAGTCGACACAGGTGCTTGTCAACTTCCTGTTTTGACTATCTGTCAGTGGCAGTTAGGAGACTTGTGTACCTTCAATTTTTAGTCACGCCTCAATCGGACCCATAAGCAGAAAAGGGATGAATGAGTCATTCTTCGACCCGGAGACTAGTGCACAGCTACATAACTCGACCTGAAGGCTATTCACAGCTACATGGACCTTATACCTTCCTTTACACTGAAAATATATGACATGGAAAGTATACAAATCATTTATGTCGACAGATATTGAAATATATCGCATCTCCTTGAAGTGTATTCAAGTATTTTCAAGGATCCACAAGATTACCATGAATTGCAGTTTATTTGATCCCTTTAATGGGATATCTGCTCATTGAAAGGAGCAATTAAATCAAATTACTCCATTAAAAGTTTCCTAAGACTTCATTCTGTCTGGAAACAAATAAAGACCTTGTGCCATGGAAGGCCCGTCGTGTCTCAAATTTATTTTAAATGTGAACAAAGGCGTGTTGCCCCAGGAAAAAAAAAAAAAAACTAGTTCTACCTGAATCAAAGGATGGTCCCCAAACCAAATAGGGTCACTTCAAAATATAAAGGTGCTGCCCGCAAAGCCAAAAGTAATTCATTCAAATTCACTGCCAGAGGGTTATTGTGGGGTTTTTACAGAACAAATATTTTTTTAATCTGCGCCTCCCTTTACTGTGTCTTGTGCCGTGCGTTCGCCTCAGCTCCTCCAAGGTCGCCATACTTGGCCAAAAGCTTTTTCACCAGTGTCTCTGTGGAGAACTGACTTCCGGTTTCGACATTCTCAGCCAGAGCAAAAGCCCCGTTTTCCCACTGGAATGAGAGAACGATAGCAAGGGAGAATAAGTGAGAGAGAGAGAGAGTGAGCACTGAGAATGAGACAGAGAGTGAGAGAGAAAGAATAAAAGAGAGAGTGTTTTGTCCCTAGATCTTGCCCAGGATATGCTTATTGTTACTGGGCCAGAAAGCGACATGGGGGGCCGGAGATGTGGTCCGTATTGAAGAGGCACTTGGGGAAAAGAAAAAGACAAAACAAGCCAAACGTCTCCCTCTGAAGTCTGGAATGTTCCTCTTGGAGTGATTAGCCTGAGTTTAAACCTGCATATGGTTACTGTATGAACTGTTGTGTTATGCTACATTGGACACCACTGAAACAGATTACTGGGAGCTGCTCTGTACCAATGTTCCCTGGGGCTGGTTGGATTCAATTAAAAAACCTCTTTCAGTCTCAATTAGTTTTCAAGCTCCCTTATTGCTGAAGGTGCATGTCACAGAACCGGGACATTGAGTGATTGTGACGTTTCCTGTCTGTGTATATGCTAAAGAGAACACACGAACCCTGAGTAACTGTTGGTTTGGGTCTCTTCCATTTTCATAATGAAAAGTTTCACAATCCTCTGTCTGTTAAGCAACGGAGTATTACCGAAAGCCCTCACGTGTCTCTATTCCTGCATTGGGGAACACCAGCTCCATTTAGCATTGTGATGAAATTCACTCACTGCCCATACACATGCACTTCATTTTAATATTTTTGAATGACATGAGCGATCATAATGTCACGCATGCAGCTTATGCACATTCTCTGAATTAAAATTCTTCATATACTGCAGTCCATTGTATCACTATAAAACACTATAAAACCTACTGCAGTTCCTGTCTGGAACACGTAAGATGGCTGTAAGTATCTTCCAGGCGGTTTCCGCTTTAACATCATGGTCATTGTTTCGAAATCCAGAGTGCTGGAGAACTGAGTCAAAAAATTAAAAGTAACGCAACTGTCCAAAAACGTATAAACTGAGCTGTAGACATTCAATTGATCAAAGAATCAGTCAGTCAGTCAATCAATCAATCATTTGATAACTTCTCTTCAGCTCTGAGTAGCGTTTTTTTCAAACAATCCATTAAAAAAATTAGCAGTAGCCTACGGTAGCTGTTCTCACCTTTCAAACTCCATCACTTACTGTCTCAGAAGGACCTCTGAATTGGAACATCTTCTCAGCGACTGTAATGTGATGTAATGTAATCCAATGGAGGTCAGCGGGCTTCTCAGTTACAGGGTACAGGTGGATTTGTACCCTGAAAGAATGAAACTGATGTTTTGCATCAGCTGCATGTTCCACTGGGCGCTCATGATCACTTTCAAGCTTCCTCTAGCGGACAGCGCTCAGAGTGTGACATAGGCTAGCGATGGTTCACCTGCATAACGCCATGAGACAGAGGCTGGAACCGTGTTAGCCTTATCACGCTGTGCAGGTAGGCTCTAGTATCGGACCGCTGGACTGGTGTATCCCCTAGTGTCTATGGACCGCAGGCCGGGTGCCCTTGGGGGAGAGCTTGCAGCCAATTACCAACAGGGTCTGTGGTATTTTGTTTAAATTTGAAACAGCAAAATGAGGGGGTGAGAAACAAAGCCTGCCGAACAAAATCTCCTGATACATTCCTGATATTTCCGTCTCTTTCTTTCTATCTCTGTCTCTCTCTCAATCTCTCTTTGACTCACAGGCAGTGAAGGGGATTATTTAGAGATGTCAAACACACTGACCGACATACACAGGCAAAAGGCTGGATAGGAACCTGCTAGACTTATGAGTGTCTCAGAACCCTGAGATCCGGTGTTTACAATGTCCCTGACATTCACCAAAACATCAGCGACGGAGTAAACCGCAAGACATGCTGTCTCCATTCTCTCTGCAGTCCTTCGCAAAGTTACCCTGAGGACTTGGTTATGAGACTTGCTGTCCTCGACCACCGTTCCAGTGCCGGCCCAAAAACCCTCAGCTGTAATGCAGCCTTATTGCTGCTGACATTTGCTTATTTGAGCAAATAACGTCTGCATATATCCAGTTAACTCAAGCCAACGCAACTAGTGGGTCTCTATTTACACTTGGGGACCGGCATGCCACTTTAAATTTGGAGGATAAAAAGAGGCAGTTCAGCTTTTCAGTGGAGAAGCCTTGAGCTAGAGAGGACAATAAGAGTGGGCCCTGTACTTCTGCGCAATACACAACTCTTTGCATGTCCTCTGATGTGCTATATATAGATGTGTAAACAGTCACAGGAAAGCTGCGGAATGTCAAAATGTCTCAGAATTTATACCTAAATGCAGTTCGTAAAAAAGTTCTTTGAACCTTGAATTAATCCCCCATGTCAACTGAAAATGAAGTTACTAACACTTAGAAATGGATTTATTAACTTTTAAAAGAGTTGTGCCTTAAAATTTGAGCCCTAATTTCTTATCATTGTGTCACCATCAATGTGAAATGACTTGATTACTTGGAGGGATACATTTGTCGTTCATAATGATGTTGCTGAACTGCGGTGCTTGTGAGCCATTTCTTCGAAGTCACCTCCACCGTACCGCAAGGAGTAACCTGTGCTAACGTGTCTCCAAGTTTTGTTAAGACTGGTGCAGGATAAATGGCAGAAGGGTGCGTAACTAACAAACTGATGGACAAACGGACGTCTAACGCAACTGACTGATATACTTAACGATTTTGGCAAGTGAAAACGCCAGTGAAAAAATAATACCGCCTGGCGGAGGTGAAATAATGGGGAAAAAATACAACTGACTACCTTTTATACAGCCAGTCATACCCTATATGGGAGATTGTGTGTAAGTTTGAAAGAAGTTGCTCGCTCCTTTCACGCAAGACTCAACACTCAGATCTGTACCAGGGAAGTGAGACGGAATAACAGCTGGCGCGCTGGTGCTCAAAATGCGGGGGAACCTTTGGGGAAAAAAAATCTGAGGAAAAGTTGGTTCAGGGGCAGTTCGCAGGTGAAGATTTATTGCCTCCTTCGCCGTCGTGTTTGGTTGGAGGGAAGGGTGGGGGGTTGAAAGTGCTGTCTAAACATATCAGAAAACAGGGGCTGTCTATCTACTTTCACAGCAATCAAAATTCATTTCAAACATCATCGGCCATTCAACGGCCGGAGTTGACACCCACGTTTGACTGGAGCTGAGAAGTACAGACTAAGCACTTTTCTCGATTATTTATCCTCCTGCTAACCTTCTGCCACGGTTTCCTCTGTCTCGTCTGCAAGGTCCTTTTTCAAATACACTCAGCATAGTGTAAAATTTATGTAGTTGATTTGATTGATTGGCTGTGATATTTGGTGCTGCTGTACTGGACTGGTTTCCCAGTTGATTAAACAATTAATATTTATTAAGTCAAGCTGGACTTGGCATCAAGCTGTGAGTGGACATATTTATATTCTTGATGAGATGTCTAAATTTGTGATATAATGTTTTATTATTTAACCGTGTAAACATATGGACCCCTATATGGGTCCGTGAAATGCAGCTGCTGTATTCAAACCCACAAAATTTCAGGCCTATTTTAAATCCTAGTGGAGATCCCAAGGTTGCCAACGATCCCAAATATGTCCTGAATTACAGGGAAATGTGTATTAAATGATTTACTGGATCTAAATATTTTCCATCTGATGTAATGATGTGGCCATGAGATCAGGGTGCACTAGGTTTGAATATTTCTCTCAATGTAAGTGTGATGCAGCTTCAGTGATGCCCTGCAACCAGCTGATACAGAACATTTATGACATTGTCATATAATATTAACGAATGCTTTTTCTGACTTTGAACCAACGTAAGGAAAAACTCAAGTGAAAAATTAGAGTGAAAGGGGTTAACAATCCTGTTTCATTCTGAGACTCACAATCCTGATCCTCTTGTAATCGTGATCTCGATTCATGTAATGCAGTCGCGCAAAATCGGGCGAGGAGATGGCGGGACATTGGGAAAAGGGCGGGACGCTGGATGAGAAGTCCAGTATTCTGATCACCAAAGTCCTGCAAATGGATTCATTTAATCCATAAACTCACCCAGCTCATTTTAGTAACGGCATCTTACTTTGTGGCTGAAGAATTGTGCCAATTAGGGAACTGAGGTGATTGCAACAAAATACAACAAAGGAAGTTTGATTTCTTTACCAGTATTTTACCAAGATCCAGTGCTTGCTCATCAGAAAGGTTAAGGTGCTTTGGCTGTAAGGAGATTATGTATCAATGGGGGATTTTATGTCTTAAATTATAACTTAAACACTGGGTGGCTAATTTTTCCCCATAATTGACAGCCTTGGGTATCAGATATTTTGAAGCCCCTCCCACATACTGACATATCTCCCAATCAGAATCTTTCCCTCGCTCATCACAACTCTGCCTTTGTTGTCTCCCTGAAGGCTGAACCGTTGCTCTAGACGTCAATTCATAAGGTGTCGGTTGGCTCAGTTGCACTGACCACAAGCTGATTATCAGTCATCCTTTCGGTTGGTCTCAATGCTGAAAGCTTGTTCTAAGTCGCACTGAAAAAAAAAATTCAGCTGTCGTTTTAAAATAAAAACCTTGTTGTGGCTAGAGCTGTTAATGTTGATATTTTAAATTACTGATTATACACTCTATTTTGGGAGAGTCTAGTGCACACCTCATATATCTCGCTGTTTGTCGACAGATTGGAGGAAGGAGGGGTGGTGATTTGGAACATGTGCGATTGACGCTTTCTCCAGTCCAATGCGCAAGAGTGATGAGTCATTTCACTGCTGTTTCTCTGTGAAAATGTTGTGAAAATATTAACAATACTTCTCTCTGTCTTTTTCTCCCCCATTCCCCATCCCTCCATTGCAATCTGTCTACAATCAATCAATCACTTTCCTCACACTCTCCATGGTTCAGGTAAGAGATACGTTTTCTTTCAACCACATCCTGTGTAGTGCTATCCACTTGCACTCTCGTGCTTGAAAACACCCTTTTTCGCTGCATTAAGTATTTTGAAGAAACTGCCATACTTCAACAATTTATTTGGCTAAATTGATCGATGCCAGTTTACAAAATCAAGATTCCAGGCATTCTTAGTGGGCTTAAGTGGTCTTGAGGAAATTACTTGCAGAAAATATGGCATTTCTTAACTCAAATTGTTACTTAAAAGTAATGAGTTACATTGTAATATTACCATCAATTCCTAATACGAGAGACTGTTCAATTAAAGTTCTGTGGTTATATTACTTTGACATAGTTTTGATCTAACTTAAAGGTGCGCTGTGCAAGTTTGGGTGACATCACATCTGTTGACTTTCAAAGTCAAACAAAACAGAGCTAACTCGCCCCTCTCTCCCATAGTTCCCTCCCTCCCATGCTTCCGTAACTCCCACCTCCCAACACTCTTGTCGGTGATTTGCTGGAAGGGTTTGTTATGTTATGGGGCACAGCCTGTGCCCCTTGTGTTTGTTTGCAGTTTGTGAAGCCTGTGCGGTCTCCAAAGCTGGGCTTTTTTTTTTTTTTACAGTGAATTCAGGGGCAGGCAGCTAGCGGATCGTGAGGGGATGTCAGGGAATTGAGACAAAAATATAATCGTGTAGAAAATAAACAAAATTGCATAGTGCACCTTTAATGGGGCAGCCTCAATAGAAGCATGAATGGACTTGGAATGTATGCCGTACTGGAGCAGGAAAAGTATGACATGAATATTGTTAAAGCCACTGCAACAGGGGGACTTTACAATGGCTTGAATAGGTATTTTGTGAAACTTATCTTGTCGGAACAAATTATAATTGTACTGGCTCATAAAGGCGTACCAAAGAAAACGGCCAAGCTGTAACAAAAGTTTGTCAGATGTCTGCCTTTTTCAAATAGCCAGCAATACAATATCGAAAACATGCCACATTCCTGCAAAACTTCGCAACACAACACTTTGAGGTCAGTACATTTTCACCAGAATCAAACTCATAAAATCGCACGGCCTTATAACAAACACAGAGATGAACTAACTGAGTCTTTAATTGTGTGTTGCTGGTTCTTAGAAAAAGGTAGACATCTGACAAACTTTTGTTACAGCTTGGCCGTTTTCTTTGGTAGGCCTGTTTTAGTTATTCCAGGGCATTTTGGTTCAAATAAGGCATATAAGCTCCAAGTGCAGACTGTCAGCTTTAATTTGGGGGTATGTATACCCACATTGGACCAACAGTGTTGGACGTGCGGCACTTTTGGTAGATGGCCCACCCTCCGTAAAGGAACAAAAGTAATTGGACAAATTGCTGCTCAGCCGCTCTAAGACTAGTTTTACTCCCTCCTAAGCCAAATGCTTCAAAACTCATTGGACGGCACTTTACCGCGACGATGTAAGCATACTTTAAAAGAATTTAAGAACTTTTCAAAGCAAAGAAATAGAATGGTCTGTGATGGCCAATTCAATCAAATGGCTTGAATCCATTTGAGTATGTATCTCTCCCCGCTGGGGGCAAAACGGAAGCCAAAACCACTCAAGAGAAACAGAAACTGATGATCACTGGTGGTTGGCCAAACAAAGCATTGTCTGGGAAAAAAACCTTGCATCTGGTGATTTCTATTAGTTCCATACCTCATTTATCCTTTTGTTAGTTTGTCCTGTTACTTCTGAGTCCCCACCATTGGGTGGCAAGACAACTCAATTGTTGTAAATTCCAACAAGATTCAGAAAATACTTCTGACAAAAGCCTTAAATTAAAACTGAAAGTCTTGACTTTGAGCACATCTTGATTATTTCATTTCAAATGTTTTGTGGTGGCATGCGAAGCCAAAATGATGAAAATACTGTTGAGGTGACTGTATTTCATAACACTGAACATGAGTGCATCTCACATGATATGTATTTAGTCGTCAATTTGGGCAGATGGAGTTAAATTGCAATGTGCATTTCATTAATTAATTAAAAATTAAAATGAAAAATCTGCTGAGCTTCACAGCAAACGCTACTTTAGGTGCGTACCGCGGCCCTCTGAAGTGGCTGTGAGCTAACACTTCCCTGTAGGTGCGAAGCCCTGAAACCTCAATGAAAGCATTACACGTCGGCACCGACACCAGTTTACTTCAGTTCATGTTTTCATTTCTCGTTAAAATGAATATATCGAGGGAAAAAAAATCTGAAAGTTCTTCTTGGGAAGAGCAGATCCTCTGAGACCGCATTTTCTGACCACAGAAATGTGGATGGAAACGGTTCCTTTCCACTATTTTGGTCCTCGCATACCTTGGTACTGCCTCAATCTGAAATTTACACCGCGGATTTATTAAGGAGTCACAGATGAAAGGCATTTGACGACAGACGCTCTGTGGGGTGAGACGGCTTTCTTCAATGATGAGTGTGATTTCTATGGCAGCGAACCCCAGACACAGCTGTGCAATGTTGATAGGCTGGTTCTGCCCCCCCACAGCGGGGCCTCGGAAGAATTCAGTCTCTGGAGTTTAGCTTGAAGTGGCTTATGAGTATTTCTAACTCATCCTGCAGAAAGAAGAGAGGCGTCTGCAGATTTCACTCAGGCTCTCGGTGCAGAGTCCTGCATGGGGTTATGCAGACCGCTGACTCCTCTAATTCTCGCATCAATCTATGCTTTTTCTCGCCCATTCTCTGCCGTTGACACGATTTTCTGTCAGTTATGACAGAACGCTTCCCTCGCCATTGACAAGATGATACAGCAATCAACGGTCATATGTTATAGGTTTTCCAACGAATGAAGGTATCGAAATACCGAAGAATATTATTAAAAATGTCGCCAGTGACTGGCAACTTAAAAATTATACTGATGAGGAAAGTGTTAGTACAATCTATTAAGCCCTTTCAGGCGTGATTTTTTTTTTTTTTGGAATTCTGCATGGCTGTGCTTGAACACCATGGCTTTCAGTCGCAGTGAAAATTGCACCAACATTACAATCCTCACATCTCTAATGCCAGACACACGAGGGGTGATATTAGACCCTGGTTGTGACTCCCTGCCTGCACAAATAATAAGCAATCATACTGGGATTTCACGAAACATTCCTGTTATTCTAATTAGATACATAATACATGTAGCCTGAGACCCCTTTAAGGCATACTGCAGTGAAAAGCAAATAAGACAGATTGAAGATGAAATTGCCCAAGAGTCCCATGAGGTTGCCTTGACAGTATTTTTATACTACAATAACTATTGTTCATGAAAATCTTCCAAAACCTTTATGATTTTCGAGGAATTTTGACAGAATGAGTCCAAAGCATACAATATATCGCCCTACAATGTGTGCAGTATTAAGGCACCAATTATACATGACAAAATGACTTTTACTATTCAGAAACTGTAATTAAATGCAGACCTGTTGACATGGTTTGCTGGAAGTCTAAATTCAGGCATTTAGCGGAATTACCTAACTTTAGCCCCTGGATTGCCAGTTCTGGCGTTCATTCCTCTGTGCTATGATAATGAGTGCCACCTGTTAGGTTGCATATATGCAAATCAAGGACTGTTGTATATAGCGACTGTAAAAAAAAAATGTAATCAGTTGGCAGTGCCCGTTTAAGTTTGGCGAAGGAGAGATGGCGATTTCTCTTATCCCTCTTTGCCTAGAGTAAAGTCATTCAGGCCTTCCAGGGCTGATTATATACAGACGAACAAGATGCGCTCGGTAAGCCTGTCCATACTTACCTTTACAGATGGGCCAGTGTGGATTGGGTGTAGAGGTGGTTCGGTGGGGAAGTTTATGTCGTCATTGGCATTTTATTGGCTGTTTTTGCTTATTTACCTTATTTCAAAGGGGACAGGGTGAGGGGGACTGATTAAGCCTTTAGATGTAGAAACTTTCATGGAGTGATAGTGTAAAAAGCGTAAAAAGGTCAGCGGGCATCCATATTGATTTATGAGCGTCATCATGTCTTTAAGTGTTCCGGGCTCCCAGAGTGCTCTCCTCTGATTTAATCTCATGACTTGTCCCATTTAGCAGTTCATTCAGGGGGTCGTGGTGATAAAACCAGTATATGAGATAACAACTCAAAAGAACAGATCAAATTACTGAAAGGTAGTGAGAACTGGGCAACAGGTGTTGAAAGGCATTCGTTTTTTGTTGCATTTGCCTGTTTGCTTGAAATGAAGATATGGGCTTCCTTATTAGTTCAAAAACAAATCTGGTTCGACTATCTATGCATGTAGAGAAGTGGTTCATTGCAGAGTGAGTCTTTAAAGGGAGTTAAGTAAACGCAGGTTTGTGAACCAGGCCGCGCCGAAAAAACGTCATTCGATTTGTTAACGTCCTAAACCTACCTGCCTATTTATACTGCCTTCACTCTACAATCCTCGTCTGTCTCGTTCAGTGTCTCTCCTCCCCATTCCGTTCGATTCATCTGTCACCCAGTAGGAACCCTAGGGGACTTAAAGATCGTTTATGACTCCAAGAGGAGATGAGTCCCCCGGCCTGAGTCTCATGGCCTCGAGCTCCCAGTTATCCTGCTCTTGTCTCCATCCACTCCACTCCATACAGGCCTTCATCGGTACAAATTCCCATGCTAATCTAATTCTATAAATATCGTTAACCACTATTGTAGGTGTGGTCTGGATTTCATTAAATATCACTCTTGGAGAGCTTCTGTGACCGCAGGTTTAATCTAATTTGAAGAGCCTGCAGTATCTGAAAGACTAAATCCAGTACTGTAGGTCCACATTGTCTGCTGGTTTTCTCCAATCCTTTAGAGCCACGATGTTCGCAGGTTTAAATCCAGTCCTCAAGAGCAAGTTATCTTCAATCCTAGTGTCTGCAGGTTTATCTATGCTCGTGGAGGACCATAGTGTCTGTAGGTTTAACTCCTGTCCTGAGTGGCCACAATATTTTCAGGTCTGGGGCTGTTTTTGTGCCTTCGCAAATGGAAATGCACGCGGTGGTAATTTCTTGCATTGAAAACAGTGTGTTTATCGCTTTCACCCAGTTCAGTAGTTTTGCGCTGTGCAATAAAGGTGTTTGTGAAGCAGAAAGTCAATGGGGCAAACAGCACGTTAGGGGGTGTCTCAGTGAACACAGCTGGCATAAAGAAGGTTTCATTTCACAGACTTCATTCCTGTTTTAACTCACCCAGCTCACCCAAACCACCTTTTAATGCAAACAAACACTGTCACTCTATGGCTGTTTTGTGGGACTGAATCCCAGCTAGCGGAGCTGCTTGCAAATAATGTTATATTCATATTGTTTTTTTTTCCTTTTCTTTGATTTTCACATTATGTACTTTGCAAGTAATGCCTGCAAAATGGTTGTGTTGACTAATGGGAAGGGAATGCTGAAGGGGTACAGGCATTATGTAGCTGGAGAGGGCATATGCAGCTGTGTCTGCTGATGAGCTAAATGTTGAATTGCCCGTCCTCCAGTGAAATAGGTCTCCCACCTGCTTTATACCAGTTTCTGCTAGTTTTTGCTGTCTTCTTTGTCTCTCATCAGTGATCCTTCTTATTACATTCAAACACGGTTCTCAGAGGTTCAAACGAGGTGGCAATAACGCAAGCTACAGTAGGTACTTGTTCTTCATGTGGTGGAATTACTTGTTTGCTATGGAATTTCCCCTCTGGCTTTAAAGGGGATGAGAGCGGCAGATCTGATTGGCCTTCATAGAACCAAACCACCTTAACACCCAACTGGTAATTAATTTGTTTTAGACTAACCCTTTCGACCACAGTGCCACAGTTGAGCTGTTGACTCCTGTCACAAAGTCCCTAAAATGGAGTCAGACATGAGCAACTTTGACTTGTGGTACTGTTAGCACTTGTGTTTCCTGACTGCGCTCAGGTCGCCTGATTAGGGCTCTTAAGAGTCACAGTGTCTGCAGGTTTAACTCTGGTCTAGGAGGGCCATGCTGTCTACAGGTTTAAAACTAGTCCTGAAGGGCCTCAATGCTTGCTGGCTTAATTTCATTCCTGGAGGGCAACTGCCCGTAGGTTTTAGTCTGGCTATAGAGGGCCACAATTTATGCTGGCTTACATTCTTGGCGCTGAAGCACCACATCATCTGCATGTTTTTGGGATGTTTCGGTGCTTACACTTGGTGATCCATCATCCTCAGTGATGAACCAAGAGTGTGCACGGCAGGTTTCCAAAGCCTGAATTAGCTGCCGATTGACAGGAAACCAAATGGATGCCGCAGACCTTGTGGCCATCCAGGATGGCAACTTGACTCCCTCGCTGTCAAGCTCATTGCAGCGGATGTGATCTGAGTATGTTAGTCGGGATATCAGCCATTGGTGATCTCAGATGACTCCAAAGATGATAGTGGCTCCTCGGTCTTTTCAGGGGGTGTCTTTGAAATGGAAGGGGCTTCCGAAAGCAGTACCATGGCAGGACTGTCCCACTTCCCCCCTCCTGCACAGCTGTCATGTGTCAGGTGTTTCTGAGGGACAGGTTATTTTTAAGGCCAGGGAGGGGCTTATCCTACTAGCTTTACTCTCGACATTCCACTACCACCTGTCCTGGAGGGTGGACAGACTGAAGAGGGAAGCGGGGGTCTCGGGCGAAAGCTTCTCAACTGCTGCCAACTACTGTGCACACGTCCTTAAACTTATACAACTGCCACTGAGGTGTGAAAGGCTGCCTGCTTGTGATGGAACCCGATCCTTGTTTTGGCTTTGGGACCCAAATGCTGGTGGTGCTTCACAGCTGTCTGCTGAGGAACAGTGGGCATGGTGCGGAGGGACGAATCTCACAAACAAAAAAGCCACCGCCATCCTGATTTTTTGCCTTTAATGGCCATATTGCCATGAGTGTAGCTTTGCTTATTCCCAGCTAATGCAGGCTAAGTGAAGCAGTTGGTCAGGAACTAATGGAGAGAAACTTCAGCCATCTTACCTCAGGTGGAAAAGTTGCAGCCCAGCATGCCGACACTTATCAGGCAGCCGTTAGAGCCAGGTGTTACCACGGCAGTGGTCTTTTCGCGGTGATACCATTCATCAGGGACTGTGTGATCTTGAATTTACCTTCCTGAGTTCATCGATCCTCCTAATACCATATTAAAATGCTTGAGGAAGTGGACTTATTTCTCATTTTTTGCAGCTCATTAGGGCAGTGCCTGTTCTGTACTTTCCTGTTCTGAATGGCTGATTGCTTAGCCTCTGATGTTCCTGCTTGCGCAGTACTGCTGCTCACAACTTTCTTGAGATTTCCATTGAACCACTGAGCGAAAAAAAATGTCAAAATCAACAGTCCACTTCTGTGTGTCCTCAGCAATGCGCCTACTGAGAGTGAAATTGATCCGATGAATAAGTTGGCCAGGAAATCGAATTACAGACAGACAGCCAGCCAGACAAACTTGCAGAGACTCTTCCACTTGTAGTTTAATGTCTGTTGATGTGAAGATAAGAGCCTAAATGCTGAGGAAAGCTGCCACCAGCTCCACACTCAGGCTCACATCACACATATGACCTTCACTTTTTTCCGTTTTCTGAAAGCAAACTTTGTTAACAACGTATAATTTATCAAACTGACAATAACAAGTGATGTACTGATAGAGCATTTGAGGCCATTAGTGCTGATTTTCTATCAGATGTCCTGTACTTACTAAAGGGGCTTTCACCTACATTGTACGATAGGTGCTGTATATAACGGGTCTACAACAGAAATGTGGGGTAATTCATGAGACACTTGTTTGTCCTACGAAATTCATATGTTCTACAGCAGAGAAGGCTGTCGTAGAATTTTGAACATGTGCAAAACGTTTTTTTGCCATCGTTGGTGATTTTCCTTGTCAGGCCCATTGCGTAGGACTGTCATGCGGTGCCTTATGAGATTGTTCGACTGTGTTATGCTAGTCCTACAAATTTCTTTAGATTTTTGGAGTCATCTGAGGGGTACCCGCTAAAATGATACGCCATCAAAAAAATCATACGACTTATGTGAATGCTCCTTAACCCCTTTCTGCAGATGTAGACGCCCGCATCTATAGACCTGCAAACTGGAAGCACGCTGTTACTGTACTCGATCACTAAATGGCACCCCCGGATCAGTTATTGAATGTTCACAAGCAAGCAGACCTCGAACGCGGTTCTGAATATGGGGAAGTTCACTCCACGCCCTGTTTTTCAAGAGCTGCATGAATTAAACTCCTCAGCTAAGCCTGATGTGCAAACTGGTCAGTATCCTTGCCTATAGTATCGATCCAGCAGTTTAAAAAAACGATATCTTGACACAGAAAAAATCGCTATCCTCTGTAGCAACCAGATAAGCCACAGTGAGCCAACAGTATTCCAAGTAATGGTTCAGAAAAATCAGTTTTCTGAGGCAAAAAAATCGACATGGTATTGATTCTCTCACATTCTACTTTTAATTACTGTCGTCACGTACAAAAAAAATCGTAGTTTCCTACCGTGGATTTACGCGCAGATCCATTCATTGACAAATCCAGCGCTTCTTTATGTCCACTCGAGTACTGGCGTTGATAGCCAATCACTCAACCATAC
Source organism: Gymnothorax reevesii (assembly GCA_029721435.1). Taxonomy (NCBI): domain Eukaryota; kingdom Metazoa; phylum Chordata; class Actinopteri; order Anguilliformes; family Muraenidae; genus Gymnothorax; species Gymnothorax reevesii. Next base: position 111,410,738 of record CM056579.1, read on the forward strand.
ACTCAGGGTTTTCTGCGTAATTGTATAGTTGCACTTCATGCCCTCGCAAAGCTAACCCGGTAAAATGTATTGATTGGCTCGTTTCTTATCCAAATCCCGAGTGTTTAAACATTTTAGAGTAAGTGAAACACATTGATTGGACAAACACAGAGCATACAAACCTATGCATATCAGCATGTTCGGTTGTATCCTGTCTACGTTCTGCACATTACGCGGTTAAAATAGACGCGATTTATAGAAAACACGTTCGCAAAACTGGCCTTGAAGTGTTCAGTTACATTTATAGGATCTAAATGAGATAAGGATATGGTCAATTGGAATTATGTAGAATGAAACAGGACCGGAGGGTCCCTGCTACTAAATACATCGGCCTCTGGAGCAGGGATTCATGAAAAAGGTGAGGCTGATACTTTGTTATTTTTTTGTTGTTGTTGTTGTTGTTTTGTTTTTGGAATGTATACGTACTCAACAAAGTCGAATGTCGAGGTTTTTTTTCCTGTTTAAAACGCGAACTGCCCGTGCATTTGGGTGGACCCCCTGGTACGTTCATTGCACGTTTCTTTTGAATCCAGGGAGGCAATGGATTGTTCCCTGAAAGTGGAGTGTCTGTTCTGTTAAAATAAGGTATATTTCAGAATTCAGATATTACTGAGTTAGTGAGTTGCACTTGTTCCTTATAAGTGTTGAAACGAGTTTGTGAGCTTAGAAGAGGGGACTGGTAGCTTCCATTACAGGGTGAATGTTCTAACCGTTTAATAAGAAGTTTATTTAATGCGTGTTTGTGCTGGCACTTTGAAGTAAAATGGGCAAAACTCTAAACTTTATTATGGAGAAAAGGCATGTTTTGTGTTTTGGAGTGGTTACTGGTGACCATTGATATTCAACTGCTCTGAGATTGATAAATTCATACTAAACTCAACCAGAAAATCATTTGTTCATATTAAATTTCATGCCTTAAAACTTTATTTGTGTTATATATATGATTTTTTTATGATTTGACTGGACTTCATTTTGAGACTTTGGGGAGACACTTGGATAGCTGTATAATTTGGCTAAAAGCATGTAGGTAATCTAGAATGTAATGTTGAAGATGAATTGTACTTGTGGTCAAGGAGTTTATGATCCCAGAAATGTATAGTTTTAAGCCCCAGCAGTTTTTCAATCCTCAGAATTATTTTTTTTGCAATTTCAATGGAGAATTCTCATGAAGATTTTTTATGTTTGCAGCTCATTTTCTCTACCATAATCATGAAAATTAACTGAAATACTATGTAATTCTAAATGCTGTAAGTGTCTTTTCAGAATTGAGCCACATTTTTCCTCTTTATGAAGCTTTAATCTTGAATTATACAGCATTAAAGTGGGTAACCCAAAAATAGCCAAATTTGGCTTCTGCACAAAGGGGTTAATAGTGAACAGGTCCTAAGTCAGCACTATCACCTGTGAGATGCTTAATCATATATAGTGTTTACTATTCTTTGAGTGAATGCTTTTTTTAAAGGGCATCATGATTGGACATTGAAGGTCCAGAGCTTTTCCACTGTGACCCTTTGTTTTAGATGGAAATGAAGGTGAGGTGGGTGGGTCAGGCCATCAAGGTCCAGCGGTTTTTACAGGACTTTTTCACACGCTGCTAATGTTGGGGTGTAATTGCTCAGCAGAGGAGGTGTCAGCACTTTCCTTAAGCTGCCCTTGGCAATTAATTTGAAGCGAATCCTGAAAGCGAGCTGGACTCTGTCACTCAAGGTGGCTTAATTGATAGCGTTAAAATACACCCCTGACCTTGTTTGTTGAAGTGAGCGTGTACCTGTGTGTGTGTGTGTGTGCGCGCATGTGTGTGGGTGCTTGTTCGTGCGATTAACTGTGCACGTGCGGCTGTCTGTGGGCCTATATGGCTGTCTGTGTGTGTATGTGTGCATGCTTATGTGCGTGCGCGCGTGTCCGTATGTGATCATTTGCTCAGCTGCATTGTATTTTCAGTGAGCTTTCTCTCCGATCTTCTGAGCTGAGGTTCTGGCAGAGAATAATTCCCAGCAGTCCCTCATGCTTGTGCCCATTGAAGCAGCTTGGCGGGTATTAATTGCCCAGCAGTTATAAACAAACCTGTAGCAGAAGGCCGTTGCCCTCTTTTTGATTGACATTGCTTTTTGTTTGTTTATCATAAAGGTCTAAAGTTTTCCTGGGGGGGTCCCATGGAACCTGTCAACCTTCAATAATCTTGCCGGAAGCCACTTTGAGATACATATGCCGGAAGACACTGTTTGATACATATCTCAGAACTGTGCTGTTAGCGAGAGGTTATAAGCATGAGTGAGTTGGGCTGTTTTTCTCGATGGCGAGCCTGGCTTTTATCCTCACTGCTTTTGAAACTTGTCTAAAGAGCCGTGTGCCTTTGTGTGCCATCCTGATGCTGCTTGAAGAGGATCCTTTCGTATTGTTATCTGCCGCAGCTTATTGGAGGTGCTTTCAGACTTTGGTTTAGATCTTTTTTTAAAGGTCATTTAAGATGAAAAAACAGCCTTTTCTGAGAAAAGTTCAGACTGTCTCTCGGATTCTGTCTGTCTCGGTTGGTATCAATGCAGGTTCAAGTCTCGCACTTATGTAACAGGTGTGTCGAAACACACTCTTTCCTCCGTCACACACACACCGACACAAGATCCTGGACACATTATGGGACTCGCTCTCTTTCTCTCTCTCTCTCCCATACACACACCCGCATGCACTAGTACGTTCACACTCACACACACTCTCATACAGACGGAGGCATACTCACACACACACACTCACACGCACACACACACATGCCCACACACACTCGCGTACAAACTCACGTACTCTCACACACAGGCACATAAAGGCCGTTAAGCCTTGCACAGCCTAGTGACCTCAGTCTGTCAATACACACTCTTTTCTAGCTGTCAGTCGTCACCCCGCAGGTGGACTGCTTTCTAATCTCTTGCTTCAAGTAGACCATTCCGTTAGCGGCTCGCAGTCCTGCACCTGTTTAATGAGAGCGTGAACCTGCCCTCTGGATCCGTAAGCAGAACGCCATACACTTCCCCTCCCACCCTCGCGCTGATTGGTTGAGTCAAACGTGTTGGTTTCAGGGGCTGAACAGTTGTTCATCAAAGTTATTTCCACACCAAATCGATTCCGACTCCATCTTAAACTGTGTTTATATTGATTTCTTTCATTGGATGTTGCTCACGGCCTCGAGACTTCACTCAGTGATGCATAAAACATGATGTTGCCGTCTAGGTCCTGGACAAAATCTGAAATGGTTGCGAGTTACTGGCCGTGTTGCGCGTAAAATGCATTTAAAATGCCTTGGCGGGGAAAAAAAAATCTTTAATATTTAAACCATTAAGATTGTAATTCTGTTACAGTTGCCCGGTAGAGAAAGGGAAAGGGGGAAAAGCCTGGAAGCCTTTGAAAAGAGAAAGCAGCTCAGCATAATCTGCTGCAGATGGTCGGTGGCTGGAAATAGCTGCTGGCTTAATAACTGTGTTCGGCTGCTGGGTCTGGAGCCGGAGTGAGTGTGGAGCGGCAGCCCAGCTGATGGGACCCCCTGCTGCAGTGATGTGCTGCTCCTCATCTGCTGTGCGAGCAGGTGCTGGGAGCACGGAGCTCTGTCGCGTGAGAGAGAGAGAGAGAGAGAGAGAGAGAGAGAAGAGAGAGAGAGAGAGAGAAGAGAGAGAGAGAGATGAGAGAGAGAGAGAGAGAGAGAGAGAGAGAGAGAGAGAGAGAGAGAGAGAGAGAGAGACAGAGAGAGAGAGAGAGAGGTTTTCATGTCCTGTCTGTTATCTCTCTCTCTCTATCGCTGTCTCTCTCCCTCAGTTGGTCTCCTTTCTCTCTCACTGTGTGTGTGTGTGTGTGCCTTCCCATGAGGTCAATATACAGGATAATATTATATTAAATTAATTAGGGGGAATTTAAAGGGGTGGTACCTATTTGGGTGTTGTGTTTGCTAGTAACGCTGGCCTCACACGACACCTTAGTCTGTATATAATATAGACCTGTCCCCCTTTCCTTCAATCAACTTCACCATCAAGAGTAATAGTTTAATTTTTCTGCTGATAACATGATATATTTGCTATCGTTGACTGTGCTGTTTGCTTCTGCTTGTGGCAGGCAGGCTTTACCTTTATATAAAGGACTAAAATGTTGTATTTTTAAAGATGTTTATTATTAATCTTTAATGTCACTTTCATCTTGAGTAAATACATTAGTATCATGAGAGGAGCAGTGTTGTCACTGTGTTTTATCATCATAGCCATGATTTAGTCGAGGGCACAAGGCCCTGGTTGATTCATTCGTTGTTTTGGGTATTCAACATGCAGGCCGTTTACCCCTCCATTCATTATCGCTGTTCCCAGTTCAGTTTTGGTGCGAGTGCGTTGCTGAATGAGGCCCAGATGTGGGGCTGCTTTCGCCTTTGGAGAAGCTGGCAAACAAAGTGCCTGACTTAATTTTCACTCAAATAAATACCGTCAATGTCAATCTCATCAGAGATTTTACTGCACATCGCCAGAATCAACAGGGGGCAGGTTGGAATCCTGTGACTATGTGTCTCAGGATGAATTTCGCCATAAATCCTGACAGTAAAAAATGAAAAGGAGCCGTTTTGAGGTGCTGAATTCTTGGCTTCAGATGTTCTTCACGCGCTCTGCTGGCTGGCTATTTTCTTTTCTTTGAAGAGCATAGTGGAAAAATTTGGGGTAGTGCATTATCTTGACTTCTCCAGTATGAGTGTGTAATGTGGGATTAATATGCTGCCTGGTTATTGAGATGTTTTGTCCAGCAGGGGGAGTGTTAGGTGAAATTAGCGGCAGGTGCAGTTTAAGTATTTCTCAATTTGACAAAACGCAGCGATAAGGTTTTAGCTCTCTGATGATGATCTAGAAGTCGTGATCTGTGTGGGGGGATATGTGTGTATACTTGCACACGTCTGTAAGCATGCTCCTGTGTGTGCTCGTGAGGCGTGTATGCGTGTAAGTGTGTGTGCGTGTGTACACACGTGTGCGAGTGTATGTGTATGTGTTTAGTGACAGAAAAGGAACAGCTCTAGTATTGGTTACAGCTCAGAAACCTTAAATTCAGTTTTAAATTGTCTCCTCTCTAGATCTGGGGATAATAAACCAGACATTTTATATTCCAACTTGGAGAGAAAACAAGGAGGTCCTTTCACTCATCCGGCTTTGAAAATTGAAGCAAAGAAATGAAATCAAAAGTATTCAAATACAATTTATGAGTGAATTTGTAAATTTGGAAGCATTTTCCTCCTTTGTAGATTTTCCCAGAAATAAGAACATAATAAATTTGCATACATTATATCTGGACAGTAGACATTAAAATCCATGTATCCATGTATCCATGTATGTAGTTTTGGAAACTGCACTGAATGTCTGCAGTTTTTTCTTTAAACAGGTCCATTGTGAGCCCACTCCATATTCATGACCTGCTGGAGCATTTCTTACAGGTCCTGCTGCACTGAGGGAGACATTTTCCATTTTTAGTCTGTCGGTCAAGTGTACTAATGTTACAAGGAAACAAAGCATGCATTAAGCATACTTATTAGGTCCTTACATGCTGTGCATTCTTTGTTCTGCCATTTTTGAGCAAAACAGTCATCACTGAGACTGAATTGGATCACTTTTTCTTTCTTTTTCATGTTTATCTAAGAAGCATTATGGAAATGTAATCTTGGACAAGTCCTTTGAAAGTCTGAATAAAAAATTCAACTGAAAAGTTAGCAGCACCTCTACCCAATTACAGTTTTCTAAACTCTGCGAGTTTTCAAGCCTGCTGATAAGAGCTCATTTAAACATCCTCTGGTGTTTTTGCGCAGAAAAACAAAATTTAAATGCACCTGCGCTACATTAGCAGTGTGAGAGCTCTGCAGGAAGGAGCCAGATTCTAACAAAGGCGACGCTCTCACTGGCTGCGTGTGACAAATCTACACATAAGCCTGGCCTCGGCTCAGTTCTCGTCTGGGAAATTGATTTAATTTATTTCCTTTTATAAAGAAACTTCCCCTTCACATTTACACTCTCGCAATGAAATTTTGCTGATTAACCTCTTAAACTTTAAAGTTTTCCCTTCAGTAGGTTGAAAGTCAGAACAGACATTTCTCCAGACTGTAGGACAAGGTCACAGACACCTTTAGTGTCCGGTGGCTGCAGTGTTTCACTGATGCTTCATCACACTTACACTGAGAGAATAATCAAACCCTGGATGTTGCGTTGTTATGGCCACAGTATTATGTCAAAGGTAAAATATCTAAATCTTGTGCATCATATTATAAACATTTCCCTTTAATTCAGCAGGATATGATTAGGGTCGTTGAAAACCTTGAGATCTCCACTGGAATTAGAAATCGGCCTGAAAGTTCCACAGGTTTGAATTCAGCAGCTGCGTTTGATGACTCCATATATGGGTCCATAGGTTTTATGGGACAAAGGGGTTTCAACACACACACACACACACACACACATGCTATATCTTCATCTGAGTTCAATGCGCACACAGACTGTCCTGCACATGCAGTTTCACACACACACTGCTGCACACTCATCCACTCCCACACAATGACTCTCCTACAGGCACACACACACACACACACACACACACACACACACACACACACACACACACACGCACACACACTCACACACACACAGCTCTGGAGATTTGTTTTAAGAGAAAAGTGAGATTTCTGAAGGGTTCCATCTTTCATTAAGTGCTTGGTAACATGAGCTGCTGTTTGTGATCAGAGGCTGACCAGGACCTGGCTCTGTTAAAACAAGCGGTACAGGTCGTCTGCAGGTCATGGAGGTCACCAGCCGCCAACTCTACCTTTACGTCGTCGGCCTCAATCCATACCGCTAACTCTAGCCGGGCTAACAATGGTCCTCTCATTCTGCGATCACAGCCAGCTTAACCCACTTCCATCAGGGGTCAAAGGTGAACGATGACAGAATGTGCAGGTGGCACTGTTCTCAGACAGTTCCCTGTGCGGACAGCCTGCGATAGACGTACGCGTTAACGTTTATACATAAAACTCAACGAGCAGAACTGCAAATGGAGTGATATTATCAAACATGCACTGCAGACTGTTAGGTGTGGTTAGCTTTTGGAATTTTGACTGTGGAAGATAAGCAGTTCTTAAAAAAAATAGGGTGTAGTAGGGATGGACAAGAGAGATTCAGTATGAAGTAGAAATCCAAGACCTGTGGTGCCAGCAGACTTGGCAAATTCAAGGCAAGATACCAAGATTGGTCAAACAGGCATGGTTCAGGAATATTTAAGTTAGGAATCAAAATGATTCTACGGTATATTTGTGGAAACAAAAAGCATTTTTGATTTAACGGCAATCAAGTTGCATTGCTTGTATTGTTTTTGATGAAATCTACTAATTAGCTTGATTTAGTTTGTAAGTTCCTTTCATAGCGGCACAGTGGCAACTTGTGAATTACAAGGTATAAAATTAGTATTTTTGCCTCTCAGTTACATTGTTATTATTCTTATGTTGTTTTGCACTTATCACCTCCATTTTTTTCAGGTCGTTTCTCTTCATACAGTTTTTGGTATGTCAGCAGATACCATGTTTAATTTCCATTTTAACGGCAGAAGTTGCGCTTGTTCTACGATTATTGAGTATCACAGTCGTTCTCTTGTCATTCGCATTATCGGATTGATTCCACTGCCTCATTCACACGGTAGCCATGTTGTTGTAACACCTCATTGGGATAAAAAATAAAAATAAAACTCTACCAGAAGTTCAGCCTGACGGGATTTAAAAATGAGACTTAAGTTTTCTTTACACCTCATTTCACTTACATTTTTGCAATTTTCCCTAAAACATTTGCATTTTTTTTGACATAATTAAATTATTTTTGGCTTCATCTTACTGTGTTTTTATGGGTGGGGGGGTTGTTTTAGCTCACTGCGGCAACTGAAGTAATATACTTTCCATAGCCTATGAAATGAATTGTGCTGATCCAGCCTGTTTCATGCTTGAAGATAAATGAAACCTGGCCTCTCATTAGCTGGTCTGGACTAGTATAGCAGAGAGTAATTATCCAGTCATTAGTGTGGTTGTAAAATCACTTCTAATTTTACTTTAGCAGTATTATATTGTTATATCCACCCAAGGTTCTCAGCGTATCTCTTGTCTCATATCCGTGTTAGTAGCATAAGTTGTGGGTGTTTTTGAATATCGTTGTTCTCCTGCAATTGATCTTATTGATCGGTGGTTTCATTAGAATTGTCTCCGTACATTCTTAGAACTTAGATGTCAGACTCTAGTCTGAAACTTATGAGCCAAATAATAACGTTTCAGCTCTGCCAAACTCATTTAATGTTGGCAAGGACCCATTGCTCTGACCTGTCCTTGATATAGAATGGACCCACTATGTATGCAGACGGACACCAGACCTTGTGTTAATCTGCAGAGACCCATTTCTACGGAGAAATACAGTGCACTGAAAGGAGAATGTCCGAATACTTTCCAAATGTGAACATGTAATAAAAACTTGCGCTCTCAGTCATCCGTGGAAGTTATATCTGCAACGTTGACAAGTGAAAGCAAGCAGAGCACATTGGATGAGTCCCTTGAGCGACAGCGCGTAAACATTTTAATTTTTACAAACAGAGCTTTTTGTGGAGTGAGCCAAGATTCTTATGTCTCGCTGGCTTTTGAAAAACATTTTAAGAGTCGCCAGCGTTTGTTAGTGTTCATCCATGTGGAATTATCCCTGCAGTTAGTCACTCCATTTAGTTCATTTTTATCGTCTGTTTCTGTTTGCCTGACTGACAGTCCGGGTTGACAGGAATTACGAGGATTTTATGAACTGATGCCCTCTCGAGTCTGCATATCTTTCCTGACTGCACCTAACTGTTTCTCAGAGTTAATTGGGATAATACATTGTCCACAATTGGCACCATTTAATTTAGGGGGCTTTCCCTGTTCATTGCTCAACACTGCCCCCTCTGGTTGATCTAATACCCGTGGTGTAGTTCCACGAGCACCACTGCCGTCTTCTATGGTAAACAAGCTTAACGGTTCTCCAGTACGATGGTTTCTCCAGATAGCGGAGTCAAGATCGCTTTCAGTTAATTTTTCCCAACAGTCATGCCGAATTTGTGCATGAGTTGACGTCGCTCGCAAGCTATTTTTGGGCTCCAAAGTTTGCTTGATGGCTTGCTAGCTTTCTGCAATAACGTTAACTACGAACGCCGGTGTTCTGACAATTTGTGCTGCGTCAAAAAATGCTTCCGTGATGCAAAGCGATCGTGAAGTCTTTGTTTTCACCTTAATATTGCAATATGAATCAGTGTACAGTAGTAACTGTTATTTGTTTGCTTATTATAACACTATCGAATGTGTGGTCAGATTTGTAGCGAAACATCAGCTTGACTTTACTTCTATGATACCGAATGCGGTCAAGTTACCCGGGGTGTTCATAGTTAATGTCATAATGTGCTTGGATTTGTAAAGAAAGATCACCTTGGCTTTTCAGTTCACTCCAGACTGACTGAAGCCAGCACTGCAAACTTGGGGTCTGGCTGTGTGAAACGCAGAGAGGTTGAATGGAGCCTGTGTGAAGCTAAGAGAAATGATAGGGCCAACGTTCGTCTCACAGTAGCGTAATGACGTACCATGAGTGACGTACGTTGTGTGCTACGCACTGCTGACAGAAGGAGACAGACACATTACTGAAATAGTAGTATAGATGTGCCACTCTAACAGACACCAAGTGAAATAAGTTAAGATATGTTTCCAAAATATCCTACCTCTGGACATATGGATATTGTATTACATATTATGACCTCAAGCATATTAATAAATTTACATTTTATCAATGCCTTATCAATATTTCAATATAGAATAAATCAATGGTGGGCACTTGGAGTGCCCTGTGGGACCTGGCTTTGGTGTGTGAAGGATTTTACGTGCGGCCGTCATAGCAGAGGGCGAATGCATTGTGGAGCTAAGGAATTTAAGGGATTGTTTGACAGTATTCTTAACTAAGTATAAACAGAAAACGAGCAAAAGCAGAGGAGGAAAAACCTTTCAAAAATGTAACATCCTACCTGTATATTTAAATGAACCATATGATTCTGACTGAAATATCAATTGAAGCACTGATTGCTAAAACCCCACAAGTCAAGTCAAGTCAAGTGTGACTTATGGGGTTTTAGTAATAGGTGCTTCAATTGGAACACTTCATAGTATAAGTATATGCATCCACATTTTTGCATGTCAGGCACTCATCGTTGTCCAAAAACACATTGCTGTTTAGCCTGTTCAGGGCTTTATGTAAAAAGCCCAGTAGTGAATGGCATTTGATAGGTTAATTGGTCTTTCCTGGAGGCCGTTAAATTTGATTCCAACAGCTCTGACTCCTGCTGAGATTCCAAGTGACATTTACTGCTTCTGAAAACCGTGACTTAATGAGCAGAGTCATTTTCAGAAGGGAAAGGTGAAGGCCTAATGGGAAATGGGATATTCTTGTACGTTTTTAAAAATAAGTGCCTTGGGACTCGTAAATCAGTTCATCACTTATGCTTGACATACTCAATCTGACTGCAGAAATCTCACTACAGAGAAGAAGAAACATTCCATCTTACCAGGCATTTTAATCTTGCAGTGGGACTCAAAAATGCATTTCTATGACCTTTTTTATGACCTTAATGTTATGATTCTGCTTTGTTTGCCCATGCTTCGATTATGATTCTGATATCATGCCTTGTTTTGTCTTTGCTTTATCTGTATGTTTGCCATATTTCATTCTCTCAGTTAGATTCCGGTCCTTGTTCTGTTTCCTGCCATGCATTGCACTTTGTCTCCCCCGTCTGGTCTCGTGTCATGTGATCGCTCACTGCCCCAGTATTACGTGCCCACATTTTCCGGTGATTTCATGGTTTCTGGGATTTCAAGTATTCCTTCTAGTCTCGTTTTCTTTCTTCCCCTTGCTTTTCTTTAACTACTAACAATACTACAGTTTGTTATTTTAGTTAAAGGTACTAAACCAGACTAACATTGTTTATACTACTAACTTTCTAACGAGCACTAGGGATTGTATAGCTGCACTTTACTAATTGACTAACGATCTCTCAGCATTCGCCCTATTCTAGTCTCCACCCCTTGTCTTTACTCAATCTACTTTGCTGCGTTTCAGCGGATTCTCCGCACCTGTTTAACTCTGATCTGCCTTGTTATCTGTGCATGTTAGAACTCCCTAACCGGAGCCGCATGTTTGTCAATAGGCTGTCTGTGTAATCCCTGTCCGCGTTTTGGCTTTCGCCAATTTCATGTGGTTAGGAACTTCCTCATGTTTGTTCCCTCCTTAATTAGTCTTAATTAGTCTGATCCAGTTCACCTGTTTCCTATCGTAGCAGGTGACTTCCCCTACGTGTATTTAAGCAGTCATTTCACAACCAGCCCTTTGTCAGAACATTTCCCTTGTGCTCCGATCGTTTAGGCCTTGTACTCTTTGTGATTCTCTCCTGACTGGACCGGGCCCGATTGTGATTTTGGCTTTGACTTGGATTTGTTTGCATCTGTGTACCGAACCTTTCTTGCCCGACCACGAGTTTTGTGTTTGCTGCCCTGTTTACGACTTGGATTACGTCACCCACATAATGGACTGTGTACTGTTGCTGCCTGCTCTGCGGGGGTTCACTCCCATTCTCAATAAAACAAGTTTTTTTTGGAGCACTTGGTTTTCGCGTCTGGTTCCTGAGCGTAACCTCACACTAAGACAATTTTACCAATGAGGTGAGATTTCCACTCTTCTTTAGATTTGTTATTGGGATGAGAATTTCTCGTCTAGCTCATGATTACTTAAAATAACATTTTATATTTTGGAGAGAAATTAGGAAATCTCAAGATTAAAAGACTTGTGAAGATAAACACTCTTTTTTCAGTGTCATCACAATTGGAAAAAATGCAATAAAATTCACGCCTTCAGAAAAAAGTTTTCTTGAATGGCATCTGCAATTGGAGAAATATATATTTCAGAATTGTATAGAAGAGCATCCCAGCCCACGTCAAAGCATTTCATGTCCTAATGTGGCTAATTTGGTGCACTCTTATCAAATGTGTGATTTCTGAAGTATGCACTTCTGTAGAATTCTCTTAGGTCTTGATGGCAAAATGTTTAATCCACTTAATTTTAATACTCCTGCCTGTTTTCCACGCCATTCAAACCTACTATTCATCTGTCATGTAACCCCTGTTACTCAAGGACAAGCCATCCACAGCTAATTTTGGACACCAATTCATCAAGGAATAATTGCCTGAAATAAATTATGACTTGTAGCTTTCAACATCGAATTGCTGGATCATATTACTGAAAATCTGCCATTTTAATAAGTTGCAAAATTAAATAGTTTGGGAGGGAAAAATCTTTTCCGAGTGCTCAGAAAATGGATTTCTTTTGCCTCTGCTTCTGGCTTTGGGTAGCTGATCAATTTCTGGAAATTTTCGATTATAAACCAGTGCTGCGTCATTCGATTTCATTGCTACATGAGCCCACTGGTAATATTTTTGTTCAGAGATATAAATTGTTGACTCTTGTGCGAGTCTGCATCTGCAGTATAGATTGGTTGGGGATTCGTGTGGGAGGAAATCAATACATCTGTGGAAAGGTAAGCTCTGATTTGTGGGTAAACAGACGAGCTCTGTCAAGGCAGAAAAACCACAGGTAAAGATGTAACTTTGATGCTGAAATTCCAGACGAGGCCTGCGCCGAACAGCTTCTTATGCACTGAGGGAGAAAATCCGATCAGAGAAATCATTTTGCGAGGTTTTGGGAGCAACCGAGAGATATGCAAGACATACTTCTCCTCGCTATCTCAGAGGTTGGTACCAGGACGCTGCAATTCATCATTTTCTGTCACGGTTGAGGAGTAATTCTTCAGCTTCCCTGGGCTAAATGGCTCAAAGAAAACCACTCATATTATCCAGTGGGGAAATAGGTTCCTCATAGGACTAAAATGAATTTAAAAGTATGCTTCAGCCTGCTGACCTGATGCCCATGTCAGGGATTTATGCACTAGTGCCTGGCCATATTATGGTGGCTCTCGACTGTTTGCCCACCAAATGAAAAACTTGGTCAGATAATGAAGCGAGACGAATACATTAGCTTTATTTTCTTTTTTCAATCTTTTTCCACAAAAAAAAGATGCTTTTTGCGAAAACACATATTTTTCTGTCTGGATGCCCTCCACTTTTCTATTGGCTGGAATGTAATTGATAGGGTACCTGATTTGAAAAAGCAGAAATTAGAAATCAGTATCTTGCTATACAGTGATGCTCATAGTTTGCATAGTTTGACGCATGTAAAGAGGTATGGGATGGAGAAGTGGCAATCTGAGTGTTTTTTGGGAATTAATTAGTAGGCAGTAACCAGTGGCGGCTGGTGAACTGGCGATAGGAGAGGCTCAAAACAATCCCTTAAAATTAATGATTGGTCACGACCTGTTTTCAGTCATGTATTTAAATTACCAACTCTGAAAACTCTCAACACTATCAGATGTGGCCAGTTTTCATTTATAACACAGATCTGTCAACCCGCACGCATTCGGTGTGAGTTGAAGTGGCATTTTTACGTTCCTCTGCTGTAGTCAGCAATTATTCAGTCAACGCGTATGTTAGAGATTCTCACGCAGAATTGAAGTCTTAGTGCACTGGAGGGTTTGGAAGCAATGGAACTGCATAAAGACGTTTCAAATGATCTTACTTCATTTAAACAATCATGAATCACATGCATTGCTTCTAATCCCTGAATAAAGAAAAGTGTGAGAAGTCCAGAGTCGTAGTCGGTATGCGTTATAAATGAAAACTGGTCACATCTGATAATGTGGAGAGTTATCGGAGTTTCTGTAATGGTAATTTAAATGAATGATTGAAAACAGGTCATGACCAATCATTAATTTTAAGGGATTGTTTTGAGCTTCCCCTGTCGCTAGTTCACCAGCCGTCACTGGAAGTAACCACGACACTGGTTTTTAATTATTTTTAATGATGCATTTTAAGCCTCTTGATCTTGATATTGATAGTAACCTAGAATCAGCACTAAATAAGGTGGCACCTGCTAAACTCGAAAAGGTATCCCTGAAAAAAATCTGCCTCATAGGAAAACGATACAACTTAAAATCTTCAAAGAGAACAAAGGATCGTGGAATGCTAATGAACAAAATTAATTGTGCACAATGGCATGCTTAAGGAGAATTACTTGTGTGCTTCAAGGCAGTTAACAGCGCTGAGAATGTTCACTTTTCCATCTTGATTGAAGGACACGTTAGTTACCCCTATTCTAACCACACTAACCTGCTCTCTGCATCAATGAGGAAATATTTTTATGATTCAGGCAGTGAGTGGTTTATGACCATCTCAGATTTGCCTGAAAGTTTTTGGAGGTGGGTCAAGGGGTAGATGGTAAAATCCTACATTTCTATGTCCCAGTACCTTTTTTCTAGAGTCTGTAGAAGGGTCCATCTCTTGAGGGCCAAAATTGGACTTAGTGAAAGTTGGCTGTTCCAGCTTTGTTTTGATTGACGCCAGTCTTCAGAGTTGTAGAAAATTTCTGAATTTTAGTTGGTTGTTGAGGGTGCCACCTATAGCGGTGCTGTAAAGTGCTACTTTTGCTTAAGTGGCACTTATATTTGAGAAATTTCCGAACTAAGCCCTCCGTATCCCCTAGCTGGTTTAGCATGACATGATGCCATTTGCAAGCGTGATACAATGGCACTCGAAATTCGTGTAGGATGATGAACATGTGAGAATATAGGTGCTGCTGAATTTCATCGCAAAAAAGCGGTCAGATTCCCATCTGGGAGGTGCTGATTAAAGGTTATTGAAAAAAAGATTGCACACTCCAACTAAGGTTATTAGTTGAAGGTTATTTTATTCACTGATGTTTTGGCCTTTCGGTCTTATCCAGGGTGCATTCGTAATCACATTATCAACAGTTTAAGAAACCCAGGAGGGTTCATTACGACATGATTTGAAAGACTGAAGTTGATTAAGTCTGGGCTTTCCAGGGTTTCTTAAACTGTTCGTTATGCGATCATGTATGCGCCTTTATTCGTTGGTGAATAAAGTTCTTTCAAGTAGTTGGAGTTTGTGTTTTTTTTTTTGCCTTTTCAAGCTCAAATTGGTCAAAATATGAAGCCTTGATTTTGGGGATCCCATATCTCAATGCACTTTCATCAGATTACAATGATTTTCTAGTGATGCTAAATGTCAGACTCATGGTGTACACAGAGAAGTCAGGGACACGTGTAAGTGACTTTCTTTTTTGATTTTGGTTTATGGATATTCATAAAAGTTTTCATTAATTTTTTTATTTTATTTTATGTGCGTTCTTTGATGCATTGATGTTTTTTAAGGGAAAAAAAAAGCAATTCTTCAGTTACCAGTCACACAAGCTACCACTAGGCTACCATGCCATCCGGAATTAATACATTTATATAAATTATTAATGAGAGAATAAATTAACATTCCACTTGGCTACCCTAATGCCCATAATTAAAAATATATAAATTATTTATAAGAGAATACATTTTTATTATGGTTAGGGATTTAAGTGGATTCTGAAATGACCCGAGGGCAAAAGAGACCAAGCTACAGTGACAATATTCAGCTTCACACTGCACTGTGTCCGGATAACACAAGTCCTGTAGATACACTTTACAACTTCATTTCAGATACTATTATTTTGAAGGTACATACATTTTAAAACTCAAGCAAGATAAAAAAATGAAACGGTAATTAAAGGTTCAAAGGTCCAGAGAACAAAGTAGTCTAGAATTTGAGCACATCGCCCGCCAGCCAAAAAAGCTGGACTTTGAGCTAAACTTGATTTCTCATGTTGGGAAAATGACCAATCGTAATGCTATCTTTATGTCTGATATCAGTCAGTGGCAGAGCAGGTAAAGCTGCAGATCTGTGTCACAGTTTCTATATAACTGAGGATTTATTGAGTTTGAAGCTACGAGAGGATGATCATTCTGGATGGCATCATATCTGTCAAACTGCCGCTCTGTGTGCAGTATATTTCCATCCCTAAACCTAAACACCCTTGATGCTGCATTATGCTGTTCCCTGAGAGCACTATTAAAATGTAATAACAACGTCAAATTTAAAAACAAAACAAAAAAAAATCTTCAATACTCAATACAAGGAGGCTTGATGTGAAATGTTCATGGCTTTGAAGGTTGGGGATGTATTTTATGAAGAGGGATAGTGAGTTAGCTGGGTAAATGTGCTGAGTTTCACGCAGCAAACGGCTTTTGATTTCTGTCCTTAGTCTAGTTTTAATAGTTCTTATTCAGAGATCCTGCTCTGTGAAGTCGGGCACCGATACAGTTTCTGCTCACATTTTCAAACATAAAATTAGGGGATGGTATGGACTTTTCTTTGAGCTTTTTCATTATGTGGTATAAACTTAACTTTTTGACTGCTCGATTGTCTTGCAGGTATAGAGTACCCGGTGTTTTTTTTTTTTTTTTGAACAAATGAAATTGTAAAAAATTGCAATGATGAAATAACAATTCCTCTGTAAATCAAATAACACACACTTTCTGCATTAACCATTTGCTAATATCTGTGGTAACAATAAAAGCTTCGGTTAGTGCAAGAATACGGATGCATCGCTCTGCGGGTAAGTTAAGCCAATGGTGACACAAATGTCCTTTGCCCGGTTGGTGGGTTACGTACTACTGTACAAGAACATATCAATATTTAAACATGAAATTTGAAGTGAGACTCACCTCAGTTTTCAGAATTCAGATACTGTCAACCAGAGCCTCTGAGACAGGATGCTGTTTTGTTTAGTGCAGTATGGTTTGATCAGGCACGAGAACAGAGGTTCTCTCCGTTTTTCTCTGGGCAGCACCTGTGTGGATGTGCTAAGCCTGTCTTTCCCATGTTAGAGCTCTAGACAAGGGCTGGAGAGAAAGAATAAGTGAAGTATAAATACATTTCTGTCCCAGCTGACAGGCCCTTTTCATTTCCACTGTTGCAGAACAAAAAGGTTTTTGTACCCTTTTCATTATAGGTCAGCTGCCTGTACATGTGGAAGAAATCGCTCTGCAGTATAAACTATATTACATATATGCATTTTTTATGCCTCTGTACTCACATTACTATTTTATGGGGGACAGGAATGAGTAAGTAAAAAAAAAACATCTATCTCTGACGTGTGAGTGCGTGACTGTAAGCTGCCCATAGGTATGAGTATATGAGTGAATTGTGTATTTGCTCTCAGATGGATTGTACAACCCTTCCTGACTGTGTTCCTGCCTCTCGCCCAGTGCATGCTGGGATATGCTCAAGGTTTCAAAATGGAAGAATGGGAGTAAGTGCTTGTGTACTCACTGACTACTGTATTAGATACGCCTGTTAATACCAGATAGGTCTGTTCTGTGTCAGTAACATCGCCCAGTTTCGCCATATTTGTCGTCTCATATTCGTTCTGCTTACCTTTAATTTTACCTTGTTTAAATGATGCATTTTTGGATTGAGGTCTGGTTCTGTTCCAGCCACAGCACTGCGCTAAATTCACTGTTAGATTTGAAGAACCAGCTTGTGAAGAGTCTGCTTTGTGACATGATGCATTATTCTACTGAACGGACAGTTTTACAGAGAGTTAAATAAAGAGGTGCACATGGCTGGCAATAACGCTCAGGCATGCTGTTGTAGTCAGGAAAATATGGGAAAATATTAACAAAAATAAACAACATAAGAAATGATGCTCGATGATAATAATTTAATTCCATATAAAATAAAAACAGAGATAACAAAAACATTCATTTGCTTGCAAATTTTTAAGGTAAGATGCCTCGCATCGTTCCAGTCTGATCAATTGAAGGTCGTGGAGGGTTTACTGATGGAGAATGTAGGGAGCTCTTCTGGGGCATTACAATCATCACACCCTGGAGGCTTTCAAAAGGTAATCCAAAGATGAAAGCAATGACAATTGCATGTGTGTGTGTGTGTGTGTGCATGTGTGTGTAGATGTTTGCGTCCGTGGGCTTGCGTGTGTGCGCTTGTGCATGTGTACGAGTGTGTCTGTTGTGTGTGTGCGTGTGTGTGTGTGTGTGTTTGTGTGACACCTGTTTAGCCAGATATTTAAGTACCATGATGCAGGAAGTTCCAGAAGCTGTAAACATGCAAGGTTATTGTGACTTTGTGAAAATAGTGGTGTGGTGTGGGGGTGGGGAGCACGGTTAAGGACTGATTAATTTTTAAGGAGAGCAGTTTTAGCTGCTCAGTACCTTGGCTCATTTTTATTGGCACTTCTATAATTAACGGGATTGCATGAATTCCATTAGTTTCAGTTTTCTCCCTGTTTTTCTTGTTTGATGAAATCACTGGAACGTGACTTTGTATTTAATTGGTAAATGAGATACTGTTGGTCAGGCTGACAATGAAGACTATTTACTGTTTGTAATATTCTGTTTGATCAGAGTGTACTGTGGAAACTGGAAAAAGAGTCAGCTCACTTGCTCTGATAAACATTTATTCATATACCATCATGTATGGTTCATGGCGTATAGGTTATATCTATGAATGGGCATGGGAGCATTATCTTGTGCGCAGACTCTTTCTTTCTACTTTGTGCATTTTTTTGCCAGCACCTAATATATTATGGAAGCAAATGAGGGTCATTAATATTTTGAACCTGTGAAAGAGTTGTGTGTGCACAGCTTCTATATGCTTGTAAAACAAATTGTAACAAAAGTGATATTCTGTGTATGTGTGAACGTTTTGTGTGCACAGATATAATTTGCTCATGTGTAGAACTGTTTCATTCTTATTGAGGTTTCACAAAGTCTGCGAGGGACCCACAAAATTCCTAGGCGGGTACAGGACACTGAAGTCACAAACTTGCAAATTTTGACCCTTTTCTTACACTCGAGGCTGACTAGCCAATCAGGTTGTTGTTCACAGCAGGCCAATTTGCATGCCACACACTGACAGTCCAATCAGAAGAAGTCTAACTCTTCAATCAGGAGGCAGATTTTTCTTGCATGTTCTGCAGAGGAAAACGAGCCATGACAGGTGCCTTTCTTATCTTTTTGGTCTGGTAGCTGAAATTAAGAAAAAGCCCAAACGTTGTGTGGCTGGATGCAACATAAACAAGATAAAAAATACAGAAATCTTCTCATTTACACATGAATTGTCCTCCACTAAGTCCTGACCATAAGCAGTTGAAAGTCTTTGAGATGTGCCGGGGAAGGCTTTATAGAGCGGTTTGACTCTACCGTCATCAACACAAGTCCTTGTGATCAAAAAGCTAAAGGCAGTCCAGCAAAATATCAGTGCGCAACTTTTTTTTTTTGCCTGCAAAACATGGCAGGACTTTTACTTACTGACCACTGGAATGTGCTGCACTGCATTTTATACCCAATTCTAACTGAATCACCTGATGCTTTTTACTTGTTTACTCCTGGAATGTTTTGAGCATTTTTTTCCCCCAAGATTCCTCAGATTTTCAAGTGTTTCCGTTCCCTTGTCCCAAATTATTTGGGAACATTTTGCATCACATAGCATTTCAAATTTGCTAATATGCATAAAAATCGATACAGTTGATGAGGTAAAACTTTATTTTTTTCTTCGTGCTTTTTTCAACTTAATATAGTTTGAAGAAAGTTTACAAATTGTGGAATTCTGTCTTTATTTGCATTTTACATGTTGCTCAGATTCATGAAGAATTGAGGTATCATATCCAGCTCATATGTGCTGAGTCCTGTTCCTTACCCAACCTGGCCCAGCTCTACCTGAGCTCTGTATGGGGCATTTTTGTGGGCCTTTCCAGGGAAAAGCCAAACTGAGCCATTTAATGTGGTGCAGTGGTGGTAGTTTTGCCGGAATGACTTCATCTTCACTGAAGTGAGCGATAAAGGACCGATAGCATCTGAGCTGTGGAAAATCCTAACATATCAACAAACCTGACTCTGAGGTTACCAGTTAAATTGGCTCACCATATCACCATCTCCCTCACCTCATCCACAGGCGAACCTCAACATAATCTCCCAGCTTGAGGCGAAAAAAGGTGACCTTTCTGTGTAAAGAATGGGCATTGCTTTCTGAATGTGGTTCACTCAGTGTTCTGTTTCAGTCGGTGCTTGGCGCTCTCCCTTTGGCTGACCCTACTGAGAATCCAGTTGGGACCAGCAAGGATTCTAAGATGTTTTAAAGCTGTGTCTATGACAGATCTATTACCAGTCCAGGCTGGTCTGCCGGGGTTGAAAGCTGGTGTGGTTGCAACTCACTTTGGAGTGCTCAGCAGTCAACCAACTAAGAGGAGGAGTCAAAACACATCTAACATCAAGTAGACCAGCTTTGGCTGGTTTCAGAGGGATATCTCTGGCAGGATAGTTTTCAGGATAGATATGATTGATTCCAATGCTTTGGGCTCATCCTGTGGTTCAGGGACAGCACCCACACTAAAAGTATAGCAGCTCTTAGTTATGCTGTTAGTTATGCCTTGCTGTTAATTTCTGGTCACAGTGGGTGGTGGGATCTTGGAAGCTAATTTCAAAATATTATTTTCATGAAAGGGCACAAACCCATAGGACCATGTTTTACTCTGTTAAAACATTTTTAGAGAAATGCAGAAGGAGAAAGAGGGAGGGCTGGCGGAGGGTGGTTGAGCTTCCTTGACTGATTTGTCTGAATGATTTCTTATTCTAAAGGATACAGAGAGTCCTAATTTTATGACCTGTAGACAGCCAGAAATGCAGGTGCTAACAGTATTGCAGATCAAAACTGTCTTACTCCATTGCAGTAATTTTGTTATGGAAGGCGATAGTGCAACTGTGGCACTGTTGTCATAGGGGTGGGCGAAGACAAATAAAGTCTCAAATGTTCATTTATCAATGAATGTACCGCTGGCTATGGGTGATGCAAGTTCCTGTTATGTGCATCATTAGATCAGACTCCTTCTGCTAAAAAAATGCCTTTAGAATCAATGTAAGCATTAATTTTAAATTGCGTCAAAAAGTGTTTTTTCTCTATTACTCCTACAGCATTTGGTCTGTCGTCACCCCATTTGGTACAAAACATTTTTGGACTGAGCTGGAATAATGTGCAAATGGAATTTCGATGTCCAATACAATTTTATTCTAATTGGAGGTAGAAAATTTATTTTACAGAAAAGGGTCATATTTCCTGGGTGTTGGTTGCAACCAATTGGACCGGTGGTCTCTTAAGTGCCATGGTCATGAAGAAAGGGGACAAAAATCATCATAAAAAGTTCAGGACCGTCAGTCTTAACATCCCAATACCGGTGCAAATAAATTGAAGAAAAATTAATTTTAAAAAAACACACATACATTATTGCAGATAAGTTTTAAAAGGTAAAAAGAGTGTAATTTTAAGGCTGCATACAGTGAGGAAGAGCTGGTAACGAAAGGTCCTAAAAGTGTCACAGAAAGTAGATGTAAAAAATATCTTAAAATCAACTGCACTCTTTGCGTGAAACAATGTGTTTCTAGATACACATCAAGCTACGTAATTTTTAATTAAAAAGAAACAAAATCTGTTGCATCCTGACACAAGAGTGTGATGATTCATCACAGGAATAAAAGTTTACTTTATAGTGCAGATTATTTGTCCCACCCCCATGGTGCTCACTAGCACTGAGGGCTCGGTGTATTAGCTGCTGGGGATTGCTGGTCTGGGTTTGTTGGGGGGGGGGGCTTTGATGTTGGGAGTTTAGTGGAGTGTGAACACAATGGAAATGCACTGTGGACAGTATTAATCACTGTGACGATAACTAATGATAACAGTAAATATGAGTAAAAGCAGACCTTAGCGTGTCTGCGTGTCTTCTGACAGTAAGCTGCTGCACATATATTTACCTGAAGTCATTCCTGCCCGCGGCCATTAATGTCTCTTTGCGTTTGGCACCCTCTCTGCTCCCTCGTTTCCCACTGCCTCAGGTGCTTTGCTGTCATCTAATTTCGCAGCTAGGTCACCCTCATTTACCTCAAAGCCTTATAACGGCTGAATCCGGTGTCTTCAATCTGTGACATGCCTGGCCGCCTGGCATCGATGTGACATCATAATATGTGAAGCCGCAAGCTATTCCCCGTGAGAAATGAAGGTCAAGTAAATTTGGGCACCGCATTAAAACAAGCCCCTGGATCATTACTGGAGCCTCCTCTCATTTTTAGCCAGTAATAAATTCCCTTTGCTGACCACTGTGCCCTTCTGCTTTTCAGCTGCCTTCCTCTGAGGTCTTGTTTTTGCGCTTGTTTGCTGTTGTTGTTTGTTTATGACTTGCGTGGCAGAATTACATCTCAACCCATCTTTGCTTTCAAGTGCATAATTCCTCTTTCTCGCAAGCGACAGCCGTGGCGCTCTAATTGAAAATAAAAATCACTCAAGAGATGAGGGAGATTACTTCAATAACACACTAAATCTCTTCTCTCTGCATGCAAGTGCATAATTCCTCTTTCTCGCAAGCGACAGCCGTGGCGCTCTAATTGAAAATAAAAATCACTCAAGAGATGAGGGAGATTACTTCAATAACACACTAAATCTCTTCTCTCTGCATGGAGAGCAAATAAGATGTTTGCTGTGTGCATTTTCAGTAATAATATTTAGCAGCTTGTGCTTTTTGCAAGTGCTTGTTTAATAAGATTTTTGAGGCTTGATTGCTGTTGAAGCAACGGTCTGTCTCCTTTTCCATCTCCTGTTCATATGTTTACCCACAAAATCAAACTTTTTTTTTTATAATCGTCTAATTCACTCCATATGAACGGTGGCCTCATTCACCATATATGAATATTCATCAGTGCTGCAGACGTTACTCAGTCTGCTATCTGTTAGGGTGCAATTAATTTGAAGGATGAGCTTTACAGTCTGGTATCTGTCAGGGCACAGTTCCCATGCATCCTGTGAATGGATATGCCCTACACGCCAGTAAAAGGCACTGTTACATTGCATGGATGGGCCCCATCGTCTGGTATCTGTTAAGACTCTGGTTTCATATAGGAATAAGCCCCATGGTCTGGTGTCTGTATGGCACTGTTCCATTCTGTGCCTGGATCTTGCTGCCTGGAATTTGTTAAGGCTCTGTTCCTGAATGCATATCAGTCTCATGTTATGGTGATTTATACGACACTGTTCCAGTGTGTGGATGCACCCCATCGCAGACATGCCATCAGCATATTGGGCACTGCTATAAAAAATGCACAGCAGAAGTTGTCAATCATTTTACTATCTGCATAAATCTTGACGTTTGATGAACGTTCCAAAATGAACAGAGATTTTTAATGCTCATGAAACAGCACAGATTTGTATAAATGCGACGTAGCTTGCAGGGCTAGTTCAGACAGACAAGTCGAGACATGTCTTTATCCTCATAAATCCCATCATGCATACCTGTCACTGCTTCACCACTCTGTACGGCTAATTTTTTAATGATTCTCTCCTGCTCTAGCTCTTGCAAAAATGCCTTTCCCTGCTGCTGTGCTGCATCAATATCTGCTGCTGCTGGTTTATGTTTCCCACTGCTGCATCACACTTGCTTGTTGCTAGTTAGCATCTCAATTCCACCCCAGCATCCACCTGAAGGCTCTGAGTCTCCCCCCAGAAGAAGGAGGTGGGACATCCTACCTCTCTCTACTCTCTGCTCCGCTCAGGAGGCCACAGACTGTGTCAGACTGGCCTAGATGTCAATCTATCCTTGTCT
Organism: Gymnothorax reevesii; assembly: GCA_029721435.1. Lineage (NCBI taxonomy): Eukaryota > Metazoa > Chordata > Actinopteri > Anguilliformes > Muraenidae > Gymnothorax > Gymnothorax reevesii. The sequence continues at coordinate 111,434,455 of CM056579.1, forward strand.
CTATTTGTGTGTCAGTTAGATATGTACATGTGAGCTGGCCGACTGTAATGTGCCAGCCACATTTGCGCTAATTGAAATTTTCACCTCTGTGCAAAATCTTGCCTTGTTGCCTTCAATTCTTACGCTTTAAAATGCCTTAGGTTTATTTTCTATGTTAACAAATTAGGTAAGCACCCTCATCAAATAAATACCTAATAATTTTCAGTGAATCATTTGTGAGCTCTGGTTGGGGAAAAAATGTATTTCAGGGAAAGTTTAGATTTGTACATAATGAAGTATTTTGATTCTGTCATCCGCTATGGGTGACTGCATTTCAGGTTTTTCCTGTCATATTAAAATGTATGGAGAAAATGTAATTTCGTAATTCCAGAAATGCTGGCTTTGCTTTGTCATGGTCATTTTTGATAGTTATAGTCTAATTGTTGCTCTTGATTTTTGGTAAATTGTTTAATTTATAATCAGGCGTAGCACACAGGCACAGAGGAGAGCTTCCTGTGCCAGATTTCACGGCTGCTGCCAAACCTGAGGGCTCCTCAGCGGACTCCATCGTCTGGTATTTGTGAAGGAGCTCTTCTAATCTCCTCATGAGCCAAATGACTCATTACTCACTAGCGCCCCCTCTGCTCGATTAGGCTCTGAACATTTTTTGCCTCTGCCATGAACATATTAGCATGAAATTTGGTAGGGTGGTAGGTCGTACTCCGAGGATGAGTTAATTAAAGTTTGGAAGTGATCTGGAACATATTCTGGAATCTAGAATCAAACAAAGTCGAAATATGCCTGAATAGATTGATTGTTCCTTGTGTAAGGAAGAGATTTTCGTAAAATTTCTGCATTAAATAGAATTGACTATGTTCTTGGAGATCTGGATAATATTCTGCTGGATCCAGAACCAATAATACTGACATATGGCGTGGTGGAGGTGAGGTTTGCACTCTACAGAGTGCATTTCTGGTTTCTGTTGACTTTTATTTGAGCTGCTTTCAGTATGAAGCGACTTCCGCTTGTCTGCGCCAGTGCGACTTGCTACTGTGATCCCTCCTGAATGGGCGTGAGTGAGTAACTGCTCTTTCTGTGAAAGTCACATCTCATGAGCTGATGCAGGTGGCTTATGTCTGTCTTATCAGACATTTTGCCACGAAAATTGATATCAAACTATGCAATTGAGGTTTTCAGTTTTACGCCATTACATGTATGATCCCATTGAGGTTTTAATCCAATTGTTCTCGCCCAGATAAATTTTGTTTTTGAGGTAATATTTTTATGATTTTATGTCTTATTGAAATGGATGGTGAAACTGTAATTTTGGAAGTTATTGAAATTTTATTGCTGTCTCAGGTTTTGGCTAATTTGTTCTGCTTTCGTTAAATTATGTTTGTTTTTTATTAGCTAAGTCAATATCTTGATAACATAATTTTTTGCACTGGGGCAATTGAGAATCTAGGTATTTAACTTAATTTCTCAGAGGACAATCAATCCTTGGAAAATGCCAATTTCACAGTATTTTTTACTGGTAAACTTTTCCCTGTCTGGCTTTTCTTTTCTTTTTTTTTTACATTGGCTTCATGATGGCTGTACATATGAAAAGACTTTATATTCTATGGTTATAGAAAAATAAAAGGCTGCTGAAGCAGGTATCAAATGGCCTGTAACCACCAGCTGATAAGAAGGAACTCTGGTCGTCATGGGAACTGTTGCTGGACAGACATCAGTGGATGCAAGACCCAGCTCGACCATTGCTGAAATATTGATATAAAACATGAAGAATTTCCATATTAGACTCTGTGAAAAACAAGCCTGGCCGAACTACCTGCATTTGCTGGATTTAGAAACATAAGAGCGTAATTTACTGATTCTTACAAAATAAAGGTGTTTTCAATTAGTGTCACAAATTGAACTCAACTGGTTGTTTGGACTGACTGTTTATAACTTGATCATGCAAATCTATTTTAATATAATCTGTTTGTTTGAATTCTACGAACATGCTTAAGTACAAATAACAATTGGAACAAGAATAATTCTCATGGTTTAATAAATTCCAGTAGATGATATTTTACACTGTTAGACTGGCCTTTGTCTAGCATGGAATCATCAGAACCTACAGTATTTTGGTAATAATATAGAATTCCTGACATGATTGAAGATAATTATAGCATTACTGTAAAGTAAGGTCAAGAGATCACTTGGTCACAGATACCCGTGTACTGCAAGCACTCGTGAGGAATCACAACATTCATATTTTTTTGTGCAATGGATCCAAGCCAAGAACATAACCCAAAATTTCATGATGAAATATGGAGAATGAAAATACAGATTGATTTTAGTCAGAAACTCAATAACTGTGGCCTCACTAGTCCCAGAGAGCTGTAAGAGCCTGCAGGCTTTCACCATCCAGTCATCCATAAAACCTCCTCTTTGCTTTTTATTGTTCCTATTTTCATATTATGAATGTACTGTCCCAACAGTACATTATGGTATGTTAAATTTTCTACAACCCCAATTCCAAAATAGTTGGGACAAAGTGTAAATTGTGAATGAAATCAAAATGCAATGACTCAAATCACACCAGCCGGTATTTTATTCACAATAGATCAGAGATAACATAGCAAATGTTGAAACTGAGAAATTATACAATTTTATCCGCAAAATGAGCTCATTTCAAATTTGATGGCTGCTACAGTTCTCAAGAAAGTTGGGACAGGGGCCTGTTTACCATGGTGTGGCATCCCCTCTTCTTTTTAACACAGAGTGGAGGCGTCTGGTCATTGAGGAGACAAGTTTCTTGAGTTTAGTCATTGGAATTTGATCCGACTCTTGTTTAATACAGGCTTCCAGCTGCTGGAGAGTTTTGGGTCGTCTTTGTTTGGTCGAACTTTTTGTTTAATTATGCGCAAAATGTTCTCAATCGGTGAAAGATCAGGACTGCAGACAGGCCAGTTCAGCACACAAACTCTTCTACTATGAAGCCATGCTGTTGTAATAGCTGCAGTATGTGGTTTTGCATTGTCCTGCTGAAATACACAAGGCCTTCCCTGGAATAGATGCCATCTGGAGAGGAGCATATGTTGCTCCAAAACCTTTATATACCTTTCAGCATTCATGGTGCTTTTTATAACATGCAAGTGTCCCACACCATATGCACTAATGCATCCCCATACCATCAGAGATGCTGGCTTTTGAACTTTGTATCCTCTGATGATATTCTGCACTGTGGATGATGAGACCTTCAAAGCCTTTGCTATTTGACATTGAGGAACATTGTTTTCAAAGTTTTCCACAATTTTTCACACAAGCCTTTACAGGTTGGAGAGCCTCTTCAGCCTCTCTAAGACGTCCCTTTTATAGCCAATCATGCTACACACCTGATGCCAATTAACTTAATTACTTGCTAAATGTTCTTTCAGCTAATTCTCATATATATTAATAGCTTTTTCTGCCCATTTTTTTGCCTGTGTCCCAACTTTTTTGAGACCTGTTGCGGCCAGAAATTTGAAATAAGCTAATTTTGTGTAAAAACATATAAAATATCTCAGTTTCAACATTTGAAATGTTATCTATGTTCTCTTGTAAACAAGATATTGGCTCATGTGATCTGAAAGTCATTGAATTTTGATTTTATTCACAATTTACACTTCTTTACAACTATTTCGGAATTGGGTTTGAATTTTTATCTGGTCAAGATTGTCATTGATTGTTCAAATTAACAAAATAATATCTGACAAATGAGTCAGTGTAATATTGTGACATTGCTGGTTTGTGTTTGCTGGTATGAAAATGTTATCATGACAGGGTGGCAGGATGCCGTAGTGGTTTCTACACTCATCTCTCAGCAAGAAGGTCTTGGGTTTAAATCCAGTCTGGGCTTTTCTGTGTGGAATTTGTACTTTCTCCTCGTGTTAGTTTTGGGTTTCCACTGCTATCTGGTCTTCACCCAAGGTCCAGGGAAGTGAATGTCGGCTAATTGAAGACACTAAAAAATAGCCAATAATGACTGAGCATGTCTGTGAATGGTGTGTGAGCCCTGTGATTGGTGGTTGTGCTGCCCAGTGCATATTCCTGCTTGTCACTCATTGTTTACTTGGATAGGCGCACAATACTAACCAGGAGGAAGTGGGTTTGTCAGTGGCAGGATGGATTGTCATTGCGTTCCTTCCATTGATACAGATAAATTAAGAAGATTTAACTATTATCCTGTATGGTTTAAACCTCAGAGCGCAAAATACAGATTAGTGTTGCTGAATGATGCAAGATATCGAATTCAAAGCTCTTGATAACCTATCATGTGGCAACTCGTTTAATTAAACGAGTCGCCACATGATAGGTTCTCACCTGCACAAGGTAATATAATTTATAATTTTTTGAAAATTTATTTCAGCGCTCTTAAGGGTCAATGGCATGTTCTTTAGTACTGCATCCAACTGATTAAAAATATTTCTCATGATCGAGTTGCTGAACGCGGCAGCTTGGGGGCATTGTTTTCTTTCCCTCATTTAGCAGGCCTTATTCAGAGTGACCTGCAACATATGAAAGTTTAAGAGCTGATTCCTGGTTAAGGATCTGTTCTTGTGCACTTGGATAACATTACCTGACCTTTGAGTGGGTTTACTGAATCACTAAAGCACTGATGCAAGTTAACTTTTATACGTGTTCTATCCATGGCATAATAGAATAAATGATTTTTGTTCCTAAGCTGGTGGAGATGAAATCCCATAATCCATCTCATTAAGGAAGACAGTGTGTAAGTGTTGGTGATGGGGTCATGGGAACAGATGCTTGTTGTGTTCTGAACACTGTCTCTTACTCTTTAAACCCGCAAACTGTGGTCACCCTCCATCATTATGGATGTCGTGTGATGAGCCGGCCAAACTGGGCACAAGCCAGAAAACCTCCTCTCTCTCTTCAAAATTCTACTGATCTTTCAAGCTCGTTAAGACTCTGAAATTAAGATGAATCACGTCTCCCTGTCCAAAAACCTAACCCAAAGGAAAAATGTATATTTTTTCATTCGGAGCTACTTTGCTGAATAAAACTGTCTCTTTTATAAATAATGTTCCATGTCCCAGGGGGGAGCTTCGGCGTGGCGGCCCAACAGAGTGATGCTGTGCAGGGGCGTGTGGTGCTGGCGGTGTGTTACCGTGAGGTCCGGAGGACAGAGATCTGCCTGTCTGCCTGCGTTTCATTTTTCCCCTGATGGATGGGGCTTTCGTTTCTCGGCGTGGCTTTTAGACAGGTCGCCGTGTGATTGGGTGAAAGCAGGCTGGGATGCCTGCGCTCAGGCCCCGGTTGTAGAGCCAAGCGGCTCCGATCTATTTTTATATCTGCAGACAATGTTTGTATTGAGAACAATGTGCTTTTGTACCATGAGCGAGTTTGTGTCGTGCTAGGAGAAACTGTGTGCCTGTGTGTTTGTGTGAATGTGTCTGTGTGTGTGTGCATATGGTGACGTGTGCACGAGTGTGGTTGTGTGCCTTTGTGCAGTTTGAATGTGCTTGTGTGTGTGTGTGCGCATTTATGCCATTGTTTGTGTCTGTGTGTGTCCATGTGGTTTTATTTGCCTGAGCATGCCCATTTGCGTGTGTGTGTGTGTGTGTGTGTGCTTTCATGTATTTGTGTGTGTGTGCATACTGCACGAATGTGTGTGTGTGTGTTTATGTTCTCTCTTGTATGTGTGTATATGCGGTAGGGAATGTCTGTGTTCATGAATGAGACGGACTTGTCTGTGCTTATGTATTTCTGTGACATTCTCAGGACTCATGGCGGCCGAGGCGGCCCAAGGACCGCTTGTGAACCAGAAGACCCCATGTAACCCCCTGTTTCAGGCCAAGTGTGACCTCTGACCTGGTCACTTAGATTGACAGCTTCAGATGGAAACATAACGCGATGGCAGCCCTGCCCCTGAAAACATTCCCACTCTTAATTATCCCTCATTCTCCCAGAGTTCCAGAGAGAGAGTGGGGGGGTGACCGTGTTCGAGCCCCAGTCCTGACCGCATTTCTCATCTCCAAAACCTGGAATGCTGCCTATGAACAAACATACCCTGCTGAAGGAATTTCCCCTGGATTGCTCAGCCTTGTTTAGCTAATGGCTAATCATATCATTGAGCAATATTTCTCCACTACATTGTTATTTCATATCTTATTGCATTATACCCTGTTGTGATTGTTCGTTTTGCGCTTTCCGTGTGAGTTCCCTGGGGGAGGGCAGGGGGGCACTGTGTTTCTGAAGCATAGAGGGACATTTGGTGCTGCGGTCTTTGTCTCAGTTGGAGTAATATACCGTATGTACGCTGTACTCCCATGATGTCACTTACACACCCCAGAATATACAGGAAAGGGGTGGAGCCAAAGACCATCTCTGCTGGCATTGGTTAGTAATGGCTCTATCAGGTGCAGGGGAATAAAGATTGACGAGGTCTTCCTGAGTCTTTACCCTCCCCAGATGATCAGTCCTGGGGGAAATGTGATTGGGTCACAATACTACTGCCTTTTGATTGGCCAGTTAATTGGCCAGTTGGCCAGGTATAATGGAGAACATCTTTGCTGTCAGTCTTGAATAATGGTTTTGTTTGACGGGCGGGGTCAAAGTGCAACATTGCCTTCCTGGAAGTTTTGACTCCCTCCCATCACACCCTTCCAGCACAACAGTGTTGCGTTCACCTAGGAATACTGTTTCTTGATTGGTACTTGCAAATTTAACGCCTTTGTCGAACTTCGTCCCCAGGATGGGCCGCTCGGCCTAATTGCATTTTTATACCGTCAAATATTGAGGACTCAGTATTTTGAGTGCGTAAGCCATTTCATGATGCACGTACTGCAGCAAAAATAGTATTTAAAATTGTGTCATAACGACCCTAGTGACATTTGACCAGTGACATTTTCTTAACCCCAGTGTCAAATCTTGAAATGACAAAACCTGATTCACCTTATTGGCAATCTTTTGAGCTAACTAGTGGTAGAAATAAGATTCAAGTTGTCTGTGTAAGACTAAGATGCTTGTTGGGATTGTGGGTGGGGTGTTTGGCCGGGTGTTCAGTAAAGGTGTGTGGAGTGTGTGGAGTGTGTGGGACTGTTTGCCAGCAGTTGAGAGGGGTGGACAGTCCGGCTGTAGGTATGGAGGAATTCCAGAGGATTTTTTTTTTTTAGCGGAAAACTAAACTGGGAAACGAGCAGGATGTCGGCAGGTTGGGGGTTTTGCTGTGGTGGTGCCTCTTTATTTTGGTTTCCAGTCGAGGGGAACTGGGAAGATCTGAGACACTGATTCCATTCAGCTTTTCCATCAAACTCATCTGCGTCCCGCCTCCCTCTCCCAATCCACCCAATGCTCCCAATCCTCTGCGAGTGCCAGTCACGCTCGCAAAGGTACAGACAGACAGGAGCACCTTTGAGTCGCTCAGCTCCCCAAAAAATTTCACCTGCGGTTACTTTTCTCGAGTTTCAGTGCACATTTAATGAAAAATACTGTTTGTGATCGTAATGTTACTAACTGATCTTTCTGATGCTGCAGATGTCATAATCACTGCTGGTAAATCAAGCAGTCAAGTTCTAGACTGCTAACTTATGAATTTTGGAAAAATAAATCATAAAAATCATAAAAAAACTCTTCAAACGGTTATGGTTTTCAAGTTTTTATACGTCTCTCCCAGTTTAGCCTGATAGATCGTCAGCTTTGAAATCAATGGTTGTCCGTTCATTGTCTCTGTGGAAAGCTGCTCTTGTACTTTAGTAAGATACTTAATCTGAGCTGTTTTTGTAAATAAACAGCGACGTTAACGGACTGTAAGAGGTTGAAGTAACTGTGTTAAGTTACTCTAGGTAAAAAAAAAAAAAATCTAACTCTTGGACAAAATTTAAAATGTATGAATTAAGGAATAAAGCATCACTAATGACTATTGCTCATTTGCTTTTCCTACTCATAAGATTTCTCTGAGGCAAGATATTTGAATGTCATTTTTTCTTTTCAGTAACAAGAGTTGGTAACAACACATCGTCTTTGCACAGTTGTCACCCAGCTGATCCGCATAGCCATGGCATCAGAATTGGTGTGAAGTGTCTGCTCAGTGTCTAAGAGCGACTGACTTCCTGTGACGTCCCTCTCTCCCTTATCCTGTGATTGACTAATTGTCTAACTAATTGTTTGACCTTTACCTGAGTGTCCAGCAGAAAGGCAGTCTGGCAGATCAGCTGCATTGAATGTCATCTAAATTACCAGGAAGGAAGAAAACCAGGGGTTTCGTTGGGTTTGAAGGTCATAGACTCTCTCTGTTCATAACATTTGGGCTCTTAAGTTCACTCTACACAAAGCCCTGATTTAAATGGTAGCTGCCCTTCAATCTAAAGCATATGCCACCCTGACACTTGGATGACTTTTGTCCCCGCAATGTCGCACAATGCGTCGTGGTAAGGCGTGCAATTTCGGTGGCACGCAGCGGAGCCTTGTTTGCACCCTGTTTGCGCACTGTACACGCATAAGTTACGCACTGTCTACGCAATGCGTGGCCAAAAATGCGTGAACTCTTAGTGAGAAGTTCCTGCCATGCACGAAGGGTTCGTGACGTGCGCGAACTACGCCTGGCCTGGGCGTGCCATGATCACGGGCACAACTCGTGACATCAACCTAACACGGCACGCATTGACATGCTCCGTCGGCAGTGTTCGCGCCGAGTTCGGGTAGTGTTCACGCATGGTTCACGCAAATGGCACGCACATGGCATGAACATTGCGTGCCGAATTTTTGAACATTTCAAAATTCTCTCTACTACATGGCACGTACCCCTGCACCCTTCGCACACTCCTCACGCTCTTTCCCAAAGACTTTAATCATTGCCAAAACGCATTGCATGGCATTGCAAGAACAAAAATCGTGCAAGTGTCAGGGTGACACTTCAGGGTCAGGGTCAGAGTGAATGCTGACTATTTTATTGACACAACCTGGCAAGTTCATCCTGACATTGTTTGAAGGGTTACAGGGATTTATTTCCAGATTTAAAGTCAAATTCCACTCCAAACTATTTAATTAAGCTGAAGCATTAATTTCATCTGCCTTATTTGCCTGACCTGAGGCAGAAACTTTGAGAAGCTTGCTTGATTTATGGTTTGAAAAAAAGCATTACCACAGTCTGTGTGGTTATTACACCAGCGCTTCTGGGTTAGTGGAGACATTTTACAAGATGAAGTCAGAATAATTATCACGGAAAACAAGAACATTGACTTCCCTTGCAGGATTACAGTGCTGTAATATGAGAGGAGCGGTTCAGCCTGGTGCTGTGTGATATCAGTGAGCAGGTAAGCAGTGTTTATTGTTGATTTGGCATTGAAGACTCTGGGAAGGTTAAAGGTTTAGTGAAACTGCTAACCCTTGGGGGCTGGGGTGTCGATGTGTGTGCTGATGGCGGCAGGGACTCAGTTCAGATTATTTTATTATGGCACAACAGCTGCTTCAGCAGCATACTGTACTGTGTGCTGAAAAAAAATGCCTCAGATGAATACAAGAACATTAATGCAAGAAGCACAAATCAAAGGAAAGAAACAAACATAACGCGCTGCTGAATACCTCTCGGCCCGGACAAGATTTCCTGCCTCAAATTCACAGCGCTAAGGTCAAAGGTGAAATCCAGCAAAAACATGACCTTGCACATCCATGTGTCACAGTGAGTTACCATACCAAATTTGGTGAAGTAGCGATCAGTAGTGGCTGAGTACTGACCCGGACAAGATTTCCTGCCTCAAAGTCACAGCGCTAAGGTCAAATGGAGAAATCCAGCAAAAAACATGACAATGCACATGCATGGGTCATAGTGAGTTACCCTGAGAATTAATTGCCAAATACTGACCCGGGAAATATTTCCAGGGTCATGGTCACAGCGCTAAGGTCAAAGGTCATATCCTGCAAAAATCTGACATTGCGCATCTATGGGTCATAGTGAGTTACCATACCAAATTTGGTGAAGCTGCGATCATTAGTTGCCGAGTACTGGCACGGACAAAATCATGGACCAACAAAGGAGGACGGATGCTGGACGCCGGACGCCAAACTAAAGACGGCAGACAGACACGCAGGTGACGACAATACCCCTCCGGCCAGAGTCGGGCATTTCACCTCTCGGAGGAATGAGGTTGAGATCGAATAGACATTAATCGTTTGCAAGGTTCAGAGGCTTGGTGGAGGAGGGTGGTGCCTCTGATGGTCTGGGAGAGACGTGGAGAGGGGAGTGGATTTGAACTGGTCTGCTGGATAAGGGCTACAGAGTCCATGAAGCAGGGCCAGGCTGCTATCAGAACGTGCCGGAAGGTGAGATGACAGCTGTGACCTCAGAATAGATGAAAACTATCCATCCTGTGAGCGACAAATCTGATCACCGCTGGCAAACAATGTTGGCATATCGGGATCCGGATAACCGGTAGTTGAGTGGCCGTCGCATTCAGTGCTGCTGACCAGCTGCTCTGTCTCTTTTAACCTCTTGATCTTCATCTGAACGGCCATCCTTCAGCTGTCCGTTACACGGCTATATTGTTGACATGAAAAACGCAACAGGACTGGCAAGCTGTGTCAGTAGCATAGCCGGATTAGCACTCGATAGCTAGGAATAGACCTGTCGGCCTGCAGATGTCTGAATGCATTGGTGTGGTTTAGGGGGACGGAGTGGCGCTACATCACAGTACTGCCCCAAAATAGGCCTCATTACTTGCACTCTGAGTGAAATAGAAACCACAGTGCAGAAACATTGCCATTCCATTCACTTCTAGAAAGCCATAGCTGTAGGCTACCAACAAAGCGAAAGTATCATTACAGTCTTCCTTGAAAGTTCCACATTACCTGAGCATGTCTGTTTGCCTTTTGAACCAACACCAACTGCATACTAGTTTCCATCTGCATTTTAAATGGAATAACATGCCTGCCAGTCCTTGTTCATCATGCTAAGTATTTGCAAGCTAACAGTGCAGGCTTTATAAAATTACACAAAGGCTCAATCATATGGCTAGTCGCTTTTGTTGATTACCTGTCAATTCACAATGTTAAACTCTGCCCCCCGTGGAGCCGTAAGTCTGTAGCTTTTATATGAAAAAAAAAAGAAAAACGTTATCTCTTGCTAAATTCTGAATTCTGAATTGTAAACTTTTCACAGCGCATAAAAATTAAAAATACAATTTTCACTTTGTTTGCCTGTTGTCAGGAAAGAATTGGTATCAAGTCAGTGCACAGTACTCCAAGATACTGAACAAATTGATCGGACCGGTCAGTGATCGACTTGTTACTGATCCCGCAATTGCATAACACTGTCTTACGATCTGTTTCCAGTCAAGACATGGACTATACTATTGGGATGATAATTACACCGCCCAGAGCCCAGGGTGGGTTTCAGATATCCCGCAATGGACGACTGCCAGAGCATAAATCACTGATCTCTGAAGGTGATGAAAAGCCTTATTTCGCTGGCTCTCCTCTCCAAAACTCACCCTTGCAGTTCTCATATCCATGTATGTTTTAACATATTTGTATTATGTATACGAGAACTGTATACTGAGCACGTTTTATTTTTCTTTCTCCTTACATTTTTGTGGTCATTGCATGTGAATTCTCTTAGGTTTTGGCTTGAGGTTTGGCTACAGTGCAGGTTTTCTGTTTTCTAAAATGCCTGTCAGGTTCAGCAACGCGTAATCGATAGCAAATGTCTCATTCCACAGTACAGACATATAAGATAATCGTTTTGTGGGTTGCAAGTGCTGCACGATGTCCAAAGAGGCAGTTTAGATCTCACACATAATAATGCAGGGAATTGTTATCCTAGAGACCAGTGTGAATCTATGACTATCTGCAAATACTTTTTGGAAAACTTTTGCTCCCCTCTGAGAATTCAAGATTTTTCAAGTTTAGCCTAAATGCCAACATTCATCTCAACATAAAATCCGAACAGAAAAACGCTGACGTTTTTAAGCTCACAAACTGGGCTTAAATTCATTTACTGAACCTAGGAACTGGGAATTGAATTGAGGCTAAAACTCACTGAACATTAGCACTGCTACTTTTAAATTTACCTTCTTAGACAAGATAATGGGAGCTGGAATATCAGTTAAAATTTGCTGCTGTTATTTATTATTTTAATCTAGTAAAAGCCTACAGTCTCAAGCGGCAGTAGTTAATTTAAGACTGCTGCAGTCACTTCCACATCTAATTTACTCGAACCGCAGGTTGAAAAAGTTTCAAAGGAATGCGCTCCAGTAGTGCCCTTCAAGCAATTTGCGTAAATAATTTCCATCCGTTTCTCTACAGAACCTGTAGCAGGTATGAGTTTGGAAAGTTTTGAGGGTAAATTTTAAATGAAAAGGAACAAAAGATAATTAACATAACTCATGAAAGCCCAGAGTAAAGCCCAGTATTTCCCAGCCATGAGGAGAGGAATTAGCCTGTCTGCGCACCCAATGGGCAGAATGAGTCATGGGCATTACTCTCCCCTGAGGCACCAGAGCCCACTGACACACTGACTCCTTTTTAAAACCATTTTGGCATCTTGCTGTATCATTTATGATATACCTGGCACTTGTAGAGAGAGAATCTATTCTATAATAAAAAAAAAACCTGTCTCTCAGTGCTGGTTCACTGGTACAAGAATTGAAGCAAAATGGCTTTCAGGGACGATGTGTGGGACTATAAAATTATATGTACGGAGGGAACTGACAGTTAAATAATTGTGAGTATACAAAGTGTGCGACATTGCATTCTCAGCCCTAATATCCTATAAAAATTCTTTGTATAAGCTTATATAATGCAGTACTGTATGTTCTAAACTTCGTCTTGAGTTAATATGACAAAAATACTCTCATAAAAATAGCAAACTGGACACTCAGCTAACTTGCATGTCACTCCCCTGCTGAGGTCACGGCACTGACTGCCTGTTAACTGGGGTCAAATTAAAACTCCTCACCCCTGCCCACACTACGGCAGAAAGGGGTGGGCTTCCCGAAAGTCTGCTAATGCTAAAAACCTCTTTAAATGACCTACGTAGAATAACATTGCTTTCCCGAAAACCGTTAGACAGTGTAGCTCGAGTGTCTCCTCAGTTGACTCATAAGCTGTGAGTGTGGATCACTGTTCTGAAGACTGTTTTCATAATCCCGCTTCCGACCGTCAGCTGTGGCAGCACCACACTTAAAGCGCATGTTCTTTAGATTTACGTTCACTGTCAGCAACCAGCATCAATGTCTACTCTTTAATTTGTGTCTACAGTAAATGTTATTAAAATTTTAGATATATGAACTTAGTTGAAATGTAATTTGAATATGACAGATTAGAAAATTATGTTAGGCTGATCAATGAATTGTTAATCTAATTACAAAAAGATAAGCCATTAATTTACAATGTTGAAACAGAAGAGCACTAGAGATTACTGTTCATCAGCCAAATAGCAGCAATTTCCATAGGAGGAATACAAATAAACTCACCAACCACTTAATATGTAGACTGCTATCTTGGACATTTACAGAGATTAGTCTGGGAATTTCTTATCCTGTTAGGCTGCACGGCTTGACACAAACTTGGCATTTTATGGAGCAAACAAGTATTTCAAGAAGGTGTTGCCCCACAGATCCGTGTTTTAACAAGATATTTCAATTAATTAGACAGTCAGTCAGTCAGTCAGTCAGAAAGGCACAAGGGTTGTCAGAGCCAGAACCTCTTGGGTTTGTAAATATATGTGTTATCATCTCAAAATATTTTTGCCCCCAAATACTTTAAATACTAAATGAAAAATCACAAAAAACTTAGTGGTTCAATCATATTTACAATTATGGAAGCACTTTCCTTAAGCCCCTGTCACACTGTGGCGACTTTTGTGGCGAATCCCCGCGAACCGTAGGGATTATTTTTGTCGTCGTCATTCACCTGTCTGGGGCCCTGTCTGGACCTTTACACGAATGCCTTAAGATTGTGGTACGCAGGCTGTTGGTATTTTGTAAGTCGACGACGGGAGTAAGATTGCAGTGAGAATGAACAAGAATCTTTACACATGTAGTACGAGTCATGTACGTACTTTGTACAAAGCTAGAAGACTGGAGTTGGAATCATGAAGAATCACCAGGAATGTATACGATCGCAGTACGAACTCACTATGCTTGAGTACGAACGCAGTACGATTGACCGAGAATGCAGAACGAACGTAGTAGGATTGAGTATGAATGTAGGAAATTTGGACGGACCGTAATGTACAACTTTTTTTATGGGATCATGAGATCACAGTGGTCAATTTCTGGAGAGATCCAGAAATCGAACCCCTACAAATGTTCAAGAATATATGCAAATCACGACTGGTTCCAAGAATGCAGAAGGAATGCAGGACAATGAAAAATAGATTGCACTTGGACCGCAAATGTTTTTAACATTTCAAAACCGTCGTAGCCCCTCTGAGACTGGCCAAGAATTCCGGCGAATGAGGGAGAATCTACCATGAGCCCAATACGAATTGCCAAGATTTTTTCACTTTTTCTAGTTTGCAGGGATTCGCCCCCTAAGTCGCCACTGTGTGACAAGGGCTTTAAATTAAATTACCAGAACTACCAGAATGAAAACAGATTCCACTCCTTTGAGAGGTAGCTTAACTGTGCAGTTCAATATCGCTTTCATTTTCCTCTATAAGTGTCGGGAGACCAGAGGTCACTGGGCAGAAGCGAGTGACTGAAGTCTATTTTGAATGTTGTTTTTTCAGGATAGTGGGAGGGAAATATTTTAATTGCTTTAACTTTTTTGATCTTTTTTGGTATGATAATTCCTTTCTTTTAGATCTGTGAGTACTCTCAATGTGTTGACATTTTGCAATCCAAAGCTTGCAGCTTCATGGAAATATCAGTTTGCTCTGAACACTGATGGAACTATTGATGATTCTTCAGGAAAATAAATCAATGAAGTTTTGCTGGAAATGAGGGATCAAGGATACTGTAAATGTGACAGTTCCGAGATGTATCTATGAGATTGTCAATACAAAACACCCATCAACACTTATGATAAACAGCTGTGAACTGTGAAACAAGGCCATTCTGGGGGTACCTCGTAATCACTCTCAGAATGCTTGGAGGCAGACACTCAAATGAGTCCTTTATAAGGAAACTGGATAGTTTTAATGGGAACACAGTTACTCAGATCACTCAAGAAGAGTTGCGCTAACAATAAAACTAATGACTAATATGTTTAATTGGCTGTCTGTATGTGGTTGCATTTTAAAATGGGAAATATTATTTACCGTGATTCAGCTGCTGTAAATGTACCATGAGTTCACATGGGTTCAGGTGTCGTCATGCTGTGTTTGCATTACAAAAGGTTACTATATTTAAATTAAATTTAAAACTACTCAATCACAGAGTTGATTTTACTGCAAAAATGTACCCGTGTATTTGACAAAGATCTATAGGCTATCTGAAGCTCTGACACCGCATTGGATGTACTCCAGAGTTGAGGTTAAACAATGAGATTTCGAGTGTAGACATCAAGTTGGCTTGCACAGTTAATCCAAACCAGATAGTAAATGACAGCAACAGTTAGTCCCTGTTCAAAAGAGCGAGGTGCATTCTGCTTATAACTGTAGACAGCTGAAAAAGGAGATTGAAAAGCTGAATTGAGACAGTAACCTATATCTATGTAGCTCTGCTGCTATGTTTTTTGCAAAGGCAGCATTGTTTAAGCGTTGTTTTTTTTTTTTTTTACTTCAATTGCTGATTGCGAATGCGTGCGAGATGTGCAAGAAGTGTGTTCATGCGTGCTTGTGCCATGCATTGCAGGTGAAGCGGTAATGTGCATATTTGCTAAGTGCATATGAGTACCTTTATACAGCATGTTTGTGTGTCTCAGTATGTCTTCTTGTGTGTGTGTGTGTGCGTGTGTGTGTGTGAGAGAGCATGTGCATGCACTTGTGTGGTAAATTGTTCCGTATAATGGTACGAGGACTTCTGCACAACCACCACACCACAGCCTGCAAAGTGCACTCGTGTTCACCAATGACATGTCACGCTTTCATGCCTTCATACTTTCCTAAAATAACTGCACACCTGATGCCGCCGGTCAGGAGATGTAACAATAAGAGGAGAGACCAAAGGGACTCTGTCCGACAGCGCGCCAATCGCCTTTGTGTATATATCTGAATTTTCATTAATGTATTTCCATGTTTATTATCACTCACTATTTTATTTGACCAACTGCCTTATATTTTCCTTTGACAATCTAAAATGTGTTTTTGCTGTTGCGGCGAAGTCATCTTAAATGTATCGTTGGTCCATATCTACAGCTGTGAGCAAGATCTAGGGCTCTATGCATTTATGCAGAGGACATGCTGTAAAAAAGACTTGTGCTCCTTCTAGTTTTCTGAGCTCAAAATATCTTTGGGAAACTCCTGCAGACTCCAGTTGATTTTCAGATAAGTGGCGAGAGATTGGAATGGGCCCCAAGTCCTTGAGAAACCAGCTCAAGTTAATCAGTAAAATCTCTCCTTCCCTCACACAACCCTTTCTCTTCCTCTCCTGCTCTCGTACCCCTGTCTCTCTCTCCCTTTCCCTCTTCCACTCTCCCCTTCTTGCTCTGTGTCTTCAGGGTTTAAATTCTCTTTGGGTCGCTTGTGCAGAAGTGGCTGCTCTATCTCAGCGACCTTCACTCTCTCTTCCTGTATCCACACACGGAGCCAGCTCATTGGTCGACCCAGATTGAGCAGGAAGAAGTGTTTTGTAATGAACACCCCATTGCCTTGGGTGGGATGGTTCACTGCGTCACCCAGCCTCTCAAGAACACATCAGAGGGAACGTAAAAACTGCGTCGCTTTCGGCTTTTGCTACAGCTGAGCGACTCCCGACAGCCCTGCTAAAGGACCGCTAAATATGCCTCAGTCATATATCCAGTCTTTTTTCACGCCCAGTTAGCAGCAACACGTGGTGTCATCCAAATGCAGTAAAATATGACTTTTTTGGGGCACTGAAGTTTGTTCTTTCAGACATAAGGGAGTGAGAAATGGCAAAAGTACTGATTTTCAGCTGCATGAATTCAGTCCATTTACTCCGCAGAATGTAATTTCAGGGAAATCCGGCGCATTTGGGCTGGATATTTGATTCTGGAATTTCAATTTTCTTCTCTGGCCGCAGGAAAACTAAGCCAGGACAACATTTATCAGTTCACAGTCAATTCCTTTGGCACAGTGCTTATTTTGAATGGGTAATAAAATGTCATATATTTTGCACATCTTCCAGTAATCGGTGTACACAGAGGCTGTACTCCAATACTGTCAGAAAGCCAGTCTGCAGGAGTTGTTCTTTTGAACAACAAACTGATTTAGGAGGGTAATAACAAAAGCACTAAGTACATGTCAGCACACATACTGTGTACAGTCAGGTCCATTAAAATTTGGACAGTGACAAGATATTTATAATTTCAGCTCTGTAGGTCACCATACTGGATTTTTAATGAAACAATCCAGATGTGCTTGAACTGAAGACTTTCAGCTGTAATTTGCAGGCTGTGTCATCAATATTGTCTGAATTGTTTAGGAAGTAGGGGAGACTGGGGTCTGAAGAGCTATGGGGACCAATGAGCCATATCACTATTTTGTTAAGCAGCTCTGACATCAATTGATTGTTCTGGCTCATTGGTCCCCGTGGCTTATCGGACGCCAGTCTCTCCGACAACCAATTTATAGTTTGTTCCCAAATTCGATGGGCTGAAAAATGATCACAGACTGAGTTGACATTTTGAATTTTTGGATGCAAATCTCTTGCAGTCAATGGGCTCTAAATTCGTTGACCAGGCTTGCACCACGCCAACGGGGTCTATCCAGGCGTATTTTGTAATTTTGTGTCTGGCGCAGCCTAGTGCAAGTACTCTTCTGTCCCTCCTGCCGGCACAAGTGGCAAAGAGGGAGGAGAGAAGGCTTGAGCGGGTTTAACACAGCATAGTCAGATCTTCACCAATCAAATGAGCTCCTCTCCTCACCTTTAAAATGTTAGAATAAAGAAGCCTCTGTCCTATATCTGCATGATGTGTTAATGTTGCATTTCACTTTGCTGCTTCAGGCATGTTTTCTGCTCCGCTTACGCCTATATTAAGCATTACGAATATGAGTTAGCTGGCTGGCATTCACAAATTATTACCATTACCGAACTTGAATGGAATTTTAAAACTACGTCAGATCATTCAAACTTATGAAGTTGGAATGAAATACGATGGTTGCTCATTTATTTCTTCTGCCTGCATCATTGGGAAGGGAAACGGTGGATAGTGTGTTCCTGTTATTACACCCTATTGCTGCTTACTGTATTTCTGTATTGCCAGCTACGTGAGCGCTGCTGAGAGAGAGACGGAGATCTCGAACAAAGTTTATTTTCTCCAGATCTGTTGGTCTTAAATTACAGTGACGTGATCACGTGGCTCAGATTTGGTCCCTCTGCGATGGGAAAGCAAACAGGTTCTTAGGAGGTTTGTGGGTCGAACCAACTAAGCACTGGCACTAGCACCAGGTTCTTTTTGGTGGAAAGGGGGTAAATGGCCACCGGAGGAGGCCCCTCCATTAGCGTGGTCATGAGCTCGGCGGACGACGTTGCGTCCTCCACCCTCTCAGCCATCAATGTCGAGGGCTTTGGTGGGATTGAGGTTGGCATCATGGGTAAGGCAAACATATTTTCCCTCTAATAAAGACCCTCATATTTAGTAAACTATATTTAAACCCTGTCTAATAAAGAAAAGTAGTGTGCACAGATCACAACATAAACAAATTCCATGCGTGACGCGGATGAAATCAGAAGCACCTGAGCGTAAAGGATGCATCGCCAAGCGTCTCTCCTTTTCTCTTTTCTTCTGCATTTTTTGAAATGAGAGAGGCCAGTTTTATACGCGTTACCTGATGCCGAGGCAGTTTTTGGCTGGCTGAAAAGGGTGTGAGGTTGTTAGTTTGCATCACAGATTCATCTGCGTTGATTAAGCCAGGTTGAGTTTCCATTACGCATGCCAACGGCCTTTAATCTGACATCAGAACAATCGATATAGATACTATAGTTACTTTAAATAGTGGATGCTGTAATTATTTATTGCATTGAAATGTGCCTGACATTCTGGAAACCTGCCTGTGAGGTATCGGTGACGTTTGCGCACTGTGCGCCGGTCAGCCAAATTACCACTGCACAGAAAGTAAACCAGGTTGGAGCTGGCGAGCGCTCCGCGTACATTCAGTGGAGCCTTTTACCATGAAATTGTCACTGCATCATGATGAATATGTGACACCTCCCCC
Organism: Gymnothorax reevesii; assembly: GCA_029721435.1. Lineage (NCBI taxonomy): Eukaryota > Metazoa > Chordata > Actinopteri > Anguilliformes > Muraenidae > Gymnothorax > Gymnothorax reevesii. Next base: position 111,453,698 of record CM056579.1, read on the forward strand.
TACTGCCCCGCCACACCCATCTCGGCACACGTCGGTCTACCAAATTGCTAAAGTGGCTGCACACGGGACAAATTACCCATGCGCGGGCTGTGCCGGACAAAATTACCGCTGCGCGGTATGTGCCACGCTGCGCCAAGAAATCCGAGCCCAATGACTGTCCGGCCCAGATTTTGAAACCTCTTCATTGCCTTAAAAAAAAAAATACTTAAGCTACGAACCACAGTACACTTCAGGTCATTTTGCTTAGCCTTACGCAATAAAACAGCCCTGTGAAATTCAGAATTCTCCCTGCTGCTTGTGTCAGGAGTCACGTCATCAATAAATATGAAGGAACCAGTTCCACTAGCAGCCATTCATCCTAACACCATACGACTATCTCCACCATACTTCACATGGGATGTGGCGATTTTGTGCAGTTCCTTGATGTTCCCATATACTTATCTTCCCATGACTCTGGTGCAGGTTGATTTTTATGCCATGTCTCTGTAGTATGTTATTACAGAAGTGCTCAAGCCTTTAGATGATTTATGGCAAAATCTAATCAGGTGATCCCCTTTCGTGGCCCACCAATGGTTTACACTTTATGGTAAACCCTTTTGTATTTACTCTGGTGAAGTCTTCTCTTGATTTGTGATGCTAACTCAAATATGCAAATAGTATGTCCTGGAGTGTGCTGCAGTATAGCCAACTGTCTTTTGGGTTTTTCTTTATTAGGAAAAGGTTTTTCCTGTCCTTCGTCGTAGTAACAGTCTAGCAAAGGGAAAGCAGAAACTAGGAACTTTAATCAATGAAGACAACAATTAACAAAGTTCGTCCAGTTGTGCGAGATCACTGGGGGGGAACTCAAGGGGAGAGCCACAAGATTAAATGTATAATTTAAAACAATTAAAATAAGACAGAAACTGACACAGGCAGCTAGACTGCGGGAAAACACTAATTAACAAACATTCAGGACGTGACAAAAAGTGCTATAATTCACACTGTTCACCCCGTTTGGAAGTGAATACCCTCTTATTAAAGCTGAGACACTGGACTTTAAAATCGTTATTTAATTTCAGCTTCAATGTGCCGTGGTTCACGACTAAAATAAGAATAACTCTGTCCATGGCATTCATGGACCTGACTGTATTTTAGCTGCGCGTCGGCCATGCTAAGACCACAGCTGGAGATTTGTTTCAAAATGACAGAATTCACAATTTGATCTCTTTTTTCCCCAAAATATCAGACTGTGCTTTGAAGGAAATTGGACTGTAAAGGTCAACGTTGGCCCAAAACCACAGTTTTTGACATTTAATGGTCAGAAACATGGTGTCATGCCCTTTAAAATGATTTGCTGATAGCTGACAAAAGTGTGGCTAAAGGAACAGGAACAGATCTGCATTCAACGAGGATAACGGTTAACCTTCGGACAGTTACTCTTCACTGATGTCAAACTGAAGTTTCCAGCAGTGTTATAAACTTTGCCAGTTATTTGAACTGGAATTTTACAATGAGTTTATAACAGAGTTTCCATGTATGTTAACTGTAAACCGCAGTTAAATGCGTGCAGGACTCTACTAACAGTTGAATTAACAATGTGACAATGTGTTAATTTAACTGTTAAATTCAGTCAGTTTATAACAGTGAGTTTAATTGCTAATTATCTTGCCTTGGCTGAGGTCTGGAGGGCGAGGTATTGTTTTTGGTGTTTTTTTTTTTTTCTTTCTTTCCTTGCAAAATTATGGCGAAAAGGCTGGACTAATATTCAACACAAGTGTACTCATTTGTGCAATGCATAACATTCACAAAATTGCAGAATTCCAGTTATTGATGGAAATAATTGCCACAACGTTTTGTCAAATTGTGGACCATGATTGAACAAACATTTAGTTGCACATTATTTACCTGTATCTCTTATTACATGTGAACACTAATTAACTTTCCCTCTTTGCCAGACCGGCGTACTCACTCGAGAAGGACACTGTACATGAACTTTCCACACCCCACCCTTCTACGTAAAAACATTTGGGACCATCAGTTGAACCCAGCAAATGGGAGACTAAACGAATCGGCAGTTTACTATAGCCTTTATAGCCACCCTTCAAACCTAACGAAGCAATGTGCTCAGAAAATAAGCAGCTGCTGTGGATGGTTTGCAGCTAATTACATTGCATTTTCATTTGGCAGAAGCCCTTATTCAGAGATACTTACAAAGCAGTCTTAGATCTTCACTCCATGTCCATTATACTGCTGCATATGTAAGGCATTTACTCAAAGGTGCTAAGAATAGCCCTATCCTGAATGCAAATGATGCTTTCTCTTGTGCAAGACCAGACCACATAGTATAACATACTATAATATGTTAATTGAATAATAGTTGAGATTGCAGTATTGTTGTAATACTTAAACTGCAGTGATTACGTTATGGGGAATGCTAATTAAAGTGACTCAGTGTGAAGTATGAGAAAGAGTGTTCTGAATAAATGGAGTAATAAGTTGGTGGTGAGTTTTTAAATATGGTTGGTCATTATTAATTCCTACTGTTCCACTGCACTCAGGGTGACACGATAGAATGAAAAGTCTAGTTGTGTGTGTATGTGTGCATGCCTGTGTGCGTGTGTGTGCATGCCTGTGTGCGTGTGTGCATGTTTGTATGCATGTATGCAATTCATGCCCTGTGTTCACAATAGCAACAAAACCAATACATGTAAACTCTCTTCACGAGACATAACGAACACTTGTACTGAATTTAAAATCAACATTGAATGAGAATGAAAGGAGCAGGTTAAAATCTTGTCTGTGTCTATATCCTGGTTGGACATGATTGGCAGATGCCCACTGCCTCTGACTATGCAGTTTGGAGGCCATCAGACAGATGGCGCTAACTAAAGTGAACCATCTGCTTCTAGTGTTCATATCCAACAAATAAGTAAAAAGAATGTCACTGAGTTTAGGATGAGGGTGTTGTGGACTCAACTAAAAACAACACTCGTGATTCCGTGTTTCATCCCTAGAGAGAGGGGGCTACCAAACAAAGCACAGGTTTATACCAGCGTACAGTTTTCCTATCTTCTGAATATCCTGAATACCAATGAAAATAATGTTAGGGAGCTGTGGTCCAATCCTCCCTGTTTCTGAACCTATTGAGACATCTCACTGGCGAGGAAGAAGCACTATTGATAATGGATGGGTGAATGGGTTGCACCAAAATAGTATTTTATGCAAAGTCATGATTATAATATTTTAATACTAGAAGGGCACTCAGTAGAGCGCATACCTCCGTCACGCCATATGTCAATAATTTGGTTCTGGATCCACAAGAATATTATCGAAATCACAAACAAATATAATCAATTCTGCATTTGTGTAGGTTTTATTTAACACTGAAAGTTTATGAAAATCTGCTCATTCGGGTATATTTTAACTTCTTCTGGATCTAGAATCCATAATCACTTGGGAGCACTTCCAAAATTGAATCAACTCATCCTTGGATTACCAACTACCATCCCCCCAAATTTTGTGCCAATCTGTTTGTCACTTTTTGAGTTATCCTATTACCATACAGACAGGCAAACACGGGTGAAAACATAACCTTCTTGGCGTAGGTAAAAATGTACTGTGTACCTTCAGGTGTGATTCATGTTATATCCAGATGGGGGCAGACAGGTCAAAAAATCAAAGGAAGTACTGATAACAATCCACTTCAAGAGGTAAACATTGACAGCATTAGCATTCGCTACCCATTGTAAACAAAGCCTGAGAATGGCGTCATTTTATAAAACAATGCAGTGTATTTGTGGGTGTGCAATAGTGTGGGCATGTGCATCATTTTCTAGAATTAGGACTGACTGTGAGACGTCTTTGGCCAGTATGTCTGCAGACCCCCTTCATTTAGATAAATAAATAAATAAAATTGTTCGTTGAATGTCTGCTTTTGCAAATGGCTTAATTGAGCGAATGTCTACATGGAGAAAATGGATTTGTGGAGGATCTTCGCTGGCTTCAGTTCCTGATTCCTACAGGGCAGGACCAGTGCTTGTCAGTTTAACTGCTCTCGTCAACAACAATGGAGGAACTCTTTCAACAGCACTGACTTAAAAAAAGCAAAATCATAAAAATACCTACCCTTCTCATGGAGCTTTATGTGGGCAATCAAACATTGTTTACCTGGGAGAAACAATTCAGCCGCGCGGATAGATATAATAAAGTATATTGCTTTTTTTTTTGCTGTGAATATAATGTCTGTAATCAGCAGGTAATGTGCTGTTCTCTATGTATAATGGAGCCGCCAGATATTGGCTTGCAAACAAATAATGTGTTTCGCTGAAAATACAACACACTGTGACCTTTGCCTTCTGCATTGCAAGGCTTTCAAAATAGTTGAGAACAAAGTCAGAACGTTAATCCAGGAAGTTTGACCTCAGAGTTCCCTGTCAATATGAGAAGATAAAGACCTTATTTAATTGAGACATTTAAACCTTATTACATGTATTATTATCTTTCATTCATAGATTTAAGAATGTATCAAGCACTTTTAGTCTGAGTGACTGTCAAAAATTAATGAAGATCTGCAGGAGTGCACAATAATGTCATATCAATGTTACAACTGTACATGGAACCCAGTATATAAGTCTTTTAGATTCTGTGTAAAAAAGTTGTTGAAACTAATGGCAATATTCACTGGTTGAGATTCTAGAAGTTTCACAGCAGAGCCTTGGAATTAAATAGAAAACATGTTCAAGTGGAGTGAAAAAAACTACTTCTCAAATGTTTAAAATTGATTTGAATGTGAAGTGTTATCAGTCTTAGCTGTAAACCAGTCAGAACTGATGCTTGTAGTCTATAATACCACAATTATAAATTGCACCTCTTGATATGATTTGGAAGTAAATGTGTTTTGATATATTGGTATTTATAGGTGGGGGTAAAAAAGTGAGATGGTCCCACTCCATTCTTCTCCAGCGGTCAAGAGTATGAGGGGACAGTCTTATCTATTAGTCAGGACAGTGTGATGCTGCCTTTTTAGCTGGGGTGTGCATGATCGTCTGTGCTTATCTGTACATCTGGAAAGAACAGTGTCCTATCTAACCTTATAGGGTCTGAGAGTTCTTACTTATTGGAGGGACAGTGTGATGACCCATTCTTATCTATTGGTAAGAGAGCCCAGTGGGTCATTCTGCTCTGTAGGTGATTCAGATGATTAAGATAATCATTAAAAGGTGGCAGATTGTAAAGGTCTGTACATAACTATAGATCAGACATGTTACTCACCTGTGACTCAGCTGTGACTCATTCATCTGTGTCCAACTCTTCTGAATCAGCTGTGATTCACCCATAACTTACTGTTACCAGACCCCATCCCACCTCTGACAGCACTGAAGGCTGCATATGCTGTTCAGTTACAAGCTATAGCTCTGATCACGGAGGGAGGGGTCTCATATTACGGTAAATTCACTATTGCTGTCGAACCTGGCCCAGTCAGGTTTGAATGAGCATTTCATGGGCTCTCAAACAGACATTAAATGCTCTGCCTGTATTTATTGACATAAATCTTGAGTAAGGTCTCTGCCTCTTTTCTATGCTTCGTTCAAGATGGCAAAAACAGTCTATTTGCTGTATTTTAATGATTTTCAGCCACTTTTCGCTAAAACAGCCAAAAATAATGGTGTGAAAACCACTGCTTGTCTGAGGGAGCTGTACTGCTGCAAGATCGGTACAGTCAGTGTCACTGCAGACAAGTGGTTCAATCGACAAAGAAAAAGGGTTTAAAAAATGCGTAATTCACTAGAGAATATGCTTTGGGCAGGTTATTTGATCAGGGAGAATGTGGTATATACACTGATTAATATGAGCAGACACCCACAAAACAAAAAAAATGGGGTGTTTGTGGTTTTTGGCTGGAGAATTCCCTCGGTAACTCTCAGCATTTCTCTCGCTCAAAACCCCAAACCAGTCCCTTGGCTGTGGGTCCCTTCCCAAGGGCAGTGGAGTGGGAGAGAGGAAGAGAGAGAGATGGAGAGGGGGAGAGGGAGAGAGAGAGAGATGGAGAGTGGGCGAGAGAGAGACGGAGAGGGGGAGAACGTGCGAGATTAGAGACAGAGACACGAGTAACATAGGTAACATAGAAGACGAGTAGAGCGCGAAAGCTTAGAAACGGCGATGTGATGATATAGAACATGACTCCTTGCCAGATTTCGGAGTGTCTGTTTTAAGTATGAAACCCCTCCTGTTAGCAAGTCTCTGTCCCGCATTTTTTTTTCTCAGCTCGGTTTCTTCCGGCTTTGCAAAAATAACAAAACCAGGGCGCCTCGGCTCGGCGGTCAGCGAGGAACTGAACACATGCCTCTGTGTGAAACGGGCTGGGCCTGGATAATCTCAGCGCAGTAGACGGTGACTACAGAGTCAAAAACAAAATATTCTTCAACTAGAGTTTTTGTCTTGAGCATTTATGCATACATATTGGCTTGGAAACATATTTCTTTTACCAAAAAGAGCCAAAAAAAATCTGCACACGAGAGAATTTAACACATTTTAACATTTGCTGATGAGGTCAGGACCTTTCGCTTGTCAACAAACCGTTAATTAATAATCAAGTGTCACATTTTCCACTATAAGATTTATTTTTCTTTGCCATAAAGAATTCTTATTTTAAAGAAATGCATGTTTCAAGTTCACGTTTACATAGTTCAGACATGATCTTCCCTGACAGAAGTGACAGGTGGGAGTTGATAACTCCATGGGGAGGGCACCTGGTGCAGGTCCTAGCAGCAGAGGGGAAAGCTGGTCTGGGAACCCTGGATGTGGTGGAGTGATGCTTGGGTTTAATGTTGTGAATCAAGATACTTTGGCAGTGTACTTAAGCCCATGCACTTTTATGACAGACATTATACAACATGGAACATAATTTTTCTACCTCAGTGTGTGTAGAGCGACTATCTTCAGAAACCTAGGTGGTTGTGGGTAATGTTGGCTGTTTAAGCTTGATTCTGTGTATATCATGACCAATGGAGTGTACTTTGTCTATTTTAAAGGTAGTAGGTAATAAATACTGAACCAATTTGTTGAGAATATTTTTCTGAATCTTGTAATGCTGTTCACTTCTGGTAATTGAAGACAAGTGAGTTCTCAAGCAGTGACTTAAAAACAAGAAAATGGTGCTTAATGCACCTGTGTCCCACTAATCATTCTAACTACACAGCGTGCGAGTGAGTGAGTGAGTGAGTCAGTGTGTGAGTGAGTACCATGGAAAAAAGTCGCTCTTAAAAAAACAGCTTTTCAAAAGGTCAGAGGTCTAAGCTACAGTATGTGCAGGTGTTCAGTCATTTCTAACCTACTGATGAGATGTGGATTCTCTGCATACTCCCCTGCAGAACATATAGACCTTTGCGACTGATCGTGTTTCTTAAAGATTGTGTGGTTGGTGACTTGAACACCCCAGTCTTTCTCTTGGATTCATTAAAGGCCATGTTTAGAAACCTTTCCTTGCACTGTTGAATGACCCTTATTCCTTAAAGTCAATATCCAAGTTACCAATGGCATTTTCACCTGACGCTAACGCAGTGGCTTCCACTATTTCGTTTATTTTAGTTTTCTAACGTCTAAAAATGTACGGTGAAAGTAATTGTCTTGCTCGACCAACACAGCAATAAGTCAAAGTTTGGAGGGCGTGAAGCCTGAACTAAGCCAAAATGGCTGTTATTAATAAAATTAAATATTAAAGCACAAAATTTAAACCTGTAAAGTGATATAAAAGTGTAGCAAAAGGTTTGCGGTTACAGTCAAGACAGTCTGTGCCCCCTTTTTATCTGTGTGCTGTTCAACCTTCACACGGTCTATAAATATCAGCATTTATAGTCCTTAATAAGTCCAAAATTCCCTTGGTTAGGCCTATGATCGTTCAAAGAAATGTTTGGCGCGATTATTTTTCACAGGAATGCATGTTCACATGGTTTCATATACTCAGCCAAAAAAGACAAAATATAAACTGTGGATACATATTTAAGCTGAATTTTGTACGACACAGAAACTGACTGCCTGTTTATTTTTGTTCTTGTTCGACTTACAGGCCCGCCGGGGAAGAGAGGAAGGCGCGGCAGAGATGGCGTGCCGGGTGAGTCTCGTTTACACGCGCGTGCCGTGCGTTTCCTGTATGTGGACATTTCCAGTATGTACTTCTTGTCTTTACATTTCTCCTGTGTGCCTGCAAATGTACGTCCTCCATTTTATCACGAGTGTTTTTTCACTGCATGTGCATATCCAGACTGTTGTTCCCATTTGTTCGTTGTTTGTCTCGAAGTTACGACCCCAGTGGAACTGCACTATTCACGCTAAACTACGTGACAGAGACGTCAAGATTATTTAGGGCTTCTTATTTCGTCGAGTTCGGAGAGTAACCATGACAGTTTCTGCCTTCTATTGCGAGGTTGCAGTTTTTAAAAAAATGCCTTCAAAGTATATGGCGAAAACCTCCGTAATAACACTCGGATTTTTTTGATTTATTATATTTGTATTTAATTTGGTGAATGCTGAAAATATGCAGTGACAGTTTTAGTCCACGTCCCTTCATTTAAGACTGGAAGGACCTCAGTACCATGAATGATTGAGCAAATAGATGTGTGTCATGATTTATTTTTTTAATCAATTATTCTGGGTGGCTGGTAGCCTTGGTAACAAAACAAATACTTTAAATTCTTCAATTTTGACTAATGAGCTCCAGCCTGTGTGTTAGCGTGCAGTAGACTCTTATGCATGACTTTGTCTTATGAACTTTCTCCAAATAGTCAATCAAAATTTTGATGTAGAATAATAAATATTTATTCTCCGCTTGACCCTGATTGCATGTGAGGACTTGTATTGAAGGCTTCAGGGCATCAGACTTTGAGTCTCCAGAGTTTTCTGAAACACCAATAAGTGACTGCGGTCAAATCAGAGGACCATGCGGCAAATTTCTCTGGTGAAGCGAGGAGAATGGAGGCAAACAGCCCGCTCGCTGACTCTGAGAACATTTGGGGTGTTGTCCCGTAACAGACCGCTCCACGTTACCGGATGTGTGGAGAACTCTGGTCTTCAGACGAGGTTGCCAAAGCTACCCAGATAGCAAGCACCTCCGCTCCGGATCTGTCCCGGCTCTGTGCCGACTCCAGCTGATCCGGCTCAGAGCCGGGGCAGATCCGGAGCAGAGGTGCTTGCTATCTGGTTACCTGGCTTAATTTGGCAGTTTCCGTAAAATCCATATTAGCGATCGGTCTGCCTATCTCTGTGCTTCTCGAAAAAGGATTTTGGAACTAATTAGGAAAGTTAGGTTAGGAAAGTACAAATCACAGGCCATTGCTGAGGTAATTGCTCATACCAATGGCCAATATATGTTGGAACCATGCTTTCTGGGCCTGAGTCATTCCCTCTACCCAAATGCCAGCCCTGGGACCGAAGGTATTCCACTCATTAAAACTTTGGACTGACTTGAAAAAATAAATAAATCAGGTTCACTTTCACTGGAAGGGAGTCCCATGAGGTTGCACCTCCACCAAGGTTGCAATTACATGCGCGCTGAAGTTGAGAGACAAAAATAATAAAATAACTTTTTAACTCTGGGATTTCGACTTACTCCAATAGCAGCAATAATCTGCCAGAAACTGAAAGTAGTTGAGAGAGGGAGGTGCTTTGAATGATCTCTGCCTTCATGAAGCCTCATTAATTTTAAATCCACCATATTGCTCCAAGTGCATCACTTTTAATCTTCAAACAAAACACAAAGAACAGTGTGGTCTTGCCCTAAGCCTGTTCTCTCCTTATTATCTACCTGTTTGGATATGAGGCTTGAAACCAATTAAAAAAAGAACGAAGGTATTAAGCAGGCAGTTTTCTGTTTTAATGGGAAGCTGTGAGACTCCAGCTTCGGTGGGAGAGGTTACACGAGGTTTAAATTTAGCCCGAGTGCTTCTCTTGTCGTTGACTCTTGAGTAAAGCATGCCTACGCTTGCCTCTTGTCTCTCTGGACGTGTGGGTCACCGTTATTGCCATACCCAAGTCTCACTCCCTCGAATTTGCCCCCACCCTGCGCGTTGGCCTCTCTGGCCCCACTGCAGCTCCACTGCGGTTCGCCCCTCCCACCCATCCCTGCCATATAGTGCTACGCCTTTAGTTTCAGCTCTGTGGTAGTAAATGCCGGGGCCCCAGACGACCAAATACATACAAACACACACACGCGCACACACTCACTCACACATCCTTGTGCTTCTATCCTTCTGAGGACATTACATTTACTTTTATTCATTCTATATGTGCCTCTACGGCCTTTCCCTAATCTCAACAATAAGCGATGCATGCCTAATTTAAACTCTTACCCTAACCTTAACCTATCCCCTATTCTAACCTTAACCCAAACCCTAACCCCTACCTTAAACTATCCCTTATTCTAGCCTTAACCCAAACCTTAATTAGACAGTCACAATTTGCCTTTATAGTTGCGGGGGCAGGTGAAAATGTCCTGACTTCCCAATAATGTTCCCATTCCTTTTTTGGTTCTCACTTTGTTGCAAGTACGAGAACACACACACACACACACACACACACACACACACACACAAGTTCGGAGGCTGTCTTTGTCAGGACTCTGCAGTGACATTTGTTCATTATGGACAGCCTAACCCTAACCTTAACCAAATCATGCCTAACCTTAACCTTAAACTTAACCTAATCTCTATTCAAACCTGACCCTTAACCTTAACTATGACCTCAAAAATGGCATTTTGCTGTACTAGAACCAGGCTTTGGACCCCATAAGGACTACTGGACCCGAAAAGGTCAGTGTGTATACTGGAAAAGGTCCCCAATAGGTAACAAAAACGTGAACACGCACACAATCACTTCCTTACCCTAACATCTCCTACATTGCCGTCCCCGCCTCCCCCCCCCACTTTTCCAGTTGGCGTTTGTCCGTGTGTTTTTAAAATGCTAATGTGCACGCGTCAGTGAGTCTCTGCTCTGTCGGGTTGCGTCGGAGCTGCAGTGAAATACCGCACCACTCCAACCCCCCCCAACCAACCCTCCCGTGCCCACAGAGAATTTCATATGATTCATGAGCATCGTAAATAAATCCCTGCCAATAGAGACTCGAGAATGCTTGTGGCACGGCTTTGGTCTTTAACCCTCAGAGCGCTAAATGTGACCATTGTTACTCAATGATGTAAGATATGAAAATCAAAGCTGTTGGAAACCTATCATGTGGCAACTTGTTTAAAAGAGCTTCTCCTGCTAAATTGGCATTTCATCGTCACCGAAGATCCTCATACTGTAAGGAGATTACAAGCACTGACACAAGTACCAAATCTTTCTAGCATCACCTTGTGCTCGGCTCCACTTCGAACTACATTTTTACAATCAGCTCTATAGCAGGCCATCATTTATTTGGCGTTGCGCATTTTCTGCTTATCTTGAGCTATGCACTGATAGGCATGGTTCCCATCCCAAGTCAAATTTGCTTCACTTATTTATCCTTTATTTAGCCAGGAAGGTGCCATTGAGATACAAGATCTGCTCTTCGAGAAGAGTCCTGGACGTGTGCATTTAACGTACTCATCATGGCAGGAGTCAGATGTTGCCTGGTGAATTAAATGCCATTATTAGCTGAAGATATGAATTCCGTTCATATGTAACTCATTCTATGTCTGTAGTATTTTACATCTCCAGCCTAAGTGGCTCAAGGGTACTAATTCTCGGTGCATATCCTGTTACCCTGACGGGCCAGGCACCAGCAGCTGCAGTTGGGGGTGTAAGCCCTGCTCACGGAGAGCTCCGGGGCCTGCGGGGCTCTCTTTTCTCCCTATAATCAGCAAATGTTGTAGATTCAACAAGCAGGTGAGGTCTTTTAAATGTGTAACGGCATGATTAATCTTATCAGTTAAGTGGGGGTCAGCCTTAACACGACCCTCAGTAATGACTCAGTCATGCATCTTAAAAAAAAAGAAATCGAGAGGTGCATGGAAATGTAAAGTTAAAGTTGTTGTTTTCAAAGATAACAGATCAAATTCTGAGAGGGAGAGAAAGAGAGAGAGAACCCCTTTCCACAGCACGCTTAGCTGTCATTTAGGGGGCGATAATAGTAGGTAATGCTGTACCGTGTGGGGTCATAGTTGACATTATAACTGTTACATGTGAGATTCTCTCTATTCTGCGTGGGATGCAGTAGGTCGATGACATCAGTTACTAGCCAGCGATGCAGCGAGAAGCTTCATTCAGAGAGTTGGAATGTGAAACGAGAACCACAGGAGTCATCTGTTTCATGTGGGGACTCTGAGGTCTGACTGGGGTTCGAAATTTCTCTCCATCTCGAAGTACGGAAGTTCTCTGCGCCATTTGTTTTAGACAGATCGTCGCACCAAATTAAATCAGGGAAACAGACGGGACACTGTTCCCCTCCTTCATCATTCACTCTCTCTGCTATCAATAATGATCACGACGTTGTCGCCGTCTTCAACTTAAGTGACAGGAATGAAGACTAATGTTCTGGCTTGCAGTTTACTCAACTAGTAATCTCATTTCTTTGACTTCTAGCTCAGTAAGACAAAGTCTGCTCTCGGGGTTAGATAATTGACTTTAAACAAGTTGATGCGTTCAATTTGTAAGAGAGGAAAAAAAAATTTTTAAGTCTCACTGTAATACTAAATTAATAAGACAGGAACTTTGTTCAGTACATTAACACTTCTTTACCGAAACACACAGGACACGTAAAGCGTGATTCTGCCTCATCTGAAATATTAGGAAGTATTTTATCTGAGGCGTAATATTGATAGCTTTAGCGCTGTTTTCACCCTCTCTGTGAAGCGATAGCGACCCACACAATCAGTGTTTGTTTTGTACAAGCGTCTCAGCCCGAGCCAGAAGTCATTTGTCTTTCCCATCGCAATGTTCCAAGAGCGAGGTGAAATTTACAGGAGCATTATAGAGTACTGCCCTGCTTCTACTAGCAAACACACACACGCACACACACACACACACACACACACACACACACACACACGCACGCACAGCACACACACACACACACACACACACACACACACACTGAGACCCACTTCCACATCTACTTTTATTAAGGGTAGATGATTATGAATGTGCGGTTTTGCAGCGGGCGTAGAGAGGACCGTTGCCAGTATAAAATAAGTCGTCTCCCTCAATGGGTCATAAAACTTCAGCACTGAAGTTCAGCCTTGAAGCTGCAAACGCAGCTGTCGGGCCCATTTGCATTTCGCCGGCAGTCAGGAGCGGGCCGAGAGAGCGAGGTAGGCTCGTAAAAGAAAGCTAAGCTTTCAGATAATAAGACCCATATACACCACTTGATAAAAAGCCTACGATATGATCCCATGTCACAGAACGTAGCGCATTGATCCCAGCGAGTAGGGAGAAATTGAAAAAGTTTGCCTGTGGCTCCTTGTTAAATCGAAATTTCCCAAAAAAAAAACCCCGAATCTCCTCGTAATAGCGACATCAAACCCTGTTGCAAAATATGCAAAATAATGTTTAGATATCCATCTGCAAACAGTCAATTTGCATATCTGAGTCCCCGCAATAACTCATTTCTAAACTTTGTGTATCCACGAATTAAAAAGGTGCGTGTACACAAGTGTGCGTGTGTGTTTGTGTACAGTGTGTATGTGTTCCAGACAGCATTTGATGAGCAGGCGAGTGTGTGGGCTGACATGTGATATGTATACAGTATGTATGAGTGTGTGTGACATTCCTTGCAAGCGGGCAGGCCTTGTAGTGTAGAAACAGGAGAAGCTTCCGGAATGTATGTCATGCGTTTGCCCCCCGCCCGGCCCTCTTATTGTTGCCAAACTGAACAGTATCAGGATGAGGGATGAGGATGTTGAAGACTGGCCAGGGGTAAATAAAGTTTGGATTTGCAGCTCAGCAGAAACGGACCGCTGTTACGGTCGGAGAGCCATCGAAATGAATATTCCGGAAGCGCAGAATTCTCTTCATGTTAACCCCCACGGCCTGTCACTGCATGCGTATGTGCGTATATTTAGTTTGCTATTGCTGGAGGATGTAACGGGAACTGCCGCGAGTCTTCGTGCCACAGTCAGTGAATTTGACGCCTGCGTACACAGCAGGCCTTATGTGTGCGTCAGATCGTTTTGCGAATGACTAATGCTGTTTTTTTTCTGTTTTTTTCTTACAGGACCTCCCGTAAGTATCCTGTCCGTCTCTCTCAGTCTGACCTGCGCTAACTTGAGCTGACTGTGTGTGTGGTGGTTCTGAAGGTAAAGCATACTTCATTAGTGAGGGCAGGAGTATTTCTGATGCGAGATCTTGGAAAGAAAAATCTTGACTAAAGGAAGAAATCAATCTGTTTAAACAGGAGGAAAAGCTTATGACATTTTCTCATGTTGCCTGTACATTCAGGGATTTTACACAACTCTTTCCCCCCATTTATCTGTCATGGTACAAAGAGTGCGCATTATTATGCCCGAGAAAGTTGTTACTAAGTCATGTGTGTCTCTTTGTAATTTTCTTGGTGCAAGACCAACTGAATCTGACCACTGAGTGTCGCCTGTGCCTTACTGAAATACTATATTGCACCTGGGGGCCCTAAATATGTTCAATTAAAGTAATATATTTGCGCCCGATCTCAAATTATTGCTCCCTCATCAAAGGGAATGTTGCGTTCATGACTCTCGTTGCCATGGCGCATGCCTCACGAGTCCTGCGGCGGGAAACGTGTCTCGCTTCATTAATCCCGGTCTGATCTGTGATCATGGAGGCCTCTTGGATGCGGCTGGGCCTGTGTATTTATATTAGGGCTTTGACGGGGCTGCGGTGGTCCCCGGATCGGAGATGTTTGGTCTCTTTGTGTGCGCTCTCGCTCTGTTAAAATAATTTACGGGGTTTGGGGAGGTAGCTAAGTACGATAGCTGCTCACCCTGGCTGTAAAACAGCAGTGAGTGAATCTGTTTTGCGGCTCCGGAGCTCTTGTTACCTTCCCCCTCGGCAGTAAGTGAAGGCAGGTGCTGTGTTCACTCGCTACCCAGGCTAACCCTTCATTTTCCTTTGGTGGGCCCACATCACAGACCGAACTACAAAAAGCGGTCATGCGTTCGTGGGCTACGAGCGCTTGCTAAATCAGTCCTGGAAGCAGAGCTGTAAAGGGCCTATAACTTTTTACTTCCTGATGCCTTTGAAGGTGAATTGAGAATAGCTGGCTTTTAGATCTGGGATTTAGGGGTTGTGGGATCCGCACTCTGTTTACGGCTCTGATCTGTTCCTGGATTTTGGGGACAAAGAGAGTAGAACTTGCCTTCAAGTGAACTGATAAAACATATTTTATCAGAGGGGAACCTGTATTGATAGACTTCGCTGCAGGGCTTGGCTTGAAAAAGGTAATGAAAGAAAAAAGATGGAAGCGTTTATGAGGTGAAACACCCCCAACTCTGCATTAAAGTGGGCGTTTTTTGGAGCAACCAGCGGCCAAACCTCCTCAGGTTGGCTCAAAACATGGGTGTGTGGTGACTAAAGGTGTGCATCTGTTCAGTGCAGTGCTTTGTCCCTGATGCGTTGTGTCTCTATTCATTACATTGTGTCTCCTCTGGGTGTGTAGTGTCTCTGTTCAACTTGTTGTGTCTCCTGGTTTATTGTGTCTCTGTTCAGTACATAATGTCTTTGTTCAGTGTTTTGCGTCTCGGTTCAGTGTGTTGTGTCTCCATCTGTCGCGTACGTATTCACCATCGTTGGCTAGTTTGTCTGTCTGTTTGATTGTACAGAAAATATCCCTCAAATTTCTCAGTCAATTTCAAAGATATTTGTTGGAAGTGTGGATCTTGGACAAAGAAACAATCTATTAGATTTCGGTAATGATCGGGATCTCCATCCCCATTCAGGACCACTTTAAATGATTCTTCACCATTGTGGGACTGCAAGATTGGAATAAATAACATACATTTCAAAATCTACTAGATGCATTTAGAGTTCCAAGTGAGTCAGCGCAGGTATGTGCTCTCTCTGTGCTTTCTGCCTCCATACTGTGTTTCCTGTGAAGATGATTTGCTGCAAACTGCAACTCAGAGCAAAGACGGAAATTCTTTGGGGTATTCAACAGTTCATTGTGAATATGTCTCAATGTTAAGATGCTTGAGCTGCGGAAGAATCACATTATTGATTTTGGCAGAATGAGAAGACCTTAAGCAGCATTGTTATGATTTAGGCTGCCAAAATACAGTTAGTGGGCTGTCTTTGAACACACTCTGAGGTGATTTGACGGAAAAAATGAATTGACAGTTAGTGGTTCTGTTAACTGTGATTGTCTACCAGATAACTTTTCAAGAGTGGGGTTGACTGCGGAGGATAGAGATTGCCGGGGGCTGTAAACTGCAGTAACTGTCAAAGTACTGTAACGCTGTTAGTATTTTACAAAGTGTTAGCTTCCTCCTGGTCTGTGCTTGTGGCAATGAACCTGTTACCAATGGATTCTCTCTCAGTAACTCATGCACACAGGTTGCAGAATAAGCTCTTCTCTCAGCTACATGCTGCTGCGACAAACGGAATAGAAACTCAAAGGGATAACATCCATTCACTCACTGGAACTAAAAATGCATCACATATTTAGCGCTAGCAATGTTATGTTGAATTTTTAGGTTCAGAGGCATCTGTCAAATACTCAGGGTAGTTTCTGCTAAACAATTCACTCCGAGGCTTCTTTTGTTCTTGGAGAAGCATGTGATCGATGATAAACGAGACCTTGCTTTCTGTAGTAGCACGTGATCGGATTGTTCGTATCAGGAGGCGAATTCCCCTTAACTCTTGGGTCGTCGTTACTGAGATGGTTATTGTGAAGTGTTTTGAGATTGTTGTCAACATTCTTGAAATTTAAGTTGTGATGATTTGAAACTTTTGAAAGTTGAAGTTTTCCTCCGTTTATGTAAGTCACCGAGGGCTCTCTTGAAAAAGAGATTTCAATCTCAACGGGACTTCCCTGGTTAAATAAGGGTTAAATAAAATTTAAAAAAAACTGAGACATACTGTAAATATTGTATTAGTTACTCATTTTCACACTTGAATATTGGAAAAAAAATATTAAGTATCATGTATATTCTGTATATGGGCTGATGTGTAATGATTTTTCTATGTTACCGAGGGTGGCACATCTCATCTATGATGATTTAGCTGCTGTAAATTATTTTTATCAGCGGATGTCACTATAGTGGTCATTGTGTTTATTGAGGCCTCAAGAAATGAATCGATTTACAGCACAATAACACCCGTTTAAGATCCTATTAGATAGAAATAGATATTAGAATCCTATTCTATTCTGCTAGGGGTCCTTTTCATCAAATTTGATTTGCATGGTGGGAAATCTGATAGCAGGCACACTTTCATTTGGCGGGTTTTAAATGCATGTTATTAATGGCGAGGGCTGTGTTTTCTGAACTCTCTTTTTGATTTAAAACAGGCCTCAGTTACATTACTCGTCAAACAATGGGATGTCACTGTCTGGCTTCGGAAAACTCATCCCACATAGACAAAAGTAATGAAACGTGATTGATATGTGCTCATAAGAGATGTCACCATTTCAGACACACGGTGGGCAATTGACTGGAATCAATTAATGGAAGAGGTCCTGCTGACAAGTGAGTCTGAAAAGGCCTGCTTGCAGCGCCCCTGCTGGTTGAATCAGCTCACTGCGCCCAGTGTAATTGGCTGGAAAGCATCAGTGCTTCAGAGATCCTCTCTTCTCCGTTATTATCACACAGTGCAGCTCAGTCCTGTCTGGGGCCCTATTGGGTTGCAGACTTGGGCTTCCCTGCAGGTGCAGTTTACTGCATAAAAAGGAAACAGGTAATTTAGGAAAGTGAAACACCTGCGTCCAGTTCAGCTATCTCTCTCAGGCTGGGACTCTCTGAAGTGAGCCCCCAGCCTGTCTCCTACAGAGGGCAGTAAACCACACACACACCCACAGTGTGTCTTTATTTTTGCATTTTTATTACTATTTCAGATATTATAACAAAATTATATTTGAGACTTATGCCTGCTAAAACTCGAGAGCATCTGGGACCGCACCAGCGTCCATAGCGAAGCAGGCGTTGCTTACAGAGTAGCTGAAAACACCCCCGTCTTCAATCTCAGCCTTCATTTTTACCACAGCTATTCACCTGTGAAGTTTGAAGGCTGCATATTAAAAGGTTTTGACGCTACCGTGCTCGTTAGAATCATCCACGAACAGACAAGCAGATGAAGAGACAGACAGAAACATTAACACATGCTCAAAACTGCTTTAATGGTAATTTTCCTGTAGTTTCAGAGTAATTGCGCTGTGGTTTGGCCTGATGACACTCAGACACACAAATCGACAGAAAACAATATCAACTTCGCTATCGCGGCTGATAATGGTTAAAGTCCCACACCCTCTCACATCTAAAGACAGTGAGTCATAAAGGCTTGGAGTTTTTACTGACCGCCTAAAAGATTTTACAAAGACTGGGTATCTTGCTGAGGGCACCTGTTCGTTGTTGACAATGTTCACATCATTGCACTTCACTATTTGCATGAGCAAAGGCCAAAGTGATTTTAAACGTGTTTGATTTTATCAGGACAACAACATATCAAGCCTTGAGGTGCACCATTCTGGCTGAGGCCATGCATGGCTCGATGCAGACTGAGTGTCCTGGCCCTTTGAAATTGACATGGTGCTCCGGCGATATTTTTATATTTTACAGGATTTACAAGCTTATGACTGGATCCTCTTGCGCCTTCAAAAAAGGGCCACGATTGGGACTGTTGTGCTCTGCCATTCCGCTGTGATATTTGCTTTTCATTTTTTTCCTCCCAGAAATGTTAATATCTGTTGCTGTGTCATAACAGACTCTTGTTTTTGCGGTAGGTTTTTTTTTAAGCGCTGGAAAGGGCGATCAGTCTCAGAGTATGAATTATGCAGCCGTGTAGATGAGATTAGAGACTGGCGCGTGGCTCGTGCGAGCTGGGCCATCGCCCTCATCCATAATGCAGCGCCGTGAATAAATCATGCCATTGCTGCTGGACTTTGATCGCGAGCTTTTCCGGTTCCGACAGGAGCTCTTTGAGGATGCGAGGACGGCTGCTTTACTTAGTGTCAGTCTCCTCTGTCTCTGCGGTGCAGCTTTACCCATGATTCTCTGTGCCCCCCTCCAACCCCATTTCTTATAGCACAGCCAGAGGTGGAGGCGCACGTGTTACATTTGAATAACAGATGCTTATTCCTCGCCGCGGCGCTGTTGTGCTGCCACCGGGCAATTAGCAGTTAGGCTGAATTGCACCAGTTAAATCCAGATTTTGAAATGGATTGTTGGTGAAGAATGTGAGCTGTGTGTGTGACAGTTGTTATTTTAAAGACGTGAAACCTATTTCCTGAAATCGAAGATCTCACTCAGAAAAATGCCCCACTGTCTTTGGAGGGCAGGTGTCTAAGCGTGGCCAATGCACTGTTGCAGATGGCGATGTTAAGCTCTTACAACTCCGATATACTTGTCCTTTTGCACATTTCTGGTTTATCTTTCTACTTCTCTGTTTGTCCTCCTTAGGCTCAGTTTGTTTTCTTTTCAAGACAGTCTCGCACTTCTTTCTGTGAACGCTTGAGTGCCGCTGCAATCTCATGCATCAAATAGCCATCATCTCTCAGTTGAAGAACAAGTTGTTAGGGTAACGCAGTGTGTTCTTCGTGCGCTGGATTAATGAAGTAACGTGGTTGAAATTATGGCTTTGCAGTTGCATGTAAAGATTAAACAAAACAATACTTCAAACAGTAATCTAATTTGGAGTATTATCAATGTTATTGATGCATTATTATTATTAATTGAGGACTACCTTGGTGAATGGCAGCTCACACACTCAGTATACACAAGCATGTGTTCATGCACTGAGGGTAGCACGAGACACACATGTACACACACACACACACGCACACACACCAACACTCCGCAGGACAGGGGCATTTGCGGATTTCCCTTCTGACCCTCCCTACAGTGCTGTTCCCTGATTGGTCAAAGAGGATTTTTTCATACTACCCTCTTCAGAATGGCGGAAAACCAAAAATAAAGAGCAAAGCAACACATCGGTGGATATTAACCTGTGCGATTTCTCTGACCTACACCATTTCTGCATGCTGTAACATTTCCTCAAGCAGGCAGGGCCATGAACCTGATTGGATTAATCCGCCAACGCATACATCAGGCTCACCAAGGGAAAAAAGCTATTTTAGTTTGCCATGAGTGAAAAAACAAACTTATTCATATTTACTTTGTTTTGCTAACATCCTGCTCTTATTTCTTGGTCTTAGATGCATTTTCGGCCAGACTAATAAGGCAAAAATGCATAAGAAATTTATGACATGAGTGTTATTTATATTTTATATTTATTATTTATTATGTTTTATACTGCTACTGAATAATGAATATCTTAGTCTTTGCTTGGTATAAACAAATCTAAGGACCTGCATTATGATGGGGAATGAGTATTTGAATCTAATTTTACTCATGAGTGAGTGGTGAGCCGTACTGGTCACAAGTTTGTTTAAGTCATTTGGCTTATTCTGGTCTTGTGGCTCGAAGTGGCCATTTTGTTTGATCTCAGCAGTGTTTCATGGGATTGTGGGCTTTGGCTCTGCTGGCCAACCAGGTTTTTCTACTCAAATCATGGCCATTCATGTGAAGGAGCTGACTCTGTGCATGGTAGCCATGTCATGCTGAAACAGGAAAGGCCATTGCCTTCACAACTGGAAGCTTAGAATCTTCTGAGATGTACATTTCTTCTTCAGTGGAACTAAGAATAATTTGCGTAAGAGTAATTATCTTTGCTGGTCAGTGTCATACATTTTTTAATAAATAAAACAATAGCAGGCCAGTTTGCGATTAATTTGGCTGGTTTGGCACACATGGAGAAGACAACTCGTAGTTGGGGGGGCAAGGAGACGGGGGGGGGGGGGGGGGGCATGACGAGGGTCATAAATTTGAGTTTGATTTGGGGGTTTCTTTGCGTGGAGTTAGCATGTCCTCACCGTGTTTGTGTGGGTTTCCTCTAACAGTATAAAGCCATGCATGCCTGACTGATTGGAGATTCGAAATCAGCCAAACTGTGAGAATGAATGGTGAGTGACTCCTGCAATGGATTGGCGGATAGCACCAGGTCTGTCTCTGCCTCTCTCCCATTGGCTGCTGGGATAGATCCCAGCTCCTCAGTGACCCCGCACAGGAGGAAGAAGATTATAGATAATTGATGGATATTAGTGACCATATTTGCTTAAACGGGTGAGATTTTACTTGTCTGCACAGTCAACCAAGGCTGTCATCTCGAATCGCTGCACGTTACGGCGACACTGGCTGTGTTTCATAATGGGCACATGTTTCTCTTTGATGACATAAATTGAGATGATGAGGTCTCTTCATACCCTTGAGGTACAGTGATTACGCAATCTAAAACACAGAAATGGCTCAATCCTTCTGAGAGAACATCTCCTTTCTATTCAAGTTGAGGAGAATATTGTGGTATCTACATGAATTATTTATCGGCTGGAGTAGCGTTAAATGCTCTGTGAATGAGGGAATAAGAATTAAGTACCTGCAGACAAGTTTAATGTCTCTGATTGATTCCTTCTTCGTGGATTAGGCCCAATGGAACAGGCCAATTTATGACCACATTTATCCTATAATAATTTATAAAGTAAATGGCCAAAAGAATGCATCTTTGGTCTGGGTCTGTTCATCATGGCTCAAGCTTGGCTTTGTCATTCCACTGAATGAAAATGTTGAGGCTATATTAAAGGAGAATTCCGGTGTGAAATTGACTTGGGGTGTATTGAAACATGATAACGAGTACTAACTTTTGCCGAATACCCCACCTCCGTACGCACGCAACATTTCGAAATATATGGTTTTTTAGCCAAAGCTCATGGTAGTGTATTGGACATAGCATTACCATGCAAAGAAATCGCTATTTTTTCATCGTTAACTAGGCTCAAAGTAGCTCCACACTTCATTGGTAGAATTCCGACGGCCCTGACCTTTAAAACGAGGCACTGAGAACCTTGAAAATGCACAGGTAGTTTATTAAAAAAGAGGGCTTATGCAAACAGTACCTTGAGGTAGTTTCCAGTCGCCTCCATCTTGAAAGTCACAATGAGTCGAATGACGAGCACGAACGAATAGGAAGGATAGGGGGATAGATTGCAATCTATCCATTTCTGCTCGTCAATCGAATTATTGTGATTTTTAAGATGGAGGCGACTGGAAACTACCTCAAGGTACTGTTTGCATAAACATTTTTTTTTAATAAAATACCTGTGTATTTTCAAAGTTCTCCGTGCCTCATCAGGGCCGTTGGAATTCTACTAATGAAGCGTGGAGCTACTTCGAGCCCCCTTGTTAATGATGAAAAAATTGCGATTTCTTTGCATGGCAACGGTATGCCCAATTCACTACCATTGTAAACCTGTTGGGAGCTTTGGCTAAAAAGCCATGTATTTTGAAATATGCGTGCATACGGAAGTGGGGTATTCGACAAAAGTTGGTACTCGTTATCATGTTTCAATACACCCCAAGTCAATTTCACACCAGAATTCTCCTTTAAGTGTTACATTCCAGATTACCCAGTGCTTCTCCAAAGTTTGAGAGGAGCCTTTTCTCTGCGAGCGAGGCCCACATGCCCAAAACAAGGTCCACACATGGTATTTTGAGCTCACAGTTGAAGAACTTGACTGGTCCTTACTGGGCCCTGACCTCACTCTCATTAAACACCATTTGGATCAGTTGAAAACCCAACTTTGAAACCCAACATCACTAGCTAGCCTCACCAATGCTTTGTTTGGTTAAAAGGAAGAAAAATCTCCCAAGCAAAGTTCTAGCATCTCTGCAGAAGGCTCTCCAGAAGAGTGGAGGCTGTTATTGCAGCAGAGGGGGACTGACAACATAGTAATGCCCATGATTTTAGAGTGAGACTGTGGAGAATCAGATATCCGCATAATTATGCTTGTTGTGCAGATGCCATTTGGACTAAAAAAATCACTTGCACCTAAAAATGCATGTCTCATCAGCATCTCATGAAGTGTCATCCTCTGAGTTGTGTCTACACCATTTATGACTGCTGCACCAAAGAAGTTTAGAATTGGCCTCAGTTGTGAGTCACCAGACTGAGTAGCTGATTCTTTGACCAAAATCCGAAACCTGGAAGCAATTCATAAATCATTCCAGATACCCAGCATTCACAGGCCATGCGGTCATTTGATAATGCGGTCAAGTGATCATTCAAGTAGGTTTTGCCTTTGAATTTCCATTACCAGTTTGACTTTTGATGGCTGCAGGTATTAAAGGCTTGTGTTTAAAGTGCAACTGACTGAGACTGTATGGTTGTGAGGCAAAACTTGATACTGTATGTCGTCTGATTCCGTTTGGAGAACATTTTTCTAATGGCCCTCTTGTGGTCATAGTATGCATTGCATTGGTGTTTATCCTTGGTTTGTCTCAGAGAAGGGATCAGAGGAAATTGAATGTATACTCATAGATAAATATGTTCTTATTATCTTTGGTGATTCCTGGTGCACACGGGAAAAGTAATGACTGTATCTAACACACAACCATCATTTCAGAGAAACTGCCCAATCTATAAGAGCGGGACTGCCGTAGAACATTCGATTTTGTCAGTAAAATTTGGGTAACTCATTCACAAGTGGCATGATGGCACAGTTGGTAGCACAGTTGCCTGA
The DNA here is from genome assembly GCA_029721435.1 of Gymnothorax reevesii. Lineage (NCBI taxonomy): Eukaryota > Metazoa > Chordata > Actinopteri > Anguilliformes > Muraenidae > Gymnothorax > Gymnothorax reevesii. The sequence goes on from CM056579.1 coordinate 111,477,399, forward strand.
CAGCAAAAAGGTTGCGGGTTTGAATATGGTCTGGGGCCTCTCTGTGTGAAGTTTGCATGTTCTCCCCGTGTTAAAATTGATTTCCTCCCACAGTCTATTGACGTTCATGCAAAGCTAACTGGAGACAGTAAATTACCCTTTGGAATGAATCGATGCTATGTTCTCAGAAAAGTATGGCGAGCAACTTGAATTTCCCTCCAAAACCCCCTCTAGGTCTTTCATTGGTTTTCCCTTTTATTCTTCTCCTTGTCCAATCAAATCTTTGCTGTAAAGAAAAAGCCAATTGTTTTGATATGTATTTGCTAGTGACTGTTCTGGGGTCTGTTATCTTACCAGGGAGCCAATGACATCAGAAGTCATTTTGTTTGAAATCATTGCACAACTATTTCTGCACTATTTGAGCACCAAAATAAACTGGATAGAAAACCCCATCATTCGGCTTCATTCAGCTTCATCATTCGTAATCACGACAGTAGGAAAGCATTCAGACTGACTGGGTATTCACAGAAGACCTAAATGTAATTACACAACACGACCAAAAGTTTCTTAACTCTGCTCAGTCCGCGGTGGTTTCTCATGGTTAGGATTTAGCCTCTTAGTTCCACTGGGGAAAAAAATCTTGATGTCATTGCACACTTTAACATTCAGGATGATACTGTGATTCTGTTAGTTTGGGGACGACCTTCACCTGTATCAGCAGGACGATGCCCCTCACGCACTGAGTAAGGTACACAGTTCATGAATCATTGAGAATAAATTGAATAGTCTGCATTGAGGTCCTGATCTAAACCTTGTTGAACATTTTTGGGATGGACTAGAAAATTGAGTGGAATTAAAGCAAATCGCTTCGGTAATTTCCTTGCGTTTAATTGAAAGCCCTCCCAGTAGAAGGGCGCAGGGCAGCCTGGCTGTTCGCTGCTCAGATGGTGACTGAGGAGTTGCTGGTTCCATCCCCCAGTGCAGCTTCAGATTCTGACTTGATTTGGCGACATGAAGGTGGAAAAAACTCTGCCTTCAGGCACTTGAAGAAGGCCCTTAACCCCAAAATAACTCAGCGGGGTTAACCCCTATTTCTCTCCATTCTTCCTCGCCCGTTCTGCTTGAAATTTCTCTCGAGGGATCCTTGAAAAAGAGAAGCACGTTCTCAATGGAACTTTCGCTGGTTAAACGCTGAGGTTTGCTAGTGATGCAATAGGCAGGATGGTGGCCCTGTTACGGCGAAGGCGGCTGTGTTTACATGCGTGAGGTTAAGCCTCCGCTGCACCAAAGACAGGAGCACATTTAAAGGCCTTAATTACCCAGCACCCCCATATCTCAGGCGCAAACCAAATATGTACATGTGCTTATCATTCCTCTCTGCTCTTATTTATTCACCAAGGGGAAAATTTACATTTACTTATGAACTGTAGTCAATGTATTTTATGCAAGGGCACAAACAATGAGATAGACGCACACTGCCTTTTTCCGCTGTAGTTTATGTAATGTGGCTATTCAGACTTCATGTTCTGCTAGTTCAGGCAGAAAACTTGATACATTGCCTCATTCTCATAGGCGTGCCCCTGAATATCTGGCACTTCCTTGCCCGTCCATAACTCAGGCAATTTCAGATGCTGAATATTTGGCTCTGAGCTGCTTTCCATATTGTGCAAGAATTAGCCCAATGGTCAGGATGTATCTGATAAAGCAGTGTTCCAGTGCATGGACATCCTACGGCCTGATATCTGTTCAGGGATTGTCAGGGAATGGTCTCCACTCAAATCAGCACAGTACTACTGTGTGAGCTCTGGTTTCCTTTTGATTCTTTCTTTAGCTCTGGGAACTTTTGAACATCGCTCATGTGATTCTGAAATGATTGTGTCATGGCGGCGACCTGACAGAAGTGGTGATGGTAGAATCTTGTGAACAGACAGTGACCGGTGACCTTGCATTTACATCTCAACACTGGTCTTCAGAAGACTGCCACCAGACCTCCAGTCGTGACTCACCCGGACTCTGGAGGGGTGATGCCCTTTTCAAAAAGGCTGATCTTCTGACAGCTGGTTGGCTTGGCTCTGTTGTATGAAAGGCCTGAGCACAATGCATCAATGAAGTTTTGACCGCATCCTGTTTTTGAAGGCCGCGAATGAGCCTGGCAGTTAAGGAGATCTCACTTATAACACACATATATCACCCTACAATCTGATATGTTGCTGCCAGAGTTTAAATCAGAATGAAATCCAGTTTATTTTGGGTATTAAATGTTCTTATTTATCAGGCTTGTCTAAATATATGTAATTTTTCTGTAAGCTGCTAGTACTTATTATATAGTTGCATACTGTCCTGACCTTTGAAAGCTTGTGACTCACTGGCTGTAATTTTAGTCACCATCTTGAATGAAGTACATAAAAATTTCACTGCCCATTTACTAGCCCTGAGTAGAATGATCTCAGACCAAGATCAGTTCTCTTTTATGTGTTGGGAATTGTAATTTATTGTCAGTTGTCATAATCTTTAACTTTCTGTGTCTTAAATCTCTTTTATTCTTTTTCTATCTTCTAAAGGGTCCCCCGGGTCCTAAAGGAGACAAGGTAAGAATGTTCATGTTGTGCATATTATCATCACATTCCGTTTTTAAATCTTTTGCCACTGCCCAGTTCCCTTGTCCGCATTAATGGAAAAAGCACATCACAGCAAACACTTACCCCTCGAAAATCATTTTCCAACCGAAGTCATTGTCCTCAACCTATGTCATCCTGTCACATCAGTACACATGCACAGACACACGCAAACAAGCGCACACACAAACACACACACACACACACACACACACACGCACAAATCCTCTACCTCCAATGTAGCCTTCATTACTTTTTTTTATCCCAAAAAACTGTGAATACATGCATCTATTTTTTTTCCTAAATAGACCACCTTAAGTAGACTACATGAACTAAAATCATTAATTTTCCATGGTATTCTACTTCTTCTCACTTAAGTATGAAACTCGACGCTTGGCTCATTCATAAACTTTCCAATTACTTTCCGGAGTGAAATGACTGGTAAAGTATGCAGACAGTTGGGAGACATTAATTCATCATCAGCGGGCCTTAAAAGAGGAAGTACCTTTAATACACCACTGAAACTCTCTCTCCACTCACTTTATAGCCTCCCCCTCAGTCTTTACCCCGCATCCAACAGCCCTGGTGCCAGAGACCTGCTGAGGCCTTGTCCTGTTAAGGCAGTATTCTATGCTATGGCCCAGCCGCCCGTACCCAAAGTGTACTATGGCACTCTTACCACTGACTGTGATTGGCTGCTATCCGCAGCTGCTCCATGTGATTGGCCACAGCGTCACCCAGGGAGGGAAGGTTTTCATTCAGTCAGTGGCTCTTCATAATGCACCAATGATCTCTTGTAGGTGATCGGGTAACCGTTGTCTATCACCTGCAGTCTGCAGAAGAAGCCACAGGAGAACTTGACTATCCTCTCACAAACCGATGAATGTTCTCAGACTTATAAATACTATCTGGATTTTTAGAAAGAGTTTTCATGTTCCTCGCTGGGCTAATAGAGTGCGTTGATTATGCCGATTAATTTCCTAATTCTGGCTGTTTTTCACAGAAAGGAAAAAGACCTCAGCCGTAGCGCTGACAGGAAACCCTGTTTTGATTGTTCTTTCATGGTGGCAAAATCTGGGTTTTATTTCCAAGAAATATTACTTGGGTGACAGAAAGTAATTGGAGCAGTTTTTTTTTCCGTGATTAGGTCTGTTCTCTATCCTCTCGTGTGCCTCATTCTTATATTTGAATATTTACATTGTGTATCCCTATCCCTGGATTTCAGTCAACAGAAATCTAGCCTTCCAAAACCAATCACTGCTCCAGCCCCCGAGGCACTGTAGAACTAATCAGGGACCTGAACGTTAACAGTAGCTTTATCAGAAATTACTAATTGCACAAATCGTGCCAGAGCGATCTTTCTATTACCAGGAGCTGCCTTTCCTGAGGTAGATAATTGTAAGTCACTTAATCAGATACAGGTTTCAGGTTTCTAATGTTTCTTAGCAATGTTATGCAGTATTAACTTACAAGATTTTTTTTTGGTGCAACTGAATGGCAATCTCCGTGCTAACGAGTTTAACTCTCAGGATGTCCACTGCAGCTTGGGATGTTGTCCCAAAGCTTGGTGAGGGAGAGTTCCTAGTATATTGAGAATAATAACTCATCAAGGAATATGCCGGGGGTAAAAATAAAATTCTGTTTTTTACGTCGGTTAGTCTCATCAACTTCCGAGTCAATTAATCATTACACGAATACTCTTTGGGAACAGAATTGGATACGAGGCATTAGCACGTTAACACACACCTCCTCAAAAACAAGACGTGAGCATGTTAGGATACACACCCCATAAACCAGGGATTGTCCCTTGTATTGCTGTCCAGTATCATGGTCATTTTGGGTAATTTGGCTGATGTGCTGGATACTGATGTGATTGCTGTGACTCACTCTTCAGGGTATGTGGGCTTGATAATGGACGCATGTATGTGTGTTTTGCAAGTGTTTTACTAGAATATCCTGACCTTCCACAGGGCGATCAAGGCGACCAGGGGCCACGGGTAAGATGCATGGTTTCCTCTTTCAGTCAATCCTGATCTGTTTCTCTCTGGGATCCTTTGCTTAGCAGACACCTTTTATCCTGAGATGTGCACATAATCATGCATTGTGAATGAATGCTCGAGCCAACGTTTACTATTAGGTCAGGGTTAGGTTCACAGCGGCATTAGGGTTGATTCAGGATTACTATTTTGTCCTTGATTGATTGGAGCTTTTTTATCAACATTTGTGATGCAAGACTTGTGTATTTCCTATTTTTTTCAGAGAAGTGCAGTTTTCATTTAAAAAATATTGCAGTCGAAAAACTGAAAAAAATTATGCTGAAGTGTTTGTGCTGTTGTTTTTAGCATTTACTCATTTCCTGAATTACCGGAGCTTCCTGGAATGATCTGGTTTAATGACTGTGTTGCTTGGACATATTTAGAATTTATCCGGCCAACAAACATGCTGTTCCCGCTAACTGCCCACTAGCTCTTTGTCTGCCAATGTTTTTCAAATCAGTCGCACAGTAGTATAATGGAAGGTAAAGGTCAGTTAGCCCAGATGAATATCAGCTGTTGAAAGCATGAAAAATTGCTGCTGAACTGCTCTCTGACTGACGCACAGCCAGTTAGCGAAACGCTGGCCAAACGTCAGCTGGCTTTTCTGGAAAGCCCAATAGGTGTACAGTTGCTTTGAATGCTGATGGGAAGTCATGTTTATTCAGGAACTTTACCACTTTCGATGTTTATTGAACCACAGTGTATGTTATTAGTGTGTGCAAGTGTGTGTGTATATATATGTGTGTGTGTGTGTGTGTGTGTGTGTGCGTGTGTGTGTGTGTGTATACAGTGGGGTGCAAAGATTTGGGCACCCATGGTTTAAATGTCTGTTACAATTGAGCCCGCTAGTGCTTTGGTGGTCTATCTCACTATGGTCTATCTATGACCCAAAGCATACCACAAAATCCACCATGAAGTACAAAGTACCTCCAGGAAGGGCGGATGAAGATTTTGGATTGACCATCACAGTCCCCAGACTTGAATATTATTGAAAATCTGTGGAGAGACCTCAAACATGCTGTGCATGCAAGAAGGCCGAAGAATATATCTGAGCTAGAGGTGTTCTGTCATGGAGAATGGGGAGAAAATTCCGAAGACAAGAATTGAAAGACTCGTAGCTGGCTACAGGAAGTGTTTGCAAGCTGCCTGAGGAGCTGTAACAAAGTACTTGCTGACAGGGTTCCTTAACTTTTGCGCAAGGCCTTTTTTCTTGTTTTAATTTTTGAAACTGTAAAAAGTTAAAACTAAAAATTATTCTTGCTTTAAAATGTGATGAAATGTGTCATGTTTAACGTAGCATTTAGTGTTCATGTTTGCTTTCAATCACTTAGAGATTAACGGTAACAGACATTTAAACCAGGGGTGCCCACTGTATATACTGTATATGTATACGTATGTTAAATCGTTATAATGTTCACATCGTGAGCAATCCTCAGGATGCAGGCGGTGCTCAGAAATGGTGGAAAATCAAATAGAATTGAGAGGATCAGAGAGCTATAGATGTTGCTACGTTTTGCTCGACATCTTTGTCAGGCTGTCAGATTTTGATCTTTTTTTTGTGTGTGTGTGTTTTAGTAGTTTTGTATTTTTCTATTAATAGATAAAGCTGTGTGTTTTTATGTTACAAGTGATGAAAGTTTGGCATCTTCAGGAGGTCAGTATTGATGGGACTGTTTGTAATGAGAATAGCGCGGTGGTAGTAGCACCTCAGCTAAAGCTTGATGTTCCTTTTGAGTCGTCTGGTTTCCGCACACAGTTCTGAGACATGCACAGTATAGGCAGGTGGGGAATGGCAAATTACTTATAACCATTTGAGTGAATGGTATACCTCTCCCTAAGTGGATGCTGGGATAGGCTCCAGCTCACCTAATCCCCCCCCCCAACGCCTAGCCCCATCCCTGATCAGGATTTGGCCGGTTTAATGATTAATGGATGTTTTGTATTGGAATCTGATCTTTCATACTTTTGCTCATTTCAAACTTAAAGCACTTGAGTTTGTTTAATTTGTTATTACACTGAGGTCTGTTGCAGATGACAATCAGGCAGTTATTTTTCTGATCCCCTGACTCACATCCAGAGTTACTCTTTGTCATAATTTTTGCTTTTACCTTCAAACCCTCTTTCGCTGCCTCTCTTAATCACTGTGTACGATTTTGCCAGAACTGACTGTAGCAGGGTTTTATGTGTTCAAGCATGTTCGCTTGGTTAAATCAAGAAAAAACAGTCACCGTAATTACTCCACATTACTTCAGCTATTATTCTAGGGTGAGGATTTTGTACTGTGTTTTTATTTCTAATTTTTTTTTAATTTTATTTTATTTATTTATTTATTTATTTTTACATTAGTGCTAACATTGCTCAGTTTACGTTTAGCGCTTAGGCTGCTGCCACATAGAAGAATGCGTCGGCGAAGTTTGGTGAAAAAAATTTGCCAGCTTCTTCACCAAGTTCGGTGTGATATTTGTTTGAGGTGGTGTTACTGTGTTTGATGTGCGATCGGACTTCCCCGATGATTCACAGTAGTTTGCCAAAGTTTGATAAAGTTCACTCATGTTAGGCGCCTGTTGCCGCTTTCGGCAGTCAGTGCCATTCTTTGTATGGTCACCATTGCGTCACCGTTCTGTGATCATTGTGTGGCCAAACTCAAACTCACCAAATAGTTTTCATTCTCTGCATTGCCGACTAAGGAAATTTAATGGTACCATATAGTGCCTGGTAGTATTTTGATCCACGTCGAATGTGATCTCGCCATACTTCTGTCCACGGTTGTCAAACACTCGCCAAACACTCGCCCAAGACTGGAGCCACTGTGGCCAAAATCTTCATGATTAGCCGACATTAATGCATATTTTGTTGCATAACCATGACAACAATGTCGCCTGTGACCTTGGTGTCCAACATCGCCAACATTGTCTTCCTTCAGTCTTCTTCTATGTGATAGCCATTTGAGGCCCCATTTTGCCTGACAGGCTTTCAAAATAACTGATGTGATATAATGTTACGATGTTCGGCAAAGTGCTTTCCGGTATACTGTGAACACCCTCAGGGCAGCAGTAATAAGCCCAGACATAACTGAGAACACAAGACAGAACCTTAATTAAGTCTAGTAAGTGGGTCATTTGATTTGAGCAGGAAATTGGGCATATGGGTATAGGGGGAATGAGGGTAGGCCTGATTCTGCCTGGGTTGGGTTTCTGGAATAAGCATTCATTTTGGACATTTAGTCTGGGAGTTAATATCATCCGCCACCAAGCTAAACCATTTATCTTACACACCGCAAGGCGGACGATGGAGAACCATCAACCCAGGCTAAATAAATAGACTTTTAATGGCTTGCAGTGCCCCTGTAGGCTATGAACTGACAGTGTTTATTTAATTAACTTATCATTATGAATACCCCCGGCATGGTTGCTCAAATCTCCCGGAACGAAAATGAGCGGGACACACTCACCTCCAAATCAAATCATCCGCTGACATATTGACTTAGCACATGAAATTACTCAGCTAATGTAGTGGAACAAAATTATGGGGTTTCAGGGAAAATAAATAAGTATTAGCTCAGCGACTGAAGCTGTAACCAGAGACACGTTGCTCTCAGCTGGCTACTGAAGGAAATTTGTGATTAACTTTATTTGGGAGAATCTGTCTGCGATGTATTACTGCCTATTAATTTTCTGTAGCAAGTCGAAATCAAGGTAATAATGTGCATGCACGGTCTTGTACGAGGGCTGCATGATAGTCTGGCTAGTCCAATGTAAATATTAAAAAGTTAGAGATTTAAATGCTCTTAATAAAAACTCAAAACCACTTTAACTTGTCAACACACTCTCACCAAGAAAGAAATATTTTCATTGGACTTTTAAAATGTGTTTTTTGTTTTGTTTGCTAGTAGCTATCGGAGTTATTCTAGGCCAAGGGTGTCCAATGTTTGCAAAGAGGATTTCCTCCATCATTCATTCTGGTTTAATTCATTCTGAATACAGTGTGAGGATAGAAATCCTCCTGCAAGGTGAAATTCGGGGGCTCGCTCAGTGAAAGGGCCGCAGATGTGAATACTGCAATTCTTTTATCAAATGTAAAAGGGCATGTTTCTGAGTCAAACATAATTCTCAAAAAAAAAAAACCCTAATTTATGAGGTCTGACCCCTTGGCGTTGTGTCTTCAGCAGCGTTAGGAGCTGAGCTGGGTTCAGAAAATGTATTAGGATTGATCAACCAGGTGATGAGAGCATTTTTTTTTGGATTTTTTTTTTTTTTTTAATAAAAAAGTTCATAAGAATGCTTTGCATTTCATTACTTATAGTTCAGTCAAGATCATTCTGATTGCATTTTTGTAATATTGGTCCTTTAATGCTTAAAAAGTATTTGCATAGGGTTAAGACACGAAAACATGCTATAATCTCTGACCCCCCCGCCTTCCTTCACTCCAACGTTTTTAAATACCATTTACTTTCTAGCCTGGCTAGTAAATGCTATCTGCGTGCTGAGAGCCTCAGTAACGCCATGATTCTCATCTAATGCAAAAGCTTGAAGGTCACTGTGAAGTGGACAGTTTGAGTCCGCCCAATTACTGGCAGCTTGAAATCACATCTCCTGCCCAGGTTTGTCCGAAGATGGAAAGCTCGGAATTGAGGGCTCCATATAGCCCACCAGGTTTGGTTTAAAGGTCACGGCAGATGTTCGATGGTCCAGTAATGCAACAAATAACGAAAGTGCTACTTGAAATAGTGCTGTTATCAACCTGCTCACCAGCTATCAGAGAGATATTGGCGATGAATAATGATGAGGGTTATCCATGGAGTGAGTGTACTATGGGGTGTTGGCTAAAGCAATCACCAGGGACTAGCCTGAGGGAACAGTGTGGTATTCAATGCAGGTAATTGAAACAGGAGACATTCAAAACCAAGGCCAGCCAATCCATGACTTCAGTCAATGAGTATTCTATCTAGCAAAGCATTTACTCCTGATACACGCAGGAACACGCATAGTAATTTTGGCTGAATTCAACTTAAAATGGACGGGGAGAGATACAATCAACCACTTCACTTATTTGGGGAAACTGACTTTATTTGGCCGGGCAAGTATTGTTTTGCAGGGAAAAAATAAAATTCTGCTGCTTTAAATATAACTGCCGCGTGGGATGCTGACATTGTTAGGAAATCCATAGCCTTTTCCTGGCCAAGCTTTTACAGGAGGTGATGTGTTGATCCTTTGCCTGACAATAATGCTGCACGAGGTGGGGTGGAACTTGACACTTGAAGTTGGAAGGCCACAACTATGAAATTTGAATGTTGCGGACAGAACATTTTAGGCGTGATGTAACAGTCACTACTGGCAACTGAAAGCAAGTGAGTCCGAGAACTCAGACTTAAAATTTGAGAAAATGCAGGGGTGTGCTTGGGAAGAATTGCATATGAAAAACCTCTAATAACCTTTGTTCTGGGCTGGAAGGGATTTCAGTGTAACATTGCCAGGGATAAGACACATTCTCGACATTAGTGCATATTGTAATTACAGGCTGTTTGGCATTGTAGGTCTGGGCGAATATACAAGTGGATCTTTTAGACCACAGGAAATTCATCCAAGTCTGTGGAAGCTAGAGATCTGAAACTCCAGCCCTGGACCACCAGACTATCTTCTGGTTAATGTCACTCCCCAGGGTTTAAGAGCTTGAGTTATGATACAGTTGGGTTATAGAGCTCTCACACCTTGTTTCCATGACAAAAACTGGCAGTCGGATTAAAGGAAATCACAGAAATCTGTGGACACCATGGCCTTCCAGGAGTGTAGTTTGAGATCTCTGGTCTCTAACCACAATGACCTGGACTATGTGTTCTGAAGCGGGCTCACCAAACCTGGAGCCATGTACCGAGCCATTATGCATTCCCCAAAAACAACTTATGATTTTTAAGAATTATTGGTAATTTTTTTCACTCTCTGGTCCGCAAGTCTTTGACCTCGTCAAAATATAAAGCAGTCAAAAATGTGGTGGGCTCCATAGGTATTCTGAAGGTATACTTTTCAATAGGCCTGTACACAAAACATTCATTTATACAAATATTGGACTTGTAAAAATGTGCAGCATTGAGCCAGGTGGACAATTACTTTCAAGTTTGCACCACTGGCATTAACTCTCTGCCAGAATTGGATTCTTTACACTGTAAAAAAAAAAAAAAAAGTTGTCTCAATTGAAAAAAATTGGTGTCCAGGCTGACTCAAAATTTCAAGTTAACTGAATTTAAGATTATAAGTTGAATATTACCTCAACTTGTTATCTCAAGTTCAATGAGCTTAAAATTTTAAGGCAGCCTGGACACTAACTTTTTTCAGTTGAGACAACTTTAGTTTTTTACGGTGCACGCACTCCAGTTCTGTTCCACAACAATGGCTGGGGATCATAAAGAAAGAAGGTAAATGTCTGAGCTCCGAAGTTTCCTGTGACATAATAAATTTGGGACAAAGAAGTTCAATGCTGTACAGATTTTTGCCTTGAAAATGTCACTCATTAGAAATGGCTTTCGCAGTAGCTGAAAAGCACTGGAATTTTTCTTTGGTTTAAATAGCTGAGAATGCTCTGAGACTGTTTTTTAGCATTCATATGAGGGTATTGTTTCTCTTTGTGTAGTTAAACCAAATGTATTACTGCTGCTGCCTGCATCAATCAGTGCTGAATCTTAACCCTTAGAGCGCTAAATGCAGCTATTGTTGCTCAATGATGTAAGACATCTTAACTAAAGCTGGTGAAAACCTATCATGCGGCAACAAGAGAGCGCCCCCTCAGGAGCTCTTTTAAACAAGTCACCACATGATTGGTTTTCAACAGCACAAGATAATTAAATTCATATCTTCAAAAAAAATGTATTTCAGCACTCTAAGGGTTAATGGTAGCTGAATTTTGAATTTTCCCCTTGGTTATGTGGAAGAATATGCTATTCTGAGGCTCTGTTTGACCTTTCTGCTCTTCAAAAAATCATATCACCAGCCCAGACGCCAAATTTTGCCTTCATAAACGGAACCCAAAACTGATTTGCCTACTGATGGCACTACATGTTCTGCCTTCAGATTTAATTTTAGTCACCAGCGTGATGGAGAAGAGATGAACACTGATAAAGACTGAGTTTGAGAGAGCGAGTACTCAAGACACTGTGTTAGGTGGGAATGGGAGGAGGAAGTGAATGAAAGCAGGAAAGATTTCTGTTGTAAACTCAGTGTGGTTTTGCTTTTTCATTTGCATGGTTCATTACAATGAAGCGGGCAGGAATCCTGCCCAGTGTATGTGCACATTTTAAAGATTCATGGTGTCTTGAAGCAGGTGTCTGCCAAGGAAAGTGATCAGTTAGCCCATTTTTGCAAGAACATATTGTAACTTAATCAGCAAATTGTTGACGCCTGTTTATGATGTTTATAAACGTCAAGTGTGTCAATAATAGACTTGTGGTAAAAAACAGTGATCCAGAGAATGGCTCTTTTAAGTACTCCTTGCATCAGTACTCCTTGCATCAGTACTACTCGGTACAGAGTAAAATCCATGTCCTGTGGCTACAGCATGTATGTGTGTGTGTGTGTGTGTGTGTTTTAATTAACTTTTCTTTTTTTCATTTTTTATTCTTTATGAAACAGAGAAAAATGGTTGTTGAAATGTGTTTACATTTGTCCTAAAATTGGTCACAAAAATGTCTTCTTAACCCCTGTGCACAGAATATATGCCACATTTCTTCCTGTTATGCTCAAGCCCATTTAGGCTTTATAACTCATTATTTCTGTCACAGTGACCGTGGGAAATTATTCCAGTGAAGCATTTGGAAGGACATTTGGAAATTCAATTACAGAATTATTTAGGAATTAAATTTTGCAATTTACGGACACGGACGTCTATATTTGCGCAAAGGGGTTAAGTGAAGTAACCATGTTTATTTTCGCGAGTTGTGATGTCCCAGTGTTGCAAGCTTTTTGATACCAAATCACTGACGGGTAATTTCTCAGTACTTGGGCTCACTGCTGTTTTCAGCAGCACATTTTCCGTCCATCTGAAACACTTTTGGCGCGTAACAAACACTCACCCATCATGCTTATATGGCTACAGTTTGATTTTTAGGGACATAAATGTTAATTTGCATAAATTCAACTACACTCTCAGAAATGGGGGTGCAATCATTGGACCTTAAAGAGACTATGTGTACCCTTTCGGGGGCTGAAAAGGTACAAATGTATTTTCAAGCATACAATAGGCATACCCCTGCATGTCCTAGTGACTAGCCATCGTACCCCTGAATGTACAATGTTGTAAGTTTTGTGAGAATGTAAAAAATATTTATTTTGCATGGGGTTTTCACTCATAATTCATTTTCAAACAGTGACATGGGAATTTCTGGTCAATCGGAGCCCACGAACTTAGACTCGATTGTCATTTATAACAAGCTGCTGTGATTGCTTGCAGCTGGATTGGCTGTGGTTTCCGCCAACAAGGCTTGCGAATGAGATCTGTTCATGTTGCTGCGTAAACATCGCAAGGTTGTTTTCATCAATGCATGTAATTTAATTTTATGTTGAATGTAAAGCTAATTCAAATAAACAGCACTCGTAGTTTTCTTATTGTGTTGTTTTATCTGTGTTTTATTGTATTTTTGCATTGTGTCTGTGCTTTGTCCGCATGCCATGCATTGTGCCCGTGTTTGTGTACCTGTGCTCTCTGTCGCCCCCTAGGGGTTACCTGGCCCTCCTTCTCTGGCGGCTTTGCACAGTAATCAGATCCTGACCATCAAGGTTTGTGGTGGTGGCTTAGTGGCAGTAGGCTGGCCCGTAGGAGACCACGCTCACACTGAGAATGGTTTAAAAAAAAGGGGGGTGGGGGGGTTTAATTACCCGGACCTCCTTCCCCCAAAACACCCCAACTCCCACCGAAATAAGGTTTCTGTGATTCTATACAGTTCCCTTCAACATGTCCTAATTTCAGACGCTAGCAATTGACTGCAATGTGAACCCCTGCCAGACTGAGCATGACTGATCATAAGTACTTTTGCTGACCAGAACAGGTCACACTGCTCAGCCAGAATCACAGAGCCAAGCATTGACTGTGATGGGTACTCTGTGCTGCAGGATGTGCCTCACTTCTCGTTGGGCATTTTGCGGAGGTCCTGACTCACCGTTTGCTGTGTAGTTTCCATGCCATTTAATCAAAAATCAGAGCACGGTTGCATGGTTGTCCTGGTCAAATTACTTTCTCACCAGGCTTATTTTCAAGCAAATAATCAGCGCTATGCATTAAGCAACTGCCCAGATTAAAAGTTGCAAATAAATGGTCGATTGTTGCTTACTGTTAGACGTGGTCACTTGCAGACAGTTTCTCAAGCCATGTTGAGTTCACTAGGGGTCAAAATAACCTTCCTTAGAGCAATGAGACTTGCATTTCCAACCCTTTAATGATATATTATCTCAAACAGCACAGTTTTTAAGTTGCAATGTTTGTTGAGGGACTGCTGTAAATAGCAATGGCAGAGAACTTATGAGCTGGAACCTTGATTTATGATTGTTAATTAGTTAAACTTGATGCATACCCTTAGGGGAAAAAGAATCTGGTTAAAAAAAAAATCCTAGAAAGTGAAAGTTTCTTTTTTGCAGCATATTTGGAAGAAAAATATCAAAGTGCAATGAGTGACACAAAATTTAAATGGGAGTTGGGTTGGGTAGAAAGGGGGGTTTGTATCGTTGATACCCTCTTTTCCAAAGCCGTTTTCAGTGTGTGCGTCTCTGTGGGTCTGACGCGCCTCTAAGCTCGGTTGCGTTCGTGATAGTGTCTTTGCTGCTGGCAGTATCACGTTCTGTCTTCAGTTCGTGAGTCCTCTGTGACATCATGACACCATGGTAACCACTCTTCCACCCGCGCTGCACTAGCAGAGCGGGCCAATTACTCAGCTTGCTCTTCAAACGAGGTCGAGACTCTTTGACCAGGAACGGAAAAATGCTGAATTACGCCGCAGCAACAAAGGCACTAAGCGGGGTTTTTTTCCCCCGTTTGTATTCTTAATCTATTTCTTCTTTTTTTTTCCCTCCCTCCCTTTTATCTCTTTCATCTTCATCGCCTTTCATTCGGGGACCTGCTTCTTCGGCTGTCTCCTTCTCTGACCTTCACCTGTCCTGCTGACCTCTGAACTCTGACCTCTGCGCCCTACTCAGATGGTCTTCCCTAAGATCAATCATGGCTTTCTTTCCGCTGATCAGCAGCTTATTAAACGGCGGCTCATTAAGGTAGCACCTGCCATTTCTCGACTCTTCATCTCTCCCCACCTCCACAGACCAGTTTGCCTGCTGCTGTAGGGTTTCCACACACTTCATTACAAGTGCATGTTCCTCAGCATGACCAGTTGCAGGTTCAGTCGACAGGGACAGTGTCAAAAATGAAATAAAGCTATGAATAACGGCAGCTTGTTTTATGGGTATACTGCACATCTCGAGTGCGTGGTCGTTAGCTATCTCTGAGGCATGGCTATAATGCTTTAAATGCAGCGTACACAATTTCAATTGAACACTCAGGCCTGTTTATTGACAGATTTAATGTTAGTTTTTATCTAAACCTTTTGCATGCACTTGATAAATGGCCATTTTATACTTAAAAGGCGCACGTTCACACTTGTAAGTCGACAGATGTCGTAAGAAAAGTTTTGGATAATAAAGACGCTTTTATGCTTAAACGAAGTTTCGTACAATGTCTGTAGTGCAAACTGTCATCTCCATGCTAATTATAATTATTTCTTCAAAACCATAAACAACCAATCTCTTTGCAAATGCTTCTGTATCAACTTTCAGTATATGTGACAACCGCAAACTCTCGAACCGTTCAGCAAATTAAATGATAATAGAACCAACGACAGGGCCTGCGATGTTGTGAATATTCGACAGGTGCAAGCCTCCGTCAGATGGCAATTTTATATGCCTCTTTGACATCTTTTGGTCATCAGACACCGTCATTAGACGTCTTACAAGTGTAAAACGGCCCACAGAAGTCCATTTCAGTAGTCAGCAGTGTTGCGTACCTGTATTTTACACAGACCGCGCACCACTTCCCAAACTAACCATAGAACATTCTGCATAAATTACATCTGTAGACTAGAGAAAAGCTCTCCAGAGCTCAAAATGCTGTTGTCTTCTTATAATACAAATGGCAGTACCTGCATTTTAAAAACTCTTTCCTCTGTCGTGCAGGGAGATCAGGGACAGGCTGGTCCTCCAGGTCCACCTGGGCCCCCGGGACCCCCTGGTCCTCGAGGCCCCCCAGGTGACACAGGTAAAGATGGTCCCAGGGGAGTCCCAGGTCTTCCGGTGAGTATCGTCTGCAACCCATCTCCTCACATTCATGTGATAAAATCAGCTGAATATGTCCTGTGATTAATCATCCCATAGCCCACATTAATAAAGCGCATTAGGAGCAAGAGCACTGTTCCCAGTCCAGTTTCCACTGCCCGTCCTCCACTCCACATCCGCCTTGAGCAGAACAGACTGATCCGAGATCAGTGCTTATACTCTTTGGACTCTGATGTGTAGGTGTCCATAGTACCTCTGAAAATGCTCCTTGGCTTTCAGTATCATAAGAATAATTAAATAACATCTTCCATGTGTGCTGGGCTGCATGGATGGAATGGCCTGTTAATGTATGCATGTTTTGGAATGGGTATTGAAATTACAGTCATAAACTATCTGCAGACTCCAAAACTCTTTTTCCAGTGTTTGCCTTATTCTTCTGGCAGAAATTTTTCCAATATACCATAAAAATATGAAGAGCTTTCAGTGTATTTTGCTCCAAGGTCTTCTAATTATCAGTTTTAGCTCTCTTGACTGAATTATTTATAGTCAAAACAAATTTCCACGGTAATTTTACCCCATTTGAACTCTGAATGCTCGACCTGTATTTTTAATTGAACTCACGTCATTGGTTTCGCTCAAAAACTCAAGTTTTATGCAGAGACTTAGTGCAAACGATAGTGTATCGTTGTGCCTGTTGTTTCTTCAGCTGCTCAGGAACTAAAACAGTAGTCACCCCAGTTTCCATTTTGACATAAATCGAGTCTTTTCAGATCTTTTCAGTCCCAGAAAACTGGGTCATGTGAAACTTGTTCTTGTTTCTTTTGTATGTCAAAATGAAAAACTGCCAATTTACAACTCAAAACAGATCAAAATATTAAGTTACGTGAACTTGAAAATGCGACTCTTTCTTTTTTTTTAATGTTGCAGTATTTTTTTAATTGCACATCAGACAGAAAGCCATCACTGCAAGAGACCAAGATAATTATGTAACGATAACTGCGCACTGTAGTTTATGAGAGTGAGTTTGGGCATGTGAGTCTGTGCAGTGTACACACCTGGAATTATCATAATTTTACACAAAGTGTCTACACTATCAGTTGTGACACTGCAGTTACAGGTGAGTACAGTAACTACGGTGCACATACCAGTGATGTCCTGGTACCAGTTACGCACTGGCTGTCATTCAATTTCAATTCAATTTATTTGTATAGCGCTTTTCACAGAGACTGTCACAAAGAGTTGCCCTCCTCTGTCTCTCTCTCTCTCATCCCTGTATAATGCTGCTATGTGCGTTATCTTCCTGTTATAGGGAGAGCCAGGGAATCCAGGCGAAATGGGGCTAATGGTAAGAGCATTTCTACTTTGCAAATCCCAAATTTTAGAACCATAGTCAGTATACTAACATGGAGGCATTTAGCAAGTGCAAGTAACTGCAAGAGATCTTTGCACTACATCTCTTCAGATACAATTTTCATGGTTGCTAAGGCTTCATTGCTTCACTGAATAGCGCAATAACTATGCTGTTCCTCCAGCAACCTTTCAGATACAAGCCCAGTTTCCAATACATTTCTCTACATGTTACACGTCTGAGTATCTGCTATGCTGTATGGTGCCTTACATGGGACATTCCCATGGCTTTTCTGGGGAAGTGGCCTGGGACTGATATTTGTCTCTGGCTGTATTGCTGTTTATGGTCGTATATTGCCTTTTTAAATAAATTATAAAAGCAGCAAAGAAATCACTGCGAACTGTTTACACTCCTGTGATAAATGAATAAAATCGATAAAAAAGAAGAAGATAGCCATTTTCTTTGGCTATTTTCTGTGATGATGAACAAGCAAAGATTGTGAAATGTTTCTACTCTGGCTTAAAAAACCACAGTAATCAGAACCTTCCCATCTGGGAAAATCAAGGGCTGTTGAGATGGTTGTGTTGGAGTTATGGCAGTACCGCATGTCAGGGAAATGGGTAAATGATTTTCTCTTCTTGTTCATTTTGTTGCGTTTGGCAATCCATTAAACTGTGTGGCTTCTCCTCGGTAATTAATCATGAAGAGTTCGTGTTTGTCAGTAATGCAAAGTCTTTTTTCTGGTATAAATTGAGTTGCTTTGACACCAAACAGCTGAAGTTTGTTTTCATAAACAGTGGGGATGTGGATTATACATGAAGTTGTTGTTCTGGGCTAAGATCTGATTCAGTGTCCGCTCGGGAGCCATGCCACTGCCCCAGCTTGAAGTGCAAACAGCTGACTTTTATGAAACGGTCTTAAAAATGTTTATTTTTGCACATGCAGCCCATTAATGGAGCAAACCACTTCCAAATACCACTGATTGAATACTACTCTTGGCATTTAGCATAAAAGTAATTTTATGAAAAGTTCTTTCATGAAAATGCATTGAATGTTGTGGCCTCACACCAGCATTTTAAAAAACCTTAATCGCTTAGCGGTCCTCACTTCGAGCAGTTTGGGTCTCCGTATGTTTGTGAGGGATATACTGGTCTTTTGTTTTGTGACTCTCAATAACAGGTGTCTTGCATTTTAAATGAAATCTTGAAGCAAAACAAACAATATAGTACCCAAACGTCCTCAGGCTCGGCTCTAATGTTGGTTTTTCAGTACTTCAATCCACCTTTCGCCACTGTATTGTAATCAAATCATCCCATGTGCCTGGTTTTGGTGGGTTACTGGCCTGGGAATCTGGTGAATAAAGACAGAAGCATGGTAAAAGCTATGTAGGAGACAACACATTCTCATCTCGACTCGTCATATAGTGACACTACCTGACGAAGTGTCGATATATGATAAAACAGGAAGCTTTCGCCGTCCTTAAAATCTTTGTTTCCTATTAAAATTAAATTAATGATGTCAAACTTTTAATAGTGTCAAGTAGGCCGTGGAAAAATAGAAGAAATTGGGAAGAGGCAAATAAATGCTTTGTATGACGTCAAGTTTAGACAGTTTCTCCGTGCCACCTGAATTTTTTTTTTCTTCTCTGTTTTCGTGATCAATGTACTCGCAATTCTGGGACCAACGAATTGGCCCTATTGAAACTACAGTATGTTCGTATCCTCATATTTCTTTGGACGGGCACTTAGCAAAGTGCTGCTGATTGCTCATCTTATAAGCAGAGATATGCAAATTTATATTCAAATGAATGGGAATTACCTGTGTAGATGCTTTTACGATTGTGGTTCAGCGACTTCAAATTTTGGGCATTTTTCAGGATTTTTTATTTTAGCTGCCACTGTAAGTGTGCGGTATGAGGCGCACGCGCTCATCTATGCAGGCGTGCGTCTGCAGGACATGCTGAATCATGCACACACAAACCACTGAGCGCCTTTGACACTGTTAAACAGAGCGCCTCTGATCTTCAATTCCTTTATCTTCTATAAATTAATCTTGCTCGATCTCCATGGTAAAATCGGAAAGAAATAAAGGCCAACAAGTACATCTGCAAAGAAAGGAGAAATTTCCCTGAGATATAGACAGAACTTTCTCTGAATAAATAACACAAACGTCAAGGCTGATCTTTTTTCTATGACCGAAGGACTTTGGGGCCTTGTGTACACATTACAATGGCACAGACGTACTTTTCACAAAGTGCAGTATCCTTGTCTGACAGTGAGGTCCCGATTATTTAATCCTTAATGGTGTTGGGCTGCAAATATGATAGAAAAATGTGTTTACTGAACATCCTCATGCTGCAGCAGCAGTCACTGCTGGTAAGTGAAAGAAATGCTCAAGAGTTTGAGAACTATGAATTTTTAAAATAAAACATCAAAAAGTCATCCCTTTCAAAGGGTTAAAGTGCGGTTTCATGCTTCTGAAAAACTTTTCTGCTGATACTTTTGTGCTGTTTTGTGTCCCTCCCCATCACTTCCGCGCTCTCATCGCTGACAACCGTCGACATTCGTTCCACCTTCAGGAAAAAAGCTGCATCGTCGAGGCGATGGCTGGCATAGTGCAGTTTCAGAGACGCCGTTTGAGCAGCGAGCTTCACCTCGGCTGACTGCAGTTCTGGAGCAGAGCTTTGGACGTGTGATGATTCGGCTTCTTTCGGACGGTTTCCAGAGCACTGGGCCCGCTTTCATGGAGCTCAGCAGTGCAACGCATTTTTGAGTTCTTGATCTCAGTGCTGTTGTCAGGAGAAGAGAAAACCTTCCCCATCCAAACGTGGCGCACATTGACTTTCTGCTCACTGTCTCGCAAGATGTGCCGCAACATTTCTGGGTGGGGAAAGGATTTAATTTCACAATTCACTATTAGCAATTTGCCTGACCTAAATCATGCTCTATCCGACATTGAAGTGCACTTTTTCTAAGAAAACTATCAATTCACTCTGAGAAATAAAAGCACATTGGATGCGGATTTTTGTTAAGTTTTCCCAAATACACCCTGAAAGATGCAATAGTATTGTTTTGGCACAAATGAGCAAAAACGATGGAAATGAGTTATTGCACCTGTGGCCATATGTTTAATGGCGTGCCACCACAGCTCCTCGAAGAAACATATGCTGTTCTATTTTTGCATGTTTTTCACACTGGATTGTTAGAGATCTTCAGACAAACTGTGATATAGGACAAAGAGCCTGAAATTGATTACTTAAATGCATTGCGGTATTGCAGATCAAAATTGGGCATTTCTGAGTTCATTCAGGTTATTTCATGACTACAGGGGATAGCGCTACTGTTGCGCTGTTGTCAAAAGGGTTAGTCTAAGACACATTAATTACTGTACATGATCAGACAGTTTATGGCCTATGTATGAAATTGTGGGTAATTTCTTACAAGGATGGTCAGTGGTATGGTCTATGATTTTAATTCCTAGATTTTAAATGTTTATCGACTTTGGATCCATGTGAATCTGCTATCAGCGCGCTCTGATGTAATATAAACTTTGTGGCCTAAATCAGTTTGAAAGAACAACAGCCAATGGGGGAAATTACTCTCAGCTGTCTGACCAATGGTGTTGTTGCATCAGTAACTCACTCACTCATCCATGGACACAGCGCATGCAGGGAGGACGGCGCTGTTCCAGCCAAAAATGAAGGAATGGCTCTGCATGTACTACCACCTCAGTGACAAACTTTAACTATTTTGGGTACTTTTTTCTATCTTTTTGGTACAAATATAAGAAAGTATAAAGATAAAATTGCTTGTAGATAGTTTGCTTCTTGGATTAGGAGGGGATTTCTTTGGGAAAATTTGAAAGGCTTTATCCCCACAATTCCAGCTCATCAGCGCTGTTCACCCAGATAAATAGGAGGAACATGGCCGCCTCAGCTCCCCAGACTGTCTCTGGCGAAGCCCTGCAGACACGCAGACAGTCTGTCTCCCAAAAACACCCAACAGACAGCGTCCAGACAGCCATATTAATGTACCATTTGTTTGTCAAGGCACCTCACATGCAGCATGTTCTTGGGTGCGGCCTGAAGGCTTGGATGCCAAACTCAGAGCTGGAAGAGGGGATTTGGCCCCGGCTACATCAGTGCGAATGACACTGGCACTGAGAAGTGGTGTAACTTGCCTGAAATAAGAAAGAAGACATACAGTTCTCTGCAAAAGTCTTGGGTACCCTTCATTTTTTATATTTAAATCTGGCTTTAAATGTTCATTTCTTCTTATTAGTTTTGCTGAAGATAAAAAAGTATATTTCAAATTCCAGATTGTAATTTAAAAGATATTTTTACCAATAAATGTCAGTATTTCATTAAAAACTGTTGATACAGATAAAGTCTTGACAGAGCCCTGATAACGTCATCATGGCTGTCTGCAATTACTTGGAGGGACAGACACAAGTGAGACAGTCAGTCTGCTGAAGAACGGTGGCAAGTTTTCCAGTTCACTGCAGTGCATTATTCTGGATAATGTACGAGCATCCATTGATGTACACACTGGATAGGAATGCATGTAAAATGCCTGTACTGTTATTAGCCGCTCATCTTATAAGACTATCGTGCAACGGGAAAATGTCCCTAATTTTTAATTATTAGAAACTTTTTAGTCCAATAATTTTGAAAGCATATTTTCGCAACGAAATTGCATTTAAGATGCCTGGGATTTTTGCACAGTACTGTATTCAAGTATGATTCTTTGGACAGAAAAGTTTGAGACTTCAGATTACACTGAAAATATTGTGTCAATTTGTAACATCTCATTGTTTAAAGTTTTCTCAGCTGAATATTGTGTTTTGACCAAATCATCTTTATTGAAAGCACAGAAACTTAATTTAATTAGGAGGGCAGGTATTTGTTGGTTCATGTGCTTGTGAAAAATTCCTTTGCTGGCCTTGAACGATGTTGGTCTTGTGAAACTGTTATGAATCGCTCCTCTTGGGTTTTAACGCGGAGTAATGATGTGAGGCGGCTTCCTCTCGCTTACGTATCACGAACAATTGAGTCTTGATGCTCTAGTGCAGGGGTCTTCAATCTCTCCCAGAAAGGGCCAGTGTGGGTGCAGGCTTTCGATCTTACCAAGCCGTTACCCATCTGTTTCTGCTAATCAAGGTCTTTAGCAAGGACTCTAGGGGTTGATTAGTGACAACAGGCATGTGACTGCTTGGTTAGATTGAAAGCCTGCACCTACACCGGCCCTTTCTGGGAAAGATTGAGGATCCCTGCTCTAGTGAATCGCAGAGGAGATTGAAGATGAAATGATAACATGACCCAGAGAGAGGGGTGATCTAAACAAAGCACTTTATAAGTAGACACTCACACACTCCCAGTTAAACAATACATAGTCTAACTCTTAAAGTGCTCATCACTGCTATAGTCATACAAGGTGTAAAATATAGAAAGCAAAATTTTGAATTTCAACCGTTTTGTCAATTTTTAGTTTGCAAATTAGTTCACAGTGACCTTCAGAAGGGTTCTCAGGTACCTGTGAGTCCTTCTGAAGGTCATTTGTCAAGTACTTAATGAATGATTAACTTTTGGAGGGAAAGGGTAAGTAAAAATCAAGCATGTGAAGGGATAATGTGCCAGGCTAGGCACTGTGCACATGCAATTGCTTTGTGGAAATAACAGAAGTATTTTACTGTTTATTTATTGTTTTTGCTCAGGTGAGGGAGGTTTTGAGATTCTAAACTTGGCAGGTTTAACCGCAACATCATGGTTGTGCTGTATCTCAGTTTCATGCGCTCTTTAATCAGCTTTTTGGAGGGCCTGCCTTGTTGCCCTGGAATATATTAATCATCCATTCGGCCATTATTTAACTTGCTTATTCCTGGTCAGCGTTGCCAGGAGGCTGGAGCCAATCCCAGCAGCTCTTGGGTGGCAGGCCGGAATACTCTGGGCAGCTCTCCTCGGGAGTGATTATTAAAGAAATACTTTGAATCACTGGCACCAAAAAATTGTTTTGCTTTTACTGCATTTCCTCTGTCACCAAGGAATGCTCTCTCTCCATACTTCAGCAGGACTCGTCTCGCTCTGAAAAAACGGAGGCTTTGGATCAAAGTGGAAAATATGGCATCCATTTGTTGCAACTAATTGTTTTGAGTTTCCTGAGCTGTTTTTTTTTTCTTTTAACTAAACTTTTTAAGAAAGCACATAAACCTAATCTCAATTGGTTAGATAAAATAGATTTCTCTCTTCGCATTATTAGCAACCCATGATCACTTTTTACTGTGCAAAATGCACAGTGACCTGCATTACGATCTAATAACAGTTGGGTGCCATTTGGAAATTTCAAGCACAGCCATACCACTCCGAATGTAGGCCCCTCAGATACATGTGTCAACCAATCACGGGACATATGTGCATCATCTCATAGCCTGCGTTGCCAATCACAAGGCTCTTCATCTCTTGGCCAATGACGTTAGCTCCGTGAAATGGAATGGCACTTTTAACCCACCTCCAGAGTAAAGATGTTTCCAATCCACAAAAGAGAAAAAAAAACAGAAAAGTTGGATCTGGTAGCTGATGTCTGAGCGAGGTGGGGGTACAGAATTTTCCATTAATTTGAGTTTGCTGACAGTGTCAGGGGGAGTATGTAATAATATTAGAGTATCTAAAGAACATTAATAAATGAGCCGCAGCAGACTGCAGATTTCCTCCCGTCCCCCTGTGTGATTTCTTACCGCTCGTTTGCTTCACCGTGTGAGGTTCTGCCGTAAAGCCATCCCTCACTGGAGCAGTGAAGTAACTGTGGATGCACTGGTCAGCGTAAACACAGCCTGCCTATTCTCCTGCCTGCTCTTCCTGCAGCATAATTAATCTCTGCTATTAAGCAGGAAACACTAGCATAGCAGACAAGCTGGAGAAGATCTGATTTGCCTGGGTGTCAGGGTGCGGAGAGAGAAAGGGAGTGAGGGGGCGGTTTTGTCCCAGATAGATGCGTCCCAGTTAGACGTGACCCACAGGTTCCATAGCCTAGATTATAGACTCTCCTGTGGGCCTAATTAACTGTTGTACCAATGGTCAGATACATAGCTTCCAGTGAAAAAATTCCCAGAAAAAACAATGGCTTAAAACTTAAAATATCCACTCGTGTAACTGGGACACGTTTAAAAAGCAAATTTGGTCTATAATACCTGCTCGTTCAACTGGGACGCGTCCATCTGGGATGGATAGTAACAGGCCAAACTATACCCCAAGCTCAGAGAATACCCACGGTTGAAGTGTACTAGCCTGTTCTATTCCCTGGGAATAATCTGGGCTAGCTCAATTTATGTCCCGGGATATAATCTTGGCTAGCTCCCCCCTCCCCCCAGGCTAGATTTTACCCCTCAGATTTTATACCCCGGGGTATATTTTGGCCTGAACTACATTATACCCAGATATAGTCTGGCGGGGGGTTAATCTGGGCTGCTACACCCCGTGGCAGTAGTGAGTGGTTTAAATGGAGGAAGACGTGTATCCATTTCCACAGACGAACAGCGATAATGTGACGGTGTGATGCCCCCAACCTCCTGGTATCGATATCCTTCCCATGCTCAGCTCTTGCAGGGGTATTGGTGGGTGTGGTTTGTTTGGAGGGCCCAATCAGAAGCACAGTTTGAATTGCTCCAATGAAGATGGGCTTTGGGCATTAGGGGGAAGGGGACACTCTATGCCTGAAATTTTCCCTGCGCTGCAAAAAATGAAAAATACGTCCATCTTCCGAAGCATTTTAGTGTTGCATTAAGACTTAAAACACTCATTTATTTTCCATTTGTTTCTCCATAGGACAAATCATAGCAAATTAGGTGAGATAATTTTGACTCATTTCTAGAGTCAACGGGATGAGAAAATTTCTCTTGTCACGAAAAAGTGACAACTTAAACCCTAGAACGCTGAAATAAATTTTCGAAAAAAATTCTAAATTAAATTACATTGTGCTGTTGAAAACCTATCAGGTGGCCACTTCTTTAAAAGAGCTCGCCTGCGGGAGCTCTTTTAAACAAGTCGCTACATGATAGGTTTTCAACAGCTTTGAATTTGATGGTGTACATTATTGAGCAACACTATTTGTATTTAGCGCTCTAAGGGTTAAAATAAGCTGATATTTTGTACTTTTTATGAAGGTATGTCTTTGATAAGATTAAAAGACTGGTTAAGACTGACATTTTTTGCAGTGGGTGTCACTTAAAATTCATGCCAAAGCAGGATTCAGCTGGTTAACCGCTCGGTGCTGATTTCCGGGCCAGTCCCATGATTTCACAGGATCCTCGGCGTCTGATGAGTTCGACCGACTGAACTGTAATGTAAAATCGTTGTGGATTTTCGCCGCACATCACATGCCATCTGCACTATGGGCTCCTGGCTTACATGCTTGGCCCTGGCAGAACCACATGGACTTGAGACTGATACAGTACGGTTTGTTCTTTCAGCTCAGCAGGCAGTGGTTCGGTTTTAGATGTCTCGGTTTCTTTGGACTCTGAAGTCTTATTCCATCCTTTCCCTATTAATAACATTACAGGCATTTTACATGCATTCCAATCCAGTATGTACATCAATGGGTGCTCATACTTTTTCCAGAATAATGCAATGTAGTGGACATTAACACTCTTTAACGAGAGTAATATTCATTATTGCTGACTACCTCTTTTTTATCACTAATAATAGTGCAGGAACTCTACTGTGGTAGTTTAGGCACTTTCTTCAGAGAAAGATTGTGGCATATGGTGTAGTAAGACATATGGTAATGGAGAAAAACACTCTGTATCCCGTGTAAGTGCTGGAGACTAACTTTTTTCCAGAGACTAATGTACAGTTGTGGAGACAAACACTCTTAAACTTCAGTTACATTCGGTTGTGTGATTTTATCCAAAGTAACACATAGGCGCAGAGAGAGTGAAATATGGTTGTGTAGAGGAGTACTGCTATCTCGGGTAACATACGGTAGCGTGGACTAGCACTTTATTCGTTTTGACGGTATATCAATGGAGATAAACCCTCAACTATTTATTAAGAGCGCCAGTAGTGGAGGCTAAATTTTTTTTAGTAACGTGCAGTGTAGATAAAAACTCTCGATCTAGTGTTCCGTATGGTAGTGTAGAAAATAGGTATCACTCACGTATCACTTATATACAGCAAGCTTCCTGTCGCAGAACGATAACATGATGATAACATGTAAAAATCAAGGAGTTTCAAATATTTCATTGCAAATGCCCTTTTCATTTTCCTGAACTGAGCTCTAGAGGAATGGTCCATCTATTTTCGATTTGGACAATGAGACAGGAATCCTGCTGCGTGAGATGATGGACTTTGGCTGATTTTGTTTCTTGGTTGAGTTGTCTTTTTCCTCACGTAAAACCAAGGCCGTTATGTTTCTGCTCCAAGCCTAAATAGATTTACTAAGATTGTTTCTGCTACATGAAGCCAACATTACTCGACAGAGATAGTTACAATGTCGTTAATGAATTCTGCACCACTCCCAAAGTGGAGGAGAGCATTGGGTGGAACTGCGGATAGGAGATTGAGGCAAATGTGATGTCGTATGGGCTTGGTCTGTGATTGTGCGAACGTTGGGCATCCCCAGGTGGCGAGACTCGGGGTGGGGCTCGCGTCTCTTGTCGGGGTCCGCGTGGCCCCTCAGCCCCCCGGGGTCCTATGTGGTGGCTGTTTCTTGCTTCCTTCTTGGAGAGGGGAAGGGTAGGAGGGACGTAGTAATGAAACCAGCGGGGATTGTGGGAAAGTAGGCAGTATGTATAGACATAAGGACGAATAGGAAGGCGCATTGGGAGTGGCCCCGTTCATTAACCTACGTTATCGGGAACTCCCTTAAGTCAACAGGGCGGAGAAAGATGCTCTACAATTGAGCACTAATGTGGCATTTTTCTGTCCTTTCCAGGGGCTTGAGGGACCTCCGGGACCCAAGGTAAAGTGCCAAAAACCTCTCAGTCTGCATGCGCTGCTGCAACACCCTACAATATCAGAGGAAAGAGTCTCCAAAATGCCTAAAATAGAGCACTAAATTGGTGCTCTTTAGATTTTAGCTCCTATTAGTTTCTTAGATTTTACTCCTTCACATTGTTTTTTAGTTTAAATAATTATTCTTCTAATAATAACTTATTCGTATGCAAAGAACCTTATTGTACATTCAAAGCACTTTTTGAAAAGCTGTTCTTTACAGATGTGTGTCTTCCAGCTGAGTGGTATTGCCACTGGCACACGACATTCTTCAGTGAACATCAGTCCTTTTCAAAGACGCCCGCCGGCGAAAGTTAATGCTTTTTCGCCAGTTAGTTTTACTGAGCTTATTCAATTTTCAATTCAATTGTCAGAAGTTTTAAGCAATTGTTGATTGAATTGAGATCACGGTTTGGGACATTTTTCATATAATTCTGTTAGTGCCACTGAGATCGCATCTGCTGTATGACGCATGAGTCTTTTTTACATAAGTCGATGGGAATAGAATAATGCACCAATGAGCCAGAACATTAATATCACTCACAGATATGAAGCAAATAAAGCTATTTCAGTCAGGTCAACTCGTGTGTTTGAATTGAACTAAATGTTATTGACATATAGATGTAATTACATTTTATTTTGGCAGAAGGTTCTGCTCTGGAGGGGCTGAGGTGCTGCCTACCGTAGCATAGCAAGACATACTGAACACATTCACCAGGTCTCACAGAAATGGCCCCATATTTCCATTCAGGTCGTTTGTCATCAGCACTGATGGAGTCAGCTGGGGTTGGTTTATTGCAGTGGTGGGCTGTGTTGTGGTGGTGGCCAGTGGGTTTTCAGTGTTTGTAGTGTGGCTTGTACACTAATGCTATATCTACAGACAGTCGAACACTTTGGTCATTAGTACATTTACTTTCCATGTTTTACTGTTATGTACAGTGCCGTGAAAAAGTATTTGCCCCCTTCCTGATTTCTTTGTTTTTGGACATTTTTGTTTCAGATCATCAAACAAATTTTAATATAAAAAAAAGATAACCTGGGTACATACAAAAAGCAGTTTTTGAATGATGATTTCATTTATTAAGGGGAAAAAGCAATCCAAACCGACCTGGCCCTATGTGGAAAAAGTAATTGCCCCCCCTTGTTAAATCATGAATTAACTGTGATTTACCACATTTTTGGTGTCCAGTTTCACTAGCCACACCCAGGCCTGATTACTGTCAGACCTGTTGAATCATGAAATCACTTAAGTAGAACCTGTCTGGCCAAGTGAAGGAGGCTAAAAGATCTCAAAAAGCAACATGTCATGCCGCGAACTAAAGAAATTCAAGAACACATGAGAAACAAAGAAATTGACATATATCAGTCTGGTAAGGGTTGCAAAGCAATTTCTAAGGCTTCGGGACTCTGGCCAATCACGGTGAGAGCCATTATTCACAAATGGAGAGAACTTGGAACAGTGGTGACCCTTCCCAGGAGTGGCCAGCCTACCAAAGTTACTCCAAGAGCGCATCAACTAATCATCCAAGAGGTCACAAAAAACCCAAAACAACATCTGAAGAACTGCAGACCTCACTTGCCTCAGTTAAAGTCAGAATTCATGATTCAGCAATAAGACAGAGACTGGACAAAAAATGGCATCCTTGGGAAAGTTCCAAGGAGAAAATGACTGCTGAGCAAAAAGAACATGAAGGCTCCTCTTGCTTACGCCAAAATACATCTTGATGATCCTCAGGACTTTTAGGAAAATATTCTGTGGACTGACGAGACATAAGTTGAACTTTTTGGAAGGTGTGCGTCCCATTACATCAGGCGTGAAAATAACACAGCATTTCATAAAAAGAACATCATGCCAAAAGTCAAACATGGTGGTGGTAGTGTGATGGTTTGGGGCTGCTTTGCTGCTTCAAGACCTGGGCAACTTGTCATAATTGATGGAACCATAAATTCTGCTCTCTACCGGAAAATCCTGAAGGAGAATGTCCAACCTTCAGATTGTGATCTCGAGCTCAAGCGCACTTGGGTTGTGCTGCAGGAAAATGATCTGAAACACACCAGCAAGTCCACCTCTGAATGGCTTAAAAAAAACTTAATGAAGATTTTGGAGTGGCCTAGTCAAAGTCTGGGCTTAAATCCTATTGAGATGCAGTGGCATGACCTTAAACAGGCCATGAACAATTGAACAATTCTGGGTCAAAACCCCTCCAATTTGGCTGAGTTAAAATAATTCTGCAAAGAAGAGTGGGCTAAAATTCTTCCATAGTGATGTGAAAGACTCATTACCAGTTATTGCAAACATTTGATTGCAGTTGATGTCGCCGAGGGTGGCACAACCAGTTATTGGGTTTAGGGGGCAATTACTTTTTCGCATAGGGCCAGGTAGGTATGGACAGTTTTTTACTCTTAATAAATGAACTCATCGTTTAAAAACTGCTTTTTGTATTTACTTGGGTTGTCTTTGTCTAATATTAGAATTTGTTTGATGATCTGAAACACTTAAGCCTGACAAATATGCAAAAAAAGAAGAAATCAGGAAGGAGGCAAATACTTTTTCACAGCACTGTATGTTAACAAGGTATGGCTTGTTGAAAGCAAACTCGGCCATGAAGTGGGATTTTTGGATGATTTATTGTTTTGGGAAACCTGAGCATAAGTGCCTTCTTGAATCCCACATACTGCGCCTCTATCACTCAGCAGCAACTGAAAAAAACACCAGGACGC
Source organism: Gymnothorax reevesii (assembly GCA_029721435.1). Taxonomy (NCBI): domain Eukaryota; kingdom Metazoa; phylum Chordata; class Actinopteri; order Anguilliformes; family Muraenidae; genus Gymnothorax; species Gymnothorax reevesii. Next base: position 111,507,377 of record CM056579.1, read on the forward strand.
ACAGAAAGAGATGCCTGCATTCAATAAAATGTTCCTTAGTTTTGACAGTCACATAAATACCACAGAGAAAGAAGCTTTGTGCTTACATGAGCAGTTCGTAATGTTCGATTTAGCGTCGGCCAAGCCCACCAGACTGGGCTGGACTGGCGAAACTCTTTGTATGATTGAAGACGGGTCAGAGCTTTAAATCACACACAGGAGACTTGGCCCCGGCGGTCAAAGTGAGCGTGATGCGTACAAACGCCGCTCTTTCACCACCTCGCGCACGAAAACAAACGCGGGCAGCGGAGAGGAGGGTGACGTGAGATAATGCGGCTCTGTCATCGCCTTCGCTGAGTGCCCAGGATTGGACGTGTTGGCTAAAGACTGTGTGATTGGACATGATGAATTCTGGGAATCTCTTTTTCTCCTGTCACTAGTTATGTGTCTCAACCACACTCTCTGTCAAACACACACACACACACGCACACACACACACACACGTGTGCGCACACACGTACACACACATGCGCATGAATGTGAAAAAGTATTAGCTTTAGCAAATGTGGGTCTCAGCGGTCATACAGCTATCCATGTATTCTGGTTAAAAAAAAAAAAAACAATTAGACACTCCCCAGCACTCACAAAATGATGCACATATGGATTAATGACTTGCATAATTGATGTCTTAATTATCCCACTCGTTATGGTGGGCCCTCTCTGAATCCTCCACCTGAATCTCAGTGTCAAAACCTGGATTTTTCCATCAGAACAGAATTCCTGTTTGTATAATTTGTATAATGATTCTCATCTTTTGGAAATGGTGGCCTTTTTTTTGTATGTGAAGTGCATGGGTGTTAACATTTGTACAGAGCTGCGTTCATTTTTATCAAATGGGGTCCGTCAGTCCGTCCGTCAGTCCGTCCAACAAGTTTGTTGTCCGGGCTATAACTTTGAGACTAATCATCCGATTCTGATCATATTTAGCATCGAAGTGTAAAACCACATTAAGGTGTGTCATGAAAAACAATTTTGAAAATAATTTTGTAATTTTTCACGTTTTGGGGCAAAAAGCAACAAATTTGTGGGAAATCTGTAATGTGTCGTGTTCAGGCTATAACTTTGAAAATAATCATCCGATTGTGATCATATTTGGCATCGAAGTGTAAAATCACATTAAGGTGTGTCATGAACAACAATTTTGAAAATATCTTTACAATTGTTTGCGTTTTGGGTCAAAAAGCGTCAGATTTGTGGGAAATCTGTAATGTGTCCTGTCTTGGCTATAAATTTGAAACTAATCATCCGATCGTGATCATATTTCGCATCGAGGTCCTGAGTTTTCTGATGCATACTCTCCGGCCTATTTTTTTTTTGCAAGGAAATTAACAGCTTTGCGATTAATACAGTTCTTTAGAAATCTAAATGCATATAAACATTCTCTATTCAAGAATGCAAAGCCAGTTGCGGGGGATATTGCTTGACAATGTCAGCAGCTTGTTTGCATTAGAACAATATGCCCTTTGGGGAAAGCTTTGGTGACTTTTGACAGAGAAGGGATAGAGAGTTTAGGGTTTTGTTCCTGAAAATGTCTTTTCCTAATTTTTATTCTTTTTTGTTTGTTTGTTAAGGGTCCGCCTGGGATTCCTGGTGCTGATGGACTGAAGGTAAGGGGCAGGGGGGGTCAGTGTAAACCGGTTTGAGTCACAAGCATGAACGCACGACCTCAACGATGCTCAGACGTCCAGAAGAACACCCTCATGCAATAGTGAAGGATGTTATGGCTGCAAACGGACAACCATCTCTATTAATTCTATTGATTTTGAAATCAAATGTTGAATGACGAAGAGTCCATGTACTTTTGGTCATGTTATGTACGAACATTAAACCTAGATCTGCTCTTATATGGGTCCTCATCTGTTTTCATCAACTTTTAATTTCAGGAGCTTCGGGGCTTCTAGATTTCCTCAGATTGTACCTGCGGACGAAAGGCCATAATCCTTCTGTCTGGTTACTCTCCATTCTGGAGCCCCCATGACCAAGAGCCAGTCATTTCCTGTCTGAAATATGATCATCCTTATCATTTCCCTGTCAAAACTCTAATATGTTAACCAGGTGTCTGAGTTTTACTGAACCTGCCCGCCTCCCAGTTTGTGATGCACGCAGGCTGGTATCGGCATTTGGGCTGATCTGTGTGATTTCCTGTCTATCAGAGTTTTTGGGTAATGCTACACTGTAAAACATGATAGACCCTTTAAGTCATGTACGCTTATTTCTTCTCTTTGACTCCACTTGCCAAAACAAGTCTTAGATATTGAACTCAAGTTCATACGTTTTCAATAGTTAAATTTAAAGTTATCCATTGTTTTGAATAATTGTGAGTGAAAGAAATAAATAAATAACAAAGCTTATCCTCACGCTGCATTTACGCAAATTTATTTGCATTAACGCACATTTTTAGAGTGCATTTTGAACTTTCATTTCTAAGTTTATTCAGCTGAAATTGTACACACTATCAATTTCTGAGATTAAAAATTATTTTATGACTATACATCCATTAATTCAGGTAGTAATTGGATCAGATACAACAAGCTGTTGTAAAAATTGTTATCTTGCCAGCTCCTTGTCAGTATCAGTTGAATCCCTGAATGCAGACTGATATGAAACTACAGAAGATTAAGGGGTTTTTTTTTTTGATGATGCAGAACAGAAGCCGCTGTTTATTCTTGAGCCATTTCCTCACTTTTTGGAAATAAAAAATGAAACAGCCGCCCTTCTCCCCCAGTCTATGCTTGTTTTGGGGAAGGGAAGGTGCCGGGTCTTTGTGAAATTGATCCAGGATGTAGCTCATTGCTGCTATAAAACAGATCAGTCATGGTTTTTAGGCATTATTCATGTGGAAAGCTCTGGAACTGGTTCCCTTACTAGCTCAGGACTCTTCTGTGAAGCTGTCTTTCTCCAGCCAGAGGCTTGTTGTGTAACATGCCGTACCCTTCATTTGACACACGACTGGCCACGGACCCCAGACTCGGGCCGTGTCCGAAACAGCCTCCTCACCGATGCGCCCCTGAAATGTGCACTTTCTACTAAACATACTGCCTACTACATACTGTGCACTCACATACAGGCAATTCTTTGTGAGTACACTGGGTGAAATGGGTTTTAAGCAGGAAAACCTTGTTTTCTTAAAATCCTTGGATTATGTACATGTTTTCCTTGGTTTCTCGAGTGAATTCAGGACTGCAAATTCGCCCCATGCTGTCACATGATCTGTGGAAAATAATCTGTTAGGCTTCATGTGTCATCTATAAGGGGAGACGGGTTTGCAAGCAGTAGATGGACTACCTGGCCCTACGGTTTCCGCCAAGCTGTCATGGCTGCAATTCTTTACCTCATAAAAACCTTATGACATGATCTGGCAGAACTCAAAGGCTTTTTAAAAATGTTCATCCCTTCCATCAGTGCTCACATTGAGCTGTTCCCATGCAATTTTTGTCTGTTCATCAAAGATGTTTGATCATTCAGTGAATCCCTTTCATGTTTCCTCCAATATGGATTACTCTTGCAAAGAGCTGGCAACCAAAAAAAGGAGTGAATTTAGATTTTTCGTCCATCACTCGAGAAACGATTTTTTGGAAAAAGCCCAATTAAACGTGCGATATGCTGATAGTTTTTCCCTGGCAGTTATCAAAAGAGAAATGCATTTATATCTGAGCCATATGGATGTTGTATGAGCTGACAGATGTGCGTTGTTTTCCATCAGGAGTCAGAATATTGAATCTGACTTTTTTCCCAGTTTTTAGCGATACTTTGATGCCATGTTCAGGCTGTGTTATATAACAAAATTTCTCACTTAAGTTTTATGTTAAGTAAATTCAAAATTTTTTTAAAAGTTTTTTTTTTTCATATTGTGGGACTAGGTCACATACATAATCTGTATCTGTTGGTTGCAGCGCTGAAGCTACATCACGTTTATATTGAGAGAAATTTTCAAACCCAGGACACCATGTTTTTTATGGTCACAGCATCACATCAAATGGAAAATATCTAGATCCTGTCCATCTTTTCGTACACATTTCCCTGTAATACAACACGAAATATTTGGGATCCTTGGAAACCTTTGTATCTCCACTTGAATTTAAAATAGGCCTGAAACTCGACAGGTTTGAATGCAGCAGCCGCATTTTATGAACAATTTATGGGTTCGGAGGTTTTTTGGGGTTAAGGGAACAACTCGATGGCTCTCCACATCCCTTGTCTGGGACTGAGTGAAACTTGCTAGCCAGATTTCAGGAGCAATTTTTTTTTAACTGAAAGCAAAAGAAATAAAATTTCTGTTTGGAATTAGAATCCTCAGGACTCATCTAAGGGGGGAAATGGAACTATAAATGCCAGACTCCTGTTTTCCCTTAATGCGATTTTTAACCACAGATAGGATCAAGTCCTGGTTGATCCAAGGGAAATACTCCACTCCACTCCACTCCCCACCTCATCCTTCTGCGGCCGCTCACTGTGTAACGCACCTCTGTTTTCTTTTCTAACAGGGGGAAATGGGCGAACGAGGTGAAAAGGTAAGCCCCCTGAAAGGTTCTAACCTTTTTCCTCCAGACTTAGGCAAAGCGAACAACCTTAGCACAACCTTACAGAACCATCTCGCCTTCCGTGCCTGTCATCCTGGTTAATTCTATTTCTCTCTGCTGGGAAATCAGCTTTGTAATTCAGATAGACAGTCTCCTTAAAGCAATGATCTTATGGTTCAGACAGCATAAGACCTTTATTTATCCAGGCGAGGGCAACTGGGAACCCAGTTCTCTATCCTGGTGATGACTTGGGGAATCAAGACAGGTAGGAATGCAAAGTAATTGTGAATTTCATGCCTTACTCTCAGACGAGTTTGCTGAATTGAGAAGGAGGTTTTTTTTGCGATGTTCGGCCCGTACGCAGGGGTTGTGACCCCTCCTTTTTTCAAGTATGTCATGAGAATCTAGAATGACCCCAGTGAGTCAGTTCATAACTTCATGGATCAAGGCAATTTCTACATCTTTGTTCTGCAGTTATCGCCGTTTAGCACAAAAGGACATCTGTCTTTTGTTGGCCCACCATCACCTCTTCCATGACGTTAGCCTGTGGTTTCTCTGTTTAAGCCAAACCCATACCTTTCTCATCTGAAGGGCTTTTTCGAGAAGTAGGGTCTTTACAGAGACTTGGGTGTTGTTTCGGTCGCTTTGTTTGGCAAAGCATGAAACGAATCAAATTTTCAATGCAGATTTTAACATTTTTATCTGACAGGGTGACATGGGAGAAGATGGTCCTAAGGGTGAAGTTGGGCAGAAGGTAAGTTATTAGTTTTAACCCCTTAAACTAACGTTTCATTTAAGATTTCCCTTAGGTGAGTTCAAAGTGAGAACATTTTTTTCTATATTGCAGGACGATGTCACACATATTCTGTATCGGCTGGTTGCAGCGCTTCACCGAAAACACATCACACTTGTATTGAGAAAAAATTACAAACCCAGACCACTGTGTTTTAATGGCCGCAGCAGTAAATTAAACAGAAATATCTAGGTCTAGGACATCATTTTATACACATTTCAGTGCAATTCTGCAGGACATATTTTGGATCATTGGAAGCCTTTAGATCACCACTAGAATTTAAAAGAGGCCTGAAGTTTCACAGCCTTGGATACATCAGCTGTGTTTCCATAAATTTTTGGGATTAAGTCACCAATCATGAATTAAAAGTAGTTAAACAGCATTTCACTCTTCTTCTGTGTCATGTAACCTTGTTTTATGGGGAACAGGGTTACTGGTCTGGAAGTAAATCTGAATGATTCTTCCCACCTGGGCAAACACAGTTGAAACTTGGGAAAAAAAAAAAAAAACTTGGCTTAAATTTGACTGTTCAAATGAGTTTTCACAGAAGCAGCGCTGATCAGGCTCACCGTGCATATTGGATATTAAACTGGTTATCTGATTTCTTGTTTCTAGTCAAGCTCCACTTCTTTACATTAATTATTGGAGGCAGAAAGTTTATCATTTGGAAATCTTGTGGCTTGTCATCTGTTTTGACAAGGAAAAGGGTGGCTGATTCTCATATTACCAGCTGGGAAGCCCTTGGTCCATCCAGGTAGATGGGAAAAATAAATAAATAAAATAAAACAACTACTCTCCTCTTCCAAAGATGCATGAGGTCTTGAGCCACGTGTCTACTCTGCGTAATGTGATATTACAGCCCATTTAGCTTGGCCTGATTGCAGGATTTGCAAATTCAAGCCTGTAGCCAAATCTGAATTGGAAAAACCTTTTACTGCCACTGCATTAGTGACCGTTGAAAACCTGCTGGACCGGTCGCCGATGATGATGATTTGCAGGGTGATTTATTTTGTTTGGTATCCCAAGGTATGAACTGTTTCAAAGTAAAGCTTGCAGACAGACAAATGGTTCAGAGAGGTACTTGTATATTATTATGAGGAAATATCAACTCAACCAAAGTGTTCTGTGAAAGAAATGTTCAGGTAGTTTATGATTTATCTGCGGGAGTCTAGGAGCCTTGGTGTAATTTTGGGAGAGTCTCATAGCTTCCAGGATGTGGTTCCTACCTGGAATCTGACCCCTGAGTTCAGAGCCCAGTTTCCTAACCACCATGCGTTAGGAGGTACATGAGTCAAAACCAGCAAATGTGTCATCTACAGCATAATTGGCAAAGGAGCCGAATGCATCGCTGCTGATTTATTGCAAATTTAATGAGAGCCACTTTCATGCTGAGTGCTGACAAAGCTAACTGTTGGCACTGTTCAGTTTCACAGGAAACTGATGTAAGGAAACAGATCTATTTTTATTGGTGGAAAACGCTGTCTTAAAAGGAAATAGGTATTTGATACCTTTTTCATTTTAAAGAACATTTTTTGAGAAAAATCTCCTACACTTCAGGCGCTATTTTTGTGCCTTGGCAAACGGAAATCCATGCAGCGGTCATGTTATGCACAATTTTGTCCGTCACAAGTGGCATATTTATCGCCTTTGGTCGGTTTGGTGATTTCCTGCTCTAAAATTTAAGTGTTTGTATATCAAAGGGGTGGCCAGTGCAATAGGTATCAATGTATAAAGCTGAAACTGTGAAATTTGTGTGTCACAAACCTTTGCATTTTGACCTACCCAGACCACCTCAGTGCAAATGCTGGCGTGCTATAGTACTGTCATGGGACTGAATCACTTCCCCTACCCATTGTAACAGAGTCAACAGAATCAAGTTTAATCCGCCGAGTTTTGACCTGCGACAGCGTTGGCGCGTGCGTTCGCAGACTGCATTTAGGTTGTCAAAATTGGGGCCTTAGTCACGGACTGAAAATCGATTACAATCAAAAAAGAGTTTGTATTTAGGCCGTATATATTAATAATTCATGATGACAGTTATCGAGATGTTTTCTGGAAAAAGTAATGAAGAATACTGAAAATGGTAGATCAAATTAAAAATAAGAATGAATAAATGAATAAGAAATGTATTAATAATTAGTACTTTTACATTAGCTCAGCATTAATTCGCTGTATGTTTAGGTTCCTATATACTTGATAAGACTAGAATGTGTATGTATGAGTCAAAAGAAGCAGACATCTAAAGACAAGAACTCAGCCATTTGGCTTTTTACTTACTTAAAGACTTGTTTACGTCAACATTGTGACAGTTCTGGACAGGAAAGCTGATGGTTACTTTGTTCCCTGATGAAAAAAGCCTTGTATTGACAGCGCTAGTGGCAGTAGTTCAGTAAAATTATTTGGAATGGGGTTGTAACTCACAGTAGTGTGTTTGTTTGACAGGTGCCATTTGGCAAGGTGCTAAACCTGACAGTCTGTAAAAAAAGTCCAACTGTGTGCATTAAGATAATTGAATGCCACAGTAGTGAATTGAAGTACTGATTTAGTTCAAACCATCAAGATGCCTTGGTGTTTCCAAACCTTTGACTGGTTCGTCTATCATTAGTGGATGTTGTCAGGCTTATTTCAGGAGCTTGAAACTCAATAATGTCTGAAAATTAGCAGAGAATGTCTCCATGATCATAATTTGGCATTCCAAATATGGAGGAAAATTTCTTACAGAAAAACATTTAAATATCTACCCCTGTTTTACTATATGTTTCATTTTAATGGTTCATTTGAAGAGCCTAGTGCTAAAAGTTCTTAAGTCACATTTTCACACACTTTGATGGATGGATGCAAAAATGCCATTTATAGTTGCCTAAGTCAACTGCTTGATTCTCTCAAAATGGAAATTTTGTGACTTAAGTATTTATAGCTCTGGGCTCTTCAATTTATGTGTCTCCCAGCTTAGAAGTGTAGATACTTCATACCACTGAAGCTTAGTGATATACTGATTGAATGAGACATTCATCCTTGCCTATCAGGTGACATAATTTTTTATCATTTTCGCTCTGTAGGCCGCTACAATGGATTTGAAATTAATTCATTAAGATGTGCTCGATGGGTCGACTTTCAGCTTTAATTTACAGGTTTGTCAAAAATATTGTGTGAACCATGCCAGAGTTAAAGCCACCAGACTCTCACCTCTTATTTTAGGGGCTCAAAAATAGGATTAATTAACATGATTATAAATTAACTTGACATTTTGACGCATCCCTTTGACAAGTCCTTTTCAGTCAATCCCTGCCTGAAGTCTGAAACCCACAGACGTCACCAGACGCTGCGTTTCTTCCCCGGTGATGATCTGCTGACTTCAGTCCATTTAATGGGGCAATTTGCCATCAGCTCTACCTTCAGTGAGTGAAATGCTTGGTTATTTGGATTCAGGTGCAGTGACTGACCTGGCCATTGTAGAACATTCCACGTCTTTGCCTTAAAAAGTCTCGGGTTGCTTTCACAGTATGCTTTGGATCATTGTCCATTTACACTTTGATGCACCTTCAAATGAGTTTTGAATCATATGGTAGAGTCTGAGAGGATAATATAGTCCTCATTGCAGAATTCTTCCTGCTGCTTTGGTCAGCAGTTACGTCATCAGTAAATACAAGGGAGCATTTCTATTGGTAACTACACGTGCCTAAAAACCATTTGTCCACACTTAACAAATGAAGTGGTATGCTTTCAATCACTGGAAGCTCTTCCCTTCTCCTTATGATTCTGTTTCCAATATTCTGATGTATGCTTATATTTCTTTCATCAGCACATAGGATGTTGATCTAGTCCAGCATAGGATTTTTTTTTAGTTGTTCTTTTTGGCTAACTTCCTATTTTTAAGGCTTACCAGTGGTTTGCATCTGGCTATTGTTGACAGGGAATCAGATACGGTCTCTTCTGGAGAGTGTTCTTGATCAGGCTTGTTGTCATGAAGAGTTTTTTTTTTTCTTTCACTGCAGAAATAACTCTTTTGTCATCCACCGTATAGTCTGTGGTTTTCCAGGCCTGTTGGAGTTCCTGACCTCGTTGGTGCCCGCTTTCTTTTTAATGCACCGAATAATTGATGTGGCCTCTTCTAATGCGCTTGCTGTTTCTCAGATGGTTTGGATTTTTCAGCCTAATAATATGATGGCTGACTTCGCTGGCAGTGACAGTTCCTTGGACTCCACATTGGGATTTAACACTGAGTTTCCAAATGCAAATACCGCACTAAAAATAAACTCTAGACTTTTAATCTTCTTACTTATTGATGAAAAAATGAGGGGATAACACACATCTGGCCATTCAACAATCGAGCAGCCAATTTTCCAATTGCGTCCCTAAAAGAGGGGGGACCGTATATTTCCCAAACCGTTCACCGATTTTGAAGTCAGCACTCAAATTTATTATTACATTTAATACCCAGTATTCTATTTTAGTGGTAGACCACTGAAACAAAAAAAAAAATTTAATCTCGAAATTTACATAGACCTGATGGTGTAAACTGTAAGTCTAGAACAGTCTATGGAACCATAGACCCTATGTATTGGAAGAAAAAAATTGGCTCAGAGTACCTTCCTAAGGCTTTTAATGGTTTTTTTTAATGAAGCCAAGCAGTACTAAACTAGCAGAAAAGTTTGGCCGTCTTGCGAGATAGACATTTGCAGAAACCCTCAAAGAACCATGGAAGAGCGACCTCAAGCACACATAGGTTAAGCTATGGAAAGTGTAAAAGCATTACCAAAGGAAAAAGAAAGGAGAAGATGGTGGATATGTGGCCCGGGGTTGGCGGATTCGAAAGGAATTGTTTTGACAGAAACCGTCTGAGAAGTGAAACGGGGCGTCATCCCGTCCACTCCCCTCCAAGGTGTCGATTGCAACTGATAATCTTGTCAAAACTTTCAGCTGGCGTTACAGCCGCCTGATGGTATCTTGTGGTGTGCTTCTGTAGTAGCCAGTTCAAACTGAAGCCATGATGTCATCTCTCTCTCCCTCTCTCTCTATCCTCTCCCTACTTTTCTACTTTTCTCTGTCCCTCTTTCCCCCATAATGCTTGAAATTGTCAGACATCAAAAAACAGGTTTTCCTGAACTGCTGAATTTTGAAATGCGACAGAAGTTGGCTGAAAGATGCTGTCATGTTTGAGCACTAAATCTGCTCATTAAAAAAAGAAAAAAAGATTTTTGCATTACGAGTGCAAGATCTGTCCTGCAGGTGTTACCCCCTTAAGCAAAGCCAGAGGTACGATGCAGCCAATAAAACTTCAGATACCTCTCCTGAGTCTGTTTTTGGCTGCTTTTTCATTCTTCGACATTAGAGTTTTAGGCTTGTGATTCCATGGCAATTGCTCTTTATAGGACAGTTAAAAATGTAAACATGCGGCAGAGTGTGAAATTGGGGGTTACTTTCACCTTGAACTCCAGCTGAGATCCACTTACTGATGAAGCAGAACAGAAAGCTGTGTTTTTGTACAGGATCATTATGCTGCAGAACTAAAAGCTTTCATTGAATTTTTTGTGGACCACAGTCCTGAGATCTTTGCCATGCTTTGCTTTTCATTTGTCATTTGGTTAAATATCAGCAGTCTGTATTGCCCTATGTCATCTCAAATGTTTTGATGGGATGGTCTCTCAATAAGTCCATCTTTTTTTAGCATTTGTTGCAACAAATGTTGCTGTGAAGGACCAACAACAATGTTCTTCTCCAACGCAAGGGGGACAGCAGAATATGCAATGCTTGCATCCTTGCTGGCATTATCATGATATACCGTTGCACCTTCCGAAGTTAGAGGAGGAATCACGGTGTGAAAAAACGTCCCGGCTGGAAAATCAAATCCTCGCTCTCTCGGGAGAGTCACACCTGAGTCCCCCATCCTAATGACTGGTTTTGCTGGCTGGTCTTACTGCCTCCAGAGTTTGTCCTCTCTGGCCTGAAATTGGTTCTGAAAGATGCCCTGTTTGATCCATTGACTGTTCAGCCAGGGTCATGTGATGACTCTCCCCCTGTGTCCCATGACTGGGTTGTGCTCAACTCATGGTTCTGTTTGCATGGTGATGTACTGCTGACATCATATGCATTACAGATCATGACCTCCAGTCTCTTTTCGTTGGGGAACAGTATCTCCCAGTCTGGACCTGTTTAAAATAAGGGACGGCTGGCTTTGTCTATACGGATTTACCATGTGCTGAAGCTCGGCGCATGTTACTGTCAGCGTCAGCAGTCTCTTGCTGCGTGTTCTTGTTGATTACCTGTGTTACGTGCACTGCTGTGAGTTTTCATTTTGTTCTCAGTCAAGGTTTGATGAGCTGATCAATAGCTTTGTTTCTACCAAAGGCTCCTTGACCTCATTGCAAGATCCAGCAGGTGAACACCTTTGCTGTGAAATTTTCTGAGTAAAAAACAAAACATTCAGCGCAAAAAATTGGAGGTTTGTAATAAATATACCCGTAAATTCTGTCCGTCTTCTTCTGTCTGGTACAAAATGTGGCCAATTAAGATCACTGATTAGCACTTCAAGTATATGATCTCTTTAAGATCACTTGGTTGGGTTTTACTGAAACCCTGGAAGTTTTACTTAGCTGATGGAGTGAATAAACATGAGTTTGGTTTTCCCTCCATTTCTGGAAGCCTGGATTTAAAGAAAAATGTTCTAAGAAGACTAAGCATTAAAATTACTTTTTTAAGCTCCTTTTGAAAGTCATCCACCAGCACCTCCTGTAGATATCAGTATGAGAAGATAAAAATACGCTGCTGTGAGTGGACTGTGAATTCCTGTTGTGTGTAAATTCAGTTCTTCTCTGAGTGAGGACGCTGAGCGAGCTTGAAAATTAATCACCGCTCAGGCCTGGCAAGAAGTTGTGAAAAAACAAAAATCTGTATTAAATTCTACATGACAGGGAAGAGAGTTGAGTTGGGATCCAAGCTGTGATTGTAGTTTAAGGCAGCTAAAAAAAACAAAAAAGGAGTAACACACTTAAACACGGCCTGCGCATCTGCATGCTAATGATTTCCATTAATTCCGAGGAACACATTTCACCACGGCTTCTAAGCAGAAAGTACATCTAAATTGCATCTGTAAAATCTGAAGCAGGTGTCCTCTCTAAACTTGTCTCCATTAATCCCTGACATCTCCTTCAACACACCAGTCAAATTTGCAGCATAAAAATCTCCTCCATTCTCACTTTCACATGGCCCAGGTATTGTCCAATATATTCTGACCTCCTTCACTGCCCATCATCCTGCTGAACATTACAGCACAGCCAGAATAGGATGGACATTCACTGCAATGAGAAGCAGTAAAGTTATACAGTGCATTGATACACTGTTGTCCACGTCCTGGTTTCCACTATTTTTGCAAATTTGTCCCATCAAATGTTTTCAGGTTTTCACACAAAATGCAGTGTAAACAACATGAGGAAACATGTTATACAGTTTTTGACTTATTATGTATTAAAATGAAGGGGTTATCCAACTCCTATATCATCCACGTGAAACATGAAGTGAAGAACGTCCTTCTATGTATTTTCAAGTGCTGCCTTATCTTTCTTTATCATGGCAGTGCATTGCGTTTGAGTGTATTACAATGAGCTCTTCTGACCCAAACAACCACCCTAATGTTACAGACAACCCCTCTCAGATTGCAACCCCCCCGCCCTCCCCCTTCCAATAACATTAAAGCTGTTGCAGAATTTAAAGGGCAACATATGCCCACTTCACCCCCCCATCCCCCTCTGCATGAAAGGCTGCTGGGGGTTTTTATAATTTCTGCTCGCTGGGGGTAAAGCTGAACCGCAGTACAACATTCCACAGAATGCGTTGCTACTTCCTGAACATGTCGATGCATCGTTATTTCCAGATACTGCCCCCCCTCCCCCCCCCTGCTTTCGTGATACAAACTCCCATTCTGGCTCCAAGCCCACTAACTCCCACTGAGAGACTCACCTCCTGTGACAGAATCACCTCCAGCTAAATCACCCCCATCATTATAGTACCCCCCCTGCCCTTACTTTGGTGAGTTGTCACCCAACACCCCTATATGACCGAATCTCTGGCTGGATATTACTGATTCACCCCTCCCCCCAAGGCCGCTGTGGTCAGTTTTTATCTCGTCTTGGGTTGAAGCAGTACGGCTGTATACTTTTTCCATAGAAGGCCATGGCACTTTGTGACTGCATGCCCACGCAATTCTCAAGTCATGCTGATGCACAGGGAAGCAGAAATGAGACTGATGGATGAGTGGAAAAGGTCCCCTGGAGCTCCAGTTTTAACTGCAAGACTTTAAAAAACCTTTTGTGTTAAATAGTTTCCTCTACGGATTTATTCTGCCGTGTTAATTTTTTATTCATGCGTACTGTCCTTTCTGGAGCTGCTTCGAGCGCTTTCATTCCGAGGGAGCGGCCGTGCTTTTCTGCCTCCCTCTGGTGTGGGGACAAAAGTCCATTTGAGTTTCACCATCGCTAGAAAGCAACGTCAAGTTCGATAGAAACCAGTCAAATTGAATTGAAATAAATCTGAAGCGAATCAAATGAAATTAAACCGAGTCCAATCAAATCGTAGGGAATTAATTGAATTTGCGTCCCTCATGAACCCAGCTCCGTGGTCACAGCGGTTGTCTCTGCCAGGTACTCCGTCTGGGAGCTGTTTGCGCTCGGTTTACAGACGGGCGCGCTGGGGGTATGTAGGGTACACTATTCTCGATGACAGCGGTCTGCGAAACCGAAGCCTGATTTCGATGCTGGCGGACCGAACTGTCACAGATTTGACGTACTGCAGCGCGAATTTTCTGGAATGGATCTCATTCGTCACGGCGACGGGGCGACCGCAATCGTGCTGATCGTGCTGTGCTGATTTCTCTCGGCTCTGGTGCGCTTGTTCTTATCACTGCACTCACCACTGGCTTTTTGGCACAAGCAGCAAAGTGAGGGAGTTTGTTTTGTCTTTTGCTCGTAGTATTTACCTCAACTCACACATGTTCCTGTCCTACCATGTTTGGCCTCCAAAACTGGTGTTTCAGTGCTGACTTTCATGAACGCTGCCTAATTGGATAGATGTGCACGTTTACTTGCCTTAAGTGCACATATGGAATAGATTCTCTGTCAGGTGTACAATCCCATATCCTGCATTCCCATGTGACCAGCCTCTGTAAAAATGGGCAAATCAGACAAAGTGAGCACAGAATGGTTCGTGCTGGATGCCATCATGTATAGAGCAATAATTTGACTCCTCCTTTCTCTACTTTTGTGTCAAACAAACTGATTGAATTTGCAGTTGGACTGGGGCAGCTTATCCGATCAAGGCTTTTACATGCAGCAGTTTTATTTCGGGTGTGTGTGTGTGTGTGTGTGTGTGTGTGTGTGTGTGTGTGTGTGCGCGCGCGCGTGTGTGTGTGTGTGCTTGTGTGTACACCCATGTATGGACCTGTTAGTTTTATGGGGTTAAAACCTTTTTGGAAAACGTTGACATTTGAGCATACAGACCACAGTGAATGAATCTGCTTTTTACGCGTGTTCCTTTTGTTTTGTTTTCCGCTCAATAGTCCTTATTTTGATTTGATTATCATAGGGAATTTGCTGAATAACTGTGGACCCCGAGAGGATTTCTGTGGAAAGAGCTATAATTCCATTTCTGCGTGGCTGGTGTCAACTCATATTATGTCGCGTACTTGTCAAATGATATAACACACTCATTACAAGACTATTGTGCTCTGGGAGACAGCTGTGGGTTAATACTTTACATTGTTCCATCCAACATCCTTCAGAATTTGCAAGTGAGAAATGGTAGTAACTTCAGTTGCAGAAACTGTGTATCAGTTTCAGTATATAAATCCAGACTCACCTGCACACGGTGCGAGTGTCATTACAGCTCGCGTTTCGCCTGATCACCTCCAGTACACGGCCCTAAGGTGCGGGCTTAAATTTCTGTTCACACCGCAGGTCGTCGAAATGAAAGCTTCTTTATGTGGTGTGAAATCACGATTCAGCTGCTTCCCTTTATAAGCTGGGTTATTCGTTGCATGTAATCTGGCACTGGGAGGGGTGGTGAAACGGACGTTTTTCTTTGTGCTTTTGTGCCGAGGAGATGTGGTAAAATTATTCATTATTATTACTTCATTTTTATTCAACAGGGAGATGCGGGATCGTCTGCTGCTGGCATTAAGGTGTGTTGTGAGATTTTTTTCTGGAATTTATTCAAACTCTGTATACATATTAAGCTGGTTAAACCAAATTTCACCTGCTGCCTGAAAACTGTGACTTTACTCATCTAATTCTGAGTTATCTCACAATTGACTTAACCCTTAGAGTGCTTAATACACATGGTGTTGCTCGATGATGTAAGATATCAAATTCAAAGCTGCCAAGTGTCTGTCATGAAAACCTATCATGTGTAACGTGTATCCTGTCTATCTTGCATACAAGTTGCCACATGATAGGTTTTCATTAGCCCAAAGATAGTTTTATTTATAATTCTTTGAAAATGTATTTCAGCGCTCTTAGGGTCAAATTTATGCTTTTGAAAACGTATAAATGTCAGCTCTGTCGAACACTTGCCTTGATAAACGAAGTTAATGGGATATAAATTCACATAGACTAATAATGGGACTATCATGTTCCACGGTGCAGGATTTTTCTGGAAGGACGAACAAAGACCCTGTTGTTATGTTTCCCTTATTCACATCGCTGAAATGACAAAATCGCTTTGGATGACAATATAGCAACAAAAAATGATTAAAAACTCAGGATAATGTTTTAGCTATCATATAAAATAGAATGAATGAATTTGAGACCAGGACAATGAGATCTAGGACCCTTCCCTTTTGCATGGAGTGAGATGTTTACCCTGGCTTATCTCTAATGCTTATTATCTCTCTCTCTCCATCTCTCGTTCTCTCTCTCTCTCGCCCCCTCCCACAGGGCGAGCCGGGTGAACCGGGCCGATCAGGACTGAAGGTACAGCCTCAGCCCTGGGTCAGATCTTCACTCGCATCCGTCCTACATTAAGCTCTGTGGAGCTTCACTGCGGCTCAATACTGCGGTACTCAGGGCCAGTGTCGTCCGCAGCTACAGACAGACATCAGCTCTGAGTCCTCTGTAAATCTGCAGTATTTGAGGCTAGTTGCACATACAGGAGTCGTTGTCAAACTCATGCCTGTGCTTACCAGGCTTTGTGAGTATGAGTTTATGGAACGGCGGCTTCGTGTTGCTCGTGTGAGGGGAAAGTGCATGATTACCTTTCCACTCTCCTCAACTCATGAAGAGCTTCGGCGGTTAGTGTGTTCGCAGGACATAAATAGGTTTTCCAAACTAGAAGAGAAAGAGTCTAGGTGTCCAGGATGTGGTCCTGGCCTTCGCCCTCAGTCAGCTGGGATAGGTAGGCTCCAAACTGTAAAAAATAAAACTTAGAAAAACTAAGCAAACCAGCTGCAAAGCATTTTTGAGTGGGCTAACTTGAGTTTTTAAGTTGGTACAAACAATTTTTTTTTTGAAAAGTCAGAACTTTAAGTTTAGCCGGCTCAAAAGGGCTTTGCAGCTGGTTCCCTTACTTTTTTAAGTTGTGTCAACTTTTGATTTTTTTCAGTTGTGCGACCCTAGCGAAGAAGAAGCAGTTTAGATAAGGGGTGGGATGAATGGATGGATAGATGGAAAAGAAAAGGTAGAATCGCTCAAAAAAAGCGTGTAACTCAGATTTGACTGAGAGATTTCTGACGGTCTTCCTGGCACAGGCCAATCAGATCTTTGAGATGTTTGAGAACTAGTTAGCAAAATACTCTCTGAAGTATCTATTTTTTTTTTTTTTACAAAAAACCCCCAAAAAACTAGCCATTATGATGTTAACCAACTGTGTTAGTTCCACATACCAGATAAATGTTTCGAGACACTGATCCCATCATGGAAATAGAAGAATATAAGGGCTCTGTTATTTCAAAACAATCTATCTGTCGTAGTGCCACAATTGTTTTGCAATTTATTGCCATGCATACAGTTGACTAATCTTAAAAAAAGTAAGGCAACCTGCATTTTAGACTTTGCTCAACTTCAAGTCGTTGCACAAACTGAGTTTTGAAAGAACTTGTAACTTGAAGTTGAACAAACTCAAAAAATTCGCTTTTGCTGGTTCCGTCACTTTTCTGAATTTAGTCAACTTTTTACATTTTTTACAGCGTGATATATCTGCTTAACGCTTGCACTGCAGAAGTGTGTGAAACTTACTAACATGCTTTTTCATTAACTTGCTGCTTGAATTTGTTTTAACTTATATTTTGCTTTGAAGCTCCAAGCTCTTTGCATAAACAAAATTAAATTAAGTAAAAAAAAAACTGCTTGGTTTTTTTTACTAACCCATGTGAATCATCCTCATTGTTCAACTCAGTTGAGTCACAGAGGTAGGCAGTTTTAAGAGCGAGAAGTCAAGGTTAATTGGCTCTAAAAGCTAAAATATAATTAGTTTCAAACAGTATTTCCAGTTTTGTATCCTGTTTCCTCAAGCATTTATGGAACAGCCACCCAAAACTAAGCTCCAGTAATAATATCTTATGCCAGAGGGCCACTCCCCATTAATAAAGCATTTTTACCCATTTTACACAGAGGGCGGGACACTGCTTCAGTCTTGAAGGCACCAGTATGTGTTTCTGTTTTCTTTTTTCCCAAAGAATCATTTGGGTTCATTTATGTGCTGGTTCACTCGAGTTCTTACCCTTCTACAGAGAACTTACACTGTTCACAGCAGTGACTCACAATTTGATTAAAAAATGTTGAGGATTTGATATTATGCCATAATGTAGAGCAGAATTAGGCTTGATATCATAGGGTCGATGAACCCTCATGTGTATCCCTGGCCTAAGAGACAAGACACTGCCATTGAATGTCATGGTTTGGTGGCTTTGAGAGCTTTCTTTGCTACTCTCATCCAGGACGACATCGTTTTGCTCTCAATCGAATTGTTGGGCCAGCTGGCATTAATTGGGGGCGTCGCCCGGATTCTATTTAAGCCCTAGTCCTGCCTCAATTCCCTTGCTTGAGTGTCAGTGCTATGTTTCGAACTTTCTCTGGTATGGTCTCTAGTAAGAGAGCTCTTAGGGTCTAGCTGCATATTTGAGGAAGAGTTCTACAAGTAGTTAGTAAGGGAATCTTTCTGTGTGTTCCTCTTTCTGTTGGTCCTGTCGAGCTCGCTTTGCTTCCTCGCCTCGGACTACATCTTAGTCCGTTGGAAGCGCGATTCTCGCTGTCCTTTTTTGTTTGTTTGTCTCTCTCCCTTCTGCGGGTCCTCTTTTATTTCTGGCCACTGCGTTTGGCATCTCAGACTCACCACCCATCTTGATCTCATCTTAGGTGGCTATTGAGGCAAGTTCAAAGTTAATCAACCACAGGTCTATTTTTACACCTGTTCTTGCATCTCTTTGTGATATTCTGTGTCTGGTTGACGATTATTGTGTTTCCCTGTTTAACATTAGAGAGTTGCAATTCTGTTTCAACCAGCAATTTTCTTAATGATATATTTACCTATATATACTTTTTTTATTTCTGCGATAGGCTCCACTCATTGCATTTAGGATTCAGAATTTTACTTAGTACCCCATAAGATACTGGCGGAAACTAAGACATCAATTAAAAGCGGTCAGAAACTTTTATTTGCTCTATTTCACACATTTTTTCTTACTATAGTATTCTTTGTTTCACACATTTTCTATAAAGGATGGATGAAGAATTAATTCTCAATCCTTTTTATGAGATTTAATTTTGTGTGATATTACAGTTATCTTCTACTCCAGTTTTTATAAAGATACTTTCTACATCACATATTTCCATCGGGCACGCTGGTCTTAAGCTCAGGTTTTCTCATTCTTGTGCAACACCTATATAGGTCCGAAAAGGTTATTTAGCCTTGAGTCTTACAATCAACAGATTATGAGGATCTCTCAGGTGCAGTAGATGATTGTGTTATTTTGATGTACCAGTCATCCTTCATGCTTCATAATGCTTCATGCTCAATTTAGACCTACTGCTTTTGCTTTTTAATTTCTGAATTAACAATGACTGCCTAATCTTTTAGAAAGTGCATTAAAGTACGCATATAAACACCATCACTACCTTGCATTTTGATCATATTTTTAATTGTATTTTATCATCATTTTCATGATATCATCTTTCTGTAGTTTGATGGGAGTGGAAATTCTGCTTATTCACTAAATATCCCAGTGAATTACTTTGGGTCGTACGGACGGACGGACGGTCGTGAATACTATGTCCCGCCGCTTTGCGCGTTCCGCGCGGCGGGGGACACCAAGCAAAAGTTCAACCAGTGACAAACTTCGCTGGTGAGATGAAACAGAAAAACTCAGACAAATGCTCACTAAGATGTGCTCTGATTGGACATTTAGAGGAAAAATACTGGCCGAAACACTTTTACATTGTTATAAAATGTCCAACATCAATGTACAATTTATTCCAGGGACTATTTCCCAAAATAGTTAATATTCCACTTCAATGAATTCTAGACAACACCTAATATAGTAGTTAACAATATTCAATGAATTTAATAAGCATGGGAATTTGTACTGATGAAGGACGGAGTAGAGTTGAGTAGGTGGAGACCAATGCGGGATCACGGGAGGCCCCAGGTGATAAGACTCATGGTGGGGGGTCCCGTCTCTTCTTGGAGTCATAAAGGCTCTTTCAAGTCCCCTGGGGTTCCTATAGAGTGATAGGGTGAGAGATGAATCGAAGGGAATGGGAGGGAGGGATGTTGAACGAGACAGAAAAGGATTGTAGAATGAAGGTGGTGTAAATAAGCTGGTTTGTTAGGATGTGGAGGAATGGCGTGACATTTTAAGGGGTGATCTGATTCACTAACCTACATTTATAACTCCACGTACCATTATTTTTAATTTATCACTTGCTATCCTCTCGGGCCTCTGCCTGGTCCGTTTCTGTGTTATTCTCCTACATTACCCAGAATGACTTTCATCTCCTCCCTCTCTTTCATGAGAAAAGGGGAGTGGCATAGATAGTTGTAACAACGTCAGCTAGCTAGTATTTCTGTTCGGAGAAGGGAAACAGGAACTCGTAGCCATGCCCCCAATTGCCCACAAAGCCAGAATGTTGCATTCTGGATGTATGAGGCTGATATTATGGTGAAATTTGGTGTTTCCTCTTAATGAATTACTTATTTTGCTTGGTAGGGATATTATAAAAAAATTGAATAGCAGTGATTCTGAGTTAGAACCCTGAGTTGTTGTTCCAATGGTGATGAAACCAGTATGTGACACTTTTGGTTAACGATTCAGTATCTCCACAGTGTTAATGGCAGCTATATCACATCATCTACAGAAATCGATTCCAGCCGTGTTAAACTGAAAAACTGCGCAAAATAGTCGAATCGGACCTTGGATGCATTGTACACAAGAATTAGGCGCATTTAACTATGTCAAAGTGTTTTATTTTTCAGTTTACTTTTTCGACACTTTTGAGTGCACGTCCTTGTTTAAGGGACCGCAGAATAAGCAGTCCTACAAGTAGAACTTTGCTGTATCTGCTGTTTCAAAGTGCCCTGTGATTGGTGGAGAACTCCAATATGATTTCTGTCAGCAAAAGCTTGGCCCCATTGTGCCATCCGTTTTCGTATCCTTGGAAATGGAGATTATCAGGATTTGGATTTTAGACCTCCGCTCCGGAGCTTCCTGTAGTTTGACCCCTCTCACTGCTGGAGGTTAAGATGGCTGCTCTAAAGCACCTGATAATATCTCGCTCTGTGATGCTTTTCCTGTGTAGGGCGAACCAGGACTTCCAGGGCTGCCTGGACTTCCCGGGATAAAGGTAAACATGGCTGTGTCCTCACCCTCAACCCCTCACCAGTGCCCTTCGTTCTCCTATTCTTCCCCCTGTCCCTCTTCTCTCCCTCTCTCTTTCTCCCTGTCAAATGTCCCTTCTCTCTCTCTCTCTCTCTCTCTCTCTGAATTAAACATCTGGGAAAAAGTTAAGTACCGGCCAATTTCTTAATATAAGTTCTACTTCACTGGAGGACAAAATTCATGACATCAAACGTTGCCCAATTCTTGGAAATTTGGGTCGGACACTCCCTTCTTGATTTACAAAGCCAGTTTGAAAAGAGTTTGATCTTTACTTCACACTTTATTAGCTTTTGATGAAAAAATATGTTTTTTGACACATTCGATACTGCTAAAAGTAAGGGCCTATTGACTTTTAAAGTTGGCAAGGGGATCAGGATTTGCCAAAAACTGTCCCCGTAAGTCTGAACTTTAGTTGGAAGAAGCAAAATCAATATCTGACCAAGATTATAGTTCTCAGAAGTGCCACCCAACTGCATACATGCACCTCCTGCAATGAAGCCAGCTTCATACCGAAGCCTTTTGAATGTGAAATGCTAGTGGAATTCAAGCTAAAACCTCCAAATGTACCAAGTTCAGGACTTACCAGTCTTCGGAAATTTTCAATTTTTGAATTTGGTGGTGCTTCATTTTTGCCCAGGTGTATATATGGCCTCTACCTGGTCTCTCTCACCCGACCTCCATTTTTCAACTGCTCCGCTCTCATTCAATCTTTTGCCTCTCTTCTAATCCTCCATCTCTCCTTTTCAGCCTCTCGACCTCCTTACATCCCTCTCTTTCTCTTGTTCTCTTCCCTTCCCTTTTCCACTCTCCGTTGATCCTCTACTTCCTCCTCTCTCTTCATCCCTCCATTTTGTCCCACCCCACCCTACTCCCCCTCCCCCCCCCAGCACTAGAGCAGGGACAGAGCTGTATAGGATCTGTCAGTCGGTTTATCAGCAAATGGTTGAGCAAAAATTCACAATGAGAATGAACCGTTTGGGCCCGTGAATGTTGTACAAATGCTGTTCTGATGCTCGCCTTTGCTGGCTGATTCAACTGGCCTGTTTACAGGCGCAATTCTCACTATTTCCAGCTCATTATGTTGTGATTCTTTGGTCCGAAGCAGCCTATAGATGCAATAGGCCTGGGTACTGTTAGCTGTGATGGGAAAGTGTATCATCATTGCGCTGGGGTTGGGTAGAGCTCATGGGCAGAGCGAGTGTGTGGTAGCTTGATAGCCAACATAATAAAATTAACTTTCAGCATGTTGGTGTTACTTTCTTGTACAACCCAAATTCCGAAATAGTTGGGACGAAGTGTAAATTGTAAAAAAAATCAAAATACAATGACTTTCAGATCACATGAGCCAATATGTTATTTACGATAGAACATAGATAACATTTCAAATGTTGAAACAGAGACATTTTACATTTATATCCACAAAAAAGGGCGTATTGCAAATTTTATAGCTGCAACAGGTCTCAAAAAAGTTGGGACACAGGCAAATTAATACATAAGAGAATCCGGCCTGGGGCCTTTCTGTGTGGAGTTTGCATGTTCTCCCCGTGTTCGCGTGGGTTTCCTCCGGGTACTCCGGTTTCCCCCACCCACAAAAACATGCCCCATAGGAACACCCCTGACCAAGGAACTGGCCTTAGGACTGGAGTTGGTCCCCGGGCACTGCTCTGTGGCTGCCCACTGCTCCTTACTATAGGATGGGTCAAATGTAGAGGACAAATTACCCCATGGGGTTCAATAAAGTATATCTTATGTTATCTTATCTAAGGTGTGTAACAAGATTAGCTATTAAAGGAATGTCTCAGAGAGGCTGAGTCTCTCAGAAGTAAAGATGGCCAGAGGCTCTTTAATCCGTGAAGGTTTGTGTAAAGAAATTTAAAAACAATGTTCCCGAACATCAAATTGCAAAGGCTTTGAAGGTCTCATCATCGACAGTGCATAACATCATCAAAAGATTCTGAGAAACTGTGAAAATCTCTGTGTATAAGGGACAAGGCCGAAGACATTTACTGGATGCCCGTGATCTTCGGGCCCTCAGACACCACTGCATCACTCACCAGCATGATTCTGTCATTGACATTACTAAATGGGCCCAGGAATACTTCAAGAAACCACTGTTTGTAAACACAGTCCGCCGTGCCATCCACAGATGCCACCTAAACCTCTATCATGCAAAAAGGAAGCCATTGTTGAGCATGATCCAGAAGCGCCACCATGTTCTGTGGGCCAAGGCTCAATTAAAATGGACTGTGGCATAGTGGCAACGTGTCCTGTGGTCAGACGAGTCCAAATTTGACATTCTTGTTGGAAATCATGGGCGTCATGTCCTCCTGGCTAAAGAGGAGAAAGACCACTCCTCCTGTTATCAGCGTTCAGTTCAAAAGCCAGTATCTCTGATGGTATGGGGATGCATAAGTGCATATGGTGTGGGACACGTGCATGTTTTAAAAAGCACCATGAATGCTGAAAGGTATATAAAGGTTTTAGAGCAACATATGCTCCCCTCCAGACGACATCTAAACCCGGGAAGCCCTTGTGTATTTCAGCTGGACACTGCAAATCCACCTACTGCAGCCGTT
Source organism: Gymnothorax reevesii (assembly GCA_029721435.1). Lineage (NCBI taxonomy): Eukaryota > Metazoa > Chordata > Actinopteri > Anguilliformes > Muraenidae > Gymnothorax > Gymnothorax reevesii. The sequence continues at coordinate 111,531,164 of CM056579.1, forward strand.
ACAACCGCATGGCTTCATAGTAGAAGAGTCTATGTGCTGAACTGGCCTGCCTGCAGTCCTGATCTTTCCCTGATTGAGAACATTTGGCGCATAATTAAACAAAAAGTTTAACCACTTTGCGTTAAATAGAAGAGAGGATGCCACACCTTGGCAAACAAGCCCCTGTCCCAACTTTTTTGACACCTGTTGCAGCCATCTAGTTTGAAATGAGCTCATTTTGTGGATACAATTGTAAAATTTCTCAGTTTCAACATTTGCTCTGTAATCTCTGTTCTATTGTGAATAAAATACTGGCTGGTGAGATTTTAAAGTCATTGCATTTTCATTTTATTCACAATTTACACTTTGTCCCAACTATTTCAGAATTGGGGTTGTAGTTAATATGTCTGGATGAAGCCACTCGGTCACCATGTTTTGCTGTTTCCATGTTAAAATAAGGAATGTAGGGAATATCTCAAGGGGTGAATTTTGCGAACATGGTGTGGCAGTCCAATGGCTTGAGTTAGGCTTGGAAAGGTATAACAAATGATAGGATTTTCTAAATGAGGACAAAGAGTGCAGTAGGGGTTAGGGGCAGCTCTAATATTTATTTTCCATTTTCCATCATTGGGGTTACATTCCCAAATGCAAAAAGAGGTCTTTAAACTCATAAGTTCTGACATGCACCTCACTTGAGTAAATCGGACACCATTTTGATTCCTTTAGGCTGTTTTTAACACTTTAGGTTTAACACTTGGCTAAATTCACTAACGCAAGTTTGCAATGTTGTGCTCACCTGCACTGCAATTGCTGCAGAGGCATGAGACTGCGCTGTCGCAGTTTTTTTTTTTTTTTTTTGCTTTTTCTACTTCTGCTTGTTGGCCTTGAAAAAATGCTTTTCTTCACCTAACACTGTTTTTTTTAATGCTGCAATGTATTTGAACCCCTATAAAGCTCAGCCAATGTGCTGCTCACATGGTATCACTCAACTGAAGTCTGGTGCGAATTCCTTGAGGTTGCCAACACTTAGAGAGGCAGTTTTTCACTTCTCCTTCTGTGTGTGTTGAGGAATTTAACATTTTATAAGGTGAAAACAGTCCTGTCAAATTTCAAGAGTTCGGTAAGTTAGGACTTTTTGGCGACACCGTGTAAGTACTGGCCTTGTACATGCTTTCTTTTTTTGATGACGGTAGCATCGTTCAGCACATGCTTGGTTCTCAAGTACATTTTAGCCCTCGGATGTAAAGGAACTTTAACTGTGATTTGGCTCGTAGTTAAAGCACAAGGCCACAATGTTTAGTCAGCTGAAATCGTAAAGCCGCTGCTTCGCGTACCAAGAACGTGGCCGGCCTCGACTAACACAATTAAGCGAACTTTCAGCACTCAACAGGCCACGCTATGCTCCTGTTAGTCTCCAACCCTTACGCAGGAAAACATGTGAAGCTTGTAGATGAGCTCGCATTAAACTGGGCTAAACTGATGGCGATTTTGTTACTGAAATCTGCCCTGATGCCAGTGGACGTTACGATCTCTTTGTGACTTAGGGGTGAGTCCTTTTACATTCTTCATACTGTGTTTCCGCCTGAAAAACTGGAGTCATCTGAAAGAAAGGGGAAATAATGAAACAAACAATGGACACCCATGTGCTTTACTCATAAGCTGCCACAAGGTTGGAACGTCTGCACTAAACATTTGGAGGTGATGCTTTGATAGAGGTGTGACAGGACTAAGCTCAGATTGTGGACTCAATTGTGCTGCTTGTTTAGTCAGTGTAATGCCTCGTTTCAGGGTGAACCTGGTTTTCTGGGCCCTCAAGGGGAGCCAGGATTGCCGGGGCTCCCAGGAACAAAGGTAAGGAGTCTATTCAGGTCCTGTTTCAGGATCTCAAGCACAACTCACATGTGTTTTTGCTGCTCGGAGGAAAAAAGAGTCCAATTTTCAATAGCCCTTTGAATTTCTGAATTTCACTGAGATTTTACCTGTCATCTCAGTATTCCCCGCTCAGTTAAATATTGCAACACACAATTAAAGTTAATACATGTAAACGATTGCGTTAAGGGATAAGAGGTTAGACCTCTCATGAGCTCAGCCCATTTTGACAGTGTAAATATCACATCATGTAAACGAATGACGACCATTAAATAGTTAAGGAGACAAAGTATCCAGGAATGCTAAGTGGGCAAAGTTTCTGGGAATGGTTACAGGGCAAAGCATGTCTCCAGAATTGGGTTCGCCCACCCCTGCTTTACATATGAAGTTAATATAAAGAACTCCATAAGCTTTTTTTCTGCTTCATTTACATATGAGTGATGGTTGCATCCTTTGCTCAGACAGTTATATTTTATGCTACATTTCATGGCTGCCGATTCTGGTAGTTGCGGCAGCGTGGTGCTGTGACAGGTAGAGGAGTGATTAGTAATTTTTAGCTGGGCTGGGCTGCTGGGCCTGAATGATGTTGTTCAAGCGAAGCCCCAATCAGTGCCGGAGGGTTCTGTCCTGGGCTGTAACTGCTGCTCTCCGGCTGCACTCTGAGATTAAGCAACTAGGCCATTAGCTGCTATTAACAAGCACCAGTAACTGCAACTCACTCCAATTCCCACGCTGCATCTAACACATGCACATGGACAGACATAAAATATTCAAACGAATTTGCGCAAACATACAAACTGAAGAGACTGATCTCCATGTGAGGTGTCGCTCGCTTTATCAAGCTGATATTGGACATTTGCGGTGTGGGAGGGGTTAAAATGTTGAATGAGCTTGTGTGTGCAGCCGCTGTGATACGGGCGAAGCCTTGATACTGCAGGGGTTAATATGTAGGAGGGCTCAGGGCATGGGATGGTCTTAAGTTTAAAAGGAAGGTGCAGGAAGGTGTGGGGTGTGCCTGTCATAACTCCTCTGATCTGCTGTGTCGTTTGGCAGGGCGAGCGTGGGGAGGTGGGACCTCCTGGAAGAGGAGAGCGAGGTCAGATGGGCCCTCCGGGACAGAAGGTCAGAGCCTTTCGCCCGCACAGCACCCGTCAGCCCCATGAGTCATGGGGCCCCAAATGCCCGAGCCGTGAGCCTTCCTCTCGTCCTGCGGCGATGTGGGCGGGAGAGAGGATTTTCACTGCGGCAGTTTACAAAATGAAAGCATTAATTATTTTTGTGAAGCTTTAACATTTTCTTTGAACAGCACCTCTGAACATTCAACAGCTCCTTTAGTCACATTTCCACTATGAGAGAGAGAGTTGCTGCCCTCTACTGGCTGTTATGTTTACTGTAGTTCCAATCTCACTGCATTTACTACATTTCTGTGAGGTACAGGGGCTGAAAAGCTGGGTTTATTATTATTATTATAATTATTATAATTATTATTATCTAGTTTTCCAGTTATTTCCTGGGGTTAACATTATGGGTGACTTCGTTATGTTTGATATGTATTGCTTGCATGCTTACAGCCAGGACTCATTTTTTGCCAAATCAGATGAGGTAGGAGGCACTGGTCCTCGGTTTAGGGACTGATCCCTTCCGCTCTTTTGTTAGGGGCCACAGTGCCCCCTGTTGGTGGGGTTTAAACCTGTGTGCAGATTTCAACTGGCTCCAGTTGCAGTGTTGCCATGTTGGATAGCAAATTCACTTTGACGCGTGTGCTTTATTATACCAAAAGGTGGAAGTGACTGATTTGGTGGCTCTCTAATGATCATGGAGTCTCCTGGAACTTATGGCTCCTAATTTGCCTGCTGTAGTCTCTTTCTCGGCCTGCTGTAGGAATTTTTTCGGCTTTATTAATCAGCTGTGTATTAGCACATCAAGAAAGCGGGAGAATTCATTATGAGTCCATCCCACTGAGATATCAGTGTTACTGAACTGAGCTTAACATTCCAGCGCACAAATACTGGGAGCTCCGTAAAGTTGGCGGAAAAGACATACTTTTGGTTGTGATTTGTGTGACAAATTTTGTATAAGTAACAATGGAGTCCTCTTCATGGATAATCGACAATTTATACCGACACTGCTCAAGACCGGGTCAGAAAATCTGAACCCGAGTGAGGATTGGACTCATGACGTGGGGATTCCGACCCACTGCTCTACCAACTGAACTACTGAACCAAAATTTTTGTCAAATCGTACTGTACATGGATTGTTGATTGGGATTTGTTTTGCCTGTCAAGTTTCCAGCACTGTGCGGATGTAAAGCCAGCGAGCCAGTCGCCTGGATTGCTGAAGCAGTAATGAGAATCCCTCAAACCTATTCAAAATAGTTAGTTTTAAAAAGAAAGGTATCCCGTCTGTGTTATGCATTTGATGTGAACAGCTCTGAATGTTCCAAACATTATGATGCCCTGAAATAGGGAGGGCTTAGAGAGTGCTGTAACATCTACCGTTGAATTACTTGATAATAAATCACAAAATGTTGGGGTACTGAGCCAGAGAGAGACTAAACATGTCATTGTCTCAGACAGTATGGAACAAACTGTATATCACTCAGCAGTCCTGGAGAGCAGTATGTTTTTCAACATTATATAACAGTAGAATGTTATTTAGTATCAGAAATTACTAGTTAATGCATCCATTTATCCTGTGGGCCGAGGTAATAATAATAATAATGAAGCATTTTCTTTGTCTCAGCCTGATAGCGTTTCTTGTTTAGCAGTGATGACAGCCTGGCATTTGTGAAGCAGACTTATATGAGGCTGTGTTTATGCACAGGGAGTGATTTTACAGGTGGCGCGTACCCCTGTCTAAACAGAGACGGGACCTTACACGACCCGGGGCTTCTTAAACATCCTATCAGAGAGCCCCAGGGAGTCTCTGCCCTCCAATTAAAATTACAGACCCGCCAAAGAAGGCGGACTTTAAATAAACAGATGTTCATCGCTTTTCAATAACTCGGCCAGGTGTATATAGTTTGTTCTTGCCACTGTTTTCATAAAGTAAGTCCCATGATATTGCAGCACTGTCAATATTTACTTCACAAATGAGCCGTTTGACAGCTGAGGCAATTTAAAAACAAAGGCGCTGTAAAACATCTCGAAGAATGAGCGCCGACTGGCTTTATCTACTTGAGGAATGAGTCATAAAGCTTTTCTGTTCTCTGTCTGTGTTATACAATGATGTGGTTTGTCATGGCAAGACAGTGAATTAAATGGAACATTAATATTGCCTGGAGACAGGAAAATGAGTGCAGCGGACAAACTTTCTGCGAAGTAAAAAACAAGCTTCATCCAGATGATTCAGCAATTGTGATTATGTTCTGGGCTACATCTGCTAATTCATCATCCAGCATGGAGTGCTGTGATAAAGTATTTGACCCCCTTCCCGACTTCTATTTTTTTTTTTTTGCTTATTTGTGATATATGAATTTGTCAAATTACCAAACTAATTTTGATATAAGACAAAGAAAATGCGAGCAACCACAAAATGTAAGTTTTAAATGATCATTTCATTAATCGACAGTAAAGAGTTATTCAAAACCCATATTACTCATGTGAAAAAATAATTGCTCCCTAAACCTAATAACTGGCTGTGGCAACAACTACAATCGAACATTTATGATGGCTGGCAGTGAGTCTTCAACATCTTTATGGATGAATTTTGGCACTTTTCTTTGCAGAATTGTTTTGAATCAGCCACATTGGAGGGTTTCCTAGTATAAACTGTCTGTTTAAGGTCATGTCATCGTCTCAGTCAAATTCAAGTCAGGAATTTAACAGGACATCTCTAAAGCTTTAATTATGCCATTCATTGTGCCATTGTGCCATTCAGAGGAGAAGTTGCTTGTGTGATTCAGATCAGTGTCCTGTTGCATAACTCCTCTGATCTGGCAAAACCTGGTACGTGTGTCACTTTTTGCAGAAACTGAGTTTAACCTTCATTTGGAGTAATTAAGAGTGGTGAAAATCTTAGAACACTAGCTATTAGTGTCATTTGAACTTTCAAAATCAAGTTTCTATCATATTTTTTTCTGTTCGGAAAAGTCCAGAACCTAAAATTTTTTGTTCAATTGCGAGATCTTGGCCACTGATAAACTTACTAGGTTTTTCCAGATCACAGGAGATAACCCAACTGTGCTTGAGCTGTAGGTCACAAAGTGTTGGCCGAAGATTCTCCTTTCAGCTCACCAGCCACCACTGCTCCCGTTAGAATCAGAATCAGATGACTTTATTTTTCCTAAAGAAGGCAATTCAGTTTCTCCAGTCTACAGGGGAAAGTAGACTGCAGCGGGTCACACACTGAGAAGGCCCCGGAAACTTTTCCTTGGAAAATTAAGGTTAAGGTTACAGATGCAGAACACAGAACAAACATATATAACATATATTGATGACATCAGATATAGTACACATTAGGTTTATAACACGACACGCTGGAGACGCGTAGGAATTTCGTTGATGGAGTAGTAAGGCATTATAAATAAGAAGCTCTGATCACTTCATCTCTATTTCTCTTCCTTCTCTTCTGTTGTTTTTCTTCTTTCGCGGCTCCTGTTCATCTCCAGGGGGCACCAGGGGAGCCTGGAACCCCCGGTCACAAAGGAGTGAAGGTCAGTGTCCGAGGCGTTACCAGGGAAACACAACCTGTAACTAATTCTAAATTCAAGACACTGTTGGTATTTTCATTGTTATGTTAAAGTTTCAGTTGTTATCAAATATTAGTGAACACAGTTCTCAATTTCCCTGCTATTTACTTATTTTGTAATCATTATATACAATCAAATACGGAATTATTGGCACCCTTGATAAACATTGAGAAAAGCAGGCTTTGTAGAAAACCACCGTAACTTCAATAATCAAAATGTTTGGGAGAGAGAAGGCTGATGGACGACAGCCTTTCTCTGGAAAGTTTCATGTCAGTGTCATTCATCGCCATGGAAAAAAATAAAATAACTCTCAATTACCAAGGAAGATGGAGAGTAATTTATCTTCACAAGTAAGGTAATAGGTACAAAAATGCATAAAATGTTACACATGTCACTACCTCTGTAAAGGTAATAATCAAATGATGTAAAATTGATGGAATATTAGGAAACTGACCTAGAAGAGGACACAAGTACATATTTTTCCCATGAATGGTGAGGAAAATGGTGGGGCTGGCAATAAAAAAGTGCAAGATATTGGCTCAGGAATTGCTTCTTTGGGTCACCAAGTCTCAAAAACAACTGTTATGTCCTGCTTCCATAGCAACAAAATTTCTAGAAAGGATGCACAGATAATGCCTGGAATAAGCCCAGGAAATAATGCCAAACATAAATGGAACTAGAGGAGTGTCCTAGTACGATTACATTTTTGGCTGTGCTCACCATTATCATGTTTGTTGGCAAAAGAGCAACGTGTGCGGTGGGAAGTGTTTCATCCATAAAAACAGAGATGGTTCATCAACGTTTTTGGCACATTATTCTACCAGTGATTCATGGACACTTGATGAGATCAATACCATCATGAACTCCAGCAAATCATGTTATCATGTTATCTGTGCTGGGAGGCGGAGTCTCAAGCATTGGTTCATTTTCCCTTTCAGCGATGACTAAAAAACAAACATCAAAATCCGCACAGAAAATATCGACCATGTTTTGAAATTGCCAATTCAGTCCCACACTGAAATACTTTGAGAGAAAAAAACTACTGAAACATCTGAATAATCTATGCCTGTGAAATTCATTATATGCAGCCTTTTTTTCTAAGTTTTTATCACGGGCGCCAATAATTCTACAAGTGAGTGTGCGCAGGACTGCATTGCATATGTCTTAAATTTCTAGGTACGATTATGTTCTGTACTGTGTTACGTACTGTATGAAATGATCGAGATAACTCGTAGGTGAGAGATTCGCTCTGCAGATGAAGTAATAGTTTATATAAGGGGTCGTAAACCTACCTGTGAAACACAGAGGGAAGGTCCATTCTTCACGTGCTGTCAGAGGACTAATGGTGTTATTATTTGTATCAGAAAGGACCTCAGATGTCAGGATTAAGTCTCATTAATATTTCAGTTGGTCCTCAAGGTCCAATCGCAGACAATGATCCAGGTCAATTATCCATTTGTAGGGCAGTTATTCAGATACGACCTAACAGAGTCGACCCTAACAGAGTCAGTGTTCATATGATGACGTCTCGTGCATTTCAGGGCGAAATGGGGGACCGAGGGGAGCAGGGGCCCATCGGGCTGAGAGTGAGTAATTACTCTATTCTGTAAGCACTGCTCAGTCACTGCATTGTTGCACTGTATTATATGGCATATGTGACTGGATCACAGTCCAGACCTGTGGCCAGTATAAATTGAAGACCTGTGTGCAAGAAGTACTTAAGTCACATTTTGCTCAAAATTAGCTGACACCAGTATTAAAAGCCACAATGGCCAGAGCATCATCTGATACCAAAGATTTCTGCAAAGAAGCACTCAATTATTGTGTACTGGTGCATTTCCTTTGCCCATCGTCATTATCTGCTACATGTTTTGAAAACTTTGACCCCCGGAATTTCAAAAGTATTATTATCTGACTTTGGCACTTCTTGCACCCAGGTCTTCAATTAAACTTTACAGTATCCCACTCTTATTCTGAATTTTTAACACAAGGAGCTAAATATATTTGTTGCACTGACAAAAAAATCTTACCAATCATTTTAATACTTCAGTTAGATGTAAAAACAGTTATTTCTATTACCTTTTTTTCTTAGAAATAAGGTTTGATAATTTTGACTAATTTCTAGATTTTTCCTCAGGGTGAGAAAATTTCACTTACTTTGTGGACAAATCCAGAAATGAGATCAAGTGGCGGATTTTTTGTTTTTTTTGTTTTTTTCTGAGAAAAAAGGGAATGGAAATAAGTGTTTTAGGTTTAAATGCAAGATTAAAATGCTTGGTAGAATTTTTCTTTTTCTGCAGTGTGTGGACAAGTATTTGGGTCTTCGGTTTACTGTATATGTGGTGTCATTATTGACTTTTATACTGTCTGATAGCAGCTTTGGTCGGTATCCTCTATAAACCTCCCCCAGTGAGCCTGACTCACCTGCACTCTGCCCTCTGTCCAGGGCCTTCCCGGACTGAAGGGTGACCAGGGGGCGACCGAGATCATCGACTACAACGGAAATATCCAGGAGGCCCTGCAGGTGGGAGTTCTCTGGGGAATGCGGTGCAGTCTTAGCCACTGTTAGGCCTGGTTTTTGCTCTATTTTGCGTTCACGATTCTCAAGTAACAAACGGAAAGGCACGGTGTCTGCGAACGGCCGACCACTCGTGGCTCATGCAGGGGAAATGGCTCAAACAAACCGACTGCGTCATATACCCTCCAGTGCAGTAGTTACTGTCGGCCCTTCCTGGTTGTCACTTCAACCAATCATTTAGCCAATATAGCCCTCAAGGCACTGTTGTATGTCATTACGAAAATAGAATGATGTACAGCACCGCTACGGACCTCAATTTTGACCTGCGGTCGGCACCGTTCAGGCAGTAATTGCAAAACTCTGCTGTTCCTGTCCTTGACCTCGTCGGAAGCAGAAATCAGCGTTTACTCTTGCCGCTACCCAAGCACCATTCACATGGATGTGGAGGGACAGATTCTGATGAACAGCTGGCCTAGGATCAGTTTCCCCCTCGCTATATCCCAGCTTTATTCATTATAAGCATAAAGGTGAGGCTGATCCTGAATCAGCAGTCAAAAGTTGGGTACAGATAATTTAGCTATACAATGTAGTAGAGACAGATATTTTTAGTTATTATAAAGACATTCAGGGTTATCACAAACTCACAGTACTTTAGTAGTGTCTCATGTCAGCATAAACTTTTGGTATAAATGCCTCGATATTTTCCATTTGATGTAATGCTGTGGCCATAACAACATGACATCCTGGGTTTGAATATTTCTCTCGATATAAGTGTGATGTAGCTTCAGTGAAGTGTTGTACCAAGCAGATACAGAATATGTGTGACATTGTCCTACAATATGAAAAAAGAAAGAAGATTTTTCTGACTTTGAACCTACTTAACTCATTCCCTATGGAATATTTGTATATAAAATTGTCGCGTTTGTTCGGAATACTTGACACAATATAATGATACAATATAAACATTTATAAACATTTAGTTAACCGTCTGTATTTTCAAAATCAAGGTTTTTAGCAGGTTCAAATGCAAATGTCAAATTATCAGTGTCATTTTGAGTATTTGTAACATCATTCCAATAGTCATTTTGGTTGCCTGCTACGTGATGCTGAGTAGCTCCCCGATTATGTGCTCCTCGACCAAGACCTGTCCTGGCCCCTCCCCTCCTGTGGTTGAAGTACAGGTGGCCCATCACCGCGATCGTCAACTGATTTCGTTTTTTCATCGGACTGCGAATGGTCGAGGTCACTATTACTGCTGTCAGATTGACGCGATACTCATGTATGCGCATTCTGCTTTCAACGGAACTCCAAATGATGTCATGCACTGCTGGCACCGGCTCACCATAGATAGTGGTAGAATTCACCACGCCATTGGCAGCAGCTTGCCGTAGGGAATGAGTTAAGGGAAAACTAAAGTTAAAAATAAGGGTTAAAGGGTATAAGCATAGCATTTTAAACAGGAATTTATCGGAAGAGCTATTTGTTCATAATGCATGTGTCGGTTATCTTGACCATGTTATACTGCGGTTAAGATGGGCAGAGCAGCTTAAGGCTGACATTAAAGGACTTTGTTCAGACCTCTGACAATAACACCATTTCTGCTTATTTGACTGTTAGCTGAGAACTGCTATTAAGCAGTCTGGAGGTCAAAGGCGAACAGCCAGAGGTCCTGTCTAAAGTCTGATAGAGGTTATTTTGGTGTTAGCTGTTCAGAAGTCAGCACTGTTGACTCACAGCGTGCTGCTACACCAACTTCCTTGGTCTGTAACCGTTTATCTTTTTTACTCTTCTGGCTGCCTGCAGAAGATTACCACAATAACAGTAACGGTAAATTGCTTGTCTGTTTTTTTTTTGTTTTTTTTTTACGATTTCCATGTTTGACCAGCATGAAGCCCGGTGTTTTTCCCATCTAACATGCAATGTTCAACCCCTACAAAAAAAAAAAAAAAAAAAAAAAGTAGAAGAAGTTTTGCATCTGTGTCATGGAATTGTTGACAGGTTGAAATAATGTTGGATTCTAACACAGTCACAATCTCTCTCTTGCTTGAGGTTTTCAACGGGGATCCGTAGCTCAAACGAACATTGACGCATTTTGATTGAAGACCTGCGTGCAAGAAGTACCTAAGTCACAAAAAGTCACTTTTGAGATTATGGGAGTTAAAGTTTTCAAAACATCTTGCTGATAATTTTTTTTAATGGTTGCATCCTGTGGAGCCCATTGCTGTTTCCAGGGCTGTTCAGAGCTGACAAACCCTTTTTTCTGGAAAAATACTCTTGCATTACAAAGTTATAATTAGAAAATTACACTGAACAAAAACTTAAACGCACGAACCAAAAATGCTGAGTTAAATTGACCTATAATGAAATATGCCCACAAATAGTGTTTATTGGTGATTTGTTTTGCTCAATTCTGGTGACCCACTTCTCATTGACCTCTCCCTGTGAGATCACTCACTCACTGAGTTGTTCTGCCCCTGAGCTGCATAGAGTATAACACTGAGTTGGTCAGTCAGCGTGACCAATACACAGGCACTCCTTGCACCAGGGTCGATAAATGGCTAAATGTGCGCTTTTGTCACAAGTCACAATGCCTCAGATGTCACAAGTCATGAGGGAGCGTGCCATTGGCATGCTGAATGCTGGGATATCTGTGACAGTGGTGTCAACACTCCTGAAAGTGCATCATTACACCATCAGCCAGTTGAGAAGTGGATTCAGAGAGACTGGCAGCACTGTGAATCGTCCACATGCCCCACGACCACGTGAGACCACGCCCACACAGGATCGGCACATGCGGCTCCAGCACCTCCGTGATTATTCCAATTGTACCGCGCTGATGGCAGGCAATCCGTATAGCGACGTGTGGGCGAGCGTTACGCTGATGCCAACGTTGTGCGTAGGGTGCCATATGGTGGTGCAAGTGTAATGGTATGGGCAGGCATATGCCATGGACAGCTTACACATCTGCTTTTCATTGAGGGCAACTTGAATGGGCAGCAGTACCATGATGAGATCCTGAGACCCATAGTCATATCGTTTGCGTGACTCCATCACGTGACATTTCAGCACGATAATGCCCAGCCACACACTGTCCAGATTTTCTTGATGTGGAGGATGTCCCTGTTCTCAACTGGCCAGCATGTTCACCCGATATGTCACCAAGGATGTCCTGGATCAGACGTGTTCCGGTTCCAGAAAACGTCTCCAGCTCGGAGTTGGGCTGTAGGAGGAAATGGGACAACAGTCCACAGGCCACTACTGACAACCTGGTGAACTCCATGCGCCGGAGGTGTACAGCTTTACGTGATGCTGATGGTGGACACGCTCATTACTGAGTGCTGTGAACTCTGCCCGCTGACCCCTGTTGGGTTCAGGCTGTGATCACTCATGAATTGTGTTCAGTAAATTGTTAGTCATGTTTCTGTTGCTTGAATATTAAGGCAAGAATGAAATAATAATTGTTTTGTTGAAATAATTCCCGATTGATCAAAAATAATTTTAAAAAATCACTTCATGGGTTTGTATTTTTGTTCAGTGTAGTTTTGGACTTTAGTATTTTTTTCTCCGTAACACCTGGACTTAAGTACATTTACCACGAAATGACTGAACTTTAGTACTTTTAACAGATGAAGCCAACTTTCCAGCCTCTGTGGTTGCCATTTTCAGAGCGAGTCACGTGACACATTCTTGGATTTTTATTGAGCAGTCATGAACTTTTATGCTTTTATGGACTTGGGTATTTCTTTTGCTAAAGTTTGGTGTACTTGACAAGGGCAACACCAGAACACAGGGCTTGAGTTCTTCTGAGGAATTTTTGGTATTAGATGATGCTCTGGCCATTCTGGCTTTTAACACTGGTGTCGGCATATTTTTTTGCAAAAAGTGACTTAAGTGCTTATTGCAGGGTGGTCTTCAATTCCAGAATTTTATCATGATGAAACATCACGTTTCACATAATGTTTTAGGTATTTAATGTTTTATTGCAGTTGCAGAAATTTTTTGAACGTAAAGTAAACAAACCATTAATAGAGTTGGGGTGTGTTGATTATTGGCAATCGCTCAGCCCTTACGCAAATGTTAGATTTACTGATCTGCTCATAATGTTCCTCTGAAACACTCTCTCAGAATGATGAAACTATTGGATTTGACTCTGAAACTGAGTTTTGGATATCAGCCTATCATGTGAAAGGACATTCCATTTTACGTACATCAGCAAAGAATGCATTCTTTACGTTGTTTTTGTAAATTTGAACCGTGTTAACAAGCTGCTTTTATTTAATTCTAGCCATTAATGTGTCCCATCGTTTTCCTAACACTTGTGTGCATGCATGTGAGGGTGAGTTACCGGTGTATGGGCATGTGTTTGTGCATGCATGATTGCTTGTGTGAACGCGTGTGTGAGTGTGAGTGTTTATGATTGTGTGCGTATCTGTATGGGATGCCATACAATTCCATGGGCAATTGTAACAGCAGCACGTGTCACATGTTTGCAGGGTCCCCCAGGGCCTCCTGGACCAATGGGGCCACCAGGAGTCAAGGTGAGTCACCTCTGTGTGTTAGACGCCATGCTTCTCCGCTATTGGCACATGAGCTGTTCTTCTCACTCCTGGTTTTCCAAATCATACCTTTTGTTTTTAGGGGGAGCGTGGGCCACTTGGTCTCCCGGGCTTGGATGGGGAAAGGGTGAGTCGCCGAGATCTGGCTGGTGACATTCCTGCTGAAATTCTATCAACACCTGCAAAAATTCTGTATGAACATCACGGATGCCTTGTTTTTGGCTCGGTTCCCATCGGAGTTGGCATTGCCCATGTGTTTTCGGAGCATAACTCAGAAACAGCTCAATGTGTCTTTACCAAGTTTTATAGATGCGTAGATCGGCTACTAAACTGGTACCTTTTGCTATTTTGTGGTTTCTGGATGGTTGCGGGGGTGGGGAGGACATTGGTTTTTACAAGTAAAAACACACTTTAATTAGTCACTGATCCCCTGAGCTGGTGAGGGCCAGCTTCTGGCATTTAAGGTCCATTTGACCTTGACCTTGACCTCGACCTCTGCGCAGGGTCTGAAGGGTTCGAAAGGAGACGAGGGGGCCCCAGGTGCGACCGGAGAGAAAGGCAAGATGGGATTGCCCGGCTTACCCGTAAGATCCTCCTCTCAAATCGAAGTGTCCACTTCCTGTCGCATTCTGTCCTGAAACATCCATGAAATAATCTCTGAGCACCACTCCTTTGTATGAGTTGTCCTGGAGAGGTAATGTCCAAGAGAATCTAACTGTGTCTAACAGTCTGACTCATGCTTTTCAGGGCATTAATGGACTGAAGGGCGAGAAGGGAGATGCAGGACTGCCTGGACCTCAGGGGTCCTCCGTGAGTTCTGCTGTTTCCATATTCCTCGCTGCCGCGGAGAATTCATCACAATCGCTCTAAACCTAACGTTTCCTCCTATCCATTTCAAATTTGGTGCTCCTACAATGAGCAGACGGAACCCAGTAAAATCATTAATAATATTTCTGTCAGCCAATTTATGTTACTGTAAATAGCAGCAGTAACAAATAGATAAAATGATAGTTTGGCGTCTAGGCCCTGACCCCGACACGCCCTGCGGCCTGCTGAGCTTGAGCTGAGGAGAGCAGAGAGTGTCAGGATTTCCCTCCAAAACAGCGCAACTACAGTCGACTGCCCCTAAAAGTATCATAATTACGCACTCCTTCGGAAAACAGCCTAACTACAGATTTAGATGCCAATCGCTAGCCTTCGTGAAGGTATCAGTGTGCGGTCAAGGCGCCAGCCGCTGTGTGGCCATTGTCGACCATTAACCAGGAAAGATTAAATGGTCTATGAGGGCGCTCAATTGAACATGTGCTCGTCATGTTGGATTTCATAAACATATTGAGGGACTTTGTGGCAAAGAAAAGTGTGGATTTGGCAGCCGCTCTTGACATAGTGAGTAACACTCTCACTACTGCGATAAATGTCTGTTCAATCATGGGAGTGGCTCTATTTTGATGTTATAATATAATATGCCTACATTTTTTTGGGTGGGGGCTAAATCAAGCTTTGCGTCATTGCAGTAGCACAATTTTCAGCTCATAGAGAAACTATACCGATCATTTAATCAGGCCTGTCGCTTGTTTTACGTTCTGCTTATTATACTATAATCATTTCCAAAGCTATGGCTACTGTGAGCATGCAGAGGCGTAATGGGTATTTTAAGAAATATCAGTACAATACAAAAACATTTTGATTAACAGAAGTAGTCTCATAGTCTCACAGTAGTCATCAACTGTCAGATTTGAAGTAGCGAAAGATATGAACTCAAGCATTTAACTTGACGCATTGTTTTTCCCTCGCTCAGATAATCGGTCCCCCAGGTTCTCCCGGCCCCCATGGACCCCCGGGGCCAATGGTGAGCACAATATCACTGGCTGGTTTGACGGTCTGTGTTGCTTTTTATTTTTTCAGCATTTTCTTTTTCTCTCAGTTATCTTTTGACATTTTGCCATCATTCTTAAAGACTAATTTTTGTAGAATTTCTTGGTGATTCTTGGGAATTCTGGGTGATCGGGATATTCCGGATAAAATTAGGAAAAATGACTGGATTCCCAAAGTTATCTTTAGCAAGGAAAGACAAGGGCCGAGTTTCCCAGATTCATTTAAGAAGATCTTAACGTTAAGAGCTTCTTTAGATTCCTCTTAAGGCTCCAGTAAGAAGCAAACACATTTCCCAGATTCCTTCTTAGCCTAAGATGATCTTTTGTTAAGAGGGATTTGAAAGAAAGGTCTGGAGCTCTCTTAACACCCTTCTTAGTGACAAAACACCGCAGATACAGCCACGTCAGGCAAATCAATGTGACACTAAGCAAGGAGATAGTGCAGTGCGTACGGTTCGTCCTTATTTTATTAATTATTATTTATCATAATATCCAATTATTTATATTATAATTTGTTTTTATTTCTTTCATGCACCCCTACTACCCATTAAGCATTTTAAATGAGGGAAAACTTAAATCTCTCCTCTATGTTCCATGTGTTGGAATATTTTACCATATTTCCTTAATATTTTCCCTGATATTAATAATGATTAAAAAAAACACAAAATAAAATAAGCCCACTGCCACCATGCAGTGCGACAAGCATCATATCAGCTGTTACCCTTAGGGATAGCAGCAAAGCCTATAACCTTTGCTGCTATCCCTAAGAGTAACAAAGTAAACTGCAGAATTATATCAGAAAAATAAGAATGAAAAAGAAAATGAAATAATATGACAGAGGTACTGCATCATGTAATGTTGTATGATTTTAGTGACGTAATGTTATGCTTTCTGTGTTATTGGTCTTTATTTGCATCCGTTGTTTTCTGCTGAGTGTGCAATGCCATTACTCACGTTCATTTTTAACATTATTCGCCTCTTGTTATGACAAAACTTCATTTGTGTGCACGAGGAACAATCTGTTACTCTGACATCGATCGATCAATTGAGCTCCAGTTAAGAAGGCAGTTACGAAGGGCGCTAAGACACTTGTTAAGAAGCGCACTGCGACCGCATCTGGGAAACACTCTTATGTTAAGGCTCCCTCTTAGCTGAGCTCTTCTTTGGAGCCTTCTTAACTCCTTAAGAACGCTCTTAACTGGGGAACCTGGCCATGACCGTTCTTTATTGTATTCTGAGCAACAAACGGAATACATGTTTAAATAAGACTAAGTATATGTGTAATTATTTTAAAAATCTTATTTATTATTAGTACATCCACATTTACATTCATTTCTTCAAATATTTCTTTGTTTTTCAGTCACTTAGACTTAGAACCATTCAGGTTCATCATCAAAGTTTTTAACCTGCATTTTATTTGTTGCTCAGTATTGTACAAAACTCAAAACCAGTGAAGTTGGCATGTTGTGTAAATCGTAAATAAAAACAGAATACAACGATTTGCAAATCCTATTCAACCTATATTCAATTGAATACACTGCAAAGACAAGTTACTTAATGTTCGAACAGGTAAACTTTGTAATTTTTTGGAAATATTAGCTCATTTGTAATTTGATGCCTGCAACATGTTTCAAAAAAGCTGGCACAAGTGGCAAAAAAGACTGAGAGAGTTGAGGAATGCTCATCAAACACTTATTTGGAACATCCCACAGGTGAACGGGCTAATTGGGAACAGGTGGATGCCATGATTGGGTATAAAAGCAGCTTCCCTGAAAAGCTCAGTCATTCACAAACAAGGATGGGGCAAGGGTCCCCACTTAGTGAACAAATGCGTGAGCTGATTGTCGAACAGTTTAAAAGCAACATTCCTCAAGGAGCTATTGCAAGAAATTTAGGGATTTCATCATCTACGGTCTGTAATATCGTCAAAAGATTCAGAGAATCTGGAGAAATCACTGCACGTAAGCGACAAGGCCGAAAACCAACATTGAATGCCCGTGACCTTCGATCCCTCAGGCGGTACTGCATCAAAAACCGACATCAGTGTGTAAAGGACATCACCACATGGGCTCAGGAACAATTCAGAAAACCACTGTCAGTAACTACAGTTCGTCGCAACATCTTCAAGTGCCAGTTAACACTTTACAATGCAAAGCGAAAGCCATTTATCAACAGCACCCAGAAACGCCGCCGGCTTCGCTGGGCCCAAGCTCATCTAAGATGGACTGATGCAAAGTGGAAAAGTGTTCTGTGGTCTGACGAGTCCACATTTCAAATTGTTTTTGGAAACTGTGGACGTCCTGTCCTCCGGACCAAAGAGGAAAAGAACCATCCGGTCTGTTATAGGCGCTAAGTTCAAAAGCCAGCATCTGTGATGGTATGGGGGTGTAATAGTGCCCAAGGCACCATTAATGCTGAAAGGTACATACAGGTTTTGTAACAACATATGTTGCCATCCAAGCAACGTCTTTGTCATGGACGCCCCTGCTTATTTCAGCAAGACAATGCCAAGCCACATTCTGCATGTGTTACAACAGCATGGCTCCGTAGTAAAAGAGAGCGGGTACTAGACTTGCCTGCCTGTCGTCCAGACCTGTCTCCCATTGAAAATGTGTGGCACATTATGAAGCATAAAATACGACAACGGAGACCCCGGACTGTTGAACAACTTAAGCTGTACATCAAGCAAGAATGGGAAAGAGTTCCACCTGAAAAGCTTCAAAAATTGGTCTCCTCCTCCTGTGCCAACTTTTTTTGCAATGTGTTGCTGCCTTTAAATTCGAAGTTAATGATTATTTGCAAAAAAAAAAAAAAGTTTCTCAGTTTGAACATTAAACATCTTGTCTTTGCAGTGTATTCAATTGAATATAAGTTGAAAAGGATTTGCAAATCATTGTATTCTGTTTTTATCTACGATTTACATAACGTGCCAACTTCACTGGTTTTGGGGTTTGTATTATTTTCCACAGTTTGATTTGTGGGTTTATCTCTCCCCATCTCAGTGTAAGCCCTGCTCTGTTACAGATAAAAAAGTAAGAGTTTTTTTCTAAATTTGTTTGGCAGGGTCCCCACGGTTTTCCCGGGCCGAAGGTAAGCATCCACAGAATTCACTTTTGCAACGCTTCTGTGACTAATCACTCTTGCATGTGTGCAACCATTAAAACCATTGCACAGTTTTATGTTATAAATCACTGAGTGTGACTTTTCCTCCATCATCCTAAGTTGAACAGCAACGATTAATCGATTGAACAAAAATTTGTTGCCAAATATCACGGTAATCAATCAATCGTTTCAGTCATTTTTTTTAATAAACATGTGTAGCATTAGCCGGGTCCAGCTTCTTAAATGTGCAGATTTTCAGCTTTTTTTCAATGTATGATGTTAAATGAAGAGTCTTTGGGTTTTTGACTATTCTTGGACAAAAGACGTTATTTCAAGACTTCACTTTAGGCTCTGGGAAATTGTGATGACCAGTTTTCACAATTTTTTTTTTCATTTTATCGAATGAGCGCTTAACTGAGTATCAGCAATTGATTTATCGACGATGAAAAATAATCAACAGATTACAATCAACTGATTAATCGACAATGAAAATAATTGATAGCTGCAGTGTTTGCTAAGCGTTCACCCTGATGAAGGGCGTATGAAGTGTGCTCTCACTGCTCGTAGACCTGAACCCGAGCAGAGAGATCTGATTCTGATTCTGTTGCAATTTTTATGGAACGGGGTTTGTAAATGTGAAGTTATAGGTCTAATTCCCAAGGATAGAAATGCTTGAGGAAAGTGTTTAACCTACATTTTATTGATATCTGACTGTATAAATGGTTTTTTCATGTAAATAAAGATCTTTTCTACGAGTGTTCCCTGTTTTAATTTCAAATTTCATAGTAGTTAAGAATCAGCATCACAGGATGTCGTGTCCATCTGTTCTTTTAGCCAAACGCTTGTGTACCTTGTGCCGTCACATCTTCTGATTGATCCCACCTCTCTCTCACCCTTCCTGCATCTGTCTGTCTTTCTTCAGGGAGAACCAGGACTGAATGGGTTAAAAGGAATGCGAGGGGAGTCTGGTCACAAGGGCGATCGAGGGCCATTAGGTCTTCCTGTAAGTAGTGCATCCTGGGTAATCCCTCACTGAGCTTTGGATAGGAATAACTTTCCTGCTTTCGCAGAGTCAAAGTATCTCTCCATCTCTCTTTCTCTCTTAGTTTGGATTTGTCTTTCTCTCTCAGTCTCTTCTATTTTACTTATTTTCTTAATTCCCCCTTTTTCATTAAGCCATAAAAAAGTGATTAGCATCCCTTACATTTCAATTTCAGGGCTGGTTGGGAGATGGTTTTCATGATAACAAGAGAGTGAGATCCGTAGTGCACAAAATCCACATCACATGAAGATGTATCAACACATGGAATCAAACCTGCGTAACTCAGGTTAACCCAGGTGCAGTGAGTGACTGAAAGTGAAAGTCAAACATATTGTCTGCTGCATAAATTAGGATTTCTTTTAAGTTAAAATAGGACTTTCTTTTTGGCGTGATTTTCACATTTTTTTGAAAAATTGGAGCTGGGAGGGTTTTTCTGCAGTGGGTAGGGATGCTAACCTACTTATTTTTTTTTTTTTTTTTTAATATGCCTTCTCAGTCTCTTTCCACATCTTTCCATCTTTCTCTCCCTCAGTTTCTCCTCAACTCCCATGATCCCTTATTTGATCCTCCACCCCTCACAGTCAGCCAGCGCATGTGTATTTGCTTGTCCGTGCAGTATTTCGCCAGCCTGTTCTTCCCTGTGTCTGGTTAGTCCGTCAGTAACTTGGTCGCTAATGTCAACAGTGTCGGTTTCAGTGTTTCACCATGAACTAATCCCCTGTTCATCTAACCCATCCCTCCGTAACCATACAGGGGGCGTCTGGCTTGGATGGCAAGCCTGGAATTAGGGTGAGTTTCACAGCCCCTTAGTTTTACCGCACCTGCCCTCCCCGGGCTAAAGTCCCTGGATAAAGAGACAACAATAGCAGCCATTTTGTTACCATTGCGCAAAACCCAGACTTTCACATAATGAAAATCGATGGAATTTTTTTGTACTTTTCTCGGGAAAGAAACATTTATTTCATTGAAAAAAAAACAATAAACCAGCTGGCAATGGTATCGATGAGAATAAGAGGGCAAAAGAAATTTTTGCTTAATTTGAGACGGTGCGCAATAATGCAATGGAAACAAAATGGCCAGATATGTCTGGAACCGTCATGTCGCAACTGTCTAATAACTCTATCCCTGACCAAACTGTGTCCCAGAGTTGGGGCACCTCCTGTTCCCTGTCAGTTCTGAGCCCCTGTTCCACCCGCCCATCCCACCTCTCTTAGTTTGGCAATGTGAGACCCCAGATCGTTTTCCAGTAGAAACCGAAATGATGCCGCAAAGTTTTAAAATTCAGAGGTGTTAAGAATATTTTTTGCCGTGGAGTCAAGTTGGGACCGATGAAGTGACACACCAATGACCACTTTCCAATTGAAAAGGCTTTTATTACAATGCGCAAGGGAGGATCCTAGCGTCCGCCGTAGCAGTCGCAGAGAATCCTGACACACTGTTCACATCTCGGGGTTTAAGTACAAGATCCGTGGTACAGCAAGTGGTGGATGTAACACCTTCACATAGACATCCAGCCAAACTTACAGGATGTAGATATTACCCTTGATCATGTACCTTCCTTCGGAGCAATTAGCAAGTGTGACCAGGTGCCAGGCGCCCCTCACTGTGAGAGGATGTGGATGTAAATATGTATGTCTGGGGTAATCAAGGGGAGGTGAATGGGAATGGGTGTCTGTGTGTGTGTGTGTGTGTGTGTGTGTGTGTGTGTGTGTGTGTGCGCGTGTGTGGATCTGTGTGTGCTGAGGGAAAAACCTTCATTCAGAAGCTCAATCCTATCATTCCCTCATTTTGTATTGGTGGTGAGCTAAGGTCTCACCCACCATGATTTAGATATGGTTAGGCCACTATTTGCAAGATAATGGGTCAGATTAGCAAATGTTAGACCGTGCTGTACATTCCTGGTTAGCCTATTTAATTTATAATACATGTAAATAACTAAAACAAAGCATTAAATACTTAGTCCCCAGACACCCTGGGATAGTATCATCCAAAGTCGTCCCTAGGGGACACTAATCCCAGAAATGTTTGTACCTTTTAGTCAGTGGGTCACAGTTGTTGCCTTTTTTGCTGCAGTATGATATCCTGTCAATTCTGTCAGAGACCGCCATGAGAGCTCTCTCAAAATAATTTGTGTGGTCCAGCACCCAGTGCTCCAAGGCTGGAACAGAAGTGTTAGTAGTGACATCAGGAGCGACTAGAATGGAGCCGATAGTAATAGAAGTGCCAGTAGGGTTAATGCAGTAGGAAATGTTAGTCATTGCACCAAGCTTTGGACCAGAGTATAAAGGTCCAAACCTGCAAAAAGTGGTAGTGTTGGTTCTCACTGCTATTGCTCCAGTAGATTCAGGTAATAAATGTATTTGTAGTTCAGGTCCCACTGAATGTGACAGGGCTTGTCCTGACTCAGTTGAGGCTGTGCATAGTACCCAGCCTCTGACAGTAGAGCATTGGTGTTTCGAAAAAGCAATGTTTCTGTTGTTGTCAGTGATGATGTATTTGACATTGTGCACTCGGCAGACATGTCCGTTACATGGGAATGGAAGCGGGTGTATCGTTTGTGCTTTCACTATGGGCTTCCATCCGACTGGAATTAGAACACCACCACAGATGTCCTGGCCATCATGACATGCCCCAACTATCGATAGGGACCCCTCCCCGGCCGCCACCCAGGTAGTTGACTCAGCCTCCAGAAGGACTGCAGACCGTACCCACCCTGGTACATGTGACGCGAGCAGGTCACCTATCAGAGCTGCCACCTCCATGCTGAATGCCAGATCTGTAACCCACCTCCTCCATCCTCCTATGCACATGCTCTACCAATAGAGTCTTTTCGTAAGTTTTAGTATTTTCAAGTAAATGCTGGAGCAAAACAGTGATCACCTCCCCAGTCTCATGCATAGCGGAAGCAAGATAGTGAGTAGTTAGGTTAGTAAGTAGTCCTCCCTTTGCCACCGATATTGCGCCTGTTGCTAACAGATTGTCAGCCCAATCACGGTTATTAGATTCTAAAGCCATTGAAATGGCATTCACTGTTGAGCCAGTGGCTCCCATCCATCCTGCAATATCTGATAGCAGATCTCTACGTTTCCTATGTACATCATTTTTATAACATTTTGGCAACTGTTGTAACATAAAATTGATCAGGGTTTGGATAGATTGTTCTAATTCTGTAAAAAGTGTGCAATTGCTAGGCCAGACAATATTTTTCACCTTAATAATTAAATGAGAATGTTGGACTGACACACCAACCAGAGCAGGCAGAGGCTCTCCTTCAGCAGCTAATCCAATTTTTGGTCCAGGATACAATACAGGGCTTGTGCCGGGCTTCCCTGGAGGGCTGCATGTAGCACGGGCCTCACCTCTCAATTTAAGGGCATACTTATGTATGGCCTTCGGAGTGGGGCAACCATCTTCCTCCAGTCCCACTGCCGTTTATACCAATTGATATTAAACATTTCATCCACTCTAATAGCCTCTTCCCAACCTAATCTTGTGTCAACCCACAGTCTCAGATCCTTCCAGATTAATACATCAGATCCATTACATTCAACAACACAACAACATAGATCTACGTTTGTACTAATTTACCAGGGTTCCTTATACCCCAAAAATAACAATCTGTCATCTTCCAAATGTCCTCCTGAGGTTGTCCCAGGTCCAGCTGCAGCCTGCCGAGTTGGTGCACATTTTGTACTGTGGAAACGTGTGTCTGCCTTCAGACGCGAAACGAAAAGAACTGGCTCCCAGGAGCCAGAGGAGGAGACGGGGATTATTGTGCCCCATGTTGTGTCTCCGCCCGATATTTTTTTCAAACGTGTGATATGGATCCACACTGGAATCCCAGTCACCCGAGCAGCCGATGGGGTTGTGAGCAGGACAGTGTGTGGTCCGGACCAGGCAGGATCAAATGTCTTCTGATTTATGTTTTACTTGGCACGTTTCCACGTTGTCCTCTCCTGCGTCTGGTTCTGTCATGTGATCCTGTGAGACATACTGGGACAAATTTCTGCTGTATTCAACAAGACAGTCTCTCATTGCATGCAAATCACCACCACCAATGCACAGATCTCCCGGAGTCCTCGTGGGTCGGCCTGTGAGCATTTCAAAGGGAGAAAGTGAGTTAGGGTCAGTTGGTCCTGCTCTCCTAGAGAGGAGAACCGATGGTAGCTGTGTCACCCAGTCTTTCCCTGAAAAGGTTGGGTGGGTCAGGGCTGTTGTCTCATCCTAGCCTTAATGGTGGGTCCTGGATTGCATCACGCACACGTCATGCACCCTGCGAACATAATTGTAAATGTTAACACTCAATTTAGGAATCCAACATGTTTGTGCCATCCTGTGCCGCATTCGCTTCACTCCATCATGCCCTACTGTTACCCTCAGAGTGAGGATCAGACCCATTGGTGTGGGCTTTTACTTTCAATACTTTTACCAGTTTTGGTCTCTGTAAAGACTCGTGTAGTTTGTTCACTACCCCCTCATTTTGTATTGGGCCTGATATGCTGGTCTTGAGCCCCCTATTTTCCGACAAACTCAAATAATCATGTACAACCCAAAAGGCAAATCTAGAGTCCGTATAGATATTCACATTGTAGTCAGTCATTGTTTCACAGGCTTCAGCAAAAGCATATAATTCAGCAATTTGAGGAGATTGCCATGCTATAGTACATTCTACCAAAAGAAAGCTGTGGGATTGCTCAGAAACAACCTCCTGATATTTTAATTGCCTAGTCTGTTCCTTTTTTTTTAAATCTTACATGGATCATTATTCTGACATTTTCACAACACATGTAATTCCAACAATGAACACCATGGTTCTTAACAGTCTCTCAGAAATGATTGTAGTTTACAGTAATATCCTCTCGCTTCTTTCCTCTCTTATTCACACGGAACCTACGTCCAGCTCCATTTCACCACTTTCCTACTTACATTTTGCTGTCAGTCTCACAGGCTTATGAGCAGTGCACCACTTCCCTCGTTTCTGAGCAAGGCCCTACATCCTCCACTGTACTGTATCCCAGCACCTGGCGTCAGAACCCCTCTTCTCTATTTAACATTTCCATCCGTTAGTTCAATCTAAATCCCATTCGCAATCCCTCTGATGCTACATTCCATTTCCTCCGTCACAGGCATATTTACAAGGCCTCAGTAACCCCTCAGCCCTATGTGTTAACCTCATCACCCTCCAGTCTCCTATCATTCTAGACAAATTACCCTTTTGTTCCTCAGCATCCTTTGAAATTCAAGCTCTAAGTGATCACACCTTCCCTCAGTTGTCGTCTCCTGCTCATCAACACTTGGGGGACAGACACACCAGTTCCTCCACTCTACCAAACCATCCATTCTGCAACTAAGATGTGCCTGCATTTATTTTTCTACTTAAAAAATACAAAGGAATACAGCGAACACTTAAAAAAAAAAAACAACCCACATTATTGCCACATTAAATCAGTGCTCTCATAGCTCAAGACAAAACACATCACAACTTCCTCACTGCCCTCTTTATGACTGTTCCACCATTCATTCACAGCCTCAGCTAAAGTTTAATCTGCGTTTGCTTTCAAAGGGAACAGGGATTAGCTTTAATTGCTTTATATCTCAGTAAAATTGCTTCCAGAGCGGCCTTCTAAACCACTTCGGCCAATATCTCCTTCTCAATTCTTTTTTCAGACAGTTAAAACTCTTATCTATTAGGGAATCAGGACCATACCATAATAATATTATCTATTATTATCAACTACAGACCCTTACACATATTATTTATACTAGTCGGTAGCTACGTCCCCATGTGTAAGCGTGTTCAAAGGATAAAAAGTAACCTATGTGCTTGTACTTTATCAGGTCGAAAGGGAATGGTAGGGCAGTGTGTATTTAAAATTTTAGTAATTATTAGGTTTATTTTATCATTACCCCCTTATCTCGGGTTCATTGTCTATATAAAAGTCCCTTATTTTGGGCTCATGGACTATCAAGAGTATTTGGGCTCATGTACTGTTCGCGGTCCTTATCCTATGGAACCGGAACCTCGACAAGTTCATTATAGTACATACGCAATTTATATCATTTTCTATCTACAAATATATATGTATATATACTGTATATCACTAAAATGAACAATACAGGGTATATTATGTACTCGTATAACCCAGCCGAACACACAAACTATAACAATGACAATATAACAAGTCCGCTGCAGACATTCACATGATTCAGCAACTTTACACACAGTTATCAGACCAAGTACGAAAACGGAATAGCAAAACAAACAACAATCAGTGCACTTTCACCCATTCAATGACATTGGCAAATAACCAAGGTTTCTACTTAAGCATTCCCGCTCGCCACACAGCCCAGTTTCACACAATTCAAAAGTTTACCAAAGCAAACTCCCTTTTTAAAACAATGGCAAAACGGTCCAAACAGTTCTTCGAACAACTCTATTTTCCTAAAACTACCGCAGCGAGGCTCGTCAGCACTCGCTAACAGCAGGCTATGCAAATGCCAATGGTAACGACAATGTCCTCTTATGGGGAGTCCAACCCGACTCCACTGGGGCCACTGACTAATGACACCGCTGTGTCCTCTTACGGGGAGTACAACCCAACTCCACAAAATGTCAGTGGTAACGACAAAGTCCTCTTGCGAGAGTCCAACCCGACTCAAAAACCCAATGGCAGTGACGCTTCCGCGTCCTATCATCAAATGCCCGGCAATGCTATCAATCTTTCTATCAATGCTATCAAGGTCTGCAGACCTCCAAATGCATAACACGTCCTCTTATGGGGAGTCCAACCCAACTCCACTAGGGCCACTGACTAATGACACCGCTGTGTCCTCTTACAGGGAGTACAACCCAACTCCATAAAGTTCAGTGGTAACGACGTCAATATGCCAAAAGATCATCAGTGATTCAATCACAACACCGTCCCATTCCACACTATTTTTTTATCAAAATAATAGGAGTCACTCTAATAATTGGCTCAAGGACAATCAACACCTAATGAGGATGGTAAAATAAAAAATACTCACCCTCAAGTTGATTATCGTTGGTCCAACCAGGAGATGTTTCCTATCCCATCCTCGTCGCCATCTGTTAAGAATATTTTTTGCCGTGGAGTCAAGTTGGGACCGATGAAGTGACACACCAATGACCACTTTCCAATTGAAAAGGCTTTTATTACAATGCGCAAGGGAGGATCCTAGCGTCCGCCGTAGCAGTCGCAGAGAATCCTGACACACTGTTCACATCTCGGGGTTTAAGTACAAGATCCGTGGTACAGCAAGTGGTGGATGTAACACCTTCACATAGACATCCAGCCAAACTTACAGGATGTAGATATTACCCTTGATCATGTACCTTCCTTCGGAGCAATTAGCAAGTGTGACCAGGTGCCAGGCGCCCCTCACTGTGAGAGGATGTGGATGTAAATATGTATGTCTGGGGTAATCAAGGGGAGGTGAATGGGAATGGGTGTCTGTGTGTGTGTGTGTGTGTGTGTGTGTGTGTGTGTGTGTGTGTGCGCGTGTGTGGATCTGTGTGTGCTGAGGGAAAAACCTTCATTCAGAAGCTCAATCCTATCAGAGGGAAAGAAATAAATACATTGGACGCACAAATGCCATAGTGGAACCCCAGACGTCACCTCTGGACCTTTGTCTCATGTTTTTTTTTTTTTTTAACTGTTGTAAAGTTAACACATTATTAACCCTCATTCATTCATTAATTGTGTGTTTTGTTAATGTTAAAGTTCTGTATGTTTACATCTGTACCGTAGAGTGTTTTGTGGGCCTGCACCGTAGTCAGCTTACCAATGTTTGTTCAGGATACAAGTATAATTTTGAGCGTCTCTATGGCTGTGTCCGAAATCGCTCACTCATTCACTATTCCCTACTCGCTATAAAGGGTCTTACTATGTAGGTGACTATATAATGAGCTCATTAGCAGAGGGACACTTTCAGACATGACCCAGCTTGTTTTGTCGCGGCTGTTAATGGCGTCATTGCTGTCGCAAAATGAAATCGTACCTAAGAGTTGAAGGATTTGGGCGTATTTCTGTAATAACCGAATGTAGTAAATATCCAACTGTGTTTGTGTTTACCATTATTGATTAAATAATAAAATTTGCCATAAATTTTTATATTATCATCTATTTTTTGTCCTCCAACTCATCATTATTTGTTTTAATAGTATCTAAGTGTCCGTTTATATCCTGTGTAAACAAACGGGTCTCCTGCACTGCTTGGTTTCCAATTAAAAAAAAAAACATTTTTTGCGCCTGAAGCTAATAAATGTCTTGTGCCTGTTTTCAAACTCCGTTGACTAAACGCAGCTCTTTCGGAGCTTTTCGGTTTCTGTGCAGTGCTGGATGGGATGTATAGCTGGGTTAGTGACCATTGGATGTTCACTACCTTTCGCGGTGGATTGTGTGATGTAATGAGTGCACTATATAGGGGATAAAAATTCTTACAAACAATTTGGACAGCCCTACAAAATGGCGAACCCACTATATAGTGCGCTATTTAGTGAGTAGTGAGTGATTTCGGACATAGCCTTTGCTCCAAACACTACCTTGATTTCCTGGACAGTGCAGCTGAGGGTCTTGTCTCTTCTCTCTGGAGTTAGCTAAAGGAGGCACTGCCTGCTGCCATTGAGAAGGCTAAGGTTCTGACAGCTTAGCTTCGCTGTATTGTCTGCTGTGCTGCATGTAGCGGGTAGCTGTGCTGTGCTAATCCAACACATCTCCACCCTCCAGGGAACTGATGGACCTGCTGGTCCACCAGGCCCAGCCGGACCCAAAGGTGACATAGTAAGTCCGTCATAGTCGTTCTTCTGTATCTGTGAACTAGCAACTGAGTGTTTCTGTGCCTGTACTGACCAGAGCTTTCCTTGCCTGTGTCTGTACTGTCCGGTCAATACATCCCAGGCAAACAAAGTTCACAAGCTATTTGTAGTGCATTAGTAGTTCAATGTAGTTTATGAACAGTTCACTAATTACCAAAAAAAACTCCCTAGCATGTTCTCCAAGTGGTCATGAACTTATGTTCATGAACAGTGGCTCAAAAAGTTTGTGGACATATTTTAATGAATGTTGATGTTCATGAACAGCGCGTGAATGTTTCTGAACTGTTCATGAATAAGGAATAGTCCAGGAATAAGTTGGCAAAACTGGCAAGCGTTCTGGCCTGTTCTCGCCATTCATGTTATTTTATGTTAAGTAAGTTTGTGAGCAGTTCATGAATGTCCATGAACAGCCATTTAGTGTTCAGGAACAGTTCATGAATAATTCATGAACTTAAATCATGAAGTGTTTGTGAACTGTTTATGAACAGTTTTTCATTTTAGACAAGGATGTATGTACTAACTACGGATTCTCACACCTGCATCCACAAAAACTACTCCGTAGGTGTATCTGTACTGACTAAAGATCTTTGAACTTGCTTCTTTCATAATGACTTCATTCTTGAGGGGCTAGCATAATAAAAGATATCCACTCCTTTGTCAGTACTAACCACCTCATACTTGAGAGAGTGAACTAACTACAGACTTCCAACCCTGCGGCTGTACTTGGAGTAAATCACAATTTTATTACCTGAGGAAAAGATGCATGCAACTATGGACTTACTGAGTTCCTAAGAGAGGTTGAGTTGCCTGAAGTTTGTTTGTTTCAGGGTGAGCAGGGACCAGCTGGTGAGCCTGGGCCGAGGGGACCATATGGACTTCCTGTGAGTTTTGTCATCTATGCCATTATAAAGCATCGCAAAGACTTTTAAAAAAATCCTTGTCTTGATAATTCCCTTTTAATTTCACTTAATTATGTGTGCCATTTCAGAATCTATAGTTTTCTTGTTTACACTCGCTGATTTAAGTTAGGACATTTACAAAAATGTGTGGCTGCTTCCTCTTCTAATTTGATTTAATTGATTTCCTTGTTTTCAGGGCGCAGTGGGAACACCTGGATTGGATGTGAGTACTGAGCATGTGCGGTTGCCATGTCAACATGCAGTTGGATACACGGTTCACATGTAGTTTGTGATAGTTTCAGTTTCCCGAGTGTGTGGAACTGAGAAGTGAGTGTACAAGAGGTTGTATTCCAGACAGCAGCAGACAGGGCAGTAGTGTGTCAACGATTCCTCACTCATTCACCTTCATTCACACGCCAGAACTTCATTTCATAAATTTGATTCTCTTTCCTTTTCACCCGTTACAAAATTTCGGCAGTTAATTTTGTGAGAGTATGATGAGATTTCATTTTTAGATGCATTAAGTAATTACCTTCTTGGATGTGACAATGTTTAGCTATCAGAAAAAAAATCTGATTTTAATTCATTTTTCTGTCACATAACTGTGTGACAGTTAAAAGTTTTATGGTGAATATTTTGTGATCTTATGCAAGACCCTCTTTACAAATGTCGGTTTTATTACTTCATGTGCTTATCTTTGTTGGCAATGTGCTTCGCTTCAGATGGGATACTGACATGCAGTAGAAATAAATAATTATGTTCTGTTTTAGCAGTAATTTCCTTGTTTGCTTTCATATGCATGTTTATATTTGGTCATGAATAAAGATGATTGTGTTTTCCCCCTCTCTCACTCTCTCCAACCCTCTGCTCCCCTCTTACCATTTCTTCTGCTAATTCAGTTTCGCTCTTTTAGTCTCTCTCTCTTCTTTTCTTTTTTCCGTCTCACTCGCTTTTGTTGTCACCCAGACCTAGTCCACACATGCGCAGGTATTTTTTTAAAAAAGGTGGTTTCCCCCCTTTCTTCAAAGCTCACTGGCCAAACAATCAGTTTGTCTTGTTCACACATAAACAGCGAAAACAGAGTTTGTAGAAATCTCCACGATGGAAGAAATTTTACAAAAGTTCTGTTTTTAGTAACCTAAAGCACAGTTTGTGTGTGGACAAAAGGCCCAAATGCTTAGAGCGTGCTAAGTTTTCAAACATGCCCGTGCACGTGTGGACAGGGCCTCAGTTTCTAGGTCTCAGTACCGCTAGCCCACTCTTGTTTGATTCCTTTCTTTGTTTGGACGTTTATTTTATATTTGCTTTGCCAGTTTTTGCTGCTCTTTGCGATGAGTTCGATCTGAATGTGAGGGCACAGGAGCGTTAGGGTGCTGTATAATAAACGGCAGTTGTATTTTCCAGGGGTCGCCGGGATTAAGGGGCGAGAAGGGTGACCCTGGAGAGGCGGGAGAAAAGGTGATATTGTCACAGATTCAGTGAAAGAGTCTTTCACTGGCGAAACACACAATGGCTGGTGTCAATGGACAGTGAGTTTGTGCTGAGAAAAAGCGGCATAAATTAATGTTACTGTGGCCCATTAAGTTGATCGACTGAGACGTTACATTGGGTCTTAAAGGTTTTCAAAGTCAATTCCAAACTGCCAGTCTGGTTCTGGGAATTTTCCATATCTCACTATTTGTTGTACCATTCATTATTCAAACTTTAATTTTTCATTCCACCAATCAAAATCCATTCCTAGTGATACTCAGAAAATAGAAGTGTATTCACCGATTTTGTTTTGATCAAGCTAAGATACTCCAGTTCGTTCAAGAGTGGTACATGTCAAATGAAAGAATAAATTGGATTATTAAGTTGTCCATTGACTACAGGCAGTGTCAGGATATCCTAACTTTTCTTTTCATAAAAGTCTTTTCCTGTGCGTTTTTCTGCATGATTCAAAGGATAATAACTTGTGCTACGCAGCATGTTTTGGTGTATACTCTGAATGTGAAGAGTGTATACATGTCCTTGTGGAATGTGTAATATTTTATCTAAAACTAACATTTCATGATTTCTTATACTAATTGGAGCTGTGCATTTGCTCTCAGGCCACATACGTCACATGCACTTTTTGAGTCGCACCAGATGTTGTTCCGACAGGACACAAACCCAACATTAAAATTTACGTCATTTCATTCACCGTAATGAAGAAACGTTTGCTTAAATTGAGATCTAGAAAGTAATGACGAACTCCTAAACAACTGAGCAACACTACCCTTAAAAACCACCACTGATTAATGCACATATCTGAAAATACGTTCAGTCATTCAGCATGTGCAAATAAAATCTTAAAATTTGAGCCATGTTGCCGTGTAATGGAGTTTGGTGCCCTTGTAAATAGTTGAGTTAAGCTTTATTATAAAGCTCCATCCCCTTTCAACCAATCACGCTCCAGTCCGTCCCTTTTGCTTGATTCGACATTATCATTCACTCATTGCACTTTTACTCATTGCACCGTTATCTAAACCCACTGAACAAAGAAAAAGCACTGTTGTCATTGTTTGTTATATCCATCCATTTTCACATGATACAATTGCGCCGAATGTTTTCACAGTTGATTGTAAAGGTACCTTAAAGCATACAAACTATTAAACTATGGCCTCCACTGCATACTCATTAAGAACCTTTGTTTGGGTAATACAGGGGGGACTGGGGTCCGATGAGCCATGGGGACCAATGAGCCATATCACATACTTTGTGACCTTAATGGTCTAAGGATCTTTCAGGCATATGTTTCTGGGGCAGATAGAACCTTATAATACCAAGGTCACAATTTGTAATCAATAGACGTCAGAGCTGCTTAAATTAGGCAAAGTAGTGATGTGGCTAATTGGTTTGCTTTATTAGGGGTGTCCAGTATTATCTATAAAGGGCCAGTATGGGTGCAGGTATTTTTTTAAATCTTCCTTTAATTAAAATGATCTACTGAGCCCTGCTCATGGCCCTGTTCCACAAAGCAGGGTTATGGAGTTTGATCACTGACTACACTGAGTAAAAACCACAGCTGCTGCTTGTACTCGAGTCCATGTTCCAGATTTGAGATGTTACCAGCCTCTACTTGGTGCTGTTGTTCAGCTCACACAGTGAAATGTGCTCTGTGGAACAGGCCTCAGGTGTTTTAGAGGAAGTCTTATGGCAGAACCCTAAGTCTGGGTCTGGACTTATTTTGAATGATACTGGGCATCCCTTTCTAGGGTTTAGTGTCTGCTGTAATAGTTCGATTTGCATGGATTTGGGAAGAAAAAAAAATCAGTCAAATTTTCCTTGATTTTTTTTTTTTTTCAGTCATGGTACGTTTTTTGGGGGCTTGCTATGAAGGTTTAAATAGTATCTTTCATTAACATTGGGTGTCCTTTGTACTGACTATTGGAGAATGTAGTTTTCACAGTGCTCATAACTGCTGAGGCTACACTGTGCTGATGTATGTGCATCAATGAAAAGGTTGTTTTCCCCACAACTGTGATTGATTTCCAACTTTTGGTTGAATGATTGCACATGCTGCCTTCATTTGCTATCTGAAATATCACACTTACAATCTGTGCACATATTAGTGCCCCAGCCGTGTCATAAATACCGATGGGGGAAACTAAGTGATGGACGGGTGATAATGTTTTGCAGTTTTGATTCATTCCAACAAAGTAAAATATCAGAAAGTGAGATCGTAAACATTATTACTCATTTGTATTATGCGGTGAAAAAGTATTTGCCTTCTTCTTAATTCTTTACATTTTGAATATTTGTTTTACTTATCTGTCTCACAAATTTGAATTTTATTGCAATACTACTTGCAACTACAATTTATTATGTGACTCGTTATAGTGTATTTTTAGTCCTTGGACATTTGAACCTGCTGACCTGAGAAAATGCCACCTGGCGTCCATTTTTGTAGTTTAATTCTGACCAAGAGCACTTGAAGGCAGCATCATTCTCAGTAGCTGCACTGAGTCTCACGGGCGCTCCCCTGGTTTCCTCTCCACTCCCGCCCTGCAAGTTCTGTCCGTTACTCTTTCCCTCCTTCCCCTCGTCCCCTGGCATCTCAGGGAATGTTCTGGACTTCGCTTTGTCCGTATATGTACGTTTGTGGTGTCCTCTCACCTCCCGCACGTCCTCTGGTGTGAGGTAATATCTGCCCTGCTCCCTTCACCGCAGTGTTATTTACTATTCCCGATTCAGCGAGGCCGACCAATACAGGGCTTCTAATTTTAACTTCTGATTGTTATTTCATCTGGTCTTCATTTCGCTTGTTACAGCTCCTGTATCGGATTATCAGATTGTTATATGTCCTTCAAAGACTTTTTAAATTTTTTCTCTATTAAGTCTTAGCTGATTTTCTAGAGTTCCATTGTTTTCAGACAGAAGCTTTGTTCATGAGTGTAGTAATCAGGCTGTTAGATCGCATATGGAGATAAACCGTCTTCTGATGCCAATTACGATAATTGGAAAACACATCAATAAAGGAAAATGATTGAGAACTAGCCAGGACTAATTCTTGCCATAAAGGGATGTGTCTGTGCCCCCCCAATTCCTGTTCAAGCGCAGAGCCTGGTTGTAATTACGTGTTTGTGATCCTGCGCGTCAAGAGGTGGAACAGGGTGATTGAGCTTCATAACACTAAGATTATTGGTCTTATGCCTTAAACAGTTGAAAAGGATGATAGACTCACATAATGATAGAGAGGTTGCTTTAACACTCTGATGGGATGCTGCCATTGTGCCCGAAAGCCAAGCACTCAACCTGAACCACTTCAAGCTGTATAAACAAATTACATGTAACACAGAGCAGTGTGTTATTGGTCATTGCGTTGCTGATGCAGATCGGATTTCAGCCTCCAGGGCTGCTCCTGTTCCAAATCGTTCCAAGTCTGCCAACGGGATTTCAGGAGATTAGGCACCTGCAGCCTACCAACGCAGCTGTGCATGGCGTTCAGTATGTTTCTCTGATGTACTGACTGCATCGCCTTGCTAATTCACACGTGATTTGGCTGTTAAAGAAGGGTATTCTCTTGCAATATTTGTGTCATGAACTGATAGTTTATTTTTTATTTATTTCACCTGCAGGGATAGTCTTGAATGTGATTATATAATCAGCATACATTTTGAGGTTTGGAATAGTTATATTACTTTTATAGTTCCTTATCACTTTTCATGAAGAACTCTTAGTAGAAACCCTGAGCAGATCGTTCTGGATTTCCGTGGTTGCATCAGTAGACCATGAGCGATCTCGGACTGTATCATTTGATTTCAGGATGTCTTTGGACAGTATCAATAGATTATGGGAGGCCTTAGACAGCATCAGTGGATCAATGGGGGTTTTTGGACAGTATTGGTAGATTCCTGGAGGTTTTTGGACAGCATTATCAGATTCCTGGAGGTTTTTGGACGGCATTAACAGATTCCTGGAGGTTTTTGGACGGCACTAGTAAATTATGAGGGGTCTTCGGAGCGCATCAGTAGATTCCGGGAAGTCTTTGATGAGAATCAGTAGATAACAAGAGGTTTTTGGACAGTGGAAGTGGATTTCCGGAGATATTTGACAGTATTAGTCGATTGCGGGAGATCTTTGGTCAGCATCGGTAAATAACGAGGTCTTGGACAGTGGAGCAGAGCTCCTCAACCAGAGCCTCACACGCCATTTTAACTTGTGTCAAAACCATTGAATTCAGGCCTAAGCACTCAGATTGGACGAGATAATTGACAAAGCAATTGATTTCAAAGTTAAACGGAGAATGACGATTATAAATAACAGATATGTTTTCACTGTAGGACCTTGATTATTGTATCACAAGGTTTCAAATAATTATAAAACAAAAAAATAGCCTTCCCGGCTATTTAGTCATGAGACTTTGTGCCTTACATCTGCTTAAGAGTCGGTGAAGCAGTTTCTCTTAAATGGTTGTCTTCACTGGATCAAATCTGAACCTCTGCTCCCTAAAAAAAGAGATGATTGTAATTGTTCCTGACCGTACCATTGTGTCCACAGGGGGAGAAGGGAAGGAAGGGGAAAAAAGGGCCTAAAGGGGAGAAAGGAGAACAGGGCGCCCCTGGATTAGATGCTCCCTGCCCATTGGTATGTCCCAGCTGAAAGCTGGTGGTCGCCTTCCAGTGAAGTAAGACAAGGGGAACACAGTGAGGGGGAGGAGCTGTACTTACGTGTGGGCGTGACCGAGATTTCCCCCCTGCCACCACAGCCTAGAGACAGTCCACACTCTTCTACCTGTACAGGCCCAAAGACATGCATGTCAACCTCAATTTGACAAGGCTAAAAAGATGGAAATGTAGCCTTCCTCCTCAAAAAATTGTTATGCTTCCCAGCATTAAAAAATTGAACAAAACTAGCCATTGGTCTCGGCAACACTCACAGCACCAATGGCAACGAACAATCTCTTGTCCCTTTACTGTCTCGAGGTAAACGTAAGTCTCGAGGGTGGATGGGTGCTGGGCTGATGGTGGTGGTGGTGGAGATGGTCACAAACAGAGCTGCTTACACTGAACTCCTGCCCGAGAACTGTTGAATGAACCCCCCCCCCCAAACCTGAAACCACTCAAAACTCACCCCCTACCCCCTTCTCTCCCAGTAACACTCCCAGTTAATCTCCACAAACAGGGTTTCCGGGGATTTAAGGGTGAGAAAGGGGAACCGGGCCAGCCTGGGCTGGACGGGCTGGACGCCCCATGCCAATTGGTACAGTATTCTTTTTCCTTCCTGCCTCCCATGCATGCTTAAGCCCCTCCCTTCCCACGCCTCACCCCTGATTGGAGCTGGAGCTGGCTTGCCTCATGCCCAAAACAAGCATGGCTTCCGCATGGGTAACACGGGCCCGTTCCTGTAAAACCTTGACCCCCTCCCCCGGACCGACTTCATCCACCCGTCCTCCATTTTGCATGCTCTTCAGCCTGAGTTAGTCGCTCGATCTATCTACTTTTAATCACTGTTCACCAGTACCTACATTTAACTTACCATTAGCCTGCTGAGTGACGACGGTCATTTTCACTCAATCATTTTAACAAAAATATGACCTCATTTGTGACATACATTGCACAGAGCTGAACATCTCACATCAATGGTAAACCACCCAGTGGTACACCTTCTACTATAATCATTTTTGCAGATTAAATCAGCAGGTTTATACACATAAAACTACATGGAACAAGTCAGCTGGAGCTGGATTTAAACCAAACAATATTATTTATTATGGACAGAAACCTTGAAAGCCTATTACATTGATGCCATTCTGAAATACAAGTTACCCAATCCAGGTGCTCTTTAATTTATCATCATACCCCTGCAGAAATGGCACACTGCCTCCTTTGGTGTCTGAGCTGGAAATACAAGCCTGCGAGTAATCACAGTAATTTGGCATTGAGTATAATACATTGATGCACAACACAATTATGATATACTGTATTATATTATTACATTTTATTAAACATTAGTTGATTCCCCACAGTACGCATAATTGCTGTTTATTTTGGGAACGTGTTAGTTGGCACCTAATGGAGGAACCATGAAATGCGCTGTGCTGTAGTTTAGAGGTGCCTTATGTCTCCAGGAAAATGCTAAATCTCAAATGGAAAAGAGATTCGTGGAATTACACCCTCAAATGCAGCTCTCACCACAGACACATGGTACACAAGCACAAAAGTCTGGGGGGAATAAAATGGATTTGATGTAATGAATCGTCAGTGCACATATCATTGGGTCTACTAGGGGTAGGGAAATTGGCGTAGTTAACTATTCATACAAAGGGAAGTTCTTGACACTTACAAAGCATACTTCATATCAGTAAAAAATTACTACAAAACTTTTAAGCTTTTTTTCACATGATCTAAAAAACTACACTACAGGCCAAAAGTTTTGGGCCACCCTCAGATTTTTTATGGTGCACCAAGTGCAATGTGACCCCTTGGTTTCAGGGAAGGCATTTATACAGCATGCCTTCTTGTTACATAAAATTGTTCACGTCCTAGTGACATAAAATCATGTAACACAAAGGCACTAGAACTAGGTTATAAAACATTGTGGTCAGTGATCAATCACTTAAGAGAGTTTTAAAATGTGGTCTGAGGTCTGGAATTCAGCCAAAACCTATTGGCTTCCTTTATTTTATGCACTGACGTTATTTAATGTGCAAACTAGAAAGTATTCAGAGAGCGCAACACCTTCACCACGCCAAGGAAACCCTGTGCATTCGTTATTTTCATTGGCTTATATAGGGTAATGTTGCATTCCACCGCCAGGTGGCAGCAAAACCCAAAAGCACACCGATTGGAAATCCAGCTCATTGGAACGACGTGAAATCTCTGGCAGCATAGCTGGATTTGTACTCTGGCCTATATGGCCTATATCAGCTGTCCTTTGGCGTATATATGCCCAAATCTAATCACTTGTTCCTCTTGTGCTCCTCTAACATCCTGCTAAGTTTGGTTAAAATCTATCTGGCCGTTCTTCAGATATCCTGCTAACAAACAGACAAACGCTCGCCGGCGAAAACAAACATTTCCTTGGAGGAGGTTAAAAATAAGGAAAGAACAGTTGATGTGTGATGTTTTTTTGTTTTTTTTAAATCTGGGTGGCCCCAAACTTTTGGCCCGTAGTGTATGTCCAAGAGCAGTGCTAGTGATG
Source organism: Gymnothorax reevesii (assembly GCA_029721435.1). Lineage (NCBI taxonomy): Eukaryota > Metazoa > Chordata > Actinopteri > Anguilliformes > Muraenidae > Gymnothorax > Gymnothorax reevesii. The sequence goes on from CM056579.1 coordinate 111,569,193, forward strand.
TTACCCTATATTTCACTGTGTAAGTTGTGGGAAAGGAACATGCACAGCGATCGAGAGCTAGCAAGCTGATTTTTTTTCTCCTCCACTGGATGTCCTTTCTTTTCCTACTTCCTTTTTAACTGGCCGTAACTCCTTTTCCCAAAATGTCCTCCAGTGCCTCAGCCTCACTGACTGTCTCCTCTGTCCTGTAATCCGCTCCTGTCCCACCCTTCGCTGACTCTGTACCAATTTGGCACTGAAGATGACAGCAAGGACATATAGAGGGAAGAGAAGATGGGCTAATTCAGTTTTTCCCTCAGTCACCTTAATCCATTCAGTCCCCAGTCAGTGAATCCTATCCCAGCACAGCACACATCCTGGTTATATCATGTTCATAGTATTTTAAAAAGCTTATTTCATGCATGTGACTGATATCACTCCAGGTTTTCATTAGGCGGGTGGTGAGGAGTATGGGAGAATTGTATATATATTTGCTTTCAGGGCTTTTTGGTTAAACAATGCCACCATATCATATGTGCTTATATTACATTTGTATTGACCTGCCTTTTCAGTAAAAGTTAAAAGGAAAGGGTGGTTGGTTTCACGCCTCCGCATGTACTCCGCATGCATGCATATCTTCAGAGCCTGACTTCATGCAGTCACACTGTGCCATGTAAAGTGTATTTGCCCCCCTGATTTCTTAGATATTTGCTTATTTGTCACACTCCATTGTCTAAGATTTTCAAACAAAAATTAACATGTGTAAAGAACAACCTGAGTAACCGCAGAGTTCATTTTTAAAATGATATTTAGTATGATTAATATTATATTTAATATTAAATAATTTATTGAAGGAAAAAATTTACCCAATATAAGGTCACCATGCGAGAAAAACTGACTCCCCCTTACTAAAAAAAGAAGAGGATAATAGGGTTAAATTATACGCACTAGGGTTTGATTAATGCTCTATTGAATCAAAACATCATTTAAATAGAATGTTGCAGAACTGTGGAAAGGGCTAAAAGATCTCAACAAGCAGCATACAATGTCAGGATCAAACGAAATTCCAATGAGTTGAGCCTTGTTTACCCTTCATGGGGGGGGGAGTTCTTTCAAGGAATCTTAAGAAAATCAGCAACAAGTTGGCAACACTAATGTTCCTATGCAAACATCACCATCATATTACTTATATTACATATTCAGAAAACAGATGATGTTGTCACATTGTTGAACCAGACTACTATTTTTTGGTGTAACCACGTTATGTCATACTAGCTAGATATCTAGCTTTTTCCATTACCTCCAGCAATGTTATTACGGTTAGAAAAATCGAGGTAGTGTAGCTAATCAATGTTGCTTCCAGGAGCAATGATGGTCTTTCGGAAACTACAATACTTGCACAAATTTTTCAAACAAGTTGAATATTTTCAACTTGAGCAATACACAAATTTTGTGCAGTCACACTATTCACTTTATTTCAATCGTGCCATTTGCATTGCCTGGCGTGAACTCAAGTCTTTTTGCGTTTATTTGCATCTTTGCATCAGCTTTGTGACTTTGTAATCTGGCCGCGTAAAGAAAAAAAAAAAAAATTGCTTAGTGTTTGGAGGAAATGCATCATCAGTGCCGTAATATAAGTTTTGACAAAAGTATTGCATGAACGGTGTAGGAATTACAGCCATTTTGTAAATACTTTTGGTCTTCCTGATCTCACTGGTTTCCTTTCAAGAATACACCACATAGTTGTTTGGGAACACCTGTTTTTGCCATTTCTCTGATGGTTTGGCTTTGATGGGTTCAGCATAATGAAGACTTGCTTCACTTACAGTGACAACTCTTTGGACTCTTTAGTCATAGCTATCAATGACAATAGCAAATGTAAATGGCATAACTTGAAATCGACTATTGACCTTTCATCTGGTTACTGAAAATACTGAGGGAATAACAGACATCAAGCTGTAAAAGAGCTGAACAGCAAATTATGAATATGAAACTGACTACAGGTATTAGATAAACTTTTGCTTGCAATAAATTGCATTATCATTTACAAACTGTATTGTGTTCTCCAGTTCTTAGAATTTTGGTATGACGATCAGAAACGATTCAGTGTGACAAGTATTGAAAAATAGTGGGAATCAGGTGGACGGGCAAATACTTGTTCATGGCACTGTACTTTTTTGACAGAATGTCAAGTTTTGGTTGCTTAAGTTAAAGGATTTTTTGCTTATTTGTCGTTTTCATGTACAACACAACTCCAAGAAGCTGGGAAAATATGCAAAATGTGAAAGAATGGAAATGATTAGCAAATTTTTTTTGATCTTTACTCAAAAGACAGTGGTATGCAGACAAGATAAATAACTCATCACCTTTAATGTTTTTTGTTGATGTACACTTATTCTGTTTATGATGCCTGCCTAGTGTTACATCACATTTCCCTTTTAACATCACTCAGCAGTCATCTTAGAACTGAGGGTTCTAATTTCTGTGGTTCTTGCTTGATGTAATTCAGAAGCTGCTCTCATCAACTCATGGTTTCCTAAGATTGGGAGCTAAGGGCGAGGAACCCCCTCTTTTTCTTGCTCGTGGACGAACAAGCCTTTCAGATATGCTTATTTTACAGCCAATCATGATGGTATCACCCCCTTCCTATTTTCCTGAAATATTCTAAACAGTTGTTTTTGAACATTTTTGGACCTTGCCACTTTTGATTTGCCCCTGTTCTAACATTTCTGGAATGTGTTGCAGGCATCAAAATTGGAATTATATTTACAAATGGCCAAAAAGTTGAAGAGGTGAAAGCTTTAAAATGTTCATTAGTGCTATTTTCCATTATATTTAAGTGAAAAAAGAATTTTCAAATGACTGCTGTCTGGTTTTATAAGTATATTGCGCACTGTCCCAACTTTTTGGAGTTTTGCTTGACTGAAAAACAAAGGAATAATGGAAGGGAGGGAAAGTTTGTAATACCCTGCCAGAGTTCACAGTGCATTATAATCCATGTGAATGTTTTCCTTCATTGATTTTGCATGACACATGAATGATGTATGTAAACATAAGGCTTTAACTAGTGGCTACCTTCTTGATCAGTGTTATCACTTTTGCAAAGATGTAAAACTTTTTAGGAAGTGTATTCATTATTTTCTATTTGCTATAACATCTGCACAGCATAATATCCAAACAGAAATAGCTCATTGAAAATAATATTTTGCTATTACACTGATTAACCCCTTTGCGCCAATTTGCGCCATTTTTTAATGTTATGCATAAGCATATTTAGGCTTTATTACTCAGTTTTTGTGTCGGAGTCCGTGGAAAATTATTCCATTGAAGCAAGACATTCGGAAATTCAATTGCAGAATTAGGAATTAAATTTGGGAATTTACGGACGCCGGCGTCTATAATTACGCAAAGGGGTTAATTGATATATGATAATACTGGATGGTATTTTTGAAGTGGTGCTTGTTTTTTTGAAAATGTCTGTTTAGAGCATTTTCAGCACACTTTGCTTGGAGGGGACTGAACTGCATACTTGAGTACAGTTTCATAATGTATAATTGCCTTCGTGGTGAAATTTCTATTGAAGTGCTGCATAATGTTGTCTATTCTATTTTTCTTGCTTGCCAGGGCCCTGATGGATTACCAATGCCTGGCTGCTGGCAGAAGGTATGTGTGTGATGTCACAATATCCACACTGAACACGGTTCACCAAAAGCTTGGCACATGAATACTGGCAATTCCTGAAATTCAAATATCGCAGAAAATTTAAGCAACCAAAAAACAGCCACTAGACCAGCATGTGGCTTTTTTGCACTGAAGGAGGGCAATGGTCTTGTATTGTATTACCACTTATATATCACACTTATTCACACTCTTGACAGTGGTGTTTTGTTTAATGTAGGACATATTTTGTGTGAACGTCAACAGTATTCATTTACCGTAAAGCGCATTATTCCAGACTAGATCTTCAATATTAGTTTTACATTTCCTTTCCATAGTGCTTGTACACAAGCTGACAATTTGCAAAATAAGTTCTTGTTTTAATTTTGTCATGTGTCATCTTAAAGTACAATGGATTAAAATTCACATTGATACAGGTGCATGGTGATATTTATGGCTTTGACAGTAGCATTTTGTGAGTGATTTCACTTCATAAGTAGAGCAGCCTTTACTCACCTGAATTCTGACTCAAAAGGCCTGTATTGTCATTGTCTTAACACTATCACCTTACATTTCTCTCTGTTTTCTTGCAGTGATCAGTCTAACCCAAAGCATGGAGTTTGTAAATAACACTTCATTTTTCATAGTTTTTATTTATATTTTTTATTCAACCAGAAGATATGGATATATGTCAGAACAGCGCCAAACAACTTCATATGTAGCTGCTTCAAGTTTGTGATTGACTGAAGTGCGTAAAATTTATCTCGCATAAGAATGACGGATGTTCGGGGCGTGACTGCACACGGAGCCCCGAGGGCTTAAGTCCAGCTTTCTGTTTGGCTTACGGGGACTGAGTACAAGGGTGACATATCCTGGATATCGTGACCCGTAGATGGCGATCTGCACAGGCCATGCGAACGAGCCCTCGGAAGGGACCTGGTTGGACTGAAGAGAATGGGAGATGACGGACATTGACATTAGTGTTCATCTCAAGCTTGTCATCACTCCGCACCATTTCCTGTACTACCACCAGCTGAAATTAATAACAACTTGTGTTTACAAAAATAGAGCAAACAGCATGAGTGCTGTGGTGAATTAGGAGTATCTTTGTGTGGAGAGTAAATATTCGTCTGTGTAGCGTGATCCAGGTTATGGCTTTTGCATCAATTAACGTGGCTGACGGATCGTGGCAACTAATTAACCAAAAAAAAAATTGCGATGCTCTGAATATGTTTCTTTGTTGTCGTTGATGTTGTTATTATTGTCGTCTGTGGCTGTTGTCTGTTTTTCGACATGGTTTTCTAAAGGGAGTCACCCCTTGGCTGGTGGCTTGAAAAGTGTGGATTTCCCCTGGAGGCTGGAGATCGAGTCGTTCGCTTTTCTTTATTTTGGTGAAACCGCTGGACTGGTCACGAGGTCTGTGGTTCCTCGCCAAGGCACTTAACATGGGTATCGGGCGTTGTCCGTATAATACCGACTTCTGCTACGTTCTGGGTGCTGTTTTTGAGCAGCACTTGTTACTGAAAGTGTTGTGACCCACTCAGCTCCTGCTTCAGCCGGGTTTGGGCCAGAACTTTGGTGTGGATTTATCTGGTGCCACAGTGGCTGGCAACATGGACCCGAGGGTCTGCCAACAGAGGGCGATGTAGGCAGTCCCATCAAAATGCCTATAATGTCTATGGTAACCAAAGGAGTCACTTCAGTGATGATTCCATTAGGTAACACTACAGAGAGGATAAACTGACATGGTATGTTAAGGTATGGGAAGATGCTATGATTTATTATTTTTCTCTGAAAAAAAATGCAATTTATTGTTCTCTTGTGTAGCCTTCGGTGCCTCAAGCTTTTGTTATTCATTCCCATTGTTGGAAATATGGACATTTTTATCATAAAATTATCATAAGTACTAAGAATGGTTGTTTAATATAGGATGATGTCCTAGTCATGTACAATTTTGCAGTATTAAAATCCAACAGTACTTACTTTGTGTATTATCCTCTGAAGTTCTCCGTGAAAATGAAGGGGTTTTTTTTTTTTTTGCATTCTTCGTGTTTTTTTCATGTATATTCAGGCTTCAACAAAATTATTTATATTGAGTGAGAGGAATTTTACATTTATATTGGTGATGCATAGCTTGGGAATCATATAGAGCATTATATTGAGTTCAGATAAGTGATGGGAAAGCTGGTCCAAGACTGATGCTTAACTGATAGACTGATATTTAACATATATCTACCATATATATGTCCCCAGGCAAAGTATTTGAGTTCGCTTAAATATTTGACAGAAAATAATTTTCTCTCTAATTTCATAAGCTCACCTCAGTTGTGGAACTGCCACTGAAATGTAAGTTTTACTAATTTTAGCTAAGTTTTACTATGAATTCTATCAGACTCCAGGGAGAGTTTTATTAATTGACTAGATAGCAAAGCAAATGTCATGTTTTCCTGTTACCTGTATATTTCACGACATGAAATATGACGCTTAGCAAGAAAAAAATTGCAGATGATTTGCTGCAGGTGGAGGGAACTAAACTGAAACCGAGTGAATTCTGGTCTCTCCTGCCTGAATTCAAGAACCAGGGGTCTCATTTATAAACAATGCATTTGCATATAAATAATACTTATTTCAAATAAAAAAAAACAAGCTTGATATAAAAAATGTGTCAGAGATTATGCAGATATGAAAAATTACAAGTTAATCCTGATTAACTAATTTAAAAGAATTAATCAACTAATTAAATAAAAAATGCATGCAGTTTAGCGTACCAATGGTTTTATAAATGAGAATATATATTTTATTGAGCATATGCATTATTTAGGTTTGGAATCCATACAAAGTTTTATAAATAAGGCCCCAGGGCTTTTTAAATTCATGACGAATTACATTTATACTTATTGTAGGTTGTAGATGTGTTTGTGAAGTGTTTGTACCAAAAATCGGAGAGAAAAACAGTTTTGTTATTTCTCCACATTCCATTCTTTATATCGTTTTAAACCGTGTAATTCTTACACAAAACCAAACAAGAAATACTTCAGTAAAAATATTTCTTAATGAAGGACAGATTGTAATTTCAATCAAAGGTTACGTATCGAAATCACTAATTGTCAGGCTTTTTATTAACATTCCAACACCAGCATAAACTTAACTTAGCCTCTCCTGCCTAAAGTTGTACAGGACTGTTACAGTGGAAGCTGTTTTTAGTCTTTCGAGACAGTAAAACTTAGTGATTCCTCCCTTTACCCCCTTGAGATTTGAAATAACATTTTCAATTCGCAAAGATTTTTCATTTAGAGTAATCATCATTTGAAATCATTTGACAGATTTTTCCGTACCTTAAATATTTATGGCATAACACTCAAAAAATATATATATACTTGCATATTAATGGCAATATTTCCAAATACAGTTTTTTTTTTTCTTTCAGAAATTCTATCCTAGCATTTATGTAGACAGAGGTAGTGAGAAATGGCCCCTGTAATGATTATCTCTGGTTGTTATTGATGGTAACATTGTTTGATTTTCCTGAAACTTCCCTTCTGTGTCTTTGATGGTGCTATTAGCGTATTACCTGGGCATTGAAGGAAATTCACTGTAAACAGCGACAGACTGTGTTTATTTTTGTTACATTTGTTTCTATCGTGTATTTGGTATACTTTTACATTTTTTTTACCATAGTATTAGTTTGTATATTATTTATTTTACACATTTTGTAGCTTATTGGTTTCATAAAGGCATTCCTTTGGACATGAGCTCTCGTCTCATGGCGTTTCCTCTTTTCTCCCGCCTACTTAAAAGTGCAGACTCTTTAAATTGCAGGTCTTTGAAATTTAAAGCCCGAAATTACAGCTGTCTTCAATCAGTAGGGGGAAAAAAACAAGTTGTTAATTGTAACGAACCTCTGTTATGTGAAAGCCGATAACACCTTGGTTGCAATATAGTCACAACTATATTTAGGTTATTTCACGGGATTCCAATGTATTCGAGCAGGTGCCTGAACATTTGCAAGCCTTATATTTTCCCTTTATGAATCCCTGGTCCTGCTTGATTTTGACATATGCTTTGGTTCATGATGATGTTGGCCTGTGAAAAGTCCTCTTCAACTTCAGTTTTTTGAGAGGCCAGCAAGTTTATGTCAAAATGTCCTGAAATCTGGCGTAATTGGCTAACCGATCTTTCTCTTCGAGAGCCCCCGTTGTGCCTGAAGAGATGCAGTACTAAAGCATGATGCAACCCTTACTGTTCTTCATAGTCGATATGGCGATCCTTGGATAATGAGCCTCAATGTCTTTGCATCTCACCTATCTTTTAGAATTTAGAAGAATGAAAGTTCACTCTGAGATGGATAGCGTGATTCAATCCATTTTTGTCATATTTGAGATGGGTTTGGAGGTATTTCCTGTTTTGTTTTTTTTTCTTTTTTGTGAGAAAGGGTTTCCAAGAATTGTGCGGCTTAAGGATGTGCAGGAAACTGGGGGAGTGAGAGATGCCTAGTGCCTGCTGGGAATTCCAGCAGCTTGTTTAATATTGTCATTGAGCTCTTAGTAGCCTCTCCGATAAGGTTTCTCCTTGTCCTCTCGTCAACTGTCGTGGCTCATCCTGATCTTGGCATTGTCTCTGTAGTGCAACTTTATCTTTTATTTACTTATTGATAATTATTTTGACAGTGCACCATGGTACATCCAGTGCCTTAACAATTCTTTTAATGCCCCCCCCCCACAATGAGCTGTAAGGGGCAAAATGGAATCAGCTTGTCCTTCATTCCATCCGTCTGTTCATCCATCTGCGGATGACATTCTGGCCTGCGCTTTTTTCTCTAAACCACATGGTGGTTCTCTTACACTTAAATTGCACTCAAATTCTTCAAAGAAACAGACTGCATTAAAAAAAACTATCACCCAACTTAATTTCCTTGTGTGGATGGTAATAAATGAAATTGTGGTACAGAATATCTTAAAAAGTTATTTTTGCCATGTTTTTCAGTACCTTACCCACAAGATCATTAAGTTGGCTGACGCAATTTTTTGAGGTAATCAATTTTTTTGTTGACACTTTGATGACCGTACCTTTCCCAGGAGGATGCATCCACGAATGTTTCAGGCTTCACGGACATTTCTTGTTCTTTGGTTTATTGGCAGAGAGGTTTGCTAAAGGTGAATACACCACTGCTTAGTGAGTGATATTTTACTCTCTACTGGGGAACCTCTACTTTCTGCAAACCCTCCCTTCTCAAGCGGGTCTTCTGGTTTGATCAGAATCATGTTAATTAATAACTGGTGTATGCAAATTACTCGCATAATGATTATCAATATGATTGGCTAATTTTGAACACCGATACAGGCCCTATCATGAAAGGGTGTGCACAATCACGCAATCAGGATGTCGCTGGTTTATTACTTTCATAATTGGCAACTTGTTTTTTGCTTAGACATTCAGACTGCTGGAAGGTAAAAGTAAAAATTGGAGAAGACTTGTTTTTATTTTGTTGTCTTACCTGGCTTTAGATCTGAAAAACCTGCAATTTTAGTCAGGCTGTGAGGACTTTTTAATAATCATAATATTTCTAAGGAGACACAGCAAATTTGCTTGAGAAATCAACTTTACTAAAATTCAATCCAGTTAAGAGTTTTTCTTAATTTGTTAAATATACTCTGAGTTAATTTTACTCAGAAGTTGAGCTCTTGTTGTGGTCCGATGCAGCATCGGAGAACATTACCCATATGGACTGTACATGTTTTTATTGTTTTTATAAAACTGTCTGTGCCACTGCGGGTTTTGATAAAGGCATTTGAACTTTTTTGTTCAGACCTTACAATTTGTATAATACATACAGTAACAGTCCATATGTTTGACATTAGTTTAATTGTTTATTTCCTTTGGATTCCTCCTCTGAATCTGTTAAAGTTGTTTGATGTGTTTGCTTGCATGGTAAGAGGACAGAAATCATGAAATCGCAGAGGGACAGAAGAAATGCTAGTTGCGAAAGGTAGGATGGCTAAAACCTACCTCAGGTACAGGGTTCATCCTTTATTTGGTAAGTTTTTCTCATGGAATTACAGCATTGTGCTCCATGCATTTTGTGTTTGTTTCTCCATCACTATCGCTATAAAATGGATATTGCAGTGTGGCATGCTTTTTACTTCAAGTTGTTTGGTTGAGTCCAGAGAACCACATATTGCATCGCCTGAATTGTTGACTGCCACTGGGAAATAACGATTGAACGCCCAGGCAAATATAGTCCATTGGAAATTGAATGTGGATTAATAATATATGTATAGTGGAATATAAACTTTAGTCGACGGTTCATTGTAATTTTTTTGGCAATTTTTTATTGTAATTATGGTGGTAGCGTACTGTAGTTTGTTTGATTTTAAATGTTAAAATGTATTCTAAAATGAATTGAACAAAAAACTGCTTTTGAGAAATAATGATGAGTGATACCTTTCCCCTGAATACCAATTTTTGGATGATGATTCATTTTAAATTGTGCCAATAAGAGGTTACTAATCTCTTTCACAACTTGTCTAAATCCCTGACAGAAAAAAATACAAATAATTAAAAAAACTGCTGTACTACTTGCCCCTCCAGAAATTTTTGGTCAACTGTTCAACAACTTCTCTCTGGTAGTCACAGCAGTGTGGTCTGTACCGTCTTAGCAGACTTTTTTCAATTCAGTCCAGTAGTTTTTTTTTCTTTAATGGACAATACTCATCCAGACATTTCTTTAATTGAACACATTTGGATTTCCAGAGAATAGTCTCACTGTCCATGTCTCCCTTGTTTCTTTTCTGCTTTTGTATCAGTGATGATTGTTCCTCATTTTGTTTGTAATTTTTCTTTTTCTTTTACTTTCTGGGTCACAGTTGTGCTTGAAATTTTATTTGTTTCAGATAATCAGGCATATTTGAAAATTATTTCATGAGACTGTACTGTTGGAGCCAAATAAAATGTTTTTACCTCTTTTCATTGGTCCATTTGTCTTCGGCTTCTGCAAGTTAATGTCTGACTTTGTTAATACGGGTAGAGTACAGATAAATTTGGCCATGCACAATGACTGTCATTACCATTTATTCCTCTATGGTCGGTCTCAGTCATTGTGGCAGATGCATGAGATACAGACAGGTGACAAATTAACCCCATTCCAACCTGCGAAACCTCAGGGCTATTTTTAATCTAGTGGAGATCCCAAGGTTTCCAATGGTCCGAAATGTTTTGAATTGAATTACCGGGACATCAAAATGATTCACAATAACAAGATATTTTTCATTACATGTAATGCACCAGTAAAAACACTGGGTCCTCGGTTTAAATATTTCTCTCAATGTGTGTGGTGTCGCTTTAGTGAAGTGCTGCACTCAGCAGATACAGGGTATGTTTGTGGGGTGCCAGTGACTACTCACTTAAACCAAAGCTGTTCAACAGATAAAATAATGTCACGGCAGTTTGGAAGACAGATTTAAGTGACGACCCCTAAAAATGCAGCCTTTGACGGCCGCAGCCAATGCTTTGAGATGCACCTGTGGGATAATTTCCACTCCTGAGGCCATTCAGTGATCCCTGGTGTCCATAAGGCTTGGGCCACTGTCGGTCTGGATGGCAGAAATGCTTTATCACTGGATATAATGATGATCACACAGAATAACTCGGCACTGATCTGCAGTGACTCTTACAGCTCTTCGGAAAAACAAGTGGGCCCAAACCATGCCAGGAAGATGAACGGAGGCGTCCTCATTCGAAATCTTCATACAGGTTTCATACAGGTACATATTCAGGTTTTCTCCGCTAATTTGTCACCCGGCTGTATGTACAGCATACAAGTCATAGGAAACCGATCAGGGACAGCTTGTTGAATGTGGTAGAGCCATGGAATGATTCACTCCTGAGGGGATTTTGCTGTAGTTCTGTTGCTATCAGCTATGATTCTCCCAAGTCCATCTCTGCCTGCTGGAAAGAATTAAGACTCGCGATCACAGTGATTTTTCTTTTTGCAGTTTCAACCTTCAATTGAGGCACCAACTATTCAGCGCCTCTGACACACTGAATTCTAGCCTTGCCTCAGAGATGCTGGTTAGACTTCGTAGGGACGCCCATGCTTTGAATAGGCACTCATATGAACAGGTATCGCCCGCCGATGAACCATAGGCGTTTTTGTCCTTGCTATTCATATTTCTTCGATGTAAAGACCATTTTTCATGGGTGCTCCAGAGATTTTTGTCCATCCACTGTATATTAATCATATTACCTCATCCTCTGTTGACTACAATACAAATTCGCAAGAAAAATGCGTTGCACTCCATTTAGAAATTTGACAGCCATTTCAAAATTTCATTCACATTGAAATCTACAGCCTAGAGCTTGATATCAGGGTTGACTGCTTGTTCTCATGGGTAATGCTCAGGATTTGCACCAGGACACATGGAGAGGAGGCGCTGTAGAGTTGGGGCGAGAATACAGTTTTAACTGCCAGATGCTTCTCAGCATCAGAGAAGCCACTAGTGACAGCCCCGTGTGTGTAAAGGTGATATGCTCAAACAAAGCAATTCTGCTTTCAATGTCAGAAATGTGCAACAACATCCCCAAGTTCCAAGTTTATGTCGTGTAAAAACTGAACATCCAGCTACCTTGCTCAAACAGGTTGTAAATTAATGCAGAAGCTAAGAGCACTACCTTACCTGGCCTGATAACCCAGCGAGGCAAACGGCAGATAATGGAAGCATTGAGAGTTTGTGACGAGACTAAAAAGTAATAAGGCCTCCTATACACACACCTGTGTGTACCTACTTACTGTGTGAGTATCATTCCCATGCCTGGCAGCCAGTGTGACATTTCTATTGTCAGGCGAAAATGTTCATATTTAATATTAGCAGGATATTACTGAATTTATGCTTAGATCATTTGGTGTGGGCAAATTTTCCTCTCATTCCAAGAACATATAATACAATGAGTAAGCGATCGCAGTTTCCCATGAACACACACAAATATTATTCCTCCAAAAAAGGGGAATGCAGTGAGGCTGGAAGTCAGAATTCAGTGATGATTCCAGAAAATTTCAAAAGTGGGCCAACTCCAAACAACAGTAAACTGAATAAAGAAAAAGACTGTGCTCAGTGGTCACTTAAACCCCATTATATATAAAGACTGAACTGAATTGGGCACAGGGGAGATGCGTTTGGACAGATGCAATCACAAGAGATGAATCAAAATGAGTTTCATAGGTAGATGTGTTCTTTGAACACCTACAGCGGCTCAAAAACGCCCTCTTGTGAACCTTATAAGTATTACAATTCATCATCTGCTTCAGCTAGGGGACACCGACTCAGATTACACCTCAAAGGAAATGAACAGCTCAAAATGTCAGTCGTGAGAAACATAAAACGAGCTCAACTTAAGTTCTCAATGTGATCTAAAGAATGAAAGACGGCAATTAATTCAGATTTTTACAGAACCGCAAATAACACACCTGCAGGGATTTGTCATTTCTTAGCTGCACGATTACAAAATACTCTGTTCAATAGCAGCCACTCTACAATACTATAAATCGGTCACAAATGGATTTTATGAGCTTCAATATTAACAGAATATTGTGCAAAGAGCAAACCAAAGCAAAGATAAAACAGTGAAGAAATTCTTGGAAGTTTTAATCTTGTGGTGATAAAGATACAGCCATTTACCAAGAGAGTGCACCCTTCACATAATGATTCCCGTTAACACAAATCTCTGCAAACATCCCTCGTTCACAGACACGGATGGCAGGGCTATTAGTGTAAGAAGGAATAACAATGCAGTGGTGAGAGGTGGCGCGGAACTTTTGTACATTCTAATAGGCTCATGTAAGTGTGTTGCTGGATCATGTGATGCTACAGTCAGGGCCCTAGCCAAATTAGTCACTCAAATCAGGTCATATTCCTAAAATCAGTTCATATTTGTACATATTTGTATAACTGAACAGACACGCAGCATGATACTGGATAACTGCTTTCACATCAGAGATCAATACCATACATTTTGAATGAAATAAAAATATTATTCAGAAGATTTTCTGTGGGGACATTTTATTTTGCACACGAAAGTTTACTTTGATTTCTGACTCTGCGCCTGGGCTTTCAGCACCTTGACGACGATCTTCTGCTCCTCGATAAGGAAAGCCCGCTTGATTCTTCAGATGGCACACCGAGGGAGAGAGAGAGAGGATTCATCATTATACCCCATTATTTTAGCGAACAGATCAGTCTTATTAAAACCATTCCTGAGGGCATTAAAATAACCGATGTAGTAATTTAAGCAAAACCTGACATAACTGTAGAACCAGCACAGGTCAGGGGTGCAGAACGTAGAAATTAGAGTATGCCGAATATCAGTTTGTCCGATACCTGCTTCATTAGGCCGTACTTAAAAAAAAGTTGGCAGGCATCCTTCACTTCCTAATTTCAGGGGTGGGTAGGAGGTGGTTTTTTAGGCCTCCGGGGGCATATAGTTTTTCACCTGTCCGTCCGTCCGTCTGTCTGTCTGCAGCAGCAAAAAAAACTAACTTCGGCCATAACTTTTGATTGCTTAGGCCTCTGATACTTGGCATGTGTATTCCTTGTGACAAGACCTTTCAGATGATGTCATGAATTTCGACCTTGACCTTGGCGTAGGATGTGTTTTTGAAAAACTTCAACCTTGGCCATAACTTTTGATTGGTTAGTGATAGGCCTTTGATACTTGGCATCAATTTTCATCAAAATCAAAAACACAAATCGAAATAATGTTTATGTACGAGGCCATCAGTGTTTCACAAACACATTGTGTTTGTTGTATTATAATAAGAGTTTGACATTCAAATGGCACAATGTTAAATCACGAGTAATAACTAATAACAAAGAATCTGTCTGACATAAGTGTTGCACCGACTGAAAGCCGAACTGGTCGTCTGCCACAAGGACTGGGATTCTGAGCATTTTTCTCACTTTCTTCTTGGTGCGATTTTATTGCATTACTTCAAAATAGACTTAAATAAGAGGGAGCTGAGGATGCTAATCAAGAAATTGTTTAATGAGATTAGGCTCACTTAACAGACGATACTGTCCAGAAAGAGCGGCAAGAGAGGAAACTTAGTCCAAAGCAGACTCCTTACAATCTCAAAATGTACTCGGCCAAACAGCCCGCGATCAAGTCCTGCGGAGCCCATTACACTCGTCACGGTTGCTAAGCAACAGAGACATACAGAAAACATCATTCTAAGGCCCCGTTTTGCAGAGCAAAGTTTGAGTACGCTGCATACATTGCATAATGGATTAAAACCCCAAATCTGGAACAAGGATTGAAGGCGGACAGGTGGAGTTTGGGTCCCACCGATCCACACACACACACACACACACACACACACACACACACACACACACACACACACACACACACACACACACACACCAGCAGTAGGTCCTACCTGTCGCGCACAGACTTGGCGCACATGGAGCCACCGTAGGCGCGGCTGACGTGCTTCTTGGTCTTCGAGAGCCTCATCAGGACCTGGGGTCTGACAGCACGAACCTGATGGCAAAACAGAACCGCGCCGTTACCAACAGCCAGAGCTCCTTGGGGCCTTACTGAGGGGACCGTACTGGCACAATGATTACTAACATGACACTATCGTTAACTCCGGGATAAGCTGTCAATGAATCTTACCAAACGTGGCGGTGCTAATGGCAAATTAATTGATTAATTCATTGATTAGTGAGTAACGCTGAAGTGTCATCACAACACTCAATCCACAGCTTTGCTTATGCAGGAGTAAAAAAGTGCCTCCCGCCACAACCAAAGGCAATTTAACAGTGAAAACAACAATCACTTGAACGTTTTTCACATTTTTGCTAATTGTGCGAATTCAGTCAACTGAACTCAAAAACCTGCCCAACAAAGGTCCAAAATGAAACCGAGCTCGAAATGGAACTACAAATACTGCACATGGGCGTACCAAACTTAAATGAGGATCCATACCATGATGGAAAAAGCAAAATTCGTAATAAGTAATGCTCACTTTGGAAAAATTGAAGTATTCAACAACTGCAGCGCCTCATTGAAAAGGGCAGAGTAACCTCGTTTCAACAATTACCTGTGAAACGGGAACTCAGGGACTAATTCCAACTGCTCAGTTTTCTCCCCCCCTTCCTAGCTATAGATGCAGTTATGAATCATCTATTGCAAAAAATACCGTCACAAGGCAGAGACTAATGTTTGGGAATCCTGCTCCTGGAGCATCTCGTCCTTCGTCTGGGGGCTACAATGAGTAGTAATGGGAACACAACTCTGAGTTAACAAGCCCCAGGGCAGGAAAACTGAACCTGGGGTGGCCGATCTCAGGGTTATGCAGTTTGTAGCGGGGAAAGGTCGCCTACGACCGCAGGTGTACCTCCCAACTGGAGCAAAGTTCCTCCATAGCAACAGACATCCCAAAAACACATTTCATGAAAACTGCCTTCCCTCTCATGTGGGACCTTCATTATCATGCACTCCTCGCAAAATCACATCAATGAACTTAATGATCAATGATACCTTTCAGCATTCATGGTGCTTTTTAAAACATGCAAGTGTCCAACACTATATGCACTATTGGATTCCCACACCAGAGATGCTGGCTTTTGAACTGAACGCCGATAACGGGAGGGGTGGACTTTCTCCTGTTTAGCGCTGAGGACAACGCCCATGAAGAGCCACTAAGCTTATTCCAGGTATAAAAGATGAAAGCTACGAAAAGAGGCTGAAGATCCTTAATCTCTACAGTCTTAGGAAAAGGAGACTCAGGGGTGATTTGATTGAGGTCTTTTAATATGTTAAAGGGATAAACAAAGTGAATCATGTAGGATTCCTTCGACCAAGTGTTGTGAGTAGAACTCGGGTCACAAACGGAAGTTGACCAAAGGAAAATTTAGCACTGATATTCGGAAACATTTCTTCACCCAAAGAGTCATTTCAATGTGGAATAGCTTGCCTGACCATATTGTTGAGGCAGAGACCTTGGGGGTTTTCAAGAGCAGGCTTGACTTAAAGCAAGATACCATTGAGTCATTGAGTATGTGAAGGGATATATTCACAATACTATAAAGAAACTGGCGAGCGTAGTTGGGCTGAACGGCCTGTTACCGCCACTCATGTTATTTTATGTAATACCAAATTTCAACCAAATCGGCCAACCCCCACCTTGTCACCCTTTTTGCATGGTCTTCTCGTGGACTTACATTCTCACATCGGTCGCGCACGGCGAGACCAACACTTCATGCACTTAAATAGCTTAGGACATGAAATTCAGCTCTGTTTTTTATGCGTTAAAATGCTATGAAGAACCCATCTTGAACAATAAGTGATGGTTTTAATATCGCGTACTTTACACAATGTTTAAAAAAACTGCATTTTATCTGCTAAATTATGCACTTCAGGGAACGCCCCCTTTGCCTTAATCGAGAATATTTGCGCTGGGCCAGCTCAGCCACGTGACATCATAAGTTGTACACGGATTGTGTCTAGGTGGTTAGCCGTCGTGTACGACTCTGGTCTGGACAGAAAATATAGTAAAGAATGGACCAACAAAAATCAGAGAGTGAATGGAAAACAATGTGTAGTGTATGGATGCAGTGCAACGCATGGATATGGTCATGGAATGTTTCTGTAGCAGAAAGATGCAGAGATATCGAGAATATGGACAAAACAAGTGCAACGTACTAGGGCAGACTTCGCCGGCCCAGCCAAGCCCAGGTCACTGAAACCTATGATACGCACACAGAGAGTGAGGACGATGCCTTACGTTATTAGCCCCCAAAAAAAGTCTGCTCCGTGACCGTACACTGTTCGTGATACAGACTCATATTTGAGGCATTGCGCTGATAAGCCTATGGTTGTCACTGGAGTACATTGGAAAGGCGTCACCAGTTAGTTTTTGAATCCGTTTTGAACATTTACTGCAATCGACAAAATACTATTCCTCTGACAGCTGGCCAATTATCAGAACCCCAAAGACAAAGGACTATAAATCTGCAAGAACCGCAGCCTTTCTGATCTTTATCGCACTCCAATGAAATTAATAACCTTGCACTCGGACCAACCAGTCACCGATTTCATACATACTGCATGAATAATCATGTCCATGTGGAACTTCAGATAAGAGTGGAAGTGCGCATCCAACCTAATCCATTAGTATGGAAGGTTAGCGATTGATCTTGAAATGCTAAATAAAACCATTGGACGCAAGCACCCATAGCTGGTATCAACAAGACTCAAAACTGTCACGAACAGTCTATGGTCACGAAGCAGACTGTTTTTGGGCTAAAAACGTCAACATCCTCCTTACTCTGCAGGTGCGTTTCCATTACCCGTAGAAATGCGCAACATCTAAATGGCGAAATAAAAAACCGGTAATGAATACACTTTCTGATATCACAAAATTTACTCTACGATCTGCATTATAAGTCACCGAAGCCAAGGCCCAATATGTAGACTATTGGACTTCTGAAAACCAGCTAGTGTACTTGTATTTTCGCGTATTGTGGAGCACTTGCATCATTACTGTCAGACAAGGCCTTACAAATTTGCCGCGTGCACAACTCAGCTGACAGTGACAAGGTCGAATGCTGCGTCACTCTCATAGATGCATGAGTATAGCCGAGCTGTGACTGGCTGATGGCACCAGCCGATCTGTGATTGGCTGATGTACGTAATGGTACCAACCAACCTGCAGAAAAAATTAGCAGCTGGCGGCTGATAATTAGAGAGTGAATCGCTAGTCAGAATAGGCGCACAGCGCATGAGGTGTTGGTTGCGCAGTGCGCGACCGAAGTGAGAATGTAAGTCGCAAAACGTAAATCTGGGTCACAGACTGGAGCGCTGATTCTGGAAGAAAAATTGTGCAAACTGGCAAATCCTGAAAGCAAGACCAAAATACAGGAGAGGATTTTCTTTTCCAGAACCTAGATTTACTCCTCAGCCATGTTTGAAGACTGGTTGACAACAAGGCCAAAGGTATGCGGACACTCAAGTCTGGGGCTGTTTTTCGCAGTTCAAGCAAGCTGACAAAGTGAACTCATCCCTGTACAGTTTGTTAGGTCTATGCATGTGGACAGCTTAAGCCGGTTCTGGCAGAAAACAGAAACCTCTTCCAGCAGAGATCTAAAAATTATATCAACAGAACATCAGACAATCCTTAAAGATACTAACCTGTGCAGAACAGTTTTGGAGCAACAAGAGACGAGGTGCTGAATTGTAAGTGAAGACCACAGCTGATGTCTTCAGCCACAATTTCAGTACGACAGCAACAATCCATGAGTGGGCTAACGCTGCTCAGAGGAAGCATGAACTGCCATGTGTTTCAACCAGAGACCACCGTGCCATGGGATTCACAAGAACTGCTCTTACTATACCCCCTACCTCCATCACCTCGGCTTGGACCACGCTCACCTTCATAGTCGGCCTTCACTGTGATCTCAGTTACACACTAGTAAAGTTTCATAACCGCATCAAGCAGAGTTGGGTCACTATTGTGTTGACAAAATCTGAGCGCAGGTAGACATGTTAACATCTGGCAGAGAGATCCAAAAACAGCTTCCACAGTAGTTCCCACTACAACAGGCTTCTCCTGGACCACATTTTGACCAGACCGGTAACAGGTCATTTCTTCGTTCACACCAGAATTCTCCATTTCTCTGCTCCTAGGTACTGACCACTGTTCTTCTGCAAACACATCTCACCGTCCAACTGCAGATGCAGAGACTGCCCTCAAACATGCCAAGTAATTTATCTTTAGCGCTGAATGTCTACATTTCACAGAAATACTGATACATGTCCTAAACCCAACTATTTGCACAATGGCACTATCCACAAGCCTCGTCACACGACTAAAATGACTGATCTGTGACTTAATGCACAAAATTACTTTTTCACTCAATTGAGCACTCGACTCCACAACATCACTAATGCCCAGAGGTTGCAGGAAATCGAGAACTTCACAGCTGGCTACCAGTACATGAAAGAAGACCCTTCCAGGTTTAGCATGATAAAGCATCCACTAATGTAAGAGCCAGAGGAATCTGACTGGCCAACACAGTGCCCTGACGAAAAACAAATCAAACACTAAAGGTCAACAGCAAAGCTGACTTTGAGCCAGGCCTAATAATTCAACTGATGAGTAATGGAAGAATGGAAGTAAATCCCCATAAACACACTTTTGAATCTAGTAAATACTCCCAGCAAAGCAGAGTCTGTTGCAGCAACAAACAGAGACCACCCTCCACATCAAGTCCCAGTATTCTGATGAGATGTCTGATGAGCAGGTGTCTGCATATTTTGGCACTAATGGTTAACATGTCATGAGAGGGGTCGTTGCTAAGAAACACATACAGGCACAGCACTTACAGTGGAAGACCTCCAGAACGTGCGTCAGAAACCTCTATGGTACAATAATATCAAGTGACTGAATTAGTCCGTTGTCCACGTGAAACCAGAAATATCTCAACAGATTAAAGATGAAGGACAAGAGGCTGACCAATCCATGGCAGCCATACTTACACCACGCAGCCTCCCAGGGTAGATGCCACAAGCAGACTTGGGGGCCTTGCCCACCTTCTTGGTGTACAGGTAGACAATGCGGTTGCCAGGGGTTCGTGACCTGAAAGGAAATGGTAAATTCATGAGCTGAATTCTAAGGTTTTCCCCAACACTTTCACGATGGTACAATCATTTCCATTACAATGCGGTTAACGAATATATTTCTGGAGGCACAACACTGAACTGCCAGAAATGTCAAGAAGATATGAGTCAAAGTTCAAGGCAAATTCCTTCACATCAAATGTTATACAACATAGCCAACATTGTTCAGCATTAGGTTTTGCAGGACAAAAAAAGATCACTCACAGCCTGGTTTTGTTTGAGGCGGTGTTGTAGGACAACCTACGACGGTAAGTCAGACGCTGCACCATGTTTCAACCTACAGGAAAGAAAATGAGCATCACAACTCAGCATCAAGACCAGGCATCATTCCACTGCAAGGCGATCAGCAAATAGTTCCATAATCTACCTAGAATAACAAACATGTACTAACCTCAAAGTCAATGACAGGACACAACTAACACCAGCTCCGGTTAGACTGCTAAGTCAGCTACGCAAAGCTAACTTAGTTGAATACAACCTTCTCTCGTCAGGGAGTGGAAACTAGCAGGACTAGCTAAGTACACAAAGTTAGCAAGCTTCGCGCTCCACTTTAATCAATTCTTACTTTTCCCTCGCACGAATCACAAGATCTAGTTTCAAATCACAGCATTCAGCGTTAATAGCGTAGCCAGCAATATTAACAAAAACGCCGGCGAACATGAGTGACGAGTCAGTTTCTAAGGGCCAGATGTGTCTCATGAAGCCGGGACGCGAAGCTCATCAAAGCTGATTTATCATCGACAGAAATGGTAAAACATATAAAATACGGCCACGATGACATTGTGCTCGTTCTCGGCAGACGTTTTCATCAATAATTATACATTATTACTCGCATTTATGCGACTGATTGACACAGATTATTTCAACTATTAGACTAACAAGACAGAAGGTCCGCCATACCTGAGGAGTCCAAAACCGGAAAAGGAAGAGGCACGTTCAAAGCGGAAGTTCAATCTCTTTTGGCACCGGAAATGAAACGCCCTCTTAAAGCTGACCGGGTTTGGCACAGGCACAGTACAACGGGAGGACCACTAGGGAGAAACTGCGTTTATTAAACCGCTCGTTTTTTTATTTTTTAGCTGTACGAATGGTATCAACGCATAAAGCGGATATTAATTTTACTTCTGCCTGGTCCAGCTGATCTGCAGCTAACTGATTTATGTTTGCTGACGATAACATTAGCCGGGGTATAAACCGTGTGGCAGCTAGCTTAATTAGCTATAACCTAGCTGGCTGTTTGGTAACTTAAGTTTTCCGCTGCGATTCTGAGTTTGGCCTTGACATGTATGATGTGAAGTCGCATCATTCCATCAGATTTGCGTAATCTGGTTTTTCGCGCTAAACTGTATTGTTTTGCCGTTATTTCTGACATGATTTGTGTCTTGGGTTGGGTTTGTGATGCGATGTTGGCTTGCAGTTACAGTGTGCTTGCTAACCAGCCTGCTGATATTTGTTTAACTGCTGCGACGAATGCAAGAATTGGACAGTATTCATGGCAGAGCAGCAGTTTTGTTCACTATTACCCAACACGACTCGTTCTGCGGTGGTCCATAATTCTGCATATGTTGCATTAACTCTCGATCACAAGTGTCAAGGCAGCGTGACGCGTCAGTCCTATGAATACATGTCCACAATAAGCACTACTTATAAGGGCGCTGGGTGGGATTTTTTTTTTTTCTGTTTTAAGCATTGTTTTTAGGCCTGTTGGCAATCATATCCTTTCCGAACTCTGTCCAGGATGATGAACCACCTGAAAGAGAAATAAAAATGTTGTCAGATTGATCAGTTTCTCCCCTTTTTTGAATCATAGCCCAATTATATGCCAATAGAAGTATATTTGGTTTCACACCCTGTGGTAGCCTATTCAGGATGCAAATTGTGGGTGGAGAAATGTGATGGCAAGGTACTGACTGCTGTTGATGAATTCATAGTGAATTCAGCCTGATTTCAGCAGACACAAATGAATGGAAAAAATGCCAGAGAGCCTATGCTAGGGTTTATATTAGGGGTGCTTTGGGAGCCTAAACATGGAACTGCCTGAACTGCCTTTAGGTATCCTCATAGCTTCACAACCAAGAAAGACCAAGTAAAATGGACTGCATTTTCTGATTAGGCAGTATAACATTGGCTTAGATGCAAAGTTACAAACTATAGGTATAATAATAAGAAAGTTATGCCATGTTAAATACAAGAAAAATGTCAATTTACAAAAAACTGACGGACAGTACCCTTAGAAAATAATTCACCAAAAATTCATTTTTGGTCCGAATGAGCTGAAATTTCGGTTTTGTTAATCACTAATGCATATTTATCCAATGTGAAAATATGGAAGCAATCTATGACTACATGTTGACAAATGTTTTGTATATCTGATGATTTGACATGGAATGACCCATCTTACAGGTTTTTTGAGGCCGTTGCCAGGTAGCAGAAACTGAGGGGCATGTGCTTGTTAGATGCAGGAAACATGTTGCTGAGAGGAACATGATGGAAGAAATGGAAAGATTGGGGATAACAAGAATAAGGAGAACACTGGCATGTGCTGGGAATGGGCAAGGCAGTAGATCCCTGTTCAGCTTCCAAATGTGGACAGGACTGATGAGGAATATCTGACGTGAAAGACACTACAGTAGTTTACCTACTCCAGCAGATGGCAGTAGTGCAACGTTGAAGATGTCAAATATTGTGCAAACCCAAAGAAGAAGGAAAGCGTCTGATCCCTGGGCTCTCTCTAAGGCATCTTTTTCTTGAAATTAAACCTTGCCTCTCGATGATGCTGCTTGTCTCGTGTGTGTGTGTGTGTGTGTGTGTGCGTGTGTTTTTTTTCCCCTTCTTCTTTTGGATAGGGCTTTTTTAGTGTGTGTTCCGCTATACTTCCTCATTCGAAGCAGAACCTCTTCAATATCCTTTTATTTGGAGTATAGAAGCAACTGACAAACATTTGTATGTTTCTGTCAAATTCTCTTAAAATTTCAGCTTCTCAACGCGCCGGAAACTTTGGGGACAAATTTAAACATCTGGAATTTATTTCTCAAAAAAAATCCCAGTAATCCCAGCGTCTATTTGGTTTACCCTAGTTTCCTGTCTGCATCAGCATTAGCGTCAATGTTCGCCTCATGCTTTCTGGTGCGGACAAAATCTCAGCAACCGTTTGGCACAATGGCTTCACACTTTCAGCATGTATTTACTCTAATGTCCACTTGTGCATCCATGTTTGGTTCTCCTAGGTCAAAGATAAAGGTCACTGTACATGAAAATGGGTTTATTCTGTGCGAACAAGATCTCAGCAACCGCCCGGCACTAGGGCTTCTTACTTTAGGCATGTGTTTATGTCACTGTGTAGTTTTGCATCCACCATGTTAGGTTCACCTGGGTCAAAGGTCACCAGATAAACGCACATACTTTGGGCGACCTCTTTTTTTCTCTCAGCAAAAATGACTTTCTCAAGTTTCTTACTGAACTACAGCAGTCCAAGAGTTATCACAGTCAGATGTTGCCTAATGTGAGACATGTTACCATGCTGGTACAGACGTCTAGGTGGCAGCATTTGTTGCTCTAAAATTTGTACATGTCTTTTGGCACGAATACTGCTCTTAAGGAAATGCAGGTTGGCACTGCCATGTGCACTGACACGCCCCCATACTGTGAGAGACGGCAGCTTTTGGACCTTTTTGATCTGGTGAACACGGTGGTTGTTTTTCTCAAATGCCACCTGAAGTCTTGATTCGTCGGACTACACAACATGCTTCTACTGCCTCTGCCATGGCCACCAAAGTATTATCGAGCTCATTTTATGATATTCATTAGCAGGGTGGCGCATAAGATATGGATTGCTGAAGGATCGGTGATCACGCACTTTCAAAAATAGTTTTGGCCTTGCTCTTTGTGCTCCGAGGTTAGATTCTGATTCCTCCATCTTTCAATTACATTGGACAAAAATATAAACGCCCCATGTCAAATTTTTGACTTTTTATAAACGAAAAACTGGAACTGGGATTCGTCTGTGAATAGCACTCTTCTCCAGCGTGCCAAGGGCCATCGAACGTGTGCATTTGCCCATGAGAGCCAGACAGTGGTGAGATCCAGACCACAGTGAGGATGCTGAGTGTGCAAGTTGGCTTCTTGCTGGCAGTTACGGACTGTCTGTGGTGTGATGCGTCTGTTGTGCAGACTAACGGTCTCATCCACTGTGCGTGTCGCTGATCTGAGCCGATCCCGCAGGTGGACGAGCCGGACGTAGCGATCTTGTGATGGTGTGGTCACACACGGCTGACATGGATGAGGTCGATTTGCAGTACTGCCCATCTGTCGGAAACAAACTTTCAAATGGCCTATGGTTCGATAGTTAACATTCAGCTGCACAGCGACCACTCTGGTGGACATCCCTACATCCAGCATGCCAATGACACGTACCCGCATGACCAGAGACATCTGAGGCATGGTGACTTTTGACAAAATTCAACATTTTCGCGTGGCCTTTAATTGTCCCCAGTATAAGGAGTGTCTGGGTACTGCTCATTCTGTCTGATCACCGTCTGGAAATGCCACACCCATGTACTGAATGAAATCACTACATCACTGAGCAAAATCTCACTGACAGAGAGATGGATTAAAAAATGGTGCGCAAATCAGAGAAATATCGCTATTGCACTAGTAAAAGTCAGCATATGCTCACTTGGAGTTGGTAACTCCATGTGGCATCAATATTTGACACGGGGCGTTTATATTTTTGTTCAGTGTATATCACACGCTGTGGAGGGTAAAATGACCAAAAATCCTATTGATTTGCCTTTGGGGAACACTCAAAAGTGATGGATTATTGGGGCTGCCGGGTGGCTCACACGGTTAAAGAGGTGATCACCACGTCGCGGGTTCGAGCCCCGGCGTAACCACCGGCAGGGGTCAGCAGCTTTTTCAGAGTAGCGCACAATTGGCCATCGCGCTACAGGGTTTCAAATTGGGAAGGGACTGCCAGATTTGGGTATAGAATAACAGCTTTGTTCGTTGCTCCAGCGCCTCCTGTTGGCCAAACGGGCGCTCGTCAGGAAGACTCCGGGTTGATTCATGTCCGGGTATCTTCCGCCCTAGTTCTGAACTTGCGAAGATTCAACTGATGAGTGTATAAGAATCAGTGGCAGACAGGCACGTGCTTCAGAGGAGAGCCGTGAACTGTCACACTATCCCGAGTTGGCAGCAAGGGGTCGCATACGAGCAAGCTTTGTACATAGTTACCTAATTGAGCATTCCAGATTCGGGTGGGATTGGAGATGCCAAATAAAAAATAAAAAAAAGTGATGGATTATAAGCTTTTGCACCTGTTGACAAATTGGTGAGCCTCAACTCATCTCATCTTCGCTCCTTAGAGACTCGGCCTTTTTTGGAGGCTGCTTGTATATCATTACAGGACTGGCTCCCCTGTTCAACGTCTTGTTTCACAATTCACATGACCTGATTATTATAATTCTCACATCATTGCAAGTCTTCATGAGCCCAGGCACCAACTTTTTTGGAGTCTGTTTCACTCATTTTATCTGAAATAAATATATACTTTCAATGTACTGAATTCCAGTTAAAGTGTCAATAAATGTGTTGTGGCTAATCTTATTAGGATTTCCTGTAATAAGGCAATTTTTTTGGAATTGTTGTGGAATAATACAAGAGACAGGCAAGCAAACTAACTAGGGGTTGAAAAAAGTAATTTGATCAAAGCAAAAACTGAAGGAAAAAGTATATCATTGCAAGTGCTGTGATACTGGGACAGATGATGGAGAATTTGGGGTAGGGGGCGGGGTTAGGACTTGGACAGTGTGACACTGAGGCCCAGGTCAGGCGCTGTGCGAAAGGGGGGTATGCAGAATGCGATGGAAGAACTGCAGCGACTGCACTATTTGTGGGGCCAAGGTCAGGTCATTCCCAAACTGCGGAGTGAGCGTCAATAAGCTCTGTGGATTTGATTACTGATTGTCATTCAGAAAGTGGAAAGGGAGAGATACAATCCTGGGCAAAAGAAAAATAAATAAATGGGCTAATCACAAAATGGCAAAGTATTGTCATGTATTATTTATAAGAACAAATCATTGGTCAGAAAATTAGCTAGAATTGAGCGAATACACTCCTGAGAACCTCTGCGCCATCATCATTCAAAGACCCCCCCCCCCCCGCTGAAATTTATTGTTCTCACTCACAGGAAAAAAAAGGCAACAAAAACTGTCATCAGAATTTAACACTTCAGAAAACAAGACTCGTTTGAGAAGAGTGACAGCCAGAAGGTTATATAATGTAGATTTTGTGTTTGGAGGACGTGTTAAAAAGTCATTAACATCAAAGAGACAAGTACGTTTTTGGCAGAACATGGAATGTTTGATTCAGAGTGGATACGCAAAGTTGTGTGGAGTGACAAATCACAATTGAAGCACCTATTACTAAAACCCCATAAGTGACACTTTTGGTGAAATTGAGTCAAGACCTTGCCTTATCGCATTTGACAAGGGTCATCTTTGGGGTACTAAAAAACCACAAGTCATGTTTCAAGTTCTGCGTTCTTGGCAGTTAAAGGCATCGCATATCAAACACTAGACCCACTTATGTACTAATTACAGTGTTAACTAGAACGGGCACTCGGTACACAGTAAAAATCATAGTGTCAATTTTACTCTTTAAGAGTTGAATTTAACTCTCTGTCAGATAACATTTGGTCCCACTCAAAATCAGTGTAAATTTTACTCTACAGCCAGTGTAAGATTTTTATAGTTAATTTTACTCTATTTTGTGTCAAAATTAACAATGAGGTGTGTAAAAATATTTGACACTATAGGGAATCATCACCCTGCAGAGTAGATTTCGTCCTTGTGTGGAAGTGGGAATTGACTCTCACTTTTGACACTTCCATTTAGACGATTTCACTCTGCATAGTGCTATAACTACTCTATCCAGAGGAAAATGGGTTTACTCTGGAATATTGACACTCCATTTTTTACTGTGTAGAGCGCATACCTTCGCCGACGCCACTGAATCCCTCGCCACTGGCGTTGGTTTCATGCCAATCAGATAAAAATTGACCGAGATATGGCCGAAAGTCGGTTTTGACCTTTTCGTGGCCTTGACCTTGACCTTTGACCCGATCACTCCCAAAATCTAATCGATTGATCCTCAGGTCATGCCAAATCAACCCACCAAATTTTATGAAATTCCGTTTGGTACTTTTTGAGTTATTCGATACACATACACACAGACAGACACACAAACAAATAAATACACGGGGATCAAAACATTACCTTCGTCAGCGAAGTCGCTGGCGAAGGTAACTAGAACGGGCACTCGGTAGAGCGCATACCTTCGCCGACGCCACTGAATCCCTCGCCACTGGCGTTGGTTTCATGCCGATCGGATAAAAATTGACCGAGATATAGCCGAAAGTCGGTTTTGACCTTTTCGTGGCCTTGACCTTGACCTTTGACCCGGTCACTCCCAAAATCTAATTGATTGATCCTCAGGTCATGCCAAATCAACCCACCAAATTTTATGAAATTCCGTTTGGTACTTTTTGAGTTATTCGATACACATACACACAGACAGACACACAAACAAATAAATACACGGGGATCAAAACATTACCTTCGTCAGCGAAGTCGCTGGCGAAGGTAATAATAAACAAGTTTTTGTCACAGTGCAGGGTTTTTATTTATTTTATTGTAAATGGTAACATTTTGTATCAGAGTTGTCACGTAATGTAAGGTCAATAACCCTAAATACGGGGTTAAAACCCCACAAGTCCAACCATATGTGCTTAGAACCCCAGAAGTCCTAATTTTTTTTTGTCCATTATTCCTTTTAAGGAATAGAGTATATAATCAAGTAGGGTTCTCTGAATCCAGAGGTAGATCACCTTAACACTGCATATCATACTGAAGCACTGTCTACACTTTTTCATGAATTAAAATGTTTTCATTGATTTTCTCAAAACTATCAAATCGTGACTTGTGGGGTTATAGTAATCAGTGCTTCAATTAGTTTTCAAAGATCTTGTGAGATATAATGGAGAATCCACCTTTACCGCAGTTATGCATGGAAGAACAGGTGTCATGGAGCGGCCAGCCTTTGCAGCTGCTTGTATTGTTGAGCTGCATCTCTGTGAAGGTCAATTAATGCTTTGGAGGGCAGGGGAATATAGCAGAAAGACTTACTTCCCACAGTTGAAAAGTTGTTTTCTAAAGAGCAGCAATCAGAGGATATTTTTAACCAGGACAATGCGCCTGCCCACACTGCGAAGAACAGCAGGACGAGGCTTGAGAACAAGTCCATCTGGCTCAAAGTTTGGATTTACACTCTTCAGAGAACATTTGGTCTCACATTACACTCAAACTGACTCGACAACGTTTCTCTACTTCTCATGAACTGTTTGAAGCCGCCAATATAGAGTAGAACAAATGTGACTCTTCTTTATGTACGTAAAAAGATAGGTTTGCCCACAAGGCCTAAACATTTCAAGATTTCAAGAGCTTTTCCACACCAAGTTACCATATTTAAAAATTCAGTTCCTGCAAATTTCATGACCAACAATTTGTTGATCAGTCAATTAAAATATTCTTGTTTCGCCATTTTGGGCTTGGCCAATTATTTAATTATTTATTTATTTGTTTCATACAAGGAGTGTCATTGACCTGTGACTGCAGAGCAGGGTGGCCTAGCTGGTCTGTACGAAATAACTTCTTGCAGGTAAAATGGGACGTTCTTTTGCGCTGTAACATGAGAGCACATAATAAAGTCATAAATAAAAAAAATCTTTCATACTGTTTGAAGAGTTTTCCATTATTACGTCTCTACTGCTGGCTTTCTGCAGTTTTACCATGTCTAAGCTTGGACAGAGGTGACCATAATGTTTGAAGATGCACCGGTAGGTATAAACTGATATGTGCAAGCACACACACACACACACATACGCACACACATACGCACTTGTATTTGCCGAAGGGGGTGGGGGAAGGTGGGGGGGATCTTTCTGGAAGCAGCCGCCTGTGACTAGTCAGGAGGCTGTCTTCAGTTGCTGTGACAACGCACTCCCTAGAAGCCGGAAAGCGGAGCGTGGCAGTTGTCCCTCTGTGGCTGCCTTGTCACTGTTTAGCTCACCTGTCAAAAAGAAATGAGAATTCAAGTGCTGGGCCTTCTTTGCAGCTTTCTCAGTTCTGCAGCCTCTGATACGCGCAGCCCCATTTCCAAAAAAAATGTGCTACAGTAATGGAAAATGTAGTTGATTAAAATAACTGATTTGTAAGTCCTCTTTCACCTGTACTGAAATGAAAACAGTGTAAGACAAAATATTACACGTTCCACTCCATCGACTTACATGTTTTTTCTTTTTTAAATACACGCTCATTCTGAATTTGATGCTGGCAGCACTTTCCAAAATTTGTGACAGGAATGATGTAAGATTCTGAAAGTGCTGGAATGCAGAACTTGTCGCTGAAGGGCTGGTGTGGGTGCAGGCTTTGCTTCCAACGCTGCAGTTGAACGCCTGATTCCACCACTACTAAATCCCCGGAAGCTTAGCTAAAGATGTTGATTAGTGGAATCAGCCGTGTAAATGTTTGGTTGAAATGAAAGCCTGCACCCACTCTGGCCCTTTCTTTACCAGGTTGAGAACCCTTGCCATAATGTTTAGATATACATGGCGCATCCAGCAGAGGCCCAGATTTTTACAAGCAATGAGTCGTCTCCTTTCTGTGTTGAGTTCTATGCACCAAATGTAGCTAGCTAATGGTAGCAGCAAAGTCGCTAGCTTTCTAGCCAACTAATCAACCTCCCCAAATGTACTGCTGACCCTACTAGCTACCCACCTATCTAAATAATTACCATTTACTATCCTCTACTGATTTCTATTTACTACAAGGAAGCTAACTAATTGTGGCCAGCAGAGAAAGTTTGCTTGGCAGCATGCTCTGCCCTCTCATAGTACTGTCATCCCCAGCGGTGTGTTCAGTCGGCCAAACATTTGGCCATGTTACATGATAGAAAATTATGAGTGAACAATCCAAACAGAGTGTTTGGCAACTGAAGCTTGCAGTCCAAGGCGGTGGTGTATGAATAACATTCAACATGGTGGCGGGAAAGCAGCTTGTGCCAAGGCATTTTCAGTGACTTTGGTTTGATTCACCCACCATGTTGCCTGTTAACTGCTAACAAAAATGGTATATTCATTACAGTATATTAGGGTAACAATGACATTATCTAACTTTAGAGTGTTGTTGAACAGCCCCCATATTAGCCAATCATGGGCTACTTGTGCATTTGTGTAGTGGATATGTAGTTGGCAAAATGGACTGCAAACTGGATTATGAATGCAATAGCCCTACTTTTTCTACAATAAAGTATGAATTTAATGTCCCCACTTGCATTCCTAGACTCCATAGGTAAATTTCAGAGTGAACCAGATTTCAGTAATGCCGGAACGCGTTTCAGATCACATGAGCCTATCTGTTATTTACAATAGAGCATAGATAATATTTCAAATGTTGAAATGGGGAAATGTTACATTTTTATCCACAAAATGAGCTCATTTCAAATTTTCTGGCTGCAACAGGTCTCAAAAAAGTTGGGACACAGGCAAAAAAAGGACTGAAAAAGCAATTAATATATAAGAGAATCAGCTGAAAGAACATTTAGCAAGTAATTACATTAACTGGCATCGAGTTTGTAACATGATTGGCTATAAAAGGGATGTCTTAGAGAGGCTGAGTCTCTCAGAAGTACAGATGCCCAGAGGCTCCAGCCTGTGAAGGTTTGCGTTAAAAAAACTGTGGAAAACTTTAGAAACAATGTTCCTGAACAACAAATTGCAAAGGCTTTGAAGGTCTCATCATCGGCCGTGCATAACATCATCAAAAGATTCTGAGAAACTGGAAAACTCACTGTGCATAAGGGACAAGGCCGAAGACCTTTACTGGATGCTCATGATCTTCGGGCCCTCAGACACCACTGCATCACTCACCGGCATGATTCTTTCATTGACATTACTAAATGGGCCCAGGAATACTTCAAGAAACCACTGTCTGTAAACACAGTCCGCCGTGCCATCCACAGATGCCACGTAAAACTCTATCATGCAAAAAGGAAGCCATTCTTGAGCATGATCCAGAAGCGCTGCCATGTTCTGTGGGCCAAGGCTCATTTAAAATGGACTGTAGCAAAGTGGCAAAGTGTCCTGTGGTCAGACGAGTCCAAATTTGACATTCTTGTTGGAAATCATGGGCGTTGTGTCATCCGGGCTAAAGAGGAGAAAGACCACCCCTCCTGTTATCAGTGTTCAGTTCAAAATCCAGCATCTCTGATGGTATAGGGATGCATTAGTGCATATGGTGTGGCACACTTGCATGTTTTAAAGAGCACCCTGGTATATAAAAGGTATATAAAGGTTTTAGAGCAACATATGCTCCCCTCCAGACGACATCTATTGCAGGGAAGGCCTTGTGTATTTCAGCAGGACAATGCAAAACCACATACTGCAGCTATTACAACAGCATGGCTTCGTAGAAGAAGAGTCCGTGTGCTGAACTGATCTGCCTGCAGTCCTGATCTTTCACCGATTGAGAACATTTGGCGCATAATTAAATGAAAAGTCCGTCCAAGGAGACCAAAAACTCAGCAGCAGCTGGAAGCCTGTATTAAACAAGAGTGGGATCAAATTCCAACGGCTAAACTCAAGAAACTTGTCTCCTCAATGCCCAGACGCCTCCACTCTGTATTAACAAAAAGAGGGGATATTACACCATGGTAAACAGGCCCCTGTCCCAACTTTTTTGAGACCTGTAGCAGCCATCAAATTTGAAATGAGCTCATTTTGTGGATAAAATTGTAATATTTCTCAGTTTCCCACATTTACTGTGTTATCTCGGTTCTATGGTGAACAAAATCCTGGCTGGTGTGATTTCAAAGTCATTGCGTTTTGATTTTATTCACAATTTACACTTTGTCCTATTTCGGAATTGAGGTTGTAGTATCAAGTATACTCTGGTGCTGTATGTGGGGAACAAGTATGCTGATTCAAACATGGCCACTGTTCCCTGGTGAACTCACTGAATACATTTGTTATTTATTAAGCAACTTAAATGCGCCTAAGAGCTTTGCTAATATAGGAAGGCAATTTAAAAAGCACTTTGTTGATGTCTGTAGGAAAGCACCTCGACAAAAATAGAATAATTTTATTTTGTGTGCACACGTACACCAAAGGCCCGATATATGGCGGTAGCATTGGCATTGATGTTGACCCACCCTCGTCTGATGGATCGCTGTATTTGGCAGCTATGACACAGTACGTGCTTATGTTTAAATATACACAGAGGAAACACATTTATCCACAGGTCACTGAAGAGTTTACTACAGTACTATAGTTTTATTCTTGTTTTATTGAATCTGTGCTCACATTTTCTTTAATCTGCTGGTATGGGTCCCTCACCATCAGAACCAAAAACCGACTGCATGGGATAGTTAAAGTCTGCAGCAAGATTGCAGGTGTGACCTTAAATAGCTTGAATGAACTCTATAACATAAGGTCCTTGAAGAAAGCCTGTGCTGTCCTGACTGACCCCTACCATACACTTTTTAAAGAGTTTGCTTCCCTCAGCCCGCAGATATATTGTGCCAAAATGCTGGACTAATTGGCTCAAGAACCCTTTCATTCCTGCTGCGATTAGCCTTTGAAACAAGGCAGTGGGAACTTTTCTGTTATTTCTTGTTTATATTCTGTGCTTATGTTTGTTTATTTATTTATTTGTTGTTGTTTTTGCTGTTTTTAGTGCTGGTTGTGAAACAAGTTGCCCTTTGGGAATAATAAAGGTATCCTTATTCTTTGACAACAGTCCTGCGCGGATCGTATACAGTAGGGAAAATCGGGCCTCATGTCTCGTCATTGCTCTGTTTTCAGTTTACAGGTTAAAAATGATTTCCAAATCATTGCTCTCTTTTTTCTCTTTTCGTTTTCCATATCGTCCCAACTTTTTCAGTGATGGGGCTGTAGCTCGCGTGCTGTTTCAATATGGCGGGAGGGCTCTAAAAATAGCTTGATGGGAGCTGTTCCAGTGATGGATGAGAAGTCCGATTATTTCGGAGAGAATTTTTGGCATGACAGATTGGGCCTGTCGGAACTCTGTCATCTATGACGGAGTTGGGTCACCTCTCCCAAGAGCCTTCGGTCAGTGCTGTGCTGCGGTCGGTCTGAAAACAAACAAAATGGTGATCCGCTCCATGGCCACAAAAAATCAAATGGGATATGGGGATTTTTTTCTATTAAAGACCCTGACTAAAACGAACTGGATATAAATGTAATGATAATGAGATCAATAATAGTATCTTCACTATCAGAAAAAGGAGTGTAAATCGATCCTCTGTGTCACCACTGAAGAATGCTGTCTCGTTCTGGGGTTATTTGAAGGGCAGAACGGTTCTCTGTTAGCCGCTGAGTTCAGAACATCTATGTTGATTCTTGCAGACTTTGGGCCACAATCAGCACAGATCTGGCACAGTATCTGGGTTTAAATCTGGGACCTGTCGCCCTGCGACTTTCACACTTTGACTATCTACAACCAGGAGAGCTCCATTAATGACTTAAAAGACATGACAAAAGACCCTCTTTGTCAGAGAAAATGATAAAATATATTGATACCAAAGTGTTAAGTACATTTTTTGCTGAAAAACTGTGCTTTTGTTTACACAGACCTGAAACCTGATTATTAAACACAATTATGCTAGGTTCCCACTATCACAATTCGTGACATGATTGAAATTGTGGTCTTAATTGTGGAGTAATCGTGGTGATTCTATCAAAACTTGTGGTCAGTCGTGGCAATCGTGTTGATTGTAGAAAAGTTTAGGACGGTTCAAAAATTTCTTATGCTCAACACGATTAATTCTCAATCGTAATTATCTCATCACCTCGTATCCACACCTGAAATTTCAGTTCCACGATTAGCTTTGAATGGCCAATCGCGCAGTGGGTGTACATCTAATATTCAGCACTGGACATCAGTGGCAAAGAGGGCTCTGCGACAGGGTCGGACCGCAGACTGCAGCAGTCTGAAGGATTACATCGACAAAATTGTACATGTCAACCAAGACCTATTTTATAATTAACCTATGTGCTACTAGATATTTATACCACTGCACTTTCATTTTTTTCTCAGTCATGGTGCTGGCAAGTTGATGTCATCATGGTACATTATTCATCATTTTGATTGCACATAATTCATTTTAACATGAAATAATTTAGATTTCTTTTTGGAAAATGCTTAATAAAACGATGATGATTTTATTCTGCTGTTGATATCGTCACTGAGACAGCAAATGTTACTGGTTAATGTCCAACATTCCACCAGTGTTTCCCAAACTGTGTGCCCTGAGAGCTTCCTTGGAGTGCCACGAGAAAACCCACTTGCTGTTTTTTTCCTGATACTCTATTAATATAAAACAGCTGAATTTACAGGATATAAAAATAACAATTCATGTCATTATCAATTCAGCTTATTAAAATGCCAATTTAAAATTCCTTCTCGATATTTCCGCTTCATGTATTCTACTGTACAATTCCTTCTCGTGATTGGCTAATCACACATGGTCTAATACAAAAAATTAAAGGAGCTATATGTAAGTTTGTGGCCAAAACTGGTTGTGCAATCACATTAAAAATAGTGCAGAGCACAGTATCCCATCCTCCTCTTCCCCAGACGAGAGGTTGCCAGCTAGGCTGCTGGATCCAGCAAGAACGTCTACTACACGGGGCTACCATGGCTACGTTTCAATATACCCAATGATTTGCTCTGACAGGGTTGCGTTCAGTTCAGTTCAGTTCAGAAAAGATCGAGACCAATGACTAACCTTAGCAATGGTCATATTGGTCAGCTTGCTCGGCACTCTGCTGTGTGGATAGCGCACTAAAGTCATTACTGTGAAATGTGTAAAGAATGAATGAGGACTCATTTGACCGATGTACTGTCTCAATTACATTTCATATTGCCATAATGTTGGAACGGTTTCCACAGCGTCTCAGCAAAAAGCCAGAGTAACGGACTAATAATGCATTGCAGCTGCACTCACCTGCATACGTACCATGAACAAACATACATAACATCATTGGACTGTAGAGAATATTTGAAATATCCGTGCCTGCATTAAACAGAATTAAGTTAGCCGAACTTAGCTGAATCGTACCTGCCCAGGAGAAAATTAGCAACTTCAGCGTCGGTCTTCAAATTCTTCTCTGCTTTCAGCCGTCGCCATCTTTCAAAGGCATGTCCAATACAGATTCTTGTTTTGTTTCTAACTTTGTCACGACATATTTCAGAATCACAATGAGGCCATATATAGGTTTAGTAACGTCAGATATTTGTGCTCCGAAACGCTGGTAGCTGCAGCTCAGTGGTAACTGGCAACCTGGATGCCGAAATGCTACAGACTTCGTGATTGGGAGATCGGTGGAGGGCGGCGCAACAGGCCAAAACCCAAAATGAAAACATAAACATTAGTTGTGGGCTGCAACTTCACTTTTGTAATGAGAGTATTCCGGCTGAACTACTCTTGTCAGTGTTATAAGTATTTGAAATTAACATCATTCCTTAATGTCTGGTGATATGTCAGGGCCATTTCATGATTAATCAACATACATTTATTTCATATTGCTCCTTCAAACATTCCCCAGTAAAACTCAGCTAAAACAGCAGTGAAAGCTAGTTGTAACGAAACAATGAAAATGGATAAATTCCTGACCAAAACCTCGAAAAGGCCGTCAGACTAAGACCCTGAACCACCTCACTCTTGCTGCGCTGGCCAGAAAAAAGAAAATCAAAGTGGTGAGCAGACCTTACAGTGAGGAATATCTGACTTTACATTCACCGGATATCCCGCAACCCCAATACCGCTGTGTCTTGCTTGCGGTGAAAAGCAGGCAAACGAAGCCAGCTACAGGTGAGTAAGTGTTTCGAGTGACATCTGAGTATCTGGAGAAGTGGGGGCTGAACTGGTAAGACTGTAGAGTCATTTATTTTATGATTGCATAAACCTGGTTGGAAAGCTTGAGTGGTTGTCTCGTCACTCAGTCGCGCTGCGGGGTAGGTAGCGCAAGCGGATCGCAATAATATAGCGATTAATATAGAGATTTTTTCATTGTAAACAGTGTGCCGCGAGAGAGAGAGAGAAGTTTGGGGAAAATGTGACGATGTCACGCACCGATCGTTTAATCGAAGCACAGTCTCTGGTTTAATCTTGCTGCTGTTTACAATGGTGTCATCAGGGCAGCGCTCGGGCCTACACGGACCACGTTACGCCACTGCAATCGTGGCATTTGTAACGGAGCGCACGACAGTGGGAACTAAGCATTACCTGCCGAGACACTAGTAAGCTGGATTGAAATCATATTTTTCACATTGTTTCAGAGTTTTACATTGCTTTCTCTCAAAACTCAATACATGCAGTTTACGTGCTCCAAGCAGTCATTATGTCTGCCGTCAGTCATCGTCTCGCTTCGACAAATGAAAAGTTAGCAGAGTTCTCACCTGCTAAAGCTGACAATTGACTCGCGCAACGTGACTCCAATGAGCCTGTGACGCACACCAGCCTCCCTTCCTCGATGTGTTCCTGATGGCTCCGGGTGTCCCAGTCAGATATCCGGCGAGTCTCGTCGGCCTGCTGTGCGCACAGATGGCTAGTGAGCTGATGCCTTGAGCTAGCATCCCCCAAACAGCACTTTAATGTAACAGCAGGACGCGCTGTCACAATATTGACATTGCGAGGCGTCAATTAAGTGGAGTGAGCCTCCAAGCTGCTCTGTCTAGTGATGATCGCAAGTGGATAAGTCAGACAGGACTGCATGTGGAGCACTTCCTCCCCTCTCCGTTGTATTTCAGGATATAGATAAATTTCCCTCCACAATGAGGTTTTTTGTGTAGGGGAGACTGAGGTCTGATGAGCCATGGGGACCAATGGACGCCAAATGGACGCTATATCACTATTTTGCCTATTTTAGGCAGCTCCAACATCAACTGATTACAAATATGTCATGTGGCTCATTGGTCCCCATGGCACATCCGGCCCCAGTCTCCCCTACATTGTTTCAAGAGAATATATGATTGTTTCATAACTATTTTTATTGTCTTTGATGTTCAGCCAATTCTGGCCTGCTGCTATATGCATTCTCTGCAAGCCAAAGGATTCAAGGTGACAGAAAGGTGACTGAGCCGGCGAATCAGATGAAATATCAGTAAGCGAGAAACATGAGTCGCATTTCATTCTATTACGTGTAAGACATGCACTATTACTTACAGTTCACTCCAGCCCAGAATCCATGAGTCGACACTCGGCAGAACGCAAAGTCAGCCTCGTCTGTGGCACATCCAGACCTCCCGCACGCACACCTTCAATCTTGCTCTGCGAACCGGGCGTGTTGTGACGTGCCGCGGCAGGCGGAGACGCAGTCGCGCTCTGGTGCTCATTAGGCACAGTGCAGTCACTGTGATGCGGCCTCGGGAATATGATGTGGGATGTGAAATTGTATCCCCTGTGGAGCCACATCTGCTGGAAAATGTGAGCTGCCTCATTATAATACTCATAATACTTCCCCCACAATAAGAAGCCATCGTTCCTATGTATTTGCTCCATACAGGTTCGCATCAATTATTTGCATTCTCGATTTAATACGACATGCCACATTGGAAGACAATTTCGGGTACTAGACGGTACTGGAATAGCAGTCACTCCTGTATATATTAGCTCACAAGAACTCAATACACTTTGTCATTTACTTCTGATGTTAGCAGTGGTTAATGACAAAATGTATTGAGTTCTCAAGAGATCATGGATTGATCATCGGATCCCCGTCTCCCCTACAGGAGTGACAGCCCACAGCATGTCCCACAGTCCCCTGTGGGTGTGATGTAGGAGTGAGCTGGTCTGGGAGTCCTCACCAGTATAGGGATTAGCATCTGTAAATCCCTTCATGTTGTATGTTTGCAGATTAGCACCATGAATCATGAAGGGTAAAAAATAGCTTTTCTCTGTGAAATTGCAAGATCTTAGTGCTACAGTCCCTCTCTCTCTCTTTCTCTCGCTCCCTCCCTCCTCTCCTGTCTTTCCTGAGTATCTTCCTGCTGTTCTCCCCAGGGATGACAGTAAAAAGAGAGAACAGAGGACAGAAAAGCACACTCATCAGTATCTCCTGCCAAAAAAGCTCTGGCATCTCTCACCTGTCCTATTAAAAAGCATTACATGACCTTTGACCCCCCTGAGCCAGCGAATCTGCTGCCCTAGTCAACAATACAACTGGCAAAGCAATTCCTTTCTGCACAGAGACCAGGGAACTACCAACCAGCCAATCACAAAGCATGTTTGAAGCAAACAATGAAAAAAAAATACCTGGTGACTGAAAGATACTTTGCGGAGCAGCTGCGCAACTGAAGGCCTCCTGGAAGTATATATATGCACTGTTGCCCATAAAGTTGGAATAATTTTGTATGCAGACACTTTATCTATCAAGAATAAATAACATCCCCACAATCATTTAATAAAAAAGACGTAAATAAAACATTTTATTCCAACTTTATGAGCAACAGTGCATTAGGCATTCATCACCACCATTCTGTCTTCATTCTGAATCCTCTGCCAGATTTGAGAGGAGTGCAAAAGCAATTAGACAAATGTCTCATCTGGTTTTTGTATCCCGTATCATATAAACTCACTCAAGCTGCAGTATAAGAGCTGCAGTTGCTGAAGTGATGGCAACTCAGTCAGGCAAGAGGTTTGATAACCTCATAAGTCAAATGCAACCCAAAGTCTGGAGCCCAAGATCAGGAGTCAAAATAAACAAATAAACTAAAATGAATAAATAAATCAGACAAATCACTCAGTTTCCCGGTTACCTTTATTTTAATATAGTGTTACATACTTTATGTGTTCTTACATAAAGAAATGCCATTTAATTATAATTATGTTTACAAGAGATTATATAGTTAATCTGTGCAATATATTGTTTATATATTTATCATGTATAAACAAAAACAGTTACAGTGCAAGAATGTACATTGGGCATCAAGCCACATAAATCCCAAAGCCCTATTTACAGATTGTGGTTAATGATTTACACAGTGTATCATATACGGTTAGCAACCGGCCCGTAAGCGGTAACGCATTTTATTTAGCTTAGCATTAGCTTAGCATCAATATCTCCGCGTCATTGTAGAATGGGGGGCTTGAAAATAGGGCGCATCTGCTCTCTAACAGTCACAGTCTGAATTCCCAGCATCATTGCATCTTTGACACAGCGGGACGAAAGTGAAGACGGAAAACTCAGCGGGAGGGGGAAGGACGAAACCGACGCCCCGCGATCAGTTGCAGGCAGTTCAGAAAACATGTTAGAACATCCAACCTCAGAAATGGAGTGGAACCAAACCAGTGCGCCATTATCGTTAACCGCTCCTCAGTGTTGACTGCGAAAGGACCCCTGGTTGTCCTCCGACTGGTCCATGTGCTATGAGAGGACCATCAACAGCCGAGGCTCATAGTCTTATCCGAAAAGGATGGCTGTGGGTGCAGCATTTGTTCTAACAAAAATGTTGCACACCTGATTCTACTTCACAGCAAATAATGAAAAAATAAGTCTGTCTTATCAAGCATTTTAATCTTATATTTAAATGTAAAACACTTATTTCTGTTACTGTTTTCTCATGAAGACAAAGATTCTGCCAGTGAGGTGAGATAATGACTCATTTCTATATTTTCCAATCAAATAATAAAATTTCACCTGTCTTGCACATTGCAACGTAAAATAAGATAATATTTTCTACTTCTGGGTGAAAAAATAGGAAGTTGAGGAGCGTATTAAGATTAAAATACATGTTAAGACAGACACTGTTTGCAGAGTAATTATCCTGTGGAATGTGCAAATGCCAGAACCGACTGAGTATGAGATATAGGCAGCCTGTAGCATCAGCGATACAAATGTTTGAATGCAAGTCTGTACGCAAAGTTGATTGCAATTCCTTTGTCAGTAGTTAATATCAAACTGAAGTCCTGTATTTGTTCAGTTGCACCATTAATGCTACACCGCAGCTAAGTCCATCATAAGCAAAAAAATTGCCACACAAAATTGCGTTTATGTGAAATGGGAGATTCCAGCGTGGAAAAAATGTAAATGACCCGCCACAGCTGTGCCTGGAGGTGCCCATACCATCTGATTTGATGCTAGCTTGTCACTTCTATGCAATTAGCCACATGAGTTATTTGTTCATTCAATGACTTTTTGCCCCCCACTTGTCTTGCACATCAAAGTCATCATACATATCAAAAAGATGCAATCTATCACAGTAAATCCATGACTGGATTAGATTTGGGATATATATATATATATTTTTTTTTTTTTTTTT
Organism: Gymnothorax reevesii; assembly: GCA_029721435.1. NCBI lineage: Eukaryota > Metazoa > Chordata > Actinopteri > Anguilliformes > Muraenidae > Gymnothorax > Gymnothorax reevesii. Next base: position 111,609,899 of record CM056579.1, read on the forward strand.
ATCAGGATCATAAAATATCAGTCTCTTCTGTCTTTGTAGTCGTCCAGCCGCGGCGATGACCGACAGGAATGCCTTCACACTTAACAGGGCGTAGATGTAAATTTTTAGTTAAATCTTTGCTATACATTGGATTTAAATTTTACGGTGCAATCAGGTTATATGAAGTTATAGCACAAATCCTTCCCTTATGTTCAGAGTAAACTACGTCCAAACTTCACATTAGCTGGAGCAACAGGCTGCAGGTGTTCAGGTTAAGAGAAAAGGCAGAATCTGTTTGGCAGAAATAGTGTCTAAGGTGAGGTATTAAGTGAGGTCAGTCAGTAAGAAAAAATATTTTTCTCATTATGGAACTGTTTAGTTTGAACAAATATTGCCAGCAACACCCAATGGTTTAACAATGAATACATGGATTAGCGCACATGCAATGTGAGCGAGAACATATTTATGTGCCGTGGTGATTATTAAATCCATCATTTGCCCTGGTACTTTTGTGGCAAAGTTGACAAAAGTGCATACACTTTATTTTTGAAACTCAAAGAAACAGCAATTTGACATGTTAAAGGAGAGAGAGCCATTAGATTGCATTTTTTAAAATATCCTTTCAATGGAAAACTTCTCCAAATAAAATAAAAACAAATTATAGACTGATTAACCAAGATTAGACATGTGTGACTGAATCAAGGACCTGTTCCCTCTCTGTTCAATATCTTAAAATATTATTTTTATATTTATTTATATATATTTATGTATACATATTACTATTTACAAAAATCAAATCAATAATTTAGCATGAATAAATACATAAATTATACAAACGGTGTTGGTCAAGCTCCTCTGTGTCATATGTGGGTAACCAGCCCAATGTGATTATAAACACCCTCCCCAAACATTTACAGTTATCAAAAAGACCTATTTTAAATAATAATTTACAATTTATATGCACAAAGCTACCGAAATCTATCTATCTATATATATATATATAATCTATATATATATGGAGTGCGTATATATCTGTGATGCTTTGAGTGACATCGCAAAGGACAAGGGTCTCCAATGAAATCCTGACTAGTATGTCTTTTTTTTTTTGTTTTTTGTTTTTTTTTTTTGCTAAATGTTAAGTGTACAAAAGAATGACGCAATACGAAGTCAGGAAAGGAGGAACGACTCCGCCTTGACGACGTAAACATACTGTGGTTGGCGAAGTTGCATATGTGTGCGTGCAGTCCATGTGCGGAGGACTAATGAGGGCAGCAGTGATAACTTGGGTTTCTAGAGCTGCACGATGTGTACCGAATGTTAATGACATAAACTAACCCAACACCAATACAGCTCTTGAGTGTAGACAAACTTGAGTTCAGTTTTCTTAATTTGTATGGTTCTCCATTTACGGTTAAATTTATCCTGTAGTATGTGCCCCCTGTAGCCATTATTTGAATTTGTAGAATACATTTTTCAATATCCATGCAGACAACAGCACATTTCATTTGAAAACTCTCTCACAAGTTTGATAAATATTGCTATTTGTACGTAAATATCAGTTGACATATTCTGTGCGTCACTTGAGGATGAATGGATCCAGAAGTCATGGGGAAAGTATGCTGTTGAGACAAAGGAAGATGTGGCCAAAAACAGACAAGTATGTTCTGAATTTGAATATTCGAGATAAAAATATCGGCACCATTTTCTTCATATATTTAACATGCATTCTCTTGTTTTTAATTATGTTTCTTTTAATAAACACGTGGGCAATATTTAAATACTGAAAAATATCAGAATTATAAGATATAGGAGTGCTCTAATTACTACAAATTTTCAAAAATTGCTGAACAGCATTCTTACAAATGACAATGTGGAATCTCCTTCAACCTATTACTGTATATTGACACGGAGATACGTATTGTTTATTAAGAAAACACATGCATGTATCATTTAAGTGTGAGTAGTATATTTGGAAAGCTAGTCATATTTCACGTGGTTACATTTCTAGTTCAACATGTTTCACGTACGATTATCTTTCCCCAATCAAAATAAAAACTTTTCACGCTCGTTGAAATATGAGGACTCGTAACTGGTGGAATTTAATAGACTTTGGTGGGGTTGGGGAGAGAGAAATTTCAGAAACGAACGGTGCGAATACCACATATGAACCAAGTGTTGCTGCTAGAATTGAAATAAATAAATAAATAAATAAATAAATGTACATAGTTATACTCCAGACAGAGAAAAGAGTCACTCCATCTGAGAGCTGACCAAAGGTCCATTTCATCAGGAGGCCAACTCAGCAGCACTTAAAATTTGGACAAAATCTATTGCATCCAGAAATTCCTCACCATGCCAAAATGATCTGAAACTGGGTCACTGTATACAAAGTAAGATATTAATTGCAGAATGTCAAGTTCCATATAATATTTATTAGCTAGCTTTGAAAGGTCCATCCTCACCAATCCACATGCTATTTCCACAGGCATTCGAGTAAAGGGTTGAGCAAAAGCTGTTATTATTATTTTTTTTCTTCTCAGTGAAGTATCCATGTGCATTTTTCAATCTTCCCTCAAATGGTAGAGGTGAGAATGTCCTTGTCCTCTCTGCTTGTCTTCCATTTGAATCGCTCGCTGACTATCCAAAAACGTCAACCTATTTACTCGCTAAACTCTGCTTGTAGAGATTCCTGCTTCCATCCTCCGTGCTTCAGTCGCCAACAAAAAAAAGACGTCCAGTCTAACTGTTTATTTCACATTCGCAGTAACTCACGTCTGCCACCTGTTTCATGGATCCCAACAGGAAAAAAAAGAAAAAAAAAATAAATAAATAAATAAATCGTTCCAGAACCTTCCAGTCAGAACAAACTTTAGACGTGCATAGCATGGTTGCCAGTCAGAAGGACTGCTTCCCCCTCCCGTGCCCTAACCCTACTGTACGTCCTCCCTGGCATGCCAAAGTTCCCCAGGATCAACGGTAAATTTAGGTCCCGGCACGCTTTCAGTCCAAAACAAATAAAGAAATAAAGTAAATAGATGAGCGAGAGTGTTTCTTCCATCGCTCCTCTTCTGAGAGAGGGAGCAGGAGAGGGGCGGGGCCACGCCTCAGACGGTCACGGGACACATCAGGACCTTGTCCTCCAGGAGCACGCTGACCACCAGGAAGACGAAGTAGAGCAGGAACATGATGAAGCCCAGGAGTTTGCTCATCCTCCACTTGCAGGCGGCGATGGAGATGATGACAAAGAGCAGCATGAGGAAGAGGAGGACGATGGCGCAGAAGAGCCCGTTGCTGCTGACCGTCACCGGGCGCATGTCGTTGATGAACGAGTACAGAAGCCATGGAAACGGCAAGCTGGGGGGAGGAGGCAAATAGTCAAATGTTAACAAGCAGGGCTTCCACAAAGACCACTTATTATTGCAGACCATCGCAGTCCTACAGGACACGCAGTGACGGGGCCATAAGTACTTGAGCTGTCACAAAATTGTCATTGTTTTTTGCTCTGTTAGCCCTTTCAACGGCTTTGAAATGAATCACCCAAGATGCACTGGATGGATGGACAGACTTTCAGATGTCATCGAAGACCCCAATGCTAAAAGTCATATAATGTCCAAATGAGAAAATCAAGGCTGTGGACTCAGGTAATGAAAAAAGACATTTTCCCATCCTTACCTCACAATGCGTAAAAATGTGACTGAAGTACTTGTAGCACCAGTGTCTTCAATTTAAGGTTTTTGAGAGAAATATTGAATTGACTGCATAGGAATTACAACTGTTTTTACACATAGTGCCATCGTGGCTCAAAACATAACGTTTTGGCACAGTGGTTAGCATTGCTGCCTCACAGCAAGAAGGTCGTGGGTTCGATTCCGGCCTGGGGCCTTTCTGTGTGGAGTTTGCATGTTCTCCCCGTGTGGTTTTCGCCGGGTACTCCGGTTTCCTCCCACTGTCCAAAGACATGCATATCAGGCTAATTGGAGACACCAAATTGCCCATAGGTATGAGTGTGAGAGTGAATGGTGTGTGCACCCTGCGATGGATTGGCAAGCTGTTCAGGGCGGGTCCCTGCCTTTGCCCGTAGTCAGCTGAGATAGGCTCCAGCTTGCCCCGTGACCCTAGTGAGGAATAAGCGGGTATAGACAATGGATGGATATTTCAACACAAGTCCTTTGCAGTCAGTGACTCCTGAATTCTGAAACCCACAGACATCACCGAACATGGATTTCTCCCCTGGTGACACTGAGGCGGGCCTTGACAGCAGCTATCTTCACTTCCTGCTTGTTTGAGGGGCATTTTGCCTTTAGTGTTGTACTCACCAAGTGAAATGCATTGTCACTCAAAATTCGGTCAGGAAATTAACTTGACCACTGTAGAACACTCCAAATCTTTGCCTTTTAAAAATCTTGGATTAGCATCAAGTTACCGCCCTTCGGCATTGTGAAGTGCCGTCCAATGGGTTTTGAAGCATTTGGTCGAATCTATGCAGTTACCGTAGTCTTACACAATTAGAAATTCTTCCTGCTGCTTTTGTCAACAGTCACATTTCCACTGACAGCCAAACATGCCCACGCATCACAGATGAACTGTTATCCATTGGATCATGTTCATCCGTTTTCTGTAATGTTTTCTTTCTGTTATTCTGATTAAAGTTGATGTTTGTCTCATCGGTCCAAATGCTCTTCGGTCCAGATGCTCTTTCAGATCTGTGGCAGTTTTCAAAATCATTTTGAGCTCCCCATTTTTGGGACTTACCTTTTGTCTTTTGGTAAACCCTATTTATATACTCTGGTGAGGTCTTCTCTTGATTGTTGACATTAACATACGATGGCCGACCTCACTGAGACCGTTCCACATCGGGGTTTCTGTTGTGAGGAGGTTTCTATTCACCAGGCAAAAAATTCCTCCGCCAGTCACAGTTGTTAACCCTGGTGTCTTAGGCCGAATGTTGCTTTCAAGCAGATTTTTAGCCTTAAATTAAGGGAATCGATATCCAAACTAGGTGAACCCTGTCTGAATTATAGCATTTCAATAACGGTTTACGTACAATATTTTTGCTATTGCTTTGATGGCTCTTTCTACAGAAAGCTGGCTATTTTCACTGGCAGTGACACCTCTTTGACTTCGTAGAGAGTTACCAGCAACAGATTCAAAATACAAAAGCCACATTTGAAATAAGCCCAATGTCTTTTAATGCCTTCATAATCAAACAAAAATTTCCCTGATTGAAATTTAATCCAATAAGCACTACATGCCCACAGAGGATGTATTTTAATGGTATGCGTAGCTGTCTCTGGCAGAAGGTGATTCAAGAGTTTGATTAATCCCCCAGTATGAGGTCCAAGCTTGTTAAAGTTCTGGGATCGCCATTGTTGTTGGGATGGAAACCAGCAAATACAGGAAACCCCCAGGGTCTGTTAGAAAATCCCAATGTCACGTCATTAATAAACCAGGAACAGGTCAGCTGACAGGTGACATGGCGGCCATTCAACATGTCTGATTATTCGCCTACAGTGCTGATGCATTGTACCAATTAAGTTGATGGTTGAATAGTCAACATTAAACCAAATTCAGTGCATACAGACAGAGTGGAGGTATTCTGACAAAGGGCCCTAGGCGACTACCTTGTCTACTTGAAACCAACTTGTGCACCATAGTTACCAGCTAGAAACACACTAGAGCGACAAAAAACACTAATTAGGTCACTATTATTTTTCATTTAATCTGCTGCGCTCTCCTCTCTCCTACTATTAAAAAATTGCTAATACTATTACTGTATACTCACTACTAACTAGACAGTCCGGACGCCCACGACCGCATGGGTGTAACCCCCGAAAGCCCGCTTCGCCAGCCTGTGCTGCGTCCGCAAGGAAATCTCCACGTTTCAGCACAAATTTGCACATTATTTAGCCAATACTGTTGCCATGGCGACCAAAATCGATAGGTGTCGGAACTTCAGTGTATCACATGACCAAACCAAATATGAAAGTAATCTGTCAAAAATTAGGGCCCGTACAGCGTCCACAAAAAAGTGTCCATGGACACCGATGCAGGCAGCGGAGACGGTAAGCACGAATCATAGTAGCCGCTTGACTTTGTCCGGGGGCAACAATTACTCCCATACCACTTTTCCAACATTTCCTCTGCTACTCACTCTACTCCTCCACTATGCTTTACTTCTCCCTCCGCTCATCCCCACAAGAGTAAAACTCTTCAGACACTCCTCTCATCCCATCTGCTGTCTTCCCCTCATCATTTCCTCCTCTCCTCTGATCTCATTTATTATCCCCCTCCACACAGTGGAAAGGGAATGCAGGAATAAGTGGAGTCCATCTTCATGTCTGTCTGTCGGTCCCTCCGTCCGTCTGTCACTCTTCCTTTCCGGCCCAGAGCTCCTAAACCAGTCAATACTGAAAGGAATTATACACATGGATAAATCTTATTGTGTAGCTGAGCCTTTTCATACTTTAGTCCGTCCCCCGGTCCGTCTGTCCCTCCCTCCGCAGCGGTTTGTTTCCAGGCCAGATATCGGCCGGCCTGTGGCGGGGGATCTGAGTATTTCATTCCCGTTTTCTGCTCAGACTGTCCTCTTTATCTCAGCGCCACCGTCCCCTCTTCCTCTCCTCTTCATCCCACAGCCGCCAACTACCCCATAACGCGCCATTATTTCTGCGCTGTGTATTTCACCATCGATCTTAAAACATCTCAGTAATTCAACTTCTCCTCCTCTAACCTCTCCTTTCTCCATTTTTCTTTTCAGTTTATTTTCAGGACCTCTCCTGCACTGTCCTGTTCACTTCAGATGCGCAGCCTTTAAGTCGATGTTATAATATTTACACGACCCTCTTCTCTTTCCTTCGTCTTCACTCTGTTCTTCCTCTCCCTCCATTATCTCTCCATCGATCCATAATTCCCTTCCCCAGCCTCTCCCCATCGATCTATACTGTCACCCACAGTGTCCACACAACCAGGGCCAGACTGAAGTCTGCCCACAAACTTTCTTTTCTAGTTTAACTTTGTTTTTCTTCCAAGCAACATGTAGCCTTACATTTCCAGGCTGTAGTGTAAGTAGAATGGGTGCAAATGTTGGTAAAAAAAAAGGCTACCCGTCAAAGTTTTTATTTTTATTTATCTCTTTTTTAATGCAGGTGTTCCAATTTTTTAAGCGGGTGGTCTAACAACGTTTGCCGGTGCTCTATAACAGGGGTCTCAGACCCTGTTCCTGCAGAGCTACCATCCTGTTGGTTTCTACTCCAACTGTAGATCTGTAACAGGGAAAGCAGGTGTGGTTTGCTTTGGTTGGAGTGATGACCTTCAGGATGGTAGCTCTCCAGGAACAGGGTTGGAGATCCCTGCTCTATAACAACAGCCTACATCTTGCTGCATGAATTGGACTGAAGTTGTTAACGACATGGTCGTAGAATTGTAAGTAGACCCGAGTTTAGCCCGTAATGACGTCACGGATGGCCCTAATGTGATGTCATTGAATGATCTATGCTTACCCAACGGTGATGTCAAAGATGTTGGAGCCAACAGAACTGGAAACGGCCATGTCTCCAAGCCCCTTCCTGGCCACGATGACGCTGGTGATCAGGTCAGGAATGGAGGTCCCAGCTGCTAATATGGTCAATCCCATAATCTCCTCAGTAATCCCGATGGTCTCGCCAACCTGTGTGGCAAAGGGAATATCGCAATATTCAGAACAGCAGAGAAAAAATGCAACCCTGCATAATCTCCAGTTTTTTCCTCAGTGAACTTCCCACTTCCTTAGCAATATGAGGTTAGTGTTTACATCAAGCTGGTTCCTCCCACTGAGTCCAGCAGTAAATGACACGAACGCTTATGAGGCCAAGCAGGAGAATTTTAGCCTGAATAGATTCTGAAGAGTTGTAATATTAGGGGGTGCCAGGCGGTCCCAAGACTTTTTTTTCCTGGATTTTTCTTTCCTGGACTTTTCGTGCCCGGACTCATCATCTCAAAGGACTTTCGTTCCCGGATGATTTGTCCCCAAATGATTACAAAACGTGCCACCATTGCTGACAGACAGATGGACAGACGGATGATGGACAGATCATCATGATATATGGGTTGGGGTTATAATCCGGGAAGAGGGCAAAGCAGTCTTGGGGACAAACAATCCAGAGACGAGTTCGGGGACGAAGAGTCCGAGAGACCAGTGAATTTTGGTAATTTCAAGAACTTTACTGATTGGGTTTCACTATTTAGGCTCTAAACAGCCCCGCTTATTATTGTAATTAACCTAGAAATGAGTATTTTTAATCACACAAGCTGTTTTAGGATAAAAAGTCTGTATTAAAATCCAACAGTGTGACTTCTCTGATGGGTTGAACGGACAAGTGGAAAACAAAAGTCGCTACACCTGAATTAAGTAAAAAAATTGCAGTGATCACAGACTAAGTTTGGAAAATTTACATTAAGCATTCTTAATTATGTCTGTCTCAAAGTGTGAACACCGTGATTTGATCCCTGTTCTTCGGTGAGTGTCGTCACCTCGTGAGCCTTCATTTATCTAATCTAATTCGAAAAGAGCCCTTGGAAGCCAACCTTGTGATTTAATTTTGCGAACTGTTGTAATGAGACTATCATGCAGTCAGCCAAGTGAAGGGCAATATTTAAATTTAACTATTCAAAAACACAACTGACAAAGATGTCTGGTGTCATGTAAAATACATGATTCAAGCCCCCCCCCGCAAAATGTGCAGAATGTAGTTTTTTCGAAAAAATTTACCATGTAACAATGTGTAATGTGAAAATGAGTAAATATTCAAATTAAACTGTATATATATGCACACCACAGATAACTAAAGTGTTTTCTCATGTAGTGATCTGTTATTAGCTCAGACACTGTGAACCTGCAGCAAATCCCTGTCACATTCCTCAGTGCCTGAGTTTATATTTTACTTTAATCTGTTTGTGTTTTTTTTCAATTAGCCACCAGTTAAGGCCCTGCAAGTGAGGCCTGAGAACTGCAGTCAGTGAGTGAAAAGCATTCTGCATGTCAAACTAAAAACTTCCAGGAAGCCGGTAAGTGCCTCATGAGGTACAGTGTGGCCCCGCCTCCCTTCGTGTTATGCATGTCAGTGGCGATTGGGAACTGACCCGCCCCTCTTTCTGAGAGCGATGTATCCTTAAAAAGACCTGAGCTCCTTATGCAAACTAATTCCAGAGCCCACTGCCTAATCTCGTCTTCTCAAAACAATTACCGCGGCAACCTCGCAGGCATCAGAAGCGGACTACATCCGCAACCTTCATTTTGTGTTCTTTTTCTTTCCCTTGACCAGAGCCAATTATTTTTTTGCATAAGCACGGAGCCTTTATCATTAAGGTTCAGGTTACCAAGGTGAGTATTCCTGCATATCAATTAGGCTACTGTAACTAAAGCCAAGTGAAATCACTCATCAACAATCAACATGTGAGTTCACCTGGTGCCACTCTTGTCTAGCAATAAAAAGAAAATATATATATGAATTAAGCATTTTTAGGAGTTTTATATGACACCAAGAAGTGTGTAGTAAATATGAAAACATGGTAAAGAAACAAGGAGGTGGACAGATCAACGAAGCATCTAATTCCCGATTCATTAGCCCGCAATCATCAAATAATCCTTCGAAAAACAAAAGCACTAGGTGTGCATGAAGTCAGAACGTCACAAGTCACCCACAGGCACGCCCTGAGGTAATTTAAAGAACAGTCACCTGATGTGCCCACCAGACCATCAGGTAGGAGAAACCCGCGATCCAGCAGATGGCGCCAAAGAAGGTGACGGGGAAAAACCTCTGCGAGGTCTGGAATGCAAAGCAGAGCCACAAAACTGAGGAAATAGTGCACTTCAGCCATTCAAATACAGATCAGGACAAAAGCACTGAAAGGGTCATACATTTCAGCACCCACAGATGCGCTGAATCCCGGAGTCAGAGGGAAGAGTTGAGTCTAATGTTCGTTCCACCTATGAACCCAGCCAGCTGACATTATTGATTATTTCCACTTCCTGCCAATGGGACTGTGCTACCAACCATATCAAGATGGTTTCAACGAAATACTGTGGAGGACTTAAGCATTTTGAAGCTGAATTCGGCATCTCAACCACAGCCTTGGTTAATGGAATCTGAAAGCTGTGGGACAATACAGTCGACGCAATTATTTATAACAATTTCTGAAAGAAAATGGTTGACTTAAAATAAAAAAGAATTATCAGAAAATAACTGGCAGCCGAAAAAAAACATACATGAGCTAAATCACAAAGTCATCCTCAATTATGACATGTAAAACAAATGCACGCCTGGAATTTAATCGCTTTATAATGCAATGTGACAAATGTTTACGAAGTCTGCCAGTGCTCCTGTAACAATGCAATTCCGCGGTGGCCTGATAAAGCCAGCTCACTGTGCATTCTGGGTAATGGGGCAGCTCTCAGGTGAGCAGTTCGCATGCAGATGAGGAGCGCTTCCTATTTTGCATTCCGCCGTAAGCCTCCGTCTCACCTCCGCAGAATTACAACACAAAAGAGCCGCTTCACGAATCAGAAACTGGATACCGCGGTTTGCATCAGATCCGCGCTGTTTCTTGGCTGCAAGCACTTGGCTGCTTGGATCATTCACTGCCTTTGAACTGGTTTTAGAAAAATAAGAACGTTCTGCTGATGAAATAGAATAACCTTTAAAAAATCAAACAGGTGTTCAAAGTATTTCTTATCGGATTACTGCCCTCAAATTCTCAGTTGTGTAGATGAGGTAATATGAACGTATTTAACACATGAAACATCACTATGGTCAGCTCTGATTGGTGGCTGATGGGACAGTCAATACAAATAAATAATTTATCAACCTTTGAATCTGAGCAATAGACAACATCAGAGGGCAGATAACTGAGAGGACATTGATTACTAATGCTCTACAGGAAGAGGAGGGATATGCTTGATGTTTGTTTTCTTACTGCAAAATTCCAGGTCATTATTCTACAGCACTATCTATTTCAACCACCAAAAGCCAGTGACAGTGGTTCAGCATTAAAGGAGCAGGGTCATGATTACTGCACATGCTCAGAAAACTGTTCAGCCTAACAAGAAATCAAATAAAGTGAATCTGTTCGACTACATGTCAAAATTTGATTCCATCATTGCTAATCCGTCTTCATTTTGCACTGTATTTTCATATGTTGGTAACCAAGACATTATGCTTTTTGTATTAAGGAGTTTTTGATGGACATTTGAGGAGTCAAAGCACTATTGTTGCTCTTAAGCCAAAAGATATGAAGAATGTAAGCAGGTTTTCCAACTGCCAACAAACATCTTAGAAGAAGAAGAATTTCTCTTCCAGGCAAGAGAACAGCAGTTCCTTTTAAAAATGAGCAGCCAGTAAATTCGTCTCAGAAACAAACAGGTTTTTAAACCATTTATGGAGTTGAAGGAAGCATATCATGCCCATTTCCCCTTTCAGCACTTTCATTTTTGAAATTATTTTGTCTATTTACAACCATTTGCATGTTTTAAGGTCAAAAATCACCCAGTTAGCTACACAGGCTGTGTGTGCAGCGCCTCAGGCTCGCTCAGCCTGAAACGGGCTATTTTGGCTCCTGTCGCTTTAGGGCCTCCTCCCTTCAAGCCCGCCTGTCTTGTAATTGGTCAAGCGTTTTGAGCGTGAGTCTGATTCACCATCACTGAATTTCAGCTAGGCCTCCAGAACAGCTGAAAACACCATTGTTTGCAGCGTGTGCTAAACTAGCCGCTGGATGGGTATTATGCAAATGAGTTACATTGCGATGTAGACAAGCCATGGAGGGAAAGGCCGGACCACAAACAAGGTGTTTCAGGCAATTGCAATGTTTCCCGTCGGAGATAATGACTCCCTTTGGCCAGGACTGTGTAACTTTGCAAATGTTTAACAAGTGCAAAAAGCTATAAGACACACCAAAGGGAAGATAGATGCACAAAAACCATAATATGGCCTCTTTAAAATAGGCTTGTCCTGTTCTGAAACACAATGAAAAGCAAAGAGACTCCACAGTCTTCCTGAAATGGAGGACAAAATCCCTATCGAGGTGTAAGCAGCAGATGTTGGGGTTCTAAAGTGTGTGCGCTCTGGGGCGGGGGGGGGGCTGACACCCACTGGCTTGCGGACGTCTGGCAGGGTGAGCCACAGAGGCAAGACAATGGGCAGGATGAGGAGGTATGTGCAGCGCTTGCGGTTGGACTCCGGCCAGGCCAGGCTCAGGGGCTGATCATCTTCCTCCTCTTCATCACCCTGAGAGAGAGAGAGAGATAGGTGGAGGGAGAGAGTGCATTAGATCCACAAACTTCAAATTTTGAATCTTCAGTCAAGCCAAGAGGGGTTGCTGTCATTCAAGGGCCTCTACAGTGCCTAGACTGAGAGAGTCACAACAACTCAGGAATAGGAGCCATTTTATTTGCACTGCGCGGAATCAAGCCATTACGTATTATGGAAATTGTTGTTTTTGTTCTTTTCTCGAACTGGAAACGTATTAATCTCGCGGGGGTGGGGGGGAGCATAAACCAGCGAGCAATGGTTCCCACAACCATAAGAGTGGAAAATTTTCAAAGAAGAGAGAAGAGAAACGGGGAAAAAAACCCTTTCGCTTCAAGACGGTGCACGATAATGTGATGGAAACAAAATAGTTCCACTATCAGATTTTCTGGTACCTTCATGTCCAAACTCTATGAAGGAATTCTATCAGCCTCAAAACCCAGTCACCTTTAGTTCAGTTATTCTCGATTACTCTCCGTTCAGTGGTACTGTTTTCCTCAGCTCAGAGGAGTGGTTTTCGATTTAACGAGTGTGGCCTTAACAGAGAATGTTTTGGAGAGCGGCTGGATCTCTGTGACATAGAGCACTCAGCTGCAGGAGTGTGAAAACAACACGATGGTGCGGCCCAGAAGAGTAAAGAGAGGGAACAGAAGGGACGGACGAAGGAGGAGGAAGAGACTTATTATACCGACGTAAGACAAGTGTGCAAGATTTTCATCGGCTCCAAACACATGCCCATATAAGGACACGGAGTGGAAAAGGTTTGTATCATTCTTAAGGACAATTCTCTCAGCACCCGTATTGGCTTATTTTCTCATGCTCTGCCGGTCATCCAGGCCTCTGTGGTTAACAGGCCTCCACAGAAACTAGCTGTAACAGAAAATGGTATCAGGTGAGCAGACGTACCGAATGACTTGCGCCCTCGTAACCATGCAGCTCTTTGTGACCGCGCTGCTCAATAACTGCACCCCTCAACTTAACTGCCCCACACTGTAACTGTGCCCCTCTCCTTAACTGCCCTGCCTGTAACTGTGTCCCTCTCCTTAACTGCCCTCCCTGTAACTGTGTCCCTCTCCTTAACTGCCCTCCCTGTAACTGTGTCCCTCACCTTACCTGCCCTCCCTGTAACTGTGTCCCTCACTTTACTGCCCCTCCCTGTAACTGCCCTTCTCCTTACCTGCCCCTCCCTGTAACTGTGCCCCCCTCCTTACCTGCCCCCCCCTGTAACTGTGCCCCTCTCCTTAACTGCCCTCCCTGTAACTGTGTCCCTCACCTTAACTGCCCTGCCTGTAACTGTGCCCCTCTCCTTAACTGCACCTCCCTGTAACTGTGCCCCTCTCCTTAACTGCCCTCCCTGTAACTGTGCCCCTCTCCTTAACTGCACCTCCCTGTAACTGTGCCCCTCTCCTTAACTGCCCTCCCTGTAACTGTGTCCCTCTCCTTAACTGCACCTCCCTGTAACTGTGCCCCTCTCCTTAACTGCACCTCCCTGTAACTGTTCCCCCTCTCCTTAACTGTCCTCCCTGTAACTGTGTCCCTCTCCTTAACTGCCCTCCCTGTAACTGTGTCCCTCACCTTAACTGCACCTCCCTGTAACTGTGCCCCTCTCCTTAACTGCCCTGCCTGTAACTGTGTCCCTCTCCTTAACTGCCCTCCCTGTAACTGTGTCCCTCTCCTTAACTGCACCTCCCTGTAACTGTGCCCCTCTCCTTAACTGTCCTCCCTGTAACTGTGCCCCTCTCCTTAACTGCCCTGCCTGTAACTGTGTCCCTCACCTTACCTGCCCTCCCTGTAACTGTGTCCCTCACTTTACTGCCCCTCCCTGTAACTGCCCTTCTCCTTACCTGCCCCTCCCTGTAACTGTGTCCCTCACCTTAACTGCCCTGCCTGTAACTGTGCCCCTCTCCTTAACTGCCCTCCCTGTAACTGTGCCCCTCTCCTTAACTGCACCTTAACTGCTGTAGAAAATCTGGCCTTGGAGAATAAAAAATCTTTATGCCCCATTCACTTTCTCATTTTACTTTCGTCCAGGAGAGAAAAGCCTTTGGGAGATGGATGTGCCCCCATTTTCTAACTGCGGATGTTTTTTGGATTGTGGAGTCGTTTAATGAGCTGTGAACACAAGCTCCCTGAACAAGCTGTCTGGAGCAGCACCAACAGTCCTGCTGATTTTCGCATACACACTCCGAGAGAGGGCTCTTCAGAGCCACGCTGCAGAGGGCAGGGTCACGGCACAGCCGTCCTTCCAAAAAATATAAACCGCCGATCCCAGCCAGGCATCGCGCACGATTCAGACTCCTCTTAGCCAACCGTTTTCACCCCAAAATTCACTCAGAGCAATTTGTGGGTCTGTTAAAAACGTAGTAAGTGACCTCACTCCCATGTTACTTCTCTTCCCGCGCAGGGAAATGATTGTATGGGGTCATCAACACATGATGTTACCTGTACAGTGGATGGCGTAGGAAATACCCAACAGTAATAATATACCGTATTTAAACCCTCAGAGCGCTAAATGCAAACAGTAGTTGCTAATTAATGTAAGACATCAAATAAATTCATCCCCCACAGGGGAGCTCTTTTAAACAAGTTGCCACATGATAGGTTTTCAACAGCACAAGATAATTTACAATTTTTTGGAAAATTTATTTCAGCCCTCTGAGTGTTAAAAAGGGATTAGACAGGAGGAGCGCCTCATATTTTTTTCTACGACAGAGTCAGTTCAGCGCGTGTCATAGATCACGGTGGAAATCGACACAAGACTGGAAAGAAAAAACAAGCATCTTAAAAGGATTAATGCACAGACATGACGATTCGTAATAAGATGCCCGTACACACACACACACACACACCTCTCGGTGACTCAACTACAGCTGCTGTAGTTGTGTTGCCCTTTGGCTAAGTACGAATAAGCAATTTTGAGAAATAAAAATAAAATTGGATATGAACATAAGGATGAACATATTTCACATCCATGCATTCGGACATTTTTGAATTTGTGGAAATGCCAATAATGTAAGTTATCTGTATATTTGTACGTATGTCATGAATTGTTGCAATTCATTTTATCTACGAATTCCAACTGGAGCATAGTGCGCCTTCTCTCATGGCGTGGAGGACTGAGAGCTGTTTCGAGTTCAGTCGATTATAATTTCATTAAACTAACTACACCAGGGTTTAACCCGCCTCCGCTTCCACTACCTGCCGTCTCTTTCTTTGGTCATCCGAATAGGTAACCCATTCCAACCGCCAGCCAATCAAAGTGATGCATGGAGGTCAACATTACACTTTACTGCAGATGCCCAGGAAGAATGACGGGATTGGGTATCAGCACTCAGATGGAGGAGGGCAAAAATACCACTGCTTTAGTCTAGTAAACAGAATTAAAATCTTACTCTGTTCTCTGGAGCAGAAAATCATAGCATGTTTAGTTGCCATTTGCTTGACTAGTGTAATTGATTAGAAGCCCATTGGCAAATCCATAGATGAGTCACTTTCGCACCTCATCTTGTATTATTTACCCTATTTTTAGTCTTGTTTGGTGTTTTTGAGATGGTAATCCCTTTCTTAATCACAAGGTACATGACCTAACGCTGTACTCCAGCATTCATCTCCCTAAGACACAATGGACGTGTGAAGATCTTAAAAGCTGATGCTCCACTATCATTCTGGCCGTGCAGTGGAACTGATTCTCTGGTATTAATGGCCAGGCTCTGGAGCCCGAAATCTTTCCGCAAGATACCAAGGGGCCTCACCGTTTCTCCTTCCTGTCCGACAGAGCCATTCATGGGCGGGGTCACCTCCACCTCCACGTTCGAGCTGTTCGGGAGATTCTTATCTGCAGGAAGAGGACAGGACACAGTTACAGCATCGTCGCCACTCCACCAATCACGATCCGAGCTGCAGGCTAGGATCCAATCAGAAGGCTCTGGTCACCAGAGGGAAAACTGTGTGTGCGCTCGCACGTGTATGAGCTAGCAGCAGGTTTTTTTTTGTGTACGGTTACAATACTGCACACGCTCATTCCATGGTTATAGAGCTTGTGTATCTTTGACCGCGAGAGCGGTCGTGTGCTGCATGCACAGATGCGAGCCGGACTGAGAGCGCATTTGCACACGTTTGCAGTAATAAGGAACAAGGTCATCTCTGTGTTAGGCCAGCTCGAAGGATGATCCCATCTCTCATCCCTCAACCTCCCTCCATCTCTCTCGCTCTCTCTTTCTCCCTCTCGCTCTCATATGCTGAATTAGTCCACAGAGCTGACAGAATGTAAAATTTGAGTTATGTGGCAAACACATTCTCCCCAACCTGTTTTTTTCCTTTTTACCTTCGCCAGCGACTTCGCTGACGAAGGTAATGTTTTGATCCCCGTGTATTTATTTGTTTGTGTGTCTGTCTGTCTGTGTGTATGTATGTGTATCGAATAACTCAAAAAGTACCAAACAGAATTTCATAAAATTTGGTGGGTTGATTTGGCATGACCTGAGGATCAATCGATTAGATTTTGGGAGTGATCGGGTCAAAGGTCAAGGTCAAGGCCACGAAAAGGTCAAAACCGACTTTCGGCCATATCTCGGTCAATTTTTATCCGATCGGCATGAATCCAACGCCAAAATGTGCAGAATTATATACCCGATCCTGTGGCGAGGGATTCAGTGGCGTCGGCGAAGGTATGCGCTCTACCGAGTGCCTGTTCTAGTTTCCCCACTGTTTCTTCCCTCTCTTCCGTCACACAGAGTGGGTTCACAGGTGAGATGGACTCAGTGTGCGCGCGTGTGTGTGAGTGTGTGTGCGTGCGTGTGTGTGTGTGTAAGTGTGTGTGTGTCTGTAGAGGTAGGATAACCTTATACACCCATCAACTCAAAATTCGCCACAGTGGTCTAATATATATTGTTAAAAAATAATTCCATTCTGCCACCCCTCTCTCCAGCAGTACACATAACCCTCGAGTGGGGTCAGACGTGACCCCAGACGTACATTTTTACCTTCGCCAGCGACTTCGCTGACGAAGGTAATGTTTTGATCCCCGTGTATTTATTTGTTTGTGTGTCTGTCTGTGTGTATGTTTATCGAATAACTCAAAAAGTACCAAACGGAATTTCATAAAATTTGGTGGGTTGATTTGGCATGACCTGAGGATCAATCGATTAGATTTTGGGAGTGATCGGGTCAAAGGTCAAGGTCAAGGCCACGAAAAGGTCAAAACCGACTTTCGGCCATATCTCGGTCAATTTTTATCCGATCGGCATGAAACCAACGCCAGTGGCGAGGGATTCAGTGGCGTCGGCGAAGGTATGCGCTCTACCGAGTGCCCGTTCTAGTTATGTTCTGTTTTAATATGTCATATCAGAAAAATGTTTCCTTCAATGAGTTTGTCAAGCTGTTCCTCCAACGAATTTAGTCTTAGTTTTTCAGAGAAATTGGCCTATTGCAGTGTCAAAGACAACTGAAAGATATATGGCCCTATATATATTATGACCCCAGAGAGAGTTTTGTTGACAAAAAAGCACTCAAAGGCGTCATACCTCATTCAAAGCAAATGTTATTATTTTTATTATGATTACATTTCATTGAGGTAGAAAATGCGTACTCTGAGGGGCCCAAACCATCCATCAAATGACAAAAAACATTCAATCCGTTCATCTGGCAAATACATCAATTTTTAATCCAAAAATTATTTTTAGTTTCATAGTACTCGGCACAGATGAGATCAAATTTTGGCAATTTTGTCCTCGGACCAATGATGACCCCGATGTAAATTTTTGTGCAGATTGCACCATTAGTTTCTTGGGTTAAGCTTGTGACGGCCAGATAGACACACACACACAAATGAAAATATATCTTCCTTGGCAAGGATACATACAGCTGCAAACCATGTTATTCTAATTCTGAAAGGCAAGGTTAGTGAATAAAAATTGACCATTGCCATAAATCTATGATGATATGGTCAAAAAACGTGTATATTTTTAGGGTCATAAATGACCCCACAAAACTTTGCATTTTTCTTGGCATTCAAAAAAATTTATCAAAATGCTTAATTTTTAGCATTTGATCATTTACTTATATCTACCATACATAAATGAAGCTGTCTGGATGTGATGAACATACAAATAGTCATTAAAAATAAGTATTTTTGCATAAAACACAGCAGTGTCATTTCAGTTGCTAAAAATACTTGGTCGCTTGAGGGCTAAACTCAAAAAGGAAGCAAGAATCCGTGTATATGAATGGTAAAACGTGACCCACACTGACGTTTGTATTCACTCTGCATATTGAAAATAACTCGACAGCCTAGCAGGTCATAATAACATTATGGGGAACTATCTAAGGAATGTCCTAATGGTGTTCGGATTGTGTATGTGGCATTCGCATTCTGAAAAGGAATCAGCGTTAACAAAAAGACAAGACCAAACAATACCTCCCTGCAATCACGAGAAGAAACCAAACCAACCAATCACATCCTCAATGTCTTCATGTCATACCTAACATGTCTAAATATGATCATTGCGAATTACGACTATGACCCCACGGATTAAGGTCATCAGAACATACTGTTTACATGGCAATGTCATATTTGGAGTATTGCCTTAATCGGGTTAGTAATACTGCAGTCTGTGTAAACCATAGATATATATTTGTAAACATACTGACAGACCACATCCATTCAGCTCAGACCTGTGCTGTTGCCCTAAACTCTCAGAAATTCCTCCAGATTCCTTGAATTTTCTAAACACATCACCAGTGATGATAGAGGGCGAAATATCCAAATCCCTTCCTATCTTTCATTGAGAAACCTTGTTTTTAAACTTTTCAATGATTTTCTCTCACATTTCTTGGCAAACTTATGATCCTCTGCTCATCTACAAATGCTTCTGAAGGGCCAGGCCTTTTCTGGATGCTACTTTTGTACCAAATCATGATGAGAATCACCTGCTGATGTCAGTTGTTTCGGATGACATCATTATTCAATCATTTTTTATCTCATTACTCGTCCTATACTGGCCCTGTTCCAACTTTGTACCGTATTTCAGGTCTGAATGACAGGATTGCATTTATAATGCCAATAAAATGTATTTGATCTGGCAAAACATAGATATTCAGTCTTCAAACTGTCAGAAGTAATATGCAACTCATGCTGTACTTAGAAATCACTGCTTTCTTTTGTAACGTGCATTTTCCATACTGTCGCAACTTCTTCTCAGTTGGTGTTGTATAGTGGCCAATAAAGATTCCAATTCGCCCAGCACACAAGTTCTTTCACCGTGGGAGGCCACTGGAGAACAGAGAGGAAACCCACGCGAACACAGGGAGAGCATGCACACGCCACAGACACAGAGAGAATCTGGACTCTAGCCTGGAGTCAAACCCACAAATGTCCTGCTGTGATAACAGTGCAGTCGTGTCATCAACCGCATCTTCATGCTGCCCCCACGATCAAAATATTTTCCCTTTACACAGGAACATAATACCCATACATTCTGGATTGTTTCTCTATCTAGTCAGCAGATCATTTTTCTGATGTATTCAGCATTTGACAACTAATTCTAATTCTGACTCGTCATATAGTGAATCTACCTGACCGAGTGTCGAAATACGACGCAAAAGGAGCTTTTTTGCATCCTTATTTGACGTTTACAGTTAGGGTTCGGGTTAAGGGTTAGGGAGTAGGGTTCGTTTTAAACTGGCATAAAATAAGGACTCCAAAAGCCTCCTTCTGCGTCGTAAATCGACGTCGTTAATCGTCGTAAATACCTTGGTCGAGTAGCGCCACTACATGATGCGTTAGGATGAAACTGGGCTCCGTTTAACTATTTATGAATTTTATCAAGACTTAATTGTGAAATGTGAAATAAATTAATAAGTAAACATGTACAGGCCCTTTGGTCCTAATGAGATGAGGTGTTTCTCAGTGCAATAACACGAGGTGCTGTGAGCTAATGACCTTATCCTTGCATTTGCTGAAGTGATAAATAAAGAATATCATATGGGCATTTTCATATCACACCAGTATATACTGGTCGAGGGTTGATACACGGTGTGATACATAATGCACATATGATTTTCTATTTATCATATACTGATTTTGACCACAATTGACGATGCATTTCATCCAAAGAATTTATTTCAGGCCAGCATTGTCATCATTACAGGCCAGTGGCTCTAGCATTTGCTTTTAGTCAGCGGTGTTTCCAAGTCAATGACATGGCTAAGCTAGCGACCATGAAAATGCAATTTCCCCCATTAAGGTAATAAATTTGCGTTTCTACGATAGCTTACGCATGAAACGTATTACAACAGCCCTTCGCATGAATTTTGCTGCAAAATGCAGCATAATGCATGCTGTTTACAAGTAATTCTGCATCAAGTTCACAAACTACAAACTGAACATACAGTTCAGAAATTTCAGTCACTGAGAAATTCATGAATCTCTCCGCCATGACAGCTTCTAATCAGCGTCTGAAGCGATGCTTTGCCAACTATGGCAATGGTTGCTGCCACTGATACAGCATTTTGCCTGGCAGGCCGATATGGGTGATACAGGATTTTTGCCTGGCGGGCTGATACAGCCTTGTGCCTTGCACTCGAATCACATGGGCAGATTCCCCATATTTAGAAAGAAGTATATGATAAAGTGCTTTTCAGAATTAGTGACACCCTTCACCCCTCAGATCTGAGAGCATGTGTCCACATAGAATCGCCCCAGATCCTGCTGATTGAAGGTCAATGGCTCGTAGACTCTCCTCTTCAGCTCACCCCACAGATTTCCTATGGGGTTTAGGTCTCGAGACTGGGTTGACCAGGCAAAACCTTTATTTTGAGGTCAGTCAACCATCTCTCCATAGGTTCTGAGATGTGCTTTGAATCATTGCTCTGCAGGACGGTCCAACCACGGCCAATATTGAGCTTAGTGGCAGAGGCTTGTTTTTCATTTAACCTCTCCAGGCATTTTATGGAGTCCATGATACCATGTATGCTAACAAAATGACCAGGGCCATTAGAAGAAAAACAGCCCCACAACATCACATCCTCCCAATACGTAACAGTGGGTGTGAGGTGTTTTTGTGTGTGGGTCTCTTGCTGTTTACACCAAACCCACCTTTGATGTTCGGAGCCCAAAAGATCTATTAGGTCTCATCTCATCTGACCATATACCTCGTTCCCACTGAAATTCACGGTGACGTTTGGTAAACTGAAGGCACTTTGTTTTTGATTGACAAAAGACGGTTTCCATCTGGAAACCCCTCCAAATAACTTGTGGTTTTAGGTTTTATCTGATGGTAGATAAGGAGACTTTCTGACCTCTGCCATTCTCCAGCAGGTGATCTTTAGAGATTCTTGACCTCTCCTGTTTCTTCAATCTTCTTAATTATCGCCCTGATTTTCTGTCATCCCCTTCCTGGTTTGTGAAGCTAAACAACTTTTGGTCGCACAGCGTCACTGTGCTCTCAGGTCCTTCCCATAGTAGTGAATGACCAAGGGAATCTGGCCTGTGTCACTTCATATTTATACCCCACTGAAACAGGAAGTCACGATTGACCACACAAGAGTTCCTAATCCAACAGGTGAACTTAAGACGGGAAATACGCTACAGTTAGATTTTAATCATAGGATTTTCTATGAGAGCCAATAATTGTAGCATGCGTTCAGGATAAAAAAAACATTAGATCAATGTTAGCCTATTTTTTCTTTCAATGATTTTACATTGATGAAAGGTAAGAATTTTTGGGAATATTTTAAATAAAAAGGCCAAGATGGCAACCAGCAAAGATGTTTCAAGCCTGTTTTGCTTTCATTCACTATGGATGCCAATAATCCTGGAGGGCACTTCATTTGGACTGAACATTTTCTAAATGGCAAAATATCTGTCCACGTAGAAGTGATCTATTTACTCCAGCTTGTATTGGGAAATAAGTATAGTATCATCCTGCGTCAACCAGGAGCGGTCTAGATTCTGGAGCATCCTCTGATCTCAAAACTGGACCTAGCCAGTCTAAAACCTCTGTTCACTGCCAGACCAAACGTCAGCTGTGGTCCTGCAGGGAAGGCCATGGGAGGAGATCAAAGCGATCAGGTCTCAATAGCGTCCGCGCAGCCGTATTCTTTTAAGATGATAATATGATATAAGAGGGCCTGTTAGCATAATTAGCTTCGTAGTCTCCCTCTGCTTTAGCCTCTGAACGCCGTCCAGGGGTTCGCCTCACTTGTGCTCTCCCAGATCTGCCTCTTTGAAGTGAAAACTCAGACAGGTGAGCAAATGAACAGCTCGCTGAATAATGATACAGACCCAGATCTGAGGGCTAACAAACCAATTTAACCCCACTGGAGTGTGTGGTGGCAAGAAATGTATGTGCGGACAAACAAGCACTACTGGTAATTGAAAGCGTTTGTGACAAATTAAAAATATGTTTGTTCAATTTTTACCAAAATAATTCAGAAAACCATTCACTACTAAAGATCAAACTGACACAATTGGCACTGACTCAAATACTTTTGTATTTCTGTATCATTGCCGCAAAATTTTGCATTTCATTTATTTATTTATTTATTTATTTAAAAAGGGATGGCCCGTTGAGGTCGAAATCTCCCTTTCAAGGCAGACCATGGGAAAATATAACACCTAACCGGAGACCGCGTCCCTGCGAAGCAGATCTCACCAGTCCGGCTGGCGACGCCGTTGGCCTTCTCACTGTCCTCCACCTGGCATTTCTTCTTGGCGATCTTGTGCAGGATGGAAGCCTTTTCCCGGAATTTCCCTGGAACACAGAAGCGTCAGGAGAAGAGTCAGACTCTGGGGCGAGCTGTCGAGCTGAGGGCCACACCTCTGAAGGGCCCGCATCGCCTTTGACTCGTCTCCCTCACCTAACACTCTTGTTTTTGTGCTCAAAAAAACAAAACAAAACAAAAAAAAAAAACAGAGAAGTTTCCAATATTAGTCCCGCCCTACACAGGCCACACATTCCACATGTCACAAACACACATTCAGCACTTGGGAAAAGCTCAGGATAATATCTGCTCAATCAGGAAGCAATTACCTTTATTTTTCTGCCGCAAACTTGCACAATTCACCTACCGTCACACTTGGACCTTGGGGAATATCACAGAAAGCTGCTTTACTCCAGCATCTCTCTATGCCACAAACAGACCCCATATAAGGCATTTTCCTTTCAGTCATGTGTTACATTTAGGGAAAGTTCAGAACACTGCTGCTCAGGAAAGGCTCACAGAATACTACCAGAATACCAAAGAAAAGAGTCTACACACAAACTGAATGCAGTTTCCTGCCACAAATGTGCTAGATTTTCACATGCTGTCACTCAAAAAACTGATTATTTACCACAGGAAACAAGTTATTTGCACAGGCTTTGAATCTGCGGCACTTCCCTGGGAGTCAAATGAGCAATCCTTGAATTACAAAAACAAAACCACAGTCTTTATTGAACTACACAAATTTCTAAAGCCCAAACAGATTTTTTATTTTTTTTTTTAAATCCTTAGAAGCTATTTAGTGTCATTCACACCAGTATTTTATTCTTTATTCTTCATCTACATCTTAATGACATAAATCTGCTTTTTTTTAAAGTTTTGGTTTAACTGGAGTCATCTACATTCACACATGTTCGATAAACCTCCCTTTCACACTCAAAATAATTCAGTTTGAGAGACGAACACGAGTCATAAGGAGCTCTTGTGTTTAATAGAAGTTCGTTCACAAAGAACAGTCTGGAGACGACCAATTGTATCATCTGATACGGTATGTATTATATGGAGCAACATATGAAATATAATTCTGTAGGTGCTGTTTTGCTTGATTGGGTTTGGTATTACACACTTAATGCTCAGGATCTTGTGTGTAATAATTCAAAACATGGCGATTATGTCAAAGCTTACGCCACTCGTAGAAAACAGTACATAGCAGAGCGGTTTTAAAACAACACATACTGAGTTGATTGCTACAAAAAGTCCTCCATGAGAGGGTATAAATGAGTCATTTTTAATATGACAAAAATATGCCACATTAATTGTATCTTATGCGTACAAAATGAAAGTATTATAGAGTAGGAGCAGCAGATCTAGAACTGAATTATTCCATCAGGATGGTGAACAAACAGCAGGTCAGACTTAAAATTGCTTTTGTTTTAATAGTTGCCAGTCAAATCTTTTCTATTTCTATAAATTATCCACCTTAAGCGAAAGGACTATCAGTCTACACAGCTCAGCCCAGCATAAACAAAACATTCTCAAAATGTTGCGGAAATGTTTTCTTTAATGTCATAACCATGGCTATAATGTTACCACTACATGCCAGGTACGCTGGGCGACCATTTTGTGTTAGATGGAAGGTGCACTGACAGACTTGCCCTGGCACCAGTTGTTCTTGCATCTAAAACACTGTGCTATAAGGAAGTAGATCAAACACTGATGCCCTTATTTCCATTTTCTCTTGCGTCACTTAAAACAGCACAAAAATAAATGACGATGCCGACTCGGCCATGAGCGAATGAGCAGGTCTAAATCAATTTTGAAGCAATGGCTATCCCTCTAGTGCACGGCAGCTACAAGAAATTCACCTTGAAGGTTTTCACTTCAATCCAAAGAGAGCACGCCTCATTCAACAGCTAGATATCCACATTGAATTTCAATTTGTACGATCAATTGTGCCAAATTAGGGTTGAAATTAGAACCTGTGAGCTATAAGAGGCTGGACACTTCCTTAGTCAGGACCTTTGCTACACATTCAGTGTGCAAAATCCTTTCCGACGGGGTCACATTTTTAAATACAACGCATGGATTTTATGTGAGGACTGGTTGGGGAGCAAATGAAGATTCTGTCCCAAGGAGAGCAGGACAGCTTTGCAGGAGGCCATCAGGCTGTTGTCATGGTAATATGAGCCAGACCAGGCTGCTCATAACCTTACAAAATTATGAGGCTGCATAAGATTCTCATGAACATATGGTAATATGAGCCCAGCGAGGTCGCTTTATGACTTATAACACTGCTGAGATACTCTGACTGCACCATCTGTCTCAAGAAACCCGGTAGAAGCTGTATACATGCGCCGCAATTGAATTTAAGACCTTGGACAGGCATGTGCGTAATACATGCTCTTGGAAGCATATAACGTCATTTTCAAAGTCACAGACGCCCTCAAAAACAAGAATAAAGCTGCTTGTACAGACCGGTCCATAAGTGTTTTCATACAGACACAGTTTTAATTATTTTATCTCTGCATGAACGTCTGACATGACCAGATGAACAAATAGAGCCAAAAGCAGGTTGGAACTTTACTAGAAGGAACAATAGTTCAGGGTCGAGAACAGGCAGCCTGGGCATTAGAGGACAGGCAGCTCGTGACTGAGGGACAGGCTGAGGACCGGCAGCAGCGAACAGTGTTAAGGCATTGGGCCGATCAGACTTGATGGTCCAGTCCAGTCCAAGGTTGATACTGTCAGGACAATCCGAAAAAAGTGGGAGACAATAGGAAGAGGAATGATAGCTGGAACAAAGGAGACAGACACAAGGGAAACAGATGCACTGGGCAAAAGAAGTTAATAGAACTGGGAAGAAAAAAAAAATCACTGGAGAGTTGAGCTGTACACAAAGGCTATTCAAACAATCTGGCAAAGGAGAAGACAAAGACAAGAACTTAAATACACTGACTGCAATTAACAGTGAGGATCAGGTACAGGGGAAGAGCGAGAGAAATGCACAAAGGCAGGGGTTAAAGCCACTACACAATTATTGAATTATGAGAACCAATTAACAAAATGAAACCAAAACTGAAACTAAATCAAAACACATTAATGAATGTGTTGATCATTAGATAATAATGACTGACTAATGCCATGGATTTTAGGTCAGGTTTCTTTACATTCTTGAATTAGGCTTGGAAATATTGCACATTTGAAAGCTAGGGTTACAACATGACGTCAGATGGAGCACTTGCTCAGTGTCTTATAAGAAGAATCTCTATTATCTGGTTTACAGACGTCTTCCTCTCTGGCTTTATAATGGTCACCAGGTACCTCTCTAGGAAGGGCAATGGATACAGCGCCCCTCACGGGGGTGGAGGTGTCAGCGGATAGCTGACACTGCAGTCCAAAGAGGTGCAGATATACACACCCTAGAGGGTCAGGTTAAAGACATGACTGAAAAACCAGAACCAAGTATGACAAAGCAGTCAGAAATAATCTGTCTCCAGAGAGGAGGACTTCAGCTCTTCACCAGGTCACCTCTACTGAGCCCCGGAAAAAATTAGCATAGAGAAATTTCACGCTTCTGTGGAAAATTAAAACGTCTGCTGGAGCTGTTATCCCAAAGAAATTGATTTCAGCACAACTGCATCTTCAAGGAGTCGAAAGGCACTGGGGATTATTTGACCAGACGGAGCACCTTGACTTAATGTTCCACTAACACCTCTTCTAGCAGCACCTTAGTTTTCCCAGATGGTCTCCAATCAAAGCACTGATCAAGCCGACATCGGCTTAGCTTCAGCCATTTGGTCGGACCAGGTCGAAAGGCCGTATGGCCGCTGACAATATGTATATGTAAGCAATATGCAGCTTTTTTTCTTCATTTGACATCAAGGGTGCAAATAATTTTGCACTGACCAAATAAAATAAATATGAAATATCGCTGATCCTGGAAAGAAACCAGTGTTTCAATTCTTTTCACAAGAGGCATTCTAACAATGTAATTAATTGATTTCATCCATCCAAATAACTGTATGCACCACAAGGTGAGAAACACGCTGTATAGCCATATTAATTACGTGCCATGTAGTAGACGCATATCCAGAACAACTTTCAATCTGTGCTCCTCTACTGACACAACAGTGCTCAGCTTGTGAATTGAACTTACGACCTGAAGTTCCAAACCCAGTTCCCCATCCATGACGCTACACTGTCACCACAGCCCTTGGCCTTGGAGTTGTGTGGGAGTGATGTTAGGCTGTGATCTACAGCCAGATATTATAAATAGTGCCGGCTGTCAGTCCCTGCACAGGGATAATGGAGTGTTAAGCCTGCCCAGTGGCCAATGAGGGAATGACACCTCAACTGTCACATTCAGGCTGGCTTAGGGGACTTCAAGCACAATCATCTCGTTAACTTCCTCCTCCGCTGCCACCTAAAGGGAACACACCTGGCACACAGCTTGACTTGGGAAGAACAGAATTCAGGCTGGCACTGGCTTGATTAGGTCCACTCGTGCGTGTTAGTATGTGTGTGTGTGTGTGTGTGTGTGTGTGTGTGTGTCTGGTGATAACCGCTTTTTAGGAACATCAGTTTATGAGAAATAAAGCAATTCATTAAACCAGAATCAGTATTCACCAGACAATAACAAACTAAAATCAACTTGGCTACTTCTGTTTTCTCACCGCCTGCTTCAACTGCCATCGACAAAATCTCCACCCACTCCCTGCAGTGCAATCACACTGTCACAACATTGCTGATCAGAAATCTGTTTTACATTCACCTTCATAATAGATATAATTAGAAAAAGAACATGGCACAACCTGAAAAAAGATCAGCAGTCAGATTTACAGTAGATGCTATGGACGTCAATCTATTCACACTGATGGTCAGGTTGAACATGAGGTCACAGCAGTGGATTACTGCAGTTGCTGAGTCCACTTTCCTACTAATATGTTTTTTTGGGGAGTCTTGACTGAGGCCTGCTGGATTTTATTCCAGCTTTGAGCATGCTCTCTCATCTGTAGGTGGTTCCTCTGTGTTCAGAGAATACTGGGTTTTGATCCTCTTTCAGAGGAATCAATGGTCATCACTTGGTTAGGGGCAAGGTTAATGCGGGTAGTGAGTACTGACTTTTGGACACCGCGATGCTGCCTAACACTCCCGGTACAATCTGGAGGTGTCAGATCGGGCACAGAGACCTTCCACTATAAAACATTCTCAAAACAAGTCCCTCACGCTCCACTAGCAGTAAAATTCCATAACAGAGAAGTGGGTGCATTGTTAGGTATTGGCAGAGAACTACTGACAGAAAAACATCCAAAAAAACTGTTGTCTCACCAGGGAACTAGTGCTATCACACTCAGGAACCAGAACGGTCCAAAGCTGAGCTCATTTAAATCCATTCAGCCGTGTTTGTCACACCAGAAACTGAACACGTAGGGCTCCAATACGTAGCTGGACAGTGCCGGCCTCAAGTGAAATAAATTTACGCATCACATCACTGAGGCGAACATAGCCATGAAGTTTAATTACCAGCGAGGGTGTTCGCGTATGTGTGTGCATGAAGGAGTCCAGTGCGACTGCTGCCCGGTATTGCACCAACACTAGTGCTGTGTTAGGGGCTTTATCTGGCTGCGGTCTCCCATTTCTCAATGAAGCCGAGGGTCACATGGTCTTTGTGTAGATGAGTCAGTCGGACTTGTTTTTATTTTCCTCGACTGGCACCTGTTACAATATCTTCTACGTCAGCAGCATCTCTCTCATGCTCACAGAGGACAGTCGTGCGACATACCTCCGTCCTGGGACCCATCCTGGGAACAGAGAACTCTCAGTGGTACAGCAAACCATAACAGGAAGAGGAAATCATCATGCTACCGAGGGCCCTTATGAGGACAGAGAGCCTCACGTGACCACAAAACTTTTAAGGGTAGAAGGGACAGCTGTTCGCACCAAGGAGCAGAGGGAAATAGACAGAGAAAAAATAAACGTGTAAATAGTTTTTCTGCACCTTCCTGAATTTCCACCGGAGTGAAAATGGAACTGAGAGACAAAAATAGCTCAACGCACTGCTGTTTACTGTTTTTGTCTCTGGATGGAAAAACTGTATTTCATCACGAGAGCTCGGTTCAGAACTGGCACCGTGTGAGTTGCGCAGACATGCTGAAACCTGCCAGAGAAACCAGAGGAGGCGTGTGCGACAGCTTGGCTCGGGCCCCCCACAAAACTTTCATTATATAAAGACGACTCTTCTCTCTCTCTGGCCAAGTTTTGCTCAAATAACCTTAACCACTTGTGGGAAAAAAACTTCAAGCATGAAATACTCAGATCTTCCTCCATTTTGGCTTTTTGGCCTGAAAACAAAATACGACGGCGGGAGGAAGGACGACGTATGAAAAGTTACATTTAAATTTAGAGCTGTTTGGAAGTTCTGGCCCGGAAAAGAAGTTTGCCAGCCAGACACAAGGCAAAATTCATTCATATCACCCCTTCCACTTTGGGAGGTGGGAGATATAAACTTTGGAGAACTCAGATATACTGTATAGTGGTTAAAACAGGGAGAGCTATTAGTACTTTCACTCTCGAAGTAAAAGAATAAGAAGCTGTACAATGTACAACAGCGGCTAGAAACAGAGCTGTGTGCTTAATAAATAACGCAATGATCGATACGGATTTCGATCGAAATATTAGCGCACTCGGATAGCTACACACGGTCATAAATGTAAGCAATCCATTGAGCTTAAAGAAAGGTTTGGATATAAGAATATAGTGTCATCCTCTTCAGATTACAATCTTTTGGACCAAGCCAAAACAGTAACAGAAGCAGAGAAGTATCAGTACAACTCATAGTCTTATACAACTTATACAACTTTTTCACCAATTGTCATCAATGGAGAAGAAATTGAAATTGTTGACAAATATAAATACCTTGGCACAATAATTGATTACAAATTGTCGTTTACAGAAAATATTGATTACATTTACAAAAAAGCCAACAGAGATTATATTTTTTATTCAGCTAAGTAAATTTTGTATTGATTAAACCATTCTGACAATCTTTTATCAGACCTTTATCCAGAGTATACTGGTTTATAACTTTGTTTGCTGGTATGGATGTCTGTCGGTGCGGAACAAAAATAAGTTGTCCAAAATTGTAATTACTGCTGGCAAAATTTCTGGTGTACGTTTTGAAAACTTAAGCTCAATATTCGATCGTCAAACACTGAAAAAAGCACACAAAATTATTAATGACCCATCACACTGTCTATCTTCGCAATTTCTGTTCCTACCTTCTGGTCGCCGTATCTGTCTGCCCCTGCTTAGATCAAACCGAGCCCGACAGTCATTCATACCAACGGCTATTAGATTTTATAATGAACATGTTGCTGACTTATCTTAAAGAAAATGTTGTCAACTTTTAAGTGTTTATCAGTTGTTTTTTTTTTTTTTTTTTTTTAAAGCTTGCCAACTTCAATCAATTTATGTACCTAAACTAATCTTATAACTTATTTATTTATTAGTTACTGTTGTGTGATGTCTTATCTGAATTATGTCATTATTGTGCTATTTTTATGTATTTTATGTATGTGATCTGGTGTGTTGTAAAAAGAATTTCCCTTGGGATATTAAAGTGTTATCTTATCTTATCTTATCTAGTCTCCATTAATAGATCTGTCCTCTTCATGGGATTTAGACGACCCAGCTATACACTGTAGAAGCCATAGTATTTAAAAACTGAAGAGCAGGACTCTAACTGCAGGCAAATATATTTTTTTGATTAAATACAAATCCATATTAGGTCCTGAATTGGCCCTTTATATGGGAGACTTAACAACAAAGCAACCATGGCTGTTCCATGGTAATCATGCTTTTTTGACCAATCACAGGCCTCACTTCATAGTTGGATAACCCTGATTGGTCACGAGTGTCAAAAAGTTTCATAAGGAACAAGCATCTCACTGTGACAGTGTACTCAAATCATAGCGGTGGTGAAGTTAAAGTACTTCTCCAGCGCAATCACACCCATACAATACAATTATCGGCTTATCCAGAGCACATTCTAGTAAAATAAATCACAATGCCAATGAATTGATCGAAAATAAGTTAAACCGCACCATGAGCAAAACCGTAAAAAATAAAATAAAACAAAAATACTGAAACAGGTCGAAATGAACACAAAAAAGACGAATCCCATAATTAGAAATTACATTAGTGAATTAGTGACGAGAGATGATAACAAAGGACGGTACAAAAACCGTAAACAGATGGAGAAAGAAAGAAAAATAGACGCAGTCAGAAGATGAAAAACAATGAAAGATGGAGAACAAGATGCAGTGTGAATAATCCAGGAAAATTCTTACCTTCTTCAGTCATTGTGTGATAATATTTTAGCTTTCCATATGTCCCAAGTTCTACAACAATCACAGCAAGAAGACAAGAGTAAGGTGGCTAGACACAGAGAAGGACAAAAGTTGAACATGATAGAGGAGACATTTATACAGCAGGAGACAGGAGATTATTTCACAACATACACTTACAAGGAAAAACAGGTCTCACTCACACACTGTCTCTCACACACCGTCTCTATAAAGTTAGCGATGTAAGAGCAAAATAAAAACCTGGAAACATGCACACTAATACGAAAGATTATAATTTCCCAACCATTGCAGGAGGTAAATGAAGTACTTGTTCTGAATTGTTCACAAAGTCACTTGCACAGTTTGAATTAAATTCTGAACAGAGGCACACTTCATATGAGCGTAAAACGGTGGAAAACATTCAAGAGGACCACACCGTAATGAATATTATCTTTTTAGAGTTCCTTTAAAGCATAAAATGTACACATACTCTCACAAACACATAGACACACACACACAGAAACTAGAAAAGCCTTGTTTACATAGAGGACCAATGACCTTGCCAGTTGACCACTGAGGTTTGTTTGTTTGTGAGCTAAGCGCAAATTCCTGTCACAGGGCAGGAAGCTTTTAGCATTGATTCCCCGATAAATCATGGTGGGCAGCAGCATGGTCTACACACAGGAGCCAAAACATTTTGTCAAATGATTTTTCTTTTGTTTTGCACTCTGTAGTAAAATGCCCCAGGTCACCACAATTGGGAAAGTTCTGGATAAACACGGTGGCGGCCAAATATGGGATCGATGGGGGTGTTTAGGTCCCAGCCCCGTCAGCACAGGGCAGCCAGCACCATTCCAGAAGCTGATCGGACGCGGTCAGCTGTAGAGGACAAACGAGGGGAGGGGGGGGGGGTTGAGTGCCGTCCGCGCCCGACTTCTTGCCACAGCCGGACAAGACAAAAAGCTGCATCTCATTCTGAAGAGCTCCCACAATTCAGGAAAAAATTCTAATATCATTCTCCACCATCGTCACAGGTTACCGTTCAGAGGTGCATTAGTTTACCTGTAACCCTGCCCTCACTGCATGAAGGTTAGGTTTGGTCCTTAATACGGAAATGACAAAATGGCTGGACAGTTTTATACAAGTCTGATTGGCTGCTTGGGTTACTGGAGCCTCATTGCCTCCAACAAACAGCGTCCCTCTCTCCCCTCAGGCAGCGTCTCTCAGCAGGCATGGCTGCGGACGGCTAGACTGACAGGCGAAGACTGAAGGTCGGGGCCCCGCGGACACGGAAACAATTACCCAGATGACCTTGCCGTGTCTGCGCGGCGTTGCGAGAGGGAGGGGCCGTGTGATGCTGGCATTATCAACTGCGCTACTGCATGCCGTATTTGCAAAAGCCACCTCTCAGCACTATTCAGCTCATGCTGTCTCATACTCCTGCGATCTGTCCGGCCATTTCCACATCTTCCAGTGACCCAAATCAGCACAGGATTTTTTTGACTAAGAAGATACCCCTACACATAAGGCAGCAGGATAGTGCATGAAATTTATTTATTGTTGAAACCTCTCAGTGAGGCGTCAATAATTTGAGTATTATTTTTTTCACTGTTCTTCCATTTGTATCCATGGTTGAAACAAAAAGGACCAGGGCTAAAAAAAAATACACACTATATGGAACATTTATAAAGCTTTGTTACAGCAAAACCTTTGAGGAGACAGCAGTTGAATTTAACCAGCCAACCACAAAAACCCTGTGTACAAGCCTTCAGTCAAACAAGTTTTCAATCACCCAAACCATGTCTCCAAACCTCCACAAGTAGTCCACCAACAAAGCAATCAGCCAACCGGCCAACCAACTCAAATCCTCAGTCCGGTTAGACAAACAACCAGTGATCCATCCAATCAAGCCCTGTTACAGGGTCTCTGGTCAGTCAAACGATCAATCAGCCAACCAAATGTCACATCAACCAACCAACAAACTACCCATGCCTTTTCTCCAGTTAGGCAACAAAACAGTCGGCTAATAAAACGAACAGCCAACCAAACAGTCCACCAATGAAACAGAGAGCCAACGGAGTGGTTCGCCCACTGAGCAACCAGCCGAGCCGAGCCTTCAGCAACTCAATATTTCATGTAGCTTCTGAAGTGATCTTCTTTTAGCTCAGTCAGGCTATTTGATGGAAATAGAGATGTACCATAGTGACAGTATCAGGGGAGGGCGCGCAGAATGGTTAAGACCATGGGTACTAAATGACTGCGTTTATTTTGGTGGGTGCGTGTGCATGTTTGTGTGTTGGTGCAGGGGAGTAATGATGAGACCGTCCCAACTGAGCGGACAACATTCATGAAGGGGACAGAGGCACAGGGTCATAAATATTGGGTTATGACACCTGGAAGTAATGAGTTTCTGACGATTATCTCTTTTTCCCCATAGACTTTCCCCATAATGACTATAATGGACGACCCAAGATGACATTTGACACCTTAGGGACACCCCCATTTGCAATCAATGAGGAGTCTGGGGAAAAGGTCCATTGATATACATACAGGCCTAAAATGTAGTGGAAATATGAGGAAAAGAGTTAAACTTGCAGCATAATTGGCCAAAGTTCGATAAACCACGGCCTTCCAACGCAACAGTGCTGCTGGATTTTTTTCACGGTGATTGTTCTCTGACATTGAAATTTTAGGTGATTGTTTTTTGATATTAAAATTTCAGAGTGCATTACTGCCAAGTCCCATGACTCCCCTCACTCATCGGCGCTGAAGCTATTCCTCCCGCGGCCGCAGGATGGGGGCCAGCGCCATGCTAACATACATGGAAATGATTCACTCCAGTATAGTGAAGACAACTCAATGAGTCATCACTGTGGAGTGAAGGAACTATAGCAATTCATCCATGTTCAGTGAAGCTACCTTAATGATTCATCCCTGCATAGTCAAGTCACGTCAACAAATCATCCCTGCAAAGGTAAAGAAAATCTGAACAATTCACCCCGGAACAGTGAGGGCATCTCAACCACTCAAGTGCTGTGCAGTGATGACGCCTATATGATTCATCAATTTCTAATGGAAAAAAATTACGATTTATCCATACACAGCGCAGTTATCGTAACGATTCCTCCCAGTAGAGTGAAGTTACATCCCCCTCCAGTAAAGAAACCATAACGATTCATCTCGTAGAGTGAACCCACCTCAAAAATTCTCCCGTGAGTAACAGTGGTCACCAACCCTGTTGCTGGAGACTTCATTCCAACCCTATCAAATCCATCCTCATTCAGCAAGTAGATTTTCGCAATGAACTGCTAGTTAGTAGAATCAGGTGTGCCAAATTACAAATTGGGAGTTAAAACCAACGGGATGGTATGGCTCCAGGAACAGGGCTGGTGACCGTTGCTGACTCACAAGTGCACAATAAACTAAACCCATCTCAAATACACAAGGCCATTACCCAGAAGCCACCTCAGCATGTTCTCATGTCCTCCCAGAACACCTGGACCCCTGTTGGAATGTATAACTGACCAGTACATGGAGACGTCACCTTTTTTCTCCCCCTCGCCCATCCAGTGGGTCCTCATCTGTTGGCTCATCAACACCATGATGCCGGAAGTACTCAGCCCAAGAAGTGCCCATCCAATGCTGACACCAGCACACCTGAGCTCAGAAACACTTTGGCTCTGACAGATCAATGTGAAAAGGCCATGGCCATGCTACATTAAACATAGAGCTGGGCGATATGAACAAATTCAAATACCATGGTATTTTTGCTGATTACCTCCATATCGATATTTTGGATATTGAAGTGATATACATTGATTCTTTCACAAAATAGTCATAAAATGAGATTTTTTTTTTTTATAAACAGTCAGACGTAAAGTGGATATGATGACCAAACAAGTACAGGAAACAGTTAAAAGAGTCTATTTAGAGTAGAAAACCCACATCATTTTCCTGCAAAGCAGCTTTGAAAATCAGAAAAGACAACACCTACGTCATATCGCGATATTACGATATCTAAAACAATCCCAAGCGACATCTTATTTCATGGTATCGATACAATATTTAAATATTGCTCAGCTTTAATTAAACATATGGAAACCACGCTCATATTTACAGTGCTGTAAACCTCAAGGTCAACTGCCAAGGTGGCCTTATCGCCCTGTAGATGTAAATGGGAAGCTAATGGGGATGAGATTTCATCGATATTTTCCCCTCCAAATATGGAGTTTAAAAAATAATATTTAATTGCCTCCAAAACACCATTGCCAGGTCACAGACACAAATTCAGACAGATCGATCATGTGGCTGCAAGCTTTAAAGAAAAGAACAAATTACCCAGTCAGGAGAGGGCTGTTTCTCTCTCTGAGTCTGACACAGATATTCTGTACACAGCACATTTACAGCCTCGAACTCAGAGCTTAAATATCGCTTAGCAAACCACCCAGAGTTCTGCACAAGCGGGAGTGTCAACTGAAAAAAAAAGCAAGCAAGTCTGTTAGCAATGATGAAAGACTGGATTCCAGCAGACAGAGGGGGTTACGGCGAGGGAATAGCAAAACCAAAATCGGAAAGGGAAATCGCAATGATGCCACACGCACGACTCAGACTGCGACATTCGGAAAAATGTCCGTCATCGCGTCCAACAGCAAAGAGGGCTGGAATTCAAGGAAAGGTTGAAAAAAAAAAAAACAAGTAGGAAAAATTTGGGAGTTATAAAGCCATGATCAAGCTGAGATGAAGATGGATGCCATTCAATAAAAATGATAAATTTATTCACTCACCAGAATCGGCAAACTCTGAAGGAGACAGACAAAGACAGAGAGGGAAACAGATAAAGCAAAGAACAAAGAGAGGAGGTAAATAAAGAACGAAAAAAGAGAAGGTAGAGGACGTAAACAGTTGCTAGTAATCAACATTTCACAGAAAAGCCAAGGAGACAGAGAAACAGAAATCAAAAATGGCTGCCGGATCACAGCACTCTGCACCCATTAGCCAGGAAAATGATTTTCTCCAAGTAACTTAATTAAATTCAGCTCATTGTCATTCCTTTAAAATAATGTAATTCAGAATGCATTCATGCTTAAAATACTCATATTGCTGATGATCAGGACAAATCTGCAGTCTTCCTTACCACATGTTGAAATCTTGAGGCTAAACGGCAAGTTCACTGACATTTATTCTGAGAAGAGATGTAGCTTATGTGTCCAATCTTTCCTGCAGTTCACACGATGCATCACTGTGGCAAGAATTCAATTAGGAATTTTGCCCATCGGTTGAGCACGTGACTAAACAGTGTGTTGAAATTCTCTCAAACTCAGACGTCAGCGTGTCCGATTAATTTGGATGATTGCTAAAAGTGGAGTCAAGTTTTGTGAACTCAGTGAGAAAAGCTGACATCAAGCCCAGCATTCAGCATGTTTCTACTGACCCCGGGCAAAAAAAGTCAAATACCGAACAAAGAACTTTCAAAACAAGGAAAGTGACTTGTGTCATCGCTAATATTGAAAATACTCCACCTTACGTGGCCGTACAGTCAAATTTGTCCTTTCTGTTGTATAACTAAACGAATCTGAGCATTCTTATGGGCAGACATGCATTGGCTTTCAATACAGCCCTACAACTCAACACCATAACCTTCATGAACTGACATAACAAATCCCATCATCCCTCAGTCACGGTCATCTTTGTTGGATACCGGGTGCGCACTGGCTCCAACAGGCAACCGCAGTAAAGGGAAACGAGTCACTGCCGCGAGTAATTAAAAGCGTTAAATAAATGGCCCACTATAATTACAGTGGCTGTGTTGTGGATTGTGGCACCACGCTGGGATGCAATCGCAGCACTTCTCCAGGGTCGCAGAAATGCTCGAATCCGCAAAGCCATATTGCTCAGTGACCTTCAGGCTGAGAAATGACTGACAACAACGTGCTAACATTGGTCCCGTTCCTCAATTCATCCCTAAGACAAGAGGTCAGTGACTGAGAAATTTTTTTTTTTTTTAACCCTTAAAATGCTCAATGCAACTATTGTTACTCAATGATGTAAGATATCAAAATCAAAGCTGTTGAAAACCTATCATGTGGCAACTTGTTTGAAAGAGCTCCATGGTTGAGATAAATTATATCACCATGAATTCTGCTGCTCATGACATTGAAAACTTTCAAGAAATGTGGAAAAAACAAAAATCCTAATTAGAGTGCTTGTGTTTGTATCATAATGCTAAGTGCATGGCATGACTCATGACCCACCTAACTTAACACACCGAGTTGCAGATCATACAAAACACCACATACAGTACAGGCCAAACGTTTGGACACACCTTCTCATTCAGTGTGTTTCCTTTATTTTCATGACTAATTACATTGTAGATTCTCACTGAAGGCATCAAAACTATGAATGAACACGTGGAATTATACCTGTAACTGAAAACATGTCTTATATTCTAGTTTCTTCAAAGTAGCGACCCTTTGCTCTGATTACTGCTTTGCACACTCTTGGCTTCTCTTGATGAGCTTCAAGAGGTCGTCACCTGAAATGGTTTTCACTTCACTGGTGTGCCTTGTCAGGGTTAATTAGTGGAATTTCTTGCCTTATCAATGGGGTTGGGACCATCAGTTGTGTTGTGCAGAAGTCAGGTTGATACACAGCCGACAGATCTATTGGACGACTGTTTGATACATACGTACATAATTCCACATGTGGTCATTCATAGTTTTGATGCCTTCAGTGAGAATCTACAATGTAAATAGTCCTGAAAATAAAGGAAACACACTGAATGAGAAGGTGCGTCCAAACTTTTGGCCTGCACTGTAGTACATTTCTCACATTTTCCATTCTGTACAAATACTATTAGAATTAAATATCCCACAT
The DNA here is from genome assembly GCA_029721435.1 of Gymnothorax reevesii. Lineage (NCBI taxonomy): Eukaryota > Metazoa > Chordata > Actinopteri > Anguilliformes > Muraenidae > Gymnothorax > Gymnothorax reevesii. Next base: position 111,648,075 of record CM056579.1, read on the forward strand.
TTGCAGAATAAAATCCTGAACCGGAAAGTTTTTGATAGCATGGGAGTGTCCCAATAATATTGAGCGCTGGTGTAGGAGAGCCTACAAAGTACCTAAATGCAAATTTACAACCTGGACCAAACCCTCTCCGTTGACAAATGCAAGGTGTGCACTACATAAAGATGAGTCTTAAGCCAGCCGGATAAGAGTCTTTAAATATGTATAAACTGTGGGCCCAGCTGTCACAGTCTGAGTACCAGCGTGGGATCCAGGACTCTTCTCCCTACCGTCACACCAGCCGGCTGTTCTGCTCTCCCGGCCCTGATGAGTGCGCTCCGTCCGAACATGAACGCAAGGGCACTTCATTTCCCAGTTCAGGTGTAACAAATCCCTGTTCCCGCCTGCCTGAACGTCTGCCTCTCGAAAGAGCGCACTTAAGGAGCATTTTTTGAGATAGACTGCACCAATTGACCAGCCAGACCAATTTCTTATAATCCTCTCAGGAAAATAAAATGAACACCACTCAAAACTGGCAAATTTAGAGCTATTTACTGTCTGCCAGTTGCTGGAAATGTCAGTATTAAAGGGTGCTTAAAGGTGATAGCTACAAGTTTAATTCCTCCCGGGCAGTAGGTGTCGCAATCACACTCGTCCACTCTCACTCCAACCTTCAACTGTACTGAATGCCAGGTACGCCAAATACCGCAGGTGGACGGAGAACAAGAGAGATGTCAAGCAATGAGTCTTTCGTGGTATATTAATAATTAAATCATAAATCCTTTCTGTGTGCCTATATTACACCATTACTCACTGTAACAATCTCCCTGTAAAACATGATTAGATCGCTAACTAAACAGCTGACTGACGAATGCCATCATATAATGTCTTTTTAAACATCAGGCAACCCCTGAGTTCCGCCTCACGTGACATCAACGCACTAATGCTGTTGGCACAGAGATCATTTCATGATGACGTGGCCAACGTAACCAGATGTAAAAATTTATACATCTGCACCCCTCTAAATGTTCTGTGGATGTATTATTTTTGAAAAATATATCATTTTGATGAAAAGGTTGTAGCTATCAGCTTTAAAAAAAAAAAAAAAAAAAATCATTTCGTAGCATAAGAAATGTCCTTCATGCCATTGGTCAAGTACACTGCCTGGACCAAAAAAGTGACTGATTGAATTTAAATGAGCAAATACTTCAAGAGCTTATGATCGCATCATCATTGCAGTGATGAATCTTTCAGCTGGCAACAATTCTTTTATCCCTGACTGATGCAGTGTGTAGCTTCTCATGTTTTAAACAACCATGTCAGAAGATGTATCCAATGGTCGTGGAACAGATGTTAGGGTGTTTCAAGAGGGGAAGATCATTGGAGTATGTCAAGCATAGAAAACAGCTAAGGAAATTACTGAAATCATTGGAATTGGGTTGATAGCTGTCCAACGCTATATTAAAACTTGGAAGGATAGTAGCAAACGTCAGCTTCTTGGGAAAAAAATCATAAATGATTGTGATCAGAGATCACTAAAATATTTGGTGAAGAAAAAAATCGACAGAACTCACAGCTGAGAGCATTTTCATGAGCACAATGCGACAGGAATTTAAAGGATTTGGACAAAAGAATGCGTGGCAACAAGAAAGCTACTTTTTAGAGAGACTACTCTGAGGAATAAAAACGGACAATTGTTTAGCTGTGTGTGCATGTGTGTGGGAGTGAGGTAGTGAGCGTGTGCGCGCATGTGAGTCACAATGTGTGTGCCTGAGCGTACAGTTCTGTGTGTGCATGTGCATATGTGTGTATGTGTTTGTGTAAGTGAGCCTGTGCGTGTATCTGTATGCGATTGTTTAAGTTTATCCCGTTCTCCTGCTGGGTAATACTAATACACATGATTCATAATTAAGCCAGGGTGGATCAAACCCCCAAGAAAGCACAGAAAAATAAGCTCTTACATACATTATAGGCTCTTCTCAGGTGATTACATATAAGAAATGAAATCCCAGAACACCACACAGCCTCTGCACATTCCAAATATAGACCTTCCAGGAAACTAAGCCCATAAATCCTTTCAAGTACACTGTAAATATGATGTTACCAACAAATCTCTGCTGACTTTGCCTGGGTCACAGCTTTTAAATTTAATACATTTCTCCCCAAACAGCCAAATCTCCCACAGTTCTAATACTGTCAGCGCTTGCAGGTCGTGTGCGGTGATACCCACAGTGTCGGTGTTATTCTGACCATCTAACCGCTGCGGGTTTGTGGTTCACTCTGGAGCTCTCTCTCACCACGACCATTCCTCATTCCGAAAATAACGTCACGTCGCTGCTAGTGAACGGTTACCTGCTGTAACAGCAAAGGAAGAGGCTACTTATCTCCCATAATTCCCTCCTGTTCATTCTTGGCATACAGGGCTCTCAATTGAATGATGGAGATAAATAAATGAATGAAAACCTCTCCAAAGCCCCTTTTGTTCTCATTCTCTCGTTCCTCCATTCCTTCCGGACTTCATTCCCCTTCTCCTCTTCATCTCTTTTCTCTCGTTCCTCCTATCTATCTCTCCGCAGCTCTCCCCATCCTCTCCCTCTCTCACCCCTTCCTCCTTCACCTCTCTCTCTCTGGGCTGCAGATGTTATTCATGGCACAGATGGAGGTGCTTGCAAGGTCCCTGTGTACTCTGTAGCAGCTTGGCAGGAACAGGGTGAGGGGTAGGGGGGCAGTCGGATGGTGAAGGGGTCCTTCGGGACCGGTTCTTTCTGCAGATTTGTGAGAGCATGGCAGGTGCTGGCTCGCCTCACTGCCCTATTTTTCTCATCCCGAGTCAGCCCACACACGCTCGGTGCACCTGTACGCCCGCCCGAAATTTATGCCGAAGGAAAGAAATTGCTGCACAAATGTGTTCTATGCCGCCCGGGTCTCTGTTTATACTGCCGAGATCTGTAATGGAGTCGGTAGCTGATCTTTCTAAGAGATTGCTAAAAATGGATGCAACTGATCGAGTGCCGCATGAGATGTTGCTGAACTCCCACCTCCTATCTCTGCTTAAAGTAAATAGATTTCTAATATTTTTTTCCAATTTGTTCTATTTCCCTTACATTGAAACTGAATCCAGATCCTATGCGTGGATACAGAAAGATATTATTCATATGGCAAAGAAAATCATTTGGTAAAAGACTTATTCATAGTTTATAAACATTTTCGGCAATCATGGGCAATTAAGTTAGTCCTCAGCTTAACATTCATGTCTTCGTACTGCTGGAGGACACCTGAGAACCCAAAGTAAATATGCAAGCAGAGAGGCCCCAGGCCAGATCGAAACCCACAAACCTCTTGCGGCAAGGCCACAGCACTATCCACTGCACAAACATGCCTTCGCCGCTGTTTAGAGAGCAAAAACAAGATGCCCATGGGGCCTGAGTCGCTAACCTGGATTGACCTTGTAACAATTCTTTTCATTTGCGCTGTACCAAAAAGTAAACATCAATCTACTCCAAAACATACCAATATAGTCGTGTTATCATCTACAGCAACTACTGAAGTTACGTTAAACTGTGTAAAAAATCAGTTGTAATACTAAGTTTGACCCAAATCTACTGAGTGACCGCAAGACAAAAATGCATAAGCCAATCAGAGGATTTGGCATCGACCTGAAAATAACAACATCCGTCAGGACCAGAGGACAGACATTTGCACAGTCTGATCAGAACGAGATTATTGGAGCTGCAAACAAAGTTAAACATCCACCATCCAATATTAGATTTTGAGGGGAGCCAAAATACAACTCTTGGTCAGGGACCTCAGATGAACATTCGTATCATGTCTGATCCTAATCCTGGTAGATTATGCCTGGTAGAACTTGATAGTGAGTTGAAAATGAGCTGAAAATTAGGGCCAGGGCATCCATATTTTGACTCCAGTTTGAGCCAAAAATAACAGCTCTTGATCAGGGCCATAAAACAAACATGTACGTCAAGTTAGATCCAACTATGACGGGCAACACTGGAGAAGGCGCTGAAAATTCCTTAGCCAATCACAGTCCAGGGCGGCCATATTGTATTTTGAAGCGAGCTGTGAAAATGGCAACACAGCCGTGAGACAAAGAAATACACTACTTCTGATCCAAATCAGATCAGTGAAACTAGAAAAGATGAAAATGTGTCAGCCAATCAGAGACTAGGGTAGCCATATTGGATTTTGAATCGAGCAAAAAATTACAACATTTGCTCAGGACCATGAGACAAAGATATACACCATGTCTGATCCAAATCTGACCAGAGGAACTGGAGAAGTCGTTGAAAATGTTTCAACCACTCAAAGGCCACGGCGGCCATTTTCGATTTTGAATCAAGTCGAAAAATCGCACTACTTGGTCAGGGGCCATGTGATAGATAAATACATCGTGTCCCATCCAAATCCAACAAATGGAATTTGAGAAGAACTCAAAAATGATTGAGCCAATCGGAGGGACGGGGGAGGTCATACTGGATTCCAAATCAAGCTGCGAAATAACAACACTGAGTAGAGGTTAGGAGAGGAACATTTGTATGCAGTCTGATCCCAATCTGCCAGGTAGAACTTGTTAAGAAGTTGTTTAAACAAAAAGTTGACAGAAGAATGACGGACGGACAATGCTATACCACAGCAAATAGCTTACTTGGTCCCTCAGACTAGGTGACCTAGGAAATAAAACAGCAGGATTCATTGGTGCTCACAAGCTGTACAACAGCACAACATTAACGGGCCTGTAACAGGGATTACAGGACATCAGTACCCTCTTGCATGCAGAACCCTGACATATTCTTCATTTAGAGTCTTCCAGAAAGAGGTGTGAACACAGAGAACCACGCGCAATGACGACCCCACATGTCAGCAATTGCTGCTTAAGGAGTGAAGTTAATCTATGCCCCAAATGTGTCTCAAATAGCGATTGCAGTAGCATTAGCAGCAGCAATAGCCGAATCAGCCTGGAGGCATCCGCTGGGAAGGTGTTTTCTGTGATCCCTTGCCCCGTGGCGGAGCAAGCCTTCAAAAGGGCCAGGGGGTTGCACATATATTTAGCTCCTTTCCTTCCTTCCTCGCCACTGACACAGAAATCGATCAAGTTGTGGAAGAGCGAAATGGAGAGAAGAATCATCCTTCTCCATATTTTCAATATGTAAGCAGTTTAGAAGTGCAGCACAGGCCTAAATACTGCACCCCTACAGTAAGGGGGTCTGGTGGCTCCATTACGATGAGGAGGACACTCCGCTAGTATGCTGTGGGTCACTGCGAATCAATACAAAATTGATCTTTATTTTCTGATTTTAAAAAAATATATTATATATATATATATATATTTTTCCTGGCTGGAGTGGTCTCTTCCAGAATGACAATGTCCTCATCAACAGAGTACAATTAATTTGGCTACTGACACACTGAAGATGACCAAGTCCCACCCTGATGTAGCATAGCTTGGATTTCATTAGAGGATTTTATAGGGCTTTTCCACACACCACAAAAAGAATTTCATTTAGAACAAGCCACGCAGTTGAGGCATAAACTGGCTTTTTAACGCTGGAGTTGCACAAGCATTGAAACCGTAGAAACTGCTATTTCAAGTCATGTAAAAGATCACAAGTCAAGGAAAATCAGTATTATTGATACAATATGATCATTTATTTCCTTTTTGGCTGTTGGTTTTCTGGCCAAACCAGCTCTAGCCAAACAACTGTAACTTCTTCTAGCATGTAGCATGTCACCTTTCTCTTCCAAAGAGCTATGCAAATGTGAATGTGAAATTAAATCATTATTTTCTTACGAAAAGGCCATAAATATAGCCCTGAAACCTAATTTTTTTAATCCATTTGTATCAAAATATGTATTGAGATGCCACTCTATTTCTGACACCAGAGCAGGTTGTGGGCCGTAGCACTCAAAACTGTAGACATATCAGATGTAGACAGCACCTCTTATAGTCCCTAATAACATTAGAAAGGGAGGTGAGAAGGATTTATCTGATCAAATGGTTATAATCCTTCAAGAAAACATCAATCCACAAGGCTTCTTTTGCCGGCAAGGTTCCTTAAGACATGAAGGCTGAAGAACGACTGGACTGTTTTTTAATGGACTGCAGCAACCCAAGGACAGGATCAGTTGGGAATGTTTTCAGTGGGCTGCGGTGCCGGAGGAGGGTAAGGAAGGAGCTGTGGAATTCGGAGAGCCTCCGTACCTTCACTCAGGGGGTCCAGCGTGTGGATCATCAGCTGGAAGATGCTGTTCCTCATCAGGCTGTTGTGCAAGGAGGCGGAGCTTCCTCCCCTCTGAAGGCGGGGCTTGGCCTACAGGACGAGGGAGACAGTGATGTTAAAACCTGGCCGGACCGCGGACCCCAAATACCCAGTCCGTTACAATTAATCTCCTCCCACTCTGTTTCATTTCTTTTTTTTTTTAGCGTCCCTTCCAGCAACATTCGCAGATTCGGTCAATTGTTCTTCTGCTGAAATAACCCTGCTATAACAACACCCCCCTCCCCTGCCCCACCACCACCGCTCAGTCTCCCCACTGCTGGAAAAACGCGGTACTTTCTACAGTTCTGCAATTTTTTTCCTTCTAGCAAGAACTCATCTGAAGTGAGCACGGGTAAACATCACAAACCTTTTAATATGCAAATTATCAAACTGCACAGGTTTTATAGAGCTTAACTGCCATGACAAGCGGTGCGGGGGGCGGGGGGTGGGGGGCGGTGTTGGGGAGAGAGGGAGAGAGAAAGAGAGAGAGAGAGCCTTCTTGAGCTGTGGCCAAGGTGACTCACTGCATTCAAGGATACGGAGAGTTAGGGAGGAAAGAACAGGGGGATGACCGGAGAGCAGAGAACGGTCAAGAAATCTTAAGATGAACGATGGCGATGCACCTTTGTTACGAAAGACTCGCTTGTGACCTTCAACTCAGCCTGACATCTTATTCCTGAACTTCAATTAGCTCAGTTCACAACTCACATCTCAGTGCCCTGAGAGCAGGTTGGGCCAAAGGTTTTATAACCACTGTTGATAAAGGAGAGGGGAGCATAACCATAAATAAAACTATCACAGAACTAATACCAAAAGTGAGTCACAGAAAACAGCCCAAAAGCTGGACCTCTTCTCCTGTATTCCCCGGGCCCCCGCCATATAACCGCATGTTTTCTAAGGTGACACCACCAACATTAGGGGTGCCTGGAGCTGTGGAAAATCGGCTCATGTCCTGGCACCTCAGAGACAGCTGTGAGGGAGGGGCTGTTCCGGTGCAAGAGACAGGCAGATGTTCAGATCATCCCTGCCACGCGTTGCCCGCTAGGTTTTGGCAGCTCCATCTGGAGCCGCAGGAGTGCCTGAGTGATGGTGCTGATTCACGCGCCTTTCAGATGGTGGAGGGGAGGGGGGAGGGCGTTCCCCAATGAAGCCACACGACAAAAATTTCTCTCTGCCTTTTTTTCCCTTGGTGTCTCACTCAGCTCTCACGCGCAGTCCCTTTCTCTCCACTGGCAGCCGAACAGATCCCTTTCTCCCCAGCTCTTTATCGAGGCATTTCCCTGTTTGTTCGCACCTATGTCGAGCCGCAAAACTGAAAATGCCTCTCAAAGCAAACCTAATTCCCAAAATGTTAATCTGAAATAGAAAATATTCTTTCTTTTTCTGGCTCCATTCCCCAAACATTTCTGTTGGCTTTAAATACGTACTGCTGAAGAACGATGCATGTAAAAAAAACATTTTTGATGCATCTGTGATGGGTTGGAGTGCACTGAACAACAACAACAAAAAAAAAAACAGTGACTATGGCATTTTTCAAAATGCCATCTGCTTTATTCACAAATATACGTCATTAAAGAAAAATTAACAGTTAACGGGATGTTGATTCATACTTTATCCCGCGTCTGAGGTAGCAGGGTAACAATAGACTAGAAATAGATAACAATCAAGAACACAATTCAACAAAAGAACATCAAGTGATTTTAAGTTCTGGGCACTATGACTGGAGGGGGAGGGGAGGACTACTCACATGAAACACACAGACACAGGTAATCTGCGTAGAACATAACAGAACATACCGACAGCTTGTTCTCATCCTCCACAGGTTCTGGACTCGTCTTCGCAGAGAAAGAAAGGAGGAGAAAAGAAAGAGAGACAAAGACAACATGTGAAGCATGCCGCACGGTCAGAGGTGGATGAGAGGACAGACAAACTCACAACCGTGACGCGGCGCAAACAGACTCCACAGACAAGAGAACGACAGCGCTAACATAAAACAATAACAACATCAACGACAGCAAGAAATATTGCCAGTGAGACATCCCATCATCTTCACTGTCAGATCTGCAGTGGGCCTCGTATTTGGGACAAGAGATGTGTAGAAATGTCTGTCTTAGGGTCAGGGCGTCACAGCTTAGCCCAGCACAACCAAAAGTGGGGGACATGTAATCCCGTGCATCTACTTCTCTGGTTCACTAAATATGTTCAATACAATCCAAGCTGAACTCGGATATCCTTAATTTTTCCATTTCAGTGGACATAGCAACAACTGTGGTGACTGACGGCCCCTAAAATTCATTCTAACACTCCAGGTCCCAGAGGTGTAAGATCCTTTTTGGATTTTAAGCATGCACTCTTTCACCAAGCAGCAGACCTACCCAAAGAAAACAGCAGAGTAAAAAATTGTGAAAGCAAATACATTGAATCGATATCAAAACAGCCAAATACATCATTTTTAAAATGATATTTCAGCAAAAGCGCTATTGCCAGTGAAAATGTATGGGTTCATGTTAACTACGTTCAAAAGAATCTGTGCCATCGGTAAAAATGGTTAAACCACACTAATTAATCTTCATTACTGAACCTCCAGGTGTCCCGTAAGAGCCAATAATGATATGTAGTTGGAAGCACCGTGCAGCATATTATACATTCAAACATATAGAGTCAAACACATAGAGTCAAATAGCAAAAGTCCACATCAAGTAATGAAATAGTAGCTTGAAGCAATTTAGCAGTGCCACAAACTGTAAAGCTTGGACTCTTCCATGACTTTACAGTTGGTAAGTACTTGAGGTGGCAGAGATTCAGAACGAGCTTCACTCATCACTAACTTAAAGTCTCAATAATTCCAAAGAAAAGTTCTGTTCAGTAGTACAGAGTTAGTTTTGGTATTTTGCGTCTTTTTTTTTTTTTTTACAGCAGCAGATACGTCAACTTGCAACATTACAGGATGTTTTGTCCTTAGTTATCCTCAACTGAGAAAGTTTTTCACCGTTAGCGCTTTGGTGTACTGCGAACTGATTCACCTCCTTTGCGCAGATGCTCGAAATATCTGATGTATGTTTACAGCCAGCTGCTACAAGGAATGGTGACTTGTACCAGAAAGAAAACTCTCTGGTTAAAAGGGTTTCAAAGAGAGGTATTTTCACAACAACTAAAAAACTTGTTAATCTAATACTATCTATAAAATCTCATGTTCACTGCCAGCTGCTACAAGAAATACTGACTCGTACCAGAGTGAAAACTCCTTGGTAAAAAAATGATTGTACAGAGAGGTATTACCGCAGTGACTAAAACAAACTTGTTCATTTGATACAGTCTCATCCACATTCTCCAGATCACAGATGAAAATTTCAGCCCCAAAATTGCCACCATAGCTCCTCCCATCCGCAGGACAGCCCGAGCTATGACCACCAAACCCACGCTCAGCAGAGAACATGACAGAATGATGGCCAGACAGAAAGTGGGCTGAGAAATCACTGAGCCTGGCTTAGCCCGACACAGACCTTACACGGACTATAAACAGAACTGCTGGGGCAACATTTGGCAGTAATTGAGCCTGATTAACGCTATAAACAGTGCAGCTAATGCGCTAGGAAGTCTCCGATGTTCGCGGTACTCTCCTCGCCCCATCCCCCGTCTGTAATAAAGATGCGCTCCTGACCTCTGCTGGGAGCTCGGGAAGGTGACTTGAGGGAGGAGGGGACAATTTATGATGCACCTGCCGCTTATTCTCCAGCTGGCTGTGATCTACAGTGTAAGCGGGAGGTAATAATCAATGCAGTCGACAAGTATTTTTGCAGGGACACTGTCACGAGGGCCTCAACTCAATGGTTCACAGAGTATGCTTGCAAATGCCCGCAAATTAAAGCTCACTGACTCAAATGCAAGGTTTTATTAGTTAGTATTTTGCGCTGGATGGCTAAAACTGATTGTACTGTGCCAGAGTACAGAGGACAAACAGCTAATATTTTATTTATTTTATGTTTACCTATAGGAAACCAGGAAGTCTCATTGAGATGCAGAATCTCTTTTGGAACAAAAACCTGGCCAAGGTAGCAGCTTGTAGAACACAATTTCAAAATAATACAATACAACACATTCAACATATAATATGTACAGTTTTAATATAAGGAAAGAAATTTAGATACATTAGGTTGATACTGTGTCATGATCAAAATACTAGCAGATTGCAATGTAGGAGCAGGAGATCTTCACGAAGGGCAGGAGCTATGAGCAGAACATCACCTGCACCGCGCCACCCTTCGCCCCTAACACGTGCGGCTGGCGTCAGCAAGCTGAGGAAGGTATAAACACCTCCTCTTCCTCCTCTGAACCCCGCCCTCCATATGCCCACCCCGCATCCTTACTCCGTTTCCTGGAACGAGTGATGTCATGCGCATCTCCAGGAAAAATCCTGCTGAGGTAAGGTGCACCACATGCTACAACAGCTGTGCGCAGGATTTGCATGGCTCCGCTTCCGTCAACAGAGAAACAGCTCGTAGAGGAAATAAAAAATTGTTAAAAAAAAAAACCCTTGAAACATCCATCTGCCTCCAGTTAAGCTTTAAGTACATGCATGAGATGATTAAAAATCCTCCCCATACTGTCTGGCCATGTCTCCATCTGTGTCCCTGCACAAGTAGACATGACACAGCCATACAGCTATTTTCACTGTTTCATTAGTTTTATAAGGTAGACTGACTTAATGCACAAGTTTATCCACAAAGAGTGAGCAACATGCAGGGAATAATAGCATGAGCTAAGGTATGACGCTAAACGGAAGGGATGGCCTAACAGAAACCATCCACGCTAATAATCTCTTTGCATACTCAAGCAGAAATCACTCAAGAGGATACATTACCTTTCGATAATACAATTTATAATACTGACTCGTCATGTTTCCTCAGATTGGCCAACTGATGAGTTCCTAGTGTTCAATAAATTGCATGGTGTCAATTACGTTTAGTTATGACCACTATAACAGTGGTATCCAATCATGTGCCGTGTCGCAGGTCTGCGAGTAGGCTTTCCATCTAGCTGACTGCTAACACGAGCTAATTTTGCTAATTCCACATCCTCGACCAGACAGGAGCGACTAAGCAAGTGTCAAGTGATATCAGCAGGTGAAGCTATTGTTTGGTATGAAAAACTACATACTCCCGGGTGTCCATGTCACATGACTGTGCATGACTGCCCCAGAAATTGAGCGGTAGGTTGATGGTGCACTGAGTAACACCTCAAAGCAAGATTCAAACTTTTAGAGGTTTTTCGACGAGGCTCATCCATTTCCCCACCCAATTTTCCTCTGTGTACTTCGGTCGTCGCTTTCAGTCCACAAAAATTCAGGCAAAGCCCATGGAACACCAATCAATCAGCCAAAACAACAGAGCACGTTCTAATGCCGGAAGTTGAATTCAAATGTAGTCATCGGATGTTGCCATGGCACAAACATCTCAAAACAACTCTAAACAAGGACCAAGAGCCATGACACTCCAAACAAACATCTGAGTTTGTCTCTGTTTGCTAGAGAATGTTTGATTGGTGTGCCATGGGCTTTTGGGAGAGAGTCTAAATTGCCGATGTGTGAAGGCACTAGTGACCACTCTAGGGAGTGTTTCTGCTTCTCGCAGTGCATGTTGAGATAAGCACCAGTAACTCACAACCCTGACCCTCCCCAGGGATCAGCAGGCTAGGTAATGGAGGGATGACCTGTTTCAAAAGGACAAGTATCTAAGCTGTCCTTCAAGGGTATATTCAAGGCAGGTCTGGCTTGTACCAAGAAATTAACCCTGTCCTGTAGGTTTCTATTCCAGCTGTAATAGAGTTGCAGCCCAGTCATCATTGTGAATTTGGCTTTGTTGGCATTTTTCGCCTCCTGCTCAGTCGCTCTAGTGTCCATAAGAAAAATCAATGGGGTTCTTAAGAAAATGAGTTCTATAAGTAACAGTGTCGCCTGTGATGGTGAATGTTTTGCTCAGTGAGATGATAAATGCATTTCCTGACATCGAAGGGAAATTAAAACACTGTGTGTCTGTAAAATGCATATTTTGCGAACAATGCGCTACCATAAACAAGTAACAACAAGCAGATGCCAACCTCGGTCATTATACACGATGCTTGAATGAGCTGATGACCTGAGACCAGTGGGTGATGTTGTTCCATATTACTTCCGCCTGAGGAAGTCGATAGCAAAAGTCAGCTTTCAGAGTCTCAAAGCCTTTTTGGGGTAGGTTCGGAGTATCGAAGCACATTATTATAGTAAACTAAAAGGATACCGCATTGTGTGTGTTCACTCAATCATCGACCGAGTTTTCCTTCATTTTGAAAATCCCCAACAATTTTTTGCATTGGAACAGGACAGATGGATCCAAAAGTGAAATAACGCAAAAGATGCCACATGCAAATTCACATCAAACTGGGACTCTCTATTTGGCAAATATGAATCTACCGTTGTAACGAGCAGTTTGTGATCTCCAGCTGGTAAATGAGATAAGCCTTATTAGGGTTGGAGTGAAATTAAATATGTAAGATCTCCAGAAATGTGGTTGAATGGCCCTTTTTGAGGAAGATGGCCATTTCCTCTCCGAGAGCCACCCCTCGGGAAGTAACTAACCCATCCTTTTCAGACAGAGGGAAGATAACCCTGCTGAAAAAACAGCACCGACCAGTATGAATTCTATGCTGGTTGGTGCTGGTTTATGCTGGTTTTCCTGGCAAAAAATCCAGCATAGCCAGTCAATCTTGGTTTTGCAAATGACCAGCATTTATTGTGTTTTGGATGTACCCATATAAAAATTTACCGTTGTTAACTATAGTTTACTATAGTAAAATTTATGTACACGATAGCAAACGACAATTTACTACAGTAAACTACAGTTTGTTGAAAATATACAATAGTAATTGAATATAATAGCTATAGTGTATTATAGTAGAGTTTGACTTTTTGGATTTACTTCAGCGTCACTATAGTAAACTACAGAATTACTATAGTATATCTATAGTAATTCTGCAAAAATACCATAGTTACTCTAGAAAACTATAGCATTTTTACTGCAGTATTTTGTGGTAATTTTACATAAGGGTATTTTTGCTGCATGTCCATGCCGGCTGACCAGCACAAACCAGCGTGGCCTGCATAAACTAGAACCGACCAGCATGGATGTAATGCTGGTTTTTTTCAGCAAGATAACTATCCCATAATGCTAAAGTTGGGCACAACACAAAAGCATAACTTACATAAAATATACTGCTCAAAAAAATAAAGGGAACACTTGGAGTGAGTTATATTGTGTTGTTTAAGTGTTCCCTTTATTTTTTTGAGCAGTTTACAAGCATAAAATACATATCTCTCACCGTGGAAACTCAGATCAACCCTTCTTTTGTTGGACTCGCAAGTCTACTTTGGTAATGCTTTGGATGTTAAACTCGTTACAGCGCGAGCCGTCATATAAAGTGATGTTTGTAACTCATGCTTAAAAAACTCTTAGAATAGGCAGTAAGCATGTCTATGACTGCAGTGGACCTTTACAGGACTTTTTTGATCCCAGAACCATCATGATTCAATTCAGATTCCATCCTGCTCTGAACAAATACACTCATAAAAATCTGCTGTGGTCAGTAAAGCACGATCACCTCAGAACTACCATCGAGGACACTGCAGTGCAATTTCACAAAAAAAAAAAAACAATTTTTTTTAGATGAACTGAACCTCCAGGAAAATTACAAAATGTTTAGAGTCAAACAGGGTTTAAGGTCCATTCTTGAGCTCAGTGTAAGCATTCTTCACATGCTTTCCTGACGCCTCACACGAGATACGGTCTAATACTTGCCTGCTTGCCACCTCCTTTTTTCTCATTATTAATATTATTGTACATAGTAGAGAGGATCGCAAAAGCAGCAGTAGCAGCCATGGGTACAGTCTGATAAAGCCACGAAAACTTAAGTCCGCAGATCAGCATTTACAAATCCTGTATTATTAAATTGTCAAATGAGCAAAGCCACTCAGATGCCACAGCTTCCCATATAATGGTTAGACCAGGGAGGGAAGTTTTGTTTTGAACGGACTCAATATCGCAGAAAAGCACTCAAATTGAGAGTCAATACGATCACTTTTTTGAGGGGGCTTTTTCCCCACAGAAGTCCTGATCAGCAGCGTCATTATCACTTTTTGGTTTTCATAAAATACAACTTAGGAAACAAATAAATCCTAAACAGGTTATGTGATCATCTTGCCGTCCAAAGAGACAGGCTCCACTTATACTGACAGAGTAACTGCACAGCTTATGCAAGTCAGCAGTGTCAAGCCGGGCTTTCTGATCTGGTTTCCATACGGTGGCGTATCTCCCAGGCGACAGTGTGATGGATCAACCAGCCCATTAGACAACTCAGCCTGGTCAAACATAAGCTGCTGCCTCCACCTTATTTCGGATTTAGAGATAGCCTTGGTCTTTGTTGTTGCACAGCTGCTAACAATAGGTGGCGGACTCTCCAAAACTGTTTGTTGAAATGAGCACAACCATAACCAACAAAAAAATCCATAAAATTTTGCAAACAGAATCATAATATAGAAGCCTGCAGTTTTTCAGGGGTCTGGCCGTGGCTGTATTATTTTTCCAGATTTGGTCACAGTGCCACAGGGGCAGAAATATACAACCTTTTTCTGTTGAACAATAACTTATATTTCCAGTGTTATTACTGAATTTGGGAAATATTCTCAGCAAGTCGCACTATTTGAGAGGAATTTACTGAGTGTCGCCTTTCAAACGACACCATGATGATGCCTGTAATCAAAATGGTTCAGGAACAGATGGCATTATAGTTTGGGGGGGAAATTTGCCCGAAAAAAGGACTGCACTTCAAGGGTTTAAAAAAGAAGAGCACTCAAAAAATGCCCTGCAATTTCAGCTCGTCTATGCACTTACAGCCCATTTCCAGTATTATCTGGTAGATAGCTAAAATAGCAATAACTTTGTCAATGACTACAGACTTGGTTGTATATTCAGTTGTAGAATTTCATTGGGTCATTCTAATAATTCAGAGTCATTTTCTGACACAAAAACTCTGTTTGTGAAAGACAAACAAGTCCATCTCAGATCAGAATATAATCCGGGGGGAATACACCCTTCACATTTAGCACTTTAGCTTTAATTTTATAATGCTAAATAACAATTTTATACTGCTGAAAACATTTTTTAAAACAACACTACACACGGAATTCATTAGAGGTCATACACCAAGCCAGTCAGAGACTGTTAAAGCCCCTCATGCAAGCACAGATGGGCACATCCACGGACAGACAGATGGACAGATGGACTTAGCATAAATCAATTGTCTCTGGACTACAAAATGATGTGGAAAGGCCACCTCAAGTAGTTTGGGAGATATTCTCCCGAGATAGAAATGAGGTCAAGATCATGAGTCAAAGGTCACATAAAACATCCTATGTAGGCTGTAGGTCATTTTGGATACATGCAATGGTTTAATTGATTAAAGCACAGTAGTTTTTGATGTGTTAAACTCAAATATTAGATAATAAGTTGAAAATTGTACAAAAAGGTCAAGGTCAAAGGGAAAAGGTCAAAGGTCACAGGTCAGTGAAACATTCAAAAGACACATATACTGGGTGAGGCCAAACTACTCACGCAATTCCAGAAGGCTACTGGCAGCAGTTTTGGAGATCAACTCCGGAAACACAGGCTTTGTCCAAAATCACTCACACATTCACTGTTGCCTCCTCACTATAAAGAGACTCACTATGTAGGTGACTATATAATGAGCTCATTGGCAGAGGGGAGAAACGCTTTCAGACACGACCCGGCTCGCTTTGTCACGGCTGTTAATAGCGTCATTGCTATCGCAAAATTAAACTGTACCTCTGCAACTTCAGCTGAAGGATTCGGACGTACTTTGTATTTTTGTGATAAACGAACGGAGTATATTTCCCGCCGTGTTTGTGTTTACCATTATCGTTTAAATAATACAATTTGCCTTAATTTTCTTCAGTCCTCTGATTCATCATTATTTGTTTGAATTGTACCTAAATGTCCGTTTGAAATCTCTTTCTCATATTTACGTTACGTGCTCTATCCTTAATGAAATATCCCGTGTAAACAAACGGGTCTCCTGTGCTGGTCGGTTTCCAATAAAAAAAAAAAAACATTTTCACGCCTGAAGTTGAATATCTGTCTCGTGCCTGTTTTCACTAAGCAAAATAAACCAAACCTCTCTTGACTAAACACAGCTCTTTCAGAGCTTTGCGGTTTGTGTGCAGTGCATGATGGGAGATATAACTAGGTTAGTGACCATCGGATGTTCACTACATTTTCCGGTGGATTGTGGGATGTAATGAGTTCACTATATAGGGGATAATAATTCTTACAAACAATTCGGACAGCACTACAAAATGGCGGACCCACTATATAGTGCAATATATAATAAGTAGTGAGTGATTTTGGACACATCCTAAACGATAGTTATAGAGGTCATCACTGAAAGGTCAAAGGTCAGATGTCACAAAATAGGCAACAGATATGAAGCTTTGGTGGAGGTCATAAGGTGAGAGTAAAATGACAGGGAAGCTGTGTACAGTTTCAGAGCAATGGATCCAGACAGACGCATGCAGAGGCGAGCGGACGGACGGACATGGCCTACATCAATAGTCCCTCGACCTACCCTTCCGAGGGGATTAATAATTTCAGACGTAGATGCATGGATTCATAATCAGACAGCTTTTTATCTCACCAACACACTACGGGTTACTGAGACTGCAATTCATGATCTTTCTTAACAGTGCATTACCAAGCAATAAATGAACTCTCCATGAGAACACAGGACTCTCAGACCATACACACACACACACACAAAAAAAAAATTATATATATATATATATACATTCTGTGATGCAGAGACCTGTACTAGAAGCGATATTTCTTTTTTTTTTTAATTAATGTAAGATTTTTTAAAAAATTTTAAAGAATAAGATACAATACCCTTTTCAAACCAATTGTCTGGCAGATTCATATGTCAACACATTCACAACTCAGAGAAAAATTCAATTGCTGAGTCAGTTTGTTCCAGTAAAATCTGTGCAGAAATGCTTTATTTGCTAGTGGAGAAGGTAGAATATCACAGAGCCCCTGATAAGTACTCATTTTATTTCCAGCTCACACTAGTTTTGTTCCAAACAACAAAAAAAGAAGCTAAAAATCAGCCAATGTTAACTGTCCATGCATGAAGTCAATATGGTTTCTGATTTTTTTGAGTCTGGATTCCCGAACACTAAGGGGCTGGGTTTAAACAGGTAAACTGCACCTGGTACTGGTCCCAGATGTTGCAGCAACACAAAAGTCCTACATTGCACATCCAAGAATCACCATTATGTCGTTCATCTGATGTCAGTCTCTAGAACTGCTGTTGCTGAATTGAAGCTGGCGTCGTAAATTGCTACCATTAGTGCCTGATCAATAAAGACGTTATGTTCCTGAACGATGGAGAACCACTTACGGTGATTAAAAGGTCATTCACCACATCCTTCAGCTCCTTAGCTTGTATTTGGCTGATGCTAATGCTAATTAGTTACCATGCTGCTGTTAGGGAACAGTGTAAATACATTGCATACCAACAAGAGACAGAGAGACTAGGAATTGGAGGGATGGAATATCTGCAAGGTGATGTACTGACAACTTCTTAAAAATGTTGATCACTCTCAACCATAATGCCTTCCTTCTTAATTTATTTTTTGCCCTCTTTGGGCGAGGGAGGCACATGCTTGTCACTCAATGACATTAAAATGGCCCCCTAGCAAATATTTAACATGAAAATGTATCATATGTGGGAATTGGGAACATTTGCTATCCACAGCATGCTCTCTAGTGGTCTAATGGTCTTCAGAGTTTATTTCTCTTTGGGTCATCAGATGAGGTCACCATCTATCTGGGTACCTCTTCGATAAAAGTGACAATACGTCTTATTTTCATTGCATTGCTTTTTCGTGAAGCCCAGAGTGAAGTTATTGAGCACATACAGTATTTATCTGATATGGGGACCAGTCTGATGGGAATCTGAGACGTTCGTAAAGGAAGTAAAAACAGGCAAATGCTAATCAATAACTGTCACTACCTGCCCTTAACTTCAGTTATCATCCCAGTCCAGGTTTATACTTTCTGACCTTAGAAAAAATAACAGCAATATATTGCAAAGGGACTCATATTGCTTGTATAAAATTAGTTATAATGTATTTTGACATCACACAAACATTGGTACCCATGTATACCTTTTCACATATACTGGGAGGACTTGCAGCATGCTGGCTATAGAACGTTATATTCCAATACAATTTTATATGTTATTTTTTCTACTTAAGCACCGTACTCCTTAATTTCTGCCTTATATTTCTTGCTTAAATATACTGCTGGAGGAAAAAGTAGAAAATTGCTTCAAATATAAACACTGCACTCCATTCACATTCATCACTGAAGTGCATTTATTATCTTCCATTTAAACAACTATTTTTAGCCTGGACACTGCACTTTAAGATTTATGCTCCCGGTGGTTCTATTAAATAATAGATGTTAGTGTTTTACTGTCTGTTTTATCCAGTGGGTTTCTGCTGTGGGTCTGCATGCAAATCGGATTTCCACTGAAAGTGATTAAAGTGATTGATTTCAAGAATGTACGTGATCAGACGGGGAACAAAAAAAAAAAAAAAAGGAACCCTGACTGTTGGGGGGTGGTATCTGAGGATAAAGTCTGTGAAACCTTGGAAAATCATATGACATTGATGAAATTCATATCAATCTTTATGTGCTCTTGTGTGTGTGTGGGGGGGGGGGGGGGGTGAACAAGCAGCTGGCAACATTGCTAGTGGAATCCATGTTTCATGATTGGCTGGTTTCGTATATGAGCGGGAGGGCGCCCTTGTAAAGGGCGTTCACGTCAACGCCGAACTCTCAATTGCGAATCTCGAATTGTTCTGAAAGCTCCGACAAGGAAGTATATGACGCAGGGGTACTGGAAAAGCGTCCTCATATCAGCCACGCTCCATGGTCGAAAGTAGCCTAAATAAACCCCAATTTAATGCTATTTTTGTCGGGACAAGAACCAAAAACTCACTCATTTTCTTCTAGTTTTTCTTCTTCTTGGTCTGGACATTAACTTTGAAATGCTACTCTTCAATTATTACTGAACATATCGTCAGAAAACTTGACAGGCGTATTCTTGAACTTAGCGGGCTGGGATAAGCTGAGCCTGATTTTGCAAACTGACATGGGGGCCTCTCGTGGCGATCGGCAAGAACCGACCCATTTCATGCCATTGTCCTGAGAATGTAGTTCATTTGAACTTGTTTATCGCGCATGCTATTTTAAACACAAACGAACAACATCACAAAATGCAGCAAACCTTTTTGTTTCATTAACTTTAACAACGTAATCCAGTCCATCCAAATATGGACTGCATTTACACTACACCCTTGGGCACAGATGTCTTGTTCATTTTTCAAATAGATGCGAACACTTACGAGTCGCAACAAGGGGAAAATTTCCAACTTTATTCCATCTTTCCCATATATCTAAAACGTGCCATAAGTTTCATATACTCATGCAATCTCTATCACTTCCATGAGGAAGCCCAAACGTCCTGGCCGGCTTATAATATCGAATGGGGAGTCGTTAAGATCCGTGCAGGAACCAAGTGCAAATCCCATAGTAGAAGCAGAAGGTGCGTTTATTCTCAGGATTACGGTAACAGCAGATGATGACAATGAGCACGAACACTCTAAACAGGATGAAGGCTTAAGTGAGTGAACATTACACAATAATCCTAGAACACAATAAATGATAATCACAGAGGAAGAACTGACTATCCGAAGCCACAGACAGAAGACGAACTGATAAAGGCTGATGACCGAGCGCTAGTGAGTGGGTACAGAGAGCTTAAATAGGGAACTTGCAATCAGGAAAAGGGATGAGGTTAATAAACAGCATGCAATAAGCATTAGGACTAATGGGAACGAAAAGAGGCGTTTAAGGGAAGCTTTGAGTCTTAGCTTTTCCACTGTATAAATACACCAAATCTTCCCACTGCTAGCAAATATGCAAATGTTCAGTAAGCTTTGAGACAGTTATTGTTTCTTTAGCAGCCTACCACAGCAAGGCTGAGTTTCACATCACAGGGCAGACTTCAAGGCCCAAAAGTAAATGAACATTTGGCTGCTCAGCAGGCAATTGATTATCTCATTTATAAGTGAGCAGACAATAGGTTTAGAGTTGATTTAAAGCCTGGCATTTGCATTTGGAGTCAGTAGCTGTTAACTCTCAATCTGAATTCAAAATCTCATCACGGCCAGTGAGGCAAAATTTTATTAGACTTGCAAAATCAAAACAAAACCTTTAAAAAGATATTAAAACAATTACAATTGGCCAAATCAACTACCTGGACCATATGAAAGAAGAAATAACACACTGCTGAGCTCAGGAACACCAAAATGCCAAGAATATCCCAGATTACAACTTTTGTGGATGACAGAAGAATTATTTCCCTGAGAGGAAGAATCCCTTAACAACAGTTGGCCAGATGTGAAATGCCCTCGAGTAGGAAAATACATCTGTGTTAATATTCGATTTCTAATCCACCGTGGCAGTATAGAGAGCCAAAATGATTGTGTCATTGTCCAAATTTTAATGGGCCTGACTGAATGTATTGAATGTGTCACCATTACTGTAAACAGGGGCGCAAAATATACTTCACATTGCAAACCGATGGTGATTTTGTGTTTATTTATCTATTTTACATAACTCCTGCGCATAAATGGAAGGCGCTGGGGTTGCAAGGCATGCCCATAGCCCCTCCCCTTCCCCAGTTGCACTGGCTGTCGCCGTGAATCTGCAAGGGAAGTGCATCCTGGGACGATTCTCAGACACGAGTCTAATCTCCTGCTGCTTCGCGCCTCTAACACGACAGCAGTCACCGCCCGACTGATTCTGCCATCAGAAAAACAGCAGGTCTGCAGATGCCAGGGAATTCCAATCCCCATTAGCACTTTACTCCAATACAAACGGAGGACCGAACTGCAGTTTGAGTTCCCCATTCGAATTAACGGCACGCCAATGATTCTGATATCCGAGGAATGATTCTCCGCTAACTGTGAAACTGCGAAACATGCTTCACAAATTTTTCTACCACTTATCTGCTTAAAAGAATAAAAATAAGTCCAGAGCGCCTAGTCTGGCAGAAACGCCGTCTGAAAGTAGACTTCAGCAGGAAGATAAATTTATTTTCTTTTATTTCCGTTCCATTTTTGTCCAGACTTCAGTCTTGAGAGAAAATGGCTCCCTCCCTCACTGACACCAAAATAAAAACTGAAGTGGTCCAGTCACTAATTAGTAACCCTCTGTTTCAAAGCAGGCAGAACTAATTACTGTAGCTGGCAGGAAGCTGATTTCCCAGCGGAGCCTTGAGATCGGATACGCCGACGGTGTCAACGTCACCGCCCATCATACCATACCTGTCTTCCACCTCTCCAACTAGAGGCTGTGCTACTGTCACAAAATGAAAAACCAACCGACCAACCAGCCACTCAATCTCAGCGCAGCCTCCTCCTGACAAACACATTTACAAGTACGATTGGACCAACACCTTTTACTGTACTTTAGTGAACTCTTACATGTTTTAATTTAGAATTAGAGCACTTGTTTGGAATGTTTTTAACACAGATAGTGGTCAGAGAGAGGGATTTCCAGCTAGGTCAAGCAGTGAAACAAAAGCTCTCCAGGCAGCGGTAGGGAATTACCTGGCTTACTTAGGCCCAATCGCCTGCTCTTGCCACTATTTACCGTTAAGAAATAAACATTATAAACTTTAATAAATATTAAAATTGTGGAATTACTAATTTTATATCAGTTTTAACAAGAAAAATTTTCCACACGCACTAGTTTTTAAACAGAGCTTCAACACGCCACTCTGAGTCTGTTGCCGATGTCACTTCTTCAAATTCCTTAACAGGGCAAAGAGGACCTTCAGTTGACCTTCATGCTCCTTCAGTATAATCAAGATTTATTGCGCACTACGGCAAGTTAAACTCCAAGTTGGAAACTAACTGTAATAAACAATGGGCAAAAATTTGGTGCAATGATTGCTAGACCTTCTGCTCTCAGCTCCCTCCCCCGCCAGGACAATGCTCATTGACTTATGAAGAGTCTGCTGACTTGACCGAGCTCAGCAGAGATGGTCCAGAAATTAATCTGCGGACAGGATGTTGCTGACTCTCCAAAATCACCCTCAAGCTGCAGGGATCAGTACAATCTATTATGAGGTGAGGTCGAGTTCCCATTATACCACGTCGTGATTTGCAGTCTCATGAAACCGCTGAAGCAAGTAGCGTAATTGCTTTATAGCCTCATCTCTTCCATAAAACATTACTCTTTAATTCATCCGAAATCTGAAAGCGGCAGAATTTATACAGGAAATAACAGAATGACAAAGCAACTCTGCCACCCTTTATGCCTGTTGAAAGCCTGATGGTAGACACTGATGGTTTGAGTGAGATCCCAAGAAGTTCTCTGCATTGCTTTAATAAAACTGCATACACAGTGCTATAAAACAGAACTTGCACCCTTCCTAATTTCTTCAGTTTTTGCAATTTTGTTAAATGTTTCAAATCATCAAACTAATTTTAGTATTAGACAGAGATAACCAGAGCAAACAAAAAATGCTACTTTTAATTTACAATTTCATTTATTGAGAGGGAAAGGCTAACTATAACGCTAGCTGGCCCCATGTGAAGAAGTAATTGCCCCTGTTGTAACTAAGACAACTAATTAAACAAATGAAGTTATTTCACTTTCTTGAGACATCCCTGGCACCATGATTGCATGGAAAATGTGAGCAGCCTTCGTCAAATTCACCTGCCCCGAGTGTTCGGGCAACACATCTCTCCAGTGCTACAGAAGATCTGTGGGAAGAAGTTTTTCGTTGTCGTACAGGAGACCGCTGATGCCTGGGACTGCAGGGTCCTAAACATCGTCATTGGTCATCTTGTGTTAGCTTAACAACTTACGTATAACCGTAAAATAGCCCAGTGAATTGTGTGCATGCAAATTATGACGTAATGTCGTCCCCCAGTGGTGAAATAATAGCTGCATCTTTGTGTCAGTTTGCTCATGTTTAATCATTACTGTAGAACATTTTGTCCTCGGATGGAATACACAGTATTGGGATTACTGAAGAAAAATTTCTTAAAAAGAAGAAAAAAAAATTATATATATAGCTGAGGCATCGGAATCAGACAACTGTTGCTTCGTGGGGGAAACTGAGTGTCATGACTGCTGCTCTCATGTATTCATTCATTCATACATATATATATATATATATATATATATATATATACACACACACACACACAACATATATACAAGCTTATAAATTATTAAAAAAAAGGGGCAGTCAGAAAAATACATTTCAATACGGCCGTTGTTTGCCTTTCTAACAGTAGCTTTCACATCCTTTAAAGAAACCATTTTAATTTGTAGTATTATTTTAGGTTAAAAAAAATTTCTTTCATCACAGTGCAATTTTATATTGCGTCATTATGCAGTACTTGTTCTGACTTTAAGAACAGAGGAAAATGGAGGTGCTGCATCAACTAATTTAAGGTTATTTCTATCTAATTAGTGAACATTTTATTCATTAGCATATATAGAACTCTATTTCTGATTGTAAAATTGGTGTAATTGGTAAAAAAACGGAATTCCAAAAATTGTAAACGGAAAAAATGAAACTTGGGAAAAAATAAAATAGAATTCAGAAAAAAATAATAGGGATTTCATAGGGCCCTATACGTGGAATCAGTCTGGCAATGTGAGGAAGGCAAAAAGCAGCACATGATGCTGTGATCTAAGGAAATTCAGGAACAGATGTGTGAAAATGTTTTTGAGATCTACTGGTTTGCAAAGGTTAGCAAAGCCACATAAAAGGCTCTGGGACTCCAGTGATCCACGATGAGAGCCATTATGGGGAAAACTTGGAACCTTCTCAGTAGTAGCTGGCCAACCAAATTTCCTCCAAGAGCACAACAACTCAGCCAGGAAGTTCACGGAAGTACCCAGACTAACATCTAAGGAAGTTCATGCTCGAAAACTTTCCAAAGTGGCCTAATTAAAACAATTCTGCAAAAAAGGGCTGACTAAAATTCCACCACAGCGATGTATAAGACTCACTACCAATTATCGCAAACGTTTGATTTTAGTTGTTGTCACAAGGGCGACACAAACATATATTAGCTTTAGAAGGCAAGTATTTTTTTTTATAACATAACATGTATGGCAAGAAGAGGCCATTCAGCCCAACTACGCTCACCAGTTTCTTTATTCTATTGTGAATATATAACTTCAGATACTCAATGGTATCTAGCTTTAAGTCAAGCCTGCTCTTGAAAACCCCCAAGGTCTCTGCCTCAACAATATGGTCAGGCAAGCTATTCCACATTGAAATTACTCTTTGGGTGAAGAAATATTTCCGAATATCAGTGCTAAATTAACTTTGGGCAACTTCCGTTTGTGACCCGAGTTCTATTCACAACACTTAGTCAAAGGAATCCTACATAATTCACTTTTTTAACATATTTTAAAGACCTCAATCAAATCACCCCTTGGTCTCCTTTTCCTAAGACTAAAGAGATTAAGGATCTTCAGCCTCTTCTCGTAGCTTTCATCTTTTATACCTGGAATTAGCTTAGTGGCTCTCCTCTGAACTTTCTCTAGAGCTTCTATATCTTTCTTAAAGTATGGTCCCCAGAGCTGTACAGAATACTCCAGATGTGGTCTGACGAACGTGTTGTACAAAAGAAGCATCATCTCCTTATATTTGTACTCAATACTTTTGGCAATGCATCCCAGCATCCGATTGGCTTTTTTAACTGCTACGGCACAATGGCTAGAGCCTGTGAGGGTTTGGTCAACAATCACTCCCAGATCTTTCTCGTGAGGAGCACATTCCAGTTTTAAACCTCCCATGAAGTAATCCCGTCTAATGTTTTTATTACCTACATGTACAACTTTACATTTTGGTACATTAAATTTAATTTGCCACATTTCTGCCCAGTTTTGGATTCTATCCAAATCATCCTGAATCATTTTAGTGGACTCTAAACTATTTGCCAAACCCCCAATTTAGTATCATCTGCAAATTTAACTAATCTGCTCTCAGTATTCCTATCAAGGTCATTAATGTAGATGAGGAACAGCAGGGGTCCCAACACCGATCCCTGGGGGACGCCACTCCCCACCATACCTAGCTCAGATGAGATACCACTGACCACCAGTCTTAGTGTTCTGTCCTGTTGCCAGTTTTGAATCCATTCCAGAATACCTCCTGTAACTCCAATGGAGCTCATTTAAAAAATTTGTCTCTTATGCCGTACTGTATCAAATGCTTTCTGAAAATCCTAGTATATGATGTCATAAGCCCTGCTCTGGTCATAAGTCTTGGTGGCCTCTTCAAAAAATTCCAGAAGGTTTGTCAGGCATGACCTTCCCTTACAGAAACCATGTTACCTATCCCTCAAGATACTGCTACGCTCAAGAAATAACTCCAGCTCATCATTCATGATACATTCCAATATTTTGCACGCAATGCAAGTTAAACTGACTGGCCTGTAATTTCCTGGCTCGGTACGGTCCTCTTTCTTATATATTGGTATTATATTGCCCTGTTTCCAATCATTTGGTATTTCTCCAGTTTCTAAAGTCTGAAGATGGCGGATAGCGGCTTAAAGATGATCTCACCCTCACTTCTGATGATCTCACTTCCCTGAGCACTTAAGGATATAAGCCATCAGGACCCGCCACCTTATCTGCCTTTAGTTTATGCAACTTGTCTAATACTTCGTTATCCCTCACCTCAATTTCTGCTAAATAATCTTGAGCATTTAACATGCCCTCTGGCCAAATAAAGACCCACTCTGAGGTAAAATTTTCAACAAAGTAACTGTTTAAGGCATCCGCAATATCCTTGTTATCATATAGCAGTGATCTGTTTTTATACTTTATGCACTTAACCTGCTCTTTAATTGTTTTTTTTCTGATACAGTACTGAAAGAAGCGCTTAGGTTAGTTTTTGCCCCCTCGTCTTTCATACAGTCTTCGAACATTCCTCAGCTCTTTTTTGACCACAGCCCGTATTTTACAGTATTCAGCCTTAGTATTCTCATTGTTATCCTTTATGTACATCTTACAAAGATTCCTCTTTTCCCTCAAAATCCTACAAATACTTTTGGTCATCCACTGAAGATTCTGCTTTTTCAGCTTACTTTTGGACACCTTTGGAATGAATTTGCATTGTGATTCAAGTAAAACCCGCTTAAATCTTTCCCACATCTCATTTACAGACTCACAGTCCAGGAGTTTATCCCATCTTACAACCCGAATTCCGAAGTAGTTGGGACAAAGAGTAAATTGTGAATAAAATCAAAACGCAATAACTCTCAAATCACACCAGCCAGTATTATATTCACAATAAAACAGAGATAACACAGCAAAAGTTGAAACTGAGAAATTTTACAATTTTATCCATAAAATCAGCTCATTTCAAATTTGATGGCTGCTACAGGTCTCAAAACAGTTTGGCCTGTTTACCATGGTGTAGCATCCCCTCTTCTTTTTAACACAGAGTGGAGGCGTCTGGGCATTGAGGAGACAAGTTACTTGTCTCCTCAATCGCCATTAGCCATTGGAATTTGATCCCACTCTTGTTTAATACAAGTTTCCAGCTGCTGGAGAGTTTTGGGTCTCCTTTGACGAACTTTTGGTTTAATTATGCGCCAAATGTTCTCAGTCAGTGACAGATCAGGACTGCAGGCAGGCCAGTTCAGCACACGGACTCTTCTACTACGAAGCCATGGTGTTGTAATAGCTGCAGTATGTGGTTTTGTATTTACCAGCTGAAATACAAAAGGCCTTCCCTGGAATAGATGTCGTCTGGAGGGGAGCATATGTTGCTCTAAAACCTTTATATACCTTTCAGCATTAATGGCGCTTTTTAAAACATCCAAGTGTCCCACACCATATGCACTAATGCATCCCGTTACCATCAGAGATGCTGGCTTTTGAACTGAATGCTGATAACAGGAGGTGTGGTCTTTCTCCTCTTTAGCCCGGAGGACACAACGCCCATGATTTCCAACAAGAATGTCAAATTTGGACTCATCTGACCACAGGACACTTTGCCTCTTTGCTACAGTCCATTTTTAATGAGCCTTGGCCCACAGAACACAGCAGCGCTTCTGGATCATGCTCAACAATGGCTTCCTTTTTGCATGATAGAATTTTAGGTGGCATCTGTGGATGGCACGGCTGACTGTGTTTATAGACAGTGGTTTCTTGAAGTATTCCTGGGCCCATGTAGTAATGTCAATGACAGAATCATGCCGGTGAGTGATGCCGTGGCGTCTGAGGGCCCGAAGATCACGAGCATCCAGTAAAGGTCTTCGGCCTTGTCCCTTATACACAGAGATTTTTCCAGTTTCTCAGAATCTTTTGATGATGTTATGCACGGCCGATGATGAGACCTTCAAAGCCTTTGCAATGTGACGTTGAGGAACATTGTTTTAAAAGTATTCAACAATTTTTTTAGGCAAGCCTTCACAGGTTGGAGAGCCTCTGGCCATCTTTACTTCTGAGAGACTCAGCCTCTCTAAGACATCCCTTTTATAGCCAATCATGTTACACACCTGATGCCAGTGAACTTAATTACTTGCTAAATGTTCTTTCAGCTGATTCTCTTATATATTTATGGCTTTTTCAGCCCTTTTTTGCCAGAGTCCCAACTATTTTGAGACCTGTTGCAGCCAGAAAATTTGAAGTAAGCTCATTTTGTGGATTAAAATGTAAAATGTCTCAGTTTCAACATTTGAAATGTTATTTATGTTCTATTGTAAATAACATAATAGCTCATGTGATCTGAAAGTCATTGCATTTTGATTTTATTCACAATTTACACTTCGTCCCAACTATTTCTGAATTTGGGTTGTATTTCACTTAGATATCTGCGCATCCTGTCAAAGTTTGCTCGCCTAAAATTGAAAATTTTTGTTTTAGAATGCACCTTTTTAATTTCCCACGAAACATCAAAATTAACAGCAGAGTGATCAATTGACCCAAGTGGCTCCAGTACCTCAACATTGCTAATTCTATCTATCTATCACTACAGAGCACTAAGTCTAAAATTGCCTTCTCTCTTGTAGATTTATTAACATACAGCACCAAAACAGCACTTTCGTATGGGTTAAATGTATTTTTGAATAACTCTTTACCTTCAATAAATTAAATTATCATTTACAGGCTGCATTATGTGTTTACTCACTTTAACCACATCTCAGTTGGATGACTTGAAACATTTAAATATGACAAATGGAAGAAATCGGGAAGGCGATAATTATAAATACTTTTTCACAGCAGTGTAACAGGGCTCATTTATAACATCTTTAAGATATTTTGATGGAAGACATTGTTTATATATCACCAGAAGGCAAAAACATGTGCTCCCCCAAGCAGTTGCATAACCACAGCACACTCCCAGGGGAGCAGATCCACATTTTCAACGTCAGCAAGCTATCAGTCAATTTCAACAAGGAAGGTCCACAGAAGGTCATTTGAAGGTCATCAGTGCTACAGGGAGCTGGTTCTGATGAGGCTGCAGGTCATTTTCCAACACACAGTCCAAATTCCCTGTATGGATGATGGATCGGTTGGTAGAGGGTTTCACGAGGGTACCGCTGAAATGGGACTCAGCTGAAATGCATCACACTCTCCTTTCACTGCATTAACTTATTAGCCTGATTTCAACACGGAAGGTAGTCATTTCCTTAAGTCTGAAATTTTCCCTTAAATGGGTTCAAAATTTTCACACTGTAGGACAATGTCACATTCATGTTCTGCAAGTGCTAGCTGCAGCGCTTCACTGAAGGTACATCACACTTACATTGAGAGAAATATTCAAATCCAGGACGCCATGTTTTTCATGGCCACAGCATTACATAAATTAAAAAATATGCTGATCTTGTGCATCATTTTGTACACTCTTCCCTGTAATTTAGCAGAATATACTTGGGATCACTGGAAACCTTGGAAGCTCCACAAGTATATAAAATAGGCCTGATTTTCTACAGGTTTGATAACAGCAGCTGTATTTGACGCTCCCATATATGGGTCCATAAGTTTTATGAGGTTAATACGGAAAGTGAAAACAGAGTTCTTTGAAAACAAATGGTAAAAACAGTGGGGAGGGGAGGGACTTGCCTTCAAAATACCCTGGGTCGTGATCTACCTCCTGCAATAGGTCACTGTCAGCCCATGTCCGTCATTTAATCTCTGCTGTCGCTTTCTCAGAACGGCAGCATTTGGTGAATTACGCACCAACCCAGAAACAGCTAATCACATTGCAGCCCAGTTCACGGACATATAAACAGCCACTCTCAATACAGCTCAATTACCAGAGACACAAAGATAGCCAATCTAGTGGCAGCCAGACTCACAGAGGCGCAAAGGTAGCCAATCACATTGCAGCCTGCCTCACAAAGACACACAGACAGCCAATCACAATGCAACCCGATTTCCAAAGACACAAGGATAGCCAATCACATTGCAGCCAGACTCACAAAGACACAGCCACAGACACCAGCCTCAAAAAACAGCCCACTGTCATCAGCTGGTAAACAGGTCTGAGCACGTCCCTAAACTCGAGAGCTTCAACAAGCTCGACCGCACAGCACACAAGGCGAAAGACACAGGGAAGGAGTGCGAGAGAGAGAGTTAAGTGAGAAATACACGCTTCATTCAATGTTAGATGTATGTTTTCTTGAACTTAGCAAGGTTTACAAACACAATGTGTAGTGTTAGGTCAAGCCAGGAAAGCAAATTGAATAAAATCAAGAGAGGCCACTTCCATATCATTCTCTTTGTAGCATAATGGACATCCTTGGCAATATGGAAAAAGCAACAGACTGTGACTATGACAGAGACAGAACACAAGATCAGGGGAGGGTGATGGAGATGATGTCATGCCTAAGAATGGGCCCGGAGTGGCTGAACCTGGCCATTCTCTTAATTTGCGGCTCCAAACCTCATCAGGGTCACTTGATTGCAATCAGGCAACAAGCGCAGAGTGCACTCGTGTTTTTTCTCCTTTTCTGCCCTCAAGACCAAGCGACAGATGTCAAGCCGATCTCATTACCCCCGCCCAGCCATTTGAAAAACAGAACTGCGCTTGGAGAGACCAAATTTCTGCACTTTATTCTGTTCGATTCTATCTCTCCCCTAATCTCTCATTTTCTCTGTCATAATTGAACTCTGTGTACCAGTCGTGTAACTGTTCAGAGCTATAACTGCATTTCCCATCGAAATTTACATACAGTGCTGTGAAAATTTAATTGCCACCTTCCTGATTTTTTCTACTTTTGCATATTTGTTACACTTAAAAATGTCAGGTCACCAAACTAATTTTAATGTTAGACAAAAATAACCAATGTAAACACAAAATTCTGTTATTAAATGATGATGTAATTTAATTGAAGGAATAAAGCTGTCCAAACCTACCTGTTGCTATGTGAAAAAGTATTTGCCCCCTTAAGTTACTAAATCAATCAATTTAAAAAATCTAATTGATAACTGGGTACAATTTCACAAGACACAATGAGGACTAGTTTCTGCCAGTTTCTGCCAGCATCCGTTAAATCAAACTTGTCAGTCAGTGTCAAGTAGGCAAAAGCAGCACATGATGCCATGATCTACAGAAATTCAAGAACAGATGAGAAACAAAATTATTGATATCTGTCAGTCTGGAAAGGGCTGCAAAGCCATTTCTAAGGCTCTTGAACTCCAATGAACCAAAGTGAGAGCCAATATCTACAAATTAAGAAAATGAAAATGAAGAAAAAATTCCTCCAAGAGCATATTGACAACTCATCCAGGATGTGACAAAACAACCCAGTCTAACACTGAAAGAAGTGTAGGCCACACTTGCCTTAGTTGAGGTCAGTATCCACTATTCCGCAAAATGAAAGACACTGGGCAAAATTGGCATCCATGGATGGGCTGCAAGGTGAAACCACAGCTGACCAAAAAGAACACAAAGGCTTGTCTCACATTTGTCAAAAAACATCTTGATGACCCCAAGACTTATGGGATAATAGTCTACGGAGTGATGAGTCAAAAGTGGAATTTTTTTGGCAGATATGGATCCTGTTATGTTTGACATAAAGCTAACACAGCATTCCACAATAAAAACATCACACCAGCAGTCAAACACAGAGGTGTCAGTGTGATGGTCTGGAGTTGCTTTGATGCTTCAGGACCGAGGCGACTTGCCATAATTGATGGAACCATGAATCATGCTCTCCTCTGAAGGAGACTGTCCAGCCATCGGTGTGTGACCTAAAGCTCAAGCGCACTTGGGTCGTGCAGCAGGACCACAATCCAAAGCACACACGCACCTCCACCTCTGAATGGCTCAAAATAAACAAACTCAAAGTCTTGGAGCGCCATAGTCAAAGTCCCGACTTCCAAATGAGATGTAGTGGCATGACCTCAAACAAGCACTTCATGCTCAAGAACCTTCCGATGTCAGTGGATTCTGGATTTTTACTTTCTAATCCTGGATTTTCCACTTTATTCATCCATAATATTCACCTGAACAACGATATTCTTACATGCACTCTAGGTTTACTACAGGATCTTATCTAAATGGAAGCTCAAAGCATTTTAGCCTTCAAGATATTTTTCAACTGCAATGCATATCATGATATTAAGCTTCCCATAGCAATATACAGTGTAAGTGCGCATGTGGATACTGTTGGTATTATTGTCAACATCCATCCATCCATTAGCTTTATCAGTGTGTCTCTAACCTCACTTGGAATAACTCCTGTCATGCATGTTTCAGGTCTCCCCTTCGGCAGCACAGGGGATTGTAATGATCAGGCCATTATCAACCCCACAAAGCTGCCTGACAGTGCGCAGATCACCTGCACTGTGAGCAGGGAGAGATCTGAAACATGCAGGACAAGAGTCACTCCAAGGGAGGTTTGGGAAACACCGACCTATACCGATTCTTCCTTGTTAGGACCGTAGGAGGGAGTTGGAGCCTATCTGTGACTTCCGTGGGCGAACGGCAAGGGTACACACTGGACACCTCGCCAATCCATCGCAAGGCGCACACATCATTCACTCATATCTATGGCCAATTCAGGGGTAAGAACACACAAACTCCACACAGAAAGGCCGTAGGCCAAATTCAAACTTACAACCGCCTAGCTCTGAGGTGGCAATGCCACCCACTGTGCCACGATGCCACCCTACTGCAAAATTATAAATACTGGTCCATGTTTTTGAAGAGAAAAGATAAACCCACAATAAAGGCAGCACAGGCAGTAAAGTGTAATCAACCAAGTGATTGCACAAGAGCTGATAGGGGCTAATTTTTGAATTTGCTTCAGAGCAAACAAACATCATTTTCCAGCAAACGAACAATTTGAATAAGTTAATAAGTAATTAATTCATTATGCTGCCGCGCTTAAGACATCACACGCAAAATATGATCCCTGAAAAAATGTTTTCTCCAAAGTTGCTAAAATGTGGTTTGATCACCCTATCATAATTGTACAGTCCACACAACCCACACCCTCTGTTTATTTTCCATGTTACAAGCTGTAACCTCTACTTATTTTAGTTCTACTCTGTGTTCCTCTTATTTCACAGTTTACACCACCGTCTGTCATTTGTTTGTACACCTAACACTCCGCTTACTTTGCAGTTAATTAATTCTAAATTCTATATGTTCAATTGAGGCTACACACGACACCGTTTATATTTTACACATTCTGATAATTTTACAGCAGGCCAGCCCAACATGCTGCTAACTTTACATTCCATAATACAGCCTCTGATTGCTTACTGTTCATCGGCTCTCTACCCTCCGTGTATTTTACCAGAACATTCTGCCCTTCGCTTGCTCGACAGATTACACACTCTAACCTCATTGGCAATTTAAACCCTCAACCCTTAGCTTCTTTAATACACTCATCCTTTTGCTAATTTAACATTCTGCCCTTTGTTCCCTGTTAATTTTTGCTCTAAAAACTCAGCCTTCAGCTAACTTCACAGTTTACACGCTCTCGTATTTACCCCTCCAGGTTACAATAGAAGCAACACGAGAGTCTGTCGCAGCCCTTGATTTCTAGTTTCCTCTGGCAGCCTTGTACATTAGCTATTAACAGAGCTTTAAAATAGCTCCCGGATCAATAGTGTTTCACATTTCACCTTCCCTACAGTCTTTCACCTTGATGCTCCATTTTCTGCGGAGGCTCTGGCTATAAAAGTGTCCAAGCGAACGGGCTTGCTTTACAGACCTCTGGCAAAGCGACTCAGTCCACAGGGAGGTGGGAGTTCGTGTGGGAGGATGGGGGTGGGTGTGGCTTGACCTGATGACCTTCATGACTTGCCCGATTAAAAAAAAAAAGGAAAAAGCAAGAAAACCAGCAGGGAAAAAAAGGAGTGGCAACAGATGCGTATTTGACCATGCGAGCATTTCAGGCAGGATGCAGATTTAACCACTTTCTTACAGGATGACACAAATTTGAGTTTTGCATTGACTCTGCTCAAGAAGTGCTCTGGAACAATCTTAGCAAGCATGACACAGACAGTCCCTGAGATCACAAACCCCCCCGCAGAGCCTGAGATTCAGGACCGTCATATTAATGACTTGATATGAACAAATGCTGTGTATGATGAACAAGGTTATTTAAATGGGAAGAAGCTGAGGAGGTGGCGGAGATGCGGTGCAGATCTGTAGTAGGCCGGAGTAGCAGTGGGGTTGAGGACATGGAGCAGGAGAGAGTTATGACCATCGCCTTGGTTATAAGAGCTCAGTCATTGGGTGGGAGATGCTGGAGTCAAGAATGATTGGACAGAAAAGAGCTTGTGACTGCGCCTGACTCTTGCCACTACCTGAACTAACGCTAAAGCTCCATTTGTTGCATTTTCTAAATTTGAGTTTTTAAGTTTTTCTCAGCTGCTCAGGCTTCAAAGACAGATGTTTAGCAAACAGATATGACTGAAAATAGAAAAGCCAATTAGCACGCCATTCACAATTTTCTTACAGTTGAATATTACTCAAAAGAATACACATATTTGCAATTATTTATTTGCTTTTTTTGAAAATCCTCCAAGAAAATTCTCTGGCACATGAAGCTGCTGATCTATTTCCACACTTCATTCACAAGGTGATGTCTCTACTCTCCTGTTATATCCATCCATATTCTGAGTACAGCCTTGCAATTCAATTAGTCACTCTACGTTATTGCATGAATAAAAAAACGACAAAAAAAAAAACATAAACGTGTAGCTTGCTCTGTTGAACGGGGAGTATATTCTGGACACAAACAGTCGCACTCAAATGCGAGCACACTTTAATTAAATTTGGTATAGTGCTTTTTACAGAGCCAATATCACAAAGATGCTTTCAAGAAAATATAAAAGTTGGACAAAAACCAAGCCTGACAGAATTTCCACACAATGACAAATGAGGTAAAATAACATCTCACACAGTGAATACAATAATTCATTGGACTGTGCCAAATTTTTTTTTTTATCTAAGCAGAATCCAATTCAACATAGTATTTTACATTCTGAACAAGACACTGAAAGCAAAAAGTCCCTGAAACGAGCAGGAACTGAAGATGCAGCAGTACAGGCCTGACGGAGCGTCACCAGGGAAGATGCAGCGTCTGGTGATGTCTACGTGTCACAGACTTCAAGCTGTCATTGCATGCAAGGGACATTCAACCAAATATTAAAACGTATTACTTTACTCTACACCATTTTACACCGTCAAATATATTTTTATGCACCCAGCAGTTGGGGGGGGTGGAGGGTTGGGAGGGGGGTTTGTACAAAAGGTGCTGCGATTC
This sequence comes from Gymnothorax reevesii, assembly GCA_029721435.1. Classification (NCBI taxonomy): domain Eukaryota; kingdom Metazoa; phylum Chordata; class Actinopteri; order Anguilliformes; family Muraenidae; genus Gymnothorax; species Gymnothorax reevesii. The sequence goes on from CM056579.1 coordinate 111,683,280, forward strand.
CTTAAGGGTTCATCCCATATATGAAAATATCGCAAAAATATAATCTGACAGTCTACACTTCAACCTCATTCTTGTAGTATCTTTTGAAACCCAAAATGCTAAGATACAGAAGCAAAATAAAAATAGGTAACTGTTGAATATATTATGGTGTTCACTGTATGTGCACAACAGGACACCTGCTTGCGCACGTTAACAGTGGACACAGCACATTGCAGATGGCTTGGTGTTAGCTTTTGCTAGCTTTCAACCAACATTCTTCGGCAGGCTTGCACACATCAGATGAGAACACGCAGCAAGAGCCAACATGTCCTCTTTGCCACAGAGCTAATTAATTCTGCAGTCCCAAGAGACGAGACGGGTCCCGAAAGGCTCCCACCGCATGACGAGCATCCTGCGGCTACGCTAAAACAGTACGACCTGCCTCACCTGAGCCCCGATGACCGTCTCAGCTAACGCCTACCTCCCCATGTCACGCCTGGCGAGGAACTCACCTGCCGCTTGGTCTCACTGTATGTACATGCACCAGCGCACATGCACACACACACACACACACACACACACACAAACACACACACACACACACAAACACACACAAAACAGTTCCCTCACTTTCTCTCTCTCTCTCTCTCTCTCACACACACACACACACACACACAAAACACAAGCACTTGGACTACGAAAGATGAGGTCACAGTAGAACAGTAGTAGGCCGCTGGAGACAGAACACCTTAGGGGATTACTGCTGTTATTTGTAACGCACAGCCTGTTATCACTGTCTGTTAGCAGTGATTTTCCCCCATCGCACTGAATGCATGTTCATATTGATCAGGCTGGTGACAGGTGTGTTCTACCTTTGGCCTGAATAGAGTCTGGGAAAGAGCTGTAAAAATGGGCTTTTCTACTAGCTGAACGGAGAAAAGCAGCAAAGCAAAATGATTCATTTTGAGGTCCTTTTTCATTTCCTAGCCCACTTGAAAAAAATCATTGAGTCTTTCTAATGCTATTTCCTCAAGCTGTGGGAGTATCACGCGCCACACAATAAAAGCAAAACATTTCAGATGGAAAGAGCGGTAAAGGCTACAAAACATACCCTGTCTCTTTCGTTTCTGATTCGAAAAGGAAAAATCAATAGAACATGTAGAGAAACACTGCAGCCAATGAGAATGTAAATGAGGGGAAACAGTCAATGTTTCCTGGTTTTTTATTATGATCATTGCTGTTATTATTTAATAAACTCGAGCCTGGTAGCAGTGGCCGGTTCCAGGCAGTGTTGGGGCGGGGTGGGGGGAGTGGGGGTGCGGTGTACGCTAAGGGAGGGGGGAGAGACGCAATGGCGTTTTACCAGCGAAGCCGCTGCAGTGCTGGGTTTGGCTGCACCTCAATAATTCAGATGCTGCTGAGATAAATGTGGGATCTCAGTGCGGACCTCCAGCCCTCCCCAGGTGAGCTCAGCCAAACGTCTGAGGATCCAGTGTGGCTGCGCACATCAACCCCTTAAACTCATACTTTTCCCTTAAGTTCGTTCAAAGCCTGAAAAAGCACTTTTTCATACTTTAGGACAATGTCACAGACATATTCTGTATGTGCAGTAAGTGCTAGAATGAGTAAGGATGCTAATGGTACAGAAGCATTAGGGCTACATTGCGACCCCAACAACAAACTGAAGAAGGCAGTCCGCTCTGTAAACATGGTAAAACCATCTGTCATGGTTTTGGAGGCTGGCGGTGGCTTTGGGAGCTTTCTTTGTTGCTCTCGTCCGGGACGATATCGTTTTGCCTACAATCGGATTCTTGGTCCAGCTGGCATTAATTGGGGGCGGCGCCCGGATTCTATTTAAGCCCAAGTTCCGCCTCGCTGCCCTTGCTAGAGTGTCAGTGTTTTGTTTGCACTTTAGCCGGTAAGGTCTCTAGTGAGAGAGTTGTTGAGGAATTAGCTGCAAAAGAGGAAAGTGCGGGTTAGTAAGGGAATCTTTCACTCTTTCTTTCCTCTTTCTGGGCACCGTCTGGTGCTCGATCTTTTTATCTCGGTTTCCGAGGTTTTTCCCTTTTATTTAGTTTTGTCGAGCTTAGGTTGCTTCCTTTGTTAATCGGACTGGATGTAGGTCCTCTGGAAGCGCGAGTCTAACTCTCTTATTCTGTCTGTGTTTGTCTCTTATTTTGCTGTACTTCCTTTCGTTCCGGCCATAGCATTTGGCGTCTCGAAAACCCAACCATCACACCATCACACTGCACGTTATTCTCATTCCAGCTACAAGAGCAGATAGATCACATATCAGCTCATACATTCATTCCTCTCTGTTAGGCTTGTGAGCCCAGTTAGCTGTGGTAATGGGAAAGTTAGGCGCGGTGGTTCTGTAGAAGTATTTCAGTAAGGTAATGTGACTTGCCTTTTGAATAATATTCAAAGGTTGTATTTCATTTTACTCAAGTGAATTTAAAATAGTGCATCAGTTGATTGCAAGATGATAAAGCTGAAGTCTGGCACGAGGAACATTACAATAAGCCTTGTGACTGCCGCCGGTGATGCACCTTCATTGACATGCTGCACCTAAGCCAAATTACTAAGCTGGCAAATTTGGCAAAAGAGAAAATAGTTTCAAGGTCACTCTGCCAAGGTCAAAATTCTTTCTAACCCACTAATGGCCCACTATATAAAGTATGTGTTTTCATTCGAGCCCAAAATCAATCCTGTAGAAACAATTTTCAACATCAAGGTCACTGCGGCTAATTTAAGGGCCAACATTCTTACTATAAGAATCTTGGATGTAAGTATTTTCATTTGAGCCTGGTAGTACCACTGTATTCCACTGTTTCTGAGATTCGCCCCAAAAACAAATGTCAAGATTAAAGGCTTTGTCACAAGGATAAAGGTCAAATCTGGCACAAGCTGCAAGGATTGTTAAAAAAAAGCTCCATGACCTCCTATGATAATGCATCTGCATTGAAATCACACACCTAATCCAAATATACCAGAGAAATGTGCGAAAACAAGTTTAAGTCTCACGATCACCCTGTCAAGGTCACAGATCATAATTCTTAATCGCCCTCAAAAGGCACACCTATGGAATTAATGCGTTCATTAGCCTAATATAATGGCTCAAACTAACAGTCCGACATCATGTCACAGTCCTTTTCTGGATCAGGTCTCACCAGCCAGGGTGAAATTCGAATGGGAGCGCAGGTACCACTCGGCTCAAAAGTGAAATGTAAAAAGGGACAAGATGCCGTCTTGTGACTCGCGAGAACCGTCAGATTGTGGTGTTTCTACTTCAGAGGATGAAATGCTAACAGTGCTAACATGTGAGTATCTGTGGAGTAAAGCTAATGAGACCTGTAAAAGGCCGACTGAGGAAGGGGTGCGGATGACTGAGCCGACAGGAGCTCGGAGCGCAGTCTGCCTGTTCTGCAGTTTCCCCACCCCCTCCTGAGGAGGATCAGGGGGCGGGGACGTGTGCGGACTGCTGTATACAGAACAGTGCTGGACCGGCACAGATATGCACACAGGACATATTTTACCACAAAGATTGAGTCAGTGCCTGACACTGTGCTTCACACTCAAACACACAAGCACACACACACACACACACACACACACACACACACGCATATACGCACTCACACGCATAGCAAACACACGCACATGTACGTATGCACTCGCTTGCATACACACACACACACACACGCACACACACACGCACGCACACATACGCACTCACACGCTTAGCAAACACACGCACATGTACATATGCACTTGCACGCACATACGCATACACGCACACACACACACTCATTAATGTATAAAATACACCTACAAAGATGTACTCGCGCATGAAAATAAACACACACACACACACACACAAATATACTGAATACTCCTGCAAAGATGCATATACAGAAATACAATCACACAACACACACATGCACGTACAGAAATACACAAGTGTGCATGCATATAACCAAAAATATATCAAACACATGCGCACACATACAACCCCTTTCAAACACACACATACACTCAATGCATCAGTGCACTTGCAAACAACAAACATGCCCGCATACACACAGGTGCATTAGCATAAATATGCATGTACCAAAGACGTGCACAAATACACACAGTCAAACACAAAAAATACACACAAGCGCATAAACGTGCACATCCACACTCAATAAGAAACATGAAAATGCACATACACAGGCATGAACACACAGGCATAAAACAACGCACACACATGAAACATAACGTCCGTAAGCACACACACAGCGATATGTGTATATCTTAAAAATAGGCACGCCTGCCCTCGTACAGACAAACACAACAAAAAAACAGTGTCGCTCACTTTATAGAGTGTACACAGGCGCAAAGGTGCAGACATAAAAATGTACCTCCCTCTCCACCCCTGCTCTCACACACACACACACACACACACAAACCAACAAAACGTCAGAGAAGGGAGGCTGACTAGTGACTAAGTATAAATAAATAAAGTATATTTGTGACAGCGCAGTTGGCTGAGATTTCACACAACTCAGAAAAATGCGATTACCCACAATTCTACGTAACGATGATGTTTCATATACGTGACGCAAGAGAGGCTTTTTTTTAAAAGATAATCGTGCCGGGATATTTTTAGCCTTGCAATGCATCATGGGTGACACCTCCCATTTCAACACATCAGCATTTGCTTCGCTGCCCTGATAAATCCAATGTGGATGGGGGGGGACCGTGACTGAAGCCGACTTAGCGCCTTTTCTGGAAACGGAGCTCTCACAGTGTTCCTTTAACAAGTTCTCTTCATTCTCACAAAGGCCGGTTTTCCTCTCTGGTGAGTTGATGAAAGCGTCCTCGGCGACCACGGATATTTTGTATTAAATGCATCAGGCAGCCGGGATAGGCTAAGCGCACCAGACCCGTCCCACCTATCACAGAGTATGCGTTTGACAATCAATAAAGGCAGGCAATAGACACCTTCTTCCTGCTCAGCAGAATGACGTTGGCGATCACCACCGCACTCCGTGATTGGTCGAGTGCCTCTCCCTTGCCTTTCAGTAAGGTGCTTTCACAATGGTTTTATCCCTCTGTTTTTATCCCTGCTAGCGTGTGTCACGCAGGCCGTGGATCACTTCCTTGCTCGCGTGCTAACCTGCTGTCACGTCTTTCGCGCGGCCGTTACGTCATTAAGCCCCCGGGATGACAACTTCTCATGTGCCAAGGAGCCTGGGATTGTTGGGCTGATTTGCCAACTTGGCAGAGCGTCACACACGATGGCTTTGGTCTCCAACTGCACACCTGGTACGTCAAAAATAGCCAGGGCGAAAGTTCACCTCCCGTGATGACTGTTCAATGAGCCGTTGAAGGCCAAACACCAGAGAGCACTCAAATGCGTCCCATGTCTTTAACCAATAAGGCTAACAGTAAAATTCAGGCGGACATTTTCACATCTGACCAGGATCCAGAAATGAATTGAAGATGGACACATCAAACGTGACTAAAAGCACCCACCACACTTAATAGACAAAGAGGAAAAGAGTCTTGCAACAAAGGGTTAAAATCTCATCTGCTTACAGTATGAGGTGAAAGTGGGCCAACTTCCTGACAGGCTATACCAATACTGCTAACATTTCACGGGATAATATGGTCTGCTAGAGCCCGGTCTCATCCCGACGCATCATATAGCGACGCTACCAGACAAGGCAAGGGGATGCTTCTGGCATCGTTATTTCAGGCCAGTTTTAAAACGAACCCTACCCACTAATCCCTAGCCCAAATCCTAACCGTAAGCGTCTAATAAAAACGCCAAAAGCCTCCTTGGTCGGGGGCTGGTTTCACAAAGATAGACTCTGACTATGGGTTAGACAAGAGCACTAGTCAGATGTCTAAATGCAGCCGTTTCACAAAGTAGTTTAGCTCTTTACTATCTTTAAGTAGGACTACAGTACGATGAATTCTGGGTAAATTAAGACCTTTTTGAAATAAAAAAAAATGGCTGCATAAAAATGGCCGCATATATCCGCTCATCTCCCTTTACTCCAGCAGAAAACTTCTGTCTCCTTGAAGAATTCAATAAATAAATTCTACTCTGAAAATGCGTCACTGCGGTCTCTAAAAACTCTTTCCCTTCTCATTGCTCTCTCCGTTTTGATGTTTACAAACCACATATTATGTGCCACGTTTTTCTTTCTTTCTTTCTTGTATTCCAGTGTTTTTTTTTTTGTTGAATACCACTGGTCAGAAGGTGTAATTGATTGGTTACCATGGTAACACAGGTCTAAAGCCTAACTTAGCCTGGGGGTGAGCTGTCAAATTTTTTTGGCTTAAATTTAATCTTTATTTTTTGTGAAACAGTCTAACTTGCATGAGACTAATCTATTAGCAAATTTTAGACTGGCCTAATCGTATAGACCAGTCTAAAATATCTTTGTGAACCCGGCTCCGGGTAGCATCACTATATGGCGAGTCGGGATGAGATTGTGTTGTTTGCTAACAAATTTGGTAGCAGTGGAGCCGAGTAATAAACAAGCTGCGCATCAATCTGTTCATGGATCAGCTCGGAGCTTCAGTTTCTCTCATTAAGATGGCCTCCCCAATGCAGACACGTACGTCTCAGGAGGTCTCAGGGCCTCGGTCCCAGGGACTCACAAAAACAGAATCAGATTTAAAATGGATACACAAAAAGTTCCAAAGTTTCATGACTTTAACAGAAACCGATACTTTCATTCACCAAGGTGGCATTCAATTTATCTTAATAAATAGATAATATAGCCAAGACATTACCGATGTTGAGAATGGCTGTTACTCCAGGAGGTGACTGATTAATGTTTAATAATTCTAATGTTTAATAATTCACACACAACTGCAAAGCCCCATTTACAGCAGCCATCATTTTAGTGTCCTGATGATAAACGCCTTCAGCCCTTTCGTTAATCATGCTTAAATGCTGATAGATTATTAAAAACACCTTTGTACTCCGGTTAGCACCCCATAAATCCAGAATTCTGATCAATACAGCAGACACATTTCCTTTCATTGAGTATCAAATTACTGGCATTCCCAAAGTTCAATTAAGGTTTAAAAAATGACTGAAAAGAAAGCTTCTTTCAAAAGAAACACGTCAGTCCATTATTCTTTTGGGAAATAAAGTTGGCTCCGAGCACCACACTGGGAAGAAACTGAAGATTTCATACTGAGGTGTCTGCTAATGTGAACAGAAATCCCTGTGCAAAGTCAGTATTTGTGATCAGCTGCTGGTCGGTCAGAGAAATATTTAAGGGAGAGATCAGAATTAATCACCAAACACGAAAATAGCTTTACTGTGACTTTCTTTGTGGCGAATAATGCGTTTTACTTCTTGCTTCCTCAGGTTCTCTTGAGCAAAAGGCCCCGATGCCCTGCTCTAGAGGGTAATTACCAAGGTCACTTGCAATGGTGAAAAGGGACTCTGGAATGCAGGCCTTAAAGGAGCTGTGTCGTGATTACTGCTCATGCTAAGAACTTTAAAAATTATTAGCCTAATAAAGACACCAAACGAAGTGAATCTGCTCTACAAGCTATAATCTAATGCCATCATTGCCAATCCAATCTTCATTTTGCACTGTATTTATATATTTTAGTTACTCCAGAATTATGCTTATTGTATTAAGACGTTTTCTATGGAAATTTGAAGATTCAAATAGCTATTTTAGGGCTTTAGCCAAAGGATATACCATGAAACGAAACAACTGGCTGTTTTGCAAGGGTATCCAGCTCGTGTTCTTCGAGCTTAACAAGTGCTAGCGCCCTGGCAAGAGTTTGGGGAGTCATCGTCTGCAAATGGGAAGCGATTAATCTGGACTTCATGTTACTCGAAGACGTAGCTAACAAATCTAAAGTGAAAATGCGGTGGAAATTCCACCTACAAAGGTTGTGTGGCCAAACTGTGGCCAAAAAAAAAGGCAGACACGTGCCGCTAAAGAGATGCCTTGTTCGGCCGAAGCGCTCATTTCAGCAGTTTTTCAATGGAAATCCTTAGTGTATTCTCCAGTAAAACTATGATCAATACGAGCTGGCAGTTTTCACTCGTGCCGATGGCCTTGTTTACTCATTTGCATTTGTCAAACACCAGCATGCGCAGTGATCATGACACAGCTCCATTGAAGACCGTTTTTACACTTGTAAGACAAATGTCGACAGACGTCTTAACGAAAGTGTCGGACTATGCAGATTCTCTTATGCTTAAACAAAGAAAAGGACGACGTCTGTGATGTAAACTGTCAACTCCAAGGCAATTATAGTTATTTCTTTACAACAATAACCAACCAATCATTTTGTGAACGCTACAGTAACAACAGTTAGTCTCCACGACATTCACTGAACTCTCAGTCCATCCAGCCAAGACAACCACAGACAATGTCAGCAATACCATAAATATTCCAAAGGAACAAAACGCTGTCAGCCAACATTTTTACCTCTCTCTGGCATCATTTTTTTCATCAGACACTGTCGACACACGTCATCCAAGTAAAAATCGGCCTCTAGGGGCAGAGTTGCAAAAAATAAGCCTCACGTAAAACAGGAAAATAATAATTAAAAAAAAAAAACTCTAAGGCATTAGACTGCAGATAGTGGTGTGGTGGATGACTGAAGAAGAGTATTACAGACACCTAAGTCCAGGGTTGAGGTGTTTGGATCTAGGAACAGAGAGTAAGAGAGAAATAGAGACTGACAGGATGTTACAGGAGTAACTCCGCTTCTGTCAAGCATAGCGGAGGAAATATATGGGCCTTCTCTGGTGCTGATAAGGTGGCAGATTTATACACAATGCAAGGAATAGCTACTGAAAGAGGAAGGTTACCACAATATTTTACAGAGCCATGTGGTCCCCAGCGTCCAATTCCTGACTTGTGCAAATTTCATCATGCAGCAGGACAATAATCGGAAGCAAAAATCTAAGTGATATGAAACCTATGAGTTGAAGATACAGGAGGGCAGAATACTGTCTTTGGTCTGGCCAGCACAATCATCAGATTTGAACCCTGTTGAGCACTTGTGGGAAGAGCTTCACCATGAAGGTTAGAAAAGAGCATCCCACATGCCTGTCGCAACTCAGGGAAAAGTTACAGAGGGTGCAGGTGGAAATTTTCCCCTAAATGTCATCAAAAACCAACAGTTAGAACAGCAAAGGTGAGCAAATCAGTAATTTCCGCAAATGGAAGATTCTTTACAATTGTGAAGTTTGATGAATAGAAAAATTCTATTAAATAAAAGGAATGCTGTGAAATTGTCAATGTATTAACGATGATTCTTGATCAAATTAAATGCTTTATTAGTGAATAACAGTATAACTTCTTAGCAATAACATGGACATATCTGGGTGATTTCAAACCTTAGACTGCTAGAGTACATTGATGAGCAAGTCATCCGAAACAAGACTGTCCCTTAACTGCTCCCTATTTGTTTCTCATGGAATGGATCATCAACACAGCCTACATCAAGCATATGTCCAGCAGGTAATCTCTCCCCAAAAATTGTGCAGTTCTCCATCTATCCAATAGGATAGCAGATTCTCCTCTCCAGCCACTGGTATCGACAGTGAGCCAGGGGAGCATGAGATGTAAGGGACAAGCTAGCAGCTCAACCCAAATGGGAGGAGACAATGACGCAAATACCCAGCAGTGTGATTTATATACACATATAACAACATATGACAATACCAACAAGCCCCGGTAATGCTTGCAGGGTCCTCATATTCCATCCCTGATCTATTATTGCTTTGAAGTTGCAAAAATACAGTATTATTTTTAGAAAGCTTAACTTGTAGAGTCAGGGGAGAAAAGGAAGTATAAGCAAATGAAGTGCACTTGGATGTCCAATTTCAGAAATTTTAATTCTTTACCCAGGAAAGTAGATGGCTTGAAGCCAAATGAGCCCCTGCGGGATTTTCACAAGGGCAAGCGTCTCTGCTCGCACTTTCCCAGCAAGCGAGCAGACCCGTAAGCAGATTAATTGTCAGAGATAAACGCATTTAGAGCCGTAACCAACTCCCCCAGTCAACCCGCCCCGCACACCCTCCCACCCCCGCTGCACATCTCGCCTTTACAGGCCAAAGAGTGACTTTTATTTACAACCCCAAAGAGCTTACGTGCTTTCACTGCCAAAATATAAAGAGGGCACGGCCGAGTCGGCTACTGAAACTCTATCATGGAATGCTAGCACGGCAGGTGCAGTGCAGAAATATGTGATTTTAACAAACCATGGATTTTAAAGGGTTTTCTGCACAGTTGATCGCGCAGCACCTCTGCACGGGGAGGGTTTCGTATAATTTGAAGGACACTTTCATAGACACTGCGTGACCGAGTAAGGAAATAGGCACAACAGCATTTTTTGCACTGTGAATCTTCACTTTGCTCCTCTGCGAAGAGACAAGCCAATGCAGAAAACCGCTTACCAATGCCAACTGAAACCTAAAACATCCGAGCAACACCGTGGCTCTGGGACATTGAGGCAAAGACGTCAGCAGCTGCTTTCAAAACTGCACATACACAGACAAACATGGGACATTTGACAAAAAATGTGATACCAAGGAGAAAAAATCAGATACCTATGCAAATCAAATTCTCATTCCCATCCAACATATCCAGATGAACACTTTGGAAGGAATAAACAGTACCAGTCAAAAGTTTGGACACGCTTTGTTAATGTCACAGCATTGCCGAATAGCCGTTTTGGGACTTATTGGGCGAAAAGGTTGATGGAAAGCCACCTCGAGTGCAGCACGTCTTTGGGAAGTTAGACAGCCGTCCAGCTGCAAACTATATAAGAGTTATATGACTGCCCTTGTTAAAAAAAAAAAAAGTAAGAATGCTCTGCAAATATGACGACAAATGATGGAAAGTTTGATGGATTTAAGAATTAGATCTTTTTTGCAAAATAGAGGCTGCTTATTTCTATATTTAACATATATTGTAAGAAAAATGTGGGTATGTAACTTTTTACTGGTACTATACATCAAAGCAATCTCAAACTTCAGCTCCTTAATTATTTCCGCAGATAAGGTGGTTTATAACAATAATAACTAGAGGGTGTGTGTAGAGAGCATACCTCTGCCACGCCATACATCCCTTCTCATGGTTATAGATGTGTTCCCAATCACTTACAACATTAAATAAACTCTTCCTTGGACCAGCACCCATCATCCTGCCAAATTTCATGCTAAACCATTCATAACTTTTTGAATCACCGGTCAGAAATATCACACAGACTGGCGTTAGACAGATATATTTTAATTCTTCTGGATCCAGAATACAGAATATGTTCTGGATCACTTCCAAAATTTAACCAACTCATCCTTGGACTTCCACTGATCGTTTGGCACCAAACTTTGTGCCAAACCGTTCATCGCTCTTTGAGTACTCCCACAGACAGACACACAAACAAAGGTCATTCATAGAATGACGACATGCCGAAATCGTGCACAGATCGTTTTGCCTGACGTTGACCTTGAGCTTGAAGTAATTCTCACCAAAATCAATAGGCTTCTGTCGAGGACATGTGAGATTCAAATGATGTTGAAAGAAACATAATTAATATGAGAGTTTAAGAAATTTATTGCGTTTGTGACAAACAGACAGACAGATTAACAAACAAACAGACAAACGCAACCGACCAATATACTTGCCGATTTCATGACCAGTTTTTGATTGCATTACCTCCACCAAGGAGGTTAAAGGACATGCATGTATTTTACTGCATGTAGATGCAGTATAATATCCACTCTTCTCTGGTTACTTGTGTCACCAGTTAGCTAATGGTGCCCAAGGAATGCTAATATGAATGACCATCATTTATGTTTCTTTTTACCAGGTGCCAGTGCCAAACTTAGAAAGTCACCAGCAGCAAGAGGTTATAAGAGACATGTCAAAGCTAAGAGCCTTTGTGTTGGGTCAGTGACAGCATTGGTAAGCGCTTAATAAGGGATTGTGCAGGGATTGGAGCCTTAGCATGATCAACAGCGCTAACTCCAGTGCTAGAAGTTAGCAGGCCTTTCCACTTTCATCACAGGGCAAGAACCAAGAAGCCTAGGGCAAAGCACAACAACAGAATTTTTCAAATACTCAGTGACTAGGGTGGCTCACCACAAATATCTACATTTAACATAATGTGATCTTCTGTTTATAAACTGAATGGGTGCCTATGTATAGTCACACTAACAGGATTTAAGGCTTTGGTTGGATTACTTTTGCCCAGTGCAGGCAAACCTGGTCCCTGCAGAGAGAGATAATGCCAGTTCAGCTGGCTAGAAGAGCAACATATGACTGGGGCTACTAGTGCCACCAATTAGTTGAGAAATATAATTTTAGAAGGTTGTGGCTTTATATAACAGCAAGGCATTCTATAAATTTCTAAAACAGTAGAACGAACATGACAATTGTGTGAATGTATCAAACATTCCCCCCCCCCCCCATGGCATGATTACATGATTAAGAGTGTATGTTTACTGTGACTGTGACCACCTACTTTCATGATCACTTACCCAGAATGCATTTCAAGACAAAGTAATTAAAATATGGTCTGTGTCCCAGCTATGTGTGTGTCCTGTTCAAGCTGATTCAACATGGGATATTTTGATCCATGTGCCATGCGTTCTATTCGAAGCAGGGTGGCGAGATACCGCCTGCTCAGATCAGATTCATTTCTTTAAAATCATTTCCTTTAAATCCTGAACTTGAGCCAATCGCTTCCCTTCATCGGCTCTGACCGCCGCACATCTGATAGTGGCTGTTCACTTTCAGTCTGACCTTTACTCAGCATCTCCAATCAATACAACGGCAGAAATGAGACTGACGACTGAATACAGCTGACTCACCATACTGAGTCATGTACATTTAACTATAATTACTCATTTGCAGCGTATGCATTTTCATAAATATTAAACATGAGTCACCTATGGACCATGCCTGTCTGCGCACATGGTATAATGTTAGCTACTAGCAGGGTTTGGACGTGGCGAACAGGAGATTCTGTCATGGCGGAGTGTAAGGAGACAGGAGGAGCAGACGAAATTGGCCGTTCAAAATTGTCACGGCAGAGGATGCCATTACAAATTCAGTTGTTAAGCTGCTTATGCTCAGTAAAGTGGGCGATATAAATGTGCGCGCCCGCATAACTGACAAGCTTCACTGACAACAACTGAACAAAGCGAACAGATGAATTAATATAATTCTGTGTTCAACACTGCTGGAACCGATGAGCATGAAAATAATTGTTTCCTCCATTACATCAAAGTCCATTATTATTATTCAGTAAACAAAAGGGCAAAAATCTGGGATTATGAGCATATTCGCCATGCATTTACATCACCAATATGGAGTGAAATTGATCCTGCCAGCCAAATTCTACACCAGATCAACACACTGCTCCACTGCAGAAAACACAGCCCTTCGAAAACTTATCTCCCCAAGAATCATATCACATAGGTAGGATAATTTGACATTTATTAAACAATTACGGTACAACTACCACATCACAACTAATCACATCTCAAACAAACTGAGGCATTGAATCCTTTTTAGAGATTCGATCGCTGTTCAGTATACAGTGCCCTCCACCTATTTTGGAAGCCATGACAAATATTACAGAGGCTTTGAAAAAACTGGTTATCGTTATTCCACCCATTCATTTAGTCAAACATGAGCATAAATCGCATACTGATTTTAAAAACTGAATTAAAAAATTATTCTCATCTGAAAATAAATATTTTCCCAAAAACACATGCCATAATCACTACTACCCTTACAAAGTTTTGTACAATAAAAATCAAATTGAAGTATATTTGATTACTCTTTACTTTTTATTTTACTTTTAAAGTTCATTGTAATGATTAGGAAAACCGAAATGTCACCCATAACTCAGTTTCCTGGGGTACAAATATAAAGTGACCCAAAGGCCAGTGTCCCTTTGTCATCCGTCACCATTGATAAGACACAAGACTACAGTACTGACGCGCACCAGAGAGTTGTTGCGCTTCATTAGCGGAGAGAAGGCATCAGGAAAATTGTATTAAGGCAATAATGAGTAAGTTTATGACATGTGAGCATGCACTATGAAAAGAATAGGTCAAATGATATAGGAACTTTGAGGAGCACAGTTGAAGTTCTGCAAATATTGATCATCTTGTGGATTCAGAAAGCATCCAAAACTACAATCAGATGGTATCGCTAAAACTGCATCAAATACCAGCGGATATGAAATGAAAACCTGACTGGCTCTACCAACAAGAGGCCTGTCGGCCAAGAGAGCTCTGCTGAGGATAAGTGAAATGTCCATGTCATGACTTAATTTCAGAAATCCTTAAAAAATATTGCAATATTAACACATATGACACATTAATGAAAGACTGAAAAAATGGGCATAAACACTGATTTTCCAAGTCCAAAATGCTGGATTTCTCAAAAACCCGGGAAGTAGAATTATCCATTTTTTACAGTGAATATTCAGAATATCATAAGGAGGGCTCACACCAAATTAGGAAAAAAGTTATTTGACAGTTTTTGAGATATTAATGAAAGACTGAAAAAATGAGCACAAACACTGATTTTCTAAGTCCAAAATGCTACATTTCTCAAAAACCGGGACATAGAATTTTCTAATTTTCACAGTGAATATTCAGAGGACAGTTTTTGAGATATTCAGATTTTAAGTGAGAAGTTGACGCCGGTCAGACGGACGGACGGGCGGACAGACGGGTGCCGGACGAATCGACATTAGAAAAGCTCCGCTCACCGTGACTGTTGTCACAGCGGCGCTAAAAAGCTTAAACTGGTCCCTCATTGGATCCTCCATAACATGCATTGAATTCATCACAAAAATGGTTCACAAACCACGGAGTCAAGGTTTTGCCGTGGTCAACCAAGTCCCCTGACATTAACCCAATAAAAAACCAGTGGGATGAGCTGAAGAGGAGAGTTTATAAATGTGGACGCTGGAATTGAATGGGGCTTGAGAGATTCTGCAGGCAGGAATGGATCCCTTCCTATGTGTCCAACATCATTACAGACTGCGGGACAGGAGTTGTCCTCGCCAGGACAGACAGCACAAAGTTTTTAATGAAGATGATTCCATAATTGTGGACCACATATTTTATATTTTCATAATGATCATAACACTTACTCTTTAAATCATTGTATTTCAGTTAGAGGCAATATTTAGTGAATACTTTGAATTTGTTTTCAGAAGAATATTCAATAAAAGCATTAACGTGCAACCCGTTTTGTTCATATTTACAAAGGGTGGCAAAACTGGAGGAGGGAACTTAATATTAAATCTGATTTGGATAAAACTGGTAATTTCTCTTACTTTTCTCATGAGGGCAATCATATTGCGGATATTAATTTCCATTTTATAAAGAAGCCCAAATATCCATTCTGATCAATTATAATGGAGATTCGGGGACGCAGAGGAGCGCCCCTCCCACTCACACACACACACACACACACACACACACACACACACACACACACTCAGCCATCAGTGTCTGGGTGTCTCGCGAAAGCTTTCAAACAGACGCCCGTTCTACAAATGGCTTCCATATGTGCACCCATCATCAATATGTCCTCCCATGAAAGATTTGCTTTTTTTTCCCTCAAACATGGTCAGCATTTTGTCTGCAGATCAGAAACACAAAAAATTAACACTACTGATTGACACTACGGACAGGTAACAGCAGGATGTTCCCAAAGCACACGAAGAGTTGCAAAGACACCAGTCTGAGGCAGGAGGGAAGAGTGATGAATGGGCCATAGCAGCGAAAGAAAAGTCTCAAAACACAAGCAGGAGAGGGACATCCGTAAACTAAATAGTCTCAATCCAGCATCTGTTACAATATTTTCACATATGCCTTGGATTTCCCCAAATTTACAGGGATTTCTGGGGTCGCAACAAGCCAACTGATACAGATTAACGTTGAACAGTACCAGCAGTCGGTCTCTAGCCAGCGGACTATGTGGAGGTAATCCCACTAATGAATCCTGAGGCAAACAAACATCTGACTGTGCGAAATCAGACCAGGTTTGTTTGATGAATCCTCCACTCCCGATGCTTAAAAATCAAGCAATCATTAACCATGAGTATACTTTTTTTGTCTAATAATGTAAGCATGTCACTAAGTACGGACAGAGACTCTGCCTAAGTATCGGAACACTAAGTAAAGAATGAGACTTTCCCTAACCATTGGAACACTGACTTAGCACAGGATTCCTGAGCGTTGAAAAATAAAATACAGTAAAATCGTTGCTCATGGGCCTGAATGTGTTCAGCCACATACTAAGTCACACATTTTCTCGCTGCTATATGTGCAGTTGGCTCTCCTGATTAAGGTGACTTCTTTGCGAAGCCGATCCCTCAGAATCCCCTAAGCATTTGCTCGCCATCTTACAGGCTGCCAGGTCCATGCAAGCCTTCTCACACGTCCATTTTGGCACCGCAAAACCATTCAGGAACATCGCTGTCAGGTGTTTTGAGGGGCACCCAAAATCAAGCGAGACTTATAAAAAGCGAAAATGCAAACTCAATCTAATTTGTTAACATGCTAATATTGTGTGTCACTACATTATAGTTTTAAATAGCAGAGCAACTGAATGCATTCGTGCTGGCCGACATATATGTTTTTTTTTATCTGACAGCATCCATTCCTAAAAAAATCTCCCAGGCTTTTAAAGATAAGTATCTGTTGGGCCACAGAAGGCTCTGGAATCTGTCAGTTGGATAAAACTGTGTGTCCAGATATCTCCCCACATGTGTGAGTTGACCAAAGGAAAGACAGCTATGTTAACTAACAGCAGCATGGGATTTGTTGGGGTTTTTTTGTTGTACTGTTTTAAGGTTAAATCATCCAGTGCACTAGGGGCATGTAAACAGGCTATTTCCAAAGAAACACTGATTAAGCTCAAAAAAGAAAATAAACATGACAATCCTCACCTTCGGAGGCTGGACCTCCACTTCCACGACTTGATTCCGGTTTATAACCCGCTTAACCAAACCTTCAAAGCTAGAGTTGAACTTCATGAAAATGACGTAGGAAGTGTAGGCCCCGAGCAGGGCCAGGCTCTCCCAGTAGGTGATGGTGTTATCCAGGAAGAAGACGATCAGCATGATCAAGTCGATGATGTAGAAGGATACGTCCCGGAAGAGGGGCCACCAGGTGAGGTTGAGGATCTCCCTGGAGAAGATAGCGCACATCCCGATGACGAAGAGGATGTTGAAGACGGCCGAGCCCACGATAGTGCCGATGCCCACGTTGCTGTGGGAGATGAAAACGCCAATGACGGAGGTGAACAGCTCCGGCGCCGAGCCTCCGGCGGCCATGAAGGTGGCGCCCGCCACATCGTCCGAGATGGTGAGCTTCTCAGTGATGACGGTCAGGGCGGGGACGAAGAACTCGTCGCACACGATGGCCAAGGCGATGAACATGTAGAGCATCCCGAACATGTGCAGAACCACAGCACCCTTCCTTCGCTTCTCCAGGCTGAACAGGTCCGGTGGGTACTCCCCCTTCTCCTCGTGGCTGTTGTTGCCGCCCACCGACGACGGCATCGCCACGGGGGAGTCGACCGAGACGTTCCAATCCTGTTGGTGCGCAGCGGTGAGGAGAGTCCTCCGGGGCACGACTTCTGGGGAGACCTGCTCCGCACTGCGTCCGGGCGTCCATGTGAAGGCGATAAAGGACAGGGACGAGACGGCACTGACGGCAGCCAGACTGAGCACCAGGCCCAGGATACGCCCGGGTCTCAGTTTCCGCCGCATCCGCCCAAAACGATGCCTCTTCACCTCTGACGCCCAGTGGCAACCACACTCCACCAAGTCCGAGCAGGGACTGCTCACATCTGTCTCTGAAAGTGCCATTTCTTTGATGCTCAATAGATACAGAGAGACGGATTAGAGGATGTTGAGCTTTTATTTTTGTATAGTTTTTGTCTCTTCTTTACCGGATGCAGAACATATTGATGATCCCTTTTGTGTTTTAAATTAAATTAGACAGTCCCAGATGTTTTCCAGGGTCTGGGGAGCTTAAGTCCTCCGTCATAATAACCTCTGTGGGAACATCGGGGGAGAACAAAAGCAAGAGTGAAATGGCCGCGCCATCACATCAAAGCCAAACAAATACATACTGACATACTCTCGTGAATGAAGCTGACCATATACATCCACGCATACACATACAAGGCGATCCATGTATTTATTTTTAGCGTAGGAAAGATTTAATGCTTTGTAATGGCGATGAAACATTATTTCCTGTCGTGAAGGAAACAGTGGCCACATGTGGTTTATCAGAATATTCTTTACGATTCGGGTTTGTTGTTTTGTTATAATTATCCTGCCAATGAATTTGCCTATCCAGTCAACTACTGCTACTACTGCTACTATTACTATAATATACTACTACTACTACTACAACTAATAATAATAATAATAATAATAATAAACAAAAGCCATAATCACCATAGAGCTATGAGCTCATATAAAATAATTAATTTCCTTTACTTGTCAGCTTATAATGCCCAGTGCGTGACCGTTACGCGCACTCCTTGTACTTTCAGTAAGATTTCATACGGGCGATTTTCAGTGCCAGATCAGGGCAATGACCTTCAGGTCCTCAGGTCATCCTTTCAAAGGCAGGGCGCAGTATCCACAGAAACTTCGCTCTGTCGGATAGCCTGTAGCCTTACGTCTAACAACATTCACAAGAATCAACGCCAACAACGAGTTAATGATAAATAATAATAATAATAATAATAATAATATGATGTATTGATGTTTGTTCATTGGATAATTGCTAATTAACGCCGCAAAATACACCGCTGCAATAAAAATGGTGAGCTGCATTCAAATATGAAGATCTAAAACAACCTTTGGATCTCATTAAACGAATAACCTATTTTCATTCACTCACTTCAGACGTTAAGCTCTTTATACCTATGCTCATTTTTTCCAAAAACACTGCAGCCAAATCATGAATACAAGGCAAATTCCAAACCGCAAGAACGAAATCGTCACAAGAAACCGGTTGCAGGAATGAAGAAGACCTGCTCCTCATTACCTGGGACAAATCGTCCATAATAAACTTTCAAGAACAACATTGAATGATCGGAATCCATAGTCAATTGTTTTGATGTTTATCTCACACGCGAATTCACTGTTTTAAGTAAATTGTTGACAAAAAAAGTAAACGCGCTCTGATTTACGACGGATTTGAATTCAAATTCCGTAATAGGGCGAATACTGGCGCATATTTCGCGTACAAATGCATTTAACTCGTGCATGTGCCGTAAGAGGCGAATATTCTTGGGCAACCAAACAATGGTGGGTCGGAGGGTATCAAATCTGCAACTGCAACCTGGGAACTATACATCAAATAAGTCAAGATGATTGTCAATGTTTTTTTTGCATATGTCTGCCAAACAACAAGATTCAAAGAAAACCTCTAATTCGAATCCAACTTCACGGCAGCCTTTAGTCTTTAATGAGATTAAGCAGTCTAAAATAGATCAGCTGTACTTTCGTCTTTAAACCGTGTGGTCGCGTGACATATTATTTATCATTTTTACCATTTGCCCTCGTGTCTTAACTTTGTTCCCGAGCAAGTGATTTCGCCGGAGTATTTTACATATTCAGTGTAATAATTTGCCCGCACGAATTCAATCCATTTTAAAATATCAACTGCGCTTGCCGCCGTTTCAGGTAAATCGTTTTCTCGCGTTTTCCTAATTTAGAAACACTAAATAATTGCCTATCTGGCAAAAGCACCGTCACAAGGACAACCTTTACGTCTGAGCAGGCAAAAAGGCTTTCATCTACTGTCTTACTGTCAGTGTTATTCACCCATATGGAAAGCCTGACCTGCTCTAAAATTGCTCTCGGAATACGAAATAATAGGCGAACAGGTGATGCTTGTCGCGACGGTGCGCTCCTGACTGTCTCTCTCTGCTATCAAAGAATATTATCTCAATCTCCGGTGCATCATAAAGGCTACTCTACCCGACAGCAAAGTATAACGCAAATTAAACTTTAAAATATTAGTACAAATAGCTAGAAAGCATTACCTTAGAGGAGGCCAGAAATAGCGATGGTGGAGCAGCCGGTTGAGATGGAGTGCGCAGTCCTGATCGTGTCCTCCCGCTCTCATTGAACAAAATGTGATTGTACTATAATTCTCTCCGGCCAGAGAGGAGGAGCTCCAAGCGAATGACTGCAACCTGCATTCAGTTCAGCAGTCAGGACCTTGTCCGTCCTCGTCTCTCAGCGCAAAAATCCTGCCACTCAATAATACTCCGCTAAATAACACAAAAGACATGAACGCTGGGGAGCGTTGGCAAGGACAAACCACGTGAAGGGAGTTGGCTATTTATACAGGTGGGTGGCGGATGGAGCCAGTATCATGCCGCTGTTATCTACTAAGACCGGTTCGTTTGAGAAGACGACGGTGCAGAGCTGATGTATAACGATTAAAACTATAGTTTGGTTTAAAAGAGTTACCGTGGTTACGGCGACCACGGTATTGTGATCATTGCGCGGACGTATTAAATGATCATATATCGGCTCGACTGAGACAGCTCATGAGTGCATCACAATTCTTATACACTTCGGTAGAAATACAGCTGAAAATGAATTTAAGACCTATATTGCGTCATAGGGTCAGCACGGTCAGTACTTAGTTCTATTAATTATGCGGTATTTGATACCATATACCATTGAGTCTGGCGTGGTTTATGATGTTGTGGAACCTCAGGTGTTAAACATGAAGAGAGACAGAGGGAATAACCAAAGCGAGGCAGCATCAATGTGGACCAGCGATGGACAGGCACTGGCCTGCACCATCGGTGTTGAAAATGTCAAAAGTTAAAAAAAAAAAACAAAACATATATTCCGGTTGCCATGCAGTTCATGGTTTGAATTAAAATTATTTACATTTTTACTGAAAACGGCAATACATTTGATTTTTACAGACTTCTCACTCTACTTACAGAATTTATTTTATACAGGACGATGAACAGTCAGCTGGGAGATCTATGGAGTTAATTTTATTCTGTAAAACAATATAATACTGTTCCTATGTGTGTACTTGTCCGTTGGCTTTGATGAATGATGTGAGCTCGTGAATTTATGTGTTGGTTTTATGAAATCGATCACCAAACCTCAGTAATGTCAACAATTAGGTTGTTAACTGAGCCTGACTACTGAACTAAAAATAATTCCCGGAATACTGTACGACTGCCCTTGGAAGAGCAATTAATAACAATCCATGGACATATTTGAGCTGGATCAAGGCCTGCAGGTTGATGATTCTGATTAAATCCTCGGACCCTGTGCCTCTGGACCAATGATGTGCAGCTCATACCCACAGCTAGCAGCAAAGTCTGCAGGTTTTTGATATGAGAAAATAAATGATACATTTGCCATTCAGTGGTCGCTCTGAGCCAGGGTGATTTAAATAATTGTTTTTACTCTGGGCCCATCTTAAGCCAGACATTTTCATTGAAGAAACCACCGGTTTAGCACCTTGCTGAACTGTGAGCTCATCAGAAAAAGAATTCAGTAAAGTCGCAAAAATCAGCTGCAAATTATCCTGCAACTTCGCCGAACAATGCAAAGCTCATGGCCCAAACTGCTGAAGCCAGTCACAGAGCGGCAGATTCGGTGACCCTCTAGAACTGGGCGCCAGAGCTCTAGAAGTTTCTCCCCTACCCTCTCCAGCAACATAAATTGCAGGCCGAGCCAGACTCGCAAATCGAGCTGCCAGCAATTTTGGTGGGACATGCGATCTCTACCAGGCGTGACAAAGTCGCTTTGACACTAATGTCTCCTCTCTGGGTAGCACATTCTGCCTCAGCAAACCAATTGATTTTGTTTCTTTTTTGCTGCCCTGGCTCCGAAAAATCAAACCCAGGCATGCTGACAGGGATGGGGACGAGAATCTGTCGGAGTCCCCATTATCAGTGGTTTGTTCTCCCAAAAGCTGCGGCGGAGACAGTGCTACAGTCAGCAGGCCTGTCGCATTTACCACCAGCTCACTGCGCATTAGTTTATCCACCACTTACAAATTCCACACAGTGCGAAGGATAGAAGACAACTTTTTGAAATGAGGGTAAATAATTTACTGATGAGTGTGTGTGTGTGCGTGTGTGTGTGTGTGTGTGTGTAAATGGGCTGTTGTAAAGCTTCTGTATTTGTCTTCTGAACTCACAGATCAGATCCATTCATGAAAAAAATCTAGTTAAATTTCTCTTTTTATATTACTATTTTCATTCTTATGCCTGAAGAAAATGTAATTTATGGGAAGGACATTTCATTTGGCTTTATTCTTGTGAATGAAGATTTCCACTCGTGAGAAGAATGTAAGGCATGTTTTCATATGCTGCAATCACCTTTTAGTTGTCGACGATTTAGTCGGCACTTTCAGCAAAGCAACCAGTTTGTACGTATGGTCAAGGGCCAGTGGCGGGTCTAGAACTGGGACTTGGGGGGCACAGACACGTCCCTTTTAGTCCTGGCAAGTTCTCATTCATTTTCCGTTATTGACGCGTTTTTCAATTATCGTAACTGGCAACTGAAGACACAGTTTCTCTCCATATGCGATCTAACAGCGATGAAATCATGGGCTAAATTCAGTACAGAAAAATAATTTACTTATTAATAGGCCAGTGCTTCGCGTTGATTGAACGGGTCTGCGTTCCAGTGAAATATTGCCTTTCACTCTCGGGTCTGCGTGGGTTGATTTAAAAAAAAAAAAAGTGGCACTCGGCAATTAAATAGGCAATTAAAAGCCTGCAGCTCAAGCTATTTGCTCGATACTCGACAGGTATTTCCATCTTTATTTACCTCCACCGAGCAGGTTACGATTTACCTTTGGTTTGTAGGTTAGTATGTTTGTTTTTGTTTGTTAGCTACTTTCAGTTCAGATTTTCCTGAAATTCTTACCAGAGGTTTGTCTTAGCCCAATTCAAAAGTGGTTTTACTTTGGGAGCAATTGGGGTCAAATTCTGGACGCAGGAATTTTTCACTTACATTGGTAGTGGAATATATCAAGTAATGCTACCCGTGTGTGTCCCACACATGTGGGGGACTGCCGGGCCTTGCTATAGGTGCTTTTGCCTTAATTCAAGAAATCATAGATTTAGTTTTGTCAATCCTTGGTCAAATGGAGGATGCAAGACAGCGTTAACTTCTTATATTCATACGGTAAAACACAAGCAAGCTTGAGCAATGTCTCGAGGGACAACGGGAGCTCAATAACTTGCCCGTTAATCGGGAGCGGTCCAATCTGAGAAATCCTGCTGGAGTTGGGTTTTGTGGTTAAAGTATTTGTGGAGTTAAATTGTCTCCACTCATTGCATTATGCATCGCTGTGCGGTGCTCACTGATTGGCTCACACATAGGCCAATGACAAAGCACTTTTAACCACTGTCCGATGCAGTTCTCCGTTCCCCAGTGTAAATTAAAAGAAGTCAAGCGGTTGATTGATAGGCCTGTAATGAGCTATTACGCTGGTGTCAGAGGACCTACAGCTTCAAAGTATGTAATGTGAACTTCACGGCCCATCAGAGAGAAAGACTAATAACCGGTGATGTTCGCTACATTCCATACAAACTAATAAAGTATCGAATGCTCAGTCTGAGAAACCCATCCAATTGCCCTTTTCTCACCTTTTCTTCGAATATGCTCAAGTTGTCACTGAACGCATTCTGGGTCAGAGTCGTGGGGAGGGTACAGCCTAATGCCTGCCAACATCACTGGCATTTAGGCACTACACCCTAAAGAGGCTGGCTGTCCGTCACAGTGAACTCACAATTGAACTCAACCGCCTATACCCTGGGGACGATTCACCGACTCTGGCATGCTTAACCCTTAGAGCGCTAAAATAAGTTTTTAAAAAATTATTGATAAGTGATCTTGTGCCGTTGAAAACCTATCATGTGGCAACTTGTTTAAAAGAGCTTCCGCGCAGGGAGCTCTTTTAAAGAAGTCGCCACCCGATAGGTTTTCAACAGCTTTGATTCCAATATCTTACATCTTATATTGAGCAGCAAAAGCTGCATTTAGCGCTCATAGGGTTAATCTGGGTGTTTTGGCACCATGGCAAGAAAACGCGTGCAAACACAGTCCTGAACCCTCGGCCCGGAATTTTCTGGCAAATGGCCTAATTGCACGTGAACAGCGATACCATTACAGCTTGTGTATTTTTATCTCTCCCGAATGGACCCATGGCAGCATTTTCTATTCTGTGGATCAATTTTAAACAGATCACAGCATTTTTTCTTGATTTGTATGGAGATGCCGAGTCAGCAGTCAGGTGACCTGCTGTTGAGGCAGAGGTTCATTGGTGCTGGGGACTTTTTGTGGCATACACTGCAGATTTATTTTGAGCCATCGCACCTGTGAGTCAATTTGCTTTTACAGAGATTATAAATTTACTCATGGTCATGATGGTCATAAGCTTCGTTTTCAGGGCACAGATCTCGTCTAAACCCAGCATATTCCATCACACTGGAGTGATGTTGCACTAAATATCAGCTCTCCGACAAAGCCTCTTGTCAAGGGCAGTGGCGATAGTTTCAAGTTCTTGTCATTGTAGCATTTGTTGTCACCCACATCCTTTGCAATTTTCAATCTTCACTGTCCCATACTTTTACAGCTGAGTTCACCGAGGTAATCCGATGGGAACAATGGGAAGATAAAGTGTCTGCTCTTGTGTGGGAGTCTAGTTTAAATGTTGAGATGCCATGACAAGATCTTGACTCCAGTTGTTGTAGCATCCATCCCACCCCATGACATCACTTCATGCTCAACATAATTATGCAAAGCCCTGTGTGACAAAGTTGTGTATCCTGGAGAGGGAAAACTACCCTGTCGCCATTATCAGTGGCAGATAAATATTGGTCTGTTTGCCTTTGATAAGTTTGTGAAAAAAAATTGGCCGAAATAACTTCAAGAAAAGGTTTACAAACCCTACAGAAGAAGGGAGTCATGTGAGCACAGTGGTCGTGGGGGTTCCAGTTTAAGCTTCAGAGTCAGTTCCAGGTTTGTCTCACTTAAAATACCTCCCCCAGGCCAGGAGGCAAGGTCTCTCATCTTCAGCCTATAAATGAGGTAATGCTCCCCAGCTTATGTGATTACAATTAAAATCTGCTAAGGTCCTACCTGTATGTAAGGCTGGCACTACGATCTGAAGCATAACCCCGGCCCTCCAGCCTTCACATCACATTATGTATGTAGGGGAGACGCAGGTCCGATGAGCCATGGCGACCAATGAGCCATATCACTATTTTACTATCAATCGATGCCAAAGGTGTTCAAAACAGCCTAAATAGTGATATGGCTCATTTATCCCCATGACTCATCAGTCAATGGTCAAATATTTTGCCTATTTTAAGCAGCCCTGTCATTGATTGATCGCAAAATAGTGATATGGCTCATCGGACCCGTCTCCCCTATAAAATTTAATTGGGTACTGTCTTATTCACCACGTCTGAGACACCTACAGCTACGATTGGCGGTTTTAGACTAGAGGAGAGCATGATATGCGCCAAAAAATTGTTTTTTTTTTTGTCAGAAACAGATTTTTATGGATTTATATATGAATATCAAATTAGTCATCCTACTTTGGTCACCTTGAGGTAAGTTAAGTATTAACTGCACACAGTGAATCTTATTCTATTGTATCATCATTACTTTGTTCCATCCTGATCTCGCAGGCTAGCAGTCACATCTTTGAAAGTTAAAATCCCCTGTAGGCCTCCAGTGTCTGTCATTCACGCCAATCTCTTTAAATCAGCTTTGCATTATTGTAAAACGTCTCACAGTTTGATTCTCGTCCCTCATTTCAACAGAACTGGGAGTCATTGAGGAATTTTCACAGATTTGATCACACTTTACTAGACACTCTTACCTTGTTAGAATTTTCCTTCCTGCTTGTCGACAGGAATATGTACATGCCAGAGTACACGTGAGTGTGAATGTGCACATATGTTAAATCCTGCAAACCCAGATTACTCATCATGATTACTTTTATTTTCCCCTCTAGTAGTTTATTTGTAGTCGTCTGTGTAAGTGCATCCATCTGTGTTGTTATATTAGGCTTCTGACAGATTACAGGACACTGCCTCGCCAAAAAAAAAGTCGCCATCTGGATTTAAATGAGCAAATACTTAGAGTCTAAGATTGAATCATTGTTGGAGTGATTAAATACGTTTCAGATGGCAACAATTATTTTTTACCCTGACTGATGCACTGAGTCCTGACATTAACCCACTGAAAGCCTTTGGGTTATGCTGGAGATGAGTTCATCACCTGGTTTGACTCTGCTGTCATCAATACATGATTTCGGCCAAAAACTAATGCAACTCTGGTCCGATAAAAGCTAAAGGAGGCCCCCCCAACATATTAGAGTCTGCATTTTTTTTTTTTTTGTGGTCAGGCAGTATTGACTTCCTAAATTTATATCCTCGAAATACGAGTTTCAGGGATATCATGGTTTCGCCCCACCCGCCACCGCATCTGCAGATTTTAGCCGTTAGGGCAATGACTCACAAAATACTTCACATTGGCTTCTCATTTTTAGCATATGGGTAGATATGGTAGAGAGGATGAACTGATTAGATTTTGGGATAGTATGCACTTCGAGGTTTGCCACCAGGTGGCGCTATATATTGAAAAAAATCTGTTTTTTAACCATGGAACAATTACTGACGCAAACCTCAAATTTGCCTCATATTGTAGGTCTAGTGAAGGGGAATCTAATAAAAAGGGCTTTGAGGATTGGGGAATTTTGGGGATATACCCCTTGCTGTCGGCTCAGTTAAAACATGAAAACATTCCCTTACCCTGCTGGCGGAGGATAGGCTCTCCAACTGTAGCCTGGTTCCTCCTGAGATTTTCCCTCAGTGGGGAGGTTTTTTCTCGGCATTTTTAGAGAATGGTTTCCTCCTATTGGTACTTTTTTTTCCCCTCATTAGGTATTTTCAGGAGTCAGACTGCACATCTACCCAACTGCTTTTGTATAAGGCTTCTCTCTGGCAGTTCTGCAGTTCTAGGGGAAAAATGCTGCACAAAAAAATGAATTACATTTAAATAACGTAACTGAAGTGAAACAAATTTCTTGGCAAATGTGTCAGAGAACTTTTCAAAAGTTTGGAGAGAAAAAAAAAACGTGCTAAAACTTCTAAATGTGTCCTAGAGCCCAAAGGGTTTCAATGATTATTATGAAGCATTTAATTACTCTTTCATGACCCCTGCTGGTCATCAGGGCACCTGCAACTAGGCTTATGTTATAACACCTCTCTTCATCAGTCTTCATTAGACCATGAGCAATGTCCTGCTCACACACTGTTAAATCTTCTCAACTGAATGCTTTTCAAAGAACATTGGGATGCCCTCTCTGCATGGGGCCAAACAGCTGCCTTGACTGTGGACATGGCCGATATAACGCCAGCGTCTGAAGAAAAATGCTTGCATGAGCCCTTATTTTCCATCTCTTTCTGGTATTTTTTGTTTAGCTCTCTCTCTCTCTCTCTCTCTCATTCCCTCTCCTTCTTTTTTACTTACCTCTCTCTCCCCTGTTCTCTTTGTTTCTATCGGTGGGTCATGTCTCTGGCTGGTGTCCTCACACATGAAAGTGATGACAGGAGCAGTGGACAGTGCTTTTGATCTGTGTGAAATCCACTCTGGGCACAAAGGCTGCAGGGTTTGACTTCCCCGGCTCAGCCCAGCCGTTAAATCCCAGCTTTTGTGTCCAATTGTTGTGCTGCATTTTTTTTTTCTCTCTTTTCTATTTAACGGGTAGGAGTTACGGCTTAGTTTGCGGGTCGAACACGTTTGCGGCTGGTGACCATAAACAAATTTGGCAAAAAGCAATTGGAGAGCCTAGTGCTAAAAGTACTGGAGGGAAATCATCGTTTATAATTACCTGAGTCAATTTTCTTAAAATTCTCATTTTTGTCACTTACGTACGTTTAGCACCAGGGTCTTCGGTTATGAGAGCCTTTTTTCAAAAGGGCCTTGACTGCAGCTTTTGGATGTTTTACGAAGTGTTGAATATTTACACAGAGCCCTCTCCATCGCCGATAGAGAGCGCAGATGGGCTGAGGTGGAACATATGAGGGTCAAACCGTAAAATCATCAGGTTGTTTTCTGCTGTAATGACCTCTGCTTGCTGATATCATGAGTAAAGTGTACCTACAGGGAAAGGAATTGAGCTGAACAGAAAATCCAGGGGACAGGAGCTTAATAGTTGGGAGGTGTTTTACTGTGACCCTGGACATGTCTTCTTCTCGGAGTTCTGCTTCTTCGTCATCATAATCTTTATCTTCATCTTATTATCATATAATTACTCAGTTGGCGATTTGCATAATTTCACTTATCTCCTCCGAAGCCACCGTGAATGAGTCTGTTTTCCGCATACACCGGTTTTACTGTGAGACAAAAACAATGAGCCAGGTTTCAAACTTAGTTATGAAATGAAAACTGCATTTTGAAGCTGTTTTTGGAAGTAAAACCGGCCAATTCGATCAACTGTTATTATGTCTGCGCATATAGCTCGTGCGTAGCACGAGTATCGGCCAGTTACATTGTTATTATTCAATTCAAAGGCGTGTTCAGTTCTCCATCTTGGAAAATTTGAAGGAGAAGTCTTAGTGAAGGCTGAACTAGGACGTCTCCAGTATCTTTCCAAAAATAGTGTCCAGTCTTGACCGTGGACATGTGGCTGAGGTCAGCAGTGGAGAGGGTGGTCAGTAGGTGCGGTTGGGGTGTGACAGAGGGATTGTATGAGGGGATTATGGGTACTGTAATAGCATAGCCTTCCATGCAGGACTTACAAAGAAAATCCTTGCCCACCGATTAGGACCCAGTGACCCAACCCTGATAATCACTCGCATCAAAAACAATACCTGCCCAGCATTCAATCATACCGCCTTTATCTGGGCCTAAAAGCAGTCCTGACTCCTGTGTACGGACCAGCGCTGGGCAGAGATTGTGGCAGGACTCAAAGAACAGAGACAGCAGGCTGGGGCTGGGGTGTAGGGTGCGACTCGTCCTGGGGTGGGAGAGGACCTTGTGAATATTGTGTGCAGTGGCCCAGCTAACAGGATTACAGAGGGTTAATCTGCCATAGCTCTCTGATTAGCTCAGGCCAGATACACCGAAACCGAGACCCTCTCACAGTCGTATTCAGTGCAGTCTTTCAGTGACACTTTTTGGCTTTGTTCTGCGCTGCAAGGCTTTTGAAAACAATGGATTTTAAATGGAAACGTCCACCCTTTGTGCCATGTCACATTCCAAATGCTCACAGGCTTCACTGCACACATTAATTCACAATTATACCTATAAGTACACAAGCGCATGCTGTATGGATCCATTCATAATCAAAGCCTACACACCCCCACTGTATGCATTAAACCTTGATTATACCCACACCAGTGTGCACGCGGACACAGAGAATATGTGTAATCTTGCCGTCATACCTAATGCAGTGTGCACTGAAGCACAAATTGACAGGCACTCTCTCAAACATGACCACGCACACATGCATGCAAACTCACGCCACAAGCAATGCAGTAATTCACACAGAGACAACGAATAGCAGGCAAAATTGTGGGCACAGATGTCTTTACACTACAGCCATTTAACTGACAGTTATCCACAGCACCTAAAGCAGCTTTTTTTTGACACAGCACTATTTTTATAAGTGAATAAATACTGAGACTATACTTGGAGCCAATAAAAACGCATGGGTGAGGTATGTTCTGTATTAGCTGCGAATTGAAGACTCAATCGATTTTTATTGCTTTTCCAGTGACATATTAGTATAAATACAGAGAAGTGCAAGGTATTGTAATCCCGGAATGCGCCACATGGATGTGCCGAGCACTTCAGTAATAATGAACATTGACTTGTTTTCGATGTGTACAATGAGGCTTGACTTTTTCTTTTGGGTGTTTTCAATTGAACACAGAAATATGAGCAAAGGGTTAGGATTCCATTCTCAAAGGCTCTTGGACGCCAGAGAACCGCAGTGAAACTGGCTGTTTCCAAATGCAGAAAACTCTGAACAGTGATGAACCTTCCCAGGAGTGGCCGGCCAACCAGATGTCTTCCAAGAGTGCATTGCAAACTCATGCAGAAAGTCAAAGAAGAAATCAGACTAACATCTAATGAAGGCCAAGCCTCACTCACCTCAGACATAGTCAGCTCACACTCAGCAAAAACATTATGACTCCCGAGAATTTTGGGATAATATTCTGTGGTCTGATGAGTCAAAACTGGAACTACTTGGAAAGTCATGAGTCCAGTTACATCTGGTATAAAGCTGACACAGCATTCCGCAATAAGGACATAATATGAACAGTCACAATGGTGGTGGTGATGTGATGATCTGAGGCAGCTTTGCTGTGTCAGGACCTGGGCGACTTGCCATATTGACAGAATCATTAATTCTGCTCTATACTAGAAAATCCTGAAGGAGAATGACTGGTCATATGAAATGGTCTGTGATCTGAAGTTCAAGTGCACTTGGGTTGTCCAGTGACTTAATGACCCGTAAGCAGGATAGCAAGCCCACTTCAGAATGTTTTGAATGTCTAAAAAAAATACTTTTGTAAAAATAAATTCAAGAGGTTGAGTCAAAGTCTTGACTTAAACCCCAAAGGACCTTAAACAAGATGTTCAAACCTTAAAACGCAATAATGTGGCTAAATTAGAGTCATTTTGCGGTGAACGGTGGGCCAAAAATGATCAGGAGTATGTAATTGGTTACAGTTGTTGCTGCGACAGGTGGCAGTTACTGGTTCACACTGGTGAAAGAGGGGTTGGATAACTATTTCCTATCATTTCCAAACTGTATTTTGTGCCTCCTTGTGTTGTCTTGCGCAGCTGTCTTGCGTTACATCTTGTGCGAAGATCTGAAACCATTTAGTGCGAAAAATACAAGAAAATGCAGGGAGGAAAACTTTCACACAACACTTCACTGACAAGCAGAATCCTCTCAGCAGGAAAAACGTATTATTGCTTGGGGCCACAAGCCTCGGGGAGCCCCACAATGGCTGAATTTTAGGTGTGTCGAGGAAAACAGGGACAGTGTAGCTGCCTGGGATAGATGGGCCCAATCATATTTCCTGGCGAAGCCGCCACCCACTTCCTCCCCAATTCGATTTCCCTCCATCTCGTTCAACCAAAGGTCTCTGAAGAACGGAGAAGCGCTGTAGTTTTGGTTTGCTAGGAAAGGGAAAAGGACGAATAACTGTTTGACATTATTAAGGCGGAGATCGGATTTATTATCCGATTTTAATCTCAGTGGGAATTATTAAACACAAGCAGCTGGTCTAATTCTCAACAGATTACCAAAGAAAATAGATCTTGTGTAACAAAGTGCGCTAAAGGTTACAGGCTGGTCAGTTCTCATAGCCTAGTGTAGGGATCGCACTATAGTTATATATAGTATATAGACAGTTTAAAAATAGCATGTTAAACCAACATCACAGCATTTTGCATGGTTTCTTCCTGTTGTAGGATGGAGTCATGTTGGACATGGAGGTGATGGGACGCAATCCTGGCTTTGAGTGGGAAATCAAATCAAATCAGCTGCAGTTCAATCGGTTTATTGGAACAGATTAGCTTTTCCCCCGGAGCTCCGTCAACTACTTTCAATCAGATTTGAATTTGTCCATGACTTCTGAATCGGATTGTTTTCAGAGACAGATTGCCATGAGTTTTAATCACCTCCGGTGAATATTTCTCAGAGTCGCACGACGGGCCATTCACAACAGAATCAATAACCTGAGCGAAACGAATGGAATATTCGCTCCTTCCTGGCGGAGCGAATGCCGTGCCCAATCTCACAGTCGTTCATATAAAATCATATCATTATTGAAGACACAAAAGACTCCACCTGGAGAGCGTATTTCTGAGCCCGGCTGCTTTTAATTTCACATGAGTGTGACCCATCTGGGCTTTTGTTTTGAGTCATTAATGAGGAATCCATGAAAAATTAGCGCTCTTGAAGTGTTCGCGCTATTTTGATGTTAATGCAGTAACTCCAGCTTAATGCATAGAGTGCATTTGAGCAGCATATTGCACGCTGATCAGCCGCGACATTAAAACCCCAGTCTAATGTTGTTTATTTCACCCTCATGCGGCCAAAACTGACAAACTGCCATCCACTTGAATCCCAAGACCGCAGGTTTCAGAACAGAACATTTCCCGGGGTACCACACTCCCTCCATCAGCTTGTCTCCTACCCACAGTGCATCCTGATGCCATCTCTTCCAAGGTAAATGAGGCACACATTCCCAGCCAGGACACATGATGTAAAAGACAAGGCGACCTTCTTCAGTGTTTCATGATCTGATTCTGATGCTCACGTGTCCATTGTAGGCCCTTTCAATGGTGGACGGGAGTTAGAATAGGAACTCCGACTGGTCCGCAGCTCCAAAGCATTATAGTCAGCAGGATGCGATGCACAGTGCATGTTGTGATACATCCCTCACTTAAGTGTTATTAAAATTCCCTGCTACTTGTGCCACAGTAGCCCCTCTGTCGGTGTGGACCAGACGGGGTAGCTTTTGCTTTTCTTGTGCATTGATGAGACTTGGGTTCCCAACTCCCTCTTGCCAGTTGATGGCTTGTCTGTCCTTGGATCACGGTCAGTGGGAGCTCAGTACTGCTGACTGGGGGCACCCCAGAAGCCTGACTATTTCGGAGATATTCAGACCCACTCGTTTGGCTGTAACAAGTTGCTCCTTGTTAAAGTTGCTCAGGTCCCAGTCCTCCCACATCAAGCACGCCCAGTCACCAACTACGAAAAATCACTATTCGCTTACCGTCAAATGGTTGTCAGCAGATCTTGACATCCATAGTTGCTCGAAGATAATCAATGTGATTTACTTCATCTGTGAGTGATTTTAATGTTATGCTCATCAAGGTATATTGGTATAATCTCCATTTATGCAACACATATGCAGACCTGCATGCACAAGCAAACAAACAGGCTCAAAGGTAGTAGCAATGACTTGTTTTTCACCTGCTAGCACAATTTCAGTCTTAGTGAGACCACCTTTAAAAATAAATGACTGATCAAAAAATACAAACCTTCAATGGAAATAATGTGACTAATATAAATATCATATATGCGATAATTTACAATGACAGAACAGGTATTTCTATCGGCAAAAGGTTGTATTATGCTGTACTGTTTGAGCTGACAGGGTTTCAGGTCAGCCTCAAGGACATCCCGCCTTCCATTCTCACCACAAATAATAACTTGTGAAAAGAGAATATTTTACTGCCACCTGCTGGTTTATAAAAGCAAGTGCAGCAGCGAAACACAAAACAGCACCTCAGAGTTAAAATATCAAAAGCCGACGACACGTGATTTTGCAGAATTACATCGGTACTGAGTGGACGAGACCCAGGTTAGTTTTGAATGAAAACAGCGGATCCTGGTGACCTGCCCCGATGCAACATATATACCAGTGGCTGAGATGCGTACCGGCGAGTCCTGGACAGTTTCAAGCCTCCTTGTGGCCAATAATATGGAACGCCAGTTTGGTCAATAGTAAATAAATGAATATGCTCATGAAACAGATAAATATTGAAATTAAATAAATCTTGAAATAAGTAAATAAGCCAATAAATATATAAAAATATAAATACTTTTAAACATTAATATATAAATGAGTAAATATAGTTCAGAAAATAAAAATAAATAAAATAAATACATTTTTATTTAAAACATCATGACATTTTTTCAAGGGACGACTTTTATTTATTTCTGGAGATTTTAATTTCGTAATTCCAAATTTATTCATTTATTTAATGGCACTTTTATTTCAGAACGCCACATTTAGCCTATTTATTTCACTTCTCACTAGAGGTGCAGTTCCGATGTCAAGATTGGGGGGGACACAAAAGTGATTTATTCATTTTTTTTTTTTTTTTGCACGTATACAGATCATACCACGCCTCCATATTTCACAACTTCATAGAGGCGCATAACCATACCATTCAAAATGTACTGCACAGGGAATCATTAATAGTGCTTACCTGTCTTGTTTATTTGTCCTAACTGCTGACAGGATGTATCGTTGCTTACTTAACTGTTGGTAAATGATACTTCAAGTTTAAGGGTCTCAGGCATGTAATGTCCACTCACGTCCTCGTCTTTCGCCTCCCTCCCAGATCCCCAATTCTTCTCACCATCTTCCTTTTCTCCCAGTGTATGGGACTACTGTATATGCATGATTAATTGATATGATGAATATTAAAATATGAAGCCCTAATCAAGCTTGTGTAAACTAACTGATCAAACAAATTTGATTTATTTGCATATATTTATATAAAATCATTCCTTGTTTGTTTTCATCTTCCATTTTACAACTTGACAATTAATTCATATCCATTCATGTAACTAGTCATGTTTCATAGTAAAGAAAATGTCCTTGTAACAAAATGTACTTATGTTGTCCTTTTTTTTAAATCATATTTCTGACCAGTAGACTCAACAAAATCATGAAAATCCTCAGCAAGTACACTCAACAACATAATGAATTCATATCCATTCATTTATACAATCATGTGAGTATTGACCACTGAGCACCTGAGTCTGATCAGTACACTCACAAACTATAGTAACTATAAACTATACTCAGCAAATGAGCCAAAGGTGTGTTTGCGAGTTTCACTACCAGCAATAAATTGAAACTGGCAGAGATTTGGTCCATCCAGTTCATCAACCTTGTCTCTGTGTACATGACACACAACAACACAGTTCAGTCGTTCTTGAGACATGGTGGCTCTAAGCCAAGTTTTAAGCCTTCTCAGGGCGCTAAAACCCCTCTCTGCTTCACAGGAAGATGTTGGCACTACCAACAAAAGCCTAACCGGAGCCTTCACTTGTTCAAACAGTCCCCGCCTCTACAGGCAGATCGCTGAGTACCTCTACCGCTTCCTTACTGCAGCTGAACTCATAAAACATTATTTGTTCCACCATTTCAGTCATTTCGTTTTAGATATGATTCTAAAATGTGAAGAATGTGAAGTCCGAAAATACATTTGTTCAATTTTGATCATTTAGGGTATTTTTACTGGGGGGGACAATTCATATTTTTCAGAAATTGAGGGCCCCCTGGGATCTGCACCCATGCTGCTTACATTCGAATGAATGGGGTGTGGCCTGCTCTCACATTCAGACCGAAGCAACAGCACCAAATACCGAATGTACAGCAGTGCTGAATACATACATACAGCTGTCTGCGGAGAGCTTTTTGTTCCTGGACTTTTTGAATAGGGGCTACTATACCCTTCAAGGTGTGTGTTTGTGTGTGGGCAGGGGGCGTGGGAGGGTGTGTACCGTTAAAATACCCCCCTGGAATCCAGTATCTCTGTGGTTGGATGTCTGTGAACTCCCAGAGCTGGAGTGAACTGTTTTTAGCAATTCTGACCCTAAAGATTCAAGAAATCCCTTATGAAAATATCCAACGGTTATTTCTTGGTAATACTATAGTATAATGGCATAACTATAGTATTACTATAGGTTATATAGTGGAACCAGATCAATACTATTGCCATCACATTATAATTACGGTATTACCAGTCAACAGTACCAAGATATTACTGTACTCCACACAACTGTATTGCTGTCGTTTGAATAACTATAGTATCACCATAGTAATACTAAACTGTGGATGGTTGAAATCCTAAAACAAGATAAGGCGGACCAATCACTTCCAGAAAACCACAAGGACAAGATTCCTCAATGAGTCATAATACCAAGGAAGCAATTTTGAATGCGGCAGGTGGAAAAAATGGCTCTTACGGTAAATATTAAACAAGATGATGTTTTTCATGACATTTAACCTGGCAATTCCTCAGAATTTGAATTGCTTAACATTTGACAATCTTGGATATCTCCATAGCAATAGTAATACAATCTGAATTCTGAATTCCATAAAGTAATCATGAATAAGAGCGACTGCGCCTTTATGTGCTATTATAAGCAAATTCACTCCATTTTTGTGCATATGTATTCATATTTACTGTACCTTTTGCAGAAACTCAAACAAGTGCATTATAAAATCATGTTCACACAGATGACTTCATGGTTGGCCAACCCCACCTATGGGATGATTATGAATCAGCCGAACAGCAATAATTTTTTGTCCAGTTCACTTCTGAATCATACAAGCCAAAGGCTTTTATTCAGTAAACACCATCATTTGTACTTTCTAGGAAGCACAGTTATTTTAAGCGGAACAAAACATTAAAATGGAGTATAGTTTTTAATCACTTCTAAGGTAAGATTCTATTCTTTTAAAATGATTTTTTTAAAACAATAAATGTGGGATAATACATTTGACTAAAAAATTGATCATTTTCAACTCAGGATATAAAACATATATATTTGTTTGATTTATGATAAATGCACAAAATGTTGACGTATGTATGTGTGTTATATGGACAAATTTTTCTCTCAAATGACATGCAGGTGTTAATCAGTCGGTAGATAAGAAAAGCAGTGAGTTTTTTCAAACATATTTGAACATCAGTAAACTGTTTTCAAAATACAAACACATGAAATTTCGCCAGTGATAATTGTATAGTTTGAGTTTATCGTCAGGTATTTTCATTTTTATCTCCAAGGAAAAGGAATATTATCCATTGTCTTTATGATCCTCATAGATAAATTTCAGTATGCCCGGATAATAAAATACAATCACCTATTGTATGTGTTAGGAAATCTGCATTCACAAATGACAACTTCTATGGTAAAAAGCTTTTTCTGCACCTACAAACGGAATATAATAACAGCCATAGGACTGCTGCTATTTCAGGCATGATGTGGGGATATGTTGAGACATTCACCCTTTCCCTGGTCAAAACACTTTCCCCGTCATCTTTGGTTTACCAGTAAATTGACATTATTCATACACTAGCAGAAGTCTTTACTGTGACCACAGATGTGATAAATAAACAGCTAATTTAAAAAATGGGTGTCATTTGTTTTTAGAGGCATTGTTGTGATGTTATTGTAACTTTTCTGCTTATTTGTTAAAAAAAATAAATAAATAAATACAGAGAGGTACTGTACAGCTGGAAGAAAATCAACCAGTAAAGGTATTAAGAAGTCTCCTTACATTTTTTTGTTCAGTGATGAACTCTCATTAGCTTAGAGGCGTCGGAGCACGGCAGCTTAGAAATGATTTGTTTATGCGTCAGTAATTCTGATTTTCAATTGATGGGAGATGCAAGGAGTCAATAAAGAGATTGATGTCACAAATTTATGCTTTGTTTTTGGTGTATAAACATTTCATGTAAAACTATGGTGCATTCTTTACAGTGATAGCAATTTTGTTGGTAGTCCTTATAGGGAAAATATAGCTTACATTTAATTAACAAAACAACAT
Organism: Gymnothorax reevesii; assembly: GCA_029721435.1. Taxonomy (NCBI): domain Eukaryota; kingdom Metazoa; phylum Chordata; class Actinopteri; order Anguilliformes; family Muraenidae; genus Gymnothorax; species Gymnothorax reevesii. The sequence continues at coordinate 111,720,698 of CM056579.1, forward strand.
TTTATTCGTAGCCGCTATTCATTATGTGTTACGGAAGAGCTAATTACCATTATTGGTATCAAAAAAAATATTGTAGGGGCCTCTAAAAATTTTGGGCTGAGCTTGACCTGTTGTTGTATTTTCCAAAATTAAAGCTATCATATTTCAAATGAAAGGCTTTCATATTTGTGGTTCCATACACTAAGCTCAATAAATTTCGGGACAAAATTTATTTTTCTTGACTTGGCTCTTAACTACACTATTTTCGAATAATACTCATATAATTTACATGTGGCTAAAATGCACATTAGCTTAATTTACTTTTGGGCTCTGGTTCTCATTTTAAACAACCGGGAAATTTTCCTGAGTAGGTTCTTTTCATGTTAAAAGGTTTGGTTACCCTTGCTAGTAGAATTGTCCAAAATAGCTATTTCTGTACCACATATAGGATAAAAAAAGTAATTGTAGGTTTATAAGCAATTAAAAAGGTCACTTAAATATTCTGGCGCTGTTCCATGAAGCTCTTTGTAAGTAATAATAATTTTTAAAAATTTAAATTAATTCTAGAATAAAATTGGCAGCCAATGCAAAAATGCTAAATTTGGAGTATTATGAGCTGATTTGTTTTATTGTTTGGTGAGCACCTCGCAGCTGAATTTTGAGCTATTTATAGTTTGGCCAAAGATTTCTAATTCAGGCAAGTAAATAAGGAGTTACAGTAGTCAAACCGTGATGAAATGAAAAGCTTTTTTCCGCCCTCAGAATCTTCAAAAGACAAAACAGTTCTACCACCCCAACTCCAAAATAGTTGGGATGAAGTGTAAATTGTGAATAAAATCAAAATTCTATGAGTTTCAGATCACATGAGCCAATATGTTATTTACAATAGAACATAGATAACAAAGGTTGAAACTGAGACATTTCACATTTTTATCGGCAAATTTTTTTTTTTTTTTTTTTTTGAATGTTTATTTGACAGGGACGATACATACAACATTGTCATAAAGAATGAAAAATGTGATGCACACAAGACGTCCAGCTTCAGCTAATTTGCAGTCTTTGTCCCTGGTCTGGCTAAAGGAAGATAAAAGATACTGAATACAAAATACAATAATACAAATACAGTGAATAATGCAGTGAACAGATATAAACAAATGAACACAGCTACAAAATTTAGATTAAAATTGTATAAGTTAAATACATTAAACATTAGTAGAATACTGTACTGACAGTGACTTGAGAGGAGTTAATGTTCACATGTCTGCTGCTGCTTAAGCCAGTGTTTAGCTTTGGCACTAAACATCCTTAATTTTGTTTGAGATTTTATTTCTGGTGGTAAAGAATTCCATAGGTGTGTACCCAGCACTGAGAGAGATGACTGACCAAAAGTGGTCCTGCATCTTCTAATTTTACAGTTTTGGTTGCTCATGCTCCTTGTCATTGTCCCACAGTTGTCTGATTTAATAAAAATCTGTGATATTGCTTGTGGGGCCAGTCCGCTGACACACTTAAAAACAACTTTCAAAAAGGAGAATTTTATAAAATTAGAAAAAGATAACAAATTATACTTCTCGATGATTTTACAATGATGCCATTTTTGTGGCTTCTGATCTAAAATTTTTAAAGCTTGTTTGTGGAGTGAGAATAAAGGTCTTGTTACTGTGTCAGTGGCCTGGCCCCAAGCAGTGATGCAGTAGGACATGTGTGAAAGGACCATAGCATGTAGGTATAAATGAGCTGCCCTAAGAGAGAGACAGGACCTAATAAGTCTAAAACAGTTTAGACTAGTTTTTACAGTTTTAGACAGCTTCTTTATATGTGCTTCAAATTTAAGTTGAGGATCTAAAATTACACCTAAATATTTAAACTCATTTACCACTTCGATGTCTTTACTATCAATAGTGATGTGAAATTTCTCTAAGGCTTTCTTTCTTATTGAGAAACACATTGATACAGTTTTTTTATGATTAAGTGTTAAGTGATTCCTTTGTAGCCATTCTGAGACAGTAACCATCTGTCTATTTAAGACGTCTGAAGCTTGACAGGGATTCTTTGCTGAGACATAAAACACGGTGTCATCAGCATACATCTGACATTCAGTATCAGTGCAAATGATAGGTAAATCATTTATGTATAAGCAAAAAAGAATAGGACCTAAAACTGGTCCCTGTGGCAGACCAGTTTTACTGTTCAGAAAAGATGTTTTCACATTCTGTAAACGAACACACTGTTGTCGATAATTCAGATATGAGCTTAGCCAACTAACAGCAAGAGCGGAAAAGTTAAATTCATGTCTTAATTTACTGATTAATATCTCATGACTTACAGTGTCAAAGGCTTTTTTTAAGTCCAAAAACACTGCTCCAACCACATTTCCATTGTCAAGGGAACATTTTATTCTCTCAAATTAGCTTACTTCAAATTTTCTGGCTGCAACAGATCTCAAAAAAGTTGGGACACAGGCAAAAAAAGGGGTGAAAAAGTAATTAATATATAAGAGAATCAGCTGAAAGAACATTTAGCAAGTAATTACATTAACTGGCATCAGGTGTGTAACATGATTGGCTATAAAAGGGATGTCTTAGAGAGGCTGAGTCTCTCAGAAGTAAAGATGGCCAGAGGCTCTCCAACTTGAGAGGGTTTGCATAAAAAATATTGTGGAATACTTTAAAAACAATGTTCCTCAACGTCAAATTGCAAAGACTTTGAAGGTCTCATCAGCGACAGTGCATAACATCATCAAAAGATTCAGAGAAACTGGAAAAATCTCACTGGATGCTCGTGATCTTCGGGCCCTCAGACGCCACTGCATCACTCACCGGCATGATTCTGTGATTGACATTACTAAATGGCCCCAGGAATACTTAAAGAATCCACTGTCTGTAAACACAGTCCTCCATGCCATCCACAGATGCCACCTAAATCTCTATCATGCAAAAAGGAAGCCATTGTTGAGCATGATCCAGAAGCGCCACCGCGTTCTGTGGGCCAAGGCTCATTTAAAATGGACTGTTGCAAAGTGGCAAAGTGTCCCGTGGTCAGACGAGTCCAAATTTGACATTCTTGTTGGAAATCATGGACGTCGTGTCCTCCGGGCTAAAGAGGAGAAAGACCACCCCTCCTGTTATGAGCATTCAGTTCAAAAGCTAGAATCTCTGATGGTATGAGGATGCATTAGTGTATATGGTGTGGGACACTTGCATGTTTAAAAAAGCACCATGAATTCTGAAAGGTATATAATGGTTTTAGAGCAACAGATGCTCCCCTCCAGATGACATCTATTCCAGGGAAAGCCTTGTGTATTTCAGCAGGACAATGCAAAACTACATACTGCAGCTATTACAACAGCATGGCTTCGTAGTAGAAGAGTCTGTGTGCTGAACTGGTCTGCCTGCAGTCCTAACCTTTCATTAATTGAGAACATTTGGCGCATAATTAAACAAAAAGTCCGTCAAAGAAGACCCAAAACTCTCCAGCAGCTGTAAGCCTGTATTAAACAAGAGTGGGATCAAATTCCAATGGCTAAACTCAAGAAACTTGTCTCCTCAATGCCCAGACGCCTCCACTCTCTGTTAAAAAGAAGAGGGGATGCTACACCATGGTAAACAGGCCCCTGTTCCAACTTTTTTGAGACCTATAGCAGCCATCAAATTTGAAATGAGCTCATTTTGTGGATAAAATTGCAAAATTTCTGTTTCAACATCTGCTATGTAATCGCTGTCCTATTGTGAATAAAATACTGGCTGGTGTGATTTGAAAGTCATTGCATTTTGATTTTATTCACAATTTACACTGTGTTCCAACTATTTCGGAATTGGGTTTGTAATTTTAGCTATGTTTCAGAGTTGCAAATAGTATGACTGAACAAGCTCCTTAATGCGTCGCTCAAATTTGACTTTCGTATCAAAAATCACTCCAAGATTTTGAGAAAAGCGTCTCATATTTGATACAAAAGGTCCTTGAGATGATTGAATTTCATCTGAGGCAAACTTTGGACCAAATATAATGACTTCTGTTTTATTTGAATTTGACTGCAAAAAAAAGAATTTGCCAAGTAATTTTGAACATGGACTAAACAGTCACGCAGCACCTACACATTGCTGAAATCAGTAGATTTCACTGAAAGGTATAACGGTGTGTCATCAGCATAAAAATGAAAAAATATGTCATGCAGATGAATAATCAAACTGGGAGGAAGCATATATACAGGAAACATGATAAGCCCAAGTATGGAGCCTTGAGGTAAACCTGAAGTAAGCAGTGCAGTTGATGATACATAATCACCAAGAGAAATCAAAAATTTTCAGTTTGACAAATATGAGGAAAACCATTTCAATCCAGTCCCAGAGAGCCCAACCCAATTTCTCAGCCTCTCAATCATGACTATGTGATCAATCGTATCGAAGGCCGCCCTTATATCCAACAGCACCACTAATGAGCAGTCTCCAGAGTTGGCATTCATCAAAAGATCATTTGTGATCCGAAGGAGGGCTGTTTTTGTGCTTTGTTGCTTTCCGAAGCCAGACTGAAATTTCACAAAAATATAGTTTTCCACGACTTCTATAAGTTGCTTTGCTATCACTGTTTCCAAGACTTTAGAAATAAAAGGTAGTTAAGATATTGCCGAAAAGTTCTTAATCATTGCTGGATTGATAATTTTTTTAAGGAGCATTTGAATGCAGGCAATCTTAAAATAATCAGGAACCCAGCCAATGGAGAGAGAACTGTTCACCACAGTCAGGGCCAATAGTCATCATTATTTCTTTAAGGAGCCTACAGTAGTGGGTACAATATCTAGGGGACTGGAAGAGGGCTTCATGTGGGACGCAATATCTGTAAGTTCTGGCAAAGAAATGTGTGTGAACTCAGCAAGTTTAAGCGAGGACACAATGCGTTGAGATAAGGGACAGGAGTGATACCAGACTGTAAGATTGCCATCTTGTCAATGTAAACATTTAAAAAATGATCAAACTCAGCAGGGGATGAAACTGATGCAACAGCAACAGGAGGGTTCAAAAGACGATCAATTGTTTTGAGCAAAAATCTCATGTTATACTGATTTGTGGCCATTAATTCAGAGAAGAATTTTTTTAAGCATTTTTTTACTTCTTGATTATATGAAATTAACACGCTCATCATTTTCACTTTTCAATATTGCGCTTTCATGCGAACGTTTGCAAAAAGGTATACTTTTTCGCAGGCTGAATAAAAGATCACTGCGAAACAATAGGATCATAATTACGTTAGGGAGCATGTAACTTTTTCCCTTTGACACAATGCATGTTTGGCTCATTATCAATGGTGGTGTCCTTTAATTTGTTAATAACTACCAACTGGCTATTTTTACTGATCAGGTGTCCACATTTGAACCAGTTACAATGTTACCTTCTTTTTATTATAGGTAGAATATTACAGTATGAATATAAAGCACTTTGGGGCATGCATAGCTATTTATGATATATTAGTGGCTTAAGAGGGCAAATTATCCTTATAAAAATGAATAGTGCAATTAAGAAAAATGGAAACCTCGTCAAAATGCTGTGAACTGCAATTTTAAATGACGGGAAGAGAACAGTGTATAGAAGGGATGGAACCACTCATGATTCAAAGCACACCCACCTCACAATGATGGATTAATACTGTACATACCTATCTACTTAACAGCTGGGCAGTCTTGTGTCCAATTACTTTTGGTCCCTTAAAAGTCAGGGCACCATGTATAAAATGTGCTTTGATTCCAACACCACTCACTCATTATGGAGGTACTAAATACCCTCAAATTAAAGCTGAAGCTCTGTATACAATCTTTATGTAGTTTCGTGTCCAATAAGGTATCGTAGACAGCTAAAATAACAATATTGTTGCCAGTGTCCTTGGATCAATAGGCCTGACTGTATTGGAGTGATTTTTGCATGTTTTCCAGAATTTTTTTTTATCGCAGCATATTGTGCTGCTCGTTGAGGTCATATAGCCTCCTTCACATTGCTGGAAAGGTTTTATCGAAGCATTGTTTAGATTCAACTGGGCTAGTGGTATTCTAGGCTATGAGTGTCTAGTTTAACCCAACCCAGTTATCAATTAAATTTGGTCAATTAGATGATTAAATAACTAAGGAGGCAATTACTGACTGGGTAACTTTTTGCCATCAATAAATTACTTATGATCTCATGATGTACTTTTTATTCATTCAATACATTTTCCCAGCATTAGATGTTGTTTGGAGATCTGAAATGCTTCATTGTGACAAATGTGGAAAAAAAGGAAATATTTGTGAGGGGGTAAAAACTTTTTCACAGCACTGAATTAGCCTTCTTCTCTGGAAGACAACTGCCAAATTCCAATGAATACGACATTAAATGCGCCAAAATAAAATATATTGGATTTTTACATTGATTTATGTATTATTTTGCCATTGCATTTAATCATATTTTAAAGTGTATTCATTTCAGAGAAGTCCTTTAAAATTTATATTATTTTGCCGCAGCATTTTTCCACCCACAAATATTTCCAAATGTTTGTACCTCACTATAGTAATTTTATATTTCGTAATGCATTAATTTGCCAGAGAATTTTCCCCCTGTTTCCATGCGCCTGTACTTCAACACAGTTTCTTTCCATTTGCTTATAGGCCAATGAGGGGGCTGTCATTCAAAGTGTGTCATGGGGTCAACTTTCGCAACTGGTCGATCGACATAAGAGTCCATGGATTGACTACCTGCCTTGCCTCCACTCCACACTCGCTACAAAATTGGCTTCCTCCGTGTATGAGACTGCTTACAATGTTATTTTTCCGACGAAAGTTGACAGCTCATAACAATTACATCAGCGACAATGAATAAACATTCATTCGTGGTGAAATGGAAGCACATCTCTGCTAGCTCATTAACTCATTAATGCTAATTTATGGTTAACTGGGAGATGATGAGTGTATTCACACACACACACACACACACCCACACAGACACACACACACACACACACACACACACACACACACACACACACACATTAAAGTCATATTCATTTATTCATTTCGTAATTCTGGTCCTCCATATTTGCATATGTGTCTCAGCAATGTAAATCAGTCAATCAGGCCAAGGCCAAGTCGTAATCTTGGCTGATTCCGCTGAATCTGTGAGGTGTACTATTTTTTTCACCAATGTAAAAACCCAACACTCATACTTTTCAAGGTAAATGTCTGTAGGTGGTACACTTCAAGCTTCACCAGTAACGCCTATCATCTGCTTTTGCGCCCTTCCAGTGACTAAAAAATAGGCACTCGATGAGGACATGAGTCTACAACGGATTGGTAGTTCACTGCAGGCTAAGAAGCTTTACTTACGGACTAACAAATAGCGCAGTGTCTGCTTGCGCAAGCGCTGTGGTCACAAAAATTGTAAAAGCTGTGGAATGAAAAACTGCTTTGGCCCTGCGGAGCATCAGAGAAACTCCAGTCGCAAAAAAAAAATCTAACACAGCTTTGCAGAACTGGTGCTAAGAAAACAACGGGGCAACCTAATTTACTCCATTTCATACGGTGTAATACTATTTTTTCCACTCCGTATGTGTAATCAGCGAAAGGGCATAGTGCTTAGACATGACGAATCAATAAAATGCTGCTTTTGCCTCGAACAGGACCATGAGTAAGGGCGACCCAGTGAGTAATCTGTTCTGGCAATAGCGGTAGGGATTTTCCTCCGTCCTGCGCTCATCACTGTCGTGGCGGCTGCTAAACGCGATTCAGCAGAGGTCGTTAGAGCGCCGGCTGATAATGAAAGCCACATGTACCCGAGTCTGGGGTCTCGGCCGGCCAGCCGGGAAGGTCTGCGCTGCTCTGACAGACTTTGCCCGATGACATCATCCTGCTGCTTGACTCAGCGAAAAAAAAAACTGGTTGCTGCCTGCAGTTCAAGGCCAAGAACACACGCACCAGTCCTTCGTCTCACGCCAAAACTGGCGAAAACCAATGCCTCAGCACAGACCGGAGAGGAAACACAGTCATGATAGAAAATGTCTAGATTTTTTTTGCTTTTTTTATTATTTACTCAAACGGACCGTTTGTAGGGTGATTTTACGGTTACTTCAGCTTCCCATTCAAAAGCTTAGAGCTACAAACAACGGTCTGCGAAAGCACGAATCAGGCTTTTTAATGAAGGTCTGACCCTTTTTTCCTTTATAGGAATCGCAGCACTTGCGAAACATCTGGTGCATTTATTCACTAAATGTTAGTGGGTCCAAATCATCCAAATTACAAGCTTTATTTGAGATTAGTTTTTTTGGACAAAAAGTCTTCATACTTGCTGGGCCAGCACCAGAAGACAGAGGTGGAAAAGTTCAGACAGGAAGAGTCCTCTTCGGTGATTTGCTGCAGTCACAATTCTGGCGTAATGCTTCCGCCAGCAGGTAGAAATCAACTGACCTGAATCGGTTCCAGAGTGGAGTACAAACTTGGTGGGAAATCCCTTGCATTTTTCTTGTGTGCCGGTAGATGCAACACTATTCCAAACAAGAGCACTCAGAGAGCGCATACCTCCACCGAGGCACGACAGTCCCCCATATGTCTGGGACGCATATGAGTCATGTTATTACGGACCCCCACACAGGTACACAAATTCTAACATCTGGTAGCCCTAGTCAAGGAAGGTTCCCCTGAATTTCAGACTCAAGTTAAAGCAAAAATGTTGAAAATGGCCCTATCTCTCAACAGTGAAGAGTTCTTCAACCCTCTATTAACCAAACCCAATTCCATTTGTGATAAATTATTTCCCTATGCAAAAATGTTTATTTTGGGCCATTATTGAAAAACAGTAGACAAAAAAGAATTTGACACATTTAGCCCACCTTTCCAAATTGCAGCAAATCTGCTACATTGGGTAATAATGCTAATGGAAAAATTAAAGTTACGGACCATTCAAGTTATTCTCAGATATTTATTAGGCAATAAGAGACAAAACCAACCTGGCTGTTAACCCTTTCACTCCATGTGGCAGAGATGCTACGGTGGTTAATAAAGGGATAAAGAACTCCTGGATCCAGAATTTGATCCTGTCCTGTGGTAAAAATTTCATTAAAATTCACATGTAACTTTTTACATAATGTTTCTTGCAAAAGGTTAGACATGACCTCCTTTACGGAGGTAAATATACGAGATTCACTTTCTTATGTAGTTTATCATACAAGCGTCCATCTTATGACTCCAACTTACAGCCGATTTTCCGGTGTTATTGATAATGTACAAATAAAATATCTGAAATAGCCCCGAAAAATGACTTTAACTTTGAGGAATTCAAACCACAATTATGATAGTATTAACATGAGTGATTCCTAATACTACACACACCGATCAGCCATAACATTATGACCGCCGAAAGACGAAGTGAATAAAAATTGACTCTCGTTACACTCAAACCTGTCAGTGGGTGGGTTATATATCAGGCAGCAAGTGAATATTTTGTCCCTGAGGTTCATGTGTGGGAAGCAGGAGAAATGGGTGTGTGTACGGATGTGAGCCACTTGGACAGGGGCCAAATTGTGACAGCTGGACGACTGGGTCGGAGCATCTCCAAAACCGCAGCTCTTGTACAGTGTTCCTGGTTTGCAGTGGTCAGTGCCGAGTAAAATGGTCTGAGGAAAGAAAACCAGTGAACCATAGACAGGGTCATGGGCGGTCAAGGGTCATTGATGCACTTGGGGAGCGAAGGTTGGCCAGTGTGGTCCGATCCGACAGAAGAGCCACAGTAGCTCAAATGGCTAAAAAAGTTCATGCAGGTTCTGATAGAACAGGTGTCAGAACACACACTGCATCGCAGTTGGAGCTGTGTAACCCCACACCAGTCAGGTGCTCATGCTGACCCCTGTCCACTGCCGAAAGAGTCTACAGTGGGCACCTGAGCCTCAGAACCGAACCCCGGAGCAGCGAAAGACAGAGGCCTGGTCTGGAGAATCATGTTTTCTTTTATATCATGCAGATGTCTCAGTGTAAGTGGGTCACTTACCTTATTCACCAACCAGTCTTTGGGAAATAAATACAAATCAACAACAAAAACAACGGCAATATTATTGTTATTATAATTACTACTACTATTTATGTATAATAATAATAATAATGATGATAATAATAATAATTATTATTATTATAATTATTATTATTATTATTGTTATTATTACTATTATTATTTTTATAACGATATTAATGTTGTTATTATTATTATTATTATTATTATTGTTATTAATAATACCATTTAAACTTTTTTTTGAGGATTTTCATCCCAAGGTTTTGTCCAGATAACCAATGTCATCCTAGGCGATGCAGTTATAAAACATAAAAAACAAACAGTAAAAATGTGTTTTCAGTGTAAGACAAGCCCATCAACTCTGTCTAATACATTCAGATAACCAGTGTCACTCCGTGCCCAATTACAGAAGTCCCTGAGTCAGGCTTTTGCCACAGGGGTTCAGACAATTCTCTTCGCCCTTGTCTATGATTCACCCATATAAAGGCCCCAAACCCAGACGTCCGAGCGGCGATATTTATAACTTGGGGTCTCGAGTGGAGAGGGAAGGGGGGCCGAGCTCTTGTTTTTGCAAACCTCAGCCCGCTCATCTGGGAGAGTCTGGCGAAGACTGCTTCCCGCCACAGAAGCCTGGACGCAGGCCACGGGCCTGACGGAGAAACAGCAACAGACGCTAATTTTTGGGGGTTTAATCAGTGAGCCGACGGGAACGGCATGTGCTGCTGTCATTCGGATCTCTCCTTGTTTTTCTTGACCGTACGTTGTACAATTAATCAATCTCAACAGGTATTTTAGGCTTATATTTAAACTTGACATTTCATTTCATTCACATTTATGTGGACAAGAGAAAATTAGAGGGATAAGCCTATTGTTTCTTATGTTTATTTATTTATTTTTTTGATAAATAAGAAAAATAAATGGGATGAGACAGTTTGACTCATTTCAAGAGCTGCCTGTAGGCTGCAGACAAACAAACAATAGCTTAAAACAAGCAGCTATTTTCAGCTTGTGAAAGTTTGAAGTGTCATTACAAGATTAAATCACTTGTCAATATAAATTTTACCCAGTGTAACATGCAGAATTGGTGGGAGGCCAGTAGTAAAAAAAATATTTTAAAATTGAGATAACTGGGGCTCGGTATCGGACTCTGCTGAATGCAGTGCTAATGCAAACTCGTGTCAGCTGGTTTAAGACAGAAACAGTTGTTATGTTTATGGACAGATCCTTTACTGTTAAAATAGCGAATGATTGTGCGCATGGATTTTCATGTTGTGCATCAGCCTGTGTTTTTTGGTTATGATGATGGACGATTTAGAATATGACGTGAGCTTATAAGTAGGGTCCTTTATACACTCACCAGAAATGACAAATAACTGCATTTGTGAGACTCTCATTTTATTTACACATAAACAATTGAAGATCCCAGTGCTTAAAGCACTAGAGTCACAAAATGTCCATTCTGAGAAAATCAAGGTTGTGGACTTAGGTAACTGTTAAAGATTTTTTCCCATCCCCAACTCACAGTGAGCGAAAGTATGACTGAAGTACCTTCACCGCAACGCTTTTTTATTGTTTTCATCTGAGACTGTCAGGCAAGCGTGCGATTTCAATGTAAGGGAAATATGTGATACAAAACCAGTCTTAGGATGACAATATCTGCCCACAGAACAGGCTGGAGTGAAAGTGGACTGGGTTGGTCTTTAAGCTCTCTGTAATGGAGAGATGCTCGTCTCCTGGGGGCTCGGCTGTCATACTCAGAATCACCCTCGACCCAATCCCAATGAGCACGATCTGACTCAGATATTGTGATTCAGGTCTCCTGCTTGTCTGACTGTGGGAATGTGAGTGTGTGTTGATGTGAACAGAGGTCTGTGCAAGTATGTGTGTCTGTGTGCTGCATTAAGAATGTGAGTCTGTGTTCATGTAAAGACAGATCTGTGTGAACGCGTGTTTGTGTGTGCTCTGTGGTACAGTGTCGCCGTGTGAACATCAGTCTCCATGTAAAGAGAAATCTGCTTTTGTGTATGTTTTGAGTTTCTGCGTTGCAGTATGTTTGTTTAAGTTGAATGTTTCAGTGTCGCCGTATAAGTTTATTAATGGAGTATAAGTTTATTAAAGCTGTATGGTTCAGTGTTGTTGTATTGTGTTTGTGTGTGCTGGATGTATCAGTGTAAGCGTTTGTGTATGCTGTTTGTGTATGTATGGCTGTATATGTTTGCGTATGCTGTGTGTTCCTTTGTCGCTGCATGTGTTTGTGTATGCTGTAAGTTTTAGTGTTGTTGTATGTTTGTGTATGCTGTAAGTTTTAGTGTTGTTGTATGTTTGTGTATGCTGTAAGTTTTAGTGTTGTTGTATGTTTGCGTATGCTGTAAGTTTTAGTGTTGTTGTATGTTTGTGTATGCTGTATGTTTCTGTGTCGTTGTATGTTTGTGTATGCTGTAAGTTTCAGTGTTGTTGTATGTTTGTCTATGCTGTAAGTTTCAGTGTTGTTGTATGTTTGTGTATGCTGTAAGTTTTAGTGTTGTTGTATGTTTGTGTATGCTGTAAGTTTTAGTGTTGTTGTATGTTTGTGTATGCTGTAAGGTTTAGTGTTGTTGTATGTTTGTGTATGCTGTACGTTTTAGAGTTGTTGTATGTTTGTGTATGCTGTAAGTTTCAGTGTTGTTGTATGTTTGTGTATGCTGTAAGTTTTAGTGTTGTTGTATGTTTGTGTATGCTGTAAGTTTTAGTGTTGTTGTATGTTTGTGTATGCTGTAAGTTTCAGTGTTGTTGTATGTTTGTGTATGCTGTAAGTTTCAGTGTTGTTGTATGTTTGCGTATGCTGTATGTTTCTGTGTTGTATGTTTGTGTATGCTGTAAGTTTCAGTGTTGTTGTATGTTTGTGTATGCTGTATGTTTCAGTGTTGTCATATGTTTGCGCATGCTGTATGTTTCTGTGTTGTCGTATGTTTGTGTATGCTGTATGTCTCTGTGTTGTTGTATGTTTGCGTATGCTGTATGTTTCTGTGTTGTATGTTTGTGTATGCTGTAAGTTTCAGTGCTGTTGTATGTTTGTGTATGCTGTATGTTTCAGTGTTGTCGTATGTTTGCGCATGCTGTATGTTTCTGTGTTGTCGTATGTTTGTGTATGCTGTATGTCTCTGTGTTGTTGTATGTTTGTGTATGCTGTATGTTTCTGTGTTGTTGTATGTTTGTGTATGCTGTATGTTTCAGTGTTGTTGTATGTTTGTGTATGCTGTATGTTTCTGTGTTGTTGTATGTTTGTGTATGCTGTATGTTTCAGTGTTGTTGTATGTTTGTGTATGCTGTATGTTTCAGTGTTGTTGTATGTTTGTGTATGCTGTATGTTTCAGTGTTGTTGTATGTTTGTGTATGCTGTATGTTTCAGTGTTGTTGTATGTTTGTGTATGCTGTATGTTTCAGTGTTGTTGTATGTTTGTGTATGCTCTATGTTTCAGTGTTGTTGTATGTTTGTGTATGCTGTATGTTTCAGTGTTGTTGTATGTTTGTGTATGCTGTATGTTTCAGTGTTGTTGTATGTTTGTGTATGCTGTATGTTTCAGTGTTGTTGTATGTTTGTGTATGCTCTATGTTTCAGTGTTGTTGTATGTTTGTGTATGCTGTATGTTTCAGTGTTGTTGTATGTTTGTGTATGCTGTATGTTTCAGTGTTGTTGTATGTTTGCGCATGCTGTATGTTTCAGTGTTGTTGTATGTTTGTGTATGCTGTATGTTTCTATGTTGTTGTATGTTTGCGCATGCTGTATGTTTCAGTGTTGGATGTTTGCGCATGCTGTATGTTTCAGTGTTGTTGTATGTTTGTGTATGCTGTATGTTTCTGTGTTGTTGTATGTTTGTGTATGCTGTATGTTTCTATGTTGTTGTATGTTTGCGCATGCTGTATGTTTCTGTGTTGTTGTATGTTTGTGTATGCTGTATGTTTCTGTGTTGCTGTAAGTTTCAGTGTTGTTGCATGTTTGCATGTGCGGCATGTTTTACTGTTGCTGTATTTTTATTTATTTAGTTTTTCATTTATTTGTCATGGACAATGCAAAAAAATATTGTAACAGGTGAAAATAATATATCACACATGTATTGCATATAGGATTTCTACCCAAGGCTAATTTGCAATCCCTGTCCCTGGTTAGGCTTTTCTACTTAGATCTTATTATTAAAATACATCAGTCAAACATGAACAAAAATAAACATACATCATCATTGAAACATCTGCATATGTAACATAGAAAAATGTCAGTACCTATGTGCAGACATACAGACTGTGTGCTGTATGTTTCAGTGTTAGTATATGTCTTTTTGTATGCTGCATGTGTTTATGTTGCAGCATAAGTATGTGTATGCTGTATGTTTCTATGTTGCTGTGTGTAAGTGTATACTGTGTGTTTCGGTGATATTGCATATGTATGTGTATGCTGTCTGTCTCTCTGTTGTTGCGTTTGTACAAGCTGTATGTTTTAGTGTGGCTGAATATGTTTGAGTATGCCGCATGTTTCAGCATGTGAGTTTCTGGCCCGTTGTCTTGGATCTGTTTTCTATTTTTCTTCTGTATTTATTACAATGACAGTTCTGGCAGAGTGACCGTTCAATGTGAATTCATCATTGTCCTGCTCAGATGAATGCATTTCAATAAATAGGAAAATCAAACATTTAATTGTGTATCTGCATGTCAAAACACAAGTATGTATTAACAGTTAGTTTAAAAGAGAGAAAACAAATAGTAAAAATGTGTTTTCAAAGTAAGGCCAGCCCATCAACTCGGTCAAATACGCTCCATTTCGGAAGTATTGCAGTCAGGCTACGTAAATTTGGTATGTGCTTGACACACCCCGCCATTTTCCTCCTAGTTTCATTGACAAAGTAAGTTCATCCTACCGGTGACATTAGGAATGAGCAAACGGTTCTTTCATAAATTGTTCATAGCGTATTATTTTCCTCAAGAAGCCCTCAGTATTTTGCCTCAAAGTTTTCCAAGCGAAGTTGACTAATTATCAATGGGATTTACGCCCATAAGGAATTGGGATTCTACAGGCAGCACCGCAATTCGAGGATGTATTCGCACATTGAAATTTCTTGAGAAATACGCCGTCATACTAGCAGCTTCATGACCGAACCTGCGAGCGCGCACTTTTTTTTCCAGGCCCACCACTCTCCAGCGGCACCGTCTCCGCCTACGTGTGACGATTCCACCCGGCCAAACCTTTCACTCCGCGAAAGCTGGGCTCATACCGCTCAGCACAGCTGAGTCATAGGAACATTTAAAAATCTCTCTCCCGTGTATTTATTTCTCAGGAATGCCCGACCAGTCGACAATAATGCTATAAAACAACTAGTTTAAAGTTGGGAAATCACTTTGGGAGAGGTCCGCTGAAGAACATACATGAAAGCTCAAGGATAAGCGCTGTATTAAATAAGATGCCGCAGGCTTTCGAGATGTCCGCCAGAGAATCAACAGGTAAGGAAACTGATGCGTGAAAGTGAAAGAAGAAATTATACTTTTGCTGGATAATTTGATTTGGATATAGTGTTAACTTTTTTCTTTTCTTTTTTTTATATATAAATATACTAATATTAATATATATTATTATTTTATTGTTACTCGCTTTTCACCTACATGAGGAAGTCCTCTCAACTCATCGGAATGAATGTCAATGCTTTTACACTGTATCTTGTTTGAATTGTTTTGCATTGAATTGTATGTGTATTTTGCATAAATGTTGAATTAGTTATGGTTAGGTTGGTAATATTACTACTGACACAACAACTTCTATTACAACTAGTAGTAGGATTACTACTACAACTCCTACTACTACTACTACTACTACTACTACTACTACTAATAATAATAATAATAATAATGATAATATTAATTACTCTTGCCAACTCTTTGTTTTTGGAACAGATCATGTTACCAAATACATTGAGATTTATTTATTTAGGCCTTTATTCAGTGAATTATTTTATAATCTCCATAACAACGGAATATATAAGATATAGTTGGATGCGGGTCATCATTTTAAGAATCAATAACTTGGTGAAGTTAGATAAGGAACTGGTTCTATGTGTTAATTTTGGTTTAGTTCATTTAATTTTATCAGTGAAGGACCATGGGTGTGGTGGAATGGTTGTCACTCATTACTCCTGACAAATTGTCTTATGGATATTTCTAATCTCCATTTAACTATGAGATAATTTAGCTTAATTATTTGTCTAACTGTCTTTACCTGATGTTTTATATCCTGATTTAATTTTTTATTCTTTTTAGACCAACTGGTTTTATTGATCATGAGCTGCAGTCACACCCTTGACTGTACATGGTATTTGGCCTGCTATTACACATTTTACTTGATCACAAAAATGTATATGTTTGACTTGAAGTGGGTCAACATTGCCCAGAAGGAGCCGTCATACCCAAAGGGCAGTGAGCACTACTTGTATAAAGTATGCACTTTGTCCTCAATCTACAATAAAGTACAGCAGTATAGCCTTTAGAACATACTTATGACCTCAATTCCACAAGAACTGGGACATGATGTAAAAGTGAAATTAAAACAGAATTAATTGATTTGCAAATTCCCATTTACCTGAATTTTGTTGAGAACAGCAAAAAGAAAACATATTAAAAGATTCACCTTATCAGCAATGATGATTTTTGTTAATATTTGCAAATTCCTAATTTGATTCCTGCAACCTGTCAAAACAATTGGCTTAGGGCAGGGGGTCACCAACCCTGTAGCTGGAGATCTACTCTCCTGTATGTTTTCACTCCAATCCTGACAAGGCCCACCTCATCCAACAGCCAACTCTCTCACCGAGCTGCTCATTAGTGGAGTTAGGCTTGCCAAATTAAGGCTGAAATGCAACTCTACAGTAAGAGAGATCTTCAGGGACTGGGTTAGTGACCACTGGTATAGGGAATAAAATGAATAGGTGACAAGTGATTCAGTCGTGACTGTGTTAACAATGAGCTGCAACTACAGGCACAGTCAATTACCAGCAAGGTGGATCAAAGATTTCCACTTCGGCAAAAGCTGTGCGCACAAATTGTCGATCAGTTTTGGAATGTTTCTCTACATGCCACTAAGCAGAATTTCGGGATTTCGCCGTCAGCAGTCTGTTACGTAGCAATGAGATTCTGAGAATCCGGAGAACCTAAAGCAATCTCTTTGTGTAAGAGGCAAGGCTGACTACCAATATTGAAATAGTGTATTTGCATGATGCTGGAGCACTCAGATGGTTCTGCATCAGGGACTGACATGCTTCTGTAGTAGGCATTACCACATGAGCAAGTAAGTACTTCAGAAGACTTGTGTCAAAGAACACGATTTTCTGTTGCATCAAACCATATGGCCACACCATCCAGAGGCGCCACTTCTCTCAGCTTGAGCTCATCTGAAATCGGCCGATTTGGAGCGGAAACGAGTGCTGTGGTTTGTCTTGTACACGTCTCAAACTGTGTTTAGAAATAATTGATATTCTCAGGATCAAACAGGAGAACAATCCCCTCAGTTATTAACAACATATTGTCGGCCTGCTGATATTTTATTTTATTATTATTTTATTTTATTGTTTATTTGATGTGGACATCACAATTACATTGGACAAACCAGATGTATTGTTTAAGTGTTTTAGCACATGTGCTAATTCGCAACACTTGTCCACAGGAGGCTTTGGAATGATAAAAATAATAAAGTAATATAAAAGAGGGAAAAAAAGGAATGTTTTGTACAATAACATTACAACAGTGAAGAGAGGCAGTTTTCCAGATGAAATACATAGATAAAATCTTGTATCTGCCTTTACAGGAGAGCATAAAAAATGTTTAATTCGGGTAGGATGACTATTTTTCTTCCACAAATGTATCCAATCAATAAAATTTTGCATTTTGCAATGTTTATGTTATTATCGTGGACATACGAGTTTTTGTTTCTAATCAAATTTGGAGATACAAAGTTTTATCAGCAGGCCGACGATGTTCAAAAGCCAGCCTCTGTCATGGTCTGGGGCGGCGTTATTGCTCTCAGCACGGGCTAGTAGCATGTCTGTTAAGATACAATTAATGCAGAAGGGTGCGCATGTATATTGGCACAACAAATGTTGCCTCTCAGACATCATCTTTTACAGGGACGCCTAAGCTTATTCCAGCCGGATAATGACTGGCCACACTGTATATGACTGCAGTGTGGGTTAATAATCAGAGAGTTCGGGTACTAGACTGGCTGGCCTGCAGTCCAGACCCGTTTCCTATCAAAAACGTGAAGGACATTAAGAGAGACAAATTACGTCAATAGACACCTCAGACTGTCGATCAACTGCAGTCCTAGATCAGGCAAGAAAGGGAAAAAATTCTGCTTGTCCTCAGTTCCAATATTACTACAATATTACTAGTGTTGGCATGTTGGTATATCAATAACTATGCTAATAACTGTATTCTCTAACTTAAGTTGTTTTTAAAAACACACGCTAGTCTCATGGCTCAGTAGCAGCTGCTCCTGGTCAGCCAGACACGTAACTGTACGTGCAAACTGTACGTGGACTGCGTTATCCTCCGATGGCATGGGCAGTATGTGATTGGTCGTGCAACTGCATGGTGGTAAAGAGGCGAAGGTTACTCGTCACGCGAGTCGCCGGAATCACGTACCACGGCATCTTCCTCCTGCGTCGGTGGGTTGACTGAACAGTCCAGGTGTATTTAGGGTGGGAACCCCCCCCAAAAAAAGTACAGATTGACTAATAATTTTGGCCTTTACTGTATGTTTGAGAGTACAACTGGTGCTAAGGGAAAATGTTTTTGTTTCCATTGAAATTCTGCCAGGGGAATGAGCCTGCTGTATAGGTATCTAATAATGGGTACAGGTTGTGAGTGCTTCATGGAATGAAGGTTGACCATAGTGTGCCACTGCTGCATTGGAGAGCTAAACTTATAGTCGTAACTAGCTCCCCCTGTTAACAGCCACTGCTCTTCCCTGACTGCAGTATTAAGATAAAACAACTCCCGGTAATTCCATGTTTTCTTTTTTCCCCAAAACAGCTATCACCAAAGATACTGAAGACTTTGACGTTATAAGACCGAAGTCACAGAATGTTGAAGAAAGAGGACAATGATGGCGACTGGAAGTCCGGGGAGAGAAGAGCTGGCAAGATGTTGGCATAGCTGTTGAGTTTTGGTTCCTGCTATGCTTTCATATTGCCAGCTTTTCCTGTCCTCTCCTGCAACCCTCATACCAACCAACCTGTTGTGTTTATTTGTATATATCAACCATCATATAACCAGGGGCCTATTGCACAAAGGCGAGATAAGGGATTAGCTCAGGATCAGCATGGGATTAGCCTGATCTCAAGCCCCATTTTGGTTGCACACCGCGTTTGAGTTAAGCCGTGGCACTAGCTACAATGGAAACAGTCTGTGAAGCTAGCCAGCTCTGGAGCAAGCTTACGAACTAGCTAAGCTCCTGTCTCCAGCCAATTTCACCTCACCTCATTCAGTAGTCACCTAAATTGAAGATCAATGTCCTTAACAGTCATTCTAAATTGTCCACTACAGATTGCTGTCTCAATTATAGTAGGCCCAGAGTAATTATCTTAGAGACTTGTGACCATTGATGTCAGTAAAATAGCCAATATTCGATCATTATATTCAAGTATCCATGTGACAGTGACCATCACAGTTCAATCAGTCCCCCTTCCACGTCACATTTTAACCATATTTAGAATCTGTCACTATCAGATTTGTCCTTGTTCCCCAAGTTGAAACTTCCGTCAGAGTAGAAAATGAGCAGTGCTGTATGAAAGGTATTGCCGCGATTCAGCGTGGTTTTAAATCCCCGCGGTGACGCCCGACCTACAACACTGCAGCTACTTTTCTCCGTCTTTATTCAGATTCTGGCGGGTGAGGTAGAGCAGTTGCCTTCGTGCTGGACACGAGTGCAATGTCAGTCGCTTTGCGACACGGGAATCAAACATTTTCAGGAGGCTCCTTGACATAATTTTCTGATGCTAACATTCTATTTGCTAACATTCTATCTATCTACTCTATTAATTTGAGTATGCCTCCATCAGAGGTGATTAAATGCAGAAAGTAAATTCAACTAATCTGAAAACGTTTTCTGGAGCGAATTGTCAATTCCGTTTTTATAGGACGAGGAAGGATTCATGGTTTAACTGCGAGGCATGCTTGAAACATAGACATATAGCTTTCATAATTTTAATGATGCTTTCATCACTTTCATGTGCAAGTTACAGAAACGCTGGGTTAAAAGTTGAACTGTTTGATTGTAAAACTATTTGATAGCGACGGCTTGTCTCGTTCACTGTAACACCGAAGTGCATCAGCTACTCATTTTTGATGGCGCTGAAACACCTCCCGAGTTTACTTTCACTTGGGTTTAGCTCACTTTAATACTCCTCTGAAACGTCTCGCACCATTCAGACAGAATCTAAAGGAATAGCAAACAGAGGCATTTCAGCGATCCCATCGTCCCTCTGTCTGAACGCGGTCTTTGAGTGTTGCTGGCGCATGCGTCTACTGCAGCTACTTAGTGTCCATGGTGATGATCAGCGATTCTGTGATCGATCTTGGGGTCTGTTTGAGGTAGCCGCGTGCGCGCACTCAGCAGGAACAGCGGCTCCGGGCTTCACT
The DNA here is from genome assembly GCA_029721435.1 of Gymnothorax reevesii. Classification (NCBI taxonomy): domain Eukaryota; kingdom Metazoa; phylum Chordata; class Actinopteri; order Anguilliformes; family Muraenidae; genus Gymnothorax; species Gymnothorax reevesii. The sequence goes on from CM056579.1 coordinate 111,741,343, forward strand.
TTGCCTATCCTCCTCCACCCGCTGTTGGCTTTGTGCAATCAATTAAGCCAGCAACGCGCTGTTTGGGATACGGCAATCATGGCTTTGGCATTGATCCAGGATCTCAGGATCCGACTTTTGTGCAATAGACCCCAGATCAGTGCCATCGAGGTTAAAATCGGTTTTCCTAGACCTGTCCACGACGGACTGCAGTGCATCCGTTATCAGCCACTCTAAAGCTCGAATGAAGACAAGGTCATTATTTTTGAAATCAGTATTTGCAACGGCCTCGAAAATGATTGGTACCCCTGACAGGACATATGATTAAATAATTGAAGAAAATAATGAAGATCATTGCACAGATAAATTCAAAACGTGAAGATATCGATGTTTATTGATGTTCAAATGCAACCAACGAAAATCAAACATTTTGAGTATATAATAACAAAATGACTTAATACACCAAAATTCAGATTTCATCACTATTGGCACCCCTGGTTTAGTGCTTGGTGCAAGCACATCTGGCAGTGATAAGAGAATGGAGTCGTTTTGGGGGAGTTTTAAAGGGTTAAGGCACACATTTGGTGTGATCTCGGACTGTTCCTCAGAGCTGATCAAGATCAGTCACATTTTTAAATTTGCGCTCATTACCTGCCCTCTTCAGTTTAAAACCACCGCATTTTTGATCAAACTGAGGTCTGACAACAGAGATGGCCATTGGTGAACACCGAGTTTGTTTCTGCTTGGATTTTGTGGTGTGATTTGGGTCATTATCTTTATTGACAGGAAATCTATGGTCAACCAAATTGGTCACATATTTGGCGGAATCCATTTTGATCTGTTGCAGTGACATTAAAACAGGCCCAAAATACAATAGATTTGGCACCATACTTCACTCTGGGAATGTGTACTTGTCTCTGTTTCAATACCAAACATGCTGATGTTGTATTTCACCGGAAGTGCTTGATTTCAGTCTCATCTAACCACATTGCCTTTTCCCAGTCATAATGACCTTTTTCAAACTGCAAGTGCTTGGTTTTGTGTACTGGGGACAGAAAATGTTTTCTTTAGACAGCTCTCCCAAAGAGTCTGTGGATATGGAGGTGGTACCTGATGGTGCTTTTTGAATCCCGGTGACCCCAAAATGCCGCCATCTGTACCTTTTAAACAGCCATTTTTTAGTTTGATTGTTTTGCTCATAATGCTGGATGAAAAAGGGCTTTTTCTTGGAAATGACCTCATTTTTATACCCCAGTGAAACAGGAAGCATTGCAATGACGCAACATAGTTCTTGAAAACTTAGAACTTACATAAGTTGAATTTCATTCCTAGTTTAAATTTGTCAGATGTTATTACTAAAAAATACAGTGGTGCCATTTATTGTGAAACCATGATTAGAAATAAATGAATAAATCATTTTGTTTGGTTTCATTCAAATATCAATGAAGTACAGTTTTTCTCATTTTGCCTTTTCCAGTTTATTACAATAGTTTTTGAAAATAGCATCTTTACATCATTTCTAGTCAGGAGTGGAGGCTTTTAAAACCCTGGTGTTCTGATCATTCGCGCGCTGAGGTGTCCATTCAGGGGCCAGAAAGTCCAGGACCTGCTATGTTTTACTTTCATCCATGAGCTCGACCAGCTGATTTCTGTGAATAGCTCAATCTCCTTTCTGAAATATTGTTCTATTTTGCAAGTCCATCTACTGGATTTACTTTCTGAACCTGGATTGTCTAGCTTTGTGAGTACAGTACCTGACAAAAGTTTGGATACAGTTTGCTAATGTCACAGCGTTCTGTTTTTTTTTTGTTGTAGAGTTGTATAAATGGCTTAAAAGAGCTGTGTCACAATTACTGCGCATGCTCAAAACATGCGTTCCAAGAAAGTGAATCTGCTTGACTGCAACTCATAATCAGATTCCATCCAGGCCAATCTGTCTTTGTTTTGCATTGTATTTATATATATTAGTTACTTCGACATTATGCTTCTTATGTTAAGGAGCTATCTATGGAAATTTGATTATTTAAAGCGCTGTTTTAAGCTTTAGCCAAGGGATACAAAAAGTATATGCTGGTTGCCATCACCAATGATCATAGAAGAAAAATACTTTCTAGATTCTGACTTGCAGTTGAGCGGATTTACTTCGCTCAAAGTTGTGAGCACGCGCAGTAATCGTGACCCAGCTCCTTTAACTTCAATGTCAAAGTCAATGTGAAGCGAACCAGGAGTGCAGCATATTTTTGTGAATGTTGGTGGCCACTCTGCTGTGACATTATAGCCATATGACTGCCCTTGTGTAAAAAAAAGAAAAGAAAAAAATGATATCTGTACAGCAGTTGTGGCATCTGCTGGTTGGTTTGATTGAAGTAAGAATGTGATCTTTTTTTTTTTTTTTTTGCAAAATAAAGGGCGATTATACCTTTATTTAATATATATTGTAAGAAAAATGTGCGTATGTCCAAACTTTTGACTGGTACTGTATGCTTCTTATCTGTTTTTTTCATTGCATTTAGAAAGTGCCATTCATAGCTAACAAATCTGCATTATTCAGAGGCCATGCGCACAATTAAAAAATTAAATGTTGGTTGTGGACTTAAATAGAATGTATGTGGCTTTAGGTGGAATGGAAGGTATTCTGTTGGAGGAAAGTGAGAAATGTGTTAACTCTGGACTGTATCAAGTTTTTAAACTGCACCGTGTACGCATATCTGTACGGCAGCATATTGCTGGTCTAGAGATGCACCTTCAATAATATCCTACTCCCCGTCGACTTTATCAGTTGTGTTCGTTGCCTCCACCTGAATGTGTGATTCTGTGCACTTACATAAGTGAACCTGTCCAGCAGTAAAAGTGACTGCATTTTTTGAAAATGGTTAAACTGTGATGAAGTCATTTTGTAGCCATTTCACCTTCTGATATTGCTGCACAGTCTTGTCAAATAAAATAAACAAAATAAAGTCAATACGAAAGTCTGCTTTAACTTGTCATACAGACACAGACTGATAGGAGTTCAGTGTGAAAGTGGGCACTGATCGGAATGTTACTGGGCTCTACAGCCAGTTATCAAGATAAGAGAACTTTGACCTGTATCTTCATTGGCTTGTTTCACCATAAAATGGGACATATAGATAGTAAATATGTGAGAACATGTTACAAAGGGATATTTATTTAATAAATGGTGATGTGCAGCCTTTAAGACATGATGTTTCATCACTGCCATGACCTAAAAATGTCATGCCTATATCTCACCGAACAAAAAAGCCACACATCAAAGCGTCCATAGGGAGATGAATTTTATGGTATTTCTGTGACATGATGACCAAAAAAGAATTTTTTTCTTAAGAGGATGAAAAAAATATGTGAGATAGATTATTTATGATAGAAAATAGGCCCAAGATTTCATCCTACTGCTGAAATCCGGTCTGTGGTGTCTGATATTTACTTGTTTGACTGAAACTCAGCACATATGGCCTGTAATTTAATTTGTGTCCCATTATTATCACAAAGTGCCCTACACAAATTCACAAAAAGTAAGAGGTCACAAACCTGAATTTCACTTTTCTACAACTAAGTGCCACAATAATAATAAATCAACTAGAGGAAACCCATGTGAACGCGAGGAGAGCATGCAAGTTTCTTCGACAGCCTGGGGCCCCAGGCTGGATTCGAGCCCACGGCCTTCTTGTTGTGCGGCAACAGCGCGAGCCCCCCAAATCCGTTGAACATAACATTAATATTTTCGAGTTGCCAACCCCTGGTCTATTACAACGAAATCCAAGATCTCTGCGCAAAAAAAGCATTAGCTCACGTCAGGGAGTAAAAGTGTCAATACGTACACTGCAATTTCATAAAACATGAATGATCCCACAGACAGATAGGAGCTGTACGTAAATTGTTGATTAATTGATCTTTACCGGATAAAATAATTGCGCTATGACAAAACCTTACAACAAGAGTGTATTAAGTGAAAAATACAATTTAAAATCGAATCATTTTAGAGTTATCGTTCTTCTGGGATTTTTTTTTTTTCATATGAGAAAGGAACATTTTCTCTGTTCAAAGCCAATTTGAATATTTAACTGCAGGAAAACTGGCGTACTGTTTCTCTCCACTGGATGTCACTGTAGTAAAGCATGAAAAACAATAAACCCAGGGCTCGCGCCTCATAAAAGGTGGTATAGAGCCCAATTTTTAAAATCGAAACTTCTCGCATTGGCGTAATACGGAGATATTAGTGAATGATAGGTTTAGCAATTTGCCTCAGGTAAAACTGTCACACTAGTCTGTTAGACCACGATATTCAAATATTACTGTCTAATAGACCTTTCCGTTTTTAATATTTGGACTGGTCTGCTTCCCTCAGTAACGTTTGCATCCAATCATCAAACTGAAAGGTCTTTTCATCCTCACTGGCCAACAGTTGATCATAAATGGGGACAAGACTGTTGTGCAGAGCCTATTGTTTTCCCAACAATGCTCTTCCACACTAAATTAATGAGACAGAGGAAAAACAGTTTTCAATCGAACGTTTAATGGCTTTGACCCGTTTTCGCGGCGTGCGAGCGCAATTCACCGGAAAAACGAAGCACCATTCTGCACCCACACATTTTGTCCACGATCCATTTGCCCTCAGGTTAGAAAAAATTTGAATCCACCATTTGACCAGCTTCAGTCTCTGACGTCAGGGGACTGCATCGAGATTCTGCTCACTTCCTCAAATTTGCAAATATTAAACGGCACTTTTTACAGAGCGGTTTCCAGCAGGAAAATCGACTGTCCTCAAGATGAAGTAAGTGCTGTTCGTATAAATCTCTTTGTTCTTACTAGCGCGTCAATAACGTTCACTTGTTCAAGCGCGGATGTTCATGCAGCTTCAAGTTTTCGCGAGCAAAGCAAAGAATGTAATCTAGTGATCTAGTGATGTCCCCGTGGTCAGGTGGGGCGGGGAGATCCCTTCCTGTAGATGCAGAAGCATGCAATTCGGTACGAAGTCAGTTTCACTTCTGCTATTATGTACCCATGAGCCACCTGGGATATACACATGTTGATTTTTTTTTTTGGTGCAGAATTTCTGCCTGCTCGCACCGCGACCATTGCAGAGCGAACCGTAACGTTCATGTTTTCTGCATGATATGTGAGCAGCTCAGTGGACTGTGAAAAGACTTGCTGAGCGATTTGGCGAAACCGACATTACCGATGGAGGAAAGCAAGTGCCGTCCTGCCTTCTAAAAATGTTCGCGGTGTTTCGCGGAAAATATGTTCTTTCTTCATTATTCAGGTGTAATATCCGAAGCGTTGGTTGTGGGAGCCAGAAGTTTTGGAACCCTTGAGTTCTCAGGCAATAAAATATGCTAAAAAAAAGCAATTTTGAGATAAACTAAACAAAATATGAAAATAGGGGAATGCCTTTGTTTTCAATGTTTCCAAGGAACCAGCAAACATTTTTTATCTTAGTATTTCCGGGAAAGCTGGGACAATATGGCAAATGCAAGAAAATGGATAAAACTGTTTTCCAAATGGTCTGACTCAAATTGAAAACGGTACAAGACAAAATGTGCTTTTTTTTTTCTTTTTTTCTTTTTTTTTTAAATCAAATCAATTTTATATTTTCCAGAAAGCGGGTCCATGTTAAATTTAATGCCCGCATCTCATAAAAAAAAGTTGGGACGGGCATCTTAGGACTTGAAATGTGTTAGAATGTTAAAAAGAAAAACAGGTGTTGAACAGGTGACACATTCATGCTTGGGTTAAATTTAAAAAGAACACCCACTGAAAGCTCTGATGTGTGCTAGCAAGGAGTGGTCCAGGATTGCCATTTGATTTCATTGAATAATCCAACAATTAAAAAACAATTTATCTCTGTGTGCTGGGATTTTGTATTATAATGAGTTATTGTATTACGAAAGGATTCAGGGAATCTGGAGAAATTTCTGCATCAAAGGTCATTTTGAAAATAAATACTGAGTGCCCCTGATTTTAGGATGACACTGAATTGAAAACCAGCCTGATTTTGTGATGAGTATAACCATCTATATATGTATATGATATAGACAAGTATATTCTCTTTTATAAATAAAATCTCTTTTTCAATTGTGACTGGCCAAGAAGGCAGCATACAGCAGGTTGCATATTCAGACAAAAACACACACACACACACACACACACACACACACACACACACACACACACACGCACAACACACGCGGGCACAGGACAATACAACATTAACATCACAGTAAGAAAAAAAAAAATAGACAATAAACAATAGAAAATAATCAGACTACCAACCACAAACAATAAAAGTGGTGTGCATTCCATTGAAATGTAGTACTGTAGATCCCAACTGTAAGTGCATGTCTGTGATCAGCTAAAATCTGTTTAGATCCAAAATCTACAGTCTAATCTCTGAACCAATTAAATGTATAATATAAAATCTAAACAGCAGCAGTAGTGCAATAGTGCAAAGAGTAGAAAAGAGAGAGAGAGAGATCATTTATTCAGTCGTGGCAGGTGCAGCTTGTGGTGAGGACAACTGAGATTTTTTGTTTAAAAGACTATAAAGAAATGAGAGAGTCTAGTTTAAGCTGTTTTTGCAGGTCATTCGAAGCTCAAGGACCAAAGTAAGACGGGCTCATTTTTTCCGGTTTCAGTTTGTATAGACCACACTTTGAACTGAAGCCAACTGCTGGATCTGAGGTTATAAGGGTTACTTACAGGCATACATTTGGAGCAGATATAAGGCGGAAATTTCCCAAGAATAGCCTCATATGTTAAAATATACCAATGCTGCATCCTGCGCAAAGCAAGCGAGGACCAACCAGCAAGTTTATACAAGATGCAGTGATGTGCCCTGAATGCAGAGTAAGTGATGTATCTCCAAACAGCATGACAAAGAGGGTCAAGTTTGGCCAAGACAGTGGGGCAAGCAAGTCTATAAGCTGTCTGCATAATCTGGCTGGGAAAGAAAAAGGGTGATTACCAAACATTTACATGAGGAAATTGAGAAATATATTTTTAATTTTTAATAGGAAGCTTAGCGTGAACTTGAGCTTTTTCGTCAGATTTGCAATATGATGTTTAAAATTGAGATCTTTGTCTAGCCATATGCCTTTATATTTATACTTATCAATAAGCTCAACGGGAACGCCGTCAATAGATCTGATTGGAGATGAGGAGACCTCGGGACAACTACTCGCAAACAACATGGCTTTGGTTTGATTTGCATTCAGAAGAAGTCTAACGTCAATATGTGCTCTCTGAAAGAAATAAAATCAACCTGAAGGTTACAAAGTGCTGCCTCCAGAGTGGGAGCTGAAGAATATAATAGTGTATCATCCGCATACATATGATACAAAGACTATTTTTACTTGTTGCAGTGATTACAGGAGAAAGAGTAAAGGCCCCAAGATGGAAACTTGTGGCACCCCCTTGACCAAGGTGACTGGATTAGACAATATTGCTAAATCTAACCAACTGGACACAATCTGTTAAGTAACTTTGAATCTAACTAACCATGTCATTACCAACACCAACCTTTTGCAGGTTATTAATTAAAATTTGATGATCCACAGTGTCAAATGCCTTGGACATATCGATAAACAAAGCAACAGTGAACATGTTATTTTCAATGGCAGCTCTTATATCATCAAGAACTTTCAGAGTGGCTGACACAGTGTTATGCTTGGATCTAAAACCTGATTGCAAAGGATTAAGTGCATTATTAGAATCCTGGAATAATTTGAGTTGGTCAGACACTATAGATTCCAACAGTTTTGCAAAGGTTGAGAGATTAGAGATTGGTCTATAATTATTCAGGTCTGTGGGGTCACCAGCTTTCAGTAAAGGCATAGCATAGGCTTGTTTCCATAAGAGAGGGAAGTTTCATGAGGCAAAGATGTCGGCCACCGGTCGAGCTATAATTGGGGCTGCCTCTTTCAAGAAAAATGGCACAAGGCCATCAGGTCCAGCAGCCTTCTTGGGGTCAAGTGTTTGTAAGGCATGTAAGACATCAGAGACCAGGATAGGTTTAAAACTAAAAGTAGAATCAACAAAGGAGGTTGATTCAGTTTTATGAGCTGTTAAGCAACAGTCAGTGCGATTAGCCCTTTGGTAAGTTCTGAGTTAAGTCATCAAAGATATGACCAGCCTTACTGAAGTGAACATTAAATAAATCTGGCATATGTTTTTTATCTGTAGTTATGACGGATTGTAGTCTGTAGTTAATGACAAATAAAAATCAGTTTTGGATTTCCTGATTAAAGTTGTGCATTTATTTCTTAGTGAACGAAACAGTTTCCAATTACCTTTGTCGCCAAGGCCCATTGCTTATTGCGAGCATGGATTTAATCTGCTACTTCCCGAGAAAACCACGGGTTATTCCAGTCTTTATTCCTGCACTTTTTAAGAGGGGCATGTTTATTAACAACAGAAAGAAAATGAAGCTGGAAAAGAGTAACTGCTTCATCAGTGATGGGAATTAAAGAAATTCGCTGCCACTTCACTTGAGCAAGGTCATGGACAAAGGCCTGCTCTGAAGAGAGTTTAAAACAGTGCCTCGTGACAAATAGGCCCTTGGATTTGGAAGCTTTATGCTCCTAACACAAGCAACATGGTGCAATGATCACTGATATCATTAGGAAACACGCCAACTGATACATGCTTGTGTACTGCATTGGTTAGAATAATATCAATGAGAGAGTAATTACCAGGTTTAGCCGAGTTGATTCTGGTGGGGCTGTCAATAGGCTGGGTAAGGTTCATGGAGTCACACACCTGCTTAAATGATGCAGATTTATCTCTGAGTCACTCTAAGTTCAAATCACCCAATAGTATTAAAGGTGACCTAGAATGGTTGAACGGGGTATTTATCCTTGTTCTGCGATGTGACATATACACAAAAAATTTTGATTGGGTCTGTAATGCCTCGGAAGCTTCCTAAAAACCTCTCTCAAAAAGCTATGTTAGGGTGGGGGGATTTCGAACGCGTTGTTTTGCACTTATTTGGTGACCTTTCGGGCTTAACTGGCAACCTAATTATGAAATGGAGAAAAAGGCTTTCTTGAAGCGGCATTGGGGCAAGAACACAGTGATAAGGAAATTTAAAAGACAGCACACCCAGCCAGCCGATCCAACGACAACCCGGCACAAAAATTGGGAGCAGGGTGGACGAAACAGCAAGCCCGGCGAGTTTCCGGCACGTCACAAGGAAAACGCTGTAGAAAATTCTTCGGGCAATCAACTCGAAGAAAGATCCCTTGAGGTCCGGGAAGGCCAAAAGACCCACCGACGAGGGCGATAGCCGGCAGATAGAGCTATTGCACACTACTAGCACAGACTCAGGTACAGCGCCCTCCATTATTATTGGCACCCCTGGTTAAAATGTGTTCTAAGCCTTAAAATAAATTCTATTTTTATTGCAGAAGCATACTCTCACTCTGAAAATTGTAAAAGAAAAATGTAACCTTCAACTCAAGTGAATTTTAAGTGAAAAAAAATCCCTGACTAAGAAATAATTATCTTTCATAAAATCACCTGTTATACAATTATTGGCACCCCTAACAATTCCTAGGAAATAAATGTAATTGAAGTATTTCTGTCATTCCTACAGTAGTTTACAAAGTTGATCAGAGTATCTAGGTACATTTAATTGGTAAATCATCACTTCCTGTTTCCCTGGGGTATAAATCTGACATGACACATAGGCCATTTCTCTTATCTACTCTTCAACATGGGAAGACAACGGAACACGCCATTCAAGTAAGGCAGATGTGTGTCGACCTTCACAAGTCAGGCAATGGCTACAAGAAAATAGCCACCCGCCTGCACCTGCCCATATCTACTGTCCGAGGAATCATTAAGACATTTAAAACAACTGGAACAGTGGTGAGCAAGCCTGGACGAAGATGCAAGGTTATTTTGCCACCACACACAGTGAGGAGGATGGTAAGAGAAATAAAAAGTTTTCCAAAGCTCATTGTTCAAGAGTTGCAACCAATGGTAGCATCTTGGGGTCACAAAGTCTCCAAAACAACCATCAGATGCAATCTACATGCCAACAAGCTGTTTGGGAGGCATGCTCGGAAAAAACCCTTTCTCACTCACAATCATAAACGCAAACATCTGGAGTTCGCTATGCGGTACTGGGACTTCAACTGGGACCGTGTGCTTTGGTCTGATGAGACCAAGATACAAGCTTTTTGGCAACAAACACTCTAAGTGGGTCTGGCGGAACACAAAAGTTGAGTATGCTGAAAAGCACCCCATGCCCACTGTGAAGTATGGGGGAGGATCAGTGATGCTGTGGGCCTGTTTCTCTTCCAGAGGACCTGGGAACCTTGTTAGGGTGCATGGCATCATGAACGCTTAGAAATACTAGGACATTTTAAATCAAAATCTGGTGGCCTCTGCCCGAAAGCTGAAGATGGGTTGTCACTGGGTCTTTCAGCAAGATAATGACCCTAAACATGTGGCCAAATCTACACAGAAATGGTTCACCAGACACAGTATCAAGCTCCTCCTATGGCCATCTCAGTCCCCAGACCTCAACCCCATTGAAAACCTGAGGAGTGAGCTGAAGAGGAGAGTGCAGAGGAGAGGACCCAGGTCGCTGGATGATTTAGAGAGATTGTGCAAAGAGGAATGGTCGAAGATCCCTCTTTCTGTATTCTCCCATCTTTTGAAGTATTATAGGAGAAGATTAGGTGCTGTTTTGTTGGCAAAAGGGGGTTGTACAAAGTATTAACATCAGCGGTGCTAATAATTGTGGCACACGTGATTTGATGTAAAATAATTATTTCTTAATGTGGGATTTTTTTCCCACTGAATAAATGCACTTGAATTAAAGGTTGGATTTTCCTCTTTTTTTCATTGTGGTCCTATATTATTTCAAAAAAATCTGAATTTATTAGAAGCTAAAGAACACATCTTAACCAGGGGTGCCAATAATTATGGAGGGCAGTGTGTGTGCACAAGTATTAAAAGTGTTAAAAACCCATGTAGCCTTTGTAAACCAGCTGAGCCAAAATTGGCCTTTGTGGGGCAGTTGAGTTTTAAAATAGTTTAAAATGAACAGCTATATACGAACTAAAAAGTACATGGAGATTGTCAAGCAGAAGAGAAACATGCTTACGAGCCGCTGTGACACCACCTTAGATCGGTATAGAACAACTGCCAATAAATACCATTCATCAATGCATCCAAAAATGCAAGTGAAGACCAAACTAATATGCACCCAGGACGCAATATGTCAAAAATGTCCAGAAACACTGCCACTTAACTGGCCTTAAAGCTCTTCTCAAGTGGACTGATGCAAAGGGAAATGTGCCATTGTCTGACCAGCCAACCTTGCAAATTGTTTATAGCAGTAATGTACATTGTGTTCTCTTGTACAAGGCTCCCGGCTAAGGAAAGAAAATGACCATTCCAGTTGTAACCAAAAATAGTTTTAAAGCCAGAATCTGTCATGGCATGGGTGTGTGTTTATGCTCATGACATGGGTCATTTGAACGTCTGTGCGTAAGTAAAATTGATGCTGAGGAGTAAGTAATTCAAGACAACAGCTTGGTACATGTGCACGTGTTACCGCAGAGTGGCTTTTATAATGCCAGGAATGCCAAACTCAAGAAATGGGTTTTCTTTGTTTCCGCACTAATACTTGAAGATAGCCATCATCAGACCTTTTGTATGCAATAGTGTAATTGAAACCAAGCTGGCTCCCTAACTATTTGTCATTGAAAATTGCGGCTAGACTGGCCTGCCTGCAATCCAGACCTGTCTCCTGTTGTAACATGCTACTTTCAAAAATTCTGTATATGGCAATGAAGACCCCTGATGCCTAAGCGGCTGGAGTATACAGAGGATAAATGGGGAAAACTATCCTTCAAAAGTGAAACAATTGGTGTCTCCGGTTCTTCAAAAGATTACTTCAAGGGCTTTAGAAAGGAAAGGCGATGTAACAACAGTTAAAGACACCCCTGTCCCAGCTTTTCTGGAATGACTACTTATATCCAAAAAAACAATACAGTGAAGATATATAAAGAGTAATAAAAATAGGACCAATGGCCCCGTAGCTCACCGACCCAATAACTGAGCCAATTGCTCTGGGATAAGCTTTTCAGAGATTCAATGGCATATGAATACAGCGTACTAAAATGTATGATTTGAATTTGGCCTCCGGTTTCATAGGAAATGATTGGGAAAGATTTTCCCATGATGAGTAAATGCATGAAATGTGATTGGAAAAAAATTTGTTCAAAATCAAGAAAATAAAATTTTTCCAAACTGTAAATATTGTTAGTAGACATTGTCCCTAGGAGGCTCCTTGCCAAATTTGTAGTAAATCCGGGCAGTTGTTTGTCAAAATCAAGATAACAACTATGATGCTGGATGCCGCCTGATCACAATAGGTCACAGCTCATTGGCTGGTGAGCTAAAAATCTTGTCTTAGCACTGTTTACAATTGAATATGGGTCAAAAAATTATTTTCTTTTTTCTGATTTTTATTTTTCATATTGGCCCTTTTTTAGGCATGGGGTTCTATGATTTTATTGAGATCAATTTCCTCGTAAGGATATTGAACCAATTTCAGTTCAGTTTTAAGTTACTATATTGTATCATTACATCCTGTTTCGCTATGGTATGAAAATGAGATTACGTGCATGAAAAATCCCTTTGTTATCCTGCTCCCTGGAAAAAAAAAGAACTGGCAGTTCATTAGAGACAGATGGTTGTAAGCCTTCATAAACCTAGCAATGGCTACATGAAGGTCCACAAAACATTAAGTACACCACTGAGCCCTGTCAGGGCAATTATTCAAAAAAATTTAAGGGCATGGAACAGTTTTAAACCTGGCGGGTAAAGCAGGAAGACATATTATACCCTCTAGGAAAGAAAGTAGGAAGGGGAGAAAAAATGAACACATACATGGAATCTCGTAGTGTATAAATGTTCAAAAATTTTGTTTACTACTTACAAAGAGTTCAGACGTTCTTGCAGTTTTAATAAAATTGCCCCCGCCGACCTCATTTGAGTAAACTTTGGCTGCCAGTTATAGTAAAATGGAATGGAATATTTAAAAAAAATTCCAAAAATTACTTTTTTCTGGCTTGGCCAAAGATGTCTTGTATAAAAATTAATGCAAAAGCTCAAAAATTGAGGGAGGTTCAGGACAAAATTAAAAATAGCAAAAAATCTACCCATATGCCAATGGAAGCAATTTTCGTGGATACATTTCTGTAGACTTATAGAATCCGATAACCCACTCAAGGCCAAAATATTCCCACCAAGTCACATATTGATTGGTCATAGTGAAGTCAGTCAAATAGCTGCAGTTACCTGCGGTTACATTTTTGAGGATTTGTCTCACTTAATGGAAGCGCTGATGAAATCTTGCTCAGAGATACAGTATGCTAAATTAAAACCATTTCAGACAAATCTGTGAAGTGATATAGGGTCCTGTGTCATGAAGTGGTCATAATTTGGTGAACATTTTTACAACATTTTTATATATGTTTTAGTAAAGCACCTACAGTATGGAACATAAAAACATATGTGACAACATAATACCATATTTATTATTAAAGATATTTGCCCATTTGTGCCCTTGGTTTAATTGAAAATGCATTAGAATGCCCAAACGTTTTTGTTGTTTTCTGATAACAAACTCGTATGGCAATGTAACATTTTTGCTTCCTACAGCGCCGCCTAATGGCCGGTTGCAACTGAATTTTCACAGGCTACTTCGACATCAGATCCACTCTTGTACACCAAATGTGGTTACAATAGCACAAAGCATTTAGAAGTTATAATGCTTTTTTGGAAAATAAGCCCCGCTTAGTTTGGAACTGGGGTCACCAACCCTGTTCCTGGGTGGTACCATCCTGTACGTTTCTGCTCTACTAATTAGCTGCTTAACAAGATCACGAGCTGGGCAATTAAGTAGCTAATTAGTTGAATCAGGTGTGCTGAATAGGAGGTAGAGCAGACACCTACAGGATGGTAGCTCATAAGGAACAGGGTTGGTGACCCCTGGTTTGGAAACTGTTGGTGTTAAAGTTGCTTAGATCCAGATACCTTTATGCGGATTCGGGAGGAAAAAAGATGAAAAATAATAATGATGATAAACACAACTGCAAGTGATCATTTATGAAGTCCAACCAACACAAGGCAATTACTTGCCCTGCAAGTTTCAGGCATATTGGTCATTGCTAAACCTGTCACACTACAGCAATAACAACAACAACAACTAACTATAACAACAATCATAATAGTAGGAATAATAATAATAATAATAATAATAATCATCATCATAATAATAATAATAAACCTGCTACAACAGCTAAAACTGCTCAGTTTATTGACAGTTTTTTGTTCATTCCAGGTGCAGTATCCGAGTCGCATACCTTTTTCTATACAACCTACTACAATTCTGTGGGCACAGCTGGATATTTTCTAACATGACAGCGCGGTTCCTCACCTTTGGAAAAGGTAAGACACTCAACTCTGCATGGTTTTCTCATAAAACTCATCATGGTCAATCAATGCAAAAACTCAGGATTCACCAGGGAAAAGTTTCAACAGGTTTTACTGCTCTAGAATTTATTGAAGTGAAAAAGAATTCATCCCCCTCCTGATTTTTTTGAATATTTATTGCAATCAATGGTTTCACATCCTCATGCTAATATAAGACATTGAGAACATGAGGCAACTTACAATACAGTTTCAAAACTATCCTTGGTGCTTAGCTCAAGTTCAAACAGGGAGACTAGAACCTCATTCTGCCCTCTGACTTAAGTGACACCCTGACACCTCGGCACGATCCAATGACTGACCCGTCTGCTCTTTTATTTATTAGCTGTATCTGTCAGCATGTTTCCCGTATGGATGCCGATACTCTGGTTCGAGGAGCAGCAAAATTCTATGCCTCACTTCCAACTGCTGAAAACACTGAGATGTATTTTATTTCACTTTTTTTCAAAAGCATTTGATGCGAGAAAGACATATTATTGATTGATGGCTCCATGGCTGGTCATTTAGGAGGCTACAAACCTGGGATCAGTTGCTGACTAAGTAGTTCTGATTTTGGTTGATATTTGATCCATGTAGATGCACTGCAGTGGCATCTGCATATCGTGTTTGGTCATGTACGTGAGTGTTGTCACCAAAGTTGCTGACTCTGGCTTGCATACGTTGCCTTTCCATACTCATTGTGTATTTTTCCTCCTTAATCCTATTTGTACTTAGACATTGTTGCTGATTTAGTCAGAATCGTTGTATGGGACTCATCAGTAGGAGCAAATGGAATGGAGCCCTCTTAATGGCATTCAGTGTCACTTGCATAGCGCAGCCATTCCCTATGAATACAATGTTTGCTTGCGGTTACTACAATACAGCTCACTGATAATTAAGGCAAGGCTAGCAACTGAGCAGTCCTGAATACAATGTCTCCGACTGAATCCCAAGTGGAATTTTAAGTTGTATGGCGACCACATTTCCCACTTGGCAGATAATCATATGAGTAAACTATATTTTAACTGTTCGCACAATTTGGAGAGTGTGACACAGCTGTGGCAGAAACAACGTTTGAAGGAAAAGAGGAAAAGTCATTGCTAACTATGGGCTGTGGAAAGAGCATGTGCGCTTTTTATTTTGCCAAGTGGGAGTGGAAAAAGTGTGTGGGTACCTCTGAGGTCACAAAGGTTAAATATGCTCCCTTCCCAGATGCCTTGGCAGACACCTTCTACACTGTGGGAGTTGTGGTGAGCCTTTGCCAGCTGATGTCAGTACTAGAGCTGTTCCACATTGCAGATGGACTGGAGAAAGCAGAGCTCCTACCACGGTTTATACAAGTATGTTGTATATTTTATTAATTATTTTATTAATACCACCATAAATACTGTTCCCACAGGGTTGGTGTAGACCCTCGTAAATTTGTTTTGGCAATGTTCATCATCAAAGTTAAAAATCAGATACCCGTAAACCATTGAATTTGTCTATACTCCCTCGAATCAAAGAGAATTTGAGTGTTTTTTTCCCCCATTTTTACAGGTATTGGAGAGGAATTTTGTTTTGTTTGTGGTCATCATTAGCCAAGAGGAAGTTCAAAGCAAATCTGTAGTGTGCATACTGTTTTTCCTGTGGAGTACTTTAGATCTTTCAAGGTAAGTTTCTTGCCCTTTTATTGTAGCAGGGAAAAGACGGTTGACGAAAACTACCAAGATCATTCCAGAGACTAATGCAACTACTTCCGTAAACTTGCAAAGACCCGAGGAAGCAGGAGACCACTCCATTTACATTTCTCCGTGACGTAGGAGGTGCGATGAAAAAGTCTCAAGACTTCAGTTTTTCTCTGACAGATAATGACTGTACATGAGTGTTTAGTGTGTGTGTTTTCTGCTTCAAAGTTATCTTTGCTTGCAGACACGTTCCTGGCCAAACATTTCTGCCTGTTTAGGGAACGTTGCCAGAGCTTTTCAGTTGCTTTGCCGCTACGTTCTAAAATTACCGTAAAATTATTTGCTGTCCAATTTTAATGGTAAGAGATATTCCTGTGTTTGAACAAGTTCTTTTTTTTTTTGCAATGTAAGTATTAGGTCTGGAGAAATGGCTTTTTTTGGGGGGTTGGTTGACTTTTCATTTTTTCATTTCATGCTCATCTTATTGAAGTTACTGCCCAGTCATTAGCATATGTAGTCGAAAGCCCAGTAACATTTTGATCAGACCTCTTGTGCAATTAGGGCTGTTTGCTTGTCAAGTGTCTGCATTCATCCCTGGCCACTAAAAAGACATGAATTTTCACAGATGAACAGTCTGGTACAGAATTATTGGCACCCTTAATAAGAACAAATAAAGAAGGGTATACATTTAAAAGCGCAACACTAATATCATTTGTTTTATTTCAAATAATTGTGTGCTTGCTGTTGTGTTCCGTGGGTCTGTGTGTTTGATTAGTGAATTTTAGGTTTTTATTATTTTGGTGATATTGGTTTTTAGTCCATTTCTTAGTGTTCACATTCCATTCCTCTCCCATGTTATTCCAGTCCACATCTTACCCATGTACTGTCTTTGCGTTCTCCCCAGTCGCGTCACTGTTTGTAGCTGTTTTCTGTCTTAATTGATTGTGACACTATTTCAGGTGATTTAATGGATTCTGGGTTTCAGCCTTCCTTCCTTTCTCGTTTACTAATTTCCCCTTGCTTTTCTATATTACTAACCCCTACTAACAGTGTGTTATTTTCTAGAATTTACTAACCAAACTAACATTGTATATTAGACTATCCTACTAACAAACACCCGGGATTGTATAGCTGCACTTACCAATTGGCTAATGATCTCTCAGCAGTCGCCCTGTTCTAGTCTCCGCCTCTTGCTTTTCTCTCACTGGCTTTGCTGTTTTCCTGCAGAACCTTCTGCATTTATCTTATCTGTTCTGTCTCTTTCAATTCACTGTGAAATATTTATTTAGTTTATTTATCCCGTCTTTGGGATTGTCTTGTGATCCTCGTCTGAGTGTTAATGTTTATTTGTTTCATGTAATTAGGTTTCCCTCATGTTCCACCCCTCGTTAATTATATTAAGTTTCTGCACCTGTGTCTGTCCGTGCCCCTGCCCTATATCTGTTTCCTGCAGCAAGCCAGTTTCAGATATTACTTCGCCTGCGCCTCACCACTCCTTTGCCCCTGTGCACGTTCCCTCTGGTCCCCATAATCTTCTCTGTGTTCTCGGGTGCCCCGATGTCTCCCGAGCCCCTAGTGTTCCAGACATCTCCCGAGCCCCTAGTATTCCAGTCGTCTCCCGAGCCCCTAGTGTTCCAGTCGTCTCCCGAGCCCCAAGTATTCCAGTCGTCTCCCGTGCCCCGAGCTCTTCCTGTCGCCGCCCCAAGCTGTTCCTCTCGCCGCCCCGAGCTGTTCCTGTCGCCGCCGCGAGCTGTTCTTGTTGCCCTCGTCTGCCCCCTCCTGATGTTTCCCCGACCCTTCTCCCGGCCAGCTGTGCCTTCCAAGTCAGCCACCTGCCAGCTGTGCCCGTCTTCTCGTCCTGTGCCTGCCCTCTTCTTGACGTCTCCAGCCTCCGCCTCCTGTCTCGAGCTCCCCCCCGTCCCAAGCTCCCCCCCCTGTCCTGAGCTCCCTCTGTCCTGTATTGCCCCTGTCCCATCGGAGTTGCCCCTGTCCTGTCCGAGTTGCCCCGAGTCTGCCCCCTAGTGTTTCCCATAGTTTTGTTTCCTGAATTCCTCCCCTTTCAGTGCAGTAGCTCGGTGTGTCTGTTGGCCAGAGTGCCCCGTTTTTCCCCCATTCTAGTTTTTTATTTATTTAATAAATTCTTTTGGATCCCCGCATTTGGCGTCTCTCCCCCTTTTCTCATTGTTCCAGTGTTTCCCCGAGTCCAGTTCCGTTTTTCCGAGTTCCCTGTGTTTTCCCTCCTCCCTGAAACTTGCTAAATTGGAACAGGATACTTTAACCTTCTTTTCTCTTCTGCCTAAATTTGCCCTCTGTCTGCATCCACACCATTTAAGCTGTTGCCAGGGTTCAAACTTTAACATATTCAGCATGTTCAGGATTAAGTTGTTTTCAACCAGATTTTTGATATTATTAAAAAAATTTTTCCCATTATTTTTTTATAGAAGTACCTTGAATTAAATCCAATCATTTTCTGAAGTACTGAATTTTCAAACCTTTTAAAATGTTCAGCTTATTTTTTGTATACAATTTTTTCAGCTTTTTTCTTTTACTTTTTATGAAATTTTTAGTTTTTTTGCAATGGCCATTACCCAACCTTTTCTGAAGTCCTCCTACTTCAATCTCTTAACTTTTTTAGCTAGAAACTTCATTTGAACTGTAAACAGGAGTGAGCAGTTTATTGGTATGAAACAACTTCTTGATACCTTTCATAGTTTTTGATATATCACAGTTTAACTAACGTACTTTTGTATAATTTCTGAACGGCTTGAGGTAGGACCACCAAACTCGGTGACTTTCCCTAAAACTTGTCTGGGAACAATTTTATACCAATAAGTCAAGTCCACCATCTTCGCTTTTTCCATGGCAATGGTTTTCAAATAGGTATGTCTGACAAAAAAATTACATTTATTTAATTGGATGCTGTGACTGTTGTCAGAATCAATTATGACATAATTTACTCTGAAGAGCTTTTCTTTTTTTTTTTTTTAAATTACTATTGTGCTCTGTTTAGACCCCCAAAATTCAAACAAACATGGAACTCAAAAATATAGCCAACACAAGACCAGCCGGTTCGCTGGTATATTCTTCTTCAGAACTTCACGGTGTGTTTTGGGTATTATCCTGAAGTAAGTCACTCAAACTGCGGAAAATGAAGGCTCTGTGCCCCATATGAACATTTAAAATGCGCCTCTGTGTCTGTGAAGTGCAAATCCTGCTCCTGAATCACTGCTCTCAGCGGCTGCTTTTCTGAGAACGTCTGGAGAAAGTTCTAGAAAATACGCACACTCTTACCCCTTCTTACTCCCTGCCATAAAGTCGAAGGGGAATTCAGGAATTGGTGTTGTCCCTTGCCATGTCCATCAGGCTACTTTTTCCGGCCAGAACTCCTAAACCGTTCCACCTTTTCTTAACCAAATGTTACTTATGGGTTTAACTTATTGTGTAGATGTGTCTAGTCAGTCTTCTGTCCGTCCTCCTGTTTGTACGTCTATCCCTCCAGGCCAGATATCAGTTGTCCCGTGGTGGGGAATCTGAGTTTTTCATGCTCTTTATGAGCGTCCGGTCTCTGCAGGTACCCGCACGGACTGCTGGCTCTCTTCTACACACCTTCGTTCAACATGCTGTGGATTCGCCACACCCTCTGGATCCTGCTTTACCCCCTCGCAGTGCTGGCTGAAGGTATCAGTCCTCGCCCACATCATGCACAGCATGATGGGTAATGGCATACATGCACTCACAGACCTCCGCCCCAGCTGAATTTGCTCTAGTCAAGGCATAACTCTCTCTTCTGTTATTGATGTGCAAAAAGTACATGGCTCGCTGATGAATATTCTCCTGACTTACTGTCTCTCACCATGACACAAAGTCTAGTGCAATGGAGCTGGTCCGTTTATCTGGCTGTCTTGATAACAAGAAAGAGCAAGAAGGTTGTGGGTTTGAATCCGGCCTGGGGCCTGTGTGGAGTTAGCATGTTCTCCCCATGTTCGTGTGGGTTTCCTCCGGGAACTCCGGTTTCCCCCACCCACAAAAACATGCATTATTGGAACACTCCAACCAGTACCCCTGACCAAGGAACTAATAATAATGCATCAGTTCTATATACGCT
Source organism: Gymnothorax reevesii (assembly GCA_029721435.1). NCBI lineage: Eukaryota > Metazoa > Chordata > Actinopteri > Anguilliformes > Muraenidae > Gymnothorax > Gymnothorax reevesii. The sequence goes on from CM056579.1 coordinate 111,761,599, forward strand.
CTTCTGGGCACTCAAAGAAGCTTCACAATGGATACATTATTCATTCATTCTCGCTCTGATGGTGGTAAACTACATTTTTTTTGTAGCCACAGCTGCCCTGTGGCAGGCTGACGGAAGCATGGCTGCCAGTACGCACCCACGGCTCCTCCAACTACCACCGAACATTCACACACAGCCATACAGGAGTGTTCCTATATTGCATGTTTTGTGGGTGGAGGAAACCGGAGTACCCGGAGGAAACACGGGGAAAACATGCAAACTCCACACAGAAAGGCCCCAGGCCGAATTCGAACCCATAACCTTCTTGCTGTGAGGCAGTAGTGCTAACCGCTGTGCCACCGTGCCACCCGTCTTCTACCAGTCTTTAGAACTGCTCCTTACTATAGGATGGGTCAAATGCCGAGGACGAATTACCCCACAGGGTTCAATAAAATATATATAAAAAATAAATAAGTGTGCGCAGGTTTTCTCAAAATCTGTTTTACCTAGAATAATGAAACTTTGTGTGTACTGTATATGATACTAGTAATAACAGGGCTCTCAACTTTCACGCATTTGGGCGTGAGATTTAGTGCTTTATTCACGTTACCGTGTTGTAATCAGCAATTATTCAATCTAGGCAATGCGTGCGTTTCACAATCGTTCAAATTGTTGAAATGAAATAAGAAGCATTTGAAATAACACATGCAATTCCGTTGCTTTCAACCCCTGAGTAAAGAAAAGTGTGAGAAGTCCGCAGTCATAATTGATTTCCATAAGTGGCGAAATCCACCGTAACGCATGTGAAACTGATAAATCTCTGTGCACAAGGGCTTCATTTCCACCTGAGAATCTCATACAAATGCGCCTGTTGGATAAATTCTGACTATAGCATGGGAACGTGAATGTCATTTAAACTCAAGCCGAATGCGTGAAAGTCGAGAGCCCTGTAATAACCTTCATTGGATTTTAAAACTGGAATTCATGGGGCGTCTTTTTTTTTATTCTTAAAGTTATGGTGCTGGTTCCTCGGCGCAGAACAAGTCCCACAGCATGGCCAGCACATAGCTTAAATACATCATGTGGAATGTCTTTTGGCAGTGATTTACCTGACCATGTTTGCAAAAATCATAAAAAACTGAAAAATGTTCTCATGAGAAATAATGGGAAATCAACATGCAATGCAAAAACACCTCACCTTTGAGTCGGTGTTGGACTATTCACCAAACATCGGGAACATGCGGAATTTCTGAAGAAATTTTCTAGTTTTTTTTTATCGTTATTGTTATGCTGAACTTAATCATTATGCCTTGAGCTTAACAGAAATTACTTCTTCGCGGCAGTTTTTGATTTTCTTGAAGGGAAGAATCCCAATTGTATTTCCTGATTAGTATCGAACATACTAGAAATACACTGGTAGAAGTACATATGTGTAATTCAGTGTTTTTGTAATGTCCCAAACATTGTGTGGAATACGTCTTCAGGGAACAAAAAATGCACCTCATATATGGGCGTGAAAAGAGATGCGAAATATCTTGAGAGCACACTGGTCATTTCCTGTGCAGGCTACCACAGCAAGAAGCAGCATTTTTGACTGCACCAAACATAACATTGACGTAAATGGCTGTCGGCCTCCATCTTGCTCCCTGGCCTTTCCTGTCAAAATATCACCACGTCGCTGCTCTGCTGAGCTTCTCGCAAGCATGACACGATGAGTGTGTGGACCAAACTTGGCAAAGGATATGTATTCAAATCAATATCATTCACATACCAATTTTGAAAACAAAATAATCAACAAGACCCACTTGAGTGTCTGAAAACCCACAGTCTCAGTGTCTGATGTTGAAGAGCAGGGAGGGACAACAGGCCTATGTGGAATTCTCGGGTTAAACTGAAACCTAAGTGAGGAGCCGCCTTTTTCTCCTCGTCAACTTCATTACACGCACCCGCTCAGGCTATCTTGCTAATGCTGTGATACTGTACTCACCCAGTAATTCCATCTAATTACGGTCAACTCCGCTTACTTCTTATAAACTTTAGGGGCTCAAATTTTACCCCTGCCAAGGAGGTTATATTTTACCTTCGGCTTGTGCGTATGTATGGTTGTTTGTTTGTGATTAACCTTACAGAAGAAGACATGGACAGATTTTTATGACATTTTTGGTTACACTTTACTTGAAGGTTCCGTCATAAGAGTGACATGACACTATCATAACTGTGACATGTGTCATGTAACAGTTATGGCAGTGTCATGTCACTCTTATGACGAAGTTGTCATAAGCAAAACAACTCAAACAATGTCAACTTGTCATCTCAGAAAACCGAATGGCACTTAATGACAAAGTTTATGACACTGACATAATGTTTATGACACGTGTACCTTCAAGTAAAGTGTTACCAAATTTTTACTGGAGGTACAACTTGGCCTAACTGAGAAGTAATTTCATTTTGGCAGTGACCTGGGTGAAATTCTGGATCCAGGAATTTTTTTATTTAATTGTCTGGCGGTATATAGTAATGGCACTGGTACGTTTCCCAGACGTGCTGGGGACTGTTGGGACTTGGCGGAGGTATGCGCTCTATTATGTGCTGGAATTCTTCTAATTCAAAACACATGAGAATCTGTGGCTGTCAACAAACAAACAAGCTGGAGTGTTGATTTAAAACAGTGTTAACTAAGAAATCCTCAATTTACAGTAGCTTATTTGCTATATTAAAACAAAGATGACAGAAAAATGTTAAAGAAAGTGGTTAATGTGCGTGGTACAATGTCCAAGATAACCCTAATGAATGTCTCAGTATGATAATGCAACGGTTTCAGAGGAGATTTCCAAGAAAGTCCAAGAATTTCTGTGTCCATTGATGTAATTGAGAAGGAAAACTGTAAGGCTGATGATGTAGAATGAGAAACACAGGCTTGACTGAATACCAGATTTGCTGAATAAATGTTGTAATGTGTGCAATAACTGCTAAATCTAAGATTAACTGCCTCACAAGTCCACAAGAACTTTCCAGAAGTTTCCACAGAAGTCTACTTGATATATGCGACAGACATCTCCAACGGAGGATTCTTCCATTATTGCATTTGTAGTCTGTGCCCTCTCACTTCGGACAGAAGACTGACTTTTTATAAACTCTCTAGACCCATTTTGTTGTTTTTGTCATCTTGATTGCTAACTTAAGTCCTCTCCTGTCTCTCTGGTTGAAACAGGGCTGACGGTTTATCAGGCTGTGCCCTACTTCAAGTCCCTGGAGACATTTTCCCTCCAGCTAGGGCTGCCCATGTCCGTATACACCTACTTCCCCAACGTCCTGCTGGGCTACCTCCCTCTGCTTGCCATTGGTGAGGCCTTTTCCACGCTCAGGAGAGAAGTTTTTTTTTTTTACTTGTGTGTGTGTGTGTGTGTGTGTGTGTGTGTGCGCGCGCGCATGTGGTTAGTGTATACCTACCCTTGTGGGGACAAAATGTCCCCGCAAGTGATACAACACCAGACCGCAGGAAGTTGAGCTATTTTGAGGTTCGAGGTTAAGGTGAGGGTCAGGTCACGGTTTGGGGTAGGGTTGGGGCTTGGCATGCTCTGTTTACGGTTAAGACCAGGGAAAGGGGTTATGGAATGAATGCAAGTCTATGTAAGTGTCCTCAAAACATGAAACTACAACGTGCGTTTGTGTGTGCATGCATGCGTGTGTGTGGTATAGTACACTCACCAAGGCCTGACAGTGTTGACAAGACTATTTCTCCCCAGGTATCAGTTGTTTTTCTTTTTGTGTGTGTGCATGTCAGGGACGTGGGAGTATATTTTGGAGTCTAGCACACTCCTGCTGACTAATGGATTATTCTCTCCGCGGGGGATCATTATTTGGCAGACGGAACACTAATGGACATTTCCCTATTCCAGGTGCCTGTTTCTCTATGTGGCGGCTTCTGGCAAAGAGACAGCAATACCTGGACAACTGGAATAAAAAAGCCAAGAGGAAATAAAGAAATCCATGCATGCAAACACACACACACGCGTCTCTATATACACCCACACCCATGCCTGCACGCACAAACATGCATACACAGACGCACACACACATGTTCATCTCTCGGTCTTACTCATCACGAGACTGCAGCATGAGAAGCAACACATCTGGAGGACACCAGCAGATGCCTTTGAAACTTGCGCTGTGGACGTCTGGAGTTTGAACAAAAACAATTTTTTACAGCAGCTGGAAGTACCCCCACTGCGTGTGGGAACTGTTCGCAGGGTTGTAATGAATGTTCTGGAACCCGCTTTCGTCTGACACCTGCTTAGCAGAGCCCTGCATGAATCAGAAAGCGGTTTTTAAGGACAGGACGAATAAAACTGCAGCATGTGCACATTGTGCAATTCCCTTCATATCAGCAACGACACTTTGGCTTCTTGTGCTGAAAGAGGGACCCACTGTCAAACAACAAAGTGGACGTGAACGGGATGTAAAGGATGCATCTATGCCGCAACACCTCAAGGTTGCTTTCACGCCGGATGCGAAATGAAATTTTCGCACGACAGATTACTTTCAAAGCCAATGCAGAGACGCTTCACAAAAAATTGTCGTGCGAAAAATTTGTTTCGCGTCCGGTGTGAAAGCAGCTGAACAGAGCCTCAGACCCACACCAGGAAGCACAGCAGAGGGAGCATATTCACTCACAACATTTGCTGGAATGAGGGACCTGACCGTGGACACAGGACACAAAGGTACCTGGAAGTGGTTGCAGGTCCAGAACCACGTCCTCCTGCAAGCCTCGGGTTGGCTGCGTGCTTGTGCTCGAAAGACCTCATGACCTCATGGCTACAAACACTGCTGGAGCAGTAAAGCACCATTACAAGGATATTGACACAATGTCTTGGGAGATTTTACTGTAATGCCGCTGGAACATTTTAATAACGCAACTGGAATGTCATCACACCGCTCCAGGGAAAGTGCGGAACATTGTGTCAGCAGGATTACCATAGTATGTTGCAAGAGTATGTATGCAGTCCTGCTTCACTGTCAGGATTCAGAGTGCGATCAAGCAGCACTGAAGTCACTGCACCAGGTCATGCAACAAACACCACAGAACTAGAAATAACGATTAAGGTTCACATTCAGCGCTGGATTCAATAAGTAAAAGACTGGAGCGGAAACATTCTATGTTCTTGTTTTCCTTTGTTCGGGAATCTTCGTACACACATGCACTACAGGCCAAAAGTTTGGACACACTTTCTCATTCAATGCGTTTCCTTTATTTTCATGACTATTTACATTGTAGATTCTCCCTGAAGGCATCAAAACTATGAATGAACATGTGGAATTATGTACTTAACAAAAAAGTGTGAAATACCTGTAACTGAAAACATGCCTTATATTCTAGTTTCTTCAAAGTAGCCACCCTTTGCTCTGACTACTGCTTTGCACACTCTTGGCGTTCTCTTGATGAGCTTCAAGAGGTCGTTACCTGAAATGGTTTTCACTTCACAGGTGTGCCTTGTCAGGGTTAATTAGGGGAATTTCTTGCCTTATCAATGGGGTTGGGGCCATCAGTTGTGTTGTGCAGAAGTCAGGTTGATACACAGCCGACAGCCCTACTGGACAACTGTTTGATACATACGTACATAATTCCACATGTGGTCATTCATAGTTTTGATGCCTTCAGTGAGAATCTGCAATGTAAATAGTCATGAAAATAAAGGAAACGCTTTGAATGAGAAGGTGTGTCCAAACCTTTGGCCTGTAGTGTATACAGAAAGGAAAAAAAATAACAAAAAAGCCTGCAGAGATGAGGTTACGCACCCAAGGTTTAAAAAGGAGCCATGGAGGGATTGGAGGTCCAGTCCCCGTGATTATATGCCTACACGATACCCACCGCCACACACTTCAAAACACGACAGAAACATTACTGGGGATATATGAGGCAACATCATTGGAGCACTGCAGTGGTGCAACTGGAACGCTTTAACAATGCCAGTGGGATGCTATGGCAATGCTATGGGGACATCAGATCATCAAGATTACTGCAGTAAATGGAGTAAACGCCCTTTTACTTCTTTAAACGCAGTCTCCCGGTCGTGTCCTGGAATAAGCAGCAGGCTGCAGCCTCTACACCGGCGCTCACCGCCAAAACACACTAAGTGCCAAAAGACAAAAATTGAGATAATACCAAAGAGCGATAGCCCCATACCCCTGTGCTTTCTATACACATGGTGCAAAAATCCATTTTTCAAAATTCATTCTAAAAGGTGTATTTTTTCATGGTCAAAATACTTATTTTTCTATAAAATGCAACGGGCGCCAACATAGAAAAAGCTGATTTGTGTAAAATGACTATATTGTGTTTTGGAAACAAACTCTTTATATAATGAAAAACTTCTACACGCTGATTTTGTATCTCGCAGCAGTACAGAAGCATCCAACAGGAAGAGGAAGTGGCCTCTCCTTAAAGGCAGGATGTAGAGCCTCTGACATTAGGTCTGATAGTGAAGTTGGTCTCTTAAACGCCGTTCTGTTCTTAACAATGAACTTCGAGTGCGGACTCCTCTCGCCAAAATCATGAGAACGACAATCTCCTTTACACATACCTCTTGCGACACATGCAGAGATAAGAAAGATCTTGTTTTTTTTTTTACATTTAATATATCATAACTGAACCATTATACTGTTCTAACATTGTAAAATCATTGTTGTGTTACACTTTTTTAAATAAAAGGTTGAAAAGTCGGCATGTCCATTCAGCAAACTATAGACCGTTTTACTGTCAAGGTCACGGTTATGTAATGGTGCTCGCTGAAGGCAAAACAAAATAAAAAACTGGGGGAAACCATATACAGTTTATGGGGCCAACATAAAATTATCACAGAATATTAGGCGACATGAATTACCACTGTTTAATCATCTATGTAAATATATTTTTGTTACCTGGCTTCATTCAGCCTGGCAAACACAATCACACCAAGAGGCCATACAAAGGTGGTCAACAACTTGTTGTCAACCCAGATACAATATTAAGCTAATATAAAAGATTTAAAAGTATAAGCCAACTTCAAAGCAGTACAGTTGCCATTGCCAAGGCAGGAAGTAAAGCTGGCAAAAAAACTGCCTACTGTGTGAACCCGCGAGTTAAAGGCTCGCTAGTATTGCTGCCCCATCTTAAAGCCATTAGTGGATTTCACCTTAATCACACTTGTGCATTGCATTAAAAATGTTGCTGAAATGTAATCTTTAGGTGTAAGATGATAATAGCCCTATTGTTTCAGAAAATAAAGAATAAATAAATATGAAAACAATTTAAACAGGTAAGTAGGCCTACTTGCACACCTGAAAAGGTCAACGAGTACAATGCTTTGGTGCCTTTAGTGCTTTGGTGTCCGTTTTAAGATGAAATCTGTACACAAAGGTCTATGGGACAATAAAATGGCCATGAAATTGGTTGTAGCAGACATGAAAAAATGAACTTGTGCTTTAATAATGAAAAAGCAAACCAATGCACACAGTCTACAGACCTGCATGACCTCCGTGTTGCACTGTCTACATAAATGGCTCAAAAAGCTGAGACTCAGCCATTTTTCCCATGATCTTTGATTTTTTTCTAAATACCTAAAAACTGCACCTGGAAATAGCCAAAATTCAGTTTGGTAAATTGCAAGGAGCAAAACCACAGTGGTCAGCTTAGCAATTGAAAATAGACTCGTAGAACTCTTACAGTGCCAAGAAAGTTTTTTTTTGTATGTATAAGTAAAATGTACAGCTTGAAATCCACGATTCCAAAGTTTATGACATTTAGAGCAAAAAAAAAAAAAAAAAAGGAATTAAAAAACCCTCAGAGTTGATTGTTGTGCTGCTTTGCACTCAAAAATGGTATTTGAATAGGAGCGATCTGATATACAATACGGCGCGTCGCAAGGCGGATATGCTTGCCGATAATGACGGCTCAACGGTCAAAATGTAAACGAGTGAACTTCTGCTCATATCCGCGCGCGGTCGAACACTAATATAATTAGCGGTTTATAGCGATTAGTTCCAGGACGTGAACTCCGGCTTTATCTCGAATATAGCGTTTATTTGAATTTTGCGGTATTTGCATATTCATATCTGTGTATCCACGGCGGTATTCAACTTGGCGAAGCTGGAAGTGCGGACGTCGACAAAAAAAAAAAAAAATCCCCTTCCTTCATCTCGTCTCCCGATTTTCAATAGTTTTGCGCTATATCAGATCGCTCCCATTGGACGGCCAAAATACCACAGGACAACAACCGCTGATGTAATTTTGGTGCCAGAAGATCAAGTCAGATGGCGAACTAAGCAGACATATTGAGTGCAATATTGTGTTGCTAGTGCCTCAAAAAAGTCAGAATATATAGAGAATGGAGGTTGAGGACAGGAAGAATGACTGGCACCATTTGATGTCTGATCATCATTCTTAACAAACTTCACTCAGTATGGTGATGTTAAGAATATTAATTATATTATTATGCCTCTTCCATACACTGTGGGCAAGAGGCGTACAACTTTTCGTTGTCTCTTCGTGCGAGTGTCGGTCACGCTGTCCGTCATTCGCATCTTGCCCATGCTATATTTAAAGGATATTAAAGGAATGGAGGTATTTTCACAAAATAAGAAATGGGAACTCCCCGCAGAGCACAGCTGAACTGATTTGGTTCTGGAGGTCACTGGGTCGAAGGTCATGGTGACATAAGGTCAGTTGTATGTGAGGGCCGAAGATCAGTGTAGCTATAGCAGGTAAAGGCATAGAAATTGCTGCTTTGCGCCGAGTTGTGCCTTGCTGACATTTTCAGGTTTATTTACAGAGATATATTATTGAGTTTATAAAGTGACTCAGCAAACATTATTGTTGCTGTTGTAGAAACAACATTTCATCGTATTTAATGATTAATCTTTATTTTTTTGTGTTATTATTATTCTGAAATACAGTTGGATAGTTAAAATCAATACAAGGCTTTTGTCCAGTACAGGGAAAAATAGGACTCCATTACTGGCTGCATAGTTTTTAAATTAAATGCATTTAATACAAGGTGTCGTCACATGTTCTGCGCACATCGTTGTGTGGCGAACGAACACCAGTAGGAATAGTTAAGTAAAAATTTTTTTCTCACCTGCTCCCGCGTATGGATGAAAAGTGCCAAAAAGCTGAAGACCCTCATGATCATCCTTTCATCTGAGTTTAAATGTTATGGGGCAGGACACAAGAACAACAAGCAAGATTTCGCTAGACGAATACTTCCAGGGCACATCATTCACTCAAATAAAAACAACAGATTCCCAAACACACACAGAGAGTCTGGCGTTAACAATTTTATTGGCATCGACATGCTTCAGCAGTCGCAGAAACTCCGTACTTCCAAAGCACGAACATCAGTCTTTGTTTTATGAGGTGCGATGAGGTTGCACGATCATATCAGAGATTAAAGCTGAAGCCTCTGTGGTCAAACGGAGGGAGTTCAGTTCACCTCTGGGTTATTTCCCAGACCTCCCCTGCAGCTCTGGCTAACGGGCAATTCTGGGTTATTAAGACTCCCCCCCACAACCCATTGCGGGGGAGGGCAAAGAGGCTGGAGGCCGCGATCTTCTCCACCAATAAACTCTTGGGGTGAGTGAGCAGCGAGCAGCTATGTATTTGATCAGACGGGGTCTGTAGGAGTCCCAGTTCCTCTGTTTACCACCCATAGGCTCTAGTCCAAACCACCTTCCGCTTGAATTCCGGAAGGTTCCTCAGTGATAACAAGGCAGCTGTGGAGGGAGTGCAGATCATGTTTTGTGAGGGAAAAAATGCTGAGACACAAAGCCATGAAAAAAAGCATTTGCCCCATCTTCCTCCTTTCACTTATCTTCGCACGTCATGCTAAACTGCTTCAGGTCTTTATACAGCTGGTAACACAAGATAAGGATAGCTTGAAGAAACACAAAATAGTTTTAAAGATTCTTCACAGAAATAAAAAAAAAATCACCTCTGTCAGCCTTGTGAAAAAGCAATTTACCCCTAAACTAAATGAAAATAACCATTTGTGCCATTTATAGGTGCAATAAATGCAGCCAATATGAAGACCTCACTTTCTCATTACTGAGGCAGAATTTTGGCCCTCTGTTCTTTGCGAATTTGCTTTAATTCAGCTACACAAGTGGTGTTTTGAGCATTAACTGCTTGTTGAAGGGTCCCACCCAGAGACCTCAGTAAAGTTCAAGACTTTGACTAAGCCATTCCAGAATCTCAATATTGTTTCTTATCTTGGGACCGGACGAATACCTCTGCATCGAGCAAAAACTGTTCCTTGGGAGTCAATGGCAGGACAATCCAAACATGTTTCATAACCTACTGTGGGTTTCATTTCTACACTCCTTTGTCGAGTCTGATTCTCTGGATTAATAACCTACAGTATGGTTGAGCCCATCATCGCCAGGAATAGGGCTCAAAGAACAGAATCCTGGTCGATGAAATATGTGGTCTGTGAGCTGGAGCTGAACACTGGGTCTCAGGAGAACATCACCTCCCTCACCCCTCTATCCCCGAAGCGGCTGGGCAGGCGCTGGGCTCACCTTTGGCTGTGATGATAGATGTTTCTGATAACCCCTCTTTAGGACCTTCTACGATGCTGAAGAGCCAGTCCATGAACTGAAATGAAAATACACAATTAACAACAAAACAGGTTTGACTCTTCAAAACAATTTGCTTTGTCATTGAATTTTTAAGCCCATAAACCCAAAAGACCCATACATGAGTTTGTCACATGTAGCTGCTTTATTCAAACCAGTGGAACTTCAGGCCAACTTTATCTTGCATTGGACATCCCAAGATTTTCAAGTATCCCAAGTATGTCTTGCAAAATTACAGGGAAATGTGTAAAAATGTAAAAGACTTCGATATTTCCCATTTGACATAATGCAGTGACCATTAAAACCTGGCATTCTGGGTGTGATGAATACTTTTAAGTGTGATGTAGTTTCAGTGAAGCGCTGTAACCAGCAGATACAAAATATGTGTGTGACATCGTCCTACAATATGGGAAGGAAAATGCTTTTCCAGATTTTGAATCTACTTAAGGGGTTTAAATGGCTTAATGACCACATGTTCACAATTTCAACAATTAGAAGCCAGCTGATTTCAATTTCATACGTCAATTTTGTTTTCCCTTTTTATACAATAAAAAGTAATTTGCAATATAGTATGGGGCAAACACAGGTTTCTCGTGAAATAATGTGTCTTAAAAGGGTAAATAATTCCACTGTATTTCCCCCGGACAATTAAAATGAAACTTAACAAGTGCAACAGCCTAATTAGGAGCCTATTAATGACCTTCAGCCTGATGTGTCACCTCATTTCATGTAATTGTTCATAAAACTAGAACTAGAATATGAGAATTTTGCGCTCGGCATTGCAAAGCTATTTGTGGCATCACTTGGTTTTAAATAAACAATCCCTCATAACAGGAAAAGCCCCTTATTGGAAAAAAAATATGATACTTGAATTGAAATTGCAATTGGAATGACAACCAGCATACACAGGGCAATAGCCAGAGTGAAGTTGGAAACCACTGTTCAAAACTGGCACCAGTTCCTTTGAAAACTGGAATCCACAACAAGCCGAACAGTGACTGAAACCCCATCTGGTAAAAACCTGCCTTCTGAGTCTGTCCTTTCCAGGGCTCTCTGGCCAACAGCAGCTGGATGCAGCAAGGAAGGCCAATGAGGCACTTTGAGGCTGGGTTCTCATTGGCTACGCGGTTGCTGTAGAGACCGTGGGAGCAATCGGGAGTCTCAGAGTCTATTTTCTTCGGAAACCACTGAGCTCGGACCCCGAGGAGCAGGGGCATGGTGTGATCAGCCCAGGACAGCACGGCGGAGCTGAAGAGGCGGAACAGGAAGTCTGTAGCCTGTGGAGGAAAGAGGAAGTGAGGTCATTTCCTCCTTTCTCTGCCGCTGATCCTCAGTCCTGACTCCATGGAAGGGCTGACAGACGGATAGAACCCCCATTTGTTTTCTATATGGTTGAATGTTCTGGTTCAGCCACTATGTTTCAGAGTCATGTACCCAGTCCGCATGCCCTGTTTTACAAAAACAAACAGGTGGACTTTCAAAGATTCTTAATGTGTTGAGCACACAATAATACAAATACCAACCACATAACGATAGCCTTAGGACACATGCACGCATAGATGCAAGCAGTGTGCGTCTGTTCCGAGCCTCGTGGCTCATCAGGCCGGTGCCTAACCCTGGTTTCAGCAGCATGAAGCAAGTATTACTGCTCCATCTGGACGGGATACTGGTCCATCGCAGGTTATATCCCCAGCTCTTAGTCAGGTTTCCCGGACAATTTTCTGGTACCCAATTATACACCTGGTTGGAGTGAGGCACCGTGGGAGTGAAGTGTTTTTGCCCAAGAACACACCGCCAAGGCGGTGGCAAGGACTCCAGTCCAGGACCCTCCGGTCCCAAGGCAAGCAGACTTAACCACTGGGCTACTGCGTCTCTCAGACCAGGGTAATGCACTGAAGTTGCATAAACATGTAAGAGCAGGAAACTGCGCTCACTCTACACCAACTCAATCCCTCGCCAAATTGAGAAGTGGTTCACGAGAGGCTCATTGATAAATATTTACGAATGAAGCCAAGAACGAATAACAAGGGTGAGACATAAGCCTACGTAGAAAAATAAATAAATAAAGCAGCCAGCTTTCTAAAAGAAAGAAAAAAAAAACATTGCCATGAAAAAAATGATTTTAGTATAACTTCATCGCAACCTAAAGAACATGTTGAATACATTCAAACACTCCTTTCATCACTGATGCTGTAGTCAAGCTAACTATCTTCTTGTAGTAGTTTATTAACTGAAATTCACCATTAAATCTTGTTACATTTCCTCAATCATGCGTCATCAACTTAGTCCTTCCCTCTGACTAGGTGGCAATAGTTTTCACTAACTGCACTTGGAGCAACCCCTATGCGCGCACACACACACACACACACACACACACACACACAAGTACAACCAAACACAATTACAAAAAATCTACATATGAAAGTTGTGTGTATATGTCAAAACAGGAAGCTACACCCACTCACTTCACACAAACAGACAGAGAGAGAATCTGGTCATGCAGTTTTTCAGTCAGAAAAGGAGATTAAAAGCAGCACTAATAACTAGAATGTGTTTTTACTCCTAAAAACGTACTTCTTCCCCCCGGCCCCCCTTCCCCGCCGGACGGACAGACGGACAGACGCATACCAAAAGGCACCACTTCAGGACCTGAGTTGTAAGTGTGCAAAGTTTCGTTAAGATGCAAAAGGTTTTGGAGCTATGCTCCAGAAACGAAGTGGGAACGCTGACACGAACGGGAACAGAGCCCAAAACAAGACGTCTCCCCTCTTCCTCTGGGGCGGGAGATGTAATAATTCCACCTGCCCCACAATCAGCGAGCTAAAGTCTTCACATGAACAAACTAAAAACAGGAATCACACGAGGACACAAGGACAAGACATCTTTGTTTGTTAAAGACGATGACCTTCCTTCAGCAGTGTAGCATTAAAGTGATTTAAGAAAAGGCCGGACACTGATAATGTTATAAATTACCACCATTTACCATTTCCACTCTTAACTCACATTTACCACTCTCGCCAGTGTTTGAGGGTACCGTAAGTATAAGAATATAAGCTCACGCACCTGTCTGGTGTCCCCTGTCCCCACAGCAGTCGTCCCGTAGGCCACGTTCCTGATGTGGCCCATTAATTCTAGCAGCCACTCCATCCTCTTCATCACTCCTGTAAATACAGCACTGCTCTTACCGGGTCACATGGGTGCCAGTAACCAATCAACACAGGAAGCCCTAAAGACCGCTTAATCCTTAACCCTTAGAGAGCCAAATGCAGCTATTGTTGCTCAGCGATGTAAGATTTAAAAATCAAAGCTGTTGAAAACCCATCATGTGGTGATTTGTTTAAAAGAGCTCCCGCAGAGAACTCTTTTAAACAAGCCGGCACAAGATAGGTTTTCAACAGCACAAGATAATTACATTTATAATTTTTAAAAATGTAATTCAGTGCTCTAAGGGTTAATATTAGGATATGCAAGACTGTTATCAATGTATTTTCACAACTGCTTATTATAATTTTGGTTATGTGAGCGGATGTCAGGGGTTGGGGTGGAGAAGGAGGAGTATGTGGCATACTTTATAAATCTTTAATTCATCTCCACCAAGGAGGTGTATGTTTTTGCCTGCGTAGTTTGGTTTGTCTGTCTGTCTGTTAGCAACATATCTCAGAAATGGTTGCAGAGATTTTAACCAAACTATGCAGGATATTTAAGTAGCACAAGAGGAACAGGTGATTAGCTATATCTAGGCCAAAGTACAGCTGGGATAGAGGCCAAAGCTCAAATCCAGCCATGCTGGCGGAGGTACGGGATCTCGCGAGTCCAGCAGAGAAGGTCAGAAATGACACAAGGACCAATTGGTTAGATTTTGGGAGTGATCTGGGTTAGGGGTAAGGGTTGGGGTTAGGGCCCTGGGCGTAGACGCAGCCCTCTTAGAGTGCTCTTGTTATAAATCAAATATACCAGGACATGGCTAATTCAATTTCAATTCAGTCACGTAGGGATATCAACCCATTAACTACCTTTTCAATTTGAATTTTTTGTCTACTTGCATGCTAAACATCATATTGAGCTCAAGCCTGCAAATGGCGGTCCGGCCATTTGTGCCGCTGTGATAATCATCAAGTCTGTGAAGAAGTAGTCAGTATTATCTGGGAGGTTGGGGTGTTCTCAGTGGATTGCGAATTCTGATTTAATAGGAGTGCTGCATGAGGGGTACAGTGCCGTGTTTGGGCTCTCGTGTTGGGGCCGCGCTCTCACCAGTGTTTGGGCTGGACGCCAGCCGTGATTGGTAGAAGCTCTGCAGAAGCAGCCAGCTGACCTCCTCTCTATGGCTGCCCCGCAGTGCCGTGGCAATGACGTCATTGAGGCCCAGAAGAGGCACCCGACCCTGGGAGGTGAGGTATGCCAGGACAAAGCCTGTCTTCTCAATGTTAGCCTGCAGGGGGCGACAAACCACCAGCAGAGATCAGAAAACAAACACCATCTGTAGCGCTCTGGACCAGCTGTAGAAATCGTCAGTCATGCTGAGTGGAATTTTATGAGTTTTGATAACTCCTAAACAGATAGAAGGCAAATTATAGATTTGTTGGAAGACTAATCCCTTTATGAACTGAAATAATAAACAAATTAAGAGCTGTTAATGAGAACAGCTGCAATATTGTCCCTGATTGTTCCTCCGAGAAAACCATCATTTGCTTCTCCCCATATGACAGCAGCACCATAAAAGACCACCTAATGTAACAGCCTCTTCATACAGTTACCTCATTGGGTCATTTACAAGGATTAACATCTCAAACTGACAAACAACACAAAAGATGATAGACTTCACTCCTTGTTGCATAGTGGTTACTATAGTATCTACACCCAACTCCCACCCTTAGTAGGCAAAGAGTCATACAACAAAGGGTTAAAAACACCACTAAAAAGCACAATTTCTTATTCATATGCATATTTTTTTATAGTTTCTTAAAAAGCTTCCTCATACAAATGCCTGCAAGAACTACTACTTGCATATGAATATAAAAATAGCATGCTGGACTCTCATCTCCAAAATATTTATTGGTAACCAGTTTGAAAATATTCAAATCAGAATAGAAAACAGCAATTAAAATCATACGTTTTATTCTGTTTTTAAGAAGCATGTGATATATAAATCCTTTGGATATTTCAGGTATACAGCCATGCAATAAGGAACTGAGGTGGTGAAAGACCCTTCATTGTCATAATTCATCCAGCCCATAATTTCCCCGACTGATTCCTCATTCCACAGCTATCACTTTACCTCAGTGACCCGCGTGATTCTGTCTATCTCCGTATCGGACATCTCTGACAGACACTTGGCGATTCCCACGTAAAGATCCAGCTCACTGTCCTATGAATCAGAGAGAGAGAAAGATCATTCATAACCTCTAAAGATCCTGGAGCAGGAAGTACAGGATCAGCACAAAAGCTGCATGAAACAGAATGTGACGCCAGCTGGAAATTTGATTCACAAGTAACACAGAATTTTTCCAAAAAATTCCTACTCAATTTCCCAAAACAACTGGCATGAAAAGTATTTCCAATCTGAAACAAGTAGGAAACACTCAGATCCCCGCAAGTGACGTTTTCTAGTTTGTCCGTTCATTCACTTCTCTACAGGATACCTCAAAAAGTGATATCAATGAAATTTTATGTGAATAGATACTGTGCTAAGGAGGAAGTCATTTAAATTTTAGTGGAGATCTCACTGATATTGTTGATCCGGGATCCGAAACGATTTCTGCGTGCGTAAAGATGGCACCGTCGAGACACCAGTAACACTCACATTCAGTAATATTTCCTCCGAATTTCAGAACAGAGGAGGTAATGTGATCTCCGAGTGCCTTCTAATTCTCTTCTGCGTACGATCCTGTCTTACACATTTTAGCTCTAACCCCAGTTTGCCCATCATGTGCCGTAAACACAATCCCATCCCTCAGTCTAAAGAACAGCCCTTATGAACTTAACTGCAGTGTCGGTGTCAGTCTGCTGAATCCATTCGCTAGTGCCGTTTCTTTCAAATAAATTGTCAGGCTTTCCCATTAATCAACCATCAGAATAATTAACCCTTTGTAGCACAGTGATTACTAAAGTAACCAAACCCACCTACAACCCTTAAAAGCCAAAAAGGTACAGAGTCACAAAGGGATGAAATTGTTCAACTATCGCATGACGAACGGATTCCTTGGATGTTCCAGTTTTGCACCCTTCCTCTAGTATTTGCCACAGTTTGAGTTGATCTGCATTTTCAAAAGTAAGCAGCTTTAACATAGTCCCTCTTCAAAGTCTACTCCAGGCACACACGAGCTCAGCAAACAATGCACACTACTACATATGTATTCAGAGATCCTGTAAGCATTAGATACGATATTTTATGGCTTCTCACACACTTGAATAAAAATACAATTTTTTTTTTATTTTGCTCCATGCTGCGACCCATAGACCTGTGCCTTGAGAGCCATTTTAGCAGCTAGCGTGGTTAGCGTGAGTACAGATGAGTAACCTGTATGTGGTCGGGGAGCAGGGCGAAGATCTCCTCGGTGGCGGAGCAGAGGACAGCCCAGCAGGTTTGGGAGGGGTTGGGGAGGGCCATGGCCTGAGACAGACCCTCCAGGAGAGCGCGGCAGAGCAGGGGCCGCTGGGGTCGCCCGTCCCGGCCAAAGTGCTGGACCCCCAGAGTCCCCACGCACACCTGCAGCTTGTCCTCCGCGATGTGCTTCATCCACAGGGACAGCGAGCGGTACAGCTGGGCCCGGGTCCGAGGCTGAGGGGAACACGAGCGCGTTGCCGAGGTTACCGCCGAGTGACGGCCATTTTACACACGACGGACCGCCTGAGGACCAAAATGCCCTCCGAGGGAAAGAAAAAAAAGCATCGTCCAACAGACGCTTGCACCTGTCAAATGTTGGTAACACTTTCATTGGTTGTCTTATATTTTCATTGGCTGGGTGCACCAAGAGTTTTGTGGTTGTCATGGATATCAGAAGGCGATACCAGTGGAGTTTGCAGAAAGACCAGTTGGTTATGATTATAGTGAAATAACTGGAATTACGATGGAAATGACAGTTATCGCAGCAGATGTTGTCGGGCAGTTTGTTTTAACACAAAAGCACCAGTGACGTCCTGCATTATTCTTTAGACAACTGCCAATACATGTCTTATGAGTGTAAAACATTCTTTGCTCTGCAATGACAACCCCAGGGCGACTCGACATCTTCGGGCCGGCACTTCCAAGCACATTTGTATTTGTGGTGGAATGCGTGTTAGAGCAGAATCTGAAAGCAGTGTGACGTAACAACCCACTTCCTGTTTTATCTACACTTAAAGTAAAAACAAAATGGAGGAGGGTACTTCTGACAGACTGCTTCCAATGGGGCATCATTTTAGAGTCACATGACACACGCGAACACAGGCACGGCTCTCTCCTGACTGATAAGGCAAGTTTGGTTTGGTTACGGTGTCGTTGTCCTCGGTTACTCACACTCAGGCTGTGCACCAGCGGAGGACTCAGCCACATGCCCAGGAAGAGAGATGCACTCTGGGAGGTCTGAGACTGTGACATCACCAGCTCCAAGCAGTGGTGCTGGATTTCTTCACCTAACGGCACAGGGAGCAGAAACATGTTTATGCCTCAGTGTATAAACGTCTATGGTTCTGCGCGCGATGTATACATCAGATCACTGTGTGTGATGCACGTACGACCGCTAAGCTCAGTACCGAAGTTTAGCCTCATTAGTGGGGACAGCAGGCCGCTCCAGTTGACTGGGGGATACTGGTAACTAAGGCCCACAGCTGCCAGGGGTCCCAGCGCCGCTTTCACCAGCCGGGGTGGGGAGAATTCCGGACCTTTCCGCCCCGCCTCCAACAGGAAGTCCACTGCCGCTCTCAGCACACTCCTCTCCGACAGGTACCCAAAGTCCAGCGGAACTGTGTATGTGTGACAAACAGAGGTTTATCATGCAATTATTGCTTATAACACTGTTGTTTTATGTAAATTACTGTTTGATAATTTGACACAGATGCGCGGTCACACCGCTAACGGCTATTTGAACTGCAGAGGTCTCAAACTCCATTCCGCAAGGACTGTAGTGTCTACAGCAGTCTGGGATTTCCAGTCAATGAGCAGTGACCTCACACCCCATAAACAAGGTGCGCCGACTTCTCAGCCAATCAATGACTTCAATAAGGTAATGAAACCAAAAACCAGCAGCAACTGCATTTGAGCTCAAGACCCCTGAATAGGAGAAATGTTCAGGGGGAGAAGGGCAGAGAAGAGCAGTGATGGAGATGAAGTGAAGGGGAAATGAAATGAAGAAGAGGAAGAAAAGAGGCGGGGACTCTGGGACGTACCCGCAGTCCGGCTGTGACTGGAGGACAGGTGAGCCAGGTGTAGATGTCCCAGCAGGCAGCAGGCGTTGGACTGCAGGCCGATGGCTCCGGAGAACGAGATGATCTACCACCACAGACAGGAAGGAGAGAGACTCACAAACACTCAATAACGCCCAATTTATGACTCGCCGCCGGCCTGGGGGCGGTGTGGGAGGAGTCTGTATGTTCTGCTCGTGTTGGCATGAGTTCACTCTGGTTCTTGCCCACAGTATAAATACAAGCTTTTCAAGCTAAATGGATACTGCACTGCGCGTAGGTAAGAATATGTAAGAGAATGTTGTGACTCCCACATTCACTAAGAAAAGAGAATAATAAGTGACAGGATATGGCCTTATGGAAGAGCTAAAGCATGGTCAAACGTGTAATAAATTAATAAATAAGCACAATATTCCGCTATTCAAGTGATCTCACCTGTTTCATAACACTGTTGACCAGGTCATCACATCAGTGTAGTTATTACTCAATCTTGGTGGTCTCACCTGTGCTACAGTAGTGTACTCCAGCTAATCTCACCTGTGCTACAGTACTGTACTCCAGCTAATCTCACCTGTGCTACAGTACTGTACTCCAGCTAATCTCACCTGTGCTACAGTACTGTACTCCAGCTAATCTCACCTGTGCTACAGTACTGTACGCCAGCTAATCTCACCCATGCTACAGTACTGTACTCTAGCTAATCTCACCTGTGCTACAGTACTGTACTCCAGCTAATCTCACCTGTGCTACAGAACTGTACTTCAGCTAATCTCACCTGTGCTACAGTACTGTACTCCAGCTAATCTCACCCGTGCTACAGCACTGTACTCCAGCTAATCTCACCCGTGCTACAGTACTGTACTTCAGCTAATCTCACCTGTGCTACAGCAGTGTACTCCAGCTAATCTCACCTGTGTTACAGTACTGTACTCCAGCTAATCTCACCTGCGCTACAGTACTGTACTCCAGCTAATCTCACCTGTGCTACAGTACTGTACTTCAGATAATATCACCCGTGCTACAGTACTGTACTTCAGCTAATCTCACCTATGCTACAATACAGTACTGCAACAAATCTCACCTGTGCTACAGTACTGTACTCCAGCTAATCACATCTGTGCTACAGTACTGTACTCCAGCTAATCTCACCTGTGCTACAGTACTGTACTCCGGCTAATCTCACCTGTGCTACAGTACTGTACTCCAGCTAATCTCATCTCTGCTACAGTACTGTACTTCGGCTAATCTCACCTGTGCTACAGTACTGTACTCCAGCTAATCTCACCTGTGCTACAGTACTGTACTCCAGCTAATCTCACCTGTGCTACAGTACTGTACTCCAGCTAATCTCACCTGTGTTACAGTACTGTACTCCAGCTAATCTCACCTGTGTTACAGTACTGTACTCCAGATAATCTCACCTGTGTTACAGTAGTTTACTCCAGCTAATCTCACCTGTGCTACAGCAGTGTACTCCAGCTAATCTCACCTATGCTATAGTACTTTACTCCAGCTAATCTCACCTGTTATATTACTCCACACTCCGGGTAACATCATCAGTGAAATAATGCCGTAATCCAGATATTCTCTTTCAGGAGAAGAAGCCTCATGCAATTTTTGGGGATTTTTTTAGTCTCCGAAAGAGATGGAATGGAAGTACTCCCAACAAAAAACAAAAGTTCTACCTGTCCATACAGATGGCTACATGAGTAGTTTTCCAAATTATCTAGATTTTAATTTAATATATTTCTAATATATATAATATTTTTCTAATGCATAGGCCAGCCTGACTACTGTCTTAAATGAAAACAAGAAAATTAGTTTTTAATTTAATTTAATTGAATAAATTTTGTTTCCTTATTATATTAATAATACAGGAAAAAATGTGTCGACATTGTGATATGGGACAGTATGTGTGTTCACATGATTTTCTCACTGACAACGAGCGAGAAGCATTTGCTTTCACCGATCAAATAGCTACTATGCATATAAACCAAATTTGCACTTAGAAAATAATGATAACACCATTCATTTTACACCTCATCTCAATATTTACATTACCTCAAAATTTTGCAGAATTGTCAAATTTAGTAAAAGAGCTGTATTCCAGGTAACCGGACCTGTTTTATTGGGCCGCATTTGACCCTACTGGTGCAATAAGTAACCCTCACCTGTGAAATGGCTCTGATGACCTCATTCAGCCGGCTCTGTTGCTGTGACGACTGTTCCGATTCGCACTTCAGCTGCGGAAGACATTGATCGATTAGTGGCCAATGCGTACAGTCAGGTAAATGTGACTCACTGCTGACACACTGCCGATCATGTAACATCGCTGACCCTGCTGGCTGCGAATCTGTCCGACCTCTCACCCCAAAGTCTGAGAACAGAGCGCCACATCTTCTGAGCATGAACCAGGCCAAAATAACATGTTCAGCTTTCAGCACTCACAACATAGCACAATGAAAACTGATACGCAGCTTGGCACTTTCTTGCACGTGATGTAACTGTTTTAAAGTACACTGATTTTACGGCAGCATCAGATCAACACTGCCGTGGTTTCAAACGATTCTAAACTGGGTGCCTTAAATCAGCAGACACTCTGGCCCAAATCACACAGAACAGAGTGAAAATCTGAGTAGTGACAGAACAGAGCATCATAGTACTTTAAATGCCATTAGCCAATAAGAAACAGAGGCAAATGCGATTAGCAAATAGGACAGCTTCACACTCAGGAGCGTAGTCTGTTCTGTCATCATTGACAGTCTGAGTTCAACTAGCAAACATTATCCCTCAAGCGAGTATGGCACCAGGAGTATATATACCTGAATGTTTACAGTTAACATAAGTACTAGAATGATATACATGCATGAAATATGTATATTTGTACAGTACAGTGTGCCTGCTTTCTAACGTGGTAACACAACAAAATCTGGCAAAAAAGACACATGACCAGTAAAACATGTCACCACATCAATATAAACACAATATAAACACAATTTTGTTCAGCCTTTACGAAGATCAGAAAGGGTGGGGCTTCCCTTTTCATCACTCATTGACCTGACCTGTCATGAGAAAAGCCTGTTCATCAGTTCATATACGCGTGCGAATAGCAGTTCATTACTGTTCCTACAGTTTCCTTCTTGCAGTGAAAAGTCCAATGAGCAGGAGGCAAGAGATTAGGAAACTTCGGCAGTACGATGCCAATCCAAGAAAAACAAATCTTTCGGCCAAATTTTCAAATGGATGAGAATCAGTCTGATTGAAGTTCAAAGGAACAGCACATTCCCAACTGATTTCAACATTCAGTCAAGGCTGTTGATTGAAGAGAGACAGATACTTGACACAGGTATTAAATGAACAACACTTCCGCCTGCACCCCATTAAATCACATCAAAGGTAAAATTGTTCACCAGAAGGTAGAAGGAAACAGACCTTCGTAGAGAAAATACACAAGATTAACAATTTCATCATTTTAATGGAATTAACTCTATCATATGTTTTCATGCCATTATTTAGATTTCACACAAGAAATACAGTCAGAGGCTCAGTTTGATCCCAGCTCGTCATCAGGAGGTTCACAGAGCTCTCCCGCAGTCTCGCCCCCTGCCCAGTGAAAAATGGCTTAAACTTGGTCAAACTACACCCCCTAGAGGTAAATGTCCCTCACTAGTTGTCATATACTCCAATCTGAAGTTTGGGACCTGATGCCTGGACGCAGGGAAAAGTTATCCAGAAGGCGAAAAGCCTAGATCCTAGGAGAATGCTACAGGTGAGAATGCCATTTCTCGATCATCTTTCAACCATATAAAAAGCCAGCAGGTCGTACACAGTGCCATAGCTCTCCTCCACCAATAATTAGATTGGGTCCTGCTCCTAGCTCCACTGGGGCCTGTCAGGGACACCCAGCCCCAAACGCTGCCTTAAAGGTGCACAGTGTAAGAATTGAGGTCAAAAGATCCAAAAAATGAGCTTGACACAGCAAACGAATGAGAAGAAATAAGGGCAAAGATGTCATAAAAAAGATGACAAGGCATTGTGCTGAAGAGATATCAACCTGAATTAGCACGCTAAATCACCAGCTGCGCACCGTCCTGTGTCATAATACCAGTTTCCGCCATGGGTGGCGGTATGCGGGCAACATAGCAGCCAGCCAAACTGCAGTGCACGAATAAATCGAACGGCTTGAGGGCGTACTTGAACCTGATGTCAATCGTGTGGAAGGTACATTAGCTAAGGAGCTTGAAAGGGCTTTGATGATAATGAATCCTAAATGAACGCACGAAACGTAATGGAATACATTGCATAATGTAGAGAAACATTACAGAATGTTTCGTAGTGACTAATGATACTCGATTGCTAGAAGAGGTCTCGCTGATGAAGATTGCATATCAGGCAAACTGGTTGTATACTCTGAAATTATCATCAGGTGGGCGGCATACGTTACGTTCTAAAATTATCTTGGCCCTAGTTTTACTTGTACGTGTGCAGCCAAGATTACTTCAGAATTCTGAACTCCGCAATAACTGTTTTGACGACGTTGGGTAAAGTGATGGTCAACCAACAGTGGCGATTGAATGGCCAGCTGATTTTGGGATCAGAGACTGGTTATGGTAAAGTCCGGCATTAGATAGATTTATTCACGCAAATGTTGGTTCAGCATTAGCGCTTAACATTGCCTGCTGTTACGTTGACGCCAGCTTGCTCAACGGCAGCGAATGTTACCTAGCAAATGAATTTATTTCGAATGAACGATGACACGTAATTTGGACATATTTACTGGATCGTGTGAAGGAGAGTAGCTTGAAGATTTCATAGTACAGAATCACTTGACATCAATTGACATTCGTTCACGTGTTAATATCTCAGAGTTTTGGAGTCAGAGCGGCCCTTTTTGGATTGTAGATGGCCAGCTATGGCTCTGTGGTTGTTGGGAAGGTGGGGGCGGAGCATGGACTGTAGGCGGTGCCGTTTCTCGATTGTTACGCTGGGGTATACCAACTCACTTTCTGCAGGCACGCTGTCCCCATTTTCTTTGGAGTGTGTAGAGTTTGAAATTAATTTTTGGCTGCCATTTCACCGGGCACCTTTAAAGACAGGACCGGGAGAAGAGAGAGAGGGAACATAATCCTCCCATCCTTCGCCTGTTCTTCTTCTACTCCCCCCTTCCTGTTCAGGCGGCACATTTCTATGGCAACGCTTCCTGGCTACAATCCAAACAGAGGGATTTGCATTTAAATTGGAGCTGTGGGGCGTGTTGACGGGGTGGGTCTTCAGACTAACGACTGGCGCCCGGCGACTGGCGCATACTCCAGTGTTCGGTAGGGACAGTCACCGATTGGTGCAATTTAGCGCAGAAAGCCCGCTCTAGCTGTGTGGGAGGGCCGTGGGGTTGCCAGTTTTGTCCTCCTTCTGGCAAGTCGCCCATTTCATGATTTAATGAACGCTGCACTGACACATCCCTACTGGGCCTTCAGAAACGGGGACATGTACGGCAGCAGGTATTTGAATTAAACCTCCCCTGACGCGTCCTGTTGCTGTTTCAGTGATTTTCAGGTGAATAAATACGACAAATGTACAGTCATGTGATGTAGACCGATATTTAACCCTTAAAGCACTGAAATACATTTTTTAAACTTAAATTATCATGTGCAGTTGAAAATATATCATGCAGCAACTTGTCACCACAGCTTTGACTATGATATCTCACAACATTGAGCCACAACAGCTGCATTTAGTGCTCCAAGGGAGAAGAATTTTGGAATTTGGAATTAAAATATATTCAGGGTAGAAGATTGTAAAATTGTATTCTGGTCGAATGATGTATCTTTGAACACTGTGTTTGTGGAATTCAAATATGATATCCCTTAATTTATTTTATAAAATC
The DNA here is from genome assembly GCA_029721435.1 of Gymnothorax reevesii. Classification (NCBI taxonomy): domain Eukaryota; kingdom Metazoa; phylum Chordata; class Actinopteri; order Anguilliformes; family Muraenidae; genus Gymnothorax; species Gymnothorax reevesii. The sequence goes on from CM056579.1 coordinate 111,786,449, forward strand.
AGTCCTGGTTATCAAATGTTTTTTTTATTTTTTTTTTTTTTCTGGTGGGGTGTTGAAAAATGGGGGTGGTTAAAAGGGTCCCTGTAAAACTGGGGACGGGGGGGGGAGCGAGGAGAGGAGATATCAAACCCCCCTTAGCTCCTACAGATGAGACCAGGATTACGCCAAGTGGTCAAAAACACAGCCAGTTTTTTGTAGATTTGTTGTTTACAGATGGGTTTAGACATGGAAATTAAAGGCTGGGGACATGATAATGCAGGGACCTTTGACCTTGAGGGGGAGGCGGGGTCTCACCTGAACGAGAGAGCTCTCAGATCCCACCAGCGCCACCAGGCCACTGACTGCTGCCAAACGCTGCATGGTTGGAGCACCCTAAAAACAGCCAGATACACCCCATTTACAGCGACCCAAAAACCCAGTACCCAGCACAAAAACTGCTGCACAAACTGCACACCAGTGCACATGTAGAGCACGAGTGTCCAATATTATCTAAAAAGAGCCGAAGTGGGGGGGAAGTTCTTTTGTTTTAACCCAGGTTGAACACACCTGGCCCAACTTCATAGTAATTGACTAGAGACTAAGATTAGATCTTTTGATTAATCAGGCCTAGTTGTACTGGATTAACTCAATAATCTGCACCCATAGTGGCTCTTTTTGTTGTAAATTTGCGCATCCCTGGAGTTCAGCCAGGCAAAGCAGGCAGCAAAGCAAAGCGACAGAGACGGGGGAAACATTCATAAACATGGAGGAAGGGTGACCAGACCTCCGTCAGCAGGATCTTCATCCAGGCAGCCAGGAGTCGGCCAATGAGGTCCTCCGCTTTGCCGTGCCCGCAGACAGACAGGCTGTGCACCGCCATTCCCAGGGCCAGAGCAAATCCAGGGGTCTGCAGCACGAGAGGGCAGCCAATTATCTCTGGCTAGGGTGAATCATTGGCCAATCATACAGTGCCAATTTAGCAGCGAGAGGACTACGGCCTCATAAAAAATATCAGTTTATCGTCCTTTTAATCTGAGAATCATGATGCAGGCAGGTGGATTTTTTATTTTTATATAGAGTATACTTACGCCTTTGTGACATGTTTTTCTAGGTCTCTAGACCTCTTAATTTTCTGGTACTCAACAGAGAAAAACACAGGAACATTACTTCTTCCAGGAAAATGGCTTAAGTGTCCATCTAAGGGTCACTTAGATGGACACTTAAGCCAGTTACGCTACTCGCTATGAGCACTACACCGATTTCCCTTTTTTTAGATACTTAAAAAAAAAAATGACACGGCTACGAATTCCGATGCGGGCGGGGATAATAATTTTTTTTTAATGAGGCTTAATATGAATTATGACAAAGATCTCTAACAACTCGAATATCAACACGGGGAAGGATGTTTAGGCTACATCAACAACTAACCAACAATTATAATTCACAGCAGAACTGGACTACAGTATGTCACTCAGTTATCAGCTGATCATCACCAAACTCGAATCATACACGCCTTTCAGAAAACGAGCGTTTTGTGAGGACGTTGAGAGTGTGTAACGAGGACATGGTGAGGGTGCCGTGCGGACTCTGCGTGTTGTGAGAACAAGCCCCGCCCACCTGCTGGCTCTCCTCGGTCAGGGCCCGCAGCGCGTTCATGAGCTCCTCAGCTTTACCGCCATCGATGATGCTCGCGCCGAACGCTGACGTTCCAGCGCAGGCCAGAGAGTACGCCAGCACCTGGCGAGAGAGGAGGGGGCGGAGAGAGTGATGAACAGAGGACAGCAGAAAGCAGGAGGAGAATAAGAGAGGGGGCGGAGCTTGGCGGCTGACCTCTTGCAGCATGCGACCTTGGCCTGCACTCTCCTGCAGCGCCTCCTTCAGACGATCCACCGTCACCGCGACGTGCTCCCGCCTCTCCGCCTGTCCGCTGTGACTCAGGGACGCCAGCACCACGCCCACTCCCAGAATGCACCCTGTGCTGCAAGGCAAAGGCAGGGGACAGAAGATATAACAGCATGGGTGCAGTTTATCGTACGGTGTGTCGGGTGTAGTGGTGATACAGGTGTTACGGTATGACAGGTGTAACAGATACTAACTTGTACTCCAGGTCGGTGTTGAAGCAGCAGGACTCCAGTGCATCCAGGGAGCTCATTAAAACCTCACTCACGTCCTGACCGGAGACATCACTGCAAAGACAAATAATCACTGAACTGGAGTGAAAATCGATCAATCAGTGATGGGCATATAACCACTGCCCCAGAAAAATGCATTTACTGCATTCTACCATATAAAACGAAACAGTTCATCAAAGATGGACAGTATCTTGCTGACTAATTTTTATAGAGCCTCCATCGAGCCCATCCTGACCTACTGCTGCGCAGTGCGGTTCACCAGCTGCACCGCCGAGAACAGGAAGGACCTTCAGCGGGTGACGAGGGCAGCAGAGAGGATCATTGGGACCACGCTGCGCCCCCCCCTTCAGAGACATTTATACTGGACGACTTCACAAGAAGGCCAGAGACATCAGCACTGACCCCACACACCCGAGACACGCCCTGTTCTCACCTCTGACCCCAGACACGCCCTATTCTTCCCTCTGACCCCACACCTCCCGGACACGCCCTGTTCTCACCTCTGACCCCAGACACGCCCAATTCTCCCCTCTGACCCCACACACCCCAGAGACGCTCTGTTCTCACCTCTGACCGCACACACCCCGGACACGCCCTGTTCTCCCCTCTGACCCCACACACCCCAGAGACGCCCTGTTCTCCCCTCTGACCGCACACACCCCGGACACGCCCTGTTCTCACCTCTGACCCCACACACCCCGGACACGCCCTGTTCTCAGCTCTGACCCCACACATCCCGGACACACCCTGTTCTCACCTCTGACCCCACACACCCCGGACACGCCCTGTTCTCAGCTCTGACCCCACACATCCCGGACACACCCTGTTCTCACCTCTGACCCCACACACCCCGGACACACCCTGTTCTCACCTCTGACCCCACACACCCGGGACACACCCTGTTCTTACCTCTGACCCCACACACCCCGGACACGCCCTGTTCTCACCTCTGACCCCACACACCCCGGACACACTCTGTTCTAAGCTCTGACCCCACAAATCCTGGACACACCCTGTTCTCACCTCTGACCCCACACATCCTGGACACACCCTGTTCTCACCTCTGACCCCACACACCCAGGACACACCCTGTTCTCACCTCTGACCCCACACACCCCGGACACACCCTGTTCTCACCTCTGACCCCACACACCCCAGACACACCCTGTTCTCACCTCTGACCCCACACACCCCGGACACACCCTGTTCTCGCCACTTCCTTCCGGAAAGATACCGTTCAATCTAATTCAAAACATTAAGAGACCGTCAAAGCCATCACACCACCACCTCCCATCCCGCCCACAGTCAGACACCGAAACCGCACGGTTGCACGCGCGCACGCACACACACACACACACACACACACACACACACACACACAACCAAGTGCAATCACCTCACCAACCTGCTCTCCCTTGCACTGCGAACCTGACTGTATTTGCACTCAACTCTATGCATCAGCTGATAAGCTTTTTACCAGCCACTATGCTTTTAGCACTGTTTTTATACGGTTTCATACGTGTGTTTATTCACTTATTTATTGCTTTATGTTTTGTGTGATTTCGCTCCCATGAAGAGCTGCTTAACTGATTTCCACAGTCCATGTTGGTGACAATGTTGACAGTGACAATAAAGGATTCTATACTCTATATTCAATGACTAACTGAAGCCACAGATGTCCAAAAACTTCTGCAGAAAAGGTGCAAGTCCTTCTGCAGAAAAACAGCGGTAACATGCCTGCTGGGAAGGTGCCTCAGAGTGGAGGTCGTAGATAAAGTGAGGATACCTGATGCGCTCCTCCAGCAGTGAGGACACTAGCAGGCCCAAGGCGAGGCCTGTGTGGAACTGAACAGCCTGGGACTCGTCTGAGGCGGCTCCCCCGGGCAGCCCTGTCTGCAGGGTGGAGAGGGCCTCCAGGAGACTGGCCTTGTGGGAGGTGGCGAGTATGGGCGCCATTACTGACAGGGCCAGGGAGGCACAGGAGCGGGCGATGGCACTGGCTGTATTACCTCCAGAGTACGATCTCTAGAGAGCAGGGTTGGGGTGAGAAAGACCGCAGGCAAAGCCAAGCTCACTTACTGGTAATAATTACTGTGTTTTCTGTAAGAGTGTGGATCTGTGTGTGTGTTCAATATCCTTAAGTGCAAGTGAATGAATGAATGAATGAATGAATGAATGAACACAGCACTTATATAGTGCCTTCTCACAGATACTCATAGCACATTACAGTCACCTGTGGTAATCCCGTCTTACCACCAACAATGTGCAGCACCCACATAGGTGATGCAACGGCAGTCATTTTGAACACTCACCACGCATCAGCTTGAGGCGGAGAGGGAGCCAGTTAGATCGCGGGGTTATTAGGTGACACGTCTAAGGAGCCAGATTTAGCCAGGACTGTGGGGAGCCCTCAACTCTCGTTGAGGAGAATCTTTAATGACCGCAGTGAGTTAGGCCTCCTGTGTTTGTGTGGTGTGTAGGAGTATTGTGTGTTCTTGCTTTTCGACATGTTGAGATCATAGACTGTATAAAAAGATGGACGAAGCAACCGTAACATCACCCATTGGTTTAAGCATACCATATAGGAAGCCTCGATTTAGCCAATTTGAACAGCGCCATTTTGTCATTTTAAAAACGGATGTGATTCCTATTGGATGAGAGCCTGAATCGGAGATCCAGGGAGGAGCGAGGGATAGATCTACAGGTGAATCTGACCATATCAGATGAGGACCAGAGGATAGCCACGCCCCTAAATCATATTCTGGCTTTATCCTTTATTCTGGTCTATTTGGGATCATAATTTGCAGAAATGAACATCATGATATATTGAAGTAGACTTGAAACTTGCAATGGATACCATAAAATAATGTGGAAAATCATTATTTAAATAATAGGATTGAACTTATTTTTGCAACCACTGACGTCGCCACCTGCTGGCCATTAAATAGAATGCAAATTTTAGAGATTTCAGCATTGGCCTTAGTTTACAGACCTGGGTGCTGCGCCCATCTTCTAATACAGTCTATGGTTGAGACACAGGTCCCAGTACAGATGTGGACTCACATGCTGAAACCAGGGAAACACCCGTCCTTTTGGTCTGTAGTTGCTGCTAACCACATTCAGCAGAGTGTCCATCACCATGGAGACCCAGTGCTGAGTGGGTAATATCTCAGGTCCCACCTGCAACACCAGTGATAAAAATAATCTGCAAATGTCTCGCCACTCGAACCCCCCCCCCCCCAGAAATCCCCAAACACCCGAAGACCAGTTAAGTAGCTGATCAATACACCGACAAAATTTGGTAAAGAATTACTGAGCCGGAGCTACCTTTAACCCGAGAGCTTGGGTAAAATACGCTTCAAAAGTTTGACTGAGGGTTAATTTAAGCATGTGAATTCTTGTAAAAGAGCAAAAAAAAAAAATCAGTCTGCACAGAATTATTCCGACTGCGCCTGGCAAGTGACCGTTGGACGCAAATTACCAACACTGACTGAAGATTGTTGTGATAGTAACGCTCCTTCATTTCGCTGAATCAATACCATATGTTCGCGTTCAGCCCTGTTGCCATAGATCTCTACATAGCGGGCGCCAAATATGTCCCTCGTGGTTTTTGCAGTACTAAGCTTTCTAAGCTGCGAAGAGGTCGTTATGAACGAAAGATATAATTCGTAATTCAAGAGACATAATTAAATGAAACACAAGCTATCTAAACTAACTGCAACATAGCTGTAAGAGATTAGATGAAATGCAGGATAAACTAGAATGTGTTTTTTCTCCTGAAAACGGACGTCTCCCCCACGGCCCCCTTCCCGGACAGACGGACAGACAGACAGGCACATACCAAAAGGCACCCCTTCAGGACCTGAGTAGCAAGTACGCAAAGTTTCGTTGAGATGATGCGAACGGTTTAGGAGTTATGCTCCGGAGAAAAGTTGATTACATCCGGACGGACAGACGGACAGACAGACAGGCACATACCAAAAGGCACCCCTTCAGGACCTGAGTAAAAAGTACGCAATGTTTCGTTACGATCATGCAAACGGTTTTTGACTTACTCTCTGGAAACGAAGTGGGAATGCCAACACGAACGCGAAAGCAACTGCAAACGGGAACAGAGCCCTCCGGCAGTGGGGGGGGGAGGGGGGTGGGGGGCAGGGACATAATAAATTAAAGTTTGGGAATCTCACCTCAGCAGATCCCGACTCTCCCACAGGGAGGCTGCTCTCGTATTTGGACAAGACAGCAGCCAGACCGCTCAGAGCCAGGATGGAGTTCCCCTGAACCACAGGACTGTCCCTACGGCAACAACCAGAGACCGACTGGGTCACCCAAAACCTACACGCAGCACCCCTGCACCCCAACACTGACCAATCCAGTCAGTCACCCTCTCCCACAGTAACCCATTTCAGCGCACCATGGTCTCCCATGTCTTCAGTCAAACTGGACGGATGAATCCCAGCACAGGCGCTGGTCGCAAATATACAGTTGAACTGAGTGCAGATGGTAATGTCCGTAGTATATTTGATGCAAGATGGCCACATAAGGGCAGCTTACATTCATCAAAATTGTACAAAATATAATATCTGTGCCATGGCATTAGAAAATAAGTCTACAATGAATACAGTGTCAAGTTTTTCGGAGATTCACTACAAACCAAACTGGCCTTCTTTAATCACAGTAACGGACCAATCAGGTGAGAGAAGAGGTCACTGGGAAGGGCTGGAATGTGAGGAAAGGGCTGGGACAATAGGACAGGAAGTGTATTTAAAGGACAAATGTTAGATGGCGAAGAGCACAGTAGAAAAGAGAGAAAGGGGCTCATTCCAGCTGCTCGTTTTATAAAGCAAAGCTACATCCTACCAGACGATCTTTGAGTAACCTCTACTCCTCACAGGGCTGGTAAGTGTGCAGTTTTTGGTTCCAGCTCAGCACTAAAACACCTCAGTCAGTTAATTAACCAATCAGGGTGATCAATCAAGACCTTGATGAGTACTATCAAGCGTTTTAGTGTTGGGCTGTAACACAAACCAGCGCCCAGACCAGCCCTTCGCGAGTAAAATTGGACGCCTCTGTTAAAATCCTTTATAACAGCTCATTTACCGGATTGGGAAACGCTAACAGCAGGTAGAATCCCAGAAAATCCCATTAAGGAGGCGATTTCACCGTTCTTCCCCTCATGTATGCGCGAGGATAAAAAGGCAGCAGAAAAGCGGACTTGGTTGCTATGGTAACAGTGGCATCATGAAAATCCTTTAAGCTGTCCAGGTCTTTTAGGCAAATTCATGCAAATCTGAGGAGAACGCTGCACAAAGTGAGAGAGAGAATTTTCATTTTGCTCTTGGTTTGAAGGAAATGTTTTCCTTTATTATACAATGTCTTATTACTCTGTGCTGATTAACAGCAGAGAACAAAGGAAATTAAATATTTAGTTCCCGCACTTTCTTCAAAGGTTTTAGGGTAATTTTAAAATTTTAAGCTAAACAAGCAGTTTTAACATTTTTATTTTGTCAGTTTTGACCACTATTCTGTAATCACAAAGGTCCAGTCCAGTGCTGCCCAAATCGAGATCTTCGAGGGCCGAGAACGGCTGGTTCCCCACCCTCCCTTTACCGGAGTCTCCGCTGAGATGACAGTCCGGCTAATCAGATATTTGTTCACTTAATTACCACAAAGTACAGAAAATCAGGGCTGGGTTTGGATCCGGGGCCAGATTTGGGGAGCCGCAGTCCAGTCAAATGTCAGCAGTTTTCAGGGTTCTACCTCCTCTTAATTAGGGCGACTCGCGATCGAATTTCAAATGAAGCCCAAGAAAGAAAAAAAGGAGGGAAAAACAAGCAATTGGGATGAGCCCCGTCAAAGAGAAGAAGAGGGAGGTTAGATGAGAGCAAAAGGGAGGGGAGTGTTTAAGTGGCGGGACTCACTTGGCAGCAGACTTGACGACGTCGGTGAGCTGGTCCCGGGCCCTGCAGAGGGAGGGAGGGGGTGAATGAGTTTGTTACGCGTCCTGTGGTGTGAAACAGAGCTGATCCATCAACTTCACGCCACGACTGTCCAACACTCCTATTCACAAACCTGCCTGATCACCCAACGGAGCGAGGCCTCAGACGCCCCCACCGCCAACCTATGCCAGGGCACCTGAAGATTATTTCCCGCCAAAAGGAGGACAAAATGGCGTACACAGGAAAGCATAGGTTTTCAATCTTATCCACAAACTGCCGGTGGGTGTCTATCCAATATTTACAAACCGAATGCTGCTAATCAAGGTCTTTGGCAAAGACACACGGAGTCGGTTAGAACCAGCCCTGCAACTGCATGCCTGGAATGAAAACCTGCGCCCACTGGATAAACTATGATATAGGGCCAGAACAACACCCCATAAGTATCCCAATAATGAGCATCGCCTCTTCATAGTCTAGGAGTGCATCCAAATTCTCTAAAGAGCAAGGAATCTTCCATAATAAGGGACAACCTAAATTAGTGGAAAGTGGACACACAACGGCTGATTGGCTCAGCAGCTCGTCCACAGTCTCCCTTCAGTCTGCGCCCAAACCCTTCCCTCATGTGGTCTTCCTGTTCCTCTCGCTTACTGCTCTTGTCTCACTCCATCTCCTCCACCCTCTTGGTCTCCCCATCTCTCCCCAGCTTCAGCATCCACCAATCCCTGTCTCCACCTCTGCCGTCACCCTCTGTTCACCTGTCTCCATCTCTTCCCTCGCTCATAGTTTGTCTTCTCTATCCTCTCTCTCTCTCTCTCTCCATCTCACCTCAGCTTTGCTCTCCAGTTTGTCCAGAGGCGCGCAATCATCATAACAGGCATTACATTTGCTTAAAAAAAAAAAACCAAACAAAAAGCCTTTATCGTTCAGAATACAGGGTGCTTTGTGGAGCCCGTTTCAAAAGCACAGGTGTGTCTGCTCACACCTGATTACAGGAAACAGAGGGCCCGCTCAGCGGTGAAGGCTGTTTGAGGCGGTGGGCGAAACCGCCATTTCGCAAAAGGTCGGCCGCACCATTAGTGCTCACTATTTCCACAATGTCGTGATGGCCGGAGTTTGGAAAATTTGTGGATGCGGTCGTGTTTCTTTTTTGGGAGAGGAAATCATTTTATAACTGGTGGGATTTATTCATCAGTTAGCATGATTAAAACTCGTTCTTTGACAGGATAACTGAAGCATAAATTAGAGTGCTGGCAAATATAGTGCGGTATTTGCGTAAGTGTGAGTGTGTACTGTGAGTCTGAGTGTTTTGTGTGCACGTGCATGCATGATGTGCGCTTCTTTATACTCATTACAGCGAGTATCAAAACACGGTGAGTGTGTGCACATGTGCAACATGCACACCATACATCCCTTGTTTGTGTGTGTGCGTGTGTGTGTGTGTGTGTACGCGCGTGTGTGTGTGGGAGAGAGAGTGTGAGTGTGTGTGTGTGTGTGTGTGTGTGTGTGTGTGTGTGTGTGTGTGTGTGTGTGTGCGTGTGTGTGGATGTGAGAGAGAGTGTGTGTACGTGTGTGTGTGTGTGAGAGAGAGAGAGAGAGAGAGAGAGAGAGAGAGAGAGAGAGAGAGTGTGTGTGTGTGTGTGTGTGTGTGTGTGTGTGTGTCTGTGTGTGTGTGCACGCGCTTGTGTGTGGGAGAGAGAGTGTGTGTGTGTGTGTGTGTGTGTGTGTGTGTGTGAGTGAGTGCGTGTGTGTGTGGATGTGAGAGAGAGTGTGTGTACGTGTGTGTGTGTGAGAGAGAGAGAGAGAGTGTGTGTGTGTGTGTGTGTGTGTGTGTGTGTGTATATGTGTCAGTAATATCCTCACCACAGCCAGGCGCAGTGCTGTCTGTACTGCAGCTCCTCCGGGTTTTCCTTCCCCTGTTTCTGCATCATCTCCAGCTCAGCCCGTCGCCCCTGACAACCACCACCACAGGAGGAGGTCAAAGGTCAAACCAAGCCCATGTACCCCCTCAAAGCTCCTCCCCTTACAGGAGCCTGTCACCTCCCTTCAGCGAAAGCGGAAACTGCACACCTTGATATCTAAGATTTAAAAATCCCTTCCAGAGTTAAAAGCATGTAAACTCCAGTCAGACCACACTGAGGAAATCCTGCCGGGGTTGTGGATATTTGCTCAGAAAATATCCCGCTAAGGGGAAGGTCTTAACTGTAGTTTTTGGCCAGGATACAAAGAAAACATTGTACAGTAAAACTTTATCCAAGCAACTCCCATGTCAGCTATGCAGTCAGTGCAAAGATTTTCCCCTTCAACATGCTGCCAATTCGCGATTTGGTTCACTAGCCTGGCGATTTCCGACCTGTCAGACAGCAGGAATAAAAGCCGCAGTGTTTCATTTGCTACACGATCCTCGCGTAGAATCAAAACATGTCCACAGCTGTGGTCACCAAGGATCCTGAACAGTACGAATATTAGAATGCAGTACTGAAAAACAACCTTAATGTCATTCTAAAAGAGTGGTTTCACACTTGATTGTTGATACTACAGGATAGCGGTTGAGATTGGAACAAAGCCTAATGCATTTAAGTTGTCCAAAGGAACCACAATTCAAACTACTACTTTACCCTTCCACATCTGGACCAAAAAGGTGAAAGGCCACTGTAAATCCTGTAGTGCTGGTGTTACCTCAATGGGGCACAGTAGTTGAAGAGGTTGGCCACAGCTCCAAGAGCTGGGCTTCCAAAGTTTGACCAAAAACCTCCATGCTGTCACTCACAGAACCTGACGAGCGGTGTTCGACCTCCATTGGGAGAAGTACAGCTTTCACTACAGCCCTGTATCCCTTTTATATATGCAGTAACTCTGACATTTGAGGTTGCATTACAGTCATTCAGCAGATACTCTTATCCACAGCGAGGTAAAACACCAACTGCATCAGATGAAACAAAATCGCAGGGAACTCTTGAGTGAAACAAAATTCAAAAAACCAGAAGTGACAATATATAGTAAGAACTGTGCTCAGGAGAATACCTGTGGAACAAGATGCATCAATAAAAGCAATCCACTGAGACATCGAGCTGACAAGTTCAATACCGTTCATTCCCTTAAACCGAAAACCAGTCACAAAATCAGGTTGCTGACAAGAGGTGCAAAAGACAAGTGTTCAATCTTCACTGAAAGGTGGAATTTTATGACTGCAACACAGTGGTTAAGCACCGTTGAGCTCAGCATTTGACAGCAACCAGATTTTTGGTCACGGCAGTTTGGAATCCTGGCCCATTAAACAGTAGCTCTTCAGTAGCTTTCATATTTGGTCCGGTGGACGCCGACGTCCTCTGGTGTTTGTTCCAGCCATGCATTAAGGAGAGGCTTCATCTGGTGTCTTTAAAGTACATCCACACAAAACTTCTGTCTCAGGTAGTGTGCAGCCAGTTTCTTATTTTTACGAGCACAACAGACTGCATCAGTCAGCCACTCTTGTGCCAGGGGTACGTTTCCCAAAAGCTTAGTTGCAGCATTAGCATCTTACATAGTTTGACCAAATCCAGTCATTAGTTCCAAATATGGAAGTTAGGATCTGTGCCTTTAAGAGACGTACCCCTGGGCAACTGAAGACGCCAGCGATACCTCACCGGCAGGTTAGGGCACCTGAGGTACAAAGGGGCATCTCCAATACTCTTAAAGCTCATCTCTTCCTTCAGTCGTAAAGTGTAATTTCGCTAGCATTAGAGTTCAGATAGCTCTAACTTACATCCATACAGACGTGGTTGGGGGGGGGGATGTTTAATGTATGAGTGGCAGCCAAAATAAATGAAAGTCTTGAGTAACTGAAGTGTACAAAGTCTGCGGAGAGTAGCTGGCACCACACAGGTGCGTTGCCTGAGTTAATTTAGCCTTTAACTTCACAGGGTCCAATTCAGTCAGAAACGGCACATCGAGCTTCCCAGACAGATTCTGCAGTTTGTGTTTCCTTCAGTTTTAGCAGTTTACTCCATGATTTGTACTTTTTGGAACGAAGCCAACACAACTATGTTTATCCAAGGCAAACCAATTCCATTTGTACATCAGGAGTCGTAAATTCGGGAAATCAATTGGGGGATGAAAAAAGATAAGACAAATGGGGAATTTTTTCCAGAAAATGTCATTCTTGCCATAAGTTAAGGACGTGCGACCCTGACTGAAAGTGGTAAGGCATCGTGGGACGTCTGCAGCGAACACATCTCGCAGCCTCGCTCGCTCACCTGCAGGACGGCGAAGTACGCCCGACTCATGAAGCCGCGCCAGGCCTGGGGCAGCAGAACAGAACGATGCCACTCCGAGGGCTGGATATTGACCTGCAGCAAGGGGGGGGGGGGGACAGAAAGGTTTAGACTCATTGAGCTCAGCCTGGATACAGAGCCTGGCAACCACAGGCAAACCTGGCAACCCAAAGACAGCAGGCAGACGGAACAGGACTGCACTGAAGCACCGAAACACACCTAGAAGGAAGGATGAAACAGAGGGATCAGAGGGATAGAGGGTGGGAGGAAGAGAAGGATGCAGGAAGGAGGGGAGAGAGAGAGGGATGGAGAAAAGGAATGAGTGAGGGGGATGGAGGGAGAATAGGAGTTGGAGGGAGAGGGGAAGAGAGGTACAGAGGGAGGGAGGAAGGAAGAGAAGGATCAAGAAAGGAGGGAGGGAGGAATGAGTGAGCGGGGCATAAAAGGAGAGCTGAAAAGAGGGATGCAGGAAGGGACAGAAGGATTCAAGGAAAGGAGGAAGGGAGGAAGGGAGGGATAAAAGAGGGAGAAAGGGAAGGCTAACAGAACAAAGGAAAGCGGGTAGGATGGAGAGAGAGAAAAGGGGAAGGCAGGAGTGGAAAACGAGAGGAAAAGGGGGGATGGAGAGGACAGATAGAGGAGAGAGGAGAGCAGAGTGACACAGGAGGTCCACGCAGCCTCTTTATCTTCAATAAACATCTCAAAACTCAAATCGCTCCCAACCTGCAGGTTCCAACAGGGGAATAAAACGCCTCGTCTGTCCCTGATGTGTCCAGGCCTGTCTGGAGAGGTGAAATGTGCACTTTTCCCCTTCAGCCCAGCACACTGAGGTCATTCTGCTTACAGGTATACAGAGGTACACTAAACACACTCTAATCCCACCTGGAGTAGTGTTGGGTCACTGACCTTACTCAAGACCTAACTGTGGCTACTCTGGACTTGACCTGCCAAACTTCTGAGTCCCAATCAAATGTGCTCACCACTTGCCCCGCCCCCAGGTCTGTCCAATCAAATGTTAGGCGATAAGCAGTGCTAACCACCCTCTCTCCAGCCGCAGTTTCCACAGCTGTGCCTTGAGGGTCTGGCAGTCAGGTGACCTCCATCTGCCCAGACTCTCATCGCTAATAAATCAGCCGGAGAGACCATTAACTGCCACCAGGTGGCAACACCCACCTCCAGCGCTCAGAGCCAAGGACACAGAAGATCAGGGCCGCGCTGTTAGTCATCGAGCAGAGCCCTGTCATGTATGTCCTTGATCATAACGCCCCACCGCATCACATGACCAGAGCTGAAGAGACAGACCGTCGCGTGGCAGTTGGCATGATGGGGACGGCGTGTCAGCGCTTAGAGCGCATGTTTCGGGGTGAAGTTACCAGGTACGCCAGGGCAGGGTTAGAGTGCCAGAGGGCTGGTAGATGATTGATGTGGGGTACAGGGCAGGTTTAGGGGTACAGGTACCTCATGTATCAGAGCAGCCAGCATCTGTTGGTAGCTGCGTCCGCGGCTGACCAGGAAGCGAGTGATGGGGCGCCCCTCTCTGTCCGTTTGGACTGGCAGGTCGTAGCTTAGCAACAAGCCAGCTGAAACACAGGGGACATTCCCAAAAGATCAATCTTGTGCTCAACCATTTTAAGACATCCAAATTCATCTCCCCATCCTCCAAACGAGCCTGAGACTCACCGGCGAGGCCCGTCTTTAGGCCCGGCTGTCTGTTCCTCTCATAGGTCTTCAGCATGAACCCTGGGATGCCGGCCACCGTCTTGCCCTGGTCTGAGCGCAGGTTCCCCCCTCTGAGGGCAGAGTGGTACACTCCACGGGGCATGGCCACCATCTCCTGCCTCAGCAGTGAGGTCAGGAACCCCTCCAAACCTGTGCGAGACGGGGGGGAATACACACATACTCTTTCAAACTCACACAGGTTTGTGCACAAACACACACATACACAAAAATACACACAAAAAGCACTTGCACACATCCTTACACGCAGACACACACTCGCACCCACTCATATATACACACACACACACACACACACACACACACACATATATGTTCATTAAATCATGAATCCCCCAGGTCCCAGGATGAGACACACAGGGCATGTGAGCAGAGCACCGAGTGCAGTAATGCACGGGGGCAGTTTTGGGTATTAGAAGTAAGAAAACGGGCGGGCACTTAGAGAGCCATTACCACAGCAGACAACAGCCTGGCGTCACAGTCCTACCAGGGTGCGAGCCCCCAAACACCACGAGCGCCCTTCAGCCCCTCTTAACGCCCAGGTTACGGCACGCGGCTGATGCAAATTTATGTCTACCACAGCCTTAAAACCCGCACCACCAGCACTGATACAAATCCCATCGCCCGGACAGGCTTCACATTTCGATTTGCAGGTAGAGGAAGGCAAAAAAAACCCCCGCACTCCCGAGCCTTTAATGAGCGGAATTTAAAGAACAGGAAGGTAGAACATTTCCAGAGTTTTCCGCAGGGAAAGCAGCTTACAGACTGACAGCTTTACGGCTCACATAATTGTACGCGCTCCTGCAGGAAATCAATTCTCTCCTTGGGAGAGATGAGATGCCGGGGGCATGACGGGACTTTGATGTGTTCATATAGCACATTCAGCGTCAGGTCAAACGTCAACTTTTTTTTTTCATACTGTTTATAGTTACAGGCTACGTTCAACAACACAAAGGGAAGTATTTTTTTCATTGATTCCCACTTCCAGTTCGAGTGTAGTCTAATTAATGAAAAAAACATCGCAACCCCTCTGAAAGAAGACTTTTTCATCAGTGAATATCTTGACTGAAAGCGTATGGTTTTCGGCTGACAGGAAATCATGAGCCAGACATCTTTGCGACGTCACTGTGCACGGCACAGCAAGGCAGCCACCCCTGCCCCAAGGGCAGCTGGGATAGCTCTGCTAATGAGCTAGCATCAGAACAGACATGTCCCGAGCGCACAGCCATAAACCCGAATTCTGCTGAGTTTGCATCCTCTCAGCTAACAGCTAAAAAGTTGGAGTGTGAGTGTGTGTGTGTGCGTGTGAGTGTGTGGGAGTGTGTGTGTGTGTGTGTGTGTGTGTGTGTGTGTCTTTGTGCATGTCCAGTTGCCACGTCTGTGATTTTTGCATTTGCGTTTGGTTGACAAAGAAGACTCCCTAGGACACACATCTTTGATGTATAGTATGAGGAATTCCAGCAAATACACAACATTTATGATACAACAAGGTGCAGCTCAACACAACGCACTGATTGCTATGCCTCCACCTGCCACAGCTCCATACGCCCGAAAAAGCTGATCTTCAGCTCCCACATACAACCGACCTCGTGTGACCTTGACCTCTGACCCAATGACCTCCAAAACGTTGTCAGTTTAGTCATCCTCTGTGGAGAGTTATAATGCCTGATTTGGTGAAAATCTCCCCACTCTTACAGTGAATATAGGATGGCCAGTACCTTGACAGTACCTGACACATGCGCGGACTGACAACTGGAAAGCAGTGTTCCCCCGCCCACTGCACGCGGCAGAGGCGTGAGGAATAAGAGACGAATTCGACATTTACGCTGCAGCAGTTTTTCGCGCTTTCCTCGTTTCAATTACCCTTTCGTTTTGACCCTTCTTCTGTGAGAAACCGCAACACATTTACTTTAAAAATCACCCTGCACTGTGTAGCTAAACAGGTCCAGTCACACACAACTTTCCCTCGGATTCCAGCGTCCTGTAAAACTAATGCCCAGAGAAAAGTTAATGTGGCAGCGTTTATTGATTTTACACTCAGCACCACAGCTGTGCTGGAAATGTGCCTCGGTGACATGAAAACAAATAACCGCAGCAGTGCTGAAATGCTGAGGGAGAGCGGAGCTCCCGGGAGGACTGCGGCGAGACGGGCGCGCTGTACCGGGCAGAGCAGCAGGGGGCGTGAGCAGCAGCAGCCTGATGTAGGAGAGGCCGGGAACGGACAGATCCTCCTCCTTCTCCTCCTCATCCTTCATCTGATCCTCCTCTTCCTCAGGGGCTTTCGCCGGCGGCCGAGCCTGTCGAAGAGACGACACGCGATGCAGAAACCGCTGTCAAGGCACGACTCATGATTCTGCTGTTAAAAGCGAGCTGTTCCAATGCAAAACACATCCCTTTCCAAATTTACTGAGCAGCGTTACACAAGGTCGAACGGCCCGCAATTTGAAAAGTACTCACACAACTTGGCAAATTGCCAAAAACATAACCGGGCCCGCTCAAATATGAGATCTGAATATTTTAAACTGTAAAATAACTTGCGGACACGAATGGCACTAGCGCTGACTCAATCACACCCTCAATACCTCATAATTAATCCCCCAGTATTTTTGGGGAATTTTGTTATTCTTGGAACCTAGACCATGTTACTGGCTCTTCCATGATCAATTATAACTATTTTAATTTAAAAAACTGAAAAATGGTCATTATTCAGAATTGAGGCGCAGCTGCTAACTCAAGCTGCTAGCAATAGGTAGACCAGAGTATGCAGACAAGCATCCAAAAAACACATAAAACTTTCATTTTCAAAGCTGGCATAACTCACAGCTGCCTTCTGTTAATTTACGTTTATTGACGACATTCCTTTGATTGGCCTTTTGTATTTTTTAGAAGAACTTTCTGGAGCACCATTCCCACTGGCTTATGAGCGTCCGCTTCACCTCTTCCTGATTAGAGGCAGTGAATATCCTAACAGAAAAGTCGCTTCTGCAGGTGAATTGACCCAAACCTGAGAGCAGAGCGAACAGTTCGATTTAGTCTTTCTGGCCTTTGTTGCACTCGCCCAAATGGTAATCCAAACTGTGGCCAGAATTGGAGTTTGTTCCAGTTCCCATCAACTCCCCTTCCCCGTCAGCTGTTATTTTTCACTTTGATTGGGATTGAATAACTGCACCTAAGCTACGCTGTCAGCGATCAACCTCTGAGTAACTGGCTGTGTGAAACGGCAAAGTCCTGGAAGTAGTTTAACATCGTTTTCGAGCAGGAAAGAACCCATGAAAAAAAAGAGTGATTCAGTGGCTTTACAGCAGCGGGATCCATCCCTGTTCCTCGAGAGCGATCGTGTGGAAGGTTTACGCTTCGACCAAAGCAATGCACACCTCATTTCCCAGCTAGAGACCTGAGGAGGTGATAATTAGCCACATCCGTTGAATTAGGATCAAAGCAAAAACTTAGTGTTTTTCCAGAAACAGGGATGGTGATCATCGCTTCACAGAAATGCCAAGTAGAACCTGATAGGAAATGTATCTTCTGATGAATTCAGATTCAGATTCCAGTCTAAGCCTGCCCCCCCGATTAACTACATCATAAATAAATAAATATGAATTTCACAAAGCTGAAGAGGAGTGACAGTGGCTCTCATTACCTGACACATTCATGGAAAGCGCTAACGAGGAGAGAGTATTTGCTCAGTACAGTTTAGCAGTGCTGTGTTAGCCTCACGCAAACTGCGCTGACTGTCAACACGTGTCCGGTCCGTTTGTGTGTGTATACAGTGTACACCCCCCCCGGCACGCTAAAGCGACCGCCTCTACGGCATTACAGCTCGTCTCACAGACGAATCTCCTCGCTAGTGTCCCCCCCCGCTCCGGTTACAGTGAGGGTGCAGGGTAATTTCTGCCTGAAACGGCTCTCTGTGGCGCTCGGTGTCATTCCCAGCCTGTCTCCAGCTCCCAAGCGCGGAGCACACTGATCACCCGTGCATCGCCGCGCTGACAAAAGCGGGAACTAAATGCGCCCAGGGGAGATGGGGAGACGGGAAATGCATGACGGAGTACACGCGCGCCGGCACGCACACACGCACACGCACACGCACACGCACACACATGCGCGCGCAAACACTCTCGTGTACATACACACGTGTGCGTATACACATACACAATGCGTAGGTGCAAAAACAAACACATAAAAGCGCACGTATACAATATGCAAGTGCATCAACAAATTTGCGCATGCACAAACTAAAAAAAAAAACACACACACACAAGCGCACCAAAACGTGCACGTGTACAAAACCACTAATACATTTCTGCACACAACGTGCATGTGCGCTCACAATGCGCGCTGGCAAACATGCCAAAAATATGTTTACACACAAAGCACAAGAGCGCAAACACGTATGTGTTCAAAGTGCACACGTGTGGCAAGACACACACACAAACACACAGTGTTCCCGTACACAACACAGAAACACACCAACAGCCAGTGCAGACACGGCATGTTGATTTGTTCGTGCACAAATGCACACAACGAAGATGCCAGGAGAAATGCACACAATCAATGCGCTTATAGCAAATGCACTCAAACACAAAAACACAAACAAGAGCATAAAATGTGTGTACATACACAAGCGCACACACTCACAAAACCATGGACGTACAAACACAAACATACACACACACATATACAAACATATCCACATTTACACAGTACGCTACACATGAATGTATGTTCGAAACAAATTCACAGTGTGGAGTTAGACCGTATGTTCACCACTGTTCGCTCTCTCCTGTTATGCTTCAAAGAGCCAGAAATCCTCTCCAAGCATCGGATGAAGTCAGGTAGCGCTTTTAATTACAGGACGGCGCCAGGCGCCATGTCTCCTGACTGGCCCAGGGCCTGCCACTCATATCCGTGGGACCCCGCCCCTCTCCTGCACCTGACACGCTCACTGACCTTCATCACCCTCCTCAAGGACGTAACTCAACGCCCATAAACAAAGCTGCCAATTTCGCGACAAGTGCGCTGTAACTACGGCAACAAAGGCCCGTTCCCCGGGTAATGTCCGCATAAGCGGCTCCAGTCTAAGATGATTAAACCCTGATGGCCTTATAAATGGCGCCTGTAAATGGCCCCCAAGGGACTGTCTCAAAACGCCGACCCCAAAAAAATCAGGGGCAAGAGGAGATTACCGCAAGGACGACAGTGAGGATCACCACAGACACGCCACTTGGGCTCAGACAGCATGTGAAAATACTGACCGCAATAAGGGCACATTTTCTGTCTGTTCAAATTTACAGTGACAAAGGCCATGGAGAAGAAAAAAAATTTGCGCGTTTTACTTGACTCTTTAAAATGCAATTTATGGCGATGAGGACACACGTCATTTAATATGGACACGTGAAAAGGTCACTTCCACATTTTATACGAATGACCCAGTAAAGGGAGCCAGTACGTAACAGCACCGCAGTCATGCAAAAATGTAACTTGATCTTATAGCTATGGTACTTCCGTATGCATAGCGAGAGCATACAGGCGCCACTGCGGTGGTGTAGTATATACATTGTTAAAAACAAATATTTGTGACTGTTGTATTACAGAGACGTTGTTACAGTGCGAAAGCAATGTTTTTGTGGACTTGCATTAACAGTACATTACCGTTAAAAGAAAAGGTTGCCGTAAGACAGATTGAAAACTGACGTTGAAGGTCGGCTGTAAGGACTCTGACCTGCTCTGGGAGATGTAGGATGGTGTGGACAGAGTCCGGGAACTCCGAAAGTGCCTTGAACCCACAGCGAGCCACTTCTGGGTCCTAAAATGAAAGATTTAAATGATCAAACATCCACAGAGGCCCACAGCCACTGAAAGTGAGCCTCCGGGAGCAGGCAGAGTCCAGATCCCATTTTCCATCCATATTGGGCACTAATACCCTAATTTAATAAGTAAATACTTTGTAGGTGAGGAAAAATATGTAGTCTGAAGTATGATACCGTCAAACTGTAGAGCCCGTGCACTTCCTGTATATTTATAATTATAGAACAGTCTCAGAAAGCTACTTAATTTAGCGCACTGTTAACATATGCACCAAACAGAAGTCTTCGCATTGGCAGTATGAAGGACAAAGTAAATAGAGATATAACTATTAGCATTAGCATCACTCAGCAGAGGTTTAAGGACGTAGAGAAAGACTTAAAAAAAGACTTTTACCTGGGTACCTCAAAAAGACTACCCAAAAGTAAAAACTCTGGAGGACACTTTACAAATCTGCACGTTTATTGAGGGGAAAAGATGACTGACGTTTCGACTTGCGTCTTCCTCAGAATCATCTGAACACAGGAAATGGAGGGATATATATACCCTCCCACACAAATAAGATCGACAGCCAAAAAAGGGAGAGTGTATTTACGCAAAATCAATCATTTCAGTAGAAGTGAATACAAAATAATCATCATAATAACAAGAGATCGAACCAAATGACCTTTCCCCAATGGCAATGTTGCAATATACATATATTTACAAGTTTAACAAAATATATACCTAATATTGTAAACCATATGCCACATGTAGAGAAAGAGTTACCTTGCAAAGAGCGTAAGTCCACAGAGTGCCGACAACCTGCTCTTTGAATCTCTGTAGAAAAGAAGAAATGCTCAAAGACAAGCATTTTAAGTCTGTGTTTTTTTTTCGCCATTTAAGCAGGGAATTGCACAACTGAGAGGCAACATAATCACACACACTCCTCGCAAGCGGTGGGTCTGAGGCTTTTAGTTTCATGGGCTTAATGGCATTAGGAGTGTCTATCAAATTCCCATATCCAACAAAGGATCATTCCCCCTTCAATTAGCAAGATAATTAAACTTTTGCCTCGGCTAAATACAGTCAATGGGTGGTGAGGTTTCTGCAGCAAAATGGCTGCCGCGAATCACCGTGGAGATTCAATAGGCAACAATCCAAGCGCTTATGAATTACATTTAATCACAGGGGCTAGATTCATGAAATGCTGACACTATATGAACTGTAATACATTCGTATCTGCGCTTGACAATTCTTGAACTAAACATAGATTTGAATGTAGAATACTCAGTTATGACTGATTGAAGGACATTCTATGAGTGTGCATTACTTTCATATAACAGCACAACTATCAAGCAGTTCCAAACATTTTGGCCTTTTAACTCTTTGTATTAATTTGCCAAATTTTAATCCCAAGCTAAATAAAAAAAAAAACTTCGATCATGAAGTCAGAAATGTCAATTAACAGACCGTCAAATTTATCCCCGAATTCAAATGCGGTAAACCTATGCAAAACTGCAATTTGCAGACATCAGAAGTTAAGGTTAAAAATAAACATAAACAACGCAAAATATTTTTCCAGTGTGACTATTCAAACCATTGAAGAGTATGGTGATTATGATAAATTGGAGAAAGTACAATGTGACAATTACTGTCTGAGTGGACCCGCGACACTGAGGAACTGGTCATCGCAGCTTTTGTCCAGCAACATAACAAAGCGAACATAGCGAACATAGCGAAAGATGTTTCTGGTGTATTGAATCAACAACAATTAAGAGTAACAGATGCAATTTGTATATAAATGCAATTTTTGGGGAAAAAAAACACAAAACTTGCATCTCTAGCTGAGCATGTGTGCGGTAACTGTGATGTAAATGCAATGTGCGACTCTGCCGGTGACTAAGCAGAAATAACTGCACTTCTGCATCACGGCCAGCTGTAATACACCATCGAGCAGTTAGTTTTGTACCCAGAACAGCATGTCATTTTAAACTGCTTACAAACTTACTGCATCATTAACAGAGCAGTATTCAGTGCCCACAAACACAATAAAAGATGCACAAAATCACGCATGTCAATGTAAAAATGAGAAATAATCGCTTTGAAATGTTGAGAAGCTTAAAGGAGGTGAAAGATACAGAACTAAATGAGGCTCAAATATCAACTGAAAAACTTGCTAATTTCCCAGAATTAGATGGCAAAGGTCACCGACCAATCAGTGACCCACAGTCATGACCCGAGACCTCAAGTCATGACAACGACCTCATTAACTGGAACTTGAAGTTCGGGGCTTGACCGTATTAAAGTCATTCTGACACCTGCACGTCTACTCAGAGTGCCCAGGGTTCGGATGACCCGCTGAGTCTGTGACCTTTGACTCCCTTTCTTTCAGGCAAATTTTCCTGACTACCAGACTGCAGTATTCACTGGCTTCTAAATATCTTGGATTTTCGTCTTTTAGAGACCCTACTCAGCAAAAATGAAATTAAATAAAGAAATGACCTCGTAGTCTTCAGTCTTCACTGTCAGGTGTGGCACCAGGGCCAGGAGCTCGCACACAGCAGCGATAACCAAAGGTCTGGAGTCGCAGCTCAGCCTGGGGGAGAGAGCGCCCCAAGTGGAGCGGATGTCCACCACCTGCAACCAAGGAGAGGAACTTGACCATGATGAAATACTGCGATCCCCTGCCACAGGATGGCTGATATCTGGCCTGCAAACAGTGGAGGGATGGACAGACAAACTGGAGGACAGACAGAAGTGTGAAAAGACACACCTGCATTTTAAGATGCATCTATAGATTAATCTATAGATTATATTCGGTTGAGAAATACTGAACAGTTTAGCAGTTCTCGCCTGGGGAAAAAAAGCATGACTGATGGACGGACAGACACACAGATGGACATGCGGAGGGAGGACGCTCATTCCTGTATCCCCCTCCACTTCATGGCAGGGGATAATCAGAGGCTGCCAGCCAAACGAGACAATCAGCCAGAATGGGACAGCTGTAGGAGGATTACTTAACCCACTGAGCAGCAACAACACGGGAAAACTCCCTCACACGTGTGCTCAATCTAACACTGAACGAAGACGACAAATCATCCTCGTGAAGACGATTTTCCCCGTTAAGCACCAATCTCCCAGGAAGCAGACAATCGATACAATCAAGAGCCAATCACAGAGGAAGTAACGCCTTCAGAAAAATAATCTACCCAAGAAAGTGTAAATACCCAGAAAGGAGCATCTTCTCCAAGTCAATCGACTGCAGCGCAGCTCCCTAATGACCCCACCAGATAACAAAGGATAATCTCAACAGTCACAGAACCCAAATCACCACCGGTATGATCGATCACGATCAGGCTCTGTCCTGTAGGCTCCAATACAACTCATAACTGTGGACAATCAAGCAATACATAGACCAAAGAATTTCTCAGAACAAGAACATTTACAAGATCAAGTTATTAAAGGAGTATCTGCCCCACCAAACCTTGACTCCATCACACGAAGAGTCTCAATCTACACTGCATCAGTGTTCCATCAATGACTGTCTAAATTTATCCCAAATTAATCCCCACGACCCCACAAAACCCTCAAGTTCTACCCTGTAAACAGAACTGAGGCGGCAAAACATTTTTAATCCGCTTCATTAATCCCTTTTCTTAAATAAAACCTCATTTAAATCCCTTCAGTTTTTCTGCGGTGAACAGACAAAGTTTCTTAAGTTCTCCATTGTAAACTTTAGAGTATGATACCAGAATGTACCTTGAGTAACCCCAACTTTGTACTTAGTCCAAAAGTTTCTAACTTTTCTAATTTTCTGTCCATTAAATGGAAACAGGGCTGTACTGAGCATGGTAAAAGGCATTGCAGAGGGTGATGTTTCCTTTCATGTGTATTAATTTGTTCTCTGCGCCCTATTTACACATTTTCTCCTATAAATCACAGCACCTGCACTGCCAGGGGAGGGGCTGCCAATACAGTACAGCATGGAGAGGGAAGCTGGTATTGCGATGTCCAGTGATTTATACAGCACTACATTTATTTAGCAGTACGATCCATCTACAGCAATGTCAGTGATGTAAACAAAAAAAAAAATCAAAAGAATGAGTACAGAAAAACATTACAAGTACAAACGATTCACCACTGAGATTAACCCAGAAGAAGAGTGCAGTGTTTATCAAGGACCTGAACAGTCTGTAGAGGGGACGCACCTCAGCTCGACACAGCTCCTGCAGGCCGCGGAGGACGAGGGCAGAGGGCGTGGCCTGGTCCTGCTTGGTGCACTGGGACAGGGTGTTAGTAATGGCCGCCAGCATGTCAGCACCATGTTGGTATGGCCTACAAGTGGAGGGGTGAGTGAATAAATGTTAATAAATTTGGAGAAGGCCTAGTGGACGTTACTCTGATTTCAGGGCAATAATCAAAGGAGCTGATACAGTGACTGATTTGAGAACTGCGATTAAAGGATTCTGATTGGAAGATCCCAGTCAACTGAGCTCTGGTACAGTGACTCTTATTTGAGGACAGCAACTTTTCTAATTGAAGGATCACAGCTCTGTTCCTGTGGCATTGATTTGAGGGCGGTGACTGAAAGATTCTGATTGGAGGAAACTGATCAGTGGAGCTCTGATATGGTGACTCCGTCTTTAGGGCAGAAGATAAGGGATTTTGATCTTTAAAGAGGAGCTCTAAAACAGAAGACTCTGATTGGAGGGCAGTGAGTGGCGTTAGCCGGGGGGCGGACCTTTCTTTGCAGATGTCCCGGATTCCGGCAGCTCGGGCCAGAATCTGCTCCCACTGTTCTTCCCTCCCCACAAGGGACCCCTTCTCAACCAGCGTCATCAGCTTCTGCAGCTCCGGGAACACGCGGTCCTGAGGAACACACAGGGTCAAAACACGGTCACTGTGCGGCTACCATCCAACAGGAGATTTTACATTTGGGCTTGTGAATATTACAAATGGTTCCCCACGGCTACACACACTGACCACACGGTCAAATGCATTTGTGACCACAGCCTGCTGAGGGAATCTGCATGACTGACCCTACGGCGTTTAACCCCTTACACTCAAACTTTTCACTTAAGTTTTCGCTTGAGCAGATTCAAAGTCAGAAAAAGCATTTTGTTCCATATTGTGGACAAAGTCATACAGATATTCTGTATCTGCTGGTTGCAGCACTTCACTGAGGCTACATCACACTTATATTGAGAGAAATATTCATGTTTTGACGGCCACAGCATTACATCAAATGGAAAATATCTAGATCTTGTACATCACTTAATACAAATTTCCCTGTATTCGGCAGGACATATTTGGGATCGTTGGAAGCCTTGGGATCTCAACTTGAAATTAAAATTGGCCTGAGGTTTCACAGGTCTGAATACAGCAGCTGCATTTTACTGACCGATATATGGCTGTGTAGGTTTTATGGAGTTAATATGCACTTAAGCTGTACGATATGCTATTATTTACATTTCTGTAATTTTTTTCCTACAGTATTAAAGGGCATCTAAAGTCGATTCCCATTGTTTTTGTTTATCAGCCAATCAGCGAGCTGCACCTGTGCAATCGATTATCTACGCATGTACACAAAACATTGGTTTATATGAATGAAATTGGCCATGTGACAATGCAAGATGTCAACAAAAGTAAGTGATTTGTTTGTAAACTTTGGACGTTCAACGTCATGTCTGAGAATCGAAATTAGATGCCCTTTAAGGATGAGGATACTGCAGTTGTCCAAATAATGTTAATTTTACTTTGGACTAAAATACATATCATTTATAAAAAGAGAAAATTTTACCAAGGATTACAGATGGCTAATAATTCCTTAAACAGCACAACTAGGTGAATTTGCGTGTGCCTATGTGCATGAGTGGTTTTGTTCTCACACAGTTTGGTAATCTTTAACATGCTAAAGAGATAAACGCGAGAGTTAGAAAGCCCACGCTCCCTTGAGCTCCACACGGGCACACCTGTTTAACCCAGAGCGACGTCATGAGGCGAAGCAGAACGGCTCTCATCGCAGGACTGCCGCCCAACGCCTGGAGCACCTGCAGAACCTGTGGAACACAGAACTGGGAGAGAAACAGAAACGTTTTACAGGAACTGAGACACACACAACAAACCAAAATACATTCTGCACTCAAACCGCGTTCGCCCACTTTCATTCTGGCTTCATCTTCCATATCCAGTCCATCAAATGTCACAATGAATATTAAGCACCCAATACAGTGATGGTGTAAGACTGAGACCAAGTTCCGGTGCTGTGTGAGCAGTAGGGTCCTCAGAGTGCGACGGACGATCTACAGACACTGTGCTGCAGGTAGGGTACAGACAGGCCATTCCATAACTGTGGGGCCATTGTGGGGAAGCTCAGCAGCTCAACAGCGACTGCCATTGAAATGGAGGGAAAATGTAGGCCGTCGACCGGCCGCGGAGGAGTAGAGTGGCTGAGCAGGTCTGTGCAGAACCACTTCCTGCAGGTAATAACCCCCTCTCCATTAGGAGCTCTAATAAGGACAGAGTCTTAGCGTAATCCCTACTGGCACCAATGTGAGAACCTATTCCACCTCCGCAACAGCCCAGTGCCACTGTCCCGCAAACTTAGTCATGCTCCATTAGAGAGAGGGTGGGGGGGGTGGGGGGGGGGGGGAGGACAGAGGGGGCAGGGAGTTAAAGGGAGATTACAGAGACACAGAGATTGAAGGAGGGAGAGAGAGAGAGAGAGAGAGAGAGAGAGAGAGAGAGAGAGACTCAGAGACTCAGAGACACGTCCGGTCCTGAAGGAGAGCACATCGGGCCGGCCGGACACGCAGTACCTTGTGGGTCGCCAGGTTCGGCAGGCTGTATAGCAAAGCGTGGGACAGGTCCGGGTCGGTCACTCTCCCGAGCTTAAACATGAGGAGAGGAAGAAGGGTGGGGACCTGTGGGGGGGGGGCGAGAGAGAGAGAGGGGGGGGGAGGAGAGGAGTAAATGATAGATTAGAAATATGTCCTGTGAAATATGGGGAAATGTGCATAAAATGATGAAGAAGATCTACGGTACAGAACTTCATCTGATGTAACGCTGAGACCGTAAAAACACAGCATCCTGGGTGTGAATATTTCTCTCAGTCCACCTGTGACGAAGCTTCAGTGAAGAGCTGCAGATACAGAATGTGCGCGTGACACTGTCATAGAATATGTAAAAAACTTCTTCTGACTTAAGGGAAAACTTAAGTGAAAAATTAAGAGTTTAAGAGTTCATTAACTCATTATTAATGAGTTTGGCGAAATGTAAAGTGGTGTGAATATTCTCACAAGAGCAGATGCATCGCTGCGAAAAAGTCTCACATCAAATGAGTATTGGAGGGGAGGGCAAACCGCAACTGAGCAACAGGTAGCACAGACAGGTAAGCTAAGGGTTTACTGAAAACACTGGAAACTGATTCATCTCAAAGAACCTGGAGTGAATTGCGGCAACCCTCCAACTGCTGGGCTCAGTCAGCGGGTAAAAGCGAGTAGTGTCCAGGGCCCTGCTTAACTGCGATGAGCGACATCGTGGACAATCGGATGCGACCCTGCGGAACGCCTCAGGCAGAAGCAGCCCTGGTGGGGTCAGGGTTTAATTCCAGGGAAACAGGCAGGTCACTGCAGCCGAGATCACTGCTATAGATGGGCTCACCACAGGGGAGGGGCCGGGAACGACCCCAAGCTGACCCCTCAGGGCAGTCCGCGCAGCCAGAGATGCAGACTCTGCAGCGAAACACATCTCACGCCTGAAGGTTTGACGTCCGGTTAAAAGCTTTTTGGACTCTAACCCTAAAACTGCAGCACTCGCGGTTTTCAAATCAGTCTTTCTGTACCTGAACCAGCAACGTGCGAGATTGCAAATGTGTCACCCCTAATCCCGGAGACTTCCGGAAAGCTTCTGTTCTTCCACTCGTCTGTACAGCGTCTTTATAAAAGCTCTTTGTAAAAAGCAGTATGCAAGTAAAACTGAAATGTTCAGAATGTTCCTCAGTGAACATCGTGATACTGATGCCACAAGTGTAACTGAAAGAAATGAAGTTCAAACACAAAAAGAAAAATTTCAAACATTAACTATTCGAAGGCTGCAGCACTTAATGAGTCACCGATTGGCTAATGGTTACACAGAATTAGTTTCCAAGTCTTAAATGAAAGGCGGTTGAAAGTAAGCCAAGGAACATCTGAAGGGACGAGAATTGTTAGGACCCTTCGACAGAGAACATTCAATCTGTAACAGAGGACTGTGCAGCACCTGTCATCTGTGGAAATAATCTGCTTACAAGGAGGGGCCTGTTCTTTATTGGTTGACCTCAGGTCAGTAATGAAAATCAGGCTAAATAGTAATCGACACATTATGGGGGACCAATAGTATATGTAAGCCCAACAAGGAATGGAGCGGGGGATATTGCAATGGGACAAGTCCATCTGTCAGTCCGTCTGTCTTTCCAGATAAGCAAAGAGAAGTTTCCTCAGAATCTACTTTATCTCGATGGATGTAATGTTGTGTGTGTCGGTTACTCGTCATGACCCTGATAAGGTTCAAAAATGGGATTCCACGGTGACAGGGGATAACGAGGACAATGTCTACTTGATAGTGTATCTAACCACAAAGACAGGAAAAAATCTATTTGGATATTAGTCGACAATAACAAGTATCAGAAGAACACAAACCAATAGTTGAACAGGCAGGTCAAGACTGTCACAGTTTTGCGCTCCAAATTTCCCCACGACATAATGACACAGCCGACAGGCGCGATGCTCAGGATGGAAGGAAAATAAATTCATCCTGAAAGTACCCCAGAGGTGCATTTTAATATTGACTGACTGGGCGACTTCCTATCCAACAGTGACCTGATTGAAGGAAAGGGGAAACGGTCGAGGAGCGGCCGAACGTCCACCTTCGGTAGTTCACCGCCTGCCTTCGCTGGCGAATACCCAGCTCTCCTCGGCCCAGCACTGCGTTCGCATGATAAACGCGCACATAACCGTGACAGGCATGAAATAATATTTCACGGGAACGCAGCCTGACCAGTCAGCTCTACAAAAAACACCAAGCACCAACAAACCTCTTAACAGTGAGCCCGATTAACAAAATAATCACACCGCCTAGACTGAAAAGCATCATAAATATTTTATTACGTGTTTATTGATGCACATATTTACTGGTTTATTCCTTAACCGTGGAAAAAAAGCCATTACAAGCGCGTGGCAGTGATAAATGGCCGGATCAGATGTACGTTATTTTCCCATCTCTGGAAGGAGAAGACGACATCTCATCATAATGCCTTTCCGGTATTTTTCTTTTCGCGAATCGCGCTGACACCAACTTTAAACTAAATTACGTTTTACCCAAGGACCCCACATTAATCAATGTCCATCGCTTGGACCTCCACGGTCCTTAATCTCCATTTTCACGGAGTTCAACTGCAACTAGCAGTTTCAGAGAGAGAGGCTCACACCTGTTGCGGAGGGTTGAGTGGAGTTTTAGATGCGCGACTGAATGATACAGAGGGTCAGAGTTCAGCGCTGACCCCCGCATCCCCAAGGCCTCTCTGGGATGAGCCCCGTGTGCCGCACACAGGGCGAGGGTGGGGGCCGCTTGAGCAGTCCGCAAACATAGCGAGAGTAACGGCGTGACGGCACAGTCTCCAAGCGGGTCCGTCCACGCGGCCGGCGATAATGCCTCATTAGCATAACGCGCTTATCGCCGCTGCTCCCTGCACCTTTTGCGTTGCCTAGCAACCTCAACATCTGCATGGCTAATCGCCCGTAGGAGAGAGAGGTGGTGGGAGGGAGGTAGAAAGAAAGAGAGAGAGAGAGAGAGAGGGAGAGAGAGAGAAGGAGATAGAGAGGGAGGGAGGGAGCACTAGTCACAAATCCACAGCCTCCTCGCTCTTCCAAAAACACAAACCCATCGCGCTCCCCCAAGAACACAAATAAGCTGCTTCACAATCCGACAGTAACAACACTCCACCAACAACACTGCCAGAGCAATTAAGTGTGATTATCTCCTTAAAAACACCTCAGCGCAGAGAGGAATGCGAACTGGAAGGGAGCGCAGGAACACAACGGGCTTCCCGACACCTTTCAGACGACATCTGAATATTTTCATTCTTGCTTAGAGGCCGTTTGTTTTGCTTTTACATTATTTTACTTTTCTAACAGCCTTCCTGTCAAATTGCATTTGGGCCCCACCACTCCAATACCAAGTACCAAAGACTGGCAAGCAAACCGTGAATAAACTAACGAGGGTTTGAACAACACAGCCAGAGAGGAACAGAATAAAGGAACGAGGAGGAACTGATGAAGGGCAAGAAAGCGTGAGTGAAAAAGAAAGACGAGAGGACGAGAGAAAATGAGACGAAGGAAAAAACAGGAGTCAGACACAGAGAAGATACTGGGATCGAAACAGGATAAAATGGAGAGCAAGAGAGTAATAACTAATCGAGAGAAATAAAGATGAGGGCGCGAGAGGGCTGTGGGAGAGGGAGTGATGTATGAATATGCGCATATGCGTACACAGGAAGAGCGAAACGGAGGTTAAAAAACACATAAATTTCACAAAGAGGCCATAACGGAAATGAACGAGCTCGTAAAAAGCCCGGGAGACGGCCGTGCGGAACTGGAGCAGCCATTCTTCTACACCGCGAGACGACTTCATAAGCCGCACTGATAGCCTCATCTCCTTTTTAATTTATACCGCAGTAAAAATAAAAAACTCGGCCTATAAACCCCCCCGCCCTCCCCACCACAAGCCTCCAGCTTTTCTGCATGCTTCCTGCCCCGAGCCAAAGAAATAATGCGCGTTCGCGACGTGCGCCGTAATCCCATTATCGCCCGGGATGCCTCGAACCGCCGGCGCTCCCGGCGAGTTCGCTTAGATACCAGACGCCTAAAAATCCCATAATTCTCCGGGCCTTTCTCCCCCCGCCTCGGCGATGACAGCATAGATACCACTAGTCCCACCGAAATCGCAGCCCTCGGGGGCAGAAAACTGCTGGGTTTCCTCGCTCCCTTTATCAGACAGTCAGGTATCAAGGGTAATCCGTACCGCTAATTGTTCCGTTAATTACCCAGGAAAAATCAAACCAGGCCCAGATTTGGATTTGAGGGGCAGATGTGAGGATCCTAGCAGGAATGTCTCCAGCCTGTACATTTACAACCTCCAGTATCGTTAACAACCCACCACATTTACAGACGAGCCCATTAACCTTTCCAATGCATTGAATATGTACAGTCTGTATATCATTCTGTTTAAGTATCTCATAAATGGATCCCATGTAAAGTAGTTCAGTGTTTCTCCATCTGCGCTTGGCGGCTTTTGTTCCAACCACACCTGCTAAGCCAGAATTTTGACGAGCTGTTAATTTTTCCTCTATTAGCTGCTTTTCCTGTTTAGAGGGATTATTTACCTGCCTGAACCATGTTATGAATAAAATGGCTACGCATTCCATGAACAATAAAAGCCCGTTATTCATACTGTGTTAATTCAGCTGATTTTTAAAAAAAATAAAGTATGCATACAAAATTTCTAAATGATCAAAATGAAGACCGCAGTAAATCAAAAAGCTTCTATAATCAATAATTTTTTTTTTTTGGACGCAGGAGTTAAAGTTCACAAAACAAATCAGCTGTTATTGCATAGTGATTTTGATTTGCTTCGTCTTCGAATTCCTTTTTATTGAATTGCTTTCGTGACCATGTTTAAATTTCACCAATCAGAAGCGGAGAGATTCTTTAATCTCATCAGTTATAATGTTCCCCCTTTGGCGCAGTTGAAAGTCATTTGCGATACAGTACAATATGAACACAGAGCTCTTCAGGGAATGTATACAGCAGCAATTTCTGACATAATGTAGCTTAAAAGGGTAAATGATCCCCATGAACATGAACAGAGCAATTAAGAAAAATCAACAACTCGTTAAATTTCTGGGAGTGCTACTGCAGGCGGAACAAAAGCGAGCACACGAGGAGATCCCCTCAGGACGGAGTTTGAGAACCGGCTTTCATTTCTAGTGAATATTACCCCACCATGACCAAAACTGGGGGTGTTCGTCTCTGTTCCATGCGGACGTGCGGTTCCGGTTCTATCTTTACCAGGCAGTACCAGTGATGGACGGGCTCTTTTCAAACACTGTCCAAGAAGTTTTGTCCGCCATGCGTTCCCTTCCCACATTTCCGCAGCATTTTCCCCCTCGATGGGATTTTGATCTCTTACAGAAATAAAGGCTGCTAATGAACAGTGAGGAACAGAGCACCATAATTCATTGGACAGAGACACTTTTTTTTTTTTGTTTGGTTCTGTTTGCTGAGTAAATCACCGGATCTGAATCCAACGCAACATTCATTTCTCACGCTAACTAGGAGACTGAAGGCTAACTGCTCCTGAAACAAGCAGGAACTGAAGATGGCTTCCTCACGGGCCTAGAACATCCCCAGTGTCTAGCGAGGTCTGTTTGTTGCAGACTTTGAGCAGTCAGTGCAAGGAGACCACATGTTAAAAACGATAATTAAACTATACATCACTCAAAACTGAGCAATTCTTTTCAGTGCTTCCATAAATGGGGGGTACATAAAATATATACAAATGGTATTTTGCTTATAAAATATATTTATAAACTAAAAATGCTGTTATTTCTAAACAGATCATCAAATATAAAGGCTCATTGTATCCTAACATAAACAAAGTGTAGACTTCAGTAAAAACCAAAAAAATGCATCACTGCGATGCAATGCAAAAATGCAATGACTGCCAAGGCTCAAAGTCACCCAGGCAGAGTCCCCGCTATAAATTAAAAGGGTTAATGGCTTGTATATGCAAACAATGTTTTATCCCTTTAAATATTTCCCCAAATCTATATACGCATATCAATTTCACAACAAATGAGGTCAGGGACCCCATCGAAGCGCCGTAAAGGACCTCAGGGATCGGCAGACCCCAGACCAAAACCCAGGGTTTAAAGAGTTAAAATAACCCCAGTTTAAGCATTTGGCCCAGCAGTGGTTGTTACCCATAATGCCCCACCTGTGCAGGGTCTGCCTCGGCCAGCAGGGCGGCGGTGCCGAGGGCCAGCTTGCACACCTCTCCCTGGCCAGTGAGGATCAAGTGACCCAGGATGAGGATCAGGTGGTCTGGAACCTGGCCGCAGACTGGCAGGGTGGACTGGGCGGAGAGGAGCCAATCGCGTGCGGAGGCGGGGTTACGGCTCACCCTCCGCAGGGTGTGGGTGGCGACGGAGAGCTCGCTGTACCAAGGAGTCAGGGAAAGGGTGAGCTGCGCACTGTCCTGCAGACACAGACATGTCAGTGCAGGTCATACAGACGAAGGGGCACAGACGGGTGGAGGCACAGAGGGGCGGGGACTTAGAGGGGTGGGGACATACGCCAGCAGAGATATAGAGGGGCGGGGACACAGTGGACCCAAAAAGACAAAGATAAAGGGCGGCGGGGGCAAGGACAGAACTGACAAAAGTTCAGGAACACGGAGTTCCTCCTCTACTGTTTTCTCAAGTTCTGAGATTCCAACAACGCTGTCCAGCTGTGTGACGCCACATGTTGGTCACACAAGAGACACTTTGATTAAATGGTCTGGACAGTACGTGATTCTGGTCTTTTCGATGGATACCTCGTTGTGAGGAAATAAAGTTGTCTGATAAAATTTTTGAATGCATTTTATGTCTTGGATTAACACCAATAACGTGCACAACACTTTGCGTTTATATTCAGTTTTTACATTTCACATACTCGGGTCAAAATTGAGTGTTCTCAGGCCTGAGGACATATACTGAGCAACAAAAGAAATGCAAGTTAGCTAGTTATTTAATGTACTCTTATGGTTACTCAGTCAAAGTGACCGCAAAGTAAAGAAAAGTTTGATGAAGAGTGTAAATGTGTACGTGCTTGTAATAAATTTGATTTTCTAAAATAATTACACGCAAACTTATTTTCCTGTCTGCCTTTAATTAACTCGCGTTTCTTTTGTTGTTCAGTATAGATATGCAGGTAAATACAGATTCAGGGACCGAGTGAGACGACATACATTCAACTAGAACTAAATTAATATATACATTGTGAAAAGCCAGTACTTTCACCAGCAGACGGACACTGATAACTGTGGTAACACCATTATAATCGGACACTGTCAGTCCAGCGAGTTGCTGCGGCAACTCAAGGTCTCTCGCCGCGGGTCTCTGTACCTCACACGCATCACCGACAGGTCGCTGCGCCGCCTGCAGGAGGGACTGGGCCAAATTTTGGTTCTGGGTCCGGACCTGTGGGTCTGTCAGCGCCTCCATCAGGGCCGAACCGGACAGGACCTGCAGCAGTGGCAGCACTAGGGCCGGGGCGAGGGGCGGGGGGGACTCGGGAGGGACCAGCCTCACAGCTGTGGGGGGTGAGAACGAGGGGCAATCAGCAGCTTTATCCCGATAAAACGCATAACGGTCTTCTTCTACACCCAGGCAGTTTTACACACCATAAACAAGAGTGAACACACCTTTAGAAAAAATGTAGATATTAAAAACACCGCCCTGCATCATTTCTGCAGAATAAAATCCAATACTTGTTTTTTTTTTTTTTTTTTTACTAATTCTGGGGTTTTGATTCCAAAAATAGAGTCCGTTTTGCTCTAGCACATCACATTTTCTCACAATGTATGATGTGCATTTCAAAGCAGTGTCACTTTCGACAACCACTAAAAACGTTAAGAAGTCTTGTATCATCCCCGAATCACCAGAAATACTGTTACATCAACATGATTTACATCCTCCTCTGAGCCAGGTGAGGACTATTTGCTCAATTACTGCCTGATTTGGACATGTACGAATCACTACAAAGAGATTTCAGGGTTAGTATTACAGCCACTGACAGAAGAAAATGCAAACATGATCCAGATGTTTTTTGCTACATCCGAAGGTGTATCACTGCACCCCAACAGCATTTGTTGCTGTTTCGATCAGCACATAAAGGCCGCTATTTATGATATAAATAGTAAAATCTTCATTCTTATTTTGCACAAGAACTGCAAGTGATAGAAACTTTTTACTTGCATTTATAGCTCCACATCCTCAAATTAGGTAAAATTAGGGCTTTTTGGGAAATCATCAGTTTTTTTTCTTTCCCGATGCAGGGTGGTGAAATTAATCGGCATTTGTAGAAGGCGTGTGGACCAACTACAGATTCAGACCGAGAATTCAGACTTTTCACACTTTCATGCGTATCGCAACACATTTCATGTGCATAAATGCATAAAAATATCTGCCCTTCCTCGGAAATGAAAGGGGTCAATGTGGGGAACCTCAGGGTGATAAGAACAGTCGAGGACATCCTTTGGGGAGGGGCAATCAAGAGAAACAAGGACGACAGAGAGAGGTGTGTCAGTGTTGGTGGACGTACCAAGGTCCAGAAGCGCAGTCTGCTGGGATACTGGGGCCTTCAACAGAAGCAGCCCGACTCCCATGATCAGCTGCTCCGATGGGACGTCCTGCAGAGAGGCAGGGAACGTCGAGTCGCCAATATTCACAAACATGGAAATATGTACGTACACACATGCACACACCATCATCGGCAGTTATTCGAGTGAGTATGACTATAGGGAGACAGACAGACAGACAGACAGACAGATACAGAGACACAGACACAGACACAGACACAGACACAGACACAGACACAGACACAGACACAGACACAGACACAGACACACCCCCATGCACCCATGCACGCAAATACACAAAAATAAACACATATTCCCATGCACAGTTGTATACACGCTCACATATGCACATAAATGCATGCACCCTATGACAAGACAGTAGCAATCCTGGTCCTGGAGTAGCGACAGGGACTGGCAAGGTCTGCACAGTTTTTAAATCGCCGCTCAGTGCTCTAATTAATCAATTGAAGCAGTTAATTACACACCTCACAAACCTGCTCCTGGGGGTAAGGTGCAGATACTGATTTAAGGTGAGCCGCTACGACCCCACAACTACAGCATCACTTCCCGGGTCCTTCAGCTGGGCCAGACTTACCATTACACATTTACTGAGTTTTATTCTGTTTTTATTCCTCTCAATTCGCTGTCGACAATTTTATGTCTATAACCTCAATTCAGAAAGAGTTTTCATGTTGTGTAAAATGGAAATTAAAATTAATAAAGAGATGAATAAAAGCGCAGAAAACTAGATGATGCACACTCTATAGAGATGCTAACCCACGCCTCTTGTTGACTTTGACCTTTAAACCTCAAAATGCAAATTTGGACAGGGTACCCTAGGATCATCAGCCCCACAAAGCTTGGTCACCCTAGCTTCAGTGGTGGCCGAACTGTCGCGCGGACGGACGGACGGACGGACAGACAGACACACACACACACACACACACACACACACACACACACACACACACACACACACACACACACACACACACACACACACACACACAGACAGATGGTGCTAAACTGTAACCCACGCCGCCTCGTCGGGCGTGGGTAAAAAAAAAAAAAAGAGGAAATTTTCTGGGTGATTCTAAACTTTTGAACGGTATTGTATACCAGAACAGCTGAAGTACTGCATAATAAAGCAATAGGGGAGAAAATAAATAAATACATTTCTCCTAGAATTAGCAGAGTGGTTTCTTCGGCGCACAAACGCTTAATGACTGTGACTGAAAGACAAGGTGATGTGACACAGTGATAAACAGTCTATTGCGCCAACTGTTGGTGTCACGCAGCATATTTTCAACAAGTCGACATGGTCTACAACATCCCCCGCAAA
The DNA here is from genome assembly GCA_029721435.1 of Gymnothorax reevesii. Taxonomy (NCBI): domain Eukaryota; kingdom Metazoa; phylum Chordata; class Actinopteri; order Anguilliformes; family Muraenidae; genus Gymnothorax; species Gymnothorax reevesii. The sequence continues at coordinate 111,823,053 of CM056579.1, forward strand.
TCGTGCGCTTCTCATTTTCGAACTCAATCAAGGCCTTTATGGTCTGAAGCTACACACCAAATTTGGTTACTGTATCTGTAGTAGTTTCTGAGTAAAGCTGTCTCTTTATCTCGGACGGACGGACGCACGGACGGACGGACGGACGGACGGAGGTCAAACCTATATCCCCCTCCCACTTCGTGTTGGCGGGGGATAATAAACAATTAACCCTCAGGGCAGTAAATGCAGCTATTGTTGCTCAATAATGCAACATATCAACACCAAACCTGTTGAAAATCTTGGCAACTTGTTTAAAAGAGCTCCCGCAGAATAGAGTTGGATAGCTTTTTTCCTGAATTACATTTCTTCAGTTTTGGATATTGGTAACAAATCTGACCTCTCCAAACGAACACTTTCTCAGATGACCTCTGTGTGTTGGGTACAGTTCAAAAACTAGCAAAACCACAGACTTCGAGCCAATTAAATGAGCACCATTAACATAAGGATGCATCACCTCGCTCCTCTCGCACACCATTCCAATGCTTGATAGTGTAACTAAAATTCCCCTTCTGTCATGAATTTGGGGCCAGTTTATCCACCATTCTGGATGTTGGTTATATGGTTACGGACCTTTTCCTCATATTGTCCACACAAACATGCTAAACACAGCCAAGTTCACTCTCAGCTAACAGAAGTGAGGCGGCCTTTTTTCCCCCCAGATAATAATACTCAATCGCCGTCCCCTGACAGCAGACTGCCGGCAGCCAGGGGGTCGTCATGGCGACTCGCTCACCTGGGCGCAGGTGGGCAGCACCAGGAGGAGGAGTCGGAGGAAGGTGGTACAGTCCCCGCAGACGCCGAGGCTCATGTGACAGGCACAGAGGAGGTGCAAGCACAGCCCCGCCCGCTCAGACAGGTACCGCCCCTCCCCCGAAAGGAAGGGGGGACATAGCACCTCGAAGAACTGGGCCAGCTCCAACACCGCGGTCACGCTGTCCACCTGAGGGGGGGGGGGGGGGGTCAGGAGGAAGGGGCTTTTACATCTAAAACAGCCAGACATATTTACAAGCTGCCATAGCGAAGCTGGCATTGTTTTCAGTTGATCTGTGTGTCATTAGGCCAAACCACAGTGAAATTACTCTGAAACCACTACAGCATTACCATCACTACCATTAAAGCTGTTTTAAGCATTTTTCCGTGTTTATGTTTCCGTCTGTCTGTCTTTCTGCATGAGGAAAATTCTGCTGAGCGGGGCAGCATCACAACCTTATAAGGTGCAGCATTCAAGCTGCACAGGTGTACAGCCGTGATAAAAAGGAAGTCTGTGTTTGAAGATGGGTGCGTTCTGAGCGATACTGCAAGCAATACCCGCTCCGCTACTGAGGCAGGTTCGAACATCAATAGTCTTCAAATATATTTTTTTTTTCCAGATTGCATTTGAACGCAGGAGTACATGCATGATTATATGCAACAATGCCCGCTTACTTTCTGGGACACCAGGAGCGGGAGGAAGACGGCAAAATGGTGGAAGAGACGTCCATTATGACATCATTACGTATCATTCAGTTGCTATCATTGCTTTATTAGTATTTGTAATTCAAACATGTCTATTCTAGGTTTTCCTTTTTCTCAATCAATACATCCATGAGAATTTCATTGATTTCATTCTACAGCATTAAGCACACGTGTTATGCATCATTGTTAACCGTTTCGCCCTTTACTGCGGTGGAAGTACTGTTTACACGCAGTCATAAAGCCATCGAGCATTCTTGAGCCGACAGAGGGATGAAGATGAGGTCATGAGGCTGGGCGGGGCGTGAGAACAGAGACGGAGTAAAGGGTCTCACCTGCATGTGTGGAACCATGTCAAACAAACGCAGCAGGAGCCGCTGGAACACAGCGCTCTCCCAGACGCCGGAGCAGGGGGGCAGTAGGACCCTGAGGAGGCCTTGCCTCAGCAGGGCGTGTTCAGGCAGGTGCTGGGGCTCACAGTACAGGTATCGCAGGAACGGGACCACCATGTTCAAGAAAACCGGCTCATCTCTACACTCAAAAAAAAAAAAAAAAAAAAAAACTATCAACGGGACACTATCACCGTTTTACAAGAAGAGCAGCTTTTTCCAGCCACACGTCCCTTTTTAAACATTCATACTTCTATCAACAGAGCGATAAACAGGGGGCCCAGGCTGTGGAGGTGGACGACAGCCAGATTCATCTCGCAGGCGCATGCATATTTAATACCGCGATCAATAAATGTTGAGCTTTGGGGAAAACAAGGCCGCAGAATTGCCGCGGTAAACACAGAGCTGAGCCGCAGAGGTGAAAACTAGGCCTGGAATGGTCCAGCCATCAGACAGAAGTGGGAGGAGCTTGAAGCCTCTGGAGTGGGTGTGGCCTCTGAATATGTGGGCGGGACTCTTACTTATCCACTGCCTGTTTGATGATGTCATCAACCTCTGCCAGCAAAGCAGGCCAACAGTCAGGACGGTTCTCTAGCACTGTGATGTAAGGATGCGGGGGGTTCCTGTAGACAGGAGACAGACACACACAGTCACACACAGTTAGACCAAGACAAAGCCAGACCTGCTTACATTAAACCAGCTGTTTATGATCCGACATCAATGCACGTTATACTTTGAGCTGGTGTATTCTAAACACCAATCAAACACCACATACACTCACCAGCCACTTCAGTAGGCACACCCAATGAACTGCTTGTTAACGCAAATATCTAATCAGCCAATCAAAAGGCAGCAACTCAAAGTATTTAAGCATATAGACATGGTCAAGACAATCCGCCGAAGTAAACAACGAACATCAGAATATTAAAGAAGGATGGTTTAAGTGACTTTGAACATGGCATGGTTGTTGGTGCCAGACGGGCTGGTCTGAGCATTTCAGTAACTGCTGATCTACTGGCATTTTAACACACAAACATCTCTAACGTTTACAGAAAACAATCCAGAAAAAGAGAAAATATCCAGTGAGCTGCAGTCCTCTGAGCGAAAATGCGTCTTGATGCCAGAAGTCAGAGGAAAATGGGCAGACTGGTTTGAGTGGATAGAAAGGCCACAGCAACTCTAATAACCACTAATTATGACTGAGGTATGCAGAAGAGCTTCTCTGAACGCAGAACAGATGGGCTGTAGCAGCAGCAGACGTGTGCCACTCCTGTCAGTTAACAACAGGAAACTAAGGCTGCAATCGCACAGGCTCATCCAAATTGTACAATAGAATATTGGAAAAAATATTGCCTGGTCTGATAAGTCTCAATTTTGGCTGCTATAATCGGATGGTAGGGTCAGAATTTGGCATAAAAAACATGAAAGCATGGATCCATCCTGCCTTGTATCAACGATTCAGGCTGGTAGAGGTGGTGTAGTGGAGTGGGGGACATTTTTAGCTCCCGCCGCTCGCAGTGTGGGAGCTATGGCATCGGGCTCCGTCTGTGCGTGCGTGCGCGCAAGCGTGTGTGCATCCGTCAACACATTTTGCTTCATCTCATCAACGATTGCCTAAAGGTGACCTTTGCCTATTTTTTCAAGGTCACTGGCCTAAAAATATCACCAAGAACTTTGACATTTTGCTGTATCTCATCAACCATTTCAGTTACAGGCTCCTAATTTTTACTGGACATGCATCTCATAAAGGCCTACAAATGACGTGCCTAAAGGTGACCATGGCCTATTTTTTTGAGGTCACTGGCCTAAAGAGATCACCAAAAACTTTAACAATTTGCTTTATCTTTCAACATTTTAAGTTACAGGCTCCTAATTAGCTCCCGCGGCCCTAGTGGCAAGGGAGCTATGGTATCGGGCTCCATCTGTGCGTGTCCGTCCATGCATGCGTCCGTCAACAAGAACTTCCAACATCTTGTTTATCTTAACGGCAGGAGCCCCAGTGCTCTATATTTTTGGTACACTTTGGGCCCCTTAGTACCAACTGTGCCTTATCAAAACACTGAGAAGCTATTGATGTTGACCACGTCCACCCCTTTATCACCAGTGTACCTATCTTCTTATGTCTACTTCCAGCAGGAAAACGCACCAAACCACAAAGCTTAAATCATCTCAAACTGGTTTCTTGAACCTGACAATGAGTTCACAACTCAAATGCCCTCCACAGTCCTCAGAAATCAATCCACTACAGCACCTTTGGGATGTGGTAGAACAGGATATTCGCATCAAAAATGTGCAGGCAACAAATCTGAAGAAATTGGGTGATGCCATCATGTCAATATAGACCAAAATCTGAAGAATTAAGGCAATTCTGAAGGCCAAAGGGGCTCCCACGTGGTACTAGTATGGTGTACCTAAGAAAGTAGCCAGTGAGCGTAAATTGCCGACCAACAAGCAAAGCTAATAGTTGCAGAGATCCAAGTCTGGTTAAGAGTCCAAGAAGGTTAAAATAAAGAGTATCACCGTGCCTCCCAATAAATTACAAGATCACATTAAAGAATAAAATGTTATGGAAGATACATGTATAGAAAAATGTAGAATAAGTTCACTAGACATAAACAGTGGTAAAATTCTCCTGTACACTATGTCGATTACAACATAATTTATCATCAAGAGGAGAACCTGAAAAATATCTCGTTGACTGTGAGATTCCTAAGCTCTGACAGCTGGGCTCTTCCACCACCCCAAGGCTGAAGAGCAGTGAAGAAGACCATGTGACCACGGTGAAAAGATCAAGAGTGTGTCAGGTGACTTGTCTGAGACATAGAAGAGGGGTCAGCTCTCATGCCATCCCCCTCCCAAATACCCCAGAGGGGTCAACGGTGTTTTGAGACAGCTCATGCGTGACCCTATAATATTTCAAATGAAAAACAGGAAAACGTCTCCGGTCTGATGTTCCACAGGTTTCCTCCAGTGACATCATCGTCCCCAAGCCCTGTCCTCGGCCATTGTGATGGCGCCTTTGTTCTAGAGCTTTGGAATGAATGAAAGGTGGTGCAGGGGTTCCATTCCATGATGATGTCATGAAGACGCGTTCACGTTTCACTATTCTGAAATTCTAGAACAGTAGCACCATCAGGGGTCCATCTCAACAGTCTTTACTCCCCCACATCCACTCCACCACTGCCACGCAACCGCGAGTGTGTGGAGTTAAAGCGTGAACACGCATGCGGTCAGTCCATTCAACGCTGCAAAATACAGTGTCAACCAGAAATGTTAGCAGAATATGCACACTGGCTTCAAACACCTGCAAACCAACTGCTGATATTACAGTTCATGTCAAGACAGGAATTAATACATAATCAGTTCAAGACATCAGTTCAGCGTAATTATCAACACAACGTAATTACCGCAGCACCCGGATCCAGAGGTGTCTGATATCGGATCGAAGCATTCATTTATTCACTGGGTAGGTCTAATGTATGTTCCCTCCAACAACCTCGATTGTGGCCTATTGTGACCAACCCACCAAACATATACCGATTCACAAACAGTATCGTTGCATCACCGTGGCAAACGATTATTCCCTCTTTACAATACGAATCGCAATATCTTGGAAATAAATGGCCACAGCCATTGGTAATTGTCTATATAAATGCCTTTGCACATGTTCACACTGCTTTCTGAAATAATACAGCGAGCTACCATTCATGAATAATGATACTGGTTTAATGTGCAAACAATTACCAAATTTATCTCAAATATATGACCCAAAAAAAATGGTTTTTTAATGAGTGGGAGGCCATACAGATCACTATTGGCAATGAAACCCTATAAAACCACATACAAATTTGGTTCAATGTCTCTTGTAATTGAGGAAATTCAAGTTAGCGATGTAACGTTTGGATTGTGTCAGAATCCACGAACAGCCTTTCGAACTGGTGGAGAGTGTGATGAGAGCACCAGGAAATGGAGGCGACATTGATGTACACTCCCAAAGAGTGAAAAGTAGAGTCTGAAGTCTCTAGGCTCGCCTCCTCCAGAACTGGGACACTTGGGACAATGTAGAGTAAAAATTCCAGTGTTAATTCAACTCCAACAGAGTTTGAGGCCAAGATGGCTGGGATAGACCAATATGAACACACCTGGAGTTGAATTAACACCGGGAGTTTTACTGTGTAGAGAGAGGGAGGAAACAAGGCCTGTTTGCAGGGCGCAAAGCAGAGGAGGTGACAGTGGAGGAGCGTACAATTAGAAAATCGGGACAGATCCCAAATTACTCCCAGCGACACAAACCCCTGACGGCGCCCGAGGTTCCGCGCCCCATCGGAACACAGTCATCAGTCAAACACCTGTAAAAGAGCAGCTCTGAATGGCCCCAGGAAGGGAATAAGCATGAAGAAGAGACCTCCAGAAGGGCCCTACCCCCCCACCCTCCCCTCCTGACGACCTGAAGCAGCGTCTGCCCCGGCGCCAGCTAGCATTGCCAGGCAGAGACCTGGCCTCATGCCCATTGGCCGGCAGCGCTAGGGGGGGGGGGGGCTGCGGCGTGTTCCTAATAAATCATCCCATCATCCCAGCCTGGATCTCCGCGCGCGTTCCCTTTACGTCACTTTATCAGCGTGCATCGCCTCATTTACCGTTAGGCAGCAGACCTTTGATCTCCAAACTAACCTCTCCGACCCCCCCGCTGTATCGAGGCAGCCATCTCGAGCCTGTCTCACACACACACACAATGACTGAGTTTCACCTCCTGGCTCCGTCTTTGTGTCCGCAAACCCCCCCCCCACAGACCTCCACAGGTCCATCCATCAGACCCTTCTCAGACACTGAGGGGTCATTACCTGCCGGCAGAGCTCCACACAGCCTGGGGGGGGGTGGGGTGCAGGCAGACTTTGACCTCCACCGCAGCTCAACTACAAGTTTAGGAAGTAAGTAGAGGGCCTCATCTCCGGGGTCATCAGCAGACAGCCTCTCAAACGAGGCCGGAAAGTTCCACCCAAGCGTCTTGTTTTTTTTTTTTGTCTGATAGTTTTTTTGTTCTGTTGGGCTGAGAAATTCAGCAAGCTTTCATCATCATCATTTATTAATGACCACAAAACCAGGTTGGTGGAATTTGCTTTCAGTACAGCACTCAATCTGTGTCAGAAACATATAGGTACAAATGACACTGGCAGCACACATCATACAAACAATGACAGCACACATCATAACAAACTAGGGGTGTCAACATCTACACGTGTATACGGGTACACGGATAACAAATCATAACCGTCTAGAAAAATCAACCGCGCACACCTCATTTTTTCCTCCTCGTTCATTTCTCACCAATACATACAGAAGCCTATTTTTAGGGGTGAAAAAGTAAGCCTGAAAGCTAACTATACTAAAACAAACTATACACTTAAATGTTCCCAATAGTGCAGCTATCCGCATACAGATGCATGGGGCGCAATGTTACCTTGATTTAAACAAAAAAAAAAACAAAAAAACCCGCAGCCACAAGCCAGTGTCGCGTCACTTCAAGAACAGGCTGCGGAGGACTTGAGAAGAGCGCGGCGCTCATCATCTTCTCCATGTACAAATGTCGTGCAGCTGAAAACAAAAACTGTTAACGGCTTGTTGTTTTAGCCTATATTGTTGCGTGTTGTTGTACGTTATACTGCTGGTTGGTGTTCTGTCGGGTTTTCACGACCTGATCACACATCCTCGCGTCTAAAGAGGAGGAAGAAAACATTTTTTCGCCAATTTTAGTGAATAATTGTGAGTCCCCCTCTACTTTTTTTTAACTTTGTGGATATAAAGGTGACGTTTTTTCCTCTCACTTCAGCTTACTTTGGCTTCTACTTGAGTTGCTTTCTCTCGTTAATTCCACATTACTTTTACTATGAGACGTATATTAAAATTCAGACGAGAGAGGGATGCAGTTTGCACTTTAAGTTTAAAAAAAATATTGTACAAAAGTGAGCAACAGTTAAAACAATGATTAAAAAAGAAGTTTAAACGTTTTTCAGCTTTCACTTGTAGGCCTACGTCTTATCTGTCAAAATGATAGATGATTTTATTTTCAATTCATTTTACTTTCTGTGGTAATATAGCGCAACTGCGATAGAAAAAGATCATAAATTGACGTGTAACCGGGGACACGTCGGTTAGAAGTTCCGTTTACACTTGTAGAAAAAATTTTAAACGTTGACACCCCGATAACAAACCATCACAAACACAGTGCAAGTGGACTGTAGACGTTAGTGCACTCTGCAAGTTAATGTACCCTCAGAAATTCTGATTTTTTAACAACAATACCACGTAGAACTATGGTGATGGCCAACTTATGGAGCGAGGTTTAATGTCTCAATTGACATCAGCTTGTAAGAGTACAGACACAGAGCTAAAATGCCACCACGACGGAGCACTTGCTTGATTTACAACTTTCCTTCCTCAAAAAAAAAAACCTTGAAGAAGCCAGTGTTCAATAGAAATCACCACAAAACCATGTTAATGTGCTTATGAAGGACTCCGTTTATGAAGGAGAGGGTAATCGTAAAGCTACTGTTTTATCTGTGGGAACGAGCGCCAGATTGCGCGTTATCGTTCTGCGGCGCAACCCGCCGAAACGTTTCTGCGAGATCTCGAGAGCCGGAGCTTGTTTATGGCCGAGGTTACGGCTCTTTTGCCGCAGATCAGTTTTACAGAGGGATCGTGAATCCATTACAGTCTCTCAGCGAGAACATCTTTATCGCCAAAATGCCTCTCACCCGCCACCGTTTTAACTGCGTCAGTCATTTCAGAGCACCTGTGGCGCTGTTCCCCAAAGTGCTCGCTCTCTGTCTCCAGACAAAACCTTCCGCTAAATAAAAAATGCAAATGCAATGTTAAAATGAACTCTTTTTATGAAGAGTTGGAGAGATAATACATCTTTTGCCCCATTATCATTTCTGGAGGGGAATTTGTGATTTTTCTTTTGTGAGGATGGTGGGGGCCGATCCCTGATGCCCCAGTAATTCAAATATGACAATATACTGCACAACTACTGAGATTTTGGTCAAAAATGCATTAACATGAATGAATTAGTTGATTAATAACATTAAAATTAATAAGTATAAATTGACCAAAATGTATTGGGATCTTCCTCAAGTGATTATAAATGTCGAAACCAAATTTTGAAAGATTGCAATCAAAACTGTAAGAAGTTATCGCGTTGAAATTGAGGATCAGCGGTGGTGGATGAGGTGATCAGGGATCAGGGTGAACCTATATTTTCTCTGAATTTGGGAACAGAATGTGAGAAAGAGGTATTAGTCAGAACAGGGCACCTGAATAAATGTTACATGTTCATTTGCATTTGACTGAAGTTCTCAACTTGAAACCTCCAGCAGGTTTGACATAAATCAAAGTGAATGCGCACTTCCCAGTGGAATGGAACCACATGCAGGTGCCCCACCAGTAGACATCTTCCAATGAACCCCCCTGACAAAAAAAAAAAAAAAAACTACAGTGGCCCGGAAAAGGACACAATTGTGATGAAACCTTAGTTCCAGAATTTTGGACTTAACAGGTGGGTGGGTTCCGTTGCACTATGTCGTCACACAAAAAGACATCTGCTATAGCCACAAAAAATATGAGCGAGGTCAACTACTCTGTAGCATTAAAGCACTGCTCCACTGATAGCAGGATGCAGTGGTGTGGAAGCTTCCGCAATAACGAGTTTCACCACATATGAGCCAAAAGCCAATGATTTCATGCACAACACTCATTTTCCCCCGCATCACCCAATTCAGACCTGTTCACTTGAGCTCCTGCTAACTTATCAGGTCGTATTTCATTGGTCACTTTATGATTCATATTTTTCTAATTAGAAAGGACCAGCTTTTGAGCCCTTTGTGCATTTTGAACAGAAGCCAGGTCTGAAGTCGGGGGGTAGATCGGCGGGCGCCGGGACGGATTATGGCCGGCGAGGAGGACCGGGAGGGGGGTGGAAGCGTGGCTGCGATGCCATGGCAACAGGTTTTGCTGGGAGGACACCCCCCTCCGTTAATCCAGGAACAGGCTCACCCAGGCCTGACGTCCGCAAAGGACTGGACAACAAACATGAAGCCACGCCTCCCCATCTCACCCAGCCCAATTACACGTAACCCCGGGAGATGAGTGGCAGGTTATTCATCAGCCTCTGCTGTAACTGATTTAAAGGACCACAGAGGAAGAGTGAAAACCCAGCACTGGTGGTGGGGGGGGTTAATACATTTAGCCCAACCCTTCCCACAGCCCCATAACCCGAGCTGATCTGAAGTAGGTGGTGTACTGTAGTGTCCAGAAGGCAAGCCCCTGCTTTATAAATAGCCCAAACTGGGTTTTATTGCTCACTCACCTTCTGGAAGGGGGGGAGTGGGTGGTCCAGGGGGTTCAGTTAAACCTGAGGCCTCTGATTAAATTAACCGCCCAGCCTGGGCTGCTCTTAAAAGCCCAGACAGAACAGGCACTTGTTTGTCTGAGCCGTTTGGGAGCGATTAAGTCCTGAAAGAAGCAGTAGGGACGGGCCCTTATCCAGACCCCCCCCCCGGCCCCCCCCCAATACACCAGTGTACGCCAACACCGGTCAGCAAGGGGCTGGGGCCGGAACCAGGCCAAACCCCCCAGACGCCCCGACATTCACCGCAAACTGAAGTCAAAGCCAGGGCCTTTTTCACCCATCACTGCTGACGGATAGCCGAGAATTAACCAAACAAGTCATTAATCACCATTAACGAGGTGACCCCCCCCCCACTCCCTCTCCCCTCTCCCCTCTCCCGATGCACGGGGGAGCGATCCTGTCGAGGGGTCACTTCCCGAAGACAACACACTTACCCAGTGTCCCTTTCACCCCCCAGCTCTGAAGAAATGATACCAGCTAACAGAGCGGGTCACAGGTTTGAGAGAGTCATTCTCAAAACTATGAGCAGACAATTTTAAAAGCGCAAAACTTTACATTTGCTTTTGAACATGCCTGCATGAGTGCATGAGCTCGCTCCTGAAACCACCGATTCCCCCCCCATTTATTTAGGTCATCTTACACAAGAGGCTTCTTATATTTCTATAAATACATTTCTTTTATTTCAACCCAAACTACCACAGCTGTAAACGTAGAAGACCACATTAAAGGACTGTATTCTGAGCACCGACATTCCAAACGCCACCGTTTGAGCGTTCACCTGATGGAATAAGGAGAATATTTATTATGAAGGTCACTCGTAATTCTGTACGTGCTCAAAGAATCAGGAGAGGAAAGGCCAGGTGTAGAGATGAGCCCTTACCTGATGAACTAAGGAACAGTAATAGTCAGGTTCGCAGGTGCGGACTTCCTTTATGCACTAAAAGCTGTAGTACAGGCCAGATGTACAAGTGTACATATACTTCACTGTATACGGACAGGAAGTCCAGGTTTACACTTACCTTATGAAAGAATGATAGATAAAGGCCAGGTATACAGGCGTGCACTTACCTGAGAGAATAAGGACTAGGGAACAGCAGGTGTGTAAGCGTGTACTTACATTATAGAACTAGAGCCACGCTCAGAGAGCGCAAGTACCACCACCGATGTACTCAATGTTATTTTTGCCAGTATTAGCTCGGAACCCTTGTGTTTATGCAGTCCTGCAGTCTTTGTGCAAATACGTTTTTAATGTGTTTTTGACCTTTTGCATGCCCTTGACCTCCCAAAATCGAATCACCTATTCCTTGTATAATACTTAATCATTCCACCAAATTTGAGGAAATTCCATCCATAAGTTTTTGCGTAATTCCTGCTTACAAACAAACGAACAAACCGACCAACAGACAAACGGTAATGATCACATGACCTCCTCCAACTTCCTTGGGCGGAGGTATTAAGGACAGGTAAAATCCAGGAGTACAGGTGTGGACTTTCCTTACCCATATAAGGTAAGGGCCAGGTTTGAAGGCGGTCACTTACCTTACAGAATAAAGACAGGTAAAGGCCATCTCTGCACTTACCGAACAGAATATGGAGAGGTGAAGGCAGCTCCTCCATCTCTCAGCTCCTGACTGAGCTGAATCATCAGCAGTTTTCCCATCACTCTGATCAGCCCCTGCACGTTCCTGTCAAGACACGCAGACCCCCGCATGAGCACGCAGCGGCATCACGCGTGTACAAACGGACACAGGCGCAAGCAAAGGCAACACCGACAAAGATGTAGATGCAGAAGTTAAAGGGATTCTAGGCAGAATTTAGATTCATTTTTATGTCCTCAATTTTCTCATGCTGTCCGTAGTAAGGACAATCAGATGCAAGGTACGCAGTTTCATTCATCCTCATGTCATCAAAATGTCTGGGACGAATGCAGTAATGACACCCTTTACTGAGAGCAGCTGACCCATTTCAGAACCTAAACTTTTCCAAGAGTTAATGTCGCCACAGACGGAGGTGTTCATTGAAGCCACAAAAGACCAGAACGCAAATATTTGCCCATGCAAACCAGCAGCATGTTCGCCAAAAAAAGAAGGAAGGTGCACAGCAAGACGCACATTAAAATATGATGGTTAACATTTGAAGCTTTGGGGCCATGATGCTGCAAGTGACCCAAGGGAGGGGTCCAAATAAATTCCACAGAGCGTCGTCATAGTTTAGCCAAACACTTGGTCATCTCTCAGGTTAAGACTTGGCTAAGGGTGAACATTTCGGTAAGACCGACCTCATCAAGATATACCAGATGGAGACCATGAACTGCTTGAAAATATCCCGAAGGAAGCTGCTCCATGGCACATGACAGTAGTTTGTGTCAGCCTTGTGGCATCAGACGTGCAAGTCCTCTGGACACCAAAACGTAAAGGCATGGATGGGAATGTACTGTTTTATTTCGGGACGGCTTGTTCTGAGGGGCTCACCATTGCAGAAACGGAATTCGGTAGGTTCAAAGACACGACGAGCGAAAAGTACCGTCCAAAATGGAATGGTTTGGGCAAGGGAATTCATGCAGGCATTTTGAATCAACTTTGCAGAGGGAATGTGCCTTTTGGTACCGGAGGTTCACAACTCATAAACAGTCTCTGGCAACTGCTGTACTCGGCAAGCTTTGGGGAAATGTTATTCAATAATGCTCTGCTACTACAGCACCTCAATATCACCCTTACTGCCGTACAGATTTGCACTTTGCGGATATAAAAGCCATACTGGGGAACTGAGGTGAGCTTCTAAGGTTTTTAATTTTGACAGGAGTGGAGCTTGGTGGTTTCAACAGCAGAGTCCTACCTGTTCTTTCAGAATAAACAATAACCACAGCGATATAAAAATGAGAGTTCTGCTCTTAGCCATTTGGCAGAAAAAGGCCCGCACCTGCTTTGGGGATCAGTTTCATCATCTTTTCTTTTCAGTTCTCTGCAGCAAAACCAAAAAAATATGCCCTCTGGGTCCTAAAGTGATTAAAAATACCTGCACTGCGCTTCGCTGCAAATGGTGACCAACACCAAGTCTGCACTTGCTGCCAAAAACGCAGAATTATCCATTTCGCAGAGCTTCCTCTGACCCTGCGGACACCGTGGCGCAGTTCAGCGCTGTGCATTCAAATGGACGAAGGGTGGCGAACAGGAAATTCATCACCACCGTCGAAGAGCGCGCCGAGCAGATGTTTGCAAATGTTCTTTCTCCCCGATTTTTACGACCAGGCCGCGTAAATCAACCTGGCAAATAGAGACAGATGTGCCAAACTCAAAGCCTGAAGTTACAGGCTGAGCCCCCGACAGCGCCATAATTAATGAAGCCTCTGCTTTTTGATAATTACGGCCTCTGGGTGGGCTTGCCGCCTCCTGGAGGACTGTAGTTGTGAGAATTATGGATCGGGTTATTGGGAAGGACGTTGCGCCCCAGTCGGGAAGCTGATAATTGGCGGCGTGACTTTCCGAGTCCTTTCCCGACAGCCACGACAATCGCATCAGCAGAATATATAACCGTAATAAAGGATTTCATCCTCTCTCTGTGATGGACAGTCTCATCATCCAATCAAATAAACCATCGCTGTCCTGAAAATACATGTGCAGTTATGTAAGTGAAGTACATTGCATAAAACCCCGGAATTTGAGCTTTTTGCATGAAAACCTGAAGCTAGAAACAACAGGCATAACTAATGTCTCAAAGATTTTGCTTTGCATTTTTTACTTTTTACTCTATATATTCACGCTCTTTTGTAAAGCACCTTTTGCTATCCTTTGGCACGGAACTTTAGTCAGCTTAAGCATTATATTGACATAGTATTTAATATGTGTGACAAACTGGCTAAATCTGACAATTATTTTCAGCGTAAGCCACTTTACGAGCAGCGACTCGTGAGGATTATCCTGATGAGGACTCGTTCAGCGGATGAAGCGGATGTTCGGTCAGTGCCAGTTGGAAATGTGGATTGTAGAGTGAAATGGAAACCTTCCTCCTTCTCTCAGTCTCCTGTCCGTGCTCGGCAGTTTGTGGACGTTCTCGTAAATAAGAAAAGTTATCGCTCCGTTATCACAGGCTTTTTCTCATTTTTTGATGAGATTAGCGGTGGAGTGTGGCGGCTCTCTTTATCTTCTTGGGGTATGCAGTACGGCAGGATGACCGTTACTCGCTAAAATGCAGAACTTCTTCCACAAGTTATTCGGCATAGAAACCAGAAAGCTCAAGAATTTCTTGTAATTTTATACGGCCAAATGTTAGGAGACCTTTACATGTGAAGTTTTAACACAGGTTATGGGGGGGGTGCCAGCTGAATGTAACCAACCTTAAAGTTTGGTTACTAGGACCATAAATTTAGTAATGGTCAGTGCCTAATAAATATATAAATATGAATAAATAGAATAAGTATGTCTTAAATAGAAATAACAAGAAGCTGAGTTTACATGATTATATTTATATTCTTTTCATCATCTTCTTGATCTGGTTGAAAGTGAATGTACTCTCAAAGACTGTATGTACTCTCTATTTCGATGTATAGTCATCTCCTAGGTGACGGGGTTGTTTTTTTTTAACTTCACTTGAATGACTTGAAATCACCTGAATGAACTCTAATTCATCTCTGTCCTGTACAAATACTCGAAAAACTTAAAATCGCTTTTCTCTTCAAAGCCCTTTTTATCGAATCATCTTCCTTTTCCATTCTACATCTTTTTTCACCCCTTTTCTGAAGCTAGAAGACCCTTGTGTTTGTGTATAATCTGAACTCCGGTGAGTGAACCATTTCGCTGGCGTCCGCTGACGAGTGTCGGCACTGTTGGCTTCTAGTTCATTAGTTTGACTGGGAACCGAGGTTATGTCAGCGAACTATTTAAAAACCAATCGGAGATTGACTTTTAGTGTACCGTTTTCAAAACATTGGAATTGAATTAATATTGTACGTATGTACAAAACTATGTTATGGGAGAAGATAAGTGGTATTCATGCATAAATCGAATTGTATGATTTTAACCGTTGATGGTAACGAACTCCTACCTAGGAGACGTTAAAAACAGAATGTTTTGAGGTGCGCACACAGCAGCCTGCGAGTGAGAGAGAACGGCATCTCTTCTCTCTCACTACCCATGACGCCAACGTCCTAGTTTCCTCCAGATCTAATTGACACAGTGTCGTTTAACTGTGGTTAGTAAGTTAGTAAGTAACCTCCCTTACTTATTTATTTGGTTACAGTAATTATACTGAACTACTGTCTATTGTCTTCTTCTACACTTAAACAGTGTCTTTGTCAACTTACTCCCCCACCTTAATGCCAAACCTGAACTGGCCTAAACCTGAACCATAATCGTAGAAACACCTCCTGCTACTTAAAGGTTAATTCTGGTCTGGGAGAGCAGAGGGGTGCTACATGAAGTTAAAGGTCCCCTATCATGTGACCAGGAGTGTGGCCAATTAGTCACTACAAGCCATTTCAAAAATTTGTTTCCTCATGACATCATATGGCCAAGTGACTGCCAAGAGGTGACTTCAGCCAATCAGTTAATCAGTTCCTTCATTATTCTGTGTGATCCCTCTCCCTTATGATGTCACAAAAGACCTATTTTAAATGGCTTATTGGCTATTGGCCAATTGGCTGTGCTTGTGGTGAAAGGTTGGGGGACTTTTAAGGGTGGCTTTGCTGGGTGAGGCAGGATATAAAGGGAAGGAATGCAGTGCTCCATACTTGGCTGAGGGCACGAGGTTGAGGATGCCATTGATGACGTAGTGCAGGTCGGCGTGACCCTGCTCCACCAGAAGCACCAGGGCATCGCAGCAGGCCGACCTCACCAGGGTGTTCTCGCCACAACACTGCTCCCATAAAGTGTCCAGCGCCACAGTCTGAAACACACACACACACACGCACACACACAGCAACCAGAGTCACATTCCTGATCAACCGAGCTAACTAGCGTAGCGGCTCCTCCATCTTAACCCATAAGGATCCATGGCGCCCTCTAAAATAGCATTCTGAAACCTAAACATTGTGTGATAGCTACCACGTTACACCTCAGGGTTTCCTGTAAAACCCGACAGGATTGTCAAGATTCATTAAAACGTTTATTTTTCAGCCTCTGTAGCGGATTGACACATGAAATAAAAACACTACTTAAAAGTGTGCACATATGGTTTGCGTTGAAATGTTTTGCCTTGCCCTAAAATACATGACCTTTTTTTAATTAATAAAAATTGATTTGTTGACACATGGAAATTTGCAAAACAAGCAGTCAATATTGCGCCCCTCGCGTAGGTTGCCATTTTCACCGTCTGAAGAACGGATTTTTTTTTTTGTAATTCATAAAGAGGCTGAGAAAAAAAAATAAAAATGCAAATCCATAATGAATTTTGCCTTTGCTTGTTATATTTTACCAAATCATGATGCACTTTATAAGTCAATTCTTGAAAACGATGGCATCATCCAAGACACGCTTACACCGCATCAGGTCTTAAAGGGAAAAGCACGCAGGCATCACCTCCGGTATTAAAGGGTTAAATCTGAGCTACTCGTCCTTCATATACAGTCTATGGCCCCATTTACACCGTGCAATAATACGCCATCGAACGTGTCGAAAACCTTCCCGCGCCTCCGCGTCCTGCAATTAAATTTTTTGACTGCTAACTTTTCCAACTAAATTGAACGCTTGTTGATTGCAGGGTGCCGATGCAAATCCTGACTTCAGATATCAGTGTCAGACAATGAATGTACACACAGAGATTTCAGGAAAATCGAAGATGTAAACAGGACCTTCGCACCACCTCCTACATCTAAAATCAGATACATGTAGCGCCAACCACCTCCGTCTCCCATCAAAAGTATTTAGCGCCTGCTTTTGCCATCTTACAGCTCAGACATTCTGCAATCATCTCCACAGTTTTGAATCTGAGATGCAGTATTTAGCATCTAGATTTAAGCTGGATACAGGTAGTACCCACCTCTTCCATCTGAGAAGGGATATATTCAGCACCAACCTCCTCTATGTTCAATATGGGATATAATAAGCACCATCTTAAATCTGAGGTATTTAGCGCTGCCCCATTCTTTAATATGAGATATTCAGCATCACCCACCTGATTACAGGACTGAACAATCTTCTCATTCGGACCTTTTTCCTTCAGGACGCCGGCGACCAGGCTTCTCACGGCCTGCGGAAGAAACAGAGCCTACGGTCAATGATCTCTAATACGCCGTCAGCAGTGGAACGGCACACACATCGATGCCACGGGGTCCAGACATACACAAGCTACTGTCTCACAGGATACAAGGGAGCATCATACGATGTATAAACTTAACTTACACTCAAGAGTTTTACTGTATACATACGCATGTCATCTGTGACGGATGAAAACCTTGTGTACAGATTTTGCGAGGCACATCTAAGTTAAGGGTGTCCATACACACTGGATTTTGTGGAGAAGAGTTGGAAAAGTCTAGAATTTCAGACCCGGAAATGAAGAGAAACAGACGGATGGACAGTGGAAAGACGACGCTCATTCCTACATTTCCATCCACTTTTTGGAATAGGAAAATCAAAATCACCTAAATTCAGAGGACCCCAATTCACTTCAAATGGCTGCAAATTCAATGATTTAACCTCTACACATCTAGAACTTTGCCTTAACGGTCATTAAATGTAGTATTTTATGCACAAAATTATCATGTGATAACTAGGAGGTGAGAAGCACTAGTTGACATTGATGACCTTGATTCTCCCGTGTCTGTAACTGAAGCAAATTCCCACTGCAGCCCGAGTTTCTATTTTTGTCATCTCCTGGAGACCGTAGCCAATGACATGTCCACAAATTCCAGCTAAGGGGGCTTCTCATTTGTCAGAAAAGCATTTTTTTTTTATTCCTTCTATATGGTGATAATTGACTGGAGAGGTCTTCTCAGGCCAACTGTTCTCTCTGCACATCAAGCTCACCAGAGATGTCAATCAAATTCCAAACAATGCACGGTGTTGCACTGTAGCTCAGGCTTTTAACTTATTTCTTAGCAGGTTACCTCGATGTACAATGCCACAGATCATGCGTACAGGCTGACAAAAGCCAATGGCAAATTATGAAGGCCATGAAAAGCCAGCAATCAGTCAAGGCAAAACAGTATTTACCTGCACTAAGGAAGACATTGAAAACACCCAATTAATCAGAAACACATGAAAAGCCATTTGTCCCCCTGAATAAAGGAAGAGTTCAAAAAAACATGAAGTGTCGAAATGACGAAACCACAATGTGCAAAAAATGCTCTTTAATAAAAGCTGTAAATCTGTGTTTCGAGCACGAGTGAATCAATTGAAAATCTAAATCTGAAGAGCATAGAACCCAAATAAGAAAAGCTAGAATGTGTTTTTACTCATAAAAACGTAGTCTCCCCCCCCGGCCCTCTTCCCTGCCCAACCCACCGGACGGACGGACAGACAGACAGGCACATATCAAAAGGCACCACTTCAAGACCCGAGTAAGTATGTAAAGTTTCGTCAAGATCATATTAACGGTTTTGGAGGTACCGGGAAAGAAGTGGGAATGCCGACGCAAACGGGAACTGAGCCTAAAACTATACACCCCTCCCTCCGGGGGGGGGGGCCTAACAATTCCTTTTTCCCCTGAAAACTATGGAAGACCATGCAATACACTTGAATCTGACTGCACACACACACACACACACACACACACACACACACACACACACACGCACACACGCACGCACGCACGCACGCACGCACGCACACACGCACGCACACACGCACGCACACACGCACGCACACACGCACGCACACACGCACGCACGCACGCACGCACGCACGCACACGCACACACACCCATTGTATTCTTGTGATGTCGTCAGTAAATACACAGGGAGTACTTAGCCAGCTTCTTTCCTCAGCTTGTGTTTCTATTGAAGAGTAAATATCATTTTTGTTGTACCAGATGTGCACAAAGGCCTAATTTATTCTAAACCCCTGGGATTATTTCTAACCAGGTTGATAAAACTTATGAGCAGCAGCTAAGAAAGATGTGGAAACGCGATATAATAGGAGAGATATTGTCTCGGAGGTGCAACTGCACTAAACCATTTTGTAAATGGAAGGTAATTAATATTTCCTTTCCATACTATAACAACCCATAGTTAACTAGTTTAAATATCCAGATAATTATTATTAAATAATTAACTTTAATTGTCATCAGGGCAGTACAGTACCATGCAGCGTGACCAGACGTCCTGATAAAATCGAGACAGTGTTGATTTTACGACCCATGTCCCACTTATTTCAAGAATAAACTCAACCACAAATAATCAACCAATTCAAATAGCCTAATGATATTGTTGCGATTCCTCCTTTCCCAATTATTTTAACAGAGGCAGGATGAATCAATACACAGCCAGTTAGCGCAAAACATCATCCACATTCATAGTTCACAACAAGAACGTTTATAGTCAATAACCTACAACAAACAGAATAGCTGTCCTTTTTCAGCTGGGAGTCAGGACGCTGGTTCGAGAGAGAGATGAAGCAGTAAACCATGCGAGTTGGGGCTGGCTCCGTGAAAGAACTAGGAAGCTACACGTTTTCCATATTGCGCGACTAATTTCTTTGCATGGTGTCGCAAAAATCAACGTTAGCAAGTCCGTATTGAAAACTGGACCGCGTTACAATGTCGCAAGAAGCAAATAAAACAGAAACACCACAGCAAATAACCTGTTGTGTGAATCTGCTGCTGCAGTTACAATACGCCGTTTGGTGATGCAAAGGTACTGAGGCATAGGGAAGAAACATGGCGGATGTAGCAAAGTACGCAAAGATTTGCGATGCCCGTGAATACAGCCCAGAATATCATATTGTAGACGGAAGCTGAAGGCATACTGTATGAGCCACACACACACACTCGCAGTGTCGTGTTGTACCGAGGTGTACACACCATCACACACACATACACACAGAATCAATTACCTGGGCCTGGACTAGAGGGCTGGGGAATTCTAATCTTTTCTTCAGGCCGTCAGACATTTCCGCTGCTCACTGAAGGAGGTGGAGGAGGAGGAGAGAAGGGGGTGGAGGAGGGGAGGACGGCAGACAGATACAGTAAGACACGGAGAGATGGGCCCCCCCGAGCATGTCATCAGGCTCTCATTATTGCTGTCATTTTGGGTGTCCCATTGTAATCCACGATAATGAGGGCCTCATCTGGGCAGAGGCGAGCCCACTGTCATCCCACCCGTCACCGAGAGGGACCGTTCCCAACACTCCTCTGTTTTCCAGAGAGAATTTCTCCTCTCTCTTCCCCCTTGGGAGAAATTGCAGTCATCTTCCTCCGTCTGCCTCCGGCACACATTCCATAAATGCTACGCAAATTGAGAGGTACGGTACTTCAACGAAAAAATAAATAAATGAATTACGTTACGCAAAACAGCTCTAAACAGAATGGACTAAATGAACAAAATTCACATATATGGATTAGGACATTTTCCAACTCAATATAGATGATTGCGGAACAGAAACACAGTGCTTTGGCTTTGCACAGCTGTTCCAATACATACACGCTCCTAAAAAAAAGTCAATATATTCACAAAGCGTATATCACAGTTTCCATTGACAAGAAAATATATTTTAGAAAAAGGAAAGAGAATTGTTGTTCAACTCCGGGTCATCCCAGAAGCCCTATATCAGATATACTGTTCTGCATTTATTCATTCATGCCCACTTTTTTTTTTTTTGAAGGGGGAAAGGCTGCAAAAGTATAGAAATGATGACTAAAAACCAAAAATACCAAAACTCCTTTCAAAGGTTTCAGGTCAGAATTCTCTATTGCACTTCAAACAGCTGTGACCCAACAGAATCACACAGTTCCATGTGGTACCCGTACCGGACAAAAATACTACACTATACAGGCGGCAACTGTCAATGTTGATTTTGACGTGGTCTCTCTGTCAATTTAACCGCACAGTGCCTATGGTATCCCTCAAAAAACACGACAAAAGTAAAACCAAACGGGCTTCCATTTAGTTTTTATCTCCCTTTCACACGCACTGGGTTTGGTCTGAGCCAGAGGTGGGGCGGGGGATTTCCATGCTGACTGTTCATAACGGTGAGGCCACTATCAGTCAAGAACTAGGCTCAGTCCATACTCTGTCTCATGGCAAACACACTTGCATCGCTTGCATTTGTTACAAACGTAAAATCGAAGTATACACATATCAGTGATTCTGCACATGCTTGAATTTCGGAAAACTGAAATCATCAGAAACGGAACAAAAAAATCATATTTTAAAACATATTTTAGGACTTCATTAGATGCAAGGAAAAATCAAATAATAGAGTAATGTCTCGCACAATTTAGTGGGATTTTAATTTATAATTGTTTTAATTTTATTTAATATGCCTAGCGCTTCCTATTAATATAAATTCAATTAATCTAATTTCCATGTGTGTTTTTGTATATACTCTGTGCCAACATCTCATTTTGAAAACCTGAAATGGTCACTAACCTTTTTGCCACGTCTCCTTGTCAGCTCGCTCCGTGCATATACCGTAAAGGAGATAATACGTGCGCACTTAAAATTTAGAGGCAGGAGGTATAACCAGAGAGCGGCGAGTGACAGGTAACTTGACTGCAGTGCTCCGCAGGTTAGCAAAGGCGGCCCTGTAATCCCCCAAATTCAGCCCATCTTCTCCTCCTCTCCGTCTCAGCGCACAGTGCGATACAGAGTCTACCGTTTTATATATTCTGTGTGTTGCACTGCACATTTTATTCTTGGGGAGCAATTTATTTTAATGCTACATTATTCATCATAATCAAAATTTTGTTCCACTTCAGCAGTCTTTCTCCATTGCGAATAGGCCAAATATTTATTTGATCGTTGATGCACATTGATGCTGGAATCATAATTTATTCATATGAAATGCTCAGGTTTAAAACTGCGCAAAATGAACTTTAGGTTAGGAACTTTACGGCGGAGGCAGGAGGGCGAGTGCAGTACTGGACTGGTATCGGTAGTTACTGAAGGTTCTGGTATCGGTGTCAGAGATGAAAGTGGCATCGTGCCATTCTTAGTAAAATCAGCAGAATTATTAGGAAATATTTTTCACAAAGAGAGGTGAGACTATGGCATTGCTAACCAGGTTACGTCAAGCAGGAAAAATCAGGTACGACACAGTTCTTGATGCTGTATAGTTCTAATGAATCTGAAGATTAAGCCACACTTTAGTAGTGGTAAAATGGCCAGCGTCTGTTACGTAAATGTAAAACGAGATGTCAAACCATTCAGCCTGACAAGTATGCAAATATACAAACTCCTGGGCAAAAAAAGGCCAAAGCAAGAATGGCAAAGTATGAATCTTTGTATAATATTTGAGTGTCCAGAGTGACAGGAGGTGGCAAAAAAAAATTCCCCACATTGTGACATGGTTTAGGAGAGCAAAAAATAGTTACAAAAAAGGAAACACGAAAATAAAAAATAATATCTTGGGTTTTTAATTTTGACTGAAATCAAAACAAGGGTACACACGGGATGCCCAGTGCTGAGTTTGATAGCCACTGACCAAGAGCTCATGCCCAAGAGCTATGGGGGGGACATTCAATAAGCATGAAAGGATTCATTTCTAGTGGGCAGAGTGCCTTTAAATATAGTGTTAATTTCTTAATCCTATTTTCAGTTCCTGTAAGGAGTGACCATAACATATAACATATGACATAACATATCACAAAACTGCTGAAAGCTACGAGTCAGTTTTCAAAGGAGTCTCAACTACAGATAACTACCTAAAGGAGCCAGGACCCAGGATTTCCTAAGTAACAGCACCTTTGCCTAACAAAAGACCATCCCTAAAGGGGGAAGGGGGTGTAGTTTTTAGCACGCATCACAGGCTGGGGCTTGATGCAAAAATTAAATGTTTGAGGGCTCATGAAAGACAATCCGCCTCTGTTCTCTCCAGTCCTCTGACCACCAGCCCTTCTTTCACATAATTTGCAAATACTAAACGAGGCGTCCCATTTCAGTAGATGGGCATGGTACAATACTTTTGCATAGATTAAATCCATTATTCAAGAGATGTCATTCAATCCATTTTTTATTCAGTGAAAATGCGTCTCAGGTGTTTCACGCCAGAATGTGAATGTACGTAGGGTTAGGCCTGACAGCTGCCGTGAGAGTCAGCCACCTGCTCTCCGGGGATATCAGAGAAACATGTGCTGGATCACTCATACCAGCGCTTAAAATACCACCGCACCCCCATCCCCCAACCAGCTGATAACAGGCAAACCTGCACACTATCACAATGTACCGAACAGCGCACTGTCCCTCGCCCTCACACACACTCACTGCGCTGCCCAACAACCACAGCCACCTTTCCAGGCTAATAAACCGGCACCCAAGCAGGTAAGAAAATCGAAAAGCCCATCTGTCCGGTATGTATGCTTTCCAAGTGCTTCATCTGAAAAATTTAGTCTTATTTATTTCACTGGTAACAAAGTTTCTGACCAGACAAAAAGTAGGTGCGTTCAGCCGTGCGTCTCTGTACCAAAAGGCTACGCAGCTTTGGACGTCATATTACGTGGCAAGAACAATTATGAAATGGAATGGGCTTTGAAATTTGAGAAGGGTGATATTCTGACAGTGGTTGTGCGACAACACAAGGATGCGTAATATGTGAACTGTACATTCTGCAGTACATTATTTAGACATAAAATAAAAATAATAATCTCCAAGACATGACAACTTTATAGTAGTGGTTTTCTCAAATGGCAACAACCTCACCCTTTTTAGAGTTTGCCAGTAGAAATATTTGTACGTGGGGGTTGTCAATAATACAAACGGTTCAAATTCTGGTGGCTTCTGGAATGCAGATTCATGCAAACACTATAGCGAGCTTTACGCAGCCTGGTCTGCGGTGACTGCGCACAATGCACCATTGTTGCCATGATCTTGTGTGTGAAAATGTTGCCGTCAAACAGCAGGTCAACCAGCCAGCAGTTTGGCAGGTGCCAACAAAGCAGAATGACATGCGAAGGTGGACATTAGATCTGGTTTTGAATGTCCGGTGCGCATGGAAACCGCCAGACCAAGCAAAAGTCACACACATGCAAATGTGTTTAAGTGGATCCAAGAAAAGCAAGCAAGCTATCCGACTAATGTTAGCCTACTTACCAAAGCGATTCGTCTTCACGCAACACGACAGATTGTCCCAGTTGACCGGCGAGCCACGTGTCAATGTGGGCTGAACGTTACCGGCTGTACCGAGAAACTTACGGGTTTCTGAAAATGAATCATCGCTAATTAACGTTAGGAGTGTCAGCGGGCTTCCCAACTTTAGCTAACCTTATGGTAACATGAGAGTGAGCATTGGGAGCACTGCGTTTTTACTCACAATACATTTATTGTATTTTTAATTCATGATTATTGCGCTAAGTAATAATTTTTTAAAAAAGTGATCCGATGGGAAAGGCTATACATCGGTACAGGCAGTGGCTACTTACTAACTAGAATATATCCATTTTGAAAAGCTTCCGAAAAAAATGCAAACATGTGGATGTACGGCAAAGCAAAAGGCTCAAACTACCTAAATGAGCGTGAGAATTTTTAGAATCGCCCTTTCGTGCAGCCGCGAAAAACCCCAATGGATTTTTTTTAAGCTGCCAAAAATGAAAGCCTCTGGCAACGATTGAATTATACAGATGGTGACACGTTAATCCAATTAAATGTCCCAGATGGTCGACATACAATCATTTTTTTTCCTCCTGACTTTAAACACTTACTTTTATTTTGCCTTTCGAAGTGAGAAGTCCTGTTAGAGCATAGCAAATCCATCAGCCAAATATTCTGCCAACAAATCGCGACATTCAACCGAACTGTTTTTGGAGAAAAATAATTTTTACTGGATACTTGAATATAACGGCCAAGAATGTCCCTTAATAACAAATGTTATGATAATTCCTGGCATAAAAAAAACGTGATCTGCTAGAGATTCACATACTGGTTTCTTTTTTCAAGTGATTGTAATCAGTCATACAACCAGTGTAAATAAGTGTGGATATTCATCCTATGTCAAGTTATATTCACTGTTTCAAGCTCAACAGGTGCAATTTGAAGTTAGGCACTTCCATTGGGGTTCAATATTATTGGGACACCCTAATCTTGTCCGTTGTTGACAAACCATCACAGAGCAAGTAAATTTCTGATTGAGACTGCAAAATTGTGTTTATTAGAGCACCGTTATGAGAGAAATTGCATGACATCTGTATATCATGACATCTGTTGCACATGATATTTAAATGTTTGCTGGAAACTCGAGAAAAAAAAATAAATAAAAACTGGATTTACACGCAGGCACGATGCGTTACGGATATTATTTCCCCGTCATTCATGGAACATTTGTGACATTCGTTACGTGACAACGCATCTGAATAGGGTTCTTAACAGCGCGTGTTGGTTCGTGACATTCGTGGTATTCATTTTTTGGCTGCCAAAAAATTTCCACGAATATCACGAATCACCCTCGATTCATGGAATTCGCTGCAGAGCGTGTCTATCAGTGGTGATTAGTGGTGATTCGTAATAGAGCGTGACAGCATTCATAGTGTTCTCTTGCCATTCCTGGAGCCCATACTGTTACGCGTCGTTACGAATCGACACGAAAGCTGTCAAGAACTGAACTGAATTACCCGTGATGCCTCTGCCCCCAAATCATCAAATTCAATTCAAATTCGTGATCCTCAGTCACTTATTTAGATTCGTGGCATTCGTGACTTGTCATCGTTATGTGTAAACCCAGTATTACAGAACTCTTGCTCCACCAAACCTGACAAGCAGAATATAAGCAGTGAGTAACAAATTGTACAAGATGCCTCATATTGCATTTCAACATTTTTTCTACACAAATACTGTTGGTGTTTAATCTTCTGCATTTGCTGAATAAAATCCTGAACCAAAAGGTGTTTGTTATTATAGAAGATAGAGGTGTCCCAATGTTTAAGCCCAGTGTAAACATAAAAAATGTTGTAAATTTGTGATCAGTAATGTTTGTATATTTAGTCAATACAACAATTTATAACTGCTAGCCTATTTACAGTAAATATTACTATTACTCTATGAATAAAAAAAGATCTACCCTGATTTTTTGTGTCAGACTGAAGGTGATCAATTTCTGTCATACTGCAAAATGCAAGACCAAGAATCTATTATTTTAGGTTCACCAGTGAAAATAAACATTTAGAATAAACTGAATATCACGTCATGTCTGTGTTTGTAAAAATAATTTTCAAAACTGGAGTGTACACCATAACTCCTGATTATAGGTGCCATTTGCTGGACACAGCTAGTAGAATGCAAATTGTGGAAAAACAGATTAATGTCCAAGCCAAATCAATGTTTTCTTTTACATTTTTGATTTAGCCCCCTTTTTCAAACAGGATACCTATTGTTATTTTTGAGGTTGTTTATTGAGATTTCCAGACGTAGATCTGTTTTTCCAAGGCAAAACTAAATGTCTACGGTTCTGAGTCGCAGAGAAAATAACTTTGATGCAAGAATGTTTCCTTTAAAATGAAGAAAAAAAAACGCATATCGTCTACTCACTGTTATATAACTCTTTGGTTTCTTTGCATTTGCAAATAATGTGCTTGAGTGAGCACATAAGCAAATAAACTGCATCAGATGAAACCAGACCAATGTCTGTTCACATCCAGGTCACCAGTGGGAAGTGGGTTAGCTGTGCTTCCATAGCATTACTTCGGCAATAGAACAAGACCAATGTTGAGGCCAGGTCTTCCATGCATGTGCATGTGTTGGGGTCGGGAGGTGAAAATTTTCTTTTTCAATAGGCATGGCAACGGCGTCCACAATCAAATTAGACAGTTTGTGCATTTTCATGATGTAAGAAAAAATAAATTTATTGCGCGAGACCGGCTAAAACTGGACTTTTAAAGTACCTGTAAACATGTTAGTCTGACTGGAATCATACTTAATCAAATTACTCAAAGCCGGACTAACGCACTCAGATAATGTGGTATAGTCTGATCACTCCTCCATGTATATGCTTCAATCGAACTGAACTGGTCTATGCGCTCTGGGCATGCTCCACAGTTCTTCGTGCAGGGCTTTGACCCAGAAGTTATGAGGACTTGTGAACATCAAACTGATTAGCAACTACTCTGCTCTCTGCACTTCTAGCAAGTTTGTACATAGCAGTAGCAATACTCATCTAAAATGGTATTAGCAGTCGAACAATCTCATCTTGGGCGCTCATAACTTCTTCTTTCAATCCGCATAATTTATCAAATGACCTGCGCATGATCTGAAGATTTTATTTCCACTCGCTATTGGAAAACTCTTTCAGAACAACTCTCTCCCACAAGACTTTGGTCCTGACCCGCAGCCAACGTGCACGGCAAGTCCGGGGTGCTTTTTCTGAAAGCACAGATGCTAACTTACGTAGTTGGAACCATTGACTGTGTGTGGACGAACTACGGTTTTGAGCATAGCATACAGCACGTACGAAATGTACAGAGCGGTAAAGTTGTCCATGTTTTCGCCACTTGACATCATGCTACCTGTTTGCGGCCAGCTAACTTGTTTGTCACTTGTTTGGTCTGAGGTAATAGGTCAACCAGAAAAAGGTCCAGCACAAACCAGCTGAAAGGGGGCATATCACCACCTATCGTAGAGGAGACTGGCATGCTTGAGTCAATAAACTGATTCCCCCACCGTGCATGTATGCTAGGACAAGGACAGTAGTCTGATTAATTTGCCTATTCGAGCTATAACCATAGCTCAACTTAACTGTGCATGTAATAGCATAGCTTCCAAGTGACTCGCTTTTGAATAGCAAAACCTGCAGACCCGCAAGCAAGTTAAAAAAAACCCGCAATTTGCACATTGAGGGATTTAGGTGTCATTCCACCACCACCGCATACTAATGTGTCATGAATGAAGGAAATTAAGTGCAAATTCCACCCCCGTTCAACAAAATGATAGGGAAATCAGTTGCTTTCACCATCAGCGAGGCCCCCCCACTCCACAAATGAAAGGGAATCTCCCCTCCCCGTTCAACAAATGAAAGGGGAATCTCTCGATCTCTGCCCAGCTCAACAAAATGGAACGCTGTGGTCATAGACCAGCATTTCGATCCTTCAAACTTTGGAGGTATGAGTGAAGATATCGATTGTCCTTCCAGATTTTCTGGTAGAGAGTAGAATTCATAGTTCCATCGATTATGGGAAGTCACCTCGATCCTGAAGCAGCAAAGCAGCCCCAGACCATCACACTACCTCCAACACTTTTGAGTGTTGTTTTGATGTTCTTATTGTGGAGTGTTGTGTTTGCTTTACACCAGATGTAAAAGGACCAAATCATCAAAGTCATCAAGATGTTTTTGGCAAAAGTGAGATGAGACTTTGTGTTCTTTTCGCTTAGCTTTGGTTTTTGCCTAGCGGCTCTCCCTTCGATGGCATTTTTGCCCAGTCTCTTTCCTTCTGATTGTGGAATCGTGAACCCTGATCTTAAGAGGAGGCAAGTGAACCCTGCAGTTCTTTGGATGTTTGTCTGGGTTCTTTTATGGCCTCCTAGATGAATCATTGATATTTTCTTGGTTGATTTTGGTCAAGTGGCCACTCTGGGGAAGATTCACCAATGTTCCAAGTTTTCACCATTTTTAGATATTGGCTCTCATCCCGGTTAACTTGAGTGTCAGAGCTTTAGAAATGGCTTTGTAACCCGCTCTAGACTGGTAGATGTCAGTAGTCACGTTTCCATCTCACTATTCTTATATGCATTTTAAAAATTTGCATTGGAGAAAGCAGATGGAAATGGCAAAATGCAAATAAACTTATATGCAAATTAGAGGATGCTTATGTGCTCACTTGAGGTGGTTTTTGCCTCATGCGTTTAAGTTAATGAGCAAAATGTGGGATGAGTAGAGCTTCGGAGCTTAGTCGGCTAAGGCAGGATGTCACGTTAGCTGCCTTGCTGTCGCCGCATGTATTTGAAATCAAATCTGTCTTCGTCTCCGGCCAGTGTCAAACATTGCAATCATGACCCGAAAGAAAAGCTCAGTGATTTACTGAAATACATGCAACTCCTGTCAACCTCTCCCCATTTTTGCAGCGTTTTGTCTCTCCTCCGGTTGTTTCTCTTTTAGTTCTTTCACTTCAGTTTGTTTCTTTTCCATTTTGCGACCTCTTCTTCTGCTGTTCTATACATGTTACAAGTGTCCTCTACCACCATCTGGTGGTGAATCTGACCTAATTTTATTGGAGTTTATTTATTTATTTTTTTTTTTGCTCCAAGCCAGTTTACGGAAATGCAGATAATTGAAAAAATTTAAGTGAATTTTCCAAACTTTGCTTAAAATTCACTTGACATGAGATGGAAACTCAACTAGAGTTGACTCAACTGGACGTCTGTTGCTGAAGCACCAATTTTTACTTCCGTGGTAGCTTAGTGTTTAGTTGAAAACAAATTTGGGTTCCACGGAGCATGTTGGTGGCGATCTTCTTAACGAATTACATTTACATGGTAACTTAGGCTGCGAAGCTAACCTGCTTCGAAGCAGGATATGTTCAGGCTTATCGATCGCAAACACTGCTCAGGACAATCAGGGGTAAGTGATGACAAAATAGTTTCATACAACAAATTAGGTTCCCTGAAACTTTTCCAAGACCGGATCAGTGAAACCATGGACAGACATCTACAGTTATTGCATAAACTTTTTTGTACAGTATAGTCTGAAATGTTCAATTTGAAACATTCAGTTAAAATAATTTATAGGAATAGGTTTAAGAGCGTTCTGGAGACTTCACTCAAACATAAAATCAGAAGACCTTCAGCACACCAAATATTTCATACTATTTATTCATAATGAAAACGCATACATTTGCTTAACAGCTACTGTATATTAAAATAGAAATAAGTCACAGAACTGTGCTTATGCATGGCACAGTGAGCTTTTTTCCCCTCCAGCATGCCTCCCTTGCTTTTGCGGCAGCCACAGTATCGCCCTTCGTGGTGATTTTTGATTTTTCTAATTCATATTTCACTGCTGGTAGAATACACTCACACCAAAGTGTTTTTGCAGACGCCAAGTTCAGAGCAGTTCCCTCAATAGCATTAGGACGAAGAGTTACACTCTCACTTACTGCTCAAACAATGAATACTTTTAATTATACATTTTTCAGAGCGTTAAGTGAATGTGCAAGCCTTTTTTGTTTGTGATTTATACACTGCCTGGCAAAAAAAAAGCGACTCAAGTTAATATGTCATTGGTCCACCTTTCGCTTTTTACCATGACATGCATTCATAGTAGCATTGCTTCGATAAGCTCATGCCACATCACAACTTTTATTTCTGTCCAGAGTTGCATTAATATTTCATCAAGATCTTGTATTGATGATAGGAGAGTTGGACCACTGCGCAAAGCCTTCTCCAACACATCCCAAAGATTCTCAGTGGGGTGAAGGTCTGGACTCTGTGGCGCCCAATCCACGTGTGAAGATGATGCCTCATGCTCCCTGGACCACTCTTCCACAATTTGAGCCTGATAAATCCTGCCATTGTCATCTTGGAATATGCCTGTGCCATCAGGGAAGAGAAAAAAAAAAAAATCTATTGATGAAAAAACTGATCATTCATTATATTCAGGTAGTCAACTGATCTCATTTTATTTGGCCACGTATTGCTGAACTTAGACCTAACCAAATGAAGCAACCCCAGATCATAACACTGCCTCCTTAGACTGCAGTCAGCACTAAGCATGATAGGTGCATCACTTCATCTACCTCTCTCCTTACCTTGATTCGCCAATCAGTCTCGAACAGGATAAATCTGGACTCATCAGACCACATGACCTTTTACCATTGATATATAGTCCAAAATTTATGCTCACGAGCAAATTGAGCTGGTTTTGCCCCACTTTCCCTCACTGATAAGCGGTTTTCTTAAAGCTACACAGCTGTTTAGTCCCAATCTCCCAGTTCTCTCTTTTTTTTTGGACCTAATTTCTTCCACAAAGAAGATGGCTCACCACAATCCTTCCAGCTTTTATTAATGCATCAGATAGTTCTTAACCCGATTCCAGTGAAATCGGCCTTCTCCTTAGTTATTTTCTTTGCTTGATGCGGCAGATAATTTGACCCCTCTGAAACAGAGTAACATCTTTTCCGCGACCACAGGATATGTCTTCCATCATGGTTCTTTCAGAAATGGGAAGCTACACACTGCATCAGTTACAGGGCGAAATAACTTGTTGCCAGCTGAAGCATATTAATCACTGCAGTAATTATCCAACGGAAGGCTCTTACCTGTTTGCTTAGTTAAATCCAGACGGTGGCTTTTTTTATTTTTATTTTTTGGACTTGCCGTGCATTTCTCCATAATAATCTTCTGCTTCTCCTTAGTAACATTAATGCTGCCCATTTTACTCTGACTGGCTGATAGGTGCACAAGGCGCATTATGTGCACGTATCTGATTTATAATCTTAAACTGAGTACATAAGCCTGGCTCTACATAACTTGTGGATAACCTGTGTTGTGCACCCGCTTGATGCTGATCGCCCTCGTTTGGTGCTACAGGCCTCTGGTCTTGAATTTCTTTAGATTGCAGCATCATGTGCTACTTTTTTCCGCTTGAAATGGCCAGACAAGTTCCATTGAGGTGAGGTTTAGATTCAGCATAGCTGGCAGTAATCGTGCCTGGATGTGACGAGAAATTGAACCCAATCATCAAATAAGTTAGTCTAATTGGCTGATTTTCTAAGGATGGAAATTACTTTTTAACATGGGACC
The DNA here is from genome assembly GCA_029721435.1 of Gymnothorax reevesii. Classification (NCBI taxonomy): domain Eukaryota; kingdom Metazoa; phylum Chordata; class Actinopteri; order Anguilliformes; family Muraenidae; genus Gymnothorax; species Gymnothorax reevesii. The sequence goes on from CM056579.1 coordinate 111,855,145, forward strand.
AGGCAGAGTTGTACAGCTTTGTTTATTCGATAGATGAAATCATCATTAAAAAAAAAACACCGTATTAAAGTGTTAACCTGGGAAATCTAATTATCTTCCTCTAATATTAAAATGAGTTTGATGATCATAAACATTTAAGTGTGAAAAACCGGCAAAAATAAATCGGGAAGGGGGCAAATACTTTTTCCACAACATTGTATATACTCACACTCACGCGCACAAAAGGCCAATTCTCAGCCTATTTTCAAATATCCTGGTTTTTGAGGAACGGGTCTTCATAATTCCAAAGCCGGGGAGCCAACTAATGAAATTGAGACCATTACTGACGAGCTCCCTTGCTGTCAAATTCCAGTGAAATTAAATGATCGGTCTTGTTTTTAAACGCTAAAATACCAGGAAGTTACTCAATCGCATTAATTGGATATATTGAAAAAAAAAGTAATGCTACTTTGCTTATTCTGTTAAGTACATTAACTCAGTGCATTCAGTAAATATTTTAATTCGTATATGTAAATTGTAATAGACTTCTCTGTTATAGAAGCTGTAGTTTTTGCACACGTAAAAGGCTCAGAAATGCAAAAAAAAAAAAAAACCAACCCCACACAACTGTACAGTGTACAATTTTTGAAATTCTACTCATTTACTACGTGCTTTCCCCCATGACTTCAAGTTAGATGCTGCGTGACATTGGTCGTCTTCACATTTGCCCCGTTTCATTGGCTAGCATTTTCTCCACTTTTCTTGCGACTCTATTACCAGTGCACAAAAACCGGCGCATGCGTTTTTTTTACCTCGCTCCTCAGCCTTTGAAACTCGGGCTGAGTTCAATTAGGAGACCATGTCCGCCATCAACGCACCGCGCTCTTCTGCATTCATGTTTATGCCAGATTTTCAATGAAATACCAGTAGCGCGTGGCCTCGAGGATGGCCAGCTCGGTGAGTATTCCGTGGTCAGTACCGCTGTGTTTGGCTCATGCGGAATGATGTTGCTTTCTGCATTATGGAGGAGATAGCGCCCAGTCCGTTCGTGCTGCAGATTTCCAGACCCATTACCATTCAAGTACAGTAGAACAAGTTGATCCTTGATGCGCGTGTAGAACGCTGCATTTTTCGCGTAATACGGAGTATCTGACAGCTGCCGTTTGATGGTATTTAATGTCCTGACGTTCAAGATGGAAAATCTTATTCAGAAATTTTATGTGGGTTCGGCGCTTCCATTAGTTGTAGCTTTAGTTTGATTATTGAAACGAGCGGTGGGAACAATACTGGTTGTGATTTACGCTGCCTTATTTCGACTCTCTTCATCGGAAAACGCAATGTTATGATATGTCAAAATACTGCAGTAGTATTGTGTTGCATGCTGCATCCTATACGTTTACTTATGCATTCACCCATATGGCTGTGGAACCGCATTCTACACAACCATAGTAGTGTGAAACATATTTTCGCAAAGTTCGTTTATGCAAACCGTGGTCATTTTGAGCGGTAGCGTATTGTGTTATTTGGATGTTATAGGGCGCAGTTCAGGTGAAACTTGAGCTTGGTCACCGTGCCCAGGTCAGAAAGAAACCTACCGTGGAAGGTTTTACGCATGACTGGATGGTGTTCGTCAGAGGAGCCGAGCGCAGCAACATTCAACACTTCGTGGAAAAAGTAGTTTTTCATCTGCACGAAAGCTTCCCAAGACCAAAAAGAGGTAAGGAAGGCAATGTCGTTCTGACTTTGGCGTTGTTGATATGCTTACATTCCACTCGATTGCTGTTTCATTGAATATGTGAGCCTAACGGTGCCAGGGAAATCAATGATGTCGTCTACCAGAGGTGGCCCGTGATGTTAATTGGTGATTTCACGGCTGCAGGTAGTGTATGCAGCTGAATTGCATGCACGTTGGCGCAATTAGTCCTCAGATGGCTGCAATATAAGTTAAATTAACCGACATCGCTCGTGTTTGGACACCACCCACTTCATCGGTGTTGTAAATGCTTTCGAATAATAACAGTGTTCTTCGCATAACCTTCAACCTCGTATACAAGGGGAGATTTACGATCACCTGTGTGGGACGTGAGATCCTGACACTGGGGTCGGTGGACCAGGTAATCGTTCTTGCCATTAATGAAAGGTTTTGCTTCTGCAGGCTACCATTTCGCCAGTTTGATTCAAAATAGTACGTCGCTCATTCACTATACCAATGAGAAATAAATAATAGTGCAGTTGTTACAGACAATTGCTTACGGTTTCATTCACTGCTGCATGTCTGACCACGTTAATCGGTTGGGATCATTTTCCCTGCTCCTGGAAATGAAATTATGACCAAATTGAGGCGACGGGAGGTTTGCATCATGTTTTTAATGCTGCTCAGGTTATACAGTGTCGTTCATTACGGACACTTGCTGGTTTTAGGCATCATACATTTCAGTTGAATCACTGTAGGCTACATTGAAATTGCAGCCCGATAGCCTAACTTGGAAATCCTGGAGCGGCGTCCGTTCTTATGAGTGTAGGCTGCATATGTTTCTGGAAAACTGTGTAAAATGCCTGGGGTTCAAATCAGTAATTTCATGAAATGTTTAAAGATTTTGATTCGAAATTCCTCGCATTTTACAAAATGCCTGATAGTTTGCCTGCAACATAAACATGGCAGTTGTGGTGCCTGTGACTAGAAGTAATTATTCTGCGGGAGGCGACTTGACTGACGTGTCTCCTGCCAGATGTTGTATAACTGTCTAAATGTGAGACGTTTAAACCAAATACTTGAGAGAGAGAGAGAGAGATTAAAATATCTGGTTTATCGGATCCCCTCTTCAGCGATTATGCAATTTAGAGTTGTTCTTTGCGTGATGGGGGTTGGGATGGCTGCATTGGCGAGACCCTGCCCTAATGTTATTTTATGAGACACAGATTGCAAGGGAAACATTATTCGTTGATTGATAAGTTGCAAAATTATACTAAGATTTGCAAGCCCCTTCCATGTCATGTGCCCTTTCCACTGATTAGCTGCATAGACCTCTAATGGGAATAAACTTGGTTTTATAGAATTAATCTTATACTGTTATTTCGCCGCTTTAATTGTGCCTTAATTGAAAATTAATCCTGTCGCGCATAAATGTTGTCTGTTGGGTATAGCTTTTATCGTCACGTTATCTGTTACTGAATTTTATTTGCTTATTGCCTTCAACTTTTATAGCGGTCTCTGCCAGGTGAAAGAAACGTCTCTAAACTTTGCATAATTTGTCTAAAAACGGTGGATGAGTATGTCGCCCTGACGCAATTATTGGACCCCAAAAAATCTTTTTTTACATTGTCTCACAATATTTGTCCTCGCCCTGAAGTGCCTGGAACAGTGTTAAGGCGGCCACACTTCATGCGCCTTTGTGGTGGCGCAGTTTTGCGCACATGAAACCATCTTTTCCGTGATATGGATTCTCAGCTGAGCGTTTGATGCCAAATATTCTGTCAGGATAGTTTGTTTGTGTGGCTCTTAATTTGGTATTCTGTCCGATTCTGTGACCTACAACGTGGGACGAAGAACTCGGATCGTTTACTGAAGGAAAACTATAAATACCACACCGTAAAATACTTCTTTACAAATAAAAATCCTGTATTTAACACGCCCCTTATGTAAAAGTATCTAAGCATTACCTGGTAAATGAACCTGAAGTACGAAAGCAAAAGTAGGCGACTGACTTTGGAGAAAATTAGGCTGTGAGTGATATTGAATTAATTTTGAAAAGTGCATCATACTAATGGACCAATGCCTGAGCACCAGTTTATGGTTTGAGTAGTATCAGTCGCACCGCCCGATGAACATTTTGAGCAATTCTTCCAAAACTTTCTGGATCACCAAATTCATTGTAGCGCAAACTTTTTTGCAGGTTTTGCCTTTAATGTATTGTTTAGACAACACTTTTGACATTTGTCCCTGTTCTGATGTTTTGAGCCTTGAACATTGTTTTGACTTGAGTTTAATTTTGTGGGAATTATGAAACTACTGGCATGGATATAGCCTACTGGAAATGGTGGTGAAATGGCGGGCGTTCCTGACCAATGAAATTAAACCTCACTTTGGCTTAATGATCCTGTGTTTTGTCTTTGAAGAATCAAGCTAATGGTCTGTATACTTGAGAGGAATGTGATTATTCAGTGTAAAAGATCTTGGGAAGATAATGGCGTTATGGCCTGTGCATTTACAATATCATATCCGATCATCATCAAGTTCAGCCAATGCAGAGTTAAAGAACATGATGATATTTCATTCTCTGTGCTGCTACAAGACATAAAACGGGTTCTCTTGAACTGAGGATTAATGTGTCCTCCTGAATTAATTTTTTGCAAGATAAGATGTGGCCCTGTTTTTGGAACTGAATATTATTTAATGGGCTTTATCAACTTCATAATTAGCTCTGACTCCTGTAAGTTTGTACGATTTGGTTGTCTGGTGAAGTCAAATGTCATGTGAATGTAGTTAAGCAATATACCAAAAAAATTATTTGCTTAGTCATCAGTAATTTAGGCTCATGTTAGAGCTTAGGTATGCATCGGTTGAATACTAATTGATACAACTTTGGCAATTACATTTCAAGGTTGCGTTCCCAGGTGTGTAGTCTGATCATATGTGCATCCTGCTTTCTAGTAGCCATGCGATGTTGATGTAGAATTAAGGTCAGCTGAGCTGACTGAGGCAGGATTTAGCTATTCCTGTTTTCCTTTGTGCAAAATACATTGTTGTGTCACTTAGATCAGGCAGTTCACTAGAATGAATGAAATTCAAAGTTTGCTCTTGTTTCATGGAGTTCAAAGTTAGTATGTTTGCAATAATTTGAGGACTAACCCGCCATAAATCCTCCTGTTTTACCAGATGAAATTCTTTCATATCCCCTGAAGAAGTTGAATGGTTTGTTTTTGTGCTTTTAAAAAGGCCCAGGACATTATTTCGGCTCTTGATCTTTCAAAGCCTTTCCTATTATAGCTGTCTCTTGTTGTCCGTAACTTGCTTGTTACCTCGGTAAACTATAGTGAGAAGCTCACCGAATCTGTGGTGGAAGAATGCTTGTTAATGACACCTTTTTAGAGGTAAAACGAGGTTCATGGTTTATTTGTGGCTAAATACTGAAGATGTGGTACGTAGAATTTTGTCATTCGAAGTATTCCTACCACATCCATCTGACACGGAGTCCAGTGGGAGGCTATTTAAGGCATTTTGACATCGTTTGGCCTCCTCCTAAATGGTCATTCTCGCATTGAACTAAAGAGGCTGGGGGTGGTGTTGAATGAGTGTCAGTGTTCAACTTTCACCCCGCGTGTCCGAGCGTGCTTATTTTAGTCCTGCACAAACCTGTTAACAGACGAACTGTCAAGGTGGGTTTTGTGTGTGTCTCCCCCCCCACCCCCACCCACCAGCCCCCAACTGGCTTTCATCAGGACGGGGGGGTGGGGGGAGATACTGAGGGACCAGTGTATTTGGGGGTTCGGGGGTGTACCTGACGTGTGCTTGTTTGACATTTTAATACCAGCAGTCTCGCCAGAGAGCAGCGGTTCGGCACAGCTGCCCGGCAACCAGCTCCCTCCCCCAAATCTCACCCCCCATAGCTCATTGGGTCTACCAGGGAAAGCGCCCCATGACATGAAGTCACTTCCTCCAGATCTTTTCTCTTTTTTGGGGGGCCGGGGGGGGCTCTGTACTGTTTTATTATTGTCAATTTTGCAGCTGTTGAGGATTAAACTGATACCCTCTCCTGACATGGAAGGAAAGGCTTAGACTTGTCTTTTGAAAATATGTCTGTGTAAATACCCCCCCCCTCACTCCCGCCCCCTTTAGTTTATACTATAAGCTGCAGGCGCAACTTTCGAAGATGAAAAAGCTGCCTTTTTCATGGATTTACTATTTGTAAACCCATGGGGCATTAAAAAGAGGAGCATTAATCTGTTTTGCTGAATGAGGGCAGATTTTCTTCATTTCAGTTTGGCGGAGGGGCAGATGCATTCGAATGGAACTGAAATGCCAGCCGTGGAGGGGGAAAAAAAAAGGGCAAAATAATGGGATGGATTGGAGGGAAAGTATGATTGGCTGTCATGCTGTGCAACCATGGAAACCGGAAATTTGGGGCTGGAACTGTGGAGGCTAGCGGGATCCATTTGGAAGCTAATGAAGGGGAAACCGCCGGTTTCGGCTTTCCTTCGTATCGGTCTGTTGCGGTGCGCTCGGGCCGAGTTTAGGAATACTATCGCCGAACTGACTTAACTGACTGGAATGTATAGTTCAGAGTGATGGACATGTACCTGCGTGTGCACTTTTTCTTTTTTTCTTTTTTCTCCAGTGATTTTTGGGCTGTTGACGTGAGCGGTTGGCTTGTCTATGTTGTCTATGATCTGTTTAAGATCAGACTCATTCTGCCAAATGTGCACAATGTCAATGATGCCCGTCTGCCGTCAGTTTAGACTTGTATTGCTACAATGCAATATTGCTAGAATCTGATTTTCTGATCTCTAACTTGGTTTGAATTTTTCAGTGATGGGATGCCTTAATGTTCTAGTCCTACTCTTATTGTATCTTTGTGTATTTTATAAGTACTCTGGAAGTACATTTCTTAAAAAAAATTCATCAACAGTTTATTATACGCTAGTCTTGGAGAAATTTACCCATGGGCTGGCATTTTCCACATGAGGAACTTCAGACTTGAAAACCTCTGGGGACTTTCGTCATAAATTTTAAAAAGGATTCTCTTCAGAAATGCTTCTATATTTTTTTGCAGTGATTTGGCATTTCGTTGTTACTTTATTGACTCTATGGTGGCTCTGTGATGCGGGCAGCACCTCCATGGCGGCGTGCCTGTCAGAGGTGGTCCTCTCTGGTGTTGCGTACATAATTCCCATCCGTCACACAGCTCACTGCCCTGGGCCCTGCTGTAGGTGTCTTGGCATTGCTGCCAACACTCAGCTGCCTGCACTTGGTATTTGCGTAACCAGGGAAACTCGGCCGTCTGCTCCAGCGCATTCATCTCCTCCGGCTTTGTCCTGTCGCATTGAGCTCTTCTTCCGTCTTCAAGGGTTCGGTGTCATTACACAGCTCTTAGTAGTTTGTTCAGAGAAAGCGTTGTTCACTGAACAAGTCAACGAATGGCCAAGACATTAGAGGTACAATTTACCCCAAATCAAAGATAAATTATAAACCTATATCTTGCATGCAGCTCTATTTATGTCTAAATTGATTTGCTAGAGTTACTGACTTTTGGAGATCTTAGCTGTAGAGATGGCTGCCTTGTCTCAAACATAATGGAACTAAATGGCACTCGGCTTGTGGTGCTCAAGCAGCAACAAGAAAAAAGTATTTGAAAAACTCAATAGTAATGTCTCCTTCATTACCCAACTACTCAAAATAATCCACAGACCTTGTTGTGGGCAGTTTCATCTAGAAACTATTTTCATTTCATATCATAGCATGAGAGACTTGTGTCCGTACATGCTTCCATGGGCACAGTGATCAACACTTGCCAAAAATATCACTACGCAGAAGGGACCGCGCGTCTAATGGATGAGAGCTCAAGCCTCTCGGGCTATGGTACGGTTTGCAGGTGTAGTTTAGGAGACAGTATTTAGTTCCTCGAAACTGCTCTTGACTGATTACTGGAAAATTGTGACTGCCATTTAGTTGTACCTTCCCGACCATAGTCAGGAGATACTATGGTTTAGTTCCGGGGTCGCCGCCGCGCCCACAGAGATTTTCTGTTCCGGGCTCTGGAAGCGACACTATTACAGGAATTTTTTCTAATTTTACACAGGCGAAGATATTCTTTTTTTGACAATGCTCAAGACCAATTTTTGGCAATTTTGGACATCCAATTTGGCTGCCGGCAGCCATTCTGTCTGAAATTTGGGGATCGGGGAGATGCACACCTCGGTCCCTGTGGCGATAGTTATCTAGTTTTTCCAAGTATAATTTTTGATACTTTGAGCAGCACCACAAACTGAGTGTCATTTAGTTCCATTCTATTCAAGAGAAGGCTAACATCTCTGTAGCCGATGTCTCTTAAAAATCAGCGACCCACACAAACCAAACTAGATGGAAAAATGGCATTGCTGGGAAGAGGAAAAGTGTATTTTTGTTTGGATGAACTGTGCTTAAATGAGACGTGCAGTTTCTGCATCTTTCCAAAATTCTATGCAGTCTTGAGAAATACCGAAGCTTGTGGAAAAGAGGGTCTACAAAGCATCACGGCAACCTTTAGTTTTTTTTCCTGCTCACAATAAGGGAAACGTTTTAGCTTGAGCCGTCCCCAGTGACGGGGTGTTATGCTGCTTAAACATTGGTTATGTCTACTCCTCAGTTTGAACCCTCTGCGAAATGATACTAAGGAAACTGCAGTTGCTACTTTAGGCAGGTTTCGTGATGTGCAGTTGTCTATTGTTGGCAGAGCTCAGTGCACAACAACACCATGAGAGATCCTGCTGTTGCTGTGGTGAGTTAATACGTTGGGTGGTTTGGGAGACTCCTGATTGGAGCAGGGCTTGGGGACAAGGCTGCTCCTGGTGTAAAGATTAATGATGCAATCGCCAATGAAACTTGCAGCATAGCAGTGGAAGGCGGGGGTTGTTTAAGTGTTTCCTTGGTGTTGCCCTCACGTTAAGGGCATTATATCCTCTGAAGCCTGTGCGGGAGTTTTTGTTTTTCGAGTTTGCGGTGTTTACTTAATGTCGAACGATGCAGCTTCGGTGCTGCCTTTAGCAAGGAGCGGTGGCTTTCAACAGTTAAGCCGGGGTCTCATTTACCCATTTTTGAAGGTCATTAAGAGGTTTTGTTTGCTTTGAGTTAAGTTACACCTCTAGTTTGATGATTTTTTATTTATTTTTACCCATCTAAACCCATCTGAATTTTAAAACACCTCTTAAAATATGGGTAGACCAGTGCCTGGCTAAACTGTTGCTTGTCATGTCAGCATGGGTGGCGCCAAACTGTTAAAAACCCCTGGCAGCTGCTCTGTAATGGCCCGGTTTTTTAGGAGGTTTTCGTTTCGGTTGTGAAAACTGTACGAGGGTATAATTTTTTCCCTCGTACAGTTTATAGTGCTGGTGCTTAACCTTAAGGGTGTTTACAGCGGTGGAGGTTTGAAGGGTTTTGGATGGGGGTGTGGGGGTGGGGGAGCGCTGTGCTCCAGCATTAGTTCAATATTAAAATGCATTACGGGCTTCCCCTAAGTATTAATAGTGCTGCATGTTTGCTGAATTTGCTGGTGCCTCACAAAACCTCGCAGAGAAATCAATGAAACCTCAGAGTCTGATCTCTAATCTTTAATGTTAAATTATTCACAGAGGCCTGTTGTTTAACAGAATGCGCAGCTTGAAGTCATGAATTCGCCAGGCCAGGTGTACACCGCACCTCGAGTCCGAACGCCACCGCTGTTTGGTCTCTGGGTCACTTTTACCCGCTCTAAACATCACTCTGGGACACACCCAGTATTGCTCGTTTGCGTATTTGACATTCTTTAATTTTTTGTTGTTTTAAGAGAAAATGTCGCCGCTTCCTGCTAGGCAGCGGTTTGCACGTGAAGTAGGCGTCGCCGCAAGTATGGGGCGGTGCCTACAGCTGTCCTGATGGTCACAGGTGGTTTGTGGTGGTATTGTTCTTTGAAGCCCCCCCCCCTTCTTTTTTTACCCCAAGTCCCTCCACACACGCTCTAACACACTCTCTCTCTCTCACACACACACACCTTTTCCAGGCCAGCTGCTGCCTGTCTTTCTGTGAGGGTAAAATGTTGCCCGGATATCAAAGATAAAATGGCAATGCTGTCCCTTCGCCGGCCGTGATTGTCGACTCCCCGCGAAACGTGTTGAATTTCTCCCATGACGCACCAAACTTCCAGGGTGTCATCAAAGCCCCACTGTTGCTTCATGCGTACCTTTGTCCTCAAACCCATTTGCTGTAGTTTTGCGCTCTCCTATTTACTTTTGCACATGCTGTTGCTCTTCAGACTTTAGACGTCTGTATTTACTGCTTTAGCTAATGAAGTCAGGTTTTAGCAGCTAATGGCCTATCCGTTGCCTTGGTAATGACTTGGTTCCTGCTCCTTTTTTTTGGTTTTCACAGAGCGCTAATGTAAGTCGGACTGGATGAGAACATGTACTAAATGTCAAAATATAATGTGTAATGGAGTAATTATACCTTAGCCATCATCCTTTGCTCAGTTCCCATTCTTAAGAATGAACCCACTTGTAGTTGACTATAATGGATCGGGGCACAGTGCCCTCCTACTGTCTCCGAAGTGTTTGAACAACAGAAGCTGGATGTCTGCCCTGTGAGATGTCAGTCAGATGGACTTCCCTGCTAAAACTTGCAGTTAAAACACTTAAAGCTCATTTACTTGTACCTTTGACACACAGCTGGTCAAACAGCAATTCACCAAACGCCCATCTGATATTCACCTGCCTGCCAGATAAGTCTATCAACTTAACCTGCTTTGACCTGCCCCAATACATCTGTAACCATCTTGGCTACCATTTACGTCCTTCTGGAATGTTGTTGGACATAATTTTGAGGATCCTAGAAGGAACATAAAAGGCAGAAATTAGTCTCGTTTCTGTCCCACAGTGACCCTGGCAGATGGCCAATGATATACTGACCACTGAAGGTACGACAGGCCTTGCTCAAAATTAAAATTGCAGTGTTCCGAGGCTTTGTGCCAGTGGAGTGTTTAAGGTAATGACAAATTAAGAATCTAAATTTAAACTTAAACCTGTTACTGATCCCTGGAAACAACTCTAGAAAAACTACAGGCTTTTTAGTACAGTGTATCTGTCACCATTTTAACCCCATAAAACCTGCGGACCCATGTAGGTCTGTAAAATGCTGCTTCTGTATTCAAGCCTGTGGGACTTCAGGTCTGTTTTAAATTCTAGAAGAGATATCAAGGTTTGGTATGATCTCATGTGTCCTGTTGAATTACGGGGCAATGTGTACAACATTCTTTAATTGACAGAATGCTGTGGCCATAAAAAAACATGGCATCTTGCGCTTGAATATTTCTCTCAATATAAGTGTGATGCCGCTTCAGTGAAGCGCTGCAACTAGCAGATGCAGAATGTGACATTTTCCTACAATTTGAAAAGGCCTTTCCTGACAATGAACCTGCTAAAGGGAAAACTTAAGTGAAAAGCTATGTTAAGAGGTTAACGGCTTGAAATTAACCCCTTACCACTCCGGTAACATTTTCTTAAAATGCCTATAAAGGACGTACTCGAGGTAAAATGAAATCTTTTCTTGTTTATAACTTCCTTGATGGGCCTGTATACGGGCCGTCGGAGTGGTAAGCAGCTTTCAGCTGGGAAATATTTGCCGAAACGTGCGAGAGAAGCAGTTCTGCCGTAAAGCTTCATCCTTAAAGTGGATGGAAACAGCCACCTCTCCCAGCCATGGGTGGGGCGAGTGGCCTGCAGGGGGTGGAGGAATGATTTTGGGATGTAGCAGTTGTTCTCCTGTTGTGTTTTCTGTGATATAGCTGGACCTGCTTTGCCTCAAAGCGGCAATCAGTTTTATGGACCCCGCGGTGCTCGGGACAAAAGCCCTTTTTGTGAGCCTCCCGCCCCCCTCCCGGCCATACTGTATGGTGACGGAAAACACGGAGCCATAACCCCCAACCCCAGGCCGAAATCAAAGGAGCCAGCAGGACTTTGCCCGTAATTGTTTTACGACTTCGGCAGAAATCGGTGTATAGGTGACGTACAAAGGCTGGAGCGGCAGGATGCTTGTGTCTGTGTGAAAGGAGAGAGGGAGGAGAGGGGGATGAGGAGTCTTTGGAGGAGGAGGGGAGGGGTAGGGAAACAGGAACTAGGTTGTAAATGCTTCTTCTCCTCCCAGTATTTGTGTGAATGCAAGGAGGTCAGGAAGTGGAGTAAATGGGTTGTCAAAGCAGTTTTGAATCAGTGCCTCAACCATTCCCCTCCCTACCAAACACTCACCCTCCTAATGTCTCAGACTGCACCTTCAGAGTCTAACTCTGGAATATTATTCTTTTGGCCCTTGTGCAGTGGAGCTGATGGTTTGGCTGCTAGTATTAACTGGAGCAGATGCTATTTTTTTTAAGCCTTTTACACTGGCAGAGAACTGGTTCGGTTTCCCATTCGCACGCCTTATTTTGATTCGTTCAAAGCAACCCCAAAATTTGATTTGGAATGGGAATTTATTATGTATTTATTTGATTTTTTTGCAAACTCTGACATCAATTGACAAAGTTATTTTATACAGGATAGAGAAAACTGAAGCTGGTGGCAATTGCGGAGAAGGTAGAGCGAACAAAGGTTCAAAGAGTTATCAATGAAATCAGACCTGTTTTGATGGGAAAACAGAGCTGAACCCCAGTGCTCCACTACCTGAGCATCCCCCGCCCCGCCCCGCTGCCCCCCCCCCCCACAACTCCATCAAAAAATATTAAAGTTGTGCAGTTGCAGTGGACAGGATGGGTAAAAAACCAGCTCCAATCTGATTGAAAGTTTTGCCCGTAATATTTAGGCCTCATGTAAATGTTCATTCGGGTTCTGGTCATGGAATCAGGATGAAAAACCAAAGACATGCCAGCTGAGTAAAGTAGTTCATGTGGGGACTGTTGATCAGGGATACTAGAGGGAGGCGAGTGTGTTGGTCTCTGCAGTCTGTCCAGAAGCATTGCCGTCCTGCCATAGGTGTTGACCATGGCGATCCAGAAACAAGGGCGATAAGGTGACACCATTAAGAATGAGCAAAACTCCTCCATCTGCAGCCCAGATTTGCTGCCTTTCTAAAGAGCTGCTAAATTGTATTCTACACCTGGCACATGTTAAAGCCTTTCTCTGCTTATTTGAAGGCAGACTACTATTGCTGGAGCTTTAGAGCTCTGTCCTAAATGTTTTGCTGCCAGAAAGCTGCCTATCCTCTGGGTTATATTATAAGACTTCGACACGCATGGCGGAACAGTAGCTGTCACTCTGCTTGGGCATTATAATTCAGCTTTGAAATCTCAGGATCTTTCATCCCTGTTGAAGCAGTTTTTAATTGTGTTGACTACAATGCACTGGTTGAGTGTATTGTCACTTGGACGGCAGTTGTATGCCAGCATTCGTATTTAAGTCTGGAACATTCCTCTGTGCCCCTATGGCAGTGTAGCAGTGTTGATGGGATAATTTATTTCAGCTTTTGATTATTATTGATTTGTATTGATGTTTAACTGCGAGTTAAAGGAAATTTGTCATTTGTCCACAATTCCGATGCCCCTATAGTGACTACAATTGTGAAGCTGACAGGCCTTCAGACAAGTATTTCGTGCCCTGGCACCTGTAGTACACCTTCCCCCGGACACATTAGATGTATCCCAGACTCTCACACCGGATTCGGTTGATAAGCTCATTTGGAGTACCTCCTGCGCTCAGCTGGGTGTGTCACATCAGGGAGATGGACACAATTTGCAGAGCTGGGATAATCCAGGAACAGATTTGGAAAATGCTGCTTTAGACCAAGTGACTTACATGGAGAACTTTTGCTGAAGCTGAAATGCTGAATAGTGTGGGATGGTCTTTGAGTTGAATCATTTGACTTAATATTGTCAAGTGCCATCTGAGATGATTTCCATTTTGTCCCCTTTTTTTTGTGACAACTTGGTGATGAATGCATAATTTCCCAGTGGAGGGGTCTCTGACTGGTCATATTTGACTCCCCTTGAATTATTAGGGGGCAGTGATGGCCGACCAAGCTGTACAAAGTTTGCTAAATATTCTTTATGCAAAATGACATTTGAGGAATCCGTTAGCTGAAGTTTAGTGAATTTCATGCATATGGATTTCATGCTCTTGTCCATAGGAAAGTAGGTGCCATTTATTTTCTTTCTGCCTTGGGAAAATTGATAGTTTTAGGAGATGCTAGAAAACCCTCGGGCATGCTGGTCATATGCAATGTTATGCTTTGATATACAAATGAAATATTCCATTTTTGTTCGTCGTTTGATGTGAAAGTGCTTTTGAACTACGAAGGATCCAAGATTTTTAATGCGTACGGTGTGGACTGAGGCCTATTTTACTTGCATTTGCTTTCTTTAGCTCTCTCTAAGCCTTAGTCTCGGGTGATTCAGTAACTCTAGTCAAGTCTGTTGCTAAATATTTATCAATTCAATGTGATTTAACACTCATGCTGAGAGGAAAATGAGAGGTAAATAAACTACACAGCTGTATGTATGTTTAACCAAAAGGCTGATTCTCGCATTAGTGTGGAGTCGAAGCACATAATTTTAAATTATGTCTCCCGCCTTAGTGAAACTAATCGTGCAGAAATGCTCGGAGGCTACATTTATCAAAAAGTAAGGTAAGCATTACTGTAGCATCGTAACTCCAAGCTTTGACAAGGACTGCAGTTCCCCTCTCACTGAAGGTTGACCTTTGCCACAGGTATAGTGCTGGGGTGGGGAGGTTGTTTTGTGTTGTTTCACATTTTCGGTGGTTAGGTAGCTATGTTGATATTTCCCATATTACCTTGGTATTGTGCTGTTTGAAAATGCACTGTTCCCCGAATTCTGGAGTCTCCATTGCAAGCCCCCCCCCCCCAGAAAATCATATGTGAATGAGGAAATTGGAGCGGGGGGTGTGGACTTATTACTCTGTGTGGAATAATTAAATTACAAGACTTATGGCCACAACATACAAACAAGCTGGTGTCAAATAATATCCCAATGAAAACAGAAGGTGAAATTGTTCTTTAAACCCCAATAAACATGCTAGGTGGCATTTGAGCCAATTCTGGGATTAAACAGGAAACTGGCTAATTTGCCATTTAAGGCTAAATCTCTCCTAATTCACATCAGGGGTTCCCAGATGTGACCAAAAGTGGTGATTTAAAGGGACTCTTCAGCTTTTAGGCAGGAGGAGATAGTGGGTTTATCATGACTTTTAGTTATGAATATGAAAATCAGTTTTCATATGGTTCCGGGAGTTATTTTCTTCAACAGGGTAAGCAGCATGAGCTCTTTGTACCAAAAGGATTGCACGGTGTATATTTCAGAAGTTGTGCCAGACTTCTTCAATGGTGGATGCATGATTTTACGCGACTGGAACTGAAAGCATGATTGTGTTGCTTTTAGGAATAGCTGGGCAAGATGTCTGTGCAGTCTCTAATCTTTTGCCGTGGAATTATGATACAGCACTAGCATTTGAAATGCCATTTCTTGGGCGATGGACAATGTGCAGTACTAAAGCTGAAATAATATCTAATATTTCACTCTGGTAACTTTTTCAGGGGTATCCTTTATGGTTTGGCACCTTAACCAACACATAAACACCCATAATATTTTTGTGTAAAATATGGAGTACATTCATTTCAAACCATAATTGGGGAAAAAAATGCATTGAAAAGGATTGTCAATGTGCTTTTAGTGTCAAAAGGGTATTTGAATGTGTGCACTTCACCTGCTCTGAGCACACTATCCGCAAAAGTGGATGTGCGAGATTTTAAAGAAGAGGGGAACTAGGAATTATTTGACTTCAGTATCTTGACACGCTAATTGTTTCCTTCTCCGAGCCATTGGCAGTTGATTTTGGACTGGATTGGGTGGGAAGGGTGCGGTAAGACGTTGACTCTCTTCCACGATCCCAGACGGTGAAATTGACGAATCGATGAATATTTGATTGCTTCAGTTTCGGTTGGCCGTTTTGCGTGCAGGGGAACGGTGATTAAAGGCTCTTGTAACTGTAGCGAGCGCTTAAGTATCGTTTACAAAACTGCCGTTATTCACCATGACATTGAAAATCGTTCCGACGGATTCCACCATAATATCACCGCGACCCTTCCATGCTGAAATTGGGCGAAGCCCTGCACGTATCAAGAGCACGTCTAGGGAAGTAGTTTAAAATGAGGAATTTGGGGACTGACTGAAGTAAGTGAAATCTGAAACCTTCCATGACTACTTTTGATAACATGGAGCAAGGCTCCAAGTCTTGCCCTCAAATACAAACCCAGGGCTGGATTTATCTCATCCAGGTGATTAACTGAACTATAATTGTCACTCATTGGTCAGGCTGTCATCAGTTCTGATGATATTTATGGAGCCCTGGCTTATCGTGACTGGTGGGTAATTTTAAGGGTGCTGCACTTTCTTTCTTTGCTTTTCTGTCCAATAGAGTGGCAGATGTCCTCACTTATTGACTGTTTTGGTACTTGTAAGTTACAGGTTTATTTTTGGTTATGGTAGATATGGTTACGACCTCTTGAAACCACTCTTAACTTTGAAGATATCAAAGCTCTTCATCGGCTAAATGAATTGATGGCAAATGTATTACAGTGCTTGTGGGTTGTCACTACACTTTGTGTGCACTTTGCAATGCGAGCACCCTCCTAAATTGGAATGTGGGAAGAGGTCTTTGGATGAGCTGATTCTGAGGAAGCAATTGAGGAATGAATTTCACTCTGCGCTTGCTCAAATTATGCATTTTTCTGTCATTTCCCATCTACCTTGTGCCTGACCTCAAATTTTTTTAGGTTTGTCACCATTAAGGAGAAGCTTCTATTCCTTCTCACTAAAACTGATTTTCCTACAGGGTAACCTGCTGGGGAACATCAAGACCATCCTTAGTGTAAGTGCTGTTTCAGCGGTGTGGGATGTATAAATGATTTAACTGTGAATCTACCTCTTCCCTTCTGTTACAGCCATAACTGTAAATTTATGTGGCCTCAAAATGACAAACGAAAGAGCTCGGACATAAAATCTTGCCATTCCCACTTTTCATGCTACCTCTTCTCGCCTATGGTGCCAGAAAGCGGAGGAAAGCTGTTTAAAATAAGCACGGTAGACTCGATTGACAGCCTGTCTACTTTTGTTGAACATCAATTGTTAGTTACAGCTTCTAGAAATTCTACAAACATATTGGTTGTTTCACTGTCTCCCTTGTACCTTCTAGTATGGTCTATCCAGTGTAACGTCTATACTTTAACGTAGCATGCAAATTTGACTTAAAATTGTTCCCATTTACAAAGTACACAATCTCCTGTGAAACTGAACCTATAACTTTATTATTAACTTAAATTAGAATAACCTTTTTTTAAAATGTATTTGAGTACTACCCTCTCATAACTGTGTGGGCTTCATGGCCTATTATTCAGTCTCCTGAAAATGGAAACAGAAGTTCTTGTCCACTGATTAAGCTTGGACCCCAATCAATCAATGGTGATGGACTGAGATGTATGCTACTCATTGTGTTTCTCTTGCATTTTATTGTCTGTTTTCAGAAGTGTATTGCAAAGGATATCCGATACAGTGAAGAACAGCTTTCATTCAATTTGTAACCGCTTGTCTGTAGTGCTTTACATGTTAATCTCAAGCAAGTCTGGTCTTGTCATGCATTTCCCAGTGGGGTGCATAAAATGTTATACTCACTTTGTAATGGACGCTCACTTTTCAGCTGGGGAGAGGGATGAGAGACTTTTAGCATATTGCAAGCAAAGATGGAAACCAGCAACGGTGCACACCTTTTTTTTTTTTTTTAAATTAATTAATTAATTTATTTTTCAGTGTGATATTGATGAATGAGTAGGATCTGAGATGTGTTCATGTGGCCTGTTCAGGTAAAACAACTTTTGTTCTCTAAAACCACGGTCGTCTTTAGACAGCATTAAGCACATCAGCGTGTGACTAGTGCAGGGTTCCGTAATTGGAGTGATCTGATATACAATACATCGACAGGCGGATATGACGGCAGAAAATCACGGGTCAAATGTAAAAATGTCGACGAGTGAACTTCCGCTCATATCCGCGCGCGGTCGAACGCTAGCTAATATAATGGCGATTTATAGCGTTTTGTTCCAAAACGTGAAGCCCGGCTTTGAGTTGTTTGTAGCGGTTTTTTCATGTTCATATCTGTGAATCCACGATGGTATTTGACTGCGAAGCTGCGCAATGCTCATCGCATTTCGTCACGCATGCATTGGCTTGGCAAAGCCGGTCTTATTACCGGCAGTGCAGATGTCAACAAAAAAAAATCCCCTTCCTTTATCTAATCTCCCGATTTACGACAGTTTTGCGCTATATCAGATCGCTCCTATTGCATGGTATTTACCCACGCCCGACGAGGCGGTGTGGGTATACAGTTTTGTGTGCGTGCGTGTGTGTGTGTCCGCGCAACAGCTCGGCCACCACTGAAGCTAGGGTGACCAAACTTTGTGGGGTAGATGATCCTAGGGTACCCTGTCCAAATTTTCATTTTGAGGTTGAAAGGTCAAGGTCAACAAGAGGCGTGGGTTAGCATCTCTATAGAGTGTGCATCATCTAGTTTTCAGAATTTTTGGCAGACTTCTAAGGTTTCATATCTGGACAGTGGGCTGTCCCTATACGATTATAGATTGGAGGGGCCACATCTTTACTTCTGGTTGCTACTCTGGCCTGTTCTGATGATTTAAACTTAAAATATGCATTATTTGGGGAGCCAAAGAACAATTAAAGCCCCTCCCCCCGAAATAAGCCTAGCTACTCCCCTGCCTGGACAGGAGTTTTGTTCCCTTACAGTACGAATCACCATGCTTATGCTAATATTTGCTGGAAAACCTGAGAGATCTGAGTGGGGTCTTTGTGGTGTTCTTTGTTGAATAAGCGATTTGCTTGCCGGGCCGCATGTCATTTGGTGGTCCGAGTTTGCAAAATGCTTTTAGAAAAAAAAAAAACTGGCAATTGATCAACATGAGTCTGGCCTAAAACAGAAGTGTTCATCTGTATGCAGTTCTGGGGAGCGCACAGCATAAGCATTATGCACATGAATAAATGCCTGTGTATGGCTGCATTTCCTCCCCCGAGCCGCCAGCGCTTTGAGCGGGTGAATTTGTCACTGGTGGTGACCTGCCTGATTGCTTGCGCTCTGTCTCCTGGATGCATCGCCATCGTGATTGCAGGTGCCTCTCGCGGGCCATTTTAATCAGAGCCGGGGTCTCGACGCAATCGAGGGGATAACGGAAGAGAGAGATTTGGTTTCGCCATTCCACCGCAATGCAGACTTTGGATAGAGAATTTATATTTGTAATTTGTTCTTTCCACAGCTGGCATTTGGTGAAAGCGAGCAAAAAATGTCTTGCGCTTGTTTAGTTGAACTTTATCATGGACCGCCGCTTCAATGATGGGAAAATTAGGGCGAAGAATTACTGGGAACTTGTGCGGAGAAGCTGGCATGCTCCACTGAAGTTTAATCGCGCCTTCCCTCAGTGTAATTTTTAGCTATTGGATGGGCCAAATATTTTAACACTTGAGCTCACTTAACATTAAGTCATATCAGTACTGTCCACCACTCCCTGAAGTGAGATGTGAATGGGCAGTGATAATGCTGTACTTTGCCTAATTTTAGACTCGGAAACGGCAGTTGATTCGATTTTATTTTTGTTCGTTTAGTTCCCCCCCATAACACCCACAGATGTAATAAAACACACATGTAATATGAATCTGCAGCTTTTTAGAATTTTTATATAGTATTCAGCTCCGTATGTGCGTCTGTCTGTCTGTCCCGAACATTGTTAGCACAACATCTCAAGGAGTCAACCTATTTCAATTCTTTTTGGTACCAAACTTCTTACTGGGAATGCGCAGACACCAGTCGGTTTTGGTGACCTAACGGTGGGGGATACAGTCACTTTAGTGACAAACTCTTGTTTTTTTTTTTCTTTTTTTTTTTTTCCATTTTACCTTCCCACAAGCCTAACAAATCCCTGCAAATGTACAAAAGTACAAACAGCCATTACATTTGTGGCAAATTTTTCATTACATTTGCAGTTGGCAACTGCTGCTACGTTTGCTGGAAATTTATTACATTTGTTGGATTATTACATTTATATACGAATGCGGGCTGTTATCGCCTCCGCCAAACGAAGTTGGCTTGAAGTTGGGTTATGTGATCGGTCCCGTTTGTTTGTCTGTGTGTTTGTGCGGAAGATGACTCAAAAAGTAATGAATGGTTAACTCTGAAATTTTGTGGCTGGGTCGCTATTACAACAGGGATAGACCCCCCCGCGATCAGTCAAACAATATGGCCGCCACAGCAGCCTTTAAATCCTGACACGCGATAACTGAACTTTGCTCCCACTCCCAGAGTTTTAGGCTGTACTGCCTTGGCGGAGGTTTGTACTTTAGGGGCGTTTCTAGTTCGGTTTGTGGGTGTTGACACCCTCCTGGGCAAAGATTGGCTGATATGGCTGTGCTTTTTACATCATTTTAGAATCATTGGGTCTTTGTGAAATGTACCGTTGTAAATAAAAACAGCAAGCAGTAAATTACAAATCCTTTAACTGTTTTAAGTAATCAATTAATGTTTTTTTGAAAATGGCTGCTATTTAGAAATGTGATATCTGCAACACGTCCCAAAGAAGTCGGCGCAGGTGCATGTTCCCAACTGTACAACATCACCTGTCCTTTCAGTAACACTCAGTAGCAGTTTCGAAGCGTCGGACATTAATTGATGTTGAAGCTTCAAAGGCAGAATTTATTCCTTTTCATTCTCTCCTGTTATAGGACTTCGGTCGGTCAACAGCCCGCGGTCTGCATTGTCGTTTTTTGCACTTCATCATTCGTCACACGTTTTCAATGTTAGAGCCTCTAGCAGTTCCCATATTCTGTCTTCGCTAAGCCACAGTGTTGTGATGCATACAGAGGTGTAATCTAGTTGGGTGTCCCTGATGGACTATGCCTGGGAGGCACATACAGATGGGCGACAAATGAATGGTGAAACAACATGAGGGTCGAACCTTCACAAGCTGAATGATTCAGCATGCCTTGGCCTACTTGGGTCTACTTTTTCTTCACTGGAGAGATTGGGCACCTTCCTCCAAAGAGATTCTTTCATCTGATGGTGGTGATGGAGACTGCTAACATTTTGTTCTGAAATCTGCTGAATGATTTCAGTTGCTTGTTGTTTTGAGATCTGGTGATCATGTACCAGGCAGTGGGTATGATTAGGATTATTCTTGTACTCCTAAAATAATTTCAGTGACCCTTTGTGCCCTGTGGGCTTTGGGCCATTGTCATCCTGGATCTCGGTAGGAATGCTTCAGCATAGGACAGGGCTGTAAAACTGGTCTGTATTAGAGCCGAGGGGCGGCAGGTTTTCAATTCAACCAAGCTGAAGCTCTCCTGATGGAACTAATCAACCGTGCATGCTGAGATCAGTCGGTTAGTTGTATCAGGTTCTGCTCAGTTGGAATGAGAACCTGCAGCCCCTCATCCCTTTCGTGGACCAGTTCCACATCCGTGTCATGAGATATAAAGGTGATTACTCCGAATGACTCCACACTGATTTGCAGTGACTCGTCCACCTTCGATGGGAATGAGGGACTCAAATAATGAATGTAAAATAAACAGCAGCATCTTCATTTGTGATGTTCGTACGCGCATTTATTCCAGTGCTTTCCTGTAATTTATCATCTGTCTGTATGTTACAAAATTCACGTGTACCCTTCTGTCGGCGGTGCTTATGGATGGTGTTGAAATTTTGGTTTCTTTTAGCTTAGTTGAGTCTTAACTTGCGTAACGGTCCATGTTCATTGACATGGGTCTTATGAAATCTACCACAGGTGCTCGAACTGTGTTATGTCCATTACAGAAGGATGTTGGCGCTTAATGCAGTGCGCGCGAAAGTCATATGGATCCAGTATTGTTATTCAGCCTCATCTTTAACAGAGATTGCTCAGGTTTTTCTTGGTGCTCAGAGTCTCCCCGGGCGGGTGGCGGCTCCATAATTTGTTCGGGCCATATCTCTGAAAATGTTGGCCACAGGACCTTCAACTTAGATGTGCAGATTCTTTGTCAGGGATACTTCTACAACATAAAGGTCATTAGTGGATTTGACCATGGCACGGTGACCTTGAACTCAAATTTTTTCTCATATATCCAAAAGTACTGACCACAGCAACTTAAAATTTGGTATGCAGCTTCCTTGTGGGAGGTAGGTGTGCAACAAAAGAGTCATTGGTGGATTTGACTTGTGACCTTGGCGCATGACCTGTTCCTTGTTATAGGTGTATGATGCTGTTTATTAATAATTACCTAAGGGCTGTAGGGTTCACTCAGATTTGACTTGTTCTATATCTTGGGATGTCTGCTGAAATCCCTTAAATTCCTTGCAATCACATGTTGAGATTGGAGGACACTTCTAGAATTTGAATGTACTGTGCTGAAGGATATGCGCTATAGTGCATCCAATAAAGTTTGTTCTCCAGGGGTCTGGTGAACATCCTGCACCAGCTCAGTGTGCTGTTGCTAGGAAACCAAAGAATGCCTTCCTCCCGGGTGTTGAGATGGGCCTATTTGGCTCCATGGTCCATTTTCATGCCTGTCTTGGCCAGATTGACTCTTTGTTTCGGTTTTGACTCTGAAATCCAAATTGCCATGACTGGGCCTTGAAAGGACTAGAAAAGTGGGGAATATTTTTCTTTTTCTGAGAAACAAATTTTGCTTCATTAGAGAGAGAGAGAGAGAGAGAGGAGATGATCTCAATTTATCTGGCAGTCTTAAAACACCAGCTCTGGCCCCGTTGACTAATGGACTTGCTGCTATAAAGTCGTCTGCAATATCAGATCGGAGGGAATTAAGAGCTTTTAAGCCAGACAGCTGGTGCCAGTGGTGCACAGGAAATCATTTCGCTGGTGTAGGAAGTGCAACTGGCAGGAATGGGTGTCATTGGTGTAATTATGATAGAAATTTGCTCAGCAACTGATAGCTTGGTATTGTGCCAATTGGTGTTAGACTTGAGTAAGGTTTCCAGGGACAGTTTTTCTAGCTGCCTTCATAATGGATTGGGGGGACACACCTGTCCACCTCCCCTGAAGTGTGTAAATACAGGAGGACACGTGAATGAATTGACAGTAAGGATTCAATGGAAAATGGTTTTATAATTCCCTCTCAACATCCAGCCCTCATCAGTTCCTATTAGATATTAGACAAGGAGAGAGCGAGAGAGGGGGAGAGAGAGAACTTGACCTCCTTCCTGATTTCTTCCATCTCTGAATGCTTCTCATGTTCGATTGTGTCAGACTTTTGGGGCAGGGGGGTCGTTATATGCAACAAAGAATTACTATAATATGAAAAATTAAAGACAGACGACCTGAGGAGATGTTTTTATGAACTGTGATTTCATTTAATGATGGAATTAAAATATCCAAGTTCAGCTGGCCAAGAATGACTGTTAAATGGCCCCTCAGTTATTCAATCAGCTTAACCAAATTTAATTTATAATTGTTAAATTTGACAAGAATCTAAACATCACAAGGATCAAACCTTGTGCGTCTTTATCAACCAGGAAGTTCAAACTTGGTAAAACCACCAACGCTGCAGAATTAAATCAATTATGTGAAGAACAGTCAGCCAAATTTCCTCCCTAGCGATTTGAAAGACTAATTTCCTGTTATGTGAAGTGTTTGTTTATAGTTGTTAAAAGTGGCACAACTGGTTATTAAGCCTAGTGGGACAATTATTATATTAAAAAGATATTTTGTGTTTCCATGAGTTATCCTGGTCTCATTTAATTTTGAATGATCTGAAACCATTTGGTGTGACACATATGCAAAAATGGAGGTTACTTGGAGGGAGCAAATAGTATTTTTTTTTTTTTTTTTTTTAAATAGTTTTTTTTTTTGTGGCTATATGGATCGTGCTTAATCTGATCCATGTCATGTAGGCTTAGCTGTTCCACTGATGACCTGAATGCTTTTGTCGTCAATCACTTTTGGTAAAAGAATCTGCCAAACAAATATAATGTCTGATAATGTATGATCTGATAACTTCTTGGGAGGGAAGGAAAAAACCTGTTGTCCTTTTATAATCCTTTTTTTGCCCCAGGCCACACACAATTATGAATTCATCATGATATGGTGGTTTTATTACAGTTCTGAAAAGCTCAGTGAAAGGGAACATTTCCTTGTTTGCATTTCTGGCATTTGGTTTATTGAGAGTGTGTGGAACTGACATTCACTCTGGGTGATGTACTGAGATCTATTACAGAAGTGTGATTTGTCAGGTTTCACCCGATGGATATTTTTCCCTGAAAAACCCTGTAGCACTTCTGAGAAGGTAATAGAAAAGAAAAAAAAATCCTTGCTAGACAACGTATAATTTTACTTCATATGAGCATGCTGCGAGAAATGTTTCATCGTATTATTTACCACCAAAGGGTCCGTGTTCATGGATCACTTTTGGTGCTTGTGTTGAGTCAATATCCTGCTAAAGTCTGTTAATTCCCCTGTTATATGCATTTGACTGGAAATGGAAGGTAAGTAATATAAAGTTTTGTGGTGTTGGAGTCACGAGAACACTTGGGTGCACTGTAAACCCTAGTCCACCCATGACATGAACTCTGTGTAAACACGACACACGCTCCAGATTGTCCAATGAACTTAAAGTTCCTGTTTAACTGACCCAAATAGTCATCCCTTGTGAAATGAACATAATTATTTTATGTCAACTCAACAAGTTTTGATTTTGAGTTAATATAACTAATCTTTTTACAGTAGATATTGTGTCATTTAAAGCTAATTAACAACTCATACATCGTCCCCTTGGCATATCTTTCGATAGTTTAATCAACTAATGGAGGTTGTAAAGACTGGAACTCAACATTATGTTCATATGACAAGTCACTTTTTTGTTCCATGAGATGAAAGCTTCCCACCCAGTTTTCCTTGGGGCGAAGGACTGTTGCCTCGCTACACTTTATTGTTCAGGTTATTTTTTTCCATTTGTCTCTCATTTGTATGTATACTGCGCAGTTGTGATACATTATTGGCTCTTAAAATAGTTCGACATTTTCTGTTCAACGTTCGTGTTTCTGTCGTAATGGTCTGCCTCCCTCCTGCAGTCTACATTCTATTGTCACTTCCTGGTTTGCTCAATTTAATATGCTTTGTCAAATTATCAATAATTGTGTAATCTGATAAGTCAACTGTCAATGAATACATTTAAGAGTGAATGCACACAACAATCGAGCAAGAGGTGGCCTCCTTAACTGTGGCCACGATTTTGCCATTTTGCTTGATTTTGGGTGCATTCACTGGTAACAATCATCTGACAACTTTCTGTTTGGTGTGCTCATAATTTTTATGTTGCTGCACTGTACTAAACTAAATTTTTTTGGGGGGGGGCAGGGATCCATTTCCTTCAGTTTTGAGTGGGGTGCATTAGGTTTTACAGTGTGAGCGGGGTGGGATGGGTTTAGTAGCTGGGGTGAAAGTCTCTTTTAATGCACATTTTGAGAGGGGAAGCATCAATCAAAGTGTGCAGAAAGACTGTATTGTCTCGTAAATGGAGTCATGTCCTGTGAGTCACTCTCAGTGGAGCGTGACTCAGTCCTGCTTAAATTTGGGGTGCCAGGAAGGTGGGTCTGCAATAGAATACTTAATGGTAGTTTTTTTTTTTTTTTTGCGCAGTTCAATGCTTTTTTTCTCGGTTATTTTTGCCCAGACATGTGGATGAGGGGGATGAATAGCTGGGCGATATCATTTCTCTTTTTATGGGGTAGTTGTTTAATCCTGAACCCTGTCTAATCATGCCAACTGTTTTGATGTCGAAAGGGGATAGTTCTGTTAAGATTCGTTTGCTTTGTAAAACAAGCACCGATTTGAGCTCACTTTTCGAGCGAGGCAATGATGGACAGACTGCTTGAGGGAAGGAGTGACCGAAAGAGATGGAAAACGGAAGAAAAAAAAAATGACAGACTTTGCCATGCGGAGAGACGCTGACTGGAGCCAGCTCCAGGACGGCTCATGGTGGGACTTCTCATTAGTATTTGCTGTAAAGATTAACAAATTCACTGGCTGGGAAACCTGCATATGACAGCTGTGTGTTATTATGCATGTAGAAAATCTACATTAAAATTTCGCTGAGCACCCAACCCCCCTGCTGGGTATTTGGTTAACAGATTATTAACCCTTTTGCTGTCTGCGCTTGCGGCGTGCTGCCGATGGTGTGCCGAAATTGGTTAGCTGAGACTGTTTTAGGAGTACAAATGTGGCCATTTCATGTGGAAGATGTGCACTGCCAACACCTGTTGTGATGGAAATTGGCTTGTTTACATAATTTGAAGGCAAAGCGGCGTCGCAATTTTCTTTGATTCAGCTTGGCTGCTTTTGCCGAACACAATCGATACCATATTGACCAGTATAGTCAGCACCATTAGTATGTGCGCTCACTGTTTGTGTCGTTTTTATAACAATGATGACACTCATGAAGAACACTGTGTGCAGGCAGTTGCCACAGGACTGCTTTTTTGGCGTGTCTATCCTCTACAACCTCTGTATTCAATTACCTGATTACCTCAATCTCTCAAATGCTTAAAAACTGCTTCAGAATTTGTTTATTCTTGTTGTTGCATATAATGCATCCCAGGTGAATGTATTTACTTGGAGATGGCGTTAGCCTGGGAGCATTTTTCCGGCCCACCTGTTTAATTAGCGAAAGTAATGCGGGTCAGAGTGTCAGTTAGAATTAGCTTTTGAGGCTCTGTGGCCTGAAAGCTTGTGGGCAGTGGTCCAGCTTCAGCAGTGTAAATGTTAGTTTTAGGGGGAAAGGACGGTGAGTTTCCAGTTGGAGGGCAGAGGGCTGCTCCGCGGTAAAAGCTGGAAGGGCTGGAGCAAGGAGGACATGGCCAGGGGGCGCAGGGAAAAAACTTTAAGGGGTGTCAGGGCGTGAGCTGTAGAGTGTAAGTGTGTGTGTGTGCGTGCGCGTGTTCTTGTACTTTCTACGTACTGACAACCAGAATCAGACATTTTGGCTGGTCCTCACAACTACAAAGGCAAATTGTGACTTAGTTAAGGTTTGGGGTAAGGTTAGCATTAGGGATAGGTTAGGGTAAGGGTTTGGGTTAGGCATGCATTGCTTATTGTTCACATTAGGGAAAGGCTGTAGAGACACAGGAAGAATGAATGGAAGTCAATGTAATGTCCTCACAAAGACGAGTATGAGGATGTATGTGTGCGTGTGTCTGAAATATGCTTTAGAGAAATTTAGATTTATCATTTTCATATTTTCCACATGGCCAAATCAGAGTCAACATTGTGGGTTTTTTTTTTTTTTTTCCTCCTCTTTAAGTGAAGAATACGCCAAATGTAAATACAGGGTATTTAAAGACGTTCCAGATCCATTCAGTATGGAATCACATTTTTTCAGATGTACCTTTTTAAGGAAAGGTTTACATGGCAGCTGAGAGATGTTAGGCTTCTACTTTCTCTGCAGTAAAACCCTCAGTGATTTCCCTTACCTAAGAGAAACATTTAAGGAATTCTATGCGGTTCTCTTTGCTAGATGCATTTGGTGAGGAAAAGTCATCCCTTAAAGGCAATTTTGGCTGCACTGTAGTGGGCGTGGCTACTGAAGATGCTTTGTGCAACAGGCCCAGTCTCTCGCTGTGAGCTGGCAGAGCCTCGGACTTTACTCCCTTCAGGGCATCAGTGTCTCTCCCGCTTGCAGACTCATCTGAAGTGTCCCGAAGTATCATCAGTAGTACACGGGGGAGACGGTAAAATAGTCATCATAGTACGTGTTTATTTGTTTATTAATTTGTGTCAACAGCAGAGCACAAACCATTTAACTGGCTGCATAACCAAGGAGATGGGAAGTCAGCTTTAATGCAGAACATTTAGATGTTTTTCAAATAAAGGAAGTGGCTATTCCCAAGGCAGTTTTATTGCTAATTTCCAATTGGCTGTTCTCAAGAAGAGACCCTGGTGGCGAAATTAGGAACTACAGTTATAAGCACGCTAAACAGACTAAGGGCGACCCTACCATCGTGGGACCACAAGTTTACATACTCGCTGTACTCTTGAAATGGTCCGATTTTAATATACTTGGTGTCATTTGAAAATTCCTAATATACAGATAATGGATCCATAACGTTTACATGCTTATAATAATGTGAAAATGGCAAAATTCAGTTCCCAATCTGGCCACTAGGGCCTTACCTTGTGAATAGATGATTAGAAATTAGACACAAATAACTTCAGCCTTAAATAAAATGTTTGAGGTTGATGGGTTGTTGGATTGGAGAGAGGGAGAGAGAGAGAGAGAGAGAGAAAACTAATGACAAACAGCCACAGCACCTTTTCATTATGACCCCTAAGCTCTACGTTGGCGCATCTTGTTAGAATTAAGTCCCAGGGAATGTCTGTGTTAAGTCTCTCTCTTCCCCCCCGCCCCCCCCCCCTTTCGCATTGGCATCCGGGGTTAATAAAAACCAAAACCAGGTCCTCGTCCTGACCTGCGATGCCACTTTTTTTGAGTGCGTGTGTGGTGGGGCGGGGGGGGGGTGTGCTGGAATGGGAAGCACCCTGTGAACTGAGAGCTGAGAGGCTCCAGGCTCTTTTTTTCTTTTCACTCCGTCTTTCTTCTCTCGGTGGTTTGAAAAACCACAGCTGGTGGTGCGGAAGTCCAAAGGGTGGGGGCTTGATGGAATCAGAGCCGGGTGGGGTGGGGGTAACGGGCTGGGATCGGGGTGCAGTCGAGACTCCGGGGGGCCCTGGTGTGGTCTCGCGTGCAGCTGCCGGGAGCGTTTCCTCGGGGCGGGGCTCTCATCTAACGCCGGGTCAGTTCCTGCAGGTCCTGTCTCGCACCAGCTTTGAGGGCGACAGCGTGGAGACTGGCTCCTGTCACCTGGGCTCTCCTCGCTTAAGCGCAGATTCACACCTCGGTGTTTCCTGAACCCCATTTGGTCAGGTGTCCAGAGGAAGTGTTTTACACCCACCTCACTCCTCATCCTGCCTCCATTCGCCCTTTTCTTGCAGGCCTTTTCGGTGAAACATTTAGTCTTTCCTATTCTCACTCTTTCACTCTTGCGCCGTCTCCGTCCGCAGTCTCTCTCTCCGTTCGCCTGGTTTAGCTGTGTGGTCTCCCAGCATCACTCTTCTAATATAAACCTCCCTCCCCGTGGCGGAGGGGGCAAAGCAAATGGGATGTGGCCCGTCAGTGGGAAAAGGAGAATCGCGGGGGGGTCGGGAATGGCAAAGCCACGGTTTGGTTTGTAGATTTGGGGGCTCATCATTCCCAGCTAGGCCGGAGAGGTGAATTTTGGATTACGGCGCTGCTCTCCTGTGTTGGTGAGGCCAGCAGAACAGAGACCTCGCGCTGGGCTGGAGGACTGCCGTGCCGTTTACAGGCTTTCACTCTGGTTCAGCACTGTCTCCAAACTGGAGTCAGCGATTGGCTGCGATTCAGACACTTTCTTTGTGTTTAACATGGCTGTTGGTGAATGGAGTCTTATAACTTCCTGGGCTGGAGTTAAACCTGCAGGCCCAATGGCCTTCCTGGTCTAGAGACATACAGCATCCACAAAGTTCCTTGTTTTTTGAGTTTTGCTTTAAGTGCCTGGTTCCCACTGACCAATGTCCCAAGTCTTGCATTTTTGTTACTCTGACTACCCTAGAAGACTTCAAAAAGACTTTGAAAAGATACTCAAAAGACCGAAAGTCTGATACCCTCCCACATCTAAAGACAGACTGTCATGAATTCAGAGTTTTTACTCTGACTTAAATAAAATCTTAAAGTTGGGTATCTTGCAGAACTTAACTATTTGCATTAGCCAAGATGGACTTCTGATCATTTTCAAAGTGTTTGATTTCATGGAAGTTTTTTGAGCATCTTCCACCAAAAGGTTGATGACGGCGATGTGCCCCATCAAAAGCCAATATACCGTGATTTTATTCCGAAGTTGCAAGTTTGTCTTCGACAGTGAAATATCCTCATAAGTGGTTTGGTGGATGGCCAGCAATAGTTGACAAAATGGCTATTGGCTAGCTTAACTCAAATGCCTGGAATCTGTTTACGGTACAAACACATGGATTAACCGTAACCTAATTGCTGTTTTGTTGATGCTAACCAATGGCAACATTGGTTTTGTGTGTTAAAATCTAACCCGTGCACGAGGAATGCCCACTTTATGACGCTGGTCTTGAAACCCTTGGAATTTTGAGGCTGAGGGAATGAAGTCTGCTGGCCCTGCGTCTGTCCTGGGCTGAATATAAATCAGCGGACACCGCAGTCCTCCAGGACTACACTTTGATTTCTTCTTTTCTGTTGAGGCCAAGCCGTTTATTGAATAAGAAACGATTCTATGCTCTGCATTGAAATCTATTGCACAAATTGTGTGCCAGCTTTTGCACGAAATCTCACAACCCTTTGAGGAGCTTGAAATCTCGTTGCACCTTCTCATGCTTTGTACCTGTGGTTTGTCACCCTCCTGCTGGTCACCTGATGTCTCGCCTGTAATCAGGAGCTCCTGATTAACGGGAAGCTGCTCACTCAACCCACTGCTCTGGTTCATGACCTACAAGAGGCCTTGCTGCAGGTTTGGAGTAATAAGCTATCTGAAGACTGTCATTTTGTTGATTATAATTTTTTTTTAGATTTTCTTTTTGCTTCCTTTGTTGTTCTTTGTTATAAATTTTGGCTTTTGTTACTCACCCTGATTTTTGTTTGCTCAGAAGAAAGTGTTTTAATCGAGGGTTGTAGCCTCAGATGGGTCCTGCTTTGGCCAATCCAATGCTTTCTGGACCAATTTTGGATTTTTCTTTGTTTTTAGGTCACGGACTTTAGTTTTTTGAAGGGGAGGGGAACATCTGAAGAGTGTTTCATTATGGACCGAAGGGACTTTTTAGTATTGAATATAATTTGTCCTCAGTTATTCTAAATTGTGTATTTTGGGACATGACTTTCCGGAATCAGCAGAAATGCTTTTCTGGTCTTTTCTTGTTATGATTTGAAATTTAGGGAAATAACCGCAAGGCTACTGACTTACACCTCAGTTTTTCACTGATGCCTCATGCCACCCCTGCCTTTCAACAACCCCCCCCTCCCCCAGAAAAAAAGTTGCTCTATAATGTTTTGTTTAAAAAAAAAATGCAGCACCTGCTCCAATTCATTTTAAGTAGAGGATAAGTCTGTTCATCTCCCTAAGTGGTCCTCATGAACATCTAAGGTGAAAATGACCAACTAATGCCATGCATGCCTCTGTAAGGCTGTAGTCCTGTTGACGCGCCACTTTAGGCCCTCTGGTTCAGCCCACATAGTTTAGTGGAACTTGACACAGACTTCAGTTTGAATCCCA
The DNA here is from genome assembly GCA_029721435.1 of Gymnothorax reevesii. Classification (NCBI taxonomy): domain Eukaryota; kingdom Metazoa; phylum Chordata; class Actinopteri; order Anguilliformes; family Muraenidae; genus Gymnothorax; species Gymnothorax reevesii. Next base: position 111,886,198 of record CM056579.1, read on the forward strand.
GCTGTGAAAGGACTGGGCTGTGAGTTGCTGGCTTTACAGCTGGCTTCTTATATTAGAGATGGCAGCACTGTCTGTGTGTTGTGAATGATGGTCTGTTTGCTGAAGATTTTTGGCTGTAATGGTGTTATTTATTTTCATTGGAGAAAAGGCTTTATTTGTACTGAAGTCGGAAATGTAGCCGGCGGTGGACTGATCTTGCAGTTTTACTGTACTCCTGCGGAGGAGGTGAAGGGATGTGATGAGGAAGACCTTTTTTGCTCTTTCATATCCAGCATGGCCGCACAATTACACGCACTTCGCAATACTGGCTTGGACTTCTGTTGTTGATCCACGTGAATTTAAATGAGCCCCTTTGCTCCTCTAAAGCTGTCCGTTGTCAGCTGCCATGTCTTGGCTCACCACAGTTCTAAATTCAAGTCTATGGTACATCTCCAGTCCTGATGGGTCACGGTGTCGGCTGGTTGCTAGCATATTTTAGCATGAATTTACAGAGTGTGAGCTCATTTTGTTGCGGTAATTGGCGTAAACAAACACTTGATCACACACTGGCCGTCGGGACCTGTGCCTGTCCTTGGTTTTGGGTCATACTGGCAGTCGATAACCCTGATGGAATAATGGTCATGGGTCATCTCATTAAGGTCTGGGCAGGTCCTGCCAAATCCACTAGAAGCGTGATGACCAGCCTGTTTTAGATGTGCACTGACAATATGGCTTGTTTTACACTTACGATGGAAAAATAATTCTCAACTTTTTTTGTCCTTGTTCAATTTTTGTGTTAACCAGTGTCTTTTAATAAATGGCATAATGTTTTGCAAAGGGGATTTGGTGCTGTTCTTCTCAGACAGGATTCGTTGAAACATTTACTGTCATTTACTATGTGTATCCAGCTGACCCGCTCCCCGCACACACACTCTGACATTACTCCCACGTGCTATAGTCGAGACGGCAGCTTTACCCGTTCTCAGGGTGAGTGTGGGTTTAAATTTCTCCCCTCTCATCTGAATCCGTGTGGTTGCGGGTTTAAATCTCCGCCCTTGCTCAAGCTATGGCTCATCCCCCATTAGTCTGCTTTCTGCAATCTTTCTTCAGCGGTGTTAGCGGTTATCACCTGTTTAGTCATTCAGTCACAATACAGTGCATTGAGTTAGCACTGCGCTTATCGATCATGATGAAGATGGCATGTTGGTATGAGTGTTTGAGGGAATGAGTGTGCCCTGCAGCTGATTGGTGAGCTGTACTGCCTCTTACCAGCTGAGTGTTGTAATGAGCGCCAACACCCCCCTCACCCCATGACCCATTAACCATGAATTATAGATAATGGATGGATGATTATTGATGAACCTCACTGCTGCATCTGGGAAACTGCATTTCTATGATTCTGTGAGAAGTTGCCTCCACAACTGCTCTCTGCTTGGCATAAAAGCCTCTGGCAAGAGAATTTTATCTAAAACCCCATACAAGAATTTCTCAACTAATGAAAGTTGGACTTTTTGAAACATAATGCTACTGACTGAGTGTTACTGTATATGATTTCTGTTGTCAAATGGCTGTCCCATAAGTTTGATAAAAGGGCATGAATTTTGTCTTTCACGGTGGGTGGAGTTGCTGCCCTGTTTAAGTTCAGCTCATCTCTGTGGGGATCGCGTGAGGTCACGCGTGTGCAAGTGAACACGTCAGCAGTACGTTCGGCTCTTTGCCAACAAATGTCTGTGACCTTGACCATCCACTTAGCTCTGTGTTGAAGTGATTGTTTCTGCTAACAGATGAGGACCCCTGAAAAGACAGGGGGAGCCTCCCAGTTAGCTCAGTAAGGGCACTTTTTATTTATATTTCAAAGTCAAATGGGCTGAGATTTAGAACTGCTCTCCTCAACTGTCGGCGCTTGGTGTAGAGCTGGGGTGTCAATCCACTCATCCAATTGGCCAACAGTGTCTGATTTTTCTGCCATTGCACTCAATGCATTTTCTTGCTAGCTGTAATCAGACTAGTGTCTCCAATTCGACTAGACTAAAAATAAAATTTTGGTCTGTCTTAATCAGTTACCCCAGTGTACATGACTCTGTCATGGTAGGGATTTACTGGAGGAATTATGAAGGACGGCATCAGACAGACGCTTTTCTGGTTGACTGTTCACGTTTCACAGGGAGGCCAAAAAAAAAAAAAATCAAGACTGGATAACAACAAAAAATTGGTTATTTTAAATTTGCTGTATTCTTTTCACTTTGCAAGATTGGAGTGGTGGCGGAACGTGGGTTGAACGACAGAAAATTGTTTTCCAATTGCGGTGTTTACATGCAGTTATAAACTAATCCCCAACTGCAAGATCTTGGTACGATTTTACTTGGACTAAGATGTTCACCTGACATTCGGAGGTTAGTTTTACTCTGAAAAGTTATAGCAGGTGTAAATGTATATTGAGTGAGTCTGCTGTGTGTGTCTTGTTCTCCTGGTATGCTGGAAATTGACTGCTGATTAAATGAAATGACTAAAATCTGCGGATTTGGGTATAGCGCCCCTGATTGAAAGCGACTCAGAAATGGATCCATTTTGGACTCGCTAGGTTATCTGCCTAGCTGCCTGCCAAGACTCCCTAATTATACTCTGTATAGGTTGGCAGTACTAACTTCCATTAATGTTTTTATTGGTTATTTTCAAATAACTGCTGATCGTATACCACTAATGCCTTGGCTAAATTGTAAAAATGCCTAGAATTCATCCTGGCTAGTTTTTACCCTCGGCCCGACTTCAGGCTGAAGGGTATTGTCATCAGTTCGTCTGTCTGTCTGTCCGTGTGTGCACCTCTAAAGTCAGCATCAATAAACTAGTTACCCATGCCAAAACATTTGCGGTAATGTAGGGAATCCAGGCCAGGAAATACTTTTTCAGATCCAACCATTTTTTGGGGAAAAAATGGCATTTTTTGGCGTTTTTGAAAAAAACTTTTTCGTGGACTGATTTTGATGAAGCATTTGAGCTAGGGGGTTTATACCTGGGGGAACGATCATATATATGCGGGGCTCTAGATTAGTGAAAAAATTTGAATTTTCTAAAATTTTTGTGGGACTTTGGGCATTTTTGTATTTGTAAATGTATGTTCTGTGGAATTCTACTTTGGTTATTGTGTAATTGTTCTGGGACACGTCATAAGTCAGGCCGAGGGTGTTCAAACGCGGGCGTTTCTTGTTAATTGGTGCATTCACGAGTGTGGTTTCATTCTCCATTTGAGCTCATGTCAGTAGAGGTTAGCTTCTGCTCGAAGAGCCCGGTTATTTACTTTGCTTCACTCATTAGTTGATAAAATGTCAGTGTTAATATGGCTTTGGACACCGAGAGAGGAGCGTGGGGAAAGTCTCTTGTGGTTCGGCGGATGTAGCCCAGCGGCGCAACGGTTTCGGCAGTCCAGCCCTTTCTTCTTTCCCCGCCTCATTACGGGCGAGTCTAGAAAAAAGGCCAAATGTGTTGTGACTGGCATTGTTCTCTGATCACCGTCTCAGCTTGACCCTAAAAAAGTCTTGCTTTGAGCCAGCTCAATTGGAAAAAAGGTCTGGCATTCCATCCGCTGCAATCCACTGCAATGGCCAGCCTACTTCCGTTACAGGTCACTGACCGCGTCGTGCACCTTGCCCGCCTAGACTTCCTGATTTATGCCCGCGGTGACCTAACTCAAAGCCGCATGCTGAGTGTCAGACGAACGTCTGCCAAGTTTAAACTGGTGCCTCTGCCAGGCTTTTTGCGTGAATCACCCGAAAATTGGTGGGCCAGTCCCATGAAAGCGTTGTTGAAAAATATTTTTGCAGAATGTTTTCCGCATTTTCAAGTTTTCATTTTGACACGCCATTCTGCGAATATTGTTGAGCTGCAAGTACATGGAACATTTCCATGTGTGGAATAAGTTTGGAGTCATTGGATAAAAGGTCGATTTGAATTGAATTCATTCCAGCACCCAGTAGTTCTCCGAGCTGCATACTGAAGCTGTGACTCTGCATGAGCCAGTGCTCTGCCACGGCCGCAGAAACAGGTGAATGAAAACACTGTTAATAAACACTGTAGATGAGGCTGCTGTGATTTGTTTCATGGTGATTTATATCTGAATAAAGGTTCAGGTGACTGTTGCTCATTCACCAAGGCACTTGGAGATGCATTTCTTTCAGCATGTTGAGGTCAAATTCCCACCCATAAATTGCGCAGCACCCTGTAAATTATCCCCCTCTATTTCTGAAGAGAGACTCCCAAAAACAAAGGACATCCCACGACAAACCTTTTCTGTTCCCGCATTTCAGTTTTTTCTGGTCTTCCTCTCAGCCATTCACCCCCCACCCAAGTTGCCGGTAAGTGTAACCCCCTGCTCTTACCCCCCGACTGCATGTGGCCTGTGTAAATACCCTTCAGTGAATGGAGCCCTTTTTAACAGTGTGTAATTGAACCTGACCCAGCCGAGCCGTTAATCATGACCCACAATATTTGCACAGCGTTGTGCCGTTACCCCCCCGGGCAGCGAGCAGTCACTCATTCTCACCGGGGGGGTAGGGGGTGGGAGCAGCCAAAACCCTGTTGTACACCCCGATATCAGCACCGGGAGGCTGCAGTAATCAGTTTGGCTGTGGCCTAGTGCTCTCCTGAGCACTGTCCCGCAGACAGTGGGGAATGTCCATCCTTACCTGTCGGGTCCTTACACAGGTGTGCACAGCTCGAGCACTGTAACACAGGTGTGCACAGCTCAGGTACTGTAACAAAGGTGTGCACAGCTCAAGCACTGTAACACAGGTATGCACAGCTCGAGCATTGTAACACAGGTATGCACAGCTCAGGTACTGTAACAAAGGTGTGCACAGCTTAAGCACTAACACAGGTATGCACAGCTCAGGTACTGTAACAAAGGTGTGTACAGTTCAGGTACTGTAACACAGGTGTGCACAACTAGCATTGTAACACAGGTATGCACAGCTCAGGTACTGTAACAAAGGTGTGCACAGCTCAAGCACTGTAACACAGGTATGCACAGCTCAGGTACTGTAACAAAGGTGTGCACAGTTCAGGTACTGTAACACAGGTGTGCACAGCTCGAGCATTGTAACACAGGTATGCACAGCTCAGGTACTGTATCAAAGGTGTGCACAGCTTGAGCACTGTAACACAGGTATGCACAGCTCAGGTACTGTAACAAAGGTGTGCACAGCTCAAGCACTGTAACACAGGTATGCACAGCTCGAGCATTGTAACACAGGTATGCACAGCTCAGGTACTGTAACAAAGGTGTGCACAGCTTAAGCACTAACACAGGTATGCACAGCTCAGGTACTGTAACAAAGGTGTGTACAGTTCAGGTACTGTAACACAGGTGTGCACAGCTCAAGCACTGTAACACAGGTATGCACAGCTCAGGTACTGTAACAAAGGTGTGCACAGTTCAGGTACTGTAACACAGGTGTGCACAGCTCGAGCATTGTAACACAGGTATGCACAGCTCAGGTACTGTATCAAAGGTGTGCACAGCTTGAGCACTGTAACACAGGTATGCACAGCTCAGGTACTGTAACAAAGGTGTGCACAGCTCAAGCACTGTAACACAGGTATGCACAGCTCAGGTACTGTAACACAGATGTGCACAGCTCGAGCACTGTAACACAGGTATGCACAGCTCAGGTACTGTAACGAAGGTGTGCACAGCTTAAGCACTAACACAGGTATGCACAGCTCAGGTACTGTAACAAAGGTGTGCACAGTTCAGGTACTGTAACACAGGTGTGCACAGCTCGAGCATTGTAACACAGGTATGCACAGCTCAGGTACTGTATCAAAGGTGTGCACAGCTCGAGCACTGTAACACAGGTATGCACAGCTCAGGTACTGTAACAAAGGTGTGCACAGCTCAAGCACTGTAACACAGGTATGCACAGCTCAGGTACTGTAACACAGATGTGCACAGCTCGAGCACTGTAACACAGGTATGCACAGCTCAGGTACTGTAACGAAGGTGTGCACAGCTCAAGCACTGTAACACAGGTATGCACAGCTCAGGTACTGTAACAAAGGTGTGCACAGTTCAGGTACTGTAACACAGGTGTGCACAGCTCGAGCATTGTAACACAGGTATGCACAGCTCAGGTACTGTAACAAAGGTGTGCACAGCTCGAGCACTGTAACACAGGTATGCACAGCTCAGGTACTGTAACACAGGTGTGCACAGCTCGAGCACTAACACAGGTATCCACAGCTCAGGTCACTGTGCACCTCTGTTGCAAAGATGGATTTATGGTGATGCAGAAGGTGGTTTTTCTAGAAACGCCAAAAACCTTTGGAAGAATTTTCCGTGGGAGATATTAATTGTCGTTAATAGTGGACATGTATTCTGAAGACTGATTTGAAGCCGCATTACAAGGCTTTCATGGGAGCAGGACAGAAGGCTGCCCCCCATGTCTTCTCAACAGCACACCAGCTGCCACTTACTGACATTGTTTTTAAAAGTGAAATTGTTTTCTGGGGCGTGGAAAGACACCATCTTTGATGTAAAAATACACACATTTTATGACCCTATTATATTTACCTTTACACGCACCCAAAGATGTTTTCATGTATGGCTAATCAGCAATTAAAAAATGGAGAAAATTGAATTGTAATTTCAGATTGTCTTTAACTGCGTGGAGTACCTAGACTTTTGCAGACAAAGCACCATAAAGTGCACAAATAGTGTTCCGCCTGTGTGTTAATAGCATCGTGGCGGTTCTCTGATAGCATGGTGCCTGTCCCTCTGCGTAGCTTCTGCTAATATGGCTCAGTATGGAACACAGCGTTCCTGCGCCTTTCCAACGTTGCAAAAACAATACGACAACATGGCCAAATGCGGCACGGAGAGCTGCCTGGGAGCCAAATTTCTGCTCAGCATGTCCCTGTTGGTACACCATGGGTTTTGGTAAACAGGGCCGCTAAAGATAGGCACTGCCATGATAATTGGTGCTATCGAATCTCCTGGGACCTGGTGACTAACAGATCTTTGGGTTGGAGGTGCAGCTTTGTTTATGTGCTACCGTGTAGCCTCTTTGTCCAAAAGCTGCCATTCATGATGTGTCCTGTTTTGAGCCCTCCCTGGCTGGAAGATATGGCAACCTGGGGGGTTAATGACAAAAAATTATTGCCCTTTACTTAAAATGTAAAGAAAGTTTTCCCCAAGAGAGAATGATGCAGGGAATGTGCTTTCAAAACCCCGGGAAATACTTCTCCAAAAAATAAAAATGAGAGCCCAGCTCAACCTGGCACCTCGCCATTACATTTGCAGATAAGACCTTTGCAAACATGCGCTTCCATGCTCTAACAGCATGAACCTCAGAGCAGTTGTTTTGAGAGAACCTTTCAACTTTTTTTTTGTTAATTTACATGGATTAGCGTGGCTGTAAAAACCTTTATTTCTGTAATGCTTGATGTTGCCATTATGGACAATGGATTAAATCATGAGATGCAGTACAGTAGCCCACACAACAGAAGCTAGAAAAACTGTGATTCATCCACCATGCCGAATTATTTATTTATTTTTTCCTCCCCTCAAAGAAAAATCCATCATTTGTCCCCATAAGTGGTTTTAACACAAAGTCCTTTCTTCACCATCTTGATTAGTTTAAAGGTTTGTATGACCAAAAGCTCTTTGCATCAGCAGAGAGAACGCACTTCAAGTGCTGTTTAAGGGGAAGGTCTGATTAACTTATGGTAGCCGTAGCCTGTCTTCGCCCTCAGCAGGATGGCTGTAAATTGACTAATTGAGATTGCGCATTTAAGGCAGTGTTTCACAGTGTTCTTGAGTCAGTTGGTGAAGGCTGCCAATAGTATGGAAATGACTTGAGACTGCAGAGTCCGTTTGACTTAAAGCGATTTGAGTTTCATCCTGGTTCTGCTATTAAATACAGCTCAAGCTACGCTTTCAAAAGCGTGACCCCCCGCAGTCTACAAATCGGGCGCAAACGCTAAGGTCTCAATGAAACCTTTATTGTCATATCAGCACTTTTAATTACTTGCTGTGTAGTATATAGCAAGCGGTAAATATTTCACTCGTGGGTGTAACGATGGCGCAGTGGGCAGTGCTGCTGCCTCACGGCATGAAGGTTGCGGTTTTGCATTATTGTGTGAAGTGTGCGCCTTCTCCCAATGTGTATGCGGGTTCGCTCGGGGTTCTCAGTTTTCCTCTGGCAGTGTAAAGGTATGAATGTTTGGCTATTTGAATACTTTATAGTTCCCATCCGTGTGACCGTACGAGTGAATGGTTGGAAAGCCCTGCGCTGGATTGATAAACTGTTCAATGTATATGATCCTGCCTTTTGTCCATACGAGGCTAAGATCGGCTCCAACCCCCTCGCGACCCAGATGAGGAAGAAGTGGTTTAGATGGATAGAAGTACCACTTGTCCACTGCAGTCAGCAAGCATTTGGACCGTGAAACAATGAAGATCTTTCGCTTTAAATTCAAGCTCAATATGTGCTTAAAGTCGGCAGTCAACTTTAATTTTCGGCTTTTTGTATTCATGTGCGGTGAACCACCAAGGAAATGCATTGTTTCATTGAGTCTTGCTGCACTGAATACTTAAAGGCCGCTTCATCTCTGATTTTATAATTCAAACTATCTGCATCACGTTCACCATTTAACACGGTGGAGCGCGCAGGAGTTTAGGGAGTTGTCCGTAATTATAGCGTCTCTCACCTTCAACTCTGGTTTCGTTTGGGCTAGGCCGCTGTGTCTGTCACTGGGTTTGTTGGCGAAATGGAGTTTTAAAGTAATGAGGTCCCGCGAGGCGGCGGGACGCGTCTCGGCAGTGCTCATTAGCGATGCAGACAGTGCGGGCAGATGGACGCACTCCGCAGGTACACCCCAACAGGTTTGCTGAAGGTGAATCAGACCCTCCTGGGGGAATAGGCGCTAGAACAGAGGTGGGCAACGAGGGTCGTGTCTGTCCCTGGTTTTCACACAAGCGTCTGGCCTTTAATTAGTTGATTATCTAAATTATCCAAACCATTTATGAAATCGGACATTTCTGGAGCATCTCTCTGAATTACCATGACTGACCACCAAAGACTGTTCTTGTCTCCCTTCATAAAACATTTTCCTTTTATCTAGCCGTTGCACATACCTATATTTGTGTATGCAATCAGTTAACTCAATTCGTCTTGGTAATAGACAGAAATAAAATCCTGCATACTCACCGGCCCTCCAGGACCGGAATTGCCCACCCCTGCTCTAGAATGTTCACTGGGTGTGTGTTCAACCACTATGATTCTTAGTCCATTTCATTTTTCGATCACTTTTTCCCTCGTTTTAGCTGACGTAACTTCTATTGTGTCGCCAGAGATTTAATTGCCTCCTTGGGATTGTATTGTGTCATTACGTCAAACCTGGGGAGGGAGGTGGACTAGCAGTGGGCAAGTGCTTGGTAGAGCCGTAAGATTCGATAAACTGTCTTGTTTACTAGATTCAGCAATTCGACCACTTGGATATGCGTGACAGATTCACTGTAATGTTTGCACACAACTTTCGGGTTAATTTCACTCCTCTACTATTTTCTAAAATGATTTCTACCAGGCCTGTATTAACCCTTTTACCAGTCAAATAACGTTGCTGTCACCGTTGGCTTACCCGCAGAGCGACATTATTCATACAATTGCTGAAGTTTTCTTATTGTAACCAGTATGCTTAATGAGAACTTGATACAAAAAAAGTGGTATGATTTTTAAGAGGTATTGTTGCATTCCACTTTCATTAATTTATTCAACCCCACCCCCCCCAAAAAAAAATAAAAAATCACCACGCATTATTGATCAGCTGGAAGAACACTGACCAGTAAAAGGAATATTTATGAATGTCATAACCGCATGCATTGACAGCTTGGTCTAATTGACTGCTGATGGGAGATGAGGGAGTCTTAGATCAAGCCTAATACTGGCTGCCATAGCATTTAGATGTTTACCTCTGACAATGCGCCAGTATGCTAATCTCTCTAATGGCATCCACAAGTGTTGTGAACAAGGTCTGTGAATCTTCGCTTTTGTGTCATGTTTCAGTGTGCAAAGACCCGCCGTATAAAGTTGAAGAGTCTGGTTACGCTGGCTTCATCTTGCCCATTGAAGTTTACTTCAAAAACAAGGTCAGTACAAGATCCCCCCCCCAGGGCCTGCCGCCTGTGACTCCTTTGGGTGGGGTGAGATCAGACTGGCCTGGGGACTTGAGGGTTAAATTATGTATCAGGCTCTAGGCTCACTCACCTGTTCAAATTGCATCTTGGCTCAGTAAACTTTGAATGCAATTTAAATTCCAAGACGCTTAAAGGAGCTGTGTTACGATTACGGCGCATACTCACAACTTGGAAGGAAGTATATTCCGCTCAACTGCAAGTCTAAATCTAGAAGGTTTTTTTTTTTTTTTTCTCTTTTATAATTACTGGCAATGGCAACAAGCTTATGTTCTTCGTATCCTTGGCTACAGGTTAAAATAACACTTAGAATCCCGCAATTTTAATAGGAAGCTCCTTAATAGAAAAAGCATAATGCCAGAGTAATTTGCTGTGATCATGACAGAGCTCCCTTAAACTGCATTTAGTACTGTAACCTCAAAACTGTTTGTTACCAAAAATCACTACAGCCTCAGTTTCCTTGTATCAATTCTGACATTTAATTTTTTAGCAGCTGCTCTCAATCCTGTTTGACATTTCTAGCTCTAGCATTTCTTAGGTTTTTTTTTTTTTCACTGAAACCCGAGCTGAAAACTCCTCTTGGTTTTGAATGAGATTTGTAACCTCAAGGAACATTTGTGCAAAATTGGGTTTGGTATGAAAATCTACAGGACTGTAGATCTCCAGGGCCAGGGCTTGAAATCACTTATAAATTGTTTACATTGATTGTTGCGATAATTAGGCTAATGCTACCCGTTTCTCATTGACTGCTTTGAGCCACTGTGTTCACTTATCAAATTTCGAATATCTGCTCAATAACATTTAATGTGTAGATGGAAAATGACATCAGCGTGTAAATATGAGCAGCATTCTCAAAAGCAGTGGCCCGGAAAATCGGAATTCATCGACGCATTACTACTGTGCAATGAAAAGCTCATTCTTGTTGAATAAGCTGAAAAATATTGACAAAACCCCGTTTTTTTTTTAAATTCCCCCTTTTGAAAACTTCATCAGGACAGGTCTGGGCTGGTGCCATTTCATAACAGCCTGTGGTGTCTTTGTACTGCAGGAAAAATAGCCCTCATCTTTACGTATGTACATGGCAGTCAGTGTTGGAGAGGTGATAATTGGTTCCTTTTCATGCTGTGTTCTGTTTTTGTGTGTGTGTGTCTGTGTTTGACGGATTCCCCTGCCTTCCCACCAGGAAGAACCGAAGAAAGTGCGATTTGACTACGACCTCTTCCTGCACCTGGAGGGACACCCACCTGTCAATCACCTGCGCTGTGAGAAGCTGACCTTCAACAACCCTACGGACGAGTTCCGGCGGAAGCTGCTCAAGGCTGGGGGGGTAAAGTTGCGGGGGGGGTAATACTAGGTGGGGGAAGGGGGTCGACTCTGGTCTGGCTGTCTGGTTTGGGCCTGTCCTGATACGCTAGTATGAGCGAGTGGGCCTGTCAATTTTAACAGCCAGTATGGCTCAGTGTGGCTAATGGGTATGCGTCTTGCGCATGTAGCTAACTCTAACCCAAGAGGCACACAACACACACAATGCTGTGTCAAGAGCCTTTTTGTCTTCATGCTGTTGATAAGCTTGCTATAAAACTGTTCTGAAATCCAAAAAATGTTAGTGGCTGATGAGATGTGTAGTCAAGGGTGATAGGAGCGTTTATTGGTTTATTTACATTAAACTACATCTTGGGGCACATTTCCCGAAAGCACAGTCACAAACAACGGGTGGAACTGTTGACTTTATATGGCTCAAGCTATGTAAGTTGCTAACAGTTGAAAATTAAGCTTTTAGGAAACGTACACCTGGTCAACCTCTGCTCCAGGTGACAGTTTTCCAAATTCCAGACAGACAGCGGGGTTATGAGTTATTGGTGGGCCAGTCGGTTGCGATCTTCCCTCTGGTTGAATAATCCCCAGTGCAGTGATGGGGACACTGTACTGGAGATGCCGTCTTTTGAATAAGACGTTAATTCGAGGTCCTGACGCTGTGGTCATTGAACATCCTATGACACTCTTTGTCAAGAGTAGGGTGTCATTGCTAAAGTCCCAATCTGGCTCTTTCAAGCTTCTACCTAATCATCCCCTGATCTAATTGGCTGTGCAACTTGTCCCCTCCCTCCCCACCTCAACCCCCAGGGCTCCCTTGAAAATGAGATTTCAATCTCAAAGGGACTTCCCTGGTTAAATAAAGGTTAAATAAAAATAAAGATGTCACTAAATGGTGCTGGACAGGTCCACGTTGGGAGGAGTGGGGGAGAATGTGGGGTGTTTCACTCTGTTGGGCCAGTAGAGTAGCAGGAGAATTTGGGAAAGGGATTGTATACGAGTTTGTGGTGGATGCTGTGACGTGATTGAGTCTGGCATTGGTTTGGATGGGGCCTGACTTGTCCTCCCCCCTCACGCAATGTGTAAGAGATTTTCCTCAGAAAGTGAGTTTTGAGAAAGCTAAACTGCTTTCCTGCAATTGTGGCCACCGTCACTCAGCAGGCTTAAGGGAATTCCGCTTCCTGATAAGCAACTTTTATGGAGTCGAGTCCTGAGGTCCTCCGAGGAAGTGAAATAAGGAGCTTTACAGTTATGATTTAGTGCTGGGGGTGGTTTCATTTTCAAATGTTGGAGAGACGTAAAGGGGGTGTGTGTGTGTGTGTGTGTGTGTGTGTGTGATATTGCTGGGTACATGAGCTTTCCATGTAAATTGTGCCGATGAGGTCACATCATATTAGTTTGGCCTCGGAGATTAGAAACCCGTCAGCGTTTAGAGCACCTTAGGTTTCATGACTCATTGTATTTTCTTAATTCTCTTATTCATGAAATATTTCAGTTCAGCTGCTGCATGAGTGTTGTTCCACGAGGATCCTGTGATTTAATTCATTTTACTAGAACAAGTTACAAAAACCATTACGCCTGATTATCCCCTGCGCAATTCGTCTTCTCTTTGATCAGTACCAGTACTTGAGTATCAATGCCAGCGTTAGAGTTGTGTGCCCTGTTTGCTCATGCGAAGACCTCAACTCTAAATTAACTAACCAATAGTTAGGGCCAAATGAAGAATGATTCCCCATTAAAAAGCGGGTCCATTATTTTTATTATTTTTTTAGTTTTTATATGATTCAGTAGCTGCGCAGTTGTTACTTGCAGTAAATTTAAATTTTGGTCAAAGGTAGCTGTGTGTTTTGGCGTCAAAATGCCCTTTTCTTTTTCTTTTTTTTTTCCTTTAAGTTTTCTGAAAATGTTTTCCCAAGTGACCAGAGAGGGTGTATTATGAAACAAGTTCAACATTAGCCAGGTTTTCTTTGCAAGACAACCCATAAATTCAAAATCAGTGGTACAAAATGTGACCATGGCGGGTTAATAGAGAGAGCCAATATATGACATTGAAAACCTGGGAATTAGGCTCAGAAATGCCTCCCGAAGCCACTGATCCTGCTTTGCTGTAGACCCCCCTGTCGATGGTTTGCTTACACTTTCTGAGAACTGCTTATGTGGTGGGAGAAGAGGGCATCAGGTCTCTGACCGTAGTCTCTGCTTTTTGCTAATGGCTGAGTGGGCGTTTACTTTTGAAAAACACGGTGCAGAACGCAGTTGGAGTTGCCCTTCGAATCAATTTGAATGTCTTCAGCGGCGTCTCTGCATCTGTGCGTGCGGTTGCGTCTGTGTGTGGCTGTGTGTGTGTGGCTGCGTGCTCATTGGCCGGGGTGCCTGTCACCCGTGCAGACGCACTTATCCTAAATAGTTTCCTCATGTCTCCTTGACAGCAAAGAGATCCTCACAAGAGAAGTACAGACGACTCCAAAGTAAGAGCTAAGGCCTGCCTCTCCGATGTTTATTTCTGTTCAAAAGAGCAACAATTCACCTCCCTCATTCATGTATGGTTTGTTTAATTTTTAAGGTGGACCTTTAAGTCTGCTTTTAGTGGACAATTTCCTGGCTATTTGAGAATTCACAGGAAAAAACCATGAAGTTTCAAGAGTTATACTCTTTTTTTCCGTTATACTTTTTTGCATTCATTTAGCAAAAAATGCATTCAGTACTAAAACGATGATTTGCTTTTTCTTTCAACATCTCATTTCTATTTTAAGACAATCGCCTTGTTCCTCCTTTTTCAAAATATTGTACAAATTATCTGCTGCAATGCTCTGGGCATGCTCAAAGAATCTCTTTTCCCGGTGATGACATCATGAAGCTGACTCAGTGATGCTGCTTTGATGAAGCTGTCTGATGAAGCTGCAATTGATGTTTCATGGTTTCAAATGTCTGATTAGGCTCTAATTGAAAGTCTCACCTCTGAGTTCGTCTCACGAGAGCTTCATTAGGGAGAAAAGCTCTGACACCGATTAGTCGGCTTCATCACCTCTAATCATGCTGTTGGATCTCCAGTCCATTGCTGTCTTTATTCTTGCTTAGTCGTTTAAGGTCTTTCTTTTAACCCTTTTATTTTAAGGTAGACTCCTCCAGGTTGCTAATAAAGACACGGCAAAGTGTAGACTGAAGGGCATATGGTGTTACTATGGAAAAACTCTCCCATGACGTAACACGGTATAATGAAATTAGTTGGTTAGCATCCAGAGCTTGGGCTTGGCAGATCTTTTCACTGATAGCAATTTGTTTCCAGAAATTTCCGCATGAGCGAGCAGTATTGAATCTGAGCTGGATCTGATCCTTTGAACAGGTGACACGTTAAGCCATTATTCTCAGTCCTGGTGTTGCTACAATGTAAGAATTCTGGCTGCCGACCTCTGTGAAAACTAAAGTAACAAAATCTTAAAGGCTGGGATGAAATCCCCTCTTAGATGGATTCGTAATGCTGCTCAAATGCTTGTGTTTTAGCTTTTTCAGCACTGGTGCAATACACTAATCTGTCACCTCGCATGAACTAACTTACAGCAAACTGGTGAAAAATTACGCTGGAGAATAACAATACTATTGTTTTCCCCCCTCCTTTATCATCCCTTACCGACATGAAGACTGTGGAATCAAAGTGTTTACATTCCAAGTGTGACCACTGCTTACTGTATAACTTCTTTGATTAATGTATTGTGTTCCTGACAGAGTTCCGCAGTTGTCATACTTGGAAAGTTTAGGATAAAGTCCCCCCCCCCCCCCCCCCCAAAGTTCTTGGCACAGCAGGTGCCGGCTGGTTTTCTTGTTTGCCAGTCATAAAGTGGGTGTTGTTGAAACACGTTGAGGCCGACAAGGCCTTGATATTTCTGGATTTTTTCCCCCCCATCTCTTCACCCAGGACTGACCTGTATTTGCTTGTTTCCCAGGTGATGGTGATGCAGGAGGGGTCCACCTCTCTTTTCGGGCAACACATGAAGCTTCCCACCCTCCCTAGCAGCTCTCTAACGCTGACCTTCTCCGACAGCAAGAAGAGCAAGCCCTCACTGGGGTCAAAGGTCAGTGGGGATTCCCCAGGTGCAGCTTCGAGCTGAATTGGCCCTCAAAGGCACCTGGTCTCGGAGTAATCCTAGAATTCTTGCTTCAAAGTGACACAGTAATCCACCTCTGTATTAAGGGCATTTAGTGGAGTTAATGTTCAACCCTTGCCCAAACTTTTTCTTTTTTTTGGTTTTCCCTCGGGCTAGTTTCTGCAAATTCAGTCTCTCTCATTCCATTGTCAACGTCCGACTATGTAGCACATGACCTCCTACTTCAAAATATCTGTAATATAGTTCATGTATAGACAAAACAGAAATGACTCTATTCATTTTTGTTTAATTGGTCCTGCCTTCCTTGGACGTGGCTGGAATTTGGGTTTTGTTACAGAGTGGTTTTTGACCTTTCCCCATGTTGAACCAGTTGAAACTGCACTGAAAGGGCTTTGAAATGTGTTTATTTTAGTTGTCACACTGCAATAATTGTCTAAAATGGCCTACTTATTGTGTTATTTTTAGTCTCAAGTGCTACGGCAGTGCATGCTGGCTGTAGGGGAGGTACAGACAGGCTGGGGTCAGAGACACATGGACCCGCTGCACATGGAAGCTGTTCTGTGTTCTGAACCCAATCAGACTGTATTTCTGATGGATTACTAGCTGGGCTAAGGTCAGACAGGCAAAGTGGTGTCCTGCTCGTAAAGCTATCATTTTCTCATGTTTAAAATGGTGAGCAGCACAAGTTTAGCCTTTTTTTTTTCTTTTTGCAAGATAGCATCGTCATTCAGAAGTCTCCATTCGGCGCTATAAAGCTTCCGCTTTTACTGCCAGTAAATTCTACCTTCTACTGAGGATAATGGTCAGTTTAAACAAGTTGCCACACGATAGGTTTTCAACAGCTTTGATTTTGATTTCTTGCGTCATTGAGCAACATTAGCTGCATTCAGCGCTCTAAGGGTTAAACTAGTTTCTGAAGAAACTTCACCCTACTTACCCGGACGCAAGGACAGATGAGCTCCGTTGGATTTTTTCTTGGTGAAATGTATACATGTGTGGTTTTCAAACAGTCCTAGTGTTAATGTCGGTCAAGGCTTTGAGAGCTATATGATGCTTCGAGCCCCTATCTGAATTGTCCCACACATGGATCGGAAACTGGAGCTGCCCGTCCTCCGGTCTGTCCAGGATCTGGTAATTGCTGCACATCTGTACTGAGTCAGTGGCCACTGCTGGCCCCCCCCCCCCCCCCCCCCCCCCCCCGAGTGCTGGGACCGACCGTTTGGCCACAACTGTTTTGTTTGTATGAAAGAAAGGGGGATGACTTTGTCTAAAGGTACTGGGATGAGTGGCTCATGACAACGCAGGTCTCTCTTATTCTCGGACATTTAAGCAGGTTGTAACCGGCCCCGTGTCTAGACTGCTTAATGGCTTTACTGCAATGATGACATGTTGGCCAAGGGGTGGGTGTGTGTGTGTGTGTGTGTGTGTTCGGGAGGAGGGGTAGATCAGGAGACAAACTGTCGGGATGTCAAAGGTCAAAATGTCCTTATCTGTCTGTGAAGCCTGTAGTCAGTGATGCAGTGATCTCAAGAGCCCACCCTCCTCTTCTCTATTATCTGCGCCACAACCCCTCTTCTGGGTCTTTCTGTGGCCCTTTCTTTTCTACCGTGCCAAGTTGCTGGGTTGTATGGTTTTTCTGTGTTTAGTTGATCAGTTACAGCCATTCATGACTTGCCTATCCTGATTTTATGGGCCTGAATTAGTTTTTTTTTTTTTTTTTTTTTTTTTGGTCTCTTCATATCCTGCAGCAATCAAACTGCATGAGGTCATGTCTTTGTAACTATTGGGAGACTTGCCCTCTGCGTCTTAAATGATTCCCATGTTTACTTCAGATTGTTGCACGATATGGTGTTTTAAGCTGGATAAAATTCTCAAAGCGTTGGGTGTCTACAGATGTCCACCAGTCTGCCTGTCTGTCCTGTTGATCCGGGCCTATCGACTGGCAGATTTAAAAATCCGCCCTCGCCCGCCGGGAGGTTTTTGAAGTGAAATCCAGCAAACTCTTGCAAAGTCTGTGGTGTCTGTGAAGTTTCTTTTTTTTTTTATTTGTCTGATGGTCTACTGATGGTTTTATTTGTATTGGGGACCAAATGAGGCATGCAGTAAGAATGTGGTTTCCTCTGCGGAGATGAATTGGGATCCATAGCTTTTTACTCTAGAGGTCTTGAATCTTGTTTAGAAAGGTTTGGTGTGGTTGCTGGCTTTCATTACAACCAAGCAGTTACACACCTGATTATACTAATCAACCCCCTAGAGTCTTTGCTAAAGTCCTTGATTTGTAGATTAGTAGTATCAGGTGTGTAACTGCTTGGTTGGAATGAACACTTGGACCCTCACTGGACCTTTTCAAATAAGACTGAGGACCTCCGTTCTACATCAGTGGACTTTCTCACTACTTCGCCGAGAGTAAAGTTGTGGGGCGCGATGGACATCATTTGATCCCTTATCCTGCAACAACACAGACACACACACACACACACACACACCTACCTTGGTGTTCAGGTTTGTATTAGTGCTCTGTGGGGCTCAAAGATAGCTCTTAGCTCTTCTCTTTGGTAAACGTGAGAGTAGCTCTCTGCAATCAAAGAGCACTTAATCTCTTAAACCTCACTAACACAAACCTTGGTTAACCTACCCTCCAGACCGCAGGCTATTTGAGCCTGATGTGGTGAATATTTTTCTTTCTCTATTGTTAGGCTTTATTTGTTCATCTTGTTTTAAGTGTTTAACACCACCGTGCATTTAGCATCTCTGGCACACCACCGTGCCACTTTGTAAGTTTACTGTAAATCCTTGAAAGCAGGTCAGGAATTTCAGGGCTCCCATGTCTTGTGTTAAGCACAGCTTGGATAGTGTTCACTGTGCAGCCAGATCTTTAATACCGAACATGCCACATTTAGGACAAAAAGTGTGTTGATGGCCTAAAGGTGACTTGAAGCTTACTTACAAATCTTGTCTATAGATTCCCTTAATTACTCTCTAACATCAGCTGAGTGCATGGGTGAGGCAGTGCTTTGGTTTGTAAGGTGGAGGCGCTTGGTTTCTGAACATCTGGTGATTTTTCTGCAGGATGGATCGAGGAGTAGTGGCAGCTCTCTGAATACCGTTAGCGCTAACAGCGGCGGCGGTTCGTCCAAACTCCACAAGCCATCAAAGGACCACAAAGACAGGACTTCAAAAGACTCAAAAGAGCATAAAAGTGCCTTTAAAGACAGTTCCAGAGACCCCTGCAAGCCTTCCAAAGATTCCTCCAAGAAACCCAAAGAGAACCAGCCGGTCAGGGATGAACGGTCCATCCCCAAGATGGGCTTCAAGGAACCCAAGGCCCTGTCTAAGGAACAGAAGTCTGACGGGGCTGTCAATCACGGGGTCGGGGTGGGGTCGGGATCTGCGGGGTCCAAAGCCCCGGGGAAGAGGCCGCCCCTGGGCGACGGCGAGGATCACGCGACCAAAAAGAGGAAGAAGGGCTCGTCTGAGACGTCCGCAAAACCTGCGTCAGGTCTTACCTCATCGTCGCCTCATCACTCGGATAAAAAAACGTCGCGGGATCGACCGCCCATCCGTCCCGCCAAGCTGAAAGTGGACAGTCAGCCGGCGGGAAGCAGGAAACCCCACGGACTACCGCCTTTTCAGGACCTCGTCGACCCCAACGACTCTGACGCGGAGGAGAACATGTCCAACAAATCAGAGGTATGTGATGGACGAAATTGTGCCATTTGGTGCGTACAGGTATTATTCAGACTGGAGTTACTTTCCCCTGCTTTTGTGTGGACTTGGCTTTTGAAACATCTGCGTCTCCTTGCCAGCTGTTTTATGTTTTTTGGACCCAGGAAATGGACGCATACATCTGTATTCACGGCCTGCAAAGCTGTGATTGTGACAATGGTGGGAGGGAGAAATTCAGATGGCTCTCAAACTCCAGTCATCTCTGCTGAGATTTTTGCTCTGGTAGAGTTGGAATAATTATGTAATAGCGGGATAGTAACATAGTAATAGCAATGTGTTAAGCATAGTGTTTTTTTTTTATTATTATTTATTTATTTATTTTTGGTTAGTGCTTTGTATGCGCATCATGGTTTTTTAAAATCAGGTCAGGCCCTGCTGTGCTTGTTAATCACCAGCATTCCTGTAATTAGTGTTGTGTATGGAGTGAATTAATCGCACCACGTTAGTCTCTTAAAACGCAGAGCGGTTTGTAAGTTACATTGCTCATTATCAAACAGCTTTTTGTGGCTGTTCTGAGGTGTAATTGGGCTATTGTATTCTTCACGGTGCCGGGGACGTCCTCCATTGTTTTCTTAACTGATGATTGAAGAATTTATCATTTATTTTCACAAAAGTACATTTTTTGGGTGAAGCGGAAGATTGCATTTGGCGTTGCCTTTTCTCTGTCCTCCTCCTGCCGCCTGGTTTGCACAGGCTGACTCACTTAGCTGGCTGCTAGCTGCAGGGTCTGAGTTTGGACTGGTTTTGTGGTGCTTTGCTTTTTTTTTTTTTGCTCACAAAAGCATGCTAACAGGAAGTTCTGCGCAGCAGAGCGTTTCCAAACATCCCTTGTTTTCGACGGAGCTTTGGAGAACCTGCTGGAGCTCATGCTAGCGGACGTCTGTCATGGCGTGGTGGTAGTAGCGGCGCTTGCCAGGTCTGTGTGCACAGCGAGCGCCACAGTACATCACTCAGCCAGCCGTCGCGGCTCGTTTCAAGTGAGTGTGCGGACCTCTCCAGACGACTGCTCGCGAGATCCCTGAGCTCACTGGTAGTCTCTGTTTACTTGCTCTGTTTACCGACATGGACCGTGTAATCTTACAATGTGGAAAAGCGATGTGTTTTTAACCTTTTTAGTACTGTGATTAATAACTGTAGAAATGTCTTTCGGCGGAATATTACAACCACAGTGCTTTAGTGTTTTGTGAAAAATTGAATGCTTTTAGCTGACCTCTGCTTCCTCTGCTGAAAGGGCCTGCTTGGTGGCAAAAAGTGTTGCAAAATTCTCCGGCACATTCTTCTCCGTTTGTGATTTTGAAACGGAATAAGCAGCTTAAGTTGTGGTTAAAACTATGTTGAATTGGAAGTGGCTTTGAAGAATGTGAAATAATCCTGCTCGGTTCCTCATTTGTTGTTGAGAGATGCTGCTGATGGCTCTGCGTCAGCTCTGTTGAAACTGGTAAGCCTGGGTGGGTGACGAAAACCTACAGCGTGCATTGTTTGACACTTTTAGGCTTTTCTGGGGAGTCGCAGTGGTTTTGACGGGGTGTTTCTGTATTGAGAATGGAGAGACCATACCTTTGCTACCTTGTAAGTGCTGTCAGAATCAAATCCTATTCACTGCAGTTGGTAACTTTGTCTGAACTGTCATTTCTAACGTCAGACAGCTGTTATGGTGGCACAAAAGTTGTCAGCGTGACACTGAATTGACCCGACTTCAGACTATGATCGGTGGAGCTTGAGCAAACAGAACTCGACTAGTTGCTTTGTCTATTATAAACCATACCCACATCTTCAAAATGAGTAGAAAACTGAAGAGATTAAATGCTTGGGGTATGAGAGAAAGGTGCATCTTAACCCATTTATACCGGGACAGCATATGTGCATTTTAAAAACGTGTCGTTGCCGACACAGATATGCACGTCATTTTGAAAGTACCGGAATTACTGTAAGTTCTGCGCAATAGAAAAAAATTCCAACTGTTCCTGAAAGCTGAGAAGCTGTGCTTCAGCCCAAATACAGGCTGAATACAATAATAATTTTTGCATTAGCCCTTAAAGTGTTAAAAGGGGCTGTCGGGAGACTTTTTCAAATGATTCAAGCACAGTTTGATACTGACTCAAGGAGTTGTCCCGTTCAATACACGAGTCAAATGAGCCTGGCTCAACTACTAGCCTCCATTTCCCAGCATGTCTAGAGTGCATTAAAAAAATAAAATGCACGTAATTTGTGCAGATAGCGAGTTGCCCGTGGTGACTCCCTGCCTTTCACCCATCGTCAGCTGGGATTGACTCGAGCTCCCACATGACCCTCGTTGGGAAGCAGCAGTTTAGATGTGGAGTGGATAGATAGATTTTTGTGTGGATGGATGTGCACCTTTTTTAAAGACTTTTTTACTGTGATTTATAACGGCAGAGGGGCATTCTAAGGCACAACGCGCAGCTGCTTCAAAGTGCTTATTGCTTTTATAAAATGGTTACCCTACATATAGCCCATTAAATATACACAGAAGAAAAAAAATCAACTTATTGGTAATAATGCAACAATAAAATTGAGAACTATTCGTTCTTCCACCAAGCAAGATCGAGTGGACAGAATGGTTGGCCAGCAACACAGGCGCTAAGATTGCTTTATCATCAAGCGCCATTATCATGTCCCATCAGGCTATTTAGGCTCGTTAATGTAGATATACTATGAAAGCAGGCTATTTTGTAATGTCACCTTCGGTCTCCTGAAGGCCCCATTAGATAATTTTACGTGTGTTTCGATTTCGGTTTTAGTGTTTCCTTGTTCTCAACTCGTGCCGATCGGCCAAATCATTACAACCAGCAGCGAGAGTAGGGAACAAGATTGACTTTTGTCCTCCACACTTCCCGGTGTCCTGGAAAATATGTTGAATTGTGCATTAGATTGCTAGCCTGCTTGTCAACTAGCTAGCGTTCATGACAATGGATGTGGTTACCCTACACAGCCTGTAAAATAAACAAAAAAAATCCACAATTTATCGCTAATACTGAAATGGCAAGCTAATTAGCAATGTCGCTAGCAAGCTAAAGTGCTATCGAACTCTATAATGCTATAGCTAGCTAGGTAGATGGCCAACTACTTAGCGGGTTAAAAGGCTAAACTTCGCTAACACTGAAATGGCGAGCTAAAAGTCTTGAAACAAACATAACATAACGAGTCAGTTGAGCGCAGAGTAGTTGGTTGCTAGGCCAGGCGCGCAGGGATATTTTGTGCTGCGGTCTGCCTCAGAATACAGTGGGTTACAATGATTTCATACCAGCATGGAACGCGGCTCAGCCAATCAAATTTAAGGATGGGAAGCACCTGTTTTATTGAGTAAAGTATATCCCCACACCAAAACCCTATAACGTATCACAGGACAGAGATAAAAAAACTTCATACTTTCCACATTGGGGGGAAAAAAGCATAGGATTAATAACCAAGTCGTCAAACAGCAACATGATACCACAACTGTTGATTTAAAAAAACATTAGAAAGGCATTAACTACATATTTAATAGGATCAAAGCATATTTAAGGATCAAAGCTTAAAAGCAGCTGACAAACACTATCAGACATGCCATCAGAGGAAAGAACGGATGACTTCAAATTCCCCCTGACACGACTCGAGTAAAAGGAATCAAAAATATATTAAAGTTAATACCATATTGAGAACAGATGGAATGTGACCTTGATAGAAGACACAGTCCTGAGGATTACAATACATTTTGTGTGTGTCTTTGGCAAGTGCAGAAACACAAACAGACAATATTTGCGTGAATGGGGTGAAGTCTGCCATCTCTGATTGCCATGTTTTATTTTTGAAATGGGGGAGGTGTGCGCGTAGTGGTGATTCTGCCCTCACATTGGCTCAGTTTTGTCTTGTTTTGCTTGAAGTCTGCACATGTCAAGACGTCATTGTACACCTTCTTCTGGAGTTATCAGCTTGAGGCATGTGAACAGACTTATGGGTAATCTCTGCCAGTGAACTCTGAACTCTGAGCTGCAGGTATCCAGTAGAACTGTTCCTGCTCTGGATTGGTTAGCATAAACGGTTATCTCTGCTCTGCCAGCCTTCAGACACGGGCCACTGTGTCATTTTAAATATTGGGGCAGGAGGCCTTGTCAATTTTTTATTTTTTTTATCTAATGGTGGAGGACCCGAGCATAAGCCCTTGGGGCACACCGAGGCTGTGAAACTGCTGGGGTGGATTTTGAAACCTCAGAGCAGAAGGCTGGTAACTGAAGCCCTGTCACCAGGTTGCCTGGTCTCACATTTAGTCAGAAAGAGGGGAAGGGAAAGGAGGGTGGGGGTGAAATGCTGTGAAGAATGGAGAGTGTTTTATTAGTTGGAAAGCGAGCAGGCGCAGGCAATTTATAGCTTTATGGCCGGGAATGAGAATGAGTCCGGAATGGGTGGGTGGGTGGGTGGTGGTGTGCCGTGAATAGCTGAGGATTTCCCTTTAATCTTCAGATCCCATAAAGAGAGGGGAGAGAGACACTTGTGTTTGACTGAATGTGTCTCTCCCCCCCCACCCCCAAAACTCCTCTCACTGTAGCCACCACTGCTTGTTTTTCTCTGACCAGATTCCTGCTGGTGGTGGTGCTAGAGCGGTTGATTGGGGGCTGTGCCCTCTGTGGACCTGGTCTTGGACGAGTGACCTATGTGGGCTGGCTTTACCCTCCGGTATAGAGCTCTGTTCATAAGCTGCTGGAGTTTCCTTGAGGCCCGTTAGGTGTGGGCCGTGAGTGGCTGTGATATTCTGTTTCCACTGCGGACTCTGTTTTTCTTACCCCTTTGGTGCATTAAATGTTCAGGAGCCACTCCCCACCACCCCACACTTCGGAATCATGTGGCGTCATGAGTGACACGTGCGTACGAGGAAGCCTTGACAGCTCAATACTTGATATTTTTAACTCAACTGCGCCAGCCTTCTGGTGGAGCACATTTTGAGTCACTGTATCTAATTGAAAATTTTTGTATTTTCTTGATTAAGCAATCTCTAATACTTGGCAAAGGCACTGGTTATGCTGGAAAAATTCAGTCTTAAGTTCAACATTTCCTTAAGTTAGATACTGTGACTCACAGTGTGCTCCACCGAAAGGTTGAGCAGGCAGTTAAAGGTTTGATGCAGTGCTGTTTAATGTTAATATGCTCAGCTCTGTATGCGTGGATTTCAGTCAGTGGCCTGATACCTTTATTGTGTGAGGGGACAGGTTTTTGTGCAGATGCTGCAAGATGCTGCAGTTTCCCTTCTCTGTGGAAAAGCAGGGAGGGTGGATTGATGGCGGGAGTCTGCGTGCGCCTGCAGGTCTGTCCTTTAATGCGGCAGAGCATCAGCTCCTGAGCGGGCAAAAGGGGGGAGTGGCGCGCTCTGATCTGATATTCTCTCTGATTTATCTGCATCGGTTCCAGCGTTCGAGCGCACACTGCACATTACTCTGCGCAGGCGGTGCGCGGTTATCTGGCTCCGTGCGCTGTCATGCCGTCCTGCCCTTACAGATAAGGGGTTGGGGGGTTTCGAAACTGCTGAGACTGGACCCGTGGCTTGTGTTCATACGTCAAAATGAATAGCCCTTCCGAATCGGGGCTTGTGGAGGGCCAGAATTCTCTAGAAATGTCCCTCATCTGTACTTTCTTTTAACCATTTAAGTCAATAAACTATTTATTCATTTCAAAATGACAAATATATCTTTTTAACGGAGTTTTATTATACTCATGAAAGAGCCGGGTACTGGTCATTGAAGGTGGCAGAGCTTTGAGCACTGTCTTGGAATTTGGAAAAACTTTTCCAATAAACTTAAACATTTTACCCTTTGAAGATAGTTTTTCACTGTTTGGCAGGCTCTCTTATCATGAATGACTTGCACTGTATGCTTTTCGCGTTTCATCTATTTTATATAGCTGTATCTTTTTACTGAAGCAATTCCAGTTAAGTGCCTTGCTGAAGGGTGTAATGGCCAGGCACCACTTGGAGGATATGAACTCGCAGCCTCTGGCTCCTTGACCACCCAATTGGATTGAGGGTGAAATGAGCCTGCTGTTGGCCGTTAGCGGTACAGAACGCCATCCCTGAAACGCATGCAGTCCCGCGATTTATACCCCTCTGAAGAGGGGCCTCGCCTCGGCGGTAAATCAGCCGGCCAGCTGCATGTCGCCGCCAGGGAGCAGAGATGGTGGCTTTTGGAGTTTTGCACGTTTGTCATCCTGCCGCTTCGGGAATAGGCTTGAGTTTTAGTGCCTGTTCTCGCTGCGGACCCTGCCTGTAATGATGCCCCATGTGAAGCTGTATCGAAGAAATTTTTATGTGCTACTTTATTGGCTGCTGGGTAGCTGAAAATTTGAAAAGACTTCTGCAAAATTATAGGGAAGTGCTTTGCTAATAAACCAGGCCTCAGCTAATGCTTCTGAAGCATGTGATCTGCTCGTATCGGACCTGATTGAGCCAATCAGTTTGGGCCGCAGTGGCAAAGGTTTTCATGGGAACAGAGTGGGTTGATGTTTGCCGGCAGTGTAGCCACAGTACAACCAGTGCAGCTGTTGGGCTCTTGTACAAAGCTTATCCCCTCATTCCCCTCGGGAGGACTGGCCCCTGGTTGGTGTGGTCAACTGTTCGTGTATTTGATACCCTGTCTGTTGGTGTCACGGAAACTAATTTTGTAATTTTTGCTCGTCTGGTGTGGAGGCAGAAAACGGGCAGCTCGTCTCCACAGCGAGCTCTCTGTCCTTTGGGGTTTG
Organism: Gymnothorax reevesii; assembly: GCA_029721435.1. Lineage (NCBI taxonomy): Eukaryota > Metazoa > Chordata > Actinopteri > Anguilliformes > Muraenidae > Gymnothorax > Gymnothorax reevesii. The sequence continues at coordinate 111,912,229 of CM056579.1, forward strand.
GTACAGTATTATAGGTCAATTCAGCTGCATCCAGTGTAGTGCTGTGTAACCTTGTTGTTTTACTTCTTTCAACCTGGGGGTTTGTGTGGCCGCGCTGGGAGTTCGCTGCGACCTCCAGGCTCCACTCGCCCAAGGCCTCCAGCCCAGCTCGCCCTCCACCCCCTCCCCATCTGTCACTGACCCCCCCACCTTTTCCTGATCCCGTATTTAATATCTGAGGCTACAACAATTCTGATCCAGCGATGAGTGCACAACATAACCGCAAGTATGTGGGCTCTCCTTAGTCTGCAGCTGTGTTTCATTATGTCAGCAAAGCCTCATTGTTCCGCTGAAAGAAAATGTAATTGCATACAATGGTGTTCTAGATGATTCTTTGCTTCCAACAGTTTTTAGAGAGCCCTGTCCCATATTGACATGAAAATGCCCCCTACGTGTCAAGCAACGTCCATACAAGTCCGGATTGGTGTTGAACCTTTGTTAGTCCGGCACAGAACCCTGACCTCACCCTCATCAATGGTGGGATGAGTTGGATTGAGGACCTTTAGCTAGGCCTGGTGGGTAGCGATGCCAGGCAAATCTCACTGATGCTTCTCTGATTGCAATGAAGCAGATCCCAGCTGCCGTGTGGTAACATCTCTTAAGAAGCCGCCGTAGAACATGAAAAGGTGTCACAGCGTCATGGAGTAAAATATATTGGGAGCTGGTGTTGGTGCCCAGTCCTGGCTGAGGTCTCTGATGGCTTGCTGAGAGATCTGTCCTCCCTCTGTGCGTCGTGTCCTCACCCCATCTGCTGCTCGCTGTGAGATCACATCGACCCTGCTGGGCCATTTTACGGCTGCAGAACTGCCAGAGTCATTTGGAATTTCAAAGTGGACAAGGGCTATACGGCAACCGAAACTATCAGTTTCAAAGGCCTTGCTGTTTATTGATAGGCAAATGGCTCCGTATAGATTTAGTGAACAGTTGATGAATGAAGGGACATGAATCAAGCCTGCAGGCAACCCTTCAGCACTGAACTACATTACCTATGAAGCACTTTTTAAATGCCTTCATCCTGGTGACAACATGCTGCCTTCAGCCACAGTGTTTTTTTTTTTTTGGTTGTAAGTCCATCTTTCCTTTCCAGTCTTGTGAATTCGATTGCTCTGGAACGCAGGGGTCGGGGGGGGGGGAAGAATGTCTCCAAATTAGGCACAAATGTGCCCATGGACTTGAGGATAAACTGATTTGAACTGATTACATTGTTTGGTGAAAGGTCAAGGTCACTGTGACCTGAATTTTGAACAGATACAAGGAATAAGTGTTTTTTTTTTTTTTAATGAATCTGCTCAATCAAAGTCGAACAACATGACTGGCATGAGGGGAAGAATAATGAGTAGCACACTAAGAATCACTGAAAGAATATTTTTGCTAATACACAACTATGATGGTTGCTTACCACAATAGTTAAAAAGACATGGAGGTATGCAACCACTCAGCAGTATTTCTAATGGTTGTTTTTGTATAAAATTGGGTGGCCAGGCTGAGATGTTTCTTAGTTATTGTCCCATATATCAGCCAAATAACTGCATAATTGTCAGCAAACGATTAATCAAGAGGATGCTGGAGAATCTTAAGTATGTACCTTCCTCCGCTGATGTTTCGTTTGTTAGGCCCATGACTTCTTTGAAAGGCTCAACTGCGAAGCCTGGGATCCCAGATCAAGCACCTGCCCTAAAACCGGTATCAGTTGGCCTTTTCTTGCTCTGATCTCTGCATGTAGGACACAGTGATTAGTGCTGTTACCTCACTGCAATGGGGTTGGGGTTCAAGTCTGGTCTGGGGTATTTCTGTGTGGAGTTTGTGTGGGTTTCTCTGGTTACTCCAACAACATGCATGTCTGGCTAATTGGATACTCTAAGTGGCGCTTAAATTTGATTCCTGCGCATGTTTAGAGGAGTGTCAATGACGTGATAAAGCTGTTAAAGTGCAGTGTCATTGAACAATGAATAAATAAGACTAATTTCTACCTTTTAGTGTGTCCCATTCAGAGAGCACTAGTGCCTCCCAGACCTCCCCAGTCACTTGAGTTTGAACTGACCGCGCTGGCTTTGTTGATACATGTTCTGTGCAAACATACCCCAGTGGACTCCTGAATGAACTAGCCTTAGATGGAGGACATTCCCAGAGCTAGTCACAGCCGCCATACTGCCTCTGCACCAAACAACCGTACTGTTAGACAATAGTGTGCCCCGTATACAAACCGCCAGAGATCACAAACCTCCCCAGTGACTATGGTCGAGAGCAGCCCACCAGATGGCACCCATAATTGCATGCTCAGTGCCACTGGTTTCCTTGTGGTTTAAGAAAACTGGCAACCATCAACTGCTGTAAGATATCCCTCCACCCCCAATGAGCCTGACCCTCTCCTCAGCCACTGAGAGTAAGTGGTGGTAGTAAGACAACCAAATATTTCCTGTAGATCTCATGAGCTCACACTCAGCACTGCAGTTTCTTGGGTCCTCTGCAATGGGCTTGCCAAGCGTGAGGTTGACCCGATGTACAAGAAAAATCAATGGACAGACTTGCATACGTACCGTAGACCAATCATTCATGCATTTATACGTACATTTGTGCACTTACCCACTTCCATTTTACTTAAATTATAACAGAACATGGTGCAGGGAGGTGGTAATGGCGGATTTTGTGTTTTCCATTTGCTGCATGTTTTGGTGTTGACCGTTCTTGTATCGTCTCTAAGACCTGCAATCCCGTTAGGTGAGTGATGTGGATTCACCTGGAAGGTTGGGACTAACCGAAAAGGGAAAAACGCCCATTTTTGATTTATTAAAAAAAACAAAGTGGCCTGTTTGTGTGGGAGCAGTTCTGATGCTGATCACTGGCAGCAAACGTGGCGCCCTGTGGATCTTCTGGGCTGCACTGGTGCAGCTGAACTGACTTTTCCACATTTCTATTTCTCTCTCCCTTTGCTGCACTTGTTTTTGCTTTCCGGACGGCGGCAGTTTCGCCGTAGGTGGTGCTCCTGTTCTGCTCGCTCGGGGAATATTTTTGTTTGTTCATGTCGCAAGGGTCATTGAACTGTTTGATGCGCTCCGCTATAAATTCAGACCTGACAAACGGCGTTTATTCTCGCTTGCGACTGTCGTCGCTGCTCATTTACATAAAAGAATCGGCTCTCGACTGCAGCGAGTCGTGCCCTTTTGTCTTGGGTATTAAGGTTTTATCAGGCTGTTACCCTTACACTCCGGTGCGGCTCAAAGGATATTACACCGCGGTAACAAATTGCACCGCATCATCGATTACCGATTTCCAGGACTTCTGGTTGCTGACGGTGTACCTCCACCTCAGTCAGGTTAAACTTGCACTCTTCTTTTGCTTTTTAAAAGTGCTTTATTAAAGATTTAGGCACAATAAACATTACACTGTTTCCTGAGAGATGAAGTACATTTGCATTTATGAAAAGGTTTATTGATGTGAATTTGAAAACTGTCCGCGGGGGTTTTTTTCCAAATTATTATTATTTTTATCGTTGGCCAAGTCCATGACACTACATCTTAAGTCTGTTTGTTTTGTTATCACATTACTGCCCACATCTGTCTGTCTGTCTGTCTGTCTGTCTGTCTGTCTGTCTGTCAGTCTCTGTGCCATCTTTCCCCTTTCTCTCTTTCCTCTTTTATTTATTTTTTGCTTCTCTGTATTTTTCTTCCTTTCTCAAGTTGTATATTTACAATTTGGTATAATATTGATTCAATCTTAGGCCTTAGTCAGCATAGCTGAATGGCTGCCTTTTCCTGGACTGTTGTTGTTTGTAGCCAAAAAGAAAGAGAAAATGTCCCCAGTTTCTCTGAGGTGAGTTGTACAAGATCTTCTGTATTTAGTCCTTAAAGCCGTCGTGACACGGCGCAGAATGCTGCGTACATGGCGCGTATAGACCATAGTGATTATGCGACAGGCTTGCTGTGTGAGAAGGCGATCCAGTACTGACCTGCTAGTCGACTTATTGACTTCTCACCGCTTTGAAGGCCAGGCAATTATGATGATGATGATCTCAGTGCCCTTTTTTTTTTTTTTTTTTTTGCAAACCTTCAAATGAGTAATGTGTTTTATCCTTTAGGGGACAGTTAGTTGGTTATTTTCTTTAGAGAAGTGTGTTGTTAAAGGCTGACCAGGGTTGACGCAGGGGGGCGAAGTGGGGGAGGTCTGACCATGTGTTTGATGTCAGCCAGACACCCAGACAGACAAACCGGCCGTAAAGCTGAGGAGGGGGGGTGGGGCAACTTCAAAGACTAACCCTGACCCCTCGGGGTGGAAGGGGGGCTGTAAATGCTGTGGCCACCCAGCCTTTGCCTTACACCTCGGGACAGGGCTGTGCCCCAACAACTACACCCCCCATTGCCCCAAATTTTACACAATAGCCCCGTCATAAATTTTCCCTCCGGTCTTATTGTGAGTTTTGGGCTGTTTTTTGGATTTGTTTTGTGAGTGTGGGGTTATGGCTAAATTTAATTTGAGTTCAAATACCACGTTTGGGGAAATGACTTACCATTATAATAGTTCATAGATATATTAATATTACTATTAAATGGCTATTACCATTTATAAATGGATTATAACTGCAGTATTTAGCAGATAAGTGTGTAAGCTAAGCGAATGTCTTTATCTACTGCATGTAATTATATTTTACTTGCTGCTCTAGAGGGAGAGACTGCGGATGTGCGCTTCGCTGCTGGAATGCTCTCGTATAGAATTGGAGTACATGATCAAAAGGCTTGGATGGACTGCGTCTGGCTTCTGGGTTGCCTGTTTGAATTCGTAATGTACCACTTTCGATTTAACGTTTAGCCTTTCGGCAGATGACTGTAGTAAAATGGTCACGGTCAGCATCAGCCCGGAGAGCTATATTCAGATGTCGTTTGATGTAGTGGAATCGAGGGTAAAAAAAAAAAAGGAGAGGGGAGGTTTAAATGCACAGTGGTCCTAAAGCGACGATTTGGAGCGATGGATGGGGAAATGGAGGGGGGGACTCTTCAGGGTTTGAGCTGCTCTCTCTAGTTTGTTTTGTGGCATGTCTTGTTTTTGAAGGAGCTTGTATCTTTGCCTCTCTTGCTCATAAAAGGGAAAAGATTATTAGTTTGGGGTGTCTGGGCTTCTCTCATCAGCAGGTAACATTATGTGCTGCCCTTTTCTGTCCTGCATCTCCCAGAAGCATATTTTATTATTGAATTTATATTTATAAGTCATCTTGGAGCTGGAGACTTCACTGGTGGGCCACTGCCTCTCATAATGCGCGTGCGTGCGAGCGAGCATGCGTGTGCATGGGGAGTTGATCGGGCATTCAATTGGAATAACTAAAGATAAAAAACAACAGTTTTCTCATTTTTTTTTAGGAATTATTACGGAAGGCATAAACTTTTAGTGCTTCAGTAGGTGGCATCTGGCTTCAGATGCAAGTGCTGCATTCCATATTTAACCTCTAGAGGAGCCCTTCTGAATGGGAGCTAGAACCCTGGGTTACTAGCAATACTAACGAACATGGGATGGGATGAGCCTTCACTGTGATCGTAAACTCGTTATCTCCTCTCTGAGGAGTAGCCTGGTGGCTGAATTTCAGCGAGCCGGTCAGTAATTGAAATGCTGCAGGAGTTTTGCAGGTGCTGCATGAATTGGTCCGGTGGTCATTATCTGTATGGCCTGCGGTTCCTCTAAAAAGATTCCTGATTTATGGTGTCTCACAAAAGGCTGTTTGGCAGTTTTATGGTTTTATTTTGTTCTGTCACTTGAAAGGTGCTCCAAAACAATGTTCTGCCGAAAGACACTTATCTTCTGGAAAGTATGTATGAATTTTTAGAGCGGAACAATTCTCCAGTGTGAGACCATTTTTAGCTGACCAGCCCTATGGGCCGATAAGCTATTGTACTAGTTTGACGTTCGTCGTCATTTTTTTTCTTTTTTTTTTTTTTTTTTCCTGACCAGATGAATTTTTATGTTAATTTGCCGTAATACATAACTAGACAATATCTCCAGATGTACTATTTGATACTATAGGAATATTTTCCTGGATGGTAGTATCATTTTCTACTATGGGAGTATTTTCCAGAGTGGGATTATTATTTTCAGTGCAGGATTCTTGTCTTGGAAAACTTCTCCCATGGCATTCCGCAATCTCTTGTATATTTTCATTATTTTTGCACAGTGCACACACTAATGTGCAGTTGTGTTCCTGAAGCCTAAAATGCGAACGCTGCTTCACCAACATGGGCGGCTCCTCAGATGCTGTTACCTTTTGCCTGTTTGTACGCTGCATTACAAATCTCCTCCACGCTCAGTTCATCAGCAGTATTAGCAGGATCCATTATCACATTAATGATCTCTCCAAATAGAGAGCTAAATACTTTCCTCCCTGTGTATGTCACTGACAGCGAATAAGCGAAGTGAGCTCCTCGACTTTCAGTAGAATTATATCGAATAGAAAATGTGTTTCAGTATATTCTCTTGAATCTACGAATATACCACGCTGTTAATTGGGTGTGTGTGCCTAGTGTAGATTTGTTGAAACACGCTTTATAAGGGAATTTTTTTTTTTTTGTCATCTTTCGTAAAGGATATCATGTCAGTGTTAAAACAATCGTCATAAATGTAAACGCAAATTCATCAGGACACGTGTGATAATCCTCATTGGATGACATGGCTCACTGGCGCCCAGACAGAAGGAAGGGCCTCCCCTGTCCTTTTTAAAGCCCCCTCTCTCAGTTTGGGATTTTGGCCGGGGGGGGTGTCTGGCTCTCCCTCAGTCCCTCTCCTCGGCCGCATCTCCCTCGCTCAGAGTGCAGACGGCGGCTGTGACTTTGCACGATGCGTGGCGGATTTGCGGCCTCGTTCCCATTGTGAGCTCCTGTGATGTGTGTGTCGCGGCGGCGGGAGGGGAGCCCTGTGTTTGTGTGGCCCAGAGAGGAAAAGCGCAGTAGACCTCGGGGGGGAGAACAGAAGAAAAGATTGAGTGTATGAGGGTTGTAAATACCAGAGCCCCCGGGAGACAGCCCTGTAAACCTGTCACACTGCTCTCCTTAGTGCTCTGCTCCGCTCCCTGCTTTAATCTATGCAGCTCCGACCTGCAACTCGATCTGAGCCTTTTACTGCGGACTCTTGCAATGCTAAAACACAAGCTGCGGAGTGCAGCTATGTTTTCTGCTTTTAATACTGAGTATGCTTTCGCTAAAGGGTGCAGTTGTGCATGTGCCTTGAGCATACTAAAGCTAAACAGTGCTCTAATGTACAACTGTACCTTTTAATATTGAGCATGCTTTAGCATGTATGACAATAGTAGCCCTACTTGCTCCTTTTAATACTGAGTATGTGTTTGAGAGCATCCGTGATTTCCCTTCTCAATACTGGGCATGGTTTTGCTTATGAGGGCAGTGGAATATTTCTTATGATACTCATCTTGATTAAACTCATCACGGTACCTGCTCTTTTAATTGTGACTGTGGTTTGGCTTATGAGCACAGTGATGAACCGCCTCACTGTATTGCATAAAGCCCTGTAGTTTTCACTCAAAGTTTGCTGTGAAAGGTGGCATTGATTTCTATTTGTTTATAGTACGTTTTCATCGGAAGTGAATCATTCCCTCTGAGGTAACTGTGGTGAATGTTGACCGTAATGTGACTCAGGATGTGACAAGCTGATCTTGTTTTGGGAAACGATCACGCACATGAGCAATTCCCCAAAAGGCCTACTCTTCCGATAAGCTGTTTGACATAGCGGACAATAAAAAAATTTAAAAAAAGAGTGCTGTCACGCTACCCATTAGCTTGCAATTGTAATTCATTTTTATTTTATTTTGTGCTAGACAGTTCTAACCAAGGTTGTGCTTGATGTTCCCTCTGGTTTTGCCTGTAATCAAGACTGTGATCTAAAAGTGTGCCGACTAGGTTCTTGGTTTGTTCAGGTTGTTCTTAAGCACATAAAAACAAGGAAAGACGTTTGGATGGTGCTTCATAAAACCGTGTATGTTGTCCAAACGCTGAAAATTCCAGCTTAAACTAGTGCAGTGGTTCTCAAATTCGGTCCTGGCACCCCCCTGTGTATGCTGGTTTTTGTTCCAGCCTGCAACTGCAATTCTAAGATCTTAATAAGCTGTTACTTTGTCTTAATTAGCAGCATTCCATGTTTAGAGTAGTTATTTACCATCTTAAGTCACATTTGGATGGACACATCCATTCTGCCATGGAGAATAAAAACCCTTGAACATCTTGTGCTTAACTTTCAATATTGCTGGGATTTTCAGGTGAAAACTTTTTTAACAGATCAAATTAGACTCTGAGAAAATCAATAAGCTCCAAATTAGGTCTCTGAATGCAGGTGTTTTGAGTTTTTCCCAAATAACCTGCCTGAACCAAATAAAATCAACAGAAAACACAACAGGTGTGACTCCATTGTTTGCCAAGTAAATTGTCGGGTTTTACCTCCATGTGTTAAGAGTTTCACCAATGAGGAACCTGTGGATATTTGCATAAATGCACCTAATTAAAACAAATCAACAGCTTGTTAAAATCCTAGAATTGCAGTTGCGGCTGGAACAAAAACCAGCATACACAGGGGGGCGCCAGGACCGAATTTGAGAACCACTGAACTAGTGCAAGATGGTCAAACTGGCCAAGGCTGTGTTTTCAACAGTTTAAGCTGGTCGAGCAGCTGGCAACAACCTTGCCAGCCCGGATTAGTCATCTTATCCGTCAGTCTGACTACCATCTCACTAAGCTACCTTAACTGGCTTTGACCTGCCGCTAAACAGTTTTTACGTCTAGTGTCCATCCAGTGCTGCTGAAACCAGCTTTATCCAGCTGGTCTTTGCTGGAATTTTCATCAGGGCTTGAGTTGCAGTTTTTGAGGACTTCAGCTGTGTGCTGTGAAAAATGCTTTGATATGACTAATGATGACTTAATGAGTTTGAGGCTGCTTTATTCGCTAAAGCATAATTGGCGCAGTGTACCTTAAATGGTTAATCATGGCCATGCATACGGTCAGCGACTCTGACTGTTCCAATTTTTTATTATCCCCCCGGCATATAATGCGGAGACATATAGCGATAGCCATGTCCGTCCGTCCGTCCATCCGTACGTCCGTCCGTAATCATTTTGTTTCCGGGGCAGATTTCAAAAACCGTTCAATAATTCTTCACGAAATTTGATATGTAGATCTGATGTATCATGTAGATGTGCCTTTTGGTATTTAGGAATTACTTGAGCAGTTAATCCATGAATGTGGGGGGTCGGGGGGATACGCCATTGCCAGATGGCTCTGGTAATACGTTGTTTTTGGAGATGGTCGTTTGACATTTTTGCTGAATTTATTTTTTATTTTCCTTTTGGTGTTGTCGTTTCGTCCAGCGGCGTTTTGTAGTTGCGTGGTATGCTGCCCATAGTGTTATTTAGTGTTTGGTAATGTCCTTGAGAGAGTTTGAGTTGAGATGGTGTTTAGTGTTGCATGCTGTTGCTGTTTTGCACAGTCAGCGTTTGATGTGTGATCTTGCTGGCGGGGCCTTGTACTTTGATTGGTTTTGGTGGAGGTGATGATCCATGTTGCTGTTCATCTAGATAATGTCACAAAGGAAAACACTCTCTGTCCCGGACTTACTTGAATGGTGGTGAACGGGTCTGCTTGAATCCAAAGGAGATGAGAACAGTGCTGTAGGAAGCAGGTAGAGGTGCTGGTTTGTGAAGCCCCATAAATCAGCCTCTGTTTGGAGAGGGTGAGGGGGTGGAACTGATTTATGCTGGAGGAAGTTAGTGCTAAGATCGTCTGAGCCATTCGCCGAGGAAGAACGATTGCTGATAACACCCAGGCTTTATGATCCATGGAAATTGGTGCCTTTTCCTCTTTTTAGCAGAATTCGCTGTTAAATGGCGCACAATAATTTTTGTCACTTAAACCTGTTGCCGAAGCGACTAAGTGTTTTCTAGACAGTATGATGTCCCTTTCTGCTAACCGACTGTCCACCTTCTCCATGGGGAGTGGTCCACCTGCCACTTGGCTGGAAAGAACATTCTGGAGATGACTACAATGATAATAAAGCACAATCCATTGGGAAGTTTCTCCGAGTTGATGACGGAACTCCTCATTAGTGTTGCCTTGGTATGGTCTAGAGCTGGGTAATAAAAGCGTCGTGTTGGGTTGAGGCAGACTGGCGACTTCTAGATGACCTAGTTTTGGGGTGGAAGATTTGGTGTTGTGATGGGGAAGCCTTGGCTTGAAACTTTCTCTTGTTTTGGCTTGACATTTTTTGGAGTTGTGAGGTCCATTCATTCAGAGGGTCTCACAGTGTAGGGCATTGAATTGCATTAGTTTCTGGGGAGTAAGGTGTTGAATCACATCATCTTTAACGGGTACAATAGACTTTTCTTGATTAGCAGTCAATGAATGAATTCACTCAAAGACAAAGTCATGGACAGATCAGTTCATATCCAGGTGGGAGTACTGTTTGTTGCTTTATGAAATCTAAAGGTTCACGAAACTGCAAAGATTTGCTAAGCTTCAAGAGCCTTTGGCCATTTTGTGCAAATAAAAAGTACACGAAGTACACGTCACAAAGATGATTCAATACACTGAGGATGTTTTCGTCTTTAAGCGTAGGTTTTTAATCATTTATAACTGTGTACCATCTAATTTTCCACGACTCTTTCACAATCTCTGCTGAAAAATGCCACATTGAGATGTAGAAAGTTCAGATGTTTTCTGATTATTCAGGTTGCTCCTCTGACAGTCTCCCATAGTAAACTTGTTAGGCCCATCTGTTTCCCATTATCGCCTCATAATCATTAGAGGGTACACTCAGGTTTTGATTAGGCGGTCAATAAGTTGCATGATTGTTATTCAGGCAAAGGACACAGGAATGGTTTGAGAGTAATCCTGACCCATTATAGCAGCTGTGTGACCTTGCTGGCGAGAAGCTGACTTCTCAACACAGTTTTTTTCCCCCTCCTCTGATCTCTGGTTGCTGTTTAAGGCAGCATCTGATCTGATGTGAAGGTTTGATTCAAGAAAAAGAAGGCACAAGGCTGTGTGTGAACTGTGGTTCATGAAATTGTGATTTAACATCATACATCTCAAGTTCATTCATGTGGAGACGCCCTTGCAGTGTGTTGGTCTGGTTAAGAGGACCTTGAACCGTTTTGCATTATGTTGGGAGAGTTGTTTTGTTTTGTAATGGTGAGAGACTAAGAGCCCCTCAATTGTGTTTGGGCCTTGTAGTGTGTTGGGTTGTTTTCTGTGGGCTTGGTGTTTTGTTAGGCTTTGTTGAGAGGGCCTGCTTTGTTTGTTTTTAGTGTGAGGGCCTGGCGTGGTGCTTGGTTGTGTCGAAGACCTCTCATTGGGTTTGGTGTTGTAATGAGTGGCACAGTGGTTAGCACTGCTGCCTCACAGCAAGAAGGTTGTGGGTTCGAATCCGGCCAGGGCCTTTCTGTGTGGTGTTCTCCCCGTGGGTTTCCTCCGGGTACTCTGGTTTCCCCCACCCACAATAACATCATAGGAACACTCCAACCAGTACCCATGACCAAGGAATTTGCTTCAGAACTGGAGTTGCAGTTGGCGCTGCCCTGTGGCTGCCCACTGCTCCTAACTATAGGATGGGTCAAATGCAGAGGACAAATTACCCCACGGGGTTCAATAAACTATATCTTATCTTGCATGCTGTTAAGAGGCTTGGGCATTGAATTAGATTGGAGTTATGTTGCTTTAGATGATGAAGTACATAAGTCTGTCTCAGCAGTGGTGCCTGGAGATCCTGCCCCTTTCCTTCAGTCGTTCTGGCAATCAGGTGCGGCAGTGCAGTAAATGCAGCGGTCTTGAACAGTTTTTACCCTCGGCCCGACTTCAGGCCGAAGGGTATTGTCATCAGTTCGGCGTCAGTCTGTCTGTCTGTCCATGTGTGCACCTCTAAAGTCAGCATCAATAAACTAGTTACCCCTGCCAAAACATTCGCGGCAATGTAGGGAATCCAGGCTAGGAAATACTTTTCCAGATACGACCATTTTTTTGGGGAAAAAATGGCATTTTTGGCGTTTTGTCGTGGACTGATTTTGATGAAGCATTTGAGCTAGGGGGTTTATACCTGGGGGAACGATCATATATATGCGGGGCTCTAGATTAGTGAAAAAAATTTGAATTTTCCAAAATTTTTGTGGGACTTCGGGCATTTTTGTATTTGTAAATGTGTGTTCTGTAGAATTCTACTTTGGTTATTGTGTAATTGTTCTGGGACACCTCATAAGTCAGGCCGAGGGTGTTCAAATGCGGGCATTTCTTGTTCGTATAGGAACTCTGAGATGCCTCTGCTCCACCCCTCTAACGTCTGTCCCTCTGTGTCCTTCTGTCCTAGTCCGAGCAGCCCAGTCCAGCCAGCACCACCTCCAGTTCCAGCTCCGGCTTCGCCTCTGCCCACAAACAACACAGTAACGATCGCCAAGGTAACGACCACTGAGGGACCGCGTGCTCTCAACTGAGCTCGCTCTTCAGTACACGTTTTGGCCTCTCTGCATGTAATACCGCACCGTCTCTATGGTCCACACTAACTTTTCTGCCTCTACACTCCACAGTTCCAAGACTGGAGGAGTTCCTCTAGAATAGGAGCCATTTTGTTTCCATGAAGTGAAACCAAACCATTACGCACAGTGGGAATTGTTGCTGTTTATCGTTCTTTTCTCAGAAGGGAAACATTAATTTTAGGGTGAAAACAATAAACCTGCCAGCAATGGTTTTGACAAGCATAGGAGGGGAAAATGTTCGGAGAAAAGGAAAACTGAAAAACTCATTTACTTTGACATGGTGGCCATCAACATGATGGAAACCAAACGTCTCCATGACCAGATTCTCTGGAACCTTCATGTCTGAACTCTGTTGAGGAACTCTACTTAAAACTATGCTGCCAGTACTTTTCGTGGACTCACCACTCTACACTGTCCTGTCTCCACGATGGACACTATACTCTGTGCTCCCACATACTGCATGTCTCCACGGCGGCTGGACTGTCTGTGGTACATATTGCATTTTGTAACGTCTGATTGTTTGGTCTTTGTATTTTATAACCAAGATGATGAACTCAGAATTAGATGAGCAGTTGGAATGACCCATTGAATCAGTCCAGTGTTTGATTTCATTTGTGTCTGTATAAACACACGTGGTGCAGTTTAGAATGGCCCTTGTGGGGAGAGGGGTTTGAATGTGCAATGTGGGCCATTTTTGGAGTTTCTTTCCAGAATCTTCTGGGAAATGTACCAGTGCAACTGATTATTGCCACAAACTTTCTCCTCCAAAGTTTTTTTTTTTTTTCTTAGAGAGTGTCTCTGCATTTTGGCAAAGCTGATAAAAAAAGACTATAAAAAATTGCTCTCAGGCGGCCTTATCGAGGAAGAGGAGATGGAATTGTTTTTTATTCCAGTTTTTCATATCTGCCCATGAGGGAAGCATTCAATTTAGGACTTGCACTCTTTATATAATGCTATAAAGTTTTAACTATTGTGTTGAGATTCTGAGCTTCGCTTGCTGTAGCTGAAATGTCAGCAATAATTTTGGATTAAAACTTTGATCCCAGAGCTTTATCAAGTTTGAGTTATTTTTGAGGGGAGCCTGTGCTACTCCAGACAGATGTTCCGTTTCTTTTTCTGGTTGCACAGCATTATTATTTCTTTTCTTCTGTCCATTCTGGGGTGCCGTGTTCTTTCTGTGAAGCTCTATATTGGGAGCTCTCGATAATGTGTGTTCGAGACGCTGACTGGTGTGGGGGATTGAGGCATCTGGTGGGAAGGCTGAGAGATCTTGTGCTCTGTTTTCTTTCATGAATGCAGTGCCTGATTTTGTCTGCAGGAAGATGGTGGCTGTACCTACTACAGCCCACACAGGTAACTGGCTGAATAAACCCCCCCCCCCCGAATCACCACCAATCCACGCCTTTCACCTCCCTCATTTGTCTATGGGGTTTTTTTTTCGCATCACCAGTTTTGTTAAGCTTTCTGGGAAAGTGAAAATAAATTTAAGATGCGTGTTTATACCTCCTCACGATTTGCGGTGATTGAGGCAGTATTGGTTTGCCAAATTGCCAGGGGCGATAGCCTGGGAAATGGGTCGCTTGACTGGTCACTGAGCTGCTGGTTTGAGCACCCAGTTGGGCTTGGGGTTCAGATTTGCGTCTGGAGCGATGAAGTTGGGAAGAACTCTGCCATTTGGCCCTTGAGGAAGACCCTTGACCCCAAAATTGCTCCAGAGGCTTTAACCCCTGTTTTTACTCTGTCCCTCCTGACTTAGAAATGTTGTCTGGCATGTCACCCAGGGTGTCCTTAAAACTGGAGAAACATGTTCTCAGCGGGACAAACTTCCCAGGTTAAATTAAGGTTGAAAATAAATAAATATTAAAAGGTATTTGAAATTCGTGCCTTGTTTCAGGGTCACGTGAAAATCAATCAGAATTCCCCACTAGGGGTCATCGAGATCTAGGCCTTGTCCACTCATGCACTGATCTTTTTAGAAAATGTAGTACTTCTCATGCGTTTCGGCCAGCGTCCGCACGCAAACTGCATTTTTGATCACTGAATGCGGACCTTTTGAAAAACATCCTCCAGGGTGAAGATGGCTAGAAACTGTTTTGGCTGTTTATATGCGGACAGGTAAATCTGAGTTTTTGGTTGGTGATGTCAGAGTGTGTGCCTGCATAGTCTTACATGAAATTATATTATTTCCAGCTGTTGGCTTGGCATGCTCTTGACAGCAATCATTTGAATTTGCATCGTTTTGTTTGCTCAGATTCTTATAATATAATTACTCGAGGATGTGTGTACTGGGCCTTGAACTTCCTCCTTTGGCCCCTGGAGTGGGTAAACATTTGAATCTTGTCAGTGACTGTCCAGTATGGCTGTCCTGTCTTTTAAGGTGACTGTCGGCTGACTTGACCAAGTCTCTAAACGTATCTGGGATAATCTGAGGATTTTTAATTTATAACGTGTGCGGTTTTGATTAGCACCACCAGTTATCTATAGTGAACACCTTCCCCTCCCCCGCCCCTTCCCCTCGGCCCCTACAAAAATCTCCATCCTGCCGGAATTTCTGTGCATAACTGATGGTTGGCAGGTACGGTACGTATAGACCACTGAGCGGAGTGACATGGAAATAGATGCCACCACTTCCTCCTATGTCAAAGTCCTTGCCATTCAGTGCACTGCCTATCTCCAATGCCCATTGGCTATATTGGAGAAGGGAAAATGAATAATGGCATGGTTGTACTTCTTGGTTCCAAAGTTTTGGGGCTTGCTTTGGTCATTGGTTGGCTAATGCTTGAAACAGGTTGGCTGTACTGAATAATGATGAACAGCTCATGAATGGCCCAAAACGACCACCGATAAATGGTGGTTTTTGTTGAAGGAAATGTCACACAAAGTAGGTGGGGCGAATGGTGATGGTCTGTCAGTCATCTTTTTTTTTTCATTACATTTTGAGACTGAATGTCTATTTTGTTTTGTTCGTAATATCAGTACCTCTGCCAAGGAGGTTATTTTTGCTTCCATTTATTTATTTATTTATTTATTTATTTACTTATTTATTTGTCTGTCTGTTAGCAACAAGTCTCAAAAATGGTTGCATAGATCATAACCAAACCTTGCAGGATGTTAAAGTAATACTCAGTGCATCGAACTTGAAGTTTGTTCAGGAGGTTTGTTCATATTTGCTTAGAGGAAGCTAACGCAATTCCATTTAACAAATATTAAAACCTTTCTTATGTGGCGTTCAATGGGTGGTCAATATGTTTACGATAATATTTCCCCCCTTAAACACATACTTTTTGATGCCATTTTTAAAATATAGGGAGTTTTTCAGTCCTCTTTCATAATCCGATAAACAAAAGATCAAAACAATATATGTAATTACCGAGAGATTTGATATTTTTTCCAGATTAAGATTTACTTCCTTGCTGTCTCAAATCAAAGCATAAAAGTAAATTAATCTTTTTGTTACTATCACTTCTTAATCATTACAGGCTTAATTGACCAGAAAAAAGGGCAAATGGGTTGATTGACAATCAGGCGCAGTTCATGGAAACAGGTTGTCAAAATCTAGCGATAAGGAGAAGTCACTACCTACCCTGACCACACGTCCCTGGTTTGCTTGCTTGACTTTAAAATGTTATTTCTAGCTGCTTAATTGTTGTGATAATGCCTGATAATACCATGTCTCTGGTAATGTAGTGACTTTCAGTAATAATTGCATTAAAGGCTGTGGTGCTGAGCAGGCCTGGCTAGTGATCTAACTGGCTTATGTATCTTGACTTTGGTCAAGACACGCACTTTGATCATTGGGTACAGCAGTCTATTATCCACTGGATAGCACTTAGCTGTCCCTCCATTTCCAGCTATTTTGTGATAGATGGCAAAGGAGGACAAATAATGACTGGAATTGAAGAATAATTAAATGCTTTATGAACTGTTGGGATTTAAAGGACAAGACAAGTGATGCAACATACATACTGTAATGCAAAGATCAGACTTACCACTTTCAAACATGTACAATAATTTTCCAGAATTTTTTCCTCATTGAATAAATTAACAGTTAAGGGTGCCAAATTAGTCTTTGGACCAATTTTGTGCGTACAGCCGTGTTACAGCGATGGCCAATCAGAATCAGTGAGCCAGTGATTATTGCAAAATTAGCCTCAATGAGGCGATCCGGTACTCTAATACAAAGCTCATTACTCTCCCACTTAAAGAAATCGATAATTGACACTCAAAAATAATTTTGATTTTAAATAAATTATTACTTCTGCTTAAAAAGTAGTCCATTAGATTCTATGGTTTGAACTGCGTCACACCCATAGCAACGGTCTGTTCTTCACAGCAGCAGTCTGGTCTTCAGAAATAACAGACCACGGAATGCCATAATTGACCAATCAGAATCAAGTATAACAAAGCCATTGAATAATAATGTTTCTGAATGGTGTGTTTCTCAAGTATAGTCCATAAGGAAAATTGAAAATTGGCAGCCATGTTGGTTTCTAGAACTTTCTCAGCCCACCTCTCTAGTTCCTATATGCCCTCAGTGGTATGGGGTTAAATATTATTTTATTGTGTACTTTGTGGTCCTGTAGTGACTGTAGAAAAACTGGACGAACCCCCTCGGTGTGGAAGGAGTTTCTGCTGGTGTTTGTCCTTTCCTAATCCCTTTGTCTCCTCTTTTATCCCTTTCTTGTTTTCTTTTCTCCTTTCCCTTAATCTATGTCTTCTTCTGCGGTCTTAACACGTTCCCTCTCCGCTCCTGCCCTCCATTTCTGTCCTTTCCTCAGTCCTGGGCCCCCTGCGATCGATCATCCAGGACCTGCACTCCGAGGATAACGAGGAAGAATCTGAGGATGATGAAGAACATGAGGCAGAATCTGACCTCGAGCGACCGGTGCACACACACCTGAGCCACCGGCACCGCAGGTGAGCCCCGAGAAACGTCGCTGGTCGCCAGTGTCGAGAGTGAGAACTGCCTGTCAGAGTCTCTGTGACTCTGAGATCCCATATTGAATGTATGAATGAACATTACATTCATATCACGCCTCCTCATGTACACTCAAAGGGCTTTACAGACAGAAGGGATAATCTCAGCTCACCATTGCCCAATGTGTAGCATCTACCTGGTTGATGCGATGACAGCCATTTGGCATCAGAACGCACACCATTCATCAGGTTGAGATGGAGGGTGAGAGGACAAACTGCATAGCCAATTAGATCAGGGGATGATTAGGGGGCAGGTCTAAAGCACCGGATTAGAACTTTAGCCAGGACTGCGGGGAATTTCAAACTCTTGTCGAGAGTCACAAGATCTGTAATGACCGCAATTGGCTCACCGACACCATTTCCAGCAGCAAGTTGGTTTTCTTAGGAGGTCTTCCATCCAAGTACTAACCAAGCCCACACCTGCTTAACTTCAGCCATGCAGCTGGAGAAGATGGGGTAGTGGTATGGCTGGGTATGTTACAGGGTTTGGGTAAATGTACATGGTTTTGGGTTGCAGTATCTTGGGTGTGCTATTAGATGTTATGGTAGTATACCTTGCATGACTATTTTGGCATTTTCCCACTACATGGTACCGGCTCTACTCGGCACCGGGTACTTTTTTGGGGTTGCTTTTCTATTAGAGGACAGTGCCCCCACCGTGGTACCTGCTGGTCGTTGCAATGCAGCATGTTACTGCTGCGACGGCATCCTCAGTTATATCAAGTTTACTTTTATTCCATCGATTTTGTTTAATATTTGTGTTTAAATCAGAGCACGCGCACTACCGTCACCATGTTATGGCACTAAAGTCCGTGAGTGTTTAATTGTAATTTCTGTTTGACATGATGAAATCGCCACACACCAAGGATGTTTAATTTACCTTTTTTTTCCTTCATAACAATGAAGCAAATAACACACACGACAAAACAATTATTGTTTATCATCTTGACATTCAGGCTTCACAAAACATTTCACTTTGAAATTGAAGGCAAAACTGCTAATGCGCAAATCGCAGGATATGGCACAGTATTGCCATTTACGTAGTGTCTAGAGATACGGCAGTTTTATGGATACAGCTGTCGATTTGAAGGGATTAGGATAAGGATTAGGGATTCTGGTTAGGGGAAGGGTTAGGTTTGGGGTCAGGGTTAATGTTAGAATTTATCGCTTCAGGATGCGTCAACTCTTCTGATATAACGTTAAGACAAAAATGATTTGTCAACCATAAAGTTAATTTTCTGCACGATTTTTTTCAACGGGGGTAGCATCACATAACTTTCTCAAAGGGAATTATTAAGGGGAACATGACACAATACCGTCACTTCATTTCGCCACGAATGGTGTCACAGGCAAAGGGAAACACATTTCAAGAATGTAGCAGCTTTGGTCAACAAGCGAAACCGTGTTTGAAAGGTCAGGTAACGCACAGCATATCAAACAAGTAGCCTAAAACAAATATAAGTCAATGATCATAACTATGCTAATCTCGAGACTCGTCAATCTAACTCGAATGAGATGTCCCAAGGTCGACTACGGAGTCGTCTTTCACAGTGACGATTCTCTCTGACCGGGGAGCAATGTTGCACGTCACATTTTAGTACCTGGTCGGCTGTTATTTGGAAGCCTAAGAGAGCATGTACCAGAAAAAGTACCTATTAGTACCTGGTACCTGGTACTTTTTCCCTAATGGAAAAGCAAAAAAGTAGAGTGGAGCCGGTTCCATGTAGTGCAGGGATGGGCAACGAGGGCCGTATCTGTCCCTGGTTTTCACACCAACTTCTGGGCTTTAATTAGTTGATTATCTAAATTAGCCAAACTATTCATGAAATCTGACATTTATGGCGCATTTCTTTAAATTATCACGAATGACCACCAAAGACTGTTCTTGTCTCCCTACATAAAACATCTTTCTTTGATCAAACCTTTGCAGAAATCTATATTTGTGTACGCAACCAATTAACTCAATTAGTCAGGGTAATTGATAGAAATAAAAACCAGCATACACACCGGCCCTCCAGGACCGGAGTTGCCCATCCCTGATGTAGTGGAAAAGTGCCATTTGAGGACATGCCATTTGTCTTGGTCAAAAAGTCGATTCAGGACCACCTTACAATTGAAAGGACTGAGTAAATAAAGTTTGTCACATTTCTCTATAATCTATTCATGGCTTTCACTTCCTGAAGTAAAAAAGCTCCACTAAATCTTTTTAACCCTGTACTTCAGCTGGCTTTTAGTGCACTATCCTATATTGTCTAAAGCTTATTTTACAAGAATATAAGGTAGCTGATGGAGACAGTTTTGCTTAGTTGAAACATACATAAATCTTCACGGAATTAGCATTTATGGTGACCACTTGCTGTATTTGCTCAGAGTTGACTGGGCACAATCTGAATTCATGTTGTGGTCTTGTGGGCATGTAAACTGCATCTAATGGGCAAGCTCTCAGACTCCTGTGTCACACTTTGAGTGTGAGAATTTATTTCTGTGGAAGCACTGACACAAATAATCAAGAAATGAAATTCAGCTTAGCTAAGATGGTGAACTCGCTCATGGTCTGTTTGTTCCAGTCATCCAGAGATTCTGGTGAGGGGGGATTACTGGTTTGTAACCCTCCTTCATTTCCTTATTTGAACAGGTTAGGGCTGGAAACTGCCTTCTTTTTTTGAGTGTGAGCAGTAATGTTTCCTTCCTTGAGAGGGTTGCTACAGATGTGCTCTTTGGTCCTCTGGTTCAAAACTGTGGTGCAGTAATTTTAGTCTGAGTTGCTACACGCAGTCCAGAGAAGTGTGCCAAATCTGTCTCTCTTTGTCATTGGAGAGGCT
Source organism: Gymnothorax reevesii (assembly GCA_029721435.1). NCBI lineage: Eukaryota > Metazoa > Chordata > Actinopteri > Anguilliformes > Muraenidae > Gymnothorax > Gymnothorax reevesii. Next base: position 111,932,567 of record CM056579.1, read on the forward strand.
GTGTGATTGGTTCGCACTCTGAATGAAATGGACAAATATGTCTTAGCAAAAGGAGCAACTCTTTTTGTCATTGGTCCATTTGATTGTAGGAAGGATTATTCATGGTATCATCTTGGCTCAGTCCACCACAGTGTCTTATCACTTGACCTCATTGTCCCCCGCCGCGCGGAACGAGCAAAGCGGCGGGACATAGTATTCACGACTGTCCGTCCGTCCGTACGTCCCGAATCCTTGTCAGCGAGATATCTCAAGAACGAATTGACGGATTGCCTTCAAATTTCATGTCAACATGTATTAGGGTGATACCCCGGAGCCAGTCGATTTTGGTGACCTTTGCGTCACTCTCAAGGTCACACTGAGAGATTGCTCATTTTGACACGATTTCACATCTTGTGGCGGGGGACACAGACACGTTAGTGGCAAATACTTTTTATTTTATAAAGACATTCTCTGCACCGTGAGACTCTCAAATCCTGCACTTCCTGTCGGCAGCCAAGCCATTACAGATCTGTTCAGTTACCTCACGAGTGACCTGACTGTTCAGGAGTCATATGCTTGGAAGCTTTGTCATTACAGCCTCGTTGGTTAATGATTTTCTGTGTTTTAAAATGATTAATCTTGGTGCTGCTTTATAGTGCTGGTGATGACTAATTGTTCCTTTGCAATTGTTGGATTAATATAATTGTAAGTGACATCAGTACCCTCTTATTTTTTGCTAATGATGCTAATGTTCTAAGCAAGTTTTTTTGCACTTACTCAATTTTTGCTAACCTAGAAACCATCTGATGACAGGATCATACCAGACCCTCCCATTTAACCCCCAAATCATGCACCTAGACCCTCACTTTCAACCCCAAGATTACTCCAGATATTTACTCCAGCTATATGCAGATGTATAGAATGATGCTCAGGATAGAATGTACTGTTGATTTTGGGATGTTTCCAGTGTGAAACCCCTCCAATCTGGATGCTCTCACACACACAACTGAAACCAATACCAGTCGTCAGCGTTGCGGCAGCTAATTGCTGTTGTGAAATATAAATACTGGCTCTTTGCATTGACTTAATAGGGTGAGCCTGAGTGACGGCAGCGATAGTGAGAACAGCTCCGCTTCCTCGCCGCCGCCCAGAAACGACCCCCCGCCGCCACTGCTGAAGACCAGCAATAACCAGGTTTGGCCGTTATTTTACTCTCTTGCACGCACACCTGCACACAGCCAACAAACTAACAATCCCAAAGTTCTGCACATGTACACTGTGAGCCTCATACAATCATGCCAGCATGCACATGCACATGCACACATCTAGTAAGTCTCATACCTCGGATTGGCAGCTTTGCTAATTTCCCTGTCAAGATTTTTTCAGATAATTGAAGGGAAATAAGATGTCTGGAAGTGTCATTTGGCTAACGCAGGCCTATTATAATTGGTATGGGCGCATGATCATTGTGGCTGTTTACCACTTGCAAGAGCAGATGGTGGCATGGTCATAGTGAGTTTTTAGATTTTTGGTAAGTTTGAGTGACTCTGTGAAGATCAGAAATCAGAGGGATATCAGAGGGTAATTCCAGGATTCATTTATTCATCTTAGGTATTGCTCAAGAAGCAGATGTGTACTGGTTGCGCGTTACACATGAACACGTCTAATATGGCCGAAAAACTGTTTGCATCTGCTGCTCAACTGGGTCATCTGACTCTCACTTATAGAAATACAAAATAAAATAAAAAAAAAACGTAATAATCAAAATGACTCAAACAAAGATGTTGAATCTTGGGTTTTTTTTTTTTTAGTGTAATACGATTAGTTGCTGCCATGGGCCATTTTGGCGATGTATTTTCTTGAGCCGTTCCCTTCGTATCTGATGTATCTCGCACAACCAGCGACCGGACGTCAGAGGCCTAGTTAAATTCTTCTGGGGGAAAAAAGTTTCAAGCGCTTTGACCCCAACAGCTCTTCTCTGTTGGGCAAGGCTGCCTGTTGCTCATTGGCTCATGGGGAAAAAGTTTGACTGTATTGGTGGTTTCTCTGTTCGAGATTCAATATCCATAACATGGCTCTCAGGAACTTAATTTTCTTTACAACTGATTTGTGTCTTTTCCTGTTTCTACAGATACTGGAAGTGAAAAGTCCAATAAAGCAGATGAAACAAGAAAAAAACATCAAAAACCTTGACTGTGACAAGGTGAGAGTGGGTTCGCTCCTCAGGGCAATCAGTGAAAGTAGCCTATTCAAAATAATTGCACTTAAGTAATGGCTCTGATGAATCAAGCGGAGTCTCCAGTTTCTTCAGTGCGCAGTTGTGACCCTTGGATTTGGAAGCATTTAACCCTTAGAGCGCTGAATGCAGCTGTTGTTTCTCATGATGTACAACATAGGTTTTCAACAGCTTTTATTTTTGAATATTTTGTGGCAACTTGTTCAAATAGGTCACGACATGATAGGTTTTTCACAACATGAATAAAAAAATGTATAAATTTAATTATTTCAGCACTCTAAGGATTAATGATGACCTGAGCTGTCCAAATAGCTTTGGGCGGAAAAGATTGTGTGTTTGCAGGATCTTGTCATTTTGTTCTCAAACACCTGATAAATATGTATTTTGCATATGAGTCTTAAAGAAAAGGCATTTTTATCCCTAATTGATGGAGACCTTCCGCAGTTACTACCATTACCTTCACCGGAGAAATTACGATAGTGAACTTATTACTCTTATTGACCATTTTGTGAGATTTATCACCTCTGACACTTATCTGCAGCGATTGCCTGGTATATCATGTGACCTAGAGGAACCTAACTGGCTGTTCTATGTCACAGGCATACCTGGATGAGCTGGTAGAACTGCACAGAAGGCTGATGGCCCTCAGAGAGAGGCATATCTTACAACAGGTAATATTAGAAGCTCCGAGCTGGGGTATAGTATTCAGCTCCAACCATCAGACCGTTCGAACGTCCCGACCTCGTCAGCGAGATATTAGTATTCGCATGCAGATTTTCTTTATTTTTGGTGTACAGTTACCTATCAGTTGGACCTTGACACCAGTCGATTTTGGTGGACTTCTGTTCGTACGTTTGTCCGTACGTGCATCCTGACCTTGTTAGCAAGTATGAATAGTGCAACGGATTTTGTTTATTTTTTTATGTTCAAATTTTCACAGAGACCTTGACAGCAATTACCCAATATTTCAATTGCATTGTGTGAAAGAGGTCAGAACGGTGGGGTACGCGCTGTATAGCCACGTACGACGAGCAGTTGTGTTCGTTTGATCTTTTCCTGTCTGTTTGAACGCACCAGGGATGTACACAATCTCTCCGCTTAGCAGTAGGCTGTATCACAGGGAGTGTGAATCTGGGCTGTGTGAAAGCATATGAATTTGATCTGCCATGTGAAAACACGCCTGTGTGCTCTCCTGCGCTCTCGGTACGGTCTCAGGATGGAGGGGGGTGTGGGGGGGTTACAAAGGAAATGTTTTCCACATGAACCTTCGCTTTGTAGTGTGGAATCAGCCAATCGGGTTTGGTCCTCTCACATCGTGAGGACTTCATCAGCATGGTACGTACACACACACACACACACACACACACACACACACACACACACACACACACACACGTTTGCCTTGTGGTTTGGAAAATGTGTAAAAAGGAAAAGTGTAACTGATACCAGAGTTATGTAGGGGTTCAGAAGTGGGGTTGGGGCAGCCTTATAGCCCAGAGCAGGGCTCCCCAAATTATGGACCACGACAGCCGAGAGCTGCTGTTTTTCTGCCCCCCCTTTTAGCTGGGAGTCATGTGCGATGACAGTCTGGTCAATATGTGGCCATAATTGTTCATTTAATTGCTTGGAGGAGACCTGGGGCTGGATTTGGATTGAAGAGGCAGTTTTTAGCAGCCCAGGCCCAGCGGTTTGGTGCTTTACTGGGGCGCGGGGAGTGAGCGGCGCTAAACTGACAGTTTTGTTCATTCTTGGTCCTTCAGATCGTGAACCTCATCGAAGAGACGGGACACTTCCACATCACCAACACCACCTTTGACTTTGACCTTTGCTCCCTGGATAAAACCACGGTGCGCAAGCTGCAGAGTTACTTGGAAACTTCCGGAGCATCATGAGAACCTGGGGGGCAGCGGGCTGCCGCGGACGAGGATGATCCTCACACCCAGAGGGGAGGGTAAAATGGGTGGGCAAAAAAAATTCCTTTTTTTTTTTAAACTTGAAATTATGCAGCTGCAGAAACTGCCAGCCAAGTCTGTTGGCTCCGGCCCCCCTCTGCTTTACCTCCAACCAGCCGGATTCCGGAAAAATCCTTCTCTTCGCCCAGGAGCTGGCAACTGTGGAAAGATGGGAGGCAGGATAAAGATGGGTTGGAAAGGTGGAGCGAAAACCTTGGATCCCCATTCCTGTCGTCCCTGGAATGTCCACCTGGAATGCCTTGAAAACGACTAACAAAAGAAACTATGTAAAGATGAGGACACCGCACAAGGCCTGGCTCTTATTGAATGTGGATATTGTCTCTGTGTGATGAATCTGTTCGCTTTTTTTTGTGAAGATTGCATGTGAAAACACTGCCTTACTTCAGCGTCCTGTCTATTTATTGATTTTCAGGTCTGAGGGGGGATGGGATGGGATGGGTTTGGGTAATTTGGGCCTGGTGTAGAAGCACTTCAGGAGGCATGCTGCGGGAGTATAGGGGTGCACACCGTCCCCGTTCCGGTGTATCGGGAGTCGTGGGCTTTCGCTACTTCCTGTCAAAGGACACTGCCAAGACTGCAGCATGAATATGTGTATACATACCAGTGGCGGCTGGTGAACTGGCGACAGGGGAGGCTCAAAACAATCCCTTAAAATGTATGATTGGTCACGACCTGTTTTCAGTCATTCATTTAAATTACCATTACAGAGACTCCGATAACTCTCAACATTATCAGTTTTCATTTATAATGCACACCGATTGCGACTCTGGACTTCTCACGCTTTTCTTTATTCAGGGATTGGAAGCAATGCATGCGTTTCATGATCATTTAAATGAAAATAAGATCATTTGAAACGTGTTTATGCAATTCCACTGCTTCCAACCCCTCCAGTGCACAAGGACTTCAATTCCACGCGAGAATCTCTAACATACGCGTTGATTGAATAATTACTGACTTCAGCAGAGGAACGTAAATATGCCACTTAAACTCTCACAGAATGAGTGAGAGTTGACAGGTGTGTGTTATAAATATAAACTGGCCACACCTGATAATGTTGAGAGTTATCGTCTATGCAATGGTGATTTAAATGAATGACTGAAAACAGGTCTTGACCAATTATTGATTTTAAGGGATTATTTTAAGCCTCCCCTATCGCCAGTTCGCCAGCCACCACTGGTGCATACTTGTGTACACTCATGTGGGTGCGTGTATGTGTACATGCATATTTGAATAGAAGGTAAATTGCATTGTAAAATATTTTTTTGAAGACGTGTCCCAAAAATGTATATTCTTGGAGCAAAGTCTAAATTTCAGTTAGACAGTCAAAATTATTTAAAAATAGGGCCGGTCTGTGATTTTTTTTTTTTTTTTTTTTTTTTTTCTTTTTAATGTTTATGCACTCTCCTCAATTTGAATGAGTTGAAGCAGGTCAGACCGCCCACATGCTGAAGCTTCGCTGTAGCGGAGAACGCAGTGGCGTGTGTTATGATTGGGCAGAAAGGGGTTTGATTGGGATCATGTGACTTGATCCCACTGGTAGGAGTCAGGCTTAACTTGAGTAGGCAAATCTACACATTCTGAGACTGGTGGCCTAATGTATTCTTACATATGTAAGATTTTTTTGTAGAAAATTGTACTTTTTTTGAACCTGTTAATTTTATTTATTTAGGTGGGGGAGTGGGGGGGGTTGCCCTCAGTTGCCATATTTCATTTCCGTATGAAAATTATTCTTTTGTGGTGGTGGAAACTGCTTTGTTGGTAACTGAAAGGAATCCAGTTTAATTGGGCTTGTTTTGCCAAGCATGAATCTGAGATATCCCTGTGTGGGGTGGGGTGGGGTGGGGGGTGCAGAACGCACAAGTCCTTCTTTGTGTTCGCAGGAAAGCGGAGTCGTTTCAGGTCTCTAGTTTTGCTGTTAGAAATTTACAGCGGGTCACTCTGTAAAGGCTAGATAGCCCAACTGGGCGGAATTAAAGGCTCTATGGCGCTGTGCGTGATTCGTATGATTTTTGAAAAGACAAAAGACAAAAAAGTGCATTTTTTCCCCTGTGTTTTTCTTTCTTTGCTCTTTCTGTCAATCAGTTCCCTGCATCCTATTTCTCAGCCCAAAGATTTTTTTTTTCTCCCTGATTTGTTTTTGTACAAATATCATGATATATTGTTTATATGTGTATATAAACTCTATATGTGATGCATCCTGTCGTCTTTTTGGTTTTTGGGAGACGCTTCTGTGGAGTTCGGCTGTCTGTGCTGCATGTGTTTGTACTTGGAGTTGCGGTTGGGTTTTAATGCAGACTGCAATCACTGATGAATGCCACATGTACACCATTAACTGGCCTCAGTCATGTGATCTTGCATTAGTCTGCCCCTGCAGCGGCTGTCGTGCATCAAACAGTACTATGGCTATTTGCCTTAGAAGAAAAAAAACTATTGGTGATAAAAACCACAATTCTGTAGATATTTTTCAAATAGTTGAGGCCTTCTCATCAATACAGATTTTAAAAAAAAAAAATCATGGTTGAGGCCTGGTCATTGAGACAGATATTTTTCTAATCCAACATGCAGGGCCAGTATGTGGCAGTAAAATCTGCATAACTACACTTACATGTCCAAAGAAACAGTGGGGATGAGCAAATTGAGTCATAAGTCAAGTCATCATTTCCAAAACGCCCTGTTCTACATGACCACATGGATACGCAGATTTTTAATGACCTCAAACGCTATTTGAATGTGGCAAAAATGCAATGATGGGCTGAAACGCATGGAAAATGATGTTTTCAAAAGTACCCGTGTACGTGTGCTCAAGTTCTGAGACACCTGATTGGCAGAGATGGGTAGAATTTGTATTTGTAACTTTAGGTTGACATCCAAGGGTCGATCATGAGAGGTAGAGTAGTTACTGTGTCGAAAATTTAAACACCTAGTGTTGTCTTAATGTGAAGGTTCTCGCGAGTTTGGATTTCATCATTATCATGTGTCAGGCACTCAGGTACTTTTGGTTGGAATTAAACTTGGAGAATGTACATGCACTCAAAGCATGTTTTGATTAGCAGGCTCAAACTTGGGACAAGTAGAAGTAAATTTAAAATGCTGACAAAATACACACTAGCCTCAGCGATTGCTGAGACGAAATACCTGTGAGTGCTAACTTAAGTGATGTACACTGCTGGGCAGAAGTTTGGAAGCAAGGCCAATACACAGGTCAAAAATTTGAAAGCAACTTCAAGTTTCTGTTCACAATGCCTTTCTTAAAAACCAATATGAAATCTATGGATTTTGGGATGTATTTACTGCATGATTAGATTTTTTCTTTCATTGATATGCACCATTTTCCTCTATTTACCTTCAGGTACTGTATACATTGATGTTACCAGACCATTGCTGAATAAATGTTAACAAAAGAAAGGAGGGGCTTAGTTTTTGGGTTGAAGATTTTCAAGAGTCACAAATTCAGTGAAAAAGTAAAAAACAAATCACAATTTGCATTATTCTTTTTGTCATTGTTTACAGCCCAGCGGGCAGTGGGACCATGGGCCTAGTACAAAACCCAAAACCAGTGAAGTTGGCACGTTGTGTAAATCGTAAATAAAAACCGAATACAATGATTTGCAAATCCTTTTCAACCTATATTCAATTGAATACACTGCAAAGACAAGTTACTTAATGTTCGAACAGGTAAACTTTGCAATTTTTTGCAAAAATTAGCTCATTTGGAATTTGATGCCTGCAACGTTTCAAAAAAGCTGGCACAAGTGGCAAAAAAGACAGTTGAGGAATGCTCATCAAACACTTATTTGGAACATCCCGCAGGTGAACGGGCTAATTGGGAACAGGTGGGTGCCATGATTGGGTATAAAAGCAGCTTCCCTGAAATGCTCAGTCATTCACAAGGATGGGGCGAGGGTCACCTCTTAGTGAACAAATGCGTGAGCTGATTGTCGAACAGTTTAAAAACAGCATTCCTCAACGAGCTATTGCAAGAAATTTAGGGATTTCATCTACGGTCCGTAATATTGTCAAAAGGTTCAGAGAATCTGGAGAAATCACTGCACGTAAGCGACAAGGCTGAAAACCAACATTGAATGCCCGTGACCTTCGATCCCTCAGGCGGTACTGCATCAAAAACCGACATCAGTGTGTAAAGGACATCACCACATGGGCTCAGGAACACTTCAGAAAACCACTGTCAGTAACTACAGTTCGTCGCTACATCTGCAAGAGCAAAACTCTACAATGCAAAGTGAAAGCCATTTATCAACAGCACCCAGAAACGCTGCCGGCTTCGCTGAGCCCAAGCTCATCTAAGATGGACTGATGCAAAGTGGAAAAGTGTTCTGTGGTCTGAAGAGTCCACATTTCAAATTGTTTTTGGAAACTCTGGACGTCGTGTCCTCCGGACCAAAGAGGAAAAGATCCATCTGGACTGTTATAGGCGCAAAGTTGAAAAGCCAGCATCTGTGATGGTATGGGGGTGTATTAGTGCCCAAGGCATGGGCAACTTACACATATGTGAAGGCACCATTAATGCTGAAAGGTACATACAGGTTTTGGAGCAACATTTGTTGCCATCCAAGCAACGTCTTTTTCATGGACGCCCCTGCTTATTTCAGCAAGACAATGCCAAGCCACATTCTGCACGTGTTACAACAGCATGGCTCCGTAGTAAAAGAGTGCGGGTACTTGACTGGCCTGCCTGTAGTCCAGACCTGTCTCCCATTGAAAATGTGTGGCGCATTATGAAGCGTAAAATACGACAATGGAGACCCCGCACTGTTGAACAACTTAAGCTGTACATCAAGCAAGAATGGGAGAGAGTTCCATCTGAAAAGCTTCAAAAATTGGTCTCCTCAGTTCCCAAACGTTTACTGAGTGCCGTTAAAAGGAAAGGCGATGTAACACAGAGGTAAAAAGGCCCCTGTGCCAACTTTTTTGCAATGTGTTGCTGCCTTTAAATTCTAAGTTAATGATTATTTGCAAAAAAAAATAGTTTCTCAGTTTGAACATTAAACATCTTGTCTTTGCAGTGTATTCAATTGAATATAAGTTGAAAAGGATTTGCAAATCATTGTATTGTTTTTATCTACTATTTAAATAACGTGCCAACTTCACTGGTTTTGGGTTTTGTAATATGGGCCTGATAATTTTTAGTAAAAATGTTTTTTTTTTTTTTGGTACAAATTTGATCTTGCTTCCAAACTTTTGGCGTGTAGTGTATACCACCGCTTTGACGACATTTGGCAAAACGCCAGATCTTAGGGACCCGAGTGTCATTAAAACCATTCTCCTCTGATAATTATGAGTTTGAGCGATTCAAATGCACACAACTTCAATCCAAAGGTTCTGACCACACATGAATGTGGAACAAGGGCAAGGTTTAACTCTTAGAGTGCTGAAATAAATTTCAAAAATATATAAATTCAATTGTCTTTTGCCATTGAAAACCTATCGTGTGGCGACTTGTTTAAAAGAGCTCCCACAGGGGAGCTCTTTTAAACAAGTCCCCACACATTAGGTTTTCAAAAGTAAGATATCAAAATCAGAGCATCATTGAGCATCAATAGTTGCATTTAGTGCTCTAAGGGATAATATTTCAAGGTTTGTTTGTCTTGGAGTTGAATGTCAGGACAACTGGAGAAGCATCAGATTTTCTGGTTGGCCTTTTTCATGATAGCCATCTGACTATCTGGGCGGGTCACCCACCTTACACACACTACCATGAAACAAGAATATTGGTTGACATCCATGAGTTGGCCCTGTCTGCATTTCTTAGTTCATTGATTGTGCACTTTGAGATGATTTCCCCTGGTTCCTTTGAATCCAGCGCTGAGGCCCAGGGTTTAATTATCTGCCTCGTACTGTCTTTAAAAGCGAGTTCCCTTTAGATGCAGTTATCTCTTTACAACACGCGCCTTAATTTCCCCCAACCAATGTGTTTGCGTGTTTGATGGAAACTAATTGAATTCTGCCATCAGGTCATCGTGACTACAAACTGGCGATGCTAATCTCATTATTTTCCTCAAATTGGGCAGTTGAAGTTTACTCTCAACTCGCACCTTAAGCACTGACTTCCTGTGTGTAAAAACCATAGACTGTATAACAAGATGGACGAAGCAACCGTGACATCACCCATTGCTTTCAGCATACCATTTAGGAAGCCTCGATTTTGGCAATTTGAACAGCGCCATTTTGTCATTTTGAAACCGGGTGTGATTTCTATTGGATGAGAGCGATCCAGCAAGGAGCGAGGGGTGGAGCTGCATGTGGATCTAACCGCATCTCAGAATCAGGATCCGGATCAGCTTTATTGACCATGTTTGTGCACGCAAATAAGGAATTTGACTCCGGTTATCTTTGCCCTCTGAACAATATGCCAATAATAAAAGTTAAGTAATATAAAAGATTTTGATAGAATAAAAATAGAGTAAGATTTAAAAAGGCAAAGAATAAAAAAAGAACAAATTAACTACAAAATCTGAGGAGGACCAGAGGATAGCCACGCCCCATATTGCATATCTGGCTTTGTCCTTTATTCTAGTCTATATGGGACCATAATTTACAAAAATGAACATCATGATATATCGAAGGAGACTTGAAACTTGTGATTGATATCATAAAATAATGTGGAAAATGCACTGCCCGGCCAAAAAAAAAAAGTCACCGTTTGGATATTGATGAACTAATTCTATAATTGGATCATTATTGCTGTTATTAATGTTTCAGCTGGCAATAATCATCTTTATCCTGACTGATGAAGCGCGTCGCTACTCATTTCTTAAAAAAATCATGTTGGAAGACCCATCCCCTGATGGTGGAAAAATGTTACAGTATTTCAGAAAGGGCAAGTCATTGGCCTGTATTTTGCCAAAAAAACCATGAATGACAAATAAAAGTATGAGGAATCATTTTCGTAAACAAATTAGCCACCACAAAGTCCTGACCTTAAACACGTTAAAAGTTATTGGGATGTGCTCATGAAAGACCACCAGTGGTTCAACCATTATGTCGAGAAGACAAGAGCTCAGCCAAAAATTATGCCATTTCTGATCGAAAATAAATGTTCCGGCATTGCATATAATTGTCAAAACAGTGACAAGATGAATATGGACTGTAATCAAAGCTACAGGGGTTCCAACTAAATATTTGTGTGTGTGACTTTTTTTCAGCCGGGCAGTGTAATTATTGAAATAAATCATGCAGGAAAGTAGTCATTTTCTCAGACTTCTATAGCATTGAACTTCTTTCTGCAACCACCAATGTCACCATCTGCTGGCGATTAAATAGAATGCAATTATCAGACATTTCTGCACGGGCTTCACTTTTCAGACCCAGTGTAACAGTTTCAGATCCCCCCCCAAACCTAAAACCCTAACCCAACTTCAACGCATGGGGGGTAATTTGAAGTTAATTAACTTCAGATTACCCCCCCATCACCATATCCCCTGGTAATCTGAAATTGAAACACTTGGTGCTGCATCCATCTTTTTATGCAGTCTATGGTAAAAGCTGAGGTTCTGGCGGATTGCATAAAAAAAGAGAAGAAAATAACGATCGCGCCCGCACTGGGGAAAAAGCATGCCATGTTCGCGTTCATCCTGCGCACTATTCCAGTTGACAGTATTACGAGGTTACATGGTTCCATATGGGGAGCTGTAAACATTCCTCTGCAAATCCCCCTGTAAAATATTTATTCCTGTGTCAATGATTTCTTACAATGGGTCCGAAATGCTAATGGATCCTGGGAAGGTTATTTAAACCAGAGCTGAAATGTGAAACGGTCTGTTAAAGTGGAAAGAGATGCAGAGAGCCTGGTTCTCTATTAATGTACTGCTCTGCTCTGCAGTCATAACATCCCCATTTCAATTAGAGCACAGACTTCGTTCTGATCAGAGTGGGTGGTCCGACGGAGATAGTCCTCTGCACTTCTTAATCTGCCTACGCCGGGTAAATGTTGGCCTTTTGCCGCAATGTCTACGATGTCCCCCTGTCTTCAGTAACGCGCGCTGCCCTGTGCGTGCCTGCCCTCATGCGTATCCGCCCGCACGGCTCTAGTATGTGTGGCTAGCGGACTTTTTTTTTTTTTTAATGAAAAGTTGGGCGTATAGAACCCGCTTCCTAAAAACGAGCCACATGAGTTCTGTTTTTTTAAGAGCAACACTGTGATGTGGTTGGTCTGCACTAGGGCAAGCCAGTTTTACAGGCACAAATTAAACTTAGTCCCAGACTCAATTAGATTTATGGATATTCTTTCTGAACAACTCTGTTCAGTCTACAATGAGTTCTGCACTGCATTTTTCTGGGATGTAAGAGTCCATTGCTTGACACTGTGTCTTTCACTTTGACCAACATTTAAAAAAGCACAGTCACCCCCCCCCCCCCCCCCCCCAGGGTAAGGGCACCTATAGCTAAGCAGGATGCCAATTTTGGTTCAAATTTTTAGTTTAGAGGTAAGAGCATGAAGTGGTCCTTCAAATTGTACGCAATATGGAGTCGTGTTCCGAAGGACACATTCGTCAAGAACACTTCAAGGCTGGAACAGCTATGAGTGAAGTGACTTTCGATGATGGCCAATGAGGAACTGCCTCCATTCTTATGAAACTTGGCATGAAGACAGGGGCTCACTCACTGAAAGCCTGTCACCAAATGGACAAGGAAACGTGAAACAGAGGCTGGTGCCTTTTAAGGAGGTAAAAACATCCTAAAAACCACTAAAAACAAAATACTAAATGTATTTGTCCTGAAAACATTACTGTCAAACTTCAATCACATTATTACTGCTGAAAACTAAAATCACATTTTTCTAAAAATACAGATTTTCAACAAGGATATGCAATTTCTTCACAACTTTACATCCAATTAACTTCATATTTGGCAGTTTTCCTCATTTTTTGATGATTTATGTCTGTACAGAGCTCTTTTTGCAGTATGTACCTCTGATTATGAGTAAATCAAAATATGCTCATTTAATTAGCTGTTTCCCGCCCAAACTGATTTAAGGGGGTCAAAATCAATCCCAGAACAGAAACCTGGAAAAAAATGCTCTGTAGTGACATTAGGAATGTTTTTTTCCATCACATTACAGCTGAAATTATAACCAAACACTGTTTAGTTATCTCAATAAGTGTGTTTCTCAAAGTATCTATATATTCATTAAAACGGCCGTTGCCATGGCAACCACTGATGCGATGCTACAGAAATTCAGTATTTTAAGTGTTTTTAAGTGTTTTAATTCAATTTCGAATCGAATTATTTTGATTATAATTCTTAGTTTAAAAAGTGAATATCTTGGAGAAGTGTTTGCTTAACTACAAGTCCCCTTAATCTATGAGCCATTAGGGCAAACCCACCACGTTTGTGAGTTTGGATCTGTTTTGGTTGGCTGTGCGCTTGCAGTCAGTTGAGTGGTGAGTTAAGGGTGGCATTTCTTTATGTGTTGTTTCTTTATTTGTACATTTGCCAGTTTGCATTCCTTTCAATGAATAAATTGGGAATTTCAAGAAAGATGACTAGTGGGGGAAAAATATTACCATCTAATTGCCCAGAAAATATGTTCTTAATTTCTTGCCACACTGGGGCCAAAGGCAGGTTTCTCACCAAGACTGGGAGATGAGCCTTGAAACCAAACCTTAATTTTAGCCACTTGGCTAAGACATCTCATGACACACTCCTATTACTACTGAAAAGTAGCATTATGGACTTATTTTGTGCATATTTGAGCCCAGTCTCATCCCGACTCCTCATATAGTGACGCTCTGACCAAATGTCAATACAGTATATGACAAAAAAGGTGGCCTTTGTCGTCCTTATTTGACGCCAGTTTAAAACGAACCCTACCCCCAACCCGAAACGTCAAATAAGGATGCCAAAGCCCTCCTTTTCGTTGTATATCGATGATTGGTCAGGTAACGTCACTATATGACGAGTCGGGACAAGAATGCGCTGAATACTTTGAAATCGCAGGTAGTTTGGATCCTATTACAGCAGCGTAACTGCCTTCTATTACAAGCATATACTTGAGGATACTGGACAAATGGGGAGTAACATTTTCTCTAAAGGTCATGTACGTAAATATGAACAGCATTTACTGATTTGGGCCTGCCCTAATATTGTGAGCTGTGTAAAAATTTTCAGTGCAGGTCGTTTGAGCTTCCCCCCTCTGAGCCCTGGGGTACATTTCCTAAAATCATATTTGCTAACTGCAGTAACAACAACTACAATTAAATGATACACAATCAATGGATCCAACTATGTAAGTAAGGATCTGCTTTTGGGAAATGTACTCCTGGGTAGTTGGTTCCACTACCTCCCATAGTTTGGGACATACTGTACATTTCGGGAAGTAAAGCATTTTTGGTCCTATAAATAACATGCAACTTCACTTTAAAAATGATGCACAGCATTCCATGAGTGGAATATGCAACACTTCCAAAGCACAACAGAAAAGTAGAAATGCATACAAAACAGAATGCAGTATGTGTGCTTAGTATGCAGCATGTACTTTACGGATAGAGGTCAGGAAACACAATTTGACTCAGTCTTACTGAAAAATGGCCAATGGTTTTTATAACAGAAATTTTTGAACTTATCATGGAAAGTTATGAGAATGATTAAATATCTTGTAGTTCCCTGAATTTAGGGAATAACCCTCGGTCTGACGACCCAAAGACGGTGATGGAGATTTGGCGCAGGCTGAAACAAAATGGAGGGTGAGATTGTGCCAGTCCTGGAGAGGACCATTTGTCCTCTGAGTCCGGACGAGAGGCTCAGTCCTCACTGTCTCACTCCAATTTATTTTGTCATCAAATGTAGCCCAATGGCCAATGGTAAATTGGGAGATATGAGTCAATATGTCATATCAAAGTGTTACTTCATATCTTTTCCATTTCACTCTTATTTCTTTGTAAAAATGGCATTTCTCTCTCTCATGTACACAGCAAACATCCCAGTGTTAGTTGAACTCCAGTAGAGTTTATACGAGACCAACTGGTCTCGTATAAACTCTACTGGAGTTCAATTAACACTGGGATTTTTGCTGTGTATAGGATAAGGCAATTTTTACATTCTAAACTATAAGGGCACTTGGTAGAGTGTTTACCTCCGCCATGCCATATGTCAGTATTATTAGTTCTCCTGGATCTAAAATCCAGAATATGTTCCGGATCACTTCCAAAATTGAATTAATTCATCCTTGGCTTACCACCTACCATCCTACCAAATTTTATGCCAATCCAATCGTAACCTTTTGACAAACAGACGAATGTGGGTGAAAACACAATCTCCTTGGCAAAGGTAATTAAAAGCACAGCGTTCAAGCATCCTTTCGTAACGAGGCAGATGGATGTAGATGTAATTGGCGGAAAGGTGTCACGGTCCTTGTGAACTGTCCCCAGGATTTTCCACAGAGATTTGGTACGAAATAAACCATCCCAGACACTGGGAAACAGCTGTGGCAGTGGTTGTGTTGCCGTGGATACCCATCCATATCCTTGAGCCCTGATGACACGGTGCGATGGACATTGTGATTGTCACGGGCATATGGCCACACAAGCTGGAAAGAACTTGATGTCATCATTTGATTCTAAGTGCTTGGATTAGAAAGCTGTTAGTTTTGGGTTACTGTGCTAACAATGACAGTGATGTTCGCACGGGAACGTAATGACAGCAAATCATGCAGCAAAGAAGAACAAAAAAATTAACTCAATTCTCACGGTGCTCTCTCTGCAGGAAAAAAACCAATCATGTTTGCAGTATTCTTCTGAGATGTAAAATCATGCGTCTCCTCAAAGAAAGTATTTGCTTGTTTTCAGGTTGCTTGAGCAGTGAATTTTTTTTTTTTTTTTACCACCTTAGAAAATTTTGAAGAGTCAGTCTTGTTTCTGCTTATTGGTAGCTTATTTATTTTATTTTTTGAGAATCTAAGTCAAGACGCAATGCTAAAATTCCTTTTGAGATTGACTTTGGTTTTGCAGTTTTTTCTTGTATGGGGAACTGAATAGCCTCAGGTCACTAATCAGTTAACGACTGTGTGCAGTTTACACTCAAGGAGACAATTTTACAGTTCCTAGAGATAAAAAAAATCTCTGGTAGCCTAATCCAGAGTTAAGATTTTACAGTGAATGTTGGCCTACGGTGTTTTACAAAATTACATCCCGCTTACCACCACTTATTGCAAATGACAGTGTATATTGCTTATCAGGGAAAGGAGAGAGAGAGAGAGAGAGGCTGGACATCATGGCAATAAGGTCAACATTTTATTAAAGCAAAATGCATTATTATTATTATTATCATTATTATATTGAAAAGCTAATGTGGTGACTGGTTTGTTTCTGGCGAGCCTGACCGAATCTGGATATTAAAATCAATGAGGATGAAAGAGTGCCATGATATGTGTGTGTGTGTGTGTGTGTGTGTGTGTGTGCGCGCGCACTCTCTCTCTGCCTCCTAACACCTGTTCTTCACCCCGTAAATCCTCCCCAGACCCAATTAAGGAGGCAGGGGAAAGTCTGCAGCCCGGCTCTTTGAAGCGCCCGAAAACCGAAGGGGTACCGAGCAACAAAGCCAGCTCTGTCCACCATCGGCAGCCATTCCGGATCTAATGGGCAGTTTAAGTAAGTAGATGTGTACACACAGACAGCCGTGTGGACGACAGCCATCGGAGACTATCCAGCTGTTCCTTTCGGCCCTGCTTCTTACAGCCGCTGCTCGGAGGATATTAATGAATGAAATAAAGCCTGGATTTCTCCCAAAATGGGGTCTTCGTTCCGGTTTGTTTAGCTTCTCCCAGTGTGAATTTTTTTGGCCGCAGCTCTGAAAGCCCCCCCCCCCCCCATCCCTTTCGCAACCCTCTCCCAATCCGTCTCGTCCTCCGTGGGTGGGTTTGGGAGGAAAGGCGGTGTTTGTTAATCGGAGCGCTCGCACAGGATGGCAACCCTGTCGTGGAGGCTGCGGTAAGCTTATAGGGCACGTGAGAAATGCACAGCGTTTGCCTGAAAAGACAAAGAAATGAAAAATATTGAATTTGTGACTGCTTTCAGCTGGTTGGACAAGAGACTGACGAAGAACGAAGGAAGGCGTGAGAAGGGAAGAGGAGGCCCTTTGATGAGGCTTCAGTTAATCCTGTATCCCAGAGTAAAGTCTGGGCAGCAGTGGCGAGCAGGATAATGGAGAAGTTCACCGTGAGGGCCGACTGCAGGACTTCCTGTTTGAGCCGAAAAAAACTGCCATTTCCTCCAATCAAAAGAAGGGAACCCCAGAAATAATCTCCCACAGAAGAGACAGCGAGACATTGATTGTCATCCTGGCTTTGAGCCAAGGCCACGAGACAAGAAAGGGTCCAGCGAAGTCATTACAGCCACAGGCTGACAAAAAGTCCCCCGCAACCCATGCCCCCCCTACACACACATACACCCCCCGTTCCCCAATGGCATCCTCCAACCAGCTTCCAACAAAGTCCCCGTAAATGTTGGCATCGCATGGAAACTGCAAAACAGCTCCCCCGTCTCGCACTTTTCAGAACCAACATGAAGACACGGGCGTAATCACGTGGCGGAGTCACCACTCAAGAATGTGTTGTGAAAAACGCTACAAGCATCTTGTTTTGAATCAGACTGGTGATTTCGGATGCAGGTTTGAGTTCCCCTCTCTGACTCTTAGCGCAGTTTGCATAATTCCCAGCCGCTCCTCATGCGTTTCGGCTTCCCTGTCCGTCCAGGGCCCGTCAGCCTGTCACATGTCCACCCTCTAACCCCCCCCCCCCTCCTCTGCCGAATTCTGGGTGGCAGCTCTTGTCGCTGAAAATGCATACAAATTAGCTTTTGAAAAAAATCAGATCAAGTAATGTACGGAACAAAAGCAAACAGACTTCAAAAGGCCGGGGGCAGACGGGAGAGGATAACGACAGGAGAGAGGAGGAATTGTCTGGATGTCCCCGCCCTGTGGGGGGAGAGGGTGTGATGACGACTCGCTGTTTATGTGATTATTCTAATACACACCCCCCGAGCTGTCAAAATGTGCTCTTTCCCCCCCTCTCTTTTTCAAAGCACGGTCTTCAAATCCATGAGAAGAGCGCACACAGTCACGCACCCACTCGCCTTCACGTGCGCGCGCACACACACACACACACACACACAGTTTTTTCCCCTCCTGTAATTCAATGGGTAAGTGACCCATGACCCCATCAGGCCATAAGGCGTTCTCTCTCTCTCTGACACACACACACACACACACACACACAGGACTATGCCAAAGGACTGGCTTCTACACAAAGCCTCTTTTTTTTTTTTTTTTTACAAACAATTGGCCGAAAATATTAGTCATTTATTGTGCTGAACAAATCTTCAGTTGAACCAATTACTCTCCCTTCTCTCCGCAGTGTAGTCCAGGTATTGATCAATCTACAGTTATTGTAAAAACATGTAGGCTATAGGACATACCTGGAAAATGTTTAAAATTGGCTTTTATGTACAAATCATTGAATATACAGAGATCATGTTCACATACATATTTTTTCCCCAGTATTAGTAATTACATTGACATTTCTTCTTTAACCCTTCGAGCGCTGAATACTTTTTCAAGTAATTAAAAATGTAGTTATCCGGCGCTGTTGAAAACCTATCGTGTGGCAACTTGTTTAAAAGAGCTCCCCGGCGGGAGCTCTTTTAAACAAGTTGCCACATGATAGGTTTTCAACAGCGTCTGCTTTTGATGTTTTAGATCATTGGGCACCTATGATTGCCTACAGCGCTGAAAGGGTTAAGATGGAGAAGGAGACGGCAGTGCGTTTGTCATCACTTGAGAGATAACAGGTCAAAAAAGAACTCATTGTGATGACTATAGGCAGTAAGAGAAGGTGCTTTGGACTAAATATCAGACATTCAGTAAACTGTACGTGGGAACGGAATCCGGGAATTAGGAGATAAAACCCTGACTCTTTCAAGAATTGTTACAGGATCTTAATGACATCAGTGAGTTAAACTTCAAATCCCCCACCTGAAGCACATCGGCAGTTCGGCACCCAATATCAGGTACGGGGTTTTCATTCATCTGGTGGAGAAGGGCGCCCCCTGTTGACTTACAAACAGGCTATCAAGTCATGAAAATGTTTTCTCAAGCCCTCCATTATTGAACCATTGTGCCACCTAACCAAATACAGGAAAGCTGCTTTCACACCGGACGCGAAACCAATTTTTCGCACGACAGACAAACACGCGAATCGCGTCTTTGCATTGACTTTGAATGTTAGCCGTCGTGCGAAAAATTTGTTTCGCGTCCAGTGTGAAAGCAGCGTCGTTTTCCGTTTTTGGACTGTTCACATGTTTTTCTGGCACCTATTATGAACTCTGACATGTTCCTCTAGCCTTGTGTTTTAGGCTGTCCCTTGAACATATGCCTGGAATTATTCAGTAACACATCTGCCTGCATCAGCATCTTGCATCTGTGTTGCGTTCTGTCATTATGATGTGTATCAGCTTGTGATGTTATACTCTCCATTTTATAGTAACAGTATGATGTAAAGAACATCACATAATGAAAACTATGTGCTTTTTGCACATAATCTAATAATCTCTGATATGGTTCTTTTTCTGCTCATTACAATGAGCAAAATTTTTAAATGTCATATGTAGAGAGTTTAACAAAACTAATGCTATTTTAAAGACAATTTTCACTACAAATGTCGACCACAAACCTCTGAAAAGATGTTCTAGTTGACCTATGACTAAAATCAATATTAGTTCACTTTTGTACACTATATAAAGCTCCTTGAAGTTTGTCAAGATTTTAACAAGTTTATAAGATTTATAATAAGGTTTAATTTCTGTTTGCTGTATAAGTGCGCATAATTTCTATGGTAGTGGTCCAACTCAGAAAACGATTCCTGCTCTGACTGGTCCGATTCCGTCCTTCAGGGGCAGCCAATAGGCAGGAGGCCGACGTTTATAGAAGTGACGTGTTGGCCAGGATGCTGATCACGGTGTCACAATAATTACCAATAATAAAATCAGTCACAATAAATAAATACAATAACGATTGAATAAAAAATAAAAACATAAGCAGTATAGACACAAGCATTCAAAAATATTATGCCTCAAGGTATCAAGAAAGCCTTTACTCCGAGCACATCGGCTGGAAAGGCGCCGGGTCTCGTAAAACTTCATTATTTCCGGTTATGCAGCACTAAGCCTTTAATTTGCATGTTTTCTTACGTTGAACCACTGTTTAGTAGCCTGATTTTCAAAACCAGATAAAAAAGACAAATAATAAAATATAAGAAAACATAATTAAATATCTCAGTAGAAAATTAGTCTAATCATTATTTGTTACAGGGCCATATGTTTTATTGTACTGCCCTCTGTAGGGGCTTTAGAGGTACATCAGGCTGTTGTGACCTCCCACAATTCCACAGGGGAAAAAACAAAAAACCTTGAACACAAATGAAAATTAAATATATATCTGACATATTAGCAAAAGTAAATCAGAAAAATAACTACTACATGTTCTGACATGAAGGAACATTCAGTAATATTCAATGGCATTTTTTAAAATATTCAATATAAAGTTTTGAAGCGCTGACTATATTTGTTTTGGAGACAAAATTTGACTCTTAGCTGCCAAGATAGTATTGAAATTATTTTTAAAAAATCTGCTGTCGCATAATTTATGCGGCATCCCATGGTGGTCTCTTCATTGTTGCAGCAGCTGGTGTTTGGAGGATTATGTTAAATGAAGCTCCCAGCTGAGGTGTGCGTTTCTTAAATCTAGTGACTCTGGTGTACCTTTTCCCATGCACAGTTGTGCATTTGGTCCTGCCATGACTATCTGCCCAGATTTGACACAGTTTGTGCTCTTCTTTCTAGGCAGGGAGTGCAAATGTTTAGATTAAACTTTCAATTTATTGGTAATTACGCATGAAATGTCTTTAAGAGGCCCATATCATGGAAAATACGTTTTCTTCCCAGTTCAGTCCACCTGTAAGTTTGTTGTTTCTGTATGTACCAGTAGGCCTACGGCTAAGCACTGCAGCCGATCAGATCCCGGACTGGAGTGTTCACTTGGAGATGTGAGTCAGCGCTGAAACAGCCTCTAGCTTGTAGCTTCCTTTATGCAGCTAATGTGAACCACTTTCACTGTAAAATGCTCACGCTGATCCCTATAAAACTATTGATGGTAAAACGTTCACTCCAATGAGCCAAAACATTGTGCCGAATTTGCTGTTAGTCCTCCACGAGCCTTCAAAACAGTGGTGCCATCGCAACAGACAATCTTAATCTATTACAGCAGTTCTGACGCACGTGTGCACATTGTTGGCGCTTTTGACGGTGAACGGGGGTTATGAGGGGCATCTCAGACCAGCCTGCAGCTATAAAACCCCATATGCAAAAGAGTATGATTCATTGTGGGTTATGACTCATTCTTACCGCAACCGTCAGTAAAATCTGTCACAGTAGCCCCTCTGTCGGTGCAAACCTGCCGGAATAGTCTTCCTCGCCCTTGCACAGCGCTGGGCCTTGAGCATCTGCCACCCTGTCGCTGGTTTATCATTTGTCCGTTCTCGAAATACCTTTGGCAGTCGCTTGCCGTTGCTGATTGGGAGCACACTGCGGCAGTCATTGCTGCTTCAGAACAGTCTATCGGTTCCAGACGTCAGGAAGTCATTGACAGCAGTGGGTTTGCCACTGAGTATTAAAGACGACAATTTAATCGGTGATTGTTAGTTTGTCCAATTAATTTTGAGGCCCCTGAAACTGCGGGGGGTGTGCATACATAGGGTGGAATTCCTGCGTGGTACATACGGTACAGTGTTTTTGACAAAACCCTTAAACTGAAGAATGACTGTACTTCAACGACATGTACTTCAACGCTAAGTCACAACCCCAATTCCGAAATAGTTGGGACAAAGTGTAAATTGCGGAAAAAATCAAAACGCAATGATTTTGAAATCACACCAGCCAGCATTTTATTCTCAATAGAACAGAGATAACACAGCAAATGTTGAAACTGAGAAAATTTACAATTATATCCACAAAATGAGCTGATTTTAAATTTGATGGCTGCTACAGGTCTCAAAAAAGTTGGGACAGGGGCCTTTTTACCATGGTGTAGCATACCCTCTTCTTTTTAACACAGAATAGAGGTGTCTGGGCATTGAGGAGACAAGTTTCTTGAGTTTAACCATTGGAATTTGATCCCACTCTTGTTTAATAGAGGCTTCCAGCTGCTGGAGAGTTTTGGGTCTCCTTTGACGGACTTTTCATATAATCATGCACCACATGTTCTCAATTAGTGAAAGATCAGGACTGCAGGCAGGCCAGTTCAGGGCATGGACTCTTCTACTATGAAGCCATGCTGTTGTAATAGCTGCTGCATGTGGATTTGCATTGTCCTGCTGAAATACACAAGGCCTTCCCTGGAATAGATGTCATGTGGAGGGGAGCATCTGTTGCTCTAAAACCATTATATACCTTTCAGCGTTCATGGTGCTGAACATACAAGTGTTGTGGAATCATTTTTAATATTTGATTCATTTGCTTTATTATTAATTGTTCATCATTGCTTGCTCTGGCTCAATTTTTCTTAGGCCTCAGTGTGTTTAACTGTAAGTTTCCATAAATCTGACCAGTGCGTCATGGCATATAGCTTATCTGGAGCCATACGGACCTGACGGGCCCATAGCAGGGGCAAGATGTGCTTTTTCTCTCTTAGTTTATGTGTTTACAGAAGAAGGAGTACAAGGGAGGGCCCCGGAAATGCGAACAAGACGACCTGCAGATATGATAGGGAGGAATCACCTGTCTTCTCTGTGAGATGTACACATAACTCAGGGGCGGCTTGACGTGGGTTGCGTGCGACTGCAAGAGTCTTCCAGATTACATCATGATGTGTAAATCAGCACGGGGGGAGAAGAACGTCACAGTGTTTTCTATATAAGCCACAGAATCAGAAACTGTCCTCATCTTTGTATGACAGGACTTGTTGTGTGCAGGGATCCTTCTCTGCAGATGAGGTAAACTGACTTTGGCTTGGATATTAACTCCTTTGTCTCTGTCTGAGTTCTTTTAGAAGGTAACACCAGGAATATAAAATCAAAATTCCAACAACAAGTGTCCTGCACCATATGCACTAATGCATCCCCATACCATCAGAGATACTGGCTTTTGAACTGAACGCTGATAACAGGAGGTGTGGTCTTTCTCCTCTTTAGCCCGGAGGACACGACATCCATGATTTCCAACAAGAATGTCAAATTTGGACTCGTCTGACAGACAGGACACTTTGCCACTTTGCTACAGTCCATTTTAAATGAGCCTTGTCCCACAGAACATGGCAGTGCTTCTGGATCATGCTCAACAATGGCTTCGCTTTTTGCATGATAGAGTTTTTTGTGGCATCTTGAAGTGGTTTCTTGAAGTATTCCTGGGCCCATTTAGTAATGTCAATGACAGAATCATGCCGGTGAGTGATGCAGTGGCGTCTGAGGCCCCGAAAATATCGAGCAACCAGTAAAGGTCTTCGGCCTTGTACCTTACGCACAGAGATTTTTCCAGTTTCTCTGAATCTTTTGATGATGTTATTCACTGCCGATGATGAGACCTTCAACACCTTTGCAATTTGACGTTAAGGAACACTGTTTATAAAGTATTCCACAATTTTTTTTAGAATTCCTCGTCATCACTGGGCAGTGAACCTCCTCTAATGCGGTCAAGGCCAATTTTAAGATCAGACATTGTGTCTTCATCAACTGAATCAGGTGAAAAAAGATCAAAACACATTATTCCAAATGAGAGCATCATATGCCGGAAAGACACATAAATACTATATACGACGACAATGAAAAGGAAATTAGAAAAGCTGGTCACTTGTGAAACCGATGTGCATAAACTGCAGAAAGCTGCTTCATTTCATCATGACCACAGGATTCTTTTGCAACTTGGAGAATCCAATCCAGTATCAATCTAAGTAAGGTATCATGCATCATGAAAGAAAAGGAATATTAATATGCTCAAAAAAATAATGCTGATATTTTTCTCTTCAAACTCAAACACAAAATTTTACTTGGGTGAGATTTAACTTCGCTTTAAATTACTGAGCCAATATTAAGTTGCAGTTTAGCTCCCAGACTCTCACTAGGAAACCATGCTGTTGTTATATGCCCAGAATGTGGCGTTCGCCCATGTTTTACTGAAATGAGCCAGGCCTTCCCTGAAAAAATGTCTGGTGGGAGTAAATGTTGCCCCAAAATCTGCATATATTGTTCAGCATTGGTGTAATGTTCACAGATGTAGAAGTTAAACATCCTACGTGCAATAATGCACACCCAATACAGACTAATGCACACCATCCCAGATGCTGCCTTTTGAACTGCGCATTCATCAAGTTTGATTGTCACTTTCCTCCTTAGCCTGGAGCATGCAGCATCCGTGATTTCTAAAAAAGAAACTTACTATTTGATTGATCGGACCACTGGACAGTTTACTACCTTGCCTCTGTCCATCTTAAATGAGCTTCGGCCAAGAGAGGGTGACAGCATTTCTGTATCTTGTTTGTTTATGGTTTAAACTTTACATGGTAGTTTTAATTTGCTTTTTGGATGCAGCAACAAACTGTACAATGACAATGGTTAACAGAAGTGGTCCAAAGCCCATGAATAATTTTGTCGGGTATGAACTGTATTATGAACTGCCTCTATATTCTTTGCATTTCTACGCTGAGAAACATTATCCTTTAATTGTTGACCTCGTTGTCCTTGCAGTTTTTCAGAGTATTTTGTCCTTTGCCATTTTTTACATATAACTGAAAGGATTTATATTCCCAGTCATGTTACTACCCTGTTGCCAATTAATCTATTTAGCAGCAAGGTATTTCACCAGATCTACTTTTTTTTTTTTTGCATCTTTCCAGTGTTTTATTGCCCCTGTCCCAACTCTTTTGAAAAATGGGATCAAATTCAAAATCAGCAGATATTTTTCAGTGCGATAAAATTTTGTAGTTAAAGCATTTAACATGTTGTGCTTGTACTAATTTCCATTAAATTTAGTGTTGAAGAGCTTTACAAATCATTACATTCCTTGTATTTCTAGTTTCTAAGCGGTGACCCAACTTTTTGGGAAACAGGGTTGTGAACATTTCTGCAGATGTGAATATTGTTTATTGGAAGGAATTTGATGCTCTGAGTACATTTTAAAAATAATATTTCTCTATTAACTCTCGTAAAGATAAACTGTCAAGAGCCCCGCTGAAATTTGAACTTCATGTGAATCTATATGATGTATTCGTTCAGATTCAGTCACTTAATGTCCACTTATTTTTGGGAAAACTTTTGCTTATTTTTAATACATGAAATATAAAGATAATTTTGGTGTATTGTTCTTTTATTCACCAAGTAGGTCGGAGCACTCTCACACTTAGGGGCCTTTTTCAACCACTCGGCCCATGGCCTACAAGCCGAGCCTGCGGTTTAGAATATAAATACTCCAATCCCTGTTTTTCAGGAGTTACCTGAATAAAACTCCTCAGCCAAGCCTGATGTGCAAACTGCTCAATATCCTTGCCCATGGTATCTATCCAGCAGTTCAAACAAAATGATCTCTTGCTACAGAAATAATCATTGTCCGCTGCAGCAACCACAGTGAGCCAATGGTATCCCAATTAGTAGTTAAGAAAAATCAGTTTTCTGAAGCAAACATTTGACATGGTATAGCCAAATAGTATAGTATAGTATAGTACTATGTAATTCTACTATTAATTATAGTCAATTACAACGGTTTTTAAACTGCCAGTAAACTATACAAATGTATGACATGCTTTTCATTTTTTCCTCACTCATGACCCCCCACGTCCCACTCCCTCACACACTCCCTCACACACTCCCTCACTCACACTCTCTCTCCCACACTCTCCCCACCCACTTTGTAAATAATTTGTCAGCTCCAGCTCATTACTAAACTTGCACTTCATATAATAGCGTCAGCTTTGCCCCATTTAGCACCCTTTTCTTGGGCCCACATTCTCATACCATACACTAGGTTGCACCTAGTTTGTTTTGTCTTAGTATTCTTCATTATCTTACTTTTTTAATTAGGAGTCTATTGAATAACCTCAGACTTCATTTGATCTGCAATAGATAATTGACCTTTTTATTTTATTTTATTTTTTTTTAAATCCATTTAAAATTAATGCATTGCTTGAAATAGAGCCCAATGTGGACTTCATGCCTGTACAAATGCTTCTCAAGGTATGCATTTAAGTTCAGGTAGAATGTGGTGTAAGAGTGTAAGTATCCCAACATTACAATCCTGGTTTAAAAATTAACAGCTTGTTAAACTTCTTGGAGATCCATTGCAGTTGGAACTTAAACAGTCCAAGGACTGAGTTTGGGAACCAAAGGGTTGTATCGTTAGCTGACCATGCTGGTCTCCTCTCTTGTTGGCCGACAACAAGTATAGTAGATGAGGCTACAGCAGCCTTGTGCTTGTGGCCTGGTCTGATTTATCTTTAAATTTGCTGAGACATGCAAGAAGTGTCCATCCATTCATTAATCCAGCCCAGCTGCAGTGCGGCAGCTTAATTTTGGTGCAATGATGTGGGGATGCTTTTTGTTGGCACACATGGCTACTTGTGAAATCCAGTTGTGCGACATTGGAATGCTGCGGCAAAAAAAAGTATTGTTACTGCAGATAGGGTGTGATAGATTCACAGGCAGTCATTTCATAAATCACACATACCGGAGAAAGCATACAACCCCAATCAAATGTTGCCCGACTAAATAAACTTCACCCGCCAGCACTTCTTTTAGTGCTTTTGATACTACCTAAACCATTTTCAACTCCTCGTCTTTTGAAAATCAGTGACCCTCAGTTTGACTTTTCAAGGTCACTCAAGGTCAAAGGTCAAGGTGTCAAATAGAAACCCATGTAGAAGTTCCAACATGCTCATTATGGTAAACATCTGTGTGCAACTGTTTTTGAGTTATAGCGGAGAATATACAACCCCGATTCAGAAATATTTGGGACGAAGTGTAAATTGTGAATAAATTCAAAATGCAACGACTTTCAGATCACTTGAGCCAATATGTTATTTACAAAAGAACATAGATAACATTTCAAATGTTGAAACTGAGAAATTTTACATTTTTATCCACAAAATGAGCTCATTAAAAATTTTCTAGCTGCAACAGGTCTCAGAAAAGTTGGGACACAGGTAAAAAAGGGCTGAACAAGCAATTAATATATAAGAGAGTCAGCTGAAAGAACATTTAGCAAGTAATTAAGTTAACTGACATCAGGTGTTTAACATGATTGGCTATAAAAGGGATGTCTAAGAGAGGCTGAGTCTGAGGTAAAGATGGCTAGAGGCTCTCCAACCTGTGAAGGCTTGTGTAAAAAAATTCTGGAATACTATAAAAATAATGTTCCTCAACGTCAGATTGCAAAGGCTTTGAAGGTTTCATCAGCAACAGAGCATAACATCATCAAAAGATTCAGAGAAACTGGAAAAATCTCAGTGCGTAAGGGATAAGGCCGAAGACCTTTACTGGATGCCCGTGATCTTTGGGCCCTCAGACGCCACTGCATCACTCACCGGCATGATTCTGTCATTGACATTACTAAATGGGCCCAGGAATACTTCAAGAAACCACTGTCTGTAAACACAGTCTGCCGAGCACAGATGCCACCTAAAACTCTATCATGCAAATAGGAAGCCATTGCTGAGCATGATCCAGAAGTGCCGCCGTGGTCTGTGGGTCAAGGCTTATTTAAAATGAACTGTAGCAAAGTGTCCTGTGGTCAGACGAGTCCAAATTTTACATTCTTGTTGGAAATCATGGGTGTCGTGTCCTCCAGGCTAAAGAAAGACCACCCCTCCTGTTATCAGCATTCAGTTCAAAAGCCAGCATCACTGATGGTATGGGGATGCATTAGTGCATATGGTGTGGGACACTTGCATGTTTTAAAAAGCACCATTAATGCTGAAAGGTATATAAAGGTTTCAGAACAACATATGCTCCCCTCCAGATGACACCTATTGCAGGGAAGGCCTTGTGTATTTCAGCAGGACAATGCAAAACCACATACTGCAGCTATTACAACAGCATGGCTTCATAGTAGAGGAGTCTGTGTGCTGAAATGGCCTGCCTGCAGTCCTGATCTTTCACCGATTGAGAACATTTGGCACATAATTAAACAAAAAGTCCATCAAAGGAGACCCAAAACTCTCCAGTAGCTGGCAGCCTGCATTATCCAAGAGTAGGATCAAATTCCAATGACTAAACTCAAGTAACATGTCTTCTCAATGCCCAGACGCCTCCACTCTGTGTTAAAAAGAAGAGGGGATGCTACATCATGGTAAACAGGGACCTGCCCCAACTTTTTTGAGACCGATAGCCACAATCAAATAGGAAATGAGCTCATTTTGTGGATAAAATTGTTAAATTTCTCAGTTTCAACATTTACTGTTATCTTTGTTCTATTGTGAATAAAATACTAGCTGGTGTGATTTGAAAGTCATTGCATTTTGATTTTATTCACAATTTACACTTTGTCCCAACTATTTCTGAATTGGGGTTGTATTTTATTCATCAATGACCTTGATCCTATTGACATTTAATCCCCAACCCCAACGAAAACTACCAAAGGTACCCTATCATGCTGCATATGGTTGGAGGCAGAATTGAAAGATGCAAATTTTGTTTTAGTATGAAGTCAATGTGATGAATTCGAAGGAAGTTAATGAAAAAAAACACAATTTTGATATGCCCTTGACCTTCACCTGATCACCCCCAAAATTTAATCAGGTTATCTACAAACCATTGTCCACCTATACTGAAAGTTTGAAGTCAGTGCAACCATTAGATGCTAGATTGTCAGCACACAGACACACACAAACAAACAAACAAACAGACAGACAAATGAAAGATCATTCATAGAATGACGACTTGCCAAAATCATGCACAGATCTCTGAAGCAGAATGAGCAGAGCAGAGTTTGTTTCCAGTCTCTAGCTGTAGTAATAGTAGTAAAATTATGAACCAAAATGTGGCTTTAATGTTTTTAGTGACCTTACCCTTTAACCGAGAGACTAAAAAAGTATGGGCTTCTGGTGACAGACCTCCTCTATCATATGGTGAAGTTTCATGAACATAAAGGGAATGGAAAGGGTAAAAAGCATGTTACTAACAAACAGACAGACAAACAAACAAACAAACATACAAATAGATGACTAACGCAACCAACTAACATACTTGCCAAAATTGTAGATTTCGGCAAGTAACAAACTGCACTGATTACGATACCTCGCTCCGCTGACTTTGTCCAGGGCGAGGTAATTTTGGAGGTAAAAGTTTGGAGGATATGTCAAAAATTAAATCTAAAAGCAGTTGTGTGTAAATTATCTTTGACCCATATTATGTTGAAAAAAATTAAATAGCACCTCATTAGATTTTTTCGCAAGATTTTTGTTGATTTTTCTCAATAAAAACATTACAAATTTCATTCTTCCAACACATTTTACATTAAGTTGGGACATGAAAGTATTTACCTCTTTGTAATGTTGCCATTCCTATACCCAACATTAAATAAACATTTAGGGACAGTAAACAAGTCTTAAGGTGTGTAACAGTACAGGGTCTATGTTTTGGCATTTCATGTTTTGTAATGCACCACACATTCCCTACTGGGGACGAGTTGGGACTGTAGGCAGGCCAGTACAGCACCCACCAGATAATAATGCTGCCACAATCCCACACCATGACAGAGCATGACTTTTGGACTTGTTGCTCCAAAACCACGTACCATTCAGAATGGTGCAGAGCACCACTGTCCGACCTGAAATACTGATTCATCTGATCACAATACATGTTTCCACGCTGCGATGATCCAATGCAGATACCTCTGAGCTCAAAGTAGATGACGGCACTTCAGGACACTGTTAGCATATCACCTATTTTATGCACAGTAGGACTTTAAAAAGCATTTGTGGATTCAAGAACTTATTGCACAGTAATACTAGCTAACCTTTGTCAAAAGTAATCGTGGACCCATATGGTTGTACCACTTATTAATAAATGATGGTTCTTCATGCAGTGCTGTTTGAGTGAATGGAGATCACCGGCATTCAGCAGACTTGTGCCCTTGACCTTTTTAGCACCGTCAAGAGTGAAATATCCAAACCCCTTCCAACACTTTTTGAAGCATTAGTTTTATACCTTTCAATGATTTTCTCCTGCATTTGTAGGCAAATTGGTGATCCTTGGCCCATCTTAGCTCATGGAGGATGAGGCCTTTCATGGATTTTACTTTTGTAGCAAAATGAGCGAAAGGAGTTTGCTTTTGTAGTCACCTTCTGACAGCTGTTTTGCCCCCAACCTGTGTTCAACAACATGCATTTCTCAATTTGTTTTGGAAAAAACTTAAGTACTATGGTCACACTTTGTATGCCTGACTCCTAAAGGAATAATATTCAATGCCTTAACTGACTGGGCATGCCTTCATAAATCATAGCAAAATGTCACACTATCAAAAGTGTAACGTTACACCTCATGTAGCATGTCATGTCAAACATAGAATAACTGCTAATGTCGACTGGCTAACTGAGCAACCATTAGAAAGGAGTAAATAAAATCATGCTTGACTAACGACAGCGTAACTCCTGGCATGTAGTAACAAAAATCAACCATGGGGATGTTTTAATAGTAGGGCAATTCCGAGGTATTGTCAACCAAACGGCCCCGCCGCGACAGACACCAAAATGATCCCCAAATGCTTTTTCCTCCCGAATACAGTGGTGCACCATTATTCCCATAAATTGAACAAAAAAAAATAAAAATTTAATACATCAACAGTAGTGTCTCGTCACGGAGGGGACATTTTGTCAAAATACCTTGGAATCGTCCAGTACTAACTACTTCTCGGATTTAAAGTAACACAGCCGTGCCAGAAAAATAATATTACCCATTAAAAAAAAAAGACAGAAAAAAAAAAACAATATTCTAACCTATTCCCGACACACACTACCAGAATCCTCTGCTCTTAAGGTGAGCCCGAGTTGGTTGGGGCGGGATGTCGTTTAATGATCCCTGGGCTAAAGGGTTTTTCCATAACCAAGTATTTCATAACTGAGCACACCACAGTAGCATTCATGAACTGGATTCAATGGGACAAAATTTCCTCAGGTTATGTCTAATGACATCCATAGATGCGTCCATTCAGGGATGATTCATGATGCACATGCCATCATTTATGACACATAGCTAATAGCCAGGAGACATTGAGTCAAACATAACCTTGCATTATCAGAGTCACATTTAAAGCATATTTGCTTACAGAGGATTTAAGCCCTGTTTAAATCCCAACCAGTAGAAAAGAGCCTAGGAACATAGTTGAACAAAGGTGCATTGCAGTACAAAAATATTGATGGCACAGAATATTGGCATGTGCCAATATACGCAAGGAGTTCCTCTGGGCAAATACAGTCCAGTAGCAA
This sequence comes from Gymnothorax reevesii, assembly GCA_029721435.1. NCBI lineage: Eukaryota > Metazoa > Chordata > Actinopteri > Anguilliformes > Muraenidae > Gymnothorax > Gymnothorax reevesii. The sequence continues at coordinate 111,964,226 of CM056579.1, forward strand.
AGGATTTTATTAACATATCCTCAGCATACATTTACATGCTGGTCATTTTCAGCAATTAGTTTCTGAAGGCAAATTACAGAACTGTGGTAACTGACAGGGCATTTATCACACTAAATGGCAAAAACAGATGTACAGTTCAAAGAACTGCCATCAGCATTATTAAATCAAAGTGAAACCATTTTTCAACAAACACTTATCGACTCATTTCTCAAAAAGGCCACACTTGCCAATCTTCAAATGCACACCACTGGTACATGATTAAATGTACAAGATCAGCTTTGTCTGCAAAACAAAGATCAGAACAGAGTAAGGAGGTCAAGAAATGGGCACTTTATTCAGCTTTATTTCAGTACATGACAATCACACAATTTTGTATTTAAAGCAAACAACGGGTCAGTATCAGGCTTATGCATTAAATATAGTGTAAACAAAACCTACAGTACCCCAAATCAAGCCTAAAAATAAAAACAGAGCTTCTTTGAAGCCAACTTTTGTTTAAAATATCTCAGAAATGAGGCGCAAAGCCCATAATCTATAGCTAGAGATTTTTTTGTTAAAAGTCGAGGACAAAGCAAAACAATCTTGAGAACAGAGAACAGCCATTTTGAAGCAACATTTTCTCCTGAGATAGATTAAACGGTACAGCCAAATGTTTAAACGGTCTTCTGTTGTCCTTTCTTCCCAATCAAAGACTTGTGGATGTGTGGAATGACACCTGTGGAGAGAGAGCGAAGCTCATGGTTATGAATGATAGGGGCACCAAACTGACATTCAACAACCTGATCCAACAGCACCATCTCAGAGAGCATTGCATTACCATTTTATGTACTTAAACTTACAACTTGGGCCGCGCAGGATGTACATATAGAATTACCAAAGCATTCAAAAAATAAAACCCACGGGTTTGTCAAAGTCATTGTCAATGCACAGCAACTTACCGCCGCCGGCGATCGTGGCCTTGATGAGCGAGTCCAACTCTTCGTCTCCGCGGATGGCGAGCTGCAAGTGGCGCGGCGTGATGCGCTTCACCTTCAGATCCTTAGAGGCGTTTCCTGCCAATTCAAGGACCTGGTAGGAAGCATGACGTCAGCAACGCATGTGCATCTCACGCTCACAAAGTCATCCCAGCAGCATTTATGAGAATCTCCGAAGACAAGTCAGTTATAAGGCAGCTCCATGCCAATAAATACCATCCAAGTTTTAACGATATGAATTAATGTTTGATTGCACACCTCGGCGGTGAGGTACTCCAGAATGGCTGCACTGTATACGGCCGCGGTCGCCCCGACACGTCCGTGACTCGTGGTCCTTGATTTCAGATGCCGGTGAATACGACCCACGGGAAACTGCCGTGAAAAACAGGAAAATATTATAGTTTACGGAACAATGATCACAACTCAAACTGCTTTCACAGCGGACGCTAAACAAATTTTACGCACGACAGATTACATTCAAAGTCAATGCAAACACGCGAATACACGTCTTTGCATTGACTTTGAATGTAATCTGTCGTGCGAAAAAAAAAAAGCATTTCGCGTCCAGTGTGAAAGCGGCTTTAATGCGGAAACCACAAATATTTAGAGATTTTTTTCCCGAGCAGCGTGTATAGATTTAAGTCCACAAAATAAAAAAAAATCACCCCGAATTGCATGCGATGTGGCAATAATTTAATAAATTATTTTCAGATCTTTGGCCAATAAGCAGCGACGCCGATGCCGCACATTCTTGGAAATGCAAACCCGACTAACCTGTAAGCCCGCTCTCTGCGAGCGCGAAACGGCCTTTGTCTTGGTCTTGCCGGAGTCTTTCCCCGCTTTGCCACCAGCCTAAAACAGGAAATGTCCACCAAAGACAGGAATCAGAAGACAAACCTCTACAAACACGGGGTACGTCTATAATCGCAGTTCTCTCCAGTAATCAGACTCAATCACCACACACATCCAGCCGAACTGCACACGCTAGCCAGCTAAGGCGGCTTTCACACCGGACGCGGAACGAATTTTTTGCACGACATATTACATTCAAAGTCAATGCAAAGACGCGAATACACGCGGTTTCGCGCGTACGCGCGTCTTTGCGCTGGCTTTGAATGCAATCTGTCGTGCGAAAAATTCGTTTCGCGTCCAGTGTGAAAGCCGCTTAACGCTATATCATTCTCTGAACTGCCGCTCAGATGCTAGCTAGAAAGCCTGTTAATGTGTTTCAAAATTAATCCATCATGTACCCACGGACTCAAATTTTAATTCCAAGGAACGAAATAAATATTCCGTAAGAAACGAAAACCAATGTAATAGAAACCGCCTTACCATTGTGTTTCACTGGGTAGTAATTCTGCGCGTAAATTTTATATATCTAACCTCTATGCCTCCTTTGATTTAAACAGCGTGTCCCGCCTTCAGTTTATTATATATGCACAAAATGCCTTACATCCGGGATGTTGATTTCAGCCAGTGAACCAATCATGTTTTTACATTGCATCGTTTGGGGGTTCTTTTTAACCAATCATAATCATAGCGTGCTGGAATGGGCGGGAAATGCGTCTTGCGCGCCTCTTTCAGGGGTAATATGGGTAATGAAGTTTTTTTTTGTGAGAACCTTACCGTTGTTTTACAGTACACAATCCTATCACGGAACTCTTGTAATACCCTTCCAAGCCATTTCAACTGGCTTAACTTCACTTCTGTTTAAGGGCTACATTGTTGTAAATAACAAAAACAAAACCATCTGTTTTTTTGAAAAAGACTGTATTTATGAATTGGCTTTTCATAAGGAAGTACAGGTGGCCTACAAAATTTACATAAATACTTTATTCCTTGGTGAAAAAGACTAAAATTCAGTCATCAGTGAATGACATGGGAGTATATAAAAATGATGCTTCCAATAAAAAAGTCTTAAAAGAACTAATTTTCAACATTAGCCAACTCATTTGGAACAGAATTTTTTCTGTTAAAGCTGGTATCTTGCAATAGTTAAAATATTTAGACAATGAAAAATATAGGAAAACCAGGTGGTTATGCATTGCGAAAGTGAAGAAAATATTTGCCTTTCAACTGAAGCTACAGCACATTTTTTTGCCACATACAAGCCTGTACATTTTACCTTATAGTTCCCGTGACATTCTCTGTTTACAGAGGACAGCGGAATAAATAAGGACGACATCAATTTGGATTTCCCTGAAAATGAATAAGGTTTACCGTGTTTGTATACTTAATTTGATTGCACAATGTAAGCTTATTCCATGACAATGTCCGACTGATCATGCATCTTCATGACAAATAGGTGCAACCCCTTTCCTAAAAAAGTGGGACACTGCAAAATTCAAATTCTCTTAAACCCTAAATTTTATTGAATAATGTACAAAGACAACACACCAAATGTTGATACTGAGAAATTCTATTATTTTTTTAAATCAATCAGCAGAATTTGAATTTGATGCTACCAATGAGTTTTTAAAAGTTGGGACAGTGCACACTTAAGACTGGAAAAGTTCTATGATTCTAAAAAAATACACCTGGTAGATCATCTGAAAATATTTCAGAAATAAAGATGGCCTTGAGGCCTTCGCCACTCTGTGAAAGACTGCATGTGCAATTAGTTATAATATTTCAGAATACTATTTCTCCATGTAAAAATGCAAATGCATCATTGACAGATTCAGAAAATCTCTGTGGACCTACGCAAGGATCAAGGCCGAAAACCAGTCAAAACTTCTGGCCCTCTATTGTTTCTGCACCGCAAACAGGCAGGATTCTGTAGTTCATTCATTCAAATCTTGTCGTGCTAGTACTGCAACCAGTGCAGGGCTTCTTGGCTAGCTCATATAAGTCTCGATTGGTGACATTTGGTCCCAGTTCACACTCATGGAGAATGTGTCTCATGGTCTGGTTAGGATGACCACATGAACACCCGGCTGAGTTCACCTGTCCCCATTTCTGTAGATTATCTCCAGTTCTCCCTATTCCGCTCCTGGGTCTGCTCAGGGCAGCCCATCTCCTGGGCAAGTGAGGACCATGAGGTAGGGACTCTAAGGGACTTTGAAGAGCTTTGCTTGGTGGTAAGGTGTCGGATGCTTTCCACCATTCTTGGCGGTATTTGGCGGAGTCCTTAGGGTTTAAATTCTGTACAACCATGAAGCTCTTTCTGGACTTGAGTCTTCTTCTTATATCCTGGTAGTGGTGTGTTTTGGGTCATGCTCTTGTAGGAACTTCTGAGTCCTGACCTGGAGTAAACTTCTCATCGGATGGGAGGTGGTGCAATACCTGCTGGCCGATATAGTGCTGATAGGGGGGTAGATTTCAGCGCTACTGTTATAATGCCGCAAGAGGTATGGGGTTCAGCATTCACTTCTGTAATTGAAATCACTGCATGGGCTCAGGGACACTTCCGTAAACCATTGTCAGTGAACAAAATTTGTTGCTTTATCCTCAAATGCAAGTTAATACTCTGTCATGTAAAGATTGAGCTATGTATAAGCAAGATCCACAAACACTGCCACCTTCTCTGGACTCAAGCTCATTTAAGACTCCCTCGGGCAAAGAGGAAAACTGTCCTGTGGTCTGACCCCTCAAAATGCGAAATTCATGTTTGGAAATCATGAATGCTGCATCCTCCGAACTAAAGAGGTCAGGGACCATCTGGGTTGTTATCAGCGTACTGTTCAAAAGCCACCATCCGCAATAATATGGGGGTGCATTAGTGTACATGACATTAGTAAATTGCCAATCTGTGAAGACTCCATCAATGCTAGGTTTTGGAGCAACATATACTACCATTCAGATGTCTTTTTCAGAGAAGGCCTTGCTAATTTTCATAAGATGATGCCAAAGAGCACATCCTGCCGTACTACAACAATATAGCTGCATGGTCTGGGTGCTAAAGTAGCCTGCCTGCAGTCCAGCCTGTCACCCACTGAAAAAATTTGGTGCAAAGAAGGCTGTGATGTATTGAGCAGCTGGAATCCTACATGAAGCAAGAAGGAGAAAATATTTTGCTTTAAAAGCAACAGCAGTTGGTCACCTCAGTTCCCTAACGCTTACTGAGTGCTGTTAAAAGAAGAGGTGCAGCAACACCGTGGTAAACATGATTGCCTGCATTAAATGCAGAATGAGCATACATTTAAAAATACAGTTCATCAGTTTCAACATCTGACTTGTTAAATGTAGAGTTTCAATCATTTGCAAATTATTGCATTTTGCTTTATTTACATTTTACAGCGTCTCAACTTTTTTGGAAATTGGGTTAAAGTATATTTATTTACATTAAGCTTTATTTCACTACAAGGTATTACTATCACAAACATGTCCTCTGGTTCTTGCCTGTAGTTACTGGCATTCAACAGCAGGGGGCTCTATAACATGTGATTAGAAATTTGAATGAGGGGAAAAAAACTTGCGCTAATGGATTTTTTAAAAAATAATTAATTTATTTATTTATTCACTCATTCATTCATTTATTTATTCATTTATTCAATTGCTTGCTTTTGGATTTTGGTACACTGCTTGACAATTAGGCCAACCTGATAAGTTGCTGAATATTTCCCAGCAAACTGTGCTTTTTCTTCTCTGATTTGGGGGGAAAAAACTTGACGGATAGTTTGTCAGTGTTTTCAAAGTCTGAGCCGCAATGGCCTTTAGAGGACAGACAATCCATCTTATGCTTTTACTCAACCTCAAGTGCAGGTAATTGAGCAAAAAAGTTCAATAATAGAAAAAAAACTTGAGCGTTCATTGGTGATCAGAGACCGTTAACAACTCCTCATTTAGGTGACTAACTGACCATGGGTGTCAGACAATGATACACGGGGACAATAGATGGAAACAAAGCCATGTCACCCCTGAGATCACTGTGGAAACAGGTAATGGCTTCCAAATACAATTGAAGTCCTCCCTGCTGATTTAAATATCAATCTTCAGCCTTAATAGCTGTTCTCAGGTAAAATTCTCGCTTGAAAAAGGATTTTCCAAAATGAAAAGGGGAAAAAAATGCAAACGCTTGAGAGGATATGGAGGTAGAGGGTATGTAGGATAGTAGCCCTACTTCTAAACAACCATATTTAGCCTCTTTTTTACTCATAGACATACTTTTACTCTAAAGGCCTTAGAATTGCATGGGTTCTAACTACCCTTTACAAAGCTTTGAGGAATTTGGTTGCAAAGCTTTGCTGCTCAGTGCACACTTTGGCTACCAGAATTTTGTCATTCTGATCTGAACCCAGTTTAACAAATGCATTGAATTCCCACACTTAATCATTAGATAGAACTATTTATTTCCAATTGTGGGCAATAGTTTACTCAATTTGGACCAAAACGTCAGTTAGAACCCTGTAATTCTAAGGTCTCCATATTGGTGCCTAAATAGAACACAACTGTACTATCAGGGGACATTTCTGGCGACATTTTCTCCAGAATATTGCATCCACTGTACTTTTCAGACAGTGAGATCTTTGGAAAATAGTTTATGAAGTAAATATTCAATGACAGCTCCCACTGAACCAAATCTAAAGCAGGTGACACCGAACAGCAAATTAAGCAGGTTGTTATGTCAGTTAAACATGATGCCTCACAAGGACCAGGTATAATTTCCACATTATGGCTGAATTCTAGTCATAGCCAGTCAAAGTAACTTTTTTATTGGCTGACAAAGAGAAAATCATAAATGTGACGTTTGAGTGTAATATATTACCTGATCTGAATGAAGTAACTGCTCAGCATACTGTAATGAAAATAATGCTTGTCTGTTGCCAATCTTAAAATGGTCTGTATATTTTATTTTCATGATAAGTAGCCGGGCGTATCTGTGCGATCCATCAACGGGGAGTTAAAGGGTTGTCAAATGAGGCATCCTAATCCTTCTATTCACACACACACGCGCACGCACACGTACACACACACACACAGACACACACACACACACACACAGTCAGTGCAGGAGACAGATAGAAAAGGGTAGTTGCTGGGTAAAGCTGTGCTGGAGAGTGTTTAGTAAATTTGAGTAAAGTTAATAGGAAACCTGGTGAAAGGCTGCAATTACTCAAATACATTAAAGGAATAAAAAAAAGCATAAAAAAAGGTTTGTCCATCTAGCATTGTGATGGTAGTCTCATGAAATAAAATAATCTTCCTTTGCACTGAGACCAATGCATATTACAGCATCAGGCTGAAGGGACAATATTTAGAGGTTTCAAATTTTACAAAAAATATGGAAACATGGAATGATAATTTGACATTTTAACTGTAAGTTTACAATTAATTTGCAACAGTGTTCCGTGTATGTTAACTGTAAACCACAGTTTAATGCGCGCTGGACTCTACATGCTGTTAAAATAACCAGGAAACAATGCATTAATTTAACAGTTAAATTCAGTCAGTTTATAACAGTGGTGAGATGGGGAGGAAAGCTGTCTGCGAGCAGCTGAGAGAGGAAGCCATCCTCTTTCCTCCTATTCATGAGTAGCTCCACCCCGATCTCCCCCAGCACCGATCTTCAGCAGCAGACTCTTCACTTTGCACCTACTTCACCTAATCCTCATGCATACAGCCCAAATTCTGCAGCCCACAGTTTCAGTTTGTGCTGCATTGAACCAGAGGGAAAATTGATTTGATGAGTTAAATACAGACCCAATCAAACAATTTGTTTTTACGGGAGAACATTTGTATTATTTTCCTTGTGTGGCCATGATCTTAATATCATTCTTTTGACACATTTCCCACCCGGCCAGGGAAATGACCTGTTCGGTTTCAGCTGGGTGACCAAATCAGCAAGGTGGAGCTGTGCTGTTCTTGAATTGAATATCTGAATCCTTCACATAGATGAGACAAAGTATGTCTTGCTTCTTCAGTATCGTTTTATTTAAAAACTTACCATGAAACGGACACTGATTTTAGTAATTTCTTTGCATTTCTATTACTGTGCTGAGGTATAATTCATTTGGACTTTAGAGTATAAAACAAATGTACTACGGGTGTTCAATTTCATCTGATGATCATGCTCAGTAATGCACGGCAATGAATATGATATCAATATGTGCATATATCTACAGTATATATATCCCTCTCATGCATGAATTATGATAAACTCAGTCAGGATTTCTTTTGCTAATATGCAGCAGTGCCCAAAATTGCAGGCATATATAGAGAAAAAACAATTTTAAACAGCTGTTCACTGTAGTGACCTCCATGCTTGAAAGGGTAAAATATATAATATATATATATTTTTTCTTTTCTTTATTTTTACTAATTGAAGTTAATTTTAATGGTATTCCTGTGGCAGGAGGGCCAGTGTTTATAAAGGGATCAGTCAGGATGGAAAATGCTCATGTGACTGGGGAGGAAGTGCTTCTGCAACACCGGGAGGAAAGAAGATAAGACTCATTTTATCAATTTCTTATTTATAAAGACGCTCAGCAGCTCTGCGGCTTCCCCTCCTGCAGCTGAACACATGACGCTCTTGCCGAAGCACAAAATTAAATTTTGTGACCTGTTTCCTTTAAATGGTCACGTTACTGATTTGATGTAATTTACAAAATTTCTAATTAATTTTTGTATCATGTGGTTGATAAATATGTCCTCCTGAGTAATATAGTTTTTGTCATTCATCGCTCTGAGCAGAAGGTGGCGCTCAGTGAACATCTAAGCATTTCATACCAGTCAATGACTCAGTGTCGGCAGCAAGAATGTGGAGAATCGTAGTTTTCTAAACAATTTCTGCCTATTACAAAAGTAAAATTATTTCATCTTTTAAGTATGATGGAAACATAACTTCTGATCTCTACAGAAGCACTACTGTAATCACTGGCTCTTTCTAATCACAGCCCTGTCAGATTCACAAAGATTTTGCCGCCCAGTACCCATCCTTCTTGGCAAAGGCAAACAAAAATAAAACAAATAAAATGTTCTCTGATAAAATTCAAGTAAACATTACTCAGATTTGAGTGATAAAAGCTGCTTTGGTTTGATTAGATCATGTAATACGCAAAAGGTTTCACAGATGCACTGTTACACACTGCTGATTAGATTTATGTGCCGCTGGATTATCTGTGCTAGTTTCTCCTGCTGAAGCCAGATTCCATCACTGTGTCCCAGTGTGTGTTAATACTTGTTTCCAATTTGGAACTCATGCCGTAAATTAAACAAGTTGTGCAACAGAAGTTGGGACACGGTGCTGCAGTCAATAGCTACAATAGCTAATACAGTCAAAACTACGGGCTCTGCGTGGGGTTTTACATACACTCAATGCAATTCCTGTTATCTCCTACATTGCTAGGACACGTAGTAAGCAATAAATGGTCGAGGGCTCAAACCCGGCCTGGGGCCTTTCTGTGTGGAGTTTGCATGTTCTCCCCGTGTTCGCGTGGGTTTCCCCCGGGTGCTCCGGTTTCCTCCCACAGTCCAAAGACATGCACATCAGGCTAACTCGAGATTCTAAATTGCCCATAGGTATGAGTGTGAGAATGGATGGTGTGTGCGCTCTGCAATATATTGGTGAGCTGTCCAGGGTGGGTCCCTGCCTTTCGCCCAGAGTCAGCTGGGACAGGATCCAGCTTCCCCGCAATCCTAGTAAGGAAGATGTGGGTATAAAGAATGGATGAGAACAGCCTTCAGGTATAAGCTTGTGAGTGAGAGGTCATTGTACCTTGCAGCTATAAGGGATCTATGCAGCAGGGGGCATTCTCGGCTCTCACTCAGATGCATTATGGGATAGGCTCCTGCCATGGTGAGGTCCTCACCAGGAGGAATAAGTTGGTTTGAAAATGGGTAGACAGAACAAATGAATGGTCTGCAGCGGGGGTCTCAAAATTTGGACCTTGAATCCAAATCCAACTCTGATTTTCAGTTCTCCCTGGTAATTCAATAATAAGCTGACCAATCGGAGCTTCTGATTGGACAGACTGTCTTTACATCGGACTCCAAAGACAACCGAAGGTATAAATCCGGGAGCTCTCAAACTTACAGGTTCCAGGGCCACAATTTGATGATCTTTATTGTTAAACTGACTAAATTGGAAATGGGAAGCAAGATTGCATTATGAACATGTTTAGGCTGGAGAACTGACCTAAGGTTAACCAAGACACCAGATGAGTAGGACGGCAGTATCATGTCCTGAAATGTTGCCATTAAATGTGGACATTGCTTTGTCAAAGTTTATCTTTAATTTGATAAGATTTTTCGGCCCGCATTTCCAGATATGTGCGCAAATTGTTTATTTTTTCTTGAATTTTTGGCGAAATACTCAAACAGGTCAAGGTTGCCCGACACAGCGTGCGTCAAAGCGGTTATAAAAATGCGACAACTGCAGGACTGCGTAGTAGGTGCAGAGTTCATGCATGCTTGCTCAGAAAGTAAACTATTGTGTTTGCATTAAGTACGTGGATTTCCTCAGAATGTAAGTATTTTTCACAGTTGCCAGTCATGGGAACTGAAGCGGGATTACAGAGTTCACTGGATGACTGCACTCTGTGATACCCAGAAGTGTTTAACTCTTTGCAGTCAACAGTCTGTGGTTCTGTTTCGCAATACAAGTTCTTCAGCTGCAATGATGTTTTTTAGCATATTAAAAGTTCCATGTGTTGAAGAGGAAGTTCATTCTGAAGGGCTTGCTAAGTTTTGTAGTTGTTCGACGGTGGTCGTTGGTGGATGTGATTCAGGGGTGGAAACACAAGCTCAGTTATGGTAGCAGTGCACAGTAAAAGCTTCACAGCTAAATCAACCCTCACATGGTCAGTTTGATCAAACACCAGTCTCTGTTAGAGTTTACTCAGGAAGTGTTGATTTAAATCAATCATAACGTTTCACATTTACATTTCCTTTCGATGGCATGAATGTTCTCAGCCAAAATAGAAAACCAAAATGAAAGCCTTGTCTTTCTTAAGAGTTACTTTTGTGCTTTCTCATATCAAACTAATCTGTGGGTCTAGCGTTTTACTGCGTTGAATTCAGCAGTATAGCTGGTAAACGTGTGCGATTAGCAGCAGCATTACAGCTGTCATTTGGCTCATTCTATACTTATTTCAGGAAACTGTTACCAGTAATGTTTCAGTGCTCTTCAGTATATCTGTGTCACAAAGCAACTTCCCACCCCAAAAACGCGAAAATCTAAACCATTTACTGATTTGAGCAGTTCTGGAGAAAGATGCGAAATACGTTAAATCAGATGGAATGACGTGACTTGAACCGCCAATGATGCGGCCCAGTTTACGCTGTGCTATATTTCTCACCACTGCCCGTGCTGCTAAGGTAATTAGTTCTGCTGCCGTCAAAGTGGTGCAGTGACTGGGCTTTTTTTACAACTCCAATGATAGCCAGGGGCTGGTTTTACTTAGAGACTGTTTATTTTCCTACTAAGTGTGGCATGATGTAATGATAGTGACAGCCCTTCCACTAACGAAGGAAATGCACCCCCACTTATCGGGCCGCAGTTACAAGTAAGACCTAAATAACTGAGCTGCACAAATATACTGGAGCCCGTCTGCCGACCTGGTTCGTATTTTATATTTGGATTTCTATTGGGAGCCAGCTCTCTGACCTTCGCTCGGCCCGGCCTGGTGATTCTCAATGCTGATTGGCTGATTTGGGCAGGTCATACGAGCCCCCTGTTTGCCTCCTTCATGCCTGCCAAAACACCAGGAATGACTGGCGTATCCGGGCAGATACCTTCACTTTATGGAGCGCAAGTGACCATGTGCCAAAGGGTGGAGCAAACAAGAATAGGTAGGCAAAGAAGTACCGAAAAACTCAAGCAGGGGCTGGACCAGATTGGCTCCTGTGTGGCCAATATGTTATACTGACCTCCCCTGACCTTTCTTTCCAACCCTTCTGTAACCTGTCTTGAGACCAAACTAGCGAAAATCCCCTGTGACATCACAATGTACGGATTATATTTTTGTCTTATTCCAGTAGATCCTCCTGGTGTGGGTTTCTTTCAATTACACAAACACAAAGCAACACTGCTTTTTATATGAATGGCCTAGAAGTACTTTGAGCAGTTGTTTGCTCCTCAGGTAGCTCAGAGGTAATGACCCTGCATGCAGCTGTATACCCGGAGAAACAGAGCAGTCTGACCTTGATAAGTGTCAGAGGCAGTGGAGAGAAAATGTGTTACTTGGGAGAAAAAAACAGGGACAGAGATAAAACTGGGCTAACTTAAGTACAATTTGAGGCATGCAACCTGCAACATGTTGCTATGGGTCTGTTTTTAATATTTCTTTTTGATATCCATATCTAAAGGCCTTAAATGTTTTGTTTCTGACAAGAGTGTCGTGAAATTAATTGATGTACACTGAGCTTTGTAATTTTTTCCCCGCTGTGGCACCCTTTCTTTTCCAAGTGTCTTTACTGTTTAGTTTGAGTCACTCAGAAAATAAAAGTACAATAAACACCTAAAAGAGTGTAAATACTCGTCTTTAGAGTGGTAGTCTATTGTTACATCAAACTGTTCCTCAACCAGACCACACATAATTGATTTATCGCCCTTTTTGTACCTTGAATGTCGTTTCACTTCTGAGAATGCATGAGCACTTTGTTGTATTTTCTTGTCTTTGGAATCTGAGGACTATTTTTCTCATATTTTTGTGAGTGAACCAAGCAATTATTCAAACTTCTTACTGAATGTCTAACAGCATTTAAATGTTAGAGTGACGGCCTAGCGAGTGATTGGTCTATAGAGGCTTCAGACCGATTGGAGCTGCCATAGGAGTTGAGCACAAACCTTGCGGCACCGTTTTAATCACAGAAGGAACAATAAATCAATGGTAATCTACTAAAAATAGGGCTTGTGAACAGATTTCTTTCAGATCGTGACACACAGCAGATAAGATCAGTCCTTCAGTGTCCTGGTGAGCTTAGCTGCTCTAACTTGTAAAGCCACAGTTTGAAGTTAAAGGTAAGATTCAGCACTTATGGTACAAGACTAAAGCATGATTTTTCTGACATTTTCAAAGCAAGTTGATTTGCCCTGATTCTATCACTTATTATGAATCTAAGGCCAAGTGAGAAAAATATTCTCTTGTAAACTAAAAAAGCGAAAGAGCACTATTATTTTTGGAAAGAAAAATATATAGTCTCAGCCCCCTACATATTCTTATTTAACCTGTGCTTGCTTGAACACTGAAGAGAGAATCATTGCATTAACCCGTCTCTGCCAAAGTACATCTGCCTCAGTAACTTTACTTCATGTCTCATCTCCTATGAAATAATATTGCCGAGTCTGTTTAAGTCATATTTTCACATGGATGGTTTTTAGCATGGTGTACATTTTTGCACAGAATTTATCAACATAGGGAAGCAACTGCAGTCAAATTCACTAGTATTTTGGTAACTCAGGCTCTGTGTGTCTCCACGCTGGATTTGATATGATACAAGCTTGCTCGCACAAGATTAAAGAGTTCTGTCAAAAATATCTAATTATGAGCCATGGGGGAAGGGGGTGGGACATTTAGTTGAACCTGTGCAGATAATATCAGCCTGTAGGATTCTGAGTTCATCTGGCTGCTTCTGTCAGCAGTCAATTCAGCAACAAATGCAGAGACACAAGTCGCATTGGCAGCCATACTGTATATTTCCACACCACACCTCTGCCTTCACCGGGCTTCACATGGCTGGTGTTATTTAGATCATGAGCAGGTCCCCTCTTTCCTCCATTCTCAGGGAACTTGATCATTGTCACACCTGTTCATAAGTCACTATTCCAAGCTCCTCTGTACCACAGTGGCTCCCAACATAGGTCCTAGGGACTCCCTGTGTTTGCTGGGTTTTAATCCAACTGCAACTAACAGTCATAACTTTGAACAGCTGTTAATTTTTCTTAATTAGGTCCTTTTCATTTTTAACTGACCACACGAAAGATAATCGTGAATCAGGTGTAATTGGGGTTGGAACTTAAACCAGCATATGCAGGAGGTCCTCAGGACTGGCATTAAGAACCACCATTGTGCAAGCTTTTTACATTTTTAAATTTTTTTGCAAAACTCTAATCTGGTCTGTTTGTTTTTGTGGCTAACGCATGGTTTCCATCTTGCAATAAATCCTCTAAATTTACTCTGGCAAAGTCTTCTCCTGATTGTTTACTTTGACACAGACATGTGTGCCTCCTGGAGATAATCCTTCATCTGGCCAACAGTTATTTGGGGTTTTTCTTCACCCGGGACAGAAATATTCTGCCATCTGCCACAGTTTTCATCCATGATTTTGAGGCTAGTTGGTGTTCCCGAGCTCACTGTTATATTCTCTCTTTGTAAGAATGTACCAAGTAGTTCACTTTGCATCATCACATGTTTTATTGCTATTTCTCTGATGTTCGTGTTTTGATTGTTCTGCTTGCTACTGATAGCTTGCCTCAGTGGCAATGAGAGAGCACTTTAGACTGAATAGTGAGAGTCCACTTCAACAGATTCCACTGCAAAAGTCTCTTAAAACTCTCAACCTTTTATTTGCTTATTTGTCAATGAAATATTGAGGGCAGAACAAACACATGACCGTGGAACAGCTGGCCAACCAATTGTCCCCTTTCTGTTAGGCCCCTTAAAATGAAATGTTATAATGAGTAATGAGTGCTGCCATTCCTTCACCATTCACTTGTTTTGGATGTAAAAAAAAAAATCTGAAAGCCCTCATTATATACTTATGTCCATTATTAAACATCAACCCCAATAAGATATTTATATTTTTATTTTATATTTTTAATTTGTATAATTATTTTCCTTCAGTAAACTCATGCAGTTTTTAGAAAATGACTCAAAATGGTCAATATTCAAAAATTATGGAGGATACATGTTCTGTCTTCTATAACATCACTTTTCTACTGATTAAAAACTGAAAAACCATTTCAGTAAAACAGACGCAGGATAAGATCATTGTGCTGCTGGTTAGGATTTCCTTGAGGGCTCTTAGCACCCTGAACCAATGGCCGAGTCACACACCTCCAGGACCAGCCAGTTCATTGGCCATGAGGTAACATTACAGAGAGTGGGAGGGGCTGTGGTCACAAGGCCTTTCAGAAGGAGGATGGGCTCGGTCCCTTTTAGAATCTTGGAGCGCAGCCTGAGTCACACGCTGCCAGGAATGGCTGTTTGACAGGGTGTGAGGATCAGCGTTTGGGAGTGGCGACGGTCACGCTGTCCCAGTGGACGAGGAGAGGCTTCAGGCACAATGCCAGTCCTGCCTCGTCCTCGGGGGATTCATTATTCCTAACCGCCACACTGGATCAGGATGTTCTGTCGCACTTCAGGGACAAGACAACTCGGACTGTGGCACGGCTGGGTGCTGGGGCCCAATTATTGTCCAGAGTGGTCACATTTAGAGCCAATACTTATTTATATGCCCTCTGTGATGTTTCCCAGTTTCTGATTATTTGCGGTTCTTAATGGCGAAATCACCATTATTATGGGTCCAAGCACAAAGTGCTGGAACCTCAGTGTTTTTGTTCTGATTGTACTCATTATTATTTTCAGAATTATTTTTCTTCGTTGCATGTGTTTGCACAGCGAAAACTAAAGAAGCTAGACGTACCAAATTTAGTACATGTTCATCCACTATTCAGATAAAAAAAAATTGGTGTAAGAAGGCACAAGCCGTTTCATGCTATAATTTCTGGAGCATAGGTTGTAGAAACAAAATGCTCTTTTTGCCAGATTCTGTGGGTCCTATCAAATCGATTCATAAACCTCACCCAGTTCGTATTTGCTATATTGCCACCATTTAGATTTTTTTTTTTTGGGAAAACTTTAAAATTCATCTACTCATAGATGGTGCAGTCAATTGACACAAAATTGGGTACACAAGATCTTCAGAGCTGCATTCAGAATACTGCTACATTAAAATATGAGACCACAGTAAACAAATCAAGTTTGTGGGCGTGGCCTGTATTGATACCCTGGTGTAACTCTTCAGTGTGACGTCCAATCATCATAAAACTTAAGATTTCACATCCTTTGCTTGCAACTGGCCAATGGGTAGTGCTGCAGGAAACAAAAATGTAAAATTGCTCATATATTTTCAACCGTTTGAACCAAATGGTTCTAATTTTATACACTGTATCACTGAAAAAGTGTCGTAGAGTCTTTTCAATCAGCAATAGAAAGATTAAAAAATATGGCCACGATTAGTCAACATAAGTATCAGCTGCTATTTAACAGACATGGCAATGACCAATCAACATGACAGGGCAACTAATACCGCTGTAAAACAAGAGCGTTCTGAGAGCACAACTAACTCCTCTGGAGTGCTGATTGCGGTGTGTATCATCAGGCTATCTGCAGCGTATGTGCAAAGTTTCAGGGATATCCTATGAAAACTGTAGGAGGAGTTGATTTCAGCGGCCAAGCACCTTCCGGTACGGGCAGACAAATGGACGGACGGACAAACGGAACAGCAGTGGATAATTATTTGCTATGAACTGGAATTTTTAAAAAAAATTCATACAATTTGTGTCTTCACTGCTTCAAAATAATTGCCCTCATACCACTTGGACCCCATAATTGACGATCGCCATTATGATGATGATGATTATTATTATTGTTATTATTATTTTTATTATTATCAGCAGTACAACTACAAGATAGTTGTAGTTAGTTGTATTTTTTTCATTTTGGCTGGTTGTGAGCTTTAAGGGAGGAGGCCTGAAAACAGTCACTTTCTGGCTGAACAAGTCTGAGGTGCTGCAAACACGGCCTGTACAACTACAGCAAGGTCCTCAGTTAAAAAACGCACTGTTATGTGCCATGTATGTTTTGTCTGACTTGCTTGTCCTTATCTGCCACCATCTTCATTTGTGTGCTGCCTGTCAATCTTCATCATCCAAGTCCCGCCTCCACCAACCACAGCCTTCCCAGTTCCACTTCAACCAATCCAAAGCTTCTGTGTCATCCAACAGTCAACCAACCTGGATCCACCACATTGTTTAAAATCCTGAATTGTTTGCTATTCTGCAGTTTTTGCCTTGTTTTGATTTTGTTGTGTTAGAGCGAACTGCCCGTATCTTCATTTTGTCTTTGTTACCCCTTATTCATTTGATTGTATTTTGTTTGCTTTGTGTTCACCTCCAGGGCTTGGGGCAGGTAAAACTGGGGGCTCCTGTACATCTGCCCACAGGTTTTGCAATGTATAGACCCACTAGCCTTTAGGGGTGGTTGCCAACGACTGTATTTATTATGCTAGTTAGAGTTGACCGGCTTTTGTTTTGCGTACTTGATGCACTAGGTTAGATTGGTCTCTCTTAGCTAGTTTGTTTTTGCTGTTCTTTTGGCAACATCCAGCGTCCCTTGGCCTCGGTTGTGACAGTCTGCATTGTCTTGTTTGTTCCCTTTTTTTATTACGTCTGTTTTACACCACAGTAAACCTTTGTGCACTGAGTTGCTACTTTGTCCTCGTGTATTATTATTTGTACACTACATCTTAAATATCTCCCGGTTCTTACCCATTTTAAACATCCAGTTACCTGCCCCCCTGCACCCCTAGGCCTGTGGGGGTTGTTACTCGTACATTTGTAAATAGACCACAAAAGTAAAATATTAATCTTGTTAATCGGCATTATATGACCCCTTTAAAGTGACAGATGTGAAGAAGTCAGAAGTTTGAATTGCGTCTAGAAAAAATAAAAACCCTGAATACTCAGGGGTTCCCCAAGAGAGCCCATGCCCTAGTTCTAAACCCACAAACTATACTGCACCAGCTGTTTGAAGGACCCTGGATTCCCTCGTGGAGGGGAGAGGACTCTGCTCGGTTAGCGCAGGTTGTGTGGCCTGACCTCCGCATTCACCACTGACGAATGTTGACTATCAGCTGCGTCAAGCCTGCTTTTTAAGGCAGTGCGTGTGACGCCAGGCCTGGGTCAAAAGACTGTTTAAACTACTTTAACCCGTTCAACACTTGTAATACTCCCTCTGTGGACGGGTTGCTTTTTTAAATAAACTGATATTTAATAATAATGCATAATAATAATACATTTTGTTTTAATGCCACCTTTCTGGGCACTCAAGGTCACCACACAGAGCAGGACCTACATGATACAGAAAAAGAAATCTTTATCTTTCAGATTTGGCGCAAAAATATGACTTCTGGAAGGTTGCTATGAGTCTTCGATCACGGGTTGAAATTTTTCTGACATCCTCAGAGCAGAAACATTTCAAATATGCACTTGACCCAGTTATGGTTTAACTGCATGCCTTCACTCTGTAACCAGAGAGGGGCTAAAATGGAATTAAACTCAAAGACTAACTGTGTCCTCCGCAGAATCCTGCTCTGGGCCCCTATCCATTCAGAAAAAAATAATGTGAACAAGAAGACCAACTAATACTGCTGTAATAACCCCTTCTGTTACACCTCCTTGACTGAAAATGACCCATCAAAAATAAAATGGTTATATTCTCAGACCTTTTTGACTGTATGAGTCTTTATGTTGGCTTCTTAAAGGGTGCCCCTCGGGGTTGTTTTCCGAGTGTCAAAATTACTCAAGATATTGCAGAAATTGTTTTCTTTTCACGCTTGAGTTCTTTGTGGATACAGATATTTGTCCCTTCGCCTGGTGCAATGCTGGACCAATCCTGGCTCAGAATTCCCCCCAAAAGGAGCGTTCATTACCTTTCGAAACTATGTCCAAAAAAGCCAGTAGGGTTAGCTAAGGTATACTTGGTAACCCAATGACATTAAATACCATATATTGATTACTATGTATATCCTCCTGAAAGAATTGCAGCTGCATTGCTCAGTTTCACCATGTCTGTCACTCCCCCTCCTCCTCCTCTTCTCTCTCTATCTCTCTCTCTCCCTGCTCACCCCAGGTTACCTTTGGCAGTCGCAGGTCTTAAACAACACCAATCTGACGAAGATGGCGCGTTATTGAAATGTTACAAACTTCAGAGAAGGAACCAGCTGCACATACAGAGCCTCTTGGCGCTTTAATAATGATTTTTTAAGCTGCAGTTGGCACACGCAGAAACATATGAGTGAAAGTGAGCCCAGGCAGCAGTGTGGTCAGGGACAGTCAGAGTCAGGTGATAAGTGAACAGGATTCAAGAGGATTTGGTAACCGTGGTCAGAGAAAGGTCAGAGGTCTGAATCAGGAAGCTACGCAGGGATACACAGCATGCTGGTCTGTGCTCTTTCATAAACTTCAAGGCTTGCAGGAGCCGGCAGACCAGCCACTCTTCTACTGACAGCGGAGGGAGATATCCCTGATAAAATCGTTACGTGTTTTTATCAATAGAATCTACCCCAGTTGCGAGGTATAGAGTTCCTGGCAGAACTGGCTTTGAACACAATGAAGAGAAACAAACCGCAGAGGGAAGGACACGGACACACAACTGATTTGAAAAGCCCATTCACCCTCTATTATAATATTGAAAACAGTTCACCAACACATTACTTTAAATTATATTTGTGCATTTCATGGCTTATTGAAAATATAAATTGCGATGACTGCAACAGAGTCCAAAAAAAGTAGGCACAGTCTGCTTTTACCAATGCATAACAACACAATTATTATTCTTTTTTTAATCACAGTATTTAAGTTTCTGAGCTCTGCAGGCACCCATTGGTAAAAGTCTGCTGAGCAGAATTTGCCCCCCAACTCCTCCATGCAGGTCCGCACAGTTGCACAGGGACCTTTCTGGCCAAATACTTCTCCTCAGCGAGAGAGAGAGCAGGACTGCAGGTAGGGCAATTTAGCCTCTGATGGTAAAGTGGTGAACCTCAACCCTCCTTTGGCCTTGAGAAACTGGGTCTTTTTTGGAAGTTCACCTTTTTCCACATCACCTCATTATTGTGACTTGTCACTTCGTTTTCAGCCTTAAATTTCACCTGCGCCAACCTTATTTGGAGGCAGATTTGAAATACGGTCCCATTTTCAACAGACAATCAAATTCACTAGTTAAAACATCAATTAATGTGCAATTTAAGGGTTTTCAACAGAGGGTGAATATGCTTTTCAAATTACTGCTTTTTCATTTAATTTGAATTTCCCTTATTTCCCAACTTTTTCGGAAATTGAGGCAGTAGAAGAAAATTACAGCAGCTGTTGAGCGTGCTGTCTGTGGACTGATGACCACAAATTGAATTGTTTTGTCAAAAAGCATTAAAGGGGTATTGTTTTCGGTTTGGTTTGTTTCTGTGTTTGTGTGTTTGTTTGTTTGTCAACACTCTGGCGGAAAAACTAATGGGCACATTCACCCCAAATTCGGTACAGGGATTGCCACTGACCCAGAATAAATCCCTATTGAATTTCGTACAAGTAGGTGAAAGTATGTGCGAGGAGAGGGGTTAGTTGTGCCTGGCAGCACTTGTTATATACTCTTCCAAAAAAGAAACTACACAAATATTGAATTATTGATTACACTTTCTTTTCAACATGTTTTCCACATTTGTCAAAATATTTCATGTATAATAAATTGATGCTAAAAACAATGTATAGTTTCTTTTTTGGAAGAGTATATATATATATATATATATGTATATAATTGAGAACGAACTGAGAGGCTCACTCATATAGAATGGGGTCCAAGTTAGTTGACACTCCTTCTCTAGTGAAGTCAAAGATGGTTTAATTGTCCTAAGAAACATTTACTCAGCTAATGATTTTTTTCAAATTTGCAAACGCGGAGTATTTTGTTTAAACTCAGACATTGCAAAATCATGGCAGAATTTCAGAATTTTGAAGCAAAACTTTTTTTTTTGTGGCACATTAGGTTCTCAGCATACATGCTGAAAAAATCTTAAATGGAGAACCAATACATGGCATTTTATTTAGGTTTAACAGCTTATATGTTGAAAATGCTACTTTGCAGTTGTCTCTGGAACAGCATGCCATAGGCTGCCTGTACTCGAAGCAGAAGTTAGTTGCTTGCACATGACAGCGTTCATTCCCTCCTGACAACTATACCTCACTGCTTGGCCACCACAGCTCCGAGAACCAATTAGAACTGCAGATAGCAACAGTCCTATGTACACAGAGCTTTTTGGGGTGAATGCAATGGATATAGACAAGATAAAAACAACAGCGATAAGTGCTCTGGAGTATTGCCATGTAAGCTATTCCTGTTCCTCTGATATTTGACCTGGTTAGCACATCTTTGGGATCAAAAATGTCTTAAATTTTGAAATTCTGAGACTCACGGGGTACATGGAAAAGAATTAAACGTCTGTCACCTAATCAAAAGAAAGGATTTTAACGTTAGGTAAGATAATAGAACATAGATAGCATTGAGACAGAGACATTTTACATTTTTATCCACAAAATGAGCTTATTTCAAATTTCCTGTCTGCAAAAGGTATTAAAATTGCTGGGAGACAGGCAAAAAAAAACAAAAAAACAAAAAGAAGGGTGAAAAAGCAATTAATATACAGCACCCTCCATAATTATTGGTACCCCTGGTTAAGATGTGTTAAAAGCCTTAAAATAAATTCAATTTTTATTGCAGAAGCATACTCTCACCTTGTAAATTGTAGAAAAAATGTAACCTTCAACTCTAGTGAATTTTAAGGAAAAAAAAATCCCTGACTGAGAAATAATTATTTTTCACCTGTTACACAACTATTGGCACCCCTAATAATTCCTAGGAAATAAATGTAATTGAAGTATTACTGTCATTTCTACAGTAGTTTACAAAGTTCATCAGAGTATCTAGGATCATTTAATTAGTAATTTAATTTAATTTCCCTGGGGTATAAATATGACGTGACCCAGAGGCCATTTCTCTTATCCACTCTTCAACATGGGAAAGACAAAGGAACACACCATTCAAGTAAGGCAGATTTGTGTCGACCTTCACAAGAAAACAGCCACTCGCCTGCACTTGCCCATATCTACTGTCAGAGGAAGCATTAAGAAGTTTCAAACAACTGGAACAGTGGTAAACAAGCCTGGACGAGGACACAAGGTTATTTTGCCACCACACACAGTGAGGAGGATGGTAAAAGAAATAAAAAGTTCTCCAAAGCTCACTGTTAAAGAATTGCAAAAAATGGTAGCATTTTGGGGTCACAAAGTCTCCCAAACAACCATCTGGCGCTATCTACATGCCAACAAGCTGTTTGGGAGGCATGCACGGAAAAAACCTTTTCTCACTCACAATCAAAAACGGAAACATCTGAAGTTCCCCAAGCGGTACTGGGACTTCAACTGGGACCATGTGCTTTGCTCAGATGAGACCAAGAAAGAGCTTTTTGGCAACAAACACTTTAAGTGGGTCTGGCGGAACACAAAAGATCAGTATGCAGAAAAGCACCTCATGCCCACTGTGAAGTATGGGGGAGGATCGGTGATGCTGTGGGCCTGTTTCTCTTCCAGAGGACCTGGGAACCTTGTTAGGGTGCATGGCATCATGAACGCTAAGAAATACTAGGACATTTTAAATCAAAATCTGGTGGCCTCTGTCTGAAAGCTGAAGATGGGTCATCACTGGGTCTTTCAGCAAGATAATTACCCTAAACATGTGGCCAAATCTACACAGAAATGGTTCACCAGACACAGAATCAAGCTCCCCCCATGGCCATCTCAGTCCCCAGACCTCAACCCCATTGAAAACCTGTGGAGTGAGCTGAAGAGGAGAGTGCAGAGGAGAGGACCCAGGTCGCTGGATGATTTAGAGAGATTGTGCAAAGAGGAATGGTCGAAGATCCCTCTTTCTGTATTCTCCCATCTTGTGAAACATTTCAGGATAAGATTAGGTGCTGTTTTGTTGGCAAAAGGGGGTTGTACAAAGTATTAACATCAGGGGTGCTAATATTCCTATATTATTAAAAAAAAAATTATTAGAGGCTAACAAACACATCTTAACCAAGGGTGCCAATAATTATGGAGGGCGCTGCATAAGAGAATCAGCTGAAAGAACTTTTAGCAAGTAATTACAATAACTGGCATCAGGCGTGTAACATGATTGGTTATAAAAGGGATGTCTTCGAGAGGCTGAGTCTCTCAGAATTAAAGATGGCCAGAGGCCCTCCAACCCATTAAGGTTTGCGTAAAAAAATTGTGGAATACTTTAAAAACAATGTTCTTCAATATAAAATTGCAAAGGCTTCGAGGGTCTCATCATTGACAGTGTGTAAAATCATCAAAAGATTCAGAAAAACTGGAAAAATCTCTATGCATAAGGGAGAAGGCCGAAGACCTTTACTGGATGCCAAAACCACATACTGCTGTTATTTCAACAGCATGGCTTTGTAGTAGAAGAGTCTGTGTGCTGAACTGGCCTGCCTGCAGTCCTGATCTTTCACCGATTGAGAACATTTGGCGTATAATCAAACGAAACGTCCGTCAAAGGAGACCCAAAACTCTCCAGCAGCTGGAAGCCTGTATTAAACAGGAGTGAGATCAAATTCCAATGGATAAACTCAAGAAACTTGTCTTTTCAATGCCCAGACACCTCCAATCTGTGTTAAAAAGAAGAGGGGATGCTACACCATGGTAAACAGGCCCCCGTGCCAACTTTTTTGAGACCTATAGCAGCCAACTAATTTGAAATGAGCTCATTTTGTGGATAAAATCATAAAATGTCTCAGTTTCAATATTTGCTATGTTATCTCTGTTCCACTGTGAATTTTATTCACAATTCACACTTAGTCCCAACTATTTCGGAATTGGGGTTGTAGTTAACTTTCATTTACACCTGTGATATGCTGTCAGAAAGATGCAAGACCTGGAGTGACCTCACTTTTTAACACCATAACTCTTGTCCATTTTCTGATTGGTTTGTCCAATTCATGTTAAAACAATTTATTCAGCCTACTGGACATCGTCAGGACCAATCTGTTGCAATCTCCTGCTCAATGCAAATCTCCCGCTCAATGGAAATCTCCCCCTCACTGCAAATCTCCTGCTCAATGCAAAATACGACTGTCTTCACGCAGGTGTGAAATGTCTAACAGAAAGTCAAGAATACAAATGCAGGCAAATTAATGCTGTTTTACATACTGAGTCCTTTGTTACTGTTTTCCTCTGCAGTCATCCTTGTCAGTTTTTCCTTCAATTTCCACTAATTGGCTCTAGTAATTTAATTACTGTCCTATGCCTCGTCCTCCCATCTCACCTGTTCCCTGTTGTTAATTGCTGTCTTGTGTATTTAAGTTCCTGCTCTATGTCTCCCTGTTGCTGGATTGTTCTCTCCCTTCTAAGGTGTAAACTTGCCTCTTTATCTCAAGTAGAAATTTATTGGGGGATCACTCTCCTATTTGCAGTCTCGCATTGTAGCTTCTTCTGAACACGCCAGCACCCCTGTTCAAAGGTGTCCGCCTGCCTCTTACCTGCTACTGACCTCAGATCAGCCCCGAGCCCATGCCTAGCCTACCTCTCCTGTAATCAAACTACCCCAGACTGACTCTCGGCCATCTCTTGAAAAAGCCTTGAAAATTCCCTCTTTTGGAAATTAAAGCAGCCTATTTGACTTTTTCTGTGATCTGCGTCTGGCTCCTGTTCTGAATATTTGAACCACATTGTTTCAGGAGCATTTAGAATTGGGGGAAAAGAAAAGTGCCATTGTCCTCAGTAATAAGAAAATTTTAAAAGTCCAACATTTCTCAATTCATAATAATGCTACATTAAACTAAATTAGCTGTCATTGTAATGAATGGTTACTGAGCAAATCAACTGTATCATTGGTCAATTGTCCTTTTATACCTGAGACAGCATGTTAGTGGTTAATGCCCGGGTAAAATGTAAATTGTGCTCTTGCCAAAATCCTTAATTTCTTTCCAG
Organism: Gymnothorax reevesii; assembly: GCA_029721435.1. Lineage (NCBI taxonomy): Eukaryota > Metazoa > Chordata > Actinopteri > Anguilliformes > Muraenidae > Gymnothorax > Gymnothorax reevesii. Next base: position 111,988,904 of record CM056579.1, read on the forward strand.
GGTCTGTCTTGGATTATCTTGGGAGTGAACTTTTAATATTAGGAAAAGACAAAGTAGGGGAGGAAACTGGGAGTAAAATATGAAGGAGAGTCAGACAGTTTGAGAGACAGAGATAAATGTTAGGGGGAGAGACAGAGAGAGACAGAGAGACAGAGACAGAGAGAGAGAGAGAGAGAGAGAGAGAGAGAGAGAGAGAGAGAGAGAGAGAGAGAGAAACGGAGGCTGTGGTTTTGGCAGAGGCCGAGCTGAGTCTGCAGCTTGTGTTCACCCAGGGGTCAGGCGGGGGTGGGAAGCCGTTAAAGGGCCAGCGTCCTCACGTGTGGCCCTCTGCTATTACTCCTCTCAGTCTCCAAACCTCCCCATGTGTGCTCATGTGTAGGTTAGTGCATGTGTGTGTATCTGCGTGCGTGCATTAGAGAGAGGGAGAGGGGAGAGAGAGAGAGAGAGAGAGAGAGAGAAAGAGAGATGGCGAGTCTGCTCAAATGTCGGCGTCTAAATGCAAGTCTGAGTACATATTTTTTTTGCTTGTCTCGCAAGCATTTCATTATGAATTAATATAAATACCCATGAAATGATTGGAATGTCTTTATTTCACACTGTTTGGATAAAGACCACTGCCTAACAAAATATAACGACAATGTCAAGGGAACCAAGCAGTCAGAACCTTAACCTCCCCATTGAGATTCAAAAGATTCATCAAACTTCTTTTTTCCAGAATAGCCTACAATCGAAGAACAGCCATGGTACATGCTCGTCCTCCCTCAGCCAAAAGTAGCAAGCTCAACACCATTGTGCTCAATCAATATACAGTCAGAAATCCAGAAGATTCCACCTGTGGGGGGTGGTTGAGGTACGTGACAGAGGCCACAGTCGGACATGACAGTGTCCCTGGAGCCTGGAGAGAATGGGGAGAGTTGAGCAGGAAGGATATGGGAGTAGAGGAAAGTGTCTGTGTGTGAAAGGATGGGAAGGGCCAACACATCGGTTCCTCAGTGGAACCCTGGGAAAAAGAGAAAAAAAAAAAAAACGCCATCAGCGGGTTATGGTGTCATGATGTCACCCAGCTGGGATAAATTCTGTCTCTGCCTGAAAAAATAACCAGCGGTGACCCCCCGAGGTTAAAATGCCACCGCTGATGAATTGAGTGCTTACTCTGCAGGAACGTGGGTGGGAAAATGAACCGTATGGGAAATAAGTGATACAGGAATCAATGAAAGTTTTATTGTTAGACGTGAAACCACAGAAGAAGTAGACTGACTTTCGATGATGTCAAAATTCTCCGGGGTTCTTGGAAACAGTTGAAGCTGATGTGCAGTGATTGTTTGAAAGGTACTTTTCACCTTGTAAAGAACCCAGATTTTTTGGTTTTTTAAAGGGCCACTAATAAAGAATGTGGAAACATTTAAAATGTCATGAATTGGCATAGTTGATCTTTCTATTTATAATTCTTTGTCTTTTAATGCAGGATTAACCTTCCTTTCAGTTTTCATAAATGTAATTTTTAAATGATGCAGCTGACCATCAAACTATGGCTTCATCAAGTTTTAAAGGTGCCCTATTGTGACATCAGATGCACAGCCAATTCTCCATTATGAGCCATTTCAAGTGTGGCCAACCTGACATCAAAAGGGGAAGTAATCCCCCCCCAGACAAGAAAAACCTCTGTAAACTAATTGGTCAGATCAAGAGCACTCTCCAGGAGGCATATCTGTGCCAATATCAAAAACCCAAAGGAAACTTAATTGGCTGAATTTTACATTTAAATTAATTCATTGTCTCCCTGTTACTTTCTTGACTATAAGAAGAGCCCTGCGTGTATTTAACTGTGGTTTATAGTTAACACACGCAAAACCTCTGTTATCAACTGATTGTAAAATTACAGTTAAAATAACTGGCAAAACAGATGCCAGGCTATAACATTGAAGAGTTAATAAACAGGGTTTAACCCAAGAGATAAACCATTTGTAAACCTCATTATCTAGAAGTTTACCTAGAAGCATACTTTAAAAAGCCTGCATGGTCCTGGAATAACATTCTATGAATAGATGACACAGAGATCAACTTTACCCGTCAGTATTTAGCAGATCCCAAGTGTTAATCCACATAAACATTTATTTGACCGTCATTCGGTTCACACACAGCCAAAAAACTCTGGGCGACCCCGAATCAACGCATGCGTCTCCACTCTCAAGGGAAATTTACCGTAAAGAACGGAATAGAGGAGAAATGTGGTAACAAACTCCCGGGACCTAGCTAAATACCCGTACTTTGCACGGTTCGAAACCTGGCGCATCGTCCTTGTCACGCATTAAACCGGTGTATGCGGAAAATAGACTCATTATTTACAGTAGTTAGGGAGGAGATGTGTGAAATTACGCAAATCGCCAACACAGTGATAATATATAGATAATAGAAATGTTTACCATTGAACATTTTTAGAATCTATGAAATAAACGACATGCAGTGACTGTTAACAAAACAGTTCTTGAATTACGGCCCATGAGTACTCAGAATGATTTTACAGAAGCTGCACACATTAGATAAAGTTTTTAGCTGAGATTCCATAGTCCTTCAATGAAAACTTTAAAAAGCAGGGTCCTTTATTGGTTAGACCGCCAGCGAGTGGGGCTTTTGTGTCTGACCAGGGCACCTTCCTGATTTTCTTGCTGGGAATAAGCTCTTTAATGTTGCTTATTTTCTACCAAAGTCTTTTCACTGTGACTTGTTTAGTTGACTTAAAGGCTTTGGACAGAGAGTGATTGTCAGTGATCAACGGAGGGGCCTTTCGTGCAGTATTGCCCGTGGGGAGCTAAAATAATGTGGCTCAAATCATAACATTGTCTGATCTATCTGATGTAGCAAGGTTTTCCCCAGCAAAAGTGCCCCATACCACACCTCTAACTCTCTTGGATTTCCAACAGAGAGGAGAAAACTTCCCCCTTTCTCTCACGAGAACAATCAAAGTTCCCTCCTCTACCTCCAGCTGGAAGATTTCAAGAGAAGCATCACTGAAAACAATCAAGCTCAGAGTATCAGTGTTTCCCAGAAGCTTAAACGTGTTGGTCACGTTTTCTGATTTGAGCGTACAGATGACTTAATTTGCTTCACGAATGTACTGTACTGCAGCAGTTTTTTGTATTGGATGCCAGACTATACGAGTCTGGTCTGCTTCACAACCCACAGAATCTGTCCTATTTTTGACCAAAGCTGTTTTTTTTTCAGTTTCATTAAGGAGGGGTATGTCTTAGTATAGCACGTGCTGCTTGCATGTGAAGAGGTTGTATATTCTCAGTGTTACTGTGCTGATGTAACCAAACTCCACCATCAACAGAAATAAAACCCATTCCTGCGCCGCGGAAATTTTCATTCTCCTCGTGTCCAACAAGGAACGCTGCCTTCAGTCAGGGAATCGCGTTTGTTTAAATGTTTTGAGAGCCTGCCCAAAGAAAAATACATTCATGACATGCAAGTACTCTGGTAATCTAAAATGATCATCTAACCAATGAAAGACTGCTGGATCTACCAGCAACATTTCACCACCTGTGCTCAGCATGATTTCTGTCGCTCTGTTGCACCAGCTCAGTGATGTATCTGCAAGACCATGCACCCATTTTCGTAATTTCCATAAAACTTTTTAACTGCCTGCCTCAGGAGGGGCAAACATAAATATCTTTAGACAGCTTCATGTGCTGCAAGAATGTAGATTTGAAGTCCATAGGAAGGACTTGCCACTGACTTTGACAGTATATTGCAAACAATTACCAGAGAGATTCCCTGGAACTCCTGGACATCAAGCTCTGCAGAACCTCTGGCTTCAAGTCATGCTTTAGGAACAAGGCTCTTAGAAGCTTCTTTGAGATTACAGACCTTTGGTGGCCGATGGTTATTTGAAAATTTTATACAGAACTATGGGGACCAAGACCATCTAGAGGGGCTGGGGCAATGCTCAACTGGGATATATACATATATACACTACTGGCCAAAAGTTTGGAAACAAGATCAAATTTGTACCAAAAAAGATCATAGTTTCATTGGCATACTTTGACATTGCAACAAAATAAACATGATTATTATATAAAGAGTCACTTATCAGAATACATTTTTACTCAAATTATCAGGCCCATATTACTGGGCCCATGGTCATGGTGCCCGCTGGATTGCAGTTGGCATCCAGTTGGCTGTGAACCTTGACATATAGTGAATAATGCAAACTGTGATTTGTTTTTTACTTTTTCACTGAAGTGACTCTTGCAAATCTACTCAACCCAAAAACTAAGCCCCTCCTTTCTTCAGTTAACATTTATTCCGCAATGGTCTGGTAACATCAATGTATACAGTACCTAAAGATAAATCAAAGAAAATGGTGCATATCAGTGAAAGAAAAGTCTAATTGTGCAGTAAATACATCCCAAAATCCATAGATTTCATACTGGTTTTTAAAAAAGGCATTGTGAAACGAAACTTTGAGTTGCCACCAAATTTTTGACCTGTATTGGCCTTGCTTCTACACTTTTGGTCTGTAGTGTGTGTGTGTGTGTGTGTGTGTGTGTGGGTGTACAGCGCCCTCTATAATTATTGGTACCCCTGGTTAAGATGTGTTAAAAGCCTTAAAATAAATTCTATTTTTATTGCAGAAGCATACTTTCACACTTAAAATTGTAGAATAAAGTAACCTTCAACTCAAGCGAATTTTAAGGGAAAAAAATATCCCTGACTAAGACATAATTATTTTTCATAAAATCACCTGTTCCACAATTATTGGCACCCCTGGAGTTCGCTAAGCGGTACTGGGACTTCAACTGGGACCGTGTGCTTTGGTCAGATGAGACCGAGACAGAGCTTTTTGGCAACAAACACTCTAAGTGGGTCTGGCAGAACACAAAAGATGAGTATGCAGAAAAGCACCTCAAACCCACTATGAAGTATGGGGGAGGATCGGTGATGCTGTGGGCCTGTTTCTCTTCCAGAGGCCCTGGGAACCTTGTTAGGGTGCATGGCATCATGAACGCTTTGAAATACCAGGACATTTTAAATCAAAATCTGGTGGCCTCTGCCCGAAAGCTAAATATGGGTCATCACTGCATCTTTCAGCAAGGTAATGACCCTAAACATGTGGCCAAATCTATACAGAAATGGTTCACCAGACACAGAATCAAGCTCCTCCCATGACCATCTCAGGCACCAGACCTCAACCTCATTGAAAACCTGTGGAGTGAGCTGAAGAGGAAAGTGCAGAGGAGAGGACCCAGGTCGCTGGATGATTTAGAGAGATTGTGCAAAGAGGAATGGTCAAAGATCCCTCTTTCTGTATTCTCCCATCTTGTGAAACATTATAGGAGAAGATTAGGTGCTGTTTTGTTGGCAAAAGGGGTTGTACAAAGTATTAACATCAGGGTGCTAATAATTGTGGCACACATGATTTGATGTAAAATAATTATTTCTTTATGTGGGATTTTTTTCCCTCTGAATAAATGCACTTGAATTAAAGGTTGGATTTTCCTCTTTTGTTCATTGTAGTCCTATATCATTTAGAAAAAACCTGAATTTATTAAATGCTAAAAAACACATCTTAACCAGGGGTGCCAAAAATTATTGAGGGCGCTGTATATAGAGTATACTGAGAAGCATTGAAAACGCAAAGTGTTTTTTATGTTTTTTTAACTTTTTCCATTGGCTGATTCATCTGATGACCATCAGGTTTGGTAAGCATGGCAAAATGTCAGGTGTCTGAGTTCGAATCCCTTCTTGGTTTAACAGCGCATTATTATTACCCAAATGTAACAAAATTCCCCGAATCATGTTTGTGAATCACATAATATGAGAAATTTAGCATTTGAAAAGTTCAAGGTCAGGGCCCATAAAAACACACATTGAGAAAGTCACATCATTTCCATTGCAAATGCCACAAATGAATTTCAGAAAAATCAAACATTTTGAATGTTGAATGATGGCCAGTCTCAAAGAAAAGATTCTGGGTGCATTAATGTCCATTAATGACTGTATCCAGACTGCAGGGGTGACACAGAATGACCAGATGTGTCAGCTGACGTCCCCGACAAAGTGCGTCACCTGTGACGCCACAAAAACACATTCCATGAAACGTATTCTGCCATGTCAGATAATGCATAAGAACTGCTGAATTGATTGCCACTGTTACAATAGCAGTGAGGGCAAGTCTTACAACCAAAAGCTCAGTTTCCAGAGACTACAAACTTGCAAATACAAAACACTACACTACAACGCCAATGGCATTCTATACTAGGGACTTCTGAATTTAGGAAAATATTACAAAAACAGCACTGCAGAAGCTTAAATTGGTAGCATATAGATTGCGTCAAGACCAGCAAAATCAAGCTAAATTAAATTTTCATGAATTTTAGGAGAAAAAAAAATGTCATTTTACCGAGTAAATACAAATTAACTTGAGGATAGCAGGAGATTGCACCTGGCACAATTGATCTGGGGCTCGGAGGCCCGTGGATGGGTTCTACTAAAGAGGAATCGTGTTAAAAAATCCGAAGAAGAAAATGTGGTTGATACCCATGTGCTGTATGTGAGAGCCAGGCTGCGGATAATTTGTCCGCTTAACCCTTAGAGCGCCAAAGGCAATTATAGTTGCCCAACGATGTAAGATCTGAAAATCAGATGCTGTTGAAAACCTATCATATGGCAACTTGTTTAAAAGAGCTCCCCTGCGGGAGCTCTTTTAAACAAGTTGCCACATGATAGGTTTTCAACAGCTCAGGATAATTGAATTTTTAATACCTTGAAAATTTATTCAGCGCTCTAAGGGTTAAGTATATGTTTGCATTGATGCGAGAAATGAGTATGGTGTTGGTGTTCTGTGCGACACACCGTCTGCTGCCTCAGCTTTTTGTCACTAATTGGTCGTGGTGACGTTCCCTGTGTTTTCAGGATCTCATATAACAGAGTTTGATGAAATTGTGAGAGGAACAGAGAATAAGGCAAGGATTCTAAGGTTTGTCAAATAAGCACCATGATGCAGCCTCAATAACATACTCTGCTGTGGCAACTGTGAACAGAATCATTTATCCTCCTCATTTTACCTTTGAGTGATTGATTTATTTGTTTATTTATTGAAGCATTTCATCAGTCAAGGATACTGCATTGGCAAAATGAGACCTCGAGCTGCTCTGAAATTCATTTTCCAGGTTCTGGGAATGGAACCTGATTTGTCGGTCAGGAGCAAAACATGGTATCACAGGTGGCAGTTCTCAACCTCCGTCTTATGACCTCCAGAAACGGCACTGATTCCAGTGGAGGACGAGTGGTACGGTCATGTCGACCCGGTCTCAGTTTTCCTGCTGCTGCCGACGAGGTATAAAGAATGTTGGCTGCAACATGATTTTAGAGTTTGGAATGGGGTTCACCCTGCTGCCAAAGCGCGGCTTGACATTTTGCTTAGCTACTCTTCTCCACGCCAACTGTCGAGGAGAGGCATTCGCAGATATTTTCACCCTGCCCATTATGCCGATTCGTCCTGCTGCTAGCGCAACAGTTGGAAATTGTGTTCCATTCACCCAAATAAAAACGGAAACAAAACCAATGAGAAGATACAGAGGCAATATAAGTGTAAAGTGACAAATATGTGATTAGCATTTTCTTGAATAAATATTTTGATACTAATGTAAAGACCAATACAGGTCATTGAAAGCAATGGCATTCTATAAAGGAGACTTTTTTAATTTAGGGAAACATTGCACAAACAGCTCTTCAGAAGGTTAAATGCATATAGGTTGCTTTTAGACCCTTACAAAATCAAGCAAAATTAAATTTTTATGAATCTCAGAGGAGTAAAGCCTTTTTCACACTGTGAATATGGAATAAATGGATATTTATTGAGGGGAGCAGGAGATTGCATCAGGAATATTTGATGCTGGGCTTGGAGGCCCAAGGCAGGGTTGCACTAAAGAGTCAGGTTGTTAAAAAAAACCCAGAGAAAAAGACTTGTGACTGACGTGATGGAAGGATTGCTGACCCAAATAGTGGAAGCGGGTGTCAGAACATTAAGGTAACAGCCTGAGAGACTGGGACTATGGTACTGCCTCCATGGGCTGCTTTCACACCGGACGCGACACACATTTTTAGCACGAAAGATTACATTCGAAGTCAATGAAACATTTGCATCTTTGCATGGACTTTGAATGTAATCTGTCGTGCAAAATATTCCTTTCGTGTCCGGTGTGAAAGCAGCTTTGGTCTTTGATTTTTTTTTTTAAATAAAAAATTCATGTTGTTGGCAGAATATTTTCTAACCTTTCCACCTATTCATACCAAATAGATGAAGATCACAAAGGAAAAATGATCCAAATCTTTGTATATTTAATTTATTATATATTATTGTAATAATTCTAATAATGTATAATAATATTAAATATTATTATAAATAATATTTTATATACTTTTTTTTGCATATTTTTTTCAGTTCTTTGTTTCTAAGATTGTTTTGAATTTTTAATTCATCTTTTCTCCACAACGTGAAAATGTGACTCTGAACATCTTTCCATTGTGGTCTTCAGATGTAAGTAATCAAAGGTAATTTTACTGACACAGATATGTTTATTGAATCAGTCTGATATATTCAATGACGCAATTTTTGCTTACATTCATTCACAGTCAGGAAAAATATGTTTTTTTCATATTGTAGGACAAGGTCACATAAATATTTTGTATTCGCTGGTTGCAGCACTTAAGGGGCAGCACCGAAGCTACATCACACTTACAGTGCCCTCCATAATTATTGGCACCCCTGGTTAAGATGTGTTAAAAGTCTTAGAATAAATTCAATTTTTTATTGCAGAAGCATATTCTCACACTGAAAATTGTAGGAAAAGGGGAAAAAAAATCCCTGACTAAGAAATAATTGTTTTTCATAAAATCACCTGTTCTACAATTATTGGCACCCCTAACAATTCCTAGGAAATAAATATAATTGACGTATTGACGAAAGCTGAAATTGGGTCGTCACTGGGTCTTTCAGCAAGATAATGACCCTAAAAATGTGGCCAAATCTACACAGAAATGGTTCAACAGACACAGAATCAAGCTCCTACCATGGCCATCTCAGTCCCCAGACCTCAACCCCATTGAAAACCTGTGGAGTGAGCTGAGGAGGAGAGTGCAGAGGAGAGGACCCAGGTCACTGGATGATTTAGAGAGATTGTGCAAAGAGGAATGTTCAAAGATCCCTCTTTCTGTATTCTCCCATCTTGTGAAACATTATAGGAGAAGATTAGATGTTTTGTTGGCAAAAGGGGGTTTTACAAAGTATTACCATGAGGGGTGCTAATAATTGTGGTACACATGATTTGATGTAGAGTAATTATTTCTTAATGTGGGATTTTTTTCCCCTCTGAATAAATGCACGTGAATTAAAGGTTGGATTTTACCCTTTTTTTTCATTGAGGTCCTATATTATTTTGAAAAAAACTGAATTTACTAGAAGCTAAAGAACAAATCTTAACCAGGGGTGCCAATAATTATGGATGGCGCTATATATTGAGAAAAATATTCAAACCCAGTAGGCCATAGTTTTATGGCCCCAGAATTAAGTTGTACATCAATGGAAAATATCTAGATCTTACACATCATTTTGTTCATATTTTCTCAGTAATTCAGCTGAACACATTCAGATTTGTTAAACCTCAACTGAAACTTAGGCCTGAAGTTCCACAGGCTTGAATGCAACAGCTGCATTTTATGGTGGGCCCGGAGGTTTTATGGGGTTAAAAGAACTATCTAAATCATCAGAGACCCTGAACCAAATCTGAACTAGTTCTGGCACCGCAGTGCAGTCTTCAAGCCAGAATTGTCACAGGAGTTGCTGGCTTTCAGGGTATGCGTGATAAATGTGAAATTGTGTGGTGGGCAGAGATTTAAGGAACTGTGGTTGGCCTTCCTTTTTTCCTCATGGTGACTCATTTAGGCAGAGAAATAACATCTTTCACAGGGAAAACTGCTGGCACTCCAGGAGCTGCTGGGAGTGATTATATCGGTGGGGGTTAGCCTTATTCCTTTGTTTGCAAATGCAGTCACATATCATGTCCTCACAGCTGCAATAACACTCACCAGAAGTCATAAGAGAGAACCACTAATTCTTTGTCCGATCACCAATTCATTAGTTCCATAACAATATGCCATTCAAAATTCTGACGTCTGTTATTACTGGTTTTCAATAATCGTATTTCAGCAGTGCAGTTCACCTTAATGAAGGTGAAGCCAGATTTTATTGTTAGCTATTCAAATCAACAGTAAGCAGAATCAAATTTCTAAAGTAATGTAAATAATAAATAATGATGTGTCAAAACTAATGTACGAGCATTTAAAACTTTATCACATCCATCGTTAAGTTTCATCTGAAGTCAACAAACTAAGTCACCTGCTATAAATTTTGTGGTAATACAGTTTACTAACACATGCTCCTCCAGCCTGAGAATGCCTTCACAAAATTTGGCATGAATTAAGTCTTTATAAGCCTTCAATGAGGTCATGAAAAAATGAAAGCCTTCTTCTTGCAACAATTATCCTTGGAAAATATCCCGTAGCCTTGAACTTTAACAAAATAGCAATCTAAGGGTGAACACTGGTGTTTAAACAGCTTTTATAGGGCGGATTTCTCTACAATATTTGGCTGCATCGGAGATTCTCAAACTGTACACCGGCTTTTGTTCCAACTGCAATGACAATACCAGGGGTATTTTTGGATGGGTAGTTTTTAATGTGGGATTATTAAAATTATTAAATCACATTCTGTCAGAAGTAGCTATGGTTGCCACGAAGAATATTTCTGTGAACATATACCATGTACTTTAATTTGCATGAAATATCATAAAAAGGGGCGAATAATCTATTATATTTAAAACAAAAGATGGAGGTGAACCAAAACACTTCTTGGAAATGGTGTAGAATTTAAACACGAAGCAAAAGGTTATGACACAACCGTTCATTGAATTTTAAGGGGAGAAATACAAATAGAAACATAGCTGCAAGCAGTGATGAGGGGGCCAAGCAGTCCAGCAGGGCAGAGTTCACGGCCGATTGGTTTTGGCGATCAAATGTTTTCAAAAATCCAAAATCCATTTAATAACTTTTGTGAGGCCTGGACTCGGGTCAGAGGGTGCGTTTAACTTTTCTTGACTGAAATTCGTCGCTTTAGGTGACTGAGCCGCACAAAAACAATGAGATGCGGCCCCCCAGCACTGGAGTTATAATCCTCTGGTTCATAGAATGAGCTCAGCTGTCTGCAGAGTGTTATTTACTGCTTTCATATGCTCTTTGGAAATCTTCACTTCAGTGTGTGGAAGTTGTAATTATGATATGCCGAGCTTTCAAGTCCGAAACAAACAAGAAAAAATGACGCCCAATGAGAGCATTTTTTTAATGGTGAGTAAGTTCAAAGAATGCAAACTGCAAGAGCTGATGTGAGTAAAATGTGTGTGTGGAAATAAAATAACAGCACACAACATGCTAACAAAGAATATAACATCAATAGAATAGCAATATAGGCCTACTGCATGAGTGTTACTGTTAGCGATTTGCCTTTGTGTTCTGAGGACTTGCCCCTGAAATGCCTCAACTAGGCAAGTCATATAAAAATGAGTTTTTCAAGAGTAATAATTATAACTTTGTTTTGCTCTTTGTATGAGCGCAACTCATACGTACTGTATAATATTGCTGACAGAACTTGAAGATGTTAATGTAGAGCCATGGTGATAATGTCTATTTGGTGGTAAACCAGGCAGGTCCTTTCTCTAGGAATTCCCTGGCCAAATTTCTGTTGTGTTCTTGATTTGGTTTTTGTTTGATGTAAGCACACTAGAATATAGCCTTTTGCTCAACAAGTTAAACTGCATTCCGTCATGTTTGAACAATAGATTTTGCAGCCGCCATGTGCATTGAAAAAGCAAATAGCTGTCAGGAATCAACAATCTCTGTAGTTTTTCTGTAATGTTTTATTTTCATTTCCCTTGTTAGTCTTCATTATATCGGCGTTCCGGGGATATTATGTTTTTGGTCTGACCGCCGCCGCCGCCCTACGTGTTAACGCGATAACTTCAGTAATATTTCAAGTACAAATTTCAAGTTTTGCATATAAGTAAGTATCATAAAGAAGAAGAACTGATTTGATTTTGGACAATTTACAATTTCTAGATTGGCCACCAGGGGCCAAAAACTGATTTACGTGTTAACGCGATAACTGCAGTAACACTTCAATTGGAAATTCCAAGTTTTGGCGTATAAGAAAGCATCATAAAGAGGAAGAACTGATTCAATTTTGGACAATTTACAATTTCTAGATGCGCACCAGGGGCCAAAAACGGAAAAAAATCACTTTTTTTATCATATCTCTGGAAACATTTGTCCGATTTACCTCAAATCAAGTGCAAATGAAAGGTCATGACCTGAGGATGTGCCCCACAATGACATTATACCTGTTTGGTTCAAAATTTTGACACAAGGTGGAGCTTTGTCACATAAAATTCTCAATTTTTGTCATATCTTTGGAACTATTTGTCCAATTGACATGAAACTATGTGCAACTGCAAGGTCATGACCTCACACTGTGTCACATAATGACATCATACTTGTATGGTTCACTATTTTGCCACCATGTGGTGCTTTGTGATGTGAAATTACCATTTTGGCCATATCTTCAGAGCCATTTGTCTGATTGACCTGAAATTAAGTTCAAATGAAAGGTCATGACCTGTGGGGCTTTATATTGTATTGGGTCTATTCAAGAATTGGGGAATTGGAGGATTGGGGGCGTTCGGGGATATACCCCAAGCCGTCGCCTCCGATGGCATAAGCCTAGTTTCAGTGTTTGTCTTTGTGTTCGCTTTTTTTTCTCATGTCTGTATGCTTCGGTTTCCCTTTCCCTTTCATGGGTCATGTCTACCATTAATTGTGGCCCCCGGAATATTCATGCTTGTTGTCTCCGCCGCTGCTGCTAGGGCAGGGGTGGGCAATCACGGTCCTGGAGGGCCGGTGTGTATGCAGGTTTTTATTCCTATCAATTACCCTGAATAATTGAGTTAATTGATTGCATGCACAAATATAGATTTTCGCTATGATTCGATCAAAGGAAAATGTTTTATGAAAGGAGACAAGGCTAATCTTTGTAGTTTCATTGTAATTTAAAGAAATGCGCATGAAACGTCAGATTTCATAAATGGTTTGGCTAATTGAGACAATCAACTAATTAAAGACCAGACGTCGGTGTGAAAACCAGGGACAGATACGGCCCTCGCTGCCCACCTCTGTGCTAGGGGGTCCACATCCGTAGACACTTCCTTGTGGATGCTGCACAGGCTATAATTTTTGACGATTACTTTCATATTTGGTATGGACATGTGTTATATTTAAATCATGACACCTTACGATTTTTGTTGCAATGGCAACAGTATTAGTGGAATAAAGCTCAAAAAAGTAGAAAAGCTGGGCTTCGGGCAGTAAACCCACGCGGTTGTGGGGACTGGACTGTCTAATTAGTTTCCTTATATTACGGCTGTCTCCGTCAGTTGCGGTTTTGTTTCGCCGATTGATTTAAATTATTGCATTTCCTCGTTCCTCGCCCCTTCCTTCTTGCATTCCTCTCGCCCCATCATAAACCTGATTCTTGTTTACTCATCTGTTCGAATGCATTTTTTTCCCATTTGCTTCTCTGTCTTCTCATGAATTTGTCTTTGTTTAATTGCTTCCAATATGGTATGTAATGTGAAAAAATGCAAGACATGCATGTCAGGTTAATTGGAGACACTAAATTGCCCATAGGTATGAGTGTGAGAGTGAATGTTGTGTGAATGGTGTGTGCGCCCTGCGATGGATTGGCAACCTGTCCAGGGCGGGTCCCTGCCTTTGCCCGTAGCCAGCTGGGATAGGCTCCAGCTCGCCCCGTGACCCTAGTGAGGAATAAGCGGGCATGGAAGATGAATATACGAATGTGAAAAAATGCCACTAGAGGCAGAATTGACCATTTATTTGTTAAGCCCAGTCTGGAGCTAGGTTTGGGCATGTCCTGGGCATGTCTGAGAGGGGAAAGTCCCAGAGAATTGGGAAAAAAAAAGTCTAAAAGGTGGGAGGGGGCTGGAAAAGAGTATATAAGGAGGAAAATTGAGAGAGTAAAGTAGAAGGAGAAATTGCAAGGAGAAGGACCTGTCACTATTACCTGTGAAGTTTTTTCGTGGATTTTTGCCTGTGCTGGAACATTTCCCTGTCCTAGGACATCACCAAGCAACCACATCTCTTGGGACTGTAAATATTTTTTTTCTGGTTATATCAATCTTGGTCAGTACTATAAATTGTAGGTTAGTTTTCAGTTTTTGTTTAATTAAATCTGTTTAAGTTTAAAATTTTTGTCTGTCATCCCTTGCTGTCTTATATGTCGTAACAAATTGGGGCCATAACGGGTGAAAGGCTACACCTGCCTGTCCACCTCGTTTTTTACTCGGTTCTGCCTTAATCCCTAATGGTAGACTTGCCTCAGTCAGCTTGCCTGCCTGATCTACTCCCTGTTATTTTTTACAACAATTTTTCATTCTGATGAGGTTCTTAATACTGCTCATTACTGACCAATGCCTGTTAGTCCAAAGTATTCATGTTGAATAAACTTTGAGTTTATTTATATCTTCTCTCTTTGACTTAGACCCAATTCCATCCTGCCAAACAGCTGACAAGTCGCTTTGCTGGAATTACACCAGCTACTACTTCAGTTTCCTACCAGCCTGTGTGCATGTAGCAGTACCACTGCACTGTACTTCTCAAATAGCAACATGGAAACAACTTTATAAAAGCGTGTGATAACTTAAAAATTCAAAGTTATGTCACTAGCCACTTAGAACCTGAGGACCCATGTATGGTTCCATCAAATGCACTCGCTTTATTCAAAACTGTAGAACTTCAGACCTATTTTAAATTCTAGTGGAGACCCCAGGGCCTCCAACGATCCCAAGTATGTCTTGCTGAATTACGGGGAAACGTGTATAAAATGATGTACAAGATCTAGCCATTTTTCATTGGATGTAACGCAGGGGCCATAAAAACATGGTCTCCTGGGTTTGAATATTTTTCTTAGTAAAAGTTTGATGTAGCTGCAGTGAGGCATTGCAACTAGCAGGTACAGAATAAGTACAATTTGAAAAAAAAATGCTAAATGCTAATTCTGACTTTTGACTTTTGACCCATTAAAGGGAGAAACTTATGTGAAAACTTAGAGTTAAAGGGGTAAATAAATGTAATTTAACTTGTTGAGCAAAACAGAAAATGCCTGTCCACTTTTCTAAACCATGGACATTTTATTTCATAAAAATGCTAAATCTTGCAAATTAACCCATCGCTGAAAATTGTTAGCTAGAGGCTATTTACAGCTGCATTTATGCACTGCAATTTGTGGACCACTATTCTCCTGACCTTGAGAGTCAAACAGCCAATGAGAAACTTGTGGTAAGTCAGCTAATACATTTAACATAGCCATTGATTGATTACACTGAGGAACAGGGGTGATATCAATTCCAGCAGAATTGAATTTTTCAAGTTGTTAAACCTCATTAGGTGGCTGCATCCAGTGATTGTTAATTTTTAAGCCGATGTTCTTTGGTAATACAGAGGTTGTGAGATGTTGTCTTCAACTTTGGGAATGTGGAGCTTAAACAGTATAACACAGCATTTACTTATTCTGCCCACCAACACATTCGGTCAAAATGATCTATTGTTATTTCTTATTCGGGGTGTAATTATAACTCGGCCTCCTCAAACAAAGCCTGCACAAATACCAGTGGCTGTTTCTTACCAGCGTAGCATTTCCGCAGTGTAGTGTTATGTCAAAGTTGGGAATA
Organism: Gymnothorax reevesii; assembly: GCA_029721435.1. Lineage (NCBI taxonomy): Eukaryota > Metazoa > Chordata > Actinopteri > Anguilliformes > Muraenidae > Gymnothorax > Gymnothorax reevesii. The sequence goes on from CM056579.1 coordinate 112,004,758, forward strand.
CTGCTCGTCTGATGTGAGCTCTTGAGAACAGCGTCTGTTTTTTAGCACGCCGTCGATAAATTGGCGGCTGGGTCAGTGCTGAAGCCTGAGGGTATTTTGCGTGCATATTCAGTCGCCGTGCACGCACATTAGACCGAGAGCAAGAAAGCACAGTGCGCTCAATTAATCGACTCCTGGCTCAGTATGCATGCAGAAGACCAGTCAATTGCCTGCCTGAGTGATTAATTACAAATACGCCCCCCTGCCACTCACCCCCAAACCCCAACTCCTTGCCCCCATCTCCTCCCTCTGTGCCCCTTTAAGAATCGAGAGCCAAGGAGGAGTTTTTCTATTGAACCACTGTTTGGAGTGGCTTCATTGGCAGCTGAAAAACAAAGGCCCAGCAAATCTCTGCCTGCTGAAGTGTTTATTCTCTGCTAACCTTGAGGCCCCCAGGTCCCAGAGACAGGCTTCAGAATGTAAATGAAAGGGGGCGACATGCTTTTCTCTCCCCCCTCCCTCGGTTTTGCGACATTCTTTCACGCTGACACAAAGCCATCCGCCCCTCTCCCTCTTACAAGTCAGATATTTATCTCCTTTTCTTGGTCAAATCTCCCTTATTAGCATTTGTAGGCTGGCTTAATTTGCCGTTTACACTCTTCATGCTGTCGCTTATTGAGATTTTTTAAATGCCAATTTCAGTGTCTTTTATTTATTTATTTTTCTCGATGCGTAGCACCTGTAATTGCATATTAAATAATTACATTTCCAAGGCATTACTGAGGAATAGAGGTGACATATTATTTTGACCGCCAGGAGATTGGTGCAGGGAGCCAAAATGAGCGAGCATTTGCTGGCAGGCTGCCCTGACATCAATAAAAAAAAAACTAAAATAAGGAGAAGACTTGAACCTGATCAATTGATATTTTTAACCCTGTCTAAAGCTTGTCTTGTTGAATTATGACATTCCTTCAATACATCACATCTGTATGAACAATGTATGGAGTTTTATCACAATATATAAATTTATTCTCCTAGAATTTTCTCAGCAGCCAGATGTAGATTCATGAATGTTACATATTTATCAATGCATTCTAAAAGATGGTAAAAACTTCCATAACTTGAACAAGTTTAAAAGAAAAAAAAAAGCGTTTTCAACTAATATTGGTATCCTTCCTAAATATTGGCTCAAAAGGCTATGAAAAAAAAGAGCTTTCAGTTAATCCTCCAAATATTTTATTCAAAATATTTATAAAAATCTCTTCTTGCGGGTGCACCGGTGGCTCATCGGTCTAAGTGCGTGTACCATAAAGGCTGTGTCCTTCCCGCTGCGCCCTGGGTTTGATTCCAGCTCAGGGCATTTGCTGCATGTCTTCCCCCATTCTTCACCCCAACCCTCCTGTCTCTCTACACTGTATAACTGTCAAATAAAAGAAAAATTCCCCGCAAAAAATCTATCCTTGCATTAAAATAGAATAACGAAAGGAAAAAAAAAACTTGAATAAATATATTTTCAAAAATATGAGTGCCACTAATTTTGCTACCCTTCGAAAATCCTGTGAGGAAAATCTAATTGTATATTCCCATTCTTATTTTACTTTTTAAATTCTTCATATCAATTGAAAAAAATTCAAACGCCACTTCATGACATCCTGCGTCCCTTGGGTATAAACACGCCATGATACACCAAATTACCTCAATCTCCCATCACCATGGTAACGATTAAAAAAAAAAAAAATACAGCAATGATGTGTGACAGTAAGTTGGAAAGATTCACAAATATAGAAATGCAACAAAATAGCCAAAAAGTTGAAAATACCCATTTCAAATATCAGGATGATAATTAAAAAGTTGATTACACTTTACTTGAAGGTACCGTCATAAGAGTGACATGACACTGTCATAACTGTTACATGTGTCATGTAACAGTTATGACAGTGTCATGTTACTCTTATGACGAAGTTGTCATAATCAAGACAACCTAAACAATGTCAACTTGTCATCTCAAAAACCTAATGACGCTTAATGACAACCTTTATGACATTGACATCATGTTTATGACACGTTCATGACTGTGTCATGTCACTCTTATGACGATACCTTAAAGTAAAGTGTTACCAAAAAGTTTAAAGGATATGGCAATGCTTAAAATATGTCTGGATGAGGATATGTGCCTATTTTGAAAGCATGCGCTGAGAGGCAAATGGATGAAGTGAGAAGGGAAACTCCGGTCACAAGCTGGAGAACTGAAGACATTGATTATGTTTCAGGGTCTGAGAGTTTCCAAACCTGTAATGAGACACCATCTTCACAACTATAAGATGTTTGGGATGCCTGCCGGATAACGCCTCTGTTGTCATCAAAAACATACTCATGCACCTACAGTTCGCAAAACAGTACAAAAACTTAAATAGGATGGGATTCTGGGGTCAGATGAGACCAAAACAGAGCTCTTTGGCAATAAACGTCAGAGGTGGGTTTGTGTAAAAACAAAGGATTTGATGTTGTGGGGCTCTTTTTCTTTTAAAGGCCCTGGACAACTTGTTTGCATGTGTGATATTATGGATTCCATTGAATAGCAGCAATTATGAAGCGAAAACCTGACTGCTTCTGCTAGAAATCTTCATTTATGCAGCGGTTGCATTGTCCAACAGGACAATGATCTAAAGGATGTGTCAAAATCAGCACAAAAATTGTTCACCAACCACCTAATAAAGTTTTTTTTTCCTACCATGGCCACCTCAGTCCCTTAACCTTAACTCTACAGAAAATCAGTGACAAAAGCTGAAGAGGAGAGTCTATAAATGTCAACCTAGGAATTCAAACTATCTGGGGAGACTACGCATGGAGAAACGAGGTGCGTTTGAGGGGGTCTGCAAGTAAGCCAGCTGCGCGAGAGTCCCGAAAAATTGCGCGAGAATCTTGCCGAAGTTAAGACCGCGCAACTTCGGCAAGATTGGCGCAGCCGGCTTACTCGCAGACGCACTCGAACGCACCCACGGTCTCAGATCGCCTGTCATGTGGTCTCCACCATGATTACACACTACAGGAAATACTCAGGGTTGTTATCTTGGAGAAGGGAAGCAACAGTCGGTATTAAACGAGGAGGACCAAGTGATTGTCACACACGTTTTTGAGAAAAACACTTGTTTCACAACTATCGTTTTTTCTTTCAATCATTCTATTTCAATGTAAGGTTATAAATTTTGTCAATATTATGAATTAAATATGTAGAAGATTAACAATAAAGACATAAATTCATTGCCACTTATGTGCATATTAACCAAAGGGGTCAATACTTGTGGAGAGCACTGCATATCCAATACCTTTAAATAAAAGTCTCATTTGAGCTTGTCGCATAAAGACTAAAACTGTGGGCCGAAGCCACACAAAGAAGCATGCATTTTTGTCCCTAAATATTACTGAGCGCTCAATGCACAAGCAGTGAAATTAAAACGAAGGAGAGGCAGTGAAGGTCGAGCCCTGATGAACTCATCTTTCGGTCTCAAGCCTTGTGTATGTCTGTGTCATTCCCCACAAGGCTGTCAGTTTTCCCACGCAGGGCATGATGGGATGCAGAGAGGCAACTCGTGACTCGCAGCTGTGTCCACTGCCCGTGTTTACCAGCAGAACAGAATGGCCCTTGTCGCCTCTGTTTCTGCGTTAATAGAGCACTTGTGTTGACTGTGAAAGCCCACATTGTCCTGTCGCGGTGTGGCCTGTTATGGCATCCAGGCTTGGATGAACATCCACAAGTCAATATCAGCATCTGCCTCAGCGGCCAGACCATACCCCATGCATTCACACTCACTCTGCCATATGCAGACACCACAGGTGAATACATTTTGCAGCACAGGTACATTACTGTGATGTGTGCGTAGTAGGTAGACTGAGAAATGATGGCATCTATCATGCCTGAGTTTAAACTAGGTTTGAATCTTTGCCCGTTTGCCCACAGCTCCCAGAAAAATTCCACCATTTGCTGTGAGGTCACAGATCACTGTAGGACAAATGAGAATCCACTGTTGCAGAGCGGCCCAATCTCATCTCTGATGATGCAAACCATTATTTCATTGTCAATTAACCTGAAGATCGTTCTCTCGATTTATCACATATCCTATCATATGTCAAAAAAATTGTGAAAACTGCTCATTACAATTTCCTCGAACCCGAAGTGAAGTCCTCAGGTTCCTTTTGTCTAACAGCAGCCCAAAATCGAGGGACTCCTCATTCACTACGGCAAAGCAGAAAACGCGTACATTTAAGCAGCTGGAAACGGCAGGTTAGACATTTCTTCTCGAAGCGACAAAGGATTAGGCAGTAATCAAAATAGTCTGCAAATGAATTGTTTAATTGACTACTCGATTGTTTCAGCTGAAATCTAGTCCTTCAGTTTTCACTCTGGTCATGACAATGAACATCTCATTAATAAGCTGGAATTCCTGCCATTACAACTCAGTGAAACTGTCCTTTAGGCTTTTCTCCTCGAGTAAAAAAATATTGAAACACATTCCAGCTAAAATTAACACCCCTGAAAAATTGTGAAGAATCTTAAGATTTCATAAACACAAGTTTCCATCGACCCACTGATTAAACTTCTTAAAAGTTCAAAAATGACCACAGACAATCACGTTTACAAAATATTTTATTGTCAAATAGACAAGGATTTCCACTTCCTGTAACAGGAATTCTGCTTAAAAAAAACAACCAACAGTGGCTGACAGACAGCACTGCTGCTTATGAACACTCAAGAAAGGCATCAAAATGACAAAACATGGAGAAAGGAAATAGAAAAACACTTTGCTTCGCTTTAAGCGTTTGAAACTGGACGGACACACAAACGCGCAACTCCTGTAGTGCAATGATCTCCAACAAAACGGAAACAAATGTGCAAAGAGCAAACACATTAAACCAGCTGATGAAACCTCATTCCTGTTCGTTAACAACTACCGCGTGTGTATTTATGCTCAGGAAGGCGAATGAAATTCATCTCCCAGGACGGGTGAAGCCATCCGCACCATCCATGACTCGCTGATCTGATCCAAGTCGTAGTTTTCCAGTAGAAGAACTGTCTATTGGTTGAAGCAAGCCAATGATTGCTCGTTTAATAACAGCTCCACTCATTACGAGTAAAAGGCACCCAGAGGGGTGTATCACTTGGCGAGATCAGTGGGATAGCGAGGTACATTGAGCCTAAAGCCAGGGTTTTCAAAATATAAATGTGGCTCCCTTCTAATCTGCCAGGGTAACTTAAGGCAGTGTTTCCCCAACCCCCTCCTGCATGTGTTAGATCTCTCCCTGCTCCAGCACAGGTGAATCACATGATCAGGCTGTCATCAATCAGCTTTAGGGGGTGATTAACGAGCTGATCATGTGAATCACCTGTGCTGGAGCAGGGAGAGATCTAAAGCATGCAGGACAGGTGGGCCACCAGGAGAGGGTTGGGGAACACTGACTTATGGAATTTCCGATTTTGAGTTTAGGGTTTGTCAAGCCAGCTCACGCAAAGAGAGCCTAGCTATTGTTGGACTTGCTTCGTAATCTACCCCTCTGAGACTCTGGTGCCCAACCAGACTTCATTAGATCCCTTTCCCTCTGACAAAAGGCAGCATGTCTGTAAAGATAGACATTAAATAGCTAGCTACCAAAAAAAAAAATTCAAAGAAGCTTTCTTTCGACAGCTCTTTATCCAGAATATGGCCCCAAAGACTTAAATTCTTAACCCCCCCCACCCTTTCCAACCCCAAAATCTGATAGAATTATTTCACACATCGATGGATAAAACTGGATCATAACATCCCATGTCAGTCAAAATGTGAGGGGGAAAAAAAATAAAAAAATCTGGCACACTTTTCCTGATGTACAGGGTAAATAAATGAGTGTAAATCAAGGTATGATCATTTGCCGTTTCTGACTGAAAACAAAAAAAAGTAGAAATAAGTGTGTGCAAGAACAATGCACTGAACCAAAGAAAACTTTAGGCCTCAAAATAGATCGGTTGCCATCAGTCAATAATGTGTGAACAAGAAGGATTCTGGATTTTCTGAATTTAAGATGGGCTTTAAAAAAAAAAAAAAAAAAAAAAAAAAAAAGTTTTATTAACTGAGAATGCAAAACTAAAACCCTGAAATCTCCCACATCCCCCTCTTTAAAAGCCAACAACCGTGGTGTACATTTTAATGACCCAACAGACACCCAGTAAACACACAGACCAACCCAACACCTGACCAACCCAACACCCCCATCTTCTTTCCCCACTAAAAAAAAAGAAACGAAACGCAGAACACAACTGAACATTCAGTTGGAGTATTTACATTCAGGTACTTTAGAAGTGTAGGAGTGAAGTGCGCTGTGCCCTGAAAACATAACCTCCACCTGCCAAAGCCATCCGACCCAAACCGCCACACCACCCTGTCCATCCCGTCTGACCCAAACCGGCCCAACACCCTGTCCATCCCCTCCACGCCCTTCCTCAGTACTCCTCCACTACGGTGCCAGCCGAGGACGAGTACAGTTTCCTCTTAATGAGGCGGAAGCCGGGGCTGAGCTTGAGCGCGTGGCGGAAGCCGGGGGCGAAGCAGGTGCCAATGAGGAAGAAGTCCCTCAGGCTGGGCCAGCCACTGCCATCCTGCTTGAACACCAGCGTCAGCTCGAAGGTGGGCACCACGCTGGGGTCGTACGCCACGCGCTCCAGACGCTTGCACCCGCTCTCTGCCTCCAGCAGCACGTGCAGGACGCAGCCCCGCAGGCCGCAAGGCTCGCCCGAGGACAGCCGCACCACGTCCCGCGCTATCCGCCTCGTCAGCTTCTCCGGGACCAGCACCTCCGAGCAGTTCAGGGTGGTCTTCTTCGCCCGAGAGAGGCAGCTCTCCAGCATCTTCACCAGCTGCTGACACGTCCGGTCCTCGAACGCCGCCTCTGTGTTCAGCGCCGGCTCGGCCAAGCTGTGATCCCAATAGTCCAACTCTACGAGAGAGCAAACGAAAAAGAACACTTAAAATGTAGACAGACACTCCCACATGTCACCATCAACATTTAGGCATGTGCTCCTGATGCACTTCTCAACCACATAGCCTAGTGGAGTCAATCATCTCACACAGGCTAGTCTGCTAATTACCTCCGTCAGGAGGCATTGCAATCACTTGCGTGTGATTATGCGCGTTTGTCCGCAGGATTACTCAAAAACTATTCAACGCATCGCCACGAAATTCCATGGGAAGTTGGACAGTAAATGGAAAGAGGTGATTGAATTTCCACACCAGTTGAGATACAGATCCAGATTCTGCAGCTGATCAGAACTGCTAGTGGACAGAAACCTGCTGGTGGAGGTGTGCGCTCACTGAGTTCCCCCTAGTTAATGCCTGAGAAAATTTAGTTGACATCTCCTGGTCACTCCCCAAAAATAAACATATGGAACGAACTGTCACAGAAGTTAGACATTTGCTGGCTGATAATGGACATTTTTCCCCCCTGAAATGCAACACATTGATATGTTCATCCGATATGCACCAATATCAATCCCGCACAACTTAAACTATGCCTTTATCACGACCAGTAAACCTGACGCCTGATCCGGTTTTTTTCCATAGTCATTTCGAGCGGGGGGTGGGGAGGTGGTGGAAGAGGAACCCATGACCGGTGATTTACACGCTCAGAGTCTAATCCACTCTCTACAGTAAAATGCGCAAAGTCGTCAACGCTGGACAGCACATTTATAACGAAGACCGTAAGTACATCCTGGCAAAGCAGTCAGGACGAGCGCAAACACAGACTGGACTCGCAGGACTGACGGCAGAGCCGTACTGCAGCATCTCGCCACAGAAGTTCAGCTCAGATGACTTCATCGCTGTTGATTTCTCTCCCCCTCCCACCGCCACCTATCTGCGCAATGGCTCTGCACCAAGACTGGTAAATATCCACTTCTGCACAAAGACCACTGAGATCTCAAGGACAATAATCAAGTTCTCCAAAAAAATAGCGTATATCAAAGCAAAGTTAATTGTAACAAAAAAAGGCAACACTTACCGTCCTCGATGCAAGCCTGATCGTGCTTACGGTCAATCAGTTCCGAGAAACATTCCGTGTTTTTGTTCTTCAGTGTGCTTGTTGCGACCATTGTGCGGATTTCAGCAAGACCGCTGCCCTTCTTCACTGCGAATAAAGAGAAAAAAAGAGTCAAGTTAAGAAATCAGCCCGACAGTTTTCTGCGTCTTCAGTCAGTTAACAGCAGGCGGATCTAAGAGCCGTTAATGTTAGTGACATTTGATGCAAGATATCGCTCCTGAAGACACTGGGGAGAAATAATACCGTTAAAATATTAGCCATTTAAGCACTGCTTTATGAAGACAATTCGCAGACACTGACATACGAACTGCCAATAGCTGGCTAGTAAACCATCTCATCGTAAAGCCGCTTTCACACTGGACGCGAAACAATTTTTTTCGCACAACACATCACATTCAAAGTCAATGCAAAAACGCGAATATCCGCGTCTTTGCTATGACTTAAAATGTAATCTGTCGTGCGAAAAACTCGTTTCGCGTCCGGTGTGAAAACAGCTTTATTCGGTCAAGTTAGCAGGTTTAAGTGAGCTGAGACAATGCAGACCTTAAGGTTGCTAACGAGCGGAATAACGTTACTTAGAACCAAACAGTCTTGATCAAAATGAGGGGTTACTTACCTTTAAAAAATGAGTGTGGCCTAAAATAAATAAAGTTCAATGAACGCTTAACCAAACTTAAATACACACACGCACACATTCAGGCTTCACCCGTTCACCCTCTTACATTCGCCCACATTCACACAAAGTGAGGCACCGTCAGCTGCAGCTGCGAAAGTTTATAGTCCCCTAATTTGCAGCTGACTGGAGGAGCTCGACCAATCCCAGCAGGCGTAACATTCTAGAAATGGCTAGATTTTCACTAGGCAACTCGCGTAAAGCGCAACGCTGCTAGATTCAAGGCACATGATTGGCTGTATTACGCAGAGTTGCAGCCAATTACAGACGAACATTATTTTTGTTGCTATCTATTATCTTGCCTTTCCCCAATTCTTCTTGCAAGAACAGATCTCTTTGTCCTTCAACAAGAAAATAGAGACCCAGGTGGCACGATAATTTATACTTAACCGCTGTTTGTTCTTTTGTGGATGTTCTTTCGTGACACTATTGTATTTCAACCCGTTTATTTCTGTGTCAGCGCAGGAAGAAAAACAAATGTGCCTGCAATCAACCACTGGTTGACCAAAATCGTACGACAGAAACACTGCTCTGAATGTCATATCTAGCTCATACTATTCACCAGATTCTGAAAGAGAGAAAAATAAAGTCAACAAGCCAAAACCTATGGGCCGTGCTGATGTTCTGAATGATGTATTATGGAAATAAAGGCTTTTAAATCATATGAGAAAATTTTACTACATTTTATGTACTGTATAGACTATTCCATAAAAACAAACTGTGTATAATGGGCAAAGGTACTTTCCAAATAGGCTTAAAACATATCTACAATTCTGACATGAAAGGGTGGGAATTATCAACTTCTAATCCAAAATTCATTGGAAATAATTGCAATGGTTCGTACAGGATGAGATAGAAAATCCCTTCTAAATGTATATCCTTTCTTTTCTCCCCAATGCCTAAAACTGCTGTTTAAATTTCTGGGGTAAATATATGAGTCCTAGAAAAAAAAAATGTTTCAGAGTCTAATCACATCAAATGATGCAACATGTCCCTGAAAACCACTGCAGTCCTTTCTGTCAGATTACTTGATACCTGAAGCTCATCTGCACATTTAGAAGTTTCATGCATAGTTCAGATGAAGCTTGGAGTCGCATGACTGTATACTTTGTGAGAGTTACATTTATTTTGTAATATCCTGCTGATCATTTGCAGTATACTGGCCACCTTATCTTAAATACAATACTATAGACCACAAAATGGCTGTGTAATCTCACATCTCATCCAGTTTGACAAGAGAGGCCATAATCTGTCTCATCAAGGACCCTGCTACTCTGCACCCTGTTAATTATTATCTCCATGCGTGCATCTGTGTGTAGTGCATGTGTGTATATGTGCGCAAGTGTGCATGTGTGTGTGTGTGTGTGTGTGTGTGTGTGAGAGAGAGCACTGCAATTAATTGGACAGCAACACATTTTTGGACATTTGGCCCTACATCCATGGTTGTCCGGGGCTGAGTGAGTGACTGACGGATGATATTACACCATTGGTCAGCTGGGTGAGTGAACTTTACCCATTGGCCATTGCTCATTGCCCACAGTTTCACACGCAGACAATAAATGGTCCAGCCTTTTAGTAGATTTTGACCTAGTCTTGTTCATTTGCTTCTGTGTTCTAGCGCTTTGAGTCTGAAAGGATGCAATTGAAATGAGATTGAAGTGCTGGCTATCAAATTTTTAGGGTATTTTTATTCATATCAAATCAACTATTTGGAGAAGACAGCACCTTTTGGAAGGTAAATAGCCCTCCCCATTTTTGGGCATACAAAAATGGAAAGATTGGGGGGAAAAAATGTGGACAGTGTACCATACAGAAGAATAAAGCAATCATTTTAACACTTGGTCACGTATCCCTTGCATGTAATGACATCAGCAGTTGCTGGGTATCATCCCTGGTGATGCTCTGGGTTTTTTTATATATTTATAGACTCATCACGCAAATGCGCTGAAGGTCATTCTAATTTTCTGTTGTCCTGTGGAAGCTTAACTTTAATAATAATAATAATAATAATAATAATAATAATAATGAAGTCAAGATCAAGTTCTCATCAAACTGATTTTGTATGACTGGAAAGGTATGTCCAAGCTATATTTCCATGAAGTAGGTAATGTTTATTCATTAGTTTATTTAGTTCTTTGGTGAAGTGTAATTTGTTTTAACAATTGCCCTGGTGAAGCTTTTATTTCTGACTGATGATAAAGAATTGTTGTTTACTAGTTAGAAAGATTGTTCTCAGTGCAGCATCATACCCCAAGACAACCTGGCTGATATTTTTTTCTTAAGGCATTCCTCTCAATCAGATTGAATGTTGGTATTTGTAATATCTACCATGATACATTCATGGGTATTTAAGTGCTTCAGGAGACATTCAGGAGACATGTAAAATGTTAAATAATGAAAATACTGCACTTTCACGCAGATTGAGTTAGTAGACTTTTTTAAGGAACATTTATGACAAATGGAAATTAAACTAAGAGGTTAGAGATTGAGATAAATGAGATAAATTTGATAAATTCTGTATCACGAGGGCTTTGTAAAATACTGTAGTTACCGCCGTCTTCAGCATAAAGTGGATAAGACAGACCAATCTCCCCTTGCTTGAAGTGCATCCTGACCTCAAATAAAAATTTCTGAGGTTCCCTCAGTAATCGGGGGTACACGAGACTCACAGTCACGTGCATTCGCCTATGTTTGTATGTTTACATGTCTGAGTCATGGGGGACAGCTGATGTAAAAGCGCCCTGTAGGAATGGGGTTCGTGTGGGCTCGAGTTTCAGAGGGTCTGTAACTAATACACAGTGGAGACATCAGCCCATACATATGTTTCCAAAGCAAACTTTCTCGAGAGATTTCTTCGTGAGAGAAAGCAATTCAAATGTCATCGCGTATTATTAATTTTATTATTTTTTCATATTCAGAAATGGCATTGGCCAATGCGGTGCCGTCGCGCACTGTCATATTTCAGCAACATTACATCCATCCACTGTGTCAGTATTTAAAAATTAACACTTTTAATAGTTTTTCATTAAAGTTGCGTGCGACATTCCTGCCCGGAATTAAAATTTGATGACACAGGCCCATCCCGAGCTCGGGAGCTTGTAATTTGCCGAGGTCCAACGCACGCACGGAATAAAGCATGACAAATTGCCTTCGGAATAACTTAAGCATGCATGCAAAGTCCAGAAAGCATCTCATAAATTATGTTCTGCAATATTACCATTTCAGACAACATTTAGGTCGCCGCTTGGCAGTCATCTATCTTCAAATGTGCTACAGATGGTTTATCTTCTTAGAAAAAAAAAATGCACTTGACACGCTCAAATTGCGGTGGGAGTTTGTGTTCCAAATTGGAGCTGAATAGCTTTTGTGACCACACGGTGTCGCTCAATTCTCCGAAACGGAAAAACTGTAGGTGGACACTTCAATGAACAAAATCGGACAAAACAGCGATAAAATGTGCAAGCGTTCTAATTAATGTGTATTAGTCATATCTCTGTCTTGAAACTACATTTGAAGATAAGAATGAAATAAACATGATGAAAAGCGATTTGTGTAAGCTTGTGCTTTTACCTGAAAAAATTGCACCCAGTCACTCTGATTCATGGAATAAATAATAGGGTAGATATTCTTTCCATCAAATGCAGTTTTTTTTGTTTTAATGTGTGTCACAGTCTTGGCTATGGCGCAGCATTTTGATAGTGAACTGCGGTTTGAGTGAAGTGTAAGGATGCGGTCTTTGACTTCTTGATGGATGCCAGCATGAGCAGTAGCAGGAGGATGCCAAGGCTGCCTATTTATAAAAGTCAGGGTAGGTTTTCAGTGGGTTGGCCAACTTATTCAATGTGTGAAAATTATAACGACAATTTATATGCCACAAGAGCTGTTATAACCTTCATGCATACAGGTTAAGTTAGGCTTAACATCTTAGCGCCATGGATGCTGTTTGGACTTTTGTAAACCTCAGAGAATACATGCAGTATATAACTTTTGGAACTGAAGACAACTACACTTTGCACTATTCAAATTCTTATTAAACAGATCGTTACAGGGATCATGTAATCATGGCCCAGAAGGTTACAGAACTACAGGTTTTCCCGTCTCCCTTGACTTGGGAGTCAGGTGTAAAGACTGTATGACCAATCAGAAGCTCTGATTGCACAGTCATTGGATTAATTCTGTAGGAGAAAAGAAAAACAGGGCTGGATTTGGATAGAAAGTCCAGTTTAGGCAATGACTGACAAGGATAATACTGGTATCTTTGAATCAATATAAAGTGTAGCCCTGCACTTGAGGTTGTTGCTGTCATTGTAACATTTAAGAATTTTACGCTGTCGTCAAGCTTTCCAGGTTTTCTCATTCAGACATTATCTTATATGTATAACCCCAATTCCGAAGTAGTTAGGACAAAGTGTAAATTGTGAATAAAGTCAAAATACAATGACTTTCAGATCACGAGCCAATATGTTATTTACATAGAACATGGACAACATTTCAAATGTTGAAACAGACATTTTATACTTCTATCCACAAAAAGAGTTCATTTCAAATTTTCTGGCTGCAATAGGTCTCAAAAAAGTTGGGACACAGGCAAAAAGGGCTGAAAAAGCAATTAATATATAAGAGAATCAGCTGAAAGAACATTTAACAAGTACTTATTAGCTGGCTTCAGGTGTGTAATATGATTGGCTATAAAAGGGATGTCTTGGAGAGGCTGAGTCTCTCAGAAGTAAAGATGGCCAGAGGCTCTCCTACCTGTGAAGGCTTGCGTAAAAAAATTGTGGAATACTTTAAGAACAATGTTCCTCAACATCAAATTGCAAAGGCTTTGAAGGTCTTATCATTGACAGTGCACAACATCATCAAAAGATTCAGAGAATCTGAATTGGCCTGCCTGCAGTCCTGGTCTTTCACCGATTGAGGACGTTTGGCACATAATTAAATGAAAAGTCCGTCAAAGGAGATCCAAAACTCTCCGTCAGCTGGAAGCCTGTATTAAACAAGATTGGGATCAAATTCCAATGGCTAAACCCAAGAAACTTGTCTCCTCAATGCCCAGACGCCTCCACTCTGTGTTAAAAAGATGAGGGGATGCTACACCGTGGTAAACAGGCCCCTGTCCCAACTTTTTTGAGACAGCCATAACAGCCATAAAATTTAAAATGAGCTCATTTTGTGGATAAAATTGTAAAATGTCTCAGTTTCAACATTTGCTGTTGTCTCTGTTCTATTGTGAATTAAATACTGGCTGGTGTGATTTGAAATTCATTGCATTTTGATTTCATTAACAATTTACCCTTCGTCCCAACTATTTCAGAATTGAGGTTTTATATATATATATATATATATATATATATATATATATATATATACTTTTTCTGGGAATTTGTCTAGTACCGCTCCAAGAACCAAAAATAGGTGGCAGAAAGACTGTAGATCAAATGAAGTATGAGGTGATATACAATCTGTCAGAAATCACCCAGAGACAGCTGTTTAACCACTGTCTTCGATCCATGTTAGAGATATTAACCTCTCGATTAGGCCACTACGTGTCTTATCAATAAACATGCTCTTCTGCTCGTTTCTCAGAGATAATAAATCAGGACTGCTGCATAGGCAAAAAAAAAAAAAAATCATATCTATTGTATAAAATAAGAGGTCTTATATGCAGGTCTTAAATACAATAGTATTTGAGATCGTTTATATCTCTGCACCACCCAAGGGTTAAAAAAACGTGAAGAAAACCTATTGGAGCAGCCGGATCTGTAGACCCACCTTTCCTATACTGACCAATCAGCAGCCGCCGCATGCAGACGGCCATGAGGGAGCTCAGAACATAAGGACAACAAAAGTAATTTGATCTTCCTTCACCCGCAGATCATCTAAAGACAGGAGATGATTGTGAGAAGTGTTTCCTGCAGGGTGTTTGTCACCAAGGAAACTGCACAGGGCACTGTATTCATAAGGTCACATTCTTAACACTTTCTGTCCAGAGCAGTGTTGGGGGTGGGGCATAATGTTATGACGGGCTGTCCTGTTACCGAGAGGAATGCAGGTGTGTATACCCAGCTAAAATAAAATATTGTCAAAAAGTTTCAGTCATATTCACTCATTGACATTTAATTGCCCCAACATTGGAGCAACATTGTGAGAATATTTCAATTTGCAGGGTAGTTTGAAAACGCAACCTATGGTTTCTGGTGACATTTTATAGTTTTTTCCTGGGGCCATTTCAGGGCATTAAAATTGTTGTATTTGGCACAATAACACACTTTTGAATGTTTCTGCAGAAAAGCAACAGAAAGCATCCGGAAAGTGCCGTCGATGTCTCTGGGTTTGGAGGCCTCTATGATGGACGGTCACACCGTGGATATGTGTGTCGTGGTCAGAGGAATCATTATTTCAGGTCTTTGCATATCAGAG
The DNA here is from genome assembly GCA_029721435.1 of Gymnothorax reevesii. Lineage (NCBI taxonomy): Eukaryota > Metazoa > Chordata > Actinopteri > Anguilliformes > Muraenidae > Gymnothorax > Gymnothorax reevesii. Next base: position 112,019,894 of record CM056579.1, read on the forward strand.
GAAATGGATGCTACAAGCTTTGAATCAAAGAGGAAAGGGACCAACAATCCAACAACAAGTTCAGAAGCCATGCCCTGCCATAGAATGGGGTTATTTCGGTGCCCTTGGAAAAAGTACCTTGCGCTTTGGTGAAGGCACCATTAAATGTTAAAAATAACACTGGGATTTTGGAGCAACATACGCTCCTTTGAACAAGATATCTTTTTCAGCGATGCCCATGCATATTTTCAACAGGACCACCGCAGAAACGCATTTAGCAGCCATTACAAGGGCATGGCAGTATAAATGGCAGGTTGGGTGCTGGACTGGCCTGCCTATTGTCCCAATTTGTCCCCAAAAGAGAATGAGTGGTGCATCTTGAAACGCAAAATGCGACACTGAAAACCCTGTGCTGTTACATGCCTTCTTTGTGTGCTGGGAGAATGGGATAAAATTGCACCTCTGACACTTAATCATTAGCGGTCTTCAGTCCTTAAATGTTTATTAAGTGTTAACAAGTCAATGCAAGTTAACCCTTAGAGCGCTAAATAAATTTTCAGGGAATGAAAAAATGTAATCATCCCGAGCTGTTGAAAGTGATAGGTTTTCAACAGTATCTGATTTTGATATCTTACTTCGTTTGGGTAACTATAATACCCTATGGCACTCAAAGGGTTAACATTTTTTGTAATATTCTGACCTCACTCTGTGAGAGATGAAGTTCCTGAAAGTGCATGTTGAAAGGTGAGAGTGAAAACGGTGGACCAAGTACATTTCTTTTACATTATGGAAAAGCCCCCACCCACTGCTAGACTGTCCCTACTGAAGATGAGCTGGCTGAACGGAGCTTCTTCTAGTTGTTGGGTCAGTGTCCTACTTTTTCCATGTCGCTCTAATGCTGTGTGAGTTGTGTGTTCCCAAACTAGTGAGCAGTGGAATAGCTGAAACAATCCCACAGAATGTGCCTGTGGACCACAAAGACAGTGGGAATAGCTAAAACTTGGACTAGCCAACCAGTCTCATGCTACTGCACTCGTTCGTATCTGCCAGTTATTTGACCTGTGTGAATGCCTAAGACCTTTTATTCTCTCCCAAATTACAGCGAGCCACTGCTCATAACATGACAGTCCAGAGGCTGGTCTGATGATGCCCTAAGGGGGGCGCTGGTGTGCGGTAGGATGATTCACTCACAGCCAACTGAACCCCGCAACCCTGGCTAATTCTAAAGCCAACGGTAAACCACCCTTCCGGATTTCTTTTAACCTTTATTTAACCAGTGAACTTATACTGAAAACATCTCTCTCGTTTCAACGGTGGCTGGGGAGAAATTCTAGATTGAACAGTTGCGAGTGAAGAGGGATAGAAAGAGGGATAGAGAGAAAAGGGGGGTAAGGCCCCTAGAGTGATTTTGAGGTTCAGGGCCTTGCTTAAGGGCAGAGTTCTTCTTAACTTTATCACTCCAGATCAAGTCAGAATCTCAGGCCCGACAGTGCGGTCCAGGATCCATTCCCTGCTATGAGGCCTGCGCATGCATAATGACTGCGCCTTCACTGGATGAGCCGTCCGGCAACCCTGAACAGAGGACACAGAGGAGATTCTGACAGCTTCTGACATACTTTGAGATTAAAATTACATAATGGTTCAGCTCATGATGACTTCTTTACAGCTTGTATGGGCCAAGCGTCGCCGATGTGCCCTCAAATGGGCAAGAAAATCATTGAAAGGTTCAAAAACAATGTTCTGAGAACAAAAATATGACCAGATTTAGGTATTTTGCCCTCTGTGGAGCGCAACATTCTTACGAATGCCCAGTTGAGGGTGATCTGAGTGGAGCTGCACAATGGTGTATTTCAGTACATCTCCGCACATCTTGTATCAATACCAAGTAAAATACCTTATGTATCTATAATGATCTCAAATGCTTTGGTACAAAGTTTATACAACACCCTTTAAATAAATTTTTGCAGAATATCCAGTTTTGCACCCCCTAAATTTGGTTTGCGTACTCTTTTTTTTTTTGCTTGCGGTCTCTTCTTCAGCATGTGCAGTGCATGTTGGGTAAAATTCAGATCTGTTGACTGACTCAGCCAACAGAACCAAAAACAACAAGAAAAAAATGCATCACTGTTCGATGAATAATGATTCTCACTGCAAATTGGCTCACCTCTCCGCATCTTCCCACGCAACGTGCCCACACACTCACGTGCCGTCACGCTGAGCGTGCACAAGCAGCCACATTTGATCTATATCATGCAGATGTAATCACTGATTCCTCATAGACAGCAGCGGGAATTTGAAAAATTAAGTGTGTGTGGGGGTGGATGGGCAGCTAGGACTCTGCAGCTCTGTTTATTTCCAAAGCGGGTCAGTAGGACAGAGGACATATGGTAGCTGCACTTCTCTGTCAGCTGCACTGGGTGCATGAATCATGGCAGCGATACAGAGCCCCCCCAACTAGCCCATCCCTTAAATCCCAGAGTGCTCCCCACCGACTAGCTCTGCTGAAACGCGACACACTGCCAAATTCTCCCCACTAAGACTTCCATCTGCCACTTCGGGGCGTGGGGGCGCTTTGTGTTACTAAATGCAAGCCCAGGGAAGGGGGCGGGGGGGAGGGACTGAAGGGCTGGTGATGTTTCTCCTACACTGGGGTACTTTTCTCAAAAGCTTAGTAGCTAACAATGTTAGCAACTTTTACACTTCTCTCTACACGGCTCCGATGCAAACTATGTAAGTTACAAACACAGTTAGCAGCTAAGCTTCTTGGAAATGTATCCCTGCTTCTACCCAACTTGACTTCCTGAAGACCGAAGCTGTGATGTGGTGTTACGTATAATGAGTGCACTGTTCCTGCACCTCTGACATCGTGTGTGCTGTCATCACTGGCATGATCTCAATAACGTTTTGTTACTTTGACTTAGCTCACTAAAAGGAGTTTAATCATTCCATTTTATTTTTTTTATTTTTGCAAAAGTTGTTTGTGTACTTGGCCTACAGTTCAAGGTTACTGCAAGAATGTCTGTGTAAATTTTCATTATTATCGGGACAAGACGTCAAGTAAGCGTACGCCCGGGCCACCCTTGACCTAGATGGACACGGGTAGTGACCTTGTGCGTGCCCTTTTTCATGAAGTGATGCCCAAACGCCTCTGCGTAATTTCTAATTCTTGACATAAATGATAGATACTGTAGATAGACAAAATGGTGGACCTAGACTCGAGCTGTCTTACAGGCAGTCCGAGTAATAATCATAATACATCAGTCTTACGCTGGGCTACATGCACTTTTGTCGGTTTTTGATTTGCTAACATGCACGAGATGCGCCTGGGAAGTATTAAAAGATGAGACACAATCCCCAAATGAAATAAGTTTATAGGTGATACGAGAGCGCAGCTCGAGGAGTATAAATGTTGAGACGTCCCGTGGAAGTGAATAGGGCCTGCAAGAAGCCCAAAGCTGAAATCTAGTCGTGCCAGTCTCTACTGCTGGCCCTGAGCCTGGTAATTCTTGCTGCTGACATAGTTGGAAACGTGCATGTGAGCATAAGCCATTCCCGAGATTCAAACTCGCTGTCTTCTAACTGAATGGCGATGGCTGCCTTGGCATTTGAGCCTGACACTCAATACTTGGAATAAATTGGGATCAGGTACCAAGGCTGAACCTGGTGGGAGGCTGTCGGTCCTCCTCGTGAGGCTGCAGCGACTGAGTTGATGGAACCTCCCACTTCAGCGAAGGGGCAGACAGAGAAGGTCACTGAAAAACACTTGAGAAAGATGAGACTGCATCGGCGCTTCGCGCACGACAGCTCCAGATTTCAGGGCTCGAGAGAGGGGTTTCATTTCAGACCTTTTTTTGAAAGAAGAAAGAATTAATTGTTCTCTGCCATAGCAGCAACAGGCCATAGGTGAATTATTTATGTGATTTTGAGCTTTCCAGAATAATTTTGGGTCAGCTCACTTGCAATGCAATGCGCCACCTGCAGGCAAAGTTACATTTCCAGGTAAATGTTGCCAAGTTTTCGGACATCTGGCTTTGCATTCATTTGTAACACATAGTGAAAGGCTATATATAGCGCAGTTCAGTGGCTTGATGGATGTTCATTCTAACTTCCTATTAGTGCGGCAGACAATAATTAATAAGTAAAAGCTCCATTAATTTTAATGTAAACAAATTTAGACCTCTGTGGATGTAGTGAGAAAATAATCGCAGGACTGGGGAATTATTGGAATCAAATCCCCACTCTTCATTAGAGTAAAGGCAGGATAAGAGCCTACACACCATGCTAGAAGAGTCAAAAGGAATACGGTGAAAGACTTCCATTTGTACTTTGCTGATTAAAGCAAGAGACCATTTTACTTTTGAACCATATGTGAAATCTTCACCGTAATGCACTGCAGGGTTAGTGAGTTAGGTCACATTCATCAGGATTTCAGGGTCTTACTGGGTCTATAGCATGGAGCTACGGATTAAGATCAGTGGCTTTCAAACTAGGTCCAGGGTGACTTCTGTGTTTACTACTTTTTATTTCAACCCCTATTGTAATCCAAAGATTTTTAAAAGCTGTGCATTTGTTTGAAGTACAATCCCAATTCCGAAATAGTTGGGATGAAGTGTAAATTGTGAATAAAATCATAATGCAGTGACTTTCAGATCACATGAGCCAATATGTTATTCACAATAGAATTTAGATAACATTTCAAATGTTGAAACTGGGACATTTTACACATTATTCACAAAATGAGTTTATTTCAAATTTTCTGGTTGCAACAGGTCTCAAAAAAAATGGCACACAGGCAAAAAAATGGGCTGAAAAAGCTATTAATATATAAGAGAATCGGCTGAAAGAACATTTAGCTAGTAATTAAGTTAACTGGCGTCAGGTGTGTAACATGATTGGCTATAAAAGGGATGTGTTAGAGAGGCTGAGTCTCTCAGAAGTACAGATGGCCAGAGGCTCTCCAACCTGTGAAGGCTTGCGTAAAAAAATTTGTGGAATACTTTAAAAACAATGCTCTTCAATGCCAAATTGCAAAGTCTCATCATCGACAGTGCATAACATCATCAGAAGATTTGAAAAACCTCTGTGCTTAAGGGACAAGGTTGAAGACCTTTACTAGATGCTCGTGATCTTCGGGCCCTCAGACGCCACTGCGTAGCTCATCGGCATGATTCTGTCATTGACATTACAAAATGGGCCCAGGAATACTTCAGGAAACCACTGTCAGCAAACTTAGTCCGCCGTGCCATCCACAGATGCCACCTAAAACTCAATCATGCAAAAAGGAAGACATTGTTGAGCATGATCCAGAAGCGCCTCTGTGTTCTGTGGGCCAAGGCTCATTTAAAACAGACTGTAGCAAAGTGACAAAGTGTCCTGTGGTCAGACGAGTCCAAATTGGACATTCTTGTTGGAAATCATGGGCGTCATTTTCTCCAGGCTAAAGAGGAGAAAGACCAGCCCTCCTGTTATCAGCATTCAGTTCAAAAGCCAGCATCTCTGATGGTATAAGGTTGCATTAGTGCATATGGTGTGAAAACTTGCATGTTTTAAAAAGCATCATGAATGCTGAAAGGTATATAAAGGTTTCATAACAACAGATGCTCCCCTCCAGATGACATTTAGTCCAGGGAAGGCCTTGTGTATTTCAGCAGGACAATGCAAATCCACATACTGCAGATATTACAACAGCATGGCTTCATAGTAGAAGAGTCCGTGTGCTGAACTGCCGTGCCTGCAGTCCTGATCTTTCACCGATTGAGAACATTTGGCGCATAATTAAATGAAAAGTCTGTCAAAGGAGACCAAAAACTCCCCAGCAGCTGGAAGCCTGTATTGAACAAGAGTGGGATCAAATTCCAATGGATAAACTCAAGGAACTTGCCTCCTCAATGACCAGACGCCTCCACTCTGTGTTGAAAAGAAGAGGGGATGCCACACCATGGTAAACAGGCCCCTGTCCCAACTTTTTTCAGACCTGTAGCAGCCATCAAATTTGAAACGAGCTGATTTTGTGAATAAAATTGTTAAATTTCTCAGTTTCAACATTTTCTGTTATCTCTGTTCTATTGCGAACAATGTACTGGCTGGTGTGATGTGAAAGTCATTGCGTTTTGATTTAATTCACAATATAAACTTTGTCCCAAATATTTCGGAATTGGGGTTGTAAGAGAATTTTATGTTTTGGGGAGTTCTTCTTTTCTCTTGTGAATTCCACATACAATACCATGTCTGCATTGTGTTTATCTTACTACATGTGAAGTCATTTCGAAAGAGGAAAGAACATTTAAACTGATGAAATTGAAGACTCAGATTCAGGAGGAACAATGCGGTTTTCGTCCTGGTCGTGGAACACTGGACCAGCTCTATACCCTCCGCAGGGTGCTTGAGGGTGCATGGGAGTTTGCCCAACCTGTTCACATGTGTTTTGTGGACTTGGAGAAGGCATTCGACCGTGTCCCTCGTGGCATTCTGTGGGAGGTGCTTCGGGAGTATGGAGTCCGGGGCCCTCTACTAAGGGCCGTGCGGTCTCTGTATGACCGGAGCAGGAGCTTGGTTCGCATTGCCGGCAGTAAGTCAGACCTGTTCCCGGTGCATGTTGGACTCCGGCAGGGCTGCCCTTTGTCACCGGTTCTGTTCATTATTTTTATGGACAGAATTTCTAGGCGCAGCCAGGGGGCGGAGGGAGTCCGGTTTGGGGACCACAGGATCTCATCTCTGCTTTTTGCGGATGATGTTGTCCTGTTGGCTCCTTCGAATCAGGACCTTCAGCATGCACTGGGGCAGTTTGCAGCCGAGTGTGAAGCGGCTGGGATGAGAATCAGCACCTCCAAATCCGAGGCCATGGTTCTCGGGAAAAAGGTGATATGTTCCCTCTGGGTTGGAGGAGAGTTCTTGCCTCAAGTGGAGGAGTTCAAGTATCTTGGGGTCTTGTTCACGAGTGAGGGAAGGATGGAGCGTGAGATTGACAGACGGGTCGGTGCAGCGGCAGCAGTAATGCGGTCGTTGTACCGATCTGTCGTGGTGAAGAAGGAGCTGAGCCGAAAGGCAAAGCTCTCGATTTACCAGTCAATCTACGTTCCTACCCTCACCTATGGCCATGAACTCTGGGTCATGACCGAAAGAACGAGATCTCGGGTACAAGCGGCTGAAATGGGTTTCCTCCGCAGGGTGGCGGGCCGCTCCCTTAGAGATAGGGTGAGGAGCTCTGTCACCCGGGAGGAGCTCAGAGTAGAGCCGCTGCTCCTCCACGTCGAGAGGGGCCAGCTGAGGTGGCTCGGGAATCTTTATCGGATGCCCCCTGGACGCCTTCCTGGGAAGGTGTTCCGGGCATGCCCCACCGGGAGGAGGCCTCGGGGAAGACCCAGGACACGCTGGAGGGACTATGTCTCTCGGCTGGCCTGGGAACGCCTCGGGATACCCCCGGAAGAACTGGAGGAAGTGTCCAGGGAGAGGGAAGTCTGGGCATCCCTACTTAGACTGCTGCCCCCGCGACCCGGCCCCGGATAAGCGGTTGAAAATGGATGGATGGATGGAAATTGAAGACTGAGCTGGTTGAATCTGCTCTTTAATAGGTTGCTGTACAAAAGGGTTTACAGTGCAGTGAAAAAGTATTTGCCCCCTGCCAAATTTCTTATTTCTTTGTATATTTTTCACACTTAAATGTTTCAGATCATCAGACAAATTCTAGCCCAAGTAAATACAAAATGCAGTTTTTAAATTATGATTTCATTTATTGATCTTAAAAAGCTATCCAAACCAACCCGGCACAATGTCAAAAAGTAATTACCCCCCTTGTTAAATCATGAATTAATTGTAATTAACCACATTTTTTTACTTCGATTTCACTAGCCACACTCAAGGCTGATTCAAGAACAGATGAGAAACAAAGTCATTGACATCTATAAGTCTGGAAAGGGTTGCAAAGCCATTTCTAAGGCTTTGAACTCCAGTGAACCACGGTGAGAGCCATTTTTCACAAATGAAGAAAACTTCAAAGATAAAAAAAATCCTGAAGGAGATTGTCCGACCATCAGCTTGTGACCTCAAGCACCCTTGGGTTATGCAGCAGGACAATGATCTGAAACACATCAGCAAGTCCACCTCTGAATGGCTTAAAAAACAAAATGAAGGTTCTGGAGTGGCCTATTCAAAGTCCAGACTTAAATGCAATTGAGATGGTGTGGCATGACCTTAAACAGGCTGTTTATGCTCAAAAAGCCTCCAATGTGGCTAAATTTAAACAATTCTGCAAAGAAGAGTGGGCCAAAATTCCTTCACAGTGATGTGAAAGACTCATTGCGCTTGACTTGCGCTTGATTGCAGTTGTTGTCGTCAAGGGTGGGTTTAGGTTTCGGTGGCAATTACTTTTTCACATAGCGCCAGGTAGGTTTGGATAGCTTTTTTCCCTAAAAAAATGAAATCATCATTTAAAAACTGAATTTTGTATTTACTTGGGTTATCTTTGTCTAATATTAAAATTTGTTTGATGATCTGAAACATTTAAATTTGAGAAATACGCAAAAAAATAAGAAATCGGGTGGGGGCAAATACTTTTTCACGGCACCTTTAGTTCTTGTAAGATTTTTTTCTCTAGACTTTGATGACACAAAAATAGCAAATCGAACAGATTTGTTGTATCCTCATTTTCTTTACTTTAAATTATTAATATCAAATAAATGGTAGTTTTTGTGATGCTCAGTTTGCAATTTCATCAGTTTTAAGCCAACTAATTCTTTCAATTGATCAATTAATTGCTTTCGTTTTTCTATGCAGTTGTTTCCAATTTGGTTCAATGTAAATTTGAAACTTTTATTGTTCATGCCATGCATAGCTGCTTATGATATAATGCAATTCAAATTCACTTCCCAATTATGAAAAAATTTGGTATATCATGAAAAACAATTAGCAGTTCTACTGCCATTTTAGTGTAACCTCTTGGAGGTGATAGTGTCCTGCATGATCGTTTATAGGTTTAGTTTGTACATCCCATTGTCAGGCTGTGTCAGGAATTACAGTTCATCACCCATTTTATATTTCTACTTCTGCTACGGTTACACTAGGGCCACGATTATGCCGATCTGATACGATCCAAAGATCGCAGTAGGTCTTCGTGATCGTGGAACATTTTGTTTATTTTTGATGCTTTTTTACGCTTTCATACGTTCTGAAAGGATTGGATACGTTTTGTTAGGATCCTGAACAATATCTGCCATGATTGGATATCCGATCCGTAACCATTCCACGAAGGTCTGTTACGGTTTTATGACTATCTGTCACAATCTTCTACGATCATCACGATTTGGGTCTACAATCTATTATGATTTCAAACTCTTTCTTTCGTTCCTTGATGTCCAAAAAGATTTGCTACCTTTTGTTGCCTTTTGTTAAGATATAGAAGGGCAATTGAACATGATTGGGACAAGACTGGTATGAAAAGGACGTAGATTTTATATTTTGTTAGTTTGTCCAGTGAGTCCACCGTGGAAACATGGATGCATGTCCTACAGATGAAGATCTGCTGCATGCCTGTATACTGGCCCTGGCTGCTTCCATGTGAGGTTTGGGGACAGCAAGAGTTGAATTGGAACCCTTTCCCCTCCTCTCGACCTCAGAGCCTTTCTTTGGTGGCATCTACTTATGTTATTATGAAAAAATCGAATCAAATTATATATTGTGAAATGCTATGCAGCTGGATCAAAATGAATTTCGTCAGGCAGCGTGACTCCTTATATAGCAAAGCATGCCAAACACATCAGAGCGGGTCACGGCACAAGAGAGCGCAATAGATCGTGGATGTAAATAATTTTATATCATATATATAAATCTGATACGCTTTATTACATTGTAATGCGATTAGCCTGCCACGAGCCATTGCGTTCTTCTACGCGTTAACATGATCTGTTCCGACGCCTACTCTCTAATACGCTCTGAAACGATTGTTAAAAAAAATCGGCACAGTCGTGGCCAAATTTTAAACTTTTTTAAAATTTTGATGATGAAGATGGCTCGCTATCATGGAGATCCATTGTGATCACCATCATTTGGATCTGCGATCTCTCACGCTTTATGAGATGAGTTGCAATCCTAACGCGATTTTCAAAAAAAAAACCAAATTGTGGCAGTCGTGGCGTAGTGTAAACGCAGCATTAATGCTTAGTTCCCTCTGTCGTGTGCTCCGTTACGAACGCCACCATTGGCCATTTGTAGCCGATCGAGGAACTTCTCTGAAGCTGCTTTCACACCGGACACAAAACAAATTTTTCGCACGACAGATTACATGCAAAGTCAATGCAAAGATGCGAATGCTCGCGTAATCTAATGTGTGAAAGCAGCTTAAAATCTTAGGTTTGGCTACGAGGTGATGCGCTGATCACGATTGACAATTAATCGTGTTGATTGGAGGAAATATTTGAACCGTCCAAAACTTTTTTTTGTCACGACTGACCTCGAGATCTGATAAGATCTGATAGGATCACCACGATTAATCCATGATTAAGACCACGATTTCAATCATGACATGAATCTTGATAGTGGGAACCCAGCATAATGTATTTCAGCAAGATGCCATTATGTGTAACTCAGAGTGACTGAGGAATTGGGCCTGCATTACCATAATTTATGATACACCATTCTGAAATGCTTGAGACCTTTTTATCAATTGTTGGAAAAAAATGAAAACTTTAATGAAACATGATTTGGAAAAGAAAAATATCTGTATTTGTTGTCTACGAAAAAAAAAAGGCATTCACAAATATTCAGAGAAAACACAATAGACAACAAAAAAATTAAACAGCAGTGACAAAAATTTTGACACGATATTGACAGAGTGATTAAAAAAAGGATAGAATTTTTTTGACATCACGACCACATATCTTACCCTAGCGCTCAAAAGTTTGGAATCACAAGTAATTTTTTAACAGATTACGAGGGACAAACTGTCTTACAGCAAGAAAATGACCCACAACATATGAAGAGTTTGTTTCCAAAATGCAGTAAGTGCCAAAATGACAAAAATACGTTTTTAGAAATTCAGGCTATAAGGAGTATTTTTTTCATGGTCAAAGTATGTGTTCTTCAGTAAAATGCAATCGGCACTAACAAAGAAAAAGCTGATTTACTCAAAATGGATATATTGTGTTTTGGACACAAACTCTTCATTCACATCAAAACTCTGCAAGGACTTTCTTGAAAGATAATGACCAAATATGGAATTTTTAGCTCAATATTCTCATTTACACCCCACACCCCACCTGCTGACTGATAAGGGCGTGGAAAGTGCCCATCTTTAAAGACACAAATCATGGAAAAATTGCTGTCCATGTGGAATGATACCTTTGTAAAATAAATATCCAGAATTCCTAAAATTTGCAAAGAGGTAATTAAAAACATGCTGGGGGAACCAAAGTAGATAATGGTGTCATCATTCAAAACTTTTTTGCCCCAAAAATGCAAATTATTTTAATAATAAATAAAACAACTTAAGAAAAAAAAAAAGTGCTTGTTGACATATTGTTCTATTGTTTAAAAAAAAAAAAATACTGAAAAAATAACAAGAACAACATCAGTAAATGGTGATTCCAAACTTTTGAGCGGTAGTGTGTTCTTCAGTTCGGTGAGAGAGGTGCCAAATAAGATGTACACCTCAGAATTAAGCATTTCAAAAGGTAAATACACTTACTATTACTATTTTACAAACTCCTTTTACAAGGAGCAATAATGGAACAGAGGATTTATTAGTAAGTACTGTGGTGTGGCATATGGTAACAGTGAAATTAGCGTTAAACTAAACAATAATCTCCAATGACAACAGTGCACACAGAATGAATATACCTCCTCAGCCATTTTTATCCAAGAATCATTTGACCATATTAACCCTCTATTAACCACCGTAGCATATCTGCTACATAAAGGTAAAGGGTTAACAGCCTGGACACCCTGCTGGATTTATTTCTTATTGCCAAATAAACATCTGAGAATAACTGGAATGGTCTGTAAAGTTTTTTTAAAAAAATTATTTTAATTTTAATTAAAAAAAAAAAATGTTAATTTTTTAAAAACTATTTTTCAAAATATTGGCCCATAATCAACATATTTTCCTAGGGAAATTATTTTTAGACAATTGGAAATGGGTTTGGTTGATAGAGGGTTAAATGAGCCCTTCACATGAACCCTTCATTAGTGCCAGTATAGGCATTGAGATATAAAATATAATGCTGTTTCCAGCTTGTCTCTCATTTTTGAAATTTGAAATATCTCACACCGTGGACTACAACATCTCCTATAGTATTTGACTCTGATTCAAGGTTTTCACGGTCAACTGCAATTTATGACAAATTATGGGTTAGGATTAATTTTGACTGGTGATCACACCAACATAAACAACAAAAAGTCACCATTACGAATATTTGTGCAACTATAGAATTTATCAGAAAATGAATATCATATTTATTATTGCAGAGTGCGCACATATTCAGAACTGATTCTTGCAGCCAAATTAAAAAAAAAAAAAAAAAAGTGGCGACAACAGTGTGTAATCAGAGACAGAAGAAATTTCACGGCTCAAAATACTTTTGCCTGTGCAATATCTAAAAATATACAATTTCACCAATGTGCAACAGCTTTGTCCACCAAAAGTAGATGAATGTTCGCAAAGACCTTCTGTGTGAAAATGGATGTGCAAGTGGGTTGTATATGAGTGCGTATATTTTGTATGTGTATGTGTATGCGTGTGTGTGTGTGTGTGTGTGTTTGCTTGTGACAAGGAATTATTCTAGATTTCAGGCATATTAGGTCCTACTCAGAACCAAGATATAGCAAAAATATATATACGCATTTTTTTCCATTTATGGCCTGAGATACGAGTGTTCTTATTCAGGGCCTCTGGAGATTCTCTTGGTCTTAATAAAACATTGAAGGTCTAGATAAAGCTCCAAAATTGGCAATAAGCCATGATGAGTGTCCAGTTCACTATATTTTGTGGTGTTTACGCCATAAAAATGACATCGGCCACAGAACCTGTGGAAGCAATAACGAAATATACTGGATGACCGGTAGTAATCACTCAAATACACCGTATGACCGGTAATAAGCACTGAAATATACCGTATGACCGGTAGTAAGCACTCACGGACTCCCATGAAATGACCTTCAACTGACCCAAAAAAAAAAAGAAAAAATCAAAAATTTCACACTTGAAGCAAGATAATCATAGAATTATACTTCTAAAATGTATCGAATTGACTCTTTTATGATGCATTTCGGCCAGTTTCAAGGTGTTAGAGGAATTTTCGAGCCTTTTACTTTTCAAAGACAAAGAGCACCCCCAAGAGGCCAGAAATTCAAAAGGCAATATCCATTGAACTGTGAGGACATCTTTAGTCGAAGAAAGCCTCATACCTCAAACTCACCATTGTCCTCTCCAGTTTTTCACCCGCCTCACTCACTGATACAGAAATTTCCAGATTGTTTTGTCAACTTTGTTTTTTATCACTGAAAGTTTCTCAGATAGCTTATACCGCCTTGGTTTTGAACAGGTCTCACTGTATTTTACATCTTCACTGACCCATTCACAGTCTGTGGCAGAATTTGACACACATCAGTATGCAGCCAATACATTCCATTCATTTTTTTCTTTTAAAGACTCTCTCCCCAAAATTCAAATGTTTCAACTTCCACTAAAAAAGCCAGCCGCATCTATCTCATTCCCCAGTGACATCATTTCCATCGGCATATCACTCACAATATGGTCGCTTATGCGCCATCGATTTAATGTGACAAGTGTTAAAATGGCCCAAAAAAACTCAGCAGGGATGTAAGCCTCTGGACTAGCGAGTTATATTTATGTGGAAAATTCACTGCCCATCTTAAAATATAGGCAGCTGTTCCTGTTCTGATGCAGTTACCGTATATGTCCCATTAAATCCAAGGTTTAAACTCCTGCTAAGCTGGTCACAATTGCCCCATTGCTTTTTCAATGTGATACAAAAGGTAGATAATCAAAAATAGGAGATCTGGAGCTCTTCTCTTCCTTGTCGAGTCTTTGTCCATCCCTTGGACAACTCAATAAGGTGTTTGGTTCCTCCTTATCTTGCAGCCGCTGGAATATAAAGCAAATAATCGAGAAAAATGTTAAAAGTTAGGGGGAAAATACCAACACAAGTCTCATATTCCCTGTGAAAATATACGCAGCAGAAGTGTCACTGAATCCAGGCATAGGCTTTTCCTGGATTATAAACTCATTGAGCAGACGTGCGTTACAAGTGAGTTATACTCAAAACTAGTGATTATCTGTGAAGCCAATTATAAACTGCCCCCTTACCACTCCAAACAGCCAAAAAATTGAGAGATTTTTGCTTTGGAGAGAATTATAAATAAACAATGCACTGTTTTACTATTGTTTTTGCACATAATATAATGTAATTTAATCCTCAAAAACTCTCACCAAAACATACCAATGAAAACATTCTCAGTTGTACGTTATGCAGTACTCTGAAGTATATACTACCGCTCAAAAGTTTGGGATCACTTGCAAATGTCTCATCAATCTCCTGGTATGGCTGCTAATCCAAGTTAAGCATTTTATAAGGCTAATTGATTATTAGAAAACCCTTCTGCAAATGTGTTGCACAGCAGAAAACCGTCGAACTATTAAGGTAGCGCAAAAGGGAGCATGGCATTCTTGAGGTTGGTTTAGTACCTGAAGCACCAGCAGTTGTTTGTTTGTTTACAGGCTCAAAATGGCCAGAAAGAAAGAACTTTCTTTAGAGACCCGTCACTCTATTGTTGTGCTTAGAAAAGAGAGCTATTCAATGCGAGAAATTGAAAACTTAAAATCTCTTACCATGCTGTCAACTACTCCCTTCAGAGAGCAGCACAAACTGGCACTAACAAGGACAGAAAAAAGGAGTGGGAGGCCCCGATGCACAACTGTGCAAGAAGAGAAATATCTGAGAGTGTGTAGTTTAAGACAAAGATGCCTCACAGGTTGTCAACTAGCAGCAGCGATAAAATGTTCCCGTCAAACACCAGTTTCAGTATCAAACGTGAAGGTGTTTTTTGTTTTTTTTTTTGTGAAGGCAAAGTTTGAAGTACATATTCATCATTTTCCATTAAAATCATCATTTCTAACTTAGACAATGTCAGCAATGTCAATCTGTTCATTTGCTACACACTGCCCGGCCAAAAAAAAAGTCGCAGACTCAAATATTTAGTGGGAACCCCTGTAGCATTGATTACAGTGCATATTCGTCTTGCCATTGTTTTGACAACTATATGCAATGCCAGAACATTTATTATCGATTAGATATGCCATAATTTTTGGCTGAGATCTTGTCTTCTCGACATAGTGGTTGAACCACTCGGTAGTCTTTCTTGAGCACATCCCAGTAACTTTTAATGCGTTTAAGGTCAGGAATATGTGGTGGCAAATTTGTTTGTGAAAATGATTCCTCATACTTATTCTTGTCTTTCATGGTTTTCTTTGCTAAATACAGGCCAATAACTTGCCCGTTCTGAAATTATGTAACATCTTTTCTACCATCAAAGGATGTGTCTTCCGACGTGATTTTTTAAGAAATAACTAGCGACGTGCTTCATCATTCAGGGTTAAAATGATTATTGCCAGCTGAAACATATTAATAACCGCAATAATTATCCAATTATAGAATTTTTTCAATAATTTCCAAATGGTGACTTTTTTTTGGCCGGGCAGTGTATTTCCTATTCAGACTAATTTCATGTGTGTTTCCATGGAAAACAAGAAAATTTCCAAGCGATCCCAAACTTTAAGCGGTGGTGTATTATAATATAATTAACATTTTAACATGCTGGCACCGTGGCCAGCATTGCTGCCTCAAAGCAAGAAGGTTGTGGGTTCAAATCCGGCCTGGGGCCTTTCTGTGTGGAGTTCGCATGTTCTCCCCGTGTTGCGTGGGTTTTCGCCGGGTATTCCGGTTTCCTCCCACAGTCATGCATATCAGGCTAATTGGAGACACCAAATTGCCCATAGGTGTGAGAGTGAATGGTGTGTGCGTCCTGTGATGGATTGGCAAGCTGTTCAGGGTGGGTCCCTGCCTTTGCCCGTAGTCAGCTGGGATAGGCTCCAGCTCGCCCCATGACCCTAGTGAGGAATAAGCGGGTATAGAAAATGGATGGATGTAACACAAGCTTATAGTATTGCTGTGGCGCTTTTATTTTGTTTGATGCCAGGGAAAATAGGCTATTCACACAAAAGCTACTAGAGGAAGCCATGTATCAAAAACGCATATTATCCACAACTACTGCCAACTTCTGGGCCCTGTAATGCGAATAAAAGCCACTAGATGGCAGTATTGACCTTTCTTATGTTAAGCCCAGACTGGAGCTAGGTTTGGGCATGTCTTGGGCATGTCTGGGTTAAGTTTTTTAAAAAAAAAGAGGCCTAAATGTGGGTGGGGTCTGCAAAAGAGTATGTAAGGAGGAAAATTGAGAGAGTAAAGTAGTAGGAGAAATTGCAAGCAGAAGGACACATTTGACCAGACCTGTCACTCTTTTCAAGACCTGTGAAGCTTTTTGTGGATTTTTGCCGGTGTTGGAGCATTTTCCTCACCGGGAACATCACCAAGCAACCCAACCAAAGGGACTGTAAATATTTTTTTTGTTGTATATATCAATCTTGGTCAATAGAGTAGATAGTAAATTAGTTAAAAGTGTTTGTTCAATTAAATTTCGAAAATTTGGTCTGTCATCCTTTGCTGTCATAAATGTCATATATGTAATAACAAATTGGGGCCATAACAGCTCAGACTAATCTGAAATGTACTGATGTGGGGTGGAAGACAGTATGCAGTGGTTTACTGCACCATCTTTCAAAGAATTATCTCAGGGCCAAAGATAAGGACCATCTCAACTATAATTAGCGACATATTCAAACGAGTGCTTGTCATGGGGTGGGGTTGCGTCAGTACTCTTTGCATGAGCAAACTGCGCATCTGTCAAAGCAAAATTGATTCACTTGGGAAAAGTATGTGTGCTTTCCAGATGGCATTGTTGTCAGGGACACCAATGCTTGTTCCAGAAGGATAACACCAAGCCACACTCTATGCGGCTATGGACGCTTTAGGAGGAAACCCACGTGATCACAAGGAGAACAAATTCCACTCAGTAAGAGCCTGGATTTGAGTCCACAACCTTTGTGCTGTAAGCAGCAGCGCTACCCGCTGCGCTACAATGTGCTGAGTTTAGAGAGTCGAATGAATGTTATGGGACGCCACCAAAAAGATAAAATATGCTGTTAGTATGAGATGTGAATATTTATAATCACACAATAATTAAGATATAATACAAGTTTCAAAGTGCCTTGTATTTGAATGAGAAGTTCATTTTAGAGGATTGACACAAGCAAAATGCTGTTTTACTAGTGTGGTTGATAAGTTTAGTTAATGCTTTACCTTGTGACTTTGGTTGTGGAGAGGAATTATTTATAGGTTGGCCATTCTGCTGTACAATGGCGGTTCAGTGGTGAATTTCATTGTTGTTCAGTTGACACCCAGAACCAGGATGGACGGACGCAATTCGGTTGCCATGTCTTGGCAGTGTAATTACACTTTACACCACTAGAGGGTAGTGTTTCCATTTTAAAATACATGTTAAACCACAAACCTTGCACTAAACCTTGGTTATTAAGTTTAGGTAATTCCGTCAACAAAAATTTGATCTCGAAGTTATTGCATGGTTCAGGTTAGGATTAAAGTAGGATCAGTTATTTCTGGACTATCATCTGTGAATATAATAACAATAATAATAATAATAATAATAATAATAATAATAATAATGAAGACAGGAAAGAAGAAAGCCGTTTTTGTGGCATTCATATGTTTTAGGTCTATATCAATCAATAAATCTAAAAAAAAAAAAACCAATATGAATCCAGTTGCAGCAGAAGTTGTTGGACGTGTAACGCGCCAACGCTAAGCTCGTGTTAATCAAAACATTCAGACAACCATTTCCTTTTCGCAGATTCTTACACGCTGACAGCATTTCCCTCGGTACGGACAGACAAGCTGTAGAGCTGATAACAGCCAAGGGAGGGAAACTGAGATTCGTACATTCCTCTCTCCACTTCTGTTTTTTTTTTTTTTTTTCTTTGTTTGTTTACTGCCTAGTCGTAGGACTGTGACATTTCCAAGACCGGGGTACACAATGGGCCGGTCTAAAATAGCCAGTGTTTGTGCGAGGAAGTTTCTATCTCTCAGCTCCTGCCGGCTCTCGGGGGGAGAGAGAAATCTCAGGAAACACCTTCCCCGAGCGTTGGACCAGGACGGCACCCGCACAATGCGGTACATTAAACGCTGGAAACTTCCCCGCAGTAACTGTGCGTCCGAGCCTGAGGACTGAAGCAGGCGGTTAACAGTGGTAGTGGTGGTGGTGGTGGTGGTGGTGGTGGTGGTGGTGGGACCAAATTGACCCAGCGGACCAGTTTCAGCTCATTTACTTTAAATCGTTCTGTCATTTTGTTTTTACCCACTTGTTACTCAGTGCTAAAATGGGCATCCAAAAAGCATACATGCAAAACTCGAAAGAACAAACTCAGCATTCATTCTGCTCTAAAATGCGTACTCGTGAGCTGTTTATAAACGTAAAAGCTCAGCAGAATCAACACAGATGTGCTGTTCCATGACTTCGGCGGAATGCTGTCAATGAGGAATGGGGCCAACTTTCGATACAGAATTCACGTTTACAAATATACCATTTTGGGAATCTAATCTCCAAAATTTAAACACATTTTCATTTTAATCACGAATTAGAGTTATGTGACTGCATTTCCACGTTGTGAATGGACACATAGCTTATAACATTAGCTGAGGTATCCCCCGTGGAAAATTCAAAATGCCCATTTTTTGCAGATATAGACCTGCCTCAAAATCTGATCTCACCCAGCCTGATGCTATGGATATTGAAATGTAATGTCACATAATGTAAGGCAATATACAACGTATATCGCATAAGTTGAACTTACATCCTCGCTTATTATTTAAAGGTACAAGTTCGTCATTCATGGGTTTTGTTTCTGCAACAGTTAAAATTATCCTGAGGCTGTTTAATTATGAAATATTCCACAAAAGTAACACAGGCAATTGCGATTGAATTGAATTTAGATAATAACAATGAGACAGAATGTACAGACTCATAAATTTAGGACGGTTGGACGTGTTGCACAACTACAAACTGAACCGACTGGGGAAAAAAAACTAAATCTTTCCAGAAATGTTCAAGCACATATCTTCAACCCATCCAAAATAGAGCGTCGGGCGAGATTTCTCAAACTGTTTTTCCTCTGGATCTAAATGTGCCAAAGATGGCCAAATTGAATGTTCCATGGATCACATCTCAGTTAAGGTTATTAGCAGTGTGTTTATTTTTACACGCGAGAAAGTATGTCCAGATGGCTCACATTTACAAATTAAATAATTACAAAAATATGTTTACTTTTAAAGACATGGCTCAAACTTTGGTCAATAGTGAAAAAAGAGCTCTTTTTCAGGCCAAATAGCTCCAAAAAGAAAATATGCATGTTTTCCAGGGCCAGATATACAACCCCAATTCCGAAATAGTTGGAACGAAGTGTAAATTGTGCATAAAATCAAAATGACTTTCAGATCACATGAGCCAATATGTTATTTACAGAAGAACATAGATAATATTTCAAATGTTGAAACTGAGACATTTTGCATTTTTATCCACAAAATGAGCTGATTTCAAATTTTCTGGATGCAACAGGTCTCAAAAAATGTTGAGACACAGGCTAAAAGGGCTGAAAAAGCAATTAATTTATAAGAGAATCAGCTGAAAGAACAATTAGCAAGTAATTAAGTAAACTGGCATCAGGTGTGTAACTTGATTGGCTATAAAAGGGATGTCTTAGAGAGGCTGAGTCTCTCAGAAGTAAAGATGGCCAGAGGCTCTCCAACCTGTGAAGGCTTGTGTAAAAAATTTGTGGAATACTTTAAAAACAATGTTCCTCAATGTCAAATTGCAAAAGCTTTGAAGGTCTCATTATCAACAGTGCATAACATCATCAAAAGATTCAGAGAAACTGGAAAAATCTTTGTGCTTAAGGGACAAGGCCAAAGTCCTTTACTGGATGCTTGTGATCTTCGGGCCCTCAGACGCCACTGCATCACTCACCAGCATGATTCTGTCATTGACTTTACTAAATGAGCAAGGAATACTTCAAGAAACCACTGTCAGTAAACACAGTCTGCCGCGCCATCCACTGATGCCACCTAATACTCTACTGTGCAAAAAGGAAGCCATTGTTGAGCATGATCCAGAAGCGCCACCGTGTTCTGTGGGCCAAGGCTCATTTAAAATGGACTGTAACAAAGTGGCAAAGTGTCCTGTGGTCAGACGAGTCCAAATTTTGACAGTCTTTTTGTAAATCATGGGCGTCATGTCCTCCGGGCTAAAGAAGACAAAGACCATCCCTCCTGTTATCAGCGTTCAGTTCAAAAGCCAGCATCTGTGATGGTATGGGGATGCATTAGTGCATATGGTGTGGGACACTTGCATGTTTTAAAAAGCACCATGAATGCTGTAAAGATATATAAAGGTTTTATAGCAGCATATGCTCCCCTCCAGATGACATCTATTCCAGGGAAGGCCTTGTGTTTTTCAGCAAAACAATGCAAAACCACATACTGCAGCTATTACAACAGAGTCCGTGTGCTGAACTGGCCAGCCTGCAGTCCTGATTTTTAACCGACTGAGAACACTTGATGCATAATTAAAAGTCCGTCAAAGGGGACCCAAAACTCTCCAGCAGCTGGAAGCCTGTATTAAACAAGAGAGGGATCAAATTCCAATGGCTAAACTCAAGAAACTTGTCTCCTCAATGCCCAGACGCCTCCACTCTGTGTTAAAAAGAAAAGGGGATGCTACACCATGGTAAACAGGTAAGCCCCTGTCCCAACTTTTTTGAGACCTGTAGCAGCCATCAAATTTGAAATGAGCTAATTTTGTGAATAAAATTGTAAAACTTCTCAGTTTCAACTTTTGCTATGTTATCTCTGTTCTACTGTGAATAAAATACTGGCTGATGTGATTTGAAAGTCATTGCTTTTTGATTTTATTCACAATTTTACACTTTGTCCCAACTATTTTGGAATTTGGGTTGTAAATTCTCCAAACAAACATACCTCTTGAAACAAATGGTAAAATATTGATATTTTTCTTTTCCACAGAAAGGTATGAACCTCAAATGGCAAAAGAAAACACAATAGGAAGCTGGAAATGTTCAGGATTTTATATGTGTTCATTGCAACAAACAACAAGACTAAGAAAAAAACTCCAAAGAAGTTGTGGGTATCATCTTATAATTGGCATTAAAAACCCAGGAGTGGGTAATTCATTGGTAAAGTACTGCAATATGGCGAGAACTACATTTTAATTTGTGAGTGTTGAGTTATTCTTTGACCTTGACCTGCTCGCTCAGATGAGAAAAGTGGCACAAGAGACACATTAAATGTAATTTGGGGGGGAAGCAGACCTACCGTTCTCCTCGCCTGCTGATGTCTTCACCCCGAGAAGCATCACCCCGTCTTTATTACTGTCAGATCTGCTCTGGAAGGAAGCGCTGCATTTTCAAGAGAGACGGTTTTTTGTTAATTAGCCGACTGGTAGCAGAGACACAATATCTGTCGGCTTTAAAGAAAAAAAAAAAAAAAACATCCTGGTCAATTTCATTCCCGCTTGGAATGCCTGGTCACCCAGAGGCAAAAGTTGTCAGTGCTCAGGGGTTTAAAGTCTCATTTTAAAGTTTTACCTCCGTTGCAAGTTTTCCAGCACCAGGCTAGAAATGCTAACAAGGTTCTGACATTTAGGGTCAGTTTAGTTCAGTTTTTCGTGAGGAGGAGAAATCTTGAGAAATTGTTGTCGGCTTTACACTACATTGCATTTTATGACCGATAGTCACAGCTCGCTCTGTCATTAGGAGATGTATTTTTATTTGGCCAGGTGAATTTTCAATGTATTTTTCAATTTTTACTAGGGAAAATTATTGCCTCATGATCCACCATATAAGCCGACAACAGGAGCTCTGTGGTACAGCCGCCTCCACCCTGTTCCTGGACGACTCCAAACAAAATAAAACACGTTTCCTTTTCCAGTTAGAGATCTTAATGGGCCGCTGATTAGTTACGGCAGGTGAGTTGAATTAGTGATACGTAGAGTAAAAACAGACCGGATGGCAGCCTTCCAACAACAGGGTTGGAGACCAAAGAAGCATCGCAACAAGTCAAAGAGACATTCGCTGCATCCAAAACCACAAACCAGTACTCAAATCATGTTGGTAAAGTAAATCTGCAACAGTGAGAGATGAAATCTTGTGCTGATGTGGTATTCTATGTCTGTGTGTGTGTGTGTGTGTGTGTGTGTGTGTGTATGTTTTGGCAATGCTTATGTATTCCATGTTTTATGAATAATGAGTAATTGTCATCCTGTCATATAGTTTGTATGGCCTCTTTAATGTATGTGAGACGCCGGTGCTCTCTGTAAGCCCAAAACAAATTTCTCTCGAGAAATTAATTAGCACTTATATTCTGTTGGTTAATATACGTACCAATTTGTGGGTTACAGGATTCTTAATTCCTGGATTTCTCATCACTTTTTGCCTCCAAATTTTTCATCCCCTGACTTTTTGTCCTCACAAACTTTTAGTCCTCGGACTCTTCGTCCCCAAGAACTTTTCGTCCCCAAGGATGATTATAAGGGTTAAGGTTAGGGTTAGGGACAGTGTTATATTACAGGAAGAGGGCAAAGCATTATTGACGATGAACCAACCAGGGACGAAGAGTCTGAAGACAAAAAGTTAATTGGGACGAAAAGTCCAGGGACAAAAAGTCCAGGAGCCCAATTTGTGCTAGCATGCTCGACTTGCACTAATAAAGGGTAATGTTTGTTGGTACATTCTGAGTAGTTTTATATGTACAACTACTCACAAATGCATACTACTATGCTACAAAAGCTAAAATAATGACTGCGTACTTACTTTTCCATCCCATTCTCTGTGGTGCCTGTAGAAAAAGAGATATTACATAGGGATCAGTTTAAAACATTACATTTTTCCACTGCTTCAGTGTAGGGTTAATCCTGAATACGCAGAGGCTCAACACTTTGGGTCCCGGACACTGGGGAAAACCAACGACACATGGAGACAATAAACCACTCCAATTCCAAAAAAAGTTGGCATGTCATGGAAAATGCAAATAAAGGAAAATATGACTGATTGGAAAAGTCAGTTCACTGAACTATATTGAAAACATGAAACAACACATCATTAGATGTCCTAATTTGTGAATTTAGTTGTTAATTGAAAATATTCAATGAGGTGACAGCAAATTCCCACTTGCTCAGCCTTGCGTATATATGAGGCAAACAGCGTGGTTCGGTATCATCTTGCAGAAAAATGCAGGAGGAGGCAGGAAAAGATTATTTCAAGACGGAAGCACATCTTGCTTCAAAATTTGTACATATCTTTCTACATTGATGGTGCCCAAACGAATGTGCAAGTTACCCCTACTATTTGCGCTGACACATCGCCATACCATAATAGATGTAGTCTGTTGGACTTGAGGCTGATAACAATAATGTTGGGTTCTCCTCGTCATCTCTAAGCCAGTGAACAAGACACCAGTTTAATTCAAAAACCTTTCGAAATGTTGACTCGTAGGACCACAAAGCCTGCTCCCACATGCTACTGTCCATTTCAGGTGACATCGAGCCCAGAGAAGTTGGCAACACTTTTGGATGGTGTTGTTGTATGGCTTCAACTTCGCATAGTAAACCTTTAACTTGCAACTGCGGCTGCAATGGTAAATCTTATTGATTGACAAAGGTTTATGAGCAGCAGAAACAGGAACAAAGTGCTAATCACTGTTCATGCCCCCGGGGTACTTTTAATGCAAGAAGGATTGCAGCAATTGATGCTTTAATTAACTTAAAATTAATCTCTACGGATGCTGTGGCGGACGACGCGGTGTGACAATCACAGGTCCATAGTATCCCCGACTTGTCATCCGGGAATACAATTACATTACGCACTGTTTAGCATGAAATGCCTGAAATGCCCAAAATCAGTTTTGTTCTTGGAAAATGTTGCTCTCAGAGTGACTAATTATAACCTGGTGCGCCTCGATCCACCATTGCTGTTAAGGGACTAGGTCTGTCTGTACGCCCCTTCTAGCCTACACTATAACACGATAAAGTCACCTGTCAAACATCACAAGCTTCACATCACCTTGTTATTCCACCATGTCACATCATTATTTGTTCTCAACTTCACCAGCTCCAGCTTTTGCGGAGCCTGCAGAGGTCATCAGATTTGAAATACCCGCATATTTCCAGTAAACCATTGAATTGAAAAGATTTAAGATTAATTAATGTGTTATTGTGGTGTAGGAAATAGACTTGGGGGTGAATGGACTTTTTAAATTATTGCTTTTTGATTTCATATGCAGTATTTTCCATGATGAATGTTTTTTTGGAATTGGGGTTGTGCAATGTTATGCTCACACGCTTTACAATTTAACGTTCCAATAAATACCTTGCCTGTGTTTTTTAAAAAAAATTCCAAAAGTCAAGCGATCTGTGATATGGCCCAAAAAAAATTATAAAAAATATTTGACAAAAAATAACCTTAGGAAATGCAATTTTTCAAAAAAGGGTTTCCCGGTCTAAAACTAGATCGGCTAGATTATGTGCCGCGCAAAGCATTGTGGGTCGAAATCGCGCACTGTAAACAAAGACGGCGTCGCGCGGACGAAAAAGAAGAGAGACAGAAACGTTTTCGAAGAATGTGGAGGCAAACGAGATAAGCAAAACATAATTCCCCCATTCGAGGCACATTATCATTTACGTTGTATACTTTTATGAACTCGAGTAGCGCGAAAAATGTTGCTAAAAAAAACCAACACGGTATTTCAACTTACTAATCCATCAAAGTTAGGGCCAACTCATCATTGTCAATGCACAGTCGCTCTCTCAGACTCTTCCACCGATCAATAACACTCCCAATATATACTAGGGATCTTCTTTTGGCATCAAGGGCAATTTTCCGTCGTTTTCTCTCCGAGGCTGTCAACTTGATTTCTTTCGCCATTGCTATTGTGTGTGCTACGTCACACGTCACGTGGTACACAAGAAAGGGAACTTACTCTAATGACATCACATTTTCGCCTTGCGCGACAGTTTGAGGGTTGAGTGAGTTTTTAACATCAAAATCCATATTTTTCGATGTCGTAAAAATTTGTATAACATATCGACGTGAAGATGAATGATTTCCCTACCTACTGATACCATTTTTATATGTTGTCACAATTGAGATATCATTGAAGACATGCAAGGTATTTACTGGCACTTTAAGTGGAGATAAATAAGATATGACAATTATACAGATCATGGGGAAATTTGAGCTACAGTCACTGTCGGTTACTTATCCCACATCAAAATTTAGTAACATAAATTTTTATTTTAACACATGTTGTGTAGAACTGTATTCACTGACTAGATTACTGGATGGGATTTTCTTTATTTACTCTTACTCTTGACTGGAAATATAACTGCACAGACAATGATTTAACAGTCAGATTTACCTGTATGCGCATGGCCTTTTGTGTACTTTTTCAGAACAAAGACAACTCCAGCTACCAGAACCATGAGAACCGGCAACAGAATCCAAAGCATCTTCTTGTCTGCAGGGCAAAGTGACATGTTACGGTCAGGAGGACTGGTGTGTATGGAGCCTGACCAAATACAACACGCACACAAACGCACACCAGGGCCACATCACGCAGACCAGCTTTTCTCTGATGCGCTTCAACAAGGGAGTGGCTCTTGTGATAAATGCATGTGTCTCTAGTTTAGTTTCCACCGCCCCCTGTTGTAATAACACTTCCTGTCCCTGTACCCTTAATATTTATAAAGTCTGATTGTAAGAGGCCGCATGCACACCACCTTTTAAATAAACCTGAATAAAATGTATGCTGACATGCTCACATATGCATATGGACATGCATACATACTTGTACATACATGCACACACCACACACGAACATACAACAAATGTGCACCCACATGTGCACTTCAGGGCAGTCAGCTGACACTCTCATCCTGAGGGACGCGCAGTAGAGGTTGCTTTTTTGGTGAAACAGTGGCCAGTTATGATCAGGGCCAAGGGGGAGCCAGTTGCAGGATTTAAGATGAGCCACTAGGGGGCATTTATATTGAGGAAGATTGGAAGAATTGGATGAAGGCTTAGAGAACCCACTGCAACTAATAATTTGCTGATAATTTTGCTCCCCGTTAGAGACACCAGGAAAGGAAACTAGAATTTAGAGTAAGATGCTAGATTAACCTCTTCTAGCGAAATGATCCAGCCCCAACTGAGACAAGAACAACAACTTATATACGCAGGACAATCAGTGAGACTACAGCTGACCACATTAGGGGAATAATAAGACAAATAATCAACAGGAACGACTTGCAAAACTGCTGGAACACTGGAAGAACCATGTAAGTGAGCACAGGGATTGTGACTGTGCCACACCAGAGAAACTGACCTGCTGGATCAAGATTCACAAGCCAAATGCTGCTGGCACTAATACACTGAGATGTAAATGTTTCATGTTTGGGGTTTCCTGGTGTGCCCATTATAAAACACACCAGTAAATGACTTCACCTGCGCTGCTCTTGGCTGGGTTGGGTGTCTCTGTGGTCTGGCCCTGCGGTTTCACCGATGCTTTATTGCCCTGTGATTCATTCACTCCTGAGAAAATACGAGAAATGTGTACGATTGTTTTGTCATTTGACTTTGCATTGGTAAAACCTACAAAAACAACTCTAAAATATAATGTGGTGATTCACTTTCATCAGCCACTCAAACAATGAATACAAAAACTTACAGAAACGAACAGAATTGGAGTGGAATATGCATGGTCATTCTTGCAACATCTAAAAGTTTGCACCACAGTCCTGCCTGGATTTAATAAATAAAATTCTTGAAAAATTGAGCTGCAGTCTTGTTATGCAAGTGGAGCCATGTAATGAGAAACTTGTCATAGGAGGAAATGTAATTTTTCAAGGCACATTTTTCAAAATGCACAAGAAGAATGGTTATTATTTGTGTAAAACTCACATAGCCATCGATCTTTTATAGCCTCGATTTGGCCAAGTTCAGTGTTGCACCAATTATAAGTTATGGTGCCTGCAATGAAAAAATTCTTCAAACATACAATTGGTTATAACCTAAAACAACTGGGACACGTCTATCTGGCTTGAAAAAGAGCCAAGGCGTAGATTCTGGCCCCTATAAAGGCAGAGGAGGAATCTACTGATCAGGAAGTATAGGTCCAGTCTCGTGTTTCCTCTGCTCATGAAAAAGCAGTTAATTCCATCAATTAGTTCTACCTCCTGGCTAAAGCGTCAAGCTAATAATGTAGGGCCAGACTTCTCAGAACCTGGATTTTCCAGCTGTTATTAAAGCAAAAGGATAGACTGTATAATGACAAGTTTTCAGTCATTATACACCGACCGGAGTGTCATTTTTCAGGTATGCTGAGAGCAGTGTGGGTCATAGTTACCCGAGGATGCAGAAGTTCCACCTGGCTTGGCTTCAGTTGCATTCGATGTTGGGACTGTTGGCCCCGGAGCCTCCGGCGCAGTTGGCACTGGAATAATGAGACATATCAGAAATCTCTACTGAACCCCACTCTGGTGCTGTGGGTTTTCTCTCACAATACCTTCAAATTATAGACAAATTCTGCTTACAGAAGAAGGTAAATAACAATTTTTAAGATGTTCTTTCTCCCCCGTTTGTTTTTTCTAGCTTTACTTGTTATCATCTCTCATTGCAGCACATCCACGTGGGGCAGTGGTGAGCAGTGAGGCATTTAGAAAATGGATTGACGAAGTACCTTCCTTCGTGGGACCAGTCTCCTGTGACTGGCTTTTGCCAGTGCCATTGAGGGATTCTACGAAGAATAGGATAAGAGAACATTTTACATCTGCTTAATCAGTTGAAGAGTTCGTTTCCAAAATGCAATAACTGACAAAATGACAAAAAATTGAGATAATATCACAGAGCAGGGGTGGCCAACCCTGGTCCTGGAGAGCCGCAGTGTCTACTGATTTTTGGTGTTACTTTGCACTCGACTGATGGATTAAATTAGTTGATTACTCACTTAACTGATCTCACCTGGTGTCTCAGGCTTAATTTGGCAATCAAGCAATTAATTTGGTACTTGAGCCAATCAAGAAATTAGCTGGAATAACCCACAAGACTCCTAGAGCCAATTAAGCAGACTTGCAGGTTGTGAAGGATTTGTCAATGTGGTTGGATATTTAGTGTAGTTGTAATGCAGGCAAAGTAGAAACACAGAGTACAGATAAAAGTTTACAGAGCAGGGGTGGATAACACAGGTCCTGTAGAGCCAGAGGGTGTGCTGAGTTAGGTTTTAATCGGATGGAGAAAACCAAAGACACCAGGTGATATAAGTGAAGGGTGTAATCAACTGCTTTAATTTATCAATCAAGTAACACTAAAAACCAGCAGACACTGCGGCTCTTCAGGAGCAGGGTTGGCCACCCCTGCCATAGAGTAATAACCCTCTGATTCTTACACATGGTGCGAAAATCCATCTTTCGAAATTTATACTATAAGGCACATTTTTTTCATGGTCGAAGTTTGTGTTTTTCTGTAAAATGCCACATAAAAAAAGCTGATTTACTCAAAATGAGTAAAATGGACATATTGCATTTTAGAAACAAACTCTTCAATTGCGCCTCAACAGCTTATCGAATATGTGCCACACATTGATTGAATAAGGAGCCATTCCGGATCCAACTAAATCTTCACATTTGAGCATTAAGCCGCTTCCACACCGGACGCGAAACAAATTTTTCGCACGACGGATTACATTCAAAATCAATGCAAAGTCTTCGCATTGACTTTGAATGTAATCTGTCGTGCGAAAAATTTGTTTTGCGTCAGGTGTGAAAGCAGTTTTATAAACGAAATGCTGTGAGACAAACGACATGTAATCGGTAGCAATCACATATTCACATCCGGACAAGTGTCTATGCTCAGCCAATCAGATGCAAGCATCACTAACAGAGCACAGTTCTCTCACAGACAGGCTGGCATCTTCTGTTCAAAGACTTACATGCACCTACAATCAATACAACCCCTTCCATTAATGGTTTGGAGCCAGTTTTAGGAAGTGCTGGGCTTAAAATCCCCTGTTAATAAATGAGATGTGCTCCCTGTGTGACAGGTCAGTGTATGCTGAAGTGCACACCAATGTTAGTACAACAGATCCCAATTGCTTATAATAGTATTATATGTATATCGTTAGTACATTTAAAGGGGCGCTCAGTGGCTACATGCTACCCTGATGATGGCCATTAACAGATATCGGTGGACTCAAGCTAATTTTTGCCTTTTCCATTGACCTCTGCTTATTCTCATCGCAAGGGTAGGGTGCAGCAAGGAGAGTTTCTCTCAACAAATACATTTTGCCCGGATTAAATTTCATTCAAATTCAAATTTAATGTGAGTATCAAACTGAATACAGGCTTTTGATGCAAGTAATGCTGGGGTAAGTTCCCACACTTAGGAACTCTTGTTTTTACTCCAACTGAGAGGAGGAGCGCTGGTCTTACCTGCAGGATCCGTCTCGTTCACCACTGGGACGGCAGTGACGATACTTTTGGGTGTTTCTCCGGTTAATTTTGTGGAAGGAGAAGACTCTTCAAAAACATTTCAAAGAAACAAGAAATACTTTGTAAAAAATTCTTAAAGCAGTAGTGTGCTGTAATTTTTTTTTTTTTTGTTATATCAACACGTTTTAAGCTTCAAGGCTAAAAAATGTCGAGTTCAGATGCTCCATTAGGTTGAGAAAATTTCTATTCTAGTTGATTTGCCACTGAAATCGTGTAGATAGATAGCAAAAGGCAAAACTTTTTTTTTTACAGTTTGGGAAGCATGATGCAAAATCTCTTCTTCAGCAGAATTACCCCTGCTATTGGTGGCTGCACAGCCAAGTTTAACCCTTAAGAGTGTACTGTTTCAGATGATGACTGCTCCCATCTGGAGTCTTGAGTGCAGTCAATTAAAATATCATAATAAGTTTGTACACACACATCATGTTTAGTTTGTTTAAATGTACGTGTGCCTTTTTAGTACAAAAAATTTTACAGAGTAAACCAGCTTTTGTTCGACTCAACATGACCAGAAGCTATAGGGACTGTGCAGGCTTATCCTGGACACTGTTTCTAGGTCCCCAACTGAGATTGCAACTCCCAAATCACTCAATAACATCTCACATCCCCAGGAGGACTAGTTCATTGCTTCGGCATCAGCGAATGGGGATCCTTTAAATAAACAAATAACCAGTCTGGCAACCTTGAACCTGGTGGTGACGTCCTTCATTGAAACACTAGAAATTATGAACTGCACTTTAAAGAGCTTCTATCCTACCTGGTTTTTCTGAGAGTGAGTGCTCTGTTGAGCTTACACTGGGTGCTCTTTCAGTTGAATTTGTCTCTGAAATGTGAAAAAAACAAACACACACACACACACACACACACACACACACACGCGCGCGCGCGCGCACGCACGCACACACCCACACAAGCACGCAATTATTGCCATGGAGTTCAGATTCCTGCAAAAGTGATGCCAGCCAACACTTAAGCTGCTTCCACACCAGACACAGAACAATTTTTTTGCACGACAGATTACATTTAAAGTCAATGCAAAGACGTGAATATTTGCGTTTTTGCATTGACTTTGAATGTAGTATGTCATGTGAAAAATTCGTTCCACGTCCGGTGTGAAAGAGGCTTTATTCCTGTGGTCTTGATATTGACTCTTGTCGTTTGGAAGAGGTGAATGTGTTTGCGCTTATGAGACCATAAACAAGTGTTTGTCCGATTCTGGTCTTCGTGACCCATTTATGATCCACAGGTGCTCTAAGAATAAATGGACTAATAATGCGCATGGAAATATATTTACAGGCAAAAAAATGGACTATTTTGTATTTGCAGCACCCACCTGAGGAAAGTTTAGGTGCCATCGAGCTTGTTACCGTCACAAGTTTGGTGTCCACAGAACTGACTGCTGTCGCTGCAAAGAAAGTATTAAGGGTTTGACCTATTATGCAGATTAAAAAAAAATCATTCTGTAATTTAAGATTTTCTTTTAGTATTACCCTGGGAATTATTGTGAAAGTAAGGGCAGTTGTCAAAGAAAATGTTTCATTTTCCGGGCACACCTGACTTCTCTGAGGTTGCTTTTCCATTGCTGGTATCAGGCTGTGTTGGTATGGCTGCTTGTGTTGTTGTTTGAAGACCTACTTTAGGATCTCGTGAAACAGTTGAGCTGCCTGGCGTTGAACCTGGATTTATTACTGGCAATGGATCTGATTCTAAAAATGAAACAGACAAAGCTTATTAAAAAAGTGAATAGTATATATATATAAACTGGTTCTGTACGTTGGGGTGTAAGGAATGATTCTGATATGGATTTTTTAGACAAGATTTGCCCTGGTTTTGTGATTTATTTTTCACTCAGGCATCTGTTGAAACAGCAATGCACAGTGACAGTGGGTGGAGCCTCCCCGTGGAAGGAAAGCTAGTGGATTACAGATATGCGCTGTGCAATCAGTGTGGGTAGGACCTTTCAGCGGATGGAAAGCAAGTGATTCAAAGATCTGTGGTCAGTATGGATGGGGACTCTCTGGTGAGAGGGTTAGAAGATCAGAGATGTCCAGTCAGTGTGTGTGAGACCGATATGAACTAGATACCAAGTAGGCTTCGCTTGACCTAGATGGAGAACTCCGGAACAAAACTCAGTCAGTCAACTCAGTCACATGATTTCACTTTGTGCGTAGCCTTGTTTTCATGATGCAATACACTTCTGGAAGTAGATGATAGATAGATAGATAGATAGATAGATAGATAGATAGATAGATAGATAGATAGATAGATAGATAGATAGATAGATAGAGAAAACAGTAGTACTAGACTTGAGGTGACAGGTAGCCCAAGTAATGAAGCAGGCAGGAGATGCGATAGAAAGATAGATAGAAAGATAGATTCATCCATCAAAACAACAAACCATCCAGCATGACCATGCCAGACCCAAGTCACCCGTGTCTGCACAGAGTTTCTTGAGCCTGAAAACATTTGTGTGCTTGAATGGCTGGCTTATTCCTCAGATTTGTCCCCCTTTCGGCATCTTTGGGATGTCCACAAGCAACGAGTTCGTAATTGGTGTCCATTTTCAGCCAATAGCCGCCAACTCCACACAGCTCTTGAAGAGAAGTGGGATCATGTCCACCAACTCACCACTGACCATTTGTTACTGTCCACACAGCAGAGATGTGGAGCAATGCAGCAGGCCAAAGGCGGACAGACCCAATATTGATCTGTGAAATTTGGACAATAGACCCCATCCTCTTTATCATCACACCATTGCAAGATTCTTGTTTGTCTTTTTAAATTATTGATCGAAATGTATTGCTATATGGTCATACAATCTGTTAACACTCAATGAAAGTACAATGAGCTTCTGAACATGGTCATACTTCTCATAATAAGAAGTGTTGCGTTTATATTTTTGTTCAGTGTAGCATGACAAAGTTACATTTATATTTTTGAATTGCTGCCAAGGAAATGGAAAGAGGTCTTATACCGTAACTGAAATACTGCTGAGTTGCGTGGTCAGTCCGTCAATCAATGGTCTGATCAAACAATCAATGAGTAGGTATGTGCCTGGTACCCCATGTGCTTAAGTGCACCTTACAGTTAAAAGGGACAAGATTTCCTTGCTACTTCATTATTGTGGATATCACTGCATATTGCACATTTTCATGCCATTAGTCTGGTCTCTCACTTCTAGAACCCGGGTACACAAAAGGTAAATTGACCCTACGACAGAGTATTGCAAAGAGTTATAAGATTTATTTTTATTTTTATTGAACCCTTATTTAAGATGTCTTTCCCATTAACCTTTGTTCTATTAGAAGGTCCTAAAGACCATCAAAGTCCTATAGAAAAGGTTTTTCAACTAGGGTGTTCTGTAGGAAGATCTTACAGGACTTTCTTTTCCTTAGAAGTGCTGAACACGAGGATAATTCTATAGCACATGCTGTTCTGCTAAAATATTTTAGAGTTCCGTTGATGCTCTATAGAAGTCCTGTAAAACATGAGTTGCACAATGAACCAAGAATTGTCTCAAGAAAATCTCCAACATGTCCTGCAAATCCTTACTTATGAAGTCAAACCAATGTTTATAACACATGGTGTTTCTCTACATCTCACTCATGCTTGCTCAAGTGTCAGACTCACTCTTATTAATCCAGCCGACTGATTTTTGTTTAGCCTCTTATCTTGATCTAATTTTTTTATTCAGACGTTACATAACTTTCATGACCACAAATATAAAATTCATTGTTATAAAATTTGTTTGTTTGTGCAAAAATTAATGTAGAATGGTCAGAGCAAAGCCTCATGGGAAATGGAAACTGCGTATCACTCTGCTTTTATCCAATGAACGTAGGGGGATAAATGAGCGACCATCAGACAGAGAGAAAACGGGCAGGTTGCAGCACAGAGATATAAGAAAACTAGAGTGAACAATCCCGTCGTTTCCGTGGCAGCACGCCGCCGCCATCTTGTGTATGTATATCGAATGGAAAACACAGTATAACTGGCCTAAACCCTGCTCAAAAATAACAAAAACTCGCTCATACGGGACAACAGCTTAAGTTCCGATTTCTCTGTAATGTCTTCCGATTAAATAAACATCGAATACACCGGATTTAAAAAACAATACATTTTTTAAATAAATTTTGTTGTTTGATTATAAATCCTTATTTTGGCCCATTTTAAGTACGAAAAGATAAAAAGAACACGGAAAACAAGTATGTTAGTTGTCGACACCCATGTTTAGCCTACTGTTTACATATACCTGTAATTCATTGGACATTTATACATACACAAGATGGCATAGCTATTCTGCCGTTTCCGCTTTGGTCCAGCCCACAAGTCGTCCGCTCCAGATTTCTTATATCTCTGTGGGTTGAAGTAGGGGATTTTTTTACACTCGAAGATGGAAGGCAAGGAGAGAAAGGAGAGAGGAGGGGCCGAAAAGGTGGGAATGAGGAAGAAGCGGACGCTGGAGGAGGTGCATCAAAATGGTCAAAAATCACAGATTTATTCCGAAACAACCAGGCGTCAACTAGTGATGCAGGTGAGTTGACAGGAGAACGGTTAGCTCAAGCCTTGACGTCATTACTAGGTGCGAATTAGCATAACATTACAGCTGAGTTCTTCATAGCTCCTCCTCAGCAGGGGCGGTGTCATCACGGCGGCTACGACGGCCGCGTTGCCCCTCACTCTCTTTTTCTCTCCGCTCGTCAGCTCCAAACCCGTCTGCATCTGCACCGCGATTACGGACCAGAGTGGTTTTCCTCACACACAGCTGTCATTTAACTTGTGTCAGAATAACAACACTCTCAGTACAGATCAGTGGGCGCAGCGATCTACCAGCTGTTATTTGTATGTACTGATACTGAAAACATTTGATTTTGTCTTAAAAAAGTATTTGTGATGAAAATGTGTAGATTTGGCTGGTGTTAGAACAGATGAAGGTATTCCACTGAAAGAAACACGACATAATCTGGGTCTTCATTGAGATTTAAAAAAAGATGGTGGAGGGGATGGGCTGGGCCTGTGGTGGGCCGGTGCTGTCAGAATTTTCCTGGTGGATTTTGGTGTCCGACTCTGCCGCTGGAAAGGTTAGCATTTCACAGAGATGCACTGTCTTTATGGGTGCGACCTATGAGTCAGTGAAAGGCTAATCAATCACATGCACATATTCAGTGTAATTGGGCCCTCAGTGTGGAGGGAAAGCTAGTAGATCACAGAGATGTGCAGTCAATGACTGTGTTTACAAGGTCTTTAGTATCCCAGTTTTGAGGCTTATCCCGGGTTTGTGCATATCCGGGATATGATGTTTACATGGAACACAGAGAAAACAGAGAGACAGAGGAACCCGGTTATTCATATCCCTGTATACATGATAAATACCAGTTACCTGTTTTCTGATCACTGCATCCTATCTGCGCAGACGTGTGTTATGCCTGGTGGGCAGTCGTCAGAGACCGGGATGAGGCGCACACATGCTCCAGTGTCCCGGCTTCTATTGGAGTACTCCAGGTGGCTAAACTGGGTTTCTTGAAACCGGGATAAGGGCATAACCCTTCTGAATTCTGGATATGGTGTTTACATGCACAGACACAAAAACGGGATACTTAAAAAACCCAATCAAAACCAGGATACTAAAGACGTTTTAAACACAGTCAATGTCGATGGGACCAATAGTAGAGTCCAAAACTATCAACAATCTTGAGTGAAAATTCTCCAAATGTACACTTAAAACATTTTATATATAAATGAAATATGCCAACATTTGAGAAACTCTGTACTTCATTCATATTTCAAAGGAATCAACCAAAATTTATAATTCGACTCTAGGGTTCACAATTAACGGCATCTCTGGTTTGACACGAAGGTACAACCACCTCTGGCAAGGATAAAGACCGCAGTGGTCTCCTGGACTGACCAACTAGGCTAAGGGTAAGACACACATTTTGGTGGATTTTTGAGGTGGTCATTAGAATACACTGATTTTTTTGTCCCAGAACCGTATGTGTGAGGATCTTTAGGTTTGCTTTGGGTCACTGTCTTCCTGGATAGTCCACCAACAGCCAAGTCTCAGCCTTCTGGCAGGGGCAACCAGATTTTCAGCCAAAATATCCTGATACTTGATGGGATCCATTCAGCTACAGATCTTAACTCTGGAATTAAAACAGCCCTAAAACATCACTGATACGCCTCCATATTTTGCTAAGCAGAAGTGGTACCTTTGTTTGTATATGACTCAGTGAGGCCTTCGTTGAGTTTCCCCATTTAATCAATTTGTATATTATTTCTCTTTAGTGTGGTGGTGTGTGAGTGGACAATCGTGCATTTCGATGCCAGAAACGCAGTGTAGACCTCTGAAAAGGTATGTGCTCATAAACTACAATCAAACTGCTTGTTGGTGTCAAAGTGACGCAGGCGTTGGCTACCTTGAGGATCCAGAAATTGTGAGATCCTATTGGCAATACAGATCTGTGACTATGACACACAGTAAATTATACTAGTGTTTGAACAAATTATATGAATATTTGGTGCTAGTTTCGGACACAATCATGCATATAATTGTGGAGGCTTGCCTACTGACTGAATGGTCAGCATAATTACATCCGCCAAGGAGGTTATGTTTTAGGCAACGTTTGTCAGCTTGTTTGTTAGTAAGCAAAATAACTCAAAAAGTAATGCATTGATTGTCAGAGAAGGTGGGTATTAAGTCAAGGAACAGGTGATTAAATTATGGCATATCCAGACCAAAGTACAGCTGAGATATATGCCAAAGTTCAAGATTTCAAGTCTTTGCAATGGGCTGGAGTTCCAATCGCCGTGCTTTTGGGTTTTGCTGCCCCCTGGCGGAGGTCTGCGCTCACTGAGTGCTTTTCTGGTTTGTATCTGAGGCCTCCTGGGGCAGCTGTCATAGAGCATTAGCATTTTATGTTTTAGTGGGCTGGAGCTGAACAGCGTCACGTTATCCAGTGCTCACACAAAAGCTAGTGCTAAGACTGTGCTGGGGACATCCTTTCACTTGTGCAAACTTGAACAAAGCTGTATCCTGTCTGACCCTTAGCACTGGTATTTCGGGCCTCTCAGGCCTCCCCTGCTCCGACCGTCGGTTAAACACGTCCTGTTACTGTCACCGCCGAAGACGGATGCAGTCTCCAGTCTGAAATTTTCCCCTTCCTCTCTGCCGCGCACAGACGTTTACGGGTGCGTTTGAGTGGCAGTGGCGGCGTTTGCGCTCGTGCGGAGGTATGCGTGTATCCTCTGAGTGCCAGAGGCTGCGTTTGTTGTGGCAGTGCTAATGAAATAATCTTTCTTTGAGCATTGGCCTAACACTACCAAACTATTCATAGCTTCGTATAAACATATCAGCTTGGGTAAGGCATTTATAAAACTAACACGCCTCAGTTTATAAACGGATTAGAGCAGTTAAATGTAAATCATTTACAATAACAAACAAAAAAGTCTATTAATACCATTTAGGGGTTTGCAATGACCACTTAATGAAACACTGGGAGTTCATTCCTAAATTTCTGCGATACTTTAGGGGGGTTTCTTGGACGTTTAGGACAGTAATTGAGGGCACTGTGAGAAAGGGGGGCAGTCTGGTTCCCACCGGATATCTGTGAAGCAATCATTCCCGCAGGCTAGCATTACAGCGCAGTTCCTATCAGGCGACGCCCACCGTCAGGAAAAATAAACAATCAGGCGAGGGCCACTCCTCTTCTACTTTTCCATCATCCAACCAGAAATTCTTCCTCAACTATCAGGAACTAAAACTGTTGTTACTGTTTCTGCTGTCGATAATGTCTTTTCCCAAAGTTTCTTCGTTCATGTGCCCTTGTAATATTTTTAAATGATGAAGTAATCCTTTTGCCTAGCACGAGAAAAAAGTTGAAGAGGTGCGAGGCATTGGCCGAACCAATCCTTTTTTCATCAGTGCATTCTCACCACAGTTAGATGAGGTTGGAGTCATATTAACATTATGGTACCTTGAACAAATCAAATGAACTTTGAGCACAAATGTGTTGCAGAGGTATTCAACTTGTTTTTGACTGGACGGGTCCACAATGTTCTGCACTTATATACAGAAAGAAAATGCCGGATATTTCAAAGTTCTGCAGGTTTTACTGCACATTAGTTTGCAGTTAGTTTTTAGACACATTAGTTTGCATTACAGAGTTCTCGGAGAACAGCACAGAAAGCTCTCTGGCTCAGAGCTCAACAGGACAGAGACACAATACCCTGCATCAGCGTTCCACAGGAACTAAAGAGAACAACCTGTTTCTCAGCGTTCTATCGGAGAACAACAGAATACCCTGCACTGAGTTGCAGCGCTGTAGGAGAACAGCGCAGAATTCCATGTTTTAGCATTCAATGAGATTTATCACTGACTTTGGTCCCTTATACTAGGGGTGTCCAAACTAATCCAGAGAGGTCCAGAGTGGTTGCTGGTTTTTGTGACCAACCAACACGAATACACCTGATTCTGATCAAGTCCTGTGAGAACCCCCCGGATCAATGAACTATTTGGATCAGATGCTGTAGCCCGGGGCTGTAATAAAGATATGCAGCCACACAGGCCCTTCACAGATAAGATTGGACACCCCTGCCTAATATTCTGATGTGGAAATTAATTTGGCATGTCGGCATTACATTTCATGATAGCTTGCGAGGCGACCCTAATTACCCATCCACTCCTGGGTGGATCTGATCCAATTCTAGCCTAAAGACCTGGCCCAATGTTGCCTGCCATGTGGGTGACACTACATTACTGAAAATGACTTGCATATATCCCATGAATGACAAACTCATTCTGTTTGTGTCACGAACGATTGGCATTGAAGAGATCTGCTTCTCTCTGAACTTGCTATTCAAACCCATAGTGACCATTTAATACCATATTCTACACTCAGCGTAAGAACACAACGTGATTACACCATCACTTTTCCTTGCCACGGAGTACAAATATCATATTAACAGAGGTGTATAATCCAGGAGTCAGAAAGTAAAAATCCTACCATGTTTTCATTCCACCCGTAAACTCCTGTCAGCAGATTTCACTTGATAGTTTTACTTCCCAGCTGAAGAATAGGGCCAACTGACAGGTCTTTTGTGGCTGGAACAATAACCTGGGATGGACTTTTACTTTCTGAACTTGGATTATACACCTCTGCATATAAATCATGCAGGGAAACGACAAAATTGAGTACAGGGGACAAACACTCAGTAACAGTCCCGTTGTGTTTAGAATAATAAAACAAGGCCTCGAACGCAGAGCACCAGCTCCGCCGCCAAAAACTACACAAGTGACCAACAGCAGTACACATGTCTGAATCACACCGCCTTATCGCTGTCCTCGTAAACTGCTTACCCGTGTGAGATCTGCATCGGCAAGACTCAGGAAGCAATACAGAGCATTAAATGGGAAGAAATGTCAGCCGCCCTTATTGTTTGCCCATATATTCCGCAAACTCTAGCAGGGCCCATTTTTTCAAGAGCTTCTTTGAACTCCCTTTAATGATGTTGTCTAAAATAAACATTGATACCATCATTGTTGAAATTTCCTCGACTTGAATTTCGAGCTGAAACTAAGCTGCCTTCAGTGAATCTCACTGGCAGTCCAGTTACTTGACTGTATGTTCAATCACAGCAAAATCTGTCAAAAGACAGAAAGTTTCGCCGGGTTGTGTATAAGTGAATTGTTTGACTGCTTCAAAAACCCAACCTACTGCTCCATACCGTTGGTGTTGGTATTTAATTTGTATTAAAATATGAATAAAATATAGACAGACGCATAATATCCAAACAAGACAACATAACTATGAACAATATCTATAACCAAAAGTAATAAAATGACGGAAGCATTAGCATAAAAGTAAAAGAGTCGAAATTCCGCAGCAATTGCAAAAATCTACGCACCCAGCCATTGTAGATGCAAAATCTGAAATGTACATCACAGAGTCACCCTCTCACTTCCGCAGAAACAGGGGAACACTGCGGACAGGGTCCCACTCTATGGGTACACCAAGTGCATATCAAGTCTTTGTTTAGAAGCTGGAAAGAGAGTGGAGTAAAGAGTGACATACCTGTCCTGGTCATCAGGAGAGAGAGAAGAAGAAAAGAGGTTAGTCCAGGGGTCTTCATGGCAGGAGACCGAGCGAGCGCTTGGTTTATTCTGGAACGAGGGTCCTTCTCAGTGCTGCTCTCTGAGGTGACTGAGTGAAAGAGGGTGTCGGCGGGCGGGCAGATCTCTCCACCCCTCCACTGTCTGCTCGGGTGCACTTCCTCTCATGTAGGAAGGGAGGAAGCTGGCTGGCTGGCTCCTGCGGGATGGGGACAGCCAATGGGAGCGCACCTAGGGCTGCCCACAGGAACCCGCTCCCAATAGGCTTCTGGGTTCTGTTTGTACTTCCATCGCTGGATTCTTTCTCTTATCCCCCCCCTACTAAGCATCCTGCTTCAAAACATCACAATTGAAGTAGCTGCAACAGGCTACTGCATGCCGCCGATAATCATTGTGCCCAGCGAACTAAGGAGTTCGCTTCTGTCGCCCGTGAAAAACTAAATACACAGTTTGTGGTTGTGTCCAGAGGCTAGAAGGTTGAAGTCCCCAGTGGACCCTGCAACAGTGCTCTCACCATTGTCCATTTAAGGGCTAAAGGCGTGAGATCACAGTAGTTATAATGTTTTTATCCTGTCATCGCACTGCTGATGCGGCAACCTGTACCCGTGAATGAACGCAAAGTAGCTTCAGAACACAGACTATGAGTTAAAACCTTCCAACCATCCAAAAAAAAGAGTGCCCCTCAATTTGGGTTCATCCAGGGCATTCTAAACACCTTCACCCCTTCTAAAAAAAAGTCCACTCTTCAAAGGGTTAATGCAATCCATTCTACATGATTTAAAGGATTCTGCACGGCTTGGCCAAAATGCAGTGCGCAAGCTTATAGGACTGTCATCAAAAGGCCATAGGGTGCCTGTCAATTTAATAATAATAATAATAATAATAATAATAATATATTTCTTATGTTTTTATATAAGGTGAGCATTGCAGTTTTGAACTAGAGCTGTATTGATGACAAACATACAATCGGTAAAAAGCCCCCAAGTATTATTATCCTTGAAGCAGCTTGACAGGAGAAATATTTGGTCCTAAGGGCTTATTAAGAACTTTCTGCCTAACTTTGTGCTGCCTTTTTGCTTTGCAATGCAGTTTTTCATGAATAATTTTCTTTCATAGTTGGGATCTCAATATGGCAAATCCACAACCAAAAATATTTATTTCCCACACAAATGGATTCAAAATACCTAAATATAACTGATAATTAATGTTGCCGGGACAATGATAAATATCAAAATGCACTTATCACCAAGTGTCTTTTTTAAATTGTTTTAAATGTATTAATGATTCTAATGTGCGGTACAATGTAGTAAAATTATAAGTGGTTATTTCTTATAGCTATTCCATTACCGTGATATTGATCATGTGATATTTCTTATTGCTCATTATACAGTATATGATGGTAGAGAAGGTGAGCTTCTTGACGTATGCTGCGTTGAAGCAGGAAGTGGAAACGTAGACATGACTGGGGTCTAATGGCTCACTGGTCTCCACGGATCATTTCACATATGTATTATCAATAGATGTCAAAGCTGCTTAAAATGGGCAAAATAGTGACATGGCTCAACGGACCGCAGTCTCCTCAGTTGGTTCATGACGTGACTTAAAAAGCATGACCTTGATCCTTCGGTTGCCCCCTCCGCGAGCAATCAAAAGGCCTTTCTCTTCTCTTCAAATTGTAAGCACAGCCAACTTCCTGTCCAAGCCCGTGTGACAGGAAGGAGCGCAAGACTCCTGAAAAACACTTCTGTGATTACAAAGCCAGGTGGCTGTGGTTCACAACTGCTATGCAGCAAAAAAATAAAAAAAAATAAAAAACGCTAAACAGCGAGCAATAAACGGGACAACCTCAAGCACCCTGAAGAAAGTTACGAGAAACGAAGCTGCGAAGGAGAGTTGCTGAAGTACGTGCTCACATCGCATAGCTTCATGTGGCGTTTCCTTTGAACAAGGCAGCTAACAAGTACAATTCATGGAAGGATTACTTCCTCGCTGTAAGGATGACTGGGCAGTGGTTGACGAGTTCGCAACCAGCATCGGAATCCAAGTCAACAGCACCATTATCCGTCTCTGGACAATGGGCCACACCCACATTGGCGCTTTGTGGAATTTATTTGTGTGATAAAAGCACTTCCTGTCCAACAATGAATGATGTACGCAGTGAGATTAGAGACCTGGAGCCGATGATGTGTGAAATCAGAGATTCTAGCCGTGATACAGCAGCTACGATAGTCCAGTCCAAGAAAGTACCTGCTCACCCATTGAACAAATTCATTCAGGACAGTCTTTACCTCACCCTCTGTCACACAACTTCTGTTTGAATTTGATTGGCTAACTTCCCATCAAACTCTAGCTGCAATAATTAAATAATATTGCGTAAAAATACTGGCCACTTCCCAAAAAGTGGAAGGTTTATGGCTCGAGAGAATTTCACCAGACTTACATTTTGGAGGTCATTTGAATATGGAATAAAACAGAATTAATGTTTTATGCAGTAATGCATAATGCATTAATGCAGTAATGCACCCTGCTGATTGGCTCGAATAGTACCAGCCTTTGCAGCAGCTTTTCATCTCTGCATTTTGTTGCCTGAATGTTCCTTTGTCCTTTTCAAATATTGTTTTAGACCTTCATTTCAGCAGATTTCCTACAACGGTGGTGGAATAACTTCTTCAAAATGGCTGTCTCTGTGTTAACTCTGCCAGAGCTTCTTTTAGCATATCGGTACTCCACTTAATGAGCAAACCTCTGCATATCAAGACCCCACCACTAGCTTGGCATCAGCGTACCAAAGTTTTTTAAATAGGCACAACAGCCGCCTGCCGGTGGGCATTTGAGGTCAAGCCAGGCATAAGAATCAAGTGCCAAGGGAATGCAAAATATTTGGTACAGGGCCCTGCCACTTGCAAGCCAACGTCGTATTGATTTGCTCAACGCCCACTGACCATTAGCTGGCATCCGCAGTAACCTGATACAGACTTGCTAATCAGTGGCAGCAGTTTCTGCTGTGCTCAGTCAACCTTTTCTTAAATCTGATATACAGAATGCACTTTGGGTTTGTAGTAACTCCAGATAAGAGTGTCTTCCAAATGAATGGGATGTATTTGAGCCACAAGGCAATGGCTATTTGATACACTCCCTTTTCCCCAGCCCCTGTTTCCAGGAGATGAGGCTCTATCTCCAGTGTATGGCCCTTAATAATCGCATATTAAGATTCACAGTGAAGAGAATCTCCCTCTGCGAAAGCTGCCGGCAAAAACCATGAAGAAAAAAGAAAAAACTGAACAGTGCTTCTGAACACACTGAACATACTGTATGTACGGAATGAGACATACGCAAACACACAAAGAAATCTACACATGCACATTTACACATGTACGAGCGTGCAACTGCACAGCATGCACACAAAATGCGTAAGCAAAGACACAAGCACGTGCGCATACTTGCGCACACATACAGTACATATACACACTCATGCACTCTGCCAGTAGAGAAAAACTTCTGTTCTATAAAAATACAATTTAAATTTTAGATTAATCAAAGTAGCGGCTTCATAGTTGCTGAGCAGATTTGTGGAATTGTTTCATCAAAGACAGTCATGTTTTTCAGAAACCACACTACCAGTGCAACAGCGTGGACAACAGCTGATCCGCGTAGATTTCTTCTTGATTTTTCTCTCCAATTCATTCCTTACCGATTTCATTTTACTTTTCAGTTTTAAAATAAAAATAATCAGTTTTCCTGCTAACTATTTCCATATACAGCATTTTTGTCTAATTACAACCCAAAATCAGAAAAAGTAGAGAAATAATATAATAAGTAATCAGTGACTTGAAAATGTTATTTGACCTTTTTTACATTGAAAACAATACAACAGCTCATTATTAGATATTTTACCACAAGCATTTCATTGATTTTTCAAAATAAACACATTTCCTGTCAGGTCCTTATTATTATCCTGATTGTGTCTGTCTCCGGCAGTCTTCTCTTGTCAGCCATACGGTTTAATTATCGTCTTGTTTCATTCTCCGCCCCTTCGGTCTCCTTTCGCGCTTCATGTCCTGGTATTGATTGTAGTCGTTTGTATTTAAGCTGTTTTGTCTGTGTAACTGTTTGCTGGATTATTCC
The DNA here is from genome assembly GCA_029721435.1 of Gymnothorax reevesii. NCBI lineage: Eukaryota > Metazoa > Chordata > Actinopteri > Anguilliformes > Muraenidae > Gymnothorax > Gymnothorax reevesii. The sequence continues at coordinate 112,063,857 of CM056579.1, forward strand.
GCCGGTTAATGTGAATCCTGCCAGTTCTAGTTCTTAGCTTAGCGCTGTGCTCCGTTGTGCAATTGTTTTTTTCTTTGTAATACATTCATCTACAATAAAAAGACAGTTCATGACAACATAAGTCTTAAAAGGACAGCGAAATTAAAATTTGAAAGACATGGCTTTAATGGATTGAGGATTTTCTTGACTGTAGTCTCAAAGGGTAAATGCTTGACCGTAATGTTAGAGGTTGGATGCTGTTTTTGACTGTGGTGTTATTAGATGAAGGTTGCTCTTGATTGCGATGTGATCGAATAAAGGATGTTTTCAAATGTAGTATAAGTGGATGAACATTATTCTTCAGTGTAGTATTGGTAGGTGGAGGCTGTTCTTTGTCATGGATGGACACATCTTAACTGCCGTGTCTGGACATGGAGTCTATCCTTGGCTGAAGACTGACAGAGCAGCAGGTCAAAGTTCGCGTGTCTTCATATGCTTAGTGATGGAGATTTTATTTATGAAAATAAAAAAGTGAAGCGTCGCACTTACAGAGATGGGAATATATTAAAATTTAAGCAAGCTGTTTGGCGGTAATATGGGCTCAATATTCAAACCCTTATGAAATATTCTGAACTAAAAAAAAGTGCCAGAGTTGAAGAAAAAGACCTGGGACTACAGCCCAACAGCCAGGCCCATAACTTGCCCCTGGTAATAGTGGATGGACAGGGTTAGTGATTTGAGTGTTAGTGGTTGGACGCTCTTCAATACTGTGCTTTTGTGGATATAAACTATTCCTGATTGAAGTGCCAGAAGTCAGAGCTTGTTAAATTGTAATTTTTGTAGATGGAGGCTGTTCCTGATTGAAGTGTCAGTTGTTGGGGGCTATTCTGCCCTACCATGGAAGACTGGAGTATCTGCAATACATTAACATATACAGACACTGCAGTCTTCCATTGTAGGGCAGTATTCATGACGGTAGTTTTTTTTTTTTATACTGAGGTTCCTGGCAGCGGTTTTTGCGGACAGAGGGTGATTGAAGTGCCAGTAAACGGAGGGATGTTCTCAGCAGGCCATGCGAGAGGGAGACTCCCTGTTTCAGGTCACTACTGTGCCAGTATGCTGAGGAGTGGACTAAAGCATCCTGTTTAATGTACATAAATGCAGGGCTAACCAAAGGAGCACTCCACCCCCCCCACAGGAAGGAAGATGCCGTCAGTTTCTATATCGAGTGATACTCAACAGGATGTGCCGCAAAGGATGTACAGTGCTTCCTTACGCCGATTTTTACATGCTACGTACAAAAGCATGACTTCACATTTTTCATATTTCATATTTTGCATTACCGCATTGGGACATGAAAGGGATTTAAATCAAAGACATGCTGCATATTTGTTTCACGGCTGGCAAGAAATCAAGTGCGGATGGTGAGTAAACTACATGAATCACAGTTTATTTACGAGGGACAGATCCTCAAAGGACTCTCAAAACGGGCAGGGTCAAAAACCAGAGAGGGTAGAATGCAGAACCGACTCACAATCCGAAATCCAAAGGACAGAAAATGGGAAAACAATCAGATAGGGAGGCCCGAACAAGAAAAAAAATCTGAAACTTGATACCGGAAAACTGACCGGGCCAAAACAGGCCAACGGAACAGAATGCCGATAGACAAAAAAATTCAACTGAGGTTTAATGAGCAAACAAGACACTGGTGATGGCAGGTGAAGAGAAAGACGACCAGAACAACATGAGGGAAAGATAACACGAGTACAAATTACTGAAGTGGGAAAGAGCGAGAGAAGTGTACAGAGGGAAATATGAGGTAAAGTCAATTAACCAACTGACTATGAACAGCAAAACACAAAACACAGAAGGGAAAATACACAGAAGCACCTGGACTGGGAGAACGGCAGTGAAATTGGAAACAACTGCCTCTAGAGCAAAAACCAAAATGCAAACATAACAGACGACAAGAAAATAAGACAGAATACTGACAACTTTCATTTGTGCAGATGACCTGTAGAACGTTCATTTTCTTTTGGTTGGAAGCTTGTTTATTTTATTTTGCAATGCAGTTATGTTTTTATTAGCTCTCCTGACGAAGTCAGATGAGCTTATGTCATGGCCTGTTTGTCCGTCGTTCATCGTTCGTCGTCGTCGTTCATCGTCCGTAAACATCTTCTCCTCCGAAACCACTGGGCCTATGAAGCTGAAACTTGACAGGTACCTTCCTACCCATGAGGACACCAAAGTTTGTTCAAGGCGTTCTGATCCGATTTCAAACATGGCCACCACGGTGGCCATATTGAAAACCACATAACTGGCCATCTGAAAGGTATTTCAGCTGAATTTTGCTATGTAGTTAGTACGTGGTAAGATACATCACATATCATACGGCTTTTTCCGTATTTCGAACTTTGACCTTGCTTTGACCTTCAACTTTATACAACCCCTGTGAGTTACATTGAAATCTTTCAAAATCATCTTCTCCGAAACTACCTGGCCAATGAAGCTAAAACTTGGCAGGTATCTTCTTACCCATGAGGACACTAAAGTTTGTTCAAGGCGTTTCGATCCGATTTCAAATATGGCCGCTTCGGTGGCCATTTTGAAAATGAAATTAATCACCATCTGAAAGCTATTTATGCATATATTCAGCTCAGTTTTGCTATGTAGGTAGTAGCTAGTAAGGTACATGACATATAATTCAGGTTTTAAATGTCAAGGTCACTGGAGGTAATAAGCAAGTTGAAATCTTGCCTTTGGCTACTGGTCAAACGTGGGCACTCAAGAAACTCCCTGGGTTTTTTTTATGACTAATTTGAGTTAAACTGCTTCTTACACATCCTACTAGTTTGAGTTAAACTGCTTCTTACACACCCTACTAGTTTGAATTAAACTGCTTCTTACAGACCCTTGAGTGGTCAGGTGAGCTACAGGGCCCATGGCACTATTTTTATGTTGATTTCGTCTGTAAAAGTTTGTACTCTGTTCTCATATTTTTGGGCATTTGTCATCGGGCTGGACTACTCTAGCCCGGAATCCATCCATATCAAGCTTTGGTCGCTCCCAACGGTCACTTGCTTGTATGTCTGGCCTCAGTCGGTAGGCCAGCGTTTGACTTTCAAATCTTTGCACAAAATCCATGAGAGATCTGTGATTGGCTCACAGTCGCAAGGGTGCCCTGGCCCTTTAGACAGACTTAGAAATAAGTAAAATACCACAGTTCTGCATTCAACGGAATTCCCGGCTCCCGGCTCATTCATTGCCCTGAGACTTTGCTGCCGCTCAGATGAATACTCGTATGGTATTTTATTATTTTTAGCAAAACAAAACCGCGTTTCTAGAGGATACAAGTGGACAAAGCAGACTTGGATTATACTGGACGATGCGTTGGACGATGGTTTGAAAGTTTGTCAACGGACGTTTTGTGGAGTTTCCCCATTGCTACTGGGTGACCCCATTTGCTTCCAGCAAAAAAGGAATTTGGATAATTTTTCAAAACTCTCCGGTGGCTTTTAAGTTGCACCAGGTAAAGAACAACTTTGTCCATTCAAGACATATAATGGTGAGTAATTGATATACAAATCATAGTTTTTGGGTGGAGTATCACTTTAATCTAGCTGATGCAATCATGCCCTTCCAGCTATAGCTAATGCCAATTACAGTGAAATACGTTATGTAATTTGAATATTATTTAATTTAGCCTTTATTATACCGGGGAATCCCACTGAAATAAATAAAATTCAGATATGGCCAAATATTATCCTGTTCAAAACCTAACAACCACTCCCAAGAGTAAACACAAGCAATCCATAATCTAATTTTTAAGCTCATGTCATATACAATGTTGTTGCTGGCCAGCTAATTCAAATTTGATTGGTGGTTCTGGCCAAAAGGTCACCCTATCAGCCAAGAGCAGAAAACATGAATATTCATAAATTCACTTCATTAGTGACATAAGGGCTAATGCTGGCTATACGACTGAGGCCAGACTGATATCAGTCAGTGACCGTTGGGAGCGACCAGTACTTGATGTGTATGGATTCCAGGCTAGGACTACTCCGAGACAATGAAACAGCCACTGGGGACTCTCATTAAAAAAGAACAATGTGTTGAGTCACGGTTTTATGAGGTTAACCCTTAGAGCGGGAGCTCTTTTAAACAAGTTGACACATGATTGGTTTTCAACAGCTCAGAATAATTGCATTCTTAATTCCTTGGAAATTTATTTGGCACGCAAAGGGTTAATTCTCATCCGCATTGACTAAGCAGAAATAATTGACTAAATTCAAGTGATAGACATCTTGCTATTAAGTATCTGTTAGGGCACTGTTCCAGGGTGGATCAGAACCACTCTCTGCTATCAGTTAAGACACTGGCCCAGGGTGTAGATGGTGCACTATTTCAGTATATGGTTGAGGCCAGGCCTCACTCTGTTGTTTACAGCAGCAGGGGAATGGCATGACTCTTTCTGGCAATTTGATTGAAGAGGAAACTAGATAACTCATCTCCCCAATCTCCAAATTTCAGACAAAATGGCCGCCAGCAGCCATGTTGGATGTCCAAAATTGCCGAAAATCAGTCTTGAGCATTCTCAAATAAATATCTTCGCCTGTGCAAAATTATGAAAAATTCCTGTAATAATTGTCACGTCCACAGCCCGGAATATAAAATCTCTGCAGCGATGACAGCGGGCACAGCAGCAGCCCCGGAACTGAACCATAGTATCTCCCGACTATCATCGTCGGGGAGATACAATTGCACAGTAGGGTAGCATGGAGTAATCACAAATTTTCTGTCTCTGTATTATGGCACTCTTGTGTGGAGGGATTTCATGCTCGGGTGTACAAAGCTTTCCACCCTGTTTCTCTCATCTCACAACTTGCCCATTGTCTTATCAAACCTCCTATGGCCTCGGAAATTGGGTTATCACACCTTGTACTCATAAGGAAATACCCCATTTACAGATATGCACATTTAGCAATGTAGAGCACATTTAGCACATTTAGCACTTCTTGCCAAGTTCACATATTTCATTTGCAACCCATCCTTTTGGTTTTAGTGTGAAAAGGTCTTACAAGAGAGGTCAGTAGCTCTTTCCATGTGTACAATCTGTTATGGCCCCAATTTGTTATGACCTATCAGACAGCAAGGGATGACAGACAAAATTTTAAAACTTGAACAGATTTAATAAAACAAAGCCTGACCAATATTTAATTAATGAAGAAAACATGAGATAGTTACAGTCCTTTTGGAATTGTGATGGGGGTTGCTATTTTGCGATGTCCTGGGACAGGAAAATGCTCCAACAAAGGCAAAAAACCACAAAAAGCTTCACAGGTCTTGAAAAGAGCAACAGGTCTGGTCAAATGTATCCTTCCACTATTTCTCCTTGCAATTTCTCCTACTTTTACTGTCTCAATTTCTCCTCTTATATACTCTTTTCCAGCCCCCTCCCACCTTCCAGACTTTTTTTTCAATTCTCTGGGACTTTCACCTCTGAGGCATGCCCAGGACATGCCCAAAACCTAGCTCCAGACTTAACAAAAAAAATGTTAATACTGCCATCTAGTGATTTGAAGGAAATCTGTCAATTCGTTCTTGAGATATCTCGCTGACAAGGATTCGGGACGTACGGACGGACAGTCGTGAATACTATGTCCCACCACTTTGAGCATTCGCGCGGCGGCGTGACAAAAACAAGTCGACATGGTCAACAACATTCCCCACCAATCGTGTGCTTCTTATTTTCGAACTCAATCAAGGCCTTTATGGTCTGAAGCTACACACCAAATTTGGTTGTCCTATCTGTAATAGTTTCTGAGAAAAGTTGTCCCCTTTCTCTCGGACGGACGGACGGACGCACACATGCACGGACGGACGTCAAACCTACATCCCCCTCCCACTTCATGTTGGCGGGGGATAATAACACGATAAAAAAATGCATTTAATCGCACCTTTCTCAGTTCCCTCATTTCTGGCACTCCGGTAAAACTGATGCACACACTTTAGCCCAGTAGGTGGCGGTAATGCACCTTAAGTCATAAAATGTTGAATTAAAAAGGCTATAATTGCACTTGGGAGTTTCCACTAATCAGTGAATGTAGTACACAGATGAAAAATACACATATAAATATAGATGAAAAATAAACATTTTTGTTGTTGTCTATTCATTGATTCAGTCATCAACCTAAATTAATTTGAATTGAAAAACTTATTATTGCTTATTGTGTCAAAAACTGGTATTTGATAAAATTGTGATTAATCAAGATTAATTCATTACAAAGCCTGTAATTGATTAGACTGATTTTTTTAATCGCGTCCCACCACTATTGTTTACATGTCTACCGGCACTTCTCATCCGTTTATTTTCTCAATGAAACCGCCACTTGGCAGTTTGGAGTATTTTTGTAGGGGTTGTGGCAAACCTAACTGGGACATGGCCAGTCACTGCTGTTATTGTGTCCATGGCGTATTCAATGCACTTTGGCGAAAGAAAGGATATATTTTTCAAAATAAATAGAATTTTGATTGAAGTTGCTTGGCCAAATTGTCTGTTGCACATTTACTTTTTTTTAAATAAATGTTGCACAGCAAATGTAGGGTTGCTTTTTGTGAAGTTCCGGTATTTCAGCCCAGAATTGTGTTGAATGTTTAACTGCATGCTCCTGCTAAGGAATTGAAATCAACAAATGCATTCTGTTGACCATTAGTTGTATCACTGTAAATTGAATAATTAGTGGTTTCCAATATGAAAAAAGGGCGTAGGGTGAAAACAGGTGATGCATTTGCTAAGTCGAGCATTTTTCGTGTCCATGTTACATTCGCAACATTTGTCATGCGGTACAATCCAGATGACAAATTTTGCATTTAGCAACTAGTCTACTCTAAAATATTTTCAGAGCTGATGTGTACTTACATGGGCTGCCTTCTCATTTATATTTCTTTTAGAATATTGCATTTATTCCATCCTCAGATGAACATGACCAATGAGCAACTTGTCAAAGCCCTGCCAAACATGTTCAGACCTTATTAGAAAACAACTGGGCATTGCCAATTTGCTGGTTTGTTTGAAGTTTATTCTCTGTTATACTAATTGAACAAGTTGAGATTTTGTTATTTTTTTATTGCATACTTTTGTGTTAGTTTCGTGTCCTTGTTACATCGGCAAAGCTGAACGTTCAACACCTTGCCTCTAACATCCCACTGTAGATCTTGCAATTTAACTTGTGTCACATTTTGACTCGTGGGAACGCCAACAAAAGTGAACCAATACTTCTTGCAAAATCCTTGTTTCAGAATTGAACAGTCATGTCACACTTTGGCTCTCTTTTTCATGGCATGACCCTGATCTATTATTTGTTTGTCTGTCTGTTTGTAAGTAACACGCTTTTTTACCTCTTCCGTATTGTTTATGTTCATGAAACTTCACCATATGATAGAAGAAGTTCGTCGCCAGAAGCCTATACTTTTTTTTGTTCTTAGGTCAAAGGTCGAGGTCACCAAAAACATTAAAACCACATTTTGGTTCATAACTTTTCTACTATTACAGCCAGAGACTTGAAACCAATTCCATTCTGTTCATTCTGTTTCAGAGATCTTCACACAATTTCGGCAAGTTGTCATTCTATGAATGACCTTTCATTTATATTGTCTGATTGTACCAAGGTTGAGAATAGATACTGGGACGTGACGCCTCTATCTGCATACACAAAGGTGCACAGGTTTTCAGGTGTGGCTTTGGAAGCATGATGGTGCGCTGTGATTGGTAGTGGGCGTAGTCGCATTGAACTGCAGGATTTGAAAGTCACGCCCTCAAATCCATGGGCGCCTAGTGTTACTTTCACTGATTGGTGAGTGTTTTGCGAAAAACTTTTTACAAATGACTATAATCAGAAAACACCACTGTGTTGAAGGCCGCAACAGCCAACCACATGATGAGCGAACAAAGACAAAATATAACTATTGCATAACATTTCATTAATTTAGTAAACTTGATGCTACATAAATGAGTCCCCCTCCTCTGTGTGAAACATTTGCTAATTTTAATGTGTAAGGTACAGTATGTAGCTAACTGGCCAAATAATGTCAGGTGCGTCTGTCACTCTGATTTGCGCAGGGATGCTAACTCTAAATTTGTAACTTGTTTGCCAGCTAAGAGTAGCGTACAGATACAGTAAGCAATAATTTGGAAACCTGATATTTCAGATCATAACATTTGGGCACTACAAGGAACTGTGCACATAGAGATCCAAGATGATGCAGTATGTGAGGTGTCATCCCTCAAAACCTTTTCTCAGGTCCATTCGTGTTATTTTCAAAGGTGCGGCACGCACAATTGTGACAATTCACTGTTATTTGGTCATGTTATTGGTAGTGGATTCCAGAGATGGAAGTGCACTCCCCCAGGTAAGATTGTGCGCAAAGCATGTAGTTTAAAGCAACGGGGGATTAAAAGACAGTCGATAGACGCAAGCAGTCTTCATTGACGAGTAGTGAAGAAATCTTTCAATTTATGCATTACAGGATGAGGCACTGCCTGTGCTGAAATTACAACACTTAAAGATTTTTTTGCTCAAGCATTTCAGTTGCACATGTGTAAAAACTCTTTGTTGCCATAGAAATATGCTGTGTATGTGTAATTAAAAATTGCGCTGGAATATTTTCAACAGCGAAGTTTCACGAAGTGTGAGAGACAGGCATGAAACGTTCCTTTGTGTGAATGTGGCACCACAGTCAGAAGCTCATGTATTACATGTTACAAGCACAAACTTTGACCCAAATCTGACTCCTGTACCAGACTAGCCAATCAGCACGTTGCTCACCGACTAGCCAATCAGCGCAGTGCCCACTGACAATCCAATCAGAGGAAGGCAAACTGCTCAATCATGGTGGAAAAGGTTCTGGCGATTTCCAAGAGGAGTTCAAGCCTTGACGGTGCCATCTTGTCTTTTTGGCTTGCTTGCTGTAATAATAATAATACCCAAATGTTGTTCTATGACAGGATGCACCAAAAACAAGAGGAAAATTCAAAAAACTCATTTTTTAAATAAGATTCCGAACTGGAAAACTGTGCTCTGGATCAGGGGTAACTGGAGCAGCCTTTTGAGGGTTGGTCACAGCTGGGAGTGATCGTGAAAATCGCATCCATGTAGACAAAACATTTTCATGTATGCATAAATTATTTCTCCAGCTTCATAACTTTTTCAGAAGCTCAAAATATTTTATATGACCCTGATTTGATCCAAGGTTGCATGACTCCATCTCAGGACAATGAACTAGTTGCATTTCTAAGAAGTTAACAGAAAAAGAATAGAATGGGCTCATGAGGCCGAACTGGAATTTTATAGGATGGCAGTGCAGCAATTTGTTTATTTCACACTCAATGGCTCGATGTACCAAGGAAATTGTTCTTCCAAAGTATCTCGAAAGTCCAGAAAAGTATTCATTTGAAAACATACATCTTTTAAGACCCTTAACCCTGTCACACTTGCACAATCCCCGTCAGGCCACTGATCGTGCACAGCTCCCCTGCTGTGTGTTGGACCACACCTACTGACATTTATCTCCGCTTCCTGCATTTGAATAATGTATGGGGAGGTCAATTTCACAAACACCCAATTTAGTTCATTCATTTATTTTTCCTTTTTATTTTTATTAAAAGTCACTTTATCAGAGAAAAGGCTTTTCTGTGGACTACATTCTGACATTTTTGCATTGTTTTTATATTTTTATTTATTATGTTTTCTCTTAATTGCTGGCAAAACGACTAGCATAGTTTGTGTCTATTTGTGCTGTGGTCATCACCAAACAATAGCACACTCATATATCCATTTGATCGTGCAGCAATTTGGCTTGATGGACAAAGGCTTGCCTCTGGAATCTTTTTGGAGGAATCGGCCCTGCTTCTCCCCAAACGTGGAGGTGCGGGACCTCCCAAAACAGGATGCGAAACGACCCACTTCCTTCCAGGAGCCATTGTGATACATGTACACTGAGCCGCTCAAATGGGACGGCAAGACACTTCCTGCAAAACATGGCTTCAACTCTTCCCCCCCCCAACGTCGGGTTCCCGCCCTGCCAGGACCTGCCTAGAGCTGGGGAAGGGGTTTGCAAAAGGAAGGAATGTGGAACAGCCGCAAGGCAGCCCACCACAGAACGTTCACTGGAGCACTGCCTGCTAATCTCAAACAAAAGTTCCGACTTTTGGAAAGCGTGAAACATTTTACCTTCTAACGAGGAGCACATCACCTCTCCATTAAGGGGCACTCCATGAACATTCCTGAGCAAGGGTTTGAGGATGGATTAACTGCATCCGCAATTGTGCTTAAACCAAACTGGAAATGCATCTATGTCATTCCCAGGAAAAGTTTTCTGCAAATTCTCTCCCCCTCACCTGAGGAGAACCGGTGTACTTCAGCAGTAGAGCAGGACTTTTCCACACCAAAGAGGGACACAATGAATGTCCCGCACATTACCCCAGACAGGGCACAGATGCGTAGTCGTTAGATACACTACACTGCAAATTTTACGTGAACATCTCCTCACCAGACGTTTAAATTGCAAAATCACGGGTAACAACGTTCAATTAGTCGACTACGCTCTCGATAACAGCCTTTGCGCTACAACACAAGAGTAAAAATTGCTCGGGACATTTTGCTCCCATTCGAGTAGAACGAGCACTACGGAGGGTAGCCAATAGCTTGCTTGCAATCACTTCGCTCTGAGAAATCTAGATTGAGAGCAGGAGGCTGTTGCACGAATCCTAGATAAGGGATTAAACCGGGATATGTTGGTTGTCTTGGCTTAATTTAGCCTGCAGTCAGTTGTTTGAAAGCTGGATAGCTTCATCCGGGTCAAGTTACCGTGGTGATTTATTCTCCACAGTTAGCCTGCCCCAGACCAGGCCAACAACCAGGCTTTATTAATCCAGTCACACTTTATTGGAAGTGCTGCTCATTAAGGGTTTATACAGCATGTATAATGCCTTCATAAATGTGACATAATGTCTTCATAAATCATTCATAAGCGAATGTCATGATTTGTAAAGGGTGAAATAACACATCCTTATTCAACATGTGATGCCAGATGTGACAATGACAATGTCACTTAGCCGACAATGTCACCTTTTATCGCAATTAGCCACTAGCTAAGTGACATCGTCAGTTATATCTCATTTGGCATCACACGCTGAAGAAGGATGTGTTATTTCACCCTTTACAAAGAATGACGTTTGCTTATGTATGATTTATGAAGACATTATGTCTCATTTATGAAGGCATTATACATGCTCTATAAAGCCTTTATGAGTGACAATTCAAATAAAGTGTGACCATTTATCCTGGTGCCTTATCTGTTTAGTGTGTTTCAACTACTTTGTTTATTACCTGGCCCCTCCCCTAGGGGGAGAGGTTAAGCAATGATCATGTCTGTGTGTGTGTGTGTCTGTTACTCTGTCTGTCAGCCTGTGGCTGGGGCCAGGTCTGCTATCTCTGATTGCCTTGTTTCATCATGTAATGAGTTTTCAGCAGGTCAGACTGTAATATGTTCAGTCAGGAATCATTCAGAGTGGAAATAAATGTTTTTACAGTTATGCCATGGTCCTCTGTATTTTTCATTTCTATAAGCCCGCATTGAAATGCCACATACATTGTCATTAAATGAAGGCTTATGGTTAGATTTTTAATTCCAATGCTAATTTATGCAATAGTCATTATTACAGTTGGGCAGTTTTTACGGTTATATGGAATTCCTGAAGACTTGTTTTCATATTTTCAGAGGTTTGATGAATACTTTCATTGCAGCTTTGAGATAATTAGAAATGGCAGATGAAGCTGTAAAGGTGGTTTCAATGAGGTTATTGATGAGGACAGTATATAAAGGACCACTAACATGTCTTTTCTGTCACAATGGCATGTCCTTTTCTGGACAAAGTATTTGATGAGGAGGAACAAATTCTGAGACGAACTTTATGACTAGAGAGATTGTTTCTGGACAGGTCGGACCCATTTGAGTTTCCAGACGACCACTTCCATGAAAGGTATAGATTTTCTGCTGATGGGATCCGTTACCTATGCAGGCTGCTAGGTCCCAAAATTCAGCACCGCACCGCGTGTAGCCGCGCCTTAAGCGTCCCACAGATCTTCGTGGCCCTACATTTTTTCGCAAGTGCCATGTTCTTATATTTAGTCGGAGATTCAGAAAATCTCAATAAAGCCACCATTTGCCGTACAATCAGAGCTGTATATTTGGCTTTAAAATCACTTGCAAACATTCTTATTACCTTCCCTGGACATAGAAGAACCTGCTACATCAAAGAGGAATTCTACAAGATTGCTGGTATTATGAAGTAAAGATTACAAAAGTGTTCCATTAGACCAGTCACCTGTCTTACAGCTTTCCCCATTGGTGCGCTGGACTGTACCCAGATCCGAATTGAACGGTCCTCCGGGCCACACAAAGGAGACTTTGTAAACAGGAAATCCTTCCATAGTATCAATGTTCAGATAAGAATGAGTTATTGTTACGATCAATTATATTTTATATTGTGCATTAAATGACCTTAGAGTACTTCAGGTGATCTGTGATGCAGACTGTATGATCAGCAATTTGGGGGCAAAGTGGCCTGGCTCTGTACATGACTCCCGAGTCTTTCGGGCCAGTACAATTTACCAGAGACTCTCAAAAGGTAAGCCACATATTTGCGATGATCATGAGTCAAAACTCCTTCATGAAATGGTCACATTTTGTGGTGAATTATCTGGCGCGTTGTTGGGAGACAGGGGATGTGCCTGTCAGCCATGCCTCCTCACTCCCCGAGCAGACCCACAATCAGCAGCAGAGCGAATTTTTAATCTTGCCCATGCACTGACAAGGGCCCGAATTGAGATAGCATTCGGCCTCCTCAAGTCACGGTTCCAGGGCCTCCATCACCTCAGGGTCACCCCAGACAGGGCCTGTGATGTTACGGTCGCAGTCCTGCACAATGTGGCCTGTCTGAGGAATGAAAGGGTTCCCAGCGTAACACAGGAAATTGACTAGGATAACGCCGCAATATTTCCTGACAATGCTAATGGAAGATTGGTCAGACAGAAATACATTGTGAATTATTTCACATGATTTTGACAGGGCCAGTCGTTTAATAAACGATAGAGCGCCACTCTTGTGTGCTTGCATTTTATTTACCTTTGCTAATGCAATTTGTCACATGTCAAACTTGAAATCTGACCGAACTTTACCCAATCCAGTAACTGCAGTGTACCGACCATTCACAAAGGACACTTTTGTGGGGACCTTTTTTATTTGCAGTCAGTCATCACTTGTCAAGTTGAGCTTAGCGCAGGAGAGAAAAAAAAAGTGATTAATACACTGCGTTACAGTCACACTTATTGTGTATTGAAACCCACCTACTTCTTTCTAGTTTGAGGATTTCCAGGTCCAGTCAAAGTCCTCTTTTTAATTCCCAGGTCCAGGTCCTGTATATATTTCTTGTGTGTATGGTCATCTTTAACTCCTCGAGCTCCAGCTGCCGTTTCAAGAGTTGAGCATACAGGCTGCGGACAGTCTGAACTCTAAAACAGATCAGTTGGCATAACAGGAAATTGCATAATATGCATTTCCTCTAGGAAAAATACTCACTGTGTTGGCAGGCTGGCCCTCAGGTTGCACAGCATCTGGGTACAAATATGATTTTTATAGGAGCATAAACATCACTCACTTTGCCATTAGCTCGAAGCATTTCCTCAGGATACCTCAAGCTGTGTGGAGTCCAGCGATACGGACTCATCATCCACTGCCTCTGAAGTGCCCTCTCCCTGCCAAATGCAATAGACCTTGTATTGACAGGTAATGCCAAGCCTATACGACTGAATAACACTCACCGGATCATCTGGTGTCTCCAAAACAAGTGCGTTGCCGGACACTGAAAGGCAAACCAAAAAAAATCAGACAGTTCTCAAAAATGGCCTAGTGTCCCATGCGCAGTACTGTAATAAATGTACCTTGTTTGAAGGGGGCAGTCGTAGAAGGCGGGGCGGAGTCAGTCACTGTTCCACCCAGGATCCCTTCCTTGGCAGGCCTCCCTTATTAATATCAAGGGCCAGCTCCTCTGCGGGGGTGAAATCTGGAGCGGGTGGGCCACCCCCAGTGGCAGACGAAGCAGCCTTTTTTTAACAGCTAAAATAAGTACGGACAATATGAATGAGCAGGCAGCTGCAAAGTAATTTGTGCATATCATCTGTCCACATCACTAAAAGGCACTTACCATTCTGCAAAATGTTCTTGCACTTGACCATAGCTTGTTGCCAGGTCCTCTTTGGTCCAGTCATGTTGGTTCTGTGTGTGCATGATGTAGGCTTTACATCATGTAACATTAACTTCCACTGTTCACTTAAAAGGCAAAGTGTACAACGATTTGCGCAAATCACAAGTAACCGTTTGAATTGCATGGTTTCAGAGGAAGAGCATTTTTTTGGACTACTTACGCGTTCAGTTGGTCCGCAAATGTCTGCCAAGCATTTTCATGCTGTTTTATTACCACGGCCGTATTGCCTTTTTTGCATATTATATGTTGAAGCTCTTTGTAAGCTTGCATTAGAATCTCGTTCGCTTTGTGAAAAATAGGCGGCACAGGTTTTTCTCCATGTCTGCATCAGTGAATCTAACATTAACCTCGAGGTCCATTTACCCTGCAAAAAACGTTCTATAGGACTTCTATGGAATTCTAAAGAACTCAATAGAACATCAATGGAATTCTATAGAACATTTTAGGAGAACAGCATGTTCTATAGGATTTTTTGTGTATTCTATGGGAATTTGCTACAAAAACCTATAGAACACCTCTATGGAAAAGTCCTCTTAGATTATTGCTGTTCTATAAGAACTTCCTACAGAACACCCTAGTTGAAAAACCTGTTCTATAGGACTTTGATAGTCTGTAGGACCTTCTAAGAGAACAAAAGCTTAATGGAAAAGACATCTTATGATTCCTTGCAATGCTCTGTCGTAGGGTCAATTTAACTTATATGTACCGGGGTTCTAGAAGTCAGAGACCAGACTAATGGCATGAAAATGTGCAATATGCAGTGATATCAATGATACTGAAGTAGCAAGAAAATCTTGTCCCTTTTAACAACGGGCCATCTGTCGGGTTCAGCAAAGCAATTCAAATTCATCAGGATCGAGTACAATTGGTATTTTCCCAATTGCCGGAGAACTCACTTGGTTAAAGCACTGTGTTGCAGGGCAGAAGTGTCTGGGTTTGAGCCCCGGACAGAGTAGCACACCATTAGCCATTGGCTACAGGGATGCAAATTTGGAAAGGTTTGCTGGAAAGGATGATGTAACATGGTTGCTTTGGTTGTTGCCTTCCAAATTCGGGTGGGATTGAAGATGCCAAATTAGAGAGAAAAAAAGTTCTACAAGAGCTGTTACATAGAGATTTTCTATGGAACGGTTTCCAATAGAAATTTTCAATAGAACTTTATTTCTAGAGGACTCGAGGTACTTAAGTTCTACAGAAATATCATATCCCATGATCCCTTGTGTGAATACTGGACACAACTTCCGCAGCATCCTGTCACTGAGCTGTTAACTATGGTAGCGGCTCACGCGAATCCTATTTTTTTAAGCGATTGGAAAATAATATAAGAGGAAACATCACCTTTTAGCCCTCAGACGGGATAAAGTTACGGTACCGCTGCCTTCTACTATCGAAGACTGGGAAAACGACCTGAAGCAGTGGCCACACGAGCGCATTTGGCTATATTAGCGACTCCGTTGACACAGACTGCGAAGCTATGAAAAATCTACAAAGCTCTGAAGCGTATGCAGTACTTCAAGTCGCGTTTTGTTAAAGGAGGTAGCAGACGACCTTATGTACCTTAAAACATATACAAGTACTTTCTGAGAATATTTATGAAGGAAACACTATATTTCAGTGATAAATATTGCTCTACATATGAAACATAATGGATTGTTATACAGTGTAAATTAAGCCATCTGACAGAACGAGTCAAAGTAGCTCTACTCCAGCCAACTACATTATACGATATTCAGTTGCTAGCTAATCCAATACTATAACATGCAAAACATGAATCCAGTTTTCCTATACTTTTAATTTTAGTGAAATTAAGTTTAGAGTGCAAGACTATTGTTTGGAACAGAGTAGGCCATTTTCAAATTGTAGTAGACTACTGCTACTTCGGCAGCCTAATCTTAAACTGTACAGGATGAAACGTTAGGTACACTGACTGCCATTACCGGACAAATACAACAATTTTCTGTCCTCCCAACACGTGAAATCATACCTTGTGCTCTCCTAGCACTGCTGTCAAAATACTTCTGAGGACCCGGCGTCTCCTCTGTGGCAGTCTGTCTGAGCCGAGCCATACAGTAGGAATCGTTGTTTGTCGACATAATGAAATGAGCACCTAATGTTTTCAGGGGTCTTTTCAAATTCAGGTTTTCAGCCAAATTCTGGCTTCCTCTTCTATAGGTAGGTGATGGAAACCATTTCGCCGAACACAAGGACAATCCCCAATGTTCTGGGCGTGTGTTCAACACACTGTTGATCAAACTATAAATTTAACTTCCTCTGGTTGTTAGTTCAGCCTCGAACAGCACAACAGGCGCCGGAGCTCTGAAGGGACATTTTAAGAAAAGCAAGTCAATTTGTTAAAAAAAAAAAAACGAGCTGTCATCGCTAAGGTAACTGAAAGAAACGCCACTGTTCTTGACGAAAACTAATGATAAAAACTATTTCCGCCAGAAGTTGCACCCCTCGTCATATCTACAGTAGCGCTCTCAGGAATTAGGTGGATAGGATTCTTATAGAGCATTTTTGCAGGGTTTGAATGTTGAGCTTGAGCTCATGTTAGCCAGCCTTGCCCAAGTGATCACAGCTAATTGAGCAATATGTTATCAGGGTCTGGAAAGTAGTAGCTTCTTAGCATTTTCAAAATAATGGACGGAGCTTACATGACCGTATAATCACCCATTCATCCAGCCAACACTGACAGAGTTATAAAAAAATCCACAAGCTGGTAACAGTAATTTACTAACAGTGACAACAAATCAAACACATACATTAGCTAATCAACTTGCAATGTGGGACTTGTCATCGTTTGCTGTTGTCGATGCTTAATGTTGCGCTGGTATTGCGCTCAGTCACGTCGATTCGGTGTCCTCATCCTGACGACCCGCACGAGTTTTGATTTGGGGATGGGGCCGATAATATTTAATATTGGGACTTCAGTGTTTCATATCGTCAACAGCAAAATAACTGGAGGCCCACAAAACACTAGGAAACCCAAAGCTAAAAGGGCGAGAAATGAATTAACCCCTGAAACTATCTTTTCACTTAAGTTTTCTCTCAAGTAGGTTCAAAGTCTGAAAAAGCTTTTTCCATATTGAAGGACAAGGTCACACACATATTCTGTATTGGCTGTTTGCATTGCTTCACTGAAGCTACATCAGGCTTATACCAAGAGAAATATTTTAAACCAGGATGCAATATTTTATGGCCACAGCATTCATCCAATTGAAAACACCTAGATCTTGTGTATCATTCAAGACACATTTCCCTGCAACTCAGCAGGACATATTTGGGATCATTAAAAACCTTTGAATCTCCACTAGAATTTGAAATAGGCCAGAGGGTCCACAGGTTCGAATACAGCGACTGCATTTGAGGTTTTATGGGGTTAAATGTTGGAAGTCTTTTCAAATCTTTCGTAGTTTATGCGCAGAAAAAAATAGTGCCTTGACAAAATATATGTAGAGTGAACCAC
Source organism: Gymnothorax reevesii (assembly GCA_029721435.1). Taxonomy (NCBI): domain Eukaryota; kingdom Metazoa; phylum Chordata; class Actinopteri; order Anguilliformes; family Muraenidae; genus Gymnothorax; species Gymnothorax reevesii. Next base: position 112,081,625 of record CM056579.1, read on the forward strand.
AAAGAAAAACATTTTATACAACAAGTAGTTATAAATTTGCTTGCACAATCTTGCGCTTATTTCTCAAGGAACTAATCGAAGAACCTCTGACTGAATTCCAAAGGAAACATCTCACATTTCAGGGCCGCTAGGTCCCGTTTCCGCATCAAGATATAAGAAAATACACCAACTATACTGGGGGCCAAAACTGTAATCTCATTCTGGCACAATGAATAGGGGGATTTAGTACTGGCCAGTCATAAACCATTACATGTTTATTTCCTGTTGTATGCCACGCCTGACCAATAGCTTTGCTTGTTGACCAGAGATCGCAACTTCCAAATTGTGTCTCACTGATAATTTCACAGTTTGGATACGGTTCAAGGTTAAAATTGCCGATAAGGTGTTTCTCCAACTTGGCCCTCCCCCTATGACTTTTGCTCAATTCCAACCTGTTGGGAGCTCAATTTTTGGCTCTGTTGACCTTGTTGTGATTGACCTCAGTACATATCAACTTAACTATGAGCCTTTGTTGAATACATAAAAGAAAAACATTACAAACTCATGCATCCATTTTACGATAAATTACTGGAACTTGCAGTGGGACAAAGTTCTACAGTAAGAGGAGACCAAAATAGAGATCTCTGGCTATTAATGACTGAAGCTACATCTGCAGGCACAGTCTGCAGCCTAACAAGTTTCTCATTCCACACAAGACAAACACAGAAACTTAAGACTTCATTTTTGGCTTACTCCTGTTGTGTTCATTCAGGGTCATAGTTGGAGATTCTTTCGGTGATGGCTGCGTTCCTTCACGGGGAACACAAAATCATTTCAGACACATTCAAACCATCAGCTGGATCTTATATCATGCTAGCATTATTCTGACTTTATTTTCTAGACTGGTAAATTGGGAGTGGTTCTCCTGTACTTCAGAAGTAAGAAAACTATGGACTTGATAATATTTCATGCACATTTTTATTGAACAGTAATATAAAATACTTTTCATTGCTGCAAGTGCATGCTTTGTCTGCCAACAGTTTCAAAGTCAAATTACAAAAGCAAGGCTTCATGTTGTAGTGAATTACTTGGGCACTTAAACAGGAGTTAAAAAATATGAATGGATTTTTTTAATATCTTAGAGTGTGGAGCAGTTATCAATCTTGTAACTGATATAGAAAGCAAGAGATCCAAATAATAATCATAATAATAATATCAATAATAACAATAATAATAATAGTAATAATAAACTTACACTTTTTGTGGCACATTACAAAACAGAAGGAAAAATTTCTAAACCATTATATGACACAAACAGCAATCATGCATTTTGAGTTCCACATGTAACCACAAACTTATCTCACAATAGCTAAACATGCTAAATCGGACTATGTGTGCAGTTACAAGCTTCTGGTAAAAATATTAAGAATCCTCCTCTGACTTAAACATCTCAATGTCCTACTTACAAAAGAAGGCATGAAGCAATCTCATAGAGCAAATACAGAGAATGCTAGTACACGTTTCCAGTATATTTCCATTAAGCTACCACAGCACCGTAATGGGTAACTGTAGCCAAGTTAATTGAATAATTAATTTTACTTTAATTTATATTTCATTAATTATAAAACATGCATAGGCAGATTATTTTAGCTATTCAATTTTCATACAGAATGTAGATGCTTTTCTACTAAACCTTGTTTTTTGCTCTCAGTCTTGAAATGAAAATAAAAAGGAAGTCGCCACTCATCAATACACAATTCCAGCAAGCCACAACCAAAAATACCATTTCCCAACGAAATAAACCAAAACAAAATAAATTTGCAAAAGATAAATGAAAATTCCAGTTATTAAACTCAGAAAAAGGTACTCATCGCCAAGCTATTTAGACGTTAAACAGAAGAGAGGACCAAAGCACACACCAAACAAACCTGAGGTCAGCGTATTTGTACAAAAACCATAAAACTTTCCTTTTTTTGGCATTTAATGTTGCAACATTCTTTTAAGACTGCCTAATTTATTTTAGAGCTAGTATCATGATAAGAGTAGCAAAACAAAAAAAAAAGTTATCAATAAATAGTCCTCATTTAGTTTGTACACCCTTATATGTTAAAAAACCTTTTAATGTACTGTCCATTTTAGTGCTGTATTTTGTAAACGTACAAGTTAGTAAGAAGTTACGCGTTTTTTTCATATCCAGTAATAGAACGAAGGCCTTTGTTAAAATTCACTGTTTAAGACCTCTCCCTCACTTCATTCCCTCTTTCTCCAGGTGCAAAACAATTCATCAGCACAAACAAGCCCTAACTTCTCTCATTTCCGCGAGTATTTTTTAGAAGGCATAACCCCAGAGAGACCAGGAAGTGATGCGTTGCCAAATCAGACTTTTTTCAGCTATAACCCTCGTGCCACTCCATCCTCAAGTCCACCAACTTCTCCATCTTTCCCCGCCAAAAGTGGATTCCCCCTCAGTCCCGTAGCAAGTTAGAAGGCAGAGACGAAATAGACCTTTGCCCCCTCCCCTAGCCTCGCTAGCGCCCTCTAGTGTAGCAGCAGGGCGCAGATCACTGAATGTTGCTGCTGGGTCCGCCCTTGCCTTCGGTGCCGTTGGTCTCGGATGAGAGGGCGCGGTTGAACGAATTCAGGCTGGCGTCAGAGGGCAGGGTGTCCCGGCGAGGGGGCATCCTCTCGTTGATGCGGTCCAGCCCCTTGGCCTCCTCGAAGCTGCTGATCCGGTGCTGCGGTGAGAAGCCCTTGATGGCTGGAAGAAGAGCGGTGGGGGGATGGAGTGGGGGGGAGAGAGAGAGACATACGGACGCAACAGGGAGTTAAAGACCAATCTACGGTCAGCTCGCTCATCCCTACTATCACTAGTTAGCTGAGAGTTTGTTGATAGGGACCAAAACCAAAGAGGAAGAAGAGTGAGGATAATGGGTGGGAAACTGTGGTTAAGTGGGTGGGTGGAGATAGGGAGGGGGGGGGGGGGGGGTATAGAGTCATTGGTCTTTTTGGACCAAAACGAGGGACCACTCAGAGGGTATCCACATTTCTGAACAAATGCAAACAATGTGTGAAAACTGAGGGCAGTTTTAAATAGGGGAGGGGAATGGATTGTTTCTTCATCGTACAATCATTTTTAATAATACCATGAAATTGCAGAATGTATAGCCGTGTTGTAAAAATACAAATTAATCCAATGACTTAAGGCTTCTGCTTCCCCCTCCAGTATATTACCCATTGAAACAAAGCTCAGAACAGTGTTCCTAACATTGGCTATGGGGGGCCCACTTTGTAAACTTGTTTTTGTTCCAACCGCAATTGCAGTCACAGCCACGATTATACGTATAACAGGGGAAAAACCAACAATAGTTTTACAAACAATGGCTGTAACAATGTAACACCTATATAAACAGAAAACTCCTTGATATAATACCAATTGAATAGTATGAGATTCATATAGGACTACTTTTGTTTTTTTGATTCTTAATATCAAAAAAAAAAAAAAAAACTACATTAACATTATGCATAGGCTTCAAAAATGCTAAATACGATGAGGGAATAAATGCACACTGTTTCTGTGAATACAGCCAGGTCAACAATTTTAAATTGGACTAAAGGCTATGTGATAGACTGCAGTCAATACAACCCAAGAAAACCCAGAAGTCAAACGAGTGACTAGCTACCCATTCAGTTTTCATTTCATCACAATATTAACAGACAAAGTTAAGGCCTATGAAATACCAACATTACTACAAAAAGCAGAAACAAGAAACTAAAGCAAAGGAAAATGTTTCTTCTAATCTATGGTTACACTTGGAAAAAAACACGACACCACTATCACCAACAATCACCATATTTACTGCAATTATACATCCCCACTGATGAGGGATGACATAATTATTTGCGAAACGAAAGCAGTTTGGAAAAAAAAAAAAAAGCAAAAAAAAAAATACCAAACACGAACGGTAAAAAAGATTTCACTGATACAGAGCACAAAAAAATAGGAGTACCATCACATAACGACTGAGCAGTTGGTTCAGCCGCATGGAGAACAGGACAAACGGGCTGGTTGCTAACCACTTGCTAGCCTGCTAAGTGCATGCAGCAAACCAGTGGAGACGAACGACACCGATTCTGGCGGTTGTTCTTTCTGGATTTGCCCACTGACTTTCATTTGGCCATTTATGATTTTTTTGCCCCCCCGAACACAAATTTGCCCCCTAAACCGAATGGAGAGTAGTAACGGGGGTGGGAGGGGATTGTGGTGCTGCACAGCGCAGGTCAGAGGCAGGTTATTAGCAGCTCACAGTCGAGAACGCCACACAGCAGAAGTCACATGACCCACATGGAAAAGCCGATAAAAGAAAAGGAGGACACATTCAACACAGATGCACACTGCCCGTCAGAGTCGGCTTGGAATACTCCGCCAATTCTAAGTTAAATAGCAGAGCGCTTCAGCTGCTATTTAGTGTGCATTTGATGTTGTTCTTGCGGTTTAATGTTATTCCTTGGCAAGGAGAATTTACTTTTTATTTTTTATCAAATTGCAATTTTGATGTGCCAATGATCGAATTAGGGTGTAACTGAATTTTGGTATGAAAACTAAGATCAACTCTTTTCTGTGTTGTTTTAAAGGGGTACAATTTTTAGCATTTCACAGGTAAATCTTAGGACTAACTGAATACGCGCCATGAACACTGTAGGGTGAAGTCAATTACATCATCATAATGTCTTCTACTGCAATGTCTGGAGTCAACAAAAACAAAGTTAATCGGCTATATGTGGTGAATTTGTTTTTCATTAATCACAGCGTCACCAAGTGGTCAACTGACACTTAATTTTCAGGGGAGCTACAAAACGTGATGATATAGAGAAGTCTCAAAAACTCAAACTTCTATGGCTGAAATCAATTGAAATTTTTACTTCTGACACCAGTGTGATGCTGTCATCGCAGAATTCTCTTGGAGTTGACTTCTTTAGGGTTACAGAGTTATCCAGTTCTTGAATTTGCAACACTATGATCACAAGTTGAGGAAAGAGATGTGAGAAAAAGATTGGCCTGATAGTGGCACTACAACACCTGACACATTAGCGCCTAAATTGTAATATAGGTCATTGGGTTGAACATCAGTAACTATCAATAACTATCAGCTATCAGAGTACGAACATTCACAACTTTTTACACTACAGTTTAATGGGTTGTCATAAATTTCTATTGCGAAAAAGTAACAGTTATAAGAAAACATGCACCTTTGGTGCTTAGCCTGCTGTAATAATGCGCAATAATTTTGTTGAAAATGAGCAAACGGGAACCTAATGTACGACTTCCGACTGGTTAGAGAGCACGCAATGAAGCTTCTAATTGGATATTGAATGCTAACTTTTAGATATAATGCGTGCGGTCAAGCAATGTAGTGATGCACACCTGCCTTCGGTCACAAAACCATCACAGTCAAAGCTGCCATTAAAAGCCTCTAAAATTGTTCCCCTTAAAAACAAGAAAGGTCTTTTCCTTTAACATATTTAATTAAAAAAAGGAATGTGATTAATGCTATGGTGCAGTTTTGGTTAGCCCGACACCCACACACTCTGTACAAGCTACGGCAAAGGAAATGAACGAGCCCAGTGGAGCCCTTGTCCATTGCCGGTAAGGCAAAAGAAAGGGGGACTGGCCAATTTACCTTCGTCAGCCTCAATAGCTTCAACAGTAGCTGAAGAGAAGAAAAGGGGTAGCAGAACGAGTGAAAAGAGTGAACAGAGGATTTCAGTCTTTACGAGAACAAAGTCAACCAAAAGCAAGACAGCCAGTGCTAACCCTTGGTAAAAACTCTGCACACTTGGACACACAGCGACACACATGAACTTTAGTGGAAGAAGAAACAAGTTGCGTTTGGGGAGAGAACACAGGTGAAGTGTAGCTGTGGAGGCTGCCTCCCCACTCCTGCAAAACAGAATTATTCTACAACTGAACCAGACACAGACTACAGAGGAAATGGTAATTTGCATTCACCAGACACCTGACCTGAATATCACCCAGTTGAGTCACTAAATTCAAAAACTAAACCAAAAAAAAGAGACGAGAAATCAAAAAAACATTGTGTGAAACACAAACAAAAGCGACTTAGGTTCCCAGCAATTTACGTCTGAAGAGTAATTATTTTCAATGTTTTTTTTTTTGGTTCAAATTTCTATGGCACTGTTCTAGAGCTCAATTCAGGACATCAGAACTAAAGAGTTCACTTAGTAACACTCTAATCGCACATTTTGGGACTTTGCAGTTTGAAGGATTAAGAAGCCACCCACATCAGTTCAGTTCTAGAAATTTCTCTTTGGTTTGACTTATTTCAGGCAAAAGGACAATCACAGACAATAAATCACCCACAGTGGGTCAGATGTGATGTCTGGAAAAATAATCAAATTGGAAAAGAACAGACAATAATAGAGGGTAAGACAACGTATAAAGAACTCCAGAGCTCTGGATTTCCCAAATGCAGGTTTAATCAAAGGAACTGAAACTTTATCGCTGGAAGAATTTAAGAGGCCCATATGAGGCCTGAAGGAAATATGAAAACCTCCATTAAAGGAACTTCTAACCAATTAAATGTTGCAGTTATTCCATGTACTGTTTAATTATTCTTCATTGATAGCCTCTTGCACTGAATATTCTATAGCATCTCAAAATATGAAGTATATCCTTCTAACACACGAACAGTACCTTTGACACACTTACCGTATAGAGATAACCATCCAAGAGTATTAGGCATCATAGAAATAACTGGGAATATGTACCTTTACCACACACAACAAGAGGATTAAAACAATGCCATAATGCCTTATACATACATATTACTGCACACTTATAAAATATGTATGTATATCATTAATAATTCTTTCCGTTCACCACAAGAGAAATTCCTTCCGCCACGAACGAAAGCAAAACACAAGAAAGAGGAAGTATGCACATATACACACTCTTACAAACAAACATAAAAATCTGGTTGAAGTAATACGGAAACAGCGATGACAAAGGGCGCAACATTGCTATAGAAGCATGTTGGCGTGTGTGAGCAGAGAGCGGGTAGTCACTGCAGCTAGCTCTCTGTGATACTACCAATGTGGCAAGAATAATCTCAGTAACATCACCCATCTCCATCCTAGACATGCTTACAGTCCTTGGCTCCTGGCTAAAGCAAGGTTAGCATAGCACCCTCCCTGTGGACAGGGCTTTTGCGTTGCTTTTTCACCGCATTACGGCTCTACTCAACTCCACTTAGTTTTTTTAAATGTATTTCCACTGTGTATAATCCCCAAGAGCAGGCACCATTTTAGTACCTTCTTGGCCGAGGTTCTGAGCAAGCTATGCCAATACAAAAACATGAGATCAATGCACTGCAGACCACTGATTGGTCAGAGGGAATCGTCATTTGAGTGACACAAGGCAAGCCGACACAACACATAACATAATCAACATTATGGTGGAATATGATGATTTTCACTGCAACACAATCTATTGTGTAAACATTAAGATGTAACTCAAGTATTTAAATGCGTGTCCCAACAAGTATACTAGCTAGCTTTCTCGCAAGCTAATTTAGCACAAAATAAATGTTTCAGGTCACATAACAAGACGACTATATTATCATAACCTAACGAATAATGGGAGCAGCAAACGCCTCGCCATCAAATGTACAGCAACTCATCAACAATTAGCGGACATATTGATGAGTGGCCAGATGAATAGCCACTTATCGTTGTAACCGAGATCAAAGAGCAGCCGAATTTTGTAATCCTCCGTTGTTCCTGTGTTTGTGTCATGTGATGCAACGTGTTTTGTACTGCGTTGAAGATGACGTCACAGCACTTTCAATGTTCGATCCCGCCAACAAAGGAGCAGGTATGTTGTTGTGTGGAAAATGAGTAGCTGTTTCCAAAACTGAGCAGAGTATGGTTGAGTAGAGTCGGTACCATGCAGTGGAAAAGCGCTGTTAGAGTACCAAGCAACAACACTACAAAATCGCCTTAGAAGTTGTTTTGTCACAATCTTCGACTTGTTGGCAAGGCAAATTTGTCAGTCTATGAGATTATGGAATCCAGTTTTCCTAAATCTTTAAAAATAAATTATAGAATAGGAATTTTTTTTGCACGATAAAGGATGCTTTTAATCAAATCTGTACAATGTAAAAACAGTGCTCTATTTACAATGCAAAATGCAACCAGCTAAATATATTAACAATATAAACAATATTGGTTCTCATTTCTGGCTAGTGTTGTAAATGGCTGTTACCGTTAGCATGGTATTATGTCACATTTCCTATCCATAAGGCCTATATGAAGTCAAACACGCGGGACTTCTTAAAAATCTGCCCACTGTGGTATAAAGGGCAGTGTAACTGAAATCTTAGGATTGGAGTGTGAATTACCAGGTAGGTCATTACTGTTGAACCAATCAGAAAAGCACTTGACCCAAAACTATATAAATGGTTTTTATGCTATCCTTTGAAAATCTGAGTAAGTTGCTGTGAATTTGAGCTTATAATAGCTGTAATGTTTTCAGAGTTAACCGCTGATAAAAAAGTGAGCAAAGGAACTGAGAACTAGACAACTCGGTCACCACAGGGATAGAGTCGTGTATCTCCCCAATCCCCAAACTTAGAACAAAATGGCCGCCGGCAGCCATATTGGACGTCCGAAATTGATGAAAATCGGTCGAGCATAGTCATATAAATGTTCGCCAGTGTACAATTTGAAAACATTCCTGTAATAATTGTGGCTTCCAGAGCCCGGAACATAAAAAACTTTGGATAAAATGGCCGCCGGCAGCCATATTGGACGTCCGAAATTGACGAAAATCGGTCTTGAGCATTGTCATATATATATCTTCGCCTGAGTAAAATTTGAAAAGACATTCCTGTAATAATTGTGGCTCCCAGAGCCCGGAACATAAAATCTCTGTGGCGGCGGCGGCCCTGGAACTAAACCATAGTATCTCTCGACTATCGTCGTCGGGGAGATACAATAAGCCAAGAGAGACAGATAAGCATGTCATCAGGAGAGTGATGTTATTCTGATTTCTGCCCATTATAGAGGATAGTGAGGTGGACTTACATTGTCCCCTTTCATACACAGTTCATGTCAATAAAAGATTCAGGAGCTGATTGGGTGTAACAGAACATAGGCCCAGCCCAGCTAAGACAGCAGCCACAAATTCAAAAGTGCAACCATAAAATGATGAAAAATGCAACACAAAAGACATTTCCTGTTCTAGAGTAAAAAGACACTATTCTGTGAAATAAAGGAGACCGAATGTGTACTGCAGGAGTGTCAGGAATTCAGAATGGAAGAGGCCAATGTACACTCGTCTCACAACAAACATCTGAAAGCATACTTGCGCGAGACATTATACCTGCAGTTCCCACAGAGAAAGGAGAAGAGAAGGAAACAGATGATATTTGAGGCAACATATAGAGTGCAGATATGAAAAGAGTTAGAGCACTAGACAGAGAGGGAGGAAAAAAAGATTTTGGTATCGCAGTGTCATAAGTTCATGAGTCAACAGAGCCACAAAAGATTAACAGATGGAGCTCCGCCTCTGTAACAGCGTCCTAAACTCTTTGAAAAACAGATGGGTGAACAGCTGACAAGAAAGGCAGCAAATGCAAACGAAAGAGAACATGTTTGCAACAACCGCCTGAACATTATCACCATGTTGAAAAAATAAGGGTCTCTGTTCAATTGACTTTTGAAAATCATTAGCGTGCAGCAGAACGGCCATTTTCCATTAAAAAATGTAATAATGTATGTTGTAACACAAATACAAAGATTAAAATAGCCTTCTCAAATGAGTTTTTATTTCTTTAGTGTTATTATTTCTGATATTAAATAGTAAACAAACCACTGGATTCAATCATTTACTAGTTCAATTTATTATACCTACGAGAGAGGCTCAAAACTGTCAAATTTCATTTTGCTGAATACCGGACAGGAGAATGGAACTTGAACTCTTTGAGAATAGTGACGTGGCGCCACCCTAAATATTTCCCTCGGAGTCAGTCATGGAAATTGAAACCACCAGAATTGTAACTGCATATGAGCAGCTGCTGATTTTTTATCATTAAAACAATATAAGATCAAATAAATTAATTTGATGCATTTGACGCGTGAAGATTTGTGGACGTTACGCTGCTGCTTCAGAGAGGGTACAAAGATAACGGGCTCACTGTGGTAACAGATATTGAGTGACAGGTAAACTGGAGAGTAGGCTGAATGTGCATTACAGTCTCTCGGCTAGTGGCGCGGTGTGGGCATGTTTCTTACCGTTCTGCAGTTTCTCTCTCCCTCCCGACAGCACCCCGCTGGGCAGCATCCCCGTGGGGGTCAGTCCCTTTAGCGTCAAAACGCTCTCACTCTCCTCTCTGCTCAATACATCATGGGGGGGGAGAATTAAAACAGGAAATTAACAGTCTACTTTAACCCCTTAAATTCTAACTTTTCACTCAGGATTCCTCTAAAAGAAGCTTAAAGTCAGAAAAAACATTATTTTCATATTGAAAGAGATTATCACATAATATTTTGTGTTTGCTGATAGCACCATATATAAAATGCTAAACGGGTCACACAATTAAATTGATGCAGGGCCAACATTGAGTCATATCTTCTGCAGATTCTGATGTTTCCAGGGTGCTGTTCAATTAAACTGCTAGCTAAGCCACCAGTAAAGCACCTTTTCTGAAACTATTCCTTATTAAATCACCATTTTCATCTTATCTGAAGACATTAGAGCAAAACTTTCAGTTAAATGGCAAAGTCATGCATGGAATAAAGGTCATCTCTCAAACCAACAATTAATGAGCAACTTTCAAGGATCAGCCATGGCCTGGCCATTATAAAAGCAAAACTGAACTTCATAAGAGCAACAGTACTAGATACAATAGGAACTGAGAAAAGTTGTACTCTGCTACATGATGGGAGAGGCATTTCTCTGGAAGCGCAATATCACATTAGCACAATCACAATGAGATTGGGTTCACAGTATCAATCTTTGCAAAAACATGAACATTTCTTGGTTATTACAAACATGTGACAGCACTGCATGTACAGTAAATGGGTGAACTCCTAGAAGTCCATCAGAGATATAGATAAGGGGGAGGAGAGAAAGCGTGACTGGGTAGGGTAGATTTTTAAGCATATCTAGCTTAATACCTGAAATTATAGCAGATGTACTGAAACCAGCACAAACGCAGTACCGGCCAAGGCAATGAACCAGGACAGGAAATCCACCACAGCCTTCACCATTTGGGTCCAACAATGTATCGGAGTAATCAATTACAGTAATTAATTGCTCCCAAGGTCAAATTAAAGTTCAAGAAGATGGTCACATTTTCCAGGGGCCCCTTGAGCGAGGCGCGGCCCCAGTCCTGTTTCCAGCAGAGAAGCATATTTTGAACATTGTAAATGAAACATTGTTCCAGAAGGAAACGGACACATGAGCTCCAAAAATATCGCGCATGGGATTAAGAAAGAAAAAAAGACAGAGGCCTCTGTGAAATTCCACCAGCAGTTCATAGCTGGGTGGAGAAGCCGGCTTTTCCCTCTGGTAAAAATCAAAGGCAACACAGGCCCTCATTGTGCTTTGAAGGAAAACGGCGTCTGCGGGTCGAGGCGCAGCTCGTGTGGTGCACCAGGTGCTGCAGTGCCCCGTCAAAAATCGCCCGGTTAAACCGTACAGGGATCACATTAAGAAGCGACCTTACCTTAGGACTGAGAAGACTCTGGCCATCTTGCCGATGGCCCGGATCTTGTTCCGGATCACCTCCTTGCGTGCGGACGCGGTGGCGCCTGTGATGAAGCGAGGCGCAGACGTGTTAAGTGGTGAGGTGTGACATCACACATCCAGCCCTACGACCTGCTTTTACTCAGCACCTCTATCGCGCACAAGCACACTTCACCACACCCACACTGTGACATTATCCCCTTTGCTTAAGCTGCTTTCACACTGGATGCAAAACAAATTTTTTGCACAACAGATTGCATTCAAAGTCAAAGCAAAGACGCGAATACACGCAAAACGCCGATTACGAAATACCGATTGCGACTCCGGATTTCTCACGCTTTTCTTTATTCAGGGTCTGGAAGCAGTGCATGCGTTTCATGATCGTTTAAATGAAAATAAAATCATTTTAAACGTCTTTAGGCAATTCCGTTGCTTCCAACCCCTCCAGTGCACAAGGACTTCAGTTCCTCGCGAGAATCTCTTACTTACGCGTTGATTGAATAATTGCTGACTACAGCTGAGGAATGTAAATATGCCACTTAAACTCACACCGAATGCGTGAGAGTTGACAGGTGCGCGTTATTAATGAAAACTGGCCACACCTGATAATGTTGAGAGTTTTCAGAGTTTCCGTAATGGTAATTTAAATTAATGATTGAAAACAGGTCGTGACTGATCATTAATTTTACGGGACTGTTTTGAGCCTCCCTATCGCCAGTTCACCAGCCGCCACTGATCTATACTATTGATAACAAGTTTCCCAATATCAGTTTTAGAAAAAAGAGGCAGAGGAAAAAAAGGCACGAACAGGGATGGACATGAATGTGAAGAACAGCTGTACGGCAAACGTTACCACGGAGGGTAACCACCTCCTGTAAGGTAAGGTGTCTCCTATGAGTCCAGCCAAGGGACATGCAGGTCACTGCCCTCACACAATCTGAGATGCGCCGTTTAGCCTTTCAGCAAGGGTCTGGGTCACGCTAACCATTTCATTGGTTGTATTCTCTCTCCTGAGGGACATGTATGTCAGCTCGATAATCAGAACATTTCACTCCGTAATACTGAAGTTCTGCATGGAAGCATTAACATTCCACTCAGAAATGACCATTCCCTTCAGCAATGTTAATGTGTTGCTCCAAAACACGACCTGTTTATTTCATAGCTAACATTCTGCCCCAGAAAAAGAAGCTTTTCTTTATGCAACATAAACATTCCATAGAGCCGCATTAACATTCCATGCGGAATGCAATCAGCTTTTCACTACTTTGCATTAATGTTACAGTTCATAACATTAACATTCTGTAAAATTATCATTCTATCACATTAATGTTCAGCTCAAGCTAATGTTGCTGTCCAAGCTAATTTGAGCTCATGAACCTAATCTGGTGCATTAAAGTGAAGCACATATTATGCATACTTGACAGCAAAATCAAGATGCCAATTCCAACACACAATAGCTGAAACTAACAATTAAATTTGACGCTGAACATTGAAAATGATTATGATCTTCAAATGCTGTTCCTGAGTAACATCTTTTGACTGCATTAAGTTCACTAATCCAACTGTTATCCAACCCATTCATTCCCAGTTGGGATCTCTGGAGTTGTAGCCCAGCCCAGCAAGAGGTAAGAAAACACAATGGAACGTTCGCCAATCAATCGCAGACCACACGACATTCACTCAATGGCTCATACCATTGGGCAATTTAGAATATCCCTTTAGTCCAACATGCATATCCTAAAGCCGACACATTAAAGGCAGGTACCAGGAATTTACCCATGGTGTCTTTCAAATTTCCGGAGTGGAGTCAAATTCGATATGCACACAAATCTGTGACGTCACATCACTGAGTGTTGATGAACCAATGTAGGAAAAATTCAATGACAAATGAAACCATAAAAGGCAGCATTTTCTAGATAAAATTTGTGTGCTAGCTTCTGCTTGAAAAGTTTAAGAATGTATCTGAAGTTGTTAAGGTAGTTGAAGAAGTCTATATTATGTGATAGAAGATATCAACACAGTTATTAATAGTTATTAAAACAGTGGTTCAGTTCACGTCTCAAGTATTTCAAAGTATGAAAGGAATCATAAAGTTTAGCTACACTCTATTTTTTTTTAAAGATTTTTTTTTTCGGGAATTTTTCCTTTATTTGAAGGTTGTACAGTGTAGAGAGACAGGAGGTTCAGAGCTGGAATCGAACCCAGGGTGCTGTAGGAAGGACACAGCATTGATGGTGCGCGTGCTTAGACCGATGAGCCACCCGGGCGCCCCAGTTTAACTACACTCTTAATGTTGAACATTGGCTGAACATTGTCTGAGTGGAACAGGGTATGTGGCTGAAGGTCTGAGAGAGCAGTGAGGGTTTTAAAATGCCTGAAGAAATGAATGGATTCAACAGGACTGAAATAACTCCCCGCAAACTACCTGCAAACAAAAGGTCACTGCTAATAAACCATGAGTCATAACGCTTCAAAAATGTCATGGCTAGACAGAGGTGAACATTTTTAAAATTAGTTCTCAAAAATAGAAATAATATCAAAAAGTTGTTCAGAAGCACTCTACACCAGAGCATGGTGAACATTTTTAAGTCTGAATGGCGTCACTCGCTTAACTGGTGTGGAAGGAGTTAGAGGGCAGAAGAATAAAGGGTGTAAGGGCGTTGCTTACTTAACTTGCTTCTCTGAAGTGACCACACAATAAATAGTGCTCATAGACACGATTAATAGATGGAATAAAAATCCTAAATGATAGTCTGCTTAACAACAACAATTCAGGAATGGGTTTCTGAAATTTTCCTTGCTTTAAGCGCAACTGAACATTCCCGGTCTTCCATAATATATATCTATTCTTGTTCCATGTCCTGCTCTATTCTGGAATGTTTTCCAGCTGAATCAGTTTCAAAAATGACTTTTTTTGTTTCTTTTTTGTTTGGTCACCTTCATTCATACAGTTTATCCGCTTGAAATCACATGACCAAAATTTCTAAAGATAGCCTCACAAATTCTTGTGAACTAGCTTCCAACAAAACATACAAGCTAGTACCTTAACAAAATATACAAGCTAGTACCCCTCAGCACGTTTACAAAAAAGTAAATTATTATGTTTCCAATATTAGATTGCAGACATATACCATCTCATTTTACATAAGAAAAAAAAAAAAAATACTACAAAAGTACTTAAAAATAAAATAGGTTTTACTCTGTCATGATTTTCCTGGTACCGGTCTTTAAGAAATCCAGTAGAAAACATGCAAACTCTGCAAAAATAATAATAATAATAATAATAAAAATAATAAATAAATACAGGCTGGATTCATATCAATTTCAGTCAATTTCAGAAGGAGGGATCAGAACAACTGACTGTACCGCCTAGCCACCTCAGATATGAAATTTCCTAGAAAAAACATTAATGTTCCACAAAGTAACAAACTGCTCACAGGAATAATATATTTCAGGTTCTGACTGTTAGAACACCACCCATTAGAAGCACTGCAAGAAGCCAAATGTAGGTAAGTCTCACACACAGCTTACAAATCCCTACAAGCTTGAGTCCGTCTAACGGAACCGTCAGCACAAACACCATCACTGCTTTCCCACGGCTTGCATCACCCAGCTGCTTGCAGAGGGTTACGTGTGCGGGATTATGCCCGACGGTACGTACTGCAGAACACTCAGTGACACTTCGGTAATATTGTACCTTTCATAGGGGGATAAATTAGCTGTCCTTCTCAAGAAAATCCCAGAGGAGAGGAAAAAAAAGATGAGAAGATGGGTAAATAATAAAAAGGAAGAGAGGGAGAGAGAGAGAGAGAGAGAGGCAGTGAGAGAAAGAGGCAAATGAACAGCCCATGGAAAAGAAAGTAATGCCTAAATGAAACGAGAAACAGAGAAACCAATTAGATGGTGGAATCAAATGTAAAAATAAACAGAGACAGATAATAGCAACACAATGGAAATGGACTCAACATAATCAGAGTGAAAACAGAAGACAGGAAACAAGCAAAAACGGAGGAAATGACATCATGAGATAATAATGCCCCAATGTTAGACAAAAAGCCAAGACGTATAGGATAATTTCTGGTGTGATTCCTCACCGTGATCCGACAGGATATTTCTGTTTAGGGCAATGTTACAGTTCTGCTGGGAGCAAGTTAATGGAATTCTCGCCTCCCACATGCCTTGATCAAATCTGAGGAAGAGTGCATTCCTCTTCTCTTATGCATCTGCTCCAGATTTTGTCGCATGTTCAGGATTTATATTCCAGCTTCCCCGAAAGGCTTGTATTTTCCATGTTGTTGTACAGCAGGTGGTTGAACACAGCTTTTCCTACAAGGTGGTGCACTACCAGTACTCAACTGCTAGGGGGCAGCATCACCTCACCAGCCAGACTCTCTCACCCTCTGAGACTCTGATTTCTCACCAGGAGCAGCACGAGTGCGGTGTGACAGGCAGTGGCTGGCTTGTTTCACTCTATTTCCAGGTCACCCGGGACTCTCCTAGACTGCATTAGGGGGCACCTCTTGGCCCAGGGAAGTATTTTTAGTAAACGGTCATGGCACCTGACCCCCACAGCAAGGATGACTAAGCAGCCTGTTCCCAGCTACACTGCTGGTCAAGTCATAAGAAGTATTTTTAACAGCAATATACAGAAGTTTTCATGCAAAGTGTGCCCTCTTGTGGAAGTATTTAAATTTTAAGGTTGGCCCACGAGCAAATTCCCCTGAATCATGTGCCAGTAGCAGGAAGTACACATATCGAAGACCGGTGATTGTCTCTTACCATCCATTTCCTCGTCGGTCATCAGTTCATCATTGGAGCAGATGCTCAAGACGTTGACCAACATCTCAGTGACTGTGAAGAGACAGGGAAGAGTGATCCTTTAGCAGCCAGTGACCATCAAATAGCATCTCCATCTCCTGAACTAAATACTAAATACTTCATACGCCAGAGACATCTGAAAACGCTGTCACCATGAATGAATAACGAAATGTTACTGACAAAGATGGACAATCATAATTTTCTTCCCCTGTGCATTGCTGGCAATTGATGTTTTATAACTAAAATGCTTCAACCTTTAGAGGTATGGCATTAAAAATGACTTGAACCTGGTCTTGCGGTTTTGGTACATGCATAAGTCAAAGCAGTGGATTCTCAGAGCTGCAGTGCAGCATGTCATGAGGTTCAACCAGAGCTTAGCACAAAGATGGTGAGTGTGTGTGAGAGAGATGGAGATGTAAAAAAGGTAAAGATGCAGAGTGACACTGGCAGGAAGTTCTCTCAGGGGTTGGAGGGTTTGGGGTTATGCCTCCTACACCCTAACTCTGAGAGAGGACTAAAAAAGGACTCTCAGTCAACAAGAGGCGCAGTTATAACCACAAAGAGCTTAGGACACCACAAGTGGCGTGTTTTTCCTGGCTACCATGGCAACCCTCTCCTGCTTACCCGCCTTTTTACCTCGGAACTTTAAAAATTAATATAAAAATTAATAAAGGGGAAGGACCCGTAGTATAATGAGATATTTGGTGCTGACCAGATGGTCCAGGTATTCCACACTGCAAAGACATCGAGAACACAAAGATGTCGACTTCTCGCAACATTTATGGAAGTTGTCAACGTCTTGGCCTGGACTGGTTAACCCTTTGAGCGCCTAATATATTGTCAAGGAATTAAAAATGTAGTTACACCAAGCAGTTGAAAACCTATCATGTGGCAACTTGTTTAAAAGAGCTCCCAGAGGGGAGCTCTTTTAAACAAGTTGACACACAATAGGTTTTCAACAGCATCTGACTTTGATATCTTACATCATTGGGCAACTATAGTTGCCTATGACATGGCGCTGAACGGGTTAATGGACATGGGCAGGTTGATGAACTTGCAATTCTCAGGACTGAGAAGCCGAGGGCTAATAATGCAGTGAAACAGCGCCGGTGTGGCACAAGAATCTGCACCAATGTCCCGGACTTCCCTTTAGGCGATGCACGCACTCAATGGCTCAAGCTTAAAACTTGTCGCAGTAAACGTTTCAGCCTCTATACCGTTACTAACAGGTTGTATATCATGTAATATCATAACAAGACCCATTTGCTACTTAAATGGCAGCATCCTCAATCTGTCACCGGTGCCTACTGCAGCTCTTAACCTCACAGTGTAAATTTTACCGATGATGGTAGATATATGCTCTGACAGAGCGGAGTAAGCATCATCGCTCCTCATCGCCAAATCCGTTAGGTCGGCACTTAAGAGTAAGCTGGTGTGGATAAGAGTGGCAGCCAAATGCCTGAAATATAAAGAACCGTCTTCCAAGACAACAAACGGACATTCATATTCTTAATAAACTGGCCAGCTTCTGTTTGATACAGGGACAGAAAATCAGGAGATCAGGGTCTTTTTCTAACAAGCGTATCTTGGGACACATGACTTTGTTGGGACCGTACCAACATAATAACATCTTGAGAGCATGTGACTTCATGATTATTTTTTTATCTATAAGAATTTCATGCGATGGCCTACTTCATACATTTTGCAAATACTGAATTCTATCCCACGGTGCATTGCAGCCTGCTGTCGGCCAAGCTTAGAGCGTCAAGGTGAGCCTCACCTTTCTCTCCAACAAACGGCAAAGACCACGTGAAGACATCCATGAAGTTGGGAAGCCAGTAGGGGTGGGGGGAGCAGTTGAATTGCCGGATATTCATGACGTTGTTCTCGTATTTCAGTACTGCAGCTGTGTGAGGAGTGGGGGGGGGAGTAGTGGCGGTGTGTGGGCAGAGCACAAAGGAGAGAGAATCGGGAAAAACAGCAGTTTTATTTCATCTCCCACTCACTGAGAATCTGCGCCGAACTTCAAAAAGTGACCTGGAAAAACGAAACAAAAAAAAAATCATCTCCGCACCATCGAACGCGCAAAACTTCTGAGCAACTTTGAAAGGAAAGAAAAAAATTTTAAACAGTCATCATTCACTCCTCTGCAGGAGACCTGGGTATCGATCACAGTCCGCCTTCGCAGCCAGAGCCCCCCTCTCCTCCCTGTAGATGATTTAAGAGGAATTCAGATCCATGAAACACCTGGCTCAGCATGTGGGTCTGATGAGGACTGCCGCTCGTCACTGGCACGAGAAACGCCAGCCCTCACGGGTGTTGAGGGGTTTCAGGGAGCAGCGAGGGGGCTAGAGCACAGGGCTACTGATCAGAAAACATTTCAGTGGACATTCAACCGCCAAGGTTCCTTTTTTTTTTTTTTTTTTTCTTTAATAGGGACGGAACAGGCAGTAAATCCAATTAAAATTTCCTAAAGACATAAGAAACAAGAGGCCTGTCGGCCTAGAGAGCTCCACTGAGGATGAGTGAAATCTCCATGTCATTACTTAATTTCAGAAATTCTTGGAAACTATTGCAATACGACGACAAATGACACATTTGGTAACCAGAATATACTGTGAGCCAGTTTGGTGTCTCAATTTATGTAGTATTAACAACAGAGCCAAATTGCAATCATTTATTTCAATCATCTTACTACCAAGCAATACTAACAACCAACAATACCCTTCCCCCAGTACATCACAGATATAGCAGTCACAATCCTTCTAACATCGTCATGGGACAATATGATGCGGAACAATTCATCCAGAGCGACGATTCGCAACAACATGATCCAGAACAATGCTGAGGAACAACATGATGCAGAATAACATGATCCAGAACAACATGATACAGAACAATATGATCATTTCAGTCATCCTCAGCGGGGCTCTCTAAGCCAACAGGCCTCTAGTTGAGATATTAATGAAAGACTGAAAAAATTAGCAAACAATGATTTTCTAAAGTCCAAAATGCTGAATTGCTCAAAAACTAGGGTGTAGAATTGTCTAATTTTCACAGTGAATATTCAGAATATCATGAGGAAGGCTCACACCAAATTAGAGAGAAATTTATCTGACAGTTTTTGAGATATTCAAATTTGAAGAGGAAAGTTGGCACTGGACAGGCAGGCAGACAGACAGACGAACGCCGGACAACTCAGCACAGGAAAAGCGCCGCTGTCTGCTGACCATCGTCACAGCGGCGGTTAAAAGTTCATAAATACAGAAAGCTGCTGGCCAAGTCTACCCAGTAACCAGTGTCTTTTGGGGCCTCGAGTTCACTCCTAGGTCTCAAACATGGATTCTCCATCAAATAGTGTTCCTTTGAGCCTCAGGGCATTGTTTTGGCTTAGTAATTCAACATTTCTGGACAGGGTTACTAATGAACGTCATACTCCATGGAGGAAAGCTCAAAAGCAAGCCTTCACAATCAGAAATCGAGATTCTATTGCGAAACGAATGAAAAATTCTCACTGTATATTTTTTTTCCCCATCATTTTTTGTAAAGGAAACACTCTTCGAAATACTCTTTGAAAAGAAGTATCTAATTTTCTTTCCAAATCATGACAAAACATCCAGGGAACGCTAGGATCACGTGACCACAAAGAGAGAAAGGCTGAGAAAGAGTGAGAGATTACTTAATGGAACCACCTGTGCTAACATGCACATTGGGTTCTCTTCCAAGACCGACATATTCACTGTCCCATACAGCATTTCTAGGGAGAGACGAGCTAGGACTGCGCGAGCCATACTCGTCCATGAAGGCAATTCCAACTATACTCAACCACAACAGTCTTTCCCATCATACTCTACCATAAAAGGAATTCCGACCATACACTACCACAAGAGTCATTCATATGATACTCTACCACAAGGGTCCCAACATCTTCTCCATAAGAGTTTTTCCATCTATACTGTGCAACAATGGCCACTCTTACCATATTCAACCACGAAGGTCTTTTCTACCATAAACTACCAGGAGGATCATGTCTACCATACTTAACCACAAGAGTCTTTCTTACTACACTCTACTATAAGGGTCATTCCTGCCATATATTACCACAGGAGTCATTCACACCATACTCTACCACAAGGGTCATTCCTACCAAAATTCAACACAAGTGTTTCTTACCCTACTCTACTACGAGAGGCTCTCTTATCACAGTACTATACTCTACCATGAGGGTCATTCCCTCCATACTCTATCATGTGAGTCATTCATGCTATAGTGTACAATGAGGGTCTTTTTTTCTCTACCAGGACGATCTTTCCTACCATGCTCTACCGTGAGGGACTTTCCACTCATACCATCAAGAAGATCCAACCATATTCCTCCAGTAAAATCACTCCCAACACACTCCACCCCAGTGGTAATATTTACCATTCTCAATCAGGATAGTCATTCTCACCATATTTTACCAGACGGGTTATTTCTACTATACTGCGCTATGAGAGTCTTCAATACAACACTCCCCCCCGAGGGTCTTTCATGGTAAACTGAGCCCAAGTGTCCTTCCTGCATTATTCTACCAGCACAGATCGTACCTCAAAGGTCTTTCCCATCATGCTCTATCACAGGGGTAGTTCCCACTTCACTGCACCATGAGGCTCGTTCCCCCTTTACTCTGCAATGAGGGAATTTCCCATGATACCCCACCACAAGGGTCTTTCCAGGCATTCCTCACAGCAAGGACCTCATGTAGAGATGGTCAACCATCACAGTCTTCGATGTAGCACTCTACCACCGGTATGCCTGGAAACCCCCTCAACCACCAGGACCTTTCCCACAATGCTCCACCCAGAGGGTCTTTCCTTCCTCATACGATCACGAGCTGTGGAAAGGGCCGAATCCGCACAAATGCTACACGAGTTGTTTGCGCTCATAAATCCAGACTCCGCAGAGGCATTCCACTGCAGCGTTAGCGACTGATACGGTCCGCATCTCTCCCCCTCCGATAGCCAGGCAAACCAGTGGCCCACGCCCGCTGGCGAGGAGGCATTCTCTCCTAGCAGGCGGTCGTCTTCTTCGTGAAAGACTGCCCCTTGTTGCACGCGTCTCACTTTCGTTGAAACAACAAATTTCACGGCGAGCGGCGTGAAAAGTGTAAAGTGCGGCAGCCGACTGTTGACTGAACGCAGTATGCTGGATCTCACTTGCGATGGCAATGCTGCGCCTCGTACTCCGCGGTTCTTTGTACGAGAGGCAAAGGCTCACAGGGTGTTTTACAGAAAATGGACAGAGTTTTACTGCAGTGCTAGTTGCTCACTTAGCTGGTAAACGGCAGGCAGGTTACGCTGAATGGCGTGTTCAGACATGGCTTATACATCGTTATAGGTATAGACCGTAACACACTCCAAAGTTCTGTTGTTTATCATCCAACACTGTAATAGGCATAATAAACTTTTGGTAAAGACGCTGTTTAAGACACTGTTTTGGAGGCAGTGCAGGCACCTGTGCTCTAAAAAAAAAGATAAAATAAAAAAGAGAGACGTCATCAGGCAAACAAAAGATGCAACCAAGCAATTGCATACTGATTGCAATCATCAATAGTGCCAAAAAAAAAAAAGGCGTGTCCATCGGAACGCTGTAACTTGACTGAGGAAACGGTAGCCAATATGGCTCCAGAGACACAATCATCTCTGTCTGACTGAAACTGTATTCACTACTGACATTCACGCCATTCAAAAAAGTCATACATGGTCAAGTTGCAAACCCCCCACAGCCGCCCCACGCGGGGAGAGGGGAGAGAGAGGGAGAGAGAGAGAGAGAGAAGAGGACGGTGGTATGCGGCAGCAACAAGAGAACAAGAAAGAAGGGTCAGGTCAGGGTCAGCTGCTACCTGCATCCACCCATCCGTCAGCCACTCATTCATCCTTCTCTAAATCCCATCACTCCTCCACCCATCCATCCCCACACTCCTCCACCCATCCATCCCCTCACTCATCCACACATCCATACCTTCACTCATCCACACATCCATACCTTCACCCATCCATCCCCTCACTCATCCACCCATCCATCCCCTCACTCCTTCACCCATCCGTCCCCTCACTCATCCACCCATCCATCCCCTCACTCCTTCACCCATCCGTCCCCTCACTCATCTACCCATCCATCCCCTCACTCCTTCACCCATCCATCCCCTCACTCATCTACCCATCCATCCCCTCACTCCTTCACCCATCCATCCCCTCACTCATCCAAGTTTGTATCCTGCAGTTCCCCTGTCTGCCTGTTGACTCACTCATTTACCCTGTCTCTCATTGAGGTATAGATCCTGCCATCCATCTTTCTGTCGGTCTTGTCACTCATCGCTCTATCCAGTCATCTAGTTTTCCCTTCCTGTCAATCATCCCTCGTTCTGTCCTGTTTGTCAACTATCTGTCTATCCTGTCATTCATTCATTCATCTTTCTTCCTGTGCCGCCTGACATCTATCCATTTAGTCACTCATCCATCTGCCTATCCTGCCAGTCGCTCTACAGTTCCATGGGCCTCAGATGGCGCCACAGGCGGAGAATGGAGAGGAAATGCATCACAAACTCTCGTCAACCTTTGACCCTGAGGTCAACAGGCTGCCTCCCTCCAATATTGTGCCGCTGTGAATCAAGTCGAGCTGTCTCAAGAGACAGGGGGATGCCTGGTTTTGGAAGGGAGAGGTTTTCCTGACATGCCAGAGATGAACAGGATAGTAAGATGGCAATCAATACTCCAACATTATCCCACAGGCCCCCTCCTCCCACTATGTGCAGTCCAGACTTATATTTACAAATTTTATGTTTTTGAATTTTAACTAACGATTAAGAATTTCCTTGACAAAAAACACCCATAAACAAAATAATAATTTATTAAATAATGGTCGTGCTTGTAGGCTGATGTGTGTCACCAGTCCAGTGTTTTTCATTTAATTTTATCTAGTCGCATATATACACATGAACAGCTTTTGATTGTGCAATTCCCTCGCCGATTCCTTACGCAAGATGGTATACGCGTTTTGCGGTTTGTTAAGCCAAAGACGTTGTCCACTCTGGTGTTTTTTTTCGCTCTGTGGGCGGGACTGGCGCGGAAGCAGGAAAATGGGGTCATTCCACTCGCTACCATGGGCTCAGAGTTGAGCCGTTTGGTTATCCATGGTGCGGTAGCGGAGGCCAATCAGGAAGATAATAAGAAGCTGTAGGAGCCCGTCTTCGTTCAAAACTGGACTAAAACTTATTTTCGCATTATCCGAAGACTGTGATATGTAAAATATGTGATGGAGATTTCAAAAGCCCGTCGCAGATTAGTGGATTTGAAAAAAACGGATCGCATTTTGCAATACGATACCCCGCCAGCCCTGAACCATTGTATATTAACCCAACTGCATCGTCCAAGTTAACGTCACATAATCCGCGAGACCGGAACAGGTGTTTGCGTTACCGACAGCAGAAACGGGTGTATTTTGATTCCTTACCGGTTCGTTTTCATTTTCGCATACATTAAACCACTGAACAATTCGGATGCAGTGGAGATAGTCTTTTGAAAATCACAAGCATTGAATCAATTTATGTGGCTAATGTTAACCCTTAAATGCCCCCGTGACAAATTTGTCACACGATTTTGTGGGTTGTCAAAACCACTGACCCTGCATTAATTTTGCAACCTAATGCTCATAGTGACATATCTAGGCCATCAGTGCTGCCATCTGATGCATAAAAGTGGAACTAAAACTACACTGGCTGCACCAGCTAACCTTTCCAATATGGCCTCCCCCATGGTGGAATCCACACGATAGATCAGCACCCATTCATCACTGGATAAATTAGACAAACAGGTAAGCTAATGAAAAATAAGCTATGCCAAATACTTCAGCTATATGTCACCTTCCAAAACAATGTTGGACAAAAGTTCTCTTTATATCCTAGAAACTTAGAGGAGGTGTGTGTTTTTACTGTGCCATATTTGTCACAGTGGTTTTCGATGCCCGTATACATACATGTACATGTACATGAGGTAGTCATGATAGTGCATTATTTACACAGTAGATATGCTAATAATTTATAATCTTTTATTTTATCTTTGCAGGGCACAATACCCATGTAATTCCACTTCAATAGCCATGAAAATACTGCTGATTCAGTGCAGACGATAGTTCAAACAGTGCAACACTCTGCAATTTTACTACTGATAATATTCTCTGCTGGGATAATTTGGTGGAATATATATACACCTATGATACCGAGGAATGAAAATGAACTCCTCGGATACACGATTTGCATACAAGACCTTGAATTATAAATGGCGATTTTCGCCGAGAAGCAACAAGTTTGCAGGTATGTTTGTTGCATACTGTAGCAGCAATGAGGGGTTATCATTACTTTCTGTTGCAGCGATGACGTACAGTCGTTATCTTCTGTCACAGCAATGACATGTTACTCTTGGGGAAGAATAACAACACTGGCGAGGGATAGACAGTTAGTTGGTCAACATCACAAATATTTAATAATACTCTCCAAGTGGATAGTTATGTTATAATTTTCTCATTTTGCCACAATAATAACACTGACATCACCATTGTGGTACATGTCCACTGTTAACACTACCAAGGCAACAGCAAGGCTCACATAGTTATCTTGCCAGCTGAGGCGTGCCAACTAGCAAACCTAATGCTAGACTAGCTAACATTACAGTATATTTGCTGGCCATAACTTTCAGTTATCAGACATGCAATTTAACCGATTTTACATTGAATTGCGTCAACATGTTTAAAAAGTAATTTGTAAACAGCATCTGGATGTTTTCTGGAAGGAACTGCAAGTTCTTAACTGCATCCGCACATGTGTTCATGTTGTGTAATCCATGAAATCCTTCTTGACAGGCAAATGGGTGATTGCAATCACCTGAAATAACTGCAACATTCTGCAATGTTGTACTGAGTCAAGGTTTTCAAATACCCCATCTAAGGATTGCAACATTATCAACTTTGTAGCTGATAAATGCCTCAAGTACTTCATTCCCTAATGTCTGTACAATGGTCTGAGTTAAGTACATACACTCTAATTGCAGGCTTAATGTCTGTATAACTGCTCTCACAGCCTTTGGCTGAAGTACATATATACTCTAATAGTAGTCTTACTGCCTAAATATCAGTACAAATGGTCTGACTGTAGTATGGAGTACATACCATTACTGTAGTCATTATGCCTTCATAACCGTATTTATAGTTTGGGAGCAACATACCATCTACCACTCAAAAGCTGTAGTGCCCAGCTAACACCATACTAAATAACTGTTATCAATCATTGAATTATTTTGCCCTAAATACTTGAAATACAAAATAAAACTCTGTAAATACAGTTTGGTGTTTGTTTCACATGTTTGTTTTTTACTTCTATGCTAACAATTACTGACTAGATTACTTTTGATTAAAGAAGTGATTCCAAACTTCGGAGTATTAGTGTACACCATAACTGCAGTCTGAATACCATATGACTGTATAATACTTCTGAGTGTAGTATGTGTGCAAAAACAGTAGTCTTAATTGGTCAAATGAATGGTCAAACTATAGTGTATATACCCTAACTGCAGTCTTCATTCTCCAATATGCTGCGCTAGCACTCAAAAGACATGTTTAACACTTGCCAGTTTCTCTGGTCCCCAGCTGCCGCCAAAATGATTTGTTACGGGATTGAAAAACAAAATGGCTACCTGATCGATGAAAAGAAAATCAGAAAACAAAACAAACAACAACAACAAAAAAAATCCCGGACAATAATTCCCTCTCCCGCCCCCGAGGGATTTCAGTCGTGACTGCAGTCGAAAGCTGGCGCGCTCGAAACGCTCACTTTAATCAGCTGACTCAGCAGTACCCGTAATATCCGCGATCCATTTATTTATTTTTTTGCTGACCCATGTAAATTAGATTTCCTTGCGTCCCTCCCCTTTGCAGCGAAGGCCTGGAGGGGTTTTACGCCCGCACGCTCCACTGCTGAAAGATGGCCGCCTCATTAGAGGCTGCAGAGTAAGATTGATATCTCTCATTCAGGACTTCGCTCCGCAAGACCCATCGATCCGCACACGTCCAATGGGCTTAATTTACGGCCCCGGAGCCTCAATAAATGAATTCTGAAATTGTCAGAGAGCTGGGGCTCCCATAAATCCAGGGCATAAACACTTCACTGCCGAGAAATACGCAATCAACGCTTCAACTAGAACAGCATGAAGCTCACTGCTGTGCTGGAGCTAAACCCACACGAGTTTAAAAAACCGCACGATATGCATAATTGCGGCAAAATGATTGAATGATGGAAAGCAATTGGCTTACTTCTATCGCTCTGCCAGGAGAGGAATTTTAAGCTCTTTAACTTAAAGTGTAGGCTAAACCCTGCAGGATTTTGATCAGATTATAATACATTGGAAATTCCAAAACAGGATAAAATCTTCAAGCTCCATAAACATCTGGAAAGCAGCTTTAATCGTGTGCTTGTCAAAAGACAATGTCCTACGCCATCTATTGTGGTACTTCTACATAGTAAATCACTTTTTTTGGGGGTGGGGGTGCTAAACCTGCAAGCGGTGTATCCCTGAATGTTTTTTAACATATGGACTACAAACACAATCATAGGACATTGCTGACTTGATGCAATGTGCCTCTGATCATATAAACCATAAACTTGGATCATTTGGCCCTGAAAATATCCTGGAGTCCACCTAAGCTGGACCAGGGCATACGGATCAAGAGGTGCAAATGGAGGAGAAGTGATTCAAAAATGCCTATTCACACCAGATTGGACAGAGGTTCCCCATTTTACGACTTAGAGAAGGACAGAGACTGTAAACCTTAGACCAGCTGAGCCTCTCACAGGAGGACAGACTCGTTTATCCTTCACACAAAGCCTGTGTAGATCAAACCTCTTGGCTTAAGACTCACAAAGCTGGCCTGGAATGAGAAAAGTTTTCATAACAATGAAGTTTGTTTTATCCAATGCCGAGTCCGTTAATTCAGTCCAAAGAACATTGACTGGTTTGTCAGCTGGAGAATTTTATGTTTAAAAATGCAGAATCCAGCTAGAGGGAAAATCTGCTTGACTGAAGAAAAAGACCATTGTTTCATGAACAAATTACATTCTCAGAACATCCCTGAGGCTAATATCAACTTCAATTCAATTTATATGTGTAGCGCTTTTCACAGAGACTGTCTCAAAGACGCTTTACAGTGAGAGATTAAATAAATGATAGGGCAGCCCCCAGCCTATTCCCTACGACAGCAAATGAGGGGAAAAAAACTCCCAGAAGGGAGAAAAATCCTCAAACAGTGGTGAGAAAAAACTCCCCAGAGGAAAGAAATCTCAGGAGGAACCCGGCTATAGTGGGTTTCTGTTGAGTTCATTGTATAACACGATTATTACCCCGGCAAGTGCTATAATCCTAGTACTTCCAGGAAAACTCAAGATCCACAACCATTCAAAAACTGCAGACCTGCTGTAGTTCGGGTAATACTCATGTAGCTCTGAAATATCTTGTTTCAGGAGAAGCTCAACTCTTTGTAAAAGACTGGCGGAGACGCAGCATGAAGTGACAGAATTTGTACTGCAGAAGTTCTCCAAGACAGAAGTTCTCCAAGTCCGACCTTGGGTAAAGCAGTACTAAAAAAAATCTGACAGGGAGAGCAAGGCTTGTCATGGTTAATGATTCACCTCATTCCCAGGCCTACAGAGAGAGTACACCGCTATCAACTGATCGCACACAAGGACAAACGACTTCACAAACTCAGGCCTTCTTCGGCTGAGGCCAAAAAAATATTGTGTATTAGATTTAAAATGGTTGCATCATTGGCCCCCTTCACACACATGCACACACGCGCACACACACACACACACGAACACATGCACACACATGCGCGCACACATACAAACATAAACACACACGCACTCACACTTGTTTGTACTACATAGCGACACATACACACACACATACACACACACACACACACACACACAATTTTAGAAGGCTTACCTTTGTTATTATACACATCTAGGTAGTTAGGAGCAGAGAAGATGGTGATTAGGGAGGGGAAACCGGTGGTTTGGCTCTTCCTGTACATCCGATACCTGCAATGACAGACCACAGCTGGAGAAACGGCTGACCGAGGGCAACCCCCGAAACCCCTGATCCTGGAACAGCCGACTGGCTCACAAATGTCTTTTTAATGCAAAACTTCCCTCACATTCCAACCCCCCGGCAGTGCTCTCCGAGCCGCAGGAGAGAGGCAATGCATACCGATACCCATAATGCACATGGGCCATTTCATCTCAGTAATGGAAGTCAAACTGCTCTGCGCTGCCGCTCGGGGTGTTGCTTTGGGAAAGAAATTCCGAGAGACAATGTGGCCATTATGCAGAATCCCTACACTCAGCATAAGACAGCAGAAGTAATATCATAAATCATTTGGCAAAAATAACGATGTTTACGGAGGAAATCGCAAGTGGCAGCTCATTTTCTGAGGGAGAGGGGACTCGAGAGAAAGGGAGTGATATCTTATTTCTAATGAATTGCTCATTTCTGGACCAATAGGACAGCACAGGGGGCTGGCACTTTTAAGCAACTCGCAGATGTGGCCTCGCAGAGATACACTCAGGTAAATCAACTCTGAAAGAGCCTAATTAACTCTTTCAGAGTCAATCTGAGCCCACTCTGGACAGAGAGAGATCCTATGTGACCCCTTATGAGATCACTGAATTTATTTAACTGTGCGCATGTCTAAACCCTTAAGCCCCGCCCCATGTATACCATTGGCCCGAGGGCCAACTACGAAAAATGTTCTTCTTTCTTTTTCTACCCAGGATCCCTTGCAGCTGGCAACACTTGGAGACTAAATATGCAACAATATTCAATTGAGAAGCCCATAAAACACAGAGAAGTCGCATTAAACATTTTAGGTTTATCCCATGAAACATTTTTTTCAGCGCTGATTTATTGATCGATTGATTAAATGATTGACAATCTGATGGACTGACAGATTGAATAAGCTCAACGACTGATTTCCCTCTGAGGATTTTCAATCGAGCAGGCACTTGGCACAGGCTTTTCCCCGTGGTGTTATTTTATCGAAAGCTTCAATCAGTTGGCTGAGGGACTGTCCTTACCCAGCATCCTGTGCTTCGTGTGCCCGAATCACCGATAACAAGTTATTGTGCTGCAGGAAGTCGCAAACAGCAGGATAACTGTGAAGAGAGTGGAGGAAATGGTTAAAAAACTCACATACACACCATACTGTGCAATTATCATTGAGTTTTCAGCAGTTAGCTAATAAACCTGTTATAAAATGTGTAATAAACATGTAATAATTACATGACTCATATCTATGTACATTTGTGAGTCTTTATACACATCAGGAAGATTAAGTTAGTGTGTAGGTGTGTAAATGAGGACAGGCATGAGAAAATTTGTGTGTTTTCAGTTTATGTTGCTGAGACAACGACTGACTCCGGATATTCCAGAGTGCGGTAGCGTTTACTATTGAAGAAAGTGTGCGTGCTGCGTTTGCGTGAGAGAGTGAGAAATTGAGTGTTTCTGCGAGAGGACGAGTATGTGTGTGCCTGGATGTACGTGTATGTGTGTGTGTGTGTGTGTGTGTGTGTGTGTGAGTGGGAGAGCATGACTCATTTCAGAATTTTTTTGGCACAAAGGGGGGAGGTAAAGAAATATCCCCACAGATGAGATCAGACCAGGAATGACGAGGCCAAAAAATCCCGTCACCATTTCAGAGGCGCGAGATGTGACCGAGTTTTCCATTCTGTGACCTTTCCTCTACTTATTACATTTTCAGCGGAATCCTGTATAGAATAGTCTAATTTCTCCATGGTATTTCCCATATTACTAACAGGAGAAGTCCTGAGCCGAGTTTGAGGTCTCGTTCAATCACAACAGCCAGACTACTCCAGATCCAGGTCCAATCTCATTAGATGTTGCTCTAAGTTGCCATGAATAAAAGCTTCTGCCAAATAAATGTAATTTAATGTGTTAAGGTATAAAACATTAATATGGTTTTGGTGATCTACCTCTATGGATTTCCCAGGCAACTTCAAGGTACTGTGGACCAAAGAGCAACTTCCGACCAGAGCAAAAGAACTCAAATGATGCCACAGGTTTTAACACGTATTTCATTACTACTGTCACTAATGGCCAAAGGAGGTTGGGATTTTTCTAGAAAATAGGGTTCCCTCCACTGAGGCTTTTCTTAGAATATTTTAATCCCACATTAAAGGGTTAATTTAACCTCAATTAGCTGTTTTCCAAACCAGGTTTTCCCAATTTTTTTTTTTGCTTTCCAGAAAATTCCTCTGATCTGAATGATACTCACAGACATATACTGCCAAAACATAATAAATGCTACACATACAGAATAGACAAATACACAGAATGCGAAGAGATGTTTACATGTGTGCGCGGACTCTGGTATTAGTGTACGATAGAGATTGAAATGTCACGTCATGAAGCATCTGAAAAAGCACACTGAAATTACACAGAACCATCGAACCAACGGTTGTGCCTCAGTGAGCAAGTGAGGCCGACATCTCGAATTCCAGCCGCAGACGCCATCATTATCCACCTATCACAGTACGACGGCCTTCCAGAGAGAGGCAAAGTGGATTTGAACTGGCCACAGCTCCACAGATCAGTGCAACTCGCTCCTCTCGGGATACACAGCAGAGCCCTTTCTGAGACCACCAAACAAACTGCATTTCCAGAAAGCTCTCTCATGGTTGGATTCAAACACCAGCACCGAAAATGACAGTGATCCATTTTGAGTACTTACAGCGGCCCTACATCAAAATAAACGCAGCACATAAGGTTATTGCTGAGCTCACAGTTCTGTACGGACGGGGTCAGAAATCTCGGGTCATGACTCATTTATCAGAAGCTGCTAAGCTTTCCCCTGCTATGCAGCAGCTGCGTGGGCAGAAACTGTGTTTCGGGTGGGCCTGTATAAATGTGGGTGGGCCACTTTTTCCTCATCAAGTACTGACTTACAGAACACATTATAATGAAAAATAAAACTTAAAATTGTCCTTAATCATTTTTCTTGATCAAGTTTTCCAGTGACAGACCAGTGAAAAAGTATTTCTCACCTTCCCAATTTCTTCTATTTTTGTGAGCCATTTTAAAATGTTTCAGATCATACAAATAATTTTAATAAAAGACAAAGGCAACGAGAGTAAATGCAAAATGCAGCTCTGAAATGATCATTTCTTTTAATAATCAAAACCTGTATCACCTACGTGAAAAAAATAACCTAATAGCTGGTTGTACCGCTCTTGGCGGCCACTACTACAATCAAACAATTGCGTTGAGTCTTTTACATAGCTTTGGAGCATTTTGGGCCCACTTGTCTTTGCAAAATTTAATTCAGCCACATTGAATGTTATTGAGCTGGTCCCGCCTCTTTCAGGACATGCCACAGCATCTCAATCAGATTCAAGTCAGCACTTGACTAAGCCACTCCGAATGAAGTTTTAACTTGCTTAACTGAATCACAGACCATAAAACAAGCACACAATTCAGTTGTCTCATCAAGAAAAACACACACTGGGTCGAATTAGTCTCAACATGCATATTTACATGTTACATATCAAATGTGTCAAAACACTAGAAAATGAAACGGGAATTCATTTCTAATCATTGACTCATAGTGAGACATAGGTTTGCAAGGTTCAGGAATTAGAACACAGTTAAACTTCCACTATCAGTGATATGGTATCGATGTAAATGGGTTTCCTCAAAAAATGCTGCAAGATTTATTTTTTCTCCTCTGACCAAAAGAGAGCAGTTCTTCATTGTACCCACTGGTGTAACGACAAAAATGTGACCCAACTCACAACCAGCCTCACTAACAGTACCTTCTGGTATTACAGGCTTGTGAGAAATGGCTTACTCTAGGCCAAGGGACACATAGATTTGATGAATGCATGAATCCTTAAAATGTACGATACAAAAACGCGGAACAGCCTCACGGCATCTCAGAGAGGGAAACGATGCAACTCAGAGAGGAGATATCAGCGGTGGCCGCTGATACCACCCATCTTTTCCAATTATATGATACGAATTCTTCCATTCAGCAACCCGCCCAACCAGAAAGCCTGGAGGTCACAATAAAAAAAACAAATCGATCTTACTGGTCACCCACTTCCACAGAATTCATTTCACGTCCAAGAAACACAAACGTGCTCCTATTACAGACACCGCTCATCCACAGACTCATCGTAGCCCCCTTATCTACCCGAGTAGACACATGCTTTATAGGTTATCTTCACCAACCACAGATTTCCAGAGTGTTTGTGAGCAGAATGCATGTGAGAATTCAATGGGCTATAAAATTCAGTGGGGGAAGGGGTGGATGACACAATGAAATTTATCTGCAGTAGCGGCAAAAATAAAGTCAAAAACCACTGAGTTGTAACTGTGGGGGCACAAAGTAGATATTTGTCAAACTGCTAACGCATCTACTGAAGAGATATTGGCAATCGCCCACATCTACGATTCCTAGGCCTTATCAGCAAGTTCAGCATACACTTCACCCCCACAGAATACAATTCATGGGGCCGTCCAGCATCGCCCATTGCGGCACGCGGCCAGATCCATTACACAAAATGGTCTCCGGGGGGCAAACGCCAATGTATCACATTGGCCATAGGTAATTCTCCATCGATCTACAGAAGATGGCTTCAGGTCACACAAGTCCACAGGGGGAGGGTTAAGGCCACAAGCGTCAATTAAGTTCTGACTTAATGTTTATCACAATAGCGAGGGGAACCATAATTTTTACGGCCATAATTAATCCATAGATCTTAAGGAGTAACATATGACAACCGGGAAAGAGCGTGGCCAGATTCTGGCTGCGTCATCAGCAACATTCATGGCCACGCTGAAATGGCTTAACTCGGCTACTGCGTTTAGCTGCCAGTGGTCGGCGTGGTCATTTGTCATGTTGGCGAATAGCAAAATGTGAGTCCGCCAGGTGTTCAGCATTACCATGGCAACCAGCAGCGGCGTACCTGTAGAAGTAGGAGCAGCCTCGCACAGTGTTGTGGGTGAAATGTTCTTGCGTTTTCTCGTTCCCGAAGTCCTCCAGCGGGTCGGACCACAGGAGGTCGCACATGGGACCGTAAGCTGGCGGCTCTTTAAACCTGTCTAACTGGAGATGGGAGAGGATGGACGAAGGAGGGTAAAGCAGATGGGGAGGACACGTTAAGCCCGTTTTTGTCAGCGATGGTCCCGTTTCAGCAGTTTTTTAATATGGACAGATGACAAACGAATCCAAGCAAAATCTTCCCTCCCATTGTCAGACATGCTGGTTTGGATTCATCCCAAGACATAACAGGCTTAATAATGAATTTATTCTTTCACTGGTCTCTGACATGATTGAAACTCCATATTTAGACCCTAAAAACCCTCCACAGCATTTTGTTCCCTAAACCCAGATTTGCTAATTAGCGGAATTCGTCGGCCTGGAAGGAGAATAATTTGTGACATCAGCTGGCTGAGCTTCCGGGTGAAGGGAACACATGGCACGACGTTACTTCCCGACTTTTGAACTTGACACAATAGAATTTCCCCGAGTTTCTACGGTAGTTCATGGTTTTCCTGTCGCTGCGTCAAAATCTGTCCCTTTCCCTGATGCCATGGAGAACCATGTGCTTATACGTGAGCTGCCATAGAAAATATCATTGGTTCGATTTTTATAGGCATAAATATAAACTAATTTCCTTTTCATCAGCTGATTCGCTCTTTAGACAGAGCCTGATACAACTCACAAATTGGCCTGACTGGAAATTTAATCAGTCACACATAGGCAGATAGTTAACGCAGTGGTCTCCTCGGATAGCGAAATGCCACATCACGATATGAGTTGCGAAAGGCTGACGACAGGAAACCGCTTCTGCTGCCGTCTGAGGTATATACAATGTACTCTCCTGCCAACAGTGCAACTCCAGAGAGGGGCTCCTCCAGCTCTCACTGAATAAAACTGCCTCCGGAATCCCTCTCAAGCCCTTGAAAAACCCATATTTCACATTCTAAGAGAAAAAGAATGATCTCATCCGTAAATGAAAAACAAAAACATTCATTTTTAAATCATTTACTTGCAACCCACCATGCAACCCCCCATCTGAGCAGTGGCTCAGTTGCTTACAGCGCAGTGATAGAAGTATGCGCCCCTCCTAGATTTCGGTTTCTGATTTTCATACAAAATGTAATATTAGACAAGAAGAACATGAGGAAGCTAGAAATATATATATGTATATATATATATATATATAATTATTATTTTTCTTGATTTACTAATCCAATACCTCTGACGCCCCATTTAAAAAGCAATTACCTCTGAACTTAATGACAGGTTTTACCACCTTCAGCAAAAACAATGCAACCAAACACTGCCAATAACCGCAGGCAGGTCTTTCACATCGCTGAAGGAAGTTCGGCCCACTCATCTCTTCAGAATAGCCACAAATCAGTGACACCAGAGGCTTTCATGTACAAACAACCCATTTAGAGATGAGCCACAACACAATGGGTTTAAAATCCAGATTTTGACTAGGCCACTGCAAAATAATGATCTTGTTACTTTTGAGCCATTCAGAAGTGAAGTCGCTCTTATGCTGTGGATTGTTGTCATCCTGCATAGCCCAACTGTGCCTCACTGCTAGATGATGGACTAATGACTAAACATTCAATGAAAAAAAAATTTGGTAAAGAGCCAAATTCTCGATTGCGTAATACAGTCACCCAGGCCCTGATGTAACAGAGCACCTCCACACTACCACATACTGACCACCAGATTTGCTTGCTGGAGTAATATTTGTATTGTGTTATGCTGTTTTGGGTTTACACTTGATGTAAAGGGCCCTGGGTCTCTTAAAAAGTCCCACCTTTGACTCAGTGGTGCACAAAACTTTATCCCCAAAGGCTTAGGGATTATCAGGATATTTTTTTGGCGAGCATACGAGAAGCCTACATGTTCGCATTAGCCACTAGTCCTTTTCGCCTCACAAGTATCCCTTGGATATCGTTTTCTTTTCTGAGACTCTTTCAAGGGGGAGGGTCATGAATGCTGACCTAATCTGAGGAGAATGAGGGCAGCAGTTTCTCAGATGTTCATCGGGGTTCTTTAATGACTTCCCGGAGTCATCAGTGCAGTCTCGGAGGTGCTGTGGTCACAGCCTGCTACTCCTGGGAAGATTCACGACTGTTCCAAGATTTTCCCATTTAAAGAAAACGGCTCTCCCTGAGATTTTCTGGAGTACGACAGCCTTAATAATAGCTTTGAAACCCTTTCTAGACTGATATATTTCAATAACTTTCTTTCCCAGTGGTTTCGTGATTTGTTTGATTAGGGGTACATTTCCCAAAGGCTTTCTTACCCATGTCAGCAACTTACATACTTCTCTCTACGTGGCTCTGGTTTAAACAACGAAACTTTTGGAAACATACCCCAGATGTGATACTTGTTGTTTGTCCACCTCACAATGCTCTAAATGCTGCTGGAAACCTGGGTGCATCTAGCCTAACATCACCTGATTATCAATCAAATTTGGTTGATTGGCTAATTGAGCGACTAGAGAGGATTATATTTTCCACACAAAGGCCAGCTGGTGTTGGATTCTACTTTTCCTTGAATGCATGAAATGATCACTTAAATATTTTGCGTCACATCAGACTGTCTCAGTCTCGCATTAAACTTAGCTTGAAGATCTTAAACGATTAAGTCTGATAAATATGAAAAAAAAAAAAACTGAAAATATCAGAACGGGAGGCAAACAGTTGTTCACTGCACCGCATATTTAAAACGGTGCAATGTGCTTGTATTATACGAACACAAAGTTTGTCAGGGAGAAATGAAACATTCTGAAGGCTATTAAGTGAGATCTCAGGATGACCCCTCAGGGCCTTTGATTGAAACAGACACACACAGTGCAAGACGTAGTGATCCTGATCACAATTGACTACAAAGGCTTGATAATTGCTGAAGAAAAATCCAATCAGCTTTAAAGAATTCTGTGAGACTGACTTCTTTGAGACTTTTACGTTTTTTTCCTCCCTTTTTTAATGGCAGAGGGCTGAACCCCGCTGAGTCGGACATGCTGGCATTTCCCTGGTGCTACCACCGGCTGGCTTTAATGACTAAGCGCCGCGTTTACAAAGGACATTTGTGAGGGAAAACATGCCGCTTCAGCTGTTAGCAAAGAGAAAAGATTCCCTTTGCATCATAGTAAAATTAACACTCTTTAGCACATTCTTTGCAGTTCTGCACTCCTCACGACAGTTCAACACTCCTGTCAGACGTATATTTTAGCAGAATGTTCAAGAAAGTACACTTTGTTACTCAATTATCAAACCTGTGATTAAAAAAAAAGAAGAAAAAAAAAACTGTTATACTGGAACTGTAGGCTGTAGCTGCAGGGTTTTGAAAATTGTGATTTTGACAGTCGTGAAATTAAGCTGGTATTACAGTTGGGGCTAATTAATTAAATAAAATTAAATAAAAGGAGAGACTGGCACCTGCACAACAATCCTTCTCAAATTAATATTTAATTTCTAGAACGTTCTGTGAATTGAGGAGTTTTTAACCAACATACACAACAGTTATGGCCCCACAGCTGTACACGCTATGTACCTCAGCGACAATAAAACTGAAAACCATAAAACGGCCAGGCATAAACATTTGAACACGACTGTGTTATTGCCTAATAGTTGTAATTCCAGCGTAAGGAAACGTGCATGCCATCAAAACTCTGGTTATGAACGAGCTTTTTTGGACAACACGCATAAAAGGGAGGTTATTTCAGAACTCCGCACCACCGCAGGGAAGTCAGGGACCAAATTTGAGGTGACACACATACTTTCCTTATGTCATCAAGGTTCGTAACTTCTGGGGACAGTCCTCCGTGTACACACAAGAACTGCTGGTTCATGAGGGCAGCCAGGGGGAGGCAGTCGAAGGCG
This sequence comes from Gymnothorax reevesii, assembly GCA_029721435.1. NCBI lineage: Eukaryota > Metazoa > Chordata > Actinopteri > Anguilliformes > Muraenidae > Gymnothorax > Gymnothorax reevesii. Next base: position 112,119,209 of record CM056579.1, read on the forward strand.
TCCATACAGGCATCGTACACTCGCTCTGAATACTTAATTCTACCTGCCGAGGACAGAGGAGAGGAAGCACGATTCTCAGGTCAATGCGCCTACGGGCTACAGGGCCAAGTAGCTAAATGCTACAAGCAAAAGCCTTTCTCACTCATTCCCACATAGGACAGAAAGGCACATGTTATATTGCATTTCCAATCATCTTATCTTCTTTCCATAAGAGACTCTGATAGTCATTAAACTGTCCAAAGTTTTTTTTTTTTTTTTTTTTTCTTAATGGGCTGGGGGGTGTTTTCTGTTTTGAGCCTGTTTTGGCATGTATAACATTAGCAAGGACGAAAACTTCAATTGTAATTCAACTTATGTCAAAAAAAGCTTCATATCTAACATTATTCCCACCATCAATAATGACTTTTTCAATATGGTGAAACAAATATGTACATGACAGAGCGTCAGTTGGTTGACTGTCATGTGTGTCAACACAATGGCTTACACACCACTCACACAAACACACACAAATACAAAAACACCCGCTCTACTATTTTACGAGCCATTTCCTTACGCATTTCTCACGACACACCAGCACTCAGCATGTAAGTGTGCGAGTGAAGAGTCATACTTACATTCCTGTTTAAAGGTGAAATACTCTGTTAAGTGTCTACATTCATGGTTCCCGCGGAGCAGAAACAGTGTTTTGGGATAAAGGATTTTTAAGGCCCATAGATACAGCACACACTAGAAGAGAGGGAAACGAGGAACAGTCAGATGTGCAGTAAGAGTAACTGCGTGGCTTGAGCAGGGTTTTCCCCAACCCACTTTGAAGAAAGAAATTACAGGCCCACTTTGTTGGTTTCAAGATGGTGGTTATGCACATTTTTCAACAAAATCTTTCCCTTCAGGCATGGGATAGCCTTCCTATGTCACAATACCAGTGTACTGAAAAGGTTCTGCTGTGAAAACTGTTTTTTTAGGCCATCTTTAAACGAAAACCTAACTTCATAAACATTGGTGCACTACATAACATAGATAAAACAGGCCAAAGGTCATTTTCGGTACATTTTAGTTTAATATTATCTTTGCAGTTTCTTCCATACCTGATCAGCATGATTACTTTCAGAGACACAACGTTTATTTCACAGAATATTAACAATTTATTACGACCCTGGAGAAGAATAGGGTTACAGGACTCTTTGACCCCAAATTTTTCATCCATTGACTTTTCGTCCTTGGATTTTTCATCCCTTAATGATAAAAAAAGTGCCATCATTGTTGACAGATGGACGAGCGGACAACAGACAGATGACCACGATATAAGGATTAGGGTTTGGGATAATGTTATGATGCAGGATGAGGGAAAAGCATTACTGGGGTGAATCATCCAGGGAAGAAAAGTTTGTGGGGACGGAAAGTCCACTGGGACAAAGAGTCCTGGGACGAAAATTCCCAGGAGACGAAAAGTCCGGGGACAAAAAATTTGGGGATGGAAATCCGGAGACAAAAAGTCCATGGACGAGGAGTCCCAGAGCCGAATGAAAGTACCCTGAAAACAAATCACAAAAACTCAAAGTGATTTCAATGGGCAAACAAAACAAGCTGATGCCGTCAGTGAACTTACCCAGGAGTAAGATGATAAATATTACAAGACTAAAACAGACACGGTAATGCTTATGTAACGATCACTGCAGGATACGCCGAGCGATGTTGAAGAAAACTGACTAAGAGCTTTGAGAAAATAGCGCAACAGAAGAATCCTCACATGGTTGAACTGGGGAGGTAGAAGAACAGTCCACTTACTTCAATGCTGAAATACCCTCTGTCCACATAATCTCCTAAAAAAAGGTATCGTGTGCTGGCCGGAGACCCGCCGACTTCAAAGAGTTTCATCAGATCAAAGAACTGTCCATGGATGTCACCACAAACTGCAAGAATCAGAGAGATGGCTGTCAAACAGAGAGACACTGCTCCAGAATGCTGCTTTATGTACATGATATTTCACACACAAGCAGACACTGTCTGGCCAAAAAAAAAAGTTGCTGTTTGGATTTCAATAAGCAAATATTTTAAGGGCTTATGATTGAATGATTACAGTAGTGATGAGTGTGTTTCAGCTGGTAACAATTCTTTTAACCCTGACGAATGCAGTGTGTTGCTTCTCATTTCTTAATTAACCATGTCAGAGGATGTATCCCATAGTTGTGGAAAAGATATTCCTGCGTTTCCTGGGGATCACAGTGCATTTACAGTACGTCACTCAGAGTTGCAAAAAGTACTTACTCTGAAGTTGGAGCTAAGAATGTCCTTCTAAACAAAGTTGTAAGAATTACAATCTCTCACAGTTCCTGCGGTGCAAAAACAATAAAAAAAGGTGGGTTCTTAGAAGCATAAAAAGTTTTCTTCGGTCCAAAAATGCCTACTATCGGCACTGATTGACATGCCCCGAGTCACTACACACATCATTTACTAGACACATCCATCATTTCCCATTCTGAGCCCAACCCAAGGAAGGAACGTGAAGCACACGCCATGTCAAAAATGCGCTCGTGGCTCAAATGCTTAAATCACGAAACCGTTAATGAGCAAAGCATGGCCCTCTCCAGCAAATAAAGGCCGTAAAAAAAATACTCTAACTCCATCTGACTGCAGATCTTCATTAATCTATCTGTCGGCGGATGTCTTCGCAGTGTGAGTACAGATTTACCACAGCCATCCACAGCAGACAGCTTTTAAAGCGTAGCTTCAATCTACAGAAAGGGAGCTAGTCCCTTCTAATTTATTTTGGCGCTTTCATAACCGTTTCAAATGTACTGATGCTTCTCTTCAGTCATTCGGCAGACACTTTTACAGGGTAGCATTTAAGGGGATGTACTTCTGAGTAAAGATACGGACACACAGAGACAGGCCAAGCTACAGTGATATAGATGTGACCATAAGGTATGTTACTCAAGCACTAGTCATTGGGCGAGCAGCAATATATCCTCATCCCTACAAAAACACTTTTCAAAGCCCACTGAAATTTGTCTCAGATACAACAACACACACCCCATTAGGTCACAGAGCAGCCAGTCACTAAAGCTCTGTTTGCTAACCAAGCGCACAAAAAGTCAACTCAACACCACACTAGCCAGAACCATAACGTGAGCAGATTGTAGCTCCAGGCTGCTCTAAATTTTCTGATGCTGCGACTGAACCGTGTTGTGGTAGCTCTCACTTGTAAATGAGGATTTAATCTCAACGTGACTTCCTAATTTCATAAAGGTTAGGAAGATGACAAATGGAAACAAACATTTAGAAGAAAATTAACTGTAAGGAATGTATCTTATATTCAGTATTCACCAAGACTCCTGTTTCCCGCCAAAATCAGAACTTTAGCTCGTCGTGGCTCTGCACTGGTTTACAGTTCTACAGAATCGCCCCGCCCCCACCTGAGCCCATTGTTGGGTCTTATAACGGCGATAAGAATTAACATTGGTTCCCCATTCAAATGCCAACATATTCACACACAGTGGTCTTTCAGCAACTAGCCTCCGGACAGCTCATCACTCAACGAGCTCGTAGCACCAGAGCTCAGAGCTCCTTCTCATTTCATATTCATGGAACGGTAATTGGATTCTTTGCAAGCGGACTTCAAACCAATTCTGCTCAATACTTATTTTCCCAAGTTCTGATCTTTTAAGCTGCAGCCATTTTTACATAGGACTTGCCGAGACATTACTAGATCAGTTGATAAATCGGGCACACCTCCTAGCACTAATCACATACTTCATGGAAATTTTCCTCTGTGTAAACACAATGAAGAGAGGGGACAGTACGCGAAATTCAACATACTTTTTTCCAATCATACCCTAATCCAGAGGTCCCCAATCTTTCCCAGAAAGGGCCGGTGTGGGTGCCGGCTTTCATTGCAACCAAGCAGCTACACACCTGATGCTACTGATCAAGCTTATGAGCAGAGTCCAGGGGTCGATTAGTAGTATCAGGTGTGTAATTGCCTGGTTGCAATGAAAGCCTGCACCCAAACCGGCCCTTTCTGGGAAAGATTGGGGACCCCGGTCTAATCTTTTTCATGGAAAATTCTAGCCAATGGTGGAACTTGCTGAATCCATAATTAAAAGAAAAGGAATTTCATCTCCATTACTGCTAGTCCTCTACTCCTCTGGTAATCAGCGGAAGTAGAGGTGACATGAAAAACATTCTGGAACAACATCTGAAACATTGTTCCCTAATTGTGAAATTCATTCAACTGTGGACAACCGCAATAGCAAAATGGTGATGACAATTGCAGGGCAGCTAATAGGTTTGCGGCTAAGGCAACTGAGTAGGAATGGCAAGGCTAACATCTCAAACCCATGATGCTATACCCCTGCCCAGCCTAATTACCTGTTGGCCACTGAATCAAGGCATCAGCTAAATGACACTGCAGCTATTACAGGGACAGGTTACGCCATATCGAGACACACAGTCAACTTAGCAGAGCCTTTTACATCTGCAACAAGGCAAAACTGAGAGCGTCTTCTCATCCCCTCCAGGATTGAGCCTCTACTGTTAGCAATAGCTTCATTATCGCCCTCTCTACCGCACGATGTGTCAGATAATTCAATTCCATTCAACTGTATAGATTTAGTGCTTTTCACAATGAATGACCAAAAGCGCTTTACCTAAAACAGGACCTGAACCCCCAGGGAGCGAGCCAAAGGGCAATAGCGGCAAGGAAAGACTCTAATGTAGGAGGAAACCTCGGACTGAACCTGGCTCTAAAACAGAGAACTCAACCGCCCGAGGTCGACCCTGGAGAAATGAAGAGAGAAGGGAAATGAGAAGACTAGAGAATTGAGAGGACAAACAGAGTCGGATAGACAGGAAACCGGAGCAAAATTTCACAAGGAAGGGGAGAAAACAACTGTATTAAAAACATCATTTGCTTAACATGGCCTAAATGAATGGAAGCTTAACGAAGATTACGCCACTAAAAAAATACTACATGTGGAACGATACAGGCCAGGGCAAAGGTTTTGGTTCAATCAAATTCATAATCAGCTGCCGCCAGACCATGTTGACATGGATAATATGCCAGCGTAATATTCTTCTGTGCCCCAGGACAATCATGGGAGAGAATACTGACCGCAGTCACGGTCAAGCAAAGAAACCGCAGAAGCGAGAGAAGTGAAGGAAAAATGTGTCAAATGTCAACAGCAGGTGCTCATCAGTGCAAGGCTGGGAGTGAATAAGAAATGGTTTGGTTTCGTCGGAATCAACATTCAGGAAGGTGAACCCTGATAGCTGGTGCACCAGTTGAGCTGGAGTGTAGCTGTACCCCTAGGGTGGGGACAGCCCGGAAATTGCCGGAATCACTCAGAGTGTACTTCCATATCCTCGGGCAGATGGCCTCTCAGTCAGTCGGCTCACCCCACAGGCCGCACACTTCCTCCTCAGCGGAGAGGAAGGCCAGGCAGGCAGGGGAAAGCCCGAGTCTACCTCCAAGTGCCGAACGAAATATTAAGCTACACGCAGGTTTTGTTAGCAAACCTTCAAACACTGTCTGCATTCTCACATTTCTGCTCCATCACATGGATTTCAATCTACTGGATTCATTGGTTACTGAGCAGACTATAAGGATCCATTTTGTTTTAATCCAAAAATTGGTGTGGGAGTATGACAAATTAACGAGGTGCATCTTTTGAGCACAGCTTCATCACATCATCCTACACTTATTGTATCTTCGCTTTATAACATTATAAAGGTGTGAGTGGAAGCAAGCATAAGGTTAGCATGACTATCAGGGTTAAGTTTATACCCCTCAGCCAATGAAAGTCCTGGAAGGATATTGTCGTGGCGAGCGGCATCCGTCTGTCTGCCTGTCTGGCCATTAACTGCTTGTTTCTGGACGATGGCTGAAAAACGCCTTGGCCAAATGCTCTCATTTTCTGGTGGTATGTTGGGGGTGGTTAGAGGAAGCTCCCTATCGATTTCTGTGCCGCTGCGATAATCAATATGGCTGCCACGGCAGGGCAAGCGCAAGGTTGAGGGGTCCCACTCGCGACTGCACGCTATTTTTACATAATATGGACTTGTGGATTCAGTTCACGCCCAGGAAGTAGAGGCAAAGATCCTCTGGGTGCTTTGAGAATCTATAAAATGCAAGTCTCACAAATAGCAGGGTACCATGAGACTGTAAACAGGATATAATTCAATATATGGAAATGTGCAAAGTTTACTGGGATGTCTGTTCTGTTACTTCTCGCTGGAACTGGGGTGCATATCAACAGACATTCCAAAACCCGTGGCACGTCTCAATATATCTATTTGCACCCGGAGAACAGTTCAGTTGTACCCTGGTCAAACATGACCCCATCAGTGACACTCTAGTGAGCAGGTTAAATCTGAACCAGGGTGGGCTGTGAGGACCGTTTGGTTATTGTGAGTTACTTTTGTACACTTAATAAACAAGACTTGCATGACTGACCAGGCTACAAAACCATGGTGTTTACTCAATTACCCTTGTAATGAGGTATGAAAAGGTGCAGCCCCATTACATCCACTCCGTTAGTCCCCAAACTGACAGCAATTCTTCTGAATTATAAATTCAAGCAAATCTCACCATTCAAACCTCTGACCTTGAATTAAAGGCATTACCGAATTCCGGAAACAAAACACAGGGCTTTTTTCACATCACAAGCCCACAGTGATTCGGTACAAGAGAAGAGGAGGCTTTGGAGGAAATTACACGAGGGGATATCGAACAGAGACTGAAAAGATGAGGCCCCTGATTCAAAGCTCCACCAGGAAACAATTAGCAAAGTTACTGGCCTACCGGGACAGCCATTTCTTTCCTGAGATTCCGCTCGGCAGGGATATAATGCACGAATCCGCTAAAGAGTGAATGTACGCCATGTCTGTGATTTATTTCTCGCCTCTAAACTAACTTCACAAGCCACTAATTTACTGTTAAGTCCCCTGAACACCCTGAACCCCCCCTTTGAATTCTGTACTTTGTTGTTCGATGCAGGGTGGGTAATTGGGATGTATTTGCGACGCGATTAAAGTGTTCTGCTTCTCCGTACGCTAAAGTGTGTTTGGGGGGGGTAGCGTCAGTCCATTATTGAGTCATTTGTCATCCAGAAAACAACTGAACAGTTGTCACCAACAGAGCTAGAACACCAGTAATTAGCCGCAACTGCATTAGGCGGAGAAAGGCTGAGAGCAGACACAGCCAACAGGTTCCTGATACGCTGACAAACGGAGCGAGGGAGAGTGGGAGGGAGGGAGGTAGAGAGAGAGAGGGAGCGAGAGAGTTATAGAGGGAGAGAAAGGGAAAGAGAGAGATGGCATGGCGAGGCTGTAAGGAGGATGTTTGGGAAGTTTTTACATGAATAATAATGATAATAATGTAATAAAATAAGGGGCTGTGTCACAATTACTGCACATTCTAAGAATGTATATATGCTAAGAAAGTAAATCTGCTTGAATGTAAATCATAATCTGATTCCATCCTTGCAAATCAATCTGTATAGTATTTATATATTCTAGATACTTTGGCATTATGCTTTTTATATTAAAGAGCTTTCTACGGAAATTTGAGAATTCAAAGCGCTATTTTAAGCTTTAGCCATGGCATACGGAGAATGTGAGCTGGCGGCATTTCTGATAATCATAGAAATAGAAAAATACCTCCTAGATTTTGACTTTTAGTGGAGCAGATCTCATTCAAAGTTGTGAGTATGGACAGTAATTGTGACACAGCTTCCTTTAAGCCATAGGGAATGAGATTCGCAACCAATTAGGTCAAACCTGACAACAGTGGAATAAGCACTAGAAACGTGGAATACATGGTGCCAGCTAGTGCCAAATGCTCGCGGTGCAACTCAAGCCAAATTAGTTCACATAATAATGGTTATACGCATTTTAAATTGACTAAATTTAAATGCATGAAATATAATGTTAGATGGCTAGCAAGAGAGCCTTTATGCCAACTTAGCTAGCTATATTTAATGTATGTATATGCGAGCTAGGTGCCTAAGTTAAAACTATTCACTATTATCCATTGACCTCCATGAGCAAGTCCAAAAATAATACAACGGCGCAGATGTACTGGAGGACACGGCGAAAAAGCCGTTGAAATGTAAAAACGGTTCACGGCAAAATATACACTTCGTTCACGAAATGGTGTGAGAATCCGTATATCCTCTTGGGTGATACTCCAGTCTTAGTGCAGTTAGTTACTCCAAGCGTATCATATATCATAAGATGCTGGGCAAAGGCAATCTTTCCTAATCACCCTGTAAACAAAGCACTCCGTTTCCATAAAAGCTTTTATGTTTTTAGAGTTATTGGTACAACTAACAACGAAACAAGTGGAGCCCGAACGCATTCTGTCAGCCAATCTCTCTTCAGTACAGCGAGCAATGACCAGAAGTAGGAGACCGGCAGGGTTCTCATGGCGGCGCGCATCATTAGAACAGGAATAAGGTGGATAAAATAAAAGGCTTTATCCTTACACTGAATCCCACAATTCCACAACTTTCAATTAAGACATATTTACAGACTGCCCTTTTTCCGTGGGGGAATGTCAATGCTCTCCTACAGTGTTAACTGTAAAATACATACAAGATCACTCATTATTTCTCGCGACAGCACAGAGAAAACCTAACTCATCTAACATCAACAACTACATCTCCTGTATAGCTTGTTTAAAGCAGCTTTCTCTTCAACGTCTCCTTAAAGTCACTGGAGGTAATATTGTAATGTTTTCAGCCAGTTTTCTGGAAGGAGGGTTGGTCTTTAAATACTGTATGTTGAATAAAGAGAAAGTGATTCACAAGACCCAGCAGAGACACGTTCTGCGATGGTCCCCGACGACAACAGAGCGTGTCCAGGCTGTGGACCATCACCACGGAAATGAGGGCAGCAGCAAGCATGACGTGCCCATGCTCAGTAGGGTATCCTTAATATAAATACACGTTTTTTATCACGGAAATGGCAATGGCTCGCGAAAATGCATCGCAATGCAGTAATGAGACAATGCGCAGCATGAAGGTAGATGAAGTTTCAATAGCATACTATTAATCATGTCATCTGAAAGGCATCTTAAGCAATCGCACAGCATATGTAAGTATATTACAATATCCAAAAGAAATGAGTAAAAAAAAAATCTACAATATTTGAACAGTCAACACAAGAATCTTGTTTTATACCTGAATTCTTCATTTTTTTGGCCCATAATTAGGATTTATTAAGAGCGTGCTACAATAGGCCATATGGAATTACAAAAATAATTCAATGATGGATTGGTTGTTTCATCGATTTGCACAACAGGCTGCTTAGCTCTGATTGATTGATTTATGGATCAGTTAGCCAATACACTGATTGACATGAATGACAGATGGACATCAAGCGACTGACCAAATGACTGACTAACAAATCAATTAGGAAAAGCAGCTGTTACCCTTTCTGTAGCAGAGCTGTTGCAAGCAGAAAAACTGATGTTGTAGACGAAGAGGCCTCGAGTGAGGATGGCTCAGCAGAAAGGTTGCTGAATTATTTATGTAAATGACTGTAAGGCCCATAATTGGCTTCTTTCAAGTATTGCCTGATGGGAATTCCTCCTGGGAAATCCGTCCTCCATCCAATTGCACACAGGTGGCAGGGTACAGGAAGTCCGACACTCAGTTACCTTCCCAGTCAAGCACCTATCGTCAAACTGGAGCAATAATTCCAACTAGAATGTGTTTTTACTCTTAAAAACATACGTCTCCCCCCTCGGCCCCCTTCCCTGCCAAACCTACCGGACAGGCGGACGGCCAGACGGATACCAGAAGGCACCAGTGCAGGACCTGAGTAGTAAGCATGCAAAGTTGCGGTAAGATCATGCAAACGACTCAGGAGTTATGCTCAGACAGTCGGCCGCCTGCAGGTCGACATGCATGCCCGGATCTGCGCACAGCAGTCACTCCCAAAATCGATAAGCTTTGTGACCTCACAACACGCAAGGTCCGCGCCAAATAAGAAACGGAGCGTTTGAAATTTGTGGCCTGTTGAGAGCTCCTGAGAAAATATCTATGGACGCGGTGTGACGAGCGCTGATCCGTAGTGGGATACAGCAATTGCCCGTTCCTGAAACACTGAAAGGGCGGCACTGCTGCCACACAGCAACGATGTTGTGGGTTCGAATCCGGCCTGGGGCCCTTCTATGTGGAGTTTGCATGTTCTCTCCGTGTTTGCGTGGGTTTCCTCTCACAATCCAAAGACATGCACATCAAGCTAACTGAAGACACCAAATTGCCCATAGGTATGAGTGTGAGAGTGGATGGTGTGTGAACGGCGTGTGTGCCCTGAGATGATTTGGTGAGCTGTCCAGGGCGGGCCCCTGCCTTTCACCCAGAGTCAGCTGGGATAAGCTCCAGCTTCCCTGCGATCCTGGAGAGGAAGTAGGGGGTTTAGAGAATGGATGGACGATACACTAATAAAGACCTGCACTCGAAAGCACTGCCCTGGAAATCTGATGTCATATCCTCCCATGGCCTAGCGATGAATTTTTACACCTTAGGAAGAGAAATGAGTCCGTGATCTTAATCTGAAGAACAATATTCTGATTTCCATTCTTAAACCCATGAGAAAATGACTATAAATAAAACCGACAATATCGGTGAAAACATTTGCACTTCAACCTGTTTTGGCAGATCAAGGTGCCACATTGTGTTTAAAAAAAATGTAAATACTTCCACCTCTTTTGTAAGGTTTGAGGATGTTATTACAGCGGCATCACTTCTGGCTGTACACACTGAACAGCCTACATCAGGAATAAAAAGCAGTTTACAGGAAAGAGCCCAATATGGACGATCCTTTTAAAGTAATGATGTGCAGTCAGTAAGAAGCCCTTCTTCTATGGGAGTAGATTAGCCATTCGCCTCCTCCGGAGGGGAGCTGCCATTAGCCTGCTAAATGTACTCAGAGCCAGACAAAGCAACCATGGAGGGGGAGGTTGCAGTAAAATTGTAAAATGCACAAACAATTACTGAGAGAAGGCCGCTAAAAAAAAAAAGAAAAAAAAAAAACATAAAAAGAGATGGACAATTTGTTGAGTGGGATGGTTTGCCAGCGCTAAATGCCTCCTCTTTCGACAAGATTCCGCTGTCAATTTAAAGCAAACTGTACAGTACTGAGTGCACAGTGAATTTAACAGAACAGCCTGGGCCAATAAATCCTTTTGTAAAAGCACAACCCGAAAGTATCTTTTTCGTTGCGCAGTAATTCTAAGCGAAGTGGCAAGGAGAGGATCTTTGAATGGTGTCCATTATTGTTTATTGCTTTTAGACAGCATGAGGCTGGCTCTGGGCTCTGAGAGGTGAATGCAATAAGATTTTTAGCTCTAGGATTTTTATGGCCAAAAAATGGAATGTTCTGGCACCTTGCTCATCATAAAGATCACAATCATGTGTACCAGGTAGCGTTGTGGAACGAAATGACTGCATAGAGCACCGTCATTTGGCTCTGTGTGAAGATCCTACAGATGACTTTGGGCCTTACAGTTCATTATGTTCCAAGGCTGGATAAAGATTTTGAAAACCTCAACCTCAACAAGAAATTTATGGCTGGCTTTCCATGCAAGAAGTAAATTTCAGCGCGTTCCCAAACACGATTCAGCACTTGATTCCGTGCACTGGAATCCCCTTCCATGTGTGCGTGTCAGACAGCGTTTCTGTGCGCTGACTGACAACCAAGCAGTGAGTCCTGCAGTACAAATGATGATGACAGCTTCCTTTTATGTGTAATTTGATGGTAAAATGTTTAATGTGATGGTGCAGTTAAAACAGATTTTAAGTGGGTCAGATTTGTAGCAGAAAATCTGAAGGAAATGATGTAGGCCGAACAGCATTCGCTTGACACAGTGCTCTGTTACGAGGGCATCACTTTCAGCAATGACCACAGAATTATGCTGAAGAAATCTCCAGTTTGGAAGCATTTTAAGATTGCTGACAATCCCAAAAAAAAGTGCAGTGCCAGTTATTCAAAGCCAAACTGGAGCACCATCATACCACAATGAATTTGGACAATCATTTGTAAAGTGTGCTCGGCTAACATTATTTGGATGCGGCTCGCTAACTTGGTATACTAGCAAAAATAGCTACAATGAATAAATACTTTGGACTAAGATTTCTTGGAAAGAGCAGTCTGATTGCAAACGATATTCCTCGCCTGCATAACGACCAACCCCATAGTTCATACACACAATATTTGTGCAAATCATTCATTGTGTGTGCGTATCAAGGAACTTCAATGTTCTGAGTTATTTAATTGCCATTTCTGTTGTTGCATAATGTTGCAGCAAGTCTACAGGCATGATTAGTCTTTCCTCATTAGTTAATGCCTTAAGTGTTTATGACAAAACTGACAAGTTATATTCATTAAAGGAACTTGATTTCATATAAAAAAGACCAACTGATTTAATTTGATGAATCAGTTTATTTAAATTGAGTATTTTGTCAAGGATGTTTTTATACCTTATCTTGTTAGGGCGATGACATCATAAAATAAGAGCTGCAGTTGGGGGGGACCCCCGATTTGCCCCCAGGTATTCTGCACACAGCATGAGAGAAATGGCTTCCATCAGAACAGCTCCCTCCCGCAGGTACTGTTGCATCTCAGTTCATGAAGCGGTGGCTCGTGAGGCCTAATGACTCCTAAACACACCAAGCTTTTGTTTGTATTCCTCAGGTCTGTAATTAACCCCGACAACATACAAGACAGACAAAGCGGAACACGTTTCCACGGCGATAGCGTGAACCGCCCCAAACTCGGTGGAGCAGTTTATGCCGTCAACCCCCGCCCTGACATCAGTGATTGTTCAGCCAGAGGCAGCGGAGCAGCCAGTAGTAGGTTGCCTGACGGGTAACTGTGGAGTTGCTGGTTCACTCACCCCCCTGTGGGGCCTGGGATTCTGACTCGTCTCTGGAGAGATCAGGCTCGGAGGAATTCTGCCGTTCGGCCCTTAAGCAAGGCCCTTAAATCCAAAATTTCTCCGAGGGCTTTACCCCCCATTTCTCTCTATCCTTCCAACTGTCCATCTGGAAATTCTTCCAGGCCATCCTCAAAAAAAGTGAAACTCGTTCTCAAAGGAACCTTACCTGTTTAAATAAAAGTTTAAGAAAAATCTCCTGGTTTACCTACTGGAAGGACGAACCAGCGCATCTATTCCTTTCAGTGGGATATACATTTCAGCTTTCTTTTTGCGACAAGCCAATACTGGAGCAAAAAAAAAAAAAACAAACAATGACCCCTGGGTTTAAGAGGATCCCCATTTAAAATCCCAGCAAAACCAGACAGAGCTGGTCATCCAGCTAGTCACCAGCTGACCAACCGTTATGGTCAAATAATCCACCAGTTGCACTCAATCAACTTGCAAGTCATTGTCCACCTAGACATGAGCCACGTTCAGACAGAAATCAAAAACACAAGTTAAAAACAAATCTTAAATCATTTCGGAATTCCAGCAGTTCTTAGTGGGAATTTTCTGGAAGGTACTATTGGTATTGCAGGTATGCCCTCCAACAAAGGCAATGTCTGTGGGTTGATTACTCACCAAGGTAGTTGGGTAGATTGGTCTGACTCTGCAGAGATTGAAAGTGGAGACAGTGAAAGAGATGGTGTGAGTTTGACCAATATCACAGGTATAATTTTCACACCTGGTGTATTCCTTGCTGTGTTCTGCCTCCAAAACTCGTCTAACGTCTAACCACAATTCTCATCGGAGGCTTACTGCAAACGAAAGAATGACCTCTTAGTTGTAAAAAAAATATTGTGTGTAGGAAAAATTAAAAAATGAAGGTCAATTAATAATCAACAAGAACTCTTAGAAAAATGGTTAGCTTCACGCCAATAGAAAAATGACCAAACGTCAGCCCAAACCCATGTAAACATGGAGGGAATGGGCTTCTTTCAGCGTCAACATGGCTGGTAATGTGCTGAATCTGAGACAGTCACAACTACTGCAAGCAAAACATGTAAATATCAGGCAAACGGAGGGGAAAAGAAACACATAATATCTGGAGAAGTATCAGATCGGCCTACGCCTGATGAACTGGTGGGAATAAATTATGCTGAGCGCGCTGGCGATCAATCAAACCCACAGCGGTGGTGCGGCTCTCGTACTGGGCCGAGGGATGCAAAAGGAGAGAGGTGCTAGGCGAGGAAGTGGGCGACTGTTACGTGACTCAGTTCCCTCACCTACACAGGGTCAGGCCACCCCGTTACCAAAACGGCCGAGCACCCGAGACGCTGAGGCTACGGATCGTACGAGAGCCCCTCGGCTCTTCAAGCATTTCAGCACTTTTTCGAAACCAGTTGCTCCGCTGAAAGTGGACCCTTCTAGTTTTTGTCTCTGCTAAAATGTTGCATTGCTCAGCTCTACTCAAATACATTACATCTTTACAAGAGCCTCCTTTTTTTGCCGCAGGCTGCAATCTCTTGTTCTTATTCTTCAGTCTCGCTCCACCCTTTCTGCCTCGTAGGGTGGCCTGGAGGTTCAGCCGATGGCACAGATACCTCGCAGCAAAAAAGGCTGTGGGTTCAATTTTGGTCAGAGAACTTTCTGTGTGGATTTGCAATGTTATCCTCACATTTGTGCTCACATTTGTTCTCGCCAAATTGGGAAACTGCCCGGGAGGTTTTCACGCTTCTTGTCCAATATTACGCTGGAATAGCCTTCAACCTCCTGCAACCCTGAACGGCTAAAAGCTGGTTGAACTGATGTATGGATCATACAGACCAGGTCTTTGCTCACTGCGGTCACCCCGGGCAGCCTGGGAGGGCGCAGTCCATTGCACACGCTGAGTAGTATTCTACTGCATTGGACACCCGTTTCCTCCAACAGCCTAAATCCCCAAAGGCAACTTCCGCACAGAATGTAGGCACCTAACTGACCAGTTCACAGTGAGCACTGAGCCCTAGATAACCTGGTAAACTGAATGCCTCTTTCCGTAGAGGTAATAATGCATTACCTTGAGAGCAGGTCAGAAAAACAGTGTGGCTTGCATTACTATCCAGTATTGCCCTTCCACGCATTAGAACACTATACCACAGGGCCTGTCCACATGCAGGATCTGTGCCTTCGCTTACACCAGACTACAGGATCCATATATGCGCTATAAGTGCCTTAACAGCTGGAGCCCCCAGTCCGTCATTCGCACCGTTAAACACTGCAGACAGTCAAAGTGTTTTATGAAACACTTCAACTGCTTAAAATGCAATAGCTTAAGGATGCTGTATGACTCTATAGTGTATAAAAGATACTCAGCTTCCCATTAGTAATCAAGCACATTTGGAGCATTTTCTTGTGCGGGCCTCGCAGGACGGCGGTAATAAATGCGAGCGCCTTGCTTCCTGAGGGAACGGAGCCGCTTTGTTTCCGAAGGCTTAATATATGCGACACGAAAGTGACAGCAGTAGGTGCTAAAAGATGTGCGATCTCCGCTTTAACAGAGGTGAAACAGCGCCGTGGGCGTCTTCCATTATCTGTTCCCACGGTTTGCGCAAACACATTCCCAGAGTCCGCGGCTAGCACAGATGCGGAGCCGGCCATTCCCCCCTGCAGGTACGGCGCTCCTACGCGAGCGAAGAGTACATTTTACACTTGAAACTACAAAACTGCTACTCAAAGAGAAAAGCTCACTCAACCTGTATCATTTCCGCAGAATGCAGATCTCACAAAGTCGCACAAAGGGAGAGAACGACATTCAGGACATAATTTATCAGGAGCAAGAACGCCACATAAGCTAACAGACCGCTAGCAACGATCAAAAGCAATGATTTATTGGTTGAACAAAAGTGTATGATGTTGGTAGGGAACCTCTCTCTTGCTTGAAGACTCAATCCAAATGACCAAGATGTTATGTTTACCTATGATTAATGTTCCAGCCAACAATCAATATAAAACTGTAGATGCAGTCAGTAAATAATCAAATTAGTTCTGTGGAAATTCAAACTGAGTAAGCAACCTCCCAGCTGAGGATTTTAACCCTTAAAACGCTGAAATTAATTTTAAAAAAATATACGTTGTATACAAATGTAATTGCCAAGAGTTGTTGAAAACCTATCATGTGGTGACTAGTTTAAAAGAGCTTCCCCCACGGGAACTCTTTTAAACAAGTCACGACATGATAGGTTTTCAACTGCTTTGATTTTGATACTTTACGTCATTGACCAACAATAGCTGAATTTAGCGCTCTAAGGGTTAAAATATGACCATTCGGTGCACCAGTGCCTTAACATCCTCCATGGACACAGAGTGACACACAACTCGTTCTAGTTGCAAGAATTGACGGTATATAAAGATGGCCGACCCGACTGCTCCCCGAAAGGGAGGTCTCCATACTGCGTCTCAACCCCCCCGATCACTACAGGCTCCAAATGTCATCACCAGCGCAACATGGAAGCATCCAAGACTGGGTATTTCGCCAAAACATTTTAACGCAGAGGGAGGAGTTGGGAACGCGTTGTCCATCTTTCCACACAGTCTATGGTCGCGGGTCAGGGAAGCAACATGACTGTTTGCTGTTTGGTGATAACAGCAGTAGCTGGTTGTGTGGTCAGGAAGCGAGTTGTGTTTTTCGGAGGGGATGGGGCATTGAGAGGGCTGTCCTGCCATCCGTACCAGCTCACCCATCGAGTCTCCATCTGTCCCCCCGCTCCAGTGCCAGCCCAGAAGGGGGGTCGGGATGGAACAGGAAACCACAGAGCAGCCGGGGACCTCCAGTGTGCCGAGCGCTTCAGTTTTGCACAACACTCACACTGGCCTCCAAAAACACTCCTGGGACGAGCGGGCTGGGGTATCAGGTGCCCTGGTGTATGCAGGCTGGGTATAATTACACATATTCCCTCCAAAAGTACTAAAGTAAGCAAAATTCCCTCCTTATCCCAGCAAGTGCCAACAGAACTCCTCAGGATTAACAACAGCTAGTTAATTTCCCAACTCCCACAGCCCTTCATTATTTTCCGCAAGAAAATCAGCAAAGAGTTGAGTTACCCTGGCCTGTGAGAGAGCCTTACCATGCCTGTGTGAGAGTGTGCATGTGCGCGTGTGAGAGAGTGGGGGTGTGTGTGTGTGTGTGTGTATGTGTGTGTGAGAGAGTGCCTGTGAGAGTGTGTGTGTATGCATGTGCATGTGTGAGAGAGAGAGTGTTAGAGTGTGCGTGTGTGTATGTGTGTGTGTGTGAGAGAGTGTGTATATGTGTGTGCACGCGCACATATGAGTGTGTGTGTATGTGTGTGCATGTGTGAGTGAGAGAGAGAGAGAGAGAGAGAGAGAGAGTGTGCGCGTGCACGTTTGAGAGTGTGTGTGTATGTGTGTGCGTGTGAGAGAGAGTGTGTGTGTGCGTCTGTGTGTGTGTGTGAGAGTGCATGCGAGTGTGTGTGTGTATGCGTGTGCGGGCACACACATGCAAACGTGTGTAGACTTAAGCAAAAAATTCAAAAGTATTTTAACAACGACAAAATTAGTAAGAACAGTAAATGAGTGCCAACTCCTAATCTGAGACATCTTCTGTACCTCTTGACTACTTCAATGAATCTTCCTGCACCTGAACTCTGTGCGAATCACGAGACCCTGCGTCAGCATCCTTTACTACCCTTCTCCATGTGCTGTGACTGCATGAATGATCCGTCCAGCGAGTCCTTTCTCTCTGCTGTCACGGAAAAGAGCCGCCATCACTGCCATTCTGACATTCATTTTGGCTCTTTATCTCGGGCAAGGCTCACTGAGGAACTGAGCATTTGCACACACACACACACCGTCACATGAGCACAGGCACACCCACACCCACAGACATACCATCACATGAGCGCAGGCACAGACACACACACTGAAATACACATGCACGCACGTACGCACGCACACACGCACACACACAAACACACACACACTTGCACAGACTGAATCAAAAATGCCTCCCAGTCCAACTTTTCAGTTTCCCCAGTTGAATTCTCTGTGCTCCATTAAGCTCCATGCAATTTTAATGGCACGGAAATGAGACGGAAGCCAGGCTGTTTGTGAAATAGGCCGACGGTACACTGCCTTTGTTTTTGGCCGAAAAGAATGTCGTCATATAGTTACAAAACATAAATCTTTCTGACAGGTTTTTTAAATTGGACTCTCCTTTTGTATTAATTAGGCTCTCTGGCGCAACTGCATTAAATTAACACTCCGAATATGATCTATATAAACAGTTGAACAGTCAGCTAATGAACATCAAATGAAACTGGATAATATGAATCCTTTTCTACTTCTTTTGCTCATTTATTACTCTCATATCCAAATAAAGTTAACAAATTTCTATTTTATTGCAATTATTTGAGGTTTGTATAAAAACCGACGACTTTGCGGCGTGCCCACATAAAATATCTTCAAACCCATAAACTATAGCTTTTCACTTAAGTTTTCCCTTAATGATATTCCAAAGAAACTTTTTTCCCGCCATATTGCAGGAAATGTGATACACATATTCTATATCTGCTGGTTGCATAACATCACACTTACTGTATGTTGAGTGAAATATTCACACCCAGGACGCCACGTTCTTATGACCAAAGCATTACATAAAATGGAAAATATACAGATCTTGCATCAGATAATCAATGATCAAAATACTGATGATTTTTATACACATCTCCCTGTAATTTGTCAGGACATAGTTGGGATCTTTGGAAACAGACTAGACTTTAAAAAAGGTCTGAAGTTCCAGAGGTTTGAATTCAGCAGCTGCACTTGACAGACCCATCTATGGATCCGTAAACTTAAGGGGGTTAACCATTAAGTGTCTGAGGAAATTTCAGCCTGAACAGGGCTGAACATTAAAGACGGCATAAGGGTCTGATAAATTAGGTGTCCAACAGATCAGCCTAACAGTTTTCATCAGAAAAAAAAAATGAGAACTGTTTTAGCGAGGAGGGTTTAGTGACCTTGTTTCATTCCAAACAAAAACCATTTTATTTGAACGGATTTGGTTTGGGAAAGTGAAAACACATTCCACACAGCGCATTTCCTGGTACTGGTTTTGGATTTGATGTTTTATAATGCTTTTCGGAAGTTTTATAATGCTTAACAGCATTCACACTTGGTAAAAAGAAATATTACGGATCAATGCACCGATGTTTGTTGATCGATTTGTTTACTATTTCAAAGCATTTTTTTGATCCTCACTCAGAGAGTCCTCAGTTAAACATTTTTAACTTGAATATTTGGAGCCAAAATGAGTTTTCAAACAGTGTCAGTACTTGCGTGTATAAGGCCTTACTTCCAACAGAGCCATTTGTGTGATTAGAGCACGATGGCAAGTTTCACACACATACTGACATCACTTTTGTTCCTACTACCAGAAACTGAAGAGTAATTTCAGGCCATTCATTAAGTCAGACTGGAGGGGCGCATCTAGCGATGGCAAGCAAGTCCTCCCATCTGTGCCTTTTGTATAACTAATTCAAAATTAATGAAACCTTAATCTGGAGAAGAAAAAGCAGTTCGGCGGCGGAGGAGGAGAGTGAACGAGTCCAAGTCGACGCGAAGCTCCAGCGAGAGGAGCGCGACAGATGAGACTTGGCTAACTTGGCAAAAATTTTAAAAGCCGAAAATTCTAATTAGCCTTCAAATCACAGAGTCATTCTGACAGAGAGAAATGACAAACGATGTGCATCACGGACTGTTTCACTGCCTGACTGTTTACCAGCTGGCCTGTCCTGCTGATAGCGAGAGGGTAGACTCCACCTGCACTAGCTACGGCCTGGAGAACTACAGATCGGCTAACAAAAGATATGGAAATACTAAACTATGGTTAAACACACAGATGTTTAAAGACTAAGATATGTATTTCAAAGCAATGTACAGTTAAAAAAAAACATATCATGTATATGGTATATGTGCCTGAAGGAAGAATCTACTTGGCTGAAAATCATTGAGCTGTAAACACTATATATCCATGCAGTATCCAGATAGCCAAACCCACTAATTCCTGGTCAGTGTCAATGGAAGGTGGAGTCATATCCAAGCATCCAATGGGAGAGAGGCAGCATCACCATCCAGAAAGTTTAGTTTACCAGTCCATAGAAGGGTAAACAGATCATTCAGTAACTCGCACAATCATACCTACAGGCAATCTCAAATTCCCGAAGTTTCCACCTAGCCTACAGCAGATGTTTACCCAACTGCGGGACGAGAGCAGAGACTGGAGGCACACAAGAACTCCGCACAGAAAAGCCCCCGGCCGGAATCCAACTCACAACACCTCCGCTGATGGGAAACAGGGCTCCCCACCGCACCACGTGTCTTAGTTCTGCTCCGTCACCGCCGAATGAACTTGGGAGGGTGTCCCCAGAGTTGGACAGCTGATCCAGGATCAGTTCTGGAGTTAGGAAGCTGCCAACATTTTTTTTTCCCTTCAAGTGAATGGGGATAAAGGTTAAAAAAAAAAGTACTTTTTATTTAACCAGGGAAGTCTTGTTGAGATTGAAATCTTTTTCAGGGGAGCTCTGGGGGGTGGGGAGGGGAGGGGAGGGCAATTTGCACAGCCAATTAGGTCAGAGGATGGCAGGTCAAAAGAGCCAGATTGGGACTTTAGCCATGACACCGGGGAACCCTCTACTCTTATCAAAGAGTGTCATAGGATCTTTAATGACTGGCCACCAGCACCTCTTCCAGCAACAACTTGGTTTTCCCAGGAGGTCTCCCATCCAAGTACTGACCAAGCCCACACCTTAGCTTCAGCCACACAGATGGAGCAGATCGAATAGTGTTATGGCTGCTGGCAATATATCTATATACACATTGAAGTAGCAACCAGAAGCAGGCACTCACAATTTGGCATTTAGATTTAAAACAGAATGAGTAGATCAGTTTTTGGCTGGACTTTATTTCCATTATGTAAGCCCTTGAGCCAAAGAGAGTTAAATACAATGAGCTAATTCTGTGACTGAAAATTTAATAGTGGCATCCATTGCATTGTGCCAATGACCCATTTCTCAGGTGACAGGAGTCCAGAGTCAGAACAGCACAATGATCATCAGTATGTGAGGTCACACTGGATAGACAGAGGGCATTATGGGAGTTGCAGTCCCGATAGAATAAAATAAAAGCACTGTAATGCAGACTGTATCCCAGAGACCAGGATTTTTGATTAACATAAATTTTTCACGTCCCCCTACAAATTCAAATCTATTTCACATCAACACTTCAAATGATGTATTGGACAGCACTGCATGACATGGGACACGGAAGAGATAAGTTCAAATTATTATCATTATTTTTTTTGCAATTATGTTTGGCTAATGCTATAGAGAGTTTGATCACAAAGATTGCGGAAGTTTCTCCACAGCTAGATTGAGGCCTGTATCTCTCTGCCCACCCACAATACTATTACCCATCATGCAACAGAGGAGTCTTCAGGAAAAAAAAGTTGAGCTTCAGCAGATATCACTTAAACAACAGCATTTGAGAAACAGGCTCCACAACGGGGCTGCCCAAATGTGTCCCTCAAATTCAAATCCAGCCCTGGTTTCTTCTTTTTCCAGGCGATAGGTGAACAGTTATTGCTACTGATTGGTCAGACTGCCTCCCACCTGACTCCCAGATAAAGAGAGGGAGAAAAAGCTGCAGCTCTCGGCCCCGGAGGACCGTGATTTGGGGAGCCACTCTGCGCAACAAATGGGAGGAGGTGGATCTCGAAGAAATGATATATTACAGTAATTAAACAGTACATTCAAAGTTTATGTTACTATTATAAATCCAGCAAAGTATCGAAGAATAGATGTGTAGTAAAATACTTGATTTGACATGTAAATTAAAATGCAGTGAGAGGTAATTCCCAGGAGCGGTAAGGACCAATGATAGCACACTAGGCACACAACATCTAACCAATCGCAGGCTATTACAGGCCAGCAGTAAGCCAATAAGAAGGCCACAGAGAGAACTGAGGATAGTAGTAGACTATTATTTTTTTTTTGGCACTCAAGGCTGATAACTACCTATGCACAACAGAAAGCTGAGCATGTTGACAGATTCTGCATACTGCAACACACTGGTTCACCTGATAAAAATAAAGCCATCGACAGCCCAGCAAAGACCCATGATCTGGTTTAATGGAAAACACTGCACTCATTCACATAGAAGCAAACACAGACACTTTCAGCCACCTTTCAGAGCCAGATAACGGCAGTGACCTTCCTTCCGACAGTTCATACACACACTCAGAGAAATAAATTCACCATAACCTAGCTCTGTGTGATAAAGACATCACACACAACTATTAAGAAATACAGAAACCAAAAACTTATAATTACCAAGCCTTGCAGACAGCAATACTGCAGCCTCAACATGCCAATAAGTAAACTGGAGCCAACTTGGCCAAAGTACTTATTTGGTCCCCACAAATTCCTCCAATGCCAACGAGGAGCTGGTAGAGGAACCAGAAGGCAGTTGCAAAATGACAGCCTTCGCAATGTTAGAAAACAGAGCAATATCCAGCTGACTCTGACATAAGGGATGCCGAGGAGGATTCTGTGCGGGAGTCAAGATTCCCATCCCAATGTAACCCCCAACACGACAGAAAATGCAACGGAAAAAAAATCTTGCAACAACATGCAATATAATAAGGCTTCTGCCACGCACAGTAGGGGTAGTTGCCCGTCCGTCCATCTACCAAATCAGCAGAGGGATTCTTATCAAATCGGAAATGGTAACTCCCCATAGTGCAGGGGAGTCAAACCGGTCCGTAAAAGGGCCAAGGTGCAGCAGGTTTTCATTCAAACCGAGCTGAAGAAAACCGTAGACGACCGATCGACTGTGCAGACGGAGATCTGTTGATTAAATTAGCAGTAGGCCCTTTCACAAGCCAGTTAAACACTGCTACCATAGAGGGTAGCTGAACGGATAGGGTCTTGGAGGCCTTTGAGTCAAAAGACCAGGTCGTATAAGGACAGTCGTAAGTGGAGGCTGAAGATCAACTTTTAGGGAAGGGGTGACAAACTGACCGGTAAAAAGGGCCAAGAGGCTGCAGGTTTTCACTCCAACTATGCAGAAGCTCACGTGAAACCACTGATTTAATCAGCTGATCTAGGCCTGCACAACTGATTAGTTGTATCAGGTGCACTTCTGTATTGTTGGAGTGAAAACCTGCAGCCTCATGGCCCTTTTACGGGTCAGTTTGACCCCACCTGTTATAGGGTGTATGAAGCTATTGACAGGGGGAAGCAAAACAATCAAAGCTCTGCTTTGTACTACCATGTAAGTAAAATGTTGATGGATTTCAGACATAATTTAAAGTGTGCCCACTGCCCAGAATACTGCAGAGATGTCCATGTCTGTTCCACAAAACCACTCGTAAAACATAATGGGTTTACAGATATTTACATAAATGGCATCTCAGGGCACATTTTATGCAAAGAGAACTATGGCTCCAGGAAAGCAAATGGCTTTTGCGACAGCAATTGAAGGCGCAAAATTACATGATTGCATGCATTTAGTGTCCTTGATCATAAAATGCATTACGAGACAGTGAGTCCAGTCAGCTCAATGTGACCAGGGAGGTGAGAGGAGGAATCGATGCACATGCAGAATAATCAACACAAATCTACAGAGCTGCAGTGAATTGACGGTCCATTAGATGAATAATGTGTCCGGGAACGTAAGGTGAACAACATGATTACTGAGTGGGACGGTTAGGTAGCCTGTGAAACTATCGCTTTCATTCGAGCTTCTACTCTCTCTAACTAAAACACGCTGCAGGGACACGACAGGTCTTTAGAAATGTCACAGGCATAGCAGTAACAGGGGATAATCAATTATCCAAAAAAAAAAAAAAAAAAATCAATGGTGAATATCTATCGATCCATCCATCTGTTTACTTATTTATTTACACTGTCTGGCCAAAAAAGAAAGAGTCTCACACTAATATTTTGTTGGGCCGCCTTTAGTTTTGATCACTGTGCACATTTGGCGCGGCATTGTTTCAACAACCTAATGTAATGTAACAAAATTTATTTCCAACCCGAGCTGTGTTCATTTTCGGCAGAAATCTTGTACTGACGACAGGAGAGTCAAACTGCGCTGTAAAGTCATCTCCAGCACATCCCAAATACTTTCCATTGGTCCAGGTCAGGAATCTGTGGTTGCGAATTCAAGTGTGAAAATCATTCCTCATGTTCGCTGAGCCATTCTTTTACAATTTGAGCCCGAAGAATCTTGGCACTGTCATCCTGGAACATGCTTGTGCCCTCAGGGATTTAAAAAAAAAAAAAAAAACCATTGATGACATAACCTGGTCATTCAGTACGTTAAGATAGCGTGCTGACTTCATTTTATTACTGCATACTGTTGTGGAGACGAGATCTGATGACCTGTTGTTGAGTAACCCCACATCATCACACAGTCTCCAGAGACTTGAACAGCAGGCACCAGAGGTGGAAATTCCAGGGGTCAGAAAGTAAAAAGTCCAGACGTGTTTCACCTCCAGCCATGAGTTCAGGCAGCTGATCTCCCTCATTAATTCAACCTCTGGGCTGAAGGACTGCAGCAATTATTAGATCCAGGCTGTTGTAACAAAATACTGGAGAGGACTCTTACTTTCTGGAGCAGGACTGTCCACCTCTAGTGGGCACTACTGGCGCTTCCTTTCTTACCCTGATGCGCCCGTAGTTCTGGAACTGGGTAAATCTGGACTCATCAGACCACATGACCCTTTTCCATTGCTCTACAGACCTCAATGATCTTAATGCTCCTTAGCAAACTGAATTCAATGTTTCCTAATTAGCCTTACTACCTTAAGGCTAAACAGTTGTTTAGTCTCAAACCTGCAGGTTCTTGTCGCATATATTACAATCGGAAATGCTCTTTCTTTGCCATAGGGTCTACGGTCAATTTTTTTACGATGAGATTTCACCACATATATTTACGATCATTCACAAATTGTTACTTGACCCATCTGTTCTTCTGAATTGATGGTTAACTGCTGTTCTTCCAGGTTTTGTAAATGCACTGGACATTTTGTCAACCCAGTTCCAATGATTTTAGCAATGTCCTGAGTCATTTTCTTACCTTGATGCAGGCCAGTAATTAGAACATCTTGAAACACAGCAATAAATTTTCCATGACCATGGGATATGTCCTCAGACATGGTTCTTTAAGAAATGAGAAGCTACACACTGAATCAGTCAGGGTTAAAAAACATTGTTGCCTGCTGAAACATATTAATCACCTCAGTAATGATTCAATAATAGGCTCTTGGGTAATTGCTTATTTAAATCAAAACTGTGACTTTGTCTTTTGGCGAGGCAGTGTAATAACCTTTTCCCGCATCGATTCATTCATCAGAAAAGTGGCCTTTCAAATTTTCCAAAAGTTTGCAGTATATTTCTGATATTGACATCAAAAATTTTTGTGTTACTGGCAAAAAAACTGAATGATGTCAGATTAAAAAGAGCATTATGAAAAGAAGAAGAAAAATTGTGGCGGAAAAAACAACAGATTAAAAAATAACCTTCTGATCCCACGACCAAAGACTCTACAGAGCTACTGAGCATTGGTCTTCCTCTCTTGATCTAGTCCAGTATTAACCGCACTGCTTAGTGTGTCTGAGGATGAGATACGATGTAAATTAAATATACAGAAAGCAATTAAAATAAAAAAAAACAGGTAACAGTCTGCGTAAGGAAATCAGAGACAGCGACAGCCAATACAGCTCCTCTCTCAGCACAAAAACTGCATCACAGAGAAGAGAAATGTCTGCACTGACACCATTGTAAAATTAGTCAGAATCCCTACATTTACCCTCATGCCGTGCAGCCATTGTTGCTCAATGATGCAAGGTATCAAAATCAAAGCTGTTGAAAACCTATCATGTGGTGACTTGTTGAAAAGAGCTCCCCAGCAGGAGCTCTTTTAAACAAGTCGCCACATGATAGGTTTTCAACAGCGCAAGATAATTAAATTTATGTATTTTATTTTTACATTTATTTCAGTGCTCTAAGTGTTCAAGACAACTCGGAGAGCGCAGCTCTAAATACAGGCAGACATGCCAGAAATTAATCATCTTAATAAATGACAGGATTATTTTAAATCAAAAATGAGACCAATAAAGAAAGCTGGAACACGGGTGACGGAGCTGTGAGAGGTCTCCTTAAGCAGGGCTTTTCAGCTACTGAGCCCACAGCCAACCAAGGGACCCCACTCTAAGATAAAAAGGCTTAAACTTCAAAAATAAACAAAACAGTCCTTCGTTTTGACATATTACACAAACAATAAGCATAGTAACACTATAACATGATCGGCCAGGGATGCCTTACAGTGCTTCATGGACCCCCAGGGTCCAATTGGAGAAAACGCAAGCACTAGAGAAACAAATATGCCTCATACAGAAAAGTGTTTAGGGGAAAATCAAATCTCAGGGTCCACACAAGGGCACACACACACACACACACACACACACACACACACACACGCTATAGTTCCAAGCAGACTCGCACTCAACGTTAACTGATTTAATGCAGTCAGAGTTTACCTTTTCACTGCAAAACGCAAAGTGTTCAATCATAAAATGCACTGATGCAGCAGGAGAGTATAGTGTTTCTGAAGGTGTGTCCTCTCTAATGCAGGCAGACTGAGTCTTTCAGAGTAGAGCAGGACAGCTACAGCGCAGCTAATAGACAGGGGGTTATGTTTACATAAGGCCGGGGTAATAAAAAAATAAAGCTATTTTGTGACATCGCACATCATTTGATTTTTGGCATTATTTTGGTTTATATGATAACAAACATGCCATGTATATCCAGTAAAGACATGTCAATATAAGTATAGACAAACGGTACTCTGTCCAAATACTGCTCTTTGAATTTAACATTAATTTTAACAAAAATTTGTTACACTCCTGACATGATGTGTTTGGGCAGAGGATGTGCTCGGGTGGGGGATGTGGTCGGCGGGAGGATGTGCTCAGGCGGAGATGGTACGCGGGCAGGACCTGTAACGGGCGCTTCGATGTCCAGCAAGTTCTTCTCTGAGCGCAAGATGGCCGCCCCCTCGCTGATGAGCCGTAGGGCCACGCCCTCTTCCACTCGCCCCTCCTTGGTCAGGTGGGCCTTCAGCACATCGACCCGCGGCTTCCCCTCGCTGTCGAACAGCTCCTTTACGGTCAGCCTGTGGCTCGGCGGGAAGGGCACCGCTGCGGAGAACAGGACATCACGGTCATTCCTTTCTTGGACAAACAAGGGTACGTTTCCCAGAAGCCTAGTAGCCAACTCTATGAGCAACTTACACAGTCTAATCTAGCTATGCAGAGTTGCTAACAACATAGCTATGCCAACTGCATGGCTCGTTCTAACCGCGAAAGTTGCCAACATATTTGGCAAATGTGCTTTCCAGACCCATAACCCAGAAAAGCTTCAAATTTTATGTTAATATTTCTAAGTCTCTGCTGTCCAACATCACTGCATTTGATTACAAGCATTATAAAACCGTTTTAAATGATTGCAGTCAACGTTACATATTTCTCCTTAAACTTTGTCAAAATCACCACAGTCACTGTCAACAAATATCTCTCAATATCTCTCCCATCACCAGGCAGCACTCACATTTTTACTTGTCAGAGCATGTGTCATTTATATGAAATAAGAAAAATAGTTACGTCTGAAAAAAAAAAACAATTTGCATCTGACAATGAAGTTTAGATTGTCTTAAGGCTTTAAAACACATTAAAGCGTCTAAACATGCAATCACTTTCAAAACCAGCCTAAATAAAGGCAAAGTAGTCTGGCTCTTGTATTCTGTATCATCGGGCTGCAGGCCGCAGTGTGCTTCTTTATCCGGTTTCAAACAAGACCATACTTCCTGTTTGGAGCCAGACAAATCACAGTGGTACACTAATACAGGAGGCTGTGGGTTCAAATCTCCTACTGGTGCACATACTGTCTGTGTGTTTGTCTCCATATGAATGGAGTAGTAAAGCCATTGCTTTTAATAATGATGGCTTCCCTCTGCTAGCTGCACTCATCAAACACACTTCTGCCGCAGCTGTGGAAAGGCTGAATCGGTTTCGTTTGCATGGCAACACTTGGCAAAGCTCCTCACTCCGAAATGCTGTCCGCAGCAGCATTCATACTCAATTAGTCTAATAAGGCTCTTGAAAAGGACGCATTTAGCGCTCAGAAATAATGTTGCCCCGGGAGATGATGAGATCGCTGTCCTAAACTGCTCTGTTGCCAAGATTTAGTCTCCAGCACATCCACCCTTCTTGGTTATCTTTCCTCACCAACAACTTGTGTACGTTTATAACCCACAACACAGAGCATCAAATCCACTCCCAGGTATGATTTCAAAATAAAAGAATAAAAACATCAATATATATTGATCTTTTTAATCGAACAATTAAAAAAATCCAATTAAACTAAACTGATTAGATCATATTGATTAGAAAAACAATTTAGATAACTTAATTTGACAATCAACGGATGCTACTTCCAGCAATGATAATTAAATTTTATCAGGAGGGAAATGAGAAAGTATATGCACTTTATGTCACTGTACAATACGGCTGCATAAAAAAAAAAAACTACGTTTGTAACAGAGATAAACTGAAACCAGCAGAATTTACAAAAATTAACGCTTGAAGGATTGGACACAGCAATCCAGCTCAAAACAAGGACACCACATTCCTGTTCCCAAGAACCCCGACTGTGTGAACGCTACAGATTGCATTTCGGAATTAATCTAATTGCGTCGGCAGTTTAGCATCTGGTTCCTAATTGAAAAATGGGGGTCTTCTCCTCAATCCCAGATGAATCCGCAGGCGACGCCTATTTAGCCTGGATGCGTATGAAGAGGCTAATGCTACAATACATTCACCCCTCCCCCACATCCACCCCCTTCATTTAGAGTGGGTGTGGGGGGATTGCTCTGGGCTAATGGACTCGATTTACTGTTTCATTTCGGCTCCGTGTTTCAAGTTAGCTGAGCGGACAACACAATGCAAATCAATCCTAATCAGGGCATGTGATATGTTCCGCATGAGTCCACCATCTCTGAGCTGCTTAACAGTGGACAGCAATGTAAAGATGGCCGACAGAATTGCCTCAAATCATTTTCGTCCATTGCGAAGGCCGTCTGTCCTGTGAACAATTTACGGGCACTCGTAGGCGATCAAAAAGTGCCAATTTCATCAACTGTAGTCACTTGGTGCCTATTTTTTTTTTTTCTTTCGAACAACCTGCAGCCTACTTTCTCGATAAATGGTGCTGCAGGTTTATTACGGCCATAATGGAAAATGGAAAAGAAAAAAAAAGAGGGAGTGATTTTTGAAGTCCACTCGCCCTCTGATATATTTGAAACAGCAGAGCAGCCCATTATTTGATGGTCAAACAAGATTTTAACTGGTTATTGAAAATATACAATGTGGTGACTGCAACAGAATCCAAAGTAGTAATAATCGTTGATGGTTTACCAGAGCATTCTGGGAGACTGAGTGCAAAACCCAGAAGCCCCCAAACCTCAGTGACCAGGGCCTCATTTATATAAACATTGAGTATGTCACGTGCAGAGGGGGTTTCAGCATGCCTGTGCCCAAAGTTAGCGATTTATAGAATAAAACTTATAGGGAAACTTAATATATATTTTCTGAAACTCGCATGGTCGAAACAATTTTGTGAAAATGGGAATTAATGAAGAGGGAAACGCAAACAAACCACTAAAATAACATTATCAGCTAATACTGCCTAAAGCACAAAGACTATTATCAATTTCAGTGGGAGTTATAATAATTAGGGAAACAATTAAGCTGGAAATTATAAAGGCAACTTGTGCGAGGCAGTCAATTATGTGGCCTATTCATGAATTCATCCATCTGTTATCTATACCGCTTCTTCCTCGCAGGGGTCGATGGGGAGCTGGAACCAATCCCAGTTCACTATGGGCACACCCTGGACAGTTCACCAATCTATCGCAGGGCGCACACACCATTCATACCACTCACTCAGGCACTCATACCAAAGGGCAATTAAATGTCTCCAATTAGCCTGAGGCATGTTCAGAATCGCGGGCGCCCGCGGATGCTCGCGAGCGTTCGATCCTGTACACCTTTGACCGCCCGGGCGCTTGCGAGCGTACGCGAACTATCGCTTGAGCTGCCTCGCCTAGCGATCCAAGGTGGCATCCAGCCTGAAAGGAGGATCGTGTCATCCGGAAATGGGTACGAAACAAAGGATCACTATCTTGGCACGGCTTCCTCCACATAGTTTTCAATACGGTCCATTCCAAGGAGATTCTCGCCTCTTATCATAGCATCTTCTTCACAAATACATAATGTGTCTGCCACGGCAGCATCACAATATTCTGTGTCCATCGGTTCAGACAATTCATTTATAACAGCCCGAAGTACACTGAGGCTGTGTCCCAATTCAGAGGCTGCGTCCTTCGAAGGATGCAGCTGCTGAATTGGGACACAGTCAGTCTCTTTCGCAGTGCGTCGCCATTTTGATTAAAGACCGAGTGCTCGCCAGAATAAGCGCGAGCACTCACGCGAGACAGTCGCGCGGGCGCCTGCGGTTCTGAACACGCCTCTGATGTGCATGGATGAGAGACTTATACGCACAATGACCGCATTTATATATTTGTGCATGCGCAACAGAGCCATAGGTAGTTGACGATAGCCGTGATCTTAGCAACGCGCCGCATGTGAGCGGATTCTGAAAGTAGCAAGATACTTTGCCGAAAGCGCGACATCCAGGCATTTTTTGCTTATTGGTGATAAGGAGAATTGCTTACCTTTACTCACGCCCATATATCGAGCCACACAATGAATACAATGGGTTTCATCTCAAAATGTCTGTTTGGATGATTAGAGGATTACAGCGCCAGGACATCCATCGGCTGTATTCACTCTACTAGTCACATTCAAGGCTTGACTCTTACATGTGACCAATATCAAAGACATGGCAGCAATAGCTTCTGAGATACAGCCCTGTGAAATAATGACAGCTGCTTGCGTGGATGACTCAGAGTATGACAATTGTCAACATGATCGGTGGACTAAAAAAACATGACGCTTGCAAGTGAGAAATTTGAAATTTGTTGGTTTTTACAGTTTTTCTTCTTCCCATTTAATGAAAATTTCTTCTCCTCGGTGAAATGGAAATGAAATGGAGTTAGAAACATTCAAATATTTCAGGGAGAGGGTTTGACTTCATAAACTCTGAGCATGAAGTCCATTTTTCAGGCAGACTGATGTTCCGCCATCTTGCCGCTGTGCCAGACTTCTCATTTTTTATCTTGTTTAAAAAGCCAGTGGGGAAAAATGACAAAAGCACTGCCTGGACTCCAAAGGTTCTGCGATTTTAATAAGCTAATAAAATATTTGAGGGAACTTCGAACGGTGTGTGCGTGTGCGTGTGCGTCTGTTTGTGTGTCCGCTGATCAGCTCTGAAAGCATTTAGAATACAGGCAGCAGAGAGGAAAGCGAGGGAGGGGCCTGCATGGTTTGCAGGGCTGAAGGCATGACATCCTAGAACCTTTTCAAAATGTGCCAATATTTGACTGCAGAGGGTGGGGGGAGATCTTAACAAACCAGAGGCCACCTGCCACAAGCAGAAAGTGAACCTTCAGCTGGCAAAACCCTTCATTTGGCTGGATGTTTTCGGTCGTCGGCATCCTAACCATGTCCTGCCTTCCATTACAGAGAGAACACCTTCCCATTGTGAACAAATTTGAAAACCTTACATTAACCCTTAGAGCGCTAAATGCAGCTCTTGTTGCTGAATGATGTAAGATATCGAAACCAAAGCTGTTGAAAACTCATCATGTGGCAACCGCAGGGGAGCTCTTTTAAACAAGTCGCCACATGATAGGTTTTTAACAGCATAATTCAATGTATTTAAGATAATTCAATGTATTTTTTTTTTATAATTTATTTCAGCGCTTTAAGGGTCGACGTGAAGTGCTTCAGAGCAACGGCAGGACACAGCCAGCCACGACACACTGCAATCAGGGGGACTTCAGGCTGTCCCAGACACTTAAGGCATACTGTTTATATCGGTCAACGCGGCGGCAACAGCAGCCAGAAATGTTGCTTTCGAAAATTGGCAAACTGTCGTAAAAATGATAGCTCACTTCCATCTGAAGCCTTTTCAGACAGAAACATGCCAAATTAATATCTGAAAGGAAACATTTTTCCTGTGGGCGACTGTCTATAAAGAAATGGATGTGTGTTCATCAGATCTCAGCATTACACAATCACAGACAAAGAGGAATGGATTTTTGAGCAATGTAACAATATAATCAGCTTGTCACGCTGAGAAATCTTTTTGTTTCAAATCTGTATATAAACGACTTTCTGCAGTCACCTTACAGAAGTGTAGGGACTGGGACCCAAATTTGGCCACTGAAGTAAATGACAGTGGTACTGGAATAAGTTTACAGACTGCTGAGCCGTTTTGCTTATTTGATGGGTCTTTGAATGGTCTTCAACCTCTCCGTTAGGTCCCAAAATCAGAAGCATGTCTTGTTCATGTCCCTATATTAAGCAGCTTAGAGCAGGTACTTCAAAGTGCCGTGTTTTGATGAAAATGCAACTAATTCGCAATGTGTGTCTAATTACCGGGTAACTGAAACACTCATTTGAAAATTAGGCTACCCAGCCTCGCGGTTGTACTCTGAGTGGACTGAGAGGACCGTGACAGAAGTTGCAGGAGAAACTTTCCAGAAAATTCCACATAATAAAGCTCAGTGGAGTGCAGGAGTGTCGATGAGACCAAAGGTGAAACTCGAAGAGTCAGAAAGTAAGAGCGCTGCCATGCGTTTCTCTCAGCCGCAAATTCAGCAACTATATTCACTAATTAGTTCTTCCTCTTGTCTGAAAGTTGTGCCAATTAGTAAATGCAGACGATGAAAAACTAATACTGCAGAGGACCCTTAACCAGGACGGAAACATTTTCTTCAGTCCACAAACCAGGGCATGACAAACTTGCATGTGTTAACGTGTGTGTGTGTGTGTGTGTGTGTGTGTGTTCTTGTACTCGTAACAAAGTGAGAACAAGAAAATGCTTTTCCCTACAGAGTGGGGACATTATTGAGAAGCAAGGACATTTTCGCCTGTCCTCACAACTACAAAGTCAAATATGGAGTTATTAGTCAAGGTTAGGGGCAAGGTTAGCATTAGGGATAGGTTAAGCTGAGGATAAGGGCTTGGATTTGGCATGGGTTGCTTATTGTTAAAATTAGAGAGAGCCGGTAGAGACACACAACGATGAATGGAAGTCAATATAATGTCCTCACAAGGATAGAAGTACAAGTGTGTGTGTGCTAGTGGGGGTGGGGGGGGTTGAGAGGATCGACTCGGATGTTCCAAAACTTTCAAAGTGCCACCGACGTCCCCGTTTTCAGGCAGGCACGTTCACGGTAGTGTCCCCAGCTCCGGAGGAACCTCTTCGCTTCACCGCGGGGGGAGAGAAGTTATGTGCTGGAATGACTGACGGTGGAGACAACCAGAGCTGCCGTTTATCAGAGACGGATGGAGCTTCAGATGTAATGTCCCCGCAGTTACCCATAAGGCCTGGGGGAGGGAGCACGAGGAGGGAGGGAGGGGAGTTGGAGCAGAGCGATGATTTCGGCTCCCATCCTGTCACAGGCGACAGAGGAATTCAGCTGAGGCACTGATAATAAGAGAAATGCAATAAAACCTCTGGCGACCGGAGATCTCTCTGATTTAATTAGAGGAAGCAGAGCACCTGGCAGCCGAGCCCACTGCATGGCTGTGCCTGGAGAGGAACGAGCCCTTTCTCTCTTTCTCTCGTTCCTCCGCAGAGAAGACGGAGAGGAGGAGGGTTTATCGTGCAAACAGAAGTGGTGTTGCCGACGAGCCCGGCGTCCAAAATCCGTCCTCGATACTTGCATCCACCCCAGTTGGCATATCAATTGCATTATTTTGACTGATTGGTTGAAAAGATTTTTTTGTCGTACACAAAAGCGGAGACACTGTTGATAAAGAACAGCTTCAAACACAGCAACGCTTCTCCTCAGTCCCACAGTGGGTGAGGCTGTGGCACAATATTCCTCGCGGTTTAATTTTCCCAGACACCGAAAAGATTCCTGTGCATCACTATCAGTTTTGAAAAGACAACTGATTGCACCTCTTTGAAATACCAAGACAATTTATTTTGCGGTTTGCAACATACAGGAGTTCACATAAAATTCTCAAGGCCCTAAAGCAGTGTTGTCAATGTACTGCCATCTCATACTTGGCTACGGAGAAAATGACGAGGACAGTACAGTCACTGCTTTAGATTGGCAGGCTACAACCAATATTGGGATCAGGAAGCAAACAGCTCTCAGCCTCGGTGCCGACATAAAGCTAGGGCTGCAGTTAACAATCATTTTGTTAATAATTAATCAATAGAGTATTTTTCGAGATTAATCGATTAATCATTTGTTCTATGAAATATCAAAAAAATTGTGAAAACTGCTCATCAAAATATCCCAGAGTCCAGTGACGTCTGCAAATTGCTTCTTTTGACCAACAGTCCAAAACCCAAAGACTCCTCATTTACTATCATAACAACAAAGAAAAGAAGAAAATCTGTACATTTTAGGAGCTAGAAGCAGAAAATGTTCGTTATCAATTATCAAATAGTTGGCAACCTCCTCAACTTTGTGATCCCATAGGTGGGTTTGTCAAGTGCAGCTGCTGAATTCAAGCCTGTGGAACTTTAGGCTGATTTTAAATTCTGGCAGAGAGCCCAAGGTTTCCAACAATCCTATCCAAGTCCGGCTGAGTTACAGAGAAATGTGCATAAAATGACACACAAATTATAGAGATTTTCTATTATGATTTAAAGATGCTGCTGTAAAAACACAGCATCCTGGATTTGAACTTTTCTCTCAATGGACATGTGACGTAGCTTCAGTGAAAAGTATGCAACACTGTCCTACAACACGAGGAAAATGCTTCTTTAAAGCTTGAATCAACTAAAGGAAGATTAATTTGAAAATCAAAGTATTAGCAGTCAATACTTTTAACCTGCATGACATGGGCCAGTGTAGGGACTGGGGCACAATATTTGAAGTCTATCCCACTGTTCTGAGTTGTGTTTCTTGGAATGAGAGAAAGCATTATTGAACACGAAGCCATGAGATTGTAAGATCATCATAGTCTGCTATTTATGGGGAAGGCAAAATTTCAGTGAATACATTAACTAATTGAGGGGCAAGATGATACCTCTCTTTTAACAACAAGAACAGGATTCTAACCCTGAACTTATACAATTCTCGAGCGAGCTAAATCGGTGATAAGATACAGCTAAACTAACACAGTCTCTTTTGTTTGAAAACTAAAGACCGAGGGGCCTTGAGTGCAGCCTAATTTCAGTAATGTAGTGACCGGAGGGCTGCGTGTTGCTTGTAAGCAGAGAGACCAACTCAACAACTCCACCAACTGACAGTCTGTCGAGAACAAGGCTGTTCACGTGGTGCGCAGCAGAGAACAGTAGCGCTCACACAATGAAAGAAGAACGGCCCACAGACAGCGGAAAAGCCTGGAAAAAGGCACCTCTTTCTCGCTCACAACAGCTTTGTTACTGTGGAGATGCCTGATAGCACTAACAGGAACTCAAGTGCACTTATCAAACCTATAGGCTCTTTGTCTAGCGCTCTTTGTACTACATTAGCCAACGGTCATTTAAAAAGCGAGTGAGGACTGTACAGGCGTAGGAGGTTTGTGGCGGGGGGTGGAAATCGGGGACTTTGCATTCGAGCTTTTATTTTCTTTGACAACTCGTTTCCAATCAGAGCTGATGTGACCATTTGTATCAGAATCTGCAGAGTGGGAATGAAACCCTGCAAAGGCCCTTTCACACCGGGCCGGAGCGGAAAAGCAGCACGGATCTGCGGAATATTCGCAGCAGGAAAATTCCGCGTTAAACCATTCACACGGAACTCGGTGCGACGTTTCACGTGCTTGTGTTCCAATTCCGCACAGTGGAAAAACAAATTTGCGAATTATAATTTAACCTAAATGAACCATGATAGCAGCAGCAGCGACGATGATATTGTTTGTATGTATCTGAACCATAACGCTAATCTCGCAGTCTATCTTTGCACTGATGTAGCCAATGAACGTTTTCCTTATTAATGTCAGGACCTGTGGCTATTTCAATAAACTTAACTTGTCCAACCCGGACGAAGCTTCGTCATAATTTGCCCCTCAGCGACACGCAGCTTCGTGATTTGGTGCACAAATATTCAACATATGAAAACGCTAATCCAAAAAAATATGATAAGCTAGATCTCTAACTACTATGAAAAACTAAACTAACTGCGCTCATAGCAATAAGTTGTCGCGTTAAATTTCAGTGTTAACTTAATACAAGCTATCTAGCTAATCAAAAGGTTTGAACGCTGTGACATCAATAAAAACAAATCATTTCATTGGCTAAAAGTACAATTTCGCAGGTGGATTTTCGCAGAAGCTTAAGGATATTTTTCTGCGGCAGTGAAATTCCGCCTTAGTGTGCAAGCTTATATCAGAGGCCATGGAATTAGCTCCTACAAAAATCCACGCTTGGTGTGAATCGGCCTTAATGTTATCTGCCACTTATTATTGATATTGGTACTTTCCACAGTATAACTAAGGACCTTTACACATTTTATAGAATTGCAAAACAAAGTATGAGGTGTCCCTCTAAGACAGGGGTCCCCAATCTTTCCCAGAAAGGGCCAGTGTGGGTGCAGGCTTTCATTGCAACCAACAATTACACACCTGATACTGCTATAATCCCTGGACTCTTTGCTAATAAGCTTGATTAGTAGCATCAGGTGTGCACCTGCTTGGTTGCAATGAAAGCCTGCACCCACACCGGCCCTTTCCGGGAAAGATTGGGGACTCCTGCTCTAAGATATAAGGCTTAAACAAATAATTATTTTATTTTTATTTTTTTATGACAAGTGGATGTACATCATCTCCCATCAGGTGGGAGGGACATACAGACAGACGTACATAGAGGGTGAGCCTTTATGCCCACAGCCATGTACAACCCCAATTCTGAAATAGTTGGGACAAAGTGTAAATTGTGAATAAAATCAAAACGCAATGACTTTCAAATCACAGCAGTCAGTATTTTATTCACAGTAGAACAGAGATTACATAGCAAATGTTGAAACAGAGAAATTTTACAATCCACAAAATGAGCTCATTTCTAATTTGATTGCTGCTAAAGGTCTCAAAAAAGTTGGGGCAGGGGCCTGTTTACCATGGTGTAGCATCCCCTCTTCTTTATAACACAGAGTGGAGGCGTCTGGGCACTGAGGAGACAAGTTTCTTGAGTTTAGCCACTGGAGTTTGATCCCACTCTTGTTTAATACTGGCTTCCAGCTGCTGGAGAGTTTTGGGTCTCCTTTGATGGACTTTTCATTTAATTATGCGCCAAATGTTCGCAATATGGAGAAAGATCAGGACTGCAGGCAGGCCAGTTCAGCACACGGACTCTTCTACTATGAAGCCATGCTGTTGTAATAGCTGCAGTATGTGGTTTGGCATTATCCTGCTGAAATACACAAGGCGTTCCCTGGAATAGATGTCATCTGGAGGGGAGCATATGTTGCTCTAAAACCTTTATACACCTTTCAGCATTCATGGTGCTTTTTAAAACATGCACGTGTCCCACACCATATGCACTAATGCGTCCCCATACCATCAGAGATGCTGGCTTTTGAACTGAATGCTGATGACAGGAGGGGTGGTCTTTCTCCCCTTTAGCCCGGAGGACACGACGCCCATGATTTCCAACAAGAATGTCAAATTTGGATTCGTCTGACCACAGGACACTTTACCAAAGTCCATTTTAATTGAGCCTTGGCCCACAGAACACAGTGGCGCTTCTGGATCATGCTCAACAATGGCTTTCTTTTTGCATGGTAGAGTTCTAGGTGGCATCTGTGGATGGCACGGCAGACTGTGTTCACAGACAGTGGTTTCTTGAAGTATTCCTGGGCTAATTTAGTAATGTCAATGACAGAATCATGCCGGTGAGTGATGCAGTGGCGTCTGAGGGCCCGAAGATCACAGGTATCCAGTAAAGGTCTTCGGCCTTGTCCCTTAGGCACAGAGATTTTTCCAGTTTCTCTGAATCTTTTGATAATGTTACACAATGTCAATGATGAGACCTTCAAAGCCTTTGCAATTTGATGTTGAGGAACATTGTTTGTAAAGTTTTCCACAATTTTTTTTACGCAAGCCTTCACAGGTTGGAGAGCTACTGGCCATCTTTACTTCTGAGAGACTCAGCCTCTCTAAGGCATCACTTTTACAGCCAATCATGCTACACACCTGACGCCAGTTAACTTAATTACTTGCTAAATGTTCTTTCAGCTGATTCTCTTATATATTAATTGCTTTTTCAGCCCTTTTTTTGAGACCTGTTGGAGCCAGAAAATTTGAAATATGCTCATTTTGTGGATAAAAATGTAAAATGTCTCAGTTTCAACATTTGATATGTCATCTATGTTATATTCTAAATACCATCTTGGCTCATGTGATCTGGAAGTCAGTGCATTTTGATTTTATTCACCATTTACACTTAGTCCCAAATATTCCAGGATTGGAGTTGGCAAGTGCATAAAAAATAAAAAATAGTGTTTGCGGGCCTGTTAACAAAAGTCAATCCAGTCTTTATTTAGCCTACACATTCCTACTCTGGAAACATTCAAACTCCTCATCAAATTGTTCAGGCTGAGTCAAGTTCAAGACTTCCTTACTGCAAAGTGACAGCGCTGTAAACTGCATAGCCAAGCTGCTCCTAACCAACAAAATATTAAATTGTTGCCAAATATTATAGTCCTCAAGAAAACCCATTTAGTCGTTAGCACTGAAATGTGTAGTCAACCCAAGTCTCTTCATACGTCCGTGTCTTTTTCTCTGAGTGGGGGTAGCGGTTTGGTCTGAACCACAGAAGGCTCCAAAACAATGACACAAACAAAACACTTGTGTTACACTGGACCAAGCCATGAACTCGCTTAACCATAAAGCCAAGCTTTACTAGTAACCAGGTACAACCAAACTAAGCTCAGTGCGACCACGTTCAACCGGGTTTAGTCAGACTGAACCAAGCTGAACTAAACTGGCACATCCAGAGCTCATATTGTGCTGTGCTGCAGTTCTTTCATACTGCAGATGACAGCTTCCTCTGCCGCTGTTCTGCCTAGTAAGACAAATGGGTGGAGATATGTGGAGAAAATTGGGTTCCTAAACTGCAGTCACCACTCCCAGATAAGGTTTTCTTACATTTTGCTCAAATTAAATTTTAGAGAGAAACTCCTGAAAAAAGCCAGTATTTCAGTTCAGTCCACGCAAAAAAGCAAACAAAACAACCAAGACTCTCCGATTCCATTATTTGGAAATGCTCGTGTATAGACAAGCTTTCTAGAGAAAAATAGCAAATTTATTTAGCCAAAAGTTTGTTGCTACTCTGCTCATATTCACATCAACGGAGTTCACCATCTTCTAAAATAATTTCAACTGCCGCACAGGGTAGGGTCCCTCTCCATCCTCATGATCACGTAAGATTAGTAATGAGCTCAGAGAGCGCATTTTGAATACACATATATTTGAATATATTCCAACATACAGCGCCCTCAATAGTTATTGGCACCCCTGGTTAAGGTGTGTTCTTTAGCTTCTAATAAATAATTTTTTTTTCTAAATAATATAGGACCACAATGGAAAAAAGAGGAAAATCCAACCTTTAATTCAAGTGCATTTATTCAGTGGGAAAAAAAATCCCACATTAAGAAATAATTATTTTACATCAAATCATGTGTGCCACAATTATTAGCACCCCTGATGTTAATACTTTGTACAGCCCCCTTTTGCCAACAAAACAGCCCCTAATCTTCTCCTATAATGTTTCACAAGATGGGAGAACACAGAAAGAGGGATCTTTGACCACTACTCTTTGCACAATCTCTCTAAATCATCCAGCGACCTGGGTCCTCTCCTCTGCACTCTCCTCTTCAGCTCACTCCACAGGTTTTCAATGGGGTTGTGGTCTGGGGACTGAGATGCCCATGGGAGGAGCTTGATTCTGTGTCTGGCGAACCATTTCTGTGTAGATTTGGCCACATGTTTAGGGTCATTATCTTGCTGAAAGACCCAGTGACGACCCATCTTCAGCTTTCGGGCAGAGGCCACCAGATTTTGATTTAAAATGTCCTGGTATTTCAAAGCATTCATGATGCCATGCACCCTAACAAGGTTCCCAGGGCCTCTGGAAGAGAAACAGGCCCACAGCATCACCGATCCTCCCCCATACTTCACAGTGGGCATGAGGTGCTTTTCTGCATACTCATCTTTTGTGTTCTGCCAGACCCACTTAGAGCGCTTGTTGGTAAAAAGCTCTATCTTGGTCTCATCTGACCAAAGCACTAGGTCCCAGCTGAAGACTTTGTGACCCCAAAATGCTATGATTTGTTGCAATTCTTTAACAGTGGGCTTTGGAGAACTTATTATTTCTCTTACTATCCTCCTCACTGTGCGTGGGGGCAAAATAACCTTGCACCCTCATCCAGGCTTGATTACGGCCATTCCAGTTGTTTGAAACTTCTTAATGATTCCTCTGACAGTAGATATGGGGAGGTGCAGGCGAGTGGCTATTTTCTTGTAGCCATTGCCTGACTTGTGAAGGTCGACACACATCTGCCTTACATGAATGGTGTGTTCCTTTGTCTTTCCCATGTTGAAGAGTGGATAAGAGAAATGGCCTCTGTGTCATATTTATACCCCTGGGAAACAGGAAGTGATGAATTACTAATTAAATGTTCCTAGATACTCTGATCAACTTTGTAAACTACTGTAGAAATGACAGAAATACTTCAATTACATTTATTTCCTAGGAATTGTGAGGGGTGCCAATAATCGTGGAACAGGTGATTTTAAGAAAAATAATTATTTCTTAGTCAGGGATTTTTTTTTCGCTTAAAATCCAATTGAGTGGAAGGTTACATTTTTCTCCAATTTTCAGTGTGAGAGTATGCTTCTGCAATAAAAACTGAATTTATTTTAAAGCTTTTAAAACATCTTAACCGGGGGGGGCAATAATTATGGACAGCGCTTTAATTCCATTTTGACGTTCATTAAGCATTGGTATGTTGAGGGCATTACTGTCCTATAAGGTCTCTGCGGGGAGACGATCAGTAAATAGTATGGTATGTGACCATAGTTGGAAAGTCCTGAACCAAATCTGTTCAAGACTTTCAACAACTGCTGTTAGCTGCTTGTGACGAGTAATGAATATCATATAAGGAAAATGGGAATTCTGCACTTTATTTTTGTAAATAGATGACAGGGATTCCCCAGCAAATATGTGGACAAATTTATCAATAAAATTGGTTAATTTATTACTTTGTTTCAGGTTTTTTATCCCCCTCATGAAGTGAACTACTGTTTACAAACAGCCCATTTTCTACCCTTTATAGGTGTTTTCTCACCAGGAAAGTGTTCCAGGCGAAATTTTAACATTATGAAGTGGCTGTAAATTTATGCCCTTGGGTACATACTGTACTTTACTGGAAATACACAAGCATGACTTAAGACTCAGTTTGCCATCACAGGTCACATGTGTAGTAAAGCACAGCATAACTCAAGGGCTAATATTTCATTCGCAGTGCAGCGAAGTGCACAGATAGATCTTTACCACAACTTCTGCACAATTTAAGCTCTGATCGTTTAACAACCAAATACAAAAGTAATACAGGATATTTTATCTGTCTTTAGTATATGGGACAGCAGTCTCAGGATTGCTTCCTCACCCTTTTATATTAACACTCTGGAGGCGGAGTAAAAGATGACATTTCTGCTACAACCTTTATAATCAGTGTTTAGTTTTTCTTCACGTTAACTTGCGATGTGGCATTTGAGCTGCGGTCATGGCGATCAGTTCCCTCGTGCATGAAGAATTAACTGGCTCAGAAACGGCATTCTCCAGGACCTTTCAGGGGAAAACAAACTTAAAAAGGACAAATCAATTATTTTTATTAAAATGAAAACGTATAAAACAAACAGGGTTGTACAACAGCAGTACTGTGCACCAAAGGATGCCGTTCGCAAAGGAGCATCAGGAATCCAAATATGAGAGGAGTTGACATCAGGCAGCAGTCTCTAACCCACAAGGCCGTGATCCCTGTAAAGGAGACTTGCCCATTCTAATCAGTCACTCTTTTCCACAGGAACATTCCCTGGATCGCAAAGGCCCAACTGTAATGGACCAATTAGAATTTGCCTTCGGTGATCAGTGGCGGATTGCATTCAGCTGATTGAATCGGCATATTCAGCGGGAACGCTTTGAGGATCCAAAAAAGGATCACATTTCTTTTTTTTTACAGGATGCGTCACGTTCTTTACTGCACTGAACCGGCCGAAAAACCCTTGTTGCACACTCAGGGCCTTCTGGGGCTTTTGCACTCGCGCCCATTTTGCCACTTCAAAAGTGTTTTGCAGGGTTTAACACCTGCGTAATTAGTAGCAGAATGCATTTCATTTCGCTTTAGTTTACTTTCATGAAGTATGTTTTCAGCTGCATCAGATCACAGATTTACTTTGCATTGTTGAACATTGAAGTAGCTTGTTTGACCAGTTCTGGCATGGAAAACGCCAAAAGAACCTGCAGGTTTCATCAGAGGAGCTGATCGGGAGGGTGAATGCGGATCATAATGCAGACCTCAGTTGTGTCAGCGAATCAAAATTGAATTAGGCATTTATTTTGAAAACTCAATGAAATTCATGCGCTGAAACATTTAAGTGCTCTTGAGTAATCACAACTTTTTCCATCTGGGGCTGCAGAATTTCATCTCACAGAGTAAAG
Organism: Gymnothorax reevesii; assembly: GCA_029721435.1. NCBI lineage: Eukaryota > Metazoa > Chordata > Actinopteri > Anguilliformes > Muraenidae > Gymnothorax > Gymnothorax reevesii. Next base: position 112,162,058 of record CM056579.1, read on the forward strand.
TGTCAGGGAAATGAACTGTCTAAATTTCAAGGTCTTATCTAAATTTAATAAAGTGTGCAGCCATGAGAGCCGAAAAAGATTGTACGATTCTAAATCACTGGCTGACAGATACAAAAGGTTTTAATATTTCAGGCTAATTTTGGGGCATCTTAAGTTCAGGAATGGCATAACCTTGCAAGGAAAAAGCATTTGCTGCCATCCTGATTCTCTCCATTTCTGCATATTTGTCGCAAAAGACAAGGAGAACTCAAGGAAAAACAAAATAGTTCTTAACCCTTTCACTTCCTGCACAACTATTCGACAGAGCAAACCAATACTTTTCCACTGTTTTTTTTTTTCTTAGCGAAGAAGTAAAGGGGTTAAAGGAGCACTTAACTTTTTGAACGAAAAGGACAATCCTCTAAAATTTAACTCATTATGCTAGTGTGTCACATCTACCAGCAATAGCCAAAGTGGAAGTAAATGCCTCTTATTACAGATCAGTCTGTTGAATCAATTTGTTGGAATTTTGGCACATCCTTTGCAGAAGTGCATTGCATCTGCCGGATTGGAAGGTTTTACAATATCAACTATTCGTTTCGCCCTTCCTTGCCATTTATGACAACCTTGGTGTGTTATGGTGTGTCTTTCAACCATCTCATCCTGATTTAAAAGATAAATCAAGTCATTCAATCAACAATAGAGCAAACAGCTGCACATGGAGAGAGGTGGGCATTCCTGCTGATGCTGAAATCAGCACATTGCGAGACTTTGGCGATTACGTTACACCCGCAAAAGGTACGCAAATCCACGTCCAAAAACGGTAAAGATATCGAGGCTCTAAAATCACAGTCTTGCAGAGGAGAGCTGACGAAAATAAATACAGACTGAATGCTGCCTGGCTCAGTGTGATGATGGTGCATCTCACTGGGTGCCCTTAAAGGTGAGGGGGGTGCAGTGTCCGTGATTCACTGAAACAGTATAGCGGGGCTCGGTGACTCACGCACAGCAGAAAGGGCTCAGTGACGCACGATCACAGAACAGAGGATGTCAAAATGACATTAACAAAACGGCCCCATGGGTATTGGGAGGAAAACAAGATCTTTGACCTTAAAGATTTCGTTCGAGTCTGTAAGATTAGACACTCACTTCAGAAGCCGAACGAAGATCTTTAGCGCCACATACAGCAAAGTCGAGCTAATGCTGAGCTTTACACACCCGGGTTACATCAAATTGACTGAAAACGTTCTCTAAAACTTACTTTTCCAGACAGTCCAGACTGTGTTAAGGGGTGATCTGGGGTTAAATGGGCAAAATTTGATTATTTTTCCAAAATTTTTTTTTTGAATAAAAATATTCTGTAATAACCCACCTTTAATAATCACTAATTGCTACAAGGATTGAAAACTGAATTTTGCCATAAAATCATGATTGAAAAGCAACTGTGATGATGAAATTTATGCTTTTCACTCCAGGAAAGTGATAAACATTTGAATAATCAGATAATACAGTCTGAAAAATGGGTGTAAGCCACAGACTAAGACTGAACTCAACTTTTCAATGCGGTCTAATGCATTTTCCATTGATTTCCTAAGGTATTACTTTTTCCACGGCAGCCATAACTTTTTTATTTATCACTGAACATCAATGAAATTTGGGCTGCAGGTACTTTACTTCATTAGAAATGCAATGACATAGGGCAATTTTGCCAGTCCTTTACATACTTTGAATATTTTGAGTATTCGTCAGATTCTTCGCAGGATAATTTCAAAATTTGAGTAAAATGCCTCAAAATCACAAATCTGATAAATTGGGCAAAGAATGGCTATGTCATTGCATTTGGATAAGCAATGGCTTTTAAATGATGAAAGAGAAACTGAATTCTATCATCATCATCTATCAGTTAAAGAGGAATTGGTGCCAGATGTTTTCTGCATATTTAATGAGCTTGCTCTGCTACCATGGCAAGTTGGCAACTTAATAAATAGAAAAATGGCAACTTGCATCGTTTTGGCGGTTATTACATAAACCTCTTTAGATTAATTCTGAATTGTTTCCTGGTGTCATTTTTCATTTAACCCCAGATAACCCCTTAAATTAGAAGAAGTGAGAATGCACCTTCAGTAAGGATTACTCACGTACTGATCTGATATTTTATTGAATAAGTAAACTTTTCAGCACTCAATAAATCTGGTTTAGTTGCTACAGCACATGTACCAAAGTGCATGTGCCCTATTGAACAGGGAGGATGATGCCTCTCCTCGGCTAAACAGGAAGTATATCTGAACTCCTCCATAGTACCTCAGAACAGATCCAGAGAGCTGATAGCTGGGGTTGAGGAGGACTAGTGCAATTTGCGCAGCATGGACAACAGCAGCAGAGATAAGACTGCCGTCCTGAGTGAGCCGCTCCACAGTGACCTGGGTTAGTCATTCCACAGCGGGTGAAAATGAGTTTTCCCGTAAGCAATTAGTTTATCGCGAAAACATGCACACCTGAGGGCTGCGGCCTTTGGTCAGCAGCTTAACTCCTAGAGCGCTGAAATAAATTTTTTTGAAAATATAAATTCAATTATCTTGTGCTGTTGAAAACCTGTCATGTGGCGACTTGTTTAAAAGAGCTCCTGCGGGACCTCTTTTAAACAAGTCGCCACGTGATATGTTTTCAACAACTTTGATTTTGATGACCTACATCATCGAGCAACAGTAGCTGCATTCAGTGCTTTAAGTGTTAAGAATTCCAAGAATGACAAAGAATGCCAGCTAAAGGGAAACTGGCCGCTCATTCTACGGATTAGCCTCCGCAAATGAGTGATTGAATGTAAGAAAAACTTCAATCCCTGTTTTTTTTTTTTTTTAACTACCCATAGACCCCTGAAATAAATTGGAAAGAATTGTAAATTAAAATATTTTGAGCTGTTGAAAACCGGTCATGTGGTGACTTGTTTAAAAGAGGTCCCCTGCGGGAGCTCTTTTAAAGAAGTCGCCACATGATAGGTTTACTACAGCTTTGATTTTAATATCTTATATCATTCAGCGGCCTTAGTCATGTAATTAACTGAAATCCTGCCACTACAGTGCGCAAAATCTAAAATAATTCAATCATCATAAAATTATGCACTTTTAAAAAAAGACACAACAGAAGGAGAAAGTGATCTACACAATAATTTTCGCCTTGTTTACGGTGATTCTTCATTCAGGGAAGATTATGGTAAGGACTGCAGGCCGAGAAAAATTTTTTAGAAGAATCCTACCCACCCAGCCTAATTTGTTGATGTAGCCAGAAACACTGGATTTTTTTTTTTTCTTTTCTTTGGACTCACCGTTTCACTGAGACCGAGGACTTGCTCAAGCAACCCGTTACAAATGAGGTCGAAGGTCATTTGGAAAAATTGGGAGATCCCGATTTACAGAGACACGCAGAGCGTGAGGATAGCAAGCTCTTCAGAGAGGGCACCTTGTACATCAAGGAGCGAACAGCTAGCTTAGCTCGTCCATCTGCACAGCTGTTGTAGTTCAGAGTTTATGCCTTTCAACCAACACCTGATATTCAAATAATGGCCATAATCATGAAAAATTCAACGTTCTTTTTAGTCAGGAATCTACTGCATGAGTGAGAAAGGAGTGGGGTATTTAATAGATACCAGGGGATGACCTCTGACCTCCACTTGCTTTAGATCTGGAATCATAGATTTCAGTGTATTTTGAGGGCCCCCTTTTGATGTGATCCTAAGAGGCCTTTATGGACTTCCAAGGAATGAACAGACTAAATGAAGGCACACATTAAACGCAGTGAATTACCCTTCCACAGTCCTCCTAGTACACAGAGAATCCTGGTTTTCACTGGAGAGAGCCTGAATAAATCCATTGAATTACTGAATGGGACACAGACAGAACATTCCAGCAAAAGCAGACACATTAAAATACTTGAAACACTGCACTGTGGGTCCGAAACACCAGCGAATTTTAAGATGGTCCCCAAGATGACCTCATCTGCTGTTTTTACGATCGCCATCAAATTTAACAACCAATGGCAGACCCAGGAAAGCAAGTGAGGTGATTTCATGGTGTAAACGACGGGCTTATCTTGGCGAATTTTGGACTGCGGGGACATGCAAAGTAGAAGACCATGACTGTCACAGAACAGGGTCTTAAAGGGCTCCCGTTATCTCAAGAATTGAATAAAAGGGTTTTGAATTGAAGAAGCAACCTTTTGACCAAAAGAAAAGTTTCTCAAGGAAAATATAATTTAATTCCCTCTGGGCTCTGATAGTTGTGTATTATAATCGTTGCACTGATGGTATCCTGCATGACATCAAGTTATCTGCTAAGGACAATAACAAACCCCAAATACTTTGACAGGTACAGCATCATGGAACCCACCTATGTTCTCGCTGGGACACGTCTCTCTGGAGCATTCAAGCACTAGGATTGGCCAGCTGTTCAAGTGCTAGGATTCCAATCCTACAGCTGGAATGGCTGGAACTCTGATGACTGGCCAATTGAATGCTCAGGAGGGGCGTGTCTTTGCTAGAATGTAGGAGGATTCCATAATGCACAGGCACAGTGCAAAAACACTTGCAAGGTCTATCTCCATTTTTCAGAGAAAACAACTACAAATGTGGATTTTGGGATGAATGAAAAGGGCTGAGCAAGCCTTCTGACTTTAGAGGAGAGAAGACAGACCTCTGGTGTGAGGTTTGATATGGGGGGGAAATGTTTGCTCCGAGACGGGGAAAGATAGAGGGAGACAGAGGAGAGACGAAGCAGATTTACGCGGGGGAATGAGAAACACAGGGGAGCCTGTGAGTGCAATGAAGGACTTGTTTCAAACTATTAATTATAAATATTAACAAATCTACTGGCTCATTTAGAAAATTATTAACTTATCATTTCCACTCACCCTCGAAAACCCTTCCACCTCCAATTTTTTTTTATCATTAATTTTGAAAAAAAGAAAAAAAAAATCAGTTAAAATTGCACCCAAAAGAAAGAGAGAAAAATGCTCAGAATCCCTGTCCACGCAGAAGACGACCTGTACCCCTTTCAATCACTACACTATGGGTGTGGTAGAATTGATTCTTTACATTAATGCATGTTCCTGTGATTTGGATTCATTGTGCTTTTTGGATATCGAACTGTTTTTATATTTAAAAAAACTCCAAAAAAAAAAAAAAAAACTGAAAATTGAAATGTGAAGAATGCCAACTAGTAACTGGGACAAATTTAATTATTTTTTTCAGCAGACGCTTCAATCCAAATTAATTTACAGTTCACTGAGCCAAGCAAGGGTCAATCCCACCAGAACAATGAGGGGTTAAGGACGCTGGTTCCCGTACTCTGGCCGTACTCTGATCTTTACCGTAGCAGCACTGTGGCTTGAACCAACAACCTACCGAGTCTTTTCCAAACACCCAAGCTGCTAATGCTATACAGTACTCCAGTTATATTACCCACAACCCCACTTCAGGAAAAACACACAAAATAAAGAAAGCAAGTGAGGACATTAAAGCATACGCCTCAGCGACAGACGCAGGCAGTGAAATTCAGCAGGTGTGAAAGAACGAGAGAATAAAATTAGTGATGAACCTCCACAGAGCAGCGGACTTACCTGTCGTGACGCGAGGATATCAGCACAGGAACGCCATCAGGGAGACATGCGGGAAAAGGAGAGAAAAAGAGTCATTAGCATCAAAATCTCAGTTTTCTGAGAATTTAATCACCTGGAGCTGAAGAGTTGCAAGCATAGCGAGAGTATTATACATCAGAAATAATTAATAGCCTCTCTCGCTCAGAGAAATGACCCCGTCACATAAAAGACAGGATCGCCAGCAAGTATTATTTCGCCAAGCTGTCAGGAGACTCCAGCTGGTTTTAAAGACTCTTTTATGAGAGGAGAAAAAAGAAGCCCTTTGTCCAGCCGGACTGAGATTTCTCTCCCACAGCGAGTTTGTGACGCAGTTTTGGAACCACGGCCTTCCTGAGAGGCTCGACTTAAGGCTCTAATTATAAAAGCACAAAACAGCCACGGAATTGATTTCACATCTGATTCTTCGCCCACTTTCCCCTATTGGGTGGCATAAAGTGATCACCCTTCCACAGCGATGAAACATGGCTGTTCCACATCAGCTTTCCTTCATAAATTAGAATTAAGCAGACGTATGAAGGCAACAGGCCAAGTTAAAAAAAGACATATTCAGTCAATAACTAAACTAGTCTTCTTGAGGTACTTCATCACATTCAGAACATTTTAATTACCCGTTTCCCTGCAACCCATCCGTCAGTGTCAGTTTCCTGTGTTGGCTTAATTAATTAATTAATTATTGTTTTGTTCCATCCATGTCTCTGCGTGTTCACACAGTTCCTGTTTTCCTAATTATTTATTTGCATGGTGTTTATGCAAGTTCCTGTTTTCTCGCCTCCCTTCGCCGGATTGGCTGTTGCTCTTCCTCAATGTGCTATAAACCTGTTTGTAGAAAGGCTACCTATCATCTTCGGTATTTATGTTCTAAATCAAGAAGCCAGGTTTGTAGGGACAGACTCCCGTCACTCAGCAGCTACCTTTGTGGCGATCACAACCCGTCTCCCAGCATTGGAGTGCATCTTAAGTGAAGTTCAGGCGCGTAATACCAAGGTTTGTTAAACGATTGACCCACTCCGGACGCCTCTGATTCCCTGGCAGCATCGGACTAGAACTGTGGTCATGAAGAGCTGACGGTCTGCTAGTTTTGATTTTTGCCTTCAAGTATTAGATCAATCTGAAAAAAACGAGAATTGAAAGTTAATTTCTTAATTAGCCGCGTTATTTTATCGAGCGCCAAGTAATTATGGGAACCAGCTCCTCTCCAGGACCAGACAAGGTGACCCTATTTTACCCTGAAACTCTCCAGGACTGTTAAAGTTTCATTATTGGCTGACACCTTTATCTAAAATGGCTCATGCTTGACGAAAATTCCTGCAGGAGCTCTTATACAGGAAAGCTGTCCAGAACAAATCAGACGATGCTCCTCCCAAATTCCAGGCCCTTCTGTTGAAAGTTTTGTCCGGTACGGGATACATTTTTAGAATGTTCTTCGTGATAGTCTGCAGGGAAGCATGCAGTACCAAATACAAATTCTTTGTAAAATGTGACAAATGCAAAATAAAAAACTTCAGACTTGATTTAAGGTGAAAGGCGGTCCCTGCTGAGAAGTAAATACCGTTTCCCTAGAGGATGACGGGGCAAAAAAGGGTCTGGTTTTTCCTGAAGTATTATGTAATATGTGTGCATTAGCTGTGACAGAAAAGTCATTTCTCCTGTCAGACTGTAATCAAGAACAGGGTGATTTATGTCTCCCCTCTGATTGGACGGGTCCACAGACAGAATATTTGTCCATCTGCAGAATGTACCTCAACTTAATGGCTGCTTCCCCACAGGCATGTAAGTATATTTTCATTTGGAATGTATGCACTGCTTAAGACGACTTGAACACAGAATACTACAGCATGCAGAAAATGACTTGACAGTGACCGTTTTTAATTAATTATTACTGGGGTCTTGACATGTAACATTTCCAGTATCCTTCTGTTGCTCTTAAACAATAACTGCACTGACATAATCTACCCTAAGTGCACATGAGGAACACCTTCTACTGTGCATTTCAAAATAAAAGCATAGGTCTACCACTGTGTGTACATAATTAATGAGAGCTGATGTAGGATGGGATTTATGGGAGCACGCTGGCACACTTTCACCCCGCAGTAAGAGACATCTGGGTTCTTATCAAAGGCCTATCAGCGAGGAGCTGGTATGTTCTTTCAGGCTCTGCTTGGGTTTACACCAGGTACACTTGGGTTTTCCCCCAACGGTCAACAAGACATGCACAGCAGGCTAACTCAGTGATTCTCAAATTTTTATCTGTCAGGACCTCCTTGTGGGGTTGTGCGTGTGTGTGTGTGTGTGTGTGTGTGTGTGAGCCCTGCGATGAGTGAGCAAACTGTCCTGGGTGAATGACAGCCTCTTTTCTGCAATTGCTGGATTAGCTCCAGTCAATGCGACCCTGACCCAGAATGAGAGGGTAAGATAATGGATGGACGGATGGGCTGGATTTAATCAACAATCGTTGTGAACTTTGACAAAGAGCTAAACGCTTATACCGGTTTAAAGAATGAATAGCATTACTGTGCTCGTGCAATATGTGCAGTAGCACCATGAGATGAATCACAGCCGCAAAGTAAGCGAAATGATTGGCAGGGTCAGGGGTAACGGCCGGGTGGCTATGGAGACGTTCTAGCAGCCTAAAAGCCGAGGAAATTCAGTAGAGCTGAAGGAATGAGACTGTAATCCAGTCGAGCCGCGCTAAACCAGTGCGTGGCTGTGCTGTATTTCGCTATGCTAAAGCGAGCACTTCTGAGCAACACTGCCAAGCCACTCTAAACAAACAGGACTGAACTCACATACATACATTAGGCACAGTCCTACACTAAATGGAGCTTTCCTTGGAGAAGAACCATTCAAAACTGACTTTACTCAGACTAGACTTACTCTGTGACTGCGAAGCTAGCCCTGTGCACTCTGAATTTGGCACATATCTCTGCTTGTAAAAAAAAATATGATTATAATATTAAAATAATAACAACAATAATAATAATAGTAGATCAGATACTTTACCACCATGACCCAGAAATCAATGCCAAACACACACATACGCTGCTGACAGAAAGACACTTCCAGCACATACGGAGGGAACAGCTTGACATCTTCCTCAATATGGCATTGACTGAAGGACAAAGGAAAACACAACCCGTTCTCCAAAAGGACGAAAGGGAACATCCCGTTTTGCAAAGTAATCAAAAGACAATCTGTGAACAGTGGGTGAATGTCTAATGCAAATTCACGGAGACTCCTCAGCAAATTGAGCCGTTTTTGGAGCGTTGAGGGTGGAAAACAGTATTATAAAACCAGAGATGACAAATTACTCCTCTATTCTTCTTCTCCTCCCTCAGGCAGTACGAGTCCTCTCCCTCTCTACCCCCCCAGCTGAGAGAGAAGAGTCGGTCAGCAAAAACTTCAGCCCGGAGATTACATAACCAAACACTATTCAGGAGAAAAAAATATGAGAATGGATAATTAGCCCATAAAACCTATGAACCCGTATATTAGTTTGTTAAATACAGCTGCCGTATTCCAAGGTGACAAACCTCGAGCCCATTTTAAATTTTAGAGGAGATCCCAAGGTTTCTCACTAAATGAAACACGTCCTACTAAATTACAGGGAAATATTAAATATGTGTAAAATTTTGTCCAAAATCTGCATATTTTTTATTTGATATAATGCTGTGTCCATAAAAACATGGAGTCCTCGGCTTGAAAGTATTTCTCAGTGTAAGTGTGATATAGCTTCAGAGAAGCGCTGCAACCAGCAGATACAGTATGTATGTATGTAACGTTGTCCTACAACGTGGTAAACATGCTTTTTCTGATTTTGAAGCACCTTAGGGAAAATCATGAGTGTAAAGTCAGAGCTTACGGGGTTAAACAATAACATGTACGGTCGCAGCTGACGCCTTCCTTTTTGCAAAGCCAAGCCCTGCTGGGCAACCAAAATCACTTCAGCCATCATCCCATTTCACCTGACTAGATTACAAGACTGGGCTCTAGACAGGTTACTGGACTGTGGAGGCGCAGTGCTTGTCGATGAATTGCATTAACAGCTTATGTACGATGGTAATAGACTAAGGATTGTAGCACTCGTGTATCAAGAGCTATGCTTTGCTAAGGATGGCAGCACTTGACTATGGTATGAATAACAGCTATGGCTGGCAGTGCTTGCGAATGGATGGCGACATTAAGCTTAAGGGCAATGGTACTGAATGCGGATGGTAGCACTGGGCTATGGAGGGTAGCAAACTTCGGCTCACGCTTCTGGCCTCAGTATTAGGGAACTTGAATGGTGTTAAATTCTGACAGACCGCCATACGTGCCACAGTATGGGGATGGATTGTGTCAGCTAAAAATGCGATGAAACTGTTACCCTCCCACTGCAGAGCTGCCCACAGACGACTCTCGAACGGGTCCAAACCAGGCAAGATATCCATTTCCACAACTCACTCTCACGCACATAAGAACAAATGCAAAAATGCAAGCGCAAGCATACAAGCAAAAATTCTTCACGCTGGAATTTAAGATCTTCTGCGAGTGACTGACACCATGCAGACATGCCAAATCGAAAAAAGAGGCACTAAGTCAATGTGGGTTTGGCTTGCACTTCGATGGAAAGACCATCCAATAGGTTTCTCAGGAATCCTCAGAGATCCCCCAGTTTTGACTGACCACGCTTCAAGTAAAAATAAAATAATAAATTAACTTTGAGAACAAAACTTTTCGGCTGTAAATAATGAGCTGTGATTAATCATTGAGCTTAAAAGGCACCATCCCCTCAGACAGACTCAGCTTCCCAGCACATTACCCTCAGCCTTCAACCAGCTCATTTTATTATTGATAAATTACAAATTAACAGCCCGGCAAATTAAAATTCTTCACTATAACAGCCGACTTGAGACTTTTTGCATGGTCATCCTCCGTAATTGAAATGTAGAGAAAGATTTATGTTTGTAGTCGTCCGCTCCACCGCGGCTTGATTGAAAAGCTGGTCTAATGTCACAAACGGAGGCTCGGGAAGCTCTTAGATGAAGCTCTGATTGGATCTGCTCCGATCAATAATGAGCCTCCTCCGCGCCAGGAGTGCAGGCCTTTGGAATGCGGAAAAAGTCTCCAATAGATGGGACAATTAGTCAAGCAGTCTTTCCAGCCCTTTTTCACTGGTAAGTGATTAACACAAGATGGTTTAACCACGTCAAATACCTATGAGTCTCTGCATTCTCCAGTAAGATCTGGGGGAAACTGCAGTCACTGCAGAGCACGCACAGAGAGCTCTCATATAGGAGCACAATCGCCATCATCCATGGCAACAATAAAGCATAACACTGAAATGAAAAATATTCCCAATTAAGCGGTGATTCTGCTACCGCGCCGCGAAGCGCCGAAGACAAGGGACGATAACGAGGGCTCCCGGGGCCCAGACAAGGGTGATTCATCAACCGCCGGTAAGTCCCATCCGTCCACCAGAGGTGCGTGCAAATTAGTGCTTAAGATGAGAGCCTCACAGGGCTAATTATTTACATGCTTTGTCACCTGCGTTGCGTGGGGTGCCCTCCCGTCAACAGTTTGACACTGAGCGCTAGCAAATTAGCATGCGCCCCATATGCTGCGTGCTAGCACGCGCGAGAGCCCATTCCTGTGCCTCGTAACCAGTATGATGGATGACTGGGCCTCTCTCCCTCCCTCGGCGAACAGGTTTTCCAAACCTTACCAACCTGTGGAGGACTAATGATCTACCTACCATCGGCGTCAGGTGAAAATTGACATTACTGCCATTTTGAGATTTTCATTTTAGTAGGTGAAGAATTATCACCAACTACTGTGAACACCCTGTAACAAATGGACCAATGTCATGTGACATTCAATGAAAATGACTCATATCGATAAATCCAAATGCATCATTTGCAAGGAAGAGACCGGATTAATTACGCCAATTTATATGACCGAAATGTACCCCACAATCAGACCAGAACGCTCATGCGCACTGACCCGCGTCTAACATTTCCTTGTAGCTGGTGTTGTGGTTCAACTCGTAGCTATTTTAACCGGTTTCTCGTCTGGATTAGACCAAGCCACAGGAGTGGTTCTGTTATTTTCAATAAAAATTAGTCTCAGTCGCTGACTAACTTTGGGATTGCTCCGCGTGTGGGCCAACCGAACAAGCGCAGAGGCAACAAAATGTAGCATTTGCATGGCCATCGAAGGACGACACCACCTCATTCAATCGGCGTCGATTTTCAGTCAAATCAGGGTAGTTCCTTCAGATCGAGCTGTTTACATGGATACATTTCATTCTGCTTGAGCTCATACCTGATTACAGGAGCTCTACCAACACATGGCTAATGTCTCTGGCAGAGTGCGGAGATATCGAGTATGTGTGTGTGTGTGTGTGTGTGTGTTCGCGTCGGATTGTCAGCCACAGCTTAAATCTCATCAAATCCTGCTTAAAAGCCCACACTATAACAGCGACATCATTATGTTCACTTCCAAAGAGCTCCAGACGAGAACAAATAAAGCAAGGTCGAAGCCGGAGATTAACCGAAAGCGAAAGGAGGAGTACTCATGATGTTCGAGCACAATCACTCTCTTGAAGGCAAGCGCATATTGTCGCGGGCTACTGGATGACTCACACTGTGAGACTGTTGTTCCAATGCTAGATAGAGGACAGGTCTAGACTACTCGTGTCACAAGGATAGTTCTTGTTTTTTCATTTATTTATTTTTTGTGCAAACAGGGATGGTCCAGGTCTTCTCACATACATTCTGCTGACCCTGAACACGCCAAAGACGTCTTTGTAAGATGACCAGCTTTATGCATAAGTCAGGTCAGAAATACTGGCCACGCTTTAATCAGGAGGCTCTCCGCTATAAATGACTAACAAAATAATAATGGAAATCTTCTAAGTTATCTCAGTTTTTGCCACTGGTTCTTTAAATACTAACGTGCACTGAAGATGGCTGTACTGTCCAAATGTCAGTCGGAGGCATAGCATTATTTTTTTGTTCCGTAAATGGGTCTGATATGGGTGAATAGAAGGCCCCTGTAAAGTACATTATCTGAATAGAAGAAGCATCTCACAATACAGGCAGCTTCCTCTATCTGAGGGGCATTTCTGTTACGTGGGCTGTTGATGGGCACTTGTTCAGCAGCATAGGGACTGAGCATTTTTCATTTTTAAAAAAGATTTGATTGTAATAACTCCCGGTCGAATATGAAATTCACATGAAGCAGAGGGCACTATCCGAAACAGGAAATCTCCGAACTACACCAATGAAGCACATACAATGCTGCTGTGTTAAAGTTGCGACGATGGAATTCACTGGCATTCCCAGGCTCATCGTCAGGTGCTCGACCAATGAGCCGCCAGAGGTCCTGATTGGCTGTGGGGTGTGATACATCAGACTCGCATGCAATCAAATTATAAAACAGCAAACAACAGTGTCGGCGACGTTACAAACGTTTGACAGGTACGAGAAACCGTCGAGCCACCGACACTTCTGTCTGTTACTCTGACATCATTTTGGTTGTCAGACGCGGTCATTAGACACGTCTTACAAGTATAAAACAGCCTTTAGTCATGCGCCTCTGCTCCATAATGCATTTGTAGTGGCCTGGGAGAACACAGAACACCTGTATATAAAGTGATTTTGAGGATTCAACAGACAAAAAGCAGCACCGGCACGAGTCCTCATGAAATGGAGCCATGTGTCCCAAAGATATATAAGCAAATAATAATGCTAAAGGTGAGGAGACCAATCAGCAAGGTGTCTACATGATGCTTTTGGAAGATTCTTTCCTGAATATCGTCCCCTTCCTTAATTAAGCTCGCAGTCATACAGAGAAACCTGCATAAATACCTCAGAAAATCCCCAGTTCATGCGTTTAGGCTAACTGACACGCTGTAGCACGTCCACCTTGCAAGGCACGTCACTTGTTGTGTTTAATACGTATAGAAACATAATCAGGAACCGTCATTTTTCACTACAGTTGAATTGCATGAAAGGACATAAAATTAACAGCAATGCACAGGGCAAAAATGAATAAGAATTTGCTTTCATATTTTCAGGAAATTTTCAAAAACACAGGGCGTACACGCTATTCACACACCATACACACACACTCATACCTATGGGCAATGTAGTTTCTCCAATTAGCCTGATGTGCATGTCTTTGGACGGTGGGAGGAATTGGAAGAACCTGGAAGAAACCCAGGCGAACTCGGGGTCAGGGAGAGCATGCAAACTCCACACAGAAAGGCCCCAGGCCGGATTCGAACCCGATTTAAAAATGTGATTTATGAAGATTTTTTTTGTCCAAAATTTTCAAGTGTCCCGTACCATCTTCCATGCTTTACCTTGGGTCTTTATTCCTTTCTTTGAGATGAGGAGGACAAAGGCTACATCCTTGAGGATGCCATTAAATATATGCAAACAAATAATCGATGCGCAGTGATCGAGCAGAGAACGCCAGGCTGACACAGCCACAAAGCAGCAGTCCCCAGGAATCCCCACACACACCAGTGGGCATATTAACTGGGACGGAGTTCTTCTGATAGCACCTATTATATGCTGTGAATAGCACTTCATTGAGCTAAAAGCTGCTGAGCCAAAGAAATTACTCAAATTCCATCGTAACGGTCCTTACCATCAGAAACTGAAAAGGCTATAAACAAGATAAGCCATTTGTAAAACTGCTCCACATTATACGGTAAAGATGAAATAACAGCCATAAACAAGCCCTTTGCTTCCACTGCATAGCTACAGATGAACGCTTAACCCCGTGTTGACTCCTATAGCATTAGGATACCAATTTGTATTCAATCCAGCATTGATTACTTCTCTACCTTGGAGTTCAGGCTTCTTCATGTTAATTCATGGCATATGCTTGAAGAGCAAGTGGCACTGTTCCAGCTCATTTAATTCACATACAAAATGTATGCGCCTGATGTATATGTAGTCATGATGAAGCACAATATGACATTTATCCGTTAAAACGGGGCAAAAATAACCCAGAGTGAACACAAAGAGAGGTACCTCACCACTTTTTTCTTCCCTCGTCAGTACAATATTAGCCGGCCCACCATAATGCTAAGAGTCGGCATTCCACACAGAAGTGCGCCCTCAACAAGTCAGATTTTCATCACACAAAAACAGGGAGACTGCCCCAGCATGCGTGGCGGCTGCATTCAATATCTACAGGCGGGGTGATTTGCATAGATTCAACACTCAGGGTTAATGGCTGTTGGGTTCATTTCAGATGCACTGGAAAAAAATAACGGGGCGAAATATGAAGAGAACGACATGCGAAGCAGATAATCCCCATCATCTGTTATCAGCATCGAGGCATCGAGTCACACAGAGAGAAACCCACAGGATTTCTGATGTGATCCCCTGGCATCTTCCCCAACATCTGGCACATGCTAGAGCCAGAATTTAAAATTCAATTTAAACATTTCCCCTCAGCCGATCAAGTAACACGGCTTATAGTTTTGCCATCCCTCTGTACACCCCAACCCTGAATTCACAACTGAACCTTTTTGAAAGAATCACATACATACACATACATATATATATATATATATATATATATATATATATATATATATATATATATATATATATATATGTGTGTGTGTATGTATGCCAATGTTCGAACAAACATTTCAAAAATGTTAATCTGAGAGGAACTAAAGCTCATAATTTCATCTTGCGTTTCGGCTGCGCTCACTTCCTGACTGATGAAAACTGCTCTCCACTAAGATGAGCTTAATCATAAGCTTAATTTGGGCCAGCAAGCAAGTAGCTGATTGACTGGGGTGTTGTGCTTTGCAAAGCAGCAGGCAGCTCTTATTCAGCTTGTCTTCTGGAGCAAAATATATACACACATATATATATATATGTACACTGCCCGGCCAAAAAAAAAGTCGCTGACTCAAATATTTAGTTGGAACCCCTATAGCTTTGATTACAGTGTATATTCATCTTGCCATTGTTTTGACAACTATATGCAATGCCAGAACATTTATTTTCGATCAGAAATGCCATAATTTTTGGCTGAGATCTTGTCTTCTCGACATAGACTACCGAGTGGTTCAACCACTTTCTTGAGCACATCCCAGTAACTTTTAATGCGTTTAAGGTCAGGAATTTGTGGTGGCAAATTTGTTTGTGAAAATGATTCCTCATACTTTTTTTTGTCATTCATGGTTTTCTTTGCTAAATACAGGCCAATAACTTGCCCGTTCTGGAATTATGTAACATCTTTTCTACCATCAAAGGATGTGTCTTCCGACATGATTTTTTAAGAAATAACTAGCGACGTGCTTCATCATTCAGGGTTAAAATGATTATTGCCAGCTGAAACATATTAATAACCGCAATAATTATCCAATTATAGAATGTTTTCAGTAATTTCCAAACGGTGACTTTTTTTTGGCCGGGCAGTGTATATATATATATATATATAGATATATACACACATTTGACCATGTTGTGTGTGTGTCGGTAATTCCTTATTTTCCAATACATTTATTGAAAATTGCTAATTGAAATTGTGTAAAGGTATGCAATTATCCTCGAGGTCACGCAGTCACGATAAATGTTGTCATGATCTAGTCGCAGCCGAGAGGAAGTAAATGCTGTAATAGCTGTACTTGTGAAAGAGATGGTTTTCAACCAGCCTGTTATATACAATGATAAAAAGCGATTAATATTGCTAACAAAGGAAAATGTTATCTGACCATCATCATCTCGAGGGCTTGGGTGGGGTTGAGAACCAAGGAGATGTTTCTGGTTGCTCATGCAAAGCAAGGAAAGACCTCATGAATAATGCTAATGTCCACTGGCAGATAACACATTAACCCCAGACTGACCAACATGTTCCATTTGTAAATGCCACACACATCATCAGTTCATACTGTATACAACATTATTGTATAAATTTCACATGTGAGATGTATACCCAAGAACAACAGTCATCACAAATATCAGCACCACCAGAAACCCTATGAGCACAAATAAAAAAAAAAAAAGGTTTGTGCTCCCTGATCATTAAGCAACTCCAAATGCTGAGATGTTCCACGGTTTTATAGAATTCAAAGAGTAAGATAATAATCAGGGAAGATATTAATTTTTACCTCATTCTATGTGTTCTGATCCTAGCTGTTAAATATCAAGTTCTAAATGCACCCCTGGCTGCTTTGGAACAGCGAGGGTTAGTAATAATGGTCATTGCAACTTGGCCTCCGGCATTGAAACCCATTGAATCGACTAATTTCCTTCTGTAATTCGCTGCACTGGTCCTACCACTGCAGTGAAAGCTACGCTTACCTGGAGAAGCAGAGCGGTAATCAAATAAACTACATCCCTCAGACTCCACTCTGCCTGCTGTTAAGTAATCATGGTCTTATTAAGAGTTAATTACTTTTCCTGACTCTAAATATACTTGCTAACTCAGACGCACAGGCTCGTGCATTCCCGTGAACCCATCGCCGCGAGTCTTCATCAACTGTGCTCTGCTAATCAACTCTAAAGCTCTCACAGCCCAGTTCATTTTTTCCTGGCACCAGCTAAGCTTTCAAATGTCGGATGGAATCACGTTCGTAATGGATGGAGAAACGCCATGATCTAAACGGTCAGATCTTCGGACAAAGATTGAAATACAGTACTTGAGAACATGTCACCTACTGACTATGGCATATCACTGAGGTTCTGTCCAAGAAAGCGCTAATGTTTCAAATGCAGTTGGGTCCTGGTCACCCCCAGATCGCCAAGTTTATCTAGCTCATTAATTCCTTCTCTCTCCACCAGTGCAGATGTTAAGAGATGTTTTCAAGAGGAATAGTGCACAGGAACATTACCTAGGAGAGTGCTGACTGAAGGAGGGTTCTCACCCTGTACCCACCATGAGATCATCCTTATTTATGCCGACTATTAACTGTTGCCATCAGGGACAACTTCGGAACAGGCTATAGTTGTTATGGGCATAAACTATTATTTTGCATTAATATTCTGTGTGTACCATTTCAGCTCAGAACGTTCCAATTTTTCCCCGACATTGGCAGTACGTCAAAGCCCAGCGACCTCCGTAAGAGGCTCACTCCTCTAAATGAAGCTGAAGTGAGTGAAAGGGCTCTTCTCCCTTCAGAAGGGACGAGGCCTTCAGGCAAACCGGTGCAGGTCATTCTGGCGCTAGCGCACACCTCTTTAGCATTCGTTACAGAGTGGAAAACTGGCATTGGGGGCAAATTTTGGCTTTGAAGCACCTGCTCTGAATGCTAATCGAGGGACTGAACTGAAGTAGCAGGAAATGAGGAGCGCTTTCTGAAAGGGCTCTCGGCATTATAAAGGGACGGGCTGAAGGATTTAAAAGGGAAAACAAAGTTACCCCGGGCCAAAGAATCAGCCCATTTAGGCTCCGAAGTTAGTGTATAAGACCAGGGTCAGGTGTTTGGTTGAGAGTCTGCAGTGGCAAAGAACACAGCAGAAGGAGATATGAGGCAAACATGAGTCATCAGAAGATAACATATCCCCCCAGCAATCTAATCTCAGAAAATATAAAATACAAAATATTAAAAGGCACCAGTGTAGGGCCTGATTAATAGGCACAACATGGTTTGTTAAAAAAATATTGAACGGTATTTGAGTTCTGTCCCGGGAAAGGAAATGACCACGGACAGACAGATGGGTGGATAGACGAATAGATGAACACTTTGACGACTATATCCTACCATATTATATACCGGGGGGATACAAATGGCCTGTGGACTGAGTTCATTCAGCGGTTAATGATACCCCTGTTGAACGAGGCCTTTTTCTCAAAAAAAAAGGGGGTGAAAGATAGCACGAACGACAATACCTGCTCTTCCAACTGGAGCTCAGAACACTTTGCCATTCTATTGTAGCTCTTGGCTTTTGCACAGAGTAGCCGTAACTCTTCCTGTTCAACACATCACCGCGAGAGGAAGAGGGAGGAGGGAAACTTTAGTGCGCGCCTTCAACTGCGATTCCACGATGAATCCACGGCGGCGGTCCGCTACGAACATTAAACCAAGGCTAAAACAATGTTTTCAAAGCTCGCCATCAAGGCAAAATCTGACTGGATTCCCATTCCAACTTTACTTCTCAAGATGCATACAGTAATACCAGAACTGTCCATTTGTTCTGTACTGTGTCCTGTATCATTTTTTGAAATCCAAACTTACACTGCACTGGAGGTGCCATATTTTATACCAATATATATACAGAGGTTGCCAAGGAAAAAGGGCCCTGTTAAAACTACACTGATAGATCTAGAGATCATACAAGCGAGAGTGAAATAGCGAGAATGATTATGCCCTGCTGGCTGTTCCGGCAGTTTCCTCACAGGACATGAGGCACTGTCCGAGAAACAGACTGGAGCTGCTGAGAAGATCGTGGCGGCCAGGACCCGGCAAAACCAGATCAGTCGACCCCCAGCAGGAGTCAGATCGACTGAGTCCAGCCACATCAATCTTACCAGCTTCTTCCAATGAATGTTGCACCTCCCCCCCCCCCCCCACCCAAGTCCTGCTAAAACCCGCTCAGAGGGGAGAGGAGCGAGACCAGGGGAGGTGGACCTCAAACAGTGAGCCTTTCTCAGCAGTTATAGATGGATCTTTTCATAAAAGTCGGCGGCTCGCAGGCACCAACAGGGAAGTGACCGAGAGCCAGAGGTTAACACAAGACCCAGCAGAGCCTTACAAAGCCCGGCTACTTCCTGAACCGGGGAGGTCTGTGCCGCGGTTATTACTGCATCAACCCCATTCAATCGACGAGGACGCAAACATGTCAGCCTCATGACTCATTCATTAGATCCTCGATTCACTCCGACCAATATTAACTCTCGAGGGACACGTGGCCTTCCCCAGATCTGAGGAGGTCAAAGAGATTGGGCAGCTCCCCGGGGAAGCCAAACCTATTAGGGCACGCTTGCTGTTCCCATGGACGCAAATTAAATACGCTAAATACTGCAAATATATGCAGAAGGTGACTAATACGTACAACCCAACTTAGGAGTGATGCAGAGGACATGAGTGCACTCTTTGGGAGTTCTGCTTCAGTGACTGAGCAGCGTATCTGCTGTGTGTGTGTGTGTGTGTGTGTGTGTGTGTGTGTGTGTGTGAGAGTGTGTGTGCGTGTGTGTGTGTGTGTGTGTGTGTGTGAGATTGCATCAGGGTATCTTGGTTTACCTTCGCCAAGGAAGTTATGTTTTCACCCCATTTGTTGTCTGTCTGTCTGTCTGTCTGTCTGTTAACAGGATAACTCAAAAAGTTTTGAACAGTTTGGCACAAAATTTGGCAGGATGACAGGTGGTCATCCAAGGGAGATAGTCTGCATGTGCATGCGTGTGGGTGGATGCAAATGCATGCGCATGATTAAGTACCTTTGTGGGCATACGCTTATACTCGCCTGTGCATAGGTGTATATGAATGCACGAGCATATGTGCATAGGCGTATGTCTGAGAGCCGGTGAGTGTGCGTTTGCATACGAGTGTGTATTTATGTGCACCGGTGTGCATGTGCACTTATACAGGTGTGTGCATATTTGCACGCATGTGCGTGATATGCATCCATGCGTCTCTGAAAGACCGTGCGCATGTGCACATAAGAGTGTGTATTTGTGTGCATGCATGTCAGAGCATGTATGCACATTTGCGCTTGAGTCTGTGTGTGCGTATATTTGCATGTCCGTCCATCTGTGTGTGTGTGTGAGTGTGTGTGTGTGTGTGTGTGTGCGCGGGCAGTCCCACCTCAGCCCACAGAGGATGAATCACCAGCCAATACAGCAGCAGGGGCCGTAACCACTGCCATACATCACACTGGGACATCAACATGCTGAGGAGCGGAGAGGCTGCTTACTGACCCACCCCCCACCGACACACACACACACACGCACACACAAACACACACACATACACACGCAGGTATACGCACACACGCATGAACATGCGTGCATCTACACAAACATGCACGCAAATAACACATGCGCATACAAACAAACACGAATGTGCAAACCCACTCACACATACCCATGGACACAAACACACAGACATGCACACACGCTCGCCAGCGCACAAACACACACAGACACGCACATACACAAAAACACACATCAGGGTATTCAGCTCACAAGCAGGAGTACACACCCCACCCTAGTGCCAGGCACAGCTCGGGTAATAATGCACTTTGATCACATGACGTCTGCATTCTTCACAGCTCATTTCAATGACATTTTTTAAATCAAATTCTGAATTGCGCAGCGAGCGATATATCCCAGCAGTAGTCCCCAAGCTGTCAGCATGCTCAGCTGTGGCAAAGGATGAATAAGACAGCCAAGATCACAGACACAGCAAACCAATGGCTCACATCACTCAGATTTCACAATGTGATTTTTGAGTTTTGTTTTTGGGGGTCAGAGGCCTGTTTGTCCTGCTCGGCTTCTGGGAAATTAATGTGTTAAATCAAGAGTGGAATTAGTTTCATGTTTTTATTTACTTAACCCAGTAAACCAATAAATACTAATTTTAAATCATAAATGACTCCTGGACCATTGGTATTTGGTTACAATTCTTGATACTCTCACTTCTTTGACATGCTGGAATGCAAAAAACACCTTCAGTTGTAGTCAGACCTGGCTCAAATGCACAAAAAATATTTTATGGCCTTTAAAATTTTTAAGTTCTTCATGGAAAGGAAAATTTACAAATACAATAATAAAATACTTTTATTTGAATTATTTGCAATTATTTTGTCCAATTACAAGGCATGTGATTTCATGGATGTATTGTAAATATTCTCAGTGTTTCCAAGGCTTTGATGCAGAAGCCAGAGTATTTTTAACAGAGTATTTGGAAAACAGGCACTTCATTAAAACATGGATTTTCATTAGAGCATGGGAGTTTCATTAGTGCACTCGTTTCATTTGAGAGAGGGCGTTTCATTAGAGCATGAGTGTTTAAATAAAATATGAATATTTCATTAGAGTGTACATTTTTGATTAGAGCAGAGGTGTTTTATTATAGCATAGACTTTTTCAATAGAGCATGGAATATGGACTTGTCATAAATATTAAAACAAGGGTGCTTTGGGTGTTAGATTAAAACACAGATGTCTATAACGCTGGAATTTCATTACAGAATCGACCTTTCATTACAGTGTTGAAGAATGAGTGCTTTGTTAGAAAATTGTCACTATAACATTGGCATTTCATTTCAGTATGGATATTTCATTCGAGCGGTAGTTTTTCACTATAGAATAGACATTTTGTTAGATGATGGGCATGTCATATAATCATGGATGTTTAATTAGAGCATGGAATTTCATCTCACCACAGATGTTTCACTTGAGCACATAGCACAGATATTTCTGTAGGATATAAGAGTATTATTACATAATTTCGGTAGAACATGGGGTTTTCAACTGATCATGCATGTTTGAGTAGAGTAGAGTATGGCTGTTTCTCTATGGATGGTTTATAACAGCATGGAAATTTCATCTCATCGTGCATGTTTCTCTTTCAATGTAGCTCAGATGTTTCTGTAGGACACTTGAGTTTCATCAAACCAAAGAATGGTGTGAAGGGGTCACACCCTGGCCTGGGGGTAGAGTATAAACAACACCACTGCCAGTCCCTCTAGTGTACTGACAACTTAACTACCGGAGCAAAAACCTTCAATACTCAGCACAGCTTCAGTCCTTCATGGCATTAATTCTACAGTACATTGTAAAAAGTCCTTTTAGAATCAGGACTACATTTCCATGAGGGTATTGCATAATTATGGAACAATTTAATTGACTGCAGGAGACACTGCAGCCCTGTAGCAGTAGACCAAAGAAAGAAGGAGAGACAATTTCATAACAATGGTCTGTGTGTGTGTGTGTGTGTGTGTGTGCGTGTGCGTGCGTGTGTGTGTGTGCGTGTGCGTGTGCGTGTGTGTGTGCCTGCTGTTACTGATAAGGTGACAGATGCACAATGTTATCAAGATGTCCCCACCAATGCTGAGGCCAAACCTACATCCTGTTCTTCACGGCTTCAACTGCCTCAATTTTCCCGGACCCCGTTAATTACCACTCGCAGTTATAGTCACCATTATTTCACTCCTGATTCTACAGGCCAGGCAAAATATTCCCCATACATTCGGAGTTGAACTGCCAAATAGACAGTTCACTGTAAACAGTACTTAAAGGAAATGGCATAAATTACTAAATTATTCTCTGAGTGGACCAGTGTTCGGGCACTTAACGTTGCACTGCGGTGATGGAGTGCTCTGCTCAAGCGGAGATGACCTTTTTGCAAGCGTGGGCAGTGCAAATGGAGCACTGCATGCTGGGAGCCTGACTGCCTTTCACAGGCAATCGCCAGCAGTGGCTTTCATCAGAGCTCACAATCTTATGTTTGAAAGAAAATATCACCAGCAAGTGGGAATGTCTCTATGAAATGCAGAGTATAGCTTTAGAGCTGAACTTTCTGTCCTGCCAACAATTATAAAGGAACTAAGAACTCATAAAATGTGTATTTGTGCAATTCTGGAGTCTTCCTTCACATTCACTGATACATTTGCAAATGTTGATTTGAGTTCGATTCAGTTCAATTTTATTTGTATAGAGCTTTTTAGAGAAGAATTGTCACAAAGACACAGCACAAATTAGCAGCAGGACAGAGGGCAATGCAAAAAAAAAAAAAAAAAAACTCCCAAGATCCCCAACAGTGGTGATGATAAACCTCCTCGACGGAAGGAGAAACCTGGCTACAGTGGGGGCCCGTTCTTTGCTGGCTGGGGAAGTTGATATTAATGGGTAATAGTTTTACAAATCAATTCAAGTGCACTAGAAGCCAATTATACAAAAGAATTACACAGGTTGAGTCACGATCATCATACCGGACAAGGATGGAAAACTGATGCCAAACTGACACGCTGACTCTGACGGGTTTTCTGAATTTGGCAGGATTTTCCGGCGCGCAAATACATTCCTGACCAAAAAGGCCAAAGAGTCGGGACCGAAGAGATTCCATGAACACGCAGGAACTCTGCCCGGAGATCTCCCTCCGCAAAGCTGGTTGCTGTGCTGCCCCTCCTCCCCCAGACAGGGCCAAATAGGGGGTTTTCCCCTCGACCATTACGGCTCCCCCCGCCCCCGCCCCGCTGTGGACTTTCCCGTCAGAGTGCACAATGGCCATAATACAGCTGACCCATATTACGCCGCAGCCCCGGTGCGGATTAAACGCTGGAGAATAATGCCAGGTTCGGGGCCAGCGAGCAGGCAGTGTAATGTTATCCAAGAGCTTAAGGAACGAATTAAAGGCCATTATCTCAGCCTGCCGCTGTATAAAGGCTACTGCACGGGACATCGGTCACAGCCGGCGTACAGATATCCATCGACGTCACGCTGCCGTCGGCACCTGATCCCTTAGAGAAGCCACAGGCACAGACACACGCACACACACACACACACACACACAGTCCTGCTCCTCTCCACCGGCTCACACACGTTCAGGCATTGTGAAAGTGTATACAAAGGCGCAAACAGTTTACGATCCTCTGTTATGACACGTTCCGAGTCACGCGGAGACATTGAAAAAGCTCCAGCCCGTATCGCAATGTAAATTCAAGCCAACTGCGATGCACAGCTGGTCAGTTGAACCACAGTACCAGCATACATTGCCGTACCGACCCATAACCCCCCAGGGACCCACAGGAATGTGCGTCCACATTAAAGATGAGGAAAGGATTTATTAGGGCAGGCTCTGCTAATCACCGTATTTCTCCATCAAAGCCGGTCAAAGGGAGATGGCATGCCTGCTCGCCACAGAACGAGCCGAAAGGTTCAGTGGGGGAGGGGCGGGGGGTAAATCCCTATTGCTGGCATTCTGGGAATGAACACAGGGACAGGTGGCCAGTCCCGCAGGAAGGAACACCCCTCCTGCTCGGACAGGACCTCCAGCCCTCCCCTGCTCCAGCTCCCAAAGCCAGCAGATAGCCCGCTCGAGAAGTACGACTGACACCCCCCCACGCACCCTGAATTCATCTCCCCTCTCACAGGCACCCCCGAGCCCCACCCTTCGGATCCAAAAAGAGGCAACCAGTCAGCTCGGAAACCGGACCTCTCTCGCCCTGGCCTCCATTCCAGTCCTCTGCAGTTATTCTGGACACAGCCTGACATCCAATCTGCCACCGCGCCCTGCGCTGGGTATTTTAAGGACAGTGATGAAACGCAGAGGGGGCTGTCCGCTCTAATGACGTCACGTTTTATTCCAAAATTGCATTTAATTCAGCTAGCTACCATTTAGTCGGCCTGTATTTACAGCGAATGAGGCCTGAGGTGCTTGAGCATGTGCTTCGCTGGAAGGGTCAGGCGAAAACCGGGGAGACGTTTTGGATTTGCGGTGCTAACTGCCCCCTCGCTCGCTCCCTGTGTTGCTACTGTTCAGTTCATTTCAGTAGGCATACTGAAATGGCGGAGTTGGTGCAGTTGGTGGAGGACAACCCCGATAGCCCCGAAGCTCTGAGAATTAGTCTGCTTCACGCGGAACCACTCCATTTACGAGAGGATGGTACGGGGGGCACATGCAGGACGGGTTACTGGGGACTTGACACAAATGTAGCGCCTCTTTGCAGAGGCAGTTCTATCAGGCAGCTCTAGAGTGCAGGTCTGTTTTTGGGCAGGCATTTGAGAGCCATCGAGTCCTTCCTCAGGGCCTGTTCAGTTTTTTTTTCAGTTTTTGTTTTGGGGGGGGGGAAGAGGGGTTGGCAGAGAGGTGACACGGTTGCCACCTCTTCAGTTTAATTTTACTGCAAGGAGAGGAAGCGGGAAAGGGTCGCTATTCGTTGCCCTGGGATAGATCCGCAACAACATCGGCTTCAGCAGTACGACCACAATCCACACCCCCACTCCTCCCAGCTCCCACAGCCCCGACAGGACTCCAGTCGCATAAAGTAGGTCACCAGGCGACTCGTACTTGGAGGTGATCTTTGCGAGCGAGAATCTGCCGTCCAGATTTGTCGCGGGCTGGGGGGGGTCGGAGTCATTTTACCACCATCCCCCCTCCCCCCCTCCCTTCCGCCCACAGCTGATCCACTGCTCTCGTCTGCTCTAGTGCCACACAAAGGGAATCCGGGACCTTCCGCATCATCACCAAAAATACCCCCTGTTGCTTGCAGGAGGGGTATCCAGCGTTGGGACATTGGGGGGGGGATAACACAACTTCATTTATCACCATGTATGTGCGCACACATACACACACACACAATATATATATATATATATACACCTAATGTGCTGTAAGAGCCAAATGAAATGCACAGCGGAGCATAATAAATGTCATCATTTTTCCCTTGTAAAAAAAATCATGACATCAAATAAAAGTACATTCATAGCTATGCAAATCTAGCTGTAATAATCTGAATTATTTCCCCATTATACCATGTGCAAGTATTGCAATATCATGGTAATTTTATTTCAATATGCTGCAGGCTATTCAATGTTAATAAGCCAGGCGGAGGAATGACGGGTTGATGAATGATGAATGATTCTCCGCGGAGCGGGGAGGGCAGCGCTGGAATGTATGTACATAACGGAAATATATGTGTCATTGCTCACATTTCATATGAATTCAGGACGTGTGCATCTTTTAAGAGTAACGTCTGCACAGAAACTAGCTGTGCCACCATTTTGATTTTCAGACATTTTGATTTTGGTTGGAGGCATTCTGTTTTTAATAACGTAGTGCAATGTTGAGTATTTTTCCGTGTTCCTCCTTCTCCTAGTCTGCAGTGGACTAACACGGGCAGAAAATGTCGCCTCTTTTTTTGAAAGCTCTCAAATAGGACAACGGGTGATACAATCGTGGTCTTCCAATCTCCAAAAAGCTACTTTTCTATTACATTTCCCAAAATGCCCTCATATAGATCTTTATCGCCAAAGAGCTCCCTGAGTACCTCTGGTCAACAAATAAATGAGAAGAAGTGCTGGTTTCCAGCCCTCCCTTTGCTTGAGGACTGTCACGATTCCCTGAGCAGAGCTAAGTATGCCGGCCAATGCTCAGCATCAGCTGAATACCAACCAATCAAAAACACCAACTGTTTTCTGAAGTGCCTAAAAGAAAAAAAAAAACTGCCAGATTTGGATTTGAAGGCCATATTTGATTCACATTCAAGAGGACCATTTTATCATGTCTCCATTCATCTGTCCATTGCTCACACACAGACATTTTCCCCCTTAAAAAATACCAAAAGTGCTTCAACATCTGAACTATAATGAGAGCCCAGGTGATTTACCCTGAAAGACATGTATAAAGGATGTGGATGAATTCATGACAAACTGTCCTTGAGCCGAAGCAATTGCACTTCAAGCTTTTCAATATACTGGCTGAAAGGCTCATTAGGAAATGCTCCCACACAGTAGTTTTTCCAACACCGTTCCTCAATTATAATCCACTATTTATAACCAACTGCAATACTACTCCTCGCAGTATTGAACAACGAGACACAATGTAATTTGGTTTTGTCTGATATCTACTACAGAAAATGGATCTGCAACACTTCAAAAATATTATTTTCAAAGTCATGCTGTATGATCGCACCTACAGTATTATGTGAAAGCATTACATTTCCTCAACTGCTATTTGCCCAAAAAACAGCCAATACCTAGAGCATCTCAATAATCTTCAACACAAATGTGGCTTCATCATCACATACTGTATA
Organism: Gymnothorax reevesii; assembly: GCA_029721435.1. Classification (NCBI taxonomy): domain Eukaryota; kingdom Metazoa; phylum Chordata; class Actinopteri; order Anguilliformes; family Muraenidae; genus Gymnothorax; species Gymnothorax reevesii. The sequence continues at coordinate 112,189,395 of CM056579.1, forward strand.
TGCGGCTATTTATCACACAGACTAAGAACTGAATTGAAACCAAATCACATGGCGCTTCATTCTTTATGACTCATGCAGCAATAAAGTAAACACCGCCACCCCAGTGTCGAGTGTCAACATCTTGTTAGTAACAAAACTAAACCACAGAAACTAAGCAAACCTTGGCTGGTCATCCGTTGATTGCAATAAAAGCAGGTATGAACCAAGGTGAAAAAATGTCTGCAGCCCACAAACTGACACTGTATTTATTTATTTAATGTTAATTTATACAGGGTAACCCAATGAGACCACAGCCTCATTTGCAATGGTGCTGTTAACAACAAAACACACTGCATTATCACAAAAATATGAACACTATGGAATACCATACACAATAAAATAATCACACAGTAATGCATTTTTAAACATTCAACTGAGAATATTATGCCAACTTTATTCAAAACATACACAGACCAAGACATCTAAATCCTTTATCACTACTTTGAATTTATAATCAGATTCATTCATCCAGTTTAAAAGCCTCTCAAAACCTATTCCATGTCCTAGGAGCACAATATCCAAAGCAGCTTTTTCCCCCCCTCAAGCTCAGTTTTCACTCGGGGGACCAGCCAATTGTAATTGTAAAGAGATCATCGGACGTGCCATGATAGCGTAACATCCCGCCCTCTGCACACGGCAAAATAAACAGAAACAGCAGGGCGCGTCCGTGGGGGAAACGGCAAGCAGCCGCCGCGCAGCTGATCGCGCGCAGCGGAGCGCAGCCACGCGAGACACGCGTCTCAGAGCGCGCGCTCGTTCCCGTTCGATTACCGCTCCGAAGCCGCGCTGCACGGCGGCCTGTGATGCGCACTGTCACAAGAGGGAGAGGAAAAAAGGAAGCGATTATGAACCAAATTGAAAAACTCGTTTGAGCGCCGTTCTCCCAGTGGGTATTGCGTCCTCTTAAAAACAGCATATTGCAAATGCGTTTTTTTTTTTTCAATTTTTTTTTTTATAGGAAGCATTTTCGCATGCTGTTTGTTAACACAGCGGGATGGAAGAAAAGAAAATAAATAGAGACATAAGAAGCGGAGCTGAAACAGGCCTTTTGTACAAGAGGGCTTCTTTCTATGGTGTCAGGAGTTGACAAGATGAATGCACAGCAAAGCACGGTATTCCACATGTACACCCCCAGTTTATGTGGGCTTCCTCCAGGACCGTTTCCTCTAACAGCCCAATGACAGGCTACTTGGGCACCCTAAATTGCCCACAGGTATGAATGTGCGAGTGGATAGAGGGATATATCAATATTACTCTCATAAGAGAGCAAATATTAGAACTACATAACCTTAGGAAAGAGTTGAGTGAGCTATTAAACATAATTATCTGACCTCGGAGAGACGGTGGGATGTTCTGCATTAACCAGAGCAGGGACTGATTTATAGATCTTCAGGACTTCAAATCCACCAGGTGACGGTCTGGTTCGCAATCCATGCAAAGGCCACTAGGGCTTGGACAGTGGCAAAGACTGTGATTTCTAGACAAACCTGAAATACTGCAAACTGATACTCAGTCAACATGTCCTTAATACGGACGTGCAATCAAAAGAATGAAAAATATATTTTCAGCATCGTCTCCATTCCAGCACTGAACAAATCACCCTCAGCAATCAGTACATTTCTGCAAGGGCTTGCATGAATGAGACTAATTCACTGAAACCACAGGGACGCACACACACAAGCAAAACACACACCGTCACACAGCACAGTTACTACTTTGTTCAACCCCACACAATCCTCCTGGTGAAATATATAGCAATATGCTTTACTGGGTACCAACCACGCTTGGGAGGCCAGTAAGGAATGGTACAACTCATGCACTCCAAAAGCAATGTTCAAGAACATCGTTTTGAAAAACATCATTAGTTTACCAGCGTCCACATCATATGAAATCAGCCTTCAAAACAAGAGTGGTCTCACAACCTTAGAATCAACCAAAACTACGTAAAAAATGTTTATTGACAGACACCATTATATACACTGTGAGGGAATACAAGCACTATCTTGTATTGGATACTGCCAGGCAATGGCCCCATACAAAAGCTGATTTGCGACTATTTGCTAGTGGGCGTGAGAGTGCGTGCGTGTCCCAGTAACTCTGTGCAAGATGCATACAAAAAAAAAAAAAAAAAACACCAAATGTCTCAGAAACAAAATAAGAACCAAACATGAGCTGTACGGTTTCCAAAGTTTTTCACCGCAGCAGATGTAGGAAAACTAAGAGGGGAACGTGAGGCAACAAGCTTTTGTTGATGAAGTGACCAACCCAGATCTGTACCAGGGATCACGGTGGACCAGCAAAACATCGTCCTAAGTTAATCACATTTAGTCCTATAATGAGACTCATCTTTCTTCTCTCAAGAAGAGAATGTGGCTTTAGTTGTTTTAGCTTGACAGGTGAATTTTTCTTCCTCCATGGGCAAATTTTGAAATAAAAGAACTATCTCACTTCACTTGTAACCTTTGGATATTACATAACAACAAAAAAAAAAAGAATATGCATTCAAGTCAAAATACAAAAATAAAATTGAGGAAATCTTAACCGGCTCAATCACCCATCCACCACAGCAGGGACAGAGGAACAAGTGTCCTAAAAGAAACCGTATCCGCACGACCAAACGCAGATGGAAAAAGAGCTCCAGCCAAACCCCAAATTCAATTAAGCAATTCTGAAACACACCCATCGTCAAAAACGCTCAAACATTTTTCCCTTCCATGTGAAGCCAAAATAATTTAAAAAAGAAACCAAAGAAGAATGTTCTTGGAAAAGCCTATAATTAAATGGGGAGAAGGGAGTTCCTGGAAAAAAAACATGTAAATGAAACGAAAGAAGAAAGAATACTTCAAGAAGGTATAGTGGAGAAAAAGATAGGACTCTTATGTTATCATAATTCCTGATTTAGTTTAAGACTGGGACACCACACCTGACAATTCCCCCCGGTGTGACAGATAAGGATTGAGCAGCCTACACAGGCTGATAACTGAGCCAGAGGGACTCTTCTGCATTCACATGATGATGAATGACGTCACTGAGGAAAACAAACCCAAAGACCCAGACGAGACTGCCGCAGCTCCCCACACTTGCGAGAATAAGAAATCTCGGTCTCTTTAGTACCAAAGCAAACCTGGCAAACCTGGACACTAAACAGCTCACAGCTGCTGCTTTTTGTACACGCACTCCTTTCCCCGGCACGCCATGTCCATTTTCATTTCCTGTTCAATATTCCCGACGCGATTCGAGACGTCGAACTAAACAAGGTCTCACAACAGTTCTTTTTAGCATTGATTTTGAAACTCAGCTCATATCAGACTGTAGATAAATAGTTGTAACATCCCAGCTGAACTGCCCCCAGTTCACCCTCTGATTTGATCTATTCTCTAAATACACACCAAATTTTATGGCCATTACTTTTCTTATTTTATTGCCCTTACTGTCTTTTATTTTCTTATATCATATTTGCAGATTTATATTACTTTTTTTGTAATTTAATTCATTTTAATTGTATTTATATTGGTCCTTCTCTCTGATGATAAATATCCTTTCATTGCAATCTTTATGTGGATATGTGCCGTACAAATAAAGTTTGACTTGAAAGAGCCCACAATTGTAGACAGACTTGGCCCGAGAAATTCAAACATTTGTTTGAATCGTGAGCGAGCCGACGGGGATCAGATTGAGAGATTGGAGTCAGTTACTCACACAGATGTAATGACTCCATCAGCGATGTCCCTGAACTGCAGTGAATTGACCAGAACACATACACACACACACACACACACACACACACACGCACACAAACATACATGCACACATGCAGGCACGGACACACACACACACACACAAACAAATAGATGCAAAAAACAAGTATGTGCTTTTATGTATAAAATACATAATACATAAATGCCCATATTGTAACACGTTGTGACAGTTTGGAAATTGAACACACAACACGGTGTTGTTTTTTTTTAATTGAAGAAATAACCTTTAGTAATGTTTGTAATTGATTATTTATACCATTATCAGCTTTAACATACGCCTTTTCCAGTCTTCAGCTCTCAGTATCAGCCCGATGAATCAAATCCATAAATAAGCACCAACAAGTAGAGCGAGTGGAAGCGGCTTTAGCACTGAAAGCCTGCTAACCCACAGGGACTGGCACTCCATCAGACAGTGTGCAAACACAACAGGCTTAAATTGTTTTTTCTTAAACGCACAATATTTTTTCTGAACTTGCAGCAGCATATTTAAAGTATAGAGCAAAAGCTTCATAAGGCTTTCGGGGAAAATCTCTGGTCCTGACACCCAAAATACAGTACTAGACGTTTGCTCAGTACAGAAAACTGGGAGGATCCCCATGTGCTAAGTGGAGTGTTAGTGTGAACCAAGCAGAACCGAGTTAGTGTTCAATGCTGGTGAAACCGAATAAGTTGTGCCATGTGCTCAGCTGATGTTTTTACATTAGATAATAGGTTTGCTGTCCTTTTTTTGTAGTGACTGCGAATGAGGAAATGGCCGCTGTGAGCATGCCGTAGGTCATTCTCCAGGAAGTGCAGACTTTGTTTAGCTGTAAACTGTAACCGTAAGAAGACTGCTCATCGTAAGTTTATTTAGGCGGACTTTTGGTGGCAATGCTGTTGACATTTGATGACATTGTGCGACACAGGGTGCCTGTCCAATGGTAAATGGATCTCTCTGAATAAACAGCACAAGTCATTTTCTCCTCAGTGCATTGTACTTTGGAGCAAGGAATAACAAACTGTGCATTACCAGTGTGCAACTATGCCATAAATACATTTATGATTACAAATTTATTAAATCTGGCAGTTTGTCAGATCTCACAGATGTAGTGATATGCACAAGGAACTTTACTATAATGCTCTGGTGCAGCCCGGACTTGTTTTGGGGTTCTACGTGCCGGCTTGGTATGCAACACTAGTTGAGCAAACTTCAGTCCAGTCTTCAAACAGAGTGTATTCCTTGACTCCATAACACTTCAACAGACTCCCCAGCTTAAAAATGGCTATTGTAAGACTTTGGGCCAAATTCTCAAAAACCAGCTCAAACAAAGCAGGACGAGAGCGCATACATCTTCCCACTTACGGAAATACCAGAATCAATTTGTCTACATTACCTTTTTGCAGCCAAAATTTTGCACTGACGTCAATTGTCACTTTGGCTGTAGCTAAACATTGCGGCAATTGATACCTCTAAAGAATCCAGTTATTGGGCGATTTGAGAGTCGTTCTGGTTTGGGAAGATAATCAAATTACCACAGCTACTAAATTCAACCGCATAAATTACTCTCGCTAGGCCAGAGATGGTATGATTGATGGTTATTTAATTGTCGCTCAATCCTGATCAAAGCTCTGTATCTGAATAAAGAATGCTTTCCCGGAGCGCTCGCGGTTTGTTTGGCCTCTGCTGAACCCAGCGTGCATTTCATGCATTTCTGACAACTGCTCTTCCTGTAAATAAAGACAAATTTTCCTAAAAGATGGGAGTTGCACACTTTTCTTTCTTACACCAACTAAACTGCTTTAAGCCATTTTTTACTACGTCTCACTGGTAATGGCTGGTTCGTAGGCGGTCAAACCCCATTACGCAGGAAAAGTAAGCCAGTGGCAACACTGACATTGCAGACTGTCAAATACTCGACTCGAGAACACGAAAAGAGCCATTTTAAGGTCTGTGTCTGAACACCCAAAAGAGGGGCGATCTCGCACAAGCAGATCAAGGAATCAGAATACGCTGCTGTAAAGTTTCTGTGGGGCTATAGAGTGGGGTGGACCTGTTGATTCTACACATTGCTCAATATTAAAAAAACCGTTTGACGAGGAAGGATGTACTCAAATGGGTGAATTATCACTTCACATTGATTAAGATCAATCTGGTTGCTGTACCAAGCAGGCTATTCAAAGGCGGGATCTTGGTTTAAAGTCTGCATTTAAAAGCTGGAGTGTATGCAGAAAACATCAAACCCTACTTTACATATTTATAACAGAAAAAGAAAAAAATAGGATGAGAATAAGAAATGCTGCCACAGAAATAGCACAGGACCTTTTTGTGTGTGCTGGAAAGCCGAAATTGGATGGAAAAATTCTGATGGACCCTTCGGTCAAAACCCTCCAGGCACTGTATGCAGAGGGGCCATTAAACTGCATTTCTTACAGAAACCAGTTCAGCTCAGTGTATAATTTGCCTTCTCGGGTTATGCTCGCAGTTTGCATGAAATCCATTATGGGCGTCAGTCAGTTCCAGCTTACAGCAATGAGTTTGTTCACAAACACTGAGATCGGAATATCAATGGAATCTTTCGTACACCGCTTAACAAATGGATTTTTTTTTTAAACAGCAAGAAAGCGTAATCCTTTGTTTACTATAATGTATTTATTTTTCTTTTTTATTTCAGTGTGTCAAACGCAGAACGCACCCAAATTGCATCGTAGGCTACCGGGCAACGATATGATGTTGAAGCAGCTCCAACCTAAAGGCCCCTTCCAGAACTTAAAATGAAAATATGTTGAAACTGATAATGAAAACATTTTAAATGAAGGAGAAAAATTATTATCAGATGAGTAATTACATGTCTGCCGATTAAGAATAGTGAACGGAATAAAAATTCATTTTAAATCCACAATCATGCTCATCAATTCTCCTAGCATATATTTCCCTGTCTAGGAACTTCATCTCTTCAGTACAGCCCACTGATTTCCTCAACAGAAGCAGGGGTGACAAACTGTGTCAAGAGTAACACATTGACATCAATTCCATGACACACAGCATAGTTTGTTGTTATATATTTATGAACTTTATTTTTATCTAACAGATTAATCTACCTTGCTTTCTGTCCTGCACATAAAGAAGACATTTTTGGCCTCATCAATGAGTTTTTTCGTTTGCCTAAATATGTTGAAAAAGGAATGTGACGGCCGCCTACAGGCTGGATACAAAGGGACAATCAAATAGGTTCATCCAAAAAAGGCCTATAAAGCAGAAGACCACCAGATCATTGAGACAAACCACTCTCCAACTGTTCAACCCGTTTGAAAGCTGTATGCAGCCACTTATACGACACTGCGTTGGGTTTACTTAAAATAACTTGTCTGAGAGTCCAGCTGTACATGAGCTGTTAACTTTTTTATTGTATCTGCCAGCTGTCCCTGTATGAATGAATAAAAAAAACTGGATATGAGGCTTGTACAAGGCCTGTAGGACACTTTGTCAGTTTGGAACAATTCACACTGTTGATAGAATGCGAGCTCAGTCAAGTTTGGATCCAGTAGTTGCCAGCACTGTTGAAACAGACCTTCATTTCCCCATTTCTACCATTGTAGCTTTCATCTTTTTCTCAGACATCTTCAACTGAGATCTTCAGATAAAAACTGATGTATGACAAGGAGAACATGAGAAAAACACACAAAACATAGTTTATCAGGATCATTTTATTCACTGAGGGATGAAAGTTATCCAGCTCCTAAATCATAATGTGTTAAAAATAATTATCCATCAAAACTCAAAGTCCCCGGGAACCAACTCATCAATTCCAGTATCTATATAATTTAATTTTTTTTTTTTTAGACATGGAGGTATGACAGCATACATGTGCAAATTATAAGAAGATGACTACTTTTCCTTAGCTAGATTTCCAAAACTTAACTTTTTCCTTGCCAGCAGCTGAATTCAAATTGAGTGTGGAATTTTTCATCCTAAGGCCCTGAAGTAGCAAAGCATCCCCACATCACACAACTAGCATCATGTAGGATGTTCGTCAAGAACTCTTATTGTGACATGCTGTGTTAGCTTTAAATCAGATGTAACAGGACACAGGTCCTACAAAAATTTGATCTTCTAACTTATCAATCCATAGAACATAGACCCAAAAGCCCTGGTTGGGTCAACAAGGTGTTTTTTTGGCAAATGGGAGACAAACTTTTATTTCTATTAGTTTAATTTTGTACCACTCAGATAAATCACATACTTGCCTTGTGGTTTCCAAATGGTGGAATCATGAAAGGGGATCTCAGAGACGAGATCTTTAGAAGTTTGGTGTCTTTTGCAACTTCCAAGATGAGCCAGTCATGTGATCTTGGAGGAAGAGAGAGGAGATTCGTGTTTTCTCCACTGGGAAATGATGGCTCCCAATGAGGAGTCCTAGAGTCTTAGAAATGTCTAAGGAACTATTTCCAGACTGATTAATTTCACTAACCATCGTTATCATTAGTTTCAAAGTTTCTGCTGATCCAGGCATCATGTGCTGCTTGTGAGACCTTTAAGCCATCTTCACAATGTTGGAAATGTGCCTCAATTGTGTTTATATTCAACATGGCTGACAGTAATCAAACATTGGTTCATTACTATTCTGCCCAATTATCAAATTTGGAAAACAAGTAAGTGGAATAACTCAGGAGGCTTTTTCACACAAGACCACCAGGTGTTGTATAAGTTTCCCTGCAATGAATAAAATGATCATTTATAAACTGTATTAAGTCTTCATTCAAGTCGCCTTTGTCTAAAATTTAATTTTGAATATCTTAAAACATAGAATTGCGAGAAATATGCAAGGATATTAGAAAACCAGTCTTGTCTCATGAACGTAGGATCATGTTCAGTGCGAGGAACACCCTCACTTTGCCAGGCAGGTGTATCCGTGAGAAATCAAACATCTGACAGCACCCAAAAGGCTTTTTTTTTGTCTATATTTTCCTCGAGAGGGAGAGAGAAACCTGGATGTAACAAAGACGGTTCACACGCTGCATATGGGTTGCTTGCTCAGCAAAAAGTGTTCCACAAATAAACAAACTGATCAATCATGGCTTTATACAGTGTGACGTTTAAAAACTGTCTCAAAAAATGAGTTTCAAGCACTAGTCCAACATGATCAAAAGTCAAGGGGGCATATATTTGCACTACAGGGGGCAAGAGTATAATGAGAAACTGAAAAGATCATACTTTCAGACCTCATTTGAAGAGTCAAGTCGAAATGGGATTAAGAACTTGTTTTCATTAATGCACAATGTCTTTTCTATGCGCCATGACGTGCTAATGAAACAGCTTGAGCGTTAATCCAACCTGTTCAAATTATCTGCAAGCAAAGCACAATCACGCAGTCATCCATTACTCTGAAGCCCGCCTGGTGTTGCATGAGTACACCAAGCACTTTGCTCGAGCATCATCAACTGGGCACATCTAAGCATGGAAGCGCTGACTACAGGCTGAATGCTTGCCTCACACTGACACAATTTTGGAACCTTTTTTTTGAAAAAATTTGGCATCTACAGTCTCACCTAAATCTGTAATGTACAATCGGCGAACTATGTACAGGCATGCTCGTATGCAACTCTTGCTGCCATCTCAGGAGTGAAGGCCCGTTCACACATACACGCTGCTCCTACTACGATGGAAAAGTGGTTGAGAGCGTGGCCAATCAGGTCCAATCGTGGGCCAAACGTGGGAGGATCTCCATGAACGTGGTTTGGTCGGGGTGGGATCTCCTAGGTCGGGAAGCTGCACGCTCTCCCCATGCTAATTTTGAACGTGCACAAAATAAGCGTAGCCGGGTCATGGCCAACAAAAAGCGGGGAAAAGTCTAACTAAGAACATAGTGGGAATGCCATTATCGTACAACCAATAAGATAGCATGGTGGTGAGATCTCTGTGGTCATAATAAAAACGCAGCCCCGCTGTTGTTGGAGCAGAGCCAGTTGAATCAAATCAGCATCAGGTCTGTTCATCTTCGAAGTTGGGAAAGAACTGAAGAAATGCTTGAACACCCCCAAATTTACAAAGATATAACCCTTGTTTCTCGATTTAGGTCGCGTGTTCCAGGTCTCTGGGCTGTGGGAATGAGCACTACAATTGGTGATACACAAATCAATCTTTAATCTTCATTCTTTGTAAATCACATCAATGCAGTACTGTACAGCCAACGTTACATCCACAAAACGGACTGCTCAACTCGATCATTTCTTCTGCCACTTCCATTTTCCCCATCACGCCCCTTCTTCCCCAGTAAACAATTATAAGTAGGAACTAATATACAATCGAAGCAAGAGGACATAAATTATAACTTAAATCAGTGCACAAAGTAATTGCATAAATAAAAATATTAAGAACAATCACTTTTGCGTACTGTAATGCATTTTCTTCGCTCACTGTATTTAACTTGCGCATCACAAAATCAGTTGAGCAAGTATAAGCTACTCTGAAGAAATATAATGCATACAGTAATTACAATTTCATAGACATCGCCACAAATCGTACTAGAAGTGTAATATGGTCAGCATCAGCGTAGCAAGATCGTCCTACAATCTTATAAGTCTGTGTAACAACATAGTATGGTCCTGTACGTCGTAGCGGCAATGTAGTAGAAACGACGGCTTGGTCAGCATTGGTCTAGGTGTAATCGAAGTGGCAGCGAGTCAGCAGCGCTTTTGACGTAGAAGCATCACAGTGCAGTCGTGATGTAGTCTTTAATTTCCCAAATTGCTGGATTCTGACGGCGACGATGCCCCGGTTTGATTACTGTTTCAGATCGGGGTGATTGGCATTGGTCTTCGTAAGGTCGCAGAGCTGTGTGAGCGGGGTTTGAGCAGACAGTTTGCGGTTCTCCCCACGAAGCGAACGCCTGTCAACAGCTGCTTCTGTACACCAATGGCTCAGAACCTCGCAGACTCAGAACAAGGCAAAGGAAACCCAAACTTCAGCTAGCTTAGAAATTCACTCGCAAGAAACCTGGCTGGCCAGCAGGAGGAGCTCTAATAACTTGCAATGCTGACCACCGCCAACTGTTTACCTGCAAAATCCCACAGCACAAAGCTGGCTGCCGGCCACAGTGCACAGCTAAGATTTGAACCCGGGCAATGGTGCATTTTGTTACCTTCGAAGGACAAAAAAGTAACTGTGGTCCTGTTAAACGCATGTTATCAAACAGAGTGAATTACAAACATTAGCCGCATTAACTACAAGAATGACCACACCCAAACAAAGCTAACCTGATACATAAGTCTGCTAATAAGTTTAGCAAACATAAATCTTACAGCAGGTCAGGATATTTAGAGACAGAAAGATGCTAAATTTACTGCAGAATGCTCACAGCATCCACATCCATCCACTGCAAACACTTCCCCTGCCCGTTCTGGTCAGCATTTTCACAAAAACCTAAATAAAGCTGAAACTTCTCAAAGGGTGTAGTCCTTCCTGACATGGAGCTGAACTCCAGCAGTGCTCTTCTCAGGGCAGAGGGGGAACTCCTCGCACCCCTCGCCCTCATCATTGCAGCCATAGTCGTAACCATTCGTAAGCAGAAGGAAACAAGTGCAAATCAAGGAATGAGCTTCTCTCAGTGGAGGTTTCTCTATGTTTCTCCAAGGTATTTTGGTTTCCTTCAACAAACAAAGATATAAAGGTTAGGTTAGCAGTCCTGTCTACATTTTTCTTGCGATACGAACGTGGCAACTGACAATGGGAAAACTCAATATGATAAATTGGTAACCTGTTCAGGGTAACAGAGTTCAAAAACAGGCTGCATTCTAAAAAGGAAATGAATCTAGTCACCCCACCTGCGAAAGGGCGCTGGGATTACCGTGAAGACAAAAGCCCTCATTTATAAAGGGCGCGTACGCACATGAAAGATTCATACCGCACCTTCTTTGTGGATTTAAGACTTATCAAAACAAACATCGCAAAAACTCAGTCAATAGCATTGCGCATGTTTGAAAAATTCCAAGCGGATCCCGTTTATTCAAGGAAAAATTACAAGCAGTTTAGTTGACCCACCACTTAATAAATCATATATTCTTTTATCATACATCACCTTTATTTCTTTGAGCGTACACAATATTCAAGCGTGAAACCCTCACAGATTTAAACAAATAAGGCCAAAAATGAGCAGGAAGGAACCCGGGTGCAGATGAAAATTCTTCAACTTAGGAATGAACTGACGAGCCACACCCGTAACTGCAAGGGGTGAATTTAATTTGTCTTAACATAATAAATTGAGAGTAAAAGCAATCGCCCACAATTCCCCTGTCGCCACACCGTTGTCCCCATACCGTCCACCAATGTGTCTCCGAAAAGCCATTCCCATTTTTCAACTAATATTAGCCTCCTGTTATTTTACAAAGTTTTCTCAATCCAGAGATCTACTCTTTCCAGAATCACTCATGCACATATCTCTCCAACCACAGTCTAAACGACAAAAAAAAAAAAAAAAAAGTTTCTTCGACACCCTAGACTTTAGGCAAAAACATCTGTCATTACTTCTTCAAGAGCTTGACTGGAACAGGTTACCTCCACTGACGGACTGCTTTTGGACCAGTAAATGGGCGCTTCGCTAGACTGCGTCTGAGCAGCGATTGGACAGACGGGAGATATGACGGCATGAGGTGAAATGTATTTTAAAAGACCCCAGAGACACACAGAAATGAGCAGACGGGTCTTGCATCATCGTACACATACACACCTGCCGCACAATGGCCTTTTTCTCTTCTGTATTTTTGTGGCAAAAAGGTACCAGCTGGAGAAACAAATTCATAAAAAGGCTCTTTCTACAAAAAAATTTGCAGCCGAGGCCCCAGATGGAAGTTTCGACGTTTTGACAAGTAGGCTGGGAAAGAAGCATCTGGAAGCTTGTGTTTTAACAGCGAGGCCTCCCGAGCACGAAGAGCGGGCACCTGTTTGAAAATGAAAGCCGTGACGTCACTGTAACCTCGCTGGCCTCGAAATACGGCTGGGCAAATGTTTACATTATGAGCATGGCTGCTGAAAGGACGGAGTTGCCGTGGTAACCAGGTTTGCTCGCCGTGGCATGAAACATTAGGTATGCAGACCAGTCCAATTCAGCGATAGCAGGAAGAGGAAGGAAAAAAAAAACACCACAGCCTGAGTCATGACATGTTCATCTGGGGGCCAGTATTTACCCCGTAATGGTAAAGGCCGCTTTGTCAAGTACATTTTGTTCACACAGCAATTATGCATTTCAGAGTGCAGGAGGGTTTCGAAGTCATCTGTGTGTCGGTTTCTAAACAAATCAGCCAGCGAATAGTTGCAGCAAGATTTTAAAATTATTTAAAAATGAAAAAGAACTGGCAGATGTGGTGCGCCTTAAGCAAAAAGAAACGCACAGTAAAGATGGCTGCGTGACAGGCCTCAATGTTTCTGTCATGGTAGATTTTGAGCTTTTAATTGCAACAAAATACATAAAAAATGTAGTATTTCCCCCCTAAAAGTTTCAACGGAACACTAGAAGAACCAGATCAGAAAGAGTCACATGAGACCTGGTGAATACTCCTTATGTGAAGTGCCATTTTTGGAACCAACAGTTTTACAATCTGCATATCAAAATCCTTTCTGTACCAGTGAATTATATAACCAAATTCACACTGTAGCAGTAGTTTCTATCGGCATATCTTTTTTTTTTTGCTTGTTTGTTTGTTTTCAAAATACATTGACCACCCTTGAAGAACGAAAGCATTGTGGAAGGAAAATGATAGAGAAGCAGTATTTCTCACTTGCTCACAGTATTGGACATTAGGTTTATAAGTACATACATAAGTACAATTAAATAAAAAACCATGCAAGAACTAAATAACGGCAGAACTAATAGGACTGAAATGTACAGAAGTCTCCTCTCCATGTACAGAAATGTACGAAAGTCTTCTTTATTACAGTTTCCCACGCATTTTCCTGAGCAAACAGCACAAATGAATATCAATTAGGCTTAAATTTCCACTCTTTGAAAACAATTATAGAGGAACATTAAGCAAGTCACCGTAGGCAAAGTCACAGAATTCACATAACTGAGACCACAAATACAAAATGACAGAAAATATACCTACAAATACGTATGAAAAAAAAAAGAAAGCGAAAAGAGAATGATCATCTGCAGTATTAATTCAACACCATTAAGTCCCTAAGTGAGCAGACAGTGAAAGTTTTGAAAGGTTTAATCAATATGGGCCCAAGTTACAGCTGATTCAGTCAATTTAATGTGCGGGCTCTCGCACGCGCATGGAGTCACTTCGCGATTACAGTTTGAAGTTGCCCAGATATCAAACAAGTTCCGCGTACAACCAATCTCTAAATACAAGCAAATTTAATATAATTCTTCATGATGTGGTTAAATAATGCCCATCTTCTGAAATACCGAGGCAGCTGCGTCAGTCAATCTTCCCACAGAATGGCTTTAAATGGGTTCAGAATCTCAAATCATCACTGAATAATATATGGGAGGACATTAAAAATGAATATAATAAATTAACAGCCTAAAAGCCCTGAGCAGGGACAGAGAAGAGGTGTGGTGCGATATCCCATTAACTCAAATCAATGTAGGGTACTGCGCATTAGGAGCAGCATGAAACTGCATGGAATTAGAGAAAATATAATAATAATAATAATAATTATTATTATTATTATTATTAGGGCCGCAGCTCCAGAGCCGCGAGGGCACACATTGGGCCCACTTTATCAGCTACTTCGTAAATGTACGTGTTGAGTTTCCTCGTAAACTTTGACAAACGAACGACTGCTGCCGCATTTATCACATGTAAGAAGCCACTTAGTTTCAATAACATGCATGTTAATAATTCCCGAAAAGTTGTAATTTGGAAGGGCGTTCCTTCAACTTAATAATTTGTATAATTACCCCGTCTCGAAAGCACCATATTAAACACCAAATGACACCCCCTGAGACAATTCTCATTTGCAATGGCATTTTTTTGTTTTTAACCTTTCTTTTAACGTTGAAATGCCCCTAACTTTGGGAAGAGCGGCGGGCGAGCTATCTTGTTTGCGTCACTATGTCAGACTCTAAGGTGATGCTCCGCCTAAATAGTAGAGCTTTCGGGAATCAGAACTGACTCAACACCCTCTCATCTCGCACCTTGAAAATATCAGCAAGTCTCTGAAAATGGGCTCTCGCCAAATCTACTAATAATGCAAAGTTAGCCATTGTAAGGTGAGATCCACAATGGATTGACCTATTAAATAGGCCTAATCTCTCTCCATATTAGGCACATTAAAACACATTTTTAACATCTTTTTATTCCACTACAATTTTGAATATTATATTTTATGCCCTCTTCACTGAGCAGCCAGACATTAAATGGGAAAAAAAATGTTTCCTTTTTCTCTCTAATTATTCAAATGTCCGAGAACCAAGATATCCGAGTTTGGTTTAGGCGTTAAATACTAAATTTTCAAGCTAGAAGACGAGCTGTGCAGTTTAGACCAGCTTTACATGCGCTCTCGTGTTTTCATAAATTTCCTTTGTCCATCAAGGAACAGGTATGGTCACTCAGTACGCTAAGGTATAGGAGCAGAGGGCTAGTAAGGCCCAACATATGGAGGAGGGAAACACCCTTCACAGGCGATGAGGAGACTAGACTGTGGCGGAAGAAAAACTGGTTGTTTGTGACATCACAAAAGCGCGGTTAGAATGTTTGTAACAGAACACTCTAATGCTGAAGTAACTAACACCGCAGACAAAAGCAAGCAACAGAATCCACAAAAAAAAAAAAAAGTTTTAAAAACTACACTTCGCAGAGTTCATTTCATTGTAATCCAGTGAAGGTCTGGGCAGAGCCATGGCTCTGGGTCGGGGGTATGATGCAAGCGCGCTACTGAATAAGATCTGCACAGAGCAGGCAAGAGAGGAACAGACAGACCGTAGGGACATACAGCAAGAAACAGTAAGCTCCTGTGCAAAATATAAACTGCCCTACTTAGAAGTCCTCGTCAGCACAAAGCAGCCCTCATAGCTCTCCCTCGCAGACGAAGGAGCAGGAAGTACTAGAATAAAGAGATAATACATTTAGGCAGTTAGCAGATGCTCTTATCTACAGCGAATAATTCAGTTTACCTTTTTTTAAGGTCCAATCTGTTTATACAGCTGGTTATTTCAGCAATGAAATTTAGGATAAGAAGCTCGGGGGTATAATGAACCAGCACAAAAACCTATGAGTAATAAATTCTCCTGGCGTTTTTCTGGCTGGTTTGGTTAGTGGAGATCAGGAAGGGCTTTGCACACAGTGACAGCACCCAAAGAGGACCCATTTCCCAGCTGATTCACAGGCACAGATACATCATGTGACTCGAACATAAAAAAGCCAATCCAATCACATTAGACATAGCCAGGCCAAAAAAAAAAGAAGGGCTTTGCTTTATCCTGAATTCACCACTTCCTCCTGAATGATCTTATCAGCAGAGGAGATCTTGGTCTTATGAACCAACGGACATCTTTCAGTAACTGGCAAGCGGCTCGGGCATATTTCAGCTGTTCAAGAATTGTCCTTCTCCAAGATCAATTACAAAAGGCTTGTGTAAATGGAATATTAAAAAAAAAAAAAAAATAATAATAATAAATAATAAGACATTGTCATCAATACCCTTCGCCATCATGGAATTCCGCATTCCAACCAAATCAAGTACATAACCAGTGACATAAACACATAATTTCATTTATTTTGGCCAACTAGCTAGTGGGGGTGGGGGGAAAAAAAAAAAAAACTTGTCCCCACGGACGGATAGACGGACGAGCTCCGCTACAATATTCCCCCGCTGTGGTGCACTTCACTGAAGGGAATTATAAACTTCATTTCTTCCAGTGATCAGGCTAGTCCTGCTTTTAGAATCCTACATGAGGTTGAGCTGAGGTCTCGTGTCACAGACCGACAGGGGGCCACTAACGAGAAAGCCACCAATCAGAAGCCTTACCTCCACATCTCCAGGGAAAAGGTGCAGTCAATTCAATTCGAGTTCAATCAATTCAAGAAATGAGTAACAATGTCATTAAATATTGAAAGAAGGATCCACAGTGCTCTATGGACTCATTAAGTGAATGTCAGTTTGGCTCCAGGACAGACCTGAAAACGACCCTGACCTGGTAGACAATTGGGTGACTGTGACTTGTCATTTCATAACATCCTGCTGCTGAAGTCGTTTTTTCAAATGGCCTTTTCACATTTCCTCCCCCATAATGCCAGTGGGTCCCCTGCCCCAGATCCTGACCTGAGGGGCTGTAATACCGGCCTCTCTCCGCAGCGGTCTGTCCTTCCCAGATCATCGCCGAAACCTCCGCTCCTTACATCCATCTTGGCCTCACCCTAATTAGAGCTGGTCCCCCAGCGAGATCATCACTGTCGAGGAACCGAATGAGAAGGCGATAGTCTTTTATGAAATATTTTTTGACAGTCAAACTGTGGAAATAAATGCGCGACAGTTTCAAACAAAAACACTGACGTACAGTATATGGACCCCCTGGGTACCAAATAAAAAGCCCCCGAAATGGACACTTACAAATTTATGGAAGGAACCGGATCGCCGACACTCACAGAAAAATAAGTGTCTTTTTATGAATAAATATGGGCAAACAGACAATCGAACGCGTTTCAGCTGTAAGCCGTCATCAGCCTCAGGTTCGCTAAACTTCACACTTACTGTAGAACCTCAGCACGAAGTTTGACAGTGAAACACAACAAAATCCGTCTGAAAAGTTTGTTTTGTATCTGTAACTTGAATTGTGCTTATTATACAGATTACAGAACCTCCGGCTCTTTTCGTGCTCATCAATAACCACAAAAGGAGGAACTATGGGTTTGAGAAGTAACCACGGTAACACCAATGCAGACCCCAGTGATACAGTCATGAGGAAACAGCAGCTTTGGCTTTGGTGGCTGTTAGAAGTGTTCCCGACTGCGGTAACAACGCACCCGAGTCTGGCGGCCGTGGGCTGAGACACATCTGCACCAAGCGGCATCAGATACAGACATGAAAGGACAATAAAGAACACAGCACATTTTACCTTCACTCTGCTATTTCTAAAGAATACTGGCTGATCGACTTGAATTTCCAAACCCTTTTGAAGTACATTCCATCCAAAATAGATTTTTACAAAGCCATGATAGTACAATAGTCAGACAGGACTGCACAGACTCGAACGGGATACAGAGAGGCGAAATGAGTTGAGGTTTTTCAGTCGCCACTGGGACTGAAACCGTCTCATACAATATAATATCACTGCAATGAAACAAGGAAGAACTGCAAGGTATCTGCAGTCCCCATACACTCATTAAGACCCAACATTATTTCTGTAAACATAACTCATTTAGAAAGATGATGATCAATTAGCAACGCCAGGTGTGGTTTGGTTCAGAAATAAAAATATTCACACCCCGCATGGACCGAGCGGAGTAGGTTTAGGTATAAATCAGAGCTTTTCAGGGAATACAAAGTGAGGGGATTGATTGACAGTTTGCCAGGTAAATAGGATTATGGCTTACACAGTCAGAACGGGAATACTGTTTTATGATACCGCATTCAAAAAAATGTTGCCTAATGTGTGCTAGCAGCTGGTACAGCAATTGTAGATAAAAGGACTGATATTATGCATTTTAGAAATCAACATGAAGAAACAATAGTTTCTCAGTTTCTGCTTGGAGAGAAAAAGGATTTTACGTAACGAAAATAAATGTCTGTGTCTATGAATACCTGGACATTATAAAGGCCACATCCGTTCTCTCCCAGTCTGCAAATGGAGCAGTGGGCAGAGATAACTAAATCTTAAAGAGATATTGGCTTCTCCACATCCGCTAAACTGTACCAACCCTGTGTACGCCCAATTCTGTATCAGAATCTAATGGACCGTGAGAAAAATACATGCTCGCGCACAACAACCCGGGATCTCCAAAGTGTATCCTGTGCTGGATTTTAGTACAGTGTGTTATGTTCCGGGGTATATTGTTCTTTTTGCTTTGTTCTTTGTGTCTGAGTTGTGGTTGCAGGACGTTCTGGTGGGAATCTGATCGCTAATTTCCCTCCTGCCACTGGTTGGGTGCTCCGCCGAATATGAGGGGCGCTGTTCCTTTGGTCTGGGCTGCTACGCACGCTCTTCACCGCCTGCAACACCCCGCCCAGTCACCCTTTTGCCGTCAGCGCCGGTGGCCAGCGCGAGAGGCTGGCGTGGCCTTGGCGTTAGGCTTTGTTTGAGCCTAATTTTTTATTTTTTTTATTTTTTTTTTATTCGAGCCATTGTGTCTTTTCTTTCTTTTTTTTCCCTACTTTTTATATGTTAATTATTTTTTATTTATAAATACCTTAAAAGTACATTTTGTCCGTTGTTGTTTTGGGGAGAGCCTCGTTATCCCTCCCATTTTGTGACTGTGTTTCCGTACCCATAGACGGGCACGTAACAAGTGCCCGACATCAATTTCCTCAAATGATTCCTCGAGAATAAATTTATTTGTGAAGTTTGTTTTTCTTACTTGCAAAGACTACTCGGCTCACCTCTACAGGTTGTTGTGTTCGAAGGCTCGGGAACTTGCATCTTATTTTTATTTTGTCTAAGCACCTTATAATACCATATTGGAAGGGCCATTGTGCATGCAATGACACAATAATAAAACTTAAATAATTAACCCTCCAATTATGTTCAAATTAATAAACCAATGGTGGCTTGAGGTCAGTTTGATCCCTGTAATGAAGACCTACATAAGCTGTTTGTAACTGTAAGAGTGACCCAATCTCCTCTGTGCTCATTTATGCCTTTCTACTGTCCATTTTAATAACAAGTAAATAAAACACGACTCCCTCATCCTCCCCTCATACAAGGTACATCAAGCATTGCAAATTGAATGAGACAAAATGTGAAATGAATAAGAAATTACTTTGAATATGCCCCCAGTCTTAGGCATCACTACAAAAACGCAATCAAAATGATGGCTTTATGTAATAATTGATCCTTGGATCAAAATTACCAAAACAATACAGATGCTTAAAACATGTGTACCCAACAAAAACTCTTCTTTTTTTTTTTTTTTAGTTAATTTCATGTTTTACCCGTAAAGTTTGGAGAAAAATCTAGCTGAAAAAAGTATATTAACCATTATTTTAGAGACACTGAACATGGAGTCGGGTCAAATTGACCCGGAACATAATAGGAGGGTTAAATAATTTGTTTGAATCAATCTAGAGATGAAAGATACTCCAAAATACACAGACATATGCAGCACATTTCAGTGGGATATGAGCTTATAATAAGGATCATTTGAGGGATGTACTGAAGTTTCAGGAATAAAGGAAACGAATGAGAGCGTTTTCTGGGCACTGCAGCACGGACAGCAAACAATGGATGTGTTCTGTTTAAAGACATTTACACAACCCTCGGTTCCAGCGTGTTCTTATTTATTTTACCATGGCGCTCTGCCCTCAGAGAAATTTGTTTTCACGAGCCCTCACAACTCCACCGCTAACACAATATGAAAAGCTCCTGCGTAGCTTCACCGCTTCAAAGAATGACAGGCAATGAAACCTAGAAGAAAGACGTGGAACCGTGGAACAGTAGCGCAAGCTACAATACTAAACAAAGCTTGCACCACCTTCTCCTCGGCAATAAAACAGTCTGAAGCTACGACACCAACGCGCCAATGACAACTGCTAAGGGGATGCGCATTCAGTGCAAGGCACCTATTCTGAAAAGCAAGAACAGCAAGCATGGCTGAATGTCTCATCTTAAAAACGGTGGCCAAATCATCCCCAGAACTACGGTAAACACAACACATGATCTTCGGAAAGATTAACCCACATTCAAGTGGGAGCTCTGCATTGTGAAACGTGACACAACTGCAGCTTACGCAAGAGTAGAAATGAAACAACAGTTGATGGTTCCAAAGCAGCAATTCAGAGCATTTTGTTGCTCAAAAGTACATTTACAAGATTTTCATTTACCTTGTGATTTGAAGAAAGAAAGTTTTCCTTTTCTCGAAGTCAGGAAAATAAAACCTCTCCAGCCTCACGTACTATTGGGCCGCTGGATTCGAGAACTGAATCAATCTTAGGAAACAGCCAAACAACATGGAGAGATAAACAACAGAGACTAAACCAACTAAAATATAACCCCAGCTCCACAAAACTCATTATGGAAAATGCAAAAAAAGAAGTGGCTGGTAACATGTGGACCTCCTCGGGAATGGCATAATTAATTAAGGGAAAGTGATAATCATCAATCTCGACCATAATAACATTTGTGCACTGCAAGACATTGTGCGAAAATGAACTGTAGTTACTCGCTTACACATTCGAGAAGCACCTCTAACAGCTTAATTTTGGGTGTCACGTCTCTGTCGCACCTATTTTTGAGCCACGCTCCCAATTTTCCCCTACCTACATTTTCAGGAGCCAACTGAGAGTCCCGTGAAATTTTGTGGCAATATTCTTACCCTCATTTAATTGCTATAACTGTTCCCCTCTCCTCCTCAGCTGGTGTGTGGAGAGAGTTCTGGCACAAAATGGCCACTGTTCATGACCAGCTGTAGCCAGTTTCTCCCTCATCACCATAAAGCACTGCAAGTCGGTAAGAAAAGCACGATATAAAAGCAATGATCTCTGCCTCTACAGTTAAGTGACCTGAATGGCATGACAACCTGGAGGCAAATGGCACAACTTTATTAGCCAACTGATAGAGAGAACAGTATTTATAGTCCTTTTAACTATGATCACTCACATTAACCTTCAATTTGATCCTCAGTAGAGAAGCCTTCAGCAGCAAGTGGCTGCGCACTCGGACACAACCCGTAGGTAAATGCTGTCATGTGATTAAGTGAGCGAATCACCCGTAATTCTGGTATAAAATGACTCTGGTTGACCAGTACTGTCAGCAGCAATAGCTCAAGAGGCAGGAGGCCCAGGGTTTTGCCTGCTTCATTTTAATGGTTTGTTTTCCCCACCCCCCCATTTACATTTCCCCCCAAATTAGCAAGTAGTACTTGGTCAAATCAAGTCAGCTTTTTAATCACAAACTGCTCAACTGGTTTGGCCTCATCAGTTTCGTTTAAAATACGATTGTCGCAAAGCAACGCCATCACCAGTTGCATAAGCTCTCGTTTTAGCATCAAATGCTTGCACAACTGCCAAGTGCAAATACACTGGAGCCAACCACTGACCGAGCAACGACACCACTGTCTTCACAGGACTAAGTGCCCCAACGCTATCCCCAAATATTTAATTCAGCCTCATATAAACTTAGGTTTACCACTCTCCATTTAATATTGCAACACACTCGTTGCAGCTGTCTTAATTAGCAATTTGATGACTTGTTCTTCCGTAAGCTACTGTACATAATACGGATAATTTTTCCAAAAAGTCGTGACAAGAAGCTTTAAAGCCTCAGCTAAGCAAGAACTGAGAATGGCCATTTCAGGCCAGCGTAACCACGGGGTGGGGGGGCCTTGTAGTGCAGATAATGCACTGTTGTATAATTAATGTGTCATGTATAGGTTAAACATCAACAATCCACAGCCAGAACCACCTTAACAGGCAACCTCGTTTCGCATTTCAATCTGCCAACTAAAGAACGAGAAAGCAAGATAACAATGTATTCCCCTCCAAAGTATATGGCGTACCAGGTCTAATTTTAATTAATGACTGTTTAAAAGCAATGTTTTCTCGACAATGGATAAATTACATTTATTGGGTTTAAATATTAGCTTGTAAGGCAACAAAACTTAAATTTCTCCTTTCAGAGCCTGCCCGAGCAGGGGCCTATAACTATGTAATCTTTACACAAAGTGATCTTTTCTCCAGAATTTTAGTTTTTAAAGGCATTCTCAATGGTCAATACGATATCCTACAATCCAAATTCAGAAATAGTTGGGAAAAAGTGTAAATTGTAAAATCAAAATGCTATGACTTTCAGATCACATGAGCCAATGTTATTAACAGAAAACACAGACATTTCAAAAATTGAAACTGAGACATTTTACATTTCTATCCACAAAATGAGCATATTTCAAATTTTCTGGCTGCGACAAGTCTCAAAAAAGTTGGGACCCAAAAATGGTCTGAAAAAGCAATTAATATATATGAGAAACAGCTGAAAGTATATTTTGCAAGTGGCTAATTAAGTCAACTGGCATCAGGTGTGTAACATGATTGGCTATAAAAGGGATGTCTTAGAGAGGCTGTGTCTCTCAGAAGTAAAGATGGCCAGAGGCTCTCCAACCTGTGAAGGCTTGCGTAAAAAAAATTGTGGAATGTGGAATGTTCCTCAACGTCAAATTGCAAAGGGCTTGTGCATAACATCATCAAAAGATTCAGAAAAACTGGAAGGCTGAAGTGCTTTACTGGATGCCCGTGATTTGGACCCTCAGATGCCACTGCATCACTCACCGGCATGAATCTGTCATTGACATTACTAAATGGGCCCAGGAATACTTCAAGAAACCACTGTCAGTAAACACAGTCTGCCGTGCTATCCACAGATGCCACCTGAAACTCTATCAAGCGAAAAGGAAGCCATTGTTGAACATGATCCAGAAGTGCCGCCGTGTTCTGTGGGTCAAGGCTAATTTAAAATGGACTCTAGCAAAGTGGCAAAGTGTCCTGTGGTCAGACAAGTCAAAATTTGACATGCTGATGGAAATCATGGGCGTCATGTCCTCCGGGCTAAAGAGGAGAAAGACCACCCCTCCTGTTATCAGTGTTCAGTTCAAAGGCCAGCATCTCTGATGGTATGGGGATGCATTAGTGCATCTGGTGTGGGACACTTGCATGCTTTAAAAAGCACCATGAATGCTGAAAGGTATATAAAGGTTTTAGAGCAACATTTGCTCCCCTCCAGACGACACCTATTCCAGGGAAGGCCTTGTGTATTTCCGCAGGACAATGCAAAACCACATACTGCAGCTATTACAACAGCATGGCTTCGTTGCAGAAGCATCCGTGTGCTGAACTGGCCTGACTGCAGTCCTGATCTTTCACCGATTGAGAACATTTGGCGCATAATTAAACAAAAAGTCCGTCAAAGGCGACCCAAAACTCTCCAGCAGCTGGAAGCCTGTTAAACAAGAGTGGGATCAAATTCCAATGGCTAAACTCAAGATTCTTGTCTCCTCAATGCTCAGATGCCTCCACAACTGTCCCAACTTTTTTTGAGACCTGTAGAGGCCATCAAATTTGAAATGAGCTAATTTTATGGATAAAATTGTAAGATTTCTCAATTTCAACATTTGCTATGCTATCTCTGTTCTATGGTGAATAAAATACTGGCTGGTTGTGATTTGAAAGTCATTGCATTTTGATTTTACTCACAATTTACACTTTGTCCCAACTATTTCGGAATTGGGGTTGTATTTTGTTCCCATATTGACAGCAGTGGGGAATATACCAAGTAAGTTATACATCCATTATTTAAAAAAAAAAAAACAAAAAAAAAACATAAAAACAATTGTGGGCATCCAAAACCATTAAGGTCCAACTAAGGTCCAATTTGCCAGGCTGGCATTGGCCACAACAAAACATGGTGAAGAGACAGAAAACACAAGAGTGAATTGAGAGTAAAGCACTTGCCCACAGGCCCTTTATTACAATCCAAAAACTAAAGAAAAGGGTTAGCAAACCCAGCAAACTGCCAAGCAAGACAAAAATGGGGTCCCGGCAGAATAAAGAAAGGCCTGGTGCTCAGCTCCAAGTTTTGACCAAATGCTTCAAAAGAAGTTGCTGAGACTTAATTCCTCCTTTCAAGGTTAAGTCTTCATGACGTCAAGCAATGGGCCGCAACTGATGTGATTACAATTTCTCTCTGCCTCGCTCGTCCGTAGATTGCCTGGCCCCTCTTGCCACCACAGGCCCAAGACTGGACAATTTAAATTTCAGTCACAAAACAAGTATTTGTTCCAAGAGTCAACTCACCCTTTGCCAAAACCTTAGTCAAAAAGTCGAGCCACGCAGGTCCTATTCTAAAGCATGGGACAATAAAGACATCCACTCTGCTTGCAGTAAATGGAGGAAAGGCGTTGTGAAGCCAGTACAATCAGTACTGACAGAGCACTGCTACAATACCATCTCCCAAAATGCAAGACTCTAAATCCAAGACTTACCAGTGACATAGACATAATGATGACCAATTATATTTTCACTCCTGCGGTAAGTATAGCCGTGGAGGAAGACTGGCATTGCTGCATCTCTAAAACTCTCCATCTAACAAAGCAAGAAGCAGGTAAATTACCTGCAGCGGTTCTCATGCCTCTGTGGAAGATCTCCTACCGTCTGACTAAAAATGACTCTGCTTACCTTTGCGTCTAGCACATGCCAGAAAATGAACAAGTCTTCTCCCCTCCTCATCTCAGATCACGACACTGACAGCACTAGGAGGATGGGAGGTACGCTGTCATATTAGCTTCCATTTCCCAAAAACTGTCTTTTTTTAAAGAAAGAACATAATTCTGCCAAGTGAAAGAATTAGCTGTGTCCTCCTCCTCCTGGGACTGAAGCGTTTATCAAGTGGGAACAGTTCACCCCCAACCACTCGGCTCTAGATGGAAACACGGTTCTGGGTTTTCTAAGAGTTGTGCTGGTGTTATGATTTGTGTTTCCCATAGGGTCTCTTAGCATCCATATAGTCACGGCCCCCTGGTCCTCAACAGGTTAGCATGATGAAAACCAGGGCTGGGGACTATTCCATTTCAATGCTGGAAGAGAAATTACATTCACGATGAACGATGTCCACAGAGAATTACAAGCATTTCAAGTCAAGGAATTCACCCAAGCTTTGAAGTAAAAGCCTCAAGATTTGCATTAAAGTAGCATCTAGCTCACTCTGATCATAACTTCAGCCACCAAGGAAATACAGTGATAAGCCACAACCTACAATTAAACATATTGGACTTATGACAATTTATCCCGCCCTCAAAACACCAAACTGTTCAGTCCATCGCAGTGACCTGCTCCCATTGACTCTGGAGGAAAGACTAGTATCTTTACACTATGCAGTTGCACCACCAATGTCACACTGCCCATGCAGCAGGAGGATAATGCAGTCAGCGTTACCATTCACTCACACAGGTACATGTGTCGGGCCGACCAGGAGTGGCCATTACCCTGGCAAGGCTGAGCCAAATGTTGCCTCGCCCGCATGGACCTCCAGCCACAGGCGGTAAAGCACTGGGATTTGAACCCAAAACTACAGGGCTCCCAGATGAAAATGTAAGCGAATGAAAAGAAAGACAAATGAAAAAGGAAGTATGAATAAATGCCACGAGGGATGACAAACTACGACAAATCAGTCTTAATTCAGTCAGTGAAACTATAAAAACAGCAGCATTTCCAAGTGGTATAAGTTATATCGCAACCCGCTAACTCCAGCCAACTGCTTGTAATTCAATACCATGCTGTCTATAAACCCCAAGTGAGCGCAGGACCGCAAAAAAAAAAAAAAAAAAAAAAAAGTGGTGTCACAGTCCAAATATTGACGAGCTGCACTGTAGCCGTGATTGCAATTTGTAAAATCAGGGAAAGCACAAACTAATTTTTGAATGTGCTTGGTGATTTAAATACTGCACAGGTAACCAGGTGCTTTACGAGAGTGACAAGCCCGATAAATGGATACCGAATCAATGCTGCATGAAATAAATTAGGCCCTGTGGATGTGGGCATCTGACACACGATCGCAAAGACAACGGACCTCACATGGTAAAGACTGAGGACATGGACCAGCCCCCCCAACCTCCCCTACTCCCCTCACCCCCACCGGGAAGGCACAGGTGGAGTTATGTAAAGACTGCGGGAGGTATTTGATGTTACTTAATGTCCAGCTCTAAAAATGACTCTGACAGGCAGCTGAAGAGGACAGACTCCCAGGACCCGCAGCGGGTGCCAGCGGGGCTCCGTTCAACAAGTTTGAATGCCAGACCTCTAATCCTGCTGAACAAAAAGCCCATTCCAAACAGGCATCTTCTCCCCAGTGCTCAATCCAAACCTTATAGCCTTACCTTGGTCTTAAAAAGGTTTGCCTTACCCATGTGTAAAAGCTGCCACATTGCTACATTGTTCCCCTAGAATGGATACACGCACCCACAAATTAGAGTAGAGGGGTGCCATTTTTATGAGATATTTGTTTAATTTTGAAACTAATGCACAGGAGTATAGAGCCACAAGTAAAAAAAAAAGCTGCTTCACAGCACAAATACAAGCAGACTTTACTCTAGGGGTACCACAAAAAGTACTTTTATTTGGAGCACGTAGTTGTATGTAAATAAGGCCCATTTGTATGTCACCAGACTTTCACAGGTCTCATTACTCCTGCAGGCCAAACACCCTACCCTTTCTAGAAAATGAACAAATGCTACAGCCATCACCAACACTGTAAAAGGAGTTACTATGGATCAACTTGGATAAACTGCTCTCATTTGTGATACCAAACTTGATTGTTTTTCCAAAATGAAAATATTTTAAAGCCAAGTCGAATATTTGAGTTGAGGGGAACTAGTACAGCTCAACAAATTAGACTAACTGTTTAAGCTTATCCAGAGTAACGCTTTTTCTGTGAATTTCTAAAGGCCAATTCAGTGAACCTGAAGAGGAATGAATGGGACCTCTTCTGCAAACCTTCAATTTATGAGCAGCTTAAGAATAAAACACATTTATATGTAAAATCACTGATGGTGATTTCATCAGATGAACCTGTTGAAGCCTTTGGCATGAAACACGTCGCTCATCGGCAGAAAATAAAAATTCCTAAATGGTCAGGTCTTGAAGTTCTTCCTCATTTCACTAGTGTGCAGTTTTTACCCAGTTTTACGAATTGATTTTCAGCCATCACACAGTGGTCATGCCACTCATTGCACGACTATCCAAAATGGCCGACATTTTATTCAGCCTCTAATGACACAGCCCAGTAAGCCAACTGGTGGATGAACTTAAACAGCTAGCGAGGAGTCCTGAACCGAGAAATATTTACTACAGTGCACAAATGTTAACGGCACGCATATGACCAAATATGCACTCATTCAATTTTATGGTCCATTTCTTTTCTTTCATTAGAGAAACAGGCTTGCTTAAAATAAGCGAGACCACCAGATCCACCGTAAGGCAGATGCGCAAATACGCTATGCAATGATATGCAAGAACATTGTTATTGTAGAACTGAGCAAGGTGCGTCACCAGGATGGCATCAGTGAATTATCCACGTATATAAACGGATGGTATATAAGCCATGAATAAATAAACATTATAAATAAAATAATACCAAGGCCCATTTGAAATGGCAACCTTGCACTGAAGTCCACACACCTGAGGGTTCAGCCTCAAGAATATGAAGTTTTTTGCCGTTGGTGACGCATATGACTCATGGAAAAATGTATCAATATGCGCATAAAGTATTGAAGTCAGGTGCATGTAAAAACATGCAATGAATTATGGGATGAAAAAGTGCACTGAAATTTAGACATGTAAATGAGTCCTATTTTTTAATCTGAACTAAAATAAAGTAGATAGTCAGGCAAAAGGAATTTTAAGACCATAGGTTTTTTTTAAACCCAGGAGTGCATTACCTGAACGCTCAAACAAAAGTGAAACTGACAAGACGAAGCTTTGAACTTTATTTTATCAAATAAACTAGTCTGTTTGCTCTCCAGGCAAAATAAACAGGCCCCGTTGCCTACATTTCAGACCAGTAGGCCTAATTCTGCGTGAGCCTAATGCTGGCCCTGTACCAAACAGCATTTGATGCAATTTCACCTTCACAGACAAACTTCCAAAATCAAAATAAAGTCATAAGAGCTTCTAGTCAAGGCACGCTCCGGCATCTCGATTTTTTGGTGTGAAGGTGGTCATAAAACTCAGTCCGACTGGGTCTTTTTCTCCTCAAAGTACCGACAAAGTCAAATAAGGTTAATATGATTGGAAGTCTCTATTCCTAGCTACTGCAAACAGTGAACTTCAATGATGGGAACATTATCAACAAGTGACAGGTCCACTCTGCAAGATCACCAGTCTTAGCAAAATCTCCCAGTCAGTGAGTAAAACTCTGTCTTCATGGCATATTGTCTTGAGATCTGACAGGATGACAGACATTAGTGTTTGAAAGTCTTTTCAGAGTCTTTCCAAACTCTTCTAAGGTAAGGTAGGCATTAGTCTATCATGCGCTTTCAAAATGAAGGACAATTCACACATTATTCTGGCTACTTGTCACCAGACAAACATTTAACTGACAGCAATGGTTCTTGGCCACTGCCCAGCTGAAATCATCATTACTGCAATTTTTCCATTTGTATCAATAATGTGGCCATCTATCCATTATGATATATTCTCATTAAAAAACTATCATAATAACATTATAATCTTCATATTTTGCACATCTTTACTTCCTTGTAGAGCGTAACGGGAGGGCGGGCACATTTTCTTGGTAACCAATGCAGTCTCATCTTCCCACCATCGTACCAATAAATACCAAATGAAACTGCCAAAAAACTTTTAACTTTTTTGCTAAAAAGCAAGTCCGCTATAAGCCAGGCTACCTTATTGTGAGCTGGCTTGACAAGCCCTAAACTCGCAATCAGAGATGCCATAAGTTAACAAGGCAGCTTAAAAAGAGAGCCACCGTTGCGACTATTAAAACTCTGAGTTCAGGCTCAACATACCTCGCTAACCCACTAATCTCGCTTCGTAGCACACCTCTCAGGGCAGGGCTTTTTCAACCAAACACACATTCAGCAACATGGGTTACGGGACTTTTCGTTCCTGGACTTCGCGCCTAAGGACTTTTTGTCCCTTGACTCTTCGTCCCCAAGGACTTTTCGCCCCCTAATGATAATGAAACATGTCGCTATTGTAGACAAATGGATGGACAGACGGACGACAAACGATTCGCCACGATATAAGGATTAGGTTTAGGGAAGGGTCATAGTGCAGATAGAGGGCAAAGCATGATTTGGGACGAACAATTCAGGGACAAAAAGTTCACTAGGACAAAGAGTCCAGGGACAAAAATTCCTAGGGTCGAAAAACTCTGGGGCGAAGAGTCCTAGAGCCAGCAACAGGATATCAAAAAGGCTAATAATGGTCATGATCGCCCCTCTCCTGAAGACCCCCAAATATGTGCACAATTATTTTCTCAAGATCGGCTTAAAACCAATACTGCAGCATGAAAGGTGCAGCACAGAGCAGTTGAGACATAAATCCTGCGAGCAGACCCAAAAGGGTCTCGCCCTGATTTAAAGCGGAATACGCATAAAAGGTTCTCAATTTAAGGACTGAACTGGTCAGGTCATTTGCATAGAGATAAGACTGAACTCGCAGTCCATTACCATAATTGTGAGAGGGAAAGATCAGCACAGCATACAATCAGGGGCAGAATTTTCCCTTCTGAGTTCAGCTGGAGTGAGAAAACAGGTCAGAAAAAAAAAAAAACCTGAACAGCGCAAGAATGGTTAGATAGAGTTGTGTTTGAATGGGTGCTTTTCAATCAAAATATTGGCCTACAGCTTCGCTTTGAAGGATTTTAAGGGCCTCTGCTGAAGGTCTTTTCTGTAAGGGAGCCCAAATGCCAAGTATTTTTGGGGGACCTCTCTAAAACACAGCAAAACTGCCAACACGGCAACATTGCTCAAAAATGCTGCACTGAAAATACTCTGAAAATAGCTCACAAGAGGCCCAAACAGATGGAGAGACACAAACAAATTGGCTTGGTCAAGACAGCTGCCCCCGTACATCAGCGAAAAAAAAAAAAAAATGTTTGTATCTGTCCAGCTCATGCCACAGAAAAACAAATCACTGATGTACTGCAACAAAACGGAGCCAGCCAAAATCACAGCAAATATGAAGTAAGCAACTCTCTCAGATTGTACATTATGTCGCTCTAATAGCACATGAGGCTCTGTTGACGGCTTAGTGTAAATTCCGTAAGACTGATACGAAGTATCTTCACAACACAAGAATTCCACTGTACTTCATTACCTCGGGTGCACAGCTGCAGACATCATTTCACATGCGATAAAAACACATCCAAAGATGAAAATCCTGAACTTAAGAACTTAAAAAAAAAATCTTCACACTGACAGCAATGCACAACCACACAAATATCGAATATCCACAATACCAAGTCATCTGTGAAACCAAATGTAAGAGCAATTCAAGGGGATTAGAGACAATATCGGTCAATTCAGAGAGGTAACTGCACTTATGTGAATATTTCAGAGGCGCTGCATCACGAGATCTTTGAGTGTTCGCCAAGGGCTTGTCTGTGATGAGGCGGCACGCCCTCCATGCCTCCGCGGTTTCCTGCTCGGTTTTCCATCTTCCAGAAGCACAAGGAAAACAAATTTGCAGAATTTTGCATATGCAATCAAAAACGTATTTTTCATGTGACTATCAACACATCCCTTCAATGAAAAATGTGAAGGATAGGCGAATTAAAGAATCTAAACTGTGCTCAAGGTGAATGTCATGCGGTTGGTCACCTGTCTGCGGTTTGTTCCTGCCTACCAGCAAATGCTTACCAATACAGCCTGCAGAGACCTCTTCCCATTCTTGACCAATAATACTTCAGACAATTTCTAGACAATTTCTGGACAATTTATGGTCAAGTTTGCAGAGCCAACTAGTACAAATGGGTTTTTTCACCAAATGCCGGAAACTCCATCACGTTGTTTTCACCCATCAAGCGTTTTTTTCCCCCTCTCCTGACAGGTCCTCTAAAAATATTAACAATAATAATTTTCTCGCATTCTAATGCACTCCCAGCGGCCAACTACTCAATCAAAACTTTGCAGAGGAACCCGAACCTATGATATAAAATGTAAGATGCGCTATAACGGCCAAAATTGCATGGATACCGTCTGCGTCTGCTGTGTATTAAGTCATGGTAAAGGACTGGCTTGCCAATAGTGAAAGAATGATGATTAAATAAATGTAGAAACTGATCTGTTCTTGCAGCCTATGCGTACTTGCATACGACTGAATCGATAAACCATCCAATCACATGCAACACAGTCTGATTTCTCATGGGAAACCTGTGGTGCATGAGGCTGAAATTAATCCAACGTACTATAGCGAGGGAGGGGACGTCAGGCGGCAAACTGAATTTGGAGCGCTCAGCGCAGTGCTCCTGACAAGAAGTCGCAACTACTGGAGAATGGGGATAGTGTCGCGACAGGATGGACCTGACAGGCATAAAAGGTGGGGAAAACAGTGCCGAGATCACCAGCAACCTCGAGAGCAAGCGAACGCACCATCTTGATGTCCTTGTTTAAGACCAGCCGACAGTAGTTAAACCGTGCACATCCACATTTTGACGAAGAGTTCCAACAGGCCGAAAGAAATTACCAAAACAATATGAGCCATTTCTCATTTTCTTGTCACAGTAATTAATGATTAATACGATATCCGTTCCCAACGCAAGTAAAAACATTCTGAAGTAAGGATAAATCTCCATAAACCTACAAATAAACCAGAGCAAGAACATCTTTTCTAAAAAAAAAAAGTTCTCGCAATTTTAGATGACTTTTAGCGCAATTCGGTCACTCACTGCTGAAACTCCCTCTGCGATCATAATAATTATTGCATGACCCTGTAATAGTGACGAAGCGACACGGAATTCAAATATCGCAAATTTGCCGTGCACTGGACGACTCTATTGCGCTACTATGTCAGTGCTGTAGGCTGCAGTAGGAGAAGGCTACGGTAACACTGGGAAGACCAACGTCGGAAGTGGTACAGCATTAAATGTAAACACTGATCGTGAATTTTGACAGCAGGCGCGCAACAGCATTCAGAAAGACTGCACACACGATCACTGTGGACAGAACAATATAGAAACCCGCATGGTGAATACCTGGCATGCCACAAACCCACTAAACAACGTTAATTGCGTATACTTCCTATTTATGACTGTACAGTACCACTTGTCAGCAATTCGCTTCTCGATTTTTTTGGGCAGACAACGTTGAACAAAAGTAGGATACGACCGACTGTGCGCAGTTTTAAGTCATTATTGCGGGGGTCGTGAAAATGCTCACTAGTCTTCAGAGCGCATTTGTGCAGAACGGCAAAGGCAATAATGAATACCACTTACATTTCACAACCCTGTCCGTCGTGGACAACTTCGGATCATCATTTGGCTTGTTTTCGGACATTTCCAGGCTGATATTTACACTGCTAGATTTTTTTTTTTTTATAAAATATGAAATTGTGCCTGGATAGCGATCCGGTGTAGTCCTCGCCCAACCACTCCACTCTTCCCAGAATGGGGAATCGCTGTGGTTTCACGTGCCTCCCTGCCGTCTCCAAAAATACTTGCAAGTGTTACAAATTTCTACACAGTAAGGTCCTTCTGATTTACTGCTGTGCCGTATGAATTTCTGTCTCCAAACTGAGCGCAACCTAGTTTAAAGTTTGGTTAGATCCGCCTTCGGTCTATTGAGGACCTTCTATTGGTCATATTCACTTCCTGTTTCAGTCGTGCCTTCACTCCGTTCGGACGAGCATCCTGTCAATATCACTGGTCTATGTAAAAAAATAAATAATAAAATAATAATACTAAATAAATCATTCTTGATCACGCCGTTCAGCATCCAACGAGTGCGGGGAAATATGTTCAGTTTGACTTCGCAGCAGACCACGCTGTGGCAACGGTGTCTGAATCTGCGATGAATAGCCTGGTCTAATACTCTCTGCGGCAGCTGCAGAGTGGTTCGGAGACGGAGTATGGAGCCGTCTGAACCTGTTCACTAACAGTTTTGATGAGACCCCGTCATTTTATGCAGTGAGATAAAAGAGACAGTGATTGTCGCAGTAATTTCCAGGAATGTGTGTGAACGCATTTATTATTCCAATACACTCCGAATAGTGACAGCATTGAATTTGTTGCACGTATACAGTTGGCGGTCGCTTTTGAAATGCATCATTTACTAGGAAAATCGAATGATTTTAATAATGAAATACTACGTTTCAAGTGGTTGGCACTGCATCTTCCCCAATATCAGCCTCTCGCTTCCCATCGCTGAATTTCGACCATCGGGTTCAAGTGTGCGTCTGAAACAGTTCCCGCTGATGCGCATGCCAGAGAAAATAAAATACGTGATCCAGAAGCCAGCAGGACCTAGCAAATATACATACTCTGTCGAGCATTAATCAGCTTGTTCTCCAGACAGAGAGGGATGTGAATATGAACACCTGTTGAGTCAAGTAGGCGACTGCTTCCGTACACTGATTCTTCTTTGAATAGCTGTCCACAGATTGAGGCGCTTCTGGCTGCCAAATTAACGAACCAGTGGGTGGAGCTGGACGTGGGAGAGCACCATCCGCAGCCCCTTTCTATTAGTTAACCCCAGCGCCATGGTTAATCCGCGGATCCGCCTTACTGTAACCCTCGGATCTGACCCGAACTCCACCCGTTTAATCAACAGAATTGAGTTCACTGGATCTTCAATAATTGAAGTAGTCAGTAGGCTACAGTAGGTTCAAGTGAGCTCTCCGCTACTGCAAACTCAGCTGGTAAAATTGTGAAACGATGCCGGTCGTCAACAACAGCCGTTTCTAAGCGGAATTTTTGGAATTTCAATGGGCCTAATTATGGAAATAGTGGGTTTCTGTGTAAAAAATCTTCTACACCTTATTTTACGCAACGCAGCGTGGGAGCTGATGGACTGTTTTAAAAAAAAATTCGCGAATTCTCGTGAAAACTTTGAGGGATGAAAATGACAAAAATATGACTAAAACTTGTATGCCATTTTGTCTAAAGACTGACACTAAAACTACATGTAAAATATCTGCCAAAATGAAAACTGGATCGTCAAATCGACTGCAAGTTGGATTGGGTAAGCCATAGACTGTATAAAAAAATGGACGCAGCGCAGCACTCGGGTCTGAAAACTGAGGCCAATGCGGAAATCTCCAAAATTTGCATTCTATTCAACGGCCAGCAGATGGCAACGTCGTTGGTTGCAGACAGAAGTTTAATCCTACAGAAGTTTAAGAGAAAATGACCTTACTTTCCCTCCTGATTTATTATTTAAAGGAGAATTCCGGCGTGAAATTGACTTGGGGTGTATTGACACATCATAGTGAGTACTAACTTTTGTCGAATACCCCACCGCCGTACGCACGCAAAATTTCGAAATAAAAGGCTTTTTAGCCAAAGCCCCCAACAGGCTTACAATGGTAGTGAATCGGGCATAGCTTTGCCATGCAAAGAAATTGCTATTTTTTCACCATTATCAAGGCCCAAAGAAGCTCCACACTTCATCGGTAGAATTCCGAGGGCCCTGACATTTAAAACGAGGCACTGAGAACTTTCAAAATGCACAGGTAGTTTATTAAAAAAGACTATTTATGCAAACAGTACCTGGAGGCAGTTTCCAGTCACCTCCATCTTGAAAGTAACAATAAGTCGATTGACAAGTTTGAATGAATAGATTGCAATCTGTTCCCCTATCCTTCCTATTCGTTCGTGCTCGTCAATCGACTATGTATGTTGCTACGTAATTATGATTTGTGACTGTCAACAGTTTTGGTCCTGAGAACTCTCTGTGATTGTTGACAATAAGACATCATTGGCCCTAAACAGGAACGTTGTTTCTGCTGAATGGACATGGTGTCATTGATAGTTGTATTTGTGCAAAGATATGTGATGGCACCATGAGCTGCTTTTCGTTTTATCTATAGTTTTAAAGCCAGCTGAGGGTTGCACGTGTGAATGAGTGTTCCTGGGAATAAGGAGTGAGAGTAAGAGGGAGTGAGATTGAGAGTAAGACCGCAATAACTCTGAAAACTATCACTAAATGCAGATGTGTTATGTTGCAGATACCTTAAATTTCTTAAGAGCCATGTTCGCTC
Organism: Gymnothorax reevesii; assembly: GCA_029721435.1. Classification (NCBI taxonomy): domain Eukaryota; kingdom Metazoa; phylum Chordata; class Actinopteri; order Anguilliformes; family Muraenidae; genus Gymnothorax; species Gymnothorax reevesii. The sequence goes on from CM056579.1 coordinate 112,225,032, forward strand.
AACACGATTTCCACTGTGCTGCCAGATGAGATTTGCACTCCAGTTAGCTTGTGCGCTAAATTGCCGTGTAGCTCAGTATGCTCTGGTTCTGCTGAGCGTCTCTCCCCATGCAGACACACAGCTGCTTCCTGACCATCAGTGGGGCTATTACCATGGCAGCAAAAGCAGACATACAACCCCCACCCCAACCCCCAGCTCCCGGCCACTCGGCTAACGGAGGGCCAGAGGAAGTGCTGATAACGAGCACTATTGTCAACAAGGGCTGTGTTTTCGTCTAGGGCCCCCGAAGTGATCATTACCATGATCTGAGACGATGCTTGTTAACCGCGGCAGCAATTATCACAACTTAGCTCCTGTCAAACAACACCAGCGAAGGAGAGTAGAAACGAGGGAGGGCAGAATGACTCTCACTCGAAGGCTGGCTTTTCAGCGTGACGTCTTTGTGCGAGTTCGTGTAAATGCCTGAGATGCCGATGCAAACCCTTGTGCTGCACTTCAGCTGAAAGACGCTCTTTCATCATCAGAGGTGTGGTTACGGTCGGGATCGCAGACTTGGTTGCGGTGAAAATTACAGGTTTGGTTACAGCCAGGATCGAGGGCTTGATGATCACAAGTACAGAAGATGGCTTATGGTCGCAATCACAGGCTTAGTTGCTCTCAGGATCACAGACTTGGCTGCGGTTGGTTCGCAAGCATTTTAATCCTGTCGTAAGACTTATTCCTATTACCCTTTTTTCTTAGTAAGGCAAACATTTTCCAATGAGGTGAGATACTTGTCATTCATTTCTGAATTTGCCAATGGAATAAGAAAATGTGTGTTATCAAGCACATGCTGACTTAAAATAAGCTAAAACTTTCAACTTCAGGAAGAGAAATTGCAAAGGTAAGTCTCATAATTAGATTGGAAGACTTGTTAAGACAGAATTTTTTTTGCAGATGATGAAATTATATTCATTTTATGAAGTCGCTGAATTAAATCTAGCTCAACCCCCGTGCCGCCTCTAACCCTGGCCCACTCTTAAATGAAGTTAGCTCTTCACTGGGTAAAGAGGCGAACGCACTTGTGTGTACAGAGAGCAGCAGAGAGATCTCTCTCTCACATCTGCGAGGGCTGGAGTCACAGGGTGGAATGTGCCGGGTTTTTGGGTGGGCGTGTGGGGGAAGGTGCAGACAAGACATTTATAATGATGAGTGTCGGGGGCAGAGGGCAAGATAATGTGTGTGGGTGTGTGGGGTGTGTGTGTGCATGCGTAGGTGTGTGTGTGTGTGTGTGTGTGTGTGTGTATACTATGATATGTGCACCCAAGTATGCGTTTCTGTGTGTGTGTGTTTTTGCGAGCGTGTGTGCCTGTGTCCATGTGTGTGTGTGTGTGTGTGTGTGCACCTGTGTTAGACGGAACGTGCATCCAAGTATGCATTTTTGTCTGTTTGTGTGTGCATGTATGTAACCGATGAGCTGTATACAGTTTGTTTATTTTATTAATCCTGCATTGCCTACTGCTCGGCTTTCTGAACCCTTTCGCTATACGGATCTGGGCTCCCTTGACTGCTTGTCACCAGAGCATATTGCGCAGATCCCAGCTATTAAATGTTTCATGCGTAACCCAGTTTCTCAGGAGCCATCGTTGCACATGGTCTGATGTTGGCATTTACAGTACTGTGCGCGATTCAGTTATCCTGCATATGGTGAGGTCTTCTACATAGTTTATTTTTCCAGCTTGGTACTTTCAGTAAAGCCCTTCATTTTCTGTCCCATCGCATAGGAGCAGTTCAGCAGAATAGAGTAAGACAGAGTTAAGTAGTAAGATTAGGGTTTGGTGCTGTTCACTATGTGCTAGGAGAGTGAAGAGATTAGTAGACAGCTTTATACGCCTGTTACACAAGATTCCAAAGAATACAGAGAAAGTGTTATACGTTTTTCTCTCGCGGTTCACAACCTCGTGCGTATGCGGTACTGCACCCTTCACATGTCCACCATCGGAGTAAAAACAATATCACCTCATTTTAGTTTTCTCCTTTAAGTTAAGCAGTTTTCAACATAACTTGCATTTACACTTACTGACCAGAACTGCTGATGTCATTTTTGCACATTGTGCTTAATTAAAGTTATGGCATCGATAATAAAGTGATTTTAACAACTTGAACCGATTCCTTGCTAAATCCAAAATCTCTGACAAGTATAGGATATTTCAAAAACATGGGGGAAGAATTTGTTATTGTCTATGCAAATAAATACACAACTTCTCTGTCCGGGAACAATAGATGTAATGAAATTAGCAGAATATCGACCACCATGATGGTTAACAACATTATTTTTGTATTAGACAGGAAAAGACATTGTGCATCACTTTTTATTGATTTGTCGAAAGCGTTTGACACTGTTGACCATGATATTTTAAAACTTAGACTCTTAATCAAGAAGGCATAGGCAGCACTCCAAATGCATAAAAAGTATATGCATTTGGAGGGCTGCCTATGCCTTCTTGATTAGTGTGTTTTTCTTTTCATAGGTTTTAGCACCCGTTGCTTAATTCTTTATAACTTCTCGGGAGTTGAGCGCGTTTGTGCCTTTTTCAAAAACTTAGGCTCTTTCAATCGGGATTCTCGGAGCAAGCAGTCGCTGGGTCACGTCACCGAAACCGAAAAAGTCTTCGCTGCAGTTGCGCAGAAAGCTCGCCAGCTCCAACCTGGTTCACTTTCTGTGCAGTGGTAATTTGGCTGACCGGCACACAGTGCGCACACGTTACCAAAACCTCACAGGCAGGTTTCCAGAATGTCAGGCACATTTCAATACCGTCAATAATTACAGCAATCACTGTTTAATGTAACTATCTGAATCAGCACATAAATTATAGTATCTATATCGATTGTCCTGATGTCAGATCAAAGGCGGTTGGCATGTGTGATGGAAACTCGGCCTGACTTAATCAACGCAACTGAATCAATGATGCAAATTAACAACGTCACATCTTTCTCAGCCAACCACAAACTGCCTCGGCATCAGGCAGTGCGTATATAATGCTTGCGTTCTATGCTCGGTAAAGCCGCTCGCACACTTGACACGAAACAAATTTTTCGCACGACTGATTACTGTCAAAGTCAATGCAAAGAGCTATCGAATTTTTGTGGTCTTTTTATTCGTCTGTTTTTCTCCTTTGAAGATAGACAACAGTCATTATTCGGTCTTTCTTTTGAAAATTAGTCAGATGGATCGAACAGATTCACGCTTTTTTTCCACAGTAGAGATAGAATAGTGCTTGCAATCAGAGAGAAAATCAATTCCATGACCATTGACAGTGTGAATAAATTATCGCATGCACGATCAAGACTGTCCGACGCGAAACGCAAAATACTTTATGTCTGGCACCCAGCAACAAATAAAAGTATTAATGTGAGAACAGATTATTAACAGAATAAAGAATAAAAATACATATACAACACCAACCAACAGAACATCCAAAAACAATGACCCGCAAATAAATTAAATGCAGTGTTCATTGGATGTTCTGTTGTTAAAATGTTTCTTTTTATTCTTTATTTCGTTATCAATCTGTTCTTATCGTCCTCTTTTTCTTTTTTTTTTTTTTTTTTGGCTGTCAGACACAGAGGCATTGTACATTGTCCCGCACCAATGTCAACTCACTTTATTGAGCAGAGCTTAAACAGAAACATTGATTGAAATTCTCGGTACTCATCTTGAAGAACTGAGCCCTCTTATCAAAATATTCACGTTTAATATCTAAAGGAGTCAGTAGATTTGAAGAAATTAAAAATAATAATAGACTGTCGGACACGGAGATATATTAAAACCCTGTCAGATTTTCGGACTCTAGACGTGTGCAAGCGGCTTAATTCTAGGCTACTATTATTGTCACTTAAGTTTTATCGTCTTTAGTGGGAGAAAGGAATACAGCCTGATAGCTATGATCTCGTACTAAGTTACGTAACACATTTATTTTCAATATGTGATCTTACCTAGCATTGTTGTCCATGCATGTTAATCCCAAAATTTAAAGCAGCAACAGTTTGTAATAATAGGAACACGCTATACATCGTTTCTCTTGCCAATGAGCAAGATTTGACTCAGCTGTGTCGCCGTCTTTGCCAACTTGCGCTGGAAGGAGGGACAGAGGCGGGACAGAAGAGTACTTGCGCCAGGCTACGCCGGGCACGAAATTGCAACATACGCCTGGACACACCCCGTTGGCGCGGCGCATCCCCCATTCGCCGCGCCTGCGCCTGGTCTACGAAATTAGAGCCCTATGTCTTCGAACGGTTGACACTGTTTACCATGATTGCCTGAGGTTCATTACAAACCGTAAGGTGTTGAAACACCATTGTGAATTATACTCTCAGGTGGGATGGCCTGCTCTGGCCACCAGAGGGTTCAGTCATTGGTATACTTTTCTATATAAAGCAATACTTGGATCTGCCTTCCTATATTTGCACCTTGATTGCTTAGAGAGCTGCTGCTCATTACTCTCTCCATTCACAAGATTATTTGTTGCTTTTTGTTCCATATGCCCGTACTGAATTGGGTAAAAAGGCTTTTTCCCACTTAGCTCCTTTTGCTTGGAATATGCTGCAAAATGAGTGGAAATTAACAGAGTTAATTTCATTGAGCGTTTTTAAATCCAAATTAGGAGTAATTGAGGCCAACTCCACAACTTGCACTTGTTTTTTATAATCTCTTTGAAATGTAATCTTTTTTCATTTTTTTATTTGTCTTTTGTTTGTGTCTGCGTAATTGTGTAACTGTATTTTGTAATTGCTGCTGCCGATCTTGGCCAGGTCTCACTTGAAAAAGAGGTTCTTAATCTCAATGGGATTTTCCTGGTAAAAAAAAGGTTTAATAAAATAAATCGCAGTGACTTTGAAAATAAAGTATTTATATATTTGGGAGTAATTTAATTACAGACAAAATTTGATTAATAGAGCAGCTTTATCTCCTTCTATTGGCATATAAATGTCGGGCAAATATTTCATATTTTGGTATTTATATTACTTAAACCAGAGTACTCTTTTGGTAAGTGGGTTTCTGTCCAAAAGGAAACACAATTTCTGATTTATGAGTTGCAAAAAAAAGAGAGAGAGAAAAAAGTTATACCCTCTGAAAGAGCATGTTTTACCAAATATGGCTTTAGCATCTTGAGCCAAACTACATTTTTCCAGTCAGTAACACCAGATTTTACAAGTAAAAATGTAAAAAGAGAAATAGAGAATTTCGACGGTCACAAAATTCTGTTTTTTGTAACAACCGTTTTCGACACATACTGTAAATGTGAAACTTCCTCTGTGTGAAAAGTTTGAACATTTGTTATTGTTTGTTGTAGGAGTTTGTATTGGTCTCCTGTTGATGTAAGCGGGGCATCAATGATCTTCCTAACATGCATAAGAGAGACCTGACGGACATCTTCCCTTGTGGTCCAACTGTAAGTCCTGGAGCGACCATGAAGATGCATAAATTCGACCTGCACATCTTGTGTCTGCTCTGATATCACATGGATATTGCTTATCCCCTATTATCTGTCATACAGACCTACTGCATGCAGTATTTACCAGGAATCATGTCTGCAAAAGAGGCTGCTGGTTTCACGTTGGTTTGATATATTACTGCAGATGATTCCCTCTCATACAGTATCCACAATGACGCCAGGACCATCTGAGGCCAAACATGCGCATTCAGGTTTTATATGCACATCGGCCACCATGTAAATGAAGAACAGGGGTGAACTGCTACATTTTATATTAAACGCTAATGAGCCAAAATATTAAGACTACTCAGATGATGCAATTAACGCCCCTTATCTTGTACCAGTGTCACATGTCGAGGTCTGCAGACAAACAGACCCTGGACAAAACGCAAACAGTTTGTTTTCGTAATTGACATACTGGTTATGCGAGAGCCTGGACCTGAGGGAGTTTGACAAGGGCCAAATTGTAACAACCAGATGAGCGGGTCGGAGCATCTAAGAACTGGTAAGGCCTCTGGGATCCTCCCAGTCAGCAGTGGTGAGTATCTATCGACAGAGATCCAAGGAGGGACACACCATGAACCAGCGACAGGTAGCTGCCTGCCCTCGGCTCAATGATTCACAAGGGCATCAAAGGCCGTCCCGTCTGTACTGAACCGACGGAAGGGCAACTGTGGCACAAGTTTCAGAGAGTTTTAATGTTGCCTCGGGAATGTTATACAACACACAGTGCATTACACTCCGCTACATATAGCAGTTTATAGCTGCAGACCAGCCAGAGCGCCCATTCTAACCCCGGTCAAATATCCTCCACAGGCCGGTCTAACAACTTCTGACTTACTGTATCTATCATCATTAAAATTGTTTAGAGGAGGGAGCTGCATAGCAAAGCCTCTTTCGCCGATCACCTGCGTGATGCGTAGCATCCTGACTGGGGGACTCTCATCCCAGTGTAATGGGGCAGGAACACTGTCACTGCAAAGCTAATTGCTAATGTCCTTGATAAGCAAATAATTCTCACTAATGATTTCATCAATGCTATAATTCACAATAATATAGTAAACTCAAGCACAATCTTTCATTAATCCTCCACATTTATTTACGGGTGAAATTTATCATCATTATCACCATCATTATGGAAGACTCTCGTCACTGAGGTAGCATCACTTTCAGTGCCCACTATTGTAATGTTTCTCGCACGAGGATATAGCTGATTCTCCATGGCAGCCATTAGGAGTTTTTCCGAACTGCTCTTTGCGACTTCTGAGTTCCCTTGACTACTGTTAGTCACTCTCAGACTTAGGGTTAGGGGTTACATGTAGCTGAAAAGTCTTGGTGAATTGTTCTTAGTGGAAAAAATGGGGTCACATCAGCCATTCTTTCTTCACCCCTACTTCCTGTGCCCTTGAACTGACCACACCCATATTTGAATTTGGCTTTCATTTCAATCTCAACCACACACCTGTAAAGTTCTGTGACCAAATCTTGCATGGTTGTAATGCAATTATTGTGAAAAAAATCAGTCCACAGACAGACAGATAGACAAGCACCTGGAGAAGAACGAAAGTGCTGAAAAAAGTATTTTCCCCCCGGATTTTTTCGATTTTTGCTTACTTGCCATATATAAATGTTTAAGATCATCCAACTAATTCTAATTTAAGACATAGACAATGTGAGTAAACACAAAGTGCAGCTTCTAAATTATCATGTCATTTACTGAAGGCAAAGAGTCCATCAAAACTTATTTCACATGTGAAAAAAAAAAATTGCCCCCCTAAACTTAATAACTGTAGTGCCACTCCACAGAATTATTATAATTTTGCCACATTGAGGGGTTTTCGAGCATGATCTGTGTAAGGTAATGAGGGGTAGAATAGGATAGATTTGGGCAGAGTTGTGCTGCATACAGGATAGAAGAGAAGAGGTGTGTGCAGAGGGGTAAAGTAAAAGACTATTTAGTAGATAATGGTAGAGAGGGATATCGCAGAGAGGAACCGAGGAGGGTCAATTTGGGAAAAGTAAAGTTGGTTAGAGTAGAAGATAGTGAAGTAGGTCAGAGAGAGGTATAGTAGAGTACAGCAGGCTGGAAATGAGTCGGGCAGGGGTGGCCAACCCTGGTCCTGGAGAGCCGCAGTGTCTGCTGATTTTTGGTGTTACTTTACACTCAACTGATGGATTAAATTAGTTGATTACTCACTTAACTGATCTCACCTGGTGTCTCAGGCTTAATTTGGCAATCAAGCAATTAATTTGGTACTTGAGCCAATCAAGCAATTAGCAGGAACAACCCATAAGACTCCTAGAGCCAATTAAGCAGACTTGCAGGTTGTGAAGGATTTGTCAATGTGGTTGGATATTTAGTGTAGTTGTAATGCAGGCAAAGTAGAAGCACAGAGTACAGATAAAAGTTTATATAGCAGGGGTGAATAATGCAGGTCCTGTAGACCCAGAGGGTGTGCTGAGTTAGGTTTTAATCGGGTGGAGAAAACCAAAGGTGATATAAGTGAAGGGTGTAATCAACTGCTTTAATTTATCAATCAAGTAACACCAAAAACCAGCAGACACTGCGGCTCTCCAGGAACAGGGTTGGCCACCCCTGGAGTAGGGTACAGTAGTGTAGAGTAGAGTACAGAGTACGGTATGGAATATTACATTAGGGTGGAGTAGCGGACAGTCGCATCCAGTGCAGTGTGGCAGAGTTGGTTAGTTGTAGTAAGTGGATTAGGGTACAGAAGATATCCATAGAGTTTAGGTGAGGGAAAACTGAAGGACTTCCACGGAGACTGAGCTTGTGCAATGCTTTATCCTGCCTAGAATACTTTAAATCTGCCTGGGCAGGGCCCTGCAATTAGGTGCGTGTATGATTATGCGTACATTTGCGTGAGTGTGCATGTATGTTGATAAATACGGTTTCCTGCTGTGAATGCAGTTTTTCTCTGAACCTCCTCCACTCCCTATATGTCCCTACAACCCAGTACCCAGCACTCTGTTTATTGCAGGTATTGTCTTATCAAACTGTTTTCCCCCTTCGAACACACACACGCACCCCCGAAATGTTCCGGCTTTTGGGAGGAAGCCAATACTTTTTTCCTGATCTGCCAGAGTTGAAATGAAAATTGCTGGCTCTCGTGTACATTAATTTCCCCGCACTGTACTGGCACTGAGAGGGTGATTATATTAGCATATAACCTCCGTTTTCACATTTGACTGACTACACGGCTGGCCAGACATGAAATGAGATGAATTTCGCTCAGCCCTACATTGATTTGTTTCTTCGCATTATGACCTCACTCATCCATCTGCCGTTACCTGTGATCCAAAGACGATTCTCCCTGAAATGGAGAGGAGTTGTTTCATTACCTTACCATATCCTCCAGTTGCAGCTAGGTTTTCTTATTTTTTCATTGCTTGCCTGGCCAGGTGAGAAATGACATGTTTTGTTCACGATAGAGTTTTACTTACAGTTCAAAGGCACTTTCCTATGTTGGACTGTAACACCACTGGTAACATCTGTGATTCTTTCCTGTAATTTGCTGTCTGTTTTAGCAACTTGCATTCAGCTATCAACTATTTTTTTTGAGTCGTGATTTTTGCCAAACAGAGTCGATTTTAATTACAATCAGGTTACCGATGCAGTTTTGGGTGCCCATCATTATGCAGATTTGCCCTTGCTGTGATGACCTGCGGCATGGCGAACCATCAGTCTGTACCTGTGCTTGGAGAGTCTGTGCCTTGTTAAAACAACATGCTAATTTTACACTTTTCCTCATTGGCAGTGTAGTCAGAGTGTTTGACTGGCCCTGCACACACAGCGTAGCCTTGTGCATAATTTACGACATACACAATCTGGCAGCCTAGCTGCCCAATTACCTGCAGCTACATACTGCCAGACTTAAAACTAACACTTGGACAAACAACAGACACACCGACATTTAACGCTTGGACTGTGGAATTGGGGGAAGCAGTAATAAAATAGGGAAAAGCCATTTGTCTCCTTCATAATAGAAAGCAGGTATAAATTCTTCTAATCACAGAGAACATTGAAGATGGGTTTAATAACATGTAAACTGATTAGCGGATGCTTTGTAGCGTAATTTTTTGACCTTCTGTGAGAAGGTCCAGGAAGTAATCACTGTTATACGTTTCAAGCTCATTAAATATATAAACGAGAGTTCGCTGGCTGCCTTGAAAATGTGAGCTAACTAACTCAACAGCTTTGCTTCAATTCACATTTCATCAAAATAACGGATAACTCTAAATTTAACTTTAAATAACTTATGACCTTGAGTTCAATATCTGAGGGTCAATGACGTGACATTGTCCGAGTGCACTACTTTGGTTAAAAATAATTTAAAATGTTTCATAATAAGCATCATTATATTCTATGTTCATATTCTATGTTAATTTGAACATATTTCCAGTTTATCATAAAAATGATATATATTTTAAGTTTTGCTATCTCAATCGCTCAAAATGTCTGGTGATGCAACCGTCCAAGCAAGTTAACGTTATGTGAAATGAATTAAATATGTAATTTAAAATATAAATTAATATAATATTTATATGGGGGCATAATGTTAAACTGAAAACCTCTCAAATAAACAAAGTTTAATAATTTAATTGTTCTTAAATTGTTTGGAAAACCAAAATACCCGCCCCCTACAATATAGAATCCATAAGTTACTTTTCATACCCAGTTCTATAACAAAATAGTAATGTTTTAGCAGAGTAGACACTCTCAGCTATACTTACGAAAAAAAACAAAGGGAAGTGTGTTTTTTGTTTTCAAGAAACTTTTGGTTGCACCACCTGACATTTTTTGGCTGGTGAAATTGCAAATACAGTCTAAAACTGTACTAAAACCCTATAAACATTGTGCAGCCATTAAGACTTGTTTAAACACACTCTTCCAACTTCAGATAAATATATTCAGTACATTTTTAAAGATTTATTTAAAAAACATTTTTAAAAGGCTTATTTGTCATTGACCCATAAATGTTGTCATGACAAGTGGTGTTAAAGAGAAAAACTAAGTTCGCATAACTTCATCATCTTTGACAGTGGTGAGAAATGATCCCCCTCGCATCAGGACTGATTCATAAATGTTACTGATGCACAGGATAATTGTTCCTGAAACGGCAGTGAAATTAGGGTTTGCTGGTGAAATGGTTTTTTTTTAATTTTATTAATGACAAACAATGGTGTGTGCGCCCTGCGATGGATTGGCAACCTGTCCAGGGTGGGCCCCTGCCTTTGCCCGTAGCCAGCTGGGATAGGCTCCAGCTCACCCCGCGACTGTAGTGAGGAATAAGCAGGTATAGAAAATGAACGAATTAATGACAAACACCAGAACCCCCATCCCATGAAATTAGCTGGTCAATACAGGGCATTGTCGTCTGTGTTTTTATACGGGAGGTTATGTCAGTGGTTGGTGGAAAATGTTTCAAATTCTTTGCTTCACAGATGTATTCATTTTGATGATGATTACAATTCCACTGTTAATTTCTTCATCGTCTCCACATCACCTCATCCCATCTTTATTTACTAACCAGACGATGTCAGAGTCAATCACCAACACTATTATAACACACTGTCACTGCCACCATTGTCATCATCATCTGCATTATCGCCTCTTCTTTTGCTCACTCCTTCCAAATCATCAGCATTATCCCATAATAATCTTTCTCCATCCTAAACGATGACTGTCTTTTTATGAGCAGTGCCTTTCGCAAAAAAAAAAACAAAAAAACATATAGTGTGTCCACATAAAACAAAAGGGAACAATCACGCATTTTCATACTTGATTATTCATCTGTGTCTTGTGCTCAGAGGCTGTGCTCATCATTGCATTGCTTTCTGCAGAATGTCCTGTCAGCTGTGCCTGTTGGCAGGAGGGCTGTTACGTTACGGGTCAGATGTGACAGGTATGCGAGTTGATTACACGTGGGTGTATACGGGCCTTTGTGAAGCTCCCTACAGTAGCTCACCTTGAGTGCTGTCCCATTTCATCAGATACGTGCTCTTTCCAACTAAACCAAGTTGAGCTTTATGAACAAAAAATAGCGATTTGCATGATTCTCCACGGAGACAAATACATTTTTACATTCGGGGGAGGTGGGGGGCCTTTGTGAAGGGAGTTAGCGAGTTGGCAGATTCCTTGCAAATATGTTTAAATTAAGAATACAAAATTCATCTTTCACAAAAATGAAACAGACATTCCCCAGGGGACTGCTTTGGGTCCTATCCTTTTTATTTTCCACATTTTGCTGATGAGTTGCCCAAAATTTGTCCTAGAACACATCTTGAGATGAACATTTATGACGCCATCATCCTGGGGAAAAAAACCGTGAAGTTATTGCAGATATGCTGAAAAACTTGGCTTGATGCCTTCTGCTTGACACCAGATATTAAGAAACTGAAATCCATATTTTCTTTTTAAAAAAGTTTATGGGAAGAATTGAGTATTGTGGCATAATTCAATCATTCAAAATTCTCAGTCAGCTTTCAAAAGTCATGCTGAATATTCACAAATCCATTCAAAATAATCACAGCTGTTGTTAGGTATAAAATGATATAGGTATAATCACTTGAACATTTTTTGTATACTGAACCATCAACAATAGACACTGATACTTGAACAAATAACTGCTGTCAGTTTTTTTATGCATACTGCATCTATTCTAGAAAAAAATATATAAATCCAAGCTCTTTCTGCCTAAACTAGCATGGTGATATATATATTTGCAGGATTCAATCTCTCCTCGGAGCAATTTTCTTTATGAACGAGAATCGTTTTATTAATCGTGAAATGCCGACGGGCATCTTCGCGAAATCGGATGATTGGCGGGATGACATAATGAGCCTGGCCCTGAGCTGTGCTCTGACTTCTCTTTATGACATCACTGTCAGTCTCACCCAATCACGTCGCTTTTGTGCCGTATATTTTGTGACAGCCTTGATGGCTTGTGTCCATGCCTTGCTGTAATTCAGCACAAAAACCCTGCTTTTTGTCAGACATGACATTTTGAAGTAAATGAACACTGGTAAAGAAAAATGACTGAGAGAAAATATTCAGGTCCTTTTTTTTCCATTAAGAAATGACCAGCCTCAGATTGAACTCGTTCAGGTCTAGTTTCCTTCCACCACCTGTGATGACACACACAGGCTTCGACACACCTCATTTCACTCTCTACCACCCCGTGCTGAAAGCTCATTCATTGGCAAACCCTGTAATTTTTCAAGTCCTAAACTTGTAAATGTGCGTCTCTCGACAAGGCAGGCCTGAGACATTATTGGGAAGCTGCTGTTTTTTGCTCAGATGGCCAGGATTACTCCTGACCAGGATCAAAAGGAGCCCATCAAGAATTGTTGAAAACTGAAAGATAGTGGATAGAACCGTGGAATGTCAACCTCGTGTTGTTGAATTACCGTGTGTTTTAATGTCCTGAGTTCTTTTTCATATTTTATTTCTCCCAGGTTAGGGTTAGGGTGTATGAATGCAGTCAATTGTGGGAAGCTGTTTGCCATGATATAAAAAAACTCCAGCTAGCCACATGCTAATTCAATGAAGAGCAATTGAGAGAACTAGAATTTAAAAAAGCAAACCTAGAGGATCACTTGGGATTGCAACAAATTAAGAAAACAACGGGGAAGATCGAAGAGATTAGAGGCATTATAGAAAAAAATCCAAAATTTGTAGAGCAGACTGATTGTGAGGCAGGGTACAAAAGCAACTCGATTCCTGGCCTAACACCTGTGCAAACAGCATGACTCTAATAAAATTCAGAAAAAACTATACTCCGAACAATCATCAGCTGATGAAAAAACAAAAAAAACAATGGGAAGTGTTCCTTGCTCCCACATCCTGCCATCTCTTGTTGAGATTCTGAATGATACCTTTACATCACCACTGGTAGCTGGAAGCAACAATCTGTGATAAAAGGCCAGTAAATCACTAGGCAGTGATGGGTTTCTACCGGAATGGCATCAGGCCTTCAAGGAGCTGATATCTCCACTTTTATCTTGTTTTAAGTGAATTCTTGCAGAGGGCAGAGCTGCCCCCCTCCTGTTACTACTTTACCCAAGGATGGCAAAGATAAAGAAAAATGTAAAAATGTTCAGCCAATTTCACTTTTGAATGTAGACTATAAGTTATTTACCTTAATCATTTGTGGCAGATTTGAGCCTTTCGCACCACACCTGATCAATGATTAAAGAGATTAAAGAGATCATGAGATTAAACCGAATATTACAGAGGGTGCAAAACACAGGACAAGATCTGTGCCATTCTTTCCGGACGTGTATGAACCCCTCTTGTGCATTAGGGCATTGTCATGTGTAAAAAGAAAAGGCCGTCCCGGACTGTTGGAAGCACAAATTATCTGAAATCTCACTGTTTATTTTGGCGTGAAGATTTTCTGTCGGTGTATAGAGGAGGATTAGCCAAATCTATGATGAGCGTCAGCACAAGGAGTGTCAACATGCAACGTATTTTGGACAAGTTGTGCAGCAACACAGAACAACATATCCTGCTTTAACCCTTAAAGTGCCAAAGGCAGCATTTGCCGCCCGCTGATACAATGAAATAAAATCAAAGCTTTTGAAAACCTATCATGTGACGACTTTTCAACAAGTCGCCTCATGATAGGTTTTCAAAAGCTCAAGATATTTACATTTTTTTAAGCATTTGAAAATTGGTCTCGGCACCCTAAGGGTTAACGGAGAGTAATTCTTTATAGCTCCAGTAAAGTGTGTTTCTGGCTTGGATTAGCCTCGGATTAGCTCTGCCCTGTAATTGCTGAATTCAGTATCAGGAGGCAGAGTCGAGAGTTGCCTTTAATTGGATTCTTAAGAATATGGACACAGGAGGTGATCAGTTGTAATCCTGTCAACAGTCAGAGTGAATAAGTCGGAGTGAATCATTTAGCATGCCGTGGATGTCTTTGTCCTGGCTCAAATTGTTTTATGCATTTTAAGCTTGTGAAGAGGCAACTGCATTTTGCCATTTTTCACCGAGGAAATTGGCTGCCTTCTACTGACCTCATGAAAGGGATTGCTAGGTTGTGAGCGAATGGAGAACAGCGCTCAAAGTGAAAGGCTTTATGTGAAAATTCAGGGCAATGCTTCGCTAATGAATAATGCCTCTCGCTCGTCAGGTGTTGAAACGTCACACCCCTTCTCTCTCCTGACTAAATGGGGGAAAGTGATGACAGCGAAGTTGTAAATGTCTTTGCAATTAGGCAGCCATTTTTCTCCAGCAAAAAGAAAAAGGGCCGTAATGAGGTTGCTTCAGCAAGAAATGGATTATGTAAATGAAAAAGGAGGCTTCGGGGAAATGCTTTCCCTGCGAATGCGGGAAAATCAATCTCGGCGGTCTCTGCAAGAAACAGATGTGAGGGAAACCTAATGGGATGGTAAAGGAAAATTCACTAATTGCCCTGCGTACCTGTATAAGTCTTCCAATTTTATTTTTGCCTTCGCTGCAGCTTTGCTCATCTGGCCCACCGTGGATTAAGATCTTATTTGCTCTCTCGTCTGCGTTACATTGAAATGTATGAACCATTTACCCAAAGGAGCCTTCTCTTTTCTGAGTTATTTTGAATTTACTGCTCTTTTTCTATCAATCTGAATATTGTTATTCTCCAAAACTTGAATATGTATTCAAAAAGCTAAAGACTGCTGGCTTTAATGGTTGCATTAGAGTGGGAACAGAGTGAAGATTAAATGCATTGTACCAGCTTAATTTTTTATTTATTTTTTGTTTAATTCTACCCTTCTGTATAATGACCTGTTGTCTATCTGTTGGCTTATCTGTAGCGCACAATGTTTGGCCCTTTTCTTGAAGTGAGATTAGTTGAAAATTTTGATATAGTGAAAAGTAATGGTTAGAGAATGGAGATTATGGTTCAAAGGTGGCGGGTTTAATTCACAGCGAGAGCAGCTCTGTCAAAGCCCCTGGCAAGATACTTAACCTGAATTGCGTCAGTAAAACATCCAGCTGTATTTATAGGTTTTATATCAAATAAAATGATCTGTGTAAGTTGATCTAGATAGAGCATCTGGTAAACGTTGAAATGAAAATGCGAGTGGCCAGAAATGGGAAACAATATCTGTCAAGCTTCAGGCAACAGAGTTATCCCTGTCCAGTTCTTTCCGCATTTGTAATGTCCCACAATCATGGTCATGAAGAGCCATCTTGTGGAGTTTGTTGCTACTCAGCATTTAATTGATCAAATGAAGCCAAGCAATTGATTGTAAAATGACCACATATCAGGTTACTTTGATCTCATTTTTAGTTTTGATTTTCACAGAGCTCCACGGACCTTGTTGTTCGCCAGGACTGGAACTTGGAACAAAACCAGGAGTGTGAATAGAATTGGCACCAGAATAAAGAGGAGATTGAAAGTAATACGTCCACAAAACAACCAGGAACTGAAGATGACTGATGTAAGACCTGGTAAAGCATCATCGGGGAAGATTCCCAATGTCTGGGGATGTCTGTGTGTCACAGACCATGTGGTAGGTTTCTGTCAAAAGATTTGTATATTTAAAATGTGCGCATATTAGTCTATAGTCGTGCGTAAATAAAAAAATTTTTAAACCTTTGTCTAAGTCAAATCATACGTAGAATATCCCTCTGGGCACTCAATGTCATTTCAACGTTGGAATTAAGTTGATATTTGGTCATGATGTCAACGTTGATTCAACATTGAATCAAGGTTACACCATTTAACCTCCGACGTTGTCAAAACATTGGCTCCTTCAACGTTATTTGCTGGTTGAAAATACAACGTTGTGTCGACGTCGAGTAATAGTTGTACGTTTGGGCGCCAAGGTTGATGCAACGTCAGATTGCCAATGTCCACTCAACTTTCAAATCCAACCTTATTTCAACATTGATCCAACTTTTGAAGTGAGGTCATTTCAACATTGCTTCAACGTTGTTGTGCCCCCCGGAATGTAGAGTGTATTTTCTCTGTGAGAATGCAACTCATAAAGTTACAACTTAACAAAATTACAAACATGGATTGCTGTTTCATGGGTGTGTTTTCTACATCGTTAAAAAGAATCTGACAACCATGACATTACTGTCAAAACCACGCCACGAGGCCACAGGCATTATGTATGGAGTGGGAGATAACATCGATTCCCCAAACTTCATAAGCAGTTCAACCGATATGTGTGAAAACACCCTCAGAATAAAGCTTGAAGCCTGTACTTTAATCTAATTGTCACAGTCCTTTCACACTCAAAATGGTAAAGTAGCAAATTGAGAATGTGCCACTGTCCAATTTATTATGGTCCTCACTGTATGTGTTCAGGAAATTTCATAGAACAATTACAATTACAAAATACTTTTTTGTGCACACAGTGTACATTTCCTTCTTATTTGCTTATGATTTTCCCCTTCAAAGAAAACGTGATACAGGAAATGATGGTGCTGTTTACTGGTATCCCTGACAAATCTTTTGGACATAATATTAGCATTGTGTCCGCAGTGTAAACCATGAGCGGAACACTGCCCTTCCTCAGTGACATCCTGAGCACTGCAAAATGTGGTAGCATCCTCTTTTTGTGTTATCTAGAATACTGCTGATGAAAAGTTGGCATGTCAGAGACCAAACAACACAACTTTCAGAGCTAATTATCCCAAATATTTAGGTTATGGCTCTCATTATGCATTTTATTGTGGTGGGCATTTAAGCAATCATTTAATCATGCAACAGTCAATCTACAGCAGCATTTAACTGCACTATTCACAGTTGTGCTGTCAGATATTGATTCATTACAAACATTTTCCGGAAAGAATAAAACCCCTTGCTCCTGCTGAGAGAAGGAATATTGATTCATTTTTTTGGAAAAAAATTACAGCTGGCTATTGGATGGGCCAAATTGTGTGACAAATGTTGAACCAACTTTGCAGTGTGAATGAGCCTTGTGGTCTGGTATCTGTGACCGAGCTGTCGCAGTGTGGGACCCAGTGTTTGGTTCTTGAGGAGACATGGTTCCAGGATGTGGATGAGGTACGCAGTCTGGGATCCGTTAAAGCTTTGACCCCGGTTTCATTGATTAATGTGCACTGGAAGAAGAAAAGGACCATCCAAACTGTCACCAGCAACGAGTCCAAAAGCCACACTCTGTCATGGGGTGTGGTTGTGTCATTAGCGTTAGCAAGGGTACCTTGAACCTCTGTGAAGGCACAATTAATGCTGAAAAGTACAGTGAGATTTTGGAGAAACATATACTGCCTTCACAAGAACATTATAAAAGCAAGGCTGTGTGCGGATGCTGGACTGGCCTGCCAGCAGTCCTGACTTGTTTGGAATAAAATAACGTGGCACATTTTGCAACGCAAATTTCAACAACAAAGGGCCCATATTGTTGCTCACATTGACACGTTTGCTGGAAAAATGGGACAAATTTACTGCTGAAACTCTTCACCACATCGTGTCCTCAGTCCCCAAACGTTCATTAAGTGCTGTGAAAGGGAAAGTAAGAATTACTAAGTGATAAAGACTTAAACTGTTCCAACTTTTTAGAAATATGTGTTTATTTTTGAGATATCAATAAAATTCATTTGGTGAAACATTGAGTAATATGCTGTTGTATTGTTTTCAGCATAATGCAGGTCAAAGATGATTTACAAATAACTGTTTTCAATTTTAATTTTAACATTCTGTCCCAACCTTTTCTAATTTGGTATTGTAATTGAAGACCTATGTCCAAGAAGTACTTAAGTCACATTTTGCAAAAAATTAGCTGACACCAGTATTGAAAGCCACAATGGCCAGAGCATCATCTGACACCAAAGATTTTGCAAAGAGGCGCTCAAGTCTTGTGTTCTGGTGCATTTCCTTTGTCCATTGTCATGATCAGCATCGTGTTTCGAGAACGTTGACCCCAAAAATCTCAAAAGTACCATTTTGTGACTTCGGTTCTTCTGGCACACAGGTCTTCAATTTGGTTCTGCGTGTAATTATAACTGCCGTTTATCCCATAAAGTTATACACGTCCTCTAGATGTCTGACGCAGATGCAAATGGAAGGTGAGATTGTACCGCGCCGGGGTAAACAATAGCCTACTCACCGTTTTCCAGTTATTTATTTGCGTAAGTGAAACATTAATCTCCGAGACAAAGTTTTCTGGTCAGCAAAATATAGTCAGGTGTGTTAGTATTGGAACAGCGTCTCACATACAAAGAGCTGCAGTGCCTATACTTCACACTCTTTACGGGTGAACAACCTCAGTTCCAGAACAATTGGGACAAGGTGTAAAATTTGAACAAATGCGGCCGGCTGTAATTTGCTAATCCCTTATCACTTGCATTCAATGGAAAAAGTACAAAGACAAAAATAATAATAAGGCAAAAAATAATTAAAAAAAAAATTTAAATTTGTTTTTATTTGCTTTTTACATACTGTCCTAATGTAAGCTAGCTTGATGATTTTAAAACAATGTATTCAAAAAACAGCGTAATCGGGAGTGGGACCTCTTGTAAGGTGGTCCTATGAATAAAAGTCACAGCATAACCAACACCACATCCACAGGGATGAGGTTTACAGATATAGTCATAACCAGGTGGAGTGACTTGATTTAAACCCCAAAATTCACCAGTATCTCGCCTGATTTCAGTGAGAAAACCTTATTTTTCAAAGCCAGTTCATAAAGCAGCAAAGATTTGTTGTTGATTGATTTTTATTTTAACAAAGCCAAAGTTTGTGGAGAGAACTGCTGGTTGTGAACATTATGGTCTTTATCTAGAGAGTGCAGCCAGTATGAGCTGCGCCCGGTAGCCGAATTAATTGGCTGCCAATAGGGCAGAATAGTGTTGATGTAGGGTACCGGTGATCTAATTAGGAATCAGCTTTGGTTTGACCCGCAAGTTATTTGCTACACAAAACTGCCCTGGCAGCAGCAGCAGCGGTTTGTTGTGGACTGTGCCTCAGTAATTCACGGGGGAGACCCATGTTATACAAGATGACATAAAAAAACTGTAACAATGTGGAAAGTTAGCATATCCAGAATAATAAGAAGACGGTACATCGATAGGATCACGTGGCAACATGATGTGCTACATGAAATTGCCAACCAAAACACGGTAAGGCACAGTAACTACAGTATGAATGTCAGTCTCAACAAGTGAAAATTGATCGACTTCACATGGTTCAGCGTTTAAAAGCTGTAACCAAGATCAGAACTGCCGGTGAGGAGCGGTAGTGTATGAGTGTATGGCAGGCCAGCAGTACTCGCACTGAAAACATAATGATCGATGCATGGATTTCTGATGCCCTCCCCCTGCAGCGTTCTTTACAGCTTGAACAACTGATCTCCTCAGTTCTCCAGATGATTACTAGGAGGTCAGTTGGAAGGAGAGGTTATGTAACAGTTTTAAAAAAGCAGGAGTGCGCACAGCTCCCAACCTTGAACACTATTTTGGACAGCATACACACAACAGAGCAACAATATATGTTGATTCTACCCAATCACCTGCCGCGACTCATACAAACGTTTTTTGATACAGCAGCACTGCACATTACTGCGAGTAACAGCAGCACTGTGCCTTACAGAAACAAACAGTCAAGAGAACTTAATGCTTTTGATAAGGTTAATACTTCCTTAAGGTTAAGGTCCGAATAATCTTAGGATTCAGAGTCGGGGTAAGGTGCGCGTGTTTTCAAGACGGTTTTGGCTTTTTAAAAAATTGTTGCGGCTTTCAGCTTCAAATATAACACTAACGGAATTGAGAATGGAACTCTGGTAACCTGCATGAAGGTTTGCAATTTCATGCACCAATTGCCCTGACCACCAACCCTGTAGACTTTATCACAGTTTAAAGACACCAGCTCGTTTTTAACATTCATGAAGACTGTTTTTGCCCCTTGCATTTACAACGTATCTGGGGTGCGTTTCCCAAAAGCACATACGCTAATTTACATAGTTGGAACCACTGACTGTGAATCGACCAACTAGGCAAGTTGCTAACTCAGTTAGCTACTACGTTTTTGGGAAACGCACCCTTGTTCGGTAGTAGCAAGGATGAAAAAATAAAGAACATCAGCACTTACAGACGAATAATCTTTTTTGTAGGCAAAATGGGTGAGTTTCCGCTAGCAGCCATCAGTGCAACAACAGTTTGTATTGTCAGGTAAGGTTCAACATCAATCAGTAGAGACAATCTTTAATCACTGATTTAGGATCCATCTTTGAATGAACTGCCCTGAAATGTATGTTCCTCATGAAAGAGGTGAGGCAACGATCCTCATAGAAAAACACTGTGTCGCCAGCTGAAAGGTATAAATGTACAAAACTTACTGTCTAAAACTGAAAACATGTGGAAAGAGGCTGTATATTGACAGCTAAACAATCCCCTGACCCAAATTTTCTAGAATGTGTTGAAGCCATTAAGTTTGGAATGAACGTTAAAAAAAGAAGAAAAAAAAACAATTGAGTGGAGACAGAAAGACATTAAATATCTTGCTTTGTACATTTTCATTTCATATTATTTGAATAAATTCAATCTCACACAACTGAAGGAGTATTTAAAGGTGTCTTTTTTTTATCTTCCTCTCTTACAGTGCCCAGACTATTTTGGAAATAGAGGTGTACTTTGTGATCATCTGAAACCGATTTCCTCCATTCCATTCTATCCGTCAAATCTCCGGCGATGGGGAAACCCTCACCCGTACACCGCAGTCGGAGCGGTGTGACACACGTCCTCATTTATGAACAAGAGCTTTTCCTGTCCCTGAGGGGGAGAGAGAGAGAGAGAGAGAGAGAGAGAGAGAGAGAGAGAAACTGTCACATCACCAGAGGAAAGCTGCACCATGAGCAACACAGGTCGGTGGTCTGGTTCAGCTTATTTATCGTCTATTTACTGACACTCTTCTTTGTCCACAATTATAAACTGGTTATAAATATTAGCTTTTTCATACCTGAAAGTTTATTCATTTATTTTGGTGGGGTTTTACACTACATACACCTGCATGGCAGAAGTGAGGCTCTACCCAGTTTGTGAAACAAGTTTCACTTCAAAGGACTGAACTAGTAACATCAACAAAGATATCGGAAAATTTCATTTTGAATTTGTTGGTGCTTAACTTCATCCCAGGTGTATAGAGAATAAGATTTTCTCTGTTTTTGGCAGAACATATGTTCGTGGTTTTTTCTTCAATGTTTTGGACATTCTGGTGATTAAAAAGCTAATTTGTGTGCATAATATCTCAGACAGCATATTGCATGAGTGCGTACACCAGTGCTTAAGGTGTTTTTATTTCTGTCATTTAATTTTCCTGAAAGCTGAACTTGCCTAACTCTGTCAAACATGTAACCAAACTCTTGCGGTTGTACTGCCAAAAAGGATAAGCATCATTTAAATTAGCTTCACAAATTGTTTGTTAAGTATCTGAGTTTGAAAAAAGAACCTCTCTTGTTATGCCCTTGAACCATTTTAAATTATATTTTCTTTTAATTTCTAAATTATTCCACTGAATTCTTTTTCAAGCCATTGAGAAATAAAAACTAGTGAGTGGATTGATGGCCTTAATGAATAAATGACCAATCTGTCGCTCCTGTGATTGCATTTTTAGATTCAAAGGAACAGATAGTAGAGACCTTTCAAGGTTCATCATCGAGCATTTGGTTAGTGCCGTTTTTAAGGATATGAAGACTTTTAAGGACAAATTGTTGATTTTCTGGATAGCTTTTTTTATTACGAGAATACAAAGACTGCAAAAGAGAAATCATCATGTGGTTAGAGTAATGACAGCAGGGCCTTAATAGGTCGAATGGTTAGCATATTCTTATTGCACCTAGTGTTTGTTAAAGGACATATTTTGCTGTCTAATTAGTACACTGCCTGGCCAAAGAATAAGTTGTTTGCTCTAATGCTTTGTTGGACTGCTTTCAGCTTTGATCATGGAGTGGATCCCTTGCGGCATTATTTCGGCAAGCAGGCAATTTTACAACATTTATTTCCGAGCAGAGATGCATTAATTATTGGCAGAGATCTTGTATGGACGACTGGAGAGTCAAACCGCTCCATAAAGTCCTCTTCAGATCATCCCAAAGACTTTCCGTTGGTTAAGTTCAGAGCTCTGTGGTGGCCAATTCATTTGTGAAAATGCTTCTGCATACTCCCAAAATCACTCTTTTGCAATTTGAGCCCCATGAATCTTGGCCTTGTCATCGTGGAATTATTCTGTGCCATTAAGGATTTAATAAATCCATTGATAAGATCACCTGAGTGAAATGAAAGAGCAGGTTGTCATTGGAATCAATGAAATCTCCAATAGAGTTAGAAACAGAATATAATCCACTTTATGTCCTTATAGCAGAATGTGACTGTGATCCCTGAAAATCAATAAATATCAGCCGCTTTCAGCCTGTCGATGTTTACAGAAGGGAAACCGAGGAAATGACATTTCCAAATGGAATCATAAGATATGAGGAGGCGTATAACTTTCATGCTTCTGCTGTTCTTTGGTGAACAAGTTATGAAGGCAGCTTTACCAGTGTTAAATGGAAAAAGTCAGTAAGTCACATTTTTAAGAAGGTGATTTTGATGCCGCTTTGGACTGACTGGCTTCTTCTGTGTCATTTCACACTGGAACTCTATAGACATAATGCACAGGTTTCCAAAAAACACTAAACAATGGGATAGCATAAGGCATGGCCTTACTGACAGGGTTGGGTATTTTTTCGCCATTTTTCTCAAAAAGTCTGAAATATAACTTACTAGCTTTTTACCCCTCACCACCGACTCGGGGAAGAGGGGCTTCGTCGTCCTGTGCGTGGACGGGCGGACCGGTGGCGGAATAAATCGGTTTCCATCGATTTAAAGAAAACCTGCGTGGAACGATTCCGTTTTCAAACGACATATTTGTCCTGACCAGAGGATGGTTCCTTTCGAAAACCGGCGTTGTGTGCTAACCAATATGGCCGCCACAGCTGCCATCTTGATTTTGGTTTCTGCTTGATAACTAAAGAACACCTGGTTCGATTAATGCCATTTCTTGGTGGTGTATTGGAGGTGGCTAGAGGAAGGTTCCTTTCGAAAATTGCCACCGCATGCTATATCGGTGCTTTCTATTCAGTACGCTTAACTTCAACTATAATTTCATGAGTCGGGGCTAAGGGGTACTGCCTTCGCCACCGCAAAGCACATTTTTTCAATAGAACAACAGATTGCCCCTGGGTGTTGCCCCTTGTTTGATTATTGTGTTGCATTTAATTCATATGCATTCCCTGTTTTGTCCGTACAAATCGCCTCTGCATTGGAAGGAGGACTTTGTGTTCAATCATCTTTTTTCACTTTGTTGACATTTTTTGAAGCGAATGAAGCGTAAGCCATCACTATGAGAGTATTCGCCTTTCCTGTTTTCCAAGGTTTCAAGTCATCAGCCGGAAACTGTTTCTTTCTGCTCAGCTCTGTTGTTTAGGTTGGAAGTTGGGAGGTATCCCATGCTGGGCTACTGTAATTATTTGTCCCAAAATTATGAAATAAGTTGAAATTCTAAACGATACAGCGATGCTTCACTGAAAATATGAGTCTGTGAGTTTTATGGGATTAATGTGGAACAATTTACTATGTTTATCTTCTTTTTTCACTCTGAACACCCCCCCGCAACACACTTCTTCTTCCCTTCTCATCGTCCTCCCTGCTTCTTCTCTCCTCGTTCCTCAGCAGAGGACCTGGTGATTATCTACGAGGCTGAGGCCGAGCAGTGGGCCTCTTACTTACGCTCGCTCATGGTCCGTTCCCTCCCGGAGGAGGGGGTGTGCTGCTGCGACATCGCCACTGTGTCGAGCCGACGGGAGGACTTCCTGCAGCTGGCGCAGTACCGCTGTAAACTGCTGATCCTGAGTCAGGGCATGCTGCAGGGCCTGTGCCAGATGCGCCGCTTCTTCCTGGGCCGGGTTCTGCAGCCGCTCAGCAGCGTGGTGGTGCTCCTGTGCGGGGTCGAGAGCCTGGAGCTCCTGCTGGAGATGGTGCCTCTGGGAGAGGGGTGTCTGCAAATCTCCAGCGATCAGGAGGACAGTGTGTACGTGAGCACTGTCACAGAGATCGTGCAGAGAGGTAAACGCAAGTTGGGGATCAGCCAGTAAATCACTCCAGAACTTTTGAGGGCACCTGCTCGTGCAGTCTCGCTGATAGGAATGTGACTGTTTCTTAGGAATGTGCAATTACTGAGCACCGCATCTATATTTTTGGCGCTTGTCAACACGGGAACCTTTACCAGTTTGATAAATGATTTGGTGATTTGATCCTTTTGTGGGGCCAATGGAGGCCCAAGTCAGCCCAAAAACGCTCAAAAATGTTAATCCCTCATTAGAGCCAGCTTTTCTTGGTGATACATACCAACACTTGCAGTAAATTGATGCCACAAACAACAGCTGATCGATCAGGGCCCTGGTGGGGCCCGTTTGAATTAGGAGGAACACAACTGAGTTACGTGGGGCCAGCTAACGTCACATTTTTAAGGGAATCTAATAACATCCCACTTTCTTGTGTGTGTATCACAGATGCTCTAACTCCGCAAAACTCCGAGGGTATTTGTACCCTTATGTTTGACAGAATGGCGGCTGAACTGAAACCCCTTCAGAAAGAAAACAAAGCAGAACTGATTTGTTTACCTTTCTTTACACCTCAGTGGGATGCCCATGCAATATATATCTGTTCCTTCATACTGATAAATTTCAGCCCCATTGAGGTATTAGAAAATACTTTTCATCAACAAAGCCACTAAAAACTAGATAGTGACTTTTTCCTCACAAAAGGACATTATTGTAGCCCCGGACGGAGGGTAGGGGTGGTCGCATGTTTGCGTCCTGGCCCAGAAGTACCCCTGCATGGGGGAAACGATAGAAGATAAATGATACTGATAGCAAAATAACAGTTTGAATATCGTGTCAAAATTTTTTGGTCCAGAAAACCGATTTTTCTTAACTAATAATTTGAATACCAGTGGCTCAGTATAGATGAAGTGGTTGCTACTGAGGACAATGAATTTTTCAGTCATAAGAGAGCATTTTTGGAATTGCTGTATAGATAGTATGGGCAAGTATATTGAGCAGTTTGCACGGGAGCCTTAGCTGTGGAGTTTCATTTATGCAAGTCTTGAAAAACAGGGTTGGGAGTTGGGACTGAACTCGCCAATATCGTAAACTGTGTTCGAGGTCGGCTTGCTGGTGAATATTCAATAACTGGTACGGGTGTGCCATATAGTGAGAGAGTAGTGTAACTGCGTGCATAAATAGAGCAGCTCCATGTCCGCTGGCATCAGCATTTGCACTGACGGGTTATGGGTTCGACCGGGACATGGGTGTATATATATATATATATATATATATATATGTGTGTATATATATACACACACACACACACACACACACTCGCACTCGCATGTACGAACTGAAGACATAAAAACCACGTTGAAACCAGTAACCACAAAAGACCATTCTTACGTGACCGTAATTCTTTGCAGGCAGGCTATTCTTACATGACTTTCAGTCAGGCATGCGCAGATTGAGATTGTCGGACTTAGATAATTTCTTACCTCTCTTGTTCTCCCGTAAGCATAACCAGACACATGTTGATGGTTTGCGTGGCTGATGCTCACATAATGTGGATATGTATGACTTTTTTTACGGGAGTTCTCCGATCTGATTAACGGCCTAATTCCAGATGCTACCACAAGATTGCCCAACCTTGGTGAAGCAAGTATACTGAGCAACAAAAGAAACGCAATAAGTAAATTAATGACAGACCGGAAAATAAGTTCCGCGTATTTATAGAAAATCAAATTTATTACTAGCGCGTGTACATTTACACTCATTTCATCAAACATTTCTTTGTTTTGCGGTCACTTTGACTGAGTAATAACTGGCGTTTATTTTGTTGCTCAGTATAGACCCATTTACTGTTTGCAAACAAGACAGGTTGCGCACGCAGCTTGGCAACGGAAGTATGGCGGACCATAATAGCTTGTCAAGCTATGCAAGGGCATTAGCAATCAAAGATCGTGAATTCTACCCAAACAAATTTACTTTGACAAATGGCAACCAATTTCCAGACCTGTATAGTATCAGTGTGTGGGTAGATGACGTTAGTTAGTGGCCCAGTATTCCGTGGCCTGATACCCATTTGATTGAGAAACCTACTATGTACCCTAGGGAGGAACTACGAGCATACGAGTCACTGGATGCTTATGACTTCGTTATCTGCGGCGCAGAATGTTTAATACCACGACAGACTTGGAGTTTTGTGTCTTGAAATCAGAGGTCCTTCCTAGTCAAACACAAGGGCATAAAACCGCCGTGTGTGACACGTGGGATATAAAAAAAAACCCAGAAAACTACATCCTTACAGCTAATTGTACCTGCATGGCAGGCTAAGTATTGTATTTTGTATTGCTGGCTTGCTAGCTAGCGAGTTTGACTGCGTAGTTGACATGCGAACATGAAATCTACTTCGGTTTACCATTATTCTCACGTTTCATTTATTGTCTGTAACCTTGAGACGCGCGTCAAAAAATTGGTTACATTAATTTCAATGGAGCAAAGCCCACTGGCAGCGTGTGACACGCGTCAGATTTTTACTTTTCGCCACTGCTCAATTTCTTGAGCGTCAACTCAATAGAAACGCATTTGTTTTTTAGGTTATTTAACTATTTCGCTTTGTCATGGTTGGTGGCACAGATTTTGTGGAAACCTCACATGCAGTTGTCGAAACCGATATACCTGCTTTTTAACCAAGTCGCAGTTTTGAGAGGAAATTCGTTATTTTGTGCCCATTTAAGTTACCAAGAGATCTACAGTTAGACAGAACCTAACTCAAGGTACACTGGTAAGAATTTAACACTGCTAATTTAGCTAATTGGCTAATTCGCTGCTGGATGAAGTAAAGTGAATCATAGTAATAATTTACTAGAGAGCTAAATTTATGAGGAAAATTATGCCTGTATATAACATATGGTGCGCAGTAACCTGAATTTTGCACTTTTTCATCACTTAATATAAGGTGTATCAGTGGGTGTTTTCAAAATTAAACGTCGTCTTGTTGAATATTTTGAGAGTGACGCCCATGGCTTCTCGGTCGTGTTGACAACTGTCAATGTTGATGCGGCTGATGCTTTCAGTGGGCGTTTAAAAGTATCAAGGCAACGTTCGGAGTTTGACTTGACGCTTCGCTTGCGGCCAGTGGACGTTATACGGATGAGATCCTATCGGAATTCTGTAAAACTTGAGTCCAGCGATGGAATATCAATTCTGACAGCCGTACACGCAACAACCAGACATTTTGGTGCTGGTAAAATGTCAAATGTTTGCAGATTAATAACTCATCAGACTGAATTGGGGACACCACTGCTTCCGCTGCCAAAATGCGCGTGCATCTTTTTGGTGACGTCGGCTGTAAATGGGTCTATAGAAGCCCTAAGAATGAGATTTCAATTTACTGGTGCCATGGTTACGTGCTTAACCCTTCGGCCTCTTGTACAAGCTCGGCCACCAAATTGATATGATCGACAAAAATTGCGCATGCGATTTCAATCTGTGCATGCCCGAACGGGAGTTGTGTAAGAATGGCCTGCCTGAAATGGATCACGGTCATGTAAGAATAGACACGGTCAAATGGTCAAATGTTACTTCAAACAGGAAATATGTAATTTCAATTGTATTTCATTGCGATTCCACATCAGTTCTTTGTAAATTTTCTTGATGTACTGTATATTAAATTACTTCAGTTAATATATTCATGCATTCATTATTCTTCGTAAATTATGTCCAGCACGACAGGCTGAGCCATGAAGTTATGTAGCCTACGCGAATATTCCGCGGAGGTTTAGCTTATCTTAACGATAACGCTGGCAGACAGATGCTGATGACCTAGCGAGTATTGTAATTAGTGAAGACATAACGTTTGCTAATGAACCTTGTATCACGCAAACACCAGCTTTGCTAAGCAGTAATTCCATTTATGGTAGACTGCAAATAGTGGCATATCGCATTCATGAACATGTTTCACTTTTTAACGTTACATTTCTATTGAATGTCAAACAATCAAACACAAAGAAGCAAAGAGAGCAACTTTTTAAAATAGTGCTGAATTAGCTTAGACCTGGCAGTGAAAATAAACAGCCTAGAAAATGAGGTAGGTTACCTTTTTAAGATTGGGAATTCGTAACATCGGGCGAATTTCAATGAGCGCAAAATCGCTGGCTAATTTAACTTTGTTCTGATGACGACACAAGGAATACACACTTGTCCACTCGCTCACTCACTGTCTTTATATTGTTTACAATGTAGAACATTCACAACATAATGCCATACAAAGTGGGTGAGTGTACATTTTGAAAGCGCTCTATTCTAACCAAATCATCTCCATGCAAACTCAGCTGAGTTGTTAGATATCAAATCAGCCAATCACAGAGGGCCATGGCAGGACTGGTTGGTTCCCCGCGCACAGAGAATCGCTGAATCACTCAGGGAAAGCAATCCTTGCTCGTGCACAAATCAAACTCCTGCTTCGTTCTCACACAAAAAAACGTTCATCCTGTCACAAATGTAACCACATCATTCAAGGCACGAGACTTTGCTCAGTGTGCAGGTGCCTTTTTTTTCCTATTTTGGAATTACAGCGATCTAAAAACTATAGTACTGTGACGACAAATTTTCTGACATTTTTTTGGAAATTTCATGAAGAGGGATTGAAATTCATGGAAGTTATAGTGACATGCAAAGTAACTGTTGCTGCCTCTGCGCTCCCAGCTCCTACTCTAGGTGTGACATCACGCACTCTAGCAATGAGAACCCAACTCCCATTCTCTCCAATGGGAAAAATGTTGTTGTTTTTTTGGGAGTATTTCGGACACCGCATGACGAAACTCAACCAAAATCGATGGGCTTCATCCTCTAACCACTATCAATGTGCATGTGAAATATCAAAAGGATCGGAGAAGAATTGCAGTCTGTAGAGCGCTCACAAGCAAATCTCTACGGACCCGGACACGCGACGACCGCAAATCCATAGTACCCCCGGACACTCCGTCCGGAGCTGCAAATATAATACAATGGAGAAAACGACAAACAGGCTCCACAGAACTGGAATAATGCAATCGATGCCACAGGTCAAAGGCACTGGTCATTTCCCCCTCCTAAACCTAAACCCCCAGGGCTCTCTTGAAAAAGAGATTTCCATCTCAATGGCACCTCCCCAGTTAAATAAGGGTTAAATAAATAAAATACATTTTATACGTTGTAGGTTGTATTTCAAGAATATATTTCAGCTGTGGTGGTTTTTCACAAACTCTCAACAAGAAAAAGACAAAGTTTTGAAATACTGCCGCTTGAGCCGATACTCAGATGATTCTCCACACAGGAACTTCTGGGAGGAGAAAATGAGGACAATTAGAGGCAGCAGGTGATTTAGGGAGCAGATTTTCACTCCGTGAATCGCAGAAGCAGTATTTAAAACGCAATTTCAAATGGTGATTAATAACAATTAATTTCCTGTATTCCAAAAACAAAGTCACAAGTGCAGTGATACAGTACCAGCGTCGATCAGTGAAGCGTGTTTATGCTGACGGCACATTCCTGTGCTGCTCCGCGCATGAACAGCCAAAAGTTTGAATTTCATGAGGTCCTGGGAGTAAAGCGCTCAACCAGAAGTCCTAGATGAATAAGCGTGAGATAAGCATAAGCATTCATTTGGTTTTATTAGCTGGCCTCTGTCATTACTGTCCTCTCCATGTCAAACCACCATCATAATCCCCCCAGTCCCGAGGAATGTGCCCCGGCTTACAGAGAGCTTAAGGCTCTCAGCCGGGGGCGTATGTGGAATGTAGATGCTGGGATTGAGAGGAAGGGATTTTTAAGGGTTTTCGGCTCAGCAGAAAGGGAGTGCTTGGCACAGAGAGAGCTCTAGAAGACCTGTCTATTCTGACCTCAGGATCCTCTTTTCATGGTGATGGACCGAAGTGTGCTTGAGTTTGACTATCCCAGAGACTGAAGGGTGATTCCGATTGTGTATTTTCACCTGTGCTCTCTCCCTTGCTTTAATCTCGAATCTTATTAACGTCTGCGATACTTAAACTGATTAAAATCCATCAGTTATTTCTTCACGGAAACTAAAAGCCAAGAGTTTGGAATTTGCAAAGGATATCTTGAGCGAGAAACCCCGAGAGTACCCTTTGGAGATTTTTTTTCTCTCACACTGTGACGGATAAATGATTGAGCTGTGAATTCGGCTCTTCTTCAAATTGATTTGTGGTCATTTCATTTCCCTCAATTTTTTCCGGCAATTTCCCCATCTTCTCATCTTTGTCTGGCATCCTTTGCTCGTCAGCTCCAGTGGGCGGAGCCAGGAGAAATGACAAGAAGGAGGCGAGGGAAGGAAGGATGTGAACAAAAAGTGGATTGAATGAGTCCTGAGAACTGATTCAGTTTACAGTGAGGAATCAGATTCAGTTTAAGAGGAGTAAGATTCTCTCATCCATAGCAATAAAACTTTCATTGACAGGTCAGGTCAAATATCTCAAACACCAATTAACATATAAGTTACGTGAATCATACAGCCTTAAACATGGTTAATGTTATTCTACCAGTCCAAGTGTTATGTAAAATGAAGGACTTCGCATAAAGTAGCATAATTTTATGTGCAGTGATATAAATACACAGTGTAGAGATACTGTTTGTATGTCGTGTTAGCGCAGTATGCATGTCAGTGAGTAGAAAGCAGTTAACTCAATTTAGATCTGCCAAGGAACACTATTTCCTCTTTGTGTACAGATGTCTTGATCTCCAATGCTGTGGAACATCACTCAGGGCTCGCAGTGGACATTCTAATCAAGAAAAACACACACCCTGCCAGGAAATAATTTCGCTTGGCAGTTCCTGTCAGTTTCTTAATTTGTTTAATTTGATAGAGAGCTAAATTAAGTTTCTTTGCACTCAGATGGCAATTGCATGGTACTTGAATGGGTGAACATAACAAAGTGAGCCGTTCAGAGATGGCGCTACAACTCAGGCAGGGGACTGAAGAAATCAGCAGACTCAATAGGGGTGATTTTTAAAAGTTTGTGGAAAGTTTTTCCCAGCATTTACACCAGAGACAATTACAGTAAAGTGCTTTGCTAATTCGTAAATGTGAATTAGCAGGGGAATATTAAGCCTCACATTCAAAATTTGTCCAGATTTTACTCTGACACCACCTTATTTGATGATTAGCATGCGAAGAGGTCCTTCATGAATCGCCATTGCCCAAAAATACAACCTGCTACTTTTTATTTAAGGCTGATTGGATACTAACGCTAATCCTGCAATGAATGTCAACTTTTTTAAATGTAGTTTTATGATTTAAAATGTTTTAAAAATCAATGAATTTACTGATTTCCAAATTTTTGCTGACTTTTTCATTACTGACAGGATGAAAACAATGATAAACAATTTCTTGACAGGTCAATTTCATTTTATTTGTGTACACACATTTATGCCTGCCATTCAGGCCTGCAAAGTATTCCAAAATGTTGTAATTTAGGACTAGTAATGAGGGGGACAAAAAATCATGATCATGAAATGATTTAAGCAGCTGATATCATCAAGTCATTGTTATCAGGATTTGGCACAACAGCATCGCCCAGGAAAGGCCTAGTCCTTCCACAGCTGGGATGGGCCAAGCATCGCCTCTTAGCCCACAAATGCATGAAAAAAAAAATCGATAGGTGAAAAAATGTTAGCGATTTAGATATTTCACCATATATTTAAAAGGATTCAAGGAATCTGGGGGAATCTCTGTGCGTAAAAGGCAATGGCGCAAGCCTGTGACAGAGGCCATTATTTGTCTCAGAGTCAAAACCTGTAATGTGTTGAAGAGAGAAAGAAGGCTTATATCATTAGGACCCAATTGATTTTTGTGATAGCGGTAGCAGTTGGACTTTTGCACTTTTGCTTTTTGGTGGCCGGTAATTTCTTTTTTTTAATGTTGTTTTTGTGTTTTAGTTCATAATGAGGGTTTCCCTTGATTTCTAAGCCTGGATAGTTGGAAGTTCTTTGGATCACGTGTGTTTATCAGTGTGGAAGACTATAGTTTTTAATTAGTGATTGAGAGCCCCTCACTGCATTATGAAGGAGGTATGTTTCATTATTGAAGAGGTATTTGTTCTTTATTACAGCACAAATCATGTCCGTTTCTCCGAGTGAATTTTTTAAATTCAATGTACACCTCTCCTGATTCTCAGATTTCTCCCTGATCGGCTGAAGACTGGGATATCAGGACCAACACAAGTATACACATGGTTGCTGTTTTAGCTAAGCCTGCGTATAAACCAGAATGACTCGTAACCAGCGTCATATAAATTCCCTGAAATGGCAAGAAAATAGTGCACAAGCCAGATTCATTTGCTGAGTAACAGAAGATTATCTGCTGCTGAGAAGGGATAGATCAACAGTACGAAAGGCTGGATGACAACTTCAAATATGTACAAAAATGAGACAATAAATAGGCCAGTACATTATATCTATGATATGAAAATGGCTAATATAAATCAGGCTAATGTATAACTGCAGAAAAAAGGTGTTTGAATCAAAGTTGTGATTATAAATGCGTAGCTGTGATGCAGTCAGAACTAAATTTTCATTCATTAATCATCAGTCATTAAAAACATTTCCTGTTTCCTAAAATTAACGCAGTATAAAAAATTACTTGTCACAGCTGGAATGAGTGAACAAAATAAGGTTTGCTGTTTCTTGATCAGAATTTCCATGGTGACACAGCAGCTGCGCAGGTTAGCTGTAAGCTTGTCTTTAGTCGTTGGTAGAAATTATGAATGTGAAAAAGAGTTAGTGTAAATTCTGCATAGCTTTGTGTTAGAAGTTGCTCAGGTTTGACCTGTCGTAGCCTTAAATTTCCTTCTAGTAGTTAAGCAGTTGCTTTTAGCATGAGTCTGCTTCAATGTTGCGATAAATAATGCATTGAGGAAACGTGTTTCAGTGATAAACTCACTCAGAGTAATTTCAGTGCAGAAACAGTGCCTCGGGTTGAAGATTTCACCGAGACGAGATCGCTCCACTGCGCTAGTAGAATGCACTGCCAACCTCATGCAAATCACATACAAATCGCATATGCGTCCTCGCGGATTATTGCACTGTTTCACAGTTACACTTTCAAATACAAATGTTCCTTCTATCTGCCGGGTTATTAACATATTGAAGGCAGCAGCCAAGGAGACGTTTAATCTGGAACAAAATCATAAACAGGGAAGGCCAAAAAATGTGACCCTCTTGAAACACAGCAACCTCTTTTTCACAAACTTGGGATATGTCCTGTGATATGATTGTGTAAGAAATGAGAAGCTAGACACAACATCAGTCAGAGTGAAAAGAAATGTAGCCAACTGAAGCCTGTAAATCAGAACAATAACGATTTAAACATTGGCTTTTAAGCATTTGGACATTAAAATGCAAACAGCAGCTTTTATTTTTGGCCAGGCAGTGGAGTATAGTATGTGTATCAATGACACATCATCGATCACAAAGCCCATTATATTTGTATTAGGCTCTTGACCAAGACAAAAGAGCACCTTGAGGGCTAACGCACCACCACTGGTGATCTTATTCACAGAACTTTAGTTAGATTTGTAATGGGCTTGCTATCATAACACCTCAGAGCACGACTCGTTTCACTTCACGTGCTGAAACGAAGCTCTCATTGGCTCTTGTGAGGTACCCAGACTGCGATGGACGTCTGTGCCCTTGTGAAGCGTGCAGCAGGCCTGGATCTGAAGGATAAGAGGCCTACATTCATGGCTCCTCCCAGAAGAGTCCCCATGATGGTGCTGCCCAATCGGGTGCCATGTGAGGTGAGGGAATATTGTGTATCCACCAATCACTAAACAGCAGCGTACCCCACTCCAATCAGGACTGATGCACCAATCAGGTGAGAGGATATTCTGAATCAGTCAGCGTAGACTAGTCGGGACACCAAGAGGTGTGTGTCCACATCCATGTGTTTCATTGCAAGCATAGCGAAAAATATACAAGTCTCAGCATTGAGACCATTTGTACTGGGAAGAGTATATCTAACTCTGTAATGTACTGTATATTGTTCTATAGCAATTCCAATAACAATTTGAATTTTAACTGCAAGGGTGTAAGGGCCCTTTCTTCAAGTCTAAGCACAGTGGCACGCAAAGCAACTCACTTTTAGGGTTGCATCAGATGCAGCTTGTTTGACAGGGCACTTCATTGGCCTTTGCAAGCTTAAAGGAGGCTTAAATATGTGGTTTAATTGGTATAGCGGTGCTTTTAGGCATAAAATTGTTAAACCAATCTTAATATCAAATTCCATTTCCTTTAAAGCCAACTGCAAATTGGATTGCCGATACAATGGCAAATTTAGCAATATACCCTGATTTACCCATGAAGAAACAGACATACTTCTCGAGACTTAATGGTAATTCTTCTTAATTAACATTTTCCTCTCATTTAAAATGCTGCAGGCAGTCTCCGATTGGTTGCTGGGTTTGTCCTTTTGTATTTATTCCCCCATTTTTTTCTCTGTTTGGGCAAATTAATTTTGCTTCTGTCCAGTGTCATATGAGCCAATCGGCCTGCTAGTTTTCCTTCTTTCGTCTCAGTTCTGCTCAGTTCTTCATTTTGGATTTATCTCTGCCTGCCTGCTAAAGCCCGCCTGATACTGCTTCATTACCTCTAGTTCAACCTCACGTTTTGGATTCTGATTTTGTACTTAATTCTTCCCACCTGGAATCCATCTCTGCCTGTCTGACTACACCTTCACCCTGTCTGTACCTGGGCCAGTCACCCCTACCCCCTGACTGAGCGACAATATCCGAGTTAGAACCACAAGACTGGCGAATAAAGGCCCATCCCAATTCTGCTCTGAAAATCGTGATTCACATCTGTAGAAGTGTGGATTTGGCGTCTGCACATTCAGTCTGTACTTTTATTCCACGCTTTGTTCATCACACAAGTGCGCACTTTGAGGAGGACTGCAGGGGCTTTAGGACAAAGCCATGCTTCATACAGCCTGCAGAGCAACAGAAAAGGAAATGTGAAAAAATAACAAGCATAGAAATTATATTGGGCTATAACTCTTTATATCCAAAAAGAATTTTTATTGGAACTGCAGTATGTCTAATGACCACAGTTGGGTGAGATCAAACGCACTGCCTTCGTTCAATTGTATAAAATCAGAAATGTGCTGTTTCACATCCTGAGTGTTCCCCGGTTGTTTTTTACCCGACAATCTAGCTGTCCTCTTGACTTTTGTTTAGTCTTTTTTATTTTCCCACTTTAATGATTGTCATTTTGTCAAATTGATTGTCATTTTTATTGTCAAAAAACTTCACTCCCACAATGCTCCACTTCAGACAGGTGAACAATTAGGTATGAGCAAATGTTTGGGGAAACCTGACTAAGAGCTGGGGGGTGGCCTACGATGGACTAACATCCCATCCAGGGAGAGTAGCAATGGCCCTCGTCGCTTCATGCTGTAGAAACCAGGATTGAGCACCAGCCTGATGAGCCTCTTATCTGGGTACACAAAAAGAGAAAAGGAAAAGACTTTGGATATCTAATGGAAAGCTCACTCCTGCTCTGAAAGCTCTAATGTTTCCCTGTTTTGTTAATTAAGGCCATTTTTTGCATTCTCTGATCTTGCATTTGGCTCTGCACTGGAATTTGTGACAAATTTATAATTACAATTAAAATGAACCTGTCCAAATATGTATCCAATTATCCGCTATCTGAACAGTGAACTTGCTTGATGGATAAAATGACAACTCTCCCCTCAAATTTAGCAAGTACACAGGTTTTACTTGAAACAGCCCATTTCTCTTGACATTTGCGGTGAGCTTAAGATGGAACCCGAAGCTCCACAGACAGATCGAGCTTATTAAAACAGCTCACAAACTGACCATTCAACACAACTGAATCTGCTAAATCAAATCCAGCAAGATTTTTTGCGTGAATTAACCCTAATATGTATACTAAAGGACTTTAGTCCTGCATACATTATTTACGGTGTGATTTCTGACCCAACGATAGTGCACACTGGGACTTTGATAATAATTAAATAATTGATCTTATTTTGCTAACACTCGTTGTTGAATGTGCAACTAAACCAACCTTTGTTAAATCAGTTTACTTTGTTCTTAAAGCATCGCTGAGTCAGATATCACACTGCATATAATATATGCAGAACTGAAGTCCTTCAGTATATTGGAACATCAGCACGTGTATTTTGGCAAACATGACGCAGATGGAACCAATCTTGTCAACCGAAAAAGGGGCTATTCTATGCTAGTCCTTGTTGAAAAACGAGGAGAACCAGAATTTGGCTGAACTTCAAAAGCATCAACAGCTGAAATTGTTTTATTGGTGCATCAGAATCATTGCATTTAATAGAACAGCAACGACAATGATCTCTTTTGTAAAGTCCCTGCAGAACTTATTTCTAAACTACAATGTCAGTGCAGTTGGTGAGGAATTTGTCTCGCAAACCAACGTGTTTGTACCTTTGCTGCTGCCATGGGGGTCATTGCTATTTTTTGCACTTTCAGAGTGATTGTAATGTCTTGTGCTTGTTAATGATTCCTGAGGTGGGATACAAGCAAATGGCCCCATTTATATTCCATGAGTTAAAGTAGAGTTCAGTTGGACAGATCCTGCGGTTTTTAGGCACTGCGCTGCTGTAAATCCCTGCTGCTTCTGAGAAGAAAACCCTGGAGAAAAATAACTCTCTTCTGACCTCGGAGGGCTCTGGTGGTTCGACTGGCAGATGAGGTGGGGCCCACCTTGGTGAAAGCCATAGACTGTATAAAAAGATGGACAAAGCAACTGTGATGTCACCCATTGATTTCAGCATACCATTTAGGAAGCCCCGATTTTGGCCATGTGAATTGCGCTATTTTGTCATTTTGCAACCGGATGTGATTCCCATTGGACGTGAGTGTGAATTGAAGAGTCAGGGAGGACCATGGCTCGACCGTATCGGAGGAGGACCAGAGGATAGCCACGCCCCTAAAGAATATTCTGGCTTTATCCTTTATTCTTGTCTACTTGGGACCATAATTTACAAAAATGAACATCATGATATATTGAAGGAGACTTGAAACTTGCGATAGATACCATAAAAAGATGTGGAAAATCACTAATGAAATTATAAATCAGGTGGCAAAGTAGGGTCATTTTCTCATAGACTTCAATAGTATTGAACTAATTTCTGCAACCTCCGAATTTTTGAGATTTCCGCATCGGCCTCACTTTTCAGACCCGGGTGCTGCGTCCATCTTTTTATACAGTCTATTGTGAAAACGTTTCTTTCATTTAGTTTATTTAATTTAAACCCAACCCTCTCCTGGAGGCCCACCTGTCCTGCATGTGTTAGATCTCTCCCTGCTCCAGCACAGGTGATTCACATGATCAGGTTGTCGTTAATCCGCTTTAGGGGGTGATTAACGATCTAAAACATGCAGGACAGGAGGGCCTCCAGGAGAGGTTTGGGAAGCACTGCCTATGAGCGCAAAATACAAATAATGCAGCTCAATGATGCAATATATCAAATTCAAAGCTGTTGAAAAAACTGGGAATGGGTAACTTGGACCCTCTATCTGTAGGACCTTGT
This sequence comes from Gymnothorax reevesii, assembly GCA_029721435.1. Classification (NCBI taxonomy): domain Eukaryota; kingdom Metazoa; phylum Chordata; class Actinopteri; order Anguilliformes; family Muraenidae; genus Gymnothorax; species Gymnothorax reevesii. Next base: position 112,263,144 of record CM056579.1, read on the forward strand.
CCAGTTGGTCCTCTAACCCTAGCCATTTAGACCTCATACCACTTGGACCCCAGGCAAGTCGGACCCTAGACCAGTTGAGTTAAGGTTAGGGTCTGGGGTCCTAATAGCGTTGGGTCCAACTGGGTATGGTCTGAGGTCCAACTGCTCTGGGGCCCAAGTGGTTCGGGGTCCAACTAGTTCGGATCCAAATGGTCAGCGGTCCAACCAGTACTGGGACTATTCAATTAGGGTCCAACTGGTATGGGGTCCAAATGATCTATAACCCTTGGAAACCTGTCATGTGGTGTCTTGTTTAAAAGAGCTCCTGCAAGGGAGCAACATATTTTCTCCTGGCATGCCCATGCATATTTCAATAAGACATTGCAAAACTCCATTCTGCACACATTACAAAAGCATGGCTGCATGAGAAAGGGGTGCAGGTACTAGACTGACCTGCCTGCGGTCCTGACTTGTCCTAAAAAAACATGTGGCACATTTTACAATACAAAACGCTACAACCAAGACTCTATACCATTGCACACCATAACACTTGGGACAAAATTTAGAGCTGAAACGTTGAATCACTTCAAAATTATGTCCCTTAACCGTTATTAAGTGTTGTGAAAAGGAATAGCAACAATACAAAGTGGCGCAAACTTTAGTCTCCCAACTTGTGCATACCTCAGCTGGGAAGTGAATATTAGAGTGACAATTCAGCTAAACATGAGGAAACATTTTTAGAGAGAAGGAAGTTCTAAATCTTTTGTAAATCTGAACAGAAAAGGGATAACCCTGCGAAAAATGTTCTATAAGAATCCTATAGGACAGTTCAATAGAATTTCTATAGAACTTTAGTTCCTCAAGTCCTATAGAAAAAAGTTTTATAGAAAATATCTGTAGGAAACCGTTCCACTGAAAATCTGCAGAGAAATTTTTCTTTTTTTTTTTCCCCGGCAGACCCTTCCCTGTAGCGCAATGGCCAACTGTGCGCTACTCTGAAAAAAACTGCCATCCACTGCCGGCTGGTATGACCAGGGCTCGCACTCGCGCCGTGATAGACACTTTTGTTCCGCAATGCGGTGCTTTAACCGAGTGAGCTATCTGGCAGCTTGAACCTTCATGGTTAGAAAAAACCTTTAGAGCGGGTTCTATAGGAAATTTCTATGGAAAAATGTTGATTGTACTTGATCCTGATCAATTTTAATTGCTTTGCGTATCCTAACAGATGGCCTGCTGTATGACTTCGTAAGCAAAAGAGGAACACGAGTTTTCCATTATAGCATAATAAAGTTGCAATGCCTTACATTTATATTTTTGAATTGCTGCCGAGGAAATGGAAAGAGGTCTAATATCGTAACTGAAATACTGCTGAGTTGTGTGGTCAGTCAATCAATCGTCTGATCAGAGAATCAATGGGTTGGTATGTGACTGGTACCCCATGTGCTTAAGCGCACCATACAGTTAAAGGGCACAAGATTTCCTTGCTACTTCAGTATCGTGGATATCACTGCATATTGCACATTTTCAAACCATTAGTCTGGTCTCGCACTTCTAGAACCCTGGTACACATAAAGTAAATTGACCCTTCAATCGAGCATTGCAAGGAGTCAAAGGTTGTCTTTTCCATTAAGCTTTTGTTCTATTAGAAGGTCCTAAAGACCATCAAAGTCCTATAGAACAGGTTTTTCAACTAGGGTATTCTGTAGCAAGGTCTTATACAACACCAATAGTGCTCTATAGGTTTCTGTGGCAAATTCGTGTAGAACACACAGAAAATGCAATAGAACGTGCTGTTTTATTAAAATATTTAATGGAGTTCAATTGATGTTCTATAGAACTCCATATAAGTCCTGTAGAACTTTTTTTGCAGGGAAGGAACACAGGGACATTTGGAATCTTCAAAATTGTTGAAGACGTTGCTCAGAAAACATCTGCAAAATATCAATTCTTGGTTTCAATACCATATTTGAACTTGCAGTTGTTTGGGCATCTGGTTGTGGCTTGAGGGACTTTAGTTTTGCATGTAGGGGAGACCGAGTCTAACTGTTACACTTTTTCTTTTAACGGCTGTAGAATTGACATTATCAGGTTTTTGTTATCAATATGCACTGTAAAGATAGAAAGTTTATTAGACTACATGACTAATCTGCAGCAACCCCTATATTCTGCGTATGCGTAATGCTGGTGAGGAAAAAATGACTCCTGTCATCTGTAACAAACTACCCCATATGGCGTAGTTTGTTACAGGAGGTGTAGTTTGTCACAGGTTGTGGAGAATTTTGTTACACTAAGAATTTGCTTAAGTGAGACCTGTTTCCCACTGAAGTAGGCAAGTAAAGGGGGATGCCTTACTACAGATATCCCAAGAAGCTACAGTAAGGAACCTCTTGAGTCATTCTCACATGGCACTGCCATGTTTCGTTATTCGTGTGTAATTTTAAGGCATCTTTCTGAAATAAAAGGTAGAAAAAATTTGATCTTGCCCCAAAATCTGTAAAAAAAACTTGGAGTTCTTACTGTAACAACTTGGGTGTATCATCTAGTCCATCGGCAACCCTTCACCATTGTCCCGACATTTTGAAATGTTCCAGTGCAATGTTTGCAAAGGTGTGTCATGACACAGTGGCTTCCCCGCTCGTAATCCAGAAAATCTTGGGTATGTATCAGTTACACTTGATGTTAATCGAAATCTCCCAAACACCAAGAAAGTTACTTTTTCAAGCTTTTTTTCTGGAACACTATCCTACGACTTTTGATGTACGTAATTCTGTCACGTAAAGACGTGGGTCACCTTTGAGGAGCCACAGGAAATAATTGGAGCGCAGTCTGTGTTTTATTATCGGAATTATTTAGAATGTAATAACATGGACGGGTAACAACTAGACCCGGTCTCCCCTATCATTTACAGTGTGATTTCTGATCTAATGATAGTGGACTTGGCACCTCAATAATGATACAACCCCAATTCCGAAATAGTTGGGACAAAGTGTAAATTGTCAATAAAATCAAAATGCAATGACTTTCACATCACATGAGCCAATATGTTATTTACAATAGAACACAGATAACATTTCAAATGTTGAAACTGAGACATTTTACATTTTTATCTACAAAATGAGTTTATTTCAAAATGTCTGGCTGCAACAGGTCTCAAAAAAGTTGGGACACAGGCAAAAAATGGCTGAAAAAGCAATTAATATACAAGAAAATGAGCTGAAAGAACATTTTGCAGGTAATTAAGTTCACTGGCATCATGTGTGTAACATGATTGGCTATAAAAGGGATGTCTTAGAGAGGCTGAGTCTCTCAGAAGTAAAGATGGCCAGAGGCTCTCCAATCTGTGAAGGCCTGCATAAAAAAATTGTGGAATACTTTAAAAACAATGTTCCTCAAAGTCAAACTGCAAAGGCCTTGAAGGTCTCCTCATCGACAGTGCATAACATCATCAAAAGATTCAGAGAAACTGGAAAAAATCTCTTTGTGTGTAAGGGACGAGGCCAAAGACCTTTACTGGATGCCCATGATGTTTGGGCCCTCAGACGCCACAGCATCACTCACCGGCATGATTCTGTCATTGACATTACTAAATGAGCCCAGGAATATTTCAAGAAACCACTGTCTGTAAACACAGTCTGCCGTGCCAAAGTGGCAAAGCATCCTGTGGTCAGACGAGTCCAAATTTGACATTCTTGTTGGAAATCATAGGCGTTGTGTCCTTCGGGCTAAAGAGGAGAAAGACCACCCCACCTGTTATTAGCATGGATTCGACGGCAATCCACTGAGTACCACTAACCGACACAGACGTTGATTATGCCTGTAGTTAAAGTGGTTCAAGAACAAAACGCGCGTCGGGTTTAGGTGAAAATTTGCTCCAAAAAAGGGCAGAATGTTACTAGCTTAATGCTTTGCACTGAATTTTTGTCATTTTTTACTCTACATCGCATTAAAACCACTTGAACTGAGTTTGCAGTGTTTTGACTGAAGTAAATTGAACTAAATGTGTTTGAATTACTCTAGAGTGAATCACTCAGCTCCAAGTTAAGTTGACACTAAAGCCTCAGTTATACCTTCGCCTGTCGCCATTCGCGGATTGCGCGCACCTCAACAGAGCGCGGAGGCATTTATACTTGGCACATTCTCCGTTGCAGTGTTTGCCGCAAATACAGGGGGCAGTAGTAAAAAATACTATAGGAAGTTTTACAGCAGAAGTAGAAGCATTTTTAACTGGGCGACCAGTGAGTGTAGGTGACACTAGCGCGGCCTGCGAAAAGTTTCAAAATCCTGGAGTTGCGCGACCTCGCGAAGCGCCAGCGCGTGCCGCTGTCGCCAGGTGCGCGATTACGTTATTTGTGGCGCGCGAAGCTTGCGCATTCGCGACTGCGTCAAGCATAAATAGGGCATAAGGCTCGATCCATGGAGCTCATACCTCTTTACGAGGCAACGCTTCAATCTGTCCTTAGCAGGGGTGACAAGAGAGCTCCCTACTGTTTCCATGGAGATGCCACTCCTCCTGGGAGATGTCACCGCTGAGGAGACTGGATCTAAAAGCAGAAGAATGTGTCTGTGAATGTCTGGGAGGTTTATTGCAGCATGTCTCACCTGCACATTATGACAGGATATGGATTTACTCTGTGTGTGTGTGTTTTTTTTTTTCAAACACATTCAGTATAGCATGTCTGGCAAAGCCAGTCTAGACTCCAAAACAAGTGCGATTCAGGGGGTCTGTTCACATCTGAAAAGACTCTACAATGAGTTATCATATAGTGGGAAATAATCATGTAAAACAATGAATACAGTTTGAATATTAATATGAATACATCCGTCACTTGGTGAGGACATATTTACCAGCATTTCTTCTTCATTGCTTTTTATCTTTAGCCCCTGCGATAATTTGTTTTCTTCCTGTTTGAAATGTCTGCACCCCGGTGTGATAGCAAAAACAAGGTCTGCTTTCAGCAAATTATAGATCAAATGCAAAATTCTTGCTGTCCTGGTGCCGCTGGGGTGTGAAGTTCCGCGAAGCAGCCAGATTCCATCCGAATGATTTGATTAAAGTTTGGCTGTCGGCATCGGTTCAGAAATTAGGAGGAACAGTTCGCCCGAGCAGGCTTTCACACGCTGTGCTCGGATGTGATTCGCAGTAATTATAATGTAATAAGTGCAATTACGCCCTTATAATGTGCTACGGTAGTGAGTTGAACAGAGGGGAGAGAAAATCAGGTATAACTGATGTGCCCTGAGGTGGGGTATTTTTCCCTGTGATTGCGAATTCTTATTGAATTTACGTTTTTCATTTTCACTCAGAGCGCTGAAATAAATTTGAAAAAATACATTGTACATAAATTTAATCATCTTGTGCCGTTGAAAACCTATCATGTGGTGACTTACAGGAGCTCTTTTAAACAAGTTGTCACATGTTAGGTTTTCAACAGCTTTAAGTTTGAAATTACACATCACTGGGTAACAATAGTAGCATTTAGCGCTATGAGGGTGAACTCATTCTGTTGTAGGGTGTTTGGGTATTTTTTATAGGTTTTAAGTACGGTCTTTGGCATTTTTCCCTGTTTGTGGTGTCACGTTCTGTAAAACTAAGGAGATGTGGACGTGTGTGTGTGTGTGTGTGTGTGTGTGTGTGTGTGTGTGTGCGTGTGTGCGTGCGTGAGTGCAAGTGTGTGTTTTGTATACCCATGGAGTGGCGTATAATTTATACGTATCGTTTCTGTTGTCTAGAATCCGGGAGAGGTCTATATTCTGCTGCAAGACTCCATAAACAGTAAAGATGTGGAGGTAGAGTTCCAGAGTAATATGAGGAGGGCACGAGTAAGGCCTATAATCTGGAATGAGCGCACACTCTGTGTAAAAGCTGCTGGTAAGAATTGGCTAAGTCACCATACTATATAAACACTGCGCACAATAGAACGAACCGACTTGTTTCATCTGAACTATATGCTGACCATAGAAACTGTGCCAGCCCACCTGTAGTATACAAACTGTACTAGCTTATATTGCATCTATACCAGACAACCTATATCATTGCAGCTGTACCACACCTCCAAAAGTATAGCCTTTACCTGGCCATCTTTTCCATAGTGACCGTACATTTACCTGGTATGGACCACTCACACACTGTAAACCCACATATTGTGCCAAACTCAAATGTTTTGTGGAAACCTATTACCTCAAAAAAAATTAGGAAAGCCAACTTAATTGAATTGTGTGAACAGTACTTAAAGAATATGAGGTAAAAGTTATTCTTGCCAAGTTTTTAAGTGCTGTGAACACAAGATCACTAGGTAGGTTGGCTCACACAATTTTTTTGAGGTCTTCAGTCTCCACAAAACAATTGAGTGCACCACACTATCTAGGGTTTCCAGAGCTGCATAGCGGCTAACTAGTGTGTTCTCCGATGTAATCTGTGGTCGTGTTTTACCTGCAGTGCCTTGACATAAGCTCTAAGCAGGGACACCTTTTAAATCTAACCAACTTTACATTTCTCAGAAGGAAAATTATGTGTTCAAGACACATTCTAATGAATGCTAAAAAGTTTTATGATTGCTCTATAATATGTTTAAACATGTGCAAATGTGAGATGACTGGTATTCTATAAGGAGTGATATAAATGAGGTGGGATATAAAGATGTGCAAACAAGTATTCTTCTCAACATTCTAAAGGCAGTTGTATTTGTAAGGCATGTTTGTGTCGACTGACCGAAATTATGTCAGAGACACAAAAAAGGTCGTCCTACAGTGTCTTGTGCCAGTGGAATATTTGTAACAATGCAGGCGCTGTCATCGATTGTGTCATAATTTAATTGGCTGCATGGACCATGAGTTTGGTGGTCATCACGTGGACAGTAGCATTCACGTAACAATGTTATGGCTATAGAGAAATAACTATAATTATACTCTTCAAAAAAATAAACTATACATTGTTGTAAGCATCAATTTATTATACATGAAATGTTCTGACATATGTGGAAAACATATTGAAAAGAAAGTGTAATCAATGATTCGATATTTGTATAGTTTCTTTTTTGGAAGAGTGTACCTTAGAACTTACAGTTTGCATTGGAGATGTTGTCTAATGCTTCGTTTAACCATGAAAGAATTAGTATCATCCAACACTTATCTTAAGATGTCTATCTTTCAAGTATAAACTGCTTTAAGCGTGTGTTGAAGCGTATATGATATGACGTGTAATTAAGAATGTGTGCTTCAAGGCTAATAGGTGTGAATGAAGTTGTCTTTGTACACCTCATCGCATGCATAGTAAGAGATGTGCCAATAGCTGTAGTAAATAGTATGTAGAACAGATGTGCTAAGAGGAATCTTACCAGGTGTGATACAAGGCGGGTCGTTGCAGAACTCCCTGCAGGTGCAGTGAGGGTGACGCTGTACTGCGGTGGGACTGAAAGAGCCACAGCGATGTTGCAGTACCACTCCAGCATGGCTGAGTTGGCCATGTTTCTCCAGGGAGCAGCAGATCCTGTGGAGTTCATGCTGCAGGTGAGAGGGGCGTGGCTAACTCCCCATGGGCTACCCATCACTGTCCTCCAACATCTACGCGGTAATGCATTTCAAGCTAGCTAGACTTATACACTGTAAACCCTGATAGTGTGGTGAACTCAAATGCTTTGTGGATACTGATTATCTAAAAAAACAATCATGTGGCCCAGCATTGCATTATGTGGAAGGAACTTAAAGAAAATAAGGTAAAGTTATTTTTTTACATATTTTCACGTGCCGTGGACACAAATTAGGAAGTTGGCATACACAAAGTTCACCGGCTGGTTTAAACATTTGAGTTAACTCAACTTCATGTTCACTCAACTTGGACATAGGCTTTGTTTTGACTCCCAAGTGGTCAAGTCAAGTGATAAATAATTTTTGAAAACTTGAGTTCAATATCTAAAACGTGTTATTGCAAGTAGAGTCAAAGAGAAGATAAGTTCGCATAACTTAATGGGGCTATCGTGTTATAGCGTACAATCTTATCAGTTTTCGCCCTTTTAAATGTGCACGTCTAAGATGCCGATCAACGCCATAAACACATAATGCCTCCATCCCGATTTCGTATTTCTGCATGTTCTACACTTGTTTTCAATCTTCTAATAGAATTTAATATAAGATGAAGACAGCTCAAGGAAACACAAAATCTATTTTTTAAAGAGAATTTTATTTATTGAGGGAAAAAGCAGACCGACTCCAACTGGCTCTGCCTGAAAAAGTATTGGCCCCCATGGTTAATCAATTGGTGAATTAACTAAATTTAACAGGTCAATAGATAATTAGCCTAGATGCAGTCCGGCTTGATTACAGCTGACCCTTCTGACTCTAAACATCACTTAAGTACAACCTTTCCAACAATGTGAAGTAGGTAAATGGTTTTTGTGCCATCGAAATACTGTATATCAGCCTGGAAAGGGTTACAAAGCAATGTCTGAGGCCCAGGAACTCCAGCAAACCCCGGGGAGGTACATTATCTCCAAATAGAGTCCTTCGAAAAGTGGGGAATCACCTCTCAAATGTCCTCCAAGAGATCACCGGGCAAAAATTGCACCAATGGGAGAGTTTCAAAGCAAACAACAAATTTGTTCAAAACACCTTAATGAAAAACCAACACTCATTCTACAGTCAGGTCATATCCTTAATCAAACAGTTCGTCATAGGGGCCGCAGCATTTGATTTCCAAAACTCCTTTTATCTGTCTCACTATACAGACTGGCCAACCAACTTCTTGAGAATTAAATAAATAAACTCCTCATGAGGGCATTTCCTTCTAAAGAAATTGGTATCCTTTGTGAAGGAATAACCTTCTACACTTTCAAAAAAAAAATTAAAACCAATTCCGAAACAATGGGAGAGAAATAGTTATGATAGTTTTATATAGTGAGACGTGCCATTATTATTGTTAGACATTCAAAAATTTGATCTTGTGTGACATGCTGACATGTATAATTGTGTGTGGTATGGCTTTGCATCAGAAAATAGTTTGAACAATAAGAAACCAATTTAAAAAAAAAAATCTGTTGCTATTTTGCCTAATTGACCCTTGCATAATTATACATCAGGAGAAATCATTCTGAGCACATTGTCAATGTTTCAATATTTTGCTTTCAACGTGGCTTCAAAATCAGAGCATTGAAAAAATGCCCTTAGAATCTAGAAACTTGCATCGAGAGACAGGTTTTTTAATTAATTAGAGTTGAGATTGTTATCGCACCAAACTCTTATCTTATCTGGAAAAAACTGTTTGTTTTTGGGACCTAGAAATGTAGTCTATCTACCCATAAGCCTTCCAGCAAAATTGTCAGGCAAATCAAAGAGTGTTATATATTGCCAAATGCCTGAATCTTAAAACAATTGCCTCTTAGCCCTTAGAGCACTGAAATAAATAAATAAAAAAACAAATTAATTTAATTATCCTGTGCTGTTGAAAATCTATCATGTGGATACTTGTTTAAAAGAGTTTCCCTGTGAGCTCTTTTAAAGAAGTTGCCCCATGATAGGTTTTCAACAGTTTTGATATTGATATCTTTCATCATTGAGTAACAATACTTGCATTTAGTGCTCTGAGGGTTAATGAATATCCATTCCAGATTCCTATCGTAAGTGACTGAAAGACACTACCTATTTACTGAAAATGACTCTATAATAATTAATGGGAGATAATTTCAGTGGGGGAACTAAGGGTTTGCAGGATACATAACTGCACTGATTAAGCCTCATTTCAGCTCATGATTCTGTGAGTCCAGGCCTTTCAAGTAACCACCCTTGAGCAGCTGGACCAGGTGTTGACTACAGCTTTCATGAAGAAGGTGCCAACGGGAGGATTCCAGGGTTTACAAGTGGATGTAGCACAGGAGCACGGTGAGTCTCCGCCCTCACACAAAACACCACCCTGCAATTACGTGGCCCTGACAAATATTCCCTTGCTGTCCACCGTTGCCATTTCGACACCGAAATGTAATTACAAACAAAAAGCATAATTTGGGATCTTTTACAGTAACAAATGCCTGTACTGGAGAATTCATGATTCAAAACTGTCACTGGGGGCCTTATAATACTGTTTTAAAAAACCAATAATAAATGTCACAGCAAGATCAAATTACAATAATACCCTTTATCAGCCTCAAAGAGGACTCGTTTAATGATGCCGAATCTGAAGACATTTTTGACGTTTAAATACCGGTTTAACTTGATCGTTCTCCCGGCTTTCTTGACAGGCAGGGCGATGGACTGTCACTGCGTAAAATGAAAACACATAGTGTGTAGAGATGTCTCTAAAAATGGAGGGAGCTGGGGGGGCCTCAGTCAGCTGTAATTGATGGATGGGTCAGGTGTGGAGCCAGACTGGCTGCTGGAGAGAGATCCTTTGGCGATAACATCAGGCTCTGGCCCTGAGGAGGAACTGGCTTCCCCGCCCTTTAACCCCTTCAGCGCTGCGGGCAACTATAGTTGCCCAATGAGGGAAGATATCAAAATCAGATGCTGTTGAAAACCATCATGTGCATTTTTAATTTCTTGAAAATGTATTCGGTGCTCAAAGGGTTAAAGGGAAACACTGAGAATTAGGAAGATTGATACGACTGACTATCTTTCCAAATAAGGCTTGATTTATTGTGTTGAGAGAGCTTTTTTGGCCAGAGGTGTAAAACTGCTGGACATACTGAATCAGAAAAAACACATCAGCAAATGAAACAATTTTAGAAGAAATGCGAAATAAAAAATAATATACCGTATGTTTGGAAATGATGTGAAATTCTAAAGGGGTTATGTGGGTGTCTGGTCGCAGAATTCAACAGAGGCTTTGTTTCCTCTCTTTAAGTACACATATCAGGCATTTGATGTTTTAACTATAAAGTCATAAATGCACATTTTGAATTTACAGCCACAGTTCATGGGCCCACAGGAGGTGGGTACTGGTCAAAGTGTCAGTTCATGTGGCCTCACCAGGGGTAGATCACCACACTGGTCCAGTTTACTCCTTAGCTCATAGATGTACTTATATTTGAACCCCAGGAAAACTGCTGTGGAAATTAGACCATGGCACCAGTCACTCTGACACAATCAGAATGACATCAAACATGACTTCACCCAGAACATGACTTGTCATGGAACATCCCGTGTGTGGGCCCTCGCCTCCGGCCCTCAGCCCACTGGTCGATTAAGACTCGGACTGTACTTCGCCTCATTATTCAATTATCACCTGCGCCTGCTGTTCACGTTCACTGTGTGGTCGCTGCGTGCTCTTTGAGACCAAGCTTCACACTTTCAGTGTAAAGTCTTGTGTCGATGCGTGCTTGTGCTGTATCGTTAGTCTTGTATAGACGTATTTTCCGCATGTCGCATCTATCATTCTTAAACTTGAACCAAGTGCTGTTTACTGTTTTATTCCAGCACTTTATTTAAAGGAACCCAATTTCAATTTTGTTTTGTACAGCAAAGTTTGTGCCTTCTGTTGTGCTGCCGGCATAATAAATAAATAATAAATAACAGCCAAGTCCATCCTGGCACCTGAGTCCAGTCCTCAACATCCTGTCCTCCGTGCATCTGAATTGTGTGTGAGGTGTAAGCCGCGCTGGAAAGGCTGGGAAGACTATGTGGACTTTGTCACGTACATTGGACTCGCCAAACCGTTACACCATGCCATGTGCAACATTACGATGTCCCAAACCTGAAAGAAAAAGAAGAGTGAGAGGGGGGTTCGGTGGGGGGGTGGGGGGGTGGGGGGGGATTCAGGAAGACAGATGTTTGGAGAGACCGTGGAAGTGGTCATCTCACACACTTTTGCACTGAAGGAATGTCATGAAGGAAATGTAGGGGATAGGAAATGAAGTTTCGGGCTATCGTTAAAAGTGGAATGGGCTTTGGCACCTCATTGGTACAGAGTGATTACAGCAATAAAGTTATTGATGAATTCATTCCGCTTTACACTGATGCAGTGTCCATTGATGGCAATACTACTCATTTAATGATTTAGTCTGCCTTACACTGGTAAACCATAGCACCTTTTGTGACTCCTCATTTAATACCCAATGATAATTTAATTACCCAGCATCAATTAACGTCTTTACCAGTTTACCTCTTTACTGGTAATTTTCTGAAGATTCCACAAATTTCTAATCTGTCCATTCCCTGCTGTTGTAACTTGTTTATGCAAAGTAACGGCATCACTCAAACTATGTTATTTGGCAGATTTGGTTCTCAAGTAATTTTCCAAGAAGGCAATTTGTATTACTTGATGGACTTGGGACTCAAGTTATTTGCCACTTAAGCAATTTGCAGCACAAAGAAGGCAATCCATATCAGTGATGAGAAACAAGCCTGGGGTCGATCGCCACCCGTTGAGAGTCTCAAAATAGGGAGTCATGCGTTGATGACCAGACAGAATTGTAACCAGGTGATCTCAACACAGAAAGGACAGGACAAACTCTTGAACAACGTACAAATCTAATCACTACCGGAAAAATACGCTCTGGAGATATAAAGCCTCCTAAGTTACATGGAAACGGAAACAGACTCATAAAGACAAGATGGATATGCTGACTATATTACTCTGTAAAACCAAATGTTTAAGTTCTGAACATATGCTAAACACTTTTTAGTACCTCTGTTCAAACATGCCACAGTGTTTCGATTCAGTTTTACAGCGCATTCAACAAATCTGAAAAAAACTCAATCGCAACATCCAATAAACATCAGTGTTTTAAATGAGAACGCCTACTTACAAAACAATATCACCGGGCATTTAGGTTTTATACACTGGTGTTTAGATTAAAAACATGTCACATGTTCCACAGTTTTACAGTGTGGGGGAATATAGCCAGAATAAACCAAAATCAGGAGCTGGAGAACTTGGCTGTGGCACCAAACAAGGGAATCAAATGAAACCTTCATCAAACTGAACGGGCAGGGTGACTGCAGGAATGCAGTGAGAACAAAGACTCGTGGCACAGAAACAGGGAAAGGAAATAATGACAAAGAAGGCAAAGCAAAACACAAAATAACAATGATGAATAAATACAAAAAAATTTGAAATAAACAGAGAAACAAAATAATTAGACTATCAAATCCTGACAGTCATTGCAGTACAATGCACATTAGCTTTTGCCTTTTCTGAAATTTAATATAAAATTTTGACAATTTCAATTGACCTCTTCTTTAATATTGCCAAATTAGTGTTTATTTTTTCTTCGTGGAACAGGCTCTGATGAGTAAGAGAGAAAGCAATCCTGCTGTCTTTGCAACGGTAGCAAAAACAATAAGACCACATAGAAACGCTTTAGAACAAGCAAAAAGTTTTCTAATGTTACGTTAAGAGAGAACTGATTGTGCTAATATTAATATTAGTAGCTGACAAACTGCGAATTATGGATCAACATTATTAGTATTTCACAAGCATTGGTTTATCTGCTGAAATCACTTTGGATGATAACATTGGTATATCTCCTTTTTTTAAAAGAGGCAGTGAGTAAAGATCTGGACGTATCTGTATGCTTCAAATACATTTAGACCATTTTAGAAGCCAAATGGTTAAATCTCAGAGTTAAATGCTAAGAAATTAAAAGAGATGCAGAGGATGATCATTTTGAAAAGTCATCAAGGAAATTTTCTGGTTAAATGAAGGTTACTACTGTGATTTCTAAATCGTGATGCAATGTGGAAAGTGAGCGGTAAAATATCAGAGACAGATATAACTGTGCTGCACTCAATCCCAAACAAACTTCTGTTTTCCAGCAGTACAGGTTTACAGAATGCGCATCTGGTTCTGTAGACTTGCCTTAGAGTGTCATAATTATTGACTGTCTTGTCTGGAGGACATTTCAAGTTATTCTTTTCACACTGTGGTCAATCAGCTGCTGTTTGCCTGAGGACTGTCAGTCAGTACCTCTGAGTAAATAAATCTTTTTTCTTTTGTAAAATAGACAAAACGGATAACACCTGTAGGCCTCTGGCTTTAGGAAAATCGCTCATGTTTTGTTGAAAATAACGACAAGCTTTCACCATTCCATTTGCCCAGAGCCTTCGGATTCCTGAAGAACTTGTTGAAGCACTTTTTCCTGTTTTCTTTTTTTATTTTTCTGTTCCCCAAACAGCTCACTCTAAGGGTTCTGAAAGGTGTCACGACCCCCTCTCCCATCATTTTTCAGATATTATGGCCGTATAAAAGTAAAAAAAAAAATTGAATTGCCAATAAAATAATTTTAAAAGGAATTTTTCTATTTGAATTATCTCATTATCGGACAAATGAAGGACACCCTTCTTGCTAAATTTGATCTAATTCAGATAATTGGAAACAGACATATAAATGGTTTATGTTGTTACCAACTGTGAAGCGTAGTTAGTATTCGAATGATGTATTCTGTCAGTCCGCATTAACACAATAACATCGTGGTGTTTTAGATAACGACCTTCAGACATTGAATTTCACTAGCTGGAAACAAAGAAACTTTGACTTCCAAGATAGGTACAATGGGTGCAATCAATTATGTTTATCGTTATTATACGCGTCAAGCCCTGCATCAGGCAACAGCGGGCCTTGCAGCTGGTTCGATTCCACATAGGCCCTAATGTATAACGAGATTTCTGAAAAATTATATTGCTTTATTGCTTTAAAATGCTGATAATGGCTGGGCGTCCATTTGACTCTGGCAAACAGTATTCCATGTGGTACTAAGATCATACGTTTGGTGTTTGAAGCCAAAACTAAAACAGGCTTCAGCTGGTGAGTATGATAGCGCACACATTGGCCTCTCTAAATCTCATGACAGTCTACTTCATAAAACTGCCTTTTACCAGTATGGAGATGTGGCTCTTTTTGTGAAGCAAGTTGGGTTTAAAATGACACTCATCTTGTCGCATGAGCCAATGAAACACCAGTGCTCTAGACTGGCACCAGTGGCCCCTTTTATCCGATTTTCTACACAGACCCACTGTCCTCCATATCCTATGGTAGATCTCTCTAATCACGGTCAAAAGTTGAAGGATTTTAAAATGTTTGATTTAGACACACAATCTCTTTAAAAAGAGATTTTACTGTACATTGAATTAAGCCTTGTCACAATAAATTACTTTTGACGCTGTGTTGCAGCATTCTCAAGTTAATCAAATCTTGAAAGATGAGTATAGATAGGAAAAAAAAGGATAACTGCATGTACATATGCAATATAAGTAAAAACAACCATTGTAGTACCGTACTCATCAGTTTGCGAAGCAACAAAAAAGGTCAGTATTTTGTGATCAGCTGACAAACCCATTACTGATTGGTATTAACGCCGTCGGAGACAAGACTCGTGAAAACATAAACAAAACACGTCAAGTTGTATTTTAATTGTTGAAAGAACATATTTTTTTGCCTTATTTTATTCATGGGCCATGGGCATTGATGAAGTTGTATCTAAGATTTTATATTTGTGCAGAATTCACTCATGCATTCAGTTTGTGTGATGTCACTAACATTTTACGTGTCGTATGATCGTGTGCACGTGCTCAGGCCAAACAGTGTTATTATTTCATTAGAGGCGCGTTCTGAGGATCTGCCCACGCTGCTCCACTTCGCGGCTCAGAACGGCCTTCTAAGCCTGGCCAGTGCACTCCTGCAGTGTCCCGGCGCGGGCCGCGCCCTCAGCATTGCTAATTGTCACGGGGACACGCCCCTGAAGCTCGCCGAGAGGCACAGCCACACCCAGCTCCAGGTCCTGCTGAAGGAAGCTCTGGTAAGGATCCAGCCCCTTAACTTTTTTTTGGCTGTCCCACCATAAAATGAGGAGAACTCTCACTGTCTGAATTTTGTGGCTAATCTGCATTTTCTTTGTAATTTAAACAATCGTGAAGCACGCCATCAAAATTGCTAAGAGAACATTCCTGCTTTCCCAGTTCACATGATATTCATCTAAATAAATGACTGAAGCTTAAAGGTAAGTTTTCCTCCCCCATAATTCTCAGCTAACCAGCCGCCACTGACTCCCCCTGATCCTGCTTTCTGTTCGCTAACTCTGTTTTCTGGCATATTTGTGACGGCTAATGTGGCTCAACAGGGGAAAAGAGAGAGAGAGAGAAAAAAAAACAAAGGCCAGCTTCTACTGCCAATGTGAAAGGGGTTAATTGCATTTGCTTAGCAGGTCTACCTGCATTTAACCCTTTGAACACATTTTCAATAAATTAAAAATGTAGCTACCCTGAGCCGTTGAAAACCTATCATGTGGCAACTTGTTTAAAAGAGCTTCCCCGTGGGAAGCTCTTTTAAACAAGCACCCACATGATAGGTTTTCAACAGCGTCTGATTTTGATATCTTACATCATTGAGCAACTATAGTTGCCCGCGGTACTTAAAGGGTAAAAAACACTATATAAGCGCTTGGTTTGGTGCAAAAAAAGCCTATGTGTGGTCTGACAAAGGTTGTATAAAATAGAAGTGTTACCTCCATTGATTTATACTCACTGGTTTTAGCGGTTCATCCCAGCATCCTCTTCGCCTTCTTTTTACGGCTTCAGCACAGTAGCTAGAACCTGAAAGGCGTTGGTCGAGGATTACTCCCAGATTATCATCTCTATCTTGGCTCCACTAATGCCAGGCTCTGCATGTATTGTTTGCTGCCACTGCCACATCTTCACCTACATTCCCAACCCTGAGTGTTTCCTGAAATGTGGGTTAAGGGTCTTAGAGTGATTGCAAGATCCTGAGTTCAAGCCCCGGCCGTGGCCTTCGCGGTGTGCTCTTGGGCAAAACACTTTGCTCCAACACTCCACGCCTCACTCTACCCAAGTGTATAAATGGGTACCAGCAAATAGGCAGGGAAACTTGACTAAGAGCTGGGGGGAGTACCTGCAAAGGACTGGCATCCCATCCAGGGGGAGTAGTAATACTCCTAGCCGCTTCATGCCATGGAAACCGGGGTTAAACACCGACTCGATGGGCCACTAAGCTCGTACAGGCTTACTTCTTCAATATTTAACCCTCAGAGCACTAAATGCAGCTATTATTGCTCAATAATGTAAGATATCAAAATCAAAGCTGCTGAGAACCTGTCGGGTGGTCATTTGTTTAAAAGAGTTGCTCTTTTAAACAAGTTGCCACATGACATGCTTTCAACAGCACAAGATAATTTAACTAGTATTTCTTTTAATGTATTTCAGTGCTCTAGGGGTTGAAAAGTTTTAAAAAATACTTCAAAAGAAACACTGCCAAATCCATTTACCCCTTCAAGTTCTTTATTCGTGATCACCATATTTAACCCGCAACAGCTCTACGATGACAGGTCTATTTTGACCTTTTAATTGCTGTTCTCCAGGGCCTTTATCGAAAAACATTTGTGCGCTCTCGTTCTGGACAGTGGCATTTGCTGAATTGTTTACAAATGTTATATACTGTATCTGAGGGAACTCCTCTGTGGGCCCTGATGTGGCGGCTTGTCTCAATCAATCGCACTGCAGTTGTACTGCTGGAGAGGACGGTCCACACAAGCTGATGTCATCTGCTCAGCAGCGCCCTCAGTCCTGCAGGAGAGGGTAATTATCCCCAGCGAGGGGACGTGTCAAATCCCAGAGCTCTGACGCTAAATGCCACTGCAGTCCGCTGAGGCCATTAGGGCGAATTAGAGGACCTTTCATTTATATCTATTTGACTGCTCTTTGCTGTAGGTTTATGAATGTAGACTTAAAGAATGAGCAAAGGAACGGAACATTGATGATACAGTGAGCTGAAATCGGAATTAACTTTTTGGCCAGTTTAGAATACCCATATGAGACCATCGTCAGGTAAAGCTTCAAATACTGTTTGAGAGGCCAGGCAGGGCCAACTGCCTATTGGTTGAGAGACTGTATGGCACTCCAAGGTATAGACTGCATTACAACCACAAATCAGAAAAAAAGTTGATGGTGTGTTAAATTAGAATTGAAACTGAAAGCGGTGATTTGTAAATAACCTTTGCCCTGTATTATGTTGAAATCAATATTATGCAGAACAACACTTCACAACTTGAACAGAGGCTGCAGCTCTGCCTGACTTTAGTGAGTCGCCACGCACTCGGCACTAATGCTGGAGAAAGTCAGGAAGTGAGGGATGGGCAGGGGGAGAGAAAGACTGATGTAGTGGCTGCTGCTGTGGAGATGTACCAGAAGCAGAGGAGCGAGCCCAGTCTCGTCCCGACGCGTCATATAGTGACACCACCTGACCAAGTGTTGCTATACAACATAAATGGAAGCTTTCGGCGTCCTTATATGACGCCAGTTGAAAATGAATCCTACCCCCTGACCTCTAACCTTTAACCTGAAACCCAGCCCTAAGCATCAAATAAAAACGGCAAAAGCCTCCTTTTGTGTCGTATAGTGACGCTTGATCAGGCAGCTTCACTATATGACGAGTCGGGATGAGAATGTGTTGAATGAGTTTATAACTCCACGTGGTGCTTGAACATACAGTAGGGCAGTTGCATGCGGAGGGGAAAGGTGTTGAGTTAGGTACCCTATCATTTGGTAATTAACCTGTTCCGAAAAGTAGGCTGAAATATTCTATGCGTTTCGTACCAAATGCACTTCCTGGTGGTCTAAGCACTCATGCAGATGTGTGCTGTTCATAAAATGAACACAGTCCAGGAGACTGACCTGGGTTCTCTTTTGAAAATATCCTATAGTTCAGTCAGGAAAACTCACGTTTCAATAAAATAGAACAATTTATTCATGGATATAAGCATTACATTGTATATTGGGAGCGGTTCTGCTCTGGAGGACCTAGTCATAGCGAACATACAAACATAGTCATGAACAGAAACCAAAATCCCCCCGATGTGA
The DNA here is from genome assembly GCA_029721435.1 of Gymnothorax reevesii. NCBI lineage: Eukaryota > Metazoa > Chordata > Actinopteri > Anguilliformes > Muraenidae > Gymnothorax > Gymnothorax reevesii. The sequence continues at coordinate 112,281,915 of CM056579.1, forward strand.
GCAGAACCAAACAGGTGGAGGCTGGGGTGGAGGTGGAAAGCAAAAACCAAACAGCATGTTGCATAGCATGAAAAGTCATTGCAAACAACAGCGGAAGCAAGTGAGCTTGACGTCTATCAAATAGACCGCTGTATGACCTCGTGATGTGTCTCCTCCAATCGTGTGCCTGCTGATGCTGACGTGCTGGTAGCTTACCAGGCTGCTGTCAGCTGATGCAGCTCTTCTCCAGTTTCCTGCCTGAACTAATTACATTCATTTATATTTCAGTGATACTATAGTATAATGGCATGACTATAGTATCACTATAGTTTGTATAGCATAACTAGAGTAGTTATAGCCATCACATTATAACTATAGTATTACCACAGTCAACTGTACCATAATATTACTATAGTCCACACAAAAGTATTGCTGTAGTTTGAATAACTTAAGTATCACTACAGTAATACTACACTACGGTGGCAAAAATACCATCCATTTACTAGAGGGTAACTAGCTTGGAACTATAGTCATTTTTCAAAAGGGTTCACTCATCCGAGGAGATGAGGAGTGTTTGTGTAACCCTGTGTGTGCGTGTGTGTGTGTGTGTGTGTGTGTGTGTGTGTGTGTGTGTGTTCAGGGGTGGTGGGTGTTGCGGGGCATCTCTGAGGATGTGTTCAACAGGAACTCTCTATATAGTATAGGAGAGGACGGGGCTGATTTAGGTGAGGGACCAGTGGGTGACTATGAACAATTACCTATATGTGCTGTCCAGGATGTGGAGATAGGTTCAAAATTTTTTTCTAAATAGTTTTAACAGTTTAACGGCATCTTTTTTCTCTGATGCTGCAATAAAATTGGACGACCGCACTAGATGATTTTCCCTGGATCCGTTTGCCTCTGTTTTTCTCCACAAGAACTCATAACTAACTCTGGCAAACTTAACTCTCGCTGCTCTTGACACTTGAACCAAGCTGTCTGCTTGCAAGTAACTTGGAAGCTTTTTGTCGGCTCAGAGTATTTTGTTTATGGATGGTTGTTCTCCACTTGCTTTTCTAAATTTAATGCTGGCTGTAGGTAATTTATTTCACTGCTGGCTAACATGGTTTCATTCCCATCTGGCTGTGTGAGGGATAACCAAGTGATGGAATTAAAAATCACTCATGCTGGGCCAGTGAAGATTATTTGTTGCTTATAATTGGCCGTTCTAACTTTGCTTGGATACACACATAAGCGGTGACATATCTGGCCTGGTGATTCGTGCTCCTTTATGGGCTATCTATCCTCTCCTTTACATGGGTCACGTTTATTTTTTTTAACCTCACCCACAGCATTTAAACTGTTTAACTCCTCTAACATCTGTCAGGGGAGAGGCAGGACTCAAACACAATCAATACGGGTGAATCTTTACTCGCTTTTAAGGGGTAAACAGACTGCAGAGCAGGGAATTGTGGATCCCGAGTGGAGCTCTTCTTGGAACTCGAGCGAGCAGGCGCCGATGACGGCATTCAAACCCCGGTCGCCCACGCAGCAGGCAGGAGAGTTACCACTGGGCCACTGGAACAGGCTGGCTTGAGGCTCGGCAGATGGGGTTGTGTCCACGCAGGCGGGCAGCGGAGCGGTAAGAAGGGTTGCTTGGACAGGGGCTTGGAAGGCGGCAGATGGAATCACCCACCATCCTCGCTATGTGCACCACAGCCCTCGGTTGCTTGTTGGCACGACTTTTGATGGTCATATCCCGGGTATTCAGTCTGTGTCATCCTGTTGATTCCCAGGCAGACAATGTGTCCAAACCGATGGTGCGAATCTTCAAAATATTTGGTTGCTGGAACCCTGGCGCTCTGCATCCATCTCAACTATGTTGACTTTGATAAATGCGCAAGAGTTCGAGCAAGACTTTTTATTTCGTTTGGATTACTTTATGGATTAGACTGTCAATTTGTGACGGAAACCTGGCTTCTTGCTGGCAACTCTAGTCCTCCCCTGATCTCCTCTGATGACTGCAGCTTTTTATTATTTATTTTTTTATTTTTTAACTCTCTGTTTACCACTGGAACAGCTGGAGGCAAAGCTACAGTCCTTAAAAACCAACATAAATGCAGGCAGTTGACATTTGGTTGGTCGTATCATTCTGAAGTTTAGTTAGTTATTCACATTCTAGTTGAAGCTGAATTGACTCACCCTCTATTGTGCGCATTCGAAACTAGACCACAAAAATTGAATTAGATCATTATTCAATTATTAGCGGCTGGCCGACAATGTGCTTCGATGTTATAAGCCCTTAATCACTGAGGATTCTAACATTTGTATCTGTTGTATATAGACTTTGGTTGAAGAATATTTTAGTCTTGTTGCCATTTTTAATTAATTGCAGTTACCGGCTGAACAGTTTTACCCACTCACTCCTGCAGGAGAGCTCGGCGTAAGTCGAATAAAATTACAGACTTCATGTTTCTCATCAAATTCTGAGAAACTGTCTCACGTAGTACCAGCATTTTTTTTATACAAAAGTATTTACCTGTGAAAATTAAACATTTCTGATATTATCTCATGAACTCCTGAAGGCTTATTTTATTTACTTATGTATTTATTTATTTATTTACTTCTCAGCACTGTAAATATGCTTGTCAGCCCCTTATGTTCTTGCTCACTTATCTATCCCCACTTGTGAGAAAGTGTTTAATTGACAAGATTGATCAAATGAGATCTCAAATCTCTGCCCACAAAACCCATCAGTGTTAGCTGTCTCATTAAGCCCTCTTATCCAGTTTGAGCCTGTCTTCCTTTCCAAGCTCAGTGGTAACATTTCAAATATGAAGCTTGCAATGCCCCCCCAGATATCTTAACCCCACATCTTCCCAAAGAGGTTCCGCCCATGACTGGGCCCAAAATAGCCTTGTAAATTGTTCTGCTGGTTTGACTCTTGCTGTGATTTTGCACTCTCTGGAAAAAAGAAAAGAATAATCTACACACAACAGTCATAATAAATAACGACATCAAAATTTCCACAGCTGTCAAAAATGTTGGGAAAGCTTGTCCTCTACCAGCTTTCTGGGTACACAGTTGTTCATTAAGTCGGAATCAAATTTTTTTTTAACCTCTTTACATGAAATGATTGTGGCAATGTGATTTATTAGCGATAGATAAAGCTCCTGAATGCAAAATTATTCCAACTTTATGGACAACAGTACACCTATATGAGAACAATTTAATTGAGAAGTTTAAATCTGATTTGAGGTGATTACGCAGTGCAGAACCTGCACTTCTAAATGCATCTATCATTAGCTGTGTTTCCGTCCTCCTACTTTAATGCGCATTTTGATTTTGCGCTTATAAAAACCTGAGTGGAAGCGGCCAAAATGCTCATCAACTCATACTATTGCATCCATTTTTTTTTTTTTTTGTGCAAGAAGGGGGTGGAATATATTCCGAATCGATAAAGATAAATGCGCTGGAGTGCAGTGGAAACGGGTTAGTGGACAAATTATGCAAAGAATTATGACGTTTAGTATTTTAAGTCATTTTTGCTTGCCTACGTTGGCAAGCTAGCTAGCTAGTTTGCTACTTCGCAACATTGGTGTACTAGCTATAACGTTCGTTATCACTTTAGCTAGCTAGCTAGTGGTTCATACAGTAAAAGCGAGCTGTAACCTTACACTACTGTGCTAGCTGTAACATTAAAGACTTTGTAACCACTAGCTTAAGTGATTACATTCATTCATTTTCGCCCCAGCTTTCCCATTTGTTTTCCTTTTTGTTCGCCGCGCTTATTGACGTCAGAGCGTGCGATGTCTTCTTCTGCAGAAGCAATATGGAATTGAATAGAGGATTAGCGCCAACTAACGGCACCTACGGCTTATCCCGTGAAACTTTCCTTTTGCCGCATTAAAGAAAATTCACTGAAGGTTTGGGATACAAGTTGGATGGAAACACAGTTATTGTCTCTTTATTCTTAATCCATTGTTGTACTAACTTTAGTTAGTAGGGGCCTTTAGGGGCCTTTGTATGTCCTGTTACTCTTTTGATCACAATATTCTCCTGGATCATCTTAAATGTGGTGCTGGGATTTGGTTATGCGCCCTAAAGTGGTCTGATTCATATCTAAAGTGCAGGTCTTCAGTCTGGATAGGGAGTCTGTCCTTGTGATGACTATTTGTGATCTGTGGTGTTCTGCGTGATCCTTCCTTTATATCTCCCCCCAGCTCCATTTTTTAAAATTATAATGTATCACAGCTTCAGTAATAATGCTTGGCAGAACCTTTCATTAAAACATGACAATACCTTTTGCTTGAGAAAATTCTTTAACTCATTTAAAATGATGTCAAAAAATTGAGTGGATAATCTTTCTCCAACTAAATGAGAGAGAAAAAAAACAGATGTCATTCTTTTTGGCTCTCCTGGTTCTTCCTCAGTAAGGTCATTTACTCATTCACTACAGCAAGCCGCTGCCAACGGCGCAGCAAATTCTACCATTCCTAACGGTAAGCTGGTGCCAGCGGCATGGATGACCATTCGCAGTCCGATGAAAACACGAAATCAATACTTTATATTGTTTAATTTTTGGGAAAAGTATTCCGTACAAACGCGACACTTTTATATGAAAGTATTCTGTAGGGAATGAACTGCTAGGCCCACTCTTCGAAATTGCATATTCTCTGGATAGAAAATTTGACGTCCTCTTTGACTAAATTCTGAGAGACAAATAAATGCAGTTGTTAAGGGCAGCTTTTTTTCAACCCTTATATATTTCCTCTCTCTCCCAGAAAGATCTTAAGGCCACTATCTTTGCGTTGATATCCTATTGCGCGGATTACTGTTACACTCTTTACTACAGTCTTCCATAAGCCTTCCTCCACTGGTTCCTGACTTCTCAAAATAGAGACCATGTTTTCCCTGTGTTGGCAGCCTACACTTGCTGTTCATCGGAGTCCTAACCGATATTAAAATTGTATTTTAAAATTTGTTTTTTAAGCGCTGTATGAATCGGCACCATGATACATATCAGACTTCCTCCCCCTGGTTTCCCTGCATCAGATCATCAAATAAGATGCCCCTGCCAGCTCCTCGGTCACTCCTAAGAACTGTGCCTTTTCCGTTACTGCCCCCGAACAGTCAGATACTAGAAAGCACCGTCCATTGCCAACTTTAAATTGTGTTTAAAAACTATTTCTTGGTCCCCCGCTTTGGACTCCTTTGTTTTTTCTTTGTGTTCACTCCAAGTTTATTTTACCGTCTCTTGTTCTGATTTTACTGTTAATTTACTTTGGTCTGTTGTTTTTTACTTGTCTGCATTTTTAGTGTTTTTATTTGCCTGTCTTTTTTAGTCCGTATTCATATTTTTCTTTCTATTTATTTCTTTCTTTCTTATTGATGCACAGATGCATGATTATATATTCTCTCTTTTTTTGGTTTAACTGACTCATTGTGGACTACTTTGACTCAACGCATTGTGCCTAAATATGCTTTATAAGTAAACTTGACTTAACTGTTTGCCCGGTATTGCTTGGATGTCGCTCTCATTGGTTGGTTGTGGGCATTACCTGGCCTGCATATCATTACATGACTGCGTAGCGGTGATGGTGGTGCCATCATACATGCAGGTGAAATGTATAAACGGATCCTAATGAACTTATGACCCCATTTTGTCAAACTGCCGCCATTTTGCGTTGCTATTTTTGGCACAACTCTTTCTTGTCACCCCCCAGAATATCATTATAAACAGCCCTTGAATTCTGATGGACAGAACAGTGAGACAGTCTCTCCTGTTCAAAGGGAATGTGTGAGGAAACGAGTGTCTCTGTTCTCCACAGTAGAGTCTGAAACGATTCCCACAGGAATGCATCTGCCTGTCCTTTTAAGTTGCCCTTGCACTCTTATGCTCTGAAAAAAAAATGTAGGTGCTACAGAAATGCTCCACTTGTTCCTTTACAGACTGAGGCAGGGGTGGTATTAGCACCAGCTCATGTGTTATTTTGTAAACGATAATGTGTTATTGCATACATTACAATGCGCAGTATAGGATATGTGATATTTATGCTTTGTAGTTTTTGTCTGCGACTTCCTGGAACCAATAAAAGTATTCAAGGCCAGGTCGATGGTTAGTATAGTTGCGTCAATGCGTGCGCACACGTTTGTGTATGTGTGTGAGAGTGAGTGCAAGCCAGACAGCGTCCCTACTGGGCTGGTTTCATTGTTCTTTCATTCCGATAGTCTAATTGGATCAGGCCCTGATTTATAGAGCATATCAGTTTCAGCTGTAGAGCTTGTCAGTGCCCTGCCAGGCCACTGATAACTGTGGATTTTTGTTACAGAGCATGGTGTTGGGCTAATATGTCCTTTGAGCATCACTGAGAAGTGTTTAATTACTTTAGCTAGTTTCAACTGATATCCCATTTGATATTTCGGTGACTAAGGTTGAGTGTTTGCCCTACTGCTATTCTGTAAAGCATCTTTATCACAGTACTTCTGTTTAAAGCGCTATACAAAAATACTGAACTGAACTAATCCAACCGGAGAATACGGCCATTCTAGGCTCAAATGCAATTTTTGAGTTTGATTCAAGTGCATTTCCATAATTCAAGGAGCTTGTTTGATGAACCAATGAAATGCTTCAAAAAAAAAAGGCACAAACTTTGCCATATAGTCTTTCTGGTCAGTAGTATCCAGTGAGAATTTCATCATGAAAAAAAATTAATCAAAAATCATGTATGTTATTCAGGTTTATGCAATGCAGTCAGGTTCATAACTGTACAGACAGCAGCACAATGGTCATCATTTTGGCTCAGTGCACCACCACAGTGGATTTGAAATTAATTAGTCAAGAGGTGCTTGAAGGGTTTCATTTCAGTTTAAATGGAAAAATTAACACAATCATAAATTACATTTGAAGGGTTGAGGACAAGAGCGGTGTAACACAGAGAACATTATTTTTGACACAATAGATGTCAAAGTTCTTAAAATATAAAAAAATTAAAAATTACTCACAAGTGTTCGCAAGTATAATACACATCATGACATTTCGCGTAATGAAACTGATTGTCATCTGTCACAATATGATCCAAATTTTCATTTTTTGGGTTGAGACGACTCTGGTTCTCAGTCCTCTTATTTATATTTTTAACCCTTGGTTGAAAATTGCAGTCAGTGACAGCATGAAATTTCAAACCAAAAGAGGCTATGTGTCCCCCATAGTAATGCTCTCCCAATCTTACACTGCAGCTTTTCAGTTCCTGCTTGTTATTGGGGCGTTTATCCCTCAGTTGTGCGTTCTCTGAGTGAAGTACACTGCCCTCCATAATTATTGGCACCCCTGGTTAAGATGTGCTCTTTAGGTTCTAATAAATTCAGTTTTTTTCTAAATATTATAAGACCACAATGAAAAAAAAGAGGAAAATCCAACCTTTAATTCAAGTGCATTTATTCAGTGAGATAAAAATCCCACATTAAGAAATAATTCTTTTACTTCAAATCATGTGTGCCACAATTATTAGCACCCCTGATGTTTATACTTTGTACAACCCCCTTTTGCCAACAAAACAGCACCTAATTTTCTCCTATAATGTTTTACAGGATGGAAGAATACAAAAAGAGGGATCTTTGACCATTAGTCTTTGCACAATCTCTTTAAATCATCCAGCGACCTCTGCACTCTCCTCTTCAGCTCACTCCACAGGTTTTCAATGGGGTTGTGGTCTGGGGACTGAGAAGGCCATGGGAGGAGCTTGATTCTGTGTCTGGTGAACCATTTCTGTGTAGATTTGGCCACGTGTTTAGGGTCATAATCTTGCTGAAAGACCCAGTGACGACCCATCTTCAGCTTTCGGGCAGAGGCCACCAGATTTTGATTTAAAATGTCCTGGTATTTCAAAGCGTTCATGATGCCATGCACCCTAAAAAGGTTCCCAGGGCCTCTGGAAGAGAAACAGGCTCACAGCATCACCGATCCTCCCCCATACTTCACAGTGGGCATGAGGTGCTTTTCTGAATACTCACCTTTTGCGTTCCGCCTGACCCACTTTGAGCTTTTTGGCAACAAACATCTCTATCTTGGTCTCATCTGACCAAAGCACACAGTCCCAGTTGAAGTCCCAGTACCGCTTTGCAAACTCCAGACGTTTGCATTTATGATTGTGAGTGAGAAAGGATTTTTCTGAGCATGCCTCCCAAACAGCTTGTTGGCATGTGGATAGCGCCTGATGGTTGTTTTGGAGAATTTGTGACCCGAAGATGCTACCATTTGTTGCAATTCTTTAACAGTGAGCTTTGGAGAACTTTTTATTTCTCTTACCATCCTCCTCACTGTGTGTGGTGGCAAAATAACCTTGCGTCCTCGTCCAGGCTTGTTTACCACTGTTCCAGTTGTTTTAAACTTCTTAATGATTCCTCTGACAGTAGATATGGGCAGGTGCAGGCGAGTGGCTATTTTCTTGCAACCATTGTCTGACTTGAAGGTCGACACACATCTGCCTTACTTGAATGGTGTGTTCCTTTGTCCTTCCAATGTTGAAGAGTGGATTAGAGAAATGGCCTCTGTGTCACGTCATTTTTATACCCCTGGGAAACAGGAAGTGATGAATTACTAATTAAATGTTCCTAGATACTCTTATCAACTTTGATAACTACTGTAGAACTTCAATTACATTTATTTCCTTGGAATTGTTAGGGGTGCCAATAATTGTGGAACAGGTGATTTTATGAAAAATGATTATTTCTTAGTCAGAGATTTTTATTTTTTTTCCCCTTTAAATTCACTTGAGTTGAAGTTTACATTTTTCTACTATTTTCAGTGTGAGAGTATACTTATGCAATAAAAATTGAATTTACTTTAGGGCTTTTAACACATCATAACCAGGGGTACCAATAATTATGGAGGGCGCTGTATATGCTAAGTTAGATCTGGGTCAGGATCGACTTAGTCACTGTGAAATATTTTACATCTTTGCCATAAAGGCTTGGGCTGGTTTCCCATAATGCTTCGGGGTATTGTCCATCTGCACAGTGAAGCGCCATCCAGGATGTTCTGAATCTGAGTGGATGTTAGAGCCACATACTATTCAGAATTCATCTTTGTGCTTTTGTCACCCATCATCACTAAATTCAAAGGAACCAGTTTTATTTTTTCACTTTATTATAATAAGAGTTTGAGATTCAAATAGCAGAACAAATCAAATCACAAGTGCATATATTAAAATCCTGACCCATAAGTAGCACAGGGATTGAAAACCGATCATCTGCTGCATGGACAGGTATTCTCAGCATTTTTCTCCCTTTGTTCTTGGTGCCAATTTGACAGATTTTTTTTTTTTTTTTTTTTCAAAAAAAAAATTTTTTTTTAATAAATCATTGCAGAGATGATAACCTGCTCATTTTATTCAAGGGCCTCACTCAGTGTCATCTCCGAAGTGCGACTGTGAACAGTAAAAATAAGAATAACTTCTTAAATGTCCAAAGACATATGAACATGACCTTAGGATGTATCATTTCAGTATGCAATACTGAATAAGCTTCTCTGCACTTGAATAAATTGGCGTCGTCATGTTGGCACAATGATTCATACTGTTGCCCATGCATTGATTACTACAACATTCCGGATTTTTCTTGGTTTATTTTTCTTTATCTCTCTAAATGAGAGTGTCTGGTGACATCACATGTTCAATTTATGCATTTACATTTTACAAACGTTTGTAGAAACACTGGGCTGAACCATCACATGAAGTGGTAATTACTTTCCTGCGGGAACCGTGCTGCAGATATGTTGTTTATTAGTGAACGAACAGGCTCTTCTTTCTTCAACATGTGGTAATCATAGAGTAGATGTGTTGTTGGTATATTAGTGCACTAGCTAGCCCTTCTTTCTTCATCCTACAGATCATGTGAGTGATCCCCAGTAGCGCTGTGCTGCTCGGCAGTCTCAGATACAGATCTTTTCTGTGAGCCAATTCTGCCGCAGGCTGAAAACTCCTGCAGTGAAACGATTACTTTCCACAGCCCAGCGCAACTCTTTGTCCATCCAATTAAAGTAGGCGAGCTCTCCGAGCAGCAGCGCAGATTACGAAGCGAGCTGGAAATTTAATTAGGATATCATTACACTAATAGTGCCCGGCTAGCGTTCGCTCGCTCAGATGCGCTCGCCTTTGCTTTTCTATGTTCGTATTTAATGAGTAAGCGTTCTATACGTTTATAAAATGCCTTGTGGCGCGCAGTCTGCAGAGAAATACAGGTTGTCACATGACATTATTAGTGTCCGCACTGCTTTCATTTATCTGCATGATGACTGAAGCTGTGGAGGTTCTTGTGAAGGATGTATGAAATGTGTGTGACGGCAGGTCTCATATACTGTGCATATATATCACATGAAAAGGTGGTGTTTGATTGGTTGCTTGTAACTGTGACACGAGCTCCCTAATCATCTGTACAAACCATAAGAAAACTTCATACTTACTTCATATTTCATAGTTAGAACCAGTGACTTTGTACTCCAATAGTTTTTTTATGCTGCAAGCATGAATTGATTTTGATTATTTTAATTTCTTTTCCCTTTCATACAATTGTAATTTCCTGTAAATGTCTTATTTCTACGGTCAGATTTGTTTAAAGAAATTTCATTTCTCTCCAGGGTATTATATTGCAGGAGAGGTAACAAAGTTATCAGGCCTCTATGGTGCATTGAATGCATTGAACCGGGGACATCCCTGGTTAAATAAGGGTTATATAAATAAATTAGGCTCGGAGTGAGCGAGTCAGGATATGTGTGTAGGTTTGTTCCCCAGCGGTGGGGGGGCACCCCCCAGCTGCACGAATCTCCACACAGGATCCACGAGGGGAGGGGAGCAGGGGGGGAATGATTTACGGGCTCCATCGGGAGGCCCGGCGGAGGGAGTGGTAAATCTCTCCAGCTGGCTGGGACTTCGTCATCATGTCACGCTGATCGATCCTCAAGCTCGGTGATTGATTCTCGTACGGGGGTGGGGACCCGCACTGAATAGGGAATATCCCCACCCCCATCTCCTCTCCCATCCTTCCATCCCAGTTAACCGTTTAGCCTTTTAGCTGATGATTTTGGTTAAAGTAAATCGCACAAGGTAAACAGCATAGTTCGAAAATCGACACTTGAACCATAGATGTACAAAGCTATTATCAAACTGGCCCCATCGTGGAAAGCAGTCCCCCAAATCTGCCAAACAAATGGAGAGGTTTTCTCCCCACAGGTTTTTTCCCAAATGACATTTTGTGTCTTTGCTTGCCAAAACGCGTTGTTGAATGATATTTCGGTTGACTGCACATTTCCCTGGTTCAATTTTTCCAGTTAAAATAGGGACTGAAATGTGGCTTGAAGGATAGGGGGTTTAGTTCGTATAGGAACCAGTGCTCCATCTATCCAGATGAGGTGGGAGGGGGTGGGGTTATTTCTCCAATCCCATCACCCCAGTGTGATTGCTCCGATTCCCAAGTTATGGAGAGTTTTACCGCTGAGCTTGGTAATGTAATATGCACTTGGAGGCAGAGAGCCTCTTCTTCTGTGGTTTATATTATAATGTGACTCATGACTGATGGGTTTTTCACCCTTGCACACACTGCTGGGGTTTTGAGTGGTGTGTGCGTCCATCAGTTTTCCTCTGCAACACAAACCCTGCACCATTAAAAGCCCAAGTTCCTCTAAAAATCGTAAATGCTCAATAATTGTAGCTGTAAATGTTTACGGCGGCCATTACTGTAAGTGCAGAGCTAGCGAGTCTGTCTGGATGTGGGCATGTGCTGTACGCATATGAGCGATGCTGCTGTTCAAATCATTCACCAGTGTATTGACCAACCATTTTTTATCATTGTAAATACTTGCCAGTGAAAACTGACAGAGCTGTAGTGCAGTTCAGACCTTTCATTGGTTTGAGTTATTGAGAACATTTGGAACATTCTGAGCTCAGATTTTTCTGATGCATTAATAATTGTACCATCCTCCCTTATAAAAATATCCTATAGTAATTTCTTCATAAAACTATAGTATTTTTGGCATAACTACAGTATTACTAACCATTGTAGTTTCACAGTCAAGAGTACCATGATATTACTATTATCCACACAACTGTGTTGCTGTAGTTTGAATAACTATGGTATCACTATAGTAATACTACACTACGGTGGTCAAAATACCATCCATTTACCATAGGATAACTATAGCTTGGAACTATAGTCATTTTTCATTAAGGCTGCTATGGACAATGGCCTCTTTAGCCCTGTTCTTCTCAATAACTTCTGGTTTTCTTGCGGCTAACAGACAAGATCTGCTTCTTTTAGCACGTGCAGTTTTCCATGAAAAACATCATGTGTGCGCCCTCAGATATCCCAATCCTGTGTTTCTCTCAGGAAGCATAGCAGAACAGACATCCTGGCAGAAATCCAATCTTTCCTAACAATTTTACAGCAGGTGGCCCTGATGCTTGATGTAATGCGCCGGGCGATGATGGATTCGGCTCCCTGCAGCTGGTTGTAACTCTCACCCGTAATATCTCTGATTCACTGACCACGGTTGAATTGTCTTTCCCTCCGTGCCCCATGAAAAAATTAAAACCACCAGGTGATGTAAACACTTAAGGCCTGAATCTGGCTATGGTTCGAGAGGCTAAGATGCTGCCACAGTTCTTGTTCTGAAAGCAGATGACTTTGTGTTAAACATTAAAGACAGTAGAGAGAACCAGATTAATGAAAGACTTCAACCGTCAGAGCAGCCTGCTGCAGTTGGGTAGTTCAAACAGCTGGATCCCTGAAACCACTCTAGCAGCCTAATGAAGCAGGACTGACAGGGGTAGCGAACAGCATATGGAAACATAATGTTTCTGCCTGTCGTATTTATACCGACCCAATCATACACTGTCATAAACTGGCACCCCTATTGCCAGTTATTTTTAACTGTAATTTTACAATAAGTTTACAACAGCAGTTCCGTGTATGTTAACTGTAAACCACAGTTAAATGCACGCAGGACTCCACGTACAGTTAAAATAACAAGGAGACAATTGCGTTTAACTGTTATATTCGTTCAATTTATGGCAGCGTACAATGAACTCACTGCTGCCTGACAGCTACTCACTCCAACACCAACCACTTGTTAAACATCTTATTGTGTCATGTGATTTCTTAAGGTACTCATACTACCTTTACTTTCATTGTAAGATTGCAGTATCAATACTCTTTTCATCTGTGAAGGCTCTACATGTTGCAAATTTCATGAAAATGACAAGGAAATGAATTCAGTCAGCAGGCGCTCCAGCTACCCCCCCCCCCCAGATCCTTGCGCTCTAAATAAAACCAGCAACAGGCTCACAGCCAGACACCACATTATTTTAAATACTGGGGTATATCTCAAATTGTACATCGCTTATGCCACCCTTTCTCTTCTCTTATCTCTCTACAAGGAAATGGCTACCTTCAAAAAGTGAAATTCTAAAAAAATGACTGGTTGTTTTATTTTAAATTGCATGCCTACAATTCATTTTCATAACTCTACTAGGCATCACTGTGTTTTCATTTGGTTAAGTATTGTACTGCGTTGAATATGTCTGGAAAGAAAACATGCTTGAAAGTTTTGGCTCAACAGTCACACTTCATTAGTCATTTTATTAAGTCAGTACCACTGTGAAAATACAAGAAGTGAAACAGAGATTGAAAGTGTAAATTCTTTGCTCAAAGATTTTTGATGTCGTTTTGTCTGGTACAAGTGTTGCTTGGCCCGGCATCCCTTGGTACCCGTGTCTTGCTGTCAGTACAGGTCGCCTTGCTGGAGGTCTGCAGTAAAGATGTTTTTCTGCCAGCCAGCATTACGTTGTTTGTGCTTTTGGGTATGTCTCCCAGTCTTTTCTGTCCATTTTCTTGGAGTGAGCAACGGCTGGTGCAGATGCCGGCGGTAGATAAGCGGGGCTTGTCGTGCAGCCATCGCACAAAGTCTTCCACTACTGGCTCTAATCCAAGTGCTGCCGCTGGCTGAAAATTGAGTTCAAAGATGACAGATTGTTGGATCAGTCACTCTAAATACATTGGTGACTGATTTTTTCCCTGCTGAAAAATATGGCGTCAAGCAGCATGAATTCCAGGCTAGTCAGAGCTGGTTTATACTGTTGCAGGTGGTGAACCACCACGGCCTCTATGGTTAGTGCTGGTCAGTCAGGATAAACCAGCGTAGATGTGCCTAAAACACAACATTTATTGATCATCAGCAAGACAAACATTGACCAGCGCTGCTGTTTTTCTTAGCAGAGAAACCAGCATAAACCAGCACTGACCGGTGTTTTATTTATATTTTTTTTCAGCAGGGTTAAATGACTGCTTTCCTCTGGTCTAAGGCCCATTTCAGATTTGAATCAGTGCAAGGAACACACCTTCAACTCCTTGAATGAGATTTTACATGGATTACTCAATATTATTGACTCTATATTGATGAAGAAATGTTTCTAATTTTGCCTCCATCTCCTCTGGAGTTGCAAACTTTTGACAAAGTTTGACAAAATCTTTACATTTAATTTGCGTTTATTCTGTCATTGAGTGCAGGATTTCAGATTGTTTCATAACAACCATGAGCCTGAACCATGCAGAATTCATGGCTTCGTCAATGATGCAGGTAGCTCAGATCCTGAAGCAAAAGAGCAGCCCCTGACCATCACACTGCCACCATTTTGTTTGACAGTTAGCCTGATGTTATTATTGTGGAATTCTGCCTTAGGTTTACACCTGATATAATAGGCTCCATGTCCTCCAATAAGTTCAATTTTTGACTCATCAGTCCGTTGAATTATCACTAAATTCATGGGGATCATCAAGATCTTTTTTGGCAAATGTGAGACAAGCCTTTCTGCTCTCTTGCGTTGGCAGTGATTTTAGTCCATAGATGCCATTTTAGCCCTTGGTTGTTCGTATCGTGGAATCCTGAACACTGACCTTAACTGAGGCAATGAGATGTTAATCTGGGTTCTTTTGTGACTTCCTGGTCGATGCCCTCCTGGAAGAATTTTGGTTGGCTGGCAACTCCTTCGAAGGTTCACCACTTTTCTCCTTTTGTAGAAAATGTGTCTTGCTATGGTTTGCTGGGGTCCCAGAGCTTTATAAATGGCTTAGTAACCTTCTGTAGACTGATAGATGTCAACAACCCATCTACTCTTGCATTTCTTTAGATCGCATAATCTTGTGCTGCTTTTTTTCCTACTGTAAATTGCTTGACAGGTGCTATTTATGTGATGTTTAGATTCAACAGTCCTTGCAGTAATTCTGCCGGGGTGTGTCTTATAAAAAGACCCCAATTAATTGGTTTATTTGGTTGATTTATTTACTAAGGGAGAAATTACTTTTTCACAGGGGGCTTAGTAGGGTTAGATAGATCACTCCAATCAACAAATTAAATAATCAGATAAATGCTGCATTTGTGTTTATTCGGCTTATTCTAGTCTCATATTAATATTAGTTTGATCTGAAACTTATAATTGTGACAAATATGGGGGCAAAAAAAAAAAAATTAGGAAGTGGCAATATTTTTTCACGCACTGTTGGTGTGTTTCTTCATCGATATCAACAAAGTAAACTCTATTTTAATATGGATGCAGGGCCGTAAATCATACGGTGGGCCTTTACTGACAAAATATGCTCTCATGCAGACTATTCTCACCTCCTCTCAAGTGATTAGCCTATCAGTTTTAACTGATGAGTCATCAGTGCAGTTAGGACCCATCTACTATCACACAGACAGCCAATGGCCCAAAACTTCATGAAGACAGACGGGAGTGATGGCTTAATGATCCGTGATTACAATGATTAACTGGGTAAATGGTTTCTGCCAAAGGGGTTCGTGGAAAACAATTGCACAACAGACAAGAACGCTGTTGAGAATCCGAAAAATTGATTTACATATTTACTACCCTATGTTAAACAATGGAATGCCAAAAAACACAAAGCCCAGATTAGAGCGTACACCAGGGCTCATCAAATCACAGTCCTCGAAGGCCGAGAACTGCTGGTTCTCCACTCTGCCTTTACCTGGGAGTCAGGTGCGATGACAATCTGGCTAATCAGCAGCATTAGTTGTTCACTTAATTGCCTGGAAGGAAGGAAAACCAGGACTGTATTTGGATTCGAGGCCTGAATTTGGAGAGCCCTGGTGTACAACATTCAACTGATGAGTCAAACGGATGTGTGACGTCCTGCCATACTCCAGATGAAATTACACCTCTCGTACTTCACATAGCGATTTTTTAACTCCTTCAATCTGGAAATGATGCATTTCCGCTTATTGGCCCTTTAAACAGTGATTGACAGCGGAAGATTCACGACTGAGTAAATTGGGTCAAGCAAGGTAACAAGCAAAGGAACATTCCGACTTGCAGGCAGAATGTGTAGCAGCTGAGCAGTCACTCGGCCGGCAGCAGGCAGGATCGGAAATTTGTCAGATCACCCACTGACACATAAACTGACACGGAGAAAAACTGGAATACCAGGTGTCAAACATTGTTGCAGGTGGTGATATTTCCTGAGGTTTTGATGGACAGTAGCAAAGGTTGTTTGGGCTCAGCCAAGCTAATAATATTTACAAAAGGACATAGTCTGCATATAAATGCGATTTCTGTGTGTTTCAAGATAAGGGAAGTCCAATCTTATCCGCGAATTACCAATGAGTGCACAGGTTTTGGTTCTAGCCCAACAATATGACACGTTTCAACTCATTTAACAAACCGGGATACTCGATCCAGGCTGTGATTAGTGGAATCTGATGTACTAGAATTTGGCTATAACCAAAACCAGCAAACATGCCGGCAGACACCTCAGTCATATCCACAGTATGTTGTGACGCTGCATTTTCTGTCTTTGCCAAGCCCATGTCCCATGCCCATGTCCCATGCCCTATGCTTCTAGTTCAAGTTCTGTGCCTGGCCTAGTGCCATGATGGATTGATTCTTGTGTTTAGTGACCACTGCCTTTGTCTGACCATTCTTGGATTGTGTATTGTGTAATTGGTTACAAGGATCTCTTGTTTTATTATTTTCATGTGTTAGTTTATCATAGTCTCCATGCCATGTTTTCAGTTCATTGCCATGTTTATTTTCCATGCTTTGCACTTTGTCTCCCCTGTCTTGTCATGTGTGTATCTTTGCTCACGGTCCCTTGTCTTACGTGCCACTCATTCGGGTGATTTATTGGTTTCTGGGTTTCAATCTTCTTTCATTATCTCGTGTTCTTCCTTCCCCTTACTTTTACTATTTTACTAACACATACTAACAGTTTGTTGTCTTCGCTAATTACTAACCAACACTAACCCTGTATATTTTGACTAACTTACTAACATGCACTCAGGATTGTATAGCTGCACTTACTAATTGACTAACGATCTCTCAGCAGTCGCCCTAATCTAGTCTCCGCCTCCTTGCCTTTCCCTATTATCTCTGCTGTGATTTTCTGTGGGTCTCCACAAATGCTTTATGGTTTCCTTTCTCTAAACTATGCACTTTTAGTACTCCGTGACTGGAGCTGTTTGTCAGTTCATAGATTTGTCTCGTTATCCCTGTCTGCGTTTTGGCTTTGGCCAAAATCATGTGATTAGTTTATTCCTAATGTGTCACTCCCTGATCATTGTTACCATTGATTGCACCTGTTCTCCCTGGTCATGTGTTCTCCCCGGATGTGTATATAAGATGTCTGTTTGATTCACTTCCTTGTCAGATTGTTCTTCTGTGTTACCTGTGCTATGCTTCTTTCGCCTTGTTTTATTGTGATTTATCTTTCTGACTGGACCGCCCTTGACACCGAGCTTTGCCTATTCCCTGTACTTTTGCCGCATTCTTGTTTTTTTGACCTCTTTTGTCTGGCTACGATTTTTGTGATTGGTGCCCTGTATATGACTCTGGATTTCGCCCATTGGACTCTGATTTTGGATTGTGGACTTTGTACTGTTGCCAGCTCTGTTGGAGGGTTTCCCCCTTCAGAAATGAAGCCTCCTTTTTGTATTCTACTGGTTTTCGCTATTGGTTCATTTCGTAAAACCAAACACAGTACCCATGGTACCACACCATGCTGGTCATTTCATGAAAATTTTCACAAATCTGCATGGTTATTGTTCCTAAAACCAATTTTAGACTACCTTTGGTTGTGACATGGTGCATCATCATGCTAAAAGAAGGCATTAGATAAGTAAACTGTGGCCATTAAGGGATGTTCCTGGCCAAAAGAATCCAGAGTAAATATTCTCCACGTGATTACATCACCACCAACACTAGCCTGGAACCAAAGGCACAAGGCTGTTGGGTCCATGCATTCATGCTCTTGATGCAAAATTCTGAATCCACCCTCTGCATGTCACGCCAGGAATGGAGATGCTAACCAGTCTTCATTTTTCCAGAGAAACTGTCCCGTCTTGGTGAGCTTGTGCCCACACCAGCCTCAGAATTCAATTCTTGGCTGAAAGAATTGGAACTCAACACAGACTTCAATTCTTGTGGTCCATTTGCCTCAAGGTTTGACATGTCGTACATTTCGAGTTTCTTTTCTTTTCTCCTGAGTAGTAAAAAGAGGTTGTCTGAGTTACAACCGCGTTTCTGTCAGCCGGAACAAGTCTAGGTCTTCTCCTCTGATCTCTCTCTTCAACAAAAAGCTTCTACCTGAAGAACTGGATGTTTTTTTCTCTTCCACACACTTCTGTTGCGTGTGAAGTTCTCCGGGGATCAGTGCTCTCAGAAATGCTCAAACCTTTCCATCTGGTACCTAAAACCATGCCATAGTCACTGCTATTGAGATTGTGTTTTTTTTGCAAGTTTGATGTTCGTTGCGAACACAGTTTGAATCTCTTGACCTACATCTGCATGATGTTATGCATCGCCTTGCAGTGACATTATTGGCTGATTGGATAATCGTATCAGTAATCAGGTGTACACAGGTTCCTAGTAACGAGCGTGGTGAGTGTATATACAATACTAGCACAGTCAGCCATTAGCAGCAGCTGCTACCTTGTATTTGCCGGGTGTTTCTACCCCTTTAGCACAGGCCTACCTGATTGAGGATTCATCTGTTTTAAGCAGTATTTCAGGTTCTCTGTAGATTAACCTGTGTAAAAGCAGTTCTTTCATTCTTCTCAGCCGGTATTCCTAATCATTGTGTTCTCCTCACTCAAATTATCATACAAATGGCCTCCTCACCTACAGATGGAGCTGCGCTTGTTTGCAACGATTTACATGCATCCCAAAGGCAAAGCAGTTCCAGGGCAAAACTGGAGTCTGATGTAAATTCTGTAATTTCCTGAACAGAGACACCTATGTTTCCCTGCTGTAATGATTACCTGGGGAAATACTGTAAGTCTCAAAATTATGCAGGGTGGATTGCGGCTTCTGAAACTTTCATTCAAATGCAGTCGGTATTGCTTTTGAAAGTTTTCTGTCTTCATCCATATTTTAACACTGCAAAAAATGATAAAATAAAAATACTAGGTAAGATGAATTTACTCATTGTAAGACTTTAAACACTTATTTCTATCACAATTTTCTTAGTAAGACAAACAATTCTTGTCTTGAGGTAATTTTTTCTAACTTGCCAATGGGATCAGTAAACTTCACTTGTGATGTCAAATAGTAACTTGTTTTAAGTTTTTCTTTTTTCTTAAAACACCTTCCTTCTTGACATGACAAGTGAAATTTACTTACCCCATTGGCAAGCTAATAAAAATTAGCTCAAGACAAGAATTTTTTTTTTTATCTTACTAAGAAAAATTTTGATAGCAATAAGTGTTTTAAGTCTTAAAATAAGTAAATTCACCTTTCCTAGTATTTTTATTTTATAATTTTTTGCAGTGAATGATTCATCAGGGTATTGCATGTTTAACTCATTTGTTTAATTCACTGATACTCTTTAATTCCAGTCCTCATATAACCCTGGAGAGGACAGCTGTGATCTTGCTGGGCCAGTCTGTATGCTGGTCTTTATTCCAAATAAATGTCTTTTTTTCATTCATGGACTGTCATTGTGACGGAATGTCAAAGCTTCTAGGATGTATCAATGAGAAAATCAGATTGGGGTTTTCAGAATTATGATAATTGTTACTGACTTGAGATGAAATTACCCAGTGTCTTTGTTTGATATGGATATCTAGTCAGCCATATGTATCAATAATAAAATAGCTAGACAACAAATAAACCAGCCTACAAGGGTAATGGTAGAATGGGTAGTCAATATATACTTGCTAACAGTATGGCTAATAAGCAAAGCACTCGTCTAATTTTAATGTCCTGAATTCACAGAGAGTTTTGCAGTGTGCTGTAGGTCAGCAGAGATATCCAATTTGAGGGGCACATTTGCATGTTGTGTGCTCTTGGTGTTATTTGCGGACCAGGAAACACACTGCAAATATTTGCCTACTAGCTTTCATTTTGTTTTTTCTGTTTTCCCACATGTGATGTGTAAAAGTTTGCAGGTTTGCACAGCCATTTTCATGCAACAATCAAAAGGTTACATTCAGTGGCGGTCATGGGTTTACTTAAAATTTGAATAGCAAAACTGTAGTTATTACCTGCCCTTTCCTCACCCATATATCTGCAGAACTCTGGGAACTTTTAGCCTCTGTGTAATAAAATAGGCAAATGGAATTTTGTTGGTTTTATGTCATTAAAAAATATATATTCTGTGCCTTTGCAGTGAGACCCTGAGGACTCCTGAGACAGAATATGTACAGTGTAGAATACAGTATCATTCTAAGTTTCAGACGCACTTTACTTGTGTCATAATACTCTAAATTTCAGAATTTAAGGAGTCTTGACTTCTGTTTATGACCTGAAATGGCACTTGATAAGAGTTAAATATTCAGGAGATAAAATACTTCACATAGTGTCCAAAACTTTGCAGTTCTTACAGAAGCTGTTTTTGGCTTAATGAATGGGAAAATTAATTTCATTTCCCAACAAATGCATTATAATCAAGTAGGTTTGGGACTTTTTATTCATTAATTATTTAATCAGAAGTTCTGACATGATAAAGTTTTAAAATCTCTGATGGGAACGTAAGATACAGGTTCTAGGGCAGTTTGTTGTTAATTCCATTTAAAGGGTGTATTGTACCTGAAACTACATCTGCAAACATTAGTGCACACATGAGGGATGTTTAAGGTTGAATAGACACTAGATCATATATTGATGCAGTGTCTGGATTTCAGTGGGAGAAGATAGAAGGTAGTTTGGAAGCTTCAACAGAAGAGCTTTATAGCTAAATACAACGAGGTGGTTATTTCTTCTCGGCTGTAAGGATGTTCAATCATCCTTGTGATACAGAGAACAGTAATCGGAACAAAATGTATAATTCATGATAAAGTGTAATGCACTTTGATACGCAGGGTTTAGCTGCTGAAGTGTGGCAGCATGACTATGTGGGATATCTTTATAATCAAAGACAGACGTGAAGGTTGCCTAGACTGTTGTATTACTGTTGGAGGAGGACAGACATCCTATAATTTTATATAAGAAGCCTAGTTTGATTTCTAATGTGAGTTCAATGATGAATACGGCTTTTGAAAGAGTCTGCTATCAAGTCAACTTCTGAGGTATCTATGTGATTCAACAGAAATATGAATGCCATCTAAGGTTTTCATGGCAAGATAATTAGTGTCACTGAAGGTAGTGGAGAATACCATGTATTTATCTGCATTTAAAAACTAATCTGTAATAAGCGAAAATTGTCAAATGTAGACTGCAGATGAGTTGGGGCTTGAGCTTGGGTGGAGCCTGGGGCACTAATGGATGAAAGGATATTCAACTGGTGATTAAGAAGAATGATATTATTTACAGTATGTAAAAAGTAACCTGCAATGGACCAAGGATTGACCCCTGAGGCGACCCATTTTCAATAGTAAGATGGATTGATAGATTAACATTAAAAACAGTCTGAGTTCTCTCAGTGAGGTATGAATGGAACTAATTAAACGTGGCTTTATCTCGACCAATAGACTGTAGCTTGTGGAGTAGGATTTTACTATCAATGAAATCAAATTCTTTCAAGAGATCAATAAAAATAGCAGCAAAAAATTGTTTTCCATGGAGGAGACAATATTATCAATGGCTATAGATGCAGCTGTAATTTTAGATATGTGCCAAGGGTTGACAGATTGAGGGGACACTTTGATGATCCAGTTAATTTATTTTTTATTTTTTTGGTGCACACTTTAAACCTATGTGGTGCATTTTAGACATCTGTGGGGCTTACTAAGCAGGAAGACCATTTGCTGTCAGTAGACACTGAGGCATTAGGAGCGCTCTCCAGTGGCCTAATTAGGTCATTCTTTTCACTCGAAGTTGCAGGCAAATTCTTTAAGTAGGATTCTGATGAGAGGAGATGGTGATTATAAACTTCCATTATGATTAATCTATTGAAATTATGATCAGCTACTTGTTTGATTTGTGGAGGGAAATGAGACTATGAGGAATTCTTAAGAGTTGCTGCATTGTCCCAGAATTTAATGGTACTATCACAGGCAGAGAGAACAGACTGATAGTAATTTGATCTAGTTCCTAATCATGCTTGTGCAAATGTTCCTTTGTTGTAATCAATGCTGTTCCAAAATCTCCCATATGAGTTTAGTTGGTTTGAGATTTGGTGACTGTGAAGGTGGTGGCATATGTTTAGGATCATTTCTACAATAATATTACCTTTCAGTGACCCCTTGTGCCCTGTGGGCTTTGGGCCATCGTCATACTGGAAGAGACCACTCCCATCATGGTAAAAGTGCTTCATCATAAGACATAAGAATAATTAGCCAACATAATTATGAATTCATTTGCAGTGACCCATCCATCGTTATGGGGATGAGTGGACGCAAACCATGCCAGGAAAATTAAGAGAAGCATCTGCATTTATCTGTGTCCCCACACTCAGGTTTTTTTTTCCCCTTCAACTTGTCACCTGTGTGTATTTCAGCGTGATATTTAGTCTTAATTCAGCCAAGAGCTGCTGGTCAACTAGGGACCTCAGAGGCCATAATTGTACACCTCCACACTTGTGGTTCACTGTCTGTTCTGCAGTGACATGCGGTCGGAGATAGAGCCAAGACAAACAGCCTCAGCAGTGACAGAACAGCAGTGACGCGCGGTCGGAGGTTAGTTAGGTGAGGCAGAATCCTTCCCTTTGCTTGATTAACAATCAGACGATTAACTAATTTAGAAAGACTATTCAGCAAAATGACAGGCCAGTTTATGTTTCCGCGGCGTTATTACTCAGTAGGCTACATCGAACCTGACATGCACACGAAACTGCAGATTTGTAAGTATTTGCTCACAGGAAGCCAGAGATGTGCGGTGAGGTGAGGCAGTGACCCAAACTTTTATCACAGGATTTTGTGAACTTGTTCCCACGTACTCTTCCTGATTGAAAATCAAAGGAATTAAGACCAAGCCTAAAGGAAGCCTGTATACTGATTGCGGAGATAATGACAAAAAGATTCATTCACATATACGCTTCGATTCGAGACTGCAAGGATGGAAATCGGAATAATCAATTAGGAAAAATTCTTGGCTCTCGGTAATTCTGTATATCATTTAAACATTTTGTTAATCAGATTATGAAAGAAGACTGAAAATAAACGCCCGCTTTTTTTTGGGGGGGGGGGAATGTAAAAGTGCTTATTCAAAGAAGAATACCTTGTATATTAACTAAGCATACAAGTCCAACTGTTTTAATATTTGTTGATGACATTGCTTCGGCTGCCTGGAAGCAAGTACGTGCAATCTGCTGTCTAGTGAGCATTTTAGGTTCGATATACTGAGTAATAATGCTGCGGAAACTTAAACTGGCCCGTCATTCTTCCGAATAGTCTTACTATACTAGTTAATCGTCTGATTGATAATCAGGCAAAGGGACGGATTCTGCCTCACCCAACTAACCTCCGACCGCGCGTCACTGCTGTTCTGTCACTGCCGAGGCTGTTTGTCTTGGATCTAAATCTGTTGTTAACGTTCGTCCAGAGATGTACACAAAAATTAAGCCGGTGCATGGAAGAAAATCAAACACACCCTAATTATTGTTTTCCATTAATAGAATAATTACAGTGCCGCATAACTCATCACCGAAAGACAGCACTTGTGGACACCCAATATTGTGCTGATGTCTAACATCAAAGTTTATTTTTTGTGCTTCTTGACTGTAGCGTGCTGCATAATTAGAGCATCTTCTGAATCGCTCAATAGCCGCTTTCAGCTGTGTTGAATATATTAATATGACAGAATACGTAATGTGCAACATTAACATCGAAGACAAAGGTAAGTGCTATTATTATTGAATTAGTGTTGCTTAGTTACAAGGGAATTAGGGGCTTTTTCATGAGGAACGTGCTAAAATGTATGTAAAGTGTTGTGCTGCTTTAAATGGCTGTTAAGGAGAATGAGCAGCACTAAAAATGGGTTGAAATGCTTCCTTTCATACGAATGGAAAATATGGTGAAAAAATATATTACTCTAAATCTTATTTTGACTTTTTAATTTACCTGTTTATTCTCATTTTTATTGAACCTAGGAAAATAACACGGCTGTTACAATGTCTTTTGGAGACTTGCGGGTCTTTTTTCCCCTCCTGGAATAGTTTTATTTACATTTAGTCAGGAATAAAGTGATCTATTTTTCCCATATGTTGCCAGCAGTGGGTTTTTACATTTCTTGATGGACAGCTTTGGAAAATATTTTGAGTCCAAACTGTAAGCCGTATTCAAATTTCCTTTGGAGAGACTTTGCCAAGGATTCAGTCAATTTGGCTGTTACAAACTAAGGAGCCATTCTCCTCTGGGAAAAAAATGAGAAAAAAAAGTTGTGTGAGTTTGGTGATGAGCGAAATGGACTTAGCCCAAGCTTGTGAAGGAAATGCTTCCATTAACTCATGAGTAAAATTTGTAGATTGTTCATTTGAGTATGACATGCATTAAACACTGGCCTCCACCCGTCCTTGAGCAAGAACATAAGGTCACTAGACAAGAATAATGTACTGGACAATGCAGAAGCCTGCAGTCCAGCCATGGTGAAAAGTGCTGTTTCCAAACGCTGCCTGTGCCTTTGCAGAGGGCGTCGGAGGGCGTCACAGGGAAGCATGGCGAAGATTCAGACGTTTACGAGGAGATGGGGCTTGCAGGTCAGTATGTAAAATTTTATTTTAAATTGATGTTAGGTTTAAAAAAAAAAAAACTTGTTGAGTTGTTTGTCGCTACATCCAATGCCGTGTTCAACATCATGCCAGTTGCACCCACCTATTGTTATTCTGGTTGTCTACCCGTATAATAGTTGATGTTTTATAATTATCTCAAAGCACAGGTTTTCAGCCGTAATTTGTGGGTATGTACATTCAAATCAGGCAAAATGTTTTGTATTTACGCAACTGTATTTGTTCCGCACCCTTTTGAAGTGTCAAATGTAATTGGTCCATTGGGCTGCTCAGATATGGCATTTCTATTTGGAATCCGCTGCTCTATTGACATTTAATATGAAGTCCAAAGAACTGCCTGCAAAGCGAGCAATTACGAGACTGAAAACCCAAAACACAACCTATAGAGAGGAACCAAAAATATTAGGCATTGCAAAATTTACATTTTTTTATATTTGTAAGAGCGAGGAAAGCACTTTTGACCTCAGTGAGACCAAAGTTCCATGAAGACCACAGATTCTAACCGTGGTAAATGAAACAAAAATGATTATTTGGTGAAGAAAAACTACTTCAAACGAGGACTGTCTCCATGAGGAAGACATATCTGCATCAAAGTCAAGAAAAAAAGAGAGGATTTTCCCTGGGTAAATACAGAAAGTTTACCACAAGAAGGGAACTAATGATAAGCCTCAAAAATGGGAAAACATCTGAAAGCCTGTGAAGTTCCGGAAAATTGTTCAATGGACAGAAGACAAAGATCTACTTGTACCAGAATGGTGAGAAGAGATGGGTGCAGAGAAGAGAAGAAAACAATCTTGTGATCTGAACCATATCGCCTCGTATCGGAAGGAGTGTTACGGCGTGAACATTTGTGTGTCTGCCAGTGGCTCGCTTGTGTTCATTGATGACGGTACAGCTGAGAAGAGAAGAAAGATGAATTCTGAATCCATTTCCACTGCCCAGTTTCTGCAAAACGCGTCAAAATTCATTGGACAGTTCCTCACCGTGCAGTGAGCCAAACCATACTACTGAGAAAGCAGCCCATGCCTTTTTCACGGCAAAGAAGTTGAAAGTTCTACAATGGCCAAGCCAGTCACCTGTCCTGCAACCAATGAAAAATGCATTTAACTTGCAATATGCAAAACTGAAGGCAAAATGTGCCAAGAACCAGCAGGAATGGAAGATGGCTGCAGTGAGGACCTGGCAGAGCCTCTTCAGGGAAGAACCCCTCCATCTGCCGAAGTCCATGAGTTCCAGACTTCACACGTTTATTTACTGAAAAGTTAACATAATGAATTAAATATAACAATTCACAATAATACTAGTTTTTCCAATTGTCTTCGAGGTGCTATGACTAAAAATACAGCATAAAAACCGTCTTAATTCCTACACAGTTCATATGTTTCCACAAGTCCTCCACACTGAGCTGCACCGGCCTGGCCACGGACATCAGCGAGAAAAAGCTTTTTGAGTTAAAGTTCCATTTTATTAATAAAGGCCAACTTCAGTGATTTTGCATTTAGCCCCTCTCTTCTTATCATAGCTGGATTTTGCGTTAATAATATTTTTCTTTTTTTTTACCCTTACCCTTTCCCCACTTTATTTTCCACAAAATTTTCATTCTTGCATTACTAGTGGATCTTTCAAAAAAGTATTTGATGGTTGTCTGTTTGCAAAACAGCAGTTCAGGTAGAAGGTGAGACACTCTTTGATTGGTTCTTACTCTAAGATGCAGTTATAGTATTATATACTGTACAAGTATTAACTATCCCTAACTAACAGCGAATGCCTTAAGTGTTTTTTGGGACTGACTGATATATGATGGAGTGCAGAACCTGATTTCTGATTGGTTACGATTATCTTTAGCTAAATGCCAGGCACAGGCCAGCCGGGGAGGTGAGGAGAACTATGAGAGAACGGCTGAGGAAGAGCAGGAAGAGGATCCTTACATGCTTGTCGGAGCAAACAGTGACGTGTACGACTCGTTTAAGGCCCCCAGCAAACCTCAGATTATCGCTAATCGGCCTCCTGCTCCAGTGCCCAGACCTGAGAGTACGAAAGTGGGCAGCACACCTTTCATTGCACAAGGTAAGAATGCAAGCTTCAAAGCCCTGCTCTCCTTAACCCTTAGAGTGCTAAATGTAACTATTGTTCAGCGATTCGGACTGCGACCAAGATTTAGGTTTTGCGACTTACATTCTCAGTGAGCGACCAACACTTCATGCACTGTGCGCCTATTCTGGGCAGCGATTCACTCCCTAATTATCAACCGCCGGCCGCAAATTTTTTTACTGCAGCTTGGTTGGTACCATTACGTACATCAGCCAATCACAGATCAGCTGGTGCCATCAGCCAATCACAGCTCGGCTGTTCTCGTGCATTGATGAGAATGGCAAAGCATTCAACCTTGTCACTGTCAGCTGAGTTGTGCGCATGGAAAATTTGTAATATGTTGTCTGACAATAACGATGTAAATGCTCCACAATACGCGAAATTACAAATACACTAGCTGGTCTGCTGCAGAAGACCCATAGTCTATGTAGTACGCCTTGGCTTCGGTGACTAATACTAGAGATCAGAGAGCAAATTTCATGATATCAGAAAGTGTTTTCATTGCTGGTTTTTTATTTTGCTATTTAGATTTTGCGCATTTCTAAGGGAAATGGAAACGCACCTGGAGAGCGAGAGCGATGTCCAACATTATTTGCCCGAAAACGCAGTCTGCTTTGTGACCGTTGACTGTTCGTGACTCAGTTTTCAGTCTTGTTGATACCCGCTATGGGTGCTTGGGTCCAGTGGCGAATGGTTTTATGTAGTGTTTCGATATCAATCACTAACTTTCTGTCCTGTTGGATTAGGTTGGATGTGCACTTCCTCTCTGATCTGAAGTTCCGCATGTCTACATGATTATTCATGCAGTATATATGAAATCTGTGACTGGTTGGTCCAATTGCAAAATTATTTATTTTCATTATGAGAAAAGCTGCGGTTCTTATAGATTTGTCGTCCTTTTTCTTTGGGGTTCCGATAATTGGCCAGCTGTCAGAGGAATAGTATTTTGTCGAATGCAACAAATGTTCAAAACTGACTCAAAAACTAACTGGTGACGCCTGCCCAATGTACTCCAGTGACGACCATAGGCTTATCAGCGCAATGCCTCAAATATGAGTCTGTGTCACGAACAGTGTACGGTCACGAAGCAGACTGTTTTTTGGGGGCTAATAACGTCAGGCATCGTCCTCACTCTCTGTGTGCGTTTCCATTAACCCTTGAAATGTGCAAAACCTTCATAGCGAAATAAAAAAAACTGGTAAATAATGATAATAATTATAATAAGCCATCCTACTACATTGTTACAGGTGAAAGATTTCTTGAAACTTTGTGCAAACGAACTTGGCATACTGCACCTACTTTTTACAAAATATTTAGGGTGGATCACTTTGGGAATTGTATTAATTTTAATGCTAAACTTTCAATTTGTGATGAAAAAATGAAGCAAAATTATGCTTTTTACAGCTTCAATTCCTCCTGGGTCTCATATTTTCAAAGCAATTAAGCCATGTTTGGTGTCAAATTGTTCCTTGGGATGGCAGCAACAATAACAGTTATACATTTAAATTCAATTTTACATTTTAGAACTAGCACTGTGATAAGTGGGAGTTATTTGTTGATTTATCCCCTTATGTTGGTTTTAGGGGGATGCTCATCTAAATTTGGCCATAATTTTTCCGTGAATGATTCAGTTTATGTACAGGGGAGGGTTTGATGAAAAGTTGTCTCTTGAGGAAATGGAGACTTGTGCATATATTTAGACTTGCATAATAATTCTCCAAAATGATAACTGCATGAATACATTTTCATTCTTGTGAACATCAATATCTACTTTTCACTTTGCAAAGTGCTTTCTGATAATGTTTGTTAAATAAATGCAGCGGGCGGCACGGTGGCACAGTGGTTAGCATTGCTGCCTCACAGCAAGAAGGTCATGGGTTCGAATCCGGCCTGGGGCCTTTCTGTGTGGAGTTTGCATGTTCTCCCCGTGTTGCGTGGGTTTTCGCCGGGTACTCCGGTTTCCTCCCACAGTCCAAAAACATGCATATCAGGCTATTTGGAGACATGAAATTGCCCATAGGTATGAGTGTGAGAGTGAATGGTGTGTGAATGGTGTGTGCGCCCTGCGATGGATTGGCAAGCTGTTCAGGGTGGGTCCCTGCCTTTGCACGTAGTCAGCTGGGATAGGCTCCAGCTCGCCCCGTGACCCTGGTGAGGAATAAGCGGGTATAGAAAATGGATGGATGGAAATAAATGCAGCAACAACTGATAGTCTGTTCAGGTATCTTTATTGGGGCTTGTAAATATTCAGAAAAGTGTAATGGTACTTTGCGTGACCACAGTTTTGGCCTGCGTGCCTAAATTTTTCAGGTTGAGAGCGCATGTGCTCCATGTGCTCCTAGGTCTAAAAGTTAGTCTGAAGGGTTGTTGTTGCTCTGTGATGTAAGAATTCAAAATCAAAGCTGTTGAAAACCTATCATGTGGCAACGTAGTTCTAAAGAGCTCTTTTAAACAAGTCGCCACATGATTGGTTTTCAACTGCACAAGATAATTATATATATTTTAAAAATTTATTTCAGGGGTTAATCTAAGGGTTGTTGTCTGTCAGAATTTCCGGAACGCTTTGCATCGGAATCTAAAACGTTTCCTTCTCAGCATTTAGGCCGTCAGTTACTGGGAATGGCCACAGAATTTACACTCTGAGTTTCCACAAGGCCTCGTTTGGCAGCTAATTTGTCAGGAAGCCGGAAAAGCACAGACATCTCAACTCTGCAGAGCTTGAGATCCCTGATCCCTGCAGTATATTAATACACCAGTTGTTATTCATGAACTATTACCCTGTTATTACTCTGTTTCACTAGTTATTACACAATTTAAACAGTTACTACTGTATATATTACACGTGTATACCATATCATACTCAGGTGTTCATTGACGGACTTTCTCCAAGTTGAGCAGCTGTTTAAAGTTTGTTCACACTGTTCTGGAAACTCCAGCGCAGGAACTGGCAGGTTGATATGTTCTGGCAGTTTTCATTGCTGGCTGGGGCTTCTTAAATGTTCAATTTCGGCTTCATAAATAATTTAGGTAGATTAAGGTGCCAAGTGAGCCGTATTGTTAGGTGCCATGAATGATTCACGAGGCTCCTGGTTCCCTCGCTGCCTCAGTTCTGCCAGAACTGCTTCTTCTCTTCAGTCCTATCACACTAAAGGGAGGCAGACTGAATGATCGAGTGAATGACAAGGCCGTGCTATTCCAGAAACCTCAGTTTGAACCCGCGCTGGCGTCCGCAGTTTTTTGAGTGAGGTGCGCACCAGCACCATAGTTGTATAACTTCAATATTGCGGCTATGGTTTTTGGAACATGCTTTAGATATATACTGAGAGGCATTAAAAACGCAAAGTGGCTTTCATCTTCTAATTTGAAAACTGATAGTTTTTCCTTTTGCCGACTGACACGATGACCATCAGGTATGGTAAACATTGCAAAATGTCAAGTGTCTGGGTTCGAATCCCTTCTTGTTTTAGCACCTCATTATGATTATCTAAGTGCAGCACAGTTCCCTGGATCACGGTCGTGAATCACATTGGGATAAATCATTTTCCTCATGAAGAGTTGAAGATCAGGGCCAATAAAAACACATAAACAGAGTCACATCATTTCCTCTTCGAATAACACAAACAAATGAATCTTGGAAGAATCAAACATTTTGAATGTTGAATGATGGCCAGTCTCAAAGAAAAGATTCTGGACGCATTAAAGTCCGTTATGACTGTATTCAGACTGCAGGGATGACACAGAATAACCAAATGTGTCAGCTGTCGTCCCCGACAAAGTGCGTCATCTGTGACGCCACGAAAACACATTCCATAAACCGTCCTCTGCCATGTCAGATAATGCATAAGAACTGCTGAACTGACTGCCAGTGTAACGATAACAGTGAGGGCAAGTATCATTACCGCTAGATAGATTTACCGCTATCTAAAATAGTATATTTTATTATGCGTTTTTAATGCCTCAGTATACAAATATTTTTGTCATGTGCTAAAACAATGAAACTATTAGATTGAAAATCGGCAAAGCAGACAATATTTTAAATTCAAATACAGAATAATGAAAAATTCACAAGTGGTTTAAGCAGAATTATAATTTGTTATTGATGTAATTGTCATTGCGGTCGTCTGTCCGTCTGTCTCTCTGTCCGCCTGTCTGTGGCCATTTCATTTCCGCAGCAGAACTAGAATACCGTTCAAATTTTTTAACGAAACATGCTGTGCGTAATAATCAGGTCCTACACTGGTACCTTTTTTATATTTTGGGATTTATGAGATTAGATTGCGGAGGCCGGGGGGATATGTCATCTTCTGATGAATCTCGTTTATTAATGTAATGTGTTTATGAGAGGATTTCAGTCTAGTTTTATGAGCTGCTCTAGCGCAGACTGTAATGTGGAAAAGGAAAATGGAAACAGGATAGAAATTTTACTGAAAACTGTGGTCAACAAGTCACTCTGCTCCATACCTGCTTATATAAAAGATAAAAAAAACCTGGCTCTACTTCAAAGGCTTACTGAGCACTGAATGGCTGAAAACAGTCAGCTGGCATCAGTCTAAAGGTCATATATTGAGCCCCGATGGAGATTAAATACATCTCCACGCAGAGCCACCTTCAAAAATAACTAAGGAAAAAATAACAGAGCTAAATAACAAATTTGTGCCCTAGTGAGAGAATAGGTACTCCAGCTGGGGACGCGCTGAGTGACCAGAGTCACTGTGTGACGAGCGGAGGGGCGAGATGATGTCGATCAGCATGGGTCTAATAAACAGGGAAATTCACGGGGGCCAACCATACCGAAAAGCCAAGGCTAGAATCAGAGTCAAATAGAATGAACAAAAACAAAGTAGCAAACAGATTGAAAGAGCAGGGCAACAGCTGAAGTGAGATTAAGCAAACGCGCAGTCCAGAGAGTAATTACAATTCTCACATTCAAATTTGCGGAGCGAAGGGCTCCCTTCAATAGCCTATTTTTCACGTTTCATTTCTTCCTACTTTACGACCGATGCAGATACCACTTTTTCTGTCCAGCATCCACGCTGCTTGAATAGCCAATAGCTGATGCATTTGTGCCAAATTGAGTGCCCATGGGTTTGTTAGTCATAAAATGAGGTGAGGTCAGGCGCTCTGCTGGCATGTTGCTATCTTGCAGTTGCATAACCTCTTGTGCAACTAACCAACAAAAACCTGGTTTAAAGTCAGTTGTCAGTTTTTAACTGCTATTTTAAGGGCTGTTATGAAGATAGTATTGTGTACCGCTGTAGGTGAGTGCACGACGCACGTACCCTTGGCTTGTTACAAACACAGGGATGAGCAGCATCGTACACACATGCAAACAATTAAAAACAAAAAAAATACAGCATGAAAGATTATTATCGTGTAAATCAAAATATTTAAGAAATAGATGTCATAAGAGTGAGAGCGATCTTTTGCACCCCCGTGCAACTGTGTGTCTGATCATTAAATGCTCAAATTTCTTTAAATCATGCGGTCATGAAGTCTTTCTACTTCCAGGTGATTCACAATTCAACGCAAGATTATGCATCTAGGAATTTGCAAATAACTTGGGATAAAGGCATCACTCCATTAGACGAACGAACACTGCCATTCTTGCAGTGTTCTAGGTGATACCCCTGTAGGGTTAGCTAGTAGGAGACCATGGTATATCATGCCTGAAACTGCATGAGTTTCTGCTCAATCGAAAATAGGAAAGGCAAGTTAGTTAATATACTTGCATGGTCACCAAGTAGAAGTGACTGTATAACGAGAAAATGAGCCTAAATGAGCATGGGCTAATAATAAATGAGATTTTTATGATAATTGCTCAGATTCTTAGTTTCTGGTCAGTCTTTTGTTAATTTTCATTTCCTTTGCTGCTCAGTATAGAGAGAATATTCGGAGCGCTTTAGATGTTTGGGTAACTCCGGCATGGATCAACCCGTTACCTATTATCTCAAAATCCGTTTTGAACCAAACTGACCCACAAGAACAATACCTGCCACCTGCCTGTCCCACTTTTGTTATCAAATACACTACTCCGCATTTCATTTTATATGTGCTTATTATAATTTTCGGTTTAGCTGACAGACAAAGCAACCATAAAATGAGGAACTCTGTGAGCATTAAAGCGTTGGATGAAATTGTCGTCACCGTGTATAATTATTCCAAATTTCTTTCATACATACTACTTGGGCTTCAAGGATGCGATGTCATCAATCTGATATTCACCAATAGTTATTTTTGTCCTAGCGCCATCTAGATTGATTCATCTCTTTCCCAGCCTCACAGTCAATAAAGCAGAAACAAGTTCATTCCACTCCTGCTGAATATTATTCAATGGGTTACGTCAAAGTAATCAGAATAATATTATTTGGTTTCTTTCTCCCAAGCTGTGATTTTCCTCGCTTCTTTTAATTTCCCTTGGTTGTTGCCCCGACCGCACATAATTATGCTCTACCCCTAACCGTGAATTAATATTTTTTTCTTTTTCTTGTTTCCTTGTGTTATTCACACGTTAAAATGCAACCCCAGGATTTACGGTTTATAAAAACCTTTCTCATCGGAATGTGATTTAAACAATGTTGAACAGTAGTTGCTTAAACATTTCTTATTAGCTGACATTTTTGAACATTACAGACGTCAAGTTTCAGCAGTGCTTTACTTGCGCGCCTTCATTTTGCACATGAGTTAACCTGTCACTTCAGAGAAATGTTTTTCATGCAATTAGGAAAATCCACCCTCACACTTGTAGTTCGCTGAGGTGCAAGAGCATCTAATCTGGCATTGAAAGGGCATAGGAGATAACGTTTGGCTTATTTCATGTTACGCCCAAAACACGCCTATTATTAATTAAGAAATTAAGTACGACCCCCTTTGAACCTTGTGCTTTACTTCGTGTCCTGATAATCCGCTGCTAAACTAGCAAAAATGGATTTGGACACGCCCTAAATGCACTTGCGCCAAGCGCTTCAAACCATGCTCTTAGATAGGTAAAATAAGGCCCAAATTGTTTATTTAGTGATGTAAAAAGGATGGGCAACATTACAAAGTGGTGTATAATTTACTGCCTCAAATGTTTTAATGAATATGCAGCAAGAATCAAAATTGAATTGTTCATTTTGAAAAATCTATAAAATGCATGTGGTGAAACATCCAGTAATGTGCTGTTGTATTGTTTTCAATGTAATAGTCAAAGATGAATTACAGGCCTTGCTTAGGCTGTGGAACTGAAGTCCTGCAAAAATAAAATCTGTATCTCCTGTAGAGCGACAGTCTGAGATGATGCAAGTGGCAGACAGTGGTGACTGATAGTGTATGTAATTTTGCATATACACATCCAATCATCGCCTGTTTGAGCCTGCTTAGGCCCATTACAAGTATTCTTCACAGCAACTTATAGATGAGGATGTTTTTGTTCTATTCCCATAGTCCTTTTGTGAGCTGAAGTTAATCCACTTGCTAGTTTTGCACCGCAAGTTCGTCATTTTATATTGAATGGCGATTTATTCAAATTACAGACACGATTGGTACCCAAAATGCACACTCACTAAACAGTCCTCTGCAATGTCATGCTGTCTGTATGTGCTGCAGTATAATGTTTGCTTTTTTGGGGATTAGACCTCTCAAAAACTGAATATTTCCCTTCCTCATGTTCCAACGGCATATGAAAATATCAGTCGTGAGCAGCATATCTGCTGAAGATCTCATTAATGTGGCCTGGGTGGATGTATTCATGTGAAATATGAAAAACACCAGAGGACCTGGCAGACTCCATAAAAAAGTACGTTTCATTTCTGACTGTTTGCTCAGGCAGCTGTGTTCGCTGGTGCTGTCCTCAGAGGCGGGGAAACAGATGCTTTTTTTGTGATTTTATGAAATTCAGACAAAACCGTACCCTGAACTTCCCCTCAAAGAAATGAAAGAACAGCTCCATTAGTTTCTTTTCTTTAATCCTGTTCTGTACGGCGCTGCCTTGTACTGTGTACGGCCTTGTAATGAACAATAAAAAAAACAAAAGAAATACAGCTGTTCTCGGAATCAGCGTGATCCTTTTGGGGAATAATGTGTCTTTATCGTTTTCAAGCCAGTTTTTCCAAAGATGGTGGATGATGTCATACTTAGAAAATTCTGCTGGTGAGGCTTTTTTTTTTGGAGACCATTGCACCAATGAAAGACATCCAACAAAAAACTAGTAGAAAATGTATCCCGTATGGCTGGCTGCACCAAAAAGATTCTCTGTATGCAAGTTAGAAGTCGATATCCATCCATCCATTCATCCATTGTCTTCTGCTTATCCGAGGCCGGGTCGTGGAGGTAACAGACAAAGTAGAGAAGCCCAGGTGCCCCCCTCCCCAGCCACTTCCTCCAACTCTACCTGGGGGACCCCAAGAAGTCTTCCTGCAGTAAAGCAATGGCAACCAATCAGTTGGCTTGAGTTTTACCATACAGTACGTTTTTCTCCTAACCTCGAAACTGGCGTACAGATTCTACGAATTAGCAGCTTAATAATGTATTTAGCTGATAGAAAAGGTGTTTTTTAAGGGTATGGGTGAAATTCTACAGGGCAGTGCATCTCCAAGAGCAAATCTGATTACCACCGCCAAAGAGGAAGATCCTGCTCGCAGACTACTGGATTTCTCCGTTGCCAGACATATTGCTAACAGTTCCGCATGATAAGCAAGAAATGTGGCATCAGTAGCGAAAGTTTGTTTTGGGGTTTGGGGTTACTCTTGTTTGAGGTGAGTTATGATGTTCCAGACAATAATGAGCAACAGACAAGAGTGAAGCCAGGGGTGGCCTCTGGTGTAAATCCCAGTTTCTTTGGAGAAAAGCTCCGCACATTTAGCTAACTAACATATTTACTGCTAATTTCGCTCGTGAGTACTTGCTGCTAATTTGTCTTACGTTTTAAGGGATATACATAATCCTCAAATCTCATTCAACTGACATTCTGTTGGTTAATGAGCAGGTGGCTTTACATTAAAAGTTATAATTCTAAAAATAAGATGTAGTGTTAGCAGTTTTATCACTGTTCTTGAGTCAGTCAAGCCTCTCAATAGACTCTGCCCAGAGGGCCTATTAGGCAGACCAGCATTACATTACATTACAGGTTCTTCGCAGACACTCTTATCCCAAGCGACGTACAAAAGTGCACAAGATCAGTACAAAAGTGCAGACCTCCTAGGAGACAAGTACAAGTGCTAACAGTAAGTGACAGAACACTTTCCATAGTTACAGATCTAAACCAATAACAAGGGCAAGGTCAAGTGAACAAAATGGAAACAAGGTCAAGTGCAACAAAGGGGCAATAAAATAAACTAAGTGCGACAAAAGGGCAACAGGTCAAGTGTAACAAAGGGGCAGGAAAATCAAGTGAACTGACAAAATAGGGAGCAACAAAATGAAGGGAAACCAAATCAAGCGGCAACAATCAGGGAGTAAGGTAAACAGAATTAAGTGCAACAATAGCATGAGCGCTATAAGAAAAAATACTGACTTAAGTTCAGGTTTGAGGATTTTCAGACAGATTACTGACATGGATAGAAATCTTTCAGCATATTTTCCATTAAAATACTGTTTCTATGACTAACTTGATGACTGAAGCTTAGACTTAAAGTCTTATATAAGTGAGAGTTTATGTAAATCAGAAGGATGAGATGAAAAAATCTGCTCGGCAACTATGGGATTATGTAACCTGTAGCAGCCTGGGAATGACGGTGATGAAACAAGCTAATGTGACTGAAGACCCAAATCTATTTGAATTGGACTGAACCCAGTCGGACCTTTGACGATGATTGTCAGCAACACAATTCAAAAGTATTTGTTCCATAGATTTACAGGACTATGGTTCACTAGTCAGTGCAGTGTTCACACCATAACACATTTAAACCCCCACTGTAATTCTTAAGGAATATTATCTTCTTTCATATGTCGCCTTTCATTTCTAAAAATTACAAGTACATAATGTGTTTCATCATCTTTAAATTGGTGCGTAGGGCATACAGGGTTATGTCGTGATCTTGAATCATTATTCTTGAAAAAAAATGACATGAGTGGTCTGGTCTTTTCAGGAAGGAGCCGTAGTTATCTGCTGTTAAAAGGCTGTTGGATTAATTTATTAAAGTGCTGACAGTAAGTCAAATGCCCGTCTTTAAAAACAAAAATCTCTTTTGTCCTACCAGCATGTGCTAAGCTGAGCAGACATATGTTTTGAGGGAAACTGAGACTTGGATACAATTATGCTTTTTACATTTCTTAACCCCTTAATGTGAACAGTAGAAGATCAAAATGATATGCTTGTAGGGCCTGGAAAGGATTGTGCTTGCATGTATTAACATTAAAGGATGACGCCCCGAACATAAAGAACTGATGAAACTCAGGGTTGTGTGTGTGTGTGTGTGTGTGTGTGTGTGTGTGTGTGCTGACCCATTCAGAACACAGACCATAGACATAGACATAAAAAGATGGACGCAGCACCCAGGTCTGAAAAGTGAAGCCAATGCGGAAATCTCTTAAAATTGCATTCTATGTAATGACCATCAGATGGCGACGTCGGTGGTTGTGGAAAGAAGTTCAATGCTACAGAAGTCTATGAGAAAACAACCCTAAATTCCCAACTGATTTCCCACCTGATTTTCCCACCAAGTTTCAAGTCTCCTTTCATATAAATCGTGATGTTCATTTTTGTAAATTATGGTCCCAAATAGAATAGAATATTAGGATAAAACCAGATATGCTTATGGGGGCGTGGCCATCTTCTGGTCCTCGTCTGATACGGTCAGATCCACTCATAGATCCACCCCTCGCTCTTCACTGGATCTTTAATTCATGCCCTCGTCCAATAGGAATCACATCCGGTTTCAAAATCACAAAATAGCGCAGTTCAATTGCCAAAATCGAGGCTTCCTAAATGATATGCTGAAACCGATGGGTGTCGTCACGGTTGCTTCGTCCAATTTTTTATACAGTCTATGGTTTAGACCTTGGGCTTTGAGCCACCCTCTCCTGCAACTTGCCCACAAATCGTCCAGCTATGCTTCTATCCCCTCTCTCTCTCTCTCTCTCTCTCTCTCTCTCTCTCTCTCTCTCTCTCTCTTTCTTTCTCTCTCTCTCTCTCTCTCATTGCATCAGTGTAGGCAGGTATTATATCCTGCTGGATACCACTTGAGGAAAGGGAAATCTCCACCCACACAGGAACGCACACATTAGCCACACAAAACGTGCACGCTCACACACACATGCACACACTCCCATCTACACAGACACACTCATGGACCCCGCCCCAGCTTGCAGTTTCCCGCTGGCCCCATAGTGACCACCACCCCAGCTGGTGCCATCGCGCTCCGCGTCTGCATCGACTCCGCGGGACTGCGAGTGGAGCGGGGCGAAAACAGAAGCCAATGCTTCGTTTCCACATCTGCGGTGAATCACCGGCCGTCCGCAGCCAAGTCGGCTTGCATCACCCGTTACATGTGTTTTCCATCAGTCATGCGTCCTGACACGAAACAACAGAGAGCTCTCATGCACAAGGCTGCGGACGGGAGGAGATTTTTCCGCGCAATAATGAGGCCGATATTTCAACCGCATTACGGTCAAGTTACGCATCCACGATAAACAGAACGATGCATCACAAAGAGGCTCTGCCAATACACTGAGCAGATGAGGTAATCCGCACTCACTCTACTTAAAAACCTCACGGCCCTCTGATGCTTCTCTATATTAGCTGGCGGTTTTGGAAAAGAGATTCACTGACATTTACAATGCGAAGAAATTAGAGAGATGGTTTGGAAAGATTTGGCATTTTTGGTGGTTGTTCATGGTGGAATAGTGACACAGTCAGAAATACTCTGCTGCTTGTAGCTGAATGTACTGTTTACTTAGTCGATGGCAATACTGACACTATCCATCATTGTCTTTCTGGTTTACGCTCCTGATTGATATCCTATTATGTGCGTTTATCCTCAGTACTCTCTTCATTTTTTCTAAGGAGTTCAAGCTAATGTTTTTTTTATTTTTTTTGAAAGGTGTTCAGTTGCTGATCAATGTTTTTGGATTTTATGCTGTCTTGCCGGAAGGATCTGTGCAACAGCACATATTTTGGCTTATGACACCACCTGGTGTAAAATCTAGGAAATATATTTTCTGTTCCTTATCGTGTGTGTATTCAATGCTGTGTCCGGTGTTCATTTTGAATTTTAGATTGGATGAAGGAGGACGTGGGGGGGTGGGTGGGAGACTAGAGTAGAAAATTCCAGTAATAATTGGAACTAATAATTAGTTCATCCAAATGGCGAGGAGTTAGAGGATTCAAATGCCCGACCCCTCCGCTTGCTGCAGTAGTGTTTTTTGTCCTGCAGTCTTCAAGAACAAGGTGTCCCAAGGGGAGGTGGACTCATTGTATTGCCTGCCCAGTAAACAAGGTGAGCAAAAGTGTCTGATTGTTCACCTTTAGTAATCCCTGTCTCAATGGGCTGAGTTAGCCTCTTACGTACACTGGCATTCTACACGTGTTCAGCTTTTGAAGCCCAGCTGTAAAAACCCCTGTTACATTATTGTAATTTTTTTTTGTTGTTCATTTTGTTTGTTAAAGAAAAAAAAGATTATGGAGACGTACTGTATAACTGCATAAGGTCAAAGTTGCTCAATGAATTGTTATGATGTATGCACTAAACTTCGGCAAGAGTACACTCACTTCCTCTGAGCATTTAAAAGTCATTTACTGGTATTAGCCTGCACCGTGAGGATAACGCTTTTCATGGTCTATTTTCGTGCTTTTGAAAACAGAAACTTGTGGCAGTAGTGCTGAGCACTGTCACAAACAGCATATTTATTGCATTTGCTCAGTTT
Organism: Gymnothorax reevesii; assembly: GCA_029721435.1. NCBI lineage: Eukaryota > Metazoa > Chordata > Actinopteri > Anguilliformes > Muraenidae > Gymnothorax > Gymnothorax reevesii. The sequence goes on from CM056579.1 coordinate 112,321,968, forward strand.
GGTAATTTTGCGCTCAGAAAGAAATATACATTGGGTCATTTTGAACAGGCTTAGCGGGTCAGTGATGTTTACATGGAAAATATGTCATTTTAATTGGCTCATAGATGTGTTATTGGTACAATATTAAATAATGTATTATCAGATGCAGAATTTTAGAAGGTTTTATAAAGAAAAAAAAAATTAAATCTGACATTTTAGTTGCATTTCTTGCCGTTGAATGACCACTTAGCAGTTCTTGTGTCCTAAAATGAAACCGTGGCCTAGTATTTGACTAGACCCATATTTGTGTACAAAGCCAATGAGACATTTGTGGTTCACATACTGAAAATCACGTACGATTTGAGTACACGCCCTTTTAGCATGCAGTGTGCTAAGGCGCTAACACTGTAGAGGTATAATCTCTGGGAATCTCTGCTGTAGCTCGCAGCAACAGCACCCTCTCGACGTGCGACACGATGGAGCCGAGCCCGCTGCCGGGCCTACAGGAGCTCATTGAGCTGCAGGAGCAGGTGAAGCTGGGCTCGCTCTCCATGGACGAAGCTCTGGAGCGCTTCAGCGACTGGCAGCGCGTGCAGAGGGGTCTGGACTCCATGCAGCAGGTGACGCATCGAAGTCTGTCAATCACAGACGCCTCGCACTTGTCTGTAAATTGAATTTGGACTGTTATTTCTGCTGGTGAAACGGTTAATAGCCTGTGCTGGAGTTGAAAACTTGACTGATTTGTTTATGGTAATTTTTCAAATTTGCAGATGTTCTGATCTGGAATCATTTGTCCAGAACTGGTTGTCTGTTAGACTGATTGGTTCATCCAAACATGGTTACACTTATGATTTTTCTAGGTGCATAAAGCTGTTGTCACCTCAGCAAAAGAAGTGGACATATTTTCATATTCTACGGAACATACAACTTGACCAAAATTACACTATTTTAATTGCAAATGCATCCTACAGGTCTTTTGTGTAATGAGCAGAGTGCTGTGCAAAGGTCCTAGACATATACAACTTTGAATAAAGACAACTTTAACAACTTGAAGGTAATAAAGATACCTTCAATAATGAAATGAAAAGTTTTTGAATGGGGAAAAATTTATTATGAGTTCTAGTTGAAAGTTAAAAAACTAAATCAATTCAGTATTTATTGTTACCAACCTTCTTTGTTAAAACTGCATTAGTTGTTTCTGGTGCACTGAACTGCAGTTTAACAAGAAAACTGACAGGTAGAGTTTTACAAAAACATTGGTTGAATTTTCCTCTGGCCTGGCAGTCTGGCCTGCATCCCCCATTACAGGTGATCCCAGACAGCTCTGATGATACTGAGATCAGGGCACTGTGGAGGCAGCACCATCTGTTTATTTCTTCTATTTATAAGTATTATAGTTTCTCTGAGTTTTTCAGTTATTTGCAAATTTATTGTTTGAAACCTCAAGTGCGCTATTTCCTACTAACTAACGCATAAAGCAACAAAAAAAAAAAGAAAAATGTGATGGCAAAATGTCTTAAAAAATTTGATTGTTTATAAGACACTTACACAGTACTCTACATCCATGGCCTATGGGAAGTAATCCTCGAAATGCGAGTTTTAGAAACTGATTCACTTGGGCCAGATTTGGATTTGACAGCCAAATTCAAAGATCTGTTCTGTAGACTCTTACCTCAGATGGAAAGACTCCAAACAGAGACGAACGGAAGATGTGACGTCTGCTTTTGTTTGTAGGAGAAACTCCGCCAGCTGAGGGCAAACATCATCAACAGCAGAAAGGACGATGACAATGTCTATGGTATCGTTCACTAGTCATAAAATAGTTTGCTCCTTCGCTATAATTCACTCTGCGATATGTGTCTTCTCTGCTCTTCGCCAAGATCACGGGCAACATTGACACTATTCCGTGATTTGTTCATTTTGTTTTTATTTGAGTTTTCTGTATTATTTCTCTGTTTGAAGTCACTCATTCCTTGTTTCCATTCTCCACATCTGTTTTGCGTTCCTGCTCCCTGCTTGTTCTTCCGAACGTGTCATTACTGCTAATCGATTGCCTATTTGTAACGGCGCCCTCCCAGTTCTCTGTTCCCTTGAACCTCACCGCAGTCAGATTTCCTGATCACTTCCCTGCATCCAGGAAACCCTAAGTTTTAGTCTCCTGTTGCGAGTCTGTCTGTGTTTCTCAGTTACTTGGACAACATGGGTTAATTGCCAGGAATTTTCAGCAGTCACATCTTTGGGTTTTGAATCTGACCTTTGGGTTTTTAGCTGTGCAGGACCTGTCACTTTCGTGGGCCCCTTAGCTCTCCTACTTCCTCGTTTGGCTCCTGCAGCTCAGCCCGTGTGCACCTCTCCTGTAATGTCTCCTCAGCGTGGTCGTTGTAACGTCTTTGGCGCATCGCGATGTTGTACACAACGCAACACGCCACAGTCAACGCACTGACTCTCTGAGGGCTGTATTGTAATAAACCACCTGGAGCGCGTTTCCCAAAAATGTAGTTGCTAACAAAGTTAGCAACTTAAGCAGTTCGTCCAATCACAGTCAATGGGCCCAACTATGTACAGTTAGCATCTGTGATTTCGGGAAATGCACCCCAGATTGGTCCGAACACATGGAATGCATTTTTCACATTTCAGATGTTCTCTCAGTTATTGACCTGGCCCTAATAAAAACTCTGTTAAAAATGTCCTACCTTTATGTTGCGGCCATAATGTATGCTGTAATCAGCCGTGGTCTTAATGGATACCTGTCATAGCCTATCAGCCGACCATCCAAGGTGTCCCTATGAAAGACTGTAGGAACGACTGATTGGCCAAGATGAAGGAATAATGCGCAGACTAAGAGTCACTGGCGTCAATGTATTCCCAAGCAGTTCTCATCACAAACGACCAGGAAATTAACAAAGCAGACCCCATTTCGATTCACAGATGAGAGCTTGGGTTGCTGGTGAACTGCTCATATGCAGTTTATTCCACATTAAAACCCCTGAGAAGCCTCAAAAACCATGTAGTCATGTTTAGCTTTCGAAAGTGTTTAAAAAAACAGTAAAGATATTGTCCTGGCACACCAAACTTGAACAAATGACCAAACTGACGGCGGACTAAGTCCAAAGTTTGCTGCAAGGACCCAGTGGTGAATAAGGCAAGAACAGCTTTAACTTTTAGTGACTAGAAGAATACAGGGACGCCCCGACTGTGCCTTCATGTGCATCTTGGCATAACTACAACCATTTTGATTAATTTAAATACCAAATTGTTATGGACACACAAAATATTCCTCGTGCCACACGAAAATGGTCGCACTATTGGTGCAATTCCTGTGTGTCTGTGATATGTTTCAAAATTTACGCATTGTCTTACATTGTGAAATACACGTTGAGTGTGACTACAAACAATGGTAGACAGCACCGTCTGCTGTTTACAGAGTGTATTGCAGGTCTTAATCTCACCCTGCTGTAGAGAAGCGACAATTCTCTGAGTGATTTTCACTTGATAGATTTCAATAGGAGAGAGCAAATTGGTGAATTATCTTGACCATTTTGTTAACAGTGTACATATTCTGCTTTCTGCGCAAGTGATATATCACATCATATTTTTCCAGTCAATTCCCACTCCTTCAAAATTGATAATCCATTGAATATGAGCATGAAATCGTACAAGGGCAAGTCGCAATGTGAGAGTGCCTGCAGATTTCCTGTCATCTGATCAGAGTCACATGATCTCCTTTGCAGAGTTAGACAGCTTCTTTTTAGTAATTTACTGTTTTTTTTTTAAATTCTTTTCTCCCTCTCAGATAAAATCTGCATCATTCATCACACCCCAGGTGAGTCAGTCCTTGAGATAAACCCTTGAAAAACTTGAAGACTTCCCCCTTAGGACTCCAAGCTTTCTTTCTCGTTTGTGTTTCAAGTGTCCGTAGAGACTTGGAGTCTCGCGGGAAAATTTTTCTCAGTTTTACCCTGCGCCGCAACATACATTTCAAATCCCACTGGGGAATTGAGCTTTTAGGACCTGCTGTTCGCTCGGTTTGTCTGAGGGGGCTGTGGCAGGTTCCCGTGAGCTATAATATTTTCAGTTCAATGTTTTGTATTTGTGGACTGCTTTTTATAGAACATCCAAAGTGCCACATTAAAAAATGCAAAAATAGAAAAATACAGGAGGAAATAGGAAGAGGGATAAAGAAACTTACAAGGTTGCATAAATAACGGTGAAAGAATAAATAAAATGTAGCAATTTTAGTATGCTTCAGTTCAAAGTGAGTCGTCTTTTGTATGTATTACATTGAGGGGATATTTGCATTTTCACAGGGATTACTGATACGACACTGAAAACATATTTGAAGTGTTTTTACTTGGGAAAACCTTGGAAAGTTTGTGCACTTAGAAATTGTAAGTAAATTCTACAAGGGCGATCATCAAGTGAACTTTACTTGCAGATATAAAGTATATTTAACAACAGGGTATATTTCACCCTAAGATGAAATTTTGCTTATCCCTTTGTTGATAAGAGGATTGGTGAAGTTTTCTTTGCTGCCTTAACTTCAAACGTCCAAAAATACATCCATTATCAATTAAATGTCTCCACACTGCTCGTCTAAAGTAACCCCAGTGTCCTTTAGCGCACACATGCCGCACACGCGTGTGCATGTACTGCAATTTCATGTCTTCCTTCAGAAAAACGTTCAAAATTACCTGAATGATGATCTGAAACATTTGAGTGTGACAAATATGCAAAAACTGAAGAAATACTGTGTGAATACTTTTTCACCGCACTGTAGCTGAAACAGATTTATTGATCGGTACGAAAGCATCTGACCACTTTGGCATGTGACCTTTCTTACTACTTGGCAAACCTGCCTTTATGATAGCGATCCACCGAGTTTCGAAGCCCACCCGGCTCTTAAAGGGGATGGGAAATGACACTCTGATTAGCTTATTTCCTAACCCCTTAGCGCAGATACAGACGCCGGCGTCCGTAAATTCCAAAATTTTATTTCTAAATCATTCTATAATTGAATTTTCAAATGTCTTGCTTCACTGGAAGAATTTTCCTGATTCTCTGTGACAAGAATAGTGAGTTATAAAGCCTAAATAGGCTCATGCATAACAGGAAAAAATGGCATGATTTGTATTCTGTGCAAAGGGGCTGATAATCCGAATTACAGCTGCTCGTCGTGCTTCAGACTGTGCAATTAGATTGTTAAAATATAGCCCTATAGATTTACAGACTTTAAGTTGATTTTTTTCCCCTTTGTTGCTTACATGCCATGGTGACTTATTCAGTTCCACTAAATACAAATTCTACTGAAGCAGCATTAGCAACTGGAAACTTCATGTGACTTTAATATTATACAGTAATTTACAATAATGTATTATTTTTTGATGTAAAATGTAGATTAAAATAATTATAAAAAAGCCATGTGTAGTTTCAGCATTTGTGTTATTATTTTAGTGCAAACTGCTGATGTAATACAGTTGTACTTGTATAGATTTGAGTGGATGCGATGTGAGGCAGGGAAGCCCTGCTGCTGACACTGGGCTCTACAGCGAACCTCACAGAGAACAGCATGTGAGTGTAGAGTCTGCAAATACTGAGGTACCCAGCTGTGCATTTCAGTACTTTAACTGTTGATAGTTGACTCGTGAATTCATTTTCATTTGAATTTACTGTATGCATCTTCTTGATTAAAACAAGTAAACAAATTAATTGAAATTAATTTTCTGAAGATTGTATGTTACCTGCACAAAGAGTGCATAAAAAATGAGAATTCTCAGGAATAAAAAAAATAATAATAATAGTGTCTCTTTTCTGCAGTCTAACGGTAAAGCTGACAAGCCGTAGACGTAAGTACTTTGGGCCTATTTCACAGTTTTTTTTTTTTTTTTTTTTTTGTGCTACCTCTGATATACAATATAAATGCGAGAGTACCTGTCCCTGACAGGCTCACTGGAGTACGCAAGAGTCAGTCCTTGGTCCAAACAACATTTGAAACAAATTGGCTTAATGTTACAAATTATAATAAACAAGAGTTTCATCCACGTTTTTTAACTGTTACCTGACCACTTGATTTCACAATTGTTATTTTGTCCTTTTATTAGGTTTTATTTGATTCTCAATCATCTCACATCACGATACATCAGTGTGTATGGCAATAAATTCAAAATTCCTTCATGTAACTCCAACACCATTCTGCTCTCAAGTCAAACCTTGTAAACCACGGCATCAGACTCCTGCTGTATGTGAACTCTGTGACAATCAATTTACTTTATTTCTCTTTCACCCCATTTTTTTCTTTCACAGGTTCCTGTGCTCTTATCCTCTATCTGCTCTACAGCACTGCTATGTCTCTACGGCTTAGAGGACTGCACCACGGCTTCATCTCATGTGCTCTAAAGCTTTCCTCCTCTTGTAATTGTTAACATTCTGACTAAATCAATTTGCATTAATTAGAAAAAACCATCATTTGTTTGGTTTAAAATGATTTTTTTTGAGCATTTTTCACATGACTGTAATTTTTCAGTGTTTTGCTAAGGAGCACTTTAAGAAAACTCTTCCATTTAGACTCCTTATTTGAAGTGCTTTTTTTACAATTTATTTGAGTGAATTTTGTAACCAGGATAATAAACAAACAAGAACTAGGCTAGTTTAAAGTCCCCATGTTATGGAAATTCTTTCTCCCAGTTCTGTGCTCCTGTAAAGTTTTATCCAGTCCATCAAACAGCCCAGGGAAAGTTGACTTTGGAGACACCCCAGTTTGTATATTAGATCCTCCCTTTATGCACCTCAATGTTTGAAGCACATGGATTGAAAATTCCTCCTGTTTCTGATGTCACAGTCTGACCTGACTTGCATAGCTCACACCTACCAGCTCTGTCTGTATGCTGTGCACCGCACTCCCTCCCACAGTATTGCTCCAACCCCCCCCCCCCTCCCCCAATTGTCTCTCCTTTGTAGCACCAGAGATGATAACCAGTGTCTCTGGTTGCACTAATGTTACTCTTTCAGCATTTAGCTTGTTTCACTGGCCAATCAGAGCAGAGCACATTGTCACAGAGTGGATGCCCAGTTACAGAAGCCTGCTCTTCAGAGGGGAGAGAATGGCAAGCCTAAGAATTATCGACATTTATGGATTCATTTGCCTAAGGGACATCCAAGAATATCACAGCTTGGGGGTGGGGGGATCATAATTTCAGACCTTTGAATGAATGGAAAAAAAACATGCTAATTCCATTCCATGCTAATATTCCTAATACTGTGGTGAGGTTGTACATTAGATGCATTTGATGAGGTTTGATAAATCATGATATCTCTCTTTCTGCCATACGTCTCTTGAATACTCAGTTGTGATTGATCGAAGGAACTTTCTAAGGGTGTTCATTTTTTTCTTGTCACTTCACACCAAAGTAGTGACAGATAAGGCCAAATAAGAACCTTTTGACACTTTGCATCAATTTTTCAAATTTTAATTCCAGGCTAATTCTAAAAGACACCTTAGTGCTAATTTGCAAGCATGGGAAGTAAACGCTAAAATGGTCAGACGATATGTTTGTGTTTTCCAATCTAACTGTTAATACCTTTGGTGATCATGGTGATTCGGACGATGGAGGACGTACAACGCCGGAAAATTGGTTCGAGTGGAGTGCTATTCGTAACCACTGCTCTTGTCTAGCAATGTAACACCAAAGAATAAAGGACTAACTACTACTTACTTTTTTGTATTTTTTTATATGCCGGGGGGATATAGTGATTAGTGTGTCCGTCCGTCTGTCCGTCCTTCTGTAATAAAATAGTTTCCGGACCAGAACTCGAAAGCTATACCACTTACAAACACCAAATTTGGTATGGAGCTTCTCCTTATGGTCTAGTGCCTTTTGGGGGTTTCGGTCCGTCCGTCTGTCCACACAACCTGTTACACAACCTACAGCCGGGGCGATCCGCCATTGCCAGATGGGTTTTGTTTTTTTTATTTGTCATCTTGAATCCCTCACAAATTTGACATGTCCGATCAGCGCACTATGTGCAAGCAAGCTTGTTCATGCCGGATACTGCCATTTCAGGAGAGCGTAGATCGTAGTTCTCCTCCAAGACATGCCTCTACGCTGGTTTCTATTGATGTTGTAGTAATTTCAAGCCTTGCATGCACAGAACGAGGGGGGAGGAAATGCGAACATGTTTGCTAAGACTGCACTCTCGCAAATGGCAACAGAACTTAATAGTGGGGAAAGCAAGTAGTTCAAAAAAGTGATATTTTTAGCAACAATTTATTGAATACTTGTCTTCAAATTGAGGTTTGAGCTTATTGAAAAGCACAAAGAAGGCAATGTATTTGTACATGTACTCCATGAGCACAAATTGGAAATCTCAATTCATTGAAAAAACAAGGTTTATTGTATGATACTGGAAGAAAGAATTTTATTGTATTTAAAACCGGAGTACCACATCATGTTTTGCAGTTGTTGGTTTAAGTGTAGATAAGTGGTATTACAACTGCATAAATGAGGCACATGCAAAATTCTGGAGGATGTAAACAATATCAGTGTAGAAATCTATTCAACTAATTAGATTGAAAATTACGAGTTTGTGCTTTTGGCGCAATTAAACCCACCTTCAGGGGCTCAGTCTAATTGCCAGTGCCAGTAACATCAATGCGTCATTGGATGTCTTTCCAAAAATTCCCGCTTTGTGCTCAGCCGTGTTTAGCATACTTTTATGAAACATTTAAAAAAAAAAAAAAAAAAACGATATAGTTATATTCAGTAGTCTGTTTCATTCCTGGAAAAAAAGAGATGCAAATTTAGCAATAGATTAAAAGCTCTTTAAATTGACGGCATTAGCTGTAAACTATGCTGCAGCTGTCTGCTTTGCATATGATCCGACCATTTCCACCATCTTCTATCAAATGTTAATGCAAACAGATGTCACCGACAATTTAAATATAATCATCAGGATTTGAAGGATAAAAAGTAAATAAAAGCCTAAATGTATTGGGCTTCTCTCCCTATAGGTGTGAAGACATAACATTTTGTTGGTGTCAGTATGTGAACCTTTTCTGAAGTTTTATATAAATTTTATTTCAAAATCTGTTTTCAATGTTAATCATTTTGCATGGTTTAGAAAAAAAATTATTTTTGAAAATGTAAACCTCGTCTGAAAACTGAAAATGTGGAGTCAACTGCTTACGTTGGGTCATTTTTCACTTCCCATATAACTTTTTATATGGGAATTTCAGTTGACGGGAACCATGGAAATTCCTTTATTTACCCTAAATACTATATCAGACAAAATCCATCCAAAATATGCTGTGAGTGGCTTTTTCTCTGTGAAAATTCAGTGCAGCTTAACGATGGTGAAAAATTTTGCAAGATTTTGAATGAATGAGAATGAGACTAAGGTGAAGGTGTGGGGTCGTACACTAGGGAGCGCTGTGGTACTTCCTGTGGTTAAAGAGGTGCGGTGGTTAAGTCGCTCTGCATGAGAAGAAGATAAAAGAGACACTGAAGGGGAACCTGATCCTATCCGCCCTGCGGTACTGTGCTGAGTGCCTCATCAGCAGCCCTGAGGTGGCGATGTCAGGGAGGAGCCTTCGAGCTTCCGTTCCTTGGAACAGGGAGACGATGAGAACAAAATCAGGCCTCATGTGAAGCGTCACATGGGTAGAGCCCGGGGAGGGCCAGTCAGACGCTGCAGGAGAATCGGGACATGCCCTCCCGGCATTTGCATGATCAATCCCCGAGCGCTTTGTAAATAATATGCGCTAAATCCTTGTTTGCCTTTTGGTGCTGCCAGTTAGCTGAGACAGGGCACCTGGGAGCTGGTGGCATTTAAAATCCTCGCTGACCTGTTCCTCTCTCCCCGAGAGGGAAAACTCGCGACTATAATCCAAATCTCTCAAGCTCGATTACTGCAAAGGGCTCAAGCTTTACTGGTCAGGATTTTAAGAAAAAAAATCTTCTTAGAAGCCATGTTTATAAAAATATTGTGAAGGGAACTTAGCTGAAGGTCTCTATGGGCGCCTCTGTGATGGCGAGGGGTACAGGTCTGGGAGAAATAAGCCTTTTGAGTTGGGACCCCCCCAGACCCCCAGTTTTGTACCTGCCAACTGCAGTCCAGAGAACCCACCTCTCACCTCTTTCTCTGGTCAGGCGGTGACCATTTCCACATCGCTGCATTCGTTGGTTCTGATAAACATCGCACAATTTCACAGTTGGTGGCATTCTCTCATCCAGTAATTCAGCACAGCGCATACAGCGCGTGTTTACTCAGCGTCTTTGGGCCATGAAATTCCATCATCTCTGCCCACACCTCCCAAGGATTTATTGATGACAGAACATAGCAGTGAGCCTAATCTGCAGCTTATTTACATGTTTTACCTCTAAATGCATTCTGCCTTTTAGGGGTTCAACAAGAATATAATTTCTAGTGCACTCCTGCAAGTAAAGGCTGATGACGAGAGTTGCAGGTGCAGACATTGTCATCTCTCAGGTACCCACAGGTGTCAACAAGAGCACAGCGTTTCATGATAGGTTTTCAACAGCATAAGATAATTAATTTTTTTTTTTTTATTTATTTCAGTACTGCAAGGGTTAAGAGTCCTCTGTCTGGCTAACGCTATAAATCGGCAGCAAATATAAGCAGGGTCTAAAGATGTTCTTTCGCAATGTTAACTATCAAAGGAAAATAATAAAAAAATAAATCTAGTACATTTGGGAAAGTTCGATCCTTGCATTTCAGTGTTATGTTGCATTCCTTGCCCTTTTTTTTAAAGGGAATGGGTGATTACACTCTGATTGGTTTATTTCATGCACTGCCCGGAACACACCTATGACTAATTTAGAAAGTACAGACCCTTTGAACCAAGCACCTTACTTTGATCTTCCACCATTAAACCAGCAGCGCCAAAATTGCACTTGTGCCATGGTTAGGTCATGAAAATACAGCCCTATTCCTATCATTACAGTTTTAACTTTTTACTACGTGGCAGCGGGTGTGTGTATGCCTGTGTTTGCTTTCAGGATTATAATCTGCGTGTGGGGATTTGTGTGGGGATTTATGCGGTCAGATAAAAGTTTGTGCATTTGTAGTTGTGGGTATGTACTATATCTGACTGCATATATTCAACCATGTGTTGTGTGTGTGTGTGTGTGTGTGTGTGTGTGTGTGTGTGTGTGTGTGTGTGTGTGTGTGTGTGTGTGTGTGTGTGTGTGTGTGTGTGTGTGTGTTTGTGTGTGCCTGTATTTTCGTCCAAACACATCCCTCCCCCAAACCACACCCTCCCTGGCACGGGCCTAGGAGCAGCAGCTGGCGAGGGCCGCAGGTATGTGGGGTGCATTACCTCTGGCTCTGCCCTGCTGTCAGATCCGGGGCCAAAGCGTGGCCCTCAGGGGCCTGGCTCTCCCGTCCATGTCTGACCTCTATGCAGAGGCCCCCAGACTCCCGCTCGGGGGCTTTTGAGAGATTAGTGACTCTCATCCCCTCCTGCCCCCTGCTGTGCCCTCGGGGTACCCCTCCGGAAGGTTCTGTGAGGCCGTGGCCTGGCGTATCTTCAGTCTTGTGCAAATTAATTGGATGAAGCAGGCTGGAGTGGGTAAAACCAAACAACAAAGGTTTTCAGGCTTTTTTTAATCACTTTAATAACATCGACATTCAGCACTCAGTATGAGATGTGTCCTCCACGGTTCTAGATAAGCTGTTCCAGCCATTTTGCCGTAGACCTGACCAGGTTTTTGCAGGTTGCCTTGACTTTTGTCGTCATGCCACACCCGGACAACAGCATCGATGACTTTGGCTTTTGTGGTGTAGCCCTTTTGACGATGGACCAGAGATTCTCAGTGGGATTGAGGTCAGGTGAATTACCAGGCCAGTCCAACACAGGTACAGTACTGTGTTGATGATGCAGTCACATTAGTTGCATCATACAAGCCAAGGAAATGAATGAAACATGGCTAAAAGGTGCTATGCAGTGATACTTGAGGTGGTTCTGTAAAACGTCCATCACTTCACACGACTATTAGCACTCCATTCAGCTCATTCAATTGACAATCACCTTTATCCAATTATTTTGCACAAGACTGTAAGCTGTCAGGGCTCTGAAAAAAAGCCTTACACACACACACACACACACACACACACACACACACACAGCTGTAATGGACCTTGCACATTAAGACCAACAACAATGAAATGAAACCATCCCCTCGAGACCAGGCCGGCCAGTTATGTGGTCACTGCTGGCAAACTCTGCCTTAATTATCAAGCTGGCACCGAAACATATGATCAATTAACATTGTGAAAGAGGAACTGCACACAAAATCATCAGCCAAAAACATCCATTTCCATATAAGGTATACAAATAAACTTACTGACTATGATATATGTGGGCTTTACTCCTCTACTCTTACGGAGACTGATAAATGTATTTTTTATCGCCATTGGCAGCGAGGCAGTGCGCAATCATGTCTCTCGCAGTGAAAAGAGGCGTCGGACAGCACTTGCATGTTTTACCAGGGTCTAACAGTCACTCAGTCACTGAGAGGCGGGAGGCTTCCACAGCGCAAACTCCATCGGTCTGGGAATAATGGACAGTGATTTTATCATGATTCATCGTATCATCATTGTTTATTTCTTTTGGCAGAATTTTTGAATCGGATGAAATAATAAATTGACTGTGAAGTGTGTCTATGCTGTTTCTCAAGGCTTCACCGAACTGCTGCAGTACATACGCGGGGGCATGGTTGAATAATATTCAAAACATGTCAATACTTGATGCTCAGGGTTAGGGTTCAGGTTTGGGGTTAGGGGTTCGGAGGTAGGGTTCACTTTGAACTGGCGTCAATTAAGGACACCGAAAGCCTCCTCTTTCAACATATATCAACACTTGGTCAGGTGACATCACTGTATGCCGAGTCGGAGTGACTCGGCTCAACAGGCACACAAACACACAGCCATCTATATATGGCACAGTGGTTAGCACTGCTGCCTCACAGCAAGAAGGGCGTGGGTTCAAATCTGGCCTGGGGCCTCTCTGTGTGGAGTTTGTATGGCTGTGTATGGATATTTGGTGGTGGTCGGAGGGGCTGTAGGTGCATACACTGGCAGCCATGCTTCAGTCAGTCTGCCCAGGACAGCTGTGGCTACAAAAATGTAGTTCACTACCATCAGAGCGTGAATGAATAATGTATCCATTGTGAAGTGTCTTTGATAAAACTGATGCATTATTATTTTTATGGTATACTGTAAATGTCAAGGCAAGATTTCATATAATAAAAACTTCTAAAGTAATAATTGAAAAAGATTTTTTATTATTTGGCAAAAAAATAAAAACTGAAATGAGAGGACTGGGAGCCATTCCCAGTCATTTTTGGCTGGAAGCGTTTTAATGATTCTCTTTCCTCTCGGCTGCAGGTGAGGGGGCTGGCAGCTCTGGTGAAAATGCTCCCTCGCCCACCGATCACCCAGGTGCCAAGGTCTGATCGTAGCCAGCCAATCAGCAGCCGCGGCTGCCGCTGGAAGGCGGCCACCGCGTTATTAAAATTCGCGAGCGCGCTCACATCGGCTCCTCGCGGACCTCTCTTCTGTGACTCCCCGAATTATTGCGGGAGGAGAAGTTTTGAGATAAATGCGATGGCTCGTGCTCTGGAGAATCAGCCTATCGTAGGAGATTAGGGACGAGGCGATACAGGTGAGAAACACAGCTGCTCCCAGATGATGGTATTTAACCAAATTTCAAGCCTGGTTCAGATCAAACGTGTGACGGCAGTCGAGACGAAACTGCCAGCCTCTCAAAAAATAAGTTTTTAATTTTGACGAGCAAAGATCGCATCCAGCATATTAAAATTGTGGTAACAAACAACAAAGTTGTTTCCGCAGCAACAAATTATGAACACAGAGATGTCCTCAACGTTCACCCTGGGCGTCAACATTTGCCCGTCGTCATTCAAAAACTTGTGATTGACTGGAAATTAGTTCTAGCACACTGAATTTTTCGGAAAAGCGATCGAAAAACCTTGTCACTACAAGGCCAGTGAGTGGAGTTTGGCCTCTAGTGCAGCTCGTTCATACAGCTCATAAACAGAGGGGGTGGAGCCTTCGTAGGTCTAGAGAGGCGGAGATTGGCTCGGTCAAGCTCCACCCATTTGGCTTTGCATTCCGCATTAGCTGCCACAGCGTAGGCAAGCACACCTCCTCTTCCTGGTTGATTTCTTTTTTTTACATTTACATTTTCATATGCCTTACTTTCCTTAATCATAGCTCAAACAGTTATAAATTGCATTTTAATCTTTTCAGCTATTTCAACAGTTGTGACGCTAAAAAACTTTCTGTCGCACATCATTGAATTTTATTTTTTATTATGAACCATGGTGATAGATAATTAGGAGAAACTGACCATGTGTCAGTTCATATTTTTACCCCAGGGAAACCATTGAATGTTGACTGTTCAAGTCTCCTTAATCATTCAGGTGAATAAAAAATAACAGATGAATAGGAATTTATTTCAATTTGATTTTTCTTACAATGTTTTCTAGTGGTGCTGATAATTGTGTAACCAGTTTTGGAAACATATCATAATTAAAATTTGTTTCTATTCAATCATTTTCATTCAATTCAAGCGAAAAATATTGTTAGTAATTTGAATGAAAGATTTGGAGGATTAGCAGCAATCACATCTTTAAATAGCCTGTTGACCTAATATTCCCAAGGGGTGCTAATATTAGTGGGGGGCACTGTATATAGGTGAGACTGTTCTACTTAATCATAAAATGTGATCCGGGACGAGACGGCAGCAACTCTCAAGCGAAGATCAGCTAAAAACAAGCTAATATTTTGTACAAATGAGAAAGAGAATTATATTTTCAGTCTCGTTAAAGGACTTCAAACGATTTTCAATTCATTTACAATTGGATAATTATTGGAGTGAATGGAGAAACTATATCAAGTGCCCTGCTCCAGGGTCCAATGTCCCTGGTAGGTCTACACCTCAGACCTGACTCTGCTGCCTCTGGGTCGAGGGTTCCGGAACAATCCTGGAGGGCTCTCCGGCATGCCCTTACCCCCTGCTGAATTCTGTCCCTCTCACTGTCTTAAGTGGAGGAGCGGGACCCAGACAGGGCCCTCCTGCAGAGTCCTGCTCTCTGCCAGATTGTGCTCCTCCTGAGGTAATGGGAGGATTGGTCTCCCCGATGAGTACAGTCATGGCTCCGGGTTTCCCGCGGGTATCATCATTAGCTCACTAACTAGCTGATTATTGGCAGCCGGAGGCAGATACAACAGATCGTCTTCGCTTCTTTGGGAAGAATCCTGCGTTCAGATGGGACTCTATGGTGGCTCTAATAAAAACAATAATAGTAATTATCATAATATAGCCTGGTTCTGCATCCATTGTGGCAACAGAAGACGAGGAGTGGTAATTTGTGAGAGTTTTGGCATGCTTTGCATTGAGTGTAACTCCAAGCACAGTTTTGGGGAAGTGTCTGGTGACGTGCGCAGGAATTAGCGAGCCGCCATTAACTTTACCTTGTCTTTTAAAGACTGCATCATCACCTGTCAACTGCACTGCTTGAAAATGACTTTGTTGCTTCTTATTGTTCTTCGATTTCGCAAAAAGTCAAATCTGCTTCTCGATTGTCCAGGGCAAATAGAATCATACCATATTTCCCAAAGTTAATGTCAATTGTTGACACATACTTCAATTTAATAAGTTTTTTTTGACAATCTAGCAAGACCCTTTAAATTTGCTTCCCACTTAAAGGGCATCTAAAGTCGATTCCTATTGTTTTTGCTACTCGGCCAATCAGCGAGTCGCACCTACGCAAACGAACCAAAATAGAAGGATTATCTACGCATGTACACACAACATTGGTTTATATGAATGAAATCGGTCATGTGACAATGCAAGATGCCAACAAAAGCAAGTGATTTGTTTGTAAACATTGGACGTTCAACGTCCCGTCTGAGAATCGACTTTAGATGCCCTTTAAGACATCCCTGAAGGATGGCTGTTGATTTCTCTGCCCCGACACCACACATACTGTATATGAACAGATGCAAGGAGCACTCCTCTCTCTGTCATCACTCCATCCCACATATTACTAGAATGGACGATTTTGATCTTTCTTGGAATTTGAACTATTTGTCATGCAGAGTTGGGGGTTGGGTTTTTGGACTCAGGAAAGGATTACATGTTAAATGGTGAAGCTTTTTCCCCTTTTCTGATTGGCTGACAGTTGATGCCTCATAACTACTGAATCCTTTGTTGTAGAGAGTTTGGGGAAAGGGCTGGTTGTGGGGTTTTGGAAAGGGTTAGATGTTAACCCCTTTCTGCAGATGCAGGCGCTCGCGTCTACAGATATGCTAATTTAAGCACTTAGTTACAGTACTCGACCACAAGATGGCACCCCCGGATCAGCTATTGAATATTCTCAAGCTGGCAGAGCTGAAACGCGATTTAGAGTATGGAGAAGTTCCCTCCAATCCCTGTTTTACAGGAGTTGCGTGAATTAAACTCCTCATCTAAGCCTGATGTGCAAACTGGTCAATATTCTTGCCCATAATATCTATCCAAGAGTTATAAAAAATTATTACTTGCGACGGAAAAAAACCATTTTAGCTACAGAGAGCCAACAGTATTCCAATTAGTGGTTAAAAAAATATGTTTTGTGAAACAAAAAATCTGACATAGTATTGATTCTCTCACATTCTACTGTCAATTACAGTCATCACACACAAAATATGCGTAGTTCCCTCCCATGGATTAACGCGTAGATTCCTCCATTGACAAATTCAGCGCTCCCTTCTATCAACCCAAGTACTGGTGTCGATAGCCAGGCACTCAATTATATACTCAGATTCATCTGCGTAACTCTACAGTTATAGTTCACGCCCTCGTGAAGCTTCCCTGGTAACGATGTATTGATAGACTCTTTTCTTATCCAATTCCCGAGTGTTTAAACTTTCCTCAATAACTGAAATACATTGATCGGACAATAAGAATAGGATACAAAGCTAAGCGTAAAAGTAAGGTCGGTTGTGTTCTTCGTATGTTGGCCATGGTTGCGCAGCTGAAAATGATGCGATACCAAAGAAACAAAGACACCGAAAACTGGCATGAAGTGTTCATTTTCATTTACGAGATACATGTTGTATGGACGCGGTCAATGGGAATTATTCCGAATGAAACAGTACTGGAGGGTTCCTTCTACCCGATACATCTGTCTCTGGAGGAGGGCATCAATGAATAAAACAGGTTATACTTCTACTCTGTTTGCATTTTGGTCATTATAGTTTTTTGCTGTAGAATTTATACCGCGTTTAAAGACATTGAACGCCAAGGTTTTCGTTTCTCCAAATGCATGCTGCCCACGCACGTCAGTAGATCCCTCGGTACGTTCATTACACCATTCTGTTGAATATGGAGGCATATGTCGTTTGATTTTTCCTGAAAGTGACATTTCTGTTCTGTTGATATAAGGTGTATTTTAGAATTCAGATATTACTGAGTTAGTGAGTTTTTACCCTTATAAGGTATAAGGTTATGAGCTCGGATGTGAGAGCGGTTAGCTTTTCATTGCAGTGTGAATGTTATAGCTGTTTAATCAGCACTTTTTTAATGCCTAGGGGACTTCGAAGAAAAATTGACAATATTGTTATCTTTATTATGGAGAAAAGGCATGTTTTGTGTTTGGAGAGGTCACTGGTGACCAATGATGTTCAACTGCACTGATATTGATAAATTCATGCTAAACTCAACCAAAAAATCATTGATTCATGCCAAGTTCCAAGCCCCAAAAGTTAATTTGTGTTAAATATATGATTAATGTATGATTTGACCGTGAACCATTTTGATGGATCTCAGACTTTGGGGAGACACCTGGATAGCTGTCTAATTTGGCTCATAGCAAGAGGGTAATCTAGAATGTAATGTTCAAGATGAATTGTACTTGTGGTCAAGAAGTTTATGATCCCAGAAATGTATAGTTTTAAGCCCCAGCAGTTTTTCATTTGTCAGTATTATTTTTTTTGCTATTGCAATGGTGAATTCTCATGAAGATTTTTTATGTTTGCAGCCCCTTTTCTCCACCAAAATCATAAAAATAATCTGAAATACGATGGGAGTCTAAATGCTTCAAGTGTCTAGACTCAAGTGAGGCAAAGTTTTTCTGTTTGTGAAGCTGCTATCTTGAATTATAAAGCCTTAAATCAGGTAACACCTAAAAAGCCAGATTTGGCTTCTGCTCAAAGGGGTTAATTATTGTAGCCTTGCCTTGGGTATGGTTTTTAGATGCAGGGAAGGGTCACATGTTAATTTATTAAACTCCACCTGGTTTCTTGATTCTTTGATATCATATATTTCATGACTATAATGCTGTTTGTCATGGAGATTTGGGACTGGTTTGTTGGAATTGGGAAAGGATGACATGTTAATTGTTAAAAGGGAGACTGACGGTGAAGGCTGGATTGGGGGGGGACGATAAAGATAAGACCCAGGACATGATACTGGGTATGAATTGGTATTTTTTTCTGACATTCTCCAATATCTTTCACCGTTCATCGCCCCCTAGCGTAGTAATTAGACATGCACTATTCAATAGGCATCAAGAAATTTAATTGGCTTTTGTCACAGTGCCAAATAAATTCAGCAGTGGTAACCTGGTGCTATGGCTCTGATCTTCGATACATTTCTTTCGTGGATTGTCGCAAAATACTGGGACACAGTTTTTTTTTTTTTTTTTTTTTTTTTGCTATCGCCAGCAGTTACTGCTGTTTTCTGAATAACCCTGAACATTTCTAATTGGCTCTGAAGTTAAACTGCCTATGATCAGATGCAGTATCCAGCAGAGCCAGCAGGTGTGATGAGAGAGGGGGTTCGAGCTGCCGCCTCACCTGCTACAGCTAGGAACAGGCTGATTTCCACTTCTGCTCAATATGTGATTCATTATTCACGATAATTCCTTTATTTATCATTGTTTATTCATCTGTGACTGTGTCTCATCACATGTTGTTTACATTGCATCAGTGAGCAGCACATATACTGAACTCCTGTATTTCAGCGTAGGCGTGTCCTTTTTAACCAGCTCTTAGCTTTATTGTTTGAGAATTAGTGCACGTACAACCAGCACTCCAACCCTCACAGGAAAGCTTGTGTTTATAGTGATTGATACGTACCACAAATAACAGCTGTATAACCCTTTCTCAAAACCGTAGAGGACAAGTCAAGAGGCATTTCTCAAAGCAGGGTTATTAATTTAGCAGTTACTGCACTTGGTAAAGCCTGACACTCTATTTCAGTACATGTTGCAGATTTGCAAGCGTTTGAGGTTTTACGCAGTGTTTCTTACTTGACATTCCTGCTTTGAGGAACAGGGCTGAGGTCTGTCCCGGATGAGGACGGTTCATGTTATTGCCATATCAGTAATCCATACTCAATGGTGGCAGTGTTGCCTGATCATGTACTGGACTTGCACAGAAACTCCCAGACAGAGGGTTTCATTTCCCAATTTATGTGTCCTTGCTGTAACCCAACACAAGCTGATGTTGTAAAACCCTGTTGTAAATGTTCTGGGGGATATCCAGGGGTATGAATGGATTGCGTGTTAAAAAGCAGCGCTAGCTATGGTAGTTGCTCCAAATAAAATAATCTACAGAATGGCTATTATCTAAATGACACATTTATTAATTATGATACTGTAGGTTTTCGTTCACGTGCGTGAACGTGCATTTCCAGGCTCTTTATTCGCGCCAAAGTCCTCGGCTCAGCTCAGCTCGGTTCGGCCCGGTTCCACCCCCCACCGCAGCCATTAGACATGATAATGATATGGAAATGGAAACAACACAGAGGACATAAATCAATTATCCACAGGGCCTTATCTGTCAATGCACATTTGCATTGGACAGCCTGTGTGCAGGTTAATTAAAGAGCGGACAGAGAGGCACTGGCAGCCCTTCTGATGAGTCTAAGCCTCTCTGACTCACGCTGGGCACTGCGATCCGTGAGCCGGGTGTAATTCTGCCCCTTTTAATTCCGTCCCCCACCTCTCCTATGTATGAATAAATAAGTCAGTCGATAAAAACCAGTTGGGCCCGACCCAAAAACCGTTCCCACTGGTGCTGCGGAGAGAGAAAACAAAAGCAGCGGCGACAACAACAAGAAAAACCCTGCTGTTCCCCCTCGAAAAAACATCCTCTGGGCTTCTGCCGCAGTCGCTCTGAGGACGTGCGCTGAGCGCGACTTTGATTCTGAGGCGTTTTGCACCAGGCTTTCATGTTGTCCGTGATCATGTGTAAGTTGTGAGTAAAAAAAAAATTATAATTTTCATTTCCTGGGAGGATTGAGACTGCAAGATTCACCGAGTTGTTGGAATTGGAATACATTACTAGTATTACACTACAAAAATCTCTAAACTCTAAATCAAAGAAACATGTCTTTCAGAATATAACATTCAGTGTTGTTTACAATATAACCAAATATTGCTGGTTTTGTGCTTCAGTTTTGGGTGCCTGCCAGATCTCTCTTTCTCCAACAGTTCGCTCGACACCACCGATTCTCATTTTGAATAACTGCACGCCCTCTCAGCCCAGCCCCTGCCCAGCCTGGTCCATCTAAACCAAAATTACTTCAGTTCTTCTGTAGTGTTGACATTTCTGGTGTAATTTTGGTCCCCTTGGTCTCTGGCAAAGGTCAATATTAATTGGTTAAAAAATGGTTCTACGGAATCCTCTTCACTGCTCTCGAAAGAAACTATGCTGTTTCCTGAGGAGAGCCGTTTTAACACTTTTCTTGCCACTGCCGTGATTTTTCGTCAATTAGTGTTTACACTGTTATGTGGTTGGGGGCGCTTTTATGGATCTTCTGATGAAAATAGGCTCATAAAACCAGAAAACGGTGCGTTCTGGTGGACCTCACAAACAAGTAAAGATGGAAATTCTTTTTTTTCGTGGGCAAGTTCCATGATCACGAGTATTCTCACAAGCTGTGATGAATCTCGTCGGTACACGCGAACTACTTGAAAACCAAGCTGCAGGTCATTGTTAAAGAACATTTGCTTTTTTTAGCTTTTGGTCCAAATGCTTTTTTTGATGAAAATTACCAACATTCCAGTGTTTGTGAACAAAAATGAAATAAGCAGTTTATTGTGTCTAAAACTAAAAAAATTAATTAAAAAAAAAATCTGGTGGGGAACGTGTTTAAGAGGTGTCAAAATGCTCCAGTCCACATAGCATGACCAAAATCATGACCGCTACTTTGGAACATAACCGGAAAGGATACCAAAGACCACTTTGTCTTTTAGTGAGGTCCCACCAACTGAGTGCACATTTCCCTCTCAGGAATAGCATCTTATTAAACATCACTGAATGAAAGAATTTCCATTGTTAAGAAACAGAGCTCAGGATATGAAGGGCTGATAGAGAGGAACTATAGAGACGTCAGCAGCACTGCTGGTGTTGTTTGCCGCGTCATACTGCTGTGGTGCTGCTCCTGAGCCAGAGGTTTGTGTCACAAGGTAGAAGTTTGTAAGTAGGACAAGAATGAACCTTAGCAGTGCTACTGGTCTACGCTATTACCTTTGCCAAAGAGGTTATGTTCCATCTTTGGTTTGTGAGCACGTATATTTGTTTGCTTGTTAGCAACATTATGGAAAAAGTTTAGGACAGATTTTAATAACATTTTTACCAGAGGTGTATCTTGGCCCAGCTTAGATACAATTTTATTTTAGAAGTGATGGGGATCAAATTCTGGATCCTGGAATTTTTATTTACCTGTTTGGTAGTGCATAATAACACTACTCAAATGAAGGAAAAACAGACTCCAAATTTTGCTTTTTTTGTATATCTTATATTTTATTAATATTATTATTATTATTATATTTTATATATTTGTTTTTTTGCATATTTTTTCAGTGCTTTGTTTCCAAGATTTTTTTGAATTTTTAATTCATAATTTCTCCACAACGTGAAAATGTGACTGATTATTTTTCCATTGTTGCCATCACATGTGTCCCAGACATAGGGGGCACTACTGGGCCTCGGGGGAGTTATGCGCTCTCTGAGTGCCTCTATTTCTGTCGAGACTTTCAGCACCAGTGACATTTAGCCCCTAACTGCACAACATGACGAGTGCAGTCAAAAGTAACCACAGAGGTTCTGGCCTTCGCAGTTTTATCCCTGAACCATCTCTTCTCCCTTCGGCTGATGCTCAAAAACTGCGATTTGATGCATCTTTGCAAGTGGATGCGTCTGCTGAAAGGGGCATGAAACTGCAGTATTATAGGAACACCCCCTCTGCACATGCTTTTACCGGCCGGAAACCTCCCGTCGTTAAGTAGCGGAGAAGACAGAAGGAGTGTGGGAGTGTATCCGGTGAGTCTGTGCTGCTGTGCTGGAACAGGGCACGGTACCTCATGGCGTGGGGTGTGTTTTTTGGAAAATGATCAGCTCACCTGTGTTGGGACACCTTTAATATGAGGTTACTGCACCGTAAGGGTTACAGAGTCAAATACACACAAAGCTGTTTGTGGAAAAGTGGGCTGCATTTGAGGCAATTCCAGAGTATTGTGAGTTTGTCCGAGTACACTGTATGTGTTTGTGTGCGTCTCAGGAATCAATCAGCACAAATTACTTTTCTTTTGATTTTTTTCTTATCGGCCGGTCTGTCAGTCGGTGAGTTTTGGTTCACATGATAAAAGGCAAAACCAAAACATATTAACAATTAAATAAAAAAGCTTCATAATACTGCTGACATACACTGCCCGGCCAAAAAAAAAGTCACCGTTTGGAAGTTAATGAACAAATTCTAAAATTGGATCATTATTGCGGTTATTAATATGTTTCAGATGGCAAATATCATTTTACCCTGACTGATGAAGTGCGTCGCTATTCATTTCTTACAAAATCATGTCGGAAAACACATTCCCTGATAGTGGAAACGATGTTACAGTATTTCAGAACGGGCAAGTTATTGGCCTGTATTTAGCCAAGAAAACCATGAGTGACAAAACCAAGCAGGAGGAATCATTTTCACAAACAAATTTTCCACCACAAAGTCCTGACCTTTAACATAATAAAAGTTATTGGGATGCACTCAAGACCACCGAGTGGTTCAACCATTATGTCGAGAAGACAAGATCTTGGACAAAAATCATGGCATTTCTGACAGAAGATAAATGTTCTGGCATTGCATATAGTTGTGAAAACAATGACAAGACGAATATGCACTGCAATCAAAGCTACTGGGGTTCCAACTAAATATTTGAGTGTGCGACTTTTTTTTTGGCCAGGCAGTGTATTACAACTATTAATGCAAAAACATGTTCGCTATACTTTGGCAGTCATTTATATATTTATTTATTTTTTTTTTTGCTTAAAAATATGAAAGCAGGAGGCAAATTGGACCGGAGCCAGTCAGAGCTGAGTTCCAGCTGAAGTCCAGGAAGCACAGCGCTGGAGCTCCATTCCGTCCCACTTTAATTTCAGTATTTATCCTCCTACTTGGTACAAGACTACATTAAAATGCAGTATATTGAAAATTCAGTCCATAAAAATGGCTGCTCCCACCCTTTCGCCCTGGCAGAGGAACAGTACTTACAAGGACGTGAAAGATTTGATAATAGTACTGACCCCCCATCACAGCTGTGAGCCGCCCAATGGCATCATACCCGATAATGGCTGTGTGTACATTCTCAACAAAGCCGTATTTTTAAGTTTTCCTTCAGTATTATTTCAAATCAACATGTGTTCTCCAATCTAAAAACTTCCCAGCTGACATACGACTGACCCCTTCAACAATGAAATATGGTTAAAATAATGTCAGGTTTTGTTTTTCCAATGTTAAAAAATGTTGAGACAATGTTTTGTGCAAAACAGTTGAATAAAGGCTAAGAAAAATTGGTATGTATAAATCAGTGCAGTAATTCGAACAAGATCTGTATGTTGAATGAATGTAAAGACCTCAAAAATATTCATAATAAATTCTCCTGTGATCTGGAAAAACCTAATAAGTTTATCAGTGGTGAGAGTCTCGCAATTGAAAAAAAAATTGGATTCTGGACTTTTCCTAACTGAAAAATAATAATAGAAACTTTATTTTTATTGTTCAAATGACACTAAGAGCTTGTGTTTTAAGATGTTCACCACTCTTAATTATTGAAAATGAGGGTCGAACCCACTTTAGTTTCTACCCAAAGTGAAAAACTTACTGGGTTTTCCAGCCTTATAAATCATTATCTTAACAATTATTGTGTTAAAATTATCTTATGATACCAATGTTTCTTTTCAAAATCAAAGCAAAATTCAACCTTGATTCAACATTGATCACAATGTTGATTCTCTAGTGCTGGTTGGGTTCAGCTTGGTAATCAAATCAATGACCCAAGACTTAATTATATCATGCCTCAAGCGAAACGATTTTGTAGGAAAAAAGCCATTTGAGGAACTCTAACCCCTTCGTAGCCAAGCAATAGTCAGTTCCCCTCCACCCTAGTTATGAAATGGCAGCTTCTCTATTGACCATATTTACAGTTGAATAATACAACTGTCACATACACTGGATCAAATAATGTCTTCCATTAAATATCTTGGGTTCATTCAGATAGAGATAACATTGTAAAAGACCTGTAGCCTACAGACTTCAACCAAAGTTAGGTTGAGCTTTCTGAGAGTGTAACAAATCTGCCACCTAAATTAAAGAGCCATTCAGCTCCTTCAGTTAAGCAGCAATATTAATGGAGCAATAAAGTAACAAATTATAATGACAATTACGCAGCAGTCACAGAGTAATTTGAAGTTACACATCAGCATTTATGCGATTTTAATTTTCTGAACAGCTGGGTGTCAGCTGTTGTTTAATTATTTATTTAACTGGGACAGTCCACTGAGACGGTTTTTCTTGCTCATTGACTCTGGGAGGAAGGCTTGAGAGAAAAGTAGACAGTGTGTAGCGTGAGGAGGGGACAAGATTTTTGGTTGGGCTTCAATTTTGAACTCAACGGCAAAGCTTTTCTCGACTTCATCTCGCACAGCTGCCAGCCAAATGACCATTCACTCAATTACTCTGTCCAACCAAGCTTTTAAAGTCATAAATACTGACACAATGGTTGCGCAGTACTCTTTATGCTACATAAGGCTGAATTATAGCCATGATGATGTTGGTAATGTGAAAGTTTATAATGATCCAGTTCCTCGCTAACCTGGTTTAATTCCTGGAGCAATTAATATATTTATGACATTTATTAAAAGTGGTTTTTACAAAGGCCCTGGGGAGCTGGGATTTCGGCAAATTGCCCAAAATGCCCCCCATGGTCTTCATATAAATTTCTGATTATTATTTCCCAGTAATTTCATTGTGATGGATACTTACATTTATTTTATATTCATCCAATAAAAATGTCATCTCCTTTATAATACCACTTTTCGCATCTATGATGTGGTGTTAAATCCTGGCTTTAACAGCGTTACTCCGTCAAGCTTCTACGTAAGTTTTCTTTTCTTACTCCGATTCAGTCCCATGAAGACAGGTGATCTTCAGTCCAGGAATGATAGACGCACAACTTCCTCTGAAGAGCTTCATTCAAAATTTTCTGTTCTCGGCTTCCTGACTTGTGAACCATTAATCACAAAATGAGATTTAAATAGGCACACACCCCAAAGAAGATGAGTTGCCAGGTTTTGCACAGCTGTTCGCAGCATGGAGGGGGTGTGAAAATGCCTAAAAGCCGTGAAACTATGTCTCCATCACTATGGGGGATCCAACATTAACAATTTAATCGATGAGTATTATAGTAGAAATCATCATTCCTTTCACCATGGGAGGAACCAGCGTTAATGATGGTATATGAGCGTTTGCATCAGAAACCATCTTTCTACCATGGCCCGGGTAGTCCCTTTGTCGTAAATAATGGCACGTGTATGACCCTTTGCAGCAGAGACCATGTCTCTATTACTGCAGAGGGGCCAGACATGACAATAGCTTATTAAAACAATAATCCCCCTGAAGCCTGTGGTTTACAGAGATTTTATAACAGGTAAGGGGCATTGTTAGCCATGACGTGGAGTGGAGTGCCCAAAACCACCATAGCTATTCTTAAGTCTTACTAAACTGCAACCTCCTTTTATAAAACTGTGACAACATATTAAATATACTTTAACAATACATTTAACAACACATATTTTAACAATATGTTGCTATGCAACAGAAATTAAATGGCTTTGGCAACCAAATCAGCTCCAGTCGGCGTTTATGAGTGCGCAGTGATACACTTATGAATAGGTAGGTCTTGTGATGGCTGTTACTACATTGCATATTTTAGTACTGTTGGAACTCTGAATTGACCGATCAGCATCCGGGACTGGAATTGCCCATTTCAGAACAGTGTTTAGAATGCTTTATTGCAATTTTATGTTAAGCTCATTCCATTCGCTTATTTTTCACAGCCTTAATCCTGTCTCTGCACCTGAGAAGGAGATCGATCGACGTTTGCCACCATTAAAGAGATTGCATTTTGCTGTGTGAGTAAGGTAAGTGAAACAGGACTTTCCCAGAGGTATTATGAGTGGGGGAAAAAGGGACAATCCTTTGTGCAAGTACAACTACTTTGATAGAATCCAGGAATGATTGATTTGCGGATCTACCTCTCCCTGCACTTCTGACATGCCTGTAACTGACATTGTTTTGGACAGGAATTCAAAAGAGCGAGGACGCTTCATTTCTCTTGTTTCTGTTCCTTTGATTTTCCTTTTCACCTCAACAGAAGGACCTAAGAGCGAGAAAGGTAAGAAAGGGAGTATGAGGGGATTGAGCCTTATGTCTCCAAAGCCGCAGGCAGGGCCGTCATTGCGGATGGAACATCAGCACATGCAACACAAAGTCTCTTTCCTTCTGCTAAGAGAAGCCAGCAGTAACAGGAGAACACGAGCCTTTACTGTGCAAAGCGTCTCTCAGCCATTACAGAAAACCATTACCATCACCATGCCACCATTTCCATGGTGGTAGCTACAGTTAATGAGGATAGATGAGCATTTAGAGTGTAAACGTGTCTTAACAAGCATGAAATACTCAGGTCCCCTCCCCGGGATGGCTGATATTCCACAGCAAAATTCAGTAAACAACCGAAAGCATTTTCTGAAAAATGGAGGATAGATGGAAGTATCAAAGGGTACCTGTAAGCAATAAGATGTGTCAATTTAATAGATTTTGCGGATAAATGTTAAACGGCTTGGAAGTTCTGGCCCAGAAAACACAGACAGACAGGCGGATGAATATGCAGAAGAACACTCATCCATATATCCCCCATCCGCTTTGTGGTGAGGGATTATAAATTGTGTTAAATGGGACTCCTCAAGAAGACGGGATGAGTCTTGGAGGTGGGGAACAGGATACGGGTGTAATACCGGCGGTTTAGTGAAGAGGGCGTTGTTGTTATTGAGAAGTGCAGACTGCAGCTCTGTCTGTAAAGAGGCAGCCAAGTGGCACAGGATCAGAGAAGAGGAAAACTGCAGGCCCTGCAGTGACCTCACTGCCAAACAGACAGGGACACCCCCTCCCTCCCTCTCCAAATCCCTCAAATGAGCAAAAGTGAGCCACTTTTCCGATATTACACTGACCTTGACCTCTGCTGTCACTGAAATCACCAGCTGAGCTGCCGGGCGTTTGGGCTGTTGCACTTTACGACAGTCAAATCTCAGTTTGAGATCATGGACTTGGCTAGTGCTCATTCCAAATTGAACATTCTGTCTTCTCAACACCCTGAATCTTAATGCACTTATGAATTTTACATCCTTTTGACACTGAATGAGTGTTAATGCTCTCTTGAGCACTGTACCAGTGTTGCCAATACTCCAGCAAGCATCCGCCTTCTCCACACTGTGTCTGTGTTATTATTGCTTTACTGAACACTTCATCAATCCCGCACTAGGCTGGTGTTATTTCTGCTTAACTGAACATTACACCTTCATGCCATACTACTGTTTTTAATTCTGTACACAATATTCCAACATGTTAATCTTGAAACTATTGTGATGTGGAATACTGATAATTTTTCTGACCCCTCACTCTGTCAGTTTTTTTGGTTTTTTTTTCTGAGTGTTGTGCTCTGAGATGCAGATGCCAGCAACTGCACCACCAATGCTAAGGCCACGCCTCCAGGCATCCAGCTCACCAGTCTACTAAATCCCGGATCGCACGCCGGTCATTATTCTATATCAACTACACCTGTTTCGCATTACCACTGGGTGGCAGCAGTGAGTATTTAAGACTGAGCTTTCCTCAGTCTCATTGTGAAGCCTGTGTAACCTCATGCCTGTTTGACACAGTAGTCTTGTATAGGCTTTTTCTCAGAATTCTTACATTTATACTAAAACCTAACCCAGACACTGTGTTACACATAGTGCTTATTTTTAAGAACCTCAGTACCTTGTTTTGTATTTCTACATTTGTGCCTTCTGCCATAGTTAGGTTATTAAATACAACCAAGTCCATTCTCGCACCTGAGTCCAGTCCTCAGCCTCCTGTCCTTTGAGCATCTGCACTTTGCACAAAGTGCAAAACGTTACAAGATTACACAACAAGGGTTTCCACACTCATTTTTTATGTTTTATTTTTTTTGAGTGTTTCCAACATTATGGGAGCTGTGCAGAGGGTGAGAAAATTAAGCTGAGGACTCACACAGAAAACACAGGACTAGAATGTGAGGAGTGTGCCGCAAATCAGCTGGCGAAGAGATGCGAAAGAGGACTTTGCCCGCTTGCACTGACAGAAGTCCTCTGTGTTTGGCTAATATATGCAAGTCATCAGAGGTCAATTTTGAGCACTTCGAGCACTGAATAAATTTGGCACAATTCTCTATTATATTGGGCTTGGGAAAAAGGATTACGTCTGTGTGTTTGTGGGAAAAGGGGGTTTGTGAGGTGTGAGTAAAAAGAAATGGATAAACTGTTATCTTGGTGACTGTCAGCCATTCAAAAAAGAGCGTTGCGATGACATTCACAATGTGCCTCATTATTCCTGGTATGAAGCTCCCAGCTCAGCGCTGCCCTGGTAAACCTGCACCTTCTGAGACTCCCATAATGGCGCTTCATGAAAGCATGCCAACGACTCAATTCACGCCGTTACGAGCGTCAATAATGAGAGCGCCGCTATCTGCTGGGGACTGCGGTCTATTAGAAAAACAAACACACGCGTGCACACGCATACATACACGCTCGCACCAAAATAAGCAAAAAACCAAACAAAAAGATTAGGAGATAAATTACAGCAGGTCTATCGTAAATGGGGCTCTTTCATTTCTCACGTCCTTGAGAGGGATGGGATCTTTGTTTTCGTGATGTCGTAATGCTGCTCAGCTGGGACAATTTAGATGGGGGGTTGGTACTCCGGCTACTTTTAGCACTGCGTTGGCACAATGAAAATCCCAGTGTTAATTCAACTCCAGTAGACTCTATATGAGTCCATCTCAGCGATCTTGGACTCAAATAAACTCTACTTGAGTTGAATTACACTGGGATTTTTACTGTGCTGATTACAATGTTTGCCATAATTTTTCAAAAACACTGACAGAACAATTATAGATTTCTGTAGTTGATCAACTATTTCTCTCTCTCGTTCTCTTGTGTGTTGATTTCATTACGGATTAATAACCTGTCAGAGACAGTGGCCTGATTTAAGCTGTGGCCTTAGTTGGTCTTTGTACTTATAAGGTGGTATGGTGTCCAAGTACATATACAGTATTTCTTATTATGAAAGAGGATTAATCACTTTTAAAAAGTTAATATTTATTTGTAATGATTCACCACATATTATTTGTTTACAACTAATTAAAATGCATTTTGTTCCCTCTCAATATTGCCTGAGGAAAAAGACAACGCCTCGAGAGACACACCTTATGATAATGATGGGATGTCTTGCTTATCAGTTTCATTTCAGCAATGGATTTTTGGCCTCTGGACTGCAGGCAATACGACTCAGAGCAGGGCTTCTAACTCAGTGCCTCACTCATATAAGCTGGATTTCAAGGGAACACTTTATGGCTCCAGGACTCTTTGCTTCCGGACTTTTCATCCCGGACTTTCCTTCCCTGAATTTTTCATCCCCAGACTCTTCGCCCCTGGATTACTCATCCCCAGTAATGCATTATAACCCCATCCCTAACCCCTATATCATGGTGATCTGCCCTTTGTCCATCCGTCCATCCGTCTGTCAAAATTGGTGGCACATATCATTATCATTAGGGGAAGAAAAATCAGGGGATGAAAAGTCCTTGGAGGGATGAAAAGTTGTATAATCAAACTTTACAAAAAGGTACACAAAATGGGTCACTAGCATGTAGTCCCCAATTCATTCCTCATTTATTTTTGAACTAAGCAATCATTAGCTGATCAATACAATTTGATCAGGAGTTACGATGGCTTACTAGCCGTTAGTTCCTGTTCTCTGTTAACTACTCAAGTTTTTGTGTACCTCATTGTAAATGTAACCGATTTGAATATCAAATACAAACCCTGTTCTGTTATCATGGTACACTAGATATTTTCCAGAGTGAGTTTTAGGATATCAGTTGTACAGGATACAGAAGACTGTACAAATACATTCCTTCAGGGCGACAGAGTTATCCAGCCCAGTCAACAGCGATGGAGTTTGTAATCAGATCTGTTGTGGATCAGATGTAATCAGATTGATGTGTGCTTCACTTTAAAGAAGTAAACAAGAGCTCGGGCTGTCCTGCTCAATCACAGAAAGTGCTTTAAGGAATCGATGCTTGTCCATTCATTACAGTTTGCTGCGAATTTTGACAATAGGGGAAACCGTATATCACGTTTCCCCTGTACTTCAAGAGTCCAGGTGGTAATATTTACGGCGGGAAAGATTTATAGCGTGTCAGTGGACAGCACTGTTTCACTCATTGTGCTTTGTGACAGGTTTGTAGCTGGATGTTAAATTCTGAAGTTTGCATAGAGAGAATCGACCAAATGTCAGTGAGCTCTTGTGGTAAATCATTAGTTGAGAGATTATGTCCCTGTAGCCCAGTTCTGGCTGATGGACAGTTAAGATTTCAACTGTACACCAACATAAATTGTTGCAGAGATAAGAGCAGAGAGATACTATGTTGTTTGGCAACAGATCCTATTTGGCCACTGAATGATTAGACATTGCTACATCTAAAAGCACACATTTTCAGCGTGCTCTCAGAGCCCGCGCCCTTCTCTGCTCAAAGCATTGTATTAAAATACGTATTTTTGATTTTGAATTTACTTCTCTACTCGGTTTGTAACATAATACTGCTGATGCTAATTTTACCATCCCAAATAAGGGAAAGTTGGGATGGCATGGAGGCAAAAGCCTCCGTTTAACCTTCCCTGTGTAGCTCTGCAGTATTCAGAGTCTGTAAGACTGTGTTCCAGTCTTGTTATTCTGCCTGTTTGTTTGTATATATTTAGGTCTGTATTGTTCCAGTTGCGCTGAACGTGCTTCAGCATAATTATATATGTCATTGAATCTCTACACTTGGATCTTCTCCTTCATCATTACATATCCATTCCTGCCATTTAGGCCTGCATTGCGTTCCAAAAAAAGTTGGGACGGAGGCAATTTAGGGCTGATAATGCGGTAAATTATGAATAATGATGCAATTTTTTGACAACTCTTGTCAGCAGGCGGTTATTATGAATTGATGCAAAGGCAGTATCGAGCGAAGGCCAAGTCCTTCAGGAGAAATCATCGGCCGGGAGTCACCAACTGGCCCAGAGATGCATGAGAAAATCATTGGAAGGTTTGGAAAAATGTTCCTCAGAGATAAAGTGGTAGGCGGTTGGATGTTACACCCTGTATATTGGATAATTTAATAGAAAGATTCAAGACATCTGGGAGAATTTTTGTGCATCAAGAGCAAGGCTGTAAGTTTAAGCTGAGTTCACATGATTTCCTCTCACTTGACAGCACTGCATCAAGAACCATCATTTATCTACAAATGATATAACCACACGGGCTTGTGAATACTTTTGCACACCTCTGGCAAGTGCAACAATATATATAACCCCAATTCTGAAATAGTTGGGGCAAAGTGTAAATTGTGAATAAAATCAAAATGCAATGACTATCGGATCACGTGAGCCAATATGTTTGAGACGGTTCTGCCCTGCAGTCCCTCCCCCTCCTGCTGACTTCACCTCCACTTCAACGGGCCACACCTGCTGCTGAGCCACTCCTGCTGCTCGTTGAAGTGGAGGTGAAGTTTAGAGTATTTAAGAGCTGCAGTGCAGCTGCTTTCTGGCTTTTTAGCTGCATGTGCGTTGTTGCTGCTCTCCTGTCTCTTTCTCATTTTTTAAAGTATATTTATTAAATATCTCTCTATTTTTTATACCAGCCTGTGCGAGTGGGTCCCTTTTTCAGCCTTTGGGTACATGGTCTTAGTGCCCGCTGGATTGCTTGTTGCATCCAGCGCGACTAAACCTTGACCATGTTTTTACCTCTGCTAAGGAGGTTATGTTTTAGGCAGCTTTTGTCTGTTTGTTTGTTTGTTTGTTGTTAGCAAGATAACTCAAAAAGTAAAGCACCGATTTTGATGAAATGTTCAGAGAAGGTGGGTATTAAGTCAAGGAATAGGTGATTAAATTTTAGCATATCTAGGCCAAAGTACAGCTGAAATATACGCCAAAGTTCAAGATTTCAAGTCTTTCCAATGGGCTGGAGTTCCAATAACCGTGCTTTTGGGTTTTGCTGCCCCCTGGCAGAGGTCTGCACTCTGAGTTTTTTTCTAGTTTACAATAGAACATAGATAACATTTGAAATGTTGAAACCGAGACATTTTATCCACAAAATTAGCTTATTTCAAATGTTTTGGCTGCAACAGGTCTCAAAAAAGTTGGGACACAGGCAAAAAAAGGCTGAAAAAGCAATTAATGTATAGGAGAATCAGCTGAAAGAACATTTAGCAAGTAATTAAGGTGGCATCAGGTGTGTAACATGATTGGCTATAAAAGGAGAATCTTAGAGAGGCTGAGTCTCTCAGAAGTAAAGATGGCCAGAGGCTCTCCAACCTGTGAAGGCTTGCATAAAAAAAATTGCGGAATACTTTTAAAACAATGTTCCTCAACGTCAAATTGCAAAGGCTTTGAAGGTCTCATCATCGACAGTGCATAACATCATCAAAAGATACAGAAATACTGGATAAATCTCTGTGCGTAAGGGACAAGGTCAAAGACCTTTACTGGATGCCCATAATCTTTGGGCCTTTAGACGCTACTGCATCACTCACCGGCATGAATCTGTCATTGACATTACTACATGGGCCCAGGAATACTTCAAGAAACCACTGTCTGTAAACATAGTCTGCCTTGCCATCCACAGATGCCACCTAAAAGTCTATCATGCAAAAAGGAATCCATTGTTGAGCATGATCCAGAAGCGTTGCCATGTTCTGTGGGCAAAGGCTCATTTAAAATGGACTGTAGCAAAGTGGCAAAGTGACCTGTGGTCAGGCGTGTCCAAATTTGACATTCTGATGGAAATCATGGGCGTCATGTCCTCCGGGCTAAAGAGGAGAAAGACCACCCCTCCTGTTATCAGCGTTCAGTTCAAAAGCCAGCATCTCTGATAGTATAGGGATGCATTATTGCATATGGTGTAGGACACTTGCATGTTTTAAAGAGCACCATGAATGCTGAAAGGTATATAAAGGTTTTAGAGCAACATATGCTCCCCTCCAGATGACATCTATTCCAAAGGAAGGCCTTGTGTATTTCAGCAGAACAATGCAAGAGCAGTTACTGCAGCTATTACAACAGCATGGCTTCATAGTAGAAGAGTCTGTGCTGGACTGGCCTGCCTGCAGTCCTGATCTTTCACCGATTGAGAACATTTGGCGCATAATTAAAGGAAAATCCGACAAAGGAGACCAAAACTCTCCAGCAGCTGGAAGCCTGTATTAAACAAGAGTGGGATCAAATTCCAATGGCTAAACTCAAAGAACTTGTCTCCTCAATGCCCAGACGCCTCCACTCTGTGTTAAAAAGAAGAAGGGATGCTATACCATGGTAAACAGGCCCCTGTCCCAACTTTTTTGAGACCTGTAGCAGCCATCAAATTTGTAAAAAGCTAATTTTGTCGATGAAATTGTAAGATTTCTCAGTTTCAACATTTGCTATGTTATCTCTGTTCTATTGTGGATAAAATACTGGCTGGTGTGATTTGAACGTCATTGTGTTTTGATTTTATTCACAATTTACATTTCCAAATTGGGGTTGTAGTTACCTCCACAAATATCAGCAAAATCTTTACTGTGTGAAAAGGTAGCCTTATATTACGCATTTGGAAGCGCAGTCGACTTTTGTGCTTCTGAGATGGACCGACACAGTGGGAGTGTGTCTTGTGGTCAAAAGAAATCAATATTCACTCATTTTTTTGCAAGAAATGGATGCTGTGTGCTTCTGACTGGAGAAGAAAGGGACCATCCACACTGCTGCTAGCAAAAAGTCCAAAAATCATGCCCTGTCGTGGTATAGCGCTGTGTCAGTGATCTTGCCGAGGGTAACATGCACTCCTGTGGGAGCACCGTTATGCTGAAAAGTACACTGAGACTTTGGAGCAGCATATTCTGCCTTCAAGACATCCTTTTCTGAGGTGCTTATGGATATTTTAACAAGACAATGCAAAACCACATTTTGCATGCATTACACTGGCACTGCTGTGTAAAATGAGGCTGCAGGTTCTGTCATGGCCTGCCTGCTGTCCCGACTTAATCACAGTAGAGAACCTGTGGCACATTTCGAAAAGCAGAATGCGACAACAACGGCCCTATGGCCAGCAGCCATACCAATATTCGATCTGGAGTGTGTGTGTGTGTGTGTGCGTGTGCGTGTGTGTGTGTGTGTGTGTGTGTGGGGGGGGGGGAAATTCTTCTTGCTTCTTGCTGCTGTCAGTACGTAACCTCGCCTGTCTAATCCTCACACCAAACGTGATGAATAATGATGATCGTTGTGGATCATGTATCGTCCAGCAGCAGAACTGTCTCCTGTCATTCCCGCTAATTTAGCCATTAGCGCCTCAGCAACAGCTCTTAAGTGCTGAGAACTCCCAGCCCCTGCCATATCTCCTCCCCCCAGAAAAACCCCTCTACCCTCCTGTCCCTCGAGAAGTGTTTCACCGCACGCGCCTGCCTTCTCCACCCTATCGTGCCCTGCTGCGCGTGTCCCTGCTGCGCGTGTCCCTGCCGCGTGTCTCCCTGCTGCGTGTCTCCCTGCCGCGCGTGTCCCTGCCACGCGTGTCCCTGCTGCGTGTGTCCCTGCTGCACGTGTCCCTGCCGCGCGTGTCCCTGCCACGCATGTCCCTGCTGCGTGTGTCCCTGCTGCACGTGTCCCTGCCGCGCGTGTCCCTGCTGCGTGTGTCCCTGCTGCACGTGTCCCTGCCGCGCGTGTCCCTGCCACGCATGTCCCTGCTGCGTGTCGCCCTGCTGCGCGTGTCCTGCGCCCACAGCGAGGAGGTGAGACTGAGGAAAATCTCTTTCCACAGACTCGATCTAGTTGATGCCGCTAGATCCTTATTCGCTTGCTGCAGATTAAGGCCTTGACCTGAGGTGTAGTCTCAGTATGTCACCAAGCAGTGTGGATTAGCAGTAGGCGGTGCATCCCACACCTCTTCAAAAACAGGGAAACATCTTTGACAGTTCTAGCTCTCTTCATCCCCAGGCTTTTCATCCGCAAATTTTTCATCCCCAAAATTTTTGTCCCCAGACTCTTCGCCCCTGGACTGTTTGTCCCCAATAATGTTTTGCCCTCTTCCTGCATTTTAACCCTTCCCTAACCCTTATATCACGGTGATCTGTCTGTCGTCCGTCTGCGC
This sequence comes from Gymnothorax reevesii, assembly GCA_029721435.1. Lineage (NCBI taxonomy): Eukaryota > Metazoa > Chordata > Actinopteri > Anguilliformes > Muraenidae > Gymnothorax > Gymnothorax reevesii. Next base: position 112,357,762 of record CM056579.1, read on the forward strand.
ATTCGTCTTTCAACAATGGGGGCGTATTTCGTTGTCATTAAGGGGCGAAAAATCCAGGGGAGCGAAAAGTCCACATTGCAAAAAATAATAAGATAAAAATACTAGGTTAGATGAATTTACGTATTTTAAGACTTTAAATACTTATTTATATCACAATTTTTCTTAGTAAGAGAAAAAAATGTTTTTGTCTTAAGGTCATTTTTACTAACTTGCCAATGGGGTCAGTAAATTTCTCTTGACAAGAATTTTTTTTTTGTCTTTCTAGGAAAAATTGTGATAGAAATAAGTGTTTAAAGTCTTAAAATAAGTAAATTCATCTTTCCAAGTATTTTTATCTTATCATTTTTTGCAGTGCGAGAAAGAAAAGTCCCGGGCCGAAAAATTCAGGGACGGAAAATCCAGGGACCAAAAAATCTGTGGACGAAAGGTCCTGTAACCATTTCTGACAAACCTTGTCTGGGGTGTATGAAGGCTGATACTGTAAAACAGGACTCACCTGGACTGTCGCACCCTCTTCAATCGGCTTTCACTTCACCCCAAACAAAGTGCATCTCACTCAACAGAGCCGTCATCTCTGTGAGATGCTAATTATTTGAATCTGGTGAGCTGAAGTGGTCAAGAAATGATTTGTTACGGGAGTGTAGATTTCCAGAGACAGGATTGGACGGCCCTGATTTAAGCCGGCATTTTCTCTCAATCCACAAAATTAATTGCAGAATAGTATAACTGATAATTTATCCTCTCTTGAAAAATTGGCTTTTATTAAAAAAGAAAAATCCAATTAGCTTTCAAAACTCCATCTTTGCTTCCAGATGGTTTTAATCTCCACTTTCTGCCCCCCAACATTTAATTGGCAAGAAGTCCGGGGTAAATCACAGCCGCACGGAAAGCTGGGACAGGTGCACAAACTTTTGTCAGTAGCTCATCCTGGGAATCTGTGATAGCTGCAGATGATGATACCGCTGAAAATCAATTTCCACGCTTTCCCGAAAACACGCCGTCGTGACCCAAGCAATGAGACATTAAAGAAAAAAGAAAACACGTTCGGAATTCTAATTCTCAGCACACGCATCCTTCTTTTTGCCGTGTAGTCGTGCTGAAAATGTATTGCAGAACATGTGTTTTTCCCATTTTTAATGGCCTGCATTTATCTTTCGAAGAAGGGGAAATGGGGGGGGGTCTCTTGGTTCAGAAGTTGCCGCCAAACGACTGACAGAGAAAGAGAGACGTACAAACAGAACTAACATGCGATACTTCTGAGTTGAAAGGGGGATGAGGAAGAGGAGAGGAATGGGGGGATGAATGACTGGGGGGGGGGGGGGGTTGGGGCGAAGGGGGCGTGGAGCGCTGGCCGCCAGTGGCTGCCGCATCTCGCCTTCTGCTGCGTGTGATTCCAAGAGCTGGGCGACGTTGCCATCTGGCTGGTTCTGATTCCTCAAGAACATATTGGGATTTCCCCCCCCACCCCACCCCAGTCCAGGCCTCGTTCGCCAATCTGCTTTAGACCCCCCCCCCACCCCCCACCCCCCCAGCTACCCCCGCGCACCGAATTCCGGTCGCTAAATGATCCCCATTCTTCAGCCCTGTTGTCTCCTGATGCAATGAGACGTCCCCTCAAAGGCTGTGCTATTAGAACCGATCCTCACCTGGTGAGCGACGTCAGAAGAGCCTTTCTGCCCAGAAACAAAATAAATGATGCAAAAGATGAAGCAGCTATGCAAGATTATTGAACATGCAGTCATGCATTGGTGGACATAACAATTATCATATCATTCTATCGTGTACTTTGAAAGGCAAGCACAGTATGGTCAAACCCAAACTAACTATGTTACCAACTGCCACTAGAAGAGTTTAATGGGGGGGTTTTTTTGGCCTTTTTTGATCTTAGGTTGCTGTTTTCTTCTCTCTCTCTCTCTCTCTCTCTCTCTCTCTCTTTCTCTCTCTCTCTCTCGCTCTGTCTCTCTCTCTCTCTCTCTCGTTCCTCTATATATCCCGGCAGGCAGGCAGGCTCATCTGGCCTCGCAAAAAGCAAGCAGATGGATGCAGTCTGTCATCGCGGCGACGTTCTGAGACCAGGGTTGGGGTGAGGTGGGGTGGGGTGGGGTGGGGTGGAGGGTGTAGGTTGGGGGTGGGAGATGAAAGGTGAGGTGGGGAGACGGTTCGAGCCGGCTGACGAACAGCCGCACGCGAATAATCAAAGAATGTGTAGCGTGTTAGCATGAGGTCCTGTACTCATGTTCTCTTTTCTTTTATAACAACCGCAAGCTGCCGACGTACCGAGGGCCCTCGGGGGGTGTGTGGAGGGTTGGGGTGCAGGTGGTTTGGGGAGTGCGATGGGGCGGGAATCGCACTCAAGCCAAACACTCCCTGGATTCCATTAGAACTGGGCATTACTGCACGTTGCATTGTTTTACCTTACGTTTTCGGGAGATTTGGATAATGGTGTCAATGAATAACATGGAATATAAGTGTGATGTCGCTTCAGTGAAGAACTGCAACCAGCAGATACAGAATATGTGTGTAACATTGCTCTACAAAATGAAAAAAATCAACTTTGAATCTACTTAAGTTTAAAACTTAATAGTCTACCAAAAATGATGGCCGTCTGTCCTTGCATCTCTCTGTTTATAATAATAATACATTTTATTTATGGGCGCCTTTCTAGACACTCAAGGACACCTTACACAAAGAAAATATAAACAGAGACATCATTAAAAATACAAGACACAATTAAAAACAGTTTTAAAAGATCAGGGGACAGGGCAACTGGCATCATATGGAATAGGCTGATTTGAACAGATGAGTTTTGAGTTGTGATTTGAAGTGGGAAGTGTTTGTGCATTGTTTAACTATAACAACTGGAACCGGGCATAAAGTGGTGTCCTGCTTTAACTCTTTTGAAAAGCTAACCATGAATAACTAAGCTCAGCCCTGCTTATCTTCAGTATTAAGGATTCCTGATCCTGCTTAACTTCATCACTAAGTCAGTCCAGCCCTGGTCAGCTTCAGTGCTGACCAAACAATGCTCGACTTTGTTATGAAGCAAATTCAGCCTTCTCAAATTCAGTGCTCCTAAGCTCAGCTCAGCATCATTACAAACTAACTTTTTTCAGCTCTGATACAAAACAATCCCAGCTCAGCTGAAGTTCGGAGAGAGCCCAACCTTTCTGAACTTCCTGAAACCACAGAGAGGACAGTTACCGTGAGCTACATCTGTGGTCAGTCTGACGGTATCTTCAATATCATTTATGGAGATAATGTGTGAAATGTCAGTTCAGGTAGAGTTGCATAGACAGATAAATTCATGTGGATACAAACAAACCCAGCACAGCTCTAATGCTAATCAAGCCCATCTCTGCTGAGCTTCATGTAACAAGGCAGAGGGAAGTTACAGTGAGCGACATCTGTCTCGTCTGACTGTATCTTCAGTATCTTGTCCTAAATGTGAGGGAACAGGTGTATCATCCTGCCTCCTGATCCTGTGTCATATGGTCTATCATAATGAGTGAACAGCTGCGCAATGCACCATTATAATTTCATTCTGTTGAAGTTTATGAGGGTATCTGAGGCCTGCTGAGGCTTGTGAGAGGTAGGGGGAGGGCTAACACTAGGGTTCATGTGAAATCTCTGCTTCATAAATGTTGTCAGGTGGAATACCGCAGGGAGTGCCCACCAAAAGGAAGATGTAGTACAGTAATCTCAACACAGAGAATGGTTGCATTCAGATTTTCCATTTATTGTCAGGTAAACATTAAAAAAAAATCCTCACGTGTTTTGGCTGAATCAAGCCTACGTCAGAGTCCATGTGGTTCTATGGTTCTATCATACATAATCTATCATAATTGTTGGCTCTTGATGCAGTGCTGTCTGAGTGATGGGAGAACGAGAGTACTCAGCTCAGGATTACACCCTTGCCCTTTATGCACAGGAGTTGTACCAGAGTCTCTGAATCTTTCAAGTAGCTAAATGCTGCCAGTAGATGACAGGAGGGTGTATCCCTGAAATGGCACCATTCTCTTCACTGGTAAAATTCATAGTTTGGCCTTGTGGTGGCGCTACAGAAGAGGGTATAAGGTCCAGAACATCTGCAAGGGAACAGTCTGGGCTAAACGAACTTTTAAACAGCGAATTGTACCCAATTCCAATGAGAACTGTTTGAGTCATTGCATTTTTTTTTTTTTTTTAAAAAGTAAAGTTTGCCCTTAAGGCTGTGCCACAGGAATTGTCATAGTGTCACCAGACCACTAGGATTCCTCCAAGACATTCACAGCAAATTGATTTGATTCCTATTAGAATAGTTTGCCCAATTATGTTTGGAAATTTAATTTCACCTAATGCTGATGCGACAGTAAACATTAGAGACACACCATAACTCCCGCCTCGGTGTCGCAGGAATGCTGAAGGTGGATTTGACTTAATGTCCATTAAAGCTCTTTGAGTTTGTAAAAATTAAAACTTTGGCCAGGTGGTGGTACTACGGCAAAGGTCGTAGGTTGCCGAATATTGACAAGAGCCCTTCTCTGTGCACCAGAAACAAACTCAAGAGGTGTCACATGATCCCATTCAAACTGTCAACTTATTACAATTCTTAAATATAAGTTTGGCCTGGTGGTGGCGGTTCAGCCTAGATTATTGGGTGACCAACACTGATAGCAGGCCTTCTCTCTACACCAGGCACAATCACAAAGAAATGAGCAAGATTCCCACCAAAACTGTTTGAGTTATTGTATTCAGAGGCATAAGGTTTGACCTGGTGGAGCTGCTACTAAAAATGTTGTAGGGTCACACAAAACAATAGGGTTCATTGTCTATGCACCAGGAATGAACACAAAAGGTTTTGTTCAGTTCCCATAACAACTGTTTGAGTTACGGCATTAATATGAAGCAGTTGGTGGCAGCCGCTGTGGTTTTGGGGATATAATTATGCAACGCATTGTAGAGGATGAAATATACTAATCCCCTCTTATCTTTTAAAGATTTTCTCACTTGTGGGCGAATTGACAATCCTCCGGCATTACTTGTCCAACACTGCCCCCATTCCAACTTTTCTGGAATGCAGTGCAGGCTTAAATGGAAGGAAGTTGTCAAGACTAAAATATCTCATCTTCATACTGTCGGCAGTGAAATACTGGTCAAAGTAAATAATCTGAAATTAAAAAAATGCATTTTGCTTTTATGTGCGTTGTCAATACAGTCACAACTTTTTCTAATGTGGGGTTCAATTTTCCTTTAGGGAGCTTGTCAATATACTGAACGCATTCAAATTTGAACAGGCCTTCAAAACTGAACGAGCATGCATTCATTTTTGACCAGACGGAATCCAAAAACGAATGCAGCTACCCTCTCTCACGTTACAAAATTAATCTGCTTTCGACTTTGCAAAATTTACTTCAACATGCGTAAATATTTCCTTCTCACGTCTCCCATCCTACAGAATTTAGAAGTATATTGTAAGGTAGGCTACATGCCTATTAAAAGACAGTTTTCACATCGACTAAAAAAATCCTACCAAAGCTCCAGTTTCGAGATTATATCTTTACCAATCGTCAATCTTCAGCTGTTGGCTTACACTTTTCATCGAGTTCGATAAGATGCTTTAACACATTCCACACTCAAGACCGTGGATAAATTGTGATTCAGTGGTACCGGGGAAGGCTACGTTCTGTCAGCAAAAACATTCAAATGTCTGTGTAAATACTTTACTGGAATTTACATTGTTTCAGTGAGGTGTCAGTAAGCCTCTCTTTCCTTCTTGCATAAAAAAGAATTTTAAATTCCAAGTCACGATGTGACCACTAAGCAATTTGTATGCAAAAGATTGTAAATAAATAAAATTAATTAAAATTATAGTTTATGCATTGTATCACATCATCTGCGCGAGAGCCCAAGTTTAATTCTACTATTCTGTGAGTATAAGAAATAGGATAACTTTGTCCACTCATATCATATTGCAAAATTATCGGCAATATTAATCTTTTCTTTTTAAACCTGTGAATGCGCAAGCCAAAAAAAAAAAAAAAAAAAACCACACTCTACTGATGAGTTCTGCGATGATATTCAGATTTTGTTTCATTGATTGTTGCAGATTTTGTTGGCTACCATTTGTCATATTATATATTGTTCTAATTTATTGTACAGTGTTTTTTTTTTCAGAATGAAGTCACAACACATGAAACCGCCGCTCTCTGGAAGCTGTCAACGACAAGTCCAGATCTAGACAAGCAGATGACAAAATGCCCCACAACCTGTAGCAAACCACCCCTCCTGTAACAAACTACCCCATATATTGTTACAGTTATATTGTGACGGGGATCTACTTTTTCCTCGGAACTCCCCTATAGCTGATTATTTTTGGTCATAATGGCAAATTTATTGCTCTCGACACCCTTAAAATCTTTCTAGAAATCTTTATCGTTGGGTGATATTTTTTATTACATGATGTAACTTTAGCTGACGTATAAAAAATCAGACAGGCATACAGAAAAACACAACTGCGAGACCATGGCGTTGGCCGCATAAACACATACATACATCACAAACATCGACAAAATCTGCAATAAAAAACTCAGAACAGTTGACTACAAACAGAAATTATTGGATTGCAAACATTTTATAATGAACGGTGTTCAGTTTTATATGAATGGTGTTCAGTTTTAGATGAAGGCCTCAGGCCTTGCGCAGGCATCGGGAAATGAACGCATCAGAAAATGAACATAGGGGAGTTCATTATCGAATGCAGTGACCAGGTTTGCAGCCTTGAATGCATCTAAAAATGAACAGGCATCCGTTCAAAAATGAACGCGTTTACTGTTCAGAATATTGACAAGCTCCCTTATGAAGCAGCCCCACAAAAAATACGCAAACATGCCAAGCATTTTGGCTAATGACAGCTAGCAGAGGTAATTTTCACCTTTTCACATGACAACACAGAGGCAGCTTCACTCTCAGTCACAAAAAAAAGCTTGCCTGAAGGAATTGCTGTTATTCTGGTGCATTTATAACGACAATAAATAACAGGATTGCACTGCTCAAAATGTAATTTCACAGGATATATGTATTGTATCCTTTCAGTTTCTCAGTAATTAGCTAAATTTGTATATGTTACAGTCAGATTGTGAAACCAGTCATTTCATGAAATGGCTTGCGCTAAACTTTAGTCATGACTGGTTTCAGTATCCGACTGCAACATATGTACTGTCTAAGATGAGGAGTTGATAATGTCTGTAATATTAAAATTTGCCAGTAGAGGGCAGGGCAAATCATATTTCAAAACCCGTCAGAACTTGAGGCTTGTATTGACTTCACGGTCAGCAGAAGAGAAAAGATTTCAAATGCGCAGCTGCGTGGGAGTCGACAGTGTTCTGCTGCACGTAATGGATATCAAGTAATAAAGCCGAGAAAATGAACCCATATGAGAAGGCTCCCGCGTCTTTGTTAAGATTGAAGAAATTTCAGCTTTGTGTTACTGAGCACCTACATTTTTGTCTCACAGCCTTGGTTCCATCTACCTGGGAAAACTGTCAGTATGAAACACGGAAATGATTGACTGCACAGAGGGAACCCTTATTGTCTACAAGGTGAATTTCTTTTCTGTGACAGACTGCCTTTACTTTAAATTATGAACCCCCTAACAAGGACTTCCGACTAATAATTTACTAAATTAATATAAGCGCATGATAAGACGTGAAGTTGTCACATAATTATTCACTGGTCCTCATTAGATAATTGCCATTTTATTTTTAACTTCAGGGCAAGATCATTTAAATTTTAAATACAGTCAGGTACAAAATTACGGATATTATTAACAAAAAGGAGGAAACGCATAAAACAATAGTTGTGAATCCATATGGCAACAGCAAAAGAATAAAATAAAAGAAGGAAACCTGTGCTTAGTTTTTGTTATTGAAATTCATTCATTATAGTTCATTCTCAAGGAACAACAATGCATCACTAAATTACTTCCCTTTTCAATATTAATATGGTATAAAATCATGGATCGTGCTCGCAGAATCTCTTAGAATACATCAACATTCCACTTAGCATTGTCAAAGTGTTATCAAACATGCTAAAGCCATATTTTTGATAACATGGAAGGAAGAGGGCAAAAGAGCCCACTGTCCAATTGAAATATACCCTTTAACGTGTATCTTTTTAAGCAAATTCCCTCCCAAACTAAAATGCTTACTGTTCTTGAACCACTTTGGCTTCAGGCATAATCATAGCCTCCTTTGAAAGGTGACAGTCGATCCAAAGAAGCATCGCTGTGACCATCATCAAAGGTCATTTGTGGAGATGTTTAGCAGGTTTAGCAATTCTTTGGATTGTTCTCAAATGGTTAGAATTGTAGAGAAATTGAGTAACAACACTGGAAATATAAGTTTTTTATCTGACAGAAAAGGATTTTATGCTTTCTACTGGCCATGTAGTGCCTAGGAAAATTATCTCTTTATTTCAGGCCGTTTTTACCCTTATGTAGCCAAATTTTCACCCCAAAATACCCTTCGAATTCCCTGCACTGGTGTGCGATTGTATAGTCGCAATAATGTTGTTTCCAAAACTCCTTTGCCTCGTTGACAAAATCTGCCCTTGTCAGAGACCGTTGAAACAATTCCTCCGAGTATAAATGCATCCCTTGACTACCAATTGCATCTTTTAGGTGTTTCAGACCACTGGCTGTCTGAGTAATCTATAAAAGAATTTGTTTTTCCTCTTTCATTGGAATAAGGGCTGAATGGGCTAACACTTACGGCTCTGTTAGATCAGCACATAATAGCCAGTGGGTGAGCTTAGTTTGTTCTTAAAGGGATACAATACAATCTACAGCACTGGATCATGAGTAGAGCCGGTAATTACTGCAAAATTCAGAAAGACGCACAGCTACTACCTTTATGACAAAATCTATTCAGAGAAATTTGTCCAAGCAAACTTGTTTTGCAGATTAAAAACTTGAACAAGTTTTTATCTCTGGACCGCTACCAAGGTAAAAACATCAATTTCAAAACATTTTGACAAGTCATACCAATGCCATACATTTGAACCTATGGGACTGCATAGTCAGGCTGAAGTTTCATAAGATGCAATTTTAAATATAATTTTTGCTACCGTGTTTGCATCACAAAATGACTAGAATCCTGCGTCCTCAAACTTTCAAATTATATATAGTTCTACAACATAGCACAATATTTCACAGTATAAAAGTGCAATTAAGCCCAGCAGCCCGCCCTCAGGTCAGTGCTCACGAAAGTGTTTAGGAAAGATGTCACGTGGCATTAAAGAATTCAAGGATCATGGTTCGAGAAATGTTGTGATTGGTTGCAGCTTGGGGTGGTTACATTTCAAAATGAACCATAACATGCCACCTTCTTGGCAATAATATTTTGAGAGGATCACACAAAGAAAGCCCTTGAGAACAAGAAACAACAGTTGAGTAAGTTCGAGATAGCCTAAAGGAAATTTTAAACCTTTGACGATACTGAGGTTACCTGGGGTCATATACTGAATGTTTGGATCAATATTTGAGTAAACTGGGGGAAAACACTAGTCGTTCGATGGCCTCCAGTATGTTTAATTCCAGGCGAGTCACAAAAAGACTCTACATCATGGGCTCACACAAGACTCACATGACGAAGAGATTTCAATCTCAACGCTACTTCCCGAGTTGAATAAATGAAAAATACTTCGCAATGTGTGAAAATGTGACTTAAGTAGTTTTAGCTCCAGACTCTTCCATTTGACATTTAGCCCAGTTCAGTGGCAAGTTCAGTGGGTAGCATACAGAGGAGCGACATTTTAACCCATCTATCTATAGACCTTTCCAGAATTTTCTTTCGCCTGAGTTGAATGCATCAGCTGTGTGACCCCCATCCTTCATATTTACCCCCAGATTCCTGCTGCACTGAGACAAAGTCAGAGCCACAAGTGTGTCCCAGCAGAGAGCATCTCGAGCGACCTTGCTAAATCACATTATGTGTCACAGGCTGGAGAGCCTCGTCCCTTCATCTCGAACATTTTTATTATCACTCAACTTCTTATGAAGGTGCTGACGCGGTGGATGGGTGCTGTTATCCTGTTATGTGCCTGTGCCTGTTCCGAGTGTGGGTCATTCAGAGCATACTCTTTTAAGGAGAGAGAGAGAGGGAGCGAGAGAGAGAGAGAGAGAGAGAGAATGACAGAGAATGAAAGGGAGTGTGTGTGTGTGTGTGTGCGCACGTGTGTGTGCGCGCGCGTTCACGGGTGTTCAAGAGTATTTTTGTGGGCCTATTAGAGCATGTTTTTTTCAAGAAAGGACTTGTGCCTGAGCTTGCACGTTTGTGCGTAAATGTGTGTGAGTATGCATGCATGTGTGCTGTTGTGTATGTGCATGCGCGAGTATGAATGCGCGTGAGAATGTGCTCAGAGAGTCTGATTGTGTACGCGTGCGTGTGCATGTGCTCAGGCATGCACTTGAATTAATGTGTGGGCCATTTAGAGCCCATGTGGTTGGTTGGTGGGGGGGTGGCAAAAGTACTATTCACGTTTAATTTTATTTGAATAGTTATATAACAGTTTTTTTTAAACGGGTAATTTCTGCGGCAGCTGGTGGGCTGTAGACCGAGGAGGCACAGAACATCATCTTTCCCTGTTTTCGATTATTACTTATTTTTTGCGTTAACATTACGTGAACCCTGAAAACACTCAGCCATATCAGGTGTGGCCAGCTCTCCTTGTTCAGGTAAAATGAGAAATATAACGAGTTTTGATGCAAACTTGCATTTCAGTCAACTTTATTCAGTCAGGAGTACTTTTTTCTAATCTTTGTTTTTGTGTTGTAAGGTAAACAATCAAAAAGCACGGGTTAGATATGCATCGCAGTATGTGCTTAAAGTGAATGCAGAAATCAACGGAGTAGTTAATCATTTTTTGTGAACTGGAAAAAAAATCATTTTTCTGATTTGAATTTCCCTGCCTATTTAATAGCCACACATTTCATTGAGAAGAAAGCCGCATGTTTACTTGAGGATTTTCTAAGCTTTCACTCAACTTTTCAATGAAAGAGAATTATTGAAAACAGGTCAAGACTACTACTTAATTATATTTCAATCAGGAGAAACTCAAGTGAAATCAAGAAAATATTTATTATACTTTGAGCATAAGGGGTAACATGCTTATAATCGAAACAAGTCTTTGGCGCTTGGACTCTTTGGGAAGACTCGTAGATCAGGAGCACTGCCCGGAGCAGCCGCAGGAAACCCCCCAAAGAGTCAAGACACTGGTGGGGGTGGTGGCTGAAGGCTGGTGGAGCTGGAGTGGTAGAACGAGAGGTCCGATGAGTAGGGTGGCGTTGGGGCGGACGTGGGTCAGCGAGCGGCAGCATGGGTGAACTAGGGCGGAGAAAACGACATTTTTAAAAGAGACAGCAGCAGAATGATTGGCTTGCGATGCGACTGAGGTGTGCCCCGGTTGGACAGAAGAGATCAGCTGCTATACCAGCTGACAGCTTGATTGACAGCCCCGGATATTGACTGCGGAGAATCACGAGTGAACATGCATGAATAAAATTAACAGGGTTGATGAGTGCGAAAGAGAAAGTCTTCCTGACTGAACTTTCTCTGAGTTTCATGGGATTTTTTTTGTGTGTCTCCCCTTAATTTCAGATGACCATCTTTCAGTGGTGTATGTTAAGAGCAAAACTTTATCTTGCGTTGTATATTTAGAGCCACAACAGCACCTGCGGGTGCTTATTGAACTGTGAGATGCCAGTGCATGTCAGGCAAACACCACAGCAGAAAAAACACAATATAAAAAGCCCCACTGTTCTCCATATAGAGTTTCCCGGTGATCCATTCAAAATACACTTACAGATATAGTGTGTGGTCCTCATAGTAAAATGTATTCATTCTCAACAATCGAATGAGATGTGATCACCTTCCTCTCCCGTCCTACGCTGACGACTCTCCCCTAACTCTTGTGTGGAGGTAACCTGCCATTATACCTTGCAGGGGGATCCAGGCCTGCAGCAGGTGGTGCTGGAAATCAGGCCTCATTAACAGAACCGTCTGCCACCGATCAGCGCTGTCAGCAGATGGAAAAACGCCCTCCCGCGTTCCCTCACCTCCGACGGTTGGAGGCAGAGGGGGAAGGGGACTGATGTCCTTTGAATTAAAGTCAGTCTTTTCTCCTCCTGCGCTCTTGATTTCACCATCTCTCACACTCTCTCTCTCTCTCTCTCTCTCTCTCTCTCTCTCTCTACTCCCTTTGTCGCGGAGTAATGTGTGTACTTTTTTGCCAAGATGTAAGTCTTTATGATCCTTTTATTGCCTTGCTGAAAATGTGAAATGAAAATGCTGAAGAACTGTCCATAAACAGTTCGCGAACAGTTCCTGATTTAAGTTCAAGAATTATTCACAAACTGTTCCTGAACACTAAATGCCTGTTCATGAACTTAAAAAACATTAATGAACGGTTCGCAAACTTAGTCCTGAACAATTTAAAGGGCTACATTCCTGAAAATAAGTTTATTAACTTTTCAAGAACATTATTCAGGAACATAAGTTCATGAACACTTGAGAAACGTGAGGAAGGGCTTTTTTCTTTTCTTTTGGTAATTTGGCTAACTGTTCATGAACTATTTATGAACTACAAATAGTTTTATGTGCTATTGTCGCCAGGGTTAGCCATCTTGCAATTCTCCCATGGATGCCATTTTGCCCCATCTTTTTCTAACGGCAAAATCTGAGAAACCTTTGTCTCACACCAGCGCATCTCAGAAAAAGTTGGGACGGCATGAAAAATGCAGTTTAGAACAGCGGGCAGGGATTTCTAATTCTACTTTGATTTGTATCTCATTGCAGATATTTTGAGGTGATGATATTGAATGTTTTATGCAGTCAACTTAATTTTTTTGTAAATATACATCCATTCCTGCCATTAAGGCCGGCTCTGCATTCCAAAAAAGTTGGTATGGGGACAATTCAGAAGAAGCATTGAGGTAAAAAATGTGAATAATGAGGATATTTCAAACATTTGATGGCAACATGAGATTCTTGACATGATTTGGAACAGAAGCAGCATCCTGGACAGGCACAAACTTTCATGAGTATAGATGGGCAAAGGGTCGATTTTTGCCCTTGAATGCATAAGAAAATCATTGAAAAGTTTAAAAACAATATCTCGCTCTCTCCCTGTCTCACTCTCACTCTCTTTTTCTCTATCTATCTTTCAGTCTAGTAAAGGAAGACTGTTAAGAGGTGGTGAAGGAGACTGGCTTGAAACAGGATCTGTTGTAATAGCTATCCAGCCCTGCCACTCATTGGATAATCTGTGTAAATAGGGGAGGGGTGTGGGCAGTGCCTGAGGGGTGTGACAGTGCTGTCTGGATGAGACGAGGGGGGTGGGGTTTGGGGGGTAGAACAGGTAAAGACCATGGGCTCATTACGCACACCCCCTCCCTGCCCCCCCTCCCCAGTGCATGACTTATTATCTGCACTCCGCACTCAGCCGGTGGGCTAACAGATCCTCTTAGAGCTAATCTGGAATGTGACTCCATCAGCTCGTACAGTACACCATGTACAGTCTGACGCGTCCTCCCGTCCCCGCCCGTCCCCCGTCCGCCCCAGTCACTCTGGGATTCGTGCACTCCGTGACACCAGACTCTTTCATCTCCCCGGGCGAAATCGGGTGGTGTGGGGAATTTTTTTTTTTTTCGTCTTTTGGCCGTTGGAGCCAGTTGTAAGAAACAAATGAATGAGGTCATCAGTTTGAGGTCACTGAGTTCCAAATTGGTGAGCTTTGGTGCGATTAATGAGGGGACCGGCTCTGTCGCATTGTCTGTCGCTGGTATTGTTTTGTCATTTATTTTTGATGATGATGATGATGACGTCATGTTCACTGACAACTGTTCACTTGTAAGGTTGTGTTCTCCAGCAACTCTTTACTCGCTAGGTTGTGTTTATCTACCGCTCCTCACCACCAAGGTCGCGTTCACGGACAACTCGTTACTCGCTAGGTCCTGTTCACCAACATCTCATGACTTGCTAGGTCACATTCACCAACAACTGTTCACTTGATAGGTCATATTCACCGATAAGACTTCACTAGCAAGGTTACAGTCACTATCAACTCTTCACTTGCTCGGTCAGGTTCACCATCTGTTGCACCATTCGAACTCAGGCACTGGGCTTCACTGTGTCTCTACTGGCATGCAATGGCTGCATGGACACCATTTTGTTTTCAAGACCCTGAATTACACCAGCTTGGCGACAGAGTCTCCTTGTGAAGTTCAAGTGAAGCCCTCTTGCTAACTGGTGTGACATGTGCCATGCTAGCATGTTGCCTCTGATCCAATAGCACTCCAGCTTCAAGTTTTTTCAGCACCGTTGAACCAATCAAGTGTGCTGCTGTGACAGCAGGCCAATCCTTGACATTCAAGTGGGAGGAGCTTAAATTTAAAGGGGAATGACCCTCTATGATCTCTTTTTGATGCTTGCACCCATAATATGCACTGTGGATATATGCAAATTTGGATATATGCACAGGTGACATACACCTTCCTCTGTGGTTTTTGTTCGCAAACTGCCAAGCCCATCTACACAAACACAAACCCCTCCTGATTCCAGGGTATGACATGACTGGAAATGCAACAAACAATATAAAAAGGGCCTCCTATTGTAAAAGCCTGGTCGCAGGGATACTCAGCCTACTCAGAGTTATGATTCAGAGATGGCAGCAGGATTCTGATGGCCACAACTAAGAATAGTAAAATCTTCTTTTAAGTCCAATTATTATATACGCATTATATAAACGCCCAAGTGAAGTACTGTATAAATAAATATGTACTGTATTTGCGGCAAATTTAAGAATCGATTGATAATTATTGCTTTTCCAGTGAGACACGAGAGGAAATAAAGAAAAGCGTGTGGTACTGTAATCCTGACGCACCACGTGCACACGCCAAGCACTTCAGTTATAACAGACACTGAGCTGTTCGTGATGTGTGCAGTGACACTTGACTTGTTCTTTTTGGTGGGGTCAGTAGCCTACATAAAGCCAACAAAAAAGATGAAAAATGCTACTGCATCGAGAAAATGGAACGGCTTGTGACACAGGAGAGAGAAAAAGAGCCTTTGGCATGTTACGGGCAGATCTCAGCCGCCGAGAGGTGGTGCATCATTTGCACTGTCACCGTTCAACAATCAGTCAGCTGTCTATCCGAGAATGGAACACAGGCACTGTCACTGACCGACCCCGCTTAGGGCAGCCACGAGTGACGATGGCAGCTCAAGAGCGCCACATCTGGTGACAGCCTGTACGTGACAGATTCCGGACAGCAACCAAAATTGATCATGAGATTAGGGGTCCAAGACAATTGAGGGTGAGTGCAAGTACCGTTTGACGCCGTCTATGTGAGCAACACATGCGTGCACACGGCCCCTACAGACAACCCATTTTTGCCCATTTATGCGTGGCTGCCCTGAGCGGGGTCAGTCAGTGACAGTGCCTGTGTTCTATTCTCGGATAGACAGCCGACAGATTGTTGAACGGTGACAGTGCTAATGACGTAGCGCCTCTCGGCGGCTGAGATCTGCCCGTAACACGCCAAAGGCTCTTTTTCTCTCTCCTGTGTCACAAGCCGTTCCATTTCCTTGATGCAGTAGCATCTTTCGTTTTTTTTTTTTTTGTTGGCTTTATGTAGGCTATTGACCCCACCAAAAAGAACAAGTCAAGTGTCACGGTACACATCACAAACAGCTCAGTGTCTGTTATTAATGAAGTGCTTGGCGTGTGCACGTGGTGCGTCAGGATTATAATACCACACGCTTTTCTTTATTTCCTCTGGTGCCTCCCTGGAAAAACAATAAAAATCAATTGATTCTTCAATTTGCCGCAAATACACATAGTGTAAGTACACTGGATGGCAATACATTCACCATTAAAATATTTGCAAAAAAATTGAATTGAATTGAGTTGAATGTTAGTTACAACATATTCTAAGGTATGGGTGTTGAAATTAAGACCAGAGATTCCCTACTGGGAGCAAAAATGAATGGCTGGGCCTGAGGAGGGTAGTGCTGGGTCATGAAAATACCGCAGAATTGAAACAGTATTTAGTTTCCTTTTAAGGTTTTCCATGGTATCTGTTAATGGACCAGTCTCACCATTGTTGACATATTTTCACTATTCAAAACAGTGCACCTTTTAATCAGTTCTCTCTCTCTCACTATCCACTCGGTGAACAAAGTAAAATGGACATACTGTACTTTTATGCCAAAATGTTTGCTTTTTTGGTCCAGATCATTTTTGTTTGTTCACCGCTTCTGCTCTCTCTAGCGATGTGTGTGTGTGGATGCATGTACTGTGTGTATGTGTGTGTGTATGTACCTGCCTTTGTGGAGACAAATTGTTCGAGTAACATTTTCAGGTCCCTATAAGGAACTTGAGCTATTAATGAGTTCGGGTTAGTGATGGGGTTGGGGTTGGAGTTAGGCATGTGCTGTTTGCAGTTAATGTCAGGGAACAGGGTTTGAGAATGAATTTGACTCTATGGGATGTCCCCACGAAATATGAAAACACAAGGTAAGGGTGTGTGAATGCGCGGCCGCGCGTGTGTGTGCACACTTTTGGTATGGTACAGTATGTATGCATGTTGCCATGGGATTGTTGCTCTCTGGGTGGGCTGGCTTTTGCATTGTATCTCAGTGAGTAGCAGTACGTGGGAACCGTTAGATTTTTAAATCTCCTGAAGCTGATTGGCCGCGAGAATTTTCTCTGTTGTTCACTCATGCCTGGTCACGCTCGCTGCAATGCTCACCTCACATGCACCCGCTCAAACCAAACTTTCCGGCTCAAATGAGAATATTTGCGGGATTAGCAGGTTACAGGATGTGTATGAGTCTGTCTGTATATGCATGTGCACGGGGTTATGTGAATGTGCGTATATACTGTGGTGCTTTAAGTCCGTGCGCGCTGGAATAGGATCGTTTGACACCGATGACAGACTGTTCGTGCCCTCGTGTCAGAAAGCCGAGAAGAATTTCTCTCGGGGGGAGGCGTGATTAATGGTGGCACGCATCAGCGGGCGTGTCGGAACAACGGTGACTTTGTTTGGAGGAGTGAAAGTTAGGAGAGGGGGGAGGGGGATGGTGTGGGGCACATGGGCCTCAAAGGGGGAAGGGGCAGTACTACCCCCGAGACCTGGGTGCCATTGTTAGCCTGTGCACCCATCGTCCAATCCTACACTGTGATAAGGCCAGAGGCTGTGAGATTCTGTTGGCCACCCCAGCATTAGAAATTTTAAACAAAATGTAAGTCTTCTTTTGGTGGGGCAAGGGTCAAACCGAATACAGACTTTACCCTATTAATTTAATTCTCTGCAGAACTCACGCAAGCATCAGACTACACTGTAAAGCCTGATGATGTGGTGAACTCAAATGTTTTGTGGAGACCGATTAATAAGTGCTATGAATACAATATCATTAAGTTGGCATACTCAATTTTTTGAGTTAATCGGTTTCCACAAAGCACTTGAGTTCACTACTCTTGTCAGGGTTTACAGTGTAGATCAGGTGAACTTGATTAAGTTTGACTTTCGCGTTACGCAGTGTGGACTGTTCTCTCGGCAGAAATTGTCTCGAGTGGAAAAAATGGAAATGTGACCTGCTCTCAGTGGTGAGTGGGCCAAACAGCTCGAGATGGACACTAACAGAGTCATAGCAGAGCTTTTAGGACCAGCGTGAAAGCACTCACTGTCCATACCGCAGCAGGCCTTTCAGGCCTGGTTATTTTAAAGGCTTCATGCCAGCGAAGCAAATCTCATTGAAAAAAAAAAAAACGTTGCTTTTTTTCTTTAACTTTTGAAAGAATACAAAAAAAGAGAACTTCAGCGTGAAAGGAAAGCATGTTAGCCGTTGGCATTTGTCTGCCTTTGTGGAGCTCTTTGTAAGAATACAAACGCGAGATTAAATTTAAGACGCCGCTGCTCCGTGGGAGATTACAGGTAATCCGAGAGCACGCTGAAAAAAAAACGCAATGGGAGTGCAGGACACGCCTACCGCTGTAAAAGAAGGCTTGCTCGACTTTATTTATTTGTTGGATTTGCACATGAAAAGGCATATCCCACAGAGTAATTTTGTGTTTTCTTTCTGACAGTGCAGAAATGCACTTGTACCTGTTCTCAGAACAGCTCTGCGGATGTCAGGTGAGAAAAGGGACAGAGTTTGGACTCCTGACCTGGGGGGGGTTTACATAAAATTGGAATGAGCCAGCTCACCAATGTGGAGCCAGTCTTGTATTACCAAACACAGCCGAGCTCCTCTTCAGCATGACCGGAGAGAACAGTGGAACCTGCATCAAAACTCCTAGTCAGACAGAGACATTTCCCTCAAGCTAAGATTTTAAGACTCCATCACCACCATCATCATGAGCTGCCGTCACTAGTGTTCCTAGATATAGTTATAACATAAGGGTTCCAGAAAATCTGGTCATGGAGCCATTTTGTTTCCATTATGTAACCGACACCGTCTCAAAGTCAATTGTTTTTTATTTTTTCTATTTTTTCATGTCCGAACATTTTCCTTCTAAGTCATATAAAAACCATTGCTAGTTGGGTTGTTATTTTTCCCCTGAATTTTCTCTCTGAGAATAGAATGAAAAATCACAAATTTCCATCGTGCAAAACATTGTACTGTTGAGCACTGGAAACAAAATGGCTCCTATTTTTGAGTTGTTGCAACCCTCTCATTCTAGGGACTTTAGCTATTACAACACCAGTTGCAGCTCACCATTCGTCCACCAGTGCTAATTCCCTGTTGATCCCTATGCTGTTAAATTATGAACTGCCAGAGTGTCAAGGCCAATATCCACGTAATCTGTTTCGTCTCAGTGGGTCCCGATGAGAGGGTCAGACGAGGAGTTTCACGAGGGCCTTCACGCCTAGCCTCACTGTACGAGGGCTCAAGGATTGCGGAAGTGACAGCCGAGCCTTCTTGAGTGTCCCTGAATGGATTGATTTTTGATGTAATATCTTGTCCACAGCTGTCGTGTGTTGTACTGCTTGTAAATCACATTTGATAATTTCCGTGAACCTGCTGTTCACCATGCTTGTGCCCAGTTGAAAACATGGGCTGGTTTTCAATAAGCTGGAGCATTTAGAGAGACCTCCCACCTGACCTAAGAGGCATCTTAAAATAAATTATGCTGTTGAAAACAAGCAGAAAGATGAGATGGAATTCAAGGAATGTTTTGGATTGATTAATAATTAGGAATGTTTCCATGCTCACAATATCACTTGTATTTTGTATATATATTGTTAATGTAACTTATTAGTGACCTCTGTATCACGCGTAATATTTTCTTAATCGTTATAGGCTTTGTTATAATCGTTATAATATTAGTTTTAGTAAGTTATTAAATTTGTCTGATTGTTTGTCAGGTGATTTTAAACAGGAACAGTTTGAAAGCCATTATGTGTTGCAAGGTGAGGTCACTGAAAGGGCTCTCACCGCTGAACATCTCCAAACGTTATTAGTACCTGTCTAGGGGGTCGAGGTTGAAGAGGTATGTAGGCAAACCCTGCCATAACTCCCACCCAGACACTGAAAGATAAACGATTTACTAATGGTGTTGTAACGGAACAGCACTGGAGGGATTTACAATTTATGGGCCAAATAGCAGCCATTTCCATATCATGTATACAAAAAAACTCACTGACCACTTCATATGTCGGCTACTGTCTTATGCTCACAGAGACCAGTCAAGGCATTTCTTATTGGCTTCAACTCCGGTATTGCACCGAACAGGATATAGCTAGTTAGTCAGTCAGTCAGTTAGAAAGGGATGGATCAGAGCTGCCAGATAGCTCACTCAGTAAAGCATCGCTGCTGCAAAGCAGAAGTGACTCTCTTGTCGCAGGTTTGAGCCCCGCTTTGTACCAGCTGGCAGTGGTCGGCAACTTTTTCTGAATAGCGCACAATTGGCCATAGCGCTACAGGGTTGCAAATTGGGAAGGGAATATAATAGTTGCCTTCTTCGTTGCTCAAGCGCCTCCTGTTGGCCAGACGGGCGCTTGTCAGGAAGATTCTAAGTCTGTTCATGTCCGGGTATCCTCCGCCCTCGTTCTGAACTTGTGAAGATTCAACCAATGAGTGTATAAGAAGCAGTGACTGACAGGTGTGTGCTTTGGAGGAGAGCCGTGAACTGTCTTCACTATCCTGAGTTGGCAGCAAGGGGTCGCATGCGAGCAAGACTTGTACATAGTTCCCTAATTGGGCATTCCAGATTCGGGTGGGATTGGCGATGCTAAATTTATTTTAAAGAATAATAATAATTATATTTTTTTTAAAGAAAGGGATGGATCTCCCGGGCCGTAGGTCTTGGGTCAGGAAATAAACCCAACTGAACTGGCCAGCAAAGGGTTTAAAGAATCTATTATTTGTTTTTTATTGAGGATATACACTGGAGGAGATTCATGGCTCCCAAACTTTAAACCTTCAGTGTGGCCTGGTTTAAAACTTAATTACATTTTGCCTTGGTTTAGCGGCCTCAGCTGTGCTTATTTATGAAAACGCTCATGTGTCTGCAGGATGGGGCTCCGAAATTAACTGGGGCCCCCAGCAGTGCCAGAGAGGGCTTGATGAAGAGAGACTGGCAGCCTTTTCACCAGATTACAGAGCAGGGACACAGGTGTCAGGGCAGCACACAGCCTGTTTCACGCCTCTGATTGCAAGTACAATGTGTGTGTGTGTGTGTGTGTGTGTGTGTGTGTGTATGTATACACTCGGTAGTTTGCATGCACTTGCGGTTATGTCTGTATGTGAGAGAAAGTGTATCCACACGCATGTGTGCACCTATAGGGGGAGTGCATATGTGTGTGTGTGTGTGTGTTTGTGTGTGTGTGTTCTTGTACTTGCTACCGTCCTCACAGTTACATACAAAAATCTTGACTTATCAGTTAAGGTCAGAATTAGGGATAGGTTAAGGTAAGGGTAAGGGTTTGAGTGAGGCATGCGTTGCTTATTGTCAAGATTAGGGAAAGGATGTAGAGACACACAAAAAATGAATGGAAGTCAATGTGATGTCACAAGGATAGAAGTACAAGGGTATGTGTGTGTGTGTGTGTTTGTGGGAGAGAGTGTGTCCACACTCATTTATGCACTTATAGGGGGGTGCATGTGTGTGTGTGTGTGTGTGAGTGTGTGCTGGTGTATTTATCTTGTTGTCACAGTCTGTTAAACCCCCTCAGATAACAGGACGGTCATGAGGATCAGTGTTTTAAATGAAGCTGTTGCCCCCCTCCCTCCCCCTGTTGGGCCTGCGGTGGGACCCGGTTCTGCTGACCCCCCGACACCTGTCTCAGGTCCCCCGGCCGCAGATACTGTGGTGCAGACAGTCTCATTATTGTCTTATATTCACTGGGATCACTATCGCTGGCGTGTAGTGGATTGGGATACTGGGATGAGTGCTGTCCGTCCGTGTGTCTGTCCCTCTGTCACGCGTCTTTTGCGGCCGGAACTCCTCACCCATTTCATATTTCTGTATGAAATTTCCTACATGGGCATATCTCATTGAGTAGATGTGTCTTTATATACCTCCAGCCATTGTTTTGTCCATCTGTCTGTCCCTCCACTGCATTTTTTTTCCAAGCAAGATTCCAGCCATAACGTTCTTTTCCAGAGCAGAACTCTTAAACTGTTAAATACCTCTCAATGAAATTTCACGTACGACTAAATCTTATTGCGCAGCTGAGCCTTTTCATACTTCCATCAGGCTTTCTGTCGGTCTGTCTGTCCGTCCACCGTGTTTTGTTTCCAGACTGGATATTAGCCATGCGATGGCAGGGGGGGCTGAGTATTTCACGCATGTTCAGTTGACCACAAGATCATTATTATTCAAGTATTGCGAAGCCCACCACCCTGAACTCTATGTTATCTTTAGGACTGTAATGACTACACAGTACTGAAAATACTCTCATATTTAAGCGGACAGTCTTTACTTTAATTAGAGGACATTCATACAAGGCTGTGTAGTGGGTAAGCAATGCTTAGAATTTGGTGGCAGTCCAAATATATATGGATCTTTGAGTACACGGACCGGACGATAGCTATTAAAATGTGATAAGAGTGCTCCGCTCCAAAATGGCTGTCGGCTATCATCCTCTATAAAATCCTCAGGTAAAATTAGTTGTTTAAAATGATTATAGTCATCATTATCATTATCGTCACCGTTATTCTAAAGCAAAGAAACTTTAAAATTTGCGCTCATAAGCATTTTCTCCGAGTTTTAGAAACAAGGGGTGAACGGATTCATCTAACACCTTCCTGTGTCTCAGAAAGACTGGCAGATTTTTCGCCGTGAAATTCATGACCTCATCTATAGCACTGAATGTATGCGTCAAAGTGTTAGAATGCCGCGAAACAGCCCAATATGGCCAAGAAATAAGGAAGAGGTGTTAATACCAAATGTCTGCCAGACTGCGGCACAGATGGCTGCAGTGTAGCATTTAATATTGATGCATCTCTCTCTCTCTCTCTCTCTCTCTCTCTCTCTCTCTCTCTCTCTCTCTCACTTGTATAGAGCACAAGGAAGTCTGAATACACTCTCTACTGTCGGGCATTTTGTCCTCTTGTGGCTTTGTAAAATTTTCTCAACATACTGTGATGGAAGTTCCACACAAATGCCGTTTCCCTCGTCCGAGCCCACGGCTTTGGCTGCGAAGAGATCGTCACAACTTCATTTTATTTTATTTTATTGGGAAATATGCTTGCCGCAATTACCTTGGTGAAAACGATCCTTCACAATATGTTTTCTGTCTTCTTTAAAATCTACACAAATGAGATTTCTGCGACCGAACGCGAGAGTGTCACTCGCAGATCATACAGCCGGAGAGCGATCCCGCGTATGCAAATGTATTTGCATTTCTGGACATCTCGCATGACATAAATTACAATAAATCTGCCAAAGTTGGCCGGGCTTCTGTTCGCTTGGAGCTGATGAAAAGAAACAGGCACACATATGGGTTTTTTTCTTCTCTTTCTCCTCTAGCCGGCAGTTTCCACACACAGATTCACACGCCATATGTGAGTGGGTGAGTGTAAGATGACTGCACCTAATACATGTACAGCCCTGATTAAAGCAACAAATCGAAGCCCAGAGACTCTGTTCTCTCTACCTACTCCTTTTGCAGTAACTTGAAGGTGATGGCAATTGTCTGGCATTTTTTTTGTGTGACAGTTTTGCATTTTGTATTGGGGGGGGCACATATGCTGAGTATTTTCTGTCGTGGGGGTGAGGTGAGAACGCTGTGGCTCATATCTTTGTGTGCTGGACCAAGACCTAAAAAATAGTTATGAGTGGGATTACTGATCCAGGATCAGCTTCAAATTTCTGGTTGAGGGTTTGCTCACACCATGGCTTGCAATTTTTTTAATGCTGGCGCAGAACCTAAAAAAATGGTTATGAGTGGCGGTACTGATCAGGGGTCAGCCTTAAATTTTTGATGGGGGTGAATATATGCCACACAAATTTGATAATATTCTAGATCAGGGGAGCTCAACCTTATGCGAAAAACGTTTGTGAAAGTGAACGTTTTGATTCCAACCAACAACTAACAGTCAGACACCTGATACCACTAATCGAGGTGTTTAGCAAAGACTGAGGGCGCTGGTTGGTAGAATCGGGTGTGTAACTGCATGGCTGAAACGAAAGCCCCGGCCCACACTGGCTCTATCTGGATCCAGTTCAATACATCCCACATAGATGATCCAGAATGAAGGACCATCTTATTGTAACCCCTTCCTTGGCTGCACCCGAATTCTCCTAAAGAGCAGTCTTTTTCCTTTCCACTGCACTTGTCCTTGACCTCCCTCGAAAGGTCACAATGAGGTCGGCCGGTGTGGGGTAGAGGGGGTTTCGGGAAAAGGTACAGAGCAGATCGTGTGTACGTGGGGGGAAGAGGGAGAGGGGATTCCTTTGTTTGCGTTGAGGGCAGCTGATGGTCCTCCAGGTACAATCTTTACAACTGACATAGACTCAGCGCTCAATGAAACCACCTTGTTTTCCAATTTTTGTAAAGGTAAATATAAATTGGGGGGAAAAAAAAAAACACATTTGGGCAGAGACAAGGTGCGCTTTACAGAACCCTGTCGGGTCATTTCTTCTCCGCATTTGACCCATGTAAGTCACTTAAGAGCAGTAGGCAGCCACAGAGCAGTGCCCAGGTATCATCTCCGGCTCTAAAGCCAGAGTCTTGGTCAGGGTCACTGGTTGGAGTGTTCCTATAGAGCCCTGGGCCTAAAATCATGGTCCACAAGGTTCGAGTACGGCTGGTTTCTCACCCTCCTGTCATCTGAGAGTCAGGTGCATAGACAGTGTCTCTGATTGGCCAGTCTAAGTTTTCATGTACTTACCTGGGATGCAAGAAAACCTGGACTGAATTTGGATTAAAGGTCCTGATTTGAGGATCACTGCTTGAGAGCATGTCTCTCTGGGTGGGGGAAACGGACGTACATGGGGAGAGACCCACGTCAGCACTGGGACAACAAGCAAACGCCACATAGATGGGTACTGGCTAACCACGACTCAAACCCAGAACTTATCTTAACGCCAGGCAATGGCACCAACCACCACACCACCGTGTCACCCAAAATATATCCATAAAATAATTATGTATCAGAGTCTGTTCCTTTAGATCCCTAACATTGCGAAGAAGCAGTGTTAATAACTAAATCAATGAAAACTAACGAAGTTATCAGCACTGATCTCAGGTAGGCCTCACTGATGTTTGAATATTATGAAATTCTCATTAAAACACTATGAACTGCCTTTAGCTCTCCCTGTGACTGTCTATCGTCAAAGCGTTAGTGACACTAGTGTTTTCAGCTAATAGAGGCACTCACCTGAACTAACTGAATCAGTGTGGCGACCAGCAGGACATACATACAGAACATGTTTTACCCAACTATCAACATAAAATGACATGCCTTTTAAACTGTGGAAAAATAGATAGAGAAAAATCTGGACCCATTTATAACAGCAGGAATGTTGTGGTTTGCGGAGAGATGCCTGGAAAATAATCACGGATACATGACGATCAATATAAAAACATAAAACCTCATTATTCTCCATAATCTTCCAGAACATTTTTATGAGCGCTCTGGTCTAGTAATGTACATATGTGGACAATGTGCACATATACAACCATACCATAAAATGTGGCTCTAAAATGCTGATTGACAGCGAAAGGGCTTCCTGTAAGATTAATGGGGCATTAAACGTGGTCTCCATTGCCCCCTGCACTGTAATCGGGTCAATCTGTCAGACGTACGGCCCTCGCTGTTTTCCACGACAGCTCCTGTCTCGCCTGCTCTCTTCTTCTCTTGTTTCTTCCATCCTACGCCCAAGAAAAGGGGCACAATCAGCGATCCTGCGTTCGTTTCTTGGCTCTGCAGTTTATCCGCTCGGAGGGGGGTTGAGGGGGAGGGGAGGGGGGGGTGGTGAGTTTGTACCCCGTCACCCCTGTAAAAAAAAAAAAAAAAAAAAAAATCCCGCCAAAGGCAGGGGTATTAATTCCATATGCAGAGAGTCAGGGGCACATACAGACACACAGAGCAGGTCTTTCAAGGCACACCTGGGGGGCTGGGGGGGTGGGGGTGGAGGGGCGGCGCTCCATTGGGAGAACAGCATTTAGAGAGAAAAAAAAAAGATTTTAAAAAAATCACCGGAGACTTTAAGGGAAGGCAACGTGATCGCGGTTGGTGAGCGCTGTACAGTACCTCTCGGCCGCGTGCGGAGACATATGGCTGTGTTTAAAAATGTAAACCCCCCCTCCTTCTACTTCTTCTATAGCCCCGAGTCAAGCTGAATCGCATCAATGTTCCAGGTCATTATTACTGGAGAGAGAGAGGAATGATATCAGAGATCATTATGACTGAAACTATGTTGGAATGAGTATGCAGGGAGAGTGGGAACTGGAGTTATACATGGTTGGGAAGAAAAAAGATCTTTACGCTAAACTATAATGTAGAAATGGTGATGATTACTGTACGTGCATACTGTACGTATGCTCATGTGCCGTTCATACATGAAATGTAGGGTCTAGACCACCCCAAAATGGTACACAAATGCCCTCAGGATAATCTCCACACTGAGCAGTCATGGACAATGGACCACATGGGACACTGTGACCTCAGACACATCACTGGAAGGCTAGTGATAATGACCAAAGTCTTATAGCTTCAAAACCAGAGGAAATGCCTATGGAATAAAATAGAAGGATAGACGAGGGTCGAGATTCAGGAGCAGCAACTAAAGCCAATGATTTATCATTAATTACTGTCTTAGAAAGGTATTAGAAAGTGATCTTGATAATAAATAATAAGGAATTGAATGTTTAATGATAAATGCATAAACATATGTCAATTGGTAATTTGTTCTCTGCTTTATAGGAAACCAACCAAACAGCATGAGTGGCCTTTCACCCCAGTTCTATGTCGATCATCGCACACAGTGCATTAAAAAGACCGAAATCCCCTAATGCCAGATTTTCATTTCAGCAAACTATATGAAAAATACTTATTTGATCATTGAGGGACGTAGATGTATTTATTTTTATTCTGGAGTTGATAGCATTTAGCCATGCTAAACCTTTGGTAAGTCACTCCAGATTGAGTAAGAATAATTAGGCCCATAATTTAGAGCAATGATTCCCAAACTCAGTCCTCAGAACCCTTCCCCATATTTACTGGATTTTGCTCCAACCACATTTGCAATTCCAGAATTTTTGGCCACTGTTAATTTGGAGCTTTCAATGGTTCAACTGATCATTTGCCCCCTCAGATATCAGGAATACCCAATGTAAGCCCTATTAGAGCAGGCCACCTTACAGTGGATATACGGAGATATCCCTCCCCTGTCTCAGAAGGTCGCCAAGTGGAGGCTCTCGTTGGCTGGGCACTGCCATCGGGTCGCTGAGGAAATCATCCAGCCTCAATTGCTGTGGAAACCCAGTGGTCCTGTCCTCTACAGAGACCTTACCTTCCCAGACGTGCTGGCAAGGGATGCAGGGCTTGATAGGGAGGACCTCCCCGTTGCAATGGCGGACCGTGAAGCATGGCGGCGTGCGGTCGAGAACGCCCCGGCCCCCAGGGTCACCCGATGAAAATGAATGACGATGAAGACACCCAACATTCACACTGTGACGTAACACAAATTAAAAGCTGAAACTAAATTATTTAATTGATCACAGAATGGAGTGGTCAAGCAAGCTTTTTAAAGACAGGGTCAAAGATAACACCTTACAGGTTTGTGGTGTCAAAAAAACAGGAAGTTAAAGGAAAACATATAGTATCAATTCTGAAACTGCCTTTCATTTGTTCAATTAAACGCATCTATCTTTTCTTGCCATTATTAGCAGTAAAGCGGTCTTGTCTACGTGGATTGTAACAACAGTTATTTCATGCGCTGAGGCTTAAGAGAGCAATAAATAAATAAAGTTAGTAAAAGATTCAAGGCTGTTGAACACCTATCATGTCGCAACTTCTTTGAAAGAGCTTCCACAGGGGAGCTCTTTTAAATAAGTTGCCCTGAAGCTGGGCCGGCTGGGGTTTGGGTCGTACTCTGATGGGAGACAGTCTAGGAATAATATGTTCCTACTGAAAGTGCTGTTGACAGTTTTCCTGATAGTCTGAAAAAAGAAAAAAAAACATACAGTACTAGATGGCAGTGCTGTTGTACAGATAAGATATTAAACTGCTGTTCTGACTTGCTGTGGAAAGAGTAGGGGTTTCCCAGGTGTACAAGCTTTTCCCAAAACTGCCATCTAATCATCCCTATAAAAACTGTTCAAACTGCCATCTAACCATCCCTATAAAATCTGTACTCTCCATCTTCACCTCAGGAAATGTGTGTTGTGAGCGCTCTGGAACAAAATGGCTGCCGTGCATCACCTAGGTAGGTGTTACACACTGGTGGTGCTTGAGGTGAATTTCCCCCTCATTACTGCAACGCTGTTTGAACCCCGGTGAGAAACGCCTAAAAAAATGCTATGTTCATTCATTCAATCATTCATTTATCCCATAAATCCTCTAAACATGAAAAGCAGCAAATTAAGAGAATTAACACCTGTTTACCCCCTTAAGCCCTACGCCCCAGTCCCGAGGGCCGGTTGTTACGCTCAATAAATACAGCATGTTTCCAAATCGCAACATTGTGATGCGGCATATCCACATTTCGCAAAGAAGCTAGGCAAAAAGCTCATGTAGACCATTTTTACCTCAACCGAACACAATTCAAGCACCAAGCAAGTAAATAAGCATGCAGCAAAACATAGGATAAAATCTTATCAGCACTGAACTGCTACAGTTTCTACTGAATTTGTGCTATGCATAAAAACGATACCTCAAATGAAAGAGGAAAGTCCACAGAATCCAACGATATATGCACTGTCATTTTAAACCGACACCACACTCAAAGAACAGCAGCCATACTTTTGTACATTTAACAGTCTACAGAGATGAGCAAAGAAATTTCTTACCTTTGATATTTTGTAAAAAACTGTTTGAGGGTAAATCCACACTTGCTTTGTCCGTGTGTAATGTGCATATAGGCCACTGGATGGCAGTATTTACCTTTTTTTTATTCAGCTCAGACTGGAGCTATGTTTAGACATGTCCTGGACATGTCTGGGGCAAGTCCCCGAAAAGTAAAAAAGAGAGGTCTAAATGTGAGTGGGGTCTGCAAAAGAGTATATAAGGAAAAGAATTGAGACAGTAGAGTAGTAGGAGAAATTGCAAGGAGAAGGATACATGTGACCAGACCTGTCATTTCTGTTCAAGACCTGTGAAGTTTCTTTTGTGGATTTTTGCCTGTGTTAGAGCATTTTTTTTTCCTCACCCAGGACATCACCAAGCCACACCAACAAAAGGGACTGTAAATATTTCTGTTTTTTTGTGTTTATTCAATCTTGGTCTTTAGTTGTAGGTTAGTGTTAGTCTTTGTCTGTTAATTAAATTTGTTTAAGTTTTAAATTGTGTCTGTCATCCCTTGCTGTTGCTGTTGCTGTTGTGTAGTAAATTGTAATAACAAATTAGGGCCATAACACGTGTTATAACCAAACGAGGTCTGCGAGTCTCAGAGCACCTTTTTCTTCTCGAGCATGGCTTCAAAGATTTCAGTTCCTCAGCATTTGGCTTGCTTGCAATGTATTTTCCTGCCTGTCAGCGCTCCAGACTGCGACCAAAATGGTTGCTTTTGCAACCAAGATTTACGTTTTGCATCTTACACTACCGCTCAAAAGTTTGGGATCACTTGCAAACTTCTTTGTTTTCCAAAGAATACATTTTCATGCACTTCACAAACATTTTTTTCCATTTCATAAACGATTAAAATTAATCAGATGATTTTCAAAGAATGATCTACATTTTTGCATAGAGGACTATTATCAGTAACTGTCAGTCCTCTGCATCAATCTCCTGGTATGGCTGCTAATCCAAGTTATGCATTTAATAAAGCTAACTGATT
The DNA here is from genome assembly GCA_029721435.1 of Gymnothorax reevesii. Taxonomy (NCBI): domain Eukaryota; kingdom Metazoa; phylum Chordata; class Actinopteri; order Anguilliformes; family Muraenidae; genus Gymnothorax; species Gymnothorax reevesii. Next base: position 112,387,249 of record CM056579.1, read on the forward strand.
ATTAGAAAACCCTTCTGCAAATTTGTGTCACAGCTGAAAACCGTTGAACTAATAAGGGAGCGCAAAAGGGAGCATGGCATTCTTGAGGTTGGTTTAGTACCTGAAGCATCAGCAGTTGTTTGTTTGTTTACAGGCTCAATATGGCTAGAAAGAAAGAACTTCATTTAGAGACCCGTCAGTCTATTGTTGTGCTTAGAAAAGAGAGCTATTCAATGCGAGAAATTGATAACTTAAAATCTCTTACCATGCTGTCCACTACTCCCTTCAGAGAGCATCGGGAGGCCCCGATGCACAACTGTGCAAGAAGACAAATATCTGAGAGGGTGTAGTTTAAGACAAAGACACCTCACAGGTTGTCAACTAGTAGCTGCGCTAAATAGTTCCCGTCAAACACCAGTTTCAGTATCAACATTGCCGGTTTTTTATTTTGCCATTTAGATTTTGCATATTTCTAAGGGTAATGGAAATGCACCTGGAGAGTGAGAACGATGTCCGACGTTATATGCCCGAAAACGCAGTCTGCTTTGTGACCGTTGACTGTTCGTGACTCAGTTTTCAGTCTTGTTGATACCAGCTATGGGTGCTTGGGTCCAGTGGCGAATGTTTCGATATCAATTGCTAACCTTCTATCCTGTTGGATTAGGTTGGATGCGCACTTCCACTCTGATCTGAAGTTCCGCATGTCCACATGAAATATTCATGCAGTATATATGAAATCTGTGACTGGTTGGTCCGAGTGCAAAATTATTTATCATTCCAAGAAAAGCTGCGGTTCTTATAGATTTGAAGTCTGTTTTCTTTGGGGTTCCGATAATTGGCCAGCTGTCAGAGGAATAGTATTTTGTCGATTGCAACGAGTGTTCAGAACTGATTCAAAAAGTAACTGGTGACGCCTGTCCAATGTACTCCAGTGACGACCATAGGCTTATCAGCGGAATGCCTCAAATATGAGTCTGTGTCACGAACAGTGAACAGTCACCGGTCACGAAGCAGACTTTTTTTTGGGGGGGGGGCGGGGTTGGGTTAATAACGTCGGACATCGTCCTCGCTCTCTGTGAGCGTTTCCGTGACCCCTCGAAACGTGCAAAATCTACATAGCGATTACATTACATTACAAAAAAAAAAACAAAAACTGGTTAATGATAATAATTATAATTATAATAAGAAATCCAAATACATTGTTACCGGTGAAAGATTTCTTGAAACTTTGTGCAAACGAATTTGGCATATTGCAGCTACTTTTTACCAAATATTAAAGTGGACCACTTTGGGAACTGTGTTAATTTTAATGTTAAACTTTCAACATGTGATGAAAAAATGTAGCAAAATTATGCTTTTTGCAGCTTCAATTCCTCCTGGGTCACATATTTTCAAAGCAATTAAGCCATGTTTGGTGTCAAATTGTTCCTTGGGATAGCAGCAATAATAGCAACAATAGCAACAATAGCACAATAGCAGCAACAATAACATTTATAAATTTTAGAACTAGCACGGCGATAATTGACCAACCAACCCCTTATTTTGGTTTTAGAGGGATGCTCATCTAAATTTGGCCATAATTTTTCCATGAATGATTCAGTTTATGTGCTGGGGAGGGTTTGATGAAAAGTTGCCCCTCGAGAAATGGAGACTTGTGCATACATTTAGACTTGTATAATAACTCTCAAAAATGATAACTGCATTTATCCATTTTTCAAACATTCTTGAGAACATCAACATCTACTTGTCAGTTCACAAAGTGCTTTCTGATAATGTTTCTTAAATAAATACAGCAACAACTGATAGTCTGTTCAGGTATCTTTATTGGGGCTTGTAAATATTCAGAAAAGTATCATGGTTATTTGCGTGCCCACAATTTTGGCTGCGCGCCCAACTTTTACAGGTTGGGAGGGCAGGTGCTCCTAGGTCCAAAAGTTAGTCTGGAGGGTTGCTATGTGATCGGCTTGTGATGCTGTCCGTAAAGCTTTGCCGGTAGTTATTTGATGCTGTGGCTTTTGACGTTTCCAGCGAGCTCTAAAGTACCTTTATCGCACAAGGCTAGACTGAGCCAGAGCCTTGCGTTCCCAGTGTGTCAAACCGAGTCCATGGGCCATTTGAGTGTACTTAAATAGCGCAACAATATGAATGCTTAACAGGTTTGTCTGTGGTATTTTCGGTAAAATTATCCGCTAAATATTCAACCGTCATTTCCAAAGTCGTTTTCTTACAGAAAGGCGTGAATACTGAAGGCACAACAATACAAACAAAGTGAGTAACTTGGTTTTTTCTTTTGACTCATTCTTTATATTGGCAATTTGACAACTCTGTTACCGCTGAATAGTGTAGCTTAGTGGTTAAGGTGTAGGACTTAAGCGCAGGCAACCAGTGTCTGAATTTCTGGTCAGGCGTGTTTTATAGTCAGAATGAGTACCATTTTGCTTGTAAATATAATTGCTGGGGTTTTTAATATTTTGACTTTTTTACCCTTTTTGTATATATAATCTTATTAATTTGCCCCTTTAAAAAAAATTAATCTGCTTCAGTGGAGCCAAATTTCACAATGCGATTCTGTGCTGTAAATTTTTTGAGATTTCAGACTGCAACTAATAAAGTTTACAAGGGATAGACGTAAAACTTTGTTTGGTGCAAAATGAGGTCTTTGATTTATACTGTGTTCCATCTTCATTTACTCTGACTCAGTGACATACACTGATTTTTACACCATGGCAGAAATCCCAAATGGTTTTACCTTTATTATGATACCAAGATCATTCAAATCAACCAAATAGTTGCAGAGATATACTCATTTCATTTTGGGCTTGCCATTTTCAAAAAAGAGGCTCAGGGCGTAAGGAATTAAAATCATTTCAACATTGGCCAGAATTAAAGCCAGCATACACAGAGCCTCCCATATTATCTAATTTTATGCCACAGTAATGTTGAATACTCAATTGTGATTGGTTTAAATACATTCTAACGGTGTGTATTTCTTAGAAAATACATGCCAGTAAAGTAGCTTCAAACTTGTTGGCCTTTTGACAATTTGTATCAATTTTCCAGGCTTGAATTTCAGATCCAATATGCCTGTCATTTTAGTCAAGAAGTTGCTAACATCAGAAGTGAAGGTTAAAATAGACACAGACAGGTTTAATATGAAAATTAATACCTTTGGCGAATATTTTGATGGTGAAAAACTGGAGAAGGCACGTTGCAACACTGGCTGTCTGAATCAAACTATGATGCCGCAGAATTAGCAACCACAGCTCTTGTGTAGCAATGCAATAAAATAGAACTAATGATTGTACCCTTACAAAGTAGTAACGGACCTTTCCACAGTTTCTTAGCAGTGTACGTCTATAGTAGCAGAAACAAATAGTCCTTGTATATCATAAACTTAATTTTTTCAAGTAAAACACTAATATTATGTCTTTAGCTTAGCACATGTGTGGTAAACGAGGTATAAGTGTAATAAAGAACTCAGTTCCAATCGTTATACAAAAATATTTGCACTCTAAAGTGGTGTGATATGGCCCGACTCGTATTACACAGCCCTGGCGTGAAAATTTGGGGATGCGGAGGGGAGGGTGATGACTGTCATGGGAAGAAACTGAGGCAAACATACTCAAGATAAAGATCACAGATCGGCCATTTTACCCATTAGTGTATAGCTATGTCTGCGCGATGCAAAGCCGAGCAGGCATGAACAGGGGAGTTTCGCAGCAGTTAGTCATGGAACCAAAACGGCCGCAAATTTCAAATATTAGCTAACGCTGAAGTACTTGACAACTACTTCTAACAGCTTTTGTATGTTCTACGGTTACACTGCATGACCAAAAAAAGTTGTAGTTTATCATCGATTGACAAAACTATACTTCGACTTTGGTTCTGTTTTGCGGCAACTGCGAGTGAACTTACTTGCTGTTTTCAAATGACTTTTGCCTGACCGCTGATAAATTCTCAACTTGAACATCATAACGCAGTGCTAAATAGCATTGATATTTCCTTCAAATAAATTATTTCTCATAAAATTCTACTCAGATGTGGAGTCTGCATTCTGGTATCAATAGATGCCCGGCGCAGCCTTTGCTGTTTAGCTTGAAAATGTCACTGGCTAAAAGAATAGAATTTAAAAAAATCTTTTTCTGTGAGAAATGAAAGAAATGTTTTACCAAGGAAAAACAACTGTTTTAAAATTTTTTTTGTAATGACATGTACAAAATTTACTGCAGTATATGAATGGTAGTATTTTCAGTTTCAGTAATAAATTAGTGGAAGCCGGTGGGGAGCTTGGATTTTTGAGTAAAAATTTGCAGATATCAGGAGAAGACTATGAATAAATTCTGGCGCCGACACTAAGTTGGCTCTTTATCCCATAAGCCCTCCTCTCTCTCCGTTTTGGCGGTAATGTTGTATGGACAGGAAAAAGGACGTAGCTCTTTCCTCTGTGTCGAGAGTGTGAATCACATTTCCATCAGGATGCAGCCCCATTCAACTGGCAAATGCCATGGAGAACGAGGCCAATCCCTACACTCCGGCCAGCACCACAGCGCACTCCCAACAGGGGACAGGCCCACAGTTATCACGCTAATTTAAAGACTTATCAGAACTCCACCTTCAAGCCAAAGTCTTAGTGCTGTCTCATGTCACTGGTATGTTTGCAGCATTAATCTTTGACTAATTTCAGCCTTTTCCATACTCAGAAAATGTGAATAACACGCATATAGAATATAGAACTGTTACTCCACCCAGTCATTACTACAGTAGTGGACATGTATTAAGCCAAGTCATCCAGCTTTGAGTTACTAGTTATAATCTTACTACTTGGCGTAGGAGTGGTACTAGGCATAGTAGTCGGTCACAGTATGGAGTAAACAGGAAGAGTTTGTTTCCAAAGCACAAAAAGTGCTAACGTGACAAAAATAATAAAGAACCATAATACCATAGGGCGATAGCTCTGTGCTTCGTACACATGGTGCAAAAATCCATTTTTAGAAATTCATACTATAAGGTGTATTTTTTCATGGTCTAATTTTGTGTTCTCCAGTAATATGCAATGGGCACTAGCATAGAAAAAACTGATTTACCCAAAATGAGTAAAATGGATATAGTGTATTTTAGAAACAAACTCCTCACATGTTGAATAATCACAGTTCATCACATAAATGTTTTGTAATTGTAGAAAACACAATAAAGAGGTTAGGCCGACTGGCTCCGTCGAGTGCCCCTCTCCTGTTCCCGTGCCTGGCGCCAGCCATTCTTCACTCATCGTTCGTCTTGTGTCGCTCAGTCTAACGGAACGATGGTAACCGCATTTTCCCAAAGCTGTGCTCATTCTGAAAGCATTCAGATATAATGTACATATGTGCATCCTAGCAACAAACCTGGAGAAAATGGGCTTAAGTGCAGATTTAGAAAAAAAAAAATCTAAGATAAAAAGGCAACCAGGTTCACGTATGCACATATGCCCGCACAAACGCACGCTCCTTTAAGGCAGAATTTTTCTTGGTGGATACTGTGTCATGTTGTGAAAGAAACAGAAATTAATATCTTTTGGAATGCGTCCATGAAGGGATTTCTTCAAAAGGGACACACCAGGACATGGAGTGGCAATGATTATACCGCTTTTTAATGTCAAATCCTCCTCCCCCCCACCACCACCCTCTCCCTCTCCCTCACACCCCTCCCTCTGCTTTTCTACACTTCCTGTTTGACCTCCTCAGACTGAGAGTTTGTTCTATGGTCTCTTCCTGTTTTTATTGGCACCCGTACTAATCGTGTTTTTTTTTTCTGTCATCATTTCCACCCCAATGCCCCTGATCCCGGTCAGTGGGGTTGTGAACGGGGGCAATTATTTATAAGAGAGCGATGTCCTCTTGTGTCTGTCTCCAGGCTTTTGGACCAGTGCATGCTGGGCCGGGC